>CM051512.1:11831609-16957038 GCA_028015205.1 Mytilisepta virgata
ATCTAAATAAATAAATCGTGACATCAAATTTCTACATGAATCTTCATTCTGACATAAGTAAATGTGTACACGTACACTCCGTTTTCTATTTATGTCTATTTCCACACCAAACAGCAAATTGCATTATCCTGTGCCATGTTCACCCGACGACGTCCCCTCTCGAAAAGAAAGAAATAAACTAAGTCCAGACATATATAAATGGACGTCACGTGACTTACACAACGTCCATCAACAGAAGTAAACATTATAGTAGAAATGTACTTTTACTGTCACTTGTGTATCTAGAGAAATAAAAATACAATGCCCCCCCCCCCCTACTTGTATTCAGCAATCCATGGAAAACTTGCTACCTACAAATAAAAAAAATAATTAATAAACAAAACAAACAAACAAACAAACAAATAAACAAAAAAAGGCCCGTTCCGCCTTCAGAAAAAGAGATATTGCTACTTCAATTTTTTATTTCTTTCTTCTTTTTTTGACAATTACTATTTGGAACAATACATTAAAAATTTAAATTATTTCAAGAGAAAATAGAAGTAGCAATATCTCTTTACTGAAGACGGGACGGGCCTTTTTTTTTTTTTTCTGTCTATTTCATTTATTTCCCAAGAGTTACGCCCCCTTGCCAAAAATAAAGGAGCAGGGCCTCTTTATTGCAAAACTGGACACGTGGAAAGGAAAGACCTTATCATTTGTGCTAGGCACAAATGACCCTTTAATGTGTAAATACCCCCCCCCCCCCCTTCGATTTGACTAAATTTACATCGATTTTACTGAATTTACATGTAAATGCATATAAACTGCATGTACATGCATTTAAAAACCTTAATGAGCCATTAAAACGACCAGAAACACCTGTTTGATTGCCATTAATTAAGGTCTTTCCCTTTACATAGGAAAGACCTTACTGTATTTCTTATGATTATTATTATTATTCTTTCTTAGTCTGCCAAACTTCAATTAAATTTGTCGGAAAAGTTTTTAGACATATTGACATGAAATTTGGCACCAAGTATCAGTCAGACATAAGCTATCACGTGGTGAGGCCGCTAAGGGTTCCCATGTACCTTATAAGAGTTTCCTCCCCTGTTACAGTTATGCCTGTTATCAGATCTCCTCAAAAACCGTAAGAGATATCGACATGAAACCTTTTGCAATTTCTTTGGTTCATCTGTGCGCACATTAATCACATCTGCCGAAAAGGATCTGACAAATCTTATAAGAGTTATTTCCCTTTATATAAGTTTCACTTTTGATTTTTCAGGCAAATATTAAGTTTGAGTTAAGATACATGCATGAGCCTTCATATTTAGGCATCATTTTTTGTACCAAGTAAAATTAGGTCAAGGTCAAAGGTCAAGGTCACGGTCCTAATTTTTGAAATTTCCTTGTTATCAGATCTCCTCTGAAACGGTAGAAGATAGCTGATAAAATGTAATGGGCAAAATGTCGGGGACATCGAGACAATGCGTAGTTTTCCTTAAGTCAAGTCGCATGACGTCATCTTCTATGCGTTATTGGCTTTGAACGCTTAAATTTACGGTTTTTGGCTAATAACTTAATAATGGTACAAGATAGAGGCATGGGGTCTTTTGTTTTGACACCAGGGGACAAATGACCTTCAAAATGGTGTCAAGGTCAAAGGTCAAAGTCATGTTCTAGAAAATGATTTTTTTCATATTTGAAGTGTAATACATGGAATTTTTTCAAAAATGCATTATTTTTTAGCAGGAATCATTTAAAATATGTTATTTTCCATTTTCGTAAGACAAAAAATGAAAAAAAAATGAAAATTTTTAAAGATTGAAAAATTTGAAAAAACCCTATTTTTTTCTTGGCGCAAAAATGTTTTGGCAGTATTTCATATTTGTGTTTGATGTAGCATTTTGGTATTTTATAGTACGTCTAGAATTACCTCAACTTTTAGCACAAATGACCTTTTAATGTGTAAATACAGCCCCCCCCCCCCCCTTTTTTTCGATTTGACTGAATTTACATCGGTTTTACTGAATTTACCTGTAAATGCATATAAAGTACATGTAGACAGCTAGAGGATATCCAGGGCTTTGTTAATGAGAAAAAATTATGACGCTAACTCCAACCAATTTCCTGAAAATAGCGTTCGCGCAGTGCTAAATAAAAAGCTATTTTCCGCCATAAAACACAAGATTCGTCCAAATTTTACCAATTTATTGCATCCGAATGTCAAAATTTCGCGTCAAATTAACAGTACTTTATTCACGAAGATGTCGTCTGGTCAAAATGGCACCGGAAATCTAAATAAATAAATCGTGACATCAAATTTCTACATGAATCTTCATTCTGACATAAGTAAATGTGTACACGTACACTCCGTTTTCTATTTATGTCTATTTCCACACCAAACAGCAAATTGCATTATCCTGTGCCATGTTCACCCGACGACGTCCCCTCTCGAAAAGAAAGAAATAAACTAAGTCCAGACATATATAAATGGACGTCACGTGACTTACACAACGTCATCAACAGAAGTAAACATTATAGTAGAAATGTACTTTTACTGTCACTTGTGTATCTAGAGAAATAAAAATACAATGCCCCCCCCCCCCTACTTGTATTCAGCAATCCATGGAAAACTTGCTACCTACAAATAAAAAAAAATAATTAATAAACAAACAAACAAACAAACAAACAAATAAACAAAAAAAGGCCCGTTCCGCCTTCAGAAAAAGAGATATTGCTACTTCAATTTTTTATTTCTTTCTTCTTTTTTTTGACAATTACTATTTGGAACAATACATTAAAAATTTAAATTATTTCAAGAGAAAATAGAAGTAGCAATATCTCTTTACTGAAGACGGGACGGGCCTTTTTTTTTTTTTTTCTGTCTATTTCATTTATTTCCCAAGAGTTACGCCCCTTGCCAAAAATAAAGGAGCAGGGCCTCTTTATTGCAAAACTGGACACGTGGAAAGGAAAGACCTTATCATTTGTGCTAGGCACAAATGACCCTTTAATGTGTAAATACCCCCCCCCCCCCCCCTTCGATTTGACTAAATTTACATCGATTTTACTGAATTTACATGTAAATGCATATAAACTGCATGTACATGCATTTAAAACCTTAATGAGCCATTAAAACGACCAGAAACACCTGTTTGATTGCCATTAATTAAGGTCTTTCCTTTACATAGGAAAGACCTTACTGTATTTCTTATGATTATTATTATTATTCTTTCTTAGTCTGCCAAACTTCAATTAAATTTGTCGAAAAGTTTTTAGACATATTGACATGAAATTTGGCACCAAGTATCAGTCAGACATAAGCTATCACGTGGTGAGGCCGCTAAGGGTTCCCATGTACCTTATAAGAGTTTTCCTCCCCTGTTACAGTTATGCCTGTTATCAGATCTCCTCAAAAACCGTAAGAGATATCGACATGAAACCTTTTGCAATTTCTTTGGTTCATCTGTGCGCACATTAATCACATCTGCCGAAAAGGATCTGACAAATCTTATAAGAGTTATTTCCCTTTATATAAGTTTCACTTTGATTTTTCAGGCAAATATTAAGTTTGAGTTAAGATACATGCATGAGCCTTCATATTTAGGCATCATTTTTTGTACCAAGTAAAATTAGGTCAAGGTCAAAGGTCAAGGTCACGGTCTAATTTTTGAAATTTCCTTGTTATCAGATCTCCTCTGAAACGGTAGAAGATAGCTGATAAAATGTAATGGGCAAAATGTCGGGGACATCGAGACAATGCGTAGTTTTCCTTAAGTCAAGTCGCATGACGTCATCTTCTATGCGTTATTGGCCTTTGAACGCTTAAATTTACGGTTTTTGGCTAATAACTTAATAATGGTACAAGATAGAGGCATGGGGTCTTTTGTTTTGACACCAGGGACAAATGACCTTCAAAATGGTGTCAAGGTCAAAGGTCAAAGTCATGTTCTAGAAAATGATTTTTTTCATATTTGAAGTGTAATACATGGAATTTTTTCAAAAATGCATTATTTTTTAGCAGGAATCATTTAAAATATGTTATTTTCCATTTTCGTAAGACAAAAAATGAAAAAAAAATGAAAATTTTTAAAGATTGAAAAATTTGAAAAAACCCTATTTTTTCTTGGCGCAAAAATGTTTTGGCAGTATTTCATATTTGTGTTTGATGTAGCATTTTGGTATTTTATAGTACGTCTAGAATTACCTCAACTTTTAGCACAAATGACCTTTTAATGTGTAAATACAGCCCCCCCCCCCCCCCCCTTTTTTTTCGATTTGACTGAATTTACATCGGTTTTACTGAATTTACCTGTAAATGCATATAAAGTACATGTAGACAGCTAGAGGATATCCAGGGCTTTGTTAATGAGAAAAAATTATGACGCTAACTCCAACCAATTTCCTGAAAATAGCGTTCGCGCAGTGCTAAATAAAAAGCTATTTTCCGCCATAAAACACAAGATTCGTCCAAATTTTACCAATTTATTGCATCCGAATGTCAAAATTTCGCGTCAAATTAACAGTACTTTATTCACGAAGATGTCGTCTGGTCAAAATGGCACCGGAAATCTAAATAAATAAATCGTGACATCAAATTTCTACATGAATCTTCATTCTGACATAAGTAAATGTGTACACGTACACTCCGTTTTCTATTTATGTCTATTTCCACACCAAACAGCAAATTGCATTATCCTGTGCCATGTTCACCCGACGACGTCCCCTCTCGAAAAGAAAGAAATAAACTAAGTCCAGACATATATAAATGGACGTCACGTGACTTACACAACGTCATCAACAGAAGTAAACATTATAGTAGAAATGTACTTTTACTGTCACTTGTGTATCTAGAGAAATAAAAATACAATGCCCCCCCCCCCCTACTTGTATTCAGCAATCCATGGAAAACTTGCTACCTACAAATAAAAAAAATAATTAATAAACAAACAAACAAACAAACAAACAAATAAACAAAAAAAGGCCCGTTCCGCCTTCAGAAAAGAGATATTGCTACTTCAATTTTTTATTTCTTTCTTCTTTTTTTTGACAATTACTATTTGGAACAATACATTAAAAATTTAAATTATTTCAAGAGAAAATAGAAGTAGCAATATCTCTTTACTGAAGACGGGACGGGCCTTTTTTTTTTTTTTCTGTCTATTTCATTTATTTCCCAAGAGTTACGCCCCTTGCCAAAAATAAAGGAGCAGGGCCTCTTTATTGCAAAACTGGACACGTGGAAAGGAAAGACCTTATCATTTGTGCTAGGCACAAATGACCCTTTAATGTGTAAATACCCCCCCCCCCCCCCCTTCGATTTGACTAAATTTACATCGATTTTACTGAATTTACATGTAAATGCATATAAACTGCATGTACATGCATTTAAAACCTTAATGAGCCATTAAAACGACCAGAAACACCTGTTTGATTGCCATTAATTAAGGTCTTTCCTTTACATAGGAAAGACCTTACTGTATTTCTTATGATTATTATTATTATTCTTTCTTAGTCTGCCAAACTTCAATTAAATTTGTCGGAAAAGTTTTTAGACATATTGACATGAAATTTGGCACCAAGTATCAGTCAGACATAAGCTATCACGTGGTGAGGCCGCTAAGGGTTCCCATGTACCTTATAAGAGTTTCCTCCCCTGTTACAGTTATGCCTGTTATCAGATCTCCTCAAAAACCGTAAGAGATATCGACATGAAACCTTTTGCAATTTCTTTGGTTCATCTGTGCGCACATTAATCACATCTGCCGAAAAGGATCTGACAAATCTTATAAGAGTTATTTCCCTTTATATAAGTTTCACTTTTGATTTTTCAGGCAAATATTAAGTTTGAGTTAAGATACATGCATGAGCCTTCATATTTAGGCATCATTTTTTGTACCAAGTAAAATTAGGTCAAGGTCAAAGGTCAAGGTCACGGTCTAATTTTTGAAATTTCCTTGTTATCAGATCTCCTCTGAAACGGTAGAAGATAGCTGATAAAATGTAATGGGCAAAATGTCGGGGACATCGAGACAATGCGTAGTTTTCCTTAAGTCAAGTCGCATGACGTCATCTTCTATGCGTTATTGGCCTTTGAACGCTTAAATTTACGGTTTTTGGCTAATAACTTAATAATGGTACAAGATAGAGGCATGGGGTCTTTTGTTTTGACACCAGGGACAAATGACCTTCAAAATGGTGTCAAGGTCAAAGGTCAAAGTCATGTTCTAGAAAATGATTTTTTTCATATTTGAAGTGTAATACATGGAATTTTTTCAAAAATGCATTATTTTTTAGCAGGAATCATTTAAAATATGTTATTTTCCATTTTCGTAAGACAAAAAATGAAAAAAAAATGAAAATTTTTAAAGATTGAAAAATTTGAAAAAAACCCTATTTTTTCTTGGCGCAAAAATGTTTTGGCAGTATTTCATATTTGTGTTTGATGTAGCATTTTGGTATTTTATAGTACGTCTAGAATTACCTCAACTTTTAGCACAAATGACCTTTTAATGTGTAAATACAGCCCCCCCCCCCCCCCCCCTTTTTTTCGATTTGACTGAATTTACATCGGTTTTACTGAATTTACCTGTAAATGCATATAAAGTACATGTAGACAGCTAGAGGATATCCAGGGCTTTGTTAATGAGAAAAAATTATGACGCTAACTCCAACCAATTTCCTGAAAATAGCGTTCGCGCAGTGCTAAATAAAAAGCTATTTTCCGCCATAAAACACAAGATTCGTCCAAATTTTACCAATTTATTGCATCCGAATGTCAAAATTTCGCGTCAAATTAACAGTACTTTATTCACGAAGATGTCGTCTGGTCAAAATGGCACCGGAAATCTAAATAAATAAATCGTGACATCAAATTTCTACATGAATCTTCATTCTGACATAAGTAAATGTGTACACGTACACTCCGTTTTCTATTTATGTCTATTTCCACACCAAACAGCAAATTGCATTATCCTGTGCCATGTTCACCCGACGACGTCCCCTCTCGAAAAGAAAGAAATAAACTAAGTCCAGACATATATAAATGGACGTCACGTGACTTACACAACGTCATCAACAGAAGTAAACATTATAGTAGAAATGTACTTTTACTGTCACTTGTGTATCTAGAGAAATAAAAATACAATGCCCCCCCCCCCCTACTTGTATTCAGCAATCCATGGAAAACTTGCTACCTACAAATAAAAAAAATAATTAATAAACAAACAAACAAACAAACAAACAAATAAACAAAAAAAGGCCCGTTCCGCCTTCAGAAAAAGAGATATTGCTACTTCAATTTTTTATTTCTTTCTTCTTTTTTTTGACAATTACTATTTGGAACAATACATTAAAAATTTAAATTATTTCAAGAGAAAATAGAAGTAGCAATATCTCTTTACTGAAGACGGGACGGGCCTTTTTTTTTTTTTTTCTGTCTATTTCATTTATTTCCCAAGAGTTACGCCCCTTGCCAAAAATAAAGGAGCAGGGCCTCTTTATTGCAAAACTGGACACGTGGAAAGGAAAGACCTTATCATTTGTGCTAGGCACAAATGACCCTTTAATGTGTAAATACCCCCCCCCCCCCCCCCTTCGATTTGACTAAATTTACATCGATTTTACTGAATTTACATGTAAATGCATATAAACTGCATGTACATGCATTTAAAACCTTAATGAGCCATTAAAACGACCAGAAACACCTGTTTGATTGCCATTAATTAAGGTCTTTCCTTTACATAGGAAAGACCTTACTGTATTTCTTATGATTATTATTATTATTCTTTCTTAGTCTGCCAAACTTCAATTAAATTTGTCGGAAAAGTTTTTAGACATATTGACATGAAATTTGGCACCAAGTATCAGTCAGACATAAGCTATCACGTGGTGAGGCCGCTAAGGGTTCCCATGTACCTTATAAGAGTTTCCTCCCCTGTTACAGTTATGCCTGTTATCAGATCTCCTCAAAAACCGTAAGAGATATCGACATGAAACCTTTTGCAATTTCTTTGGTTCATCTGTGCGCACATTAATCACATCTGCCGAAAAGGATCTGACAAATCTTATAAGAGTTATTTCCCTTTATATAAGTTTCACTTTTGATTTTTCAGGCAAATATTAAGTTTGAGTTAAGATACATGCATGAGCCTTCATATTTAGGCATCATTTTTTGTACCAAGTAAAATTAGGTCAAGGTCAAAGGTCAAGGTCACGGTCTAATTTTTGAAATTTCCTTGTTATCAGATCTCCTCTGAAACGGTAGAAGATAGCTGATAAAATGTAATGGGCAAAATGTCGGGGACATCGAGACAATGCGTAGTTTTCCTTAAGTCAAGTCGCATGACGTCATCTTCTATGCGTTATTGGCCTTTGAACGCTTAAATTTACGGTTTTTGGCTAATAACTTAATAATGGTACAAGATAGAGGCATGGGGTCTTTTGTTTTGACACCAGGGACAAATGACCTTCAAAATGGTGTCAAGGTCAAAGGTCAAAGTCATGTTCTAGAAAATGATTTTTTTCATATTTGAAGTGTAATACATGGAATTTTTTCAAAAATGCATTATTTTTTAGCAGGAATCATTTAAAATATGTTATTTTCCATTTTCGTAAGACAAAAAATGAAAAAAAAATGAAAATTTTTAAAGATTGAAAAATTTGAAAAAACCCTATTTTTTCTTGGCGCAAAAATGTTTTGGCAGTATTTCATATTTGTGTTTGATGTAGCATTTTGGTATTTTATAGTACGTCTAGAATTACCTCAACTTTTAGCACAAATGACCTTTTAATGTGTAAATACAGCCCCCCCCCCCCCCCCTTTTTTTCGATTTGACTGAATTTACATCGGTTTTACTGAATTTACCTGTAAATGCATATAAAGTACATGTAGACAGCTAGAGGATATCCAGGGCTTTGTTAATGAGAAAAAATTATGACGCTAACTCCAACCAATTTCCTGAAAATAGCGTTCGCGCAGTGCTAAATAAAAAGCTATTTTCCGCCATAAAACACAAGATTCGTCCAAATTTTACCAATTTATTGCATCCGAATGTCAAAATTTCGCGTCAAATTAACAGTACTTTATTCACGAAGATGTCGTCTGGTCAAAATGGCACCGGAAATCTAAATAAATAAATCGTGACATCAAATTTCTACATGAATCTTCATTCTGACATAAGTAAATGTGTACACGTACACTCCGTTTTCTATTTATGTCTATTTCCACACCAAACAGCAAATTGCATTATCCTGTGCCATGTTCACCCGACGACGTCCCCTCTCGAAAAGAAAGAAATAAACTAAGTCCAGACATATATAAATGGACGTCACGTGACTTACACAACGTCATCAACAGAAGTAAACATTATAGTAGAAATGTACTTTTACTGTCACTTGTGTATCTAGAGAAATAAAAATACAATGCCCCCCCCCCCCCTACTTGTATTCAGCAATCCATGGAAAACTTGCTACCTACAAATAAAAAAAATAATTAATAAACAAACAAACAAACAAACAAACAAATAAACAAAAAAAGGCCCGTTCCGCCTTCAGAAAAAGAGATATTGCTACTTCAATTTTTTATTTCTTTCTTCTTTTTTTTGACAATTACTATTTGGAACAATACATTAAAAATTTAAATTATTTCAAGAGAAAATAGAAGTAGCAATATCTCTTTACTGAAGACGGGACGGGCCTTTTTTTTTTTTTTTCTGTCTATTTCATTTATTTCCCAAGAGTTACGCCCCTTGCCAAAAATAAAGGAGCAGGGCCTCTTTATTGCAAAACTGGACACGTGGAAAGGAAAGACCTTATCATTTGTGCTAGGCACAAATGACCCTTTAATGTGTAAATACCCCCCCCCCCCCCCTTCGATTTGACTAAATTTACATCGATTTTACTGAATTTACATGTAAATGCATATAAACTGCATGTACATGCATTTAAAACCTTAATGAGCCATTAAAACGACCAGAAACACCTGTTTGATTGCCATTAATTAAGGTCTTTCCTTTACATAGGAAAGACCTTACTGTATTTCTTATGATTATTATTATTATTCTTTCTTAGTCTGCCAAACTTCAATTAAATTTGTCGGAAAAGTTTTTAGACATATTGACATGAAATTTGGCACCAAGTATCAGTCAGACATAAGCTATCACGTGGTGAGGCCGCTAAGGGTTCCCATGTACCTTATAAGAGTTTCCTCCCCTGTTACAGTTATGCCTGTTATCAGATCTCCTCAAAAACCGTAAGAGATATCGACATGAAACCTTTTGCAATTTCTTTGGTTCATCTGTGCGCACATTAATCACATCTGCCGAAAAGGATCTGACAAATCTTATAAGAGTTATTTCCCTTTATATAAGTTTCACTTTTGATTTTTCAGGCAAATATTAAGTTTGAGTTAAGATACATGCATGAGCCTTCATATTTAGGCATCATTTTTTGTACCAAGTAAAATTAGGTCAAGGTCAAAGGTCAAGGTCACGGTCTAATTTTTGAAATTTCCTTGTTATCAGATCTCCTCTGAAACGGTAGAAGATAGCTGATAAAATGTAATGGGCAAAATGTCGGGGACATCGAGACAATGCGTAGTTTTCCTTAAGTCAAGTCGCATGACGTCATCTTCTATGCGTTATTGGCCTTTGAACGCTTAAATTTACGGTTTTTGGCTAATAACTTAATAATGGTACAAGATAGAGGCATGGGGTCTTTTGTTTTGACACCAGGGACAAATGACCTTCAAAATGGTGTCAAGGTCAAAGGTCAAAGTCATGTTCTAGAAAATGATTTTTTTCATATTTGAAGTGTAATACATGGAATTTTTTCAAAAATGCATTATTTTTTAGCAGGAATCATTTAAAATATGTTATTTTCCATTTTCGTAAGACAAAAAATGAAAAAAAAATGAAAATTTTTAAAGATTGAAAAATTTGAAAAAACCCTATTTTTTCTTGGCGCAAAAATGTTTTGGCAGTATTTCATATTTGTGTTTGATGTAGCATTTTGGTATTTTATAGTACGTCTAGAATTACCTCAACTTTTAGCACAAATGACCTTTTAATGTGTAAATACAGCCCCCCCCCCCCCCCCCCTTTTTTTCGATTTGACTGAATTTACATCGGTTTTACTGAATTTACCTGTAAATGCATATAAAGTACATGTAGACAGCTAGAGGATATCCAGGGCTTTGTTAATGAGAAAAAATTATGACGCTAACTCCAACCAATTTCCTGAAAATAGCGTTCGCGCAGTGCTAAATAAAAAGCTATTTTCCGCCATAAAACACAAGATTCGTCCAAATTTTACCAATTTATTGCATCCGAATGTCAAAATTTCGCGTCAAATTAACAGTACTTTATTCACGAAGATGTCGTCTGGTCAAAATGGCACCGGAAATCTAAATAAATAAATCGTGACATCAAATTTCTACATGAATCTTCATTCTGACATAAGTAAATGTGTACACGTACACTCCGTTTTCTATTTATGTCTATTTCCACACCAAACAGCAAATTGCATTATCCTGTGCCATGTTCACCCGACGACGTCCCCTCTCGAAAAGAAAGAAATAAACTAAGTCCAGACATATATAAATGGACGTCACGTGACTTACACAACGTCATCAACAGAAGTAAACATTATAGTAGAAATGTACTTTTACTGTCACTTGTGTATCTAGAGAAATAAAAATACAATGCCCCCCCCCCCCTACTTGTATTCAGCAATCCATGGAAAACTTGCTACCTACAAATAAAAAAAATAATTAATAAACAAACAAACAAACAAACAAACAAATAAACAAAAAAAGGCCCGTTCCGCCTTCAGAAAAAGAGATATTGCTACTTCAATTTTTTATTTCTTTCTTCTTTTTTTTGACAATTACTATTTGGAACAATACATTAAAAATTTAAATTATTTCAAGAGAAAATAGAAGTAGCAATATCTCTTTACTGAAGACGGGACGGGCCTTTTTTTTTTTTTTTCTGTCTATTTCATTTATTTCCCAAGAGTTACGCCCCTTGCCAAAAATAAAGGAGCAGGGCCTCTTTATTGCAAAACTGGACACGTGGAAAGGAAAGACCTTATCATTTGTGCTAGGCACAAATGACCCTTTAATGTGTAAATACCCCCCCCCCCCCCCCCTTCGATTTGACTAAATTTACATCGATTTTACTGAATTTACATGTAAATGCATATAAACTGCATGTACATGCATTTAAAACCTTAATGAGCCATTAAAACGACCAGAAACACCTGTTTGATTGCCATTAATTAAGGTCTTTCCTTTACATAGGAAAGACCTTACTGTATTTCTTATGATTATTATTATTATTCTTTCTTAGTCTGCCAAACTTCAATTAAATTTGTCGGAAAAGTTTTTAGACATATTGACATGAAATTTGGCACCAAGTATCAGTCAGACATAAGCTATCACGTGGTGAGGCCGCTAAGGGTTCCCATGTACCTTATAAGAGTTTCCTCCCCTGTTACAGTTATGCCTGTTATCAGATCTCCTCAAAAACCGTAAGAGATATCGACATGAAACCTTTTGCAATTTCTTTGGTTCATCTGTGCGCACATTAATCACATCTGCCGAAAAGGATCTGACAAATCTTATAAGAGTTATTTCCCTTTATATAAGTTTCACTTTTGATTTTTCAGGCAAATATTAAGTTTGAGTTAAGATACATGCATGAGCCTTCATATTTAGGCATCATTTTTTGTACCAAGTAAAATTAGGTCAAGGTCAAAGGTCAAGGTCACGGTCTAATTTTTGAAATTTCCTTGTTATCAGATCTCCTCTGAAACGGTAGAAGATAGCTGATAAAATGTAATGGGCAAAATGTCGGGGACATCGAGACAATGCGTAGTTTTCCTTAAGTCAAGTCGCATGACGTCATCTTCTATGCGTTATTGGCCTTTGAACGCTTAAATTTACGGTTTTTGGCTAATAACTTAATAATGGTACAAGATAGAGGCATGGGGTCTTTTGTTTTGACACCAGGGACAAATGACCTTCAAAATGGTGTCAAGGTCAAAGGTCAAAGTCATGTTCTAGAAAATGATTTTTTTCATATTTGAAGTGTAATACATGGAATTTTTTCAAAAATGCATTATTTTTTAGCAGGAATCATTTAAAATATGTTATTTTCCATTTTCGTAAGACAAAAAATGAAAAAAAAATGAAAATTTTTAAAGATTGAAAAATTTGAAAAAACCCTATTTTTTCTTGGCGCAAAAATGTTTTGGCAGTATTTCATATTTGTGTTTGATGTAGCATTTTGGTATTTTATAGTACGTCTAGAATTACCTCAACTTTTAGCACAAATGACCTTTTAATGTGTAAATACAGCCCCCCCCCCCCCCCCCCTTTTTTTCGATTTGACTGAATTTACATCGGTTTTACTGAATTTACCTGTAAATGCATATAAAGTACATGTAGACAGCTAGAGGATATCCAGGGCTTTGTTAATGAGAAAAAATTATGACGCTAACTCCAACCAATTTCCTGAAAATAGCGTTCGCGCAGTGCTAAATAAAAAGCTATTTTCCGCCATAAAACACAAGATTCGTCCAAATTTTACCAATTTATTGCATCCGAATGTCAAAATTTCGCGTCAAATTAACAGTACTTTATTCACGAAGATGTCGTCTGGTCAAAATGGCACCGGAAATCTAAATAAATAAATCGTGACATCAAATTTCTACATGAATCTTCATTCTGACATAAGTAAATGTGTACACGTACACTCCGTTTTCTATTTATGTCTATTTCCACACCAAACAGCAAATTGCATTATCCTGTGCCATGTTCACCCGACGACGTCCCCTCTCGAAAAGAAAGAAATAAACTAAGTCCAGACATATATAAATGGACGTCACGTGACTTACACAACGTCATCAACAGAAGTAAACATTATAGTAGAAATGTACTTTTACTGTCACTTGTGTATCTAGAGAAATAAAAATACAATGCCCCCCCCCCCCCCTACTTGTATTCAGCAATCCATGGAAAACTTGCTACCTACAAATAAAAAAAATAATTAATAAACAAACAAACAAACAAACAAACAAATAAACAAAAAAAGGCCCGTTCCGCCTTCAGAAAAAGAGATATTGCTACTTCAATTTTTTATTTCTTTCTTCTTTTTTTTGACAATTACTATTTGGAACAATACATTAAAAATTTAAATTATTTCAAGAGAAAATAGAAGTAGCAATATCTCTTTACTGAAGACGGGACGGGCCTTTTTTTTTTTTTTCTGTCTATTTCATTTATTTCCCAAGAGTTACGCCCCTTGCCAAAAATAAAGGAGCAGGGCCTCTTTATTGCAAAACTGGACACGTGGAAAGGAAAGACCTTATCATTTGTGCTAGGCACAAATGACCCTTTAATGTGTAAATACCCCCCCCCCCCCCCCCTTCGATTTGACTAAATTTACATCGATTTTACTGAATTTACATGTAAATGCATATAAACTGCATGTACATGCATTTAAAACCTTAATGAGCCATTAAAACGACCAGAAACACCTGTTTGATTGCCATTAATTAAGGTCTTTCCTTTACATAGGAAAGACCTTACTGTATTTCTTATGATTATTATTATTATTCTTTCTTAGTCTGCCAAACTTCAATTAAATTTGTCGGAAAAGTTTTTAGACATATTGACATGAAATTTGGCACCAAGTATCAGTCAGACATAAGCTATCACGTGGTGAGGCCGCTAAGGGTTCCCATGTACCTTATAAGAGTTTCCTCCCCTGTTACAGTTATGCCTGTTATCAGATCTCCTCAAAAACCGTAAGAGATATCGACATGAAACCTTTTGCAATTTCTTTGGTTCATCTGTGCGCACATTAATCACATCTGCCGAAAAGGATCTGACAAATCTTATAAGAGTTATTTCCCTTTATATAAGTTTCACTTTTGATTTTTCAGGCAAATATTAAGTTTGAGTTAAGATACATGCATGAGCCTTCATATTTAGGCATCATTTTTTGTACCAAGTAAAATTAGGTCAAGGTCAAAGGTCAAGGTCACGGTCTAATTTTTGAAATTTCCTTGTTATCAGATCTCCTCTGAAACGGTAGAAGATAGCTGATAAAATGTAATGGGCAAAATGTCGGGGACATCGAGACAATGCGTAGTTTTCCTTAAGTCAAGTCGCATGACGTCATCTTCTATGCGTTATTGGCCTTTGAACGCTTAAATTTACGGTTTTTGGCTAATAACTTAATAATGGTACAAGATAGAGGCATGGGGTCTTTTGTTTTGACACCAGGGACAAATGACCTTCAAAATGGTGTCAAGGTCAAAGGTCAAAGTCATGTTCTAGAAAATGATTTTTTTCATATTTGAAGTGTAATACATGGAATTTTTTCAAAAATGCATTATTTTTTAGCAGGAATCATTTAAAATATGTTATTTTCCATTTTCGTAAGACAAAAAATGAAAAAAAAATGAAAATTTTTAAAGATTGAAAAATTTGAAAAAACCCTATTTTTTCTTGGCGCAAAAATGTTTTGGCAGTATTTCATATTTGTGTTTGATGTAGCATTTTGGTATTTTATAGTACGTCTAGAATTACCTCAACTTTTAGCACAAATGACCTTTTAATGTGTAAATACAGCCCCCCCCCCCCCCCCCTTTTTTTCGATTTGACTGAATTTACATCGGTTTTACTGAATTTACCTGTAAATGCATATAAAGTACATGTAGACAGCTAGAGGATATCCAGGGCTTTGTTAATGAGAAAAAATTATGACGCTAACTCCAACCAATTTCCTGAAAATAGCGTTCGCGCAGTGCTAAATAAAAAGCTATTTTCCGCCATAAAACACAAGATTCGTCCAAATTTTACCAATTTATTGCATCCGAATGTCAAAATTTCGCGTCAAATTAACAGTACTTTATTCACGAAGATGTCGTCTGGTCAAAATGGCACCGGAAATCTAAATAAATAAATCGTGACATCAAATTTCTACATGAATCTTCATTCTGACATAAGTAAATGTGTACACGTACACTCCGTTTTCTATTTATGTCTATTTCCACACCAAACAGCAAATTGCATTATCCTGTGCCATGTTCACCCGACGACGTCCCCTCTCGAAAAGAAAGAAATAAACTAAGTCCAGACATATATAAATGGACGTCACGTGACTTACACAACGTCATCAACAGAAGTAAACATTATAGTAGAAATGTACTTTTACTGTCACTTGTGTATCTAGAGAAATAAAAATACAATGCCCCCCCCCCCCCTACTTGTATTCAGCAATCCATGGAAAACTTGCTACCTACAAATAAAAAAAATAATTAATAAACAAACAAACAAACAAACAAACAAATAAACAAAAAAAGGCCCGTTCCGCCTTCAGAAAAAGAGATATTGCTACTTCAATTTTTTATTTCTTTCTTCTTTTTTTTGACAATTACTATTTGGAACAATACATTAAAAATTTAAATTATTTCAAGAGAAAATAGAAGTAGCAATATCTCTTTACTGAAGACGGGACGGGCCTTTTTTTTTTTTTCTGTCTATTTCATTTATTTCCCAAGAGTTACGCCCCTTGCCAAAAATAAAGGAGCAGGGCCTCTTTATTGCAAAACTGGACACGTGGAAAGGAAAGACCTTATCATTTGTGCTAGGCACAAATGACCCTTTAATGTGTAAATACCCCCCCCCCCCCCCCTTCGATTTGACTAAATTTACATCGATTTTACTGAATTTACATGTAAATGCATATAAACTGCATGTACATGCATTTAAAACCTTAATGAGCCATTAAAACGACCAGAAACACCTGTTTGATTGCCATTAATTAAGGTCTTTCCTTTACATAGGAAAGACCTTACTGTATTTCTTATGATTATTATTATTATTCTTTCTTAGTCTGCCAAACTTCAATTAAATTTGTCGGAAAAGTTTTTAGACATATTGACATGAAATTTGGCACCAAGTATCAGTCAGACATAAGCTATCACGTGGTGAGGCCGCTAAGGGTTCCCATGTACCTTATAAGAGTTTCCTCCCCTGTTACAGTTATGCCTGTTATCAGATCTCCTCAAAAACCGTAAGAGATATCGACATGAAACCTTTTGCAATTTCTTTGGTTCATCTGTGCGCACATTAATCACATCTGCCGAAAAGGATCTGACAAATCTTATAAGAGTTATTTCCCTTTATATAAGTTTCACTTTTGATTTTTCAGGCAAATATTAAGTTTGAGTTAAGATACATGCATGAGCCTTCATATTTAGGCATCATTTTTTGTACCAAGTAAAATTAGGTCAAGGTCAAAGGTCAAGGTCACGGTCTAATTTTTGAAATTTCCTTGTTATCAGATCTCCTCTGAAACGGTAGAAGATAGCTGATAAAATGTAATGGGCAAAATGTCGGGGACATCGAGACAATGCGTAGTTTTCCTTAAGTCAAGTCGCATGACGTCATCTTCTATGCGTTATTGGCCTTTGAACGCTTAAATTTACGGTTTTTGGCTAATAACTTAATAATGGTACAAGATAGAGGCATGGGGTCTTTTGTTTTGACACCAGGGACAAATGACCTTCAAAATGGTGTCAAGGTCAAAGGTCAAAGTCATGTTCTAGAAAATGATTTTTTTCATATTTGAAGTGTAATACATGGAATTTTTTCAAAAATGCATTATTTTTTAGCAGGAATCATTTAAAATATGTTATTTTCCATTTTCGTAAGACAAAAAATGAAAAAAAAATGAAAATTTTTAAAGATTGAAAAATTTGAAAAAACCCTATTTTTTCTTGGCGCAAAAATGTTTTGGCAGTATTTCATATTTGTGTTTGATGTAGCATTTTGGTATTTTATAGTACGTCTAGAATTACCTCAACTTTTAGCACAAATGACCTTTTAATGTGTAAATACAGCCCCCCCCCCCCCCCCCCCTTTTTTTCGATTTGACTGAATTTACATCGGTTTTACTGAATTTACCTGTAAATGCATATAAAGTACATGTAGACAGCTAGAGGATATCCAGGGCTTTGTTAATGAGAAAAAATTATGACGCTAACTCCAACCAATTTCCTGAAAATAGCGTTCGCGCAGTGCTAAATAAAAAGCTATTTTCCGCCATAAAACACAAGATTCGTCCAAATTTTACCAATTTATTGCATCCGAATGTCAAAATTTCGCGTCAAATTAACAGTACTTTATTCACGAAGATGTCGTCTGGTCAAAATGGCACCGGAAATCTAAATAAATAAATCGTGACATCAAATTTCTACATGAATCTTCATTCTGACATAAGTAAATGTGTACACGTACACTCCGTTTTCTATTTATGTCTATTTCCACACCAAACAGCAAATTGCATTATCCTGTGCCATGTTCACCCGACGACGTCCCCTCTCGAAAAGAAAGAAATAAACTAAGTCCAGACATATATAAATGGACGTCACGTGACTTACACAACGTCATCAACAGAAGTAAACATTATAGTAGAAATGTACTTTTACTGTCACTTGTGTATCTAGAGAAATAAAAATACAATGCCCCCCCCCCCCTACTTGTATTCAGCAATCCATGGAAAACTTGCTACCTACAAATAAAAAAAATAATTAATAAACAAACAAACAAACAAACAAACAAATAAACAAAAAAAGGCCCGTTCCGCCTTCAGAAAAAGAGATATTGCTACTTCAATTTTTTATTTCTTTCTTCTTTTTTTTGACAATTACTATTTGGAACAATACATTAAAAATTTAAATTATTTCAAGAGAAAATAGAAGTAGCAATATCTCTTTACTGAAGACGGGACGGGCCTTTTTTTTTTTTTTTCTGTCTATTTCATTTATTTCCCAAGAGTTACGCCCCTTGCCAAAAATAAAGGAGCAGGGCCTCTTTATTGCAAAACTGGACACGTGGAAAGGAAAGACCTTATCATTTGTGCTAGGCACAAATGACCCTTTAATGTGTAAATACCCCCCCCCCCCCCCCCTTCGATTTGACTAAATTTACATCGATTTTACTGAATTTACATGTAAATGCATATAAACTGCATGTACATGCATTTAAAACCTTAATGAGCCATTAAAACGACCAGAAACACCTGTTTGATTGCCATTAATTAAGGTCTTTCCTTTACATAGGAAAGACCTTACTGTATTTCTTATGATTATTATTATTATTCTTTCTTAGTCTGCCAAACTTCAATTAAATTTGTCGGAAAAGTTTTTAGACATATTGACATGAAATTTGGCACCAAGTATCAGTCAGACATAAGCTATCACGTGGTGAGGCCGCTAAGGGTTCCCATGTACCTTATAAGAGTTTCCTCCCCTGTTACAGTTATGCCTGTTATCAGATCTCCTCAAAAACCGTAAGAGATATCGACATGAAACCTTTTGCAATTTCTTTGGTTCATCTGTGCGCACATTAATCACATCTGCCGAAAAGGATCTGACAAATCTTATAAGAGTTATTTCCCTTTATATAAGTTTCACTTTTGATTTTTCAGGCAAATATTAAGTTTGAGTTAAGATACATGCATGAGCCTTCATATTTAGGCATCATTTTTTGTACCAAGTAAAATTAGGTCAAGGTCAAAGGTCAAGGTCACGGTCTAATTTTTGAAATTTCCTTGTTATCAGATCTCCTCTGAAACGGTAGAAGATAGCTGATAAAATGTAATGGGCAAAATGTCGGGGACATCGAGACAATGCGTAGTTTTCCTTAAGTCAAGTCGCATGACGTCATCTTCTATGCGTTATTGGCCTTTGAACGCTTAAATTTACGGTTTTTGGCTAATAACTTAATAATGGTACAAGATAGAGGCATGGGGTCTTTTGTTTTGACACCAGGGACAAATGACCTTCAAAATGGTGTCAAGGTCAAAGGTCAAAGTCATGTTCTAGAAAATGATTTTTTTCATATTTGAAGTGTAATACATGGAATTTTTTCAAAAATGCATTATTTTTTAGCAGGAATCATTTAAAATATGTTATTTTCCATTTTCGTAAGACAAAAAATGAAAAAAAAATGAAAATTTTTAAAGATTGAAAAATTTGAAAAAACCCTATTTTTTCTTGGCGCAAAAATGTTTTGGCAGTATTTCATATTTGTGTTTGATGTAGCATTTTGGTATTTTATAGTACGTCTAGAATTACCTCAACTTTTAGCACAAATGACCTTTTAATGTGTAAATACAGCCCCCCCCCCCCCCCTTTTTTTCGATTTGACTGAATTTACATCGGTTTTACTGAATTTACCTGTAAATGCATATAAAGTACATGTAGACAGCTAGAGGATATCCAGGGCTTTGTTAATGAGAAAAAATTATGACGCTAACTCCAACCAATTTCCTGAAAATAGCGTTCGCGCAGTGCTAAATAAAAAGCTATTTTCCGCCATAAAACACAAGATTCGTCCAAATTTTACCAATTTATTGCATCCGAATGTCAAAATTTCGCGTCAAATTAACAGTACTTTATTCACGAAGATGTCGTCTGGTCAAAATGGCACCGGAAATCTAAATAAATAAATCGTGACATCAAATTTCTACATGAATCTTCATTCTGACATAAGTAAATGTGTACACGTACACTCCGTTTTCTATTTATGTCTATTTCCACACCAAACAGCAAATTGCATTATCCTGTGCCATGTTCACCCGACGACGTCCCCTCTCGAAAAGAAAGAAATAAACTAAGTCCAGACATATATAAATGGACGTCACGTGACTTACACAACGTCATCAACAGAAGTAAACATTATAGTAGAAATGTACTTTTACTGTCACTTGTGTATCTAGAGAAATAAAAATACAATGCCCCCCCCCCCCCCCTACTTGTATTCAGCAATCCATGGAAAACTTGCTACCTACAAATAAAAAAAATAATTAATAAACAAACAAACAAACAAACAAACAAATAAACAAAAAAAGGCCCGTTCCGCCTTCAGAAAAAGAGATATTGCTACTTCAATTTTTTATTTCTTTCTTCTTTTTTTTGACAATTACTATTTGGAACAATACATTAAAAATTTAAATTATTTCAAGAGAAAATAGAAGTAGCAATATCTCTTTACTGAAGACGGGACGGGCCTTTTTTTTTTTTTTCTGTCTATTTCATTTATTTCCCAAGAGTTACGCCCCTTGCCAAAAATAAAGGAGCAGGGCCTCTTTATTGCAAAACTGGACACGTGGAAAGGAAAGACCTTATCATTTGTGCTAGGCACAAATGACCCTTTAATTGTTTATTCATTTGTATTCAGTAGATTGTCTGTTAATTTGATTGGTGCCTATATGTTCTTATACATCGTAAGTTAATTAAAGATTTCATTTTTCTTAGAGACGAATATATCATTTTTTGTTACTGTGACTACTTTCCAGTCATTGACATTTACACAAAAGAGAGAAAAGAACAATTATTGAGTTGTGATAACGTCTCAATGTGTTATCGCAGACAACCGCCCTGTCTTGTTAAGCTCTCTCCAAGAATACTTGTTAGGATATGTAGATGTGCATATGTTCTTGATTTTGTGATAAATCAATTTTTGAGGGTTTACCAGGGTAAAATATGGACTAATGACTAGATGGAAGAAATTTTTGTCATCACTCTTTCTCACGCAATGAACTTCCGATTTGGATGAAACTTGGCAGGTTACTTATTAGGGTAAGTAGATGTGCATACGTTATTGACTTTATAATAAATCAATTTTTTGGGGGGTTGACCGGGGTAAACAATGGACTTAACCATATTGCCCTAGGACTAGATGGAAGACATTTTGTCATCACTTTAACCTGTGCATCCTACTTCAGATTTAGATGCAACTTGGTAGGAGTACTTGTTAGGGTATGCAGATATGCATGTATTCTAGTTTGTGTGAAAAATGAATTTCTGAGGGTTGACCAGGGTAAAATATGGACTTAACCATTTTGCCTTTGGACAGGATAGAAGAAATTAATGTTCATTCTAAGAGAGGAATATGGACATCTCTTTCTTTCTGACTCATTATGAAATCCAATTAATTGTATATTTTATTTTAAGTTTGTAATACAACTATTTTAGTTCCCTACTGAAAACATGCGGGCGGGGTAGACGTACGTTTCCTGTGCAAAAACAAACTTTAGGTATTATAGATTGTATTGAATTGTAAATGATGATGATATTCTTTACTATCATATTGTAACATAAGTTACAAGTTAAGATCTTGCAGAACATTGTCGAAAGCTTAAATATTTTTTCAAAAGCATCTCTTAATACATTTGATATATTCGATGCAAACTTGACTACAAGGAATTGTGGCTATATAATATTTTGTTATTTTTTTGTTTTAAGTTTTATTTGATTCAGTAGCATTATGATTATTAAGTCGTCCAAACCGAATGTTTAGGGACTTATTGATTTTGCACCGTTTCCTATTATTTGTCTTCGGACTTTTTAGTTGTGAACTTGTCCCACCAATATCTCAGAGATGCCGATTCTTAACTTCATGAAACTTTATGTAGGGGTAAGGCACCATACAAGAGGTGAACAATGTTATTGGGATTTCTCAAAGTCTGGTTGCCATGGAAACAAAAAAAGCGGGACGCTATCTTTGAAAATATCGAAATTACTTGCGAGATTCTGAGAGAATAAACTTTTGTGCCGTGCCTGTATTCGGTATTTATTTATTTATTTATTTATTTATGATGATACTACGTAATTTTTGCATTAGATTTTGTTTTGTTTAGAAAAACAATGTTACTGTATCTATTTTCACATGGATTATAATGCTGGTACTTTCATGTCTTGTATGGGAACTGTTTTGGGGAAATGTTGGAAAAGCTCTTATAGAGCTTCTTTATTGATTTATTTGTTGAAACAAAAGCCATCATTTATAGAAGAGCTATTATTATTATTATTATTGAATTATGAAAATGGTGTCTGTGTTTACATTTTGGCTATGACTGTTTGTTGCTAATGTTTGTAATGTATAAAAATGACCTATTTCAAATCAATATTTGATGATAGAGATCCAATTGCAACGGAAATGGTCAAAATTCGATGGTTTATGGGTCCATTTTCACCAAAGAAAAATGACCGAAGGATAAATTTTCAAAGGCCTCCATTACACCAGCGTTTCTGTTGTACATGGTACATAAATCGGCTCACCCACATGACTCATAAATCGAACATAACCATCCCTTAATATAAAATAAAACTGACTGTTCACTTTTTAGTCAAATAAAATTAATGAAACGGAAAATAATTTTATCGATTTATTCACTGGTATGATATAGCATCATAAAAATGATAACTAATTTTGATGCATCGGATATAAAACACACTGAAAAATCATTTGGATTTGTCCTCATTAATTCTTAATATTTGTCAGGTTTAAACATTACTTGAATTATGAAATAAAACTCAACTTTTTAAAATTGAAATAGGCAGATAGTTATTATTAGTCTGGTAAAAATTTACATCCGAGTCAGTGACGTGTTTAATCGCATTATATGTGAAAGCCGCTAGTCTGATAGATTCCTTTCTCCTTTACACACCTTATTTGCAATATGACATAATAAGAACATTCCTTTGTAAGATTTTTAATCAAGTAAATATCAAGGGATGATAAAATACCAAACACCAGACTTAGTATATTTATGGTGGGATTCAGTGTACAAAAGTCAGACCGCTCTTTATCAAATGGCAAATTTACTATACGTAGTAATCGAAAATTTCAAATTTTCATGCCATATTTGTCTACTACATATTGTTTCCGGTTTGACACAAATTACCAAGTTCTTTATCTTTTCTATGTTATATGCATGTTACTGTAGCGTTTAACTTGTTGCATTATACAGGTATAAATGGTTGTTTAAATGCAATGTACACGTACTTACTTTTCTAAATAACTGAAATGTCAAACGATATATAATTTAGATAGAAGAGTCAGAATATGCTCGTTTTATCCGTAAAACTATCTAAGGCTCTCATAGAAGTAGGTCGGGTATTGTCAATTCTGAAATTACACTCCCATAAAGGGTTTTATGTTATCTCGTCAAATAGTTCAATAGAATCCGACAGTGTTCATGAAAGGCCATTATGAATTTAAAGTTTTAAAGTCATTTGGAGAAAGAGGTATTTTTACAGAATTGCACATAATTTCATATTTGTAGCCCTTTGTGTGTCGTTTGCATATTAAAAAACTCGGGGTTATCAAAAATAAGTACATTATCAAGATACCTGCACTTGTTGTTAAAAATATCAATTATTTTATCATGATTCTGTATTTCACCTTTAAGGAGTTTTTTCGTTAAAGACTGTTCATAACAATATAAAAATAAGTCAGCAATAAGAGGGGCACAGATTGTACCCAAAGAAATCCCATTGACTTTTCGATACCCAGTATTGCCAAAAAAAACAAAGATGTTGTCCAGGAAGATTTTTCTAAAGAGGTAATGCATATGTACTCCATATACCTTCTCCTTATCAACTTTAATATCCATATACCTTTTTTATGTCAATTTTAATGTCGATATTGACTTATGTTCCATGCATATCTCAGTTATTGTACATTTATTATCTTTTTCCTCAACATTTTGGATGATTGTTTCGTTTTCAACATTCAGCACAACTGTTGAGTCGTAAAGCGACAAAATGTCAGCTTGGTTAGATTTTTCTCCAAAATGAAAATTAGATGGATGGCATTCACGACAACTTATCAGTACTGTTTGCAAGGATGGTGTCGATAGAATGTGCTTTTCCTTTTTTGTGCCCTTAAAATTTCTGCCACAACTCCGACTTGAAATAGGAACTTTCCGCACTGCCGTCAACCTCTCTAGTATAAGGCGTTAAAAAAATAAACCATTAGATGCACTTTCAGTTTAAAACCAATTATACAGATTTCTCCAGTAACTGGAGTTATATTCCTGAAATTCAGTTAATGATTCTAAAATCTATTGGGTATGTATATAAAAACATCTCCATATGGAATCTCGGTTTAACTAAACTTAAAATTAACTGTTTTTGTTTATCTCCAGACATCAAATCATTATACAATGACATACCTGAACATCCTGTTTTGAAAGCATTGTCAATTAACAGTAGGAAATATTTGTACTGATCTGTATGGTGAAGCCTGAAACCTTTGGATGAAATATTTAAGATAATTAGGTATCTCAAAAAGAACTCCAAATTCATCCCAACATTTTACATGATGTTGCAGCTGGGAAAATCGGGATGTCAATTTAGTTCATACAAAATGTTTTTTTGTGGAATATGGACAATTTGGAAATGCTCTTATTAGAGGTTTCTCAACATCTTACGAACGAACGAAAATCGCCCTAACTTGACGTAACTTGCCGTAACGAAAAAAGAGGGAGCGCTTATTGATTCATTAATTTTGGACTATCGGCTGTGCACTTCCGTTAAAAATTTCTTCCGCATAAACAAAACAAAACAAAACAAAAACATACATGCAGGTTTTTTTAAACCATTCTGAGTTTTAGAAATATTCTATTGACTGCAAATAGTCTCAGATCTGTACTTTAGTGTATTTTTGTTGGGATGGGAGAGGCAATAAATATTTTTGAAAACTTATTTAACCTCAAATTAAAGGTGAAAAGTCCAGGGCAAAAAAAGGGTAAAATAGATCTTGGACTTAACGCCTCTAGGGATAAGCCGGTTTTTAAATTGAAAAAAGCATCCTCGCATCCGAGATAACTTTGTTGCCCCAAACCTCTTAAATCCAAATGTGCACTTCTTCGCCTTAAATGATTTATTTTCAAGCTAAATTTGCAAGAAGATAAATATAGGGAAATGTTGAAATAAATGTTTAAATAAACAAAGCCAGTTGACTTGTAAATGATGTTTAGTAATGTATATTGTTTGGCCTTTGGCCATTCTTATTTCTCTTTTTGTATGATTTTATTATCGTAAAGGCGTATACATATTAGTATTAATATAATATGTATATTTCTACTTGTTTTTTTATATATTTTTTTTTCGTTGAGCTTTTATGACATGTTTTTAAAATTTATTTCTGTTTTTATGTCCTACTTGTTTCTATATATATATTTTAGGCAGGTATTTTTTTTAGATGTAAACGATTAATGATAACTATAATAAATTATGACTATTAGTTTTGTTGGTGCTGTATCACTCATATTTTCAAATCGAATACACAAAACTATTAATTTACGATATATCGAGTGCACCTTTATATGTCTATGACTGACCCCCCCCCCCCCCCCCCAAAAAAAAAAAATCCTTTTAAAACAAATAAATATATAGCGGTGTTAAAACCTTTTTCATCTATTCCTGCATATACTGTAATGGACAATTTTAAACGGACAATCCTTAAATGCATAGCTGTGACTTATAGTTTACTCGGATTTTTATCTGTATACCTTTTTATGATCTTAGTCACTATCAAAGTTGTGTTCACTGACAGTATAGTTAGACTGTATCCCTTTCATCATACAGAGCCCTAATGGTCTCATGCAGATATAAAGATGTCGTATTTAAGAGTCCAGTGCGCTGGGGATTTAAAGGCAAGCGCTGGAGGTGATGAGTCCAGCACAGGAAATATGTAAAAAGGAATTTAAATCTATAGCACTTGACTTTACATTTCTAGCGCTGGAAAGTACATCTACAGCGGTAGACGTTAAATCTACAGAGATTGATCTTAGATCTACTGCGCGAGACTTTTAAATTACATATACAGCACTTGACGTTAGATCTGTAACACTGGAAACATCAACTCTGTATCTGTATGAGACCAACAGGGCTCCTTACTTTTACAATAAAAGTATATAGTTGGAACATTGATCAAATTATCAGCCGCGAGCCATAAAAACAAGAAACTATAATAAAATTTCACGAATAAAATTGAAAATGAAGATGGAGAATATGTCAAAGAGACAACAACCCGATCAAAGAGCAGAAAACAGCCGATGGGTCTTAAACACAGCGAGAAAATCTGGCACCCAAATGCGTGCTTCATCTAAACCAAAAAGGAGACAGCATATACCCAAACACTCCCCCTCTTATCGTGCCATATAAGGCTGCCGAAATATTTCGGGCAGATGCAAGAGAAAAAAGGAGGATGAGAAAATTTAATAGACTACACAAGAGCAGGCGTGTTTATGTTGAGCATGTCATCAAAGAATTGAAAACATTTAGAGTCATTGGTTCCTTGTACCGTCACCCAAGATGACAACTGTCGCATGTGTTGTAGAACTTTGTGCTGGCTTAGCACAAAGACGTGTTGATATAATAAATGAAACATACTAAAGTTTTATCATCTCAATCACTTTTCAATCCTTTAACAAAGTGAAACTAAATGTTAATATCGTCGTGATATGCATTGAGTTCTTGCCACTGAGCGTTAAACATCCAACAATCAATAAATCAAATGCATAGTGGCACACGATGCAAGTTTTTTTAACAACGACATTAGAAAAACAATGTTCCTTTTTTAATGGGTAAGGGAGATAAATCAAACGCATATATTCGACATGTAAACAAACGAATCTCAACGTATGAATACGTAACATTCAACAACAGAAAATCAATCAGAACACTAATCTTTAACCACAACAATAAAATACAAGGTTGCAAAAATTGTGTATAATTGTTTATTGTTGTCTTTAAACATGCTACAATAGCGTTAGAAATATTTTACTGCACACAATGACTGCTCCATAACGATACGTTCGTCGAGTTTCGTCCGTTCGTAAGATGTTGAGAAACCTCTATTTACACATCCTGTAACGTAAAAGTTAACATTTCTAGCGTCCGTACATCGTTCATTTAGCGTCCATACAACGTCCGTACAACGTCCGTTCAGCGTCCGTACATCGTTCGTGCATTGTTTCGTTTATCGTTTGACTTAATGGTAAATCTCAGCGTTTGGTGTAAAACAGTGTTTAGTGTTTCGTTTAGCGTATGGTTTATGATATCGTCTACCGTATGGTAAATAGTACCGTTTCGCGTTTTATTTAGCGTATGGTACATCGTTTGGTAAATTGTATTATTCGTCGTTTCGTTTAGCGTTTACTTCAGCATACATTGTTCGTTCAGCGGTGATTGGTCGTTTAATAGGAGACCACACCTCTTCTATGTGAAAACAAATTTTAGCCCTCCCTTCTCATAATACAGAAATGTATAGGTCACAGAATTAAAAATAAAGATTAAATAATAATAATAGTATTAAGTTATAATGAATAAATAAATAAAGAAAGTAAAAAATAACAAAAAAATGAAAATTATAGGCCTACGAATAATGATTTCACCTGAATGTTCTGCAAAATAAATTCATTATACATTAATTTAAGGTTTTAAATTTCAATAATATTTACAATTGGAACTATATTTTTTTATATTTCATCGCTCGAATTTTTCGATTCTAGTTTTAAAAAATAAGAATTGATTTAAACACTTTTTGCATTATCAATGAAAGAAATTTACGATTGTGTCCGAATAATTCATCAAAATAAGCCCATCTTGTGCATTGACACGGAGTATTTATTGCTTACAGGTACGAATTCTTTTATTATATGGTTTCGTATTCTTCAACAGTGTTTGGGAAAGTGGATTATTAAAAGTGTAAAACCATATGTCATTCTTTGCTTCTTTGCATATATATTTTAGTTTTAATTTTCACTATACATGTACTTTTATTAGCAAAACTTCCCTCACTGTAGGTATATAGGCATTGTTAAAAAAACTTAATTACTGCCAATCTATTCAATATACATATACATGTAAATAATTTGCCATTGTCTAAAGTTAAATGTAATTATCAGTTTTAGCACATCTTACACGAAGTAAAATTAACAGCGTCCAATTAACATCCTCCCACCCCCTCGCCTTCTTTCCCTGCATGTAAAAAAATACTCCCCTTTTTCTCATTAGCAGAAATTATGCAAATGAACCACGATTCTAAAAAATGATAAACAATTTGTATATATTCGGAGCATATCAAAATACCAAAAAGGAGTCCAAAACTCATAGAAGGACAAAACGATGCATCAAAGGACAATGTACGAAGATTTCTTTTTCCTCTGACATCGGAAAGTCACAAGATTCCTGACCCGTATGATATACATATTTTTTTTTAATAAATCAGATGTATAACGACATGTATCTGAAATACGATTATTCATGATCAATTCCATTTTTTTTCTAATTTTTAAATTGTCCTAAAATAGTCACTATGTCAAAATAGTTGCCAGAGCTTCACTTATTGTTATATGTTGTAAAAACCTTGATATATGTACTCTAAATAAAGTAAAATATAATTGTTTTCTTTCTTGTATCTATTTTCTTATCGGCATTTAATAGATGATTATAAAAGGTGACAAATTCCTTAACGTTCAGATAATTAATTACTCCATGTGATAATCTGACAGAATTCGGCACACGCTACGAAAAATCGTAAAACGTCATTATTTCTGCAAATTTATAAACTTCTTTTGATTTATTGGTTATTTTTATTATATATATATATATTTAAAAAGTGTAACATTACAGAAAAAAGTCATTTCCATTACACCTAATTGCTTTTCGAAAGCTCATGTGCACTAACCCGAGCTATGCGGTGTTTAGACGTCCCCCTTTTTAAATAAATCAACCTTTTCTACTAAATTAGATAACAAGCAATAAGCAGGGCGATCTCAACGTATTTTATTGATAGTTCAATAGAATATTTATTTTCACACAGAATACCTAAAATGGAATTGATATAAAGTAACTTGGAGCATAGACATTACTACTAAAACATTGCTATGTAAATAAATAAAGTGTGCTAAATATTTGTACTTTAATTTATTGCTTTAGAGGCCCCAAATTTCATAATTGGTCACTTTGTGAGTTACAGTCTACACTGTCGCTCTCTTTCGAAAGATAGGTAACTGACCACGGCTATTATTCTAACAATGTCTAAGGGGTGTAATAAAATGACCCGCATTTAATTACAATTTATACCTATATACCTGAAAGGAAGTTCAGGGGACCACCTAGTGTTGAAAGATCGACAAATGTTATAATGATGGTGTATATAATCAATAAAATGTACAATAACCAACCAAGATGACACGTATAAGGTACACTTCTAAGTGAATTTTAAACTCTGCAGTATGTATAATAAATATCAAATAGAAATAAACGTTCAACAGCAAGAAAATACAAAATTTTATAAAGTTTTTTGCAGAATAATATAAGATTATAAGTGGGCTAAAATAATCACTTTGAACTTTTTTCAATAATAGAAAAAACAGTAAAAGACTCTTTTGGCTGAAAAACAATCATTTATTGACAAATTTCAACTCTTTTCATTTTTTTTTATATATTTTTAAAATAAAATTAGCAGTCCAGGCTACAGCAGAAAATCTGAAAATAATTTTTTTAATGGTGTAAGAAATATTTTGTTTTCATATACGAATATGTGTTTACTCATTCCTTTAAAATGTTTATCATTTGATTATCATGCATTCATACATGGAATATTTTAACTCAATAAAATTTGGACAGTTGCAAATATTGTGCAAGTGCAAGCTCGTACATCTTCCTGACTGTGAAATAATTTCACACCTTCTACAGATATATAATAATGGTACGTCGTCTGCTGATACTTTTATCAAGGTGGACAGTGTCATAACAACTCATTAATAAACTTGACTTTAATATTCCCAAAGGCATTTGTATGTAATGCAAAATGAACCGCTACAGCCGATATATACAAAATTATTTCAATACACCGAATTAAAATTTCACACCTGCTTGTTCTACAGGACAACGCTTATTGATTTTTTTTTTATAATTATTAACTGTATATGTATTTAGTTATCAAATATATATCAATTTATAACACCGCATATTTGGATTTTTCCGTATTTGTTTTCTACAGTATATCTTATATAAAGAGGACAAATATGCAAATGATACTAATATAAACAAATATTTGAGTTGTTGTGTATCTAATGAAAGGCGAGAGGTGAGTGTAAGAAAATTTGATCAACTTTATTATGCTTTGATGTTTGAAGATAACGTGATATCATCATCTCTGCATAATAACATTTTCTAAAGTCTATATAATGATATAAATAAAATGTTGACTCGGAAAGTTCATAGGTTTTCTGTTGACTGATGCTGTAGATGTATTTAAAAAAATACATATTGTGCAACATACACAAAACTTTGTATATGTATACAGAAAATTAAATATTTGTAAGAAAAATTGTATTTAATTTTTGGACCTTGTAAGTCACAATAACCGCTAACAATGGACAGTAGCTCACATAAACCGCAATTCCGAACAATTATACATGCATGGAGAACATGTATATTGTGATATGCATATAATTTAACACTATTTCAAAAATAATAGCAATAATAGAAATACTAAGGGTAGATCTCCTTAGCTGAAATTTGGCTCACATAAACCGCAATTCCGAATAATTATACATGCATGGAGAACATGTATAATGTGATATGAATATAATTTAACACTATTTCAAAAATAATAGTAATAATAGAAATACTAAGTGTTCATTCCTTGTATTGCACATGATAGATCTCCTTAGCTGATATTTGGCTTCCTTTTTCGGTATTTTTTGGTTATGAGTACTTCTTGTTTAAAATAAGTTTGGTTTTTGGGCTTCCAAGTGTTTCGGTTTTAATGCTGCTGATGCTAATATTAGTATCTTCGGATTGTTATTTTATTTATTTTTCAACATCTCTTTAATTCCTATTAAGCATGATAATACTACAATTGCTAATAATCCATTTTAAACAAACAAAAACAAACACAAACACAACCAAAATAAACCAGTAAAATAAAAATTAATTCAATTTATTTTACTACAACGGAGGCAATATTGCTTATGGTGGTGGACTGTTAGTCCACGAGGGTAGTATGCCCCTAAGTAACCATTGCTTCGGCTATATCATATGTTTAGATACTTTTGTTGAAATTTTACGTTGGTTTTTGAAATTATATAGAAACTAATAACGTTGAAATTATAGAGAAACTAATAACGTTATTTAATTTGGACTTAAAAATAAACTCGGCAGAGGCGATATCTAATTCCCACTCATTGTGAAACCTATAATTAAACAGCCTCTTGGTAAATATTTTTATCTTGAGTTATGTCCGTATTTATACAACCCATTTATTCGGTATGGTTTCATCTTCTCATACATCAGTATAATTGTAAAACATAATAAGAAATACTTGTTAAATTAACAGATCAAATAAGATCTACAATACATCTGACCGACATTTTGAAATAAATAAATATTTACACGAAAGATGAACCAGATATAAAATATCCTACTTTTCCACGCAAAAACCAGAAATGATTATATATCATTTAAAATGACTGAAATTGGTATTAGTGCTACTTCGTGTTTTTCTCTGTAATTATTAAGTTGTATTTTCCTGTTGACGAGAAACCTCGAAAGAGAACGATATTAGAATCACGATCGTTCTATAAGTTTTACACAGTGAAAATTGCAAAATATCAAATTGAGTTAATTATTTTGACAATATTAGCAATAATATCGCAGCCGAATTCGTTATGATATTGAAATTAAGTTACAAAAATAATACACAGCGATATTGAATTTGTGAAACTTTTTTATGATTAGCTTGTAATATTTCTTTTCATGCATCCACTTCATACGGATTTTCAAGTTTACATGCGGGTAACATGCAAGTGACACCAAAAGTTACTCTTGTGAGTTAAGAAAGAAGTGATGTTGCTTATGTAGATTTATAGCCAATCAAAATAAAATTATAATGCTAACCCATCATGCCACGACAAAATGAAACAAATAAGCGCATTTATGATATATCGAAGTGATAGTTTATACTATTCTCGATATTATACTGTCCGAGATGTAGATCACGCAGACAATTGCAAATCATTACAACTCCGGTGCAGTGACCATGTTCGAGATGTAGATCAGACATACAAATAACCAAATTCTGGCCGAGTGACCTTGTCCGTTTCGGATACCGTACTACATACCTCCACTATCAGTATAATGGACGCACTGATACGGACGGAACTAAAACTGTAATGATAAACTAGATAAAAAAATATCGAAAACATTATCAATATTAGTTTCGATATAACAGTTATTTTTACTTCTGATACCCAGGGTATCACAAGAAATTAGTACTTTAAATGTATTGTTTATATAAAAATATTTAATTAGGAAAAAAACTGAGGAGTATCTCTGTCCTTCAATGGTTTTGACTGTACAGTTTGTTTTTTTTTTACATTTTGCCATTTGAATTTGCTGTTCAATATTATGGACTAGGCACCTGTTATGGATCACTGGAGCTCAACCCACAGAGCTGCTTAGCCCGGTGGGGATTGGGGAGACCATATTGTTGGGAGGTTGTCATGTCATAATACGGAAAGCCTGACCGCGTACCAGAGTCCAGTTGTGTTTGGAAAATGCCATACTCCTTGCACGATAAAGACCCCTTCGGTAGTCGAGTATGCTAATGGCCGCTATAGAAGGCTAAATTATCTAACCCAACTCAAACATCCACCTTTTTAAAGTCATGACAGTGGCAGTCAAAATGGTTTCCTCTTTGTGTCCAGCCCTATTTGAATTGTGTTAAATACATTGTTGATCTGATTCTAGTCCTGACGAAGCATGCAATATTTGACACTGGACGCAAAGCAAACAACCATCAATCAATATTCTGGGTTATTGTTTCGGCTCTCAACATTTTATGCCATGAGTACAACCGATGAGTCCTAATTCCACAAAATATACGTCAATTTCATAGATTATAGAATATTTATAAATGACGTTAAACGTTACAGAGCAATTCCATGGGTACTATACACCACACTAACACTAAGACCTATACTGTCGAACTAAGCGCTACTGCGGATGTTAAACACATATTTTATGGATTCAGATTACTTTATATAATGACTAGGTAACTACCGGTGCAAGCACGTATATCAAAAAAAGGTTGAATAGCTTTTCTTACCACTTGGACAGAGCACCTCCGCCATTTGTCAGTCAGCAGGTCAAAACAAACCATGATATTACTTTTATATATACTACATTTAAACTTTATTGTTACTAAGACTGGTCTTTTCCCTATAACTATAATCATTTATTGGTGCCAATTTATTGCAATAAATTGAAACAATATTGAAAAGTAAATCGAAGTACTTTAATTCCCTTCAAAATAAAATATCTCTTGTCGTATCTATATTAAGTGTGTCCGTTTTAAAAGCTCACTCAAACGTATGATTCAATGTTTTATTCATGAATATATGAAATAAAGTTTTGTTATATAATTTTTCCATTATTAGTCCGTATTGTGTAATAAAATTCAGCGCATTATCTGAGAGGGTCTTACCTTTTCATTGTTTATATAAAAAATGTCAAAACCACCCGCTCTTTCAATAATTCGAAGTGTAAGTAGATTATATAAATCTTAATTTATCTTCGATAAAATTACAACGATTACGGCTACCTTATAACTGAACAATTATCCCTAAAACGGAAGTTGGTACGAATGACGAAACATGGAAACATTCGGGTTGGTTCGAATAGTGTTAAATTATCGATAGTTCCAGCATTTAAAGAAACGGATTGACCAAACGTATGAAATTTTTAGACAACAAATATATCCTCAATCAGTCAAATTCTGATTTTAATTGAGTCTGTTTCAGTTGTTACGCGATGGCGTCCTAAAGAAATCGAGGCCTTAATTTTAGTAGTACAGATAACTAACATTACTGAGACGCCTCCGAGAAATTACCCGTAGAACTGCATTTTATAAATTGTAATACAATGCGCACATGTGTATGTTGGCGAACAATGCATGCAATTTTATGTGTTTGCCGAATTTTAGAAATAAGAACTGAGAGCATATATTAATTTAATTTTTCTATCAAATATTGTCAAAATTATTTTTATATTTAAATCAAAACATGTATATTTAAGTAGATGCGCTAAGTTCAATATTTTATTCAAACAAAATCAAAATGAAGAAATGAAATTAAATTAGCCCTGTCTTTGTCATTTTTAATTCATTCTTCACCTTTTTAGGTTTTGCGTTTTGGTTTTCAACATCTTATGCATTCGACACAACATTTTATGCCTTAGACACAACATTCTATGCCATAGACACAACATTTTATGTCTTAGACACAACATTCTATGTCATAGACACAACATTTTATGTCTTAGACAACCGTTTACGCCTTAGACACAACTGATGAGTAGTAAAATCACGACATTTGCACATCTTGTCAATCAAAATTGGTTTGAAAGAATTTATCTAATGAAACGTGTTTTAAGAAGTTTTGTTAACCATAGTGCATCTTCAACTTATTACAGCAATCGAGGCATGTCTAATTTAACCAAATTGAATAAGATTACATGTAGGGTAAAGTGTAAAAACATCTTCCGATGAAAGACAGGAAAACAGGCAACATCAGGAAATATTATATTCAATTTATAAGGAAACAGGAACTTACTGTTACACAAAGATGTATCCTGTTCTGTCAATTACAATTAACGAATGTTTAGGGACTTATTGATTTTGCTTCGTCTTTTATTATTTGGCTTCGGCTTTTTTAGTTGTGAACTTGTCCCACCAATTTCTGAGAGATGCTGATTCTTAACTTCGTAAAACTTTAGGTTGGGATAAGGCACCATACAAGAGGTGAACAATGCTATTGGGATTTCTCAAAGTCTGGTTGCCATGGAAACAACAACAAAAAAAGAAAATCCAAATATAGTAAATTCTCTGAAATGATGATTCCATCAGATAAAAGCATTCAAAGTTTTTCAATTTGCAAGAAATCACATGAAAAAAGAATTATGTTTGTTCTATCTTAATTAATATATAGCCACCCTCAAGGGAATTTTAATTTAAAAAAATTAAAACAACGCAAACGGTTTTGGCGGGACGCTATCTTTGAAAATATTTTACTTAATTGCGAGATTCTGAAAAAAATATGTGCCGAGCCTGTTTTCGGTATTTATTTATTCATTTATTTATTCATGGTAATGCTACGTATTTTTTTCTGCATTTGATTTTCGTTATTATGTCTAGGAAGACAATGTAACGGTATCTATTTTCACATGGATTATAATGATGGTACTTTTATGTCTTGTATGGGAACTGTTTTGGGAAAATTTTGGAAAAGCACATATAGAGCTTTTTTAAATTTTTATTTATTGATTTATGTGTTTAAACAAAAACCATCAGAGCTATTATTATTATTATTATTGAAAAATTAAAATGTTGTCTGTGTTTACGTGTTGGCTATGACTGTTTGTTACTAATGTTTGTAGTGTAGAAAAATTACCTATTTCAGATCAATACTTTATGATAGAGATCTAATTGCAACGGAAATGGTCAAAATTTGATGGTTTATGGGTCCATTTTCACCAATGAAAAATGACCGAAGGATACATTTTTAAAGGGTAAAAATTCTCCATTACACCGGCGTTATCGGTTGTACATGGTACATAAATCGCCTCATCCATAAATCGAACATAACCATCCCTTAATATAAAATTAAACTGACTGTTCACTTTTTTTAGTCAAATAAAGTTAATGAAACGGAAAATATTTTTTTTCCCGATTTATTCACTGGCATGATACAGTATCATAAACATGATAACTAATGTTGATGCATCGGATATAAGACACTCTGCAAAAAGGAAATGATTTGGATTTGTCCTCATTAATTCTTAATAATTGTCAGTTTTAAACATTGAATTATGAAGTGGACCCCAACTTTTTAAAATTGAAATAGGCAGATAGTTATTATTAGTCTGATAAAAGATTTACATCCGGGTCAGTGACGTGTTTAGTCGCATTATATGTGAAAGCCGCTAGTATGATAGATTCCGTTCTCCTTTACGCACCAAGGGATCATAAAATACCAAACGCCAGACTTAGTATATTTATGATGGGATTCAGTGTACAAAAGTCAGACATACTGCTCTCATTCAAATTTATCATACGTACCAATCGTAATCTACTAATTTACAATTTTCGTACCATATTTGTCTACTACATATTGTTTCCGGTTTGACACAATTTACCAAGTGCTTTATCCTTTCTGTGTTATATGCATGTAACTGTAACGTTTAAGTTGTTGCATGATATATGTATGAATGGTTGTTCAAATAAAATTATTTGATATCAATTTTAATGCACTAAATTGTGCTTATGGCCTAAAAATGGACGTAAATTACAAGTACTTACTTTTCTCGATAACTAAATGTCCACCTTGACGTATGTTAAAGTATTTATATTTTTAATAGAAGAGCAATGTGCAACTTGGCGTATTGTACATGTCTTTTCCTGTCTAGACTATAATTGAAATGTCCAACTTTACGAAAGGAACGATTGGATTAAAGAACAAAATGGCATACCAATCAATCAAAGCAACCCAACTGACAACTCTGACTAAAAAATAGCATTAAAGAGCACAAAACACAAACATAAACACAACAGAGTCGGGATAGTCTGACTTTGTAGACACTGAACAGTGGTGGTGTTAAACCGGTTTTATGGGTACCCAAATATTCCCATTATCTATGCTGGCACTCTCGTGTATAAAACACATTATAAAAACCAATACAGTATTATTACCAGCAAGGTAACTGCTTGTTACTCACTGTTACTGCAAAATTAGACTGATCGATATATAATTTGGATGGCAGGGTCAGAATGCGCTCGTTTTGTCCGTAAAACTGACTAAGGCTCTAATAGTAGTAGATCGTGTACTGTCGCTCTGTAAAATACTTGCGCAGCTATTAGAAGGTGGTTATTAACATTCTTACACTTCTGTTACTGGGATGAATCACCTCGCAAAAAAGGTTATTTGCATGTTACCAATATATTTAGTATAAAGCGTTAAAAAAGTCATAAGATGTATTTTCAATTTAAAATCTATTATCAAGATTTGTACTGGAGTTATATTCCTGAAATTCAGTTAATGATTCTAAAATCTATTGGGTATGTATATAAAAATATCTCCATATGGAATCTCGTTTTAACTAAACTTAAAATTAACTGTTTTAGCTCATATCCAGACATCAAATCATTATAAATGACATAACTGAACATCCTGTTTTGGAAGCATTGTCAATTAACAGTAGGAAATATTTGTACTGATCTGCATGGTGAAGCCTGAAACCTTTGGATGAAATATTTAAGATACTTAGGTATCTCAAAAAGACCTCCAAATTCTTACCAACATGTTACATTATTTTGCAGCTGGGAAATCTGGATGTCAACTTAGTTCATAAAAATGTTTTTTCGTGGAATATCGACAATTTGGAAATGCTCTAGCCCCTTATATATAAGTGTAACCTAAAGCATATAAATAGATAATTCTATTCAATCCGAAACAAACAAGGTTTTTGAAATATTTGTTATATATCAGAATAAATAATATATAGCAATATGATACTGTACTTGAATGTTTTGATATAATACCAGTTGAAAATTTGACATGAACATATTTACATTTTATAAAGTATCTAAGTTGCCAAAATCCCTGAATAATAATACAAATGTAGTAATGACTTCTGATTAGATTTTTTTTTTTATAGATATGTACGAACTGAACCTTATATATAGAAATCGTGACCTCATCAGTGTCAAGGGAAACAATTATGACGCAAATCATCAGTTGTTGATAATGAGCATATAGACAACCAGACACACAATGAGAAGAGTGCTGTCTTAAATTACCCAGCCATAACATAAAGAATATAATCAGATAATTTAAGAATAAAACCAATATGATCAATTAACTAAGTAAGATTACTTGACATTTGATATTGTCTGAATCATAAAAAGTGACATTAAATTATGTTTCAAGGACAAATGTAGGGTTTCAACTCCCCCAAGCATAGTTGACCCCGGATTTTGCCTTAAATGTCCAGGCACGTTTGGTTGTATTGCTCACAATGTTTTGGTTTTCAAAAGGTTTTTTCACAAGCTTAACTGATGTAGGTTAACCAGAAATATCTACACAAATTTTTGTCATTCATGATGCAGTTTTTCTTGAAGAAAAAACCTATTTTCTTTATACTACACGTTAATAATGCGTTTATTACAGAGAATCTTGTCTAGAGTTACTTAATACAGAGATGCATATCCGTCTTTAGATAGGCAAAGGAGCTCAATCATTCACCTTTACAAATTCGTAGGTCTTCCTTCAAGATTTGTTAATTGATTTCACTCTTAGAATTAAACAAATATAATAAAAAACACTCTGCTATGATGAACATCGTATAAATAAATTGAATTTCAAATGTATAATTAAGCTTTTGTTTTATTCTAGGACAATTATGAAAAAGAATCTCTAACAGGGTGCTCCACCTCGACGATCGATATGAGTAAAATGAAATTATGCATCTCGTGCTTCTCATAAGCTGGAAGGAAATTGTCCTGTAAACCGTTTTAAAGGGCGAGAAAGGTTTTTGTCGATACATTCTTGACACAATATTCAACTATGCATATGACAAAAAAGTGAAGGAAAGGAACTTTGCTATTTATGGCTTTTTATCTTCATGATCTTAATGTTACGCTGAGACCTAAAACACGGGAAACAATCTCGTACTGCACTACAAAGGATTAGTCACTTTCCTCTGTATTTGTTTCACTCTTAACCATTAATTTGTTAGTATTAAATATTTACCCTCTTTTTTTGTATAGAAAACTATTCTATGCAATGCACCTTTATATAACCAAAAAAGAAAATTTTTAGTAACTTATTTGATAGTTATTCTTTTCAAAAGTTAAGAGACCACGTACCAATCTATGCCCATAAGTGTTTTAAAAGGCATAAGGCGAGCTTTTTGAATGGCCCTAGAAGTGAAAATGGTCCTATTTCTTTTGTAAATTCCCCAGTACTGATTTGATTGAAGTTTTTTTTTTCTAAATGACAACCATGTAATATTCCCCAATTTATAAAAAGTAACAACAACATATTTTCCGTGTAATTCTCTATATACATTGCTACAAAATGTACACTTAAAATTTCCGTCAAAGGTTTGATATCAATAACACAGTAAAACAAATACCACTGTGTGGTTTCCACAATTTATATGCAATCTTGTACAAAATGTATAGAATCGAAATAATCCATAGCCTGTTGGTAAATATTTTTATCTTGAATTATTTCTACCGTATTTATACAACCGATTTATTCGGTATGGTTTCTTCTTATACATCAATATAATTGTAAAACATAATAAGAAATACTTGTTAAATTAACAGATCAAATAAGATCTACAATACGTCTGACATTTTGAAATAAATAAATATTTATACGAAAGATGAACCAGATATAAAATATCCTTCTTTTTCACGCAAAAACCAGAAATAATTATATATCATTTAAAATGACTGAAATGGGTATTAGTGCTGCTTCGTGTTTTTCTCTGTAATTATTCAGTTGTATTTTCCTGTTAACGAGAAACCTCGAAAGAGAACGATATTAGAATCACGATCGTTCTATAAGTTTTACACAGTGAAAAATGAACATTGCAAAATATCAAATTGAGTTAATTATTTTGACAATATTATTAAATTAACAAATCAAATAAGATCTATATTACGTCTGACCGACATTTTGAAAGAAATAAATATTTATACAAAAGACGAACCAGATATAAAATATCCTACTTTTCAACGCAAAAACCAGAAAAAATTGTATGTCATTTAAAACCAATGTTTATTAGTGCTGCTTCATGTTTTTCTCTGTAATTTTTCAGCGGGTTGTATTTCCTTGTGAACGAGCAATCTTGAAAGGGAACGATATTGGAATCACGGTCGTTCTATAAGTTTTCCAGAGAGATAAAACTGAATGTTGCAAAATATAAAATTGAGTTAGTTATTTTGACAATATGAGGAATAATATCTCAGCCGAATTCGTTATGATATTAAAATTAAGTTACAAAAATAAAACACAGCGATATTAAATTTGTGAGACTTTTTTCTTTGATGATTAGCTTGTAATATTTCTTTTCATGCTGTTTGGCATCCACTTCATACAGATTTTACATGCGAGTGATACCAAAAGTTACTCTTGTAAGTTAAGAAAGAAGTGAAATTGCTTATCTAGATTTATGGTCAATCAAAATAAATGTTTAATGCTAACCCATCATGCCACGACCAATGAATCAAATAAGCGCATTTATGATATATCGAAGTGATATTATTTACTGTTCTCGATTTCATACCGTCCGAGATGTAGATCAGACAGACAAATCATCACAACTCCGGCGCAGTCACCATGTTCGAATTGTAGATCAGACAGACAAATAATCAAATTCCGGCACAGTAACCTTGTCCTTTCCGGATACCGTACTACATACCTCCACTATTAGGATAATGGTGGCACTGATACGGACGGAACTAAACCTGTAATGATTAACTAGTTAAAAAATATCGAAAAATTATCAAAATTGGTTTCGTTATAACAGTTATTTTTACTTCTGATACCCAGGGTATCACACAAAATAAGAACTTTAAATGTATTGTTTATAAAAATATTTGATTTTGAAAAAAAAAACTGAGGAGTATCACTGTCCTTTAATGGTTTCGACTGTACCGTGTTAATTTGATATTTTGCCCATTTGAATCTGCTGTTCATTGTTATGGACTAAGCACCTGTGATGGATCACGGGAGCTCAATCCACAGAGCTGCCTATCCCGTCCCCAGGATTGGGGAGACCATATTATTGGGAGGTTGTCATGTCATAATACGGAAAATCTGATCATGTCCAACACTGTGTATAAAATTTATGAAAATCTGTGAAGCCAGTCTTAAGATGTCATACAACATAGTGGTATTTATCAAAATATTTTTTTTTCATATAAAAACTAAGTTTTCCCCAAAATGTGTTTCAGAATTTTCCTTAAATTCAAAAGGGACCTTCCTTTGATAATGTCAAACATTGTGTATAAAATTTATGAAAATCTGTGAAGGCAATCTTAAGTTATAACATAGTGTTAATTCTCAAAATATGCTATAAAAACTACGTTTTTCCCCAAACAATGTTTTCCGATTTTTCAAAAAATCGAAAAGGACCTTCCTCTAATCATGTTCAATACAATGTATAAAATTTATGAAAATCTGTGAAGGCAATCTGAAGTTATCCTACGACATAACGTTAATTCTGAAAATATGCATTTTTTTCATATAAAAAACCAAGTTTTTCCCAAAAAAATGTTGTCAGATTTTCCTCAAAACCGAAAGGGACCTTTTTTTGATAATGTCAAACACTGTGTATAAAATTTATGAAAATCTGTGAAGGTAATCTTAAGTTACAACAAAGTGTTAATTCTCAAAATATGCATTTTTTCATATAAAAACTAAGTTTTTCCCCAAACAATGTTTTCCGATTTTCCTAAAAATCGAAAAGGACCTTCCTCTGATCATGTTCAACACTGTGTATAAAATTTATGAAAATCTAAAAAAGGCAATCTGAAGTTATCATACGACATAAGGTTAATTCTCAAACTATGCATTTTTTCAGATAAAAAACTAAGTTTTTCCCAAAAATTGTAGTCCAATATTCCTCAAAACCGAAAGGGACATCCCTTTGGTCAAGTCCAATATTGTGTATAAAAATCATAAAAATCCGTAAAGGCAATCTTAAGTTATCGTACGACAAAGGAAATGCTGACGGACAGACCGACCGACGGACGGTACGACAGACGGACGAACAGACTGATTACTATAGGGCAGTCGCCATGTCCCATGGCGGGGCCCTATCAACAATCAATCAATATTTTTGGTTATTGTTTCGACTATCGATCGATGAGTCCTAATTCAACAACATATATGCCGATTTTATAGATTATAGAATATTTAAAATTGCTGTTCAACGTTACAGAGAAATTCCATACTCTGTTGTTACTAAGACTTGTCTTTTCCCAACGATAATGATTTATTGGTACCACTTTATTGCAATAAATTGAAACACTATTGAAAAGTAAACCGACGTACTTTAAATCCCTTCAAAATAAAAGATCTCTTCCTTTATGTGCTTGTCGTATCTACATGCATATTAAGTGTGTCCTTTGTAAACGCTCACTCAAACTTATGATTGTATGTTTTATTCGTATATATATAAACTAAAGTTTTCTTATATAATCGTTGCATTATTAGTCAGAATTGTGTAAAAATATTCAGCGCATTCCCTGTCAGTGTCTTACCTTCTCATTGCTTATTTAAAAAATGGCAAAACCACCCGCTCTTGCAATAATTAGAAGTGAAAGTAGTTTATTAATAATTTAATTTATCTGCGGTATAATTACTATGTCACTTTATGGCTGAACAATTATCACTAGAAACAGGAGTTGATACGAATGACGAAACCGTTTTAGGTTTTTGTTTTGGTTTTCAACATTTACGCCTGAGAAACAACTGATGAGTAATAAAACGACGGAAGTTTTTTTAACCATAGTGAATTTTCAATTTAATACAGCAATCAAGGAATGTCGAATTTAACCAAGATTATATGTAGGGTAAATTGTAATGACATCTTCGGCTGAAAGACAGGAAACGAGGCAGCATCAGGAAACATTCTATTCAATTCATAAGGAAACAGGAACGTCCAAATTATTTACTATTATAGAAACTGTATGTTCTAGAAGTTCGTTTCGTGCAAAATACAAAGTTTCTGTCAACTTAAATTAACGAAATGAAATCTAGGATGACAGAGTGCAAACCTTCATGCGACTGCCTTACGTTTCTTATCTAGAACTGTTTCAAACAAATATATCAAGTTAAAGTTATAACTGATAAAACGTATGTTGCTGAAATTAGAAAAATATTTCTTTATATCAACTCTCTGTGTTTAATGTCAATAAAATAAAAAAACAATCCCTAAAATATGAATGAATGTGGGGCATTCGTCAATGATACATGAAGGATTAGAAATAATATCACATGTAATGGTCGACGTGTGGTCCTTAGCAAGGAACCGTCGAAGCGCAATAGTGCACGGAATCGATGTATTCAAATAGAACCTAGTGATCGTGTTGATGGATTTTTTTCGGGTTTGATTGAGATTCTGTAACAAAATATATATTACTCAGTGAAATAAAAACTGAAAAAAGATAAATTCAACAAGAAAAACACACGGATGCTAGTTTAATGTATGAGGGAATCAATGCAATGCGCTTCTTTTTAAGAACCTAGGATAACGATAATTTTTTTCAATCAAAAACTCTTGAAAGACACTGAACAGCTCTCAGCTACTTCCAATAACATTTGAATGTCTTAAACACTAAAAGATAGCCTTAAGTACGTGAAATATGATCAAAATGATTTATACTGGCAAAAATGTTTTACACGTACTACATAAATATGATAAGCCTAAAAGAATTTTTTTTAAATGAAATGAACGTGAGTTCACATTGTTAGTTCTTTTTATATTGACTATATATTTTACTTTTTTTAGGTGTATGTTTTGTAGTGTTTGTCCTCATTGTCAGTCATATCCTCCATCTTGCAATGTGACGGGTGTCATTAACGGGCATGACATGTTTACCCTTCCGAAGCACTTGATGTCACTCCCGGTTGTTCACATTGATAGTGCTTTAGTTTCTGTGCTGTCTTTTTCTAGTTTTGTTTACTTACTATAAGTTTTTTTATTCTTTTAGTTATGCATGTGTCCTTGTGGCGTTTGTTTGTTATAGTCCATTCTCATGATATGTCTTTTCTTCGCAATTGTGGATTTTTCTCACGGTTTTGTCACTTTGATAGTATTTTGTCGATATCTAGCACTGGAGCGTATTGCATTGCAGGAAGGGTTCAATAGTACAACACACTGTTCCACACTGTTGATCTCAATCGGCAATTTCTCCCTTCTTGTATCTTGACTGGCAAGTTCTGAGATTTCAGAACAAATCAAAACAATTATTATTGCCTATTTGATATCTTGATTCTGCTTGCAAATATGAAACAATATTAAAAAACATAAGGTCCGTACCAATAGTTTGGATAAATAACAAGGTTTACATCTTATTATATACATTTTAACATGTCTAAGCACGATTGTCATGTTCAATTAGTGATGTTTCCTTGTTTTTATTTATTTTGTATTATTATCCACCATTGTGTAGTTTGTCAAGTATATTACCTCCAACGTCTCTGTTTCACCTTGTTATTTGATTTGTCGGCATGGCATCTTAAATCAAAAAGGATGAAAATACCGAACAACCCAAAATTAATGGACGAAATAAACAAAAGATACAAACAGTCAAAATTCATCAAGGGAAATAAATTCAGTACCACAGATGCGACGATTTAATCCGTTTTAAGATCCTTATGGATTTTTATGGACCCCCTGCGATAGGAACGGGGCACAAAGTGTTTCAGTTTGTGTGTCCGTCCCGAATTAGGTTAAATTTTAGGATAAATATAGTTTAATGGGAAGTAGATGTTTTATCAACATGACACTTTGTCACTGAATACCTTAATATGAGCGTTATTCAAAATTTGGGTCAAATCGGTGGTGTGACTTCAATGTCCTGATTTGGGTGTTTGTTTGTCTCAACGCCCATTGGACACATATATTCTTGTACATATAGAATATCACATCGGTTTTTTTAGGATGATATGGGTCGAGGGTTGATATGGCGTATGATATGAAAAACCTATATCATATTCTCTTTATCATATTTTGTTTACTTTGAAGTCAGTTGTACATTGAGATATCCACATTATGTACCGTCCATTCTAATTTTGCAGCTCTAGCAAACGGTTAGCTTGTTGGTAATCATGCTGTATGGGTTTTTATCGTGTGTTCTATACACCAGAGTGTCGGGATAGATAAAGCGGTTGGGTACCATAAAACCGGTTTAACCCCACGACTGTTCAGTGTTTGTACCAGGTCAGAATATCCTGACTATCTTTTGTGCTCATTTTTATGCTTTTTACTTTTAAATGTTTTTCTTTGTCTGGAGTTATATCAGTTGGGTTGCTTTGATTGATTAGTATGTCATTGTTGAACTTTCCTATTATCCATTTTGTTGTTTATTGTACACAATAATAGATTTTAAAAAATGTCTAAAATATATGCTATCAGCACTGCTGGTTGAACATTACTTCAGCATCTTCTAACGTTTACCTAGAGCGCATAAAAATTGGTCAATAAGAATGTATATCTTATAACTGCTTACTGTTAAAAAACTTGTGTGACGATATTTTTGGATTTCACTTCACCATAGTTCTCGGCTTTAATTGACAGAAATTATTTCCAATAGATATAATTTTTAGAAAGTATATTAAGACTTTTGTCAACAATCATGAAAATTTCAGAATTGTATTGTAATTTATTCATTTAACAACGTATACAATCCTATTATATAAATACATAAAATAGTTTAAACTATAGTATATAAAACATCATATGAACAAGGTCTATAACCTGTATAACTAACAAACATTGCATGCAGGTCCATCCAATCAGTAGTTTTAATTCTCCTCCTTCCGTTCGTATGGCGCGAAGGACTAAATGAACCGGAAATTTGCACCAGGCAACATATTTCTCTTAAACTCTGACGCAGTATTTCACAACCGATAACATTGCTTGTACTTTTGGGTCGAATCTGACATTCCATACTGTATTTGAATTAACATCTAGCTTTATTGGTGACATCTTGATTTGTTTCATCAACCAAGACATGACAAGGTTTATCCTATGTTGACATGCAGAATATTATGATAAAAAATTATATAGGTTAATAACTTTATCAGTTTATATTTTCAACCCACGCTAAGTTTTTTTTTGTCTATTAAAAGGTATTTTAGGCATGGAGCTTTCTAAGTAGCTTCAAATTAAACAACCTGACGTAACTTCTTTTTTTCACATCTGCTACTCAGCGCCTAGCTATCTCAGAATACGACACTCCCAATAAAGGTCTCGTTATTTTGTTATATTATCTTAATATTATCAGCTGTAAGATTTCGGTCGGTAAATAGATGTATTGGAATAGAGAATGGATACGAGGAGTATATCAAAGAGAAAACAACCCGACAAAAGAGCAGAAAACAGTAACAGTCCCGTAGAAGAAATGTCAAAATTCTGAGATTGCATACAAATTAAGATAACGAGATCAAAATACGACATGTTGCCTTGCAGACAATGAAGAATTATGAAGACATACTGCAATGTTCAACTTCTGACCTAAACTAGTCTTTACCGATTTTGATTGAATCATAACAACGTATCTTGATTTTTCTTGAAAATATAGTGATGTAGAAAATCAAGAGGAAATAAAAATAAACAAAACCGGAATAGTCGTTCAAGATGAAAAAAAAAGTTTTACTCCAAATACTAGTGCAATACACCCGGACGTATTAATCAGACTCCCAGCCGACCAATCTGTGCTCCTAATCTTAATCCACCTGAGAGGAATCAGATAATGCGCAGCTCTTCAGCATATATCGTTGATTATCTAAATACGTGTGTTGTAGCATTGCGACTGTGGATATCGAAGAGACAAAACAGTGGAAAAAGTCGATAACTTCGAAATTCAAGGAAAAGACAAAGTCTGATAATTAAGAAATAATTCTTATCTGCCATACTTTATGGTAGTTTTAACATGAATAGGCAGTATATTCGTCTATATTTTATCCCCAGCGTTAGCATGGCGGTTTTGTTGGGATTTCCGAGCCAGCTGAAGACGAGCTGGAGTTACTTGTATATCCTACGGCAACGCATTGACGTTTATTGAACAGATCTCGCCGTTGTGAATCTGTTGGACCTTGAACATAACTCTGCAGTGATTTAACGATACGTTGTCCTGTTATTGACATCACGGATAAATCATCCACGCCGGCGCGTTTCGGCCCGGTGCGTAAAGTTGCACATATGCATTCATTTGTGTACCTTCGAGATAAACAAGCCTCTTTTGAAATTTTCAACATAAACACGGACAACTTGTTCTTACCGATTGGCGCAAACCAGCATGTCGCTTTTGGATATATTAACTGCTAATTAAACAGCATCGTTTTTGGCTAAGTCGAAGGTCAGCTATCATCACTGGGTTTTGCATACACGTGCACTTCCTGTCTACTTTCCCTCGAATCCATTAGCATTATTATACAGAATTTTATAATACTCATGGCATTTGTCATCTGTGAACCCAAAGGAATGTTTGGTTAACTTAGAAAACCCTTCCTGCCCACTTCGACTTAGATTTCTCAGTTCCTCTCTTGGTTTGAAGGCTTGGATAGACGAGACATAATTTTTCAATTCTCAAATTTGTCAAATCCATTTTCTCTTTGCCATCCTGAAATAGTTTAAAAATAAATTTTCAAGTTCTCATTTTATGAAACAATTTTAGAAGAGAAAATGCTAACTTTTATATGAAATCAAATGCCAACCAATCATAAACCCACACATTTGGTATCATAAGGGGATTATGTTTTTTACATTTGAATATTTTATATATTTTAATTTTCATTTTGGGGGGGAAATTATCTGATCCAATTTGGATAAAAAATAATTTGATTCAGGTATTTCACAGTAAATGTCTACATGCATAATTTCATAAAACAAATTTAGCGTGCTCCGTGTGCAAAGAATAATTAATCTGATTTGCATCAGAATGTTCAAGAAAATTATTAGACAAAAAAACTATAATTCCCTCCATGATGTTAAATGGTCAGTCCCTAACACATAAATATAAGTCAACATGAAAATTATGATTTTTTATGAAGTGATTATCTTCGATACTTACTTTTATTTTGGTTTTCATGACTAATTGATCACTTTTCGGCATGCAGATCTTGGGTTGATAATAAAACTTTATTTTTACAATTCTGAATTAATGACGAAGAAATTTATTTTGTTCAAGACATTTTTATTGGTACAATAAACTCGGTACTGCATTTGTATTATACAGTTGAGCTCAGTTCTAGCCTCTGTTTAGAACTGTCTTAAACTGTCAGAAGAACTGTTCTAGAACATCTCTGACACCTTTAGAACCGTTTATGACCGAGGACCATTTATGACAGTTCTACCCTATAACCATTCTGGATGGTCCTACTCAGAACAATTTATGACAGTTCTACACTAGACAAATTTATGACAGTTCTACCCTAGAACCATTCAGGGCAGTTCTACAGAATGGTTCTAACCTAGAACCATTTATGACCCTGGCAATAGTTCATGAATTTTGAACATCAAAAATTTTGGAAATAAAATAATTAATTTGTTGTCATAATTTTAAAATCAACTTTTATCATATCAAAATATATTTTAGAGTAAAAAAAGAAACAAATTCACTCACAATAATTTTTACTAAAACTAAACGATTTAAAAACTAGGCGGTCTTATTTGCTAGTACATAAAACATTCCTATACACATGTTTCGACAATAGAACACTTTAAATCAAGATTTAGTCCCGACCCTTCTCAATTAAAATTATTGTGAAAAATATCCATATATGTGCGTTATGTCTATGTAATTTTTCGAGAAACTGGTGAAATGCACCTCTTATTGCAACATGGCGGTACTCATCCAGTCATCTTCTACCTTGTCATAACGAAATATATATCGTTCATACGAGCAAAGAGAATTAATTATATATCAAATATTCACTATATAAAAATCGTAAAAAAAGATAAATTATTAATTTGAAATAAATTAAAATGTTACTTATCTGACACATTTGAAATCTCTGCATTGAAATTTGGGACCACCTGAAACACACCTCTTTATTCAAATGCAGCATTTAATTATTTTAAAATGCAGCGTTATAAAAACTTGAAGCCCTGTCTATTTTGTCAGCAAAACGGTTTAACTATATACATACACATGTATCTGTGTACCTTAAAGGTTGGAACAATAAACATCCGGACAGTCAAGGTACAATATACATGTCAAAACGTTAATAAGTAATACTTACCTGAAGCACACAAGATGTTACGGAGAACAAATTTCTTTACCTGTAAATTTACTTCAGATAAAAATCACACACATTTTAACAAAAACAATAATTCGTTTTTCTTGAGGGTTAAAAAGATGAAAAAACTAACATCATATCAGAGACATATAAAACATGTCCTCTCTGACAGAATAGTTTAGAGGTTAGAACTGATCTCAACTGTAGTTATATAATTATTACACCATAGTAGTATATGGTAATACCCCTATACATTTTTGTGTACGAGAACAGGGTTCGAATCCCTGCTTGGGTTAATTTACATTTTCAGTACCTGGTCTGTCAATGCAATTGAAGAATAATTCAAGCCTCTTGCTGAAAGGTACCTCACAACTAATTCATGTTTTGAAATTTGGATATCTTTTAAGATTGAATTTATTCCACTACTTAAGAATTAAATGCATCATTTTTGTAGTCTTATTGAGGTGTAAAAGTCTTGAACATAACACATTTTGTATGAAACACATAAGCGTTTTGTATATAAAATGTGCGCCCAGTCAAGGATTTTAAAATCCTTGTCACCAAAGAATGCAGTATAAAGACAATTACAGTGCGTTGACTTGACATAAAATTCAATATACGAATTCGCACGAATCGGGGAAAATGCTCGGGAAACACTCATATTTCCACCAGATTCTAAGCCTCATCCGTATATCGATTTTATGTCACGCCAATGCACTGTTATTGTTTATATATAATGATTACTAACACTACTGAGAAATTACACTTAGATCTGCATTGTAAATGGTAATACAATGTGTATATGTTTATGTTGTCGGACAATGCATGTAATTATATGTATTTATCGACTTTTAGAAATAAGAACTGAAAGCATAGAATATATCAAATATTGTCAAAATTATTTTGTTATTGAAATCAAAACATGTACATTTAAGTAGATGCGACAAGACCCGTATTTTATTCAAATAAAATCCAATGAAACGAAATTAAATTAGCTACGTCTTTAGATGGTTTTGGTTTTTCGTCAGTTTGAAATTTTTATTTTATTCTTCACATTTTTAGGTTATTGTTTTGGATTTCAACATTTTTGGCCTTGATCACAACTGATGGGTCGTAAATCGCCGAAATTTGCACCCATTGTGCTTCAAAATTAGTTTCAAAGCATTCATCTAATGAAATTGGCTTTGGGAAGTTTAAAAACAAGCTAAAGTGCATTTTTAACTTAATATAGCAATATAGACATGTCTAATTTAACCAAATTGTATAAGATTACATGTAGGGTAAAGTTTAAATACATCCTCTGATAAAAGACCGGAAACGACTGCGTCAGGAAACATTTCTGTTCAATTTTTAAGGAAACAGGAACGTCCAAATTACTTATTATTATAAAAAGATGTATTTTGTAGTGCTTTGTGACATGCAAAATACCAATTTTCTGTCAACTTTAATTTGTGAATTTACGTAAATTAAATATAGAATGACAAGCCTTTCGTGCAACTGCCATACGTTTCTTCCACAGAACTGTTTCAACTAGTTGTAAAATTAAGTTATGTATTATTGAAATGTACAAAAACGATGGATACAAATGCTTATTACTTTATATCAACTCTCTTTGTTTAAAGATGTTTGCTGGTCATGTTTTTTAATTTGTTTCAGATGTTCAGAATCATCTGGTTTTATCCCTTTGAATGTCATAAATTAATTTTCCCGCTAACACCGATTTTTCTTTTCATAAATCTTTTGCATGCAGAATAATAAGCCATTTGTAAAAATCTTATAAAATCCTTGTTATTATGTAATGGTTTTTGAGACATAAAACTTGTCAATGATAAAGCTATAAATCAAGAGAGCATATTTTCCCGCCAAATTTTCAATGGCAAAATCTCGAAAACAAGTATATGGACCTATAATTGTTTTCGCTCTTTTAGTTCCTTTATTAATCCACTATCAATATTTACCATTTTTGTGAAAAGCTTTTTATTTTCAAACTGAGCAGCGAACATCCTTAATTCCTATGAAATAAAATAAAATCGCTATAATATGAAAGAATAATGGATAAGCATCAGTGATTCAACATCGTATCCATGAAGGATTAAACGCTGAAAAATTAACATCACATGGTCGACGTGTGGTCCTTAGCAAGGAACAGTGGAACTATAATTCAGACCGGAATCGATGGTGTTATTGTCTTCAAATAAAGGCTAGCGGTTGTATTGGTGGGTCTTTGTCAGGTTTGGTTGAGATTTTGTAACAAATAGACAATAACAGAGCATTGACTTGACATAAAATCGATTTACGGATGAGGATTAGAATCGGGTGAAAATGCGAGAGTGTCGAATTCGTATATCGAATTTTATGTCAAGTCCGTGCACTGTTATTGTCTTTGTACTTCAATCTTCGGTGACATTGTTTGATGTAAGTATCTATTTCAACAATATATAAAACGTTTGTCACCGAAAAGAGGCCCCAGTAGATTTGGCGTGAGAACTCACCTGTTCAAAAATTGATAAGCAGGTTTACCATTGATAATCGCGTTAGATTATTTAAAATAAAGGACGTTTGACTGCAAATATTTTTTTCAACAATAAAAACTTAAGTAACAAGATAATAATTATTGAAATTTTGTTTAAATGATTCAAAACAGTAAGTTTGTTCAGTTCCGTTCCGTCAATCAGGTGAAGTAGGTGTGTCCTAAATGTTATATACTGGCAGCACTTGTAAATATACTGCCAACGTATTTAGACTACTCAAATAGAACGATTGCAGTATAACATTTTAATTACTCAGTGTAATAAGAACTGAAAAGAAGATAACTTCAACAAGAAAAGGAACACGGATGCTAGATTAATGTACGAGAAGATCAATGCAATGCGCTTTCAGCACTTTCATTTCAAGAACCTAGGACTATAATAATTGTTTTTCAATCAGGAGCACTTCAAAGACATTGAACAGTTCTTAGCTCCTTCCAATGACATTTCAATGTCTTAAACACGAAGAGGTAACATTGATTACGTGAAATTTGATAACATTGATTTTATAATTGTAAATATGCTTTACCCGTACTACATAAATTTGACAATCCTGAAAGATTTTTTCTTAACAGAAATGAAAATCTAGCACTGGAGCGTATTGCATTGCCGTAAGGTTTCTATAGTGACACACACTTTTGACCTGTGATGGATCACGGTAGCTTAACTCACAGAGCTGCATAGCGCGACCCCATGTTGCGGATAGGGGATACTCTCTCTTTTGAGGTTGTCTAACCGCGGACCATAGTGGGTAACGGGTAACTCCTTACACGCTTAAGACCAATGTTATAGTTTTCGAAAAAGAGTACAATGTCGCTAAAAAAGGCTACATTATCCTCCCTTTACAGTGGCAATTAACACTGGTTCTACTTTGTGTCCTGTCCGACCGTTATTTGAATTGTTTCATAAATTGAACTGGTTCTTTTCCTGAAGAAACATGAAATATTTGTCACTGGACGTTAAGCAAAAATCAATCTATCAATATTTATTTATTTAATGTTTTGTTTTATTATAAACCACTGTGTATATTTTGTCACGTACATTACCCATAATGTCTCTGTTTTACCTTATCATTTTATTTGTCGGTATCGTATCTTAAATAAACTAGAGGCTCAGTGGGCTGAGCTTGTATCGCTCACCTGACAAAATGCTTCTACAAACTTCCATTAATTCTTTGGTTGAATTTGTTTCAAAAGTTTCAGAGCAGATGATCAAAATATATTTTTCTCATAGGGTCCAAAGTTAAAAGTATTTGCCCTCTGGCGGCCATGTTTTTCTAAGATTTAAGCATAATAAGCCAACTTTTTAAAGGACCTTACATACATCATTCCAGTATAGTTTTATTCAATTTGCTATTATAGTTTTAGAGGTAGCCATGTTTTACGGCGGATCGGAAAAATTTGGCAATCTTAGTAAAGGACCTTCCATACATCATTCCTGTAAAGTTTGGTTAAATTTGCTCAAGTAGTTTCAGAGGAGATGAACTTTAACATGTTTTCCCATAGGGTCCAATGTTAAACTATGTCCTGCTCTGGCAGCCATGTTTATTGGCGGATGGGAAAAATTTCGGAAATCTTAGTAAAGGACCTTCCATACATCATTCCTGTACAGTTTGGTTAAATTTGCTCAAGTAGTTTCCGAAAAGATGAACTTTAACATGTTTTCTCATAGGGTCCAATGTTTTACTGATTCCTGCTCTGGCAGCCATGTTCTTTAACGAATCGGAAAAATTTCGGCAACCTTAGTAAAGGACCTTCCATAAATCATTCATGTAAAGTTTGGTTAAATTTGCTCCATTGGTTTTAGAGGAGATGATCAATATGTGAAAGTTTAAGGACGACGGACGGACGACGCACGCCCAGTGATGGCAATAACTCACCTGGCCATAGGCCAGGTGAGTTAAAAAGGATGAAAAACCCGAACAACCAAAAATAAATGGCCGAAATAAATAAAAGATACAAACAGTCAAAAGGGAAATTAAAGGGAATTAACTTCGGTACGACAGCTGCGAAGATTCATTTTAAGATGGTATTCCATAACTGTCAACCAATTTTGTAAAACGAGGGTAGAACGTTTGAAGACGAAGTAATCAATTGTATATTTCAGCAACAAACCCTTGTACATGTTGTAGGACGAGATTTTATAATGTTTATTACACCCACATCATTCGGTTATTGCCTATATAGTAATTCCCCATCATTTTTTTTCTGTATCAGCCTTTGTTTTATATTGAACTAACAAGGCAAATTATAACGGGGCGTAATTTAATTGTCACGTTTCAGACTTACTTTATGTGACTTTCGCTGGAAATAACAAAATAATTCAAGCCACATCATATGTCAAACTTCACAAATTTACACAATTAAGACCAATTATATGCCTATTAATGTCTGCACATTTAAGATAAGGTTTGTCTGGTATGAATAACGAATTGAGATTTGACTTGATAATATTTTGATTTTTTTTCTAGTTTTCTATGAAGAACTACAGATATCTATCACACCCTTGATAGACACAAAAAGAGCTTTTTTTTTTTTTTCGCACGGTACAAAATTGGTTGGGTTATTTCTTATGTACATCAGAACCTTGCCAATCTGTATGGCCCAACTGTGAGAACAGCGGGGCACACAGTGTTACGGTTCATGTGTCCGTCCGTGCGTACGCCCCGCTTTAGGTTAAAGTTTAAATTGAATGTAGTTTAATGGGAAGTAGATGTTATATCCCCATGACACTTTGTCACTGAATATCTGTAGATGGGAGCTATTCAAAATTGAGGTTAAATGGGTGGTGCGATTTCTGTATCCTGACTTGGATGATGTTTGGAAGCGGGTCACATCGTTCATTGGACAAATATACCCTTGTTACATCTATAATATTATATAGGGTTTGTCATATAATACCGAATATCGATCCCAAGGTTGCTCGATGGGCAATATTGGTAGAGGGGTTGATGTGGGGTATGATATGAAAAAACATATATTCTCTTTATCATATTTTGTTTATTTTGAAGGAAGTTGTACATTGAGATCAGTGATTCTTCAGAGGTACGATATAGTTCGCGTTCGAAATTCGTAAGCTTGGAACTTTCCAGATAGCTGCAAATGAGAGGCACGTGCTACCGAAACCCTGGTCATCCCCAAAACACAGCAGCCCTTCTATACGAGATTGCATTAAACACTTTATTGGAGTGTTATTTCAATCTTTTTCGTTTAGTGGAGCGACATTATCCAACCTGCAGTTATGCAAGCTTTAGCAAGTTTTACAATTACAACGTGCACATCTGACTCTGCTATCTAATTTATGTACCGTCACTCTAGTTTTCCAGTTCTAGCAAACGGTCATCTTGTTGGTAATCATACTGTATTGGTTTTTATAGTGTGTTTTATACACCAGAGTGTCAGGATAAATAAGGGGGAGGTTTGGGTACCCATCAAACCGGTTTAATCCCACCACTGTTCAGTGTTTTTACAAGGTTGGACTATCTTGACTTTCTGTTGTGTTAATGTTTGTGTTTTGTACTCTTTTAGGTTTTTTTTTTGTCAGGAGTTCTGTCAGGTTGCTTTGATTCATTGATTGATATGTCATTGTTGACCTTTCCTGTTATCCATTTTGTTGTTTTTTATACTTTAAGAGAGATTTAAAAATATATATTTCTGCAATATAAACTATGAGCACAGACGGTGGAACATTACTTTAGAATCTTCAAACAAGTACAAATAATAAAAATTGGTCTTTCAGAATGTATATTTTATAACTGTTAGAAAGTTTTTTTTTGTATACCAATATTTTTGGATTTCACTTCGGCCGAGTTCTCGTCTTTAATTGACAAAAGTTATTTCCAATAGATATAATTTTTAAAAAGTACATTAAGACTTTTGCCAACAACTTCAGAATTGAAATTGTCATTTATTCATTTAAAAACGTAAAAGTACCTTATTGTATATATACATAAAATATGTTAAGCTATAGTATTTAAAATAACAATCCAAAGATACTAATATTAGATATAGTAAATTTATACTATTCTGTATACGAGTTACCTCTCATTAGCAGCATTAAAACCGAAACATTTGGAAGACCAAAAAACCAAACTTATATTAAACAAGAAGTACTCAACCAAAAATACCGAAATAGGAAGCCAAATTTCAGCTAGGGAGATCTACCATGTGCAATACAAAGAATGAACCCTTAGTATTAAAACATCATATGAACAAGGTCAATGACCCGTAAAACTAGCAAACATTCATGTAGGTCCATCCCATCATATTGTTTTAATTATTCGTCTTCAGTTGTTATGGCGCGAATGACTACATGAACCATATTAATGGCAGACAATATGTAAATAATTCCAGACATTTGTCTCAGGCAACATATTTCTCTTAACTTCTGACGCAGTATTTCACAACCAATAATATTGCTTGTATTTTTAGATCAAATCTGATATTCCATCACGTATTTGAATTAACATCCAGCTTTGTTCGTGACATACTGATTTGTTTTTTCAATCAAGACATGGCATGACAAGGTTTATACTATGTTGACATGCACCATATTGCGATGAAAAATTACCAAGGCTAACATCTTTATCAATTTATATTTTCAACCCACGCTATGTTTTGTCTGTCAAAGGTATTTTAGGCTGCGGACACCCTTAATTCTTCCGTCATTCAAACTTCATAAAGATGGAGCTTTCTAAGTAGCTGCAAATTAAACAGGCCTGCAACCAGACGTAACTTCTTTTTTCACATCTGCTACACAGCGTCTAGCCATCACAGAATACGACAGCCCCAATAAAGGTCTCGTTATTTTCATATTATCATAATATTATCAGCTGTAAGATTTCGATCGGTAGAATTGTGTTTATTTGCGATGCAAAGACCTTTTGAGTGAATCAATATTAATTCCAAAAAATGTCATCTTTAATAACTTTACAACAGTATCTATGTGTACATTTAACGACTATCACATGCATCTTCAGAATGAGAATATGTAGGGTGTGAAATGAATATGAAACCAGCATTATGATATACCTACCCGCTGATCCTGAAGTTTATCGTGCTAGCTTACGAGGTAACAGTTCCCAAGGAAAACATGTCAATTTTTTAAAATTCTGAGATTTCATAAAACATTAAGTTAACAAGATCAAAATACGATATATTGCCTTGCAGTCACTGAAGAATTATTAAGACATACTATAATGTTTAACTTTTGATTGACTCATAAAAACATATCTTGATTTTGCTTGAAAATATTGTGACGTAGAAAATCAAGATGATATAAACAAAACCAGAATAGTCGTTCAAGATCAAAAGAGTTTTACTACAACTACCCGCACACATTAATCTGACTCCCAGCCGACTAATCATTGATCTCAATCATAAATCCAGCGTGCTCAGCTGAGAAACATCCAACAATTTAAAATTCTTTGGTTTTCCGGTTGGCAGATCAAATTCGTGTACGCCTAATACGGTGGTCTAGAGATATGCAGTTATATGAACACAATTTGGTGGCCATCTTATCCTCCCTATTTTTCCGTATTGTAGAAACCCCTTAATCCAGCGTGTTCAGCTGAGAAGCATCAAACAGTTTTAAAGCCTTTGGTTATCCGGTTGACAGATCAAATTCGTGTACTCCTATCATATGAAATACGGTGGTCTACAGATATGCAGTTATATGAACACAATTTGGTGGCCATCTAATCCTCCCTATTTTTCCGTATTGTAAAAACCGAAGAACGCTGTGAGATCCAACAACGTCCGGAGTATCATATTACCGATCTAACATTGACACGAGACAAATTTGTACCCTCCAATGTTAACATTATTAAAAACATCACATTATATGTCGAAATAAATATTCTTAAATTTCACATAAAATGACAAAACCATGTGATCATATAGTACATGAAGACTGAACAAGACCCGTTACAAAGTCTATACTAATTTCTGAATTATGCACTTTATCTCGTGAAATGATTGTTATGGGACGACGAATTAATATAACTTAAAGGCCTTTTTTCGAATACCTTTAATTAGTATACTTGATATATGACCGTAAACTTATCTTTAATTGAACTTGTACATACTATATATTATATTCAATTTGAATATAAACATTTTTACAATTATATACTGAACCGCAAAAGAAACGTCGCACAAAATGACATGTTCACATACATTTATTTCAAAGTGACATTTATATATTTTAAATTAATTTTTACAAAATTTAATGAATGATTTACAGTCTTTTGGTTACAATGTTCACAAAAACGTCACAATTGTCGCAACGTCACATGTTTTCAATGCTGTGCTCCCACGTCCGTTAATAACGTGTATGTCCTCCACCGGCACCAATTACTGCGGCACATCTTCGGTACATGGAGTTGATGAGCCGATTAAAAAACGCCATCGGAATACGTGCCCATACTCTCTGAAACGCTTGTGAAAGTTCAGCTGCAGTTGTCGGACTTGGCTGCTCATTATTCAACCGTCTTTGAACTTCGTCCCATAAATGTTCAATAGGGTTTAAATCTGGACTCAAAGCCGGCCAATCCATAACATTAATGTTATTCTGCTGTAGGAAGTCTCTTGTGGCTCTTGCGGTATGCACACGTGCATTGTCCTGTTGGAAAGTCTTGTTTTGATGACGTGCGAAATGGGGCTGAACATGGGGTGTCAAGACTTGGTCGATGTAACGGGCAGCTGTTACGCCATTTCCTCTGCCTGGGCCAAGGTTCTGAAAGATGACTGGACCAAGTTTAACGTTAAGGCCGATTCCACCCCATACCATGATGCTAGGTCCTCCCCACGCGTCTGTTTCCAGAATGCAGCTGTCTTCGTAACGTTCCCCGTGTCTTCTCCACACTCTGGTTCTGCCATCGGCTGTTGAAATGCAGTAACGGCTTTCGTCAGAGAAGATGATGTTACACCATTGTCGATTTCGCCAATTATGTCGCTGAGTGGCCCACTGAAGACGAGCTTGACGGTGTCGAGGAGTAAGAATAGGTCCTCTTGCTGGACGGCGACATCTCATGTTTCTAGCAGCTAATTGCCGACGAACCGTATCATCACTTATGGGTCGTCCATGTGTTCCAACAGTGTTTCTGGCAGTTTCGGCAGCTGGGGTGAACCGATTCATCAAATGGTGACGAACAATGCCTCTATTCTGTCTAGGGGTAGTGACTTGGGGTCTACCACTCCGTGGACGGTCATTTGTGCTGTTTGTTGCATTGTACCGTGTCCGTAGACGTTCAATTGTTCAAACAGCACAGTTGAAGTCGTTGGCAATAACTCTGGCAGATTGCCCAGCATCCAATCGACCAATGGCCTGTTCTCTCTGTTGTGGAGTCAGACGTGGAATAGCTTCTGTGTCAACACTGATACTAACACTCTTTAATTTTCTCCGGCCTTTTATACCCATAAAGGAGCATGAATTTCACGAACATTTAAGATTTAAGAAAAATTACCGCCAAGTGTGTCCCACGAGCGGTTTTAGGTACGGTCGCTCTACGATATCAACTGAAAATTATTCAACCGAAAATTTAATTCACAGGTAATTTAATCTTACCTGGTGATGTAATCGTAATACTGATTATATAAAAATCATTAATTAATATTTATTTTGAATTTTGCTAACATTTTGAAAAAGCGACGTTTCTTTTGCGGTTCAGTATATAAGACAAGTTAAACATGCATGTTCAGTTCAGCACAAGTACTTTGCTTAGAGCTGCTTACCAGATATGAACTTGTCTTAACCTCTTTTGTTTAACTATTTAAATATCGTGTTGCGTTTTTGCTGTCATAATTTAATTGGAAAGTTGAGAAAATATTCTGAAAATCTATAATAGGAAATTAGGGGAGGACAAACAATGAAGTACAAAATTTAATATGTTTTACTTTTATTTTATTTTTGTATAGTAAAGAATGTTTCTATGAAAGGCTACACTGTAATACAATAAAAAACAATCCCTTACATTTCAGTACGGTCAAGAACCAACGTACTTGGAACTGAACAGATAGAGAAATAAACAAATGAAATCTAATCAAACATGAAAGGCACCAGACAGAATAATATTTTTGTGTTAATGCTGAAACATTATACGAATGTTATGTATTCTTTGTTGACTTATAAAGGTTTCCAAATGAAATTTTCATTTAATGAAAGCCCTTTTCCCTATTAATTATTGCGGTCTCTGACATCCTGGGTTTGTGCTAATAAAAATGACTGTTATATAATCTTTATAGGATATTCATTGTGATACGCCACGGAATTGTTAGTTTTAGTACATTTTATTGTATTTAGGTTTGCAGGACATTGATCTATTTGTTGGTTGGTTTATCTGTTATCTGTCGGGCGGTGAGTTGTTAGTTGATATGGGTAAATGAATAGATGAATTATTGTTTAACGTCTAGAGGCAGCCAGGTGCAGGACGAGAACAAGTTAATATGATAATGAATATGATCCCTGCTTTGTACTATACCCACACCCTGAGTCGTATTTTTAATGTGCTAGCCCATAAGATAAATGTCCTTAGGAAGTTATATCACCAGACCCGGAAACATTATACCGACCCTGGGCCGACCAGTCGATATTTATTCTTACTCCTAGATGCTGAGTGCTTGGCGGAGCAGCAGCAAATACCAATTTGAATGTCTTTGGTTAGACCCGGCCAGAGGATCGAACCCGGGACCTTTCGTTCACCGAGTCGAGCACGCTACAATGAGACCATCGAGGCAGTGTTAGATGATATGAAATGCGTGACATATATACCTGGATTAAACAGAACGAGGTCAATTGTATTTAAAGTTACAATTAACATAAACTAGAAATTGTGTCTGTAAGATACGAATTGCCCCGCCTAAAATGTAGGTCATCATGTATTAATGCTCAGGACTATGCACGGCACATCCACTGATGACGTTTCGTTGATACACTATGCTTAGTTCCAAAGAAATGAACCTAAACGCAAACTTAACCAGAGCCGCTCAAGCGTAAAATGTAGGTCATAATGACCCAACTGTTGTATGACTGCTCAGTACTATCAAAGACACATCCACTGATGAATTTTCATTAATACACTATGCTTAGTTCCATGGGAAATGAACCTAAACATAAAACTTAACAAGAGTAGCTCAAGCATAAAATGTAGGTCATAATGACCCAATTCTTTTATTACTGCTCAGTACTACCCAAGGCACATCCAATGATGAAGTTTCATTGATACACTGTGCTTAGTTCCAAAGAAATGAACCTAAACCCAAGTGTGGCTGAACTATGCTGTCCTATACAAGAGGACTGTAGTGGTGAAATATGATTGATATATTACTATAGGTTTCTGAGAAATGGAACTAGACGCAAAACTTAACCAGAATCGGGACGTACGGACGGGAGGACAAGGGTAAATCTATATGCCCCGGCCACATTCGTGGCGGGGCATAAAAATGAAATTATTCATATTTATCATATGTTTAGGGTTTATAAAGTTAGTTTTGCCGATAGGACAGTCGGAAGTAAACTTTCCATATAAGAAAAGCGGGGAAAAAATCCATATCATTATTATGACGTCATTATTGTTGCGTATTGAACATAAATCCGGATAAGACTCATAACCCGCAGCGGTTTTGTTTTCTTTACGTTGTAAACTCTACACTCCAATAACCGTAAATATAAAACGGGAAGGTTTTTAATATGATGTAAATTCGAAAGGAATATTCCATATAAACTGAGGTATTGCTTCTTTCTCAAACCAGTTCGAATACATTTTTAGCACGCAGGACATCTTATTGGTGATTTTGGAGATTAAAGAGATGAAATGTGTTTGTTGGTCACGTAATGAATAAATAAAAAACTGCTTATGACACCTAATTTTCAATAATTATTCCACGGCCCATATCAAACCTCGGCCAAGGCCTCGGATTAATATAAAAGTCTAGGTATGAAATCGGGACTGATATGAAAAATTGGGTGTAATAATCGATCTATAATGGCATAACAATTACATTTCATTCCAAGGAGGTAAAAGGTTTGAATCCGGAAAAAAATCTCATATATGTATATCGTTGACTTTCTAAAATGCGTATGTTGTAATATTGCGACTAAGGATCATGTCTTCTTTCATTGTCATATCGACAAAAGAATACCGAAGAGACAAAGCAATATATACTAGATTTGAAATTAATTATGATAATGAAAGCTGTAAACTTAGAGCGTACAAATACCCCCGCTGAAAGACATTTTAAGAGTCCAAAATTTAAGATGGCATTGTTACAGATGGTGTAAAATATAGGTGGGCACGGTTAAACCGGAAGTAGATGTGACACAGGTACAAAAATTGGTACCTCATCATGGTCAAACTTCACAGCAACATTGAATTAGTTGTTCCTGTAGTTGCTAAGCATTTTGTGGACAAAATGTTCCAGGCCTATATGGTGAAAAATGTATGGCGGCATTGTTCAACGGGAAGTAGATGTTCCACAGGTACAAAATCCGTAAGCACTTTACAACTCATCTTGGTCATACTTTACACCAACGTTGAATTAGTGGTCTGTATTTGTTCAGAAATATACGTCCAATATTGTTCATAGCCCATATGGTGAAACTCTATGGCGGCATCGTTCAACATGGAGTAGACATGCCTCAGGTACAAAATCGATAAGCATTTTAAAACTCATCATGGAAAGCTTGGCCTGTAGTTATTGAGAGTTTTACGACCAATAATTTCCATAGGATGTATGTTGAATGTTGAAAAATGTATGGCGGCATAGCTCAACAGGTAAATTGGTCACAGGTACAACATCACTTTACAACTCCTCAAGCAATGTCCTGGACATGCTTAACTTTGAATTTATTATGGCGTATAGTTCAAGGGAATTTTTGGACTAACATTTTCATAGCCTATATGGTGAGACGGAAAGACGCGCACGGACAGGAAGAGGTAAACAAGAATACCCCCCCCCCCCTTTTCCTTCATACAAATGTGATTTCTTTTCAATACAATTTAGTTTGAATGATGTTGACGTACTGGCCATGACTAATGTACACAATATCCTAAGGGCAATTTTTCATCACGAAATCAGTTTCGGAAGAATTTGGCACAACGAGTAAGACAAGTAAGTGCAAAGTTCCATAGAAACTTAAAATGAAAATAGTGTAAGCTCCAGATAAACATACTCTTTGCTGTGGCACTCATGGCGCTATGTTCTCCAAATTCAATTTTTGATATACATGTGCAAACAGTACTCATCTTACTGTATCTACAACACTGGATAAAAAAATCTCCGCTTTGAAAAGGCATAATACATCAACTTTTATAACTTGATGCCATAAGGGACGAGATCAAAAGTTCAATGTAGGATAAAAAACTTAATCCACATAGTTTTTGCACTGACCCCCACCCCCCCCCCCCCCCCTTAACTTAATTTGGGAAAAATTGATTGACCAACATGGACATATGCTTTGAGAGTATACTTTTTGTATCATTGGTCCTGTTTTTCCTCAACAATGTATGTTTGTTCTGTATATTGACTTGGACATCACTTGAATCCGTATTTTTCAATCCGAAAATCGATGTCGGATAACAAAACTTGCAGCGATTTTTACCCCCCACCCCCCAAACTATTTGAATTAAGTTTTTCATCCTACATTGAACTTTTGATCTTGTCCCTAAAATGTAACCAGATATCCTGCATTTCTTATTGTTTATCTTTGCACAAGGTGACGTTCCTGAAAGACCCCCTTCTACATTATTATAAGACCGTTTCAGAGTATCATAATATAAATAGGATATACACCTGTCAAGCTAACGCCATCTGTGATATATCCAAAACATAGATACAGCTAAAAATATCGCAATATTGGAATTTGTTTTGCAGACCGAGTACTCCAAGTTCATTTTTAATGTGAAGAGATCTGTAACTGAGAAAAAGTCTATTGACACAGCTATGAAAAGTAATTAATTTCCGTGGGCACAATCGCTGTTGGTGTCATCTTGATTTAAAACTTTGACAGAAATGATCGTTTAAGAACGTGAATTTGACGATTTAAATGATTATTCTGTGACATAAAGTACAGTGTTACATTAAAACTAATGAAGAACTCGATTTTTATTTTCAATTAATTTGTAAAGACACAGAAGTAAAATTTAACAATTTAAGAAAATTAGGTTACAGGAAAATAGGTTACAGAAAAATAGTTTAAATTAATAATTGTCTATTTATCATGTTTATGCCATCATATCCATTATAACGTTATGCATGTCTTACACGTATGTACATCATTCTACTACCAAATTCTGACCAACTAATCCTGGAGTAGCTCGAAAATTTTAATGCAGACTTTATTGAACGGTGCCAAGACATAAAGAAGCGATTGGTTCGTTGTACCCCTAAATTTTCATATCTACATTTTTGTTCGGTCATTATTTTTTTAACGATTGACATTTGCGTTAAATGAATAGATACATGTATGGGTATTTTTAAACTCTGCTATAGCTCATCACTCGCAGGTTTAATTATTTATTTCCTAAATGAAACTGATGTTTACACATTTTTTTAACACTATTTTGATCAAAATAAGAAAAAAGATGTCTTGTTTTTCAGTATATTTTTAAACTTTGGCAGTCAGTTCAAAACGAGGCATGACATCCGTTGTCACGTTTTGTCTTTGTTCCGACACTTTCAACTTATTGCGCTGCGCATGAGCGCAGTGCTATTTGTATTTGGTCCTAATGAAATGGCTCGTTGTTTAGCCTACAGAAAACTTCCGAAATTCTTATTGACTCGGAAAACTTCGAGATTTTCCTGCTGTTTAATTATATTCTACAATTAGTTGTTTTAAACTAAGATTTTGTTAAGGATTGTCTTAGGTTAGCAATAAGTTTCTATCTAAACAAGAAAATATTACATCGGAAACATCAAACTGATCGTTGTTTTATTGCCTCGAATTTCCACAATTAACATACAACCATATAATATCTACTACAAAGTGTGTGAATCGGTTGGTTGCGTCATTTCTATGGGGGTATTACCAGTTCAGTCACTGATGTTTTGTACTAGTCTTTGAACTGGCACCCACTTATAATAAGATTTTTAACAATTGATAACGAATAAATTATTGTTTAGGCCTAAAAAATATAATTGTGTTTAGGGTAACCCGACCCTACCTAATTTTTAGTGCCTACCCTAAATTTTTTATAACCTTTCTGCAACAAGCACTGTTAAAGTCAAGGTGACTCCAGTATACAACCTAACTAAAAAAATTAATGTAAAAAAAAAAAATTCCCTACCTACCCTACCTAACTTTTTTCAGTGTGTTACCCTAAACACATGTATTTTTTTATTTGGCCTTAACGTCCAGTTGATAAATTGATAAGATATGAATATGAACCCTGCTTTATTCGAGACCGACACGCTGAGCTGCATTTTCAACGTGCTGGATTTTCACGAGGTAACAGTCCACAGGAAGACATATCACCCAACCTGGACACATTATATTGACTCCTAGCCGACCAGTCCGTTGCTCTTACTTCTAGACGCGGCGTCTTTGGTGGAGAAACAGCAGATACTGTTTAAATTTCTTTGGTTTGAGTCGGCCGGGGATCGAACCCGCGACCGTCTGCACTCGAAGTGAGCACGCTATCACAAGAATGACAATACCCCTTAAATAGTGTTGGTTGCTTTTACCATTTTTATTCAAATTAACCCTACATTGCAACAAAAATTTGGAAACGCAACTTTATCATCATTATGTCTTGCTGGGGATGCGCTAGTTAGCTCTATGTTTTGAGCTCCCGTGATGTCGTGCTGGCAAAGTAAAGAATGATCAGAATAAGTTGGTATAATTTGTTTTTTCCAATCCACTTTATAAATTCTTTGATATTAATTTTAACGCACATTTTGTGCACAATTCGTCCATTTACAACTCAGGGTATTAAATGTTGAAAACCTTAAATAATTCAAAAAGTTGAAGAGCAAATTAAAAAAATGACCAAAAACGATAAAGCCAAAACAATCTACGGACAGAGATACTCCTTACATGAAATGAATTTAAAGTAACTGTTCTGTACATTATGTGTAAAAGGGGAAAGCGTGTACTGTGTGCCTTGTTTATTCGTAATTTGATTCATTATTTACTATATTCGATACAGAATTAATGCTGATCACGTTTATTGTGATAAATCTTAATTGATTTCCGGTATAAAGACAGACATTTTCCATTGTGATAAATTATATGTCAGTATTTTATTAAATTTGCTATAATTCATTACATTTTAAGCAACCTTTTAAAACGATGGATGTGTTTTGATTTCAAATGATCCACTACTTTCGAATGAAAAGTTTAATGTTTATCCGAAAATAACGAAATACTGAAAATTCTACACAAATCGCGTAAACATTAACGACAGTGCTAGTTACTGGTTTTCTTTTTTCTTTTTTTTTTTTTTGTATCTTGAATGTTGATTGAGATACGTCAAAACCGGAAGACAGCGCTAAAGTCACGAGACACGTGCTGTAAGTCAAGTGCCAACACAATTATCGAAGACCGCTACATCATTAGCCTTGACTTTGAAACTACGTTTATACTTAGTATATTTTTTTTATTATTATATTATTAAATAATTGTCATTTGATTTCAATTGGAAGCGAGTGTGTAGTATACTTTGTTATCTGCATGTTATCACGTATTTATAGTCATGATAGTAAAAAAACGTAACATTCCGAATAACTTTTGATACTTATTGCATCTTAGTCTGTTTACAAAATTTAAAATGGCGGAAATGAGATTGAATGGAAATACGTCTGTTGTTGAAAATGCCAATATATATAAACAAACAAAAAAAAAAAAGTGGGGGTTCGTGGGCAAAAAATCTCATGTTTCTTTTTGTCAGATTTTCGGAATTCTCGGGTTTTATCCATTTCTTAAACATGAATTTTTTTGCCCATGAACCCCCACTTTTTCTTTTATTATAATATGAAATCCTTTTTATTTTTTCATACATTTTTGAGAGACAGAAGTTGCCAATGAAAAATCCAGAGAAAACCTATTTCCTGCAGATTTTCAAGGCTTTATAGTTCTAAAATGAGCATATGAACCTATATTTTTTTCTTTCTTATTTGTTTACTATTCATATGTTCTCTCAAACTAAAACATCTATTTCAAATCCTATTTATTTCCTATTAGACCAGCGATCATCCTTAATATTATTATCGATGATTATTATTATTATTTTGTCTATATCAATCTATAACGACCTACGTTTTAAGGTGGTACCTAACACTACAGGGAGATAACTCTGTAAAATCAGCTAAACGTTTTAATAACGTTGTGTTGTTAAGGGAATATTAAGCTTTTCAATGATCAATATTAGTGTTTGTCAAACTGCTATACAATCAGTGTAATTTTTCTGATGAATTGGTTGGTTCAAATGTTTTGAAATTTTAAAATGTTTGTCAATGGGTCAAAGTAAATACTTTGTCAAAATTTTATGAAAATTAAACGAGCCAAATTAATTTTAGTGAAAGTGTTGGGTACCACCTTAAGTCAATTAATCCAGGAGTTATTCGTATCGCTTAGTCATGTTAGTGAAAATGGTCGATCCAAAGAGAATCGAAGCATTTACCTAAAATGACAAAAATTTCACAGCCTTGACATCTTAACCTCGGTCTGAATTATTTGAATAACAAAACAATCATGCTCCTATTGATTCCTACTCTGTTTCTGTAAAATATATCGTTTCTCAAAATTGTTTTTTTTTTTCTGATATCTTTGCTGTATACTTCAGACAAAGTTCATTGATATGTTCAGGATTTGTTTGATTTTGTATTAATTTGAACCAGGGGTTAAAGATTTCATGAATAATTATTGTTAATGGGTCATTTATCATTTTTGTTCGGCAATTAATCCGTCTAAGCTGTCATTCGAAAACTAATTCGGAATCGGAAAAAATATTGAAAGCATGTACAAACAAAAATATATGTACTAATCAATATGTGTAAGAAAATCGTAAGGATCGTGTTCTTATCATAGAAAACAGTGGTCACATGTTGCTCCTCACTGGACGCCAATTGTTGACACAAGATGCAATGCTCATTATAAAAATCCCCGGGTAAACATCATAACATAGAAATCGAGTCTATGATAATACAATTTCCAAATGTATAGCAACCACAGGAAAATATCAGTTTTTCCAATTATTAGCAAGCAAAATTGTTCTCTTTCGTGTTCATCATTACTGTTCTAAATGGATACAGAAACATAAAAACGTACAAGGTGACCAATCTTTGTAACCTTATTTTACCCTATCCAAAATAATAATTTATCACTCATAAATTAAAGGCACATAAAAACAAATATATTTGAAACGTTCGAGAATTGTGTTGTAAACATTATGTTCAGTATTCAACTAAATCACAATTCGTTCCTTTCATTTTGATAATGAAATTGGAAAGACGCAGGATTTTCACTTTGAAAGAAATTTTAACTAATACCGTTGTTTTGATCTCGCTGTAAGCTTTGACCCTTTAAATTCATGTATTTAAAGAAGAACACCAAAAAACCCGTTACAATTTTAAGTTTATGAAACCTGTTTTCCCTGCAGTTTTTTTTTTATTTGGTAGAGTTCTGGATACTTATTGTCAGACTGTCCAAAAAAAGTAGGACAGTCATAATTTTGTTTCCTTTTTTCTTTTTTCCTTGTTGTCTGTTATTGTGGGTAACTTGTAATAATATCCCTCCTTTTGTGCAGACCTACAACTGGATAGATATTAAAGACATCTGACAAAGTATTCCGGTGAAAAAGAGGTTCAAAATTTTAGCAGTTTTAAAGGTTACCATAATTACTTTGACTTTAAATCGAAGCGAGTCATTTACTGTGTTTGGTTTGTTTTAAGATTGTATCTGGCATATCTTTTTTTTCCTATCATTATTTCTCTGCTCATCTCTTTATCAAATGCCTCTGAAATTCTGTTTTCTCAATCAAGTATCTAATAACTCAAGTTACGTTTCAATGATAATTTTATTGATAATAACTTTTCAATACACGGACAATCAACAAATCAAACCAAATTTTGGCGTCCTTCCTGAATGGTACTACAAAACTTTGTGTCTACTAGATAAAGAATAACATTGATGAACATTTGTACAATGTATTAAAATTTCTAATAAACGTTCTTGATCATTATATATTGGTTGCCATAGTTTCCAAATTTATTTTATGATAGTAAAATGGTAAATACAATAACAAAATTGATATGGAAATAAGAATCGACATGACAAATATAGAAGGTTGACATAATTGATATTTTATTGTCAAAAATACTTCTGGTAAATATAGATATGAAGGTTCTGACAAATTAATATTTCCATACACATTTTACAGAAAACAAAGTAATGGTTCTTTTTCAATTAGGGAATTATTATATGAGACCTTGTCAAGAGGAAAAAAACAATTTATCTATCATGTCTATAATTACTGACATGACTGATAAATGGAAAAGACTACAATTTTGGCAATTCATGCATCCGCGGTACTGCCAGAAGACAACATTAAACAAAGGATAATAAGAAATAATAATTAATTCTAAAAGTATGTCCAAAAGGCATTGAAGACCATTCGGTCACCCATTAGGTATTACCCATCTTGTTCCTTGTTTATTCTCAGGATTGCTGGTGGGACGTTGTCTCATTGGTGCTTTTATATGCAATACTATTGATTTATTGATTGTTTCTTAACGTGCAGTGACAAATATTCCATGCTTATTCAATTTATCAAACGGTTCAAGTAGGGGTGGGGCGGGACGCAAATGGGAACCAATTTTGACTGCCACTGTAAAAAGAGGATGGGTGGGTAGTGTTGGATAATTTAGCCTTCTATAGCAGCCATCGGCCCACTCTTTTTTGAAAACTACAAAAGGTTTCTTTAACGTACAGGGAGTGTGGCATGCTCCAAACCCGTTACCCACTATGGTCCTCGGTTATGCAATAGTAAACCTCTCTTGATCTTAAACAGTTATGTCTGTCTTTTTTATCTTGACTGTCTTGATTTTCACAATCTCTTAATTTTAAAAAATAAATCAAGATACCGAGACCTAAACAAAATAAGTTATCCGTGTTATCAGCCCTCGACTGATATCGTCCCTTGGGGCCGATATCAATGTCTCGGGCTGATAAGAAGGGCAATATGAAAAATACCACGTATAAATCTATAAATATTATGCACACGAGAATTTTAGAAATTTGTCTGAATTTTGAAAAATTTAATGTTTGCAAATGTTTCGAGGAAATAACGTACCTTTTGTATTTCCTAAATTCAGGCGACTGCTCCATTGATTTTTCTGATAATTAGCATAAAAACGAGACAGTTTAATACGAAAGTATAAACAAATTTTGAGATCAAGTCGAGTTGCATCAGAAATTATATCATAGAATATTTAACACCTCAATAAACTATAGACACCAGTCTATGACATTCCGTGTCTGATCAGATTATGGAAGTATTATTGTTTGACATTATATGTACTGTATGAGCAGAGGTCAACAACAATCTTTAAATCTGTTATAACATACAACAGTTATAGCAAAGGATTTACAGTTTGCTCAATACGAAAGTTTTTTTTCCACTTTTCGTTTTTTTCTGTTTTGTTTGTTTTTTTTTTTTTTTTTTTTTTTTTTTTTTTTTTTTTTTGTTTTGTTTATTTTTTATTTAGTCCTAAATATGCTATTCATTCAATTAATTCAAGATTTATTTTTTTATTTATTTATTCCTTTTATTAATCGTTCTCTCTGGTTTTTTTTTTTTTTTTTTTTTTTTTTTTTTTTTTTTTGTTCCATAAAATTCCAACTGAATTAAGAAAAGGATTCTAATGCAGTAACCTGTCACAGTATCTTGCCAGTGCCATGTGTGTGATACTTTTTGTATTTATTTGGAATGACTTTTCTAAGTTGCCGTTATTTCTGTACAAGTGTTTTTCTAGTTCAGACATGTCAGAAATAAACTAAATTTATTATGATACCAATTTTGATAGAGTACATCGACTTTACGATAAATTAACACTTTTGAAGGTTCACAAATTTCAAAAGTTATTAGACAAAAGGTAAAATAATAATAAAAACAAAAACGAAAAAAGTTTTCAATGTTATTATTGTAATGAAGGTTATTTTGAAGGAATTTACCAATGTGTAAACTCCGGCGATTCACTCACAAACTAAATATAGTCCGAAGGACTTTATGCAAAGTTTGTGATAAGCCCGGGTTTGCACATTGATAAATTCCGTAAAAATAACCTTTATTACTTATAATACCAATGTAATGCAGAAATATGACGTTTGCCATTTGAAATTAACATTTTCCGCAAGTACTATATTGCATGCGTACGTATTCATACGCACGGCGTCATGAAAGGAATTTATCAAGTTGTAAACTTTTTACCGGAAGTTGATGTTAGCCAATGAAATTACGGCAATTAATGTTTTGAAACAACATTGGAATTATATACCAATATAAGAACACAGCACCAAAAAGATTTGTGTTATTGTTCTTCATCTTGAAAGTTGCTGTAATATCGAATGTCGTCATCTAAGAGACTCCAACCGTTCACTCGTGCTAAACATCTTGCCATGTAGATGTCAAATTCGCTTATTGTACTTTTCATCCCATTGAAGATTTATTCTATCATGTCTATTGTTTAACGTATTTGTAAAATGTATTCCAAATCTCCACTTTTAACCTTAATTGTAAAAATAATCCCTTGATAAAAACTACAGATAATACAAAATTCTATGAAAACCAGGAGAAAATCAAGACGGGATGGAATGGTAAGAAATTCCATATTAGAAACACTTAATTATAACACTTGATACATGTCTTCAAACAAACAAAAAACCACATTTTTTTTACATAAATTTCATATAAATAATTATTTTTATTTAATTTCCACAGCTACATTTACCTGTGGCCTTATTAGACACTAATGACTAAAACAACATATTTTGCGCAAACAACATCAATTGTTCTTCTCATAATCTGCCATGTAGGAATAGCCAGAAAAGTAAAATACAAAATGTAGGAATAGCCAGAATGGTAAAATACAAAATGTAGGAATAGCCAGAATGGTAAAATACAAAATGTGGGAATAGGCAGAATGGTAAAATACAAAATAGGAATAGCCAGAATGGTAAAATACAAAATGTAGGAATAGCCAGAATAGTAAAATACAAAATGTAGGAATAGCCAGAATAGTAAAATACAAAATGTAGGAATAGCCAGAATAGTAAAATACAAAATGTAGAAATAACCAGAAGACACCAAAGTTATCAATCTATAATTTTGTTAGCTGTTTTCTTAGATAGATTTTTTTCTACATCTATTAAGTATGTGAAATATATTAAATTAAAAGTCAACGAGCAGATGATATCTAAAGATATAGGAAAAATCACATTTTTTTCTTGACGGTCCTTCTACATTTACCTCCAAAGAGAGATAACTTTATCAATTTTGATAGTGAATGCCGGAATTTTATGTCTGCCTGATCATTTTGTCTGGTTAAGTAATTATATAATACTCAAACGAAAAAACTTCACAATTTTATATAAAAAAAAGTTCCTGTGGAGTTATGGTTACTTGCGAATTAAATAATTATATAATACTCTGACCAAAAAAAACTTGACCATTTAATATAAAAAAAAAATCCTATGAAATTATGGTTACTTGCGAATTAAATAATATTCTAATTAAAAAACCTGGCTAAATTATATAAAAAATTTCTATGAAATTCTGGAAACTTGTAAATAAAATAATCTTCTTAGACTAATAAAAAATACTCCGATCGCTATTTTATATAAAAATTTGAGTAATATTTAAATCACAGTTAGTCAATATAATTTAATTTAATTTCAAGGGTTGTTTTAAAGTCTAAAACACATTACGTCATAGTAAAACAATTTAATCTAGTATGTGATAGAAAAATGATGTGATAGCCAATCAAATCATGGGTTAAATTCATACTGAATTATTTTTAAATGATATTGTTTGTCATTATCATATTGTAACTATCTTTGTCACTATAAGATAAAAGATCTCCCTATTGTTTCGATGTTTGTGTGTTTTGCTCTTTTGGATTATTGTTGTCCCAAAGTGATCTTAAGTTGACCTTTCATGTCATCCTTTGTGGTGTTTACGTCTATTTTCAACAATTTTGGTATAAACTGTGAACCCATATTATTCCAAATTGTGCGACCTTGGGCAGTCAATATGAAAAATACTACTTTTTTCCAAATACAGCAATTCGTCTTTGACAAGACAGTGCAAAATCATAAACTACTTTATATACTATGAAAAACAAGTAATAAATCGGTATACATATAAGATTGTAGTTCATCGAGTGCTACATGTGTCTGTAAAACAATATGCGATATCTACAAGCATTCTTAAACGACATAGACCAATAAAACATTGACATTACTAGAACGGACACCAGTACATGTAGTAAGGACATCGGTATAAATATACAATTGGAATTCATCGAGTGGTATATGATTATGTAAAACAAAATGCAAAGTATACCGGACATTTTGTTACTAGTGTGGACAATGGTAGTAAATATAAAAATTGTAAAATTCATATAAAAAGCTAAATGCGAAGAATACCAAATGACAAAATCTTAATTTTACAACTGAAAAAACCGGAAACAAGAACAAAATATGCTAGCAAATAAATAATGAAGCAACATATTTGGGGTGGGGGGTAAATGATCAAACGCCAAAGACTTACAAATTCGTGATAAACAGCAACATAGAGAGCAAATGTTACATAAGAACAGAGAACGATGTTAATCGAACTACCGGTAAGTCGAATGATCCCGAGATAACGACAATGAACTGTATTAGGAAAATGGTTCGACCTTTTTCAGGATTTAGGCGTCTTATTTTGTATATGCATGTGAACCATTTTCAACCATTGGTTTTAAATATGTGTCTTTTTTATATTACTCCAATGTGCAAGTTTGTCGTGTACATAAACCCAACGTATCTTTTTTCTGATCAAAAGCCGTTAACGAAGTAGGCTATATTCACCCTTCCGTAACACCTTGTATCATTCTCGGTTTTACTGGGAGCTCATATTGCTGGTGCTTTAGTTTCTGTGCTGTTTTGTCCTAATTCTGTTTGACTTACAGGTTTTTATTCTTTTAGTTATACAAGTATCCTGCTGCATTTGGTTGTTACGTTCCATTATCAAGAGTTTGGCTTGCCTTTGGATTTTAATTTTCCGGACTTTTCCCATTATTTACTTTTGTTGATATTTCAACGGAAGTGACGTGCATAATATACCTCAGTCCTAAGTTGGTTTAGGCTTTACCATTTTGTCACTTAGGCATTTGAATCTGCGTTCAACATTTCGAGTTTTTGTTTCGGCTTTAAACATTTTAGACCTTGAGCACAACTAATGAGTTGTGAATCCAGAAAATGTGGACATCTTGTGCATCATTTGGCACCACGGAAAAATGTGCTTATGATCAAACGGTGTAATTATTATCGACACAGGTACATAGAATATATTAATTTCACAAAAACAGTTCTGCTATGCATTTATTGCATTGTAGTGGATGAATATATTCAGAATATCATATTGAGATGTGAATAAATCTTAATGTTCCCCAACTACCATGCTATAAATGTTTCATTATACCGAATAAAGCGAAAGATATTTTGATTTGCGATTTACCGATATAATTAGACGACAGTGTTCCACTTTGATTTTTTTTATTATTTAGCCAATCAAATTTAGTCTTGTATGCAATAATTCACCTGAGTTATAATAAATTTCGTTTATTAGACAGACACCTTCTAATAAGAAAATTAATAATTCAATCGATATTTAGAATCGACATGTCATGCATGTATATTATTACCTTAAGGTGGTACCTAACACTACAGGGAGATAACTCTGTAAAATCAGCTAAACGTTTTAATAACGTTGTGTTGTTAAGCATGTTAAGGAAATATTAAGCTTTTCAATGATCAATATTAGTGTTTGTCAAACTGCTATACAATCAGTGTAATTTTTCTGATGAATTGGTTAGTTCAAATGTTTTGAAATTTTAAAATTTTTGTCAATGGGTCAAAGTAAATACTTTGTCAAAATTTTATGAAAATTAAACGAGCCAAATTAATTTTAGTGAAAGTGTTGGGTACCACCTTAAAATAAAATAATTATGTTTTAATCAATAAAAAATCACCTTTACAATAAATATAACATTGCGATAAAAATATTTGAATTGTATGAGAAAAACGGTTATTTCATACAAAGTCGTGCCTTTTTTGTCATGGTTGGAACAAAGTTTCATTCAATAATCAAACAGACAATAAGTATAATATTTCACAGTTCATCTTTTTTTAGTTTGTCTTTTTCCATTTCCTCTTCCTCGTCCTCTGTGTCCAAATTTTCCATGTCTGATTTAACATTTTCACCAGTTTTGCCTGGACGTTTTATCTCTGGCTTAAATACCGATGGGGATGGTACCTGCGTACATCCGACAGGAATACCCGGGCATTCTTCTGGTTCAGAACAAGTAGGACAACTTTCCATGGATAATTGAACGTTGCGTAGAAGTTGATCATATAACTTTGACGAAAAAAGTTTCGCAGATTCAGACTTGATCAATTCATTGTCTACATTGCGTAATTCTTTGAAGTTTATATTGCCATCTTTGTCTTCATCAGCAGCCGTTATAACTTTTTTCATCATATCTTTAAACTCTTCTTTGCTTTCATCGCTAATATCTTTTAAGGACTGAACAGAAATATCAACTATAGCTTGAATCTGCAAAATATTGATATGTTTACGTGGGTATAGTGATAAAAAGAATATAATTCATAAAAAAAAATATTTTTATGACGATCCCTAGATCGCTAAATGTGTACTATTGTTAATATAATGTGCAGTTACCATATTCACGTGTAGCCCATATTCTTTCATTTTGCTAAATGTCGAAAATACATATGGAGATTATTACTTGACATTTTTTATATCAGATGCTTTATCAGGCCAGGGTCATGATATTAGCTCGAGAGCCGCAGAGAGGGTCAGGAGATAAATGCTGCATTTGCTTTATCGCCCCACCAAAGGTGCTTTATCAGCCTGCTTGAGTATTCTCACCAAAATAATTATCGGCAATTTTAGCATTCTTTATTGCAGGGTAAAATTAAACATAAATCATAATTTGTTAAAAACCACTCTAAATCTAACAAAAACAAAATATGGTGGACGAAATTATCCTGATTATGAATTTTGATCTACAGCATATTTGTTGGACGTTTTTTCCAACTTACTATTGACATTCCTATCGGCACTAAAGTGGGCCACTCCCGGTCGACTTGCTCTTTTAGTCATATGAGGCAGACTTAATTGACGACTTCTAAAGGGAAAACAGAAAAGAAGTTATCCCATACCTTCAGCTATATATATGATGTTTAATCAATGGACCAAGGTGTGGTATACAAACGACATTTATAGAGTGATATTAACTTGCACAATACGGAAATTTATCTGTATACTTCGAATTCGAACTCAGTTAACCTGTTACTTGGCAACGGGACGTTTTGTCGTGATGACATGGCATATTATTTTGGGTATGGTACATACGTTAGAATCAAGCGTGGAAATGGAATAAGGGATGTGAAACGATGACTAGTTTATTTCGTTAGTTATACATTATGTTAATGAAAAATGTAAAATAAAAAGGGTTGATATAAAATAAAGACATATGAAAGGATGCTTTAACGTAACAAATCGGGTTTTCTGCAGATTTATATCGTCAAATGTCAGCCGCGGGTCACATTGTGAAAGATTTTTGTTGAGAGTGAACGTAGCGAATGAGCCAAAATGTTTTATATTGTGACGAGCGGCTGATATTTTACATCATCCCCATTTCGTAAAATTTTTACTGGTAAATTTACTTTTACTGGTACACCTAATTTAAGATCAAGGATCACACTTTGATCATAAGTATGCGTATGAATATCAGAAAAAATTTCAGTGAGAAACCCAGAGTGATATTGAGTGTTCTGGAAGGGTAAAGCATGTCTTGTCCCGTTAAAGGTGTTCTCAATTTGGACATATGGTGCAGAAAATTTGCACCTCTCTCTAAAAATGCAAGATTTGTTTGCGCTTTCATCTATGTCAATCATACAAAATAAAAAGGATCTTCTATTTTTTTCTTCTAGGGAGAACACTATGTTATCTGTGCTGTTTTTATGTTACGATTATTGAGATGTAATGTCAATGTCATTGAGTTTTATTTTCATTTCTTTTGTAACCCTTCTGGCTGAAAAAGCATTAACATGTGTATAAATAAAAACTCAAGGATACTACCTCTTCCTGATCAAGTTTGCCATCACCGTCTGAATCCATTACTTCAAATAATTTTTTATGCTCTTCTTCGTTGTTTCTAATAATCTGTAACAATTTAATGTCTGTTATAATTGTAGCTCCGCCCTCTAATGTTCTACCTGAAAAAAAGATCGTTCAATTAAATATTTTCTTTGAAAAGAATACATGTATCATAATTGTTATATAATTCCTCACCTTATACAATTATATTGCTTTTGTTTTTGTATATTTTGTCTAGAATAAAATAATGCTTTTGTGACAAAAGTATTTGACATTTTCCATTCTTTTATATAAAATAAATAAAATGACAAATGAAGAAAAAGAGCTAGGACATTGTTAACATCCATAAATATTGATTGGTGTATCATTTATTCAGCAGGATAAACAGTGATTTTTATCAAAACTTTAACATGGTTAATATATTGTGTACTTGTAAGTACCATCTTTGAAGGTAACCGTTCTGTTACCAACGCCTACGTGTGGTGGTACTATAATTTTTCTGTGTTCTCCGACACACATTCCAATTACGGATTCTTCAAGGACAGGTAACATCCTCTGTTTTCCCAGTGGTACTGTTTCAGGCATCTTTTCTTCGTCTGCTGATCGTCTGTTTAGAAAATATAATACAGAGGACAAATATTATAAGGAGCAAATCAAAAACTGTAATCCATTAAACAGACATAAAAAAATTCAGGAGTGAACTCAGGTGCTCCAGTAGGGTAAGCAGGTTCTGCTCCATATACTACACCCGTAGTGAAGTTCAACAAAGTCAATCTGATGGTAGTCACAAATCGGTGACGGTACATGAAATGTTACCACAGTAGGAACAGGTCCAACTTAATTTTAGATATTGGAACACTGTAACGGTCAATAAATTCGTGATGACATAAACTTATCCCTGACAAAGGTTTTGTGACAGAAGTAATCCTCTTTTTCGAAAATCATGGTAACTCGCACATGCCCTTGCAATTAAGCCCAAAAAAACCCGTGTGTTAAACCAGGGGAATCGGAAGGGTATAGGCAGGAACATATATGCACTCAAAATACACTGAAAACAATAGTGATTCGTTAGGAATTCGGATTTGTGGTCTTTTCCCACTGTTTTGTCGATTCGGTATTACTTTGCAGACATTTAAACCTATTTGATTAATAATAGTGAATTGGGAAACAAGTTAATCCAACTAATTCTAATCCCTCTCTACTTGGTTAGTGCGAAAGCAGTCCATATAGCGGCATTTAAGCCTTCTCTTTTTGACATCTACAGGGTAGTCTTTAACTTGCTTAGGGGGTTGCTCTTTCTTAACACGGGTCAGCCATTTTTGCCCCCATCCGACGGACTAACATCTTTTACCGAGACCATTCTGTCAAATGGTGTCAATTGGGCGTCGCAAATCCCAAACATTTTCATCCCAAAAAAGGAATCAAACAATAATTCATTTGGCATAGTACATGAGAGCCATTATTTTCTCACCATCTAAGAAGCGATTTCCAAATGTGATTTCAACCAAAGTACAAATGCCAAAGCATAAGGATTAATACTGGAAATAATACATTGTCAAATGTTCATAGTCTAAGGAAAATAAAATGTCTGGCTCATCTTTCTGTCAATTTTTAGTCCTCATGTAACATGTGTAACTTTGGGAAAGCATCGTATTTTCAGATGCGCGTCTGTAGCATGTGATTCATTTTTAAAATGATAAAATATAAATATGTTTCTGCAAGGAAATGAAGTATGGGACAATAAGTAAAGAACAACAAATGAGCTAAATGTCCTGAGCATAAATGTTAACGAAAGTAAAAAAAAAATCATTAACGAAGTCAGTATTATTTATTGAAAACAGCGCAGATAATACTAAATGATAAAATTGATAACTGGAACCAATTAACTCAATCAAATCGACAGTCCCTCAAACAAAGACAAAAGAGCACAAATCACAATGAATGAAACAGCGGATCGGAGTGTCAGGATAGTCTGAACTGATACAGACACTTAGTAGTGGTGGGGTTAAACCAGTGTTATTGTTACCCAAACACCCAAACCTCCTCATTGTCTATCCTGACCATCTCTTGTATAAATACACGATAAAAGTTAATACAGTATGATTGGCAGAGAGATCACCGCTAGCTAGAAATGTTAAAATTTGTTAAACGGTATATAATATAAATAGCAGGATCTTAATGTGTTCTTTTTGCATAGACAATGTTGTCAGGTGATATTACACTAACCTGTTCTCTTCTCGCTCTCCAACTTTAAAGACAATGTCCATGTAAAAAATAGCAATATCAGTTGGTTCAAGCCACTTTTCACATTCTTCAATTTTGGAAAGTGTGATTATTTCAACGCCCGATTCCTTTTTGTTTCCATCTTCTGAACTATTGGTCGTAGAGTCAGCAATGGAAATTACCAAAACAATTGTAATTAGGAACTGTAATTTTGCCATGTCAAAGGATGTGCAATTGCGATTCTGAAATTTTTCCTTGTGGTAGTATTATAGTATATAAGGACTTCGGATCAGACATGTGAGCCGTTTAAAGGGTACCCCTAAGGTATAAGTAGGTACATTTAAGGACACTGTCGTAACTATTCATTTTTTAATCTTTTCATAGAAAAACTTTAAACTTATTTAAATTCCTTCACTATATAAGGATCTAATATGTACTTGAAACAATGTAAAATTATTTATGATTTAATCTGTTTATATTTTTGAAATTCCAAGAAAATCCCGAATTTACCTCAATGATTGTAATAAGTGCTACATTAACGACACGTAGACATAGAAATCTGTTCTGTTACAGCCCTTTGGCAGAAACGTTTTACATCTAAAGGTTCAAAGTTCTTTACATGATTTAATACATACTGGTACTTGTGTAGTCATAGAAATTCGTACACGTTTATGTAAAAATTTCTCACATGTTGAATATTATACCTGTGATCATATTCAAGGTTTGATCATTAGAACTTACAGGATGAAAAGAGTGTTTGTTTGTGATTTGTGGCTACTCTTTTAAATATTTGACACAATTGTGTCAGGGGCTAATCCTCGATTTTTCTAATTTTTTTTATTTTTTTTACTTGTAATTTGGAAATATACAAGCCAAAAAAAAAGCACTGTTTTTGGAACACATGATAGACGCATAGAGAAAACAATGAAAAAAATATATAACAAAGTAGTAATAATTCATTAGTTACCTCACCCATTATAATAGTAAATGAAAGTGAAGTAAAAAAGAATAGAAAAGCTAAATCACTAGCCATTTGGAGTGACAGTAGGTGCTCCAGAAGGTTGGACTGTTTACAGAAAACATTAAATGCAAACTCCACACAGCGATTAACATTCGGTAAACATCGCTTATAATCATTGACCCGAAAACTTCGGGTTAATTCTTGTTTTTCACTTTGAGAGATTTAGCGGGAGATGGAATGTGAATGACGTTTCGAGTGTTCACGGCGTATTTCTTTTAGGACGCCAAATATTCGTTAATAACATCCTGATTGCGTTCAGTATCGTAGCTGCTACGTAGGGCTTCGTAACTTTTTTACTATTGAACGATTAGCTAGCCTAGCTGCTACGTAGGGCTAGATAGCCCTAAAAATTCATGCTAGCTAGTAAATATATTATGACGTCAAAGAAATCAAAATGGCGTTACATTTATCTAAATTCATTAAAAAAAACATATAAACAAATTTCATATATGATTTTACCAAGCGTACGAAATTTGTACAAAGTCTTGCGCGATGTTCTAGCAGTAATAAGAGTATTTCCATACAAAATGATTCTTTTTTTTCGATATTTTATTGACATAGACGCCATTTTGCTAGGCTAGCATATCGTTCAACATAGATAGATATCTAGGGCATAGAGGTTAGGCTAGCTGCTACGATATAGAACACAACCCTGCTATTTGGATACGTTCTGAGACTGATTTCATCTTTCTTAAATTGTATCTATAAAACTGAGAAGGTAAAACTTGTTAAAGCAGAATTTTTAAAATTTAAATTGATTAAAATGTTTTTAAAGAATCTTGATTTACGCAACGAAGGAGGGCTGGAGGCAATGCGACAATGCAGAGTAGGTTTACCGTAGCAGAGCAGAGTTTGCATTCAATGGTGTTAGATACTAATGAAGTTAGTTTCATCGTTCATCGTGGTCTAGAGTAGTTTTGATTTACAGTGCAAATATGGAAGTATTTATATTGGCCAAAAAAATACAGAAGCGACAAAACAGTGGGAAAGGTCCAAAAATTCGAAGTCCAAGGATAAGACAAAGTCGGAAAAATGGAACACAACAAATAAACCCTACAAGGATACATGTATAACAAAACGTAAAGTATACTAAACTAGAGGCTCTCAAGAGACTGTATCGCTCACCTGGATTTAACTTTTCACCTTGAGCAGACCTAAAAATTTAAGTGTTGCAGTCAATTTGGCTGGGTTTTCTATAGGATTCTATGTTAAACTATAATTCAGCTGTGGCAGTCATCTTGGTTGACAGTCCAGGTCAACGGATACATTTCTAAAAGAGAACCATCTAAGGACCATTTCTGCTAAGTCTTGTTCCAACTGGCTAAGTGTTTTCAGACAAGAAGATTTTTAAATGAATTTTCCTATAGGATCCAATATTTAACAAAGTTCGGTGTGGCAGCCATCTTGGTTGACAATCCGGATGTTCGGACACATTTCTAAAAGAGGACCTCCTAAGGACAAATGCTGCCAAGTCTGGCTGCAATATGTCCAGTGGTTTCAGACAAGAAGATTTTTCAATGAATTTTTCCTTAGGGCTCTATGTTAAACTAAGTTCGGGTGTGGTGGCCATCTTGGTTGACACAAAATTCTGAAAGAGGACCATCTAAGGACCATTGCTACCAAGTCTAATTCTAATTGGCATAGTGGTTTCAGATGAGAATATTTTCGTGTGAATTTCCCATAGGGTCCTATGTTAAACTAAGTTCTGCTCTGGCGGCCATCTTTGTTCACAGTCCACGAAATCAGACACATTTCTGAAAAATGACCTCCTAAGGACCAATGCTGCCAAGTCTGGCTCCAATATGTCAAGTGGTTTCAGACATTGTCAAGAAGATTTTTCAATGAATTTTCCTATGTATTAGAGCCCTGTGTTAAACTAAGTCCGGTTGTGGCGGCCATCTTGGTTGACAGTCTGGGTTATCGGACACACCTCTATAAGAGGGTCATCTAAGGACCACTGCTGCCAAGTCTGGTTCCAATTGGTCAAGTGGTTTAAGACGAGAAGATTTTTCAATGAATTTTCCTATAGGGCCCTATGTTAAACTTAAAGTTCGGCTGTGGTGGCCATCTTGGTTAACAGTTCGGGTCATTAGACATATTTCTGAAAGAGAACCTCCTAAGAACCATTACTGCCAACTTTGGTTCCAACTGGCCTTGTAGTTTCATATAAGATTTTTGAAATTCACCTCCCCCTTTTTTCTACTTTTAGTTATAGCAGCCATGTCGGTTGGAAGTCGGGGTTGCCGGACATAATTTTGGAAGGGGGGCGGCCAAGGACAATTCCACCAAAGTTTGGTCTCAATTGGCCCAGTGGTTTGAGAGGAAAGGGTCTTTAAAGGAAAGTTTACGCTAAATGTCGCCTTTTAAGGGCAAAAACTCATATAAGGGGTCAATCAATGTTTGGTCATGTTGACTTATTTGTAGATCTTACTTTGTTGAACATTTTTGCTGTTTACAATTTGTTTTATCTATAATAATATTCCAGATAATAACCTAAAACTGCAAAATTTCCTTAAAATTAACAATTCAGGGGCAATAACCCAACAAAGAGTTGACCTATTCGTCTGAAAATTTCATGGCAGGTAGATATTAACCTGATGAACATTTTTACCCTAGTCAGTTTGCTCTTATTGCTTTAGTTTTTGAGATATAAGACAAAAACTGCAGTTTACCCCTATGTCCTATTTTTAGCCATGTCGGCCATGTTGGTTGGCAGGCGGGATCATTGGACTTTTTTTTTTAATTAGATACCCTAATGATGCTTGTGGCCAAGTTTGGTTTAATTTGGCCCAGTAGTTTCAAAGGAGAAGATTTTTGTAAAAGTTAACGGACGACGACGGACGACGGAAGCCAAGTGATGAGAATATCTCACTTGACCCTTTGGGTCCGGTGAGCTAAAAAAGGAACAGGACAGCACAGAAACTAAAGCACTAGCAATTAGCAACTCCCATTAAAACCTGAGAGTGACATCAGGTGCCCCGGAAAGGTGAGCATGTCCTGCTCCGTTAACGACATCTGTCACATGACCAGTGAAGTATCAAGTCTTGTGAGGTGTCAATTCCAGAAGAAAATGTAATCTAACTGAAGAAATCTAGTCTCATGCGTGAGATAGAAACTTCAATTCGTGATAAAATTAACATAGACTGAACATAACCCTGTCTTAGACGTTTATGACAGGAATCTCACCCTGCCGAGAAAGTATATAAATGAATGCGCGGCTGTAACGAATCAACTATGAAATGTACACCCCGGCTAAGCTAGAGACCATGGAATTTTACTGCTAAGAAAGGGGAAGTTAACAATCGGAAAATTACAATGATCATGTTTGTCATAAAGTTTTGATTTCAAACGTCTATTATTATCTATGTACAAGTACAATTCTAGATATGAAACAGAGCTTGGTTTGTCTTAGGTCTCTTTATTTTAAGTTCATAGGGAAAGATGAGATGTAGGTGATCCTTAAAGTAAGGATTATTAAGTGACAAAACATCATCAGTATAGCAAAACCTGAAATTAGAGGACTGGGCTAGTTTCATTTCTGTCCTATCCAGTATCCTCTGTAAAATTTTAGATTCATATGATGTCATGTCATGTATGTGATTGATTTTAATGTAGTGTAGTTTTAACACTAAACCATTTTTCATATCATGTTTAGTCTTTATGGTAAAAGTTTTATCATTACAATGTATATGTTTTTTGTCAGGTTCACTATTGATGAGACATGATTTGTTTAAATAATGTGCATGTAGAGTGCAACAAAAACTGAAAAAAATTTATTCATAACATATATCCATCATCAGCCAAAACATAGAAAACGAAATACTGGGAGCTGGATAAAAAGTCTCATTTGTTGCAAATAAAAATAACAACAAAGAAACATTTATTTAAAATTGTAATGTAAAGTTATTCCTACAGTTCATCAGCGTGCCTTTTCTCTTCTGTACTTGCCGGATTGAAAACTGATGGTTGTATCATATACTTTTGCATCAAAGTTTGAAGCATTTGATACGTTTTGTCGTCAACATATGTATCAGGTCCGCTTGAAAATTCATCCATTGTAATCTTGCCATTTTTATCTTTATCCATTTCACTAAACCACTTCTCACCTAAATTGTCTATTTCTGCTGTATACCCTTGACCTGACATTTTTGCAAATATGTCAACAACTCCCATGAGCTGAAAATAACATAAATGAAAATACCAAAAATAAGAATTGTATAAACTGTTTTTGGGACGCGAATGTACATTAATATCAATAGTGTTCGTTTTTGAATACCTTAATCATTGTGAACTGTCGCTTTGGTGTAAGATGCAATGAGCTAAGTCTTAACTGAAACAATAGAACTTACCTGATTTTGTTCAAGCATGTCTTCCAGAGTAACAAAAAATCCGCCTAAGGAATTTTCAATGTAAAAGGAGGATAACTCTTCCAATGAGATTTTATGAAATGAAGTATTACAACCCTGTGATGCACGAAATATGCACAAAGTGCATTAAAATTATTTAAAATAACAGTTTTACAAATTTTAAGATAGGTCTGAGTTGATAAATTCAAATTATTATTTTTTTGAAATTTTCAAGTGCATTATTTTTTCTATTTTGAATTTCCCATTCCGAATCATTTGTTAGGAGGACAAACATAACTTTTATAAACAACTTTACAATTTTTATGTTTTCTTGGAGGACTCAACAAGGTTAATTAACCAACAAAAGGTTCTCTAATAATCCCTACGTTTCAGACTTAAAAATACCAAAAATCCATTTTATGAACTGAGGTGTCCAGGCAGTAGATCACAGAACCGTATATAATATAGTCATTGTTAATTTAATATCATTCAGTTTACTAGCTTGAAATGTGAAGGGTGAATTTGACGGATTGCGATATACTTACCCATATTACACCGGTTATTTTCGGGGAGTTTACATTTTGGGTGCTGTCTTGTTTTAATTTTAATTGAATTGCTAGGTTAGTTTTTATTCTTTCGGTTATGTTTTTATGCTATTTTGTTCGTGTGTTGCTGTTTTCTCATACATTTTCCTAGTCTTTGGACATTTGGTTTTCTGTTATAATTCAGAGGATAATTCATAAAATTACAGCTTTTTCAGGAGAGGTAATAGAAGTGAAGTGAAGTGTGAAATAAAACTTTTAGTCATGAGCAACTGATAAGTGCCGATACTGAACAGAATGGCGGATTTCCCATTTGTTATATGAAGTGTGTTGTGACGTCTGACGACTTAAGCCTTTTTTAAATAGGCCATTTGACGTCAGAGTTATTTCGAGCTATAGATTTATTGTTTAAACTTTCCAGCCATTTTTCCGCGCCTTGTAAAAGACTTAATATAGCCAGACAACAAATGACAGTGAATTATATTTCCTTTAGACGAAAATAAAGTGAACCAAGAGGTATAACCAGGAATTTCTCAGATACATCATTCCAATGTTGAAAACAACCCGTATTGTGTATTCAACGTCCAGCAAATTAGGTAAATAGTGTTTACGAAGTTTAGTGATTATTACCGAGGTCTTTGCATGGAGCATCCGGGACATTGGAAATAATTACGTACAGCTCGGTTGCTAGTATTTCGAGACGAGCCTGAAACTTTAAATTTACTGTTGCAAAAATGTTAAATTTTGTGAAATCAAAGGAGTTTTTCCCCGTTCATAGCTCTGACAATAGATAGTTTTGGCTTTTCCCTTTTGTCACTTTGACATTGTGGATTTGCTATTCAACATTTTAGGCCTTGAGCACAATTGATGAGTCGTAAATTGACGATATTTGCATGTCTGGGGCATCAAAATTAAAATCAAAGAATTTATATTTGTAAAATGTGAATACGCATCCATATTTTGTTCTACATGAAGCATTTTTTAAAATATATTAATTATTATACCTCTTCTCTGTCTATTACTCCGTTACTGTCAGTGTCCAAGAATTTAAAAGCATCTTCTATTTCTTCTTTTGACTGTCTTACCATCTGAAGCAATGTGACATGTGCAATGACAGTTACATTTGGTCCAATTATGCGATCTACAATAAAAATACATTCAGTATTATATGATGGTGTATATTATATGATGGAATAGTCTGTAATATATGTCCTGAATTTTATTATGTTTTGGTTATTTGATCATTAACATATGAGGTTTGTAATTCGGATTTTTATAAATCTGGATTTAAGCACTGGCAATGATGTAGAAAATATCAAAATAAGTGCAGTACATTCAACTAACAAACAACTGAGCAAATTAGAACAAGCAATGATCCTTAGATTGTCCTCTTTTAGAATTATGTCGGATGACCTGGACTGTCAATCGAGTTGGCCGCCACCGCCGAACATAGTTTAACATTAAAAAAATTCATTAAAACATCTTCTTGTCTTGGAACCAAACTTAGCAGCAATGGTCCTTATATTAGATGGTCCTCTTTCAGAATTGTGTCCGTTGACCCAAACTATCAACCAAGATGGCCACCACAGCATAACTTTTAACCCTGTGGGAACTGGTGGCTATATATAATAGGCAATGCACTATCATGTGAGCCATACAGGCTCCCGGGAGCCTCTTTTTTCCTTATGCCGTCTAAATCTACTAGATTTTTACATTTTTATTTCGGCTACCAACATCAATATATATTTACAAATAAAATCTAACCACCATGATAAATCCCAATATATACGATCAAACAAACCTCCGCGTATCTTCAATTTATTTTCACCATATGCTTTATGTGGTGGTATTGTAATTTTTCTGTATTCTCCGGGGCACATTCCTATCATCGCCTCTAATAAAGCTTTCAATACACGACTTCTCTTCATATTAATTGTTAAAGTTGTCTTCTTTTCATCGTCTTTTCTCCTTGGAAAAAGAAAGAAAATTACATAAATAAGGATTGATATCTTAATTTTCTGCTTTATGTTTTCTTGGATAAGGATTGGCGTCGTATAATTTATCCTGCCTATTTAGTATACAAGTAAAGGGTGTCGAATATTTTTTCGATATTCGTCTAGTAGGTGAATATCATCGCGCGGTATCCTTGTCTTCACCTGCAATGAAAGTGTAAATTTTGTGATATTATACTTTATACAAAAATCTTGATTTTTCATTGGTTGACAGAGATGTGGTATTTCAACCACATTAAACTATGTTCTACCCCTATTGACGACATGAATACTACCTTCTTGCCAGGATACCATCCTCCGTATCGGATTGATTTTTTCATTCTTTGTATGAGGAAATAATTGGCATGCAGTATAATATAACACATACTGCCTTCAGTTGAGGGTGGTATGCCAGATTACAACACTCAAAATAAAATATCTCCCTGACTACGTCTCTGTGGTTATATGGCATACCACCCTCAACTGAAGCCGTATGGTATACTTGTTCACAGTGTTTATAACGACATCTATCCCTAGATTACGCGCAAAAAAGCCATCTGAAAATAGGCTAGAAATGTTCGATTTTTATGACTTTTCTCCATAAGAGATAACAATTTATATAATAAACTCGAATTTCTCCCTGTTTCGAAGGCTCGTACAAATATTTGTTCTCGTTGTCGAGTTGTATATTCCAATTTGAAAACAAGAAATAAGAGTATTGAAATAAATGAAAAGAATAAAATTGACAAAACAGTGGAAAATTCGTATTACTAAATAAAACTTTCGGGACAGAGGTAATACATACTTATAAATATGTGCATGAGCGACAAAACATTGAGAAAAATAAAAAAAAAATCGAAATCCAAGGAAATTGCAAAGTCATGAGAATGGAACGCATACCCCACAAGGTTACATGTATAACTAAAAGAGTGAAAAAATAAAATAAACTAAACAAAACAAATATAGAACAAGACAGCACAGAAACTGAAGCACTGGTAATGTGAACTCCCACTTAAAATAGGGTGTGACATCAGGTGTCACGGAAGGGTCTTGCTACTTTACGGCACCTTTCCAGTGATTACAAACCAGTAAAGTCACACTTCTATATATATAATTAAGGTGAGATATCAATTTCAGAAGGGGACGAAATCTGCCTGAAGATATCTAGTCTCGTACATGATACAGAAACTTCATATCGGCCAATAATTCGTGATGACAAACCGTAAAATTGTTTGAGCGATGAAATTAAGAGACTAAACATAACCCTGTTATAGAGGTTATGTGACAGCAATATCGACCTGCCCCGAGGAATTCGCCGTATAAAGCACATGCACAACAGTAACGAATCAAATGTGAAATTTTACACTCAATAGGCTGAAGACTTTAACCGAAAAAAACAATTTTCCAATCTTAGTATTCGCCAATGTCAGCAGTGTTAAAAAATTCTTAATGCTGAGTGAACTTTATGTACAACAAACCAATCTCTAGCCAGCGGTTAATTTGGTAATCAAAGTATTAGCTTTTATAATGTATTTTACAATGTATATACCAGAGGGTAAGGATACATAGGGGTGAGGTTTAGGTACTTATAAAACCTGTTTGACCCAACCGCGTCTAAATCTCTGTACCAAATCAGACTATGTTGATTCTGTTTGTACTTTTTTATATTATTTTCGTCTGAAAGTCTGTCAGTTGAATAGCGTTAACAGGTTGGTACATGTACAAAATTGCAGCGATAAGACAGTGGGAAAATGTATAAGACAACAACCTAACAAGTTGTAGAGCAAATTCAAAAATGCAAAAATGACCAAAGGGGGTAAGGTCAAAACCACCAAAGGACATAGTTAGGCAAGAGGGAGATGTTCCTTAGCTTTCACAAATTTTATAGTTTTGTAACAGTAAATTTTAAGTATCAATTTTGGGCTAATATCGAAATACTAGGGTCGAAATCAAAGGCAAGACAAACTTGTGAGAATGCAACACGGCACACAAATACCATAAGGACGTAACTACGAGTGATTAAAATGTATTACCTACCCTGATAATATGTAAGCTCCACTTTTATAGAAAGTGTCCATATCAAAAATTCCTGTATCATCATAAGTAAGTGATTTCTGACAGTTTTCTGGCTTTTTAATTATTTCTACTGCCACATCATCCTCAATCTGATTTTCTGTAATAGTTTCCTTTTCTTCGTTGATCTTATTTAAAATAATTAAACGTATTAATGCCGGTAGAAAAAAGATAATAATTGCTAAAAAGAAAGAAATAATAATTACTGAACATTTTAGCATAATTTCAGTATATGAATTTTATACTGCGTGTCTGAGATATATCAATGTCAACGTCGAGAGTGCCAATCAGCCCAATGGGTAGAAACCTTCGTTTTTTAACTGATACCCAGAGCAGCCTAAGAAGAGATTAACAATTTGTAAACCAGTTTACTTCATGAAATCTCGTAAACAGCTCCACCTATCGTTATCTGATGTTTCATATGTCGACCAGGTTTTATAAGGCACAAATATTACCATGTGACAACAGTTTTTTTAAGCAAATACTGAAAAATATGTATTTTTATTTTTTGATGAATGTTCCTTAAATAGATATTCTAACCTTAATAAATTGTTTAAATGTTAACCTATTTGATCAAAAATATATATCTTCACTACTAAGATACATGTATCTACAGGGTACTACAAGAGTGCGTTAACATTTTAACATTGTCCTCAAGCAACAGCGCAACAACTTAAAGGTTGATGGTTCGAAGTATACCATACGTTTACGCTGAAAGAAACACAAAAGTCACGTATATTGTTTCAAATAATATGTTGTGAACTATTTATATTTCTTGGATACAATTGTTCCTGGTTCGATGCAAAAGAAATTTAGATGTTGAACAAAAAAAAATGCATGCTTTTAAAATCGTGTTATTTCTAGAAAAATAAAAACAAAAATCTTTTTAATCCATCATATTCTATATTAAAAAAAGACGAAACATGACACTATCATAGAGGTTATGTGAAAGTCATATAGGTCTTCATTCACAGCTGCAAATATGAGTGAAAATATACTAACGAAATACATCATGTGCCTAGATAAATACAAAAGACAACACAGTAGAATTGAAACCAAAAACTACAGTCAACAGGAAACGAAAATGTGCCCTGGTGATACTGAAAGGCGAGAATTTCCTGTCCTGTAGCAATCCAAAAGCTGGTGGACACTTCTGTTGGTAGATTGAACGGGCATTTTACGGTCGTCATTATAAAAAGAATCTCTTCCGGAACACCTGTTGTTACTCCCGGTTTTTTTTTTTTTTTTTTTGTATGGGAGTTCACATTGCTAGTGGTTTAGTTTCTGTGCTGTCTTGTTTTAGTTTTGTTTAGTTTATTATACGTATTTTTTTTATTATTCTTTTAGTTATACATGTATCTTTGTGGTGTATATTTGTTGTGTTCCATTCTTCTGACTTTTACTTTTCCTAGGACTTCAAATTTGTGGACTTTTCCCACGGCCGTTTTGTCGCTTCGGTATTATTTTGCCGATATCTATTTTAATGTCTTCTTGAACCTTTAATGAATTTTTACGATTTATTGTGTCCTACAGCGCGGCAGTCACCTAGTTCATGTAGTTAGTAACATGTTACAATGTCAAAGCACCTTTGTTCGCTCCAGTTATTTAGGGTTTGTCTGTGTCTTTGTTATATATGGTTAGATCTGGTGTCGTGGTTTTTTAGAACATGTGCACATGAAATCCTATGTTTTTCATTAACTTGATTTACGGTTTTAAGTACTCTTTGCTATCCCATAGATAACAAAGTATGGCACGCCTTGAATAGTTCGCTATACATTTCATATAAAATCAGACTTTAAAAAATACAAATTATGATATTATTTTTTTGGACCAAATTTTTAAATCTTAGCATCATCAAGTAGGCAATTGTCTCAAGTTTAATTGTTTATTTTAATATATTACCATTGTTCATTTCTATGAACTAATTGTTTAAGCACAAAATTAGTTGTATGTGGTTAAAAATTCCTATACGATTAAGTAAATTTTTATGTCATAATTTTTGTTCGTGTTTAAATCGTCATTTTTTTTCAAATTCTTAATTAAAAACTAAAATAAAAATGAAATTTATAAAATAGATATACATTTGTATCTACCTGTTTGGTAATGTATAGATTGTTTGTTTAGTTGGGGTTTTACGCCGTTTTCAGTCCATTTGTCTATTTCGCGGCGGCAGTTTTTATTGGTGGAGGAAGCCGGAGTACCCGGAAAGAACCACTGACCTTCGGTAGGAAAATTGGCAATCCTTGTCAATTAAGATCGGAGTCGAACATGTGAGAGTCGAACCGGTGAGATTCGAACGTTGACGGGCTAGTGATCATTAGTAGTCACAAGTATTAGCTTTTCCAAAAAGCTAGCCGTCTCTTTGCAGAATTAAATGATAAGTGTGTATTTACATTATTTAAAGTATTTATATAGCATATATTAATATTGTATATCTTCATGGAAAATGTTTGGTGCTCTTGATGAATGAAATTCTTTGTTCATGTTATATGTGTATGTCATTTGTTAGTAAAGAGCATGTGTGGACATAGGATATATGAAAGTTTATATGTTTTCATACTAGATATCACTGATTTATCGTGAGGACTCGGCTGTTTCGGCAGATAAAAGACAAATATAGCGACGTACTTCCAACCATTTTAACGCCACATATTTTATTGGTCTAGAAATAATGAAATCGTGTTAATTGAGTCAAGTTTTGTGGAAATGAAGAAAGTACTAAAATAAAGAGTCCAAATCAAATACCTTGCTTGATTAGAAGACATTTACTAGATTTCCATTTTCTAAACCAATCAACGAATTTGATTCATCTTCAGTCGGTATTATCTTCCAATCAGGTAGAAGATAGCATTCATTACGCAGACTGTCCACCATTCAACTCTTAATACCGTCTACGAAGAAACGGTAATGACGAACTACCTACACCACTCGGCCACCGAGGCCCCTGTATAGATTGTAGAAATTGGTCAATGAATGACTTCAGAATAAATATATGACATATTAAATGAACATCTGTTCTGCCGCAATTTGGTTGTTTCACCGAACTGTACATGTAGTCATGCTGAATCAACCTCTCACTTTCTGTTGTACTGTCCTAAATATACGCAACTGCGTCGCGAAATAATTTTTTCCATTGTACAAATGTTGTATGTGATGACAAATGTGAACAGTTTAATGCAAATATTATGCTGTATGGCTCAAAGAGTCTAACTTTTGAACAAAATTCTGATATTTTTTACAAGGTTCAAAATGTTATTGTTAAAAGTAAGAGATTTATTAATTCATGAAGATTTTTTTTTTGTCGCATTTCGTCACATGATTAGTGATTTTCCCCCTCTCTTTTTCACTATAGGATCTTTTATGCTAGTAAATAATAACACGTTTACGTAGTCTTAACACCTTTTGATAATGCAGGAATATTAATAAGGAAACGGAATTTTATATAAGCTATAAGCTTGTTTCCGAATCCTATTGTTATTTACGTATTTTGGCTGTTATTATGTATCTTTGATTATTAAAACAAATATGTTTAAACTAAATATATGATAAAATTTTAAAGTTTTATATGAAACTATATCATGGAAAAATTCATACTGTGAAATACGTTTGGCATGTCCCTGTACGACATGTATTGTATCTAAATTAGTATTAGAGAATCTTTACTGCTATGGGTCCCATATAAACCAAAAAAAACAAACACTTTTATTAGAATGAAGACGGCAAAAGATTTTGATGTAGCTTTATGGTTTTCAACAACAACAATTAATATCTAGTACCACTGGACAAGTATGGATTCATGCTAATGACCACCTAAGCTAATGGGTATCAGAAATTTAAGAGAAATTGACAATGGATAATATACATGCAGAAAGAAACATACAACAAGTATACAGGCCGGAGACAACTTGTTTTTCCTTCAGTTGATTTCATAAGTTATGATGCTTCTAGTTTTACTCCATGCCATATTTTTAGTTTTCTGTACGTCTATTTGTGTCAGATATGATGTCGCCAAAAACGAATGTGTCGCTGTTGGTATGTGCAAGTTTTGTTTTAAAATTCTGAAAATGTATGATTACATAACTTATTATTAATTTAAATGTACAGACTATTTACTATGACTATAGACATTCACCAATCTGTTGTTTTATTCATATTTCCGACCCATGTTGTAGTACCTGAGTAACTTCCTGTCTTTTGTTGGTTTTGTGCTACACATCTACCTTAAGTTTTCTTTTTTTCATTTCTAGTTTAATTTCGTTTGTGTTAATGTTGACGCTCTTTTTATCATTGTCTCCCTATTTTTTGTGATTGTCAAATGTCAAATCTGACTGAACAAGTACATGGACACTGAGGAGTTTACATGCATTGATAAGTAAGTAAACGTACTTATATTTCTTGTTCGTCCAGTAAAAAAGTATTAAAATAAACTTAGAGTAGGAAGCGCATTTTTAATTAACCTTCACCAGCTACATTCATACATCTACATTAAACCGGTAACTCTGGAGAGACAGAACATTTTTTAATTTCTCACTTTTGCAACTTTCACCAATAACGAAATCGATAGCAAATTAATCCTTAACGAATATTAAACCAGCGGCATGTACAGTGTATTAAAAAAATGCTTTCTCAAACATTCAAATATAATTTCAGTATTTCGCAAATTAGGAATTCAAGATATTTATTTTATTGATTTTTGAATGAACGACGATCTTTCCCGTGAACATCTGAGAGGCCATTGTAAAGAGCTATTACTCTAGATACGAATGCGCTATAGTTCTCTTGTTAACTTTAATTATACAATAGTTGCTTATATAGAGGGCATTATCATGATATATTGACTGCCCAAGGGACAGTGATATTGCCTGAAACATTGATAATGCCCGAGCCGCAGTGTTTATTTCATTGAAGAATATAAATCTGCTGGGTGTGGGTTCCTTACATGTACATATATGTTGAAGACCCCATGATGACCTCTGGATGTGTGTTTACGTTTCTGTCATTACTTTTCTGTCATTACTTTTGGTGAAGACAATGCCAATACTTTGTCCTGTGAGATCCTAATCAAGAAGTAATTATGTGCACTAAGACCTAGCAGTATTACTGAAAAAAATTCTGAGAACAGTTGTAAATTTTGGTAACGCTATAAATGTTAATTATAACTGGCATGTTTTCTAGATTGGTTACTAGTATATCAGGCGGACGGGCGAATGGCTGCAGTGATAAATAAAAGTCTTAAGTGTTAAAACAGTGACCTTCAATAATCGTTATTGATGCATAATTTATGTGCTGACATGTATCCATTACATGCTTACAAGTCTTCTGAAGAACAGCACGGAAGGATACCTTAAGACTCTCAGGCTCTAAGTTTCAGATGATAGTTTTGACAGCGTTTCTAGTAAATTATATAAATCTTTGAACAGTTCAAATGTATTCCACTGCTCTCCATTCAAATGAGAAAACCAATGTTCGATTTCAGAGTTTGCTTTAAGATTTCCTGTTCTTAGAAAATCTTTCATTTTAGGACAATTACTTAGCTGATACAATGGTTTGTGCGAATCTTTAGTAAATAAGAATTCACAATTTCCGGTTCCTCGTCTCTCCTTTGGAATATATGGGTTAAATGTAGATATATCCTCTAATCGCAGACGACCTGGTGTGCAGAAGGTAGACACAGAATTTTCAGCTGGTTCCTCATTATCTGAAGAAACGCATAGCCTAAGCATGTTGAACAGTTCCAAGACCCTCTCGCCTATTAGTTCCGATACCCAGTCTTTATCATCATGATACTGTTTCATCATGAAAAATAGGATATTCTTCAAATGATAAGACCTGGCTAGTCTGTGACAACACCGTTTACAACCACAAAGTTCAGTAACCTTTGGCAAAAATGATTCTGCAATACATTTTGACACACAATAACTTTGAATACGTCCATCTTCTTGTCCAAATCTCGATATCATCTCCATTTCTAATGGGAGAGAAGCAATTCTTGTTTTCATTACACCTGGAAATATAGCCTGGTCGTTGGCTATTATAGCGTATACTTTGAGTGGATTAATGTCATTTCGTTGCTTTAGATATCTGAAAAACTTTTCTTCCATTTCATCAAGTTTCTTGTTCTGATACATTAATGTATTTTCTATATCTCTTGGTGATATAGGACAACATAGACATATGTCTATGTCAACCTCAAGATCATATTTTGTACATTGCAAATGTAGCGTTGTTGCAATGCTGGATAAACAAAATTGTCCATCCTCTCGATTAAGTATCCATCCAGGGGCTAATTGAATTTGAAATTCATCTACAAACAGGGTCATTAATGTTTTTCGAAGCTTTTGTACGAATTGTTTATCATCCTCTTGATAAAGCATATCAGGGTCTGGCATATCATTCTCTCTTTCTGCATTTATTACTTCTATCCTCAAGAAGTGTTGTCGAAGATCCAAACGGAATGATTCTACATCTTCAAAGACATTCAAAGTTAGCAGATAGTCGAATTCATTTGCATGTCCTATTTTGGTTCCTTCAGACACATTTCCGGCCAATTTCAGTTCGTTGTGTTTGAATATCTGGTGTCTTGAACAAAGCTTTTCCAATGTTGTTGTCATTGTTGTGTGAATGTCGGTTAATATATTTTTACTGGCACTGTCTTCGAATTTGTTTATTTTTCTTCGACACCTCTCTACTATCATTGATAAACATGAAGACTCTGCGTTGTTCAGTTCTTTAGCTATACAACATTGATCTGTTTTCCCATCATCACTCCACTTCATAAAGGGCCGTGCTGGTGCATACAATGTCATATCCTCGCCTATTGGTTCAAAGTAAAATGCCTGCTTAATTCCAATAGTTTCATGGTCGCCATCACTTTTACATCTAGAATATATAACAGTTTCTCGTTTTTCTTCTGTAAATTCTTTATCCGCAGTCTCGTTGGAAGACATTTTGTTGAAATTGAAATGAACTATTCTTACATGATCATGTGAATATTGAAAGTTGATCGATACTATATTTCTATAAAATCCCACCTGATTTAAACTTCTTGTATTTATAAATAGTTTATAAATTATTTTTAACATTGTTAACATTTAACCTGGACGCACATGGTACAGCAAGAGCTCCTTATTCGGGGATTAAACAGATAAATCTAATGTTTATATTAATTAAGCTATAATTAAATCTGTCATGGTAATTAATAAATATAATTATATGAGGAATCAATTTGCAGTCATAATTCGTAGACTGATGCATATGTCATATCTTTATTTTTCTACCTAATGTTTTACGTGTCACCAGCAAAATTACTGAATACTATGATAAAAGACTCCGTTGTGACTCATGTCCGTGATCATTGTGTTATATAATTTCTGAATAATAAAAGTTAATAACACGTTCTATTTAGATAAAATATCCTACTCATACAACTATAGATGTATGCTCAGCTTTCATTTCATGAATGTGTGTTCGTATAAAGATTTCGAACTCAATTATATATATCATGTCACTCTGCTCATCATAATTACGTAAGTTTTCACGGGAGATTTTAAATTGTAATCAATAATTGTTTTTATTAATCACATTCTAATTTTCATTTGAAATTTTAGCTCGCCATAAAAGCCTTCTCTAAGCTTTTTTCATTTGATATCGCTACAAACTGTATTGGTTTTAATTTTTTCACATTTTCACAGTTTTCATTAGTTCTTTAACCTGGAATAATACATTTGTACAGTTGTTACCATTTCGCCATATTAGCGCAAATTCAGGTATATACTTTAGATTAAGTGTTAAAAAATATTTAATTTTATGGTATCTCCCCGATCGTGCATGCTGTACTTAGATGGTTTTGGAATATTTTAATTTGCTGTTGCTCTTCAGCTTTCAGGCTTTTTGGATTATTGTTTTGGTCTTCAACATTTTAGACCTTGAGCGATGCTTGGGTCATTTTCAATTAAAGTCGATTTTCCTGTCCACCTATGCGAAATAAATATTCAGACATGATGACATTAATTTTTCGTGCTTAACCAAAAGTTCGCATTATTCTCAAATGTCCTCAAAATTAAAATTAAACTGGCGTCCATGAAATGCATGTCTGTCCTGTTACCAATGCAAGATTCGCAGAGCAATAGTGTTTCCCTGCAAATACGAATAGATCAAAGTACGCAAGTTGTTATATGACAACCAAAAGATTAGAACATTAGAAGAAACGGAAACAAAAGCTATAGCCAGGACTGGGTTGCACATAGCTCTATTAAAGTTTTTAATATAGACAATTAAATATTTAATAATCAATTAAGCTTTAACATTTTCAACCAAGTAAATAGTCTATTAACTTTAATTGACAATTTACTTTTTATGCAACCAAATCCAGAAAAGTAAGTCAGATTGTCTATCATGTTAACAACAACTTTATACAGTAGCACAAAAATGCATTCTTAAAAGGGTGACTAGCTGTCTGGAAACAAAGAAAGCTAACTAACATGTAATTTGTGAAAGGGGGCTGTAATTTCGCATTAAATCAATAAACATATAATTTTGTATATCCTGTTATTGTCTTTCCTGTTAGCTCGATTTGGTAAACCTTCGATGTTCGTTCCTGTTACCAAAGAAAAAGGTCTTTCACTCAAATTATGTGTAATAAAGGAACTAAGTGTTGGAATGATTCAAAAGTCAAATGTAAGCCGAATATAAGGAAGTGTTTCATATGGTTTTGCGTTGATTGTAGTAATTTTTACAGGATTCCAAAATCTATTTTTAGACGTTTTTTTTTCAGGCACTATTACATGTATTAAGTGATATTTTTTTCTTTTTAATGCAAAGAAATTAAATATTTTGTCATTTGTTTCTCAAGCCACTTACGCATCTTTGAGAAATAAGCAACATATTTTTCACTGTGTGCCTATTGATAGTAAACAAAATCTCTTAAATATTGTAACAGGATAGACAAAATACATGAAATAATGCACTATCAGTCGAAAATGTGCCAATAATATTTTTATTTCATGTTATTAAGATTGCATATTTCAGTATGTTGTTCAAGAAGTATCATATATTTTGTTCGTTCAATAAATATAATGTTTTAAGCAAGTTGTTTGTTCTCAATTTTGCAATTAAAAATGCACATTTTTTGAAAATGACCCACTAATGAGTCGACGAAATGTGCACATTATTGTGTCTGTTTATGTATTTGTTTCTTTCACCATTATATAATAACTTGCATTGATTTGTCCGAAGTTACTTTATGCTTATGTTGAATGTTTAATAATGTAATGCCTTCAAATGTATATAAAATCCTGCCTATTTTTTTTTATTTTAATCAAAAATATCCTGATTGACACAGGTCCTGCATTTTTTCACACCTTAATAGATGATGTCTTTTCATTTTTTTTATTTCGCCCAAATTCTGCCCCCCCCCCCCCCCCCCCCCCCAAAAAATTCAGGCGTTTCGTTTTTCGAATTTATTTATTTATATATAATTTATTTATTTTTATTTAATTTATTTTATTTATCTATTTATTCATTAATTTTATTAATTTGTTTATTTATTTATCTGTTTATTTGATATGAATATACATGTAATATAATAAATAAGTTAATTTAAACTAACTAAATTATTATATGAACTGGTACTTTATTTTCTTGTTTTCGGTATTTTGTTGGGGTAAAACTAAAGACCTGACAAAGACCGGACAAAGACCTGACACGGACCTGAAATTTTATGGGTGTCCGTACATAATTTGCTGTAGTTTCTTTAATTGTTGAAGGTAATCCACTCACTGATAGGTGATCATTTACAGTCATAAATCAATTTGCGAACAGAGCATAATTTAATCATTATAAAAACAAAGTGATTAATTTTTCATGATGACCACTAAATCGAAAGTCTGGCATGGTTTCTCTAGAACGTGAACTAGACATATTGTCAAAACTAGGTATTATATTTTAGCGTTGAACAGGAAATATAAAAATGAAGCCAAACAGCAGTTTCCGAAACCATATATCACTCTCTGTTGAAATAAAAGCAATGAAAATGAAATAAAGAATTCATAAGCAAAATTCAACTGCTACAAACTTGCTGACATTATGTTGGGTGTATTGATTGCCGGCCATAGCCAGACCAAATACTTTCATCAACATGTAAGCAGCGACATCAGCATCGTCTCTCGATCGGGGTACCGAATCGAGCAGATGTGGGGAGATATATCAGAGCTTGTGCCTCATTATCAGATAATCGTGTTTCACCTTGGGGCCAACAGCCTTCCAACCGACTCTGTCCAGACAGTACTTAGCCACTTTAGAGACCTGGTTATGAATATAAAGCAGGTCAACAGCAAAGCCCAAATTATCATTTCTGGAATTCTTCCAAGAGACAAGAACTTGTACCCACAATCAAGACCAACCAAACCTGACTTCCTAATAAATATCAACTCCAAAGCCTTTGCTATAAATCAACGACTTAAAGACATCAGCAGTAGACAGCAGAACCTACATTATGTAGGTTATCATCTATTCATGCTACGTGGACAGATACAACGCACTCTTCTCAGTCTTGACGGTCTACATTTATCTCCACTTGGTGTGAAGACTGTAACAACTCGCCTGATACAGGAAATCAAGACAGTCCAACATACTAACATTAGGCCAGATCAGCTATACACAGACAAGTACCAAAGCCATTCATACCCGTTCCAAGTCGAGAAACTTTATACTCCTTACAGGGATGCTCTACTGACTCGCCAAGGTCCAAAGGAAAGAAATTCGGTTTCCTGTTATGACCTGGAATTTCCACTTTTACCTATCTCATCTACACCGCCTACAAAGCATCCGTACTCTAAACCGCCCACTCTGCCTCCATCTAGACCGCCTACTCAGCCTCTTTCATCTAGACTGCCTACTCAGCCATCTAGTCCGTCTACTCAGCCTCCTTCATCTAGACCATCTACTCAGCAGAACGATATTTCTAGAATACATGCAGCTCGTGTTAAGACAGGTGGTGGTTCAGTGATGTACCAGTCATCGGATATTGGTTTATTACAGAGTGAACTTGTTCATATATTGACCAATCCAGACCCAAGTCGTATATCAGACGTTCCGTCAGTGAAGCCGCTAGCAGGGCAAGTGTACATTATTCAGAGTGAAAATATTGAGGAATGGAAGTGTGACCAATACCAATGGATCCATTATGGAAGCAAAACAGTGACAGTTTTAGACAGAACACTTGAAAAAAAATTCTACAAGATTAAACTGCCCGGAATGAAAGATATTGACAAAGAAAAAAAGAGACCAGTTGGATCATTAGAATTTAAAAGAACTGCCTACCACTTCAGAGACAATAAAAAAGTAGATTTAATCCATTATGAAGGAGATAATTTAAGTGTGTATATTCCTACAAAACACGGAAATAACAAGCAACAGAACGCTCCAGAGTTCACACGCACTGCGCCGTCCGTTTTACAAGATATCGAGGAGAAAGTGAATTAAATCATCCGATAAAACTCCTATGGACATTTACCGGGATAGTGTTTGTGGCAACAGAGTTGACGGAGTACGACAGGGTGTATTAAACGCAAGAAACTTAAAACAGGTTGAAAATATTTCTAGGAAAGTTACAACTGAAAAACGCTTAAGCAAAGATGACATCTACAATCTTGTTCTATTAACATATCATATAGAAGGTTTTATACACGAAGTGACTGTTTTTCCAGATCTTACATCCATCATAGCTTTACCAGACATGATTTCAACGGTTAATCAGTTATTAGATATAAACACTGAAAGTGATGCGCCATTCGTATTATTATTCAATTTAGCTAAATTTATAATCAAGGATAATAAACCTTAATTATTCTAGTTTTTATAATTTTTTATTTAAAGAAAATCCATCAAGAATTCAAGAAAATAAAAGAAGTTGAATATAGGCACCCTACAATTTTTAGGTCCTCGTTAGGCTGCCCAGGTCTTTATAAATTTCTTGGTCAGGTCCGCTTTCCTTAATTAAAATTTAATTTAAAATGAATAAATAGTCATTAATTATAAAGCTTGATTATCCTAGTTTTTGGATAATTTTATTTCAAAAAAATCTATCAACAATTAAAGAAACTACAGCAAATTATGTACGGACACCCATAAAATTTCAGGTCCGTGTCAGGTCTTCGTCCGGTCTTTGTCAGGTCTTTAGTGTTACCCATTTTGTTGCACCGAGACATTAAAGGGGAAATAACCCTGGGACGAAACTGTGTCTGGTATTTCACAACATTCAGAAATTAGGTAAGTTTAGGAAGATACGAGTCATAACTTATTTATAATACAGCACAAAAACGTTATATCAACCAATCAACATAATTAAAAAAATTCTATATATAAGAGATTGAAAGTTACAACATCTGTATAAACATAATTATTCGTCGATTCAGTTATACAACATATCGTTATTATTCTATACATTTTTCATGTTAATGGAAGGACCAATAATTGTATTTAGATCAACAGACACAAGTTTGAAACCGTTTTCATCGATAGACACCCCAAAAACAATGGAAGCTGATCCCAATAAAACATCACCCTGGGGAAAATCCCAACACTCCAATCATATTCCAAGCTCTCTGCAAGATGTTATGAATGAACAGTTGAGTGAAGAATTCATTGAAAAGATTGAAAAAGAGCAAGATGGTATTTTAAATACATGCAAAGCTAAAAGGTAGGTAAACATTTTGAAAAATGAAAGAATGATCATTGTATCACATTTTAACAGGTAATATGGAATCACATACATGTAGGGTGCAGGACAAATCGCACCACTTCAAACTCGCCCCATACCAACTCGCACCAACTTTTTTCCAACTCGCCCCAACTCGGAAAATATTTGTTACAAACTCGCTCCAACTGTGAAAATCATAGTCACAAACTCGCCCCAACTCATGAAAATAATAATTCTATACGTAAATTTCCTGGTTACCAACTCACCCCAACTCATGAAAATAATAATTCCATATTCGCTTATTACAATAACGATTTGAATTCCAAGTGTGGAACTTGCACCAATTACATCTTGTTTATTCAGCCTTTGAAGACGTGATTGAATAATAATTAGTCATTTGATTAAACCCATATAATCAATAGAAATTTAGGTTACTTTCTATTTCCGAAGTTGTCAAAACAATTAAGGTTAATGATTGTTCATTAACCAAAGATTAAAGGAACTTGTGGACCAGTATTCCAGAAAATTGATAATGACAACGACCCTGCTGAACCAGTGTGCTCGTGTAAATGGTCCAATCTTAGACGTTGACCTGTAAATATTTTTTGTGTTTCTCTTGTTATTATGATATGTTATGTTTTAGTGCTCATGTGTTGATTTGTTTTTGTTTGTTGCATTTGTTGTTTATGTTGATAGTAATGATGATGATGATAAATTAAAGATTATAAAATACATTCTGATTTTTATTTAGGATAACGACACTATACTATTAAAATTTCCATCAGTTGTAACGAATATTTTTACCAGTTGGGGCGAGTTGGTAAATATGATATTCACCGTTGGAGCTAGTTTAAAATCATTACATTCAAAGTTGGGACGACTTTGTAACTAATGTAGTCACTAGCTGGGGCGAGTTGGTAAATATGATATTCACCATTGGAGCTAGTTTAAAATCATTACTTTCAAAGTTGGGGCGAGTTTGTAACAAATATATTCACTAGTTGGGGCGAGTTGGTGATGATGATTTTCAATGTTGGAGCGAGTTTGTAACAAATATTTTCCGAGTTGGGGCGAGTTGGAGAAAAGTTGATGCGAGTTGGTATGGGGCGAGTTGTCTAGCATTCACATGTATCACTCTTAATTAATCTCTCTGTACACAAAAATGTATGGTGCAGACGATTCCATAAAATATTTCCTGTATTATAAAAATGCTGTGAAATGTAATTAAATTTGCCTGATGGTTCTTAATTCACATAAAAGACATTTAATGGTTATACACTATAGTGTTTTTATATGTTGGTTGTCTACAATGATAATAATGGTACAATGTACACAAAATGTACTTTGAATCACAGAATGTAATTATGGCCAGTATACAACAGAAGGAAGGATTAATTTTGTTTAAGCCACATTAATGTAGCTCCTGTGACAGTTTTTTGTTGCATTACTGATTAGACCTACATGTAATATTTATATTATATAATGTACTATTTAACATACTGTATTGAAGCAGACAGGTGTCACACTTTTTAGCTCACCTGTCCTAAAAGGACATGAGCTTTTGTTATCTCTTGGCGTCTGTCGTCCGTCTGTTGTAAACTTTTTAAAAGATTTTCTACTCTGATACCACTGAACCAATTACAGCCATACTTAGACTGAATGATGCTTAGGGTATCTAGAATAAAGTTTATGTTTTATTTTATTGTCGTCGAGAAACATGGCCGCCATGGCTAAAAATAGAACATACAGGTAAAGATCTACCTGCCATGAAATTTTCAGACGAATCGGTCAACCTTCTGTTGGGTTATTGCCCCTGAATTGTTAATTTTAAGAAAATTTTGCAGTTGTAGTTTATTATCTTGAGTATTATTATAGATAAAGACAAACTGTTAAAAGAAAAAATGTTCAACAAAGTAAGATCTACAAATAAGTCAACATGACCAAAATTGTCAATTGACCCCTTATAGGAGTTTTTGCCCTTGAAAGATTATTTACATGTGAACAGCAATTATCAGTAAAAACAATGGGCTGACATATTGTCGCAGATGTTCAGAGCATAACTTGAAATAAATTTAATGGTAGGGTCAAGGTCATTGAAAAAGTCCCTAGCAACCATATATATTTGGGTTAAGGACCCTATAATTTATCTGTACAAGTCAAAAAGAAAGGTCAAGAGTCAAGGTCATTGAAAAAGTCCATAGCAACAGATGGAAAAGTCCCTAGCAACCAGATATATTTGGTTCAGGACAGTACTATTTACCTGTTCAAGTCAAAATTGAAGGTCAAGAGTCAATGCCATTGACAAAGTCCATAGCACCGATGAAAAAGTCCCTAGCAACCATATGTATTTTCATTCAGGATTCTATATTTTAGCTGTTCAAGTCAATATTTAGGCAAAAAATGCAACGGTATACATTAAATAGCAAATATAATCTTTGATGCAAGATCTACACAAAAAGTAACAGGTGAGCGATTCAGGCTCTTGGGAGCCTCTTGTTATCCATGTTATCCATCTTAAATTTGTTTAAAACAGTAAAATAACAATTAGACCAAGAGAAAAATATGTGTGTTTCCGGTTACATCCCTGAAAAAAAATAGGGTTGGCATGTCGGCAAATAATTTTTTTCAATATCGAAATCTGGTTTTTATAAAATTTAATGGAAGTTCACCAACAATAGAAGCAGTTCTTATCAATTATATAGAGATACATGTACTCTCTGGATTTTTCCTCGTCTTTGCATTGGCAACTTCAGTCTCTCAAAAATGTATGAAAAAATAAAAAGGATTTCGTAAGAATTTGTCATTTACCATTTTACAGTATATATGATTGAATTATAAAAGAAAAAGTAGGGGTTCATGGGCAAAAAAAAATTCATGTTTAAGAAATGGATAAACCTGAGGATTTCGAAAACCTGACAAAAAGACCAAAACATGACCAGCAAGGATCCTTAATATGAGGATTTTATAGTTATATAAATTGTGGCATTGGGGATGTTTTTGCTCAGCTGTAACTTGTACATAGACTAAATAGATGCATATGTCTTTGTGTGTATTCCCAGTGAAATCAATATGGTGACAATTATGTAGTAGTAAATGAGACATATCTTACCACTATTTACACTTTCAGCTTTCACTTGTATAACATACAGACACATTTATTGCAGGTACATGTATATTTAAACCCTAATATTTCTATAAAACAGAAACATGAATATGAATTTTACAGTGAACAAAGTGATGAAATAGACTTGGATATGTTGAAAGCAGCTGGTGCTGTAGATGATACTGTTGATGATGAGTTGATGGCCAGGATGTTACAGCTGGAATATGATAAACAATATGACCAGGAACTACTAGCTAAAGAAAAACATGTGAACAAAGACCAGAAAAGTATAATTGAATTTTCAAATACTGTAAATTTCAAAATTATTGTGTGCATTAATTGTGCATCTGAAAAAATTGACAATAATACAAAATTAATTGTAATATAAATTGCATTTTTCATGTTTTTTCGTTTTGATGATTTTATGAATTAATCTGTTTAAAAGTAGCGATGGTCTATTATTTGGGACATGATGTTGTACCATACTTGAGAAATAAGAAAAATAAACCCAACTTGTATCAAATGGGAAAGTAGGGAGAGCTTTGTTATGGATCAGTAAACCCATTGTGATGTTATTCCATAGCTCAAGCTCTGCGCAATGTTATCTAAATTGCAAAACATATATACCACGTTTCTTACTTGTAACATATATATTTAAATAAACTCAACAAAAGCGCTTGTTGATTTAAATACATGTATGTTAACTCATAAGAAATATGGGTCATGTATGTGTGATATTTTTGTTAATGTGGTTATTCTACAAATTGTAAAAGATCCAGTATGAAAAGATAAATAAATCAAGTGTTAATTATTGTGATACTCATCCTGTCCCATTTTTCACATAAATAAAACATTACATTAATTTCTGAATTTACAAGAATTATTATAATTTCTTTAATTTAAACTTGTCTGCTTTGTTTAAAACACATGACGGTATACAGAAAATTTTAAATATACAATTTTATTCTCATTTTGATAACATGAAAAGACAGATTTAACTCAAAAAGACCTCCAGACTTTCTGCTATGTTTTTGAGTGTTTGTGTTTTGTTCACTTTCCAGTGTTCTCCCCAGAAATTTTTAATAGCATTGTTGTAGAAAATTCAGACATGTTTCTAATGATTGATTCTGTTATTGTAATAAAGGAATTTGAACAATATGTCTTTTGATTTATGGGAAATAATCAGTTATTCTGTAGAATTTTACTTGATTATAAATATTTTGGTTTTTTCTAATGTAAACTAAGGAAAAAGAGAAATATCAAAAGTAATTAATTATACAGTGTAAGAAATTATAGCACATTGGTACCACTGTGCTATATAAGTCTGTGGAGAATACTGAATTCATGTTTAGATTCATGGAGGATGTGAGGTGTTTTTGTTTCTATTTTCACTGTAATATGTTTTTCTAAATTTATTAATAAGATTTGAATTCAAAATAGAAAATTTAAACATTAGAATTATAACTTGTTCAAATGTTTCAACAAAAAAATGATGTAATTATCTTAGTTTTAAAGTCATGGGTTAACTATAAGAAATAAACTTTTTTCCCTTCATTAGATTAATATTGCAGTATTATAATTTCTTTGTTTTTCACTGTAGTTGCCATTTCCTTTGAGAACTACAGGAGTGTACATCCAGCCTACAGACAGGATATGGAAGAGGAACAGTTTGATGATAACTACGAACCAAAAAGTCCTTGGGGTATGTACATGTATGTATTGACTGCAAGGGTCAATTAAAAACATATTCATTTGTTAATAAAATAAGTATCTTCAGAATAAAACGTTTTTGCTCGGTAAAATTCAGTATCTTTAAAATAAGTTTTCTATATTGCTTTTTTATGTCCTTTTTCCCCCCAATTTCCACCACTAGATTCATGGTAATTTAATTTACATATTAAATTTATTTAAGTTTAATAGATTATAGACTGTTTACGATTTTATTGTAGATAAAAAATCACCTAATTTTAAGAAGAATGGTACCGCTGGTCGTGGTAAAAACATTGTAACAAAACATGATGCTGTTATATGTGGAAGAAAGAATGCATCAAAACTCATGGAGGTAAGGCAAACAGGAAATTAAATTCAATGATGGATCTACTACAATCTTGATTTTAGGCTGCATTTTATTTTACTTATTAGTAATATTAAGTATTATGAACCATGTATTATTCAAGATGTTAAAAATTACCGATAAACTTTTGTAGAAGCATGCAATAATTGGCTTTCTTCTCCGAAAATATTCCAGCACATCCCATCTATACTTGATAAAAGAAAATATTTTTTATATTGATGTATAAATTAATGCTAACTGAATTTGTATAATTTGAATGCAAAAAGTACTGAAGATGACTTTGTCAATCGTTTCAATGAGAAACCAGAGTGAGTCATATTTTCCAAACCAATGTAGGTAAGGGAGATAATAAATTTGTCTCCCTTTTAGCCTCAGGACAAAAGGGAGAGAATTTAATTATCTCCCTTACCTACATTGGTTAGGAAAACTCTGATTCCTCATTTACCCAGTAAGTGATAAATGGGAAAAGAAAAAGTTCTTTTGCTCATAAACTGATCATGCTAGATAGTAATCGGTACATTCCAAATCATATTCTGTATCTTACTTTATAACAGCGTTGCTGAATATAATGTCTATTGTTTTTGATTTATATGATTATACTTTCAGTTTCCACCAGAATTTGATTGTGGAGATGGTGAGGGGATGGATATGCAGTTAAGTAATAAAGTTTACAACAAACTGAAGATATATTCAGAATCAGAAAACAAAAGACATCACAAATTACAGGAGAAAAAAGACCACTCCACTACAGTAAGTTAAGATCTGTCATTGTTATTATTGAATGGTTTTTGAGAAATAAAACTTGTCAATGATAAAGCTATGTAAAATCAAGAGAGCATATTTTCCCCGCCAAATTTTCGATGGCTTATATCTCTAAAACAAGCACAAGAACCTATATTTTTTGTTCACTCTTTTAGTTCATTTATTAACCCACTATCAATATTTACCAGTGTTATGAAAAGCTTGTTATTTTGAAACTGAGCAGCGAACATCCTGAAGATCAAAATTATGTTACTAGTGATTCGGGTAAGTACAACCGTACGGGCGGTAAAACAGACAATCTGTGTAAATTAAGATTGGAGTACAACACTTGCCTTCCAATTGGATTCAACCTCACATCCTTAGTGGAAATAGGATAATAATCATAGGTTGATATACAGAACAACCTAGACTACTCGGCCTTCTCATCTAATGAAATCGGCTCTTAAGAAGTTGAAAGGGACGGGGTATGCAACAACTCTGCTTAAACAAATACTATGAATACATGGAGTGCAATAAAATTTGTTTCTCTTGGGGACCCTCTTCAGGTGGCTATATATCATCTCCGAATTTGACCCCCCCCCCCCCCCCCCCCCAAAAAAAAAAAAAAATAAAAATAAAAATAAATAAAAATAAAAAATTGTACAACTTTTATCAGCCATACATTTGATGTGAAGACAATAGAATGTTTTTGTTTTATATAGGAATTTACAATTTCTTCTTTTGATGTAATTAGGCCATGCAAAATTGATTGTTGGTTTCCCCTAACATAAAAATATTAAAGGATCAGCAATAAATTCGTTTTATAATGAAAATTTGGACAAAAGGTTTGTTTCACTTAAAATTCTTAAAAATTGTTTCGTTTCATTCTCGATTCTGTAAAATAAGCTACTTTAAAACATGGGGATGAAAGTTGCACGATGTTATAACAGTTTCTAATCGGCAGTCGGAAAGTTTAAATCGTCCTAAATAATTGCCACATAAAAAACCCGGAGTTTTGCTTTATTTATCTTTGAATTTGTGGGGAAAAAAAGAATTGACCGGAAAATGAAAACAGGCCCAGTTGGGTTAGGGGTGACCACCAATCAATTTTCCATGGCCTTAGTACAAGTTTAAAGGAATGAATTATATTAACCCTATATATGTTATTATATCTTTTAATAGGAACAAGTACTGGATCCTAAGACAAAACTGATTTTATATAAACTTGTCAACAATGGTGTATTGGAATCTATCAATGGTAGTATTAGTACTGGAAAAGAATCTGTCGTGTACCATTGTTTTGGAGGAGAGTAAGTACACTTTTTCCATGCAGATGAAGTTGCTAACATACAAATATATTTAATAACAAATAGAAGAATGCTGCTCTGACAGTAGATGTCTCAGAGAGGTGTTAAGAATTTTTACCGTGTTGAAGGCCTTACTACTGTTTTGACTTGATAAACAATAATAAAAGTACTGTTCCTCTACATAAATATGTTCTCATAATCATGTTTGGATTTTGTTGCAAAGCTCCACCATTAATTATTTTTATGCTCCAGCCACTAGGCGACGGGGGGAATTAAGGTTTACCCTTGTTTAAATAAAATTCAAGGCCAAGAATAAAACTTTATTGCAGTGAAATGAGAAAATCGTTCATTTTCATGCTCTAAAACCAAGTTAATGCAATTAGGAAGAATTTTTTATGCTATAAGGATAAAAGAAAAGCACTTTGAATTGTCTCCCCTTGTGAATTTGGTTGCAGGAAATAACATAATCTTACCATGTAATTTAATATTACAGGTTACGTGGTGACACACTACCAAAAGAATGTGCAATAAAAATATACAAGACAACATTAAATGAGTTTAAGAACAGAGAGAAATATGTTCAGGGTGACCATAGATTTTCTAGAGACGATTTCAAAAAACAGAATCCCAGAAAGATCATCAGAATATGGGGAGAAAAGGAGACAGCTAATTTAAACAGGTACAGTCACAATATCCAAATGGAAAAAGTTACTGTACCATTTCATAGTTACCTTTATTTATTTTATCCTGCAACTCTGCTATAATGCATTGACTGTATATTTAAAGTGGTATACAGTCACTGACTGTAAATTACTCTTACTGTGACGTCACAATACCAAACCTTGTCATTTTACTTATGACGTTGTGAAATGCAATGGTTTTGCAGTCTTTTGACATTGCTCACTTAATGCAGAAATTCACTGTTTTCCAGCTACTGTTGACAGATTTTATGTTGCATGATAAACAGAATATGTGTACATTGTCTTATAATATAATATTTATTCGAACTCAACACGGAACAGGTGAGAAAATCTCAGCAAGCCTAGCATTTCTACCTGTTTCTAAGCTTTGCCCCAATAAAAATTTTGTATTTGGAGACAATATACACATATACTACATATACATACAAAAAAATATCAGGATATAGATATGTGTTGATGACACAACATCTGATAGGATTGGACATATACTATGATCTTTTATAGTCTTTTGCATGACAAGTTTACATCCTGTTGTTCATGACCAGAGCCAAACGGAAGAAGATCTACATGTAAAATTGTACATATGTTGTGTCAGTGATACCCAACACATGAGTAATTGTAATTGCATAATAGTTCGCTTTAAAATTTGAATTTAGGAAATATTGCAGATATTATTTGTGTGCATTTGATCTTTGATAAAAATGTTTGTGTAGTTAAAAATATTAAGGAGCATCATTGCATTTTGCTAGTTTGATAAAGTGTCAGATTACTATATGATTCCAGGTGACACAGTATTTAAGGAGCCTCTAGTTGTCTTAAAATAATTATATTCATATATTATGTTTTAGAATGAAAAAGTTTGGAATACCATGCCCACATGTACAAATATTAAAGAAGCATGTACTTGTGATGACCTTTATTGGTAAGGACATGAAGCCTGCACCAAAGTTAAAAAATGCTAAACTTTCTGCTGAAGATCTTCAAGATGCTTTTGAACAGACAATAAAGGTATGATTCTCTAATCATTAAGTTGTTTTGAAGGTACCCCATCAGTTGGATCAAAATTTGACGATACATATGTGATTTGTTGTTCTTGTCCCCTGATTGGTCTATAAAATTCACCTTTGATTTTCTTGATGCTTCTCAAAGATTACTTAGCAATGTAATCAAACGTCCACTAAGTTAATGTATTCTGTGTAAAATAAACATGATAGTGGTAGCCTTGGGCTGTTTTCTGCTCTTTGGTTGGGTCGTTGTCTCTTTGACACATTGCCTGTTTCCGTTCTCTATTCTATGATGACTATTTCTCAGAGGAGGCCCACCAACAATTTGGTTTCCAAATCTTTGTCATGTGAAATAAGTAAGAGGATCAAGACAGGGTTCATGGCAAATTATAATTATTGCAGCTAATTCAATACTGTTGAAAGAATAAGAAAAACAGAATCTTACTTTCCAAGATGTTGTTTATCATATTTATATAGCCTCCATTGTGAAACCTTAAAATTTCTTGCCAAGGGTTGAAATTTTTATGGTTTAAATAACTCAACTGTATGATAATACAATAATCAACTGCTCGCAAAGTAAGATTTTATATTTATTACAAGAAAATTATTAAATAAATGGGAAATCCCACTGATTCCATCTTTTTGATTGTGCAAAGTACGAATGTGAAGAAAGCATTTTTATTTTTGGACCTTTGTTGTTTTAATTTTTTTCTTGTCTTGTGAAACTAAATACCAAGATTGTAATGTTACAACAATGAAAAAGAGACAGAAAAAAATATATAACTGAAAAAAGTCATTACTTTTAATTGTCTCATTTCTTCTATTTATGTACAGTCAAACCTGTCTAATGTGACCTTTGAACGTAGAGCAAAATTATTGTCACTAAAGACAGGTGGTCTTTATATACAGGTTAATTTTATATAGAATGCACTACAAAGGTAATTTGAAATGATGGTCTTTTAAGACAGGTTATTGCTTTTTATACAGGTGGTCGCTAAAGCAGGTTTGACTGTATTTATGATTTCTATTCATTGCGGTCTGAATATTTAATTTCAGATTATGAAGAAAATATATCAGGAATGTAATTTAGTACATGCAGATTTAAGTGAATTTAACATGTTATGGTTTGATGATAAAGTGTGGATTATAGATGTCAGTCAGGCAGTTGAGTTTACACATCCAGCTGCACTGGAATTCTTGTTTAGAGATTGTGAAACAGTTACTAAGGTTAATATATTTAGATGCAAACGTTCATAAAATAAATATATTTGGAAGCAAATGGTTGAGATAAAAAAGACATTTAACCAAGCTTTATAATAAAAGAGTACATACACATGTTGAAATGGGCCAAACACAGCAAAAAAAAGGTGAATCTCACTCCAAGGCACAAAAGACAGCACAGTTTTTTTCTCATTGATTTTCAAAGTGAAAGCTGCTAAAAGTACTGTATTATACATTCAGATATAGAGGAATTATTTCTCACCAGGCAGATCAGATGTCTCTGGGAAAGACAGTTGTTTTTATGCCCCGCCCTTGAATGTGGATGGGGCATATAGAGTTACCCTTGTGTATCAATGAAACTTCATCAGTGGATGTGCCTTGGATAGTACTGAGCAATCATACATGATGACCTACATTTTAGGCGGGGCATCTGTGTCTTACAGACACAATTTCTAGTTTATTTTTAAAATTCGTTAAGAATGTTTTGTGGCATATTGAAAGTATATTAGAATTTTGGACGATTTTTTAAATATGACCTATTGCAATTTAGTTAATTATTGCCGAATGTATCAAAATTGAGCAGTCAGCAAAAATTAATATAACAAATACATTACTATCTTTCAGTTTTTTCAGAAGAAAAATGTCCATGGTGTTCCAACACCAGAAAAATTATTTAATGACATAACAGACCTAGATATACAAGGAGAGGGTGTAGAGTTTGTGGCCCAGCTGCAAAGATTTCAGAAGGAAAAATCTGAAGAACTTTTGGCTCACCAGACAACATGTTCTAAAGAATATGCTTTTGACTATTTTTTCGAGAAATCGCAAAAAGAAAGAGCTGAAGCTTTAGATAAAATGGGAATTTCTGATGGAGATGAAGATGAAGAAGAAGAAGAAGAAGAATTAGAGGAGACTATAGATGAATCTTTAAATGAAAAGTGAAGTAGACATGAAAGGGTTTGATAAAAAGAGTGGCGAGAAGTCGGAGAGTCACGACCAACAAGGTTGTGTGTAATGAAAATGTCCGATATTCAGATATTACACAACACAACAGAGCTAAAATGCAAGGATATTGGAGGAAAATTGGGAGGGTTGGGGGGGAGGAAGGTATACATGTATAATAGTTATAGGAAGGATATCGATAAGTCTGCTAGACTGTATACGGTAAATAAAAACACACATTCAAAGAAAAATTGATCTATTTTATAGCTATCTAGTATTTCAGATTTCCTATTTGGCATTGGCTTTGAAAGGTCATTTCGTGTTTAGTAATAATGACTTTTAAAGTAATTAGTTCTAAACTGACACATGTTTAATTCATACAGTTAGTAATATAAAAATTACTCTTTTTAAAATATGGTGGAGGTGTCCTATTGGAAGATAAATCATTTATATCAAAGAAGTAAATAATAAATCTGTGGGTCATGATTTAATAGTTAATATTTTTCAATAAATCATGATTCAATTGTTGGTAAATTATGTATGTTTTAGATTTCATTGTTAATGATATTCTGGAATAAAATATTAAGGTATTTTTCTGTTTGATCTATTCAGTTACAAAAACAAGCAATCAAGGTTTCATTGTATTACAAGTCATACAAGAACACATCAAAATACAAAATTAGATGTTATAAAAAAATAAATGGATGACTCTTTATTCAAAAGTTTGATTTTTTATCAGCATTGCATGAAACCCAACTGAAGAATGTTTTAAAATGTAAGCTTTATAAAAGCAATGGATCAATAATTATATCAAAAATGAAGGTGAAGCCCTCTACTGGAAAAACTGATAATAAATTATTGAATTGTTATGTGTATGATAAACTTATCCCCATATAGCATTAGCTAGGCTGTCAACGTTAATGTTGCAATTGTAAGCTCAAATCCAACTTTTGGCAGTTTGTTTTCAAATGACTCTGGTCTTAATTGACAAGGAATGTCAGTTTTCCTACTAAAGGTTAGTCTGATATTCCTCTGATGTCAAATGGCCTGTTATAGAATTGGCTGGAGCCATTGAACGTCACAGCACACCAATTTGAATTCATTTCTGATTTCATTTCAAAGTTATCCAACATATGTTAAAATTAGAAGGTGATAAAAAAAAACAGGTTACTGCCCGTATACAGGCACATATAAAATGTATTTTTCTGATGTCGACTTTATTTTACATGTACTTTGTATTTTCATTAGTCTTGGATAGATATATGGAATTACCGATAATTCGTACATTCACAAGGAGATGCCTTAAAGCAAATAAACAACACTTTTATTAGTGCCATCCGGTGTGTGGCTGTTGTTAGGCAATTCATCATCTTCTCTGACATCACTGGGCCGATTTGAAGCAGACAAGAATAATATATAGAAGGATGTCTATGAAATTTCCTCATTTCATTCAAATTGGGTGAAAAACAGAGGTAGTTCTTGATCCTGATTGATAAATTTTTTTAATTTCTTCTCCTTTAGAACTTCAAAACCAAATCTTTCAAATTTTATTAGAATCATAATTGTGAGAACATCAATTGGTATTGATCAGGTGGCATACATGGCTCCTATGGTGGCACAAACGTTTGTTGAACCATTTGGGAATACCTATATTTCATCATCTCATCTGAAAGTACAAGTGAGTTATATGAAAGGGCCTTTATAAAAAGTCCTCATTTCATTTTGATCAGAGGAAAAACCTGGCCACCACATATAACTCTCGATTCTGATTAGCCATTTTCAAATTTCTAAAACTTCGATGTCAAATCTTCAAACTTTATAGGAGTGATGATTTGGAGACCCTCTACAAAGATTCGTCATTTGTTGTTGATCAGATGGCATACATGACAGCTATGGTAGCACATAGGTTTACATTGAAGCCAATTGGAAATAACTATTTCATCCCCTCCAAAGAAACTAGCAGGTCAGTAATAACCAAACTTGGCATGAATAAAGTACAGAAGGTCCTTGATAAAAATTACTCATTTCATTTGGATGGCATGAAATACATAGCCACCAGAAGTAATTCGTAATTATGATCGGATAAATCTTCAAATATATTCTCCTCTAAAAGTACAATGCCACATCTTTTTAAACTCTATAGGAATAATGATTGGGAGGCCTCTGTAAAAATTCCTCAGTTGGTGTTGATCATGTGGCATATATGGCAACTATGGTGGCACATAGGTTTGCATAGAAGCCTCTGGGAAATCACTTGTTCAGCTTTTCATTAACTACAAACTCAGTCATAACCAAAATTCGCAGGAATAATGTATGAAAGGGGTTTTATTAAAAATAAAATCCTCATTTCATCTGGATTAGAGGAAAACGTGCCCAACATAGGCAATTCTTGATTCTGATGAACACATTTTCAAATTTCTCGTTTCGAGCTACAATGCCACATATTTTCAAACTTTATAGGAGTGGTGATTGGGAGACACTCTACAAACACTCCTCATTTGGTTTTAATCAAATGGCTACTGTGGCACATAGGTTTACATTGAAGTTTATGGGAAACCTCTATTTCATCATCTCTGAAGAAACTACGGTCAGTAATAATCAAACTTGGCATGAATTATTCATTGAACGTCCTTTATAAACCTCCCTTATTTTGTTAGGACCGTATGTCAACAAGAGGCAATTCTTTATTCTTATTGGTCAAATTTTTCAAATTTCCTCTTTAGCTGCAAATGCCAAATCTTTTCAAACTTTATCTGTACAAAGATTATTCATGTGGCATAAGCGGTGGCTTTAAATTTATTCATTACTAAAAGAATCAAAGGTTATTTAATTACTCAAATATGCTATAATCTGTCTCACCGTAATCTCTGTAACACCTGTTCATATATGTCATTCTAATTATACCCCCCGCAAACAAAGTTTGGGAAGGTATATAGGAATCACCTTGTCCGTCCGTCTGTCCATATATATTGTAAGCGCAATGGATTTCAACGAAACTTTACAGAAAGGAAGTACATCATCCAAAGATGTGCATGAAGAAAAATCTTTGCTTTCTGATATCACACAAGGGAGATAATTGGACTTCTATTTTTTTTTTGGCTTATACATTATATATGAACCTCGTAAGGGCAACTCATCCTAGACCGCTCAATGGATTTCAACGAAACTTTACAGAAGGAAGTACATCATCCAAAGATGTGCATGAAGAAAAATCTTTGCTTTCCGATATCACACAAGGGAGATAATTGGACTTCTATTTTTTTGGCTTATACATTATATATGAACCTCGTAAGGGCAACTCCTCCTAGACCGCTCAATGGATTTCAACGAAACTTTACAGAAAGGAAGTACATCATCCAAAGATGTGCATGAAGAAAAATCTTTGCTTTCCGATATCACATAAGGGAGATAATTCGACTTGTATTTTTTTTGGCTTATGCATTATATGAACCTCGTAAGCGCAACTCCTCCTAGACCACTCAATGGATTTCAACGAAACTTTACACAAAGGAAGTACATCATCCAAAGATGTGCATGAAGGAAAATTTTTGCTTTCCGATATTACACAAGGGAGATAATTGGACTTCTATTTTATAACTAATACTCTTAATTCTAGATCTGTCATGTCTGTATTGGTATATGTTTCAGGTTCAATTTGAAAAAAAAATAAAAATTTTTGCTGTACCTATACTTCCCAAGCCACATCAGCCATTCGAAACATGAACAGATATATCATGTTTTGGAGTAGTAAAGGCAACCATGAGTATGCTTAAATTGATGCAAATATCTTATGAAACTTTACCCCGGGCAAGGCAAAGCGGGGGGTATCCTTTGTGAGCTTTGCTCACAGTACATCTAGTTGAGAATTGTCTTGTTACAAATGTATTTGTATATATTGTTGTGTAAATTTGTTATGGAGAGTTTGAAGCTTGAGACCTAATGTAGTACAGACCCAGCTTTAAATTGTCAAACAGGAACTGACTTGTACTGCTAGATTCACAAAATTTGGATTGGATTAAAAACATGGCCACCATTGGCATTTCTTGATTCTGATTGATCCAGTTTTCAGACTTGTTTTCTTCCTATAATCTAAAATGCCCAATCTTTTATAGGAATAATGATTGATGCCAAATCTTTTATAGGAATAGTGAGTGGGAGACCATCTACAAAAAAATTCCTTATTTGGTGTGCTCGGGTAGCATGCATGGCGGCATATATATATATATACATTGAAGCCTACAGGGAACCAGTTTCAACATCTCCTCCAAATATCAACCAAAATTAGGAATAGTATATGGAAAGTACTATATAAAAAGCTGTTATTTCATTCTGACCGGCAAATGTACAAACGCGATTTAATGTACAGTGTGTTATCTGCATCATTATCCAGTTGAGCGATTCAGGCTCACTTGAGACTCTAGTTGGTGTTCGTGTGGAAGTCACAACTGGTATCCAAATTATTGTACATGGTGTTTACGTTTGGTGTTTGCATTAGTATGCCTGGAGTTTTTATTAATCTGTATGTGTTAACCAATATAATAAGACTTAAGAAACCGCCACACTGCTCCTTGTTTTCATTTGGTTGTTTATTGTCGCACGATTCCGTTGAGATCTAATCTGCTTCATCTACGTTTTGGCCATGGCAGCCGAAGTCTACATAGCTCGTTGGATTTATCAAAAATCATTAACATGTCAACACTGAAGTTGTCGGTTCAAATCCAACTAACGCAATGGGAGCTGTATGATAAAAGAAATAGTTACACTGATTAGATTGATTCAAATGATTATTATTATGTAATTACAAGTTAGCATAAAGTGACATATGTTGTATACATTAGTCTATCTGGAAACTTAGTAATTCTTTGTTTTTACTTTGCATTTTTCAATATGACATTTTCCTGTAAAAATCATTTGCATTACGCAGCTAGTCTGGTGTATTCTTTACTTGCATGTTGGTTAGAGATCGAGCAACCATGAATGGTGTGGGGTTTGCAACATTATTTAAGATCATGTGGCGACCTCTATGCGGATGTCTAGGCTACGTTGGTCAATTCAGTTTTACCCCGTCATATGTAGTTCTATTTTAACATAATCATTCATAATTGTTAAATCTATGGTGGCCGGATGCGGCCATTTCGCCTTTCCGCGTTTTCGCGTTTTCCCCTTTCACTTTCACGCGAAATCGAGAAATCGAGAAATCGGGAAATCGAGAAATCGGGAAATCGGGAAATCGAGAAATCAAGAAAGCGAAAACGCGTACAAATTTTTCTATTACTGCAGGTCAAAAAGTCGACTTTACAGACGATATCGATGGAATTACATGAGGGCTATTATTAATTCCACGGTTTTACTCAGTAATCTAAAATAAAGTTTATTTATTTTAAAATCCTATTCTTGTCAAAATTATCATCTTTGCTCTGAAACTGTTGCAAACTAAATTGTACTAAAAAGCAAGGAAATTCGGAATCTGTATATCATTGGTAAGGAAGAGAAGTTATCCGACCTTTACCAACAAACAATAACTGAAAAGGCAAAAGAGGTGTGTAATTGTTTCATTAGATTATAATGGAACCAGAATCAAAAGTAAATAGTGGCTTCGGATTTTCCAAATTCTGCTTGTTTAACAAGCTTGTTCTTTGGATTCGTTATAAGTTTTGATACTGACATTATCATGTGAATTTATGCAGAGGGAAAGATCAGTATATTTTTGTGGTATAATAAAAAGTCTTGAAAATGTAAATGTTTGATTATATTTGTTTTAAATTTGTTTACTTTATGTTGTAGATACACACTTAAAGCTATTACTCTTAACTAACTACTGCTTATAGCTATGTGACTCATTTACAAAATATGAGAAGGCATAATAGTGTAGAATGGTTAAAATAATACAAGTAAAGATGCTAAATACATTCATGTGACATTATCAATTAGAGTCTAATTGGATGTTTGTTATTCGCGCGCATTAGGATTGACTCCAGTAAGGCCAGCTAAAATTAATTAGTAGATTTTCATCCAACTTTTTGAAAAAAATGGGGCGGGTGGGAGGATTTTCTTTTTTATTTTTTATTTCATATGAAACTATTTTGTAAGGTGTTATTAATATCGGGCGAAGCCCGACTAAGTGTAGAATATGGGTCTCAAATCCAGATATCAAGTAGACTGTAGTTTCAAACCGGAAGTAGCATTTGTAAATCTATCCCAGAAACCCTCAAAAATACAGCGCGACTTCCGGTTAAAATATTTTCGCACTTGCACAAACTTAAAAAGAAATTATGTTTTGGCGATAGCCAAAACATAATTTCTATACGATATAATTTTCCACCGACTTTTTTTCGAGTATTTGTGCGCATTGGGAACTTTATTCGAAAATTTCTTCAATGACCTACAAATATGACACCAAAACAACGGCTTCCAATATGGCCGTGTTTACATTGTATCGTAAAAATCGCAAGTTCCGTAAAAAATGCAAGCACGCATCTGCAAATATATAAAGCACTTCCTGTGTAAAAATTGGAAGTTTCACTTTCACAAACCGTTTCCGTTATATTAACAATTGATAGGAAAATATACTTTTAACCAACATTTGAGCAAATAACTTAAGATTAATTCCCGAATGTTTAATAACTTGAGGACAAAATTTTGAAAAATTGTGGTTTTATATGTAATTTATAGGAAAATTTCTAAGCGGGAACTCATTTATGTGTACTGACTGTATTTGTAACGGTTTATATATTTTTTCCGGTGTGAAATTATTTCCGAACTCGTATATTAATACACTTCTGACGGAATAAAGTTGGAAAATATTTCATTATAAAAATTAAGATTAATAGCTATAAAATATTATCTGATTCATATTTTACACAAGATCATCATTTGACGGTCGGAAAATATTTCACAGATATATGAATATCACAGCCGGAATAAATTATCTCTTACACATTCATATATGTAATCTTAAAGAATTGTAGATTATCAGGGCTTTTATAAACACGAATAAAATACTGTTGATAGCTGTGTCTTATAGTGGTCAAAATAGAATTTAATATGTTAATTTATTATACTGTAGTTGTTTACTTGGCCAAAATAAGGCAAGTACAGCTATTATTTCATACATATAAATTGATTAATGGTAATTAAATTATCAGACACAGAAATAAAAATATATCAAGTGATATCAACAATAAGATAAACTTAAAAAAAACATTTTTTCCTTTCCCCATCTCTGCCTGTATCCAAGAAAGGATCATGTACACTATGTGACAAATATCCAGTTGAATGTAGTACATGTGTACTCTTCACAATTAAGAAATTGTATGTAAAACATTTCTGCCATCACAATTTGCTTAATGTCGTCGTGTTAGCCACCTGGCATGCTGTTTTTGGCTTCTTTTACATTTTGGGCATTGCATACATTTTCATCAACTTCAAGAGCCATGTAAATGTAGCCTTTTGACTTTAATACAGATTTTGTCACTTTTGAATATATCTCCATCAAACTGTAGTTAGGGACCGGGCAAAATTTATCAGGGGATTGACACCGGTTCAAAAGGCCACGGGGACAAACACTTTTTTGGTAACTCTATTTCATTGGACATCTTGATTTTTCTCATTCTCATAACACATAGGACACCAACATTTTTTATTACCATATTTTTATAAATTTACATAAAAAATTGCTTTAAAGCACACATTGTACCTTACTGTCTATGAAACATTAACACTATTGGAATTACTGTTTTTTTGTCGTATATTAAAAGTGTTTTTCTTACATTTGCAATGATTCAATTAACTTGGCAACTTGTATAGTATAAGTACATAATATAAGCAAGGTTTTTTTTTTCAATTTATATCAAAAACCATAGAACTTTCAAAATTTAAGAACAGTTTTAATACTTGACAGACTTCATACATGAAATGATTTAAATTGCTCAGTTTTCTCAATACAAGAAGGATAATTATTTTCAATTCTTTTATCTATAAACTGTAGGACATCTTGTATATCCTAAATACAATACATTTACAAATTTTTTACCAAATTTTATCAAATTTGCTTATAAAATGTTTTTTTATGGCAAAAAGTATACCTTACTGTCTATGAAACATTAACACTATCATGACTATTGAAATTCCTGTATTCTTACCATATATTAAATTTTTTTCCCCACATTTCAATAATTCAATGAACACAATATCTTGTATGGTATAAGTACATAATATAATCAAGGTTTTCAACAAATTATATGAGTAACCATAGAATTTTCTAAATATTAGAACAAATTTAATACTTGACAGATTACATATCTTAGCCCGACAAAATTACAAGTCTCCTCTTGAGTCACTAAATTTCTAGGTGTATGGACATGAAATGCTTCAGAAATTAAATCCTTATACCTCACTATGTATTAATGAAGGGAAATAATATACTTTTCAACATATGTTTATCATTTATTGCCCAAAAATATACAAATTCCTATCAGAGTTCCGTATCTTAGGCCGTAAAAATTGCAAGTCTCCTATTGAGTCACTAAATTTCTAGGTGTATGGACATGAACTGCTTCAGAAATTAATTATTATACCTCACTATGTTTTAATAAAGGGAAATGATATACTTCTCAACATATTTTGGTCATTTATTGTTCAAAAATATTCCAAATCCCATCCCAGTTACCAATCTTAGGCCGTAAAAATTGCAAGTCTCTCCTTGGGTCTCCAAATACCTTGATGTATGGACTTAAAAAGCTTCAGAAATTAATTATTATACCTCACTGTATATTAATAAAGGGAAATAATATACTTCTCAACATATTTTGGTCATTTATTGTTCAAAAATATTCCAAATCCCATCCGAGTTAAAAATCTTAGGCCGTAAAAATTGCAAGTCTCTCCTTGGGTCTCAAAATACTTAGATGTATGGACATAAAAAGCATCAGAAATTAATTATTATACCTCACTATATATTAATAAAGGGGAATAATATACTTCTCAACATATTTTGGTCATTTATTGTCCAAAAATATTCCACATCCCATCCGAGTTAAAAATCTTAGGCCGTAAAAATTGCAAGTCTCTCCTTGGGTCTCAAAATACCTAGATGTATGGACATACAAGTCATCAGAAATTAATTATTATACCTCACTTTATATTATTAAAGGGAAATAATATACTTCTCAACATATTTTGGTCATTTATTGTCCAAAAATATACAAATTCCCATCAGAGTGCGATATCTGAGGCCGTAAAAATTGCAAGTCTCTCCTTGGGTCTCAAAATACTTAGATGTATGGACATAAAAAGCATCAGAAATTAATTATTATACCTCACTATATATTAATAAAGGGAAATAATATACTTCTCAACATATTTTGGTCATTTATTGTCCAAAAATATACAAATTCCCATCAGAGTGCCATATCTTAGGCCGTAAAAATTGCAAGTCTCTCCTTGGGTCTCAAATTACCTAGATATATTGACTTAAAAAGCTTCAAAAATTAATTATTATACGTCACTATGTTTTAATAAAGGGAAATAATATACTTCTCAACATATTTTGGTCATTTATTGTTCAAAAATATTCCAAATCCAATCCGAGTTAAAAATCTTAGGCCGTAAAAATTGCAAGTCTCTCCTTGGGTCTCAAAATACTTAGATGTATGGACATAAAAAGCATCAGAAATTAATTATTATACCTCACTATATATTAATAAAGGGGAATAATATACTTCTCAACATATTTTGGTCATTTATTGTCCAAAAATATTCCACATCCCATCCGAGTTAAAAATCTTAGGCCGTAAAAATTGCAAGTCTCTCCTTGGGTCTCAAAATACCTAGATGTATGGACATACAAGTCATCAGAAATTAATTATTATACCTCACTTTATATTATTAAAGGGAAATAATATACTTCTCAACATATTTTGGTCATTTATTGTCCAAAAATATACAAATTCCCATCAGAGTGCGATATCTGAGGCCGTAAAAATTGCAAGTCTCTCCTTGGGTCTCAAAATACTTAGATGTATGGACATAAAAAGCATCAGAAATTAATTATTATACCTCACTATATATTAATAAAGGGAAATAATATACTTCTCAACATATTTTGGTCATTTATTGTCCAAAAATATACAAATTCCCATCAGAGTGCCATATCTTAGGCCGTAAAAATTGCAAGTCTCTCCTTGGGTCTCAAATTACCTAGATATATTGACTTAAAAAGCTTCAAAAATTAATTATTATACGTCACTATGTTTTAATAAAGGGAAATAATATACTTCTCAACATATTTTGGTCATTTATTGTTCAAAAATATTCCAAATCCAATCCGAGTTAAAAATCTTAGGCCGTAAAAATTGCAAGTCTCTCCTTGGGTCTCAAAATACTTAGATGTATGGACATAAAAAGCATCAGAAATTAATTATTATACCTCACTATATATTAATAAAGGGGAATAATATACTTCTAAACATATTTTGGTCATTTATTGTCCAAAAATATTCCACATCCCATCCGAGTTAAAAATCTTAGGCCGTAAAAATTGCAAGTCTCTCCTTGGGTCTCAAAATACCTTGATGTATGGACATACAAGTCATCAGAAATTAATTATTATACCTCACTTTATATTATTAAAGGGAAATAATATACTTCTCAACATATTTTGGTCATTTATTGTCCAAAAATATACAAATTCCCATCAGAGTGCGATATCTGAGGCCGTAAAAATTGCAAGTCTCTCCTTGGGTCTCAAAATACTTAGATGTATGGACATAAAAAGCATCAGAAATTAATTATTATACCTCACTATATATTAATAAAGGGAAATAATATACTTCTCAACATATTTTGGTCATTTATTGTTCAAAAATATTCCAAATCCCATCCGAGTTAAAAATCTTAATTAGGCCGTAAAAATTGCAAGTCTCTCCTTGGGTCTCAAAATACTTAGATGTATGGACATAAAAAGCATCAGAAATTAATTATTATACCTCACTATATATTAATAAAGGGAAATAATATACTTCTCAACATATTTTGGTTATTTATTGTCCAAAAATATTCCACATCCCATCCTAGTTACAAATCTTAGGCCGTAAAAATTGCAAGTCTCTCCTTGGGTCTCAAAATACCTAGATGTATGGACATACAAGTCATCAGAAATTAATTATTATACCTCACTTTATATTATTAAAGGGAAATAATATACTTCTCAACATATTTTGGTCATTTATTGTCAAAAAATATACAAATTCCCATCAGAGTTCCATATCTTAGGCCATAAAAATGTCATACATGTTGATATTTTGAAAATCAAAGGGAGACTTGCATTTTTTATGGCATTTTTTAAGAATTTTGATTCTGGTGGAATTTGGTATATATCTGGATGATAATTGACCAAAATATGTTGAGAGGTATATGAATTCTCTTTATTAATACATAATCAGGTCTAATGATGAATTTCTGAAACCTTTCATGTCCAAACGTGTTGATATTTTGAAACTCAAGACGAGACTTCCATTATTTACGGCCTAAGAATTTTGAATCTGGTGGAATTTGGTATATATATATTTGGATGATAAATGACTAAAATATGTTGAGAAGTATATGCATTCCCTTTATTAATACATAGTCAGGTATAATGATGAATTTCTGAAACATTTCATCTCCAAACATGTTTGATATTTTGAAACCCAAGGGAGACTTGCATTTTTTATGGCCTAAGAATTTTGATTCTGGTGGAATTTGGTATATGTTTGTATGATAAATGACCAAAATATGTTGAGAAGCATATGAATTCCCTTTATTAATATATAGTCGGGTATAATGATGAATTTCTGAAACATTTCATCTCCAAACATGTTGATATTTTGAAAATCAAGGCGACACTTGCATTTTTTATGGCCTAAGAATTGTAACTCTGGTGGAATTTGGTATATATCTGGATGATAAATGACCAAAATATGTTGAGGAGTACATAAATTCCCTTATTAATACATAGTCGGGTATAATGATGAATTTCTGAAACCATTCATCTCCAAACATGTTGATATTTTGAAAATTAAGGGGAGACTTGCATTTTTTACAGCCTAAGAATTTTGATTCTGGTGGAATTTGGTATATATTTGGATGATAATTGACCAAAATATGTTTAGAACTATATAAATTCCCTTTATTAATGCAAAGTCAGGTATAATGATGAATTTCTGAAACATTTCATCTCCAAACATGTTTGATATTTTGAAACCCAAGGGGAGACTTGCATTTTTTATGGCCTAAGAATTTTGATTCTTGTGGAATTTGGTATATATTTTGATGATAAATGACCTACAACCCTCACATGTGCCCTGGTTTTGATGTGGCTTGAGGGCTTAAATCATGTTTTATGATATACTATATTGGTTGTATGTCTTATAGAAGTGATGACTAACAGGGGCTTTTACTGTATGTTGCTGAGCAATTCAGTATTGCATTTTCATTGTGGCTTTGAGCAAGTTATTATTTTTTTTCTTGTAGATTTTCACGACTTTTCATTGAATTTTATAAATCTAGACCTATTTTAATTCTACCATATTCCATACACCTGTTAATTTACGGCTTGGCTTATCTTTAATTTTGCAGATCCCTCGGACAGCGCCAACAGTCCCCCCCCCCCCCCCCCCCAAAAAAAAAATCCAAATAAATCTTGGAATTTGAACTGTTTATCACAAATTTGTAGGCTTCTCACTTCAAATGTTATATCGAAAACGGATTGTGGCAGCTTTAAAAAAAACCAACAAAACAACGCCGCGATCCTGAGCGCCGATGTTTTGTTTTTCAAAGCTGCCACAAGCATATTTATAATTTATTTCATTCATTCATAAGTTAAGTAAGTACTAATTCATTCAATTAATGTGTAAATGGTTTGTAGTCCTTTGTATATATGTTAAAATAACAGAATAGTTTGTGTTTCTAACTAGCTTGTGAATTTTACGACGACTTGCGAAATTTACAGTAAACAGCGTAAAATTTGAAAGACAAACCGGAAACCGGAAACGGAACTACCATTTTTTACGGACTTGTAAATTTTACGCTACAACATGACGACGGACTAAAAAATATTATGATATGGGCTTCGCCCGATTTTAGGCTAAAGCCTACTCCATATTATGTAAATGTTATAAAATGGCTTATACCGCTTACTACTCTAAGAATCACGAAAACCATGTTGAATTGTTACAAGAAGTTAACAAAAAACGATATCATTGACACGGATACCGGTAACGGAGATGAACAAAATCCGGAAATCGTAAGGTTGCACTCCACAAATTAATAGTACCATTTTCTATGTGAAGTGAGCTAACAAATGTCATGGTCTTGTGCCATCTTCAGAGTAAATAATACCCATATACATATATATATATTCTGAAAGGCCATTATGTTAGCATTGTTTCAATCATGATAAAATAAATAAAAAATATCCATGGAAACCTAGTTGGCATAGCAACATTTCAAAAATGTTCATAAAAAAAGCTTTAAAAATGTTAAATTTCACTCCACTTCGGCTTAGAATTGAGGTCTGATGCAGCGTTTTAATCCAATTGAGACTTAATTTTTCAGATTCTGCATAAAATTCCATTACATATGTGGGGAAAAAAAGGTTTACTTTTCCGGCTCTTTTTTTCGCAATTTAACTTACCAGTGCAGGTGACGATTATCACTGTCAAAGTTTTACACACCACATGTCAATTCACAAGTCCCAATTTATGACCTCCCATTACTTGTCAGAGGCAAAATCAGTTAATGTTTTCGTATTTTTTTAAACTAAAATCTATCCTCTTTCCGTCAATATTACAATTTTGAGGTTAAGACATTTATTATTTATTTATCATGTAGTCAAACTTTACCAACTCTAATAATTAATAAAATTCTGGGGGATGCATTTCTCTGAAACTAAGATAATTAGTGGAGTGTAACCTTAAAGAGTACTTTTATAACTCTTTTTTTAAAGAATGGCTAATTTTATTATTCTTCGGGTCTTTACGAATTCAAAACTGTCTCATTTATCAAAATATGACTTATAATAAGTAAATAATACCTATTTCAAATATTCATAGTGACTCGGTAAATGGGAAGTAATTCACTAAAATTTACAAGAAATTCAGAATGCAAAAATTCTTGTCCTATGGTGACTATTTTGAGCATTTCATCACTTGAAAAAGACTTTTTACAGAAATAATTTGTTCGATTCAGCTTTTGAATGCACAATCCACCAGCTTTTTACATATATTTAGCTTTTCACTAAATGAAAGGAGATAGTACCCCCCCCCCCCCCCCCCCCCCCCCCCCCCCTTTTTTTTCATTGTTATCATATTACTGGTATTATAAATCTTAAGATAAAATTTGCAAACCTATGAATTGTAAGATAATCAAATCAAAATATTTTTCAATATAAATACTTGTCTCTTTGCATATAAAATGGGTGGTGGAAAGTTTTTTTTTCTTCTCACAATTACTGCATATAAACCATAGTCCTGCTCTTATGTTGTATCATTGCGGGTTGTTAAAAATACATAATGTGGTTGCTAAGGACATATGAGAACAATTACATGACAAAAGATAGCCTTTATATTTAAATTTTCAACAGTCAAAAATAAAATCATTAAATAAATGAACAATTTAAAGTATTTCATGGGTATATATTGCCCTCTAGGTGGCTATTGACAGCCTTAAAGGTTGCACTCCACAAATTAATAGTACCATTTTCTATGTGAAGTGAGCTGACAAATGTCATGGTCTTGTGCCATCTTCAGAGTAAATAATACCCATATACATATATATATATTCTGAAAGGCCATTATGTTAGCATTGTTTCAATCATGATAAAATAAATAAAACATATCCATGGAAACCTAGTTGGCATAGCAACATTTCAAAAATGTTCATAAAAAAGCTTTAAAAATGTTAAATTTCACTCCACTTCGGCTTAAAATTGAGGTCTGATGCAGCATTTTAATCCAATTGAGACTTAATTTTTCAGATTCTGCATAATTTCCATTACATATGTGGGGAAAAAAAGGTTTACTTTTCCAGCTCTTTTTTTCGCAATTTAACTTACCAGTGCAGGTGACGATTATCACTGTCAAAGTTTTACACACCACATGTCAATTCACAAGTCCCAATTTATGACCTCCCATTACTTGTCAGAAGCAAAATCAGTTAATGTTTTCGTATTTTTATACGACCGCAAAATTTTTGCGGTCGTATATTGGTATGACGTTGGCGTCGTCGTCGTCGTCTGCGTCGTCGTCCGTCGTCTGCGTCGTCGTCCGAAGACATTTGGTTTTCGCACTATAACTTTAGTATAAGTTAATAGAAATCTATGAAATTTAAACACAAGGTTTATGACCACAAAAGGAAGGTTGGGATTGATTTTGGGAGTTTTGGTCCCAACAGTTTAAGAATCAGGGGGCAAAAAAGGGCCCAATAAGCATTTTTCTAGGTTTTCGCACAATAACTCTAGTATAAGTAAATAGAAATCTATGAAATTTTAACACAAGGTTTATGACCACAAAAGGAAGGTTGGGATTGTTTTTGGGAGTTTTGGTCCCAACAGTTTAGGAATTAGGGGCTAAAAAAGGGCCAAAATAAGCATTTTTCTTGGTTTTTGCACAATAACTTTAGTATAAGTAAATAGAAATCTATGAAATTTAAACACAAGGTTTATGACCACAAAAGGAAGGTTGGGATTGATTTTTGGAGTTTTGGTCCCAACAGTTTAGGAATTAGGGGCCAAAAGGGTCCAAAATTAAACTTTGTTTGATTTCATTGAAAATTTAACTATTGGGGTTCTTTGATATGCCGAATCTAACCGTGCATTTAGGATCTTAATTTTTGGTTCCGTTTTCAAATTGGTCTACATTAAGGTCCAAAGGGTCCAAAATTAAACTTAGTTTGATTTTAACAAAAATTGAATTCTTTGGGTTCTTTGATATGCTGAATCTAAACATGTACTTAGTTTTTTTTATTATGGGACCAGTTTTCAAGTTGGTCCAAATCGGGGTCCAAAATTAAACTTTGTTTGATTTCATCGAAAATTGAACTATTGGGGTTCTTTGATATGCCGAATCTAACCGTGCATTTAGATTCTTAATTTTTGGTCCCGTTTTCAAATTGGTCTATATTAAGGTCCAAAGGGTCCAAAATTAAACTTAGTTTGATTTTAACAAAAATTGAATTCTTGGGGTTCTTTGATATGCTGAATCTAAACATGTACTTAGTTTTTTTATTATGGGCCGAGTTTTCAAGTTGGTCCAAATCGGGGTCCAAAATTAAAGCTAAAAAGGGGGTAAATTATTTTTTTTTTTTGGGGGGGGGGGGGGGGTGGGGCAATTCTCCACAGCATATTGTATTACACAAAAGCAAAAAATTGAATATAAATTCAAATCATATGACCAATTCTAAGTTCTTTATTTCAGTTATTCTGTGTCGGAAACCTATTATGTGTCAAATAATTGAAGAAATTTTCAATTGCACAGTATTGCGCAATAGCAAGAAATTGATATGTGTGCCCTGTTATCAAAACTTTATTATTAACAAATTCCATTGGAAATTTGCCAATATAAAATGTGCTGATGAAGCTTTTTTGTTTATCTTATCTAAACTGCTTTTAATATGTATATTTAAAATTTGCCATCCATGACTATGATGTCATTTTCTATTTTAATATGTTATGGTGTATTTAAATGGGCTGTTATGGTTGCAAAGTATAAAGAAATGGGGGGGGGGGTTGAAAACAAAATTTGGGGGGGGGGGTAAATGAGAAATTGGGGAGGGGGTAATTTTTTCTCATTTCATATTTCATAAATTAAAAAGAAAATTTCAAATTTTTATTAGCAAAAAAAAGGGGGGGGGGGGGGGGGGTTACAATAAATTTTATTGTTTTTTGTTTTTTTTTTTTTTGGGAGGGGGGGTCAATGTGCTACTTCATAGTGTATTGCACAAAAGCTAAAAAAAGGGGTAAATTATTATTTTTTTTTTGGGGGGAGGGGCAATTCTCCACAGCATATTGTATTGCACAAGAAGCAAAAAATTGAATATAAATTCAAATCATATGACCAATTTTAAGTTCTTTGATTTCAGTTATTCTGTGTCAGAAACCTATTATGTGTCAAATATTTGAAGAAATTTTCAATTACACAGTATTTCGCAATAGCAAGAAATTGATATGTGTGCCCAATTTTAAATTTTAAATTGGTTATTTCTGATTTATATATAAAAACAAATAATACTGATATGGTTTGAATAGGTAAATTAAAAATTTTTAAGTTCTTAGACAACATTCATTCTGTGTCAGAAACCTATGCTGTGTCAAATATTTATTCACAATCCAAATTCAGTATTGTATCAAGCTTGAATATTGTGTTCATAATTGCCCCAACTATTCAGGGTTCGACATCTGCGGTCGTATCTAGCTGCGCCCAGCGGAGCATTTTATTTTAAACTAAAATCTATCCTCTTTCAGTCAATATTACAATTTTGAGGTTAAGACATTTATTATTTATTTATCATGTAGTCAAACTTTACCAACTCTAATAATTAATAAAATTCTGGGGGGTGCATTTCTCTGAAATTAAGATAATTAGTGGAGTGTAACCTAAATTTTGGAAAATAAAAAAAAATCGGGGCGGCACGATTTTCGAGGGGCGGGCGGGGATGAAAATCTATCAATTAATTTTAATTGGCCTTATATATTATACGAGTTAGTAAATTTTCATTTATTGTAAGTTATATACACATGGGGATTATACAACAGTACATGGAGTAAACAATTACAAACAACTATAGACAGAGAAGTTACAGGAAAAAGAAAATAAATATGACCGATGTGTCCCCCAATTCTAGCAGGTCCAATGACCGCTTTATAAAGTTGTATGGAAAAGAATCACATCGTGGAATACTTTTGGCATTAAATACTAATGATCACTAGCCTGCCGACGAGATCGTAAGTTGCTCCCGTCGTCCTCCGTCCGCATACCCAATTTTCGCGGCGATCTGGTGTACGGCCGAGGCGCACCGAGCCTTTTTCGATCTGACCGTGGAGGGGGTTCACATTTTCTATGACCGTGGAGGGGGTACACCTTTTCTTTGTCAACACTGAGGTTGTGAGTTCGAATCTCACCTGTGGCAGGGTCTGTTCGACTCCGATCTAAATTGATAAGGATTGCAAATTTTCCTACCGAAGGTCGGTGGTTCTCTCCGGGTACTCCGGCTTCCTCCACCAATAAAAACTGGTCGTCCTTTGAGATATCCAGACACTCAATCAACATTCCAGAAAGACAAGAAGAAGATGACATCACTGATGACTCCATAAACTCTACTATTGACCCGCAGCATGCCGAAGAGATCACATACGAGGTTGTCACCCAAGGATCCCAACGTCTGAAAAAAAAATTGTTTGACAGCTTAGGTTATACTTACACTGTAAAGTCTAAGGTATTTTTAAAAATTTAAGCTTTATTTGATCAAAAAAGGTAAATTAGTTCGTATATATGTAAAATTAATGTTTTCCAAAAAGCTCTGGGACAAGTATGTTGCTGCCGAAGTCACTGCCAGCCAGCTCTTAAGGAAGTGTGCCAACGTGTACGCACCCCCAACCGTCAGCGCTCTAGACAAGGACCACAGTGCCTAATGACTTTTATATTTATTATGTTTAGCTTTATAACTTTTGTGCTTTTGTAACTTTTGTATAAAGGCTAGTGCTTTGCTTCACATCATTTATCATAACTGTATTATTACTGTATCCATAGTGCTCTGATCTTTATGAATTTCTTGTTAAGTATTGTTAATTGATGATGTAATAAAGAATCACTACTTCAATTTTGTTTTTTATTTCATTGCATTGGGGCCGAGTTGTCTTCTAAACATATTCACTTGCATATTTTGTTATCTTCAAACGAGGGCCGAGTTGTCTTTCAAATGAGGGCCGGCTTGTCTATTTTTGGGGGCCGACCTGTCCGATGTTGGGGCTGAGTTGTCTTGGGGCCGGGTGGTCTTAGATCCAATATGTCATATATTCGCCGCGAAATAGCCAAATGTGCTGAAAACGACGTAAAACCCCAACTAAACAAACAAACAAACTCAATAATATATAGGATTGTGCTAATGAAGGCAAGAATTCTACTATTTTTAAAAAAAATCGTTGATGAAGGTTGGGAAAAAATACAGCGGCACGTTCGGATAATTTTATTTATTCCGTGTTTGTGAGAATTTACAGTAGTTACAGTAGAGCATAAAACTTCCGGTTTCACTTTCAATTTCAATTTTCTTTTTTTTTCACGGCAAGTCGTATGTTTAAATCCATTTGGAAAGTTTCATTACCACTTCATTTTTCTCTGCATATTCGATTTAGTTGCAATGTTATATATCTTTCTCATGACACTGCGAAATTATTGTTCTGAAAGTCACGTTTCATACCTTAGACCATGGTCATGTGACAAGCAGTCTTGTGACTACACTTCATAAAAGTGACAGAAAATTGAAAACCAATCACTTGATTATAGTAAATCAATCGGTAAGTACATACATTTTGCACTTTAACTATAAAGAATTTTATGAATTTCAACATAATTTCTATAGACGTTAAGTTCAAAGCCACGATTTAAAATTTTAACAATTTATAATTATCATCCTTAAATGCAAATTTGACAGATGTGTGCCGCCCACTGATGCAAATCACACCCGCAGTTCGTATGAGCACGATAAAAACAAAAGTGTAAGGTACTCACTGTGACAGTCATGAATCATACTTGTAGAAATTACTAATTTATGAGAAAAAGAACAAAAAGCAATTTCCCCCTAAAAAGATGAAAAAGCATTTTTTATTTCTCTAGAAAATATGGTGCAAGTTATATAGAGTAAAAATAAAAATGGGAAATGACCCCCCCCCCCCCCCCCCAATTAAAAAAAAGGTTATTGGTAGGTATTAATCAAGAAACCTACCAATAATTTTATAATCATGTTCTAATTCAGTAATGTTAGTTCAATATAGGTGGAATAAACTTAAGAATTGAATGTAGTGGATCTTGTTCTTGGAGTTGGGTAGTAAAGAACAACTTTCTTATAAACAATCCTGACATATGTATAATGAAGTGGCTACATGTGCTGCATGCAGTGAAGAGCATAAATTTTGGTGACACAAATGCATTTCGGGTCTGTTGTCCCAATAACATTTATCCCATAGCCATATCTCCATTCAGTTCTAAAAAAAGGTAATAGAAGAAAAGACTTAAATTGTAAGTACAAAAGAGACAGAATGAAAAAATTATCATCTTCAGAATGCTTGCTTTTACTAACCTGTGGCTGAAACGTCTGAATGAGTTTTAATATCCCTTTGTACTAAAGTATGTTACTTCAGTAAATGCCTTTTTCCAAATCCAAATCAATTTGATTTTTGAAAATTATTCAATCAATGATTACACTATTTTGGAGCATGCTTTTTTAAACAAATTTTGAAGTCTTAAAATTCTGGTTTTTGTATGGACACTTTCCTCTGCTGAAGTTCAATTGTATTTCTGTAAAGATTTGTACAGTTTTAGATTCAGTTCCAAATTTATTAAATTGATAAAATAAATAATTTTAAATTTTATACATAATATTGTTAAAATCAAAGAATGGTAAATAACTGTAAATATTAGATGTTGCAAATAACTTTGATAAATGCATGCATAGCAAATTATTAAAGGAACAAAAAATATTCTACTAGATTTCTTATACATGTACTGAGATAATTTTCAGAACCTGAGTAAGCCCATATTATGATAAAGACTCCCAGAACCTGTCTTATCAATTTAAAATTCTATGTACAAATTTATATGTTCAAATTTAGTGGAAATGGCATGTAATTAGGTTATCAGAAAATCATATGGTGTAATCCTCATGACTTGTCAGCACATTGTCCTTGTACTTGTTATTAGACATGAGCAAACTTAAGGAAAGTTTAAGATTGTTATAAGTGTTTTATAATTTGATTATACAGTCAATTGATTATCGACATTTGATCAGATGAACTAAAAAAAATGTGACTATGGATCTGATCTGATATTGGATGATCAAGGACGAAGTCATTCATGCCAATTTAAACCTGACTTTATCCATAAAGTCAAAAGTAGACCCCATTAACTGCTTACTGAAATAATAAAATTATTTAGGAAAATAATAATAGTAAATATTTTTAATTAATTAGTTCACATGTTTATTAAGAACTTTATTAGGATTCATGTTTTTTTTAAGGGAGACAACTCAAAATATCTACTTTTTCACAAAGATTTGTAATTTGACTTGCATAGTTATAAAAAGAGAAATGGAATTGTCACTGTAAGCAGTAAAATGTCTTAAGTTAGAAAAGCAATATCAAGTTTTTCAGGAGCCTCTGTGTCCGAGTGGTCTAGGTAGTTGGTCATGACTACTAATGATCACTAGTCTGTCAACACTGAGGTTGTGAGTTCAAATCTCACCTGTGCCAAGGTGTGTTTGAGTCCGATCTAAATTGACAAGGATTTCCATTTTTCCTACCGAAGGTTGGTGGTTCTCTCCTGGTACTCCAGCTTCCTCCACCAATTAAAACTGGCCACCGCGAAATAGCCAAATGTACTGAAAACGGCATAAAACCCCAATTAAACAATCTCAAATAAATTTTTCATAAATGACAAAAAAGGTCATAAGACTGAAAATATATTGCATTTTCTAGTTCATTTAAAGTATGACATTCACACATGATGATTAAGCTGATTCATATTTTTTTTAAGGATTGAATACATTTTGAATAATAATTTGATTTAATTTTTCCTGTGTGAATTGCATGAGGAAGTGAAATTTATGATAAAATATATTTTTATCTGTCACCAGCATAATCATGTAAGGACAATTTAGTTGAATGGTATTATGAAGTGGATTGTCACATTTCTATTTCCTTGTCTCATTTGTAAAAATTGTTCTGTGAACATCTGATAAAACTTTTAAATTTTAGGCCTTCGTATGTATTTTATCTTCCATTTACATGGAGCATTGTTTTGAACTATCAATGATGAAATGATCGTTGCTCATCATTGAAAGTTACAATATTGAAATTACTTATAAACTATATATGCTTGATACTCTACATTGTATTTTTCTTGTATTAAAAAGTGCTTCCCGAGTATTATAGTACATGTGTATTGTACTTTTGAAAGTGGGGAGAGGGTATGGTTCTACCACTTATCTTTTCTTTATAGGCTCTTTTTGGATTAACTGTTACCCCAGTAAAATAGCAGTTTATTTCCAAACCCCCTAATATACATGTTGACATAAACATGACCAAAGAATCACAACTCACAAAACCTCAAAGTGAGAAAATAAGCTACCACCCCAACTCCTTCCATAAGAAAATGTTTGTTAGACTGCAAAATAACCTAAAATGTTAGTGATGTGTCACCCTAACAAACAAATTGTCTTAACTGTATACATGTATATTTGTTCTTTTCTAAAAATCAGTACCTCCAATTTTCTTTTTTTAAATCTGCAATTTATTGACCCTCAAACGTCAAAATGACTTCTGAATACCTCAAAGACTACTTCAAAATTTGTTCAACTTCAAAAATAGCAAATGAGGAAAATGAATTTACCCAGTCCCTTCTGCTTTCCCTCTCACTGAAAAAAACATAAAAGCTGTTGTATTGGGAAAGCATCAGAAAATTGTTGATGCCCATATAAGTGAATTAGTCTCTTATTCATCCTCCTAGAAATAGTACAAGTATGTGTCATAGTTTTGAGTTATGATAAGCCTATTAATAGGAACAGGAAAATATTGAAGTGGGTATGAATGTACATGTATCACTCCATAATGACTGCTATTTTTCAGAAAATGAAGTTGTTAGCAGTTCTGTGTGTTTTGGTAGTGTCGACATGGGCGGTGCCATTGTCGGAGGAAAACTTACATTACAATGACATTGTGGAAACTGTCAACATGCAAAAAACAACATGGAAGGTTTGTTAATGTCGAGTTGATTTAAATTGAATGTTGTGCCAACACAATATATCTATTTTTATGCTACATCACTAATCCTGTTTCTAATTTCCAAAACAGAAAGTATATATTTAAAATTTTGAGAGAAAAAATTGGCAACAAGGATTAAAAACAGGAAAAATTAATGTCACATTTACTTTGCAGGCTGGACACAACTTCAGATACATTCCGGTTCATGATAGACTAAAATATGTAAAGAAACTTTGTGGAGTAATCCCAACCCCAGAGGACCAGAAATTACCAGTTAAAAACATTCAACCAAGGAAAGATTTACCTGACCAGTTTGATTCCAGAACACAGTGGCCAAACTGTCCAACAATTAAAGAAGTCCGTGATCAGGGTGATTGTGGATCATGTTGGGTAGGTATTTCACGATTTTTTTCATGTTTTCATGAGACATGGTTTAATTTTTTTTAATGGAATTCCATTATCTGAAGTCTGGATTACTCAATGATGGTTCCTTTGTTATACATAGTAAAATGGCTGCCAGTGTTAAAAAAAAATATAACAAAATCAGTTTGAAGTCTTCAAATTATTGCAGTTTTAAAGATCAGAATTTTCTGTGCATCATGAAATATGATTGTTTGTTTGTTTAGTTGGGGTTTTACGCCGTTTTCAGCACATTTGGCTATTTTGCGGCGGCCAGTTTTTATTGGTGGAGGAAGCCCCAGTACCAAGAGAGAACCACAACCTTCGGTAAAAAAATGGGCAATCCTTGTCAATTTAGATCGGAGTCGAACACACCCTGCCAGAGGTGAGATTCGAACTCACCTCAGCATTGACAGGCTAGTGATGAATAGTAGTCATGAAATATGATTCAAAATACAGATATAATGATGATGTTTTAGGTATTTCGATCAGCTGTGAATAGATTGTATATTCTATTACAAGGGAATGACTATAATCTTCAAAAATAACAGCTATAACAACAAAACCTAATATCCATATATATAACTGATATGACAGAGCTTACCTTACAAAAAGGCAAAGAAAACTTGTATGAATTAAAGTAATCACAAATGTTTACTTTATCTTAATTGTTTAGGCTTTGTTATTTTTCCAAAAGCTCTTAGGATACTAACGAGTTCAAACACAATATGTTTGAAAAAACATAACTGCAAACATTTAAGTTTGTCTCCATAAATTGTATATTTTTAAACAATACATTGTAACTAGAGATGATAAGTTTAAACCTTTGGATTCAAAGAAAGAATTGTAAATTAATTATTCTCCGCCAATTACCCAGTACTATAAGAATGTACTTTAAGATTAAAGTACAAATTGATACTATATTTAGCAGGAAACGAAAAACTATATTTCATGAATTTTTTACCTGTATGTACAATTTTGCTTATTCTAATTTTGCCATCACTTTCTGTCTGTCCTCCCTCCACATTTCACATTTTCATCTTCTTCTCTGAAACCACCAGTCCAAATTGAACCAAACTTAGCAGGAATGTTAATTTGATGGTTCTGTACAAAAGTATGTTTTTTGTGCCGATTGGATATTCAAGATGGCCGCCACAGCCGGACTAAGTTTAACATTTGACCCTATGGGGAAATTTGCATAAAGGTCTTCTTGTCAACTAAGCAAACTCAAATGCTTTTGTTTCATGAAGATCCCTAGATAAATGTCTGTTACAAAAGTTATGTTTTCCGTGCCAATCGGAATCCAAGCTAGCTGCCACAACTGGATTTAGTTTAAGATTGGACACTGGAAGAATTCTTTACATATCTTATCTAGAAGTGCTGGGCACTCTAGAACAATTCCTTTCAGATCTTATCTAGAAGCACTTTGTCAGTTGTGGTCACCTAAAATCCAGGTGAGCGATTCAGGCTCCATGGAGCCTCTGGTTACATCTTAAAATATCTTTTATATCAAATTATTTCTGAGTATCTATTTAAAGTGGATTGGGGAAAAAGATACGATAACTAATGCTAATCCCTCTCCACTAGGTGGGTGTCAAAGAATGGCCCCTGTCATCCTTGTAGCTGATCAATTGTATATTATTTATTACATCTATTGTTGATGATGCATTAATTTTATTTTATATTTAAACGTTTACACCAGTGCAGAACTACATACCTATGAAAAAAAACATTTTTCTGTTGGCTGTAACTGTTCAAAATATTCAGTGTATTTATCTTTATATTCTGTAGGCATTTGGTGCAGTAGAGGCCATGTCTGACAGAATATGTATAAAATCTGAAGGTAAAGTCAATGCTCATCTCTCTGCTGAAGACATGAACGACTGCTGTAAAACATGTGGTAATGGGTAAGTGTTCATGTTTTTTGTATTCTCAATTTTTGGTACATGTAAGTTACCTCTAAGAGTTATCGTCTCTTTGGAGAAGGTGTCCTTCATAGATATCAATGGAGAATTTATCAATTTTCTGCAAAATATTTCTTCTTCAGGAATCAATATCCAATATTTTTATAAACATTTAAAAGTGTTTTTTTGCCCTTTGTGTTAAATACAAGACACTTTCTGTCAGGAAGATAAATGAGTCATATGGGAGACAACTCCAAGTAGGGAATAACAAAAGCAACACACAGGAATTCCTATAAGGCAGCAGCATCACAATTTTCAAACTACAACTCCTTGCAAATGAGTAAATAGATTTCCATGTTATTTTAGGTTAAAATAAGTCTACATGCTTACCATAAATATTTATAACATAGTGGAAATCCAGGTATTTTTTCTCAACTCGTATACATTTGTAGATTATTGATTATTTCTACAGATGTAATGGTGGGTTCCCAGAAGCTGCATGGCAGTATTGGAAAAAAGAAGGCCTGGTTACTGGTGGACAATATAATACCCATCAGGTATCTATAATTTTTACAAGAATTTGTATTAGATCTGAGGGTAAAGTCGTATATATATATATGAATTTAACTATATCATTGCTATAAAACGGAAGCTTGTCTGTGACAAGAAGATGTACAGGAGGTCCAAATAGTAAAGGTTAGCTACATGTAAGTTCTGGGAGTTTTTCCTAAGAATACCAAAGTTATAATACAGTGGTAAAGTCTGTAAAACCATTAACATAAAGATCAGGCAACATAAGGTACTGTTCATTAGTTTAAGATTTTTAGGTGATGGATAATAATATAAGTTAGAAAATTGTTAGGACTTAAGTTCAATAAAATATTCTTTCTAAAGGGCTAGAATTCTTTTTCTAATCAGCTATTTATACTTTACTGTAGGGATGCCAACCATACACAATCAAAGCTTGTGACCACCATGTTGTTGGACATTTAGATCCATGTGCCAAGAAAGTATCAAAGACTCCAACATGTAAACATACTTGTGAGGCTGGATATAATGTAACATACTCTAAAGATAAACATTATGGTAGGTAATATGTACTGTAAGGACATTTAAAGTTTATTGATAAATTATCATCACAAGGCCCTCACGATTGAAAATCGGCCCATTTATTTTTTTAATTTTTAACAAAAGACATAAATTTCTCAAGTCTGAGATCAAAGATTCACATAATTATGTACATGTACATGTACAGTGAATTTTTGTGGAGCCAAATGGACCACAAGTTCTCAAACTTGACCTATAGAGATTGAGAATTTTCAAGCACATTTGCCTTGCGAAAAATGAGTTGAATATTGGCAAAAAAATACCGAAGCAACAAAACAGAGCGAAAAGTCCACAAATTTGAAGTCCAAGGAAAAGCCAACATCAGGAGAATGGAACACAACAAAAAAATGCCACAAGGATACATGAAAACTAAAAGAATAAAAAATGTATAATAAACTTAAACAAAACTAGAACAAGACAGCACAGAAACTAAAGCACCAGTAATGTGAACTGACAGTGTAAATTGACAAACTAATTTGATACCTGAAATAAAAAATAAACTACTAGAATAGAGAATGGAAACGGGGAATGTGTCAAAGAGACAACAACCCGACAAAAGAGTATCATTCACCCCATATTTGTTTTAGAAGGGATGGATGAATATCTATCAATTAACCTGAAATGGACTAAGCCATGAAAAATATTAATAAATGAATATTGGCAAAAGAGTAAAAGTTTGTGCGAAAGTCTGTAGAACCATGATATAAAAGCCAGGCAAATTTGAGAAAACTGTAACACTTCAAACAAATACTAAAATGATATAACATAAAAACAAAATACTAAAATGATATAACATAAAAACAAAATACTAAAATGATATAACATAAAAACAAAAGAAAACATATGGAAAACTAGTAAACAGAGTAACGAAATTATCAGGATTATCTCCCTTGTGCATAGATCTGATCTTTGACTGTTATGGTTATACTTTGGTTAAGTTGCTATTCCAGGAATTTGCATTTTAGCATTTTGGGGTGTCTTTTGGCTATCTAAATATTGCAGTAAATAGACAAAAATATTCATATTGTGTGCATCAAAAAATTTGTATAATAAAATATTGGATGGTAATATCCATCTCTTTTTATTAATTAATAAATTTTATTTGCAAAATTACGCTCTTGTGGGTCAAGCAAATACATACATCAGACAAAGAAACAAATACAAGTCAATGGAACAAATAATATATAAATGTAAAAAGTTTTGACCGACACGGACCTCATTTTCGCAAATATAATGATGCTTTTTGAAAAAAGTCGCATATTGCTGGAAAAATTTATAATCATTTCAAAATTTTATTAAAGATGAGGTTTGGAGACGTTTTTTTGTAATATAAATTTTTTGAATGTTTCTAAGATTAATTGGTTTGTAGATCCTAAAAATTAACATCACATATTATTTCAAAGTGAAAATGAATGGGTATGGAGTATGTGTTAAATTAGGAAGCAATGTCTGAAAAGGTACTTGATGTTTATACTAAATATTTTAGAAAAAAAGAACAAAGTTAACATTTCATATTAAATGTTTTTTTTAATAATTCAAGGTATGTCAGCTTATGCTGTTAGAAGGAGCGAAATGGAAATTATGACTGAAATTATGAATAACGGTCCAGTAGAGGGAGCTTTCACTGTCTACGCGGATTTCCCATCATACAAATCTGGCGTTTACAAACATACAACTGGACAGGCTTTAGGAGGACATGCCATCAAAATAATTGGATGGGGAGTGGAAGAGGGCACAAAATACTGGCTGGTAGCCAACTCATGGAATACAGACTGGGGAGCAGCAGGTTTGTATTCCTATATATTTATGCAAAATATCAAAATAAAGCAATGTTAGATTCTTGTTCACCCCGTAATTATGCACCTGGCTGCGACTGGACGTTAAACAACAATTCATCATCAAAAGACAAAAGGATTAGGCACAAGTCTTTCTTGTCTAATTGAGTGAAAATTCGAAGGAATTCAGTGATTGCCTATTATAAATCTTTTTTCTTTCTGCTATGTCGTATACTAACTTTAATATTATGTTTTATACAATAAATGAATTTGATATAATACAGTTACTTAATCTTGAAAATACAAACAGTAAAAATTTTCCATAACAAATTCAACAAATTTTGTATTGCATTACTCTAAGCTAAAAATATGAAAAATGTAAACAATAGCACAAAGCGCTGCAGAGCAGAATCACACACAAAATGACCAAAATAAGTTGAATCAAATAATTATGTTACAACCCACATGTAGCTATGCTTTGAGTGATCTTGACAATAATTAACTATGTGATTGGGGATTTTCCTAATGTCCATGATATCAGTGCAAAGTACACGTGTAATAGCAATGACCTTGGAAATTTGAGGCAAATTACAGAAATATTAATTGTACTAGTATATGAAAAAATTATTTTCATTGGTGCCACTTTCAAACAACGGTGTATTGCTTCAGCTAGGGTAATCTTGCATTAAACTGTTGCTTCTGTTTATTTTCCAATGAAAAGAAATATAATTTTCCATATTTTATCTATTATTGTGGTTTGGGTACCTGAAGGGAGATAATGCTTGGTTTCCTTAAAATTAAAACTATCTCAATGTCATCTGATAGCATCCTCACCTCATGCATGGTATGTCACAGGTTTGATCCTTTGGTTGGTTAAACCACTGATTGTAAAATTGGCAGCAAGAATGCAGCATTTTGTAGTAAGATCAAATAGTTTGGCTCAAAGTCAGAATAATATGTCTGGATGGGGTGGCTTGTCTTCCTGCAGATTGTTATACTGTGGGCCTTATATGTTGAAATTGGCTGATCATAATGGTCAAGTACAAAGTAAGGTTTGCTATCCTTTTCCTCTGCATGTAGTATTTACAACTGGATGGTAACAAACAATCAATCGATCAGTCAGTCAATCCGTATATTGAATCTTTTGATCTATAAGATTAGTAGGAAGAAGGGTATTTGGAAAAAATCCAGCCCATAATATAAAGATGGCATGTGATCAAATATTACCTAAAACTAAATAGTTATTTAGTAAACTAATTTAAGGTAACTTCTTTTATTCCCCATGCCATAATAATCAGATGGTTAGTCCCTTATCATTAATTGTTTATTATGCATATTATTTCTTGTAGGTTTCTTCAAGATCATAAGAGGTACCGATGACTGTGGAATAGAATCTGGTATTGTTGGTGGTGAACCCAAAATGCAATAAACATAAAAGGAAAACTGCTCATTTCAATAAATACTTTATAAATTTTTACTATAAATTATTTTTTTAATTAAAATTGATTATATAATGTATAGGTTTTTATTCCACCTTGCTAGTGCTTTGAGAAGGATCTTAGAGGATTAATAGTTATACCCCTGCTATAAATATGTGGAGGATATATACCAACTACAGCTAGTCCACAACTGTTTTATAGTTAGTGTGAAGCATAATCAGGATGACTTATAAGCTGAATGCCTATTTTATATCCAGTGTTCATCTACTTCCTGTTTAATGATGCCAAATATTTTACCCTAAGGACACTGGAAATTGTTGGTCTCAAAATTCTCAGAAACTGGGACACAACCATTTTATAGTTGGTGTGAAGTATGACCATTATTAGTAGTAAGGTTGGTAACGCCTTATACAATTATCACCCTTATTGGTGTGTGACCCGACGGTTTGTCTCCCAGAGGAAAGTAAGGTCACCCGAGGGCTTGCCCGAGGGTGACCTTACTTTCCGAGGGGAGACAAACCGTCGGGTCACACACCAACAAGGGTGATAACTGTTATATTATATCGAATATTCAATTTAATTCAATTTAATTTAAATTTTCCGTTTAGTATTCTTGGAGTCCTTACCAGACAGCAGGCGTTCCATTTCTGCCTCATCCACCGCAAGCAACCTGTTGTCGGACACCATGTTTTTTGTTTACTGAATCAAGGGAAGTAACTATAAATGGAAACACGTGAGGCTCACGAGGGGATTTCCATGGGGTTTTCTCGCGAGCGGTTGACCTTACTATGCGACCCAACGATTTTAGGTTGACCCAACGAATGGGCAAATATCACGTGACACTGTTTTAACAAATCAGATTAAAGATTTCTATATGAGTATATAATATTTGTACTTCTTGCACATCCTTTTTCTGCTGAACAAATGAAAACTTATATTTTATGCCGATGGAAGGGTCATATAGATTTATTCTTCTCTGTTTGTACGGCCATCCTGTTTGGTTAAGTTTTTGCATTTAGGTCTGTTTCTCAGAAACCCATGGAGGTACATCAATGATATTATATCACTACAATCCTCTTATAGCACTGAACACAGTTCAAATTTGGGTCTTTTTTACCTACATTTAATGCATGACTGACTGTTACATAGTTTTGCATCCAATTTCAAATCCTAGGAATCCAAGGTGTTATATCAAATTAATTATACTTGATCACTATAATCCTCTTACAATGGTATAATGGATTTCTCCAACAACTGGGCCATTCTATATCTCAGAAACCCATAGAGGTACATCAATGATATTTTATCACTACAATCCTCTGATAGCACAGAACACAGTTCAAATTTGGGTCATTTTTACCTACATTTAATGCATGACTGACTCTTACATAGTTTTGCATCTAATTTCAAATCCCATGAATGCAAGGTGTAATACCAAATTAATGATACTTGATTACTATAATCCTCTTACATTGTATAATAGATTTCTCCAACAACTGGGCCATTCTAACCTCGGTCAAGTTTTTATGTTTAGGTCCATTTCTCAGAATCCCATTGAGATGAATCAATGATATTAAACCACTTCATTTGTCTTCTACAGCGCAATAAAAATCAGCAACATTTGAATTTACGCGAGCTACATTTTATGCTTCAGTGACATTGGTTAAGTCTTTGAATTTATGTAGAATAGAGAATGGAAACAGGAATGTATCAGACAACAACCCACACAAAGAGCAGAAAACAACTCAAGGTGTATATTTGACTCTCATAATTCAAACATCTTAAATATTTTTTTTTTCTCGATGAATTTATCTAAAAAATAAAAACACACCTCATAAGATAATACAGTGTTCAGAAAAGACCAGGAGAAAATGGTAATGACATTCAACATTTGTTCAATACACAATGTATATTGGCCGGACATGCATCAAAAACGTTACATTTTTTCTATGTAAGAATATCATGTATACAAGACAAAACCAAGACACGTCAAATCAATCAAGTGGGTTCCCTTTATAGTAGATAATTACAACAACGGATGACAGGCGGCCTCCGTGACAGTGGTTTAGGTAGTTGGTCACCTCTACCTGTGCAGGTGACTGCAGCCTATCACTACCATGGTAAGTGTTTATGGTTTGCTTTAGTAGTTTGCATTAATGACGACGTGCATTTGAACTATTATAATATCGTAGTGGTGTCAATTACTCACTAAAAGTCAATGCACTCCAGTTTCGTTCACCAATAAAACTTAACCATAATGATATTGTACAAATGAATAGAATCTGGCATTAAACTCCATCAAACAAGCGAACAAACACGCTTAATTGCCAAAATTCAATAATTTGACCTTGGAGTCAAAGATCCAAGTTTACATGTGGACCATGATATTACGTGACACATTACCTTATGGTGATACACCCACATGCAAAATTTCATATGCCTAGGTCAAAAGATAACAAATGTTCTGGCCGGCATTGGTTGAATGAGAAAAAAAAAATAATTTGACCTTGATGTCAAAGGTCAAGGTCATATGTGGGTCATGATACTACGCAAAACATCTTATGGTGATACTCCAAATACCAAAGGTTATAGGCCTAGGTAAGGTTCCGGCCCGGACATGGTTGTATGAGAAAAAAAATCAATAATTTGACATTGAGGCCAAAGATCAAGGTCACATGTGATCATGATACTACGTGTCACATTATTTTATGGTGATGCACCCACATGCACAATATCATATGCCTAGATCAAAATATCAAAATTTCGTTCCGTGGAACAAGAGAAAACTTCAGGGCAAAACAATATGTCTCCCTTCGTCGAAGTGGGGACATAATTATGTCTCTTGTAAATTTTGGTTACATTTTGCGTAGAATATTGCGGTTATTATTATTATATATATATATATATATATATATATATATATATATATATATATATATATATATATATATCTTGCAAATTTACAGTAACTGTGCAACTTTTCCATAAACAAGCAATAATATTGCGGTTATTATTATTATTATTATTATATATATATATATATATATATATATTGCAAATTTACAGTAACTGTGCAACTTTTCCATAAACAAGCAATTCCTTTTCAAGGAATCATTATGGCCACGCGATTTTATCAAGTGTCCCGGATGTTCCTTACAACGTAATGGAAATGACCTCGGTAATTAACGGCAAACATCGGAAACTTAAAATACCTAACTTTAGTTTTGGTCAGAAAGAAATGTGATTTACTGTCAGGATCTATTACATTCCGAATACCTTATAATTACATGACCACAACAAAGTTGTTCTTAACACAATATTCAATTCAAATATCTGTGAAAATATGACATACTTGACTCGAGTTTTATAATTAAGGCACCATATACTTTTGAAATATGGTCAAGGTGTAAATGTGTACTTCTCGAGCGTATAATGCTTCCATATCTTATCATATTTTTCGACACATTCGGTATAGTTTAAAGTATTGCCCTTTGCCCTTTGACTTTAAAGACGCTTGGCTGTGGTAACAGCATATTTGCTCTGCGGTTGGACGAAAATAATGAAATTTGTTCGGTAAATCTGTTGTTGTGTTCGGTAGCTTAAAATTGCCATTCATATATGCATGTAACTAAAATCTTATTTTGTAACAACAGAAGTATTGAGACATTTTCCACAACTTAAATACTCACTTCATGAATTTTTAACACCAACTATCGTATGTGAGATGTATACAAGAAAGCACTCGTTAATCGACGTGGGACTTTTGCGTGGTTTAAAGTAAACAAACAAATGAACTTGTTTCTAATATATGACAGCCACACATTTTTACCATATCATTTAAATCCCATCATGGTCAAATCAACTGGCTGTTACAACTTGACTAATGCATGTAATGAGACTCGACTTAAAAAAAAACGTTTTCCAATCTATGACTTCATGGACTTGTAATTATTATAATGCACCATTATCAATGATTATTGCTTGCGCAAACATTCTTTCATATTTGTTCAGTTACACGTTGTATTTGTTTGCAAGAAATTCGCACCTAACAAAATCATGACTTGTCTTTTTTAATACATACAGTCGTAACAACGTGAAATACGAGACTCGGATAATGTTTTATAAATATATTTTATATATATTGAAATTCAATGCAATAAATTAATTACATCCGTTGATTTGCATTACGAAAATCAATATTTAGCGAGATATGACACGATCTAGCAGCAGCAATACCTTCATTAGTGTCATTTTTAAATTTTGTCTTTGATCCATTCTTATCAAGCATAGCGTTTTCATTGTTTTTGGAATACTGTAAGATGGGAAAGAATTTCTTTCTATTTTAATGTGCGTGGGTCGAAAAAGCTGTAAACAAATACCTATATGGAAAATTTCTGCTTGCCAATTCACAAGTATTACACTGTTTTGGTCAACTGTCAAGTATATTTTACCATTTGTAGAATATTGCCATAAATGATAATCAGAACCAAAACCGGCACCTTGATATTTATAATATTGGACAGGACGCGAAATTGAAACAGATGCGGATCCAGGATTAAAAGTTTGTAGGGCGCAATTTTCCGTCGATGTGTCTGGGGCCACTCATATGCAATTATATCGGTCATAATTAAGTTAGGTTACTCTGTTTAGATTTATTGACTGGTTACCCAATTATCTTGTACTGGTCCCATTCATGCCAAGCATTTATCGTACCTCGAAAACTCTGTATTGATTTAGCACGTACTCCTCGTCGTCACTTAAAAAAAACTTTCCATTTGAAATATTTAGTAACATTTCACGGATAATAATTCCAATATATGAAATTGTGACAATAATTAATAATATGAAATTTATCACCAATCTATACAAACTGGCAAAAGTACATAATTACACGTAATAAAGGGTTATGTTGCAAGTCTTTTTTCATTTTTTAAGGCAAAAAAAAAGCGATTGGGGGGGGGGGGGGGGGTAAATTTAATTTGATTTTTATCTGAAGTAACTTTTATACAGATACATCATTCTCGGGAGGGGTATTTGCCAAGAATACCAGTCGAGAGACGTGAAATTTCCCGAGCCCAATGGGCGAGGGAAATTTTGTCTCGAGACTGGTATTTTTCGCAAATGCCCCTCCTGAGCATGATGTATCTGTTTAATTACACCGAATGTCAAAATAAATGTTTCCATCTACAAACGCTTATACCAAAACCCAGTGATGATGTTGACATTTCAAACGCCCAGTCGGATAAGAGAATTTTTCGCAAATACCACGGCAGAGGGTAAAAAGTGCAAATACATTTTGACAAATACCCCACTGCGTCTGAAATCGTTTGTAATGCATAATATTTGTGAAAAATACCCCTCTAATGAACCAATCAGATTAATTGCAGCATTCTTATATAAGTGTAATTAACCTGTAAGGAAATTTGTACTGGTGTTCCTTCGGTGAAATCGCGGACAAGACAGATTCATGTCATTAATTAATAAACATTAAATTGATATATTAAAGCGTATATATATATATATATATCATGTTAAAGCTTTTTTATTGTACTTTCAAAATATTTCAACTTTGTATATGTTACATGCAATTTTCATTATGTAAAAATCAATAAAACCTTCATTTTTGGACATTATTTACTTGTCCCGCGTTACAAATAAGCAAACCAAGTCCGCAAAAAGGTGCAAAAATTTGTCCCAAACAAGCACCTCATAATTGGTCGATGACGTAATGTTCGTTTTTTCTTCAAAATGACGGAATTCCGAAAAAAGGGATCCAGATGATACAAATTATGTGTCCCATGCACGAAAAAGAGCAGTCGTTTTTTTTTTCCCGAAAAAAGTGAATACCAGAGCAATCCCCATGTCGTAAGTAAATAATTTTTATACTAACATTTTGTACAAAGCTCACACCTTTGCTTCATGCAAAAATCAAGGATTTAAAAAAATTCTCTTTATGCCAGTTGAATAGCAATGTCCAACATTTTGTCCCCTTCAAAACAAATTGACGCAGGGTAGCGTTTTTATGTTTTATCATCATATCTATTTAATACAGTGTTATTCGCTGTATAAAACATATTATAGGGGATAAAAGTACACACATTTATCTCTATTTTGATATGCAATTATCAGGAATTTAATATACACGTTACGTTTCATTGTCACATGATTTCATTAAAAAAGAAATTAGAAAGATTGACACGTAGACACATACATGAGATAATTAATAATACAATAAAAAAGAGAAGCAAAATACGGTAATGCGACTTATTTTGAATCGTTAATCAGGAAAATCAGAATCCGCTACTGGGTACAATAAAAATAAAAACATCTAAAGGATCTAAAAATCAAATAAATGTATATTTTTTTTTTATGAAAAATAAACATGGAAAACAAAACGAAATAAAATTATTTTCTTTCAGAAAAACGAAAAATATCGTAATTAATTCTCGGGAAAAACTCCAGTGGTATCGGGAGAAAAAAATGAAAAGAGAAGAGAACAAAAAAAATCGCACATGAAAAATGGCAAATTATCTCAAAGAGAACAAAGAAAGAAGCGACAAAGAAAAGAACACACAGGAAGAAAGTGACGTCGGACGAAAGAATACTAAGGAAAAGTGATTACAGACAATCCTTGAGAGATATTCTTATAGAGCAAAAACAAACATTCTAACGTGCGACGTTTCTTAACGATTTGACAGGTATAATGTACCTTGACTGTCCGTGTGTTTATTGTTCCAACCCTTTGTACATTGTATGTATACAGGTAACCGTTTGCTGACCAAAAACAGCGTGATTTCATCTTTAACGCTACCCTTTTTTAGCTCACCTGACCTGAATGGTCAAGTGAGCTTTTCTCATCACTTGGCGTCCGTCGTCCGTCGTCGTCGTCTGTTAACTTTTACAAAAATCTTCTCCTCTGAAATTACTGGCTAAATGTAACCAAAGTTGGCCACAATCATCATTGGGGTATCTAGTTTAAAAATGTGTCCGACCACCCCGCCTGCCAACCAACATGGCCGACATGGCTAAAAATAGAACATAGGGGGTAAACTGCAGTTTTTGTCTTATATCTCAAAAACTCAAGCAATTAGAGCAAAACTGACTGGGTAAAAATGTTCATCAGGTCAAGATCTACCTGTCATGAAATTTTCAGACGAATCGGTCAACCCTTGTTGGGTTATTGCCCCTGAATTGTTAAATTTAAGGAAATTTTGCAGTTTTAGGTTATTATCTTGAATATTATTATAGATAAAGACAAATTGTCAACAGCAAAAATGTTCAACAAAGTAAGATATACAAATAGGTCAACATGACGAAAATCATTGATTGACCCCTTATAGGAGTTTTTGCCCTTTAAAGACGGCGTCCGGCGTAAACTTTCTTTAAAGATTTTTTTCCTCTCAAACCACTGGGCCAATTGAGACCAAACTTTGGTGGAATGGTCCTTGGGTGGCCCCCTTCCAAAAATATGTCTGACATCCGCGACTTCCAACTGACATGGCTTCTGTTGCTAAAAATAGAAAAAAAGGGGTTGGATTTCAAAAATTTTCTTATATGAAACTAAAAGGTCAGTTGGAACCAAAGTTGGCAGTAATGGTTCTTAGGAGATTCTCTTTCATAAATATGTCCAATGACCCATACTGTTAACAAAGATGGCCGCCACAGCCGAACTTAGTTTAACATAGGGCCCTATGGGAAAATTCATTGAAAAATCTTCTTGTCTTAAACCACTTGACCAATTGGAACCAGACTTGGCAGCAATGGTCCTTAGATGGTCCTCTTACAGAGGTGTGTCTGATGACTTGGACCGTCAATCAAGATGGCCGCCACAACTGAACTTAATTTAACATAGGGCCCTATAGGAAAATTCATTGAAAAATCTTCTTGTCTGAGACCGGTTGACATATTGGAGCAGGACTTGGCAGCATTGGTCCTTTTTCAGAACTGTGTCTTATTTCGTGGACTGTGAACCAAGATGGCCACCACAGCAGAACTTAGTTTAACATAGCACCATATGGGAAAATTCATTGAAAAATCTTCTTGTCTGAAACCAGTTGACATATTGGAGCATGACTTGGCAGCACTGGTCCTTAGGAGGTCCTTTTTCAGAAATGTGTCTGATTTCATGGATTGTGAACCAAGATGGCCGCCACAGCAGAACTTAGTTTAACATAGGACCCTATTGGAAATTCACTCAAAAATCTTCTCGTCTGAAACCACTAAGCCAATTAGAATTATACTTGGTAGCAATGGTCCTTAGATGGTCCTCTTTCAGAATTTTGTGCGATGACCCAGACTGTCAACCAAGATGGCCGCCACACCCGAACTTAGTTTAACATAGGGCTCTATTGAAAAATTCATTGAAAAATCTTCTTGTCTGAAACCAATTGACATATTGGAGCCAGACTTGGCAGCATTGGTCCTTAGGACGTCCTCTTTCAGAAATGTGTCCAATCACCCGGATTGTCAACCAAAATGGCTGCCACACTGAACTTTGTTAAATATTGGACCCTATAGGAAAATTCATTTAAAAATCTTCTTGTGTCAAACCGCTTAGCCAGTTGGAACAAGACTTAGCAGAAATGGTCCTTAGATGGTTCTCTTTTAGAAATGTATCCGTTGACCTGGACTGTCAACCAAGATGACTGCCACAGCTGAAATTAGTTTAACATAGAATCCTATAGAAAAACCAGCCAAATTGACTGCAACACTTAAATTTTTAGGTCTGCTCAAGGTGAAAAGTTAAATCCAGGTGAGCGATACAGGCTCTAGGGAGCCTCTAGTTATAATCAATGCAACATTTTAATAAAGGGGTGTGGGTGTATGTAAGGGGTGGGGGGGGGGGGGGGGGTGGTCCCTAATTTGAATGCAGACATGAAATATAATAATTTCAAATGCCAGATAAGTAACATTTTAATTTATTTTAGATTGATAATTTATCTATTTTTGGTATTTATATATACACGTGTAATTGTAAACATTTGACATGTTATATAATTAATTATATTTACTCGTATGAACCATATTTACTTTGTTTTTACAAGATAGAAGCTGATTGGGATGGGGGCCATCTTGAATAATTGCACAACAATCGGGGAAGGGAGAGGGGGAAATTGAAAAAATGATCAATATTCAAAACGATTTGGAAGTAATTTGCAGACAAAATTAACTGAAAGAATTAACATGGTCTGAAAGTATGAAATTTTTACAGATAGCTGCATCTTTTTTCTATCCCGTGTAATAAATTTGAGCATTTTCCACAATTTATCAAACATTATCGTAATGGCGTATAGAACTAATTAGGAAATGATGATTTATTTTCAGGATAGAAAGGAATTAGCTTGTATTCATAATTAACTATTCAAAATATGCTTAAAATGACCATAAAAGATAATAGAATATGGGTATAGCTGCACATTTTTTGGAAATTGACGCGTTTCGGAGAATTTATCTCTCAATTGATATTGTCCCACACAAATGCATCAGATCTCGTCGCTTTTGATAATGTGAAAAAGTCACGTGATGTCTGGATAGTTGGGTATGGTTGTCGGAGCCTGATATGGGGTCTAGGGATCCTTCAGTTCATTTTAAGATGTTACCAATTGTACAACCTCAGAGTTTTGTATTATTTAATTTCTGTTACGAAATGGGTCGCATGGCTTTATGGTACATTTTACATTATAATCGCTTAGACGTCACTGGAAAGCAATTTGTCTCCTATGTCTTCAGCAAAATAATGTTAACATGTATAAGTACGTATTTATTAAAGCATATAGAGAATACAAATAAGACATGTTAATGTGATAACTAGGGTCCTTAACAACTTCACAGGGCACTGGGTTTTAACCGACGTCACGTTAGCCAATCAGCAGAGGACATATATTCCAAGCCGGGGATAAAGGTGCATATTATAGCCCATTCCAGAAACCCATCTCCGGTATCACGATTCTGACTCTAAAATTTGAAGCAAGTTATTTCCCTTGCTAGGGTGTTCCGGAACGTAGTACCGGTTGGCTGTAATGAAGAATAAAAGATTAGCTGTTCTTAAAACTTGTAAATTTGCACGTATAATGTTAGGTTTATATAAACTTGGGAACTACTTAGTACGATCTTTTTCCTTCCAACATACTGGTAATCAAACTTGATTATAGAGCTGGAAATATTTGTATATTATATCAAAGTAATTAGTTAATTTCTATTTACTTCCTACTGGTTGGTCTGCACTGCAGCGAACCAGTAATACGTCCCAGCAAGGGAAAACACTTCAAATTATAATTTTTGAGTCGGATTCGTGATATGGAAATGAGTTTCTGAAAAGGGCTGTAGACAGGAATTAACGTACCGTATAAAATGATAGTATTTTGTACTGAAAAAAAATCATCTGAATATGCATATTTTAATAGGATAAATCCGGTATTTTAGGTCTTTATACATCTCCTTTATCGGTAAAACGGTGTCCGTCGTGCCGTCGGGGCTAGTATAGACCTTTTCGGAGAGGGTATGTTCTTTTTAAGTTTTATTGTAATTCATGCTACGATATTCTCCCGGGGACAAATGCCCGCCAGGTATCAGTAAAGTACAACCGTACATAAGAACTAATTCAATTTTGTAGGCAAACAAGAACATACAAAATAACAATCCAAAGATACTTATATTAGATATAGTAAATTTATACTATGCTGTATACGACGCATTTCAAGGAGTTACCTCTCATCAGCAGCATTAAAAACCGAAACATTTGGAAGACCAAAAACCAAACTTGTATTAAACAAGAAGTACTCAACTGAGCAAATACTTTTTTTAAGACATCACAGAAACGTTTTACTGTACTTGTTTGGCCATATGTCACCTTGACATTACCTCATCAATCTTAGACGTATAGCTACATTTGTACATGTAAAAAAAATAATATCAATTCTATAATATACAATTAAGACCTTCAGAAGAAGGTATTATACATAATTATTAAATCGAGGAAGAGTTGTCTTTTCGAGGGCCCCTGGCCCGAGGAAAAATAACCCTTTCGAGATCCTATGCTTCCTCGGTATAATACCAAACGGATTATTCGACAGAGCACATTATTGTCACAAATATTTTTGTCCGTTTATCCTATGTTAATAGAATTTAATTTATTATCATTAGATCTATATCATACATTTTAGGGATGGGAGAAGCGGAAATGAAAATGTCCTTCACGATAAACACTGCACGTTGCATTGTTATCAATTTGCACGAATAACGAACCTTCCAACGTGAAAACACGCAAAACAAAAACCGCAAAACCCGCGCAAGAGAATAACCCTGTGCCACCCTATCTCGACTATTTTCCATTTGTCGTACGTCACAAACGAAAAATGTTATACGGTACAAGAACTTCAAAGAAATCCGGAATAAAAACAACTTTAGTTCCTGACTTTCACAGTTCCTGTGCTCATTAGAATCCAACTGACGAACTTAATACGTGACAAACGCGACGTCAGTCTCCACTTATAATCCGTTATTTAACGATATAAATATTTGTTTAATGAACCAGATTTATTCTGAAACCATTGTGTTTATCACTGTTTCATTCTTTTAAATCAATTACCAAATACTAGCAAGTTTTATTATTGTAACAATATATTCATTAGTGTACTATTTCTTATTGTTTTATCTACTCTGACCCGCATCGTTTTGAATAGCTTCAATTAGAAATCGCAGTTCATTATTTTTTAATTTTTTTAATGACACTTAATTTAGTTAGGGGTCATCGATAATTGTCAACATCTTTCACAAGTTTACAAAGTGCACTCATTTTGAAAGCCCCCCCCCCCCCCTCAAAAAGTGTACATAAACATTTATAAACATTGTTGCTATGAACAGGAACAACTCCTTACTAGGAAAGAGGATATACAGTCTGAACAACTATTCCTCCATATCTAGTTTTCAATATCACAAACCTGTCAAAACTTTTACTAAATTTTATCATCGGTACAAGGACATCATTATAGTAATGAAGGTTATTTTGAAGGAATTTATTAATGTGTAAACTAGGGCGATTCACTCACAAACTAAATAAAGTCCGAAGGTCTTTGCAAAGTTTGTGAGTGATAAGTGTGAACATTTATATGTTCAGGTATTTCACATACAATCTTTTATGGTAATATTCTATACAATCACAAAAAATGTCGTCATTCACCTGAAAAGCTAACCAAAACTTTAAACAGACTTATCCACAAGGGATATTGTTGCGATACTGTTGTCAAGTCATTAAAGATGGTATATTTTGAAGTTAATATCGATTCACTCGTAGGATCTTTGCATCGGAACTAAACACATTTATTCTAAAACCAGTTATTGGCATGATACAGGTTATGTTCTTCTCGTATAATTTACGGGAGAGGTCCATGTTGTTCATATGTTTTTAGTTTTTAATTGTAGTACATGTATTATTTTGGTCTTGTCTTCGTTGTTCTTCGGAGTTTGTCACTTGTTTCGATTTTTCCCTCCTTCGAATATCCCTTTGGTATTTATTGACTTTACTTATCATGGCATGATACTAAACCACTAAAGGGAGGGATTATGGCTGATTTTCTCTATGATAAAGACATAATCTTTTGATCTGTATAATTGAGGTCTAGAACTGACATGTCAGTAACTGCTAGTAGTACTTTGTTAATTTATGTTGATCATTGTCATTTTGCTTAGTTTCTTCTGTTACCTTTTTTAAGATCGGACTCGGACAACTTTTGAACTGAGTTTTACTGTGTGTATCGCTGTGTGTTTGTTTATTCCACATTGGCTAGAGGTATTGGGGCAAGGGGGGGGGGGGGGGGGGTGAGATCACACAAAACATGTTTAACCCTGCCGCATTTTTGCGCCTGTCCGAAGTCAGAAACCTCTAGCCTTTATTAGTCTTTTGTGTTTTTAGAATTTTGGTTCATTTTTCATAAATGACCTTTTTGTCACCTTCAACACTGTTTGGAACTTTGTTAGCATCATGTCTTCTATCGATAGCACCAGCACGAATTCCCTGTTTTCTGGAATATGGGCGGTAAGTGAAATACTGATTTTTTAAAGCATACGCTAAAAATGTTGAATTTAACCCCCCCCCCCTCCTCCAAGCGTGCGGTTTGTAAATCCGTGAAAAATGTTGACAGTTATGGATGACCCCTTAGATATTTAATCTCTGATGTTCCAGGCTGAACTTTGTCGCGTTAAGGTTCCATTTCCAGTGCCTTTTGGTTTTAAATTAACTTTCTTCTGCCGTTGATAAGATAAAAAAAATATAATTATTTTCCTTTTTTGAAACTAAACAGTTTTCCCCGAGGGTATATCTGTGTACTTTAGTGTTTTTTTTTTTGTGAACCTTTTGGTTATTCTGGCATTTGTTATCAAAATATCAACATCTTACCACAGCGTTTAAAGCAGGTCATACTGGAATCTGGCATTTATAATCCTGTACGTTCCTCAACGGTTTGGGTTATTTTTGTCGGCTGACGAAAATATGCATATGAGTATATACAATATCTTATTATAATTGGTTCCATGAGAGGAACCACAGCGGTGCTGTCTATAGATATGGTTAGAAGTCGCATAGGCATTGTGTGTAAAAGCATCAATAATTATACTAATTTCAATGAACGGAAAATGATTCGGATGCAAACTCATTAGTTGTTGATTAATGAAAGCAGTTGAATTACATCTACGTTAATTACTTTCAGTATAGTTCACGACGAAAGCTTTCAATTAGGATTACAAAGGAAAGTTAATGGCATGTAGGAAATTAATTAAAAGCAGTTCTGATGCAAAAAGGTTAATGTTGATGGTTTTATGACAGGAAAATGAAAGGATATGTGGTCACTGCACCTAAACACCAAACCATCACCAGTAAATCATACTCATACATACGGGAGGAACCATTTGATTTGGTTGAGATCTACTGATCTTTAATTGTGTAACTTTTTTTCACTGCACCCAAAATTCTGGAAATTTATTTGATACCATATAGTATTTGATCCTGTATTTTTGTATATTCTTTTTCATGCTCTTTTTACCAAATTTGGAGGCTATTATTCTAAATAATCTTCATTCCCCCCCCCCCCCCCCTCCTAAAATAAAAATAATGGTCGTTCCCGTACAATTTGACCCTTTTTATCCAGTACACGCACCTGAAGAATAGATTTAGTGTATTACACCCCCCCCCCCCCCCCCCCCCTTTTCTCTTCCGTATATACAAAGGTGTGAAACCAATAGATGAACAGGGTAGAAGTTGTTTTTCTAAATAACATTATATAGCATTTTCATACAATTGGTCTGAAAATTTTGCATTGTAAAAAATCTAATATTGTCTTGAGTTTGTCCTCATCGCATAAAACAGGTAACACTGGAGTACAGAATAATGTTGATTTCTCATTGAAAGCTTCCAATAGTATGTATTTGGACCTAGACAATGGTTTTCTTTACAAGACCCTTCAGAGGTTTACGAGAAGCTCCTTGTTTAAAAACCCATAGGAATCTGATCGCATGCATCTTTATGGTTGTTTAAATTTTTTTGGAAAATGAGATGATAATAACTCTGCCGTTTTTACACGGTAATCTGAAGTGGTTGTTCGGAATATACCACTGTCTAGCATAGCCTATTGGCTATCTTCCAAATAAACACGATGGATACTATCATCAAAATGTCTCTTCCTACATGTATAGAGTCAAAATTAAATGGAAAAGATCGAAACATTTAATTTCCTGAGGAGCAGGTACAAGGGTTGTAATAACAGAAGTTACTACATTATTCTATATCATCTGATGTTATTATTACACCATATTTCAAATATATTTAAGAAAGGTGTGTAGTACTTTTACTTTGATCAAAATTTCAAAGTTGAAGTCAAATGCATCCCTACAACATCTAATTTAAAGCCACATTAAAGAGAAATCATTTATATGAACTGGGCATGGACAGAGAAGTTTACATTCTGTTTTTTTTTTTTTTTTTTTGCTCGCACCACCCACGTTCCTTTTTTTTGTAAAATTTTATTTGTTGTAATTTATTGTAACAGAATTGAACATAACAGGCCTCAATTTCATAAAATATCTTAGGTTTGAGATTAAACCATAAGGTAGCACAGGAATCTGAAAATAAGAATTGAAAGGAAGGGAAAATATACAATAATAATTATTATACGAATATTTGTTTGCATTTTCATCGTTCTTTTATGGTTCCTTCACCTCTCGATATAGAAATATCCTTCCGTTTTCTTCTGTGTTTTTTTAACTGCCTGGTGTTTTGATATTCGTGTTTTGATTAGCTTTTAGTTTGGTATTGATTTTAGTTTTGTGTTCATTAAAAAATTGACATTTTCTAGAGAATATAATTTTTTGAATAATTTATTTAATGAAAATGTTATAAGGCACGAGTGCCTAAGTTCTTACAGTAATTAAAAAGGATAAATAAACAAAACAGCAGACAATGGATACCATTCAAAATCAAGAAGATACGAAGGAAATTAGTTTTAATTCAAGTTACTAATGATTATAAAGAAAGAACTTGATATGATATTTAGTATCCGTGTACGTAAATTTCAACATTTACAGCGTACGCTTTAAAAGAATCCGTATTTCATTTACAACCCATATTCCGGAAAACAGGGAGTACATCCTGGTTCATGGTGCTGACAAAGTTCTTAACCGTATTTATGAGGTAATAAAACAATCACTTGAAAACGACTTATGCTCTGGATTTGGTACATGTATTTTCAGGGGGATCGAGGAAACTATGACGGTAGATCCCCTTTCCCCTTTAGTAAGGAATGGTTCTTGTTAACAGCAACAATGTTACTAAATGTTGATGAACACTTTTTGAGGGAGGATGGGGCTTCCAAAAATGGAACTCTTTGTAAACTTGTGAAAAATGTTGACAATTATGAATGACCCCTTAATGATGTTAAATGGTTATTGATCATTAACGTTATATTACATTTTTTTCTCCTATTCCTGACGTGTTTAATCGGTGGGATAAAAATACATAATATCTTTAACCACTTCCCGGTGATTAAATTTCTACGTGGGACTTACCGCCCTTTTTTCTACAGTTATTAGAACGATAACCTAGAGAAGTCCCCGAAATGACGTCTATGTAAACAAACTACATAGCAACGACATTTTCTTCAGGTTTTTGTCAAAAATCATAGGAGAAACAGATCCTCATTCAATTTACTCGTGAGTTATGGAATTTATCCACCCTCAATAGTTAAATTTTAGATTTTAACACGCTCGCTAAAGGCTCGCGTGTTGAAAATCGAAAATTTAACTATCTCGGGTGGAGAAATTCCATAACTCACTCGTACCTGAAGGAGAATCTATATATCTTAAACTTTTCATTAAAACCCCTTTATTCAGATGATATTACAGACAGGTTATACCTCTTGTATATCTTATATTCTAACACTTTAAGATGAAATTGGTACTGATTTAATTGTAAAAGTCATTTATAGACTCAAATATATTAATTTTACAAGAGCTTGATTGCTATCCATATCCATCTAAACTAAAGAGAGAGGGGAAAGGGTTGTCCTTCCATTATTTAGGAGTGGTACACAAATGGGAATTGTTAGCTTATTTTTGTCTAGTAGACATAATATCAAAAGTTGTCAAAAAAAATATTCAGTATTTATTTTCCCTCTGTCATATTCCATTACACTGCAGTTCTGTTAATTTCCCGTGAGTAGAATTTACCCGAATAAAAAAAAAAAAAAAAAAAAAAAAAACAGTTTGCGGATTTCAACAAAACTGTCACAAAATAATAAGGTTAATCCACTTCAGTAGTCAATTGAATATCTCAGTTTTAATGACTTTATTAAGTCAATCAGAACGGGTAACAGGATCGTTTATTCCAAATTTTGATCACTCACAATCGACATGTTCATCTTCATTTATCTTGTTGACATATTCAGTTATTGATAGCCAGTTAAAATATTATAATGAAGTCAATATCAAAGATAATTCTGTATGTAAATATCATTTTTATTTGTCTACAAGTTGCTGGGGAAAAAAACGAATAAGAGTTGACTCCCTTTGCCAAAACTTCTTGGCGACTTCTCGTCGCTCTGAAAGTGCTAAACCGGCGACTTGAATATATTTTTGAAATTTTGTGGCGACTAAAACATCCATTTCGCCGTCTAGATTAGTCCCTGGAGAGGTCAGTGATTATTTATGTACAATAAAAAACACAGATATCTAACAAACATTTGCAATGCTTATCACCAACCTCATCCCGACCACCACCAACCACCCCCTCTCTCCCCAACCCCATGTTTGTGATCTGTTACCGTATAGATATATGTTCTGTTCTTGCTTTAGTATGTTTTACATTCTGAAATTTTTAATTGCTTCTTTCTTTCTAATGGCGTTGCCGTGTAAAAGTACGTAATATATTTCCAATAAATCATCGCATTTTGTCAGCGGTTTACTGGATTTTCTATAATAAATATGCACGATTTTTGTGCAAAACAGATAAATCATAGATTTTCTTGATTCTAACAATCAAAAGACATCTGTTTATAAGCAATGTCTGACGCAAATGATTGAAATTAAACTTCTCATCTTCTATTATTTGTAAAAATTGAGCGTACGTTGATGTCGATAAACTATTTGTACCTTATTTGCAAATAACAATTGACAGCATGATATTTAATGGATAAAAGGCTCTATAAGAATTCTAATTTTCGTATTCTTTGAAATTTGAAACATGCGAACGAAAATCATAGACTGAACTGATAAAACACACAAAGATTTTTATAAATGAAAAGTCGGTATGTTTCAGCAGAAGAGGGAATGAGCTATTTTTTCCAATATATCTTAAGTATCCGTTGGTTACTTAATTATCATTCATACATTATTAGAAATGTTCATTAGTTATGTTATATGAAAAAATAGATTTTGACCAATCAGTTTTTCGTAAAGCACTGTTTACATTGAGTATATCATTTTTAATGATATTGTTATTATTATCTCCAAATGTGAGAATTCCAATACTGCAAACGTCAAATTGAATACACGTACACTCGGTTCCATATTCACGAAAATGAAATAAATGAACGGGAATGTCCCAAAGATGATGGAGAGATTAACGTAGCATAATCCTAGGTTTCGAGTAACTGAGATTTGTATTTCTGGGTATAGTTCTAGCCTATTGCCTGGAAAACCTATAGAATCCTGAAAAAAAAACACTTTATATTAAATTTACCCACTGCAAGCAAACCAAATCTACAAAGTTAAAAATAGGACTTCAAGTCTTAACTGATTATACTTGAATTTTAGTTTGATTCTGTTATTCACGGGATTTTGACAAGTGTTTCATGTGTGTTTGGACACTTGCTTCCTAATGAATTGTTTTCCTTATAATTGTCAGGGCAGACTACAACTATATCTGTTGAATTTGATATAGCTGATAGTTTTTCTTCAGAAAGAGAGTGTGGGAGGGGGGGGGGGGGGGGGGGGGTAATACATTGCGAAATTAAAGAAGCTGCCTTTTTGCTATGAACTTTAGCAATGAGTAAACAAGACACATCATCCGAACAACCGACAATTCATGATTCTTACTTGCGACAGGCTCATATTGGGATGGGGGAATAGTTCAAATGTGTATGAGAACCCATTCCTCCAGCAAAATCCTAGTTATCTGGCTAAACAAATGTTTGAGGACAGAACATTGGCCCCGATATAATTACTTTATTTAATAGATTCGCTACTAGAAAAAAAAAAATTAACATATTGGCCATTAACAACATAACATAAATAACACAACATATTTATTGTCAATCAAGACGCCCTAAAAGGGCTTAACAATGGATATAAATTAGTGGTGAAATTATATAACATAACATTTAACATTCTGGTTAATTTTAAATGATTGTCAATTATACAAGGGAGAGAAAGAGAAAAATATACATATATTTATATACATCTTATTCATTTTTTTCTGTGGCATGGTCACAATCTATAATACTAAATTTACGAATTAGCCGAATAGGCGACAAAACGCATGGTTCAAAATAAACGATGTATGGTTCAGATTATAAAGGCTATTATCGGATTTGACAATCTGCATTTATAAATTTAAACTGTAGTTTTGTTGATGTGCAAATGGAATTTGTATGCACTTTTCCGGTATGAATTCTCCCAACATATCCCTTAGAAGGTTCTCGAATGCATCATTTTAACACATTGATTTAAATAAACAAGTATGCACATATTTTAAATGTATTTTTGTTTGAAATTACGGAAGAAGCATAAAACAAGTTAAAAACATTCTCCGAGTTGGATGTTTCCGCTTCATGTATTCATGATTGTTTTTCTACATAACGCAGTTTCTCCTAACTGTAAAGGTTATGAACTTTGAAGATTATGAAGAAGTAAGGTAAAGTTCAGAGGAATTCCTAACTTAGTTGTTTTTTGGATTGCTCGGATATTTACCTTGCACAAAGTGATAAAACCAACCATTATCTATTTTTACATTATTTGTCATGTGACCTGTCTAAATATATCTCTACCATACAATTCCCTGTAAGCCCTAGATAAAAATATTTTTAACAAATGGTCATCTTTATCATTAATGACGAAATTTATCTCGGACATCTTTATAAACGTGGACAGCACACGGAGCCACACACTAAAATTGCTTTTATCGTCTGATTATTGGATATATTTGTGAAATTAAGCCTCACTTGCCCTGCCCATGATGACAGTGGAACAATTGGAACAATTATTTTCCAAAAATATGCTCTACCTAACTCACGGCATCTTTTGAAAAATTCATCCGTCACGAAGGAAATGTTTACATCTACAATTTCATTTTCACATTTATTCCGAAGGAAAGAGGTAATGCATTATGAAATGTGTATTTAATGAAAGCTTTTCATAAAGTTCCAGTTCAGAATAAATTGTAACAATAAAAATATTGACAATTTTTGTGGTTGTTTTCGTCATAGATTTTGACTTTGATGGAACCTTAAGGTCCATTTTGGTAATTCAACGTGGCATACAGTCTACTTCATCAGTGGATACATCTTCGGTAGTAACGAACAGCCATATGACAATTGGGTCACGTTGACCTACATTTCACGCTTCATTGACTTTGGTTAAAGTTTGCATTAACATCCATTTCTGGAATACTACAGCATATATATGAAACTATCAGTTGATACGTGACCGGTTGATACCACCTACTTGACAGGAAAGTTTATGGGAAGCCTGCCACAACATCCATATGGAGTTTCTGTTCCATGAATGACATGGCCGCAACAACTTTTTAAAGTCAATATGGCCACCACGAAAAATGCTTATTTTCAGGCGCTCGCGCGGGTTCAATGTCTAGTATAATATAAGAGGGACAATTGGGACAACACACCTAAAAGAGTTTTGTGTAAAGTAGATATTATAACGACGTTAGATCATAATAACAGTTAGTCATAATAACATTTAGTCATAATAACATTTAGTCATAATAACACTTAGTCATAATAACAGTTAGATCATAATAACAGTTAGTCATAATAACATTTAGTCATAATAACAGTTAGATCATAATAACAGTTAGTCATGATAACATTTAGTCATAATAACAGTTAGATCATAATAACAGTTAGATCATAATAAATGCATGTATAATATCATGAAATAATTAATTTTAATTATTTGTTGTGGGATTCAAAAGCAAATCTCTTTGTTGGTTTAAATGTTTAAGTGTATTACAAACAATAACTGAAACCTGTTTATCTTCATTACTACACAACCTTAGGCCACACCAAAATGATCTTTAGTTTTTTGGATGTTGCCGCTCCGATTTTTGAAATATGTAAAACATTTTGCCGCATGATTTTGCAAAAGTCCTGAATATTTGCCCCAATTTCTTCGTTTTTTAATAAATTAAAAATAAAAAAATTGGTCGCCTGCTCCTAAAATTTTGTAAAAATTGGGATTTTTGCTATATTTTATTTTCAAAAATTTAAGCCGCACGTAAATTTTATCTTCGCCCGAAAAAAATCAAGTTGTAAAGAAAAAAAAATTAAATTAAAATTTCGCTCGCTGGCACCTATTTTTGCGATCCAAAAATCCAAAGAACGATAAATTAATTTTTTGTGGCCTTATGAATAATGATTAGCAACAGCTGGGATAACAGAGTACATGTATGTACCACTAATCAAGAAATGTATGGTACTGTTACTAATGTAAGAATACCAAGTCAGCAATAAAAAATTCTTCTTTCAAAGGGACAGACAGTAAAGCAAAAATAAAATCACAACAAAATTCCAACAGAGCTTCTGATACTACGTTCTATATGGCCTTTTTGTGTATCTTGTTGGCAGATCTGTTTTTTAGATTGTTTCAATCCTGTTCCTGAATACCGAAATGCGTTCTCGTGGAGTATTTTATACAATTTAATTATCATTTGTTCGCTAGCAAAATACCTATGGAATAAACTATATTACAAACCGAATTTCATTTGCGTATATGTATTTAGGAGATAAATGTATTGTATTTTGATATAAATAGCGGAGCCAACAAACGGATATTTGGAACCATCAAATCAAAATTGATGCCGGCAAATACTAAAATACAATAATGTTCTCTCCATTCTAATGTTAGTGTAAAAATATTTTTAAAGTTAAATAAAGATGTTTTGAATTCCGAAAGTGACGCTTTGCACGTGTGATCGTCGCCTGAGTGTGTCTTTATGTTTAAGCTAAACAATAATAATGAAGAAAAGAAAGTTTAAGGCTGTTTTGTCATATTTAAACATTTTGTGCTAAAAATGTTTATTTGATTAAAAATGTCAAAATATACATGTATTGCATGTTTAATTGCTTCATTGAAATGAACAATCAATTAATATCTAGGTCTTGTCTTATGTGTAATTCATAAATATAATTTTATAAAAAGAAGGAAAACCTTTTTTATATTTTTCCGCATTAAAGGGTAAGACAAAAATCTGGGAACACAAAATATACATACAATAATGAAATGAAAATAGCGTTGTGTAAATAAGGTGGCATCTGATAATTAAATATAATAATAATTTGATCGATTGAAAACATGTAAAAGTCATTAATATGTCTACACCTCTTCCAATGATGGCTAAGATTATGTTCAAATGTCACATACTGCTTCGAATCCAGTTATTACAAAGTACAGAACAATATTTTCAGAGCTTGGATTCTGACATTGTATAATCCCCACGTGTCACTGTTGTCACGCCTGTCTCTAAAGGTATGACTTCATTGTTTTTCTTTCTGCAGATTATACTCAGAAAAGAGTTCCTTAGTGCTCGATTTCCAATTCCGTAAATCAAAGGGTTAATAGTTGAATTGAAATAGGCTAAGAATAGTACAGGAATATAGTAGTTAGTTGGTGCTCCTGACGCGCATTCGTCAACAATGGATACACTAAACGGTGCCCAGGACATGACAAAATACATTACTGTAACAATCAAAACGGTGAGTGCTCTTATTTCTGATGACTTGTTGAATTTATAAGTTTCTGTCATAGGAATGCATGTTTTTCGAATTTGTTTAGCATGCCGAAACGCGATTTTCATTATCTTTGAATATAAGATTGCCATAATGATACAAATTCCTACAATTATACTGATGATGCAATATAGATACGGGCATGGTAACATATCAAGTGTTGAACATACAGTGTCCGTTCCATTTGGTCTTTCCATATTTTGATAGACACCGACAAATGGTAGCAGGCATAAGGATAAAGGGCATATCCATGCTATAGTAAGCAGGATGCATGTTCTCTGTCTGGTTGCTATCCCATGATAATGCAATGGATAAACGATCTTCACAAATCTCTCAACTGCAATCAAAAGTAGGTGAACGATTGATACCATCGGTACAAAAATCATTACAACTTGATGGGCAAGGCAACCATACCCTACTATTTTGAAATCGGGCAATAGATGATGCATCATTTCCATTGGTGAAACTATTGCCCCTAGTAGGAAATCGCTGGTTGCCAAGCTGATGATTATTACATTAGATATTGTTAGAAAGCTTCTGTTTCTTGCTATTATCCAAATTAACATGCCATTTGCAGAGCACGAGGTTACGCCTAGAAAGATATATGCTATATACATATAAGGAGCATCATAGTCGGCCTGTTTTGGAAATGCTGCGGTATTATTCATGTTGTGATACGAGTCTCTTATTTTCGGTATATTCTCAGATCACTATATATAAATGTTGTTCTAATTAATATATACCGAAATACTGAATAGGAATACGAAGCACTACAAGGTTCAACAGAAAAAGTCACATATCATATTCATATAACGTTGTTAAATTCTGTTAAAGAGCCAATATATAGATAATCGGAATAATAAACGTACATATGTTTATTTACGTGGTTATAATAACGCGGTTAGAACTTAATTAAGAATAAACTTGTATAGAACTCACCTATATTGTTGTTTATTAGCATATAATTATCCCAGCGGCAATCTGATCATCCAATGGCTTTTTAGAATGGTGTTTTCTGATTAGGTATATACGTCCTTAATTTACATCACCTCCAATTAAAGGTAAAATACCTGTAAATCCACTTTAAGTGTTAATGACGTAAATGAAGGTCGTGAAAAGCGTACGATAATGAAGACGAAATTGCATTATTTCAATAAATTAAAACCTATTTACTACAAACATGACAAAAATATGTAATTTACAATAGTCAGTGCTCACCTAAGTAAGAGAATATTGAATTGCGAATGACTAAGTATTTTAGAGAGCTGAAGGAGGGAACAAGCCAGATTTACATTGTTGATGGTATCCCACACCAGAGTTACAGAAATGACAAGGGGGAATAAGTCAGGTCTTGATTGTTTTATGTGACTGTCCAAAATCGGAAACTTAATCCAGTGATTATTCCGCTATGTTTGTGTTTCGAAATCTATAGAATTTTGATAAAGATTTTATTCCAAATGATGTTAGCTAACCCACTATAATTTTATAAGGGGCTACTAATTGATTGTGGTGTAGTGTTGACACATGCCCTGTCATGAAGACTAGTGTTTCTTGGTTGTTATTTCATAGACATTTAACCATATTTCTTTTCATTTCTACGAAGGAATGTGACAATTTACCGAAAAGAACAGACAACAAAACTTTTGTTTCTTGGCTGTTGTTTCATAGATATTTAACTATGTTTCTTTCCATTTAGTATGAACATACTTCAATTCCAGGCACAAAATAAACATAATTTATATTAATTACATTGTATATTTTCTTTTCGGTTCTATTCTGTTCTTTTTGGTTCTTTCGGTTCTTTTCGGTATATCGTCGTTATTGTCTATAAAATCGACGCACAACCATGAACCGATGAATCACATGGATGAAAATGACAAACAGAAGAAATGGAGGGAATATTAAATTTCTTCCAGACTGTGTTACCCGTTAAAAACAAAAATATTTTACATTAAAGCAGTGCAAAAATGAAAATATTGAATGAAGGGTGTTTTAAAATAGTGTTGACAGTGAAAATGCAAAGCAGTCATATTATATACTTAATACTTAAAGTCTACAGACAATGACAGATACATAATTGTTTATTCTGATACATAATATGTCTATCCAGTTACTTTATTCAAGATAACAGCATAAACAGTAACAGGATGGACAAACTTGTATGTTTATTGATTCTATTGCGAAATAACATCTCCCCTTACAGCGGTGTATGGTTCTTTTAGTTAGCGTTCTTTGTTTCCAAACAGTCAGTGGCCCTTTTAAGAACGTATGGGTGTGGATTTGTTGGTAACATGATAGACATTTTAAAAGGGTACGCTATCAATTTTACTTACTTTTCTGGTTATAACTTCGCTTCCGTTTCCACTAACGTTCTATTGTTTTTGGTTGTAATTTGGAAAACTTGTGTACTTTTGATTTCATTATAGAAGATATTCTTATTTCAAGATTTTACTTTCTTGTACAAATGCAATTAAATGCGATTCAAAAACATAATTTTGTCAATTTGAAAACATACAAAAATTCGTTGAAAATAAAGTGCAAACATGGTTCTCTCAATCCGGACACTCGTAAATTGCTCAATATTGAGCTTCAAAATCAATCTATTTTGGATTGCAAGGAGAAAATTGTTCTCATTCTAGATGTCCCAATTCGAAAAAAACTTTTGGTTAAGCACAGAAAAATAATGTCATTGTGTCTGAATATTTTTTTAACATAGGTGGACAGCAAATTCGACTTTTTTTTTAAATGACCCATATAATGGCTCTTTAACAGAATTTAACAACTTTGTATGAATATGATATGTGACTTTTTCGGTTGAACCTTGTAGTGCTTCATATTGATAAAATAAGCCACCATATTTGAAATTTTGAAATTACAAAATATTTGTAATTTACACGTTATAATTTCCTTATAAGGCATTGTTTTATTTTCATTAATAATTTTATTATTTATACACATATGCCCTATATGGGCCCATGATTTGGATAATACAAATGTTCGTATTCGTATTCGTATTCATGCTAAAGACTATAGGACATCCTTTATTTTGTCCTTGATGGCTTCTGTTTCAGAGCTGTTGTCTCATCATCTCCATTTATTGCAAAAGATAACGTCCGTTATTGACAAAAAGGGTTGTTAACAAAGATAAAAGATATCCTTACTGATCATTTATCAAAATGAAAATTATGAACTTTTTCCTACGGAATCGAAAGACTTACTGTTAATTCAATCATTAAAAGATTTTTAGTGTAAAATAATTACCATCGTTTACAAAAGAATTCATCGTATCTAAGCTGTTAACCGGCTCTCCGAATAAACATTTTTTCCCATGTTAGGTCCAATTAAAGGAAGAAATAAAAGAAAACAATATAAAAGCTAATAACAGGTGGGCTTGTAAGCAATGAACTAAGAAAACTTCAACAAGAATGTCAGTAGATAGTTACTTTTCAAAATTATCTGAAGAAATTCAAGTCGAAAAAGCCAATTTAAAATTTTGTACATTTTTCCTTGGTGTAAGTAAAGGATGTTCAAACTTGGCAGTGAATGGTGAACTTGGACGTTATCCATTATTTATTGAAATTATTGTAAACATGTTTTCATATTTTTTACGTTTATTTCAGGAACAGATTATATTTTATTGACTGAAGCCCTCTCGGTGTCTAAATCTCTATGTGACCAAAAAAAATTTAGCTGGTTTAATTCAATGAAGTCTTTACTTAGCTATTTAGATATCGACTTACAATACGTTTTGACTTTAAAATCAAATTTCAAACGCTTCCTTAAACATTGGGATTTAGTATTATATGATGACAGAAGTGATAAATCCTTTGGTAATAAGCTAACAACTTACAGTTATTCAAAATAAATATATCCCTATCTTACTTTGGTTATGATGACAAAACTAAGAATAAGTAATCATAATTTAGAAATTGAAAGAGGTAGATACAGAGGGCTTCAGGCAGATGAACTGATTTGTAAGCTATGTGAACTGGAAGTGGAAGATGAACCTCAATGTACTTCATTAGATAGAGAGAGAGTATCTTTTTTGGAAAATATGAAGTACAGGTATAAAAATTTTAATAACTTAGATATTAAATCACAATTTATTTGATTGGTGTCCAATGAAGACAGCTTTGTTATAAATCAAGTTTTTAAACTGATTATTAAGTTAAATTCATCAAGAAAAGATATGTTGGAAGCAAATTAAAGTACATTGTATTTCATCTTCCATATATATATATTTATATATATTTGTATTTGTATCTTAAATGCAAATTGGTCTGTTTATCGTGAGGGCAGCATGCATTCACTCATTTAATATGGGATCATCATCTCAATCAATTGTAAATATTGTAATTATTCTTGATTATTCTGCCTGTAATGGGCGTCTTTGATTGGCAAATAAATAATTAAAAAAAAAAAAAAAAATACAGACACAAGAGCTGATAGTATTTAGTAAGTGATCACCGCCATGATCAGAACAAATGACTAAATTACGAATTCACAGATTATAACGTTGTAGATAGTATTTATCTAGTACGGCTGAAGAAGACACCCTGCAGAAAACGTAGGCTGCATAATTGTTCAGTAAAATTAGCTTCTTATTATGTTGTATAACATCAGTAAACAATCATCGGACCTACGAAAATAAATCTAAAAAGAAACTAAAAAAAAAAAAACCACATATAAATAACAAAAAATAAAATAAAAAATAACATAAAAGATAAAATTAGAAAAATTAAATGGAAATAAAAAAAAATGAAAAATCCGTACGGTTTTCGTGGCGGAATTTACTTTGTTATTGCTTCAATAAACACTACACAATTATATGCGCAGACTGATGTCAAGTTATTAGGTCATTATTTTCAGAAGATAAGAGTCCAGAATTTTCAAGGACTGAATCTGAATGTTGCTTGGCTGTATGATACTCAGTCTTTAGAAACAATATACGTGTAGAGATTTGAAAGGTGGAATAAAAGTATATTAAATCTACGTGGAAGTAGAATAGATCTACACAAGGTTTTGCATGTTTGAATTTCGTCAATAAGTACCTATTCCCTAGTTGCGGATATTGGAGTTGTCTCCCATATGCATGAGTTATCTTCCCTGACAGAAGGTAAACATAAAGGTCAAGAAGCAATTTTGTTTTTATGAAAACGTTGAATTCGGGAAGGCCTTCATCACACTTTTAAAAATGTAGGAAAATATACCCAAGAAGATATCGTTAATGTGTGTGGAGGATATTGTTAGGAAGGAATTTTTTTTCCAAGAAATACGACTATTTGTTCGTTGATATCTATGGAAGACAACTTCTTCAAAGAGTAGATAACTCCGTAAATGGGAGACAACTTACATGTATCAAAAATGAGGATTTATCTCATAACAGTACGTGTATCTGCTGTTATTTCCAAAACCTTTGGTTTACACATACAGTATTTGAAATTTTATTGTCTCAAGTATTTTAAAGACATTAGTAAGTTTTGGGCATTGTGTAATAAAGTATGATGGCGACCGCAGCGAGCGCTATAGGAGCATATGCATTTTCTACATATGGGTTATTTAGAAAAGTCTTTGTTTAATGGGGGCAGCAATATTATGCTACATACTTAGGCTAGAAAAGGTTTCGTTCGCCGCGGAAACGGAATTAAGGGAAATAACTATAATTATAATTTTACAATCAGAATCGTGATACCGGAAATTAGTTTCTCGAAAGGGCTTTTGCTGTGCTCACATCATGGGTCTTTCATGACAATACATAGATACCAAGCAAAGGATTGATAATCTTTGCAAACATGTCTGTATGACAGCGCTTTGATAACTTCTTAATTGTGGTTATGAATATCTCACGAACCATAATTGTTTAATGGTTATTGTTGAAACAGTCATGACAGATACTTAATGAATTAATGACTAGCACAACCTCAACCTTATTCTATTGTTCTCGGTTGATCAGAAGAACCATTCAAACATCCGCACGATAACTTCCTGTTGTTTAGTGTAAGCACGTACAGTTTTAACATGCAATCTGACTGATTTACAAATACTAAAGGTCGAAAAAAGGACATTTAGTGATCGACATTCTACCTGGTTCACATCTAACGACAATTTGAATACTAGCATAAACGTATATAACCCCGGGATATAAACATCCTGTAATGACGGTTCATTCCACCTATTCCAACATTTTGAAATTTAAGGTAAAAAAACAAAAATTTCATGTTGGAATAGGTGGAATTATTGTGTAAACATTGGACAAACAATCGGATTAGCTTGTAAAAACATTATTTAATTGGTGATGTTAATTACAGGTAAAAAGGTGATTTTTTTGTAAGAATGTTGGAATTAATATGTTTTGTAAATGTATCCTTTGCTTACTTCAGTACAGTTACTTTTGATTTTTGGGAAACTGTGCTATAAAAACTGATTTTGTCTGATATTGTATTGTTGGAATAAATGATTTGAACATGGGAAAAAGAAATTAAAACTAAATAAATTCATTTTTTTATTTTGTACATTTGATTATATATAAACAACATATTGAACAACTAAATTATTTAGCACTAACAAAATTCTTTGATCAGAAAGAAGCAATATTGCAAAAGTTAATTCAAGACAAAAAGCACAAATATACTGTTGAAACACAAATAAAACATAGTAAATTTCAGTCAATGTGTAACAAGTAAGATGCGGCATCAGCATACTGGACTGGTGTGAGTTCCTTGTTTTGAAGTCTGGTTTTCATGTTGGCGAGTCTGCTGTCTATCTCTCTGTATTTCTTTTCTTTGGTACTCGTTTACCACCAGCTGAATACTGTATTAGAGTCAATGCGTGCATTGCTTCTTCTTGCTTGAGTAGTCGAATCATGTTGAAAATGTTCGGGTGTGGTGATTTTACAAGTTTCTTCAACTTCCCATGCCAACCTTCAAGGTGATTTGTAGTTCTGGGTCCCTCTGTGGCGTAGTGGTTCCAGAGGTTGCGATGGCCTTCAACCCAGTGTTGGTGTCAGCATCGTTGATGTCCTCAAGTGCATTAAACCATACGTCTTCAACAGTGTTTGGTGGTAGTAGTGGTAGTACAGCTGCTCTACGAACTAGTTGGTGGACATACTCATCATCTTTGTATGCAGTTTGAAGGCCATGTTTCTGTGCATTTCTCCATATACACTGGGTGTAGTGGAAGAAACAACCTTTGATGTTGATGCCAGGGAATACTGCGTAGGCGGCATTGTGTACTGCTGTTTCGTAGTCTACAAACATGGTTGTCGGGTGAGGAGGAGTGTTGTTGGTGTTACATAGATCTTTGAGTATACTGAGTAGTCGAATATACATTGGTTGTTCTTTACCGGGTAGTAAACTGTACACCAGTGGAAACATAGTTCCATCAACCATAGCGTGAAGAGTATATAACTGGTAAAAGTAGGTAGGGCATGAGTAAAATGTACCATCAGCATAAATAGTAGTAGCTGCAGCTAAGTGAGTAAGGTTGGCTGGTGTACTAAATATCAACATGCGGCCATGTGTGTTGTCATCTGCTAGAAGAAATTGTTGTCGAACAGTTGTTTCAGCCCATTCACCCTCAATATTAATATCAGCTGCTGAGTTTGGTAGTGCGGGTAGTAGTTTGTGTCTCTCGTTGTATAGGCTGCCTTTACAGGACTGGAAAGTTGGTATGTGTGAAACGAGATTATGTGTGTCATCATTCCACTCATGGTTGCGTAGTTTGACGAGTTCCTCTTGGTATATGCTAGGAATGGGTGTAAGTTCCTCTTTGCAACGTCTTTTCATCTTTCGTAAGATGTCATCTACTCTAAGTTGCATTGTGTCAGGTTGGTGGTTGTGGTTTGCCATTATTTTGGTTGGTAAGTCATTCTTAGTATTTATAGTTGCAGGACAGTTGCGGGTGGAACACTGCCAGTAACATCTCTCTCCACGTCTAGTTTTAACTTGGAATTTAAAGCCATTGTGGATCAGGTTCTGATTGCCTAGTCTGTTGGTGGTAAATCTAATTTTTTTTTTTTTTTTTTATTTTTTTTATTTTTTTTTTTTTTTTTTTTTTTTTTTTTTTTTTTCTTTTTTTTTTTTTTTTTTTTTTTTTTCTCTCTTTTTAGGAGCACTCAGATTTGTCAACATATATAACAAAAAAACAAACAAATATAACAAATCATGATAGTTCTTTTTTTCCTCTTTGTTTTTTCTATTAATTTATAATCTATAAATTTTTATTACAGAGAGAAGTAGAGTTATAGCTGTGCTACCTTTCCGTGCTTAGAGTTTTAAGATAAGGGAGAGTAATAGCACTGATTTATAAAACGGTTTTTTTTTTTTTCCCATAATCTCAAAAGGGACTCAAGATCTATTAATATTCATATATTAAAATAAAATTCTTTTTTTATTTATCTTTAAACTTTTGTTGACTTTTTGTAAAGGAAAAAATAAAAGGAAAAAAAAACCGTTTTTTTCTAGAGATTTTACATTTTACATACCTTATCTGAAAATATAAAGAATAATTAGTACATATATACTTATTATATTAACTACTACAAGTTTCACAACACTTCACTACACAATGTAGCACTGGTTATATGAAAAAACTATAGTAGTTTTCTTAGAGAAAAAAAAACAAGACATATATCGACCAAACAAAGAAACTTATAATAAAATTACATTTAGGCAAAAGAAAATAGAGATAAACTTTTCACGAGTCCACGTCATTGTAGGACACCGTTCAAAGTATTTGTACAGATATCATCATTGTGCTCCATACGCTAAAAATAAAACTTTATTAAACAACATCTACAATATATAAATATATCAATATTGAAAAATAGTTATTCACATTTACATCTCTGTATAATATGTATATATATATATATATATATATATATATATATATATATATATATATATATATATATATATATATATATATATATATATATATATATATATATAAATATATATATGATCTATCCAAAATCATTTCATTCAATATATAAATTATTTTTTTCTCTAAATACAATTTCATTTCTGTAATATCCAAGCATTAATTTTTCCCTAATGTCGCCTGTTTCTGTTTTCCTATGTGTCCATATAGCCCTATTATATGCAAATATATATGGGTAGATTTGAAAATCAATTTTATACAATAAACAAGTATGTTGATCCAGTATAAAGTTGTCTATTTTTTGCTCTTTTCTAATTATATCTGTTATTAACTGTCTAAACCACCCTAATTTTTTACATTTAACAAATAAGTGTGTTAAATTTTCTACTTCTATTTTACAATACCTACAATTATAGTTTTCCATAAAAATATTTCTCTTTTTATATTTTTCTAATGTTGGTAGACAATCCTGAACTATTCTATAAATAAAATCTCTAAAACACAGATTCTTTATTTCAATAATATTTTCCCATATATTTGTAAAGTCTACATACATGTATGTACTTTCTACTTTGTGTTTGTAATTTTCAATATCAATTAACTGAAAATAAATATCTTTTAAACTTTGTCCACTCAAGTTAATAATATCTTTATATTTCAGGTATAAAAATTTTATCCTCTTGTAAATGCCACCTACAGTTACAGTATGTTGTAAACTATTTTGGGCTAATTCTGGTATTAAATCTCTAGTGGTAAAACCCATAAAATATGTATAGATATTTGTCCATACAGATGTATTTCCTTTTATTAATTCTGTGATTCTATATAATAGTAAAGCTTCTACTTTTTTCTCTATGTCTGGCATTTGTTGCCCTCCTTTAATGTATTTTTGTTTTAACGAGTCTCTTTGTAGTAATTCGAAATCCTGTCCCCAAAATAATGAATATATATATTTATTTATATTTTTAATGTACTCTGCTGTGGGTGGGATCATTCTTGCTACATATAGCATTTTACTAAATATATATGTATTTATAATTAATATCTTCTGTTTAAAACTAAGTTTTCTATGCTTCCATTTTTCATATTGTACTTTTATTTTACCTAATATTGGCTTCCAATTTGCCTCTACTCTATCTTTCCCAAACCATATTCCTAGTACTTTTATTTTATTTTTTATTAAGCCTTCCATATCTTGATATTCTGCAGTGTCTATATTACCTATTTTTAATATTTCTGTTTTGTTTTCATTGATTTTAGATCCTGATACCTTCCCAAAATCTTTAAATTCTTTTACCATATATTTATAGTCTGCTGTTTCAGTTGTAACGATGGAACAGTCATCAGCATGCTGAAACAGCTTCATATTTTCTACCTTGTTTGGTATCTTTATACCTTTGATATTATCATTATTTCTGATACTACAAGCTAAAGTTTCTATTATTAATGCATATATTGACATACTCAGTGGACATCCTTGTCTAATGGATCTTGTGATGTTCACAGGTTCAGTCAAGATCCCATTTACTTGTATCTTACTCTTAATATTTTTATATAAAATTTCAATCCAGTTTATAAAGGTTGGTGGGAAATTTATAATTTTCAATACCTCTATAATGAAATCATGTTCAACCCTATCAAAAGCTTTTTCTTGGTCAAAGGATATCAATAATCCTGTTATCTGATTAAAAGACATATATTCTATAATGCTATCTAGCGATATTAGATTGTCAAAAATGACTTTTCCTGGTCCTGCTCCTGTCTGACATATATCTATTAACTTATTAATCACTTTATCTAAGTTTTTTGTCAAAAATTTGGTTATAATTTTGTAATCAAAACATAAAAGGCTAATTGGCCTCCATTGTTTTAAATCCTTAATATTGCCCTTATTTTTATATGATAGAGTAATAACGCCAGTTTTCATACTCTCTGTTAATTCCCTGTGTAAATAAACATTGTTCAAGACTTCTACTAAATCAGCTCCCATAGTATCCCAAAAGGTCAGATAAAACTCTTTGCCCAACCCATCTATTCCTGGAGACTTATTATTCTCAAACTAAATCTAATGTCTAACTGTGCATTTGCCATGTTTTACTATGAATGACTACAGACTGGCTGACCCTCACTATTTAAGCTCATTTTAAAGCTTGGGATGTTCAGCTTTGAACTGACATTTGGCATCAAGATAAAAGTGAATACTATTCATAAATCATTAAAATAAATTAAAAAGTAATAAGCTTGGCTTCATCAACCAAAACCAGCTTGGCATTGTCAATTATTAGCATGTTAAATGGTAGAAAGTTAAAATGGTTTTAAAAAGTTTAATATAATTTTTATTTTTATTTTAATAAAACATATTCCTCATTTTCTTATATTATTAGAATTTAATTCATTTTCACTCAAAATTTATTTTGTAGGAAAATTTATAAACAGTAATTTTTCATATTTAATTCTCAGGTAAATTTTACCTGTAAAACTAATTAATTACTAATTATTGTAACAACATATTAGGCTATAACAACATCTATTGTTCTCTGCATGTTGGAATAGGTAGAACATGTAATTTCAAAATGTTGGAATAGCTAGAAGACACCGTAATGACACTCAGAATTAAAACAAAAAATTTTTACGAATTGGAATAATGTAAAATAAAATAAAATTTGAAGAGTAGAACAAATTTCCAGATGACTGAAAAGTTAAAACCGAAAACAGAGCCACATGTATTCATGAGCCGGGAAGCGGCTTCTTATTTTCCAAATATTTTCTAAAATAAATTTTGAGGACCAGCCTCGTGTAATTATAATACAGGATGCATGGTTAAAATTGTGCACACATGACAAACAGAGAAACAAAACATTCGGTCAAATGAAATGTGATTTTATTGCTTTTTTCATTACGGCGAGGATTTCACCACAGAGAAAAATGTCATATTTCTCTACTAATTGTAAATCTTCTCACACCGTGCTGAGCGGAATTCCGTCGTAAATGTCGATATTATCTCATCTGTCAATCCTTATAAGTCGAAACCTGAGAATAAAGGTAAACTTAGTGCAATTAAAGCTAATTAAAATTGTATTGTATAAATGAAATATTGGACTTCTCGCGTTATCAGTTTCGAGTACACTGTTACCCTTACATGTACGTAAGATTTGATAAGAATTGATAAGACAGACAATCCGTACGAATGCTGGTCTTCTGCCTTTTAAGTTTTGGTCTTTGCTCGTCAGGTATAGTGATCATTACACTGATTTTCATGCATTGCCGGCAAAATGTTATTGAATACTATGATTTTGAAAAAAAACACATTTTCTGATTTCGAAATATCTAAGAAGTAGGATTGGATAAATATAGATTATCAAGATATCAGCCCAAGAGACGCCAGTCTCGAGGGATGATTTTAACAATGGGCTGATAATGGGTCTGATATAAATAATGACATGTTATGATATTTTTATCATATACACTTCAACATTGGTGTTTTATAGGTCTCCATGAAAATTCTTATCTTTCGCTGCCGTATTACCGAATATCCTCAATTCGTCATTGTCCCTTATCCATTTAGTTAAAATGTTTTGTGACTTAAGGATGATCGCTGATCTAATAGGAAATAAATAGGATTTTAAATAGGTGTTTTAGTTTGAGAGAACATATGAATAGTAAACAAATAAGCAAGAACAAAAAATATAGGTTCATGTGCTCATTTAGGAGCTATAAGGCCTTGAAAATTTGCAGGAAATGGGTTTTCTCTGGAATTTTCATTGTCTTTGAATTGACAACTTCAGTCTCTCAAAGATGTATGAAAAAATAAAAAGGATTTTATAAAATTTTGTCAAATGCCATTTTAAGGTATATATGATTGAATTATAAAAGAAAAAGTGGGGGTTCATGGGCAAAAAATTTCATGTTTAAGAAATGGATAAAACCGGAGGATTCAGAAAATCTGACAAAAAGACCAAAACATGACCAGCGGGCATCCTTAATATTTTTCTGTTTGTATTAACATTTTTGAGCAAATTATTATAATCAACAGTTTCGTCCCGCTTTCTATGTGCTAGTATGTTTCAAATCGATTACGGAAGCGACTGATTTATAACGCGATTGCGGATTAGGGGTGTGATATAAAAAGGAAGCAGTTTATATAAACCGAAAACAGTTGATAACAAAGTCATATCAGCCCGATAAGCAACCCGAATAACCCAGTCGCTCACTTCGATAACTCCATTGGTTAGACTCCACTAATTATCTTAGTTTCAGAGAAATGCAGCCCCAGACTTTTATTAATTATTAGAGTTGGTAAAGTTTGACTACATGATAGATAAATAATAAATGTCTTAACCTCAAAATTGTAATATTGACTGAAAGAGGATAGATTTTAGTTTAAAAAAATACGAAAACATTAACTGACTTTGCTTCTGACAAGCAATAGGAGGTAATAAGCTGGGACTTGTGAATTGACATGTGGTGTGTAAAACTTTGACAGTGATAATCGGCACCTGAACTGGTAAGTTAAATTGCGGAAAAAAGAGTCGGGAAACTATACTTTTTTTCCACATATGTAATGGAATTTTATGCAGAATCTGAAAAATTAAGTCTCAACTGGATTGAAACGCTGCATCAGACCTCAATTTTAAGCCGAAGTGGAGTGAAATTAACATTTTTAAAGATTTTTTATGAACACTTTTGAAATGTTGCTACGCCAACTAGGTTTCCATGGATATTTTTTGTTTATTTTATCATGATTGAGACAATGCTATCATAATGGCCTTTCAGAATATATATACATGTATATGGGTATTATTTACTCTGAAGATGGCACAAGACCATGACATTTGTAAGCTCACTTCACATAGGAAATGGTACTATTAATTTATGGAGTGTAACCATTACCGAAGGAGATAATCGGATACGGATACGGTTTGAATTATTCGAGTTACCCACTAAGCCGATTCTTATAAGATTGGGCAGAAATATGTATTTCCAATTTTATCACAAGGTAAAATTTAACTTTATTTTCTATAAGCATATGATAAAACCTGTCTAATTATACAACACAAATCTCCGTACCTTACCTGTATTATAAATATATATATATATATGATTCGAATAATATGTTAATGGCAGCATCAGCCTTTTTTTCATGACAATTTAATTACGAGTAATCACTTCCTACATGTAAATTATTGTGCGTCAAAATTTTTTGTTTTTTATAAAAACTTAGTGTTAAATGTAGTAATTTTCTTAATAAGTATATTATGATAGGGAGGCATAATTTAAAAAAAATACCAGTTGAGAGACTGTCAAATATCGCGAGTCGCCTGGAGAGGGATATTTAATTTCATTAATTGTATTTTTAGGAACTTTCCCGACCGATTACGATACACCTGTAAGACTGTCGACATATATTATAGTAAGATTTCCATATTGGCTTAGTTATTGGTCCGAGACTTCGGCTTCGCTTAGTCCAATATGAATAGTAAAGGACCAATAACTAAGCCAATATGGAAAACCTTCCGCATTATACCTTTATTGACTTACCAATCTAATACGTCATATTGACTAGTCCGATATGACCCTTTAATGCCTAACCAGTCCACTATGTCATATTGACTAGTGTAAATATGATCCTTTATTTACTAACCAGTCCAATTTGTTATATTGACTAGTCAAAATGTGTCGTATTGGCTTACTTTGACATTTTGTATTGTATTGACAGGTTTTATTATATTTAGGCTTATATTCTATTGTTAGTCAAAAATAATATAAATAAAGATGGGTGTACAGTTAATATAAAAATAATTTACATTTTGTACTAACTAGGGTTCGTCATGTTGCATGGCTTCAAAAATAACAACACTAAATTGCGTTAAAAATTGAACAAAAGTAGCTGGCAGGAAGAGACCCCCCTCCCACAAATACAAAAGAAAGGAGTGAAAATTAATTGGCATTTACCCTAATTCGTGAGTTGAATCAGGCTATGAAATCATGCCTTCGCCGTTCTCTCAAAAAATTTTTTTCCAGATATCAAGACTTGATAAAAAAAATATTCAGTTTCTATTTCAAAATGTATAAATGATAGTCTTGATGAAATTCATTGTTTGTATTAATGGATGTGACTTGTAAATCAGTTGTTTTGACAGCTAATAGAATTATAGCAAGCGTAATATAAGTGAGAGGCTTGGCATGCGGTTAAACCTTGTTTAACCCACTAATTTAATTTGAATTGCTTATGTATACCAATTCAGGAGTATGACAGTTGCTCTCAAGTTTTGTCCTGGGTGTTTGAGTGCCTCCCGGCTTTGTCAGGTTGTTGGATTTTGATTGTAACATATCCCTGGGAGTTCCTTGTTTTGTAATGAAACTTTAATAAAGAAGTTTGTCGTGGTTTATACGGTTATTTCTCATTTTATTGACAGTTTTTGCTGGTTTATGGAGCAACCCAACATGCGCCCCTGGACGACACACAATTGTTCATTTGTTTGAATGGAAATGGTCAGATATTGCAGCAGAATGTGAGAGGTTTCTAGGACCATATGGGTACTGCGGGGTTCAGGTAGGAATTTGAACGCAAAATAAATAAGAATTTACAGGTCAAAACAAAGATTATTAAGTATTATTAAACCTCACTATATAAAACTGTACCTTATGGGCTAGATTTTAATCACGTGACGTTTACAACATGTACAATCTGGATGTTTTCTCTACCTTAATTTCTCTGGTCATATGACGTAATCCAGAAACCGGGTTTTCATTTTTCAAAGTGACGTGGGGCAGTGGATTCGCCGCTAGAATACCAAAACTCTTATATAAGACGACATAAAACTTGTCCTGGTTGTGTCAAAAATGATTTATAGAATTGTCTGTCACAATGAAGCTCGGTTAATACAATAGTTAATGATAATGGTGACGGTATATGGAGTGGCCGTGGGCCGTAGCATAGACAAGGAAAATTGATCTGGCTATCGCCGATTTCAGTTTACCTGGTCCATACCACAGCCCCTGGGTACTCCATGTATCTTAATATTATCCTCATCATCAGTAATTATTGTGTATAATTATGAACTGGTCTTAACCATTTTTTCTTTGCTATAAGGAAGGATATCTTGCTTTGTCTTGTTATCATGAATTTGTCTGAAATTTCTAAAATTGTGAAAATCAACATAACTCGAAAGTGAAAGGGCCGGCTAAGATCAAAGATGTGTTACTTGTGTTTTGACATTTTTTGGACGATTATTTTTCATTTAATTATTCATATTTTTTTTTTGGTCAAAATAAGTTTTCTACGAACATCAGAGATTGAGTTTGACTTGTTATGTGCCGATAACTGAGGGATCAATCACTACTTACCACTTTAATAGTTTAATTTGAGCTTCTGTGTGTTACTGAAGACAGGAAAACAATTGTTTGGCAGTCTCTATATTTCGTTCTATGTATGGTCACATTAGAGTTTGGAATGTAAGATATTTTCGTTATAAGCATGGATTTGTAATAAACAAATTCGCAGTGAACCTCCAAAATATACTCTTGTTCTCATTATTTCATTCCAATAGCACAACTAATGAGTCGTGAAGGGACGAAATGGACACATCTTGTGCATGAAAATTGGTATCAAAGAATTTATTAAATAGCGATCATACTGGGGAATTAAAATTATTTCGTTATAAGCCAGATTTCGTTAGTATAATACTTGCCTCTACGTTATAAACAAATTCTGCTGTATTTCATAATAAAGAATATTTAGAGATACATGTAGTTAATTGCAAACAATAAAAAAGGATTCATGACATTTGCCTTTCTGTATTATCTATGGTTTCTTATTCCTTTTCATTTAATTTAATCTTTTGGTTATATAATATGTAGTAATTTGTCTCTGCTCTATATTGTTTGTATTACCTAGGTGTCACCACCTAATGAAAACCGTGTTGTTACCACCCCCAACAGACCTTGGTGGGAAAGATATCAACCAGTCAGTTATAAATTGGTTACTAGGAGTGGAAATGAAGCACAGTTCAAGGACATGGTACATAAGTGTAACCAGGTACACGTCAGGTAATGTAAAAGCACATGTTTTTAATTTAACTTAAACATGGTAAAGCTAATATAGGAAAAATGGCAATTAAGTAAACGGGAGGAAACCTCGCGAATAATAGTCATGTTCTATAGGAAGCCAGATTTAATGCCGCAATATACATATTTGATGTGTCTACTGTCCCGTCAAGACTTAATCAGACTACAAGATCGGCGTTGAGTGAATTTATATGCAGCAACAAACAGTGGTCTTTACAGTCCATTATTTTTCTTCGTGCATATCTCCGTCATTATATTGTTTTTTATTTGCCTTTTTTGTCATTTATGGAAATATTCCGATGCAGTAACTTTACAGAATCACTATCAGTCAGAGATCCCACTTGTACAAGTAAATCGATTTTTACTCATATGGGTAAAAACAAATTTACGCGATCGCGTAAATGGTTGATCGGAGAGTTTTCCCGAGATCGACAATTTTTTTTGAAATTGCCGCTTATTGACGTATCAGAGCACTCCCGAAATGCATTGGGGAGAATCAGAACATCACAGCCATCGAAAATATCACGTGGAGTTTTGAAAGGTAAATATGAAAGTGTTTTTATTGAAAGATTTTAATCGTAATTTGTGTTTTTTGGGCTAGTTTTCAAGAGATTGGTTTGTTGAAGAAAACTTTTATCTAGAAATACGGATAGTTTTCTGTTAAAACAGAATGGTTAAGCAGTCTATTTTATTATATAACGAAGAAGCGCACTGCGGTTATGGGTTGACGCACGTCATTTTAAGTTGACCACTGTTCCTTAATATTTACGCATGCAAGTAAAAAAATATTTCTTTTCATTTTAAAGACATTTTGGGGAGACAACTCATGCGTCCTTGTAGCTTGTTTCGTGAAGCTACCGTTATCGACATTTATTGGGGACAACAATCAGGATGGGAACATGTCTCCGAACTGTCGGGACAGGGGCTCCAATCATGAGTTTTATATGTTTATGGATAAAAAAAAATGGTTTCATACCTAAAGCATCTAAAGTGTTCATATTAAAAGTAATCAAAAAATGGGGAGGGGGAGAGGGGGGGGTACATGGGCTTGTACTTAGGATGGGGACTTTTTGGGGTAAAAAAGCTGGTTAGGCAAGAAGAAAAAAGAAAAAACCAAGCTACAAGCACCTTCGTGTGGGGGAGTAGGGGATACATTTAAAAAAAATGGTTAGTCTGTTAGTTGAAAAAGCCTGTTAGGGAAATTTTAATCTTTCATTTCTTTTCAATATGGAGTTTAGAATTTTTTCTTCACCAAACCATTTCTCAAAGATGCCTGAAACACATACATTGACATACATAAAGGTATGGAACGTTTATCTTTCAGCCAATTCTTGATTATCAAATTATTCAGTCTAACACTGGTTGAGAGATGTGAAAAATGCACGTAAAATTAGAGAAATTAAAAAATAATGCCTAACGTTGGGGTACCCAAATCGCCCATGGTTAAATATCAGCCCCATTGACGAAACTCAGGAAAAACAATTACATTTTGTTAAAGAAGATTATTTTTAATAAATTTCTGTAAAATGAGTTCATACATTTTATGCTGCATTAAAAAATAAAGTACCACGTGTGATTTGGGTACCTGTGGTCGATTTGGATACCTAGACGTTATACCTTACAACTCTGACTTATTTAGACATTTCAGCAGAAACACAAGTATTTTTTATTTGGCTGAGAAGTAAATTTATTTGAGATTCTACTATTGTCAAAATTGTGCAAGGATTTCATCAACTGTCATTTGTATAAAGAGTGAAAAATAAAACTTATACAAGTAAATTTCACCAGGCAATGTTCTATTTAGTATTTCAATTAATTTTTTAAATCAAATTACTTTATTGTCCTTAAACATAGTTTATGACAACAACAAAAAACAGATTAACAAATACACAATATTGAACATTTTAAACACAAAGAACAAGAAAAAGTGACTAGTCCCCTAAAGATTGACTTTAAGGAGTAAAAAAAAATGAAACTTGTATAAGTAAATTTCATTTGACGTGTAAGATTTCATATGACGTGTAAGACAAATTATGTTTTGCACAATAAAAAATTACTTCAGGGAGTAAAAAAAAAAAATTTTAGTTAGTAAATTTAACTAATAATAAATGATAAACTTTCATAATTATGTAACAACTTACTTCAGTGAGTCCTAAAAAATATATATCTGTGTTTCTGCTAATCCAACCAACCTTAGTTTTTTGGGCCTACCTTGACATATTTTTATTTTTTACTTATTTAGGCATTTCAACAAAAACACAAGTATTTTTTATTAGGCGGAGAAGTAATTTAATTTGAAATTTTACTGTCCCAAATTGAACAAGCATTACATGAACTCCTGTTAAAAAATATCTGTATAATTATAAAGTGTAGAAAAACAAGACTTCTTCAAGTAAATTTCACAAGGCAAAGTTATAACGTTTTGTATGATAAAATTTTACTTCGAGGAGTAAAAAAACAAAACTTAAGTTAACAGGTTTTATAAGACAAAAAAAAATATTTAAATTATGAAAATTTCATGGATGGCAAAGTTTAAATATACTTTTCACTTACTCTGTGGAGTAAAAACATTAAATCTTATAGAATTAAATTTCCGAATTAAGACAAAGTTTAAATATTTTGTATAATAAAAGATTTACTTCAGCGAGTAAAACAAATCAGACTTATATAAGTAAATTTCAGAAAAAATTGTGTATTCAGTGTATATATCGTAATGCTTTACTTTGCAAGCTTGTACACAAATGTACCCTGTACACTATATAATATAATATTTACATGTAGGAAAGTTTTATTTGAAGTTGTAAGAGCACTATTGAAACAGTGAAGGATTTAATATGCATTATTGAATATTCCCAATTGCCCTATCTTGCAATATGGGGTATTAACAACAAAGAAATTCACAAGCATCCTTTATACCTTCAAATACAATGTAATGTAAAGTGTGTCTAATTTAATTATTAACTTTGGTCAATCCTGTCACAACTGCAATTAGTTGTGGTCAGCACTATTGCTTTTACATTTGACCATTAACCTTGTAAACATTTTAAGAACAAGAGCCACAATAGCACCATATACTTCAATCAGGAAAAAAGTTTACTTATACAAGTAATCTCTTAAGGTGAGGTTTTAATAATTTATATCACATATGTATTTCATATAGAAATATACTTCATTGAGTAAAAATTTGTTTACTTGTATAAGAAATTTATACCTTTATTGACAAAATATGATTTGATGTAGATTTGTATGCAGTTGGTCTTTTTTTATTATTAAATGTACCTTGAAGTTCGGTTAAGTAGCAAAGAAATAGGTAATATGATCAAAACATTACGGCCTAACCAAACCAACCTTAATTTTTTGGGCCTACCATGACATATTTTTATTTTTTACTTATTAAGGCATTTCAGCAAAAACACAAATATTTTTTATTAGGCGGAGAAGTAATTTTATTTGAAATTGTACTGTCCCAAATTGAACAAGCACTACATGAACTCCTGTTGAAAAAAATTTCTGTATAATTATAAAGTGTAGAAAAACAAGACTTCTTCAAGTAAATTTCACAAGGCAAAGTTATGTTTAATATTTCCTGTAATAAAAGATTTACTTTAAGGAGTAAAAAAAATAAAACTATACTTGTACAAGTAAATTTCATAAGACAAAATTATAATGTTTTGTATGATAAAATTTTACTTCGCGGAGTAAAAAAAACAAAACTTAAGTTCACAGTTTTTATAAGACAAAAAAAATATTTAAATTATGAAAATTTCATGGATGGCAAAGTTTAAATATACTTTTCTATTACTCTGAGATTAGTTGTGGTCAGCACTATTGCTTTTACATTTGACCATTAACCTTGTAAACATTTTAAGAACAAGAGCCATAATAGCACCATATACTTCAATCAGGAAAAAAGTTTACTTATACACATGATACAAGTAATCTCTTAAGGTGAGGTTTTAATCATTTATATCACATATGTATTTCATATAGAAATTTACTTCACTGAGTAAAAATTTGTTTACTTGTATAAGAAATTTATACCTTTATTTATAATAATTTAAGACAAGATATGATTTGATGTTTGTATGCAGTTGGTCTTTTTTTATTATTAAATGTACCTTGACGTTCGGTTAAGTAGCAAAGAAATAGGTAATATGATCAAAACATTACGGCCTAACCAAACCAACCTTAATTTTTTGGGCCTACCATGACATATTTTTATTTTTTACTTATTAAGGCATTTCAGCAAAAACACAAATATTTTTTATTAGGCAGAGAAGTAATTTTATTTGAAATTGTACTGTCCCAAATTGAACAAGCACTACATGAACTCCTGTTGAAAAAAATTTCTGTATAATTATAAAGTGTAGAAAAACAAGACTTCTTCAAGTAAATTTCACAAGGCAAAGTTATGTTTAATATTTCCTGTAATAAAAGATTTACTTTAAGGAGTAAAAAAATAAAACTATACTTGTACAAGTAAATTTCACAAGACAAAATTATAATGTTTTGTATGATAAAATTTTACTTCGCGGAGTAAAAAAAACAAAACTTAAGTTCACAGTTTTTATAAGACAAAAAAAATATTTAAATTATGAAAATTTCATGGATGGCAAAGTTTAAATATACTTTTCTATTACTCTGAGATTAGTTGTGGTCAGCACTATTGCTTTTACATTTGACCATTAACCTTGTAAACATTTTAAGAACAAGAGCCATAATAGCACCATATACTTCAATCAGGAAAAAAGTTTACTTATACACATGATACAAGTAATCTCTTAAGGTGAGGTTTTAATCATTTATATCACATATGTATTTCATATAGAAATTTACTTCATTGAGTAAAAATTTGTTTACTTGTATAAGAAATTTATACCTTTATTTATAATAATTTAAGACAAGATATGATTTGATGTTTGTATGCAGTTGGTCTTTTTTTATTATTAAATGTACCTTGACGTTCGGTTAAGTAGCAAAGAAATAGGTAATATGCTCAAAACATTACGGCCTTACGGCCTAACGAAACCAACCTTAATTTTTTGGGCCTACCATGACATATTTTTATTTTTTACTTATTAAGGCATTTCAGCAACAACACAAATATTTTTTATTAGGCGGAGAAGTAATTTTATTTGAAATTGTACTGTCCCAAATTGAACAAGCATTACATGAACTCCTGTTAAAAAAATATCTGTATAATTATAAAGTGTATAAAAACAAGACTTCTTCAAGTAAATTTCACAAGGCAAAGTTATGTTTAATATTTCATTTAATATAAGATTTACTTTAAGGAGTAAAAAAATAAAACTATACCTGTACAAGTAAATTTCACAACACAAAATTACAATGTTTTGTATGAAAAAATTTTACTTCGAGGAGTAAAAAAACAAAACTTAAGTTCACAGATTTTATAAGACAAAAAAAAATATTTAAATTATGAAAATTTCATGGCTGGCAAAGTTTAAATATTCTTTTCACTTACTCTGTGGAGAAAAAACATTAAATCTTATAGAATTAAATTTCCGAATTAAGAACAAGTTCAAATATTTTGTATAATAAAAGATTTACTTCAGCGAGTAAAACAAATCAGACTTATATAAGTAAATTTCAGAAAAATTGTGTATTCAGTGTATATATCGGAATGCTTTACTTTGCAAGCTTGTACACAAATGTACCCTGTACACTATATAATATACTATTTACATGTAGATCAGTTTTATTTGAAGTTGTAAGAGCACTATTGGAACAGGGAAGGATTTAATATGCATTGTTGAATATTCCCAATTGCCCTATCCCTATTAACAACAAAGAAATTCACAAGCATATCATAGGTTGTGCTGTATATATATTAATTAGAAACAATGCGTTTTGAATAGTATTTTTTTCATGTTTTTTTTTTCTTTCTTTTACAGAATATTTTATTGCTCAGTGTTTTAAACAGTGTCTCTCATGATGTATGGTACATTGTCTCAGGGATGTCATAAAATGTGTCCATGTGTTACTTGATATTGATAATCTTTATATTTTTAGTGTCATTACATGTATCACTTGTATTAGGCATGTAAAAGAAATTCAAATGGTGGGAATTCCATTATCTCATTATGCTGCCATAACGGTTGTAAATATAATGTTATATTTTTAGTTTGTTAGTTATGTCATTGTGTATGTTAAAAATAAGTATTAAAAGAATAAACTGTCATTACTGTGGGTATTTTTTGATAACTAATAGAAATAAAATGGCCATGTTTCTATTCAATATGAAAAAAAGTATGCATCAACGGGACACTATCTGAAAAAAAAATGCTATCATCTAAGGGTCGTTCAAATGTTCAAGATGGTTAGAATAGATAGGAAAAGCCACTTTTTTGTCATTAATCAATCTTACGATTCAACAAAATGGGGGGGGGGGGGGGGGGGGGGGGGGTGGTTTAACCGCTTGGCAGTGCCCTTTTCTCATTCAGACTTGACAAAATGATACTTCTAAGTCTAAATATTCCATTACTGTTCCCAGATGATACATTTCAGGCACCTATCAAGCTGATTATTGATTAGCATGTATCTGTCCATGAACAGACTGCGTCTGGACCACCAGTATGGATCAATCAATTGGACATTGCTTTTTTGGACATACAAACAATTACTTCAACTGAACAAATCCCACTCATATCCAGTGGTTAACACCATACAGGCCTATCTTTCATTATGAATTGCGTTTTACTTGTACAAGTAATAACTAAGGGAAACAACTCTGATATGAAAGTTGACCTGAAAGCATCTTGTGATGTTAAGATGGTATCTAAAAAAATTACTTGTATAAGTAAATTAATATCACAGTATTAAAAGGGAGGCAATCCAATTTGCAATTTTTCAGTTACCTATTCAAGTAAATTTTAATTTACTTGTACAAGTGGGATCTTTGACTGACTATCAAACGAATGTGCGAATCAAATATTATCGATGGATGGGTGGATGAATTGTTGTTTAACGTACAGTATCAGCCAGGTACATATCAGGACGAGAACATGTATGATAGTTAAAATGACCCCTGCTTTGTACTAGACCGACACGCTGAGCCGGATTTTTAATGTGCTAGCCCACGAGGTAACTGTCCACAGGAAGACATATCATCCCACTCGGACACATTATACTGACTCCGAACCGACCAGTAGATCTTAGCTCTTACTCCTAGATGCCGCGTGCGTGGCGGAGAAGCAGCAAATACCAATTTTAATGCAAATATTATCGACAATTAAATACCAAATAGAAAAAACGATAAGAGCTCAGTAAGATCGCAATCGAAAACGAAAATAAACTCACAAGAATGCAAAATAACATATAAATATCAAAAGAATACATGTATAACTAAAAGAATAAAAAAAAAAATTATACAAAAAAAAAAAAAAAGAAATAGAACAAGACTAAAACACTACCAATGTGATCAAACGCCAATATTAACAAGTATTTGCTTTGCGTTGGATTTATAACAATGAAAACATTATGATATAATTTGTAAACCTTCGTGTCTTAGACCTATCCATTATTTTACATGCCAATGAGCTTGACTTTCAACAAAACACCCGGGGCCTCGGTGGCCGAGTGGTCTAGGTAGTTCGTCTTGGCTACTAACGATCACTAGCCTGTCAACACTTAGGTTGTGAGTTCGAATCTCACCTGTGACGAGGTGTGTTTGACTCAGATCTTAATTGACAAGGATTGCCAATTTTCCTACCGAAGGTCGGTGGTTCTCTCCGGGTACTCTGGCTTCCTCCAACAATTAAAACTGGCCGCCACAAAATAGCCAAACTGAAAACGGCGTAAAACCCCAACTAAACAAACAACAAAACACGCCATATCAGCAGTCCAGAGGCCAAAAATATGAAAGCATAACATTTAATCCAAAATGTATATTTCCGTGTTATCGTAATTTTATTTCGAAGTTGTTATTTTAAGAATATTTACTGATACTGTAATTAACCACATGACTGGTGCTGGTGGACAGGGAACCGGAACAGGTGGCTCTCGTTGGGATGGTGGAGCTTTAAGTTATCCCGGGGTACCTTTCAGTTCTTGGGATTTTAATGGAAGGGCAGAATGTCCTAGCGGTGACCAGAATATTCATAACTATGGCAACAAGGATGAAGTACGAAACTGTCGATTGGTCTCATTAACAGACTTGAAGCTGAGCAAACAGTATGTAAGGGATAAAATAGTGGAGTATCTTAATCACCTGATCGATATCGGAGTAGCTGGTTTTCGAATTGATGCAGCTAAACACATGTGGCCAGGTGACTTACAAGCAATATTTGGGGCCCTCAAAGGATTGAATTCTAAATATTTTCCTGGTTCTCCAAGGCCATTTATTTTTGAAGAAGTAATTGATATGGGAGGAGAGGCTATTTCGGCGTCGGAGTACACATCGGCCGCACGTGTAACTAATTTTATTTTTGGCATAAAACTGGCGCAAGTATTTCGACGACAAAATCAAGCTAAATTGTTGAAAACCTGGGGATCAGCTTGGGGTATGCCTAGCTCCAACGATGTTGTTGTATTCATTGATAACCATGACAACCAACGAGGACACGGAGGTGGAGGTAAAAAATAACAAGAGCTGTTAAGCTTTGCTTTCAAATGTACAAAAATAACAGGAAATAACGACCTACCGATTTATCAACGGCCTAAAAAACTCACAATAGAAAATGATAGACAACAAAACACAAATATATATATAAATAACAGTGAAAATAGATCATCTTGAATGTTTCAAAATGAAGAAGACTACGTGTACCGGTAAATGACTAAAAGTATCAATAAAGTCGACACAAGTGATCTTTATTTTTATAAAAGAGAGTTTTGGGATTTTTTGAATTTTTACAAAGCCTCATACACTGTACCAAACGTGAGACAAGGATATTTGTATTCAGCATAAATTTATTGGTGTGTTATTGTTTTATGTTTATATTGATTACACATCAAACATTTTCTTATACAATATTTCAACAGTTATTTCTCATCAACAAGGCTCGAACCAGATAATGTGGAAATCCGAAATGATAAAAAAAATACTGTTATAGAGCAAAGTCAAATTATGTAAAGAAGGTGAATCGAGAACCATGTTAGGATTTAATTTTTATAATAAAAAGGACAAACTTATCGCCGCACTACGAAGAATTTCGGGAATGTTGTTCTCGCCCCCGTCCGTCGTACCATCCGTCACACTTTCTTGTGACCTAAACACCTCGTTCATTTTTAACTTCATGCATTGAATTTCTATACACTATTGTGACATACTGTATGGAGATGCGCAATAAGGTCCATAGGGGTCGAATTTTGAAAATTTAGAATTTAAGCTTGTGACCTAAACTCCTCTTTAATTTTTCATTCTATGCATTTAATTTCTACACAATATTGTCACAATATTGTAGATGCGCAATAAGGTTTTAGAATTTGATTTTCAAAAATTGGGGCCCACAGGGGTCGATTTTTAAAAAAATGGGAATTTAAGCTTGTGACCTAAACTCCTCTTTCACTTTTGATTTCATGCACTTGATTTATATACAGTATTGTCGCATACTGTATGTAGATGCGCATTAAAGTGTTATAATTTTGATTTTCAAAAATTGGGGCCCCCCAGGGGTCGAATTTTGAAAATCGTGAATTTTAGCTTGTAGCCATAATTCCTCATTTTTTATTTTATGTATTTAATTCATATATGGTATTGTCACATACTGTATTTAGATGCACAACAAGGTTTTTGAATTTTGATTTTCAAAAAATGGGGACCACAAGGGTCGAATTTCCAAAATTCGCAATTTAAGCTTGTGACCTAAACTCCACATACGGTATGTAGATTCACAATAAGGTTTTAGAATTTAGATTTTCAAAAATTGGGGCCCACAGAAATCGAATATCGAAAGTTGTCAGTTTAACCTTGTGACTGTAACTCCTCTTTTATATTTCATTTTATGCTTTTAATTTCTATACTGTATATGTATATGTGCAATAAGGTTTTAAGATTTTAATTTTCCAAAATTTGGGCTTCTATTCAAATATATGATTGTGAAAAAGGTGCACAGGGATACAACATGTGGGGAGTGCGGGAATAGTTGTCGTTTCCGACTGCCTCAATCTAGTTCTGTTTTTATTTTTTTATTTCTATTATTTTCTTATATTATATTTTTGTTAACATATTCAGTTTTAATTTTGAATAGGCGGCGTTTTGACACACAGTGACCCAAGAAGGTATAAAATGGCAACATCATTTATGTTGGCACACCCGTCGTGCCGTCTGTCCATATATCTTGTAAGCGCAACTCCTCCTAGACCGCTCAATGGATTTCAACGAAACTTTACAGAAAGGAAGTACATCATCCAAAGATGTGCATGAAGAAAAATCTTTGCTTCCCGATATCACTCAAGGGAGATAATTGGACCTATTTTTTTTGGCTTATACATTATATATGAACCTCGTAAGCGCAACTCCTCCTAGACCGCTCAATGGATTTCAATGAAACTTTACAGAAAGGAAGTACATCATCCAAAGATGTGCATGAAGAAAAATCTTTGTTTTCCGATATCACACAAGGGAGATAATCTGACTTCTATTTTTTTTGGCTTATACATTATATATGAACCTCGTAAGCACAACTCCTCCTAGACCGCTCAGTAGATTTCAACGAAACTTTACAGAAAGGAAGTACATCATCTAGTGATGTGCATGAAGAAAAATCTTTGCTTTCCGATATCACACAAGGGAGATACTTGGACTTCTATTTTTTTGCTTATACATTATATATGAACCTCGTAAGCGCAACTCCTCCTAGACCGCTCAATGGATTTCAACGAAACTTTACAGAAAGGAAGTACATCATCTAGTGATGTGCATGAAGAAAAATCTTTGCTTTCCGATATCACACAAGGGAGATACTTGAACTCCTATTTTTTTGCTTATACATTATATATGAACCTCGTAAGCGCAACTCCTCCTAGACCGCTCAATGGATTTCAACGAAACTTTACAGAAAGGAAGTACATCATTTAGTGATGTGCATGAAGAAAAATCTTTGCTTTCCGATATCACACAAGGGAGATAATTGGACTTCAAAGCGGGGGGTATCCTTTGTGAGCTTTGCTCACAGTACATCTAGTTTTGTACAATAGTTGGGTATCAGATCTGTTGTTTCCTACCAGTACTGTGCATTACCAGTTTGAATAATCTAAACCAGATGTACCACACATGCATATGGTGTACATGTGTACGTGTACCTTCAAAAAAACCTTCAAAGGACCATTTTGAACTTGCGGTGCCTCTCTGTGCCTTTAACATGTTTAAGACAAAGAGCAACTGTTACATAAATTTTAAAAAAAGCATTGTCACCGTGCTTGGACTTTTTTTCACGCACGTGTAAGGATTTTATGTCAAGAGTTAAGCCACCATGTCCTTCTTTCGTATTAAAGAAAACTTCAAAAATACAAACTAAAGGTATACAAATTGCCACCACCCCCTCTCTTTTCAGTATAGTGCCGGAAGGGTATGTATCAATCTAATTGAAAACCGATCTCTCATCGCTCCCGTTTTCTGATATGTCGCGTGGGAGATCTAACGAAATCTGCTTTGAGGTCACATGTGAGTGAACTGGAACTTATGAATTTATAATGACATGCAAATGAGTTGACTTCCTATCAGTAAGCCAATCAAAAAAGTTTATGAATTCTGGGGACTGACGATTTCTTCGTTAATAAAAATGATCAACTTACAAGATCGCCTAAGCCGCAATTTCATTGGTCGAACAGGACACACCTACGAGGTCACTCACATGTGAACTCAGAGCGGGTTTCGTTAGATCTCCCACGCGACATATCAGAACACGGGAGCGATGAGAGATCGGTTTTCAATTAGATTGGGTATGTATTTACATAAAAATTTAAAAAGTGGATTGAAAGACGTTCCATTGTGATTCAGTTTAAAGGCTTCTCCTCGTGGAATGTGTTACTTTTGAGGACACAGGTGTTGCATAACAATGTTTAATTGTTTAAAGGACACATTTAGTACAACCTTTGTACTATGTTATGAAAACATAATTTTAAATTTACGGTAATGGATACCCCTTTTTTTCAAAAGAATTACCTACCTTGCTTATAAACGCCGCTTTCACATTTAATTGTAATAGTTTTTAATAAATAAATGATCTTTTGTTGAATAAATTGTTATTTACTTACTAGTTCAGACGAAGGGCCACCTCATAATGGTGATATGTCAACAAAAGGAGTTCACTGGAGCTCCGACCTCAGTTGTGGAAACGGTTGGGTTAGTAAACAGCATATTTATTACAGAGACTTTTTATCATAATACTTATGAAAAACAAATTTTGAAACTGAGGCTGTTGAATTTATACAGAATCGCGACTATTTAGATGAACGAGATTTACATTTTGTTTTCTGTAATGTTCGTTGCCAAAATGTGAAATTTGAAATAGTCTGAATTATCAAACAACGGAAACAAATTAAAAGGACAAAAGGTACATCCTAGATGAACTATCAAGGTTCGACCGGAAAAACGAAATCCCCGAATTTATCTATCGTCGTGTTTATATGCCTTTCAGTTTAACAAAACGTAATAAGTTCTTTTAATACAAATTATTATACTTTACTATAGCAACTACTGGTAAAATATCTACGTTGTTTTTAGCGTGCAAATAAAATAACTCCAGTTTTTCTCTGCCAGCAGGAAATAACTGTTATTTTACTCTCGTCGATTCACGCGATAATCAATGAGAGCAAAATTCCTCTCTCGCGAGAATCGACGAGAGCGTAATAACTGATATTTTGTCCAGGAGTTTAGTTCAGCATAATAATAACGTTATGTCCTTCAGAAGGCAGTAATATCCATAATTATTAATCTCGAAGGGTAATTTTTCCTCGGACCTCTTCCTCGATTTAATAATTATTTATAGTACATTCTTCTGAAGGCCATAATTGTATAATATTAACGAAAAGTATCAAAATACTAACGACATAGCTGATGATAAATTGAAGAGATATTTTAAAGTGCCAAAAATGACCAGCAGGGTAAAGCCGAAACCATCTATTGACAGAGGGCTCCTAAATTGTCCAAATATTAATAAAATAAGTATTTCATCAGCCATATCGAATAGTCTGAGAGCAGCTTTGCCTGGATTCATCCCGTAGGGTTACTCAAACCTGGACGAAAACAAAAGGACCAAAATACCTTTTGACTTCTTTAATAATATTAAAACTTTGTGAAAAGATGCATTCTTTAACATGTTACATGACAGGGATGTTATTCCAGGACTAACATGACGTTAGTTTTATTAGATATTTATTAGCTAATTATGTCAAAAATAATAAAAATATGTAGAAAGATTTAATATGATTTTAGTTTATTATGTGTGTGTAACTTTTGCAATTTTAAAAGCATGCTTTATTTTCATTATTTTCCTCAATGTGATTGCCGATTAAATTAATGTTTAGGTATGTGAGCATCGATGGCGCCAAATATACAATATGGTGGCATTTAGAAACGTTGTTATGGGAACTAACCTACAGCACTGGTGGGACAATGGAAATTATCAAATAGCATTTTCACGAGGCGATAAAGGATTTATAGTAATAAATGCAGATACAACTAATTTAAGTTCAAATCTGCAAACAGGCCTTCCACAAGGTACCTATTGTGATGTAATATCCGGTAATTATGACGGAAGTAAATGTACAGGAGCTGAAGTACAAGTACATACTGACGGCACAGCACATTTTAACATCAGAAGCGATTCAGACAACCCAATGATAGCTATTCATATAGGTAATATTATGCATAATCCTGTTTCGATTGAAATGTTTGAAAACAGTAACTTCAAAGTATATATATCATATATCTTTAACAACAGGATACATATTCTGATATGAAAATAGTTAATATATCAATGCCATTTGTCATCTAAATATTATTATAACAATAATGATTACTCCGAAGGTAGAAATCAACCTGTCACTTCCGGTTTTACAAAACCTATGAGTGAGTTTTTAAGCTCGGCAGTTGAGCTATTTCCATCATTGTGAGTCGTCCCAATTATATCCATGACCCAGATTGTCAATCAAGGTGGATATATCAAACAATTTATTCTTCTTTAAATCTACAAATGCTATCCAAGTGAGAAAAAATAGGGACTTTAGATGTTTATTTCGTTTATCATCACTCATTATTCATGTTATCGCACGATTTTGTTTTACGTTATACCCCTATTCGATTCTATGAAACAAGCCAGACTGCAATTTTGGAGCGTAGATATTTTGTTTTTCGTATTTTGCCACTGGGTCTCTTTTTCCTGCTCAAATATAAAGTAGTAGTTACAACACGAACAAAAATATTTTTCGCATCCATAACGACGAATCTCACAACTGTCGTCCCTTAAGGTTTACTTTGGTAATAAAGGCTTGGATTCCATAAATCTCAGCTATCCTTCACCACAACACCGTAAAATATTTCAAAGAACAAACTGTTCCACTAATTTCTTATTAGCCCAATCCTTTAATTTCACTTTTTTTATATAGATGACGTGTTGTCACTAAATAAGGACAAATTCCAAGAATCTGCATTGAGCTTGAAATTAAGGATATTACAGATACACCAAAGTCCGCTTCATGTTTGTGTCTTGAAATAGACAGTGAGGGACATTTTGACAAACGTGATGACTTCGACTTTCCTATTGTTAATTTTCCCTTCTTGAGTAGCAATATACCAGCATCGCCTGCATATGGCGTCTACGTTTCTCAGCTTATCCGATTTTCAAGGACATGCTTGAGTTACCCTGAATTTCGACAAAGAGGATTACTGCTGTCACAAAAGCTTCTTAACCAGGGTTTTATCAGGGATATGTTGGTGTCATCACTTAGAAAATTGATTGGCCGTTACAGTTTTCCAATATCTAAGGTGATGTTGGACCTGTTCCCACTGTCGTAACATTTCATGTGCCTCCACCGATTTGAAATTCACGACGGGTGTCGTTTACGGAGCAGGAACTGCTTACCCTTCCGGAGCACCTGGGGTCATTCCTGGTTTTTAAAGGAGTTCGTGTTTTCATTGTTTTTTAGTTCAGTGTTTATTTGTTGTGCTTGTGCTTGTTCATTTGTCTTCCCGGGTGTGTCTGTCTAATGGGTTGCTGTTTTTTGGGTTTGCTCTTTTTTCCTCTTTAATATTGGATATATCTATCAAATCATATCATAGACTATTTTTTTCTTTTTTTCCACGTCAAAAATGGAAATACGTTTAAACAACCATCCAAATTAAATTTTAAAAAATTTCTGTGATTTTGATTTTAGTCTATTCGAAATAACCTCTATGCACGTGGTCAGAACTAAATAATAACCAGCTACGCGGTATTGTTTAGTGTGCACCACGTGATTGAAATTATTTCTAAAAAAATCACAGTAAATGACCAAAATAAAAAAAAACAAAATGCAAACAAAGGTATATTAGAGCAAGAAAGTAGAAAGGTTAAATCACTAGCTAAGTAAACTAAGCGAGCAAAATGTGACAAGAAAAAGTGCTCAGGAATGGTAATAGAAGATCCAATCAATTCTATTTACACTTGGGTCAATAACTTTACAGGGAGTGTTTGACTTCTGGTAAACAAATTTTGAAATATGTGTACGTATAATATACTAAAGCACTTCCTCATCTATTTAGTATATACTACTTTATATAATGCAATTGAATTATCCCGTTAAACGGTCAGCATGTATTTTATATGTGTGTATTGTAGTAACATTAAAAGCGCTTGTTTTTCTTTATTTTCCAGGAGCAAGAAAAGGCAGCCCGAAAAAAGTTACAACATAATAATATATAATAAATTAGACGTTCATTGATATTTTTTTCTTATAAAGAGGACAGATATACCTAAAGAGCAAATAAAAAACTGTAATCCATTGGACAGACAAACACGACAAATGAACAACCACAAACACAACATATAAACACTAAAAAATAAAAAAAAACAATGAACTACACTAACTCCTATAAAAATCAGGAGTGAACCCAGGTGCCCCGGAAGGGTAGCAGTTCCTGCTCCGTATACGGCAGTAATCCTCTTTGTCGAAAGTCAGGGTAACTGACGCAAGCCCTTAAAAATCGGATAAGCTAAAATTAACAATAGGAAAGTTGAAGTCATCACATTTGTCATCAAATTTTTGAATTCAGAAATAAGTAAGGTTTACGAAATTTGGATGTATTTTCATTTTAGACGGATTTGGCTGAATGTTTTCAAAAAGATTCTATTTTGGGACCTGCTTGTTATACTGTGGTGCACATGCCCTGTGATGAAGTCTTGGGATTTCTGTTTTGTGTTTTATTTGTCCGTTTGACAAAAATCAGAAATCGTTAGAAGGGAATCAGTAAAAAGATCAACAAGGATGGGTTAATTTCTATCAAGCTATATTACTCTTTGTAAACTGTATATTTTGGTTATGGATGCTTCTATACATCAGGGAATAATGGCGTAAAGAAAAACGATTATATATAATAATATAAAAATATATAAGAAATTGGAGGAAACAAATACTGAACATAAGAACTGTTTGGAATAAAACTGCTGTAAAAATCATTCACATTTAGAATAGAAAATGGAAACGGGGGATTGTGTCAAAGAGACAACAATCCCACTAAATAGCAGAAAACAACTCAAGGCTACCAATGGGTCTTCAACGCAGGGAGAAATATATTTCATATCATTATACAGTATTAAATTATTTTTTGCAAACCTTTCAATTGCGTTTGTTAACAATCAACGATTTGCACAAAAACAAAGATGGAAACTCTGCTCTTGTAAAATATTTTGAAGTATTTCAGTTGTTGAAAAGACAATAATTAATTACAACTACTGGAAACAAAAAGGTATAGTAATGTTTTTTGATATTCAATTTAATAAAATATTTGAGATATTTGTGGAAAACGACTAGCAGTTTAAAAAAACTCAAAAGAACTTGTTATTCTATTACTCTATATTTATTAGTTATAATTGATAATATCAAAATATGTGCCAAATCGAATCGTTACAAAAGACAATAATGAAACCGACTAAATGAAACAAAGAATACAAGTACAATAAAGGAGTTTCTTAATATGTCATTACCATTTGAATTTTGAAGATGTGTTTTTAAAAAAAGACACAATACCTAGCAAATGTAAGCGTTTTTCATCTTTTATTTTTGTGTGTGGATAATTTTACATTGGAACCGTCCTAACATGTTTTGTGTCATAATAAGATAAAACGCATCAAAATTTAAATGGTACACCTGACTGGTCACGTTATCAGTTTTTAAGTACACTATAACAATTACGTGTAAGCAAGATTTGATAAGAATTTGTGTAAGTTTCCGCACAGGACACGCAATCCGTCAAAATGCTGGTCACCTGCCTTTTAATTTTGGGTCTTTGTTCATCAGGTATGGTCAAGATTACATTGATTTTCATGCCTTGAACCATGTATTATTCTATTATAGGATTAAGATAAATAACACAATATCTTAGAAGTAACATGTTACCTATTGTGATAAATTGAAGGGTTTTAACTTTTACTTTTGTACGTCTATTTTTAATATACAACATAAATAAACATATATGTAACTGTCGTTTCGGCATTATATATGATTATAATAATATTTTCGCTAATTATAACATCAGTGGTTTACTACGACAATAATATTAGAAAAAAATGTACATATACGTCAAAATTTTATCTTTTATATAAAACACAATGAACTTGTAACATTGACTTGCATATAACTGCAATAATTTTTAGATAAAAATACAATCCTTTATATCACATCAGCAAGATGATAAATGAAGGATACTCGTAAATAACTGCAGTCATTAACATAATGTGATAGAAACTAAATATGTAGATTGACCTATAGCCATCAATTTATAAGCAGTGTTGCTCATTTGTCAAGTCCCATTCGAACCAGTAGCTTCATAACAAGAATCATCTAATGTTATTTTGTATTTATAAAATTAGGTAAATAAGTAAATAATTGAAATAAAATTAAATTAAAAAAAATACATGTATGACTTCACTGCAACCAAACCTTATACCAAATCCCAAAAGGTAAGATAAACATATACAAGAGTATATAATGAAGAGTGTCTGATAAACTGATAAACAGGAAGAGAGCTTATTTTACACAAGAAATAACAGATTGATACCAGCAACCACAAATATAATGTGAAAGCACTAGTATCATAAAGAATAAAGAGAGACAACTAAATCCTAACTACTAAGAGTATATACATGATATAAAGGGTTGTACATCTTTAACAAATTCTGAATACCCTACACAAATAAGGAATAGAGGTACAGAAAAAGAAATTATAGTAGTTAACTCTAACACCTGAATCTATATAAGGATGTATTTAACAGGTTGTGCGTGATTTATACGATAAAATTGCTATTGTGGTTTTTATTGTTTATTGACAGCCTTTGCTGGTCTATGGAGTAACCCCACATGCGCTCCTGGACGACACACAATTGTTCATTTATTTGAATGGAAATGGTCGGATATCGCAGCAGAATGTGAGAGATTTCTAGGACCATATGGGTACTGCGGGGTTCAGGTAGGATTTTTGTGTACAACATATATAGATAAAAATGGAAAAACATCGAAGGAGCGGGACTGATACATGAAACATGCGTTATTTACAAAGTGACAAAATGTGACTAAAACATCTGGCTCTGAAATAAAAAAAAAAAAACAATAGCAGAAAGAAAACTTTAATCGTGTTATTTAGCCTTTTACGTACTTTAGATTCAGTTATTTTCGTTGACCTCAGTTTTCGTGGACTGGTGAAAAGGGGCATATTCGTGTGTTCTTTATATCGTGGAGTTCGCGAATCTGAAAAAAAAATGTTGAAAAAAAGAACTAGTGTATTCGGCAAAAATGTTAAAATCAGTAGGTAAATAAAACGTTTTCGATGCTATATGATCAGTGATCTCATTGCTTCGCATCACGGTGCGGAGCTATTAGTTTCAGTAGACACACACGCCATCTTGAAATAATTACTGATCGCTGATTGGTTACTTTATGATGGGGCTGAGATACAGCAACAGGCATTGGTTTAAATGAGATAAAGAATTACAGACTTTACTCGTTCAGGATAAGTCATCAAAAGCCGGAAAATTAACTATGTGTATATCAGTTCCGAACAACTGTCATTGCATGTTTTTGTAGTATTCATATATTCTGAAATTCATTATTGAAATCAATTATTAATACGTGTATATTTGCTTTGTTAATCTGCAATACACATGGTTTGTTTTGCTTAATCGTATACACTATAATCCTATGTTTACAACAAAAAATGAATGATCTCTACTTTATAACTTCTGCCAATCTAGGCACACGTCCAGAGTCGTGTCTGTTTGTTGTATTTCATATCAATCAATATCTGAAAATACCACAATTCCAATAATAAATCAACAACCACATATGACCATAAATTAAGATACAGCGAAGCAGTCCACAGCTTTTTAGAAAGGTAAAACTTGTTGAATTTGTTTAATTTCAATACATTTTGTGTTGAATTTTTGATATTGTCACAGTATGTTTTTCTAGCAGAAATAGCTTGTTACTTGGACGTTTAATTAAAAGCGTGTTTTGTTTTTTAACCTTCCTTAATAAATTGAAACTAATATGCGTCACCACTAAGTGTTTTTGCCCTAAGAAATTTCACAAGAGTATATTGATATAGAAACATGTCATATAGCCTAAAGTCCTATATATTCACCAGTACCGATGACACAGACTGCCTTACATAATCATTGTTATAGTTCAAAACCAAATTAAGATTATTTACCGACTAAATCAGTCGAATTTAATCACAACTTTTTATACCTACAGCTGTCATTTCTTAAACAAAACTTTATTGTATTTCTGTCGATATAACACTATTTCAGTTTTAATTTATAAGATTTTTAACGCATACACGGTTGCAATTTTTTAAAAGCAATGTATTCGAAATATATATGTGTAGATTGAAAATAATATATTATCTGTTATATTTTTAATAATGAAAACTTGTCCAGTTAGATAATTTAAAAACAATTTTTAATACTTGGAGAAGAGGCTAGACAATTAATTGATAAATTGGAAAAGGGCAGATTATTGTGATGGATGGATGAATTGTTGTTTAACGTCCAGTGGCAACCAGGTGCATATCAGGACGAGAACATGTTATGATAATGAATATGATCCCTGCTTTGTACTAGACCGACACTCTAAGTCGGATTTTTAATGTGCTAGCTCACGAGGTAACTGTCCTCAGGAAGACATATCACCTCACTCGGACACATTATACTGCTCTTACTCCTAGATGCCGCGTGCTTGGCGGAGAAGCAGCAAATACCAATTTTAATGTCTTTGGTTTGACCCGGCCGGGGATCGAACCCGCGACCTTCCGCGCTCGGGGCGAGCACGCTACCACGAGACCACCGAGGCGGTCAGGTTATTGTAAAATTTAATATATTATATATGTTGGAAGTACCTTCTAGGTTAGTCTATTCGTAATGCCTGTCCCAAGTACGTATTTTTTAAATCATTATTTCAGAATTTTGTGGTTTTTGCTGATTTTCTTCATATATTGTACATCTGAAGGGTGGCTATTCATTGCGGGCATATGACCTTCTACTTTCATATTCTGATTGTGGTTTGTTTCATCGACCTTTTTCTCCATTCATTTGAGTTATATAACAATTTAATTAGACGTGGTTTTATTGTCATTTACCATGTCTTCTTTTATTTCCATATTTGTGGAGACAACTGTTTGTTGCATTTTTATTACACAGGTGTCACCTCCTAATGAAAACCGTGTTGTTACCTCCCCAAACCGACCTTGGTGGGAAAGATATCAACCAGTCAGTTATAAATTGGATACGAGGAGTGGAAATGAAGCTCAGTTCAAGGACATGGTTCATAGGTGTAACCAGGTACACGTCAGGTAAATAAATGGAAAAAACATGACTGAAACAATAATGCCTCATGAGATTCCTCTTTTACAATTTTTTAATTAACTCAATGCTAGTGTGGAGAAAACATTAACTGAGCTGGTGACACCCCTGTGAATATCAGTCCACCAGTAAAGGCATTCAAATTTTATGAAGCCAGTTTCTAGGCAGCGAATATGTATGTTTTTTATTAGGTAAGTCCATGGTCCCCTCAAGATTGTATTTAGAATAAAAGATTGACGTTGAATTACACGCGGTTGCTAATAGTTGGGGCATTAGCAGACAGTCCATTATTTCCCTAGTGCTTAGCCCTCGGTGGTCTCGTTGTAGCGTGCTCGCCTCAAGTGCGGAAGGACGCGGGTTCGATCCCTGTCCGGTTCAAACCGAAGACATTAAAATTGGTATTTCATGCTACTCCGCCAAGGACGCGGCACATTGTAGTAAAAGCAAAGGACTGGTCGTCTCGGAGTCAGTATAATGTGTCGGAGTGGGGTGATATGTTTTCCTGCAAACATTTACCTCGTGAGCTAGCACGTTAAAAATCCGTATCGGTCTATTACAAAGCAGGGATCTTTTAATATTTGTTTTCTTCACAGATGTTTTTTTTTTCTACCACCAAACGAATGTATATGCAATCGAGGTAAAGCAAATAATTTAGTTCGAAATTAACTTCCATTAAAGATGAACAGAAAAGTTAGATACAATCTGCAGATCTGTCAAAATACTGGATAGTTATTGGCTTTTTACCTTTGACCTTTAACAAATCGTGTCTGAATTGTGGTGCTGTAATAACATTATGAAATCCAAATCCAAGATGTTTATTTCTCTATTATAATAATTTTATTTCGTATTATCAATTTAAGAATATTTACTGACGCTGTAATTAATCACATGACTGGTGCTGGTGGACAGGGAACAGGAACAGGAGGCTCACATTGGGATGGTGGAGCTTTAAGTTATCCCGGGGTACCCTTCAGTTCCTGGGATTTTAATGGAAAGGCAGAATGTCCTAGTCGTGACCAGAATATTCATAACTATGGCAACAAGGATGAAGTACGAAACTGTCGATTGGTCTCATTAACAGACTTGAAGCTGAGCAAAAAGTATGTCAGGGATAAAATAGCGGGATATCTTAATCACTTGATCGATATCGGAGTAGCTGGTTTCCGGGTTGATGCAGCTAAACACATGTGGCCAGGTGATCTACAAGCAATATTTGGGGCTCTCAAAGGATTAAATTCTAAATACTTCCCTGGATCTCCTAGGCCATTTATTTTTGAAGAGGTAATTGATATGGGAGGAGAAGCTATTTCGGCGTCAGAGTACACATCGGCAGCACGTGTAACTAATTTCATTTTTGGTATAAAACTGGCGCAAGTATTTCGACGACAAAATCAAGCAAAATGGTTGAAAACTTGGGGATCGGCCTGGGGTATGCCTAGCTCCAACGATGTTGTTGTATTCATTGATAACCATGACAACCAAAGAGGACACGGAGGTGGAGGTAAAAACTAACAAGAGCTTTTGTTTTTTGTTTTCAAAATTACGAAATTAACGGGAAAAAAATGACATTCTTGTTAAACAACTAAATGCCAACACTGTAGAAAACCAATACAATCATCAACGATCACACAACACAAACATATGAGCAATAGAAAGAAAGTATACTCCTGCTTGTGTCAATACAAAGCAGCACGTGTATTTTGTATCGAAAAAAGACAATCCCTACTGCTTATTTCGACGCACGAGGTTGTCTTAATTGCTTATTGTTTATGACAGTACATCGACTTTAAAGTTAAAAACTAGTTATAAAAAACACCAACTAGTTACACCATTTTTTATCTTAAACGGCCATTCCGTTCTTGTTTAAGTTACGTTTGTGTTGATTTTATTCATCATCATATTTCTAAAATATACAAGAGAATATGATCAAATCACGACATATTGTGTTGTAATCAGCACCGGTGAAATACATATAAACAGTGTATGATAGAATAGCGAATGGAAACGGGGAATGTGTCAAAGAGACAACAACCAGACCAAAGAGCAGGAAACAGTCCAAGGCTACCAATGGGTCTTTAACGCAGCAAGAAAATCCCGTACCTGGAGGCGAGCTTCACTGGTCCCTAAACAATAACTGTGAAACATACAAATGATTCTAAACTTTTAAGAACTCTTCTTAACAAATCTTTTATGACTATTATGAATTATACGTTGTTTAAATGTTATTATCTTGATTTATGTTATTTCAGCGATTGTAAAAATCAAAACTGTGTGATAATTAGCAGTTAATTTAATTTTTGTATTACGTTCCAATATAAAATGAGTTAGATTCTTGTGTACATCAATCCCCACATCCTTCATGCCCGTTCTTTGTGAATAGACACGAAGTGAGGTTTGTGCAAGGACATAACACACATTACTTATATTCGGTATAAACATATTGCTGATGTTTATATTGACAATCCTTTTACGTAATTCAATAAAAATCTTAGTGTTCCAATATCTAAGAAGTTTTTGGACCTGTTCTCACTGTCGTAATATGTCATGTACCTCCACCGATTTGTGACTTCGGCTGTATTGACTTTGATGAACTTCACGATAGGTGCCGTATATGGAGCAGGAAAAAAACGGCTAACCCTTCCGGAGCACATGATTATACTCATGGTCTTCATGGTAGTTCGTGTTGTTCGTTATTTTTTTAGTTTTCAGTGTTTATTTGTTGTGCTTATGGTTGTTCATTTGTCTTCCCGGATTTGCCTGTACAATAGATTGCGTTTTTTATTTGCTCCTGTTTCTTCTACCAGTAATAATACAGTGTGTGTACATTTTCAAAATATATCTCTCTTCAACAACGCGCAGGCAGGACAGTATAGAAATCTAAAAGCAATGATGTTTATATTGAAAATCATATGTTATACAATAGCTGTTTTCCTATATCAGTAATGAGACAATGACTATGTGATTTTTTTAACAATTATATGTATCACGAATGCTCAATCCTGAAAATATACATCCAAAACAATAAACTGCTGTTTAACAGAGTCGGATGGAAAATTACCGAAACAGTTGAATTGAAAACCACGAAGGAGCTAAGGCAGTTACTCTCCATTTCTTTCTAACGTGATTAGGGTAACATTTTGTGTAGATATAAAAAGTATGCACTTGTTTATTTCAACGCTTAAAATTTTTATCTTTGTGTGTTTTTTTTTCTTGCAACTCTACAAATAAGTACATAATTATGACGAACATTGCCATAAATATTCAAATGACTTGCCTGATACACCAGATTAATTCTCTTCTGGAACACATTAACAGACAAAATAAAACGATGCCAGTGATATAAAAGTGACCTTGAATTACAAAAAGGTTAGAAATGTTACAAATGTGAAAATGAATTTAACTTAGTGTATTGTTATATTTTGTTTTTGATAGGTGGTGTGCTGACACACAGTGACCCAAGGAGGTATAAAATGGCAACAGAATTTATGTTGGCACATCCGTATGGATTCACTAGAGTTATGAGCAGTTACAGCTTCAGCAGGTAAATCAATGTTCTTATCTTTAAGATGAACAGCAGCAATGAAGCGCTATTGTTTTTTTGCTTCGATGTTTTTCACGTAACTGTGTGTACTTTGTATTAGGATTGAACTTGAAACAAATTATACAAACTAAGGCATTAAAGTTTGATATAACCTTAAAATGTGCTTTTATACTGTTTCATATTGAACCAGTCTCTGTCAAGGCGGATTATTATTAATGGCACCTCAATGGATATTTTACTTAAGACAAGACAAAAATCGTGAATTTTACGTAGCAATGCTTAAGCTTGAACATGGCACATTTGGTGTAACCATTGTACCAAGTAATTGAAGAAATAATTACGTGTAAAGTACTATATACTACGCTTTTAATCATGTTTTTTTTTAAAGAAAAAACGATGTCTTCCTTATAAACAGTTATTAATATTGTCGATTAGTTTGTTATTTATTTAATAGTTCCGACCAAGGACCACCCCATAACGGCGATATGTCTATAAAAGGAGTTCACTGGGGCTCCGATCTCAGTTGTGGAAACGGTTGGGTTAGTACATAGTTTTAAACAAAATATTTATTATAGAAGGTGTAACTACTTATTATCGCATGGAAAACAATTGTTGAAACATTGTGGAATTTCTGAAACACCAGTCCTTTACATTTCTGAATTTTATTTTTAGTAATGTTCATAGGCGAATATATTAAATCCTATAATAGTCTTAATTAATAAACAAAAGGAATATACAATCACAAAGAAAATCCTAAATCAACGTTTAAGGTTCCACTAACAACAGGAAAAGATAATAGAATTCTTTGATACAAATTTTGATGCACAAGATGTGCACATTTCGTCGATTTACGACTCATCAGCTATGCAGGAATTAAATGCGAAAATGGAAAATATTAAATGGCATCAGAATATTTTTTTCATAAATCCCCGAGGATATCACCAGATCGATTGTTAATTCGATAAGGGTCATGACATAAATGCTCGGAGTAGTTTAAGAATATCATGGAATTGTCAGTGTTTGAGAAGAGATAAATAGTATTTAAAAGGCTGGAATTTAACCAGGGAGACAACAAAAGAAACGAAATAAATTTCGAACTCTTTATTAATATAAAAACATATGAAAAAATGCAGTCTTAAGCTGATAGAAGACTTATTTAGGAAGTAACTTTTATTTTCACAATGTTAAATCATAAAAATGTACATCGCAGAAAAAAAATCCAAAAGTCTCAACATTATAAAAGCATAGTAGTTGGGTGTAATGGACGTCTAAAGATGCCACCTTATGCATAAATTGTAGGGGCGTAGTCAAAGCTACGATTAATTTCTCCTTTACCCATTGACACTTTTGAAACCCTGCTGTATTCTAATTATTTTTACGTTAATTTTTAGATCTGTGAACACAGATGGCGCCAAATATACAACATGGTGGCATTTAGAAACGTTGTTATGGGAACTAATCTACACCACTGGTGGGACAATGGAAATTATCAAATAGCATTTTCGCGAGGCAATAAAGGATTTATAGTCATCAATGCAGACACAACAAATTTAAGTTCAAATCTGCAAACAGGACTACCGCAAGGTACCTATTGTGATGTAATCTCCGGTGATTATGACGGAAGTAGATGTACCGGAGCGGAAGTACAGGTGCATTCTGATGGAACAGCCCATTTCAACATTAGAAGCAGTTCAGACGACCCAGTGATGGCTATTCATATAGGTAATTGTTTTATTAAGGGATTAGTTGAGAGTTGTGATTTTACATTACTTTTTATAGTATGACCCCACTCCATTTTAAGAGCTCGATATTTGTCACTTGATTTAACCTAAGATGTCGACCGACTGAAAACAGTAAAATGTCTAACGAATATTCTCCTATTCTTGACGTGTTTAATCTGTGGGATAAAAATACATAATATCTTTAACCACTTCCCGGTGATTAAATTTCTACGTGCGAATTACCGCCCTATTTCTACAGTTATTGGAACGATAAACTAGAGAAGTCCCGAAATGACGTCTGCGTAAACAAACTACATAACAACGACATTTTCTTGAGGTTTTTGTTGAAAATCATAGGAGAAACAGATTCTCCTTCAATTTACTCGTGAGTTATGGTATTTATCCACCCTCAATAGTTAAATTTTAGATTTTAACACGCTCACTAAAGGCTCGCATGTTGAAAATCGAAAATTTAACTATCTCGGGTGGAGAAATTCCATAACTCACTCGTACCTGAAGGAGAATCTATATTTACTGATTCGATTGAACATTAGATGTTATCGCAATGTGAACATAAATTTACTTTAATAAAATTGTTGTCCTTAAATTATGTATTATAATTACATTGAAAGGTGTTTGTTTGTCTTTATTTTATAGGAGCAAGAAAAGGCAGCCCGAAAAAAGTTACAACATAATAATAAACATTACGTTCATTGTTGAATTGTTTTCGCTTATAAATTTTGGAATTCAGACAGTAAAGTTTCAGCTCATCCAGGTTAATTAGCGTAACTTCGAAATTAACTACTTTGTTTACATACTGTGGTTTGTGTTATTGTTTATTCTTCTGGATATGGAAAGGTTTAATCGGTAGTGTAGCTTAATGGTATATCATCGAATGAAAACGATTTGGCCGAGTTCATTTTCACATGTCGCCTGACACAAATTAGTATAGTCTGCTCAATGACGTCTATTGTCTCTTCAAATTATTTCTAAAAAATATTTAATTTATGAATATACTATTGCGTCCGCTCTCTATATACAATTCGTTATTTTGTCCGGGTCATTTAGGGCTTACCATGTATTATGATCAAGATCCTATGAAGGCCTCTAGATATCTATTCTAGAGATGTGTAATTAACTGCTTGACATTTACAATGTCTATCGATATCCGTTTTATATGCATAGAAATGCCATGCAATCTAATAAGGATTCATAAATGACTTACCACATAATTTTTATACCTATATATATATATATATATAACGACAACTTGGCGATGCAAGGTTTTACCGAAAACTAGACTTTGATCCAATAACATCTTTCAGCAGGGAAATAACTGATAGTTTGGTAGAAATGCACGACAATGGTTTCATCGATGAAAAAGCTCTTGAGTATTTGAAACCAGAAAATCCAAAACCCGGCAGATTTTATCTTTTACCTAAAATTCATAAGGCCAATAACCCAGGAAGACCTATTGTTTCAGCGAACGGTCATCCGACGGAAAAAATATCGGAATTCATTGACTTAAATCTTCTTCAACATGTTGAAGACTTACCATCTCACATCAAAGACACAACCGATTATCTAAGAAACAAGCTGGCCTTAAATCCACTTATCTCCGACACGACACTTGTCTCTATGGACGTCACATCCCTATACACGAATATTCCGCATGCAGATGGCATTGATGCATGTAAAGAAGTTTGGAATTCCCGACCAGTAAAACATCCACTTTATGAATACCTGGTCAAAATGCTCACGTTGGTACTAAAGAACAACAACTTTCCCTTTGATGGCCATCATTATCTGCAGGTTAATGGAACTGCTATGGGCACCAAATTTGCTCCATCATATGCCAACATATTTATGAGCAAATTAGAAAAAACAACTCCTTGGATCTTCCATCGAAAAACCGCTTTTCTGGTATAGATTTATAGATAATGTGGATATGAAATGGAATAAAAGTGACGAGGATTTAGATACTTTCATCACTCATGCCAACAACATATATCCAAGTATTAAATTTACTCATGAGACATCTAAATCCAAAATCACCTTCCTCGATACTTCCAGCTCACTCACAGATGGCATCATATCCACAAATCTATATTCTAAGCCTACTGACACTCACCAATATCTGTCCCCTAAAAGTTGCCATTCTGCTCATTGTACTAAGAGCATCCCGTGCAGTCAGGCAATGAAAGTCAAGCGAATTTGTTCCAACACAGAAACAACTAAAAAACGACTAAGTCAAATCGAAACCCGCTTGAAGAGAAGGGGCTACAAACATAGAATTATCCAAAAAAGTTTTCAGAAAGCGAAAACTATTCCAAGGAGTAAATTGTTGGAATGCAAAGATAAAAAGAAAAATAAAAGGACTCCATGTGTTCTTACTTACCATCCATCTCTCAAAAACAGCTTAGGTGTCATTCGTGAGCATTGGAAAACAGTTGAAAAGAATTCTAAACTATCCAAAATTTTCCCGAGCCTCCCGTTATAGCTTTTAGGCAACCCAATAGTCTGCGGAACCTGCTGGTGCGGGCTGAAGTGTCTGATAATAGAAGTACTTCTGGAGAATGTCGCTCGTGTGATGAAAAACGCTGCAAATGCTGCCTACAGATGCATCCCTCATCAACTTTTCACAGTATGGTAAGGCAACCGAAAAGAGCTATAGGATATTTTGCAGCAAAAGTATGAATGTTATTTACATCCTAGAATGTTCGGTTTGTGGCCTCCAATATGTTGGTGAGTCAAAGCAGCCTTTCCACAAACGCCTCAATGGCCATAGCAGTGATTCTCTAAGAAGCCACTTCTCCCAGTTAAAGTTTCTCAGCATTTCAGACAATGGGGTCACAAACTTGATGACTTTAACCGCATGAAAATCCTAGTGATTGAATAGAAAATTCACTGGAGTGATGCCCAGCGACAGGCTCGGGAAAGCTTTTGGATAAAGGAACTAAATGTCCAAACGGCATCAATAAGAAATACTAACAGTTTTATTTTACAGTCATTTTGGGATATACATATACACAGTCACGTATATTTGAGTATCGAGTTTTGTTGTAAATTATGAAGTTCAAGATCAATAGACCAAAACTTACCTGGATTACTGAGCTATTTTTACACATACAATTAGTATTGTAAAAACTATCGACACTGACGAAGGCTATCTGTTAAGCCGAAATATTTGTCTACACGATTTTATAACATCATCTTCATATATTACCATCTTATATTAATACCGTTGTGCAAATCTTTAGACTTTTATATAAGATATAATCACTTTGCGATTGATGTTAACATGCTGGAATTTCTCATGTAAGCATTTCTGAGCCTTTAATTTATGAATGGCCACATTTTATGGGAACCCCAACTAAGACGTAACGTCATTCCAAGAGAGGATAACTCTAATCATCATCACGATTATTGATAAATGATTGAAAAGCATGTTTTCTTTCTTAAAAGGCCAGTTGCCTATATTTTTTAAAAGCTACTTTATTCAAGAGCGATATTATCTTCTTCCATGGCATCTTTAAGAAAATTCCTAACTTCATTATTTTCTATATATCATTTTGTATCATCATGTTGGACCTATTCCCACTGTCGTAACCTTACATGTACCTCCACCGATTTGTGACTTCCACCGGATTGACTTTGTTGAACTTCACGACGGGTGCCGTATACGGAACCTGGGTTCACTCCTGGTTTTTATAGGAGTTCGTGTTGTTCATTGTTTTTTAGTTTTCTGTGTTTATTTGTTGTGCTTGTGGTTGTTCATTTGTCTTCCCGGGTTTGTCTGTCCAATGGATTACGTTTTTTTGATTGCTCCTTAGGTATATTTGTCTTTTTTTTTGTACTAAAAAGGATAAGATTATTGTGTTATTTTTTTTAACAAAAACAAAAACTTGAAATATAAAACATTCTTGAAATTCTGTTACCAGAATGTTATTCTCAGACGTGTTTCAAAAAAAAAATAACAATCCTTTGAAAAAGAAGCGTTATTTTTAATTATTTCGTAAAACGAGAAAAGTTTGAGATGAAATAACAATAAAATAGATCCGGTGATCTTATTGTTTAAAATCCCATTTTGATCAGTATTATTTAAAATACCTTATAGTCGGTTCTAAATGAATTCCTAACATCAGACTGAATAAAGGGGTTTGTCTTTAAAAGGACAGAATCCAACATTTTAATCGCAGGAGAAATGGAAATGCCAAACCAATGTAAAATACATATAGGAAAACTCAAATGAGCAAAATTCACGTCTTTTTCCTTAATTTTTACCTTGTTATGGTTACATTATTATGACAAGGGAATAAATACAACATAAAAAATAAATTGTTTTTGGGAACAATGGTCTCAAAACAAACGTTCCAATGAAGAAACATATTATGGGGAACAAATATCACATGACAGTACATTCTCTACAATAAAAACGTTGCGGGTAATGAAATTTAATCGTGTTAACATAAACACCGACCATGCACTTACTGTGTTCATAGTAACCATAAACACATACAACGATTACCTTGTATGTGTTCCGGAACATGTACCTTTAATAAACTGAGATAGTTCAGTTCATTATCAAGCGTTTTGGTGATCCAAACCACGGCGTGAATAATTCAGTGTAGTTTAAATGTATGCGACATGTGAAACAAAAATGGAAAGGCAATTTTCTGTATATATTTAAAAAACGTGAGTCAAATCTTTCATAGATATAATCATATTTGGGATTTTATACAACTTTGGTGATATGGTTGATTATTTATTTTATGTTACCCTTGCATAAACCTTTGTTATACATGTCAACTTTAAACTTTTTTACTTTAAATGCAAAGTACACACACTAATTGTACAATCAGACTTAGAAAATTTCATATTATTAAATTATTTCCTCGCGACATAGAATATATAGACTAAGATAAGTGTATAACATGGATTAGCAAATCAATTATTGCTTGATTTTTTACACAAATTCCAAAATATCACGTGACTTGTAAGACTTGTATTGTATGAATTCCAAATTTACTGACATGTGCTGGTATCTCGATACCACAGACACTGCCAAGTCTGCATCTTATTTTGACCTTCACCTCAAAAGTGGCACCATAGGAAGGCTAAATACAAAACTTTAGGACAAATTGAATGATTTTGACTTTCCTATCGTCAACTTCCTATTTTTGAACGGAAACATTGCAAAAGCGCCGGCATACGGAGTGTATATTTCAAATCACATATGTTATTCCAGAGCTTGTGACATATTCATTGACTTCCTTGCCAGAACCCGCTCCCTGACAGAAAAGTTACTCAAACAGGGGTATGTTGCTCCTAAGTTGCAGTCATCCTTATTCTACAAAAATTGTTTTAAACATAAATGAAAACAATTGTCATAATTATAGTTCGGAAGTATTTAGAAACTTCTACAGAAAAGTATTAATGAAAAATGTATCTTTAGAATTGTCACCAGTTACTGAAGAATTTGAAATACTGAAAGAATTAGATGGTATAAATGTTAGTAAGAGTACGGGTTTGGACGATATCCACTCGCGATTTCTCAGAGATGGGTCAAGTCTGAAATATTTAGGTTCAATACCTGTTTGGTCGGGTCATTGTTAAAAATATTGTCCAGAAAGCAAACTCAAGACTGGTGTTCTTGTATAGACATGGTAAATGCCTTTCAGAGGATTCAAGAAAATCATTATGGCATTAATCCGATGCCACTTCGATTATGCATGTTCATCTTGGTATGCAGCTCTAAAAAAATTGTTCAAAATAAAATTATAAGATTTATTAAAAAAAAATAGATCATAGATCTACTATTAAATATCCAGTTTTTAGTGATTTTGGTAAATTAAGATTAAATCATGCTCACAACATGTTTAATAATAAGTGCCCTTCATATATGAGCAATGATTTTGTAAAAGTTCTTGAGCGTCATAATCATTTCACCAGATTTAGTGAATATATTTTTTTTTTGTTTCTATTGTAAAGGGTCCTGCAGTTAATTCTTGTTACTATAATGTAATAAAAGATTTGAATAGCTTACCAACAATAGAATGACGTTAACAATGAAATTTCGTAAACAATAGATTGACGCTACCAGTTAAAATGGAGACTATTTGGGTTTCTTATCACGAAGTCATACACATGTACGCAATTTGTACAAATAAGAGCATAAATAACGTTTTTTTATTTACATGACATATTTTGGTGGACAGTATCTGTACAAATTGTAAGGAATTTTACATCGGCGAGACAAAGACCGAATTGAGAACACAGATGACAGTACACAGAGAACAGACCAACCACGAGGAGCTAACTATTTCACGGGCAAATCAACATTTTAGCACTTGTTCTGCAGGACGTTTTCGTATAATAAACATTCTTCAACCAACTTTAAATGACAAATGAATTGGAAGAATTTTTATAACTTCCGTTTATTTTATATTTTGCGTATATGACTTTTCTGATAAGAAACGCAAATATTCTCCATTTTAACTGTTGACTTAAATCTATGGTTAACGCTATTTCATTGTTAGCGTCATTCTATTGTTAACGTTGTAAGTCAGTAAACATTGCACCAAAGTCTTGAATTGTTCTAGTTATATTTTTATTTAGCTCTTAAAATATTTTTACTTACGAGGACCCCATTGTAAATAAGCTCGTTAGCTTTCATGGGTTATCCTTGATTAAATATACATTTTTTGGTCTCGATAAAGATTTTCGTTGTCAGTTCAGTATTTTAGGTTTTATGTGTTAAAATTTATATGAGTATAGAATATTTTGTATATTGTTATGGCTGTATGTTGCTATGCATATCATGCTTTTGTTGATATTTAATCTAAAAATAAATCAATCAATCAATCAAAGTTTTATGGACGTCATCATGACTTGGTAGACAGGTAAATGTATGGAAAAAACCGAAAATGGACCTGTTCTATTGATGTTCTCCCTTCCTCATACCGGATTTGACATGGGTAGCATGGCGGATGTCCTGCTTACTCTTCCGAAGCACCCGGGTCTACCAATGTTTTTTTTTGGTGGGGTCCATGTTGTCTGTATGTTTTTAGTTTTTAAGTGCAGTGTTTGTATTGTTTTGGTCTTGTCTTCGTTGTTCTCCGGAGGTTGTCAGCTGTTTACGATTTCCCCTCCTTCGAATATCCCTTTGGTATTTCTTGACTTTGCTCATAATATGTAGACATTAGTTCATGTTTGTGATTATAGTTGAAGTTTAAAAAAAATAATGTTACAAGCGCTTTTATTTTGTATAGGTTAAAAGCAGATATTTTGGCACCACAGTGTGTAAAAGCATTGAAGTGACACCAATGTAAAAACTTAGAAAATTTAATGGCAATTTAATTCGAAATTAAATGATATTCATGATTTTCCTTCCAAATCTAGATTATTTTATGCTCTGTTTAATGATCATTTTGAAATTGGTTTTAATTAGTTCCTAGGAAAAACCCAGAGGTTTAACCTGACCTACGGTTGATTAAACATAAAACCATGCCTTCTGTTTGGTTACTTCCACAGATCATTCGAGTGATGACACTTCCAAAATATATCCTATTTCCTTTGCAAAATCGTCTGAAAATATGCATAATGAACAAAATCAGTACATTATAGCCTGCATATAACTGATATAGTTGTTTTATTTTGTGCTTTCAAATGAAATATGTCAAATCATACGGTAATGAAAGTGGAATTATTATTACCGTAATAAAATATATAAAATACGTATCTTAGCAACTGAAATTATGTAATATGTAATTCATTGTTTATTCATACTTAATGAAATTAAAATACTCACTTTCTTTCTTAGCTTTGGTCAAGGTATCTAGTTCTGTTAAAAATCTAAATGTTTTCCATCTACATTATTGTATAATACAACAAGTAAAATTGTTTAGTTAGTATAGCTTAAATTTAATAGACAGTTCATTATTTTTAATTCATTGGACCGGTTTAAAATTGGATGGGACATGTACAATTTCGTGGGACCAAAAACTGAGAACGAAATCAAGAACTTCTCGAGAAATCTAGAAATATCATTCCAGCTGAACATGCTCAATATGTTGCCGGACAAAAACCAGCTTTCTAGTTTTCCTCCAAATGTCATTACGAGGCACGGTTCTTAAGGATAAGGAAACCCTTGTATTCTTATAATTAAAACTTTTTAAAAATGTATGAATTATAAAACTGGTTTTGCGACTACCATTAGTTACATTAAACAATACTAAAATGGATTTTGTTATGTTTTGAGACAAAAATCCTGACATAAGTCACCTTAAGGAAAGTGCCAATGGAATAGAAAGCAACACAGAATCCTTATCACAGACTTTCATTATCAGTTTATTTAAAAAAATTGTATCACTGAATACATGAAAATCAAAATATATTTCTTATGGATCTTAAATATATATTTTTTGTTTTACTTTAGTTTCTGATCCAATCCCCATGTACATCACAGGGCTGTTTGCTTCGGAATCTCTTTGTCGACTCCAATTTGAATGAGGAAGTGAAAACCCTTCCTGAAAAGTAGCTATTATCTGTTGGATTGTCTTGCTCCATATATAGGATGGATGAATTATTGTTTAACGTCCAGTGGCAACCAGGTGCATATCAGGACGAGAACATGTTGATATGATAATGAATATGATCCCTGCTTTGTACTAGACCGACACGCTAAGTCGGATTTTTAATGTGCTAGCTCACGAGGTAACTGTCCGCAGGAAGACATATCACCTTACTCGGACACATTATACTGACTCCGAGCCGACCAGTCTTTGCTCTTACTCCTAGATGCCGCGTGCTTGGCGGAGATCTTGCTCCATATATAAGAAGTAGTATTGCCTATATGTGCAATGTACTAGTACTGCTCCAGAAGGTTACTTTTGGGCTTGCATTTAAATTTTGTTTGCCCAGAATATATCATTAATTGTCTGACAATCTTTAATCCATAGTTTTATACTTCAGCCCACCATTGTACATATCGGAATCTGTTTATAATAATTCATTTGATTCAACAATTTATCACATTCTATTTGTTTTCAACTCATATTCGTGTACACATTGTTATAAGAATTCATATAGGAGCTTCTGAATGGAGTTAACTCTATTAGCAATAAAGTCTGAAAACTCCCTCTATAAAGTCTGAAATATTGAAAGAAGGTATAAAATAGTGTTATGCACTGTTAATGTCATTATTCAATGAGTTTGTACACATCGTACATTTGTTTTCCATCTCTTTGAAATATTGTTTCAAATGTACAGGAAAAAGGGAAAAAATGATACTGCTCCCAAAAAGTCACATATATTATATTTGGTTCAATGGGTTCATGAATTAAAACATCGGTGTGATCCCTGAACCCCAAAAAATGCCTATTTACTCCTTAGTATGGGTTCTTTTATATTACTAGGTATGAGAAGAATAGTACGTTTATTGTCCCAGACGGAGCCAAAGGGCATAGTTGTTCCCGAGGGGGACAATATAATTATCTTTCCCTGGAATATGTAGTCAATAAGTGTCTTATTATACCGAAATACAATTTACTGAATCAGATTCATTTTTTTTTCGCACCGCTGTCGTCTGACATATTTTGACTCTGAAAAAAAAATTTGAAAAGAGAGAGAGAGAGAAAGAGAGAGAGAGAGGTCTCACAGGTGAACAAATAAATGTAGTTACTTGATATCCCATATTTATGAAGGGATATTGGTTTCACTTTTAAATACCTGAAGCTTATTCAATTAATTAATTTGCAGGTCTAAAAATACACAAGAAACCCTCGTGAACATTCAATGAGAAAATATGGCAGTTTTTTAGTCCTTCGTTGAAAATTAAGATTATTAAGTTTACCCAGATCAAAATGTTTATTAATCAATTGATAACTCACTTAAGCTTTGAAGGTTTACTAGTTTTTCATTATTGAATTTTCTAAATCCCAAATATTTTAGTTATGTCGAAAAAAGTGCAAAATTTGGACGGTGAATTTTCCATTTGATCCGTTATTTTTCAGATGATCAAGATACAAATTTCGGACCGTTACCTTTGAGCATGCAATGACGTAAGTCTATTCTATCTGGGAAATTTGTCACCATGTTTTAACCAGATTTTAAAATATCCCCTCTAACATCCTAGATCCTTCACCATGAAAACAACTCCTTTATCGTCTTACAACCTAAACTATGAAAATATATAAAAGTATTCGTGATTTCTCATTTTACGAATTTCGTTTTTCGTCGTTTTGAACTTCGTTCAAATGTATTTCTCGATTGCCATATTTTTTTAATTTATGACTTTTTTTACCCATTTCGGTTCATTTTGTTTCGTTTTCTTTTCTCGGTTTACAAGAACCATTAGACCAACCTGTTTAAGGTTGAATTATATAACGTAAGGAATTAAGAAATCATTCATCGGGTTACAAGTTGTAGTCATTCCCAAAAGAACTTAGCCTTTATATCCGAATACTTCCAACCAAGCGTCAGACTTATCGGTGTCACACACTGGATTTCCTCCACTCAATCCCCCCCTTCCGAAAACATCGGTATATACTGAATTTTCTCCACGGAAAATTGAGTATTACTAATTTTCCCCCCTGAAATTAAGGTAGGAAAAATAAGTATACACAATATTTTCTCCATAGACCGAATCAATACTAGGCTTTTCCCCTTGATTGATAGTACATAAGGTTAGCTCTAACAAAGTCTCACTTTATCAATGTCGTCTTAAAAGACCCTATGGAAGTTCAAAGCTCATTGATGTGTCTTTGTTTCTTTAGAATGTTAAAATAACTATATCATGTGTGTATATGATGAATTGCTATTGTGATGTGACCATGGATTGATTAATTTTCTTTTTGGGCCGTAGAGGCTTCCCTGCTGGGCTTGGGTTCAACATGTTGAAGACCTCGTAGTTACCTCTGAATGTATATTTCTGTAATTCCTTTTGGTGATATGCTGGTGACTTTTACCCATATCCGTTATTTTTCTATTGAATTTCGTACATTATCAAGGTGTTTGACTCTTTACTTTCAAGAACGTAAATGGGGAATGTGTCAAAGAGACAACTTCCCAACCAAAGAGTGAAAAGAAACTCAAAACCATATATGAGTCTTTAATGAATGGTGAGGATCCCACATAACTCCAAGGATAGGCACAGAAATTGGAGATAAAAAGGTGTGGGATCCAGTCCCTCACCTGCACATCTAGCCAAAGTGGAATTAAAAATTACGAAGTGAAAACTCAGTTTAAAATGTCCGATTCCTATGTGTGAACCAGGTAACAGAAGAAACTGACCAAATATGACAATGAACAATAGAAATTTACAAAATACTGCTAGGAGTAACTGATATTCCAGCCTCAAATCTCCTTTATACCGATCGAATATTAGCTCACCTGGTCGCCATGTCCAATTGAAGTTGCTGATTACCCAATTTTCAAAGATCCTTTTATGAAGAACCAATGCAGGGATTGAAACCAAACTTAGTAGATATGTCCTAATGCAGGTGCTTAACGAATGTTGTACTTTAGTACAAATCATAAATTCAAAATGGCCGATACAATTTCCTATGAGGTCATTCATGCATGGAAGTGTTGTTATTTTTGTGCCGATTTCAAAAAGGCCGAAAGACCGAGGTCAAAGTTTACATTGAAACCAAAGTTTGCATAAAAGCGTCAGGTAAGCGATTCAGGCTCCTCAGAGCCTCACATTTTTCCATAAAGAAACACAATCCCTCCCGTTAGGGGATTATCATTATGACATCGTAACGTGAATGAAAAGAGCATAATAGGTATCACGCCAACAAATTGGTATAAGGAAGACTTTTAATTAGGACCCACCGACTATCGGCGGGAGCCATATAGAAATCAGCTTGCCTGTCCGTCACAAATAGTTTCCGATCAATAAATTTAATACCTATTCCATAACTTGAAACTTTTCCCAAATGATGTAAAATCATGGTAAAAAAACTAACTTGTGACGCACCCCTCCCCTCCCTTCCCACCTGTGATGGAAGCCGTCTGGTTCATGAAGTGATTACCAGGTTTAACTATCCAACATTTTCAATATTCTCTTTTTGTTCTTAGTCGACTGATATTTCTTTATTGGAGTATTTTTTCAAATAAAAGGTTACACACTCAGCGGTCAGTGGTCTCAGGCAATATGTTTTTCTCAATTGTAGGATCAATGTGCTCAAATGTCGTTCACGAATATTATCACCTGTAAACTATTTCTAATAAGGGGGAAAATTAGAATGGGGGAAAAATTAGTATGTGTATACACATACCAGATTTTCAGTGGGAGAGGGGAGGGGGGAATTGGGTATATACTCATTTTTCCCCGGGGGAAAATCTGAGTATATACCCATTTTTCGGGGGGGATTCTAGTATGGGGGAAAAACTAGGATGTAACACCGGTATCCGTTACGTCATTCAAAACTCAAGATGGCGCGGCCTACGTAAATGTGTACAACACTATCATAATTGTTGTTTTACAGAACTATTATGTTTGTATCGCATGACTTATTTGTAAAGATAAATCATTTCGTGGGGAGAAAAATGTAACAGCGTTTCAAAATGTGGTCCTATTAGAATAGAAATAGCTGACGGTGGCTTGTAAATATCATGTTATACCACGGGTAGGCCCTTTATGCCGATATTTTACTGTCGCTCGTGAAATAATATTTATCATAAAAGAGTAGTATATGGGCACAGTTCAGTTAGCATTTGAGGAGGATCATGAAGAGGATCCACCGGATCCCATCTCTTTCAACAGGAACCGGAAATGACGTCAGAGGAAGTGACGTCACCGGAACCGGAAGTCACGTTACCGGAACCTGAAGAACCCAGAAGTGATATGCGCGCATGCGCAACCGGAAGTAGGGAATTTTCGCGCAATTTTCCCATATTTTGTTTACAGAAGTGACGCAAGTCGCGTTCCAGGATCCGGACATATGGTCTGCACATGTACAGGCGGAACCGGAAGTGGTTTGCGCAACCTGAAGTAGTGGATTTCCCCATTATTTACTTACGGAAGTGGCGCAAGTCACGGACTCGGATGTGCCATGCTTGACCAGAACTCAGATGTCCCTTTTCCTGCACTTCTCGGTCGTCTCTGGATCTCTAATCGGTCTCTAGGGTCTGATACTCTCACTGTTATGTCGAAATCCGAGAGTATACGAAGTGCACTATTGGATTATCTCCCCTTATCCCGCTCTTTTCATCTGCGGGTGATGTTTTCTGTGAGGACCAAAGGTAGGATTGGATTATGTCCCCTTACCTCCAAGTGATGCTGTCACCAATAGATCAATGGAAGGGTGTCCTTAGCAACCGCCTTAGCAACGACGGTCCATTTCATTGCTCTAGGATGCACTTCGTTTCTCTTCTCTTGCTCCATCCCGCTCTTCGCTGCTCTTTGCTGCTCATCGCTACTCAGGACCTTACTCGCGTGCTCATTTTGCTCCTGTTGCTTGTTGCTGTTCGTCATCGCTGCTGTTCTCTTGCTCATCGCTGCTCATTTCTTGCTCATCGCTGCTCATCGCTGCTCATCTCTTCCTCCGTGCTGCTCCTCGCTGCTCTTCTCTTGCTCATCGCTGCTCTTCTCTTGCTCATCGCTGCTCATCTCTTGCTCATAGCTGCTCATTGCTGCTCATCTCTGCTCATCGCTGCTCATCGCTGCTCATCTCTTGCTCATCTCTTGCTCATCGCTGCTCATCTCTTGCTCCGTGCTGCTTTTCGCTGCTCATCTCTTGCTCCGCGTTGCTGGTCTCTTGCTCATCGCTGCTCTTCTCTTGCTCATCGCTGCTCATTACTGCTCATCTCTTGATCATCGGTGCTCATTGCTGCTCATCTCTTGCTCATCGCTGCTCATCGCTGCTCATCTCTTGCTCCGCGTTGCTCATCTCTTGCTCCGTGCTGCTCTTTGCTGCTCATCTCTTGCTCCGCGCTGCTCATTGCTGCTCATCTCTTGCTCATCGCTGCTCATTGCTGCTCCTCTCTTGCTCCGTGCTGCTCTTTGCTGCTCATCTCTTGCTCATCGCTGCTCATCGATACTCATCGCTGCTCCTCTCTTGCTCTTTGCTGCTCATCTCTTGCTCATCGCTGCTCATCGCTACTCATCGCTGCTCATCTCTCGCTCCGCGTTGTTCATCTCTTGCTCCACGCTGATCATGACTGCTCTTCTCTTGCTCAACGCTACTCAGGACCTTACTCGCGTGCTCATTTCGCTCCTGCTGCTTGTTGCTGTTCGTCATCGCTGCTCTTCGCTTGCTCATCGCTGCTCATGTCTTCCTCCGTGCTGCTCTTCTCTTGCTCGTTGCTGCTCATCGCTACTCAGGACCTTACTCGCGTGCTCATTTCGCTTCTGCTGCTTGTTGCTGTTCGTCATCGCTGCTCTTCTCTTGCTCTTTGCCGCTCATCGCTACTCAGGACCTTACTCGCGTGCTCATTTCGCTCCTACTGCTTGTTGCTGTTCGTCATCGCTGCTCTTCTCTTGCTCTTCTCTTGCTCATTGCTGCTCATCGCTACTCAGGACCTTACTTGCGTGCTCATTTCGCTCCTGCTGGTTGTTGCTGTTCGTTATCGCTGCTCTTGTCTTGCTCATCGCTGCTCTTCTCTTGCTCTTTGCTGCTCATCGCTACTCAGGACCTTACTCGCGTGCTTATTTCGCTTCTGCTGCTTGTTGCTGTTCGTCATCGCTGCTCTTCTCTTGCCCTTTACTGCTCATCGCTACTCATGACCTTACTCGCGTGCTCATTTCGCTCCTGCTGCTTTATGCTGTTCGTCATCGCTGCTCTTCTCTTGCTCCTCGCTGCTCTTCTATTGCTCTTTACTGCTCATCGCTACTCAGGACCTTACTCGCGTGCTCATTTCAGTTATGGGGCTACTGCTGCTAGTGGTGGTCGATTGTCGTTATTCAAAGATTGGATCTGTGAGAGAGCACACGGTGGGTCACTCTGCATTTATCCAGGCTTTTGACTGGCTATCATAAGATAGGCTGCAATAATCCTCCTCAATTTTTTAAGGCCACTCTGCATTTGTCCAGGCTTGTGACTGGCTATACATATGTATAAACATATATAGGCTGCATTACCCTCCTTCCCTTTTTTGTTATTTTTTTATTTTTTTATAAATTTTTTCTGTTCTTTTTTCTTTATAATATGTTCCAATTTCACATAGAGTCATTGATGTCTTCAGCTTGTGGTGGGTCGTAGTCGTTCCATACAGGGTTAAGCAGATATTTTCGTTTTTCTACGGCATATTCCCATGATTCTTTTAATTGGTAGTCTTCCTCTTCTCTCAAGCGTTTAGCCGTTTTCTTGATCTTTCTATGTACGGGGTCTTTATTCATGTCTTGATGCCAGGACAATAGTCCGAGGTAATGCTTTCGTATTTCGTCTCTGTATGTGTCAAACATGTTTCTATATGCTGCCAAGCGTGCCTCGTCTTCTTCCATTCCTGCTTCGACTAGTTCGTTTACTTTCTGTGAGTATTCCGATTGATGTACTTGAAATGTTCTATTCAAAGTGACTTCCATGGAGACTGTTCGCATTGCTCTTCGGAGTCTTCGTTGGACTCATGTTCACTACTTTGTTCCGATTCCTCGTTATCGGCTTCTGTTGTGGTATCTGGACTGAATCACTATAGTCTGTTGAATCCTCTTCCATACCGTGTGCATTCTTTTTGTGTCGCTCTATGTTGAAGTTTCGCTTGGACTGGTATTCACATATGTCACAGGTATACATTTAAGACGTCTTTCTTTCCTGGGATTCAATAGTAGAATGAGCTCCGGTCGTCCTGCAAGTGCTTATATTAGCTACAGGTTCCTCAACAGCTTGTTGATTCATAAACCAACGTTTGGCAAAGTATTCGTTTCGAGATTGTTGCAGTTCAGATTTCACTTTTCTGATGAGGTCTCTATTAAGTCTTGTCCACTCGTTGTCAATCCTTCTACACCCGTGGCAGACATTCATGTTTTTGTAGAATTCCGCAAAGCTCTTGTTTATTTGACACTTTGTACATTTCTTGTTTGGATCCACTTTGCTGGGTCCTCCACTTGTGTTGTCCTGTCGTTTGGTTCTCTCCACAGGTATTAAGTATTTAGCAGGAACCAATAAACCGAGAGGCGTTTTCGACTCCATTGATACGTGTGTGTTGTTTGACGGTCTTCAAACAACTGACAAAATTAAACAAACCTCTGATTATATTTTCGTTAAAAGCTTTCCATTGGTGTCATAGTGACGAAGATTGCTTTTTTCTATTCATTCAGACCAAACAGTTCGCTGTTTGTTGTTGCTTCTGCTACTGCTGCTGAGGAGGTGAAGGTGGGATTCTCACTGTTTCGTTATAAATCACCTCTTTTGTCTCGTTGATGTTACGATGAACACCAAAGGTGGCTGCGTCCATGTAACGCGGACCTGAAAGAGAGCACCCTTATGAAACAAGTTTTAGAGTCTTTCCGGACGGGAACGAATGTTCTCGGTCTCGTTGATGTTACGATGGAAATAAAAGACGGCTGCGCCCAAGTAACGCGGGCCTGAAAGAGAGCACCCTAATGAAATGAAAATTTCAGAGTCTTTCCGGACGGGAACGAACGTTTACGGATTTCAGTCCTAACCATAACCCTAACTCGAGTCCTAACCCCAACCCTAACTCTAATCCTAACCCTAGTTCTAACTGTAGTCCTGCCTCTAATTCTTATCGTAGGTCTGTCTCGCACTCCTACTCTAACTCATACCCCGCAGCCATCTTTTGTGTTCATCGAAAAGCAGCAAAGAGCAATAGAAGAGCAGCGAGGAGCAAGAGAAGAGCAGCGATGACAAACATCATAAAGCAGCAGGAGCGAAATGAGCACGCGAGTAAGGTCATGAGTAGCGATGAGCAACGCGGAGCAAGAGATGAGCAGCGATGAGCAAGAGATGAGCAGCAATGAGCAGCGATGAGCAAGAGATGAGCAGCCATGATCAGCGCGGAGCAAGAGATGAGCAACGCGGAGGAAGAGATGGGCAGCGAAGATCAGCACAGAGCAAGAGATGAGCAAGAGATGAGCAACGCGGAGCAAGAGATGAGCAGCGATGAGCAGCGATGAGTAGCGATGAGCAAGACATGAGCAACGCGGAGCATGAGATGAGCAGCGATGAGCAAGAGATGAGCAACGCGGGGCAAGATTAGCAGCGATGAGCAGCAATGAGCAGCTATGAGCAAAAGATGAGCAGCAATGAGCAGCGATGAGCAAGAGAAGAGCAGCGAGGAGCAGCACGGAGCAAGAAATGAGCAGCGATGAGCAAGAGAACAGCAGCGATGACGAACAGCAACAAGCAACAGGAGCAAAATGAGCACGCGAGTAAGGTCCTGAGTAGCGATGAGCAGCAAAGAGCAGCGAAGAGCGGGATGGAGCAAGAGAAGAGAAACGAAGTGCATCCCAGAGCAATGAAATGGACCGCCGTTGCTAAGGCGGTTGCTAAGGACACCCTTCCATTGATCTATTGGTGACAGCATCACTTGGAGGTAAGGGGACATAATCCAATCCTACCTTTGGTTCTCACAGAAAACATCACCCGCAGATGAAAAGAGCGGGAAAAGGGGAGATAATCCAATAGTGTACTTCGTATACTCTCGGACTTCGACATAACAGTGAGAGTATCAGACCCTAGAGACCGATGAAAGATCCAGAGACTACCGAGAAGTGCAGGAAAAGGGACATCTGAGTTCTGGTCAAGCATGGCACATCCGAGTCCGTGACTTGCGCCACTTCCGTAAGTAAATAATGGGGAAATCCACTACTTCTGGTTGCGCAAACCACTTCCGGTTCCGCCTGCACATGCGCAGACCATATGTCCGGGTTATGGCAATATTATTCAGCTGAGTCATCTTTTGACGTTTGAATTGATTTAACGATGTTTTTGAATTTATCCTCTTTCGGTTTAAATTCCCATTTCGTAAACACATTTAAACAGAAAGAAAACATTGAATGTGTGTTGGCATTTTTCAACTTTTCTCTTTTGTGTATAGGCTATTTGTCATTCCGATTGTTAGAATATATTACACGTAGAAAGGCTTCATGACTGTGCAACGTATACAAAAATAAATCATCATAAGTATAGATAAGGGGGCAAGAAGATGCTCAACGAAATAACAAGATCAGTCCTACATCTAAACTCAAGAACTCGCATTAGAATGATGTGAACTCTTATCAGCATCACTTGAGATGTCATTCCAATTATACTTTGTATAGTTCATAAATACCACATGTTTTGACTACTGTAAAATTAGCTACTACTCAGGTAATCCAAACTTTTTTTTTGTTATTGGCGGAAGTGGGGGGGAGGGGGGTATAATTTCTATGTTTAGTAATTGTGACAATATTGATGAAATGTTTTTACACAGTTTAACGGGGTAGACCTGGGGTAAGGGAGATAACTCCTATTGATGTTTTTTTCGTGACGTCAAACAATAGGAATAACGTGGCATTACTATGACGTACCAAATTTCCTCCAATTAGACGAAGTAAAGAGGTTCGGTAAGGGGCATCTCCGTAACGAATCTAGAACTTTTTCGATATGTGCAATCGATAATTACGTGGGATTTGATATATTGATGAATTATTGTTTAACATTTAGTGGCAATTATGAAATGCATATCACGACGAACGTAGTATTTGAACAACTGTACGTTCGGTGTTGCATGCAAAGCATAATAATCACTCTTTCGAGGGATTACGCTAATCTATGTACTTACCAGTTATAAACAAAGTTCCAAGACACGTTTTATTTCAAATAAAAATCAGATACACTTGAGCATTACCATAAGAACATGGGTGGTCTTGACTTATCAGATACGATGTTGTCATTATATCAAAGTGACCGAAAAACAATGAAATTGTGGAAAAAATTGTATTTAACATTCTCCAAAGAATGGTGATAGATACCTATATATTATATCAAAAATATCAGGCCACTTAATACCAGAGACATATAAAACAGTATTGTTTTATATGTCTCTGTTAATACTAAGATTCATACAGCGTGTTATTGACTTATCAAAGGACCATTTGAACAAAGACGATGAAAATGAAGCGCGAAAAAGAGACTTTGTAAGAATTAAGCTCCATACAATTCCAAACGGTAGAAAGCGGGAATGCTCAGCTTGTTCGGACCGGAACGGGATTCGAAGGACCGGAAAATTGACTTGACTTTATAAACGCAAATTTTATTCTTCAATAATAAAACTTTATTTTTAATTGTAGCCACCTTTGTCTACTAATTAGAAATTACCCAGAGTTCATCGTTTATATATTCTCCTTCTTGTAATTTGGTGCGAGACCGATCAACTGTTTTATCGCTAAATTGACCTTTTAAATTTTTCTTCATCCTTAGACAATTCAATATCATTACGGAAAATATCTAATAAGTTCAAAATGATACCTTGACCAGAACCGATTAGGTGAAATCTACGAAATGCGCCGATATTACATATAGATGCATTAAGGAACATTCTATGAGATTAAAATCTAAATTTTTTTCAATATTCGGAATCAATAGTCCTTATTTTACCCCATTATGGAGGCTAATGTTGTCAATGGACAATCGGCTGTAAAAAAACAGCTTGGCACTGAACAAAAATTTATGTGAATTTCTCGTGGCACTGAAAGGGTTAACGACATCTGATTTCCCGATTTTCGTGTGCATTTCACTGATATTTGCATCATATATGACGTCACCACAGACAAATTTGACGTTGTAGAATATGTGCAAGTTACATGTATGTCTCGGAAAGTTTGATCCATGTGAAGATTAAGACATACCGAATTGTTATATTAAAAGCACAGAATAATAATGAGGTCTGGAGTATTTCATGTAGAATTCAAATTGCCGAAGTATATGAGACACACAGTAGTCTGCTATTAGGATCTAGTTATGATTCTCCCAGCTTTAGTTTTTGCTAAGACTAATTCGTTCAATTATCAAAGTTCAAACATTATTCCAGTATAAAAATCTTGACAGATATTTGCATGGTATCCGACATTTCATTAAGATGATGAAAAAGCCGATCGAAATGAGGAAAATGCTTAGTCAATATTTGCAATAATTTCATAAATCCTTACTAGAATTTTCTACTCGTCCCATAAATTCGTAAATTCGTAATATATAATCTAGAATTAGCCCTTTCCCCTTGAGAAGTGTGTGTTTGTAGTTGTTTGGTGTGTATCTCTTGCCTTATCATTATTATTTGCTTTTATATATAAATCAGAAATTTAATAATAAAGTTTTTGGCAAATTTCCAATATACATAATTTAAAAGCAGTTTAGGTGAGATAAACAAAAAAGCTTCATCAGCAACATTTTATATTGGCAAATTTCCAATGAAGTTCATTAAACTAAAGTTATTGGCAAATTTCCAATGGAATTTATTAATAATATAGTTTTTGGCAAATTTCCAATATAAATAATTTAAAAGCAGTTTAGGTGAGATATTCAAATGAGTTTCAATTACCAACCTTACACTGCCTTTTAAATTATGTTCTGTACTTAAGTAATCGTCCATTAACCTGGAAACCCTTTTCCTCCCTTTTTTGCACCTTATCCCTTAACGGTTTGAGCCATAACTCCCAAAGACAATTCTTACCATCCCTTTGTGGTATTTCAATATCCAAAATCTAAATACATGGTTAGATTCAGCATATCGAAGAACCCCATTTATTCAATTTTTGTTGAAATCAAACAAAGTTTATGTTTGGACCCCGATTTGGACCAACTTGAAAACTGGGCCCATAATAAAAAAACTAAGTACATGTTTAGATTCAGCATATCAAAGAATCCCAAGAATTCAATTTTTGTTAATATCAAACTAAGTTTAATTTTGAACCCTTTGGACTTTAATGTAGACCAATTTGAAAACGGGACCAAAAATTAAGAATCTAAATACACGGTTAGATTCGGCTTATCAAAGAACCCCAATAGTTCAATTTTCGATGAAATCAAACAAAGTTTAATTTTGGACCCTTTTGGCCCCTAATTCCTAAACTGTTGGGACCAAAACTCCAAAAATCAATCCCAACCTTCCTTTTGTGGTCATAAACCTTGTGTTTAAATTTCATAGATTTCTATTTACTTAATATACTAAAGTTATTTTGCAAAACCCAAGAAAAATGCTTATTTGGGCCCTTTTTTAGCCCCTAATTCCTAAACTGTTGGGACCAATACTCCCAAAAACAATCCCAACCTTCCTTTTGTGGTCATAAACCTTGTGTTAAAATTTAATTGATTTCTATTTACTTATACTAGAGTTATTGTGCGAAAACCAAGAAAATGCTTATTGGGCCCTTTTTTGGCCCCTAATTCTTTAACTGTTGGGACCAAAACTCGCAAAAGCAATCCTAACCTACCTTTTGTGGTCATAAACCTTGTGTTTAAATTTCATAGATTTCTATTAACTTATACTAAAGTTATAGTGCGAAAACCAAATGTCTTCCGGACGACGACGACGACGACGACGCCAACGTCATACCAATATACGACCGCAAAAATTTTGCTGTCGTATAAAAATAAAAAAATTATGAACAAACAAAAGTAACCAGAACGATTAGAAACACTAGTCAACAACAAAAACAATTCCTTACCTGTGTTTTGAATGGATAAGGCCATTTCCGTTGCACTTACTCAGTTGACAAAAACTGTTCTCACTATAAATGTTTAACAAAATTTGAGTTTTACTGACACAGTTTTCATATGGCCAATGTTAGGATGATATCTGAATGTTTGAAGTTTGATTACGGAAACCATGACAGATGTGCGGGCTAGAGTAACGTTACATTAAACAGTGATAAAATGCGTCATTAATGAATGAATTTTAATCTCAGGTGATTATTAATCTCAGATGGTTCTGATAAAAAGTCTCTTCTGTGCCGCTAAATTAGAAATAATGTTCACTGGGATGGATTTTATTCTTGAGTCCCTGGGATTCGCAGTCATTTCCAGAGCTTTATTCATTTATTTATATATTTTTTATTTATTTTTGACGGGTATATGTATAACAGAGGTATAATTTATTTTCAAATGACATGATAATTCTATTTTCTTTTGCAGAATTTGAGTTTATTCGGAACAAACATTGAATTTCTTTGTGTGTCTTTGATACAGTGTTGATAACATTGTGTGGAATTTGTTGAGCTTTTTGTGTTGCCTATATGAATTAATACTCTATTGACCCATTGACACATGTATTTTTTTTTAAGAGGACCATTCTTTTTTCAATTATTTAATGTGATTTTGGTAAAAAATTTCTTAGTTATAAAGTTCATACTTTACTATCGAGATACGTGATATCATTATGACCTAGTTAATTTTAAGTTTGGAACTGGCCTTTAATCAGTCTGTCATTAATCCAAGCAGTATTGATTAGGATTGATTTTATTGTTTATCTGCATTTGGATAGCAACTGAACCTAGGTTTATGGTAGGGTTTAGTATTCAAATTTTATGCCTGTTCTTGTTTACTTATTTGTGTATGTTTATTATATGAATACGATTAGTTTGGATTTGCTGTTAACTTAGTTGACTACAAATAGAAAAATCCCCAATGTTTCAAGTATTAGGAAAACATGAAATATACGCATAGTTTTAACCACTAATCATCCAAATATTTTGAACGATAAAATATGCATAATTAAATCTTTTTGTATGGTTATTTTTGTTGATATCTTACTGTTAGAAACAAAATACATGTTTCATTAACTTAAAATTTTAAATAAGCTTAAAATAGTTTCTATTGGCTTTAATTTCATTCTGTATACAGTTTGTCAGAAAAGTGACATTCTTCTGTCATGAAAGACTAGATTCTGAATAAATAATCATAAATTATCTTCTCAATTGATATTTTTCAGGAAGCACATGGTACTGATACTTAATTTTAATATTTTCCAAATGAAAACATTATATACTCGTACAAAAAATTAAACTGGTATATCAGATTATGTTCCATTATAAGTTTTTAAGAACTATATATTTTGATAATCTAAATTTGTTGTGAAATTAAAGCTAAATTATTAAATCGCACACCACAAAACGAAACAAACACGATAGAGTATTTCATATACAGCTTTAGTATGCAATTCTTATAAATAAACCAGATGTATTAACTAGAATCATATTTAATTAGAACGGAATATTGTTTTTAATTTGTAGTTACGCAGACAAGAGAATGATTCTTGGATTAAAAAGAGACTTTTTGGTGTTGTTCCATTGTATTATTGATATTGGGTCCGAAGTAGTTCGGGAAATATGTGAACATCATATACCATGTATGCAAACTTTTCAGACAAATAACAAGCACGAATTGTTTCATGAATGGGACAGAAAGACCAAACTATGCTGTGAATGTCCATCTGCTGGCTGTAATTATAAACCATGTGGTAAAATGGACCATCGAACGTTTGCAAAACTGTACAAATATGACAATAGTGAAAGACCACCGCGTAATCATCATATCGTAAATGGTTGTACTGTCGTTCAAAAGTGCATATGTAACTTCGTTGCAAACAATATTACTTTTGAAAATTTTGACCTCAGTGACATGTTTTTTATTTTGAAATTCTTGAATGTGATGGCTCAACAACAGCAGAGCCTTGTTGCAGAAATAATGACAGTAAGGGGAAAGGTATGCCATGCTGTGAAGACAAACGATTTGACACAGCCTGATCTCGATGACCTATGGAACCAGTTTGAAAACGCAACGCTTAGCCTAGCCCGTCCATCTTTTAGATATATTAAAAGGCATATTAGTGACTTACGGGAACATGGTTTAAAAGACTCTGCCAGTGAAAATCTATTGCAGAAGATACATGTAAGTTAATTGTAATGTAAGTAATAAACAAAAGGATTTTTTCAGCTAAAAATCGTTAAAAACCAAAATATAATTTGCTCTTAACGTAAGTGTTGAAGAATATGCCACTGAACTGCTAATGGGGTTTACTCTGAATATTGTCGAACAGTAGCCCAATACCGTATTTGAATTTGGAGGGATGGAGTCATTTTTGTTAAATGATAGATTAAAATTAAAGTGTTGTGCTGTTGGGTTTTAATTTTTTTGAGGTTTTCATAAATGTGTACGCCAATGATACTTTTATTGTAATCATGATACATAAAGACTTACATAATTTATAGAAATAAAGTACATTCGATGCTACATGAGATTCATCAGCTACTTGTAACAGGCATTTTTCTGGGTGATTCCTTTTATTAAGTATTTCAAGCCTCCAGGTTCTGTACAGAGGAATCAGTCGAGTAATTGTGTTATTAACATATCCTTCCCATTCATGGTTTAATTGTCCCAAATTTTATACTCATTAATATTTGAATTAGATATCAGAATAGATCCGAAAAGCTTCTAGATAGCTACAAATGGTCTTAATATAATCATTCAAAGGATTTTTGGATGGTTAATACTACTACATGTACTAACACACCATTAAAATTCTCATTCATATAAGCCAGAGTTTACTTTTAATTTCTTCTTCAAATTACTTTAAGTGTTACGAAAACGTACAGTCGTGCAAACAAAACAGGTAGAAGTTTAATTGATATAACAGGCAACAATTATCCGGAAAAAAAGAAAGTCACGAACATCTGAACTGATGTTTCTTGAAATATTTTTCGGCCGCAAAGACCGAAGGGCAGTACTAATTGCATAGCCACAGGCAATAATTGTTGTGGAATCTAACTTTAGAACCACAGTAGACTGTGATTTCCAGGAATTCTCACGTAATGGATGGCTGTTGCTGGTTTCAGATCTGTTGTAACACCAGGTTCAGCAATATTATATATGAGGTATGGATTATCGAGGTAATCATGTTGCGTCAAGGTTCTTTTTCTAAAGCATCATAATATTAACCAATAACTTTGATATTAGCGTTCCTAGTTCTTACCCAAGCTACTGATCATGGCTTGCATCTCTTAAGAAATTTGGTAGTCCAGTGTTCACTCAGCAATTCAATGTTTCCTTTCGCTCCAAGGGAAATAGCGACACCAGTTGCAATATTTCGTAAATCAAATCTACTGTTTCCATACCTATTAAAGCAATATACTGAACATGGTAAACTGTGTTCTTAATTTTTTATCGTGAGCCCCATCCTATTAACTGCAAGCACAACATCTAAATACTGACAGATGCAGTTGAGGATTATGTTTGAAAATGTGTGAAAGGAGATAAGGATATCGAAGCAATTTCAGATTGGATCAGGTCGATAAAGTAATTAATTCTTGCTCGCGGTCGACACCTAAGAACGCCCATGAGTTCTAAATCTGATAGCACTGTTAATGATCCCCAAGTTAGAAAAACATTGTCCTACATTCATGAAAATTACGTCATTGTACCAGCTGACAATGCCGGAAACAACATCGTTTTTGTTTGCAAAAGACATGAGTTGCTGATTAAGGAGATGGCTATTGCCAATTCACTTACTAACTCCACTTAAACGCACACTAAGCTACCAAAGGAAGACACTATTAATAATCATATCTTTGTCTATCTTCCTTTGGTATTGCTGTACGTGATGACAAAGATAATGTCCCTTTCATTTAATGGACACCCAAACTTCAATAAATAGTGTTAATGCAAACAAAGGTGTATAACTGGCTATGCCAAATGCACTACTGAAACACCTTTAAACCTCTTTCTTTTGATGAAAAGGTAACCCTTAGCTGAATTTGGATTCCTGTTTGTTTTAATTGGTTTTTTTATGGTTGTGCTTATTAATTCATCATTATATCTTTAACCGGATTTCCAACATTTTGGTCTCGAGCACTGCTGGTGAGTTGTAAGTCAACGAAATGGCCATACAGTGCATCAAATTTATTTGGATATTTTATGATACATTTTATTATTACCACTCGGTATGATGAGTTGTCAGTCAACGAAATGGCCATACAGTGCATCAAATTTATTTGGATATTTTGCGAAACATTTTATCATTACCACTCGGTTTATGTCACTGCTGGTGAACTGTAAGTCCCCAGGGAATTATCAGCCCAGTAGCCTGAACTTTTGTTCTGGCATGATTAATTACTTAATTGCCGTTAAATTGTCCGTTCGAAACTTTGACAAAATTTACCAGAAATTTCTAAGGCTCTTCCTTTTGATGCAAGGTAACCCTTAGTTGAATTTGGATACTTGCTTGTTTAAATTGTTTTTGGTTTTTGATGGTTGTGTTTATTAATTCATCATTATATCTTTAACCGGATTTCCAACATTTTGGTCTCGAGCACTGCTGGTGAGTTGTAAGTCAACGAAATGGCCATACAGTGCATCAAATTTATTTGGATATTTTATGATACATTTTATTATTACCACTCGGTATGATGAGTTGTCAGTCAACGAAATGGCCATGTGATAGGGCCTGTGAATCGCTGTGGATTCTTACAAATTATGAAGACTTACAGGAATATCTCTCTTCTAGAACCTTACCTACTGTAACGGCATAAACGCATCTGATTTTTTTACATTGTAAACGACCCTTCTGCACAAGAAACTAAAATCTATTGTTCGTGAGCTAATTCACCAATGTGTCTGTACTACAGTTTTACAAAGATATACCTATCTGGCTTATTATGTCCAAAACTTTATGACAAACGTGATCAATTTCATGGTAGAAACATACCAAGGTGTACATTTCACACTTTATTCGTTGTTGCCGTGCATGTGATATATACGACGACGTTTTCGACATGGTAAGATTGCTGTCCTATAAACTTATAATACAGGATTACGTTCAGTCTTTGTTAATTGTATCATTCCAAAAGTCGTCATCTTAATTAATTTCCCGATACGATGTTTCTTTCTCACGTATGAGACTAGATATCTTCAACTATATTTTAAGTACTTCTGAAATTTACACATGACCGGACATAACAGTTCTTAACGGATCAGGTCATACTTATTCTTCCGGACCACCTGATGGCACTCCCATTTTTAGTAGGAGTTGACATTGCTAGGGCTTTAGTTTTTGTGCTGTCTTGTTCCATTTTTATTAGTTTTTTGTGCTGTCTTGTTTTTTGTTTAGTTTTTATATTTTTTATTCTCTTAGTTATACATGTACCCTTGTAGCGTTTCTTCTAGTGACTGTTTGTTTTCTTTGGATTTCGAATTAAAGAAAATCCTCCATGTTTTGTCGCTTCGATATTTCTGTATTCTTTTTCCGGTATTTAGACAACAGTAGTGGTTCTTCAGGACAAGTTCCATTTCAACAATTTATCAAATACGATAAAAATAGGGTATGATACATCAGATATCTTACAAATTTCAGACGGTTTATGAAGTAACATAACAATGTTTGAAATTTTATTATTTTTCACCAGTAAACATGGTCAACATCAAAACAATTTATTGTGTGTTTTTGTTAATAAAAATGTGACTTCTGGAAGGATAACTATTTTTTTAAGAAAGTTTAATACACACGAGATACTTGGCAAAACATTGGTTTGTGACCATGTCCGATGGTTTTTGATCGTATCATAACAATTCGGTTTTACGGCGTAAGTGTTTCCGTCCAAAAGACAAATAACTTTCAATGTATGGTATGATAAATATTGAATCTTGAACAATAGAAAATTAGAACAGTATATTGCATATTTGTCATGAAAAAATAATGCAAACTCGCCGATTTGGACCGCATAATTCTCCCAGAATTGCAGCTTTTAGCGACAGGCGTCTCCTAGACTATTTATGGAATCTTAGGAGTGACGTCATAAAGAGGATCATGTATGTGAAGTAAAATTGGTGAAATGGTTGTCCATAAATATTGGTTAATCAGAAGGCAAACAAATGGATAATCTTCAATAATGTGACAACATTTTAATCTCATAAGGAATCAACCATTTGATTTTTAGGATGGGGGCTAGCATGAAATGTTTGATCTTGCTTTTTTTTTCGCGGAAATGCTGGTCCTTAATTTTTTTCGCGGCCTAATTTTTATTTTTGTTTAAACTAAAACATTTTCTGTTTGACAAAGGATTTTTTTCACACCTAAAGGGAACCTGGCTTTTTCATTTTGCCAAAATCCTCGTCCTGCCTTTTCATTTCATTTTGATCCTAGCGCCCCCATAAAAATCAAATGGTTGCTCCTTAATAACCATAAAGCAGTTTAGGATTGTTTTTTGAAAGGATACCATTGTGGATAGCGAAACCAATATAAGGGATACCATTGTGGCTAGCGAAAACAGAACAAAGGATAGTATTTTGGATAGCGAAAAAAGGACACTGAGTATGAATTTTTATTTCAATAAGTTACGTAAATTCTGTTTTGAGAATAAATTATTAACAATAGAAGAAACAGAATACTATGAAAACAATCAAAAATTCAAAATTAAGAAAGAAAACAACAACAAAAACCGGACAATTATATATAAAGACAGCAAAAAAAAAACACATATAATTATGGACAATACAGATTGCGTATAAAAACAAGAGTGAAATACGATTGTGAAGATTTATCAGCACCTGCTAGGTATACGGCACTAGTCCGTATAGTCAATCCCATTGCAGTTCAAATCAGCAAAAAAAAAATAAAATGTTAATTTTTGTTTTTTGAATAATTATACTATCATGACTTTGACGATATTTTGATGATAATTTTTTAATTTTTGTATTGATACATTCGTTTCTCGTAAGACATTTTAAATAATTTTAAATGAATGTGCTCGTTAATTCCTATTAGAATATCATGTATTTCACTTACAATTTCTGAATCTAGTATCATTTTCTCTTAATTACAACCTTAAATGAGAAATAAAAGACACAAGCTTAATCAATTGCAATTTTGCAAATTATATTTATGTGGGTTTTATATTGGGAACAGGTACTTTTATAAAATGATAATGCAATTCCGTTGTCATCTATCAAAATGAGAAATATTATTTTATCTGAGATATATGGAAATCCTTCAATATGTTAACACATATGAAGGTTTTAGAAATTCGATTTTCACAATTTTGGACCAGGGTTATTTCATTGTCAAATATATGCATTTATTCTACAAATTTAAGCCTATGATCTAAACGTGTCTTCATATTTTCAGTTGATTCGTTTAATGTGTACAGTGTTGATGTTCACTGTTTGCGCATTGGAAATAAGGTTTTAAAATTTGATTTTCAGATGTATATCCACCAAGAGAAGAATTTTGAAAATTTTTAATAATTCCTGTTAATTAAACTACTCTTTCGTTTTCAAAAAAATAATAGAAATAGTGAGCTGTCAAAAGGGGCATAAAACGACTAAAATTTATAAAATATACAATTCGAACAAAACCAAATATAAACTCGTAAAAAACAAAAATCAAACTAAAACGTTAAAATATCTATTGTCGCATGAGCTGTTTCGCAACATACTTAGTTTTTTCTTTCATTTTTCAGGCGTTTTACACTGTAAATAAATGCGTAATTATCTTATGAATTTAATATGTGAAATACGTTTCTTTATTTTTTAGCTCATCTGGCCTAAAAGGCAATGTGAGCTTTTTCCATAACTTGACGTCCGTCGTCCGTAATACGTTATCCGGCGTAAAGTTTTCCTTAAAGATCTTCTCCTCTGAAACCACTCTTCCAATTGGAACTTAACTTTGCAGGAATTTGTCAAGTCCTCTTCAAATATTCGTCATTTCATCTTGATCGGGCAAAATCATGGCCGCCGTGGGCAATTGTTGTTTCTGATTAACTGGGTTTTCAAAATGTTCTCTGAAACTACTTGACCAATGGAACAAAACTTGACAGGAAGCATATATGGGATGTCCTTAATAACAAAGAACAAATATATCCCACGAGCAATTCAAAAAAAGCAATCCATTTCACAGACAAAACCAGGGAAGACAAATGAACAACCACAAGCGCAACAAATAAACGCTGAAAACCAAAAAAACAATAAACAACACGAATCCCTATAAAAAACCAGGAGTGAACTCAGGTGCTACGGAAATGTAAGCAGCTCCCGCTCCGCATACGACACCCTCCCCGAAGTTCAACAAAGCCAATCCAGCGGCAGTCACAAATCGATAGAGGCAAATAATTTGTGACGACGATGTGAACAGGTCCAACAACGTCTTGATATTCGAACACTGTAAATGTCAATCAGTTCGTGATGACGACCGTACAATTTCATAAGTGATGACATCAACTAATCCCGATAAAGATTCCTCGTTTCGTCCCAATTGGACCACAAATATGGCCGTCATGCTCATTTCTTGTTTCTGATTGGCTGATATAAAAAAATCTTCATCTCTGCAATCGCTTGGCCAAATAGAAAGAAACTTGACAGGAAGCATCTGTTGGAGGTTCCTTACAATATTTCCTCATTTCGTCCCGATCAGACAACAAACACGGCCGTCATGGGTAATTCTTGTATCTCATTGGTTGATTAAAAATTGTTTTTTTCTATGGAACTGTTTGGCGAAATGGAATAAAACTTAACAGGAAGCATCTACGGGAGGTTCGTGACAAATCGTTTCTTGTTTCTGATTGGCTGAAAGAAAAAAATATTCTACTCTGAAATCGCTTGACCAAATAGAACGAAACTTGACAGGGAGCATCTACTGGCGATTCTCTACAAGGTTTCATCTGTTCGTTCCGAACGGGCAACAAACCATCATGGACAATTCTTGTTTCTCATTGGTTGATTAAAAAAAAATGGCCGATTGGGACCAAACTTTGGAGAAATGGTCCTTGGATGGCCCCCTTCCAAAACTGTGTCTGGCATCCCCGACTTCCAACTGACATGGCTGCTGTTACTAAAAATAGAAAAAAATGAGGATTACTTTCAAAAATCTTATTCTGTGTAACAACATGGCTGAATGGAACCAAAATTAGTTGCTATGGATTTTAGGTGGTTCTCGTTCGGAATTGTGTTCGATGACCCGGAAGATCAACTAAGATGGTCGCCATTGCTCAACTCAATTTAACATAAGGCCCTATGGGAAATTTATTTAAAATTCGTCCTGTTTGAAACTACAGAGCCAATTAAAACAAAACTTAGCAGCAATGGTCCGTAGATGGTCCTCTTTCAGAATTATGTCCAATTATACAGAGGTTTGTTTCTTAGGTACTTTAGTGACTGTTGATAGGCAAATTGAATCCAGATGAGCGATACATGCTCCTGGGAGCCTCTAGTTTCGTTGGTGCCGTTTGCGGAGCTTACTCTTCCGAAACACCTGAGTTCACTCCTGTTTTTATAGTAGTTCGTGTTGTTCATTTATATAATTAGCATATATTATGTTGATTGGCAATAAGGCAATTTAATGACTTAAGGTAAGCGGTCCAAGTTTCCGGATTTGCAGAGATATACAACAGCTCCGATAGTAACTTTCTCGATCTATATTTCTTTTCCGGATTATCAAAAAGACGAGAATTAAGAAAATTGTTTTTATTTTTTATCATGATTTGTTCTTCTTTTAGAAAATATTGGTGAAATGAACACCAGAATTGGAAATGTGGAAACTATGATGAAATTTATCCTTTCTTTTTGTATCGGTGATAAAACAGGTAAAATTCCGAATGTAGCATGACATTTGTTTGATTGACCACAGGATAATAAACTAAATCGTCATTTTAACAACATTCTTACACACCGTGTAACATGTACATTTCTACACAAAATACCAGGACAGAAGGTTTATTTTTTCTTCAAACTTTTTAAATGTTGACTTAATGAAAATATCAAAGTATATAGTTTATATACCGCTGATTGTTCTTCGACAGAAAGAGTACAACTTACATGCATAATCGGAAAGAAATTTATGCGAGGTTTTGCAATCATTCTGTCCTTCCACCATCAATTTTTATGTCCCATTGAGCCAGTTGCAATCAACTTATGGTCCGTTAATGGTTCTCTGTAAGAATTGTATCATTTGATTTGAATTGGAGACAAACATGAGTTTTATTCATCAAATGACTCTATGGTAACATTTAAAAGAAGGTCTTCATTAAAACTACCTAGCCAACAGGAACCAACAATGGTATTTTGTTCTTCGTTTAAAATAATATCTGTCAAATTAGACTGCCAGTCTGCTGACAAGATTCTATGAGAAAAGTTACTTTAAAAAATAACCTTCTAGCTTTACCCATCCGCACTACCACTAGGAACAAGTACTGCACACCTTGATTTTGTTGCAAAAGTGAAACCTATCATTCTGCAATTATTTTTTGGCAAACATTCAGTTTTATGGTTTTATGGTTTCAAACCAAAATAATCATCACTACTAAAGTTGTTGATTCCGACAGCTGATTTCAGGAGATTCTAAAGGTTTCTAAATTAAATTTAAACTATAAAATGTGTGCAACTAACTCTATCTTTAAAACTGAAACAGTTATCCAAACGCTGTAGGGCAAATTAGAACAACACCTTGCCAAAATGAACAAAAGAGGTAAAGTCAAAACCATCTGAGTCACAGGTGGGGAAGAGAGATATACTCATTAGGTTTTGGTAAATTTAATATATTTTCTTATAGCAGTAAATTTGAATAATAATAATAATAATAACAAACCAAAAGAAAACAAATCTTTTTATATCTTGCCTGGATATTTATTCTGGTATTTTTCAGCTGACGAATTAAGGCATCTCACACTCAATATGACAGGCGAAGTAGACGATCATTCAGTGGTAACAAATATACGGGATGACTTAAGGAATCGCGACGAAAATCAAGTTAAACAAGAATGTGAAATAAAATCTGTTAAGGAAGGAAGCATATTAATAGAGGTCTTAGCATCACCAAAAATATTTCAGTCAGAAAGTACATTGCAGGAGGCCATTAAATGTTTAGTTGAAAGATTGTTGACGGCTGGAAAAGTTGATACTAAGAAGAAAGCTTCAATCACCATAGAATTCATAATTACTAGTCCATTGTCGGAAGGTATGACCAATATATTTCAACAGTATGTATAAAAAGCAATCTTAATTTATTAAAAGTACGAATAACTTCATTTTGAATCAAGATGCCCATACAAGCAATGTCATTATATACTTTCCTGGTTATGAATTTATTGATAACATGTATTAACAAGGTATGTAACCCTACCAATAACTAGATTAACATTAAGTCTGTGGCGAAATTTGTTCAAAGGTACGATTGACTTCCTCCGCGACCTCTAACCAAAGAGATATTTCCTTTTCATACGTCTAACACATTGACAAATCTGCAGTCAAAAATCTTTTAGGCGGTAGTAAAAATATGAAAAATACAAAGATCATTTTTGCTTGTGCAAATTGCAATGTTGATTTTTCATTAAAAAAAAAACTATTTAATGTATTTGTATCAAATATAATTTGTTACTATATTCTACTTTTCTACAACCTGTAATCTAACGAAATACATTGACATGCTCATGGATTTTTACAATAAATTACATAGGGTCTAAAACATAAATTATTCGTACGTTATATTGTTTGGGTAAGCACTTATACAATGAAAATGTGTGATTATATATTTATTTCATCTTTTGCATGCTCAGTACCCTTGATATTGTTTGCAATTGACATTGTCCTTGCATATCAAAATTCTGTACTTAACTATTTTAATCTATATTAACAGTTATATAATATGCAGTGACACTCACAATTAAGATAATATATCATATTAAGTATATTACTTAATTTTATCAATGTTTTTGGAGCTGATTAGACATTTTAAATTACATCAGGTCTAAAACATAAATTGTTCGTAAGTACCTTAACTGAAATTTGGCTTCCTATTTCTGTATTTTTGGTTATGAGTACTTCTTATTTAAAATAAGTTTGGTTTTTGGTCTTCCAAATGTTTCGCTTTTAATATTGCTGATGAGAGGTAACTCATTGAAATGCGTCGTATACAGCATAGTATAAATTTACTATATCTAATATTAGTATCTTTGGATTGTTATTTTATTTTATATTCTTTATGTTAGTCATTAGACAATGAGCATGTGTGAATAAACATCTATTTCATCCTTTGCATGCTCAGTGGCGTGATAATGTTTGCGGTTTGCATTTGTCATTGCTGTTCTTGCATATCAACATTTTGTACTTACATGTAGCTATCTTAATCTGTATTTACAGTTAAATAATATGCAGTGACACGTGCACTTGAAATAATATATCATGTTAAATATATGAAATAATTTTATCAACGTGTTTGGAACTGATTAGACATTTGTCTCTAATAAAATTGTTGGTTGTTGCGCTGAATATTGTCAGAGGGTTATAGCAGAAAACGCATTGCATTGCTTTGGTGACAATGCATATCTTGTGAACGACGGTTCTGGAATAGTAACCCAGATAGCAGGGTCCCCTTTCAAATGATTAGACATGAAAAGTATACATCCCAAAATGTATTGTTGAATGGAGAAGTTAAAAGCCATATGGGTTTTTATGGAGCGATGGGAATGGGAATGCAATATCCTACCTCGTACTGAATAGGGGGAGCATCCAAATAAGAACCCTTAGAATTTCAATCTGTTCAGGTTTTGTGTGTTCTTGCGTATAAAAAGAAACAAGAGTCTTCTCAGAGTGTTGCAATGTACATGTATAGTCAGAGAAAAAAATGAAAACACTCGTTCGTTTGTAGATGAAAACGTCTACCTAACTTGTTTTTAATATTTTTATACATATGAAATGTTTTACCATCATTACATTGTAATAAGTAACAGAATTAATAATTATCATATACTCTAACACTTTCTTTTTTAATAAGCTGATTGATATGCTACTACATCTATATCACTTGGTATTAATAATCGAGTAGACACCCAGCGTGATGTTATCTGTATCAATGACATTTTTAAAGTTTTCGCGTTTAAAATTTTATTTTGTATGTACATGTAAACAACTGAATTTTCAACGAAAAACTCTCAGTGTAATTTAATTTAATATTATACAATATGGCAATTATTATGCGGAAAGATTGAAGTTTTGTTTGGAGTTAATTTTCAGTTTTTATATAATTCCATCAATATCGAATATTATGAGGAAAAATCGCAATTATTATTATCAAGAAAGCGATTATCGATATTTTTGTCGTTAATATACAAATCATAAACGATTATTTTAGACTTATACAAAGTACAAGGTAACTATTTTCAATGGGTCAGTCATATAACCGGAAGTCATAAGTAGAGTTTTATAAGCTAACTATTGTAAAACATTAAAACATGAAAAATTAGCATAATCCGAAAATCACCATTATAGCAACCCTTCCTTTCAGTTATCCTCCTTTGATTAATCTGGAATATAGGGGAAAACATTACATTTGAATGTTTTGTTTTATTGTTCTATACCGTTTCTTGAATGTTTGTGTCGTTTTCATTTTATTTAGTTTAAAGTTTTGTAAATTTGGTATATTAAAGCACTTGTTAACATTGCACTGTATACTGAAAAAACAATGTATGAAGGAAACTGAACATTTTGAAAATCTATGTATTTTTATTTTCGTTTTTTTAATCTATTAGAGACTGCATTTGCCTCTAAGCGCCAGAAACTTATCATCACTAAACAACTTTCTTTGTAACTCTCGATGTCTGACCACACCCTAAAGTTTCTTGTGGTCGTCGTGTCGTGCAAGTATTAGTTATTTATTACATCATACAGTACTAACTATAAGGTGGCGAAATCCCAACAACGAATATTTATCTTTTTGTTTGAGTATTCTACAATGATCATGGGTTGATTCATATCTTACATATCTCTCGTTTCGTCTAGTTTGACAAGTTCACTCTTTTGCGGACTCACTATTCCCAGTAGCCGCTTTGTCAAAGTTCGCCTAACTATAAATGATCACTAGCTTCTCGTAGGAGATGTGTTTGTATTCCACATATAAAACTGGCCTCCATGATAAAGCCAGTGATGTCTCTGGTTATGAGTTTGCAGTGACACCAGAGGTATCTCGAATTAGTTTAGATTTAGTTATATTGAAAGTATTTATAAATGTGAAATATTTCATCTGTATGGGCACAAATAGTAGTGTTTTATGCATACTTGTAATCTTATAATTATAAATAGATGAAGAAAAAGTACTACGAAAAATGCTAAAACAAGGAAATAAAGAAGATATTTCATACAGAAAAAGTGGAAAATCGTCTTCTGTAGTTCTCGGACTAGAAGTTGAAGACACAATTCATGGTAATTCCTTTCCTATATTTTTTTATTAGCAGTTTAATTGTACTAACTATCGTTATATAATATGCTATTAAATAGATGTTGACGCAATAATAATGTAGATATGGACCAGACATTACGTCATGGTAAACACTAAGAAAACATGAGTGTGGTACTTACAAACATCACGACACAATAATAATATAACAGAAGTAAAACAAACTGTTATCATTTTGACAACAAAACATTAGTTCACCACAATATTTCATGTTAAAAAATGAACAATGAGTATACTTATGTTTGTTTGTTTGTTGTTCACGTCCAGTAGCAAATATTTCAGGACGATTACCAGTTCAACAATTTGCCAAGCACAATTTAAATATGGACGGGACACAAGGGGAACCAATTTTCGGATAATTAAGCTTTCTATGGCGCCCCTCAGCCCAATCGTTTTGAAAAAAAAACTGCAGAAGAGGTCTTTATCATGCAGAGAGTGTGGCATACCCAAACACTTTACCCACTATGGTCCTTGGTCAGCTGCAGGCTTTCCATATTATGACATGAGGGTGTCTCCCCAATCCGCTACCAGCTGGGGATGCAATAGGAGTGCTCTGTGGCTTAAGGTTCCAAGGTTTTTCATAGGTCTCTAGAACAATGACCCACAGAATATAATAAATCTTGGCATTGGATAGTCAAGTACCGAGATCGTTGGAATAACATTATAGTTTATTTGATGTATCCATTGTGATATTCTATTAAAAGGTTTACAGATATTTAACGTTATCTTTATAGATTGGGTAATTCTTTTATGATAGAAATTTCTCAGGTGAAATCTTATCTCTTTCATTTGTCGAAGTTATATTGTTTCTTTATCACTAAACATGTGTTGAGTGCTTTAGAGGCATGAATGTCTTACTTATCTGTACCACCTGAGTTCATCACTAGCTTTTGTGGGGTTTGCTATTTTTGGGTTTTTTTTTTAATTTGTGTTTGTTGATTTGTTTCATCCTTTCCCTTCTCGTTTTGACTCTCTCTGAATTTATGATTGTCGGATGGCGCTTCGGATTTTCCTTACCCTAAGGTTATTAGTCTTAGTTCATTCTTATTTATATCGTGGTGCACTAGTAAACTATTGTCTTAGATTTATATGACTTATTTATTATGAAAGCGATTGGCAGATGATGAAAACAATCCAAGGAAAACCTCAGACTTTAGAAATTCCGTTTAACTTGGTTTAATATAGGATCCTCTATCAGAATTTTTTTTAATAACCAAGATGACCACTATAGCAGATAGGACAATAGACGAAAATTCACTTATAACTTAGGTATTGTAGGTGGATATCTTTCGTAATTGTCTGATAAAAACACTGTCAAGTCACAAGTTTTAATAATTGACGATTGTTGATTGCTGTTTTAAAAATTTTGATGATTTGATTTACTTTAATTAGACAAATTTACCTTTAACAAAATTAATTTCACTCAAACAAATGTAAATAGAATAAATGTTAAGAAACTTTTTCAGATTAAAACCACTTGAAAATATTTTTGAGATTTACTCTTTTGTTATATTTTGGTGTGTTTAAATTACGAAAAATTTATAACTACAAATTAGATATCTAAATTAATGAGCATTTCTTCTTAACCCTTTAGCATTTGCTCAGTTTTTTTACAAAAAATCATAAACAATTAGGGTTCCACAATTGACCACACAGAAAAAAAAATATTTTCAAAGATAAAAACATTGTAAAAGTATAATATACACTAGCTTTAATTTTTCAAATTTATTACTTGATTGCCTTGATTACCGTTACTATGGTAACACATCAAACTTCACTTTAAACTTGAGTTTTAACTATTTTTTAGCCAAAATCAAAATATACTGAAGGTTCTTTTTTGTTCAGAAGTAGAAATAGGGTCTGTTTATGGTAAAATGTTTTTAATCATAACCTGAACTTCATAAAACAATTGAACAGTTTTGGAAATTACGTGAGAAAGTTTATTTTTGCTGCTAGGCAGCCATGAGAATTTGCCAGTAAATGGTGATTCCATATAATTTTCTAAAATTTTTATATCATAACATGAAATTCCACCCTTAAATTAATTATTTATTTATCTTAACTAATTCCTACATATTTTTGGAGATAATGTCATGTTTTTCCTTAGCAACCAATGTCATTCCCTAGCAACCAACTATAAAACACCCTCTACTGATATATATTCGATGCAAAATGATTTATGAAAGTCCAATTTTATTTAAAAATCTCAAATCTTGAGTAATGTTAAATATTCACAGGTTAAGATCATTTCTGCATACTAAAAATAGTGCGTAACTTTTATAAAAATGTTACTAAGAAACCATGTTCATTGGTTCGCAGTGGAAATTTTGGCAATTTTTAATTTTTGAAGTTTTGTCGGCCCAACACCATATATTGTTGTTATAACAATGGCCCAACGTTGGACCAATGTTGGACAAGCTTATAATAAATGTTTGATACGAACTTTTATTTACCAGGCGCCAAAATAAATTATTTATGACGATCCTGGTCCGTTATGTAGACAGTTAACTATAAAACGACAAACACTCCATGTTTGTCCATAATATCCAATATGTTTTAAATGTATGTGCATTCATGCATATGATACAAAATTGGAAGAATTGCTATGCCTAAATACAGTTGAGCTCAGTTCTAACCTCTCATTAGAACTGTCCTACACTGTCAGAAGAACTGTTCTAGAACTGTTCTAGAACTGTAATCCTGACACCTTTATAACCGTTTATGACAGGATGTGTCCTGACCCAGAACCATTTATGACAGTTCCACCCAGAACCATTCTGAAGGTTCTACCCTAGAACCATTTATGACCCTGGCAATAGTTAATGAATTTTGAACATCAAAATTATAAGAAATAAATAATTAATTTGTTGTCATAATTTTAAAATCAACTTTTACCACACCAAAATATATTATACAGTTAAAAAGGGAAAATAATTCTCTCAGAATAAAGTTTTTACTAAAACTAAAAACTAGTTGGTGTTATTTTCTAGTACATAAATCATTCCTCTACATATATTTCGACAAGAGAACACTTTAAATCAAGATTAAGTCCCGTCCCGTCTTGAAATTATTGTGTAAAATGTCCATATATGTACGTTATGTCTATATAATTTTTCGATAAATTAATGAAATGCACTTCTTATTTCAAAATGGCGGTACATATCCCAATCACCTTGAAATAAATATCGTTCATACGAGCAAAGAGAATTAATTATATAATATATCAAATATCTACAATATAAAAATGGTAAAAAATATAAATCATTAATTTAAAATAAATTAAAATGTTACTTATCTGACACATTTCAAATCTCTGCATTGAAATTTGGAACCACATTATACACACCTCTTTATTCAAATGCTGCATTAATTTTTATACGCCCGTCAAAATTTTGACGGGACGTATTATGGTATACAAATGTCCGGCGCTCGTCTGTCCGTCTGTCCGTCGTAAACATGTCGCCCCGTAACTTGAGAACGACTCATACAAATTTCACGAAACTTAACATAGTTGTTTCTTATGATGGTCAAACGATCTGTATACTTTTTGGTGAAAATAAGATAAAAAAAATTTGAGTTACGGGACTTTGTAACTAAAACAGAAGTGTGTTTTTTTCACAGGTCGCGCCGTATCATAAAAACCAATTATGATTATTGCTTAAAACTTTACACCCTTTTTAGTTATATGAATCTAAAGATCTGTATATTTTTTGATGATGATTCAAAATTTTAATTTAGAGATTTTGGGGGTTTTTTTGTAAAAAAAAAGGGGGGTTTCACATGTCGCGCCGTATCTCAAAAACAATTTATGATTATTGCTTAAAACTTTACACACTTCCTAGTTATATTAATCTAAAGATCTGTATAATTTTTGGTGATGATTCAAAATTTTGTTTCAGAGTTTTTGAGTTTTTTGTTAAAAAAAGTGGGGGTTTCAGATGTCGCGCCGTATCTCAAAAACGATTTATGATTATTGCTTAAAACTTTACACACTTCTTAGTTATATTAATCTCAAAATCTGTATACTTTGGTGAGATTCAAAATTTTATTTTAGAGTTATTGAATGTTTTGTAAAAAAGGGGGTTTTCACATATCGCGCTGTATCTCAAATACGATTCATGATTATTGCAAAAAAACTTTACACACTTCTTAGTTATATTAATCTGAAGATCTGTATACTTTTTTGTGATGATTATTTATTTTTTTTCACAAGACAACAGGCGTATCATGCGCTCGTGGCGCAGCTGTTTATTTTAAAATGTAGCGTTATCAAAAATTGAAACCCCGCTGATTTTACCTGTACACATACACATGTATCTGTGTACCTTAAAGGTAGGAACAATAAACATCTGGACAGTCAAAGTACAATATACATATCAAAACGTTAATAAGTTATAAGTACCTGAAACACACAACATGTTACGGAGAACAAATTTCTTTACCTGTAAATTTACTTCAGATAAAAATCACACAAATTTAAAAAAAAAAAAACAATAATTCGTTTTTCTTGTAGGTTTAAAATTTTTTTTTTAAAAAAAACTTGCACCATAGCTCTTTATTACATGTGTGTACTTTTGCAGTTTTGTATAAATTGGTCATAAATTTAATATATTAATTTCATATATTGAAATTATAATCGATGTGAAATGTTACTACATATTTAAAAAAAGATGTAGTTAAAAGTTTCGAAAAAGCCAAGACGAAGAGTACGTGCCATAACCAATACAAAGTTATCGGACAAGAAAATGGACGGTTCTACCCCAGAACCATTTATGAAAGTTCTGAATGGATCTATCCTAGAACCATTTATGACAGTTCTACCCTAGAACCATTTATGATAGTTCTACCTTAGAACCATTTATGACAGGATTGGTTCTACCCCAGAACAGTTCTGGAATGGTTCTAGAACCGTCCTCTCTGACAGAATAGTTGAGAGGTTAGAACTGATCTCAACTGTACGATATCCAGTTGAATATAATAAAAATAAGAAAAAAATTGATTTTTATTAATGTTAACCCTCTTATTGAATAGATAAAAACGCATAGTTAGGTATGATCGGTTGGACAGTTTATCAAAGTATTGTAAATAAAGAATTTTTTAAATTAGATTATGAATTTATCATTGATATGAAGTATTATTTATAAGAATAGTACGCGTAAGATGATTAAAGAAAGAAAACGTTTGAAAATGCGGAACAGATATCCTTCATGATTTCCGTGTTTTCCGTCTTGTTATATCACCTGACCATGGTAATTTTCAATTTTCGAATCCTAGGAAAGAAGATGTACCGCGCTAAAAAATGTAGTTCCAGTTGCATTAGTGCATTAATAAAATCTATCACAAAATACCGAAATAAATCCGATGCACTGTATGGCCATTTCGTTGACTGACAACTAATCAGCAGTTAATAATTAAATGGTTTTGTGGAAGTCCAATTCAAGTTTTGGTAAGTAATTCGAAACATATGTATACTGACTGTTTTCGAATTTTCATATAGAAACAAATTCATCGATCATTTAAACAAAATCATGAATTATGTCAGTTGTCGACCTTGGACGCTAATACTATATACAATATTAATATTGATTGACTGAATTAATTCCCTCACAATAACTGATAATAATTTATATACACATGGATCATTATCGTCCTTTTTCTCAACTCGAATTTGAAAGATATTGAGACCCCTCCCCCCTTTTTACTACATTTTGTAAGTTTTTAACTTCTTTCAGTATTGTCATGATTGTGTTTTATAGTGAAATGGTAAAAATTACAATAATTATTACTCCTTAGGCATATTTAAAAATTGGCTTAGCGTACCAAATATATGAAAATATTCAATCAGACTACTTTTTTTAACAGAAATCAGAGTTGGAAGAAAGTACAGGTACAACAACTGAAATATTTATATTTTGATAAATGTGAAGAAATGCCCTGCATCCTAATATAATTGTAATGTGATCTGAAAAAATGCATAGATTCCCTGAATCCTAATAGAATTGGTGTTGTGGACCTAGAAAATGCAGCAGACAGTTTCACAGTCGTTGGTGTTCATAAAGCTCCAGTGAAGTTTTAAACTGTGTGAAACATGCATGATACATTTTGTACCATTTGATGAGACCTGGTGTAAAAAAAACTACAAAGTAGTGTTGATTAAAATGTTTATTCAACAGAGGGATTATATTTAAAAATATATAATTTTATATAAAATTGAAAAGGACTTCATAAATAATTCCAAATTAGGTTAAATTTAATGGAGATCGTAAACTAGAAACATTTTATGGCTTCCTATTTCGGTATTTTTGGTTGAGTACTTCTTGTTTAATATAATTTGGGTTTTTGGTCTTCCAAATGTTTCGGTTTTAATGCTGCTGATGAGAGGTAACTCCTTGAAATGCGTCGTATACAGCATAGTATAAATTTACTGTATCTAATATTAGTATCTTTGGATTGTTATTTTATTCCCAGAATGAGACTTACATCGGTCACTCAGTATTACCATCATTGTGAGTCATCTCACATGCATCAGCAAATCTTATGGACGATGTGATAGCCTGTTAAATAATTATAATCCCTGAACTTCGAATGAATTTCGGATACAAAATATTTGTAATCGGTCCGTCTGTCCGTCCGTCTGTCTGTCATGCATTTAATTTCTATACAGCATTATCACATATTATCACTGTATAGAAATGCGCAATCATGTTTAGAATTTTGATTTTCAAAAATTTGGGTCCACAGGGGTCAAATTTCGAAAATTGAAAATTTAATCTTGTGACCGAAACTCCTCATACATTTTTCATTTCATGCTTTCAATTTCTATACAGTCAATGACAGTATTGTCGTATAATGTATGTAGATGTGACAAAACGTTTAAGTCTGAAAAAAATAAGAAAAAAATACAGAAAAAAAGGAAAATATATACTAATCCTAATCAAAATATGTGAAAGGGAATATATGACAGTCACTCAGTATTCCCATCACTGTGAGTCATATATCCAGAAGCAAAATTATGGATGATGTGATAGCCGTAATAGATAATTATTATCCCTGAATTTTGGATATTTGTAATCGGTCCGTCCGTCAGTCTGTCTGTCTGTTCGTCCGTTAGATAACCTTGTCTCCAGATCTCCTCGTTCATTTCTAATTTCATGCAATTAATTTCTATACAGTATTGTCAAAACATGTATGTAGATGTGAAATAAAGTTTTAGAATTTTGAATTTCAAAAATTTAGGGCCACAGGGGTCGAATTTCGAAAATTGAAAATTTTAACTTGTGACCTAAACTCCTCATTCACTTTTCATTTCATTCATTTAATTTTTATACAGTATTATAGGTCGGAGAAAAAAATGTAAGAAATATAGAAAAAAGGAAAATATATACTAATCATATTAATCCTTTGCAGTATACTACCTGTTTATTTATGTACATGTTATTTTCTCTATTGTAAATACTTTTTATTTTTTTTCCATTTACAATTGTTAGAGAGCATGTCGTGTGTGTTTTCTGTTCTTTTTAAATTATTAGGAGACAGATTTGTAAAAGCAGTTTTCCTTAATTCAGAATACTATAGTCAATGATAGTTTTCATTGTATTATAGTCTTGTAGTTGCTTAGTTCAATAAAATATTGTTTAAACCATTGTTTAAGATTTTTGATTTTTGGGGCCCACAGGGGTCGAATTTAGAAAATTGGAAATTTAAGCTTGTGACTTAAACTCCTCATTCATGTTTTATTTTATGGTTTTTTATCTATACAGTATTGTCACATACTGTATGTAGATGAGCAAAAAGTTCAAAAACTGGGACGCGCAGGGGTCGAAATTTGAAAATGTAAGCTTGTGACTTAAAATGCTTATTTAGTTTTCATTTTATGTTTTCAATTTCTATTCAGTGTTGTCTCATATTGTATGTAGATGCGCAATAAGGTTTTCGAATTGTGATTTTCAAAAATTGGGCCCTATAGGGAACGTATTTTGATAATTTGGAATTAAAAGCTGGTGACCGAAAATCCTCTTTCAGTTTTTCATTTATGCATTTATATATATATACAGTATTGTCATACACTGTATGCAGGTGTGCAGTAAGGTTTCAGAATTTTGACTTTCTAAAATTAGGGCTTGCATTCAAAGATATAATTGTGAAAAAGGTGCACAGGAATACAATGTGTGGGGAATACCGGGATAGCTGTCGTTTCCGACTCTTTCATAATTGTGTCCGATGACCCAGAATGTCAACCAAGATGGCCGACATTTTAGTTTAGTTAAACATAAGACCCGATGGGAAAATTCATTAATAACTCTTCTTGTATGAAACCAATGAGCCAATTGGAATCAAACCTAACAAAAATAGTTCATAGACGGTCCTCTTTCAGTATTGTGCCATATTAAAAAAAGAAATAATTCCTGTTTAAAGAACATTTGATATCAAAGGACATAAAATATATATTAAATAATATCCCGCATACATATCTTACAGCTTTTAATGATATTTTCTGATGTTCTAGATCCTTTACAACACAGAAAAACTAAGAAAAAAATTCTCATAGTTCATAGTATAAATAAAGTTTATTCTGTCACACTGAGTTTTTATATTTGTTTCTGAGTTGAAAATGTGTCCAGCTGGCTGCCAATTCCCACAGCTCTAAAAGTACAAAATTCTGTCACTCTGCGTTATTATATCAGTTCTTGAGGTACACATTGTGTCATGGCCGTCACTTCTCACAACTCGTATTGCATAGATATACAATATTCTAACACGCCAGAGTATTATATTTGTACCTGAGGTTTAATAATTATTGTAGCCTGGCTGTTAATTCTCACAGCTGGTATTGTATAAATGTACCATATTCTAACGCTCTGAGGTATTATATTGGTCGTGAACTGAAATTGTAGCCTGGCTGTAAATTCTCACAGCTGATATTGTATAAATATACCATATTCTAACACACAATGCTATTATATTGGTACCTGGGGTGAACTTGTAGCCTGGCTGTAGATTCTCACAGCTCGTATTGTATAAATATACCATATTCTAACACACCAGGTATTATATTGGTACTTTATATTAAAGTACCATAAATGCTAGAAAATTGTATATATGATCAGTATGGCCCATGAGAATTGCCAGCCTGTGCATATTTTTACCCCGTTTACATATAAAGTACCAAAGAATGACAGAATAATGTAAAAATGATGAATATGAGCCATGAGAATTGCCAGTGTGTTCATATTTTTACCCAGTTTACAAATAAAGTACCATAAAATGATAGAATATTTTAGAAATGATCAATTTGAGCCACGAGAATTTCCAACCTGGGCATACTATTACCCTGTTTACAAATAAAGTACCATATAATGATAGAATATTGCATATATGATCAGTATCAGCCATGAGAATTACCAGCCTGTGCATATTTTTACCCCGTTTACATATAAAGTACCATAGAATGATAGAATATTGTATTTATGATCTGTATGAGCCATGCGACTTGCCAGCCCGTGCATATTTGTACCCCGTTTACATATAAAGTACCATAGAATGACATAATATTGCATGTATGATCAATATGAGCCATGGAAATTGCCAGCCTGTGCATATTTGTACCCTGTTTACAAATAAACTATATAGAATGATAGAATATTATATATATGATCAATATGAGCAGTGAGAATTACCAGCATGTGCATATTTTTACCCCGTTTACCTATAAAGTACCATTGAATGATATAATATTGTATATATGATCAATATGAGCCATGAGAATTGCCAGCCTGTGCATATTTGTACCCCGTTTACAAATAAAGTACCATAAAATGATAGAATATTGTATATATGAGCCATGTATATATGAGCCATGAGAATTGCCAGCCTGTGCATATTTGTACCCTGTTTACAAATAAAGAACCATAAAATGATAGAATATTGTATATATGATCAATATGAGCCATGAGAATTGCCATTGTGTGCATATTTGGACCATGTTTACCAAATAAAGTACCATAAAAGGATAAAATATTGTATATATGATCAATATGACCCGTGAGAATTGCCAGCCTGTGCATATTTTTACCCTGTTTACAAATAAAGTACCATTGAATGATAGAATATTGTATTCACGATTAATATGAGCCATGTGAATTGCCAGTCTATGCATATTTGTACCCTGTTTACAAATAAAGAACCATAAAATGATAGAATATTGTATATATGATCAATATGAGCCATGAGAATTGCCATTGTGTGCATATTTGGACCATGTTTACCAAATAAAGTACCATAAAAGGATAAAATATTGTATATATGATCAATATGACCCGTGAGAATTGCCAGCCTGTGCATATTTTTACCCTGTTTACAAATAAAGTACCATTGAATGATAGAATATTGTATTCATGATTAATATGAGCCATGTGAATTGCCAGTCTGTGCATGTTTCTACTATGCTTTAAGAAATACTTTGCACAACTTATTTTGATGTTTTGTGCGAATATTGCAATTTTGAAATGGTAATGGATATTTGGGAAATTTAATAAAGGAGGTAATCAGTCTATGTGGGAAATTACTTTATTATCTTTCATGAAATAACATTCCCTAATACACATTTCTTTAATTTTACCAAAAGCAAAAAGAAATCATAAACTTTGAAATTAAAATTATTTACCTTAAGTTTTATAAAGAATTTCTTGGCCTTTATCTTGAAACTGTCTCTCTTGTTTCTGCTTTTGATGTGGTATGTTGCAAATGATCAGGATAGATAGTACTGCCTGATGAAATGAAACGGAAAATCTGTTGATACTCTATCAACTCCATTGTAAACAATACTAAATTATGAAATCATGATTTCTCTTTTATAATGAAAGTCATCAAGAGCTGGGTTTAGCTTCAACCAGAAATAAAATATTTTATGGCATGTACAGATTTGACACTGACTACCTTTGTAATATTCTAATATACAAAATTGAAAATCTAAACAATAGAACATACCTTGAATAATACCTTTCATAGACCAGTCTCCATTATATAACGACAGAAGCCATACCTCACAACCCGATCTACCTGCATGAATATATGGCATTACACAATTCATCAAACTATTTTATTTTTTTAAACTTATTTTTATTACTTCACTAAAAAGTCAGAAAACATTTAATTTTTTGTTATTTATAGGATTATGTCAATAAATATACGCAAAGGCGACACATATATAATAAAAAAATGTGAAACAACATTATCTAACTATCTGAAAATATAAATCAAATATAATGTACATTTTTTTATAAACCTAAGATGATCCACATATTTATTTATATGATATTTTATTTTAAATCAAGACCCCAGACTTCCAGTTTTGTTGAATTCCTATTCATATTAATTTAATTAATTGGTCAAGGAGTAGAAAAAATTTAAGTACACACAAGACACAAAAAAATTAAATAAGAAAAGGAAGCACTTTTGAACAAGTTGCAAAAGAAAGTAAAATCTGATCATACTACACAACAATGTCAGATATTTTCTAAGCCATTGACATGAAACTGAAACTACAAAAAGAAGAAGACCAAATGGAAATTAACCGAATCATATCCCATAAAACACAAAAAAGTAATAGACCAAATGGGAACTGAATCATACCATATAAATGAAAACATTAAATAGACCAAATTGGAATGTAAGCATTATAAGTACAAAGCACTATTTATTATATCAGTTTTACTTTTTCAAATTTTTGTGTTTTAGTGCTTGGCTTGATGAATCTAGAGCTTAAAATTTTATTGTAGGGTGAGGGTTGAGTACTCACAAACATGTAAAACCTCACCACGTTGCATAAGTGTCTATCCTTAGGCAGGACCATGCATTTTCAGTGGTTGTATTGCGTCTTCTTTGTTGTTTCTATGTGAATTGTTTTGTTTATTTTGGGATTTGTGGTGATTATTATTTAATGCTTAATTTTGAAGTAACTTTTTTCTTTTAATTGTAATCTTTATCTTTATTTTTTCATTGTTTTTATTTATCATACCTTATTATCCGGAAGCTTAAAGTAAAGGTACGGGCTAACTTCTTCTGTTTTTTTTTCGTAAGAAGCCCGTCAAGGAAATCTGCCTTTTATGAGTAAAGGAACAAATCGGCCAGGAGTGGCGCACAATTAGTGCCCATATGAATGTCAATAGTCTTTTGGAAAACACATCCACCATATTGAACAAATATGTTGTCGATCAAAATTCAATTACCAGGACAATTTATTCCTCTGTATATTTTTTGTTATATTTAGAGGTGTTTTTAACAAAGTGTGATGTATCTATACCAATGACAACGTATGTGTATCTGCTGTTGCCATTTTTATTTTGAAAGCATTGATTGATTAGATATTTCAACTTCTCCTTCAGTTGTGAATGAGGAATGGTGGTATAGAGGGTAGAGAATCAAATGTTGTTTATGCTGTTACAGGCTGAAATGGACCGAGATCGTAAAATATTCTTTATTCGGCGCTGCCTCCGGCCAATACAGTTATACTCTAACCAATACGACTGTTCTTGGACAAAATACATGATCAATATCAAAACACCCATTTTAATAATACTAAAGTATAAACATTGATAAGTCTGCCACATAGCTAATCATTTCAGTCTTAGGCGTTAATTTGGATTATCTCCCCCTGATAATGCTAGATGGCCCTTTTTAGAAACTCTTGAATTAACTTAAGTTTCCTCTCCATGTTTATTTCATTCATAAATAAAAGTTTTGAGACTTATTCTAGACATAAGGAGATAACAAATTATATGTCAATATAAAAACATAAGGCATAGGAAATCAAATGTGTTTAACTTACAAAAATATATGTCTTGGTTACATTCTTTTTTATCTAGTATTTTTTACATGAAAACAAAAATATGTATTCAGATACGAACTCTTGGAGTTTAATTATTTAACATATTGGTTTTTTGCTGTCTTTTTTATCTATTTTAGTGGGTATTGGGTATGATTCTCCAAAAAAACTTCAGACATCGGACAAAGGTGTACAAGTACAGACACAAACGGAAAGCAAGGCAGTGCAAACCAACCCCCTTTCAGTTATACATGATGTTGAGACAGATAAAGGTCAGTTAATTTGGGGATTGAGAAATGTAAAATGAAAAATGCTTAAATCACAAACCGCAAATGAACTTTATCATAGTGTTTCGTCCACAATATTAGTAATAGCATTGTCCTCTTATTTATATGGTATTTATGTTATCTGCAGCAGTTCTTCAGATTGTATACTCCAGTTGTACCTACCTGACTACACATTAACTTCAAGGTAACATAATCTCTGGTTCAAATCTCTGCATTAGGACTAAAAACCAGAGATTAGAACAGCTAGTATCAGTCATGTGAGTGGTCAACCACATATTGAAAGCATAGATTAGGACAAATTCTAATCGCTTGCCGAATCAGTCATAATCTCTGCTTTATTGTTTTTTTCAAATCTCTGGTCCGACTTATTCAAACTGCAAGCGCGCTGTTCTATTGCTAAAAACCAGCAAAATCAGCTATCCTTAAGTACTTTTAAAATGTTCCTTTTTCAGGAAACATACTTGGTTTTCGACAAGAAATTTATGTAATAGCGGCATTATGCTGTCACAAATGGGTAATTATGAAAAAATAAATGAAAAATGACAAATTTCGCTAATTTGTGGACACTTAAATTAAAAGTTTGATATGAGCAACAGCCTTGCCCAAAAAGATATTTCACCGAAATGTGTCTCTTTGTCAGAAAAACATTTTATTGCAAAATCTTTTTTGGGCAAGATTGTTGCTTATGTTTTTTTTTGACCAAATCATACTGCGAAAACACAATTTTTTCTTCAAAAAGTATTTAGCAGACGTTCAAGACATAGCTGTTGCATCATAGAAAGAATTCTTGTACATGATTGATAGATTGTGAACGTTCAACCATTATACAATAATAATGATACAAATGCGAATCTGAAATCTTAATATTATTTTTTTATGGGAGATGGGGCAAATAATGGCTGAAATGATACCTTCTCCTTTAACTACATGTAATATTCATCCTAAAACTATTTCAAAAGCTATAATTTGTGTTTTTCACTGTGACATTGATTTGTTTCCCATTCAAGTATTATGATTAGTCACACAGAAGCTTTTGAAGATACCATTACAAATTTATGAACTAAATTCATGTATTTTTTTCTATAAAAATATAAAATATCCATTTTTTAAGTTTGAAACTTGTAATTTTACTTTAAAAGCAGCTTTGTGTTATATTGCACTCGCTGATATCGCTCAATTTGACAGAATATTGACCTAAGATTTGTTGAAAAGGTATACTTTGTGTTTTTCACTGAGAAATTGAATTTGATTCTTCTGATAAGCGTTAGTAAAGATTTTTAACAATTTCGTTAACTTATTTCATTTAAAATTTTAATAAAAGTTTAAAATTAGTATATTTCAAGTTTGAAACATATTTTGTGTATAAGAAAACTGTTACAGTATAACAAAAATCACTTTTGTCTTATATTACAACTTCTGATATAGTTAAATTTGACTGAATATCATCCTAAAAATTGTTGAGCAGGTAATTTTAAATTTTGTTTTAATGTAAAAAGTACCACAGTAAATCTCAGGATTTTAAGATACCGTGACAAATTTATGAACTAATTGGAAGTAAAAATATATCTGACAAAAAAGGCAGATAAAAAGAAATTAATATATGAAATGATTAAATTTCAAGATTTCGTATCTGAATACATATTTAATAGGTAGATTAATCTTACGTAAATTAAGAAAATAATCAGAACGTCCTGAGTGTGGGTTAAAATCATTTCTTATGATTTAAACTATATACACTGCGCATGTGCAGTCCTTACAACTGAATCAGTGACCGATTTAGTCACGGAGAAACCGGTCGCGTTGATAAACTTAGTAGACGAAACGAGACGCGTCCTGTCCTGGTTGTAAGAACAGTTCTTACAAAAATATCATTTTTCCAGTTAACTTAGTGCAGAGAATACCAAAAAACACAGTCACAATCTTTGGTCCAGGTTTCTTTAAATCGGTCATAAGATCTGCTTCCAATCTGCGCTCGGATGTTAAGTTAATAATGAAATATATTGTATGACGTCAAATAATAATAATGCTGCATCAAAGTATACACATAAGTATATGTGTGCTATAACTTTTGTTGCGTTTAACATATCACGCCTATACCACCTTCTTTTGCCAAAAGAAACACTTTCACCTAATTCACTCAGTTTGGTTTTAATTCTAGGTTGATATAACTTATTACATGTATATGCAGATTGTATTTGATATAAGACAATTTTCTGAAATACTCATATCTTTAACCTAGACTTTATTCAGTGCATTCTTGTCAGCATTTTCTCTTTTGATACAGTGGTTGTTAAGAGTAAAGTCAAGAATTACCAAAGGGATATTCGAAGGAGGAAAAATCGAACACAACTGAAAAACTCCGGAGAACAACGAAGACAAGACCAAAACAATACAAATACTACACTTTGAAACTAAAAACATATGAATAACATGGACCATCCGCTGCTTCACGGCGAAGGGCAATAATTATTCAAATGTGGGATGTATGCCATCACCTCCCCAAATTCTGGATTCGCCTTTGGCACCTAATATGAAACAGTTTAACTTTCCACATCAAAATTTGAGACTACATGTACATTGATTGTTAAATAAAGTAAAAAATGAATCCTACATCAAAAAGTGAGTATTATAAGTTGAACTCCTTTGAATATGACATGTATGAGCTGGATATGAATCTATGACAATATTTTACGATCTAAAATTGGGGCCTCTGATAAGGCAACCCGAAATTAATATTTTCTATTGGTCAGATTTAAGGCATTCAAACACATGTGGGTGAAAAAAAAACTAAAACTGCATGCGTATTATAATCGTTCGCATATTGGATTTACAAATTGTAACATACGTGGGTAGTATGCATTAAAAAGGGCCATTTCGATCGTAACGCATTTATTTCATTTAGACATTATTTTGATGTTAACGATTATATTCTTTGATACCAATTTCGATGCACAAGAACGACTTTTTACGCATACAAAATCATTTTCCTTTTCTATATATATATATATATATATATATATATATAAAAGCCAAAGTTTGATCCACTATGTTTGGCTTTCTTCAACTAAAGAGTAATAAGATTTTGATTGTAGGGAATACCGCAGTACAGATTCATATGATCTTTGTTATCAAGAAGTTCACATCTTGTCTATGCGTAAACTTTTTCTCATTCGTGGACGATCGAGGCATATTTTATTTTTTTTTTTGATAATTTTATATTTTCCTGATTTAAATGTTTTTTTTTTCGTTATTGCCTTTTGTGAACAGGTTTATTTTTTTCGCGGCAATCATCCGAGATACATTGTACATCAAGGAGAGGGGTTCCTAGAAATACCTCGTGGGATCTTAATCCCGCTTCTGGGAAGAAAATAATCTACAGACATGATAGTTAGAGATCATAAAATCAAAATCAAAATGCAAAAAAGAACCATGAATTTAAAATCTCATTAATATTAGATTTTTACTTAACCATTTGGTATCGGCACGTGTCAGAGTGATCAATAAGTCCTGTGTTTATTACCGTATCACATGTTTATTGTGTTTAATCATCCAGGACAATTTTTGAACGGACAATCTGGCATAAACGGCACGGGATGAACCAGTTAGGATGATATAATCAAGATTTTATTATTTTTTTTATCTAAAAATAGGTAGTTCTGGTACTGTGATCTTATTAAAAAAAAACAAGACGATAAAGAATTATATATGTTTTAAAATATGAATTAAAAATACAATCTTATTTTCCCTCTATGTAGTACATTTTATTTGTGACTCCATTATTATGTCATTTTCATATATCTCCGTTTCATTACATTTCCTTTATTCATTTATTTTTTTTTTGTTTTGTTTTTTTTTTGTTGTTGTTTTTTGTTTTCATTTTTATTTTATTTTAGTTTTTCTTGGAAAGTGGGGGGGATAAATTCGACCGAGATAAATTGGTTCAAATTTCCACAATTTATGTGAAATACATACTACCTTTCTGCAATTTACCCTGTCATCAAAATAAGAAAAAATAATAATGAAATAATATGGGTGCGCCACTTCCCAATTTTATTCCTGTAACGAAAACATCAAAATCCGATTTGCCAAGTTCCACCGTTTGAAAAACTTCACAAACAGACTATTTTAAAGTTGTTAGGCGACATTCCGATTTACATTTCAAGCTGCATAGAAGATTTGTTGAATTCTTCTTCAAGCACCTGTTGAATAATTTAAAGAGTCTGGACTTTGTGGAATATCCGATCATGCTTTTTTTCAACTATCCAGTGAATTATTCACGTTAAACTTTTAACTTTATATTTGAAGATAAGCGGACATGGAGTGAAGTTATAAATCACAAGTAAATACTCAAACAAACCACAAATAGTCTCCACCCCATGCCCTGACTGATGGTCCCAGAGTAATTCATGAGTAGTTATATCCAGCGGTAAAGTATCATGTCAGAAATTAACTGAGATTCCCGACGTGGGACACGAGCATAAAATGGTTAAGCAGTTAAATCGAAGAGGCCCCTCCCCACAAGTTTTTCTTAACATGGTCAAGGAAACTAAACAAAAATATCATAACGTACTATATAAGTCGATCCGACATGCTTCAAACTCCCCTGGTAACACCAAATTATGAAAGTATTTATTAAAACATTTTTATTGTAGTATATCGTTAGTGAAAAGTATGTCTATGATGTGTACAATGTATAATAGTTGCAAGAAAAATGAAATTCGTAAAATTCGTAATAATCCGTGATTTAAAAAAATACATTGGATACAACTTAAAAATAATATTTTATTTATATTACCTATGTTTTTATAGACAATTAAACCCCCTTTAAATGTAGATCACCAAGCTTTTTACCCACATTTCCCGGAATATGTATCTTTTTAAAAGTCTTCACTTTTCTTCGTATACTTTTCTTTGAATAGGCAGTGAATATATTGACTGGGTACCCCAACTTGGCTAGTCTCTGGGGATGTTCAAGATTTTGCTATGAAGCCATCCATTCTACATTAATGTACCAAATGTTTAAAAACCTAGCTTGTTCTTTTGGAAACCGCCTAAAAAGAAAAAGACTTAACCTCCATAGAATTAAAACATAAATATAACACAACACAATATGACATGATAGCTTAGGGTCCAGCCAATATTTAGGAGGAAATACAATTGTGGGGGGTCAAAACAAATTACCAAATCTATTGGGAGGGGAATCAAAATTTAGAAATTAAATTTTCTATACGCAAATTTTATTTGGGAGGATAAAAAAATCTGAGAAGTACAGTCACTTTATCTGTCTGTACTGAATGATGGTATTACTTTCCCACATATCAAGGGTAATTAACATGTTTTCTTGTGACATTCAAGATAGCTGGTCATAAGTAGTGGTCTTTCAAAAATCGTATCTCCATTTGTATATGGTACAAACTTTATGATCTTTTACAGTGCTTATCATTGTACCACATTGGATTTATACACATTTATGAAAAATGGATAAAAACATTGATTTTTTAAAAGTAAAAAAGTTGCAGAATTTTTTAAAGCTAGAAGGATCATAACTGGAAATAAAAAAAATAATTAGTGAAAATTTGTGAAGCTGCAGTGAAAATTAACTTAATAAAAACTGAGCAAGATGGATCACAACAGGAATAAAACTGTTGAAATGATACATTTGATCAATGACGAAAAATTGGACAATTATGCAAGACCTTTCGTCTAATTACCTGAATTAGCTTTACTACCTTATGTTTCAATGTTTTAATAAAAATGATCCAAGAACAAATGTGCAATATTAGCAGATACCTTACTGATGAAAATAATGAAAACACACTTTCAATCAGCTTAATTTTTTACTAATTGGCTTTGCGGGTTACATAAAATACAACTTTTTTTCCGGATCTGGGTCAGTAAATGTCTCAGTTTGGAGAAATAATTTCATACAAAATTTTAAATAATTTCATTATCTTGATAGAATGTTTAACATATATATCAACACTTGCATTTTTCTTGATCTTCTGATTATATCTTTTACTAAATCTAAATGCTGGAATATTGATAGGAATTATAATAAGGCAACTATTAATTCCTCTAACTGCCATAGTATGTCACCCCCCCCCCCTTCCTTCTCTCATGTTTACAAATTTGTTTTGACTGGTCAGAATTAGATCCACTGTAAAGCTTTGGAATAGCCCCAGTTACCATTATATCTTGTACTAAAACTAGATTCTGGAATATTGATAGGAATTATGTTACGGCCGAAATCACCTTTTAATTGTAGCCAACAAAAGACACAAATCAATAATAAAATTTTTAACAAGATTTATTATATACAAGTTTACAAAAAAATATTACACAAACTAAAATGTCAACTTAACTGTTCAAAATCGTGTTTTTTCTTGATCCGGAATTCTGGTCACTGTTGCGGGAATCCAAACGGAATATTATATCCAATCAGTCACAATCTAGTATGATGTGACGTAAATAAAAGTGTATCAAGTATGATGTGTGAAACATAAATAAATCCAACAGCTGAGAACACAAGAATGTCTAGTCCAATACGTTCTGCTCTGAAATTCTAACTTTCTTGTCCGTATATATACTGTAGAACGGAAACTTCTGGAATACGGTAGAAGTTTGAATTACACCAGAATTATTACGTAAGTCAAATAGAAAGTTCTAGTCATTCCATCAGTATCTATTATTGTTCCAGTGATTTCTAAACTGCGCAGTTATAACATTATTTGGTAAACAACTATGGATATTATGTAAACATATTATACATGTTATAAGGCTACGCAAAACAAATAAGGCCAAGATAAATAATATAATAATTACAATCTCATAACACCTCCCCCTTAAAAGAAGTTTGAGTGTAACGAGAACTTCATGAACAATATATACAAAAATATATAGTATGTATACAGTGTTTTAATAAGATCTAGATAAAGCATCTGCTATTACATTATCTTTACTTTTAATATGTTTTACAATAATATCATATTACTGTAACAATAAACTCCAACTAGTCAACCTTTGGTTTTTGTTTCTCATTTTATGTATGAATGTGAGAGGATTATGATCACCATAAACCAGAATAGGATGCATAGTGAGATTTAAATATACATCAAAATGTTGAAGTGCAGACAACAGTGCAAAACATTCCTTTTCAATAGTAGAATAATTTTTCTGATGTTTATCTAATTTCTTAGAAAAATATGATATAGGTTTCTCAACATTATCATCTGTTTCTTGATATTTGTTTGCAAGTTTGAATTGCTTTTTAAAGTTTGGAGTGATAGGAACGGGACTTTAATTAAAAGTGATTTGCTTTTTTCAAAAGCGTTTTGACAATTATCACTCCAGATGAATTTAGAATCTTTCCGTAAAAGATGAGTCAATGGTTGAACAACAGTAGCAAAATTTGAACAAAATTTTCTGTAAAATCCAATCATGCCTAAATATCTCCAAATATAAGTTGTTTTTTATTTGTAGGAGGAGGAAAACTGGTAATTGCATCCACTTTAGTCATAATAGATTTCCCTTGACCTTGGCCAACTGTGTGCCCTAAATAATCAACAGTGGCCTTACAAAATTCACTTTTAGCAAGATTAACAGTCAAATTTGATTGTGACAGTCTATCAAAAGTATCATATAAATGTGTTAAATGCTCTTCCCAGCTATCACTACATAAAATAAGATCATCAATATAAGCATAACAACAGTCTAAATCTTTTATAACATTATTAATCATTCTTTGAAATGTAGCTGGAGCATTTTTCATACCAAACGGCATGACACGATACTGAAATAAGCCGTCTGGTGTGACAAAGGCTGATATTTCACGAGCTCTCGGTGTCAGGGGGACCTGCCAGTAACCTTTTAATAAATCAAAATTGCTTACGAATTTTGATTGTCCAATGTTATCAATGCAATCATCTATCCTTGGAATCGGATAGGAGTCAGATTTTGAAACTGAGTTTACTTTCTGAAATCAGTAACGAAACGAAAGGTTTTATCTGGTTTGGGCGCAAGGAGACAAGGAGAGCTCCATTCACTGTTACTCGGCTCAATAATATCATTGTCAAGCATATATCTAATTTCGTGTCTCATAACATCAAGTTTAAGTGGATTGGGCCGGTAAGGATATTGCTTAATTGGAGAAGCATCACCTACATCAACATCATGACAAACAGCAGTGGTTTTGTTTGGCACATCTGGAAAAAGATTTTTAAAAGAAAATACCAAAGTTTTCAATTTTTCTCTGCGATCGAAAGTCAGATATGCAAGTTTTGAGTCTAAATTTGACAAAATTTCTGAATTTTTCAATCTAAGCGTTTGTTCCATAGTCTTGGAATCAAAAGATGGTTCAATTATGTCTGGTTTGTCATGATCGTTCTCCGTTTTAACCATGGCTAAAGTGGCAACTGGTTTACTCTCACCTTCATTAGTACGCTCAAAATTTGGTTTTAACATATTAATGTGACACACCCTATTTTGTTTACGCCGACCTGGAGTTTTTACAATATAATTCAAATCATTAATTTTACTGTCGATTGTATAAGGACCACAGTATTTAGCCTGTAAAGGATGCCCAGGGACTGGCAAAAATACAAGTATTTTATCACCAGGCTCAAAAACTCTGTCCCTGGCATCTTTATCATACCATATTTTCATCTTATTCTGTACAGTTTTTACGTTTTTCTGAGCAATTGTACAAGCAGTATACAATTTTTCTTTAAATCTAGATACAGTCTAGAAGATTCAAGTCAGTGTGTTCAGTAAGCCATTTTTCCTTAACCAATTTCAACGGTCCCCTTACAGTATGACCAAACACTAACTCAAAGGGGCTAAAACCAAGGGATTCTTGAACAGCCTCTCGGACTGCAAAAAGTAGAAAGTAACTCCATCATCCCAGTCCCTGTCAAATTGAATACAAAAAGTTCTAATCATGTTCTTCAATGTTTGATGAAAACGTTCTAAGGCACCTTGAGATTATAGATGATAAGCACTTGATCTATACTGAGCAATCCCTAGCTGGTAAACGACCTGCTGAAATAAACCTGACATAAAATTTGAACCCTGGTCGGACTGTATAGACTTAGGAAGTCCTACTAATGTGAAAAAAATTGATAAGAGCTTTGACAATAGTTGGTGTCTTGATATTCCTTAAGGGAATAGCCTCAGGAAAGCGAGTGGATGTACACATGATCGTCAGTAAATAAGCATTTCCAGTCTTGGTCTTTGGTAAAGGTCCAACGCAATCAATAAGTACTCGACTGAAAGGTTCTTCAAATGCTAGAATTGGCAGAAGTGGTGCTGGTGGTATTTTCTTGTTAGGCTTGCCAACAACCTGGCATATATGGCATGATTTGCAGTATTCTGTGACATCATTTCTATGTCTGGGCCAGTAGAAATGTTGTAATATCTTAAGGCAAGTCTTCCTTATACCTAAATGTCCAGCCAAGGGGGTGTCATGGGCAAGACCAATAATTTCTTGCCTATAGACTTTAGGCACCACCACTTGGTATACCACTCTCCATTCCTCCTCTGGGATAGCATCAGGGGGCCTCCACCTCCTCATCAAAATGCCGTCTTGATGGTAGTAACATTCGGCCACTTTGTCTGCTTCTTCTTGGGGTAGAGCCCTCTTGCAGAGCTGAAGAACCTCAGGGTCTTTATTCTGTTCTTCCCTAAATGTTCTTTTATCTAATGAATGGCTGTTAACGTCTGGCCATTGCATAATTACATGCTTGTTGGTACCAGGTGGTCTTAGTATGGCCTTTTTTGAGCTACCGGGACCTTCAATGTCGGCAAGGAAAGTGTCAGAAAGGTCCATATAATCATACTGGCCTTCTTGTAAATCCTCATCTTGTTGTTTTCTTGCCATTGCCCTAGTAACAACACAAGCTGGATACAGTTCAGCATTATCTTCAGGTGATTTAACATCCACCACCGGTTCACTTGTAACAATTGGTTCAGCAACCACTTTGTTCCTAGCTAGATCATTTCCTAGCAATAATGAAACACCCTCTACAGGGAGAGTAGGACGAACACCCACAACATCTGGTCCACTAATTAAATCTGACTTCAAATAAATACGATGGAGGGGAACATCTATACAACCTAACTCCACACCTCGTAACAAAACGGAGGCACCAACGGACGTGTCCTCGGACAAAGGCAAAACACCTTCTAACAACAAAGACAGAGAAGCTCCAGTGTCCCGTAAAATCATAATAGGCTGAGGAGTAGTATTATCAACAATAGAAACAAACCCATCAGACATAAAGGGCTTATAATCCTCCATGTAATCACAAAAACTGGACTTAAAAGCCTGACTCGCAGGACATTCCAACTTATTGGTAACAACGGGTGTCGTACAAGCACTGGACTTGGGCTTATTATCTCTTTTATTCTTCTTCTGGAGTCTAAAACAATCAGCCGTCAGGTGACCATTTTTCTTACAATAAGCACAAGTTAGTGACTTCTTCTCAAAAGTATCAAATTTTGGACCAGACATATTATAACTAGACAGACTCTTATTCTGTGCAATAGGCTTACTATCAGTACGCTCAGTGCTATAATTTTTGTAATTTCCGGTAGAAGTATTAAAATTTTGACCTTTGAAACTTCTTTTATGTGAAATTGTATAATTATCGGAAACAACAGCTGCATCTTGCAATGTCTCAACAGTTTTGTCATCTAAATGTGTTTTTAAGTCTAAATTAACACACTACTTGAACTCTTCTAATAACATTAGTTGTCTTAATTTATCAAAATTTTTATCTATTTTCTTTTACGTAAGCCATTTATCAAATAGATCTTCTTTTTCCCTAGCAAATTCAACACAGGTTTGTGTGTCAAACTTTTTATAAGACCTAAATTTCTGTCTATATGCTTCTGGCACTAGCTCATAAGCTTTCAAAACTTCCTGTTTAACAGTTTCATAATCAGAACGTTTTTCTGAAGAAAGTGCTGAGTAAATTTCAGCGGCCTTGCCCACAAAAACACTTTGCAACATTGTAGTCCAATAAGGCTTTGGCCATTTCAAATTTTGAGCAATTTTCTCAAACTGTGGAAACAATTTATCAACCGTTTTTTCACAAAATTTAGGAACCAAACGGATATTTATCAACCGTTTTTTCACAAAATTTAGGAACCAAACGGATATTTTTTGCTGCATCAAAATGTTCTGATTTTGACTCATATTTAGTGTTGCTTTCTACTTTAGCTATTTCTATTTTTATTTTCTCCATCTCTAACCTTTCCCTCATTTCAAGTTCTGCCTGTAATTGTTTTTCTTCTTTTTTCTAATTGTTTTAATTTAAATTCATCTTCTTTTTCTAATTGTTTTAATTTAAGTTCATGTTCTAATTCAAGCTGTTTTAGTTTGAAAGCATCAACATTTTCGACCTTGAAGTCAAGAGCCTCTTCACCAAAAATTTCTGAATCAACTAAATTGTCTATTACCAAATTTTTTATAATTTGTTTTCTCATAGATACTCTAAAATCTATTTTTAGATGTTTAGCAAGCAATACTAATTCTTCTTTCTTTAATTTATCAAACCCTTCCAGGTCTGGCGTTGTCAAAAATTTACCAGCTGCAAATGCCATTTTGTAGGCTTTTGTTGGCTAATTCTAATAAAAATACTGAAAAAATTTAATAAGATATTAACGTTATCCCGAGACGAGCCCCCAATTTCTGTTACGGCCAAAATCACCTTTTAATTGTAGCCAACAAAAGACACAAATCAATAATAAAATTTAACAAGATTTATTATATACAAGTTTACAAAAAAATATTACACAAAATAAAATGTCAACTTAACTGTTCAAAATCCTGTTTTTTCTTGATCCGGAATTCTGGTCATTGTTGCGGGAATCCAAACGGAACATCATATCCAATCAGTCACAATCTAGTATAATGTAACGTAAATAAAAGTGTGTCAAGTATGATGTGTGAAACATAAATAAATCCAACAGCTGGGAACACAAGAATGTCTGGTCCAATACGCTCTGCTCTGAAATTCTAACTTTCTTGTCCGTATATATACTGTAGAACGGAAACTTCTGGAATACGGTAGAAGTTTGAATTACACCAGAATTATTACGTAAGTCAAATAGAAAGTTCTAGTCATTCCATCAGTATCTATTATTGTTCCAGTGATTTCTAAACTTTATTTGGTAAACAACTATAAATATTATGTAAACATATTATACAAATTAGGCCAAGATAAATAATATAATAATTACAATCTCATAACAATTATAAGATGCCAACTATTAATTTGTTCTGCCTGGTCAGAATTAGATCCGAAAAGTTATATTTTTTTTTGTAAAGTTTTTGGAATAGCCTCAATTGCCATTACTCCTACAGGAAATTTGAATGAGTCTGAATTTGACCAAGGAATTCAAAAAGCTGGGGGACGAAAAGGTTTTTCAACAAATAACTCAATAAATCTAGTGTCCTGGAACTGCATGAGTGAACTGAAGTTTTGTTTCCAACATTTTGTAATGGGCAGATAATAATTTATTCCATATATTTTGAAAATTATTTATTAAAGATGTAAATATTTTGCTGATATAACTTATTTCATATAAATTAATTCCCCTAATGTTTTCAGCCATGCAATTCTGCTTTTTATTTTCACTAATGTCAAAATAAATTATTTTATATCTTGAATCAGAATTGCATTAATTGACCACCACCAATTGTTTTAATTTATAGTAATTAATCAGCACATACACCGTCACTGCTATTTAACCACTGCTGTAACGTCAGCCTATTCATTTACCGTGGTTCTTTTGCAAGAATCAACGCTTCTTTAATCCGTCACTGAAATGAAGTCATCAAATTATATTCAATTGTTCCCTTTGTGTACTTAATTTCATTTACTGATTTCTGTTCACAGCTGATATTAGTTTAAAAACTTATCTTTGATTTTTGCAAATTTTTATTTGCCTTGACTGGGGTAAGAATTCGCTCCTTGAAGTAAAGTATGTGTCATAGTGCAAGAACACATCGACGAAATCTCTCGGCTACCAATAGGATGATATCCAAATGGCGTTTTTTACATATATCAATATGATTCGGTGCAATATATACATTTGGCGTTCGCCTTTATAAATTTAAAAACCACGTTTGTATAGTACAAATTGGTAGAAAAGATCATTATCTTTTTTATTTTATTATTATCGACAATTTTATATAATTCAATAGAAAATTAGAACATTGTTGTTTTGATGTTTATGGCAATTTCATCTGTTTCACTGCATATTGTGACATATTTTTAAAACACAAAAAGTGTAAATTGAGTGAATTTAAACTGGGTTTTTTATTTCAGTAACCTTGTTTTACTGGACAATTGTTTCGACTATGCTTTATTTTTTCAATGATGGACAAATTTCTAAATCATATGCTTTTATTGTAAGTTCATAGGGTTTTGTATTAATTTTCATTTACCATTAAAATAATCAAAGTGACTGTAAATATCTAATTGAATAGTAGTATAGAGAATTAAGTTAATTTAAACTGAGCCTAACACATAATGGGGTCTAATTAAGAAAGCAATGTAATTGGGAAAAGTCGTCACAACAATAGTTTAAGTAAGAGATACAACGGATAAGTGTGAATTCGTTGAAAACAATCCACTCGCCTCGGGCTCGTGGATTCTTTTCTACGAATCCACACTTATCCATTGTATCTCCGATACATAATCCTAATGGTACATTTGTATTAACCAGCCTTGTAAGGAAGGTCATGTCCTCATTTTTAGCAAGAGATGATATCAAGTAATTGCATTTCTCCCTTTTTTGGTGCATTTGCAAATAAATAAAGTATTTGTACACATCACCTTTCTTTCGGGTTTAAATTCTTACTTTTTGGAGTTAAACTTGTATATTTTCATGACATAATATCCTGCAAAGTGATTTTAATCGGTAAATTGCAGTATAAATTTTTGCTTGTTATAGTCACTTTAACAGTTGTTTCAAATTATAAAATTAATTGGTCATCGCAAGGTTCAAAATTGTACCAAATTTGTTATGGCACGCACTGAATTGACCATCTTCTTAATTGGCAAAATTCCCAGTTATGTGTAAAAAATGTGTTAATAATCCGTAAAAATTGGGACCTGCAAAAGTGACAATAAAATTTTGCAAGAGAACGAAATTGAATTAATTCATCTCCTTTTCGATTCATCTGATCGACAGACATACTGAGTTTTTTTTCTTTTAAAGTTCAGTTGTATTGGAACTGTTTATTTTTCATCTCGGTTTCAAACATTTTCCAATGCACAAATCAGTTTCCATGGATCCGTATGCTATCTTTATAGTTGGTAGAGAGAAGTAATATTTATATATACATTTATTATATCTGCGATGAAAAGTTTCAAGGTGAATAATTCGGCTTTATCTAGAAAAAAGAAAGTAGGGCCACTTACCCCAGTATTTGTTTCACTCTTAAACATTGATGTTCAATCTTAGATATTGTTCTACATTTTATCTTAAACGGTTGTAAGCAATGTACCATCCAAGAGAAAAATGTATGCTTAATCATTAATATCAATTCTCTGTAAATATAAAAATGAGCTGGCCATCATATGATACAGAATTTCACCAAATTTGACCTTAATACATTTTATGTCTCAATTTTCAAAAAAAAATAAAATTTGTCACTCCCTAATCATAATGTGTCACCCTGTTGTTGCCATGGAAACATGACTTTTAAAATAAAGGTAATTAAAATCTTGTTAATTTTTTGTTTGTAGACTGCTTAATGTCATGAAAAATTTTCTTCAAGCTTATTTTAATTTTTTTAAAAGATTTAATCGGCCAATATGCAGATTTATCAAGGTTTTATACTTTTTAAAGAATTTAGTGGTTCCATAGATCCTTAAAATCTGTGGATGTTTTCATTTCTTTCCACACTGATTTCAAAGTATTATGTGACTTCAATATAATCTATACCATATAAATAATCAAATAAACTTGTAAATTGAATGGGATATTCAAGCATGTCCTTAAAAAAGTATCAAGAAAATGTTCATTATTCATTATTGAGTATATAGAGTTATCTCCCCTGACAGAACTCTTCTGATATAAAGCACACATGGTGTACACAGGAGGTTAAAATGAAGTAATTATTTACATAAGCGACAATGGTAGCCTTTTGGGGTTCTGCGTTTTCACTATAAAAGTTCCGTTGAAAAAACTGTCAAATTATGAATTTTCAACACCTTTGGGTGTGAATAAAACTGCAAAACACATATGGTGCCGCAGCTTTTTTGATAGAAAAATGGCATTTTTTAAGGGTACTCTATGGTTCCGGAATTTTCGAATTAGTATGAAAGAAGAACACCCCTTGCTTAATTATGCACAGAAAATTTTGCTAATAACAGAGAGTGTCCTGCAAATTTCTCGCTATTTCTACACCAATAGCCAACACTCATTTATCACTATTTCAATTTTCTTTTCTAATTAACAGGGCCGCAGAAAATAAATTTACTTCTACCTATTATCTTGGATGTAAAAACTAGGTGGCGCCAGTTATCTTTAATTACTTCCTTTTACCCTATACTAACACATACTGAAATAAAATCGGACAACCTTTGTATTAGTCGATTACTATATACCTCTACTGCTTGCGTTCAAATTTTTGGATTAAAGAAACAATTGTTCATCATTTAAAATGACTTTCTTTACAGGTACCCCCTGCAGAAAACGTTACTTTTTAAAGACTTGGGTGCATTGACCAGCATATTTTACTGTTTGGCTTGGTTTAAAACGAGGTGTTTGATTAATTAAGTTCGATTTAGGCCACAGGCTCAATGTTTAACTAAGTCCAGCCATGGCGGCCATGTTGGATGGCATTCGGGGAAACCACAAATTTTAAAAGGGGCCACCCAAGGACCATTCCACCAAAGTTTGGTTCAAATTGGCCTAATGGTCTCAGAAATGATAACGGAAATGTTAAAATTCCCATAGGATCCAAGGTTAAACTATATCCGACCATGGCAGCCATATTGGACGACCCCTATGTTCTATTTTTAGTAAGGGCGGACATGTTTTTCGACCAATCAAAAATCCAAGCATTAACTTTTTGCAGGATACCCTAAGGAACAATCTTACCAAGTTTCATTTGATTTTGAATAGTAGTTTCAGAGAAGAAGATTTTTGAAATAATAACATAAAAAGCCAAACATGTCAAAAAAGTACAATAACTCTAACATCAGTTGACAGATTTTCACGAAAATCAGCACACAGGTAGCTCTCATCATGCTGAACACTTTCAACCTGCCAGAATTTGCCGTAACATAATGATGTCTGAGATATTTGCGAAAAACTGTTGTTTGACCCCTATGTTCTATTTTTAGTAACAGTGGCCATGTTTTTCGACAGATCAAAAATCGAAGCATAAACTTTGTGCAGGATACCCTAAGGAACAAACAGTGTTTCAATACTACAAAACAAAGGTCTAGTTCAATTTTCATCTAAATCCAACAAAAATTTTACGAATTATGCTATTTTCAAGTTTTTGCACCCCCCTTTTTTTATAACGTTTTCTAGATGAAAACTGGAAAATTAATTAACCTTTACATAATGTGGCGGGGTATCATTATTTTTGTTGATTGGTTAGTAAAATATTTTGCCAAGAGACAATGTCAAGCAATTTGAAATGAACTACCATTTCCATGGAAATATGCATATTTTGCAATTTTTGGTCATTTTTTAGGATTTAAGTACATAAAGGTCTTGGAATTTCCCACAATTTTTTTTTTTGGGGGGGGGTTAAATCCAACTATATATCTTCTACATATATTACCATTAGTTTAATTTCAAATCAGTGTGCAAAGGTAAAAAAATTCTATTCAAAATGGGCTCCCAAAGGGAATTTTCTTGATTTGGTAAAATTCCAAAATTTGGATAAATAAAGTGTCGTTTTGAATTATGCAGTATTATTATTATGAATAGTTTTTTATATGATATGAAACTTAAAATACAGTAGTTTAAGACAAATAACAGCATATTCCATTTTATTGTAAATATTATACTATATTATGTTAATTAAATTGGTCAGAATTGCAATTTTTGTGTTCTTTCTCAGGAGGCCATTGTATGAAAAATAGGTAACACCGTTTCCATAGCAACCCATCATTTTGGTTATTTTTTTTATTGAAAACATTAATGGTAATGTAGTGTGACTACACACAATAGGTGTAAAGAAATTTGAAAAGGTAGTGTGGCCAGCCAGTATTGACATTGTTTGATAATTACAGAGAATTGATATTAATATGTTCATAATTTCTACCCGCAAATGTCGTGTGTATATATGGGCGATTTGGGTAAACTTGTATCATTTTTGGAATATTGCCGTAAACTTGTATCATTTTTGGAATATTGTCAAGAAAGAATTTGAAACCCAAAATCATTCTTTTGTCATATGAATAGAGATTCATAAACTCATTTAAACCAAAAACAAGTTTTGGTTCTGAGTGTCATTCACGTGGAAAAATTCAATTAAAGAAGTTAATTTGGCAAATTTGTGTTCAAAATGTCTCCAATGTGTAGGTAAGAATACATTTTTTAGTAACTTATACGTGTATGTTAGTTATTACATGTATTAGCAAATCTTAAGGGAACACATACTAGGCTATGCCCACAGATATTTTGATATTAATAATAATAAACTGTCCTGAATTTTGATAGCATATGAAATACTGAACAAATACATAAAATGTTCAGTATAGTATGATTTGAGCTATTTATTTTAAAATGTAAAATTTTTTGATAAATTCTGTAGACTCGGGGGACTAGTTATCAAAGCTATCCTAGGATTATCTTAACTTGCGATGTCCTAAATGGGTACATTATAAATTTAAAAAAAAATGAATTTATAATATATATGCAATATTTATTCGAAAGTTTATAGGACATATGTTTTGGAACATTGTGGTTTAACTATGTTATCATGGATAGGTTTAACTTGAAAAACATTTTGTACATCAAATGCACAAAAGTCCGAAAAACAATTTCCACATCAAATGCACAAAAGTATAGATTCCCTTCACCGACATACATAACTTATCTCAAGACCTTACACCGTTCTTGAAGAGTCGTACGACCTTATTGCCCTTATTTATATGTTTTTCAACTGAATTGTTTACGGTGTTTCGGGATGTTTAGCTTAGTTCTAAGTACAAAATAGCATGGGTTCCTTTTCCAAAGTCTCCTGATTATTATAGTCTTGCTTTGGCTAAATACTCCTTTAAATTGTTATTCCGTTTATACGCAATTATATGCATCTTTTTAAAAATTTCTTTACAAACTTCCTCTTTTTCTAAATTTTTCCAATGTTTCTTAATTGCTCTGTTTATATTTTTAACCATCGGGTTGTATTTTGTAACTAGAGTAAAAGGAATTTATCTTTTCCGGAATCTTTTTGTCAGTGTTGTTCTTCTATCAACTTTGTTTTTGTCTTTTTGTATATTATTAGAAGTTGTTGTTTTATTGTATCCTCTTTCAACTAATTTCCTTTCAAGGTTTGAAAGATGTTTGTTAAGTTCCATAACGTTGCTATTATTTCTGATATGACGAATAGTTTCACCTGTAGTAATACTTGTGAAAGTATGCTTTGGGTGTGCACTGTTAGTGGAAAGATATTTGTATGTTTCAGTAGATTTAATACGTGATTTGATATCTTATATTCCACTACAGTGAATTTTTCCCCCTTTGTACGCCTCAGTGTCTAGTTACGTCACTTTGGTATTTGATATTTCAAATGTGAACTTCAGTAGAGGATCAATATTATTAGCAATATAAAAAAATTCCTCAATTTGTGATTTATCACAATCTATTACCATTAAACCACCATCACGGTACTGGCAATGTAATGTAAGGTTTTCTCTGTATTGAAACATTTCAATTATCTTTTTAATTATTACAGACAGGTGTAGATCTGTGATGGTTGGAGATAAGATACCACCCATGGGTGCTCCAATAACTTGTTTGTATATAGTTCCATTGAACTGGAACTTATTATTTTCTAATATTAACCTTCCAAAAGTAACCAAATCTTTTTTATTGGGTACTTTAAATTGGTAGTTTGCGAGATCAATCTAATTTAAACTATTATCTATAGTTTCTAGTAATTTAACTATCATCATATTAGTGTACACTGACGTAACATCATACATGTCATAGGCAACAAGAGTGCAACATTTTTAAATTTCTTTGACTCTTATTTTGTTGATAAATATATAATTTACGAAGTTTGTATGTTTTAGGTCATTAAAGGTTTAATATAGATATATACTTCTTTTAAGCTCATCTGGCAAAGCCGTGTGAGCTATTGCCATCACTTTGCGTCCGTCGTCGTCTGCGTCGTCGTTAACATTTGAGATTTTGATCATCTTCTCAGAAACTACTAAGCAAATTGAAACCAAACTTTGCAGAAATTATATTCTAAAAGTCCTCTATGAAATATCATAATTTTATTTTGATTGGCAATTCGTGTTTCTGATTGGCTGAAAATCTCCACTAAAACTACAAGTACACATGATTTCTAAGTTAATACATATGATGTTTGTGAGGTCCTGTAAAAATAGTCCTCATTTCGTATTGATCGTGCTAAAAACATGGCGCCGTGGGCAATTCTTGTCTCTGATTGGCTGAAATTTGAAAAACCACCTCCTCTGAAACTACAAATTCAAATGATTTGTAAGTTGATACAATAGATGTTTGTGATGTCTTCTACAAAGATTCGTCATTTCAATTTGACCCGGCAAAAAACATGGCCACAATAGACAATTCTTGTTTCTGATTGGTCGAGACTTTAAACATCATCATTCTCTGAAACAACAAAGGCAAATGATTTGTAACTTAATACAAGTGATTGTTTTTAGATCTTCTACCAAGGCCCTTCTTTTTGACTTGATCCTGCAAAAATCATGGCTGCCATGGGCAATTCTTCTTACTAATTAACTGAAATTTTAAATATCTTATTTCCTGAAACTGTAAGTGCAAAAGTTTTGAAACTTGGCACAAATGATTGTTGTGAAGTCTTCCACAAAGTTTCCCCAAATCTTCTTGATGTGCCGAAAACATTGCCATTGACAATTTTGGTTTCCAACTTGAACAACCCCAAAGCTTTGTTATTGGTACAAATGATGTGTTTGGGAACATTTATAATTTCAAAGGGCAAAATAGACAGGCTAGTCTTTAAATGAGATTTTTTGGGCTAATTGTAAATCAGGTGAGCGATACAGATTCCTAGGAGCCTCTGGTTTATATATTCTATTGAAAGGAGCCGCGACCATCATTGACGCATAAACAAACTTTCTATGATATGAAATAACAAATACATCATTTTCTAAAAGTTTGAATGTTTATACGGCATACTTTAGACTATAAACACACCAGGACAGCAACATAGTACGAAGTGCATGTCATTTAGATTGTTCAATTTTACTTTCATTTGCAGTTAGTTTGAATCAGGTGTGTGTGTTATCCGTTTGGTTTTTGGATTTATGAGGTATCATTTCTGCTTTTCTGACAGTGAAACAAGCATTAATCGTAAATTATTTGATTATTTAAATCAATAGTAGAGGTGCTGAATTAAAATATGCATTTATTTACCAAGTAAAACTCCTATCATTTTAACTTTTCTGACATTTTGTTGTAAAAATATATGGTGTGTGTGTTATCCGTCGAAATTTTGAAATTGTTTCAAAATGTTTGCAATAACTGCACGCTTTCGAGCAATAAATAATGTGTTTTTTAAAACAAGAGGTTATCTGACATTCGCTACCACAGTAATTAATTTTAATTGATAAAAACAGGTAAATACGACCAATTACCTTTCAAGCGGATTGCTATACTGTTACTTCCGATGTGTGTATATCCATCACGTGATCTTGATTGTATCCCCTGTATTTACGTTGCTTTTTTTTAATTCGATTGTAAGAACATTTGGAACTGAGAAAACCTATTCTAAAATATTTTGATAAAAACAAATCCCATTATTTATTACATGGAAACAGAGGAAAGATTTAAACTAATTTTAAACCCATCAACACCCAGTAATAAAGAAATTCTGAAATGTATTTGTCATTAAAACTAGGGAAGGGTGGCTGTAATGCTATTTTCATATCATGTGTTTGTTCGTTTAATTTGTCATGTGATGAATTTCTATTGCTATATCCCGCTAGGTTTTATGTTTGCAAAAAGTTCATTTATGTTTGGTTGCAAACATTTAATACATTTACTGTACGCAAGTTAATTTTAAGTCACTTGTTGCTTGTCACATGGATCGTAAATTACGCGTCGATGAGAGTAAGACACCGACCATTTTATTATCATGTCCCCCCTACAAAAAATGTCCATTGATATGAAAAAAATTACATTTTCAACTATGTTGAACATATAAAATAATCATGACTATTGGACAAAAAAAAATATGTGTTCCATGTTTTTTGTTGAACCTTCAAGATGTGTATACAGAGTAGATCTAGAAAGACGTTGTTAACTTATAATATCCAATGGATGTTTCCATCCTTATAATATTTTGCAAGATTATTTCAACTAAAGATTAATCCAAGACTTCATGATGCATTAAATTAATCCAAAAAAATTCTCTCTTCTTGGAAAAAATTGTGCTGATTGCAAACTTTGTTAAAAGGATATAAATAATTGGCGAAATCACTTTTTGATAAGGGTACCAATCTCGAAAGTTCTGTATGAACTATATATTTACGGTAAAGATAAAATTTGCATACATATATCTACATTTATACATTTCTCCAACATGAAATGTTTCCTAAAAAAATGTTTGAAAACCATGAACTGTATTTTTATTCTTTAAAAAGCTGTCGTCTCATTGCCAAGGTTTACCAAAGAAATATTATAATTCTAATGTAGCAATGTCAGTAAACGCCAGGTGGAGCAGTTTTCGGGGAAGTTATTTGAAAACTGGATTCCGCTTCTTTACAACCCTTTGTAGCCTATTTTGGGAACAAACTCTGGTTTCCGCCAAGTGGCGCACCTAGTGTTTACTGACATTGCTATCTAATGTGCAAAATGTTTCACGAAAAAAATCTACCTTCATCATTGAGAAATAGTGAATTTTAATATTACACCAAATGAATTGTATACATGCTCATCGATCTTTCAAAAGGTGAGTTCTCCCGGCAAATCAACCAGGGCTTCTTGAAAGAAACAAACGTTTTAAGTAATTTTAAAATTGGTAGTAATCATGTTAAATAATGTCACCAAAGATTGCAAACAGTACATTGACTTGACATTAAATTCGATATACGAATTGTAAGAACACAATCGTTTATCATTTTGTGGCTTATCTGTTATCTGTAAAATTGGTATTTCTCTCATATTTGAATATTTCGACGTGCTCAGAATCGAACCATGTATCTATGGGATTTGTGTGATCACTAAAATTCTGTTCCCTTCTAATGGATCGTACGGTAACAATAAAGGTAGACACTGATGGGTAACAAATATCATTCATTAAACGCATTAATTTCATGCGTGTCGTAGTAAATATTTGGTAAATCTATATATATATTTCGGAGATAAATTTATGATACCCTATTATTACAAATTTATCTTATTTGATAAGTTTTAAACTTTACGGCTTATTAAATGTACCTATACGTCTAAACATAAATAATAATTAAGCCAAAATATAAAGTTTTAATACAAATTAAATACTCACAGAGAATATAAAAGGGGATAAATGGATATTTTGTTCAAAATGTATGTACATTTCTCAGAATGAAACTTTATTATTTAATTTGTTTTTAAACGAATGACCTCACCCACTATTTATTTCAGAGTTAAGTCAAATCTTAAGCAGTTTTTAATTTAAGTTTTATGCATGAATTAAATGATGGGGGCAGGGTTTCAATAAACTAAGATTTTGCTAAGCACATTCTCCACTTGACTCGTTTTATGCATACGACTCAGATAAGTGTAACAATAAAAAATAGTTGGTAAGGGGAGGGGGGTACTACTACACCATATTGGTATATTTGTGCCGATTGCAAACTCTGTAGAAAGAATATAAATAATTGGCGAAGTTTACTTAACATAGTGATTTTTTAGCAAAACCATAACCTTTACTTATATTTTGCCATGATCATACTACCAAGTAGTAATTGGGAGTAGACACCCCCCCCCCCCCTTTTCCTATCCGGGGCCAGCTACGCATTCGATAAATTATGCGAGACATTAACTTACTGCATTACTGCATCTGTGAATAAAATCTTTAAGTAAAAGCAAATTTTGACATGCAATAAGAAATCTATCTAGATGTATATTTGTTTAAAGGAGCAGTCATTATTTACCAGTGAAATATTTTGTACACCCATGAGAAGGGGTTAAACAAGGCCTTCATCCTAACATGTCTAAGGAACACTAATTTTTACGCTGATCCGTGCATTTAGATATTTTTATCCCCTCCATTGCTTATCTGCAAAGAAACTCTGAAGAAATATTACGAGTTATATATGTAACTAACTCGTAAATGAGATCTGTGACCTGTACATAAAAGTACACATACATCCGATTAATAGTTTGTTTATTTGTTTATTTTAGTTTTAACATCATTTTCAGCACATTTGGCTATTTCGCGGCAGCAAGTATGTATTGGTGGAGAAAGTCTGAGTACACGGAGACAACCACCGACACGGTAGAAAAATTGTCAATCCTTGTCAATTGAGATCGCAATCGAATACACCGCGCCACAAGTGAGATTGGAACTCACAAGCTCGGTATTGACAGGCTAGTGATCATTAGTAGTCATTACGAACTACCTAGACCACTCGGCCACCCGAGGCTACCGACATTGATTAATAGAGAATCTTAGATAAAATAATTACGGTTTACACAATTGCTTTTACCATTTCCCTTACAGGCTCGGATTCCTCCCCCTCAAAATGTGACGTTTTTGCGGATTGTAGTTTATAAAAATGACAAAAAGAGAAATAATAAGATGAAAACCAGTTTGTCTTAAAATTTGAAAGTGAAAACAAAAATGTATTGTGTCATTACTAAATTAAACAAAATGATGATATTACAAATGATGAAAATATTTGAGCATTTAAAAAAATAATAATAAAATCGTACAAACAAAATAAAAATACGAATATTTTGAAATGGAAAGAAAATATTATTTTTTATCTTTATCTCGGAATTTATAATTTTTATAGATTTTAACTTATGTAACTAAAAATAAAATATAACAAAGGAGCTTTATTATTTATTAATTTTTTTTTATTATTTTTTAATTTTTTTAAATTTTTTTTTATATTTTTGTTCAAAGAAATACAAAAGTTGTTTTATTCAATTTTCAGAAACACATTAGGTTTCAGTAAATGTTTTGCAATTTTCGGGTTTGTCAAACCAAATAAATTTCCAGGCTTTGTCGAGGTCGATGATCAACTTACGGTCTTCAGTAGAAAAAATATATAAGGAAGACGGAGGTATCTTCCTTCATTCCGATTTTCTGGTTAAGCTACTTGCACACGTCAGAATGCAATTAAATGTACACGACAGTTACCATCTTCAGACGCCGTGAATCTGCTGTTATAGATCGTGAATCTACACCAAAATTACCCGAATAACGCAAAATGTGTAAAGATTTTTTATTTTTCGTCAAAAACATGGAGTAAAATCTATAAAACACTCACTCATGATGTAAGTCCTAGAGCTTGTAATAGAGCAAGTGACTTCGTAGTCTTGACTATCAATATTTCTTATTGGAGGCAATAGTAACGCGACAATTCTGAAATATCTTTACATCGGCGAAAATCGACGAAATGTTTTCTGACGTATATACGTAGGCGAGTTCTGATTTATTTTGCATCAGAACAATTCTGACTCCAACAAGTCGATCTCCTGACTGGCTGATATGTGCAGAATTTTGGCAGAATTGTGGGTTTGATGATAAAGGATGAAACTTGATACAATTGTAAACATTGGTATATAGATCTATTTTAAGCTATGGTCCGACTTTTAAAATATCAAAAGGGCTGCCATTTTTTAATATGGTGGGCTTGTAGCATTATCATTTTAATCTGTATTTACATGTTGTGCTTTTGATATTGAAACCTTATCTGATTTTACAAATGAAAAAAAAAACACATTTAGTGTATCTAGATGCTTTAAGTAACATTTGTAATTATGTTTTCCATTAATAATATTTTCGAAATGGGGAGCATTTTCAATGTGGTCGCTATATAACGAAAAACTTTAATGAGGCTTGAACGTGTCCATATCCCATCTTAGGTCCGCAATTTAGATCAAGATAAATAATTATCCCAGCAAAAAATAGCAACTAAAGCCTGATAGTTCAGGATGCAGATTGATAGGTATTTCGAACATCTATTCGGATCAGTTAATTTTGAATCAGCGACCCAGACCATGTTCTCATCAGAAACCCGAGCAAACTGTATCAAAATGCGTTAGATACCGGCAAATTACACTGCATGAAAAGTAATCTTTTAGTTGGCTTTCATACTTAATAAAAGTAATACAAAAGTTCACCCACTTCACAAGATTACCTTTTATGGACCTTTTTATCATAGACAGACCACCTTTCACCTTCCGATTCACAAAACCTATAGAACAGGTGGTCTTTCACCTTCCAAAAATCAACATTTCAACCTTTCACCTGGTAGATCACAAAATGGAAACGAAAGTTCATCTCTCACCTTTCACTGATCAAACATGTAATGAAAGATCATATGCCTCCTCATATTGACGCAAATTTAAAATACTGGGTCCTATATTGAGACTCCACTTTCATGTTTTTTTTGTGTTTTTTTTTGTTTTTGTTTTTTTGGTTTTTGTTTTTTTGTTTTTTGTTTTTTGTTTTTTTTTTTGTCTGGATAATTTCTATTCATTTAAACAATATAGTGTAAAGTTATCTAAACAGTGTTGTGAACTAACAATACATGAGCAGTGTATCAGAATCAGGAAATGCAAACGACATTAAGGAGACAGGAGACTGAGACAACGAAAGGTCAATGGAGCCTGGTCAATACAAACTGGACTATGAATGACAATAAACATTAGCTTTTTTAAGAAAAAATTAAACAACAATAATTATTTTAAAAACACAATTTATTTATATAAACTTTATTGTACAAGCATGTAGAAAACAAAATACTATAGTGTGCAATTTTCAAATGCACTGATATGACATTTTCCTTCATTTTATTTCTTTATCTAACAGTGGATTGCATCAAAATTTAATAAATTAAGCAAATCACATTAGTTTATATACATAAAATTTCTTTCTTCAAACAATAAAAAAGATACTGATCATTATGTGAAATAAGGGTTTTAGTTAAGCACAACCAAATACTACAATATCATGTTTACAAGGGAAAATTGAAAAAGTGTATATTAAAGCAAGTGTGGACACAGTAACTGCGCTTAACAAAATAATATGGCGAACACATTGTATGTATCTATTAATGTCCCTTTTACCTAGTAATGGTTAGAGTCATTGGCCTCTTGTTACGACCGGAAATCACCGTTGAATTGTAGCCAACAAAAGACACAAATCAATAATCAAATTTAACAAGATTTATTATATACAAGTTTACGAAAAATATTATACAATTGAAATGTTAACTTAACTGTTAAAATATAAGTCCGATCCTTTTGTCTTTTCTTTATCCGGAATTCTTCTCGTCACTGTTGCGGGAATCCAAACAGAATACTATGTCCGATAAGTCACAATCTAGTATGATGTGTGTAACGTAAATAAAAGTGTGTCAATCCAACATCTGAGAACACAAGAATGTCAATGCCAGATCTGAACCGTTCTGAAAGTCTAACTTTTGTGACCGTATACATAAAGTGTCACGGAAACTTCTGGAATGCGGTAGAAGTTTGAATTACACATCGTATATTATGATCATTCCAGAATCATTACGTAAGTCAAATAGAAAGTTCTAGTCATTCCATCAGTATCTATTATTGTTCCAGTGATTTCTAAACTGCGCAGTTATAACATTATTTGGTTAACAACTATAAGTATTATGTAAGCATATTAAACATGTTATAAGGCCACAAATTAGGCCAAGATAAATAAATATAATAATACATTATCATAACACTCCTTATACCCCATATATTTCTAAATCTACATCAATTATGCTTAAATACTTCTGAGAGAAATCCAACGAAGATAATTCCCATCAAAATCGGCAAACCCTGTAAGCTGCTACTGTTTTTGTCTATTCAGGAAACATCTATGCAGAGTGCAACATATGCCATTAACGTAGCAACAACGGAAATTTGAATATGTTTATCATGTATATGTTAGAAGTGAGCATAGATATAGTATTGACGCAGATCAGTATACAAGTTATGTGAACTCACCAGGGGCTTTACACCTAGATAGGGATCTGCTGAACATTGCAAAACAACATCAAAATTAAACAAATAAAATTTTGAATTATAACAATAATTCAAACTTAGCAAAATTTTCGGATCACTCAGATCCTTCATCAGTATTGTGGCGTTGCAAAATTACTACTTAATAACATGTAGAAAACAATATGGCTAATAGTGATCTTGATCTTCCTCATGTGTAGCAACAAATGTAAACAAATGTTGAAATAATACAGATTAATATCCGTTTAACATAAGGTAGTGAATTATGTTACAGAATTGTAACATAATAACAGATGAAAAAGTACACGAAAAAAATAAATAAAGCACTTTGAAATAACAATAAAGAAATGAGTATTCCATCTCTCTTTCAATTGACAAATAAATTTATTAAATTGGATATAAGGTGTCTGGTTCTTTTATCCAGAATCTTTCTCTTGTCTGCCTATCTTGATCACTCTAAATCAAATTTTGCTCTATAATAGAAACTTTCATTTTACCAAAGTCCCCTGGATTGTGTCCAGTCGACCGAAAATTATGACTGACGGGTAGAAAGTCTTTCTTTACTGTACACATCCTGTAACGTAAAAGTTAACACTTCTAGCGTCCGTACATCGTTCGTTTAGCGTCCGTACATCGTCCGTACAACGTCCGTTCTGCGTCCGTACATCGTTCTTTCAGCGTCCGTACATCGTCCGTGCAACGTTTCGTTTATCGTTTGACTTAATGGTAAATCTTAGCATTTGGTGTAAAACAGTGTTTAGCGTTTTGTATAGCGTATGGTTTTTCATATGGTGTACCGTATGGTAAATAGTACCGCTTAGGGTTTTCTTTAGCGTATGGTACATAGTTTGGTAAATGGTATCGTTCATCGTTTCGTTTAGCGTTTGCTTCAGCGTACATCGTTCGTTCAGCGTATCCTACGGTGGTTTATCGTTTAGTATGGAGACCACTCCTCTTCTATGTTTCGTCCTGATATGCACCTGGTTGCCACTGGACGTTAAACAATAATTCATCCATCCATCCTCTTCTATGTTAAAACAAATTGTATCTCCCCCTTTTGCATAGATAGTACAGAAATGTATAGGTCACAGATTAGAAATAAAGATGATAATAATAATAATAATAATAATGATAAATAAATAAATAAATAAATGAATAATAAATAAATAAAGAAATAAATAATAAATAAATAAATGAATAATAAATAAATAAATAAAAAAAACTAAAAAGTAAAAAAAAATGAATATTATAGGCCTACGAATAATGATTTCACCTGAATGTTCTGCAAAATAAATTCATTATACATTAATTTAAAAAAAATATTAATATGAACGTAATGTAAAATAATAGCACCCCGGTAGTGAAATTTAAAACCAACAAATCATAAATCTTTTTTTTCCTTTTGTAGAAAATAATGAATTCTATTAAACTATCGTAATTAACAAATATTTTGAATACTATAACTTCAGTTTGATACATCGAAATTTTAACAATGATCCAGTTGAGAAGTAACAATTTGATAGTAACTGTCCACTGGACATCTTTTTCTTTACCTTCATTATCTTCACTGGGAATGCGTCAACGTAACCTTGTGGCGTTTGTTTGTTGGGGTCCATTGTCATGAATTCATCTTTTCATTGGGTTTTAAATAAACAGACGTTTCAAAATGTTTTATCAGTTTGGTATTGTTTTCCCATATTTAGATCATACATTTTATGTATTTATATACCTGGAAGATTTTTTATGCCAATTAAAATTCCCTTAATATCTGTATATTTTATTTATTTTAGTGCAAATGAGAGAATCTGAACGTAAGTATATACAAAAACATAACGAAGCAATAAAAAGAGGTTAAGGTACATGAGACTTGATGAGTCAGCAAAACGGACAATTTATTGAAATCCATAAGCCTTGGAATGCAATCTGCAGGGTCTCAAAAGGAATTAACATTGATTATAATATAATGTCATTGAGAACAACAATAAAATACAGAGGTACGTTTATTTGGATATCAAAGTTTCACTGATACGACCCACATATTCTTTGATCTTTGTATCTGCTTTGTTTCCATAAAATTTTATCAATGGAATATGAGTCTGTCACTGGGAATGCGTCCACTTAACATTGTAGCGTTTGTTTGTTAGAGTCCATTCTCATGAATTCTTCTTTTCATTGGATTTTGAATTAACAGACTTTTTCAAACGTTTTTCCGGTTTCGTATTCTTTTCCCATATTTAGTTCATATGTAATTATAAATCTGCCACATTTTTCTGGCTAATAGAATTCCTTAATATTTGTGTATATATTATTTATTTTAGTCCGGAAGAAGGAATCTGAACGTAAGTATATATAAAACATAATGAAGCAACAAAAGGGGGTTAAGGTACACGAGACTCAATGAATCAGCAAAACAGTAACTAAAATCTTTTATTAATATTTAAAAGCCTTAGAATCCAATCCTCGGAATTACAACACGAAGGAACATTGATCATGATATAAGGTCATTGAAAATAACATTAACAAACACAAGTACATGCATTTGGAAATCAATGTTTAACTGATACGACCCAAATATTCTTTGATTTTTGTATTTGCTTTGTTTCCATAAAGTTTAGCCAAGGAATATGAATCTTTCGATGGAAACCTTGGGTTGATTATCACCAATACAGTCTTTTTATTTAGAAACTCTAACGTTATATATAGGCACTGTACGACATTGTTCAAATATATGTCACATATCGCAATATCGTAGCGACAGGATGGTTGATAAAATCAATAAAAAGAAAATTAGAAGACAAGGCTAGCTCTGTTGTAACACTAAAACTACAAAGATCAACAGAATAAGAAACACATAGTTAACTGCACAGAATCAGAACAATACAGGAACTAATAACACAAATACATTGTTGAACAAAAATCGTGATTATATATTAATATGAACGTAATGTAAAAGAATTGCCCCCAGTAGTGAAATGTAAAACCAACAAATCATAAATACTGTTTTCCATTTGTAGAAAATTATGTATTCTATTAAACTATCGTAATTAATAAATATTTTGAATACTATAACTTCAATTTGATTTATCGAACTTTTAACAATGAGTCTAGTTGAGAAGTAATAATTTGATAGTAACACTCTGATGGACAACGTTTTGTTTACCTTCATTATTTTCACTGCGAATTCGTCCACTAAACCTTGTTGCTTTGTTTGTTGGAATCCATTGCCATGAATTCATCTTTCAATGGCTTTTTAATTAATAGAATTTTTCAAATATTTTTTCGGTTTCGTATTCTTTTCCCATAATTAGTTCATATGCAATTGCAAATTTGCAACATTTTTGTGGCTAATAGAATAATATTTTTGTATAATTATTTTATTTATTTTAGTCCGGAAGAAGGAATCTGAACGTGAGTATAAACAAAAAAGTAGTGAAGCAATAAAAAGAGGTTAAGGTACATGAGACTCGATGAATCAGCAAAACGGTAATTAAAACCTTTTATTGATATTCCAAAGACTTAAAATCCAATAGTCGGAATCACAATAAGAAGGAACATTGATCATGATATAAGGTCATTGAAAATAACAATAACAAATGGAAGTTCATGCATTTGGAAATAAAAGTTTCACTGATACGAGCCAAATATTCTTTGATTTTTGTATCTGCTGTTTCCATAAAGTTTACCAATGAAATATGAGTCGTTCGATGGAAGCTGTTCATTGATTATCACCAAAACAGTCTTTTATTTAGAACATCTAACGTTAAAAATAGGCACTGTACGACAATGTTAAAATATATGTAACATATCGCAACATCGAGGCGACAGGACGGTTGATCAATTAAATAAAAAGAAAATTAGAAGACTAGGCTAAGTCTTTGTTAAACAAAACACTACAAAGATCAACAGAATAAGAACCACATAGTTAATAGAATCTCAGAACAATAACAAAACTAATAATACGAATAAATTGTTTCAAACAAATCGTAATTATATATTAATATGAACGTCATGTAAAAGAATAGCACCCACTAGTGAAATGTAAAACTAACAAACCATAAATCTTGTTTTCCTTTTGTAGAAAATATTGAATTATATTAAACTATCGTCATTAATAAATATTTTGAATACTATAACTTCAGTTTGATTTATTGAACTTTTAACAATGAATCCAATTGAGAAGTAACAATTTGATAGTAACTGTTTACTGGACATCTTTTTCTTTACATTCATTATCTTTACTGGGAATGCGTCCACGTAACCTTGTGGTGTTTGTTTGTTGGGGTCCATTCATATGAATATATCTTTTCATTGGAATTTGAATTAACAGAGTTTTTTAAATGTTTTTTTCGGTTTCGTATTCTATTCCCATATTTAGTCCATATGTATTTATAAACTTGCCACCCTTCTTGTGGCTAAGATCATTCCTTAATATCTGTTTATATATTATTTATTTTAGTGCAGATGCTGGAATCATGTAAGTATATACAAAACAATAATGAAGCATCAAAAGAGGTTAAGGTACATGATGAATCAGTAAAACGAAAACAGACACTACAATTTTTTACTGATATTCAAAATCCTTAGAATCAAATCATCAGAATCACAAAAGGAAGGAACATTGATCATGATAGAAGGTCATTGAAAATAACTATAACTTCCCTTTGATGTATCGAACTTTTAACAATGGATCTAGTTGAGAAATAACAATTTGATAGTGATACTCCGCTTGACAACTTTTTGTTTACCTTCCTTATTTTCACTGGGAATGCTTCCCCGTAATCGTGTGGCGTTTGTTTGTCGGGGTCCATTCTCATGAATTTATCTTTACATTGAATTTTGAATTAACAGACTTTTTCAAATGTTTGTTTTTCTTTCGTATTCTTTTCTCATATTTAGTTTATATGTAATTATAAATCTGCCACAGTTTTTGTCCTTAATAGAATTCCTTAATATCTGTGTATATATTATTTATTTCAGCCCGGAGGATGGCATTTGCACGTAAGTATATACAAAAACATAACGAAGCAATAAAAGGAGGTTAAGTTACATGAGACTCGATGAATCAGCAAACGGAAACTCAAAACTTTTATGATATTCAAAATCCTTAGAATCCAATCCTCACAATAACAAAAGGAAGGAACACTGATCATGATATAAGGTCATTGAAAATAACAATAACAAACGAAAATACATGCATTTGGAAATCAAAGTTTCTCTAATACGACCCAAATATTCTTTGATTTTTGTATCTGCTTTGTTTCTTTAAAGTTTTACCAATGGAATATGAGTCTTTCGATGGGAGCCGTTGGTTGATTATCACCAATATTGTCTTTTTATTTAGAATAAAAAATGCATAATTAACTGCACAGAATCAGAACAATACAAAACACTAATAAAACGAATAAATTGTTTAACAACCATCGTCATTATATGTTAATATGAACGTAATTTAAAAGAATAGCACCCCAGTAGTGAAATGTAAAACAAACAAACCATAAATTTTGTTTTCCGTTTGTAGAAAATAATGAAATCTATTAAATTATCGTAATTAATAAAAATTTGAATACTATAACTTCCCTTTGATGTATCGAACTTTTAACAATGAATCCAGTTGAAAAAAAACAATTTGATAGTGATTCTCCGCTCGACAACGTTTTGTTTACCTTCATTATTTTCACTGGGAATGCGTCCACGTAATCGTGTAGCGTTTGTTGTTCAAAATCCTTAGAATCCAATCCTGAGAATCACAAAAGGAAGGAACATTGATCATGATATAAGGTCATTGAAAATAACAATAACAAACGAAAGTACATGCATTTGGAAATCGACGTTTTTCTTATACGACCCAAATATTTTGTGATTTTTGTATCTGCTTTATTTCCTTAAAGTTTTATCAGGGGAATAAGTGTCTTTCGATGGAAGCCGTTGGTTGATTATCACCAGTAGTGTCTTTTTATTTAGAATAAAAAACACATAATTAACTGACAGGATCAGAACAATACAAAACACTAATAATAAGAATAAATTGTTTAAAAACCATCGTCATTATATATTAATATAAACGTAATGTAAAAGAATAGCACCCCAGTAGTGAAATGTAAAACAAACACACCATACACTTGTTTTTCTTTTGTAGAAAATAATGAATTCTATTAAACTACGGTAATTAATAAATAATTTAAATACCATAACTTCCCGTTGATGTATCGAACTTATAACAATGAATCTAGTTGAGAAATAATAATTTTATAGTGATACTCCGCTCGACAACTTTTTGTTTACCTTCATTATTTTCACTGGGAATGCTTCCCCGTAATCGTGTGGCGTTTGTTTGTCGGGGTCCATTCTCATGAATTTATCCTTACATTGAATTTTGAATTAACAGACTTTTTCAAATGTTTGTTTTTCTTTCGTATTCTTTTCTCATATTTAGTTTATATGTAATTATAAATCTGCCACAGTTTTTGTCCTTAATAGAATTCCTTAATATCTGTGTATATATTATTTATTTCAGCCCAGAGGATAGCATTTGCACGTAAGTATATACAAAAACATAACGAAGCAATAAAAGGAGGTTAAGGTACATGAGACTCGATGAATCAGCAAACGGAAACTCAAAACTTTTATGATATTCAAAATCCTTAGAATCCAATCCTCACAATCACAAAAGGAAGTAACACTGATCATGATATAAGGTCATTGAAAATAACAATAACAAACGAAAATACATGCATTTGGAAATCAAAGTTTCTCTAATACGATCCAAATATTCTTTGATTTTTGTATCTGCTTTGTTTCCTTAAAGTTTTACCAATGGAATATGAGTCTTTCGATGGAAGGCGTTGGTTGATTACCACCAATAGAGTCTATTAATTTAGAAAATCTAGCGTTATGTATAGGCCCTGTACGACAATGTTCAAATACATGTCACATATCGAAATATCGACACGATAGGGCGGGTGATAAATTGAATAAAATGAAAATCAGAACAAGAGGCTACCTATAGTGTACAACAAAAACTAAAAAGACCAACAGAATAAGAAACACATAGTTAACTGCACGGAATCAGAACAATAAAGAAAAACTAATAATACGAATAAATTGTTTAAAAACCATCGTCATTATATATTAATATGAACGTTATGTAAAAGATGAGCACCCCAGTAGTGAACTGTAAAACAAACACACCATACATTTTGTTTTCCTTTTGTAGAAAATAATGAATTCTATTAAACTATCGTAATTAATAAATAGTTTGAATACTATAACTTCCCTTTGATGTATCGAACTTTTAACAATGGATCTAGTTGAGAAATAACAAGTTGAAAGTGATTCTCCGCTCGACAACTTTTTGTTTACCTTCATTATTTTCACTGGGAATGCCTGTCTTTACATTGATTTTTGCATTAACAGACTTTTTCAAATGTTGTTTTGTGTTTGGTATTCTTTTCTCATATTCAGTTCATATGTTATTATAAATCTACCACATTTTTTTGTGCTTAATAGAATTCCTTAATATCTGTGTATGTATTATTTGTTTCAGCCGCGAAGAATCTATGTAAGTATATACAAAAACATAATGAAGCAATATAAAGCGCCTAAGGTACCTGTGAATCAATGAATCAGCAAACTGAAACTAAAAACGTTTATGATATTCAAAATCCTTAGATTCCATTCCAGACAATCACAAAAGGAAGGAACATTGGATATGATATAAGGTTATTGAAAATAACAATAACAAACGAAGGTACATGCAATTGGAAATCAAATTTCACTGATACCTCACAAATATTCTTTGATTTTTGTATCTGCTGTTTCCATAAAATTTTACCAATGGAATATGAGTCTGTCGATGGAAGCCGTTGGTTGATTACCTCAAATACTGTTTTTTATTTAGAAAATCTAACGTTATATATAAGCACTGTGTATAATTTGACAGTGCTAAAATATATGTCACATATCGGAATATCGAAACGACAGGACGGTTGATAAAATGAATAAAAATAAAATCAGAAGACGAGGCTAGCTCAGCTGTAAATTAAAAACTACAAAGATCAACAGAATAGGAAACACATAGTTAACTGCACAGAATCAGAACAATAAAGAAAATAATAATACGAATACATTGTTAAAAAATCATCGTCATTATATATTAATATGAACGTAATGTAAAATAATAGCACCCCAGTAGTGAAATGTAAAACCAACACACCATACATTTTGTTTTCCTTTTGTAAAAAATAATGAATTCTATTAAACTATCGTAATTAATAAATATTTTGAATATCATAACTTCAGTTTGATCTTTAGAACTTTTAACAATGAATCCAGTTGAGAAATAACAAGTTGAAAGTGATTCTCCGCTCGACAACTTTTTGTTTACCTTCATTATTTTCACTGGGAATGCGCCCTGGTAATCTTGTGGTGTTTGTTTGTTGGGATCCATTCTCATAAATTTATCTTTACATTGAATTTTGAATTAACAGACTTTTTCAAATGTTTTTTGTTGTTTCGTATTCTTTTCTCATATTAAGTTCATATGTAATTATAAATCTGCCACATTTTTGTGCTTAATAGAATTCCTTAATACCTGTGTATATATTATTTATTTCAGCCCTGGAGAGGATGTCTGAACGTAAGTATATACAAAAACATAATGAAGCAATATAAAGAAGTTAAGGTACATGAGATTCGATGAATCAGCAAATGGAAACTAAAAACTTTTATGATATTCAAAATCCTTAGAATCCAATCCTTAGAATCAATAAAGGAAGGAACATTCATCATGATATAAGGTCATAGAAAATAACAATAACAAACGAAAGTACATGCATTTGGAAATCACAGTATCACTGATACCTCCCAAATATTCTTTGATTTTTGTATCTTTGCTTTTTGAGAAAATAATGAATTCTATTAAACTGTCGTAATTAATAAATATTTTGAATATTATGACTTCAGTTTGATATATCGAACGTTTAAAAATGAACCCAGTTGAGATATTACAATTTGAAAGTGATTCTACGCTTGACAACTTTTTGTTTACCTTCATTATTTTCACTGGAAATGCGTCCACGTAATCTTGTGTCGTTTGTTTGTTGGGGTTCAATCTCATCAATTTATCTTTACATTGAATTTTCAATTACAACATTTTCAGATTTTTTTTGTTTTGTTTCGTATTCTTTTCTCGTATTTAGTTCACATGTAATTATAAATCTGCCACGTTTTTGTGCTTAATAGAACTCCTTAATATCTGTGTATATATTATTTATTTCAGCCATGGAGAGGATGTCTGAACGTAAGTATATACCAAAACATAATGAAGCAATATAAAGAGGCTAAGGAACATGAGATTCGATGAATTACTAAACGGAAGCTAAAAAATTTTATGATATTCAAAATCCTTAGATTCCAATGATCGGAATCACAAAAGGAAGGAACATTGAGTACATGCATTTGGAAATCAAATTTCAGTGATACCTCCCAAATATTCTTTGATTTTTGTATCTGCTGTTTCCATCAAGATTAACCAATGGAATATGAGTCTTTCGACGGAAGCCATTGGTTGATTACCACTAATACAGTCTTTTTATTTAGAACATCTAACGTTATATACAGCCTTTGCACGACAATGTTAAAATATTTGTCACATATAGAATATCGAAACGATAGGATCGCAATATCGTAGCGACAGGATGGTTGATAAATCGAATAAAAAGAAAATCAGAAGACGAGGCTAAATCTGTCGTAAAACAACAACTACAAATATCAACAGAATAAGAAACACATAGTTAATTGCACAGAATCAGAACAATAAAAAATTCTAATAATACGAATAAATTGTTTTAAAACCATCGTCATTATATATTAATATGAACGTAATGTAAAAGAAAAGCACCCCAGTAGTGAAATGTAAAACAAACACACCGTACATTTTGTTTTCTTTTTGTAGAAAATAATGATTTCTATTAAACTATCGTAATTAATAAATATTTTGAATATCATAACATCAGTTTGATCTTCGGAACTTTTGACAATGAATCCAGTTGAGAAATAACAAGTTGAAAGTGATTCTCCGCCCGAAATCTTTTTGTTTACCTTCATTATTTTCACTGGGAATGCGCCCTGGTAATTTTGTGGCGTTTGTTTGTTGGGGTCCATTCTCATAAATTTATCTTTACATTGAATTTTGAATTAACAGACTTTTTCATTTTTTTTTTATTTCGTATTTTTTTCTCATATTTAGTTCAAAAGTAATTTGATGTCTGAACGTAAGTATATACAAAAACATAATGAAGCAATAAAAAGAGGTTAAGGTACATGAGACTCGATGAATCAGCAAACGGAAACTAAAAACTTTTATGATATTCATTATCCTTAGAATCCAATCCTCAGAATCACAAAAGGAAAGAACATTCCTAGTTAAAATAATGAAGGTAAACAAAAAGTTGTTTAAATGAGAATCACTTTCAAATTGTTATTTCTCAACTGGATTCATTGTTAAAAGTTCTAAAGATCAAACTTAAGTTATAGTATTCAAAATATTTATTAATTCCGATAGTTTAATAGAATTCATTATTTTTACAAAAGAAAATAAACTGTAGGGTGTGTTGGTGTTACATTCCACTACTGGGGTGCTATTCTTTTACATTACGTTCATTTTTATATATAATGACGATGTTTTTTAAACAATTTATTCGTATTATTAGTGTTTCTATTGATCTGATTCTTTTTTGTTTACCTTCATTATTAGTAGCATTATAACAAAAATCATTTATCCTATATCGCACAATCTTATATAGCTGAATTTAACAAATTATGATCCTAAAAAGTTTTTGAAAGGCTTAATTTTGTTTATGATACTCTAAGAAATGTATGAAATAAATTCATATAAAAACTTCATAAAAACATCAGATAAGCATACGTCTTATATGTTTACTTTAGAAAAAAATATCAATATAAAAAATCACATTAATCTTATATCACACAATCTGATAGAAACCTGGTAGTCAAAATATAATAAAAAGGAAACAAAATGAAATAATAAAAAAAACAAATAAGTAAGTATATTATTTTAAATGTAAGAATTTAAACTATGTATACGTTGTCCTGATGACAAGTTCCAGAATTCAAGTACATTTATTATAGTACGAATGCTTGTCCTAAAGCAGAGACGGATGTTTGTCATACTGGGAAAAAGGATTCCAGGAACAAACTTAGTGCGCATACCCCGCCCTAAGGATGAAAGCAGACGCTGTCCTAGCCGTGGTCCTAAGATCAGTCAGTAGGACAATTTCTGTCCTCAAGTTAAATTTCTGCAGTGATTATGACCAAACGGACCGATCATAATCTCTAGTCTAAGTTATATAATAATCTCTGTTTCAAATGTCTACTTGGGGGTGATGTTTTGATGTTTTAAATGATCAAATGAACAAAACGGACCTTGTATAGAATGTGAGAGACATTTATCCAAAAATGGCTACAGTTGACCAAAGAAAATATTAATAGTAAATGTTGACTTTTTTTAGATCTTGTCAACATACAAAAATATATTTTTCTGAAAAGACGGATGGCTAAATTTTCCGATTACTAATTTTTCATGTCTTGATGCATGTTTTGCCATATCACAGCTTGTACGTTTACACATGTTCGCGGTAGATAATACGTTTAACGACAGAACTCATAAAATTTCTAAAAAGGCACTATTACGGGGTTGAAGATTACACATGTTGTTTCATGCTTTAAAACAATTGTATAATGCATGTAGCTATCAATGTATTTTATTCAAATACCTGGTGTAAGTGAGCGACTGTTATTATAAAGGTTATTACATTGTAGTCTCTACTGTAATATCGAGAATAAATACAAATATCTTGCAAATAACTCAAGCAATTATCTTAAGACCTGTTCACAGTAAAGAGTTACAATTATGAAATGTTACGTATTTTTTTAAAAAGTTATATTTCTCACATAAAATCCAAAACTTTAAACGTATGATGGTCATTCACGAATATTCGATGACCCATAATATTAAACTAACTGTGTTATTTCTGAATGAGCGACTGGGTTCTAGCGGCAACTGGGAGGTTACCTATAGAACTACTTAAAGGGGATGACAGAATACTTTGGTTCTCATCTCGACTACATTTCTACTTATACTGGATCACCTAAATTTACCTTTTCTTTCTATATTTCACTAGTGAGCTATCTGTTACTCATTTAATCTTCTACTTTATGCACATTTATCTCGGGATTTTCCTTTATGATGCATATAGTTTATCTTTCATGTTATGAAATGGTGTTTCTGAAGACGGATATTGTTTGTCTTTTTCAGGCAGTGTAAAGAAGAAAGAGGGCGAAATTCTTAAATTCGCAATTGGACAAGAGGACAAGGCTTGACAAAGAATGGGTTTATATTCAATTTGATAAAATATACCATTGTAATGGGGTTTATATATTGTATCATAATATAGTTATGTATTGAATCTGTAAATTTTAAAAAAAACTTTATATCCAAAATTTAAAAAAAAATACTGATGATTAACAGTTTGCAAGATAGCAATATCAACTAAAGGCTCCAGTGATTCAATTTGTTGTTCAATGACCATAAAAGCAGCAACCGACAGGCTACTTTGGGATCACTTTAGGTATGTAAATATTTTTACTGCCAAGATTTTTTTAAACAGATGTGGACTTTCCTATCTAATCCTCTGTTAGACATTGGCGGCCATCTTAGTTTACAGTATTAGTCATAGAAATACTTTCATTCCTACCAGGTTCAATTCCCTGTAACTAGTTAATTTCAGAATTTTAAGTTATTAGACGCAAGAAAAAGACTCATCTAAGGCTTGTACGAGCATCATACAAAATTCTGAAAAATGAGTATCTAAGGCATTGCTGTCTAGCTCAAATTGTTCATGTGGTTTCAGAGTTTCCTATAGGGTCGTATGTTAAACTAAGTTCCGCTGTTGCATCCATTTTGGTTCACAGTATGGGTCATCGGATATAATTATAATACTTCCAAGTTTAGACTGTTTCAATTACGCCAAATCCTATGTCAAAATTAGTTCGGCTGTAGAGAACATCTTGGTTTACAGTCCAGACCATAGTACAATTGGTTGAACGTGTAAATCACCAAAAATCACGTAACGTGCGGATCGTTTGTGAAACGTGTGAATCGTGTGCGCGCAACGTGCAAAAATTATGTGTGTGTGTGGTTATAAATGTGCGATTTGAATCGTGTAACGTGTATTAGATTTCATTTGTCAAGACAAATATTCAAACGTGTGAATTCAAATCAGAGCATATTTCGGTCTCGTATTAAATTATTATTGGAACGAACTTTCATAGTATCAAATATTTGAAAAATATTCATATTAATAAGGTCGAATAGATTCCAATGTTTTCTATTACTAATTTAGATTGTTCCATTTATTTGGTTTGAAAAAAATAAATTATTTTTTTTTTAAATTATCATATAACTTGCATACAACATTTGCAAATTAAAAATAGATTTGAATTTTTGTAAAAATATCTTAACTGATTCTTCAAATCTGGCAAAATTTTTATTTGTTTTACAAATATCATATATTAAATTATATCTTCATAGAGGTGTCATCCTGATTCTTCCACTTTTAATCCCTTATATAAATATACTAATTAGGGTATGTTGTGTTGTACATATAGTTTATGTCTGATAAAGATTACCTTCAATTTACCAGTAATACTAGATAATCATAAGGTTTCACGTGTTTTATCTCTTTAAATTATATGAACATTTTGCCATTTAGAGATGGATTTTTACTTTTCGTCATATTTATAACTATTAGAAAATACAAACAAGCATCTTAGGTTCACAATTTATATGAAATGGATGAATAATTACTTGCTTAAATGAATTATTTACATAAAATTCTCATATTTGACTTCTGCATCCAGATGTAAATTTAACAGCTTGTTTATGGTACAATAGCTCATATATACCTATAACTCTCATGGACATGATGCAATAGCCTCTCGAATATTAATATAGGCCTGAATCTTACTATGATGTTAGAGGAAGTAAATGTCTTTGTGTATGCAATATTTTGGGCTTGTTTAAGCCAAAATTAATAGGTACTACTAACTAACAAATCATTTAACCCAAGTATGACACATTTTAGTTTTTGGCGGTCATATAACTGGGTTTGCATATTAATTATGGTGCTGGCGTTTCCAGTAACTGGTACGAGTACATCGTCTTGTAATTTTTAAATCCCCAGCTTAGTGATGGGGGATTCAGTTTGTCCATCCGTTCTTCCGTCCTTTCGTCTGTCCGCACCTATTTACTGAAAGTACTCTTACACCAGTGAATGGATTTCATTGAAACTTTCACAGAATCTTTAGTACAAAGTGGCATCGTGCATACCCTATTTTATTTTTAATCAGAACAATTTTTTGGGTTTCCAACACACAAACATGACTTTGCCATTTCTTCATAATATGGTAATGTAAGGAGGGTAAGCATGCTCCGTCCACAGCCCCCCGTAACCAGTGAATGGATTTTTGTGAAACTGTTAGGTAATCTTTAGTGTACATTTCATTTTGCAAATTCTATTTAGTTTTTTTATCATAATTATTTTTGAGTTCACATAGACAAACATGGTAATACATTCCTTGATATTATTATAGCCACAGCGAGAGATATATATTTTGTTGAAGAACACAAATTATTATGACTCTCCCATCATATAGATATTTACAAAATATGAAATAAAGACTGTCCCACCATACAGGTATTATATGAAATTTTAGTCGTTTAAATAGACAGAATATACTAGTAAATGGTCACTGATTCCTTTGAAATTTTTGTTTATGTAACAGTTTGTTAATTGAGGTAATTAAAAGTGGGAGAATCAGGATTAAATCGGCAAAACCTTCATAGAACATCTTTTACATAAGTAATTGTTTGATTATTGTGTTCGCAAGAGGTTTTATGTGGCGTAATGTTTATTTTACGACACAACTTTATTCTGATAATATTAATTGTTCGTTAATATGCCATTGCTAAATATGTAAAAATAACATGAAAAGGTTTATTGATTTTTGATAAATTTAAAATATAATTTCACAGTTCTGTTATAAAGTTTGTTAAATTTTCCATTACAAAATAGCATATGGAAATAAATAACTATTATCTATGAAAACAAGTTCTTATTTATAAAAATCAAATGCATCAAAAGTTCACTGCTATTAATATCCAGCTTAAAATTCAATTGCTTTGTTCCGTTATTTTCCTGTGGTATCTTCCAAGCACAATTTGTAGAAATCGTGCATCGTGCATCGTGTGGTTTGCATGTAACGTGCGAATCGTGCGAGTGTATCGTGTGAATCGTGGGCGTGTAACGTGAGAACGTATTCGTGTAACCAGTGAATTGAGTGAGTGTTGTCTGCTGCTTTACACGCTCAGTCATGTGTACACGGGTCTAAAAGAATACCATAGATGTCCAATTTTGTTTTAAATGGTCAAGTGGTCTCTTGTGAACAGATTTTGAAATACATTTTCTGTTCGGTAACTTAATTAAAACTAATATCGGCTGTGTAAACCAGCTTGGTTGACCCTCAGGGTTATCGGACATAATTCTGAACGGACACCATCTAAGGCTAGTTGCAACCAAGTTTGGTTCTACCTGACCATGTAGTGTCATACAAGAAGATCTTTAAAATTAATCCTCTTTTTCTTTTTTTTTAGAATATAATTCGTTGATACCCATTTTGATGCACAAGATGAAAGTCAATTCGGATGGAATTCGGGGATGCCTGAAATAGTTTTAACATGCCACCTAAGGACTAAAGCCTATTCCATGAAAGTTGCAATTGGCCTAGTGGTTTCAGAGGAGTAGATCTTAAAGGAAACCTTGTGACGACAACGACTGATAATTGACGACGGACTCAAAGTGATGGATTTAGCTCACATGGTCCTATATAATTAAATATGCTAATTTCATAATTATTTAGTGTCACTATAAGTTTATACATGATACATCTTAGCTTGATTTTATTTAACCAATGTATTCCAGAATCTATTGACGGAAAGTCTTCACTTTTTATACATTTACAATCGTACAATGAAATCCGTCCTCAATTTTGTGAATTCTAGTTCACTGATTACTCGGAAACCCACATTAATGTTGTCCTAAATCAGAACAAGTTAGAACTTGATGCAGTGAATTACAATATGACACAACGATGGAGATGAAATATGTAATATCTAGAACTGAGTGACGTCATTGAGTGATACCTCCCTCTCTTGGTCGTCTCAAATTTTATACAGCAACCTGTTTTCATGAATTGTACTACAAGAGGACTAAGTTATATAAAAATGGAATAAGTCATTTAGAATCCATCTGTTATAGAGCATTAGTTGAATTATATCCTCTTTCAAAGTTTGATAGCAACCATATTCTTTCCTGCACATCTGCAGATATTGTACTGCAAATGTGTAAAGTTTATAAAAGTCAAATAAGTCATGTAGGAGGAGTTGCTCTGGAAAGGTACAAGGACAGACAGACACACAAACAAACTGACAAATAGGGGGATTCCTAAATATTTCCCCACAGAAAACGATAATTATTGCCAATTTATAACTAGATTCCACCATGCACAAATTGCTCAACTTGCAATCCTAAAACCTTAATATCTTTTTGGTATATAAATCTTACATAGTTTTGGAAATTTCGAAATCATAGCAAAAACTTTGAATTTTTGAGGTAGGTGGAAATATTTTTTTCACGTAAAATTTTGCAACTTTGATTGATATAATTTTGTAAGTTTATCTATCTGTCATAGTTTTCGATATAATAGAAAAGATGTGAAATTAGAGATTTCAGGGGCAATGACTCTTATATAGTCTGTTTTGATGAAAATTAACCTGTTGCTTGATTTTGATATTCTGATTTTTTCGATGCACATTGAGTAATTAATTTCTTTAGTATGCAAAATAACAGAGACAAAAGTAAATTGATGTGTAGATCCCCTTATACAAAATACTGATACAAAAATCACAATTTCAATTTAATTATTAATAGATCATTATCATGCAACAGAAAAGTAGAAAAAAAAGTCAATGGATAAACTTTAAATACAAAATAAATTTTTATTCAATAACGATAACTCTATCTACTACAAATAAAACGCACGGTTGGCAACAATAAGAAATCCGGTTTCGTGTTTATAAATATATTTGATACGTAACTCTTACCTGTGTGTTTGTTCTTTTTCGCACTATTTACGGAAAGACATCACTAGTGTTTATGTATTCATCTGAATACCTACACGCCAGAATAAAAGTACGCTTATGTTTACGATTGAGCCGCCTATTTCTATTTCAAAATGCTGTCCAGTTATAACAACATTCCTTCTGTATAAATTCACGAGAGTTATTGAAACTATCTTATTAATTAATTTTATCAAGATACAGCATGTACATTATCAAAAATTTAGTCTTCTATACTCTAGAAAAGATTCAAATAATGCATTCTCTTACCAGCGTGCGCAATAACATATTATGCAAACATTAACCTTTTTTCTGATGTAATTATTATTTCATACCCAACAGCTATGTGAAAGACTTGTTTTTAACAGCGTGTCTAGTATTGTTTTTAACAAATTGTTTTTAACAGCGTGTCTAGTATTGTTTTTAACAAATTGTTTTTAACAGCGTGTCTAGTATTGTTTTTAACAAATTGTTTTTAACAGCGTGTCTAGTATTGTTTTTAACAGCGTGTCTAGTATTGTTTTAACAGCGTATCTAGTATTGTTTTTAACAGCATGTCTAGTATTGTTTTAATAGCATGTCTAGTAATATTTTTAATAGCATGTCTAGTATTGTTTTTAACAGCATGTCTAGTATTGTTTTTAACAGCATGTCTAGTATTGTTTTTAACAGCATGTCTAGTATTGTTTTTAACACAATGTCTAGTATTGTTTTTAACACAATGTCTAGTATTGTTTTTAACGCAATGTCTAGTATTGTTTTAACAGCATGTCTAGTATTATTTTTAACAGTATGTCTAGTATTGATTTTAACAGCATGTCTAGTATTGTTTTTAACAGCATGTCTAGTATTGTTTTTAACAGCATGTCTAGTATTGTTTTTAACAGCATGTCTAGTATTGTTTTAACAGCATGTCTAGTATTGTTTTTAACAGTGGTCTAGTATTGTTTTTAACACAATGTCTAGTATTGTTTTAACAGCATGTCTAGTATTGTTTTAACAGCATGTCTAGTATTGTTTTTAACAGTGGTCTAGTATTGTTTTTAACACAATGTCTAGTATTGTTTTAACAGCATGTCTAGTATTGTTTTTAACAGCATGTCTAGTATTGTTTTTAACAGCATGTCTAGTATTGTTTTTAACAGCATGTCTAGTATTGTTTTTAACAGCATGTCTAGTATTGTTTTTAACAGTGGTCTAGTATTGTTTTTAACACAATGTCTAGTATTGTTTTAACAGCATGTCTAGTATTATTTTTAACAGCATGTCTAGTATTGTTTTTAACAGCAAGTCTAGTATTGTTTTTAATAGCATGTCTAGTATTGTTTTTAACAGCATGTCTAGTATTGTTTTTAGCACAATGTCTAGTATTGTTTTAACAGCATGTCTAGTATTATTTTTAACAGCATGTCTAGTATTGTTTTTAACAGCAAGTCTAGTATTGTTTTTAATAGCATGTCTAGTATTGTTTTTAACAGCATGTCTAGTATTGTTTTTAACACAATGTCTAGTATTGTTTTTAACACAATGTCTAGTATTGTTTTTAACAGCATGTCTACTATTGTTTTTAACAGCATGTCTAGTATTGTTTTTAACAGCCTGTCTAGTTTTGTTTTTAACACCATTTCTAGTATTGTTTTAACGCGGAGTTTAGTATTGTTTCTATCACCATGTCTAGTATTGTTTTTACAAAATATAATGAATCTTAATTATAGAAGTCTTTCGAAACTAAAAATTTACAATTTTTATATCATGTGCCCCTCCATGAAAGCTTTTAAAAGAAATCACAAATATAGCCACCGCGTCCTCGCAGCGACTGTTTAAACATTTTATTTTGATCTTTTTAACACACAAACTAAAACCGCATTGGTCATATTTTCTGTAAACAAATTTCTTAGAGTTACAGAATCAGGCTAATTATCCATGTTACATATGGAGAATATCCAATTAAATATTACTTTGATAAAATATGAAATCTTAAACTATAATAATTCAAAACATCATGGATTAAAGTTTTTCTAATGCAAATTTACCCATGTTTACGGAATCGAATGACTTTTATACATTTATCTTACTTCTGCAATAGTTAGATGATTATCTGCGGGGTACAGTGAACGTCGGTGGTACAAAAAACAGAAAAATATGTTATGCAGGAAAATTAAAGCAAAATATTTCTGTTGTTATAATTATGAAATATTAATTTGTGAAAGATATCCACGTTGCATGTGTATAACGGTATAACAATACTTCATGCAGCTGAAAACAATATTGTTGAAACATGTGAAAATTACAAAGGACAACGAGTGAAATGATAGGAAATAATGCATTGTAATATAATTTACAAACCTTACTTATTTAAAACTTGTAGTATTATTTTGTTATCTTTTTTTTTCTGGAATTATTAATGTTTACAATTTCAGTAATTTCTGAGATAAATATTTTGAATATATTAGCTCTTCTTTCCTTTCTGTTAGACATATAGCGTGCTTAATGAATTGAGAAAATATAACACTTAATAACATATTTGTATTGTGATGCGATTCTCTTGTTTTATATCCTATCGCTAAATTTTAATGTCTTACATCATTGTTATCAATATTTATTAATGACATGATATTCTTAATTTCATCCCAATAGTATTTTTTGTACGGAAAAAGCTATGAAGAAATGATAATAATCATATTTTTGTTTGCAGAAATTACATTGATTATTTTGTACCATTTTCCTAGTAATTCATTGCAGGGTAGAATAAAACGAAATATTTTCCGTTTACATATTTGATACTAAATAAAAGAAAATAAATTTCAGTGTGTATTTAATTTCATAGCTAATTTTTTATTAAATTTGTTTCTAATAGTATAAATCCAATAAGTTATTCCGAACCTTGTCCTACCATTATTGAATAAATATTATGCTTTTAATAGGTAGTATTTCATTGTGCATAACATGCAGACGTTTCTTTTTTTATTATGTGTGTATATTTGTTTGAATGAGTTTTCTTCCTTTATAATATTTTGCCAATGTTTTGCTTTAGTTTTTTATCATATAAATTTCTTTAATCCAGTCTTGTCTGTTCTTAATCTATGTCAAGACCACTTTTAAGAGATTCTATATAATTTTTAATAGATCTATGTAGAAATTAGAAGTTGCATGTTGATTGAACCATGCTGACCGTTTTTATGAAGGACACAGTAGGTTCGCTTCGATTACAAAATTTGATTGTTGTTTGTTATTTGCTAAACTTCCACGGGCAAATATAACATCAATGACTAAAAATAGCCTCACACAAAAAGCGAAGACATGGGGTGAGACGGGACACATATGACAAGGGATATTGACCTCTTTATCAGTCAATCAGAAACAAAAACTGCCCATTACGGCCACATTTGTAGTCAGATCGGAACTAAATGAGGAAATTTTATAAAGGACCCCCATATCTGCTTCCTGTCAAGTTTTGTTCCATTCGGCCAAGCAGTTTCAGAGGAGAAGATTTTTGAAAAATCAGCCAATCAGAAACAAAAATTGCCCATGGCGGCCATGTTTGTTGTCTGATCGAGAGGATGTTAGCAAATTTTATAACGGACCTTACGTAGATGCTTCCTGCAAAGGTTAATTCCGTTTGGCCCAGTAGTTTCAGAGGAGAAGATTAAAATGTGAAGAGTTAACAGACAGACGGACGACGGACGTCAAGTGATGACAAAAACTCGCATGGCCTTTGGCCAGGTGAGCTAAAAACACATGATATACAGAAATATATTTATTTGGAATTTATAAATATTTATTGACAAAAAATTTGTTCTCCTGATATATGTTTCTTCATTCATCTTAGCGATACTTTAATTTGTTAATATATTGTCATCGTTTTGTAACTGGTTACAAAACAATTATACCAAAATTGACTTGGATTAATGTCTTGTCATATATGGTATTCTATAACTCAATAACTGAAAGACAAGAACTGTGCAATTAGTAAAGGATATTTCATATAACGAAAGGTATCATTTTTGTTTAACCTAATGACATATATTGCTGGGAAAATTTTGCAGTTGATCATTTACTTTTAATTTATACAAATTTGAGCGTTGTAAATGGGAATGCTCTCACACATTTCTTATGGAGTCGTAAGAAAATATGTCTATATGTCTGTCAGGTATTTTTTTCAGTATATATCCTTTCAGGTGTTCATCTGCAAGATTAATAGGTACATTATTTTATAATAAGGGTTTAAACAATATTCAAAACAGTAACAATATATACATATACATGCATGTTCAATTCAGTGATAAGTAAATTATCATATTCCAAACATTCATCAAGAGTACTCCAGGGGAATTTTAATGTTGTATAACCCAAAAACCTCTAAAGAGTTGAGGATATTTGAAACGGATAAGAAGTACTGTGCAATAAATTATGTCAAATAATGCTTTAAGTTAAACTACACATGCTTCATAATTCATCTGATGGAGAGACTGCTTACTCTTCCGGAGCACCTGAGTCTTAACATCGGTTTTTTTTTTGGTGGGGTCCATGTTGTTCATATGTTTCTAGTTTTTATTTGTAGTGCATGCATTGTTTTGGTCTTGTCTTCGTTGTTCTCCGGAGTTTGTCAGTTGTTACGATTTTTCTCTCCTTCGAATATTCCTTTGGTACTTCTTTACTTTACTTATGGTCAGCACGATATATAACGCCAAAAAAATAGAAAAATATTGATCGACTGATTTCTTTTTTGGATAAAGGGTTGATAAATATCTCTCTTACAGCTATATCAAATAACAAATCTATCATATCAACAGTTTAGGCTAAAGAAAAATACCTATGGATTAAAATGATACCAAAACAAGAAGATTTTTTTCAGAGAGAATTTTTAATTTTTGGGTACGATTTAACGAAATATTTGTAGAAATTATTGAAATTGTGGAAATTGTAAAAACATTCAATATTAGTTATTAACAAATATCATTTCACTTTATATATTGTTGAAATATATGATTTATCGAGGTTTTATATATACTTTAGTAAAACAGCAAATATTAATAGCTAATAATAGCAAATTAATGGCAAATATTCGAATATGCCGAACATTGGTATCTTTCTCAATTCAATTTCAAAGAAATCTGCGAATCTAATAAGCAAAAGTTTGTTTTTTTTTAAATCTCCTCATGTTTTTTTATCTGGAGGAAGACGGTTGCAGAAAGAAAATTAATAGTAAATTAGTGTAGAATTTTTTTCATTATTTTTATTATCCTAGAAATCCAAAATTTCTTCAAACAATTTTACAATTTTATCAAGGCTCTGATGACAATTTCATTAGCAAATATACAGCAGAGTATAAATTTACTACATCCAATATTAGTATCTTTGAATTGTTATTTTGGAACTCCTGGGACGATGCCTCTGCATGGTGGACCCTTGGTCCCCGAGAGTATTCGCCAACCCAATCGTCAGACATGTCTGAAATGATTATTCATTGATTTGTTACAGAAATTACTAGTATTTAGCAAAATTCAAAAATCTTCTTAGCTGCAATTTGACCTCCTTTTTCGGTATTTTTTGGTTATGAGTTCTTGTTTAAGATACGTTTGGTTTTTGGTCTTCCTAATATTTCGGTTTTAATGCTGTTGATGAGAGGTAACTCCTTGAAATGCGTTGAATATAGCATTGTATAAATTTACCACATCTAATATTAGTATCTTTGGATTGTTATTTTGAAATACTAGAGATACCGTTGTTTTTTTCTGGTACAAAGAACGGATATTGATTAATTAATGAGATTGCACCTGTCAGTGAGCATAACTTCTGAAGATATAGTGACTTGAACATAGGTGTCCATGCTAGAGGTTCATCGGCTCATTGTAAAATAAGTTGAAACCCTTTTCGAAACATGTTTTGACTTGCATAGTATTTCAAAATCAGTACCAGTCATTTAACATTTTGACCTTAATTTAAAGTTCAAATTGAGCTCTAAGCATTACAATAGTAATAGTTTGCTTATATTAAACTGTACAAGCAGTATTTGACCTTAAAAATGGCCAAAAAGTAGCAAAATTACTCTCGTGAACCGTTGACCGATTTGTAAAATGTGTACACCAAAATCTTTCTTTTTGTTGTGTATTTGATTTTAGAACAAAATAGTTAACACTCACATGAATAGTGACTCACAAGGAACCATACACAGGATGGGACTCGCAGGTGGACATTGTTAGAATGCTGGACTTTTTAATTGATATCATCTTTGTTTAATTTGCTGGACAAATTTTCGAGCAGATTATTGGTATTCCAATGGGTAACAATTGTGCACCGTTTCACGCAGATTCATTGCTTTACTCCTATGAGGCAGACGTTATCAAAAGGTTATATTGCATAACAATGAAAAGAAATTAGCCCAGTCCTTTAATTGTAGCTTCCGCTTTATACTTTATTTGAATAACAGTAAGTTTACTGAAATCTACTTAACAAGTAGACTTTTATTAGTGTAAGGAAATCTACGTTGTTTAAATGTCATTATCGTGATTTCTGTTATTTAAGCGATTGTAAAAATCAAAACTCTGTGATAATTGGCAGTTAATTTACTTTTTGTATTACGATCCAATATAAAATTAGTTAGATTCTTTTGTACATCAATCCCCACATCCATCACGTCCGTTCTTTGTGAATAGACACGAAGTGAGGTTTGTGCAAGGATATAATACACATTACCCATATTCGGTATTGCTGATGTTTATATTGATAATCCTTATGGGTAATTCAATAAATATCCTAGTGTTCCAATATCTAAGAAGTTTTTGGACCTGTTCTCACTGTCGTAACATTTCATGTACCTCCACCGATTTTGTGACTTCCGCCTTTTTGACTTTGTTAAACTTCACGACGGTGCCGTATATGGAACAGGAAAAAATGGCTTACTCTTCCGGAGCACCTGGTTTCACTTGCTCCTCTTTCTTATACCAGTATTAATACCTTTTCACAATGTATCTCTCTTCAACAACGCGCAAGCAGGACAGTATAGAAATCTAAAAGCAATGATGTTATATTGAAAATCATGATATGTTGTACAATAAACGTTTTCCTATATCAGTAATGAGACAATGGCTGTGTGAACTTTTTAACAATTATATGTATGTTATGATCAAGATCCTATATTTGTTTGTGGTAGGTTCACTCTACAGATGTGAAATTAACTCATTGACATTTACCATGTTTATCGATATCCTTTTTTATATGTATGCATGTGGAAAATTCATTAAAAATGTTTCTGTCGCTGCATAGAAATGTCACGCAATCTAATAAGGATTCATAAATGACTTGTGAAACACCATAGAATGTTTTATACCTATATGTTTGTACTTTGGGATTGATGTCAACATGGTGGAATATCTTTGTTGCGTTCGAAGGACAGTTGGTTCAATAGACGATCTGTATTCCAATAGGGATAAACTGTGCGACTATTTTGGTCGATCTGTTCTTGTCTTTATATGAGACTTCATCTTTACAGGAGATACTAAAGAAGCTAACAATATCATGTAATCATAGAAAAAATAGAATAAAGCTGTAAAAAAAATATAAATATTCATCTTTACCGGAGCTAATAAAGAAACTAACCCAGTCCTTTAATTGAAGTTTCTGCTTTATAGATGACGTAATGATTTAACAATCCTAACATATCTCATACATAACCCCGTGAACTTGAAATTAAAGAACCCACAGACACAACCACGTCTTCTTCATATCTATACTTTTAGTTTAGTAGAGCGAAAATATCCGACCTGCAGCTATAAGATCCTTAGCTATTTTTACAGTTAAAACGAGCACACCCTGACCCTGCTATCTAAATTATGTACCGACCACTCTAACTTTGTAGTTCTAGCAAGCGGCCATCTTGTTGGTAATCATATTGTACCAAGTCAGACTATCCTGACCCTCTGTTGTTTTCACGTTTGTGTTTTGTAGTCTTTTGTGTTAATATTTGTCCGCTGTTCTGTCAGTTGTGTTGCTTTGAGTGATTGGTATGTCATTGTTGACCTTTCCTGTTTATTGTTTGTTTGTACATAGATGATAATGGGCGATTGATTTTTATGACAATCGTGATGATTTCAATTTACCGATTGTGAACATCTCCTCTCCTAGCAGTAACATACCAGTGTTGTGTAAACAAAACAGGGTGTTGTTAAGTCTGTGTTTATTGCATCACTCCAAAACATTTTCAGGTCGTAATTACTAATTTGTTCGCCGATATGAGACTAGGAATATACAGTAAACACCTAACAAAACTTAAAACGTCACTGTAGTTTCCTCTCTGGCAATATTTTGACGGGTGTCGTTAACGCAGCAGGATACGTTTACCCGTCCGCTCCACCTGATGTCACTCCCGGCTTTTTGCTAGGGCTAGGACTAGGGCTTTTTAGTTTATGATATGTGTTTTACTTTTTTTTTAGCTTTACAATTTGTTTATTATAGTCTATTCTGATGAGTTTGTCTTGCCTTTGCATTTCTATCTTACAGAATTATCGCTCTGGAATTCTTTTTGCCGATATTTTTTAAGCAAAACAAACAAAATAAGTCACCACAATATTACACGACAGTCTTGTTGACTTTAACAATTAAGAGAAGATTTTCACAGAAAAAACGAAAGGTGTTTAAAAACAAACTATATTTTTCAGACTTATATTTTTTCGAAAATTTACGTTACATGTTTCCGTTTCTGACTGTCAATATGGCGTACTTTGTGCATATGATGTTATTCTTTGGATTGCAATCTCCAATGTGACGCCATTTCGTTTGGCGATCTTAATTGGTTTTATTAGTCGAAGCATGGATTTGTTCATAAAACGAATCAGTACGCCATATTAATTAGAATTGGTCTTTAAAAATCACGTTCAATGTTGTGAGGTTACTTTATACTTCTAACAAACAATTCCGAAAAAAATTGACCAATCATAAGTTGAAAATAATCTTATTCACAAGTTAAGAGAAAGATTTTCCATAACTTAATACTTAATTGCAAACAAATCTGTGATTTCCTAGCTTGCACCTGTGGACAATAATTAACCTTCGAAAAACTCCAGACAACCAAGACCAGAATTGTTATTTTGACTTCAATCAGAAAGCATTTAAAATATGTTCAACAAAGTATGATGCAAAAATAGATTTAAATAAGATAAAACTACAACATATCATAAAATAAGCTTAAACTTACAGATAATGTCAACTGGGGCTAATTTTGAGATTTCATCTGTGACAAATGGTTAATATATATCAGTTGAAAATTTGCTATCGTAAAAACCACAACTAATGGTTATTGATTGGGAAAGTATTTTGTCACGAAGATGTGCATTTTGATCGATAAAATTGATAAAAAATAATTTTATTTCTATTACATAATCAATGATAATCAGACAATGACTAAATATTTGAAGTGCGCTTTATAAATAAATAATTTGTTTGGAAAAAGAAATCTTCTGAAATAAACTTTAAGTTTAAAAAAATTTCGAATGATTGAACTATTCTATATAATTCTTTTGAATTATACAAAGTATGCATCCGGGATTGAAAGTTGCGACTGAATATAACTTATTCGCACAGAAAAAAAACATTAAATTTTGTTCACCTCATTGATAAGGTCTATTAGAAACTTTAAGGTGCACAGAGAAGGAAAATTTTATCACGAAAGAAAGAATATAGTTTTCAGTGATACTGCTAAGGGAACGTTTGAATTATAAATTGAATAATAGTTGCACATTAATTATTATTTCATTTATTATGTTTTTCATGTCATTCCATTGCAGAGCTTTCTTGGTTATTAGAGGAAACAAGTTTCTCCCCCCAAAGAACGTCGAAATGAATCTCAGCGAGATCAGTAGTCGACTTGGTCCCTCATATCTATCAATCTACTGCCACAAGCTATTTTCATTACTGGGGAAATAAAAAATTTCAAAGTACATTCTCCCGTGTTGTCTCGATATATAGTGATATTGCATTGTTTGTTCCTGCTTCAAAGCATTGCGCAATATGATGTCAAGGGCTTCTACATTACAAATATCAGGTATTTATATTTTTTCTAATTTTATTTACGTGTCGTATATCTTAGTATCATTCTTTTGTAGGTATTAATTTTAGTTTTTAGGATAACTATTCTTCTAAATTTTGTTAAAATTTTGAAGAGGCGAACATATACAGTATAAAATTATTATGAAATACATGAATTCCGAAAAACAGGTTATTTCGTGGTTAATCCTGGCACTAAGATAAATTTATATCCAACGAAATGTACTGTGGATTCATTAATATTCGTTGTATACCAATTTTCGTGGTTTTCGTGGGTCCCAGTTAACCACGAATTTAAATATCCAACGAAAGATAATATTTTTACTTCAGATTAACTGCACTGACGTTTGAAACCACGGAGTTTTGATGTACGTACCTATCCGAGACAACATTGAACAATTCCGTTTTTACTGTATGTACTTGGATACTGATATTGAGTCAGCAATTTCCACAGAGGATATTGTGTTTCGTGTAATTTTGTCTTTGGTAACAAATAAACGCTCAAAAAATTTTCTTTAAAAATATCTTGACTGTGTAAATTGTCGAGGAATTCACTTCCGTTTTTTTTTTTATTCAAACATTCAAGAAAAATATTAATCCTAAGTAGGCCTAAACAATACAGAGTTTCTCATAAATTACAGTAAAAAAATCTTATAAAAAGATAATAAAGCAGACATTTATTGGTCGTAATCCGATTAAAGATATGTATGTATATGCCCCGAGGTATTTGGTGACAAGTGATTGCAATTATGTCAATATATATTTCACACCCGATTAACCTAACAAATAAATAATTTTGTTAATCTTGTTAAATTTATGACAAATCTGAAGAATCTGTTTGTTAGACTTTTGCTTTATGCTGTCTGTTAGAGTTTTGTTTTATAAGCGCTTAAAATCAGTACTTTACTGTACAATATCAAAGTCTGATCGGCACGTTTTGTCTCAGTATTTTCATGATATCTGATGTGCCAATTTTTCAGGATTCCCACAACATTTTATATTTTTTCTAAGCCAGCAATCCACGAATTTACGTATCCCACGAAATGCCTTTTTTTCTCTATCAACGAAAATTGGTACCCACGAAAATAAATGAATCCACAGTAATATAAAATTGACACTTTTTTTAGTTTTTCAGTAAGTTTTTTCTCGTCTTTCTCCATCTCTATTTTGTCTTGTATTATATTAAACATATATTCTGGAACTCTGCGGAAAGTTTAATTCCTCCAATAGACATATGTTTATGTCATGCCTTTTCTCGCCTTGATCCACCATACACGCAGGAAAGCACCGTTGGCATTAAAATATGTTTTGAAAAATTTGACCTTTATTTAGCTTTGATCTACATTTTATTGTTACATACATTACTTTGTAGCATTTGATGCTTTGTTTGTCGATGACGTTGCATGGAAAGGTCAGGATATCTGCGAATTCAAAAAATACTCTTCTTGAAACTAAATACCAATGCCTCCACTCTTCTTTTATTTTTCGCAAATATCCTCATGATCATTATAAATTTGTTTTAACATGTGTAATACGAAAAAAAAGCATGTGGAGGATCCGGCATCCACTGTTAACGACCATACACATGTAAGTGGACAAAAACATTAAATAAAACTATTTCGTTACCTGAAACAATGATATATTGTCCAACGATCTCTCAAAAACTTAGAAATTGTATCCTAAATCTTTGGCGTTGTTTCCATTTCGACATTTAGGCAAGTTTGAAAATTTGGAAATTAAGCATTTGTCTTATTAAACTTAAAAGTTATATTCTTTTTAACTAGTGCTATTTGTTTTAATAGTTATACACCTGGTACTCATAGAGCCAATGAATTGAATTACCCTGGCCCAGTTCTGTTTGAATTTTCATCATAGGACACCAGGAAGACGTTTATGATATTTAAATGTAAAATTACCACAGTGGCTAGAATTTATGGAAATTATATCCATGACTTAAATGAAATATGCACAAGGCGCATTAAAATATTTAGAATAATGTTTTTTTTTCAAATTGCGGCATAAGTCCGAGTTCGTAAATTCAACTTTTTAAGTGCATTAATTTTTTTATTGGAAATTCCCCAACAATTGTAAAAGTTGTATGCCATAACAGCTCGGGCACTATACCTCATCCGACAACACTATAGGAAAACGGTTCCTTAGAGAGAAGTCCATAATATATTAAAGCGAAGAGGATTATAGGTTACCGTAACTTTGTATCAGTACTTTGTTTATTTTTATCATTTTCAGAAAAAAATAATTAAAAAGTATTAAAATAAATATAAACTTAAATAATATTAGAGTATGATTTGCTAATCTTTATGATTAGCAGTGTTGTGTGTAATTGTAATAAATTTGTCACTACAAGCTGTCATGATAGAAAAATCTTTGTGAATTGAATTGCTTTGATTTTAGAAGTATGATTGCAGCAATATGCCTTCAACAAAATTAATCAGAACATTGCAACTATAATCAAAGATAATAACTTTTCGATATAACAAGAATTTGAAATTACATATTTTGGAAGTTTATTTTTTGGGGGTTTGTTTTATTTTGGTGTGTATAATTTTGGAGGATTTGCAACAGGCGCCAAAAACGGAAATATCCAAATTCACGGTAAATTAATATAAATGTATTTAAGCTTTCAGTTCTTTCTGTTTGGACATTTATTTTTCTATTTATTTTCGCTCGTCTTAAAATACAAGGTTTAGATTGTGAAATACTGAAATCCATCGCCATTCATGTACATGTAGACAATACATCTTCGCCTTTTACAATATTTTTAATAATATCCGCGAAACATTTTACCCGCATAAACAAACCTAAAGTCTATGAAGTCTATGCTACTTAAAAAACAGCAAGAGATAGAAATATTGCCGCGATACTCTTATTCATTTGATTTAAAATTCTAATGATTGCTACTGAAAGAGTAAACACATGCGGTAAATTAAACTTTGTATTTAATGATAGCTGAGAGTAAGTTTTCATTACTTTTTGATTTTAGAATTCAAACGGCAAAATATCAGTCCATGCCTTTTTGAGAGAACTTCTGGAACAGTATGAAGTATATCAATCAACAAATTAAATAAAAAGATAACAACTTTCTTTATCAATATCAACTAATCACATCTTCCGTATAGCAGATGGTAGCCATATAAAATAAGATAAATTAAAATAAACAAAATGCAGAACTCAAATTGAAATACTGAGAATGTGATAAAGAGAACTGGTGGACTCTTCATTTTGATCGTTTGCTAGCTTTTCACCAAACGGATGTGTACATTATATTGTGATTAGTCTGGTATCAGGTTGGAATCCAATGACATTACATCAATAGCAATATACAAAATTCTTCACCAACTTTCCATGCAAATAAAAGAATTGTCCAAAGAGACTGGTCGAGACGGAGAGTGTCCCTTTCTACTTGTTCGTCTGATTAATCCAGATGAATTTTGTCCTTCGCCTTTGTTGAAACAATTCAATGGTTGTCCCTTTTCCTGCTGGCTTTTATCATCAGATACATTGATCTACCTGCACCAATTGCTACGGATTCCCTGAAGTCAGTCACTTGTACCCATAAAAATAGTCCTTCCTTCTCTGAATATTGTTTTTTGTTCGGTGGATAGTGTCCCAAAGTATTTTGTCGAATTCTACCATGTTCAATTTTGATTCAGGAGAATTTTGTAACAGTTCTTTAAAATAATTGTATGCAACTTTCTTATTTAAATTTTTTTGCTCTTTGATTTTGGCAGGTCCAATTAGGATTTTTCCATTTTACCAGCCTTCCTAATGAACTGTTTCCTTGATTCTCCAATTCCTTTCTGTTCAAAAATTTGAACATTTGATACAATCCGTTTTTCAACATCTAAAGAAAATAGGGTGTTTCTGCTACTTTTTCTAAAATTTATATCGAAAACGATCTCCAGGGGTGGTTTTTAATCGCCTTTTAAATGATTTGAAACGCATTATAAAACCCACAAAAAAATTAAAAAAAGAAAGAAAGCCAAAAAAAAAAGGAAACAAATATCTGAATAACTTTTTTTATTTAGAACGAAAACTAAAATGTTTAATACAAATCGTCTTAATTGCACGAGTTGATAAAGTGCAAGGAAAACATATTTCTTTTTCCAAATAAAGGTAAAATCTAATGGGTGGAATGAACAAACGTGAAATTGATCGATCTTTCTTCTGTTTTGTACATTTATGAATTGTATAGTCTTAGGAAAGGAGTCATTTAGATCCATTTTGCAGGTCTAAATGGTGGTGAAAACTGGATGAAGCCAGGAGCTTACCGGTACTATTCTAGTCAAGATAAAGTAAACTGGTGGGAAGCGCAGGTAACTTTTTTATGACAAAATTATTCTACTTCCATACTTCTGTAAAATTGTGATTTATATATATCTTTTCACAATAAGTACATCTATTTCACAAACTTGAAAACATATCACACCATCCGGATGCATTATACAATGTACGTACTCCGACTAGTCCTTTTCTCTTACTCCCAGATGTCACGTGCTTGGCGGAGAAGCAGCAAATACCTATTTTATGTCGTTGGATTAACCCGGCTGCGGATCGAACCAGCGAGCATGCTACCACGAGACCATCGAGGCGGTTCTTAAAAACACCAGATTTTCGCTTGACCTAATGTGAATATGTATATTCACACAAATGGAAATAACCAACTATATGTGTAATTCATTATCCAATTAAGTTAGAGTAATTTCACTCTTTTTATTTCTAGATTTCTCCAATTCACGAAAACTGATGTCAACAAAAATAACTAATTCACTGCAAATTTATTTTTAGGCGAATACAGTTTTTTTTCAGAAAGAGTGTGAAAAGAAGGGTGAAATTTTTGCAGGGCCAGTGTCTCTCTCTCTATGATATCAATTTTGTCAGTGAAAGGCTAAAGATGGTCCAACAGTACGTAAAATATTCGGAACTTTGTATAACCATTCATTTAAATATTGTATACGATGGTTACGACTGAAGAAGCTATTAATATATATCATTCGTTTCAACCCATCGAGGTACAACGATTGTATCTACATTGGTCAAAATATGCATAAATGTCTTCACATTCTTCTTACTGACCAAATTGCATGTTTCTCCTTTTATCTTTTTTTTTTGTTTTTGTTTCTGATTTTATGCTTGGTTGAATGAGTCAGAGGTAATGTTTCTATATTTTTTTAGTGAAATAAACTTTTATGAAATGTTTGTACATTAGTGACACTCTGTTGTGTCAATGTTTGTGTATTGTCCAATTTTATGTTACACATCGATATTTGTCTTAAGCTCGATTGATTGGAAGAGAATTCTTTGATACCAATTTTGATGAAAAAGATATGCACATTTAGTAGATTTGCGACCTAAGGCCTAAAATGTTGAAAATTAAAACAACAATCCAAAAGGCGGAAGAGCAAATTCGAAATATCAAAATGATTATTGATTGATTGGTATGTTATTGTTGAACTTTCCTGTTTGATGAACAGACGATTGGTTGGCGTCAATGTATTTGTACGTCATTTTTGACCTTCCCGGTTTAATGAACATACGATTAGTTGGGGTCAATTTAATGGTATGTCAGTTTTTACCTTTCCTGTTAAATGAACAGACGATTGGGTGGGGTCAATTTATAGGTACGTCATTTTTTACCTTTACAGTTTGAATGTCAGTTGAGTGTGTGGTGGTATTTGATTGGTATATTATTGCTGACGTTTCATGTCTGAAGGTCAGTCTACTGATGTCGGTGTTTGGTTGATATTTCATCGGTGATCTTTCCTGTTTGAAGATCAGTGAATCGGGTGTCTGTAGAATGATTAGTATGTCATTTTTTTACTTTTCCTCTAACTCGCATCCATCTTATTATGTCTGTTATTTTTCTGTGATTTTAGGCTTTTGTATGGAGGAACGGATTAATATGAAGAAGGTAGGCGGGTCTGGATATTCACTGGGGAACATATAACAGTCACTGATTGGCACATAACAGGGAACGAATCAACCAATCTTAACGGTGTAGAACATTGCATTTTGACAGACTTTGGTTAATGGTATGAATGGAATGATGTCAATTGTTATGAACAATTCAGGTACACAAATCTGTCAAAAGTTTTGAAAGGTTGTAAGATGAGATGTGTGGCATTATTTCCTTAGTTATGTAGTATGGTAAAGGAACAGATATTTCGTCCTTTTTACAAATTTACAATATATATATTCATATACAATATAAAATACCTTTTAAACACTTATTAAATAGACACAGAAAGACATTAATGGACGTTGTTGTACATTTCATAATATATTTATTTATACGTTTATTTATGATGTCATTGTTGAATCAGAGGTTTTTGAGGTTTTTTTTTTGGAAGTTCTACGAGTCAAATAGACGGCACCTTACGAGACTTACAAAACTAAGTGGCGCCCAAAACTGAATAGAAATAAAAGTCTCATCCAATCTACAACAAAGTACACCATGTAGAAAACATTTAAAGGAAAACCATACAAAATTTATTTATGTAAATAAATATATATAATTAAAAAACCAATAACTCCAGCAACTATGTTTGACAGAGTACTTGCATATGGCGTCTACTTTTCGCAGCTTATCCGATTTTCAAGGGCATTTGTGCGTTAATCTGACTTTCGACAAAGAGGAATACTTCGGTCACAAAAGCTTCTTAACCAGGGTTTTATCAGGAATAAGTGGATGTCATCACTTAAGAAATTGTACGGTCGTCATCACGAATTGATTGACCATTACAGTGTTCTAATATGTAAGATGATGTTGGACCTGTTCCCACTATCGTAACATTTCATGTGCCTCCACCGATTTGTGACTTCCGCCGGATTGACTTTGTTGAACTTCATGACGGGTGCCATATACGGAGCAGGGACAACTTACCTTCCGGACCATCTGTGTTCACTTCTGGTTTTTATAGGAGTTGTTTATTGTTTTATAGTTTTCTGTGTTTATTTGCTGTGCTTGTGGTTGTTCACTTGTCTTCCCGGGCTTGTCTGTTCAATGGATTACGTTTTTTTAATGCTCCTTAAGTATATTTGTCCTTTTTAGGAAAATTGTGAAATTAAAAAAAAATAGAAATAATCATGAATTATCGTATTTATATATTTGATTTATAAATTTGTTTGTTATTCTAGACAACAAAATGTCTAACGAAATAATATGACTTTGCTATGTGTATGTATATTATACGGGTCGGGAATTTTGGGACCTACTGATGTCAGAGAAAAAAAAGACAAAAATACTAAAACGTTGTAACTTTTGTCCTTGGATGTATTATTCTGTCCTTTGATGGGTTTTAGGTTTCTTTTGGTATTTATATAAGCTCTCGAATATATAAATTTGTTTTATCATTTTTAGAATAGTTATCGAAAGATGATCGATTTGATTAATTTCTGCTGAGAAAAAGGGACTTATTATATTTTTCCTGTGTGGAGGTGTTCGGAGGGGGGGGGGGGGGGTGTGATAAAAATGCAGAGGGGGGTCATTTTGTTATCTGTACCATGTACATTTCATTGAACGAATTTGTTTCACAACCGTTTATTTACAATGATGTACAGGGGACCTCGGTGGCCGAGCGGTCTATGTACTTCGTCATGATTACTAATGATCACTAGCCTGTCAACGCTGAGGTTGTGAGTATGAATCTCACCTCTGGCGGGGTGTGTTCGACTCCAATCTTAGTTGACAAGGATTGCCAATTTTCCTACCGAAGGTCGGTGGTTCTCTCCGGGTACTCCGGCTTCCTCCACCAATAAAAACTGGCCGCCGTAAAATGGCCAAATGTGCTGAAAACGGCGTTAAAACCTAACTACACGTACAATGATGTACAGATCACACACCGGATTATCCCTCAGGCCTTAAAACCTTAACAGTTACAAAGTCAATTGGCTAACTGCTTTTTTATGGGTTAGGTTGACTAAGCCTGGACTATGCGGTGTTTAAACGTACCCGTGAAAAATATTTGTTTAATGTTGTTAATATACAACTATAATATTTGTTTAATGTTGTTAATATACAACTACATTGATAATATTAATATCTAGAAATAAAAAAGAGTATTTTTTTTATCTAAATAAAGTCAATTGGACGTTGGTCCTTTTATTTCGTGCAAGTCGTGTTTAAACTGATATTTATATTTAACCTTACTACACAATGGCAAAATATGTATATGTACATTGTTTAGCTTGGTAGTTATCAATTTTTTAACAATGCTTAAATACTGACAATGAGGGAAGTTTTGCTAACACAAGTAGATGCATAGTGAAAATTATGATTAAATTAAGAAGCTAAGAATGTTATGTTGCTTCAAACTTTTAATATCCCTTTTTCGCAAACACTGTTGAGATCACGAAACAATATGATAAAAAGTTCGTAGCTGTAGGCAATACAGCAATATATTCATACATCCAGACATGAAATTTCAACAGCGAACGGAAGCAGATAACATGAGAATCATAGCAAAAGCATTATAGTCGGTAAACCCAGACCCCAGCGTCAGAGGGTCTCGACTAGTAGATGACAGAAATCGCTCATAGAACAATCAAAATGGACAATATAGGAACAGGAGCAACAGTGATAGACGTCAAGACAGCAGACGACACAGCGATGATTACAATCGCCGATCATCAAACCTCTATATTGACAATTCTAACCGACCATTGAACAGAAGAAGAGACAATGTCAGCCATAGTTCGTCCACACCTGGCCGTTACAGTAATGACTCCGACGATACACGTCTGTTCGATTAGTCGTATAGCTGTAGTTACATACAAGACAATCACCTCAGCCGACATTAGGTAAACGTAGGTTTTTTAGAATGTCAATGGCTGGAGCAAAAATACATCTTCTGGCAATTATAATGGAAGATTAAATTCTCTTTTATGTTTAGATATTAATATCATAGGTATTGCTGAAAGCCATCTAAGAAATGTAGAAGGTTTAAAATGGTTTGGTAACAATAGAAAGGGTATACATAAAAATGCTAGATTTGGTTCGGGTGGTGTTGGATTTCTTATAAAAAATTAGCCGTTTGAAAGTTTTGATATTAATATTTTAGATCAGTCATTTGAAGGGGATTTTATGGGTTTAACTTAGACATAGACTGTTTTCCTATAAGATTGACCTATTCGTTTGGTATTTGTCACCTGAAAATTCTACGCGGCAGATAGATAAAGATTTTTTTCCCGACACATTATTGTCGCAAGTTTATGAATTCCAAAATGATGGGATATATTATTGAAAAATAGAATCAAGAAACCGTTGTGGAATGACTATTTGACTGTATTTTTCAATGACATGGGCTCTGCAGATAAACTCTGGAGGGCAAACCGGGGATTGAAGGCTACGTTCGTCAGATTAAAATCTCCTTTTATGTCAAAACGTAGGTATTCTGATCTGGAAGTGCAAATAAGTATTGGTTTTACTGCAAGACGAGCTCTTACAAGAATCCAAATCCGACCAATAGAAATTCTGGAAAAAGATAGATAAGATCGGAATTGCATCTGAACGGAAGAATGTAATCCCTATATCGATGGTTGATTCAGAAGGTAAAGTATCTACATCCGTAGGAGATGTATTGCATAAGTGGAAGTCTGATTATGCAAAAATACTTAATAAGGCAGATAGTGAGGTAAATTTAATCAGGCTTAACCTTTCTGATCAGGGTCCTAGCGTTTTGACAGTTAACGACTTTCTGCTTTTAAGTGAGATTTTGGTTGAGGAGGTTGTTTACGCGGTTAATAACACTAGAAGGGGTAAAGCAGCTGGATAATATTATATCTGATGTTTTCCGCAATCAGCACTGCATTGACTTTTTGCATAAATTATTCAACCATTGTTTTAATACCGATAGAGTACTACAGATGTGGAACAATATTACAATAAACCCTATTCCTAAGAGTAATATGTCTGATAAAAGGGATTCACTTTGGTACACAGGTATAGCTAAGGCCCTTTCCCCTTCTTGTAACGTCTAAGATTTTAGAATAAGTCATTGGATTTGTTCTAATTGATGAAGAAAATGGATTCAGGAAGGGTGGAAGCACGGTAGATCATATAGCATCTGTAACCAATTTGATTGATGTTCGTAAAAAATACGTCAATCCACCTTTTGTGTCTTTCTCGACTTTAAAAGGGCGTACTATACAATTGACAGAGAAATGTTATGGCAAAAGCTAAATTCGCTTGGTGTAGATTCCAAGATGAATACTGCAATAAAATCGCTATATAATGGGTACGGTGCTCAGTTAGAGTGAACAGTTTCAATATAGACTGGTTTTTTGTTAGATGTGACCTTAAGCAGGGATGCCCCTTTCCCCCTATTATTCAATGTTTACATAAACGAGCTAGCATTTTATCTAAAATCCTTTGATATTGGTGTAGAGAAGATATAGGTGACGAAAAAGTATGTGTATTACTATATGCCTGTGATATTGTGCTGTTAGCTAACACGGAAAAAGAATTACAAGAACTGTTAAACGAGTTATATAAATGGTGTAGTGATAACAATATTACAATTAATTCATGTAAAAGTGATGTTGTTCATTTTTGACCGACCTCAGTTGAACGTATAACACATTTTTTTTCGTGTGGTACCCTGACAATTAATATCAACAGCGAGTGTACTTATTTGGGATTAGTTCTGAATGAATTCCTTAACTTAGACAATACTGTACAGTCAGTGGCAAAGTCCGCGAGTAGAGCTCTAGCTTTAATTATTGTTAAGTGTAAAAGTATTGGTGGTGTTTCATATAATGTATTAAAAATATTGTTTGAATCACTGGTTAGTCCAATTGTAGAATATGGTGCGGCAAAATCGGGTCACAAAAATTATTCATGTATAAACACGATACAGGTTAGAGCTTGCAGATTCTTTCTATGTGTTGTAAATATACTCCCAACCTTGCCGTCCTTGGCGACACGGGTTGGGCTCCAATTTACCAAACACAGTGGAAAGTAATCACTCGACAATGGCATAGACTAGTTAATATGGAACCGAGCTGAATTAATAGAACAGTTAACATATGGGGAGATGAGGTCGGTAGAAAACAAAATTGTAAAAACCTTGAATGTATTAGTTAAACAACAGTTTATTAATCTTGATTTATTTCCATATTGTAATACTAACGCTTATTTTGATAAGAACCACTTTGTAAATTCAGTCATGTTCAATATATTTAATAGGCATGTCGAGGATTGGGAAAAGAGTGTAAAGGAATCCAGGTAGAAACAAATTAAGAACATATTGTCTTTTTAAACAAGAATATGGGGTAGAAAAATATTGCAAAAACAATATGCCAATCCATGATCGTAGTGCGTTTGCAAAGTTTCGGTGTGGTGTAGCGCCCATTTGGCTTGAAACAGGGAGATATGAGATTCTCCCTGTGGAAGAGAGATCATGCCTGTACAGATGTTATTGAAGATGAAATTCATGTTATTTTACATTACTTATTATGATCGTACACAACATCTTTTAAATGAAGCTTTTAAAATTGATGATGCTTTGATGAATTTTACAGATTGTCAGAAAATGTTATTTTTATTCAGGAATTAAGATATTTTACGATTATTTGCAAAAACCTTCAATTTAATATTAAAAAGACGTCATGATATTTTATCTTGTAAATAGTTATTTAATTACAATGTATATACAAGAAAAACTTTTAATTCTTAGGATGTATGCAACTTTAACTCATGTTTCTATCGTCTGTCAGAAATCTGTGTAGATTGGCTCGTGTATAAGTTATGTATTTTTTAACATTTGTTTAAATTGTTGTTTGTTTATAACCGAATACATGAGGCGAGACTTTAATAAAATATTGAAGTGAATTGAATTGAATGACCTGAAACCAATAAATACTCTGTGATGCCCGTTTCTATGCACAAGATGTGCTTATTTTTCTGACTTTCTCGGACACAATCGTACATCTTTTTTATAGATGAAACAAAAAGTGTGTAAATCCATTCTTATTTTTTTAACTAGAAATTCTAGTGATTAAATATAAAAGAAATAGTCAAAATTTTAAATATTATAGAAATTTACAACCTTAAATTAATATATAATGAATATATTTTACAGAACATCAAGGTAACGTCATTATCAGTAGGCCAATCATATTTTTTTTTTCATTTATATACTTATTATCAGTATTTATCTTTATTTTTAATTATGCGACCTATACATTTCTGTGTATTATTCATGAAAAGGGAGGGGATAAAATGTGTTTTCACATAGAAGAGGCGTGGTCTGCTTAAACGACCAACACCGAAGCAAGTGCTAAACGAAACGATGGACGATATACCATTTACGTACGATGTACCACACGCTAATTAAAACGCTAAACGGTATCATTTACCACACGATAAACGATACTATAAACTATACAATAAGCAAAACGCTAAAGGTTGTTTTACACCAAACGCTGTTATTTACCATTAAGTCAAAAGATAAACGATACGACCCGCTGGCGCTGAACGAACGACACTAGAAGTGTTGACTTTTCTGTTACAGGATTAGTAGTATTGTAGCTATTAAGAATCCGCCATATAGTAATTATTGAGTAACCATAATGATATAGCTATAGAACAGCCACAAGCCAAATTTCGAAATGTGGGATAGAAGGATGTTGCGGGCAAATATACACAGTTCCAGTTGCATTAGTGCATTACATAATTAGATGGTTCTGTGGAAGTCCAATTCAAGGTTTGCTAAGTAATTCAAAACATTTTTATAATGACTGTTCGAATAAATAACCTACAAATGCAAGTTTTCTGAAGCAAGATCATCGACCTTGCATGTAAAAAAACAATTTGTATATGTCAGTTGTTGATTACTGATCATTAGACACTCAATACGGACATCAAGATAAGATAAATATTGATGTTAAATTTGATTGACTGATTTCAATTTCTAACAATACATTGCAATAATTAATACACATGGATCACTGACTTTATCATCATTTTCTCTACTTTACTTTGTATGATATTGACACCCCTTGAAGCAACCTTATAACATTTATAAGCTTTTCTGTCAATATTGTAGTTCATAGTCATATTTAAAAATTGGCTTAGCATATTTTTCTTTACAGAATTCAGTGTTCGAAACTAGTACAACAACCAAAATTTGCAGAGATGCCCTGAATCCTTATAGAATTTGTGATATGGACCTGCAGAATGCAGCAGATAAACATTTTTACAAACTTAATAACTACAGGTACAAAGTTCTGTAGATTAAAATGTGCATTCAGTGATTCAACAGCGGGATAATATACTGAACCCCAAAAGAAACGTCGCTTTTTCAAAATGTTAGCAAAATTCAAAATAAATATTAATTAATGATTTTTATATAATCAGTATTACGATTACATCACCAGGTAAGATTAAATTACCTGTGAATTAAATTTTCGGTTGAATAATTTTCAGTTGATATCGTAGAGCGACCGTACCTAAAACCGCTCGTGGGACACACTTGGCGGTAATTTTTCTTAAATCTTAAATGTTCGTGAAATTCATGCTCCTTTATGGGTATAAAAGGCCGGAGAAAATTAAAGAGTGTTAGTATCAGTGTTGACACAGAAGCTATGCCACGTCTGACTCCACAACAGAGAGAACAGGCCATTGGTCGATTGGATGCTGGGCAATCTGCCAGAGTTATTGCCAACGACTTCAACTGTGCTGTTCGAACAATTGAACGTCTACGGACACGGTACTATGCAACAAACAGCACAAATGACCGTCCACGGAGTGGTAGACCCCAAGTCACTACCCCTAGACAGAATAGAGGCATTGTTCGTCACCATTTGATGAATCGGTTCACCCCAGCTGCCGAAACTGCCAGAAACACTGTTGGAACACATGGACGACCCATAAGTGATGATACGGTTCGTCGGCGATTAGCTGCTAGAAACATGAGATGTCGCCGTCCAGCAAGAGGACCTATTCTTACTCCTCGACACCGTCAAGCTCGTCTTCAGTGGGCCACTCAGCGACAGAATTGGCGAAATCGACAATGGCGTAACATCATCTTCTCTGACGAAAGCCGTTACTGCATTTCAACAGCCGATGGCAGAACCAGAGTGTGGAGAAGACGCGGGGAACGTTACGAAGACAGCTGCATTCTGGAAACAGACGCGTGGGGAGGACCTAGCATCATGGTATGGGGTGGAATTGGGCCTTAACGTTAAACTTGGTCCAGTCATCTTTCAGAACCTTGGCCCAGGCAGAGGAAATGGCGTAACAGCTGCCCGTTACATCGACCAAGTCTTGACACCCCATGTTCAGCCCCATTTCGCACGTCATCAAAACAAGACTTTCCAACAGGATAATGCACGTGCGCATACCGCAAGAGCAACAAGAGACTTCCTACAGCAGAATAACATTAATGTTATGGATTGGCCGGCTTTGAGTCCAGATTTAAACCCTATTGAACATTTATGGGACGAAGTTCAAAGACGGTTGAATAATGAGCAGTCAAGTCCGACAACTGCAGCTGAACTTTCACAAGCGTTTCAGAGAGTATGGGCACGTATTCCGATGGCGTTTATTAATGTACCGAAGATGTGCCGCAGTAACTGGTGCCGGTGGAGGACATACACGTTATTAACGGACGTGGGAGCACAGCATTGAAAACATGTGACGTTGCGCCAATTGTGATGTTTTTGTGAACATTGTAACCAAAAGACTGTAAATCATTCATTAAATTTTGTAAAAATTAATTTAAAATATATAAATGTCACTTTGAAATAAATGTATGTGAACATGTCATTTTGTGCGACGTTTCTTTTGCGGTTCAGGATATATTGTGTATACAATATTGAACATGATTTTATAAATAATACCAAGTTTCATGTAAATTAATTTTAATGGAGATCGTAAAACTGAAATGTTTTTATTCCCAGATGGAGAATTACACGTATTCAAGCAGTGAATTCTTAGAAAATGAATCCGAAATCAAAATATATCTGTGACAGTGGACATGTGACAGTCACTCAGTATTCCCATCATTGTGAGTCATGTCCAATGTAAAAACAAATCTTATGGACGATGCGATAGCCTGTTATACAAAGATTTTTTTTATATGAATGGTGATTACGATTATCTAATCTGTAGCATTTAGTAAATAAATAAAACAAAATTGAGAGCAAAAATGTTTTATTTACCTGTATCAGTTTACCATTATGCTTTTTGTTGGATGTTTCAGAGTTTCTTTTTTTTTTGACAGGTTTACTTTTGGATATTTTGTTTCAATTTTCAAAAAGTGTTGTTCGGGGCTGTCAGGAGTTCATCAGTGGATGTGTAGTTTTAAAATATGATAAGAGTGCAAGTTTGCCTGCTTTTCCCTAGTATGTTTTACATTTATGAATGTACTTAGGAATATGTGTATCACAAATTTGATTTTTGATATTTATCCAACTATTGGATATTACATGTATTGGCAAACAAGGAGTGTTCGTCATTTAACGTAAACTGTCCACATAATGTTGGTCGGTATCATCAGAAATAATTTATTTTGGCTCATCTTTAAATAAATTTAATATCTAACATTTATTACATTGGTCCAAAGTTGGCCCATTGTTATAACAACACTGGGCCAGTGTCGCTAAACCAATGTTAACATTGGCCCAACTTTGGGCCATTGTCATTTAAATATTAGTTGACATCGGGCCAACGTTGGCCCAATGTAAGTATTCGATTGGGCCAACGTTGGCCTTATGTAAGTATATGATTGGGCCAACGTGGACAAGTTGACGCTCTGGATAATGTCGACGTGAATGGCCCTGTATAGCAGCTTCCAACAGCTCCAGTACTAGTGCTAGTACAGTTTCCAGCTGCTCCTCATTATGAAGACAGTTCATGTCAAATTACGAATGTTGATCAGGATGTTGTCAGCCAGCAACCTGGTAATACAGTTAATTTTTAATATTGAAAATTTAGAGGCACATAATGAGTTTGAAACTTTGAGTACAATGATCTTGCATTTTTTTAATTGAATTTTATCCAAAATTAAGAAGACCATCCTGAAAATTTAACAGTGATAAATGGGAAGTTGGAGTCGAAAAAAGCCATAAAAATAAAAAAAAGCATTAACAATATTAAGTCGTGGATACATTCATAAATTATGTACAGGTGTTACAAGAAACCCATCTTTCGAAAGCTTTTGCTCTATTTAAATCTAGAATCTAGTATCTTGCCCTTGTAGCCCTGGTGCCTGTCGCAAATGCGGCAAGTATACATCGTATTGGTGCTGATCCGAGGTGGGCGGGGAGCAAGGGCAACGACACAATATGAAATCACCATGGCTTCTCCTGAAAACCCCCAAATACCAACAAGATCTAAAACGAAATTAGAATCAAGTGATGATGAGGAACACACTGTTGTGCAATTTGTTTGAAGTACGACGAGCAATTTAGAATTTCACACGATCCAACTAGACGTTGACCTACTATTGATGGAGATTTGTGGTTAAGATTTATTCTTTCTCAAAATGTTGGCATTAGGTTACTTTACCATGGTATTACTATAACTTCAAAGGACGTTGTACGAGAAGTGTTTTTGACATCACAGTACCCAGTGCCGTATTACCAAACCAAAACGAATTTAAGTATTACAAAAACAAATTCTTGTAGTTCAGCTTATTAATTTCTAGTTGTGATAAAGGATCATTTTAATGGGTTTTTAGCGCCAGTGTTTGACATTCGAAATAATGTTCGGTCTTTTGGATTATCTCTCGTAAATTTAGGAAAAGTACACTTTCTGTTGACGAATTATTATAACAAGATTTCTGCAAACGTTTTGAATAATGGTTTCATAATGATGCATATAGATTGTAAAAATTTAAAGTCAGTGTTTCAACATCTTAAAAAAAGGCTGCAAACACTTCAGAGTGAAAGTAATGTCGAAAGAACTGATAGACTCATAATGACAGACCGCTTTCTTCATTGCTTACCAAAAGATTTAGTTAGTTCCAAAAAAAAAAGACTGGAAGATTTCGTTTAATAATAATAATAAATAACAATCAAAAGATACTAATATTAGATATAGTAAATTTATACTATGCTGTATGCGACGCATTTCAAGGAGTTACCTCTCATCAGCAGCATTAAAACCGAATAATTCCTTCATTATATCCTTTCACAGTGCTAATTGAAACATTAGTTGACATTGGGCCAATGTAAGTGGGCCAACGTTGGCCTAATGTAAGTATATGATTGGCCAACGTGGATAATGTCGACGTGAATGGCACTGAATAGCAGCTTCCAACAGCTTCAGTACTAGTGCTAGTGCAGTTCCCAGCTGCTCCTCATTATGAAGACAGTTCATGTCAAATTGCGAATGTTGATCAGGATGTTGTCAGCCAGCAACCTGGTAATACAGTTAATTTTTAATATTGAAAATTTGGAGGCACATAATGAGCTTTATTTTCGAAGAAGTTAGATATCTTTAACTCTTACTCTTTTAAATACAAAGTTTGAAACTTTGAGTACATTGATCTTGCATTGTTTTTAATTGAATTTTATCCAAAATTAAGAAGACCGTCCTGGTAATTTAAAAGGGATAAATAGGGAGTTGGAATGTAAAAAATGCATAAAAATAAAAAAAAAGCATTATTATATTAAGTCGTGGATACATTCATAAATTATGTACAGGTGTTACAAGAAACCCATCTTTCAAAAGCTTTTGCTCTATTTAAATCTATGTCGCTATCAGATCTGTTGTGCAATTTGTTTGAAGTACGACCAGCAATTTAGAATATCACAAGATCCAACTAGACGTTGATGGAGATTTGTGGTTAAGATTTGTTCTTTCTCAAAATGTTGGCACTATGTTACTTTGTTTTTACTATAAATTCAGAGTTCGGTGTACGAGAAGTGTTTTTTAAATCTCAGTATCCAGTGCCGTATTACCAAACCAAATCGAATTTAAGTATTACAAAAACAAATTCTTGTAGTTCAACTTATTAATTTCTAGTTGTGATAAAGGATCATTTTAATGTGTTTTTTTTTCAGCACAAGTGAGTGAAATTCGAAATAATGTTCGGTCTTTAGGATTATCTCTCGTAAATTTAGGAAAAGTACACTTTCTGTTGACGAATTATTACAAGAAGATTTCTGCAAATGTTTTGAGTAATGGTTTCATAATGATGCATATCGATTGTAAAAAAATTGAAGACAGTGTTTCAACATCCGGAAAAAAGGCTGCAAAAAAATCAAAGTGAAAGTAATGTCGAAAGTACTGCTAGACTCATAATGACAGGCCGCATTCGTCGTTGTTTACCAAAAGATTTAGTTCCAAAAAAAAAAAAAAGACTGGAAGATTTCGTTTAATAATAATAATAAATAAAAATCCAAAGATACTAATATTAGATATATTAAATTTATACTATGCTGTATACGACGCATTTCAAGGAGTTACCTCTCATCAGCAGCATTAAAACCGAAACATTTGGAAGAACAAAAACCAACCTTATTTTAAACAAGAAGTACACATAACCAAAAATACCGAAATGGGAAGCCAAATTTCAGCTATGGAGACCTACCATGTGCAATACAAGCAATGAACCCTTAGTATCTCTATTATTTTATAATTTTGCTAAATACTGGTAATTTCTGTAACAAATCAATGAATATCATGTCAGACAAGTCTGACGACTGGGTTGGCGAATACCCTCGGGGACCTAGGATCCACCATGCAAAGGTATCGTTCCAGGAGTTTCAAAATAACAATCTAAAGATACTAATATTAGATATAGTAAATTTATACTATGCTGTATACGACGCATCTCATCAGCAGCATTAAAACCGAATCATGCATTCATTATATCCTTTCATATTAATTCTTTTATTGATTGTACTCTACAATATTCTACTTCGATCAGGCTGGGTATAATCGAGATTTAAGCCTTTGAGAGAGGTGACTTCTTCCTACAAGACATAACTGGGAGAAGTGGAAAGTCATCGGGAGAAGAAAATGTATCTTGGTTTTACATGGAATTAATACTTAGAAAACTTTTATTTTTTAGTTAAAGCTTTCTTGGCTTATTATTCCAGTGGAATTTCAAGGTTCTTAATTTTTGTGAAACAATTGCATTTTCTTTTAAAAATGTGTTTTTGGAGACGGTTTTGCTTCTTGTTTTTGGTTTGGAACGCCAACAATCAATTGGCCAAAGACAAGGCCAAATAAGGCATTTTAATAGAATAGGCACCTATCTCAGTTTTATTGTTTTCAAGAATTTGGTTTTACCACTGAGTCGATACCACTGATGATGGACTCCACTGCTCCCAGTTCTGTCTTGTTGCGGATGTGTCCACTTTTAGCACATGTGTATAGAGGCCTTATATAAACGCGAATTGTGTGAACTTTAAGAAGAAAAAGTATCTTTTCCACACGAGGTTGTTTGTCTTTACAAAGAAATCAGGCAGATATCAGACAGTTTTTTTAACAACGTCATAGTAAAGTTTCCCACAAGCTTTAACGATGTCATAGTATATCTTGCATTGTATGATGGTGTTTTCGTGTATGAATACTTATGTTGCTGCGTTTCAAAATGTTTTATAAGAAAATAAATAATTCAGGTTTGCTTGAAAATATCAAGATTTTACTATGGATAGGCCCTTTATTCCGGTATTTCAGCATTTGCTCTGGTTCGTGGCATAATATTTGTCATAAAGGTCCTACTCGTAATAAAATCAGGATATTTTGAAGCCACGGGGAATTATTTCCTAATTAATTGTTCTTGTTTAAATGATGAATTACATAATTTGACTGTGGAAATGGTTATATTATGAAAATAGTTTTATTCAAAATATGCTCTGAAAAGGCGAGACCGCACCGTATTACTCGCAGGAGAACTGAAAAGGTCAATCCAATGTAGGATTCAATTTAAATTGGCAAAATTAACGTATTTTTCCTATTAGAATAGAAATAATTCATGGGGATGTCCCTCGGTACAAAATATCCGACTATAAAGGCCCGGAGCGTGTGTAAATAACTTCAACTATATAACCCCCATGAATTATTTTCGAATTTTTACCTTCTCATGGTTACATTTTTAAAACAAGGGAATAAATATTACAAAAAAGAAATTCCTTTTCAGGAGCATTTATCTCAAAACAAAAGATCCTTTGAATACAAATAAATGTCACATGACAGTACATATATTTAATAGTGTTTAACAAAAACAACGGCATAGTAACCATAAATACAACACCCTTTTGTGTTTCGGTTCGTGTACCTTTAATAAACTGAGATAGTTTAGCCGGTGTTTGGTGAACAAAACCCTGACGTATATAATTCAGAGGAGTTTAAATGTATGCGAGATGTGAAAAAAACAAGAGAAAGGCAATCTTCTGTACATAGTTACAATTGACGTGAGTCAAATATCATATATCGGTTTAGGGTTTTATACATTTTTGGTGTTATGGTGATTATTTATTTTCATATTTATTCTTGCATAAAACCTTTGTTATACCTGTTATGTCCTTTAAACCTCTTTATTCTAAACACAAAGTTCACACAATAATTGTACGATCAAACTTTGAAAATTTAATATTATTAACATTTGTGATAAGTGTATAACATGTATTAGCAATCAATTTTCGCTTTCTAATTTACACAAATTTCAAAGTATACATTTATAGCAAATGGGTCATTTTAAAAAAGTCCATTTTCCTGTCCACCTATGTTAAAAAAATATTCAGACACAATGACATTATTTTCTTGTGCCTAACCAAAAGTTCGCAATTTTTTCAAATCTGCATATCTACAATGAGAACGATTTTCTCCTTGCAATCCAAAATAAATTGATTTTGAAGCTCAATATTGAGCAATTTTTGAGTGTCCGGACTGAGAGAACCATGTTTGCACATTATTTTTCAATGATTTTTTGTATGTTTTTAAATCGGCAAAATTATTTTTTTGGATAGCATATAATTGAATTTTAACAAGAAATTAAAGTCTTGAAGATATTTATATATATGTTTATAAAAAAGTAAATTATGCTGGCGTCCATGAAATGCATGTCTGTCCTGTTACCGGTGCAAAATTTGCAGAGCATTAATTTTTGGCTGCATATACGAATATCTTCTATGATGAAATCAAAAGTACAAAAGTTTTCCAAATTACAACCAAAACAATAGAACTTTAAAAGAAACGGAAGAAAAGTTATAACCAGAAAAGTAAGTCAAATTGATAGCGTACCCTTTTAGAATGTCTATCATGTTAACAACAAATGTATACATTAGTACACCCATACGTTCTCAAAAGGGTCACTAACTGTTTGGAAACAAAGAACGCTAACTGAATAAGCCATACACAGATGCAAGGGGAGCTGTTATTTTGAAATATACTCAATAAAAATATAATTTTGTCCATCCTATTACTGTCTATCCTGTTACCTTGAATAAAGTAACCGGATAGACATATTAAGTATAAGAATAAACAACTATGTATCTTTAGGCCTGATGAAATACTTGAAAATGAAATGAAACATTTGATATTCAACATATCTTTAAGAAAAATCAAACAATTATGCAAGGGGAGTTGTTGTTTGCAATAGAATCAATAAACATATAATTTTGTCTATCCTGTTACTGTCTGTCCTGTTACCCCAACTTGGTAACAGGATAGACAAATATGTATATGTAAACTTTCGATGTCCGTTCCTGTTGCCATAGAAAAGAGCCTTTTACTAAAATTATATGTAATCAAAGAACTAAGTCCAATATAAGCCAAATATAAGAAGGTACTTCAGTTGGTTTTGCGTTGATTTTAGCAATTTTTGCAGCATTTGAAAATCTATCTTTAGATAGTTTTTTCAGGACGCAACATTAAGTGATATTTTTATCCCGTTAATGCAAAGAAATTAAATATGCTGTTATTGTTTTCTTAACCACCATTAACGTATCTTTGAGAAACAAACAATATGTTTTTCACATTTGTCCTGTTGATATTAAAAAAATTCTCACAAATGTGGTTACAGGATAGACAAAATTTTGCACCGAAAATGTGTCAATAATATTTTTATGTTATGTCATTAAGATTGCATATTTGAGTATTTTGTTCAAGAAGTATCATATATTTTACAAGTTTAATAAAAATGATGATTCAAACAAATTGTTATTTCTCAATTTTGGAATGTTAAAAATGCCCATTTTTCGAAAATGACCCAAATATCACGTGACCTACTAAGACTTATTACCGTAGAATATTTATTGCAAAATGGTATAAATCACGATTTCACAAACATGTGCTGGTATCTTTATAATGTAGACCGCCTCGGTGGTCTCGTGGTAGCGTGCTCGCCCCGAGTGCGGAAGGTCGCGGGTTCGATCCCCGGCCGGGTCAAACCAAAGACATTAAAACTGGTATTTGCTGCTTCTCCGCCACGCACGTGGCATGTAGGAGTAAGAGCAAAGACTGGTCGGCTCTGAGTCAGTATAATGTGTCCGAGTGAGGTGATATGTCTTCCTGCGGACAGTTACCCCGTGAACTAGCACATTAAAAATCCGACTTAGCGTGTCGGTCTAGTACAAAGCAGGGATCATATTCATTATAATATCAACATGTTCTCGTCCTGATATGCACCTGGTTGCCACTGGACGTTAAACAATAATTCATCCATCCATCTTTATAATAGACCTTAATTCATGCTTGTAAAGTTCAAGTTTGAAAGAAATAATGTCACAAGCGTTTTTATTTTGTTTAGGTTAGTCGAAATATTTTGGCACCACAGGGGGTAAAATCAATGTAGAAATTAAAAAAGATTTAATCATATTGTTAACTTATAATATCCAATGGATTTTCTAATAAAAATTCAATCCTTATAATATTTTGCTCGATTATTTCAAATAAAGATTAATCCAATACTTCATGCTGCATAAAATCAATAAAAAAACTCTATTCTCGAAAAAAAAAACTGATTTGCTAGAATGTGAAAAAAGAAAAATTGATTTTATTCAGACCTACAAAAAAAGAAATCTCAGCCCCCCCTCCCCCCCCCCCAATAAAAAAAAACAACAACAACTTACAAATCTTTAAAACAAAATATCAATACATATTCTCTTGTTACATGTCTTATGTATTTTAAATTGTTGAAAAAAATATTTGCAGCCAGATTTTCCTTTATTTTGAATAATCTTATGCAACTATCTGATCTTTTAAAGGGTGAGTTCCCCCGCCAAATCAACTGGGGCATCTTGAAGGTAACAAACATTTTAAATATTTTTAAAATTGGTAGTAATGTCGACTAATATCACCAAAGATTGCAGAATAAAGATAATAACAGTGCACTGACTAGACATTAAATTCGATATACGAATTGTATGAACACAATCGTGTAAAATTGTGTCAAATTTGAATATTTTGACGTGTTCAGATGATCGATCCATGTATCTATGGGATTTGTGTAATCTCTAAACATCTGTTCCCCTCTAATGGATCATACGGTAACAACAAAGGTAGACACTGATGAGTAACAATTATCATTCATTAAATGCATTAATTTCATGAGTGTCGTAGTAAATATTGGGTAAATCTATATATATTAAGGAGATAAATTTACGATAGCCTTTTGTTACAAATTTATCTTATTTCATAAGTTTTAAACACTACCACATATTAAATGTGCCTATACGCCTAAACCTAAAGTATGAATAAGCCAAGATACAAAGTTTTAATATAAATCAAATATTCACAGAGAATATAAAACGGGGTAATTGGATATTTTGTTCAAAATGCATGCCCCTTTTGTATGAATGAAGTTTTATTATTTAATTGAAGTCATCCACTATTTATTTTAGAGTTACCCCTATTTATTTTAGAGTTACCCCTATTTATTTTAGAGTTAAGTCAAATCTTAAGCATTTTTTAACTTAAGTTTTTTTTTATGCATGACTTAAATGGAGCGGGCAGGGTTTCAATAAAGTAAGATTTTGCTAAGCAAATTCTTAACTTGACTCGTTTTATGCATACCCCTCAGGTAATGTTGGCGGAGTTTACTTAACTAAGTGATTTCTTAGCAAAACCACACCCTTTACTTATATTTTGCCATACTCATACTACCAAGTAATAATAGGGAGTAGACACCCCCTTTCCACCCGGGGCCAGTTACGTACTCGATAAATTATGCGAGACGTTAACATACTGCATTACTGCATCCCTGAATAAAATCTTTAAATAAAAGCAAATTTTGACATGCAGTAAGGAAGTTTTCTAGATGTATATTTTTAAAGTAGCAGTCATTATTTACCAGGTGAAATATTTTGTAAATCCATGAGAAGGAACAAAACTAGGCCTTCATCGTAACATGCCTACGGAACTACGTTTAACGCTGATACCTGCATTAAGATATTTTTACCCCCTCCAATGCATATCTGCAAAGACACTCTGAGGAAATATTACTTCATTTACCATAAAACAGTATTTAAAGCATACATTTACATGTATACAAAACTTCCAAATGCAACAAAATAAAAGCAAGCCACCATATATATGTATAAAACTCGTAAATGAGATATGTGAGTTACCTGTACATAAAAGTACACATATATCTGATTAATAGCTTATTGTTTTTTCGTTTAGTTGGGATTTTACGCCGTTTTCAGCACATTTGGTTATTTCGCGGCGGCCAGTATTTATGGGTGGAGGAAGCCTGAGTACCCGGAGAGGACCACCGACCTCTGGTAGAAAAATTGGCAATCCATGTCAATTGAGATCGAAGTCGAACACACCCCGCCACATGTGAGATTCGAACTCACAACCTCAGTGTTGACAGGCTAATGATTATTAGTGGTCATGACGAACTACCTAGACCACTCGGCCACCGAGGCTACCGAGGCCTGCGAGACCCCCCCCCCCCCACTTGATTAATAGAGAATCTTAGATAAAATAACTCGATCGAAAAATTTAAAAAAGCAGAATGGAGTACAAAATGTTATATGAATTGAACTTTTAAATTAATGAATTTATGATAGTTTACACTTTAATATATAGAAAATGCCTACAATTGCTTTTACCGTTTCCCTTACAGGATCGATTTCCTCCTCCTCAAAATGTGACCTTGTTGCGGATTGTAGTTTTTAAAAATGACAAAAAAGTTAAATAATAAGATGAAAACCAGTTTGTCTTGTTAATTTTCAAAGTGAAAACAAAAATGTATTGTGTCATTACTAAATTAAACAGAATGATGAAATGACATGTAATGAAAAATATTTGAGCATTTAAAAAAATAATAATAAAATCGTACAAACAATATAAAAATAAGGATATTGTGAAATGGATAGAATTTTATTTTTTTTATCTTTTTCTAAGAATTTAGAATTTTTATAATCTTTGAAAATAGATTTAAGCTTATGTAACTAAAAATAAAATATAACAAAGGAGCTTTTTAATTTTTTTTGTACAAAGAAATACAACCTTCAAAGATATTTTTGCCCAATTTTCAGAAAAAAATTAGGTTTCAGTAATTGTTTTGGAATTTTTGGGTTGTCAAACCAAATAAATTTCCAGGCTTTGTCGAGGTCGACGATCAACTTACGGTCTTCATTAGAAAAAATGTATAAGGAAGACGGAGTTATCCCCTTCTTTCGATTTTCCTGTTAAGCTACTTGCATACGTCAGAATGCAATTAAATGTACACGACAGTTACCATCTCCAGACGCCGTGAACCCTCTCTTATAGGTCGTGAATCTACACTAAAATTTTCTGATTAACGCACAAATGTGTAAAGATTGCGTAAAAATTATGATAGTGATTGAAAAAAAAAACGATTTAAGACAGTGCAAAGAATTAAAGTCAGACTAACAAATGTTGATTTTTCGTCAAAAACATGGAATAAAATCTATAAACCACTCACTCATGGTGTAAGTCCAAGAGTTTGTAATAGCGCAAGTGACCTCCGATGTCTTGACTATCAATATTTCTTATTGGAGGCAATAGTAACGCGACAATTTTGAAATATCTTTACATCGGCGAAAATCGACGAATTTTTTTCTGGCCTATATACGTAGGTGAGTTCTGATTTTTTTGCATCAGAACAATTCTGACTGGAACAAGTCGATACCCTGACTGTTAATGGCAATTTAAGAGGGTAGGCCTGGGTTAGGCCAAAATTTTCCACTCGTTTAATTTTTTTCATATTTTCGTCATGCATTATATATGTCTCAATACACCACCTGAGAAAATTTTGTTGAAATTCAACCACGCGTTTCCTTCATAGGGTTCATTGAAAATGGGCATTTAAGGGGTACCCTTCATTCCATGAGATGACACAAGTTAATGAATATTACTACCTCTCATAGGACATATGTTGGATAAAAATAGTTAAAATTGTTGAACTGAAGAACAGTCTTAATCAAAAATGAAATATGATGGTTAAATTCATTCTTGATATGAAAATTCAAAGGGAAAAAGTACCAGACATATTAGGAATTTCGTTCATTTTCAGTTGCCTCATTAAATATTAAAACACTGCTGTAAAAAATTCTACCGTTTAATTCTTACAAAAAACTGTTAAAACAAATATCATATATATATATGTTATATGACAAAAAATATGAAATTTTAACCACAAGTTTTCACAAAATACTTGATTAATTTTGATATTGAGACATTGAAAAAAATAAAGATTTTCCCATAATACTATTTGAAGCTGCGTTATCATTCATTATATGTAGTTTATATATGCTATACAACAAATCATGGTTACTAGTATATGATTTAAGACAGAAAATATCTCTAAAACATCCGATTCCTCAATTAAATACTATTTAAAATAATCCTGAAAATGTCAGGAGTGTGACATTGTATGTGCGATGGACTATTACAGTTACAGATTATGAGATATAAGCAACCACTCACTGAGATGAGGACGAGATAAGCACACACTACAAACACTAACAGGATAATGAGATATAAGCAACCACGCACTGAGATGAGGACGAGATAAGCACACACTACAAACACACACTTCTCAATGGGGGGGGGGGGGGGGGGGGGGGCTAATTCTAGATTATATATTACGAATTTATGGGACTAGTAGAAAATTCTAGTAAGGATTTATGAAATTATTGCAAATATTGACTCAGCATTTTCTTCATTTCGAGTAGCTTTTTCATCATCGTAATATGCATTTCATAATTGCCTCTGGATGTTAAACAATAATTCATCAATATATCAAATCCTACGTGATTATCGATTTTGTAAATATTTCGAAAAATTTTTAGATTCGTTACGAAGATGCCCCTTACCGAACCTCTTCACTTCGTCTAATGCGAGTAAATTTTGCCACGTCATTCCTATTGTTTGATGTCAAGAAAAAAAAAACATTAATAGGAGTTATCTCCCTTACCCCAGGCCTACCCCTTAATTGTAAACAAAATGATTTTCATGAATAAAACCTTTTTTTATTTATTTCTTCCAAATCTAGATTATCTTAGGCCTTTATACTCTGTTGATCATTTTGAATCCAGAGATTTTACCTTATCTACGCTTGATTAAACATAAAACCATGGCTTCTGTTTGGTTACTTCTTCAGATCATTCGAGTGATGATACTTCCAAAATGTATCCAATTTCCTTGGCAAAAAGGTCTGAAAATATGCATAATGAACTGAATCAGTACATTATTGCCTTAATATATACTGTAACTGATTTGCTTTATTTTGTACTTTCAAATGAAATATGTTGAATTGTATTGGTTGTGATTTTTTATTTAAATCAGAAAAACATGAAGATGTAATTATCGTTACCGTGATAAAAAATATTAAATACATATCTTCCGGAGCACCTGATGTCACTCTCGGTTTTTTTAATGTGGGTTCACAATGCTAGTGCATTAGTTTCTGTGCTGTCTTGTTCTTATTTTGTTTAGTTTATTATACGTTTTTATTCTTATAGTTATACATACTTATGGTGTTTGTTGTGTTCCATTCTTCTGACTTTGTCTTTTCCTTGGCTTCGAATTTGTGGACTTTTCCCACTTTTTGTCGCTTCGGTATTCTTTTGCCGATATTTACTTTTGCTTGAAATTGAGTAATAGATTTTTATTGGTTTTTTTTTCATACTAAATGAATTCAACGTACTCATTTTCTTTCTAAGCTTTGGCCAAGGTGCCTACTTTTGTTAAAAATCTAATTGTTTTCCATCTACATTATAGCAGAAAAGAGACACCACACAACATAATTTCATGAAACTTTGTAGTTAATAAGGAAATACAATGAAGATGTGAATATCGACAGGAGATTTTGATTTAATTTTTTTCTAGAAGTTATGCCCTTTTAAACTAATAATTTTGACCAATATACAACTGCATCAGTTTGTCAGCATAACTCCTCTGAAACCACACAAAATAATTCATGAAACTTTGTAGATAAAAGGCCATACTATCTAGATTTGCATATCGATAGGAAAAAGGACAAATATACCTAAGGAGCAATCAAAAAAACGTAATCCATTTTACAGACAAACCCGGGAAGACAAACGAACAACCACAAGCACAACAAATAAACACAGAAAACTAAAAACAATGAACAACACGAACTCCTATAAAAACCAGGAGTGAACCCAGGTGCTATTATTATGAAAAGGACAAATATACCTAAGGAGCAATTATTATGATTCAATGTTTTTTCTAGCAGTTATGCACCCTTGAACTTAGAATTTTGGCCCACATATACTACTGCAACAGTTTGTCAGCGAAAATTATTAAACTACGCAGCAGAACTTCATGTCCACAAGAATCTGACATGGTATGTGGGCGTGTTCACAAAGGTTCTTTCATTGCTTCGAAATTTCTTTGTAGATTCCAATTTGAAGGAGAAAGTAAAAATCCTTTCCGAAAAGTAGCAAGAATCCGTTGGAATGTCTTGCTCTATATTTTAGAAGCAGTATTACCAATATGTGGACATAAAGATTACTTTTGGGTTTGTAAAAATTTTCTCTGCCCAGAATATACCATTAATTGTCTGTCAATCAGTAATCCATAGTTGTATACTTCAGACCACATTGTACATAGAAGAAAAGAATAGCCGGAATCTGCTAAATTTATTTGATTCAACAATTTCTCACATTCCATTTGTTTTCAACTCACATTCATGGACAAATCTTTATATAAATTCCAATAGGAGCTTCAGAAGGGAGTTAACTCTATTGGGAATGAAGCCTAAAACTCCCTCAGAGTCTATAAAGTCTTAATATTGAACGAAGGTATAAAATGTTGTTATGCACTGTTAATGTAATTATTCAATTAGCTTTCTACACATTACAAGTCTATTTTCCATCTTTTTGAAATATTGTTTCAAATGTACCAGAAAAAAATTATCCTGCTCCCAAAAAGTCACATAATTATATATTATTCTCTTAATAGAATGTGTTCATAGATTGAATCATCAGTGTGGTCCTTGCCTCCGCCCTAAAAAGCCAATCTACCCCACCTCCTCAGTATGGGTTAAGCAAAGAAAGAATATTGTAAACCTGGCCTCAAAACCTAGGGCTAACAGATGTGGAATTCCGAAAATTGTCAAATTATTTTGAGATCTACTTTTCTTTCATTTTTTATTTGTCTGCAATATTGTCATACATTGTATTTAAAGGCACGATAAAGTTTAAGAATATTGATTTTCAAATTTTGGGCTTTAAGTCCATATAGTTTTAATTTAATCTTGGAACATAAACTAATTTTTTTTTATTTTTATTTTATGTTGTTTATGTCTCTACACTATTATCATATACTTTTACAAGGGCTACTACGTGAAATCAAAAAGAAACTAGCCCAATCCTTTAATTTCACTTTTCGTTATATTGATGTAAATAACGACAAATTCCAAGACTGGTGTATCTCATCTACCCCAGTTATCTTGAAATTAAGGATACTACAGATACACCAAAGTCCACTTCATATTTGGATTTGTTTCTTGAAATAGACAATGAGGGACATCTGAAGACAAAACTTTATGACAAACGTGATGACTTCAACTTTCCTATTATTAACTTTCCCGTCTTGAGTAACACTATACCAGCAACCTCTGCATATGGCGTCTTCGTTTTTCAGCTAAACCGATTTTCAAGGGGATGCGTAAGCTACCCTGACTTTCGAAAAAGAGGATAACTGCTGTCACAAAAGCTTCTTAACGAGGGTTTTATCAGAGACAAGTTGATGGCATCACTACGGAAATTGTACGGTCATCATCGCGAATTGATTGACCGTTACGGACTTCCAATATCTAAGATCATTTTTGGCCTGTTCCCACTGTCGTAACATTTCATGTGCCTCCACCGATTTGTGACTTCCACCGGATTTACTTTGTTGAACTTCACGACGGGTTCCGTATACGGAGCAGGAACTGTTTACCATTCCGGAGCACCTGGGTTCACTCTGGATTTTATGGGAGTTCGTGTTGTTCATTGTTTTTTTTTCAGTGTTTATTTGTTATCTTTGTGGTTGTTCATTTGTCTTCCCGGGTATGTATGTCGAATGGATTACGTTTTTTTTTATTTGCTACTTAGGTATAGTTCTCCTCTATTGTAGATGTTTACTCGTAATTGTGACGTCATTGCCTAACATATACACTAAATCAAATATATAAAGTAAGTCGAAGTCGTTAGAATTTTTTTTTATAAACGGGACCTGGCCAACGTTTAACAAAATGTCGTGCGTTAAACAAAATCGTAATACTAATATTACGATTACTTTGCATTTCACAAAGAGTTTTTTTTAAAGATATCGTACGATTAAAACAATCTTAGTTCCACGATCATTCGTGGGCAGTCCTAGCTGTTAATCGCAGTGTCTTTTCAGCAAGTATTTTTACATTTTGACTGCAAAAAATTAAGGAAAAAAAATTCAGATAGGGATATTCCTAAAAGACCGGGTACTGAGTATTGTTTGAAGTCGTTTCCCAAGACATGTAATTTTAGACATAACTGAATTCCTTATACAAGACATTGATTTCAAAATCTGTCGTCTGCTACAGCAGTTATTTTCAGAAATAAAAAAATCAAAATAAATTATAACCACTTACGAAATTTCCGTTTATTTTCAATAAATAAAATACAATAACAATAATGTCGAATAATTTGGAGAACTACATTTCAATTGTTCGCCTTTATTTTACGCCGAAATTTTTATTGGAAGATTTACATATTTTTTTTTAAATGAAGATAAGATTTGTCTTTTTCACATTATAATTGCTGTATAATTGTGAAAAATATCACATGAAATACAGTTTTATACAATAAAATACAGGTTTCACTATAACTTTCTAATAAAAATCAAAAGATTTTAATAGTTATACAAAAACCAAGCGTGTCTGTTGTTTGAAGCATGTTGGATAAAAGCGAATTAGATTTTTAAAATATTGGAGAATCGTTAATAAACATCCACGCTTCATGTTAATTACTGCTGGCACACCAAAGCTGCAATTTATACTAGATATGTCGTAGATGTTTATCTTTTGGACGCAAAAGAGTTCTCCACGATAACAAAATAGTACGATCATGATTAATTTCTACGAATATGTCTGTGAAACACGCGTACGATTTCTCTTACGACAATCGTACGATCCATCGTGAATGGTAATCATACGCTCGCGTTGTGAAACGATGGCCAGGAGTCTAAATGGGTCGCTTTCTGACATTGTGAAATCAATTTTGTAACTTAGTCTTCTGTTTTATTGTCAAATAAAATGTTATGATTTTGTCCATTATGTGGCTGCATATGACATGCAATATTTTACGTTTTACTTTCACAATCTATCTATCATTGTACAGAAGTATTTCCCATGGTGCGAAAGTGACGCCATGAAAGTCTGTTAAATCAAAGATTTGAAGAAAATTGACTGTATAGATTTTAGTCAAAACAAATACGAAAAACAGCCTTGATCAAAAACTTCTTTTTATTATAATGTTTGTCTTACATCAGATACATTTCAGTAAAATATCTTTTTGAGCAAATATGTTGCTCATATCAAAATGTTAATTGAAAAGTACAAAAATGAGTGATGTTTGGTGTTTTTCATTGATTTCTTCCCAATTAGAAACTTGGAAGGCTCTTTCACATAAATTTTTTGTTAAACACAAACATATATCTGAAAATGAAATATTTTAAGAGTACCACAGTACCAAATGTCACCTGAGACGAAGTTTTTCATTACTTTTTTATGTTTTAATCGAAGGGGCCAAATATCAATGAAAGCACAAAATAAAGCATATAATTACCATGCCTTTTATGCATTTAGACTCTTTACAACATGCCGTTGAATGTATGTATGTTTTACAGTTTTAATAATAAAAAATTTTAGTTTCTTTTTTATTTCTCAGTTTTATTTCTTTACAGCTTTGTTATACACTGTAGATAAGGTTTTCACAATTTTAATTTTCAAAAATTCTGGTTCTCAGAAAATACCGAGGCCTTATTATTCTGAGGAGAAGAAAAAGATACAAGAAGATTGAATGTTGATTTTAATAATAAAATTTGAAAAACAGGGAATTCAGATGTAGCTAAGGTTTCCGACAGCATTTTAGTTTTATATTAGTTTTCACTTATTTTGTGTAACAATGCTTCCGGCAGATCTCTCAGAAAAAAAGTAGAATATGTAATTGTCTTTTGTTTAGTCGAGGCAAACCATATATATCTTGATACTTAGAAACTTCCTTAGACAAATGCAAAATGTTGACTACAAAATCAAATCAATCAAAATAATACTTCTATTTTTGTCAGAAAATATTCAAGCATTCTTGGTAATTTTAAATGTAAAACTCCCCGTTGGTGGATAAAACGTCATATAAAATCGTGTCGATTATAACTACTGGAGTAGGAGCATAGTTTAGCGTTTTGATCACTGTATGCTATTTGTATATTATGATATATAGTAACATAAAATGAAATGTACAGGGATATTTATCTTTGGCTTTTTATTCGGTTCACAAATTATTTCTTTCGGAATATAGTTTAATTTCAGATACCTTGTACAATGGTTTTTTATTTGTTTTTACATAAAAGCTTGTGGTACATTTTGTGCATTCACTTTGTAAGGTGTATGAGGAGAATCTCCTTTTTCACAGTTTTGCTTTTATTTCAAGTTTCATCGATCCTATACCTCCTGTCTCGTTTCACTCCTATGTAAAATATAATTCTATCCATTACCTTTTTATAGATATTTACATTTCATACATGTAGTAGTTTATCTCATCAAGGTGAAAATACTATTCTTTAGATTGTCTTAGTGTGTATGTGTGTATGTTTCTGTTTTTGTGCAGATTAGCCATTAGAAAAGTTTATTTTGACTTTCAATTTAGGTAAAAACTTACTTTAAAGAATGACACCTGTGGAAACCAAGGAGATTCTTCGACTCTTCAAATGTTGTATCGATACAGGAACTGCAGTTTTGCGTGAATTTGGGAGTAATAGGCTTTTGTCAAAGCACGGAGGTAGTTTTGAAAGATATATTGAAGATAGTATACATTATTTTTATCACCAATGGGACAAAAAAAGAACTGCTTGTTGTTTGTGTCCCCTACATGGATGTTCAATTCCCAAAAGCAATACAATGTCACCAATAATGTTTAACATGTTCTACGATGATAAAGGAGCTGTGGACCGAAATCACGTCGTATACATGAATGGGTGTGTAACTCAAATATGTCTTCACAAATACACCTGCAACCAAAATACCAAGTTTAACATGTTAGACATAAGTGCTCTTCATTTCCTACTTTGTAACACTGGATCCTTATCTGTGGCGGAAAAGACATCTGTAGATACAATTAACTCAGTTAGAATTGCTATCTGTCATGCCAGTTCTACAACTTGTCACCCAAGCGGAAAGTTAAATGACCTTTGGAATGACCTTGAAACAGCTATTCTTAATTTGGCAAGTCCATACCTACAACAACTAATATCTTCTCAGATTTTGTCGCTGAAGAAAGTTGATTTTGATAAAGACGAAGTTACGGAACTTTCTCAGCAGTTAAGACAAATCAATACAGTAAGCATTCTATCGCATTTTGTTTTATCGTCAGACGTAAAGGACGAAGAATATAATTTTTTGAATTGCCAAAAATTAGGCGTGATGTTTTTTTTTAAATAATTATTTTTTCAGTTAAAAGTCACATGTGTTTAATGTTAGAAATCTTGAAAGGACATTTTATGCATTTACATTCATAAAATTCAGCATCTGGCTCGGTGTTTTTGCTGCAGATTTAACTGACAACGATTGCTATGTAATTACAGTAGCTCGAAGGCAGAGGTGTCGTATTTTCCAACTTATTATGACTTACTCCATAGCATATACAAACTAAAGACAAATAAAACCTAGAATAATCTCTAACGGTAAGATGATTAAGACCTATATTTCCTTTTGTGTGTTTCATATGCTGTTAGTTTTCTTATAGGATTTTGAGGAAAATGCAATCACACAGACGAATAGAAATGACACTATTATAACTAGAATTGACGCTGTAGATGGTAAACTTGATTCTGTTGAAAAGAACCAAGAGGTGACAAGCAAAGTACAAGGTATATTAGCTTATTCAAAATACTATATATATAATGATAAAACAATGTGATGGTTAAACCGTTGGCAAATCTCATACCAGCACACACTAAAAATTCAAGCAGATGAACAGCATTTGTTGCTGTTTGCCATCGTAATGTCACAATGAGTAAAATAGAGAATGGAAACTTGTTATGTGACTAAAGAGCAGAAAACAACTCAAAGGTACCAATGGGTTTTCAACGGAACGAGAAAATCCCGCATCCGGAGGCGGGTTTCAGCTGGCCCCAAACAATAACCATACTAGTTCAGCGAAATTGACGGCACACTAAACTCCGAGCCCTTCAGCAAGGATGATCGCAGAAACCAAGACAAATAACACCACTTTGTTCATGGTCAAAACATATTTCTTTAGTTTTACAAAATTGTTGGTGTTTAAAGATTCCGAAACTTGTTTAACCTGAATCGTATTTAGATTGAGCACGAATGTATATATTGTAAGGGTAATAGAGAAGTAGAACACCGATGGTTTTTGACATTTCTTCAAAGAATGAAATTATATTTAGCCTATCAGAAATTAAATGAACTTCAGCTGTTCAATTTTAAATAAATATCGGTAAATGAATACCGAAACGACAAAACAGTGGGAGAGGTCCACAAATTCGAAATCCAGTGGAAAGAAAAAGCAGGAGAATGGAACACAACAAACAAACACAACAAGGACACATGCATAACTAAAAAATAATAAACGTATAATAAACTATATAAAACTAAACAAAACTAGAACAAGACAGTGAAAGAACTAAAGCACTAGCACTGTCAACTCCCATAAAAAGCGGGAGTGAAATCAGGTGCTCCAACAGGGTAGGGATGTCCTGCTCCGTTAATTGCACTCGTCACATTGCCAGTGGAGTGTCAAGTCTGGTAAGGTGTCAAGTCCGGTGAGGTGTCAATTCCAGAAGGACGTGGAATCCATCTGAAGATATCTAGTCACATATGCGAGATAGAAACCTTGTATCGGCCAATCAGTTCGTGATGACGACCGTAAAAAATTTGGAGTGATGAAATTATCACAACCCTGTCTTAGAAGTTTGTGTGACAGCAATCTAGCTCCGTCGAAGAAATCGCCGTATAAACCGCATGGGCAGCAGGATCGAATAAACTGTGAAATGTACACACCATAGGCGTGAGACCTTAATATGTTACTGCTAAGAAAGGAGAAGAAAATGGCTATTTTAAATGAACCTTATTATTTTTGTTTAATTTTTAATTGATCAATACTGTAGAAAATTCGTTAATTCTTCTTTAAGAAATATATATTTATACATATTTGACTTTTCAGTTGATTTGGAAAATTTAATTTGTATAAAAAAAAATGATCCAAAATCAGAAATTGTTACTTTAGATTATTTTTTAAAAAACCTTATATGATCTCCACGACTCAGTATTTTAAGTTTCAAATGATAAATTCCTTTAATGCAATGCCAGATTGCTTTGACCAATACAAGGCAAATTCTAAACTGGAACATTTTCCCCTTACTTTTCATATGTTGGTATTTTAGTCTTTCTTCGTGAACAGTAAAAAAGGTGAACTATGAAGTTACACTTTGATTGCACATAGTAATTCATGGAAGTCTCCCATTTTAAAATTTACATGCTCCATGCAGTAGAGTAGTTAAAACTTTCAGACTAAAACAGCCATTTTTAGAATTTGCATGGAATTTCTGACGTCATTTGCACTCCTCATAGAGACAGGGAAAATTTTCGAACCATATATATTTGTTTCTGTGACCATCGAGTTGTTGTATGAAGTTTTCATTTTTGTCAGACATAATAATTTTTGACGACTTTACAAACCGTCTGCACCAAACCATTTTGTGTCCTTTACTGAACATTATAAACTTTGTGAGGAAAGGGATGATACGATAGACGTGAGGAATAATACATTTATTGGTTTTAAAACAACGCAGTTCGACGCAAGAAGAATATTGAACATGTTGAACAACCGTATATTTTAAACCTTTCCTAATATCAGTTAAATCAAAAGTTCAAAAGTTCAAATTATATTCACCAACGACTTTTTTAAACTCGTTTTCTTCCAAACTTTGCTGACATATTATCTAGATATACATTTTTCTACAATTTGTTATGTTTTTCGTGTTTGTTTTTGTTTTTTGTTTTGGTTTAGTACAAAAATGTATTTTGCATTTATCAGTCAATAGAAATACATGCATTGGCGTTTTGAAGGAGGACAAATGCACCTAAGGAGTAAACAAAAAAAAGCAATTCATTAGACAGACAAACCCGGGAAGACAAATAAACTTCTACAATGCACAACAAATAAACGCTGAAAACTAAAAACCAACGAACAACACGAACTCCTATAAAAACCAGGACTGAACTCCGGTGCTCCGGAAGGTTAAGCAGTTTCTGCTCCGTATACAGTACCAGTCGTGAAATTCAACAAAGTCAATCCGGCGGTAGTCACAAATCTGTGGAGGTACATGAAAGTTTAAGACAATAGGAACACGCCCAACATCGGCTTCGATATTGGAACATTGTAATGGTCCATCAATTCATGATGACGAACGTAACACTTCCTACGTAATTACATCACGTTATCCGTGATAAAACCCTGGTTAAGCAGCTTTTGTGATAGGAGTAATCATTTTTAACGTCATGGGGACTCACGCATGCCCTTGAATATCGGATAAACTGAGAAACGTAGACGCCATATGCAGGCGATGCTGGTATATTGCTACTCAAGAAGGGTAAGTTAATAGGAATGTTGAAGTCATTACGTTTGTCATAAACGTGTGTCTTCAAATGTCCCCCATTGTCTATTTCAAGAAACAAATCCAAATATGAAGCAGACTTCGATGTACCTGTAGTATCCTTATTATCAAGCTCACTGGGATAGATGGGATGTAGAAAGAATTGGAATGTTTCTTTATTTAACGAGAAGACGTCATCTACATAACGAAAAATGAAATTAAAGGATTGGGCTAGTTATCAAAATTTGAACTGGCCGAGTCGCAGCAGTTAAAAACAGGATAAGAGAGAGTTTAAAAATGAAATATATAATGTTTTCTTGATCAACTGTGGTTTTAAATATTGTCCTTGCTAAAATAAAATTTCATGTTTTTAAATGAGTCATTATTACCATTTTAACAATGATTTTGTTTTGTCCGCCCACTTTAAAAGAGAGGTCTGAAAGCAACAACTACAAGTATATGTATGTGATATATACGATGAAAATGAAATGCAATTCTTACTTACGTTTGTAACTATAGAAGTAGCTAATATTCAGTGTATGCTGACATTGCGAACCTTATTTGAATCATTTTTTTATCTAACAGTTGAAATATTACATAAAGTCGATAGCATACTATTTGCCGTGAAGTATGACAAGCCAAAGGATACATTCATACCTCAAGGTAATTGCAATTTTAACCTTTATCTTCATTTGTAACAATCTAATAATTGTGTATCACTACATGGAGGTTATTAGTCAATAACCTACTGATCGCAAACGGTTTTCTGGAAATTAACTGATTATATAACATCGTTACTGACAATGTTCATGATATAATTGTATACGTAACTGTAATACGAATGGGGATATAATTAAAAGTAAAGTGTAAGGTGCAATTAAGTACTGTTTACTTAAGTTTATACATGTACAGTCATTTTCTGTTGGCAATGCCTTTAATTCAATGATATTAATAGTTTCCAAAATATTTTGCTAAATGTAAGGCATGATGGTCATACAGATGGTTAAACGTTATACGCACAAAGAACAAAATGATTGCGATGACTCCCGGATCATTTGCGAACTTTAACGGTGTAAAAGATTTTATTGCTCAAGGAATATGTCATAACGAGTAAATTTAGATTTATACAGATTCCGAACTCAAAGTCAAATAAATCTCAAAACAAAAACTTTCAAATCTAACTATTAATATCCGCTCTATTTGTAATACGCCCAGTGGTTCAATTTTTATTTATCAGAATAAATATATATATATCTAGAAAGACAAAGACATAAAATAATAATATCTATCAGAAAATGAGAATTGATTCATGGATGCCGTGTTTACCTTACTTGACCCATAGGGCCAGGAGAGCAATTGTCATATTTCAAGAAAAAAAAACTCAAAAGCCTATCAATTGTTCCTGGAGCACTACAACAATAATTTATATTATTACATGCTTTTTTTGTCTATTTTCTGATTGCATGAGAAATGTCTAAAAGGTCTTGAGTACTCGTGATAGTAACTGAGTAGTATATAAATTTAGTGCAAGAATACCGCTTGCACGGTCATAGGATTAAAATAAATCCTGATCGGTCAAGCGGAATGTGTTAGTGACTGATTTGTTCTTAAAATAGAAAGTAAAAGTCCCATTTTCCGATTCGCGTAATAAAAGCATAACTGGATATGTAACAGGTCAAACGGAATTTAATAGTGACAAAATTGTTCTTAAAATTGTAAGTGAAAGTACAGTTTTCCGATTCATGTAATAACATACTTACTGACTATGTAATAGGTCGCTATCAGGATTGTATTTTGCATCAAACTTGTTATCATGCAATCTTTCTTGATAGTACACCATTGTCTTATAAGCAGTTAAGTCAAATATAAATATGATGTCATAAATTCAACTATTGGTATATACAAGCCATATGGATATTTTCTCAAATAATGCAATCTATTTCAAATTAAGTTAATTTTTCAAATTATACAGTGTATTTTCGTTAAAAAATGTACAAGAATAAAATGTGATTTCAATCGGTCAAAGGAATCATAAAAAAAAACTGAATACTGTAAATCACTCATTGTCGTGGGTTAAAGTTTTTTGGATTTGTTTCTAAAAATGATCCAATGAATATTCATTAACTAAGGGGTCATACTTGAGCATTATAATGTACATTTAATGATCGAGCCCCTAGGAAAATTGATAGAAATTCAAGTATCGCACTCAGTACTCCATGCCTTTAATATGGCGTTAATAGACATTGACTTACGTGTCAGTTTCCCTTCGAGGGTATACCGTTAAATTTCACTTTGACAGTTAACTTTGGAACGCCATAACTGCCTTATGTTAATAATCAGCATTATATCCAGTGGTAACAGCATTATATGCAGTGCTCACAACATTATATGCAGTGCTCACAGCATTATATGCAGTGCTCACGACATTATATGCAGTGCTCACAGCATTATATGCAGTGTTTACAACATTATATGCAGTGTTATCAACATTATATGAAGTGATCACAACATTATATGCAGTGCTCACAACATTATATGCAGTGGTCACAACATTATACGTTTTTTGTCGATGAAGGTGATGATCAGTGATGGTGATGATGATGATTGATGTTAGTGATGGTGGTGGTTCAGATTCGGTAAACATCGGAAATTTTATCGGACATTGCCGAATCCGGTCAAAATTATCCGAAACGTTTATAAGAGAAAAAATTACACCGGATATTATCTGCAAATTGGACAGACATGACTTTTATAATTTAGGGGTAGTTCATTCAGATGAAATGATGAAACTAAGAATCGCATGCAGCAATTTCATAAAAAAAAAATTAACACACCGACAAAATATAGCTTGGATCCAAGCTTGTGACTGACAGGGTTAAACACCCCCCCCCCCCCCCCCCCCTTCCTCAATCAGAAATTATTAAAATATGAGGTGCACAAGACCATTTTTCATCTTAAAATTCATTCAATTCCATAGACTTTTCAGACAGATAATTTCGGAAGCCGATGATAATTAATGGGGGCCTAATGTCGAGCGGCAAATTAATATGCATATTGTGAACAAGAACCTTAAGCTTAAGGGCATACGATACAGTTACAGGAGAGGTAATTACGTTGCTAACGTAAATTGTTATTTTCGCGACGTCAAACTATGACTTATCGGGAAAAGATTCAGTTTTCCACTGATTTTTGTCATTCAAACTTATCTACCTTCAAAACGAGTTCATGACCCCTCTGTTTTAAGGCCATTTGGTTTGATTATGTAAGAAGTTTATGTGTGCCAATTTTCATAAAAACGTAAATAGTGCATTTTTTTTAAATTTGATAAATATGCAGCAAAAAATGACGGTTTTTTTTACTACTTTTGTCAACATTTGATAAATATGAGTTATGTGAAAAGAAATTACACACATTTAAATGACATTTATATAAAACAGAATTTACAAATAATTTAACAACAAACAGCTTGTGTTTATCTTTTAAAACAAAAAAGTTATGTATTTCGGTCGAAAAGAAAAATACGTCCACAAATCCAAATTATGAGTAAATATATAAAATTTGGACCTCATTTTACTAAAAAAAAGTAGCACATGAAATTATATTTTTTATTACATATTTGATTTAATCAGGCAAAAAATATCCTATATGCAAATTGTGAGCAAATGTTTAATATGGGATCAAAACTGTATCGTATGGCCTTAATGTTAAATGAATATTAACCCTGTTTTGTACTAGACCGCAGTCAGACATGTCACCTTACCCAGACACATTAAACTGACTGAAATGACATTCAGTCTTAATGCCGTGTGCATGCTTAGGGTAGAAGCAAGAAATACCATTTTTTAGGTCTTCAGTTTGACCCAGCAGGGTTCGAACCCATGACTTCCTGTACTCCATGTGAACACGGTACCTGCGGTAGTTACAGAAGGAGGACGTCCGTCCTCCAAAATTTATTCAAGTCAATATATATGAGTTGAATGTATTAATTTCTCATATAAAAATTACTATACACCAAGGGTTTGTTTTACAGTCTAATTGCATGTAGCATTTCCTCCGTCCATTCGTTCATCCGTCCATTCGTCACGGTCAAGTTTTGCGTCAAGGTCTATATATATATATATATAAATTAACTGCGAATTGAATTAAAGATGAAAGATGTTCTGTTACTGTTCATGTGCACATCTTGGGTAGTAACAATGGTCCAATAAAAGTGGGTCATCTCGACCTACATTTTATGCAGAATTACCTCAGTCCGTTAAGCTTTGCATAAGATATGGAATCTATAAGCAGGTACAGCAGTACATGTCATATATATAGAGGAATGCTACTTTGAGGGGAATGATGGGATATTTTCTTTCTTTGTGATCGTTGAATTTTGTTTTCCATGACTTTTTTCCATGGATTTGTTGTCTGTGATTCGTTAAGTTTTTTAGCTCACCTGGCCTAAAAGGCCATGAGAGCTTTTGCCATCACTTTTCGTCCGTCGTCCGTCCGTCCGTCCGTCGTCAACTTTTCATTCAAACATCTTCCCCTCAGAAACCATTTGGCCAATTCCAACCAAACTTTGCATGAGTGGTGTATGGAAGGTCCTCAACAAAGTTTCCTCATTTAGTTCTGATTGCTCAAGAAACATGGCCACCAGAGGCAATTCTTGTTTCTGATTGGCTAATTTTCAAAAATCTTCTCCTCTGAAACGGTTGGGCAGATTGGATCGAGGCTTCATAGGAATGATATATGACATGTCTGCCACAAACGTTCCTCATTTTATATTGATCCGATGAAAAACATGGCCACTGTTGCTAAAAATAGAACATAGGCGTAAATTGCTGTTTTTTGCTAATAACTCAAAAACCGTTACAGATATCGAAAATATGACATGGGGTAAAATTGATCAGCATGACAAGATCTACCTACCCTGAAATTTTGAAAGAAATTCCAAAACCCATTTAGGAGTTATTGCCCTGTTTTTGTCAAATTTTCAAAATTTTAACATTTTTGATCATTTATCTCCAAAACTATTTGAGATAGAAGTGAAATGTAAATTTGAAAAATGTTTGCCATGTTGAGATCCACCTACTCTGAAATTTTAAAGGAAATCCCAAAATCCATTTAGGAGTTGTTGCCCTTTTTTGTCAAATTTTCAAATTTTTTTCATTAAAAAATCTTCTCCTCTGAAACCGCTGGGCCGATTGCTCTGAAACTTAATAGGAATGATCTATGACATATCCGCTACAAACGATCCTCAATTTATTTGGATCTGACGTAAAACATGGCTGTCGTAGCTAAAAATAGAATATAGGGGTGCATGTGTTGTTTTTGGCTTATAACTTAAAAAATGTTACAGATATCAAAAATCTGACAGGGGGTAAAATTGATCAGCATGAAAAGATCTACCTAACCTGAAATTTTGAAAGACATGCTAAAACCCATGTAGGAGTTATTGCCCTTTTTCTTCAAATTTTCAAAATTTAACATTTTTCGTCATTTATCCCATAAACTATTTGAGATAGAAGTGATATGTAAATTTGAAAAATGTTTGTTTGTGTAATTTGAGGTCGGGTTCTGTTACATTTATTTAAGGTTCACCCTTATTCCTGGTCAATTTTATCAACTTCCTGCCAGGACTACCACCAGCAGGGAACATATTTTAACATTAAACCTTATAAAAAATCAATTTTCCCTGAAAAATTGAACCAATTGCAACAAACTTGATCAAATAGTTTATTAATTGTCCAATGAAAACCAGACTCCAGGTGAGCGATACAGGCTCTGGTGAGCCTCTTGTTTTTCATGGATTTGTTATCCGTGATTAGTGATTAGTGCATTTTTCGTGACTCGATTTTAATTCAATTTGGTATGAGTAGACTGATGACAAGTCTCATATTTAATAGATGTAAAGAGATAAGGTTACTTGAGCCAGGAGGCAGCACTATAGTCAGTTTATTTGATAGACGTGCTCAGTGATGAAGGTGTTAATTTTTCTTGTTTCGTGAACAGTGACTTTTCCCCTATTGATTCTATCTGTTGTGTGTGTCCTGCATATAAACTGTGACCAGTAACAAATTGAACAGTAACAAAAGACCTTGAAACAAAGTAGGTCATTGGGACCGACTTTTTTTACGCATTTACTATTCTGGTTAATTTTTTGTTATGATCCAGCTTAAAGCATGAAAAGTCACTGAGGATACTATGTTGTGACGGCCCACTTCAATGACAAGACATACACTTAGATTGTTTTGTAATGTGTAACGTCACCTCGAGAAGTTCCGAATAAATTTGAAGATTTCCCATTTCAAAAAATATACTTTGGTATTTCTCTTGTATTGGAAGATAAGATATATATTTTTAACAAACCCTTGATGTATAGTAATTTTTATTGAGAAATTAATACATCCAACTCATATATATTGACTTGAATAAATTTTGGAGGATGGGCGTCCTCCTTCTGTAACTACCGCAGGTACCGTGTTCACATGGACTGCAGGAAGTCATGGGTTCGAACCCTGCTGGGTCAAACTGAAGACCTAAAAAATGGTATTTCTTGCTTCTCCCCTAAGCATGCACACGGCATTAAGACTGAATGTCCGCTCAGAGTCAGTTTAATGTGTCTGGGTAAGGTGACATGTCTGACTGCGGTCTAGTACAAAACAGGGTTAATATTCATTTAACATTAAGGGCACATTACGATACACTTTTGATCCCATATTAAACATTTGCTCACAATTTGCATATAGGATATTTTTTGCCTGATTAAATCAAATATGTAATAAAAATATACCTTTATGTGCAACTTTTTTTAGTAAAATGAGGTCCAAATTTTATATATTTACTCATAATTTGGATTTGTGGACGTATTTTTCTTTTCGACAAAAATACATAACTTTTTTGTTTTAAAAGATAAACACAAGCTGTTTGTTGTTAAATTATTTGTAAATTCTGTTTTATATAAATGTCATTTAAATGTGTGCAATTTCTTTTCACATAACTCATATTTATCAAATGTTGACAAAAGTAGTAAAAAAACCGTCATTTTTTGCTGCATATTTATCAAATTTAAAAAAAATGCACTATTTACGTTTTTATGAAAATTGGCACACATAATCTTCTTCCGTAATCAAACCAAATGGCCTTAAAACAGAGGGGTCAATGAACTCGTTTTGAAGTTAGATAAGTTTGAATGATAAAAATCAGTGGAAAACTGAATCTTTTCCCGATAAGTCATAGTTTGACGTCGCGAAAATAACAATTTACGTTAGCAACGTAATTACCTCCCCTGGAACTGTATCGTATGCCCTTGAACTGTTAAGTTATTGTCCTCAATATGCATATTAATTTTCCGCTGGGCATTAGGCCTCCATTAATTATCATCGGCTTCCGAAATTATCTGTCTGAAAAGTCTATGGAATTGAATGAATTTTAAGATGAAAAATGGTCTTGTGCACATCATAATTTAATAATTTCTGATTGAAGAGGGGGGTGTTTAACCCTGTCAGTCACAAGCTTGGATCCAAACTATATTTTGTCGGTGTGTTAATTTTTTTTTTATGAAATTGCTGCATGCGATTCTTAGTTTCATCATTTCATCTGAATGAACTACCCCTAAATTATAAAAGTCATGTCTGTCCAATTTGCAGATAATATCCGGTGTAATTTTTTCTCTTATAAACGTTTCGGATAATTTTGACCGGATTCGGCAATGTCCGATAAAATTTCCGATGTTTACCGTATCTGAACCACCACCATCACTAACATCAATCATCATCATCACCATCACTGATCATCACCTTCATCGACAAAAACGTATAATGTTGTGAGCACTGCATATAATGTTGTCAGCACTGCATATAATGTTGTGAACACTTCATATATTGTTTTGAACACTGCATATAAAGTTGTGACCGCTGCATATAATGTTGTGAACACTGCATATAATGTTGTGAACACTGCATATAATGCTGTGACCACTATATATAATGTTCCGACAACTGCATATAATGGTGTGAGCACTGTATATAATGTTGGGAACACTGCATATAATGTTGTGAACACTGCATATAAAGTTGTGACCGCTGCATATAATGCTGTAACCACTGCATAAAATGCTGATTATTAACATAAGGCAGTCATGGCGTTCCATAGCTAATCGTGTAAAAACTTAATGATAATCATGCTGATCAACAATGACACTGATATTTACAAAGAATTTAAATTTACTGATGTTTTTTTATAACTAAAATTTACAACAAAAGCAATTATTTTCATGAAAATATTTTATTGACAACTAACTGACTGAAATTTATCAGAGTTATTACACACATAAATTTGTTATTCTAATATGACTTCAACATAATCGGAATTTGAATTAAACCGTGGTAAAATTCCAGTAAAATCACGTTCGTGCAACCGTCTATTTCTGTTATTTTTTTCTGGCTGTTCTCTTTATCCCCTCCTCCCCCCAGTAAAAGCACCATTACTCGTACGTAATTTCCGGTTCGTCTGCATTCGGAATATTTTCGTTAGGGCAAAATGTTTGGGACAAGCGTGTCCACAATGACAATTGCAATGAAAGTTGAGCATGCAGGGGAGACTCGCAATGTTCCAAAATTAAAATATACTCTCTCAAAAAAGAAACGCAACATCAGATTATCTTTTTGAAATATTATTTTTCCGGACAAATAACCAATAAATATCAAAATATATGTACACATGATCATAATTACACCTTCATAAAAAGTTTCCAGGTACAATCATTTAAATTCATCCACCCGTAAACGACTTTGGTCGCAATCTGGGACACCCTACGATTTACGCATTGCCAAAAACTGGGTCGACTTTCACGTGCAAATCATGGGTTATTTTTTAGCTCAGTCAGTCGGTATAAAAACCCGGTATTTCTTTTCATGAATGCATTCGTAAAATAAAATTCTGATGAGGTGACGCTATGCCAAGGTTAGACGCTGCTACCCGGAATATCGCTATCGGACGACTAGAGGCCGGAGAATCACAGAATGCTGTTGCTGTAACGTACAATGTTCATCGTAGCACAATTTCACGCCTTTGGGGACGCTACCTGCAGCTTGGTACTACGACAGATCGGCCACGTTCAGGGCGCCCGCGTGTTACAACCAGGGCGCAAGATCGTTACATCAGACTTTTCCATCTGCGGAATAGGACTATTGCTGCAACAGAAACAGCTGTAAACGTCCCTGGGTTGCGCCGTATATCAGCACAGACAGTACGCAATCGGTTACGTTCTCATGGATTGAGGGCAAGAAGACCTTACTTTGGAGCAACACTGAGACGCCAACACCGCCGAGCGAGGGTAAGATGGTGTACTACAGTTCGTGCATGGAATTTACAGAACTGGAGAAGAGTATGGTTCAGCGATGAGTCACGTTTTCAACTGGAAAAGCGAGATGGTCGCATACGTTTGTATAGGCCCCGAAACGAACGTTTTGCGCAAAACTGTGTTGTGGAGAGAGACAATTTTGGCGGAGGCAGTGTTATGATGTGGGCCGCTATTTCTTATGCCAGAAACACACAGCTGATACATATCCAAGGCAATCTGAACGCTGTTAGGTATAGAGACGAAATTTTACGACCTCATTTATTGCCCGTAATTGACATTCGGAGAGAAATTTTTCAGCACGACAATGCCCGACCACATACAGCACGTGTAACAGTAGACTTTTTAGAACAACAGAATGTCAATGTGATCCGTTGGCCGTCACGATCACCCAATCTTAATCCAATTGAACATTTGTGGGATGAAGTGGATTGGCGCGTGCGCCAACGACAACCACCACCGCAAAATCTGCAACAATTACAGCAGGCACTTCAGTTTGAGTGGCAAAGGGTACCGCGTGTTCGAACTCAGCGTTTAATTCAATCTATGCCAAGAAGAGTCGGGGCTGTGTTACAAGCAAATGGTGGACATACCAGATATTGACAATTTATGAGTGATTTATTGACAATATGTGACAAACTGTGATATTCCAAGGTAAAAGAACTCATGAACAAGAAGTGTACCAATTTTTGCATTCCTGTGTAAATTATTTATATCATAAATTATGAAAATAATATATGAAGTAAATTTCCTATTTACTGTATGTTGCGTTTCTTTTTTGAGAGAGTATATTATAACTTCACTGTATACATACTAACCAAAAAGAAGCATTCTGAGACATAAATTACCGCCGTCCATCATAACATAGTTCATTCACGGGTTCTAGAAAAAAAAATGTGTGAATTAGTTTGTTGTCTATTTTCGCCAATCTCAGAACTGTTTTTTTTTTCAAAGGAATAAAAAAAGTGTCTTTTGGGGAAATTTTACCACGGATCAAACGAATCAAAAACGTGTTTTTGGGAGATTTTACAACAGATGCGCCTTATTTTTGTAAATTACGAAAATAAACAAAACTAAGGCGCATCCGTGCTAAAATATCCCAACAAACCAGTCATTACAGTATGGCATTGATTATTTTTTAAAAAACTATCCGAGGCAACACTCTTCTTACACCACCACATTTCAGTGGGAAAAACGGAGAAAAAAATTTTTGGGGATTCATTTCCGTTGATTATACTTACCCGACTTGAACAAAATTAAATCCCCAACGAACATTTCTGCTTTTACAGTGTGTATTGAATAGCACTGTCAATTGTTTTATCAAGTTTTATGTTTAAAGTAACCACGAATTCGACACTCGGACAGGAAATCGAAATACCCATAAATTTCTTAAGCTAAGCATCTTAGTTCGTGGTATTACCAAACACACCACGAATATTTATATTCATGTATTTAAACAAGTGTTTATGGTAAATAGTCTGAAGCTAAAAATGTCCAAAATATACTCTACTAAAAATTCTTTCTGAGGGTCGCAAGGATTACTATTCACCATAACTCCATATTTATTGTCAATAAAATATTTTACATTTTTTTCATTCGACCGCAACTATTTGCGAATTTATTATGGTATGAGCCTGCCGTCGTAGGTCAGCTTCGTCATCCGTAGACAGTTAAGTTTTCTCTTTTTTAACTTTTGTTCTATTGAATGCATCCTTATGATATTTTGCAATAATGTTCCCCCATAAAAAATTCAGGTTGAGATTGATTTTTGGAAATCTGGCCACTCTCTTTTTCCTGGGGTCATTAAGGGTTTTTGATGATTTTGGATTTAACGTTTTAGATTTGTGTCCGATTTATATGATTTCTATTTATAAATGTTCCTCAGTGAAAATGGAATACTTCATAAGATTCGTTTCTTACTATGTATGTCTGTTTTAGCGGTTTTGTTTTGTCATAAGAAATGTAAAAAAAATACATCAGGTATTTTTGTGTTACTTTTTTCGTTGCAGAGATAAAAGGGATTAAAGGGGCCAGATTTAGCCATTTTACACGACCCTGAACTTTGTATTTATCATTCGATTTTAATGGCTTTTCCTTTTATTTCATCTTGAATGCTCCCAATAGTATGTCAAAAAATGCTTTCTATCTTTTACGGATTGGGTTATAAAGGCCAAAAATTAAAATAATCTGGCTTGATATTTAATTTTTTTTTTTTCATCCGATTTTTATGGGGATTTTTTTCTTTTAATTCACCTTGTTGAGTGCTTTCGTATCCTGTTAATTGGAAAATTAACAGATTCTGATAAGTGTTTCAATATATCAAAAGTATTGTTAAAAATATTTGCAAATATGAGATATTATCATAACCGTAATAATATTGTCTATTAGAAAAACAAAAATAATTCGTTCACTTCTCATATCGTGAATGAAATCTTTATAAACATGTATATATACAGTGACGCGAATGACTTCATTGAAACATGAAGGCTCTCGCTTCCTCTTTGATATGAACTTAATTCTGTCCACAATGTTTACATTAGAATATCAAACAACATATATGCGAAGTATTTTCATGAATAAGTTTAATTTAAGATTTCTATATTTAAAGGACAGATTTACTTGGTTTCTGGTTCCCTTCCTTTACATATTTACTTTTAAAGAATAATATAATCAGTCCTTGTTTAGTTTAGAGTGTTACAATTGTTTTATCTAATTGTTTAATAATTATATTATGATAGGAACGGAGAATTGTCCTGTTTTATGGCATGTAGCGACTCCCGAAGGCTGGAACATAGATGATTTAGAAGCAACTGGAACAATAGAAGATAAAACATTCAAAGTTAAGTTTATACGGAAGGGGTCTTTGGTGATGCTTACAACCATACCAGAAAATATTCTCCATGATCAGGACAAATTTGAAGCTGCGATAAAATCTTTCCTTTCTAAATTGGTAGAAGAGTTAGAAATTGATACTACGCGAAGTTGCTGCGTAAATGTAAGACTTCATGTACTCGGAAAAAATGAAGGTTTGTTTATATATATAGCATTATGTTTTCAAATTTACATAAATTCTTATATTTTATTATTAAACCTCATAATTGGTAAGCCTAATGTCAGACAGAAACACCACAGGAGACTGTACAGTTTAAGACACTCGTGCAGGATATGTTTTGCTAATATTGCTTTATCAGGAACAACGAAAATTAGGTCAGACAGATATGAACACTTAAAACTTCCTGTGCATCTAACATTTTTGAGTAACATATCTTTTATTTATTTATCTGTTTGAGGTTTTACTAAACATTCATATCAGTGAGTCTAAATGGTTTCAGCTTCTGGGAAGAAAGAATAAAAAGTAACTTTTCAGCATTATCTAATTTAGAATTTGGTAAAGTCCGGTTTTACGCAAAAATCAATGACATACAAATAAAACAATCATTCTACTCTTGTTATAATATATAAGCAATTAAACATTTAAGAATGTAATAATAACTTACGACTAAAGTAATAAAAATGTACGGTCATCGTGTTTATTGATATTATTAAAATATTGATAAGATTTTGCCACAAAACGGTTTCTACCGTTTATGTAGTTCCTTCTTGTCAGCTTGTAGAGAGAGATACAACAATTAGGCGACTGGCTAGTGTCTAAAGGGTTGTTGATTCCAGGTATATTTCTGTCATAACTATTTAAATAAATATAAATTATGAGGCAGCAGAACCTCATCAGTATGTTTTCATGTAAAATCAAATTTGTCTGGAAGACAATTTCCTCGTACTTTGAACTTTCTTCCCAAAAACATAAATTTGTATTTCCTGTAAACCCAACAGTGAGGCTTTTGAAAACTAAAGAGTGCCCCCCTCGTGCAGTCTGGGGATCGACTTGTTTGAGTCAGAATTGTTCTGATGCAAAAAAATCAGAACTCACCTACGTATATACGTCAGCAAAAATTTCGTCGATTTTCGCCGATGTAAAGATATTTCAAAATTCTCGCGTTACTATTGCCTCAAAATAAGAAATATTGATAGTCAAGACTTCGGAGGTCACTTGCGCTATTACAAACTATTGGACTTACACCATAAGTGAGTGGTTTATAGATTTTATTTTATGTTTTTGACAAAAAATCAACATTTTTTAGTCTGACTTTAATTCTTTGCACTGTCTTAAATTGGTTTTTTTCAACCTCTCTCATAATTTTTACGCAATCTTCACACATTTTTGCGTTAATCAGAAAATTGTGGTGTAGATTCACGACCTATAAGAGAAGGTTCACGGCGTCTGAAGATGGTAACTGTCGTGTACATTTAATTGCATTCTGACGTGTGCAAGTAGCTTAACAGGAAAATCGGAAAGAAGGAAGATAACTCCGTCTTCCTTATACATTTTTCTACTAAAGACCGTAAGTTGATCGTCGACCTCGACAAAGCCTGGAAATTTATTTGGTTTGACCAACCCAAAAATTTTAAATCAATTAATGTACCTAATTTTTTTCTGAAAATTGGGCAAAAATATCTTTGAAGGTTGTATTTCTTTGTACAAAAAAATTTAAAAAGCTCCTTTGTTATATTTTACTTTTAGTTACATAAGCTTAAATCTAGAATATTTTCGAAGATAATAAAAATTCTAAATTCTATGAAAAGGTAAAAAAAAAATTTCTATCCATTTCACAATATCCTTATTTTTATATTGTTAGTACGATTTTATTATTATTTTTTTAAATGCTCAAATATATTTCATTATATGTCATATCATCATTTTGTTTAATTAAGTAATGACTCAATACATTTTTGTTTTCACTTTGAACATTTCCAGACAAACTGGTTTTCATCTTATTATTTATCTTTTTTGTCATTTTTAAAAACTACAATTCGCAAGAAGGCCACATTTTGAGGGGGAGGAAATCGATCCTGTAAGGGAAATGGTAAAAGCAATTGTAGGCATCTTGTTCTATATATTAAAGCGTAAACTATCATACATTCAATAATTTAAAAGTTCAATTCATATAACATTTTGTACTACATTCTGCTTTTTTTAATTTTTCGATCGAGTTATTTTATCTAAGATTGTCTATTAATCAAGATGGGGGAGGGTGGGGGCTCGGTAGCATCGGTGGCCGAGTGGTCTGGGTAGTTCGTCATGACCACTAATAATCATTAGCCTGTCAACACTGAGGTTGTGAGTTCGAATCTCACATGTGGCGTGGTGTGTTCGACTCCGATCTCAATTGACAAGGATTGCCAATTTTTCTACCAGAGGTCGGTGGTTCTCTCCGGGTACCCAGGCTTCCTCCGCCTATAAATACTGGCCGCCACGAAATAGCCAAATGTGCTCAAAACGGCGTAAAATCCCAACTAAACAAAAAAACAAGCTATTAATAAGATATATGTATACTTTTATGTACACGTAACTCACAGATCTCATTTACGAGTTTTATACATATATATGGTGGTTTACTTTTATTTTGTTGCATTTGGAAGTTTTGTATACATGTAAATGTATGCTTTAGATACTGCTTTATGGTAAATGAAGTAATATTTCTTCAGAGTTTCTTTGCAGATAAGCATTGGAGGGGGGTAAAAATATCTTAATGCAGGGATCAGCGTAAAAAGTAGTTCCATAGGCATGTTAGGTTGAAGGCCTAGTTTTGCTCCTTTTCATTGATGTACAAAATATTTCATCTGGTAAATAACATCCTTATTGCATGTCAACATTTGCTTTTATTTAAAGATTGTATTCATGGATGCAGTAATGCATCTCGAATACTTTATTGAGTGCGTAACTAGCCCCGGATGTAAAGGTGGGTGCGTACTCACTATTGTTACTTGGTAGTATGGGTATGGCAAAATATAAGTAAAGGGTGTGGTTTTGCTAAGAAATCACTTTGTTAAGTAAACTCCGCCAACATTACCTGAGTGGTATGCATAAAACGAGTCAAGTTAAGAATTTGCTTAGCAAAATCTTACTTTATTGAAACCCTACCCACTCCATTTAAGTCATGCAAGAAAAACTTAAGTTAAAAAATGCTTAAGATTTGACTTAACTCTAAAATAAATAGTGGGTGACTTCAGTAGTTTCAAATCCAATTAAATAATAAAACTCCATTCATACAAAAGGGGCATGATTTTGAACAAAATACCCAATAACATTGTACCCCATTTATATTCTCTGTGAATTTTGATTTATATTAAAACTTTGTATCTTGGCTTATTCATACTTTAGGTTTAGGCCTATAGGCACATTTAATACGTGGTAAAATTTAAAACTTATAAAATAAGATAAATTTGTAACAATAGGCTATCGTAAATTTATCTCCTCAGTATATATATAGATTTACCAAATATTTACTACAACACGCATGAAATTAATGCATTTAATGAATGATAATTGTTACTCATCAGTGTCTACCTTTATTGTTGTTGTATGATCCATTAGAAGGGAACAGATTTTTGGAGATCACACAAATCCCATAGATACATAAATCGATCACCATCTGAGCACGTCAAAATATTCAAATTTGACAGAAATACAAATTTTACACGATTGTGATCATACAATTCGCATATCGAATATAAGGTCAAGTCAGTGCACTGTTATTGTCTTTATACGGCAATCTTTGGTGACATTAGTCGACATTACTCCCAATATTGAAATTATTTAAAACGTTTGTTACCTTCAAGATGCCCCAGTTGATTTGGCGGAGGAACTCACCCTTTGAAAGTTCAATGAGCAGGTGTACAATTGATAGTTGCATAAGATTATTCAAAATAAGGGAAAATTTGGCTGCATATATTTTTTTTCAACAATATAAAATACGTAACACATGTAACAAGAGAATAAGTATTGATATTTTGTTTTAAAGATTTGTCAGTAGGTTTGTAAGTTGTTGTTTTTTTCTTTTTTGGGGGGGGGTGGGGGGGGCTGGGATTTTTGTGCTTGATAATATATTTTTTGTAGGTCTGGATTTTTTTCACACTTCTAACAAAGCAGTTTTTTTTATCAATAAAAATTCATCTTATGACAAATTAAACGAACAAATACATGATATGAAAATAGCTTTACATCCTCCCTTCCTCAGTTCTAAATACTGAAATACAAAATAAATCAAAATTTCTTTATTATTGGGTGTTGATGGGTTCAAAATCAGTTTAAATCTTTCCTCTGTTTCCATGTAGTAAATAATGGGACTTTTCTTGTAAAAATATTTTAGAATAGGTTTTCTCAGTTCCAAATTTTCTTACAATCGAATTTAAAAAAAAACACGTGTTAATAAGCAAATAGTTATTAGTACACTCAGGACACTTTGGGATTGTGAAATGATTTCATCTGAGGTATAATTTGGTACAATTTGCAATTTAAACGGTTTTAGAGATAGATGTCTTTTTTACCAAACAATGGACACAATCCATTTATTACTGAACAGATCAATCGAGAATGGACTGTTAAATCCAAGTAGATCTTTAAGTTGGTAATTATAATGCCGTTATGGTCCATTGAATTAAAGTGGTCAGACTGAATTTTTCTGACATTGAAGTCTTTAATGTGTGAGATGTTTCTGAGTGATAACGAGTTCTATGATTGAAGATTCTACATTAATTGTTCGAAGAATCTATGTTAAGGTCAAATCGAACTAATTGAAAGTATCCTACAGTTGTTTGATTTTTCGATGTAAAAGTCCATAAAAAGCATTGTGTAAATCCTACAGTTTCGTGAAAAAGTAATAGTATATTGCTACATACACGAAAGCTCTGATGATTTAAAAAAAAATATCTGTGTGATCCGATGTTCGACTGTTGAAAATTACAAAAAAGGCACCAATTGTGGGCAATCTTTAGGCAACGTCATGACGGCGTTCGTTAAACGTTGCAGATATAGTAACCTAAACTATTTACTTTGCAGACCAGTTACTTTCTTTCATTTTTTTTTTAATTTTTTACCATATCTATTACCTTTTATATTGGGGCCTCGGTGGCCGAGTGGTCTAGGTAGTTCGTTATGACTATTAGGTACGCCAGCTTACTCCATCAATAAAAACTGGCTGCCGCGAAATTGCCGAATGTGCTGAAAATGGCCTATTTTATATCAAAAAAGGAGTACAATTATCTATATTATTGTATTTTTACTGGATTTATTCGACAATAAAATATATTGTAACATTGAATCCGCTTGTCAGTGCGAATAACAAGGTACATAACTTTACACGTAGAGAAAACAATTTATTTATTAAACATTATCGTTGGGTATGCAACAGCATGTATAGCAACAAATGATATTTAATATTCACATTGTTCTGCTCAAACTAAATAAAATCCAAGAATGATGGTATGTAATTTCCTAAGTGTGTGCGTTCTAAGCATGTAATATTGTAGTCCGCTGCAAAATCCGCTGTGCGCTAATTTATAATATATTTCGTAGGCAATATTTGTTCTTATAAATTTATCAACAATGCATCTAATACACTAGGGAACTATTTCATCAAATAACATTACCAAATGCTGAGCCATACATTTACACTTATGTAATTTATAAAACCGTGCGTATCGTCATTATGGTAGACTAAAATATGAAGATTTTGTCCTAGAAGCTTCTAATAACATTTGAAATTTTATTCATCCGACTGAATGGTTTGCCTTAAAACTTACTTAAATAAATACTAATTCTCTGTAGAATTATAAAAAAGTAAGTTACCGTGAGTTAAAATACATGTATGTACACATGTAGACTTTCTTGTGAACTGTAATCTTCAATCCTAATTTCACATAGGCGGAGCCATAGGATCGACGAGTAGGGATGGCGGGGGGGGGGGGGGGGGGTGCACTATTTCCAATTTAATATTCTCATATTTTCCTAGTTAATGAAGATTTAAAGACTTTCATTCATGGTACAACATCTTATCTAGTTTAATTACCGATATATGTTTAATTACCAATGAATTTCAAATATTTTTTTTTACAAAAAGACAGACAATTTTTAATAATCTTGTGTTTATATATGAATCAGTGTGTAAGTCATTGTATATGAAGGGTGTGCGAGTTATTAAATACATGTACTTGCAAATCTTCAACGGGCACTGATGGAAACATTAATTTTACTTTCTTTGCTGCGATACATCTCCATCCAATTAACTCTTCCTCTTTTTTATTATCAGATTTGTAAAATGTTACATACATGTTAATTTTCACATCTATTTTTCAATCATCCATTACAAAAGATCATTGCATATTTTATGGTCACTTTCTTAAAATTTTCGTTGGATAAATATGAAGATTTTCAACAAAGTGAAACTGTGTGTCTAGTAATTTTAGCACACATTTCTTTGTTACCTCAACTGGAAAGGGGGGGGGGGGGGTGTCATCCTATAAATCCGCCTATGTTGTAGGTTTTTATAACTAGCATTTTAGCAACCATAAATCTGCCCTTACAAAGTTTGCTTTTATATATTTATCGTAATCTGAACGACATAAACTGTGGAGATTTGCCAGTACGTAGACTAGGACTATTTCTGTATGGGGGTGAACAACTCTCAAGGTATACCAGTCCGTAGGGCACTCTTTACTTCTTTTTTTTGGAGGGCTTACAAATTTACTAATTTTGGAGATCTTTGGGATAAAACCCCCAGACGCACAACGTATCTTTGGGGGGGGGGGGCAGGGGGGGTAAAAAATTATGAGGCATTTTAAAAGGGATAAAAGATGGTTTGAAGTATATTTTGGAATATTAATATTTGAAAAGTTTCATCTTTAGTGCATGTACCTGTGACTTATTTAGTCCAGAGTCAAAATACAAAATGTATCAAAAAATTTTTACATTTTATAAATAATACCTCAAATCATACTAAACTAAACATTTTATGTATTTGTTAAGTATTTCATATGCTGTCAAAATTTAGGTGAGTTTATTATTATTAATATCATGCTAAACATTTATTAAACCGTTGGTGGTTAAACGATATTACGCGCATCATCAGTTTAATGAAATCAGGTTTAAAAGTAGTAGGGCCTTTTTCGCCATATTTAGTTCACTTCTAGGTCCATTTTCAATAAGCCGTCTGAGGCCTATAAAAATTTCTGAGGGCATAGCCTAGTATGTGTTCCCTTAAGATTTGCTAATACATGTAATAACCAACATATAAGTTACTAAAAAAAAATCTTCTTACCTAAACATGGGAGACATTTTAATACAAATTTGCCAAATTAACTTCTTGAATACAATTTTTCCACGTGAAGGACACTCAGAACCAAAACTTGTTTTTGGTGTAAATGAGTTAATGAATCTCTCTTTATATGACAATAGAATGATTTTGGGTCTGAAATTCCTTCTTGGCAATATTCCAAAAATGATACAAATTTACCCAAATTGCCCATATATACACACGACCTTTGCGGGTAGAATATTTTTTCTGATAAGGTGCATTGCTTACAACCGATTAAGATAAAAAGTAGAAAAATATTTCAGATTAAAAATCAATGTTTAAGAGTGAAACAAATAGTGGGGAAATTTAAACTTGTAATCGCAGATATAATATATATAAATATTCCTTCTCTCTACCAAGTATTAAAATAGCAAAATATCCTGATCCATGGAAACTGATTTGTGCATTGGAAAATGTTTGAAACAGAGATGAAAGAAAGCCGGTTCGTATACGACAGAACTTTAAAAGAAAAAAGTCAGTCTAGCTGTCTGTCGATCAGTGATTCGAAAAGGAGAGATGTCAGATGAATTTATTCAATTTCTTTCTCTTACACAATTTATCATCACTCCAGCAGGTCTCAATTTTTACGGATGATTCACACATTTTAACATATTACTGGAAATTTTGCCAATTAAAAAGATGGTCAATTCAGTGCGTGCTATAAAAAATTTGGTAAAATTTTAAACCTTGCGATGACCAATTAATTTTGTAATTTAAAACAACTGTTACAGTGACTATAACCAGAGACATATATAACTTGTTATATATGTCTCTGCTATAACAAGAAAGAATTTATACTGAAATTTACTGATTAAAATCACTTCGCAGGATATTATGTCATGAAAATATACAAGTTGACTCCAAAAAGTAATAATTTAAATCCGAAAGAGGGTGATGTGTATAATACTTTATCTATTTATTTGCAAATGCGCCAAGAAAGGGAGAAAGGCTATTACTTATTATCATCTCTTGCTAAATACGAGGTCATGACCTTCCTGATAAGGCTGGTTGGTATGATTACTTAGACGTGACTGTGTATGTGTTGATTAATTACTATTGTATAAAATAAAAACAACTAATGGCAAATAGAGGAATTAGTAGTCGCCATCTTATAATTGTTATATTAAAATTTTGATTTGTCAATACAAACGTTTACTATAACAAGTTTGTATGGATAAATCAACATTTTGATATAACACAATTCTTATCAATTTTCCAGAATTTAATTTTAGTAAAAGATATAATGGCAATTGGGGCTATTCCAAAACTATAGACCAGGCAAATCAAATTTGTAGACACGAGAGAGAGATGGGGGGGGGGGGGGGGGGGGGGGGGGGTTGACATATTATGGCAGAGAGAGGAATTAATAGATGCCATCTTATAATTCCTATCAATATTCCAGCATTTAGTTTTAGTAAAAGATATTTTCAGAAGATCCAGAAAAATGTAAAACATTCTATCAAGAGGATGAAAGTATTTAAAATTGTGTATGAAATTATTTCTCTAAACCAGAGACATTTTCTGCACCAGATCCTGAAAAAAAGTTTATTTTTTGTAACTTTCAAAGCAATTTAGTCAATAATTAAGCTGATTGAAAGTATGTAATCATTATTTTCATCAGTAAGTTATCTATTAATATTACACATTTGTTCTTGGATCATTTTTATTAAAACATTGAAACAGAAGGTAATAAGGCTAATTTTTTTTCGATTTTTCGTCATTGGTCAAATTTTTAATTTCCCTAGTTTGATTATTGTATGATCCTTCTAGCTTTTAAAAAATACTGCAATTGTTTTACTTTTAAAAAATCAATGTTTTTATCCATTTTTTTTCAGAAACAATGTGTATAAATCCAATGTGGTACAATGATAAGCACTGTAAAAGATAATAAAGTTTGTACCATACACAGATGGAGATAAGATTTTTGAAAGACCACTACTAATCACCAGCTGTGTTGAATGTCACAAGCAAAACATGTTAATTACCCTTGATATGTGGGAAAGTAATACCATCAGTACAGACAGATAAAGTGACTGTACTTCTCAGAAATTTTTATCCTCCCAAAAAAACAAATTGCGTATAGATACTTTTATTTCTAAATTTTGACCCCCCACCAATTTAGTTTCAAATATTTTGACCCCCAATAATTCTCAAGCTTCCCCCCCCCCACGCCCCTATAAATATTGACCTCTAAGCTAACATGCCTTATTGTGTTGTATTTGGATTTTAATTCTATGGTGGTTAAGTCTGTTTCTTTTTGGGAGGTTTCCAAAAGAACAAGCCAGGTTTTTAAACATTTGGTACATTATTCTAGAAGGGGCCTCGGTCGCCGAGTGGTCTAGGTAGTTCGTCATGACTACTAATGATCACTAGCCTGTCAACACGGAGGTTGTGAGTTCGCGAATCTCACCTGTGGCGGGGTGTGTTCGACGCCGATCTTAATTGACAAGGATTGCCAATTTTCCTACCGAAGGTCAGTGGTTCTCTCCGGGTACTCCGGCTTCCTCCACCAAAAAAAACTGGCCGCCGCGAAATAGCCAAATGTGGTGAAAACGGCGTTAAACCCCAACTAAACAAACAAACATTATTCTAGAATGGATGGCTTCATAGTAAAGTTTTGTTCAAACCTTTCACTGAAGATCCTAAGAGACTAGCCATGTTTGACTACCCAGTCAATAAATTCACTGCCTATTCAAAGAAAAGAAAGCGTATGAAGAAAAGTGAAGACTTTAAAAAAAATATATATATATAAATTTTCACTATCAATATCCTACAATAAAAATGGTTTAATAAATACTTTCATAATTTGGTGTCACCATTGGAAATTGAAATTTATAGTGTGTTATGATACTTTTCTTTTAGTTTCCTTGACCATATTTACAAAAAAGTGAGGGGGGGGGGGGGCTCTTCGATTTAACTGCTTAACCATTTTATACTCGTGTCCCAAGTTGGGAATCCCAGTTACCTTTCAGTTTATTTATTTGTTGATATTCTGACATGATATTGTACCGCTGGACATAACTACTCATGAATAACCATGGGGCCATCAGTCAGACCAATGTGCTTTGTTTGAGTATATACTTGTGATTTATAACGACACTACATGTACGTTTTTGCTCAAACATACAGTTAAAAGTTTAACATGAATCATATACTGGATAGTGGAAATAAAGCATACTCCACAATAAAACAACCCACAAAGTCCAGATTCTTTAAATTATTCAAAAGGTGCTTGAAGAACATTCAACAAAGCTTGAAATGTAAATCTGAATGTCGCCGAACAACTTTGAAATAGACTGTTTGTTAAGTTTGTGAAACGGTGAAACTTTGGCAAATCTGATTTTGATAATGTTTTCGTTTAATTTTTTGGTAAAATACTCATTAGAACAAAGATACTAGGGTGACAGGAATAAAATTGGGAAGTAGCGCACCCATATTATTTTATTCATTTTTTTCTTACTTTTGATGACCGGGTAAATTGCAGAAAAGTAGTATGTATTTTTTGCAGACACAACATATTCTTTTCTGCGGAAAAGTAAAACTTTCATTTCACAAAAAATTCCGAAACCTCATAGCTTAATGGACTGGAATCTGACGTATGAGAGCCTTAGTCATTAAAAAAAATCGGAAATTTAAACCAATTTATCTCGGTCGAATTTACTCCCCCCAATCCCCTTTTCTCAGAAAAAACTAGAATAAAATAAAAATTAAAACAAAAAACAAAAACTACAAAAAAAGCAAAAAAAAAAACAAATGAATAAAGGAAATGTAATGAAATGTAATGAAATGGAGATAAACTAAAATTACATAATAACGGAGTTACATTTACTACATTTTAATGCATATTTAAAAAACATATATAATTCTTTATCCGTCATGTTTTTTTTTCAATAAAGGTTACCAGTACTACATGTTTTTAGATAAAATGCATAAAATCTTGATGTCATGCTAACTAGCTATCCCGCGCCGTTTATGCCAGATTGTTAGTTCAGAATTTGTTCTGGATGATTAAACACATTAAAGATGTGATAAGGTAATTAACACGGGATTTATTGATCACTCTGACACGTGCCGATAAAAAATATTTATGTATGAATATAAAAATAAAGAGATTTTAAATTCATGGGTTTTTTTTGCATTTTGATTTACATTTTATGACCTTTTTTTTCATTTCTCTCACCATCATGTTTTTAGATTTTTTTCTTCCAACCAGCGAGATTAAGGTGCTTCGAGGTATATCTACGAAGCCCTCTTCTTGATGTACGATGTATCTTGGCTGATTGCCGCGAAAAAATAAACCTGTTCACAAAAGACAATAACAAAAAACAACAACAATTAAATAAAGAAAATATAAAATATGCCTCGATCGTCCGCGAATGAGGAAAAGTTTACGAATAGACAAGATATGAACTTCTTGACAACAAAGATCATGGAAATATGAATCTGTATTATGGTATTCCCTACAATCAAAACTGCTGCAAGTTCCCTTCCCCCCACCCCCCCCCCCCCCCCCCAACCCCCCCCCCCCCCCCCCCTCTTCAACACTTTCCTTACCGGGGAATTTAAGACGATGCTTACATAGTAAGAAATTCTGATTACTTTTTAGTTGAAGAAAGCCAAACATAGTGAATGAAACTTTGGCTTAGTACATATAGAAAATTGTATGCGTAAAAAGTCGTTCTTGTGTGTCGAAATTGGTGTCAAAGAATATTATCGTTATCATCATGATCATTTTTAAATGAAATAAAAGCATAAGAACGGAAATGGACTTTATTAATGCATACTACGTACATGTACGTATGTTACAGTTTGTAATTCCGATATACGAACAATTATAATACGGATGCAGTTTTAGATTTTTTTTTCACCCACAGGTGTTTGAATGCCTTAATCTGATCAACAGAAAATATTAACTTGGAGTTGAATTTTAGATCGTAAAATATTGTCATAGATTCATATCCAGCTCATACATGTCATATTCAAAGGTCTCACTTGGTAACTTCGTAGCTAAACTTATAATACTCACTTTTTAATGTAAGATTCATTTCTTATTTTGTAGTCTCACATTTTGATGTGACAAGGGCGAATCTAGAATTTGGGGAGGGGGTGGCATCTACCCCACATTCGAATAATTATTCCCCCTCGCTGCAACGCGACGGATGAATTTAGTAATGATCTGCGTCCGTCCGTGCGTCCGTCTGTGCGTTTCATAATTAGGAACAGATTAAACAAAAATAAAGAAATATTAAATGAAAAAGGAATGAAAGTTAACATTTTGTTTAAAATATTTTAAATTCCCTCCTGCACTAACACTAACCTAAAAATAAAAAACAACCTAGCTATACTTGTATGATTAATTTATACAATGTACCTATATGAATTTCACATATACTGATTCAAATATTTAAATAAAAATGAAAGCAGATTTTAAAAGTTTAAGCCATCGTCTGTGAGGTATAATTAAATGAAATTGTTCAATGCACGTTGATGGAAAATTAATTTTACTTTCATACCTTTCCATCGACTTCTTCTTATCTGTATTTTCCCGTTGTAAAAAGTTACACGCGTGTTAGTTTTCACAACTATTTGTCATTTATTATCAATTACATGTACTACAAGAGATCATTTGTTATGATGACTTTCTTAAGATTTGATAATTATAAACATAATCAAGGAAGTCGATTTTTGTTTTTATTGATTTTACATATAAGATTTTTTGGGGACCTTAACTTAGGAGAGGGGGACCCGTGCTCCATGTGCTCCGTAAATCCGCCACTGGGTGATCTTTCTCAAATTTGCATAGTTTCATTGTCGAGCTTTATATTTTGGAAGATGGAAGACCTGGATGCTTTATACTTTGTAAATAGATGCCTTATGTTACGAAGTTTCCGTCTGTCATATATAACTTGTCCTTGACCTCATTTTCATGGTTCAGTGACTACTTGAAACTAGAGGCTCACCAGAGCATGTATCGCTCACCTGGAGTCTGGACAATTAATCAACTATTTGACCAAATTTGTTGCAATTGGTTCAATTATTCAGGGAAAATTTGTTGAAGATTTATTTTTCATAAGGTTTTATGTTTAAATATGTTCCCTGATGGTGGTAGTCCTGGTTGGAGTGCTGACATGCTGGACAGTATTCTTCAAGGGACAAAAAAGGGCAATAACTCCTAAATGGGTTTTGGGATTTCCTTTAAAATTTCAGGGTATGTGGATCTCAACATGGCAAACATTTTTCAAATTCACATCTCACTTCTATCTCAAATAGTTTTGGAGATAAATGACGAAAAATGTTAAATTTTGAAAATTTGACGAAAAAAGGGCAATAACTCCTAAATGGGTTTTGGAATTTCCTTCAAAATTTCAGGGTAGGCAGATCTTGTCATGCTGATCAATTTTATCCATGTCAGATTTTTGATATCTGTAACGGTTTTTAAGTTATAAGCCAAAAACAACACATGCACCCCTATATTCTATTTTTAGCTACGACAGCCAGGTTTTATGTCAGATCAAAATAAATTGAGGATGATTGGTAGAGTACATGTCATAGATCATTCCTATTAAGTTTCAAACCGATCGGCCCAGCGGTTTCAGAGGAGAAGATTTTTGAAAATCAGCCAATCAGAAACAAGAATTGCATCTGGTGGCCATGTTTCTTGAGCAATCAGAACGAAATGAGGAAACTTTGTTGCGGACCTTCCATAAACCACTCATGCAAAGTTGGAATTGGCCAAATGGTTTCTGAGGAGAGGATGTTTGAATGAAAAGCTAACGACGGACGGACGAACGACGGACGGACGAACGACGGACGGACGACGGACGACGGACGCTGGCAATAGCCAGGTGAGCTAAAAAGTTAGGATTTTTTGTAATGTTAATTTCTCTCTTATTATGAGTAATAGGATAACTATATTTGGTATGTGCGTACCTTACAAGTTCCTCATCCCCGTCAGATAGTTTTCAATTGACCTCGACCCCATTTCAAGGATCAGTGAACAAGGTTAAGTTTTGGTGGTCAAGTCCATATCTCAGATACTATAAGCAATAGGTCTAGTATATTTGGTGTATGGAAGGATTGTAAGGTGTACATGTCCAGCTGACAGGTGTCATCTGACCTTGACCTCATTTTCATGGTTCAGTGGTTATAGTTAAGTTTTTGTGTTTTGGCCTGTTTTCCGAATACTGTATGCAATTGGTCTACTATATTTGGTGTATGGAAGGATTGTAAGGTGTACATGTCCAGCTGGCAGGTGTCATCTGACCTTGACCTCATTTTCATGGTTCAGTGGTTATAGTTAAGTTTTTGTGTTTTGGCCTGTTTTTCGAATACTGTATGCAATATGTCTGATAGCATTTATTTTCATTAGAAATACACGACAGGCGAGAAATTTATGTGTGTCCACTCTTGTAAAATGTATACATGTAATTTAGTTGAAAAGTTAAGTTATAAAAAGTACCAAAAATGGCCGTTAATACATTTGGCTGGGTTATCAGAGCTCACTCTATAAAAACACGTGGAAATTTGCATATTCTGTTCGAAATCGACTCTTACATGTACATGTATCATGAACCAAGAAATTCTTATATAGTTTAATTCTATATTTTCGAAACAGTTTATATTTTTATGAAATGCCCTCTAATGAAACAATAACAGTTAACAAATCTTTATGATGTCTATTTTTATCTTGCCTGACCAGAAATGACAAGCAACATTTTTAAAACTATTATTCAAAGGTGACCGAAGCAAAACGTTTTTACAGCAGAAAATTAATTTGAAACCCTCAATTAATATCTGCAATTCATTCCGAAATCTCATAGCTTAATGGACTGGAATCTGACGTATGAGAGCCTTAGTCATTAAAAAAAAGCGTGGTTTGACTCGGACTATCTACATAAATGTATTTAGTTTATAAACTACATGTATTTTCATGCTTTTGATTTGATTTCGTCAATTTGGCACCGGTGCACACCCTATCAGTTTCGTCTCTTTTTTTTAAACTCAGATTGCAAATAATCTTCATATAGTTTGATGTTAGTTTCTCACAAAACTTTGTCTACTCAGTTAAAAATATATCTTTCCCGGTTTCTGATGTCAGAATTGTATTGTTTTACCTTTTTTTTTGTTGAAATCAGACAGGAAGACATTCTGATTTAACGAAAGAAAGTTTGTTACTGTTTCAGTTAAATTGAGGCCACTGATTTTCTCAGGTCAGTTTTATTTTTTATTTGTTGAAGTCAGATTCGGAACTATTCAGCTCACATTCATACTCTTGTAGATTCTTATTTGATCAAGTCAGTTACATTTCTGATTTGTATTAGTCAGATTCGAATATATATCCGCCTCGCAGTAAAACAAATGAAGATTCTTATTTCATGAAGTCAGATTGTTGGGTCCCAGTTACTTATCTCAAATCAGTTTCATTTCTTATCTATTTAAATCAGATTCGAAAATACCCAGCTGAAAGTCATACACTTGTAGATTCTAAATGGATCAAGTCAGTTTGTTCGGTCTCATTTAAATTGTGCGCACTGATTTTCTCAATTCGGTTTCTTTTATTTTCTTTTAAATCAGATTGAAAGTAAAGTCAGGAAATACCAAAGGGATATTCGAAGTAGGGGAAAATCGAAAACAACTGACAAACTCCGCACAACACCGAAGACAAGACAAAAACAATACAAACATTACACTTAAAACCTAAAAACATATGAACAACATGGACCCTACCAAAAACCCGGGGGTAATCTCTCAATTTTGAAGCGATGACAGTTTGTTACTTTCTCATATTCTCATGCAAAGTTATCCTTTATAAAATATTCTAGTCAAAGATTCCTCTGACGTCAGATGACCCTGTTTCTTAATTGACTAGCGTCAGAGACTACTCTATATACAAAACTGGGAAATTTGTCGACTCTGTCCAGATATTGTTAATCAGTTTTATATAGGGATTTTATTTCTTGTAAATGAACTTGAGTTGAGTGCTTTTTTATGTCAGCTGATTACCCCTATCTTTCACAGTTTTTGTCATCACAACAGTGGTAAAAAAGAAGTCATGAAATATTTTTCATCTTTTAATTGAGTAGAATTTTAACATAATTTATTGCTCTGTAGATAAAACGGTCTAGATATTATATATTACTATGCTTTATTGAGCCAAGCATAATAGTGCTCAGCTGTCAATATGAAGCTATCGAATTTAAATACTGTTCGGAGCATCCCTTTTGTGAAGATTACTGTGGTCCTTCTGCAGAAATTTTTCATCCAATTCATATACCTGATGTTCCTTTTCAGTTAACGTTGGGGTATTTAAGTAGGATTTTGATTTTTTGTTAGAGAATGCTATTTTTATCACACAAGACTTTAAAACTATATTAATATTCACAGCAGAATATAACAAAACATTCATTTTTATGGTAAATCTGTTATCATCATTTATGGTAAGATTTCATTTGTTTAATTTGTTGAAAGGTGACCGAATTGTTTCAATGAACTCCTAAATGGATCAGCGAATGTATACATAACATGGGATCTTTAAATCATAAATTACACCTTTTTGACCTGTATTTTACAATGTTATTCCTGAAATTGTATATAATTACAATTTTCGGAAAAGGCTAAAGTCGGTTTTCGAAAATGAACAATAAGAAATTAAAAAAAAAATCGGAACTTTCCAAAGAAGAAAAGATGTATTTTATTATTACCCGGCTCCTTTAGTCTTTTTTATTTAGCAAGTTTATGCGCACATCATGTTCTGACTGTAACAAGTAAGTTAAGAGCAACGAGAAGGGAAGTTACTCTTAGTAAAAAATGTCTTGAATTGAATCAAGAAGAAAAATTTTAACTTGAACAAACTTACTTGTACAAGTCAGAATAATATACCATTAACTAACGAGAGATAACTCTTCCCGGATTTTTTTCCTGACTGTTTAGAGTAAGAAACATTCTGACTTAAATATGTAGATCCCCTGACTGTCGTGTATTTACCACTGTTGATATTGTTTGTGTTTTCCTACCCAGTCATAAATGCATTCGAATCCGCTCTTCAATGTTTCAGTTTTTTTTTTTTTTGGATTACCATAGTATTTATATTCAGTTCATCAAAATGGACTTCATGTTGAGTGCATTAGACTTTCAGAATACACATATCTCCGTAACTTCTTTTTTGGCCGGATCATACTTGTATAAACATACTGAGTTTGGTATGTTTTGTTTTCTTTTTCGATTTTAGGTAAGAGAAAGTAAGCATTCTCTTTGACGATTTTAAGTATTCTTTTTCAAAGCATTGCATAACAATATTCTCTGATAACTGATAATATGAATGAACACAATTATCATATAGAGAACTAAAGGCAGTCTCAGTTTACGTGTTACTCAGATTACTATGTATATACAACTTACAATAATATTTATATGAACTGATCATTGGATCAACTTGAATACCTATTGATGATATACTGCTTACCCCAAGAAAATGAGACTTAATATGTAATATTTTAAAATTGTTGATTTTTAATAATAATGAGCTCCATTGTTATTGCTATTTACGACGTAATTTGATAGGAGTGAAATATTACACAAGAAATAAAGGATCACTCTAAAAACCGTCACGGAAAAACAAAATTAATGTCAATTGACCATTTTTCAAAAACCAGATGACAGGGACAGATAATCCAAGTTAACGTGTAGAACTTCTTTTATCTTTTAGCTGCAAGAGATTGTAAAGTGAAAATTGATGTAGGCTGTGTTTAATCTCAGTTTTGAACACTTATACTTTCTATAAACTTAAAAAAAATTTGTTTTGAATAGTTAAAGTTATATTTTCATGGTTATGATTTTTTCCTTTTGAAAATAAGTCTAAAATGGAGAAAAAAGCATATATTTACTTGTACTATTATGGGTATGTGTATTGAAAACTAAATGTCTTTTTGAACAAATAGCTTGTGATTTATTGTCAAAGCCCATGTAATGTTTTTTTATTATTTGTATTTTTTTACCATCTGTTTTGTTACAGTTTATATGTGTTTCACCTGAATTTACCTAAGGGAAAAAGCAATCAAGGAGTGATAAATCCAAACTGTGGATACAAAATATTTTTGCAATCAATTTCTTCACAACCTAAATTTTGACATCAATTAATAATAAAAAAACAGAATAAATATTAATAATAATTTTCCTGTACCTCCAACGATTTGTGACTACCACGGATTGACTTTGTTGATCTTCACGATGGGTGCCGTGTCGGTTGCTCGTTTGTCTTCCCGGTTTATCTGTCTAATTGATTGTGTTTTTTAGTTTGCTCTTTAGGTATATTTGTCCTATTTAGTAAGTTCATAAATTTCCAACAGTTTATAACATTTACAAAATAATCATGTCTACCTAAATAAACACCTTTTCTCAGCTGGGAGATTGTATATTCAATCATCAAATTGCAGTTAACCTTTCTATCTTCACCTATCTGGTATTTGTTAATTATATGTTATAATTGATAATGTAAATATTGGTAAGCCTGTCACATAGCTAATTATTTCAGTCTCACGCGTAAATTTGGATTATCTTCCCTGATACCGCTAAAAGGGTATTTTTATTGGCGGGGGAGGGAGGATTCGTGAATTAACTAAATTATAAAAACATTTCCTCTCCATATGGAGATACAAAAAAATCAAATGTCAAGATAGAAGGATAAGACATTGGAAATAAAACCTTTTTAGCTTACATAAACATAAGTATTGGCTACATGTTTACATTATCTACTCATTTTTTATCTATTTTAGTGGCTATTGGGTATGATTCTCCAATAAAACTTCAGACATCGGACAAATGTGTACAAGTACAGACACAAATGGAAAGCAAGGAAGTGCAAACCAGTGCAGAAAAAGCATTAGGCCAACCTCTTTCAGTCATACCTGACGTGGAGACAGATAAAGGTCAGTTAATTTGGGGATTGAGAAATGTATAATGAAAAATGCTTAAATCACAAACCGCAAATGAATTTTATCGTAGTGTTTCTTCCACAATATTAGTAATAGCATTGTCCTCTTATTTATATGATATTTATGTTATCTGCAGCAGTTCTTCAGATTGTACCAACTGACGTACTTACAGTACAGCTAAAAAACCTGACTACACATTAACTTCAAGGTAACATAATCTCTGGTTTAAATCTCTGCCCTAGGACTAAAAACCAGAGATTAGAACGGCTCGGATCAGTCATGTGTGTGATCAACCACAGATTTGAAAGCAGAGATGAGGACAAATTCCAATCGCTTGCCGGATCAGTCATAATCTCTGCTTTATTTGTTTTTTTTCAAATCTCTTGTCCGACTTATTCAAACTGCGAGCGCGCTGTTCTATTGCTAAAAACCAAAGAGTTGAACCAGCTATGATTAATCACTTTTAAAATGTTGCATTTTCAGGAAACATACTTGGTTTTCGACAAAAAATTTATGTATTAGCGGCAATATGATGTCCACCTTCCTCCGAAGGAGCGGTTATCCCCAAACGGCCATTGACAGGGCATTTAAATCTGTATCCAGACAAAACGCCTTAAAGTCTGGACGGAAATCCGAAAACAAACGCGTTCCACAGGTCCTTACCTACCATCCCAATAATGTCGCCATCCGTAACATTCTTATGAACAATTTTATCAACATAGTGATGAAAGATCCGCTGATGTGCGAAATATTTTAAACTGTTCCCATCACTGCTTACTGTAAGGGGAAAAGTCTATAAAAAAACACTTAGTCAGTAATTCGATCAAGTCGAACATTTCGTAAAAAAAAATTACTACCGGGGAACCAGGACATGTAAAAGGTCCAGATGTGTGACATGCCCCTACACCATGGATACTAAAAAGATCTTGGGCCCTGACAACAAATATATAATTCAAAATGGGTATATCTCTACAGATATAAATTTTTTCGGGTTTAAATTCTTACTTTTTGGAGTTAAACTTGTATATTTCATGACATAATATTCTGCAAAGTGATTTAATCAGTAAATGTCAGTATAAGTGTTTGCTTGTTATAGTCACTTTAACAGTTGTTTTAAATTAAAAAATTAATTGGTCATCGCAAAGTTAAACATTTTACCAAATTTGTTCTGACACACACTGAACTGACCATCTTTTTAATTGGCAAAATTCCCAGTAATATGTTAAAATGTGTTAATCATCCGTAAAAACTGGGACCTGCTGGAGTGACAATAAAATTGTGTAAGAGAAAGAAATTGAATTAATTCATCTGACATCTCTCCTTTTCGATTCATCTGATCGACAGACAGACTGATTTTTTTTTTTAAAGTTCGGTCGTAGTGGAACTGGTTTCCATGAATACGGATATCTTGCTATCTTAATACTTGGTAGAGAGAAGGAATATGTATATATACATTTATTATATCTGCGATTACAAGTTTCAAGGTGAATAATTCTGTTTATGGAGAAAACAGAGAGGTAGGGCCACTTTCCCCAGTATTTGTTTCACTCTTAAACATTGATGTTCAATCTTAGATATTGTTTTACAATTTATCTTAAACGGTTGTAAGCAATGCACCATACAAGAAAAAAATGTATGCTTAATCATTAATATGTTCATGATTTCTACCCACAAATGTCGAGTGTATATATGAGCGATTTGGGTAAACTTGTATCATTTTTTGGAATATTGCCAAGAAGGAATTTCAAACCCAAAATCATTCTATTGTCATATGAAAAGAGATTCATAATTCATTTACACTAAAAACAAGTTTTGCTTCTGACTTTCCTTCACGTGTAAAAATTCTATTCAAGAAGTTAATTTGGCAAATTTGTGTTAAAATGTCTCCCATGTTTAGGTAAGAAGAAATTGTTTTAGTAACTTATATGTTACTTATTACATGTATTAGCAAATCTTAAGGGAACACATACTAGGCTATCCCCACAGATATTTTGATATTAATAATAAACTATCCTAAATTTTGACAGCAAATGAAATACTGAACAAATAAATAAAATGTTCAGTTTAGTATGATTTGAGCTATTTATTTTAAAATGTAATTTTTTTTATTAATTCTGTAGGCTCAGGGGCCTGGTTATCGAAGCTGTCCTAAAATCGGTCCTAAGATATGTCTGATGACAAATTTTAGGATTGTCTTTGGACTATCATAAGACATGACTGAGACTGTAAAGCTATCCTAGGATTATCTTATTTTGCAATGTCCTAAATGGAACATTATAGTTTTGAAAAATTGAATTTGATCATATATATGCAATATTTATTTGAAAGTTTATAGGACATATGTTTGGAACATTGTGGTTTACCTATGTTATCATGGATAGGTTTAACTTGAAAAACATTTTGTACATCAAATGCACAAAAGTCCGAAAAACAATCAAAAGTATAGATTCCCGTCACAAACATACATAACTTGTCTCAAGACCTGACACCGTTCTTGAAGAGTCGTTAGAGCTTTTTGCCCTTATTTATGTTTTTCAACTGCATTGTTTACGGTTTTTTCGGGATGTTTAGCTAAGTTCTAAGTACAGACTAGCATGGGTCCATTTTCAAAAGTCTCCCTATTATAATAGCCTTGCTGTGGCTAAATACTCCTTCAAATTCTTATTGCGTTTATACGCAATTATAGGCATATTTTTAAAAATTTCTTCACAAACTTCATTTTTTTCTAAATTCTTCCAATGTTTTTTAATTTCTCTGTTTAGATTTTCAACCATCGGGTTGTATTTTGTAACTAGAGTAAGAGGAATTTCTCTTTTCCGGAAACTTTTTGTCAGTGTTGTTCTTCTGTCACACTTTGTGTTTGACTTCTTGTATACAATGTATTATTAGAAGTTTTTGTTTTATTGTATCCTCTTTCTACTAATTTCCTTTCAAGGTTTGAAATATGTTTATTAACGTTGCTATTATTTCTGATATAACGAATAGTTTCACCCGTAGTAATACTTGTGAAAGTATGCTCTGTGTGTGCACTGTTAGTGGAAAGATATTGGTACGTTTCCGTACATTTAATATGTGATTTGATATCGAATATTTCACTAAATTGAAATCTTTCTCCTTTGTACACCTCAGTGTCTAATTATGTCACTTTGGTATTTGATATTTCAAATGTGAACTTTAGTAGAGGATCAATATTATTAGCAATATCAAAAAATTCCTCAATTTGTGATTAATCTATTACCATTAAACCATCATCACCGTTCTGGCAATGTAATCTAATGTTTTCTCTGTATTCAAACATTTCAATTTTCTTTTTTAATATTACAGGACTAGAACTCATTATTTTCTAATATTAATCAATCTGATTAAAACTATTATCTATAGTTTCTAGTAATTTATCTATCATCATATTAGTGTACATTGACCTAACATCATAGGCAACAAGTGTGCAACTATGTTTAAATTTCTTTGACTCTATCTTGTTGATAAACTCTTTTGTATCTTGAATATAAAATTCCTATTTCCTCAACAGTGGTTTCAAAATTAAATCTAAGAATTTACCTGATTATCTGATGTTAGGAATGAGAAAACAAAACAAAATTTCTTTTGAAGTATTGATGCTCCTAGCACATCAATTGTTTTCTAAATTTTCTAATTTTAGTATTTGGTCATTTTGTGTCAACTATTTACAAAGTTTGTATGTTTTAGGTCATTAAAGGTTTAATATAAATAAAGATTTCTTTTTAGCTCACCTGGCAAAGCCACGTGAGCTATTGCCATCACTTTGCGTTTGTCGTCCGTCCGTCGTCGTCTTCGTCGTCGATAACATTTCATGTTTTGATTCTCTCCTCTGCAACTACTGGGCAAATTGGAACCAAACTTTGCAGAAATTATGTAGTAAAGATCCTCTATGAAATATAGTCTTTTCTTTATGACTGGACGAACAAAATGACCGCCATGGGCAATTCTTGTTTCTGATTGGCTGAAACTTAAAAAATCTTCTCCTTTAAAACTACAAATACAAGTGATGTCTTTGTTAATATAAATGATGTTTGGGAGGTTCTGACAAATAGTCCTCATTTCGTATTGATCGGGCGAAAAACATGGCCGCCATGGGCAATTCTTGTTTCTGATTGGCTGAAATTTGAAAAATCATCTCCTCTGAAACTACAAGTGCAAATGATTTGTAACTTGATACAATGGATGTTTGTGAGGTCTTCTTCAAAGATTCGTCTTTTCAACTTGATACATATATCTACATTTATACATTTCTCCAACATGAAATTTTTCCGAAAAAGATGTTGTAGAACCATGAACTGTATTTGTATTCTTCAAAAGCTGTCCTCTCATTGCCAAGTTTTACGAACGAAATATTATAATTCTAAAGAGCAAAATGTTTAACGAAAAATTCTAACTTCATCATTGAGAAATACTGAATTTTAGTATTACACCAAATGAAAGTGAGTCATAAAGAATATCGGAAAACGAATTGTATACTACAATCGTTCTTTTTGGGCAGTCAAAATGCGTTGACAAGTGATATACGGTCACTGACAGATCTGATTGGCGGGACTGAAATGAACAAACTTACTGATATATTTTTAGAACAAAATTTCAATACTTATTCTCTTGTTTCATCTATTACGTATTTTTTATTGTTGATAAAAAAATTTGCAGCCAAAGTGTCCTTTCTTTTAATAATATCATGCAACTATCAATTGTTGTGATACCATCTATTCCCGTAGTGGTATCAATCATATGTGGATACTTAAAAATTCTAAAGATTTACTTGACAACTTTAAATCGCGCAGTTTTTCAGAAATCAGTTCTATTAAAACTTTTGACTTTTCAACCCTTTACACTACTTTACCCCATGATAAACTCAAATCTCGTTTAAAGGGACTGATTCATAAAGCTTTTAATGATTCACGCAACTTTGTTGTATTAGGCTACAATTCCACATATTTTTCTAAAACATCTCCAAAAAACAAAACATGCTACATTGAAAAACAGGTTTGCGACATGCTTGATTTCCTCATTGATAACATATTTGTCACGTTTGGAGGAGCGATTTTTCAACAACAAATCGGCATTCCAATGGGTACTAATTGTGCCCCTCTCCTCGCCGATTTGTTCTTATATTCCTATGAGACAGAGTTTCTGCAGAACCTCGTGAGGAATAAACGTATGAAAAATGCTAAATCTTTTAATTTCACATATAGATATATTGATGATGTTTTGTCCATGAACAATCCTTCTTTTGCTCAATGGCTTCCATTGATATATCCACCAGAACTCGAAATTAAAGAAACTACAGAAACTACTTGTACAGCATCCTTTCTAGACCTTCATCTCGAATTTGACAGTAGTGGTAAACTAAGCACCAAGATATACGATAAAAGAGACGATTTTGATTTTAAAATTATAAATTTTCCTTACCTATGCAGCAATATCCCAACATCTCCTGCATATGGTGTTTATATTTCTCAATTGATTCGTTACGCTAGAGCATGTTCCAACTACTCTGATTTCCTTGAACGCCATAAACATCTGCGTGACAGACTTCTTAGCCAGGAATACGAGGAAATGCGTCTAAAAAGGTCTCTTACGAAATTCTTTTTCAAATACCAAGATTTGGTTGAAAAATATTCAGTATCTTCTACTACTATCATTGAAGATTGTTTTTTATAACTTATCTTGGTGTTTTGTTTCTACTTTACCAACTTTGACATCAGCATATCTATGTTGATTACCACCACTGGTACTTTTATGCCGTAATGGAAGCGGGAGGTTTGGCGCGCTGTAAAACCTAGATTCAACCCACCATTTCTTTTGAAATGCCTGTACCAAGTCAGGACCATTACGGTTGCAATTTTCCAGTGGTGTGATACCAGTTTTGTCACACGTCTTATGGACTTGCGAGTTTTGTTAATACTGTTATGTACCTTATTGTAAACCTGCTCATAGATCTTTCAAAGGGCGAGTTCTCCCGCCAAATCAACCGGGGCCTCTTGAAAGTAACAAACGTTTTAAATGATTTTAAAATTGGTAGTAATCATGTCGACTAATTTCACCAAAGATTGCATTGACTTGACATAAAATTTGATATACGAATTGTATGAACACAATCGTTTATCATTTTGTGGCTGATCAGTTATCTGTAAAATTCGTATGTCTGTCATATTTGAATATGTCGACGTGCTCAGAATCGTGATCGAGCCATACATCTGATTGATAGCTTGTTTGTTTATTTGAACTACCGAGACAACTCGGCCACCCGAGGTTACCGAGCCCTCCGAGCCCACCCACCACCTCCCCCTTTTGATTAATAGAGAATCTTAGATAGAATAATTATAGTTTACACTTTAATATAAAGAACAAGATGCCTACAATTGCTATTACTATTTCCCTGACAGGATCGATTTCGTCCCTCTCAAAATATGACCTTCTTGCGGATTGTAGTATTTAAAAATGACAAAAAAGAGAAATAGTAAGATGAAATTCAGTCTGTCTTGAAAATTTGAAAGTGAAAACAAAAATGTATTGTGTCATTACTAAATTAAACAAAATGATGATATGACATATGATGAAAAATATTTGAGCATTTAAAAAAAAATTAATAAAATCGAACAAAATAAAAATACGGATATTGTGAAATGGAAAGAAAATATTATTTTTTATCTTTTCAGAATTTATAATTTTTATAATCTTCGAAAATATTCTAGATTTAAGCTTATGTAACTAAAAATAAAATATAACAAAGGAAGTTTTTAATTCTTTTTTTAGTTTTACAAAAAAAATTAGGTTTTAGTATTTTTTTTTTAAATTTTATGGTTTGTCAAACCAACTAAATTTCCAAGCTTTGTGGAGGTCGATGATCAACTTACGGTCTTCAGTAGAAAAAAATATATAAGGAAGGCGGAGTTATCTTCCTTCTTTCCGATGTTCCGGTTAAGCTACTTGCACACGTCAGAATGTACACGACAGTAACCATCTTCAGACGCCGTGAATCTGCTCTTATAGGTCGTGAATCTACAACAAAATGTTCTGATTAACGCAAAAATGTGTAAAGATTGCGTAAAAATTATGAGAGAGGTTAAAAAACATTTAATACAGTGCAAAGAACTAAAGTCAGTCAAAAACATGGAATAAAATCTATAAAACACTCACTCATGGTGTAAGTCCAAGAGTTTTTAATAGCGCAAGTGACTTCCGAAGGCTTGACTATCAATGTTTCTTATTGAAGGAAATAGTCGCGCGACAATTTTGAAATATCTTTACATCGGCGAAAATCGACGAATTTTTTTCCTGTCGTATATACGTAGGTGAATTCTGATTTTTTTGCATCAGAACAATTCTGACTCAAACAAGTCGATCCCCTCACTGGCTGATATGTGCAGAATTTTGGCAGAAGTGTGGGTTTGATGATAAAAGCAGGACACTTGATACAATTGCAAACATGTGTATATAGATTAATTTAAGCTATGGACCCACTTTCAAAATTTCAAAAGGGCTGCCATTTTAAAGATGTTGGACTTTTAGTATTATCATGTTTTAATCTGTATTTACATGTAGGGCCTTGGATATTGAAACATTATCTGATTTTACAAGTGACAAAAACAAATTTAGTGTATCTAGATGCTTTAAGTAACATTTGTAATAATGCTTTCCACTTATAATATTTTCAAAATGGGGAACATTTTCAATTTGGCTGCTACATTACGAGACAAATGACAAAATAAAAAGTAACAAAAAACTTTAATGAGGCTTGAACTTGTCCATATCCAATCTTAGCACCGCAATTCAGATCACATAACAGCCCAAAACCCGTTAGTATGGTATAAGCCATGCTGCATTAAAAGGTTGCAAATGGTATAATTATCATTTTGATGCAAGATAAATAATTGTCTCATCAATAAATAGCAACTAAAGCCTGCAAGGACTTTGATAGTTAGGATTAATAGGTCTTTCGAACGTCTATTCGCTTTGGTTAATTTTGAATCAACGATCCAGGCCATGTTCTCATCAGAAACCCGAGCAAAATGTATTACAAATGTGATACCGGCAAATGACACTGCATGAAAGGTAATCTTTTGGTTGGCTTTCATACTTGACAAAAGTTCATGTACCTTTTTATCATAGAAAGATCACCTTTCACCTTCCGATTCACAAGACCTATAGAACAGATGGTCTTTCACCTTCCAAAACATCAAAATTTGTAACAAAAGATGACCTTTCACCTGGTTAATAACAAAATGGAAACGAAAGTTTATCCGTCACCTTTCACTGATCAAACATGTAATGAGAGATCATATGACTCCTCTTTGACTCAGTGCAAATCCGACAACACCAATTTCAAATACGATTAAAAACCAATTGTTCAGAGAACAATTGAAGGTCTTTCCACCTCAATTGCAGATTTCGTGATAACAAAAATGAGGTTTAAAATGTAATAGTGGGTTTTAGAGCATAGCTAAGCTTTCAGCGATTGCAAAGATATATGGTTCTATGTACTTTTGATTGAAATAAGGGAGGTATTATGCTACTTCCCGTATTACAAATATCACTTCTGGTTTGATATGATAGGTAATTTCACAATTGTTAAAAAAATATATGGACTGCTAGTTTGAATAACTAAGAAAAATGTTTATTTCTGGTTAACTAAATGTTTGTGATGAATTATACTGTTTTGCACTATAAACATCAAAAACGTCATTAATGTGACCTTATAAATTGACTATTCTAGACGTTTTCATAGGCTTAACATTGTCAGGTTAATTAACATTCCAATATATTCAAAACGTCTAAAAACGTCTACAGAAATAATAACGTTGCCAGAAATAACGTCATCAAAAGTAGTGCCTGAATTTCACGCTTTCAATAACTTTAATTGCTTTAAAAATCTGAAAAAAAAACCTTATAAAGTATGACAAAATGCAAAATACGTAATAAAGGTCATGACCTTGATGTTAAAACAAAAGACCCCATGCCTTTATCATGTACCATTGTTGAGAATTAAACGAAAAACCGAAAAGTTAAATGTTTTAGGGGCAATAACGCCTATAAAATGACGTCATACAACTTTTATGCAAATGTAACAAAGCTAGGTCTCAACGTTCTAAACATTTTCTCCATTACATTTTATCAGCTATCTTTTACCGTTTCAGAGGAGAAGCGATAACAAGCAAAAGTCAAAATTTAGAACTTGACCTTGACCTTTGACCTTGACCTCATTTTACTTGTTAGGGGTCACGGACCCTAAATACAAAGTTTCATGTTGATATCTCAACTCTAAATAACAATTTGTATGATACACCAAAAGTGAAAGTCGTTTGAAGGGACATGACTCCTATGAAATGTCGTCAGATCCTTTCCGACCATGGAACAAAGTTGCGCATACGCAGGTATGTTAAGGCTGTTTTTTCAGGGGGAAGTAACTCCTGTCATCCAGAATAGTAGCGTGTGCAACGTCACTGACGTCAGTCTTCGCGTCGTTGTTATAAACTGCATAATTACGCCAAGAGTTTGATGATTTTTTTTGTCGGCGCTGATAGTGTATGATGTATAAGCATACCATCTTCCGTTTTAAGTGTTAAAATGTATCCAATATTATCAGAAAAGGCAACGAAGTGGTAAAATTGAGAGCTGTCCGTCACAATAGATAGGCGGGGCCTATTTTCCTTATTTGGAAAAACTGTATCTATGAGAAGCTTGAAGATTTTGTCATCGCACCTGTTGAACGACATGCAGAGATGTAAACTGAATTGTTACCGGTTTAAAGGGACAATTCTCTCACTCATACACTTGTTTGTGCTGTCCTGGTATAACGGCCTCAGGTAAGATATCTTAAGATGCAGTAATAACCCAACAAACAAATGAACTTAGACGAAAAGATGCGAGTCATCACTGCACGGTCATCACCACTCATCACCCGTTCGTTATCAGCTATTTCGACGGGATACAATTAAAATGGGACAGTAGACAACGAAGGTATATGTGCAAAATAATGCAAAACATCAATCTGAGATTCGCCTTCAGAGCCTGTTATACACTTATAAGTTATACCCCCCCCCCCCCCCCCCCGCGTTGGAATTTTAGCCTCAATATACTGCACTGCAGTAATGTCCTTGGAATCTCTGGATAAAAATAGTGTGGTTCAGAGGAAATTCACACAAGGTGAAATTCAACTTGAATAGATACAAATATTCAATCCAAACCCCCCCCCCCCTTTCCCTCCAAAAGAGAGAACTTCAAACAATATTTTTTATTGCAAGAAATTAGAAGTTTTGGATGTATTCTCAGTTTGTTTTTCTTCTGTAGGAAATTTGTTTCAAATAATAGCTTTTTTTTATCTTCATATATTAAAATCAAAATGTATTTTTTAGGGGAGTCCAGGGTCATTAAAAATTTTGGAAGTTCACGTATAATACATTCTCATTGCATCATTGGTTCCATTATATCGTGATACGTGTATTCATGTGCTTTTCCAACGTTAATTCGATGCCATTTTGACATGGCATGGAGTTTTCTACCATTCAGCTGGGTCTGGTAAAAGGACCCATTCCCAATGGAAATTATTTTAAAATCATGCAGAATTCCCAAAAATGTTAACTTACACCTCTAATTTTTGTTCCAAATTGACCAAAATTTTTCCCAAAATAGGCCAAAAACAACCCTTCCCAATAACCCTGGATAAACCCCTGCATGGTTAAATACCGCGATATAACTCAGCTACCACTATACTTTGGGAGGAAGGGGTAAAATTTATTTTAGAAGTAATGCTTTAAGGATGTATTTATATGTGTGAATTGATTGAGTGATTTGACTGTCAGAATGATGCCTAAAAATTTTCTGGAAAAATCTTGATTACAGAAATAAGTTTTATTTATTTTGTAGAGCAAATTACTGGTGCTGTCTGAAAAAAATAATATTATTAGGGGTAAAAAAGTATTTCCAGTAATAAATTCGATCATGTTATATTCTTTTTAAACTTTTTTGTAGCACAATAGTGTTGGAGGTTACACAGGTTTTGGGAATTGGGAAAAAAGGAATTTTTGAGGGTGGGAATTGGGGAAGATTGAGGGGGGAAGGGCAAACATTTGAAGGAACTGAGAAAAAATTTAAAATTTATCAGGGAATTGGCAAAATCATACCCAGTAGTAATAAACGTGTAATTATGTACAGTAAGGTCATTAAATATGGCTATTATTATATCCATACACAACTACATAACCGTAAATAAAATAATGATTTTTTACGTGTATAACGCTCCAACAGTCCTTATTTAGACATGTGAAAGTGAGGCAATTTATATTTTATGTTATTATATGTAATGTATTTAGTAACTAAATCATAGTATTTTATATTTAAAGATTAAATGAGAAAATTTACATGTTTTTCTATAAATTTATTTCCCACACTTGGAGAACACTGTTGTAGGTTGCCCTTTGTCCATGAGACATGATGTATGTTGGATAATATTGCACATCCTTCTTTTTATTTTTCCAGAAATTTCAATCCACAAATTTTTTAGTGAAGGTTTTGTCTTTACCTCATATTAAGACAGTAATTGTATATGATTAAGATTAATGAATACAAAAGTTCAATTTATTCCTTGAAAATCCATACATATTTTTTTTGTTTGTTCTTTTTCTGGAAATTTTTAAGTTATAATATTGCTGGCTTAATTGTTGATAATTCTTTGCAATATTTACTAGTTGATTTTCATTTTCAGCCTCTGTTGATCTTTGTCACTATGAGAGAAACTTGGACGGTATTATCCAGAATAACAAGATTCATTTGAAAGGTAACATTAAATAACTTGGAAATATGCATTTAAACAAATAGACACAAGCAAATCATCAAAAAAAATCATAGGTTTACAATCTTATTCTCTTGGTGATATATTGTACTAATTTGGACACTTATTTACAAATTTTTCTATGTCTCCTTAGTTGTTGAACTTCACTATTTTGAATATCAAATAATGTAATCCAGAGTAACAATTATTAATACATTATTTGATATTCAAATTGAACATTCACATGATATGGTGAAATTAATATTTTATAACATTTATCTATGTTCTTGTTCAATGAGCTCACTCAAAACTGGAAAATGAATGAAAAAGTTTTACTACTGTCTGGACGCCTAAGTTCATGAAATGGATTTTTCAAAATGTGAATTGTCTAGTCACTTCAGTGAAAGATGCAATGAGCTAATATATAATTGAAACCATTGAATTTTCTATGTAAAAGGGAGATAACTCTTCTTATGGGATATATGGAAGTCCATTAAATATATTTAAAATAACAGTTTTACAAATTTTAGGATAGGTCTGAGGTGATAAATTCAAATCATTAATTTTTTGAAGTTTTCAGGTGCATTGATTTATATGTTGGAAATTCCCCATTTAGAATCAATTGTTAGGTATACTAATATAACCTTTATTAACAACTTTACAATTTTTATGTTTTCTTGGACGACTCAATAAGGTTAATTAACCAAGAAAACTTTGTTTAATAATTCTAACGTTTAGACTTTCAAAATGCAAAAAACCCATTTTACGAACTGAGTTTCCAGACAGTAGTTATATGTAAAAATAGTGCAACAAATTGAAAATTGAAATTTAATTATTTTTTAAGATTTATATGCCAAAAAAAAGCCACATACATGTAGGGTAAACTGTAAATCATATGCACACAAAGACAAGACATTGCAATGACATGTACACACATAAAAAAGCAGAACAGTATCAAAAGAAATAATTTAAAGTTGATTTTCTTGGTATTTAGATTCTTGTCTGCTTTTATAGATGTCAACTGGACTATAGTTGTAAAATTTATTTAATATTTTTCAAAAATAGAAATGGATGACAAAATAAAGCAGTAAAGAAGATTATCCAACGTAAATATTTAACCGATAGGTTCTTTACTCAGAAACTCAAGAGAAACATCAATTATCCTCCTTATGACATAGAAAACAGTTCAAGAACAATTGGATCCCTTTGGCCTACATTTAATGCATACGAGTTACTAATTTCCTATCATAGGAATTCATACCATTATATCAATGCTACATCATCACTAAATCTAACATTCTATAATGTTTACTCTAACAATTGGGTCACTGTGACCTACATTTCAGTGTTGGGTGTAAAGGTTAAGTTTTCATATTTAGTTCATATCTCAGGTACTTATACAAGATACGATCATATAATCTTGTGTGCTGATGTATCTTAGGGAGTAAGAAAGTATTTAATGGGAATTAGGTCACTATCACCCATATTTTATGCTCCACTGACTATGGTTAAAATTAACATCCAAGTTCATATCTTTTGTATTATAAGTCATAGAATCATGTAATCATGTATGCAGATGTATTTTGGGGAGTAGAAAGTATCCAACAAGAACTAGGTCACTGTGACCTAGATTTCATGGTCCACTGATTTTGGTTAAAATTTAAACCCATGCTGATATCTCGGGTACTCTTAAGATACAGGATCATATACATATATGTATGCGGGAAATTTGTTTGTGGAGACACGTTTCATTCTACAAATGTAATTCAAACTGTCTAGTAAGTACCGGTACAACTGGCAGGTGACATTGGAAGGCTGTCCTTAAATTGCAAGTAGGACAGGAAATATTTGTCTAACAGCAAATTTTATCAGTTTTTAATTTCACTTTTGGTTGCATATATCAAAAGTTACTCTTTGTTTTAATTTTAGGTGTCCTTGCAGTTGGTGGGTAGAGTATCATTGAAGATTGTGACCATCCAGTTTATGAATAAGATCTCAAGCATCATGTGCTGAATAAATTTGGACGTTTACATACCTGTATGTATATATATATATATATATATATATATATATATATATATATATATATATATATATATATATATATATATATATATATATATATATATATATATATATATATATATATATATATAAGTAGCTGTTAGTAGCTTGGCTTGTTTAAAAAGGACAGGAATACTACACATACAATGTAAATAAAGATGACTAAATTTTTATCAGTGTTATCTTTTAAAATGGAATTATTTCACACAAATATTGCATATCATTTATTATGGATTGTGAACGCATTATATTTTGTCTGGTGGTTTTATTGCTATTTTTTAATGCCATATAGTAACCCCAATATTTAACAAATCTGATAATATTGAAGTTGTCTCGTTGACAATTTTCCCTTGTTCCTAGATGTTCATATCTCAAATCCTAGATGTAATGAATTTTTCAGAACAAAATATTCACCTGTTAAGTGACTATATAATATTCATACACTTTACTATTACCAAGACTTTCTGTGCATGATAATAAAGAATTACTTAAAAAATGTATTCACATTTTAGCGAGTTGCATTCAGCCAATTTATGAATTTTTCAGAAAGAAATATTCATCTGTTAAGTGACTATATAGTATTCATACACTTTACTATTACCAAGACTTTCTATGCATGATAATAAAGAATAACTTAAAAAATGTATTCACATTTTAGTGAGTTAAATTCAGCCAATTTATGCATGCTGATTATGGTGTTCACCAGTTTTACTGTTCTGTGGCATCTGAAAAGTTTGTAATCTCTGTGAATGTTGTATCAGTAAATTTTGAGGCGCTTTTTCTCTCACTTTTATGAGCTTGAGAGAAAAGATGTATCAAGTGTTTAAAAATATTATCTTGGGATGTCATCAGATCATTTTACATTAAAATCTGGTGTTCTGTTGGAGTATAAGGATAATGTAGTTTTTGTTTCATTTTAAAGTTTTACGTACTGCTTGATCAATTGGTCTTCTTAAATTGTGCTATGGACTGTTGGATTAAAAGAAGAATTAATGGCACAGAAATAAAGGTTATACTCGCACACATACATTTATAACATGCATTTTTAAAATGATGTGTGTAAAAAAAACCAGCTTCTTGAACACTGGATAAAAGTTCAAAAATAATTTCCTACCTCCCCCTCCCCCCCCCCCCAAAAAAAAAAAAAACACACGCACAAGTAATCATTAGTTGATCTTCCTTGAAATCCATTCCCTCAACAAAATTTTAGAGAGCATTACACTCAACAGGGTATCAAATTGACCAATCAGAGTCATATTTTAAGAATGTAAGTTTAACATGTACATATGTTTCCAACTAATAATATCCAGATTATACAGATAAACATAAAGTTAGTGTCATGTGCAGTATTGTTTTGGCCTAGACACACTAACAGAGCTTTAAACCAGTGGAATCGTGTTTAAATATGTGGGAGAAAAGAAATTACTCGACAGATACTAATATTTATTTAAATTATACGCTTAGCTGAAAATTGTGTTTAAAGAGTTGTTTCCCTTTTTGCGTCTTCGTTGCGCTTTGCAGTATAGTACGTCATCCGTTTTGTTCAATCGCTTCCAATGTGTGCTCACTTCAAGCAAAAAGTTCTAGCGTTTCCGCTCAACAGATATTGTAGTACTGTATATCAATAAACTCGAAAATAATTACCCTATACGTTTTGTGCTATGCCAAATGACAGTTTGGTGTCATAAATAAAATCTACCATGTCAAAGTAGAAAATATGTGTCCAAATCCACGAATATCGACAAAAATCTGTTATTTGTAATTTACTGACTTCATATTAAACCACGGCATAGCACTTTTCAAAAAATATATAAAAATATCTTTCTCACCATACCAAAAAGCTTACCGAAATACTACAGGAAACGCTAGAACTTTTGCGTTTTTTGTTAAGGTAAAAGGGGGAGGCTCCAGGTCACGTGACAGGGTATAGGCATAAATAAACATCAAATAAACATCAAACCGAAAGTAGTTCCAACTTTAAGTAACCCACTAGCAAGATTACATAGATTTTAATTTATTTTCCCGTTATGTTTTTCGAGTGTGAAAATCTACAGATTTCCATGGAACAGCCTTAACATACCTGCGCAGATACACTGAAGACATTGCAAAAGATTTTAGGACGATATCTTTTACGATTTTAGAGATATAGCGATAACAAGAAAAAGGGGACGCGGGGAGATAACTCCTATAAGAATAAGTGTCCGGTCATACAGGGTGAGTTTTGAAACCCCCATTCCTGTACAACATCATTGGCCAAAAATCCATTCGATATGTTGTAAGACAAAAAAGCATCTCAGACGGCAGAAGAAAAAAAAATAATCAGAAGAAATACAAAAGATCTTTCCACGAAAAGTGGAAAGACCTAATTATTCTGATCCTGTTTTATCGCATGCTATCTGTAGGATTTAAAACAAAACTGAAAGCTGTTTGGCCCTTCATTATTTCAGTGTCGCACAATTCTTTGCCCACCAATATTGATGCAAAGTTAAAATACTGGGTCCTTTATTGAGCCTGGTCAATACAAACTGGACTATGAATGACAATAAACATTAACTTTTTTAACAAAAATTAAACAACAATAATTATTTTACAAACATAATTTATTTACATAAACTTTATTGTACAAGCATGTAGAAACGTATAAACAAAATACCAGTGTGGTGTGCAATTTTTCAATGCACTGATATGAAATTTTTTTTATCTGACAGTAGATTGCATCAAAATTTAATAAATTAAGCAAATCACATTCTGTTATATACATAACATTTCTATCTTTCTTCAAACAACAAAAAAGATACTGATCATTATATGAAATAAGGGTTTTAGCTAAGCACAGCAAAATACTACAGTATCATGTTGATAAGGGAAAAGTGTATATTAAAGCAGAGCGTGGACACAGTAACTGCGCTTGACAAAATTATATGGTGGTATATAACAATAATTCAAACTTAGCAAAATTTTTGGATCACTGAGATCCTTCATCAGTGCTGTCGCGTTGCGAAATTACTAATTAATTACATGTACAGTCGGACCGCCAAGTGCCATTTTGACCGTTTCGCTAGTGCATTCTATTTACAGAGAAACAGGTGGAGATAATTTCAGAATTTTTTACACTAGATGTCGCTTTTAGTCCCGCCTCGAATTTTTGATTGACATGACGGGTGTGAAATGTGTAAATATCGTTGTGCTGGTTTTTGACTTTCAAATAACAAGGATGGAAATATGTGTAAAAATTATTTCGTTAACACCCTGGCCTGTATGAGACATCAAAAGTGAGTATTTTTTGCGCACCTCAAAATGGCCGGCGACACACGTTGCCACTTTTTAGCCAATGAACAGATCTCAATCGTTTACCGTTTCACTGGGAGGATCCTATAATGTTTTGTTTTGCAAATAGATATAATATCGGGTCTTCCATTTGCAAGTTAAAAAGGCTGTCCCGAGACTCCGTTACATAGTTAATTCTTACTCAATATCCAGGGGTATCAAAATATGCAAAGAAATGAAGTATTTTTTTTCTTGTGTTCACATAATGACACGATTGATGTATTTTTTTATGTTGGATATTCAATTTTCTGCATAAAATTTTAAAGGAGTGTCTATTTGCAAAGACCAGTCACCTGGAAAGTGCCCTGGGCCCTTCCCTTTTTTGGTGTTGATGATACACGTTTTTGTTTTGATTTTTTTTAAATTTACTCAGGTTCATCTAATAGGTTACATTATGGACAGAAAAAAATCCATGATGAGATGATTTTTTTTAACAAATAAGATAAAAAATAGATTCACTGACAACATTTGAATAAATAGTATTGGAACACTTTTAGAGTTTACAATATTGTGAAATTAGGCATAAATACTCAACCTATGAGCTACCAATTTTATTTATTATCATTGGCAATGTACAGGAAAACTATTAGTAAATGAACTGTATATCAAAATATATATTTTAGGTGTATTTGTTTTACTTTGCATTGAAAATATTTTATGATTTTCATATGTCTCTGTGTGTATAATTCTTAAATTTTTGTCAAAATAGTAATCTTGTAATATCTACAACTTCAACTTTTATTACCACTTGTAAGTAAGGTTATCTAATTTCTTTTCATTTATGATTTAAATTGTTTTACCCTCTGGTGTCATATGGACTATTTAGTTAGAATAGTCTATGATTCAATCAAGTAATAGTTTTCAGTTTTATTATATTTTGCTTGTGTTCTCTTATTCAAAGGATATTCATTACATTCACATGAATTTCACCATGTTATGTACATGTATACAGCATTAATCATGTTAACTGACATATTATCTTAAATTCTGTTGAAAATTTCTAATTTTTGTGCTTTGCCTTTAATTTCAAATTCCAGGATCTTGGGTTAGACTTCCACATTACAGTTTTTCTTATACAAATGATTTTATTTTGTTATTTCATGATTTTTAATTCATGTTCATTTCTAGATTTTTCCTTTTTTATATGGAACGTCAACAAATGTCAATAATAAGCATGAGAAATTGGTCTATAAAATTACATGTATATTTTTGTTTTACCAATTTTGACACTACAGGAGGTGAAATAGGTCAAATACACAAAAAGCAATAATAATTATTCTTAATCAATACAATAAATATTAATTCATGAAAAACAAGATTGAGAAGGCATTATTAAATCTGTCCATGTCAGATCCTTACAGTTTTTCACAATTGAGTAATGGATAAAGGTAATTTTAATTTTAATTAAATTTTCTTTTTTCCAATGCTTTTTTTTTAAATTTGTTACTTTTTAACCAAAAACTCACAATTTAGGTCCTGATAAAGATAAAAATCCATTATTTAATAGCTTCAACATTGCAAAATGCACAAACCATTTAAATAGAAATTGGAGCAAGTAATTTTTTTCAAAATCAAAGTAAAAAAAAAAATTTTCAGTCCTGTTTTTGAAAAAAAAACTATAAACATTTGTCATTACTCAAATAGACCTATAGCAGTACGTTCAGCTACTCCCCAGGCTTTCAGTTGTTAATTTCTATGAAAAATAATTTTAAATTTACTTGTGCACATTCTACCATTCAACATAAAGATCCTGAACCCCTCCACAAGAACATGATACAAGTAAGTGGAAGCACCTGTCTGACCACTCCCCCTCCTCCTTTTCCCCTGGAACCTTATTTTTTCTTAAATATGGGTTCTTTAATGTTGATTGACACATATTTATTATATCATTTGACAACCAAGTGTGAAACTTATTATATTTCCTTTTTTGTCGATCGTTACCGTCATCCCTTCTTTGTTTACATTTTATTGACAACGAATTGCGTTTCACTCGGTTTGACGGAAGAATATTTGAACTGTTCGTCGGAAAAGGAACAGCACACCTTTTCCGATTTACAAATCCCCCTCCCGAGATCTGACAATGACGAAATTGTCCTTTGTCTGACCAAAGGTGACAAAAACGTCGGCATCATTGCCAACTTTGATTGTAAAATTTGTATGAAAAGCACGCTAAAAATATCTGTTTTTTAGTAATATGAAAAGAAAATATTCTCAGAAACCGTTTAATACCATCCCCTAGACCATACTCAAACCATACGTCATATATGGCCCAAAAAAAACGGCAGGTGATTGACGTTACAAAAAATGACCCATTTTCAAATGAAAAGTCACGTGATTTTGTAAATAAAAACGACGCCATTATTGACTTGGCGGTCCGACTGGTAGAAAACAATCTGGCTAATCGTGATCTTAATCTTCCTCGTGTGTAGCAACGCATGTAAACAAGAATTAAAATAATACAGATCAATAATCCTTTAACATAAGGTAGTAAATTATGTGACAGAATTATAACATCATAACAAATGAAAAATTATACGAAAAAATAAATAAAGCACTTTGAAATAACAATAAAAAAGAGTATTCAATCTCTGTATTGTCAAATAAATTTATTTCTTTTTATTTATTCCCCTTGGATATAAGGTGCTTGGTTCTTTTATCCAGAAGCGTTCTCTTGCCTGCCTTTCTTGATCACCCCAAATCAAATTTTGTTCTATAATAGAAACTTTCCTTTTACCAAAGTCGCCAGGATTGTGTCCAGTCGATCGAAAGTGATGGCTGACTGGTAGAAAGTCTTTCTTTGTTATATCACTTCTATGGCCGCTCATTCTTTTGTTGAAAGCGTGCTTACTTTCTCCAATGTACTGCAGATTACAAATCCCACACTCCAACATGTAGATCCTGTTGCTTGATTTGCAGTTCACAGTGCGAAATATTTTGTAATCTTTGGCTGTTGTGTGACTTGTAAAGCTCTGTGTACATATCATTTAGGAACAAGCCTTACATCTTTTGTCTGGACAAGCTTGCCATCGGCCATTTGATGCTAGTGATATCGGCTTATATAAGAATGTCTTTCAGGCTTTTCGGCCGTCGAAACGCCATAACTGGGGGTTCTTGGAAAAGTCTTGAAAGGTCGGGATGCTTTTCAAATTCTTTCCAGTGTGTCTTGATGATACAAGAGACATTGTGAATGCTAGGGTTGTATGTTGTTACGACCGGGGTTCTGTTGGTGGTCTCTTTTACTTTATATTCTAAGAGATTGTGTCTACTGAAACGGTTAGCTTTTTTGAAGCCGTCTTGTATGCGTTGGTATGTATACCCACTATTTTTAAGATGACCACGTAGTGCACCAAGACGTTTTAATGTTGTTATTGGAGAGAAACAGATGCGTTTTTTGACACGGAGTGCCTGGTTATATGGAATACTATCGTAGCAGGGTTTGGGATGACAACTGCTTGGTGGCAGATATAGGTGTTTGTCGGTAGGTTTGAAATAAACGTCGGTGGACATTACTCCGTCTTCTAATGTAGTAGTTGTATCGAGGAAAGAAATTTTAGTCTCGGGTATTTTATGGCTGAATTTTATTGATGGGTGGACACTGTTTGCATGAACGACGAAGACGTTCAGTTTTTCTTCCGTATCTGTCCACTCCATGTCAACATCATCTATAAATGTGTACTAAGACAATGGCTGTGCTTCCGAAAATTCCAAAAAATTATTTTCTAGGTTCCCCATAAATATGTAAGCAAACGACGGAGCCATTTCTGTTACCATAGCTGTGCCATTCATCTGTAAGTAGTGTTCTCCATTTAACACTACTTGTATATGTGTTACATATATATTCTGTAGTAATAATTGATTAGTGATCCCAGTTGAAGCAGTGTATATTTCAGTTTAGAAGAGGTTAGTGTTTCTTTCAAATTTTTATTTCGCTTCTACGCAATAATTGGTTCCTCATTATTAACTAAACTGTTCCAGTTTTTATGATTGCTTGCCTAAGCTGTTTAACATGTAGGCTGAATTTTGTTATAAATCATAGTAGAGGGGCCGCATTTGTTCTTATTTTTCCCACTCAACAGGTCATTCCGCTTTAATTGTTCGTATCCCCGGTCAAGTAAGCGATCAATGAATTTGTTGCACTGACTTCTTGCGTATTATTGGTACATCTCTTAAAACTTATCATTTAAGAAGGTGAGTAATATGATGATCTTTCTAGATACTGGTAGTTTTCTGGGTTTTTTTAGGATTTGTTGTAAAATTTAACAAAACATGCTGTCTGTGAGCATGGTGCAAAAATTCAACAACGTCCTGATTTTCACAACCTAAAGCTAGGAAGAGATCATCCCTGTATTTGCAAAAACGTAGAATTTTATCTATTTATCTCTGGATACACAAACGGTTTTTTTTCGATTATTTCAAACACCCTAAGGTCCGTTATGACCGAAGCTAAGGAGTTTCTAATCGGAACACCTGTGCTCTGGCAAAATTTGTTATCACCGAACTCAAAGTTTTCTAATATGATTTTTGATAGCGCCAACATATCTTCCAGTGAAGAAATTGGAAATTCCTTCTAATTTTTTAAACTTATATATTTATAGTGGATTGGGAAACAAGTTATGCCAACTTATACTAATCCCTCTCCACTTGGCGGGTGCGAGATCGGCCCCTGTAGCGGCGTTTTAGCCTACTCTTTTTCGACATCTACAGAGGAGTCTTTAGCGTGCTAAGGGTGTTGCTCTCCCTTAACACGGGACAACCATTTTTCGTCCCCATCCGACGGACTAGCATCGTTTATCGAGACCATCCTCGCAAATGGTGTCGATAGGGCGTCGCAAATTTGATCCCTGAAATTTTCATCCCGAACGGGAATCGAACCAGGGACCCCTGGCTTCGTAGTCCGATGCGCTAACCACTACACCACGGCGCCCTTCCTTCTCGCTGCTCTCTATAATAAACCACGCATGTTTAACCGATTCAATCAAGTCCTTGTGTGTTAAGTTCCTGTAGATTTTTTCTTGGTCAGGGCCTACTAATTTTGCCCTTATTTGGAATCTTTATGAGTTCGATTTTATGAATGAAATCCATGGAATCTCTACTATATGTGAGTTGTTGGAGCACTGCTGTAAGTAGAAGAATTTGAAACGCCCTACACGCTGCAAAGGTATACCACATAGTGAGACGATGTGTCTACCCTTAATCTTAGCTTCCTTGTACTTTGTCCTCCTGTATCCTATTAATGAGTGTAGGATCTAATTTGTGTATTTTTGGAAGCAGATAGAACCGGCATGCTCACATACATTTTTGTCTGATAGGTCTTTAAATGTTATATTATCAATGGAGTTTTCACGATGCATTTTGTGCACCATGCTTATTATGTTTTTGTTTATTTCATCTGTATGAAATGTGTTGATTTCTTCATAGTGTAAATCACTACTTAATTGTTTGAATGCTTCCCGTATGTACATGTATTCATCTTTGTCCGATATAAACGCTGTGTTGTTCTTATCTGCGCGCCTGATTATATTCTCATTAGATTTATATGAGAGCAATGCTGCCTTGTCAGTTCCAGGAGGAATGGTCGTGTCCACATCCCATCTTAGCACCGCAATTCAGATCACATAACAGCTCGAAACCGGTTAGTATGGTAAAAGCCATGTTGCATTAAAAAGTTGCTCACGGCACTCGAGACATCCAGTACGGAGCATTTAAAACATCATCCTCAAGCAGACATTTGAAACAGATTATGACTGGTCCATTTGGTCATAATCTCTGCATAAAGTTAACATGAGAACAGAAGTAAAGTCAAGAAATATCAAAGGGATATTCGAAGGAGAGAAAAATCGTAACAACTGACAAACTCCGGAGAACAACGAAGACAAGACCAAAACAACACATGCACTACAATTAAAAACTAAAAACATATGAACAACATTGTCAGTTATTTTGATTTTCCCTTCCTTCGGTATTTCTTGACTTTACTCGTAATTCCATTATCGTAATTACTCCCTTTTCCCTTCACCAAAAAACCGGGGGTAGACTCAGATGCTCCGGAAGAGTAAGCAGTCTCTGCTTCTTGAAGGACACGCCATGCTGCCAATGTCAAACCCGTAAGAGGAAGCAATAATATCAGTGGAACAGGTCCATTTTCATTTGGGAAACGGTTTTTTCATACGTGTCAACCAAGTCATGACGACGTCCATAACGTCAAGGATGACTTCAGCTTAGGGGCAACGTACCCCTGTCTGAGCAACTTTTCTGTCAGGAGCCAGGATCTGTCCAGGATGTCAATGTTTATGTCACAAGCTCTGTTATAACGTATGAGTTTTCAAATATATACTCCATACGCCGGTGCTTCTGGAATATTGTCGCTAAAAAATGGGCATTTGACGATTGGAAAGTCAAAGTAATCCCGTTTGATGTAAAGAGTTGTATTCAACCTTCCTCTGGTGTCAATTTCGATGTGAAATCAAGATAAGATGCAGACTTGGCAGTGTCTATGGTATCCTTAATTTCGAGCTCATTGGGATAGATGAGCTGTAAGAAATACCCAAAACGTGAAATGTTGAGTGATAAAACATCATCTATGTAGCGGAAGCTGAAATTAAAGGTACGGGCTAACTTCTTCTGTTTTTCCTTCAGAAGCCCGTCAAGGAAGTCTGCCTTATGAGTAAAGGAACAAGTCGGCCACTAGTGGCACGCAATTAGTACCAATAGGAATGCCAATTGTCTGTTTGAAACCACGTCAACCAAATTAAACAAATACGTTGTCGATCAAAAATTCAATCATCAGGACATTTCCGTCCTCTGTATATTTTTTGTTAGATTTAGAGTGGTTTTTAACAAAGTATGATTTATCTCTACCAATAACAAGGTATGTTTATCTGTTGAGGCCATTTTTATTTTGGAAGCATCGATGGATTAGATCTTTCAACTTTTCCTTCAGTTGTGAATGAGGAATGGTGGTTAGATGGTAGAGAAATCAAATGTTTTTATGCTGTTACAGACTGAAATGGACCGAGATCGTGAAATATCCTTTTAGTCTTTGGAGTTCTATAATATCCACATTTGATTGATACCACTTCTTGAATAGCTTGTCTCACAATAGCTTTGGAGGCCCGTTTTGACAGCTGTTAAAATAGAAGTTAGAAGTTGAGACAATTGTTTAGTGGAACACTTGGCAGATCCAGCTAAAGCGTTGTTTGTATTGACACTTATGTAACTTGGGTATCCAGTACAAGGTAGGAAGATCACAGTTATCTTTGATGGAAATACCAAATGACGATAAGACCGATCTATGATTATCGGTTATTTCTTCCTTTGAAAGTGTAGTAAGTTTATAGGTAGGGTTGCCGAGTGAACTAGCAATCCCTAGTTCACAAATCAAGCATTGAATATAGTAGCTTTTGCATACAAAAATGATGTTATTAGGGGCATTGTCCTCAGGAACAACAACATATTTGTCATGAATGGCGGGCAATGTCTTGGCAGCATCGGCGTTGCCGAAGACTGATGTTCCTTTTTTACTCATAGATCTAAGTTTACCAAATCGGACTTGAATCAAAGATCTCACAGCTTTAACCCACTCTGAGAGTGAATCTAGTGACTCTTGTTCATGTTTGGTCCATTTTCTGGCATAGTCCTCCCCAACATCCATCAGTAGTTTGAAATTTTATTTCCAATTTATGGATAAGGATTCGTGAAACTTAATGACTGTTCTTAGGACCTCGACTAGAACCGCGTCTTTTTTCGTTCTTAGGACCGGGCATGCGTGCTAAGTTTGTTATGGGGACAGTTTTCGTCCTAATGACTAAATCCGCCTCTGCGTTAGAGACGGATTTAGTCATTTAACCCTACCTATAAAGCTACTACACTTTCAAAGGAAGAAATAACCGACATTCATAGATCAGGTTTGTCGTCATTTGGTATTTCCATCAAAAATGATGATCTTCCTACCTTGTATTGGATACCCAAGTTACATCAGTGTCCATTCATACAACGCTTTATAGCAGGACCTGCCAAGTGTTCCACCAAACCATTGTCTCAACTTCTAACTTCTAACAGCTGTCAAAACGGGCCTCCAAAAGTTATTGTGAGACAAGCTATTCAAGAAGTGGTATTAATCAAATGTGGATATTAAAGAACTCCAAAGACTTACAGGATATGTTACGATCTCGATCCATTTCAGTCTGTAACAGCATAAAAACATTTTGATTTCTCTTCCCTTTATACCACCATTCCTCATTCACAACTGAAGGAGAAGTTGAAAGATCTAATCCATCGATGCTTTCAAAATAAAAATGGCAATAACAGATACACATACCTTGTCATTGGTAGAGATAAATCATACTTTGTTAAAAATCACTCTAAATCTAACAAAAAATATAAAGAGGACGAAATTGTCCTGATGATTGAATTTTTGATCGACAACAAATTTGTTCAATTTGGTGGACGTGTTTTCCAACAGACAATTGGCATTCCTATGGGTACTAGTTGTGCGCCATTACTGGCAGACGTCCTTGCCGGGCTTCTTAAGGAAAAACAGAAGAAGTTAGCCCGTACCTTTAATTTCAGCTTCCGCTACATAGATGATGTCTTATCACTCAACAATTCATGTTTTGGGAATTTCTTACATCTCATCTATCCCAATGAGCTCGAAATTAAGGATACAACAGACACTGTCTTGACCTTCACCTCCAAATTGACAGCAGAGGAAGGTTGAATACAAAACTGTACGACAAATGGGATGACTTTGACTTTCCAATCGTCAACTGCCAATTTTTGAGCGGCAATATTCCAGAAGCGCTGGCGTATGAAGTATAGGTACGTTGCCCCTAAGCTGAAGTCATCCTTGACGTTATGGGCGTCATCATGACTTGGTTGACACGTATGAAAAAAAAACGATTCCAAAATGAAAAGGGACCTGTTCCATTGATATTATCATTTCCGCATATCGGATTTGACATGGATAGCATGGCGGGTGTCCTGCGGGAAGCAGAGACTGCTTACTCTTCCGGAGCACCCGAGTCTAACCCCGGTTTTTTTCTAGGGTCCATGTTGTTCATATGTTTTTAGTTTTTGATTGTAGAGCATGTTTGTTTTGGTCTTGTCTTCGTTGTTCAGTTGTTACGATTTTTCTCTCCTTCGAATATCCCTTTGGTATTCTTGACTTTACTTAGAACGGCGCATGCGTAGTATACCAAACGTACTTGATTTCTAGCTGTAACTGGTCATCATGACGGCACATGCGTAGTTTAAATTTTTTAACATGTTTAAATCAAAACAATTCATTTGCTTCAGATGATTTTTTTAAAATTTTTCATTTTACTTAAGTACCCAGACGGTCACAAAATAATTCGTATTTTAAAAATTTTATATAACTTTTTTTAAATATAATTTTTATCTTTATTTTTTCATTGTTTTCATTTATCATACCTTATTATCCTTCTAGTACTTAGGGAATACAAATTTACACTTAAAAAAATATATTTAATTATTTGTTTTTTTTTTTATTATTTCAATTTTGTTTCTTTTTAGTATATTTTCAATATACTAGGTTTAATATCTTTTTTATATATTTTGTTCCTGCCGGATTGTATGATATATTGATATTTTTTTTCTAAGGTAAAAATACAAGACTTTTCTAACTTGGCACATGCTTATCTTATGTTTTTATGGAGTTTTGACATGAATTTAGTTCATACATTTCATACGTTATGTGCAACGGCTTCTCTGTGACTTACCACCATACATTTTTCAATTTAGCTTTTCAACCAATGATATGTTCATACTAAGTGAAATTAAGACCTGACAGGGTGTGAGATATAAGAAAAAAAATGATTTTGTTAAATGAAAATACAAGTTTCAAACATGATATATACTTATTCTATACCTTTAGGATTTTTTTCACATGAATTAGCTTCATAAATTTGATTCCATATCTTAAAGAGTTTCTCTGTCACGTAGCGTCATATTTGTTTGATAAAAAAAAAATTAAATTTCAGTGCACAAGAACAGAAAATGTAGCTTTTCAAACATACGGTATCCAAAAAAGTCCGTAGTACTCTTTTGATGAAACAAATTTCAGTTTCACTGTGAACAAACACAAAATTTAGCTTTTCAACCAATCTTAGGTTGATATTGGATTCAGCTCAATCAGTGTGTGTGATAGATGACAAAAGTGATTTTGTTATAACAGTTGAGTATTTTAAAGTGAAAACACAAGTACATATTTTATATTTTTAGGAATTTTTTACATGAATTTAGCTCAAAAACTTTCATACGTATATTAAAAAGTTTTTTTTCTGCAACTTAACGTAACACTTGTTTGATTAAAATAATTCCATTTTACAGTGAAAAAACAAACCATGTATAAATATACATAACACCACAATTTTCAGCAGTTCCCTATCAAGATGTAAAGCCCCTGACAAGTTAACATTCCTTCATCGACAATTCTGTAGTCATTAACCCATTTTAATACAGTTGACTTGGGCTTCTGATGAAAACATGGTTTGGATCGCTAATTCAAAATTAACTGATCCGAATAGATGTCCGAAACACTTATGCATATGCTTCCTGAACTATTTAAGTCCTTGCAAGCTTTAGTTGTTATTCATTGATGGAGCAATTATTTATCTTGCTTCAAAATAATTATGCCATGTGCAACTTTTATATGCACCAAGGCTTTTACCAAACTAACTAGTTTTGGGCTGTTATGTACCTCATATGACATAGTTAATTAATATGCCTTACTATTTGAATCTTATGTCATCATTTTATGTCTATTGTCATCCCAGTGAAGTCAAAGCTAAAACTGTTTGCAACTTACAACATGCTAAATACGTAAATTTTATATGCAATGGCGGCCATCTTGAAAACAAAACGACATTTTGAATTTTCAAGGTGGGTCCATAGCTAATATTGTTTCGGGTATCCATCACTACAATCACCATGCCAAATTTGATGCTTTTATCATTAAACCCACATTTTTTCACCAGTCAGCTGGACTATGAAGACCGTGTTTCATTACAATCACGAAAGAAAACAATAATACCAAAGCGACAAAATGAAGGCCATATTCAATGTATTCAATAAGAACAAAATCAGAAAACGAAGCAAATTCATAGGTAACTCGAACAAGTACTACAAGGACACGATATACAAGAGCTATTCTTCTTCCTGACTGCTTTGCAAGTTAACTTAGAAGAGAGGTTATGACTGGTTGCAACTGTAAGTGCAACTCTTAGGTGACACAGCTGGTTTCTTGAATACAAGTAGTAAAATACAGAATGTAGTAATTTATGCATCCTGTATATTTAATTTGATTTTTTGCTCTTCATTACTTAATAAGTAAAATAAAGGAATACCAGAGGAATATTCGAAGGAGGGGAAATTCGAAACAACTGACAAACTACGCAGAACAACTAAGACAAGACCAAAACAATACATGCACTACAATTAAAAACTAAAAACATATGAACAACATTGTCAGTTATTTCGATTTTCCATTCCTTCGTATATGCCTTTGGTATTTCTTGACTTTACTCGTAATTCCACTTTCGTAATTACTTCCTTTTCCCTTCTTAAATTCCTAATTAAGATCTCCTGGATATCAAGTTTTTAGTGCAAAAATTAGGCCTGCGTAACTGTTAACTGAAATTTAATACAGTGCAGAGTTTATCATCAAGGACTAATTTTCCGGGGAGTTATTTCTTCATCTCATTATTCTTTTTCTTCCGCTTGGTCAAGAAATTTAAATTACTGGAAGTTTTTTCTTGTGTTTGCATTTTTCATATAGTTTATATAAATGAGACTATATCGTCTGTAATAACTGCGGTAAATGTTGTTTTTCCCGGAAAAGAAGAGGCGTGTGATAAAGCTTGTATACATTAATTAAAGAATGACTTTTATTTCAAATTTTAATTTTATTTTATTCACTCTTTAAATATTATGAACATTAATTTATACATGATACATTTCATTTTCTATTTCAATTTCTATAATATAACAAACCGCAATCATTGTACTTTAATAACCAAAAACCTTTTATTAATGTCTTGATGACACCGCAGTAGCGGCAAAACATGTCGAAAAAATAAAACCAATACCTTGCGGTAGCCTGGGTGCGGTTGTCTTTTTATAGTTTATATGTACATTGTTCAAACTGGTTCAAACTTTGGAATTACACGGAATATGAACGAAATTTAACGTCTTTTAATGTAACAATATATTAGGAAAATACATTTTTTTTAATACTTTTAATAATTTCAAATAAATAATATGCCTAATCTGGACAAAATTAATTCAGAATTGATATTTTAGGAGACTTTTATCTATTTTCACTTGAATTGTTGTCTGATAAAATTTTTTAGCGAAAAGTCATTTTTACCAGGAATTTATGTTCAGGATCGCCCTACCGTTATAATCTTAGTCTAATATTATTTTAATGATTTCCACATAATTATCATATATGGTTTGTTTTTATAACATTTTCATAAATGTTGCATGAGTCTTCTAATGGAAAAAAATGATTATCATGCCTTATGTCTTTACGTTAGAAGACCCAATGATGTTGAGAGATACTGTAGTTTGTTTAGTTGGAGTTAACGCCGTTTTTAGCACATTTGGCTATTTTCCGGCGGACAGTCACGGCGAACTACCTATATCAATCGTCCGTGGGGACTCTGCACGTATACTTGAATGTAATTAACTAGAATTTAATAAACAAACTGAGGGGAAAATATTACAGCGAATAAAATTGTTTTTTTTTAATAAACCAATTATGAGATTATTTAACGTGATCAATTGTTATGTATAAGAAAGATAAGCAGGGATACGCATTTAATAGCAATTCCCTTATCAATGTAATATATTATCATTATTACATTGATAGGGAACTTTAAGGGTCTTTTAAAAATTGCATAATTGACCTATAATTATTTTTTTTTCAGAGAGGATGGAAGAGGAGTGTGAGTATTTACCAATAATAACGACAAAATAATAAGACTATAAAGCACATAACAATAAATGGATTGTTGAGAACAAAAGATAGAGAATAAATATAACAAAATATATCCAGCACAGAAGTTTGAAATTTCAGTGGCTGCGTTTATAGCTACTACTGAAGATCACAACCAACATTCGACTTCGATTTTACGCGAAAAGGGATTGTTGTAGGTCTGTTATTTTTTCACGGCTCCTCGGCCTTATTCCACGAATAACAAATGACAAACACGATATATAGCTGGAAGTGGCTTAAAAGTCGAATCGAACAACCCAAGGAGAATATAATGGGAAAAACCGAATTATTTTTAATACAGATTATACAGTTATCGACTGGGCCCAAGGATAACAGCTGTTTTTTTACCCAAGGACTGAGCTGTTGTCCGATAAACCAGTCAATAACTGTTTTGTCATACAATATTGATCTACAAGTGGAGCTCCTCTTTTATTGTAACCATTCAAAATAAGGCCAGTGGTCAACAGTTCGGACACTGTCCCACAGTTCAAAACTGTTGACGGTAAACAGTTCAGGAATCTGAAGAATTTGACCATTTTTGTTAATTTGAATTTCTAGAGAATTTATAGGGGAAGAATCAAAAGGTGTAACAATAGTAAATAATAACCATTTTAACAAATTTAAGTTTTTGAACGTTGACAGAATTTGCACATATATAATTTTTAATCGGGAATCTTTACTTCTTTTTAAATGAATAGCATTCCAAACATGTAATCACACTGAATTCAAACGAAATGGGATAGGCATTTCAGGTCATTTATTACAACAGTGATAAAAATGTCTAAATGAAAATATTTTTATTAGGGATTTATTTTAAGGAACACATTGTACCATTTTTAAATAAAAGCTCTTTACATGCGTAAGGGCCACATGACCTCTCCTAGAAAATTTAATCCTTACAAAATCTAAGTCTTATATTATTTTAATGATTTTTGTTTCAATATCTCAACTGTTTTTCTTAACATTTCATCAATGTTGCATGAATCTTCTAATGGAATCAATGCGTTGATTATCACTCGTCATGGCTTTTTCAATCTTAGGGTATTGAGAGGCACTTTACGGAATCATTTACATACATATCAAATATCGAAAAAAATAAAACTAGAGACACAAGATGCAAGAACAAAATAGAAAAAAACAAGGTTAATTATTTGGGAACACAAATTATTATGACAACGAAACATAGCATAGTAAACGCAGTATAGCATATTAAATACATTTTACCACAGTAAACACATTATAACATAGTAAACAAACAGAATTCTACAACAGAATACAAAACATAAGCAATAAAGAAGTGACTAAATCATTTAAAAGTCATTTTCGTTTCTTTTAATTTAAATATAATGTATTTACAGTCGCGAAATGTGAAGGAAAAAACAAAATCTTAAAGAATGTATGGATTTTATAGAAGCATCATCATTAATTGATATTTCGAATAATATTCTTTTAGTTCGATTCTCCGATCTTTAAACAAACTATCCAGCTGAGGGCCGAGGATTTAATAGCATTGCCCTTCAAAATTCCTTCTCTTTATTTTATTGATTTAAATCTTGTATAATTATCTTGGAACTTCAATAGGCTGATATAATTGTATTATCGACCAATAAAGATATTGAGAGGCACTGTACGAAATAATTGACATACAGCTCCGTCAACGTGTTTTTGAATTTCCCCATTCTCCACGATGGTGAAAAATCTGTACACCACGCTCTCTCCATGCTTTGCTCCACTGTGGAAACACGCAATGCTCCTCCGTGAAGACACTCAATGCTCCAGCGTGGAGGTCCGGTGTAGTCTCCGTGTCGATACTCTTTGCAAGTTTCAAACCTCGACAAGATATTTTTCTTTAATACATTTATTGTTATAGTTTCTGGAAATACGTTAATAGAAAAATCTGCAAAAGAATGGGGTATTCGTATTATAAATTATAACAATCTTTATACAAAACATAATGAAGCGATCAAAAGAAGTTAAGTACGGTACATGAGACTCGATGAATCAGCAAATAACAGTAACAAACGGAAGTAAATGCATTTGGAAATCAAAGTTTCACTGATACGACCCCAATATTCTTTGATTTTTGTATCTGCTTTTTCCATAGTTTTACCAATGAAATGTGAGTCTTTCGATGGAAGCCGTTAGTTGATTATCACCAATACAGTCTTTTTATTTAGAACATCTAACGTTATATATAGGCACTGAACGATAATGTTAAAATATATGTCACATATCGGAATATCGAAACGACAGGACGGTTGATAATTTGAATAAAACGAAAGTAGAAGACGAGGCTAACTCTGTTGTAACACACAAACTACAAATATCAACAGAATAAGAAACACATAGTTAACTGCACAGAACCTGAACAATAAAAAAAATCATAATACGAATAAATTGTTTGAAAACCATCGTCATTATAATATTAATATGAACGTAATGTAAAAGAATAGCATCCCGGTAGTGAAATTTAAAAATTTAAAACCAACAAACCATAAATCTTGTTTTCCTTTTGTAGAAAATAATGAATAATATTAAACTATCTTTATTAATGAATATTTTGAATACTTTAACTGCAGTTTAATTTATCGAACTTTTAATAATGAATCCAGTTGAGAAGTAACAACTTGATAGTAACACTTTGCTGGACAACGTTTTGTTTACCTCCATTATTTTCACTGGGAATTCGTCCACTTAACCTAATGACGTTTGTTTGTTGGGTTCCATGAATTCATCTTTTCATTGGACTTTGAATTAACAGATTTTTTCAAATGTTTTTTCGGTTTCGTATTCTTTTCCTATATTTAGTTCATATGTAATTAAAAATTTTCACATTTTTTGTGGTTAATAGAATTCCTTAATATTTATTGTATATCTTATTTATTGTAGTACGGAAGAAGGAATCTGAACGTAAGTATATACAAAAACATAATGAAGCAATAAAAAGGTGTTAAGGAACACGAGACTGGCTGAATCAGCAAAACGGTAACTAAAAACTTTTATTGATATTCAAAAGCCTTAGAGTCCAATTCTCGGAATCACAATATGAAGGAACATTGATTATGATATAAGGTCATTGAAAATAACAATAACAAACAGAAGAACATGCATTTGGAAATCAATGTTTCACTGATACGACCCAAATATTCTTTGATTTTTGTATCTGCTTTGTTTCCATTTGTTTTACAAATGGAACACGAGTCTTTCGATGGAAGCCATTGGTTGATTACCACCAATACAGTCTTTTTATTGAGAAAATCTAACGTTATATATAGGAATTGTACGACAATGTTCAAATATATGTCACATATCGGAATATCGAAACGACAGGACGGTTGATAAATTGAATAAAAATAAAATTAGAAGACGAAGCTAACTCTGTTGTAACAAAAAAACTACAAAGATCAACAGAATCCAAGCCTCAGAATTATCAAAGTAAGGAACAAGTAACAATTTGATAGTAACTCTCCGCTTGAAAACGTTTTATTTACCTTCATTACTTTCACTGGCAATGCGTCCACGTAAATTTGTGGAGTTTGTTTGTTGGGGTCTATTCCCAATAATTTATCTTTTCAATGAATTTTGAATTAACAGACTTTTTCAAATGTTTTTTTTCGGTTTCGTATTCTTTTCTCATATTTAGTTCATATGTAATTATAAATTTGTCAGATTTTTTGTGGATTATAAAATGCAATTAATATCTGTGGATATATTATTTATTTCAGTCCAAATGAAGGAAGATGAAAGTAAGTATATGCAAAAACATAATGAAGCAATCAAAAGAAACATGCGACTCGATGAATGAGCAAAACATAACATAATTGTTTTTATTGATATTCAAAAGCATTAGAATCCAAGCCTTAGAATCAGAAAAGGAAGGAACATTGAACATGATTTAAGGTCATTCAAAATAACAATAACAAACGGAAGTACACGCATTTGGAAATCACAGTTTCACTGATACGACCCAAATATTCTTTGATTTTTATATCTGCTGTTTCCATAAATTTTACCAATGGAATATGAGTCTGTCGATGGAAGCCGTTGGTTGATTATCACCAAATAATTTTATTTTTATTTAGAATATCTAATGATATATATACAAACTGTACGACAATTTTCAAATTTATGTCACATATCAGAATATCGAAGCGCCAGGACGGTTGATAATTTGATAAAAAAGAAAATTAATAGACGATACTAACTCTGTTGTAACAAATACAAGTACAAAGATCAACAGAACAAGAATCACATAGTTAACTGCACAGAATCAGAACAATAACAAAACTAATAATACGAATAAATGGTTTAAAAACCAACGTCATTATATATTAATATGAACATTATGTAAAGGAATAGCACCCCGTAGTAAAATGTGAAACTAACAAACCATAAATCGTGTATTCCTTTGGTAGAAAATTATGCATTCTATTATAAAATCGTGTATTAATAAATATTTTGAATACTGTAACTTCAGTTTGATTTATCAAACTTTTAACAATGAATCCAGTTGAGAAGTAACAATTTGATAGTATCTCTCCGCTGGATAACTTTTTGTTTACCTTCATTATTTTCATTGGGAATTCGTCCACGTAACCTAATGCCGTTTGTTTGTTGGGGTCCATTGTCATGAATTTATCTTTTCATTGGATTTTGAATTAACAAATTTTTCCAAATGTTTTTTGTTTGTTTGTATTCTTTTCCCATATTTAGTTCATATGTAATTATTAATTTGCCACATTTTTTGGCGGGAAAATCAGTATCCCAATACAGGGAGTCTACGTAGTTCGTCATGACTACTAATAATCACTAGCCTGTCAACGCTGAGGTTGCGAGTTCGAATCTCACCTGTGGCAGGCGATGTTCGACTCCGATCTTAATTGACAAGAATTTCCAATTTTCGTACCGATGGTCGGTGATTCTCTCCAGGTACTCCGTGTCATCCACCAATAAAAACTGGCGGCCACGAAATAGCCAAATGTGCTGAAAACGGCGTAAACCCCAACTAAATAAAAAAACATTTTTGTGGCTAATAGAATTCCTTAATATCTGTGTATATATTATGTATTTTAGTGCACAAGAAAGAATCTGAATGTAAGTATATACAAAAACATAATGAAGCAATAAAAAGAGGTTAAGGTTCATGAGACTCGATGAATCAGCAAAACGGACACTAAAAACGTTTACTGATATACAAAACCCTTCGAATCCAATCCTTAGAATCACAAAAGGATGGAACATTCAACATGATAGAAGGTCAATGAAAATAACAATAACAAACGAAAGTACATGCATTTGGACATCAAAGTTTCACAGATGTTTTGATTTTTCTATCTGCTTTCATTCCTTAAAGTTTTACCAATGGAATATGAGTCTTTCGATGGAAACCGTTGGTTGATTATCACCAATACAGTCTTCTTATTTTGAAAATCTAACGTTATATAGGCACTGTAGACAATATGCAAATATATGTCACATATCGGAATGTCGAAGCGACAAGACGTTTGATAAATTGAAGAAAAAGAAAATTAGAAGACAAGGCTAACTCTGTTGTAAAACAACAGAACCAATAAAATACAAAAACTAATAATACGAATACATTGTTTAAAAATCATCGTCATTATATATTAATATGAATATAATGTAAAGGAATAGCACCCAAGTAGTGAAATGTAAAACCAACAAACCATAAACCCTATTTTCCTTTCGTAATGTATAAATATTTTGAATACTATCACTTCAGTTTGATTTATTGAACTTTTAACAATGAATCCAATTCAGAAGTAACAATTTGATAGTGACTCTCCGCTGAACAATTTTTTGTTAACTTCATTATTTTCATTGGGAATGCGTCCACGTAACCTTGTGGCGTTTGTTTGTTGGGGTCAGTTCATCATCATGAATCCATCTCTACATTGGATTTTGAATTAACAAACTTTTTCAAATGTTTTTTCGGTTTTGTATTTTTTTCCAATATTTATTTAATATGAAATTATAATTTTCCGAAATTTTTGTGGCTAATAGAATTCCTTAATATATGTGTATATATTGTTTATTTTAGTCCAGAAGACAGAATCTGAACGTAAGTATATACAAAAACATAATGATGCAATAAAAAGAGGGTAAGGTACATGAGACTCGGTAAATCAGTAAGGCGGACACTAAAAACTTTTACTGATAATCAAAAGCCTTAGAATCCAATTCTTAAAATCACAAAAGGAAGGAACATTGATCATGATATAAGGTAATTGAAAATAACAATAAGAAATATTCTTTTATTATTGTATCCGCGTTGTTTCCATAAAGTTTTACCAATGGAAAGCCGTTGGTTGATTACTACAAACACAGTCTTTTTATTTCGAAAATCTATGTTATACATAGGCAATGTACAACATTGTTAAAATATATGTCACATATCGGAATATCGAAACGACAGGACAGTTGATAAATTGAATAAAAAGAAAATCAGAAGACGAGGCTAAATCTCTTCTTAAACAAAAACTACAAAGATCAACAGAACAAGAACCACATAGTTAACTGCATTCGTCATTATATATTAACATGAACATTATGTAAAGGAATAGCACCCCGTAGTAAAATGTGAAACTAACAAACCATAAATCGTGTATTCCATATCAGAACAAAAACAACACTAAAAATACGAATAAAATATTAATATAAACGTGATGTAAAAGAATAGCACCCCAGTAATGAAATGTAAAACCAACACACTATGTTTTTCTTTTGTAGAAAATAATGAATTCTATTAAACTATAGTAATTAATAAATATTTTGAATACTATAACTTCAGTTTGATGTATCGAACTTTTAACAATGAATCCTTTTGAGAAATAACAATTTGATAGTGATTCTCCGCTCGAAAACTTTTTGTTACCTTCATTATTTTCATTGCGAATGCTTCCACATACCCTTTTGGCGTTTCTTTGTTTGAGGTCAATTCTCATGAATTCATCTTTAAATTGGATTTTGAATTAACGTACTTTTTCAAATGTTTGGTTTTGTTTCGTATTCTTTTCTCATATTTATTTCATATGTAATTAATGCAGTCCAAAATAAAAAAGGAAAATCCAGGTTTTCCTTTTTATCGACTATGTTTGGCATTTTCTATAAATTTACATAAATTGGCAACTTTTTTAATGATTTTGTTTGACATGTTAACAATTTATCCCTCAACTAACATGAGAATGGTAAGATTAGGTGGTATTCTCTGATAGAATTAGGTATAAAAAATTAAAACCTTCACAAATGGCATTAAATAATATCAATCTTATTTGAGAAGAAAAATCTTCTAATATCCACGAAGAAGTTTATTTCTCAAAATACTATAGACATAATTCTTCTAAAAACCTTGTTCCAGGTTAAATGGTTGGTACGTACAAAACCATTATCTTGTATTTGAGAAGAAAAATCTTCCAGAAATGAAGTTGAATTTTACTGAAAGTGTATCCTCATTATCAATTTCATAATTTGAGAAATATTTTCTCCAGTGGTAGCTTCAGACTAAAGATATAAAATAAATGAAAAGAACTTTAACAAAAAGCGCTATCTATACTTTTTGTAAGAAGATTGTAGTCTTTTGGCGGTATTTTCCCCATGTTTTATTGAATTTAACCCATAACCGTCTTGTAAACAACCACTGAATATCAGCAACAGAATACAGAAGAGTCAAAACAGTGGGAAAATTCCAAAGGCAAGACAAACTCATGAGATTGGAACAAACAATTGCCACAAGGATACATGTATAACTAAAAGAATAAATTAGAGAAAAAGACACGGATGAATATAGGTCATATCTTGACCAAAGTTTCTGTACTGTATATATTATGATTTATGAAAAAGCCGGATTATTATGTATGGTTTATTAAAATTTAATGAATGCATATACGAAAACCACGAGATTTAATGCTGTGCATTGTATGAATCCTTAGTGTTGAATTTATTGTTTCCATGTTGAATAATTTTCTCTCTTCGCTTCTGTGTATAAATTTCTAAAGTCATGACTTTAATGCCAGTAACGCAAATTTGATGAGGAGACGATACTTTCGGCATGTCATCTTGAATATGTCCTTTCTGTTCTTCCTTCAGTATGGTAAGGTATGGAACCCTACATGAATTATATGATAATGGTACCATTGTTGACAAAACTGATAATATAAGATAAAAATTGTGTCGGAATGTGTATGAGTAATACCAATTTCAGACAATTGTTTTACAGTTACAGGATTTGTTTCTTTACTACACGTGCTTCGAAATTGCGGCAGATATGGCTACATATGAAATTCTGCTTATATACCACTACAGCTAATGTAAAAATTCAGAATTTATAGATCCGAAATATACGAAAAAGCTGTGATAGCTGCTGGAAACTGGTCCATGTTTTATGTCCTCTGGCAGGTTGACAGATACTGTTTTGGCTATTAAACTTGTTCGCACAATTCTATTTCCTTTCAACATTTTCAAATTAAATATTCTGTATTTTCATCCGACCACTGTAACGCTGACCTGAAATTTGTAATAATAATAGTAATAAAACTGGTAAAATGCTTAACCTAAATTAAATTCATCTAAACATTATCCTGCTCAATATTGGAAGTATGTAACTTTTGATAAAAGGCATTTTGTCTACTAGAATTAAAATTATCTTGATATACTTACATTTTTTTGTATGCAATGAAAATATACAATATACTCTGTAAACAGTGTGAATCAAATCTAGTTGTATTTCAAAAGTTTCAAAATTTCTTTTTTTTTTCTAACTTAATTTATGTGGCCGAATACCGGGTAAAAAAAATCCACCGCACTCTTCTATGTAATTAAGCCACACCAAATTGATATTTAGTTCTCTTTGGATTTCGCCGCTTCGAGTTTTAGACTATTTAATTAAGAAAAAAATTGCGCCCTCATTTTGCAAAAATGCTGAAAATTCGTCCCAAATTCCTAATTTTTTCAATACATTAAAAATGAAAAAGTTGTTCTCCCGCTCCTAAAATTTCGTAAAAGTTAGCATTTTCCCCATTTTTGCAATTTTTTACGTAAATATTGATCCTCAAGAAAAAAATTAAAATTTCGATCGGAGCACCCCGCATACCCAAAAATCCGAAAAAATAAAATTCAGTTTGGTATGGCCATACAATTAAGAATATATTTTACTTTAGCCTCGATTTCATATAAATTTTAGTGATCATGCATATTTACAAACATTATGAACATAGCTTATCAATCACTTCCCGCCGAGTTAATGTGTGCTGATACAAATGTACGATACAAATGTACGTATTATAAATGTTATATGTACAGTGTTATTTTTCTGCTTACGAATAAAAGAATACTCGTATTTGAAAAAAACCTTGGTGCATTTGTTTTAAGAAATTAAATATGCTTTACTATATAAAATGAATATCATTATAGATATAAAAGTTCAAATACATTACACTTGAATTAATTATTTTGTAATTGAACTTAACAACATATTTATAAAATAACTATTTGCCCGTTACGTAAAAATATAAACAATGATATTTTGCATACATACATGTATATGTAAAAATTCTTTCAAGAGCAACCGTTTAATATTTTACGGTTTGGGAGAACGGCAAGAAAATATTTTTAATACTGAAATTTTCCCCCTTTTTTCTGAGCCAGTCATTCTTTCAGCACGTAATCGTGCCCAACTTTGTTTTTAATCAGTTTTTGATCAAGCGTTTTCTTAACTGAAATTTGAAACCTAGCTGTGGTTGTTTTTTTCCCTTAATGTTTAAAATAGTTACCACAATATTAATAATTTACCAGATTTCAGGGTTCTTCATAATTAACACCACGGCAAACAACAATTAAAATACTTATCTGAAATAATCTAGTATCTTGTAATTTTGATGGTAACACCGATTTCTCGTCAATAGTATTTATTAAATAAACAAGAACTTCGTTATTTCATACTTGCAAATCAATTTACGTAAAGAAACTCTAAAATAAAAAATAAAAAATCATTGGAGAATGTCATTGTACAAATGCAAATTTTTATAGACGTTAACTTGTACACATAAATCATTTTAACTGACACATACGTCGTACTACACCCTTTAATTTCCAAAAAGTAAAGTACAATTGAGTCCGATTATTTTTTTGTTGAAGGAGAGCCTATATTTATTTAAAAACAAAAACAAAATGAACTTCTATTTTCTCCCCCAAACAAAGCCATTGTTAATGTGAAGGAAAATTTACAGTCATTTTTACATTCGGGGTTAAAAGATTTTTTTATATAAACGTTTAATAACACTAATTGTTTAACACTCGGTCCTATCCAATTAAAAATTCTGACGTACTATTTTAATGGGCTAGTAATACATTTCACCCGTACCGGCGAATCAACAAAAAAATGACAACACATCTATAAAAAATTAGGACTTAAAAACAGTTTAGGGTAATAACCTATATTAATTGTTTTAGATATTTAAAAGCAATGTAGTAAATAATCGTTTTCCTACATGTTTTGTTTATGAAGTAATTTATTAATTTATTGTTTTCTAGGTTGACACTTTTTATACGAAAAAACGGAACTTCGGTTATGATATAGGTGCTTAAATCTTACCTTAATGTATATTTTGGTGAATTCCTAATCACAAAATATTGTAGAGGTTTTGCCGTTAATAAATCCATTGTTTATTTTCCACATCAATTATACTATCTTTCATTAGAGGCTGGGGTAGTCAGTCATGTCAGTAGATAAACTATCAGATTTACTGGCTGGAGGTAATCTCTTCAGATCAGAAATGGACAGGAATACTTTGTTTACAAAAGATAACATCAAATATACCGATTTTGTTTTTGCAGTAGATACAGGTCATGTTTTAATATATTTTTAAATCACATTTATACTTCTTTAATTTCTTAATCTTGATTGCCAGTTTGAAGTTTTCAGCTTTGTACCTAAAATATTACAGAAAATGTAAAGATATATTAATTGTATGACTTTTAATATGACAAATGATATATTTTTTTTCAATTTGTATTTATGTATCACTTACAAACTATGATACCCAAAATAAGTGAAAAATTGTGATTTATTTGATGATGATTACAAGTATACACCAAATGGTTCGCTTTATGTATTAATTACGTAATTTTCCGGATTATTTTAAGAATTTTAATAGAAAAAAAAAAGATTTTCCTGAAAATGAAGGAAAGGGACCACCTACTGACGAGAACATAAATATTTCCGACTAAATTTTATTTACATATTTTACCTTCCTATTACATGTAAATTGGGAGTTGTCCACGGCCATGGCAATTAGCTAAAAGCAATAAACTGGTTTGCCTTAGAGTAAATGTAGGTTCTTTTAAAAATAAAACTATCATTTTCCTTAATGAAATTTCTGAAAGTTTTATGCTGTTCAGGTAAGAATTGTAAAAGAAATGATTCCACCTTTTAACAACCTTTAAAAATAGAAAGGAAATACAAAAGAAGAGAATCGTCTAGTGAATAAAACTGGAAACACGCTGCTCTACCAACGGTCTTTATTGTTTAGAATCAATACTTGTTCTGAATATCAGAGGTTTAGTTTCGTTTTCATTTTTAGATGAACTCGATGAATTTATATTTAAACTTTTCTTGAATATAATGTATATAATAGGACCCAATGGGAAACATAATTTAAAAATTTTCGTCTGAAACCACTATGCCAATTGGAACTAGACTTGGCAGCAATGGTCCATAGATGGTCCTCATACAGAAATGTATCCGATGACCCGGACTGGCAACTAAAATGGCTGCCACAGCCGAACTTTGTTTAACATCGCACCCTTTGGGAACATTCATCGAACAATCTTTTTGTCTGAAATCACTGAGCCAATTGGAATCAGACTTGGCAGCAATGGTCCTTAAATGGACCTCTTTCAGAATTATGTCTGATGATCTAGACTGTCAACCAAAATGGCTACCACAGCTGAACTTTGTTTAACATATGACCCCATTAGAAAATTTATTTACAAACTTCGTCTGAAACCACTTAGCCAATTGGAACCAAACTTGACAGCATGGTCCTCTTTCAGAATTTGTCCTATGACACGGACTGTCAACCAAAATGACTGCTACAGCCAAACTTAGTTTAACATTTACAAATCACTTTGTCTGAAACCACAAAGCCAATTTGACTTGGCAGAAATGGTCCTGAAATGGTTTTCTTCAGAATTGTGTCCAACGACCTAGACTGTCAACCAAGATGGTTGCCACAGCTGAACTTAGTTTATCATAGGACCCTATGGGAAAATTCATTTAAAATTTACTGTTACACTTAGATTTTTAGTCATGCTTAAGGTGGACAAGTTAAATCCAAGTGATCAATACAGGCTCTTATGGGCTTCTTGTTTCATTTTTATATTCGGTTTTTTCCTTAATAGAATGATCGTATACTATCTGTAGACTGGCAAGAAAGTTTTGCATTTTAGACTTTTGGTAAGTATCCCAACTACATGCGGGGATCACTGTAGATTCCGACAGTAACTTTCATGTTCATTTGAAAAGAAGATAGCCAGTATCGGTAATCCTCAAATTATTCTCCAAATGACCGCTAAGGCTGTCAACTAAAAAAATGATATACATTAAATTTTGGTCTCGCCGTGAACCTTCGAAGTAAGAAAAATGCTTTCAATGACTTCGAATTTATTCAGATTGTTTAACACTGAAAATCACCCATTTAGCTACATGTATCGTATCAGAAAATGTGTGAAGTAACTTGAAATCTTTGCAAATGTTCAATGGTTAATGATAGAAATTAATTTATTTCCTCCACTTATTGTAAGATTTAACTGTGATCTGTTTGGTATAATTGACTCTTCTGACCTTTATTATCAATGGACATCTTTAAGATACATTATCAATTTTCATGATTGTGTGTGAAGATGTAGTATATTTATATTAGAAACAAAGTCGGTATCGTTTTCTTTCCAGGTATTGTGGGCAGAGTGGTTGGTAATTAATAGGAATACGTTCTTTGTAAATTACTTATCGCGTTTATTTAAATAATACCATGTGGTTTTATTAAAGCCGATTTGTGCTTATAGTCTGTACTGTTTTCATAATTCCTCTCGCATTTTTTATCACAAAGTGTTATGTTATTCTCATGAGTATCGAATATCATTGACCGTACCATCGGTTATCGGTGTTTTCTTCTGCATCATCAGCTTCTTATCCTTTATTTACCTAAGATAATCTTTCTATATATTGTACACTTGGTAGAAATTACTGGAATGTAGGGGGGGCGATTATCTATTAAAAAACCACACACACAGTTAACTTCCAAGTATATATTTCCTTTCTTAATACAAGCTATAATTTATTTTTGGATTTAATACATACCCAGAGAACAAAGGTTATGTATACAATGCTCGGTAATTGATGACAAATATCATTTTTCTTTAATTGCAAAATTCATGATTCTATTAGAGATAATCTTATTACTAAAATAAAACAAAATAATCCTAACTTCTGACATCATATACTGCCATTTAAAAAATTAAAACTAGTTCTTAATCCTGAAACTTGAACTGTTAGCTTATGTTTGCGACTTCAAAAAGCAATCATTAGAATTGCGAAAATGAGGTCCACGTGGGTTACATGTTCTCAGATTTTATGTTTATATTATGTATTTGTACCTTAATGTCATTTTGATTTTATTTAGGATTAGTATGTGATTGTACATGTATATAGCTTGATTTACAGGCGAAATATGCTATTTATAAAGTTATATAATATGATTTTTAAATAATTTTCAAAATCTCAAGTATCTTTTTTGATGCATGGAAATAGACTTTTGTGCCAATACAATATATGGAAAGGTATACATAGGTGAATATCTGGATTCGAAATGCAAAGTCTGATAAACGCGTCTAAAGTTCAGAATTTTGTTGTTTTTTTTTCATATATTAGTCTATTATTTTGGTGTCATTTTTCTAAACCGCACGATTATACAAATTACCCCATTAAAAAAATCATCTACACAAAAATTGCTAAAATTTCTTATTGCTTATTCGAAATCAATTTTTATCTTTCTAAAATATTGATTTCAGGTTGTATGCCTGCTTAACCTTTTTGCCACAATATTGGCTTCCGGGTTTAAAACAAAACTTGATATTTTACAAACATACATGTATCTTCATTAATACACACATGCATGACCTTGATCTTCCAAAATCTTCCAACCACTGTGGTTTTCGGATTGCTCTGGATTTTTTGACAACGGTTAGAAATTTCCGATTTTGAAACCGCCCGATAGCCTCGAGTGCGGAAGATCGCGGGTTCAATATCCAGCTTGGTCAAATTAAAGAAATTAAAATTTGTATTTGTTGCTTTTCCACCAAGCACGAGGCACACGGGATTTAGGAGTAAGAGCAAATACTGCACATGTCTTCCTCTGGACTGTTACTTCTTCAAGTGAGGAAACCCATTTCAATCTCAAATGGACAGTACAGATATTTAGATCGACAATTTTAATATTGATTTAACCTCTTCATTTTTAATTCACTGTGTTGTTTTGTGTATAAGAGAGAGAGGGGGGTACATTTTGAAAAATATAAAGTCCGTTGATAATCAGCAATACGTTAGACTTTAATCCTTGACCAATAAATGTCTCATCAATTTTACATTTCAACAGGATCGTATATATTAATTTATATTTAAAAGTTTAGGAATAATTGTGTTTTGTTTTACGATTGTTACACTTTTGCCGGTTAAATAAAATATTAAATATTTTCGCCTCCAACTGGATCTAGAACAATGAAATACAGACGGTCAATAAAGCGCATAAAGGCACACACCGTAATACTCAACTATTACTTATTGTTGTCCCTTCCTCATACCAGATTTGACATGGGGAGCGTGGCGGGTGTCCTGCAGTAAGAGAAGACTGCTCACTCTTCCGGAGCACATGAATCTACCCCCGATTTTTTTGTGGGGTCCATGTTGTTCATATGTTTTTAGTTTTTAAGTGTAGAGTTTGTATTGTTTTGGTCTTGTCTTCCTTGTCCTCCGGAGTTTCTCAGTTGTTTTCGATTTTCCCCTCCTTGGAATATCCCATTGGTATTTCTTGACTTAACTTTTAAATTGACAGAAGACATCATGCATAACTGTGATTTTGCGAGTCTCGATTCTTACATTGGTTATGAAGCCTCCATGGCAGAGTGGTTTAGTAATGTACGTAACTACCAATGGTTTCAGTTTTCTCAATACGGAGTTCGACTCAGGTCTGTAGTGTCGAAGAAGGCCGAATCAGCAAATACCAGCAAAGCACATTTCAGGAAGCTGTTTTCCGACTGGATCCCTAAATATCTATTAAATTTATGTGAATTATCCGACAACCAGATTTACTGTTTCCGGCTAATGCTTATGGCAGGTAATATTTTTAACGTTAACTTAAGTTTCTGCCGAATTTATTAGGGCAACCTAGCTTCTTCTAGTACAAACACTTTGGTGCCGCTGAATCGAATTTCTCTGAAATTCGCGTGAAATCACGATAAAATAAATGAATGAATAAACAAGTAATATTATGTTAGGATGCTAACACAAAAATCGCTAAAACTCAACATTGCCTTAAAGTTACTATCTGACATAACTGAAAATCAAGATATTGTGCATGTTTTACGAAAATTTGGATTAATTTAATTTTTATCCCTTTTCTATTGAATATTTCAAGATCACAGTGAACTTCCTTGCTAAACATGAAAACTTCAGCTTTTTTGGAATTGTGCCGTGTCTATGGTAGCGGTTGCAAACTCAAAGTTTAAGAGCATCTCCAACGTGGCATCCAATGTTCCTATTAAGTCTGATGAAAATTGAATTTCGGAAATTTTTCCGCTTCCATGGTAACGGTGAGAATTTTGAAAATCCCGATACTGAAGTGCATAACACTTGCATACAGTTTCGTGAATATTGGATACATTTAAGTTTCTTGACTCTTTAACCCGTTCCCATAGTAACGGGGGCCATATTGAAAATGCCGATAGCAAAGTGCATATCAAGGTTTGCTCCATAACACTCACATAAAGTTGGATATTGGATAAATTTCAGCTTTTTGGAGTTTTTTGTCCCGTTATCATTGTATTGATGGTCATTTTTAGTCACCTGGTCCAAAGGGCCATGTGCGCTTATGGCATCAGTTGGCGTCCGTCGTCGTCCGTCGTCGTAAACTATTTCAAAGTTTACCTGGATATTCCTTATTTTATCTAGTTAAAAAGTTATATCCGGAGTTTGATCCATCAACAAACATGGCTGGCATAGCTAAATATAGAACACAGGGGTAAAATGCAGTTTTTCGCTTATACCTCAAACACTAAAGCATTTAGAGCTGAACTGACAGGATAGATATGTTTACCAGGTCAAGATCTAAATGCCATGAAATTTTCAGACGAATCTGTCAAGCCTTTGTTGGGTTATTGCCTCTGAATTGATAATTTTTAAAGAAATTTTGCAGTTTTATGTTATTATATTTAATATTATCAATAGATAGAGAGAACGTGTAAATGGCAAAAATGTTCAGCAAAGATCTACAAAAAGATCTAGCTATAATTCAGATATTTGTAGCCGTTTACTGAGTGATGTGTTTAGATGCACCTTTTTAAGTTATAAAACCTTTCAGTTCTACCAACAATTACAATGTGCATGGCTTTAACCTAGGGAACGGTATTCAGTGTAAAAAAGCTTAGTCTGAAACATTTCATTGTGTTCAAAATTTTAGGACAAAAATCCGTAATTGTAAGTAAAGTCAAGAAATACCAAAGGGATATTCGAAGGAGAGAAAAATCGTTACAACTGACAAACTCCGGAGAACAACGAAGACAAGACCAAAACAATACATGCACTACAATTAAAAACTAAAAACGTATGAACAACATGGACCCCACCAAAAAACCGGGGGTAGACTCAGGTGCTCCGGAAGAGTAAACAGTCTCTGCTTCCTGCAGGACACCCGCCATGCTGCTCATGTCAAATCCGGTATGAGGAAGGGATAATATCAATGGAACAGGTCCATTTTCATTTGGGAAACGGTTTTTTCATACCTGTCAACCAAGTCATGATGACGCCCATAAAACTTTAATAAGGATGACTTCAGCTTAGGAGTAACGTACCCCTGTCTGAGCAACTTTTCTGTCAGGAGCCGGCCTCTGTCCAGGAAGTCAATGTATATGTCACAAGCTCTGGAATAACGTATGAAATATATACTCCATACGCCGGCGCTTCTGGAATATTGCCGCTCAAAAATGGAAAATTGACGATTGGAAAGTCAAAGTCATCCCGTTTGTCGTAGAGTTTTGTATTCAACCTTCCTCTGGTGTAAATTTCGAGGTGAAGGTCAAGATAAGATGCAGACTTGGCAGTGTCTGTGGTATATTTAATTTCGAGCTCATTGGGATAGATGAGATGTAAGAAATTCCCAAAACGAGAATTGTTGAGTGATAAAACATCATCTATGTAGCGGAAGCTGAAATTAAAGGTACGGGCTAACTTCTTTTGTTTTTCCTTAAGAAGCCCATCAAGGAAGTCTGCCTCATATGAGTAAAGGAACAAGTCGGCCAGGATCAGCTGAGTAAAACCTAGGTTTTTAAAGAACGAAGATGCAAGAGAAATGCATTTCGCTTGAAAATTCTCTTTAAATTAACAATGCATATACATATGTATTTGAAATGTTAGATTTTTTAAATGTGTATTAGCTCTATCAGCACAAAATCTTATCAAAAATTATATTTGATGACTTCGCCCATCCAAAAGATGGCCATCACCGTAAAAATAGTTTAAAATATGACACTACGAGAAAGCCATTTTTAATCCTTCTTGTCCAAAACCAATGAGCCAATTCAAACATCGTAGATGGTCTTGTTTCAGAAATATATTCGATGACCCAGCCCAAATTGACAGCAATATTCAAGAACGTGTTAGAATGACCGATTTTGACCCAGTTCACATGCATATTAAGATATATTTCATCTCAGATAGAATCATATATTTCATTTTTATGTCCTAAGTATCCATAATACACAAGTACAGAAGTACATGTATAGAAACAGTTTACTTTATATATTCATTTACATTTTGTACATACATGTATATTATGTTCACTAATCAAGGTATTACAATTGAAACTGACCATGAAAAATAATTTAAGGGGAAAAAAGTATAAGAGTATTTTCATTTTTATTCACGTTTTTTGTTTTCATTTTAACGATAACAATTAGACTGAATTTAACAAGTAAAAGATAACACAATACAAATTACAAAATGGTTGACCTGGGGATTAACATTCTAATTATCCAATAAAACATACTTTTACATTTTTATATAAAATTTATGTCTTTGGAATAAAGGTTTAACTTAATGACTAAGCCTTTCTAAATCTTTGACGGAACAACAATAGGTGATAATTGCTATAATTAAAGTTTTGCGACGACTGGACATAAGCCGGGGGTCGTGTTAATGAAGACGTCCTAAGATATGTCCTAAGACTTGTCTTAGGACTCGAATTAGGATTGTCTTAGGATTATCCTAAAACATGTCTTAGGATGTAAAACAAAGCTATCTTAGGATAGTCCTAAGTAAGAGTAACTTAGGACAATCCTAACATATTCTTAGGATAATCATGTTTATTTCTGAAAAAATGAAAGATTTTTACATTAACTCTTTTGATATTTAAAAAAAAATCTAGAATAAAAACATTTCTAAACTGTAGGGCTTATGAAGAAAAATAAAACAGCAGTCAAATAAATGAAAATTACGCAGTATATATACTGCATTTTCATTATTTACATGTACATATCTATTACAAATTGAAATCGTTACTTAATTGAGAGCACCAAATACTATAATAGGGTTCTCTCGATACCAGTGATTGTTCATGGATATGTTCACAACTTTAGGTAAAAAAAGAAACCCATATTCCAACTAGTCTATTTTTTTTTTTTTTTTGGTTATTTATCAGAATGAAATGAAAATACATCCATATTTATCACGAATAAAGTGTCGATGTGCAGCAGATATTTGATTTATTTGATTTTTTGGGTTCCAGAGCAAACATGAACTAGAGGCTCTTAAGAGCCTGTATCGCTCACCTGGATTTAACTTTTCCCCTTGAGCAGGACTAAAAATTTAAGTGTTGCAAAATTTTGGCTGGTTTTTCTATAGGGTTCTATGTTAAGTTCATCTGTGGCAGTCATCTTGGTTGACAGTCCAGGTCAATGGGCACATTTCTAAAAGAGAACCATCTATGGACCATTTCTGCTAAGTCTTGTTCTAATTGGCTAAGTGATTTCAGACAAGAAGATTTTTAAATGAATTTTCCTATAGGGTCCTATATTTAAATAAGTTAGGCCATGACGACCATCTTGGTTGACAATCTGCGTGATCGGACATATTTCTGAAAGAGGACCTCTTAAGGACCAATGCTGCCAAGTTTAGTTCAAATTGGCTCTGTAGTTTCAGACGAGAAGATGTTTGAGTGAATTTCCCATAGAGTCCTATGTTAAACTGAGTTCGGCTGTTTGAGTTTGGTTCACAGTCCACGAAATCGGACACATTTCTGAAAAAAGACCTAAGTACCATTGCTGCCAAATCTGCCTCCAATATGTCAAGTTGTTTCCGACAAGAATATTTTTCAATGAATTTTCCCATAGGGCCCTAAGTTATACTAAGTTTGGCTGTGGCGGCTATCTTGGTTTGTCTTTATCTATAATGATATTCAAGAACTGCAAAATTTTCTTAAAATTAACAATTCAGGGGCAATAACCCAACAAAGGGTTGACCGATTCGTCAGAAAATTTCACCGTAGTAGATCTTGACCTGATGAACATTTTTACTCCATGTCAGTTTTGCTCCAAATGCTTGGGTTTTTGATACATAAGACAAAAACTGGTTTACCCCTATGTCCTATTTCTACCCATGTTGGCCATGTTGATTGGCAGGCGGGTCATTGGACACATTTTTTAAACCAGACACCCTAATGATGCTTATGGCCAAGTTCGGTTCTATTTGGCCGAGTAGTTTCAGAGGAGAAGATTTTCGTAAAAGTTAACGGATGACGACGGACGACAGACGACGACGGACGACGACGGACGCCAAGTGATGAGAATAGCTCACTTGACCCTTTGGATCAGGTGAGCTAAAAACGGGGTACTGTATAAATTTTGTGCTTATATCTCTACTCTTATATATCATGATGAAATGAAATTTTACACATATGTTCAATTAAAGTGTGCCTATTTGTATGTATGTTTGTACGGCGTTCTGTCCGGCGAAATGTACGTACACCACAAATCTAAAACTTTAATTTAAAGGGTTGTCTGTCTATAAACACTTTATTTAGTCATATATTGTATGTTCGATTTCTAAAGTACATGTACACAGCAGCCATTCTTGTTGTTTATATTACAATAATTTAACCTAACTGTTAGGATCATCTAAGGATGGTCTTAAGACACTCATTTCTACATCCTAACTTTAGGACAAACTTTTGGACATTTCCCAACTTAGGATAGCTTCGATAACATGACTTAGGACTAGGACATGTCGTAAGACTATCTTAGGAAACCTTCGTTAACACTGCCCCCGTTAAACTGTTAAATAATTTATTTACAAAAGGGGATTATCTTGATGTGTAAAATAGATGTAACTGTTAAGCATTTCAAAAATTAATATATGGAAAAAAAATATCATTAATCGGAAAATTAATAATACAAAATAATAGTTTTCAATAAATAGGTATTCTGTGGCCTGGTTATCGAAGCTGTCCTAAAATCGGTCCTAAGATATATCTTATGACAAATTTTAGGATTGTCTTGGGACTATTATAAGACATGACTGAGACTGTAAATCAAAGCTATCCTAGGATTATCTTATCTTGCGATGTCCTAAACGGGTACATTATAGTTTAAAAAATTAAATTTGATAAAATATATGCAATATTTATTTCAACGTTTATAAGAAGTATGTTTTGGAACATTGTGTTTTACCTATATTATCATTGAGAGATTTAACAACTACTCAATAAGTTGTTTACATACGATCCTGTTGAAATGTAAAATCGATGAGACATTTATTGGTCAAGGATTAAAGTCTAACGTACTGCTGATTGTCAACGGACTTTATATTTTTCAAAATGTACAACCCCCCCCCCCTTCTCTCATACACAAAACAACACAGTGAATTAAAAATGAAGAGGTTAGATCAATATTAAAATTGTCGATCTAAATATCTGTACTGTTTGGGTGTCCTCTCTTGAAGAAGTAACAGTCCAGAGGAAGACATGTCACCCTGCACGTGCAGTATTTGCTCTTACTCCTAAATGCCGTGTGCCTCGTGCTTGGTGGAAAAGCAACAAATACAAATTTTATTTTTTTAGTTTGACCCAGCTGGGTCTGAACCCGCGATCTTCCCCACTCGAGGCTATCGGGCGGTTTTAAAATCGAAAATTTCTAACCGTTATCAAAAAATCCAGAGCAATCCGAAAACCACAGTAGTTGGAAGATTTTGGAAGATCAAGGTCATGCATGTGTGTATTTATGAAGATACATGTATGTTTGTAAAATATCAAGTTTTGTTTTAAACCCGGAAGCCAATATTGTGGCGAAAAGATTAAGCAGGCATACAACCTCAAATCAATATTTTAGAAAGATAAAAATTGATTTCGAATAAGCAATAAGAAATTTTAGCAATTTTTGTGTAGATGATTTTTTTTAATGGGGTAATTTGTATAATCGTGCGGTTTAGCTAAATGAAACCAAAATAACAGACAAATATATGAAAAAACAACAACAAAGTTCTGAACTTTAGACGCGTTTATCAGACTTTGCATTTCGAATCCAGATATTCACCTATGCACACCTTTCCATATCTTGTATTGGCACAATAGTCTATTTCCATGCATCAAAGAAGATCCTTGAGATTTTGAAAATTATTTAAAAATCATATTATATAACTTTATTAATAGCATATTTCACCCATAAGTCAAGCTATATACATGTACAATCACATACAAATCCGAAATAAAATCAAAATGACATCAAGGTACAAATACATAATATAAACATAAAATCTGAGAACATGTAACCGACGTGGACCACATTTTCGCAATTCTAATGATTGCTTTATGAAGTCGCAAACATAAGCTAACTTTTCAAGTTGAGGATTAAGGACTAGTTTTAATTTTTCAAATGGCAGTATATGATGTGAGAAGTTAGGATTATTTTGTTTTATTTTAGTAATAAGATTATCTCTAATAGAATTATTAATTTTGCAATTAAAGAAAAATGATTTTCGTCTTCAATTACTGAGCATTGTGTACATAACCTTTGTTCTCTGGTTATGTATTAAATCCAAAAATAAATTATAGCTTGTATTAAGAAAGGAAATATATACTTGGAAGTTAACTATGTTTGTCGTTTTTTATGGATGATCCCCCCCCTTCCAGAAATTTCTACCAAGCGTACAATATATAGAAAGGTTATCTTAGGTCAATAAAGGATAAGAAGCTGATGATGCAAAAGAAAACAAAGATAACCGATGGTATGGTCAATAAAATTCGATACTCATGAGAATAACATAACACTTTGTGATAAAGAATGCGAGAGGAATTATGAAAACAGTACAGACTATAAGCACAAATCGGCTTTAATAAAACCACATGGTATTATTTAAATAAACGTGCTTTGTGAAAACAGGATAAATAATTTACAAACAACGTTTTCCTATTAGTTACGAAACACTCTCCCAACAATGCCTGGAAAGAAAACGATACCGATGTTGTTTCTAATATAAATCTAATACATCTTCACACACAATCATGAAAATTGACATGTATCTTAAAGATGTCCATTGATAATAAAGGTCAGAAGAGTGAAATAAAAATTTTACAATACGTTGAGGAAGTAAATTAATTTCTATCATTATCCATTGAACATTTGCAAAGATTTCAAGTTACTTCACACATTTTCTAATACGATACATGTAGCTAAATTGGTGATTTTCAGTGTTAAACAATCTGAATAAATTCGAAGTCATTCAATGCATTTTTCTTACTTCGGAGGTTCACGGCGAGACCAAAATTTAATGTATATCATTTCTTATTTAGTTGACAGCCTTAGAGGTTATTTGGAGAATACATTGAGGATTGATAAAATTTTAAATAGCATTCAGTTTCCCGATACTGGCTATCTTCTTTTTGAATGAACATGAAAGTTACAGTGATCCCCGCAAGTAGATGGGATACTTACCAAAAGTCTAAAATGCAAAACTTTCTTGCCAGTCTACAGATAGTATACCATCATTCTATTAAGGAATAAAACCGAATGTAAAAATGAAACAGCCTGTATTGATCAATTGGATTTAACTTGTCAACCTTAAGCATGACTAAAAATCTAAGTGTAACAATAAATTTTAAATGAATTTTCCCATAGGGTCGTATGATAAACTAAGTTCAGCTGTGGCAACCATCTTAGTTGACAGTCTAGGTCGTCGGACACAATTCTGAAGAAAACCATTTAAGGACCATTTCTGCCAAGTCCAATTGGCTCTGTGGTTTCAGACAAAGTGATTTTTAAATGTTAAACTAAGTTTTGCTGTAGCAGTCATTTTGGTTAACAGTCCGTGCCATCGGACAAATTCTGAAAGAATACCATGTAATGACCACTGCTGTCAGGTTTAGTTCCAATTGGCTAACTGGTTTCAGACGAAGTTTTTAAATAAATTTTCCAATAGGGTTCTATGTTAAAGTTCAGCTGTGGTAGCCATTTTGGTTGACAGTCTAGATCATCAGACATAATTCTAAGGACCATTGCTGCCAAGTCTGATTCCAACTGGCGCAGTGATTTGAGACAAAAAGATTGTTCGATGAATGTTTCCAAAGGGTGCGATGTTAAACAAAGTTCGGCTGTGGCAGCCATTTTAGTTGCCAGTCCGCGTCATCGGACACATTTCTGAATTTCTGAATGAGGACCATCTAAGGACCATTGCTGCCAAGTCTAGTTCCAATTGGCATAGTGGTTTCAGACGAAAATGTTTAATTGATGTTTCCCATTGGGTCCTATTATACACATTATATTTCAATAAAAGTTTAAATATAAATTCATCGAGTTCCTCTAAATAAACCTCTGATATTCAGAACAAGTATTGAACCTAAACAGTAAAGACCGTTGGTAGAGCAGCGTGTTTGCAGTTTTATTCACTTTAGAAGATTCCCTTCTTTTGTATTCTCTTTCTTTTTTTAAATGAACCAATTAAGTATAAGGTTGTTAAAAGGTGGAATCATTTCTTTTACAATTCTTACCTGAACAGCATAAAACTTTCAGAAATTTTATTTAGGAAAATGATAGTTTTATTTTTGGAAGAACCTACATGTACTCTAAGGCAAACCAGTTTATTGCTTTTAACTTATTGTCATGGCCGTGGACAACTCCCAATTTACATGTAATAGGAAGGTAAAATATGTAAATAAAATTTAGTCGGAAATATTTATGTTCTCGTCAGTATGCGGTCCCTTTCCTTCATTTTCAGAAAAATCATTTTTTTCTATTAAAATTCTTAAAATAAGCCGGAGAATTACGTAATTGATATATAAAGCGAACTAAGTGGTGTATACTTGTAATCATCATCAAATAAATCACAAATTTTCACTCATTTTGGGTATCATAGTTTGTAAGTGATACATAAATACAAATTGAAAAAAATAAATCATTTGTCATATTAAAAGTCATACAATTAATATATCTTTTCATTTTCTGTAATATTTTTGGTACAAAGCTGAAAATTTCAAACTGGCAATCAAGATTAAGAAATTAAAGAAGTATAAATGTAATTTAAAAATATATTAAAACATGACCTGTATCTACTGCAAAAACAAAATCGGTATATTTGATGTTATCTTTTGTAAACAAGTATTCCTGTCCATTTCTGATCTGAAGAGATTACCTCCAGCCAGTAAATCTGATAACAGTTTGGATAAAGCACACCTGATGTATTTATCTACTGACTACCCCAGCCTCTAATGAAAGATAGTATAATTGATGTGGAAAATAAACAATGGATTTATTAACGGCAAAAGTTCTACAATATTTTGTGATCAGGAATTCACCAAAACATACATTAAGGTAAGATTTAAGCATCTTTATCATAACCGAAGTTCCGTTTTTTTCGTATAAAAAGTGTCAATCTACAAAACAATAAATTAATGAATACTTCATAAACAAAACATGTAAGAAAACGATTATTTACTACATTGCTTTTAAATATCTAAAACAATTAATATGGATTATTACCCTAAACTGTTTTTAAGTCCTAATTTTTATAGATATGTTGTCATTTTTTCTGGGTTCGCTGGTACGGGTGAAATGTATTACTGGCACATTAAAATAGTACGTCAGAATTTTTAATTGGATAGGATCGAGTGTTAAACAATTAGTGTTATTAAACGTTTATATAAAAAAATCTTCTAATCCCGAATGTAAAATGACTGTAAATTTTCCTTAACATTAACAATGGCTTGCTTTGGGGGAGAAAATAGAAGTTCATTTTGTTTTTGTTTTTAAATAAATATACTAGGCTCTCCTGTACAATGACATTCTTCAATGATTTTTTTTTCTTTATTTTAGAGTTTCTTTACGTAAATTGATTTCCAAAAAAGTATGAAATAAGGAAGTTATTGTTTATTTAATAAATACTATTGACGAGAAATCGGTGTTACCATCCAAATTACAAGATACTAGATTATTTCAGATAAGTATTTTAATTGTTGTTTGCCGTGGTGTTAATTATGAAGAACCCTGAAATCTGGTAAATTATTAATATTGTGGTAACTATTTTAAACATTAAGGGAAAAACACAACCACAGCTAGGTTTCAAATTTCAGTTAAGAAAACGTTTGATCAAAAACTGATTAAAAACAAAGCTGGGCACGATTACGTGCTGAAAGAATGACCGGCTCAGAAAAAATGGGGAAAATTTCAGTATTAAAAATATTTTCTTGCCGGTCTCCCAAACCGTAAAATATTAAATGGTTGCTCTTGAAAGAATTTGTACATATACTTGTATGTATGCAAAATATCATTGTTTATATTTTTCCGTAACAGGCAGATAGTTATTTTATAAATAAGTTGTTGAGTTCAATTACAAAATAATTAATTCAAGTGTAATGTATTTGAACTTTTATATCTATAATGATATTCATTTTATATAGTAAAGCATATCTAATTTCTTAAAACAAATGCACCAGAGTTTTTTCCAAATACGAGTATTCTTTTATTTGTAAGCAGAAAAATAACACTGTACATATAACATTTATAATACGTACATTTGTATCATACATTTGTACCAGCACACATTAACTCGGCGGGAAGTGATTGATAAGCTATGTTCATAATGTTTGTTAATATGCATGATCACTCAAATTTATATGAAATCGAGGCTAAAGTAAAATATATTCTTAATTGTAAGGCCATACCAAACTGAATTTTATTTTTTTGGATTTTTGGGTATGCGGGGCGCTCCGATCGAAATTTTAATTTTTTCTTGAGGATCAATATTTAGCGAAGATAAAATTTACGTAAAAAATTGCAAAAATGGGGAAAATGCTAACTTTTACGAAATTTTAGGAGCGGGAGAACAACTTTTTCATTTTTAATGTATTGAAAAAATTAGGAATTTGGGACGAATTTTCAGCATTTTTGCAAAATGAGGCCGCAATTGTTTTCTTAATTAAATAGTCTAAAACTCGAAGCGGCGAAATCCAAAGAGAACTAAATATCAATTTAGTGTGGCTTAATTACATAGAAGAGTGTGGTGGATTTTTTTTCACCCGGTATTCGGCCACATAAATTAAGTTAGAAAAAATAGAAATTTTGAAACTTTTGAAATACAACTAGATTTGATTCACACTGTTTACAGAGTATATTGTATATTTTCATTGCATACAAAAAATGTAAGTATATCAAGATAATTTTTATTCTAGTAGACAAAATGCCTTTTATCAAAAGTTACATACTTCCAATATTGAGCAGGATAATGTTTAGATGAATTTAATTTAGGTTAAGCAATTTACCAGTTTTATTACTATTATTATTACAAATTTCAGGTCAGCGTTACAGTGTTCGGATGAAAATACAGAATCTTTAATTTGAAAATGTTGAAAGGAAATAGAATTGCGCGAACAAGTTTAATAGCCAAAACAGTATCTGTCAACCTGCCAGAGGACATAAAACATGGACCAATTTCCAGGAGCTATCACAGCTTTTTCGTATATTTCGGATCTATAAATTCTGAATTTTTACATTAGCTGTAGTGGTATATAAGCAGAATTTCATATGTAGCCATATCTGCCGCAATTTCGAAGCACACGTAGTAAAGAAACAAATCCTGTAATTGTAAAACAATTGTCTGAAATTGGTATTACTCATACACATTCCGACACAATGTTATCTTATATTATCAGTTTTGTCAACAATGATACCATTATCATATAATTGATGTAGGGTCCCATACCTTACCATACTGAAGGAAGAACAGAAAGGAAATATTCAAGATGACGTGCCGAAAGTATCCTCTCCTCATCAAATTTGCGTTACTGGCATTAAAGTCATGACTTTAGAAATTTATACACAGAAGCGAAGAGAGAAAATTATTCAACATGGAAACAATAAATTCAACACTAAGGATTCATACAATGTACAGCTTTAAATCTCGTGGTTTTCGTATCTGCATTCATTAAATTTTAATAAACCATACATAATAATCCGGCTTTTTCATAAATCATAATATATACAGTACAGAAACTTTGGTCAAGATATGACCTATATTCATCCGTGTCTTTTTCTCTAGTTTATTCTTTTAGTTATACATGTATCCTTGTGGCAATTGTTTGTTCCATTCTCATGAGTTTGTCTTACCTTTGGAATTTTCCCACTGTTTTGACTCTTCTGTATTCTGTTGCTGATATTCAGTGGTTGTTTACAAGACGGTTATGGGTTAAATTCAATAAAACATGGGGAAAATACCGCCAAAAGACTACAATCTTCTTACAAAAAGTATAGATAGCGCTTTTTGTTAAAGTTCTTTTCATTTGTTTTATATCTTTAGTCTGAAGCTACCACTGGAGAAAATATTTCTCAAATTATGAAATTGATAATGAGGATGCACTTTCAGTAAAATTCAACTTCATTTCTGGAAGATTTTTCTTCTCAAATACAAGATAATGGTTTTGTACGTACCAACCATTTAACCTGGAACAAGGTTTTTAGAAGAATTATGTCTATAGTATTTTGAGAAATAAACTTCTTCGTGGATATTAGAAGATTTTTCTTCTCAAATAAGATTGATATTATTTAATGCCATTTGTGAAGGTTTTAATTTTTTATACCTAATTCTATCAGAGAATACCACCTAATCTTACCATTCTCATGTTAGTTGAGGGATAAATTGTTAACATGTCAAACAAAATCATTAAAAAAGTTGCCAATTTATGTAAATTTATAGAAAATGCCAAAACATAGTCGATAAAAAGGAAAACCTGGATTTTCCTTTTTTATTTTGGACTGCATTAATTATAAATCTGCCACATTTTTGTGCTTAATAGAATTCCTTAATATCTGTGTATATATTATTTATTTCAGTCCGGATGAAGATATCTGAACGTAAGTATATACAATAACATAACGAAGCAATAAATGTAGGTTAAGTTACATGAGACTCGGTGAATCAGCAAACGGAAACTAAAAACTTTTATGATATTCAAAAGTCTTAGAATCCAATCCTCAGAGTCACAAAAGGAAGGAACATTGATCATGATATAAGGTCATTGAAAATAATAATAACAAACGGAAGTAAATGCATTTGGAAATTTACTGATACCTCCAAAATATTCTTTGCTTTTTGTGTCTGTTGTTTCCGTAAAGTTTTACCACTGGAACACGAGTCTTTCGATGTAAGCCGTTGGTTGATTATCACCAATACAGTCTTTTTATTTAGAACATCTAACGTTATATATTGGCACTGTACGACAATGTTAAAATATTTGTCACGTATCACAATATCGAGGCGACAGAACGGTTGATCAATTAAATAAAATGATAATTAGAAGACAGGGCTAAATCTCTTGTTAAACAAAAACTACAAAGATCAACAGAACAAGAACCACATAGTTAACTGCACAGTATCAGAACAATTACAACACTTATAATACTAGTAAATTGTTTAAACAAAATCGTCATTAAATATTAATATGAATATAATGTTAAAGAATAGCACCCCAGTAATGAAATGTAAAACAAACACACCATTTTTTTTTGTAGAAAATAATGAATTCTATTAAACTATAGTAATTAATAAATATTTTTAAACCACTGCTGTGACATCGGCCTATTCATTTACCGTGGTTTCTTTTTCTAGAATCAACGCTTCTTTAATCCGTCACTGAAATGAAGTCATCAAATTATATTCAATTGTTCCCTTTGTATACTTAATTTCATTAAGTTTGAATTGATTAATTTACTAATTTCTGTTCACAGCTGGTATTAGTTTAAAAACTTACATTAGACTTTTGTAACTTTTTATTTGTCGTGACGGGGATTTGAACTCCCTGCTTGAAGTAAATTATGTATCATAGTTCAAGAACACATCGACCAAATCTCTCGGCTACCACTCGGATGATATCTAAATGCCGTTTTTACACATATGAATATGATACGGTACAATATAAACATAAGTCGTTCGCCTTTATATATTTAAAAACGACGTTTGTATAGTGCAAGATGGTAGCCGCAAGGTTAGGATGAGTTGAAAGTAACACCTGTAGACATAGTTCGAATCTCTGTTTCGGCGTTCCTTTTTTCTAAATCTTTGTGTTATCATTGATATAATTTAGTAATAAGACAAGATCATTATTTTTTTTATTTGATTATTATCGACAATTTCATATAATTCAATAAAAAAATAGAACATTGTTATTTTGATGTTTATGGCAATTTCATTTGTTTCACTGCATATTTTGACATCTTTTTAAAAAAATAAAAAGTGTAAATCGAATGGATTTAAACTATTTTTTCTTTCAGTAACATTATGTTTTACCGGAAAATTATTTCGACTATGCTTTATTTTGTCAATAATTGACAAATTTCTGAATCATATGCCTTATTTTGTAAGTTCATACGATTTTGTATTAATTTTTATTTACCATTAAAATCATCGACGTGACTATATATATATATATATATATATATATATATATATATATATATATATATATATATATCTAATTGAATAGTAGTATAGGGAATTAAGTTAATATAAACTCACACATAATAGGGTCTAATTAAGAAAGGAAAGGTAATTGGGAAAAGTTGTCACAACAGTAGTTTAAGTAAGAGATACAATGGATAAGCGTTGGTTCATGAAAAACAAACCATTCGCCCTCCGCGCTCATGGTTTCTTTTTCAAGAACCAACGCTTATGCATTGTATCTATAATACTGAATACTATAGCTTCAGTTTGATGTATCGAACTTTTAACAATGAATCCGTTTGAGAAATAATAGTTTGATTCTCCGCTCGACAACTTTTTGTTACCTTCATTATTTTCATTGCGAATGCTTCCACATACCCTTTTGGCGTTTCTTTGTTGGGGTCAATTCTCATGAATTCATCTTTACATTGGATTTTGAATTAACAGACTGTTTCAAATGTTTTGTTTCGTATTCTTTTCTCATATTTATTTCATATATAATTATAAATCTGCCACATTTTTGTGCTTAATAGAATTCCTTAATATCTGTGTATATATTATTTATTTCAGTTCGGAGGATGATAACTGAAAGTAAGTATATACAATAACATAACGAAGCAATAAAAGTAGGTTAAGTTACATGAGACACGATGAATCAGCAAACGGAAACTAAAAACTTTTATGATATTCAAAATCCTTAGAATCCAATCCTCAGAATTACAAAAGGAAGGAACATTGATCATGATATAAGGTCATTGAAAATAACAATAACCAACGAAAGTACATCCATTTTCACTGATACTACCCAAATATTCTTTGATTTTTGTATCTGCTGTTTCCGTAAAGTTTTACAAATGGAACACGAGTCTTTCGATGGTAGCCGTTGGTTGAATATCACCAATACAGTCTTTTTATTTAGAACATCTAACGTTATATGTAGGAATTGTACGACAATGTTAAAATATATGTCATGTATCGCAATATCGAGGTGACAGGACGGTTGATCAATTAAATAAAATGATAATTACAAGACAGGGCTAAATCTCAACAAAAACTATCAACAGAACAAGAACCACATAACTGCACAGAATCAGAACAATTACAACACTAATAATACGAGTAAATTGTTTAAACAAAATCGTCATTATATATTAATATGAATATAATGTAAAGGAATAGCACCCAAGTAGTGAAATGTAAAACCAACATACCATAAATCTTGTTTTCCTATTGTAGAAAATAATGAATTAATGAATATTTTGAAAACTATAACTTTAGTTTGATATATCGAACTTTTAACAATGAATCCAATTGAGAAGTAACAATTTGATAGTAACTGTCCACTGGACAACTTTTTCTTACCTTCATTATCTTCGATGAGTCAGCAAAGCGGAAATTTAACAATTCTACTGATATTCAAAAGCCTTAGAATCCAATCGTCAGAATTATAAAAGGAAGGAGCACTAATCATGATATAAAGCCATTGAAAATAACAATAAACAACGAAAGTACATGCATGTGGAAATCAAATTTTCACCGATACGACCCAGATATTCTTTGGTTTTGGTATCTGCTACGTTTCCATAAAGTTTTACCAATGAAATATGAGTCATTCGGTGGAATCCGTTGGTTGATTCTCACCGATAAGTCTTTCTATTTAGAAAATATAACGTTATTTAGAGGCACTGCACGACAATGTTCAAATATATGTTGCATATCGGAATATCGAAGCGACAGGACAGTGGCTAAATAAAATTAGAACAAAATCGGAAGACGAGGTTAACGCTGTTGTAAAACAAAAGGTAACATGTTGATAAAACGTTGGGCCAATGTTGTGATTTATCTATACTTATATTGGGCCAATGATGGCCCAATCGTATACTTACATTGGGCAAACGTTGGCCGGATGTCAACTAATATTTAAATGACAATGGCCCAACGTTGGATCAACGTTTAAAAAATCTTAACTTCTTTTTTAAACTTATGAATTTACAAGTGTAAGCCTAAGCATTCCTTCTTTTTTATCTTCAGGTCATATTTGTTACATTATATCCCATGGACCAATTTTTAAAAAATGTAAGGTATTAAATTTATATACCCTTGAGCCAAAAATAATTATTTCTGATGATAATGGCCCAACATTATATGAACAGTTTACTATAAATGACAAACACTGCTTGTTTGTCAAAAATATCGAATAAGTGATGTCGAAAAGATGGATAAATATAAGAAATAAAAATAAAAATTTGTGATACGGATATTCTTAAGTAAATATGTAAAAGATACATATTAAAGGAGATACTGGGAAAAGCGGGCAAACTTGCACCCTTATCATATTTTCAAACTACATATCCACTGATGAACTCCTGACAGCCCCGTACAACACTTTGTGAAGAAGTTCAATTGAAACAAAATATCCAAAATATATCTTTCCAAAATATTTAAAAGTCTGAAACACACAACGAAAAGCATAATGGTATATTGATACAGGTGAAGAAAACATTTTGTTTTCAATGCTTTTTTTTATTTCTAAATGCTACAGGTTAGATAATCAAAAGCACTATTCATTTAAATAAAATCATTGTAAAATCGTTTTAAACCAGACTTTTATTTTCTGATAACATAAAGTTTATCTTAAAATACAGAATGAATCCTTGATCTCTTAAATATTTGCCACTGCTCAGTCATATGAGACACTATCGAAATATCTATTTTCGTATCTGTTTTGATTTTATATAGCTTTATACATGTCATATGAGTCTTCTTGTGGAACCGTGGGTTGATTGTCGTCAAAAAAGTGTTTTCGTCAAAGGATATCGGAAACCGAGGCAACACATAAGAAAAATTAAAAAAGCATTTTTCGTAACAGCGCTAAAATACTATATACATACACAACTAACAGAATCAGAAAAACACAGTAAACCAAAAATAATGAGAACGTTACAGAATAAAGACTAATGCACCAACAATTTGAATAATTTTGAATAAAATATAAAAGTAATGTGAAAGAATATGCTGCCAATAGTAAATGTTAAACCAACATACCATAAATTGTGTAGAAAATGAATGAATTCTTTTAAAATATCGTCATTGATTACTAATTTGAATAATATTATTTTACTTTGTTGATTTTTAAATGAGTAATGATTTAATATCAATTGCACATAGGATAATTTAAGGTGTTCATATTGAATCAACGATATAAATAAAGAGTAATTTTATGTGAAATTTAATGGGTTAGATAAAATCCATACTCCATTATTTTTTTTCAGTGAAAATGATGAGACGCGAAAGTAAGTATTTGACAAGAAATGACGAGGTAATAATAAGATAGTAAAACATACGAAAGTATAAAAGACAAGAAATGCCACAATGATCTATGGCAAAATCAAAATACAGAATAAACATCCACGAGCGCACTCAAGTGTCTTCTTTCAATTTAACTACTCATGATAACGATCCAACAATGTTTTAAGATTAAGATTCCAGCAGATGGACAGGTGCGGTCTTAATCTTCATATTGAATGCGTGGTAATTAATTATCTGAAAAATTTAATTGGCTAAATAGAATCAATTATCGAATAATAATTTTCTCTTGGAATGAAGATAAAACACGAAAGTAAGTATGTACCAAGAAATGAAGAGCCAATGATAAGATAGTAAAGCACATTATGAATTCCAGAGAAAAGCAAAACGGATATACAATGACATGTACCAGAATATATTAAAAAAAAAAAAAAAACACAAAAGAGGGGACTTCCGTGGATTCGTAACGACCCATAATCGCAAGCCTGGATTGATGTAATTAACAGACTGAATATAACCCTTTCATAGAAGCATATTTGGTAAAACTCTCGCTTTGCCGGGAAAGTCGTTGCATTCACATAACGTTATACTGTATAAATTTTATTTCATCTGGTTCTTATCAATATTTGGCATCGATGGATCATATGAATATATTTTAACATTATATCCTGTAAGAAACCCTTGCGCTTAAAACGACAGAAATAATTATTATTTTTGTATTTGATAATGCTTATTTTTCTCTTTCAGATGTATATAGATTAACTCTGCTTCTATTTTCAGATACAACGATATGTACGATAAGTTAATTTTTGGAACCAATTAGATGATCTATTAACTTCTGATAAGACAAGATTAATTCATATATGTACAAATGTATGTCGTATGTCGTTCCTGTTTCGAAACCACAATTTACTTGAACAGTGATAGCACTAACTGAAAAAAAATATCATTAAGATAAAACCTTTAAATATAGTGCACGTTATTTCAATGTCTTTGAATTGAAATATACGTTTCGTCGTTATTTGGTAAGAACAAAAGATTTGTATATTGCAAGAAGTTAACTGTTCTATTATAGACAGTATTTTCATTTCATTAATCTTTATGCAGCATAAGTTTCAGCATAGGATCTGAACCAATTACTTAAGACTGTTTTTATGGATGGGCATACAGCTTTAGTTTACACCAAATAGGGACACTTGTATTTATCAGGGATCGTAGCGCTCAACTGCTGCAGCTAGTATCTCGGTCGCCACCCCGACTCCCCCCCCCCCCCCTGAAGAATTTCAGTATTCAGTGTAATTAGCTATTTTTTATGTTCCTTTCCTATAATTTATCTTTCATTTTATTTTGACACAGCTTAATATTATAAACAATGAAACCTGGATTTTGTTTTTTCTATTAAGTTTAAACTCTCATATCATGCATATACATGTATACTAAGTTATTTTTCAGTAAAATTAGAAATTTAATATATATTCGAAAGGTTTTTATACGCAGGTTTATTTTATAATTCAGGTATACGCTTAATACCTTGAATTAAGATTTAAGTTATAGCTTAAGGCGCGATAAATTTTATTAGCATGATTAATATTTAAGAAATCTGTGAGCGAGCCCCTATTGTCTTTTCAATAAAATTTAATTTTAAATACAAACATGACGTCATGAAAAAATGATTTCCCTCCCCTAGAAAACACCTTTCCTCACAAACATGATCTAAACTACAAACTATGATCAAGCCTTTTTTATTAACCAATTAAAAGGCACTGAGATGTATTCAATCTTAAGTAGTTCCGATTCAAAAGCTCTTAAGATTTTTTTAATAAACTGAAGGCTATATATGATATATGATATGAGAAGAAACTATTTTGAGAAACTTTATTTCTGCCTCACTGAAATTTCAGAAGTGCACAAATCAAGACAATAAATAATAAAAATGACTGTTACTGGCGTATGTACTTTTGGTAGTTCATATGGACAAAAATATAGTGTACCCCCGGGAATGTATCGTTCATTTCCATTTGAATGTACATGTATGATAGTTGGTGATGGTCGACTTGTCCTTACGTTTGTTTGAGTGGTGATATTTATTTCTAGGGGCTTGTTTTAATGCACCCGCGACGAACATTCGGGGGGGGAGGGGTTATTCCTTCTACAGCTTTACTGCTACAGCTTTAATATTTTGTAGAATGTTTATTCACATAATGGAGGTGTGCATGTCCACAGGATTTAATATTTTGTCAGATATTCTCAAAATTACAGGTAGCTGGACTTAGTCATATTTTGTTTGTACTAGCTGCATTGTTTATAATTTTTTATGATCAGGCGGGGGCATAATTTGTGTCTTACAGACACTTAATTTTTTTTTTAATTACTTGTAACAAAACAAATTTGTCCATAATTATCAAGTAAGGGCCGGCACATACTCCTTTTCTAGTTTTTTCTCGACGTCATTTAATCTTACCTGATTACAGTTACAACAGAAAGGAATATACTTAGTATTTTTATTATGATGTTGAGCTGTAGGACTCAGGGGTTATTATTCACTTAATGTTCCTAAGCTTTTCTTTGACTCCGAGGCGATTTTGCAAACACTTTTTAGCATTGCCATTTTAAATTTTTAAAACTCTCTGAAACGTATATTTTGTACTGCACGGTTTGATTTGTATCACTTTATTTTTTTAAACGTTCATCGTGTGTCTTTTTATATTTTATAATGTGTTTATATTCAATGTGATCTTTATTTTTACATTATGTAGTAAGCTCAAAATTTACTTTCAAAATAATTCACTTTGTTTTTTCCATTAAATAACCTAGAAGAAACAATTTTTAAATGTGTACTTTTGCTAAATGTATATTATTCAACATTACGAACACTACAAATGTAATGGAAATGCCTGTCTCACACTAAACACACACCAGTTGCATCGTATCATGTATTAAATATATCCCTTTGATATACAATGTACCTGTTAACATTTTTTCGGGGAAACCACTTAAGGCTCATAACTAATATATATTAGTACTGTTAGCTTTATAATAAGTTGAGTTGATCACTTGTCATTATATGATTAAATACTGTTGTCAGTTCACAATGAGCTGGAAGGAAAGGACCTACTGATTAAAAGGTAGCTTCCTGTCTTGATCGATGATAAATGGCTGTAGCCAGTACGGAGTTATCTTATGTATAGATCAGCAGCAAACGCATCTTAAACAGAGGTATGTTGTGAAGTTTCACGTCAACACATCCAAAAATCATCATGGTCGTCATCACGGTCTTGTTGATCGTTAAGGATTATCAGCTTCACAGAGGAAATCTTATCTCCATTTGTCGAAGTTTTGTTGTTTCTCATCTGGATATTTTACTGGATTTGACATGAGTATCATGTAATTATTCTGGAGAATCTGGGTTCATTCTATCTTTTAAGTGGAGTCTGGGTTATTCTTGCTTTATTTGTCTGTGTTCAATGTCTATATTGTCCTTCATAAGATTATTTACGTAAGCACTTTAAGCTTTCACGTTCAGTTATAATTCAATTCAGATGCACAGTTTATAGTAATGCTTCCTCCCTCATCTTTTTTTTGCATTACAGTAGGTATAATTCAAAACATACTTGTCATCATTAACAGACTGAACATAACCATGTCTTAGAAGTTTGAGTGACAGCAACCTGCCCTGCCGGGAAAGTTGCCGTATACACTACGTAGTAACGGTAGTAACGAATCAACAGTGAAATGTACACAGTAAAAACATATTTCCAATTTCCATCCAAGAATAAAAAATGTGAGCTTGATCACACATTCAAATTAAATATTTAATCTGTATCTCAATTATTCTTTCAAACAGTTGAATGTCACTGTTGACAGTTCCTCGTATCCATTTTTATTTGTCATTAACCGAAATATTGCTCATATAATCTATGGTTCACAAAAAGAATGCACCATAATCTAACAAATGATCAGCTAAAATCCATATAAATGTATGGACGATATTTTTTCATTCATTTGTCATACCAATTGCACATATCTCTTGAACACTAAATACAAATGTTTACACTTATTGTTTACATGCCAGACATAATTGGATCGTGACTTATTTCTACCCGTCAAACACCTGATAAATTTCTTCAGACAAATTACTTTAAAATTATAGAACCGCTCAAGCTAATTTGACACACGTTTTTCCTTTACTATAAGACGAGATGATCATATCTGACAAAAACATGTCATATTGAAAGACCATTTTGACGCATATCATGTTATCAAAGAATAATAGCTTTATGGAAAGCATGTTAAATTTTTGTTAGAAGTTCTTATTTCATACTTATATTAATTTTTTTACATGAACAGGGAACCAAATGTACTAATGTAAATATTTTACCATTTTTGCATGCAGTATTATTTACTCATTTTAGCATGATTAACTAATAACAATAAAATTACCAAATTTTATTTAAAGTTTTGACGTGCTAAGACGGAGCATGCCCAATTAGCAGAGAAGACTATATAAAGTCTGTTTTTTTTGTCAAGAGAACAGCACGTGCTCAATTGAATAAATCGTACCAGAGATTTAAAAAATCATAAATTATGACTAGTCGGACAGGATATTTGAACATGCTTTGGTCTTAGAGCATAGATTATATTAACTTGAAGTGATGTTTTAATGTTTTAATTACCCCCACCTTATATGTGATATTAATGACAATATTTGTTTTTGAGTTTATGCTTTTTATGTTGTATGGAAATATTCCAACGTCCAAATAGGTTTTTCTTTGTATTGATGGCTTCAATGTTCTTAATGGGTAAATAACAATAAAAGCGCTGTATATTCTGAAATTTTGTGGCCATTAATCAACCATATTTCTTCTGTGCTATTATTGAGCAGGTTTTTATGATTATCCTATGTTCTTCGTTTGGTATGCTATTAGACTTGCTACAATTCCCTTTCTTTTATTTCTTTCTTACTAATTTATATGTTTGCTGATAACTGCCAGTATACTGATTGCCCTTGGAGAAAGGAATGTTAATCTCCTAGTTACAGCAGTAAAATTGTTAAAGGGGCAAACTTGTAAAAAAAATAATAAGGAAGGGACATGTAGCAAGTCTGGTATGCTATCTAAATTCAAAATTATCCTCACACATAAGTTGTCATTGCGCTGAAAAATCATACACATTTCCTGTACTATACATCTCAAATGAAAACGTCACAATTGAAGAAACATTTCTTATACAGCATCATTTGGTCAGGTGGAGATTACTCATGGGGTCAGTGTAGCTTACGTTCTTGAATCCCCCTTTAAAGGGGCGGAGAGGGGGATAATTGATTGATATTCTCATATTTCTTTAATCTTTTTACAAGAATAAAAGAGCATTATCCATTTTGTTGTGTCTTCACAATTGGAAAGTTCGCAGAAAGAGGTAATGCACGAAATATCCTTAATTATTGTTCATTCTTCCCTCAATCTTTCAACTATCCGTTGTAACGTTTGAGTTCTTTTGGATTGTCAGATGGCCAATGTGTCAAACAAAACCAAATAAACATTAATGATTTAATAACAAAACTAAACTATGAATGAACAAAACAAACGAAAATAAAATGAACACAAATAAATGTAGCACGTGCAAGTAAAAATTAAAATGAATTGAAATCACAGTTAACCTACAGAAATCACACTGTTGATCGCCGCTGCTTCACTACAAATTTTAATACACCGAAAACAAGTTGACGTTATACAATTCACTCACTATTTGTCCGAACAGACTCTCCATACACAGAATCTTCAATTCAATATAAAATTTGACGCTCGGACGCTCCATACTTGAAAACTTAAATTCTCTATATATAAAAATGTGGTAAACGGACGCTCCATAAAACGACGGAAAATTTAACGAAATTAAATACCAATTTCTCCGCACAGACGCTTCATGCGACCAGCTATACGTGTTCTATATAACAATTTAGCCGCTCCGACGCTCCATACGTAAATTACCACAATTACAGCAAACAAACCAACAGTATAATTATCACTGTCGAGCACAGCACTACAAAATCGCCATATCTACACCATAGGCACCATAAAACATCGTCGACACCTCACAATATCAGGCTATGTTTACACACCATTACATACGTGAAGTACAAACCGTAAACACCAAAAAAACCCCTGCAAAATAAGCAGAGAACCCCAAATTTACTTACGGTTCAAAATAACAATCACCAAATTGGTAAATAATGGCCTTTTTCGACTGTACTGGACCGCGAGTGTAAAATATTAACTCGACAGCAAAACCGGCCGTAATTTTACCAAAAAATAAAGCAAAACAACTTACCTGAGTGTTGCTTACGAAAACAAGAATATCCATGTCATGTACTGACTTTTGACATCTCGCTGCCTTCTTTCGCATTCACAACTAACCATAAGATGTTTCACGTCTTTACTTCGTGAATGTTTCGTGCCGACTGAGCCTACAACTCACCTTGGCAAAATTGTGCAGTGCGGAGTCACGTGATATACAAGACTAACCTGCAAGGTCTGTTTGATTCCTACGCAGGTACGGTGACTAGTGACTTACAAAAATCAATAAAAAGTAAATCAAGTTCGTTACAACCTTGCATATATAAAAAATGGTCAACAAAAAGCGGGTAGTAATCTGGTTTCAATGGTTTTTGCTTAATGAAAACCGAATAGACCCCAATAACCCGAATTGTAGACTACTGCACACTAGAAATATCTTCCTCAGGCATTTGGTTATTTAAATCAGAATCTTTAAGCACAAAAGAATGTTTTCCTCCTCGCAAAACCAGATAAAATCTTTCCATTTTTATTGAGAGATTGAGAGATTGTCAGCTCTGAGTAATACATATAAAACGATGGAGAAGGTAAGGTCTTAAGATGTTTAAAATTCCGTTGATTAGAATTTTCTGTTTTCCAGTGGATAAATCATTCTGAATCATTACAATTTCTGAATTTTAGACATTGCAAAAGCCACAAGTATACTCTATGACATAAATCGTCTATAAGGTTAATCGACATAGCAGTACCAAAAGACATATTAACTAGCTAAAACAGCCTTGAAGTTCCTTATTCCAATTGAATAATGTCGTATGGATATTTGTTTATATTTTTACAAGTTTGGCCGTTTATATAAATATACATGATTAATCCTATCTTTCTAAAAAAATCATTTAATAAATTTTTATTTTTTCGATGAAAGATGTTGACTAGTTGTTATTCTGGATTGTAATTTATAACTAATAGTGTACTTACAATGTCTAGCGTAAGTTAATTAAGGAAAAAACATAATGATTCTAGGCAATGTTTAAAATGTATTGCTACAGACGCACATTCAAAGGTTCATCGGGAAAATATAAACCTTAAACATGTTAAAAAGGTCTAAACAAGTACTATTTTTAAAAAAGGTAGGCGACGTAGTATCCCTGACTGTACTTCTCCATTCTTATCATAATAATGGAGACTGCACTGCTTTCAAACATTGTATCAATACGCAAACAGTAAAAAATGCGGAAGAATTCATAGAAAGATGTTAGATGGCTCAGTACAAAGTTATTGCCAGGTGCTAACAATCTTACGTCAGCTAGATAAGCTAAAGCAGGGAGCCAAGATTGCCAGCAAAATATTCGGAATATCGCTAGATCTTTCACGTGCAGGCTTGTAGATACCTATATATAGCTATGGCATCATTGAAATGTTGCCGGAGAATTTCAATGTGACAGCAGGTTTTTTTTTCAAAAAGAGCTTCTTATAGTACAGAAATAATGAAAATCGAAACAATCGATTGTTGCTTTTCATCTTAGGGTCGTTATGAACTATGAATTATGTATCATACTTTCTATATAGAGGCCCACATTTTAAGTTTCTAAAATCCATTTATTTATTCGTATATTTATATATAATTTAAACGGAACGACTTTGATTCTAAAAACGGATTTTACTGTTTATTTGGGTTGAAAAATATATATACGATGTTATATTTTTGTCCAGTTTCCCATGTTAAATAATTAAAATGAGAAGGTATTTAACTTACAGCTTAATTTTCTGGCGATACTGGAATGTATAAATGATATAAAAAAAGATAAGCGTATTTGACCTACTTTATCTCTTTATTCGGATACTTGCGGATATCTTCTCAAAGTTCAACTTGAATATTAGAATAGAACCCGGATAGAACCAAGAAGTTGGGTTCCTATAACCAAAACAACCCGGATGTTGAACCAGTTACCGTGGTTTCGAACCAAAAAAATTTTTATATATTGCCATTGGTTTCAGAAAGTGGATTTTTTACATTGATATTATAATTGCTGGATTAACTACACCCTTAACCATGCGGATAATATGAAAACAGTTAGCCGTACGTCAATATTAACATCAAAAACACGAAATGTACTCAAAAAAGATTGCTTTAAAAATCCTTTGTTGAACCTTGAATCGAGTTATTGTTTACAGACGTTAGCCATATTTGTTCGAAATAATCCATTATTTGACACAGGGGTGTCAGGATACTGGTTGTTCTATCCTGATTGTTCTTTCAGGACTTTGAACGCCAATCGCCATTGTAAATAACTGTAATTTGTCCACCAGAAAACAAGGAAATGGCAATCCAATGCTGAAATGCAACAGATTTAATTCCATTGATTCCCAAATTAGCAAATCATATGGTAAGATGAATTTGGACCCCTTTTGGAATCTTACAAGGCTGTAGATAAACCGGATTTTTTCAAAATGAAATCACATGGCATGTCTCAAGAGCATAATACAAGGTTTTACTTGAGAGATTGAAGAATTTACAATAAGTAGGGTATTGAGAAATAATTAGTGAGTCTGGTATTAGCTTCAAACAAGAGATATAGGACTTCCAAATTTAGGCCTCCTAAATTGATAATTTTTCAGTCATGTGCTCTCAAACACTGGTGCATGAAGTTGTGGGTAGCAATATACATGTTGACTACTTTTTGTCAGATATGTCAGATTCAAACGGGTCTAAAACTTCAGTTTGCTATAAAAACATTGTTTCAAACGAATAAATATTACACAAATGACTTTGTAAACACTCGCTAACTTTCTATCATCCGCTATGAATATTATATTTAAAATCTGCACAATCATATTCAGTACAATTTTACACCCTTTTTGCTTTTTTGATTTTTCGATTTCGTGTTTTCGCTTTCTCGATTTCTCGATTTCCCGATTTCCCGATTTCTCAATTTCTCGATTTCCCGATTAAATTTCTCGATTTCGGGCGAAAGTGAAAGGAAAAAACGCGAAAAGGCGTAATGGCCGCATCCGGCCACTATACATATTTCAACAAATTAAATAAAAAATCAAAGACAAGATTTCTGTTTTAATATTTTTGTAAACATAGAACACATAAAAAATCCAAACACTAGTATCTTTTCAGCATCACAACTAGGCCAGATGCATACGTTATTATTTTCATCTACCTCATATTCATCATCCTCATGAATACTTTCATCTGCTAAATCTATCACACACCTTTCAACTTCTTTCTCCCTAACACAATCCAACTTCCAAAACTTTCTCTATACTTCTTTTATCACATGCTGCTCACCACCACTCCAGCTTTCCTTTGTTATCTTTGTTTTGGCTTCTTTGATTAGTTTGTCAACATCTTTCAGCTTGTAAGTTGTATTTCTGTGAGCTACATACTGCTTCTCTTCAGATAAAATAAACATAAAGACAAGAGTTCTATTCCATGTCAATCGGATACATGATATGAAAGTTCAACAAATGAAATTTGTCACAAGTAATTTTACTTATCTCCAAAAGTTTAGGTAAAAAAGTACAGAATGTGATATACCGTTGGAAATCTAATTTATTGCCGCATTTGAATCTGCAACTAAATCTTAACTATGGTTGCAAATACAAAAAATTCCACACGAGTCCTAATGTTAATTTTTAGCTACTCTCCAGTTTGACCCAATTTCATAGGTGCAAAAATGTTAATGCATCTGGATAAAAATTATATTAAGTAGATGAAACTGTTTTTGTAAACCAAAAAATATGTCTCCCCTTCACTTGATACTAGATTAATCTTGTCTACTTCTAAGATAAATAATAATTTGACCTTTGGGCGACACACACACACCCATGGTAATACACCCACACACCAAAGGTTGAGGTCAAAGGTCAAGGTCAAATGAAGGTCATAATGGTACGCGACATACACCCTCTACATACGAAAGGGAATAATCCTAAGTCAAAAGACAAAACAGTTACAACCCGGACAAGGAAATTCTATAATTTGACCTTGAGGTCAATGGACAAGGTCATAATAGTTCGCGACATACCACCTGATCGTGATACCAATATACCAAAGCGGCAAGGAAATACTATAATTTTACCTTAAGGTCAAAGGTCAAGGTCAAATAAAGGTCATTATGGTACCCGACACACCCTGTAATGGTAATGCACCTACATAGCAAAGGGTATTAGCCTAGGTCAAAAGAAATATGTTACAACACGGACAAGAAAATACTGAAAATTAATATTTTTATACCAGTTTTGAGTGTTGACGGTTAGAAAATCTGATTAACTAAAGGCCTCAAGAGCCTGTATCGCTCACCTTGATTTAACTTTTTATCTTGAACAGGACTAAAAATTTAAGTGTTGCAGTCAATTTGGCTGTTTTTTTTCTATAGGGTTCTATGTTAAACTAAGTTCGGCTGTAGCATCTTGGTTGACAGTCCAGATCAATGGACACATTTTTAAAAGAGAACCATCTAAGGACCATTACTGCTAAGTCTTGTTCCCACTGGCTAAGTGATTGTTTAAATGAATTTTCACATAGGGTCCTATATGAATGTAAGTTTGGCTGTGGCGGCCATCTTGATTGAAAATGCGAATCATCGGACACGATTCTGAAAGAGGACCATTTAGGGACCATTGCTGCCAACTCTGTTTCCAATTGGTCATGTGGTTTTAGACAAGAAGATTTTCCAATTAATTTTCCATATGGCCCTATGTTAAACTAAGTTCGGATGTGGTGGCCATCTTGGTCAACAGTCCAGATTATCGGACATAATCCTGAAAGAAAACTTTCTAAGGACCAATAATGCCAGGTTTGGTTACAATTGGCCTTGTAGCTTCATAGAAGAAGATTTTTGAAATTCATCCCCCTTTTTTAACAGCAATCATGTCGGTTGGAAGACGTGGATGTCGGACATAATTTGGGAAGGGGGCACCCAAGGACCATTCCATCAAAGTTTGGTCCAAATTGGCCCAGTGGTTTCAGAGGAGAAGATCTTTAATGGAAAGTTTACGCCGGACGCCATCTTTAAAGGGCAAAAACTCTTATAAGGGTCAATCAATGATTTTGGTCATTTGACTTGTTTGTATATCTTACTTTGTTGAACATTTTTGCTGTTTACAATTTGTCTTTATCTATAATAATATTCAAGATAATAACCTAAAACTGCAAAATTTCCTTAAATTTAACAATTCATGGGCAATAACCCAACAACGGGTTGATTGACTCGTCTGAAAATTTTACTGCAGGTAGATCTTGACCTGATGAACATTTTTCAGTTTTGCTCTAAATGCTTTGGTTTTTGAGATATGAGACAAAAACTGCAGTTTACCCCTATGTTCTATTTTTAGCCATATCGGCCAAGTTGGTTAGCAAGCGGAGTCTTCGGACATATTTTTTAAACTAGATATCATAATAATGCTTGTGGCCAAGTTTGGTTCCATGTAGTTTCAGAGGAGAAGATTTTTGTAAAAGCTAACGGACGACGACGGACGACGGATGCTAAGTGATGAGAATAGATCACTTGATCCTTTAGGTCAGGTGAGCTAATAATTATGACAAAGGGCAGACACATTTCTTGTATAAAACGGCAAATTAGGACTGGACATTGAAAAAAAAATATATTTGATACAATTAGACTGCCAAATGATGTGAAAAACTAATGTTACTACCCGAGTTCCTATAAAATATATTACGATATGAAAAAATTTAGTTATATTTTACAATGAACAGCACAGTGGCTTGGCACATACTTGGGACATCCCTACATCTTCCTCCTTCAAATAACTTTTTCCCCATTTTTTTGGCAGATTATTTGAACTCAACATGCTCCATCAGTCAGTTGAGGACTATAGGGGATAGAAGTCTTTCAATACATGGTTGAAAGATTTGTGAATTCTATCTTATGACCACAGGGTCTTGTCACTAAGATTGTGCTCGTAGTGGCACATGGATAGTTTTACGACAAGCCTCTTTGATTTAACAAAAACATGAAGTTATATAACCGCAGTTCTGCTACAAAGCAAGGTAACTCGTGTAAAACTTGTCAATTTGTCATGCGCAGGTGTTTTTACGTGTGATTGGCTAAGGTAATTTTGGAGAAAAAAGCTACTTCACGTTTGTTTCAAATAATTGTTCTTTTGTTGTTATTTTCATCGCCTCAATAAAAATTGATATAGTATTACCTATTCGGGCACCCCCGTGTGGGTCCCGGGGACACAATAGAATAGGCCCACAGCTCCTCGGCTTGGCGTAAGAGGCCCCTAAAGAGGCGACATGTTTGCCGTGTGTCGCAAACCCGTGTCGGTAATAGGGAGTGTTCCTGGATGGCCGGAAAAACGGTTCCGATCACCATCTGGGGCACAATCTTTACCAAGACGGGAGGCCGGATGGACCCGATTCGGTCAATCGGCTGGTCACATCAATCCCTTTTTAATAGTTTATATCTAATTTTTTTCCCCTTAAAATGTTGTTAACATAATTGCTGAATTTCTGATTTATTGGATTTGTGTTGGCGTATGGGTCAAACCTCAACAGGCTCAAATATTTAACTTTAGATAACCTATTTATTATTTTTTGTTGCTTTATTTTATTCTTTTCCTCACAATTTATAAGCACGTTCATTATTCTGTCTAGTTTTAATATCATCTACTTTATTAATTTTGGATTATCATAACCAGCTCAAGTTTTGGCAGAATGGTCCCGGTTCAGCCAACAACTGGTCATGTCTAGCCCTCTGCGGTTTTTCTCGTGGTTGTCTGAAAGGACCCAGATGAACCCTTTATGAAACCGAGATACACTGGGTTGGGAAGGTGGTCTGCTGCTGTATCGTCTGAGGTTGATGTTTGGGTTCTGGGGTCTTGGATGATAACCACTGACGGAGGCGCAGAGAAGGCGGTGGCTTATGGGACAAAGCTTCCTCGGCTTAATGAGGCCACATGTTTGCCGTGTGTGGATACCCGTAAGGATAGAGGACGGGATGCTGGTGGTTGAAACCCACCACTTTGGCCCTTACTTTATCTTAAACGGGCGGTCGGGTGGGCCCGGTCCTGATCAATCGGCTGGTCACGCCAAGCCCTTGAACTTGACCGTTTCAAAAATGTACAACAATAGTACCATTTCTATAGGTTTGGTTCAAGAAGGCGGTGGCTCATGGGTCAATCGTGTGGATGTTACTTTGGGCGGTTGTCTCGTCAGGCAACCCCTGGCACGAGGCTTGCGGCCATTAAAAGGTACTCCATGCGAGTATCTTATTCTGGTAACCCTGATGCTTGTCACAAATGTGGCAAGCATACATCGTTTTGATGCTGCTCCGAGGTGGGCGGGGAGTTAGGATAACGAAATTTATATATATCACCATGGATTTTCAACAAAACAAACCAAACAACCAATCAACAAATCAATGTAAACGGAAACTCGACACCAGCGATGATGAACCTTCAGCAAAATTACCGAACACTTTTTCAGACAACTTTCCAAAATATTTAGTTATATCAGCAGTAAATAGTGAAAAACCAGTCACCAAAATTTCTCCTTTTGTCATCCAAAAAAACTCTACAAGGTTATGCCGGCCAACTTAAAAAAGTCACAAAAATGAGAAACGGAGATTTGTTAGTTGAATGTTTTCGATCCCAACAGTTTTAAAACCTACTCTCTCTCACAACAATTTCTGATATCAACATTTCCGTTACACCCCATAGATCACTGAACTCTTGTCAAGGTATCATTAGAGACAGAGACCGCGATTTAGCTGAATTGACAGAGGACGAAATATGTGATGAACTGAAATCCCAGAATGTATCAAAAGTTAAGAGGTTTACAAAACGGTCTGAAGATAAAATTATTAAACTGAATACTTATCTGATCACTTTTGACTGTACCCGTGTGCCTGAACATATCTTCATAGGTACCTACAGAATCAAAGTTGACACCTACATACCTAACCCTACTCGTTGCTTCAAATGTCAGAAATTTGGGCACGGTAGGAGTTCATGCAGAGGTATTGAAAAGTGTGTCAAATGTTATGTGGAGGGCCATTCCAGTTTTGATTGTGACGGCCACATTAAATGTGTAAATTGCGGACTAGAACATATGGCCAATTCCATAAACTGCCAATTTTACAAAACAGAACTCGAAATTCAAAAAAAACTAAAGTACAAAAGGGTTTAAGCTATCAAGAAGCTAAAAGACTGGTCTCTGCCTCTAATAACTCTACTCAAGGCACCTCATATGCTGACAAAGTTAAATCACCGAAAACCAACAGATCTTTTGCTACTCAAACTGACTTCACCTGCCCTGATGGAACAGAAATTCCAATTCTTCTCGTCGCATCCAATCAATCAAATGGAAAACCACCTCAGCCTAAACAATCTTCATCAAATTCTTCACAAACAATAGCCACATCCCTGTCTTCAAATACAAGCAAACAACAAAAACCGAAACCAAAACAAAGGTCGTCCGTATCTTCAACCAAACAATTACCTCAAAAACCTTCACCATCGCAGAGAGCTGCACGTTCCTCATCAAAAGGTAAACTCAAACCATGAAATTTTCAAATCGCCCCTCGAAGGCTGAAAAGAATTCAAAATTCAACAAGTTTCGAGACCTCTGCTCAGAGTTTGACGATGAAATCGATGAAGACTCTGAGCAGATGGATACAACGTCGAATGAATGTCTGGAGTCGATATGGCCGGACCCATTAGTACCATCTGAGGGTCCCGGTCCTCCAGTCACTGAATCCGGTGCTATGGGTGAAAGACGTCAACGAAGTCGTTCAACAGATCGATCTAAGAACAAATATTCCCATATTCGCGCCCCTAAAATATGAACATTATACAATGGAATTGTCGAGGTTTAAAAATTAATTTAATTGAATTATCTCTACTTGTACAAACCTTCCTCCCAGTTGCTTTTTGTCTTCAAGAGACTCATTTAAAAGAAAACGATAATCTAAATATTAAAAATTATGAAACGTGAAACAGGATGAAAGAGCTGCTGGCGGCTCATCTATCCTTGTTAAAAGTAACATCATTCACAGCCAAATATCCCTAACAACTGATTTACAGGCAGTTGCTATCCGAATAACACTTAACAGAACCGTCACATTATGTTCTGTCTATATCCCGCCAAACAGTCCTTTAGAAATAAATCAACTAAAATCCTTAATAGATCAATTACCTGCCCCATTTCTCATTATGGGCGAATTTAACGCTCATAATCCTATATGGGGCAGTCACTCTCAAAATGATAAAGGCAAAAAGATTGAAGATTTTTTAAACCAGGAAGGTTTGTGTATTTTCAACGATGGATCTGATACCTATCTCCATCCGGGGAATGGTTGTTACTCAGCTATCGATCTAACGATATCTGACCCTTCGCTATTACTGGATTACTCATGGCGAGTCAACGACGATTTATGTGGAAGTGACCACTTTCCAATAATTTTTGAAACCCTCTTTCCCTCATCTTCGGAGAGAGTTGCTCGCTGGAAATTTGACAAAGTCAATTGGCCTTTGTTCCAGCAACTCTGTCGAAATGAACTTAGAACAGATATTTTCATTGACATTAATGATCCAGTTCTTAAATTTACTGAAAAGTTATTATCGATAGCTGAGAGAACAATTCCTAAAACCTCGATAAATCCAAAACAATCCAGCAAGCCCTGGTTTGATGATGATTGTGAGGAAGCGAAGAAAGGTAGAAAAAAGGCCGAACGACGGTTCAACTTGCATCCAACCCAAGATAATTTAAGTCATTTCCGTATAGTCCGTACGAAAGCACGTAGAACATTTAAACAAAAGAGACGCAAGTCTTGGCAAAACTTCGTCTCTAAAATAAACTCCCATACACCAATGAATAAAGTTGGGAATTTCATACAAAAAATTAACGGTAAAAACAGAAAAACAATCTTCACCATCTTAAAGATGACCAGAATCTTCTAACTTCTGAAAAAGACATATCAAATAAACTTGGAGAGACGTTTTCTAAGCATTCGTCCTCTCTAAATTACTCTCCAGAATTTCAACGAATCAAAAATCGCATCGAAAAAACTAAACTAAACTTTAAATCTAAAAACACAGAAGACTACAACCGCCATTTCTCTTTGGATGAACTCAAAAATTCTCTTGCAAAGGCCCATGACACATCATGTGGCCCTGATGATATTCATTATAAACTTCTGAACCATCTTCCTGATACATCATTACAAACACTTTTGGATTTACTAAATAACATTTGGGAAACTGGTGACTTGCCCTCTCTGTGGAAGCTTGCAACAGTTGTCCCTATTCCAAAACCGGGGAAGGGTAATTTTGAACCGTCGAATTATCGGCCAATTGCCTCACAAGTTGCCTTTGCAAGACAATGGAACGGATGATCAACGACCGCCTTGTCTGGTTTCTAGCGGCCAATGGCCTCCTGTCTAATATACAGTGTGGATTCCGACAAGGCAGAAGCACATTAGATCATCTTGTTCGCTTCGAAAGTTTTATACGCAACGGGTTTGCTAAGGGTGAACACGTTGGGTCGGTCTTTTTCGATCTTGAAAAAGCATACGACACCACGTGGAAATATGGTATTTTAACAGATTTAAACGATTAACCTACCTTTATTGATAATTTTTTGTCTAACAGACAGTTCAAGGTAAAAGTTAATACTACCATGTCTGACGCTTTTGAACAAGAGATGGGTGTTCCTCAGGGAAGCATTCTTTCTGTTACTTTATTTAGCATTAAAATCAATAGTTTAGCTAAAACGTTACAAAAGGATGTTGAGGGTTCTCTTTATGTTGACGATTTTCTGATATGTTATAGAGCTAAAAACATGAACAATATAGAAAGACAATTACAATAAAATTGAAAAATGGGCTATAGAAAATGGTTTTAGGTTTTCCAGCTCCAAAACTGTTTGTATGCATTTTTGCAATAAACACAAAATGCATTTAGACCCTGAGCTAAAACTCAATAACTCGCCTATTAAAGTTGTTAAGGAAACCAAATTTCTTGGAATTCTGTTCGATAGTAAACTCACCTTTCTACCTCACATCAAAATGCTAAAAGCTAAATGCTTGAAAGCATTGGATATTTTAAAAGTTGTTTCCAGCACTGACTGGGGTACTGATAAAACTATTTTATTAAATTTATATCGATCTTTAGTAAGATCAAAACTTGATTATGGTTCCATTATATATGGATCTGCTCGCAAATCCTATGTAAAAATTCTAGATACGGTTCACCACCAAGGCCTACGTTTGGCCTTGGGGGCGTTCAGAACATCTCCCGTAGAAAGTTTATATGTAGAGGCGAACAAGCCAGCTCTTTACAACCGTAGAATAAAACTTGGTCTACAATATTTAACCAAGCTGAAAGCCTATCCTTCAAATCCTGCCTACGACTGTGTTTTCAACCCTCTCTATGAGGATATATTTGAACAACATGAAAACAAAATTCCTCCGTTTTGTATTCGGATGAAACCGCATATTTCTGGTTCTAACATCAACCTTGATGAAATTGCCCCTATTAATATACCTCAATTACCACCTTGGCTTGTACCCAAACCAATGTTTATTTTTGACCTTAGAAAAAGTCCGAAACAAACCCTATTCTTATTCAGCAACATTTTGCTGAAATAAAATCAAAATGTGCATTTCATGACTCTATTTACACTGATGGATCTAAGGACGGAGACAAAGTAGCTGCTGCAGCAGTCCACGGACAGCAGGCAGCAACTCTCCGCCTTCCATCTTCCAGTTCAATATTTACTGCTGAAGCTAGAGCCATCTTTCTGGCTTTAAAATTTGTCAGAACGTCTGAAAAACTTAAATTTCTTATTTGCTCAGATTCTCTTTCATGTTTATTGGCTATAGAAGGTCAGAAATATAAAAAAAAAAAAACCTTTAATTGCCCATATTATTGAGTTCTATAAAAGACTTGTCCAAATGGGCAAAGAAATAGTTTTTATCTGGATACCAAGTCATATTGGTATCAGAGGAAACACAGTCGTAGATAGTATAGCGAAGGATGCTTTAGATGACCCAGTTACTAATATGTCAGTGCCTTATACCGATTTTAAACCTTTGATTTATAAATATGTTGTACGTCTGTGGCAGTTCCAGTGGGATCTGCTTACAGACAATAAATTGCATCATATTTAACCAACTGTTGGCACAAGTATTTGTTTCTTCGGCAGAAGCCGGAGAGAACAAATGGTTTTAACTAGATGTCGCATTGGCCACACCAAGACGACTCATTCTTTTATTTTAGAGAATGAGCCACCTCCTGAGTGTATTCCTTGTCAATTTCGACATAGTATTAAACATCTTTTAATTGACTGTGTAGATAAATCCGACATTATTAGTCGGTACTACACAGTCAACAATATAAAAGACTTGTTTTCAAAGGTTGTTGGCAACCGTATTTTACAGTATTTGAAAGACGTTGGACTGTATTCGAGAATATAGTCTAACATTCTTGAGTACAGTCCAATAATTTTAAAAATTTGTTTTGAATGATATAATTTATTTAATAGCGTATCTGTGATATTATATTCCAAATTTCGTCTGTGATATTATTTTTGATTTTGATGTTTGTCTCGTATTGTTTTATTGTTTTATTTTCTCCTTAAATATTATTTGTAAATAGTTCATTCGTTTTAGATGGTATTTGTTTTAATCATACTTAATTTAATTAGTTCTCGCCGTGATATGGCTTAAATGTCGCCCACACGGCGTAAAACAATAATCAATCAATCAATCAATCAACCTATTCGGGCATCTGCTTTCCGGAAATACCTTTGTTGATGTGTATTGCCGTCATTAGTGTATGCGCATGTCAGTACTTCGCAAGGCTTATTGGTGCTACGTTGGGAATCTTTGTTATAATATTTGGAGCAATGGACTGAAGTGCATGGACTCTTCTCAGTCGAAAAAGGAAGTCAATATTATATGTTGTGCTCCTTTTTTTTCCTTTTATATAGATAAACAATACATTATCCAGTCTCGTACACAAATTCAATTGAATTTATTTTTACTTGTACTCTATGTTGATTGTTGAATAGTATTTTCTTTAAAAAAAAGTCCTTCAAGCAGTTCTAATGTCAGAAATGTCTTTTGTGTGTGTGTTTGTATTTTTTGAAAAGGGGGGGAGTATAGAGATATTTCTATTTTATTTTTTATTTTTTTTTTTTTTGTTTTGTATTTGTAAATTTGTTGGGGGGGCATTTTTTAAACACTGTGTACAATTAATTTTATGTGTAGTTGCATTTTTGTTTTTGCTTAATATGTTGATTCTTAAATAGCTACTATTTAAAAAAAAATGCTCTAAAGCATTTCTATTTTCCGACATGTTTGTGTGTGTGTTTGTTTTTTTTTGGGGGGGGGGAAGAGGTGGAGTATTTAATTATTTCTTTAGTTTGTTATTGTTATTGTTTTTGTTTTTGTTTTATTATTTATTTATTTCCCAGATTTATTTGTAAAGGGTGTCTTTTTTAACAGTAGCTTTAACTATTTTATACAATTAATTTTGAGTGTAGATTCATTTGTATTGCTTATGCAGCAGGTATTTTTATATATATATAGCATGGAAATATAATTATTTATAAAATAGGTACATTAAAACCTTTTTCTGTGCTTTTTTTAGGGGGGATTACCTTTCTTTTCATTTAAAGCTTTGGACATAGCAGATTCAGATATTTTTAAAGCCCTGGCTATTCTTTTCTATGGAAATTCATATGATCTCCGAGCATTCCTATTCTTGTCTCTACTGAAGGCAGCAAACAAGTTTCTGATGCATTCCCCTACTTCTTTGGTAATTTTCATCTTGGGCAACGACGAAATTTCAAAACACCCCTGTGCTTTAATCGATTCGCCAGTGCGTCATGGGCAAAGTTGTTTTTCCTGTCGTCATTCCCCATTGTCGTAAAGCAAAGTGTATTTAGTTACGACTATGAAAGAGGAATAACGTAAGCCACATATTTTTAATTGTGTTGTTTGCTCCTTAAGAAAATAATAGAAAAGCGACTTTCTTATCTCCATGGGACATACAGTAGTGCTTTAATTTCTATACTGTCTTGTTCTAGTTTTGTTTAGTTTACTATACGTTTTTTTTTCTTTTAGTTTTACATGTATCCTTGTGGCGTGTGTTGGTTGTGTTCCATTCTCCTGCCTTTGTTTTTTCCTTGGACTTTGAATTTATGGACTTTTCCCGCTTTTTTTGTCAGTTCGGTATTCTTTTGCCGAAATATAATGACTACAAGTTCAATGTGAAATAAGAATTAGAATCATAACTGTAAGTTTTAAATTGATACTGTCTACATGGTGTAAATCATAAAATTATAATATTCACAACAAATGCATGTAGAGTACTAGCGACTGTTAGTAATAATAGCGTTACTTAAGTTATTTTTTAGTTTTTTATCTTGAGAGTCATTGAAATAAAATTGTTTAATTAGTTAACGGCACAGGACATGCTTACCCTTCCGCAGCTCCTGATATATCTTCTGGTTTTTGTGGGTTTTCACGTTACAAATGTTTTAGTTAATTTCTGTCTTGTTGTATGTATTTAGTATTTACTCTTTCAGTTAGGCCTGCGTATTATTTGTATGTTCTGTTCATGTTATCACTGTTGATCGCTCCTGTTATCTATTTTTGTAATTAACTGAGATATTGCTGAATTTAGCAAACCCGGTTCTTTAAGAACCATACAAACTGTACTTAAAACAAAATGTGAAAGTAACTAAGATAAACCATGACTAAATCAGCAGGGATTATTTCCCTCTTAATGTTGATACTCTAGGTATTCCTAATTTGTAAAGTAGACAGTTCGACCAAAACAATGCATATTGATTCCAAGCCAATAAAACTTGGTTAAGATAAACGCCTAAACATTAAGTTTTGGTGTTAACTGTTAATTTTATCTGTGCTTAAGTCATTTATATTGTTCATGATCGCTGTTGATTGACAACATGACTCGATTATCCCCGCACGTTCGAAGGGATATTGAGATTGTTTGCATGTGTCCTCCCGCCAGACTTTCTTGTAAAATCAACTCCTTCACTTTGTGGGTTTAGAAATTCAATTGCTAATGAAATGTTGCATACCACCTGTAGATGTGCAAAGTATTTTAGAATTTTTAAAGTGTCCCAACTAATTGCGGGGCCTACGACCCCTTGTTATGTCGGTCTTTTGCCATATCCCTTTCTTATTGTTCTAATCAAATTTTTCATCTCTTGTAAGTGTGTAGTATCATATAAGACTTCTCATTTTTCAGGAATTTTTAATCTTCTCATTTATATTCGCCCCATCTTTGAGATTCACGATTCACTTTTTTGTATGCGCTATAAATATAGGCTTCAAAGGCAAAAACGTCGAAACTATGAATATTTCGATACAGGGGGAGGGAGTTGCAAACTCGCCAAGGTGGGAGAGATTATTATTGATTAGAACAACTTTTTTTCAAATCTATTTTTTATAGATAAGTAGCGGTTATCCTGGCTGCTTTTTACATAGGTACAATGTTATACAAAGTTAGAGTGTGGTGGCCATATTAGCTGACATTCAAGATTTTCATACACAATTCTGAAAGAGGGCCATTGCTGTCATTTCTCTGACTTCAGATGGCAAAGTTTAAGGTATGATGATCTGCAAATTAAATTTTTCATAGGGTCATAAGTTAAACTAAGTTCACCTTTGGTGACCATGTTGATTGACAAGCCACGTCTAAAAGGGGACGATCTAATGACCATTGCCAAGTTTCCTTCCAATTGGCTCAGTAGTTTCAGACAAGAAGGTGTTTTTAATGAATTTTCCCATAGGGTCCAATGTAAAACTATGTTTGGCTGTGGTGGCCATCTTTTTGACATTTTAGGTCAACGGACAGAATTCTGAAGGAAGACCACATATGAACCATAGCTGTAAATTTTGCTTCCGATTAATTTAGTTGTTTCAGACAAGAAGATTTTTTAATGAATTTTCCCATAGGGTCCCATCTAAAACTAACCTTGGCCGTGGCGCCCACCTTGGTTGACATTCTAGGTCATCGGACATAATTCGGACAGAGGACCATCTAAGGACCATTATTGTCAAGTCTTGTTCCGATTGGCTTAGTTGTTTCAGATAAGAAGATTTTTAAATGAATTTTCCATAGGGTCCTATGTTAAACTTAATTCGGCTGTGGCAGCCATCTCGGTTAATCATCCGGGTCATCGACACATTTCTGAAAGGGGGCCATCTAAGGACTATTGCTGCTATGTTTGGTTCCAACTGGCTTAGTAGTTTCAGACAAGAAGATTTTGAAATGAATTTCCCTTGGGGTCTTATGTTTAACTATGTTCTGCTGTGGGGTTCACCTTTGTTGACATTCTTGGTCAACGGATATCATTCTGAAAGGGGACCATCTAAGGACCTTAGTAATTTCAGTAATTTCAGACAAGACAATTTTTAAATGAATTTCCCATAGGGTCCTATGTTAGACGAAGTTTGGCTGTGGCGGCAGTGGAACAGGTGAGCTAAAAAAAATTTTATAATCAACCAATGATAACAAGAATTGCCCATGACGGCCATATTTGTTGCCTGATCGGGACAAAATGATGAAACTGTACAGAACCTCCCACAGATGATTCCTGTCAAGTTTCGTTCTATTTGGCCAAGAGATTTTAGAGAAGAATATTTTCTAATATCAGACAATCAGAAACAAGAACTGCCCCATGGCAACCATATTTGTAGTCCGATCGCGGCGAAATGAGGAAACTTTGTATAGAACCTCCCATGGATGCTGCCTGTCAGTTTTCGTTCTATTTAGCCCAGTAGTTCCAGAGAAAACGTTTTTTAATCAACCATTGAGAGACAGGAATTTCCCATGGCGGCCAATTTAGTTGCCCGATCGGACGAAATGAGGAAAATATGTAAAGAACCCCCATAGATGCTTCCTGTCAAGTTTTGTTTCATTTGGCCAAGCGATTTCAGAAAATATTTTTTATATCAGCCAATCAGAAACAAGAACTGCGCATTGTGGCCATATTTGTAGTCCGATGAGAACGAAATTAGGAAACTTTATAAAGGGCCCCCTATTTATGCTTCCTGTCAAGATTGTTTCAGAGGAGGAGATTGTTTTAAACTCAGCCAATCAGAAACAACAATTGCCACTGGTGGTCATGTTTGTTGTCCGGTCGGAACGAAATGAACACACTTCATAAAGGACCTTACATAGATGTCAAGTTTTATTCCATTTGGCCCAGTGGTTTCAGAGAAGATTAAAATGTGGAAAGTTAACAGACGGACGCACGGACGACGGATGCCAAGTGATAAAAGCTCACACGACCTCTACCCAGGTGAGCTAATAATACAAGGCGATGCCTCGATGTTTTCAACCAATTTTCATGTTAAATATAATAAACAGATACAGAATTATTTTTTTTAAAAAAGCATTTTGAATGTCATCATATACACGAGTACTCGATAAAGATATGATGTACCTTGAACCCCAGAATTTTCCTACTAGATTCACATTTCATACTACAGACAATTTTGATTTATGTCATCATAGCTTTTAAGGATGTCCACTGCTCAGGTTCAAAATAACAAGCATTTCATAACACTGATAAATATTGATAGTGAAACTAAAAGAACGAAAAACAATTATAGGTCCGTGTGCTTGTTTTCGAGATAAAATTCATTGAAAATTTTGCGGGCAAAATATGCTCTTTTGATTTTACGTAGCTTTATCATTGACAAGTTTATTTCTCAAAAACTATGAAATAATAACAAGGATTTTATAAGATTTTTTACAACTGGCTTATTATTCTGCGTGCAAAAGATTTATGAAAAGAAAGATGGGTGTTAGCGGGAAAAATAATTTATGGCATTCAAATAGATAAAACCAGATGATTCTGAACATCTGACAAAAAATTAAAAAACATGACCAGCGAACATCCTTAATAAAAACAACAGAAATATATAATAAAGTTTCTGTTCAAAAACTAATTCAGCTGATTTCTACAGTACTATGTTGATGTACATTCTAATAATGTTTACACCTATAAATGAACTTAATGCAACTTTACAAAAGGAATCGATGAATATTACTCCAAGTGCTTCTCGACATCTGTCTGTGTGATTTATTTTATAAACATACAATAGCGTTATTATTTGCTATAATTCTATTAATGTAAGGACATGTGCATATTTAAAAAAAACAATTACAATGCAAAAAAAACACACATCTTCAATTGAACAATAAGATGATTCAGTACCATGTTTTTAACTTATTGAACTATTGTTCACACACGTCATGCAATCCTGGAAAAGTGATGGAAATTCATTTGCCTAAAAAGGGCGAGGGAAATTCATAAAAATGTTCGTGCATAGTAATTCACATACTGATTGAAAAACTCTTTGTATTAAACATTTTCAACATAAATTTTTATGTTAGTGATAATGTACAAATCTGAATTAGTCCTTGAAAATTCATGGAAATGTCATGATAGTATAGGAAGAAAAGGTGTGGGAACCCTGTTGAATAATTTGAGATAAATTTCAATTTGAATGTGTTTTTTCATTTTCATCTTCAAATAAAGTTATCTGCCCTTTTACCAAACAGTGTGACTTGATTGATAATTTCTCAAGATCCCATATTTTCAGACAAAAGCAGTTAATTATTTTGGCATATGTATCTGTATCGATCATTGCAATTCTCATCAGTCCATTTATACAAGTGAATGGCCGGTTATACAAGACAGTGTTCAATTCCATCAAAATTGTTTGTTTCACTCTTTTTAGATTTGACCAATCAGTGACTGTTATCAGTTGTCCGCTGAAATTCCATATCCACCTACCTTCTTCATATTGATCCGTTCCTCCTATCCAAAACCCTGGAAAGAAGATTTTTCCTGCGTAGTCTTTTTTAATAACAATCCAAAGATACTAATATTAGATATAGTAAATTTATACTATGCTGTATACGACGCATTTCAAGGAGTTACCTCTCATCAACAACATTAAAACCGAAACATTTCGAAGACCAAAAATCAAACTTATTTTAAAAAAGAAGTACTCATAACCAAAAATACCGAAATATTGTGATATTGAAAGTTTTCATCAATTATCGCTTAAATACAACAGAAGCGTAAATGACAATTGATTATGACCATCAAAACATCACCGGTTATAAATTTTTTTAATGTTTCTGCTTTGGTTATAAATACCTTCTAATGTTTTGGAAACATACTTTAAACTTAAAACGTTTAAAAATGTTCATGATATAGATGTAAAGCAAAAAGTTGTTTTCTTAGTAAAATTAAATCAATCGTAATGCACGAAATGTCGATTCTGGATTGAATCAGCATATTCCAAAGTTAAACATTAATCTTAAAGATTACTGTTATGACATTTTTCAAGGTCTACCCCCACATTATCGTGTAAGAATATTTACCTTTATACAACACATTTTACCTGCAAACAAGCAAAACTTGAAATGACGTCCATTTAAAATAAGGCTATATAGACGGGAGTAGATATATTACACCCAAGGCACGAGCCCAGATGTTACCGTAACAACAAAGAAATGCCAGTGAATAGATTTTTATCTGCATCTTAGAAGACGTTGAAATGTATTCAATAATCAAGCATGTTACAGCAAATGTGTAAAGTGGCCCATGCATGAAAATAAAAACTGCTATTTTCCATTTGAGTGAAAATTCAATCTATTTTTTCTCTCACATCCAAGTGTAACATTAATTAAATCAAATGATAGAACTATTTACAATGTATAGATGTTCATCACCACAAACATAAATAAAAAAATATTAAATCAACAACAGGACACAATTAAATCATTGTGAAAATATTTGATAAAAAGATATTGAGACATTAAGGCGTTTACAAAACTGGCAAGCCAAATACGCAAACTTCTCCTTCAGTTGTGAATGAGGAATGGTGGGGTATAGAGGGTAAAGAAATATTTTATGATGTTATAGACTGAAATGAGATCGTAAGATATCCTTTACGTCTTTGGAGTTCTTTAATATCCACAATTGATTGATACCACTTCTTGAATAGCTTGAATAAATTTGGAGACTCGTTTTGACAGCTGTTAAAATAAAAGTTAGAGGAAGTTGAGACAATGGTTTGGTGGAACACTTGGCAGATCCAGCTATAAAGCGTTGTTTGTATGGACACTTATGTAACTTGGGTATCCAGTACAAGGTAGGAAGATCACAATCATCATCTTTGATGGAAATACCAACGACGATAAGATCGATCTATGAGTGTCGGTTATTTCTTCCTTTGAAAGTGTAGTAGCTTTATAGGTAGTGTTGCCAAGTGAACTAGCAATTCCTAGTTCATTAATCAAGCATTGAATATAGTAGCTTTTGCATACAAAAACGATTAGGGGCCTTGTCTGCTAGAACAACAGCATATTTGTCATGAATGGCGGACAATGTCTTGGCAGCATCGGGGTTGCTGAAGACTGTTGTTCCTTTTTTACTCATAGACCTTCTAAGTTTATCAATTGGGACTTGAATCAACGATATCACAGCTTTAACCCACTCTGAAAGTGAATCTAGTGGCTGTTGTTCACGTTTGATCCATTTTCTGGCATAGTCCTCCACAGCATCCATCAGTAGTTTGAAATTATATTTTTAATTTATGGATAAGGGTTCGCGATACTTAGGACCTTTTGCAAGGACATGACGAAGAGACTCATTGTCTGTGATATTTAAGTCTCCTGTGATGTCATGGCCAGCAGGACTATATTTGAATGTGATCTTTGGAATTTTATATTACAATGTCATAGACTATGGTATGGGCATACACACTATTAACAGAAAGAATGATAGTAATTTCTAATTACAGTCGTAGCTGCAAATGTTTGAAAACGTTGTGTAAAACAAAAAATTACTGCAAAAAAAGGGTGAGTATGTTGCAAAAAGCCCATACGATAATAGAAAATTAGGCAAATACATGGAAATGGTGAACTGCCAAAAGGACATAAAACGACTTTTTACGTTCCTTATGTATATTTGTCCTTTTTTAATTAATGAAAACAATAGACAAGTCGAACAAAACCAAATACCAAATTATAAGGAAAACGACCAAAGTAAAAAGTGAAAATTTCCAAACGTTTTAACCAATCTGCATGTGATCACGAGCATGAAAAAATATAAAGGTGTTAACTCGTGGAAACCCAGATAAAGACTTGGTTTCTATTATTGAAACAACTTGTTTTGCGTTGAGTTCAAACACATTTTAACTGATACAACCCTCTGCTGTGGTTGTAGCATTATATATATCTTTTTGTAACAACCTTTATAGTCATAACAGATGTTTTTTGTTCATGTCAAACAAGTTTGTACTGTTACAACAACTAAACATCATGTAAATGACACAACATTTACATGCAGTAAACAACAAAATGGATAACATGAAAGGTACAAAACACAAACATGAAGACAGCAGAGAGTCAGGATAGTCTGACTTGGCACATACACTGAACAGTAGTGGGGTAAACCTGGATTATGGTTACACTGATCTATCCACCATTGGGGGGGGGGGGGGGGGTGACATTACTTAATTGTTTAACTAATGATATATAAATAATCCATTTAATACACCGGCCCAACAGATTTAATTTCAGATGTGTGATGAATGGAGTAATTACTAATATTCGGAAAACAAAATGTCAGGAGAGAGCAACAGTAAGTGTGTGAAATTCAAGTCAACGATGTCATCAAACTAACCCAAAATTATTGTCAAGAGACCTGTGTTTGTGAGGTAGTAAGCTTACTAAAACTTACACAGCACAGAGTAACAAGGACCAATGAACATTTCAGACAAGTTAAATGTTACATTGTCATATTGCAATAATGATTTAAATTAATATATCTAAATTTCATTTTATAGCCAAAGCAATTACTACAGTGGGGATAGTAAGTACAGTCCAATAAAAGCGGTATCACCTTAGTGGTACAAATTTCGTGTAACAAATTCATTGTACAAATTACTAGTGTGCATTTCTGTCAATTTTTTTTCAGGTGACCAAAACTTTGTTATGCCAACAAAAAAGTCACCGAAACATGGAAAGCGTTTGTTTTTGTTTTTGTTTTCTTTTGTTTTCTTTTTTCTTTGTTTTTTTTTCAAAATTTAAGGCCTTGACCACAACTGAAGAGTCAATTGATTAAATATACACATCGTTTGGATAAAAATTTGTTGCAACGCTTTCTTTTAGAATGTTAGAATGTTTAAGTAATAACCGACTATGAAGATTTTCACTACTAGTTGGTTGAAATTTTACAATATGAAGGCTTTTAATATGTGTAATATTTGTCTGAGGTTTAATTAACAATGTACAAAACATGAAGAGATCAGTTATTATCTTTTACGATAATCTAGATCATTATCATTAAAGTTTACTTTTCCTGAAAATAAAGAAATCATGATAAACCAAACGTCATCAACTTGGACGTCTTCTAAGAGAGGAATATTTTGTTTGCATTGTTTGCATTTGTCTTCATTCAGGTCGAATATAAATTTAAATCGGCTTTTTTATTTCATTAATTCAATAACTGATTAAACTGATATGAATAGCATTTTACATCAATAAGCTGTGGTAAATGTTAATTATTTACCAACTAAATGAATTTTCTTAAAGAGGAGTAACTAGTACGGTATGCTTTTATTTTTAACATACACGCTCTTCGAATTGATTTTAAACTTTAAAATTATTGATACTGCATTACATCCTCAATCAGATATTGAAGGCATTTATAATTTTGATATTAAATTACTAATTGTTAAAGCGAACACGTGGTAAATAGTACATAAAGAAACTGACGAGGTTATTATGAAACAACAACAACCAACATGAACAAGTGAACAACCTCTTCCATCCAAATTACAACACAATAGATAAAAGGAAAATAAATGGAAATGGTGAGCTGTCCAAAGGGGCATAAAACGACATCAGTCGAACAAAACCAAATATAAAATCGTAAAAAAACAACAATCAAACTAAAAAGTTAAAAGTTAACAACACAATAGACGTCATAAAACAGGCATATCTGTACTTAGTTAGTTTAGAGTTTTGTTTAAATATGCACATGTATCTTAAATCGAAAGGATCATGTATTCTTCATTCTATATCAACCTATTAAATTCAAAGTATACGTTCCGAAGGACCTACATAACAAATACATCAAACAACTTACCTCTTTATTGCCATTCCAAGCCCATTTCACCATGTGGAATTTGATGCCGTTTTAAGACTTCAAAGACCTACTAAACAGTGATGATGCCATATAAACACATGTTTATTATCACAAACTTTTTCATTGAGATCACGGCTTAAATTTCGCTAATATGGGTCTCGTAACATAAAAATAAATATCTATACTATTAAATTTGCGGACTGAAATTTTCTAGCCGTTTTACCTCCGAGCCGACGATAATATAATAATAAATAGTTAGTGCATGTATTATACTTTCTAATTTCATATAGCAATTGCTTTAATTAAAAAAAATTTAATTAATAAACCCAACATATCCATTATCCGAGTTCCGTGGTTGCTTCCCTTTCCGTTACGGCTTCGAGTATTGTTTCTAGGCTTCTTCTTCTTTTAAGTAACGTCCTACTGTTTTTCAGGAGCACATCACTTTGTGATTTAAGAAGGGCTTATTTACATGGGATATTTATTTAAAATTTTGATCCACTAATCATGCGCAAAGGGTATGCAAGTAAAGACTTTTACAATTGAAAAGGAATATTCATATTATGTGTGTGCAGAATAGTATGTGGAGTTAATTGGGTGTGCTGGGGTTAATTAAATTAAATTTAATTTAATCTTAATTTTAATTTCATTTGAATCAAATTAAATATATTTAGCAATCAATAAACATCTGGTACTAAGTTTTAAGATTATAAACACTAAGAAATTATAGTCAACAGACACTTACACACTTTTTATCTTTTATCTAGATGTAATTATCACTAATAAGCTACATGTATATAAGTCCAAAATCATTTTTTTTTAATTTTATTAGCCAATCTTTCTTAATATTAGGTACAATATATATCTTTGGGGATAATTATGAAACAGGGACCACCTAGTATATATATATCTCTGAAATCAAAGTTGAAAATAAAATATAAATACATGATACTTGTATTATGGAAGACATCGTCGTCAATTTACTGCGATAAGCCATTTTGATGACAGGAGAAGTAGTAAATACCATCTTACATTGTCCTGATAGGTCTTCGTATGAAGACATATAACATTGCTTCTTTGTGCTACAAAGCATCGCGCATGATAAATATAAAGGTAGGATTATGGTACTGGACTCGCTGGCTATTATTTCTACATCGTTTGAGACTAGAAACTTGTTCCCTGTAACATTTAGCAAAGCTTTGCAACGAATGAACATCATGATACACGGAATAGTTAGTATATTTATATTATTCATGTTACCATTTGAATGTTTCTTCAACTTGTAAATAGACAAATATGTTGTGTATTTGTCTGACTGAAAGTCTCTCTGTTCTGGAGATTTTGATATGAAAAGCTTTTATTACAAAAGTATTAAATAGAACTATACATTCTGCATAACAACAAAACATAATTATCGGAATGAACATGTTTTTCCATTCCGGAATGTCTTTTGTTAGTACATCAGAGGACTTATGTATGGTATTTGTAAATTATTTAGATATTTGTTCATAGTTTTTTGTCCTAACCAAAAAAGTTTAAATAGATAGAAAATAGATACTGATTAATTATTCATTGGATAAAATTTATGGCTATTTTTTGTACATTGTAATTCCATCATTTTTCTTATAAATATTTCAAACGTTTACTCTTATAACGGAGCCTTTTATTATAAATCATACATTGCATATCTGCATATATTTTATACCAGGAAAATGTGACGTGGTAAAACTTCATCGTTTATGATATAGCAAATGACAATGAATTGTTGATGGAATGAAACTATCACATTATTTTCTTGTTGTTGTTAAGAAAACGTATCACAAAATACCGAAATAAATTTGATGCACCGTATGGCCACCTCGTTGACTGACAACTCATCAGCAATGCCCGAGGCCAAAATATTGGAAAACTGACTAACGATCCAATGACGAACTAACAAGAACAACCACTAAAAAGCAAAACAACAAAACCAAACAGGTATTCAAACTTAGCTAAGAGTTATCAATGCATCAAAAGGAAGAGCCTTAGAAATTTCTGGTAATTTTTGTCAAATTTTGAACGGAAACTTTAAAGGCATTTGAGTAAAGAATCACGCTAAGTATCCCTGTGTTGTATTTTGAATGCCAAAGGTTCATAAAAATTTTAAATAACGGTTTTAAATCTGTGTTAGTAAATTTTTTTTTCAATTATTCAAGTGCGTCATTTGTTCTTGAGGTGTACAAATTTAATCGTTATTAATTTGATTCAAAGACAAAAAAACAAAAAAGTATTGTCTTATGACTGTGATATATAGATTTCAAAATGCCAACAAAATACCTCCCCGAACTGAGGTTTATACATAGAAGAATTTCTTGGTATTAAATGCCTCAATTTTACTTTCAGGCAATGAATAATACCAAAGAGCTGTTTCATCGTTTAAACTGTAGTCAAGTATGTTTTTAGACTTTCTGGCAAGTATTAATTTCCCGTATCCCCTCTGTCCTATTATAGAGTGTGTGTTAAAAGATGGATGATTCTGCATTTCAGAATGCTATATACACATTGAAATGCATGATAATTTATCCAGAGATGACAATGTTTATTCTAAAACGTCATTTGGTCAAGTGGAGCTAAATCTGTTCAAAGTTAATGTTTCAAATTTGATAAATTCGTACACAAAGGTTATGAGGTAATGTGCATAATATTTTTTTTTTCATTTTCTGACACCTTCCTCCGATCTTGGGTGTTTCAGTATAATAGACTGAAAAGATTTAACCTCAGTTAATATTGTATATGAATAAGTCTGAATAGAACACTTGTTTAATACTTCACGTCTTTAGTTCAAGCTATTTATTTAGATGGCAAAAAAAATAATAGTTTAAGTTACTTTTGTTCGGTGACTGAATCAGCAGACAGGACAAGCTATTATATTCTTCTTTCTTAAGTAACCCATTAAAGCTACCATACGGGTCCCGTCATTCCAGTTTTGACATATTCCTTACTCAAATGGCTCTTTCGGTCCTTCATACATTTCAGAAAGGCATTAGTTTGTCAAATTCATAAAGACAACACAAAGTAAAAATCATTCCATTTGATCCGTGTTTGTAACTATAACGGGAAAGCCTGATCAGTCCATAATGGCATTTTTATTTAAATTAGATCCAGGTACCATTTATGCAAAAGTTTTAAATGAAATTATCTCTAAGTATATTCAGGCAAAATGTCCCATCCCCTAAAATCTTGAAACTATGTGTCTAGTTCCATACACAAAATCATAAAAAGCCAATTTGACGTCTCAGTACTTGCGAATATGACTTAGGGTTCATGCATGCAGAATTCAGTTCTGAGAATTTTTTAACATGCCCAGTTTTATAACTTCTGTTTTGTCAACAAGAAGCAATGGGAAATTATTTGGTCCAAATGCCGATTTTCTGTTTACAATCGATAAAAAATTAAAGTGTTCTTATTCCAAATATATGGATACGATTTTTATTACCTATATTTATTTTCAAAATGAATGGTGATATACAATATTTTTTATTGAAAAGAAAATTGATCAAAAAGCCTTCAATCAATAACCATTATTGTTCATTCTATCCTTCCTGGTTTGTTTTATCATGTCTGCCGCCTTTTCTCCGATCATCAGGGCTGCAGCGTATGTACCTGCAGATACCGCATTTCTCATTACAGAAGCATCTGCTACACGTAGATTCTGGAATCCTTTCACTCTACAGAGAAAGTAATATGTTATTATCAATTAAATGTAATCAAATATATGCATGAATAGAATTCTTATTTTTTTCTTCCATATTTAAAACTGCCAAAACTTGCCATTTAAACATCGACACATGGCTTAACTATGCATTCTTTATGACAGATCGAAATAGTTTCACTATCAGTTCGCCCAGATTGTTCTAGGGTGTTTGTCTGAAACTATTATTGATCACTGGCCTGTCAATATTTTGGTTGTGTGTTCGAACCTAACTCGAAACTTACCAATTTTGTATGCCATCAGAGAGCGATCCCTGCTGGATTCCCTGCCTTCCCCAGCACATAACCAAAGACTACTCAGCGTAACATTCCAGTTAACCAAAACAAGTAAGAAACCCTTTAAATTTTCTTTTCTAATCTTACACCAGTTTTACCTATTATAGAATACTTATTATAACCTATAACTATTTGTCAATGCTATGTCTTCACGTAATGAATCTCAGCCAATACAGAAAGAATTTAAAATATTGTTAAACACATCTATAATTTACAACGAAAATGACCTACTTTAACTCTGGATCCACTACTGCTGTGCGATCAGTAGAAGCACCCATTCGGCAGGTACCACATTGATGCCAGGAGGAACGGACGTAATGCAGCATGATGCAGCGCCAGTAATCGTCACTATCAAACGTAATTTCGTCGCAGTGACCAGTTGTATCCAAACGGATCATTTGTGCATCTATACTACTCCATGACTTCGTCTTTTGCATTTCCTGTACAAACCTAACGACTGTGAAAAGAAAACAAATATATTACGTCAAAAAAAGAAATAATGCCACCTAGACATAGTTCCAATATTAGATATCTGTATACGGCACCAATAATGGATATCAATAGTACGTCAATTAATGTCATAAATAATACAAAATATATCAAAAGCATCAATGTCAATTTATATCACAATTTTAGTATCTTGTGGTCTGCAATCGTTAAACATTTCTTTCAAAATAAGTTAACAATGGTTTGATATATAAACTGAATCTCTGTCCATTTATTCCCCCTTTTGCAATTTTTCTTTGTTGTAATTTACACGGAATGTATTGTCATTTTATTGGTTGCTTTTCCCATCATCTTCACATTTCATCCAGAATATAAAGTCATGAATAATATTACTGTTTTTCGCAACTGACTTTACGATCATGTTTATTTACTTACCTTTGGTAAGCACCATTATATCGTAGTCATGTGACAGAGGTTTAGGGTCAATAAGTGGTAGATCAAACGGATCTTTACTGATCAGTTTCAGTTCTCCTCTGTCCTTTGGGTGTAAATAATAAATGAGGACTGCAAAACCCGATGATGTTGTTCGATTTAGGAGCTCCTCTCTAATCTACAGAAGGGTAGTAAAGTTTGAAGCGAATTAAATGGAAATATAGAATGTAATAATAGTTTGAGATTTAATTTGTAGAGATATTCAGTATGTTTAATATTACGTCATTAATTAAACGTTGTCTTTATACAAATAGTACTCTGGAAACGGCAAATGTGGGCCAATGACTATCTTCAAAAATGTTATTGAGGATTTTTTTCACTTAATAATATAACTATGTATCACAAACGAATACCTCATCTCTGTACTGCCTTTTTACTTCCTCCATAGACTTTTGTAAGAACTTTAGTTGAACATCCGGGTATTCCTTTGGCGGATTTTCTTGGTGTACTCTTTTAAACAAATATCCATCATTGACTTGTGCAAACCATCCTTTTGAACACAAAATGAAAGAACAAACAATAAATAAAGAAAAAAGATTTATTTTGTTCTCTTTGTTGAACGCTACGTGTTGATATCACGTTTATTAGTTGATAAGAGTAATTGAAAACTGTAATTTAGTCCTTTTAGAGAAGAAAAGACTAAAGTGCATGTTGATGTAACGACCATATATATATATATATATAATGTAAAAAATCAATTAATTCCGCTATCGAATTAATTCAGTAAAACGTTTTTTTGGAGAATAATACGTTTTGAATTTTTACCTATTTTGCTAGTATTTAGTAATTTAAGGTTATTCTTAATAAATTCTTTTAAATCAAAAAAGGAAAATTGTATCCATGGTGTATTTTTTAATATTTTAAATTTCCTACACAATACATACTTAAGTGGATAAAAACTATTTAATATATATTAATTTATATATTAATTTTAACCTTTCATCATGAAACTCCTGTTATCACAATCAAAGTAACTTTTGGCCACAAGATTGTAATTATTTGTAATATATCTGTCATAAATCCCAAACTTGATGTATATCTCACACTATCATATCTTATCAAAACTGGTATCATAGAATATATCGTCAATTTTGACTCAAAAAGCGTCGATTATACATCAATATTTTTGTAAATATCAGTGGTTTTTATTGAATTAAAATTACCTTTTCTGTCTAGTATATAGTTGAGTCTTGTTTCAGTTTTATCTATCTTTTCCTCGTTTATGTTCAATGTAACATTAGTTGAAAACGGTATTAGTATCGACAAGTGGTTCTGAAAATTCTGACCCACAGGTAGATCTTCACGAAATGGAATCTGAAAACAATTAGGATATTTTGTATAGTTAACGTTTTTGGTAATTGTTGCTGCTATATGAAATAAATGTTCTACTATAAAGCGTACATAAGAGCAATATATCAATTTAATTTTGACATTCCTTTCGTTAAGAAATTTAGAGATATTTTCACTCTCACCTAGAAAATAAGGCAATACACCGTGCACATATATAAACGTCTCCCAAAAGTGGTTCCAACAGAGCAGAGAGTTTCAACAAGATATACTGTGAGCCATCGGTCACTAGTGATACCCCCGCTTTTCGATAAGGTCGAAAAATAAACGAAGTCGTCAAACAGGAAGTTTATGTCGTCTTGGTCCAAAACATATCCCACAATAAAGCATAGCTTGTGACAAAATATCAAGCGGCTGTGATTAGTAGTTGCAGAGACGGGACCCCACGGGTAAAACAGTATACCAACTCTCTTGTGGAGCGGAGGTATAATAACATACGCCTGTATCAATGCCTGTAGTACAATATTTCAAAAGAATCGTAGGTTACTCAAAACAAGTTTTCCAAGAAAGTCTACTCTGGAAAATGGAATGAAATGAAAAGAATATAAAAACACACTAAACTGCCAGTCATGATTATGTGATGTTGGGATAGATTAAATAAAAGGGTTATACCAGTGTTATAGGAACGCAAACAACTCATTTTTCTATTAGAACACATAAAGAGAATGTCCGGTTTTTAGTTTGGACAACGGAGTCAATCCTATCTCCGATAAGCTGGTCGGATATCATCATTCTATAATAAACAAATTAATAAGAAACACAAAAGTTCGAGCAAAGTAAAAATATTCCCTAGTATGCATTACTGAAGCCCGTCTCCGGATGCGGAATTTTCTCGCTGCAGTAAAGATCCCTTAGTGCTCTTTGACCGTTTCCATTCTCTATTCTTGTTTGTAAAAATTTTGGTACCGAGTACATACATCAGTGATACTGTGATTTTAAGGAGGAGCTTGTTTCTTATTTCAATAAAAGTTTTTTTTTCGTTTGATGATCGCTTAGACGTGCTGAGCTAAACATCTATATTATACGTTGTTAACATTATAATCTGACTTGTGGTCTTATGCAAAGCCAATTTGGCCGCTTGGTATCTTGAATTTGCTTTAATAGCGGCGACATTACATTTTACATTGTTAGCATTTGTCCACTTTCCCATCATAGCCATCATTGTTTACAATATATTTAGAGTGCTTTTGTCTGTAACTTTTACTTTTTATTTTTTATAGAGATGTTGTCCAATTTATCTTGAAGTATGACTATTTCTTCCATAAAGCAGTTTTATGTTTATCTATAAACAATTAATTTTTTAACCTCTTGGTCAGAGATGTGTTAATTTCATATGGGTGTTCAATATGTCCACAGTATTATAATTGTAATAGTGATTAGGTATAATATGTCTTATTTTAAAACAATAATTATGAAATTACTCGCCTTCATTTCTTTAATATGGTCTTTTGGTCCTATTCCTGACAAGAGTAGAATTTGCGGTGATCCCATTGCTCCTGCAGATATTATAACTTCCTCACGGGCAAAAACTTGCATGTGACTTCCATCTTTAACAAATTTTACACCACGAGCAACATTCCCATTTAAAATTATCTAGAAAACATGTAACATTGTAATCGTTGTCAGATGAGATAGAAAAAAAGTAATGCATAAAGGTTTCCATCTCAATTTGAAGAAAGTAATGTTTAGAATTGTATGCTACATATATTACTAATATTCCCATCTTCCCTCAATACTTCCGCATTTCATATTTGTTCACAATATTGTTTTTTTATCAGAATAACATGACAAATATTATCTAGGTTTCAATGTATTCTACCCTATGTTAATTTCAATTTACTTCGAAGTTTTTAATATATCCAATTTTTGTATTTTACAACTGACACAAAACGATAAATAAACAGCGTGCATGCGTTAAGTACTTTCCTCGACAGACTCCAGGGGTACAGTAAAGGACATACCTTTTAACATTTCTAATTAGGTCATTTAGAAAAAATACTAATCTCTTTCAAACCCCAGTTATCGTGGTTTGATTTTTACGAAAACCCTTATATTAATTTAAAACATCACTTATAGCAAAAGAACGAAAACACATGGATAATGAAATTAATTATATAAGATTAGCAAATAAAGAAGAGTATTTTAGAGGCAACAGCGGTAGAGGGGTTTAAGAACAAAATCGCAACTAATCACTAGCTAGGCTTGACAATCTAGAGGTTCTGGGTTCAAAACCAACTTGTCGAATTGATTGTTCGACTTCAATGATTCAAATTAGCATGATTAACAAGGATCTTTTTTATCAATGGTACGATTCCTTTTTTTCTCCAATAAATCAATACATACAATCTCAATTACTGTCATCTCATACCTTGTACTTGCAAGATGTTGTAAACAACAAAATGGATAATGGGAAAGGTAAAAAATGACATACCAATCAATCAAATCCATCCAACAGACAGACATCCGGACCAAAAATAAGATAAAATAACACAAAACACAAACACAACAGAGAGTCATGATAGTCTGATTTGGTAAATACACTGGACAGTGACTGGGTTAAACCTGTTTTGTGGATACCCAGACCTCCCCATTATCTATCCTTACGCTCTGGTGTATAAAACGGACTATAAAATCCAATACAGTATGATTACAAACAAAATGAACAAAACGACCGCTTACTAGAAAATTTGGTTAGATACCAATACCTTGTACTTTCAAAATGATATGTGTTTCTTCCTTAATGGAGTAACAGATTGCAACAGGTTCTTATTGCAAACATACCTTTCTAACGTGACTGTTAAGACTTATCTGTAGGTTACTTCTATGTATTGCTGGTCTAATATAACAAGAAGCTGAACTACATCTCTCTCCATCCTTCATATTGGCCTGACATCGACAAAACCCTAACATGAAAGATACCAACAGCTAATGAAACAAGGCGAGTGATATTTGAAATTTAGATAAAACGTGTTGATGTAAACTGAAATGTTATATACTTGGTTCCTTTTTCCTTCAACCGGCTACGTAAAAATAAAACTTCAATGTAAGAACGGTCAACAAAACCAAAAGGTCAAAAACCGAAAAATCTCTGATTCTGTCATACATTTGGTAGTATTAATTACACGTTTTTTATTCTTACCTTCACGGACAAATTCTCTGAAAGTCGCTTTAGGCCATGTAATATGATCTTATGTTAAAAAATTAAAATGCATTCTAATATTTATTTTGTCATAGGTATACCAATAATCTACAAAAAAATCCAGAGGAAACAAAAATAGTGGAATAAGTCCGTAAGACGGAAATACAAAGGCAAGTCAAACTCATTGGACTGCAAAATAACAGACTTATATCACAAGGATACATGCATAAGGGTCCTATGTTAAAATACGTCTCTCGCTGGTGGCCATCTTGGATGAAAGATCGGCAGCAAAATTATAAATTTTGTACTGTAACATCATAAAATCTTTGAGGCATATTATCAATTTAATCTGTCAAACGGTTTCAAAGAAGAAGTTGTTTGTATGTATTTCCCATAAGGTCCTGTTAACTATGTCCCAAAGTGGCGGCCATCTTGGATTTCAAATCGGCACCAAAATTACAAATTTAGTAGAGGAGCAGCTAAGGAACGTTCCTGCAATGTAGTAATTCATTTAGTCTTGTGGTTTCTGACAAGAAGATTTTTTAAATTTCAGCCAATCAGAACACATTATCGGGCCTAGCAGCCATGTTGAATATTCGATCGGAAGGAAATTTACAAATTCTATGACGGACCTTCCCAGGAACATTGCTACTAAGTTTGGTTCCATTGTGTTAGTGGTTTTGAAGAATCTTTTGGAATGTGAAAAGTTAACATAACGACGGGCGACAGAGAGATGGCGACGACGGACGATAGACGGACGGCGAGGATGGACGACCTGCGGATGGGCGACGACGGACGGACTAGCGACGACGGACGAACGGACTGGCGACGACGGACACAAAGTGATGGCAAAAGCTCACCCTGGCTTTTAGCCAGATGAGCTAAAAACAACATGAACAAACTATGTGAACCCCCACAAATAAACTGAGAGAGATATCATGTCCTCAGTGACCAATGAACGATTCCAAAACACATTGCTTTCAACTAATAGGGAAAATTCTAAAATTACGTATTGACTAACGTTCCTTTCTGGGGTCGAAATGTACGGGCGATCCGTTGTATGGCTTATTTGATTGTACGATTAGCCGATACTCAATCGCGATAACAATGAGGTTTTGGGGGTGAAAGGATACCTGCTTGGTTACTGATTTATTAGTTCAATTTCTGACAGTTGCAGTACAAATTGAGTGTCCAGTTTAATGTTCCTTTTTTCCATCTATCCTAAATATATATGATTGTCGGCTGCAGGTTACCTGTACTGTGTACGAACATCATTTCGTTTCGGGGAACAAGGGTTTAAGCTGTTTAATATTCAGATGATAGAAAGTATACTTTTCTTTTTTGTGTGTTTCACAAGCGAATCAAATGCTAAACATTCTAGTAGAAAAGATTATAAAAAGAAAAGGAGAACATTGTATTTCCATTTTTTGATGGGATAACGTACCCATCTGATTATACCCATTGCAATCAGTAACAGGATGTCCCAACTCTTCAGCAGCTTTTTGGTGGAAATATTCTAACAATGTTGTCTGGGGGTTTGTAACTGTCGTTGGTCCATCTTTGCCACGATAAGCTACAAACAAACAACAATAATAACATGTTCTAAAAATATTTTCATTAGAGTTTCTTACTATGGTTGGTCAATCGTTGACACGGAAAAACGAATAATACACGTCATAACATTATACTATCTCTAAACAACACAAATTAGCTTATTGTTTTCTTTTGTCAATACTAGTATTTGCGCGATTTCGTGTAAGATCAATATATCATCAATAGATTATATTCAAGATTTGTGCTTTTGATCATTGATATGACTGTTTATAACACAAAATTGAAAAATTTAGAAATCTATATAATATAAAGGGAAAGTTTCCAGCAGAATATATGTGTTGTAGTTTGACTGGAGGATTCCTTGGAATGATTAATTTATTGATTGTTTGATTGAGAAGTGTTTTAAGATTTGTTGGCGGTGCTGTAACCACACCACGACAAGAATCAGTTAGAAGTTTAAAGGAATGGTTAATTTTGGTCTTGTCTTGTCATTTTGTCGTTTTTTATTAATGACCTTATCTGTCAGTTTCAGTTTTAATCGTATTAATTTTAGTCCAAACCGTTCAGAACTATGATAATTCGTCAGCGGTCACTACGCCTGCTCCTCCCAACAAATTCGGACTACCAGATGACCTTAAAGGCACATGCATTGTTTCGATATCGTCAACGTTCCGTGTCATGTCAAACGTAATAGTAATTGTATCAAAGTTTTAAACCATGACAATACAATACAAACCAGAATTCCGAAATTCTGGCACATCAACATTTTCCATCTTTTTAAAATACGGCAACACATCATTATAGCTCCATCCCGTACAACCTTCTCGATCCCATTCATCGTAGTCATGGCGACTCCCTCGCAGAAAGTTCATCCCGTTTACACTACCGGTACCACCAATTAGTCTCCCTTGACGAAACATTACATTCTGTAAAAGCACATTAATGATATATTTAAGTGTTTCGAGACAATCAATTATGAAATAATACCACGCCTTCTAAAATATTTCATTTAGTATGTGAATGCTTTCTATGTTGGGTTTTCAAAACAGTTTTTCGATATCAGATTATTTAGTTGAGTGAATGTGAACTTTTGTCATCCGAGCTTTCATTAGTAGTAAATTAATAGGATACCGTATTCCAAATTCCTATGTCGACAACGGGATCTGTGATTAGGATACAGATGATAAGAATATATCTACCTGCTTTTTCCTAGCTAAGTGTGTGAAGTTTTGTTCAACTATTTCATAATGCCAGTCTTGATGAGTTCCTTTCCATTTTTCTTTCGTTTTAGAGATCTGTGTGAACTCGTTCACTAACTCAGATCCACCAGCCTCGAGCAGAAGCACTGATACATCTGGGTCTTCTGACAAGCGTGTTGCTATGACACCACCAGCAGTACCCGAACCAACTTTAAAAAGGTAGATATTTTTGTACACAGTCAAAACAATGTTTTAGTATTTCTTTCAATATTGAGAGAATATTTCTATACAAAATACGAATTGTACGATAGAATGTATGTAATTGAGATCATATCTTGTTTAAGAATCAATTTCACTTCATTGCTATCAAGTACATGACTGTATACATCATTGATATGAACTAATACAACAATTCAAAATGATGAGGTGTCATTTTTTAAAATTTTACAACACATGGTCTACTTCCTAGGATAAAAGTTAAACATAATATACTTTCTGAGAACAATTATTGTTCTTTACAATGAATCATGCAATGTATCTGTGCTAAACAATTAACTAGAAGGCCAAAGGTACAAAATGTATTAAAGTGTTCTTTTTATCAATTTTGTTTGAACATTTTGTTGTGCTAAATATATAAAAAAAAAATTAGAACAGAGGGAAAACAGGTAAGTAATGATACCTACCTACAACGTAGTCGTACTCATGTTCTATCGGTTTATCAAATATACCAGGAGGATCTTCATTTCCTGGAGGTAAGACGTCGTTCAGAAAGTTCACAATAGACGCAACTTGTAACAATGTATTGCCCAATAACATTCTTCGTAACTACGCTTATTATTTTGATAATTACTATATCTGTAATAATAAATGTTTATTGAATAAATGCACAATTCTAATATGACGGCCTTCAAAGGCTTTGGGACCACAAGCGTGGTAAAACATTAGTTGCCATATGAGCTGCACGCGATTTAGTTGGCTGTTCTAATGCAGTTACTCCCACCCGAAATCGTTTATCCGCTCAATTTGATTGGTTGTTATTTTTGCAATTCTGAGAACCGTTGATTAAATTTCTATATTTAGCATAGGGGTTTCTGAATGTCGTAGTTGTTATAAATACATTTTCATTCATTCTAATGTAGCGCGAATGAAGGTTAAATAAATATAACAAAACATAATAAACTTACTTGAACAATGTTTTATCAAAAGTTTTAAATTAAAAGTTAATTAGTTAAAATTATGATTCCCCCCAAAAAAAATCCCGCTGAGCATTGGCCTCCTCCTCCAACATCGTCTGCATACGGAACTACACTGTTATTAAACATGGCTCCTTGAACTAGAAGGTGAAAAGTTCAAAGTGGTTGACTATGAAAAACCCTATACAAATTTTGCAGGACATTATATTCCCAGATAGCAATCATGTGTTGGGCCAACGTTGGCATTTCGTTGGCAACATTGTTGGGCCAACGTTGGCAAATTACGTTGGGCCAACGTAATTTTGCTCATTAGCCATCCGTTGGCCCAACATGTTGGGCCTTCGTTGGCCCAACAACAGTTTGCCAACAAAATGAACAATTTGCCAACAATCTGTCAACTATTTCAGTAGGGAATTACGTTGGGCCAACGTTGGACCAACAATAATTTGCCAACAAATTCTACAAACTGCTAACCAAATGCCAACCTTTTTTTATAATGACCTTTTATTTTTCTACCAACAATCTGCCACCAGTGCGCCAACATGGGTTGGTTAGGAAATAAAAAATACCAACATAACTTGAACCTGAATACCTTTGATCTAATGACCTTAAAATAGGGAAGAAAAAACATGATATCTGAGACAGATTGATTTTATTTTGGGTATTTTCCGTCTGCTCTTCCTGTTCTGCCTATTTTTTCATTTCTACTCGTTATATATCTAGATGGTTAGAGAAACAGTATTTTAATTGGTGTGTGGTGCATTCTATGCAACTATTGCCGCCTATGGTTCCAAGATGATCGACCTAGAAGAAGTAATAGAAGTCATTTATGTTAACTTGATATCTTTGTTTTATTACAGATGCTTATTTTTTAAATATGTTGCTTGGTTTTCTCACAGTATAAACTAGCTTAATTAAAATGACAAAATAAAATTATGAAATTCGCTTTTTGTCCAGAAAACTACAAAAAAAATATTATTTATTAAAAATGAACTCTGATTGTTAATCCAACTTATTAAAAGACAAAATCATTAAATGTACATTTTCTTTTAAACCAAAAAAAAGAAATCAAATAGAAATCAAAAAAGGATAGGTTTATGTATTTAAAGAACATTTCTTGACTTACAAAATATAAGTTCCAAAAGATTGTTAAAAAAATGAAAACTTTATCATACTGAAGGTACTAAAATCATGAAAATTAGGATAACCAGCTAGGCGAATCTTTTTTTCAAATAGAATTATACATTAGAAAAGCTAGACTATTTTTGCCCATATCAACATCAAATACAGTCAAGTTTAACTTTCACATCAATATTCCAAACACAGAAAGAAAATTTTAACGATATTTTTTATCAGCAACATATACTTTCCGCCTTTCAGACAATTTAATATGTTGCATGTTTCAATCCTTTTACATTTATTTAACTTGTCTAAACATATAACCATTCTTATATTTAGTATATATCTCCTATCGACTGCCTATCATAACAAAATCGCCAGGATTATAGACAATTTAAACAAACCAAGGATTAGGATTAATCAACAAATCCTTGAATTAACTTTTTCAAAAAACAAATAAAAGTATAAAATACAAATTTACTTACATTGTGCTTTAAAAATATGATAAAGCTGATTCAGTTGGGTGTATTCTGTGTATTGAAATCACCAGGTGATTATGTCGACCTTGTTGTTATATGGTTCCAGAGACAAAGACGCTAATGAAAGGCGCGAAATTTATAAATGAGAGAACTGACACTCCTTGTATAATCAAAAACATCTGTTTATCTTTATTGCAGCATCTAGACCATTTATATAAATGAGAGAACAAAGACTCTACACTCCTTGTATAATAAAAAACAGCCGTTTATCTTTATTGCAGCATCTAGACCACATTCTCACTCACACATTTACAAAAGATTTATATCTATTTACCGTTAACAAATATTCACAACACAGAAAAATTAATAAGATGAAAGGATTTTTTTTTATCAGCAACACATGTAAGATAATTTTATAAAACTTCATATCTTATAAAACATATATTTTATATCTAATATATATTAATTTATGGTTTTAAAAAGCAGTTGTGAATATTGTGCAATTATTAAAAAACTAACATCGGGTGCAGGACAAATTAACGAATATTTTTTTAGGAAATCTATACCAATTTTCCATATTTCATGTATTTGTATATATAAAATATGCGAGAATACACTGAAAAAATTTGTATGACATTACCCATTAATTAAAAAATAACAGTCGGCTCGGAACTATTGAGCCAACAATGGGCCAACAGAATAACCTTCACGTTTGGTAAAGTGATGTTAGGCCAATTTTGGCCCAACAGCATTAGAATAACCGTTGTGTGATCTGTGTTGGGCCAACGTTCGGCCATTGTTGTGCCGCCAACGCCAACCATCTGCCAACTGTGCCAACCGATCGCCAACGTTGGCCCAACAAAGTATTGTTATCTGGGTTATTAGTTGCCATATGAGCTGCACGCGACTTAGTTGGCTGTTCTAATGCAGTTACTCCCACCGGAAATCGTTTATCCGCTCAATTTGATTGGTTGTTATTTCTGCAATTCTGAGAACCGTTGATTAAATTTCTATATTTAGCATAGGGGTTTCTGAATGTCGTTGTAGTTGTTGTAAATACATTTTCATTCATTCTGATGTAGCGCGAATGAAAGTTAAATAAATATAACAAAACATAATAAACGGACTTGAACAATGTTTTATCAAAAGTTTTTTTTTATTAAATGTTAATTAATTAAAATTATGTTCCCCCAAAAGAAATCCCGTTGAGCACTGCCCTCCCCCTCCAGTGTCGTCTGCATACGGAACTACACTGTTATTAAACATGGCTCCTTGAACTAGAAGATGAAAAGTTCAAAATGGTTGACTATGAAAAACCCTATACAAATTTTGCAGGACATTATTCAGACACGAATTGTGCCTATTTGAGAGAGATTTCTTGAGGGATTCTCAGTCTGACGAGGAATTGGGCAACATGGAATTCCTCCCTGAAGACACCATACATACTGATTCAAAAGTATGTTGAATAAAAATAATGTACACACACATCATGTGTAAGATTACTGTTGTGTAAACATCCATTCTTACAATATGACAATGTGAGTTTAAAACAAATATTCGATTGGTGTAATCGATAAATAAACATTCTTCTCTTCATTTCGTGAAAATCCATACATCTAAACAGAAAAACAGAACCAAAACGGTGCAACGAATAGGTTTGTTGTACTTGTGACGTTGTGTGTCAAATTACCGGAATAGCCAAATAGGGCGGAAATCAGAGTTCACCTAAGGTCACGGCAATAAAAAATACCGTAACTGTCCTATTAGAATCGAAATAATTCACGAAGACTCCAGTTTATCAGTGTTTTACCACGGGATAGCGCTTAGGGTAAACTAACGGCATAAATGACCAGCCCGTGGTAAACTGGAGTCTCCGTGAATTATTTCTTAATTATACTCTAATGGGATTAATAGCATACATAAAATTAACAATATGAGAACACAGAAACATTATAAAAAAATATACATATGTACTAATCATGCAGTTGTAGAGTTGTAAAAAATTCAAGTCTAAAGTTTTCAATTTTTGTACATTGAAATAGGAAACGTTCTTCGTCATTTATTTTATTTAAAAATAATTTTGACATCCATATTCTTTTGTATTTCCAAAATATTGTCACTTACCCTTAATTTTGTAGAATTCCCTGCAACTACAGGCCACAACTATTTTATAAATGGTGTGAAGCACAATTATTTTGAGTTTTAAGTTGGATACCGATTTACAACCTGTGGTAAGTCTACTTCCTGTTTAATGATATACCATCCTACATTTTTATTATATGGAATATGTAAATGTTTGGTAAAATAATTTACAGCAACTATAGGCCATTGTTTTTTTTTATAAATGGTATGAAGCATGTTGGGTTGTGAGTTGGTATATCGATTTATGTATCTGTGTCACATCTTTCGGGTCATCATGAAATCAATTTTTGAAGTATGTAGAGCACATAGTACCTGGTGTTAAAATTAATTTCCAGATACTCTCATCAGTAGATTTTGTTATTAACGCGAGAAACATTAACCTTTATAGTACGTTATAACTGCATGATACATATATTATTAGCTCTTCTTTCAAAAGTGCACTTATACCTCCCATGGACCTCGGCACAAACTGTAACTGCATATCAGGGTAAAGTTTTAGCGGAGTTTCCTGATGAACACGTGTAAAGAAATCTCCATCTGCCAGCCGCGTATGCGGGCCTATGATTAGTTAAAATTGTAAAGCTTTTAGTTGTTTATTCAACAACAATAACAATATTACAAGCTTAGAAATTTAATCCTTTATTTCAATGGTTATAAAAATGTAATTTATGAATATTGTAATTTTTTTTTACTTTACACGTCTTCTTATCTCTTTCTTGTATTACCATTTATAAATTAATGTAAATTTTTTTCAAAATTCCAGAAATGTAATTCGATGTAATATTTTTTCTTTAACACTTCTTTTATGTTTGTAATGCATTACAATTGATAATGTTTAATCTTTACATTCTTCTGCTTTACCTCAAAATTACAGGAATGCGATTCTGTTCGATGTAATTATATTTTCTTAGTCTGTTTCTTCACAACAGATTTTGATATCAATACTTACACCTAAATATTTCGTCGAATCTTATCCCCAAATTTTTCAACATATTGTAAAAAGTTAACAATCAAAATTTGTAATGAATTAGAGAGATATGAGGGCTTCGCTTGCAATTGTTAGTTAATATTGTTAGATTATAACAGAGTTCGTTAAATTTTCAAGTTTATATAAGAACTGCGCTCTGAGGTCTCACTTCCATAGGCTAATCTCGAACTAATGGAATGATAGCATAAGAGTATTAATATACATACAAAACTGCCTGATGTATGCCGAATTTTGAACACACCAAACACAATCACATCTATTGCTTTTGTTGGTATGGCTCTTTCGTGGCCTTTTAAATTTTAAAATTTTATTTTGTACATTACCTTGTTTCCTAAGAATATACTCGAGTGATACTTTTTCTTCTCCTCGTATCTAACATTGAGCATAATGTTGGTTAAATAATGTACTATAAGCATTATATGTGTCTGTAAGTTCTGACCGACGGGTAAGTCTGCTTTAAGTGGAATCTTCAAAGACACATTATAAGATTAACAATTTCTTTTCCGATACGTTTTGACCAATCAGGTGTAACGTTATTTAACTTCGTCGAATGTGCTAAATGAGTTCATCTAGGTACAGGAAACCTAAACAACGAGTATTTACGGAAGAAATAGAGCTGTCACTCTTTCAAACGTGAATAACAAGCTGTTCTTCACTCTTGAAAGACGTGAATTTTAAAAACTCGAAGTCTCTCCAGTTTCACTTTGAACTCGTATAGGAACCTATTATTTTGTTTTTTGCACCAACGAAAAGAAACGAAATGTACATTGTTCTAATAAACTATTTGCATAATTTATTACATAGAGTAGCCACCGAATAAGATTGATCCGTTATTTTACTATTCAACATACCTTCATCAATCTAATGTGGTCTTTAGGGCCTATTCCTGAAAACAGTAGAATATGTGGTGAAACAGCTGACAAAATTATTTCATTTCGAGCAAAAACCTTTTTCTGTTTACCGTGTTTTATGAACTTTACACCCCGTGCAACATTTCTTTTGACAATTATCTAAAATTGGAATTTTTTATTGTATTCATTAATATTGTTCATTAGAGTTTAAGGTCTTGGCAAATTACAAATACTTTTGAAAGATAATTCAGTATAATTTAAATGTAAATACCTTAAACGTTTTAATACTTAATCATTGGTACTAATTTTTCAGATTATTACCTCAATCAATCATTCTCAAACTTACCTTAAATCTCATTATATTTAAAAAATGTTTCAAATTTTACATTTTATATCTTGAACTCTGTGGGTGAAGCATGATGTTGTTGGATGTTTTTAAAAAAAAGATCATTTGATTTTTAGATGTGAATGATGTCCTCTTAATTCTTGAACATTTCCGGCGCAATTTTTTTCACCATATTTACGAGCCTGCATTTTTCATCTTTGCCACTTCCAACTAAAGTTGTATGTTGTACACCTATCAACACACTAAACCATTGTACCTCAACTAAACTGTTCTTCTTTTTATCATTTCATATATAATAAATATTCAATGATGTCGTAGAGCAGAGTTAAATAAAAAGTGACAAAAAGATTATAACTAGGTCAGAGCAGTACATGGAGGAAACACTCCTGACACTTCACACAGAAAAATATTAGAAATGTTCTGGAGTTTCTGGATGATGAGGAACAGATTCAGGTGAGCCTTGTTTAACTGATTGTTGAGTTTGTGGTGCCAGCCTTCCAGATAGTTAGTGGTCCTTGGTCCGAAGGTTGAGTAGTGGTTCCATTTCGGTGGTTCTCTGTCAACCCACTGTTCGGTAACATAGTCGTTGAAACTGGTGGTCGTTGGTTTGGTAGTCGTCGAGTGCATTGAACCATACTTTTTCTACTCGTTGAGGAGGTACCAAAGGTAGTCCGGATTAAGACTGAATACTAGTTACTCATAGCCACACTTTCTCAAGTTTCCTCACAATTTCATTAAAAAATGTGGTTTTTTTCTTTCTTTTTTTAATTTAATTTTACAGAAGATAAGTGTAAAAAAATACCCTTAAATCACATTTAAACTTTCAAAAATATTTTATAAATGTAATATTATTATAATTCACCAAACATTTGCCTCAATTAATTTTAAAATAATTTCAATATTTTCATAAATATTTGAATCAAATCCTAACAATTTCCCCTATATTATTAATCTATTTACATATAATGTTAATCCAAACAGGATCAAATTTTCAGTCACAATTTAAGATGACACCTAATAATTACTAAATAAACAGCCCACTAATTAACTACAATCTAAAGTTGGCTAAACGGGAATATTGAATTATACCTGATTTTCAAAAGATGGCAAAAGGGGAAGACACCGATAAATTTGATGCACCGTATGGCCACCTCGTTGACTGACAACTCATCAGCAACAACCGAGGCCAAAATATTAGAAACCTGGTTGAAGACACAATGACGAACTAACAAGCTCAACCACTAAACCCAAAACAACTAAAACAAACAGGTATCCAAACTCAACTAAGGGTATCTATGCATCAAAAGGAAGAGCTGTAGAAATATCTGGTATTTTTGTCAAATTTTGAACGGAACATTCAAAGGAATTTGAGTAATAAATCATGCCAGGACCAGTGCAAAACCATAATGTACTGTGTAATGACATATGAAATGTGTTTATTATGTTATTGTATGTCCGGAGTTCTGTCAATTGAGTTGCTTTTATTGGTTGGTATGTTGGTTGTTGACCTTTCCTTTTATCCATTTTGTTGTTTATTAAAAATATACAGAGGACGAAATTGTCCTGATGATTGAATTTGTCATCGACAACATATTTGTTCAATTTGGTGGACGTGTTTTCCAACAGACAATTGGCATTCCTGTGGGTACTAATTGTGCGCCACTACTGGCTGACTTGGTCCTTTACTCATATGAGGCAGACTTCCGTGACTGGCTTCTTAAGGAAAAACAGAAGAAATTAGCCCCTACCTTTAATTTCAGCTTCCGTTACATAGATGATGTCTTATCAGTCAACAATTCACGTTTTGGGAATTTCTTACATCTCATCTATCCCAATGAACTCGAAATTAAGGATACAACAGACACTGCCAAGTCTGCATCTTATCTTGACCTTCACCTCGAAATTGACACCAGAGAAAGGTTGAATACAAAACTTTACGACAGACGGGATGACTTTGACTTTCCAATCGTCAACTTCCCATTTTTGAGCGGCAATATTCCTGAAGCGCCGGCGCATGGAGTATATATTTCACAACTCATACATTAATCCAGAGCTTGTGACATATACATTGACTTCCTGGACAGAGCCCGGCCCCTGACAGAAAAGTTGCTCAGACAGGGGTACGTTTCTCCTAAGCTGAAGTCATACTTATTATGGGCGTCATCATGATTTGGTTGACAGGTATAAAAAAAAAAACGTTTCCCAAATGAAAATGGACCTGTTCCATTGATATTATCCCTTCCTCTTCCTCATTCTGGATTTGACATGGCTAGGATGGCGGGTGTCCTGCTGGAAGCATGCTTACTCTTCCGGAGCACCTGAGTCTACCCCCAGTTTTTTGGTTGTGTTCATGTTGTTCGTATATTTTTTGTTTTTAATTGTAGTGCATGTATAGTTTTAGTCTTGTCTTCGTTGGTCTCCGGAGTTTGTCAGTTGTTACGATTTTTCTATCCTTCGAATATCCCTTTGGTATTTCTTGACATTGCTTATTAAGTGATTACCGATTATTATTTTTTTCAAATATTTCGATATATTGCAAATAAATTGTAGCACAACTGACGTGTCGTAAATAGACGAAATCTGCACATCTGGTGCACCAACACCATTGAATATCTTCTAACACTGAGTTAATACATCTACTAGTGCTCTCGACGATATAACGAACTCAGTTCCATGTGTTTTGAGACTAATGTGAAGCCGACATTTTTAATTTTCTGTTTGAAAAATCTTAAATTTGTGAAAACTAAGGAGTATCTACCGTTTCCAAAGCTCTGATCTTAGAATATGTTGGCTTCCCCTCTTTTCTTGATTTGCTCTTTACTGTTTTGGGTTATTTTTTCAATTATTCTTTTGTATAACTGATATGGCATAAATCAAAGAAATAGGCACATCTTGTTCATCAAAATTGGTATCATGAAATATTTAAAATCAAATTTTGTTCGTTTAGTATTGAACCATCTACTGATCGCTTTAAAAAGTAAAGAGTAATAATACCAATATGTCTTTCTAGAATTTATGTCATTATATCACATTTTCCTAATTGCAGACTTTCGTTGGTCATGAAATGTAGACAAACGACTTTAACATGTAGGAATTACAGGATAGAAAAAATGGCATGATCCCATATGGTGAGGGAGAGTTCACAACTGGAAAATTATCATCATCACGATTCTCATGGAGTTTTATCATATAACTCCAATATTAAGGTTGTCTATACACAGTTATAGGCCTAGGTATAAAGCAGAAGTAGATGAATTAATTTCAGATTCATTGTAGTTGGAATAGCGCAGGTAATGTTTAATTAGTTTATCTTAATAAAAATTATAGAGTGACACAAATTTGTCTAATAACGTACCTGAAAGATATCTTCAGCAAAACTATTGAACTGGCATGAGTTTGTTCAATCATGTATCCTATGTAAAAGGGAGATAGGAGTTTCTATGAGATTTTGTAAAAGTAAGTATCCCTGTGTTTTATTTTGAATGCCAAAGGTGCATAAAAATTTTAAATAACGGTTTTACATCTGTCTTAGTCAATATTTTAATTTGTTTTAAATTGTTCAAGTGCGTAAATTTTTTCTTGTAAATACCCCCTTTAGAATCATTATTGAGGGGTACAAATATAATCGTTATTAGTTTGATTCAAAAGACAAAAAACTAAGTATTGTGATATGCCACAAAAATATACCTCCCCGAACTGAGGTTTATACATTTGTCAAGTGGAGCTAAATCTGTTCAAATTTAATGCTTCAAATTTGATTAATTCTGTTATGAGGTAATGTGTATGTATAGATTCTCCTTCAGGTACGAGTGAGTTATGGAATTTCTTCACCCGAGATAGCTACATTTTCGATTTTAAACATGCGAGCCTTTAGTGTTAAACAATAATGTGTTAAAATCTAAAATTTAACCATTGAGGGTAGAGAAATTCCATAACTCACGAGTAAATTGAAGGAGAATCTGTTTCTCCTATGATTTTCGACAAAAACCTAAAGAAAATGTTGTTGCTATGTAGTTTGTTTACATAAACGTCATTTTGGGACTTCTCTAGTTTATCGTTCCAATAACTGTAGAAAAAAAGGGCGGTAATTCCCACGTAGAAATTTAATCACCTGGAAGTGGTTAAAGATATTATGTATTTTTATCCCACCGATTAAACAGGTCAAGAATAGGAGAAAACATTTTTATTCATTTTCTGACACCTTTCTCCGATCTTGGGTGTTTCAATTGTCAGTATAATAGACTGAAAAGATTTAACCTCAGTTAATATTGTATATGAATAAGTCTGAATAGAACACTTGTTTAATACCTCACGTCTTTAGTTCAAGCTATTTATTTAGATGGCAAAAAACATAGTTTGTGTTACTTTTGTTCGGTGACTGAATTAGCAGACAGGGCAAGCTATTATGTTCTTCTTTCTTAAGTAACCCATAAACGCTACCATACGGGTCCCGTCATTCCGGTTTTGACATATTCCTTACTCAAATGGCTTTTTCGGTCCTTCATACATTTCAGAAAGGCATTAGTTTGTCAAATTCATAAAGACAAAACAAAGTAAAAATCATTCCATTTGATCCGTGTTTGCAACTATAACGGGAAAGCCTGATCAGTCCATAATGGCATTTTTATTTAAATTAGATCCAGGTACCATTTTGGTAAAAGTTTTAAATGAAATTATCTCTAGGTATATTCAGGAAAAATGTCCCATCCCCTCAAATCTTGAAACTATACCTCTAGTTCCATACACAAAATGATAAAAAGCCCATTTGACGTCTCAGTACTTGCGAATATGACCTTGGGTTCATGCATGCAGAATTCAGTTCTGATAATTTTTTAACATGCCCAGTTTTATAACTTCTGTTTTGTCAACAAGAAGCAATAGGAAATTATTTGGACCAAATGCTGATTTTCTGTTGGAAAACTAAAGAGACCCAATACCCCCTTCTAAAAGTATTAAAGGCTACAACCAACAGCACACTAATAATCTCTACCTGCAGACATTTGTTGTTTTCAATCAGATTGTTTAAGCAGAAAATAATGTTGTTTTTTTCTGAACGGAGAACTAGAGATATTTTTTCCATTTTAATTGCTAGATTTTTTATTCAGATTTTAGAAATAGTGAAGAGAAGGAAGGAAAAGTTAAAAATCATTAATGCAGGTTCATCGACATTGTGGTATCCACAAAAAGTTTGACTAGCTAAAACTTTATTGGAAAATTGTCTTATTAACGCGTACTTGTAAAATGTTGTATAATGACTCCATAAAATTAAATATTAACTCATAAAGGCATAATTAATTAGTTTAATTATTTACAAATTCACTGCATACATGATATATGCCAACAGATTATAATATTCACAACAAATGTACGATACAGCCGACTGTTAGTCAAAATAGTCTTAGGTTGGTTCTTTCAAGACTCAAATACTGTTTAGCTGTAGAAAATTAAAAAGCGATAACTAAGTTTACAATCGATAAAAATTTAAAGCGTTCTTATTCCAAGTATATTGATACGATTTTTATTACCTATATTTATTTTCAAAATGAATGGTGATATACAATATTTTATATTTAAAAGAAAATTGATCAAAAAGCCTTCAATCAATAACCATTATTGTTCATTCTATCCTTCCTGGTTTGTTTTATCATGTCTGCCGCCTTTTCTCCGATCATCAGGGCTGCAGCGTATGTATTTGCAGATACCACATTTCTCATTACAGAAGCATCTGCTACACGTAGATTCTGGAATCCTTTCACTCTACAGAGAAAGTAACATGTTATTATCGATTAAATGTAATCAAATATATGCATGAATAAAACCCTTTTTCCATATTTAAAACTGACAAAACATGCCACTTAAACATCGACACATGGCTTAACTATGCATTCTTTATGAAAGATCGAAATCGTTTCACTATCAGTTCGCCCAGATTGTTCTAGGGTGTTTGTCTGAAACTATTATTGATCACTGGCCTGTCAATATTTTGGTTGTGTGTTCTAACCCAACTCGAAACTTAGCAATTTTGCATACCATAGGAGAGCGATCCCTGCTGGAATCTCTGACTTCCCCAACACATAACCAAATACCACTCAGCGTAACATTCCAGTTAACCAAAACAAGTAAGAAACCGTTTATATGTTCTTTTCTAATCTTACACCAGTTTTACCTATTATAGAATATTTATTATAACCTATAGCTATTTGTCAATGCTATGTCTTCACGTAATGAATCTCAGCCCATACAGAAAGAATTTCAAATATTGTTAAACACATCTATAATTTACAGCGGAAATGACCTACTTTAACTCTGGATCCACTACTGCTGTGGGATCAGTAGAAGCACCCATTCGACAGGTACCACATTGATGCCCTGAGGAACGGACGTAATGCAGCATGATGCAGCGCCAGTAATCGTCACTATCAAATGTAATATCATCGCAGTGACCAGTCGTATCCAAACGGATCATTTGTGCATCTATACTTCTCCATGATTGCGTCATTTGCATTTCCTGTACAAACCTAACGACTGTGAAAAGAAAACAAATATATTAGTCAAAAAAAGAAATAATGCCACATAGACCTAATGCCAATATTAGATATCTGAATACGGGACTATTAATGGATATAAATAGTACGTCAATTAATGTCATAAATAATACAAAATATATCAAAAGCATCAATGTCAATTTATATCACAATTTTAGTATCTTGTGGTCTGCAATCGTTAAACATTTCTTTCAAAATAAGTTAACAATGATTTTTTTATAAACTGAATCTCTGTCCATTTATTCCTACTTTTGCTATTTTTCTTTGTTGTAATATGCATGGACTGTGATACTGCCTATTTATCATTTTATTGATTGCTTTTCCCGTCATCTTCATTTTTCATCCAGAATATAAAATCATGAATTATATTACTGTTTTTTTTCGCAACTCAATTTACGATTATGTTTATTTACTTACTTTTGGTAAGCACCATTATATCGTAGTCATGTGACAGAGGTTTGGGGTCAATAAGTGGTAGATCAAACGGATCTCTACTGACCAGCTTCAGTTCTCCTCTGTCTTTTGGGTGTAAATAATAAATCAGTACTCCAAAACCCGATGATGTTGTTCGATTTAGGAGCTCCTCTCTAATCTACAGAAGGTAAGTAAAGTTTGAAGCGAATTAAATGGAAATATAGGATGTAATGAATGTTTGAGATTTAATTCGTAGAGATATTCAGTATTTTTAATATTGCGTATTAATTAAACTTTGTCTTTATACAAATAGTACTCTGGAAACGGCAAGTGTGGGCCAATGACTATCTTGAAAAATGTTACTGAGGATTGTTTTCACTTAATAATATAACTATGTATCACAAACGAATACCTCATCTTTGTACTGCCTGTTTACTCCCTCCATAGACTTTTGTAAGAACTGTAGTTGAACATCCGGGTATTCCTTTGGCGGATTTTCTTGGTGTACTCTTTTAAACAAATATCCATCATTGACTTGTGCAAACCATCCTTCGGAACACAATATGAAGGAACAAACAATACATAAAAAAAACATTTATTTTGTTCTCTTTGATGAAAGCTAGGTATTGATATCACGTTCATTAGTTAATAAGAGTAATTAAAAACTACAATCTAGTCATTTTAAAGAAGAAAAGACTAACGTGCATGTCAATGTAACTAGCATATATATATTCAGTAAAAAGTTTTATGGAAAATAATACGTGTTGAATGTTTACCTGTTTTGCCAGTATTTAGTAATTTAAGGTTACTCTTTATAAATGATTTTAAATCAAAAGAGGAAAATTGTATCCATGGTGCATTTTTTTTATATTTTAAATTGCCTACACAAGACATACTTATGTGAATAAAAATTATTTAATATATATTAATTTATATATTAGTTTTAACCTTTTATCATGAAACTCCTGTTATCACAACCAAAGTAACTTTTGGCCACAAGATTATAATTATTTGTAATATATCTGTCATTCTGTCATAAATCCCAAACTTGATGTATATCTCACTCAAAGAGCGTCGACTATAGATCAATATTTTTGTAAATATCAGCGGGTTTTATTGAATTTAAATTACCTTTTCTGTCTAGTATATAGTTGAGTCTTGTTTCAGTTTTATCTATCTTCTCCTTGTTTATGTTCAATGTAACATTAGTTGAAAACGGTATTAGAATCGACAAGTGGTTCTGAAAATTCTGACCCACAGGTAGATCTTCACGAAATGGTATCTGAAAACAATTGGGATATTTTGTATAGTTAACGTTTTGGTAATCGTTGCTGCTATATGAAATAAATGTTCTATTATGAAGCGCACGTAAGAGCAATATATCAATTTAATTTTGACATTCCTTTCTTTAGGAAATTTAGAGATATTTTCACTATCATCTAGAAAATAAGGCAATTCACCGTGCATATATAGAAACGTCTCCCAAAAGTGGTTCCAACAGAGCAGATAGTTTCAACAAGATATACTGTGAGCCATCGGTCACTAGTGATACCCCCGCTTTTCGATAAGGTCGAAAAATAAACTAAGTCGTCAAACAGGACGTTGATGTCGTCTTGGTCCAAAAACATAACTCACAATATAGCATACCTGTAGAAAGCTTGTGACAATATATCAAGCGGCTGTGATTTGTAGTTGCAGAGATGGGCCCCCAGTGGTAAAACAGTATACCCCTCTCTTGTGGAGCGGAGAATAATAACATACGCCTATATCAATGCCTGCAGAACAATATATCAAAAGAATCGTACGTTACTCAAAACAAGTTTTCGAAGAACATCGACTTGGAAAATGGCATGAAATTAAAAGAATATAAAACACACCCAACTGCCAGTCATGATTATGTGATGTTGGGATAGGTTAAATAATGGGGTTATACCAGTGTTATAGGAACTCAAACAACAATTCATTTTTCTATCAGAACAAATAAAGAGAATGTCCGGTTCTTAGTTTTGACAACGGAGTCAATCCTTTCTCCGATAACCATACACATAGCAGCTGGTCGGATATCATCATTCTATAATAAACAAATTAATAAGAAACACAACAGTTCGAGCTAAGTAAAAATATTCCCTTAACTAGTAAGCATTACTGAAGCCCGCCTCTGGATGCGGAATTTTCTCGCTGCGGTTAAGACCTCTTGGTAGCATTGAGCTGTCTTCTGCTCTTTGGTCTGGTTGATGTCTCTTTGACAAAATCCCCGTTTCCATTCTCTATCCTTGTTTGTAAAATTTTGGTACCGAGTACATATAGCAATGATACTGTGATTTTTAGGAGGAGCTTGTCCTTTATTTCCATAGAAGTTTTTTTTTTTTTTTTTTTTGTTTGATGATCGGTTAGACGTGCTGAGGTAAACATCTATATTATATGTTGTCGAACAACAACATTATAAGTTGACTTGTGGTCTTGTACAAAGCCAATTTGGCCGCTTGGTATCTTGAATTTGATTTAATAGCGGCGGCATTACATTTTACATTTGTAGCATTTGTCCACTTTTCCATTATAGCCACCATTGTTTACAATATATTTAGAGTGCTTTTGTCTGCAACTTTCACTTTTTATTTTTTAAAGGAATGTTGTCAAATCTATCTTTGAAGTATGACTATTTCTTCCATAAAGGAGTTTTATGTTTATCTATAAACTATTAATTTTCTAACCTCTTGGTCAGAGATGTTTTAATTTCATACGGAGGTTCAAACTGTCCACAGGATTATAATTGTAATAGTGATTAGGTATAATATATCTTATTTTAAAAGCATAATTATGAAATTACTTACCTTCATTTCTTTAATATGGTCTTTTGGTCCTATTCCTGACAAGAGTAGAATTTGCGGTGATCCCATTGCTCCTGCAGATATTATAACTTCCTCACGGGCAAATACTTGCATGTGCCTTCCATCTTTTACAAATTTTACACCACGAGCAACATTGCCATTCAAAATTATCTAAAAAAAATGTAACGTTGTATTCGTTGTCAGTACAGTATCTCATAGAAATGTTGAAATGGCATTTACTTTCACTCGAGTGATTTGCTTTGTTCTTATTATACTTCATAAGTAATAATAAACCATGCTTATAAAGTTTTTGTATCACTTTTATCATGTTTACTCGTGTTCATTGACTTCGTTTGAAGATGAAATAGACAAAAAGTAATACAAAAAGGTTTCCTTTTCAATTTGCAGAAAGTAATATTTAGAATTGTATGGTACATATATTACTATTATTCCCATCTTCCCTCAATACTTCCGCATTTCATATGAGTTCACAATTATTTTTTTAATATGATTATGTTTTTTTTATCAGAATAACATGACAAATATTATCTAGGTTTCAATTTATTCTACCCTATGTTAATTTCAATTTACTTCGAAGTTTTTAATATATCCAATTTTCGTATTTTACAACTGACACAAAACGATAAATAAACAGCGCACATGCGTTAAGTAATTTCCTCGACAGACTCCAGGGGGTGCAGTAAAGGACATACCTTTTAACATTTCTAATTAGGTCATTTAGAAAAAAAACTAATCTCTTTCAAACCCCGGTTATCGTGGTTTGATTTTTACGAAAACCCTTACATTAATTTAAAACATCACTTATTGCAAAAGAACGAAAACTCATGAATAATGAAATTAATTATATAAGATTAGCAAATAAAGAAGAGTAGTTCAGAGGCTACAGCGGTAGAGGGGTTTGAGAATAATATCGCAGCTGATCACTAGCTAGGCTTGTCAACCTGGAGGTTCTGAGTTCAAAACAACTTTTGGAATTGGTTGTTCGACTTCAATGATCCCAAGGATCTCTTTTATAAATGGTACGATTCTTCTTTCTCAACTAATAAATAGGATCGCATGCATTTTGTCAATTGCCTGAAAGTCCCAATAAACCAATAAATACCTAATAATAATTTTCAATTACTCTCATCTCATACCTTGTACTTGCAAGATGTTGTGAACAACAAAATGGATAACGGGAAAGGTCAACAATGACATACCAATCAATCAAAGCCACACAACAGACAGAACTCCGGAAAAAATTACATAAAAAGAACAAAAAACACAAACACAACAGAGAGTCATGATAGTCTGATTTGGTACATACACTGGACAATGGTGGGGTTAAACTGTTTTATGGATACTCAAACCTCCCCATTATCTATCCTTACGCTCTGGTGTATAAAACAGACTATAAAATCCAACACAGTATGATTACAAACAACATGAACAAAACGATGGCTTACTAGAACATTTGGTTAGATACCAATACCTTGTACTTTCAAAATGCTGTGTTTCTTCCTTAATGGAGTAACAGATTACAACAGGTTCTTATTGCAAACATACCTTTCTCACGTGACTGTTAAGACTTATCTGTAGGTTACTTCTATGTATTGCTGGTCTAATATAACAAGAAGCTGAACTGCATCTCTCTCCATCCTTCATATTGGCCTGACATCGACAAAACCCTAACATCAAAGATACCAACAGCTAATGAAACAAGGCGAGTGATGTTTGACATTTAGATAAAACGTGTTAAGGTAAACTGAAAAATTATATACTTGTTCCTTTTTCCTTGAACAAGCTATGTAAAAATGAAACTTCAATGTAAGAACGGTCAACAAAACCAATGTTTGTATGCTATTCCCAAAGGGTCCTACACTGTGTCTTACACTGTATGTTAAGCTAAGTGCCCTGCTATTGGCCATCTCGGATGACGAATCGGGAACAAAGTGACAACACATGGTCAGCACCTCATAAGGAACATTCATGTCATGTTTGGTTTCAATCCATTCAGCAGTTTTCTAGAAGAAGATTTTTGTATGTATTTGCCATAGGGTCCTATGTTTATTATATTAGCAAAATTATAAATTTTTATACAGGACCATCATAAAATCATTCAGTCATATTATCAATTCAATCTGTCAAACGGTTTCAAAGAAAAAGTTGTTTGTATGTATATCCCATAAGGTCCTATGTTAACTACGTCCCAAAGTGGCGGCCATCTTCGATTTCCAATCGGCACAAACATTACAAATTTGGTAGAGAACTATCTAAGGAACATTCATGCAAAGCAGAAATTCATTTGGTTTTCTAGTTTCTGACAAGAAGATTTTTGAAACATTGCGTACTGTGTTAACTAATGTTCTGCAGTGATAGCCCCCTTTCATCTCCAATCTGCATCAAAATTATAAAATTGGTACACGACCATCATTATTAATTCAACCTGTCAAACGGTTTCTAACAAGAAGTTGTTTGTATGTATTTCCCATAAGGAGTGATATGTTAACTGTGTCGCACCGTGCGATAACAATGAGTTTTTTTTTTGGGGGGGGGGGGGATGCTTGCTTGGTTACTGATTTATCAGTTCAATTTCTGACAGTTGCATTACAAATTGAGTGCCACTTTTAATGTTCCCTTCTTTCATCTATCCTAAATATATATGATTCTCGGCTGCAGTTTACCTGTACTGTGTATGAACATCATTTCGTTTCGGGGAACAAGGGTTTGAGTTGTTTAATATTCAGATGATAGAAAGTATTCTTTTTATTTTTTGTGTGTGTGTTTCACAAGCGTATCAAACGCTAAACATTCAAGTAGAAAAGATTATAAAAAGAAAAGCGGTATGTTGTATTTCCATTTTTGATGGGATAACGTACCCATCTGATTATACCCATTGCAATCAGTAACATGATGTCCCAACTCTTCGGCAGCTTTTTGGTGAAAATATTCTAACAATGTTGTCTGGGGGTTTGTAACTGTCGTTGGTCCATCTTTGCCGCGGTAAGCTACAAACAAAAAACAATAATTACACCTTCTAAAAATATTATCATTAGAGTTTGTTACTATGGTTGGTCCATCGTTGACACGGAAAAACGTCATAACATTATACTATCTCTAAACAACACATATTAGCTTATTGTTTTCTTTCGTCAATACTAGTTTTGCGCGATTTCGTGTAAGATCAATATATCGTCAATAGATTATATTCCAGATTTGTGCTTTTGATCATTGATATAACTGTTTATAACACAAAATTGAAAAATTTAGAAATCTATATAATATAAAGGGAACGTTTCCAGCAGAATATATGTGTTGTAGGTTGACTGGAGGATTGCTTGGAATGATTAATTTATTGATTGTTTGATTGAGCAGTGTTTTAAGATTTGTTTGTGGTGCTGTAACCATACCACGACAAAAATCAGTTACAAGTTTAAAGGAATGGTTAATATTGGTCTTGTCTTGTCATTGTTGGTTTTTTATTAATGACCTTATCTGTCAGTTTCAGTTTTAATGGTATTAGTTTTAGTCCAAACCGTTTAGAACTATGATAATTCGTCGTTAGCGGTCACTACGCCTGTTCATCCCAACAAATGCGGACTACCAGGTGACCTTAAAGGCACCTGCGCTGTTTCGATATCGCCAACGTTCAGTGTCATGTCAAACGTAATAGTAACTGCATCAAAGTTTTAAATCATGACAATATAATACAAACCAGAATTCCGAAATTCTGGCACATCAACACTTTCCATCTTTTTAAAATACGGCAACACATCATTATAGCTCCATCCCGTACAACCTTCTCGATCCCATTCATCGTAGTCATGGCGACTCCCTCGCAGAAAGTTCATCCCGTTTACACTACCGGTACCACCAATCAGTCTTCCTTGAGGAAACAATACTTTCTGTAAAAGTAAATTAATGATATATTTAAGTGTTTCGAGACAATCAATTATGAAATAATACCCCGCCTTCTAAAATATTTCATTTAGTATCTGAATGCTTTCTGTGTTGGGTTTTCAAAACAGTTTTTTGATGTCAGATTATTTAGTTTAGTGAATGTGAACTGTTGTTATCCGAGCTTTCATTAGTAGTTAATTAATAGGATACCGTATTCCAAATTCCTATGTCGAGAACGGGATCTGTGATTAGGATACAGATGATAAGAATATATCTACCTGTTTTTTCCTAGCTAAGTGTGTGAAGTTTTGTGCAACGATTTCATAATGCCAGTCTTGATGAGTTCCTTTCCATTTTTCTTTCGTTTTAGAGATCTGTGTGAACTCGTTCACTAACTCAGATCCACCAGCCTCCAGCAGAAGCACTGATACATCTGGGTCTTCTGACAAGCGTGTTGCTATGACACCACCAGCAGTACCCGAACCAACTTTAAAAAAGTAGATATTTTTGTACACTGTCAAAAAAATGTTCTTGTGTTTTTTTCAATATTGAGAGAATATTTCTATACAAAATACGAATGGTACGATAGAATGTATGTAATTGAGATCATATTATGTTTAAGAATCTATTGCACTTCATTTATCAAACCGTAATTGCTATCAAGTACATGACTGTATACATCATTGATATGAACCTAACTAAGATCTTGCCCTATCTAAATCTATTATACCTGTTACTGTAACACAGCAACAGTCAATACAAAACACTTATTAGAATAGGCATATGCTGATAAGGTTGGCAAATTAAAATAACGGATAAAGGACGGAGATGTCAAGAAGGCCTGGGATTAAGTAAAGTCAAGAAATACCAAAGGGATATTCGAAGGAGAGAAAAATCGTTACAACACAGGAGAACAACGAAGACAAGACCAAAACAATACATGCACTACAATTAAAAAATAAAAACGTATGAACAACATGGACCCCACCAAAAAACCGGGGGTAGACTCAGGTGCTCCGGAAGAGTAAGCAGTCTCTGCTTCCTGCAGGACACCCGTCATGCTGCTCATGTCAAATCCGGTATGAGGAAGGGATAATAGCAATGGAACAGGTCCATTTTTATTTGGGAAACGTTTTTTTCATACCTGTCAACCAAGTCATGATGACGCCCATAAAACTTTAATAAGGATGACTTCAGTTTAGGAGTAACGTACCCCTGTCTGAGCAACTTTTCTGTCAGGAGCCGGGCTCTGTCCAGGAAGTCAATGTATATGTCACAAGCTCTGGAATAACGTATGAGTTGTGAAATATATACTCCATACGCCGGCGCTTCTGGAATATTGCCGCTCAAAAATGGAAAGTTGACGATTGGAAAGTCAAAGTCATCCCGTTTGTCGTAAAGTTTTGTATTCAACCTTCCTCTGGTGTCAATTTCGTGGTGAAGGTCAAGATAAGATGCAGACTTGGCAGTGTCTGTGGTATCTTTAATTTCGAGCTCATTGGGATAGATGAGATGTAAGAAATTCCCAAAACGTGAATTAGTGAGTGATAAAACATCATCTATGTAGCGGAAGCTGAAATTAAAGGTACGGGCTAACTTCTTTTGTTTTTCCTTAAGAAGCCCGTCAAGGAAGTCTGCCTCATATGAGTAAAGGAACAAGTCTTTCAACTTCTCCTTCAGTTGTTAATGAGGAATGGTAGTATAGAGGGTAGAGAAATCAAATGTTTGTATGCTGTTACAGACTGAAATGGAGCGAGATCGTAAAAGATCCTTTAAGTCTTTGGAGTTCTTTAATATCCACATTTGATTGATACCACTTCTTGAATAACTTGTCTCACAATAACTTTGAAGGCCAGTTTTGACAGCTTTTAAAATAGAAGTTAGAAGTTGAGACAATGGTTTGGTGGAACACTTGGCAGATCCAGCTATAAAGCGTTGTTTGTATGGACACTTATGTAACTTGGGTATCCAGTACAAGGTAGGAAGATCACAATCATCATCTTTAATGGAAATACCAAATGACAATAAGACCGATCTATGATTGTCGGTTATTTCTTCCTTTGAAAGTGTAGTAGCTTTATAGGTAGGGTTGTTCATTAACCAAGCATTGAATATAGTAGCTTTTGCATACAAAAACGATGTTATTAGGGGCCTTGTCTGCAGGAACAAGTTAGTTCAAAAGTTGACAAAAATTACCAGAAATTTCGAAGGCTCTTCCTTTTGATCCAAAGGTAACCCTTAGCTGAGTTTGGATTCCTGTTTGTTTTATTTGTTTAGGATTTTGATGCTTGAGCTTATTAATTCATCATTATCAATTCATCATTATATCTTTAACCGGATTTCTAACATTTTGATCTCGAGCACTTCTGATGAGCTGTCAGTCAACGAAATTGCCATACAGTGCATCAAATTTATTGAGGTATTTGGTGATATATTTTATTATTTCATATCTATATGTATAGTTTTATATACTTTGTCAAAACGTCTAAGCCCTAAATATTCCAAAACTCTTTTTAAAGCTAATTCGCTTCTGCAGCGAAAGTACACCCCTAATACAACAATTCAAAATGATGAGGTGTAATTTTTTTTAAATTTTACAACACATAGTCTACTTCCTAGGATAAAAGTTAAACATTATATACTTTCTGAGAACAAGGTATTGTCCGTTACAAAGAATCATGCAATGTATCTGTGCTGAAGAATTAACTAGAAGGCCAAAGGTATTAAAGTGTTCTCTTTTATCAATTTTGTTTGAACATTGTGTTTTGCTAAATATAAAAAAAAATTTAGAACAGAGGAAAAACAGGTAAGTAATGATACCTACCTACAACGTAGTCGTATTCATATTCTATCGGTTTATCAAACATTCCAGGAGGATCTTCATTTCCTGGAGGTAAGACGTCGTTCAGAAAGTTTACAATAGACGCAACTTGTAACAATGTATGGCCCAGAAACATTCTTCGAAACTATGCTTATAATTTTGATAATTACTATATCTGTAATAATAAATGTTTATTGAATAAATGCACAATTATACCCTAATTGGGTTAATGGCATACATAAAATTAACAATATTAGAACACAGAAACATTATAAAAAATATACATATGTACTAATCATGCAGTTGTAGAGTTCACTCTCCTCAGTGACCAAGGCGTTTTAATACATGGAGCAGCATACTGCATAATTAACGGACATTAAAGAAATAAAACGAGTTTATTAAAATCAATATTATCTATATTTGAATAGGTATTTTTACCTTTCTGCTAAAATTCAAGTATAAAGGTTTCAATTATTGTACATTGAAATAAGAAATGTTCTTCGTCATCTATTTTTTGAAACAACAATTTTGACGTACACGTTCTTTTCAATTTCCAAAATATTGTCACTTACCCTTTTGGTAAAAGTTTTCCTAGTTTCAAATTTATTTCTTTAAGTAAATAAGGCTCAGTTTCATATTTCTTTTTGACTTTACTATAAATAAATTATTTATTTTTTTCTGTTAAAGAATTCTTTTTTTAAAGAACATCTTTTTATAATGTTCTTGTATAATTTCTTTCATGTGTACATTTTTTTTTATATTTTTCTTTTATAAAGTTTATATTTTTCATCTCTGATAAATCTAAATTATTTTCATGAATAATATTTTTGACAAAGTATAGGTTCCTGGTTCATCCAGTGGTTTAGTTGTGGAATATGCATCATATAGCAAGGAAGTCTATGTTAGATATTCTTGATATATATTTTACTGCTTGAACGTTTACATACATCTATTGGATATTGTCCTAACTCTGCTCTTGGTGCAATTTTTAATGCTTTTATGCTTAAACCTAGAATTGATTTGCAAAATTTTAAATTCACTTTTTCAATAAAGCTTTTATTAATCATGTCAATAGAGGTTAGTAAATTAAAATCGTTATTATTATTTGCTGGTCTACTCAGGGATCTTAATATTTTTTCATAGTAATCCATATACCAAATTTCTGAGTTACAACTGTATACATTAAAATTGGTTCAATTAAAAATTCATGTTTTTTATTTATATTTATAGCTACATTTTCTATATTGTTTACATATTTGAACATACTAAATAGAACTTTTGTACCTTTTTAGAGAGTTCCATATGGGATGTATGGAATTTACCAGAAGCATATATTATATTTCCTAAATATTTATATTTCAATATTTTTTCTAATTTATATCCATCCAAAGTAAACTCTGCTTTTGTCTATGGTATGACGTTTTGTTGACATACCATAACTTTGGTTTTATTTATGTTTATTGACAACTGCCATTTTTTACAAGAGTAACTTAAGGGGGTAGGCCTGGGTTAGGAAAAAATTTTCCACTCGTTTAATTTTTTCATATTTTCGTCATTCATTATATATGTCTCAATACACCACCTGAGAAAATTTTGTTGAAATTCAACCACGCGTTTCCTTCACAGGGTTCATTGAAAATGGGCATTTAAGGGTACCCTTCATTCCAGGAGATGACACAAGTTAATGAATATTACTACCTCTCATAGCACATATGTTTGATGAAAAAAAGTTATAATTGTTGAACTGAAGAATAGGGATATAGTCTTAATCAAAAATGATATATGATGGTAAAATTCACTCTTTATATGAAAATCCAAAGGTAAAAAGTACCAGACATGTTAGGAATTTCGTTCATTTTCAGTTGCCTCATTCAATATTCAAACACTGCTGTAAAAAAATCTTGTCGTTTAATTCTTACAAAAAACTGTTACAAAAAATATCATATATATGTGTGTTATATGACAAAAAATTATGAAATTCTAACCACAAGTTTTCACAAAATACTCGATCAATTTTTAAGGTAGGACGTCATTACGTTACAATAAGACGTTACGATAAGAGTTATCGTTCCTAACGGTATCGAGTATAAACCTATTTTATATGTTCAAAGAACGCGAAGAAGATTGAATAGAAGACGATGATGACTTAAATTATAAACGGAAATAAATTTAAAGAAAATATAATTATTATGACTGAAAACCAAGCATTCTCTCTTAAGTCCTGTGATACTTTTAAACTTATTTATGTATAGTGGATTGGGAAACAAGTGATACCAACTTATAACAATCCCTCTCCGCTTTGCAGGTGCGAGAGAGGCCCCTGTAGCGGCATTTTAGCATACTCTTTTTCGACATCTACAAAGGAGTCTTTAACGTGCTAAGGGTGTTTCCCTTCCTTAACACGGGACGGCAATTTTCGTCCCCATCCGACGGATTAGCATCGTATACCGAAACCATCCTCGCAAATGGTGTCGATAAGTCCGGTCGCAAATTTGATCCTTGAAATTTTCATATCGAACGGGAATCGAAGTAGGGACCTTTTGCTTCATAGTCCGATGAGCTGATCACTAAACCACGGCGCCCACGGGGATAGTTTTGTAAGTTTACTTTTATTTGTCAAAACTGGGTTTTGTTTATAAAATACATGATCTAAAAAACATTACAGAAAAAATATAGACTGTCATGAAAGACTTGATATTCTCCTAAATCTAACAAATTACAAAATATGAGTGGTTAAATCGCCAGTGACTAAAAATTTTTATAAATACAAAATAGGAAAGGTAAAGCTGTGAGAGGAAAAGAGAAGAATGAGAGCAAAAAAAAGAAAAAAAAAACCCTGAAATCGCGTTATATCGAAAAATCATGAACCAAAGACAATTTCTTCGAAACATTTATTCTCCCGGGGTAGTCAATACATCCGAAAGCCGCGGAAGTGATCAAGAGGTATAGTTCTATAAATTTTTCTAAAAGTTTTGAATTTTCTGTTTATTAGTTGTTCCCATCTTGACTGGCTTTGGAAGAGATAAAATCCGCACGGGCTTTCTACGAGCTCGTTCGCAAAAGCTGCACATTAAAATGGAACATTGTCTCACATAGACGAATTTACCAGCAAAACTTTTTACCAATAAATAATCTATTATTATGTATTATTTTTCATTTGTATTACAATGATTTGCAAGGGTAAGTATTGCCGGTGTGGTGTAAAATATAAATATACCTGAAAATTATATATCTTCAATTTAATATGATTTAATTTAGTCCAGTTTTCCTCATTCACTTTGATAAGCCAACATATTTCAATGTTCAATATATCCACTAGAACATTTTGACCAAATGTTCAAAAGAAAAAAAAATCGATTTCATTAAATTTTGATTATTTACAAAAATAAATAGAAAAGATAGACCATTCCATTAGGGTGGGGGTAAATAATCCATGCTATTTAATAACGCAATTAGTATGGTAATGCTCGGGTATATCTGATCTTTATTTGGAATAAAACATGTCTTGGAACTTTGTCTGTTTATAACTGGTAAGTAAATAGATAAGCGTAATCCCTGGACACCGAACGTACAGTTGTTCAAATACTACGTTCTTCGTGATATGCATTTCATAATTGCCACTGGATGTTAAACAATAATTCATCAATATATCATATCCTACGTAATTATCGATTTTGCACATATTTCGAGAAAGTTTTAGATTCGTTACGGAGATGCCCCTTACCGAACCTCTTCACTTCGTCTAATGGGAGGAAATTTTGTACGTCATAGTAATGCCACGTCATTCCTATTGTTTGACGTCAAAAAAAAAACATCAATAGGAGTTATCTCCCATACCCCAGGCCTACCCCCTTAATTTCTCTATTGCCTTTTGTAACCCTTCCGCACTTTGAGAAAATAACAGTAAATAGTCCGCAAACAAAAGAGAGCTTAAAGACACGTTATTAAGCGTTACTGGTTTACAGTCATTGTCAAAAACTTGTGGAAGGTCATTTATGTAAATATTAAAAAGGTTATGTCACCTTGTTTTAAGCCTCTTTCTATATATAATAAAACTATCCTATAGATCCTACAAAGATGATCAGCATTTGAAGATGGATATACGGTATATACCATACTATGGAACTAAAATGTATCTAACGTAAATTTTACAGTAAGTAACTATTTCAACGATGCTAAGCGTTTGCGTTTGCTTTAAATATGGAATCTAAATTTTGATCTTGACTGAATTTCTATATATTGCTTCTCGATTTTGTTTCTTTTTTTTATTCGATACGTAACTGAATTCAGGAATTTTAGTGCAAATTTTGCAAAAACATTAACTTCATAACTTATTTATCTTTGAAAGATAAAACAGGTATCATAGAATAATTGATGATAACTTCCTCTAGTTTCAAATGTTAGCTACTCTTCTGGTTGAATACAAACAAATCTACAAGTAAACTACAATATATATAAAAGTTCTATTCATTTATTTAAAGTTTTTCTCTTCGGTGGTGCTGGAAAAAATATTCCCAAAATATGTTGTAGATCATCTAAGAAAGATATATGCCAGTAGAACGGAACCTAATGAAACTATAGCAATGTTGCCAGATCGCTACATGTATTTGTAATTTTATAAATTTATTCGTTTAGCATTTTTATGTGAATATTTTAATTTTTTTCATTTTCAGATTCATTTTGGATATTGAACAAACAACTAAGAGTATGTTTTTTGTTTTGGGTCATGAAAACCGACTTACTAAAGTTTACAAAACAAACAACTTGATAACTCTTACCTGTTATATGTGCGGGTGTTTATTAAATTAATCTCGATATTTTGCTGCTTTTATGAAAAATAGTTAATGCAATGTTTATCAAGCGAAACGGACATTATCTTTAATATGTTACAACATTTTAGTGTCATCTTTTTCTCTAACCTCTGTGTGAACTTTTAATACATTCATTTAATTGGTGTAATTGCAACATCAATCATTTACAAAATTTGAATTGATAAACAATATTATAATATTAAAATACAAAGCTTTGAATGTTGTAAAATTAACTTATAATCTTACGCGTGAAAGGTCAACTTGTTTTTATCATGATATATTGTTAATATGATGTGCTGAAATTTGCCATCCCAGTTAAATCTGAGATCATGCATCAAAGAGTAAACAAAATGAATCATTCAATGTTTGAACTAGTTGTAGCACCTATAGCAAACTCCGATACTATTTTTGTGTCCATTTCCCGTGGTAGCTACACTCGTGACTAAACCTTCGGAAAGCCAAACCGATTATAAAAATATTGTGAACAATCAAATCAAATACTAAAAGGGGTAAACTTTAACAAAGGAAGTTTAGATCCTCCCTTTAACGGAATTGGAAAATTTATTCAGAAGTATCTAAAAGTCGTGCCATTGCCGTAGCAGTAAATATTGAGGCCAGAAACTCTGATGGACGTACAGACCGGCATGAGCGGTTTATCTGATAAGTTGTAACATAAATCCGGAGAGTGGATTCGTTGTTCAGTAAGCAAATTGTTTGAATTATCTGCATCATGTATGCTCGCAAACGAACATTTGGAAACATGAAATAGTTATCGGATGTTGTGAAAAATAAAAGAAAGCTGTCTTAAAATGATGTTAAAAGTTCATCCAACAGAAATCAGAGGATTTTTATAAATTTTCTCTTTTTAGGGAATTTTTTTTATCTTTATTATTAACTTCCATTTTATGTTTATTATTGCAACAGCGGTTTTTAAACTAAAAAGAGATACCCGGGGACATGTCGTCAATTTTTCAAATAATCTGTAACGAGGTAGTGTACTGAAGTCCTTCAGTGTCATAACACGCATTGGAAAATCCAGATAAAAATCACTGTTTAAATTTACTTAGTCTGGTTTTAATGGGATTTGTAGCCTTGACATAGGGCATATAACTAGTCCAATGTACTTCTGTAGAAAGATATATTTGTAATATTTTACAAAAACACGCAATCTTTACAATCTGTATTGTCCATATTGTTTATATAGTATTAGTTTTACTGTTTTACCTTGGGTTTAATAAAATTTGTCTATTTCCATTTCGCCGCCTGAAACTTTTTCTTGTATGTCTTTTGATAACAAGAAAAGGCGTATATTTCTGCATTTTCTCAGCAGATACATTTTGTTTTCGATTTATTATTCATTGCTAAGTATACCATTTTTATGTGATTTATATATATATATATATATGTATACCGCAGTTCAAACAGTATTCATGATCAAAAATCCTTTTTTTCAAGTACCTTTTTGGTGATCTTAACTAAATAAATTTCTGGGCTACAGATAACGAGACAGATCGAGGCCTGGTATTGTGGAAAACTTAACAAATTTAATTGTTTTTTTATTATTTTCTATATATATACTACAAAAATATCCTTGAAATGCGACTCACCTAATTAGAATGGGCGGCCTACACATTATTATATATATGATAAAAATGGAGAAATAAATACACTCAGGAATACTACGTCGCCTATCTTTTTTAAAGATAGTACTTGTTTATTCATGCAATCTATTTTGCATTTTGATTTCGTGTTAGAACCTTTTACGGTACACTTGATCTGGTTCCGTTGTATTGTCTTTCTATTTAAAACATAGACTGGGATCCGGTCTCTTTAATTTGCAGTTCCGCATAAAGCTTCATGCATAAAGATTTCGAATGGCGGGAGAAATCAAGGGCAGGTAACACCAGTCTATTTAAAACATTTAATATATCGCTACTATCAACATACTCTCTGGCAAACAAAGAGGAAATATATATAATGATCTACAGTGTGTGTAAACATTTTTTTTCAATAAATATAATCAAGGTCATATACCGAAAATTTGAAATTATTTTCATGTTCATGTCATTGAACTTCCTGAAAAAATGAGATCATTTATCATAATTTGTTTGTTTTGTCTCTAATGTGTTTAGACTTGATACATAGCTTGAATATGTAGTGCATGTATGATTTACATCAGCGTTAACTGGCACATGGGGTATTAAAGTCGAAAATATCATTAAATAAGGAGTCACATCTTATGATTTATTTTATTGTTATTTTTTTTTAAATATTTGCTAATGATTTATTTTATCATTATTTCTAAATGTCTAACTACAATACCAAACATTCTCACCTCCCGTACCTTTCCCTATTTTTTTTTTTTTTTTTTTAATTCTCAATAAAATATATTATCTAGACGACTTACTCTTCACATCGGAATATTTAACAAAACTTCTTTCAACGTTCGTGATGTTCCGAGATACAGAAAGTCTACTTGAATGTTTGATAAAATGATTGATTGAATAACTTATGTTAAGTGTTCTATCAGCTGATGTTCTGGTAAGTTTCGTTTAGTTTTTTAGTTGGTCTCCTTTACATGGGATCTTTAAAAAACATATTATTGAAAAGGTATAAAAAGACAAAATCATGTACGAATAATATGAAAATATTTTTTTCATCCTAAAAGAAATACGTAATTAAACAAAAAAGACCCCTTGAAGGTCATCCACATAAAAAATTATTATGTGCAATTTGAATATGTTTATCTCTGTGACCATGAAAATATGGAAAATCCTGATGGAAATCACACATTATAAATGTACTTATTATTAACGCTAGTGGGATTTTTAACCACACAAACAGATAGTACTTAAGTTGAAATAATTTCAATAAAGGCACTTACGACTAAATAATCACAAGCCATGCAATACCTTATTATAAGTAAATATCGGCAAAAGTCCACAAATTCAAAGTCCAAGGAAAAGACAAAGCCAGGAGAACGGAACACAACAAACAAACGCGACAAGGATATATGTATAATTAAAAGAAAAAAGTATACAAAATTCAAAAATAATAGAAATACTAAGGGTTCATTCCTTGTATTGCACATGGTAGATCTCCTTAGCTGAAATTTGACTTCCTATTTCGGTATTTTTGGTTGAGTACTTCTTGTTTAATATAAGTTTGGTTTTAGGTCTTCCAAATGTTTCGGATTTAATGCTGCTGATGAGAGGTAACTCCTTGAAATGCGTCGTATACAGCATATTATAAATTAACTATATCTAATATAAGTATCTTTGGATTGTTATTTATTTTATAATCAACTAAACAAAACTAGAACAAGAGAGCATAGAAACTAAAGCACCATCAATGTAAACTCCCATAAAAATAAAAAATCAAATCAAATCATTCGTCACAGGTAAGCTTTGGTGGTATACTCCTTCTTCCGTCGTCAAATGGTAAAAACAGACAATTATTCTCCTCTTTAGTTCATGTATATACACATAAATTTATTTCGGTTTCTATCTCTCGTGATTTTTTATGTTTGGTTTTTGATGTACTTTTTCCATTTTCTTACTCACAAAATGATCAAGTTTTGTTCATTCAGATTTTCTCCATGTCACAATGCTTGCGAATTAAAGTTTTGATAAGTAACATATTCAAACAAATAACTGCCCAGCCTCTACACAAGAAAACAGGTTTAATCATTCAGGCATGTCGGTATTAATTTGTACATATTTGTTTATAGTTATCCTCATATGCATTTGTGATAATTATGAAATTCGTGTTCAGGTGGTTTATCGCTGAAGTCGGTTGTGTGGGCCGTCTCTAATTTGGATTTGAGTTTTTGATTCATTACTCAAGACCTCAAAGCGATTTTAAGGGAATAAAAATAAAACTGCATGTGAGAAATATTTTTTATTAGCTAACTGACTGTTCTTGTTGGTAGCTTTCCGAACTATCCACAGTATGGGAGATAAATTTCAGGTTATAGGTACAAATGCAATGTAATTATTTAAGTATTCGTATACTAAATGAATATATACAGGACGTAAAAATCATATATTCTGTAATATTTGAAAGTAAAAGTTTGCAAATCAACCAGTTTAGGATTTGCATATACATACATGTACCAGTGTCATATATACCTTGGATGTGTGTGGTTTTCGATAAAGATAGTTAATGACAAACTACTTTGATGCCATAATAACAGAGTTTACGATAACACATTCTCTCGAATACTGCCCTGGATATATAATGACAATATACGGAAGCGTTTTCATAAAAACATGGTTCATCAACTAACGATCTGGTCAGACACTTACGTTAACCAGAACATTCATTTTTTTACAAGCGTACGATTTCTATTTACATTTATATTATTTAGACTTTCAGTTCTGTTGCAAAAGAACAAAAAATCAAATCCTTTTCATTAGCTCTATTCCATTTTGAACTCTGCTGGCAATAAGTCGTAATTCTTTTAAGACATGAAAAGGAAATTCTTAGTATCAGAAAATAAGTTTAAAAAACACCTTCAGCGTATATCTCAGACACGACAGGCATTTATTTGGTATTGCAACTCAGAAAATATTCTATACAAAACATTTTATATTAAGTTATTTCTAAGTTACGCTTCAAATGAAATTTAAATTAAACACAAGCAAATTAATATTTGAGTCAGTCAATCCTATTCTTAATCACGTCCCTTGCAGTAACTCGTGTAAAAGGTCAGATATTATTGCTAAACATTTATATAATTGTATGTCTATGAGCTTTTCATTTCTACGGATAATTTTGAAGGAAAAAAAACATTCTAAGGTGATTTCAAAAATTCTCATTCTTTCACATTCTGTCTTGCTTTATCATATCAGCAGCTTTTTCACCAATCATCATGGCTGCAGCGTATGTGTTCCCAGATGGCACGTTTCTCATTATAGAGGCGTCTGCTACTCTCAATTTATGGATACCATTGACTCTAAAAATACAATAAACACCATCTCTATTATGATATTCCATTAGTAATTAAGTGTGTATAAGGTTTTATAAATCTAGTGCCATATTATTATTGTAATTCTACATATTTTGACTTTGTAATATTGCATATATATATATATATATATATATATATATATATATATATATATATATATATATGTGTGTGTGTATTTTTGCTTTTACCAGAATGGGTATAATTTCAAATAAAGTTATCATTATTATTATTACTATTATTATTATTATTATTATTATTATTATTATTATGTATAATTGTATAATTGTTAAACAACAAAATGCAAAACAAGAAAGATCAACAATGACATAACAATCATTCAAAGCCACCAAACAGACAGAAATGTTCCTATTTTTACCATGTTTTACACTAAGAATTTATTTTTTCTACCATTTTACTTCTATATAATTTTTATTATTATGGTTTAACTTCGACACTCTGAATGAATCCTGTACAGTGCACAACACACGTGTATCAAATCCGGAAATACGGAGTTCAAATCGCAAACTAACTTGCCATACTTGCCATTAAAATTAAAGGCCCTGCAATTATTTAATAGTCTAAAATATTACAAACCAGGATAGTCAATTATGCGGCTCCATGTTCATTACAAATGAATTATCTTAATGAAGTCTTATCTAGTCATATTAAACAATGTACAATGCAATCATTATATATACGTCCACTGCAAAACAACTGATTTTCATGAAAAAAAAGTTGTTCTTGTGGGTATGTTTATTTGCACAAAATATTTACTGCAAAAATATATACTTGTATAGAATAAACTGGACTAATATTACAGCACATTTTTTATCATATGAGAAACGTTTCATGTATAAAAAAGGCGTGATGTACTGAAATGTCAATTATACATTATTATACATTATGTCAATTCTTAAATAGATCATGAAGTCGTTTCACTTTGTTCAGCGAAAGGTGCTTCTAATGACATAATAATAATAACAATATCATTCTTGGTTGACAGGCTGCTCAGAAACAGCTGATTCAATGTATTTTAAGACAAGATGACCGATCATGTATATATGAACTACTAAACAGAATAAGAAAAAAGAACTTTTTCAGAGTGTTTAAAACAGGCATCACGTTAAGAGTAAACATACTTTTAGCTAAGAAGGTATCAATAAAATCTCATAATAATAGAACAAAAAGATGTAGACATGCAAACAAAAACAAATGATTACAATAAGAGGAAATAGTTAAAAGCTGTCAAAAGATAACATTCTAGTGGATAACTCTATTATTATCATGATTATGATATATCATACCGTAATCGTGGATCTACAACAGCCGTGGGATCAGTAAAAGATCCCATTCTACAGGTGCCCGTCTGGTGTCCTGCTGATCTTATATAATTAAGAATAATACAGCGCCAGTAGTCGTCTATATCGTATTGGAGATCACTACAATGGTTGGTAGTGTCTAAGCGAATCATCTGTGCATCAATACTTCTCCATGATTTGGTTTGTTCAAAGTTTTGGATAAATCTAATCACTGTTAAAAAACAGGCCATGTTTAATTTAATGAAAATCGGTAATTATGGTCGCTCTATGTATTTTAACTGCAGTGATAAATAAACAAAAAGCATATTCATATTTATTTTGATAGGATCAATACACTCAATATCTATTTTTCTAAAATCTATTTTTATTACTAGTAATAATTTTGTACAAGTTCAAACCTATTTTGTGACAATTTTTGTACAGGTTGCAACATGTACCCAAAATATATAGTTACATGTATAATGTTTCCGAAACCCAATCAGAAAATCCTTCCTGCTGTGTCACATTCAGTTTCTCCTTATTTACATGTGTAAATTGCTCACTTTGATTTCAACGAACTGTATGTTTTCAGTTGTCTGAAAAGGAGCATTGGTTTGATTAAGATCGAGACTGAACCCAAGACATTAATAGAACAAAGACACTGAATACCGGAATGCAGGTTACATTTACGACTAATCGTAGTTGCAAGTGTATTTGTGAATCGGATGGTGCAATTCCATTACTGCATTACTTACTTTTGATCATTTTATCTATATCAGTGTCATCAGAAAGACATTTTGGATCAATAATTGGAAATTGTAGTGGGTTTCTACTGGCCAGTTTGATTTCTCCTCTATCCTTTGGGTGTAAAAGGTACAAAATCACTCTAAAGCCGGAGGATGTTGTTCGATTTAGAAGTTCTTTTCTTACCTGTAATAATCAATGATTATATGAATTATCTATCAATATATTGACTTTTTATTTGAAATAAACTTTGAGGTTCTAATTATGTAATGTTTGGACTTTACTCCTTGGAGTACACTGGCGTTAACTAGGATTTTTGTTTTTGAAATTCGATCTATGCTTATAATATTTTTGTGATATTTGGCTTTTAATTATAGTGATGTGATTAATCCTAATAAACGTTTTTGTACAAGAAATTACGTTGTATCCACATAAGAAGTTAAGGATATGTAAAGGGGGGTTTAGGTTTAATCATTCTCTTTTCTAATTGAATGATAACCCTTAACATCTCAAGGTTAAGAGATCTTCTATCAGTAAAACACAAAATCTGAGTCATCATTAACAAATGGGATGTTCTTGAACTATTAAAAGATTTCTTCCGAAATGTTTTATCTTGGTTGTGTTTCTAGATACACCCGGTCCTCGTTTAGATTGTGCAAGATAATACTAAAACCAGACTTTTGTATACCCGGGTATCGAATTCATTTATGAAATCTCCTGACTTCTTCCACCATATGTACTACAAAATTTTGGGTTGCATAATCCTCAGCAACTATAGACCACAACTATTTTATAAATGGTGTGAAGCACAACTATGTTATATTTTTTTGTTGGATACCGATTTCCAACCTGTGGTACGTCTACTTCCTGTTTAATGATATGCCATCCTACATTTTTTTATATGGATTATGTAATTTTTTTGTAAAATAATTTTCAGCAACTATATCCCATTTTTTTTATAAATGGTATGAAGCATGTTAAGTTGTAAGTTGGTATATCGATTTATGTATCTGTGTCACATCTTTTAGGTCATCAGGAATTCAATTTTTGACGTATGTAGAACACGAAGTACGTGGTGTTAAAATTAATTTCGAGATGCACTCATCAGTAGATTCTCCTATTAACGCGAGAAACATTAACCTTTATAGTACGTTATAACACCATGATACGTGTATTATTACCTCTTCTTTCAAAAGTGCACTTATGCCTCCCATGGACCTCGGCACAAACTGTAACTGCATATCAGGGTAAAGTTTTAGCGGAGTTTCCTGATGAACACGTGTAAAGAAATGTCCATCTGCCAGCTGTGTATATGGCCCTTTGATTAGTTACAATTGTAAAGCTTTTAGTTGTTTATTCAATAACAATAACAATATTAAAAAGCCTAGACATTTAACCGTTTATTTCAATGGTTATAAAAATATAATTTATGAATATTGTAATATTATTTTTTTATTCTTATCTCTTTCTTGTATTACAATTGATAATGTAAAATTTTCACATTATTCTGGTTTTTTTCAAAATTCCAGAAATGTAATTTGATGTAATTTTTTTTCTTTAACACTTCTTTTATGTCTGTAATGCATTACAATTTTTAATCTTTGTATTCTTTTGCTTTACATCAAAATTACAGGAATGCGATTCGATGTAATTATATTTTCTTAGTCTGTTTGTTCACAAAAGATTTTGATATCATACTTGTGCTTATTTAAATGTGGTAATACTATAGTGTTTTTGCGTAAGGTTTTCTATATTGGCTTAGTTATTGGTCCGAGGCAAGCTATATTGGACTGAGGTGAAGCCGAAGTCCAATATAGCTAGCCAAGGACCAATAACTAAGCCAATATGGAAAACCTTGCCCAATTATACCTTTATTGACTAACCAGTCCAATATGTCATATTGACTAGTCCAATATGACCCTTTATTGACTAAGCAGTCTAATATGTCATATTAACTAGTCAATGTGTCATATTAACTAGTCAATATGTCATATTAACTAGTCAATATGGCATATTGGACTGGTATGTGTCATATTGGCGTACTTTGACATTTTGTATTGTATTAACAGGTTTTATCATATTTAGGCTCATATTCTATTATTAATCAATAATTACACCTAAATATTTCGTCGATTCATATTAGCCAAATTTCTCAACATATTCTAAAAATTTAACAATCAAAATGAATTAGAGGGATATGTGGGCTTAGCTTGCGATATTAAATAATATTATTAGATTCTAACAGAGTTCGTTAAATTTCCAAGCTTATATAAGAACTGCGCTCTGAGGTCTCACATCCATAACCTTATCTCGAACTAATGGAAGGATAGCATAAGAGTATTAATATACATACAAAATTGCATGATGTATGCCGAATTTTGAACACACCAAACACAATCACATCTATTGCTTTTGTTGGTATTGCTCTTTATTGGCCTTTTTAAATTTTTAAATTTAATTTTGTACATTACCTTGTTTCCTAAGAATATACTCGAGTGATACTTTTTCTTCTTCTTCCTTCTCGTATCTAACATTGAGCATAATGTTGGTTGAATAATGTAAATTAAGCATTATATGTGTCTGTAAGTTCTGACCAACGGGTAAGTCTGCTTTAAGTGGAATCTTCAAAGACACATTATAAGATTAACAATTTCTATTCCGATACCTTTTGACCAATCAGGTGTAACCTTATTTAACTTCCTCAAATGTGCTAAATGAGTTCATCTAGGTACAGGAAACCTAAAAAACTAGTATTTACCGAAGAAATAGAGCTATCATTCTTTCACACGTGAATAACAAGCTGTTTTTCACTCGGCAAAGACGTGAATTTTAAAAACTCGAAGTCTTTCCAGTTTCACTTTGAACTCGTATAGGAACCTATTATTTTATTATTTTCACCAACGAAAAGAAACGAAATGTACATTGATCTAATAATCTATTTGCATAATTTATTGCATAGAGTAGCCACCGAATACGATTGTTTTGGTAGGAAAAAATTAACTTGAATCGTACATAGAGATATGCAATACAAATAGCCGATGATCCGTTATTTTACTAATCAACATACCTTCATCATTCTAATATGGTCTTTAGGGCCTATTCCTGATAACAGTAGAATATGTGGTGAACCGATTGCTCCAGCTGACAAAATTATTTCATTTCGAGCAAAAACCTCTTTCTGTTTACCGTGTTTTATGAACTTTACACCCCGTGCAACATTTCTGTTGACAATTATCTAAAATTTGAATTTTTTATTGTATTCATTAATATTTTTCATTAGAGTTTAAGGTCTTGGCAAATTACAAAAGCTTTTGAAAAATAATGCGGTATAATTTAAATATAAAAACCTTAACCGTTTTTAATCTTAATCATTTGTACTATTTTTTTCAGATTAATACCTCAATCAATAATTCTCAAACTTGCCTTAAATCTCAATATATTTCAAAAATGTTTCAAATTTTACATTCTATATCTTGAACCCTGTGGTTAAAGCATGATGTTGTTGGATGTTTTGGGAAAGATCATTTGATTTTTAGATGTGAATGATGTCTTCTTAATTCTTGAAAATTTCCGGTGCTACTTTTTTCACCATATTTACGAGCCTGCATTTTTCATCTTTGCCACTTCCAACTAAAGTTGTATGTTGTACAACTATCAACATACTAAAAAAATGTGTACCTCAACTAAACTGCTCTTCTTTTTATCATTCCATGCATAATAAATATTCGATGATGTCGTAGAGCAGAGTTAAATAAAAAGTGAAAAACAGATTATAACTAGGTCAGAGCAGTACATGGAGGAAACACTCCTGAAATTTCATACAGAAAAATATTAGAAATAGTATTACCTTTCTTACATGACTGTGAAGACTTATTTGAAGATTTCTTCTGTCTATAACAGGTCTTAGGTAACATGATGCAGTACTGCAACGTTCCCCGTTCTTTATATTTCCCTGAGTTTGACAGAACCCTGATAATTGCAAACAACACATCATGCATGATTAAGTAATAATTTTGGAAATGGCAAAAATTGAACTTAATACGTATCTGCATTAGTCGACCCCAAAGGTTGCCATAAAGATGATATGAAACTCTCAGTCTTTAGTAGTATTTCACATTCTTTAGTTTCTGTCCTATCTTCTTTTAAATCTTTTGTTTTGTTTTTTCTATCTATTGGTTATATCTGTATAAAATTTGTTTTCTGCCTTGATGTTCAAATGATTTGCATACTGGTGTTTAGATTTGATATTATTTACCTTTGTCGTTATTTTTTCTGTATTATTTTGCAGAAATCCACATCAAGCATGATCTATAATAGAATTTTTGTGCTGGCATGATTCATTACTTAAATGCCTTAAAATTTTCTGTTCAAAATTTCTAAAAATTTCTAAGGCTCTTCCTTTTGATGCAGAGGTAACCCTAAGCTGAGTTTGGATTCCTGTTTGTTTTAATTGTTTTGGTTTTTGATGTTTGTGCTTAATAATTCATCATTACATCTTTAACCAGTTTTCCAACATTTTGATCACGAGCACTGCTAGTCAGTTGTCATTCAACGAAATGACCATACAGTGCATCAATTTATTTCGATATTTTGTGATACAGTTTATTTATAATCGGATAATTGTTTTGCATTAATAATATATATGTATATTCTGGATAAGCAATCTTCAAGTACAGCCTTGACCAAAACCAAAATAAAATAATGATACATCATTAAACTGAGCTTATATTTAGATAAGATATTCAGTGTAATCCAAGTGTGAATACATTGTCTTTTTCCATACTTAAACTTGACTTTGCAATAATAATAATTTTGATTGTTTGTTTAGTTGGGGTTTTACGCCATTTTCAGCACATTTTGGCTATTTCGCGGAGGCCAGTTTTTATTGGTGGAAGAAGCCGGAGTACCCCTTCGGTAGGAAAATTGACAATCTTGTCAATTTAGATCGGAGACGAACACACCCCACCACAGGGGAGATTCGAACTCACAACCTCAGTGTTGACAGGCTAGGGATCATTAGTAGTCATGACAATAATAATAATGATAATGCTTGTAATAATATGTGGTTATTGCACGAATGTTGGTGAATATTGTCCCGAGTAGAGTCTAGATTGCACGAACTTGCAAGTGCAATATAATGTACTACGAGATCATTTTTGGTAATTTTGAATTGCTCTTTGACCTATTTAATTATTGTTTTGGATCTAAACATTTAAGATCTTGAGCACAACTGATGAGTCGTAAATCGACGACATATGCACATCTTGTGCATCAAAATTGGTATCAAAGAATTGTATTTTCCGATAATGAACATACTTTGAAAATACAAGGATGTATTGCACGATCGGTTTCTATTGATATTAATAGGAAACTATGTATTAATAATAATAATAATAATAATAATAATAATAAATTCGTTACCACATTTCTAATATCTTTATTTTTAAAATACCAATATCAATAGGTAACGAAATCAAACATATATGGTTTTAGAAAAGAGAAAATGTAAATTCCATGTTAAATATTGACTGATTTTTGCTGAAGATCCAGTGTCAAATATTTCATACTTCTTCATGACGAGAACCAGTTCAATTTATCAAATAATTCAAAAAGGGGTAGGACAGGACACAAAGAGGAGCCGATTTTGACCGCCATTGTAAAAGGAGGGTGGTTTGGTAGGGTCGGATAATTTAGCCTTCTGTAATGGCATTAGCCTACTCTTTTTCGAAAACTACAGAAAGGGTCTTTAGCGTGCAAGGAGTGTGGCCTTCTCCAAGCACGTAAACCAATATGGTGTATGTTTCTGTATTATGACCTGACGAAACCCAGCGACAGGATCTCCCGTATCCGTTCACTGGGACACGCTAGCAAGGTGTGTTGGCTGAGCTCCTGTGATCCATTACAGGTACCAAGTCCATGTTAAAGAACTAATTTTCATATGCTTTGTATACAACACATTCTTTGATAATTTGCTGCTAGCTAACTGACATAAGGTCATCATTTATAAAGAAATAGAATATGCGAATATATATCACCTGTTTGATTATATCCATTACAGTCTGTAGTAGGATAACCTAACTCTTCTGCGCCCTTTTGGTGAAAATATTCTAATGATGTTGTAACGGTGTGTGTTATTGTTATCGGCCCCGTACTTCCCCGGTATGCTATATGAAAAAATAATATTGTCATATTTCATTCATGTCCCCTTAATATCTTCAGTTTGGGAGAAGAAATGTATCTTTAAGGACCATAACATATAACTTGACTGAAAACGTTAGAGACTTTAAACTGTTGAAAAATACTTCTTACTTTCTATGTGGCGTCTATAGAAACTATTTAACTATTTTGCTTATACTTCCCGTGGTTATTGTCTTTACTTTGCATGGACCATCCGGGACACTGGAAATGCTCACTTTTTCAATAATTGTCGGATACCTTAAACTATAGTTGAATCTCGACATCTTAAAGCTAATTGGACCATCTAAATACTGAGTTATTAGTAATTATGAATAAATATTAAGAGTCAAGTATACTCTTTAGCAACTTCTGTCAAATATTATCAATTTTCAGATAACATAGTTTGAGGTAAAGACCGTTATCTATAAATACTTTTCAAAGTAATAAAATTCCATGATACCAGTTTTTATGCAAACGGTATTTCACTGGAAATAAACTTTTGGTCTTAAATGACTACTCTGGTTTTGCCTATTCTTATTTACTCCTGATTTTTTGTAGTACCATATCAAGATCAAATCATGACGTGTTGTCTTGCAATCAATGAAGATTTTTCGAGAAAAAATTAGATCAGTTCATCACCGGTAGAGTTAGTCATTCCATAATTCATTCTTAACTGTAATGAACTGGTCTTGACCAGTCTTGATTGGCTGCACAGCAATATTTTTTTTGTGATCTTGTTATCATGATTCTTTCAGAAACATTAAAAATTCAAAAATCTGTACAATCAAGATAAAACAAGACGGAAATTGCAGATTAGGATCAAAAGTGAGTTAGTAGTATTGATAGTTCGTTTAATGAAGACTCATCAATTGCAATATATGTTGAAAACCGAAACAATTAAACAAAACATGAAGTACGAGGTTCCAATGACAAAATGACAAGCATAGTAAGAACAAATATAATCAAAGTACCTGAAATGCTGAAGGGTAGATTTTAAATGATTGTTGTTCTTATTAGAAATCGATGGTTCCTTTTTAAATTTTCTGACGTCAGTATTCAGTTAAAGTGTTGTCATGTTCTACATGTTTTAATTATTTCAGTAATGACAGTTTAAACCAACGCTATTTTTTTGTTCATTTTTCTTCAGAGTTTGTCTGTGTAATGGATTGCGTTTTTTTGGTTTCCTCCTTAAGTATGTTTCTTCGAAATTTATTTTCTGGTTATAACATGGTTTGACCAATTTTTTAAGCTTTTAAGAAGAAAATCATTTTAAGGTAAAGTTAAATAATTCTTAAAATATCATACAAACTTGAATTCTTAAACTCTTGTATATCAACATTTTCTAGTTTATTGAAGTAGTTCAACACGCCATCATAGCCCCATCCCGTGCAGCCCTCCTTTTCCCATTCGTCATAATCATGGCGGCTCCCTCGTAGAAAGTTCATGCTATTTATGCTACCGCTACCACCTAATACTTTACCCTGGGGATACATTGATATCTGTAAGAAAGTTTAACCATTGAAATATATTTGGCAAATGAAAAATAAAAATTTGTTATGAAAAGAAAGTGTATTTAGTTTTAATATGTGTTTGGTAACGAAAAATGGGAATACTTTACCCCGTCCTTCCTGGCCAAATGTGAGTTTTTCTGTTCGACAGTTTTATATCCCCAGACTTGATGCGTTCCTTTGAGATTTTTTCGTAGTCCAGGAATCTGTGTAAACTCGTTCTCTAAGTCTGAACCACCAGCCTCAAGTAGAAGTACAGATACGGGGTCTTCTGATAAACGGGTTGCTATTATGCCACCGGCCCCACCAGATCCGACTGTAAATAGAAATAATTTATCTGATTGTACCTAGGAACATTTCGAACCCACTGTTTCCAGGTAACTGTCACTTGTTTATTACTTATTTATTCATATATTAATTATACTGTTATAATGCTTATCTTCGAGAGCACCTGAGTCTACCCCCGTTTTTTGGTTGGGTCCATGTTGTTCAAATGTTTTTAGTTTTCAATTGTAGTGCATGTATTGGTTTAGTGCATATTTTTTTGGTCGAAGATGTCGATAAACAACGACTAAGTTCCATAGTTTGGAAAAATGGGAAATAATTCCTGAAATAATTCCATAAAGTGAGGTGCACATCTTCAATATATATAGAAACATTCTATGAAGTTTCAAGAATGTGGGTATAAAACTGTAGGAGGAGTTGATTTCGCAAAATAGGTACCCTCTATTGAAGATGTCGATAAAACACGACTAAGTTCCAAAGTTTGGAAAAATGGGAAATAATTCCGGAAATAATTCGATAAAGAACGACTAAGTTCCAAAGTTTGGAAAAATGGGAAATAATTCCTGATTAAATCCATAAATTGAGGTGCACATCTTCAATATATATAGAAACATTCTATGAAGTTTCAAGGATATGGGTGAAAAACTGTAGGAGGAGTTGATTTCGCACAATAGGTACCCTCTATTGAAGATGTCAATAAAAAATGACCCTCTATTGAAGATGTCAATAAAAAACGACCCTCTATAGAAGATGTCAATAAAAAACGACTAAGTTCCAAAGTTTGGAAAAATTGGAAATAATTCCATAAAGTGAGGTGCACATCTCCAATATATATATAGAAACATTCTATGAAGTTTCAAGGATGTGGGTGAAAAACTGTAGGAGGAGGGGAATTCGCAAAATACGTACCCATTTTCCCCGCCAGCCGCCCGCCCGACATTCACCATACTATAACCCGGATTTGCACTCTGTGCAACCCGGCCAATAAAAAGGAAAACTAATATTTAGCTTTTTCTGTGTTTCGATTTCGATAATAACACATTAATGTCCTTGATTATTATAATAATAATAGTAATTTAAATAGTTGTGAATTGTGGAATTTAAAAACAAATATACAAAAAAAAGTTTCTACTTATGTAGTTTGTTCTTACATATATGTGTGTCTCATTGTTTACACAAATGACGTGGTAGGTCGTTGACAATGAATTAAATTATCTTTGTATCTAGTCTTCATTAAATTATTACTTACTAACTATGTAGTCGTATGTCCTTTTCAGTGGTCTATCAAATATTCCTGGTGGATATTCGGGTCCCGGAGGCAAAACATCTTTTAGAAAATCCGTAAGGGCTGCAACTTTCAATAAGGTATGACCCAAAAACATCGTGTTACCTTGTGCTCTCTATAATACATTTGACGTGTTTTATCAATTAACAATTGTTTGGTGGACATGCAAACTCATCCGAAAAAGAATACTGACACAATTAAATAGTAGGACGGTATGAATAACAAAAAAGAAATAATAAACAGCTTAACAAAAAGGCGAAAAACGAACAAATACTACAAAAAAAATAATCAAACGAATTGTGGCATAATAGCAGAAAAAGTAGAGCAATAAGAACTACAATAGACCCGAATATGACATCATGTGCTCTGTTATGTCTGCAGCAGTAATCAAGCCCCCCTCTATCAATAAACAATGCAACTACTGAGTTTTACACTTCTTGATTGAACATTTGTGATAAATAAAGATAATCGAGGGATTCCTAGCTACACATTGTCGTTATTTTTCAATTTTGTTTTAATTCAATTTCAAACGTTTATTGGCATATAAACTATAAAAAAACAGTTTTTGACAAATAAACAAAAATATACAAGACACAAATAATGTATATGAACTCCGACAAACAAAGAAGACAAGACCAAAACAATACATGGATTACACAAGAGCTAAAAACATTTGAACAACATGGACCCCACCAAAAAACCGGGGGTAGACTCAGGTGCTCCGGAAGAGTAAACAGTCTTTGCATCCTGCAGGACACCCTCCATGCTGCCCATATCAACATCAATGGAGCAGGTCCATTTTCATTTGAGAAACGGTTTTTCCATACCTGTCAACCAAGTCATGATGACGTTATAAAACTTTAATAAGAATGACTCAAACTTAGGAGCAACATACCCCTGTCTGAGCAACTTTTCTGTCAGGAGCTGGGCTCTGTCCAGGAAGTCAATGTATTTGTCACAAGCTCTGGAATAACGTGTGAGTTGTGAAATATTTACTCCATTCGCCGGCGCTTCTAAGATATTGCCGGTCAAAAATGGGAAGTGGACGATTGTTACGGTTTTTTTTTTAAATAATAAATACATGTACGATCTATCAATACCATGAAGTACACTGGAATTGCACGAAAACAATTTCTTGTTTTCGTGTATTTGTGTGTCTAAATAAGTTCACAGCCAATCTGTTTTAACAGTTATTTTTATTATTTGTTTAAACCTACGTGACCAAGTGCAGGATCCCAACATACTTTGGTATTTTTTTTTAAATATATTGCTTACCTTTAAAAAAATTCTGAATTATTGTTTTTTATTTACCTTTTTCACAATTCACAGCAGATAAACAATGATCAGGGTGTATTAAAGATCTATATGTAATGTCTAAATATATGTTTTTCGTTTTTATATGACGCGATGCGAAACGGTCAATCATGTTTGATAATTATAGGCAATGACGGCCGTGAACTCTTAGAGAACATTTTCGCATGACTCAAATGATATATACAAACTTGACAAATAATAAGACTAGTTTAAAAATATGTAAATGATACAAATAGACACATCAGTCTTAATGTGTATGTTTATAGATGACCACTTCTGTCATGCATCGTAGCATTAGTTTTCATTACTGCGCACTTTGTGCAATTACTATTATGATAGCTAGGTTGTTACGCCTTCTAGTTTAGGTAAGGTAACATCAATAGCTGATTTTTGTAATATGAAATCAAAGGAGATCGTGTATTGTCGTGATTTAAAGCCTGGCATAATTCCTTTAAAGGGTGTAATTTCTATCTGAAATACTTTTCTGCTTATGATTTATTTTATTGTTATTTTTTTAAATTCTGCTTATGGTTTATTTTATCACTATTTCTAAATGTCTAATTATAATACCAAAAATTCTCACCTTTTGTACAACCGGTATATTTTTTTATTATTTCTTTTAATTCTCCAAAAAGTACTTAAAACAAGAATATACTGTAGTGCTTTACTATCTAGACGACTTAATCTTCAAAACGAACACGGATAATTTAGAACATTCTTTCGATATTCATGATTTTCAGAGATACATAGGTCTATTTTCCGCACGCCCTATGTTTAAAAATAAAATAACAATCTAAAGATACTAATGTTATATATAGTAAATTTATACTATGCTGTATACGACGCATTTCAAGGAGTTACCTCTCATCAGCAGCATTAAAACCGAAACATTTGGAAGACCAAAAACCAAACTTATATTAAACAAGAAATACTCAACCAAAATACCTAAATAGGAAGCCAAATTTCAGCTAAGGAGATCTACCATGTGCAATACAAGGAATGAACCCTTAGTATTTCTATTATTTTTGAATTTTGCTAAATACTGGTAATTTCTGTGACAAATCAATGAATAATCATGTCAGACAAGACTGACGACTGGGTTGGCGAATACCCTCGGGGATCTAGGGTCCACCAGCAGAGGCATCATCCCAGGAGTTTCAAAATAACAATCCAAAGATACTAATGTTAGATATAGTAAATTTATACTATGCTGTGTACGACGCATTTCAAGGAGTTACCTCTCATCAGCAGCATTAGAACCGAAACATTTGGAAGACCAAAAACCAAACTTATATTAAACAAGAAGTACTCAACCAAAAATACCTAAATAGGAAGCCAAATTTCAGCTAAGGAGATCTACCATGTGCAATACAAGGAATGAACCCTTAGTATTTCTATTATTTTTGAATTTTGCTAAATACTGGTAATTTATGTAACAAATCAATGAATAATCATGTCAGACAAGACTGACGACTGGGTTGGCGAATACCCTCGGGGACCTAGGGTCCACCAGCAGAGGCATCATACCAAAAGTTTCAAAATAACAATCCAAAGATACTAATGTTAGATATAGTAAATTTATACTATGCTGTATACGACGCATTTCAAGGAGTTACATGTTTAAAATATGTTTAAAATACTCTACGATTGCCCTAAAGTGAGAAAGTTCAACATCCTGCCATTACAAACTGAATAGATTAGGTAGAGATATAGGGTGATTTATTGTAAACAAATTTTATCAGCTGATTTTTTTTCGACTATATTTTTCGTTTTGGGAACTTTAAAAGATATATATTATTGAAAAGCTATAAAAAAAAAACCAAATTCATGTACGAAAAATAAGTAACTAAACACAATTAATCACTTCATGGTCATGAACATAAATAGTTATTATTTACGTGCAATGTGAATATACGGTGTATTTTTATCTCTGTGACCATGATAATTAGGAAAATCCTGATGAGAATCACACATTATAAATGTACTTATTTTTAACTCTAATGGGATTTTTAACCACACAAACAGCTAGTACTGAAACAGTTTGTGTGGGCCGTGTCAAATCTAGCTTTAGGTTTAATAATCAGAACTTCAAAGCTACTTCCATGAAAGAATTAATAAAAAACAGTGAATATTGGAAAAAAATTTAATTATTTACTGTCTGTTATTTTAGTAGCTTTCTGAATTACCCATATATAGTCTGTAATATTTGAAAGTAAATGTTGGCTAAATCAACTAGTTTAGGATTTCCATATACATACATGTAGCAGTGTCATTCCCTAGATGTGAATGGTTTTAAATAATAATAATTAATGACAAATAATGTTTATGTCATAATAACAGAGTTTATGATAACACATTCTCTCGAATACTATTCTTGATATATAATGACACTCACGTATTTACAAGTCTACGATTTCTATTTTCATTTATATTATTTAAACTTTTATTTATTTTTGTTGCATAAAAACAAAAATGCCAGTTCTTTTTATAAACTATATTCCACCATCAACTCTCCAAGCATCATGTAGTATTTTTATTTTAAGAAATAGAGTCAATACGAGATTTTTACTTCTGGGTGGCCCAGAATAGACGTTGAGGAACTTGTGCCGAATCTATTGCGACTTCATTAATTTCCGTTGTAAACAACGCTGCTTGAAAAATTGTCTTGAGAAATGTTAGAATAATTGTTTGTCATATACATTTCTGAGAAAATATCATGTTTTGATTTAACATTCAGTGTCTCAACTGGTCACACTTTCTTGCCAGGTACATGTCATTTTTCAACTAAATTACAAACAAACACGACAGACAGATTTACTTTTGGGACTTTTTGTATAGTGCATCTCCATATGACAGTAACAGTATGTATTTCCATGAATTTAAATTATTTTTTGAAAAATAATTACTTTTTAAATTAAAAGTTTTCTAACTATCAAGTTAGATCTGAATCTCAATTTACAAATAGGGATTCCATGTACATATACTAGAAAAATACAATAAAATGAAAGTAACAAATGGCTAAAAGATTCGAACAATTTTAAATCAAAGAACAATACATTAAGTTAAGGTTTGCTGTCACAGCTGTTAACGATTAAAAATCAAAACGAAAACGTTGCTCTATTGCTTGGAATGCATTCGGAAACTATATCAATGTCAAGTTAAGAAAAGTTTTTTGCCAGAAACAGTTGAAAGTCTACACAACTGCCGAAGCGTGAATCTATGTGTTGAATATTGTTCAACGTTGATTTGGGAGAATATTTTTTGAAACGACAAAGTTTCATGTTTATGGACGACTTCATCATTGCCGATGCTCTGTGTTGTTAGATATTTCAGCAACTGGTCGTCTTTAACATGGCCATAAATTATGAGGATACAGTGAATAAATCATTATTAGAGTCGCCACTTGCTACAAGATTCAAATCCATGGAGGAGGTCATAAATCCTGATCTTTCAACGAATTGAAAATCTAACATTTAACAGTTAAAGAAGAGATTTTGAATAGCTACGTGTATTTTGACTTCATTTGTTCAATAAAAATGTCCATTGATTTTCTGGTCTTCATCTACTTTAGCTCCAACTCTTGTACTGAAGAGCTATGATTTGATAGGGATATGGTTAGCTGAGGGAAGGGTTCCTTCATTCAGGTCAGAGCCCATTACATTTATGATTTGATGTTTTTTCTATTTCTATTTAGAATGTTAAAAGGGAAAAACTATGCAGTATTTTTCATATATAACAAAAAAAACACACAAAAAAAACAACAAAAACACACATGCCATGCATGAGGCATGTTTTATAGTTGAATATGCATTGCGCCACTATGCAAGTTAAGCAGATCCAACACAATATTTGCTTAGTACTTTGTTTTACTGCGCTCGAATTTAAACTTGAACTAGATACTATCAAAATAAGTCTTACATATGAATTTCATCAAAATCCGCGAATAAATATAAGCATGAGAGCGCTTACAGTGGGGACGAACGGACGGATGTCCGGCATTACTATGTCTCCGCATTGCGTTCCGATGGGGACAAAAATTATGCCCTGAAAACGGCTTTCAGTGATTGATTTTCTTACAAAACGCGAAAAATACTTTATTGGGGTGTTTAAGAGGGGTTAATATAGCATCCGTTTCCATGGAAACGAGATCTGGGACATATGAATTTTATTATTTTTTTATAATGGACATATTTAAATCTATGAGTTCTCAATTTTCTGTGAAATCTTCGGATCCAGAAACAGGACGTCTTAACCTTTTTGTTGCCATGACAATGTCTCTATTCTTGCAAGGAAATGTTTAAATGTTGTGTTTTCGTGATTTTTTTCTTAACTTTTCATGCAGATTTTATATTCTGCAGCGAAAGTACATTCCTAATACAATTCAAAATGGTGAGGTTTCATTTTTTTTTAATTTTACAACACATAGTCTACTTCCTAGGACATCATATACTTTCTGAGAACAAGTATTGTCCGTTACAAAGCATCATGCAATGTATCTGTGCTGAACAATTAACTAAAAGGCCAAAGGTATTAAAGTGTTCTTTTTTATTAATTTTGTTTGAACATTGTGTTTTGCTAAATATTAAAAAAAAATTAGAACAGAAGGAAAATAGGTAAGTAATGATACCTACCTACAACGTAGTCGTATTCATATTTTATCGGTTTATCAAATATTCCAGGAGGATCTTCATTTCCTGGCATACATAAAATTAACAAAATTAACAATATGAGAACACAGAAACATTATAAAAAATATACATATGTACTAATCATGCAGTTGTAGAGTCCACTCTCCTCAGTGACCAAGACTTTTTAATAAATGGAGCAGCATACTGCATAATTAGCGGACATGAAAGAAATAAAACCAATTTATTAAAATCATCCAAATTATCTATTTATTTGACAAGGTATTTTTACCTTTCTGCAAAAATTCTAAAGTTTTCTATTTTTGTACATTGAAATAGGAAATGTTCTTCGGCATCTATTTTATTTAAACAACAATTTTGATATACACGTTCTTTTCAATTTCCAAAATATTGTCACTTACCCTTAATTCAATAAAAGTTTTCCTATTTTCAAATTTATTTTCTTTAAGTAAATAAGGCTCAATTTCATATTTCTTTTTGACTTTACTATGAATAATTAATCTATTATTTTCTGTTAAAGAATTCCATGTTTTAATTTTTAACATTGTTGTATAATCTCTTTCATTTGTACATTCTTTTTATTTTTTTTATAAAGTTTATATTTTTCATCTCTGATAAATCTAAATTATTTTCATGAATAATATTTTTGACAAAGGTATACCAAGAACAGGTTCCTGGTTCATCCAATGGTTTGGTTGTGCAATATGCATCATATAGCAAAGGATTATATTCTTGCCATATATGTTACTGCTTGATTGTTTGTTTGTTTAGTTGGGGATTTACGCCATTTTCAGCATATTTTGGCTATTTCGCGGCGGCCAGTTTTTATTGGTGGAGGAAGCCGGAGTATCCGGACAGAACCTCCGACCTTCGGTAGGAAAATTGGCAGTCCTTGTCAATTCAGATTGGAGTCAAACACACCCCGCCACAGGTGAGATTTGAACTCACAACCTTAGCGTTGACAGGCTAGTGATCATTAGTAGTCATGACGAACTACGTAGACCACGCGGCCACCTAGGTCCCCTTTTACGGCCTGAACTGTTACATATACATCTATTGGATATTGTCCTAACTCTGCTCTTGATGCAATGTTTAATGCTTTTGTGCTTAAACCTAAAATTGATTTGCAAAATTTTTAATTCACTTTTTCAATAAAGCTAGTATCCATCATGTCAATAGAGTTTAGTAAATTAAAATCGTTATTATTATTTGCTGCTCTACTCAGGGATCTTAATATTTTTTCATAGTAATCCATATACCAAATTTCTGAGGTACAACTGTATACATTAAAATTGGTTTAATTAAAGATTCGAGTTTATTATTTATATTTATAGGTATATTTTCTATATTGTTTATTATTATAACTTTTGTACCTTTTTAGGGAGTTTCATGTGGGATGTATGGAATTTACCAGAAGCATATATTATATTACCTAAATATTTATATTTCAATATTTTTTCTAATTGATATCCATCCAAAGTAAACTCTGCTTTCGTGTATGGTATGTCTTTTTGTTGACACAACATAACTTTGGTTTTATTTATGCTTATTGACAACTGCCATTTTTCACAATAGTCACTTAATTTCTCTATTGACTTCTGTTACCCTTTCACATTTAGACAATAACAGTAAATAATCCGCAAACATAACAGAGCTTAAAGAATCGTTATTAAGCGTTACTGGTTAACAGTCATTGTCAAAATTTTCTGGAAGGTCATTTAAATATTAAAAAGGTTAGGTCACCTTGTTTTAATCCACTTTCTATATATAATAAAAGTATTCTATAGAGATCCTACAAAGATGGTCAGCATTTGAAGATGGATATATGGTATATACCATACTATGGAACTGAAATGTATCTAACGGAAATTGTACGGTAAACATCTATATCAACACTGCTAAACATTTGCGCTTGATTTAAATATGGAATCTAGAATCAATTCTCAACCAGAATAATGAATAATTTCATGTTAATTTTTACGAATTGACAATGTGTTTTTTTTTTAATTTTGATCTTGACTGAATTTCCATATATTGCTTCTCGATCTTGTTTTTTTTATTCGATACGTAACTGAATTCAGGAATTTTAGGACAAATTTAGCAAAAACATTAACTTCATAACTTAATTATCTTTGAAAGTTCTCGGATACAAAAGGCATCATAGCATAATTGATGATAATTTCCCCTTGTTTCAAACGTTAGCTTTCCTTCTGGTTGAATACAAACAAATCTACAAGTAAACTACAATATATATAAAAGTTCTATTCATGTATTTAAAGTTTTTCTCTTCGATGGTGCTGGAAAAAATATTCCCAAAATATGGTGGAGATCATCTAAGAAAGTTATATATGTCAATGGAACGGAACCTAATGAAACTAGAGCAATGTTGCCAGATCGCTACATGTATTTGTAATTTTATTAATTTATTCGTTTAGCATTTTTTATGTGAATATTTAAATTTGTTTCACATGCCGTGGGGAAATTGAACAAACAACTAAGAGTATGTTTTTTTGTTTTGGGCCATGAAAATAGACTTACTAAAGTATACAAAACAGACAACTTGTTAACTCTTACCTGTTATATGTGCGGGTGTTTATTAAATTAATCTCGATATTTTGCTGCTTTTTCGAAAAATAGTTAATGCAATGTTTATCAAGAAAAACGGATATCATCTTTAATATGTTAAAACATTTTAGTGTCATCTTTTTATCTAACATCTGTGTGAACTTTAATATACAGTCATGTAATTGGTGTAATTGCAACATCAGTCATTTAGAAAATTTCAATTGATTAACAATATTATAATATTAAAATACAAAGCTTTAAATATTGTAAAATTTACTTATAATCTTACGCGTGAAAGGTCAACTTGTTTTTATATATTGTTAATATGATGTGCTGACATTCGGCGTTCCAGTTAAATCTGATATCATGCATCAAAAAGTAAACAAAATGAGTCATTCAATGTTTGAACATGTTGTAGCACCTATAGCAAACTCTGATACTATTTTTGTGTTCGCTGTCCATTTCCCGTGGTAGCTACACTCGTGACTAAATCTCCGGAAAGCCAAACCGATTATAACAATATTGTGAACAATCAAATCAATACTAAAATGGGTAAACTTTAACAAAGGATGTTTAGATCCTCCCTTTCACGGAATTTGAAAATTTATTCAGAAGTACCTAAAGTCGTGCAATTGCCTTGGCAGTAAATACTGAGGCAAGAAACGTAGTTGGACGTACAGACCAGCATGAGCGGTTTATCCCATTAGTTGTAACATAAATCCGGACAATGGGTTCGTTGCTCAGTATGCAAATTGCTTGAATTATCTGCATCATGTGTGCTCGCAAACGAACATTTGGAAACATAAAATAGTTATCGGATGTTGTGAAAAATAGAAGAAAGCTGTCTTAAAATGATGTTAAAAGTTAAACCAACAGAATTCAGAAGATTTTTATAAATTTTCTCTCTTTAGGGAATTTTTTTAGTCTTTATTATTAACTTCCATTTTATATTTATTATTGCAACAGCGGTTTTTAAACAAAAAAGATATATCCGGGGACATGTCGTCAATTTTCCAAATAACCCGTAATGAGGTAACGTACTGATACTACAAGTCCTTCAGTGTCATTGAACGCATTGGAAAATCAAGATGGAAATCACGAAGTTTAAATTTACTTAGTCTGGTTTTAATTAGATTTTGTAGCCTTGACATAGGGCATTGATTTTTTTTAATGTGAAAAGTATTATTTTCTATATATGTACTGCAAAAATATCCTTGAAATGCGACTCACCTAATTAGAATAGCCGGCCTATACATTATTATAATTATGATAAAAAATGGTGAAATAAATACGGTCAGGATTACTACGTCGCCTATATTTTTTAAAGATAGTACTTGTTTATTCATGCAATCTATTTTGCATTTTGATTTCGTGTTAGAACCTTTTACGCTGCACTTGATCTGGTTCCGTGGTATTGTCTTTCTATTTAATTTGGTAATATATCGCTACTATCAACATACTCTCTGTTAAACAAAGAGGAAATATATATTATGATCTACAGTGTGTGTAAAAAGTTGTTTTTTTTCCAAAAAATATAATCAAGGTCATATACCGAATATTTGAAATTATTTTCATGTTCATGTCATTGAACTTGCTGAAAAAATGAGATCATTTATCATAATTTGTTTTTGTCTTTAATGTGTTAAGACTTGATAGTATGGTCTACATCAGCGTTAACTGGCACATGGGTTATTCAAGTCGAAAATATCATTAAAGAAGGAGTCACATCTTAACGGGCGTAATTTCTCCAGCTTATGATTTATTTTATTGTTATTTCTAAATGTCTAACTACAATACCAAACATTCTCACCTTCCGTACCTGTTTTTATTTATTTTTTTTAAATTCTCAATAAAATATACTTAAAATAAGAATATATTATCTAGGCGACTTACTCTTCACAACGGAATATTTAACAAACGTTAACGTTATTCTTTCAACGTTCGTGATTTTCCGAGATACAGAAAGTATACTTGAATGTTTGATAAAATGATTGATTGAATTACTTTTGTTAAGTGTTCTATCAGCTGATGTTCTGGTAAGTCTGGTGCTTTTTGTTGGTCTCCTTTACATGGGATCTTTAAAAAACATATTATTGAAAAGGTATAAAAAAAACCATGTACGAAAAATATGAAAATATTTTTTTTTCATCTTAAACGAAATACGTAACTAAACAAAAAAGACCCCTTCAAGGTCATCTACATAAAAAAATTATTATTTATGTGCAATTTAAATATATGTTTATCTCTGTGACCACGAAAATATGGAAAATCCTGATGGAAATCACACATTATAAATGTACTTATTATTAACGCTAATGGGATTTTTAACCACACAAACAGATAGTACTTAAGTTGAAATATTTTCAATAAATGTACTTACGACTAAATAATCACAAGCCATGCAATACCTTATTATAAGTAAACATCGGCAAAAGTCCACAAATTCAAAGTCCAAGGAAAAGACAAAGCCAAGGAGAGCGGAACACAACAAACAAACGCGACAAGGATACATGTACAACTAAAAGAAAAAACGTATAATCAACTAAACAAAACCAGAACAAGACAGCACAGAAACTAAAGCAACATCAATTAAACTTCCATAAAAAACATAAAATCAGGTAAGGTTTGGTAGTATACTCCTTCTTCCGTTGTCAAATGGTAAAAACAGACAATTATTTTCCTCTTAAGTTCATGTATATACACATAACTTTATTTCGGTTTCTATCTCTCGTGATTTTGTTGTTTGGTTTTTGATGTACTTTTTCCATTTTCTTACTCACAAAATGATCAAGTTTGTTCATTCAGATTTTCTCCATGTCACAATGCTTGCGAATTAAAGTTTTGATAAGTAACATATTCGAACAAATAACTGCCCAGCCTCTACACAAGAAAAAACAAAACAGGTTTAATTATTTAGGCACGTCGGTATTAATTTGTACATACTTGTTTATAGTTAGCCTCATATGCATTTGTGATAATAATGAAACTCGTGTTCAGGTGGTTTATCGCTGAAGTCGGTTGTGTGGGCCGTCTCTAATTTAGATTTGAGTTTTTGATTCATTATTCAAGACATCAAAGCGATTTTAAGGGAAGAAAAATAAAATTGCATGTGAGAAAAATATTTTTTATTAACTAACTGGCTGTTCTTGTTGGTAGCTTTCCGAACTATCCACAGTACGGGAGATAATTTCAGGTTATAGGTACAAATGCGATGTAATTATTTAAGTATTCATATACGAAATGAATATATACAGGACGTACATGACGTAAAAATCATATAGTCTGTAATATTGGAAAGTAAAAGCAAAATCAACCAGTTTAGGATGTGCATATACATACATGTAGCAGTGTCATATATACCTTGGATGTGTATGGTTTTCGATAAAGAAAATTAATGACGAACCACTCTGATGTCATAATAACAGAATTTATGATAACACATTCTCTCGAATCATGGAATACAGCCCTGGATATATAATGACAATATACGGAAGCGTTTTCATAAAAACACAATTCATCAACTAACAATCTGGTCAGACACTTTCGTAAACCAGAACATTCGTTTTTTACAATTTCTATTTACATTTATATTATTTAGACTTTCAGTTCTGTTGCAAAAGAACAAAAAATCAATTTCTTTTCATTAGCTATATTCCACCTTCAATTCTCCAGGCAATATGTCGTAATTCTTTTAAGACATGAAAAGGAAATTCTTCGTATCAGAAAATAACTTTTAAAAAACACCTTTAGCGTTTATCTCAGACACACCAGGCGTTTATTTGGTATTGCAACGCAGAAAATATTCTATAAAAAACATTTCATATTAAGTTATTTCTAAGTTACGCTTTAAATGACATTTAAATTAAACAACAACAAATTAATATTTGAGTCAGTCAATCCTATTACTAATCACTTCCCTTGCATTAACTCGTGTAAAAGGTCAGATTTTATTGCTACACATTTATATAATTGTTTTAATTCCTGCATAAAGACCCAGTAATTGTATGTCTATGAGCTTTTCCTTTCTCCGGATAATTTGGAAGGAAAAAAAACATTCTAAGGTGATTTCAAGATTTATCATTCTTTGACATTCTGTCTTGATTTATCATATCAGCAGCTTTTTCACCAATCATCATGGCTGCAGCGTAGGTGTTTCCAGATGGTACGTTTCTCATTATAGAGACGTCTGCTACTCTTAATTTATGGATACCCTTGACTCTAAAAATACAATTGATATATATGTATTTTTGTTTTGACCAGACTAAATATAATTTCAAATAAAATTATTATTATTATTATTATTATTATTATGTATTATTGTATATATGTTAAACAACAAAATGCAAAACAAGAAAGATCAACAATGACATAACAATCATTCAAAGCCACCTAACAGACAGAAATGTTCCTATTTCTACAATGTTTTACACTAAGAATCTATTTATTCTAGCATTTTAATTCTACATAATTTATATTATTATTGTTTAACTTCGACACTCTGAATGAATCCTGTACAGTGCACAACACACGTGTATCAAATCCGGAAATACGGAGTTCAAATTGCTAACTAACTTGCCCTACTTCCCATTAAAATTAAAGGCCCTGCAATTATTTAATAGTCTAAAATATTACAAACCAGGATAGTCAATTATGCGGCTCCATGTTCATTACAAATGAATTATCTTAATGAAGTCTTATCTAGTCATATTAAACAATGTACAATGCAATCATTATATATACGTCCATTGGAAAACAGCTGATTTTCATGAAAAAAAAGTTGTTCTTGTGTGCACAAAATGTTTACTGCAAAAATATATACTTGTATAGAATAAACTGGACTAATATTACAGCACATTTTTTATGATATGAGAAACTTCTAAACGGTTTCATGTATAAAAAAGGCGTGATGTACCGAAATGTCAATTATACATTATTACACATTATGTCAATTCTTAAATAGATCGTGAAGCCGTTTCACTTGGTTCAGCAAAAGGTGCTTCTTATGACATAATAATAATAACAATATCATTCTTGGTTCACAGGCTGCCCAGAAACAGCTGATTCGATGTATTTTAAGACAAGATGACCGATCATGTATATATGAACTACTAAACAGAAAAAGAAAAAAGAACTTTTTCAGAGTGTTTAGAACGAGCATCATGTTAAGAGTAAACATACTTTTAGCTAAGTAGGTATCACTAAATCTCAATAATAATAGAATAAAAAGATATAGACATGCAAACAAAAACAAATGATTACAATAAGAGGAAATAGTAAAAAGCTGTCAAAAGATAACATTCTAGTGGATAACTCTATTATTAACATGATTATGATATATCATACCGTAATCGTGGATCTACAACAGCCGTGGGATCAGTAAAAGATCCCATTCTACAGGTGCCCGTCTGGTGTCCTGATGATCTTATATAATTAAGAATAATACAGCGCCAGTAGTCGTCTATATCGTATGGGAGATCACTACAATGGTTGGTAGTGTCTAAGCGAATCATCTGTGCATCAATACTTCTCCATGATTTGGTTTGTTCAAAGTTTTGGATAAATCTAATCACTGTTAAAATACAGGCCATGTTTAATTTAATCAAAATCGGTAATTATGGTCGCTTTATCTACTTTAACTGCAGTGATAAATAAACAAAAAACATATACATATTTGTTAAGTATTTTAACTGCAGTGATAAATAAACAAAAAACATATTCATATTTGTTTTGATAGTTTCTAGTGTATATGCTTTAGTGGATCAATACACTCAATATCTATTGATTCTAAAATCTATTTTTATTACTAGTAATAATTTTGTACAAGTTCAAACCTATTTTGTGACAATTTTTGTACAGGTTGCAACATGTACCCAAAATATATAGTTACATGTATAATGTTTCCGAAACCCAATCAGAAAATCCTTTCTGCTGTGTCATATTCAGTTTCTCCTTATTTACACGTGTAAATTGTTCACTTTGATATCACTGAACTGTATGTTTTCAGTTGTCTGAAAAGGAGCATTAGTTTGATTAAGATCGAGACTGGTTCCAAGACATTAAAGAACAAAGATACAGAATACCGGAATCCAGGTTACATTTACGACTAATAGTAGTTTCAAGTGCATTTGTGAATCGGATGATGTAATTCCATTAATGTATTACTTACTTTTTATCATTTTATCTATATCAGTGTCATCAGAAAGACATTTTGGATCAATAATTGGAGATTGTAGTGGGTTTCTACTGGCCAGTTTGATTTCTCCTCTATCCTTTGGGTGTAAAAGGAACAAAATCACTTCAAACCCGGAGGATTTTGTTCGATTTAGAAGTTCTTTTCTTACCTGTAATAATCAATGATTATATGAATTATCTTTCAATATATTGACTTATTATTTAAAATAAACTTTCAGGTTCTAATTATGTAATGTTTGGTTTCAACTCCTTTTTTCAAATTCTATCTATGCTTGTAATATTCTTGTGATATTTGGCTTTTATTTAAAGTGATGATCGTATGCGATTAATCCTAATCCAGAAAAAACGTTTGGGTATAACATAAGTTATCCACAATTACGTTGTATCCACATAAGAAGATAAGGATATGTAAAGGGAATGATAACCCTTAACATTTCAAGGTTAAGAGATCTTCTATTAGTAAAACACAAAATCTGAGTTCTCATCAACAAATGGGATGTTCTTGAACTATTAAAAGATTTCTTCTGAAATGTTTTAACTTGGCTGTGTTTCTAAATACACCCGGTTCTCGTTTAGATTGTGCAAAATAATACTAAAATCAGACTTTTGTATACCCGCGTATCGAAAACACAACTAATCCAAAGTGGTTTGAAGCATGGCCATGATGAGCTGTAAAGTGAGTACCGATTTTGTACCTGTGGCACATCTACTTCCTGGATGCCACCACTTATTTTTTCACCATACAGCCTATACAAATTAGTGTTCGCAACATTCGTAGCTACTACAGGCATAACTTATACATGTAGCACATTTACTTCCTGTCAAACGATGCTGCCATACATTTTCACATTAATGGACTAGAAAATTTTGAACACAAAATTCTAGACAAATAGAGGCCACAACTAATTCAAATTTGGTGTTTATATCTTTTAGGTTATTTTGTAATGATGTAATGTCTACTTTCTGTTTTATGAAATCTCCTGACATCTTCCACCATATGTACTACAAAACCTTCGGTTGAGGAATTCCCCGCAACTACAGGCCACAACTATTTTATAAATGGTGTGAAGCACAACTATTTTGAGTTTTAAGTTGGATACCGATTTACAACCTGTGGTACGTCTACTTCCTGTTTAATGATATACCATCCTACATTTTTATTCTATGGAATATGTAAATGCTTGGTAAAATAATTTTCAGCAACTATAGGCCATTGTTTTTTGTTTTTTTTTATATAAATGGTATGAAGCATGTTGGGTTGTAAGTTGGTATATCGATTTATGTATCTGTGTCACATCTTTCGGGTCATCAGGAAATCAATTTTTGAAGTATTTAGAACACATAGTACCTGTGTTACAATTAATTTCCAGACACTCTCATCAGTAGATTCTGCTATTAACGCGAGAAACATTAACCTTTATAGTACGTTATAACAGCATGATACTTATATTATTACCTCTTCTTTCAAAAGTGCACTTATACTTCCCATGGACTTCGGCACAAACTGTAACTGCATATCAGGGTAAAGTTTTACCGGAGTTTCCTGATGAACACGTGTAAAGAAATTTCCATCTGCCAGCTGTGTATGCGGGCCTGTGATTAGTTAAAATGGTAAAGCTTTTAGTTGTTTATTCAATATTACAAACCTAGAAATTTAATCGTTTATTTCAATGGTTATAAAAATGTAATTTATGAATATTGTAATATTATTTTTTTTACTTTACACGTCTTCTTATCTCTTTCTTGTATTACGATTGATAATGTAAATTTTTTTCAAAATTCCAGAAATTTAATTCGATGTAATATTTTTTCGTTAACACTTTTTTTGTGTCTGTAATGCATTACAATTGATAATGTTTAATCTTTACATTCTTCTGCTTTACCTCAAAATTAGAGGTATGCGATTCGATGTAATTATATTTTCTTAGTCTGTTTGTTCAAAACAGATTGTGATATCATACTTGTGTTTATTTAAATGTGGTAATACTTACACCTAAATATTTCGTCGAATCTTATCCCCAAATTTTTCAACATATTGTAAAAATTTAACAATCAAAATTTGTAATGAATTAGAGAGATATGAAACAGAGTTCGTTAATTTCCAAGTTTATATAAGAACTGCGCTCTGAGGTCTCACATCCATAGCCTAATCTCAAACTAATGGAAGGATAGCATAAGAGTATTAATATACATTCAAAATTGCCTGATGTATGCCGAATTTTGAACACACCAAACATAATCACATCTATTGCTTTTGTTGGTATTGCTCTTTCGTGGCCTTTTAAATTTTTAAATTTGATTTTGTATATTACCTTGTTTCCTAAGAATATACTCGAGGGATACTTTTTCTTCTTCTTCCTCTTCGTATCTAACGTTGAGCATAATGTTGGTTGAATAATGTAATATAAGCATTATATGTGTCTGTAAGTTCTGACCGACGGGTAAGTCTGCTTTAAGTGGAATCTTCAAAGACACATTATAAGATTAACAATATCTTTTCCGATACCTTTTGACCAATCAGGTGTAACGTTATTTAACTTCGACGAATGTGCTAAATGAGTTCATCTAGGTACAAGAAACCTAACAATCGAGTATTTGCGGAAGAAACAGGGCTGTCACTCTTTCAAACGTGAATAACAAGCTGTTCTTTACTCGGGAAAGACTTGAATTTTAAACACTCGAAGTCTTTCCAGTTTCACTTTGAATTCGTATAGGAACCTATTATTTTATTATTTTCACCAACGAAAAGAAACGAAATGTGCATTGATCTAATAATCTATTTGCATAATTTATTGCAAAGAGTAGCCACCAAATAAGATTGTTTTGGTAGGAAAAAATTAACTAGAATCGTACATAGAGATATGCAATACAAATAGCCGATGATGCGTTATTTTATTATTCAACATACCTTCATCATTCTAATGTGGTCTTTAGGGCCTATTCCTGATAACAGTAGAATATGTGGTGAACCGATTGCTCCAGCTGACAAAATTATTTCATTTCGAGCAAAAACCTTTTTTCTGTTTACCGTGTTTTATGAACTTTACACCCCGTGCAACATTTCTTTTGACAATTATCTAAAATTGGAAGTTTTTATTGTATTCATTAATATTGTTCATTAGAGTTTAAGGTCTTGGCAAATTACAAAACTTTTAAAAAATAATCCAGTATACTTTAAATATAAAAACCTTAAACATTTTTATTCTTAATCATTTGTACTAATTTTTCAGATAATTACCTCAATCAATCATTCTCAAACTTACCTTAAATCTCAATATATTTAAAAAATGTTTCAAATTTTACATTCTATATCTTGAACTCTCTGGATGTTGTGGGAAAGATCATTTGATTTTTAGATGTGAATAATGTCCTCTTAATTCTTGAACATTTCTGGCGCTACTTTTTTCACCATATTTAAGAGCCTGCATTTTTCGTCTTTGCCACTTCCAACTAAAGTTGTATGTTGTACACCTATCAACACACTAAAAAAATTGTACCTCAACTAAACTGCTCTTCTTTTTATCATTCCATGTATAATAAATATTCGATGATGTCGTAGAGCAGAGTTAAATAAAAAGTGACAAAAAGATTATAACTAGGTCAGAGCAGTACATGGAGGAAACACTCCTGACATTTCATACAGAAAAATATTAGAAATAGTATTACCTTTCTTACATGACTGTGAAGACTTATTTGTAGATTCCTTCTGTCTATAACAGGTCTTAGGTAACATGATGCAGTACTGCAACGTTCCCCATTCTTTATATTTCCCTGAGTTTGACAGAACCCTGATAATTGCAAACAAAACATCATGCCTGATTAAGCAATAATCTTGGAAATGGCAAAAATTGAACTTAATAAGTATCTGCATTAGTCGATCCCAAAGGTTGCCATAAAGATGATATGAAACTCTCAGTCTTTAGTAGTATTTCACATTCTTTATTTTCTGTCCTATCTTGTTTTAAATCTTTTGTTTTGCTTTTTCTATCTATTGGTTAGATCTGCCTTGTTGTTCAAATGATTTGCATACTGGTCTTTATATTTGATATTATTTACCTTTATCTATTGTTTCTGTATTATTTTGCAGAATTTTTGTAATGGTATCTTGAACACAACTGATGAGTCGTAAATCGACGACATATGCACATCTTGTGCATCAAAATTTGTATCAAAGAATTGTATTTTCCGATAATGAAAATACAAGGATTTATTGCACGATCGTTTTCTATTGATATTAATAGGAAACTATGTGTTACTACATAATAATAATAATAATAATAATAATAAATTTGTTACCACATTTCTGATATTTTTATTTTTAAAATACCAATATCAATAGGTAACGAAGTCATACATTTATGATTTTAGAAAAGATAAAATGTAAATTCCATGTTAAAGATTGACTGATTTTTGCTGAACGTCCAGTGTCAAATATTTCATGCTTCTTCATGACGAGAACCAGTTCAATTTATCAAATAATTCAAATATGTGAAGAGGAACCGATTTTGACTACCACTGTAAAAGGAGGATGGTTTGGTTAGGGTCGGATAATTTAACCTTCTGTAATGGCATTAGCCTACTCTTTTTCGAAAACTATAGAAGGGGTCTTTAGCGTGCAAGGATTGTGACATTCTCCAAACACGTTACCCACTATGGTCCACGGTCAGGTTTATGTTTCTGTATTGTGACCTGACAAAACCCAACGAGAGGATCTCCCCTATCCGTTCACTGGGGACGCGCTAGAAAGGTGTGTCGGTTGAGCTCCCGTGATACATTACAGGTACCAAGTCCATGTTAAAGAACTAATTTTTATATGCTTTGTAGACAACACATTCTTGCTGCTAGCTAACTGTTATAGAAAAATGGAAATAGAATATTCGAATATATATCACCTGTTTGATTATATCCATTACAATCTGTAGTAGGATAACCTAACTCTTCTGCGCCTTTTTGGTAAAAATATTCTAATGATGTTGTAGCGGTATGTGTTATTGTTATCGGCCCCGTACTTCCTCGGTATGCTATAGGAAAAAATAATATTGTCATAATTCATTCATGTCCCCTTTATATCTTCAGTTTGGGAGAAGAAATGTATCTTTAAGGACCATAACATATAACTTGACTCAAAAGGTTAAAGTGTGAATTTCAAACGTTGAAAAATACTTCTTACTTTGTAAGTGGCGTCTATAGAAACTATTTAACTATTTACAGTTTAGAGTTTTTCCCATGTTTCCTATACTTCCCGTGGTTATTGTCTTTACTTTGCATGGAACATCCGGAACCCTGGAAATACTCACTTTGTCAATAATTGTCGGATACATTAAACTATAGTTGAATCTGACATCTTAAAGCTAATTGGACCATCTAAATATTGAGTTATCAGTAATTCTGAATAAATATTAAGAGTCAAGTATACTCTTTATCAACTTCTGTCAAATATTATCAATTTTCAGATAACATAGTTTGAGGTAGAGACCGCTATCTGTAAATACTTTTCAAAACTAAAAAAAATTCCATGATACCAGTTTTTATGCAAACGGTATTTCACTGGAGATAAACTTTTGGTTTTAAATGACTATTCTAGTTTTGCGTATTCTTATTTAATCCTGATTTTCTGTAGTACCATATCAAGATCAAATCATGACATGTTGTCTTGCAATCAATGAAGATTTTTCGAGAAAAAATTAGATCAGTTCATCACAGGTAGAGTTAGTCATTCCATAATTCATTCTTAACTGTAATGAACTGGTCTTGACCAGTCTTGATTGGCGCACAGCAATATATCTTTTATGTAATCTTGTTATCTTGACTCTTTCAGAAACATTAAAAATTACAAAAATCTGTACACTCAAGATAAAACAAGACGGACATTGCAGATTAGGATCAAAAATGAGTTAGTAGTATTAATAGTTCGTCTAATGAAGACTCATCAATTGCAATAAATGTTGAAAACCGAAACAATTAAACAAAACATGAAGTAAGAGGTTCGAATGACAAAATGACACTTAAGCATAGTAAGAACAAATATAATCAAAGTACCTGAAATGCTGAAGGGTAGATTTTAAATGATTGTTGCTCTTATTAGAAATCGATGATTCCTTTTTAAATTTTCTGACGTCAGTATTCAGTTAAAGTGTTCTACATGTTTTATTTATTTAAATAATGACAGTTTCAACTAACGCTATTTTTTTTTTGTTCATTTGTCTTCCCGAGAATGTCTGTCTAATGGGTTGCGTTTTTTGGTTTGCTCTTTAAGTATCTTTCTTGGAAATTTATTTTATGGTTATAACATGGTTTGACTAATTTCTAAGCTTTTAAGAAGAAAATCATTTTCGGGTAAAGTTAAATAATTCTTAAAGTATCATACAAACTTGAATTCTTAAACTCTGGTATATCGACATTTTCTAGTTTATTGAAGTAGTTCAACACGCCATCGTAGCCCCATCCCGTGCAGCCCTCCTTTTCCCATTCGTCATAATCATGGCGGCTCCCTCGTATAAAGTTCATGCTATTTATGCTACCGCTACCACCTAATACTTTACCCTGGGGATACATTGATATCTGTAAGAAAGTTTAACCATTGAAATATGTTTGGCAGATAAAAAACAAAAAATTGTTATGAAAAGAAAGTGTTTTAATATGTGTTTGGTAACGAAAAAAGGGAAAAAATAAGAGAAGTATTTAATACTTTACCCCGTCCTTCCTGGCAAAATGTGAGTTTTTCTGTTCAACAGTTTTATATCCCCAGACTTGATGCGTTCCTTTGAGTTTGTTTCGTAGTCCAGGAATCTGTGTAAACTCGTTCTCTAAGTCTGAACCACCAGCCTCAAGTAGAAGTACAGATACGGGGTCTTCTGATAAACGGGTTGCTATTATGCCACCGGCCCCACCAGATCCGACTGTAAATAGAGAAATTATTTATCTGCTTGTACCAGGGTACATTTAGAACCCACTGTTTCCAGGTAACTGTCACTTGTTTATTATTTATTCATATATTAATTATACTGTTATAATGCCTACTCTTCCGGAGCACCCGAGTCTACCCCCGGTTTTTTGGTTGGGTCCATGATCATGTTTTTAGTTTTTAATTGTAGTGCATGTATTGTTTTAGTGCATCTATTGTTTTGGTCTTGTTTTTGTTGTTCGCCTAAGTTTGTGAGTTGTTTCGATTTTTCCCTTCTTCGAATATGACTTTACCTATTTGTTATATATATATTCCTCTTCCTACTTCCTGTTTAAGAATTCGCTGGTACCGTGGGACAGGTTTACCTCAGACTTTGTTATATGTTTATTCTATGCAAGACTGTTTAGCTATGATCTATGGTTACTTTTTGACATTGCCGAATCCATTGTTTACATACCCGGTAAGTAAATTTTGTAATAAACACAGACCTGTGCAATTTTATCTTAATGTTTCACAGATACTTACCTCATGTTCCTATGTTTTAATATTGAAATTATGATACAAAAATATATTTGAACGTATTTCTTTAAGAATAAAAAGGAAAACTAACATTTAGTTTTTTCTGTATTTCGATTTCGATAATAACACTTTAATGTCCTTGATTATTATAATAATAATAGTAATTTAAATAGTTGTGAATTGTGGAATTTGAAAAAAAAATATACAAAAAAATTCTACTTATGTAGTCTATTCTTACATATATGTGTGTCTCATTGTGGACACAATGACGTGGTAAGTCGTTGACAATGAATTAAATTATCTTTGTATCTAGTCTTCATTAAATTATTACTTACTAACTATGTAGTCGTATGTCCTTTTCAGTGGTCTATCAAATATTCCTGGTGGATATTGAGGTCGTGGAGGCAAAACATCTTTTAGAAAATCCGTAAGGGCTGCAACTTTCAATAAGGTATGACCCAAAAACATCGTGTTACCTTGTGCTCTATATAATACATTTGACGTGTTTTATCATCATTTAACTTTTGTTTGACGGACAAGCAAACTCATCCGAAAAAGAGTACTGACACAATTAAATAGTAGGACGGTATGAATAACAAAAAAATAAATATTAAACAGCTTATCAAAAAGGCGAAAAACGAACAAATACTACAAAGAAATAATCAAACGAATTGTGGCATAATAGCAGAAAAAGTAGAGCAATAAGAACTACAATAAACCCGAATATGACATCACGTGTTCTGTTATGAGTGCAGCAGTAATCAAGTTGACCCTCGATCAATAAACAATGCAACTACTGGGTTTTACACTTCTTGATTAAACATTTGTGATAAATAAAGATAATCGAGGGATTCCTAGCTACACATTGTCGTTATTTTTCAATTTTGTTTCAATTCAATTTCAAACGTTTATTGGTATATAAACTATAAAAAAAACAGTTTTTGGCAAATAATAAAAAAAATGCAAGAAACAAATAGTGTATATGAATACGAAACAACTGACAAACTCCGACAAACAAAGAAGACAAGACCAAAACAATACATGGATTACACAAGACTAAAAACATTTGAACAACATGGACCCCACCAAAAAACCAGGGGGTAGACTCAGGTGCTCCGGAAGAGTAAACAGTCTTTGCATCCTGCAGGACACCCGCCATGCTGCCCATATTAACATCAATGGAGCAGGTCCATTTTGATTTGGGAAACGGTTTTTCCATACCTGTCAACCAAGTCATGATGACGTCATAAAACTTTAATAAGAATGACTCCCAACTTAGGAGCAACATACCCCTGTCTGAGCAACTTTTCTGTCAGGAGCCGGGCTCTGTCCAGGAAGTCAATGTATATGTCACAAGCTCTGGAATAACGTGTGAGTTGTGAAATATTTACTCCATTCGCGGGCGCTTCTAAGATATTGCCGGTCAAAAATGGGAAGTGGACGATTGTTACGTTTTTTTTAAATAATAAATACATGTACGATGTATCAATACCATGAAGTACAAGGGCATTGCACGAAAACAATTTCTTGTTTTCGTGTATTTGTGTGTCTAAATAAGTTCACAGCAAATCTTTTTTAACAGTTATTTTTATTATTTGTTTAAACCTACGTGACCAAGTGCAGGATCCCAACATACTTTCGTTTTTTTTAAATATATTGCCTACCTTTAAAAAAAATTCTGAATTATTGTTTTTTTTTTATTTACCCTTTTTACAATTCATAGCAGATAAACAATGATCAGGGTGTATTAAAGACCTATATGTAATGTCTAAATATATGTTTTTCGTTTTTATATGACGCGATGCGAAACGGTCAATCATGTATGATAATTATAGGCAATGACGGCCGTGAACTCTTAGAGAACATTTTCGCATGACTCAAATGATATATACAAACTTGACAAATAATAAGACTAGTTTAAAAATATGTAAATGATACAAATAGACACATCAGTCTTAATGTGTATGTTTATAGATGACCACTTCTGTCATGCATCGTAACATTAGTTTTCATTACTGCGCACTTTGTGCAATTACTATTATCATGATAGCTAGGTTGTTACGCCTTCTTAGGTAAGGTAACATCGATAGCTGATTTTTGTAATATGAAATCAAAGGAGATCTTGTATTGTCGTGATTTAAAGCCTTGCATAACTCCTTTAACGGGTGTATTTTCTTTTCTGCTTATGATTTATTTTATTGTTATTTTTTAAATGTCTGCTTATGGTTTATTTTATCACTATTTCTAAATGTCTAACTATAATACCAAAAATTCTCACCTTTCGTTCAACGGGTATTGTTTTTAATTATTTCTTTTAATTCTCAAAAAAGTACTTTAAACAAGAATATACTATAGTGTTTTACTATCTAGACGACTTAATCATCACAACGGACACGGATAATTTACAAACATTCTTTCGATATTCATGATTTTCAGAGATACAGAGGTCTACTTTCCTATATCACGCACGCCCTATGTTTAAAATACTCTACGATTGCTCTCCGAAACGTAGTAAAGTGAGAAAGTTCAACATCCTGCCATTACAAACTGAATATATTAAGTAGAGATACAGGGTGATTTATTGTTAAATTTTTTATCAGCTGATTTTTGTTTTCGACTATATTTTTCGTTTTGGGAACTTTAAAAGATATATATTATTGAAAAGCTATTAAAAAAACAAAATCGTGTACGAAAAATACGTAACTAAACACAAATGATCACTTCAAGGTCATAAACATAAAAAGTTATTATTTATTTGCAATGTGAATATAGGGTGTATATTTATCTCTGTGACCATGAAAATTAGGAAAATCCTGATGAGAATCACACATTATAAATGTACTTATTTTTAACTCTAATGGGATTTTTAACCACACAAACAGCTAGTACTGAAACCGGTTGTGTGGGCCGTCTCAAATCTAGCTTTAGGTTTAATAATCAAAACTTCAAAGCGACTCCCATGAAAGAATTAATAAAAAACAGTAAATATTGGAAAAATATTTAATTATTTACTTTCTGTTATTTTAGTAGCTTTCTGAATTATCCACATATAGTCTGTAATATTTGAAAGTAAATGTTGGCTAAATCAACTAGTTTAGGATTTCCATAAACATACATGTAGAAGTGTCATACCTTAGATGTGTATGGTTTTAAATAATAATAATTAATGATAAATAATGTTTATGTCATAATAACAGAGTTTATGATAACACATTCTCTCGAATACTATTCTTGATATATAATGACACTCACGTAAACCAAAATATAAGTTTATTTTGTGCTTATATTTACAAGTCTACGATTTCTATTTTCATTTATATTATTTAGACTTTTATTTATTTTTGTTGCATAAAAACAAAAATGCCAGTTCTTTTTATTAGCTATATTCCACCATCAACTCTCCAAGCATCATGTCGTAATTATTTTAAGAAATAGAACCAATACGAGACTTTTCACTTCCGGGTGACCCAGAATAGACCTTGAGAAACTTGTGCCGAATTTATTGCGACTTCATTAAATTCCGTTGTAAACAACGCTGCTAGAAAAATTGTACATGCCTTGAGAAATGTTAGAATAATTGTTTGTCATATACATTTCTGAGAAGATATCATGTTTTGATTTTACATTCAGTGTCTCAACTGGTCACACTGTCTGGCCAGGTATATGTCATTTTTCAACTAAATTACAAACAAACACGACAGACAGATTTACTTGTGAGACTTTTTGTATAGTGCATCTCCATATGACAGTAACGCTATGTATTTCCACGATTTTAAATTATTTTTTGAAAAATAATTACTTTTTAAATTAAAAGTTTTCTAACTATCAAGTTAGATCTGAATCTCAATTTACAAATAGGAATTCCATGTACATATACTAGAAAAATACAATAAAACGGAAATAACAAATGGCTAAAATATTCAAACAATTTTAAATCAGGGAACACTACCTTACTTTATAAATAACACAAATTTATATACAGTTAAAAAACAGGGCAATACGGAATGCCATACGGACCAGCTGTAACTACTTTTTGTCATACTGACCAGCTGTAGCTACTTCCTGTCATACGGACTGGCCATACAGACAAGCTATACGGAATGTTTAGATTATTTAAGGTGGTACCCAACACTTTCTCTAAAATTAATTTGGCTCGTTTAATTTTCATAAAATTTTGACAAAGTATTTACTTTGACCCATTGACAAGAATTTTAAAATTTCAAAACATTTGAACCAACCAATTCATCAGAAAAATTACACTGATTATATAGCAGTTTGACAAACACTAATATTGATCATTGAAAAGCTTAATATTCCATTAACAACACAACGTTATTAAAACGTTTAGCTGATTTTACAGAGTTATCTCCCTGTAGTGTTAGGTACCACCTTAATAAAAGTGTTATGAACTTGCTGATTCTGTATTGGCCCTGTATTGACTCTCAGTCAGCTGTATTGGACCTCCACCCTACGGGCGGCGGGACCAATATAGCTAACCTTGAATCAATACAAGGGCCAATACAGAAACAGCAAGTAAGTAACACTATAATATGCAGTTGATATTACTCTGATATCCCCTGTATAGTTGGAAACACAGCTAATAAATTCTAAAAGAGACCTTTTACTGTGTTTAGTCATTTTGGAGATGATTTATGGGTACTGAAACCAATGCTTACAGAACTTTGAATTTATGAAATTATGAAAGAATACATATATTTGAAAGTATTTCTATAAGAATAAAAAGGAAAATGAAATTTGAATCACAACTAACATAAAGAGCGTTTTTTCCTGTATTTTCAATTGCCTCACATATCCAAATTTCAAACTAGATAATAATACCTTAATACCATTTATAATAATAATATTGAACAATTCTACTTATTTCTTCTGTTTTTGCTCATTTACGTGCGTACATATGTTTCATTTTCTACAATGGCGGTAAGTTGTTGACAATGAATTAAGTTATCCTTGAATTTAGTGTCATTAAATCATTACTTACTAGCTATAAAGGCATAAGTCCTTTTCAATGGTCTATCAAATATTCCTAGATGGTATTAAGATCCTGGAGGCAAAACGTCTTTCAGAAATTCTGTCAGGGTTGCAACTTTCAACAGGCTATAACACAAAAATATCGTGTCAATTTTGTCCTCGCTGTAATATATTTGACGTGTTTTATCATAATCAGTTTAGCCTTGTTTTATGAACAAGCATACACATCCGAAGGAGATAAACGACTTAACATTCTAATGTAAGTACGTAACACGCAACAAGGATAATTTGTTAGAACAGCTACAAAGAGGAATAATAAAAAACAGCAGACAATTAGAGAAAAAGCAATAGGAACTCTCATAAATATCGATAGTGACATTGAATGTTCTGTTCCAGTAACCATGTCCTCCTAAATTAATAAAAAATGTAAGCACGTCATTCTTATCCCACGAACAACTACTGAGGGCATTTGCCCGATTGGCGCGTTTAAACCATAACACTATGCTCAGAACGCTCTAATAGCTCGGGGGGTTAGGGAGGGGGGTGGGGTAACTCAATGATATTTATAGACGGACGTGCGGCAAATTCCGGTCAAGATCTTACAAAACCGGCAGAGATCTCCGGTCAGGATTTTAAAAATGTCTGCGGATTTTTATAAAGCACTGAGGATAATTCAGTTCTATCCATACTTTCTTTAATACCTGAACAAATGTTTCAATATACATGATATATAAATATTAAATGTATAAAGCTGCCTTTTTATTATTTTAGGATAATTTCGCTTTTCTGGCTATTCATGTTATTTTCGGATCACAAAATCGATATAACATGGATAATTTCTGGAAGGTTATAAGTTCACCGACGCCCCCCTCCCCCCCCCCCCCCCCCCCGGTCATAAAATGGTCAAGTTTCCCCTTTTCGAATTATTATGCTTACTTTTAACAGTTTCCGAATTACTGTTTTTAAACTTTTTCAATAATTCACAGCAAATAAACAATGATATAAACTGTGTGATCTATATTATCTGTCTTGTATATATATATTTAATATTTTCGTGTGTATTCGACGTGATACAAAACAGCCATTTCACATAATTATGATAATTATAGTCAATGACATACGTGATTTTCCGCATGACATGCATGAGTAAATTAGTATTTATACAAATACGACTAGTTTAAAAATATGTAAATGACATATAAATGTCGTTTCTGTTGTGTATCGTAACCATGGATTTCATTACTTCACCCACGATGATCAATTTGTCAAGTTAATATTATACTAGGTTGTGATACTTTTAGTTTGAAGGACTTTCGCTGCTCCGTTTCAAAAATCGAGATTTTCATTACACTGGTAAATATTGAAAGTGGATTAATAAAGGAACTAAAAGAACGAAAAAAATTATAGGTCCGTGTTCTTGTTTTCGAGGTACAAGCCATTAAAAATTGGGCGGGAAAAATATGCTCTCTTGATTTTACATAGCTTCACCATTGACAAGTTTTATTTCCCTAAAACTATTAAATAATAACAAGGATTTTATAAGATTTTTACAAATGGCTTATTAGTCAGCATGCAAAAGATTTATGAAAAGTAAAATGGGTGTTAGCAGGGAAAATAATTAATGGCAATCAAATGGATAACACCAGATGATTCTGAACATCTGCCAAAAATTCAAAAACATGACTAGCGAACATTCTTAATTTGTAAAATGCTAACAATGAAACTTTAATTTTTATTTAATCAATAAAAATTAATCATTTACACATAATGTAAAGTCAGGGTATAAACAAATAACTTTTGTGAATTTGGATTTACACTTCCACCTTGTATTGAAGTATGTTATGAAGCTGTTAAATGCAGTGTGGATCTGAACATATAATGTAGGTATGAAGTTATTATTTCATGTGTTTTGTCTGGATTGCGCGTAATTATCAGAACAAATACAGGATAGATTCATGAATTTTCTTAGATTCTCTTGGAGTGTTACAAGATTTTTTTAAAGCAATCTTGAGAATGTGTTTAACATGTAAATTGTATACAGAATTAGTTGATCTGCCATAGTCTAGTGTCATTATTTCAGACATACTGGTATAAATCAGATACAACACTGTACAGTAAATTATGTTTTCAGATATTGTTGGTGTTTTAACAAGAACTTGTGAGGAGAAATCATTTTTTTAGGATCAGATATCAATTTATTTTCTTTGGAAAGACAAACCTTTATGACAAACGTGATGACTTCAACTTTCCTATTGTTAATTTTCCCTTCTTGAGTAGCAATATACCAGCATCGCCTGCATATGGCGTCTACGTTTCTCAGCTTATCCGATTTTCAAGGGCATGCGTGAGTTACCCTGACTTTCGACAAAGAGGATTACTGCTGTCACAAAAGTTTCTTAACCAGGGTTTTATCAGGGATACGTTGATGTCATCACTTAGGAAATTTTACGGTCGTCATCACGAATTGATTGACTATTACAGTGTTCCAATATCTACGATGATGTTGGACCTGTTCCCACTGTCGTAACCTTTCTTGTGCCTCCACCGATTTGTTGAAATTCACGACGGGTGCCGTATACAGAGCAGGAACTGCTTACCCTTCCGGAGCACCTGGCTTCACTCCTGGTTTTTAAAGGAGTTCGTGTTGTTCATTGTTTTTTAGTTTTCTGTGTTTATTTGTTGTGCTTGTGGTTGTTCATTTGTCTTCCCGGGTTTGTTTGTCCAATAGATTACGTTTTTTGATTGCTCCTAAGGTATATTTTTCCTTTTTAAAAAGCAAAAAATAATAATAATAGAGAAAAGAAAGAAAAAGAAAACCTCTGGTTTGTTGGCCATATAATAGTTAATAATGAATTCAGCTCAGCTACTTTCTCAAATCAACAAATGAAGCAAACAGTTTTAAAAATAAATCTGATAGACTGAAATGTGGGAATGTGTAAAACAGAAGGGACGAAAGAAGTTCTCTAAAACCAGCGGCATAAGTATAATCGATATAATTTTGATGAGTATATCCTTAATCGCTTTAAGTCTGAAATAATTATTATATCAGCGCCAACTTTAATTGTATATTCAATAGAACATATCATGTGAAAACATTTTCAATTGGTAAATTTAGATTACTGTATGGAACTTTTAATAAAACACCATAGTAAATGAATTTTTAATATTACATGTATAATTAAAACTTTTCATATGAATCTATCAGTGATATATGTTCATCAAAATGCAAAGACGAAATTCTCAAGCATTGTCATTTAAAACGTAGGAGTTATTGTTTTTGGTTTGATGTGATCAAGAAAATTACGTGTTGAATAGAGCCACCTTAAAGAAAGCAGAAACTCAATCGTGTACAATTTCAAAGTTGTTTTGTTTTATCAAATTGTAACCGGGGATTTACCGTACTATCCGAGTGAAAGAAAATCTGGTCAATCACATGTGAAAAGAAAGAAATTAAGAAATATGAAAAGATAAGTGAGCCTACATTAGCTACTGGTCTAAGAACAAAAGAAAAGAACAGCCGGTATTTCACTCTATGAAGTGACGTCACAATTGCGAATAAGGGTATCAAAAGACACAATCCGTTTTATTTCATAGAAAAGAGAATGGAAACGATAAATGTGTCAAAGAGACAACAACTCGACCAAACAACAGAAAACAGCTCAAGGCTACCAATTGGTCTTCAACGCAGCGAGAAAATCCGCATCCGGAGGCAGGCTTCAGCTGGCCCCTAAACAATAATGTATAACAGAGCCACCTTAAAGAAAGCAGAAACTCATTCATGTACAATTTCGAAGTTATTTTGTTTTATTAAATTGTAACCGGGGAATTACCGTAGTACCCGAGTGAAAGAATATCTGATCAATCACATGTGAAAAGAAACAAATTAAGAAATATGAAAACATAAGTGAGCCTACATTAGCATGATTAGCTACTGGTTTGAAAACAAAAGAAAAGAACAGCCGGTATTTCACTCTAGGAAGTGACGTCACAATTGCGAGAAGGGATATCAAAAATGGAAATGTGGAATGTGTCAAAGTGACAACAAGCCGACCAAAGAGCAGAAACAGCTCAAGGCTACCAAATGGGTCTTCAACGCGGCGAGAAAATCCGCATCCGGAGGCGGGCTTCAGCTGGCCCCTAAACAATAATGTATACAAGATCAGTAAAATTGACGGCACATTAAACTCCGAAACATAAAAATGAACCAAAATTCAAAATACACACAAAACTAACAAAGGCCAGAGGTTCCTGACTTGTGACAGGGGCAAAATGCGGTTTATTCATTTTATTTCTGCTGAAATGCTGGATTCTGTATAATGTAATCAACAGTTTAACTAATCGCGGAAATGAAATACCACAAATAACTTGTGACCAAACTAAAGCTGTAAATAACTCGTGTGCTGCGCCCACTCATGAACTACTGCGTAGTTCGGTCACGCGTTATTTATGTCTGTTATTTGCATTCAGCGGTTACTTAATTATATACTATAATTATTATTGATTTCGCATGAAACCCATACGATGGAGTTTATTTCTGGCATATATGTAGAGAAATGGTAGAAAAGTTTCTTGACTGGTCTGATTACGACGATAGATTCAAATTTTAGCCAAGATCAACATAAAATTGTGAATTCATAAATATTGCAGTTTATATACTTATTTATCCCTTCAGTCATTCTTAGGGAGTATATACAAATTTTTATTGACCGGTTTAAATATTCTCACAAATTTCAAAGAAAGAATAATTGGCGAAGAATGGAAAATCTTCAACCAGTTTTGGAAATTCCTGTCTTTCCCGAGTGGAGCCAAGCGGAACAGGGAAACGACGTTGAATTAAAAAAAAACGAGTTGAAGATTATCCAGTTCTACAATTTTCAATGGATATAAGAACATATTTCTTCCGTAAATACTAGACTTTTAAAAAAATAACAATCCAAAGATACTAATATTAGATATAGTAAATTTATACTATGCTGTATACGACGCATTTCAAGGAGTTACCTCTCATCGGCAGCATTAAAACCGAAACATTTGGAAGACCAAAAACCAAACTTATTTTAAACAAGAAGTACTCATAACCAAAAATACCGAAATAGGAAGCCAACTTTCAGCTAAGGAGATCTACCATGTGCAATATAAGGAATGAACCCTTAGTATTTCTATTATTTTTTTATTTTGCTAAATACTGGTAATTTCTGTAACAAATCAATGAATAATCATGTCAGACAAGTCTGACGACTGGGTTGGCGAATACCCTCTGCGACCTAGGGTCCACCATGTAGAGGCATCAATTTAAAGAACGTTACACCTGATTGGTAAAAAAAGGGTATGATAAAAGAATTGGACGTAATAACAGTGGGAGATCGTTGCATGTGCAGTGATATTCAATGGGTAATCTCCAACTAAAACAACCATTTATGGAAGAAACATATGTGCTTAATTTCTTTACATTTCCATTTGCTCATAATTTATCAAGATTGTGCTAAGTTACAAGGAATATCTTGTAATCAATACACAAAATTAAATTTCCATTTGCTCCACAAAATTATATCACTTGTATTTTATATATGTGTGTTGATCTGCAACCTTATATTTTGTTTTCTCAAATGACATTTTGCCACTAATGGAATTAAATTATTGCTCCGAAAGTAGATAATCTGTAAGATTTGGTGTTTATTTATAGATGTTTCTGTACTTTCTCAAAGTAATAACAGCCCGGACTACAATCTAACTTTATAAAAAAAAAAGTACAATAAGGAATTAATCAAGTGGCTGCGTAAAAAGTTTGATCGAACTAGCAGGGCAGGGTAGGAGATTTGATTCATATACTGGTAGTACATGTATATGCTTGATCTTGAAAATCGCTGTATAGTTATTTTCACAATAATTTACAAAAAAATGTGGCTGCTCAGATAGCAAATCCAAAAAGGCAACGTTAAAAAGGTATCCATACAACTTCCAAAGGTACAACATGTTTACAAGAAGAAAGACCAACCTATTCAGAGTCATAAGCCAGCTTGATGCGAGGGGTGCCTGACTCCGTTCGAATTGATTCGAATTAAATAAGGATTGCCATTATTGTTCAACTTCCTCCATCAATAAACACTGGTCTCATCGATAAAGCCAGCTCACTTAATGTGTCTAACAACCAAAAGTAAAATTAACAAAACTAAAGACAATTGCAGTGAATTTAAAACATCAAACCAGGCATTTTTAGTAATATAAGTACATGGAAATGCAAAATATCAGAATAAAAACAAAATGCATGCATTATTTTGCCTTAATTTTATTTAAGTTCTAAGAATTTCCAGTCGCAATTAATGCTCCTGAAAATACATTGTATGGTTCAGCAGTAGTAGGGAGTGAGCTTTTTTATGCAACCCAAAAACGCAAGGATGCAAGGATGCGGCCGGGATTAAGTTGTAATCGGAAAGTCTATTTATAGATAGGGTTGTATATTGATAGGTTAGACCAAATATATATCTATATATAGGTTTACATATTATATGTATAAATAGGTTTGCATATGTATACAAGGTTAAACCAATGAGGAAGATCGCACAAAGAATGTTATCACAAGCTACCCTCACCGGGGTCTAAATTATGGTAAGCATTTAGCCGGTAAATTCAATGGCAAACCCTAAATTTCTCAAATCATAAAAAATAGGTTCTTTTGTAAGAACCACCAAAATCAATGTAATGTCAGTCTATTACCCTATACATAAAATAGTGTACCATCAACTCTCATATTTCCAACTTGGAGTGAAAAGGGGAGGGGCGTACACGCATCTTGAGATATATTTAGGTATGACCTAATACATGATCTCATTTATCGCATTATTACCTTTTAAGGATTTTGTTAATCCTTTCATTAATGCATTGTGTATTATGACGATGCACTACACTGCGTCATATTTCGACCAATGAAAATAACGAATAATTTAGGAATATAAACCCATGCACACCTAGTTTTATTCATTTACATGAAAATAATCGAAATGGCAAGACGTTGTAATATCGAACTTTGAAACAATAGATTTGTTCAAGCCACCGAATGGAGGGGAGAAATACGTATTGATATCAGAGAGTGGGAGACGAAAGACGGAAAGCTGATACCCACGAAAAAAGGGATCAGTCTGCCCCTTTGCAGATGGAAAATGTTTATGGACGTGTTGGATTTTGTAGATCAAGCTTTGAACGATAAAAAAGATTATTCAAGTCATATCGGAGGGAATGTTTATTGTAGTGTAAAGGCTACGGGAGTGTGCGTAGACTTGAGACAATTCTGGCTACCCCAAAACGAAACGGATGTCGTCCCAACAAAAAAAGGGATCACCTTAAGACCAAGCGAATATGCTAAACTGAAAGATACAGCTTGTGTGATAGGTGATTTTGTACCCGAACTGAGCAGTGTCGTTCCGTGTCCTTACAGATCGGATCATATGAACCAATTAAGATTTTTAACTTGTTCCGAGTGTAACCCCGAGCATTTCACAGAATGGTGATTTTTGACTCAATATTAATTGTGTAAATTATGACAAATGTTACTGAAATGTGTATTTATTGTATACTTATTACCAATAAATGTGATACATGTAAACCGATTTGTGTCTTTTTTAAGATGTCACAAACCAACAACAATTGTATGTATCTACTTAACAAAACTTAAACATTACAGGATACAAAACTTCGACTCTGTGTAAATACACTAATCCTGTTGTAACACATACGTCACAAACAAACAACAATTGTACGTATCCTATCCTGTGACAAAACTGCTTGATACCCCTTAAAACAACAAACAGATACATCACAGATCAATGGTCAAGGTATTAAACAAAACTTCGACTCAATAAAATAATGAGACGCGTGTAAATAAACTTAAGAGAAATAATTGTCGAAATTGTTGTAAAAACCATTATATTTTATCAACGATATTTAGGATTCACCACACTTTATCCAAGAAACAGAAAATATTCAACACCCTAACCTAACAGATTATGATGTATTACAGCGAGTCACATTTCAACACACATGATAATGCGTCATTTTTAACAAGTACAAAAAACCTAACCAAATAAGGATACACAAGGATAATGCGATTAAGATGCAGAGCGTAACCAGTGAAATGATAGTTAATGAACACGCCTTTCAAATGATATGCACCAAAAAAGGATAATGCGTCATATAATTAACCAATGAAACATTAATTAATGGACACATCTTAAAACAATATACACCATAAAAGGAGATTATTATGATGCAATACACTGCGTCATTTTTTAATCAATGAATTTAGAGATTGAAGACAATAATTGATCAATTACATGATGATAGTTATAATTTTTACACCGCAAACTGAAAAGGTAAGACGGGATATATACAGTAAAGAAACTCGACATGTTTTAAAGAATATGATTAATAAATTTATTAACAAAAAAACTATATATATATATTTCTTACTGTCTTATTATGAATATTATAATCCGTTTACACAATCCAATGTTTATATTTGAATATTAAAAAAAATCCCACTATGTACACAATCCAATGTAACACGCGATCCAATATATGTTATGCGATCCAATATATGTTATGATTCCTGAAAAACTTAATGCATCACGTCACAACAAGAAGACGCAAAATCATAACCTAATATGGTCGTTAATCCCTTGTGCACAGATCCTTTTTAGGAGACAAGATTTGTTAATCCTGATTATGACGACGCATATGCAGTGAATTGCACCAAACTTCGACCAATGGAAATGCAGTATGTACATTTGAACCTTACATAACTGACAAATTAATCGGATAATAATGCACTGGACTGCGACATTTTTCAACCAATAAAAAACAGAAGAACGCTAATAATTAACCGCTGCATGTATCTTTCTCATTACACAGTCAAACAGTCAAACGGGTAAGATACAGCAAGAATATGTAGTAAAGATATACCTTACCGTATTTTTTCAAGAATAATATGTATTATTTCCTTAGCAATTCCTTCACAAAAATAACTCCAATATTTTTCTTACATTTATTTCTTCCCTCATTGAATTATTTACAAATTTAATTGTTTAAACGTTCCTCTAATTTGGACACTCTTTCCTTCTATCTCGTTCCACAAACTTGTTTCCCATCTGACGCTCTGTAAAATAAATGAAATTAACAACTGAATTATATAATTCTTTTTCCTTAGAAATTTTGGTATTAAATTTCAGAGATGTAACCGTTATGTTCTTCATACCCCACCCCTCTTTCCTCAATATACATTGAATATAGTTTCGTTTTGCATTCAGTAATTTTAATTACTTACTTCATCACTTTCTAATTTTTGTTGCCAACTCCAAAACAAGATTCTCTAAAACCTGCATCCTTGCTTTCAACTCCTGTATCTCTTATCTCTCTGTTTTCTCCTATCCAATTCTCTAAAAGTAAGTAACAAACTTTTACATATTTAGAGATCAAACTGTTGTTATATTTTCTTTAGAAGTAAATCATTGAAATAAATAAATAAATATTTTTTTTTCTTTTTTTTTTATATATAATATTTAATTCAAGAGAATATAACAAAATACTTACAGAAACTTCCCCATCACTTAAAATAGGAATTGGTATATTTTCCTTATCTGAGTCCGTTATCGGACTGATACTGTTGAATAATTTTTTTTTCTAGCTAGATCTGTAAACTGAAAAAGAACAACAATTACATGAATATATGAAAATATATATTTACATATACAGATATACATTTTTTCAAACAGAACGATTAAATTAATATGTGGTATTAAACTTACATTAACGGGCGTTGAACTAAATGTTGCCATTGTTCAAATGAAAACATGTTGAGTAACCGTTCTCTTCAACCAAACTGAATCAACTAAGTCAAAAATTATCCGATGAAATAATTGAGAAATTATCACGTGTAAAGAGATATTAGTGAATATCCTTGATCTAAAGAAAGCTTAGTGTTTGCCACTGTGTATTTTAGGAAAACTTTCAGGATACAAGAAACAGACATATCGAATTATACAGTATATCTAGCGTCTTTACCTTAAATTAAAATTAATCTTAATCCTATTATTCAAATCATCATCCTCCCGAACATCCTTCAAGTAAAGATTAAAGCAACGATCTCCATCATTTTACAAGATGGCTTTGACTGTAGACGCAAAACACATAGCTGAAAGACACTTCTTACCGATGGAAAACGCTTCACATTTCATCAAACCTGATTCCTGGGTTTGGGATACAATAGATGAATGTCTGAGGGACCCCGACGACGTTAAAACCTCAGGACCCAACAGAAGTCGATACTATAAACTCTTTGATGACTCGATAGGACGGTTTGTGAACTCTGACGGGTCCACAAAAGACGTCTACACCGTCGTGGTGATAGTTGAGTGGAATCGAGGGAAAAAAAATTATAACAAGTTATCCAGACCACAGTTATCCTCATAGGGGATCGGGATATTATAAGCAGTTAAATGAAAGGAATCCCTTCAAATAAAAAAAACCCCATAACAATGGCTCTTTTTCAAGGGCCTAAAAATCAATTCAAAGTAGTTTTACATGTATAAACCCCAGTCCCTTTTACTTTTCTTCTGACACTTCTGTTCTATTCCGCCTTCCACTCGCTATCTTCTCTACGTTTGTGTATTTTCCTCTATCCTCCATTATCTTTTTTTTACCCTGTGCAAGGAAGAGACCTATAGAGTGATCGTGTCTGTAAAGACAGGCAATAAATGCGTTATGTATGATTTTGTGTCATGAATTTATACACCATATCCCATCTTACACATTGTTACAATTTAACTTTTTTCCTAAAAAGATTCCAAAGCGCATTGAACAAAGTTTATTATCAGTATACATTTTAATTATACATCTTTTTTCAAAAATCAGATCATACAGTACAATATGACATCATGAAATAAAAGTCCTACCATTATGTTCCTTTATTCTTTACAGAATATTAGTACCGAATACAAAATTATATTGTTACTTTCAATAAACTAAATACAACGGTCTTTCAGTTTTTTTTTACAGGTATTTCAACATCCATCTATGTAACGTTTGCGGTAAAGTGTTTACCCTGAAGAAAAATCTTCAAAGACACAATGATTCTGTTCATAGTGTCAACACGTTTACCTGTATGAAATGTTGTCAAAGTTTCAGAAGAAAGGACAGATACTCGGAACATATTCGTATATGCACGATTATATGTAGATATTGGGAGGATACTTTTGAGAATATCATTGATTTCGATGACCATACAACATCTCGACATCCAGACCAAAAGTATATTTGCAATCATTGTGGAAAGAAATACAGCTTTAAAAAAAAATCTACGCCCACACAAAGAGAAATGCACTAAAAAGGTAATATTTTTTTTTAAAATGAAATTTGTAGCTAAACATTAAACAAGATAATTTCTGAAACAAGTAGATGAGATTAAGTTGTCAACACGGTTTTAACCATGAAACAATACGAAGAGGATTAAGTTGTCAAAAAAGATTAACTTTGAAAATCAAATTGGGTCCACAGTGGGTCTTGGGTCTAAAGTGAGTTCTTACTGGGTCCACAGTGGGTCTTGGGTCTAAAGTGGATCCTTACTGGGTCTTTAAATGAACCATGTCCTGTGAATCATGGGTCTTATACGAGTGCATCAGGTCTTTACTAGGTCTTTAAATGAACCATGGCTTGTCAGTGGGTCTTAGTATAGATCGATATATTGGAATAGATAACTTGGCTTCCATTGTGAGATAACATTTGAATTTTATATAAAACAACAAACGGTAAATCTATTTAACATAATGAACCTGGAAATGGATTCGGAACTGTTTAACAGTCATTTTCCTTTCAACCCAAAACATCCTTCCAAGCTATATTTTGTCGTTCGTGAACAGACATTTGAACATTGGCCAAGACATTTATGTCAAAAACCAAAGGATCTGACTGCAAATGGTTTCTTTTACAACGCGTGCAGTGATCGAGTGACGTGTTTCTATTGTGGTCAATGGGCAAAAAGCAATGGGAAATAAATGATTGCATAGCGATCGAACATACGAAATGGGAACCCACTTGTTTATTTGCAAAGATGGTATCTGACCACATTTCTGATTTTGATCTCTTTCAATGCTGTTGATCACGTGACATTAACAAGATATAAAGCAACTTCAACAAGGAAGTCACTCATTCAGTCACCATAATGGATCTCAAAAACTATCAGAACAAACCATTTGATGATGAAAAGGATGTTAGAATGTTGATCGATCTTTATCTTTTTACAGTTGCGGGTAAAATAAGAGAGGAAATTTCCAATCTTACTCTTCAGCATTGTTATGGATGTAAATTCAATCACCCAAGTCAACGAAATCATTCATGTCTACTGATGACGAGTATAGAACATTTGAATGTATACTTCGAAGATGCAATGGGAAGAATCGATCCAGCCGAAGTTCTCTTTTCTTGGAAAAATGATGTTCAACTAATGGATATTGGAGCACATACCAAACACAACATCGAGCTATCCTTAAAGTCAGAGGAATGGCGAGAACAACATCTTCCATCAAAAGAGCGCCTTTACGAAATGATAAAGAAGCTCATACAATTAGATGAGCGGTTTTAAGTGTATTCAAAAATACCTGCCAAGAACGATAAAACATGGATCGCTTTATGACTCTACCGTTTTCTTTTACAACAACAATGTATTCTTGTGTATATTGTATTTTTTTGTTGTTGGTGTATGTATTTTCTTGTATTAATAAAATGTAGAATATGATTGGTTTTGTTTTGCTGATTCTCGATCCATTACTCGTAATAGATTCAACATCATTAAGAATCATTGATGTGATGCACTAGATAAAATAAGACAGTTCGAAGATTAAACACATTTATAAAAACATTCACACAAATCAGTTTACAAAGGATAATTATACATTTATTTATACCTAGACGTTATTTTTGACAAGTCAAAAATATCATTCACTTTAAAAATTACGAATAAGAATTAATACTATGAGTAAAAAAATCACCTTCCTATGTTATTTACATATGGTTTTAACGACCCGAAATTTCAAAGTTCAATAACTTTTCATAGTCAAATTTATAGAGAGTATGTTTTTTCGCGCTTTAAATTCATTCATCGACATAATTTGGTGTTCAATTTTTATAATGGAAAATACATGGAAACGAATAAAAAATCCCAAAACGAAAGATTTCACAACTACAATTTCAACCATCTTCTAATTTTGTCACGTAAAAATATATTCAATTCAAAACTGAAGTATAAAAATTATAACTTTGGGTAAAAAAATCACCTTCCTATGTTATTTACATATGGTTTTAACGACCCGAAATTTCAAAGTTCAATAATTTTTCGTTATCAAATTTATAGAGAGTGTGTTTTTTCGCGCTTTAAATTCATTCATCGACATAATTTGGTGTTCAATTTTTACAATGGAAAATACATGGAACCGATTAAAAAAATCCCAAAACGAAAGATTTCACTACTAAAATTTCAACCGTCTTCTAATTTTGTCACGTAAAAATATATTCAATTCAAAACTGAAGTATAAAAATTATAACTTTGGGTAAAAAAATCACCTTCCTATGTTATTTACATATGGTTTTAGCGACCCGAAATTTCAAAGATCAATAATTTTTCGTTATCAAATTTATAGAGTGTGTTTTTCGCGCTTTAAATTCATTCATCGACATAATTTGGTGTTCAATTTTTACAATGGAAAATACATGGAAACGAATACAAAAATCCCAAAACGAAAGATTTCACTACTAACATTTCAACCATCTTCTAATTTTGTCACGTAAAAATATATTCAATTTAAAACTGAAGTATAAAAATGATAACTTTGGGTAAAAAAATCACCTTCCTATGTTATTTACACATGGATTTAAAGACCCCAAAAATTCAAATTTATTCGATATTTGTACACTTGAATTTACAGAAATTATGTTGTTTTTTTTTTGTTTTTTTTTTCGAGTCGAATTTAATCGTCGATATAATTCGATGATTATTTCTTACAATATAAAAAAATACATGGAATCGAGAGAACCTAAGAAAAAAACCACCTCTATCTTTATATATTGAATACAAATACACATCATTATGATAAAAATTATCACATGGAAAATTATCAATCATCGAAGTTTGTCTCCATCAAGTGAACCAAATATCGGTCATGCTCGTCGAGGTCAACTTCCATTGGTGTTTCATTTCTGATAGGAAGTTACGGAATTCAGTCCTAACCATAACCCTAACCCGAGTCCTAACCCCAACCCTAACTCTATTCCTAACCCTAGTTGTAACCCTAACCCTAACCGTAGCCCTGTCTCTAACCCTTATCGTAGGTCTGTCTCGCACTCCTACTCTAACCGGTCAGTAACCCACGTCGGTGGTTCACTGGTGCAAGCGTGACTGTTCGCCTTATGTTTGTCACGCTTTTTTTTTTATTTTCCATTAAAAAGAAACTTAATTCATCTCACCAAGAGTTTTATAACAGTGATATCCCTTGTCTTTCTTTGTGTCATTAGCTGAAGTTATCTGAATAACAGCAAAATACAATAAAACAATTCTGAAAAACATCTTAACTTGTCCGTATGCAAACCTATTCGACAGTTATTGCAACAGTTTTTACAAAAAAGGAAGCTAAACTAAATATTTGCTCAAATTTCATTATAATTATTTTTATAAAGATTAAATTTCATCATGCAATGAATACAATCGTATATTCTTCCTTGAATATTAAACCAGCCAACATAATCTGATTTAAACATTACATTTTTAAAAACATTTTGTACATCAAATACACAAAAGTCTGAAAAACAATTTGCACATCAAATGCACAAAAGTATAGATTCCCGTCACCAACATACGTAACTTATCTCATGAAATAAAGAGTCGTACGACCTTATTGCCCTTATTTATATGTTTTTCAATTGAATTGTTTACTGTGTTTCGGGATGTTTATCTAAGTTCTAAGTACAGACTAGCATGGGTCCTTTTCAAAAGTCTCCCAATTATAATAGCCTTGCTTTGGCTAAATACTCCTTCAAATTCTTATTGCGTTTATACGCAATTATAGGCATATTTTTAAAAATTTCTTCACAAACTTCATTTTTTTCTAAATTTTTCCAATGTTTTTTAATTTCTCTGTTTAGATTTGTAACCATAGGGTTGTATTTTGTAACTAGAGTAAGAGGAATTTATCTTTTCCGGAATCTTTTTGTCAGTATTGTTCTTCTATCAACTTTGTTTTTGTCTTTTTGTATATTATTAGAAGTTTTTATTTTATTGTATCCTCTTTCTACTAATTTCCTTTCAAGGTTTGAAAGTTGTTTGTTAAGTTCCATAACGTTGCTATTATTTCTGATATGACGAACAGTTTCACCTGTAGTAGTACTTGTGAAAGTATGCTTTGGGTGTGCACTGTTAGTGGAAAGATATTTGTATTGTTTCAGTAGATTTAATATGTGATTTGATATCTTATATTTCATTACATTAAAATTTTTCCCGTTTGTCCACCTCAGTGTCTAGTTACGTCACTTTGGTATTTGATATTTCAAATGTGAACTTCAGTAGAGGATCAATATTATTAGCAATATGAAAAAATTCCTCAATTTGTGATTTATCACAATCTATTACCATTAAACCATCATCACGGTACTGGCAATGTAATCTAATGTTTTCTCTGTATTCAAGCATTTCAATTATCTTTTTTAGTAATACAGACAGATGTAGATCTGTGATGGTTGGAAATAAGATACCACCCATGGGTGCTCCAATAACATGTTTGCATATAGTTCCATTGAATTGGATCTCATTATTTTCTAATATTAACTTTCCAAAAGTTACCAAATCATGTTTATTGGATACTTTAAATTGGTAGTTTGCGAGATCAATTTGATTTAAACTATTATCTATAATTTCTAAATTTCTTGTCCTAGGTAGAGAAAAGGCTTATTTCGTGAAGAACCACTCTGATTCTGACAAAATGTATTCTGAAGATGCTTATCTACCCCAGTGAGCTTGAAATTAAGGATACTACAGATACACCAATATCCTTCATATTTGGATTTGTTTCTTTAAATAGACTATGAGGGACATTTGAAGACAAAACTTTATGACAAACGTGATGACTTCAACTTTCCTATTGTTAATTTTCCCTTTTTGAGTAGCAATATACCAGCATCGCCTGCATATGGCGTCTACGTTTCTCAGCTTATCCGATTTTCAAGGGCATGCGTGAGTTACCCTGACTTTCGACAAAGAGGATTACTGCTGTCACAAAAGCTTCTTAACCAGGGTTTTATCAGGGATAAGTTGATGTCATCACGTAGGAAATGTTACGGTCGTCATCACGAATTGATTGACCATTATAGTGTTCCGATATCTAAGATGATGTTGGACCTGTTCCCACTGTCGTAACCTTTCATTTGCCTCCATCGATTTGTGACTTCCCCCGGACTGACTGTTGAACTTCACGAGGGGTGCAGTATACGGAGCAGGAACGGCTTACGCTTCCGGAGCACCTGGGTTCACTCCTGGTTTTTATAGGAGTTTGTGTTATTCATTGTTTTTTAGTTTTCTGTGCTTATTTGTTGTGCTTGTGGTTGTTCATTTGTCTTCTCGGGTTTGTCTGTCCAATGGATTACGTTTTTTTTATTGCTCCTTACGTGTATTTGTCCTTGATAAAATTTGAGGATATCTTGAACTTGAACCTAAACTTAAACATTGAGAATTCATACTTATAGACGTTTCAAATATGAGGAAATCTGAATAAAAATTTCCATGACAAGTTTTATATCCTGTCTACTAGTACTTACATGATCTTCTCCAAAAAGCAAAAAAAAAAATATATAAAAATATATTTATTTTTCAATATCACAGTTTATCCTCAACAACAAGACTAATTCCATATATATTTGTTGCATTTTAAAATTTCTCAAAAACTTATCTGGATAAAATAGAAATCAGCCTATTGCAAAATTCCAGTACAAACTCACATTTACTGTGGGAATTCAGCCCCTACAGATATTCCAACCTTAGAATTTTCTTTTTTAATCATAACATTTTGGAAAGGGAATAGACATAAATTAACAAATATATATAAATATATATATTTATGAAACTGTGCCATTTTATTGAACTTCCAAATGAGTAATATGGTAGGCGTCTTATAAAATGTAGGTGCACGCCGCCCTTCCTGACCAAGCGAGTTCACCCCCTGGCTTTTTTGTATGGTGTGTGTTGGTCACCTATTTTCAACGTTTTTGGTATTGTATTTCCGTTGTTTGTTCCTATACTCATCTATCAGCAGATTGTCTTCATCTCTATATTTATTACTAATGGTTGTATTTTTCTCATGTTGCCTTCCAATTGCAAATGGCTGATTTCTATGTTATTACAGGACACTATTGTGACTTATTTCACTACCAAACATTGTAACTTATATTAACTATAGCAGTATAAGAAGATTTCAATATTTCTCTCATAATTTATACATCTTCAGTTTTGATACTAAACAAAATTCACAAACACACATACAAATATGTTTGACCACTCCAAATTCTACCTAGCTATTTTGAACAATAAATAAATAAAACGATAAAACAAATGACTATTTTATATGAATTTCTTTTGATTTAATATCAAATTATACTTGAATAACATACGTGATACTAAACACTAGTAGGTGATACATTCTAACCCCTCCCTTTTTTGTACCTGCATTCAACCTCCCATGCCTTTTTCAATCCATTTTTTTTTATTTCATATCTTATTATTAATAAAAATAAACTTGTAAAAAAATGTCCTCCCACCTTATTTATTTTCTGTAAAAGAATCTTTTTTTTTTGGTATCACTATTTATACTGGGACTCATATAAAATACAAAAAAGACAGTGACATCTGAAAAAAAACCCTCTGTGCCATATAAGATACAACACAGATGTTTAGTCATTTACAGAAATACAAAAATTATTTATAAAATTTTCTATACATGATCTGTGTATTATATAAACACTATATGTAAAGTTGTGTAACATTTAAGCTTAAAATATCAATAATAATATAATACATTATAATATTATAAGCAATCTATTAAAATTGTACCTTGAAATGATTACAAGCTTGATGTGTATGGAGTTGCATGTCACCAAAAGTGGATCAAATCTAAATGACCGCCCTTTCTTCAAGTAGGAAAAAAATCTGAGGAATCCAAAAACTCTCTTTGTCTAATCAATAATAATATGAAGAATATAGTATTTCACTAACCGGTACATAAAAAATTTACATTTCCTGTCAAAAATTAAAGACTTTCTTCCAAGATTCCAACAAATAAAAAATTCCCGTATGAAAAAATATCCAAATAATCAGTAACTGTTACTTCTAAACCCACCAACCCACAATTTACTAAAAGCACTGAAGATTATCAAGACTAATGAAAATCTCACAGAATTGAACATGGTTCCATGAATATGGGTTCCATGAATATGGAGACAGTATGATGAATGTGCTGACTAGAACTTATTTTACAGCATGCCATTAAATATAACAACTCCCAAAAGCCTGTTATCACTCACCTGAATTTAACTTGTCACCAAGAGCAGGACTTAAAATTCAAGTGTAGCAGTCGGTTTGGCTGGTTTTTCCATAGGATTCTAAGTTCAACTAAGTCCGGCTGTGCCAGTCATCTTGGTTGAAAGTCCAGGTCAATGGACACATTTCTAATAGAGATCCATCTAAGGACCAATACTGCCAAGTCTTGTTCCAATTGGCTCAGTGGTTTCAGACAAGAAGATTTTTTCCCCATAGGGTCCTATATTAAACTAAGTTCAGCTGTATAGTTGCTATCTTGGTTCACAGCCAGGGTTATTGGACACAATTCTGAAAGAGGACCATATCAGGACCATTGCTGCCAAGTCTGGGTCCAATTGCGCCATCCAAGGACCATTCCACCGAAGAGTGGTTCAAATTGGCCCAGTGGTGTCAGAGAAGTTAACTAAAAAGTTAAAATTTCCATAAGGGTCCAATGTTAGACTAAGTCTGGTCATGGCAGCCATATTGGATAGTGCCCGGGAAAACCGAACATATCTTTCAAAGGGGACCATCCAAGGACCATTCCACTAAAGTCTGGTTTAAATTGGTTCAGTGGTTTCAGAGGAGTTGATGAAAAAGTAAAATTCACATAGGCTCAATGTAAACTAAGTCCGGCCATGGCAGCCATGTTGGATGGCTATTAGGGAAGCCGAACAGGATTTTAAAAGGGGCCACCCAAGGAATAATCCACCAAAGTTTGGTTCAAATTAGCCTAGTGCTCTCAGAAAAGATAACGTAAATGTTAAAATTTAAAAAATCCCATAGGGTCAAATGTTAAACTTTGTCTAACCATGACAGCCATATTGGATTGCACATGGGAAAAACGAACAAAATTTTAAAGGTGATCATTCAAAGACCGTTCCAGTTAAGTTTGGTTTAAACTGGTTCAGCGGTTTAAGAGCAGTTGATGAAAATGTGAAAAATTTACGACAACGATGACATATGACCACGGCTGCAAAGTGATGAGAAAAGCTCATTTTAGACCAGGTGAGCTAAAAAGTAAAACCCTGTATCAAATGAAAATAAGACATTTTGATTATACAGCCCTACACTATGGCAACGAACATTCTGAACTAATGGACACTAAAACTTACTATTATATACTCATTTGCTACATATCTCCTTGTACAATGAATACAGTAAAATTAAATATATGTAAGTCAAATTTGTTTTCCAAAAAAAAATAAAAGATTCACATGTGCTTGGGCAAAAAAAATCTAATTTTGCAACTTGAGATGTCACTCAGGTTAAATACTTGATAGAAACAACATAAATAGTTTGAAATAACAGAAATTTTGAGTTAACAGGAGTTAATATAATATAAAGGTTGTATATGAATTACTCATTCATGTAATACTGGAAAACCAAGTCTTATCATAACTTTTAATTTACTTTGTTATCTATTTCTAAAACAAGAAAGAAAATGTAATTAATTTATCAGGTTTTATATCTGAAGACTAAAAAGTAAACCATATTGTACATGATTGTATTTTTTCAAATTTCTTTGCATGGCAGTTGTTTGTTGATATTTACCCTCATGTATTTATTTAACTATATAACAGTAGATATTTGTGTGTTGTTCAAATTTAATAATGAACACAGACAAACAGAAAACACATAACATAACTAATATAAATCTTATTAATAAAACAATGAAAAACATAAAATAAAAATAACATAAATATCTTAATGAACTAAGCAAGAATACTGAAACTAACAACACAAGAATCTGAAAGCTAACTTAATAAAACATGCAAAGTACAGGATACTAACAGAACAAAAATATAGAAAGCTAGCTGAATAAAACACAACAAATACTAACCTGAACAAAGGCAGAAAGCTAGCTTGAACAAAATACAAGAAAAAAACTAAAAAAAACGAAGTACAGACGGTAACTGGAAAAAAAATGTGCACTGGAAATTAACAAACCAAAGTACAGAAAGCTGAATGAACAAATAAATGTACACAAAATTAATGGAACAAAATACAGAAAGCTGACTGAACAGATAAATGTACACAAAATTAATAGAACAAAATACAGAAAGCTGACTGAACAAATAAATGTACACAAAATTAATAGAACAAAATACAGAAAAGCTGACTGAACAAAATAAATTACTAGAAGCTAACAAAACAAAGTACAGAAAGTGGACTACTGGAAACTAAGTACAAAATACAGGAACCTAACATAACGACCATAAAACAAAAGCTAACAATGGCACATGAACACTATAACTGAACACTAAACAACTACAGAAGAACTTTGATCACTTAAACATTGAGGGGGGCCTCAAAATTAGAATCAAAACAGAAACAACAATATTCACTATCAACGACAGAAGATTTCCACTGTAAAGTCTACTACCATGCTGTTATATTCAGGGTTTATTTTGCCAGAAGGAAAATAAGGCTGAAATTTTGTACTGGAGGTGATTATCCTATATGTAATAAGGACAATATAATGGAAAAATTCAAGAAAATGTCATGGACTGTAATGGAAAAATTCAAGAAAATCTCATGAACCATTATAAATGGACAAATCCTGCCTGCCAAAAATGGAATTCCAATAAAAAATGAAATAAAATCATCACTGCCTGAATTTTCTTATTGTAAGACCAATGGTTTTCAACAATAATCACTTCAGACCATATTCAGACCATAATATATCATGACCGTAAATATGGATTCTCCTTCAGGTACTTGTGAGTTATGGAATTTCTCCACCCAAGATAGTTGATTTTTTTATTTTCAACACGCGAGCTTGTAGCAAGCGTGCTAAAATTTAAAATTTAACTATTGAGGGTGGAGAAATTCCATAACTCACGAGTAAATTGAAGGAGAATCTGTTTCTCCTATGATTTTCGATAAAAACCTCAAGAAAATGTTGTTGCTATGTAGTTTGTTTACGTAGATGTCACTTCTCTAGTTTATCGTTCTAATAACAGAATAAAAAACGGCGGTAATTCCCAGGTAAAAATTTAATCACCAGGAAGTGGTTAAAAATATTATGTATTTTTATCCCACCGATTACCACAAGTCTAAAGCAGGAATTATGTAGATTTATCGTTCTCAAGTTGAAACACAATTCGTTGTTTGTATGTGGCATCTATTAAAATAAGTTAGGTATATTGTGTTTCTAAAGTTTTCCGATAATTACCGAGGTTGTTGACATGGCATTATATGGAACACACAGGACATTTGAGAGAATTACATGGTCATTTATTATAGATACCTTAAGAAAACAATAGCATATAATGTCATACTAGACAGACGTGATTTTGACAAAAAAGGGCTGAATTGATACTTTGGCAGCCATTCAACTATGTATAATAAAGGAGCCATAATGGAAAAATCTGGACTTCTAAAAGCGGAATTCCGCTTTAAAGTGGAAGAAAATCATGCCTGAGTAGACTGTGACAAGCAAAAATCATAGTTGTCACTGCTTTACAATATTGTTACTGTTTCCATTCTGTTTCCATTTCTGGTTACCAACCTCTAAACAAGTGTAAAGACTTATAAGAATCTATGGTTATTTCGAGTGAAGAAAGTTCTAATTTACGTAACAAGACCTGAGGATATTTTTATTACCATGATTACATACCACTTTCGTTAATGGCTACTTATGATTGATAAAAAATTATATAAAAAGATTTAAAAATTCCAAATTATGTTTAAGAAAGATGGGCTGAGGTAAACTAGCGAAAATCCATGAACATTAAAAATTTCAGCACATATATGTCTGTATTGTGAAATCAGAATTTGTGGAAAAATACAATACATTTATCAAAAGAATTGGTCTATTCTTAGATCTACATAAAAACTTCATTCATATAAATAAATAATAAAAATAAGTGTATAATATATGGAACATATTTTCATTCATTTATTTAAAGATTTCCAAAGAACTTTTTAGTATACTGTAAATTCAGAAATTATTGCGATGTTTTCATTATTGCGAAAAATGCAACCAGGGTTGTGATAGCAATAATTTAAACTCACATTTTGGAATTTTTTATATGAATGCAGTGGGATTTTTCTCAATATGGCAAACATTAAAATCACATTTTGGTCTAAAATGACAAAATCGCAATAATAAATGCATGCAATAATTTCTGAATTTACAGTAACTACTTTTGAAATTCAAATGACACCTACAACAAATGAAACAGTCAAACCTGCTTTAAAGGGCACCTCTATATAGCACATCACTGTCTATAAAAGGCATAGGTAAAAAGTATGTAATATTAACCTCAAAATAAAGGGCACCTGCTCACTTTTTTATGGTCCATTGAGTGCACTTTTAGACAGGTTTGACTGTACGTGATATTGAAAGGTATTCAAATTTGAAAATAAGTTATGCTGTTTATTACAATGACAACTATTAGCTTATATAACCAGATACACATAATATGTAAAATGTTTTTTTTTATGTAACTCACTACTGCTTTTACATCACATTCAAAAACAAAATACATGTTTACCTTTCCTATTTACTTCCGTATTGTGCATCTTTTATGCCCCTTTCAGCCAAATTGGCTACATTCTGAGGCCATTTTTTTTTTACTGGAAAAGGAAACCAAGAAGTATCTAGGAAACCACCATCTTATGCAGGAACATTGTCAATCCTTGTCAATAAATATAGTACCAGAAATAGTAGCTTGCTATAAATTATCTTCAAATTCATAACCCGTGCCTATGTGCCCCTCCATGAAAGCTTTTAAAAGAAATCACAAATATAGCCACCGCGTCCTCGCAGCGACTGTTTAAACATTTTATTTTGATATTTTTAACACACAAACTAAAACCGCATTGGTCATATTTTCTGTAAACAAATTTCTTAGAGTTACAGAATCAGGCTAATTATCCATGTTACATATGGAGAATATCCAATTAAATATTACTTTGATAAAATATGAAATCTTAAACTATAATAATTCAAAACATCATGGATTAAAGTTTTTCTAATGCAAATTTACCCATGTTTACGGAATCGAATGACTTTTATACATTTATCTTACTTCTGCAATAGTTAGATGATTATCTGCAGGGTACAGTGAACGTCGGTGGTACAAAAAACAGAAAAATATGTTATGCAGGAAAATTAAAGCAAAATATTTCTGTTGTTATAATTATGAAATATTAATTTGTGAAAGATATCCACGTTGCATGTGTATAACGGTATAACAATACTTCATGCAGCTGAAAACAATAGTGTTGAAACATGTGAAAATTACAAAGGACAACGAGTGAAATGATAGGAAATAATGCATTGTAATGTAATTTACAAACCTTACTTATTTAAAACTTGTAGTATTATTTTGTTATCTTTTTTTTTCTGGAATTATTAATGTTTACAATTTCAGTAATTTCTGATATAAATATTTTGAATATATTAGCTCTTCTTTCCTTTCTGTTAGACATATAGCGTGCTTAATGAATTGAGAAAATATAACACTTAATAACATATTTGTATTGTGATGCGATTCTCTTGTTTTATATCCTATCGCTAAATTTTAATGTCTTACATCATTGTTATCAATATTTATTAATGACATGATATTCTTAATTTCATCCCAATAGTATTTTTTGTACGGAAAAAGCTATGAAGAAATGATAATAATCATATTTTTGTTTGCAGAAATTACATTGATTATTTTGTATCATTTTCCTAGTAATTCATTGCAGGGTAGAATCAAACGAAATATTTTCCGTTTACATATTTGATACTAAATAAAAGAAAATAAATTTCAGTTAGTATTTAATTTCATAGCTAATTTTTTATTAAATTTGTTTCTAATAGTATAAATCCAATAAGTTATTCCGAACCTTGTCCTACCATTATTGAATAAATATTATGCTTTTAATAGGTAGTATTTCATTGTGCATAACATGCAGACGTTTCTTTTTTTATTATGTGTGTATATTTGTTTGAATGAGTTTTCTTCCTTTATAATATTTTGCCAATGTTTTGCTTTAGTTTTTTATCATATAAATTTCTTTAATCCAGTCTTGTCTGTTTTTAATCTATGTCAAGACCACTTTTAAGAGATTCTATATAATTTGTAATAGATCTATGTAGAAATTATAAGTTGCATGTTGATTGAACCATGCTGACCGTTTTTATGAAGGACACAGTAGGTTCGCTTCGATTACAAAATTTGATTGTTGTTTGTTATTTGCTAAACTTCCACGGGCAAATATAACATCAATGACTAAAAATAGCCTCACACAAAAAGCGAAGACATGGGGTGAGACGGGACACATATGACAAGGGATATTGACCTCTTTATCAGTCAATCAGAAACAAAAACTGCCCATTACGGCCACATTTGTAGTCAGATCGGAACTAAATGAGGAAATTTTATAAAGGACCCCCATATCTGCTTCCTGTCAAGTTTTGTTCCATTCGGCCAAGCAGTTTCAGAGGAGAAGATTTTTGAAAAATCAGCCAATCAGAAACAAAAATTTCCCATGGCGGCCATGTTTGTTGTCTGATCGAGAGGATGTTAGCAAATTTTATAACGGACCTTACGTAGATGCTTCCTGCAAAGGTTAATTCCGTTTGGCCCAGTAGTTTCAGAGGAGAAGATTAAAATGTGAAGAGTTAACAGACAGACGGACGACGGACGTCAAGTGATGACAAAAACTCACATGGCCTTTGGCCAGGTGAGCTAAAAACACATGATATACAGAAATATATTTATTTGGAATTTATAAATATTTATTGACAAAAAATTTGTTCTCCTGATATATGTTTCTTCATTCATCTTAGCGATACTTTAATTTGTTAATATATTGTCATCGTTTTGTAACTGGTTACAAAACAATTATACCAAAATTGACTTGGATTAATGTCTTGTCATATATGGTATTCTATAACTCAATAACTGAAAGACAAGAACTATGCAATTAGTAAAGGATATTTCATATAACGAAAGGTATCATTTTTGTTTAACCTAATGACATATATTGCTGGGAAAATTTTGCAGTTGATCATTTACTTTTAATTTATACAAATTTGAGCGTTGTAAATGGGAATGCTCTCACACATTTCTTATGGAGTCGTAAGAAAATATGTCTATATGTCTGTCAGGTATTTTTTTCAGTATATATCCTTTCAGGTGTTCATCTGCAAGATTAATAGGTACATTATTTTATAATAAGGGTTTAAACAATATTCAAAACAGTAACAATATATACATATACATGCATGTTCAATTCAGTGATAAGTAAATTATCATATTCCAAACATTCATCAAGAGTACTCCAGGGGAATTTTAATGTTGTATAACCCAAAAACCTCTAAAGAGTTGAGGATATTTGAAACGGATAAGAAGTACTGTGCAATAAATTATGTCAAATAATGCTTTAAGTTAAACTACACATGCTTCATAATTCATCTGATGGAGAGACTGCTTACTCTTCCGGAGCACCTGAGTCTTAACATCGGTTTTTTTTTGGTGGGGTCCATGTTGTTCATATGTTTCTAGTTTTTTATTTGTAGTGCATGCATTGTTTTGGTCTTGTCTTCGTTGTTCTCCGGAGTTTGTCAGTTGTTACGATTTTTCTTTCCTTTGAATATTCCTTTGGTACTTCTTTACTTTACTTATGGTCAGCACGATATATAACGCCAAAAAAATAGAAAAATATTGATCGACTGATTTTTTTTTTGGATAAAGGGTTGATAAATTTCTCTCTTACAGCTATATCAAATAACAAATCTATCATATCAACAGTTTAGGCTAAAGAAAAATACCTATGGATTAAAATGATACCAAAACAAGAAGATTTTTTTCAGAGAGAATTTTTAATTTTTGGGTACGATTTAAGGAAATATTTGTAGAAATTATTGAAATTGTGGAAATTGTAAAAACATTCAATATTAGTTATTAACAAATGTCATTTCACTTTATATATTGTTGAAATATATGATTTATCGAGGTTTTATATATACTTTAGTAAAACAGCAAATATTAATAGCTAATAATAGCAAATTAATGGCAAATATTCGAATATGCCGAACATTGGTATCTTTCTCAATTCAATTTCAAAGAAATCTGCGAATCTAATAAGCAAAAGTTTGTTTTTTTTTAAATCTCCTCATGTTTTTTTATCTGGAGGAAGACGGTTGCAGAAAGAAAATTAATAGTAAATTAGTGTAGAATTTTTTTCATTTTTATTATCCTAGAAATCCAAAATTTCTTCAAACAATTTTACAATTTTATCAAGGCTCTGATGACAATTTCATTAGCAAATATACAGCAGAGTATAAATTTACTACATCCGATATTAGTATCTTTGAATTGTTATTTTGGAACTCCTGGGACGATGCCTCTGCATGGTGGACCCTTGGTCCCCGAGAGTATTCGCCAACCCAATCGTCAGACATGTCTGAAATGATTATTCATTGATTTGTTACAGAAATTACCAGTATTTAGCAAAATTCAAAAATCTTCTTAGCTGCAATTTGACCTCCTTTTTCGGTATTTTTTGGTTATGAGTTCTTGTTTAAGATACGTTTGGTTTTTGGTCTTCCTAATATTTCGGTTTTAATGCTGTTGATGAGAGGTAACTCCTTGAAATGCGTTGAATATAGCATTGTATAAATTTACCACATCTAATATTAGTATCTTTGGATTGTTATTTTGAAATACTAGAGATACCGTTGTTTTTTTCTGGTACAAAGAACGGATATTGATTAATTAATGAGATTGCACCTGTCAGTGAGCATAACTTCTGAAGATATAGTGACTTGAACATAGGTGTCCATGCTAGAGGTTCATCGGCTCATTGTAAAATAAGTTGAAACCCTTTTCGAAACATGTTTTGACTTGCATAGTATTTCAAAATCAGTACCAGTCATTTAACATTTTGACCTTAATTTAAAGTTCAAATTGAGCTCTAAGCATTACAATAGTAATAGTTTGCTTATGTTAAACTGTACAAGCAGTATTTGGCCTTAAAAATGGCCAAAAAGTGGCAAAATTACTCTCGTGCACGAAAACCGACCACAATTACAAACTTTTCAAACCGTTGACCGATTTGTAAAATGTGTACACCAAAATATTTCTTTTTGTTGTGTATTTGATTTTAGAACAAAATAGTTAACACTCACATGAATAGTGACTCACAAGGAACCATACACAGGATGGGACTCGCAGGTGGACATTGTTAGAATGCTGGACTTTTTAATTGATATCATCTTTGTTTAATTTGCTGGACAAATTTTCGAGCAGATTATTGGTATTCTAATGGGTAACAATTGTGCACCGTTTCACGCAGATTCATTGCTTTACTCCTATGAGGCAGACGTTATCAAAAGGTTATATTGCATAACAATGAAAAGAAATTAGCCCAGTCCTTTAATTGTAGCTTCCGCTTTATACTTTCTTTGAATAACAGTAAGTTTACTGAAATCTACTTAACAAGTAGACTTTTATTAGTGTAAGGAAATATACGTTGTTTAAATGTCATTATCGTGATTTCTGTTATTTAAGCGATTGTAAAAATCAAAACTCTGTGATAATTGGCAGTTAATTTACTTTTTGTATTACGATCCAATATAAAATTAGTTAGATTCTTTTGTACATCAATCCCCACATCCATCACGTCCGTTCTTTGTGAATAGACACGAAGTGAGGTTTGTGCAAGGATATAATACACATTACCCATATTCGGTATTGCTGATGTTTATATTGATAATCCTTATGGGTAATTCAATAAATATCCTAGTGTTCCAATATCTAAGAAGTTTTTGGACCTGTTCTCACTGTCGTAACATTTCATGTACCTCCACCGATTTTGTGACTTCCGCCTTTTTGACTTTGTTAAACTTCACGACGGTGCCGTATATGGAACAGGAAAAAATGGCTTACTCTTCCGGAGCACCTGGTTTCACTTGCTCCTCTTTCTTATACCAGTATTAATACCTTTTCACAATGTATCTCTCTTCAACAACGCGCAAGCAGGACAGTATAGAAATCTAAAAGCAATGATGTTATATTGAAAATCATGATATGTTGTACAATAAACGTTTTCCTATATCAGTAATGAGACAATGGCTGTGTGAACGTTTTAACAATTATATGTATGTTATGATCAAGATCCTATATTTGTTTGTGGTAGGTTCACTCCACAGATGTGAAATTAACTCATTGACATTGACCATGTTTATCGATATCCTTTTTTATATGCATGCATGTGGAAAATTCATTAAAAATGTTTCTGTCGCTGCATAGAAATGTCACGCAATCTAATAAGGATTCATAAATGACTTGTGAAACACCATAGAATGTTTTATACCTATATGTTTGTACTTTGGGATTGATGTCAACATGCTGGAATATCTTTGTTGCGTTCGAAGGACAGTTGGTTCAATAGACGATCTGTATTCCAATAGGGATAAACTGTGCGACTATTTTGGTCGATCTGTTCTTGTCTTTATATGAGACTTCATCTTTACAGGAGATACTAAAGAAGCTAACAATATCATGTAATCATAGAAAAAATAGAATAAAGCTGTAAAAAAAATATAAATATTCATCTTTACCGGAGCTAATAAAGAAACTAACCCAGTCCTTTAATTGAAGTTTCTGCTTTATAGATGACGTAATGATTTAACAATCCTAACATATCTCATACATAACCCCGTGAACTTGAAATTAAAGAACCCACAGACACACCCACGTCTTCTTCATATCTATACTTTTAGTTTAGTAGAGCGAAAATATCCGACCTGCAGCTATAAGATCCTTAGCTATTTTTACAGTTAAAACGAGCACACCCTGACCCTGCTATCTAAATTTTGTACCGACCACTCTAACTTTGTAGTTCTAGCAAGCGGCCATCTTGTTGGTAATCATATTGTACCAAGTCAGACTATCCTGACCCTCTGTTGTTTTCACGTTTGTGTTTTGTAGTCTTTTGTGTTAATATTTGTCCGCTGTTCTGTCAGTTGTGTTGCTTTGAGTGATTGGTATGTCATTGTTGACCTTTCCTGTTTATTGTTTGTTTGTACATAGATGATAATGGGCGATTGATTTTTATGACAATCGTGATGATTTCAATTTACCGATTGTGAACATCTCCTCTCCTAGCAGTAACATACCAGTGTTGTGTAAACAAAACAGGGTGTTGTTAAGTCTGTGTTTATTGCATCACTCCAAAACATTTTCAGGTCGTAATTACTAATTTGTTCGCCGATATGAGACTAGGAATATACAGTAAACACCTAACAAAACTTAAAACGTCACTGTAGTTTCCTCTCTGGCAATATTTTGACGGGTGTCGTTAACGCAGCAGGATACGTTTACCCGTCCGCTCCACCTGATGTCACTCCTGGCTTTTTGCTAGGGCTAGGACTAGGGCTTTTTAGTTTATGATATGTGTTTTAATTTTTTTTTAGCTTTACAATTTGTTTATTATAGTCTATTCTGATGAGTTTGTCTTGCCTTTGCATTTCTATCTTACAGAATTATCGCTCTGGAATTCTTTTTGCCGATATTTTTTAAGCAAAACAAACAAAATAAGTCACCACAATATTACACGACAGTCTTGTTGACTTTAACAATTAAGAGAAGATTTTCACAGAAAAAACGAAAGGTGTTTAAAAACAAACTATATTTTTCAGACTTATATTTTTTCGAAAATTTACGTTACATGTTTCCGTTTCTGACTGTCAATATGGCGTACTTTGTGCATATGATGTTATTCTTTGGATTGCAATCTCCAATGTGACGCCATTTCGTTTGGCGATCTTAATTGGTTTTATTAGTCGAAGCATGGATTTGTTCATAAAACGAATCAGTACGCCATATTAATTAGAATTGGTCTTTAAAAATCACGTTCAATGTTGTGAGGTTACTTTATACTTCTAACAAACAATTCCGAAAAAAATTGACCAATCATAAGTTGAAAATAATCTTATTCACAAGTTAAGAGAAAGATTTTCAATAACTTAATACTTAATTGCAAACAAATCTGTGATTTCCTAGCTTGCACCTGTGGACAATAATTAACCTTCGAAAAACTCCAGACAACCAAGACCAGAATTGTTATTTTGACTTCAATCAGAAAGCATTTAAAATATGTTCAACAATGTATGATGCAAAAATAGATTTAAATAAGATAAAACTACAACATATCATAAAATAAGCTTAAACTTACAGATAATGTCAACTGGGGCTAATTTTGAGATTTCATCTGTGACAAATGGTTAATATATATCAGTTGAAAATTTGCTATCGTAAAAACCACAACTAATGGTTATTGATTGGGAAAGTATTTTGTCACGAAGATGTGCATTTTGATCGATAAAATTGATAAAAAATAATTTTATTTCTATTACATAATCAATGATAATCAGACAATGACTAAATATTTGAAGTGCGCTTTATAAATAAATAATTTGTTTGGAAAAAGAAATCTTCTGAAATAAACTTTAAGTTTAAAAAAATTTCGAATGATTGAACTATTCTATATAATTCTTTTGAATTATACTAAGTATGCATCCGGGATTGAAAGCTGCGACTGAATATAACTTATTCGCACAGAAAAAAAAACATTAAATTTTGTTCACCTCATTGATAAGGTCTATTAGAAACTTTAAGGTGCACAGAGAAGGAAAATTTTATCACGAAAGAAAGAATATAGTTTTCAGTGATACTGCTAAGGGAACGTTTGAAATATAAATTGAATAATAGTTGCACATTAATTATTATTTCATTTATTATGTTTTTCATGTCATTCCATTGCAGAGCTTTCTTGGTTATTAGAGGAAACAAGTTTCTCCCCCCAAAGAACGTCGAAATGAATCTCAGCGAGATAGATCAGTAGTCGACTTGGTCCCTCATATCTATCAATCTACTGCCACAAGCTATTTTCATTACTGGGGAAATAAAAAATTTCAAAGTACATTCTCCCGTGTTGTCTCGATATATAGTGATATTGCATTGTTTGTTCCTGCTTCAAAGCATTGCGCAATATGATGTCAAGGGCTTCTACATTACAAATATCAGGTATTTATATTTTTTCTAATTTTATTTACGTGTCGTATATGTTAGTATCATTCTTTTGTAGGTATTAATTTTAGTTTTTAGGATAACTATTCTTCTAAATTTTGTTAAAATTTTGAAGAGGCGAACATATACAGTATAAAATTATTATGAAATACATGAATTCCGAAAAACAGGTTATTTCGTGGTTAATCCTGGCACTAAGATAAATTTATATCCAACGAAATGTACTGTGGATTCATTAATATTCGTTGTATACCAATTTTCGTGGTTTTCGTGGGTCCCAGTTAACCACGAATTTAAATATCCAACGAAAGATAATATTTTTACTTCAGATTAACTGCACTGACGTTTGAAACCACGGAGTTTTGATGTACGTACCTATCCGAGACAACATTGAACAATTCCGTTTTTACTGTATGTACTTGGATACTGATATTGAGTCAGCAATTTCCACAGAGGATATTGTGTTTCGTGTAATTTTGTCTTTGGTAACAAATAAACGCTCAAAAAATTTTCTTTAAAAATATCTTGACTGTGTAAATTGTCGAGGAATTCACTTCCGTTTTTTTTTATTCAAACATTCAAGAAAAATATTAATCCTAAGTAGGCCTAAACAATACAGAGTTTCTCATAGATTACAGTAAAAAAATCTTATAAAAAGATAATAAAGCAGACATTTATTGGTCGTAATCCGATTAAAGATATGTATGTATATGCCCCGAGGTATTTGGTGACAAGTGATTGCAATTATGTCAATATATATTTCATACCCGATTAACCTAACAAATAAATAATTTTGTTAATCTTGTTAAATTTATGACAAATCTGAAGAATCTGTTTGTTAGACTTTTGCTCTATGCTGTCTGTTAGAGTTTTGTTTTATAAGCGCTTAAAATCAGTACTTTACTGTACAATATCAAAGTCTGATCGGCACGTTTTGTCTCAGTATTTTCATGATATCTGATGTGCCAATTTTTCAGGATTCCCACAACATTTTATATTTTTTCTAAGCCAGCAATCCACGAATTTACGTATCCCACGAAATGCCTTTTTTTTTTCTCTATCAACGAAAATTGGTACCCACGAAAATAAATGAATCCACAGTAATATAAAATTGACACTTTTTTTAGTTTTTCAGTAAGTTTTTTCTCGTCTTTCTCCATCTCTATTTTGTCTTGTATTATATTAAACATATATTCTGGAACTCTGCGGAAAGTTTAATTCCTCCAATAGACATATGTTTATGTCATGCCTTTTCTCGCCTTGATCCACCATACACGCAGGAAAGCACCGTTGGCATTAAAATATGTTTTGAAGAATTTGACCTTTATTTAGCTTTGATCTACATTTTATTGTTACATACATTACTTTGTAGCATTTGATGCTTTATTTGTCGATGACGTTGCATGGAAAGGTCAGGATATCTGCGAATTCAAAAAATACTCTTCTTGAAACTAAATACCAATGCCTCCACTCTTCTTTTATTTTTCGCAAATATCCTCATGATCATTATAAATTTGTTTATAACATGTGTAATACGAAAAAAAAGCATGTGCAGGATCCGGCATCCACGGTTAACGACCATACACATGTAAGTGGACAAAAACATTAAATAAAACTATTTCGTTACCTGAAACAATGATATATTGTCCAACAATCTCTCAAAAACTTAGAAATTGTATCCTAAATCTTTGGCGTTGTTTCCATTTTGACATTTAGGCAAGTTTGAAAATTTGGAAATTAAGCATTTGTCTTATTAAACTTAAAAGTTATATTCTTTTTAACCAGTGCTATTTGTTTTAATAGTTATACACCTGGTACTCATAGAGCCAATGAATTGAATTACCCTGGCCCAGTTCTGTTTGAATTTTCATCATAGGACACCAGGAAGACGTTTATGATATTTAAATGTAAAATTACCAAAGTGGCTAGAATTTATGGAAATTATATCCATGACTTAAATGAAATATGCACAAGGCGCATTAAAATATTTAGAATAATGTTTTTTTTTCAAATTGCGGCATAAGTCCGAGTTCGTAAATTCAACTTTATAAGTGCATTAATTTTTTTATTGGAAATTCCCCAACAATTGTAAAAGTTGTATGCCATAACAGCTCGGGCACTATACCTCATCCGACAACACTATAGGAAAACGGTTCCTTAGAGAGAAGTCCATAATATATTAAAGCGAAGAGGATTATAGGTTACCGTAACTTTGTATCAGTACTTTGTTTAATTTTATCATTTTCAGAAAAAAATATTTAAAAAGTATTAAAATAAATATAAACTTAAATAATATTAGAGTATGATTTGCTAATCTTTATGATTAGCAGTGTTGTGTGTAATTGTAATAAATTTGTCACTACAAGCTGTCATGATAGAAAAATCTTTATGAATTGAATTGCTTTGATTTTAGAAGTATGATTGCAGCAATATGCCTTCAACAAAATTAATCAGAACATTGCAACTATAATCAAAGATAATAACTTTTCGATATAACAAGAATTTGAAATTACATATTTTGGAAGTTTATTTTTTGGGGGTTTGTTTTATTTTGGTGTGTATAATTTTGGAGGATTTGCAACAGGCGCCAAAAACGGAAATATCCAAATTCACGGTAAATTAATATAAATGTATTTAAGCTTTCAGTTCTTTCTGTTTGGACATTTATTTTTATATTTATTTTCGCTCGTCTTAAAATACAAGGTTTAGATTGTGAAATACTGAAATCCATCGCCATTCATGTACATGTAGACAATACATCTTCGCCTTTTATAATATTTTTAATAATATCCGCGAAACATTTTACCCGCATAAACAAACCTAAAGTCTATGAAGTCTATGCTACTTAAAAAACAGCAAGAGATAGAAATATTGCCGCGATACTCTTATTCATTTGATTTAAAATTCTAATGATTGCTACTGAAAGAGTAAACACATGCGGTAAATTAAACTTTGTATTTAATGATAGCTGAGAGTAAGTTTTCATTACTTTTTGATTTTAGAATTCAAAGGGCAAAATATCAGTCCATGCCTTTTTGAGAGAACTTCTGGAACAGTATGAAGTATATCAATCAACAAATTAAATAAAAAGATAACAACTTTCTTTATCAATATCAACTAATCACATCTTCCGTATAGCAGATGGTAGCCATATAAAATAAGATAAATTAAAATAAACAAAATGCAGAACTCAAATCGAAATACTGAGAATGTGATAAAGAGAACTGGTGGACTCTTCATTTTGATCGTTTGCTAGCTTTTCACCAAACGGATGTGTACATTATATTGTGATTAGTCTGGTATCAGGTTGGAATCCAATGACATTACATCAATAGCAATATACAAAATTCTTCACCAACTTTCCATGCAAATAAAAGAATTGTCCAAAGAGACTGGTCGAGACGGAGAGTGTCCCTTTCTACTTGTTCGTCTGATTAATCCAGATGAATTTTGTCCTTCGCCTTTGTTGAAACAATTCAATGGTTGTCCCTTTTCCTGCTGGCTTTTATCATCAGATACATTGATCTACCTGCACCAATTGCTACGGATTCCCTGAAGTCAGTCACTTGTACCCATAAAAATAGTCCTTCCTTCTCTGAATATTGTTTTTTTGTTCGGTGGATAGTGTCCCAAAGTATTTTGTCGAATTCTACCATGTTCAATTTTGATTCAGGAGAATTTTGTAACAGTTCTTTAAAATAATTGTATGCAACTTTCTTATTTAAATTTTTTTGCTCTTTGATTTTCGCAGGTCCAATTAGGATTTTTCCATTTTACCAGCCTTCCTAATGAACTGTTTCCTTGATTCTCCAATTCCTTTCTGTTCAAAAATTTGAACATTTGATACAATCCGTTTTTCAACATCTAAAGAAAATAGGGTGTTTCTGCTACTTTTTCTAAAATTTATATCGAAAACGATCTCCAGGGGTGGTTTTTAATCGCCTTTTAAATGATTTGAAACGCATTATAAAACCCACAAAAAAATTAAAAAAAGAAAGAAAGCCAAAAAAAAAAGGAAACAAAAATCTGAATAACTTTTTTTATTTAGAACGAAAACTAAAATGTTTAATACAAATCGTCTTAATTGCACGAGTTGATAAAGTGCAAGGAAAACATATTTCTTTTTCCAAATAAAGGTAAAATCTAATGGGTGGAATGAACAAACGTGAAATTGATCGATCTTTCTTCTGTTTGGTACATTTATGAATTGTATAGTCTTAGGAAAGGAGTCATTTAGATCCATTTTGCAGGTCTAAATTGTGGTGAAAACTGGATGAAGCCAGGAGCTTACCGGTACTATTCTAGTCAAGATAAAGTAAACTGGTGGGAAGCGCAGGTAACTTTTTTATGACAAAATTATTCTACTTCCATACTTCTGTAAAATTGTGATTTATATATATCTTTTCACAATAAGTACATCTATTTCACAAACTTGAAAACATATCACGCCATCCGGATGCATTATACAATGTACGTACTCCGACTAGTCCTTTTCTCTTACTCCCAGATGTCACGTGCTTGGCGGAGAAGCAGCAAATACCTATTTTATGTCGTTGGATTAACCCGGCTGCGGATCGAACCAGCGAGCATGCTACCACGAGACCATCGAGGCGGTTCTTAAAAACACCAGATTTTCGCTTGACCTAATGTGAATATGTATATTCACACAAATGGAAATAACCAACTATATGTGTAATTCATTATCCAATTAAGTTAGAGTAATTTCACTCTTTTTATTTCTAGATTTCTCCAATTCACGAAAACTGATGTCAACAAAAATAACTAATTCACTGCAAATTTATTTTTAGGCGAATACAGTTTTTTTTTCAGAAAGAGTGTGAAAAGAAGGGTGAAATTTTTGCAGGGCCAGTGTCTCTCTCTCTCTATGATATCAATTTTGTCAGTGAAAGGCTAAAGATGGTCCAACAGTACGTAAAATATTCGGAACTTTGTATAACCATTCATTTAAATATTGTATACGATGGTTACGACTGAAGAAGCTATTAATATATATCATTCGTTTCAACCCATCGAGGTACAACGATTGTATCTACATTGGTCAAAATATGCATAAATGTCTTCACATTCTTCTTACTGACCAAATTGCATGTTTCTCCTTTTATCTTTTTTTTTTGTTTTTGTTTCTGATTTTATGCTTGGTTGAATGAGTCAGAGGTAATGTTTCTATATTTTTTTAGTGAAATAAACTTTTATGAAATGTTTGTACATTAGTGACACTCTGTTGTGTCAATGTTTGTGTATTGTCCAATTTTATGTTACACATCGATATTTGTCTTAAGCTCGATTGATTGGAAGAAAATTCTTTGATACCAATTTTGATGAAAAAGATATGCACATTTAGTAGATTTGCGACCTAAGGCCTAAAATGTTGAAAATTAAAACAACAATCCAAAAGGCGGAAGAGCAAATTCGAAATATCAAAATGATTATTGATTGATTGGTATGTTATTGTTGAACTTTCCTGTTTGATGAACAGACGATTGGTTGGCGTCAATGTATTTGTACGTCATTTTTGACCTTCCCGGTTTAATGAACATACGATTAGTTGGGGTCAATTTAATGGTATGTCAGTTTTTACCTTTCCTGTTAAATGAACAGACGATTGGGTGGGGTCAATTTATTGGTACGTCATTTTTTACCTTTACAGTTTGAATGTCAGTTGAGTGTGTGGTGGTATTTGATTGGTATATTATTGCTGACGTTTCATGTCTGAAGGTCAGTCTACTGATGTCGGTGTTTGGTTGATATTTCATCGGTGATCTTTCCTGTTTGAAGATCAGTGAATCGGGTGTCTGTAGAATGATTAGTATGTCATTTTTTTACTTTTCCTCTAACTAGCATCCATCTTATTATGTCTGTTATTTTTCTGTGATTTTAGGCTTTTGTATGGAGGAACGGATTAATATGAAGAAGGTAGGCGGGTCTGGATATTCACTGGGGAACATATAACAGTCACTGATTGGCACATAACAGGGAACGAATCAACCAATCTTAACGGTGTAGAACATTGCATTTTCACAGACTTTGGTTAATGGTATGAATGGAATGATGTCAATTGTTATGAACAATTCAGGTACACAAATCTGTCAAAAGTTTTGAAAGGTTGTAAGATGAGATGTGTGGCATTATTTCCTTAGTTATGTAGTATGGTAAAGGAACAGATATTTCGTCCTTTTTACAAATTTACAATATATATATTCATATACAATATAAAATATCTTTTAAACACTTATTAAATAGACACAGAAAGACATTAATGGACGTTGTTGTACATTTCATAATATATTTATTTATACGTTTATTTATGATGTCATTGTTGAATCAGGGGTTTTTGAGGTTTTTTTTTGGAAGTTCTACGAGTCAAATAGACGGCACCTTACGAGACTTACAAAACTAAGTGGCGCCCAAAACTGAATAGAAATAAAAGTCTCATCCAATCTACAACAAAGTACACCATGTAGAAAACATTTAAAGGAAAACCATACAAAATTTATTTATGTAAATAAATATATATAATTAAAAAACCAATAACTCCAGCAACTATGTTTGACAGAGTACTTGCATATGGCGTCTACTTTTCGCAGCTTATCCGATTTTCAAGGGCATTTGTGCGTTAATCTGACTTTCGACAAAGAGGACTACTTCGGTCACAAAAGCTTCTTAACCAGGGTTTTATCAGGAATAAGTTGATGTCATCACTTAAGAAATTGTACGGTCGTCATCACGAATTGATTGACCATTACAGTGTTCTAATATGTAAGATGATGTTGGACCTGTTCCCACTATCGTAACATTTCATGTGCCTCCACCGATTTGTGACTTCCGCCGGATTGACTTTGTTGAACTTCATGACGGGTGCCATATACGGAGCAGGGACAACTTACCTTCTGGACCATCTGTGTTCACTTCTGGTTTTTATAGGAGTTGTTTATTGTTTTATAGTTTTCTGTGTTTATTTGCTGTGCTTGTGGTTGTTCACTTGTCTTCCCGGGCTTGTCTGTTCAATGGATTACGTTTTTTTATTGCTCCTTAAGTATATTTGTCCTTTTTAGGAAAATTGTGAAATTAAAAAAAAAATAGAAATAATCATGAATTATCGTATTTATATATTTGATTTATAAATTTGTTTGTTATTCTAGACAACAAAATGTCTAACGAAATAATATGACTTTGCTATGTGTATGTATATTATACGGGTCGGGAATTTTGGGACCTACTGATGTCAGAGAAAAAAAAGACAAAAATACTAAAACGTTGTAACTTTTGTCCTTGGATGTATTATTCTGTCCTTTGATGGGTTTTAGGTTTCTTTTGGTATTTATATAAGCTCTCGAATATATAAATTTGTTTTATCATTTTTTAGAATAGTTATCGAAAGATGATCGATTTGATTAATTTCTGCTGAGAAAAAGGGACTTATTATATTTTTCCTGTGTGGAGGTGTTCGGAGGGGGGGGGGGGTGTGATAAAAATGCAGAGGGGGTTCATTTTGTTATCTGTACCATGTACATTTCATTGAACGAATTTGTTTCACAACCGTTTATTTACAATGATGTACAGGGGACCTCGGTGGCCGAGCGGTCTATGTACTTCGTCATGATTACTAATGATCACTAGCCTGTCAACGCTGAGGTTGTGAGTATGAATCTCACCTCTGGCGGGGTGTGTTCGACTCCAATCTTAGTTGACAAGGATTGTCAATTTTCCTACCGAAGGTCGGTGGTTCTCTCCGGGTACTCCGCTTCCTCCACCAATAAAAACTGGCCGCCGTAAAATGGCCAAATGTGCTGAAAACGGCGTTAAAACCTAACTACACGTACAATGATGTACAGATCACACACCGGATTATCCCTCAGGCCTTAAAACCTTAACAGTTACAAAGTCAATTGGCTAACTGCTTTTTTATGGGTTAGGTTGACTAAGCCTGGACTATGCGGTGTTTAAACGTACCCGTGAAAAATATTTGTTTAATGTTGTTAATATACAACTATAATATTTGTTTAATGTTGTTAATATACAACTACATTGATAATATTAATATCTAGAAATAAAAAAGAGTATTTTTTTTATCTAAATAAAGTCAATTGGACGTTGGTCCTTTTATTTCGTGCAAGTCGTGTTTAAACTGATATTTATATTTAACCTTACTACACAATGGCAAAATATGTATATGTACATTGTTTAGCTTGGTAGTTATCAATTTTTTAACAATGCCTAAATACTGACAATGAGGGAAGTTTTGCTAACACAAGTAGATGCATAGTGAAAATTATGATTAAATTAAGAAGCTAAGAATGTTATGTTGCTTCAAACTTTTAATATCCCTTTTTCGCAAACACTGTTGAGATCACGAAACAATATGATAAAAAGTTCGTAGCTGTAGGCAATACAGCAATATATTCATACATCCAGACATGAAATTTCAACAGCGAACGGAAGCAGATAACATGAGAATCATAGCAAAAGCATTATAGTCGGTAAACCCAGACCCCAGCGTCAGAGGGTCTCGACTAGTAGATGACAGAAATCGCTCATAGAACAATCAAAATGGACAATATAGGAACAGGAGCAACAGTGATAGACGTCAAGACAGCAGACGACACAGCGATGATTACAATCGCCGATCATCAAACCTCTATATTGACAATTCTAACCGACCATTGAACAGAAGAAGAGACAATGTCAGCCATAGTTCGTCCACACCTGGCCGTTACAGTAATGACTCCGACGATACACGTCTGTTCGATTAGTCGTATAGCTGTAGTTACATACAAGACAATCACCTCAGCCGACATTAGGTAAATGTAGGTTTTTTAGAATGTCAATGGCTGGAGCAAAAATACATCTTCTGGCAATTATAATGGAAGATTAAATTCTCTTTTATGTTTAGATATTAATATCATAGGTATTGCTGAAAGCCATCTAAGAAATGTAGAAGGTTTAAAATGGTTTGGTAACAATAGAAAGGGTATACATAAAAATGCTAGATTTGGTTCGGGTGGTGTTGGATTTCTTATAAAAAATTAGCCGTTTGAAAGTTTTGATATTAATATTTTAGATCAGTCATTTGAAGGGGATTTTATGGGTTTAACTTAGACATAGACTGTCTTCCTATAAGATTGACCTATTCGTTTGGTATTTGTCACCTGAAAATTCTACGCGGCAGATAGATAAAGATTTTTTTCCCGACACATTATTGTCGCAAGTTTATGAATTCCAAAATGATGGGATATATTATTGAAAAATAGAATCAAGAAACCGTGGTGGAATGACTATTTGACTGTATTTTTCAATGACATGGGCTCTGCAGATAAACTCTGGAGGGCAAACCGGGGATTGAAGGCTACGTCCGTCAGATTAAAAGCTCCTTTTATGTCAAAACGTAGGTATTCTGATCTGGAAGTGCAAATAAGTATTGGTTTTACTGCAAGACGAGCTCTTACAAGAATCCAAATCCGACCAATAGAAATTCTGGAAAAAGATAGATAAGATCGGAATTGCATCTGAACGGAAGAATGTAATCCCTATGGCGATGGTTGATTCAGAAGGTAAAGTATCTACATCCGTAGGAGATGTATTGCATAAGTGGAAGTCTGATTATGCAAAAATACTTAATAAGGCAGATAGTGAGGTAAATTTAATCAGGCTTAACCTTTCTGATCAGGGTCCTAGCGTTTTGACAGTTAACGACTTTCTGCTTTTAAGTGAGATTTTGGTTGAGGAGGTTGTTTACGCGGTTAATAACACTAGAAGGGGTAAAGCAGCTGGATAATATTATATCTGATGTTTTCCGCAATCAGCACTGCATTGACTTTTTGCATAAATTATTCAACCATTGTTTTAATACCGATAGAGTACTACAGATGTGGAACAATATTACAATAAACCCTATTCCTAAGAGTAATATGTCTGATAAAAGGGATTCACTTTGGTATACAGGTATAGCTAAGGCCCTTTCCCCTTCTTGTAACGTCTAAGATTTTAGACTTAGTCATTGGATTTGTTCTAATTGATGAAGAAAATGGATTCAGGAAGGGTGGAAGCACGGTAGATCATATAGCATCTGTAACCAATTTGATTGATGTTCGTAAAAAATACGTCAATCCACCTTTTGTGTCTTTCTCAACTTTAAAAGGGCGTACTATACAATTGACAGAGAAATGTTATGGCAAAAGCTAAATTCGCTTGGTGTAGATTCCAAGATGAATACTGCAATAAAATCGCTATATAATGGGTACGGTGCTCAGTTAGAGTGAACAGTTTCAATATAGACTGGTTTTTTGTTAGATGTGACCTTAAGCAGGGATGCCCCTTTCCCCCTATTATTCAATGTTTACATAAACGAGCTAGCATTTTATCTAAAATCCTTTGATATTGGTGTAGAGAAGATATAGGTGACGAAAAAGTATGTGTATTACTATATGCCTGTGATATTGTGCTGTTAGCTAACACGGAAAAAGAATTACAAGAACTGTTAAACGAGTTATATAAATGGTGTAGTGATAACAATATTACAATTAATTCATGTAAAAGTGATGTTGTTCATTTTTGACCGACCTCAGTTGAACGTATAACACATTTTTTTTCGTGTGGTACTCTGACAATTAATATCAACAGCGAGTGTACTTATTTGGGATTAGTTCTGAATGAATTCCTTAACTTAGACAATACTGTACAGTCAGTGGCAAAGTCCGCGAGTAGAGCTCTAGCTTTAATTATTGCTAAGTGTAAAAGTATTGGTGGTGTTTCATATAATGTATTAAAAATATTGTTTGAATCACTGGTTAGTCCAATTGTAGAATATGGTGCGGCAAAATCGGGTCACAAAAATTATTCATGTATAAACACGATACAGGTTAGAGCTTGCAGATTCTTTCTATGTGTTGTAAATATACTCCCAACCTTGCCGTCCTTGGCGACATGGGTTGGGCTCCAATTTACCAAACACAGTGGAAAGTAATCACTCGACAATGGCATAGACTAGTTAATATGGAACCGAGCTGAATTAATAGAACAGTTAACATATGGGGAGATGAGGTCGGTAGAAAACAAAATTGTAAAAACCTTGAATGTATTAGTTAAACAACAGTTTATTAATCTTGATTTATCTCCCTATTGTAATACTAACGCTTATTTTGATAAGAACCACCTTGTAAATTCAGTCATGTTCAATATATTTAATAGGCATGTCGAGGATTGGAAAAAGAGTGTAAAGGAATCCAGGTAGAAACAAATTAAGAACATATTGTCTTTTTAAACAAGAGTATGGGGTAGAAAAATATTGCAAAAACAATATGCCAATCCATGATCGTAGTGCGTTTGCAAAGTTTCGGTGTGGTGTAGCGCCCATTTGGCTTGACACAGGGAGATATGAGATTCTCCCTGTGGAAGAGAGATCATGCCTGTACAGATGTTATTGAAGATGAAATTCATGTTATTTTACATTACTTATTATGATCGTACACAACATCTTTTAAATGAAGCTTTTAAAATTGATGATACTTTGATGAATTTTACAGATTGTCAGAAAATGTTATTTTTATTCAGGAATTAAGATTTTACGATTATTTGCAAAAACCTTCAATTTAATATTAAAAAGACGTCATGATATTTTATCTTGTAAATAGTTATTTAATTACAATGTATATACAAGAAAAACTTTTAATTCTTAGGATGTATGCAACTTTAACTCATGTTTCTATCGTCTCTCAGAAATCTGTGTAGATTGGCTCGTGTATAAGTTATGTATTTTTTAACATTTGTTTAAATTGTTGTTTGTTTATAACCGAATACATGAGGCGAGACTTTAATAAAATATTGAACTGAATTGAATTGAATGACCTGAAACCAATAAATACTCTGTGATGCCCGTTTCTATGCACAAGATGTGCTTATTTTTCTGACTTTCTCGGACACAATCGTACATCTTTTTTATAGATAAAACAAAAAGTGTGTAAATCCATTCTTATTTTTTTAACTAGAAATTCTAGTGATTAAATATAAAAGAAATAGTCAAAATTTTAAATATTATAGAAATTTACAACCTTAAATTAATATATAATGAATTTATTTTACAGAACATCAAGGTAACGTCATTATCAGTAGGCCAATCATATTTTTTTTTTCATTTATATACTTATTATCAGTATTTAGCTTTATTTTTAATTATGCGACCTATACATTTCTGTGTATTATTCATGAAAAGGGAGGGGATAAAATGTGTTTTCACATAGAAGAGGCGTGGTCTGCTTAAACGACCAACACCGAAGCAAGTGCTAAACGAAACGATGGACGATATACCATTTACGTACGATGTACCACACGCTAATTAAAACGCTAAACGGTATCATTTACCACACGATAAACGATACTATAAACTATACAATAAGCAAAACGTTAAAGGTTGTTTTACACCAAACGCTGTTATTTACCATTAAGTCAAAAGATAAACGATACGACCCGCTGGCGCTGAACGAACGACACTAGAAGTGTTGACTTTTCTGTTACAGGATTAGTAGTATTGTAGCTATTAAGAATCCGCCATATAGTAATTATTGAGTAACCATAATGATATAGCTATAGAACAGCCACAAGCCAAATTTCGAAATGTGGGATAGAAGGATGTTGCGGGCAAATATACACAGTTCCAGTTGCATTAGTGCATTACATAATTAGATGGTTCTGTGGAAGTCCAATTCAAGGTTTGCTAAGTAATTCAAAACATTTTTATAATGACTGTTCGAATAAATAACCTACAAATGCAAGTTTTCTGAAGCAAGATCATCGACCTTGCATGTAAAAAAACAATTTGTATATGTCAGTTGTTGATTACTGATCATTAGACACTCAATACGGACATCAAGATAAGATAAATATTGATGTTAAATTTGATTGACTGATTTCAATTTCTAACAATACATTGCAATAATTAATACACATGGATCACTGACTTTATCATCATTTTCTCTACTTTACTTTGTAAGATATTGACACCCTTGAAGCAACCTTATAACATTTATAAGCTTTTCTGTCAATATTGTAGTTCATAGTCATATTTAAAAATTGGCTTAGCATATTTTTCTTTACAGAATTCAGTGTTCGAAACTAGTACAACAACCAAAATTTGCAGAGATGCCCTGAATCCTTATAGAATTTGTGATATGGACCTGAAGAATGCAGCAGATAAACATTTTTACAAACTTAATAACTACAGGTACAAAGTTCTGTAGATTAAAATGTGCATTCAGTGATTCAACAGCGGGATAATATACTGAACCGCAAAAGAAACGTCGCTTTTTCAAAATGTTAGCAAAATTCAAAATAAATATTAATTAATGATTTTTATATAATCAGTATTACGATTACATCACCAGGTAAGATTAAATTACCTGTGAATTAAATTTTCGGTTGAATAATTTTCAGTTGATATCGTAGAGCGACCGTACCTAAAACCGCTCGTGGGACACACTTGGCGGTAATTTTTCTTAAATCTTAAATGTTCGTGAAATTCATGCTCCTTTATGGGTATAAAAGGCCGGAGAAAATTAAAGAGTGTTAGTATCAGTGTTGACACAGAAGCTATGCCACGTCTGACTCCACAACAGAGAGAACAGGCCATTGGTCGATTGGATGCTGGGCAATCTGCCAGAGTTATTGCCAACGACTTCAACTGTGCTGTTCGAACAATTGAACGTCTACGGACACGGTACTATGCAACAAACAGCACAAATGACCGTCCACGGAGTGGTAGACCCCAAGTCACTACCCCTAGACAGAATAGAGGCATTGTTCGTCACCATTTGATGAATCGGTTCACCCCAGCTGCCGAAACTGCCAGAAACACTGTTGGAACACATGGACGACCCATAAGTGATGATACGGTTCGTCGGCGATTAGCTGCTAGAAACATGAGATGTCGCCGTCCAGCAAGAGGACCTATTCTTACTCCTCGACACCGTCAAGCTCGTCTTCAGTGGGCCACTCAGCGACAGAATTGGCGAAATCGACAATGGCGTAACATCATCTTCTCTGACGAAAGCCGTTACTGCATTTCAACAGCCGATGGCAGAACCAGAGTGTGGAGAAGACGCGGGGAACGTTACGAAGACAGCTGCATTCTGGAAACAGACGCGTGAGGAGGACCTAGCATCATGGTATGGGGTGGAATTGGGCCTTAACGTTAAACTTGGTCCAGTCATCTTTCAGAACCTTGGCCCAGGCAGAGGAAATGGCGTAACAGCTGCCCGTTACATCGACCAAGTCTTGACACCCCATGTTCAGCCCCATTTCGCACGTCATCAAAACAAGAATTTCCAACAGGATAATGCACGTGCGCATACCGCAAGAGCAACAAGAGACTTCCTACAGCAGAATAACATTAATGTTATGGATTGGCCGGCTTTGAGTCCAGATTTAAACCCTATTGAACATTTATGGGACGAAGTTCAAAGACGGTTGAATAATGAGCAGCCAAGTCCGACAACTGCAGCTGAACTTTCACAAGCGTTTCAGAGAGTATGGGCACGTATTCTGATGGCGTTTATTAATCGGCTCATCAACTCCATGTACCGAAGATGTGCCGCAGTAATTGGTGCCGGTGGAGGACATACACGTTATTAACGGACGTGGGAGCACAGCATTGAAAACATGTGACGTTGCGCCAATTGTGATGTTTTTGTGAACATTGTAACCAAAAGACTGTAAATCGTTCATTAAATTTTGTAAAAATTAATTTAAAATATATAAATGTCACTTTGAAATAAATGTATGTGAACATGTCATTTTGTGCGACGTTTCTTTTGCGGTTCAGTATATATTGTGTATACAATATTGAACATGATTTTATAAATAATACCAAGTTTCATGTAAATTAATTTTAATGGAGATCGTAAAACTGAAATGTTTTTATTCCCAGATGGAGAATTACACGTATTCAAGCAGTGAATTCTTAGAAAATGAATCCGAAATCAAAATATATCTGTGACAGTGGACATGTGACAGTCACTCAGTATTCCCATCATTGTGAGTCATGTCCAATATAAAAACAAATCTTATGGACGATGCGATAGCCTGTTATACAAAGATTTTTTTTTATATGAATGGTGATTACGATTATCTAATCTGTAGCATTTAGTAAATAAATAAAACAAAATTGAGAGCAAAAATGTTTTATTTACCTGTATCAGTTTACCATTATGCTTTTTGTTGGATGTTTCAGAGTTTCTTTTTTTTTTGACAGGTTTACTTTTGGATATTTTGTTTCAATTTTCAAAAAGTGTTGTTCGGGGCTGTCAGGAGTTCATCAGTGGATGTGTAGTTTTAAAATATGATAAGAGTGCAAGTTTGCCTGCTTTTCCCTAGTATGTTTTACATTTATGAATGTACTTAGGAATATGTGTATCACAAATTTGGTTTTTGATATTTATCCAACTATTGGATATTACATGTATTGGCAAACAAGGAGTGTTCGTCATTTAACGTAAACTGTCCACATAATGTTGGTCGGTATCATCAGAAATAATTTATTTTGGCTCATCTTTAAATAAATTTAATATCTAACATTTATTACATTGGTCCAAAGTTGGCCCATTGTTATAACAACACTGGGCCAGTGTCGCTAAACCAATGTTAACATTGGCCCAACTTTGGGCCATTGTCATTTAAATATTAGTTGACATCGGGCCAACGTTGGCCCAATGTAAGTATTCGATTGGGCCAACGTTGGCCTTATGTAAGTATATGATTGGGCCAACGTGGACAAGTTGACGCTCTGGATAATGTCGACGTGAATGGCCCTGTATAGCAGCTTCCAACAGCTCCAGTACTAGTGCTAGTACAGTTTCCAGCTGCTCCTCATTATGAAGACAGTTCATGTCAAATTACGAATGTTGATCAGGATGTTGTCAGCCAGCAACCTGGTAATACAGTTAATTTTTAATATTGAAAATTTAGAGGCACATAATGAGTTTGAAACTTTGAGTACAATGATCTTGCATTTTTTTAATTGAATTTTATCCAAAATTAAGAAGACCATCCTGAAAATTTAACAGTGATAAATGGGAAGTTGGAGTCGAAAAAAGCCATAAAAATAAAAAAAAGCATTAACAATATTAAGTCGTGGATACATTCATAAATTATGTACAGGTGTTACAAGAAACCCATCTTTCGAAAGCTTTTGCTCTATTTAAATCTAGAATCTAGTATCTTGCCCTTGTAGCCCTAGTGCCTGTCGCAAATGCGGCAAGTGTACATCGTATTGGTGCTGATCCGAGGTGGGCGGGGAGCAAGGGCAACGACACAAAATGAAATCACCATGGCTTCTCCTGAAAACCCCCAAATACCAACAAGATCTAAAACGAAATTAGAATCAAGTGATGATGAGGAACACACTGTTGTGCAATTTGTTTGAAGTACGACGAGCAATTTAGAATATCACACGATCCAACTAGACGTTGACCTACTATTGGTGGAGATTTGTGGTTAAGATTTATTCTTTCTCAAAATGTTGGCATTAGGTTACTTTGCCATGGTATTACTATAACTTCAAAGGACGTTGTACGAGAAGTGTTTTTGACATCACAGTACCCAGTGCCGTATTACCAAACCAAAACGAATTTAAGTATTACAAAAACAAATTCTTGTAGTTCAGCTTATTAATTTCTAGTGGTGATACAGGATCATTTTAATGGGTTTTTAGCGCCAGTGTTTGACATTCGAAATAATGTTCGGTCTTTTGGATTATCTCTCGTAAATTTAGGAAAAGTACACTTTCTGTTGACGAATTATTATAACAAGATTTCTGCAAACGTTTTGAATAATGGTTTCATAATGATGCATATAGATTGTAAAAATTTAAAGTCAGTGTTTCAACATCTTAAAAAAAGGCTGCAAACACTTCAGAGTGAAAGTAATGTCGAAAGAACTGATAGACTCATAATGACAGACCGCTTTCTTCATTGCATACCAAAAGATTTAGTTAGTTCCAAAAAAAAAAAAAAGACTGGAAGATTTCGTTTAATAATAATAATAAATAACAATCAAAAGATACTAGTATTAGATATAGTAAATTTATACTATGCTGTATGCGACGCATTTCAAGGAGTTACCTCTCATCAGCAGCATTAAAACCGAATAATTCCTTCATTATATCCTTTCACAGTGCTAATTGAAACATTAGTTGACATCGGGCCAACGTTGGCCCAATGTAAGTGGGCCAACGTTGGCCTAATGTAAGTATATGATTGGCCAACGTGGATAATGTCGACGTGAATGGCACTGAATAGCAGCTTCCAACAGCTTCAGTACTAGTGCTAGTGCAGTTTCCAGCTGCTCCTCATTATGAAGACAGTTCATGTCAAATTGCGAATGTTGATCAGGATGTTGTCAGCCAGCAACCTGGTAATACAGTTAATTTTTAATATTGAAAATTTGGAGGCACATAATGAGCTTTATTTTCGAAGAAGTTAGATATCTTTAACTCTTACTCTTTTAAATACAAAGTTTGAAACTTTGAGTACATTGATCTTGCATTGTTTTTAATTGAATTTTATCCAAAATTAAGAAGACCGTCCTGGTAATTTAAAAGGGATAAATAGGGAGTTGGAATGTAAAAAATGCATAAAAATTTAAAAAAAAGCATTATTATATTAAGTCGTGGATACATTCATAAATTATGTACAGGTGTTACAAGAAACCCATCTTTCAAAAGCTTTTGCTCTATTTAAATCTATGTCGCTATCAGATCTGTTGTGCAATTTGTTTGAAGTACGACCAGCAATTTAGAATATCACAAGATCCAACTAGACGTTGATGGAGATTTGTGGTTAAGATTTGTTCTTTCTCAAAATGTTGGCACTATGTTACTTTACCTTTGTTTTTACTATAAATTCAGAGTTCGGTGTACGAGAAGTGTTTTTTAAATCTCAGTATCCAGTGCCGTATTACCAAACCAAATCGAATTTAAGTATTACAAAAACAAATTCTTGTAGTTCAACTTATTAATTTCTAGTTGTGATAAAGGATCATTTTAATGTGTTTTTTTCAGCACAAGTGAGTGAAATTCGAAATAATGTTCGGTCTTTTGGATTATCTCTCGTAAATTTAGGAAAAGTACACTTTCTGTTGACGAATTATTACAAGAAGATTTCTGCAAATGTTTTGAGTAATGGTTTCATAATGATGCATATCGATTGTAAAAAAATTGAAGACAGTGTTTCAACATCCGGAAAAAAGGCTGCAAAAAAATCAAAGTGAAAGTAATGTCGAAAGTACTGCTAGACTCATAATGACAGGCCGCATTCGTCGTTGTTTACCAAAAGATTTAGTTCCAAAAAAAAAAAAGACTGGAAGATTTCGTTTAATAATAATAATAAATAAAAATCCAAAGATACTAATATTAGATATATTAAATTTATACTATGCTGTATACGACGCATTTCAAGGAGTTACCTCTCATCAGCAGCATTAAAACCGAAACATTTGGAAGAACAAAAACCAACCTTATTTTAAACAAGAAGTACACATAACCAAAAATACCGAAATGGGAAGCCAAATTTCAGCTATGGAGATCTACCATGTGCAATACAAGCAATGAACCCTTAGTATCTCTATTATTTTATAATTTTGCTAAATACTGGTAATTTCTGTAACAAATCAATGAATATCATGTCAGACAAGTCTGACGACTGGGTTGGCGAATACCCTCGGGGACCTAGGATCCACCATGCAAAGGTATCGTTCCAGGAGTTTCAAAATAACAATCTAAAGATACTAATATTAGATATAGTAAATTTATACTATGCTGTATACGACGCATCTCATCAGCAGCATTAAAACCGAATCATGCATTCATTATATCCTTTCATATTAATTCTTTTATTGATTGTACTCTACAATATTCTACTTCGATCAGGCTGGGTATAATCGAGATTTAAGCCTTTGAGAGAGGTGACTTCTTCCTACAAGACATAACTGGGAGAAGTGGAAAGTCATCGGGAGAAGAAAATGTATCTTGGTTTTACATGGAATTAATACTTAGAAAACTTTTATTTTTTAGTTAAAGCTTTCTTGGCTTATTATTCCAGTGGAATTTCAAGGTTCTTAATTTTTGTGAAACAATTGCATTTTCTTTTAAAAATGTGTTTTTGGAGACGGTTTTGCTTCTTGTTTTTGGTTTGGAACGCCAACAATCAATTGGCCAAAGACAAGGTCAAATAAGGCATTTTAATAGAATAGGCACCTATCTCAGTTTTATTGTTTTCAAGAATTTGGTTTTACCACTGAGTCGATACCACTGATGATGGACTCCACTGCTCCCAGTTCTGTCTTGTTGCGGATGTGTCCACTTTTAGCACATGTGTATAGAGGCCTTATATAAACGCGAATTGTGTGAACTTTAAGAAGAAAAAGTATCTTTTCCACACGAGGTTGTTTGTCTTTACAAAGAAATCAGGCAGATATCAGACGGTTTTTTTAACAACGTCATAGTAAAGTTTCCCACAAGCTTTAACGATGTCATAGTATATCTTGCATTGTATGATGGTGTTTTCGTGTATGAATACTTATGTTGCTGCGTTTCAAAATGTTTTATAAGAAAATAAATAATTCAGGTTTGCTTGAAAATATCAAGATTTTACTATGGATAGGCCCTTTATTCCGGTATTTCAGCATTTGCTCTGGTTCGTGGCAAAATATTTGTCATAAAGGTCCTACTCGTAATAAAATCAGGATATTTTGAAGCCACGGGGAATTATTTCCTAATTAATTGTTCTTGTTTAAATGATGAATTACATAATTTGACTGTGGAAATGGTTATATTATGAAAATAGTTTTATTCAAAATATGCTCTGAAAAGGAGAGACCGCACCGTATTACTCGCAGGAGAACTGAAAAGGTCAATCCAATGTAGGATTCAATTTAAATTGGCAAAATTAACGTATTTTTCCTATTAGAATAGAAATAATTCATGGGGATGTCCCTCGGTACAAAATATCCGACTATAAAGGCCCGGAGCGTGTGTAAATAACTTCAACTATATAACCCCCATGAATTATTTTCGAATTTTTACCTTCTCATGGTTACATTTTTAAAACAAGGGAATAAATATTACAAAAAAGAAATTCCTTTTCAGGAGCATTTATCTCAAAACAAAAGATCCTTTGAATACAAATAAATGTCACATGACAGTAGATATATTTAATAGTGTTTAACATAAACAACGGCATAGTAACCATAAATACAACACCCTTTTGTGTTTCGGTTCGTGTACCTTTAATAAACTGAGATAGTTTAGCCGGTGTTTGGTGAACAAAACCCTGACGTATATAATTCAGAGGAGTTTAAATGTATGCGAGATGTGAAAAAAACAAGAGAAAGGCAATCTTCTGTACATAGTTACAATTGACGTGAGTCAAATATCATATATCGGTTTAGGGTTTTATACATTTTTGGTGTTATGGTGATTATTTATTTTCATATTTATTCTTGCATAAAACCTTTGTTATACCTGTTATGTCCTTTAAACCTCTTTATTCTAAACACAAAGTTCACACAATAATTGTACAATCAAACTTTGAAAATTTAATATTATTAACATTTGTGATAAGTGTATAACATGTATTAGCAATCAATTTTCGCTTTCTAATTTACACAAATTTCAAAGTATACATTTATAGCAAATGGGTCATTTTAAAAAAGTCCATTTTCCTGTCCACTTATGTTAAAAAAATATTCAGACACAATGACATTATTTTCTTGTGCCTAACCAAAAGTTCGCAATTTTTTCAAATCTGCATATCTACAATGAGAACGATTTTCTCCTTGCAATCCAAAATAAATTGATTTTGAAGCTCAATATTGAGCAATTTTTGAGTGTCCGGACTGAGAGAACCATGTTTGCACATTATTTTTCAATGATTTTTTGTATGTTTTTAAATCGGCAAAATTATTTTTTTGGATAGCATATAATTGAATTTTAACAAGAAATTAAAGTCTTGAAGATATTTATATATATGTTTATAAAACAGTAAATTATGCTGGCGTCCATGAAATGCATGTCTGTCCTGTTACCGGTGCAAAATTTGCAGAGCATTAATTTTTGGCTGCATATACGAATATCTTCTATGATGAAATCAAAAGTACAAAAGTTTTCCAAATTACAACCAAAACAATAGAACTTTAAAAGAAACGGAAGAAAAGTTATAACCAGAAAAGTAAGTCAAATTGATAGCGTACCCTTTTAGAATGTCTATCATGTTAACAACAAATGTATACATTAGTACACCCATACGTTCTCAAAAGGGTCACTAACTGTTTGGAAACAAAGAACGCTAACTGAATAAGCCATACACAGATGCAAGGGGAGCTGTTATTTTGAAATATACTCAATAAAAATATAATTTTGTCCATCCTATTACTGTCTATCCTGTTACCTTGAATAAAGTAACCGGATAGACATATTAAGTATAAGAATAAACAACTATGTATCTTTAGGCCTGATGAAATACTTGAAAATGAAATGAAACATTTGATATTCAACATATCTTTAAGAAAAATCAAACAATTATGCAAGGGGAGTTGTTGTTTGCAATAGAATCAATAAACATATAATTTTGTCTATCCTGTTACTGTCTGTCCTGTTACCCCAACTTGGTAACAGGATAGACAAATATGTATATGTAAACTTTCGATGTCCGTTCCTGTTGCCATAGAAAAGAGCCTTTTACTAAAATTATATGTAATCAAAGAACTAAGTCCAATATAAGCCGAATATAAGAAGGTACTTCAGTTGGTTTTGCGTTGATTTTAGCAATTTTTGCAGCATTTGAAAATCTATCTTTAGATAGTTTTTTTCAGGACGCAACATTAAGTGATATTTTTATCCCATTAATGCAAAGAAATTAAATATGCTGTTATTGTTTTCTTAACCACCATTAACGTATCTTTGAGAAACAAACAATATGTTTTTCACATTTTTCCTGTTGATATTAAAAAAATTCTCACAAATGTGGTTACAGGATAGACAAAATTTTGCACCGAAAATGTGTCAATAATATTTTTATGTTATGTCACTAAGATTGCATATTTGAGTATTTTGTTCAAGAAGTATCATATATTTTACAAGTTTAATAAAAATGATGATTCAAACAAATTGTTATTTCTCAATTTTGGAATGTTAAAAATGCCCATTTTTCGAAAATGACCCAAATATCACGTGACCTACTAAGACTTATTACCGTAGAATATTTATTGCAAAATGGTATAAATCACGATTTCACAAACATGTGCTGGTATCTTTATAATGTAGACCGCCTCGGTGGTCTCGTGGTAGCGTGCTCGCCCCGAGTGCGGAAGGTCGCGGGTTCGATCCCCGGCCGGGTCAAACCAAAGACATTAAAACTGGTATTTGCTGCTTCTCCGCCACGCACGTGGCATGTAGGAGTAAGAGCAAAGACTGGTCGGCTCTGAGTCAGTATAATGTGTCCGAGTGAGGTGATATTTCTTCCTGCGGACAGTTACCCCGTGAACTAGCACATTAAAAATCCGACTTAGCGTGTCGGTCTAGTACAAAGCAGGGATCATATTCATTATAATATCAACATGTTCTCGTCCTGATATGCACGTGGTTGCCACTGGACGTTAAACAATAATTCATCCATCCATCTTTATAATAGACCTTAATTCATGCTTGTAAAGTTCAAGTTTGAAAGAAATAATGTCACAAGCGTTTTTATTTTGTTTAGGTTAGTCGAAATATTTTGGCACCACAGGGGGTAAAATCAATGTAGAAATTAAAAAAGATTTAATCATATTGTTAACTTATAATATCCAATGGATTTTCTAATAAAAATTCAATCCTTATAATATTTTGCTAGATTATTTCAAATAAAGATTAATCCAATACTTCATGCTGCATAAAATCAATAAAAAAACTCTATTCTCGAAAAAAAAAACTGATTTGCTAGAATGTGAAAAAAGAAAAATTGATTTTATTCAGACCTACAAAAAAAAGAAATCTCAGCCCCCCCTCCCCCCCCCCCCCCAATAAAAAAAAACAACAACAACTTACAAATCTTTAAAACAAAATATCGATACATATTCTCTTGTTACATGTCTTATGTATTTTAAATTGTTGAAAAAAATATTTGCAGCCAGATTTTCCTTTATTTTGAATAATCTTATGCAACTATCTGATCTTTTAAAGGGTGAGTTCCCCCGCCAAATCAACTGGGGCATCTTGAAGGTAACAAACATTTTAAATATTTTTAAAATTGGTAGTAATGTCGACTAATATCACCAAAGATTGCAGAATAAAGATAATAACAGTGCACTGACTAGACATTAAATTCGATATACGAATTGTATGAACACAATCGTGTAACATTGTGTCAAATTTGAATATTTTGACGTGTTCAGATGATCGATCCATGTATCTATGGGATTTGTGTAATCTCTAAAAATCTGTTCCCCTCTAATGGATCATACGGTAACAACAAAGGTAGACACTGATGAGTAACAATTATCATTCATTAAATGCATTAATTTCATGAGTGTCGTAGTAAATATTGGGTAAATCTATATATATTAAGGAGATAAATTTACGATAGCCTTTTGTTATAAATTTATCTTATTTCATAAGTTTTAAACACTACCACATATTAAATGTGCCTATACGCCTAAACCTAAAGTATGAATAAGCCAAGATACAAAGTTTTAATATAAATCAAATATTCACAGAGAATATAAAAGGGGGTAATTGGATATTTTGTTCAAAATGCATGCCCCTTTTGTATGAATGAAGTTTTATTATTTAATTGAAGTCATCCACTATTTATTTTAGAGTTACCCCTATTTATTTTAGAGTTAAGTCAAATCTTAAGCATTTTTTAACTTAAGTTTTTTTTATGCATGACTTAAATGGAGCGGGCAGGGTTTCAATAAAGTAAGATTTTGCTAAGCAAATTCTTAACTTGACTCGTTTTATGCATACCACTCAGGTAATGTTGGCGGAGTTTACTTAACTAAGTGATTTCTTAGCAAAACCACACCCTTTACTTATATTTTGCCATACTCATACTACCAAGTAATAATAGGGAGTAGACACCCCCTTTCCACCCGGGGCCAGTTACGTACTCGATAAATTATGCGAGACGTTAACATACTGCATTACTGCATCCCTGAATAAAATCTTTAAATAAAAGCAAATTTTGACATGCAGTAAGGAAGTTTTCTAGATGTATATTTTTAAAGTAGCAGTCATTATTTACCAGGTGAAATATTTTGTAAATCCATGAGAAGGAGCAAAACTAGGCCTTCATCGTAACATGCCTACGGAACTACGTTTAACGCTGATACCTGCATTAAGATATTTTTACCCCCTCCAATGCATATCTGCAAAGACACTCTGAGGAAATATTACTTCATTTACCATAAAACAGTATTTAAAGCATACATTTACATGTATACAAAACTTCCAAATGCAACAAAATAAAAGCAAGCCACCATATATAGGTATAAAACTCGTAAATGAGATATGTGAGTTACCTGTACATAAAAGTACACATATATCTGATTAATAGCTTATTGTTTTTTCGTTTAGTTGGGATTTTACGCCGTTTTCAGCACATTTGGTTATTTCGCGGCGGCCAGTATTTATGGGTGGAGGAAGCCTGAGTACCCGGAGAGGACCACCGACCTCTGGTAGAAAAATTGGCAATCCATGTCAATTGAGATCGAAGTCGAACACACCCCGCCACATGTGAGATTCGAACTCACAACCTCAGTGTTGACAGGCTAATGATTATTAGTGGTCATGACGAACTACCTAGACCACTCGGCCACCGAGGCTACCGAGGCCTGCGAGACCCCCCCCCACTTGATTAATAGAGAATCTTAGATAAAATAACTCGATCGAAAAATTTAAAAAAGCAGAATGGAGTGCAAAATGTTATATGAATTGAACTTTTAAATTAATGAATTTATGATAGTTTACACTTTAATATATAGAAAATGCCTACAATTGCTTTTACCGTTTCCCTTACAGGATCGATTTCCTCCTCCTCAAAATGTGACCTTGTTGCGGATTGTAGTTTTTAAAAATGACAAAAAAGTTAAATAATAAGATGAAAACCAGTTTGTCTTGTTAATTTTCAAAGTGAAAACAAAAATGTATTGTGTCATTACTAAATTAAACAGAATGATGAAATGAAATGTAATGAAAAATATTTGAGCATTTAAAAAAATAATAATAAAATCGTACAAACAATATAAAAATAAGGATATTGTGAAATGGATAGAATTTTATTTTTTTATCTTTTTCTAAGAATTTAGAATTTTTATAATCTTCGAAAATAGATTTAAGCTTATGTAACTAAAAATAAAATATAACAAAGGAGCTTTTTAATTTTTTTTGTACAAAGAAATACAACCTTCAAAGATATTTTTGCCCAATTTTCAGAAAAAAATTAGGTTTCAGTAATTGTTTTGGAATTTTTGGGTTGTCAAACCAAATAAATTTCCAGGCTTTGTCGAGGTCGACGATCAACTTACGGTCTTCATTAGAAAAAATGTATAAGGAAGACGGAGTTATCCCCTTCTTTCCGATTTTCCTGTTAAGCTACTTGCATACGTCAGAATGCAATTAAATGTACACGACAGTTACCATCTCCAGACGCCGTGAACCCTCTCTTATAGGTCGTGAATCTACACCAAAATTTTCTGATTAACGCACAAATGTGTAAAGATTGCGTAAAAATTATGAGAGTGATTGAAAAAAAAAACGATTTAAGACAGTGCAAAGAATTAAAGTCAGACTAACAAATGTTGATTTTTCGTCAAAAACATGGAATAAAATCTATAAACCACTCACTCATGGTGTAAGTCCAAGAGTTTGTAATAGCGCAAGTGACCTCCGATGTCTTGACTATCAATATTTCTTATTGGAGGCAATAGTAACGCGACATTTTTGAAATATCTTTACATCGGCTAAAATCGACGAATTTTTTTCTGGCCTATATACGTAGGTGAGTTCTGATTTTTTTGCATCAGAACAATTCTGACTGGAACAAGTCGATACCCTGACTGTTAATGGCAATTTAAGAGGGTAGGCCTGGGTTAGGCCAAAATTTTCCACTCGTTTAATTTTTTTCATATTTTCGTCATGCATTATATATGTCTCAATACACCACCTGAGAAAATTTTGTTGAAATTCAACCACGCGTTTCCTTCACAGGGTTCATTGAAAATGGGCATTTAAGGGGTACCCTTCATTCCATGAGATGACACAAGTTAATGAATATTACTACCTCTCATAGGACATATGTTGGATAAAAATAGTTAAAATTGTTAAACTGAAGAACAGTCTTAATCAAAAATGAAATATGATGGTTAAATTCATTCTTGATATGAAAATTCAAAGGGAAAAAGTACCAGACATATTAGGAATTTCGTTCATTTTCAGTTGCCTCATTAAATATTAAAACACTGCTGTAAAAAATTCTACCGTTTAATTCTTACAAAAAACTGTTAAAACAAATATCATATATATATATGTTATATGACAAAAAATATGAAATTTTAACCACAAGTTTTCACAAAATTTTGATATTGAGACATTGAAAAAAATAAAGATTTTCCCATAATACTATTTGAAGCTGCGTTATCATTCATTATATGTAGTTTATATATGCTATACAACAAATCATGGTTACTAGTATATGATTTAAGACAGAAAATATCTCTAAAACATCCGATTCCTCAATTAAATACTATTTAAAATAATCCTGAAAATGTCAGGAGTGTGACATTGTATGTGCGATGGACTATTACAGTTACAGATTATGAGATATAAGCAACCACTCACTGAGATGAGGACGAGATAAGCACACACTACAAACACTAACAGGATAATGAGATATAAGCAACCACGCACTGAGATGAGGACGAGATAAGCACACACTACAAACACACACTTCTCAATGGGGGGGGGGCTAATTCTAGATTATATATTACGAATTTATGGGACTAGTAGAAAATTCTAGTAAGGATTTATGAAATTATTGCAAATATTGACTCAGCATTTTCTTCATTTCGAGTAGCTTTTTCATCATCGTAATATGCATTTCATAATTGCCTCTGGATGTTAAACAATAATTCATCAATATATCAAATCCTACGTGATTATCGATTTTGTAAATATTTCGAAAAATTTTTAGATTCGTTACGAAGATGCCCCTTACCGAACCTCTTCACTTCGTCTAATGCGAGTAAATTTTGCCACGTCATTCCTATTGTTTGATGTCAAGAAAAAAAAACATTAATAGGAGTTATCTCCCTTACCCCAGGCCTACCCCTTAATTGTTAACAAAATGATTTTCATGAATAAAACCTTTTTTTATTTATTTCTTCCAAATCTAGATTATCTTAGGCCTTTATACTCTGTTGATCATTTTGAATCCAGAGGTTTTACCTTATCTACGCTTGATTAAACATAAAACCATGGCTTCTGTTTGGTTACTTCTTCAGATCATTCGAGTGATGATACTTCCAAAATGTATCCAATTTCCTTGGCAAAAAGGTCTGAAAATATGCATAATGAACTGAATCAGTACATTATTGCCTTAATATATACTGTAACTGATTTGCTTTATTTTGTACTTTCAAATGAAATATGTTGAATTGTATTGGTTGTGATTTTTTATTTAAATCAGAAAAACATGAAGATGTAATTATCGTTACCGTGATAAAAAATATTAAATACATATCTTCCGGAGCACCTGATGTCACTCTCGGTTTTTTTTAATGTGGGTTCACAATGCTAGTGCATTAGTTTCTGTGCTGTCTTGTTCTTATTTTGTTTAGTTTATTATACGTTTTTATTCTTATAGTTATACATACTTATGGTGTTTGTTGTGTTCCATTCTTCTGACTGTCTTTTCCTTGGCTTCGAATTTGTGGACTTTTCCCACTTTTTTGTCGCTTCGGTATTCTTTTGCCGATATTTAGCATGTGAAATTGAGTAATAGATTTTTATTGGGTTTTTTGTCATACTAAATGAATTCAACGTACTCATTTTCTTTCTAAGCTTTGGCCAAGGTGCCTACTTTTGTTAAAAATCTAATTGTTTTCCATCTACATTATAGCAGAAAAGAGACACTACACAACATAATTTCATGAAACTTTGTAGTTAATAAGGAAATACAATGAAGATGCGAATATCGACAGGAGATTTTGATTTAATTTTTTTCTAGAAGTTATGCCCTTTTAAACTAATAATTTTGACCAATATACAACTGCATCAGTTTGTCAGCATAACTCCTCTGAAACCACACAAAATAATTCATGAAACTTTGTAGATAAAAGGCCATACTATCTAGATTTGCATATCGATAGGAAATTATGATTCAATGTTTTTTCTAGCAGTTATGCACCCTTGAACTTAGAATGTTGGCCCACATATACTACTGCAACAGTTTGTCAGCGAAAATTATTAAACTACGCAGCAGAACTTCATGTCCACAAGAATCTGACATGGTATGTGGGCGTGTTCACAAAGGTTCTTTCATTGCTTCGGAATTTCTTTGTAGATTCCAATTTGAAGGAGAAAGTAAAAATCCTTTCCGAAAAGTAGCAAGAATCCGTTGGAATGTCTTGCTCTATATTTTAGAAGCAGTATTACCAATATGTGGACATAAAGATTACTTTTGGGTTTGTAAAAATTTTCTCTGCCCAGAATATACCATTAATTGTCTGTCAATCAGTAATCCATAGTTGTATACTTCAGACCACATTGTACATAGAAGAAAAGAATAGCCGGAATCTGCTAAATTCATTTGATTCAACAATTTCTCACATTCCATTTGTTTTCAACTCACATTCATGGACAAATCTTTATATAAATTCCAATAGGAGCTTCAGAAGGGAGTTAACTCTATTGGGAATGAAGCCTTAAACTCCCTCAGAGTCTATAAAGTCTTAATATTGAACGAAGGTATAAAATGTTGTTATGCACTGTTAATGTAATTATTCAATTAGCTTTCTACACATTACAAGTCTATTTTCCATCTTTTTGAAATATTGTTTCAAATGTACCAGAAAAAAATTATCCTGCTCCCAAAAAGTCACATAATTATATATTATTCTCTTAATAGAATGTGTTCATAGATTGAATCATCAGTGTGGTCCTTGCCTCCGCCCTAAAAAGCCAATCTACCCCACCTCCTCAGTATGGGTTAAGCAAACAAAGAATATTGTAAACCTGGCCTCAAAACCTAGGGCTAACAGATGTGGAATTCCGAAAATTGTCAAATTATTTTGAGATCTACTTTTCTTTCATTTTTTATTTGTCTGCAATATTGTCATACATTGTATTTAAAGGCACGATAAAGTTTAAGAATATTGATTTTCAAATTTTGGGCTTTCAGTCCATATAGTTTTAATTTAATCTTGGAACATAAACTAATTTTTGTTAATGTTTATTTTATGTTGTTTATGTCTCTACACTATTATCATATACTTTTACAAGGGCTACTACGTGAAATCAAAAAGAAACTAGCCCAATCCTTTAATTTCACTTTTCGTTATATTGATGTAAATAACGACAAATTCCAAGACTGGTGTATCTCATCTACCCCAGTTATCTTGAAATTAAGGATACTACAGATACACCAAAGTCCACTTCATATTTGGATTTGTTTCTTGAAATAGACAATGAGGGACATCTGAAGACAAAACTTTATGACAAACGTGATGACTTCAACTTTCCTATTATTAACTTTCCCGTCTTGAGTAACACTATACCAGCAACCTCTGCATATGGCGTCTTCGTTTTTCAGCTGGTCCGATTTTCAAGGGGATGCGTGAGCTACCCTGACTTTCGAAAAAGAGGATAACTGCTGTCACAAAAGCTTCTTAACCAGGGTTTTATCAGAGACAAGTTGATGGCATCACTACGGAAATTGTACGGTCATCATCGCGAATTGATTGACCGTTACGGACTTCTAATATCTAAGATCATTTTTGCCCTGTTCCCACTGTCGTAACATTTCATGTGCCTCCACCGATTTGTGACTTCCACCGGATTTACTTTGTTGAACTTCACGACGGGTTCCGTATACGGAGCAGGAACTGTTTACCATTCCGGAGCACCTGGGTTCACTCTGCATTTTATGGGAGTTCGTGTTGTTCATTGTTTTTTTTCAGTGTTTATTTGTTATCTTTGTGGTTGTTCATTTGTCTTCCCGGGTATGTATGTCGAATGGATTACGTTTTTTTTATTTGCTACTTAGGTATAGTTCTCCTCTATTGTAGATGTTTACTCGTAATTGTGACGTCATTGCCTAACATATACACTAAATCAAATATATAAAGTAAGTCGAAGTCGTTAGAATTTTTTTTATAAACGGGACCTGGCCAGCGTTTAACAAAATGTCGTGCGTTAAACAAAATCGTAATACTAATATTACGATTACTTTGCATTTCACAAAGAGTTTTTTTAAAGATATTGTACGATTAAAACAATCTTAGTTCCACGATCATTCGTGGGCAGTCCTAGCTGTTAATCGCAGTGTCTTTTCAGCGAGTATTTTTACATTTTGACTGCAAAAAATTAAGGGAAAAAAATTCAGATAGGGATATTCCTAAAAGACCGGGTACTGAGTATTGTTTGAAGTCGTTTCCCAAGACATGTAATTTTAGACATAACTGAATTCCTTATACAAGACATTGATTTCAAAATCTGTCGTCTGCTACAGCAGTTATTTTCAGAAATAAAAAAATCAAAATAAATTATAACCACTTACGAAATTTCCGTTTATTTTCAATAAATAAAATACAATAACAATAATGTCGAATAATTTGGAGAACTACATTTCAATTGTTCGCCTTTATTTTACGCCGAAATTTTTATTGGAAGATTTACATATTTTTTTTAATGAAGATAAGATTTGTCTTTTTCACATTATAATTGCTGTATAATTGTGAAAAATATCACATGAAATACAGTTTTATACAATAAAATACAGGTTTCACTATAACTTTCTAATAAAAATCAAAAGATTTTAATAGTTATACAAAATCCAAGCGTGTCTGTTGTTTGAAGCATGTTGGATAAAAGCGAATTAGATTTTTAAAATATTGGAGAATCGTTAATAAACATCCACGCTTCATGTTAATTACTGCTGGCACACCAAAGCTGCAATTTATACTAGATATGTCGTAGATGTTTATCTTTTGGACGCAAAAGAGTTCTCCACGATAACAAAATAGTACGATCATGATTAATTTCTACGAATATGTCTGTGAAACACGCGTACGATTTCTCTTACGACAATCGTACGATCCATCGTGAATGGTAATCATACGCTCGCGTTGTGAAACGATGGCCAGGAGTCTAAATGGGTCGCTTTCTGACATTGTGAAATCAATTTTGTAACTTAGTCTTCTGTTTTATTGTCAAATAAAATGTTATGATTTTGTCCATTATGTGGCTGCATATGACATGCAATATTTTACTTTTTACTTTCACAATCTATCTATTATTGTACAGAAGTATTTCCCATGGTGCGAAAGTGACGCCATGAAAGTCTGTTAAATCAAAGATTTGAAGAAAATTGACTGTATAGATTTTAGTCAAAACAAATACGAAAAACAGCCTTGATCAAAAACGTCTTTTTATTATAATGTTTGTCTTTCATCAGATACATTTCAGTAAAATATCTTTTTGAGCAAATATGTTGCTCATATCAAAATGTTAATTGAAAAGTACAAAAATGAGTGATGTTTGGTGTTTTTCATTGATTTCTTCCCAATTAGAAACTTGGAAGGCTCTTTCACATAAATTTTTTGTTAAACACAAACATATATCTGAAAATGAAATATTTTAAGAGTACCACAGTACCAAATGTCACCTGAGACGAAATTTTTTCTGGCCTATATACGTAGGTGAGTTCTGATTTTTTTGCATCAGAACAATTCTGACTGGAACAAGTCGATACCCTGACTGTTAATGGCAATTTAAGAGGGTAGGCCTGGGTTAGGCCAAAATTTTCCACTCGTTTAATTTTTTTCATATTTTCGTCATGCATTATATATGTCTCAATACACCACCTGAGAAAATTTTGTTGAAATTCAACCACGCGTTTCCTTCACAGGGTTCATTGAAAATGGGCATTTAAGGGGTACCCTTCATTCCATGAGATGACACAAGTTAATGAATATTACTACCTCTCATAGGACATATGTTGGATAAAAATAGTTAAAATTGTTAAACTGAAGAACAGTCTTAATCAAAAATGAAATATGATGGTTAAATTCATTCTTGATATGAAAATTCAAAGGGAAAAAGTACCAGACATATTAGGAATTTCGTTCATTTTCAGTTGCCTCATTAAATATTAAAACACTGCTGTAAAAAATTCTACCGTTTAATTCTTACAAAAAACTGTTAAAACAAATATCATATATATATATGTTATATGACAAAAAATATGAAATTTTAACCACAAGTTTTCACAAAATTTTGATATTGAGACATTGAAAAAAATAAAGATTTTCCCATAATACTATTTGAAGCTGCGTTATCATTCATTATATGTAGTTTATATATGCTATACAACAAATCATGGTTACTAGTATATGATTGAAGACAGAAAATATCTCTAAAACATCCGATTCCTCAATTAAATACTATTTAAAATAATCCTGAAAATGTCAGGAGTGTGACATTGTATGTGCGATGGACTATTACAGTTACAGATTATGAGCTATAAGCAACCACTCACTGAGATGAGGACGAGATAAGCACACACTACAAACACTAACAGGATAATGAGATATAAGCAACCACGCACTGAGATGAGGACGAGATAAGCACACACTACAAACACACACTTCTCAATGGGGGGGGGGCTAATTCTAGATTTTATATTACGAATTTATGGGACTAGTAGAAAATTCTAGTAAGGATTTATGAAATTATTGCAAATATTGACTCAGCATTTTCTTCATTTCGAGTAGCTTTTTCATCATCGTAATATGCATTTCATAATTGCCTCTGGATGTTAAACAATAATTCATCAATATATCAAATCCTACGTGATTATCGATTTTGTAAATATTTCGAAAAATTTTTAGATTCGTTACGAAGATGCCCCTTACCGAACCTCTTCACTTCGTCTAATGCGAGTAAATTTTGCCACGTCATTCCTATTGTTTGATGTCAAGAAAAAAAAACATTAATAGGAGTTATCTCCCTTACCCCAGGCCTACCCCTTAATTGTTAACAAAATGATTTTCATGAATAAAACCTTTTTTTATTTATTTCTTCCAAATCTAGATTATCTTAGGCCTTTATACTCTGTTGATCATTTTGAATCCAGAGGTTTTACCTTATCTACGCTTGATTAAACATAAAACCATGGCTTCTGTTTGGTTACTTCTTCAGATCATTCGAGTGATGATACTTCCAAAATGTATCCAATTTCCTTGGCAAAAAGGTCTGAAAATATGCATAATGAACTGAATCAGTACATTATTGCCTTAATATATACTGTAACTGATTTGCTTTATTTTGTACTTTCAAATGAAATATGTTGAATTGTATTGGTTGTGATTTTTTATTTAAATCAGAAAAACATGAAGATGTAATTATCGTTACCGTGATAAAAAATATTAAATACATATCTTCCGGAGCACCTGATGTCACTCTCGGTTTTTTTAATGTGGGTTCACAATGCTAGTGCATTAGTTTCTGTGCTGTCTTGTTCTTATTTTGTTTAGTTTATTATACGTTTTTATTCTTATAGTTATACATACTTATGGTGTTTGTTGTGTTCCATTCTTCTGACTTTGTCTTTTCCTTGGCTTCGAATTTGTGGACTTTTCCCACTTTTTTGTCGCTTCGGTATTCTTTTGCCGATATTTAGCATGTGAAATTGAGTAATAGATTTTTATTGGGTTTTTTGTCATACTAAATGAATTCAACGTACTCATTTTCTTTCTAAGCTTTGGCCAAGGTGCCTACTTTTGTTAAAAATCTAATTGTTTTCCATCTACATTATATCAGAAAAGAGACACTACACAACATAATTTCATGAAACTTTGTAGTTAATAAGGAAATACAATGAAGATGCGAATATCGACAGGAGATTTTGATTTAATTTTTTTCTAGAAGTTATGCCCTTTTAAACTAATAATTTTGACCAATATACAACTGCATCAGTTTGTCAGCATAACTCCTCTGAAACCACACAAAATAATTCATGAAACTTTGTAGATAAAAGGCCATACTATCTAGATTTGCATATCGATAGGAACTTATGATTCAATGTTTTTTCTAGCAGTTATGCACCCTTGAACTTAGAATGTTGGCCCACATATACTACTGCAACAGTTTGTCAGCGAAAATTATTAAACTACGCAGCAGAACTTCATGTCCACAAGAATCTGACATGGTATGTGGGCGTGTTCACAAAGGTTCTTTCATTGCTTCGGAATTTCTTTGTAGATTCCAATTTGAAGGAGAAAGTAAAAATCCTTTCCGAAAAGTAGCAAGAATCCGTTGGAATGTCTTGCTCTATATTTTAGAAGCAGTATTACCAATATGTGGACATAAAGATTACCTTTGGGTTTGTAAAAATTTTCTCTGCCCAGAATATACCATTAATTGTCTGTCAATCAGTAATCCATAGTTGTATACTTCAGACCACATTGTACATAGAAGAAAAGAATAGCCGGAATCTGCTAAATTCATTTGATTCAACAATTTCTCACATTCCATTTGTTTTCAACTCACATTCATGGACAAATCTTTATATAAATTCCAATAGGAGCTTCAGAAGGGAGTTAACTCTATTGGGAATGAAGCCTAAAACTCCCTCAGAGTCTATAAAGTCTTAATATTGAACGAAGGTATAAAATGTTGTTATGCACTGTTAATGTAATTATTCAATTAGCTTTCTACACATTACAAGTCTATTTTCCATCTTTTTGAAATATTGTTTCAAATGTACCAGAAAAAAATTATCCTGCTCCCAAAAAGTCACATAATTATATATTATTCTCTTAATAGAATGTGTTCATAGATTGAATCATCAGTGTGGTCCTTGCCTCCGCCCTAAAAAGCCAATCTACCCCACCTCCTCAGTATGGGTTAAGCAAACAAAGAATATTGTAAACCTGGCCTCAAAACCTAGGGCTAACAGATGTGGAATTCCGAAAATTGTCAAATTATTTTGAGATCTACTTTTCTTTCATTTTTTATTTGTCTGCAATATTGTCATACATTGTATTTAAAGGCACGATAAAGTTTAAGAATATTGATTTTCAAATTTTGGGCTTTAAGTCCATATAGTTTTAATTTAATCTTGGAACATAAACTAATTTTTTTTAATTTTTATTTTATGTTGTTTATGTCTCTACACTATTATCATATACTTTTACAAGGGCTACTACGTGAAATCAAAAAGAAACTAGCCCAATCCTTTAATTTCACTTTTCGTTATATTGATGTAAATAACGACAAATTCCAAGACTGGTGTATCTCATCTACCCCAGTTATCTTGAAATTAAGGATACTACAGATACACCAAAGTCCACTTCATATTTGGATTTGTTTCTTGAAATAGACAATGAGGGACATCTGAAGACAAAACTTTATGACAAACGTGATGACTTCAACTTTCCTATTATTAACTTTCCCGTCTTGAGTAACACTATACCAGCAACCTCTGCATATGGCGTCTTCGTTTTTCAGCTGGTCCGATTTTCAAGGGGATGCGTGAGCTACCCTGACTTTCGAAAAAGAGGATAACTGCTGTCACAAAAGCTTCTTAACCAGGGTTTTATCAGAGACAAGTTGATGGCATCACTACGGAAATTGTACGGTCATCATCGCGAATTGATTGGCCGTTACGGACTTCCAATATCTAAGATCATTTTTGGCCTGTTCCCACTGTCGTAACATTTCATGTGCCTCCACCGATTTGTGACTTCCACCGGATTTACTTTGTTGAACTTCACGACGGGTTCCGTATACGGAGCAGGAAATGTTTACCATTCCGGAGCACCTGGGTTCACTCTGGATTTTATGGGAGTTCGTGTTGTTCATTGTTTTTTTTCAGTGTTTATTTGTTATCTTTGTGGTTGTTCATTTGTCTTCCCGGGTATGTATGTCGAATGGATTACGTTTTTTTTATTTGCTACTTAGGTATAGTTCTCCTCTATTGTAGATGTTTACTCGTAATTGTGACGTCATTGCCTAACATATACACTAAATCAAATATATAAAGTAAGTCGAAGTCGTTAGAATTTTTTTTATAAACGGGACCTGGCCAGCGTTTAACAAAATGTCGTGCGTTAAACAAAATCGTAATACTAATATTACGATTACTTTGCATTTCACAAAGAGTTTTTTTAAAGATATTGTACGATTAAAACAATCTTAGTTCCACGATCATTCGTGGGCAGTCCTAGCTGTTAATCGCAGTGTCTTTTCAGCGAGTATTTTTACATTTTGACTGCAAAAAATTAAGGGAAAAAAATTCAGATAGGGATATTCCTAAAAGACCGGGTACTGAGTATTGTTTGAAGTCGTTTCCCAAGACATGTAATTTTAGACATAACTGAATTCCTTATACAAGACATTGATTTCAAAATCTGTCGTCTGCTACAGCAGTTATTTTCAGAAATAAAAAAATCAAAATAAATTATAACCACTTACGAAATTTCCGTTTATTTTCAATAAATAAAATACAATAACAATAATGTCGAATAATTTGGAGAACTACATTTCAATTGTTCGCCTTTATTTTACGCCGAAATTTTTATTGGAAGATTTACATATTTTTTTTTAATGAAGATAAGATTTGTCTTTTTCACATTATAATTGCTGTATAATTGTGAAAAATATCACATGAAATACAGTTTTATACAATAAAATACAGGTTTCACTATAACTTTCTAATAAAAATCAAAAGATTTTAATAGTTATACAAAATCCAAGCGTGTCTGTTGTTTGAAGCATGTTGGATAAAAGCGAATTAGATTTTTAAAATATTGGAGAATCGTTAATAAACATCCACGCTTCATGTTAATTACTGCTGGCACACCAAAGCTGCAATTTATACTAGATATGTCGTAGATGTTTATCTTTTGGACGCAAAAGAGTTCTCCACGATAACAAAATAGTACGATCATGATTAATTTCTACGAATATGTCTGTGAAACACGCGTACGATTTCTCTTACGACAATCGTACGATCCATCGTGAATGGTAATCATACGCTCGCGTTGTGAAACGATGGCCAGGAGTCTAAATGGGTCGCTTTCTGACATTGTGAAATCAATTTTGTAACTTAGTCTTCTGTTTTATTGTCAAATAAAATGTTATGATTTTGTCCATTATGTGGCTGCATATGACATGCAATATTTTACTTTTTACTTTCACAATCTATCTATTATTGTACAGAAGTATTTCCCATGGTGCGAAAGTGACGCCATGAAAGTCTGTTAAATCAAAGATTTGAAGAAAATTGACTGTATAGATTTTAGTCAAAACAAATACGAAAAACAGCCTTGATCAAAAACGTCTTTTTATTATAATGTTTGTCTTTCATCAGATACATTTCAGTAAAATATCTTTTTGAGCAAATATGTTGCTCATATCAAAATGTTAATTGAAAAGTACAAAAATGAGTGATGTTTGGTGTTTTTCATTGATTTCTTCCCAATTAGAAACTTGGAAGGCTCTTTCACATAAATTTTTTGTTAAACACAAACATATATCTGAAAATGAAATATTTTAAGAGTACCACAGTACCAAATGTCACCTGAGACGAAATTTTTTCTGGCCTATATACGTAGGTGAGTTCTGATTTTTTTGCATCAGAACAATTCTGACTGGAACAAGTCGATACCCTGACTGTTAATGGCAATTTAAGAGGGTAGGCCTGGGTTAGGCCAAAATTTTCCACTCGTTTAATTTTTTTCATATTTTCGTCATGCATTATATATGTCTCAATACACCACCTGAGAAAATTTTGTTGAAATTCAACCACGCGTTTCCTTCACAGGGTTCATTGAAAATGGGCATTTAAGGGGTACCCTTCATTCCATGAGATGACACAAGTTAATGAATATTACTACCTCTCATAGGACATATGTTGGATAAAAATAGTTAAAATTGTTAAACTGAAGAACAGTCTTAATCAAAAATGAAATATGATGGTTAAATTCATTCTTGATATGAAAATTCAAAGGGAAAAAGTACCAGACATATTAGGAATTTCGTTCATTTTCAGTTGCCTCATTAAATATTAAAACACTGCTGTAAAAAATTCTACCGTTTAATTCTTACAAAAAACTGTTAAAACAAATATCATATATATATATGTTATATGACAAAAAATATGAAATTTTAACCACAAGTTTTCACAAAATTTTGATATTGAGACATTGAAAAAAATAAAGATTTTCCCATAATACTATTTGAAGCTGCGTTATCATTCATTATATGTAGTTTATATATGCTATACAACAAATCATGGTTACTAGTATATGATTGAAGACAGAAAATATCTCTAAAACATCCGATTCCTCAATTAAATACTATTTAAAATAATCCTGAAAATGTCAGGAGTGTGACATTGTATGTGCGATGGACTATTACAGTTACAGATTATGAGCTATAAGCAACCACTCACTGAGATGAGGACGAGATAAGCACACACTACAAACACTAACAGGATAATGAGATATAAGCAACCACGCACTGAGATGAGGACGAGATAAGCACACACTACAAACACACACTTCTCAATGGGGGGGGGGGGGCTAATTCTAGATTTTATATTACGAATTTATGGGACTAGTAGAAAATTCTAGTAAGGATTTATGAAATTATTGCAAATATTGACTCAGCATTTTCTTCATTTCGAGTAGCTTTTTCATCATCGTAATATGCATTTCATAATTGCCTCTGGATGTTAAACAATAATTCATCAATATATCAAATCCTACGTGATTATCGATTTTGTAAATATTTCGAAAAATTTTTAGATTCGTTACGAAGATGCCCCTTACCGAACCTCTTCACTTCGTCTAATGCGAGTAAATTTTGCCACGTCATTCCTATTGTTTGATGTCAAGAAAAAAAAACATTAATAGGAGTTATCTCCCTTACCCCAGGCCTACCCCTTAATTGTAAACAAAATGATTTTCATGAATAAAACCTTTTTTTATTTATTTCTTCCAAATCTAGATTATCTTAGGCCTTTATACTCTGTTGATCATTTTGAATCCAGAGGTTTTACCTTATCTACGCTTGATTAAACATAAAACCATGGCTTCTGTTTGGTTACTTCTTCAGATCATTCGAGTGATGATACTTCCAAAATGTATCCAATTTCCTTGGCAAAAAGGTCTGAAAATATGCATAATGAACTGAATCAGTACATTATTGCCTTAATATATACTGTAACTGATTTGCTTTATTTTGTACTTTCAAATGAAATATGTTGAATTGTATTGGTTGTGATTTTTTATTTAAATCAGAAAAACATGAAGATGTAATTATCGTTACCGTGATAAAAAATATTAAATACATATCTTCCGGAGCACCTGATGTCACTCTCGGTTTTTTTAATGTGGGTTCACAATGCTAGTGCATTAGTTTCTGTGCTGTCTTGTTCTTATTTTGTTTAGTTTATTATACGTTTTTATTCTTATAGTTATACATACTTATGGTGTTTGTTGTGTTCCATTCTTCTGACTTTGTCTTTTCCTTGGCTTCGAATTTGTGGACTTTTCCCACTTTTTTGTCGCTTCGGTATTCTTTTGCCGATATTTAGCATGTGAAATTGAGTAATAGATTTTTATTGGGTTTTTTGTCATACTAAATGAATTCAACGTACTCATTTTCTTTCTAAGCTTTGGCCAAGGTGCCTACTTTTGTTAAAAATCTAATTGTTTTCCATCTACATTATAGCAGAAAAGAGACACTACACAACATAATTTCATGAAACTTTGTAGTTAATAAGGAAATACAATGAAGATGCGAATATCGACAGGAGATTTTGATTTAATTTTTTTCTAGAAGTTATGCCCTTTTAAACTAATAATTTTGACCAATATACAACTGCATCAGTTTGTCAGCATAACTCCTCTGAAACCACACAAAATAATTCATGAAACTTTGTAGATAAAAGGCCATACTATCTAGATTTGCATATCGATAGGAACTTATGATTCAATGTTTTTTCTAGCAGTTATGCACCCTTGAACTTAGAATGTTGGCCCACATATACTACTGCAACAGTTTGTCAGCGAAAATTATTAAACTACGCAGCAGAACTTCATGTCCACAAGAATCTGACATGGTATGTGGGCGTGTTCACAAAGGTTCTTTCATTGCTTCGGAATTTCTTTGTAGATTCCAATTTGAAGGAGAAAGTAAAAATCCTTTCCGAAAAGTAGCAAGAATCCGTTGGAATGTCTTGCTCTATATTTTAGAAGCAGTATTACCAATATGTGGACATAAAGATTACCTTTGGGTTTGTAAAAATTTTCTCTGCCCAGAATATACCATTAATTGTCTGTCAATCAGTAATCCATAGTTGTATACTTCAGACCACATTGTACATAGAAGAAAAGAATAGCCGGAATCTGCTAAATTCATTTGATTCAACAATTTCTCACATTCCATTTGTTTTCAACTCACATTCATGGACAAATCTTTATATAAATTCCAATAGGAGCTTCAGAAGGGAGTTAACTCTATTGGGAATGAAGCCTAAAACTCCCTCAGAGTCTATAAAGTCTTAATATTGAACGAAGGTATAAAATGTTGTTATGCACTGTTAATGTAATTATTCAATTAGCTTTCTACACATTACAAGTCTATTTTCCATCTTTTTGAAATATTGTTTCAAATGTACCAGAAAAAAATTATCCTGCTCCCAAAAAGTCACATAATTATATATTATTCTCTTAATAGAATGTGTTCATAGATTGAATCATCAGTGTGGTCCTTGCCTCCGCCCTAAAAAGCCAATCTACCCCACCTCCTCAGTATGGGTTAAGCAAACAAAGAATATTGTAAACCTGGCCTCAAAACCTAGGGCTAACAGATGTGGAATTCCGAAAATTGTCAAATTATTTTGAGATCTACTTTTCTTTCATTTTTTATTTGTCTGCAATATTGTCATACATTGTATTTAAAGGCACGATAAAGTTTAAGAATATTGATTTTCAAATTTTGGGCTTTAAGTCCATATAGTTTTAATTTAATCTTGGAACATAAACTAATTTTTTTTAATTTTTATTTTATGTTGTTTATGTCTCTACACTATTATCATATACTTTTACAAGGGCTACTACGTGAAATCAAAAAGAAACTAGCCCAATCCTTTAATTTCACTTTTCGTTATATTGATGTAAATAACGACAAATTCCAAGACTGGTGTATCTCATCTACCCCAGTTATCTTGAAATTAAGGATACTACAGATACACCAAAGTCCACTTCATATTTGGATTTGTTTCTTGAAATAGACAATGAGGGACATCTGAAGACAAAACTTTATGACAAACGTGATGACTTCAACTTTCCTATTATTAACTTTCCCGTCTTGAGTAACACTATACCAGCAACCTCTGCATATGGCGTCTTCGTTTTTCAGCTGGTCCGATTTTCAAGGGGATGCGTGAGCTACCCTGACTTTCGAAAAAGAGGATAACTGCTGTCACAAAAGCTTCTTAACCAGGGTTTTATCAGAGACAAGTTGATGGCATCACTACGGAAATTGTACGGTCATCATCGCGAATTGATTGGCCGTTACGGACTTCCAATATCTAAGATCATTTTTGGCCTGTTCCCACTGTCGTAACATTTCATGTGCCTCCACCGATTTGTGACTTCCACCGGATTTACTTTGTTGAACTTCACGACGGGTTCCGTATACGGAGCAGGAACTGTTTACCATTCCGGAGCACCTGGGTTCACTCTGGATTTTATGGGAGTTCGTGTTGTTCATTGTTTTTTTTCAGTGTTTATTTGTTATCTTTGTGGTTGTTCATTTGTCTTCCCGGGTATGTATGTCGAATGGATTACGTTTTTTTTTTATTTGCTACTTAGGTATAGTTCTCCTCTATTGTAGATGTTTACTCGTAATTGTGACGTCATTGCCTAACATATACACTAAATCAAATATATAAAGTAAGTCGAAGTCGTTAGAATTTTTTTTATAAACGGGACCTGGCCAGCGTTTAACAAAATGTCGTGCGTTAAACAAAATCGTAATACTAATATTACGATTACTTTGCATTTCACAAAGAGTTTTTTTAAAGATATTGTACGATTAAAACAATCTTAGTTCCACGATCATTCGTGGGCAGTCCTAGCTGTTAATCGCAGTGTCTTTTCAGCAAGTATTTTTACATTTTGACTGCAAAAAATTAAGGAAAAAAAAATCAGATAGGGATATTCCTAAAAGACCGGGTACTGAGTATTGTTTGAAGTCGTTTCCCAAGACATGTAATTTTAGACATAACTGAATTCCTTATACAAGACATTGATTTCAAAATCTGTCGTCTGCTACAGCAGTTATTTTCAGAAATAAAAAAATCAAAATAAATTATAACCACTTACGAAATTTCCGTTTATTTTCAATAAATAAAATACAATAACAATAATGTCGAATAATTTGGAGAACTACATTTCAATCGTTCGCCTTTATTTTACGCCGAAATTTTTATTGGAAGATTTACATATTTTTTTTTAATGAAGATAAGATTTGTCTTTTTCACATTATAATTGCTGTATAATTGTGAAAAATATCACATGAAATACAGTTTTATACAATAAAATACAGGTTTCACTATAACTTTCTAATAAAAATCAAAAGATTTTAATAGTTATACAAAATCCAAGCGTGTCTGTTGTTTGAAGCATGTTGGATAAAAGCGAATTAGATTTTTAAAATATTGGAGAATCGTTAATAAACATCCACGCTTCATGTTAATTACTGCTGGCACACCAAAGCTGCAATTTATACTAGATATGTCGTAGATGTTTATCTTTTGGACGCAAAAGAGTTCTCCACGATAACAAAATAGTACGATCATGATTAATTTCTACGAATATGTCTGTGAAACACGCGTACGATTTCTCTTACGACAATCGTACGATCCATCGTGAATGGTAATCATACGCTCGCGTTGTGAAACGATGGCCAGGAGTCTAAATGGGTCGCTTTCTGACATTGTGAAATCAACTTTGTAACTTAGTCTTCTGTTTTATTGTCAAATAAAATGTTATGATTTTGTCCATTATGTGGCTGCATATGACATGCAATATTTTACTTTTTACTTTCACAATCTATCTATCATTGTACAGAAGTATTTCCCATGGTGCGAAAGTGACGCCATGAAAATCTGTTAAATCAAAGATTTGAAGAAAATTGACTGTATAGATTTTAGTCAAAACAAATACGAAAAACAGCCTTGATCAAAAACGTCTTTTTATTATAATGTTTGTCTTACATCAGATACATTTCAGTAAAATATCTTTTTGAGCAAATATGTTGCTCATATCAAAATGTTAATTGAAAAGTACAAAAATGAGTGATGTTTGGTGTTTTTCATTGATTTCTTCCCAATTAGAAACTTGGAAGGCTCTTTCACATAATTTTTTTGTTAAACACAAACATATATCTGAAAATGAAATATTTTAAGAGTACCACAGTACCAAATGTCACCTGAGACGAAGTTTTTCATTACTTTTTTATGTTTTAATCGAAGGGGCCAAATATCAATGAAAGCACAAAATAAACCATATAATTACCATGCCTTTTATGCATTTAGACTCTTTACAACATGCCGTTGAATGTATGTATGTTTTACAGTTTTAATAATAAAAAATTTTAGTTTCTTTTTTATTTCTCAGTTTTATTTCTTTACAGCTTTGTTATACACTGTAGATAAGGTTTTCACAATTTTAATTTTCAAAAATTCTGGTTCTCAGAAAATACCGAGGCCTTATTATTCTGAGGAGAAGAAAAAGATACAAGAAGATTGAATGTTGATTTTAATAATAAAATTTGAAAAACAGGGAATTCAGATGTAGCTAAGGTTTCCGACAGCATTTTAGTTTTATATTAGTTTTCACTTATTTTGTGTAACAATGCTTCCGGCAGATCTCTCTGAAAAAAAGTAGAATATGTAATTGTCTTTTGTTTAGTCGAGGCAAACCATATATATCTTGATACTTAGAAACTTCCTTAGACAAATGCAAAATGTTGACTACAAAATCAAATCAATCAAAATAATACTTCTATTTTTGTCAGAAAATATTCAAGCATTCTTGGTAATTTTAAATGTAAAACTCCCCGTTGGTGGATAAAACGTCATATAAAATCGTGTCGATTATAACTACTGGAGTAGGAGCATAGTTTAGCGTTTTGATCACTGTATGCTATTTGTATATTATGATATATAGTAACATAAAATGAAATGTACAGGGATATTTATCTTTGGCTTTTTATTCGGTTCACAAATTATTTCTTTCGGAATATAGTTTAATTTCAGATACCTTGTACAATGGTTTTTTATTTGTTTTTACATAAAAGCTTGTGGTACATTTTGTGCATTCACTTTGTAAGGTGTATGAGGAGAATCTCCTTTTTCACAGTTTTGCTTTTATTTCAAGTTTCATCGATCCTATACCTCCTGTCTCGTTTCACTCCTATGTAAAATATAATTCTATCCATTACCTTTTTATAGATATTTACATTTCATACATGTAGTAGTTGATCTCATCAAGGTGAAAATACTATTCTTTAGATTGTCTTAGTGTGTATGTGTGTATGTTTCTGTTTTTGTGCAGATTAGCCATTAGAAAAGTTTATTTTGACTTTCAATTTAGGTAAAAACTTACTTTAAAGAATGACACCTGTGGAAACCAAGGAGATTCTTCGACTCTTCAAATGTTGTATCGATACAGGAACTGCAGTTTTGCGTGAATTTGGGAGTAATAGGCTTTTGTCAAAGCACGGAGGTAGTTTTGAAAGATATATTGAAGATAGTATACATTATTTTTATCACCAATGGGACAAAAAAAGAACTGCTTGTTGTTTGTGTCCCCTACATGGATGTTCAATTCCCAAAAGCAATAAAATGTCAACAATAATGTTTAACATGTTCTACGATGATAAAGGAGCTGTGGACCGAAATCACGTCGTATACATGAATGGGTGTGTAACTCAAAGATGTCTTCACAAATACACCTGCAACCAAAATACCAAGTTTAACATGTTAGACATAAGTGCTCTTCATTTCCTACTTTGTAACACTGGATCCTTATCTGTGGCGGAAAAGACATCTGTAGATACAATTAACTCAGTTAGAATTGCTATCTGTCATGCCAGTTCTACAACTTGTCACCCAAGCGGAAAGTTAAATGACCTTTGGAATGACCTTGAAACAGCTATTCTTAATTTGGCAAGTCCATACCTACAACAACTAATATCTTCTCAGATTTTGTCGCTGAAGAAAGTTGATTTTGATAAAGACGAAGTTACGGAACTTTCTCAGCAGTTAAGACAAATCATTACAGTAAGCATTCTATCGCATTTTGTTTTATCGTCAGACGTAAAGGACGAAGAATATAATTTTTTAAATTGCCAAAAATTAGGCGTGATGTTTTTTTTTAAATATTTATTTTTTCAGTTAAAAGTCACATGTGTTTAATGTTAGAAATCTTGAAAGGACATTTTATGCATTTACATTCATAAAATTCAGCATCTGGCTCGGTGTTTTTGCTGCAGATTTAACTGACAACGATTGCTATGTAATTACAGTAGCTCGAAGGCAGAGGTGTCGTATTTTCCAACTTATTATGACTTACTCCATAGCATATACAAACTAAAGACAAATAAAACCTAGAATAATCTCTAACGGTAAGATGATTAAGACCTATATTTCCTTTTGTGTGTTTCATATGCTGTTAGTTTTCTTATAGGATTTTGAGGAAAATGCAATCACACAGACGAATAGAAATGACACTATTATAACTAGAATTGACGCTGTAGATGGTAAACTTGATTCTGTTGAAAAGAACCAAGAGGTGACAAGCAAAGTACAAGGTATATTAGCTTATTCAAAATACTATATATATAATGATAAAACAATGTGATGGTTAAACCGTTGGCAAATCTCATACCAGCACACACTAAAAATTCAAGCAGATGAACAGCATTTGTTGCTGTTTGCCATCGTAATGTCACAATGAGTAAAATAGAGAGTGGAAACTTGTTATGTGACTAAAGAGCAGAAAACAACTCAAAGGTACCAATGGGTCTTCAACGGAACGAGAAAATCCCGCATCCGGAGGCGGGTTTCAGCTGGCCCCAAACAATAACCATACTAGTTCAGCGAAATTGACGGCACACTAAACTCCGAGCCCTTCAGCAAGGATGATCGCAGAAACCAAGACAAATAACACCACTTTGTTCATGGTCAAAACATATTTCTTTAGTTTTACAAAATTGTTGGTGTTTAAAGATTTCGAAACTTGTTTAACCTGAATCGTATTTAGATTGAGCACGAATGTATATATTGTAAGGGTAATAGAGAAGTAGAACACCGATGGTTTTTGACATTTCTTCAAAGAATGAAATTATATTTAGCCTATCAGAAATTAAATGAACTTCAGCTGTTCAATTTTAAATAAATATCGGTAAATGAATACCGAAACGACAAAACAGTGGGAGAGGTCCACAAATTCGAAATCCAGTGGAAAGAAAAAGCAGGAGAATGGAACACAACAAACAAACACAACAAGGACACATGCATAACTAAAAAATAATAAACGTATAATAAACTATATAAAACTAAACAAAACTAGAACAAGACAGTGAAAGAACTAAAGCACTAGCACTGTGAACTCCCATAAAAAGCGGGAGTGAAATCAGGTGCTCCAACAGGGTAGGGATGTCCTGCTCCGTTAATTGCACTCGTCACATTGCCAGTGGAGTGTCAAGTCTGGTAAGGTGTCAAGTCCGGTGAGGTGTCAATTCCAGAAGGACGTGGAATCCATCTGAAGATATCTAGTCACATATGCGAGATAGAAACCTTGTATCGGCCAATCAGTTCGTGATGACGACCGTAAAAAATTTGGAGTGATGAAATTATCACAACCCTGTCTTAGAAGTTTGTGTGACAGCAATCTAGCTCCGTCGAAGAAATCGCCGTATAAACCGCATGGGCGGCAGGATCGAATAAACTGTGAAATGTACACACCATAGGCGGGAGACCTTAATATGTTACTGCTAAGAAAGGAGAAGAAAATGGCTATTTTAAATGAACCTTATTATTTTTGTTTAATTTTTAATTGATCAATACTGTAGAAAATTCGTTAATTCTTCTTTAAGAAATATATATTTATACATATTTGACTTTTCAGTTGATTTGGAAAATTTAATTTGTATAAAAAAAAAATGATCCAAAATCAGAAATTGTTACTTTAGATTATTTTTTAAAAAACCTTATATGATCTCCACGACTCAGTATTGTAAGTTTCAAATGATAAATTCCTTTAATGCAATGCCAGATTGCTTTGACCAATACAAGGCAAATTCTAAACTGGAACATTTTCCCCTTACTTTTCATATGTTGGTATTTTAGTCTTTCTTCGTGAACAGTAAAAAAGGTGAACTATGAAGTTACACTTTGATTGCACATAGTAATTCATGGAAGTCTCCCATTTTAAAATTTACATGCTCCATGCAGTAGAATAGTTAAAACTTTCAGACTAAAAAAGCCATTTTTAGAATTTGCATGGAATTTCTGACGTCATTTGCACTCCTCATAGAGACAGGGAAAATTTTCGAACCATATATATTTGTTTCTGTGACCATCGAGTTGTTGTATGAAGTTTTCATTTTTGTCAGACATAATAATTTTTGACGACTTTACAAACCGTCTGCACCAAACCATTTTGTGTCCTTTACTGAACATTATAAACTTTGTGAGGAAAGGGATGATACGATAGACGTGAGGAATAATACATTTATTGGTTTTAAAACAACGCAGTTCGACGCAAGAAGAATATTGAACATGTTGAACAACCGTATATTTTAAACCTTTCCTAATATCAGTTAAATCAAAAGTTCAAAAGTTCAAATTATATTCACCAACGACTTTTTTAAACTCGTTTTCTTCCAAACTTTGCTGACATATTATCTAGATATACATTTTTCTACAATTTGTTATGTTTTTCGTGTTTGTTTTTGTTTTTTGTTTTGGTTTAGTACAAAAATGTATTTTGCATTTATCAGTCAATAGAAATACATGCATTGGCGTTTTGAAGGAGGACAAATGCACCTAAGGAGTAAACCAAAAAAAGCAATTCATTAGACAGACAAACCCGGGAAGACAAATGAACTTCTACAATGCACAACAAATAAACGCTGAAAACTAAAAACCAACGAACAACACGAACTCCTATAAAAACCAGGACTGAACTCCGGTGCTCCGGAAGGTTAAGCAGTTTCTGCTCCGTATACAGTACCAGTCGTGATATTCAACAAAGTCAATCCGGCGGTAGTCACAAATCTGTGGAGGTACATGAAATTTTAAGACAATAGGAACAGGCCCAACATCGGCTTCGATATTGGAACATTGTAATGGTCCATCAATTCATGATGACGAACGTAACACTTCCTACGTAATTACATCACGTTATCCGTGATAAAAACCTGGTTAAGCAGCTTTTGTGATAGGAGTAATCATTTTTTAACGTCATGGGGACTCACGCATGCCCTTGAATATCGGATAAACTGAGAAACGTAGACGCCATATGCAGGCGATGCTGGTATATTGCTACTCAAGAAGGGTAAGTTAATAGGAATGTTGAAGTCATTTCGTTTGTCATAAACGTGTGTCTTCAAATGTCCCCCATTGTCTATTTCAAGAAACAAATCCAAATATGAAGCAGACTTCGATGTACCTGTAGCATCCTTATTATCAAGCTCACTGGGATAGATGGGATGTAGAAAGAATTGGAATGTTTCGTTATTTAACGAGAAGACGTCATCTACATAACGAAAAATGAAATTAAAGGATTGGGCTAGTTATCAAAATTTGAACTGGCCGAGTCGCAGCAGTTAAAAACAGGATAAGAGAGAGTTTAAAAATGAAATATATAATGTTTTCTTGATCAACTGTGGTTTTAAATATTGTCCTTGCTAAAATAAAATTTCATGTTTTTAAATGAGTCATTATTACCATTTTAACAATGATTTTGTTTTGTCCGCCCACTTTAAAAGAGAGGTCTGAAAGCAACAACTACAAGTATATGTATGTGATATATACGATGAAAATGAAATGCAATTCTTACTTACGTTTGTAACTATAGAAGTAGCTAATATTCAGTGTATGCTGACATTGCGAACCTTATTTGAATCATTTTTTTATCTAACAGTTGAAATATTACATAAAGTCGACAGCATACTATTTGCCGTGAAGTATGACAAGCCAAAGGATACATTCATACCTCAAGGTAATTGCAATTTTAACCTTTATCTTCATTTGTAACAATCTAATAATTGTGTATCACTACATGGAGGTTATTAGTCAATAATCTACTGATCGCAAACGGTTTGCTGGAAATTAACTGATTATATAACATCGTTACTGACAATGTTCATGATATAATTGTATACGTAACTGTAATACGAATGGGGATATAATTAAAAGTAAAGTGTAAGGTGCAATTAAGTACTGTTTACTTAAGTTTATACATGTACAGTCATTTTCTGTTGGCAATGCCTTTAATTCAATGATATTAATAGTTTCCAAAATATTTTGCTAAATGTAAGGCATGATGGTCATACAGATGGTTAAACGTTATACGCACAAAGAACAAAATGATTGCGATGACTCCCGGATCATTTGCGAACTTTAACGGTGTAAAAGATTTTATTGCTCAAGGAATATGCCATAACGAGTAAATTTAGATTGATACAGATTCCGAACTCAAAGTCAAATAAATCTCAAAACAAAAACTTTCAAATCTAACTATTAATATCCGCTCTATTTGTAATACGCCCAGTGGTTCAATTTTTATTTATCAGAATAAATATATATATATCTAGAAAGACAAAGACATAAAATAATAATATCTATCAGAAAATGAGAATTGATTCATGGATGCCGTGTTTACCTTACTTGACCCATAGGGCCAGGAGAGCAATTGTCATATTTCAAGAAAAAAAAACTCAAAAGCCTATCAATTGTTCCTGGAGCACTACAACAATAATTTATATTATTACATACTTTTTTTGTCTATTTTCTGATTGCATGAGAAATGTCTAAAAGGTCTTGAGTACTCGTGATAGTAACTGAGTAGTATATAAATTTAGTGCAAGAATAGCGCTTGCACGGTCATAGGATTAAAATAAATCCTGATCGGTCAAGCGGAATGTGATAGTGACTGATTTGTTCTTAAAATAGAAAGTAAAAGTCCCATTTTCCGATTCGCGTAATAAAAGCATAACTGGATATGTAACAGGTCAAACGGAATTTAATAGTGACAAAATTGTTCTTAAAATTGTAAGTGAAAGTATAGTTTTCCGATTCATGTAATAACATACTTACTGACTATGTAATAGGTCGCTATCAGGATTGTATTTTGCATCAAACTTGTTATCATGCAATCTTTCTTGATAGTACACCATTGTCTTATAAGCAGTTAAGTCAAATATAAATATGATGTCATAAATTTAACTAGTGGTATGTACAAGTCATATGGATATTTTCTCAAATAATGAAATCTATTTCAAATTAAGTTAATTTTTCAAATTATACAGTGTATTTTCGTTAAAAAATGTACAGATGCAAGAATAAAATGTGATTTCAATCGGTCAAAGGAATCATAAAAAAAACCTGAATACTGTAAATCACTCATTGTCGTGGGTTAAAGTTTTTTGGATTTGTTTCTAAAAATGATCCAATGAATATTCATTAACTAAGGGGTCATACTTGAGCATTATAATGTACATTTAATGATCGAGCCCCTAGGAAAATTGATAGAAATTCAAGTATCGCACTCAGTACTCCATGCCTTTAATATGGCGTTAATAGACATTGACTTACGTGTCAGTTTCCCTTCGAGGGTATACCGTTAAATTTCACTTTGACAGTTAACTTTGGAACGCCATGACTGCCTTATGTTAATAATCAGCATTATATCCAGTGGTCACAGCATTATATGCAGTGCTCACAACATTATATGCAGTGCTCACAGCATTATATGCAGTGCTCACGACATTATATGCAGTGCTCACAGCATTATATGCAGTGTTTACAACATTATATGCAGTGTTCTCAACATTATATGAAGTGATCACAACATTATATGCAGTGCTCACAACATTATATGCAGTGGTCACAACATTATACGTTTTTTGTCGATGAAGGTGATGATCAGTGATGGTGATGATGATGATTGATGTTAGTGATGGTGGTGGTTCAGATTCGGTAAACATCGGAAATTTTATCGGACATTGTCGAATCCGGTCAAAATTATCCGAAACGTTTATAAGAGAAAAAAATACACTGGATATTATCAGCAAATTGGACAGACATGACTTTTATAATTTAGGGGTAGTTCATTCAGATGAAATGATGAAACTAAGAATTGCATGCAGCAATTTCATAAAAAAAAAATTAACACACCGACAAAATATAGCTTGGATCCAAGCTTGTGACTGACAGGGTTAAACACCCCCCCCCCCCCCCGCCCCTCCTCAATCAGAAATTATTAAAATATGAGGTGCACAAGACCATTTTTCATCTTAAAATTCATTCAATTCCATAGACTTTTCAGACTGATAATTTCGGAAGCCGATGATAATTAATGGGGGCCTAATGTCCAGCGGCAAATTAATATGCATATTGTGGACAAGAACTTAACAGCTTAAGGGCATACGATACAGTTACAGGAGAGGTAATTACGTTGCTAACGTAAATTGTTATTTTCGCGACGTCAAACTATGACTTATCGGGAAAAGATTCAGTTTTCCACTGATTTTTGTCATTCAAACTTATCTACCTTCAAAACGAGTTCATTGACCCCTCTGTTTTAAGGCCATTTGGTTTGATTACGGAAGAAGATTATGTGTGCCAATTTTCATAAAAACGTAAATAGTGCATTTTTTTTAAATTTGATAAATATGCAGCAAAAAATGACGGTTTTTTTACTACTTTTGTCAACATTTGATAAATATGAGTTATGTGAAAAGAAATTGCACACATTTAAATGACATTTATATAAAACATAATTTACAAATAATTTAACAACAAACAGCTTGTGTTTATTTTTTAAAACAAAAAAGTTATGTATTTCTGTCGAAAAGAAAAATACGTCCACAAATCCAAATTATGAGTAAATATATAAAATTTGGACCTCGTTTTACTAAAAAAAAGTAGCACATGAAATTATATTTTTTATTACATATTTGATTTAATCAGGCAAAAAATATCCTATATGCAAATTGTGAGCAAATGTTTAATATGGGATCAAAACTGTATCGTATGCCCTTAATGTTAAATGAATATTAACCCTGTTTTGTACTAGACCGCAGTCAGACATGTCACCTTACCCAGACACATTAAACTGACTGAAACGACATTCAGTCTTAATGCCGTGTGCATGCTTAGGGTAGAAGCAAGAAATACCATTTTTTAGGTCTTCAGTTTGACCCAGCAGGGTTCGAACCCATGACTTCCTGTACTCCATGTGAACACGGTACCTGCGGTAGTTACAGAAGGAGGACGTCCGTCCTCCAAAATTTATTCAAGTCAATATATATGAGTTGGATGTATTAATTTCTCATATAAAAATTACTATACACCAAGGGTTTGTTTTACAGTCTAATTGCATGTAGCATTTCCTCCGTCCATTCGTTCATCCGTCCATCCGTCACGGTCAAGTTTTGCGTCAAGGTCTATATATATATATATAAGTTAACTGCGAATTGAATTAAAGATGAAAGATGTTCTGTTACTGTTCATGTGCACATCTTGGGTAGTAACAATGGTCCAATAAAAGTGGGTCATCTCGACCTACATTTTATGCAGAATTACCTCAGTCCGTTAAGCTTTGCATAAGATACGGAATCTGTAAGCAGGTACAGCAGTACATGTCATATATATAGAGGAATGCTACTTTGAGGGGAATGATGGGATATTTTCTTTTCGTTGAATTTTGTTTTCCATGACTTTTTTCCATGGATTTGTTGTCTGTGATTCGTTAAGTTTTTTAGCTCACCTGGCCTAAAAGGCCATGTGAGCTTTTGCCATCACTTTTCGTCCGTCGTCTGTCCGTCCGTCCGTCGTAAACTTTTCATTCAAACATCTTCTCCTCAGAAACCATTTGGCCAATTCCAACCAAACTTTGCATGAGTGGTGTATGGAAGGTCCTCAACAAAGTTTCCTCATTTAGTTCTGATTGCTCAAGAAACATGGCCACCAGAGGCAATTCTTGTTTCTGATTAGCTGATTTTCAAAAATCTTCTCCTCTGAAACGGTTTGGCAGATTGGATCGAGGCTTAATAGGAATGATATATGACATGTCCTCCACAAACGTTCCACATTTTATATTGATCCGATGAAAAACATGGCCACTGTTGCTAAAAATAGAACATAGGCGTAAATTGCTGTTTTTTGCTAATAACTCAAAAACCGTTACAGATATCGAAAATATGACATGGGGTAAAATTGATCAGCATGACAAGATCTACCTACCCTGAAATTTTGAAAGAAATTCCAAAACCCATTTAGGAGTTATTGCCCTTTTTTTTGTCAAATTTTCAAAATTTTAACATTTTTTATCATTTATCTCCAAAACTATTTGAGATAGAAGTGAAATGTAAATTTGAAAAATGTTTGCCATGTTAAGATCCACCTACTCTGAAATTTTAAAGGAAATCCCAAAATCCATTTAGGAGTTGTTGCCCTTTTTTGTCAAATTTTCAAATTTTTTTCATTCAAAAATCTTCTCCTCTGAAACCGCTGGGCCGATTGCTTTGAAACTTAATAGGAATGATCTATGACATATCCGCTACAAACGATCCTCAATTTATTTGGATCTGACGTAAAACATGGCTGTTGTAGCTAAAAATAGAATATAGGGGTGCATGTGTTGTTTTTGGCTTATAACTTAAAAACCGTTACAGATATCAAAAATCTGACAGGGGGTAAAATTGATCAGCATGACAAGATCTACCTAACCTGAAATTTTGAAAGAAATGCTAAAACCCATGTAGGAGTTATTGCCCCTTTTCGTCAAATTTTCAAAATTTAACATTTTTCGTCATTTATCCCATAAACTATTTGAGATAGAAGTGATACGTAAATTTGAAAAATGTTTGTTTGTGTAATTTGAGGTCGGGTTCTGTTACATTTATTTAAGGTTCACCCTTATTCCTGGTCAATTTTATCAACTTCCTGCCAGGACTACCACCAGCAGGGAACATATTTTAACATTAAACCTTATAAAAAATCAATCTTCAACAAATTTTCCCTGAACAATTGAACCAATTGCAACAAACTTGGTCAAATAGTTGATTAATTGTCCAATGAAAACCAGACTCCAGGTGAGCGATACAGGCTCTGGTGAGCCTCTTGTTTTTCATGGATTTGTTATCCGTGATTAGTGATTAGTGCATTTTTCGTGACTCGATTTTAATTCAATTTGGTATGAGTAGACTGATGACAAGTCTCATATTTAATAGATGTAAAGAGATAAGGTTACTTGATCCAGGAGGCAGCACTATAGTCAGTTTATTTGATAGACATTCTCAGTGATGAAGGTGTTAGTTTTTCTTGTTTCGGGAACAGTGACTTTCCCCTATTGATTCTATCTGTTGTGTGTGTCCTGCATGTAAACTGTGACCAGTAACAAATTGAACAGTAACAAAAGACCTTGAAACAAAGTAGGTCATTGGGACCGACTTTTTTTACGCATTTACTATTCTGGTTAATTTTCTGTTATGATCCAGCTTAAAGCATGAAAAGTCACTGAGGATACTATGTTGTGACGGCCCACTTCAATGACAAGACATACACTTAGATTGTTTTGTAATGTGTAACGTCACCTCGAGAAGTTCCGAATAAATTTGAAGATTTCCCATTTCAAAAAATATACTTTGGTATTTCTCTTGTATTGGAAGATAAGATATATATTTTTAACAAACCCTTGATGTATAGTAATTTTTATATGAGAAATTAATACATCCAACTCATATATATTGACTTGAATAAATTTTGGAGGATGGGCGTCCTCCTTCTGTAACTACCGCAGGTACCGTGTTCACATGGAGTGCAGGAAGTCATGGGTTCGAACCCTGCTGGGTCAAACTGAAGACCTAAAAAATGGTATTTCTTGCTTCTCCCCTAAGCATGCACACGGCATTAAGACTGAATGTCCGCTCAGAGTCAGTTTAATGTGTCTGGGTAAGGTGACATGTCTGACTGCGGTCTAGTACAAAACAGGGTTAATATTCATTTAACATTAAGGGCACATTACGATACACTTTTGATCCCATATTAAACATTTGCTCACAATTTGCATATAGGATATTTTTTGCCTGATTAAATCAAATATGTAATAAAAATATACCTTTATGTGCAACTTTTTTTAGTAAAATGAGGTCCAAATTTTATATATTTACTCATAATTTGGATTTGTGGACGTATTTTTCTTTTCGACAAAAATACATAACTTTTTTGTTTTAAAAGATAAACACAAGCTGTTTGTTGTTAAATTATTTGTAAATTCTGTTTTATATAAATGTCATTTAAATGTGTGCAATTTCTTTTCACATAACTCATATTTATTAGATGTTGACAAAAGTAGTAAAAAAACCGTCATTTTTTGCTGCATATTTATCAAATTTAAAAAAAATGCACTATTTACGTTTTTATGAAAATTGGCACACATAATCTTCTTCCGTAATCAAACCAAATGGCCTTAAAACAGAGGGGTCAATGAACTCGTTTTGAAGTTAGATAAGTTTGAATGGTAAAAATCAGTGGAAAACTGAATCTTTTCCCGATAAGTCATAGTTTGACGTCGCGAAAATAACAATTTACGTTAGCAACGTAATTATCTCTCCTGGAACTGTATCGTATGCCCTTAAACTGTTAAGTTATTGTCCTCAATATGCATATTAATTTTCCGCTGGGCATTAGGCCTCCATTAATTATCATCGGCTTCCGAAAATATCTGTCTGAAAAGTCTATGGAATTGAATGAATTTTAAGATGAAAAATGGTCTTGTGCACATCATAATTTAATAATTTCTGATTGAGGAGGGGGGGGGGGGGGGGGTGTTTAACCCTGTCAGTCACAAGCTTGGATCCAAACTATATTTTGTCGGTGTGTTAATTTTTTTTTATGAAATTGCTGCATGCGATTCTTAGTTTCATCATTTCATCTGAATGAACTACCTATAAATTATAAAAGTCATGTCTGTCCAATTTGCAGATAATATCCGGTGTAATTTTTTCTCTTATAAACGTTTCGGATAATTTTGACCAGATTCGGCAATGTCCGATAAAATTTCCGATGTGTACCGTATCTGAACCACCACCATCACTAACATCAATCATCATCATCACTATCACTGATCATCACCTTCATCGACAAAAACGTATAATGTTGTGAGCACTGCATATAATGTTGTGAACACTTCATATATTGTTTTGAACACTGCATATAAAGTTGGAACCGCTGCATATAATGTTGTGAACACTGCATATAATGTTGTGAACACTGCATATAATGCTGTGACCACTATATATAATGTTCCGACAACTGCATATAATGTTAGGAACACTGCATATAATGTTGTGAACACTGCATATAAAGTTGTGACCGCTGCATATAATGCTGTGACCACTGCATATAATGCTGATTATTAACATAAGGCAGTCATGGCGTTCCATAGCTAATCGTGTAAAAACTTGATGATCATCATGCTGATCAACAATGACACTGATATTTTACAAAGAATTTAAATTTACTGATGTTTTTTTATAACTAAAATTTACAACAAAAGCAATTATTTTCATAAAAATATTTTATTGACAACTAACTGACTAAAATTTATCAGAGTTATTACACACATAAATTTGTTATTCTAATATGACTTCAACATAATCGGAATTTGAATTAAACCGTGGTAAAATTCCAGTAAAATCACGTTCGTGCAACCGTCTATTTCTGTAATTTTTTTTTCTGGCTGTTCTCTTTATCCCCTCCTCCCCCCAGTAAAAGCACCATTACTCGTACGTAATTTCCGGTTCGTCTGCATTCGGAATATTTTCGTTAGGGCAAAATGTTTGGGACAAGCGTGTCCACAATGACAATTGCAATGAAAGTTGAGCATGCAGGGGAGACTCGCAATGTTCCAAAATTAAAATATTATAACTTCACTGTATACATGCTAACCAAAAAGAAGCATTTTGAGATATAAATTACCGCCGTCCATCATAACATGGTTCATTCACGGGTTCTAGAAAAAAAAATGTGTGAATTAGTTTGTTGTCTATTTTCGCCAATCTCATAACTGTTTTTTTTTCAAAGGAATAAAAAAAGTGTATTTTGGGGAAATTTTACCACGGATCAAACGAATCAAAAACGTGTTTTTGGGAGATTTTACAACAGATGCGCCTTATTTTTGTAAATTACGAAAATAAACAAAACTAAGGCGCATCCGTGGTAAAATATCCCAACAAACCAGTCATTACAGTATGGCATTGATTATTTTTTAAAAAACTATCCGAGGCAACACTCTTCTTACACCACCACATTTCAGTGGGAAAAACGGAGAAAAAATTTTTTGGGGATTCATTTCCGTTGATTATACTTACCCGACTTGAACAAAATTAAATCCCCAACGAACATTTCTGCTTTTACAGTGTGTATTGAATAGCACTGTCAATTGTTGTATCAAGTTTTATGTTTAAAGTAACCACGAATTCGACACTCGGACAGGAAATCGAAATACCCATAAATTTCTTAAGCTAAGCATCTTAGTTCGTGGTATTACCAAACACACCACGAATATTTATATTCATGTATTTAAACAAGTGTTTATGGTAAATAGTCTGAAGCTAAAAATGTCCAAAATATACTCTACTAAAAATTCTTTCTGAGGGTCGCAAGGATTACTATTCACCATAACTCCATATTTATTGTCAATAAAATATTTTACATTTTTTTTATTCGACCGCAACTATTTGCGAATGTATTATGGTACGAGCCTGCCGTCGTAGGTCAGCTTCGTCATCCGTAGACAGTTAAGTTTTCTCTTTTTTAACTTTTGTTCTATTGAATGCATCCTTATGATATTTTGCAATAATGTTCCCCCATAAAAAATTCAGGTTGAGATTGATTTTTGGAAATCTGGCCACTCTCTTTTTCCTGGGGTCATTAAGGGTTTTTGATGATTTTGGATTTAACGTTTTAGATTTGTGTCCGATTTATATGATTTCTATTTATAAATGTTCCTCAGTGAAAATGGAATACTTCATAAGATCCGTTTTTTACTATGTATGTCTGTTTTAGCGGTTTTGTTTTGTCATAAGAAATGTAAAAAAAATACATCAGGTATTTTTGTGTTACTTTTTTCGTTGCAGAGATAAAAGGGATTAAAGGGGCCAGATTTAGCCATTTTACACGACCCTGAACTTTGTATTTATCATTCGATTTTAATGGCTTTTCCTTTTATTTCATCTTGAATGCTCCCAGTAGTATGTCAACAAATGCTTTCTATCTTTTACGGATTGGGTTATAAAGGCCAAAAATTAAAATAATCTGGCTTGATATTTAATTTTTTTTTATTTTCATCCGATTTTAATAGGGATTTTTTTCTTTTAATTCACCTTGTTGAGTGCTTTCGTATCCTGTTAATTGGAAAATTAACAGATTCTGATAAGTGTTTCAATATATCAAAAGTATTGTTAAACATATTTGCAAATATAAGATATTATCATAACCGTAATAATATTGTCTATTAGAAAAACAAAAATAATTCGTTCACTTCTCATATCGTGAATAAAATCTTTATAAACATGTATATATACAGTGACGCAAATGACTTCATTGAAACATTAAGGCTCTCGCTTCCTCTTTGATATGAACTTAATTCTGTCCACAATGTTTACATTAGAATATCAAACAACATATATGCGAAGTATTTTCATGAATAAGTTTAATTTAAGATTTCTATATTTAAAGGACGGATTTACTTGGTTCCTGGTTCCCTTCCTTTACATATTTACTTTTAAAGAATAATATAATCAGTCCTTGTTTAGTCTAGAGTGTTACAATTGTTTTATCTAATTGTTTAATAATTATATTATGATAGGAACGGAGGATTGTCCTGTTTTATGGCATGTAGCGACTCCCGAAGGCTGGAACATAGATAATTTAGAAGCAACTGGAACAATAGAAGATAAAACATTCAAAGTTAAGTTTATACGGAAGGGGTCTTTGGTGATGCTTACAACCATACCAGAAAATATTCTCCATGATCAGGACAAATTTGAAGCTGCGATAAAATCTTTCCTTTCTAAATTGGTAGAAGAGTTAGAAGTTGATACTACGCGAAGTTGCTGCGTAAATGTAAGACTTCATGTACTCGGAAAAAATGAAGGTTTGTTTATATATATAGCATTATGTTTTCAAATTTACATAAATTCTTATATTTCATTATTAAACCTCATAATTGGTAAGCCTAATGTCAGACAGAAACACCACAGGAGACTGTACAGTTTAAGACACTCGTGCAGGATATGTTTTGCTAATATTGCTTTATCAGGAACAACGAAAATTAGGTCAGACAGATATGAACTCTTTCCACTTCCTGTGCATCTAACATTTTTGAGTAATATATCTTTTATTTATTTATCTGTTTGAGGTTTTACTAAACATTCATATCAGTGAGTCTAAATGGTTTCAGCTTCTGGGAAGAAAGAATAAAAAGTAACTTTTCAGCATTATCTAATTTAGAATTTGGTAAAGTCCGGTTTTACGCAAAAATCAATGACATACAAATAAAACAATCATTCTACTCTTGTTATAATATATAAGCAATTAAACATTTAAGAATGTAATAATAACTTACGACTAAAGTAATAAAAATGTACGGTCATCGTGTTTATTGATATTATTAAAATATTGATAAGATTTTGCCACAAAACGGTTTCTACCGTTTATGTAGTTCCTTCTTGTCAGCTTGTAGAGAGAGATACAACAATTAACCGACTGGCTAGTGTCTAAAGGGTTGTTGATTCCAGGTATATTTCTGTCATAACTATTTAAATAAATATAAATTATGAGGCAGCAGAACCTCATCAGTATGTTTTCATGTAAAATCAAATTTGTCTGGAAGACAAATTCCTCGTATGTTTGAACTTTCTTCCCAAAAACATAAATTTGTATTTCCTGTAAACCCAACAGTGAGGCTTTTGAAAACTAAAGAGTGCCCCCGTCGTGCAGTCAGGGGATCGACTTGTTTGAGTCAGAATTGTTCTGATGCAAAAAAAATCAGAACTCACCTACGTATATACGTCAGAAAAAATTTCGTCGATTTTCGCCGATGTAAAGATATTTCAAAATTCTCGCGTTACTATTGCCTCCAAATAAGAAATATTGATAGTCAAGACTTCGGAGGTCACTTGCGCTATTACAAACTCTTGGACTTACACCATGAGTGAGTGGTTTATAGATTTTATTCCATGTTTTTGACAAAAAATCAACATTTTTTAGTCTGACTTTAATTCTTTGCACTGTCTTAAATTGGTTTTTTTCAACCTCTCTCATAATTTTTACGCAATCTTCACACATTTTTGCGTTAATCAGAAAATTTTGGTGTAGATTCACGACCTATAAGAGAAGGTTCACGGCGTCTGAAGATGGTAACTGTCGTGTACATTTAATTGCATTCTGACGTGTGCAAGTAGCTTAACAGGAAAATCGGAAAGAAGGAAGATAACTTCGTCTTCCTTATACATTTTTTCTACTAAAGACCGTAAGTTGATCGTCGACCTCGACAAAGCCTGGAAATTTATTTGGTTTGACCAACCCAAAAATTTTAAATCAATTAATGTACCTAATTTTTTTCTGAAAATTGGGCAAAACATCTTTGAAGGTTGTATTTCTTTGTACAAAAAAATTTAAAAAGCTCCTTTGTTATATTTTACTTTTAGTTACATAAGCTTAAATCTAGAATATTTTCGAAGATAATAAAAATTCTAAATTCTATGAAAAGGTAAAAAAAAATTTCTATCCATTTCACAATATCCTTATTTTTATATTGTTAGTACGATTTTATTATTATTTTTTTAAATGCTCAAATATGTTTCATTATATGTCATATCATCATTTTGTTTAATTAAGTAATGACTCAATACATTTTTGTTTTCACTTTGAACATTTCCAGACAAACTGGTTTTCATCTTATTATTTATCTTTTTTGTCATTTTTAAAAACTACAATTCGCAAGAACGCCACATTTTGAGGGGGAGGAAATCGATCCTGTAGGGGAAATGGTAAAAGCAATTGTAGGCATCTTGTTCTATATATTAAAGCGTAAACTATCATACATTCAATAATTTAAAAGTTCAATTCATATAACATTTTGTACTACATTCTGCTTTTTTTAATTTTTCGATCGAGTTATTTTATCTAAGATTGTCTATTAATCAAGATGGGGGAGGGGTGGAGGCTCGGTAGCCTCGGTGGCCGAGTGGTCTGGGTAGTTCGTCATGACCACTAATAATCATTAGCCTGTCAACACTGAGGTTGTGAGTTCGAATCTCACATGTGGCGGGGTGTGTTCGACTCCGATCTCAATTGACAAGGATTGCCAATTTTTCTACCAGAGGTCGGTGGTTCTCTCCGGGTACCCAGACTTCCTCCGCCTATAAATACTGGCCGCCACGAAATAGCCAAATGTGCTCAAAACGGCGTAAAATCCCAACTAAACAAAAAAACAAGCTATTAATAAGATATATGTATACTTTTATGTACACGTAACTCACAGATCTCATTTACGAGTTTTATACATATATATGGTGGTTTACTTTTATTTTGTTGCATTTGGAAGTTTTGTATACATGTAAATGTATGCTTTAAATACTGCTTTATGGTAAATGAAGTAATATTTCTTCAGAGTTTCTTTGCAGATAAGCATTGGAGGGGGGTAAAAATATCTTAATGCAGGGATCAGCGTAAAAAGTAGTTCCATAGGCATGTTAGGTTGAAGGCCTAGTTTTGCTCCTTTTCATGGATGTACAAAATATTTCACCTGGTAAATAATGACTGCTACTTTAAAAAATATACATCTAGATAACATCCTTATTGCATGTCAACATTTGCTTTTATTTAAAGATTGTATTCATGGATGCAGTAATGCATCTCGAATAATTTATTGAGTGCGTAACTAGCCCCGGATGGAAAGGTGGGTGCCTACTCCCTATTGTTACTTGGTAGTATGGGTATGGCAAAATATAAGTAAAGGGTGTGGTTTTGCTAAGAAATCACGTAGTTAAGTAAACTCCGCCAACATTACCTGAGTGGTATGCATAAAACGAGTCAAGTTAAGAATTTTCTTAGCAAAATCTTACTTTATTGAAATCCTACCCACTCCATTTAAGTCATGCAAAAAAAACTTAAGTTAAAAAATGCTTAAGATTTAACTTAACTCTAAAATAAATAGTGGGTGACTTCAGTAGTTTCAAAACCAATTAAATAATAAAACTCCATTCATACAAAAGGGGCATGATTTTGAACAAAATATCCAATAACATTGTACCCCATTTATATTCTCTGGGAATTTTGATTTATATTAAAACTTTGTATCTTGGCTTATTCATACTTTAGGTTTAGGCCTATAGGCACATTTAATACGTGGTAAAATTTAAAACTTATAAAATAAGATAAATTTGTAACAATAGGCTATCGTAAATTTATCTCCTCAGTATATATATAGATTTACCAAATATTTACTACAACACGCATGAAATTAATGCATTTAATGAGTGATAATTGTTACTCATCAGTGTCTACCTTTATTGTTGTCGTATGATCCATTAAAAGGGAACAGATTTTTGGAGATCACACAAATCCCATAGATACATAAATCGATCACCATCTGAGCACGTCAAAATATTCAAATTTGACAGAAATACAAATTTTACACGATTGTGATCATACAATTCGCATATCGAATATAAGGTCAAGTCAGTGCACTGTTATTGTCTTTATACGGCAATATTTGGTGACATTAGTCGACATTACTCCCAATATTGAAATTATTTAAAACGTTTGTTACCTTCAAGATGCCCCAGTTGATTTGGCGGAGGAACTCACCCTTTGAAAGTTCAATGAGCAGGTGTACAATTGATAGTTGCATAAGATTATTCAAAATAAGGGAAAATTTGGCTGCATATATTTTTTTTCAACAATATAAAATACGTAACACATGTAACAAGAGAATAAGTATTGATATTTTGTTTTAAAGATTTGTCAGTAGGTTTGTAAGTTCTTGTTTTTTTCTTTTTTTGGGGGGTTGGGGGGGGGCTGGGATTTTTGTGCTTGATAATATATTTTTTGTAGGTCTGGATTTTTTTCCCACTTCTAACAAAGCAGTTTTTTTTATCAATAAAAATTCATCTTATGACAAATTAAACGAACAAATACATGATATGAAAATAGCTTTACATCCTCCCTTCCTCAGTTTTAAATACTGAAATACAAAATAAATCAAAATTTCTTTATTATTGGGTGTTGATGGGTTCAAAATCAGTTTAAATCTTTCCTCTGTTTCCATGTAGTAAATAATGGGACTTTTCTTGTAAAAATATTTTAGAATAGGTTTTCTCAGTTCCAAATTTTCTTACAATCGAATTTAAAAAAAAACACGTGTTAATAAGCAAATAGTTATTAGTACACTCGGGACACTTTGGGATTGTGAAATGATTTCATCTGAGGTATAATTTGGTACAATTTGCAATTTAAACGGTTTTAGAGATAGATGTCTATTTTACCAAACAATGGACACAATCCATTTATTACTGAACAGATCAATCGAGAATGGACTGTTAAATCCAAGTAGATCTTTAAGTTGGTAATTATAATGCCGTTATGGTCCATTGAATTAAAGTGGTCAGACTGAATTTTTCTTACATTGAAGTCTTTAGTGTGTGAGATGTTTCTGAGTGATAACGAGTTCTATGATTGAAGATTCTACATTAATTGTTCGAAGAATCTATGTTAAGGTCAAATCGAACTAATTGAAAGTATCCTACAGTTGTTTGATTTTTCGATGTAAAAGTCCATAAAAAGCATTGTGTAAATCCTACAGTTTCGTGAAAAAGTAATAGTATATTGCTACATACACGAAAGCTCTGATGATTTAAAAAAAATATATCTGTGTGATCCGATGTTCGACTGTTGAAAATTACAAAAAAGGCACCAATTGTGGGCAATCTTTAGGCAACGTCATGACGGCGTTCGTTAAACGTTGCAGATATAGTAACCTAAACTATTTACTTTGCAGACCAGTTACTTTCTTTCATTTTTTTTTATTTTTTACCATATCTATTACCTTTTATATTGGGGCCTTGGTGGCCGAGTGATCTAGGTAGTTCGTTATGACTATTAGGTACGCCAGCTTACTCCATCAATAAAAACTGGCTGCCGCGAAATTGCCGAATGTGCTGAAAATGGCCTATTTTATATCAAAAAAGGAGTACAATTATCTATATTATTGTATTTTTACTGGATTTATTCGAAAATAAAATATATTGTAACATTGAATCCGCTTGTCAGTGCGAATAACAAGGTACATAACTTTACACGTAGAGAAAACAATTTATTTATTAAACATTATCGTTGGGTATGCAACAGCATGTATAGCAACAAATGATATTTAATATTCACATTGTTCTGCTCAAACTAAATAAAATCCAAGAATGATGGTATGTAGTTTCCTAAGTGTGTGCGTTCTAAGCATGTAATATTGTAGTCCGCTGCAAAATCCGCTGTGCGCTAATTTATAATATATTTCGTAGGCAATATTTGTTCTTATAAATTTATCAACAATGCATCTAATACACTAGGGAACTATTTCATCAAATAACATTACCAAATGCTGAGCCATACATTTACACTTATGTAATTTATAAAACCGTGCGTATCGTCATTATGGTAGACTAAAATATGAAGATTTTGTCCTAGAAGCTTCTAATAACATTTGAAATTTTATTCATCCGACTGAATGGTTTGCCTTAAAACTTACTTAAATAAATACTAATTCTCTGTAGAATTATAAAAAAGTAAGTTACCGTGAGTTAAAAGACATGTATGTACACATGTAGACTTTCTTGTGAACTGTAATCTTCAATCCTAATTTCACATAGGCGGAGCCATAGGATCGACGAGTAGGGATGGCGGGGGGGGGGGGGTCACTATTTCCAATTTAATATTCTCATATTTTCCTAGTTAATGAAGATTTAAAGACTTTCATTCATGGTACAACATCTTATCTAGTTTAATTACCGATATATGTTTAATTACCAATGAATTTCAAATATTTTTTTTTAAAAAAGACAGACAATTTTTAATAATCTTGTGTTTATATATGAATCAGTGTGTAAGTCATTGTATATGAAGGGTGTGCGAGTTATTAAATACATGTACTTGCAAATCTTCAACGGGCACTGATCGAAAAAATAATTTTACTTTCTTTGCTGCGATACATCTCCATCCAATTAACTCTTCTTCTTTTTTATTATCAGATTTGTAAAAAGATCATTGCATATTTTATGGTTACTTTCTTAAAATTTTCGTTGGATAAATATGAAGATTTTCAACAAAGTGAAACTGTGTGTCTAGTAATTTTAGCACACATTTTTTTGTTACCTCAACTGGAAAGGGGGGGGGGGGGTGTCATCCTATAAATCCACCTATGTTGTAGGTTTTTATAACAAGCATTTCAGCAACCATAAATCTGCCCTTACAAAATTTGCTTTTATATATTTATCGTAATCTGAACGACATAAACTGTGACGACAAAAGAATATATGGAATACCAGCGGGATTACAATGGAGCTTTGCCAGTACGTAGACTAGGACTATTTCTGTATGGGGGTGAACAACTCTCAAGGTATACCAGTCCGTAGGGCACTCTTTACTTCTTTTTTTTGGAGGGCTTACACATTTACTAATTTTGGAGATCTTTGGGATAAAACCCTCAGACGCACAACGTATCTTTGGGGGGCCGGGGGGGGGGGGTAAAAAATTATGAGGCATTTTAAAAGGGATAAAAGATGGTTTGAAGTATATTTTGGAATATTAATATTTGAAAAGTTTCATCTTTAGTGCATGTACCTGTGAATTATTTAGTCTAGAGTCAAAATACAAAATGTATCAAAAATATTTACATTTTATAATTAATACCTCAAATCATACTAAACTAAACATTTTATGTATTTGTTAAGTATTTCATATGCTGTCAAAATTTAGGTGAGTTTATTATTATTAATATCATGCTAAACATTTATTAAACCGTTGGTGGTTAAACGATATTACGTGCATCATCAGTTTAATGAAATCTCATATTGCTAATTAGGTTTAAAAGTAGTAGGGCCTTTTTCGCCATATTTAGTTCACTTCTAGGGCCATTTTCAATAAGCCGTCTGAGGCCTATAAAAATTTCTGAGGGCATAGCCTAGTATGTGTTCCCTTAAGATTTGCTAATACATGTAATAACCAACATATAAGTTACTAAAAAAAAATCTTCTTACCTAAACATGGGAGACATTTTTAATACAAATTTGCCAAATTAACTTCTTGAATACAATTTTTCCACGTGAAGGACACTCAGAACCAAAACTTGTTTTTTGTATAAATGAGTTAATGAATCTCTCTTTATATGACAATAGAATGATTTTGGGTCTGAAATTCCTTCTTGGCAATATTCCAAAAATGATACAAATTTACCCAAATTGCCCATATAAACACACGACCTTTGCTGGTAGAATATTTTTTCTGATAAGGTGCATTGCTTACAACCGATTAAGATAAAAAGTAGAAAAATATTTCAGATTAAAAGTCAATGTTTAAGAGTGAAACAAATAGTGGGGAAATTTAAACTTGTAATCGCAGATATAATATATATAAATATTCCTTCTCTCTACCAAGTATTAAAATAGCAAAATATCCTGATCCATGGAAACTGATTTGTGCACTGGAAAATGTTTGAAACCGAGATGAAAGAAAGCCGGTTCGTATACGACAGAACTTTAAAAGAAAAAAGTCAGTCTAGCTGTCTGTCGATCAGTGATTCGAAAAGGAGAGATGTCAGATGAATTTATTCAATTTCTTTCTCTTACACAATTTATTATCACTCCAGCAGGTCTCAATTTTTACGGATGATTCACACATTTTAACATATTACTGGAAATTTTGCCAATTAAAAAGATGGTCAATTCAGTGCGTGCTATAAAAAATTTGATAAAATTTTAAACCTTGCGATGACCAATTAATTTTGTAATTGACAAGGATTGCCAATTTTCCTACCGAAGGTCGGTGGTTTTCTCCGGGTACTCCGGCTTCCTCCACCAAAAAAAAACTGGCCGCCGCGAAATAGCCAAATGTGGTGAAAACGGCGTAAAACCCCAACTAAACAAACAAACATTATTCTAGAATGGCATAGTAAAGTTTTGTTCAAACCTTTCACTGAAGATCCTAAGAGACTAGCCATGTTTGACTACCCAGTCAATAAATTCACTGCCTATTCAAAGAAAAGAAAGCGTATGAAGAAAAGTGAAGACTTTAAAAAAAAAATATATATATAAATTTTCACTATCAATATCCTACAATAAAAATGGTTTTATAAATACTTTCATAATTTGGTGTCACCATTGGAAATTGAAGCATGTCGGCTCGACTTTTATAGTGTGTTATGATACTTTTCTTTTAGTTTCCTTGACCATATTTACAAAAAAGTGAGGGGGGGGGGCTCTTCGATTTAACTGCTTAACCATTTTATACTCGTGTCCCAAGTTGGGAATCCTAGTTACCTTTCAGTTTATTTATTTGTTGATATTCTGACATGATATTGTACCGCTGGACATAACTACTCATGAATTACCATGGGGCCATCAGTCAGACCAATGTGCTTTGTTTGAGTATATACTTGTGATTTATAACGACACTACATGTACGTTTATCCTCAAACATACAGTTAAAAGTTTAACATGAATCATATACTGGATAGTGGAAATAAAGCATACTCCACAATAAAACAACCCACAAAGTCCAGATTCTTTAAATTATTCAAAAGGTGCTTGAAGAACATTCAACAAAGCTTGAAATGTAAATCTGAATGTCGCCGAACAACTTTGAAATAGACTGTTTGTTAAGTTTGTGAAACGGTGAAACTTTGGCAAATCGGATTTTGATAATGTTTTCGTTTAATTTTTTGGTAAAATACTCATTAGAACAAAGATACTAGGGTGACAGGAATAAAATTGGGAAGTAGCGCACCCATATTATTTTATTCATTTTTTTCTTACTTTTGATGACCGGGTAAATTTCAGAAAAGTAGTATGTATTTTTTGCAGACACAACATATTCTTTTCTGCGGAAAAGTAAAACTTTCATTTCACAAAAAATTCCGAAACCTCATAGCTTAATGGACTGGAATCTGACGTATGAGAGCATTAGTCATTAAAAAAAATCGGAAATTTAAACCAATTTATCTCGGTCGAATTTACTGCCCCCAATCCCCTTTTCTCAGAAAAAACTAGAATAAAATAAAAATGAAAACAAAAAACAAAAACTACAAAAACAGCAAAAAAAAAAAACAAATGAATAAAGGAAATGTAATGAAATGTAATGAAATGGAGATAAACTAAAATTACATAATAACGGAGTTACATTTACTACATTTTAATGCATATTTAAAAAACATATATAATTCCTTATCCGTCATGTTTTTTTTTCAATAAAGGTTACCAGTACTACACGTTTTTAGATAAAATACATAAAATCTTGATGTCATGCTAACTAGCTATCCCGCGCCGTTTATGCCAGATTGTTAGTTCAGAATTTGTTTTGGATGATTAAACACATTAAAGATGTGATAAGGTAATTAACACGGGATTTATTGATCACTCTGACACGTGCCGATAAAAAATATTTATGTATGAATATAAAAATAAAGAGATTTTAAATTCATGGGTTTTTTTGCATTTTGATTTACATTTTATGACCTTTTTCTTCATTTCTCTCACCATCATGTTTTTAGATTTTTTTCTTCCAACCAGCGAGATTAAGGTGCTTCGAGGTATATCTACGAAGCCCTCTTCTTGATGTACGATGTATCTTGGCTGATTGCCGCGAAAAAATAAACCTGTTCACAAAAGACAATAACAAAAAACAACAACAATTAAATAAAGAAAATATAAAATATGCCTCGATCGTCCGCGAATGAGGAAAAGTTTACGAATAGACAAGATATGAACTTCTTGACAACAAAGATCATGGAAATATGAATCTGTATTGTGGTATTCCCTACAATCAAAACTGCTGCAAGTTCCCTTCTCCCCCCCCCCCCCCCCCCCCCTTCAACACTTTCCTTACCGGGGAATTTAAGACGATGCTTACATAGTAAGAAATTCTGATTACTTTTTAGTTGAAGAAAGCCAAACATAGTGAATGAAACTTTGGCTTAGTATATATAGAAAATTGTATGCGTAAAAAGTCTTTCTTGTGTGTCGAAATTGGTATCAAAGAATATTATCGTTATCATCATGTTCATTTTTAAATGAAATAAAAGCATAAGAACGGAAATGGACTTTATTAATGCATACTACGTATATGTACGTATGTTACAGTTTGTAATTCCGATATACGAACAATTATAATACGGATGCAGTTTTAAATTTTTTTTCACCCACAGGTGTTTGAATGCCTTAATCTGATCAACAGAAAATATTAACTTGGAGTTGAATTTTAGATCGTAAAATATTGTCATAGATTCATATCCAGCTCATACATGTCATATTCAAAGGTCTCACTTGGTAACTTCGTAGCTAAACTTATAATACTCACTTTTTAATGTAAGATTCATTTCTTATTTTGTAGTCTCACATTTTGATGTGACAAGGGCGAATCTAGAATTTGGGGAGGGGGTGGCATCTACCCCACATTCGAATAATTATTCCCCCTCGCTGCAACGCGACGGATGAATTTAGTAATGATCTGCGTCCGTCCGTGCGTCCGTCTGTGCGTTTCATAATTAGGAACAGATTAAACAAAAATAAAGAAATATTAAATGAAAAAGGAATGAAAGTTAACATTTTGTTTAAAATATTTTTAATTCCCTCCTGCACTAACACTAACCTAAAAATAAAAAACAACCTAGCTATACTTGTATGATTAATTTAAACATTGTACCTATATAAATTTCACATATACTGATTCAAATATTTAAATAAAAATGAAAGCAGATTTTAAAAGTTTAAGCCATCGTCTGTGAGGTATAATTAAATGAAATTTTTCAATGCACGTTGATGGAAAATTAATTTTACTTTCATACCTTTCCATCGAATTCTTCTTATCTGTATTTTCCCGTTGTAAAAAGTTACATGCGTGTTAGTTTTCACAACTATTTGTCATTTATTATCAATTACATGTACTACAAGAGATCATTTGTAATGATGACTTTCTTAAGATTTGATAATTATAAACATAATCAAGGAAGTCGATTTTTGTTTTTATTGATTTTACATATAAGATTTTTTGGGGACCTTAACTTAGGAGAGGGGGACCCGTGCTCCATGTGCTCCGTAAATCCGCCACTAGGTGATCTTTCTCAAATTTGCATAGTTTCATTGTCGAGCTTTATATTTTGGAAGATGGAAGACCTGGATGCTTTATACTTTGTAAATAGATGCCTTATGCTACGAAGTTTCCGTCTGTCATCTATAACTTGTCCTTGACCTCATTTTCATGGTTCAGTGACTACTTGAAACTAGAGGCTCACCAGAGCATGTATCGCTCACCTGGAGTCTGGACAATTAATCAACTATTTGACCAAATTTGTTGCAATTGGTTCAATTATTCAGGGAAAATTTGTTGAAGATTTATTTTTCATAAGGTTTTATGTTCAAATATGTTCCCTGATGGTGGTAGTGGAGTGCTGACATGCTGGACAGTATTCTTCAAGGGACAAAAAGGACAATAACTCCTAAATGGGTTTTGGGATTTCCTTTAAAATTTCAGGGTATGTGGATCTCAACATGGCAAACATTTTTCAAATTTACATCTCACTTCTATCTCAAATAGTTTTGGAGATAAATGACGAAAAATGTTAAATTTTGAAAATTTGACGAAAAAAGGGCATTAACTCCCAAATGGGTTTTGGGATTTCCTTCAAAATTTCAGGGTAGGCAGATCTTGTCATGCTGATCAATTTTACCCTTGTCAGATTTTTTATATCTCTAACGGTTTTTAAGTTATAAGCCAAAAACAACACATGCACCCCTATATTCTATTTTTAGCTACGACAGCCAGGTTTTATGTCAGATCAAAATAAATTGAGGATCATTGGTAGAGTACATGTCATAGATCATTCCTATTAAGTTTCAAAGCAATCGGCCCAGCGGTTTCAGAGGAAAAGATTTTTGAATGAAAAATATTTGAAAATTTGACAAAAAAGGGCAACAACTCCTAAATGGGTATTGGGATTTCCTTTAAAATTTCAGAGTAGGTAGATCTCGACATGGCAAACATTTTTGAAATTACATTTCACTTCTATCTCAAATAGTTTTGGAGATAAATGATGAAAAATGTTAAAATTTTGAAAATTTGAAGAAAAAAGGGCAATAACTCCTAAATGGGTTTTGGAATTTTCTTCAAAATTTCAGGGTAGGTAGATCTTGTCATGCTGATCAATTTTACCCCGTCAGATTTTTGATATCTGTAACGGTTTTTAAGTTATAAGCCAAAAACAACACATGCACCCCTATATTATATTTTTAGCTATGACAGCTATGTTTTATGTCAGATCAAAATAAATTGAGGATCGTTTGTAGAGGACATGTCATAGATCATTCCTATTAAGTTTCAAACCGATCGGCCCAGCGGTTTCAGAGGAGAAGATTTTTGAAAATCAGCCAATCAGAAACAAGAATTGCATCTGGTGGCCATGTTTCTTGAACAATCAGAACGAAATGAGGAAACTTTGTTGCGGACCTTCCATAAACCACTCATGCAAAGTTGGAATTGGCCAAATGGTTTCTGAGGAGAAGATGTTTGAATGAAAAGCTAACGACGGACGGACGAACGACGGACGGACGACGGACGACGGACAGACGACGGACGACGGACGCCAAGTGATGGCAAAAGCTCACCCTGGCAATAGCCAGGTGAGCTAAAAAGTTAGGATTTTTTGTAATGTTAATTTCTCTCTTATTATGAGTAATAGGATAACTATATTTGGTATGTGCGTACCTTACAAGTTCCTCATCCCCGTCAGATAATTTTCAATTGACCTCGACCCCATTTCAAGGATCAGGGAACAAGGTTAAGTTTTGGTGGTCAAGTCCATATCTCAGATACTATAAGCAATAGGTCTAGTATATTTGGTGTATGGAAGGATTGTAAGGTGTACATGTCCAGCTGGCAGGTGTCATCTGACCTTGACCTCATTTTCATGGTTCAGTGGTTATAGTTAAGTTTTTGTGTTTGGCCTGTTTTTCGAATACTGTATGCAATTGGTCTACTATATTTGGTGTATGGAAGGATTGTAAGGTGTACATGTCCAGCTGGCAGGTGTCATCTGATCTTGACCTCATTTTCATGGTTCAGTGGTTATAGTTAAGTTTTTGTGTTTTGGCCTGTTTTTCGAATACTGTATGCAATATGTTTGATAGCATTTATTTTCATTAGAAATACACGACAGGCGAGAAATTTATGTGTGTCCACTCTTGTAAAATGTATACATGTAATTTAGTTGAAAAGTTAAGTTATAAAAAGTACCAAAAATGGCCGTTAATACATTTGGCTGGGTTATCAGAGCTCACTCTATAAAAACACGTGGAAATTTGCATATTCTGTTCGAAATCGACTCTTACATGTACATGTATCATGAACCAAGAAATTCTTATATAGTTTAATTCTATATTTTCGAAACAGTTTATATTTTGATGAAATGCCCTCTAATGAAACAATAACAGTTAACAAATCTTTATGATGTCTATTTTTATCTTGCCTGACCAGAAATGACAAGCGAAATTTTTAAAACTACTATTCAAAGGTGACCGAAGCAAAACGTTTTTACAGCAGAAAATTAATTTGAAACCCTCAATTAATATCTGCAATTCATTCCGAAATCTCATAGCTTAATGGACTGGAATCTGACGTATGAGAGCCTTAGTCATTAAAAAAAGCGTGGTTTCACTCGGACTATCTACATAAATGTATTAAGTTTAAAACTACATGTATTTTCATGCTTTTGATTTGATTTCGTCAATTTGGCACCGGTGCACACCCTATCAGTTTCGTCTCCTTTTTTAAACTCAGATTGCAAATAATCTTCATATAGTTTGATGTTAGTTTCTCAAAAAACTTTGTCTACTCAGTTAAAAAATATATTTCCCGGTTTCTGATGTCAGAATTGTATTGTTTTACCTTTTGTTGTTGAAATCAGACAGGAAGACATTCTGATTTAACGAAAGAAAGTTTGTTACTGTTTCAGTTAAATTGAGGCCACTGATTTTCTCAGGTCAGTTTTATTTTTTATTTGTTGAAGTCAGATTCGGAACTATTCAGCTCACATTCATACTCATGTAGATTCTTATTTGATCAAGTCAGTTACATTTCTGATTTGTATTAGTCAGATTCGAATATATATCCGTCTCGCAGTAAAACAAATGAAGATTCTTATTTCATGAAGTCAGATTGTTGGGTCCCAATTACTTATCTCAAATCAGTTTCATTTCTTATCTATTTAAATCAGATTCGAAAATACCCAGCTAAAAGTCATACACTTGTAGATTCTAAATGGATCAAGTCAGTTTGTTCGGTCTCATTTAAATTGTGCGAACTGATTTTCTCAATTCGGTTTCTTTTATTTTCTTTTAAATCAGATTGAAAGTAAAGTCAGGAAATACCAAAGGGATATTCGAAGGAGGGGAAAATCGAAAACAACTGACAAACTCCGCACAACACCGAAGACAAGACAAAAACAATACAAACACTACACTTAAAACCTAAAAACATATGAACAACATGGACCCTACCAAAAACCCGGGGGTAGTCTCTCAATTTTGAAGCGATGACAGTTTGTTACTTTCTCATGTTCTCATGCAAAGTTATCCTTCATAAAATATTCTAGTCAGAGATTCCTCTGACGTCAGATGACCCTGTTTCTTAATTGACTAGCGTCAGAGACCACTCTATATACAAAACTGGGAAATTTGTCGACTCTGTCCAGATATTGTTAATCAGTTTTATATAGGGATTTTATTTCTTGTAAATGAACTTGAGTTGAGTGCTTTTTTATGTCAGCTGATTACCCCTATCTTTCACAGTTTTTGTCATCACAACAGTGGTAAAAAAGAAGTCATGAAATATTTTTCATCTTTTAATTGAGTAGAATTTTAACATAATTTATATAACCTATTGTTCTGTAGATAAAACGGTCTAGATATTATATATTACTATGCTTTATTGAGCCAAGCATAATAGTGCTCAGCTGTCAATATGAAGCTATCGAATTTAAACACTGTTCGGAGCATCCCTTTTGTGAAGATTACTGTGGTCCTTCTGCAGAAATTTTTCATTTAATTCATATACCTGATGTTCCTTTTCAGTTAACGTTGGGGTATTTAAGTAGGATTTTGATTTTTTGTTAGAGAATGCTATTTTTATCACACAATACTTTAAAACTATATTAATATTCACAGCAGAATATAACAAAACATTCATTTTTATGGTAAATCTGTTATCATCATTTATGGTAAGATTTCATTTGTTTAATTTGTTAAAAGGTGACCGAATTGTTTCAATGAACTCCTAAATGGATCAGCGAATGTATACATAACATGGGATCTTTAAATCATAAATTACACCTTTTTGACCTGTATTTTACAATGTTATTCCTGAAATTGTATATAATTACAATTTTCGGAAAAGGCTAAAGTCGGTTTTCGAAAATGAACAATAAAAAATTTTAAAAAAAATCGGAACTTTCCAAAGAAGAAAAGATGCATTTTATTATTACCCGGCTCCTTTAGTTTTTTTTATTTAGCAAGTTTATGCGCACATCATGTTCTGACTGTAACAAGTAAGTTAAGAGCAACGAGAAGGGAAGTTACTCTTAGTCAAAAATGTCTTGAATTGAATCAAGAAGAAAAATTTTAACTTGAACAAACTTACTTGTACAAGTCAGAATAATATACCATTAACTAACGAGAGATAACTTTTCCCGGATTTTTTTCCTGACTGTTTAGAGTAAGAAACATTCTGACTTAGATATGTAGATCCCCTGACTGTCGTGTATTTACCACTGTTGATATTGTTTGTGTTTTCCTACCCAGTCATAAATGCATTCGAATCCGCTCTTCAATGTTTCAGTTTTGTTTTTTTTGGATTACCATAGTATTTATATTCAGTTCATCAAAATGGACTTCATGTTGAGTGCATTAGACTTTCAGAATACACATATCTCCGTAACTTCTTTTTTGGCCGGATCATACTTGTATAAACATACTGAGTTTGGTATGTTTTGTTTTCTTTTCCGATTTTAGGTAAGAGAAAGTAAGCATTCTCTTTGACGATTTTAAGTATTCTTTTTCAAAGCATTGCATAACAATATTCTCTGGTGACTGATAATATGAATGAACACAATTATCATATAGAGAACTAAAGGCAGTCTCAGTTTACGTGTTACTCAGATTACTATGTATATACAACTTACAATAATATGTATATGAACTGATCATTGGATCAACTTGAATACCTATTGATGATATACTGCTTACCCCAAGAAAATGAGACTTAATATGTAATATTTTAAAATTGTTGATTTTTAATAATAATGAGCTCCATTGTTATTGCTATTTACGACGTAATTTGATAGGAGTGAAATATTACACAAGAAATAAAGGATCACTCTAAAAACCGTCACGGAAAAACAAAATTAATGTCAATTGACCATTTTTCAAAAACCAGATGACAGGGACAGATAATCCAAGTTAACGTGTAGAACTTCTTTTATCTTTCAGCTGCAAGAGATTGTAAAGTGAAAATTGATGTAGGCTGTGTTTAATCTCAGTTTTGAACACTTATACTTTCTATAAACTTAAAAAAAATTGTTTTGAATAGTTAAAGTAATATTTTCATGGTTATGATTTTTTCATTTTGATTTCTAAAATGGAGAAAAAGCATATATTTACTTGTACTATTATGGGTATGTGTATTGAAAACTAAATGTCTTTTTGAACAAATAGCTTGTGATTTATTGTCAAAGCCCATGTAATGTTTTTTTATTATTTGTATTTTTTTACCATCTGTTTTGTTACAGTTTATATGTGTTTCACCTGAATTTACCTAAGGGAAAAAGCAATCAAGGAGTGATAAATCTAAACTGTGGATACAAAATATTTTTGCAATCAATTTCTTCACAACCTAAATTTTTACATCAATTAATAATAAAAAAACAGAATAAATATTAATAATAATTTTCCTGTACCTCCACCGATTTGTGACTACCACGGATTGACTTTGTTGATCTTCACGATGGGTGCCGTGTACGGAGCAGGAACTGCTTACCCTTTCGGTTGCTCGTTTGTCTTCCCGGTTTATCTGTCTAATTGATTGTGTCTTTTAGTTTGCTCCTTAGGTATATTTGTCCTATTTAGTAAGTTCATAAATTTCCAACAGTTTATAACATTTACAAATCATGTCTACCTAAATAAACACCTTTTCTCAGCTGGGAGATTGTATATTCAATCATCAAATTGCAGTTAACCTTTCTATCTTCACCTATCTGGTATTTGTTAATTATATGTGTTATAATTGATAATGTAAATATTGGTAAGCCTGTCACATAGCTAATTATTTCAGTCTTACGCGTAAATTTGGATTATCTCCCCTGATACCGCTAGAAGGGTATTTTTATTGGCGGGGGAGGGGGATTCGTGAATTAACTAAATTATAAAAACATTTCCTCTCCATACGGAGATAAAAAAAATCAAATGTCAAGATAGAAGGATCAGACATTGGAAATAAAATCTTTTTAGCTTACATAAACATAAGTATTGGCTATATGTTTACATTATCTACTCATTTTTTATCTATTTTAGTGGCTATTGGGTATGATTCTCCATTAAAACTTCAGACATCGGACAAATGTGTACAAGTACAGACACAAATGGAAAGCAAGGAAGTGCAAACCAGTGCAGAAAAAGCATTAGGCCAACCTCTTTCAGTCATACCTGACGTGGAGACAGATAAAGGTCAGTTAATTTGGGGATTGAGAAATGTATAATGAAAAATGCTTAAATCACAAACCGCAAATGAACTTTATCGTAGTGTTTCTTCCACAATATTAGTAATAGCATTGTCCTCTTATTTATATGATATTTATGTTATCTGCAGCAGTTCTTCAGATTGTACCAACTGACGTACTTACAGTACAGCTAAAAACCTGACTACACAGTAACTTCAAGGTAACATAATCTCTGGTTCAAATCTCTGCTCTAGGACTAAAAACCAGAGATAAGAACAGCTATTATCAGTCATGTGAGTGGTCAACCACAGATTTGAAAGCATAGATTAGGACAAATTCCAATCGCTAGCCGAATCATTCATAATCTCTGCTTTATTGGTTTGTTTTTCAAATCTCTGATCCGATTTATTCAAACTGCGAGCGCGCTGTTCTATTGCTAAAAACCAGCAAAATCAGCTATCATTAATTATTTTTAAAGTGTTGCACTTTCAGGAAACATACTTGGTTTTCGACAAGAAATGTATGTAATAGAGGCAATATGCTGTCACAAATGGGTAATTATGAAGAAAAAAATGAAAAATGACAAATTTCACTCATTTTTGGACCCTTGAATTAAAAGTTTGATATGAGCAACAGCCTTGCCCAAAAAAATGTTGTGTCTCTTTGTCAGAAAAACATTTTATTACAAAATCTTTTTTGGGCAAGGTTGTTGCTTATATTTGTTTTGACCAAATAATACTGTGAAAACACAATTTTTTCTTCAAAAACTTTATTTAACAGACGTTCAAGACATAGCTCTTGCATCATAGAAAGAATTCTTGTACATGATTGATAGATTGTGAACGTTCAACCATTATACAATAAGAATGATACAAATGCGAATCTGAAATCTTAATTTTATTTTTTTATGGGAGATGGGCAAATAATGGCTGCAATGATGCCTTCTCCTTTGACTACATGTAATGTTCATCCTAAAAATATTTCAAAGGCTATATTTTGTGTTTTTCACTGTGACATTGAATTGTTTCCCCGTACAAGTATTATGATTAGTCTCACAGAAGCTTTTGAAGATACCATTACAAATTTATGAACTAAATTCATGTATTTTTTTTCTATAAAAATATAAAATATCCATTTTTTAAGTTTGAAACTTGTAATTTTACTTTAAAAGCACCTTTGTCTTATATTGCACTCGCTGATATCGCTCAATTTGACAGAATATTGACCTAAGATTTGTTGAAAAGGTATACTTTGTGTTTTTCACTGATAAATTTAATTTGATTCTTCTGATAAGTATAACGTTAAGCGTTAGTGAAGAATTTTAACAATTTCGTTAACTTATTTCATTTAAAAATTTAATAAAAGTATAAAATGAGTATATTTCAAGTTTGAAACGTATATTTTGTGTATAAGAAAACTGTGACAGTATAACAAAAATCACTTTTGTCTTATATTACAACTTCTGATATAGTTAAATTTGACTGAATATCATCCTAAAATTGTTGAGCAGGTAATTTTAGATTTTGTTTTCATGTAAAAAGTACCACAGTAAATCTCAGGATTTTAAGATACCGTGACAAATTTATGAATTAATTGGAAGTAAAAAATTATCTGACAAAAAAGACAGATAAAAAGAAATTAATATATGAAATGATTAAATTTCAAGATTTCGTATCTGAATACATATTTAATAGGTAGATTAATCTTACGTAAATTAAGAAAATAATCAGAACGTCCTGAGTGTGGGTAAAAATCATTTCTTATGATTTAAACTATGTACACTGCGCATGTGCAGTCCTTACGACTGAATCAGTGACCGATTTAGTCACGGAGAAACCGGTCGCGTTGATAAACTTGGTAGACGAAACGAGACGCGTCCTGTCCTGGTTGTAAGAACAGTTCTTACAAAAATATCATTTTTCCAGTTAACTTAGTGCAGAGAATACCAAAAAACACAGTCACAATCTTTGGTCCTGGTTACCTTAAATCGGTCATAAGATCTGTTTCCAATCTGCGCTCGGATGTTATGTTAATAATGAAATATATTGTATGACGTCAAATAATAATAATGCTGCATCAAAGTATACACATAAGAATATGTGTGCTATAACATTTGTTGCGTTTAAAATATCACGCATATGCCACCTTCTTTTGCAAAAAAAAAAGAACTTTCACCTAATTCACTCAGTTTGGTTTTAATTCTAGGTTGATATAACTTATTACATGTATATGCAGATTATATTTGATATAAGACAATTTTCTGATGTACTCATATCTTTATCTTAGACTTTATTCAGGGCATGCTTCTCAGCATTTTCTCTTTTGACACATTGGTTGTTAAGGGTAAAGAAATACCAAATGGATGTTCGAAGGACGGGAAAATCGAAAACAACTGAAAAACTTAGGGGAACAACGAAGGCAAGACCAAAACAATACAAACACTACACTTTAAAACTGAAAACATATGAATAACATGGAACCCACCAAAATACCGAGATAGACTCAATGGCTCTGGAAAAGTAAGCAGTCTCTGCTTCCTGCAGTACACCCGCCATGCTTCCCATGTCAAATCCAGTATGAAGCATCACTGTTTGTATTTTGAAAAGCTGATCAATAAATTTTGGAAGGAGGACGATATTTTGAGAACTTTGAACAAAAACCTTTTAAGCTGCTGGTCTGCAGCGATGTTCATGTCTCGAGTAATAATGCAACCACGGGGGCTTTAGATTTAAGGTGATTTTGTAAAATGAAAAGTGCATTGATTGCTGTCCATCGCTTTTGGGTCAGATCTTATAGAGGAATTATTAAGATGATACCTGTACTGGTTTTTTGTATGAATAAGATGCGATAGGCATTTCAGTATTTCCAAATAAGCGAGTATTAACTTTTGAACATTATGATCTCAAAATATGGTAGCAATGTTAAATAGTTCGATACCCTTATTTACATACCCTTATTTACATAATTTGACTTAAGAAAATTTTTTTTCAGTTTTATCGATCAGGGGAAACAATCAATGACACCAGAACGAATAGATAATTTTATAACGTTCATAAGATTAAGTATTGAATAACGTAAAGTCACATTTCTGATCCTTTTTATGTAATTGACAAATATAAATAAAAGAAAGTTTGATGAAAAGTTTATTAAAACAATTCGGTCATCTTTTAACAAATTAAACAAAGGAAATCTTACTGTAATTGATCATAACAGATTTGCCCTAAAAATGAATGTTTTATTATATTCTACTGTGAATATTAATGTAATTGGAAAGCGTTGTGTGATAAAAATAGCATTTTTGCACAAAAAATCCTTCTAAAAATCCTACTTACTTACCTCAATGTTAACTGGCAAGAAACAACAGGTATACGAATTGATCACGGAGGAGATACACTTTTCGAAAAAGGGAAGATGAAAAGATGAAAAATTTCTGCAGAGAGATCACAATAATCTTCACAAAAGGGATGCTCTGAACAGCAGTTAAATACGATAGCTTCATATTGACAGCTGGCCACTATTATGCTTGGCTCAATAAAGCATAGTAATATATAATATCTTGACCGTTTAATCTACAGAACAATAGGTTATATAAATTATGTTAAAATATTACACAATTAAAAGATGAAAAGTATTGCATTAATTCTTTTTTACCACTGTAGTCATGACAAAATATGAAATATAACTTTACATGAGAATATGAGAAAGTACCAAACTGACATCTCTGCAAAATTGATAGACAACCCCGGTTTTTTGATGGGTCCATGTTGTTCATATGTTTTTTTTAGTTCTTAAGTGTAGTGTTTACATTGTTTTGGTCTTGTCTTCGGTGTTCTCCGGATTTTGTCCGATGTTTTCTATTCCCCCCCCCCCTTCGAATATCCCTTTGTTATTTCTTGACTTTACTTTCAATCTGATTTAAAGGACAAATAGAAGGAAAATAGAATAGATGAAACCGAATTAAGAAAATCAGTGCGAAAAATTTAAATGAGACCGGACAAACTGACTTAATCCATTAAGAATGTACAGGTGTATGACTTTCAGCTGGGTATTTTCAAATCTGATTTAAATAGATAAAAAATGAAACTGACTTGAGATGAGTAAATGGGACCCAACAAACTGACTTAATAAAATAAGAATCTTCACTTGTTTGACTGCGAGATGGATATATATTCGAATCTGACTAAAACAAATCAGAACTGCAACTGACTTGAGAATGTGAGTAGGAGACTCAACAAATTGACTTGATCAAATAAGAATCTACATTGAATGAATGTGAGCTGAATAGTCTGAGATAAACAAATAAAAAATAAAAAAATTATACTGACATGAGAAAATCAGTGGGCTCAATTTAAATGAAACAGTAACAAATTTACTTCATCAAATCAGAATGTCTTCCTGTCTGATTTCAAAACAAAGAGGTAAAACGGATAAGTCAACGTAATACAATACTGATTTTCGGAAATTAACATCCAACTGAAGATTATTTGCAATCTGAGTTAAAAAAAGAAACGGAAATGATAGTGTATGCACCGGTGACAAATTGACAAAATCAAATAAAAATCATAAAAATACATGTAGTTTTAAACTTAATACATTTATGTAGATATTCAGAGATTCCTCTGCAGTCAAACCACACTTTAAAAAAAATGACAAGGGTTCTCATACGTCAGAGTCCAGTCTATTAAGCTATGAGATTTTGGAATGAATTTGCAGATATTAATTGAGGGTTTCAAATTAATTTTCTGCTGCAAACACATTTTGCTTCTGTCACCTTTGAATAATGGTTTTTTTTTATGATAAGAGGACATTCATTAAATTTTAAACTGTTTCGAAGATATACTAAATAAAAATTTATTGGTTCATGATATATATACATGTAAGAGTCGATTTCGAACAGAATTTGCAAATGTCCACGTGTTTTTATAGAGTGAGCTCTGATAACCCAGCCAAATGTAATAACGGCCATTTTTTTTTACTTTTTCAACTTAATTGCATGCATACATTATATAAAACTATGAAAATTTCAGAAAGATCACTCAGTGGTAAATTTACGTAGCACTGGGAGCACGTGTCCCCCTCTCCTAAGATAATGTCACCAAAAATGTTATATCTGTATGTTAAATCAATAAACACCCAAATTGACTTCCTTGATTATATTTATAATTATCAAATCTTAAGACAGTGATCACTATCTTTTTACAACGTGATAATACAGATAAGAAGACTGCGATGGAAAGGTATGAAAGTAAAATTAATTTTCCATCATTGTGCATTGAATATTTTCATATAATTACTTCAAAAAGGATGGCTTAAACTTTAAAATATGGTTTCATTTTTTAGCTCACCTGGCCAAAGGCCATGTGAGCTTTTGCCGTCACTTGGCGTCCGTCGTCCGTCGTCCGTCGTCCGTCGTCCGTCCGTCGTCTGTCCATCGTCCGTAAACTTTCACATATTGATCATCTCCTCTAAAACCAATGGAGCAAATTTAACCAAACTTTACAGGAATGATGTATGGACAGTCCTTTACTAAGATTGCCGATCTGCCAAAAAACATGGCTGCCAGAGCAGGACATAGTTTAACATTGGACCCTATACGAAAACATGTTAAATTTCATCTCCTCTGAAACTACTTGAGCAAATTTAACCAAACTTTACAGGAATGATGTATGGAAGGTCCTATACTAAGATTGCCGAAATTTTTCCGATCCGCCAAAAAATATGGCTGCCAGGGCAGGACATGATTTAACATTGGACCCTATGGGAAAACATGTTAAAGTTTATCTCATCTGAAACTACATGAGCAAATTTAACCAAACTTTACAGGAATGATGTATAAAGGTCATTTACTAAGATTGCCGAAATTTTTCCGATCCGCTGTAAAATATGGCTGCCAGTACAGGACATATTTTAACATTAAACCCTATGGGAAAACATGTTAAAGTTCATCTCCTCTGAAACTACTTGAGCAAATTTAACCAAACTGCTCTGGAATGATGTATGGAAGGTCCTTTAGAGGGATTGCTCATTTCGTTCGAATGCGACAAACATCATGCTGACAGCAGGAACATAGTTTAATATACAAGCCTATGGAAAAAAAATATTTTGATCATCTCCTCTAAAACTATAATAGCAAATTGAATAAAACTGTACTGGAATGATGTATGGAAGGTCCTTTACAAAGTTGGCTCATTATGTTCAAATCTGAGAAGGGGAAATACTATTAACTTTGGACCTATGAGTAAAATATATTTTGATCATCTGCTTTGAAACTTTTGAAGCAAATTCAACCAAAGAATTAATGGAAGTTTGTAGAAGTATTTTGTCAGGTGAGCGATACAGGCTCAGCCCACTGAGCCTCTAGTATTTAAATATTTTGATTAGTATATGTGCAATTAATATAGGTACAATGTAATTAATCATACGTGTATAGCTGGGTTGTTTTTTATTATTATTATTTTTAGGTTAGTGTTTGTGCAAAAGGGCATTTAAAATATTTTAAACAAAATTTTAATTGTCATTCCTTTTTCATTTTATATATCTTTATTTTTGTTTAATCTGTTCCGAATTATGAGACACACAGAGGGACGCACGGGCGGACGCAGATCATTACTAAATCCATCCGTCGCGTCACGGCGAGGGGAAATAATTATTCGAATGTGGGATGTATGCCATCCCCTCCCCAAATTCTGGATTCGCCTTTGACACTTAACATGAAACAGTTTGACTATTCTGCATCAAAATTTGAGACTACATGTACATTGATTTTTAGATAAAGTAAAAAATGAATCCTACATTAAAAAGTGAGTATTATAAGTTTAACTCCTTTGAATATGACATATATGAGCTGGATATGAATCTATGACAATATTTTACGAAAATTAATATTTTCTTTTGGTCAGATTGAATGATGATATAATCAAGATTTTAATTTTCTTTTTATCTAAAAATAGGTAGTTCTGGTACTTTGATCTTTATTAAAAAAGCAAGACGATAAAGAATTATATATGTTTTAAAATATGAATTAAAAATACAATCTCTACTATTATCCATCTATGTAGTAAATTTTATTTGTAACTCCATTATTATGTCATTTTCATATATCTCCGTTTCATTACATTTCCTTTATTCATTTTTTTTTGTTGTTTTTTGTTTTCATTATTATTTTAGTTTTTTCTTGAAAAATGGGGGTGGGGGATATATTCGACCGAGATAAATTGGTTCAAATTTCCACAATTTTTATGAAATAACAGTTTTACTTTTCCGCAGAAAAGAATATGTCGTTTTTGCAAAATATACATACTACTTTTCTGCAATTTACCCAGCCATCAAAAGTAGGAAAACAATTAATAAAATAATATGGATGCGCTTCTTCCCAATTTTATTTCTGTCACCCTAGTATTTTTGCTATAATGAGTATTTTACAAAATAAAAAAAAATAAACGAAAACATCAAAATTCGATTTGCTCAAGTTCCACCGTTTGACAAACTTCACAAACAGACTATTTTAAAGTTGTTCGGCGACATTCCTATTTACATTTCAAGCTGCATAAGAAGATTTCTTGAATGCTTCTTCAAGCACCTATTTAATAATTTATGCTTTATTTCAGCTATCCAGTAAATTATTCACTTTAAACGATTAACTTTATATTTGAGGATAAACGGACATGGAGTGAAGTTAAATATCATAAGTGAATACTCAAACAAACCACAAATGGTCCACTCCATGGTCTCAGAGTAATTCATGAATAGTTATATCCAGCGGTAAAGTATCATGTCAGAAAGTAACTGAGATTCCCGACGTAGGACACAAGCATAAAATGGTTAAGCAGTTAAATCGAGGACCCCCCATTTTTTTTAGCTCACCTGACCTGAAAGGTCAAATGAGCTTTTCTCATCACTTGGTGTCCGTCTTCCGTCGTCCGTCGTCGTCGTCGTCTTCTGTTAACTTTTCCAAAAATCTTCTCCTCTGAAACTACTGGGCCAAATTGAACAAAATTTGGCCACAAGCATCATTAGGGTATCTAGCTTTAAAAATGTGTCCAATGACCCCGCCTGCCAACCAACATGGCCGACATGGCTGAAAATAGAACATAGGGGTAAACCGCAGTTTTTGTCTTATATTTCAAAAACGATAGCATTTAAAGCAAAACTTACATCGAGTAAAAATGTGTACCAGGTCAAGATCTACCTGCCATGAAATTTTCGGTCAACCCTTTGTTGGGATATTATTCCTGAATTGTTAATTTTAAGGAAATTTTGCAGTTTTAGGTTATTATCTTGAATATTATTATAGATAAAGACAAATTGTAAACAGCAAACATGTTCATCAAAGTAAGATCTAGAAACAAGTCAACATGTCCAAAATCACTGATTGACCCCTTATAGGAGTTTTTGCCCTTTAAAGACGGCGCCCAGCGTAAACTTTTCTTTAAAGATCTTCTCCTTTGAAACCACTGGGCCAATTGGGACCAAACTTTGATGGAATGGTCCTTGGGTGGACCCCTTCCAAATTTATATCCGACATCCCCGACTTCCAAGAATATGGCTGCTGTTACAAAAAATAGGAAAAAGCGGGGATGAATTTTAAAAATCTTCTTCTCTGAAACTGCTGAGCCAAATAGAACCAAACTTGGCCACAAGCATCATTAGCGTATCTAATTTTAAAATGTGTCCAATGACCCCGCCTGCCAACCAACATGGCCGACATGGCTAAAAATAGAACATAGGATTAAACCGCATTTTTTGTCTTATTATTCAAAAACTAAAGCATTTTGAGCAAAACTGACATGGGTAATAATATTTATCAGGTCAAGATCTACCTGCCATGAAATTTTCAGACGTATCGGTCAACCCTTTGTTGGGTTATTGCCCCTGAATTGTTAATTTTAAGGAAATTTTGCAGTCTTAGATTATTATCTGAATATTATTATACATAAAGACTAATTGTAAACAGCAAAAATTTTCAAAAAAGTAAGATCTACAAATAAGTCAACATGACCAAAATCATTGATTTACCTCTTTTAGGAGTTTTTGCCCTTTAAAGACGGCATCCTGCGTAAACTTTCCTTTAAAGATCTTTTCCTCTCAAACCATTGGGACAATTGAGACCAAACATTGGTGGAATGGTCCTTGGGTTGTCCCCTTCCAAAATTGTGTCTGGCATCCCCGACTTCCAATCGACATGGCTGCTGTTACTAAAAATAGAAAAAAGGGGGAGAATTTCAAAAATGTTCTTATATGAAACTACTAGGCCAGTTGGAACCAAAGTTGGCATTAATGGTTCTTAGGAGGTTCTCTTTCAGAAATATGTCCAATGACTCGGACTGTTAACCAAGATGGCCGCCACAGCCGAACTTAATTTAACATTGGGCCGTAAGGGAAAATTCATTGAAAAATCTTCTTTTCTTAAACCACTTGACCAATTGAAACTAGACTTGGCAGCAATGGTCCTTAGATGGTCATCTTACAGAGGTTTGTCCAATGACCTGGACTGTCAACCAAGATGGCCTCCACAACCGAACTTAGTTTAACATAGGGCCCTATAGGAAAATTCATTGAAAACTTCTTGTCTGAAACCACTTGACATATTGGAGTAGGACTTGGCAGCATTGGTCCTTCGGAGGTCCTTTTCAGAAATGTGTCATAACAAAGGACCCTATGGGAAATTCACTCAAAAATCTTCTAGTCTGAAATCACTAAGCCAATTAGAATTAGACTTGGTAGCAATGCTCCTTAGATTGTCCTCTTTCAGAATTTAGTGCCAAGACCCAGACTGTCAACCAAGATGGCCGCCACACCCAAATTTAGTTTAACATAGGGCCCTATGGATAAATTAATTGAAAAATCGTCTTGTCTGAAACCACTTGACATATTGGAGCCAGACTTAGCAGCATTGGTCCTTAGGAGGTCCTCTTTCAGAAATATGTCCGATCACCTGGATTGTCAACCAATATGGCTGCCACACCGAACTTTGTTAACTATTGGACACTATAGGAAAATTCATTTAAAAATCTTCTTGTCTGAAACCTCTTAGCCAGTTGGAACAAGACTTAGCAGAAATGGTCCTCAGATGGTTCTCTTTTAGAAATGTATCCGTTGACCTGGACTGTCAACCAAGATGACTGCCACAGCTGAAATTAGTTTAACATAGAATCCTATAGAAAAACCAGCCAAATTGACTGCAACACTTCAATTTTTAGGTCTGCTCAAGGTGAAAAGTTAAATCAAAGTGAGCGATACAGGTTCTTGAGAGCCTCTAGTTTCTAAATATGGTCAAGGAAACTTAACAAAAAGTAACATAACGTACTATAAAAGTCAATCCGACGGGCTTCAAACTCCCGTGGTAACACAGAATTATGGAAGTATTTATTAAACCATTTTTATTGTGGGATATTGTTAGTGAAAAATGTTTCAAACCTGAATGTAAAGCTTTATTATAATTTTAATTCAATGCACCAAGAATATTTCAAGTACAATGTATAATACGTGCAAGGAAAATCAAATTAGTAAAAATCCGGGATTTAAAAAATACATTGGATACAACTTCAAAATAATATTTTGTTTATATATCCTATGTTTTTATAGACAATCAAACCCCCTTTAAATGTAAATCACCAAGTTTTTTAACCACATTTCCCGGAATATGTATCTTTTTAAAAGTCTTCACTTTTCTTCATACGCTTTTCTTTGAATAGGCAGTGAATATATTGACTGGGTAGTCCAACTTGGCTAGTCTCTTGGGATGTTCAGTTGAAGGTTTGAACACGATTTTGCTATAAAGCCATCCGTTCTAGAATAATGTACTAAATGTTTAAAAACCTAGCTAGTTCTTTTGGAAACCGTCAAAAAAGAAACAGACGTAACCACCATATAATTAAAATCCAAATTCAACACAATAAGGCATGTTAGATTAGGGTTCGGCCAATATTTAGGGGGGGGCTTGATTATTATTGGGGGTCAAAATGTTTGAAATACAATTGTGGGGAGTCAAAAAAATTTACCAAATCTATTGGGAGGGGGGATCCAAATTTAGAAATACATTTTCTATACACAAATTTTATTTGGGAGGATAAAAAATTCTGAGAAGTACAGTAACTTTATCTGTCTGTACTGAATGATGGTATTACTTTCCCACATATCAAGGGTAATTAACATATTCTTCTTGTGAGATTCAACACAGCTGGTCATAAGTAGTGGTCTTTTAAAAATCTTATCTTCATCTGTGTATGGTACAAACTTTATTATCTTTTACAGTGATTATCATTGTACCACATTGGATTTATACACATTTTTTATGAAATATGGATAAAAACATTGATTTTTTAAAAGTAAAAAATTTGCAGTATTTTGTAAAAGCTAGAAGGATCATAACTGCAAATTAAAAAAAAATAGTGAAAATTTGTGAAGCTGCAGTGAAAATTAACTTAATAGAAACTGAGCCAGATGGAACACAACAGGAATAAAATGGTGAAATGAAAAAATTGATGAATGACGAAAAATCGGACAATTATGCAGGAACTGTCCTCTAATTACATGAATTAGCTTTATTACCTAATGTTTCAATGCATTAATAAAAATGATCCGAGAACAAATGTTTTTCTAGAATCGACGCTTCTTTAATCCGTCACTGAAATGAAGTCATCAAATTATATTCAATTGTTCCCTTCGTGTACTTAATTTTATTAAATTTGAATTGGCTAATCTAGTGATTTCTGTTCACAGCTGGTATTAGTTTTAAAACTTACCTTTGATTTTGGCAAATTTTTATTTGCCTTGATTGGGGGTACGAACTCGCTCCTTGAAGTAAAGTATGTGTCATAGTTCAAGAACACATCGACGAAATCTCTCGGCTACCAAAAGGGTGATATCCAAATTTCGTTTTTACATATATCTATATGATTCGGTACAATATATACATAGGGCTTTCGCCTTTATATCTTTAAAAACGACGTTTTTATAGTGGAAGTTAGTAGAAAAGATCATATTTTTGGATTATTATCGACAATTTCATATAATTCTATAGAAAATTAGAACATTGTTGTTTTGATATTTATGACAATTCCATCTGTTTCATTGCATATTTTGACATATTTTTAAAATATAAAAAGAGTAAATTTGTTTTCTTTCAATAACATTGTGTTTTACTGGAAAATTGTTTCGACTATGCTTTATTTGGTCAATAATGGACACATTTCTGAATCATATGCCTTATATTGTAAGTTCATACGGTTTTGTATTAATTTTCATTTACCCTTAAACTAATCAACTTGACTGTATATATCTAATTGAATAGTGGAATAGAGAATTAAGTTAATAATAGGGTCTAATTAAGAAAAGAACTGTGATTGGGAAAAGTCGTCACAACAATAGTTTAAGTAAGAGATACAATGGATACACTTATCCATTGTATCTCCTATACATAATCCTTATGGTACATTTGTACCAACAAGCCTTGTCAGAAAGGTCATGACCTCATTTTTAGCAAATGATGATAACTAGTAATAGCGTTCTCCATTTCTTTGCGCATTTGCAAATAAATAAATAAAGTATTTATACACATCACCCTCTTTCGGGTTTAAATTCTTACTTTTTTGAGTTAAACTTGTATATTTTCATGACATAATATCCTGCAAAGTGATTTTAATCAGTAAATTTCTGTATAAATTCTTGCTTGTTAAGTCACTGTAACAGTTGTTTTAAATTATAAAATTAAATGGTCATCGCAAGGTTCAAAATTTTACCAAATTTATGGCACGCACTGAATTGACCATCTTTTTAATTGGCAAAATTCCCAGTAATATGTTAAAATGTGTTAATCATCCGTAAAAATGAGGACCTGCTGGAGTGACAATAAATTGTGTAAGAGAAGAAAATTGAATAAATTCATCTGACCTCTCTCTTCTTCGATTCATCTGATCGACATACAGACGTACCTTTTTCTTTTAAAAGTTCAGTCGTATTGGAACTGTTTTTTTTCATCTCGGTTTCAAACATTTTCCTATGCACAAATCAGTTTCCTTTGATCCGGATATTTTGCTAACTTAATACTTGGTAGAGAGAATTAATATTTATATATACATTTAAAATATCTGCGATGGCAAGTTTATGGAGACAAAAGAAAGTAGGGCCACTTTCCTCAGTATTTGTTTCACTTTTAAACATTGATGTTCAATCTTAGATATTGTTCTACATTTTATCTTAAACGGTTGTAAGCAATGCGCCATACAAAAAACAAAAAGTGTATGTTAAATATGTTCATGATTTCTACCAGCAAATGTCGTGTGTATATACGGACGATTTGGGTAAACTTGTATCATTTTTGAAATATTGCCGTAAAATTGTATCATTTTTGGAATATTGCCAAGAAGGAATTTCAAACCAAAATCATTTTATTATCATATGAAAAGAGATTCATAAACTCATGTACACTAAAAACAAAAGTTTTGGTTTTGAGTGTCCTTCACGCGGAAAAATTGTATTCAAGAAGTTAATTTGGCAAATTCGTGTTAAAAATGTCTCCCCTGTTTATGTAAGAAGAAATTGTTTTAGTAACTTATATGTTATTTAGTACATGTGTTAGCAAAATCTCTGCCCACAAATATTTTGATAGGCTTTAAAGGGCTTATTGAAAATGGCCCTAGAAGTAAAATAAATATGTCGAAAAAGGCCCTACTTCTTTTACTTTTTAAGTCAGCAATTGAGATGTCATTAAACTGATGACACGCGTAATATTGTTTAACCATCAACGGTTTAATAAATTTTTAGCATGATATTGATAACAATGAACTCTCCTAAATTTTGACAGCATATGAAATACTTAACAAATACATAAAATGTTCAGTTTAGTATTATTTGAGCTATTTATTTTAAAATGTAAATTTTTTGACAAATTCTGTAGACTCAGGGGCCTGGTTATCGCAGTGTGTCCTAAAATCGGTCCTAAGATATGTCTGATGACAAATTTTAGGATTGTCTTAGGACTATCATACGACATGACTGAGACAGTAAATCAAAGATATCCTAGGATTATCTTATCTTGCGATGTCATAAATGGGTACATTATAGTTTTAAAAAATTGAATTTGATAATATATATGCAATATTTATTCGAAAGTTTATAGGACATATGTTTTGGAACATTTGGGTTTACCAATGTTATCATGGATAGGTTTAACTTGAAAAACATTTTGTACATCAAATGCACATAAGTCCGAAAAACAATTTGCACATCAAATACACAAAAATTTAGATTCCAGTCACCAACACACATATTTTGTAACTATAGTAAGAGGAATTTATCTTTTCCGGAAACTTTTTATCAGTGTTGTTCTTCTATCAACTTTGTTTATGACTTCTTGTATATTATTAGAAGTTTTTGTTTTATTGTATCCTCTTTCTACTTATTTCCTTTCAAGGTTTTAAAGATGTTTGTTAAAGTCCATAACGTTGCTATTATTTCTGATATGACGAATAGTTTCACCTTTAGTAATACTTGTGAAAGTATGCTTTGGGTGTGCACTGTTCGTGGAAAGATATTTGTATGTTTCAGTAGATTTAATATGTGATTTGATATCTTATATTTCACTACATTGAATTTGTCCCCCTTTGTACGCCTCAGTGTCTAGTTACGTCACTTTGGTATTTGATATTTCAAATGTGAACTTCAGTAGAGGATCAATATCAAAAAATTCCTCAATTTGTGATTTATCACAATCTATTACCATTAAACCATCATCACGGTACTGGCAATGTAATGTAAGGTTTTCTTTGTATTGAAACATTTCAATTATCTTTTTAATTATTACAGACAGATGTAGATCTTTGATGGTTGGAGATAAGATACCACCCATGGGTGCTCAAATAACTTGTTTGTATATAGTTCCATTGAACTGGAACTCATTATTTTCTAATATTAACTTTCCAAAAGTTACCAAATCTTTTTTATTGGGTACTTTAAATTTGTAGTTTGCGAGATCAATCTGATTTGAACTATTATCTATACTTTCTAGTAATTTATCTATCATCATATTAGTGTGCACTGACGTAACATCATACATGTCATAGGCAACAAGAGTGCAACATTGTTTAAATTTCTTTGACTCTTGTTTTGTTGATAAATGTATAATTTACGAAGTTTGTATGTTTTAGGTCATTAAAGGTTTAATATAAATATATACTTCTGTTAAGCTCATCTGGCAAAGCAATGTGAGCTATTGCCATCACTTTGCGTTCGTCGTCGTCTTCGTCGTCGTTAACATTTGAGATTTTGATCATCTCCTCAGAAACTACTAAGCAAATTGAAACCAAACTTTGCAGAAATTTATACTAAAAGTCCTCTATGAAATATCGTCATTTCATTTTGATTGGGGAAAAAACATGACCGCCATGGGCAATTCGTGTTTCTGATTGGCTGAAAATTAAAAAATCATGTCCACTAAAACTACAAGTACAAATGATTTCTAAGTTAATACATATGATGTTTGTGAGGTCCTGTAAAAATAGTCCTCATTTCGTATTGATCGGGCGAAAAACATGGCGCCGTGGGCAATTCTTGTCTCTGATTGGCTGAAATTTGAAAAACCACCTCCTCTGAAAGTACAAGTGCAAATGATTTGTAAGTTGATACAATAGATGTTTGTGATGTCTTCTACAAAGGTTCGTCATTTCAACTTGACCCGGCAAAAAACATGGCCACAATAGACAATTCTCGTTTCTGATTGGTCGAGACTTTAAACATCATCTCCTCTGAAACAACAAATGCAAATGTTTTTATAACTTGATACAAGTGATTGTTTTTAGATCTTCTACCAAGGCCCCTCTTTTTGACTTGATCCTGCAAAAATCATGGCAGCCATGGGCAATTCTTGTTACTAATTAACTCAAATTTTGAAAATCTTCTTTCCTGAAACTGTAAGTGCAAAAGTTTTGAAACTTGGTACAAATCATTGTTGTGAAGTCTTCCACAAAGTTTCCCCAAATCTTCTTGATGTGGCGGAAACATTGCCATTGACAATTTTGGTTTCCAACTTGAACAAACCAAAAGCTTTGTTATTGGTACAAATGATGTGTTTGGGAACATTTATAATTTCAAAGGCAAAATAGACAGGCTAGTCTTTAAACGAAATTTTTTGGGCTAATTGTAAATCAGATGAGCGATACAGATTCCTAGGAGCGTCTGGTTTATATTTTCTATTGAAAGGAGTCGCGACCATCATTGACGCATAAACAAGCTTTCTGTGATTTGAAATAACAAATACATCATTTTCTAAAAGTTTGAATGTTTATACGGCATATTTTAGACTATAAACACACAAGGACAGCAACATAGTACGAAGTGCATGTCATTTAGATTGTTTAATTTTACTTTCATTTGCTGTTAGTTTGAATCAAGTGTGTGTGTTATCCGTTTGGTTTTTGGATTTGTGTGGTATCATTTCTGCTTTTCTGACAGTAAAACAAGCATGAATCGTAAATTATTTGATTATTTAAATCAATAGTAGAGGTGTTGAATTAAAATATGCATTTATTCACCAAGTAAAACTCCTATCATTTTAACTTTTCTGACATTGTGTTGTAAAAATATATGGAGTGTGTGTTATCCGTCAAAATTTTGAAATTGTTTCAAAGTATTTGCAATAACTACACGCTTTCGAGCAATAACAATTGTGTATTTTAAAACTAGGGGTTATCTGACATTGGGTTCGCTACCACAGTAATTAATTTTAATTGATAAAAACCGGTAAATACGACCAATTACCTTTCAAGCGGATTGCTAGACTGTTACTTCCGATGTGTGTATATCCATCACGTGATCTTGATTGTATCCCCTGTATTTACGCATGCTTTTTTTAAAAATTCGATTGTAAGAACATTTGAAACTGAGAAAACCTATTCTAAAATATTTTGACAAAAAAAATCCCATTATTTATTACATGGAAACAGAGGAAAGATTTAAACTAATTTTAAACCCATCAACACCCAGTAATAAAGAAATTCTGAAATGTATTTGTCATTTAAACTAGGGAAGGGTGGCTGTAATGCTATTTTCATATCATGTTTTGTTCGTTTAATTTATCATGTGATGAATTTGTATTGCTATATCCCGCTGGGTTTTACGTTTGCAAAAAGTTTATTTATGTTTGGTTGCAAATATTTAATACATTTACTGTACGCAAGTTAATTTTAAGTCACTTGTCGCTTGTCACATGGATCGTAAATTACGCGTCGATGAGAGTAAGACACCGACCATTTTATTATCATGTCCCCCCTACAAAAAATGTCCATTGATATGAAAAAAATACATTTTCAACTATGTTGAACATATAAAATAATCATGACTATTGGACAAAAAAATATGTGTTCCATAGCATAAATTCTCCAAAAAATGTTTTTAGTTGAACCTTCAAGATGTGTATACAGAATAGATCTATAAAGACGTTGTTAACTTATAATATCCAGTGCATGTTTGCATCCTTATAATATTTTGCAAGATTATTTCAACTAAAGATTAATCCTAGACTTCATGATCCATTAAATTAATAAAAAAAATCTTCTCTTCTTGGAAAAAATTGTGCAGATTGCAAACTTTGTAAAATGGATATAAATAATTGGCGAAATCACTTTTTGATAAGGGTACCAATCTTGAAAGTTCTGTATGAACTATATATTTACGGTAAAGATAAAATGTGCATACATATATCTACATTTATACATTTCTCCAACATGAAATGTTTCCTAAAAAAAATGTTTGAAAACCATGAACTGTATTTTTATTCTTTAAAAAGCTGTCGTCTCATTGCCAAGGTTTACCAAAGAAATATTATAATTCTAATGTAGCAATGTCAGTAAAGTTATTTTAAAACTGGATTCCGCTTCTTTACAACCTTTTCTAGCCTATTGTGGGAACAAACTCTGGTTTCCGCCAAGTGGCGCACCTAGTGTTTACTGACATTGCTATCTAATGTGCAAAAACTCTACCTTCATCATTGAGAAATAGTGAATTTTAATATTACACCAAATGAATTGTATACCTGCTCATCGATCTTTCAAAAGGTGAGTTCTCCCTGCAAATCAACCAGGGCCTCTTGAAAGTAACAAACGTTTTAAATAATTTTAAAATTGGTAGTAATCATGTCAACTAATGTCACCAAAGATTGCAAACAGTGCATTGACTTGACATAAAATTCGATATACGAATTGTATGAACACAATCGTTTATCATTTTGTGGCTTATCAGTTATCTGTAAAATTGGTATTTCTGTCATATTTGAATTATCGACGTGCTCAGAATTGAGCCATGTATCTATGGGATTTGTGTGATCACTAAAAATCTGTTCCCTTCTAAAGGATCGTACGGTAACAATAAAGGTAGACAATGATGGGTAACAAATATCATTCTTTAAATGCATTAATTTCATGCGTGTCGTAGTAAAAATTTGGTAAATCTATATATATATTGCGGAGATAAATTTACGATACCCTATTATTACAAATTTATCTTATTTGATAAGTTTTAAACTTTACGACTTATTAAATGTACCTATACGTCTAAACATAAAGTATGAATAAGTCAAAATACAAAGTTTTAATACAAATTAAATATTCACAGAGAATATAAAAGGGGTTAATGGATATTTTGTTCAAAATGCATGTACTTTTCTCAGAATGAAGCTTTATCATTTAATTTGTTTTTAAACGACTGACCTCACCCACTATTTATTTCAGAGTTAAGTCAAATCTTAAGCAGTTTTTAACTTAAGTGTTATGCATGAATTAAATGGAGAGGGCACGGTTTCAATAAACTAAGATTTTGCTAAGCACATTCTCCACCTGACTCGTTTTATGCATACCACTCAGATAAGTGTAACAATAAAAAAATAGTTGGTAAGGGGGGGGTACTACTTCACCATATTGGTATATTTGTGCCGATTGCAAACTCTGTAGAAAGAATATAAATAATTGGCGAAGTTTACTTAACTTAGTGATTTTTTAGCAAAGCCATAACTTTACTTATACTTTGCCATGATCATACTACCAAGAAGTAATTAGGAGTAGACACCCCCCCCCCCTTTTTCCTATCCGGGGCCAGCTAGGCATTCGATAAATTATGCGAGACATTAACTTACTGCATTACTGCATCTGTGAATAAAATCTTTAAATAAAAGCAAATTTTGACATGCAATAAGAAATCTATCGAGATGTATATTTGTTTAAAGGAGCAGTCATTATTTACCAGTGAAATATTTTGTACACCCATGAGAAAGGGTTAAACAAGGCCTTCATCCTAACATGTCTAAGGAACACTAGTTTTTACGCTGATCCGTGCATTTAGATATTTTTACCCCCTCCAATGCTTATCTGCAAAGAAACTCTGAAGAAATATTACGAGTTATATATGTAACTTACTCGTAAATGAGATCTATTACCTGTACATAAAAGTACATATACATCCGATTAATAGTTTGTTTATTTGTTTATTTTGGGTTTAACATCATTTTCAGCACAATTGGCTATTTCGCGGCAGCAAGTATGTATTGGTGGAGGAAGTCTGAGTACACGGAGATAACCACCGACACTGGTAGAAAAATTATCAATCCTTGTCAATTGAGATCGCAATCGAATACACCCCGCCACAAGTGAGATTGGAACTCACAACCTTGACAGGCTAGTGATCATTAGTAGTCATTACGAACTACCTAGACCACTCGGCCACCTGAGGTTACCGACATTGATTAATAGAGAATCTTAGATAAAATAATTACGGTTTACACTTTAATATATAGAACAAGATGCCTACAATTGCATTTACCATTTCCCTTACAGGATCGGATTCCTCCCCCTCAAAATGTGACGTTCTTGCGGATTGTAGTTTTTAAAAATGACAAAAAGAGAAATAATAAGATGAAAACCAGTTTGTCTTAAAATTTGAAAGTGAAAACAAAAATGCATTGTGTCATTACTAAATTAAACAAAATGATGATATTACAAATGATGAAAATATTTGAGCATTTAAAAAAATAATAACAAAATCGTACAAATAAAATAAAAATACAAATATTTTGAAATGGAAAGAAAATATTATTTTTTATCTTTTTCTCAGAATTTCGAATTTTTATAGATTTTAACTTATGTAACTAAAAATAAAATATAACAAAGGAGCTTTTTTATTTTTTATTTTTAATTTTTAATTTTTTATTTTTATTTTATTTATTTATTTTTTTTTGTTCAAAGAAATACAAAAATTGTTTTATTCAATTTTCAGAAACAAATTAGGTTTCAGTAAATTTTTTGGAATTTTCGGGTTTGTCAAACCAAATAAATTTCCAGGCTTTGTCGAGGTCGATGATCAACTTACGGTCTTCAGTAGAAAAAATGTATAAGGAAGACGGAGTTATCTTCCTTCATTCCGATTTTCTGGTTAAGCTACTTGCACACGTCAGAATGCAATTAAATGTACAAGACAGTTACCATCTTCAGACGCCGTGAATCTGCTCTTATAGATCGTGATTCTACACCAAAATTACCCGAATAACGCAAAATGTGTAAAGATTGTTGATTTTTCGTCAAAAACATGGAGTAAAATATATAAAACACTCACTCATGATGTAAGTCCAAGAGTTTGTAATAGCGCAAGTGACTTCGTAGTCTTGACTATCAATATTTCTTATTGAGGCAATAGTAACGCGACAATTTTGAAATATCTTTACATCGGCGAAAATCGACGAAATGTTTTCTGACGTATATACGTAGGCGAGTTCTGATTTTTTTTGCATCAGAACAATTCTGACTCCAACAAGTCGATCTCCTGACTGGCTGATATGTGTAGAATTTTGGCAGAATTGTGGGTTTGATGATAAAGTATGAAACTTGATACAATTGTAAACATTGGTATATAGATATATTTTAAGCTATGGTCCGACTTTCATAATTTCAACAGGGCTGCCATTTTTTAAGATGGTGGACTTGTAGCATTATCATTTTAATCTGTATTTAAATGTTGGGTTCTTGATATTGAAACCTTATCTGATTTTACAAATGAAAAATGGAAAAAAAACAAATTTACTGTATCTAGATGCTTTAAGTAACATTTGTAATTATGTTTTCCATTAATAATATTTTTGAAATGGGGAGCATTTTCAATTTGGCCGCTATATAACAAAAAGCTTTAATGAGGTTTGAACGTGTCCGTATCCCATCTTAGCACCGCAATTCAGATCACATAACAGCCCGAAACCCGTTAGTATGGCAAAAGCCATGTTGCATTAAAAGGTTGCCATGGAATAATTATTATTTTGATGCAAGATAAATAATTGTCCAGGAAAAAATAGCAACTAAAGCCTGATAGTTCAGGATGCAGATTGATAGGTATTTCGAACATCTATTCGGATCAGTTAATTTTGAATCAGCGATCCAGACCATGTTCTCATCAGAAACCCGAGCAAACTGTATCAAAATGCGTTAGATACCGGCAAATTACACTGCATGAAAAATCATCTTTTAGTTGGCTTTCATACTTAATAAAAGTAATCATAGACAGACCACCTTTCACCTTCCGATTCACAAAACCTATAGAACAGATGGTCTTTCACCTTCCAAAACATCAACATTTCAACCTTTCACCTAGTAGATCACAAAATGGAAACGAAAGTGCATCTCTCACCTTTCACTCATCAAACATGTAATGAAAGATCATACACCTCCTCATATTGACGCAAATTTAAAATATTGAGACTCCACTTTCATGTTTTTTTTATTTTGTTTTTTGTTTTTTGTTTTGTCTGGATAACTTCTATTCACTTAAACAATATAGTGTAAAGTTATTTAAACAGTGTTGTGCACTAACGATACATGAGCAGTGTATCAGAATCAGGAAATGCAAACGACATTAAGGAGACATTAGACTGAGACAACGAAAGGTAAATGGAGCCTGGTCAATACAAACTGGACTATGAATGACAATAAACATTAGCTTTTTTTAAGAAAACATTAAACAACAATAATTATTTTAAAAACACAATTTATTTATATAAACTTTATTGTACAAGCATGTAGAAAACAAAATACCATAGTGTGCAATTTTCAAATGCACTGATATGACATTTTCCTTCATTTTTTTTCTTTATCTAACAGTAGATTGCATCAAAATTTAATAAATTAAGCAAATCACATTCTGTTATATACATAAAATTTCTTTCTTCAAACAATAAAAAAGATACTGATCATTATGTGAAATAAGGGTAACGTTTTAGTTAAGCACAACCAAATACTACAATATCATGTTTACAAGGGAAAATTGAAAAAGTGTATATTAAAGCAAGTGTGGACACAGTAACTGCGCTTAACAAAATAATATGGTGGACACATTGTATGTATCTATTAATGTCCCTTTTACCTAGTAATGGTTAGAGTCATTGGCCTCTTGTTACGGCCGGAAATCACCGTTGAATTGTAGCCAACAAAAGACACAAATCAATAATAAAATTTAACAAGATTTATTATATACAAGTTTATGAAAAATATTATACAATTGAAATGTTAACTTAACTGTTAAAATATAAGTCCGATCTTTTTGTCTTTTCTTTATCCGGAATTCTTCCCGTCACTGTTGCGGGAATCCAAACAGAATACTATGTCCAATAAATCACAATCTACTATGATGTGTGTAACGTAAATAAAAGTGTTTAAACCCAACATCTGAGAACACAAGAATGTCAATGCCAGATCTGAACCGTTCTGAAAGTCTAACTTTTGTGACCGTACATATAAAGTGTCACGGAAACTTCTGGAATACGGTAGAAGTTTGAATTACACATCGTATATTATGATCATTCCAGAATTATTACTAAAGTCAAATAGAAAGTTCTATACTTTCCATCAGTATTTATTATTGTTCCAGTGATTTCTAAACTGCGCAGTTATAACATTATTTGGTAAACAACTATAAGTATCATGTAAGCATATTAAACATGTTATAGGGCCACACAAAACAAATTAGTCCAAGATAAATAAATATAATAATACATTATCATAACTCTCTTTATACCCCATATATCTCTGAATCTACATCAATTATGCTTAAATACTTCTGAGAGAAATCCAACGAAGATAATTCCCATCAAAATCGACAAACCCTGTAAACTGCTACTGTTTTTGTCCATCCAGATAACATCTATGCAGAGTGCAACATATGCCATTAACGTATCAACAAGGGAAATTTGAATATGTATATCATGTATATTTTAAAAGTGAGCATAGACATAGTATTGACACAATACTGCGCAGATCAGTATACAAGTTATGTTAACTCATCAGGGGCTTTACATCTAGATAGGGATCTGCTGAACATTGCAAAACAACATCAAAATTAAACAAATCAAATTTTGAATTATAACAATAATTCAAACTTAGCAAAATTTTCGGATCACTCAGATCCTTCATCAGTACTGTGGCGTTGCGACATTACTAGTACTTAATTCCATGTAGAAAACAATATGGCTAATAGTGATCTTGATCTTCCTCATGTGTAGCAACAAATGCAAACAAATGTTGAAATAATACAGATTAATAACCGTTTAACATAAGGTAGTGAATTATGTTACAGAATTGTAACATCATTACAAATGAAAAAGTGCATGAAAAAAATAAATAAAGCACTTTGAAATAACAATAAAGAAAGGAGTATTCAATCTCTGTATCAATTGCCAAATAAATTTATTTCGTTTTACTTATTTCCCTTGGATATAAGGTGCCTGGTTCTTTTATCCAGAATCTTTCTCTTGTCTGCCTATCTTGATCACTCTAAATCAAATTTTGCTCTATAATAGAAACTTGGATTGTGTCCAGTCGACCGAAAATTATAACTGACGGGTAGAAAGTCTTTCTTTACTGTACACATCCTCAAACGTAAAAGTTAACACTTCTAGCGTCCGTACATCGTTCGTTTAGCGTCCGTACATCGTCAGTACAATGTCCGTTCTGTCGTCCGTGCAACGTTTCGTTTATCGTTTGGTTTATGATGTCGTGTACCGTATGATAAATACTACTGTTTAGCGTTTTCTTTAGCGTATGGTACATCGTTTGGTAAATGGTATCGTTCATCGTTTCGTTTAACGTTTGCTTCAGCGTACATCGTTCGTTCAGCGTATCCTACGGTGGTTGGTCGTTTAGTATGGAGACCACGCCTCTTCTATGTTAAAACAAATTTTATCTCCTCCTTTTGCATAGATAGATCAGAAATGTATAGGTCACAGATTAGAAATAATAATAATAATAATAATAATAATAAATTAATGAATAAATAAATAAATAAGTAAATTTAAAAAGTCAACAAAAAATTAATATTATAGGCCTACGAATAATGATTCCACCTGAATGTTCTGCAAAATAAATTCATTATCCATTAATTTAAAAATAGCAATCCAAAGATACTAATATTAGATATAGTAAATTTATACTATGCTGTATACGACGCATTTCAAGGAGTTACCTCTCATCAGCAGCATTAAAACTGAAACATTTAGAAGACCAAAAACCAAACTTATTTTAAACAAGAAGTACTCATAACCAAAAATACCGAAATAGGAAGTCAAATTTCAGCTAAGGAGATCTACCATGTGCAATACAAGGAATGAACCCTTATTATTTCTATTATTTTTGAATTTTGCTAAATACGGGTAATTTCTGTAACAAATCAATCAATAATCATGTCAGACAAGTCTGACAACTGGGTTGGCGAATACCCTCGGAGACCTAGTGTCCACCATGCAGAGGCATCATCCTAGGAGTTTCAAAATAACTTACGTTTTAAATTTCAAAAATATTTACAATTGAAATTTTTTTTCATCTTTCATCGCTAGTATTTTCGATTCTAGTTTTAAAAACAATAAGAAATGATTTAAACACTTTTTGCATTATTTATGAAAGAAATTTACGATTGTGTCCGAGTAAGTCATCAAACTTAGCACGTCTTCTGCATAGAAACTGGCATCACAGAGTACTTATGTGTTAATCTCAGCATTTGGTGTAAAACAGCGTTTAGCGTTTCATTTAGTTATTGTTTATGATATCGTTTATCGTATGGAAAATACTACCGTTTAGCGTTTTATTTAGCGTATGGTACATCGTTTGGTAAATGGTATCGTTCATCGTTTCGTTTAGCGTTTGCTTCAGCCTTCATCGTTCGTCCAGCGTATCCTACGATGATTGGTCGTTTAAAATGGAGACCACGAATTTTAGCCCCTCCATTTTCATAAATAATACAGAAATGTATAGGTCACATAATTAAAAATAAAGATAAATAATAATAATAATAATAATAATAATAATAAATATAAATAAATAAATAAATAAATGAATAATAAATAAATAAAGAATAAATAATAAACATATAAATAAATAAATAAATGAATAATAAATAAATAAAAAAACTAAAAAGTCAACAAAAAATGAATATTATAGCCCTACGAATATTGATTTCACCTGAATGTTCTGCAAAATAAATTCATTATACATTAATTGAAGGTTTTAAATTTTTATGATATTTACAATTGTAAATATTTTTTTTATATTTAATCACTTGAATTTTTCGATTCTAGTTTAAAAAAAAACAAGAATTCATTTAAACACGTTTTGCATTATTTATGAAAGAAATTTACGATTGTGTCCTAGTAATTCAGCAAAATAAGCACATCTTGTGCATAGAAACGGGCATCACAGAGTATTTATTGCTTACAGGTACGAATTCTTTTATTATATGGATGCGTATTCTGCAACATTGTTTGGGAAAGGGGATTATTAAAAGTGTAAGGCCATATGTCATTCTTCGCTTCTTCGCACTCATATTTTAGTTTTAATTTTCACTATACATGTACTTGTATTAGAAAAACTTCACTTCCCTCACTGTAGGTATATAGGCATGGTTAAAACAAAACTTAATTATTGCCAATCTACTCAATATACATATACATGTAAATAATTTGCTATTGTCTAAGGTTAAATGAAATTATCAGTTTAAGCACAACTTACACGTAGTAAAATGAACGGCGTCCAATTGACTATATTTCTTTCTAGATATTAATATTATCAATGCATATTAACAAAATTTAAACAAAGACTCTTTTCATCGGTACGTCTAAAAACCCCATAGGCCGGGCTCAGTGCATTTAACCATTCAAAATGCAAATAGCCGAAATAGGAAGCTGAACCATTTGATTTTGTAACTGCTAAGCTTTTAGGTCCTGAGGGATAACCTGACCTTTGAAAATTAATTTCACATCATTGTACATATACGGAATTGAAAACAATTTGTTCAATGAAATGTACCTGGTACAGAAAAAAATATTGATGATTTTAATACCCCCCCCCCCCCCCCCCTCGCCACCCTGCCATTCTTTCCATGCAGGGAAAAAACTCCCCTTCTTCTCGTTAGCAGAAAATATGCAAATTAACCACGATTCTAAAAAATGATAAAAATATGAATATAAAAATACCAAAAAAAAATCCAAAACCCATAAAAGGTGACAAATGCCTTAACTGTCAGACAATTAATTACTCTTGGTGGTAATCTGACAGAATTCGCCACACGCTAGGAAAAATCGTAAAACTATATTATTTCTGCAAATTAATAAACTACTTTTGGATTTATTGGTTATTTTTATTAGATATATATATATATATATATATATTTAAAAAGTGTAAAATTACAGACAAAAGTCGTTTCAATTACAGCTATGTGCACTAACCCTAGCTATGCGGTGTTTAGACGTCTGCCCCTTTTTAAATAAAATATCTTTTAAATCAACCTTTTCTAGCAAATTAGATAAAAAAGCATTAAGCAGGGCGGTCTCAACGTATTTAACCCAAAACAAAATTGATATAAAGTAACTTGGAGCATAGATATTACTAATAAAATGTTTTTATCTCCCTTCGATTATTTGAAAATCGGTTATTCTTTGCTTTCCATGCTAACACATTGCTATGTAAATAAATAAAATGTGCAAAATAATTGTACTTTAATTTATGTCATAATTGGTCATTTGTGAGTTTCATTGTACCATGTCGTTATCGTTCGAAAGGTAGGTAACTGACTACTTCTATTGTTGCAGTAATTGGCCATAATATTCTAAGGTATGTAATAAAGTAACTCGCATTTAATTACAATGAATAAATATGTACCTGCAAAGGAAAGCAGGGGACCACATAGTGTTTAAAGATCGACAAATATGATAATGATGTTGTATATCATTAATAAAATGTACAATAACCAACCATGATGACACGTGTAAGGAAGTACTTCCGAGTGAATTTTAAACTCTACAGTATGTATAAAAATATAAAATAAAAATACACGTTCAATAACAAGAAAATATAGAATTTTACAAAGTCTTTTGTAGAATAATATCAGATTATAAGCGGGCTAAAATAATCACTTTGAACATTTTTCAATAATAAAAAGAACTAAAAACCTCTTTTGGCTGAAAACCAATCATTTATTGACAAATTCAAAACTTTGCATTTATTTATATATTTTTAAAATAAAATTAGCATTCCAGGCTACAGCAGAAAATCTGAAAATAATTTTGTTTTTTTTAAAATGTGTAAGAAATATTTTGTTAATATACGAATATTTATTTATTCATTCTTTTAATTTTTTTTTCATTAAATTATCATGCATTCATACATTGGATATTTAACTCAATTAAATTTGGATAGTTAAATTTTGAGTAAGTGCAAGCTCGTAAATCTCCCTGACTGTGAAATAATTTCACTCCTTTTACGTATATAATAATAGTAGGACCTCTGCTGATACTTTTATCCAGGTGGATAGTGTTATAACAACTCGTTAATTAAATTATTTTAATATTCCCAAAGGCATTTCCATTTTATGAAATATGAACCGCTACAACTGATATATGCAACATTATTTCAATACACCGAATTATAATTTCACCCCTGCTTGTTCCACAAGACAATGTATATTGTGCTACCTTCACAGAACTTTGTATATGTATACAGAGGTCCCTGGTTTGATTCCCGTTCGGGATGAAACTTTCAGGGATCAAATTTGCGACGCACTATCGACATCATTTGCGAGGATGGTCTCGATTAACGATGCTAGTCCGTCGGATGGGGACGACAAATGGCTGTACCGTATTAAGGGACTGCAACACCCTTAGCTCGCTAAAGACTACTCTGTAGATGTCGAAAAAAGTAGGCTAAAACGCCGTTGATCGTTTGAGTTGTTAACTGTTACGTTTCAGGATGTGTAGCTCTGTTGTTAAACAAAAATTACAAAGATCAACAGAATAAGAAATGCATAGTTTACTGCACAGAGTCAGAACAACAATAAAACACTAATAATACGAAAAAATTGTTTAAAACAATATTAATATGAAAGTAATGTAAAAGAATAGCACACCGGTAGTGAAATTTAAAACCAACAAATCATAAATCCTGTTTTCCTTTTGTTGAAAATAATGAATTCTATTAAACTATCATAATTAATAAATATTTTGAATACTATAACTTCAGTTTGATTCATCGAAATTTTAACAATGATCCAGTTGAAAATTAACGATTTGATAGTTACTGTCCACTGGACAACTTTTTTTTTTACTTTTATTATCTTCATTGGAAATGCGTCCACGAAACTTTGTTTGTTGAATTTATTTTTTCATTTTGAGTTAACAGACTTTTTCAAATGTTTTTTTTCGGTTTTGTATTCTTTTCTCATATTTAGTTCATATGTCATGATAAAACTCCCACATTTTTTGTGGCTAATAGAAATAATTAACATCTATTATTTATTTCAGCCGAAGGGAAGGAATCTAAACGTTGTAAGTATATACAAAAACATAATGAAGCAATAAAAAGAGGTTAAGGTGCATGAGATTCGATGAATCAGCAAATCCGAAACTAATTTGTTTTACTGATATTCAAAAGCCTTAGAATCCAATCCTCAGAATCACAAAAGGAAGGAACATTGATCATAATATCAGGTCATTGAAAATAACAATAACAAATGGAATTACATGCCTTTGGAAATCAAAGTTTCACTGATACGACGCAAATATTCTTTGATTTTTGTATCTGCTGTTTCCATAAAGTTTTAACAATGAGATATGAGTCTTTCGACGGAAGCCGTTGGTTGATTATCACCGATACGGTTTTTTTATTTAGAAAATCTAATGTTATTTATAGGTACTGAACGACAATGTTTAAATATATGTCACATATTGGAATATCGAAACGACAGGACGGTTGATAAATTTAATAGACAGAAAATTAGAATACAGGGCTTACTCTGTTGTTAAACAAAAACTACACAGATCAACAGTATAAGAAACACATAGTTAACTGCGCAGAACCATAACAATTAAAAAAACTAATAATTCGAATAAATTGTTAAAAAAAATCGTCCTTATATATTAATATGAACGTAATGTAAACGAATAGCACCCTAGTAGTGAAATGTAAAACCAACGAACCATAAATCGTGTTTTCCTTTGGTAGAAAATAATGAATTATATAAACTATCGTAATTAATAAATATTTTGAATACTATAAATTCAGTTTGATTTGTCGAACTTTTAACAATGAATCCAGTTGAGAAGTACCAATTTGATAGTAAGTCTACGGTATGAATGCGTCCACGTAACCTTGTGGCGTTTGTTTGTTGGGGTCAATTCTCATAAATTTATCTTTTCATTTGATTTTGAATTAACAGACATTTTCAAGTGTTTTTTTTTCGGTTTTGTATTCTTTTTCCCATATTTGGTTCATATGTAATTATAAATCTGCCCAATTGTTGTTACTGATGTAGTACTTTAATGCCTGTATATATTCTATTTATTTTAGTGCAGATCATGGCAGCATGTGAGTATATACAAAACATAATGAAGCAATAAAGAGAGGTTAAGGTACATGAGAGTGGGTGAATCTGAAAACGGAAACTAAATTGTTTACTGGCATTCAAAAGCCTTAGAATCCAAGCCTTAGAATCACAAAAGGAAGGAACATTGATCATAATATAAGATCATTGAAAATAACAATGACAAACGGAAGTACATACATTTGGAAATCAAAGTTTCACTGATACGACGCAAGTATTCTTTGATTTTTGTATTTGCTGTTTCCATAAAGTTTTACAAATGAAATATGGGTCTTTCGATGAAGGCGTTGATTGATTATCACCATTGCGTTAACTCTAACGTTATACATAGGCACTGTACGACAATGATCAACTATATGTCACATATGGCAATATCGAAGCGACAGGATGGTTGATAAATTGAATAAAAAGAAAATTAGAAGACAAGGCTAATTCTGTTGTTAAACAAAAACTACAAAGATAAACACAATTAGAACCGCATAGTTAACTGCACAGAATCAGAACAATAACAAAACTAATAATACGAATAAATTGTTAAAAAAAACGTAATTATGTATTACTATGAACGTAATGTAAAAGAATAGCACCCCAGTAGCGAAATGTAAAACCAACAAACCATCAATCATGTTTCCTTTTGTAGAAATAATGAATTATATTAAACTATCGTCATTAATAAATATTTTGAGTACTATAACTTCAGTTTGATTGCTCGAACTTTTAACAATGAATCCAGTTGAGAAGTAACAACTTGATAGTAACACCCTACTGGACAACTTTTTGTTTACCTTCATTATTTTCACTGGGAGTGCGTCCACTTAACCTTGTGTCGTTTGTTTTTTGGGTCCATTCTCATGAATTCATCTTTTCGTTGGATTTTGAATTAACAGACCTTTTCAAATGTTTTTTGTTCGGTTTCGTATTCTTTTCACACATTTAGGGCATATATAATGATAAATCTTCTACATTTTTGTGGCTAATGGAATTCCTTAACATTTGTGTATATATTATTTATTTTAGTCCGGGAGAGGACCTCTGACCGTAAGTATATACAAAAATATAATGAAGAAATAAAAAGGGGTTAAGGTACGCGAGACTCGAAGAATCAGCAAAACGGTAACTAAAAACTTTTATTGATATTCAAAAGCCTTATATTCCAATCTTCGAAATCACAATAGGAAGGAACATTGTCAATATAAGGTCACTGAAAATGACAATAACAAACAGAAGTGCGTGCATTTGGAAATCAAAGTTTCACTGATACGATCCACATATTCTTTGCTTTTTGTATCTGTTTTCTTTCCATAAAGTTTAACCAATGGAATATGGGTCTTTAGTTCAAACCCGTGCGTTGATAATCACCAAGGCATTTTTTTTATTTAGAAAATCTAACGTTATTTACAGGCAATGTTCAAATATATGTCACATATCGGAATATCGAAACCACAGAACGGTTTATCTATTGAATAAAAAGAAAATTAGAAGAAGAGGTTCACTCTGTTGTAACACAAAAACTACAAAGATCAACAAAATAAGAAACACATAGTTAACTGCACAGAATCAGAACAATAAACAAAACTAATAATACGAATACATTGTTTAAAAACCATCGTCATTATATATTAATACCAACATAATGTAAAAGAAAAGCACCCCAGTAGTGCAATCTAAAACCAACAAACCATAAATCTTGTTTTCCTTTTGTAGACAATAATGAATTCTGTTAAACTATCGTATTTAATAAATATTTTGAATACAATAACTGCAGTTTGATTTATCGGACTTTTAACAATGAATCCAGTTGAGAAGTAAAAATTTGATAGTAACTCTCCGCTGGACAACTTTTTGTTTACCTTCATTATTTTCACTGGGAATGCGTCCACTTAACCTTGTGGCGTTTGTATGTTGGGGTTAATTCTCATGAATTCATCCTTACATTGGATTTTGAATTAACAGACGTTTTCAAATGTTTTTCTAGGTTTCGTATTCTTTTCCCATATTTAATTCATATTTAATTATTAATTTGCCACAATTTTGTGGTCTAGGTAGTTTGCCATGACTACTAATGATCACTAGCCTGTCAATGCTAAAGTTGCGAGTTCGAATCTCACCTGTGACGGGATGTGTTTGACTCCGATCTTAATTTACAAGGAATGCCAATTGTCCTACCGAAGGTCGGTGGTTTTCTCCAGGTACTCCGGCTTCTCCACCAATAAAAACTGGCCGACATGAAATAACCAAATGTACTAAAAACGGCGTAAAATCCCAAATAAACAAACAAACATTTTTGTAGGTAATATAATTCCTTTATATCTGTGTATATATTATCTATTTTAGTCCTGAAGAACGACTCTGAACGTAAGTTTATACGAAAACATAATGAAGCAATCAGAGGAGGTTAAGGTGCATGAGACTCGATGAACCAGCAAAACGGAAACTAAAAACTTTTATTGATATTCAAAAGCCTTATAATCCAATTCTCAGAATCACAAAAGGAGGGAACATTGATCATGATATAAGGTCATTGAAAACAACAATAACAAACGGAAGTACATGCATTTGGAAATCAAAGTTTCACCGATATCATCCAAATATTCTTTCATTTTTCTATCTCCTTTGTTTCCATCAAGTTTTACCAATAGAATATGAGTCTTTCGATGGGAGCCGTTGGTTGGTTATCACCAATACAGTCTTTTTATTTAGAAAATCTTACGTTATATATAAGCATTGTACGAAACGACAATGTTCAAATATATGTCACATATCGCAATATCGAAGCAACAGGACTGTTGATAAATTGAATAAAAAGAAAATTAGAAGACAAGACTAACTCTGTTGTAAATCAAAAACTACAAAGACCAACAGAATAACTGTTTTGTTAACTGCAAAGAATTAGAACAATAAAAAAACTAATAATACGAACAAATTGTTTAAAAACCGTCTTCATTATATATTAATATCAACGCTATGTAAAAGAATAGAACCCCAGTACTGAAATGTAAAACCAACAAACAATGAAACATGGTTTTTTTTTCCAGAAAATAATGAATTCTATTAAACTATCGTAATTAATACATATTTTGAATACTATAACTTCAGTTTGATTTACCGAACTTTTAACAATGAATCCAGTTGAGAAGTAACAATTTCATAGTGACTCTCCGCTGGACAACTTTTTCTTTACCTTCATTATTTTCATTGATAATACGTCCATGTAACCTTGTGAGTGTGAAGGTCAATTCTCATGAATTCACTTTTTCACTGGATTTTGAATTTTAATTAACAGATTTTTTCAAATGCTTTTTCGATTTCGTATTCTTTTCCCATATTTAGTTCATATGTAATTATAAATTTGCCACTTTGTTTTTTGTGGCTAATAGAACTGTATTTATATTATTTATTTTAGTCGAGAGAAAGGAATCTGAAAGTAAGTATATGCAAAAACATAATGAAGCAATAAAAAGGGGTTAAGGTACATGGAACTCGATGAATTACATAAATTAACAAGTTGCTTTCTTTAAAAAAAGAAAAGCAATACGTGAACCCACGACTGCTGACTGGTCCCCAACATTTGTTGATTTTATTTGCTTTTGATTTGAAATAATTGGCTGTGAATTATTGATTGAATTGTGATTGATAAATATTGATGAGTTTTGTTGTCACATCATCATTGAAAATATGTAATAGTGTGTAGTTTATTGCACAAGTGAATAGGAATGTAGATAATTTTTACTTTGTGTTTAATGTACAAATTCCTGATCTTATTGCAATTCCCAATTTCTGCAAACTCTAAAGTGACTAAGGCAAATTGCATTGACTTTGCAACATACGTTTAATCCTCAGGTTGCTATATTTTCCGGCTCAATTCATTTTAACTTACAAAATTCATATCGACATAATTTGTTTCCTGGATGTTTTTAATTATCCTGCATAATTATTTGAGGCTGTCTGTGACAATCATACATACTTTATTTGTAATGTAAGCAATGAGGACATATAAGATAAGTGTAAATGTTAAAGTTTTTGACCTCACATTTGAATATGGTTTTGGCTTTACCTATCAAAATACCTTTATATATGACTAATAATTGCTAGTATATAAGAGATGTGTTGTGATATACCTTCAAAAAAAAGGAAACCAATTAAATATAAAAAAAGAAGTTTGATATGAAAAGGCAAAAAAGCAAAGCCCATACCACATAGTCAGCTATAAAAGGCCTTGAAATCACAAATTTAAACAATTCAAACGAGAAAAGGAACGACCTGATTAATGTTTCCAAAAAGGAACGAAAAATCAAACAACAACCATTGAATTACAGGCATATACATACAGAATGTGGCAGGGATATGTTTGATAAATATTGGTAACTCTATACAATTTAAATATGTCGCAAATGAAACAACTATCCACCAAACCAAATGAATAAACTCTTCAAAAAATAAGACCACTTTTTTTTAAATAAGATTTATAATACTGTAAATTCAGATAACTTATATTATATATTATACCAATTTATTGGCAAAATTGGTACAATAATTAACACTTTTTTATAAACATATTATATGATACAACTATATATATATATAAATATATATATATATATATATATATATATATATATATATATATATATATATATATATATATATATATATATATATATATATATATATATATATATATATATATATATATATAACTTACGAAAGAACAACACAAAAACAAAATTTAAATATGAGTTTATGATATAATAATACATCTCAATAAAAAAATTAATGAATTAACACGTTTTAAGAATATATCGGTAAATTATTTCCCTTCTGGAACCTCATTTCATGTTACATAGGTGACCAAAGCATCTGGGATATTCATGCCCGTAATTATCAACTAATTTAATTTTAAGACAATAAACAAAGGCGATGTCTTCAAAGGATTATTTAGTTAAATACAATATCGACACATCATGCTTTCATGATCACACTTACGCAATTTACACTTAAGCGGTTTCTTATGAAGTAAAACAATACAAACTATTCTCATAATTGCAACATATGTTAAAGATGCAGGTACTTGAAGATTAGACTTTTACTGTTATTTAAAAACAAAAATAAAAAAAAATAATTGAAATTTAATGAACATCAATTCATATTTAAAAATCTTTTCCGAAATTTCCAAAAACTACCATCAATATACCAAAACTAAAATTCAAGTTTTTGATATATTCGTATATTTCATCAATATCGTCTTGAAATCCTCCTTTCCCGTTTTATGGATATATTGAAATACTTAAAATTAAATAACAATTACTTATAAAACCTTACTAAAACGGTATGAATTAATTAACATAGAAAAATAAATACTTTTAATAAAAATAATATGATTGTTCTGTTTTCCGATTTAATATAAATGTTTAAAGAGTAACTAAAACGCTTATAGAGAGTTATTTTCATTTTATAGTACTAAAAAACGTATAAAAACGCAAAAAACCCGATGAAATGTGGTAACTTAGTTTTCGAGATATTAGCAAAATACTCGTCGATCGTCATTTGTACACCTGAACGATTTGTTAAAAAACTCGCCACTTATTCTAATATTACTACTCGCCAGAAGTGACGTACTGTGCGGTTCAGATCTTGTACATAAATAGGTACATGTCATTTGCAAAGTGAAAGCAGATTCAGTAGATTATTTATACGTTATTGGTGACAATTATCGATTGACAGTGCTTCTTATATATTCACCGACACTTGTTTGATGAAACATTTTACTTAATGTAAATCTACAATTCAACAATGGGAAGGAATTGTGCAGTTGCGGGATGCAGCAACTCTGCGAAAAAGGGACATACTCAACACGCTTTTCCAAAAGATAAACGACAAGTAACTTGTGGGTTCGTTTTGTAAAACTAACCCGTGTGCATTTTACTGTGCCAACTAAACACTGAGCCATATGTTCAGAACACTTCTCAGAAGAATGCTATGAGGTTGACAGGTTGAGATTCAATGAGTTATTTGGTTTATCTGCTCATAACAGCAAGAGACTATTGCCAGGTTCAGTGCCAAGCATTTATCCCAAAAGGTCATCAGATGTTCTTAATGAGGGATTTCTTACTGAACCTAAGAAGAAGCTCAAAACTTAAGGTTATTAAAAGTAATAGTAAAGAAGCAGAAAAGTGCCGCATATTTAAGTTAAGAATCAGCATTATAGTAACATTTATTTTTTTATCCACCCCTTTTCAATAAATAAGCACATAACTTAAACGCATGTCCATTGCATCTGTTGTACACTATGACTTATTATACATATAAAGTATATTAAATTTATAAAAAAAAGTTTATGATATTATACAATGTATGCAAATCCACCAGAGACTTAGCAATGTATATGAATAAGTTTGACTTGGCATTAATATCATGAGTTTGAATACCTAGAGACTTCAGAAATAATATAAAGCGTCACAATTCTTTGCGCTAAACAGCTGATGTGCATTCGGTGCCATAATAGAATTATAAAAGTTTAATTGAATAAAGACTTAACCTATGTTTGCTCACTTTTATTACATTGTGTCTTGGATGGAGGGTTGTGATTTATATTTTGGTTAAATTTGTTCATATATGTATAAGAGGACTTTAACTCACTATTTTAATATATATAATTTTATATATTTCTATTTGTGTGACAAATGGGCAACCAGCATGACCAGTATACATATCCTGATAATGCAGAAAATAATTTGGGTAAAAATGTAGCTTTTTTTTAAAGACATTCTATTTCATTAGTCAATGTAAAGCTAAAGCAAAATTTGAATGTCTAATTCTTTATTAAAAGAATATGTATTTATTTATTCATTATTTATAAAAAAAAAATATAGATATATATATGACACTTCCAATCGTCCAAGAAATTTTATTTTCCCCCTAAATAGTATTAAACACCTGTAAAAATTAAAACTAGTTCATGATATAAAACAAATTAGTAAACATGTGGATGGATATTTATCACCTTTAATCCTGGTAATTAACACAGTTAAAGTTTTAGCACCTATTAATTAACATCCTGTTATCTAGTAATAAAGATCAAACAAAAGTTTTAATCCCTCCAATCAGGTAACTAACAACTTGGCCATGTACCTACCACCTGTGGAGTAAATCAATATAACAAAGTCATTAGAAAGGTGTTATGAAAACCAGTTTTGACTGATATTATAATTCAAATTACACAAAGAGCATAAAGTCCCATAACCAATATTAACCAAATTATAACTCTACAAATGTGGGAATTATTTTATAATTTGAATAATTTTTATTTATTAAAATCCATCAAAATCTTTTATTAAAGTTTTAGGTGTACAGTGTAGTTTCTCCAATGATTCTCTACATATATTTATTATTACAACAAGGATTGTAAGAAATTACTTATCCCTCTCTACATATATGTCTCTGATCAAACTAAGAAATTTATTATATTTTTTAAGAAAATTCTGAAATTTTATGAATCTGTCAATTCAATAAAAAAAAACACATTACAATTCTACATCAAAATCTATATTACTATTCAGTAACTTATATCACTATTTGTAAAACATCTGTTTTAAAACTATCAATTAATATTGTGTTTTATATTTGATTGTTTAAAAAAATAGTGTTTGCTTTTTATTCCTATAAGATGGTCTTCCATTTGTATATATGTTATACACACCTTTCAAAATATCTATAATTTCATTTTCATTCTTTTTATATATATTTATATGGGGGCATTTATTGAAATTTATTGGCTATACTATTATAGTTATTACCAGAATTCCCCATTTCTAGAATTAAATTATTATTTCAACTTCTTCAATGCTTTCAAATGATGAGCTTTGAAATGACAGCGATAAATCACTAGCATTGCTGTTTCTATCCATAATATATTCCTTCTGGTCAATGTAAACAAGTACAAGAGTAGCCCGCACTGTACGTCATTTCCGGTCAATCGGTGTCACTCAGCGAGGAAACCCTGTAACGCTGATTGTTTTCCCACAGGTAAAAATAATCCAACTTCACTCGCTATTTTCTCCGTTATTACTTGACCAAATTTCATCGTGTTTTTTGCGTTTTTATACGTTTATTTAGTACTATAAAATGAAAATAACTTGCTATAAGAGTTTTAGTTACTCTTTAAATCAGAATGTTCTCTCCCAAGTATATGATGAGAAATACACAATATCACATGGTTAAATCTTCAGACATAATTTAGTTTACATGTTATCGTGACACTGAACAATGCCACGTTATAATTGACCTAGATACACACAGTGTACAGGGGTCAAATCAAAACAAATATAACAGCGTTGTTGTTTAGAAACTTTCACAGCGCTTTTAAACATTCACATTATTAAAAATACATATATATTTTGTGAAAAGGCAAATAGGTTTAAATATTCAAACTAAGTCTTTATTGTTTAAGTTTGAGTGTTGAAATATAGCCGTATCAAAGACGTACATTACTACCTGTTTAAATGATTGAGAACATTCGAGACATTCCGAGAATTTGAACATGATATAAAACAATTAATAAATATTTTGAAGTAACAATTTGATAGTAACTGTCCACTTGAAATCTGTTTCGTTACCTTCATTATCTTGAATGAGAATTCGTCCAGGAAACTTTGTGGTGTTTGTTGGGGTCCATTGTCATGAATTCATCTTTTCATTAGATTTTGAATTAACAGACTTTTTCAAATGTTTTTTCTGTTTAGTATTCTTTTCCCATATTTAGTTCATATGTAATTATAAATTTTCGAAATTTTCTATGGCTAATAAATGTCTAATCTATGTAAATATTATTTATTTTAGTCCGGATAAGGAGACATGAAAGTAAGTATAATCCAGAACATACTGAAGCAATAAAAAGAGGTTAAGGTACATGAGGTTCGGTGAATCAGCAAAACGGAAACTAAATTTTTTTACTGATATTCAAAAGCCTTAGAATTCAATCCTCAGAATCGCATAAAGAAGGAACATTGATCATTATATAAGGTCATTGGAAATAACAATAACAAACGGAAGTACATGCATTTGAAAATCAAAGTTTCACTGATACGACCCAAATATTCTTGGAATTTTGTATCTGTTCTTTCCATCAATTTTTACCAATAGAATATGAGTCTGTCGATGGAAGCTGTTGGTTGATTATCACCAATACAGTCTTTTTATTTAAAACATCTAACGTTATATATAGGTGCTGTACGAAAATGTTCAAATATATGTCACATATCGGAATATCGAAGCGACAGGACAGTTGATACTTTGAATAGATAGAAAATTAAAGAGGAAGCTAACTCTGTGGTAAAACATAAATTACAAAGATCAACAGAATGAGAAACGCAGGATGAACTGAACAGAACCAGAACAATAAAAAACACTAATAATACGAATAAATTATTTACAAACCATCGTCATTATATATTAATATGAACGTAATGTAAAAGAATAGCACCCCAGTAGTGAAATGTAAAACCAACACACCATACATTTTGTTTTCCTTTTTTTTAAAAATAATGAATTCTATTAAACTGTCGTAATTAATAAATATTTTAAATACTATAACTTCAATTCTATTTATCGAACTTAATTAATCAATCCAGTTGAGAAGTAAGAATTTGATAGTAAGTCTCCGCTCGACAACTTTTTGTTTACTTTCATTATTTTCACTTGGAATACGTCCACGTAACCTTGTTGCGTTTGTTCGTTGGGGTTCATTCTGATGAATTCATCTTTTCTTTGGATTTTGAATTAACAGACCTTTTCAAATGTTTTTTTTTTTTTGGTTTCGTATTCTTTTCCCATATATAGTTCATATGTTATTAGAAATTCGCGAATTTTTTTTGTGGATTATAAAAATTAATTAATATCTGTGTATATATTATTTATTTTAGTCCAGATGAAGGAAGATGAAAGTAAGTATAAACAAAAACATAACGAAGCAATAAAAATGGGTTAAGGTCCATGAGATTCGATGAATCAGCAAAACGAAACTAATTTTTTACTGGCATTCAAAAGCCTTAGAATCCAATCCTCAGAATCACAAAAGGAAGGAACATTGATCATGATATAAGGTCATTGAAAATAACAATAACAAACGGAAGTACATACATTTGGAAATCAAATTTTCAGTGATACGACACAAATATACTTTGATTTTTGTATCTGCTGTTTCCATAAAATTTTACCAATGGAATATGAGTCTTTCGATGAAGGCCGTTGGTTGATTATCGCCAATGCCGTCTTTTTATTTAAAAACTTTAACGTTATATATATGCACTGTACGGCAATGTTTAAATATATGTCACATATCGGAATATCGAAGGGACAGGACGGTTGATCAATTGAATAAAAAGAAAATTAGAAGACGATGCTAACTTTGTTGTTAAACAAAACCTACAAAGATCAACACAATGGAAACCACGTAGTTAACTGCACAGAATCAGAACAATAACAAAACTAAAAATACGAATAAATTGTTTAAAAAATCGTAATTATATATTAATATGAACGATTTGTAGAAGAATAGCACCCCAGTAGTAAAATCTTAAACCAACATACTATAAAACGTGTTTTCCTTTTGTAGAAAATTATGTATTCTATTAAACTATCGTAATAAATAAATATTTTGAATACTATAACTTCAGTTTGATTTCTCGAACTTTTAACAATGAATCCAGTTGAGAAGTAACAATTTGATAATAAAACTCTGCTGGACAAATTTTTGTTTACCTTCATTGTTTTCATTGGAAATGCGTCCACTTAACCTTGTAGCATTTGTTTGTTAGAGTCAATTCTCATGAATTCTTCTTTTCATTGGATTTTGAATTAACAGACTTTTTCAAACGTTTTTTCAGTTTCGTATTCTTTTCCCATATTTAGTTCATATGTAATTATAAATCTGACACATTTTTCTGGCTAATAGAATTCCTTAATATTTGTGTATATATTATTTATTTTAGACCGGAAGAAGGAATCTGAACGTAAGTATATATAACAACATAATGAAGCAACAAAACGGGGTTAAGGTACACGAGACTCAATGAATCAGCAAAATGGTAACTAAAAAAGTTTACTAATATTCAAAAGCCTTAGAATCCAAGCCTTAGAATCACAAAAGGAAGGAACATTGATCATAATATCAGGTCATTGAAAATAACAATAACAAACGGAATTACATGCATTTGGAAATCAAAGTTTCGCTGATACAACCCAAATATTCTTTGATTTTTGTATTAGCTTTGTTTCCATAAAGTTTACCAATGGAATATGAGTCTTTCCATGGAAGCCGTTGGTTGATTATCACCAATACAGTCTTTTTATTTAAAAAATCTAACGTTATATATAGGTGCTGTACGACAATGTTCAAATATATGTCACACATCGGAATATCGAAGCGACAGGACAGTTGATACTTTGAATAGATAGAAAATTAAAGAGGAAGCTAACTCTGTTATAAAACATAAATTACAAAGATCAACAGAATAATAAACGCAGGATAAACTGAACAGAACCAGAACAATAAAAAACACTAATAATACGAATAAATTATTTACAAACCATCGTCATTATATATTAATATGAACGTAATGTAAAAGAATAGCACCCCAGTAGTGAAATGTAAAACCAACCACACCATACATTTTGTTTTCCTTTTTTAGAAAATAATGAATTTTATTAAACTCTCGTAATTAATAATATTTTGAATACTATAACTTCAATTTTATTTATCGCACTTTTAGCATTCAATCCAGTTGAGAAGTAATAATTTGATAGTAAGTCTCCGCTCGACAACTTTTTGTTTACTTTCATTATTTTCACTTGGAATACGTCCACGTAACCTTGTTGCGTTTGTTCGTTGGGGTTCATTCTGATGAATTCATCTTTTCTTTGGATTTTGAATTAACAGACCTTTTCAAATGTTTTTTTTTTTTGGTTTCGTATTCTTTTTCCCTATTTAGTTCATATGTAAATAGAAATTCGCGAGATTTTTTGTGGATTATAAAAATTAATTAATATCTGTGCATATATTATTTATTTTAGTCCAGATGAAGGAAGATGAAAGTAAGTATAAACAAAAACATAATGAAGCAATACAAATGGGTTAAGGTACATGAGATTCGATGAATCAGCAAAACGAAACTAATTTTTCACTGGTATTCAAAAGCCTTAGAATCCAATCCTCAGAATCACAAAAGGAAGGAACATTGATCATGATATAAGGTCATTGAAAATAACAATAACAAACGGAAGTACATACATTTGGAAATCAAATTTTCAGTGATACGACACAAATATACTTTGATTTTTGTATCTGCTGTTTCCATAAAATTTTACCAATGGAATATGAGTCTTTCGATGAAGGCCGTTGGTTGATTATCGCCAATGCCGTCTTTTTATTTAAAAACTCTAACGTTATATATATGCACTGTACGGCAATGTTTAAATATATGTCACATATCGGAATATCGAAGCGACAGGAGGTTGATCAATTGAATAAAAAGAAAATTAGAAGACGATGCTAACTCTGTTGTTAAACAAAAACTACAAAGATCAACACAATGGGAACCACGTAGTTAACTGCACAGTATCAGAACAATAACAAAACTAATAATACGAATAAATTGTTTAAACAATCGTAATTATATATTAATATGAACGATTTGTAGAAGTATAGCACCCCAGTAGTAAAATCTAAAACCAACATACTATAAAACTTGTTTTCCTTTTGTAGAAAATTATGTATTCTATTAAACTATCGTAATAAATAAATATTTTGAATACTATAACTTCAGTTTGATTTCTCGAACTTTTAACAATGAATCCAGTTGAGAAGTAACAATTTGATAATAAAACTCTGCTGGACAAATTTTTGTTTACCTTCATTGTTTTCATTGGAAATGCGTCCACTTAACCTTGTAGCATTTGTTTGTTAGAGTCAATTCTCATGAATTCTTCTTTTCATTGGATTTTGAATTAACAGACTTTTTCAAACGTTTTTTTCAGTTTCGTATTCTTTTCCCATATTTAGTTCATATGTAATTATAAATCTGACACATTTTTCTGGCTAATAGAATTCCTTAATATTTGTGTATATATTATTTATTTTAGACCGGAAGAAGGAATCTGAACGTAAGTATATATAACAACATAATGAAGCAACAAAACGGGGTTAAGGTACACGAGACTCAATGAATCAGCAAAATGGTAACTAAAAAAGTTTACTGATATCCAAGCCTTAGAATCACAAAAGGAAGGAACATTGATCATAATATCAGGTCATTGAAAATAACAATAACAAACGGAATTACATGCATTTGGAAATCAAAGTTTCGCTGATACAACCCAAATATTCTTTGATTTTTGTATTAGCTTTGTTTCCATAAAGTTTACCAATGGAATATGAGTCTTTCCATGGAAGCCGTTGGTTGATTATCACCAATACAGTCTTTTTATTTAAAAAATCTAACGTTATATATAGGTGCTGTACGACAATGTTCAAATATATGTCACACATCGGAATATCGAAGCGACAGGACAGTTGATACTTTGAATAGATAGAAAATTAAAGAGGAAACTAACTCTGTTATAAAACATAAATTACAAAGATCAACAGAATAATAAACGCAGGATAAACTGAACAGAACCAGAACAATAAAAAACACTAATAATACGAATAAATTATTTACAAACCATCGTCATTATATATTAATATGAACGTAATGTAAAAGAATAGCACCCCAGTAGTGAAATGTAAAACCAACCACACCATACATTTTGTTTTCCTTTTTTAGAAAATAATGAATTTTATTAAACTCTCGTAATTAATAATATTTTGAATACTATAACTTCAATTTTATTTATCGCACTTTTAGCATTCAATCCAGTTGAGAAGTAATAATTTGATAGTAAGTCTCCGCTCGACAACTTTTTGTTTACTTTCATTATTTTCACTTGGAATACGTCCACGTAACCTTGTTGCGTTTGTTCGTTGGGGTTCATTCTGATGAATTCATCTTTTCTTTGGATTTTGAATTAACAGACCTTTTCAAATGTTTTTTTTTTTTGGTTTCGTATTCTTTTTCCCTATTTAGTTCATATGTAATTAGAAATTCGCGAGATTTTTTGTGGATTATAAAAATTAATTAATATCTGTGCATATATTATTTATTTTAGTCCAGATGAAGGAAGATGAAAGTAAGTATAAACAAAAACATAATGAAGCAATACAAATGGGTTAAGGTACATGAGATTCGATGAATCAGCAAAACGAAACTAATTTTTCACTGGTATTCAAAAGCCTTAGAATCCAATCCTCAGAATCACAAAAGGAAGGAACATTGATCATGATATAAGGTCATTGAAAATAACAATAACAAACGGAAGTACATACATTTGGAAATCAAATTTTCAGTGATACGACACAAATATACTTTGATTTTTGTATCTGCTGTTTCCATAAAATTTTACCAATGGAATATGAGTCTTTCGATGAAGGCCGTTGGTTGATTATCGCCAATGCCGTCTTTTTATTTAAAAACTCTAACGTTATATATATGCACTGTACGGCAATGTTTAAATATATGTCACATATCGGAATATCGAAGCGACAGGAGGTTGATCAATTGAATAAAAAGAAAATTAGAAGACGATGCTAACTCTGTTGTTAAACAAAAACTACAAAGATCAACACAATGGGAACCACGTAGTTAACTGCACAGTATCAGAACAATAACAAAACTAATAATACGAATAAATTGTTTAAACAATCGTAATTATATATTAATATGAACGATTTGTAGAAGAATAGCACCCCAGTAGTAAAATCTAAAACCAACATACTATAAAACTTGTTTTCCTTTTGTAGAAAATTATGTATTCTATTAAACTATCGTAATAAATAAATATTTTGAATACTATAACTTCAGTTTGATTTCTCGAACTTTTAACAATGAATCCAGTTGAGAAGTAACAATTTGATAATAAAACTCTGCTGGACAAATTTTTGTTTACCTTCATTGTTTTCATTGGAAATGCGTCCACTTAACCTTGTAGCATTTGTTTGTTAGAGTCAATTCTCATGAATTCTTCTTTTCATTGGATTTTGAATTAACAGACTTTTTCAAACGTTTTTTCAGTTTCGTATTCTTTTCCCATATTTAGTTCATATGTAATTATAAATCTGACACATTTTTCTGGCTAATAGAATTCCTTAATATTTGTGTATATATTATTTATTTTAGACCGGAAGAAGGAATCTGAACGTAAGTATATATAACAACATAATGAAGCAACAAAACGGGGTTAAGGTACACGAGACTCAATGAATCAGCAAAATGGTAACTAAAAAAGTTTACTGATATCCAAGCCTTAGAATCACAAAAGGAAGGAACATTGATCATAATATCAGGTCATTGAAAATAACAATAACAAACGGAATTACATGCATTTGGAAATCAAAGTTTCGCTGATACAACCCAAATATTCTTTGATTTTTGTATTAGCTTTGTTTCCATAAAGTTTACCAATGGAATATGAGTCTTTCCATGGAAGCCGTTGGTTGATTATCACCAATACAGTCTTTTTATTTAAAAAATCTAACGTTATATATAGGTGCTGTACGACAATGTTCAAATATATGTCACACATCGGAATATCGAAGCGACAGGACAGTTGATACTTTGAATAGATAGAAAATTAAAGAGGAAGCTAACTCTGTTATAAAACATAAATTACAAAGATCAACAGAATAATAAACGCAGGATAAACTGAACAGAACCAGAACAATAAAAAACACTAATAATACGAATAAATTATTTACAAACCATCGTCATTATATATTAATATGAACGTAATGTAAAAGAATAGCACCCCAGTAGTGAAATGTAAAACCAACCACACCATACATTTTGTTTTCCTTTTTTAGAAAATAATGAATTTTATTAAACTCTCGTAATTAATAATATTTTGAATACTATAACTTCAATTTTATTTATCGCACTTTTAGCATTCAATCCAGTTGAGAAGTAATAATTTGATAGTAAGTCTCCGCTCGACAACTTTTTGTTTACTTTCATTATTTTCACTTGGAATACGTCCACGTAACCTTGTTGCGTTTGTTCGTTGGGGTTCATTCTGATGAATTCATCTTTTCTTTGGATTTTGAATTAACAGACCTTTTCAAATGTTTTTTTTTTTTGGTTTCGTATTCTTTTTCCCTATTTAGTTCATATGTAATTAGAAATTCGCGAGATTTTTTGTGGATTATAAAAATTAATTAATATCTGTGCATATATTATTTATTTTAGTCCAGATGAAGGAAGATGAAAGTAAGTATAAACAAAAACATAATGAAGCAATACAAATGGGTTAAGGTACATGAGATTCGATGAATCAGCAAAACGAAACTAATTTTTCACTGGTATTCAAAAGCCTTAGAATCCAATCCTCAGAATCACAAAAGGAAGGAACATTGATCATGATATAAGGTCATTGAAAATAACAATAACAAACGGAAGTACATACATTTGGAAATCAAATTTTCAGTGATACGACACAAATATACTTTGATTTTTGTATCTGCTGTTTCCATAAAATTTTACCAATGGAATATGAGTCTTTCGATGAAGGCCGTTGGTTGATTATCGCCAATGCCGTCTTTTTATTTAAAAACTCTAACGTTATATATATGCACTGTACGGCAATGTTTAAATATATGTCACATATCGGAATATCGAAGCGACAGGAGGTTGATTAATTGAATAAAAAGAAAATTAGAAGACGATGCTAACTCTGTTGTTAAACAAAAACTACAAAGATCAACACAATGGGAACCACGTAGTTAACTGCACAGTATCAGAACAATAACAAAACTAATAATACGAATAAATTGTTTAAACAATCGTAATTATATATTAATATGAACGATTTGTAGAAGTATAGCACCCCAGTAGTAAAATCTAAAACCAACATACTATAAAACTTGTTTTCCTTTTGTAGAAAATTATGTATTCTATTAAACTATCGTAATAAATAAATATTTTGAATACTATAACTTCAGTTTGATTTCTCGAACTTTTAACAATGAATCCAGTTGAGAAGTAACAATTTGATAATAAAACTCTGCTGGACAAATTTTTGTTTACCTTCATTGTTTTCATTGGAAATGCGTCCACTTAACCTTGTAGCATTTGTTTGTTAGAGTCAATTCTCATGAATTCTTCTTTTCATTGGATTTTGAATTAACAGACTTTTTCAAACGTTTTTTCAGTTTCGTATTCTTTTCCCATATTTAGTTCATATGTAATTATAAATCTGACACATTTTTCTGGCTAATAGAATTCCTTAATATTTGTGTATATATTATTTATTTTAGACCGGAAGAAGGAATCTGAACGTAAGTATATATAACAACATAATGAAGCAACAAAACGGGGTTAAGGTACACGAGACTCAATGAATCAGCAAAATGGTAACTAAAAAAGTTTACTGATATCCAAGCCTTAGAATCACAAAAGGAAGGAACATTGATCATAATATCAGGTCATTGAAAATAACAATAACAAACGGAATTACATGCATTTGGAAATCAAAGTTTCGCTGATACGACCCAAATATTCTTTGATTTTTGTATTAGCTTTGTTTCCATAAAGTTTACCAATGGAATATGAGTCTTTCCATGGAAGCCGTTGGTTGATTATCACCAATACAGTCTTTTTATTTAAAAAATCTAACGTTATATATAGGTGCTGTACGACAATGTTCAAATATATGTCACACATCGGAATATCGAAGCGACAGGACAGTTGATACTTTGAATAGATAGAAAATTAAAGAGGAAGCTAACTCTGTTATAAAACATAAATTACAAAGATCAACAGAATAATAAACGCAGGATAAACTGAACAGAACCAGAACAATAAAAAACACTAATAATACGAATAAATTATTTACAAACCATCGTCATTATATATTAATATGAACGTAATGTAAAAGAATAGCACCCCAGTAGTGAAATGTAAAACCAACCACACCATACATTTTGTTTTCCTTTTTTAGAAAATAATGAATTTTATTAAACTCTCGTAATTAATAATATTTTGAATACTATAACTTCAATTTTATTTATCGCACTTTTAGCATTCAATCCAGTTGAGAAGTAATAATTTGATAGTAAGTCTCCGCTCGACAACTTTTTGTTTACTTTCATTATTTTCACTTGGAATACGTCCACGTAACCTTGTTGCGTTTGTTCGTTGGGGTTCATTCTGATGAATTCATCTTTTCTTTGGATTTTGAATTAACAGACCTTTTCAAATGTTTTTTTTTTTGGTTTCGTATTCTTTTTCCCTATTTAGTTCATATGTAATTAGAAATTCGCGAGATTTTTTGTGGATTATAAAAATTAATTAATATCTGTGCATATATTATTTATTTTAGTCCAGATGAAGGAAGATGAAAGTAAGTATAAACAAAAACATAATGAAGCAATACAAATGGGTTAAGGTACATGAGATTCGATGAATCAGCAAAACGAAACTAATTTTTCACTGGTATTCAAAAGCCTTAGAATCCAATCCTCAGAATCACAAAAGGAAGGAACATTGATCATGATATAAGGTCATTGAAAATAACAATAACAAACGGAAGTACATACATTTGGAAATCAAATTTTCAGTGATACGACACAAATATACTTTGATTTTTGTATCTGCTGTTTCCATAAAATTTTACCAATGGAATATGAGTCTTTCGATGAAGGCCGTTGGTTGATTATCGCCAATGCCGTCTTTTTATTTAAAAACTCTAACGTTATATATATGCACTGTACGGCAATGTTTAAATATATGTCACATATCGGAATATCGAAGCGACAGGAGGTTGATCAATGGAATAAAAAGAAAATTAGAAGACGATGCTAACTCTGTTGTTAAACAAAAACTACAAAGATCAACACAATGGGAACCACGTAGTTAACTGCACAGTATCAGAACAATAACAAAACTAATAATACGAATAAATTGTTTAAACAATCGTAATTATATATTAATATGAACGATTTGTAGAAGAATAGCACCCCAGTAGTAAAATCTAAAACCAACATACTATAAAACTTGTTTTCCTTTTGTAGAAAATTATGTATTCTATTAAACTATCGTAATAAATAAATATTTTGAATACTATAACTTCAGTTTGATTTCTCGAACTTTTAACAATGAATCCAGTTGAGAAGTAACAATTTGATAATAAAACTCTGCTGGACAAATTTTTGTTTACCTTCATTGTTTTCATTGGAAATGCGTCCACTTAACCTTGTAGCATTTGTTTGTTAGAGTCAATTCTCATGAATTCTTCTTTTCATTGGATTTTGAATTAACAGACTTTTTCAAACGTTTTTTCAGTTTCGTATTCTTTTCCCATATTTAGTTCATATGTAATTATAAATCTGACACATTTTTCTGGCTAATAGAATTCCTTAATATTTGTGTATATATTATTTATTTTAGACCGGAAGAAGGAATCTGAACGTAAGTATATATAACAACATAATGAAGCAACAAAACGGGGTTAAGGTACACGAGACTCAATGAATCAGCAAAATGGTAACTAAAAAAGTTTACTGATATTCAAAAGCCTTAGATTCCAAGCCTTAGAATCACAAAAGGAAGGAACATTGATCATAATATCAGGTCATTGAAAATAACAATAACAAACGGAATTACATGCATTTGGAAATCAAAGTTTCACTGATACGACCCAAATATTCTTTGATTTTTGTATTAGCTTTGTTTCCATAAAGTTTACCAATGGAATATGAGTCTTTCCATGGAAGCCGTTGGTTGATTATCACCAATACAGTCTTTTTATTTAGAAACTCTAACGTTATATGTAGGCACTGTACGACAATGTTCAAATATATGTCACATATGGCAATATCGTAGCGACATGATGGTTGATATATTCAATAAAAAGAAAATTAGAAGACAAGGCTAGCTCTTTTGTAACACAAAAACTGCAAAGATGTAAAGGAATAGCACACCAGTAGTGAAATGTAAAACCAACAAACTATAAATCCTCTTTTCCTTTTGTACAAAATTATGTATTCTATTAAACTATCGTAATTTATATATATATTTTGAATACTATAACTTCAGTTTGATTTATCGAACTTTTAACAATGACTCCAGTTGAAAAGTAATAATTTGATAGTAACACTCTGATGGACAACGTCTTGTTTATCTTCATTTTTTTCACTGGGAATTCGTCCACTGAACCTTGTTGCGTTTGTTTGTTGGAATCCATTGTCATGAATTTCTCTTTCAATGGATTTTGAATTAATAGACTTTTTCAAATATTTTTTCTGTTTCGTATTCTTTTCCCATAATTAGTTCATATGCAATTGCAAATTTGCAACATTTTTGTGGCTAATAGAATTCCTAAATATTTTTGTATAATTATGTTATTTATTTTAGTCCGGAAGACGGAATCTGAACGTAAGTATATACAAAAAAATAATGAAGCAATAAAAAGAGGTTAAGATACATGAGACTCGATGAATCAGCAAAACGGTAATTAAAACCTTTTAGTGATATTTAAAAGACTTAAAATCCAATAGTCGGAATCACAATAAGAAGGAACATTGATCATGATATAAGCTCATTGAAAATAACAATAACAAATGGAAGTTCATGCATTTGGAAATAAAAGTTTCACTGATACGACCCAAAGATTCTTTGATTTTTGTATCTGCAGTTTCACCAGTGGAATATGAGTCTTTCGATGGAAGCTGTTGGTTGATTATCACCAATTCAGTCTTTTTATTTAGAAAATCTAACGTTATATATAGGCACTGTACGGCAATGTTCAAATATATGTCACAGGACGATTAATAAATTGAATAAAAAAAAATGAGAAGACGAGGCTAACTGTGTTGTAACACACAATCTACAAAAATCAACAGAATCCACTGGACAACGTTTTGTTTACCTTTATTATTTTCACTGAAAATGCGTCTACGAAACCTTGTGGCGTTTGTTTGTTTGGGTCCATTCTCATAAATTTATCTTTTAATTGGATTTTGAATTAACAGACTTTTCCAAATGTTTTTTTCGGTTTCGTATTCTTTTCCAATATTTATCTCATATGTAATTATCAATCTGTTACATTTTTATGTGGCTAATTGAATTTCTTAATATCTGTGTATATATTATTTATTTTAGTCCAGAGGCCAATGTTTGCAAGTAAGTATATACAAAACCATAATGAAGCAATAAAAAGAGGTTAAGGTACATGAGACTCGATGAATGATCATGATATAAGCTCATTGAAAATAACAATAACAAACAGAAGTATATGCATTTGGAAATCAAAGTTTCACTGATACGACACAAATATTCTTTGACTTTTGTATCTCCTGATTCCATAAAGTTGTATCAATGAATGGAATATGAGTCTTTCTATGGAAGCTGTTGGTTTATTATGACCAATACAGTTTTGTTTTTAGAACAGGCACTGTACGACAATGTTAAAATATATGTCACATATCGCAATATAGAGGCGACAAGACGGTTGATCACTTAAATAAAAAGATAATTAAAAGACTAGGCTAAATCTGTTGTTGAACAAAAACTACAAAGATCAACAGAATAACAACAAAGTTGACTGCACAGGATCAGAACAATTACAAAACTAATAATACGAATAAATTGTTTCAAACAAATCGTAATTATATATTAATATGAACGTCATGTAAAAGAATAGCACCCACTAGTGAAATGGAAAACTAACAAACCATAAATCTTGTTTTCCTTTTGTAGAAAATATTGAATTATATTAAACTATCGTCATTAAAAAATATTTTGAATACTATAACTTCAGTTTGATTTATCGAACTTTTAACTATGAATCCAGTTGAGAAGTAACAATTTGATAGTAACACTCTGCATTGACAACTTTTTGTTTACCTTCATTAATTTCATTGCGAATAGTTCCACGTAACCTTGTGGCATTTGTTTGTTGGGGTCCATTCTCATGAATTTATCGTTACATTGGATTTTGAAATAACAGACTTTTTCAATTTTTGTACGGTTTCGTATTATTTTCACACATTTAGTCCATATGTAATTATAAATTTGCCACATTTTTCTGTGGCTAATAGAATTCCTTAATATTTTTGTATATGTTATTTATTGTAGTCAGGAAGAAGGAATCTGAACGTAAGTATATACAAAAAATAATGAAGCAATAAAAAGAGGTTAAGGTACATGAGACTCGATGAATTAGCAAAACGGTGATTAAAAACTTTTATTGATATTCAAAAGCCTTAAAATCCAATTCTCGGAATCAGAAATAGAAGGAAAATTGATCATGATATAAGGTCATTGAAAATAACAATAACAAACGGAAGTACATGCATTTGGAAATCAAAGTTTCTCTGATACCATCCAACTAATCTTTTATTTTTGTATCTGCTGTTTCCATTAAGTTTTACCAATGGAATGTTAGTATTTCGATGAAAGTTGTTGGTTGATTATCACCATATCAGTCTGTTTATTTAGAACATCTAACGTTATATATAGGCACTATACGACAATGTTAAAATATATGTAACATATCGCAATATCGAGGCGACAGGACGGATGATCACTTAAATAAAAAGATAATTAAAAGACTAGGCTAAATCTGTTGTTAAACAAAACACTACAAAGATCAACAGAATAAGAACCACATAGTTAACTGCACAGAAACAGAACAATAACAAAACTAATAATACGAATACGTTTTTTAAAAAAAATCTTCATTATATATTAATATGAACGTCATGTAAAAGAATAGCACCCCACTAGTGAAATTTAAACCAACAAACCATACATCTTGTTTTCCTTTTGTAGAAAATATTGAATTATATTAAACTATCGTCATTAATAAATATTTTGAATACTATAACTTCAGTTTGATTTATCGAACTTTTAACAATTAATCCAGTTTAGAAGAAACAATTTGATAGTAAATTTCCACTGGACATTTTTTTCTTTACCTTCATTATCTTCACTTGGAATGCGTCCACGTAACCTTGTGGCGTTCTTTTTTGTTGGGGTCCATTCTGATGAATATATTTTTTCATTGGATTTTGGATTAACAGAGTTTTTCAAATGTGTTTTCGGTTTCGTATTCTTTCCCATATTAAGTCTATATGTAATTATAAATTTGCCACATTTTTTGTGGCTAAGATAATTCCTTAATATCTGTGTATGTATTATTTATTTTAGGGAAGAGCCTGAAACTGGAATCTATACGTAAGTATATAAAAAACAATAATGAAGCAATAAAAATAGGTTAAGGTACATGAGACTGGATGAATCAGCAAAACGGACAATAAAATTTTTAACTGATATTCAAAAGCATTAGAATCCAATCCTCAGAATCACGAAAGGAAGGAACATTGATCATGATATAAGGTCATTGAAGATAACAATAACAAACGGAAATCAAAGTTTCACTGATACGACCCAAATATACTTTGATTTTCGTATCTGCTTTGTTACCATAAAGTTTTACCAATGTAATATAAGTCTTTCGATTGAAGCTGTTGATTGATTATCACCAAAACAGTCTTTTTATTTAGAACATCTAACGTTAAAAATAGGCACTGTACGACAATGTTAAAATATATGTAACATATCGCAATATGGAGGAGACAGGACGGTTGATCAATTAAATAAAAAGATAATTAAAAGACTAGGCTAAATCTGTTGTTAAACAAAATCTACAAAGATCAACAGAATAAGAACCACATAGTTAACTGCACAGAAACAGAACAATAACAAAACTAATAATACGAATACGTTTTTTAAAAAAAAATCTTCATTATATATTAATATGAACGTAATGTAAAAGAATAGCGCCCCAGTAGTGAAATGTAAAACCAACAAACCATAAATCCTCTTTTTCTTTGATAGAAAATTATGTATTCTATTAAACTATCGTAATTTATATATATATTTCGAATACTATAACTTCAGTTTGATTTATCGAACTTTTAACAATGACTCCAGTTGAGAAGTAATAATTTGATAGTAACACTCTGATGGACAATGTCTTGTTTATCTTCATTTTGTTCACTGGGAATTCGTCCACTGAACCTTGTTGCGTTTGTTTGTTGGAATCCATTGTCATGAATTTATCTTTCAATTGATTTTGAATTAATAGACTTTTTCAAATATTTTTTTCTGTTTCGTATTCTTTTCCCATAATTAGTTCATATCCAATTGCAAATTTGCAACATTTTTGTGGCTAATAGAATTCCTAAATATTTTTGTATAATTATGTTATTTATTTTAGTCCGGAAGACGGAATCTGAACGTAAGTATATACAAAAAAATAATGAAGCAATAAAAAGAGGTTAAGATACATGAAACTCGATGAATCAGCAAAACGGTAATTAAAACCTTTTATTGATATTCAAAAGACTTAAAATCCAATAGTCGGAATCACAATAAGAAGGAACATTGATCATGATATAAGCTCATTGAAAATAACAATAACAAATGGAAGTTCATGCATTTGGAAATCAAAGTTTCACTGATACGACCCAAATATTCTTTGATTTTTTTATCTGCTGTTTCCATAAAGTTTCACCAATGGAATATGAGTCTTTCGATGGAAGCCGTTGGTTGATTATCACCAATTCAGTCTTTTTATTTAGAAAATCTAACGTTATATATAGGCACTGTACGGCAATGTTCAAATATATGTCACAGGACGATTAATAAATTGAATAAAAATAAATGAGATGACGAGGCTAACTGTATTGTAACACACAATCTACAAAGATTAACAGAATCCACTGCACAACGTTTTCTTTACCTTCATTATTTTCACTGAAAATGCGTCTACGTAACCTTGTGGCGTTTGTTTGTTCGGGTCCATTCTCATAAATGTATCTTTTCATTGGATTTTGAATTAACAAACTTTTCCAAATGTTTTTTTCGGTTTCGTATTCTTTTCCAATATTTATCTCATATGTAATTATCAATCTGTTACATTTTTATGTGGCTAATTGAATTTTTTAATATCTGTGTATATATTACTTATTTTAGTCCAGAGGCCAATGTTTGCATTAAGTATATACAAAACCATAATGAAGCAATAAAAAGAGGTTAAGGTACATGAGACTCGATGAATGATCATGATATAAGGTCATTTAAAATAACAATAACAAACAGAAGTACATGCATTTGGAAATCAAAGTTTCACTGATACGACACAAATATTCTTTGACTTTTGTATCTCCTGATTCCATAAAGTTTGATCAATGAATGGAATATGAGTCTTTCTATGGAAGCTGTTGGTTGATTATGACCAATACAGTTTTGCTTTTAGAACAGGCACTGTACGACAATGTTAAAATATATGTCACATATCGCAATATAGAGGCGACAGGACGTTTGATCATTTAAATAAAAAGATAATGAAAAGACTAGGCTAAATCTGTTGTTGAACAAAAACTACAAAAATCAACAGAATAACAACAAAGTTGACTGCACAGAATCAGAACAACTACAAAACTAATAATACGAATAAATTGTTTCAAACAAATCGTAATTATATATTAATATGAACGTAATGTAAAAAAAATAGCACCCCACTAGTGAAATTTAAACCAACAAACCATAAATCTTGTTTTCCTTTTGTAGAAAATATTGAATTATATTAAACTATCGTCATTAATAAATATTTTGAATACTATAACTTCAGTTTGATTTATCGAACATTTAACAATTAATCCAGTTTAGAAGAAACAATTTGATAGTAAATTTCTACTGGACATTTTTTTCTTTATCTTCATTATCTTCACTTGGAATGCGTCCACGTAACCTTGTGGCGTTCTTTTTTGTTGGGGTCCTTTCTGATGAATATATTTTTTCATTGGATTTTGAATTAACAGAGTTTTTCAAATGTGTTTTCGGTTTCGTATTCTTTCCCATATTAAGTCTATATGTAATTATAAATTTGCCGCATTTTTTGTGGCTAAGATAATTCCGTAATATCTGTGTATGTATTATTTATTTTAGGGAGGAGCCTGGAACTGGAATCTAGACGTAAGTATATACAAAACAATAATGAAGCAATAAAAAGAGGTTAAGGTACATGAGACTGGATGGATCAGCAAAACGGCCACTAAAATTTTTAACTGATATTCAAAAGCATTAGAATCCAATCCTCAGAATCACGAAAGGAAGGAACATTGATCATGATATAAGGTCATTGAAGATAACAATAACAAACGGAAATACATGCATTTAGAAATCAAAGTTTCACTGATACGACCCAAATATAATTTTCGTATCTGCTTTGTTACCATAAAGTTTTACCAATGTAATATGAGTCTTTCGATTGAAGCTGTTGATTGATTATCACCAAAACAGTCTTTTTATTTAGAACATCTAACGTTAAAAATAGGCACTGTACGACAATGTTAAAATATATGTAACATATCGCAATATCGAGGCGACAGGAGGGTTGATCAATTAAATAAAAAGATAATTAAAAGACTAGGCTAAATCTGTTGTTGAACAAAAACTACAAAGATCAACAGAATAACAACAAAGTTGACTGCACAGAATCAGAACAATTACAAAACTAATAATACGAATAAATTGTTTCAAACAAATCGTAATTATATATTAATATGAACGTAATGTAAAAAAATAGCACCCCACTAGTGAAATTTAAACCAACAAACCATAAATCTTGTTTTCCTTTTGTAGAAAATATTGAATTATATTAAACTATCGTCATTAATAAATATTTTGAATACTATAACTTCAGTTTGATTTATCGAACATTTAACAATTAATCCAGTTTAGAAGAAACAATTTGATAGTAAATTTCTACTGGACATTTGTTTCTTTATCTTCATTATCTTCACTTGGAATGCGTCCACGTAACCTTGTGGCGTTCTTTTTTGTTGGGGTCCATTCTGATGAATATATTTTTTCATTGGATTTTGAATTAACAGAGTTTTTCAAATGTGTTTTCGGTTTCGTATTCTTTCCCATATTAAATCTATATGTAATTATAAATTTGCCGCATTTTTTGTGGCTAAGATAATTACGTAATATCTGTGTATGTATTATTTATTTTAGGGAGGAGCCTAGAACAGGAATCTATACGTAAGTATATACAAAACAATAATGAAGCAATAAAAAGAGGTTAAGGTACATGAGACTGGATGGATCAGCAAAACGGACACTAAAATTTTTAACTGATATTCAAAAGCATTAGAATCCAATCCTCAGAATCACGAAAGGAAGGAACATTGATCATGATATAAGGTCATTGAAGATAACAATAACAAACGGAAATACATGCATTTAGAAATCAAAGTTTCACTGATACGACCCAAATATAATTTTCGTATCTGCTTTGTTACCATAATGTTTTACCAATGTAATATGAGTCTTTCGATTGAAGCTGTTGATTGATTATCACCAAAACAGTCTTTTTATTTAGAACATCTAACGTTAAAAATAGGCAATGTACGACAATGTTAAAATATATGTAACATATCGCAATATCGAGGCGACAGGAGGGTTGATCAATTAAATAAAAAGATAATTAAAAGACTAGGCTAAATCTGTTGTTGAACAAAAACTACAAAGATCAACAGATTAACAACAAAGTTGACTGCACAGAATCAGAACAATTACAAAACTAATAATACGAATAAATTGTTTCAAACAAATCGTAATTATATATTAATATGAACGTAATGTAAAAAAATAGCACCCCACTAGTGAAATTTAAACCAACAAACCATAAATCTTGTTTTCCTTTTGTAGAAAATATTGAATTATATTAAACTATCGTCATTAATAAATATTTTGAATACTATAACTTCAGTTTGATTTATCGAACATTTAACAATTAATCCAGTTTAGAAGAAACAATTTGATAGTAAATTTCTACTGGACATTTTTTTCTTTATCTTCATTATCTTCACTTGGAATGCGTCCACGTAACCTTGTGGCGTTCTTTTTTGTTGGGGTCCATTCTGATGAATATATTTTTTCATTGGATTTTGAATTAACAGAGTTTTTCAAATGTGTTTTCGGTTTCGTATTCTTTCCCATATTAAATCTATATGTAATTATAAATTTGCCGCATTTGTTGTGGCTAAGATAATTACGTAATATCTGTGTATGTATTATTTATTTTAGGGAGGAGCCTAGAACAGGAATCTATACGTAAGTATATACAAAACAATAATGAAGCAATAAAAAGAGGTTAAGGTGCATGAGACTGGATGGATCAGCAAAACGGACACTAAAATTTTTAACTGATATTCAAAAGCATTAGAATCCAATCCTCAGAATCACGAAAGGAAGGAACATTGATCATGATATAAGGTCATTGAAGATAACAATAACAAACGGAAATACATGCATTTAGAAATCAAAGTTTCCCTGATACGACCCAAATATAATTTTCGTATCTGCTTTGTTACGATAAAGTTTTACCAATGTAATATGAGTCTTTCGATTGAAGCTGTTGATTGATTATCACCAAAACAGTCTTTTTATTTAGAACATCTAACGTGAAAAATAGGCACTGTACGACAATGTTAAAATATATGTAACATATCGCAATATCGAGGCGACAGGAGGGTTGATCAATTAAATAAAAAGATAATTAAAAGACTAGGCTAAATCTGTTGTTGAACAAAAACTACAAAGATCAACAGAATAACAACAAAGTTCACTGCACAGAATCAGAACAATTACAAAACTAATAATACGAATAAATTGTTTCAAACAAATCGTAATTATATATTAATATGAACGTAATGTAAAAAAATAGCACCCCACTAGTGAAATTTAAACCAACAAACCATAAATCTTGTTTTTCCTTTTGTAGAAAATATTGAATTATATTAAACTATCGTCATTAATAAATATTTTGAATACTGTAACTTCAGTTTGTTTATCGAACATTTAACAATTAATCCAATTTAGAAGAAACAATTTGATAGTAAATTTCTACTGGACATTTGTTTCTTTATCTTCATTATCTTCACTTGGAATGCGTCCACGTAACCTTGTGGCGTTCTTTTTTGTTGGGGTCCATTCTGATGAATATATTTTTTCATTGGATTTTGAATTAACAGAGTTTTTCAAATATGTTTTCGGTTTCGTATTCTTTCCCATATTAAATCTATATGTAATTATAAATTTGCCGCATTTGTTGTGGCTAAGATAATTACGTAATATCTGTGTATGTATTATTTATTTTAGGGAGGAGCCTAGAACAGGAATCTATACGTAAGTATATACAAAACAATAATGAAGCAATAAAAAGAGGTTAAGGTACATGAGACTGGATGGATCAGCAAAACGGACACTAAAATTTTTAACTGATATTCAAAAGCATTAGAATCCAATCCTCAGAATCACGAAAGGAAGGAACATTGATCATGATATAAGGTCATTGAAGATAACAATAACAAACGGAAATACATGCATTTAGAAATCAAAGTTTCACTGATACGACCCAAATATAATTTTCGTATCTGCTTTGTTACCATAATGTTTTACCAATGTAATATGAGTCTTTCGATTGAAGCTGTTGATTGATTATCACCAAAGCAGTCTTTTTATTTAGAACATCTAACGTTAAAAATAGGCACTGTACGACAATGTTAAAATATATGTAACATATCGCAATATCGAGGCGACAGGAGGGTTGATCAATTAAATAAAAAGATAATTAAAAGACTAGGCTAAATCTGTTGTTGAACAAAAACTACAAAGATCAACAGATTAACAACAAAGTTGACTGCACAGAATCAGAACAATTACAAAACTAATAATACGAATAAATTGTTTCAAACAAATCGTAATTATATATTAATATGAACGTAATGTAACAAAATAGCACCCCACTAGTGACATTTAAACCAACAAACCATAAATCTTGTTTTCCTTTTGTAGAAAATATTGAATTATATTAAACTATCGTCATTAATAAATATTTTGAATACTATAACTTCAGTTTTATTTATCGAACATTTAACAATTAATCCAGTTTAGAAGAAACAATTTGATAGTAAATTTCTACTGGACATTTTTCTCTTTATCTTCATTATCTTCACTTGGAATGCGTCCACGTAACCTTGTGGCGTTCTTTTTTGTTGGGGTCCATTCTGATGAATATATTTTTTCATTGGATTTTGAATTAACAGAGTTTTTCAAATGTGTTTTCGGTTTCGTATTCTTTCCCATATTAAATCTATATGTAATTATAAATTTGCCGCATTTGTTGTGGCTAAGATAATTACGTAATATCTGTGTATGTATTATTTATTTTAGGGAGGAGCCTAGAACAGGAATCTATACGTAAGTATATACAAAACAATAATGAAGCAATAAAAAGAGGTTAAGGTGCATGAGACTGGATGGATCAGCAAAACGGACACTAAAATTTTTAACTGATATTCAAAAGCATTAGAATCCAATCCTCAGAATCACGAAAGGAAGGAACATTGATCATGATATAAGGTCATTGAAGATAACAATAACAAACGGAAATACATGCATTTAGAAATCAAAGTTTCCCTGATACGACCCAAATATAATTTTCGTATCTGCTTTGTTACGATAAAGTTTTACCAATGTAATATGAGTCTTTCGATTGAAGCTGTTGATTGATTATCACCAAAACAGTCTTTTTATTTAGAACATCTAACGTTAAAAATAGGCACTGTACGACAATGTTAAAATATATGTAACATATCGCAATATCGAGGCGACAGGAGGGTTGATCATTAAATAAAAAGATAATTAAAAGACTAGGCTAAATCTGCTGTTAAACAAAATCTACAAAGATCAACAGAATAAGAACCACATAGTTAACTGCCCAGAAACAGAACAATAACAAAACTAATAATACGAATACGTTTTTAAAAAAAAAATCTTCATTATATATTAATATGAACGTAATGTAAAAGAATAGCGCCCCAGTAGTGAAATGTAAAACCAACAAACCATAAATCCTCTTTTCCGTTGATAGAAAATTATGTATTCTATTAAACTATCGTAATTTATATATATATTTTGAATACTATAACTTCAGTTTGATTTATCGAACTTTTAACAATGACTCCAGTTGAGAAGTAGTAATTTGATAGTAACACTCTGATGGACAACGTCTTTTTTATCTTCATTTTTTTCACTGGGAATTCGTCCACTGAACCTTGTTGCGTTTGTTTGTTGGAATCCATTGTCATGAATTTATCTTTCAATGGATTTTGAATTAATAGACTTTTTCAAATATTTTTTCTGTTTCGTATTCTTTTCCCATAATTAGTTCATATGCAATTGCAAATTTGCAATATTTTTGTGGCTAATAGAATTCCTAAATATTTTTGTATAATTATGTTATTTATTTTAGTCCGGAAGACGGAATCTGAACGTAAGTATATACAAAAAAATAATGAAGCAATAAAAAGAGGTTAAGATACATAAGACTCAACCTTTTATTGATATTCAAAAGACTTAAAATCCAATAGTCGGAATCACAATAAGAAGGAACATTGATCATGATATAAGCTCATTGAAAATAACAATAACAAATGGAACTTCATGCATTTGGAAATCAAAGTTTCACTGATACGACCCAAATATTCTGTGATTTTTGTATCTGCTGTTTCCATAAAGTTTCACCAATGGAATATGAGTCTTTCGATGGAAGCTGTTGGTTGATTATTACCAAAACAGTCTTTTTATTTAGAACATCTAACGTTAAAAATAGGCACTGTACAACAATGTTAAAATATATGTAACATATCGCAATATCGAGGCGACAGAACGGTTGATCAATTCAATAAAAAGAAAATTAGAAGACTAGGCTAAGTCTTTGTTAAACAAAACACTACAAAGATCAACAGAATAGGAACCACATTGTTAACAGAAGTAGAACAATAACAAAACTAGTAATACGAATAAATTTTTTTAAAAATCGTCATTATATATTAATATGAACGTAATGTAAAAAAATAGCACCCCACTAGTGAAATTTAAACCAACAAACCATAAATCTTGTTTTCCTTTTGTAGAAAATATTGAATTATATTAAACTATCGTCATTAATAAATATTTTGAATACTATAACTTCAGTTTGATTTATCGAACATTTAACAATTAATCCAGTTTAGAAGAAACAATTTGATAGTAAATTTCTACTGGACATTTTTTTCTTTATCTTCATTATCTTCACTTGGAATGCGTCCACGTAACCTTGTGGCGTTCTTTTTTGTTGGGGTCCATTCTGATGAATATATTTTTTCATTGGATTTTGAATTAACAGAGTTTTTCAAATGTGTTTTCGGTTTCGTATTCTTTCCCATATTAAGTCTATATGTAATTATAAATTTGCCGCATTTTTTGTGGCTAAGATAATTCCGTAATATCTGTGTATGTATTATTTATTTTAGGGAGGAGCCTGGAACTGGAATCTAGACGTAAGTATATACAAAACAATAATGAAGCAATAAAAAGAGGTTAAGGTACATGAGACTGGATGGATCAGCAAAACGGACACTAAAATTTTTAACTGATATTCAAAAGCATTAGAATCCAATCCTCAGAATCACGAAAGGAAGGAACATTGATCATGATATAAGGTCATTGAAGATAACAATAACAAACGGAAATACATGCATTTAGAAATCAAAGTTTCACTGATACGACCCAAATATAATTTTCGTATCTGCTTTGTTACCATAAAGTTTTACCAATGTAATATGAGTCTTTCGATTGAAGCTGTTGATTGATTATCACCAAAACAGTCTTTTTATTTAGAACATCTAACGTTAAAAATAGGCACTGTACGACAATGTTAAAATATATGTAACATATCGCAATATCGAGGCGACAGGAGGGTTGATCAATTAAATAAAAAGATAATTAAAAGACTAGGCTAAATCTGTTGTTGAACAAAAACTACAAATATCAACAGAATAACAACAAAGTTGACTGCACAGAATCAGAACAATTACAAAACTAATAATACGAATAAATTGTTTCAAACAAATCGTAATTATATATTAATATGAACGTAATGTAAAAAAAATAGCACCCCACTAGTGAAATTTAAACCAACAAACCATAAATCTTGTTTTCCTTTTGTAGAAAATATTGAATTATATTAAACTATCGTCATTAATAAATATTTTGAATACTATAACTTCAGTTTGATTTATCGAACATTTAACAATTAATCCAGTTTAGAAGAAACAATTTGATAGTAAATTTCTACTGGACATTTTTTTCTTTATCTTCATTATCTTCACTTGGAATGCGTCCACGTAACCTTGTGGCGTTCTTTTTTGTTGGGGTCCATTCTGATGAATATATTTTTTCATTGGATTTTGAATTAACAGAGTTTTTCAAATGTGTTTTCGGTTTCGTATTCTTTCCCATATTAAATCTATATGTAATTATAAATTTGCCGCTTTTTTTGTGGCTAAGATAATTACGTAATATCTGTGTATGTATTATTTATTTTAGTGAGGAGCCTAGAACAGGAATCTAGACGTAAGTATATACAAAACAATAATGAAGCAATAAAAAGAGGTTAAGGTACATGAGACTGGATGGATCAGCAAAACGGACACTAAAATTTTTAACTGATATTCAAAAGCATTAGAATCCAATCCTCAGAATCACGAAAGGAAGGAACATTGATCATGATATAAGGTCATTGAAGATAACAAAAACAAACGGAAATACATGCATTTAGAAATCAAAGTTTCCCTGATACGACCCAAATATAATTTTCGTATCTGCTTTGTTACGATAAAGTTTTACCAATGTAATATGAGTCTTTCGATTGAAGCTGTTGATTGATTATCACCAAAACAGTCTTTTTATTTAGAACATCTAACGTTAAAAATAGGCACTGTACGACAATGTTAAAATATATGTAACATATCGCAATATCGAGGCGACAGGAGGGTTGATCATTAAATAAAAAGATAATTAAAAGACTAGGCTAAATCTGTTGTTAAACAAAATCTACAAAGATCAACAGAATAAGAACCACATAGTTAACTGCCCAGAAACAGAACAATAACAAAACTAATAATACGAATACGTTTTTTAAAAAAAAATCTTCATTATATATTAATATGAACGTAATGTAAAAGAATAGCGCCCCAGTAGTGAAATGTAAAACCAACAAACCATAAATCCTCTTTTCCTTTGATAGAAAATTATGTATTCTATTAAACTATCGTAATTTATATATATATTTTGAATACTATAACTTCAGTTTGATTTATCGAACTTTTAACAATGACTCCAGTTGAGAAGTAGTAATTTGATAGTAACACTCTGATGGACAACGTCTTTTTTATCTTCATTTTTTTCACTGGGAATTCGTCCACTGAACCTTGTTGCGTTTGTTTGTTGGAATCCATTGTCATGAATAATTTATCTTTCAATGGATTTTGAATTAATAGACTTTTTCAAATATTTTTTCTGTTTCGTATTCTTTTCCCATAATTAGTTCATATGCAATTTCAAATTTGCAATATTTTTGTGGCTAATAGAATTCCTTAATATTTTTGTATAATTATGTTATTTATTTTAGTCCAGAAGACGGAATCTGAACGTAAGTATATACAAAAAAATAATGAAGCAATAAAAAGAGGTTAAGATACATAAGACTCAACCTTTTATTGATATTCAAAAGACTTAAAATCCAATAGTCGGAATCACAATAAGAAGGAACATTGATCATGATATAAGCTCATTGAAAATAACAATAACAAATGGAACTTCATGCATTTGGAAATCAAAGTTTCACTGATACGACCCAAATATTCTGTGATTTTTGTATCTGCTGTTTCCATAAAGTTTCACCAATGGAATATGAGTCTTTCGATGGAAGCTGCTGGTTGATTATCACCAAAACAGTCTTTTTATTTAGAACATCTAAAGTTAAAAATAGGCACTGTACAACAATGTTAAAATATATGTAACATATCGCAATATCGAGGCGACAGAACGGTTGATCAATTCAATAAAAAGAAAATTAGAAGACTAGGCTAAGTCTTTGTTAAACAAAACACTACACAGATCAACAGAATAAGAACCACATAGTTAACAGAATCAGAACAATAACAAAACTAGTAATACGAATAAATTGTTTAAAAAATCGTCATTATATATTAATATGAACGTAATGTAAAAAAATAGCACCCCACTAGTGAAATTTAAACCAACAAACCATAAATCTTGTTTTCCTTTTGTAGAAAATATTGAATTATATTAAACTATCGTCATTAATAAATATTTTGAATACTATAACTTCAGTTTGATTTATCGAACATTTAACAATTAATCCAGTTTAGAAGAAACAATTTGATAGTAAATTTCTACTGGACATTTTTTTCTTTATCTTCATTATCTTCACATGGAATGCGTCCACGTAACCTTGTGGCGTTCTTTTTTGTTGGGGTCCATTCTGATGAATATATTTTTTCATTGGATTTTGAATTAACAGTTTTTCAAATGTGTTTTCGGTTTCGTATTCTTTCCCATATTAAGTCTATATGTAATTATAAATTTGCCGCATTTTTTGTGGCTAAGATAATTCCGTAATATCTGTGTATGTATTATTTATTTTAGGGAGGAGCCTAGAACTGGAATCTATACGTAAGTATATACAAAACAATAATGAAGCAATAAAAAGAGGTTAAGGTACATGAGACTGGATGGATCAGCAAAACGGACACTAAAATTTTTAACTGATATTCAAAAGCATTAGAATCCAATCCTCAGAATCACGAAAGGAAGGAACATTGATCATGATATAAGGTCATTGAAGATAACAAAAACAAACGGAAATACATGCATTTAGAAATCAAAGTTTCACTGATACGACCCAAATATAATTTTCGTATCTGCTTTGTTACCATAAAGTTTTACCAATGTAATATGAGTCTTTCGATTGAAGCTGTTGATTGATTATCACCAAAACAGTCTTTTTATTTAGAACATCTAACGTTAAAAATAGGCACTGTACGACAATGTTAAAATATATGTAACATATCGCAATATCGAGGCGACAGGAGGGTTGATCATTAAATAAAAAGATAATTAAAAGACTAGGCTAAATCTGTTGTTAAACAAAATCTACAAAGATCAACAGAATAAGAACCACATAGTTAACTGCCCAGAAACAGAACAATAACAAAACTAATAATACGAATACGTTTTTTAAAAAAAAATCTTCATTATATATTAATATGAACGTAATGTAAAAGAATAGCGCCCCAGTAGTGAAATGTAAAACCAACAAACCATAAATCCTCTTTTCCTTTGATAGAAAATTATGTATTCTATTAAACTATCGTAATTTATATATATATTTTGAATACTATGACTTCAGTTTGATTTATCGAACTTTTAACAATGACTCCAGTTGAGAAGTAGTAGTTTGATAGTAACACTCTGATGGACAACGTCTTTTTTATCTTCATTTTTTTCACTGGGAATTCGTCCACTGAACCTTGTTGCGTTTGTTTGTTGGAATCCATTGTCATGAATTTATCTTTCAATGGATTTTGAATTAATAGACTTTTTCAAATATTTTTTCTGTTTCGTATTCTTTTCCCATAATTAGTTCATATGCAATTGCAAATTTGCAATATTTTTGTGGCTAATAGAATTCCTTAATATTTTTGTATAATTATGTTATTTATTTTAGTCCGGAAGACGGAATCTGGACGTAAGTATATACAAAAAAATAATGAAGCAATAAAAAGAGGTTAAGATACATAAGACTCAACCTTTTATTGATATTCAAAAGACTTAAAATCCAATAGTTGGAATCACAATAAGAAGGAACATTGATCATGATATAAGCTCATTGAAAATAACAATAACAAATGGAAGTTCATGCATTTGGAAATCAAAGTTTCACTGATACGACCCAAATATTCTTTGATTTTTGTATCTGCTGTTTCCATAAAGTTTCACCAATGGAATATGAGTCTTTCGATGGAAACCGTTGGTTGATTATCACCAATTCAGTCTTTTTATTTAGAAAATCTAACGTTATATATAGGCACTGTACGGCAATGTTCAAATATATGTCACAGGACGATTAATAAATTGAATAAAAATAAATGAGATGACGAGGCTAACTGTGTTGTAACACACAATCTACAAAGATCAACAGAATCCACTGGACAACGTTTTGTTTACCTTCATTATTTTCACTGAAAATGCGTCTACGTAACCTTGTGGCGTTTGTTTGTTCGGGTCCATTCTCATAAATTTATCTTTCCGTTGGATTTTGAATTAACAAACTTTTCCAAATGTTTTTTTCGGTTTCGTATTCTTTTCCAATATTTATCTCATATGTAATTATCAATCTGTTACATTTTTATGTGGCTAATTGAATTTCTTAATATCTGTGTATATATTACTTATTTCAGTCCAGAGGCCAATGTTTGCAAGTAAGTATATACAAAACCATAATGAAGCAATAAAAAGAGGTTAAGGTACATGAGACTCGATGAATGATCATGATATAAGGTCATTTAAAATAACAATAACAAACAGAAGTACATGCATTTGGAAATCAAAGTTCCACTGATACGACACAAATATTCTTTGACTTTTGTATCTCCTGATTCCATAAAGTTTTATCAATGAATGGAATATGAGTCTTTCTATGGAAGCTGTTGGTTGATTATGACCAATACAGTTTTGTTTTTAGAACATTTAATGTTATATACAGGCACTGTACGACAATGTTAAAATATATGTCACATATCGCAATATAGAGGCGACAGGACGGTTGATCACTTAAATAAAACGATAATTAAAAGACTAGACTAAATCTGTTGTTGAACAAAAACTACAAAGATCAACAGAATAACAACAAAGTTGACTGCACAAAATCAGAACAATTACAAAACTAATAATACGAATAAATTGTTTCAAACAAATCGTAATTATATATTAATATGAACGTAATGTAAAAAAATAGCACCCCACTAGTGAAATTTAAACCAACAAACCATAAATCTTGTTTTCCTTTGGTAGAAAATAATGATTTGTATTAAACTATCGTCATTAATAAATATTTTGAATACTATAACTTCAGTTTGATTTGTCGAACATTTAACAATTAATCCAGTTTAGAAGAAACAATTTGATAGTAAATTTCTACTGGACATTTTTTTCTTTATCTTCATTATCTTCACTTGGAATGCGTCCACGTAGCCTTGTGGCGTTCTTTTTTGTTGGGGTCCATTCTGATGAATATATTTTTTCATTGGAGTTTGAATTAACAGAGTTTTAAAAATGTGTTTTCGGTTTCGTATTCTTTCCCATATTAAGTCTATATGTAATTATAAATTTGCCGCATTTTTTGTGGCTAAGATAATTCCGTAATATTTGTGTATGTATTATTTATTTTAGGAAGGAGCCTGGAACTGGAATCTAGACGTAAGTATATACAAAACAATAATGAAGCAATAAAAAGAGGTTAAGGTACATGAGACTGGATGGATCAGCAAAACGGACACTAAAATTTTTAACTGATATTCAAAAGCATTAGAATCCAATCCTCAGAATCACGAAAGGAAGGAACATTGATCATGATATAAGGTCATTGAAGATAACAATAACAAACGGAAATACATGCATTTAGAAATCAAAGTTTCACTGATACGACCCAAATATAATTTTCGTATCTGCTTTGTTACCATAAAGTTTTACCAATGTAATATGAGTCTTTCGATTGAAGCTGTTGATTGATTATCACCAAAACAGTCTTTTTATTTAGAACATCTAACGTTAAAAATAGGCACTGTACGACAATGTTAAAATATATGTAACATATCGCAATATCGAGGCGACAGGAGGGTTGATCAATTAAATAAAAAGATAATTAAAAGACTAGGCTAAATCTGTTGTTAAACAAAATCTACAAAGATCAACAGAATAAGAACCACATAGTTAACTGCACAGAAACAGAACAATAACAAAACTAATAATACGAATACGTTTTTTAAAAAAAAAATCTTCATTATATATTAATATGAACGTAATGTAAAAGAATAGCGCCCCAGTAGTGAAATGTAAAACCAACAAACCATAAATCCTCTTTTCCTTTGATAGAAAATTATGTATTCTATTAAACTATCGTAATTTATATATATATTTTGAATACTATAACTTCAGTTTGATTTGTCGAACTTTTAACAATGACTCCAGTTGAGAAGTAATATTTTGATAGTAACACTCTGATGGACAACGTCTTTTTTATCTTCATTTTGTTCACTGGGAATTCGTCCACTGAACCTTGTTGCGTTTGTTTGTTGGAATCCATTGTCATGAATTTATCTTTCAATGGATTTTGAATTAATAGACTTTTTCAAATATTTTTTCTGTTTCGTATTCTTTTCCCATAATTAGTTCATATGCAATTGCAAATTTGCAATATTTTTGTGGCTAATAGAATTCCTTAATATTTTTGTATAATTATGTTATTTATTTTAGTCCGGAAGACGGAATCTGAACGTAAGTATATACAAAAAAATAATGAAGCAATAAAAAGAGGTTAAGATACATAAGACTCAACCTTTTATTGATATTCAAAAGACTTAAAATCCAATAGTCGGAATCACAATAAGAAGGAACATTGATCATGATATACGCTCATTGAAAATAACAATAACAAATGGAAGTTCATGCATTTGGAAATCAAAGTTTCACTGATACGACCCAAATATTCTGTGATTTTTGTATCTGCTGTTTCCATAAACTTTCACCAATGGAATATGAGTCTTTCGATGGAAGCCGTTGGTTGATTATCACCAAAACAGTCTTTTTATTTAGAACATCTAACGTTAAAAATAGGCACTGTACAACAATGTTAAAATATATGTAACATATCGCAATATCGAGGCGACAGGACGGTTGATCAATTCAATAAAAAGAAAATTAGAAGACTAGGCTAAGTCTTTGTTAAACAAAACACTACAAAGATCAACAGAATAAGAACCACATAGTAAACAGAATCAGAACAATAACAAAACTAATAATACGAATAAATTTTTTTAAAAATCGTCATTATATATTAATGTGAACGTAATGTAAAAAAAATAGCACCCCACTAGTGAAATTTAAACCAACAAACCATAAATCTTGTTTTCCTTTTGTAGAAAATATTGAATTATATTAAACTATCGTCATTAATAAATATTTTGAATACTATAACTTCAGTTTGATTTATTGAACATTTAACAATTAATCCAGTTTAGAAGAAACAATTTGATAGTAAATTTCTACTGGACATTTTTTTCTTTATCTTCATTATCTTCACATGGAATGCGTCCACGTAACCTTGTGGCGTTCTTTTTTCTTGGAGTCCATTCTGATGAATATATTTTTTCATTGGATTTTGAATTAACAGAGTTTTTCAAATGTGTTTTCGGTTTCGTATTCTTTCCCATATTAAGTCTATATGTAATTATAAATTTGCCGCATTTTTTGTGGCTAAGATAATTCCGTAATATCTGTGTATGTATTATTTATTTTAGGGAGGAGCCTAGAACTGGAATCTATACGTAAGTATATACAAAACAATAATGAAGCAATAAAAAGAGGTTAAGGTACATGAGACTGGATGGATCAGCAAAACGGGCACTACAATTTTTAACTGATATTCAAAAGCATTAGAATCCAATCCTCAGAATCACGAAAGGAAGGAACATTGATCATGATATAAGGTCATTGAAGATAACAATAACAAACGAAAGTACATGTATTTGGAAATCAAATTTCACTGATACCTCCCAAATATTCTTTGATTTTTGTATCTGCTGTTTCCATAAAGTTTAACCAATGGAATATGAGTCTTTCGACGGAAGCAATTGGTTGATTACCACCAATAAAGTCTTTTTATTTAGAACATCTAACGTTATATACATCCTTTGCACGACAATGTTAAAATATTTGTCACATATAGAATATCGAAACGACAGGATCGCAATATCGTAGCGACAGGATGGTTGATAAATTGATCAAAAAGAAAATCAGAAGACGAGGCTAACTCTGTCGTAAAACAACAACTACAAATATCAACAGAATAAGAAACACATAGTTAATTGCACATTCTTTTCTCATATTTAGTTCAAAAGTAATTTGATGTCTGAACGTAAGTATATACAAAAACATAATGAAGCAATAAAAAGAGGTTAAGGTACACGAGACTCGATGAATCAGCAAACGGAAACTAAAAACTTTTATGATATTCATTATCCTTAGAATCCAATCCTCAGAATCACAAAAGGAAAAAAACATTGGTCCCAGTTCAAATAATGAAGGTAAACAAAAAGTTGTTTAAAGGAGAATCACTTTCAAATTGTTATTTCTCAACTGGATTCATTGTTAAAAGTTCTAAAGATCAAACTGAAGTTATAGTATTCAAAATATTTATTAATTCCGATAGTTTAATAGAATTCGTTATTTTCTACAAAAGAAAACAAACTGTAGGGTGTGTTGGTTTTACATTTCACTACTGGGGTGCTATTCTTTTACATTACGTTCATATTTATATATAATGACGATGTTTTTTAAACAATTTATTCGTATTATTAGTGTTTCTATTGTTCTGATTCTTTTTTGTTTACCTTCATTATTAGTAGCATTATAACAAAAATCATTTATCCTATATCACACAATCTTATATAGCTGAATTTAACAAATTATGATCCTAAAAAGTTTTTGAAAGGCTTAATTTTGTTTATGATACTCTAAGAAATGTATGAAATAGATTCATATAAAAACTTCATCAAAACATCAGATAAGCATACGTCTTGTATGTTTACTTTAGAACAAAATATCAATATAAAAAATCACACTAATCTTATATCACACAATCTGATAGAAACCTAGTAGTCAAAATATAATAAAAAGGAAACAAAATGAAATAATACAAAAAAAACAAATAAGTAAGTATATTATTTTAAATGTAAAGAATTTAAACTATGTTCCAGAATTCAAGTACATTTATTATGCTACGAATGCTTGTCCTAAAACAGAGACGGACGTTTGTCATACTGGGGAAAACGATTCCCGGAACAAACTTAGTGCGCATACCCCGCCCTAAGGATGAAAGCAGACGCTGTCCTAGCCGTGGTCCTAAGATCAGTCAGTAGGACAATTTCTGTCCTCAAGTTAAATTTCTGCAGTGATTATGACCAAACGGACCGGTCATAATCTCTAGTCTAAGTTATATAATAATCTCTGTTTCAAATGTCTACTTGGGGGTGATGTTTTGATGTTTTAAATGATCAGTACTGTAGTGTTACCAATGAAATATGAGTCTTTCGATGGAAGCCGTTGGTTGACTATCACCAATACAGTATTTTTATTTAGACAATCTAACGTTATCTAGAGGCACTCTACGACAATGTTGACATATACTTCGCATATTGGAATATCGAAGCGACAAGACGGTGGGAAAATTTAATAAGAACAAAATCAGAGGGCGATGGTAAGTCTGTTGTAAACCAAAAGCTACAAACATCAACATAATAAGAAACGCATAGTTAACCATGTTAACTGTAGAATCAGAACAGTACAAAAACTAATAATACTAATAAATTGTTTAAACACAACCGTCATTATATCTTTATATGAACGTAATGTAAAAGAAAAGGATCCCAGTAATGAAATTTAAAACCAACAAACCATAAATCTTGTTCTCCTTTTGTAAAAAAAATATGAATTCTGTTAAACTATCGTCATTAATAAATATTTTGATTACTATAAGTTCAATTTGATTTATCGAACTTTAAACAATGAATCCAATTGAGAAGTGACATTTTGATAGTAACTGTCCACTGGAAAATGTTTTCTTTACCTTTATTTTATTCACTGGAGATGTGTCCACGTAACCTTAAATCTTGTAGCGTTTTTTTGTGGGGATCCATTCTCATGGATTTATCGTTTCGTTGGATTTTTAATTAACAGATTTTTCCAAATGTTTTTTTCGGTTTGGTATTATATGAATTTATAAATATGCGAGATTTTTGTGGATAATAAAATCCAATTAATATCTGTGTATATATTATTTATTTCAGTCCTGATTAGGGAATCTGAACGTAACTATATACACTAGTAACACCAGTTTGATCATAAACGGCCATTTCAGTCTTGTTTAATCTTGACTGTCTTTAGTTTTAGTATTTCTCACATTTCAAACAAAATCAATATAACAAGAACAAAATGCTTTGTAGTCCATTTATTATTATTCAATGTTTAACAATACCTGTGCTGAACTGATCTAAACTGGTCTTGGCCGATCTTTTTTTCTATATTTTATTTGTTTTTCATAGTCAGGGTTTTACAATTCCCCACCATCACCACCTGACTAAGGTGTATTTGGGTATGTAAAACCTAATAGAAAAACATATAAACACTGACTATGAGATTTTTCAGAAATTTTTAAATACTAGAGAATTATATTCACAAGTTATCAATGAGAAAAAAAAACTCCAGTCAAAACCTTCGGAATCAGAAGACGAAAAACTACAAAGATCAACAGAATAAATAACGCATAGTAAACTACACCGAATCAGAACGATAAAAAAACTAATAATACGAATAAATTGTTTCATTCACAATATGAGTCAGCAAAACAGAAACTACCAAAAAAAAACTGATAATCAAAAGGCTTAGAATCCAATCTTTAGAATAACAGAAATATTCTTTCATTTGGTAAAGGATATCTTTCTTTAAAGACATACAAAACTTTCTCTTCCATCTTAAGAAACATCAATTTTGATTTTTACTTGTAGAGAAACAAAACAAAACAAACGTGTGCATTGTTTGCTATTTTCTATTAAATTCATCTACACAATGCATATACCTTAAAAAATATGCATTTATTTATTTGTTCATTCCATATTTTTTATTAATCAATGGATTATTATTCCGATGGAAAAAAAAACAATGGAATCTTATTAGGTGCAAATTTCGCCCAAACCATGCTTTTTATGTACTGCAATTAAGTTTATATATACCTCCTACTGTTCTGAACAAAGCAAGGTGTTTACTGATTATATTGTACGGGTGGACACTCACAGCAAATAATATTTTATAAACATATTTATTTCAAATTTATAAAGTTAAAAGTCAAATACAAAAAGTTAAACCAAAATGGCCGCCACCGCCTAACTTAATTTAAGGATGTTCGCTGGTCATGTTTTTGCGAATTTTTGTCAGATGTTCAGAATCATCTGTTTTTATCAATTTGAATGCCATAAACTATTTTTCCCGCTAACTCCCATTTTTCTTTTCATAAATCTTTTGCATCCAGTATAATAAGCCATTGGTGAAAATATTTAAAAAATCTTTGTTATTATTTTATGGTTTTTGGAAATAAAACTTGTCAATGATAAATCTATGTAAAAGAGAGCCTATTTTCCCGCCAACTTTTCAATGGCTTATACCTCGAAATTTCGAACAAAAATTCGAAAAGATGCACACGGACCTATAAATATTTTCGTTCTTTTAGTTGCTTTATTAATCCATTATCAATATTTACCACTGTTATGAAAAGCTTGTTATTTTGAAACTGAGCAATGTGGGAAATTCATTTACAAATCTTCTTGTCTGAAACTACTGAACAAATTGGAACCAAACATAACAGCAATGGTCCTTAGATGGTCCTGTTTCAGAATTGTGTCCAATAACCCGGACAATAAACCAAGATGGCCGCCACAACAGAACTTAGTTTAACATAGGGTCCTACGTGGAATTCATTTTAAAATCTTCTTGTCTGAAACTACTGAGCAAATTGGGACCAAATTTAGTAGCAATGGTCCTTAGATGGTCACCTTGCAGAGTTGTGTCCGATGACCCGGCTATCAACCAAGGTGGCCGCCACAGCGGAACTAAGCTTAACATAGGACCCTATGGGAAATTCATTTAAAAATCTTCTTGTCTGAAACTACTCAGCAAATTGGGACCAGACTTAGTGATAATGGTCTCTAGATGGTCCTCTTGCAGAATTGTCTCCCATGACCCGGACGATCACCCAAGATGGCCGCCACCGCTGGACTTCACAGCCGAACTTAGTTTAACATAGGATACTATGGGGAACTCATTTAAAAAATCTTCTTCCCTGAAACCACTTTGCCAATTGGAATAAGACTTGGCAGCAGTGGTTCTTAGATGATCCTCTTTCAGAATTATGTCCAATGACTGGACTTTCAACCAAGATGGCCGCCACAGCTGAAGTTTGTTTAACATAGGACCCTATGGGAAAATTCATTTAAAAAATCTTCTTGTTTGAAAATACAGAGGCAGTTCGAACCAGACTTGGCACAAATGGTCCTTAAATTGTCCTATGTCAAAATTGTGTCCGATTACCCAGATAGTCAGCCATGATGGCCACCAAAGACGTACTTAGTTTAACAGTGGGCCCTATGGGAAAATTCATTAAAAACTCTTGTATAAAACCACTTGACCTATTGGAACCAAACTTAGCACCAGTGTTCCTTAGATGGTTCGCTTTCAGAATAGTGTCCGATGACCCGGACGATCAACCAAGATGGGCGCAACAGCCGAACTTATCTAAACATAGAACATTATGGGGAATTCATTTAAAAATCTTATTGTCTGATACTACTCAGCAAATTGGGACCAAACTTAGTAGCAATGGTCCGTAGATGGTCATCTTGCAGAATTGTGTCCGATGACCCGGACGATCAACCAAGATGGCAACCAGAGCCGAACTTAGTTTAACATAGGTAACTATTGGAAAATTGATCCAAAAAAATTTTCTTGCCTGAACCCACTAAGGCAATTGGAATCAAATTTATCAGCAATGATCCGTAGAAGTATGCCCAACGACGCGGAATTTCAACCAAAATGGCCGCCACAGCTGAATTTAGTTTCACATAGGACCCTATGGGAAATTCCTTTAAAACTCTTCTTGTCTGAAACTACTGACCAGATTGGGACAAAAATAAAAGCAATGGGTCTTAGATCGTCCGATGATCCAGAATGTCAACCAAGATGGCCGCCAGAGTCGAACTTAAGTTAACATAGGACCCTATCAGTAATTTATTTAAAATCTTCTTGTCTCAAACTACTGAAAAAATTGTAACCAGACTCAGCAGCAATTGTCCTTAGATGGACTTATGTGCGATGACCCGGACGATCAACCAAGATGGCCACCACAGCCGAACTTAGTATAACATGGAACTATGGGAAATTCATGTAAAACTCTTCTTGTCTGAAACCACTAAGCCAATTCGAACAAGACTTTGCAGCAATGGTTCTTAGATGGTCCTCTTTTAGAATTATGTCCGATGACTTAATTTTCAACCAAGATGGCCACCACAGCTGAAGTTTGGTAAACAGAGGACCTTATGGAAAACTCCATTTAAAAAATCTTCTTGTTTGAAACGACAGAGCCAGTTGGAACCAGATTTGGCAGAAATGGCCCTTAAATTGCCTATTTCAAAATTGTGTCCGATTACCCAGATTGTCATTCAAGATGGCCACGACAGCCGAACTTAGTGTAACAAAGGACCCTATGAGGAAATGAATTAAAAATATTGTTGTATAAAACCAATAGGCCTATTGGAACCAAACTTTGTAGAAGTGGTCTTTAGTTGGTCGTCATTTAGAAATTATGTCCAATAATCCGGAATGTCAATTAAGACGGTCATCACAGCCAAACTTAATTTAACGTAGGACACTATTGGAAAATTTATTAAAAAATCTTCTAGTCTGAAACTAGTAATCCAATTAGAACCAGACTTGGCAGAAATGGTCTTTGAGTGATCACTGAATAATGGTGGGCTTAAACTGGTTTTAATGGTATCTAGGCCTACCCTTATCTACCCTGATACTCTGGTGTTTTAAACAATATAAAAACCAATAGTGTGATTACCAACAATGTGACCGCTTGCTAGAACTGAAAATTAGAGTGGACCGTACATAATGTAGATACCATGGTCAAAATGTTGCTCGTTTTAAATGTAAAGCTAGCAAAGGATTAAATAGCTGAAGGCAAGATACTGTCACTAGACAAAACTTTAAACTGAAATTACACTTCTATAAAAAGGTTTAAAGCTAAATTAATCAATTTAAATTTAACATAGTCAACAAATATTTCTATTTTTGTCTGAAACCATTGCATTAGATAAAATTTAAATCTTACAGAAATTGTACATGAATCTTTTGAAAATTATACCAATTACCGTAACAATCTAATAAAACCTGCTATTGTAAACATTAATTTTGTTCAGTTTTCTAAATGAATATATAAAGGACAACATTGGTTGTTTTGGGCTATTTTCAAGCATTATATTTTAGTATTATTAACTGTATTTTGTGAAAAAAAATCCTTAGGCTGTAAACAAGGACCATGATAAATTAGTTGATATGTTTTTAATAGAACTGAATTCATCTTGACAATGTGTTCTTTGTGAACAACACGGACCTTGTATAGAATGTGAGAGACATTTATCCAAAAATGGCTACAGTTGACCAAAGAAAATATTAATAGTAAATGTTGACATTTTTTAGATCTTGTCAACATACAAAAATATATTTTTGTGAAAAGACGGATGGTTAAATTTTCCGATTACTAATTTTTCATGTCTTGACGCATGTTTTGCCATATCACAGCTTGTACGTTTACACATGTTCGCGGTAGATAATACGTTTAACGACAGAACTCATAAAATTTCTAAAAAGGCACTATTACAGGGTTGAAGATTACACATGTTGTTTCATGCTTTAAAACAATTGTATAATGCATGTAGCTATCAATGTATTTTATTCAAATACCTGGTGTAAGTGGGCGACTGTTATTATAAAGGTTATTACATTGTAGTCTCTACTGTAATATCGAGAATAAATACAAATGTCTTGCAAATAACTCAAGCAATTATCTTAAGACCTGTTCACAGTAAAGAGTTACAATTATGAAATGTTACGTATTTTTTTAAAAAGTTATATTTCTCAAATAAATTTCAAAACTTTAAACGTATGATTGTGATTCACGAATATTCGATGACCCATAATATTAAACTAACTGTGTTATTTCTGAATGAGCGACTGGGTTCTAGCGGCAACTGGGAGGTTTACCTATAGAACTACTTAAAGGGGATGACAGAATACTTTGGTTCTCATCTCGACTACATTTCTACTTATACTGGATCACCTAAATTTACCTTTTCTTTCTATATTTCACTAGTGAGCTATCTGTTACTCATTTAATCTTCTACTTTATGCACATTTATCTCGGGATTTTCCTTTATGATGCATATAGTTTATCTTCCATGTTATGAAATGGTGATTATGAAGACGGATATTGTTTGTCTTTTTCAGGCAGTGTAAAGAAGAAAGAGTGCGAAATTCTTAAATTCGCAACTGAACAAGAGGACAAGCCTTGACAAAGAATTGGTTTATATTCAATTTGATAAAATATACCATTGTAAAGGGGTTTACATATTGTATCATAATATAGCTATGTATTGAATCTGTAAATTTAAAAAAAAACTTTATATCCACAATTAAAAAAAACATACTGATTATTAACAGTTTGCAAGATAGCAATATCAACTAAAGGCTCCAGTGATTCAATTTGCTGTTCAATGACCATAAAAGCAGCAACTGACAGGCTACTTTGGGATCACTTTAGGTATGTAAATATTTTTACTGCCAAGATTTTTTTAAACAGATGTGGACTTTCCTATCTAATCATCCGTTAGACATTGGTGGCAATCTTAGTTTACAGTCTTAGTCATAGAAATACTTTCATTCCTACCAGGTTCAATTCCCTGTAACAAGTTAATTTCAGAATTTTAAGTTATTAGACGCAATAAAAAGACCCATCTAAAGCTTGTACGAGCATCATACAAAATTCTGAAAAATGAGTATCTAAGGCATTGCTGTCTAGCTCAAATTGTTCATGTGGTTTCAGAGTTTCCTATAGGGTCGTATGTTAAACTAAGTTCCGCTGTTGCATCCATTTTGGTTCACAGTATGGGTCATCGGATATAATTATAATACTTCCAAGTTTCGACTGTTTCAATGACGCCAAATCCTTTGTCAAAATTAGTTCGGCTGTAGAGAACATCTTGGTTTACAGTCCAGACCATAGTACAATTGGTTGAACGTGTAAATCACCAAAAATCGAGTAACGTGCGGATCGTTTGTGAAACGTGTGAATCGTGTGCGCGCAACGTGCAAAAATTATGTGTGTGTGTGCTTATAAATGTGCGATTTGAATCGTGTAACGTTTATTAGATTTCATTGGTCAAGACAAATATTCAAACGTGTGAATTCAAATCGGAGCATATTTCGGTCTCGTATTAAATTATTATTGGAACGAACTTTCATAGTGTCAAATATTTGAAAAATATTCATATTAATAAGGTCGAATAGATTCCAATGTTTTCTATTACTAATTTAGATTGTTCCATTTATTTGGTTTGAAAAAAATAAATTATTTTTTTTATTAAATTATCATATAACTTGCATACAACATTTGCAAATTAAAAATAGATTTGAACTTTAAAATTTTTGTAAAAATATCTTAACTGATTCTTCAAATCTGGCAAAATTTTTATTTGTTTTACAAATATCATATTATATTAAATTATATCTTCATAGAGGCGTCATCCTGATTCTTCCACTTTTAATCCCTTATATAAATATACTAATTAAGGTATGTTGTTTTGTACATATAGTTTATGTCTGATAAAGATTACCTTCAATTTACCAGTAATACTAGATAATCATAAGGTTTCACGTGTTTTATCTCTTTAAATTATATGAAGATTTTGCCATTTAGAGATGGATTTTTACTTTTCGTCATATTTATAACTATTAGAAAATACAAACAAGCATCTTAGGTTCACAATTTATATGAAATGGATGAATAATTACTTGCTTAAATGAATTATTTACATCAAATTCTCATATTTAACTTCTGCATCTAGATGTAAATTTAACAGCTTGTTTATGGTACAAAAGCTCATATATACCTATAACTCTCATGGACATGATGCAGTAGCCTCTCGAATATTAATATAGCCCTGAATCTTACTATGTCATTAGAGGAAGTAAATGTCTTTGTGTATGCAATATTTTGGGCTTGTTTAAGCCAAAATTAATAGGTACTACTAACTAACAAATCATTTAACCCAAGTATGACACATTTTAGTTTTTGGTGGTCATATAACTGGGTTTGCATATTAATTATGGTGCTGGCATTTCCAGTAACTGGTAGGAATACATCGTATTGTAATTTTTAAATCCCCAGCTTAGTGATGGGGGATACAGTTTGTCCATCCGTTCTTCCGTCCTTTCGTCTGTCCGCACCTATTTACTGAAAGTACTCTTACACCAGTGAATGGATTTCATTGAAACTTTCACAGAATCTTTAGTACAAAGTGGCATCGTGCATACCCTATTTTATTTTTAATCAGAACAATTTTTTGGGTTTACAACACACAAACATGACTTTGCCATTTCTTCATAATATGGTAATGTAAGGAGTGTGAAACTGTTAGGTAATCTTTAGTGTACATTTTCATTTTGCACATTCTATTTAGTTTTTTATCATAATTATTTTTGGGTTCACATAGACAAACATGGTAATACATTCCTTGATATTATTATAGCCACAGCGAGAGATATATATTTTGTTGAAGAACACAATTTATTATGACTCTCCCATCATATAGATATTTACAAAATATGAAATAAAGACTGTCCCACCATACAGGTATTATATGAAATTTTAGTCGTTTAAATATTAGACAGAATATACTAGTAAATGGTCACTGATTCCTTTGAAATTTTTGATTATGTAACAGTTTGTTAATTGAGGTAATCAAAAGTGGGAGAATCAGGATTAAACCGGCAAAACCTTCATAGAACATCTTTTACATAAGTAATTGTTTGATTATTGTGTTCCCAAGAGGTTTTATGTGGCGTAATGTTTATTTTACGACACAACTTTATTCTGATAATATTAATTGTCCGTTAATATGCCATTGCTAAATATGTAAAAATAACATGAAAAGGTTTATTGATTTTTGATAAATTTAAAACATAATTTCACAGTTCTGTTATAAAGTTTGTTAAATTTTCCATTACAAAATAGCATATGGAAATAAATAACTATTATCTATGAAAACAAGTTTAATGTGGACCGCTCTTATTTATACAAATCAAATGCATCAGAAGTTCACTGCTATTAATATCCATCTTAAAATTCAATTGCTTTGTTCCGTTATTTTCCGGTCGTATCTTCCAAACACAATTTGTAGAAATCGGAAATCGTGCATCGTGTGGTTTGCATGTAACGTGCGAATCGTGCGCGTGTATCGTGTGAATCGTGGGCGTGTAACGTGAGAACATATTCGTGTAACCAGTGAATTGAGTGAGTGTTGTCTGCTGATTTACACGCTCAGTCATGTTTACACAGGTCTGAAAGAATACCATAGATGTCCAATTTTGTTTTAAATGGTCAAATGGTCTCTTGTGAACAGATTTTGAAATACTTTTTCTGTTCGGTAACTTAATTAAAACTAATATCGGCTGTGTAAACCAGCTTGGTTGAGCCTCAGGGTTATCGGACATAATTCTGAACGGACACCATCTAAGGCTAGTTGCAACCAAGTTTGGTTCTACCTGACCATGTAGTGTCATACAAGAAGATCTTTAAAATTAATCCTCTTTTTCCTTTTTTTTTAGAATATAATTCGTTGATACCAATTTTGAGGCACAAGATGAAAGTCAATTCGGATGGAATTCGGGGATTCCGGAAATAGTTTTAATATGCCACCTAAGGACTAAAGCCTATTCCATGAAAGTTGCATAGTGGTTTCAGAGGAGTAGATCTTAAAGGAAACCTTGTGACGACAACGACTGATAATTGACGACGGACTCAAAGTGATGGGTTTAGCTCGCACGGTCCTATATAATTAAATATGCTAATTTCATAATTATTTAGTGTTACTATAAGTTTATACATGATACATCTTAGCTTGATTTTATTTTTAACCAATGTATTCCAGAATCTATTGACGGAAAGTCTTCACTTTTTATACATTTACAGTCGTACAATGAAATCCGTCCTCAATTTTGTGAATTCTAGTTCAATGATTACTCGGAAACCCACATTAAAGTTGTCTTAAATCAGAACAAATTAGAACTTGATGCAGTGAATCATAATATGACACAATGATGGAGATGAAATATGTAATAACTAGAACTGAGTGACGTCAGTGAGTGATACCCCCTCTTTTGGTCGTCTAAAATTTTATACAGCAACCTTTTTTTCATGAATTGTACTGCATGTGTACTAAGTCATATAAAAATGGAATAAGTCATTTAGAATCCATCTGTTATAGAGCATTAGTTGAATTATATCCTCTTCCAAAGTTTGGTAGCAATCATATTCTTTCCTGCACATCTGCAGATATTGTACTGCAAATGTGTCAAGTTTATAAAAGTAAAAAAGGTCATTTAGGCGAAGTTGCTCTTAAAAGGTACAAGGACAGACAGACACACAAACGAACTGACGAATAAGGGGATTCCTAAATATTTCCACACAGAAAACAATAATTATTGCCAATATATAACTAGATTCCACCTTGCACAAATTGCTCACCTTGCAATCCTAAAACCTTAATATTCTTTTGGTATTTAAATCTTACATAGTTTTGGAAATTTCTAAATCAGAGCAAAAACGTTGAATTTTTGAGGTAGGTGGAAATATTTTTTCACGTAACATTTTGCAACTTTGATTGATATAATTTTGTAAACTTATCTATCTGTCATAGTTTTCGATATAATAAAAAAAATGTGAAATTAGAGATTTCAGGGGCAATAACTCTTATATAGTCGGTTTTGATGACAATTTACCTGTTGCTTGATTTTGATATTCTGATTTTGTCGATGCACATTGAGTAACTAATTTCTTTAGTATGCAAAATAACAGAGACAAAAGTAAATTGATGTGTAGATCCCCTTATACAAAATACTGATACACAAATCACAATTTCAATTTAATTATTAATAGATCATTATCATGCAACAGAAAGGTAGAAACAAAAGATTAGAATAAAAGACAATGTCATAAAACGTAATGAAAGATCTTTTTTGTTTTAATGAATAACACATCATATGAGGGAAAAGGAAAATGAAATATATATTTGTTATAGAATGGATCGTTTATCAAGGGGATAAAATAATGGAAATAGGGAAAATTGGGTGACCGGCACTTGAAAGACATACACAAGTTATCACCTTTTCATTAAATATTCTGATTTCCTAGTGGGAAAAAGGAATTTGATGAAACATTTTTTAATGGAAAGTTTTGGTTGTACGATTTGTGGTTTAGGTAATTCAAAATCGCCTGATATACATCCTATTTCATATTTAATAATATAATATTTGTTATTATAATATTAGAATAAATTGATAAAATGCCATTTAAATTATAATCGGAAATTCGAGATGTAGCAAAAGCAATTTACTAATGTGAAGAAATTTTAAAGTCGTAAATTTTTGATACAGCAAAAACCTTATATGTATATAGCTAACCAATCAGGCTTCGAAACGAAACGAAAGCTTCAAAAATTAAATATAGTTTATTAAGGTATTTCTTTTACAAATCATGCAAAGTATCGACAGTAAATATACATTTATTCAAGCGGAGTTAATTGCTAGTTTCTATACAGAACAATCTTCACTAATTTTAAAAAGCCAAATGTTTATATCAAAATACTCTTTATGATATCAAAAGGTTAAATTCAATTTTTGAAAATACAAAACGTATGTCAAATTAGCATGAGCTAATTTAAACTTTGAACAATGAATACATTTTAAAAATGCGCGTTACAGTTTAAATAAAATTTGAGCAAAAGGTCAATGGATAAACTTTATATACAAAATAAATTTTTGTTCAAGAACGATAACCCTATCTACTACAAATAAAACGCACGGGTGGCAACAATAGGAAAACCGGTTTCGTGTTTATAAATACATTTTATAAGTAAAACTTACCTGTGTGTTTGTTCTTTTTCGCACTATTCACGGAAAGACATCACTAGTGTTTATGTATTCATCGGAATACCTACACGCCAGAATAAAAGTACGCTTATATTTACGATTGAGCCGTCTATTTCTATTTCAAAATGCTGTCCAGTTATAACAACATTCCTTCTGTAAAAATTCACGAGGGTTATTGAAACTATCTTATTAATTAATTTTATCAAGATACAGCATGTACATTATCATAAATTTAGTCTTCTATACTCCACAAAAGATTCAAATAATGCATTCTCTAACCAGCGTGCCCAATAACATATTAAGCAAAAATGAACCTGTTTTCTGATGTAATTATTATTTCATATCCAACAGCTATGTGAAAGACTCGTTTTTAACAGCATGTCTAGTATTGTTTTAACAGCATGTCTAGTATTGTTTTTAATAGCATGTCTAGTATTGTTTTTAAGAGCGTGTCTAGTATTGTTTTTAATAGCATGTCTAGTATTGTTTTTAATAGCATGTCTAGTATTATTTTTAATAGCATGTCTAGTATTGTTTTTAATAGCATGTCTAGTATTGTTTTTAATAGCATGTCTAGTATTATTTTTAATAGCATGTCTAGTATTGTTTTTAATAGCATGTCTAGTATTGTTTTTAATAGCATGTCTAGTATTATTTTTAATAGCATGTCTAGTATTGTTTTTAATAGCATGTCTAGTATTATTTTTAATAGCATGTCTAGTATTGTTTTTAATAGCATGTCTAGAACCGTTTTAACAGCATGTCTAGTATTGTTTTTAATAGCATGTCTAGTATTGTTTTAATACCATGTCTAGTTGTTTTTAAGAGCGTGTCTAGTATTGTTTTTAATAGCATGTCTAGTATTATTTTTAATAGCATGTCTAGTATTATTTTTAATAGCATGTCTAGTATTGTTTTTAACAGCATGTCTAGTATTGTTTTTAATAGCATGTCTAGTATTGTTTTTAATAGCATGTCTAGTATTGTTTTTAATAGCATGTCTAGTATTATTTTTAATAGCATGTCTAGTATTGTTTTTAACAGCATGTCTAGTATTGTTTTTAACAGCATGTCTAGTATTGTTTTTAATAGCATGTCTAGTATTATTTTTAATAGCATGTCTAGTATTGTTTTTAACAGCATGTCTAGTATTATTTTTAATAGCATGTCTAGTATTATTTTTAATAGCATGTCTAGTATTGTTTTTAATAGCATGTCTAGTTGTTTTTAAGAGCGTGTCTAGTATTGTTTTTAATAGCATGTCTAGTATTATTTTTAATAGCATGTCTAGTATTATTTTTAATAGCATGTCTAGTATTGTTTTTAATAGCATGTCTAGTATTGTTTTTAATAGCATGTCTAGTATTATTTTTAAATAGCATGTCTAGTATTGTTTTTAACAGCATGTCTAGTATTGTTTTTAACAGCATGTCTAGTATTGTTTTTAATAGCATGTCTAGTATTGTTTTTAATAGCATGTCTAGTATTGTTATTAACAGCATGTCTAGTACTATTTTTAACAGCATGTCTAGTATTGTTTTTAATAGCATGTCTAGTATTATTTTTAATAGCATGTCTAGTATTATTTTTAATAGCATGTCTAGTATTGTTTTTAACAGCATGTCTAGTATTGTTTTTAACAGCATGTCTAGTATTATTTTTAATAGCATGTCTAGTATTGTTTTTAATAGCATGTCTAGTTGTTTTTAAGAGCGTGTCTAGTATTGTTTTTAACAGTGGTCTAGTATTGTTTTTAACACCATGTCTAGTATTGTTTTTAACAGCATGTCTAGTATTGTTTTTAACACCATTTCTAGTATTGTTTTAACGCTGAGTTTAGTATTGTTTCTATCACCATGTCTAGTATTGTTTTTACAAAATATAATGAATCTTAATTATAGAAGTATTGTTTTTAATAGCATGTCTAGTATTGTTTTTAAGAGCGTGTCTAGTATTGTTTTTAATAGCATGTCTAGTATTGTTTTTAATAGCATGTCTAGTATTATTTTTAATAGCATGTCTAGTATTGTTTTTAATAGCATGTCTAGTATTGTTTTTAATAGCATGTCTAGTATTATTTTTAATAGCATGTCTAGTATTGTTTTTAATAGCATGTCTAGTATTGTTTTTAATAGCATGTCTAGTATTATTTTTAATAGCATGTCTAGTATTGTTTTTAATAGCATGTCTAGTATTATTTTTAATAGCATGTCTAGTATTGTTTTTAATAGCATGTCTAGAACCGTTTTAACAGCATGTCTAGTATTGTTTTTAATAGCATGTCTAGTATTGTTTTAATACCATGTCTAGTTGTTTTTAAGAGCGTGTCTAGTATTGTTTTTAATAGCATGTCTAGTATTATTTTTAATAGCATGTCTAGTATTATTTTTAATAGCATGTCTAGTATTGTTTTTAACAGCATGTCTAGTATTGTTTTTAATAGCATGTCTAGTATTGTTTTTAATAGCATGTCTAGTATTGTTTTTAATAGCATGTCTAGTATTATTTTTAATAGCATGTCTAGTATTGTTTTTAACAGCATGTCTAGTATTGTTTTTAACAGCATGTCTAGTATTGTTTTTAATAGCATGTCTAGTATTATTTTTAATAGCATGTCTAGTATTGTTTTTAACAGCATGTCTAGTATTATTTTTAATAGCATGTCTAGTATTATTTTTAATAGCATGTCTAGTATTGTTTTTAATAGCATGTCTAGTATTGTTTTTAATAGCATGTCTAGTTGTTTTTAAGAGCGTGTCTAGTATTGTTTTTAATAGCATGTCTAGTATTATTTTTAATAGCATGTCTAGTATTATTTTTAATAGCATGTCTAGTATTGTTTTTAATAGCATGTCTAGTATTGTTTTTAATAGCATGTCTAGTATTATTTTTAAATAGCATGTCTAGTATTGTTTTTAACAGCATGTCTAGTATTGTTTTTAACAGCATGTCTAGTATTGTTTTTAATAGCATGTCTAGTATTGTTTTTAATAGCATGTCTAGTATTGTTATTAACAGCATGTCTAGTACTATTTTTAACAGCATGTCTAGTATTGTTTTTAATAGCATGTCTAGTATTATTTTTAATAGCATGTCTAGTATTATTTTTAATAGCATGTCTAGTATTGTTTTTAACAGCATGTCTAGTATTGTTTTTAACAGCATGTCTAGTATTATTTTTAATAGCATGTCTAGTATTGTTTTTAATAGCATGTCTAGTTGTTTTTAAGAGCGTGTCTAGTATTGTTTTTAACAGTGGTCTAGTATTGTTTTTAACACCATGTCTAGTATTGTTTTTAACAGCATGTCTAGTATTGTTTTTAACACCATTTCTAGTATTGTTTTAACGCTGAGTTTAGTATTGTTTCTATCACCATGTCTAGTATTGTTTTTACAAAATATAATGAATCTTAATTATAGAAGTCTTTCGAAACTAAAAATTTTCAATTTTTATATCATGTGCCACTCCATGAAAGCTTTTAAAAGAAATCACAAATATAGCCATCGCGTGCTCGCAGCGACTGTTTAAACATTTTATTTTGATCTTTTTAACACACAAACTAAAAACGCATTGGTCATATTTTCTGTAAACAAATTTCTTGGAGTTACAGAATCAGGCTAATTATCCATGTTACATATGGAGAATATCCAATTAAATTTTACTTTGATAAAATATGAAATCTTAAACTATAATAATTCAAAACATATGCACTGGATTAAAGTTTTTCTAATGCAAGGAATAGAATGACTTTTATACATTTATCTTACTTCTGCAATAGTTAGATGATTATCTGCGGGGTACAGTGAACGTCGGTGGTACAAAAAACAGAAAAATATGTTATGGAGGAAAATTAAAGCAAAAATATTTCTGTTGTTATAATTATGAAATATTAATTTGTGAAAGATATCCATGTGTATAACGGTATAACAATACTTCCATGCAGCTGAAAAAAATATTGCTGAAACATGTGACAATTACAAAAGACAACGAGTGAAATGATAGGAAATAATGCATTTTAATATAATTTACAAACCTTACTTATTTAAAACTTGTAGTATTATTTTGTTATCTTTTTTTTTTCTGGAATTATCAATGTTTACAATTTCAGTAATTTCTGATATAAATATTTTGAATATATTAGCTCTTCTTTCCTTTCTGTTAGACATATAGCGTGCTTAATGAATTGAGAAAATATAACACTTAATAACATATTTGTATTGTGATGCGATTCTCTTGTTTTATATCCTATCGCTAAATTTTAATGTCTTACATCATTGTTATCAATATTTATTAATGACATGATATTCTTAATTTCATCCCAATAGCATTTTTTGTACGGAAAAAGCTATGAAGAAACGATAATAATCATATTTTTGTTTGCAGAAATTACATTGATTATTTTGTATCACTTTCCTAGTAATTCATTGCAGGGTAGAATAAAACGAAATATTTTCCGTTTACATATATGATACTAAATAAAAGAAAATAAATTTCAGTGTGTATTTAATTTCATAGCTAATTTTTTATTAAATTTGTTTCTAATAGTATAAATCCAATAAGTTATTCCAAACCTTGTCCTACCATTATTGAATAAATATTATGCTTTTAATAGGTAGTATTTCATTGTGCATAACATGCAGACGTTTTTTTTCATTATGTGTGTATTTGTTTGAATGAGTTTTCTTCCTTTATAATATTTATAATATTTTGCCAATGTTTTGCTTTAGTTTTTTATCATATAAATTTCTTTAATCCAGTCTTGTCTGTTTTTAATCTTTGTCAAGACCACTTTTAAGAGATTTCAGTTTTTTCATCGAGGATATCATTTCTATATAATTTTTAATAGATCTATGTAGAAATTAGAAGTTGCATGTTGATTGAACCATGCTGACCGTTTTTATGAAGGACACAGTAGGTTCGCTTCGATTACAAAATTTGATTGTTGTTTGTTATTTGCTAAACTTCCAGGGGCAAATATAACATCCATGACTAAAAATAGCCTCACACAAAAAGCGAAGACATGGGGTGAGACGGGACACATATGACAAGGGATATGGACCTCTTTATCAGCCAATCAGAAACAAAAACTGCCCATTACGGCCACATTTGTAGTCATATCGGAATTAAATTAGGAAATTTTATAAAGGACCCCCATATCTGCTTCCTGTCAAGTTTTGTTCCATTCGGCCAAGCAGTTTCAGAGGAGAAGATTTTTGAAAAATCAGCCAATCAGAAACAAAAATTGCCCATGGCGGCCATGTTTGTTGTCTGATCGAGAGGATGTTAGCAAATTGTATAACGGACCTTACGTAGATGCTTCCTACAAAGGTTAATTCCGTTTGGCCCAGTAGTTTCAGAGGAGAAGATTAAAATGTGAAGAGTTAACAGACAGACGGATGACGGACGTCAAGTGATGACAAAAACTCACATGGCCTTTGGCCAGGTGAGCTAAAAACACATGATATACAGAAATATATTTATTTGGAATTTATAAATATTTATTGACAAAAAATCTGTTCTCCTAATAGATGTTTCTTCATTCATCTTAACGATACTTTAATTTGTTAATATATTGTCATCGTTTTGTAACTGGTTACAAAACAATTATACCAAAATTGACTTGGACTAATGTCTTGCCATATATGACATTTCTTAACTCAATAACTGAAAGACAGGAACTATGCAATTAGTAAAGGATATTTGATATAACGAAAGGTATCATTTTTGTTTAACCTAATGAAATATATTGCTGGGAAAGTTTTGCAGTTGATCATTTTCTTTTAATTTATACAAATTTGAGCTTTGTAAATGGGAATGCTCTCATACCTTTCTTATGGAGTCGTAAGTTAATATGTCTATATGTCTGTCAGGTTTTTTTGTCAGTACATATTCTTTTAGGTGTTCATCTGCAAGATTAATAGGTACATTATTTTATAATAAGGGTTTAAACAATATTCAAAACAGTAACAATATATACATCTACATGCATGTTCAATTCAGGGATAAGTACATTTCCAAACGTTCATCAAGAGTACTCCAGGGGAATTTTAATGTTGTATAACCCAAAAACCTCTAAAGAGTTGAGGATATTTGAAACTGATGACAAGTACTGTGCAATAAAAGAATGCTTTAAGTTAAACTACACATGTTTCATAATTCATCTTATGGAGAGACTGCTGACTCTTCCGGAGCACCTGAGTCTAACACCGGTTTTTTGGACGGGTCCATGTTGTTCATATGTTTCTAGTTTTTAATTGTAGTGCATGCATTGTTTTGGTCTTGTCTTCGTTGTTCGCTGGAGTTTGTCAGTTGTTACGATTTTTCTCTCCTTCCAATATCCCTTTGGTATTTCTTTACTTTAGGAATGGTCAGCACGATATATAATGCCAAAAAAATCGAAAAATATTGATCGACTGATTTTTTTTTAGGATAAAGGGTTGATAAATGTCTCTCTTACAGCTATATCAAATAACAAATCTATCATATAAACAGTTTAGGCTAAAGAGAAATACCTATGGATTAACATGATACCAAACAAGATTTTTTTCAGAGAGAATAAATTTTTGGGTACGAATGAAGGAAATATTTTTAAAAATTATTGAAATTGTGGAAATTGTAAAAAAAATCAATATTAGTTATTAAAAAATGTCATTTCACTTTAATATATATTGTTGAAATATATTATTTATCGAGGTTTTATATATACGTTAGTAAAACAGCAAATATTAATAGCAAATACTAGCAAAGTAATGGCAAATATTCGAATATACCAAAAACTGGTATTTTTCTCGATTTTTAGCAAGAAATCTGCGAATCTAATAGGTAAAAGTTTTTTTTCCTTAAATCTCTTCATGTTTTTTATCTGGAGGAAGACGATTTTTAGCAAGAAATCTGCGAATCTAATAGGTAAAAGTTTTTTTCCTTAAATCTCTTCATGTTTTTTATCTGGAGGAAGACGGTTGCAGAAAAAAAAAATTAATAGTAAATTTGTGTAGAATTGTTTTCATTATTTTTATTATCCTAGAATTCCAAAATTTCTTCAAACAATTTTACAATTTTATCAAGGCTCTGATGACAATTTCATTAGCAAATATACAGCATAGTATAAATTTACTACATCTAATATTAGTATTTTTGGATTGTTATTTTGAAACTCCTGGGTATTCGCCAACCCAGTCGTCAGACATGTCTGACATGATTATTCATTGATTTGTTACAGAAATAAGCTGCAATTTGACCTCCTTTTTCGGTATTTTTTTGGTTATGAGTTCTTCTTGTTTAAGATTAGTTTGGTTTTTGGTCTTCCTAATGTTTCGGTTTTAATGGTGCTGATGAGAGGTAACTCTTTGAAATGCGTCGAATATAGCATAGTATAAATTTACCACATCTAATATTAGTATCTTTGGATTGTTATTTTGAAATACTAGAGATACCGTTGTTTTTTTTTCTGGTACAAAGCACTGATATTGAATAATTAATAAGATTGCACCTGTCAGTGAGCATAACTTCTGAAGATATAGTGACTTGAACATAGGTTTCCATGCTAGAGGTTCATCGGCTTATTGTAAAATAAGTTGAAACCCTTTTCGAAACATGTTTGACTTGCATAATATTTCAAAATCAGTACCAGTCATTTAACATTTTGACCTTAATTTAAAGTTCAAATTGAGATCTACGCATTACAATAGTAACAGTCTGCTTAGATTAAACTGTACAAGCAGTATTTGGCCTTAAAAATGGCCAAAAAGTGGCAAAATTACTCTCGTGCACGAAAACCGGCCACAATTAAAAACTTTTTGAAACAGTTGACCGATTTGTAAAATGTGTACATCAAAATCTTTCTTTTTCTTATGTATTTGATTTTAGAACAAAATAGTTAACACTCACATGAATAGTGACTCACAAGGAACCACACACAGGATTGTACTCGCAGGTGGACATTGTTAGAATGCTGAACGTTTTAATTGATATCATCTTTGTTTAATTTGCTGGACAAATTTTCGAGCAGATTATTGGTATATGGGTACCAATTGTACACCGTTTAACGCAGTTTCGTTGCTTTACTCCTATGAGGAAGACGTTATCAAAAGGTTATATTTCATAACAATGAAAAGAAATTAGCCCAGTCCTTTAATTGTAGCTTCTGCTTTGTACTTTCTTTGACTAACAGTAAGTTTACAGAAATCTACTTAACAAGTAGACTTTTATGACTGTAAGGAAATATACGTTGTTTAAATGTTATTATCGCGATTTCTGTTATTTAAGCGATTGTAAAAATGAAAACTCTGTGATAATTGGCAGTTTATTTACTTTTTGCATTACGTTCCAATATAAAATGAGTTAGATTCTTCTTTACACCAATCCCCACATCCATCACGTCCGTTCTTTGTGAATAGAAACGAAGTGAGGTTTGGGCAAGGACATAATACACATTACTTATATTCGGTATAAACATATTGCTGATGTTTATATTGATAATCCTTATGGGTAATTGTGTTCCAATATCTAAGAAGTTTTTGGACCTATCCTCACTGTCGTAACATTTAATGTACCTCCACCGATTTTGTGACTTCCGCCTTATTGACTTTGTTGAACGTCACGACAGTGCCGTATATGGAGCAGGAAAAAACGGCTTACTCTTCCGGAGCACGTGGTTTCACTTCTGGTCTTTATAGTAGCTCGTGTTGTTCGTTGTTTTTAGTTTTCAGTATTTATTTGTTGTGCTTATGGTTGTTCATTTGTCTTCCCGGATTCGTCTGTCCAATGGATTACGGTTTTTTTATTTGCTCCTCTTTCTTATACCAGTATTAATATAGCGTGTGTACCTTTTCACAATATATCTCTCTTCAACAACGCGCAAGCAGGACAGTATAGAAATCTAAAAGCAATGATGTTTATATTGAAAATCATGATATGTTGTACAATAAACTTTTTCCTATATCAGTAATGAGACAATGGTTGTGTGAACATTTTAACAATTATATGTATCATGAAAATCCACCGCCGAGTATAGGGCTTAGCACATGTTATGATCAAGATCCTGTAGATATCTATTTGTTGTAGGTTCACCCTACAGATGTGAAATTAACTCCTTTACATTTACCATGTTTATCGATATTCGTTTTTTATATGCATGCATGTGGAAAATTCATTGAAAATGTTTCTGTCGCTGCATAGAAATGTCATGCAATCTGATAAGTATTCATAATCACTTGTTAATTACCATAGAATGTTTTATACCTATATTTTTGTACTTTGAGATTGATGTCAACATGCAGGAATGTCTCATCGACAATATCTTTGTTGCGTTCGGCGGACAGTGTGTTCAATGGACGATCTGTATTCCAATAGGGACAAACTGTGCAACGATTTTGGTCGGTTTGTTCTTGTCTTTATATCAGACTAAAATTGTACAGGAGCTACTAAAGAAACTAACCCAGTCTTTTAATTGCAGTTTCTGCTTTATAGATGACGTACTCACTTAATTATCCTAACATATCTCATATAACCCTGTAAACTTGAAATTAAAGAAACCACAGACACACCCACTTCGTATCTAGACTATAAGTTTAGTAGAGCGAAAATATCCGACCTGTAGCTACGACATCATTAGCTCTTTTTACAGTTAAAACGAGCACATACTGACCTTGCTATCTAAATCGTGTACCGTCCACTCTAATTTTGTAGTCACCTGGTTTGTAATCATACTATATTGGTTTTTATAGTATGGTTTAAACACCACAGTGTCAGAATAGTCGTGATGATTTCAATTTACCGATTGTGAACATCTCATTTCTTAGCAGTAACATACTAATGTTGTGTAATTGCACCACTCCAAAACTTTTTCAGTCGTAATTACTAATTTATTGCCCGATATGAGACTAGGCATATTCAGTAAACACCTCACAAAACTTAAAATGTCACTGTATTTTACGCTCTGGCAAACTTCTGACGGGTGTAGTTAACGCAACAGGATATGTTTACTCGTCCGGGGCACCTGATGTCACTCCTGGCTTCTTGCTAGGGCTGTTTAGTTTATTATATGGGTTTTTACTTCTTTTTTAGCTTTACAATTTGTTTGTTATGTTCTATTCTCAAGAGTTTGTCTTGTCTTTGCATTTCGATCTTACAGAAGTATCGCTCTGGAATTCTTTTGCCGATATTTTTTTAAGCAAAACAAACAAAATAAGTCACCACAATATTACACGACAGTCTTGTTGACTTTAACAAAGAGACAATTTTCACAGAAAAAAACTAAAAGTTTTTCAGGCTTATATTTTTGTGAAACTTTATGTTATATTTTTCGTTTCTGACTGTCAATATGGCGTACGTTATGCATATCATGTTATTCTTTGGATTGCAATCTCCAATGTGACGCCATTTCGTCTGGCGATCTTAATTGGGGTTATTAGTACGAATCAATACGCCATATTAATTAGAATTGGTCTTCAAAAATCACGTTCAATGTTATAAGGTAACTATATACTTCTACCAAACAATTCCGAAAAAAATGACAAATCAAGTTGAAAATAATCTTATTCACAAGTTCAGAGAAAAAAATTCCACAACTTAATACATAATTGCAAACAAGTATGTGATTTACTAGCTTGCGCTTTTGAACAATAAATAACCTTCGAAAACCCCAAGACCATAATTATTATTTTGACTTCAATCAGAAACTATTAAAAATAGGTTCAACATAGTACGATGCAAAAATAGATTTAAATATGATAAAAATACAACATATCATAAAAGAAGCTTTAACCTACAGATAATGTCAACTGAGGCTAATTTTGAGATTTTATCTGATGGATGGATGGATGGGTGGATTAATGTTTAACGTCCAGTGGCATCCAGGTGCATATCAGGACAAGAACATGTTGATATGATAATGAATATGATCCCTTCTTTGTACTAGACCGACACGCTAAGTCGGATTTTTAATGTGCTAGCTCACGAGGTAACTGTCCGTAGGAAGACATATCACCTCACTCGAACACATTATACTGTTACTCCTAGATACCGCGTGCTTGGTGGAGAAGCAGCAAATACCAATTTTAATGTCTTTGGTTTGACCCGGCCGGGGATCGAACCCCCGACCTTCCGCACTCGGGGCGAACACGCTACCACGAGACCACCGAGGCGGTAAGAGATTTCATCCGTGACAAATGGTTAATATATATATATCAGTTGAAAATTTTAAAAATTACAACTAATGGTTATTGATTGGGAAAGTATTTTGATCGATAAAATTGATAAAAAAATAATTTTATTTCTATTACATAATCAAAGCAAATCAGAAAATGAATAAATGTTTGAAGTGCGCTTTATAAATAAATAATTAGTTTGGAAAAAGAAATCTTCTGAAATAAACTTAAAATTTTAAAAAAATTCGGATGACTGAACTATTCTATATTATTCTTTTGAAATATTCAAAGTATGCATTCGGGATTGAAAGTTGCGACTGAATATAACTTATTTGCACAGAAAAAACATTACATTTTGTTCACCTCATTGATGAGGTTTATTCCAAATTTTAAGGTGCGCAGGGAAGGAAAATTTTATCAAGAAAGAAAAAATATAATTTTCAGTGATACTGCTAAGAGAACGTTTAAATTATAAATTGAATAACAGTTGCACATTAATCATTATTCCATTTATTATGCTTTTCATGTCATTCCATTGCAAAGCTTTCTTGTTTATGAGAGGAAACAAGTTTCTCACCCCAAAAAACGTCGAAATGAATCTCAGCGAGATCAGCAGTCGAGTTGGTCCCTCATATTTATCAATCTACTGCCACAAGCTATTTTCATTACTGGGGAAATAAAAAATCCCAAAGTACATTGTTCCGTGTTTTCTCGATATATAGTGATATTGCATTGTTTGTTCCTGCTGCAAAGCATTGCACAGTGTGATGTCAAGGGTTTCTACATTACAAATATCAGGTATTTATATTTTTTCTAATTTTATTTACGTGTCTTATATCTTATTATCATTCTTTTGTAGGTATTAATTTTAGTTTTTAGGATAACTATTCTTCTAAATTTTGTTAAAATTTTGAAGAGGCGAAAATATACAGTATAAAATTATTATGAAATACATAAATTCCGAAAAACAAGTTATTTCGTGGTTAATCCTGGCACCAAGAGAAATTTATATCCAACGAAAGGTAATATAAAATTAACACTTTTTTTAGGTTTCCAGTAATTTTTTTTCTCGTCTCTCTCCATCTCTGTTTTGTCTTGTATTATATTAAACATATATTCTGGAACTCTGCGGAAAGTTTAATTCCTCCAATAGACATATGTGTATGTCATGCCTTTTCTCGCCTTGATCCATCATACACACAGGAAGGCGCCATTGGCATTAAAATTTGTTTTGAAAAATTTGACCTTTATTTAGCTTTGATCTACATTTTATTGTTACATACATTTATTTGTAGCACTTGCTGCTTTGTTTGTCGATGACGTTGCATGGAAAGGTCAGGATATCATGTTGGAATCTAATGACATTACATCAATAGCAATATGCAAAATTCTTCACCACCTTTCCCTGCAAATACAAGAATCGTCCAAAGAGATTGGTCGAGACGGAGAGTGTCCCCTTCTACCTGTTCGTCTGAATAATCCAGATGAATTTTTGTCTTTCGCCTTTGTTGAAACAAATCAATGGTTGTCCCTTTTCCTACTGGCTTTTATCATCAAAGACATTGATCTACCTGCACCAATTGCTACGGATTCCCTGAATTTAGACAATTGTACGGGTAAAAATAGTCCTTCCTTCTCTGAATATTGTTTTTTGTTCGGTGGGTAGTGTCCCAAAGTATTTTGTCGAATTCGACCATGTTCCATTTTGATTCAGGAGAATTTTGTAACAGTTCTTTAAAATAATTGTCTGCAACTTTCTTATTTAAATATTTTTGCTCTTTGGTTTTCGCAGGTCCGATTAGGATTTTTTCATTTTACCAGCCTTCCTAATGAACTGTTTCCTTGATTCTCCAATTCCTTTCTGTTCAAAAATTTGAACATTTGATACAATCTGTTTTTCAACATCTAAAGAAAATATGGTGTTTCTGCTACTTTTTCTACAAATCATATCGAAAACGATCTCCAGGGGTGGTTTTTAATCGCATGTTAAATGATTTGAAACGCATTATAAAAACCACAAAAAATTTAAAAAAAGAAAGAAAGCCAAAAAAAAAAAGAAACAAAAATCTGAATAACTTTTTTTATTTAGAACGAAAACTTAAATGTTTAATACAAATCGTCTTAACTGCACGAGTTGATAAAGTGCAAGGAAAACATTTTTTTTCCAAATAAAGGTAAAATCTAATGGGTGAAATGAACAAACGTAAAATTGATCGATCTTTCTTCTGTTTTGTACATTGATGAATTGTATTATCTTAGGAAAGGAGTCATTTAGGTCCATTTTGCGGGTCTAAATTGTGATGAAAACTGGATGAAGCCAGGAGCTTACCGGTACTATTCTAGTCCAGATAAAGTCAACTGGTGGGAAGCGCAGGTAACTGTTTTATGACAAAAATTATTCTACTTCCATACTTCTGTAAAATTGTGATTTATATTATATCTTTTCCCAATAATTACATCTATTTCACAAACTTGAAAACATATCACACAATGTACGAACTCCGAGCCGACTAGTCCTTTTCTCTTACTCCCAGATGTCGCGCGCTTGGCGGAGAAGCAGCAAATACCAATTTTATGTCGTTGGTTTAACCCGGCTGCCGATCGAACCAGCGAGCATACTACCACGAGACCATCGAGGCGGTTCTTAGAAACGCCAGGTTTTCGCTTGACCTAATGTGAATATGTATATTCACACAAATGGAAATAACCAACTATATGTAATTCATTATCCAATTAAGTTAGAGTAATTTCATTCGCTTTATTTCTAGATTTCTCCAATTCACGAAAACTGATGTCAACGAAAATAACTAGTTCACTGCAAATTTATTTTTAGACGAATGTAATTTTTTTTGTCAGAAAGAGTGTGAAAAGAAGGGTGCAATTTTTGCAGGGCCTGTGTCTCTCTCTCTATGATATCAATTTTGTCAGTGAAAAGGCTAAAGATGGTCCAACAATACGTAAAATATTCGGAACTTTGTATAACCATTCATTAAATATTGTATACGATGGTTACGACTGAAGAAGCTATTAATATATATCATTCGTTTCACCCATCGAGGTACAACGATTGTATCTACATTGGTCAAAATAATGCATAAATATCTTAACATTCTTCTTACTGACCAAATTGCATGTTTCTCCTTTTAGCTTTTTGTGTTTTGTTTTTGTTTCTGAGTTTATGATTGGTTGAATGAGTCAGAGGTAATGTTTCTACATTTCCTTTGTAAAATAAACTTTTGTGACATGTTTGTACAGTAGTGACACTCTGTTGTGTCAATGTTTGTGTATTGTCCAATTTTATGTTACACATCGATATTTGTCTTAAGCTCAATTGATTGGAAGACAATTCTTTGATACCAATTTTGTTGAACAAGATATGCACATTTAGTAGATTTGCGACTTAAGGCCTAAAATGTTGAAAACTAAAACAACAATCCAAAAGGTGGAAGAGCAAATTCGAAATATCAAAATGATTATTGATTGATTGGTATGTTATTGTTGAACTTTCTTGTTTGATGAACAGACGATTGGTTGGCGTCAATGTATTTGTACGTCATTTTTTACCTTCCCAGTTTAATGAACAGACGATTGGTTGGGGTCAATTTATTGGTACGTCATTTTTTACCTTTCTTGTTTGAATATCAGTTGAGTGTGTGATGGTATTTGATTGGTATATTATTGCTGACGTTTCATGTCTTAAGGTCAGTCTACTGATGTCGGTTTTTGGTTGATATTTCATCGGTGATCTTTCCTGTTTGAAGATTAGTGAATCAGGTGTCTGTAGAATGATTAGTATGTCATTTTTGTACTTTTCCTCTAACTAGCATCCATCTTATTATGTCTGTTATTTTTCTGTGATTTTAGGCTTTTGTATGGAGGAACGGATTAATATGAAGAAGGTAGGCGGGTCTGGAAATTCACTGGGGAACATATAACAGTCACTGATTGGCACATAACAGGAAACGAATCAACCAATCTTAACGGTGTAGAACATTGCATTTTGACAGACTTTGGTTAATGGTATGAATGGTATGAATGGAATGATGTCAATTGTTATGAACAATTCAGGTACACAAATCTGTCAAAAGTTTTGAAAGGTTGTAAGATGAAATGTGTGGCATTATTTCCTTAGTTATGCAGTATGGTAAAGGAACAGATATTTCGTCCTTTTTACAAATTTACAATATATATATTTATATACAATATAGCATATCTTTTAAACACTTTTTATATAGACACAGAAAGGCATTAATGGACGTTGCTTTACATGTCATATTATATTTATTTATACGTTTATTTATGATGTCATTGTTGAATCAGAGGTTTTTGTGGTTTTTTTCTATGAAGTTCTACTAGTCAAATAGACGGCACCTTACGAGACTTACAAAACTAAGTGGCGCCCAAAACTGAATAGAAATAAAAGTCTCATCCAATCTACAACAAAGTACACCATGTAGAAAAACATTTAAAGGAAAATCATAAAAAAAATTATTTATGTAAATAAATATATATAATTAAAAAACCAATAACTCGAGCAACTATGTTTGACATAGTACCTGCATATGGCGTCTACTTTTCGCAGCTTATCCGATTTTCAAGGGCATTCGTGTGTTAATCTGACTTTCGACAAAGAGGAATATTGCGGTCACAAAACTTCTTAACCAGGGTTTTATCAGGAATAAGTTGATGTCATCACTTAAGAAATGTTACGGTCGTCATCACGAATTGATTGACCATTACAGTGTTCTAATATGTAAGCTGATTTTGGACCTGTTCCCACTATCTTAACATTTCTTGTGCCTCCACCGATTTGTGACTTCTGCCGGATTGACTTTGTTGAACTTCATGACGGGTGCCATATACGGAGCATGAACAACTTACCCTTCCGGACCACCTGTGTTCACTTCTGGTTTTTATAGGAGTTCGTGTTGTTTATTGTTTTTTAGTTTTCTGTGTTTATTTGCTGTGGTTGTAGTTGTTTATTTGTCTTCCCGGGCTTGTCTGTCCAATGGATTACGTTTGTTTTATTGCTCCTGGAATTTATCATGAAATATCGTATTTATACATTTGATTTATCAATTTGTTTCTTATTCTAGACAACAAAATGTCTAACGAAATAATATGACTTTGCTATGTGTATGCATATTATACGGGTCAGGAATTTTGGGACCTACTGATGTCAGAGAAAAAAAGACAAAACTACTAAAACGTTGTAACTTTTGTCCTTTGATGGGTTTTGGGTTTCTTTTGGTATTTATATATGCTCTCGAATATATAAATTTGTTTTATTTTTTAGAATAGTTATCGAAAGATGATCGATTTGATTAATTTCTGCTGAGAAAAAGGGACTTATTATATTTTTCCTGTGTGGAGGTGTTCGGAGAGGGGGGGATTGTGATAACAATGCAGGTGGGGGGGGGGGGTCATTTTGTTATCCGTAGCATGTACATTTCATTGAACGAATTTGTTTCAAAACCATTTATTTACAATGATGTACAGGGGACCTCGGTGGCCGAGCTGTCTATTTAGTTCGTCATGATTACTAATGATCACAATCCTGTCAACGCTGAGGTTGTGAGTACGAATGTGTGTTCGACTCCAATCTTAGTTGACAAGGATTGCCAATTTTCCTACCGAAGGTCGGTGTTTCTCTCCGGGTACTCCGGCTTCCTCCACCAATAAAAACTGACCGCCTTAAAATGGCCAAATGGGCTGAAAACGGCGTTAAACCCAACTACACATACAATGATGTACAGATCACACACCGGATTATCACTCAGGACTTACGCAGGTATGTTAAGGCTGTTCCATGGAAATCTGTAGATTTTCACACTCGAAAAACATAACGGGAAAATAAATTAAAATCTATGTAATCTTGCTAGTGGGGTACTTAAAGTTGGAAAAAATGTGTTCTTTATAATCTCATGGTCAACATTCTACTTTCGGTTTGATGTTTATTTATGCCTATACCCTGTCACGTGACCTGGAACCTCCCCCTTTTACCTTAACAAAAAACACAAAAGTTCTAGCGTTTCCCGTAGTATTTCGGTAAGCTTTTTGGTATGGTGAGAAAGATATTTTTCTATATTTTTCGAAAAGTGCTATGCCGTGGTTTAATATGAAGTCAGTAAATTGCAAATAACAGATTTTTGTCGATATTCGTGGATTTGGACACATATTTTCCACTTTGATATGGTAGATTTTATTTATGACACCAAACTGTCATTTGGCATAGCACAAAACGTATAGGGTAATTATTTTCGAGATTATTGATATACAGTACTACAATATCTGTTGAGCGTAAACGCTAGAACTTTTTGCTTGAAGTGAGCACACATTGGAAGCGATTGAACAAAACGGATGACGTACTATACTGCAAAGCGCAACGAAGACGCAAAAAGGGAAACAACTCTTTAAACACAATTTTCAGCTTAGCGTATAATTTAAATAAATATTAGTATCTGTCGAATAATTTCTTTTCTCCCACATATTTAAATACGATTCCACTGGTTTAAAGCTCTGTTAGTGTGTCTAGGCCAAAACAATACTGCACATAGCACTAACTTTATGTTTATCTGTATAATCTGGATATATTTAGTTGGAAACATATGTACATGTTAAACTTACATTCTTAAAATATGACTCTGATTGGTCAGTTTGATACCCTGTTGAGTGTAATGCTCTCTAAAATTTTGTTGAGGGAATGGATTTCAAGGAAGACCAACTAATGATTGCTTGTGTGTGTGTGTTTTTTTGTTTTTTTTGGGGGGGGGGGGTAGGAAATTATTTTTGAACTTTTATCCAGTGTTCAAGAAGCTGGATTTTTTTCAACACATCATTTTAAAAATAATTATGCTTGTGTACCAATTATTTTCATGTGAAATAGCTTTTTGGATTTATATAGACTCCCCATGTCCATGATAACAAAATTAATATGCTTTTGTCATGGCCAATGATGCGAGCTGTTTCCAGAAGCTCATTTCCAGTATCACGATTCTGACTCTTAAATAATAATTTGAAGCAAGTTATTTCCCTTACTTCTGTTTAAGGCAAACGAAACTTTTTCTAGTCTTAGTATGTAGCACAATATGGCTTCCCCCATTAAACAGACTTTTCTAAATAACCTGTATGTAGAAAATGCATATGCTCCTATAGCACTCGCTATAAGTATTATTATAACTTGTTTATTTTTAATGCTTTTATGTACTACTGTTTTTATGTACTACTGTATGTGTGCGAGTATAACCTTTATTTCTGTGCCATTCTTCTTTTAATTCAACATTCCATAGCACAATTTAAGAAGACTAATTGATCAAGCAGTACTTAAAACTTTAAAATGAAACAAAAACTACATTATCCATATACTCCAACAGAACACCAGATTTTAATGTAAAATGATCTGATGACATCCCAAGATAATATGTTTAAACACTGGATACAAATTTCCACAAATTTATCTTTTCTCTCAAGCTCATAAAATGAGAGAAAAAGCGCCTCAAAATTTACTGATACAACATTCACAGAGATTACAAACTTTTCAGATGCCACAGAACAGTAAAACTGGTGAACAACATAATCAGCATGCATAAATTGGCTGAACGCAACTCGCTAAAATGTGAATACATTTTTTAAGTAATTCTTTATTATCATGCACAGAAAGTCTTGGTAATAGTAAAGTGTATGAATATTATATAGTCACTTAACAGATGAATATTTTGTTCTGAAAAATTCATTACATCTACGATTTGAGATATGAACATCTAGGAACAAGGGAAAATTGTCAATGAGACAACTTCAATATTATCAGATTTGTTAAATATTGGCCATTAAAAAATAGCATTAAAACCAACCAGACAAAATATAATGCGTTCACAATCCATAATAAATGATATGCAAAATTTGTGTGAACTAATTCCATTTTAAAAGATAACACTGATAAAAATTTACAGTCATCTTTATTTACATTGTACGTGTAGTATTCCTGTCCTTTTTAAACAAGTCAAGCTACTAACAGCTACTTATATATATATATACAGGTATGGAAACGTCCAAATTTAGTCAGCACATGATGCTTGAGATCTTATTCATAAACTGGATGGTCACAATCTTCAATGATACTCTACCCACCAACTCCAAGGACACCTAAAATTAAAAAAAAGAGTAACTTTTGATATATGCAACCAAAAATTAAATTAAAAACTGATAAAATTTGCTGTTAGACAAAAATTTCCTGTCCTACTTGCAATTTAAGGACAGCCTTCCAATGTCACCTGCCAGTTGTACCGGTACTTACTAGACAGTTTGAATTACATTTGTAGAATGAAACCTGTCTCCACAAACAAATTTCCCGCATACATACATATATACATTGTATGATCCTGTATCTAGTACCCGAGATATCAGCATGGGTTTAAATTTTAACCAAAATCAGTGGACCATGAAATCTAGGTTACAGTGACCTAGTTCTTGTTGGATACTTGTCTACTCCCCAAAATACATCTGCATACATGATTACATGATTCTATGACTTATAATACAAAAGATATGAACTTGAATGTTAATTTTAACCATAGTCAGTGGAGCATAAAACCTGGGTGGTAGTGACCTAATTCACATTAAATACTTTTTTACTCCCTGCGATACATCTGCATACAAGATTATATGATCGTATCTTGTATAAGTACCTGAGATATGAACTAAATATGAAAACTTAAACTTTACACCCAACACTGAAATGTAGGTCACAGTGACCCAATTGTTAGAGAAAAACATTATAGAATGTTAGATTTAGTGATGATGTAGCATTGATATAATGGTATGAATTCCTGTGATAGGAAATTAGTAACTTGTATGCATTAAACATAGGCCAAAGGGATCCAATTGTTCTTGAACTGTTTTTTCTATGTCATAAGAGGATAATTTATGTTTCTCTTGAGTTTCTGAGTAAAGATCCTATCGGTTAAATATTTACTTTGGATAACCTTCTTTAATGCTTTATTTTGTCATCCATTTTTATTTTTGAAAAATATTAAATAAATTTTACAACTATAGTCCAGTTGACATCTATAAAAGAAGAAAAAAATCTAAATACCAAGAAAATCAACTTTAAATTATTTCTTTTGATACTGTTCTGCTGTTTCATGTGTGTACATGTCATTGCAATGTCTTGTCTTTGTGTGCATATGCTTTACAGTTTACCCTACATGTATGTGGCTTTTTTTTTGGCATATAAATCTTCAAAAATAATTAAATTTCAATTTTCAATTTGTTGCACTATTTTTACATATAACTACTGTCTGGGTTTTTTGCATTTTGAAAATCTAAACGTTAGACTTATTAGACAAAGTTTTGTTGGTTAATTAACCTTATTGAGTCGTCCAAAAAACATAAAAAAGTTGTTAATAAAGGTTATATTAGTATACCTAACAAGTGATTCTAAATGGGGAATTTCCAACATATAAATCAATGCGCTGAAAATTTCAAAAAAATTAATCATTTGAATTTATCAACTCAGACCTATCCTAAAATTTGTAAAACTGTTATTTTAAATATATTCAATGCACTTTCATGTATCACAGAGTTGTAATTCTTAATTCTATATCCTATAAGAAGAGTTATCTCCCTTTTACATTGAAAATTGCATAGATAGAATTTTTTTGTTTCCCTGGAAAATCAGTAAAGTTCAATGGTTTTTAAATATATCTTAGCTCATTGCATCTTTCACTGAAGTGACTAGAAAATTCACATTTTGAAAAATCCATTTCATGAACTGAGTCGTCCAGACAGTAGTAAATTTTTTTCATTCATTTTCCAGTTTTGAGTGAGCTCATTGAACAAGAACATAGATAAATGTTATAAAATATTAATTTCACCATATCATGTGAATGTTCAATTTGAATATCAAATAATGTATTAATAATTGTTACTCTGGATTACATTATTTGATATTCAAAATAGTGAAGTTCAACAACTGAGGAGACATAGCAAAATTTGTAAATTTAATAAGTGTCCAAATTAGTACAATATATCATCAAGAGAATAAGATTGTAAACCAATGATTTTTTTTTGTTGAAGATTTGCTTGTGTCGTCTTTGTTTAAATGCATATTTCCAAGTTATATAATGTTACCTTTCCTACAGAAGAAAAACAAATTGAGAATACATCCAAAACTTCTAATTTCTTGCCATAAAAAATATTGTTTTAAGTTCTCTCTTTTGGGGGGAAAGGGGGGAGGGGGTATTGGATTGAATATTTGTATCTATTCAAGTTGAATTTCACCTTGTGTGAATTTCCTCTGAACCACACTATTTTTATCCAGAGATTCCAAGGACATTACTGCAGTCTGCAGTATACTGAGTAGATGATATTGAGGCTAAAATTCCAAAGCGTGGGGGGGGTGTGGGGGGCGGCGGGTATAAGTGTATAACAGGCTCTGGGGGCGAATCTGAAATTGATGTTTTGCATTATTTTGAACATATACCTTCGTTGTCTACTGTTCCATTTTAATTGTATCCCGTCGAAATAGCTGATAACGAACGGGTGATGAGTGGTGATGACCGTGCAGTGATGTCTGATGACTCGCATCTTTTCGTCTAAGTTCATTTGTTTGTTGGGTTATTACTGCATCTTAAGATATCTCACCTGGGGCCGTTATACCAGGACAGCACAAACAAGTGCATGAGTGAGAGAATTGTCCCTTTAAACCGGTAACAATTCAGTTTACATCTCTGCATGTCGTTCAACAGGTGCGATGTCAAAATCTTCAAGCTTCTCATAGATCCAGTTTTTCCAAATAAGGAAAATAGGCCCCGCCTATCTATTGTGACGGAAAGCTCCCAATTTTACCACTTCGTTGCCTTTTTGTGATAATATTGGATACATTTTAACACTTAAAACGGAAGATGGTATGCTTATACATCATACACTATCAGCGCCGACAAAAAAAATCATCAAACTCTTGGCGTAATTATGCAGTTTATAACAACGACGCGAAGACTGACGTCAGTGACGTTGCACACGCTACTAATCTGGTGACAGGAGTTACTTCCCCCTGAAAAAACAGCCTTAACATACCTGCGTAAAAGCTTAACAGTTACAAAGTCAATTGGCTAACTGCTTTTTTATGGGTTAGGTGGACTAAGCCTCGACTATGAGGTGTTTAAACGTACCCTTGAAAAATATTTGTTTAATGTTGTTAATATACAACTACATTGATAATATTAATATCTAGAAATAAAAAGAGTATTTTTTTTATCTAAATAAAGTAAATTGGACGTTGGTCCTTTTATTTCGTGCAAGTCGTGTTTAAAATGATATTTATATTTAACCTTACTAAACAATGGCAAAATATGTATATGTACATTGTGTAGCTTGGTAGTAATCAATTTTGTAACAATGCTTAATACTGACAATGAGGGAAGTTGTGGTAACACAAGTAGATGCATAGTGAAAATTATGATTAAATTAAGAAGCCAAAAATGCTATGTTGCTTCAAACTTTTAATATCCCTTTTTCGCAATGTTGAGATCACGAAACAATATGATAAAAAGTTCGTAGCTGTAGGCAATACAGCAATATATTCATACACCCAAACATGACATTTCAACAGCAAACGGAGGCAGATAACATGAGAATCATAGCAAAAACATTATAGTTGGTAAACCCAGACCCCAGCGTCAGAGGGTCTCGACTAGTAGATGACAGCAATCGCTCACAGAACAATCAAAATGGACAATATAGGAACAGGGGCAACAGTGATAGACGTCAAGACAGCAGACGACACAGCGATGATTACAACCGCAGATCATCAAACCTCTATATTGACAATTCTAACCGACACCGGTCATTGAACAGAAGAAGAGACAATGTCAGCCATAGTTCGTCCACACCTGGCCGTTACAGTAATGACGCCGACGATACACGCCTGTTCGATTCGTCGTATAGCTGTAGTTACAGACAAGACAATCACCTCAGCCGACATCAGGTAAACGTAGGTTTTTGGAATGTCAATGGCTGGAGCAAAAATACATCTTCTGGCAATTATAATGGAAGATTAAATTCTATTTTATGTTTAGATATTAATATCATAGGTATTGCTGAAAGCCATTTAAGAAATGTTGAAGTATTAAATGTAGAAGGTTTAAAATGGTTTGGTAACAATAGAAAGGGTATACATAAAAATGCTAGATTTGGTTCGGGTGGTATTGGATTTCTTATAAAAAATGAGCCGTTTGAAAGTTTTGATATTAATATTTTAGATCAGTCATTTGAAGGAATTTGATGGGTTAAACTTATACATAAACTGTCTTCATATAAGATTGACCTATTCGTTTGGTATTTGTCACCTGAAAATTCTACGCGAGAGATAGATAAAGATTTTTTTCCGTCACATTATTGTCGCAAGTTTATGAATTCCAAAATGATGGGGTGTATTATATCTGCGGGGACTTTACTAGTAAATGTGCAGACACGTATGATTACATACCGGGTGTAGATGATATAAAAATACGAGATGTTGTAGATTTTACTCGTAATAGTTATTGTAATTCTTTTATTGATTTTCTCATAAGTAGTAATTCGTGTATGTTAAATGGTAGAGTTGGTACAAAAAATCATTTTACAAGTGTATCTTCTAGAGGTCAGTCAGTAGAATATTGTATTGTAAGTTATGAAAACCAGTGAGTTATGAAAACCTCCTGTACTCCAAGTAATACGAGCGCTTGACTTGACTGTTAAATCCGGTCTCAATTTGACAGGGTTAGACTCTAAATCAATTCCAGACCATTCTCTTTTGTATGCGGAGTTAAGTTTAAACTTTTCATTGTCAACTTCTTGCGAGCGCAATATTCTGATATCAGAATTCATTAGATATGATGTCAAAAACATCCCAGCTGATTTTGGCTATGGAGATGAGATACATCTTCAACTGGTCGGCACTGTAAATAGTCTTGAAACAAATGAAGCGTTCAAAGTAATTTGAAAGCTATGTATGATAATTTGTGCAGTATTAATTGTTATGAGTGAAAGGAATCAGAAGTTGTAAACCAAAGTAATTACTGTATCATCAAATTGTAATATAAGAAAGAAACATAGAACCAAGAAACCGTGGTGGAATGACTATTTCACTGTATTGTTCAATGACATGGGCTCTGCAGATAAACTCTGGAAGGCAAACCGGGGATCGAAGGTTACGTCCGTCAGATTAAAAGCTTTTTTTTTATGTCAACACGTAGGGATTTTGATCGGGAAGTGCAAATATGTAAACGTAAGTATTGTTTTCACTGCAAGAGGGGCTTTTACGAGAATCCAAATCTGACCAACAGAAATTCTGGAAAATGATAGATAAGATCGGAATTGCATCTGAACGGAAGAATCTGATCCCTATGGAGGTGGTTGATTCAGAAGATAAAGTATCTACATTCGTAGGAGATGTATTGCATAAGTGAAGGTCTGATTATTCAAAAATACTTAATAAAGCAGATAGTGAGGTAAATTTAATCAGGTATAACCTTTCTGATCAGGGTCCTAGCGTTTTGACAGTTAACGACTTTCTGCTTTCAAGTGAGATTTCGGTTGAGGAGGTTGTTTACGCGGTTTATAACGCTAAAGGTGTAAAGCAGCTGGATAATATTCCATCTGATATTTGCCCAATCAGAACTGCATCGACTTTTGCATAAATTATTCAATTATGTTTTAACACCGATAGAGTACAACAGGTGTGGAACAATATTATAATAAACCCTATTCCTAAGAGTAATATGGTTGATAAAAGGGATCCACGTTGGTATAGGGGTATAGATTTGGCCCCTTCTTCTTCTTGTAACGTCTTAAATTTTAGACTTAGTCATTGGATTTGTTCTAATCGATGACGAAAATGGATTCGGGATGGGTAGAAGCACGGTAGATCATTTTGCATCTGTAACCAATTTGATTGATGCTCGTCAAAAAATGCGTAAATCCACTGTTTGTGCCTTTTTCGACTTTAAAAAGGCGTACGATACAAAGGAGAGAGAAATTTTATGACAAAAGCTTAATTCGCTTGGTGTAGATTCCAAGATGAGTACTGCAATAAAATCGCTATATAATGGGGTACGGTGCTCAGTTTGAGTGAACAGTGTCAATATAGACTGGTTTTCAGTTAGATGTGACCTTAAGAGGGATTCCCCCTTCCCCCTTTTATTCAATGTTTACATAAATGAGCTAGTATTTTATCTATAATCCTTTGATATTGGTGTGGATATTGGGGACGAAAAAGTATGTGTATTACTATATGCCGGAGATATTGTGTTGTTAATTCATGTGAAAGTAATGCCGTTCATTTTAGACCGACCGCATTTGAACGTACAACACATGTTTTTCGTGTGGTGCTCTGACAATTAATTTTAGCAGTGAGTATACTTATTTGGGATAAGTTCCGAATGAATTCCTAAACTTAGACACTACTCTACTGTCAGTGACAAAGTCCCTGAGTAGAGATCTATGTTTTGTTATTGCTAAGTGTAAAAGTATTGGTGGTGTTTTTTATATGATGTATTCAAAAAATTGTTTGAATCACTGGTTAGTCCAATTGTACAATATGGTGCGGCACAATTGGGTCACAAAAATTATTCATGTATAAACACGATACAGCTTAAAGCTTGCAGATTCTTTCTAGGTGTTGGTAAATATATTCCCAACATTGCCGTCCTTGGCGACATTGATTAAGCTCCAATTTACCAAACACAGTCGAAAGTAATCACTCGTCAGTGCCATAGACTAGTTAATATGGAACCGAGCCGAATTAACAGACCAGTTTTCATATGGGCAGATGGGGTCGGTAGAAAACATAAAATTGTAAAAACCTGGAATGTATTAGTTAAGCAAGAGTTTGTCAATCTTGATTTAGTTCCATACTGTGATACTAACGCTTATTTTGATCAGAACCACTTTGTAAATTCAGTCTTGTTCAACATATTTAATAGGCATGTCGGGGATTGGGAAAAGAGTGTAAAGAAATCCTCTTCCAGAAGGGGTACTGATAGCAACAAACTAAGAACATATTGTCTTTTTAAACAAGAGTATGGGGTAGCAAAATATTGCAAAACCATTATGCCATTCCATGCTCGAAGTGCGTTTGCAAAGTGTAGATGTGGTTTAGCGCCCATTCGGCTTAAAACAGGGAGATATGAGAATCTGCCGCTGGAAGAGAGATCATGTTTTAACTGTACAGATGTTATCGAAGATGAAATTCATGTTATTTTACATTGCCTAATTTATTATGATCTTACATAACATCTTTCAAATGAAGCTTTTAAAATTGATATTTTTATGAATTTTACAGATTGTCAGAAAGTGGTATTTTAATTCAGGAATCAAGATATTGTACGATTATGTGCAAAAACTTGGAATTTAATATTAAAAAAGCGTCATGATATTTTATATTGTAAATACTTATTTAATTACTATGTATATACAAGAAAAACTTTTAATTTTTAGGATACATGTAACTTTAACTCATGTTTCTATCGTCTCGCAGAAATTTGTGTAGATTGGCTTATGTATAAGTTATGTATTATTTAACATTTGTTTAAATTGTTGTGTTTTTATAACCGTATACACGAGGCGAGTCGTTAATAAAATGTTGAATTGACTTGAATTGAATTACCTGAAACCAATAAATACTGTGTGATGCCCGTTTCTATGCACAAGATATGCTTATTTTCTGACTTTCTCGGACACAGTCGTACATCTTTTTTATAGATAAAACAAAAAGTGTGTAAATCAATTCTTATATTTTTTTAACAAGAATCGAAAAGTTCTAGTGAGGAAATATAAAAGAAATAGTCACAATTTTAAATATTATAGAAATAAACAACCTTAAATTAATATATAATGAATTTATTTTACAGAACATTAAGGTGACGTCATTATCAGTAGGCCTATAATATTCCTTTTTTTAAATTTATATATTTATTATCAGTATTTATCTTTATTTTTAATTCTGCGACCTATACATTTCTGTGAGTTATTCATGAAAAGGGAGGGGCTAAAATGTGTTTTCACATAGAAGAGACGTGGTCTGCTTAAACGACCAATCACCGAAGCAAATGCTACTCGAAACGATGGACGATATACCATTTACCGTACGATGTACCACACGCTAATTAAAACGCTAAACGGTATCATTTACCACACGATAAACGATACTATAAACTATACAATAAGCAAAACGCTAAAGGTTGTTTTACACCAAACGCTGGGAATTACCATTAAGTCAAAAGATAAACGATACGACCCAATGGCGCTGAACGAACGACGCTAGAAGTGTTAACTTTTCTGTTACAGGATTAGTAGTATTGTAGCTATTAAGAATCCACCATATAGTAATTATTGAGTAACCATAATGATATAGCTATAGATCGGCCACGACTCATATTTCGAAATGTGGGACAGAAGGATGTGAGCGCAAATATACACAGTTCCAGTTGCATTAGTGCATTACATAATTAGATGGTTCTTTGGAAGTCCAATTCATGTTTTGGTAAGTAATTCGAAACCCTATTCTTAATGTGCAACAATTTGCTGAAATAAAATCAAAGTTTAAACTCCATGACTCTATTTATACTGATGGATCGAAGGATTATGGACAGCAAACAGCAACTCTCCGCCTTCCATCCTCCAGTTCCATTTTTTTTCTTTAAGGTCAAAAATAAACATAGGTTTGGGTTCAAGCCAAGGTGGTGATTGAGGTATATTAACAGGGACAATTTCATCAAGGTTGGTGTTATAACCAGAAATGCGTGGTTTCATCCGGATACCAAAAGCGTGGATTTTGTTTTCATGTTGTTCAAATATATCCTCGTAAAGAGGGTTGAAAACGCAGTCGTAGGCATGATTTGAAGGATAGGCTTTCTATTTGGTTAAATATTGTAGACCAAGTTTTATTCTACGGTTATGAAGAGACGGCTCGTTCGCCTCTACATATAAACATTCCCCAGGAGATGTTCTTAACGCCCCTAAGGCCAAACGTAGACATTGGTGGTGAAAAGTATCTAACATTTTTATATAGGATTTGCGAGCAGATCCATATATAATGGAACCATAATCAAGTCTTGATCGTACAAGAGATCTATATGAATTTAACAAAATGTTTTTATCGGCACCCCAGTCAGTGCTGGAGACAACTTTTAAAATATCTAATGCCTTCAAGCATTTTAGCTTTAAGCATTTTGATATGGGGTAGAAAGGTGAATTTGTTATCGAACAGAAGATCAAGGAATTTGGTTTAATAGGGGAATTATAAATGTTTAGTTTGGGATCCAAATGCAGTTTTCGTTTATTACAAAGATGCATATATGCTGTTTTGGAATTTGAAAATTTAAAATAATTTTCCGTAGCCCACTTTTCAATTTTATTCGACAACTGTAGTTGTCTTTCTATGTTGTTCATATTTTTACCTCTATAACATATAAGAAAATCATCAACATAAAGTGAGCCTTCAACATTCTTTTGCTATGTTTTAGGCAAAATATCTATTTTAATACTGAATAGAGTAACAGAGAGGATGCTTCCTTGAGGGACACCCATCTATTGTTCAAAAGGGTCAGACATGGTAGTATTAACCTTGACTTGAACTGTGACAAGAAGTTATCAATAAAGGTGGGTAACCTACCTTTAACCCATATCATTTAAGTCTTTTAAAATTCTATACTTCCAAGTGGTGTGGTATGCTTTTTCAAGGCCGAAAAAGACCGACATCACGTGTTCACTTTTAGCTAACCCGTTACTTATGAAAGACTCAAAGTAAACAAGATGATCTAACGTGCTTCTTCCCTGCCGGAATCCACACTGTATATTGGACAGGAGACCATTGGAACCAGACAAGGCGGTCGTTGCTCATCCGTTCCATCGTCTTGCATACGCAACTTGTGAGGGCAATATGCCGATAATTCGACGGTTCAAAATGATCCCTTCCAGGTTTTGGCATAGGTACAACTGCACCCAGCTTCCACAGAGAGGGCAAGTGACCAGTTTCCCAAATTTTATTTAGTATATCCAAAAGTGTTTGTAATTATACATCAGGTAGATGGTTTAAAAGCCTATAATGAATGTCATCAGGGCCTCATGCTGTGTCATGGGCCTTTGCCAGAGAAATTTTGAGTTCATCCAATGAGAAAGGGCAGTTGTAGTCATCTGTGTTTAAGATCTAAAGTTCAGCTTAGTTTTTTCAGTGCGATTTTTGATTTGTTGAAATTCATGAGAGTAATTTTGAGAAGAAGGTTTAGAAAACGTCTCTCAGAGTTTTTGGGAGATTTCCTTTTCTGATTTCAGAAGAGTTTGGTTGCCTTTTAGATGATGAAGATTTTTCTTTCTATTTTTGCCATTAATCTTTTGTATAAAGTTCAAAATTTAGTTCAATGGAGTGTGTAAATTTAATTTGGAGACAAATTCCTGCCAAGACTTTCATCTCTTCTTTTTTAACGTTCTATGTGCTTTAGCACGGAATATACGAAAATTGCTAAAATTGTCGGGGGTATGATGCATATCGAACCGGCGTTCGGCCTTTTTCCTCTTTTTTTTCGCTTCCTCACAGTTGTTATCAAAGCATGGTTTGCTGGGTTGTTTAGGATTTGTCGATGTTTAAGGAATAGTCCTTTCAGCTATCGATATTAAAGTTTCGTAAAATTTAAGCACTGGGTCGCTAAAATTACTGAAAAGATCTTTCCTAATGTCATCTCGACAGAGTTGTGCGAACAAAGGCCAATTTGCCTTGTCACATTTCCAGCGAGCAACTCTCTCAGATGATGAGGGAAAAAAATTTACAAAATAACTGGGAAATGATCACTCCCGCAAAGATCATCATGGACTCGCCACGAGTAATTAAGCAACAGAGAAGGGTCGCAGATAGTTAAATCGGTAGCCATAAGAACCATTCCCTGCATGAAGGTAGGTATCTGACCCATCGTTAAATATACACAATCCTTCCTGGTTTAAAATATATCAATCCTTTTGCCTTAAAATTTACCATTTACTGCGTTACTACCCAAATTGGATTATAAGCATTGAAATCACCCATAATATAAAAATGGCACAGGTAAATGGTCTGTTAATAGTTTAAGCTGATTACTTTCTAAAGGTGTATTTGGTGGAATATAAATATAACACAGGGTAATGGTTTTATCGAGAGAACGACGTACAGCTTGTAGGTTTGTTTTTAGTTTTATTCTACTGTGAATAATGCTATTCGTAACAAGGATTGAAGAGTCTCTCGCAGCTCTTTCGTCTTTCTGCACATGAGTTGTATACAACGAATAGTTCTTTATATTAATACAATCACTTTCTTTTAAATGAGTTTCTTGCAGGCAAAAGACAACAGGAAGGAATGTCTGTATAAATAACGATATGTCAATGATATTAATTTTCAAACCTCGACAATTCCACTGAATGATACTTTTTATTTTCGAGGTTGTCGGATGGGGGATAATTTCGCCTTACGCCGTTCACGCGGAGAATGACTGCGATTCCTCCCATCAACAACCTTCCAGGTGGTATTTGAGGGTGTTGAATCCTTATCTAAAGGATCACCCCAGATTGTTGTTTCACAATCATTTGACGATTCCACATCCATTTCGTCGTGGTCACTGGTATCGTCAAATTCTGCTCTCAAAGCATTAAATTTAATCAATTTCTTCTCTGCCTTTGGAAGGCGACATGATATCTGCTGTTATGGGCTTTAGTGTTAACAGATGATGATGAGGAATTTTGTGAAACATTTTTATTACAATTATGTTGTGATTTAGAAGTCTGTTTATTATGGGAAGAATTTAAAGGCAAAGATGACCCAGACGTTTGGGATAAATTTGATGACTTGGACGGTTTGGATGTTGCCTTTGTATCCTTAGAAGAATTTAGATCACAAGTACGGATAGGAAGATCCGTGTTGTTTGGCCAAGTGTATTCTGATTGGGTTTGAAAAGAACTAGTGGAAGGAGAGGCCTTTACTTTTTCTGCATATTTTGTAGATGAGTTATTTGAACCAGAGACAATTTTTCGAGCTTCAGCTTTAATGTTTTGAATTTCAAGGTCTCTTTTATAATGTTCACAGATTCTAGAGTTCACCAAATGATCAAAACTACAATTTGCACATTTAATTTTGCCTTCACATTCACAGCTGGAATGGCCCTCTTCAGAACATTTGACACATCTTTCCGTACCTCTACAAGAACTTCTACCGTGTCCAAATTTCTGACATTTGAAACAACGGGTAGGGTTCGGTACGTAAGCGTCAATCTTTATTCTGTATGGTTCAAGGTAAATGTGACTGGGCACTACTGAAATGTCAACAGTGAGAAGGTATGTATTTAATTTCCCATCAGATTTTTTTGTAAACCTTTTGATTTTCGAAACGTGTTGTAATTAAGTTCTTCAAGGATTTCATCTTCGGAAAGTTCAGACAAGTCATGGTCACGGTCTCTAATTACTCCCTGACACGAATTCAGTGTCCTGTGAGGAGTAACGGAGATCTAGAGATTGCCAATTGTAGTTAAAGAGAGTAGATTTTTTTATTGTTGTTGCCTGTAACATTCGACAAGGAGATTTCCATTTTTCATTTTTGAAACTGTTTGTACAGTACCTGCACAACCTTGTAATGATTTTTGAAGGATAAAGGCGGAATTTTGGTAAGAGGTTTTTCCGGATCTAAACTCCTCACTACTAAAAATTTTGAAAATGTATCAGAAGAAGTATTTGCAGATTTAACAGTGTGTTCCTCATCATCACTTGATTCTAATTTCGTTTTAGAGCTTGTTGGTGTTTGGGGGTTTTCAGGAGAAGCGATGGTGGTTCATATTGTGTCGTTGCCCTTGCTCCCCGCCCGCCTCGGAGCAGCGCCAATACCATGTATACATGCCGGATTTGCGACAAGCACTAGGGCTACAAAGGAAAGATACTCGTATAGGGTACTTCTATATAGACTCAAGCTTCGTGCCGGGGTTACCCGACGAAACAACTGTCCGAAGTTGAATCTACACGATTGACCCATAAGCCACCGCCTTCTTGAACTATCCCTTTTAGATGGTACTATTGTTGTACAGTTTGAGGTAGGAAATGTTCAACGGCTTGGCGTGACCAGCCGATTGGTCAGGAACGGGTCCATCCGACCGCCCGTTTAAGGTAAAGTAAGGAACAACGGGGCGTGTTTCAGCCACCAAGATCCTGTCCCTACGGGTATCCACACACGGCAAATGTGTGGCCTCATTAAGCCGAGGAAGCCTTGTCCCATTAGCCACTGCCTTCTCCGTGCTTCCGTCAGTCGTTATCATCCACCCCAGAACACAAACATCAACTTATAGCGATACATGCAAACCACCCATCCCTCTCGTTGTATCTCAGTTTTATTGAGGGTTCAACAGGGCCTTTTCAAACAACCACGAGAAAACATCAGAGGGCAAGACACGACCAGTTAATGACTGGACCGGGACCACTGAGCCATTCTTAGAACCAGGTGTACAAATAATTAAATTTTCCTAGTTAAAAGGTCAAAAGGATGTTACAAAAATAGTTGAAGGGCCTCGTACCCCAAGCCGAGGAGTTGTGGGCCTATTCTAATTTGTGTCCCCGGGACCCATACGGGGTTGTAAAACTGACACTCCCAGAAGGAGAATTACAGATATTCAGCGAAGAAATCATCGGAAATGAATCCGAAATCAACATATATATGTGAAAGTGGACATGTGACAGTCACTCAGTATTCCCATCATTGTGAGTCATGTCCAATAAATCAACAGATCTTATGGACGATGCGATAGCCTGTTATACAATTATTTTTTTATATATGAATGGTGATTACGATTATCTAATCTGTAGCATTTAGTAAATAAATGTCAGGAGTTCATCAGTGGATATGTAGTTTGAAAATATGATAAGGGTGCAAGTTTGCCTGCTTTTCCCCAGTATCTTTTATATATATAAATGTACTTTATTTCACACAAATTTGATTTTTAATATTTATCCAACTATTGGATATTACATGTATTACATGTATTGGCAAACAAGGAGTGTTTGTCATTTAAAGTAAACTGTCCACATAATGTTTGTCGGTATCATCAGAAATAATTAATTTTGGCTCAGCTTTAAATAAATTTAATACCTAACATTTATTACATTGGTCCAACGTTCGCCCATCGTTATATCAACACTGGGGCATTGTCGCTAAACCAATGTTAACATTGGCCCAACTTTGCGAATGTTGATCAGGATGTTGTCAGCCAGCAACCTGGTAATACAGTTAATTTTTAATATTGAAAATTTGGAGGCACATAATGAGCTTTGTTTTCGAAAAAGTTAGATATCTCTATCTCTTACTCTTTTAAATACAAAGTTTGAAACTTTGAGTAAATTGATCTTGCATCGTTTTTAATTGAATTTTATCCAAAATTAGAAAGACCGTCCTGGTAATGTAAAAGTGATAAATGGGAAGTTGGAGTGTAAAAAATGCATAAAAATAAAAAAGCATTAACAATATTAAGTCGTGGATACATTCATAAATTATGTACAGGTGTTACAAGAAACCCGTCTTTCAAAAGCTTTTGCTCTATTTAAATCTATGTCGCTATCAGATCTGTTGTGTAATTTGTTTGAAGTACGACCAGCAATTTAGAATATCACAAGATCCAACTAGACGTTGGCCTACTATTGATGGAGATTTGTGGTTAAGATTTTTTCTTTCTCAAAATGAGGTTACTTTACCTTTGTTTTTAATATAACTTCAGAGGACGGTGTACGAGAAGTGTTTTTCACATCTCAGTTTCCAGTGCCGTATTACCAAACCAAATCGAATTTAAGTAGTACAAAAACAAATTCATGTAGTTCAGCTTTTTACCTTCTAGTTGTGATACAGGATCATTTTAATGGTTTTGTTCAGCGCAAGTGAGTGACATTCGAAATAATGTTCGGTCTTTTGGATTATTCTCTCTTAAATATTGAAAAATTACACTTTCTGTTGACGAATTATCACAAAAAGATTTCTGCAAATGTTTTGAATAATGGTTTCATAATGATGCATATCGATTCTAAAAATTTCCAATCAGTGTTTCAACATCCTGAAAAAAGGCTGCAAAAATTTCAGACTGAAAGTAATGTCGAAAGAACTGCTAGACTCATAATGACAGGCCACTTTCTGCGTTGTTTGCCAAAGATTTAGTTCCAACAAAACAAAGAGATTGGAGGATTTCGTTTAATAGTTCATTCATTATATCCTTTCATAGTGTTAATTCTTTTATTGATTGTACTGTACAATATTCTACTTCGATCAGGCTGTGTATAATCGAGACTTAAGCCTTTGGGAGAGGTGACTTCTTCCTACAAGACATAACTGGGAGAAGTGGAGACTCATTAGGAGAAGAGAATGTATCTTGGTTTTACGTGGAATTCATGCTTAAAAAAGTTTATTGTTTAGTTAAAGCTTTCTTGGCTTATTATTCCAGTGGAATTTCAAGGTTCTTCATTTTTGTGAAACAATTGCCTTTTCTTTTAAAAATTTATTTTTGGAGATTGTTCTGCTTCTTGTTTGTGGTTTGGAACGCCAATCAATTGGCGAAAGACAAGGTCAAATAAGCATTTTAATAGAATAGGCACTTATCTCAGTTTTATTGTTTTCAAGAATTTAGTTTTACCACTGTTATGATATTGTAATTATTATATTTATTTATCTTGGCCTGGTTTGTTTTGTGTGGCCTTGTGACGTGTATAATGTGTTTACATAATACTTATAGTTGTTTACCAAATAATGTTATAACTGCGCAGTTTAGAAATCACTGGAACAATAATGGATACTGGTGGAATGACTAGAACTTTCTATTTGACTTACGTAATAATTATGGTGTGATTCGAACTTCTACCGTATTCCAGAAGTTTCCGTTCTACAGTATATATATGGACACGAAAGTTAAACTTGCAGAGCATAGCATATTGGACCGTACATAGACATTCTTGTGTTCTCAGCTGTTGGATTTATTTACGTTTCATACATCGTACTTGACAGACTGTTATTTTCATTACATCATACTAGATTGTGACTGATTGGATATAATATTCCGTTTGGATTCAGGCAACAGTGACCAGAATTCCGGATCAAGAAAAAACAGGATTTTGAACAGTTAAGTTGACATTTTAGTTTTTTTTGTAATATTTTTGTAAACTTTGTATATATAATAAATCTTGTTAAATTTTATTATTGATTTGTGTCTTTTGTTGGCTACATTTTAAAGGTGATTTCGGCCGTAACAGAAATTGGGGGCTCGTCTCGGGAGAACGTTAATATCTTAATAAATTTTTTCAGTATTTTTATTAGAATTAGCCAACAAAATTCTACAAAATGGAATTTGATGCTGGTAAATTTTTGAAAACGCCAGACCTGGAAGGGTTTGATAAATTAAAGAAAGATGAATTAGTGTTGCTTGCTAAACATCTAAAAATAGATTTTAGAACATCTATGAGAAAACAAATTATAAAAAATTTGGTAATAGACAATTTAGTTGATTTAGAAATTTTTGGTGAAGAGGCTCTTGACCTCAAGGTCGAAAATGTTGATGCTTTAAAATTAAAACAGCTTGAATTAGAACACGAACTTAAATTAAAACAATTAGAAAAAGAAGAAAAACAATTACAGGCAGAACTTGAAATGAGAGAAAGGTTAGAGATGGAGAAAATAAAAATAGAAATAGCTAAAGTAGAAAGCAACACTAAGTCAAAATCAGAACAATTTGAGGCAGCAAAAAATATACGTTTGGTTCCCAAATTTTGTGAAAAAACGGTGGATAAATTTTTTCCACAATTTGAGAAAATTGCTCAAAATTTGAAATGGCCAAAGCCTTATTGGACTACAATGTTGCAAAGTGTTTTTGTGGGCAAGGCCGCTGAAATTTACTCAGCACTTTCTTCAGAAAAAAGTTCTGATTATGACACTGTTAAACAGGAAGTTTTGAAAGCTTATGAGCTAGTGCCAGAAGCATATAGACAGAAATTTAGGTCTTATAAAAAGTTTGAAACACAAACCTATGTTGAATTTGCTAGGGAAAAAGAAGATTTATTTGATAAATGGCTTACGTCAAAGAAAATAGATAAAAATTTTGATACATTAAGACAATTAATGTTATTAGAAGAGTTCAAGCAGTGTGTTAATTTAGACTTAAAAACACATTTAGATGACAAAACTGTTGAGACATTGCAAGATGCAGCTGTTGTTTCCGATAATTATACCATTTCACATAAAAGGAGTTTCAAAGGTCAAAATTTTAATACTTCAAGCGGAAATTACAAAAATCAAAGCACTGAGCGTACTGATATTAAGCCTGTTGCACAGAATAAGAGTCCGTCTAGTTATAACATGTCTGGTCCAAAATTTGATACTTTTGAGAAGAAGTCACTAACTTGTGCTTATTGTAAGAAAAATGGTCACCTGATGGCTGATTGTTTTAGACTCCAGAAGAAGAATGAAAGAGATCATAAGCCCAAGTCCAGTGCTTGTACGACACCCGTTGTTACCAATAAGTTGGAATGTCCTGCGAGTCAGGCTTTAAAGTCCAGTTTTTGTGATTACATGGAGGATTATAAGCCCTTTATGTCTGATGGGTTTGTTTCTATTGTTAATAATACTACTCCTCAGCCTATTAAGATTTTACGGGACACTGGAGCTTCTCAGTCCTTGTTGTTGGAAGGTATGTTGCCTTTGTCCGAGGAGACGTCCGTTGGTGCCTCCGTTTTGTTACGAGGTGTGGAGTTAGGTTGTATAGATGTTCCCCTCCATCGTATTTATTTGAAGTCAGATTTAATTACTGGACCAGTTGTTGTGGGTGTTCGTCCTACACTCCCTGTTGAGGGTGTTTCATTATTGCTAGGAAATGATCTAGCTAGGAACAAAGTGGTTGCTGAACCAATTGTTACAAATGAACCGGTGGTGGATGTTAAATCACCTGAAGATGATGCTGAACTCTATCCAGCTTGTGTCGTTACTAGGGCAATGGCAAGAAAACAACAAGATGAGGATTTACAAGAAGGCCAGTATGATTATATGGACCTTTCTGACTCTTTCTTTGCCGACATTGAAGGTCCCGGTAGCTCAGAAAAGGCCATAATAAGACCACCTGGTACTAACAAACGTGTAATTATGCCATGGCCAGACGTGAACAGCCATTCATTAGACAAAAGAACATTTAGGGAAGAACAGAATAAAGACCCTGAGGTTCTTCAGCTCGGCAAGAGGGCTCTACCCCAAGAAGAAGCAGACAAAGTGGCCGAATGTTACTACCATCAAGACGGCATTTTAATGAGGAAGTGGAGGCCCCCTGATGCTATCCCAGAGGAGGAATGGAGAGTGTTATACCAAGTGGTGGTGCCTAAAGTCTATAGGCAAGAAATTATTGGTCTTGCCCATGACACCCCCTTGGCTGGACATTTAGGTATAAGGAAGACTTGCCTTAAGATATTACAACATTTCTACTGGCCCAGACTTAGAAATGATGTCACAGAATACTGCAAATCATGCCATATATGCCAGGTTGTTGGCAAGCCTAACCAGAAAATACCACCAGCACCACTTCTGCCAATTCCAGCCTTTGAAGAACCTTTCAGCCGAGTGCTTATTGATTGCGTTGGACCTTTACCAAAGACCAAGACAGGAAATGCTTATTTATTAACGATCATGTGTACATCCACTCGCTTTCCTGAGGCTATTCCCTTAAGGAATATCAAGACACCAACTATTGTCAAAGCTCTTATCAAATTTTTCACATTAGTAGGACTTCCTAAGTCTATACAGTCCGACCAGGGTTCAAATTTTATGTCAGGTTTATTTCAGCAGGTCGTTTACCAGTTAGGGATTACTCAGTATAGATCAAGTGCTTATCATCCAGAATCTCAAGGTGCCTTAGAACGTTTTCATCAAACACTGAAGAACATGATTAGAACTTTTTGTCTTCAATTTGACAGGGACTGGGATGATGGTGTTCACTTTCTACTTTTTGCGGTCCGAGAGGCTGTTCAAGAATCCCTTGGTTTTAGCCCCTTTGAGTTAGTGTTTGGTCATACTGTAAGGGGACCTTTGAAATTGATTAAGGAAAAATGGCTTACTGAATACACTGACTTGAATCTTCTAGACTATGTATCTAGATTTAAAGAAAAATTGTATAATGCTTGTCAAATTGCTCAGAAAAACTTAAAAACTGTACAGAATAAGATGAAAATATGGTATGATAAAGATGCCAGGGATAGAGTTTTTGAACCTGGTGATAAGGTACTTATATTTTTGCCAATCCCTGGGCATCCTTTACAAGCTAAATACTGTGGTCCTTATACAATTGACAGTAAAATCAATGATTTGAATTATATTGTACAAACTCCAGGTCGGCGTAAACAAAATAGAGTGTGTCACATTAATATGTTAAAACCATATTTTGAGCGTACTAATGAAGGTGAGAGTAAACCAGTTGCCACTTTAGCCATGGTTAAATCAGAGAACGATCATGACAAACCAGATATAATTGAACCATCTTTTGATTCGAAGACTATGGAACAAACTGTTAGATTGAAAAATTCAGAAATTTTGTCAAATTTAGACTCAAAACTTGCACATCTGTCTTTCGATCGCAGACAAAAATTGAAAACTTTGGTATTTTCTTTTAAAAATCTTTTTCCAGATGTGCCAAACAAAACCATTGCTGTTTGTCATGATGTTGATGTAGGCGATGCTTCTCCAATTAAGCAACATCCTTACCGGCTCAATCCACTTAAACTTGATGTTATGAGACAAGAAATTAGATATATGCTTGACAATGATATTATTGAGCCGAGTAACAGTGAATGGAGCTCTCCTTGTCTTCTTGTGCCCAAACCAGATAAAACCTTTCGTTTCGTTACTGACTTCAGAAAAGTCAACTCAGTTTCAAAATCTGACTCCTATCCGATTCCAAGGATAGAGGATTGCATTGATAACATTGGACAATCAAAATTCGTAAGCAAATTTGATTTATTAAAAGGTTACTGGCAGGTCCCCCTGACACCGAGAGCTCGTGAAATATCAGCTTTTGTCACACCAGACGGCTTATTTCAATATACTGTCATGCCGTTTGGTATGAAAAATGCTCCAGCTACGTTTCAAAGAATGATCAATAATGTTATAAAAGATTTAGACTGTTGTTATGCTTATATTGATGATCTTATTGTATGTAGTGATAGCTGGGAAGAGCATTTAAAACATTTATATGATACTTTTGATAGATTGTCACAATCAAATTTGACTGTTAATCTTGCTAAAAGTGAATTTTGTAAGGCCACTGTTGATTATTTAGGGCACACAGTTGGCCAAGGTCAAGTGAAACCTATTATGGCTAAAGTGGATGCAATTACCAATTTTCCTCCTCCTACAAATAAAAAACAACTTATGAGATATTTAGGCATGATTGGATTTTACAGAAAATTTTGTTCAAATTTTGCTACTGTTGTTCAACCATTGACTCATCTTTTACGAAAAGATTCTAAATTCATCTGGAGTGATAATTGTCAAAACTCTTTTGAAAAAAGCAAATCACTTTTAATTAACAGTCCCGTTCTTATCACTCCAGACTTTAAAAAGCAATTCAAACTTGCCGTTGATGCAAGTGATGTATGAGTTGGAGCCGTTTTATATCAAGAAACAGATGATAATGTTGAGAAACCTATATCATATTTTTCCAAGAAATTAGATAAACATCAGAAAAATTATTCCACTATTGAAAAAGAATGTTTTGCACTGTTGTCTGCACTTCAACATTTTGATGTATATTTAAATCCCACTATGCATCCTATTCTGGTTTATACTGATCATAATCCTCTCACCTTCATACATAAAATGAGAAACAAGAACCAGAGGTTGACTAGGTGGAGTTTATTGTTACAGGAATATGATATTATTGTAAAACATATTAAAGGTAAAGATAATGTAATAGCAGATGCTTTATCTAGATCTTATTAAAACACTGTATACATACTATATATATATATATATTTTTGTATATATTGTTCATGAAGTTCTCGTTACACTCAAACTTCTTTTAAGGGGGGAGGTGTTATGATATTGTAATTATTATATTTATTTATCTTGGCCTGGTTTGTTTTGTGTGGCCTTGTGACGTGTATAATGTGTTTACATAATACTTATAGTTGTTTACCAAATAATGTTATAACTGCGCAGTTTAGAAATCACTGGAACAATAATGGATACTGGTGGAATGACTAGAACTTTCTATTTGACTTACGTAATAATTATGGTGTGATTCGAACTTCTACCGTATTCCAGAAGTTTCCGTTCTACAGTATATATATGGACACGAAAGTTAAACTTGCAGAGCATAGCATATTGGACCGTACATAGACATTCTTGTGTTCTCAGCTGTTGGATTTATTTACGTTTCATACATCGTACTTGACAGACTGTTATTTTCATTACATCATACTAGATTGTGACTGATTGGATATAATATTCCGTTTGGATTCAGGCAACAGTGACCAGAATTCCGGATCAAGAAAAAACAGGATTTTGAACAGTTAAGTTGACATTTTAGTTTTTTTTGTAATATTTTTGTAAACTTTGTATATATAATAAATCTTGTTAAATTTTATTATTGATTTGTGTCTTTTGTTGGCTACATTTTAAAGGTGATTTCGGCCGTAACACCACTGAGTCGAAACAACTGATGATAGACTCCACTGCTCCCATTTCTGTCTTGTTGCGGATAAATCTACTGTTAGCACATGCGTATAGAGGCCTTATATAAACGCGCATTGAGTGAATGTAAGAAGAAAAATATCTTTTCCACAAGAAATTGTTTGTCTTTACAAAGAAATCAGGCGATACAACCACAATAGTTGTGTATAACAACAAATATACAATGTTGTACACTGCAATACACATTTCCGTAAGCCAGACCATCTCGATTTTTGAAAGACGTGACGGTTACCGCGGTCTGTGAATCATGTCTTATTCTCATAGAATCAGAATCAGAATATTTATTTGTTCAAAATCGAAAACACAATAAAAGGCGTTAAGTGTACACCCGTGGTAAAATATGGATATTTTGATTCCAACGGCACAGATATCAGGCGGATTTTTAACAACGTCATAGTAAAGTTTCCAACAAGCTTTAAAGACGTAGAGAGAACATAAGGGGCTTGAAGAGATATCTACGGAATTTGTTCGCTCCTGTTGAAATTTGCTGAAATAAGTGAATTTAGTAGTTTATGAGGAATATTTTGGTATAATCATAAACTTTAATGATCTGAAAACAGAAAATATATAAACTTTGTAGCAAATATTTACAGAAATACAGTTATGAGTGGTCAAAATCAATCGGGTGTTTCGTTTGTAAACAAAGAAAACATGGCTGCCTCCTATGCTTCGGTGGTAACACAACCTTATGAGTACTCAAATGATAATGAAACTGTTGATCCTAACCAAGATATATCATAGGTAAAGCCAGTATTTATTTTAGAAACTAATATCTTTGGTGACACGAAACCCAAACCAGAACACTACGTAACACATACAGAACTGTACAAAAAACATCGACGATATTGTATCTGCAAATCACCTTAAAGGCTTGCAGCGTGTGAATGGTCTCTGGCGAATCTACCTAGATGATGAGGACGCCAGAGCCACAATATTGTCTCAAGGGCTTATAGTGAAGAAAAAACGTCTCACAGTGTATTCCAGAAACCCAAGAGTAGTGGCAAGAGAAAATCCCAATTACATCAGGGTAAGGGTGAAAAACGTCCCTCTATCAGCTGACGATGGTCAGATTTTTAGGTTCCTACAATTGTGTCGTCTTGTGCACAATTATTACAGGGAAAGGCTCCGTGTGGATGGCCTTTTAACCAACTGTCAGACAGGGGACAGGATCTTTTACTGTGATCCACCTGAAAACAATATACCTAGATTAGTCAAAATTGGCAAATATAATGCTCAGATTATATATAAAGGACAAATCGTGATAAATCCACGTTTACAGTGCAGTAAATGCTTAAACCCAGGAAATAAACAAGATCAGTGCCAAAATGATTGGGTTTGTAGAAAGTGTGGACAATCTGGACACAACGTAAAAAACTGTGAAAAACTTGAAGACCAGCAAGCAGATGGGGTGGCAATGGACAGTAATGCCACTGATAATTCAGATGATGAGGAACAAAGTGGGGCAGAGACAGACAGTTGTGAGGAAGCTCATACCCCACAGTCTCAGTCAATTCTACAACCTCTCCAGTCTTTGGCACAAATTCAGACAGCCAGTCAAACTGAAAAACAACACACTGACACAAATGATGAAGCAGAAATACTGACACAACCCAACAACATGAACACACAAACTGATAGTAAAAAACAAAGAAAAAGACAAAGTGGTAAAAACAGGACAAAAACAGGACCAATTGATCAGTATGTTACAACACAATCTGAAGTAGTGTGTGCAACTCCAATAAAGACTTCTGGAAAGAGGTTGGCTACCACTCCTACTGATAAATTGCATCAAAGTGAAGCAGACTCAACCAAACCAAGACCACAAAAAAGATAAATTGTAAATAAACTTTTTACAAATACTGACTTATGATAGTTTATACAAATTTTGGATTGGTAATATTCCTTTTGTATGTTTTCATTTTTATCATATTAAAAAATGTAAAAAATAATAAGACAAAATGTGATACAGCATGAAAAGGTTGTATACATTCTTGTGTAAAACCCACAACTAAAGTAATTATAAATGACAAACACTTGTTTTCAGTATGTGAATCTGATAAAAATCTATTAGTCAAAGCATATTACTGTATTCCTTTAAGGAGATACAAATTTATATATGATAGTTATATGATAAAACTACATAATAGAGTCATAGATATATCTGAAAATAAAACAATAGCCAATGTTTGTACTAAAACCACCAAGAAAAATCATGTTTTCATATTTAAAAAAAATGTATTTTCAAAATTAATATTTATTTATTTATCTTTCATATCAAAATCACCTCTTTCCAAAAAAAAAATCGGAACAAAATATGTATAACACTGTTAAAAAATTAATTAATCTTACTTTAGAATATCAACTTACGATAAATGACAACAATATGAATATAGAAAATGAAAATAGTATATCCGTACGCAAATATTATGACAAACATTATGTATACACATTTCTTCTTCACTGTATACTAGTATATGAAATATTATATTATACCATAAATGATAGTATTTTTGCTATAAAGCATATATTGCAAACTGTCCTACACGTTTTACATGTTTACAATGTGTCCCTTTTATGTTTGTTTATGTTTACAGTACACGTGGATAAGCTATTTATAGAACCTATTCCGATACCCTACAATGATCATTACAAATTATCAACGGGAAAAATTACGTGTACTATTTCAATATTTTTTTTGTATTCCTTTACTTCTGTCGAAAAGCTTTACACAATACTTGTTAAAGTAAAATATGGAAAAGTTTCCTTTCATAAAACAGATCAGATACTGTTTACTACTAGAGTACTTAAGTATGCGCTGTCATCTCATTACAATCATACCGCATTAATACCTATTATTGATCTACTTTGTGTCCAATCGTTTGAAATAAAATGTAAACAAATTAATATAGTTTTACATGTTCTTCCAGAATTTATAGCTGCTTACGTTAAGATAACAATTAACGGGGCTCTTTATTTGAACCAGTATGTATTGTCTATCATACACGGCAATAGTCAAGATACATTCATGTCTAATGCTAAAGTATGGAGTTCGACAAAATATACCATTCCATGGTAAAATATTTCACTTCAGTCATGTCGTGCTATATCGTGCATATACAAGACAAAGTCAAACAACTAAGTATCGTAAAAAATAAAATATTAAACTTACTAAAGGGCATTTTCTTCAATATTGTTATAAAAATAAATCCCAACACAAATGATAATTCCCACGTGGTTATATCATTGAAGATACGTATGACCGCTTTTAAGGTCATCGTCAACCATCCGAAAACCTATGTACTATATATAGCAACAGGGATAAACCTGAACACGAAGCAAAGTATTACTAGTGTAAACAATGTAGTTAGTATGTACTCTTTGTTAATATTTTGTATATTAGAAATAACAATTATGTGTATTGTAAATATGTTAGTAACTTGTTGTATGCTGTATAGTTTATACGCAATAAATAACAATAACTTTGTAAACAAATATGGTAAAATAGGTGATGGTTAGTTCCATACGTTTATGCTCCTTGAATTGTGAAGGGCTTGGTCAAAAAGAAAAGAGACAAAGGTTATTTCAATGGACAAAAAAATCAGAAATGTAATGTTTTATTTTTACAAGAAACTCACTTTATGAAAGATACTATAAATATTATTAAAAAAGAATTTAACGGTGAATCATATCATAGTTTAAGCAACTCGAAATCAAGAGGCGTATCAATGTTTATAAAACATGATTTATCATATACTTTAATTGATAAGTTTCAAGATTCAGAGGGTAGAATTCTTTTACTTAATGTAGAAATTGACGATAATATACTAACATTGGTAAATTTATATGGACCTAATATTGAGAAAGATAGAAACACATTTTTTAAAAAGGTTATCAGTATTATTGATAATTATGCGTTAGGAATAATTATATTGGGTGGAGATATGAACCAAACACTGACTGAAATAGATAGGAAATCATATAATATTACTTATAAGAAAAAAACTAAATCAGTTAAGAGTTTAAAAGATATGATAAAAAAATTTAAGCTTATAGATATTTGGAGAATAATTAATCCGAAAACGCAACAATATACATGGAGAAAGAAAAGTGATACAAAAATATCTAGTAGAATTGATTATTTTTTGATAAGTTCAGATTTAAGGCCTAGGGTACTGAAAGCATATATTAGACCTGCAATAATTACATATACTGATCATCAAGCAATTTCATTATTGATCAATCACAGTTCAATGAACAGAGGTAAAGGGTATTTTAAATTAAATAACAGTATACTTGAAGAGGAATACTATCAAACATTAATCACTAATCTTATTGTTACATATAAAGAAAAAATGCTACAGGCAAAAAACCTTTCTATGCTATGGGACTTGTTTAAAATTGAAGTAAGAGATATTACAGTGGAATTTTGTAAAGCTAAGGCAAAAGCTAAAAACAATGAAATAGGAAGTTTAGAGGCAAAATTAAAACAACTTTATAAGATCAATGATAAAAATAAGGGAAATAATGAAAATATGGACGACAATAATTACATTTCAAAACAAATTGAAGAAACAGAAGAAATATTAGGTAAACTATATCAGGATAAAATTAAAGGGGCTAAAATTAGATCTAGAGTTAAATGGTTCGAAGAGGGAGAGAAAAATACAAAATACTTCTTGGGGTTAGAGAAATCACGACAAACACGGAAAAATATTACAATCTTGAAAGATGAAAATGATAATATGATAAAAGATCAAGACAAAATTTTGGAAATGGAAAAAATTATTATGAGAAATTATATTCCTCAAGAAACCCAGATTTAGAACATATTGAAGAATATATTAATGACACTAAAATTGGTAACAAATTATCTGAAATTGATAACAAAGTTCTAGAAGGTGTATTCACACTTGAAGAGTGCACACAATCTGTTTTTAATATGAAACTAAATAAATCTCCCGGAATTGATGGTCTATCAGTGGAATTTTATAGATCTTTTTGGAAAGATCTGAAAGAATTGGCAGTTACGGTATACAATAATTGTTACTATAAAAAAGAATTGACGAACTCACAAAAACTAGGACTGATAACACCATTATATAAGAAAAACGACCCGTATAATCTAGATAATTATCGCCCAATTACACTTTTAAATGTTGACACTGAAATAATTGCGTATACATTAGCAAATAGACTGAAACCTTTTTTACACAAAATTATCCATAGTGATCAAAACGGATATATAAAGAACCGATATATAGGATTTAATATAAGGCAAATTCAAGATATTATTGATTATACAGAAAAATATAAAATAGATGGCGCTATTCTTTTCCTTGATTTGTCTAAAGCTTTCGATTCACTAGAGTGGGATTTCATGTACTGTTCTTTAAGAAAATTTGGTTTTGAAAAATCCATGTTACAGTGGATAAGTACTTTATACAACAATATAAAAGGTTGTATTTTAAATAATGGTTAGATCTCTGCACCTTTCAAAATTTATCGTGGTGTACGTCAAGGATGCCCTGTGAGTGCCCTTATTTTTGTTATTGCTGTAGAAATACTAGCATGTAGAATACGACAAGACAATAATATTGCAGGTATACAAATTAAACTTGATGGCAAATCTCACAGTTTAAAAATTAGTCAACTAGCTGATGACACAACCCTCTTTGTAAATTCTAAAACTGAAATAACAGTAGCTCTTAATTTAATTGAAATATTCGGAACATTATCTGGTCTCATACTAAACAGAAACAAAACTGAGGGAATTTGGTTAGGTAGACTGAAAAATTGTAAAGAAAAATATGAGAATATAAAGTGGTCAGAGATAGTTAAATGTCTTGGTGTATACTTTGGTCATAATAGAAAACAGTGTAAGAAATTGAATTTTGAAAAGCAGCTTTTAAACTCTGAGAAGATAGCTAAAGACTGGAATAAAAGAAACATTACAATGATAGTAAGAATAACTGTTGTGAAATCCCTTATCATACCAAATATAACATTTATTGCGTCAGTTACTAATATGGTCAACGAAGATATATCACAATTTAAAAAGATTATTTATGATTTTCTTTGGAATAATAAAAGTGAAAAGGTTAAAAGAACAGTACTTAGCCAAGGCTACATTGACGGGGGACTTAAAATGATAGATATAGACAAATATATAGACGCACTTAATATAAATTGGGTTAAAAGATTGATCAATATGACGGATGAAGACTATAATTGGAAAATAATACTAAAATATTATTTAAATAAATTTGGACCAAATTTCATGATATTCAATATGAACCTAGATAGAATTCAGTCTATGCATAACATGAAAGGAAACATACCCGAATTTTATTTAGAGATTATCAAAAAATGGATCAAAGTTAATGAAAAAAATAACAATAGATGAAACGGACTTTAAATCGATACGACAATTGATATGGGGAAATAAACATATCAAATTTAAAGGAAAGTGTCTAATTTATAATAGTTGGATGAAAGAAAATATTTTGTTCATTAATGACATACTAGATGAAAATGGGACAATTTCGCAAAATTTCTTGTTGAACAAACTATCAAATCACTGTAGTTGGTTTTCTGATTATACTAAACTTATAAAGGCAATTCCAGCAAATTGGAATAAAGTATTACAGACAGAAGAATCTATAAAAACAAAAGTAAAAACAACCCTGTACCCAAAAATAAGAAATTTTGATGGGAAAAAAGTAAAATTTCAAGATTTATCGTTAAAACAAATATATGATATTCAAAAGAAAAAATCCTGTGAAAAATCAGTAGGATTCGTAAAATGGGAAAAACAATTAAAAACTGAAAATCAATGTTTTAAGAGAAAAAATACATTTCTTTTTATTTTCAACTACTTAGATGAACCTAAGTATAACATATTCAAATGGAAATTACCTCATTATATTTTACCATGTAGGCAATTATTGTCAATGTGGAAAATTACAGATTCGTCATTATGCAATGTATGTAATGAACTAGAAAATTATGAGCATTTCTTTATTACATGTAAATATTTCGAAAACTTTTGGGAAAACATCAAAATACTTTTGACAACCTTAAATATTGGCCATCACACTATTAGTATGAACACATTAGTTTATGGATACAAAATAGTAGATAAAGACTACTATGGAGTGAATTATATCTTCACAGTGATATTTTTTACTATATATAAAGTTTATTATGCATCTGATCAAAAAAGACAAAAAGTTAATGCTTTTAAATATTTTAAAAGTGCAATGTTTGAGATTTGCGAATTAATACTCATACGCGATTTTAATATCTATAGATTTATGCAAAAATCGGTAAATATTCTAAAGAATAGACAAGAATTATTTTCATAAAAACTTAATTATAAACATAATTTTTGTTCAGAAAACAATGTTTACTCTTGAATTTCACGGCCAACAAAGATTTCCATTTAGTTGCCTATTTATATATTATAAACTTTTATTTTCTTTAAAGAAGTTAAAACTTAGAATTTCATATACCATAAAATATAAGATTTATATACTGTTATGACATTTTGTAATATCACTAACAAATTATATAATAGTATTTTTTGTTGATAGATACCCCTGTTATCTATTAACATTAATACCAGGGCTCTTAAGGGGAATGTTGTACCGTTAAGAGAATTGTTCACAGCAATCAGTGCAATAAAGTATTTTGTTATGTTAAAAAAAAAAGACGTCATAGTATATCTTGCATTGTATGATGGTGTTTTCGTGTCTAAATATCTATGTTGCAGCGTTTCAACATGTTTTATAAGAATATAAATATTCACGTTGGCTTGAAAATATCATGATTTTAATATAGATAGGCCCTTTATTCCGGTATTTAGGCACTTGCTGTGGTTCGTGGCAAAATATTTGACATAAAGGTCCTACTCTTAGTAAAATCAGGATATTATGAAGCCACCGTGAATTATTTCCTAATTAATTGTTCTTAATTAAATGATGAATTACATAATTTGACTGTGGAAATGGTTATATTATGAAAATAGTTTTATTCAAAATATGCTCTGAAAAGGAGAGACCGCAACGTATTACTCGCAGGAGACATGGAGAGGCCAAACCAATGTAGGATTCATATTTGGCAATTCAAATGGGCAATTCCCTTTTTTTCCTATTAGAATAAAAATAATTCATGGGGATGTCGCTCGGTACAAAATATCCGACTATAAAGGCCCGGCGCATTTGTAAATAACTTCAACTCTATAAACTTCCTGAATTGTTTCCTAATTTTTACCTTGTCATGGTTACATTTTTATAACAAGGGAATAAATATTACAAAAAGAAATTCCTTTTAGGAACATTTATCTCAAAACAAAAGTTCCTATGGATACAAATAAATGTCACATGACAATACATATATTTAATAGTGTTTAACATAAACACCAACCATAGTAGCCATAAACACAACACCCTGTTTGTGTTCCGGTTCATGTACCTTTAATAAACTGAGAAAAAATCCATCACGTGGATAAATCAGGTGTAGTTTAAGTGTATGCGAGATGTGAAAAACAAGAGAAAGGCAATCTTCTTTATACAGTTACAATTAACGTGAGTCAAATCTAGTCATAGATATATCATATATTGGTTTAGGGTTTTATACATTTTTGGTGTTATGGTGATTATTTATTTTCATATGTATTCTTGCATAAAACCTTTGTTATACCTGTTATGCACTTTCAACTTCCTTATTCTATACACAAAGTACACATAAAAATTGTACAATCAAACTTAGAAAATTTCATATTATTAACATTTTTCTTCGCGACATAGAATATATAACCTAAGTGATAAGTGTATTTATTAGCAATCAATTTCGCTTGCTATTTTACACAAATGTCAAAGTATCAATTTATAGCAAATATCATAGGACCTACCAAGACTTATTACCATAGCAGATTAATTACAAAAGGGTATGAATCACGATCTGACAAACATGTCCTGGTATCTTTATAATATGTAGATTGTAAAGTTGATGTTTGAAAGAAATAATGTCACAAGCGTTTTTATTAAGAGATATTACAGTGGAATTTTGTAAAGCTAAGGCAAAAGCTAAAAACAATGAAATAGGAAGTTTAGAGGCAAAATTAAAACAACTTTATAAGATCAATGATAAAAATAAGGGAAATAATGAAAATATGGACGACAATAATTACATTTCAAAACAAATTGAAGAAACAGAAGAAATATTAGGTAAACTATATCAGGATAAAATTAAAGGGGCTAAAATTAGATCTAGAGTTAAATGGTTCGAAGAGGGAGAGAAAAATACAAAATACTTCTTGGGGTTAGAGAAATCACGACAAACACGGAAAAATATTACAATCTTGAAAGATGAAAATGATAATATGATAAAAGATCAAGACAAAATTTTGGAAATGGAAAAAATTATTATGAGAAATTATATTCCTCAAGAAACCCAGATTTAGAACATATTGAAGAATATATTAATGACACTAAAATTGGTAACAAATTATCTGAAATTGATAACAAAGCTCTAGAAGGTGTATTCACACTTGAAGAGTGCACACAATCTGTTTTTAATATGAAACTAAATAAATCTCCCGGAATTGATGGTCTATCAGTGGAATAACATTGAGTTATTGCCTCATAAAACACCTTTGCTTAAAATAGACATAAACAGAGAAAAATTAAATCTCAATCATACATGTTTTGTCTATGCGTTTCTTTTTTTTGAAGAGTATATATACTGTAACTGATTTGCTTTATTTTGTGTTTTCAAATGAAATATGTTGCTATGTATTAATTGTGATTGTTAATTTAAATCAGAAAAAACATGAAGCTGTAATTATCGTTACCGTGATAAAAAATATTAAATACATATCTTCCGGAGCACTGATGTCACTCCCGGTTTTTTATGTGAGTTCACAATGCTAGTGCGTTAGTTTCTGTGCTGTGTTGTTCTTATTAGTGTATTATACTTTTGTTAATTCTTATAGTTATAAATGTATTCTTATGGACTTTGTTTGTTGTGTTCATTTCTTCTGACTTTGTCTTTTCCTTGGACTTCGAATTTGTGGACTTTTCCCACTTTTTTGTCGCTTCGTATTCTTTTGCCGATATTTAGCATGTGAATTTGAGTAATAGTTTTTATTGGTTTTTGATTCATAATAAATGAAATCAATGTACCCATTTTATTTCTAAGCTGTGGCCAAGGTGTCTACTTTTGTTAAAAGTCTAATGTTTTCCATCTACATTATAGCAAAAAAGAGACACTACACAACATAATTTCATGAAACTTTGTAGTTAATAAGGACATAGTATGTAGATGTGGGTATCGACAGGAGATTTTGATTTAATTTTTTTCTAGAAGTTATGCCCTTTTAAACTAATAATTTTGACCAATATACAACTGCATCAGTTTGTCAGCATAACTCGTCTGAAACCACACAAAATAATTCATGAAACTTTGTAGATAAAAGGCCATACTATCTAGATTTGCATATCGATAGGAAATTATGATTCAATGTTTTTTCTAGCAGTTATGCACCCTTGAACTTAGAATTTTGGCCCACATATACTACTGCAACAGTTTGTCAGCGCAAATTCTTAAACTACGCAGCAGAACTTCATGTCCACAAGAATCTGACATGGTATGTGGGCGTGTTCACAAAGGTTCTTTCATTGCTTCGGAATTTCTTTGTAGATTCCAATTTGTAGGAGAAAGTAAAAATCCTTTCCGAAAAGTAGCAAGAATCCGTTGGAATGTCTTGCTCTATATTTTAGAAGCAGTATTACCAATATGTGGACATAAAGATTACTTTTGGGTTTGTAAAAATTTTCTCTGCCCAGAATATACCATTAATTGTCTGTCAATCAGTAATCCATAGTTGTATACTTCAGACCACGTTGTACATAGAAGAAAAGAATAGCCGGAATCTGTTAAATTCATTTGATTCAACAATTTCTCACATTCCATTTGTTTTCAACTCACATTCATGGACAAATCTTTATATAAATTCCAATAGGAGCTTCAGAGTGGAGTTAAATCTATTGGGAATGAAGCCTAAAACTCCCTCAGAGTCTATAAAGTCTTAATATTGAACGAAGGTATAAAATGTTGTTATGCACTGTTAATGTAATTATTCAATTAGCTTTCTACACATTACAAGTCTAATTTCCATCTTTTTGAAATATTGTTTCAAATGTACCAGAAAAAAATTATCCTGCTCCCAAAAAGTCACATATATATTATTCTCTTAATAGAATGTGTTCATAGATTGAATCATCAGTGTAGTCCTTGCCTCTGCCCTAAAAAGCCAATCTACCCCACCTCCTCAGTATGGGTTAAGCAAACAAAGAATATTGTAAACCTGGCCTCAAAACCTAGGGGTAACAGATCTGGAATTCCGAAAATTGTCAAATTATTTTGAGACCTACTTTTCTTTCATTTTTTATTTGTCTGCAATATTGTCACACATTGTATTTAAAGGCACGATAAAGTTTAAGAATATTGATTTTCAAATTTTGGGCTTTAAGTCCGTATAGTTTTAATTTAATCTTGGAACATAAACTAATTTTTTTTTTAATTTTTATTTTATGTTGTTTATGTCTCTACACTATTATCATATACTTTTACAAGGGCTACTACGTGAAATCAAAAAGAAACTAGCCCAGTCCTTTAATTTCACTTTTCGTTATATAGATGTAAATAACGACAAATTCCAAGACTGGTGTATCTCATCTACCCCAGTTATCTTGAAATTAAGGATACTACAGATACACCAAAGTCCACTTCATATTTGGATTTGTTTCTTGAAATAGACAATGAGGGACATCTGAAGACAAAACTTTATGACAAACGTGATGACTTCAACTTTCCTATTATTAACTTTCCCGTCTTGAGTAACACTATACCAGCAACCTCTGCATATGGCGTCTTCGTTTTTCAGCTGATCCGATTTTCAAGGGTATGCGTGAGCTACCCTGACTTTCGAAAAAGAGGATAACTGCTGTCACAAAAGCTTCTTAACCAGGGTTTTATCAGAGACAAGTTGATGGCATCACTACGGGAATTGTACGGTCATCATCACGAATTGATTGACCGTTACGGACTTCCAATATCTAAGATCATTTTTGGCCTGTTCCCACTGTCGTAACATTTCATGTGCCTCCACCGATTTGTGACTTCCACCGGTTTTACTTTGTTGAACTTCACGACGGGTGCCGTATACGGAGCAGGAACTGTTTACCATTCCGGAGCACCTGGGTTCACTCTGGATTTTATGGGAGTTCGTGTTGTTCATTGTTTTTTTTTTCAGTGTTTATTTGTTATCTTTGTGGTTGTTCATTTGTCTTCCCGGGTATGTATGGGAACGTTTTTTTTTATTTGCTACTTAGGTATATTTCTCCTCTATTGTAGATGTATACTCGTGACTGTGACGTCATTGCCTAACATATACACTAACTCAAATATATAAAGAAAGTCGAAGTCGTTAGATTTTTTTTATAAACGGGACCTGGCCAGCGTTTAACAAAATGTCGTGCGTTAAACAAAATCGTACGACTAATATTACGATTTCTTTGCATTTCACAAAGAGTTTTTTTTTAAGATATCGTACGATTAAAACAATCTTAGTTCCACGATCAGTCGTGGGCAGTCCTAGCTGTTAATCGCAGTGTCTTTTCAGCAAGAATTTTTACATTTTGACTGCAAAAAATTAAGGAAAAAAAATTCAGATTCTTGGAGAACTACATTTTAATTGTACGCCTTTATTTTACGCCGAAATTTTTATTGGACGATTTACATATTTTTTTTTTAAATGAAGATAAGATTTGTCTTTTTCACATTATAATTGCTGTATAATTGTGAAAAATATCACATGAAATACAGTTTTATACAATAAAATACAGGTTTCACTATAACTTTCTAATAAAAATCAAAAGATTTTAATAGTTATACAAAAACCAAGCGTGTCTGTTGTTTGAAGCATGTTGGATAAAAGCGAATTAGATTTTTAAAATATTGGAGAATCGTTAATAAACATCAACGCTTCATGTAAATTACTGCTGGCACACCAAAGCTGCAATTTATACTAGATATGTCGTAGATGTTTATCTTTTGGACGCAAAAGAGTTCTCCACGATAACAAAATCGTACGATCATGATTAATTTCTACGAATATGTCTGTGAAACACGCGTACGATTTCTCTTACGACAATCGTACGATCAATCGTGAATGGTAATAATACGCTCGCGTTGTGAAACGATGGCCAGGAGTCTAAATGGGTGGCTTTCTGACATTGTGAAATCAATTTTGTAATTTAGTCTTCTGTTTTATTGTCAAATAAAATGTTATGATTTTGTCCATTATGTGGCTGCATATGACATGCAACATTTTACTTTTTGACTTTCACAATCTATCTATCATTGTACAGAAGTATTTCCCATGGTGCGAAAGTGACGCCATGAAAGTCTGTTAAATCAAAGATTTAAAGAAAAATTGACTGTATAGATTTTAGTCAAAACAAATACGAAAAAAAGCCTTGATCAAAAACGTCTTTTTATTATAATGTTTATCTTACATCAGATACATTTCAGTAAAATATCTTTTTGAGCAAATATGTTGCTCATATCAAAATGTTAATTGAAAAGTACAAAAATGAGTGACGTTTGGTGTTTTTCATTGATTTCTTCACAATTAGAAACTTGGAAGGCTCTTTCACATAAATTATTTGTTAAACACAAACATATATCTGAAAATGAAATATTTTAAGAGTACCACAGTACTAAATGTCACCTGAGACGAAGTTTTTCATTACTTTTTTATGTTTTAATCGAAGGGGCCAAATATCAATGAAAGCACAAAATAAAGCATATAATTACCATGCCTTTTATGCATTTAGACTCTTTACAACATGCCGTTAAATGTATGTATGTTTTACAGTTTTAATAATAAAAAAAATTTAGTTTCTTTTTTATTTCTCAGTTTTATTTCTTTACAGCTTTGTCATACACTGTAGATAAGGTTTTCACAATTTTAATTCTCAAAAATTCTGGTTCTCAGAAAATACCGAGGCCTTATTATTCTGAGGAGAAGAAAAAGATACAAGAAGATTGAATGTTGATTTTAATAATAAAATTTGAAAAACAGGGAATTCAGATGTAGCTAAGGTTTCCGACAGCATTTTAGTTTTATATTAGTTTTCACTTATTTTGTGTAACAATGCTTCCGGCTGATCTCTTAGAAAAAAAAGTAAAATATGTAATTGTCTTTTGTTTAGTCGAGGGAAACCATATATATCTTGATACTTAGAAACATCCTTAGACACATGCAAAATGTTTACTACAAAAAGAATCAAAATAATACTTATATTTTTGTGAGAAAATATTCAAGCATTCTTGGTAATTTTAAATGTAAAACTCCCCGTTGGTGGATAACACGTCATATAAAATTGTAGCGATAATTACTACTGGAGTAGGAGCATAGTTTAGCGTTTTGATCACTGTATGCTATTTGTATATTATGATATATAGTAACATTAAATGAAATGTACAGGAATATTTATCTTTGACTTTTTATTCGGTTCACAAATTATTTCTTTCGGAATATAGTTTAATTTCAGATACCTTGTACAATGGTTTTTTATTTGTTTTTACATAAAAGCTTGTGGTACATTTTGTGCATTCACTTTGTAAGGTGTATGAGGAGGATCTCCTTTTTCACAAGTTTCATCGATCCTATACCTCCTGTCTCGTTTCACTCCTATGTAAAATATAATTCTATCCATTACCTTTTTATAGATATTTACATTTCATACATGTAGTAGTTGATCTCATCAAGGTGAAAATACTATTCTTTAGATTTTCTTAGTGTGTATGTGTGTATGTTTCTGTTTTTGTGCAGATTAGCCATTAGAAAAGTTTATTTTGACTTTCAATTTAGGTAAAAACTTACTTTAAAGAATGACACCTGTGGAAACCAAGGAGATTCTTCGACTCTTCAAATGTTGTATCGATACAGGAACTGCAGTTTTGCGTGAATTTGGGAGTAATAGGCTTTTGTCAAAGCACGGAGGTAGTTTTGAAAGATATATTGAAGATAGTATACATTATTTTTATCACCAATGGGACAAAAAAAGAACTGCTTGTTGTTTGTGTCCCCGACATGGATGTTCAATTCCCAAAAGCAATAAAATGTCAACAATAATGTTCAAGATGTTCTACGACGATAAAGGAGCTGTGGACCGAAATCACGTCGTATACATGAATGGGTGTGTAACTCAAAGATGTCTTCACAAATACACCTGCAACCAAAATACCAAGTTTAACATGTTGGACATAAGTTCTCTTTATTTCCTACTTTGTAACACTGGATCCTTATCTGTGGCGGAAAAGACATCTGTAGACACAATTAACTCAGTTAGAATTGCTATCTGTCATGCCTGGTCTACAACTTGTCACCCAAGCGGAAAGTTAAATGACCTTTGGAATGACCTTGAAACAGCTATTCTTAATTTGGCAAGTCCATATCTACAACAACTAATATCTTCTCAGATTTTGTCGCTGAAGAAAGTTGATTTTGATAAAGACGAAGTTACGGAACTTTCTCAGCAGTTAAGACAAATCATTACAGTAAGCATTCTATTGCATTTTGTTTTATCGCCAGACGTGAAGGATGAAGAATATAATTTTTTGAATTGCCAAAAATTAGGCGTGATGTTTTTTTTTTTTTTTTAAATAATTATTTTTTCAGTTAAAAGTCACATGTGTTTAATGTTAGAAATCTTGAAAGGACATTTTATACATTTACATTCATAAAATTCAGCATCTGGCTAGGTGTTTTTGCTATAGATTTAACTGACAACGATTGCTATGTAATTACAGTAGCTCGAAGGCAGAGGTGTCGTATTTTCCAACTTATTATGACTTACTCTATACCATATACAAACTAAAGACAAATAAAACCTACAATAATCTCTAACGTTAAGATGATTAAGAACTATATTTCCTTTTGTGTGTTTCATATGCTGTTAGTTTTCTTATAGGATTTTGAGGAAAACGCAATCACACAGACGAATAGAAATGACACTATTATAACTAGAATTGACGTTGTAGATGGTAAACTTGATTCTGTTGAAAAGAACCAAGAGGTGACAAGCAAAGTACAAGGTATATTAGCTTAATCAAAATACTATATATATAATGATAAAACAATGTGATGGTTAAACCGTTGGCAAATCTCATACCAGCACACACTAAAAATTCAAGCAGATGAACAGCATTTGTTGCTGTTTGCCATGGTAATGTCACAATGAGTAAAATAGAGAATGGAAACTTGTTTTGTGACTAAAGAGCAGAAAACAACTCAAAGGTACCAATGGGTCTTCAACGGAACGAGAAAATCCCGCATCCTGGCCCAAAACAATACCATACTAGTTCAGCGAAATTGACGGCACACTAAACTCCGAGGCCTTCAGCAAGGATGATCGCAGAAACCAAGACAAATAACACCACTTTGTTCATAGTCAAAACATATTTCTTTAGTTTTACAAAATTGTTGGAGTTTAAAGATTTCGAAACTTGTTTAACCTAAATTGTATTTAGATTGAGCACGAATGTATATATTGTAAGGGTAATAGAGAAGTAGAACACCGATGGTTTCTGACATTTCTTTAAAGAATGAAATTATATTTACCCTATCAGAAATTAAATGAACTTCAGCTGTTCAATTTTAAATAAATATCTGTAAATGAATACCGAAACGACAAAACAGTGGGAAAGGTCCACAAATTCGAAATCCAATGGAAAGAAAAAGCAGGAGAATGGAACACAACAAACAAACACAACAAGGACACATGCATAACTAAAAAATAATAAACGGATAATAAACTATATAAAACTAAACTAAACTAGAACAAGACATTGAAAGAACTAAAGCACTAGCACTGTGAACTCCCATAAAAAGCGGGAGTGACATCAGGTGCTCCAACAGGGTAGGGATGTCCTGCTCCGTTAATTGCACTCGTCACATTGCCAGTGGAGTATCAAGTCTGGTAAGGTGTCAAGTCCCGTGGGGTGTCAATTCCAGAAGGACGTGGAATCCATCTGAAGATGTCTAGTCTCATACGCGAGATAGAAACCTTGTATCGGCCAATCAGTTCGTGATGACGACCGTAAAAATTTTGGAGTCATGAAATTATCACAAACCCTGTCTTAGAAGTTTGTGTGACAGCAATCTAGCTCTGTCGAAGAAATCGCCGTATAAACCGCATGGGCGGCAGGATCGAATAAACTGTGAAATGTACACACCATAGGCGGGAGACCTTAATATGTTACTGCTAAGAAAGGAGAAGAAACTGGCTATTTTAAATGAACCTTATTATTTTTGCTTTAATTGATCAATACTGTAGAAAATTCGTTAATTCTTCTTTAAGAAATATATATTTATACATATTTGACTTTTCAGTTGATTTGGAAAATTTAATTTGTATAAAAAAAATATGATCCAAAATCAGAAATTGTTACTTTAGATTATTTTTTTTAAAAACCTTATATGATCTCCACGACTCAGTATTTTAAGTTTCACATGATAAATTCCTTTAATGCAATGCCAGATTGCTTTGACCAAGACAAGGCAAATTCTAAACTGGAACATTTTCCCCTTACTTTTCATATGTTGGTATTTTAGTCTTTCTTCGTGAACAGTAGAAAAGGTGAACTATGAAGTTACACTTTGATTGCACATAGTAATTCATGGAAGTCTCACATTTTAAAATTTACATGCTCCATGCAGTAGAGTAGTTAAAACTTTCAGACTAAAACAGCCATTTTTAGAATTTGCATGGAATTTCTGACGTCATTTGCACTCCTCATAGAGACAGGGAAATTTTTCGAACCATATATATTTGTTTCTGTGACCATCGAGTTGTTGTATGAGGTTTTCATTTATGTCAGACATAATAATTTTTGACGACTTTACAAACCGTCTGCACCAAACCATTTTGTGTCCTTTACTGAACATTATAAACTTTCTGAGGAAAGGGATGATACGATAGACGTGAGGAATAATACATTTATTGGTTTTAAAACAACGCAGTTCGACGCAAGAAGAATAATGAACATGTTGAACAACCGTATATTTTAAACCTTTCCTAATATCAGTTAAATCAAAAGTTCAAAAGTTCAAATTATATTCACCAACGACTTTTTTAAACTCATTTTCTTCCAAACTTTGCTGACATATTATCTAGATATACATTTTTCTACAATTTGTTTTGTTTTTCGTGTTTGTTTTTGTTTTTTGTTTTGGTTTAGTACAAAAATGTATTTTGCATTTATCAGTCAATAGAAATACATGCATTTTTGCATGGCGTTTTGAAGGAGGACAAATGTACCTAAAGAGTAAACCGAAAAAAGCAATTCATTAGACAGTCAAACCCGGGAAGACAAATGAACATCTACATGCACAACAAATAAACGCTGAAAACTAAAAACCAACGAACAACACGAACTCCTATAAAAACCAGGACTGAACTCCGGTGCTCCGGAAGAGTAAGCAGTTCCTGCTCCGTATACGGTACCCTTCGTGAAATTCAACAAAGTCAATCCGGCAGTAGTCAGAAATCTGTGGATGTACACGAAATTTTAAGACAATGGGAACAGGCCAAACATCGTCTTAGATATTGGAACACTGTAATGGTCAATCAATTCATGATGAAGACCGTAAAACTTCCTAATGACATCACGTTATCCGATAAAGCAGCTTTTGTGATAGGAGTAATAATTTTTTTAACGTCATGGTAACTCACGCATGCCCTTGAATATCAGATTAGCTGAGATACGTAGACGCCATATGCAGGCGATGCTGGTATATTGCTACTCAAGAAGGGAAAGTTAATAGGAATGTTGAAGTCATTACGTTTGTCATAAACGTTTGTCTTCAAATGTCCCTCATTGTCTATTTCAAGAAACAAATCCAAATATAAAGCAGACTTCGATGTACCTGTAGAATCCTTATTATCAAGCTCACTGGGATAGATGGGATGTAGAAAGCACTGTAATGTTTCGTTATTTAACGAGAAGACGTCATCTACATAACGAAAAATGATATTCAAGGATTGGGCTAGTTATCAAAATTTGAACTGGCCGAGTCGCAGCAGATAAAAACAGGATAAGAGAGAGTTTAAAAATGTAATATAAAATGTTTTCTTGATCAACTGTGGTTTTAAATATTGTCCTTGCTAAAATAAAATCCATGTTTTTAAATGAGTCATTATTACCATTTTAGCAAATGATTTTGTTTTGTCTGCCCACTTTAAAAGAGAGGTCTGAAAGCAACAACTACAAGTATATGTATACGATATATACGATAAAAATGAAATGCATGTACTTACTGTTTAACTATAGAAGTACCTAATATTCAGTGTATGCTGACATTGCAAACCTTATTTGAATCATTTTTTTTATCTTACAGTTGAAATATTACATAAAGTCGAAAGAATACTTTTTGCCGTGAAGTATGACAAGCCAAAGGATACATTCATACCTCAAGGTAATTGCAATTTGAGCCTTTATCTTCATGTTTAACAATATATTAACTGTGTATCACTACATGGAGGTTATTAGTCAACAATCGATTGATCGCAAACGGTTTTCTGGATATTAACTTATTACATAACATCGTTACTGACTATGTTCATGGTATAACTGTAATACGAATGGGGATATAATTAAAAGTACACTGTAAGGTGCAATTAAGTACTGTTTACTTAAGTTTATACATGTACAGTCATTTTCTGTTGGCAATGTCTTTAATTTAACGACATTAATAGTTTCAAACGTTTTTGAATGGTCCTTAAATAGAATCTTTCCGGTGTTACTGACAATATTTGCTGAATATTATATCAGAAATATACATGTATTACACTGAAAAGGGATTTTATTTTTAAATGGTGGAAAATGATACAGTATATAAGTATGGGATTTTAAATAAATGTCATTTTTATATAATATTTACGATATCACTAGTTGAAAACGACATATATTTTTTGTCTCATATTATAACTGTTATCTGTAAATGCACTTCATCTCAACTTAACAGAAACATTCTCATGATTCAGCTTTTGATTATTTTCAAATAAAAGTATGCATACTTACAGTCCTACATAATAGGTTTTCTACAAAAAATAGTCTCATGATACAGCAAACAATCACAGAGATCCAAGACTTTTCCTCTCTATTATATAATCTCCTCACAAACATAGCCCATGGTTTCTAATTTGTATATTATACCTATAATACCAACCCTCGATACAGGCCCTCGAATTGATATTGGACACTCGGGTCGATATAGCATATGATATCGATTTGGCCATGTATTATTATCCATGTATATAACATGTTGACACAACACCGCTATGTCAACCGTACATGTAAGTGTGGATATAACATTTTTATTGGTAATATTTTGCTAAATGTAAGGCACGATGTTCATACAGATGGTTAAACGTTATATGCACAAAGACAAAAAATGATTGCCGATAACCCCCGGATCCTTTGCGAACTTAACGGTTTAAAAGATTTCATTGGTCAAGGAATGTGCCATAACGTGTAAATTTAGATTTATGTAGATTTCGAGCTCAAAGTCAAATAAATCCCAAAACAAAAACTTTCTAATAAACTATTAATATCTGCTCTATTTGTAATAGCCTAGTTGTTCAATTTTTATTTATCAGAGTAAAAATATATATCTAGGAAGACAAAGACATAAAATACTAATATCTATCAAAAAATGAGAATTAATTCATGGATGCCGTTTTTACCTTACCTGACCATGATAGCAATTGTCATATTTCAAGAAAAAGAAAAACTCAAAACTTTAATAGAAAAACATGTTGCTAAAATATGTGTATATCAATCTACCACGGTACAGCTGTAGGTAAGAAATGGTTATGGTACAAAAATATGACGACGGTACAAAATGATTTCTGCAATGGTACGAAATGACTAGCTTCGTGCATTTATGTAGGTAGACAATACCACACGTTATTAATTAAGAACTGAGTATATTTCGATAGGTCTGGGCGCACTAGAATTATTTACGTCTATCGATTGTTACTGAAACACTACAACAATAATTTACATTATTACATGATTTTTTTTTCTATTTTCTGACTGGATGAGAAATGTCTGAAAGGTCTTGAGTACTCGTGATAGCAGCTGAGAAGTATATAAATTTAGTGCAAGAATACAGCTTGCACGGTTAAAGGATTAAAAAGATCCTGATCGGTCAAGCGGAATGTGATAGTGACTAATTTGTTCTTAAAATAGAAAGTGAAAGTCCATTTTTTCCGATTCGCAACAAAAAATAATTACTGGCTATGTAACAGGTCAAACAGAATTTAATAGTGACCAATTTGTTCTGAAAATAGAAAGTGAAAGTACAGTTTTCCGATTCATGTAATAAAACAATTACTGATTATGTAATAGGTCGCTCTCAGGATTATATTTTGCATGAAACTTGGTATCATGGAATATTTCTTGATAGTCCACCATTCCCTTAAAAGCAGCTAAGATAAATATAAATATGATGTCATAAATTCAACTAGTGGTATATACAAGCCATATGGATTTTTTTCAAATAATGCAATCTATTTCAAATTAAGTTAACCTCCATCTCAAGCCCTCATTGTGAAATATTTAACCCGCATAGTTCATTTTTCAAGTTATACAGTGTATTATCGTTAAAAAATGTACAGATGCAAGAATAAAATCTGATAATCTTAAAAAAACACAATACTGTAAATCACAAATTTTCGTGGGTTAAAGTTTTTTGGATTTGTTTCTGAAAATGATTCAACAAATATTGATTAACGAAGGGGTTATACTTGAGCATTATAAGTAAGGTCAAGAAATACCAAAGGGATATAATGTACTTTTAATGACCGAGCCGTTAGGAAAATTGATAGAAATTCAAGTATCGCACTCAGTACACCATGCCTTTAATGTGGTATAATAGACATTGACTTACTTGTCAAATAGTTTCCCCTCGAGGGTTTACCGGATGAGTTTGGATGTTAAATTTCACTTTGACAGTTAACCGTGTAAAAACTTGATGATCATCGTGCTGATCAACAATGACAAAGAATTTAAATTAACTGATGTTTTTTCATAACTAAAATTTACAATAAAAGCAATTATTTTCATGAAAAGATTTTATTGACAATAGAGTTATTACACACATAAATTTGTTATTCTTATATGACTTCACCATAATCGACATTTGAACTAAACTGTGGTAAAATTTCAGTAAAACCACGTAAGTGCAACCGTCAATTTCTGGTTTTTGTGGCTGTACTCTTTATCTCCCCCAGTAAAAGCACATAACTAATTTGCGGTTCGTCTGCATTCGGAATATGTTCGTTGGGGCAAAATCTTTGGGACAAGCATGTCCACAATGACAATTGCAATGAAAGTTGAGCATGCAGGGGAGACTGTTCCAAAATTCAAATATTATAACTGGTGGGAACTTCACTGTATACATTCTAAACAAAAAAGAGCATTCTGATACTTAAATTTACTGCCGTCCATCAAAACATGGTTCATTCACGAGTTCTAGAACAAAATGTGTGAATTAGTTAGTTGTCTACTTTCGCCTATCTCAGAACTGTTTAGTTTTTCAAAGGAATCAAAAAAGTGTTTTTTGGGAGATTTTTATAACAGATGCACTTTATTTGTGTAAACTACGAAAATACACAAAAATAAGGCGCAAATAAGGCGCACCCGTAGTAAAATATCCCAACAAAGCACAGTCATGACAGTATGGCATGGATTATTTCTTAAATAAGTATCCGAGGCAACACTCTTCTTACACCACCACATTTCAGTGGGAAAACCGGAGAAAAATAATGTTGGGGATTCATTTTCGTTGATTATACTTATCCACGAATTAAACAAAATTAAATCCCCAACTAAAATGTCTGCGTTTACAGTGTACATTGAATAGCACTGTCAAATTGTGTATCAAGTTTTATGTTTAAATTAACCACGAATTCGAAGAAAGGACACTCGGACAGGAAATCGAAATACCCACAAGTTCGTGGTATTAATAAACAGACCACAAATATTTACATTCATGTATTTAAACAGGTGTTTATGGTAAATAGTCTTAAGCTAAAAATATCAAAATATCCTCTGAGGATCGCAAGAATTACTATTCGTAGTAATTCCATATTTATTGTCGACAAAATAGTTTACATTTTGCCATATGACTGCAACTATTTGCAGATGTATTATGGTACGAGTCTGTCGTCGTCACGGTGTCGTCGTAAGCCAGTGCCGTCATCCGTAGAAAGTTAGTTTTCCTCTTATTTAGTTTTGTTCTATTGAATGTATCCTTATAATATTTTAGCGTAATGTTTCCCCATAAAAATATAGATTGAGGATGATTTTGGGATATCTGGCCCCTCTCTTTTTCCTGGGGTCATTAAGGTTTTTGATGATTTTGTATTTAACTTTTTAGATTTTTGTCCGAATTATTACATTGTTCCTCAGTGAAAATGGAATACTTCATAAGATCTGTTTTTTTACTGTGTCCGTCTGTTTGAGCGGTAAAAGGGTGCAAAAAGAGATACACCTTACTTTTCGAAACATTTTATTTCTTATCCTATTTTGATAGTTTTTTTTTTTTTTTTCTTGTTTCATTATCAGAAATGTAACTTTCGTGGCAGAGATAAAAGGGATTAAAGGGGCCAAGTTTAGCCATTTTACAGGACCCTAAACTTTGTATTTATCATTCGACTTTAATTGTTGTTCCTTTTATTTCATCTTGAATGCTCCCAGTAGTATGTCAACAAATTTTTCTGTTACGGGTTGGGTTATAAAGGCCAAAAATTAAAAGAAACTGGCTTGATATTTAATTTTTTTCTATTTTCATCCAATTCTTATGGGTTTTTTTTTCTTTTAATTTACTTTGTTGAGTCCTTTCGTATCCTGTTATTTGGAAAACGTAACTGATTCTGGTAAGTGTTTCAACGTACACATATACGAAAGTATTGTTAAAAATGTTTGCAAATATAAGATTTTATCATAACCGTAATACAGATGGTTGAGCGTGTAACGCACAAAACCACACTCACACGATTCACACGTTACACGCACACAATTCGCACGTTACACGCACACGATTCACACGATACACGCACACGATTCGCCCGTTACAGCCAAACCACACGATGCACGTTACACGATACACGATTTCCGATCGTGCGATTTCTATTAATTAAGTTTGTAAGATACGAACGCAATATAATGAAACGAATTAATTAAATTTTGTGTCAGATATGAATAGCACTGAAATATATTTAAAAATTTGGTTTGATTTGAAATAAATAAATATGATAAAACCATGAAAAGGAAGCCGGTTTAATTAAACGGCCCACATTAAACTGTTTTCATAAATACAACTATTTATTTGCGTATGCTATTTTTTCTAATGGGAAATTTATTAAACTTTATAATAGAACTGTAAAATTATATTTTAAATTTATTTAAAATCAATAAACCTTTTCGTGTTATTTTAATATCATTACAATTAGCTAGGACATACTAACCAAAATTGATATGATAATAATAAAGTTGTCAGCAAAATAAACATTATGACACAATTATTGCTCCTTTCAAACAAAAGACATCATGTCATGGGGGTAGTCTACGAACGACGTCTGGGCTCAAACAACATTTAATTAGACAAGGGATTAAGAGTTTTTCTGACGGGACAAATTCTTATTTACCTGTACATCTACCTCAGATATACAATGTTAAATGGTTTAATTATAAGTTAAATTGTAATAATATTTCATTTATTCATTAACAATATAAAGTATAATATAAAATATTAACTGTTAATATATAGTTGATTTAAATATGATATTTCTTTTATTATTTATTCATTTAAAACATAATTAAACCATAAGTGAATAAAAATATTTAATATTCTCTACGTCAAACATTTTTACATACATGTAAATATATTTATAATATAATTGAAGGTTATCTGAAAACGTAACTATAAATGTATACATTTGAATATAATAATTATTTTGTCAATAAATTGTTTTTAGTGATCTATTTTATTTCAGTAAATTCATGTATACTTAATTTATTAATTTTATTTAGGTATGTCAGATTTCTTATGTCTTCAATCAGAAAGCTCATCTCAGATAAATTGACTGGTAAATACATACAAGTAGAACCTCTTAATCCCCCGTATAATTAGATGTTGTTTTAGCCTAGTAGTCGTCCGGGGAATAAGCCGTCTTGGGAATATAATAACCAAATAATTACTTGTGTAAAAATATACTATGCAGATATAAATTAATAAACGATTTTGTCCAAAAAAAATTAAAATCGAACGATTAGAAGCTGTGTTTGAATATTAATATCAACATTTTCAAACATTTGACACAGGTGGAAGTTCGTTCCAATCATATTTTAATTCGAGTTTGAAATATGCACGGATTTGAAATCACACGTTTTAAAATCTGTCTCGACCAATGAAATCTCGTACACGTTACACGATTCAAATCGCACGTTGCACGCACACGATCCACACGTTACACGCGCACGTTTCGCACGTTACACGATTCTTTTGGTTATTTACAAGTTTAACCAAGTGTAATATTGTCTATTTGAAAAACAAAAATAATTCGTTCAGTTCTTATATCGTGAATAAAATCTTTATAAATATGTTCATATACAGTGACGCGAATGACTCCATTAAAACATGAACTTATTTCTGTCAATGTTTACATTAGAATATCAAACAACTTATAGACGAAGTATTTTCATTAATAGGTTGAATTTACGATTTCTATATTTAGAAATCCGATTTCCTTGGTTCATGAGTCCCTTCCTTTTCATACTTACTTTAAAAAAATTATACAATCAGTCCTTGTTTAGTTTAGAGTGTTACGATTTTTTTCTCTCTTTGTTTAATGATTATATTATGATAGGAACGGAGGACTGTCCTGTGTTATGGCATGTAGCGACTCCCGAAGGCTGGAAAATAGATGATTTAGAAGCAACTGGAACAATAAACGATGAAAATTTCAAAGTTAAGTTTGTACGGAAGGGGTCTTTGGTGATGCTTACAACCATACCAGCAAATATTCTCCATGATCAGGACAAATTTGAAGCTGCGATAAAATCTTTCCTTTCTAAATTGGTAGAAGAGTTAGAAGTTGATACTACACGAAGTTGCTGCGTAAATGTAAGACTTCATGTACTCGGCAAAAATGAAGGTTTGTTTATATATATATAACATTATGTTTTCAAATTTACATAAATTCTTATTAAACATCATAATTGGTTATTCTAATGCAACATAACATATAACGTCCTTTTTGATTGGATAACGTCAAGCGTAAAATCCACGGTTTACCGTCGGAACCATTGACGACAACGTTGCGCAAACGCATTTGACATTTCCTGTTTACTTTTTATTCTTTTTTTTTTAACGTTTAACGGAGGTTGCATTAGAATGGGGATAACTGTATTGTATTTTATCAGTTGCCGACATAAACCGGTGGTTTTACCATCGCTAATATCCGTTTACCTGGCTCCGCTACGCGTCGCCAGGTAAACTCAATTTGCGACGGTAAAACCAGCTGTTTACGTCGACAACTAATAAAATAGAATACAGTTATCCCCTAAGCCTAATGTCAGACAGAAAAACCACAGGAGACTGGACAGTTTAAGACGCTCGTGCAGGATATGTTGCGCTAATATTCCTTTATCAAGAACAATGAAAATCAGGTCAGACAGAGATGAACACTTTCCACTTCCTGTGCATCTAACATTCTTCAATAACATATTTCTTTATTTATTTATTTAAGGTTTTACTAAACATTCATATCAGTGAGTCTAAATGGTTATTGTTTCTGGGAAGAAAGAATAAAAAGTAACTATTCAGCACGATCTAATTTAGAATATGGTAAAGTCCGATTTTACGCAAAAATCAATGATATACAAATAAAACAATCATTCTACTCTTGTTATAACATATAAGCAATTAAACATTTAAGAAGGTAATAATAATTTACGACTGAATTAATAAAAAAAGTCATCGTTTTTATTGATATTATTAAAACATTGATAGAAGTTTGCCACAAAACGGTTTTTACCGTTTATGTAGTTCCTTCCTTCAGTTTGTAGCGACAGATACAACAATTAGCAGACGTGCTAGTGTCTAAAGGATCGTTGATTTCAGAGATATGTCTGTCATAACTATTTAAATAAATATACATTTTGAGGCAGCAGAACCTTATCAGTATGTTTTCATGTAAAATCAAATTTGTCTGGAAGACAATTTCGTCATATGTGTGAACTTTCTTTCCAAAAACATACATTTGTATCTCCTGTTAACAGTGTTATGATATTGTAATTTATTTATCTTGGCTCAATTTGTTTTGTGTGGCCTTATAACATGTACAATATGCTTACATAATACTTATAGTTGTTTACCAAATAATGTTATAACTGTGCAGTTTAGAAATAACTGGAACAATAATAGATACTGATGGAATGATTAGAACGTTCTATTTGACTTACATAATAATTCTGGAATGATCATAATATACGATGTGTTATTCAAACTTCCACCGAATTCCAGAAGTTTCCGTTCTACAGTATTCTACGAGGATCCTTTCAACAATGTTTGATGGATTTCCGTGGCGGCTATATATACGGACAAGAAAGACTTTCAGAACAGATCAGATCATACCAGACATTAACGTTCTTGTGTTCTCAAATGTTGGATTGACATACTTTTATTTACCTTACACACATCATACTAGATTGTGACTGATTGGATATAATATTCCGTTTGGCTTCCCGCAACAGTGACGAGAAGAATTCCGTATAAAGAAAAGACAAAGGATCGGACAGACATATTTTAAAGAGTTAAGTTGACATTTCATTTTGTGTAATATTTTTTGTAAACTTGTATCGAATAAATCTTGTTAAATTTTATTATTGATTTGTGTCTTTTGTATTCTACAATTAAAAGGTGATATCTAGCCGTAACAGAAATTGGGGGCTGGTCCGGGATAACGTTAATATCTTTTTAAAAAATGCTCAGTATTTTTATTAGAATTAACCAACAAAATTCTACAACGTGACATTTGATAATGGTAAATTTTTGAAAACGCCAGTCCTGAACGTGTTTGATAAATTAGTGTTGCCTGGTAAACATCTACAAATAGATTTTAGAGCATCTATGAGAAAACAAATTATAAAAAATTTGGTAGTAGACAATTTAGTTCACTCAGAAATTTTTGGTGAAGAGGCTCTTCAACTCAAGGTCGAAAATGTTGATGCTTTCAAATTAAAACAGCTTGAAGTAGAACATGATCTTATATTAAAACAATTGGAAAAATAAAAAGAAGAAAAAAAGGCAGAACTTGAAATGAGAGAAAGGTTAGAGATGGCGAAAATAAAAATGGAAATGGTCAATGTAGAAAGCAACACTAAATATGAGTCAAAATCAGAACATTTTGATGCAGCAAAAATATATGTTTGGTTCTCAAATTTTGTGAAAAAACAGTTGATAAATTTTGTACACAGTTTGCGAAAATTGCTCAAAATTTGAAATGGCCAAAGCCTTATTGGACTACAATGCTGCAAAGTGTTTTTGTGGGCAAAGCTGGTGAAATTTACTCCGCACTTTCGTCGGAAAAAAAGTTCTGATTATGACACTGTTAAACATGAAGTTTTGAAAGCTTATGAGCTAGTGCCAGAAGCATATAAACAGAAATTTAGGTCTTATAAAAAGTTTGAATCACAAACCTATGTTGAATTTGCCAGGGAAAAAGAAGATCTATTTGATAAATGGCTTACGTCAGAGAAAATAGATAAAGATTTTGATAAATTAAGACAATTAATGTAATTAGTAAAGTTCAAGCAGTGTGTTAATTTAGACTTAAAAACACATTTAGATGACAAAACTGTTGAGACATTGCAAGATGCAGCTGTTGTTTCCGATAATTATACCCTCTCTCGCATAAAAGAACTTTCAAGGGTCAAAATGCTAATACTTCAAGCGGAAATTACAAAAATCAATTTATGTCTGATGGGTTTGTTTCTATTGTTGATAATACTACTCCTCAGCCTATTAAGATTTTACGGGACACCGGAGCTTCTCAGACTTTGTTTTTAGAAGGTGTGTTGCCTTTGTCCGAGGATACGTCCGTTGGTGCCTCCGTTTTGTTACAAGGTGTGCAGTTAGGTTATATTAATATTCCCCTCCATCGTATTTATTTGAAGTCAGATTTAATTACTGGACCAGTTGTTGTGGGTGTTCGTCGTATTCTCCCTGTTGAGGGTGTTTCATTATTGATAGGAAATTATCTAGCTGAACCAATTGTTACCAGCGAACCGGGCGGTGGATGTTAAATCACCTGAAGACGATGCTGAACTGTATCCAGCTTGTGTTGTTACTAGGGCGATGGCAAGAACACACCCAAATGAGGATTTACAAGAAAGCCAGTATGATTATATGGACCTTTCTGACACTTTGCTTGCCGACATTGAAGGTCTCGGTAGCTCCGAAAAGGCCATAAGACCACATGGTACTAACAAGCATGTAATTATGCCTGGCCAGACGTGAACAGCCATTCATTAGACAAACGAAAATGTATGGAAGAACAAAATAAAGATCCTGAGGTTCTTCAGCTCCGCAAGAGGGCTCTACCCCAAGAAGAAGCAGACAAAGTGACCGAATGTTACTACCATCAAGACGGCATTTTGATGAGGAAGTGGAGGCCCCCTGATGCTATCCAGAGGAGGAATGGATAGTGGTATACCAAATAGTGGTACCTAAAGTCTATAGGCAAGAAATTATTGGTCTTGCCCATGACACCCCCTTGGCTGGACATTTATGTATAGGGCAGACTTGCCTTAAGATCGTAGAACATTTCTACTGGCCCAGACTTAGAAATTGTGTCACAGACTACTGCAAATCATGCCATATATGCCAGGTTGTTGTCAAGTCTAACCAGAAAATACCACCAGCCTTTGAAGAACCTTTCAGCCGAGTTCTTATTGATTGCGTTGGACCTTTACCAAAGACCAAGACTGGAAATGCGTATTTATTGACGATCATGTGTACATCCACGCGCTTTCCTGATGCTATTCCCTTAAGGAATATCAAGACACCAACTATTGTCAAAGCTCTTATCAAATTTTTCACATTAGTAGGACTTCCTAAGTCTATACAGTCCGACCAGGGTTCAAATTTCATGTCAGGTTTATTTCAGGTCGTTTACCAGTTAGGGACCTTTGAAATTGATTAAGGACAAATGGCTTACTGAACAAACTGACTTGAAACTTCTAGATTATGTATCTAGATTTAAAGAAAAATTGTAAACTGCTTGTCAAATTGCTCAGAAAAAAACGTATAAACTGTACAGACTAAGATGAAAATATGGTATGATAAAGATGCCTGGGACAGAGTTTTTGAGCCTGGTGGTAAGGTACTTGTACTTTTGCCAGGCCCTGGGCATCCTTTACAGGCTAAATACTGTGGTCCTTATACAATCGAGAGTAAAATCAATGATTTGAATTATATTGTAAAAAATCGAGGTCGGCGTAATAGAGTGTGTCACATTATATGTTAAAACTATATTTTGAGCGTATTAATGAAGGTAAGGGTAAACCAGTTGCCACTTTAGCCATGGTTGAATCTGAGAACGATCATGACAAACCCGACATAATTGAACCATCTTTTGATTCCAAGACTTTGGAACAAACTGTTAGATTGTAAAATTCAGAAATTTTGTCAAATTTAGACTCAAAACTTGCACATCTGACTTTCGATCGGAGAGGAAAATTGAAAACTTTGGTACTTTCTTTTAACAATCTTTCTTCAGATGTGCCAAACAAAACCACTGCTGTTTGTAATGATGTTGATATAGGCGATGCTTCTCCAATTAAGCAACATCATTACCGGCTTTATGTGACAAGAAATCAGATATAGGCTTTACAATGATATTATTGAGCCGAGTAACAGTGAATGGAGCTCTCCTTGTCTCCTTGTTCCCAAACCAGATAAAACCTTTCGTTTCGTTTCTGATTTTAGAAAAGTAAATTCAGTTTAAATATCTGACTCCTATCCGATTCCAAGGATGGACGATTGCATTGATAACATTGGACAAGCAAAATTCGTAAGCAAATTTGATTTATTGAAAGGTTACTGGCATGTACCCTTGACACCGAGAGCTCGTGAAATATCAGCTTTTGTCACACCAGACGGCTTGTTTCAATATACTGTCATGCCGTTTGGTATGAAAAATGCTCCAGCTACATTTCAAAGAATGATCAATAATGTTATAAAAGATTTAGACTGTTGTTATGCTTATATTGATGATATTATTGTATGTAATGATAGCTGGGAAGAGCATTTAACACATTTATATGATACCTTTGGGAGATTGTCACAATCAAATTTGACTGTTAATCTTGGTAAAAGTGAATTTTGTAAGGCCACTGTTGATTATTTAGGGCACACAGTTGGCCAAGGTAAAAAGAAACCTATTATAGCTAAAGTGGATGCAATTACCAATTTCCCTCCTCCTACAAATAAAAAACACCTCTCACCTTCATACATAAAATGAGAAACAAAAACCAGAGGTTGACTAGGTGGAGTTTATTGTTACAGGACTATGATATTATTGTAAAACATATTAAAGGTAAAGATAATGTAATAGCACATGCTTTATCTAGATCTTATTAAAACACTGTATACATACTATATATTTTTGTATATATTGTTCATGAAAACTTCTTGTTACACTCAAACATCTTTTAAGGGGGGAGGTGTTATGGTATTGTAATTTTTATATTTATTTATCTTGGCCCAATTTGTTTTGTGTGGCCTTTTAACATGTACAATATGCTTTCATAATACTTATAGTTGTTTACCAAATAATATTATAACTGTGCAGAAATCACTGGAACAATAATAGATACTGATGGAATGATTAGAACTTTCTATTTGACTTACGTAATAATTCTGGAATGATCATAATATACGATGTGTAATTCAAACTTTTCCGAATTCTAGAAGTTTCCGTTCTACAGTATTCTAAGAGGATCCTTTCTACAATGTCCGATGTATTTCCGTGGCGGCTATATATACGGATAAGAAAGTTAGACTTTCAGAACAGATCAGATCAGACCAGACATTATCATTCTTGTGTTCTCAGATTTTGGATTGACACACTTTTATATACGTTACACACATCATACTAGATTGTGACATTTCATTTTGTGTAATATGTTTTGTAAACTTGTGTAAAATAAATCTTAAATAAATTTTATTATTGATTTGTGTCTTTTGTTGGCTACAATTAACAGGTGATTTTTGGCCGTAACAACAGTGAGACTATGGAAAACTAAACAGTGTTCCCGTCGTGTATATACCACTTTATAGATTGTTTGTTTGTTTCTACCCAGTCAAAAATGCATTCGAATCAGCTCTTTGATGTTTCAGTTTTGTTTTTAGATTTCCATAGTTTTTATATTCAGTTCGTCAAAATAGGCATCATATTGAGTGCATTAGACTTTCAGAATAAACATATCTCCGTAACTTCTTTTTGTCGGTAACATACTAAGTTTTGTATGTTTTGTTTACCAATTTTAGGAAAGAAAAAGAAACCATTCTCTTTGACAAAAGGCTTTGGTAAAGCTACAATTGTTCTTAAAAATTTATGGTCGAGATTTAAATTCTAAATTCAGTCTTTATAAAGATTATTTTAAGTATTCTTTCTCAAAGCATTGAATAACAATATTCTCTAATGACTGATCATATGAATGAACACAAATATCTTATAGAGAACTAAATTATTTTTAATAATAATGAGCTCCATGTTTATTGCTATTTACGACATAATTTCATAAGAGTGAAATATTACACAAGAAATAAAGGATCACTCTAAAAACCGTCCCGGAAAAACAAATGTCAATTGACTATTTTCCAAAAACCAGATGACAAGGACAGATAACCCAAGTTAACGTGTAGAACTTCTATTAGCTGCAACAGATTGTACAGTGAACGTATTTTGTTTTGAATAGTTAAAATAATATTTCATGGTTATGATTTTTTGATTTTGAAAATAAGTCTAAAATGGAGAAAAAAAAGCATTATATATATATATATATATATATATATATTTATATATATATATATATATATATATATATATATATATATATATATACTTGTACTATTTTGGGTATGTGCACTGAAAACTAAATGTCTTATTAAACAAATAGCTTGTGATTTATTGTCAAAGTCCATGTAATATGTTTTTTTATTATTTGTATTTTATTTTTTTGACTATCTATTTTGTTACAGTTGATTTGTGTTACACCTGAATTTATCTAAGGGAAAAAACAATCAAGGAGTGATAAATCTAAGCTGTGAATAATAAATATTTTTGCAATAAATTTGTTCACAACCTAAATTTGGACATCAATTAATAATAAAAAAAAAAACAAATATAAATATTAATAATAATTTTCCTGTACCTCAACCGATTTGTGACTACCACAGATTGACTTTGTTGAACTTCACGATGGGTGCCGTGTACGGAGCAGGAACTGCTTACCCTTTCGGAGTTCACTCTTTATGTTTTTATGGGAGTTTGTGTTGTTCATTGTATTTTAGTTTTCAGTGTTTTGTTTGTTGTGCTTGTGGTTGCTCATTTGTCTTCCCGGGTTTGTTTGTCTAATTGATTGTGTTTTTTAGTTTGCTCCTTAGGTATATTTGCCCTCTTTAGTAAGTTTATAAATTCCCAACAGTTTATAACTTTTATAACATAATATTGTCTACGTAAATAAACACCTTTTTCTCAGCTGAGAAATTGTATATCTAATCATCAAATTGCAAGTAACCTTCCTACCTTCACCCGTCTGGTATTTGTTAATTATATGTGTTATATTGGATAGTGTTAACATTGATAAGCCTGCCAAATAGCTAATTATTTCAGTATAACGCGTATATCTGGATAATCCCCCCCCCCCCCCCCCCCGATACCGCTAGATGGCTATTTTATTGGAGATAAAACAATCAAATGTCAAGATAGAAGGATACGGCATTGGAAATAAAACCTTTTCAGCTTACATAAACATACGTATTGGCTACATGTTTACATTATCTACTCATTTTTTATCTATTTTAGTGGCTATTGGGTATGATTCTCCAATAAAACTTCAGACATCTGATAAAGGTGTACAAGTAAAGATACAAACGTACAGCAAGGCAGTGCAAGCTAGTGCAGTAAAAGCATTAGGCCAACCCCTTTCATATATACCTGATGTGGAGACAGTTGAAGGTCAGTTAATTTTGGGATTGAGAAATGTATAATGAAAAATGCTTTAATCACTAACCGCAGATGGAAATTAACTTTATCATAGCGTTTCTTCCACGATAATAGCCTTGCGCCCTTCTTTATATGTAATTTGCTTCACATTTCTTCAGATTGTATACTCTAGTTATAGCAAACTGACGTACTTACAGTACAGCTCAAAAACCTGACTTCATGACTACTAATGATCACTAGCCTGTCAACGCTGGGGTTGTGAGTTCGACTCCGATCTTAATTGACAAGGATTGCCAATTTTCCTACCGAAGGTCGGTGGTTCTCTCCGGGTACTCCGGCTTCCTCCACCAATAAAAACTGGCGCGGCGCGAAATGGCACAAATGTGCTGAAAACGGCGTTAAACCCCAACTAAACAAACAAACAAACAAAAAACCTGATTTTACATTAACTTCAAGGTAACATAATCTCTGGTTCAAATATCTGCTCTGGGACTAAACACCAGAGATTAGAACAGCTAGGAGCAGTCAAGTGGGTGGCCAACCACAGATTGGAAAGCAGAGATTCCTATCACTTGCCGTATCAGTAATATTCTCTGCATTATTTATTTTTTTTCAAATATGTGGTCAGACTTATTCAAACTGAGAGTGCATTGTTCTATTGCCAAAAAAACAGAGTTGAATCAGCTATCATTAAGTACTCTTAAATGTTGAATTTTCAGGAAACATACTTGGTTTCCGACAAGAGATTTATGTAATAGTGGTTATATGCTGTCAAAAATTGGTAATTATGATGAAATAAATGAAAAATGACCAATTTCACTCATTTTTGCACCCTTGAATTAAACGTTTGATACAGTCTTGCCCAGAAAGATATTTCACTTAAATTTGTCTCTTTGTCAGACAAACATTTTTATTAAAAAAATTATTTGAGCAAGGTTGTTGCTTATATTTGTTTTGATCAAATCATACTGTGAAAACACAATATTTTCTTCAAAAACTTTACTTAGCAGACGTTCAAAACATAGCTATTGCATCATATAAAGAATCCTTATACATGATTGATAGATTGTGAACGTTCAGCCATTATACAATAAGAATAATACAAAATTAATGCGAATCTGAAATCTTAATTTTATTTTTTTATGGGACATGGGGCAAATAATGGGTGAAATACTTTCTCCTTTGACTACATGTACGTTTCATCCTAAAACTGTTTGAAAAGCTATATTTTGTGTTTTTTCACTGTCACATTGATTTGTGTCCCCGTAAAAGTATTATGATAAGTCTCACAAAATTTTTTGAAGATACCATCACAAATTTATGAACTAAATGTATGTAATTTTTTTCTATAAAAATATAAAATATCCATTTTTTAAGTTTGAAACTTGTAATTTTACTAAAAGCACCTTTGTCTTATATTGCACTCGCTGATATCGCTAAATTTGACAAAATATTGACCTAAGATTTGTTGAAAAGGTATACTTTGTGTTCTTCACTGAGAATTTGAATTTGATTCTTCTGATAAGTATAATTACTGAAGATTTTTAACAATTTCGTTAACTTATTTCATTTAAAAATTTAATATAAGTCTAAAAGTATAAAATGAGTATATTTCATATTTGAAACCTATATTTTGTCTATAAGAAAACAGTTACAGTATAATAAAAATTACTTTTGTCTTACATTACAAGGGTAATTTTAGATTTTGTAATTAAAAAGTACCACAGTAAATCTCAGGATTTTAAGATACCGTGACAAATTTATGAACTAATTGGAAGTAAAAAATTATCTGACAAAAAAGATAGATAAAAAGAAATTAATATATGAAATGATTAAATTTCAAGATTTCGTATCTGAATACATATTTCATAGGTAGATTAATCTTAATTAAGAAAATAAGCAGAACGTCCTGAGTTTGGGTTAACATCATTTGTTATCATTTAAACTATGTACACTGCGCATGTGCAGTCCTTACGACTGAATCAGTGACCGATTTAGTCACGGAGAAATCGGTCGCGTTGACAAAGTTAGTAGACGAAACGAGACGCGTCCTGTCCTGGTTGTAAGAACAGTTCTTACAAAAATATCATTTTTAAAGTTAACTTAGTGCAGAGAATACCAAAAAAAAACCAGTCACAATCTTTGGTCCAGGTTATTTTAAATCGGTCATCACATCTGCTTCAAATCTGCGCTCGGATGTTATGTTAATTATATATAAATATATTGTATGAAGTCAAATAATAATTCTGCTGTACTAAAGTATACAAATAAGAATATGTGTGCTATAACATTTGTTACGTTTAAAATATCACGCCTATGCCACCTTCTTTTGCCAAAAAAACAAAAACAAAAAACACTTTCACCTAATTCACTCAGTTTGGTTTTAATTCTAGGTTGATATAACTTATTACATGTATATGCAGATTGTATTTGATATAAGACAATTTTCTGATATACTCATATCTTTATCTTAGACTTTATTCAGTGCATAAGAAAATGTTTTTTTTTTATCTTCAGTTTTATCGATCAGGGGAAACAATCAATGACACCAGAACGAATAGATAATTTTATAACTTTCATAAGATTAAGTATTGAATAAAGTAAAGTCACATTTCTGATCCTTTTTATGTAGTTGACAAATATAAATAAAAGAAAGTTTGATGAAAAGTTTATTAAAACAATTCGGTCACCTTTTAACAGATTAAACAAAGGAAATCTTACTGTAATTGATCATAATAGATTTGCCCTAAAAATGAATGTTTTATTATATTCTGCTGTGAATATTAATGTAATTTGAAAGCGTTGTGTGATAAAAATAGCATTTTTGCACAAAACATCCTTCTAAAAATCCTACTAACTTACCCCAACGTCATGAACGTTAACTGGCAAGAAAAATCAGGTATACGAATTGATCACGGAGGAGATACACTTTTCGAAAAAGGGAAGATGAAAAGATGAAAAATTTCTGCAGAGAGATCACAATAATCTTCACAAAAGGGATGCTCCGAACAGCAGTTAAATACGATAGCTTCATATTGACAGCTGACCACCATTATGCTTAGCTCAATAAAGCATAGTAATATATAATATTTAGACCGTTTAATCTACAGAACAATAGGTTATATAAATTATGTTAAAATACTACACAATTAAAAGATGAAAAGTATTTTCATTACTTCTTTTTTACCACTGTAATCATGACAAAATATGAAATATAACTTTACATGAGAATATGAGAAAGTACCAAATTGACATCCCTGCAAAATTGATAGACTACCCCTGGTTTTTTATGAGGTCCATGTTGTTCATATGTTTGTTTTAGTTCTTAAGTGTAGTGTTTGCATTGGTGTTCTCCGGGGTTTGTCAGTTGTTTTCTATTTTCCCCTCCTTCGAATATCCCTTTGGTATTTCTTGACTTTACTTTCAATCTGATTTAAAGGAAAATAGAAGGAAAATAGAATAAATGAAACCGAATTGAGAAATCAGTGCGAAAAATTTAAATGAGACCGAACAAACTGACTTCATCCATTAAGAATGTACAGGTGTATGACCTTCTCCTGGGTATTTTCAAATCTGATTTAAATAGATAAAAAATGAAACTGATGAGTAAATGGGACCCAACAAACTGACTTAAGAATCTTCACTTGTTTGACTGCGAGATGGATATATATTCGAATCTGACTAAGATAAATCAGAACTGCAACTGACTTGAGAATGTGAGTGGGAGACTCAACATATTGACTTGATCAAATAAGAATCTACATGTGTATGAATGTGAGCTGAATGGTTCAGATTCTGACATAAACAAATAAAAAATTATGCTGACATGAGAAAATCAGTGGGCTCAATTTAACTGAAACAGTAACAAATTTACTTCATCAAATCAGAATGTCTTCCTGTCTGATTTCAACAAAAAGAGGTAAAACGGATAAGTCAACGTAATAAAATACTGATTTTGGGAAATTAACATCAAACTGAAGATTATTTGCAATCTGAGTTAAAAAAAGAAACGGAACTGATAGGGTATGCACCGGTGCCAAATTGACAAAATGAAATAAAAATCATAAAAATACTTGTAGTTTTAAACTTAATACATTTATGTAGATATTCCGAGATTCCTCTGCAGTCAAACTACACTTTTTAAACAAATGACAATACGTCAGTCCAGTCTATTAAGCTGTGTGATTTTGGAATGAATTTGCAGATATTAATTGAGGGTTTCAAATTAATTTTCTGCTGCAAAAACATTTTGCTTCTTTCACCTTTGAATAATGTTTTTTTATGATAAGAGGACATTTCATTAAATTTTAGACTGTTTCGAAGATATAGAATTAAACTAAATAAAAATTTATTGGTTCATGATATATGTACATGTAAGAGTCGATTTCGAACAGAATTTGCAAATGTCCACGTGTTTTTATAGAGTGAGCTCTGATAACCCAGCCAAATGTAATAACGGCCATTTTTGTACTGTTTCAACTTAATTACATGCATACATTATATAAAACTATGAAAATTTCAGAAAGATCACTCAGTGGTAAATTTACGCTGCACAGGGAGCACGTGTCCCCCTCTCCTAAGTTAAGGTCACCAAAAATGTTATACCTGTATGTTAAATCAATAAAAACCCAAATTGACTTCCCTGATTATATTCATAATTATCAAATCTTAAGAGAGTGATCACTAACACGGGTGAAACTTTTTACAACGTGATAATACAGATAAGAAGACTGCGATGGAAAGGTATGAAAGTAAAATTAATTTTCCATCATTGTGCATTGGATATTTTCATATAATTACTTCAAAAACGATGGCTTAAACTTTAAAATCTGGTTTCATTTTTATTTAAATATTTTGATTAGTATATGTGAAATTAATATAGGTACACTGTAATTAATCATACGTGTATAGCTGGGTTGTTTTTTTTATTAAGGTCTTTCCTTTACTTAGGAAAGACCTTACTGTATTTCTTATGATTATTTTTATTTTTCTTCTTAGAAAATTCAAAAAGTCCACTCCGACTGGTTTCGCAACATATCAAAATGATCTTTGGTATGAAGGTTTGATCAGACATTGGCTATCCAAGGTTCACCCTTACAAGGGTTTCTATTTACCGTATAAGAGTTACGCCCCCTGTTACTGTTATGTTTGTTATCACTACTCCTCAGAAACCGTAAGAGATATCGACATGAAACCTTTTGCAATGTCTTCGGTTCATCTGTGCGCACATTAATCACATCTGCCAAAAAGGATTTGACGACATCTTGTTGGAGTTACTGCCCTTTACATGTCTTAATTTTTGGGTTTTAATGCAAATGGTAAGTTATAGTTGAGATATAAGCATGAAACTTCATAAAGAGAATTTATGTCAGGTAACAAGTAAAATTAGGTCAAGGTCAAAGCTCAAGGTCACTTTCTAATTTTTAAAATCTGCTTGTTATAACTACTCCTCCGAAATGGTAATAGATAGCTGATGAAATGTAATGGACAAAATGTAGGGGACATTGAGAGGAAGCTCAATTACATTTGGGTCAAAGTCATATGACGTCATTTTATATGAGTAATTGGCCTTAGAACGTTTAAATTTATGGTTTTTGGCTAATAACTTGATAATGGTACAAGATAGAGGCATGGGGTCTTTTGTTTTGACACCAGGGACAAATGACCTTCAAAATAATAATAATAATAATAAAGTCTTTTATTTCAACAGAATGACATATTTAGCACAAAGACTAGTTCACAATATGGTCCTGCATTATATACATAATTTACAACATAAAGTATAAAATACACATTGATTGAATAAAAAAGTCAAAATATAGCCTACTACAAATGAAATAATATATATATGAATGTCTAATTATTGTTTGACATACTAAAGAAATGTTCTAAATAAGATCTCTTGAAACTCTCAACTGTAGTACAATTTCTAATATATAATGGTAAATTATTCCATAATAAACTGCCTGAGATAACAAAAGACCTTTTAAAATAATCAGTTCGAGCTCTAGGAATATATAATAAATCTACTTCGCTCTGTCTGGTGTTTCTCGAACTAACTTCATGTACATATTTAAAAACATAAAGATATTCAGGTGTTAATTGATTGAGCGATTTGAACACTAAAATAGCTTTTCTATACATAAAATAGTCAGGCATTGGCATCCATCTCAATCTACTAAATAATACAGTCGATGGTGTCAAAATATTATGCACGTTTAAAATTATGCGTGCAGCTTTTTTCTGTAGTTTAAAAATCTTGTCTACATTTGCTACATTTTTAGAATTAGACCATACAGTGCAACAATAATTAAAATGTGGGAATATTACAGAGTTATATACCTTTAAAAGTGCTTCAGGTGACATAAAGCTTTTTAAGCGTTTTAAAACACCAATTTTCTTAGAGATTTTTCTGGTCAAAAAATCAATATGGTATGACCAGGATAAAAAACAATCAATATTAACTCCTAAGAGTTTAGAATGTTCAACAGTTTCTAATACAATAGTGTCTATATCAATATATATTTTACGACATTTCGATAATTTCTGCTGAGTACCAATAAGCATACATTGAGTCTTCTTAAGGTTCATTGTAAGTTTATTACATTTCATCCAATTAATTGAGTTTACAAGATCTTCTTTGAGCTTTTTTTCTAGAACATCTATACATTTATCAGCAACATCTTGAGATGTATCGTCAGCATATATAGTTGCATGAGAATGAATTAAACAATCTGGATAATCATTGACAAAAAGTATAAAAAATAATGGACCCAAAATGGATCCTTGAGGTACACCAATTGTAATATCACTTGGTTTTGATAAAATACCTTTCCAGCCTACACATTGCTGTCTACATGATAAATAAGATGTAAACCATTTTAAACTTTTTTCACAAACACCAAACATTTTAAGTTTATGTAACAATACAACATGGTTAACCGTATCAAAGGCTTTACTCAGGTCTATAAATAAAACACCTGTTAACTTTCCTTGATCAATATGTTTTAACCAACGATCAATTAGACTATTTAAAACAGTTTCACATGAGTGCTTTGGTCTAAAACCTGACTGACAATTTGTAATCAACTTATTTAAAGATAAATAATCATAAAAAGAATTAAATACGTGTCTCTCTATAATTTTACTGACAATAGGTAACACAGAGACTGGCCTGTAGTTATTGACCATGTGCTCATCTCCAGATTTAAATATTGGAGTAACTCTTGCAATCTTCCAATCGTTTTCAAAAATGCTACTCTGTATAGATAAATTCAAAATATGTGTCAATATGTTAACAATGACACCAGATGTAATTTTTAACAATTTAACAGAAATATTATCAAGTCCAGTTGCTTTGGCTGTTGACATACCATGTATTTCTTTTTTAACAAATGTTTCAGTCATCTGAGGAATCGAAAAAGAATTTAAGTCCATTAATTGTTTCACCACAGGTAACGAATCATCAAAATTTTTGCCAAGATTATGTCCAATATTGCAGAAAAAGTCATTAAAACTGTCGGCTATTTCATCACTTTGAGCCACAATGTTACCATTTACTTCCATATAAGATGCTGCCACTGTTTTTGATTTAGATGGAATAAACTGTTTCAGGCGTTTCCACATGTCCTTCGGCCTCATTGACGATTGCTCAATAGCTTCGTCTACAAAATTTTGTTTTGCCTCCTTTATTTTAGACACCACAATGTTCCTTGCTCTATTGTAAACAGCCCAGTCTACATCCGAGTTGGTTTTCAGTGCTTTATCATGTAGAAAGTCTCGTTGATGCATGGCTGATAAAATGTCATCATTAATCCATTCTTCTGAGTCTATTTTTATTCGTCTTTCTTTATACGGGAGATGTTTATCGATAATCTCCGTAAAAGCCTCTTTAAACGCTGACCACATCTTTTTTTTTTTTGGTGTCAAGGTCAAAGATCAAGGTCGTGTTCCAGAAAATGACAGTGATGGTTAGAAAATATCCATATCCATATATGCTTGATTGAAGCATTTTTCTAATTTTACAAAATGGTTGGGGGGGGGGGGGGGCGAATGTGGTAAAAATTGCTTTAAAATGATCTAATTCAACATAAGTTCACTCTTTGTCAAATCTATCTAGCACAAATGACCTTTTAATGTTTAAATACAGCCCCCCCCCCCTTTTTTTTTTCCCATTTGACTGAATTTACATCGGTTTTACTGAATTTACCTGTAAATGCATATAAAGTACAAGTAGACAGCTAGGGGATATCCAGGGCTTTGTTAATGAGAAAAAATTATGACGCTAACTCCAACCAATTTCCTGAAAATAGCGTTCGCGCAGTGTAGTATTAGAAAGCTATTTTCCGCCATAAAACACAAGATTCGTCCAAATTTTACCAACTTATTGCATCCGAATGTCAAAATTTCGCGTCAAATTAACAGTACTTTATTTACGGAGATGTCGTCTGCTGAAATGGCACCGGAAATCTAAATAAATAAATCGTGACATCAAATTTCTACATGAATCTTCATTCTGACATAAGTAAATGTGTACACGTACACTCCGTTTTCTATTTATGGCTATTTCCACATCAAACAGCAAATTGCATTATCCTGTGCCATGTTCACCCGACGACGTCCCCTCTCAAAAAGAAAGACATATATAAATGGACGTCACGTGACTTACACAACGTCATCAATAAAAGTAAACATTACTAAACATTGAACCCGCGCGAGCGCGGGAACATAAGCATTTTTTTTTGGTGGCCATATTGACTTTAAAAAGTTATTACGGCCATGTCATTCATGGAACAGGAACTCAATATGGATGTTGTGGCAGGCTTCCTATAAACTTTCCTGTCAAGTAGGTGGTATCAACTGATAGTTTCATGTCAATGAAGCGTGAAATTTAGGTCAACGTGACCCAATTGTCATATGGCTGTTCGTTACTACCGAAGATGTATCCACTGATGAAGTAGACTGTGTGCCACGTAGAATTACCAAAATGAACCTCAAGGTTCCCTAAAAGTCAAAATCTATGACGAAAACACAACCACATAAATTGTCAATATTTTTATTGTTACAATTAATTCTGAACTGGAACTTGATGAAAAGCTTTCATTAAATACACATTTCATAATGCATTACCTTTTTCCTTCAGAATAAATATGAAAATGAAATTGTAGATGTAAACATTTCCTTAGAGACAGATGAATTTTTCAAAAGATGCCGTGAGTAAGGTAGAGCATATTTTTGGAAAATAATTGTTCCAATTGTGGAACTAGACTTGGCAGCAATGGTCATTAGATGGTCCTCTTACAGAGGTTTGTCCGATGACTTTGACTGTCAACCAAGATGGCCGCCACAACCGAACTTAGTTTAACATAGGGCCCTATAGGAAAATTCATTGAAAAATCTTCTTGTCTGAAACCACTTGACATATTGGAGCAGGACTTGGCAGCATTGGTCCTTCGGAGGTCCTTTTTCAGAAATGTGTCTGATTTCGTGGACTGTGAACCAAGATGGCCGCCACAGCAGAACTTAGTTTAACAAAGGACCCTATGGGAAATTCACTCAAAAATCTCGTCTGAAACCACTAAGCCAATTAGAAATAGACTTGGTAGCAATGCTCCTTAGATTGTCCTCTTTCAGAATTTTGTGCCATGACCCAAACTGTCAACCAAGATGGCCGCCACACCCAAACTTAGTTTAACATAGGGCCCTATGGATAAAAAATCTTCTTGTCTGAAACCACTTGACATATTGGAGCCAGACTTAGCAGCATTGGTCCTTAGGAGGTTCTCTTTCAGAAATGTGTCCGATCACCTTGATTGTCAACCAAGATGGCTGCCACACCGAACTTTGTTAACTATTGGACACTATAGGAAAATTAATTTAAAAATCTTGTCTGAAACCTATTAGCCAGTTGGAACAAGATTTAGCAGAAATGGTCCTTAGATGGTTCTCTTTAGAAATGTATCCTTGACATGGACTGTCAACCAAGATGACTGCCACAGCTGAAATTAGTTTAACATAGAATCCTACAGAAAAACCAGCCAAATTGACTGCAACACTTCAATTTTTAGGTCTGCTCAAGGTGAAAAGTTAAATTAAAGTGAGCGATACAGGCTCTTGAGATCCTCTAGTTTCTAAATATGGTCAAGGAAACTTTAAAAAAAAAGTAACATAACGTACTATAAAAGTCGATCCGACATGCTTCAAACTCCCGTGGTAACACCAAATTATGGAAGTATTTATTAAACCATTTTTATTGTTAGTGAAAAATGTTTCAAACCTGAATGTAAAGCTTTATTATAATTTTAATTCAATGCACCAAGAATATTTCACGTACAATGTATAATACGTGCAAGGAAAATCAAATTAGTAAAAATCCGGGATTTAAAAAATACATTGGATACAACTTTAAAATAATATTTTGTTTATATGACCTATGTTTTATATACATGCAACTACATGTGGACAGCTAAAAATTATTTATATGGTCATAGTTAAATCTTTGTTATCATTAACTTTGTTAGCATTCTGCAAGCAACATCACATCATTTTAACAGCTAACAATTTTTTCTTAAAAACTTTATTCGCAAGTTGATCTGACAAAAAGGACATTACCTGATGTGTGTTGATTATATGTAGTTCTGTGCAGGCATGCAAACTTATGTGTTTGTAAATGTATATCTATATCATAGTGTGGAATATTTGCTGTAAAAAAGTTCAGTATGATGGTAAAGAAAGTGGCGGCCCCAGCATTCAGTTTTGAATTTCTTGACTTTTTTTATATTGCTCTTATAACATATGGGCAAATGGCAATTAACAGTGAGTACATTATTCTTCGTGAGTGTAAAGAAACATCTCAGATAGCAATAGTTAGTTCAGACATATGGCAATTGACGAATTAAATGAAATCAAAAGCTGGGCAATTTCTAAGAAATTAAGCGAAAATACTGTGCGCGTCTTATTGGATTTGGGATTTACCTCATTGGAAGCTTTAGAACTGTTGTCACCTGAGGACATTTTAGACAGTGGAATTCCAGTTGGACAGAGAAAACTGTTACTAAAATCAATTAAGGATACTTTCAAAATTACAAGAGATAGTTCAGATTCATCAGACAATTATCAACATTTAACAGACAGCGAGAACAATGTAAATATTTCGAAAACTTTTAAAAACAAGACATTGTATGATGCAAACAGCAATTTGACAGTACCACTCTCATCCAATTGTGCTTCATGGAATGACCCGCAAGTATTTTTAAAAACTTTTGTCAATGATACCAGCAAGCCCTTTTATGACATTTTAGATTTTGTTGATAAAACTAGATTTGAAGTAGAAGAGAAAATTTTAATGGACAATGAAAAAGGCCAACTAATTTTTCGAACGGGACAAAAACCAACCTTTGAAACTATATCTATATGTCAGTGGTCCTTAACAAATCATGCAATTTTTTATAGATTAATAGATGATGCAATTTTAAAATATGAAAATATATTAGATTACTTGTCCTATACTGCAAAGATTTATGAATTACTTAACATTTATGATCAGGTATCAGTTTTTTATTATGATAGGGAATATAGATTTTTTCAGGGTCAGCATGATTTTCGCTGGGGACTGAAATTCCTCATTTAATCACAGTCCACCTAAGATTTACGCAGAAATCTCAGATAAGGCATGCAAAATTTTCAAAGCAAAAAGCCAACTATAACCATTATCCAATTATTAAATCAGATTCTCTACTAGGCAGGGAGATATGCAAACAATTCAACAGTAAGTCAGGATGTACATTTCACTCCTGCAAATTTGATCATATTTGTAATATTTCTGGGTGTGGGCAGAAGCATCCATCTGTTAACCATAAAACAAATACATGTACTATTCCTAAAAGACTAATCGTGAAGCCTTTACGAGACTTATGCGAATCAGTTTGGAGCACTGAATTAGAATTTGATCATGATAAAGTATTTCTTATGAATGGCATTAAAAATGGGTTTGATATAGTGACAGAAGATGTTATCCCTTCAGGAATTTCTGGGAAAAATCACTCCTCTGAATCTATTGATAGTCCCTTATACTCCAAGGCTCATGCTCAGGTGTTAGCAGAACTAGAATGTGGCAATTATGTATTTGCAGATATTGAACCTAAAATTATCAGTCCTATGGCTGCTATCTCAAAACCAGATGGGGGTATTAGACTTATTCATGATTGTAGTCGGCCACATGGCACTGCAGTCAATGACTTTGTGACTGACATGGATAAACATAAATTTCAAACTGTAGATGATGCTGTCAAATTAGTAACTCAAAATTGTTACATGGCAAAGATTGATCTTAAATCAGCCAACCCTTTTGTAAGACTTAGTCATAAGAGTCAGCAAGTCACAGGGTTCAGATGGGTTTTTCCTGATAGATCAGAGCATATCTTAAGTGACAAAAAGTTACCTTTTGGTTCTAAATTAGCTCCAGGAATTTTCCATAGACTTTCACAAGCAGTTCGACGTATGATGTCTCGTAGGGGATTCCACATTATTGCATATATTGATGACTTTTTAATATGCGAATCATCCAAAGAGAAATGTAGTAAAGCATTTAATACACTTATTGCATTATTGCGGAAATTAGGTTTTCTCATAAACTGGTCAAAGGTGGTTGACCCATGTCATAAGCTTACCTTTCTAGAAGTTGAAATAGACTCCAGCACAATGGAATTGCGCCTTTCTAGTGAAAAATTATCTGCTTTGCAGGCAGAATTAGCAGCATTTTGCGAGCGTAAGCGTGCATCAAAAAAACGATTACAGTCTTTAGCAGGCAAACTTAATTGGGCATTGGGCTGGGAAGCCTGATATCAGTACAAACAAATTAATAAGTAGTGGTCTTTCAAAAATCTTATCTCCATCTGTGTATGGTACAAACTTTATTATCTTTTACATTGCTTATCATTGTACCCCATTGGATTTATACACATTGTTTATGAAAAATGGATAAAAAAATTGATTTTTTTAAAGTAAAAAAGTCGCAGTATTTTTTAAAAGCTAGAAGGATCATAACTGCAAATAAAAAAAAAGAATTAGTGAAAATTTGTGAAGCTGGAGTGAAAATTAACTTAATAGAAACTGAGCACAACAGGAATAAAACTGGTGAAATGAAAAAATTGATCAATGACGAAAAATCGGACAATTATGCAGGAACTGTCCTCTAATTACATGAATTAGATTTATTACCTTATGTTTCAATGTTTTAATAAAAATGATCCGAGAACAAATGTGCAATATTAATAGATAACTTACTAATGAAAATAATGAAACACTTTCAATCAGCTTAATTTTTACTAATTGGCTTTGCTAGTTACATAAAATACAACTTTTTTTTCAGGATCTGGTTCAGTAAATGTCTCAGTTTAGGGAAATAATTTCATTCTCTTGATTGAATGTTTGACATATATACTAACACTTACATTTTTTCTGGAACTTCTGATTATATCTTTTACTAAAACTATATGCTGGAATATTGATAGGAATTATAATAAGGCAATATATGTCCCCCCCCCCCCCTCTCATGTTTACAAATTTGCATTGCCTGGTTAGAATTAGATCCACTGTAAAGTTTTGGAATAGCCCCAATTACCATTATATCTTTTACTAAAACTAAATTTTGGAGTAATAAATAGAATTATAAGATGGCAACTATTAATTCCTGTATCTTCCAGTATATGCCCCCATTCTCTCATGTCTACAAATTATTTCTGCCTGGTCAGAATGAGATCCACTGTAAAGTTTTTGGAATAGCCTCAATTGCCATTACTCCTACAAGAAATGTGAATGAGTCTGAATTTGACCAAGAGAGGTGGGACGAAAAGGTTTTTCAACAAATAACTCAATACATCTAGTGTCCGGGAACTGCATGAGTGAACTGAAGTTTTGTTTCCAACATTTTGTAATGGCCAGATAATAGTTTATTCATTATATTTTGAAAATTATTTATCAAAGTTGTAAATATTTTGCTGATAAAACTTCATATTTCATATATATTAATTCCCCTAATGTTTTCTGCCACGCAATTCTGGGGCCAGGTTTTCGAAAGTATCTTAGGATTAGGATGGTTTTAGGATAGCCTCGTAACTTAGTCCTAAAATATTTCATAAAGTTAGGACAACTAAATACATGTCCTAGGATAATCTTAGGATATTCCTAAAAGTTAGGACCTCAAAATGTAAACAAACATGGCTGCTGTTAATCTGCAAATACGAAGAAGAAGAGCAAATATATGTAAAGGAAGATTGGTCAGCACAAATTTATCGTTAAGCGTGCGTGTCAAATGAATCGTCTCTTTCATATAAATTATATAATTGTATCAACAGTTAATTTCTTTAATTGTTTAGATGTTTTAATAATAATAATAATAATAGTAATAATAATATGATAATAATAACAATAATAATAATAATAATGATAATAAAACATTGTGATAAAATATTAATACAGTAATATTTTCTTACATTTTATGTGTGTCTAAATTGGCCGCATATGAAAGAATAATAAAAAAAATAATAATATTGCATTATAATTGTTTTACATTGCATAATAGAAGGGCTTTTTTCATTATTGTTCTGTTAATTAATTTTTGCTTCAAAACTTAGGACAGTCCTAGATCATTTCTCCTAGGATCATCTTAAGATAGCTTCGGTTTACAGTCGTTGACATATCCTAAGTTTATCCTAGGACTGTCCTAAAATTTGTCATAAGATATATCTTAGGATACTTTCGAAAACCTTGCCCCTGCTTTATATTCTCACTAAAGTCAAAATGAATTATTTTATTTCTTGAATCAGAATTGCATTAATTGAGTACCACTAATTGTTTTAATTTTATAGTAATTAATCCGCACATACACAGTCACTGCTATTTAAAACACTGCTGTGAAGTCAGCCTATTCATTTACCGTGGTGTCTTTTTCTAGAATCGACGCTTCTTTAATCCGTGACTGAAATGATGTCATCAAATTATATTCGATTGATCCCTTTGTGTACTTAATTTTATTAAGTTTGAATTGGCTAATTTAGTGATTTCTGTTCACTGCTGGTATTAGTTTAAAAATTTACCTTTGATTTTTACAAATTTTTATTTGCCGTAACTGGGCGTACGAACTCGCTCCTTGAAGTAAAGTATGTGTCATAGTTCAAGAACACATCGACGAAACCTCTCGGCTAGCAATAGGGTTGTATCAAAATGTCGTTTTTACATATATCAATATGATTCGGTACAATATATACATAGGGCTTTCATCTTTATATATTTAAAAACGACGCTTGTATAGTGGAAGTTAGTAAAAAAGATCATTATTTTTTTTACTTGATTATTATCGACAATTTCATATAATTCAATAGAAAATTAGAACATTGTTGTTTTGATGTTTATGGCAATTTCACCTGTTTCACTGCATATTTTAACATATTTTTAAAATATAAAAAGTGTAAATCGAGTTGATTTAACTTTTTTTCTTTCAGCAACATTATTTTTTACTGGAAAATTTTTTCGACTATGCTTTATTTTGTCAATAGTGGGCAAATTTCTGAATCATATGCCTTATGTTGTAAGATCATACGGTTTTGTATTAATTTTTATTTACCATTAAACTCATCAACTTGACTGTATATATCTAATTGAATAGTAGTATAGAGAATTAAGTTAATAATAGATTCTAATTACCTCATTTTTAGCAAAGGATGATAAGTAGTAATAGCCTTTCTCCATTTCTTGGCGCATTTGCAAATAAATAAATAAAGTATTTATACACATCACCCTCTTTCGGGTTTAAATTCTTACTTTTTGGAGTTAGACTTGTATATTTTTATGACATAATATCCTGCAAAGTGATTTTAATCAGTAAATTTCTGTATAAATTCTTGTTTGTTATAGTCACTGTAAAAGTTGTTTTAAATTATAAAATTAATTGGTCATCACAAGGTTTAAACATTTACCAAAAATTTGTTATGGCACGCACTGAATTGACCATCTTTTTAATTGGCAAAATTCCCAGTAATATGTTAAAATGTGTTAATCATCCGTAAAAATGGGGACCTGCTGGAATTACAATAAATTGTGTAAGAGAAAAAAATTGAATAAATTCATCTGACATCTCTTTTTTATTCATCTGATCGACAGACAGACTGACTTTTTTCTTTTAAAAGTTCAGTCGTATTGGAACTGTTTTTTTCATCTCGGTTTCAAATATTTTCCTATGCAAGTAGTGTGAAATGGCCGATTCTACACCACCCCCACTTTTCAAGGGGAAATCCTGCATAGACCCACCAACCCCAACGGCCAGATGCAAACGGACGGCATTCCTATTGAGCATAGGGTAATTACAAGAATTATGGCTTTGATACAGAGCATAAGTCAGATCGACCCAGAGGATAGTGGGGATGACCATAGGAACACCTTAAAGGGAAGGATGTCACCGATTGATATAAAAAAAAGTATGACATCCAATAGTGATATGATGAATGACTTTCGTACACAATGGATTCGTTGACATCCCCACAGATGGGGATGACTTTATCAGCGAAGACGCCTTCCAGGAGAAGGTGCAGGACCAGAATCAGGAAGCACAAAAATGGAAGGATTTACCCACCGGGGTGATCTATAAGATCTTGGAGGTGGTAGAAGTGGATGGGAAATTCGGCAAAAGCAAAATCCTCACCCTGAAGGATCGAGACGGAGAAACCACCAGGGTATGGGCCTGCCCCACACTCAACAAAGAGATTCAAGCTCAGCAAAAAATCTAACCAGCAGTTCCTCTCGTACGATCTGGTGAGGAAGTAAAAAAAAAAAAATCTTGGGGTGGGGGCCGTGAAAAAATTTCCCAATCCAAATACATGTAACTGGATTGGGAAATTTTTTTTTTTTTGGTCACTGAAATCTTTGATCGGGGAGGGTTCATGAACGGAGCACATCACGGAGCGTTAGCGGAGTGATGTGTGAGTGGTAGAACCCTCCTTACGGCGCATGCGCAGTTTAACTTATTCGACTGTTACACTGAAACAAAATGGCGACTGTTACACTGAAAAAAATGGTCATTGATATACTTATTTCTTCAAGGGGATACCCCCCTTGAAGAAATAGCAGGGCTGATCACTTCCTACAATTTGTGTGTATTGTAAGGTCCTCACCAAAGGTGGTCGAAGGTTTTCGCAACTGTTGTTTCTCATCATAGTAGAAGCTTAGACATTTAACAACTCCCTCAAATTCAGCTTCGTTGATTTCATCATCCTCTAGTGCCTTGGTCATTTTGGCTTTGACCTTGGATTGGTAGTTTCTAACAATGCACATGGTGTCTTCATGCTTCTTACGCCTCCTGCGGATGCGCTTGGATAACACCGTCAACACCACCATCGCAATGGAATTTACGACAGATAGTGAGCTCAACGGAATGCACCTATCCCCGTCAACACCACTATCGCAATGGAATTTACGACGGATAGTGAGCTCAACGGAATGCGCCCGTTGGGGCGGTGCTGATTGTGCCGGTGGTGCAAACGACATTGAGTACGGCACTAGTACCCAGAGCAAAAGACACCGCTTTTTCCACTCGTTTATAGATCCTCGACAGTCGGGCGTACTTACGCATTTCGGATTCAAGCTCTCGATAGACCTACTCAATCCTAGCTTCCCGATGGGATTGCTTCCCAGAATATACACCGTCCATATATTTATACCTAGAGGAGCATGCCCAAGATGGGGATGCTTTTGAAGGGGCTATTGGGGCCTAGGATCAATCCCTTACGATCGTAGAATCGACGTCCGCTCTTCAAGTACAACCCATCGCCGTACGTATTGGGCAAAGCACCTGGGATGAGATACAAGCCACGACCATGAGGTTTCACGCAGCACACTTTCCCACCCTTCTTGAGATATAATCCTGATCCCACGGCCTTTTGGGTGACTGCACTACCCAAACCGCTCAATGCACCCACGCCCAAAGAAGGTAGCACGGTTTTGGCTAGCATGGGTAGCGCACCAGAGCAAGACCTGCGAGCATGGGGAGGAATCCACCTTCTTTCTGCACGTTATGCCCTTGGGGGTCTGGATGATCTTCATGCCCGGATCGACCGCGGGAAAGAAGCTATAGATGGTGGACTGCTGGGTGCCGTTGACGTAACTTCCGTGGATGATATCACTATTCTCCAGGATGCTATTGATTCTGATGATATTGACGATATACTCACCTTCCGCGTAACCGTTAGTGCTACGGTCGTAGGTATACGTCCGTCGCTCGAATCCAAGCACCGCACTGATACTATTAGGCACGTCGAAATCCACTTGATAATTTCTGGCGAGGGTGAGGGTTCCTCTCAGAGTAGCGCGGTTGGCATCGAGAAGGACTTAAGAAGGCGCAGTTGCCACTGGATCTCATCGTTGATATCGTCGATGCCGTAGGAGCCGGTGCTCAGCTCGACGGGAAACCAGCTAGCCCCATCATCGGGAGAGTAGCGGAAGGAATTATTACCTGCATGAATATTGGGGATGGAGTAGTAGGTCTCCAGATTCACGAGGGCCATCTCGTAAGATTTCTCCTCGCGCAGTTGGAGGGGTGGGTTGAACCGAGTCAAGATCTGGCTATCGTTCCCAGAAACGATGAAGGAGAACCCATGCTTGGGCTCGGTATTGGTGGCGATTTTTCGCAAAAGTGAAGTGTCCATTTATCTAACCCTCCTCAGAAGACGACGCTCATCTTCTGGACATCGGATTGGAATTGGAGAATTCGATCGGAGATGACCAGGGCGAAGGCTTGGGTATTGGCAGGGACGTTGCACTCGAAGTCGGCTCGGATCTGGATATCCACCGTCGACTCTTTCAACCGCTCGGACTGATGGCTCACGTCGATGACGAATAGGGGATAGAGATCGATGAAGTCGGAGGGATTGATGCCGCCATTGCTCAGCAGACTTTCCATGCTATAGAATTTCTTGCGGAATTCGGCGGCCTCCTTATATGCCCTGGCGACCCTGCATTTGGTAAAGCCGGCATTGAAGACCACGGCGGGATAGCGCTCCGCATTGAGGGTCACGTGGATATCTGCAGTGGTCGAAGACAGCGGCATTATGCACCTGGTCATTGTCCCTTTCAGTCTGAAAGGCGACGATGATCCATCGCGGTTTTTCTCGCCCGCTTTTAGCAGCTAGACGCCAGTGAAATTGTGAAGTCTGGGGCACGGCGATGGAGTCGCACTGCCTCATGCGAAATCCGCAATCGATCTTGGTCTTGCTCTGGATGGTCTTATAGAGCCGCAGCTTCTTTTCGTCGGAGGGGATGACGTGGGGGACAAACCAGGAGACCTTGCTCAAGTGCACTCTGGCCACGTCGTTGACGGCGGCGGCTCGGAGGATGGTATTTGCATCCGATTCGCGCACCAGGGAGAGCTCGTGCTTGAATCCGTAGACGATCTTATCGTAGTCCTCAGCAAAGCCAAAGACGTGCTTGAGCGGGATGGAGAAGGAAAAGGATCCCTTATTGGCTGGCTTGGTGATGATATACCCGTGGCGTGCTGCGAATCCAACGTTATCTGCCTAGGCATCGGTCGTGGAGTCTTTGAACCATAGCTGGTTGAGGCCGTGCGATTTGGAGAAGTCGTCGGGGTACGTCAGCATTCCTAGTATGGTGGTGGCGATGCCGGGGTCGTTGAGGTGCTCGATCTGCTGGCCGGAGAGTCGGTAGCTGATGCTACGAAAGAGATACATGGCACCGTTATGGACGAGCAATACCAGATCGGCGTCGGCATACGCGGTGCCATCATTCTTCTGCAGTCGGCCTTCGATCAAGAGATAGCTTTCGGCGGGGTGGAGGAAGAGATCCTGGGTCTCGATATTGATGCGTATCTCTGCGCCGGCATTATTCAGCTGCACCCCGGCTTGAGGTTCGTATCCGTGAACCTGATAATCCTAGAGACTTTCATCGAAAGTCAAGCCTTCCTTGATATCCAACATTTCAGCCATGAATATTTATCTATAGCGATTGACGAAGTCGTGGATGGTTCCAATGCCCCCACCCGAGATGAGATTATTGAGACGGGCCTGCTGCTGCAAAGTCCTCTTGGACTTGGTGGGTGGTGCTGGAGGAGTCTTCTTGCGGATCACTCGACGGACGACGTGGTCCACCGCCTTGCTCGCACCTTTCTCCACGCCTTTTCAGGGCTGCATTGAAGGCGGCGCTCACGGCCTTGCTACCCAACGTCTTGGCGGTGGAGAAGGTAATCACCCTTCCAGCAAGATTGGCGATGGTATCAAAAAGGCCTCGTCCGCCGACGGCATACCTCCGGCGATAACCATGATTCACTACTAAAGGCGTAATTTATTTAGAGGAGCTTTCGATGCAGCTTCTCGCACTCATCCCTGCTGATATGACTGGACTTCCTCATGGCGTCGAGGATGGCCAGGATTTCGTTGCGCACCCCATTATTTCCAGCCTGGTAGGCGGCAGTGCAAAGATCGAGACGATCCAGCAATTGGTCGAAGCACGTGGGGAGGAAGACGGTCGATACCCCACTCGCATACTTATCTTGCTGGTAGATGTATGAGACGATCTCTTTCCATTTATAGCTTCGGTTTGATTTTGGGGTCCGCGAGAGGACGGAGTTTCCTTGGTGCATGGCGTTCAAAGCTCGTAAGATATCGCCATAGGTCATCAGGTCTTCAGGATCGAACGATTCGGGGCGCTTCTTGACCATGAGCTCCCAAAGGCCGGGGGTACCTTTATAGCACACGCCATCGACGAAGATATCATCCCCATCGAAGGTGACGGGCAAACTCCCGATCATGATGGTGTCGTCCTCCACCCTCAATCCAAAGGTATGGTCGGCGTGAGGAGTCATACTGAGTCGCTCGCGGACCTAGTTGGGTATCGTGAGGTGCTTCAATGGCTAGTGGATCGGCAAATTCAGCAGGGGGAGGTAAGGCTGACATCGGCGCGGGCAACTCCTCTATCGTTCTAGTAATCTTCGAGGCAGCTTTTCCTCACGAATCCGTAGTGGAAGTCGTACATCAGGAGCTTCGAGATATCCAAGATGCACCCTGCCAGGTAGACGGGCTTATCGAACTTCAGCTTGGTCTTCTTCATATGGACGGCTGCCATATTCTCAGTGAAGACGACGCGGCGATCGAAGTTGGGTTTGGCCACGAGCTTCAGGGCCTGCTTCTCAGTGGCTTCCGGATATTTTCCATCGTTTTGCCGAAGACCGAATTATTCATAAGCTTGAAGAAATCCTTCTCGGAGTCGGTCTTGGCCTTGGCGCGGAGAGCGGTATTCAGGTCGATATATTTCTTCAACCATGGAGATTGGCTGAATCCGATGATACGATGGACTTTGGTGAGCTTCATCCCCCTCTCTAGATACATCTTGAGTTTTCGATAGTGGAGGGTATACTTTACGCGCTTCCCTAGGTGAGGCACCAGCTTGCGGACTTTGTCAATCACCACGTTCTCGAGGGCCAGAGGATAGTCGTTGTGGGCGTCGTAAAGATCCTGTGGATATTCGAGATCGCATTCTACCATGGCGCCATACTCCAGGATCTCGTCGATCTCCTCCGGCTCCATCCACTCGAAGTCTCCCGTGGGAAGGGGTTGCGCCATCGCCCAACTGTAGAGGTTGTTGGCGTCGAGGTAGGTAAGATATTTGGTGGGTTGGAAGCTATCGTAGTCGGCCATGTAGGGATTGGTGGCCTTGGCGTGGCGGTGGGAGATCATGGCGACGCCCCCTGTGGTTGCCCTCTCGATCATCAGCAGCATGTCCGGATCGGAGAGCAGCTCCAATCTTACCCCGGTGGTTTTGAGGGCCGCGTCGTAGGCTAGCCCGGAGGACGTGAAGAGGTGGGCAGGATCGAGCCCATAGTTTCCCATGCAGATGTCCCTGAAGTCTTCAAAGACGTCCTCCAGTATGGCTACGTCGGATTCCAGGTAGAGATTGTGATAGTCCCGCAGCGTCTTGCAGTCGAAGGCCCCCCAGACTCCCTGAGCGTGCGCGTAGTCCTCGTCGCTGATGTGCTCACCGATGAGCGTGCTGAAGAAGGCCTCCTTGGGTGGGAGCTGAGTCTTTTCCAGCTTGGCTGGCCCATCGGCGTAATCGTAGGGAAAGACCCCTTTCCTAATCCTTAGCTCATACCTATCGCCGAAGCATTCCCGAACCGCCTTGAATTTATCGGGCGTGAGATTCTTCGCCAGATTTTCCAGGGAGCTCAGCATGAATCTGCACGAGTCGATGAACCTCATCTCCAGGCCATCGTCTAGCTGCTTCGAGAAGCTGATATATTTCTTGTCTGTATTCTGGATGCAGGTGATCTTTCCCCCCTCCAATTCTTTCACGAAGAGTTGGGTCAGGCCGCGCAATTGTTTTCCTGTTACAGAAGTCATGAAATAATAGGCTGCCATTAAGTCTGTACGTTTCGTTGAAAAATGGGAGATGGCTCAAAACGATCGCCATACAATGGCACATATTCATTTAAAATCTCGGGGTGTGAAGTCAGTCTACTTTTTCCGTAATTTGAGAAATCACGAGCCATGGTAAAAAAGTCTCCTTCCGCAAAGTAAAATGTACCTCTTTCATGCTCTCCATGTAGAATAAAATTTTTCTTGGTTTTATTGGCCGAGTTGCACAGAGTGCAAATCCGGGTTATAGTATGGTGAATGTCGGGCGGCGGCAAGCGGCGGGCAGCGGCGGGCGGGCGGAGAAAATGGGTACCTATTTTGTGAAATCAACTCCTCCTACAGTTTTTCACCCACATCCTTGAAACTTCATAGAATGTTTCTATATATATTGAAGATGTGCACCTCACTTTATGGAATTATTTCAGGAATTATTTCCCATTTTTCCAAACTTTGGAACTTAGTCGTTTTTTATTGACATCTTCAATAGAGGGTACCTATTTTGTGAAATCAACTCCTCCTACAGTTTTTCACCCACATCCTTGAAACTTCATAGAATGTTTCTATATATATTGAAGATGTGCACCTCACTTTATGGAGTTATTTCAGGAATTATTTCCCATTTTTCCAAACCTTGGAACTTAGTTGTTTTTTTATTGACATCTTCAATAGAGGGTACCTATTTTGTGAAATCAACTCCTCCTACAGTTTTTCACCCACATCCTTGAAACTTCATAGAATGTTTCTATATATATTGAAAATGTTGACCTCACTTTATTGAATTATTTCAGGAATTATTTCCCATTTTTCCAAACCTTGGAACTTAGTCGTTTTCTATTGACATCTTCAATAGAAGGTACCTATTTTGTGAAATCAACTCCTCCTACAGTTTTTCACCCACATCCTTGAAACTTCATAGAATGTTTCTATATATATTGAAAATGTGCACCTCACTTTATGGAGTTATTTCAGGAATTATTTCCCATTTTTCCAAACTTTGGAACCTAGTTGTTTTTTTATTGACATCTTCAATAGAGGGTACCTATTTTGTGAAATCAACTCCTACAGTTTTTCACCCACATCCTTGAAATTTCATAGAATGTTTCTATATATATTGAAAATGTTGGCCTCAGTTTATGGAATTATTTCAGGAATTATTTCCCATTTTTCCAAACATTGGATCTTAGTCGTTTTTTATTGACATCTTCAATAGAGGGTACCTATTTTGTGAAATCAACTCCTCCTACAGTTTTGCACCCACATGCTTGAAACTTCATAGAATGTTTTTATATATATTGAAGATGTGCACCTCACTTTATGGAATTATTTCAAGAATTATTTCCCATTTTTCCAAACTTTGGAACTTAGTCGTTTTTTATTGACATCTTCAATAGAGGGTACCTATTTTGCGAAATCAACTCCTCCTACAGTTTTCCCCCTACATCATTGAAACTTCACAGAATCTTTTAATACATATTGAAGATGTACACCCCACTTTATGGAATTATTTCAGGAATTATTTCCCATTTTTCCAAACAAGTGTTTATCAACATGTAATCAAATCAAATATTGCTTACTTCACCTATTTCTAATTAAATTGATGGCTGCCTCTGTGCTCGTACACCAACATACAATGTGTCTGATTTTGTCTATATAAATATTCATGACTGCCAATGTGCAATATGATCTTGTAATCACCTTTGTCACCACTACAATAAACACCCAACAACCCGGCCATTTGTGTCTTTGACCCATTTTTCATTTAATCCTTTCAATATTTCTATGTCAAATGTCTCAGGTAAAGACGCCTTTAAAAAAAACTAGTTATTCAGTTATCATGGTTGGTTTTGTTACAGTAGGTCCATATATCATGGTGCAATTATAAATATTTTAATGGACTTCTTTCGTATCCCTCAGGTCAAAGTTCATTGCAGGTCTTGAGCCAGATGGACATCGTACCCACTCAGGTTGTGAAGCACGATGGGCACGTGCTTCGGAAGCTGAAATCTAGATTGCACTGGTTGTGTGCCGCGCCTCGATAATTACCGGTGAGATGGTCATGGTCCCGGACCTTATCCCTATTCAATACGCCGCCGCAGATGTGGCAGTGCGTGCTTGCTTCGAAGCTCTCCTTATCCTCGTCGCTCATCACCATCGGCTTCTTCTCCTTGCATATCTTACTGATCGCCTGCACTTCCTTCTCCACGCATTGGACGAACTGCTTGGCCGCATCCTCCCCGCAGTAGACGAACTGCTTGGCCGCATCCTCCCCGCAGTAGACGACCGACTCCTTGTAGTCGCCGTGAGCATACTTCACGCGATAGCAGAAACCTGAAGGCCGGTGCTGCTGATACTGCTTCGTGTAGGACTTGGTCGGGTCGGGTCGGCAGGTATCGATCTTCTCTGTGAAGCATTCAAAGTCCGCATAGATCACTAATGGGACTCTCATCAGCTTCTTGTGGTTGTGGAAGGCTATGGCGGACCCTTCTTCCGGCATCTCGATCCTGACCGCATCCTTCTGGCTGCAATATTCCATGTGGTCGTCCAGGATATCCTGTCTGGAGAAGTGGCTGAGGCACCTACGGCAGAAGAAGACCTCGTGACCATGATCTGAGATTTGGGAGCCTAGGAGCCTTGAGAGGCTCTTGATCCAGCAGTAATGCTGCTTGCCTTCGCGGGTTAGGAAAAGGAGATCTACGTGGGTAGGGCCCGTATTCTTAGATTTCCTGAGGGGATATACCTGGAGATCCTCTTCCTCATCCCCCCCTCTTCACGCCGTCGAAGCCGAAGTGTGACACAGTCGAGTGCAACATCCAGAACTATGTAAGTTATAGATATATATATATATATAAGGGACATTTTAATGGAAGAAGAAACTGTGCATTTCAACTGAGATGAAAACTACAACTCCGATATTTAATTAGGACAAGAATTTACACAAAGTTTGAACATTTGAACTTGTTATATGGACAAACAATATTTAGTTATTATTGGAATAATTTATCTAATACTGAAGTGAATTAAGATGTTATCAGACCATATAGGAAATTGAATTTCGGACAATTTGTCATTAAATATTTTAGAAAGCGGACTGCAGAAACTATAATTGTAATAGTCAAATTATAAACAAATTATATTGTTCAATTACTTATTGAAAATATAGGAGAAGTCTACTACGGCAGATGTTTAGGAATATTTGTGACGCCGTAGTGGACATTTTCTATCATTATATATAATTATGGTCGGAAAATTGTTGAGCTACAAGTTGTAATAAAAGCTTCAACATTTTCCCAACCAGGGGAGAGACACAAACACACGCATTTGGTCAAGAAGTCATTTTTGCTGTTCTCTAATAAATTGTTGAACCGGAGATTGGTTTTACTAGTGCCACCAGATCCATCCACTATACGACTGGCCCGTGGGGTGACACGTAGTAATTGGCGCCGTGACGACCAGGATCTGAATCGTTGTAAACTCGTCGGGAAAGGTAAGACGTTTTCTTGTTTTTCAAAGATTACAAATGGCCACTCCGGAACAAATTCAGCAACTTCTTATAGAACAGCAAAGGCATAATGATCACGTAACTGGTCAATTAACAGGTTTAACATCTGCAATATATACTCAAAGTGTGTCACAAATTGTACCTAATTTCGAAGGAGAGCCTCATAAATTTAAAGACTGGGTAAAAAATATAGAAAAATATGCTACGTTAACTAGAGTAGGAGATAGAGATATTCCGCGTATAGCTTATCAGTCGTGTTCTGGTCCTGTAGGTGATTTCATTCGTCGATATTTAAACGATAAGGAAGCTACACGTGACGAACCAAGTTGGCTAGAATTAAAACCTAGTTTGACTTCCCGCTTCGCAGAGATTAATGATCAACATCAAGCTTTTGCGGTATTACGCAAGACAAAACAAAAGCCTAACGAAAACGTTCAGATATTCGCCGAACGTTTATTAAACATCGCGGAGGATGCATATCCTCAAGCAGGGGACCGCCCCATCGTCGAACAACAAATGATAAACGTGTTCTTAGACGGACTCTACTATGACTATTTGAAAATGAAAGTTTTAAGAGAAGAACCGCGTACGTTCAATGACGCGGTGAAATTAGCAATGAGGGAACAAAATATCCGAAAACGATTTGCATTAAGACAAGACGAGGAACCCAAAAGGTTTGTGTCTTCAAAAACCAGAGTAAATTTTAATGTCCCTGAACAGAAAGAAACACCCATGGAAATTGATCATTTTCGACCAAGGCGTTGCGTGAGGTGTAAAAAGCCGGGTCATTGGGCTAAAGACTGTAGAGTAAGACTAATAAACGAGATAACTAGTCCACCAGGATTTGGGAGTCCAAGAAATAGAAATAGTCCACAGGGACAGGGATTAGGGAGAAATAGGGCGTCACAATTTTCCCGGGGAGAGTTGGTGTGTTGGAACTGTGGCCAGGTTGGCCATATTAGTAGAGAGTGCCGAAATGGTACTCGTACAGCTCAAAACGACTGTCAGGGAAACTAAATAGCTCTCTCCGACGTAACAATGCCGGAGAGAGCCATTCAAAGAAATCCCCTTTTCCAATTTATACCATTTCTTGGGCTGGGAATCCAAACTCTTGTATTGTAAAAATTTGGAATCAAAGACTCCGTGCTCTTGTAGACACGGGAGCAGATATCTCTTTAATTCATAAAAGAATTTGGCAAAATATAAAAGATAAACCAAAATTAATCCGCGATCGACCATGTATCAAATCTGTCAGTGGAGACGCGCTTAAAATAGAGGGTTGTGCTAATATTATTTTTAAAATGGGAAATCTTACTTTGACTCATAAATTTTATATAGTGGAAGGTATCAATAGGAACATGATTTTAGGGCGTGAATGGTTGAAACAAAATGGCGCCCGCCTGTATTTTGACTTGGGATATATTAGAATTGATAAAACTTATATCAGGTTAGAGGAAGATATTCACATTTCTTCGATACTAAGATTATGTAAGAAAACGACTTTAAGACCTCAATCCACAACGGTATGTACAGTTAAGGTAAATCGAGGTTTTGAAATATCTAGTTCAGAATTACTTGAAATTTCTTCTTTGGACTCGGGTTACCTGAGTGAGGAACCGGGACTTGTGGTATTTAAATCAATAGCAAAGGTAAGTAATTCAAGAAAAATTCCAGTTATGATAGTTAATCAGACAAACAAATTTTTTAAGTTTAAAAGAGGGGAAGTAGTTGGAAAAGGTCAAATTATCACTGAGCAAGATGTTGCAACTTTAAATGTAAGTGAAATTTCAAAACAAGAAGATACTAAGACCTTGCATAGCATTAACGTGCCACGAGAACATAAATATATTATTGAGAAACTTGTTAGGGATAACATTGACCTGTTTGCCGAAAAAGACACTGACTTAGGACACACGGAGACAGTTACGATGAAAATAGACACTGGAAATCACCCTCCGATTAAAAATAGACCATATAGGATACCAATTAATAAACGGGAAACAGTAGAGAAATGTTTAAAAGAAATGCTAGAGGCGGGTATTATCGAAAGGTCTAGGTCACCTTGGGCTTTTCCTTTGGTAGTAGTAGATAAGAAAGATGGGACGAAAAGGATGTGCGTAGACTTCAGATCTTTGAACAAAATTTTGAAACCAATTTCTTTTCCTCTTCCCTTGATTGATGACATTTTGACATTACTGGGAGGGGCTAAGTTTTTTACAACCATCGACTTAAAAAGTGGATATTGGCAGGTATTGCTTCAGGCAGAGAGTAAAGAAAAGACTGCATTTACCTGTCACAAGGGATTATTTCAGTTTAATGTCATGCCATTCGGAATTTCCACAGCTCCAAGTTTGTTTCAAGAATTGGCAAATATAGTCTTGGAAGACTGTGAAAGCTTCGCTACAGCGTATTTAGACGACATAATTGTTTTCTCGAAAAATTCCCATGATCATTTAAAACATATTCAAGAAGTTTTCGATAGACTCCGTCAACATGGGCTGAAAATGAAATTGAAAAAGTGCAACTTCTTTCAGAAAGAAACTGATTACCTTGGGTTTGTAATTAATGAGAAAGGCGTTAAGCCTGACCCCAAGAAAGTAGAAGCAATTCGCACTTTACCGTCACCGAAGAATGTCAAAGAAATAAGGTCATTTATGGGAATGTGTTCTTATTACAGACGACTAATCCCTAATTTTTCAAAAATTGCCGAACCTCTCATCTTGCTTACAAGAAAATATGCGAAATTTAAGTGGTCTGACACATGTCAAAAAGCCTTCGACTTTTTGAAAGATAGTCTGACAGTAGTCCCGTTGCTGGCTTACCCCGATCCTAATGAACCCTATGTGTTATATACAGATGCCAGTGACACCTGTATAGGGGCATGTCTTACACAAGCTGTGAAAGACGACGACTGTGGGATTAATGGAGTGAGAAATGAAAAACCTATTTATTACTTGTCTCACAAATTAAGTCCAACGCAGACTAAATGGTCTACGATAGAGAAGGAAGCGTTTGCAATTCACTACTCCCTGCAAAAGTTAGACCATTACTTACATAATGCGGACTTTGTTATTAGAACAGATCACAAGCCGCTTAAATATATCTTAGATGCCCCAGTGCAAAATAAGAAGATACAATTATGGGCCCTCGGAATCGCGGGGTACAACTGCAAAATAGAGTATATTGCTGGTACTGCAAACTCTTGTGCAGATCTTTTGTCTAGGGTTCCAATAAGTTCTGAACACATTATTAAAGAAACTGATAATGAGATAATTGACGACAATGTTGACATTGACGACAGAACTTTTGAAATAAACACCTTGAACTCTAATAAGTTTAACCCAAGGAAGTATGCTAGTTGCAAACTGGATGAACAGGACGAATTGGTCAAACCAGAACTAGATATTCCTGGAGAACTTAATTTACAAGAAGAACAAGAACAAGATGAACATATTTTGAGTCTTAAGAAAAGACTTCAGTCTGGTAATGCTACTAAGACGGAAGAAAGTAGACATATGATTATTGAAGGACTCGTTTACTATTTGTCAAACGCTGACACTGAACCCACGTTGAGAATTTATGTGCCAGAAAAACTGAAATCATTAGTGATTAAACAATATCATGATTACCTTGGTCACATGGCCCTGGATAAAACTTATGATTCTATGAGAATTAAGTATTACTTTCCTAATATGTATAAAGAACTTTATGCATATATTGACAATTGTGTCACTTGTCAAATGAGGAGTGCCAAGATATCAAGACCCCCACTTCAAGAAACTGACATCCCACCTTATCCTTTTGCTAAGATTGGACTTGATTTATCGGGACGGTATCCACAAACATTGTCAGGTAACAAGTATATTGTTTCCTTTATTGACCTCTATTCTGGTTTTCCAGAAGCCTATGCTGTACCTGACAAATCCGCAGATAATATAGTTCACCTTTTGATTGAACACATATTTCCAAGATACTCCGCCCCACTTCAATTATTGACAGATAATGGGAGCGAGTTTGTAAACGAAGCTGTAAGAGAAACACTAAAAGCTTTAAATATACATCATGTCACAACTTCGTACTATAGCCCTCAAGGAAACGGTAAGGTAGAAAGATTCCACAAAACCATGCATGATATTATATCAAAGAGAATTAAAGAAGATGTAAGTAGTTGGGACCTCTTCTTGAATCAAATGCTGGCAGCCATTCGATTTCACGTAAGTGATTCCACAAAGTACTCTCCTTTCTTCTTACTATACAACAGGGATCCTGTACTTCCCATAGATACCCTCTTAAAACCGAGACGGAGATATGCTGGTGAACAATATCACAAAATAGCTCTAGAGCAGCAACACAAGACTTTTACATCAGTGTATCGAAATCTAAAACAAGCTAAGAAAAGGCAAAGTAAGTATGCTGATAAGAACAGTAAGGAAGTAGAACTTAATGTAGGTACCCCAGTATATCTCAAGAATCACAGGAGAACATCCAAGTTAGATAATAGATGGAGTCCGTATTATAGAATCATAGAAAAAACATCCCCTGTAAGTTTTAGAGTCAAGAACCAACTAACGGGTAAGTCTACCAAGGCACATGCTAGACACTTAAGACCGGCTAATATAGATAATTGGGAAATACCAAAAGATCAGGTGGGTAGACCATTAAGAAAGTCTGTTTATGTAGCACCACCGGAAGAATCCGAAGAAGATTCGGAATCCGAAATTGAGTCCTCTGGTGCAGAGATGCCTAGAGCCAAGATGGCTAAATGGGCGAGAAACGAAAGAGAGGATTGGTCATCAGAAGATGACATTCCCCTCATGGAACTCAAGAAGAGATTAAGAGGTAAGAAACTTCTCGAAAAGCAAACTCTGTCTCGCGATAATGATGACATGGACATGTCAAATAGCGAAAACTCCACTGATAACGACAGTGAACGCGAGATGATGGTCGATCAGGTTTATAAAACGGACAAAAAGCATAAATCAAAAAAGGTCGACAACTTGAACATGTTGCTTGCTAGAGCAGTCTTGGCCGCATGTTCCAACTAATCAGACAATTGACATCTTAAGTAAAATATATTCTTATGTTCTTGCAGATGGAAAAAGAACATGAGGAATTTATTGAACTCTTGGACATCCCTGATCCTTCGTATGATACAGATCCCCCTGCTGTTTATTTACAGTGGGAGGAATGGGCAATTAAAGCTCCTGAAACACTTTATGAAAATTCGGCTAGACTTAAACGAGAATGGACAACAGTAAAATGGAACATAGTTCCAGTTGAAAATTGTTGTACATTAGAAGATTTCCAAGAAATTATAAAAAGCATCTCACAGTCTAAGCCCATTAACTCTGCTTATCACGTACCTTTTGTAAAACTTTGTAATGTCCTTGAAGTTTTCGAGAACTTTATCGAGAGGTTCGTGCCATGTGATCAGATAAGACCGAATAACGCTATTAATTATGTTCAATTTCTTTATGTTTTAACAAAGAAGAGATATATTGAAATGGTGAAGTGTATCTTTGCTCGACAGTTAGGAATACAGTTTAAAGAGGGCTATCTTAAGAATTATGTTGTTTTTAAAAGACTTGTAGCTCGTGGTTGTTGGAAACCCAGTTATGATTTTATTTAAATATCTGTCTTGGTTTTCAGAAAACAAGAAAATATGGAAATTAAAATTCTTCTATTGGCACTCTTGGTAATCTCAGTTCAGGCGTCTTTTATTAGAGAAAATGTAATTTTTGAGAAAATTAAAGATATAACCACAACTCGTTCGAGGTGGTTGGTTGCATTTGAAATAGATTTGTCGCCCTATCAATCTTTAATTGTTAAACTTAACGAACATTTGACTGAAACTGCTAGGGGTGTTTCAGAAGAATTACTAAGATATTGGCAACAGGAAAGACAAGATCCAGGAAAATATTTACGATTTGAAAATACGATTAGCATATTAAAGCATGAAATAGAAAATTTAAACCAAACTCAGACTTTCCTTCTAACAGAATTACGGGATATTAAATCTCTTCACGTGGTGCAACCGAATGATAGAAGTAGGCGTTCCCTCATTCCTATTGTCGGTAAGGCGTTGTCTTTTCTTTTTGGTACTTTAAGCGAATCCGATGTGGAATCAATCCCAAGGAACATAAATACGTTGGCGAAAAATCAAAAACAGATAACTCATGTACTTTCGGAAAGTATTTCGGTTATGAAATTATCTCAAGGTCAAATATCGGAAAATAGGAATAGTATAAATCACTTAATAGATAGTTTCAGTGAAATCAAAAATTTCAGTATGACACTAGCGAACGATGTTCAAGATCTTGATAACATGTTAGACTTTATGCAAAATTCGATAGATCTTTAAGTGATTTACACGAACTCATTGGGATAGCTAGGGATTATTTACAGCATCTTAAGCTCCAACTTAACATGCTGTCACTAGGACATTTGTCTCCTTCAGTAATTAGACCAACAGATCTAAGAAATTTATTACTTGATGTGAAATCAAAATTAACAAGTCAGTTTCAACTTCCGGTTGATCCTATAAAGAATTTATGGAATCTTTACAATACACTGACTTGTGCGACTCTAATAGAAAACGATAAACTTATTGTAGTTATCTCTATACCACTATTAGATTCATTCGGGCAGTTTGAACTTTACACTATTATTAATTTAGCAGTAGCTCCTATGAATATAAATAAGTCACAAGGAGCGAGTCTGTTGGCTCAGTATAATCTGGAGACAAATAACCTAGCGGTAAATAAGAGAAAAACAGAATATATTATTTTAACTTCTGAAAACGCTGAGAAATGTGCTACGGAATCGCGTGATTATTTTGAAATTAAAAGTCCCATTTATCCTATTGATTCAAGTCCATTATGTGTTATTAAACTATTTATGGGCGAAGTAACTGAATTACGCAGAGTATGTAAAATAGTAATAAATACGAATGTTATTTTGCCGAACGCGCAATATTTATCAGACGGTCGATGGGCAATTGCTGCTTTAAACCCAATTCAATTTAACATTGTTTGTGGAGATTCTAATATTAAATTAGGAGACAATAGTTCGGTATTAATTCATCCCCCTATAGATATATTAACATTAAAAATGACTTGTTCCGCTTTTGGAGGTCACATGCATTTAACATCTTTCTATCATCAAGAAAGTAAATATGAGCTAAATAATTATCTAAGAGATTTCTTAAAGAATTATCATTTTATAAGTAAAAATTTATGGGAACCATTTTATAAAACATTTCCAAATTTTGACAATATAAAATTGCCGTCTAAATTAAAGGAAATAAAACAGATTCCCCTGGGTACCCTCATTGATGAACTAAGTCAGATTAATCCGCAGATGGAACCTATGTTAATAAGATCAGTTACGTCATATGTCAGTGCTATTTTGTTAATTATTATCATTTTGACATGTATAATTGTAATTTGTTGTCGAAAACGAATCTTTAATTGTATCAAAATTATTAGAAATAATTCAAAAGGGGTGGCCAAGAGTGATAATAGAGAACAAGAAGCGACCCTGCCGGGATCGGCGAGTCGACATGGTGGAATGGTGGAAATGGTAGAGATGGTACCGGTTAAGCCGGATGACGATGTAACCGTCCCCAGAGATGAGCCAATAGCTGCCTCTGCGCCATCTGAAGTTCAGCCGTTTACCGTTAAACAGTTGTATCCAAAGATCGCTGTCAACAAATGAAGTCCGGAATTGGTGTAAATAGACTCGATGTATATGGAGTAACTTAACAATATTTAGTGAACTGTACATTTAGTAATCTCGTAAAAGGAACTGTTGTAAATAGACATACCTATATGAGCTACGTTGATAGAACCTGAAGTTGTGCTTATAAATCGCCAATGTGAACTATACTGTAAACCAGAAAGAACAGTAAAAGCTATCGATGATATCTTTTAATTGTTAGGGGGCGAGTGTGACACAGTCGAGTGCAACATCCAGAACTATATAAGTTATAGATATATATATATATATATAAGGGACATTTTAATGGAAGAAGAAACTGTGCATTTCAACTGAGATGAAAACTACAACTCCGATATTTAATTAGGACAAGAATTTACACAAAGTTTGAACATTTGAACTTGTTATATGGACAAACAATATTTAGTTATTATTGGAATAATTTATCTAATACTGAAGTGAATTAAGATGTTATCAGACCATATAGGAAATTGAATTTCGGACAATTTGTCATTAAATATTTTAGAAAGCGGACTGCAGAAACTATAATTGTAATAGTCAAATTATAAACAAATTATATTGTTCAATTACTTATTGAAAATATAGGAGAAGTCTACTACGGCAGATGTTTAGGAATATTTGTGACGCCGTAGTGGACATTTTCTATCATTATATATAATTATGGTCGGAAAATTGTTGAGCTACAAGTTGTAATAAAAGCTTCAACATTTTCCCAACCAGGGGAGAGACACAAACACACGCATTTGGTCAAGAAGTCATTTTTGCTGTTCTCTAATAAATTGTTGAACCGGAGATTGGTTTTACTAGTGCCACCAGATCCATCCACTATACGACTGGCCCGTGGGGTGACAGAAGACGTTCACGAATTTATCGATCGCCTTGAGCGAGACCGGGAAGTCGATGCCTTCGAATTTTAGCTCATCCCCCCATCTCTTGTACTGGGCTACGCGGTATGCATGATTGCCATCTACCTCATCCTGATGCAGGGCTGCCAGCAACGCCCACTGGAAGCAGCGATCATCCTCATTTTTCACATTGACGATCGCCTTCTTTTTCGCGAGTGCCGATGGGGTTGGTATGTAGGAGCTACCCGCGAGCGGCTTGAATTGGTTGAGATGGATATCTAACTTCTCGATGTGGCTGAAGGTCCACCCGCTCCCTTCGCGCATATATCTAGCCATATTTTCCTTGATCTTCTCCATCATGAACGCAATCTCTAATTCAAGGTCAGATGAATGCTTGAGGGTAGCAAGGGCTGATTGAAAGTAGGGGTGACGTAGGTATTCTCTCCGGTCGCGGGGTTGGTTTTCACCAGCTCTGCTAGGAGCACTAATTGCACCTTCAATCCCTTCTTTTGGATGAGTGCATCGGAGATGGTGCTGGTGATGGTGCTCCGACTTACCTTCAGAAAAGTGACCATGTCGTGCTACTTTGCAGGTTCGATGACGACCGTGCCAAATACGCCATTTAGTGCCTGACGCCTATCGGTGATCTTGATCTCATCCTCGACTGGGGCGCTTTTGATGTCCTCTTCCACCAGCTGGAGCAGATCGTCTCTCTTGAGCTTGGAGTACTTGGTGAGACCACGATTCTTTGCTAGCGCTTTGAGCTGCTTCTTGCTGAAGACTTCCTGGCGGGCAAATTTACGGGTGGTTTTCTCCTCAAAGAGCTTCACCAAGGCATCCTTGTTCTTCCTACTGAACCCCCTCAGACCCTCATCCTTGGCTATTTGACGGAGGGTCTTCATGGTCTTTTTTACCACATCTTACCCTCGACTGGGATGACCTCCTCCTCCTTCTCCTGGCGTGGTTGCTTGCTATGCCTCCAGCAGAGGCCATCCTTCCCGGGCTTGCTCTTGCAGAACTGCCCCTTCTTCCTATTGAGTGGGACGCCGCAGGTGGTCTTCTGCTCCCCTGGCTGATGCTCAAATCGCGGCTTCATTGGTTGCGCACCGCAATTTTGGCACTGCTGGGTATGCTCATCCATCTGCGTCACGTTGGGGGCATTGCAGCACTGCTGCTGTCTTTTGGGGGTTGGGGTTCGAGCGAGATCCTCCAAATCTTCCTCATTCTCCAGACAGAAATCCTGGTAGCGATTCATATTATCACTATTGGATTCCATCCCTTTATCTATTTCAATCTCTGACATCCTTCCCTTTAAGGTGTTCCTATGGTCATCCCCACTATCCTCTGGGGCGATCTGACTTATGCTCTGTACGAAAGCCATAATTCTTGTAATTACCCTATGCTCAATAGGAATGCCGTCCGTTTGCATCTGGCCGTTGGGGTTGGGGGTCTATGCAGGATTTCCCCTTGAAAAGTGGGGGTGGTGTAGAATCGGCCTTTTGACACTACATATGCACAAATCAGTTTTCATGGATCCGGATATTTTGCTAATTTATTACTTGGTAGAGAGAAGTAATATTTATATATACATTTATTATATCTGCGATGGCAAGTTTCAAGGTGAATAATTCGGCTTTATGGAGAAAAAAGAAAGTAGGACCACTTTCCTCAGTATTTGTTTCAATCTTAAACATTGATGTTCAGCCATAGATATTGTTCTACATTTTATCTTAAACAGTTGTAAGCAATGCGCCATACAAGAAAAAAAGTGTATGCTTAATCATTAATATATTCATGATTTCTACCCGCAAATGTCGTGTGTATATATGGGCAATTTGGGTAAACTTGTATCATTTTTGAAATATTGCCGTAAACTTGTATCATTTTTGGAATTTGGCCAAGAAGGAATTTCAAACCCAAAATTATTCTATTGTGATATGAAAAGAGATTCATAAACTCATTTACACCAAAAACAAGTTTTGGTTCTGAGTGTCCTTCACGTGGAAAAATTGTATTCTAGAGTTAATTTGGCAAATGTGTTAACAATGTCTCCCATGTTTAGGTAAGAAGAAATTGGTTTAGTAACTTATATTTTAGTTAGTACATGTAAAAGTAAAATCTTAAGGGAACACATACTAGGCTCTGCCCACAGATATTTTGATATTAATAATAATAAACTCTCCTGAATTTTAAAAGGCTTATTGAAAATGGCCCTAGAAGTGAAATAAATATGTCGAAAAAGGCCAACTTCTTTTAAAAATGGTCAGAAATTGAGATGTCATTAAACTGATGACACACGTAATATTGTTTAACCATCAACGATTTAATAAATTTTTAGCATGATATTAATAACAATGAACTCTCCTAAATTTTTACAGCATATGAAATACTGAACAAATAAATAAAATGTTCAGTTTAGTATGATTTGAGCTATTTATTTTAAAATATAAAATTTTTTGATAAATTCTGGTTATCACAATTGTCCTAAAATCGGTCCTAAGATATGTCTGATGACAAATTTTAGGATTGTCTTAGGACTATCATAAGACATGACTGAGACTGTAAATCAAAGCTATCCTAGGGTTATCTTATCTTGCGATGTCATGAATGGGTACATTATAGTTTTAAAAAATTGAATTTTATAATATATATGCAATATTTATTCGAAAGTTTATAGGAATATTGTAGTTTACCTATGTTATCATGGATAGGTTTAACTTAAAAAACATTTTGTACATCAAATGCACATAAGTCCGAAAAACAATTTGCACATCAAATGCACAAAAGTATAGATTCCCGTCACCAACATACATAACTTGTCTGAAGACCTGACACCGTTCTTATAGAGTCGCACGACCTTATTACCTGTTTCGGGATGTTCAGCTAAGTTCTATGTACAGACTAGCATGGGTCCCTTTTCAAAAGTCTCCCAATTATAATAGCCTTGCTTTGTCTAAATACTCCTCCAAATTCTTATTGCGTTTATACGCAATTATAGGCATATTTTTAAAAATTTCTTTACAAACTTCATCTTTTTCTAAATTCTTCCAATGTTTCTTAATTGCTCTGTTTAGATTTTTAACCATCGGGTTGTATTTTGTAACTAGAGTAAGAGGAATTTCTCTTGTCCGGAAACTTTTTGTAAGTGTTGTTCTTCTGTCAACTTTGTTTTTGACTTCTTGTATATTATTAGAAGTTGTTGTTTCATTGTATCCTCTTTCTACTAATTTCCTTTCAAGGTTTGACAGATGTTTGTTAAGTTCCATAACGCTGCTATTATTTCTGATATGACGAATAGTTTCACCTGTAGTAATACTTGTGAAAGTATGCTTCGGGTGTGCACTGTTAGTGGAAAGATATTTGTATGTTTCAGTAGATTTAATATGTGATTTGATATCTTATATTTCACTACATTGAATTTTTCCCCCTTTGTACGCCTCAGTGTCTAGTTACGTCACTTTGGTATTTGATATTTCAAATGTGAACTTCAGTAGAGGATCAATATTATTAGCAATATCAAATAATTCCTCAATTTGTGATTTATCACAATCTATTACCATTAAACCATCATCACGGTACTGGCAATGTAATGTAAGGTTTTCCCTGTATTGAAACATTTCAATTATCTTTTTAATTATTACAGACAGATGTAGATCTGTGATGGTTGGAGATAAGATACCACCCATGGGTGCTCCAATAACTTGTTTATATATAGTTCCATTGAACTGGAACTCATTATTTTATAATATTAACTTTCCAAAAGTTACCAAATCTTTTTTATTCGGTACTTTAAATTGGTAGTTTGCGAGATCAATCTGATTTAATCTATTATCTATAGTTTCTAGTAATTTATCTATCATCATATTAGTGTACACTGACGTAACATCATACATGTCATAGGCAACAAGAGTGCAACATTGTTTAAATTTCTTTGACTCTTATTTTGTTGATAAATATATAATTTACGAAGTTTGTATGTTTTAGGCCATTAAAGGTTTAAAATAAATATATACTTCTTTTAACCTCATCTGGCAAAGCCATGTGAGCTATTGCCATCACTTTGCGTCCGTCGTCGTCTTCGTCGTCGTTAACATTTGAGATTTGATCATCTCCTCAGAAACTACTAAGCAAATTGAAACCAAACTTTGCAGAAATTATATACTAAAAGTCCTCTATGAAATTTTGCCATTTCATTTTGATTGGACAAAAAACATGACCGCCATGGGCAATTCGTGTTTCTGATTGGCTGAAAATTAAAAAATCATCTCCACTAAAACTACAAGTACAAATGATTTCTAAGTTAATACATATGATGTTTGTGAGGTCCTGTACAAATAGTCCTCATTTCGTATTGATCGGGCGAAAAACATGGCGCCGTGGGCAATTCTTGTGTCTGATTGGCTGAAATTTGAAAAACCACCTCCTCTGAAACTACAAGTTCAAATGATTTGTAAGTTGATACAATAAATGTTTGTGATGTCTTCAACAAAGCTTCATCATTTCAACTTGACCCGGCAAAAAACATGGCCACAATAGACAATTCTTGTTTCTGATTGGTCGAGACTTTAAACATCATCTCCTCTGAAACAACAAATGCAAATGATTTGTAACTTGATACAAGTGATTGTTTTTAGATCTTCTACCAAGGCCCCTCTTTTTGACCTGATCCTGCAAAAATCATGGCTGCCATGGGCAATCTTCTTTCCTGAAACTTTAAGTGCAAAAGTTTTGAAACTTGGTACAAATGATTGTTGTGAAGTCGTCCACAAAGTTTCCCTAAATCTTCTTGATGTGGCGAAAACATTGCCATTGACAGTTTTGGTTTCCAACTTGAACAAACCCAAAGCTTTGTTATTGGTACAAATGATGTGTTTGGGAACATTTATAATTTCAAAGGCAAAATAGACAGGCTAGTCTTTAAATCAGATATTTTGGGCTTATTATAAATCAGGTGAGCGATACAGATTCCTAGGAGCCTCTGGTTTATATTTTCTATTGAAAGGAGCCGCGACCATCATTGACGCATAAACAAGCTTTTTATGATTTGAAATAACAAATACATCATCTTCGTAAAGTTTGAATGTTTATACGGCATATTTTAGACTATAAACACACCAGGACAGCAACATAGTACGAAGTACATGTCATTTAGATTGTTTAATTTTCCTTTCATTTGCTATTAGTTTGAATCAGGTGTGTGTGTGTGTGTTATCCGTTTGGTTTTTGGATTTGTGTGGTATCATGTCTGCTTTTCTGACAGTGAAACAAGCATTAATCGTAAATTATTTGATTATTTAAATCAATAGTAGAGGTGTTGAATTAAAATATGCATTTATTTACCAAGTAAAACTCCTGTCATTTTAACTTTTCTGACATTTTGTTGTAAAAATATATGGAGTGTGTGTGTTATCCGTCGAAATTTTGAAATTGTTTCAAAGTGTTTGCAATAACTTCACTCTTTCGAGCAATAAAAATTGTGTATTTTAAAACTAGAGGTTATCTGACATTGGGTTCGCTACCACAGTAATTAATTTTAATTGATAAAAACAGGTAAATACGACCAATTACCTTTCAAGCGGATGGCTAGACGGTTACTTCCGATGTGTGTATATCCATCACCTGATCTTGATTGCATCCCCTGTATTTACGCATGCTTTTTTTTAAATTCGATTGTAAGAACATTTGGAACTAAGAAAACCTATTCTAAAATATTTTGACCAAAAAAATCCCATTACTTATTACATGGAAACAGAGGAAATATTTAAACTAATTTTAAACCCATCAACACCCAGTAATAAAGAAATTCTGAAATGTATTTGTCAATAAAACTACGGAAGGGTGGCTGTAATGCTATTTTCATATCATGTTTTTGTTCGTTTAATTTGTCATGTGATGAATTTGTATGTCTCTATCTCCCTGGGTTTTATGTTTTATGTTTGGTTGCAAACATTTAATACATTTACTGTACGCAAGTGAATTTTAAGTCACTTGTCGCTTGTCACATGGATCGTAAATTACGCGTCGATGAGAGCAAGACACCGACCATTTTATTATCATGTCCCCCCTACAAAAAGATGTCCATTGACATGAAAAAATTACATTTCCAACTGTATTGAACAAATAAAATAATCATGAATATTGGGCAAAAAAAATATGTGTTCCATAGCAGAAATTCTCCAAAAAGTGTTTTTAGTTGAACCTTCAAGATGTGTGTACAGAGTAGATCTAGAAAGACGTTGTTAACTTATAATATCCAATGGATATTTTCATCCTTATAATATTTTGCAAGATTATTTCAACTAAAGATTAATCCAAGACTTAATGATGCATTAAATTGATAAGAAAAATTCTCTCTTCTTGGAAAAAATTGTGCCGATTGCATACTTTGTAAAAAGGATATAAATAATTGGCGAAATCACTTTTTGATAAGGGTATCAATCTTGAAAGTTCTGTATGAACTATATATTTACGGTAAAGATAAAATTTGCATACATATATCTACATTGATACATTTCTCCAACATGAAATTTTTCCTAAAAACAAATGTTTAAAAACCATGAATTATATTTTTATTCTTTAAAAAGCTGTCGTCTCATTGCCAAAGTTTACTAAAGAAATATTATAATTCTAATGTAGCAATGTCAGTAAACGCCAGGTGGAACAGTTTTCGGGGAAGTTATTTGAAAACTGGATTCCGCTTCTTTACAACTTTTTATAGCCTATTTTGGGAACAAACTCTGGTTTCCGCCATGTGGCGCACCTAGTCTTTACTAACATTGCTATCTTATGTGCAAAATGTTTCACGAAAAAAATCTACCTTCATCATTGAGAAATAGTGAATTTTAATATTACACTAAATGAATTGTATACTTGCTCATCGATCTTTCAAAAGGTGAGTTCTCCCGGCAAATCAACCAGGGCCTCTTGAAAGTAACAAACGTTTTAAATAATTTTAAAATTGGTAGTAATCATGTCAACTAATGTCACCAAAGATTGCAAACAGTGCATTGACTTGACATAAAATTCGATATACGAATTGTATGAACACAATCGTTTATCATTTTGTGGCTTATCAGTTATCTGTAAAATTGGTATTTCTGTCATATTTGAATATTTCGACGTGCTCAGAATCGAGCCATGCATCTATGGGATTTGTGTGATAACTAAAAATCTGTTCCCTTCTAATGGATCGTACGGTAACAATAAAGGTATACAAATATCATTCATTAAATGCACTACTTTTATGCGTGTCGTAGTAAATATTTGGTATATATATATATATATATATTGCGGAGATAAATTTACGATACCCAATTATTACAGATTTATCTTATTTGATAAGTTATAAACTTTACGACTTATCAAATGTACCTATACGTCTAAAGATAAAGAATGAATAAGCCAAAATACAAAGTTTTAATGCAAATTTAAATATTCACAGAGAATATAAAAGGGCATAAATGGAAATTTTGTTCAAAATGTATGTACTTTTCTCAGAATGACGCTTTATTATTTAATTTGTTTTTAAACGACTGACCTCACCCACTATTTATTTCAGAGTTAAGTCAAGTCTTAAGCTGTTTTTAACTTAAGTTTTATGCGTGAATTAAATGGAGGGGGCAGGGTTTCAATAAACTAAGATTTTGCTAAGCACATTCTCCACTTGACTCGTTTTATGCATACCACTCATATAAGTGTAACAATAAAAAATAGTTGGTAAGGGGATGGGGGGGGGGAGGTACTACTTCACCTTTATATTTGTGCCGATTGCAAACTCTGTAGAAAGAATATGAATAATTGGCGAAGTTTACTTAACTTAGTGATTTTTTAGCAAAACCATAACCTTTAGTTATACTTTGCCATGATCATACTACCAAGTAGTAGACACCCCCCCCCCTTTTTTTTTCCTATCAGGGGCAAGCTACGCCTTTGATAAATTATGCGAGACATTAACTTACTGCATTAATGCATCTGTGAATAAAATCTTTAAATAAAAGCAAATTTTGTTTAAAGGATCAGTCATTATTTACCAGTGAAATATTTTGTACTCCCATGAGAAGGAGTTAAACAAGGACTTCGTCCTCACATGCCTAAGGAACACTAATTTTTACGATGGTCCGTGCATTAAGATATTTTTACTCCCTCCAATGCTTATCTGCAAAGACACTCTGAAGACATATTACGAGTTATATATGTAACTAACTCGTAAATGAGATCTGTGACCTTTACATAAAAGTACACATACATCCGATTAATAGTTTGTTTATTTGTTTATTTTGGGTTTAACATCATTTTCAGCACATTTGGCTATTTCGCGGCAGCAAGTATGTATTGGTGGAGGAAGTCTGAGTACACGGAGACAACCACCGACACTGGTAGAAAAATGGTCAATCCTTGTCAATTGAGATCGCAATCGAAGACACCCCGCCACAAGTGAGATTGGAACTCACAACCTTGGTATTGACAGGCTAGTGATCATTAGTAGTCATTACGAACTACCTAGACCACTCGGCCACCCGAGGCTACCGACATTGATTAAAAGAGAATCTTAGATAAAATAATTACGGTTTACACTTAATATATAGAACAAGATGCCTACAATTGCTTTTACCATTTCCCTTACAGTATCGGATTCCTCCCCTCAAAATGTGTAGTTCTTGCGGATTGTAGTTTTTAAAAATGACAAAAAGAGAAATAATAAGATGAAAACCAGTTTGTCTTAAAATTTGAAAGTGAAAACAAAAATGTATTGTGTCATTACTAAATTAAACAAAATGATGATATTACAAATTACGAAAATATTTGAACATTTAAAAAAATAATAATAAAATCGTACAAACAAAATAAAAATACGAATATTTTGAAATGGAAAGAAAATATTATGTTTTATCTTTTTCTCAGAATTTAGAATTTTTATAGATTTTAACTTATGTAACTAAAAATAAAATATAACAAAGAAGCTTTTTTTATTTTTCATTTTTATTTTTTAATTTTAATTTTTATTTTATTTTTATTTTTTATTTTTTTTTGTTCAAAGAAATACAAAAATTGTTTTATTCAATTTTCAGAAAAAAATTAGGTTTCAGTAAATTTTTTGGAATTTTCGGGTTTGTCAAACCAAATAAATTTCCAGGCTTTGTCGAGGTCAATGATCAACTTACGGTCTTCAGTAGAAAAAATGTATAAGGAAGACGGAGTTATCGTCATTCATTCCGATTTTCCGGTTAAGCTACTTGCACTCGTCAGAATTCAATTAAATGTACACGACAGTTACCATCTTCAGACGCCGTGAATCTGCTCTTATGGATCGTGAATCTACACTAAAATTACCCGAATAACGCAAAATGTGTAAAGATTGTTGATTTTTCGTCAAAAACATGGAGTAAAATCTATAAAACACTCACTGATGATGTAAGTCCAAGAGTTTGTAATAGCGCAAGTGACTTCGTAGTCTTGACTATCAATATTTCTTATTGGAGGCAATAGTAACGCGACAATTTTGAAATATCTTTACATCGGCGAAAATCGACGAAATGTTTTCTGACGTATATACGTAGGCGAGTTCTGATATTTTTGCATCAGAACAATTCTGACTCCAACAAGTCGATCCATTGACTGGCTGATATGTGCAGAATTTTTGCAGAATTGTGGGTTTGATGATAAAGTATGAAACTTGATAAAATTGTAAACATTAATATATAGATCTATTTTAAGCTATGGTTCGACTTTCAAAATTTCAAAAGGGCTGCCATTTTTAAGATGGTGGACTTGTACATTATCATTTTAATCTGTATTTACATGTTGGGCTTCTGATATTGAAACCTTGTCTGATTTTACAAATGAAAAAAAACAAATTTAGTGTATCTAGATGCTTTAACTAACACTTGTAATTATGTTTTCCATTAATAATATTTTCTAAATGGGGAGCATTTTCAATTTGGTCGCTATATAACAAAAAACTTTACTGAGGCCTGAACGTGTCCATATCCCATCTAAGCACCGCAATTCAGATCACATAACAGCCCGAAACCCGTTAGTATGGCAAAAGCCATGTTGCATTAAAAGGTTGTCCATGGAATAATTATTATTTTGATGCAAGATAAATAATTGCCCCAGCAAAAAATAGCAACTAAAGCCTGATAGTTCAGGATGCAGATTGATAGGTATTTCGAACATCTATTCGGATCAGTTAATTTTGAATCAGCGATCCAGACCATGTTCTCATCAGAAACCCGAGCAAACTATCAAAATGCGTTAGATACCGGCAAATTACACTGCATGAAAAGTCATCTTTTAGTTGGCTTTCATACTTAATAAAAGTAATACAAAAGTTCACCCACTTCACAAGATTACCTTTTATGGACCTTTTTATCATAGACAGACCACCTTTCACCTTCCGATTCACAAAACCTATAAAACAGATGGTCTTTCACCTTCCAAAACATCAACATTTCAACCTTTCACCTGGTAGATCACAAAATGGAAACGAAAGTTCATCTCTCACCTTTCACTGATCAAACATGTAATGAAAGATCATATGCCTCCTCATATTGACCAATTTAAGATACTTGGTCCTATATTGAGACTCCACTTTATCTAACAGTAGATGGCATCAAAATTTAATAAATTAAGCAAATCACATTCTGTTATATACATAAAATTTCTTTCTTCAAACAATAAAAAAGATACTGATCATTATGTGATATAAGGGTTTTAGTTAAGTACAACCAAATACTACAATAGCATGTTTACAAGGGAAAATTGAAAAAGTGTATATTAAAGCAAGTGTGGACACAGTAACAGCGCTTAATAAAATAATATGGTGGACACATTGTATCTATTAATGTCCCTTTTACGTAGTAATGGTTAGAGTCATTGGCCTCTTGTTACGGCCGGAAATCACCGTTGAATTGTAACCAACAAAAGACACAAATCAATAATAAAATTTAACAAGATTTATTATATACAAGTTTACGAAAAATATTATACAATTGAAATGTTAACTTAACTGTTAAAATAGAAGTCCGATCCTTTTGTCTTTTCTTTATCCGGAATTCTTCTCGTCACTGTTGCGGGAATCCAAACAGAATACTATGTCCGATAAGTCACAATCTAGTATGATGTGTGTAACGTAAATAAAAGTGTGTCAATCCAACATCTGAGAAAACAAGAATGTCAATGCCAGATCTGAACCGTTCTGAAAGTTTAACTTTTGTGACGGATATATATATATATAGTGTCACGCAGACTTCTGGAATACGGTAGAAGTTTGAATTACACATCGTATATTATGATCATTCCAGAATTATTACGTAAGTCAGAATTATTACGTAAGTCAAATAGAAAGTTCTAGTCATTCCATCAGTATCTATTATTGTTCCAGTGATTTGTAAACTGCGCAGTTATATCATTATTTGGTAAACAACTATAAGTATTATGTAAGTATATTAAACATGTTATAAGGCCACACAAAACAAATTAGGCCAAGATAAATAAATATAATAATACATTATCATAACACTCTTTATACCCCATATATCTCTGAATCTACATCAATTATGCTTAAATATTTCTGAGAGAAATCCAACGAAGATAATTCCCATCAACATCGACAAACCCTGTAAACTGCTACTGTTTTTGTCCATCCAGATAACATCTATGCAGAGTGCAACATATGCCATTAACGTATCAACAAGGGAAATTTGAATATGTGTATCATGTATATGTTAAAAGTGAGCATAGACATAGTATTGACACAATACTGCACAAATCAGTATACAAGTTATGTTAACTCATCAGGGGATTTACACCTAGATAGGGATCTGCTTAACATTGCAAAACAACATCAAAATTAAACAAATAAAATTTTGAATTATAACAATAATTCAAACTTAGCAAAATTTTCGGATCACTTAGATCCTTCATCAGTTGCGAAATTAGTACTTAATTACATGTAGAAAACAATATGGCTAATAGTGATCTTGATTTTCCTCATGTGTAGCAACAAATGTAAACAAATGTTAAAATAATACAGATTAATAACCGTTTAACATAGGGTAGTGAATTATGTTACTGAATTGTAACATAATAACAAATGAAAAAGTACACGAAAAAAATAAATAAAGCACTCTGAAATAACAATAAAGAAATGAGTATTCCATCTCTGTTTCAATTGCCAAATAAATTTATTTCTTTTAATTTATTTCCCTTGGATATAAGGTGCCTGGTTTTTTTATCAGAATCTTTCTCTTGTCTGCGTATCTTGATCACTCTAAATCAAATTTTGCTCTATAATAGAAACTTTCATTTTACCAAAGTCCCCTGGATTGTGTCCAGTCGACCGAAAATTATGACTGACGGGTAGAAAGTCTTTCTTTACTGTACACATCCTGTAACGTATGGTAAATAGTACCGTTTAACGTTTTCTTTAGCGTATGGTTCATCGTTTGGTAAATGGTATCGTTCATCGTTTCGTTTAGCGTTTGCTTCAGCGTACATCGTTCGTACAGCGTATCCTACGGTGGTTGGTCGTTTAGTATGGAGACCACGCCTCTCCTATGTTAAAACAAATTTTATCTCCTCCTTTTGCATAGATAGTACAAAAATGTATAGGTCACATAATTAAAAATAAAGATAATAATAATTATAATAATAATACTAATAATAATAATAAATTAATGAATAAATAAATAAATAAGTAAATTTAAAAAGTTAATATTATAGGCCTACGAATAATGAATCCACCTGAAAGTTCTGCAAAATAAATTCATTATACATTAATTTAAAAATAACAATCAAAAGATACTAATCTTAGATATAATAAATTTATACTATGCTGTATACGACGCATTTCAAGGAGTTACCTCTCATCAGCAGCATTAAGACCGAAACATCTGGAAGACCAAAAACCAAACTTATTTTAAACAAGAAGTACTCATAACCAAAAATACCGAAATCGGAAGCGAAATTTCAGCTAAGGAGATCTACCATGTGCAATACAAGGAATGAACCCTTAGTATTTCTATTTTTTTTTTAATTTTGCTAAATACGGGTAATTGCTGTAACAATTCAAAATAATCATGTCAGACAAGTCTGACGACTGGGTTGGCGAATGCCCTCGGGGACATAGGGTCCACCATGCAGAGGCATCGTCCCAGGAGTTTCAAAATAACAATCCAAAGATACTAAGGTTTTAAATTTCAGAAATATTTACAATTGTAAATTGTTTTATCTTTCATCGCTAGTATTTTCGATTCTAGTTTAATAAATATAAGAAATGATTTAAACATTTTTTGCATTATTTATGAAAGAAATTTACGATTGTGTCCGAGCAAGTCATCAAACTAAGCACGTCTTCTGCATAGAAACTGGAATCACAGAGTATTTATGTGTTAATCTCAGCTGTTGGTGTAAAACAGCGTTTAGCGTTTCGTTTAGTTATTGTTTATGATATCGTTTATCGTATGGAAAATAGTACCGTTTAGCGTTTTATTTAGCGTATGGTACATCGTTTGGTAAATGGTATCGTTCATCGTTTCGTTTAGCGTTTGCTTCAGCCTGCATCGTTCGTTCAGCGTATCCTACGATGACTAATCGTTTAAAATGGAGACTACGCTTCTTCTATGTGAAAACGAATTTTAGCCCCTCCATTTTCATAAATAAAACAGAAATGTATAGGTCAAAGATCAACAAAACCCAAGCCTAAGAATCATAAAAGTAAGGAACAAGTAACAATTTGATAGTAACTCTCCGCTGGACAACTTTTTGTTTACTTTAATTTTTTTTCACTGGGAATCCTTCCATTTAACCTTGTGGCGTTTGTTTGTTGGGGTCCAATCTCATAAATTTATCTTTACATTGGTTTTGAATTAACAGACTTTTTCAAATGTTTTTTAGGTTTCGTATTCTTTTCCCATATTAAGTTCATTATTTTATTATAAATTCGCGAGATTGTTTGTGGATTATAAAATTCAATTAATATCTATGTAACCATATATTATTTATTTTAGTACAGATGAAAGAAGATGAAAGTAAGTATACGCAAAAAAATAATAAAGCAATAAAAAGAATCATGAGACAGATGAATCAGCAAAAGGTAACATAAACGTTTTTACTGGTATTCGAAAGCCTTAGAATCCAGCCCCAGAATCACAAAAGGAAGGAACATTAATCATGATATAAGGTCATTGAAAATAACAATAACCAACGGAAGTACATGCATTTGGAAATCAAGGTTTCACTGATACGACCCAAATATTCTTTGATTTTTGTATCTGCTGTTTCCAATTCCAAGTTTTACCAATGGAATATGAGTCTTTCAATGGAAGCCGTTGGTTGATTACCACGAATATTATCTTTTTTATTTAGAAAATCTTACGTTATATACAGGCACTGTACAACAATGTTCAAATATATATCACATATCGGAATATCGAAACGACAGGACGGTTGATAAATTGAATAAAAAGAAAATTAGAAGTAACAATTTAATCGTAACTCTCCGCTGGACATCTTTTTGTTTATCTCCATTATTTTCACTGGGAATGCGCCCATTTAACCTTGTGGCGTTTGTTTGTTGGGGTCCAGTCTCATAAATTTATCTTTACATTGGATTTTGAATTAACAGACTTTTCAAATGTAGTTTAGGTTTTGTATTGTTTTCCCATATTTAGTTCATATATAATTATAAATTCGGAAGTTTTTTTTGTGTATTATCAAATTCAATTAATATCTGTGTATACATTATTTATTTTAGTCCAGATAAAGGAAGATGAAAGTAAGTATATGCAAAAACATAATGAAGCAATAAAAAGTAACATGAGATTCGATGAATCAGCAAAACGTAACATAATTTTTTTTACTGACATTCAAAAGCCTTAGAGTCCAAGCCTCAGAATCACAATAGGAAGGAACATCGATCATGATATATGGCCATTGAAAAAAACAATAAACCAACAAACTATAAATCTTGTTTTCCTTTTTTAGAAAATATTCAATAGTATTAAACTATCGTAATTAATAAATATTTTGAATACTATAACTTCAGTTTGATTTATCCAACTTTTAACAATGAATCCAGTTAAGAAGTAACGATTTCATGGTAACTGTCCACTGGACATCTTTTTCTCCACCTTCATTATCTTCACTGGGAATGCGTCCACGTAACATTGTGGGGTTTGTTTGTTGGGATCCATTCTCATCAGTATATTTTTTCATTGAATTTTGAATTAACAAAGTTTTTCAAATGTTTTTTTCCTTTCGTATTCTTTTCCATATTTAGTCCATATGTAATTATAAATTTGCCACCTTTTTTGTGGCTAAGATATTTCTTTAATATCTGTGTATGTATTATTTATTTAAGGGCAGATGATGGAATCATGTAAGTATATACAAAACAACAATGAAGCACTAAAAAAGAGGTTAAGGTACATGAGATTGGATGAATCAGGAAAACGGACATTTAAATTTTTTAGTGATATTCAAAGTCCTTGGAATCTAATCCTCAGAATCACAAAAGGAAGAAAAATTGATCATGATATAAGGTCATTGAAAATAACAATAACAAACGGAATTACATGCATTTGGAAATCAAAGTTTCACTGATACGACCCAAATATTCTTTGATTTTTGTATCTGGTTTGTTTCCATCAAGTTTTACCAATGGAACATGAGTCTTTCGATGGAATCTGTTGATTGATTATTACCAATACCGACAGTCTATTTATGTAGAACATCTAAGGTTATATATAGGCACTGTACGACAATGTTAAAATATATGTCTCATATCGCAATATCGAGGCGACAGGACAATTGATCAATTAAATCAAAAGATAATTGGAAGACTGGGCTAAATCTGTTGTTAAACAAAAACTACAAAGATCAACAGAATAAGAACCACATAGTTAACTGCACACAATCAGAACAATAACAAAACTAATAATACGAATATATTGTATAAAAAATCGTAACTATATATTAATATGAACGTAATGTAAAAGAATAGCACCCCAGTAGTGAAATTTAAACCAACACACTATAAATCTTGTTTTCCTTTGTAGAAAATATTGAATTATATTAAACAATCGTCATTAATAAATATTTTGAATACTATAACTTCAGTTTCATTTATCGAACTTTTAACAATGAATCCAGATGAGAAGTAAAAATTTCATAGCAACAGTCCACTGCACATCTTTTTCTTTACCTTCATTATCTTCACTGGAAATGCGTCCACTTAACCCTGTGGCGTTTGTTTGTTGGGGTCCATTCTCATGAATATATCTTTCCATTGGATTTTGAATTAACAGAGTTTTTCAAATGTTTTTTTTTTTCTGTTTCGTATTCTTTTCCCATATTTAGTCCATATGTAATTATAAATTTGCCACCTTTTTTGTGGCTAAGATTATATCGTAATATCTGTTTATGTATTATTTATTTTAGTGCATATGATGGACTCATGTAAGTATATACAAAAACAATAATGAAGCAATAAAAAGAGGTTAAGGTACATGAGACTCGATAAATCAGCAAAACGGAAACTAAAAACCTTTATTGATATTCAAAAGCCTTAGAATCCAATCCTCAGAATCAGAAAAGGAAGGAAAATTGACCATGATATAAGGTCATTGAAAATAACAATAACAAACGGAATTACGTGCATCTGGAAATCAAAGTCTCATTGATACGACCAAACTATTCTTTGATTTTTGTATCTGCTGTTTCCATAAAGTTTTACCAATGGAATATGAGTCTTTCCATGGGAGCCGTTAGTTGATTACCACCAATACAGTCTTTTTATTTAGAACATCTAATGTTATATATAGGCACTGTACAACAATGTTAAAATATATGTCACATATGGCAATATCGAAACGAGAGGACGGTTGATCAATTAAATGAAAAGATAATCAGAAGACTGGGCTATATCTGTTGTTAAACAAAAACTACAAAGATCAACAGAATAAGAAGCACATAGTTAACTGCACAGAATCAGAACAATAAAAAAAACTAATAATACGAATAAATTTTTTAGAAACAATAGTCATTATATATTAATATGAACGTAATGTAAAAGAATAGCACCCCACTAGTAAAACCCACAAACCATAAGTCTTGTTTTACTTTTTTAGAACATATTCAATTGTATTAAACTATCGTCATTAATAAATATTTTGAATACTATAACTTCAGTTTGATTTATCCAAATTTTAACAATGAATCCAGTTGAGAAGTAACAATTTCACAGTAACTGTCAACTGGACATCTTTTTCTCCAGCCTCATTATCTTCACTGATAATGCGTCCACTTAACTTTGTGGTGTTTGTTTGTTGGGGCCCATTCTCATGAATATATTTTTTCATTGCACTTTGAATTAACAGAGTTTTTCAAATGTTTTTTTCGGTTTCGTATTCTTTTCCCATATTTACTCCATATGTAATTATAAATTTGCCACCTTTTTTGTGGCTAAGATAATTTCTTAATATCTGTGTATGTATTATTTATTTTAGTGCAGATGATGGAATCATGTAAGTATATACAAAACAATAATGAAGCAATAAAAAGAGGTTGAGGTACATGAGACAGGACGAATCAGCAGAATGGATACTAAATTTTTTTACTGATATTCAAAATCCTTAGAATCCAATCCTCAGAATCACAAAAGGAAGGAACATTGACCATGATATAAGGTCATTGAAAATAACAATAACAAACATAATTACATGCATTTGGAAATCAAAGTTTCACTGATACGACCCAAATATTCTTTGATTTTTGTATCTGCTGTTTCCAATGGAATATGGAATCTTTCGATGGAAGCCGTTGGTTGATTACCACCAATACAGTCTTTTTATTTAGAACATCTAACGTTATCTATAACGGAATAAGAAACACCTAGTCAACTGTAGAGAACCAGAACAATAAAAACACTAATAATATGAATAATTTGTTAAAAACTATCGTCATTATATATTAATATGAACTTAATGTAAAACAATGGCAACCCTCCCCCCCCCCCCCCTTTTCCGTAGTGAAATGTAAAACCAACAAACTATAAATCTTGTTTTTGTTCTGTAGAAAATTATGTATTCTATTATACTATCGTAATTAATAAATATTTTGAATACTATAACTTCAGTTTGATTTATCGAACTTGTAACAATGAATCCAGTTGACAAGTAACAATTTGATAGTAACTCTCCGCTCGAGAACTTTTTGTTTACTTTCATTATTTCCACTGGGAATGCGCCCACTTAACCTTGCGGCTTTTGTTTGTTAGGGTCCATTCTCATTCATTCATCTTTTCATTAGATTTTGAATTAACAGCCTCATTCAAATGTTTTTTCGGTTTTTGTATTATTATCCCATATTTAGTTCATATGTAATTATAAATTCGCGAGATTTTTTTGTGGATGAAAAAGTCATTTAATATCTGTGCATATATTATTTATTTTAGTCAAGATGAAGGAAGATGAAAGTAAGTATATGCAAAAACATAATTAAGCAATAAAAAGAGATTACGTTTTTTGAGACTCGATGAATCAGCAAGACGGAAACTAAATTATTATTACCAATACCGACGGTCTATTTATGTAGAACATCTAAAGTTATATATAGGCACTGTAGACAATGTTAAAATATATGTCTCATATCGCAATATCGAGGCGACAGGACGGTTGATCAATTAAATGAAAAGATAATTAGAAGATTGGGCTAAATCTGTTGTTAAACAAAAACTACAAAGATGAACAGAATAAGAACCACATAGTTAACTGCACAGAATCAGAACAATAACAAAACAAGTAACAATTTGATAGTAACTCTCCGCTCGGGAACTTTTTGTTGTTTCCATAAAGTTTTACCAATTGAATATGAGTCTTTCGATGGAAGCCGTTGGTTGTTAATCACCAATACAGTCTTTTTATTTAGAAAATCTAACGTTGTATATCGGCATTGTACGACAATGTTAAATTATATGTCACATATCGAATATCGAAACAAGACGGTTGATAAATTGAATAAAAAGAAAATCAGAAGACGAGGCGAAACAACAATTACAAAGATCAACAGGGTAAGAAACACAGAGTTAACGGCACAGAATCAGAACAATAAAAAACTAATAATACGAATAAATTGTTTAAAAACCATCGTCATTATATATTAATATGAACGTAATGTCAATGAATAGCACCCTAGTAGTGAAATCTAAAACCAACACACCATACATTTTGTTTTCATTTTGTAGAAAATAATGAATTCTATGAAACTATCGTAATTAATAAATATTTCAAATACTATAACTTCAGTTTGATGTTTCGAACTTTTAACAATGAATCCAGTTGAGAAATAACAATTTGATAGTGATTCTCTGCTCGACAACTTTTTGTTTACCTTCATTATTTTCACTGGAAATGCGTCCACGTAATCTTGTGGCGTTTGTTTGTTGGGGTCCATTCTCATAAATCCATCTTTATATTGAATTTTGAATTAACAGACTTTTTCAAATGTTTTTTTTTTTTTTCGTTTCGTATTCTTCTCTCATATTTAGTTTGTATGTAATTATAGATCTGCCACATTTTTTTGTGCTTAATAGAATTCCATAATATCTGTGTATATATTATTTATTTCAGCCCAGAGCACGACATCTGAACGTAAGTATATACAAAAGCATAACGAAGCAATAAAAATAGGTTAAGGTACATGAGACTCGATGAATCGGCAAACGGAAACTAAAAACTTTTATGATATTCAAAATTCTTAGACTCCAATCCTGAGAATCGCAAAAGGATGGAACATTGATCATAATATAAGGCCATTGAAAATAACAATACCAATCGAAAGTTAATACATTTAGAAATCAAATTTCACTGATACCTCCCAAATATTCTTTGATTTTTGTATCTTTCCTTTTGTAGAAAATAATGAATTCTCATTAAACTGTCGCAATTAATAAATATTTTGAATAATATAACTTCAGTTTGATGTATTGATCTTTTAACAATGAATCCAGTTGAGAAATAACAATTTGATAGTGATTCTCCGCTGGACAACTTTTTGTTTACCTTCATTACTTTCACTAGGAATGCGTCCACGTAATCTTGTGGCGTTTGTTTGTTGGGGTCCATTCTCATAAATTTATCTTTACATTGAATTTTGAATTAACAGACTTTTCAAATGTTTGTTTTTGTTTCGTATTCTTTTCTCAAATTTAGTTCATATTTAATTATAGATCTGCCACATTTTTTGTGCTTAATAGAATTTCTTAATATCTGTGTATATATTATTTATTTCAGCCCGGAGGATGGCATTTGCACGTAAGTATATACAAAAGCATAACGAAGCAATAAAAGGAGGTTAAGGTACATGAGACTCGATGAATCAGCAAACGGAAACTCCAAACTTTTATGATATTCAAAATCCTTTGAATCCAATCCTGAGAATCACAAAAGGAAGGAACATTGATCATGATATAAGGTCATTGAAAATAACAGTAACAAACGGGATTACGTGCATCTGGAAATCAAAGTTTCACTGATACGACCCAAATATTTTTTGATTTTTGTATCTGCTGTTTCCATAAAGTTTTACCAATGCAATATGGAGTCTTTCGATGGAAGCTGTTGGTTGATTACCACAATACAGTCTTTTTTATTTAGAACATCTAAAGTTATCTATAGGTACTGTACGACGATGTTGAAATATATGTCACATATCGGAATATCGAAACGACAGAACAGTTGATAAATTGAATAAAAAGAAAGTTAGAAGACGGGGCTAACTCTGTTGTAACACAAAAACTACAAAGATCAACAGAATAAGAACCACATAGTTAACTGCACACAATCAGAACAATAACAAAACTAATAATACGAATAAATTGTATAAAAAATCGTAACTATATATTAATATGAACGTAATGTAAACGAATAGCACCCCAGTAGTGAAATTTAAACCAACACACTATAAATCTTGTTTTCCTTTTGTAGAAAATATTGAATTATATTAAACAATCGTCATTAATAAATATTTTGAATACTATAACTTCAGTTTCATTTATCGAACTTTTAACAATGAATCCAGATGAGAAGTAAAAATTTCATAGCAACAGTCCACTGCACATCTTTTTCTTTACCTTCATTATCTTCACTGGGAATGCGTCCACTTAACCTTGTGGCGTTTGTTTGTTGGGGTCCATTCTCATGAATATATCTTTCCATTGGATTTTGAATTAACAGAGTTTTTCAAATGTTTTTTTCAAATGTTGGGGTCCATTCACATGAATATATTTTTTCATTGGACTTTGAATTAACAGAGTTTTTCAAATGTTTTTTCGGTTTCGTATTCTTTTCCCATATTTACTCCATATGTAATTATAAATTTGCCACCATTTTTGTGGCTAAGATAATTCCTTAATATCTGTGTATGTATTATTTATTTAAGGGCAGACGGAGGTAACGCGTAAGTATATACAAAACAATAATGAAGCAATAAAAAGAGGTTAAGGTACATGAGACTGGACGAATCAGCAGAATGGATACTAAAATTTTTTACTGATATTCAAAATCCTTAGAATCCAATCCTCAGAATCACAAAAGGAAGGAACATTGATCATGATATAAGGTCATTGAAAATAATAATAACAAACGGGATTACATGCATTTGGAAATCAAAGTTTCACTGATACGACCCAAATATTCTTGGATTTTTGTATCTGCTGCTTCCATAAAGTTTTAGCAATGCAATATGGAGTCTTTCGATGGAAGCCGTTGGTTGATTACCACCAATACAGTCTTTTTATTTAGAACATCTAACGTTATCTACAGGTACTGTACGACGATGTTCAAATATATGTCACATATCGGAATATCGAAACGACAGGACAGTTGATAAATTGAATAAAAAGAAGTTAGAAGACGGGGCTAACTCTGTTGTAACACAAAAACTACAAAGATCAACAGAATAAGAAACACATAGTCAACTGTAGAGAACCAAAGCAATAAAAACACTAATAATCTGAATAATTTGTTTAAAAACCATCGTCATTATATCATGTATATATTAGTATGAACGTAATGTTAAACAATAGCAAACCCCCCCCCCCCCCCCCTTCCGCAGTGAAATGTAAAACCAACAAACCATAAATCTTGTTTTCGTTTTGTAGAAAATTATGTATTCTATTATACTATCGTAATTAATAAATATTTTGAATACTATAACTTCAGTTTGATTTATCGAACTTGTAACAATGAATCCAGTTGACAAGTAACAATTTGATAGTAACTCTCCGCTCGAGAACTTTTTGTTGTTTCCATAAAGTTTTACCAATTGAATATGAGTCTTTCGATGGAAGCCGTTGGTTGATAATCACCAATACAGTCTTTTTATTTAGAAAATCTAACGTTGTATATCGGCATTGTACGACAATGTTAAATTATATGTCACATATCGAATATCGAAACGACAAGACGGTTGATAAATTGAATAAAAAGAAAATCAGAAGACGAGGCGAAACAACAATTACAAAGATCAACAGGGTAAGAAACACAGAGTTAACGGCACAGAATCAGAACAATAAAAAACTAATAATACGAATAAATTGTTTAAAAACCATCGTCACTATATATTAATATGAACGTAATGTCAATGAATAGCACCCTAGTAGTGAAATCTAAAACCAACACACCATACATTTTGTTTTCATTTTGTAGAAAATAATGAATTCTATTAAACTATCGTAATTAATAAATATTTCAAATACTATAACTTCAGTTTGATGTTTCGAACTTTTAACAATGAATCCAGTTGAGAAATAACAATTTGATAGTGATTCTCTGCTCGACAACTTTTTGTTTACCTTCATTATTTTCACTGGAAATGCGTCCACGTAATCTTGTGGCGTTTGTTTGTTGGGGTCCATTCTCATAAATTCATCTTTATATTGAATTTTGAATTAACAGACTTTTTCAAATGTTTTTTTTTTTCGTTTCGTATTCTTCTCTCATATTTAGTTTGTATGTAATTATAGATCTGCCACATTTTTTTGTGCTTAATAGAATTCCATAATATCTGTGTAAATATTATTTATTTCAGCCGAGAGCACGACATCTGAACGTAAGTATATACAAAAGCATAACGAAGCAATAAAAAGAGGTTAAGGTACATGAGACTCGATGAATCGGCAAACGGAAACTAAAAACTTTTATGGAATTCAAAATTCTTAGACTCCAATCCTGAGAATCGCAAAAGGATGGAACATTGATCATGATATAAGGCCATTGAAAATAACAATAACAACCGAAAGTTCATACATTTGGAAATCGAATTTCACTGATACCTCCCAAATATTCTTTGATTTTTGTATCTTTCCTTTTGTAGAAAATAATGAATTCTAATTAAACTGTCGTAATTAATACACATTTTGAATAATATAACTTCAGTTTGATGTATTGAACTTTTAACAATGAATCCAGTTGAGAAATAACAATTTGATAGTGATTCTCCGCTGGACAACTTTTTGTTTACCTTCATTATTTCCACTAGGAATGCGTCCACGTAATCTTGTGGCGTTTGTTTGTTGGGGTCCATTCTCATAAATTTATCTTTACATTGAATTTTGAATTAACAGACTTTTCAAATGTTTGTTTTTGTTTCGTATTCTTTTCTCATATTTAGTTCATATTTAATTATAGATCTGCCACATTTTTTGTGCTTAATAGAATTCCTTAATATATGTGTATATATTATTTATTTCAGCCCTTCAGTCGCAATCTGAACGTAAGTATATACAAAAGCATAACGAAGCAATAAAAAGAGGTTAAGGTACATGAGACTCGATGAATCAGCAAACGGAAACTCCAAACTTTTATGATATTCAAAATCCTTAGAATCCAATCCTCAGAATCAGAAAAGGAAGGAACATTGATCATGATATAAGGTCATTGAAAATAACAATAACAAACGGGATTACGTGCATCTGGGAATCAAAGTTTCACTGATACGACCCAAATATTCTATGATTTTTGTATCTGCTGTTTCCATAAAGTTTTACCAATGCAATATGGAGTCTTTCGATGGAAGCCGTTGGTTGATTACCACAATACAGTCTTTTTTATTTAGAACATCTAAAGTTATCTATAGGTACTGTACGACGATGTTCAAATATATGTCACATATCGGAATATCGAAACGACAGAACAGTTGATAAATTGAATAAAAAGAAAGTTAGAAGACGGGGCTAACTCTGTTGTAACACAAAAACTACAAAGATCAACAGAATAAGAACCACATAGTTAACTGCACACAATCAGAACAATAACAAAACTAATAATACGAATAAATTGTATAAAAAATCGTAACTATATATTAATATGAACGTAATGTAAACGAATAGCACCCCAGTAGTGAAATTTAAACCAACACACTATAAATCTTGTTTTCCTTTTGTAGAAAATATTGAATTATATTAAACAATCGTCATTAATAAATATTTTGAATACTATAACTTCAGTTTCATTTATCGAACTTTTAACAATGAATCTAGATGAGAAGTAAAAATTTCATAGCAACAGTCCACTGCACATCTTTTTCTTTACCTTCATTATCTTCACTGGGAATGCGTCCACTTAACCTTGTGGCGTTTGTTTGTTGGGGTCCATTCTCATGAATATATCTTTCTATTGGATTTTGAATTAACAGAGTTTTTAGCTCACCTGGCCTAAACGATCATGTGAGCTTTTGCCATCACTTGGCGTCCGTCGTCGTCCGGCGTCCGGCGTCCGTCGTCCGTCGTCCGTCGTTAACTTTTTCAAAAATCTTCTCCTCTGAAACGGCTGGACAGATTGGATCGAGGTTTCATTGGAATGATGTATGACATGTCCTCCACAAACTATCCTCATTTTATACTGATCCGATGAAAAACATGGCCACTGTTGCTAAAAATAGAACATAGGGGTAAATTGGTGTTTTTTGCTAATAACTCAAAAACCGTTACAGATATCGAAAATCTGACTGGAGGAAATTGATCAGCATGACGAGATCTACCTACTCTGAAATTTTGAAGGAAACTCCACAACCCGTTTAGGAGTTATTGCCCTTTTTTCGTCAAATTTTCAAAATTTTAACATTTTTCGTCATTTATCTCCAAAACTATTGGAGATAGAAGTGAAATGTAAATATGAAAAATGTTTGCCATGTTGAGATCTACATATCCTGAAATTTTAAAGGAAATCCCAAAACCCACTTAGGAGTTATTGCCCTTTTTTTGTCAAATTTTCAAAATTTTAACATTTTTGCATTTATCTCCAAAACTATTTGAGATAGAAGTGAAATGTAAATTGAAAAATGTTTGCCATGTTGAGATCTACATACCCTGAAATTTTGAAGGGATTCCCAAATTCTATTTAGGAGTTATTGGTTTGTGTAATTTGAGGTCGGGTTCTGTTACATTTATTTAAGGTTCACCCTTATTCCTTGTCAATTTTATCAACTTCCTGCCAGGACTACCACCATCAGGGAACATATTTTAACATTAAACCTTATGAAAAATAAATCTTCAACAAATTTTCCCTGGACATTTGAACCAATTGCAACAAAATTGGTCAAATAGTTGATTAATTGTCCAATGAAAACCAGATTCAAGGTGAGCGATACAGGCTCTGGTGAGCCTCTTGTTCAAATGTTTTTTCAAATGTTGGGGTCCATTCACATGAATATATTTTTTCATTGGACTTTGAATTCACAGAGTTTTTCAAATGTTTTTTCGGTTTCGTATTCTTTTCCCATATTTACTCCATATCTAATTATAAATTTGCCACCTTTTTTGTGGCTAAGATAATTCCTGAATATCTGTGTATGTATTATTTATTTTGGTGCAGATGAGGGAATCGTGTAAGTATATACAAAACAATAATGAAGCAATAAAAAGAGGTTAAGGTACATGAGACTGGTCGAATCAGCAGAATGGATACTAAATTTTTTTACTGATATTCAAAATCCTTAGAATCCAATCCTCAGAATCACAAAAGGAAGGAATATTGATCATGATATAAGGTCATTGAAAATAACAATAACAAACGGGATTACATGCATTTGGAAATCAAAGTTTCACTGATACGACCCAAATATTCTTTGATTTTTGTATCTGCTGTTTCCAATGGAATATGGAATCTTTCGATGGAAGCCGTTGGTTGGTTACCACCAATACAGTCTTTTTATTTAGAACATCTAACGTTATCTATAACGGAATAAGAAACACATACTCAACTGTAGAGAACCAGAACAATAAAAACACTAATAATATGAATAATTTGTTAAAAACCATCGTCATTATATATTAATATGAACGTAATGTAAAACAATGGCAACCCCCCCCCTCTTTCCGTAGTGAAATGTAAAACCAACAAACCATAAATCTTGCTTTCGTTCTGTAGAAAATTATGTATTCTATTATACTATCGTAATTAATAAATATTTTGAATACTATAACTTCAGTTTGATTTATCGAACTTGTAACAATGAATCCAGTTGACAAGTAACAATTTGATAGTAACTCTCCGCTCGAGAACTTTTTGTTTACTTTCATTATTTCCACTTAACCTTGTGGCTTTTGTTTGTTAGGGTCCATTCTCATTCATTCATCTTTTCATTGGATTTTGAATTAACAGACTTTTTCAAATGTTTTTTCGGTTTTTGTATCATTATCCCATATTTAGTTCATATGTAGTTATGTGAATGAAAAAGTCATTTAATATCTGTGCATATATTATTAATTTTAGTCAAGATGAAGGAAGATGAAAGTAATTATATGCAAAAACAATTAAGCAATAAAAAGAGATTACGTTTTTTGAGACTCGATGAATCAGCAAGACGGAAACTAAATTATTATTACCAATACCGACAGTCTATTTATGTAGAACATCTAAAGTTATATATAGGAACTGTACGACAATGTTAAAATATATGTCTCATATCGCAATATCGAGGCGACAGGACGGTTGATAAATTAAATGAAAAGATAATCAGAAGACGAGGCTAACACTGTTGTAAAACAACAACTACAAAGATGAACAGAATAGGAAACACATAGTTAACTGCACAGAATCAGAACAATAACAAAACTAATAATACGAATAAGTTGTTTAAATACCATCGTCATTATATATTAATATGAACGTAATGTCAATGAATAGCACCCCAGTAGTGAAATCTAAAACCAACACACCAAACATTTCGTTTTCATTTTGTAGAAAATAATGAATTCTATTAAACTATCGTAATTAATAAATATTTCAAATACTATAACTTCAGTTTGATGTTTCGAACTTTTAACAATGAATCCAGTTGAGAAATAACAATTTGATAGTGATTCTCTGCTCGACAACTTTTTGTTTACCTTCATTATTTTCACTGGAAATGCGTCCACGTAATCTTGTGGCGTTTGTTTGTTGGGGTCCATTCTCATAAATTCATCTTGATATTGAATTTTGAATTAGCAGACTTTTTCAAATGTTTTTTTTTTCCTTTCATATTCTTCTCTCATATTTAGTTTGTATATAATTATAGATCTGCCACATTTTTTGTGCTTAATAGAATTCCATAATATCTGTGTATATATTATTTATTTCAGTCTGGACGACATCTAAACGTAAGTATATACAAAAGCATAACGAAGCAATAAAAGGGGGTTAAGGTACATGGGACTCGATGAATCAGCAAACGAAAACTAAAAACTTTTATGATATTCAAAATCCTTAGACTCCAATCCTCAGAATCACAAAAGGATGGAACATTGATCATGATATAAGGCCATTGAAAATAACAATAACAAACGAAAGTTCATACATTTGGAAATCAAATTTCACTGATACCTCCCAAATATTCTTTGATTTTTGTATCTTTCCTTTTGTAGAAAATAATGAATTCTAATTAAACTGTCGTAATTAATAAATATTTTGAATAGTATAACTTCAGTTTGGTGTATTGAACTTTTAACAATGAATCCAGTTGAGAAATAACAATTTGATATTGATTCTCCGCTCGACAACTTTTTGTTTACCTTCATTATTTTCACTAGGAATGCGTCCACGTAATCTTGTGGCGTTTGTTTGTTGGGGTCCATTCTCATAAATTTATCTTTACATTGAATTTTCAATTAACAGATTTTTTCAAATGTTTGTTTTTGTTTCGTATTCTTTTCTCATATTTAGTTCATATGTAATTATAAATCTGCCACATTTTTTGTGCTGAATAGCATTCCTTAATATCTGTGTATATATTATTTATTTCAGGCCCGAAGCAGCGATCTCATCGTAAGTATATACAAAAACATAGTGAAGCAATACAAAAGGCTAAGGTACACGAAAGTCGATGAATCAGCAAACGGAAACTCAAAACTTTTATGATATTCAAAATCCTTAGAATCCAGTCCTCAGAATCACAAAAGGAAGGAACATTGATCATGATATAAGGTCATTGAAAATATCAATAACAAACGAAAGTACATGCATTTGGAAATCAAAGTTTCTCTAATACGACCCAAGTATAGTCATTATATATTAATATGAACGTAATATGAACGTAATGTAAAAGAATAGCTCCCCAGTAGTGAAATGTAAAAAAAACACACCATACATTTTGTTTTCCTTTTGTAGAAAATAATGAATTCTATTAAACTATCGTAATTAATCAATATTTTGAATACTATAATCAACTAAAATCAAACGTTTAAATAAATACAGTTATTGTAGTATTAATAAACATTGAGTTACAGTTATTTGCCTTAGCTAAACAGACAACAGTACTTTACAATACAAAAATAAAACAGTATAACAAAATCAAACCTCTACATTATTTTTTCCATACTGCTTGATCTTCTCATCAGCATTGTCAAAAATGTCAAACCGTATTGAAATTTCTCTTTCCTTCTTTTGATGTTTTAGCATACACGCTGTCATTAGAAAACCAAACACTGTGGAATCTCTCAGTCTTTGAAAGTCTAAACAGAAGTCCTAAGTTTCTTTTTGTAATATCATCATGGAATTTGACCTCATTTTCTGACGCATGATTCTGGATTTTACCTCAGTGTTTTTTACTTTTACAATACCGGGAGGAGGTTGGTCATGTTTTCCAGGTATTCTATGGATTGCAACAATCTCTTCTCGTAAAACATCAACTTTCGAATCTTCCTTCAACAGAGTAACAAAGGCATCTGCCAGATTTTCTTCATCCTCCTCAGGATATTTCACAACCCGCATATTGTGCTTCCGGGAGTATTGTTCATTGTGATTGGATTGCGCATATTGTGCTTCCGGGAGTATTGTTCATTGTGATCGGATTGCGCATATTGTGCTTCCGGGAGTATTGTTAATTGTGATTGGATTGCCTTACAGCTTCCACGGATTCCTATCAGCATCCACAACTTTCTCCTCTAACATTTCAATGACTTTATCCTTGGTTCTTATTCTTTCTCTAAGGTTTTTTTTTCTATTGCAGGTTTATCTATCTTATCATACAACTTTCTTGTTCTTTCCATCAGTTTGTTCTCAAAATATTTGACTAGAGTATCCTTGAACAAAAACAATAATTGATTTACAATGGAAATCACTATGTCCTTTAAATCACTTTGTTTCACTAGACAGTTCATTATTGCTGCAGATTATGATTGACCGCAATGCAAGCTCTCTTGATTTGATCTTCTTATCTTTCCTTTGTTGAAAATTATGGACATGAATAAAAACAAGACTAAATAAGAATAAACAAGACCAGAATGGCCGTTTAAGATCACAATTGAGTTACTTGAGATACAAAAACATAATGAATCAATAAAAAGCGTTAAGGTTCATTAGACTTGACGAGTCAGCAAAACTGAAATTAAAACAAAAATATTTATTGATTTTCATACGCCGTAGAATTCAATCTTCGGAATCGCAAAAGGAATGAACATTGATCACGATATAATGTCTATGAAAATAAGATTAAACAACGGCAGTACATGTATTTGGAAATCAAAGTTTCACTGATACGACCCAAATATTCTTTGATGTTTGTATTTGCTTTGTTTCCATAAAGTTTTACCAATGGAATATGATTCTTTGGTTCATTATCACCAATAAAGTCTTTTTATTCAGAAAATTTAACGTTATTTAGAGGCACTGTACGACAATGTTCAACTATATGTCACATATCGGAATATTGAGGCGACAATGCGGTTGATAAATTAAGTAAGAACAAAAACTCTGCTGTAAAACAAAAACTACAAAGATCAATAGAATAAGAATCGCATAGTTAAGTGCACAGAATCAGAACAATTAAAAAAAAGTATTACGAACAAATTGTTTAAAAACAACCCGCATTATACCTTAATAGTCATGTAAAACCTACATAACATAAGCCTTGTTTTCCTATTGTAGAAAATAATGAATAAAGACTGTTCGTTTGTCTTCCAGGGCTTGTTGGTCTAATGGATTGCGGTTTTTTTATTAGCTCCTTATGTATATTTGTCCTATTTCAAAGAACAGGAAACCAAAGAATAAATACTTCAAAAATTTATCTAACGGAATATCTATCAATTTAAAACACAAAATGCTGATTCTATAAAATGCAAAAATACTAATATTATCGAAAAAGTTTGCAGATATCAAAACCAAGCATACATGTAAAAAAAACTAATAGTAGAAAAGAACAAACAATATTTTTGATAAAGACTACAAATATAAATAAGGACCAACCCATTAGACAGACAAACACGGGAAGACAAATGAACAAGCACAACAAATAAACACTGAAAACAAAAAAAACAATGAACAACACAATCTCCAAATCAAAACCGGGAGTGAACTTGGTGCTCTGGAAGGGTAAGTAGTTCCTGCTGCGGATATGGCATCCGTCGTGAAATTCAAAATAGTCAATCCGGTGGTAGTCACAAATCGGTAGAAGTACATGAAACTTTAAGACAGTCATGACAGTGGGAGGAGGTCCAACATCATCTTAGATAATTCACGAATGCTCTTGAAAATCGGATAGCGTTTAATCAAATATCAAACATGTTTCTACTGGAAACTATGAATAAAACCCCCTTGTTAGACGAGCGGACGGAAGTAAATAAATTAGTGCCTACCAGACTGATTTACGGATATCAGTATATTAAAATTCAAATTTAAAAGAAAAATAGTATGCTCACTAAAGCAGAATGTAAACCCACAATTACAAATTTAAAAGTGTGTTTTCCGTTTGTATAAATAAATAAACTACATGAAATATGTTTATATTAATCTATATTATGAATAGAGTTATTCCAGGATTTATCCACAGGAGATTTCTAAATAAAAATCTTTTTCAATCAGAATTTTATTTTCAGATAACATAAAATTTATCTTTAAATACCAGAATGAATCCTAGATCTCTTAAATATTTTCCACTACTCAGTCAAATGAGACGCTATTCAAATATCCTTTTATTTTCGTATCTTATTTTATTTTATATCGCTTTATCAATGTCATATGAATCTTATTTTGGAACCGTGGGTTGATTGTCGTCAACAAAGTGTTTTCGTCAAAGGATCTGACTGTTGCTGGAGGCAGTAAGAAATTATTCAAATAGCTATCGCATATCGGAAAGCAAGGCGACATATAAGACATATTAAAAAAAACAAGCATTTTCCGTAACAGCCCTAGAATACTATACAAATACACAACTAACAGAATTTGAAAAACACAGTAAACCAAAAGAGAATGAGAACAGTACAGAATAAAGACTAACACACTAATATTTTGAATAAATTTGAATAAAATATAAAAGTAATGTGAATGAATATTCAGTCAATACTAAATGTTAAACCAACATACAATAAATTTTGTAGAAAATGAATGAATTCTACTAAAATATCGTCATTGATTAATATTTTGAATAATATTATTTTACTTTGTTGATTTTTAAATGAGTAATGATTTAATATCAATTGCACTTAGGATAATTTTAGGTCTTCATATTGAATGCGTCGACATAAATAAGGTGTAACTTTGTGTGAAATTTAATGGGCTAGATATATTCCATAATCCATTTTTTTTTCTAGATAAAACGATGAGACGCGAAAGTAAGTATTTAACAAGAAATGACGAGGTAATAATAAGATCGTAAAACATACGAAAGTACAACAGACAAGAAATGCCACAATGATCTATAGCAAAATATAAATAAAGAATAAACATCAAAGAGTGGACACAAGTGGCTAATTTCAATTTAACTACTCACGATCACGATCCAACAATGTTTTAAGATTAAGAATCCAGCAGGTGGACCGGTGCAGTCGTCTTTAATCTTCATATTGAATGCGTTGATATTAATTATCTGAAAAATTTATAATTATGTCTAGATAGAATCCATTATAAAATAATAATTTGTTCTCGGAATGAAGATAAAACACGAAAGTAAGTATGTACCAAGAAATGAAGAGGCAATGATAAGATAGTAAGCACATTATGAAATCCTGAGAAAGGCAAAACGGATATACAATGATACAATGATATGTAGCAGAATATATAAAAAAAATAATAAGCACAAAAGAGGGGACTTCAGTGGATTCCTTCACCGTAACGACCAATTATCACAAGCCAACACGTGAAGACGTGCGTTCGTCTTTTATCTTAAGTAGAAGGATTGCATTTTTTTTTGGGTCATAGATTGGTGCTCGGGATTTCTTCACCAAACATAAATGGCCAACACGAGATATGAAGCAGGAAATGATGTAAAACTTCAATGAGTCGAACACCTAAAATTTAAATATAATATACCATCTCATAAATGTTTCAGATGAAAACTACTTTAATAATCTCTAAAGTCAGTCTCACTTCCATCATATTAAGTCGTGATGCCGACCGTAAAATTGATGTAATTAACAGACTGAATATAACCCTGTCATAGAAGCATATGTAGCAAAACTCTCGCTTTGCCGAGACAGTCGTTGCATTCATCATAATGTTATATTGTATAAATTTCATTTCATCTTGTTCTTATCAATATTTGGCATCGATGGATCATATGAATATATTTTAACATTATATCCTGTAAGAAACCCTTGCGCTTAAAACGACAGAAATAATTATAATGTTAGTATTTGATAATGCTTATTTTTCTCTTTCAGATGTATATACAATAACTCTGCTTGTATTTTCAGATACAACGAGATGTACGATAAGTTAATTTTTGGAACCAATTCGATGATCTATTAACTTCTGATAAGACAAGATTAATTCATATATGTACAAATGTCGTATGTCGTACCTGTTTCGAAACTACAATTTACTTGAACAGTGATAGCACTAACTGAAAAACAAATATCATTAAGATAAAACCTTTGACTATAATGCACGTTCTTTTAATGTCTTTGAATTGAAATATACGTTTCCTCTTTATTTGGTTGGAATAACAGATTTGTATATTGCAAGAAGTTAACTGTTCTATTATAGACAGTATTTTCATTTTATTAATCTTTATGCTGCATACGTTTCAGCATAGGATCTAAACCAATTACTTAAGACTGTTTTTTTATGGATGGGCATACAGCTTTAGTTTACACCGAATAGGGACACTTGTATCTATCAGGGATCGTAGCGCTCAACTGCTGCAGCTAGTATCTCGGTCGCCGCCCTGTAGAATTACTGTATTCAGTGTAATTTGCTATTTTTTATGCTTTACCGTGTTCCTTTCTGATAACTTATCTTTCATTTTATTTTGACACAACTTAACATTAAAGACAATGAAACCTGGAAAGCGTGAAGAATTCGATTTTGTTTTTGCTATTAAGTCTAAACTCTCATATACATGTATACTAAGTTATTTGTCAGTAAAATTACAAATTTGATATATTTTCTAAAAGTTTTTATAAGCAGGGTTATTTTATAATTAATACCTTAATACCTTGAATTAAGATGTAAGTTATAGCTTAAGGCGCGATACATTTTATTAGCATGATTAATATTTAAGAAATCTGTGAGCGAGCCCCTATTCTTTTTTCAATAAAATTTTATTTTAAATATAAACATGACGTCATGAAAAAATGATTTCCCTCCCCCTAGAAAATCACCTTTCCTCACAAACATTATTTAAACTACACACTATATTTCAAGCCATTTTTAGTAACCAATTAAAAAGCACTGAGATGTATTCAATCTTAAGTAGTTCAGATTCAAAAGCTCTTAACAAGATGTTTTTTAATAAACTGAAGGCTTTTTATGAAACCTGGATATGAGAAGAAACTATTTTGAGAAACTTGATTTCTGCGAAACTGAAATTTCAGAAGTGCACAAATCAAGACAATCAAGAATAAAGAACACCAAAACGACTGTTTAAGATCAAAAGTATGTAACTGGCGTATGTACTTTTGGTAATTCCCTTGGACAAAAATAAAGTGTATCCCCGGGAATGTATCGTTCATTTCCATTTGAATATACATGTATGATAGTTGGTGATGGTCGACTTGTCCATTATTTTTTTTAATGCTGGCATTTATTCCTAGGGGCTTGTTTTAATGTCCCCGCGACGAACATTCGGGGGGGGGGGCATATTAATTTACCATGTCCATCCGGATATAGATGATTTGTCTGGCTATCTCCTCTTAAAGTTTTAGAGCTACAGCTTTAATATTTTGAATAATGTTTATACACATAATGGAGGTGTGCATGTCCACTGGATTTTGATTTTTTCAAATATTCTCAGAATGACTGGTACTTGGACTAAGTCATTTTTTTTCCTCCTAGGTGCATAATTCGAACATGGTTTGTCTGGCTAACTCGGATTACTCCTAGAGTTTTAGATCTAAAGCTTTGATATTTTGTAGGATGTTTATTTACATAATGGAGGTGTGCATGTCCACAGGATTTAGGTTTTTTCAGATATTCTCAAAACTACAGGTAGCTGGACTAAGTCATATTTTTTGTACTAGTGCATTGTTTATAATTTTTTATGGTCAGGCGGGGGCATAATTTGTGTCTTACAGACACTTCATATTTTAAAAAAAAATCATTCCTAACAAAACAACTTTGTCCATAATTATCAAGTGAGGTGGGGGGCATACTCCTTTATAGTTTTTTTCGACATCATTTATTCTTACCTGATTACAGTTACATCAGAAAGGAATATACTGAGTATTGTTTATGATAATGTTGATCTGTACGACCCAGGGGTTTTTATTCCCTTAATGTTCCTAAGCTTTTCTTTGACTCCGAGGCGATTTTGCAAACACGTTTTAGCATTGCCATTTTAAAATTTTAAAACTATTTGAAACGTAGATTTTGTACTGCACGTTTGGTTTTTATCGCTTTATTTTTTTTAAACGTTCATCGTGTGTCTTTATATATTTTATAATGTGTTTATATTCAATGTGATCTTTATTTTTACAGTATGTTGTAAGCTCAAAATTTACTTTCAAAATAATTCACTTTGTTTTGTCCATTAAATAACCTAGAAGAAACAACTTTTAAAATTGGTATTTTTGCTGAATGTATATTATTCAACATTACGAAGACTACAAAATGTAATGGAAATGACTGTCGCACATGTATTAATTATACCCCTTTGATATCCCATTTTTTCTGGAAAACCACTTAAGCCTCATAATTAATATATATTAGTACTGTTAGCTTTATAATAAGTTGAGTTGATCATTTGTCATTATATGACTTAATACTGTTGTCAGTTCACAATGAGCTGGGAGGAAAGGATCTACTGATTAAAAGGTAGCTTCCCGTCTTGATCTGATAATAAATGGCTGTAGCCAGTACAGGGTTATCTTATGTATAGATCAGCAGCAAACGCATCTTAAACAGAGGTATGTTGTGAAGTCTTACGTCAACACATCCAAAAATCATCATGGTCGTCATCACGGTCTTGTTGATCGTTAAGGATTATCATCTTCACAGAGGAAATCTTATCTCCATTTGTCGAAGTTTTGTTGTTTCTCATCTGGAATCTGGAAATTTTACTGGATTTGATATGAGTATCATGTAATCATTCTGGAGAATCTGGGTTCATTCTATCTTTTTAGTTGGGTCTGGGTTATTCCTGCTTTATTTTTCTGTGTTCAATGTCTATATTGTCCTTCATAAGATTATTACGTAAGCACTTTAAGCTTTCACGTTCAGTTATAATTCAATTCAGATGCACAGTTTATAGTAATGCTTCCTCCCTCAACTTTTTTTTGCGATACAATAGGTATAATTCAAAACAAATTTGTCATCATTAACAGACATAACATAACCCTGGCTTAGAATTTTGAGTGACAGCAATCTTGCCCTGACGGGAAAGTTGCCGTATACACCACGTAGTAAAGGCAGTAACGAATCAACATTGAAATGTACACAGTAAAAACATATTTCCAATTTCCATCCAAGAATAAAAAATGTCAGCTTGATCACACATTTTAAAGTAAACATTCAAATTAAATATTCAATCTATATCGTCAATTATTCTTTCAAAACAGTTGAATTCACTGTTAACCGTTCCTCGTATCCATTTGTATTTGTCATTAACCGAAATATTGTTCATATAATCTATGGTTCACAAAAAGAATGCACCACAATCTAACAAATGATCAGCTAAAATCCATATAAATATATGGACGATATTTTTTCATTCATTTGTCGTACCAATTGCACATATCTCTTGAACACTAAATACAAATGTTTACATTTATTGTTTACATGCCAGACATAATTGGATCGTGACTTATTTTTACCCGTCAAACACCTGATAAATGTTTTATGACAAATTAAACTATATACAAGGAACCGCTCAAACTAATTTGACACGTTTTTCCTTTAATATAAGACGTGATGATCATAACTGGCAAAAACATGTCATATTGAAAGACTATTTTGACGCTTATCATCTTTATCAGAAATTCTTATTTTATACTTATATTAATTTTTTACATGAACTGGAAACCAAATATACTAATGTAAATATTTTACCATTTTTGCATGCAGTATTATTTACTCATTTTAGCATGATTAACCAATAACAATAAAATTACCAAATTTTATTTATAGTTTTGACGTGCTAAGACGGAGCATGCGCAATTAGCAGAAAAGATTATATAAAAGTCTTTTTTTGTCAAGAGAACAGCGCGTGCTCAATTGAATAAATCGAACCAGAGATTTAAAAAATCATAAATTATGACTGGTCGTAAGGGTATTTGAACCTGTTTTGGTCTTAGAGCAGAGATTATGTTAACTTGAAGTGATGTTTTAATTTGAGCCGAACTATAATTAATATTTTAATTACGCCCACCTTATATGTGATATTAATGACAGTATTTGTTTTTAAGTTTATGCTTTTTATGTTGTATGGAAATATTATAACGTCCAAATAGGTTTTTCTTTGTACTGACGGCTTCAATTTTTTTACGGGTAAATAACAATAAAAACGCTGTATATTCTGAGATTTTGTGGCCAGTAATCAACCATATCCCTTTTGTTGTGTCTTTAAAATTGGAAAGTTTATGTAAATGGCATTTAACAGAAGGTGAGATTTCAGTAACAGCAAATCAACTAAATCAGCGAATAAGGTTTATCGTTTTTTCTTATTTTTTTATAACCAATTAACAACGTCTGTACCTTGCATATATAAACATTGGTAAACAAAAAGACTACTGCACACTAGAAATATCTTCCTCGGGGCATTTGGTTATTTAAATCAGAATCTTTAAGCACAAAAGAATGTTTTCCTCCTCGCAGAACCTGATACAATCTTTCCATTTTTATTGAGAGATTGAGAGATTTTCAGCTCTGAGTAATACATATAAAACGATGGAAAAGGTAAGGTCTTAAGATATTTAAAATTTCGTTGATTTGAAGTTTCTGTTTTCCAGTGGATAAATCATTATGAATCATTACAATTTCTGAATTATTGCAAATGCCACAACTATACTCTATGACATAAATTGTCTATGAGGTTAATCGACATAGCGGTACCAGAACATATATTGACTAGCTAAAACAGCATTCTTTATTTCAATTGAATAATGTCGTATGGATATTTGTTTATATTCTTACATATTGTCATTGATTTCAGAAAGTAGACTTTTTGAATTGATATTATAATTACTGATTTAATTACACCCTTAATCATGCGGATAATATGAAAACAGTTAGTCGTACCTGAATATTAACATCAAAAACACGAAATTTACTCAAAAAAGATCGCTGTAAAATCCTTTGTTGAGCCTTGCATCGAGTTATTGTTTACAGACGTCAGCCATACGCAGCGATGTTAAGGCAACTGTTTATTTTAATTTTTTTTTATTTCATAACATTGGGTGTATTCCATTTAAGTAAAGAATACTCTTCATATTTATCATATGAGTGTTATCGTTAACCGCTATGATAATGACAATGACAAGGGGTACTTAACTGGTAATTATTTCAGTCACGTGATTGCTCATTTGCATGCTACAGCGAATTACCAACAACGGACCGGGTGTACAAATATTTGCAAAAGTGCAAGGGCGTAGGGTTGTCAGCTATTAACAAGAATATATACGATATATTCTATAGGACCGCGCCTTTCTGAAAAGTGCTGCTACTTTGTCTGTATTTGTCTATTGTTTATACAATTTGCCATGAAGTACTCCAAAGCGTCAAAAAAGCACGATGTTTCATCTTTAAATGCAGTTTTCTCAAAAACTAATACAAACCAAGAAAAGTGGCAGTACTTTTCTATTACCGCAGATATAGCAGATTTCACACATATTCATGTCTATAATGTCTGTTTAGCGTATGCACATGCACTTTTCGATTTTATTTTATTCAACAACTCTACTCTCATTTCGTTCCGGATTTAAAGCGCAACGAGGACGATGGATTTCTAAGAGCGGATCGATCACCCAAAAGATATCCGGAATTACTGTTTCCAACTTTGTAGTCGGCAACCAGTAATATAAACCTTAGAAGCGCAAATATTATGGACATATTTTTAATATTGTATTGTTACCATATTAAATAAATAAACATTAATACTCTATTTGGTTCTCTGGGAAAAATCAATTTACATTCGGTTTAAATTTACTGAAACACAACACAAGAAACGTAGGGGGGGATCTAGATAAATAATAACGTTACATTCAGTATTTCACATATCATACCAGTATAGTAATTTTTTCTCAGGATTACAAAGCACCAGGTTTCAGAATGATCAGATTTAATATTTTGGCTCCAGCAAAATGTATACAAAACCCCACATGTTTATGTATTATACCAACCCAGTAGGACCATATGCCAAAATGTTACAAATAAAATTTTATTTTCATTTTCAAATAAAATATTTGCTTTCATTTGATGAATTCTCCCTAAATTTGACAAGGAATTAAAATTTTAAAGTTCAGAGATTGTTTTTTTACTTCAGACTGCCAAATTTCACTGCAGATAGCTTCTGAAACCAGAGTCTGGATGCAAATGTTTATATGCTTTAAAATTGTAAACTACCGGTAATTAATTACTCGGGAGAAAAACTACTTTCTTTGCTTAGGAATAGAGATCTTCTACCATTAAATGTAGGACCCATATTAACTGTTCTGGGGTCAATGTGTACATAAGACAAGGGGTTTACAGGAGTACATGATCATTGAAAAGAGGCCAATTCATGCAGAATTGAATCTGCACCACTTACCATCAACATGACCTTTTATCATCCCCAATGTTCAGAGGTGTGTGTAACTCAATGATACTAGATACAGGATGTGCAGCAAATTCCAGTCGAGATTTTACAAAACGTGGAGATTTCAGGTCAGAATTTTTTGACACTGGAGAATTTTGGGTCAGGATTTTAAAAATTTCTGCAGATTTTTATAAAGCATCGAGGAGATTCAGGTTGACTTTAAATATATCTCATCATAACTGACTTTTATTATTTTTGGATAATTTTGGATGTAATTTTAGCTTTCCTGGATATTTTCGGGTCACAAATTCGATATGTGTATAATTTCCGATAGGGGTTTCAAGTTCACCGACGCACTCCTCGGTCATAAAAAAGTCCCCCCCCCCCCCAATGATACTTGCACAATTGTTGGTTATTGCTTTACTTCTAGACAGACTGCTTACTCTTCCGGAGCACCTGAGTCTACCCCCCGTTTTTTTGGTGGGGTCCATGTTGTTCATTGTAGTGCTTGTATTGTTTTGGTCTTGTCTTCGTTGTTTTCTGGAGTTTGTCAGTTGTTTCGATTTTCCCTTCCTTCGAATATCCCTTTGGTATTTCTTGACTTTACTTGAATGTTTTATCAAAGCCTCAAGCAGAGATATCAAGTTTACTTACTACAGAGCAAGAAATTTTATACAAATTCTTGCCACCTCATCTTTAAAAATAGAACTTGAAAAATTACTCAAGACACACGATTTTAATAAATCTATTAATAATAAATCATCAAATTGGAGTGGCCCTTTCAACACTTTTCTCAAAGGATCTATGAATTTTTACATTTTTTGGGGGTTTCTGTTTTGAATTGTGAACTGTTGATCTCTTCTGAGGACAATGAAAACACTAGATACATTTACAAGTATCTTCCCAAATGTATGTTCAATCGAATGGAATGATGTCTTATTGATGCTTCACTGATATCTTTTAATATTCACCAAGTAGAAAACAATTCCTCACAATAAAGCAATACTAAATATAAGAAATGCACACGTGCAGGATTTTAAAGATATTTTTTATAAAGAACATCAAAACATATAAAAAAAAATTAATATATAATTTAAATCTATTGATTTTTTTGAATTCTGAATTAAATTTCAATGAGCATTTTTCAAACTAAATATAGAAACTTTCATTCAGTTAGCGTTATATAATTATCCAAAACTGATTAATCTTTTTCCGTAATTCAAATAAATCCATTGTTTTTTTTTTCATGGTGTGATGAATATTTCAGAAACTTCTGTTTAAATCAAAATTTCTCAGGATTACTCCAGAAATGTCATTATGTATTTCAATTTTCAATTCATTTGTCAAATTAAAATTCAATCGATTGTTCAAACTGCTACTGCCGTACAATGTATAATACACCCAGTTTTCTTCAGCTCAACTTTGTCCAACTCCACAACTGACAATTTTACATTTAATATGTTCAATTTTCAACAGGCTCTTTGGGTGTAAACTTGTCACCATCCTATTAATAAAAACGGAAAATTTTATATTAAGAATACATCTACATAAAATCCTTGTGACTGTACAAATTAGAATATACTTTTTTATCAGGAATTGACAAAGTAAAACATTTTTGTTCAAGTACAAGTAAGTTGTTGGGAAATATATAATTTATTTGTATATGAGCCTTAGAAACAGGTAGAAATGTTTAACATTTTTGGCAATTAAAAATAAATGTATATTTTCAAACAATTTACAGAATGATTGTTGGTTTCCCCTAACATGATCAGGTCTGTTTTTACCTTCCGAGTCAATTTTTTTCCAGGCAGAAATTAACTGCTGCAACATGAGGGCATGATACATCTGTCGTCCAGGAAATAAAATTTCACAAGTTAACATATAGACCCCTTTGATTTTGTGGCTTATTTTTTATGAATACCGGGTAGGTCCCATCCCACTCTGGAACAGAAAATTGTAACTTCACCAAAAAGTATAAAGACCTTTAGACTATCACAACAAACAGCCGTTTAAAGTTTGAAGTAAATAGGACAATGCGTTCTTAAGATACAGCATGACATGTGAAAAATTCCCCCTTTTTTAATGAACAAAGTTCCATAACTCTGAAATGTGAACGAATAAAATTACATAACCATCCAAAGTCTGAAAAATTGACAGTTTTCGACGATTTTTCAACGAATAAAGATCCATGTCATATTGGAATTTATGGAAAAAAACAAAAAGGAGCTTACGTAAATAGATTTAAATAAGCCACCAAAGTTTGATGAAAATTGGTGAAAGTGTTTTCGAGTTGTTGTCCGAAGTGTGGACGACAGACAGAAACAACGGTATACCATAATACGTCCCGTCTTTTAAGACGGGCGTATAAAAATTAAATAAATTTCCTGTTTAGTTTTGTGGCAATTATTAATGTTGATTTAAATTGTCTGACTGTCTATTAGAAACTGTTATAATATCATGCAACTTTCTACCCCCATGTTTTTAAATAGCTTATTTTATGGAATCAGGAATGAAACAAACTTAAATAATAAAATAAATTTTGCCTGGCCTAAAAGAATACTTTTTTATCCAGCAAGGATAATTTTTTTTTATTAATTGGGAAAATTCATGAAAATGGCACATTTCTAGCCCCTTTTTACAAAGATAATAATACAGGGAAACATGAGTTCATAAGCACTGTTTACAAAAATACAATACAGAGCCCCAGATAACGTGCGTATCAGCTTCATTTACACATTGAAAAGTGGCAGATAAGCTTGAGAAATATTTTCAGGTCATCAAAGTTACGCTCAGTCTGAGACTATGCACAGGTCTAGCAAGTCCGAAGTGTTATTGCTTCATACATATTTACCTGTAAGCTACATTATTGACATTTAGTTACAAAGAACTTTAATGTAAAATTTTATCAGTCACTCATCAGTTAAATGTAAGTCAAAGTGACCAAAATCAAGCAGTAGTGTAACAAAACACCAGAAATAATGTTACCTTGCATTTTGTCGTATCACATTTCTCAGGTTATAAACCTTTTCCTGCTCAGGGTTACACATGACAAAGCTTGAGGCTGTAAAATAAGAATACAAAGTACAAGTTAAATAAATGTGTAATAAGTGTAAGATTGTGTTACAACAAACACATTTTCAAAACAATTCTTAATTTAGGTCAAATTACATTTTTTTTATTGTGCTTTCTATTGACATGATAGATGTGAGTTGTCTCCCACGTTCTTATAGGAGGCATCTTTCACATGATGCAAACAACAGTTTTGAATAAAATTCTATAGACTTTTCCCCAAAATAATAAAAAATTGGAAGCAAATTGCCTAATTTGCTAATCATTGCACAGTGAGTTTTTATGATTTATTATCTTACTTTATACATAAACTTTATTTTAGTTGTATAAAAAGATCAGAAATGTGAATTTAAAACATATAATTTAATATTAACTAAGGGGAGATTACTCTATTGGAAACCAGCAAATTTACCTTGAAGTTATGTTTTAAAAACAGATTGATATAACCTTTCAAATACACCTTTAAATTCTGCACCTAAATCCGTTAGATTAGTCTAGATTCAGCCAAAACATTTATTTGGGATTTTGTAAGAGGGGAGGGACTGCATTTTATCTCGTTTATGTCACAGTGGAAATTTAACACAAATAAATGTCACATAGTGGAAAACCTTGAAAAAAATCTTTTATTAGATATATATTGTTTTATTGGGGTTTAAGATACAACAAACTGGTCAGTTACCAACTTGCTTAACAGAGACCATCAATTCCTGACATCATTTAGGAAACTGAAAACTGTTATTTGCACATTAAATGAACAAATAGTCATTTGTTTTCTTAGGAACATATATCTTCCATACACATTTATGATACATTATTCTCCAAAATTTGTGATGACTGATGAAGGCTTTCTCCTATTCAATATTTCAGAAGAGGTTAAAGAAATTTTTTCCTCATTATGTAAGGAAAGATAACTCATGCATAAGGGAGACCACTCCAATATCTGCAAATAGGGAATATATGTATGAAATATATCAACAAGGTACTTTTTTATAAGTCGATGCTATATGACTCTTTAATTTTAGAACTGCAATGAATGTTTGTGTACAATGTATTCCTATTCAAATTTCAAATTTTCGCCTATTTTCAAAATATCAGATTGAAAGTATAGGCACATGGTTATTTTCATGCAGTTCCCAGTGAAGGATGTTTATAATAAACTTATATAAAAATACTACATGAAGGTTAAATTTATGTGTTTTGTTCATCATAAATGATGGATGGATGAATTATTGTTTAACGTCCAGTGGCAACCAGGTGCATATCAGAACGAGAACATGTTAATATGATATGAATATGCTCCTGCTTTGTACTAGACTAACACGCGGAGCTGGATTTTTAACGTGCTAGCTCACGAGGTAAATATCTGCAGGAAGACATATCACCCCACTCGAACACATTATACTGACTACCAGTCCTTTACTCTTACTCCTATAGGCTATATGTCTTTGGTTTGACCCGGCCGGGGATCGAACCCGCGATCATCCGCACTGGAGGCGAGCATGCTACCAGGAGACCACTGAGGCAGTTGTCATCATAAATGATATTTTTATTTCCTCATGTTGCCCTATGCAAGACCCTGTATTATAGGTGTAAAGTTTTACAATACTTTTAAGCACAATTTTAGAACTAATTCAATAATGGTATAATGATTGTTGTCAGAATTTTAGTAAAGTAAAAGTTTTTGTGATCATCATTCTTTATGTTTTTAAAGCAAGGTGGGAGAACAAAGGGACAAAGTCATATTACTTAATTTATACTCTTGGTTGGTTTTTGCATTGGCCCTTAGATATGGATTTAAGGTTGGATGTAGTGTTCCAAGTATCAATTCCATTTTATTTTACTACTCATATCGAACTACTTTTTACAAGCATAAATGTAACCGTCTTGTCCTTTTTAATCTTTTTTTTTGCCATATAACATCAGCTTGTAATTAAAATATAATCTGTACCCTATAACAATAAAAAAAACTCATTTTTCTGTCAAAAGTTAAGAAAACTAGAAAATGTGTCAATAAGACACATCCCACCCTAAAAACAATATAGGTTTTGTAATATTGCCCTAAATAGGAAATATCCAGTTATAAAAGTGAAAAATGAAGTTTATAATAGAGCAAATATATGGTACAGAACTATGTTGTACTTTAAAGGACCAAAATTGTTTTGTTTAAGTATCATTGACAGCATGATTTCTAACATATGGAGCTATGGCAGTATCAATTTAATTTTTTTTATTATATGTTCGAATGAGCAGATTTAAAAAAAAAATTCAAATGTAAGAAATATGAGGAAATGGACCTAAACATACACCTAAAAAAACAAAAACAAATCCCTCATTCCTTACCCTGTGGCCGATTGTCAGATCAGAACAGGGCAAAATGTTTATATATTATTCATTATTTGGCTTTCAAAGTAAACTACAATCACTTGGTTACAATAAAAAGATGCTTTATTAACAACTAAAAACTTAGCCAGAGTTTGGGCTTTTTTTTGGGGGGGGGGGGCGGGGGGGGGGGGGTGGTCAATGTTATGTTTAAAAAAAAAACAAATATTTTTATCACTTATCATGTTCTGATATTGGATTTTGTACTATTCTCACACAAATATTCTTTTTTAAATACGGTTCACCAAAAATGAAAAACAGACAGTGTCAACAGTGAACAGGTGATACACCACTTAGTTTTGTGGACAAATGCATGTGGGTCATGTTATGAATGTTGCCATGTTGCTGATATACGTTACCTTAATATTTAAGATCAGCATAATCAGTGTTTGATCAATTACAATGCCTGCATCATTGCTGTTCCTTCTCACCGGCTGAAACCAGGTGAAATGTCCACTCTTCAAGCTTCTCAAATATTAAGATTTCCATATAAGGAAATTAGTCCCCGCCTTCATACGATGATGGACCGCTCAAGTTTTACCACACCAAAGCCTTTTTCTCCAAATATAGACACGCGTTGCGACGTAGAACGTAAGGATATACGTTGTTATATCAATCGCATCAATCTCAACGAAAAATAACCGAAATGTTAACGTAAATATCTTTTCTGAAGGGAACAACGTCCATGACGTAGCACGCAATGGTCATGAATATTCATGTTATTAGCAGGAGTTATCTCCCCCTGATCAAAAAAAGAAAATATTGCCTTAACATAGCTGCGATATTTGTTCGGAATAATCCATTATTTGACACAGGGGTGTCAGGATACTGATTGTTCTGAAGAATTTACAATAAATAGGGTATTGAGAATAGACAGTGAGTCTGGTTTTTGCTTCAAACTAGAGACATAGTACTTTCAAATTTAGCCCTCCTAAATTGATAAATTTTCAGTCATGTGCTCTCAAACACTGGTGCATGAAGTTGTAGGTAGCAATATGCATGTAGACTAATTTTTGTCAGATATGTCAGATTCAAACGGGTCTAAAACTTCAATTTGCTATAAAAAAAAAAAGAAACATTTTCAAACGAATAAATATTACACAAATGACTTTGTAAACTTTCTATCTTCCGCTTTGAATATTATATTTAAAATGTGGACAATCATATTCAGTTCATTTTTACGAAATGGACGCATCCAGCCACCATACATTTTTCAACAAATTAAATAAACAATCAGACAAGATTTCTGTTTTAATATTTTTGTAAACATAGAACAAATAAACAATCCAAAGACTGGTATCTCTCCAGCATCAGCACTACCAGGCCAGATGAATACGTTATTATTTTCATCTACCTCATATTCATCATCCTCATCACTACTTTCATCTCCTAAATCTATCACACACCTTTCAACTTCTTTCTCCCTAACACCATCCAATTTCCAAAACTTTCTCTCTACTTCTTTTATCTCATGCTGCTCACCACGACGCTATCCTTTGTTTTGGCTTCCTTGAATAGTTGTTAAACATCTTTCAGCATGTAAGTGGTATTTCTGTGAGCTAAATACTGCTTCTCTTCAGTTAAAATGAACATAAAGACAACAGTTCTATTCCATGTCAATCGGATACATGATATGAAAGTTCAACAAATGAAATTTGTCACAAGTAATTTTACTTATCTCCAAAGTTCAGGAAAAAAGCACAAAAGTACAGCATGTCATATACCGTTGGAAATCTAATTTATTGCCGCATTTGAATCTGCAACTAAATCTTAACTATGATTGCAAATACAAAAAATTCCACACAAATCATATTGTTAATTTTTAGCTACTCTCCAGTTTGACCCAATTTCATAGGTGCAAAAATGTTAATGCATCTGGATAAAAATTATATTAAGAAACCAAAACATATGTCTCCCCTTCACTTTATTCTAGATTAATCTACTTCTAGGATAAAAATAATAATTTGACCTTGAGATCAGAGGTCAAGGTCAAATGAAGGTCATAATGGTACGCGACACACACACCCATGGTAATACACCTACACACCAAAGGTTGAGGTCAAAGGTCAAGGTAAAATGGTCATAATGGTACGCGACACACACAACCATGGTAATACACCTACACAGCAAAGGTTGAGGTCAAAGGTCAAGGTCAAATGAAGGTCATAATGCTACGCAATACACACCCTTATGGTAATACACCTACATAGCAAAGGGTATAAGCCTGTGTCAAAAGACAAAAAAGTTAAAACCAGGACAAGGAAATACTATAATTTTACCTTAAGGCCAAAGATCAAGGTGAAATAAAGGTCATTATGGTACCCAACACACCTTCGTATGGTAATACACCTACATACCAAAGGGTATAAGCCTAGGTCAAAAGACATACAAATTACAACCCGGACAAGGAAATACTGAAAATTAATATTATTTATACCATTTTTGAGTGTTGTGGGTTAGAAAATCTGATTCACTAAAGGCCTCAGGAGCCTGTATCGCTCACCTTAATTTAACTTTTTATCTTGAGCAGGACTAAAAATTTAATGTTGCAGTCAATTCGGCTGTTTTTTTCTATAGGGTTCTATGGTAAACTAAGTTCGGCTGTGGCAGCCATCTTGTTTGACAGTCCAGATCAATGGACACATTTCTAAAAGAGAACCATCTAAGGACCATTACTGCTAAGTCTTGTTCCAACTTGCTAAGTGGTTGTTTAAATGAATTTTCCCATAAGGTCCTATGTGAAAGTAAGTTTGGCTGTGGCGGCCATCTTGGTTTAAAATCCGGATCATTGGACATGATTCTGAAAGAGGGCCATTTAAGGACCATTGCTGCCAACTCTGGTTCCAATTGGTCAAGTGGTTTCAGACAAGAAGATTTTTCAATGAATTTTCCATAGGGCCCTATCTTAAACTAAGTTCGGCTGTGGTGGCCATCTTGGTCAACAGTCCAGATTATCGGACATAATCCTAAAAGACAACCTCCTAAGGACCAATACTGCCAAGTTTGTTTACAATTGGCCTTGTAGTTTCATAAAAGAAGATTTTGAAATTCATCCCCCTCCCTTTCTTCTATTTGTTTAACAGCAATCATGTTGGTTGGAAGACGGGGATGCCGGACACAATTTGGGAAGGGGGCACCCAAGGACCATTCCATCAAAGTGTGGTCCCAATTGGCCCAGTGGTCTCAGAGGAGAAGATCTTTAATGGAAAGTTTACGCCGGAAGCTGTCTTTAAAGGGTAAAAACTCCTATAAGGGTCAATCAATGATTTTGGTCGTTTGACTTGTTTGTAGATCTTACTTTGTGAACATTTTTGCTGTTTACAATTTGTCTTTATCTATAATAATATTCAAGATAATAACATAAAACTGCAAAATTTTCTTAAAATTAACATTTCAGGGGCAATAACTCAACAAAGGGTTGATTGATTCGTCTGACAATTTCATGGCAAGTAGATCTTCACCTGATGAACATTTTTACCCCGTCAGTTTTGCTCTAAATGCTTTAGTTTTTTAGATATAAGGCAGTGTACCCCTATGTTCTATTTTTAGCCATGTCGGCCATATTTTTTAAACTAGATACCATAATGATGCTTGTGGCCAAGTTTGGTTCCATTTGGCCCTGTAGTTTCAGAGGAGAAGATTTTTTACGGACGACGGATGCCAAGTGATGAGAATAGCTCACTTGACCTTTTGGGTCAGGTGAGCTAATAATTATGATTTCTTGTATAAAACGGCAAACAAGAAGTGGACATTGAAAAAAAAATATATTTGATACAATTAGACTGCCAAATTATGTGAAAAACTAATGTTACTACCCGGGTTCCTATAAAATATATTACGATAAGAACAATTTTAGTTATATTTTACAATGAACAGCACCGTGGCTTGGCACATACTTGGGACATCCCTACATCTTTCTCCTTAAAATAACTTTTTTTCCCTATTTTTTAGCAGATTATTTGAACTCAACATGCTCAATCAATCAGTTGATTGTTTTCAAGTACTCTCTGTGTTGAGGACTAAAGGGGATAGAAGTCTTTCAATACATGCTTGAAAGATTTGTGAATTGTATCTTATGACCACAAGGTCTTGTCACTCAGATTGTGTTCGTAGTGGCACATGGATAGTTTTACGACAAGCCCCTTTGATTTAACATGAACATGAAGTTATATAACCGCAGATCTGGTACGTTGGGGGGGGGGGGATTTTTTAAATACTGTGTACAATTGACTTTTTGTGTAGTTGCATTTTTTGTTGCTTATGTTGATTCTTGAATAGCTACTTTTTAAAAAAATGCCCTAAAGCATTTTTAATTTCCGACATGTTTGTGTGTGTGTTTGTATTGTTTGTGGGGGGGGGGAGGGGGAAGAGGTGGAGTATTTAATTTTTTCTTTAGTTTGTTAATGTTATTGTTATTTTTTTTTATTATTTATCTGTTTCCCAGATTTACTTGTATAGGGTGTCTTTTTTAACAGTAGCTTTCCATAATTTTTACAATTAGTTCTGTGTGTAGATTCATCTGTATTGCTTATGCAGCAGGTATGCTTCGGAAATCCACTGGATATATACATTATATAGCTGTCACAATACTAAGACGATTAGTTAAATACTGTGTTTACTGTGACTGTTTGATAATAAAACATTACCATCCCATATAATGTATCAAAAACTAGCTAAATCAGATTGCTGCCAAATAAATGCCAGAGAGGTAATACAATTCCATCGCCACACGCATACACACATGTACCATGTTCATCCCAAGATTCAACTCGACCACAGAAGCTATATTTTTATATAGCGGATTTCGCCGAGTGATCTAGTGCGCTGGACATGGTGCTAGGCGAATAGGTGCCATAGTGTCTCAACGGTGTGATTTCGAGTCCCGCCATAGGTGGACAGACATTTGACAGTATTAAAATCTGATTTAACAGTGTTGGGTTAGTATTTAGGCGTATATAAATATTTAGGACTACTCTGTATCTCCTCTAATGCTTCGGAAATCCACTGGAATTATACATTATATGGTTGTCACAATATTAAGACGATTAGTTAAATACTGTATTTACTGTGACTGTATGATAATAAAACATTATCATCCCATGTAATGTATCAAAAACTAGCTAAATCAGATTGCTGCCAAATAAATGCCAAATAAATGCCAGAGAGGTAATACAATTCCATCGCCACACGCATACACATGTACCATGTTCATCCCAAGATTCACCTCGACCACAGAAGCTATATTTTTATACAGCGGATTTGGCCGAGTGGTCTAGGGCGCTGGACATGGTGCTAGGCGAATAGGTACCATAGTGTCTCAACGGTGTCAGTTCGAGTCCCGCCATAGGCGGACAGAAATTTGACAGTATTAAAATCTGATTTTAACGAGGTTGGGTTAGTATTTAGGCGTATATAAATATTTAGGACTACTCTGTATCTCCTCTAATGCTTCGGAAATCCACTGGATATATACATTATATGGTTGTCACAATATTAAGACAGTTTGTTAAATACTGTATTTCCTGTGACTGTATGATAATAAAACATTATCATCCCATATAATGTATCAAAAACTAGCTAAATCAGATTGCTGCCAAATAAATGCCAGAGAGGTAATACAATTCCATCGCTACACGCATACACACATGTACCATGTTCATCCCAAGATTCACCTCGACCACAGAAGCTATATTCTTATATAGCGGATTTGGCCGAGTGGTCTTGGGCGCTGGACATGGTGCTAGGTAAATAGGTGCCATAGTGTCTCAACGGTGTGAGTTCGAGTCCCGCCATAGGCGGACAGAAATTTGACAGTAAAGTCTGATTTAAACAGTGTTGGGTTAGTATTTAGGCGTATATAAATATTTAGGACTACTCTGTATCTCCGATAATCCCAAGATTCACCTCGACCACAGAAGCTATATTTTTATATAGCAGATTTGGCCGACTGGTCTAGGGCGCTGGACATGTTGCTAGGCGAATAGGTGCCATAGTGTCTCAACGGTGTGAGTTCGAGTCCCGCCATAGGCGGACAGAAATTTGACAGTATTAAAATCTGAATTTAAGAATGTTGGGTTAGTATTTAGGCGTATATATATATATATATATATATATATATATAGCATGGATGTATAATTATTTATAAAATAAGTACATTAAAACATTTTTCTGTGCTTTTTTTTGGGGGGGGGGGGGGGGAGATTACCTTTCTTTTCATTTAAGGCTTTGGACACAGCAGATTCAGATATTTTTAAAGCCATGGCTATTCTTTTCTGTGGAAACTCATATGATCTCCGCGCATTCCTATTCTTTTCTCTACTGAAGGCAGAAAACAAGTTTCTAATGCATTCCTCTACTTCTTTTGGTAATCTTCATCTTGCGCAACGATGAAATTTCAAAACACCCCTGCACGTGAATCGATTTGCCCGTGCTTCATGCGCAAAGTTGTTTTTACTGTCGTCATTCGCCATCGTGTTTACAATGGAAACCACGCATAGTAAAGCGAAGTGTATTTAGTTAAGACTATGAAAAAGGAATAACGTAAGCCACATATTTTTAATTGTTTTGTTTGCTCCTTAAGAAAATCCTAGAAAAGCGACTTTCTCATTTCCGTAGGACATACAGTAGTGCTTTAATTTCTATACCGTCTTGTTCTAGTTTTGTTTAGTTTATTATGCTTTTTTTTCGTTTAGTTATACATGTATCCTTGTGGCGTGTGTTTGTTGTGTTCCATTCTCCGGCCTTTTTTTCCTTGGACTTTGAATTTATGAACTTTTCCCACTGTTTTGTTGCTTCGGTATTCTTTTGCCGAAATAAAATGACTACAAGTTCAATGTGAAATAAGAATTAGAATCATAACTGTAAGTTTTAAATTTACATTGTCTACATGGTGTAAATCATAAAATTATAATATTCACAAGAAATGCATCTAGTGTACTAGCGACTGTTAGTAATAATAGCGTTGCGTAAGTTATTTTTTAGTATTTTATCTTGAGAGTCATTGGAATAAAAATATTTAATTAGTTAACGGCACAGGACATGCTTACCCTTCCGCAGCTCCTGCTATATCTTCTGTATTTGTGGGTTTTCACGTTACAAATGTTTTAGTTTATTTCTATCTTATTGTATGTATTTAGTATTTACTCTTTTAGTTATGTCTGCGTATTATTTGTATACTGTGTTCATGTTATCACTGTTGAACGTTCCTGTTTTCTATTTTTTGTAAATAACTAAGATAATGCTGAATGAGCAAACCCGGTTCTTTATGAACCATACAGACTGTAGTTTAAACAAAATGTGAAAGTAACTAAGATAAACCATGACTAAAGCAGCAGAGATTATTTCTCTCTTAACGTTGATACTCTAGGTATTCATAGTTTCTAAAGAAGAAAGTTCGACCAAAACAATACATATTGCTTCCAAGCCAATAAAACTTGATTAAGATAAACGCCTAAACATTAAGTTTTGGTGTTAACGGTTAATTTTATCTGTGATTAAGTCATTTATATTTTTCATGATCGCTGTTGATTGACAACATGGCTTGATTATCCCCGCACGTTCGAAGGGATATTGCGATTGTCTACGTGTGTCCTCCCGCCAGACTTTCTTGTTAAATCAACTCCTCCTTCACTTTTGGGTTTAGAAATTCAATTGCTAATGAAAGATGTGCAAATTATTTTAGAATTTTGAAAGTATCCCAACTAATTGCGGGGCCTAGGACCCCTTGTTATTTCGGTCTTATGCCACACCCCTCTCTAATTGTTCTTATCAAATTGTGAATCTCTTGTAAGTGTGTAGTATCATATAAGACTTCTCCTCATTTTTCAGAAATTGTTAATCTTCTCATTTATATTCACCCCATCTTTGAGAATCACGATTCACCTTTTTTGTATGCACTATGAATCTAGGCTTCAAAAGCAAAAACGTCGAAACTATGAATATTTCGATACAGTGGGAGGGTGTTGCAAACTCGCCAAGGGGAGAGAGATTATTATTGGTTAGAACAACTTGTTTGCACATCTACTTTTTATAGATAAGTAGCGGTTATCTTGGCTGCTTTTTACGTAGGTACAATGTTATACAAAGTTAGTGTGTGGTGGCCATATTAGCTGACATTCAAGATTTTCATACACAATTCTGAAAGAGGACCATTGCTGTCATTTCTCTGACTTCAGGTTCCCAAGATTAAGGTAAGATGATCTGCAAATTAAATTTTCCCATAGGGTCCTAAGTTAAACTAAGTTCAGCTTTGATGACCATGTTGTTTGACAGGCCAGGTCTAAAAGGGGACCATCTAATGACCATTGCTGCCATGTTTCGTTCCAATTGGCTCAGTAGTTTCAGACAAGAAGATGTTTTTAATGAATTTTCCCATAGGGTCCAATGTAAAACTATGTTCGGCTGTGGCAGCCCTCTTTTTTGACATTTCAGGTCAACGGATACAATTCTGAAAGAAGACCACATATGAACCATTGCTGTCAATTTTGGTTCCAATTAATTTAGTTGTTTCAGACAAGAAAAGTTTTTAACAAGAATTGCCCATGACGGCTATGTTTGTTGCCTGATCGGGACAAAATGATGAAACTTTGTAAAGAACTGCAATAGATGCTTCCTGTCAAGTTTCGTTCCATTTGGCCAAGAGTTTTCAGAGAAGACTATTTTTTAATATCAGCCAATCAATAACAAGAACTGTCCCATGGCAGCCATATTTGTAGTGCGATCAGGGCGAAATGAGGAAACTTTGAACAGAACCTCCCATAGAGGCTGCCTGTCAATTTTCGTTCTATTTAGCCCAGTAGTTCCAGAGAAAACGTTTTTTTTAATCAACCAATGAGAAACAGGAATTTCCCATGGCGGCCAATTTTGTTGCCTGATCGGGACGAAATGAGGAAACTATGTAAAGAACTCCCAATAGATGCTTCCTGTCAAGTTTTGTTCCATTTGGCCGGGCGATTTCAGAGAATATTTTTTATATCAGCCAATCAGACACAAGAACTACACAATGCGGCCATATTTGTAGTCCGATCAGAACGAAAAAAGGAAACTTTATAAAAAAGGCCCCCTATTTATGCTTCCTGTCAAGATTGCTTGAGAGGAGAAGATTGTTTTAAACTCAGCCAATCAGAAACAACAATTGCCAATGGTGGTCATGTTTGTTGTCCGATCGGAACGAAATGAACAAACTTTATAAAGGACCTTACATAGACGTCAAGTTTTATTCCATTTGGCCCAGTGGTTTCAGAGAAGATTAAAATATGGAAATTTAACTGACGGACGCACGGACGACGGATGCCAAGTGATAACAAAAGCTCACATGACCTCTAGCCAGGTGAGCTAATAATACAAGGCGATGCCTTGATGTTATCAACCAATTTTCATGTTAAATATAATAAATAGATACAAAATTATTTATTTAAAAAAAAACATTTTGAATGTCATCATATACACATATGCATGTTTAAAAACCAAGTACAATGCAAAGAAAACACACATCTTCAATTGAACAATAAGATTATTCAGTATCGTGTTTTTAATTAATTGAACTAGGGTTCACACACGTCATGCAATCCTGGAAAACTGATGGATATTCATTTGGCTGAAAAAGGCGAGGGAAAGTCATAAAAATTTTTGTGCATAGTAATTCACATACTGATTGAAAAACTCTTTGTATTAAATATTTTCAACATAAATTTTCATTTTAGAGATAATGTACAAATCTGAATTAGTCCTTGAAAATTCATGGAAATGTCATGATAGGATAGGAAGAAAAGGTGTGGGAACCCTGTTGAATAATTTGAGATAAATTTCAATTTGAATGTGTTTTTTCATTTTCATCTTCAAATAAAGTTATCCGCCCTTTTACCAAACAGTGTGACCTGACTGATATTTTCACATACGACGCATTTCAAGGAGTTACCTCTCATCAGCAGCATTAAAACCGAAACATTTCAAAGACCAAAAAACTAAACTTATTTTAAAGAAAAAGTACTCATAACCAAAAATATCGAAATATTGTGATATTGAAAGTTTCATCAATTATCGCTTAAATACAACAGAAGCGTAAATGACAATTGATTATGACCATCAAAACATCACCGGTTATAAAATTGTTTAATTTTTTGGTTTTAAATACCTTCTAATGTTTTGGAAACATACTTTAAACTTAAAACGTTTAAAAATGTTCATGATATAGATGTAAAGCAAAAAGTTGTTTTCTTAGTAAAATTAAATAAATCGTAATTCACGAAATGTCGATTCTGGATTGAATCAGCATATTCCAAAGTTAAACATTAAACTTAAAGATTAATGTTATGAAATTTTGTAAGGTCTACCCCCACATTATCATGTAAGAATATCTACATTTACACAACACATTTAACCTCGAACAAGCAAAACGTGGAAAGACGTCCATTTAAATAAGGCTATATAGACGGGAGTAGATATTTTACACCCAAGGCACGAGCCCAGATGTTACCGTAACAACAAAGAAATGCCAGTGAATAGATTTTCATCTACATCTTAGAAGACGTTGAAATGTATTCATTAATCAAGCACGTTACAGCAAATTTGTAAAGTGGCCCATGCATGAAAATAAAAACTGCTATTTTCCATTTGAAAGAAAATTCAAACTATTTTTTCTCTCACATCCAAGTATAACATTAATTAAATCAAATGATAGAACTATTTACAATGTATAGATGTTCATCACCACAAACATAAATAAAAAAAAATATTAAATCAACAACAGGACACAATTAAATCATTGTGAAAATATTTGATAAAAAGATATTGAGACAATATGGCGTTTACAAAACTGGCAAGCCGAATACGCAAACTTCTCCTTCAGTTGTGAATGAGGAATGGTGGTATAGAGGGTAAAAAAATAAAATTTTTTTATGATGTTATAGACTGAAATGAGATCGTAAGATATCCTTTACGTCTTTGGAGTTCTTTAATATCCACAATTGATTGATATACCACTTCTTAAATAGCTTGTCTCACAATAACTTTGGAGGCTCGTTTTGACAGCTGTTAAAATAAAAGTTAGAGGAAGTGGAGACAATGGTTTGGTGGAACACTTGGCAGATCCAGCTATAAAGCGTTTGTATGGACACGTATGTAACTTGGGTATACAGTACAAGGTAGGAAGATCACAATCATCATCTTTGATGGAAATACCAACGACGATAAGATCGATCTATGATTGTCGGTGATTTCTTCCTTTGAAAGTGTAGTAGCTTTATAGGTAGGGTTGCCAAGTGAACTACCAATTCCTAGTTCATTAATCAAGCATTGAATATAGTAGATTTTGCATACAAAAACGATGTTATTAGGGGCCTTGTCTGCAGGAACAACAACATATTTGTCATAAATGGCGGACAATGTCTAGGCAGCATCGGGGTTGCTGAAGACTGATGTTCCTTTTTTACTCATAGACCTTCTAAGTTTATCAATTGGGACTTGAAAGTGAATCTGGTGGCTCTTGTTCACGTTTGATCTATTTTCTGGCATAGTCCTCCACAGCATCCATCAGTAGTTTGAAATTATATTTCCAATTTATGGATAAGGGTTCGCGATACTTAGGACCTTTTGCAAGGACATGACGAAGAGACTCATTGTCTGTGATATTTAAGTCTCCTGTGATGACATGGCCAGCAGGACTATATTTGAATGTGATCTTTTTGGAATTTTATATTACAATGTTATAGACTATGGTATGGGCATACACACTATTAACAGAAAGAATGATAGTAATTTCTAATTACAGTCGTAGCTGCAAATGTTTGAAAACGTTGTGTAAAACAAAATATTACTGCAAAAAAAAGAGTGAGTATGTTGCGAAAAGCCCATACGATAATAGAAAATTAGGCAAATACATGGAAATGGTGAACTGCCAAAAGGACATAAAACGACTTTTTTACGTTCCTTATGTATATTTGTCCTTTTTTAATTAATGAAAACAATAGACAAGTCGAACAAAACCAAATACCAAATTATAAGGAAAACAACCAAAGTAAAAAGTTAAAATTTCCAAACGTTTTAACCAATCTGCATGTGATCACGAGCATGAAAAAATATAAAGGTGTTGACTCGTGGAAACCCAGATAAAGACTTGGTTTCTATTATTGAAACAACTTGTTTTGCGTTGAATTCAAACACATTTTGACTGATACAACCCTCTGCTGTGGTTGTAGCATTATATATATCTTTTTGTAACAACCTTTATAGTCATAACAGATGTGTTTTGTTCATGTCAAACAATTTTGTACTGTTACAACAACTAAACATCATGTAAATGACACAACATTTATATGCAGTAAACAACAAAATGGATAACAGGAAAGGTACAAAACACAAACATGAAGACAGCAGAGAGTCAGGATAATCTGACTTGGCACATACACTGAACAGTAGTGGGGTAAACCTGGATTATGGTTACACTGATCTATCCACCATTGGGGGGGTGACATTACTTAAATTGTTTAACTAATGATATATAAATAATCCATTTAATACACCGGCCCAACAGATTTAATTTCAGATGTGTGATGAATGGAGTAATTACTAATATTCGGAAAACAAAATGTCAGGAGAGAGCAACAGTAAGTGTGTGAAATTCAAGTCAACGATGTCATCAAACCCAAAATTATTGTCCAGAGACCTGTGTTTGCGAGTAGTAAGCTAACTAAAACTTACACAGCACAGAGTAACAAGGATCAATGAACATTTCAGACAAGTTAAATGTTACATTGTCATATTGCAATAATGATTTAAATTAATATATCTAAATTTCATTTTATAGCCAAAGCAATTACTACTGTGGGGATAGTAAGTACAGTCCAATAAAAGAGGTATCACTTTAGTGGTACAAATTTCGTGTAACAAATTCATTGTACAAATTACTAGAGTGCATTTCTGTCAATTTTTTTTCAGGTGACCAAAACTTTGTTATGCCAACAAACAAAGTCACCTAAACATGGAAAGCGTTTGTTTTCGTTTTTGTTTTTGTTTTGTGTTTTCTTTTTTTTTTCTTTTTTTTTTTTCTTTTTTTCTTTGTTTTTTTTTCCAAAATTTAAGGCCTTGACCACAACTGAAGAGTCAATCGATTAAATATACACATCGTTTGGATAAAAATTTGTAGCAAAGCTTTCTTTTAGAATTTTAAAATGTTTAAATAAAACCAACTATGAAGATTTTCACTACTAGTTGGAACGGGTTGGATTTATAAAATATGAAGGCTTTTAATATGTGTAATATTTGTCTGAGGTTTAATTAACAATGTACAAAACATGAAGAGATCAATTATTATCTTTTACGATAATCTAGATCATTATCATTAGATTTTACTTTTCCTGAAAATAAAGAAATTATAATAAACCAAACGTCATAAACTTGGACGTCTTCTAAGAGAGGAATATTTTTTTTACTTTGTTTGCATTTGTCTTCATTCAGGTCGAGTTCACATATAATTATAAATTTAAATCGGCTTTTTTATTTCATTAATTCAATAACTGATTAAACTGATTTGATTAGCATTTTACACTAATAAGCTGTGGTAAATGTTAATTATTTACCAACTAAATGAATTTTCTTAAAGAGGAGTAAGTAGTACCGTGTTCTTTTATTTTTAACATACACGCTCTTCGAATTGATTTTGAACTTTAAAATTATTGATACTGCATGGCATCCTCAGTCAGATATTGAAGGAATATATAATTTTGATATTAAATTACTAGTTATTAAAGCGAACACGTAGAAAATAGTACATAAAGAAATAACTGACGAGGTTAGTATGAAACAACAACAACCAACATGAACAAGTGAACAACCTCTTCCATCCAAATTACAACACAATAGATAACAAGGAAAATAAATGGAAATGGTGAGCTGTCGAAAGGGAAATACAACGACTTCAATGTATAAAATATACACAATCGAACAAAACCAAATATAAAATCGTAAAAAAACAACAATCAAACTAAAAAGTTAAAAGTTAACAACACAATAGACGTAATAAAACAAACATATCTGTACTTAGTTAGTTTAGAGTTTTGTTTAAATATGCACATGTATCTTAAATCGAAAGGATCATGTATTCTTCATTCTATATCAACCTATTAAATTCAAAGTATACGTTCCGAAGGACCTACATAACAAATACATACAACAACTTACCTCTTTATTGCCATTCCAAGCCCATTTCGCCATGTGGAATTTGATGCCGTTTTAGGACTCCAAAGACCTACTAAACAGTGATGATGCCATATAAACACATGTTTATTATCACAAACTTTTTCATTGAGATCACGGCTTAAATTTCGCTAATATGGGTCTCGTAACATAAAAATAAATATTTATACTATTAAATTTGCGGACTGAAATTTTCTAGCCGTTTTACCTCCGAGCCGACGATAATATAATAATAAATAGTTAGTGCATGTATTATACTTTCTAATTTCATATAGTAATTGCTTTAATTAAAAAAAAATTAATTAATAAACCCAACATATCCATTATCCGAGTTGCTTCCCTTTCCGTTACGTTTTCGAGTATTATTTCTAGGCTTCTTCTTCTTCTTTTAAGTAACGTCCTACTGTTTTTTAGGAGCACATCACTTTGTGATTTAAGAAGGGCTTATTTACATGGGATATTTATTTAAATTTTTTATCCACTAAGCATGCGCAAAGGGTATGCAAGTAAAGACTTTTACAATTGAAAAGGAATATTCATATTATGTGTGTGCAGAATAGTATGTGGAGTTAATTGGGTGTGCTGGGGTTAATTAAATTAAATTTAATTTAATCTTAATTTTAATTTCATTTGAATCAAATTAAATATATTTAGCAATCAATAAACATCTGGTACTAAGTTTTAAGATTATAAACACTAAGAAATTATAGTCAACAGACACTTACACACTTTTTATCTTTTATCTAGATGTAGATGTAATTATCACTAATAAGCTACATGTATATAAGTCCAAAATCATTTTTTAAAAATTTTATTAGCCAATCTTTCTTAATATTAGGTACAATATATATCTTTGGGGATAATTATGAAACAGGGACCACCTAGTATATATATAGATCTGAAATCAAAGTTGAAAATAAAATATAAATACTTGATACTTGTATTATTGAAGACATAAGCCATTTTGATGACAGGAGAAGTAGTAAATCGCATCTTAATTGTCCTGATAGGTCTTCGTATGAAGACATATAACATTTCTTCTTTGTGCTACAAAGCATCGCGCATGATAAATATAAAGGTAGGATTATGGTACTGGACTCGCTGGCCATTATTTCTACATCGTTTGAGACTAGAACCTTGTTCCCTGTAACATTTAGCAAAGCTTTGCAACGAATGAACATCATGATACACGGAATTATTAGTATATTTATATTGTTCATGTTACCATTTGAATGTTTCTTCAACTTGTAAATAGACAAATATGTTGTGTATTTGTCTGACTGAAAGTCTCTCTGTTCTGGAGATTTTGATATGAAAAGCTTTTATTACAAAAGTATTAAATAGAACTATACATTCTGCATAACAACAAAACATTATAATTATCGGAATGAACATGTTTTTCCATTCCGGAATGTCTTTTGTTAGTACATCAGAGGACTTATGTATGGTATTTGTAAATTATTTAGATATTTGTTCATAGTTTTTTGTCCTAACCAAAAAAGTTTAAATAGATAGAAAATAGATACTGATTAATTATTCATTGGATAAAATTTATGGCTATTTTTTGTACATTGTAATTCCATCATTTTTCTTATAAATATTTCAAACGTTTACTCTTATAATGGAGCCTTTTATTATAAATCATACATTGCATATCTGCATATATTTTATACAAGGAAAATGTGACATGGTAAAATTTCATCGTTTATGATATAGCAAATTACAATGAATTGTTGCTGGAACCAAATTATCACATTATTTTCTTGTTGTTGTTAAGAAAACGTATCACAAAATACCGAAATAAATTTGATGCACCGTATGGCCACTTCGTTGACTGACAACTCATCAAGAAAGCCCGAGGCTAAAATATTGGAAAACCGACTAACGATCCAATGAGAACTAACAAGAACAACCACTAAAAAGCAAAACAACTAAACCAAACAGGTATTCAAACTCAGCTAAGAGTTATCAATGCATCAAAAGGAAGAGCCTTAGAAATTTCTGGTAATTTTTGTCAAATTTTGAACGGAAACTTTAAAGGCATTTGAGTAAAGAATCATGCCAAGTATCCCTGTGTTGTATTTTGAATGCCAAAGGTTCATAAAAATTTTAAATAACGGTTTTAAATCTGTGTTAGTAATTTTTTTTTTTCAATTATTCAAGTGCGTCATTTGTTCTTGTAAATCCCCCTTTAGAATCATTATTGAGGTGTACAAATTTAATCGTTATTAATTTGATTCAAAGGCAAAAAAACAAAAAAGTATTGTCTTATGATTGTGATATATAGATTTCAAAATGCCAACAAAATACCTCCCCGAACTGAGGTTTATACATAGAAGAATTTCTTGGTATTAAATGCCTCAATTTTACTTTCAGGCAATGAATAATACCAAAGAGCTGTTTCATCCTTTAAACTGTAGTTAAGTATGTTTTTAGACTTTCTGGCAAGTATTAATTCCCCGTATCCCCTCTGTCCTATTATAGAGTGTGTGTTAAAAGATGGATGATTCTTCATTTCAGAATGCTACATACACATTGAAATGCATGATAATTTATCCGGAGATGACAATGTTTATTCTAAAACGTCATTTGGTCAAGTGGAGCTAAATCTGTTCAAAGTTAATGTTTCAAATTTGATAAATTCGTACACAAAGATTATGAGGTAATGTGCATAATATTTTTTTTTTCATTTTCTGACACCTTCCTCCGATCTTGGGTGTTTCAGTATAATAGACTGAAAAGATTTAATCTCAGTTAATATTGTATATGAATAAGTCTGAATAGAACACTTGTTTAATACTTCACGTCTTTAGTTCAAGCTATTTATTTAGATGGCAAAAAAAATAATAGTTTAAGTTACTTTTGTTCGGTGACTGAATCAGCAGACAGGACAAGCTATTATATTCTTCTTTCTTAAGTAACCCATTAAAGCTACCATACGGGTCCCGTCATTCCAGTTTTGACATATTCCTTACTCAAATGGCTCTTTCGGTCCTTCATACATTTCAGAAAGGCATTAGTTTGTCAAATTCATAAAGACAACACAAAGTAAAAATCATTCCATTTGATCCGTGTTTGTAACTATAACGGGAAAGCCTGATCAGTCCATAATGGCATTTTTATTTAAATTAGATCCAGGTACCATTTATGCAAAAGTTTTAAATGAAATTATCTCTAAGTATATTCAGGCAAAATGTCCCATCCCCTAAAATCTTGAAACTATGTGTCTAGTTCCATACACAAAATCATAAAAAGCCAATTTGACGTCTCAGTACTTGCGAATATGACTTAGGGTTCATGCATGCAGAATTCAGTTTTGAGAATTTTTTAACATGCCCAGTTTTATAACTTCTGTTTTGTCAACAAGAAGCAATGGGAAATTATTTGGTCCAAATGCCGATTTTCTGTTTACAATCGATAAAAAATTAAAGTGTTCTTATTCCAAATATATGGATACGATTTTTATTACCTATATTTATTTTCAAAATGAATGGTGATATACAATATTTTTTATTGAAAAGAAAATTGATCAAAAAGCCTTCAATCAATAACCATTATTGTTCATTCTATCCTTCCTGGTTTGTTTTATCATGTCTGCCGCCTTTTCTCCGATCATCAGGGCTGCAGCGTATGTACCTGCAGATACCGCATTTCTCATTACAGAAGCATCTGCTACACGTAGATTCTGGAATCCTTTCACTCTACAGAGAAAGTAATATGTTATTATCAATTAAATGTAATCAAATATATGCATGAATAGAATTCTTATTTTTTTCTTCCATATTTAAAACTGCCAAAACTTGCCATTTAAACATCGACACATGGCTTAACTATGCATTCTTTATGACAGATCGAAATAGTTTCACTATCAGTTCGCCCAGATTGTTCTAGGGTGTTTGTCTGAAACTATTATTGATCACTGGCCTGTCAATATTTTGGTTGTGTGTTCGAACCTAACTCGAAACTTACCAATTTTGTATGCCATCAGAGAGCGATCCCTGCTGGATTCCCTGCCTTCCCCAGCACATAACCAAAGACTACTCAGCGTAACATTCCAGTTAACCAAAACAAGTAAGAAACCCTTTAAATTTTCTTTTCTAATCTTACACCAGTTTTACCTATTATAGAATACTTATTATAACCTATAACTATTTGTCAGTGCTATGTCTTCACGTAATGAATCTCAGCCAATACAGAAAGAATTTAAAATATTGTTAAACACATCTATAATTTACAACGAAAATGACCTACTTTAACTCTGGATCCACTACTGCTGTGCGATCAGTAGAAGCACCCATTCGGCAGGTACCACATTGATGCCAGGAGGAACGGACGTAATGCAGCATGATGCAGCGCCAGTAATCGTCACTATCAAACGTAATTTCGTCGCAGTGACCAGTTGTATCCAAACGGATCATTTGTGCATCTATACTACTCCATGACTTCGTCTTTTGCATTTCCTGTACAAACCTAACGACTGTGAAAAGAAAACAAATATATTACGTCAAAAAAAGAAATAATGCCACCTAGACATAGTTCCAATATTAGATATCTGTATACGGCACCAATAATGGATATCAATAGTACGTCAATTAATGTCATAAATAATACAAAATATATCAAAAGCATCAATGTCAATTTATATCACAATTTTAGTATCTTGTGGTCTGCAATCGTTAAACATTTCTTTCAAAATAAGTTAACAATGGTTTGATATATAAACTGAATCTCTGTCCATTTATTCCCCCTTTTGCAATTTTTCTTTGTTGTAATTTACACGGAATGTATTGTCATTTTATTGGTTGCTTTTCGCATCATGTTCACATTTCATCCAGAATATAAAGTCATGAATAATATTACTGTTTTTCGCAACTGACTTTACGATCATGTTTATTTACTTACCTTTGGTAAGCACCATTATATCGTAGTCATGTGACAGAGGTTTAGGGTCAATAAGTGGTAGATCAAACGGATCTTTACTGATCAGTTTCAGTTCTCCTCTGTCCTTTGGGTGTAAATAATAAATGAGGACTGCAAAACCCGATGATGTTGTTCGATTTAGGAGCTCCTCTCTAATCTACAGAAGGGTAGTAAAGTTTGAAGCGAATTAAATGGAAATATAGAATGTAATAATAGTTTGAGATTTAATTTGTAGAGATATTCAGTATGTTTAATATTACGTCATTAATTAAACGTTGTCTTTATACAAATAGTACTCTGGAAACGGCAAATGTGGGCCAATGACTATCTTCAAAAATGTTATTGAGGATTTTTTTCACTTAATAATATAACTATGTATCACAAACGAATACCTCATCTCTGTACTGCCTTTTTACTTCCTCCATAGACTTTTGTAAGAACTTTAGTTGAACATCCGGGTATTCCTTTGGCGGATTTTCTTGGTGTACTCTTTTAAACAAATATCCATCATTGACTTGTGCAAACCATCCTTTTGAACACAAAATGAAAGAACAAACAATAAATAAAGAAAAAAGATTTATTTTGTTCTCTTTGTTGAACGCTACGTGTTGATATCACGTTTATTAGTTGATAAGAGTAATTGAAAACTGTAATTTAGTCCTTTTAGAGAAGAAAAGACTAAAGTGCATGTTGATGTAACGACCATATATATATATATATAATGTAAAAAATCAATTAATTCCGCTATCGAATTAATTCAGTAAAACGTTTTTTTGGAGAATAATACGTTTTGAATTTTTACCTATTTTGCTAGTATTTAGTAATTAAAGGTTATTCTTAATAAATTCTTTTAAATCAAAAAAGGAAAATTGTATCCATGGTGTATTTTTTAATATTTTAAATTTCCTACACAATACATACTTAAGTGGATAAAAACTATTTAATATATATTAATTTATATATTAATTTTAACCTTTCATCATGAAACTCCTGTTATCACAATCAAAGTAACTTTTGGCCACAGGATTGTAATTATTTGTAATATATCTGTCATAAATCCCAAACTTGATGTATATCTCACACTATCATATCTTATCAAAACTGGTATCATAGAATATATCGTCAATTTTGACTCAAAAAGCGTCGATTATACATCAATATTTTTGTAAATATCAGTGGTTTTTATTGAATTAAAATTACCTTTTCTGTCTAGTATATAGTTGAGTCTTGTTTCAGTTTTATCTATCTTTTCCTCGTTTATGTTCAATGTAACATTAGTTGAAAACGGTATTAGTATCGACAAGTGGTTCTGAAAATTCTGACCCACAGGTAGATCTTCACGAAATGGAATCTGAAAACAATTAGGATATTGATACAAATCAGAATTAAAAGCCTCCAAGGGTCTATGAGCACTAAAGCTATATCCATCTTTAAAGACCCTAAGGTTGTTGAAAACTTGACTCGCCTCCATGACAAATATGTAGTTGTCCCAGCTGACAAGGCCCCCAATAACATCGTTTTTGTTTGTAAGAACTATTATTTTGAGTGTCTTAGAAACGAATTGGGAATAGATAACACTGCGGGTAACCCAACTTATACACCGACCACACTCACTAAGCAGGAAGTCCTTGATAACCACAAGACCGTTCTTCATTCCTTTGGCATTTCTACAAAGGATGAAGAAATGGACCTTCCTGCTCTTTATTGGATTCCTAAACTACATAAGAATCCGTTTAAACAAAGGTACATTGCTGGGTCAGCTAATTGCTCTACAAAACCTCTTTCAAAGATTTTAACATCCATATTGACATGTGTTAAAGAGGGCCTTCAGAATTACTGTGAAACATCATATTCCACCAGTGGCGTCAATCAGATGTGGATTCTTAAAACTCCAAAAATTTACTTCAATATCTAAAATCAAAATCTTTGGCTACATACAAGAGCATAAAAACTTTCGACTTCTCTACACTCTACACTACCATACCACATTCTCAATTAAAAGATCGCTTAAAGCAACTAGTTCATCAATGTTTTTTCAAGAAAAATGGGACACGCAGGTATAAATTCCTTGTTCTAGGTAGAGAAAAGTCTTATTTCGTGAAGAACCACTCTGATTCTGACAAAAAGTATTCTGAAGATGAAATTACAAACATGTTAGATTTTCTCATAGACAACATATTCGTTGAATTTGGCGGTCTAATTTTTCAACAAACAATCGGCATTCCAATGGGAACCAACTGTGCTCCTCTCCTCGCCGATCTGTTTCTGTACTCATATGAAGCGGACTTCATTCAAGGGTTACTACGTGAAAACAAAAAGAAACTAGCCCAATCCTTTAATTTCACTTTTCGTTATATAGATGATGTGTTGTCGTTAAATAACGACAAATTCCAAGACTTTCTACATCTTATCTACCCCAGTGAGCTTGAAATTAAGGATACTACAGATACACCAAAGTCCGCTTCATATTTGGATTTATTTCTTGAAATAGACTATGAGGGACGTTTGAAGACAAAACTTTATGACAAACGTGATGACTTCAACTTTCCTATTGTTAATTTTCCCTTCTTAAGTAGCAATATACCAGCATCGCCTGCATATGGCGTCTACGTTTCTCAGCTTATCCGATTTTCAAGGGCATGCGTGAGTTACCCTGACTTTCGACAAAGAGGATTACTGCTGTCACAAAAGCTTCTTAACCAGGGTTTTATCAGGGATAAGTTGATGTCATCACTTAAGAAATTTTACGGTCGTCATCATGAATTGATTGACCATTACAGTGTTCCAATATCTAAGATGATGTTGGACCTGTTCCCACTGTCGTAACCTTTCATGTGCCTCCTACGATTTGTGACTTCCACCGGATTGACTTTGTTGAACTTCACGACGGGTGCCGTATACGGAGCAGGAACTGCTTACCCTTCCGGAGCACCTGGGTTCACTCCTGGTTTTTATAGGAGTTCGTGTTGTTCATTGTTTTTAGTTTTCTGTGTTTATTTGTTGTGCTTGTGGTTGTTCGTTTGTCTTCCCGGGTTTGTCTGTCCAATGGATTACGTTTTTTTGATTGCTCCTTAGGTATATTTGTCCTTTTTGTATAGTTAACGTTTTTGGTAATTGTTGCTGCTATATGAAATAAATGTTCTACTATAAAGCGTACATAAGAGCAATATATCAATTTAATTTTGACATTCCTTTCGTTAAGAAATTTAGAGATATTTTCACTCTCACCTAGAAAATAAGGCAATACACCGTGCACATATATAAACGTCTCCCAAAAGTGGTTCCAACATAGCAGAGAGTTTCAACAAGATATACTGTGAGCCATCGGTCACTAGTGATACCCCCGCTTTTCGATAAGGTCGAAAAATAAACGAAGTCGTCAAACAGGAAGTTTATGTCGTCTTGGTCCAAAAACATATCCCACAATAAAGCATAGCTTGTGACAAAATATCAAGCGGCTGTGATTAGTAGTTGCAGAGACGGGACCCCACGGGTAAAACAGTATACCAACTCTCTTGTGGAGCGGAGGTATAATAACATACGCCTGTATCAATGCCTGTAGTATAATATTTCAAAAGAATCGTAGGTTACTCAAAACAAGTTTTCCAAGAAAATCTACTCTGGAAAATGGAATGAAATGAAAAGAATATAAAAACACACTAAACTGCCAGTCATGATTATGTGATGTTGGGATAGATTAAATAAAAGGGTTATACCAGTGTTATAGGAACGCAAACAACTGATTTTTCTATTAGAACACATAAAGAGAATGTCCGGTTTTTAGTTTGGACAACGGAGTCAATCCTATCTCCGATAAACATACACATAGCAGCTGGTCGGATATCATCATTCTATAATAAACAAATTAATAAGAAACACAAAAGTTCGAGCAAAGTAAAAATATTCCCTAGTATGCATTACTGAAGCCCGTCTTCGGATGCGGAATTTTCTCGCTGCAGTAAAGATCCCTTAGTGCTCTTTGACCGTTTCCATTCTCTATTCTTGTTTGTAAAAATTTTGGTACCGAGTACATACATCAGTGATACTGTGATTTTAAGGAGGAGCTGGTTTCTTATTTCAATAAAAGTTTTTTTTTCGTTTGATGATCGCTTAGACGTGCTGAGCTAAACATCTATATTATACGTTGTTAACATTATAATCCGACTTGTGGTCTTATGCAAAGCCAATTTGGCCGCTTGGTATCTTGAATTTGCTTTAATAGCGGCGACATTACATCTTACATTGTTAGCATTTGTCCACTTTCCCATCATAGCCATCATTGTTTACAATATATTTAGAGTGCTTTTGTCTGTAACTTTTACTTTTTATTTTTTATAGAGATGTTGTCTAATTTATCTTGAAGTATGACTATTTCTTCCATAAAGCAGTTTTATGTTTATCTATAAACAATTAATTTTTTAACCTCTTGGTCAGAGATGTGTTAATTTCATATGGGGGTTCGATATGTCCACAGTATTATAATTGTAATAGTGATTAGGTATAATATGTCTTATTTTAAAACAATAATTATGAAATTACTCGCCTTCATTTCTTTAATATGGTCTTTTGGTCCTATTCCTGACAAGAGTAGAATTTGCGGTGATCCCATTGCTCCTGCAGATATTATAACTTCCTCATGGGCAAAAACTTTCATGTGACTTCCATCTTTAACAAATTTTACACCACGAGCAACATTCCCATTTAAAATTATCTAGAAAACATGTAACATTGTAATCGTTGTCAGATGAGATAGAAAAAAAGTAATGCATAAAGGTTTCCATCTCAATTTGAAGAAAGTAATGTTTAGAATTGTATGCTACATATATTACTAATATTCCCATCTTCCCTCAATACTTCCGCATTTCATATTTGTTCACAATTATTGTTTTTTTATCAGAATAACATGACAAATATTATCTAGGTTTCAATGTATTCTACCCTATGTTAATTTCAATTTACTTCGAAGTTTTTAATATATCCAATTTTCGTATTTTACAACTGACACAAAACGATAAATAAACAGCGTACATGCGTTAAGTAATTTCCTCGACAGACTCCAGGGGTACAGTAAAGGACATACCTTTTAACATTTCTAATTAGGTCATTTAGAAAAAATACTAATCTCTTTCAAACCCCAGTTATCGTGGTTTGATTTTTACGAAAACCCTTATATTAATTTAAAACATCACTTATAGCAAAAGAACGAAAACACATGGATAATGAAATTAATTATATAAGATTAGCAAATAAAGAAGAGTATTTTAGAGGCAACAGCGGTAGAGGGGTTTAAGAACAAAATCGCAACTAATCACTAGCTAGGCTTGACAATCTAGAGGTTCTGGGTTCAAAACCAACTTGTCGAATTGATTGTTCGACTTCAATGATTCAAATTAGCATGATTAACAAGGATCTTTTTTATCAATGGTACGATTCCTTTTTTTCTCCAATAAATCAATACATACAATCTCAATTACTGTCATCTCATACCTTGTACTTGCAAGATGTTGTAAACAACAAAATGGATAATGGGAAAGGTCAAAAATGACATACCAATCAATCAAATCCATCCAACAGACAGACATCCGGACAAAAAATAAGATAAAATAACACAAAACACAAACACAACAGAGAGTCATGATAGTCTGATTTGGTAAATACACTGGACAGTGACTGGGTTAAACCTGTTTTGTGGATACCCAGACCTCCCCATTATCTATCCTTACGCTCTGGTGTATAAAACGGACTATAAAATCCAATACAGTATGATTACAAACAAAATGAACAAAACGACCGCTTACTAGAAAATTTGGTTAGATACCAATACCTTGTACTTTCAAAATGATATGTGTTTCTTCCTTAATGGAGTAACAGATTGCAACAGGTTCTTATTGCAAACATACCTTTCTAACGTGACTGTTAAGACTTATCTGTAGGTTACTTCTATGTATTGCTGGTCTAATATAACAAGAAGCTGAACTACATCTCTCTCCATCCTTCATATTGGCCTGACATCGACAAAACCCTAACATGAAAGATACCAACAGCTAATGAAACAAGGCGAGTGATATTTGAAATTTAGATAAAACGTGTTGATGTAAACTGAAATGTTATATACTTGGTTCCTTTTTCCTTCAACCGGCTACGTAAAAATAAAACTTCAATGTAAGAACGGTCAACAAAACCAAAAGGTCAAAAACCGAAAAATCTCTGATTCTGTCATACATTTGGTAGTATTAATTACACGTTTTTTATTCTTACCTTCACGGACAAATTCTCTGAAAGTCGCTTTAGGCCATGTAATATGATCTTATGTTAAAAAATTAAAATGCATTCTAATATTTATTTTGTCATAGGTATACCAATAATCTACAAAAAAATCCAGAGGAAACAAAAATAGTGGAATAAGTCCGTAAGACGGAAATACAAAGGCAAGTCAAACTCATTGGACTGCAAAATAACAGACTTATATCACAAGGATACATGCATAACTAAAAGAAATAAAGAAAAAAGACAAAATAGACAGAATTAGAACAAGACCGAAAAGAAGCTGAAGCAATATTAATGGGAATTCTCAATAAAATCCCAGAGTGACAACATGTGACAAGTAAAACACACACTGCAAAAGGTACATTCAAGAAATAACCTGAAAAACAATTCAAATCGAGAAAAAAAATCCAAAGGCTCCCAGCATCCTGTATCGCTCACCTGATATTTCCATTTGTTCACTGCTAAAGAACCTTGAGATTAACATTCATGCCATGTTTGGTTTTAATCCATTCAGTCCTATACTGTGTCTTACACTGTATGTTAAGCTAAGTGCCCTGCTGTTTGCCATCTTGGATTACGAATCGGCAACAAAGTAACAACACATGGTCAGCACCTCATAAGGAACATTTATGCCATGTTTGGTTTCAATCCATTCAGCAGTTTTCTAGAAGAAAATTTTTGTATGTATTTCCCATAGGGTCCTATGTTAAAATACGTCTCTCGCTGGTGGCCATCTTGGATGAAAGATCGGCAGCAAAATTATAAATTTTGTACTGTAACATCATAAAATATTTGAGGCATATTATCAATTTAATCTGTCAAACGGTTTCAAAGAAGAAGTTGTTTGTATGTATTTCCCATAAGGTCCTGTTAACTATGTCCCAAAGTGGCGGCCATCTTGGATTTCAAATCGGCACCAAAATTACAAATTTGGTAGAGGAGCAGCTAAGGAACGTTCCTACAATGTAGTAATTCATTTAGTCTTTTGGTTTCTGACAAGAAGATTTTTCAAATTTCAGCCAATTAGAACACATTATCGGGCCTAGCAGCCATGTTGAATATTCGATCGGAAGGAAATTTACAAATTCTATGACGGACCTTCCCAGGAACATTGCTACTAAGTTTGGTTCCATTGTGTTAGTGGTTTTGAAGAATCTTTTGGAATGTGAAAAGTCAACATAACGACGGGCGACAGAGAGATGGCGACGACGGACGATAGACGGACGGCGAGGATGGACGACCTGCGGATGGGCGACGACGGACGGACTAGCGACGACGGACGAACGGACTGGCGACGACGGACACAAAGTGATGGCAAAAGCTCACCCTGGCTTTTAGCCAGATGAGCTAAAAACAACATGAACAAACTATGTGAACCCCCACAAATAAACTGAGAGAGATATCATGTCCTCAGTGACCAATGAACGATTCCAAAACACATTGCTTTCAACTAATAGGGAAAATTCTAAAATTACGTATTGACTAACGTTCCTTTCTGAGGTCGAAATGTACGGGCGATCCGTTGTATGGCTTATTTGATTGTACGATTAGCCGATACTCAATCGCGATAACAATGAGGTTTTGGGGGTGAAAGGATACCTGCTTGGTTACTGATTTATTAGTTCAATTTCTGACAGTTGCAGTACAAATTGAGTGTCCAGTTTAATGTTCCTTTTTTCCATCTATCATAAATATATATGATTGTCGGCTGCAGGTTACCTGTACTGTGTACGAACATCATTTCGTTTCGGGGAACAAGGGTTTAAGCTGTTTAATATTCAGATGATAGAAAGTATATTTTTCTTTTTTGTGTGTTTCACAAGCGAATCAAATGCTAAACATTCTAGTAGAAAAGATTATAAAAAGAAAAGGAGAACATTGTATTTCCATTTTTTGATGGGATAACGTACCCATCTGATTATACCCATTGCAATCAGTAACAGGATGTCCCAACTCTTCAGCAGCATTTTGGTGGAAATATTCTAACAATGTTGTCTGGGGGTTTGTAACTGTCGTTGGTCCATCTTTGCCACGATAAGCTACAAACAAACAACAATAATAACATGTTCTAAAAATATTTTCATTAGAGTTTCTTACTATGGTTGGTCAATCGTTGACACGGAAAAACGAATAATACACGTCATAACATTATACTATCTCTAAACAACACAAATTAGCTTATTGTTTTCTTTTGTCAATACTAGTATTTGCGCGATTTCGTGTAAGATCAATATATCATCAATAGATTATATTCAAGATTTGTGCTTTTGATCATTGATATGACTGTTTATAACACAAAATTGAAAAATTTAGAAATCTATATAATATAAAGGGAAAGTTTCCAGCAGAATATATGTGTTGTAGTTTGACTGGAGGATTCCTTGGAATGATTATTTTATTGATTGTTTGATTGAGAAGTGTTTTAAGATTTGTTGGCGATGTTGTAACCACACCACGACAAGAATCAGTTAGAAGTTTAAAGGAATGGTTAATGTTGGTCTTGTCTTGTCATTTTGTCGTTTTTTATTAATGACCTTATCTGTCAGTTTCAGTTTTAATCGTATTAATTTTAGTCCAAACCGTTCAGAACTATGATAATTCGTCAGCGGTCACTACGCCTGCTCCTCCCAACAAATTCGGACTACCAGATGACCTTAAAGGCACATGCATTGTTTCGATATCGTCAACGTTCCGTGTCATCTCAAACGTAATAGTAATTGTATCAAAGTTTTAAACTATGACAATACAATACAAACCAGAATTCCGAAATTCTGGCACATCAACATTTTCCATCTTTTTAAAATACGGCAACACATCATTATAGCTCCATCCCGTACAACCTTCTCGATCCCATTCATCGTAGTCATGGCGACTCCCTCGCAGAAAGTTCATCCCGTTTACACTACCGGTACCACCAATTAGTCTCCCTTGACGAAACATTACATTCTTTTAAAACACATTAATGATATATTTAAGTGTTTCGAGACAATCAATTATGAAATAATACCACGCCTTCTAAAATATTTCATTTAGTATGTGAATGCTTTCTATGTTGGGTTTTCAAAACAGTTTTTCGATGTCAGATTATTTAGTTGAGTGAATGTGAACTTTTGTCATCCGAGCTTTCATTAGTAGTAAATTAATAGGATACCGTATTCCAAATTCCTATGTCGACAACGGGATCTGTGATTAGGATACAGATGATAAGAATATATCTACCTGCTTTTTCCTAGCTAAGTGTGTGAAGTTTTGTTCAACTATTTCATAATGCCAGTCTTGATGAGTTCCTTTCCATTTTTCTTTCGTTTTAGAGATCTGTGTGAACTCGTTCACTAACTCAGATCCACCAGCCTCGAGCAGAAGCACTGATACATCTGGGTCTTCTGACAAGCGTGTTGCTATGACACCACCAGCAGTACCCGAACCAACTTTAAAAGGTAGATATTTTTGTACACAGTCAAAACAATGTTTTAGTATTTCTTTCAATATTGAGAGAATATTTCTATACAAAATACGAATTGTACGATAGAATGTATGTAATTGAGATCATATCTTGTTTAAGAATCAATTTCACTTCATTGCTATCAAGTACATGACTGTATACATCATTGATATGAACTAATACAACAATTCAAAATGATGAGGTGTCATTTTTTAAAATTTTACAACACATGGTCTACTTCCTAGGATAAAAGTTAAACATAATATACTTTCTGAGAACAATTATTGTTCTTTACAATGAATCATGCAATGTATCTGTGCTAAACAATTAACTAGAAGGCCAAAGGTACAAAATGTATTAAAGTGTTCTTTTTTATCAATTTTGTTTGAACATTTTGTTGTGCTAAATATATAAAAAAAAATTAGAACAGAGGGAAAACAGGTAAGTAATGATACCTACCTACAACGTAGTCGTACTCATGTTCTATCGGTTTATCAAATATACCAGGAGGATCTTCATTTCCTGGAGGTAAGACGTCGTTCAGAAAGTTCACAATAGACGCAACTTGTAACAATGTATTGCCCAATAACATTCTTCGTAACTACGCTTATTATTTTGATAATTACTATATCTGTAATAATAAATGTTTATTGAATAAATGCACAATTCTAATATGACGGCCTTCAAAGGCTTTGGGACCACAAGCGTGGTAAAACATTAGTTGCCATATGAGCTGCACGCGATTTAGTTGGCTGTTCTAATGCAGTTACTCCCACCCGAAATCGTTTATCCGCTCAATTTGATTGGTTGTTATTTCTGCAATTCTGAGAACCGTTGATTAAATTTCTATATTTAGCATAGGGGTTTCTGAATGTCGTAGTTGTTATAAATACATTTTCATTCATTCTAATGTAGCGCGAATGAAGGTTAAATAAATATAACAAAACATAATAAACTTACTTGAACAATGTTTTATCAAAAGTTTTAAATTAAAAGTTAATTAGTTAAAATTATGATTCCCCCCCAAAAAAAAATCCCGCTGAGCATTGGCCTCCTCCTCCAACATCGTCTGCATACGGAACTACACTGTTATTAAACATGGCTCCTTGAACTAGAAGGTGAAAAGTTCAAAGTGGTTGACTATGAAAAACCCTATACAAATTTTGCAGGACATTATATTCCCAGATAGCAATCATGTGTTGGGCCAACGTTGGCATTTCGTTGGCAACATTGTTGGGCCAACGTTGGCAAATTACGTTGGGCCAACGTAATTTTGCTCATTAGCCCTCCGTTGGCCCAACATGTTGGGCCTTCGTTGGCCCAACAACAGTTTGCCAACAAAATGAACAATTTGCCAACAATCTGTCAACTATTTCAGTAGGGAATTACGTTGGGCCAACGTTGGACCAACAATAATTTGCCAACAAATTCTACAAACTGCTAACCAAATGCCAACCTTTTTTTATAATGACCTTTTATTTTTCTACCAACAATCTGCCACCAGTGCGCCAACATGGGTTGGTTAGGAAATAAAAAATACCAACATAACTTGAACCTGAATACCTCTGATCTAATGACCTTAAAATAGGGAAGAAAAAAACATGATATCTGAGACAGATTGATTTTATTTTGGGTATTTTCCGTCTGCTCTTCCTGTTCTGCCTATTTTTTCATTTCTACTCGTTATATATCTAGATAGTTAGAGAAACAGTATTTTAATTGGTGTGTGGTGCATTCTATGCAACTATTGCCGCCTATGGTTCCAAGATGATCGACCTAGAAGAAGTAATAGAAGTCATTTATGTTAACTTGATATCTTTGTTTTATTACAGATGCTTATTTTTTAAATATGTTGCTTGGTTTTCTCACAGTATAAACTAGCTTAATTAAAATGACAAAATAAAATTATGAAATTCGCTTTTTGTCCAGAAAACTACAAAAAAAATATTATTTATTAAAAATGAACTCCGATTGTTAATTCAACTTATTAAAAGACAAAATCATTAAATGTACATTTTCTTTTAAACCAAAAAAAAGAAATCAAATAGAAATCAAAACAGGATAGGTTTATGTATTTAAAGAACATTTCTTGACTTACAAAATATAAGTTCCAAAAGATTGTTAAAAAAATGAAAACTTTATCATACTGAAGGTACTAAAATCATGAAAATTAGGATAACCAGCTAGGCGAATCTTTTTTTCAAATAGAATTATACATTAGAAAAGCTAGACTATTTTTGCCCATATCAACATCAAATACAGTCAAGTTTAACTTTCACATCAATATTCCAAACACAGAAAGAAAATTTTAACGATATTTTTTATCAGCAACATATACTTTCCGCCTTTCAGACAATTTAATATGTTGCATGTTTCAATCCTTTTACATTTATTTAACTTGTCTAAACATATAACCATTCTTATATTTAGTATATGTCTCCTATCGACTGCCTATCATAACAAAATCGCCAGGATTATAGACAATTTAAACAAACCAAGGATTAGGATTAATCAACAAATCCTTGAATTAACTTTTTCAAAAAACAAATAAAAGTATAAAATACAAATTTACTTACATTGTGCTTTAAAAATATGATAAAGCTGATTCAGTTGGGTGTATTCTGTGTATTGAAATCACCAGGTGATTATGTCGACCTTGTTGTTATATGGTTCCAGAGACAAAGACGCTAATGAAAGGCGCGAAATTTATAAATGAGAGAACTGACACTCCTTGTATAATCAAAAACATCTGTTTATCTTTATTGCAGCATCTAGACCATTTATATAAATGAGAGAACAAAGACTCTACACTCCTTGTATAATAAAAAACAGCCGTTTATCTTTATTGCAGCATCTAGACCACATTCTCACTCACACATTTACAAAAGATTTATATCTATTTACCGTTAACAAATATTCACAACACAGAAAAAATAATAAGATGAAAGGATTTTTTTTATCAGCAACACATGTAAGATAATTTTATAAAAATTCATATCTTATAAAACATACATTTTATATCTAATATATATTAATTTATGGTTTTAAAAAGCAGTTGTGAATATTGTGCAATTATTAAAAAACTAACATCGGGTGCAGGACAAATTAACGAATATTTTTTTAGGAAATCTATACCAATTTTCCATATTTCATGTATTTGTATATATAAAATATGCGAGAATACACTGAAAAAATTTGTATGACATTACCCATTAATTAAAAAATAACAGTCGGCTCGGAACTATTGAGCCAACAATGGGCCAACAGAATAACCTTCACGTTTGGTAAAGTGATGTTAGGCCAATGTTGGCCCAACAGCATTAGAATAACCGTTGTGTGATCTGTGTCGGGCCAACGTTCGGCCATTGTTGTGCCGCCAACGCCAACCATCTGCCAACTGTGCCAACCGATCGCCAACGTTGGCCCAACAAAGTATTGTTATCTGGGTTATTAGTTGCCATATGAGCTGCACGCGACTTAGTTGGCTGTTCTAATGCAGTTACTCCCACCGGAAATCGTTTATCCGCTCAATTTGATTGGTTGTTATTTCTGCAATTCTGAGAACCGTTGATTAAATTTCTATATTTAGCATAGGGGTTTCTGAATGTCGTTGTAGTTGTTGTAAATACATTTTCATTCATTCTGATGTAGCGCGAATGAAAGTTAAATAAATATAACAAAACATAATAAACGGACTTGAACAATGTTTTATCAAAAGTTTTTTTCTATTAAATGTTAATTAATTAAAATTATGTTCCCCCAAAAGAAATCCCGTTGAGCACTGCCCTCCCCCTCCAGTGTCGTCTGCATACGGAACTACACTGTTATTAAACATGGCTCCTTGAACTAGAAGATGAAAAGTTCAAAATGGTTGACTATGAAAAACCCTATACAAATTTTGCAGGACATTATTCAGACACGAATTGTGTCTATTTGAGAGAGATTTCTTGAGGGATTCTCAGTCTGACGAGGAATTGGGCAACATGGAATTCCTCCCTGAAGACACCATACATACTGATTCAAAAGTATGTTGAATAAAAATAATGTACACACACATCATGTGTAAGATTACTGTTGTGTAAAAATCCATTCTTACAATATGACAATGTGACTTTAAAACAAATATTCGATTGGTGTAATCGATAAATAAACATTCTTCTCTTCATTTCGTGAAAATCCATACATCTAAACAGAAAAACAGAACCAAAACGGTGCAACGAATAGGTTTGTTGTACTTGTGACGTTGTGTGTCAAATTACCGGAATAGCCAAATAGGGCGGAAATCAGAGTTCACCTAAGGTCACGGCAATAAAAAAACACCGTAACTGTCCTATTAGAATCGAAATAATTCACGAAGACTCCAGTTTATCAGTGTTTTACCACGGGCTAGCGCTTAGGGTAAACTAACAGCATAAATGACCAGCCCGTGGTAAACTGGAGTCTCCGTGAATTATTTCTTAATTATACTCTAATGGGATTAATAGCATACATAAAATTAACAATATGAGAACACAGAAACATTATAAAAAAAAATATACATATGTACTAATCATGCAGTTGTAGAGTTGTAAAAAATTCAAGTCTAAAGTTTTCAATTTTTGTACATTGAAATAGGAAACGTTCTTCGTCATTTATTTTATTTAAAAATAATTTTGACATACATATTCTTTTGTATTTCCAAAATACTGTAACTTACCCTTAATTTTGTAGAATTCCCTGCAACTACAGGCCACAACTATTTTATAAATGGTGTGAAGCACAATTATTTTGAGTTCTAAGTTCGATACCGATTTACAACCTGTGGTAAGTCTACTTCCTGTTTAATGATATACCATCCTGCATTTTTATTATATGGAATATGTAAATGTTTGGTAAAATAATTTACAGCAACTATAGGCCATTGTTTTTTTTATAAATGGTATGAAGCATGTTGGGTTGTAAGTTGGTATATCGATTTATGTATCTGTGTCACATCTTTCGGGTCATCATGAAATCAATTTTTGAAGTATGTAGAGCACATAGTACCTGGTGTTAAAATTAATTTCCAGATACTCTCATCAGTAGATTTTGTTATTAACGCGAGAAACATTAACCTTTATAGTACGTTATAACTGCATGATACATATATTATTACCTCTTCTTTCAAAAGTGCACTTATACCTCCCATGGACCTCGGCACAAACTGTAACTGCATATCAGGGTAAACTTTTAGCGGAGTTTCCTGATGAACACGTGTAAAGAAATCTCCATCTGCCAGCCGCGTATGCGGGCCTATGATTAGTTAAAATTGTAAAGCTTTTAGTTGTTTATTCAACAACAATAACAATATTACAAGCCTAGAAATTTAATCCTTTATTTCAATGGTTATACAAATGTAATTTATGAATATTGTAATTTTTTTTTACTTTACACGTCTTCTTATCTCTTTCTTGTATTACCATTTATAAATTAATGTAAATTTTTTTCAAAATTCCAGAAATGTAATTCGATGTAATATTTTTTCTTTAACACTTCTTTTATGTTTGTAATGCATTACAATTGATAATGTTTAATCTTTACATTCTTCTGCTTTACCTCAAAATTACAGGAATGCGATTCTGTTCGATGTAATTATATTTTCTTAGTCTGTTTCTTCACAACAGATTTTGATATCAATACTTACACCTAAATATTTCGTCGAATCTTATCCCCAAATTTTTCAACATATTGTAAAAATTTAACAATCAAAATTTGTAATGAATTAGAGAGATATGAGGGCTTCGCTTGCAATTGTTAGTTAATATTGTTAGATTATAACAGAGTTCGTTAAATTTTCAAGTTTATATAAGAACTGCGCTCTGAGGTCTCACTTCCATAGGCTAATCTCGAACTAATGGAATGATAGCATAAGAGTATTAATATACATACAAAACTGCCTGATGTATGCCGAATTTTGAACACACCAAACACAATCACATCTATTGCTTTTGTTGGTATGGCTCTTTCGTGGCCTTTTAAATTTTAAAATTTTATTTTGTACATTACCTTGTTTCCTAAGAATATACTCGAGTGATACTTTTTCTTCTCCTCGTATCTAACATTGAGCATAATGTTGGTTAAATAATGTACTATAAGCATTATATGTGTCTGTAAGTTCTGACCGACGGGTAAGTCTGCTTTAAGTGGAATCTTCAAAGACACATTATAAGATTAACAATTTCTTTTCCGATACGTTTTGACCAATCAGGTGTAACGTTATTTAACTTCGTCGAATGTGCTAAATGAGTTCATCTAGGTACAGGAAACCTAAACAACGAGTATTTACGGAAGAAATAGGGCTGTCACTCTTTCAAACGTGAATAACAAGCTGTTCTTCACTCTTGAAAGACGTGAATTTTAAAAACTCGAAGTCTCTCCAGTTTCACTTTGAACTCGTATAGGAACCTATTATTTTGTTTTTTGCACCAACGAAAAGAAACGAAATGTACATTGTTCTAATAAACTATTTGCATAATTTATTACATAGAGTAGCCACCGAATAAGATTGATCCGTTATTTTACTATTCAACATACCTTCATCAATCTAATGTGGTCTTTAGGGCCTATTCCTGAAAACAGTAGAATATGTGGTGAAACAGCTGACAAAATTATTTCATTTCGAGCAAAAACCTTTTTCTGTTTACCGTGTTTTATGAACTTTACACCCCGTGCAACATTTCTTTTGACAATTATCTAAAATTGGAATTTTTTATTGTATTCATTAATATTGTTCATTAGAGTTTAAGGTCTTGGCAAATTACAAATACTTTTGAAAGATAATTCAGTATAATTTAAATGTAAATACCTTAAACGTTTTAATACTTAATCATTGGTACTAATTTTTCAGATTATTACCTCAATCAATCATTCTCAAACTTACCTTAAATCTCATTATATTTAAAAAATGTTTCAAATTTTACATTTTATATCTTGAACTCTGTGGGTGAAGCATGATGTTGTTGGATGTTTTTGAAAAAAAGATCATTTGATTTTTAGATGTGAATGATGTCCTCTTAATTCTTGAACATTTCCGGCGCAATTTTTTTCACCATATTTACGAGCCTGCATTTTTCATCTTTGCCACTTCCAACTAAAGTTGTATGTTGTACACCTATCAACACACTAAAACATTGTACCTCAACTAAACTGTTCTTCTTTTTATCATTTCATATATAATAAATATTCAATGATGTCGTAGAGCAGAGTTAAATAAAAAGTGACAAAAAGATTATAACTAGGTCAGAGCAGTACATGGAGGAAACACTCCTGACACTTCACACAGAAAAATATTAGAAATGTTCTGGAATTTCTGGATGATGAGGAACAGATTCAGGTGAGCCTTGTTTAACTGATTGTTGAGTTTGTGGTGCCAGCCTTCCAGATAGTTAGTGGTCCCTGGTCCGAAGGTTGAGTAGTGGTTCCATTTCGGTGGTTCTCTGTCAACCCACTGTTCGGTAACATAGTCGTTGAAACTGGTGGTCGTTGGTTTGGTAGTCGTCGAGTGCATTGAACCATACTTTTTCTACTCGTTGAGGAGGTACCAAAGGTAGTGCGGATTAAGACTGAATACTAGTTACTCATAGCCACATTTTCTCAAGTTTCCTCACAATTTCATTAAAAAATGTGGTTTTTTTCTTTCTTTTTTTAATTTAATTTTACAGAAGATAAGTGTAAAAAAATACCCTTAAATCACATTTAAACTTTCAAAAATATTTTATGAAAAATATTTTTTTGATTCCTCCTTAGGTATATTTGTCCTTTTTATAAATGTAATATTATTATAATTCACCAAACATTTGCCTCAATTAATTTTAAAATAATTTCAATATTTTCATAAATATTTGAATCAAATCCTAACAATTTCCCCTATATTACTAATCTATTTACATATAATGTTAATCCAAACAGGATCAAATTTTCAGTCACAATTTAAGATGACACCTAATAATTACTAAATAAACAGCCCACTGATTAACTACAATCTAAAGTTGGCTAAACGGGAATATTGAATTATACCTGATTTTCAAAAGTTGGCAAAACGGGAAGACACCGATAAATTTGATGCACCGTATGGCCACCTCGTTGACTGACAACTCATCAGCAACAACCGAGGCCAAAATATTAGAAACCTGGTTGAAGACACAATGACGAACTAACAAGCCCAACCACTAAACCCAAAACAACTAAAACAAACAGGTATCCAAACTCAACTAAGGGTATCTATGCATCAAAAGGAAGAGCTGTAGAAATATCTGGTATTTTTGTCAAATTTTGAACGGAACATTCAAAGGAATTTGAGTAATAAATCATGCCAGGACCAGTACAAAACCATAATGTACTGTGTAATGACATATGAAATGTGTTTATTATGTTATTGTATGTCCGGAGTTCTGTCAATTGAGTTGCTTTTATTGGTTGGTATGTTGGTTGTTGACCTTTCCTTTTATCCATTTTGTTGTTTATTAAAAATATACAGAGGACGAAATTGTCCTGATGATTGAATTTGTCATCGACAACATATTTGTTCAATTTGGTGGACGTGTTTTCCAACAGACAATTGGCATTCCTGTGGGTACTAATTGTGCGCCACTACTGGCTGACTTGGTCCTTTACTCATATGAGGCAGACTTCCGTGACTGGCTTCTTAAGGAAAAACAGAAGAAATTAGCCCCTACCTTTAATTTCAGCTTCCGTTACATAGATGATGTCTTATCAGTCAACAATTCACGTTTTGGGAATTTCTTACATCTCATCTATCCCAATGAGCTCGAAATTAAGGATACAACAGACACTGCCAAGTCTGCATCTTATCTTGACCTTCACCTCGAAATTGACACCAGAGGAAGGTTGAATACAAAACTTTACGACAGACGGGATGACTTTGACTTTCCAATCGTCAACTTCCCATTTTTGAGCGGCAATATTCCTGAAGCGCCGGCGCATGGAGTATATATTTCACAACTCATACATTAATCCAGAGCTTGTGACATATACATTGACTTCCTGGACAGAGCCCGGCCCCTGACAGAAAAGTTGCTCAGACAGGGGTACGTTTCTCCTAAGCTGAAGTCATACTTATTATGGGCGTCATCATGATTTGGTTGACAGGTATAAAAAAAAAAACGTTTCCCAAATGAAAATGGACCTGTTCCATTGATATTATCCCTTCCTCTTCCTCATTCTGGATTTGACATGGCTAGGATGGCGGGTGTCCTGCTGGAAGCATGCTTACTCTTCCGGAGCACCTGAGTCTACCCCCAGTTTTTTGGTTGTGTTCATGTTGTTCGTATATTTTTAGTTTTTAATTGTAGTGCATGTATAGTTTTAGTCTTGTCTTCGTTGGTCTCCGGAGTTGTTACGATTTTTCTATCCTTCGAATATCCCTTTGGTATTTCTTGACATTGCTTATTAAGTGATTACCGATTATTATTTTTTTCAAATATTTCGATATATTGCAAATAAATTGTAGCACAACTGACGTGTCGTAAATAGACGAAATCTGCACATCTGGTGCACCAACACCATTGAATATCTTCTAACACTGAGTTAATACATCTACTAGTGCTCTCGACGATATAACGAACTCAGTTCCATGTGTTTTGAGACTAATGTGAAGCCGACATTTTTAATTTTCTGTTTGAAAAATCTTAAATTTGTGAAAACTAAGGAGTATCTACCGTTTCCAAAGCTCTGATCTTAGAATATGTTGGCTTCCCCTCTTTTCTTGATTTGCTCTTTACTGTTTTGGGTTATTTTTTCAATTATTCTTTTGTATAACTGATATGGCATAAATCAAAGAAATAGGCACATCTTGTTCATCAAAATTGGTATCATGAAATATTTAAAATCAAATTTTGTTCGTTTAGTATTGAACCATCTACTGATCGCTTTAAAAAGTAAAGAGTAATAATACCAATATGTCTTTCTAGAATTTATGTCATTATATCACATTTTCCTAATTGCAGACTTTCGTTGGTCATGAAATGTAGACAAACGACTTTAACATGTAGGAATTACAGGATAGAAAAAATGGCATGATCCCATATGGTGAGGGAGAGTTCACAACTGGAAAATTATCATCATCACGATTCTCATGGAGTTTTATCATATAACTCCAATATTAAGGTTGTCTATACACAGTTATAGGCCTAGGTATAAAGCAGAAGTAGATGAATTAATTTCAGATTCATTGTAGTTGGAATAGCGCAGGTAATGTTTAATTAGTTTATCTTAATAAAAATTATAGAGTGACACAAATTTGTCTAATAACGTACCTGAAAGATATCTTCAGCAAAACTATTGAACTGGCATGAGTTTGTTCAATCATGTATCCTATGTAAAAGGGAGATAGGAGTTTCTATGAGATTTTGTAAAAGTAAGTATCCCTGTGTTTTATTTTGAATGCCAAAGGTGCATAAAAATTTTAAATAACGGTTTTACATCTGTCTTAGTCAATATTTTAATTTGTTTTAAATTGTTCAAGTGCGTAAATTTTTTCTTGTAAATACCCCCTTTAGAATCATTATTGAGGTGTACAAATATAATCGTTATTAGTTTGATTCAAAAGACAAAAAACTAAGTATTGTGATATGCCACAAAAATAGACCTCCCCGAACTGAGGTTTATACATTTGTCAAGTGGAGCTAAATCTGTTCAAATTTAATGCTTCAAATTTGATTAATTCTGTTATGAGGTAATGTGTATGTATAGATTCTCCTTCAGGTACGAGTGAGTTATGGAATTTCTTCACCCGAGATAGTTACATTTTCGATTTTAAACATGCGAGCCTTTAGTGTTAAACAATAATGTGTTAAAATCTAAAATTTAACCATTGAGGGTAGAGAAATTCCATAACTCACGAGTAAATTGAAGGAGAATCTGTTTCTCCTATGATTTTCGACAAAAACCTAAAGAAAATGTTGTTGCTATGTAGTTTGTTTACATAAACGTCATTTTGGGACTTCTCTAGTTTATCGTTCCGATAACTGTAGAAAAAAAGGGCGGTAATTCCCACGTAGAAATTTAATCACCTGGAAGTGGTTAAAGATATTATGTATTTTTATCCCACCGATTAAACAGGTCAAGAATAGGAGAAAACATTTTTATTCATTTTCTGACACCTTTCTCCGATCTTGGGTGTTTCAATTGTCAGTATAATAGACTGAAAAGATTTAACCTCAGTTAATATTGTATATGAATAAGTCTGAATAGAACACTTGTTTAATACCTCACGTCTTTAGTTCAAGCTATTTATTTAGATGGCAAAAAACATAGTTTGTGTTACTTTTGTTCGGTGACTGAATTAGCAGACAGGGTAAGCTATTATGTTCTTCTTTCTTAAGTAACCCATAAACGCTACCATACGGGTCCCGTCATTCCGGTTTTGACATATTCCTTACTCAAATGGCTCTTTCGGTCCTTCATACATTTCAGAAAGGCATTAGTTTGTCAAATTCATAAAGACAAAACAAAGTAAAAATCATTCCATTTGATCCGTGTTTGCAACTATAACGGGAAAGCCTGATCAGTCCATAATGGCATTTTTATTTAAATTAGATCCAGGTACCATTTTGGTAAAAGTTTTAAATGAAATTATCTCTAGGTATATTCAGGAAAAATGTCCCATCCCCTCAAATCTTGAAACTATACCTCTAGTTCCATACACAAAATGATAAAAAGCCCATTTGACGTCTCAGTACTTGCGAATATGACCTTGGGTTCATGCATGCAGAATTCAGTTCTGATAATTTTTTAACATGCCCAGTTTTATAACTTCTGTTTTGTCAACAAGAAGCAATAGGAAATTATTTGGACCAAATGCTGATTTTCTGTTGGAAAACTAAAGAGACCCAATACCCCCTTCTAAAAGTATTAAAGGCTACAACCAACAGCACACTAATAATCTCTACCTGCAGACATTTGTTGTTTTCAATCAGATTGTTTAAGCAGAAAATAATGTTGTTTTTTTCTGAACGGAGAACTAGAGATATTTTTTCCATTTTAATTGCTAGATTTTTTATTCAGATTTTAGAAATGGTGAAGAGAAGGAAGGAAAAGTTAAAAATCATTAATGCAGGTTCATCGACATTGTGGTATCCACAAAAATTTTGACTAGCTAAAACTTTATTGGAAAATTGTCTTATTAACGCGTACTTGTAAAATGTTGTATAATGACTCCATAAAATTAAATATTAACTCATAAAGGCATAATTAATTAGTTTAATTATTTACAAATTCACTGCATACATGATATATGCCAACAGATTATAATATTCACAACAAATGTACGATACAGCCGACTGTTAGTCAAAATAGTCTTAGGTTGGTTCTTTCAAGACTCAAATACTGTTTAGCTGTAGAAAATTATAAAGCGATAACTAAGTTTACAATCGATAAAAATTTAAAGCTTTCTTATTCCAAGTATATTGATACGATTTTTATTACCTATATTTATTTTCAAAATGAATGGTGATATACAATATTTTATATTTAAAAGAAAATTGATCAAAAAGCCTTCAATCAATAACCATTATTGTTCATTCTATCCTTCCTGGTTTGTTTTATCATGTCTGCCGCCTTTTCTCCGATCATCAGGGCTGCAGCGTATGTATTTGCAGATACCACATTTCTCATTACAGAAGCATCTGCTACACGTAGATTCTGGAATCCTTTCACTCTACAGAGAAAGTAACATGTTATTATCGATTAAATGTAATCAAATATATGCATGAATAAAACCCTTTTTTCCATATTTAAAACTGACAAAACATGCCACTTAAACATCGACACATGGCTTAACTATGCATTCTTTATGAAAGATCAAAATCGTTTCACTATCAGTTCGCCCAGATTGTTCTAGGGTGTTTGTCTGAAACTATTATTGATCACTGGCCTGTCAATATTTTGGTTGTGTGTTCTAACCCAACTCGAAACTTAGCAATTTTGCATACCATAGGAGAGCGATCCCTGCTGGAATCTCTGACTTCCCCAACACATAACCAAATACCACTCAGCGTAACATTCCAGTTAACCAAAACAAGTAAGAAACCGTTTATATGTTCTTTTCTAATCTTACACCAGTTTTACCTATTATAGAATATCTATTATAACCTATAGCTATTTGTCAATGCTATGTCTTCACGTAATGAATCTCAGCCCATACAGAAAGAATTTCAAATATTGTTAAACACATCTATAATTTACAGCGGAAATGACCTACTTTAACTCTGGATCCACTACTGCTGTGGGATCAGTAGAAGCACCCATTCGGCAGGTACCACATTGATGCCCTGAGGAACGGACGTAATGCAGCATGATGCAGCGCCAGTAATCGTCACTATCAAATGTAATATCATCGCAGTGACCAGTCGTATCCAAACGGATCATTTGTGCATCTATACTTCTCCATGATTGCGTCATTTGCATTTCCTGTACAAACCTAACGACTGTGAAAAGAAAACAAATATATTAGTCAAAAAAAGAAATAATGCCACATAGACCTAATTCCAATATTAGATATCTGAATACGGGACTATTAATGGATATAAATAGTACGTCAATTAATGTCATAAATAATACAAAATATATCAAAAGCATCAATGTCAATTTATATCACAATTTTAGTATCTTGTGGTCTGCAATCGTTAAACATTTCTTTCAAAATAAGTTAACAATGATTTTTTTATAAACTGAATCTCTGTCCATTTATTCCTACTTTTGCTATTTTTCTTTGTTGTAATATGCATGGACTGTGATACTGCCTATTTATCATTTTATTGATTGCTTTTCCCGTCATCTTCATTTTTCATCCAGAATATAAAGTCATGAATTATATTACTGTTTTTTTTCGCAACTCAATTTACGATTATGTTTATTTACTTACTTTTGGTAAGCACCATTATATCGTAGTCATGTGACAGAGGTTTGGGGTCAATAAGTGGTAGATCAAACGGATCTCTACTGACCAGCTTCAGTTCTCCTCTGTCTTTTGGGTGTAAATAATAAATCAGTACTCCAAAACCCGATGATGTTGTTCGATTTAGGAGCTCCTCTCTAATCTACAGAAGGTAAGTAAAGTTTGAAGCGAATTAAATGGAAATATAGGATGTAATGAATGTTTGAGATTTAATTCGTAGAGATATTCAGTATTTTTAATATTGCGCATTAATTAAACTTTGTCTTTATACAAATAGTACTCTGGAAACGGCAAGTGTGGGCCAATGACGATCTTGAAAAATGTTACTGAGGATTGTTTTCACTTAATAATATAACTATGTATCACAAACGAATACCTCATCTTTGTACTGCCTGTTTACTCCCTCCATAGACTTTTGTAAGAACTGTAGTTGAACATCCGGGTATTCATTTGGCGGATTTTCTTGGTGTACTCTTTTAAACAAATATCCATCATTGACTTGTGCAAACCATCCTTCGGAACACAATATGAAGGAACAAACAATACATAAAAAAAAAACATTTATTTTGTTCTCTTTGATGAAAGCTAGGTATTGATATCACGTTTATTAGTTGATAAGAGTAATTAAAAACTACAATCTAGTCATTTTAAAGAAGAAAAGACTAACGTGCATGTCAATGTAACTAGCATATATATATATATAATGTAAAAAAACAATTAATTCCGAATTTATTCAGTAAAAAGTTTTATGGAAAATAATACGTGTTGAATGTTTACCTGTTTTGCAAGTATTTAGTAATTTAAGGTTACTCTTTATAAATGATTTTAAATCAAAAGAGGAAAATTGTATCCATGGTATATTTTTTTTATATTTTAAATTGCCTACACAAGACATACTTATGTGAATAAAAATTATTTAATATATATTAATTTATATATTAGTTTTAACCTTTTATCATGAAACTCCTGTTATCACAACCAAAGTAACTTTTGGCCACAAGATTATAATTATTTGTAATATATCTGTCATTCTGTCATAAATCCCAAACTTGATGTATATCTCACTCAAAGAGCGTCGACTATAGATCAATATTTTTGTAAATATCAGCGGGTTTTATTGAATTTAAATTACCTTTTCTGTTTAGTATATAATTGAGTCTTGTTTCAGTTTTATCTATCTTCTCCTTGTTTATGTTCAATGTAACATTAGTTGAAAACGGTATTAGAATCGACAAGTGGTTCTGAAAATTCTGACCCACAGGCAGATCTTCACGAAATGGTATCTGAAAACAATTGGGATATTTTGTATAGTTAACGTTTTGGTAATCGTTGCTGCTATATGAAATAAATGTTCTATTATGAAGCGCACGTAAGAGCAATATATCAATTTAATTTTGACATTCCTTTCTTTAGGAAATTTAGAGATATTTTCACTATCATCTAGAAAATAAGGCAATTCACCGTGCATATATAGAAACGTCTCCCAAAAGTGGTTCCAACAGAGCAGATAGTTTCAACAAGATATACTGTGAGCCATCGGTCACTAGTGATACCCCCGCTTTTCGATAAGGTCGAAAAATAAACTAAGTCGTCAAACAGGACGTTGATGTCGTCTTGGTCCAAAAACATAACTCACAATATAGCATACCTGTAGAAAGCTTGTGACAATATATCAAGCGGCTGTGATTTGTAGTTGCAGAGATGGGCCCCCAGTGGTAAAACAGTATACCCCTCTCTTGTGGAGCGGAGAATAATAACATACGCCTATATCAATGCCTGCAGAACAATATATCAAAAGAATCGTAGGTTACTCAAAACAAGTTTTCCAAGAACATCGACTCTGGAAAATGGCATGAAATTAAAAGAATATAAAACACACCCAACTGGCAGTCTTGATTATGTGATGTTGGGATAGGTTAAATAATGGGGTTATACCAGTGTTATAGGAACTCAAACAACAATTCATTTTTCTATCAGAACAAATAAAGAGAATGTCCGGTTCTTAGTTTTGACAACGGAGTCAATCCTTTCTCCGATAACCATACACATAGCAGCTGGTCGGATATCATCATTCTATAATAAACAAATTAATAAGAAACACAACAGTTCGAGCTAAGTAAAAATATTCCCTTAACTAGTAAGCATTACTGAAGCCCGCCTCTGGATGCGGAATTTTCTCGCTGCGGTTAAGACCTCTTGGTAGCATTGAGCTGTCTTCTGCTCTTTGGTCTGGTTGATGTCTCTTTGACAAAATCCCCGTTTCCATTCTCTATCCTTGTTTGTAAAATTTTGGTACCGAGTACATATAGCAATGATACTGTGATTTTTAGGAGGAGCTTGTCCTTTATTTCCATAGAAGTTTTTTTTTTTTTTTTTGTTTGATGATCGGTTAGACGTGCTGAGGTTAACATCTATATTATATGTTGTCGAACAACAACATTATAAGTTGACTTGTGGTCTTGTACAAAGCCAATTTGGCCGCTTGGTATCTTGAATTTGCTTTAATAGCGGCGGCATTACATTTTACATTTGTAGCATTTGTCCACTTTTCCATTATAGCCATCATTGTTTACAATATATTTAGAGTGCTTTTGTCTGCAACTTTCACTTTTTATTTTTTAAAGGAATGTTGTCAAATCTATCTTTGAAGTATGACTATTTCTTCCATAAAGGAGTTTTATGTTTATCTATAAACTATTAATTTTCTAACCTCTTGGTCAGAGATGTTTTAATTTCATACGGAGGTTCAAACTGTCCACAGGATTATAATTGTAATAGTGATTAGGTATAATATATCTTATTTTAAAAGCATAATTATGAAATTACTTACCTTCATTTCTTTAATATGGTCTTTTGGTCCTATTCCTGACAAGAGTAGAATTTGCGGTGATCCCATTGCTCCTGCAGATATTATAACTTCCTCACGGGCAAATACTTGCATGTGCCTTCCATCTTTTACAAATTTTACACCACGAGCAACATTGCCATTCAAAATTATCTAAAAAAAATGTAACGTTGTATTCGTTGTCAGTACAGTATCTCATAGAAATGTTGAAATGGCATTTACTTTCACTCGAGTGATTTGCTTTGTTCTTATTATACTTCATAAGTAATAATAAACCATACTTATAAAGTTTTTGTATCACTTTTATCATGTTTACTCGTGTTCATTGACTTTGTTTGAAGATGAAATAGACAAAAAGTAATACAAAAAGGTTTCCTTTTCAATTTGCAGAAAGTAATATTTAGAATTGTATGGTACATATATTACTATTATTCCCATCTTCCCTCAATACTTCCGCATTTCATATGAGTTCACAATTATTTTTTTAATATGATTATGTTTTTTTTATCAGAATAACATGACAAATATTATCTAGGTTTCAATTTATTCTACCCTATGTTAATTTCAATTTACTTCGAAGTTTTTAATATATCCAATTTTCGTATTTTACAACTGACACAAAACGATAAATAAACAGCGCACATGCGTTAAGTAATTTCCTCGACAGACTCCAGGGGGTGCAGTAAAGGACATTCTAATTAGGTCATTTAGAAAAAAAACTAATCTCTTTCAAACCCCGGTTATCGTGGTTTGATTTTTACGAAAACCCTTACATTAATTTAAAACATCACTTATTGCAAAAGAACGAAAACTCATGAATAATGAAATTAATTATATAAGATTAGCAAATAAAGAAGAGTAGTTCAGAGGCTACAGCGGTAGAGGGGTTTAAGAATAATATCGCAGCTGATCACTAGCTAGGCTTGTCAACCTGGAGGTTCTGAGTTCAAAACAACTTTTGGAATTGGTTGTTCGACTTCAATGATCCCAAGGATCTCTTTTATAAATGGTACGATTCTTCTTTCTCAACTAATAAATAGGATCGCATGCATTTTGTCAATTGCCTGAAAGTCCCAATAAACCAATAAATACCTAATAATAATTTTCAATTACTCTCATCTCATACCTTGTACTTGCAAGATGTTGTGAACAACAAAATGGATAACGGGAAAGGTCAACAATGACATACCAATCAATCAAAGCCACACAACAGACAGAACTCCGGAAAAAATTACATAAAAAGAACAAAAAACACAAACACAACAGAGAGTCATGATAGTCTGATTTGGTACATACACTGGACAATGGTGGGGTTAAACTGTTTTATGGATACTCAAACCTCCCCATTATCTATCCTTACGCTCTGGTGTATAAAACAGACTATAAAATCCAACACAGTATGATTACAAACAACATGAACAAAACGATGGCTTACTAGAACATTTGGTTAGATACCAATACCTTGTACTTTCAAAATGCTGTGTTTCTTCCTTAATGGAGTAACAGATTACAACAGGTTCTTATTGCAAACATACCTTTCTCACGTGACTGTTAAGACTTATCTGTAGGTTACTTCTATGTATTGCTGGTCTAATATAACAAGAAGCTGAACTGCATCTCTCTCCATCCTTCATATTGGCCTGACATCGACAAAACCCTAACATCAAAGATACCAACAGCTAATGAAACAAGGCGAGTGATGTTTGACATTTAGATAAAACGTGTTAAGGTAAACTGAAAAATTATATACTTGTTCCTTTTTCCTTGAACAAGCTATGTAAAAATGAAACTTCAATGTAAGAACGGTCAACAAAACCAATGTTTGTATGCGATTCCCAAAGGGTCCTACACTGTGTCTTACACTGTATGTTAAGCTAAGTGCCCTGCTATTGGCCATCTCGTATGACGAATCGGCAACAAAGTGACAACACATGGTCAGCACCTCATAAGGAACATTCATGTCAAGTTTGGTTTCAATCCATTCAGCAGTTTTCTAGAAGAAGATTTTTGTATGTATTTGCCATAGGGTCCTATGTTTATTATATTAGCAAAATTATAAATTTTTATACAGGACCATCATAAAATCATTCAGTCATATTATCAATTCAATCTGTCAAACGGTTTCAAAGAAAAAGTTGTTTGTATGTATATCCCATAAGGTCCTATGTTAACTACGTCCCAAAGTGGCGGCCATCTTCGATTTCTAATCGGCACAAACATTACAAATTTGGTAGAGAACTATCTAAGGAACATTCATGCAAAGCAGAAATTCATTTGGTTTTCTAGTTTCTGACAAGAAGATTTTTGAAACATTGCGTACTGTGTTAACTAAATGTTCTGCAGTGATAGCCCCCTTTCATCTCCAATCTGCATCAAAATTATAAAATTGGTACACGACCATCATTATTAATTCAACCTGTCAAACGGTTTCAAACAAGAAGTTGTTTGTATGTATTTCCCATAAGGAGTGATATGTTAACTGTGTCGCACCGTGCGATAACAATGAGTTTTTTTTTTTGGGGGGGATGCTTGCTTGGTTACTGATTTATCAGTTCAATTTCTGACAGTTGCATTACAAATTGAGTGCCACTTTTAATGTTCCCTTCTTTCGTCTATCCTAAATATATATGATTCTCGGCTGCAGTTTACCTGTACTGTGTATGAACATCATTTCGTTTCGGGGAACAAGGGTTTGAGTTGTTTAATATTCAGATGATAGAAAGTATTCTTTTTATTTTTTGTGTGTGTGTTTCACAAGCGTATCAAACGCTAAACATTCAAGTAGAAAAGATTATAAAAAGAAAAGCGGTATGTTGTATTTCCATTTTTGATGGGATAACGTACCCATCTGATTATACCCATTGCAATCAGTAACATGATGTCCCAACTCTTCGGCAGCTTTTTGGTGAAAATATTCTAACAATGTTGTCTGGGGGTTTGTAACTGTCGTTGGTCCATCTTTGCCGCGGTAAGCTACAAACAAAAAACAATAATTACACCTTCTAAAAATATTATCATTAGAGTTTGTTACTATGGTTGGTCCATCGTTGACACGGAAAAACGTCATAACATTATACTATCTCTAAACAACACATATTAGCTTATTGTTTTCTTTCGTCAATACTAGTTTTGCGCGATTTCGTGTAAGATCAATATATCGTCAATAGATTATATTCCAGATTTGTGCTTTTGATCATTGATATAACTGTTTATAACACAAAATTGAAAAATTTAGAAATCTATATAATATAAAGGGAACGTTTCCAGCAGAATATATGTGTTGTAGGTTGACTGGAGGATTGCTTGGAATGATTAATTTATTGATTGTTTGATTGAGCAGTGTTTTAAGATTTGTTTGTGGTGCTGTAACCATACCACGACAAAAATCAGTTACAAGTTTAAAGGAATGGTTAATATTGGTCTTGTCTTGTCATTGTTGGTTTTTTATTAATGACCTTATCTGTCAGTTTCAGTTTTAATGGTATTAATTTTAGTCCAAACCGTTTAGAACTATGATAATTCGTCGTTAGCGGTCACTACGCCTGTTCATCCCAACAAATGCGGACTACCAGGTGACCTTAAAGGCACCTGCGCTGTTTCGATATCGCCAACGTTCAGTGTCATGTCAAACGTAATAGTAACTGCATCAAAGTTTTAAATCATGACAATATAATACAAACCAGAATTCCGAAATTCTGGCACATCAACATTTTCCATCTTTTTAAAATACGGCAACACATCATTATAGCTCCATCCCGTACAACCTTCTCGATCCCATTCATCGTAGTCATGGCGACTCCCTCGCAGAAAGTTCATCCCGTTTACACTACCGGTACCACCAATCAGTCTTCCTTGAGGAAACAATACTTTCTGTAAAAGTAAATTAATGATATATTTAAGTGTTTCGAGACAATCAATTATGAAATAATACCCCGCCTTCTAAAATATTTCATTTAGTATCTGAATGCTTTCTGTGTTGGGTTTTCAAAACAGTTTTTCGATGTCAGATTATTTAGTTTAGTGAATGTGAACTGTTGTTATCCGAGCTTTCATTAGTAGTTAATTAATAGGATACCGTATTCCAAATTCCTATGTCGAGAACGGGATCTGTGATTAGGATACAGATGATAAGAATATATCTACCTGTTTTTTCCTAGCTAAGTGTGTGAAGTTTTGTGCAACGATTTCATAATGCCAGTCTTGATGAGTTCCTTTCCATTTTTCTTTCGTTTTAGAGATCTGTGTGAACTCGTTCACTAACTCAGATCCACCAGCCTCCAGCAGAAGCACTGATACATCTGGGTCTTCTGACAAGCGTGTTGCTATGACACCACCAGCAGTACCCGAACCAACTTTAAAAAAGTAGATATTTTTGTACACTGTCAAAAAAATGTTCTTGTGTTTTTTTCAATATTGAGAGAATATTTCTATACAAAATACGAATGGTACGATAGAATGTATGTAATTGAGATCATATTATGTTTAAGAATCTATTGCACTTCATTTATCAAACCGTAATTGCTATCAAGTACATGACTGTATACATCATTGATATGAACCTAACTAAGATCTTGCCCTATCTAAATCTATTATACCTGTTACTGTAACACAGCAACAGTCAATACAAAACACTTATTAGAATAGGCATATGCTGATAAGGTTGGCAAATTAAAATAACGGATAAAGGACGGAGATGTCAAGAAAGCCTGGGATTAAGTAAAGTCAAGAAATACCAAAGGGATATTCGAAGGAGAGAAAAATCGTTACAACTCCGGAGAACAACGAAGACAAGACCAAAACAATACATGCACTACAATTAAAAACTAAAAACGTATGAACAACATGGACCCCACCAAAAAACCGGGGGTAGACTCAGGTGCTCCGGAAGAGTAAGCAGTCTCTGCTTCCTGCAGGACACCCGTCATGCTGCTCATGTCAAATCCGGTATGAGGAAGGGATAATAGCAATGGAACAGGTCCATTTTCATTTGGGAAACGTTTTTTTCATACCTGTCAACCAAGTCATGATGACGCCCATAAAACTTTAATAAGGATGACTTCAGTTTAGGAGTAACGTACCCCTGTCTGAGCAACTTTTCTGTCAGGAGCCGGGCTCTGTCCAGGAAGTCAATGTATATGTCACAAGCTCTGGAATAACGTATGAGTTGTGAAATATATACTCCATACGCCGGCGCTTCTGGAATATTGCCGCTCAAAAATGGAAAGTTGACGATTGGAAAGTCAAAGTCATCCCGTTTGTCGTAAAGTTTTGTATTCAACCTTCCTCTGGTGTCAATTTCGTGGTGAAGGTCAAGATAAGATGCAGACTTGGCAGTGTCTGTGGTATCTTTAATTTCGAGCTCATTGGGATAGATGAGATGTAAGAAATTCCCAAAACGTGAATTAGTGAGTGATAAAACATCATCTATGTAGCGGAAGCTGAAATTAAAGGTACGGGCTAACTTCTTTTGTTTTTCCTTAAGAAGCCCGTCAAGGAAGTCTGCCTCATATGAGTAAAGGAACAAGTCTTTCAACTTCTCCTTCAGTTGTTAATGAGGAATGGTAGTATAGAGGGTAGAGAAATCAAATGTTTGTATGCTATTACAGACTGAAATGGAGCGAGATCGTAAAAGATCCTTTAAGTCTTTGGAGTTCTTTAATATCCACATTTGATTGATACCACTTCTTGAATAACTTGTCTCACAATAACTTTGAAGGCCAGTTTTGACAGCTGTTAAAATAGAAGTTAGAAGTTGAGACAATGGTTTGGTGGAACACTTGGCAGATCCAGCTATAAAGCGTTGTTTGTATGGACACTTATGTAACTTGGGTATCCAGTACAAGGTAGGAAGATCACAATCATCATCTTTAATGGAAATACCAAATGACAATAAGACCGATCTATGATTGTCGGTTATTTCTTCCTTTGAAAGTGTAGTAGCTTTATAGGTAGGGTTGCCAAGTGAACTAGCAATCCCTAGTTCATTAACCAAGCATTGAATATAGTAGCTTTTGCATACAAAAACGATGTTATTAGGGGCCTTGTCTGCAGGAACAAGTTAGTTCAAAAGTTGACAAAAATTACCAGAAATTTCGAAGGCTCTTCCTTTTGATCCAAAGGTAACCCTTAGCTGAGTTTGGATTCCTGTTTGTTTTATTTGTTTAGGATTTTGATGCTTGAGCTTATTAATTCATCATTATCAATTCATCATTATATCTTTAACCGGATTTCTAACATTTTGATCTCGAGCACTTCTGATGAGCTGTCAGTCAACGAAATTGCCATACAGTGCATCAAATTTATTGAGGTATTTGGTGATATATTTTATTATTTCATATGTATATGTATAGTTTTATATACTTTGTCAAAACGTCTAAGCCCAAAATATTCCAAAACTCTTTTTAAAGCTAATTCGCTTCTGCAGCGAAAGTACACCCCTAATACAACAATTCAAAATGATGAGGTGTCATTTTTTTTAAATTTTACAACACATAGTCTACTTCCTAGGATAAAAGTTAAACATTATATACTTTCTGAGAACAAGGTATTGTCCGTTACAAAGAATCATGCAATGTATCTGTGCTGAAGAATTAACTAGAAGGCCAAAGGTATTAAAGTGTTCTCTTTTATCAATTTTGTTTGAACATTGTGTTTTGCTAAATATAAAAAAAAAATTTAGAACAGAGGAAAAACAGGTAAGTAATGATACCTACCTACAACGTAGTCGTATTCATATTCTATCGGTTTATCAAACATTCCAGGAGGATCTTCATTTCCTGGAGGTAAGACGTCGTTCAGAAAGTTTACAATAGACGCAACTTGTAACAATGTATGGCCCAGAAACATTCTTCGAAACTATGCTTATAATTTTGATAATTACTATATCTGTAATAATAAATGTTTATTGAATAAATGCACAATTATACCCTAATTGGGTTAATGGCATACATAAAATTAACAATATTAGAACACAGAAACATTATAAAAAATATACATATGTACTAATCATGCAGTTGTAGAGTTCACTCTCCTCAGTGACCAAGGCGTTTTAATACATGGAGCAGCATACTGCATAATTATCGGACATTAAAGAAATAAAACGAGTTTATTAAAATCAATATTATCTATATTTGAATAGGTATTTTTACCTTTCTGCTAAAATTCAAGTATAAAGGTTTCAATTATTGTACATTGAAATAAGAAATGTTCTTCGTCATCTATTTTTTGAAACAACAATTTTGACGTACACGTTCTTTTCAATTTCCAAAATATTGTCACTTACCCTTTTGGTAAAAGTTTTCCTAGTTTCAAATGTATTTCTTTAAGTAAATAAGGCTCAGTTTCATATTTCTTTTTGACTTTACTATAAATAAATTATTTATTTTTTTCTGTTAAAGAATTCTTTTTTTAAAGAACATCTTTTTATAATGTTCTTGTATAATTTCTTTCATGTGTACATTTTGTTTTATATTTTTCTTTTATAAAGTTTATATTTTTCATCTCTGATAAATCTAAATTATTTTCATGAATAATATTTTTGACAAAGTATAGGTTCCTGGTTCATCCAGTGGTTTAGTTGTGGAATATGCATCATATAGCAAGGAAGTCTATGTTAGATATTCTTGATATATATTTTACTGCTTGAACGTTTACATACATCTATTGGATATTGTCCTAACTCTGCTCTTGGTGCAATTTTTAATGCTTTTATGCTTAAACCTAGAATTGATTTGCAAAATTTTAAATTCACTTTTTCAGTAAAGCTTTTATCAATCATGTCAATAGAGGTTAGTAAATTAAAATCGTTATTATTATTTGCTGGTCTACTCAGGGATCTTAATATTTTTTCATAGTAATCCATATACCAAATTTCTGAGTTACAAATGTATACATTAAAATTGGTTCAATTAAAAATTCATGTTTTTTATTTATATTTATAGCTACATTTTCTATATTGTTTAAATATTTGAACATACTAAATAGAACTTTTGTACCTTTTTAGAGAGTTCCATATGGGATGTATGGAATTTACCAGAAGCATATATTATATTTCCTAAATATTTATATTTCAATATTTTTTCTAATTTATATCCATCCAAAGTAAACTCTGCTTTTGTCTATGGTATGACGTTTTGTTGACATACCATAACTTTGGTTTTATTTATGTTTATTGACAACTGCCATTTTTTACAAGAGTAACTTAAGGGGGTAGGCCTGGGTTAGGCCAAAATTTTCCACTCGTTTAATTTTTTCATATTTTCGTCATTCATTATATATGTCTCAATACACCACCTGAGAAAATTTTGTTGAAATTCAACCACGCGTTTCCTTCACAGGGTTCATTGAAAATGGGCATTTAAGGGTACCCTTCATTCCAGGAGATGACACAAGTTAATGAATATTACTACCTCTCATAGCACATATGTTTGATGAAAAATAGTTATAATTGTTGAACTGAAGAATAGGGATATAGTCTTAATCAAAAATGATATATGATGGTAAAATTCACTCTTTATATGAAAATCCAAAGGTAAAAAGTACCAGACATGTTAGGAATTTCGTTCATTTTCAGTTGCCTCATTCAATATTCAAACACTGCTGTAAAAAAATCTTGTCGTTTAATTCTTACAAAAAACTGTTACAAAAAATATCATATATATGTGTGTTATATGACAAAAAATTATGAAATTCTAACCACAAGTTTTCACAAAATATTCGATCAATTTTTAAGGTAGGACGTCATTACGTTACAATAAGACGTTACGATAAGAGTTATCGTTCCTAACGGTATCGAGTATAAACCTATTTTATATGTTCAAAGAACGCGAAGAAGATTGAATAGAAGACGATGATGACTTAAATTATAAACGGAAATAAATTTAAAGAAAATATAATTATTATGACTGAAAACCAAGCATTCTCTCTTAAGTCCTGTGATACTTTTAAACTTATTTATGTATAGTGGATTGGGAAACAAGTGATACCAACTTATAACAATCCCTCTCCGCTTTGCAGGTGCGAGAGAGGCCCCTGTAGCGGCATTTTAGCATACTCTTTTTCGACATCTACAAAGGAGTCTTTAACGTGCTAAGGGTGTTTCCCTTCCTTAACACGGGACGGTAATTTTCGTCCCCATCCGACGGATTAGCATCGTATACCGAAACCATCCTCGCAAATGGTGTCGATACGTCCGGTCGCAAATTTGATCCTTGAAATTTTCATATCGAACGGGAATCGAAGTAGGGACCTTTTGCTTCATAGTCCGATGAGCTGACCACTAAACCACGGCGCCCACGGCGATAGTTTTGTAAGTTTACTTTTATTTGTCAAAACTGGGTTTTGTTTATAAAATACATGATCTAAAAAACATTACAGAAAAAATATAGACTGTCATGAAAGACTTGATATTCTCCTAAATCTAACAAATTACAAAATATGAGTGGTTAAATCGCCAGTGACTAAAAATTTTTATAAATACAAAATAGGAAAGGTAAAGCTGTGAGAGGAAAAGAGAAGAATGAGAGGAAAAAAAAGAAAAAAAAACCCCTGAAATCGCGTTATATCGAAAAATCATGAACCAAAGACAATTTCTTCGAAACATTTATTCTCCCGGGGTAGTCAATACATCCGAAAGCCGCGGAAGTGATCAAGAGGTATAGTTCTATAAATTTTTCTAAAAGTTTTGAATTTTATGTTTATTAGTTGTTCCCATCTTGACTGGCTTTGGAAGAGATAAAATCCGCACGGGCTTTCTACGAGCTCGTTCGCAAAAGCTGCACATTAAAATGGAACATTGTCTCACATAGACGAATTTACCAGCAAAACTTTTTACCAATAAATAATCTATTATTATGTATTATTTTTCATTTGTATTACAATGATTTGCAAGGGTAAGTATTGCCGGTGTGGTGTAAAATATAAATATACCTGAAAATTATATATCTTCAATTTAATATGATTTAATTTAGTCCAGTTTTCCTCATTCACTTTGATAAGCCAACATATTTCAATGTTCAATATATCCACTAGAACATTTTGACCAAATGTTCAAAAGAAAAAAAAATCGATTTCATTAAATTTTGATTATTTACAAAAATAAATAGAAAAGATAGACCATTCCATTAGGGTGGGGGTAAATAATCCATGCTATTTAATAACGCAATTAGTATGGTAATGTTCGGGTATATCTGATCTTTATTTGGAATAAAACATGTCTTGGAACTTTGTCTGTTTATAACTGGTAAGTAAATAGATAAGCGTAATCCCTGGACACCGAACGTACAGTTGTTCAAATACTACGTTCTTCGTGATATGCATTTCATAATTGCCACTGGATGTTAAACAATAATTCATCAATATATCATATCCTACGTAATTATCGATTTTGCACATATTTCGAGAAAGTTTTAGATTCGTTACGGAGATGCCCCTTACCGAACCTCTTCACTTCGTCTAATGGGAGGAAATTTTGTACGTCATAGTAATGCCACGTCATTCCTATTGTTTGACGTCAAAAAAAAAAAACATCAATAGGAGTTATCTCCCATACCCCAGGCCTACCCCCTTAATTTCTCTATTGCCTTTTGTAACCCTTCCGCACTTTGAGAAAATAACAGTAAATAGTCCGCAAACAAAAGAGAGCTTAAAGACACGTTATTAAGCGTTACTGGTTTACAGTCATTGTCAAAAACTTGTGGAAGGTCATTTATGTAAATATTAAAAAGGTTATGTCACCTTGTTTTAAGCCTCTTTCTATATATAATAAAACTATCCTATAGATCCTACAAAGATGATCAGCATTTGAAGATGGATATACGGTATATACCATACTATGGAACTAAAATGTATCTAACGTAAATTTTACAGTAAGTAACTATTTCAACGATGCTAAGCGTTTGCGTTTGCTTTAAATATGGAATCTAAATTTTGATCTTGACTGAATTTCTATATATTGCTTCTCGATTTTGTTTCTTTTTTTTATTCGATACGTAACTGAATTCAGGAATTTTAGTGCAAATTTTGCAAAAACATTAACTTCATAACTTATTTATCTTTGAAAGATAAAACAGGTATCATAGAATAATTGATGATAACTTCCTCTAGTTTCAAATGTTAGCTACTCTTCTGGTTGAATACAAACAAATCTACAAGTAAACTACAATATATATAAAAGTTCTATTCGTGTATTTAAAGTTTTTCTCTTCGATGGTGCTGGAAAAAATATTCCCAAAATATGTTGTAGATCATCTAAGAAAGATATATGCCAGTAGAACGGAACCTAATGAAACTATAGCAATGTTGCCAGATCGCTACATGTATTTGTAATTTTATAAATTTATTCGTTTAGCATTTTTATGTGAATATTTTAATTTTTTTCATTTTCATATTCATTTTGGATATTGAACAAACAACTAAGAGTATGTTTTTTGTTTTGGGTCATGAAAACCGACTTACTAAAGTTTACAAAACAAACAACTTGATAACTCTTACCTGTTATATGTGCGGGTGTTTATTAAATTAATCTCGATATTTTGCTGCTTTTATGAAAAATAGTTAATGCAATGTTTATCAAGCGAAACGGACATTATCTTTAATATGTTACAACATTTTAGTGTCATCTTTTTCTCTAACCTCTGTGTGAACTTTTAATACATTCATTTAATTGGTGTAATTGCAACATCAATCATTTACAAAATTTGAATTGATAAACAATATTATAATATTAAAATACAAAGCTTTGAATGTTGTAAAATTAACTTATAATCTTACGCGTGAAAGGTCAACTTGTTTTTATCATGATATATTGTTAATATGATGTGCTGAAATTTGCCATCCCAGTTAAATCTGAGATCATGCATCAAAGAGTAAACAAAATGAATCATTCAATGTTTGAACTAGTTGTAGCACCTATAGCAAACTCCGATACTATTTTTGTGTCCATTTCCCGTGGTAGCTACACTCGTGACTAAACCTTCGGAAAGCCAAACCGATTATAAAAATATTGTGAACAATCAAATCAAATACTAAAAGGGGTAAACTTTAACAAAGGAAGTTTAGATCCTCCCTTTAACGGAATTGGAAAATTTATTCAGAAGTATCTAAAAGTCGTGCCATTGCCGTAGCAGTAAATGTTGAGGCCAGAAACTCTGATCGACATAGAGACCGGCATGAGCGGTTTATCTCATTAGTTGTAACATAATTAAGGACAATGGATTCGTTGTTCAGTAAGCAAATTGCTTGAATTATCTGCATCATATCACATTTGGAAACATAAAATAGTTATCGGATGTTGTGAAAAATAGAAGAAAGCTGTCTTAAAATGATGTTACAAGTTCAACCATCACAAACCAGAAGATTTTCATCAATTCTTTCTCTTTAAGGAATCCTTATTTTTTCATCTTTATTATTAACTTCCATTTTATGTTTATTATTGCAACGGCGGTTTTTAAACTAAAACGAGATGCCTGGAGACATGTCGTCAATTTTTTCAAATAACCCGTAACGAGGTAATGTACTGATACTACAAGTCCTTCAGTGTCATAACACGCATTGGAAAAACCAGATAAAAATCACTGTTTAAATTTACTTAGTCTGGTTTTAATGGGATTTGTAGCCTTGACATAGGGCAAATAACTAGTCCAATGTACTTCTTTAGAAAGATATATTTGTAATATTTTACAAAAACACATAATCTTTACGATTTGTGTTGTCCATATTGTTTATATTGTATTAGTTTTACCGTTTTTTCTTAGATTTTACAAAATTTGTCAATTTCCATTTCTCCGCCTGAAACTTTTAATTGTATGTCTTTTGACAACAAGAAAAGGTGTATATTTCTGCATTTTCCAAGTAGATACATTTTGTTTTCGATTTATTATTCATTGCTAAGTATACAATTGTTATGTGATTTATATATATATGTATACCGCAGTTCAAGCAGTATTCATGATCAAAAATCAAGGACCCTTTTGGTGATCTTAACTGAATGAATTTCTGGGCTACAGATAGCGAGACAGATCGAGGCCTGGGAGTGTGGACAAGTTAACAAATTTAATTTGATTTTTTTAAATGTGAAAAGTATTATTTTCTATACATATACTGCAAAAACAATCCTTGAAATGCGGCTCACCTAATTAGAATGGCCGGCCTACACATTATTATATATATAAGAACATGAAGAATGGAGAAATAAATACAGTCAGGAATAATACGTCGCCTATCTTTTTTAAAGATAGTACTTGTTTATTCATGCAATCTATTTTCCATTTTGATTTCGAGTTAGAACCTTTTATGGTACACTTGATCTGGTTTCGTAGAATTATCGCTACTATCCACATACTCTCTGTTAAACAAAGAGGAAATATATATTATGATCTACAGTGTGTGTAAAAAATGTTTTTTTCCAAAAAATATTATCAAGGTCATATACCGAAAATTTGAAATTATTTTCATGTTCATGTCATTGAACTTGCTGAAAAAATGAGATCATTTATCATAATTTGTTTGCTTTGTCTCTAATGTGTTTAGATTTAATAGTATGATGTAAATCAGCGTTAACTGGCACATGGGTTATTAAAGTCGAAAATATCATTAAATAAGGAGTCACATCTTATGATTTATTTTATCATTATTTCTAAATGTCTAACTACAACACCAAAAATTCTCACCTTCCGTAGCTTTCTTTATTTATGTTTTTTTTTAAATTCTCAATAAAATATACTTTAAATAAGAAAATATTATCTAGACGACTTACTCTTCACAACGGAATATTTAACAAACGTTCTTTCAACGTTCGTGATGTTCCGAGATACAGAAATTATACTTGAATGTTTGATAAAATGATTGATTGAATGTTCTATGAGCTGATGTTCTGGTAAGTTTTGCTTTTTGTTGGTCTCCTTTACATGGGATCTTTAAAAAAACATTTTATTGAAAAGGTATAAAAACAAAATCATGTGCGAAAAATATAAAAATCATCAAGAAATACGTAACTAAACAAAAAAGACCCCTTCAAGGTTATCTACATAAAAAATTATTATTTATGTGCAATTTAAATATATGTTTATCTCTGTGACCATGAAAATATGGAACACCCTGATGGAAATCACACATTATAAATGTACTTATTATTAACGCTAATGGGATTTTTAACCACACAAACTGATAGTACTTAAGTTGAAATATTTTCAATAAATGTACTTACGACTAAATAATCACAAGCCATGCAATACGTTATTATAAGTAAATATCGGCAAAAGTCCACAAATTCAAAGCCCAAGGAAAAGACAAAGCCAGGAGAACGGAACACAACAAACAAACGCGACAAGGATACATGTATAACTAAAAGAAAAAACGTATAATCAACTAAACAAAACCAGAACAAGACAGCACAGAAACTAAAGCAACATCAATTAAACTTCCATAAAAAAAAACATAAAATCAAATCATTCGTCACAGGTAAGCTTTGGTGGTATACTCCTTGTTCCGTCGTCAAATGGTAAAAACAGACAATTATTGTCCTCTTAGGTTCACGTATATACACATAAATTTATTTCGGTTTCTATTTCTCGTGATTTTTTATGTTTCGTTTTTGCATTTTCTTACTCACATAATGATTAAGTTTGTTTCCTTCAGATTTTCTCCATGTCACATTGCGTGCGAATTAAAGTTTTGATACGTAACATATTCGAACAAATAACTGCCCAGCCTCTACACAAGAAAAAACAAAACAGGTTTAATCATTTGGGCACGTCGGTATTAATTTGTACATACTTGTTTATAGTTAGCCTCATATGCATTTGTGATAATAATGAAACTCGTGTTTAGGTGGTTTATCGCTGAAGTCGGTTGTGTGGGCCGTCTTTAATTTAGATTTTAGTTTAAGATTCATTACTCAAGACATCAAAGCGATTTTAAGGGAAGAAAAATAAAACTCCGTTTGAGAAAAATATTTGTATTAGCTAACTGGCTGTTCTTGTTCGTAGCTTTCTCAACTATCCACAGTACGGGAGAAGTTAGTGTTTTAGGTACAAATTCGATGTAACTATTTAAGTATTCGTATACTAAATGAATATATACAGGACGTAAAATCATTTAGTCTGCAATATTTGAAAGTAAAAGTTTGCAAATCAAGCAAATCTAGCAGTTTAGGATTTGCATATACATACATGTAGCAGTGTCATATATACCTTGGATGTGTATGGTTTTCGATAAAGATAATTAATGACGAACCACTCTGATGCTATAATAACAGAGTTTACGATAACACATTCTCTCGAATACTGCCCTGGATATATAATGACAATATACGGAAGCGTTTTCATAAAAACATGGTTCATCAACTAACGATCTGGTCAGACACTTACGTTAACCAGAACATACATTTTTTACAAGCGTACGATTTCTATTTACATTTATATTATTTAGACTTTCAGTTCTGTTGCAAAAGAACAAAAAATCAAATTCTTTTCATTAGCTATATTCCATCTTGAACTCTCCTGGCAATAAGTCGTAATTCTTTTAAGACATGAAAAGGAAATTCTTAGTATCAGAAAACAAGTTTAAAAAACACCTTTAGCGTATATCTCAGACACGACAGGCGTTTATTTGGTATTGCAACTCAGAAAATATTCTATACAAAACATTTTATATTAAGTTATTTTTAAGTCATGCTTCAAATGACATTTAAATTAAACACAAACAAATTAATATTTGAGTCAGTCAATCCTATTCTTAATCATGTCCCTTGCTCGTGTAAAAGGTCAGATATTATTACTAAAGATTTATATAATTGTATGTCTCTGAGCTTTTCATTTCTACGGATAATTTTGAAGGAAAAAAAAACATTCTAAGGTGATTTCAAGAATTCTCATTCTTTCACATTCTGTCTTGCTTTATCATATCAGCAGCTTTTTCACCAATCATCATGGCTGCAGCGTATGTGTTCCCAGATGGCACGTTTCTCATTATAGAGGCGTCTGCTACTCTCAATTTATGGATACCCTTGACTCTAAAAATACAATAAACACCATCTCTATTATGATATTCCATAAGTAAATAATTCTGTATCAGATTTTATAAATCTAGTGCTATATTATTATTGCAATTCTACATATTTTGACTTTGTAATATTGCATATATATATATATATATATATATATATATATATATATATGTGTGTGTGTGTATTTTTGCTTTTACCAGAATTGCTATAATTTCAATTAAAGTTATTATTATTATTATTATTATTATGTATAATTGTTAAACAACAAAATGCAAAACAAGAAAGATCAACAATGACATAACAATTATTCAAAGCCACCAAACAGACAGAAATGTTCCTATTTTTACCATGTTTTACACTAAGAATCTATTTTTTCTAGCATTTTAATTCTACATAATTTTTATTATTATGGTTTAACTTCGAAACTCAGAATGAATCCTGTACAGTGCACAATACACGTGTATCAAATCCGGAAATACGAAGGTCAAATTTCAAACTAACTTGCCCTATTTGCCATTAAAATTAAAGGCCTTGCAATTATTTAATAGTCTAAAATATTACAAACCAGGACAGTCATTTATGCGGCTCCATGTTCATTACAAATGAATTATCTTAATGAAATATAATCTAGTCATATTAAACAATGTACAATGCAATCATTAAATATTCTTCCAGTGCAAAAAAAAACTGATTTTCATGAAAAAAGTTGTTCTTGTGGGTATGTTTATTTGTACAAAATGTTTACTGCAAAAATATATATTTGTATAGAATAAACTGGACTAATATTACAGCACATTTTTTTATGATATGAGAAACTTTTAAACGGTTTCATGTATAGAAAAGGCGTTATGTACTAAAATGTCAATTATACATTATTATACATTATGTCAATTCTTAAATAGATAGTGAAGTCGTTTCACTTGGTTCAGCGAAAGGTGCTTCTAATGACATAATAATAATAACAATATCATTCTTGGTTGACAGGCTGCTCAGAAACAGCTGATTCAATGTATTTTAAGACAAGATGACCGATCATGTATATATGAACTACTAAACAGAATAAGAAAAAGAACTTTTTCAGAGTGTTTAGAACAAGCATCATGTTAAGAGTAAACATACTTTTAGCTAAGAAGGTATCAATAAAATCTCATAATAATAGAACAAAAAGATGTAGACATGCAAACAAAAACAAATGATTACAATAAGCGGAAAGAGTAAAAATCTGTCAAAAGATAACATTTTAGTGGATAACTCTATTATTATCATGATTATGATATATCATACCGTAATCGTGGATCTACAACAGCCGTGGGATCAGTAAAAGATCCCATTCTACAGGTGCCCGTCTGGTGTCCTGCTGATCTTATATAATTAAGAATAATACAGCGCCAGTAGTCGTCTATATCGTATGGGAGATCACTACAATGGTTGGTAGTGTCCAAACGAATCATCTGTGCATCAATACTTCTCCATGATGTGGTTTGTTCAAAGTTTTGGATAAATCTAATCACTGTTAAACAACAGGCCATGTTTAATTTAATGAAAATCGGTAATTATGGACGCTCTATGTATTTTAACTGCAGTGATAAATAAACAAAAAGCATATTCATATTTGTTTTGATAGGATCAATACACTCAATATCTATTTTTCTAAAATCTATTTTTATTACTAGTAATAATTTTGTACAAGTTCAAACCTATTTTGTGACAATTTTTGTACAGGTTGCAACATGTACCCAAAATATATAATTACATGTATAATGTTTCCGAAACCCAATCAGAAAACCCTTCCTGCTGTGTCACATTCAGTTTCTCCTTATTTACATGTGTAAATTGCTCACTTTGATTTCAACGAACTGTATGTTTTCAGTTGTCTGAAAAGGAGCAGTGGTTTGATTAAGATCGCGACTGGTCCCAAGACATTAATAGAACAAAGACACTGAATACCGGAATGCAGCTAACATTTACGACTAATCCTAGTTGCATGTGTATTTGTGAATCGGGTGCTGCAATTCCATTACTGCATTACTTACTTTTGATCATTTTATCTATATCAGTGTCATCAGAAAGACATTTTGGATCAATAATTGGAAATTGTAGTGGGTTTCTACTGGCCAGTTTGATTTCTCCTCTATCCTTTGGGTGTAAAAGGTACAAAATCACTCTAAAGCCGGAGGATGTTGTTCGATTTAGAAGTTCTTTTCTTACCTGTAATAATCAATGATTATGTGAATTATCTATCAATATATTGACTTTTTATTTGAAATAAACTTTGAGGTTCTAATTATGTAATGTTTGGACTTTACTCCTTGGAGTACACTGGCGTTAACTAGGATTTTTGTTTTTAAAATTCGATCTATGCTTATAATATTTTTGTCATATTTGGCTTTTATTTATAGTGATGATCGTATGTGATTAATCCTAATAAACGTTTTTGTACAAGAAATTACGTTGTATCCACATAAGAAGTTAAGGATATGTAAAGGGAGATTTAGGTTTAACCATTCTCTTTTCTAATTGAATGATAACCCTTAATATCTCAAGGTTAAAACATCTTCTATTAGTAAAACACAAAATCTGAGTTAACATTAACAAATGGGATGTTCTTGAACTATTAAAAGATTTCTTCCGAAATGTTTTATCTTGGTTGTGTTTCTAGATACACCCGGTCCTCGTTTAGATTGGGCAAGATAATACTAAAACCAGACTTTTGTATAACCGGGTATCGAATTCATTTATGAAATCTCCTGACATCTTCCACCATATGTACTACAAAATTTTGGGTTGCAGAATCCTCAGCAACTATAGACCACAACTATTTTATAAATGGTGTGAAGCAAAACTATGTTCAGTTTTAAGTTGGATACCAATTTCCAACCTGTGGTATGTCTACTTCCTGTTTAATGATATGCCATCCCTCATTTTTATTATTTGTAAAATAATTTTCAGCAACTATATCCCATTTTTTTTTATAAATGGTATGAAGCATGTTAAGTTGTAAGTTGGTCTATCGATTTATATATCTGTGTCACATCTTTCAGGTCATCAGGAAATCAATTTTTGACGTATGTAGAACACGTAGTACGTGGTGGAAAAATTAATTTCGAGATGCTCTCATCAGTAGATACTCCTATTAACGCGAGAAACATTAACCTTTATAGTACGTTATAACAGCATGATACTTATATTATTACCTCTTCTTTCAAAAGTGCACTTATACCTCCCATGGACTTCGGCACAAAACTGTAACTGCATATCAGGGTAAAGTTTTAGAGGATTTTCCTGATGAACACGTGTAAAGAAATGTCCATCTGCCAGCTGTGTATGCGGTCCTTTAATTAGTTACAATTGTAAAGCTTTTAGTTGTTTATTCAATAACAATAACAATATTAAAAAACCTAGAAATTTAACCGTTTATTTCAATGGTTATAAAAATATAATTTATGAATATTGTAATATTATTTTTTTATTCTTATCTCTTTCTTGTATTACGATTGATAATGTAAAATTTTCACATTATTCTGGTTTTTTTCAAAATTCCAGAAATGTAATTTGATGTAATTTTTTTTCTTTAACACTTCTTTTATGTGTGTATTGCATTACAATTTTTAATCTTTGCATTCTTTTGCTTTACCTCAAAATTACAGGAATGCGATTGGATGTAATTATATTTTCTTAGTCTGTTTGTTCACAAAAGATTTTTATATCATACTTGTGCTTATTTAGATGTGGTAATACTATAGTATTATTGCGTAAGGTTTTCTATATTGACTTAGTTATTGGTCCGAGGCAAGCTATATTGGACTGATGTGAAGCTAGCCAAGGACCAATAACTAAGCCAATATGGAAAACCTTGCTCAATTATACCTTTATTGACTAACCAGTCCAATATGTCATATTGACTAGTCCAATATGACCCTTTATTGACTAAGCAGTCTAATATGTCATATTAACTAGTCAATGTGTCATATTAACTAGTCAATATGTCATATTAACTAGTCAATATGGCATATTGGAATGGTATGTGTCATATTGGCGTACTTTGACATTTTGTATTGTATTAACAGGTTTTATCATATTTAGGCTCATATTCTATTATCAACAATTACACCTAAATATTTCGTCGATTCATATTCGCCAAATTTCTCAACATATTCTAAAAATTTAACAATCAAAATGAATTAGAGGGATATGTGGGCTTAGCTTGCGATATTAAATAATATTATTAGATTCTAACAGAGTTCGTTAAATTTCCAAGCTTATATAAGAACTGCGCTCTGAGGTCTCACATCCATAACCTTATCTCGAACTAATGGAAGGATAGCATAAGAGTATTAATATACATACAAAATTGCATGATGTATGCCGAATTTTGAACACACCAAACACAATCACATCTATTGCTTTTGTTGGTATTGCTCTTTATTGGCCTTTTTAAATTTTTAAATTTAATTTTGCACATTACCTTGTTTCCTAAGAATATACTCGAGTGATACTTTTTCTTCTTCTTCCTTCTCGTATCTAACATTGAGCCTAATGTTGGTTGAATAATGTAAATTAAGCATTATATGTGTCTGTAAGTTCTGACCGACGGGTAAGTCTGCTTTAAGTGGAATCTTCAAAGACACATTATACACATGTTATAAGATTAACAATTTCTATTCCGATACCTTGTGACCAATCAGGTGTAACGTTATTTAACTTCCTCAAATGTGCTAAATGAGTTCATCTAGGTACAGGAAACCTAAAAAAACTAGTATTTACCGACGAAATAGAGCTATCATTCTTTCAAACGTGAATAACAAGCTGTTTTTCACTCGGGAAAGACGTGAATTTTAAAAACTCGAAGTCTTTCCAGTTTCACTTTGAACTCGTATAGGAACCTATTATTTTGTTATTTTCACCAACGAAAAGAAACGAAATGTACATTGATCTAATAATCTATTTGCATAATTTATTGCATAGAGTAGCCACCGAATACGATTGTTTTGGTAGGAAAAAATTAACTTGAATCGTACATAGAGATATGCAATACAAATAGCCGATGATCCGCTATTTTACTAATCAACATACCTTCATCATTCTAATGTGGTCTTTAGGGCCTATTCCTGATAACAGTAGAATATGTGGTGAACCGATTGCTCCAGCTGACAAAATTATTTCATTTCGAGCAAAAACCTCTTTCTGTCTACCGTGTTTTATGAACTTTACAGCCCGTGCAACATTTCTGTTGACAATTATCTAAAATTGGAATTTTTTATTGTATTCATTAATATTTTTCATTAGAGTTTAAGGTCTTGGCAAATTACAAAAACTTTTGAAAAATAATTCGGTATAATTTAAATATAAAAACCTTAACCGTTTTTAATCTTAACCATTTGTACATTTTTTTCAGATTAATACTTCAATCAATCATTCTCAAACTTACCTTAAAACTCAATATATTTTAAAAATGTTTCAAATTTTACATTCTATATCTTGAACCCTGTGGTTAAAGCATGATGTTGTTGGATGTTTTGGAAAAGATCATTTGATTTTTAGATGTGAATGATGTCTTCTTAATTCTTGAACATGTCCGGTGCTACTTTTTCACCATATTGTCTTCCCGGGTTTGTCTGTCCAATGGATTACGTTTTTTTTTATTGCTCCTTAGGTATATTTGTCCTTTTTACGAGCCTGCATTTTTCATCTTTGCCACTTCCAACTAAAGTTGTATGTTGTACACCTATCAACACACTAAAAAAAATTGTACCTCAACTAAACTGCTCTTCTTTTTATCATTCCATGTATAATAAATATTCGATGATGTCGTAGAGCAGGGTTAAATAAAAAGTGACAAAAAGATTATAACTACGTCAGAGCAGTACATGGAGGAAACACTCCTGAAATTTCATATAGAAAAAATATTAGAAATAGTATTACCTTTCTTACATGACTGTGAAGACTTATTTGAAGATTCCTTCTGTCTATAACAGGTCTGAGGTAACATGATGCAGTACTGCAACGTTCCCCGTTCTTTATATTTCCCTGAGTTTGACAGAACCCTGATAATTGCAAACAACACATCATGCATGATTAAGTAATAATTTTGGAAATGGCAAAAATTGAACTTAATACGTATCTGCATTAGTCGACCCAAAGGTTGCCATAAAGATGATATGAAACTCTCAGTCTTTCGTAGTATTTCACATTCTTTAGTTTCTGTCCTATCTTCTTTTAAATCTTTTGTTTTGTTTTTTATATCTATTGGTTATATCTGTATAAAATTTGTTCTCTGCCTTGATGTTTAAATGATTCGCATACTGGTGTTTAGATTTGATATTATTTACCTTTGTCGTTATTGTTTCTGTATTATTTTGCAGAAATCCACATCGAGCATGATTTATAATAGAATTTTTGTGCTGGCATGATTCATTACTTAAATGCCTTAAAATTTTCTGTTCAAAATTTCTAAAAATTTCTAAGGCTCTTCCTTTTGATGCAGAGGTAACCCTAAGCTGATTTTGGATTCCTGTTTATTTTAATTGTTTTGGTTTTTGATGTTTGTGCTTAATAATTCATCATTACATCTTTAACCAGTTTTCCAACATTTTGATCACGAGCACTGCTAGTCAGTTGTCATTCAACGAAATGACCATACAGTGCATCAATTTATTTCGATATTTTGTGATACAGTTTATTTATAATCGGATAATTGTTTTGCATTAATAATATATATGTTTATTCTGGATAAGCAATCTTCAAGTACAGCCTTGACCAAAACCAAAATAAAATAATGCGACATCATTAAACTGAGCTTATATTTAGATAAGATATTCAGTGTAATCCAAGTGTGAATACATTGTCTTTTTCCATACTTAAACTTGACTTTGCAATAATAATAATTTTGTTTGTTTGTTTAGTTGGGGTTTTACGCCATTTTCAGCACATTTTGGCTATTTCGCGGCGGCCAGTTTTTATTGGTGGAAGAAGCCGGAGTACCCCGAAAGAACCACCGACCTTCGGTAGGAAAAAAAATAACAATCCAAAGATACTAATATAAATTGACAATCTTGTCAATTTAGATCGGAGACGAACACACCCCATCACAGGGGAGATTCGAACTCACAACCTCAGTGTTGACAGGCTTGGGATCATTAGTAGTCATGACAATAATAATAATGATAATGCTTGTAATAATATGTGGTTATTGCACGAATGTTGGTGAATATTGTCCCGAGTAGAGTCTAGATTGCACGAAATTGCAAGTGCAATATAATGTACTACGAGATATTTTTTGGTAATTTTGAATTGCTCTTTGACCTATTTAATTATTGTTTTGGATCTAAACATTTAAGATCTTGAGCACAACTGATGAGTCGTAAATCGACGACATATGCACATCTTGTGCATCAAAATTGGTATCAAAGAATTGTATTTTCCGATAATGAACATACTTTGAAAATACAAGGATGTATTGCACGATCGGTTTCTATTGATATTAATAGGAAACTATGTATTACTATATAATAATAATAATAATAATAATAATAATAATAAATTTGTTACCACATTTCTTATATCTTTATTTTTAAAATACCAATATCAATAGGTAACGAAATCAAACATATATGATTTTAGAAAAGAGAAAATGTAAATTCCATGTTAAATATTGACTGATTTTTGCTGAAGGTCCAGTGTCAAATATTTCATACTTCTTCATGACGAGAACCAGTTCAATTTATCAAATAATTCAAAAAGGGGTAGGACAGGACACAAAGAGGAGCCGATTTTGACTGCCACTGTAAAAGGAGGGTGGTTTGGTAGGGTCGGATAATTTAGCCTTCTGTAATGGCATTAGCCTACTCTTTTTCGAAAACTACAGAAAGGGTCTTTAGCGTGCAAGGAGTGTGGCCTTCTCCAAACACGTAAACCAATATGGTCCGCGTTCAGGTGTATGTTTCTGTATTATGACCTGACGAAACCCAGTGACAGGATCTCCCCTATCTGTTCACTGGGACGCGCTAGCAAGGTGTGTTGGCTGAGCTCCTGTGATCCATTACAGGTACCAAGTCCATGTTAAAGAACTAATTTTCATATGCTTTGTAGACAACACATTCTTTGATAATTTGCTGCTAGCTAACTGACATAAGGTCATCATTTATAAAGAAATAGAATATGCGAATATATATCACCTGTTTGATTATATCCATTACAGTCTGTAGTAGGATAACCTAACTCTTCTGCGCCTTTTTGGTGAAAATATTCTAATGATGTTGTAGCGGTGTGTGTTATTGTTATCGGCCCCGTACTTCCCCGGTATGCTATATGAAAAAATAATATTGTCATATTTCATTCATGTCCCCTTTATATCTTCAGTTTGGGAGAAAAAATGTATCTTTAAGGACCATAACATATAACTTGACTGAAAACGTTAGAGACTTTCAACTGTTGAAAAATACTTCTTACTTTCTATGTGGCGTCTATAGAATCTATTAAACTATTTTGCTTATACTTCCCGTGGTTATTGTCTTTACTTTGCATGGACCATCCGGGACACTGGAAATGCTCACTTTTTCAATAATTGTCGGATACCTTAAACTATAGTTGAATCTCGACATCTTAAAGCTAATTGGACCATCTAAATATTGAGTTATCAGTAATTCTGAATAAATATTAAGAGTCAAGTATACTCCTTAACAACTTCTGTCAAATATTATCAATTTTCAGATAACATAGTTTGAGGTAGAGACCGTTATCTATAAATACTTTTCAAAGTAATAAAATTCCATGATACCAGTTTTTATGCAAACGGTATTTCACTGGAAATAAACGTTTGGTCTTAAATGACTACTCTGGTTTTGCCTATTCTTATTTACTCCTGATTTTTTGTAGTACCATATCAAGATCAAATCATGACGTGTTGTCTTGCAATCAATGAAGATTTTTCGAGAAAAAATTAGATCAGTTCATCACCGGTAGAGTTAGTCATTCCATAATTCATTCTTAACAGAAATGAACTGGTCTTGACCAGTCTTGATTGGCTGCACAGCAATATATTTTTTTGTGATCTTGTTATCTTGACTCTTTCAGAAACATTAAAAATTCAAAAATCTGTACAATCAAGATAAAACAAGACGGAAATTGCAGATTAGGATGAAAAGTGAGTTAGTAGTATTGATAGTTCGTTTAATGAAGACTCATCAATTGCAATATATGTTGAAAACCGAAACAATTAAACAAAACATGAAGTACGAGGTTCCAATGACAAAATGACAAGCATAGTAAAAACAAATATAATCAAAGTACCTGAAATGCTGAAGGGTAGATTTTAAATGATTGTTGTTCTTATTAGAAATCGATGGTTCCTTTTTCAATTTTCTGACGTCAGTATTCAGTTAAAGTGTTGTCATGTTCTACATGTTTTAATTATTTAAGTAATGACAGTTTAAACCAACGCTATTTTTTTTTGTTCATTTTTCTTCCGAGTTTGTCTGTCTAATGGAGTGCGTTTTTTTTGGTTTCCTCCTTAAGTATGTTTCTTCGAAATTTATTTTATGGTTATAACATGGTTTGATTAATTTTCTAAGCTTTTAAGAAGAAAATCCTTTTAAGGTAAAGTTAAATAATTCTTAAAATATCATACAAACTTGAATTCTTAAACTCTTGTATATCAACATTTTCTAGTTTATTGAAGTAGTTCAACACGCCATCATAGCCCCATCCCGTGCAGCCCTCCTTTTCCCATTCGTCATAATCATAGCGGGTCCCTCGTAGAAAGTTCATGCTATTTATGCTACCGCTACCACCTAATACTTTACCCTGGGGATACATTGATATCTGTAAGAAAGTTTAAGCATTGAAATATGTTTGGCAAATGAAAAATAAAAATTTGTTATGAAAAGAAAGTGTATTTAGTTTTAATATGTGTTTGGTAACGAAAAAAGGGAATACTTTACCCCGTCCTTCCTGGCAAAATGTGAGTTTTTCTGTTCGACAGTTTTATATCCCCAGACTTGATGCGTTCCTTTGAGATTTTTTCGTAGTCCAGGAATCTGTGTAAACTCGTTCTCTAAGTCTGAACCACCAGCCTCAAGTAGAAGTACGGATACGGGGTCTTCTGATAAACGGGTTGCTATTATGCCACCGGCTCCACCAGATCCGACTGTAAACAGAAATAATTTATCTGATTGTACCATGGAACATTTCGAACCCACTGTTTCCAGGTAACTGTCACTTGTTTATTACTTATTTATTCATATATTAATTATACTGTTATAATGCTTACCCTTCGAGAGCACCTGAGTCTACCCCCGTTTTTTGGTTGGGTCCATGGTTTTCAAATGTTTTTAGTTTTCAATTGTAGTGCATGTATTGGTTAAGTGCATGTATTGTTTTGGTCTTGTCCTCGTTGTTCTCCTGAGTTTGTCAGTTGTTTCGATTTCTCCCCTCCTTCGAATATACCTTTGGTATTTCCTGACTTTAGCTATATATTATATATATTCCTCTAACATCCTAATTCCTGTTTAAGAATTCGCTGGTGCCGTGGGACAGGGTTACCTCAGACTTTGTCATATGTTTATTCTATGCAAGACTGTTTAGTTATAATCTATGGTTACTTTTTGACATTGTTTACATACCCCGTAAGTACATTTTATAATAACCACAGACCTGTGCAATTTTATTTTATTGTTTCACAGATGCTTACCTGATGTTCGTATGTTTTAATATTAAAATTATGATAAAAAATATCTTTGAACGTATTTCTTTAAGAAAAATTGGTCAAAGACACAAATGGTCGTGTTGCTTTACTGGGTGTTTTCTGTAGTGTTGACATAGGTGATTACAAGATCATATTGCACATTGGCAGTCATGAATATTTATATAGACAAAAGTCAATCAGAAGTGACATCACACATTGTATCCTCGTTTAAAAATGGGAAGAAATCCTCAGTGCTTGAATAATGAAAGTCTTCAAGAATTGCAAAAAATTTCTCAAAACATATCCATAAATTGAGGTGCACATCTTCAATATATATAGAAACATTCTATGAAGTTTCAAGAATGTCGGTGACAAACTGTAGGAGGAGTTGATTTCGCAAAATAGGTATCCTCTATTGAAAATGTCAATAAAAAACGACTAAGTTCCAAAGTTTGGAAAAATTGGAAATAATTCCGGAAATAATTCCATAAAGAACGACTAAGTTCCAAAGTGTGGAAAAATGGGAAATAATTCCTGAAATAATTCCATAAATTGAGGTGCACATCTTCAATATATATAGAAACATTCTATGAGGTTTCAAGGATATGGGTGAAAAACTGTAGGAGGAGTTGATTTCGCAAAATAGGTACCCTCTATTGAAGATGTCAATAAAAAAAGGACTAAGTTCCAAAGTTTGGAAAAATGGGAAATAATTCCTGAAATAATTCCATAAAGAACGATTAAGTTCCAAAGTGTGGAAAAATTGGAAATAATTCCTGAAATAATTCCATAAATTGAGGTGCACATCTTCAATATATATAGAAACATTCTATGAAGTTTCAAGGATATGGGTGAACAACTTTAGGAGGAGTTGATTTCGCAAAATAGGTACCCTCTATTGAAGATGTCAATAAAAAACGACCCTCTATCGAAGAAGTCAATAAAAAACGACTAAGTTCCAAAGTTTGGAAAAATGGGAAATAATTCCTGAAATAATTTCATAAAGTGAGGTGCACATCTGCAATATATATAAAAACATTCTATGAAGTTTCAAGGATATGGGTGAAAAACTGTAGGAGGAGTTGATTTCGCAAAATAGGTACCCTCTATTGAAGATGTCAATAAAAAACGACCCTCTATCGAAGATGTCAATAAAAAACGACTAAGTTCCAAAGTTTGGAAAAATGGAAAATAATTCCTGAAATAATTTCATAAAGTGAGGTGCACATCTGCAATATATATAAAAAACATTCTATGAGGTTTCAAGGATATGGGTGAAAAACTGTAGGAGGAGTTGATTTCGCAAAATAGGTACCCTCTATTGAAGATGTCAATAAAAAAACGACTAAGTTCCAAAGTTTGGAAAAATGGGAAATAATTCCTCAAATAATTCCATAAAGTAAGGTGTAAATCTTCAATATATATAGAAACATTCTATGAAGTTTCAAGGATATGGGTGAAAAACTGTAGGAGGAGTTGATTTCGCAAAATAGGTACTCTTTATTGAAGATATCGATAAACAACGACTAAGTTCCAAAGTTTGGAAAAATGGGAAATAATTCCTGAAATAATTCCATAAAGTGAGGTGCACATCTTCAATCTATATAGAAACATTCTATGAAGTTTCAAGAATGTGGGTATAAAACTGTAGGAGGAGTTGATTTCGCAAAATAGGTACCCTCTATTGAAGATGTCAATAAAAAACGACTACGTTCCAAAGTTAGGAAAAATGGGAAATAATTCCGGAAATAATTCCATAAAGACGACTAAGTTCCAAAGTTTGGAAAAATGGGAAATAATTCCTGATTAAATCCATAAATTGAGGTGCACTTCTTCAATATATATAGAAACATTCTATGAAGTTTCAAGGATATGGGTGAAAAACTGTAGGAGGAGTTGATTTCGCACAATAGGTACCCTCTATTGAAGATGTCAATAAAAATTGGAAATAATTCCTGAAATAATTCCATAAATTGAGGTGCACATCTCCAATATATATATATAGAAACATTCTATGAAGTTTCAAGGATGTGGGTGAAAAACTGTAGGAGGAGGTAAATTCGCAAAATAGGTACCTATTTTCCCCGCCCGCCGTCCGCCCGACATTCACCATACTATAACCCGGATTTGCACTCTGTGCAACCCGGCCAATAAAAAGGAAAACTAATATTTAGCTTTTTCTGTATTTCGATTTCGATAATAACACATTAATGTCCTTGATTATTATAATAATAATAGTAATTTAAATAGTTGTGAATTGTGGAATTTAAAAACAAATATACAAAAAAAAGTTTCTATTTATGTAGTTTGTTCTTACATATATGTGTGTCTCATTGTTTACACAAATGACGTGGTAGGTCGTTGACAATGAATTAAATTATCTTTGAATCTAGTTTTCATTAAATTATTACTTACTAACTATGTAGTCGTATGTCCTTTTCAATGGTCTATCAAATATTCCTGGTGGATATTCGGGTCCCGGAGGCAAAACATCTTTTAGAAAATCCGTAAGGGCTGCAACTTTCAATAAGGTATGACCCAAAAACATCGTGTTACCTTGTGCTCTCTATAATACATTTGACGTGTTTTATCATTTAACAATTGTTTGATGGACATGCAAACTCATCCGAAAAAGAATGCTGACACAATTAAATAGTAGGACGGTATGAATAACAAAAAAGAAATATTAAACAGCTAAACAAAAAGGCGAAAAACGAACAAATACTACAAAGAAATAATCAAACGAATTGTGGCATAATAGCAGAAAAAGTAGAGCAATAAGAACTACAATAGACCCGAATATGACATCATGTGCTCTGTTATGTCTCCAGCAGTAATCAAGCCCCCCTCTATCAATAAACAATGCAACTACTGAGTTTTACACTTCTTGATTGAACATTTGTGATAAATAAAGATAATCGAGGGATTCCTAGCTACACATTGTCGTTATTTTTCAATTTTGTTTCAATTCAATTTCAAACGTTTATTGATATATAAACTATAAAAAAACAGTTTGTGACAAATAAACAAAAATATACAAGACACAAATAGTGTATATGAATACGAAACAACTGACAAACTCCGACAAACAAAGAAGACAAGACCAAAACAATTCATGGATTACACAAGACTAAAAACATTTGAACAACATGGACCCCACCAAAAAACCGGGGGTAGACTCAGGTGCTCCGGAAGAGTAAAAAGTCTTTGCATCCTGCAGGACACCCGCCATGCTGTCCATATCAACATCAATGGAGCAGGTCCATTTTCATTTGAGAAAAGGTTTTTCCATACCTGTCAACCAAGTCATGATGACGTTATAAAACTTTAATAAGAATGACTCAAACTTAGGAGCAACATACCCCTATCTGAGCAACTTTTCTGTCAGGAGCTGGGCTCTGTCCAGGAAGTTAATGTATATGTCACAAGCTCTGGAATAACGTGTGAGTTGTGAAATATTTACTCCATTCGCCGGCGCTTCTAGGATATTGCCGGTCAATAATGGGAAGTGGACAATTGTTACGGTTTTTTTTAAATAATAAATACATGTACGATGTATCAATACCATGAAGTACACTGGAATTGCACGAAAACAATGTCTTATTATTTGTCAAGTTTGTATAGTGTTAAATAATTGATCATGTTACCCACCCATTCATGGTATGGATCGTATCACTGACCTGACATTGCGTACATCATTTCTTCAAATATATATATATATATATATATATATATATATATATATATATATATATATATAGAGAGAGAGAGAGAGAGAGAGAGAGAGAGAGAGAGAGAGAGAGAGAGAGAGAATAATAAAAATAACTAAAATAATAAAAAAAAAAAAGGGATGGCCTCTGATGATGGGTTCTCCCGGGAAAGTATCCCAAAGAAACCCGAAACATTGAAGAAATGATGTACGCAATGTCAGGTCAGTGATACGATCCATACCATGAATGGGTGGGTAACATGATCAATTATTTAACACTATACAAACTTGACAAATAATAAGACTAGTTTAAAAATATGTAAATGATACAAATAGACACATCAGTCTTAATGTGTATGTTTATAGATGACCACTTCTGTCATGCATCATAGCATTAGTTTTCATTACTGCGCACTTTGTGCAATTACTATTATGATAGCTAGGTTGTTTAGGTACGGTAACATCAATAGCTGATTTTTGTAATATGAAATCAAAGGAGATTGTGTATTGTCGTGATTTAAAGCCTGGCATAACTCCTTTAACGGGTGTAATTTCTATCTGAAATACTTTTCTGCTTATGATTTATTTTATTGTTATTTTTTTAAATTCTGCTTGTGGTTTATTTTATCACTATTTCTAAACGTCTAACTATAATACCAAAAATTCTCACCTTTCGTACAACCGGTATATTTTTTTATTATTTCTTTTAATTCTCCAAAAAGTACTTAAAACAAGAATATACTATAGTGCTTTACTATCTAGACGACTTAATCTTCAAAACGAACACGGATAATTTAGAACATTCTTTCGATATTCATGATTTTCAGAGATACATAGGTCTATTTTCCGCACGCCCTATGTTTAAAAATAAAATAACAATCTAAAGATACTAATGTTAGATATAGTAAATTTATACTATGCTGTATACGACGCATTTCAAAGAGTTACCTCTCATCAGCAGCATTAAAACCGAAACATTTGGAAGACCAAAAACCAAACTTATATTAAACAAGAAGTACTCAACCAAAAATACCTAAATAGGAAGCCAAATTTCAGCTAAGGAGATCTACCATGTGCTATACAAGAAGTACTCAACCAAAAATACCTAAATAGGAAGTCAAATTTCAGCTAAGGAGATCTACCATGTGCTATACAAGGAATGAACCCTTAGTATTTCTATTATTTTTGAATTTTGCTAAATACTGGTAATTTCTGTGACAAATCAATGAATAATCATGTCAGACAAGACTGACGACTGGGTTGGCGAATACCCTCGGGGACCTAGGGTCCACCAGCAGAGGCATCATCCCAGGAGTTTCAAAATAACAATCCAAAGATACTAATGTTAGATATAGTAAATTTATACTATGCTGTATACGACGCATTTCAAGGAGTTACATGTTTAAAATATGTTTAAAATACTCTACGATTGCCCTAAAGTGAGAAAGTTCAACATCCTGCCATTACAAACTGAATAGATTAGGTAGAGATACAGGGTGATTTATTGTAAACAAATTTTATCAGCTGATTTTTTTTCGACTATATTTTTCGTTTTGGGAACTTTAAAAGATATATATTATTGAAAAGCTATAAAAAAAAACCAAATTCATGTACGAAAAATAAGTAACTAAACACAATTGATCACTTCAAGGTCATGAACATAAATAGTTATTATTTACGTGCAATGTGAATATACGGTGTATATTTATCTCTGTGACCATGATAATTAGGAAAATCCTGATGAGAATCACACTTATTTTTAACTCTAGGGGGATTTTTAACCACACAAACAGCTAGTACTGAAACAGTTTGTGTGGGCCGTGTCAAATCTAGCTTTAGGTTTAAAAATCAAAACTTCAAAGCGACTTCCATGAAAGAATTAATAAAAAACAGTGAATATTGGAAAAATATTTAATTATTTACTGTCTGTTATTTTAGTAGCTTTCTGAATTATCCATATATAGTCTGTAATATTTGAAAGTAAATGTTGGCTAAATCAACTAGTTTAGGATTTCCATATACATACATGCAGCAGTGTCATTCCCTAGATGTGTATTGTTTTAAATAATAATATTTAATGATAAATAATGTTTATGTCATAATAACAGAGTTTATGATAACACATTCTCTCGAATATTATTCGTAAACCAAAATATAAGTTTATTTTGTGCTTATATTTACAAGTCTACGATTTCTATTTTCATTTATATTATTTAGACTTTTACTTATTTTTGTTGCATAAAAACAAAAATGCCAGTTCTTTTTATTAGCTATATTCCACCATCAACTCTCCAAGCATCATTTAGTATTTTTATTTTAACAAATAGAGTCAACACGAGACTTTTTACTTCTGGGTGGCCCAGAATAGACGTTGAGGAACTTGTGCCGAATTTATTACGACTTCATTAATTTCCGTTGTAAACAACGCTGCTTGAAAAATTGTCTTGAGAAATGTTAGAATAATTGTTTGTCATATACATTTCTGAGAAGATATCATGTTTTGATTTTACATTCAGTGTCTCAACTGGTCACACTATCTTGCCAGGTATATGTCATTTTTCAACTAAATTACAAACAAACACGACAGACAGATTTACTTGTGAGACTTTTTGTATAGTGCATCTCCATATGACAGTAACAGTATGTATTTCCATGAATTTAAATTATTTTTTGAAAAATAATTACTTTTTAAATTAAAAGTTTTCTAACTATCAAGTTAGATCTGAATCTCAATTTACAAATAGGGATTACATGTACATATACTAGAAAAATACAATAAAACGAAAGTAACAAATGGCTAAAAGATTCAAACAATTTTAAATCAAAGAACAATACATTAAGGTAAGGTTTGCTGTCACAGGGAGATAACTCGAATTGAAGAGTTGCATAAAGTTCTGATCACTTGAACGTTTAATCCGGTGAATTTTAACAACGCCGAAAAAGCGCGTTGCGTACAATTATCGTCTGACAAAATGTCAACAGATCGTAGCAGTGAATCGAATGTTTAACGATTAAAAATCAAAACGTTGCTCTATTGCTTGGAATGCATTCGGAAACTATATCAATGTCAATTTAAGAAAAGTTTTTTGCCAGAAACAATTCAAAGTCTACACAACTGCCGAAGCGTGAATCTATGTGTTGAATATTGTTCAACGTTGATTTGGGAGAATATTTTTTGAAACGACAAAGTTTCATATTTATGGACTCATCATTGCCGGTGCTTTGAGTTGTTAGATATTTCAGCAACTGGGTGTCTTTATCATGGCCAGAAATTATGAGGATACAGTGAATAAATCATTATTAGAGTCGCAATTTGCTACAAGATTCAAACCCATGGAGGAGGTCATAAATCCTGATCTTTCCACGAATTGAAAATCTAACATTTAACAGTTCAAGAAGAGATTTTGAATAGCTACGTGTATTTTGACTTCATTAGTTCAATAAAAATGTCCATTGATTTTCTGGTGTTCATCTACTTCAGCGCCAACTCTTGTACTGTACGCATGTAGAGCTATGATTTGTTAGGGATATGGTTAGCTGAGGGAAGCGTTCCTTCATTCGGGTCAGAGCCCATTACATTTATAATTTGATGTTTTTCCTATTTCTATTTAGAATATTAAAAGGGAAAACTATGCAGTATTTTTCATACATAACAAAAAAAACACACACACAAAAACAAAAAAAACACACATGCCATGCATCAGGCATGTTTTATAGTTGAATATGCATTGCGTCACTATGCAAGTTAAGCATATCCAACACAATATTTGCTTAGTACTTTGTTTTACTGCCCTCGAATTTAAATTTGAACTAGATACTATCAAAATAAGTCTTCCATATGAATTTCATCAAAATCCGCGAATGAATATAAGCATGAGAGCGCTTACAGTGGGGACGAACGGACGGACGTCCTTCATTACTATGTCTCCGCATTGTGTTCCGATGGGACAAAAATTATGCCCTGAAAACGGCTTTCAGTGATTGATTTTCTTACAAAACGCGAAAAATACTTTATTGGTGTGTTTAAGAGGGGTTAATATATCATCCGTTTCCATGGAAACGAGATCGGGGACATATGAATTTTATTATTTTTTTATAATGGACATATTTAAATCTATGAGAACACAATTTTCTGTGAAATCTTTGGATCCAGAAACAGGACATCTTAACCTTTTTGTTGCCATAGCAACGTCTCTATTCTTGCAAGGAAATGTTTAAATGTTGTGTTTTCGTGATTTTTTTTTCTTAACTTTTCATGCAGATTTTATATTCTGCAGCGAAAGTACATTCCTAATACAATTCAAAATGGTGAGGTGTCATTTTTTTTTAATTTTACAACACATAGTCTACTTCCTAGGACATCATATACTTTCTGAGAACAAGTATTGTCCGTTACAAAGAATCATGCAATGTATCTGTGCTGAACAATTAACTAGAAGGCCAAAGGTATTAAAGTGTTCTTTTTTATCAATTTTGTTTGAACATTGTGTTTTGCTAAATATAAAAAAAATTAGAACAGAAGGAAAATAGGTAAGTAATGATACCTACCTACAACGTAGTCGCATTCATATTTTATCGGTTTATAAAACATTCCAGGAGGATCTTCATTTCCTGGAGGTAAGACGTCGTGCAGAAAGTTCACAATAGACGCAACTTGTAACAGTGTATGACCCAGAAACATTCGTCGTAACTACGCTTATAGATTTGATAATTGCTATATCTGCATAAATGTTTATTGAATAAATGAACAATTATACCCTAATGGGGTTAATGGCATACATAAAATTAATAAAATTAACAATATGAGAACACAGAAACATTATAAAAAATATACATATGTACTAATCATGCAGTTGTAGAGTCCACTCTCCTCAGTGCCCGAGACTTTTTAATAAATGGAGCAGCATACTGCATAATTAGCGGACTTGAAAGAAATAAAACCAATTTATTAAAATCATCCAAATTATCTATTTATTTGACTATGTATTTTTACCTTTCTGCAAAAAATCTAAAGTTTTCAATTTTTGTACATTGAAATAGGAAATGTTCTTCGTCATCTATTTTATTTAAACAACAATTTTGATATACACGTTCTTTTCAATTTCCAAAATATTGTCACTTACCCTTAATTCGGTAAAAGTTTTCCTATTTCCAAATTTATTTTCTTTAAGTAAATAAGGCTCAATTTCATATTTCTTTTTGACTTTACTATAAATAATTAATCTATTATTTTCTGTTAAAGAATTCTATGTTTTAATTTTTAACATTGTTGTATAATCTCTTTCATTTGTACATTCTTTTTATATTTTTTTATAAAGTTTATATTTTTCATCTCTGATAAATCTAAATTATTTTCATGAATAATATTTTTGACAAAGGTATACCAAGAATAGGTTCCTGGTTCATCCATTGGTTTAGTTGTGCAATATGCATCATATAGCAAAGGATTATATTCTTGCCATATATGTTACTGCTTGATTGTTTATTTGTTTAGTTGGGGATTTACGCCATTTTCAGCATATTTTGGCTATTTCGCGGCGGCCAGTTTTTATTGGTGGAGGAAGCCGGAGTATCCGGACAGAACCTCCGACCTTCGGTAGGAAAATTGGCAGTCCTTGTCAATTCAGGTTGGAGTCAAACACACCCCGCCACAGGTGAGATTCGAACTCACAACCTTAGCGTTGACAGGCTAGTGATCATTAGTAGTCATTACGAACTACCTAGGCCCCCTTTTACGGCCTGAACTGTTACATATACATCTATTGGATATTGTCCTAACTCTGCTCTTGATGCAATGTTTAATGCTTTTGTGCTTAAACCTAGAATTGATTTGCAAAATTTTAAATTCACTTTTTCAATAAAGCTAGTATCCATCATGTCAATAGAGTTTAGTAAATTAAAATCGTTATTATTATTTGCTGTTCTTCTCAGGGATCTTAATATTTTTTCATAGTAATCCATATACCAAATTTCTGAGGTACAACTTTATACATTAAAATTGGTTTAATTAAAGATTCGAGTTTATTATTTATATTTATAGGTATATTTTCTATATTGTTCAAATATTTGAACATACTAAATAGAACTTTTGTACCTTTTTAAGGAGTTTCATGTTGGATGTATGGAATTTACCAGAAGCATATATTATATTACCTAAATATTTATATTTCAATATTTTTTCTAATTGATATCCATCCAAAGTAAACTCTGCTTTCGTGTATGGTATGACTTTTTGTTGACACAACATAACTTTGGTTTTATTTATGTTTATTGACAACTGCCATTTTTCACAATAGTCACTTAATTTCTCTATTGACTTCTGTTACCCTTTCACTTTCAGACAATAACAGTAAATAATCCGCAAACATAACAGAGCTTAAAGAATCGTTATTAAGCGTTACTGGTTTACAGTCATTGTCAAAATTTTCTGGAAGGTCATTTCAATATTAAAAAGGTTAGGTCACCTTGTTTTAAGCCTCTTTCTATATATAATAAAAGTATCTTATAGAGATCCTACAAAGATGATCAGCATTTGAAGATGGATATATGGTATATACCATACTATGGAACTGAAATGTATCTAACGTAAATTGTACAGTAAACAACTATATCAACACTGCTAAGCGTTTGCCTTTGATTTAAATATGGAATCTAGAGTCAATCCTCAACCAGAATAATGAATAATTTCATGTTAATTTTTACGAATTGACAATGTGTTTTTTTTTTAATTTTGATCTTGACTTAATTTCCATATATTGCTTCTCGATCTTGTTTTTTTTTTATTCGATACGTAACTGAATTCAGGAATTTTAGGACAAATTTAGCAAAAACATTAACTTCATAACTTAATTATCTTTGAAAGTTCTTGGATACAAAAGGCATCATAGCATAATTGATGATAATTTCCCCTTGTTTCAAACGTTAGCTTTCCTTCTGGTTGAATACAAACAAATCTACAAGTAAACTACAATATATATAAAAGTTCTATTCATGTATTTAAAGTTTTTCTCTTCGATGGTGCTGGAAAAAATATTCCCAAAATATGGTGGAGATCATCTAAGAAAGTTATATATGTCAATGGAACGGAACCTAATGAAACTAGAGCAATGTTGCCAGATCGCTACATGTATTTGTAATTTTATTAATTTATTCGTTTAGCATTTTTTATGTGAATATTTAAATTTGTTTCACATGCCGTGGGGAAATTGAACAAACAACTAAGAGTATGTTTTTTTTGTTTTGGGCCATGAAAATAAACTTACTAAAGTATACAAAACAGACAACTTGTTAACTCTTACCTGTTATATGTGCGGGTGTTTATTAAATTAATCTCGATATTTTGCTGCTTTTTTGAAAAATAGTTAATGCAATGTTTATCAAGAGAAACGGATATTATCTTTAATATGTTAAAACATTTTAGTGTCATCTTTTTATCTAACATCTGTGTGAACTTTAATATACAGTCATGTAATTGGTGTAATTGCAACATCAGTCATTTAGAAAATTTCAATTGATTAACAATATTATAATATTAAAATACAAAGCTTTAAATATTGTAAAATTTACTTATAATCTTACGCGTGAAAGGTCAACTTGTTTTTATATATTGTTAATATGATGTGCTGACATTCGGCGTTCCAGTTAAATCTGATATCATGCATCAAAAAGTAAACAAAATGAGTCATTCAATGTTTGAACATGTTGTAGCACCTATAGCAAACTCTGATACTATTTTTGTGTTCGCTGTCCATTTCCCGTGGTAGCTACACTCGTGACTAAATCTTCGGAAAGCCAAACCGATTATAACAATATTGTGAACAATCAAATCAATACTAAAATGGGTAAACTTTAACAAAGGAAGCTTAGATCCTCCCTTTCACGGAATTTGAAAATTTATTCAGAAGTATCTAAAGTCGTGCAATTGCCTTGGCAGTAAATACTGAGGCAAGAAACGTAGTTGGACGTACAGACCAGCATGAGCGGTTTATCCCATTAGTTGTAACATAAATCCGGACAATGGGTTCGTTGCTCAGTATGCAAATTGCTTGAATTATCTGCATCATGTGTGCTCGCAAACGAACATTTGGAAACATAAAATAGTTATCGGATGTTGTGAAAAATAGAAGAAAGCTGTCTTAAAATGATGTTAAAAGTTAAACCAACAGAATTCAGAAGATTTTTATAAATTTTCTCTCTTTAGGGAATTTTTTTAATCTTTATTATTAACTTCCATTTTATATTTATTATTGAAACAGCGGTTTTTAAACAAAAAAGATATATCCGGGGACATGTCGTCAATTTTCCAAATAACCGTAATGAGGTAACGTACTGATACTACAAGTCCTTCAGTGTCATTGAACGCATTGGAAAATCAAGATGGAAATCACGAAGTTTAAATTTACTTAGTCTGGTTTTAATTAGATTTTGTAGCCTTGACATAGGGCATTGATTTTTTTTAATGTGAAAAGTATTATTTTCTATATATGTACTGCAAAAATATCCTTGAAATGCGACTCACCTAATTAGAATAGCCGGCCTATACATTATTATAATTATGATAAAAAATGGTGAAATAAATACGGTCAGGATTACTACGTCGCCTATATTTTTTAAAGATAGTACTTGTTTATTCATGCAATCTATTTTGCATTTTGATTTCGTGTTAGAACCTTTTACGCTGCACTTGATCTGGTTCCGTGGTATTGTCTTTCTATTTAATTTGGTAATATATCGCTACTATCAACATACTCTCTGTTAAACAAAGAGGAAATATATATTATGATCTACAGTGTGTGTAAAAAGTTGTTTTTTTCCAAAAAATATAATCAAGGTCATATACCGAATATTTGAAATTATTTTCATGTTCATGTCATTGAACTTGCTGAAAAAATGAGATCATTTATCATAATTTGTTTTTGTCTTTAATGTGTTAAGACTTGATAGTATGATCTACATCAGCGTTAACTGGCACATGGGTTATTCAAGTCGAAAATATCATTAAAGAAGGAGTCACATCTTAACGGGCGTAATTTCTCCAGCTTATGATTTATTTTATTGTTATTTCTAAATGTCTAACTACAATACCAAACATTCTCACCTTCCGTACCTGTTTTTATTTATTTTTTTTAAATTCTCAATAAAATATACTTAAAATAAGAATATATTATCTAGGCGACTTACTCTTCACAAATATTTAACAAACGTTAACGTTATTCTTTCAACGTTCGTGATTTTCCGAGATACAGAAAGTATACTTGAATGTTTGATAAAATGATTGATTGAATTACTTTTGTTAAGTGTTCTATCAGCTGATGTTCTGGTAAGTCTGCTTTTTGTTGGTCTCCTTTACATGGGATCTTTAAAAAACATATTATTGAAAAGGTATAAAAACAAAACCATGTACGAAAAATATGAAAATATTTTTTTTCATCTTAAACGAAATACGTAACTAAACAAAAAAGACCCCTTCAAGGTCATCTACATAAAAAATTATTATTTATGTGCAATTTAAATATATGTTTATCTCTGTGACCATGAAAATATGGAAAATCCTGATGGAAATCACACATTATAAATGTACTTATTATTAACGCTAATGGGATTTTTAACCACACAAACAGATAGTACTTAAGTTGAAATATTTTCAATAAATGTACTTACGACTAAATAATCACAAGCCATGCAATACCTTATTATAAGTAAATATCGGCAAAAGTCCACAAATTCAAAGTCCAAGGAAAAGACAAAGCCAAGGAGAACGGAACACAACAAACAAACGCGACAAGGATACATGTACAACTGAAAGAAAAAACGTATAATCAACTAAACAAAACCAGAACAAGACAGCACAGAAACTAAAGCAACATCAATTAAACTTCCATAAAAAACATAAAATCAAATGATTCGTCACAGGTAAGGTTTGGTGGTATACTCCTTCTTCCGTTGTCAAATGGTAAAAACAGACAATTATTTTCCTCTTAAGTTCATGTATATACACATAACTTTATTTCGGTTTCTATCTCTCGTGATTTTTATGTTTGGTTTTTGATGTACTTTTTGCATTTTCTTACTCACAAAATGACCAAGTTTGTTCATTCAGATTTTCTCCATGTCACAATGCTTCCGAATTAAAGTTTTGATAAGTAACATATTCGAACAAATAACTGCCCAGCCTCTACTCAAGAAAAAACAAAACAGGTTTAATCATTTAGGCACGTCGGTATTAATTTGTACATACTTGTTTATAGTTAGCCTCATATGCATTTGTGATAATAATGAAACTCGTGTTCAGGTGGTTTATCGCTGAAGTCGGTTGTGTGGGCCGTCTCTAATTTAGATTTGAGTTTTTGATTCATTATTCAAGACATCAAAGCGATTTTAAGGGAAGAAAAATAAAATTGCATGTGAGAAAAATATTTTTTATTAACTAACTGGCTGTTCTTGTTGGTAGCTTTCCGAACTATCCACAGTACGGGAGATAATTTCAGGTTATAGGTACAAATGCGATGTAATTATTTAAGTATTCATATACTAAATGAATATATACAGGACGTACATGACGTAAAAATCATATAGTCTGTAATATTGGAAAGTAAAAGCAAAATCAACCAGTTTAGGATGTGCATATACATACATGTAGCAGTGTCATATATACCTTGGATGTGTATGGTTTTCGATAAAGAAAATTAATGACGAACCACTCTGATGTCATAATAACAGAATTTATGATAACACATTCTCTCGAATCATGGAATACAGCCCTGGATATATAATGACAATATACGGAAGCGTTTTCATAAAAACACAATTCATCAACTAACAATCTGGTCAGACACTTTCGTAAACCAGAACATTCGTTTTTTACAAGTGTACGATTTCTATTTACATTTATATTAATTAGACTTTCAGTTCTGTTGCAAAAGAACAAAAAATCAATTTCTTTTCATTAGCTATATTCCACCTTCAATTCTCCAGGCAATATGTCGTAATTCTTTTAAGACATGAAAAGGAAATTCTTCGTATCAGAAAATAAGTTTTAAAAAACACCTTTAGCGTATATCTCAGACACACCAGGCGTTTATTTGGTATTGCAACACAGAAAATATTCTATACAAAACATTTCATATTAAGTTATTTCTAAGTTACGCTTTAAATGACATTTAAATTAAACAACAACAAATTAATATTTGAGTCAGTCAATCCTATTACTAATCACTTCCCTTGCATTAACTCGTGTAAAAGGTCAGATTTTATTGCTACACATTTATATAATTGTTTTAATTCCAGCATAAACACCCAGTAATTGTATGTCTATGAGCTTTTCCTTTCTCCGGATAATTTGGAAGGAAAAAAAACATTCTAAGGTGATTTCAAGATTTATCATTCTTTGACATTCTGTCTTGCCTTATCATATCAGCAGCTTTTTCACCAATCATCATGGCTGCAGCGTAGATGTTTCCAGATGGTACGTTTCTCATTATAGAGGCGTCTGCTACTCTTAATTTATGGATACCCTTGACTCTAAAAATACAATTGATATATATGTATTTTTGTTTTGACCAGACTAAATATAATTTCAAATAAAATTATTATTATTATTATTATTATTATTATTATTGTATATATGTTAAACAACAAAATGCAAAACAAGAAAGACCAACAATGACATAACAATCATTCAAAGCCACCTAACAGACAGAAATGTTCCTATTTTTACAATGTTTTACACTAAGAATCTATTTTTTCTAGCATTTTAATTCTACATAATTTATATTATTATGGTTTAACTTCGACACTTTGAATGAATCCTGTACAGTGCACAACAGACGTGTATCAAATCCGGAAATACGGAGTTCAAATTGCTAACTAACTTGCCCTACTTGCCATTAAAATTAAAGGCCCTGCAATTATTTAATAGTCTAAAATATTACAAACCAGGATAGTCAATTATGCGGCTCCATGTTCATTACAAATGAATTATCTTAATGAAGTCTTATCTAGTCATATTAAACAATGTACAATGCAATCATTATATATACGTCCATTGGAAAACAACTGATTTTCATGAAAAAAAAGTTGTTCTTGTGTGTATGTTTATTTGCACAAAATGTTTACTGCAAAAATATATACTTGTATAGAATAAACTGGACTAATATTACAGCACATTTTTTATGATATGAGAAACTTCTAAACGGTTTCATGTATAAAAAAGGCGTGATGTACTGAAATGTCAATTATACATTATTACACATTATGTCAATTCTTAAATAGATCGTGAAGCCGTTTCACTTGGTTCAGCAAAAGGTGCTTCTAATGACATAATAATAATAACAATATCGTTCTTGGTTTACAGGCTGCCCAGAAGCAGCTGATTCGATGTATTTTAAGACAAGATGACCGATCATGTATATATGAACTACTAAACAGAAAAAGAAAAAAGAACTTTTTCAGAGTGTTTAGAACGAGCATCATGTTAAGAGTAAACATACTTTTAGGTACGTAGGTATCAATAAAATCTCAATAATAATAGAACAAAAAGATATAGACATGCAAACAAAAACAAATGATTACAATAAGAGGAAATAGTAAAAAGCTGTCAAAAGATAACATTCTAGTGGATAACTCTATTATTAACATGATTATGATATATCATACCGTAATCGTGGATCTACAACAGCCGTGGGATCAGTAAAAGATCCCATTCTACAGGTGCCCGTCTGGTGTCCTGATGATCTTATATAATTAAGAATAATACAGCGCCAGTAGTCGTCTATATCGTATGGGAGATCACTACAATGGTTGGTAGTGTCTAAGCGAATCATCAGTGCATCAATACTTCTCCATGATTTGGTTTGTTCAAAGTTTTGGATAAATCTAATCACTGTTAAAATACAGGCCATGTTTAATTTAATCAAAATTGGTAATTATGGTGGCTTTATGTACTTCAACTGCAGTGATAAATAAACAAAAAACATATTCATATTTGTTTTGATAGTTTCTAGTGTATATGCTTTAGTGGATCAATACACTCAATATCTATTGATTCTAAAATCTATTTTTATTACTAGTAATAATTTTGTACAAGTTCAAACCTATTTTGTGACAATTTTTGTACAGGTTGCAACATGTACCCAAAATATATAGTTACATGTATAATGTTTCCGAAACCCAATCAGAAAATCCTTTCTGCTGTGTCATATTCAGTTTCTCCTTATTTACACGTGTAAATTGTTCACTTTGATTTCACTGAACTGTATGTTTTCAGTTGTCTCAAAAGGAGCATTAGTTTGATTAAGATCGAGACTGGTCCCAAGACATTAAAGAACAAAGATACAGAATACCGGAATCCAGGTTACATTTACGACTAATAGTAGTTTCAAGTGCATTTGTGAATCGGATGCTGTAATTCCATTACTGTATTACTTACTTTTTATCATTTTATCTATATCAGTGTCATCAGAAAGACATTTTGGATCAATAATTGGAGATTGTAGTGGGTTTCTACTGGCCAGTTTGATTTCTCCTCTATCCTTTGGGTGTAAAAGGAACAAAATCACTTCAAACCCGGAGGATTTTGTTCGATTTAGAAGTTCTTTTCTTACCTGTAATAATCAATGATTATATGAATTATCTTTCAATATATTGACTTATTATTTGAAATAAACTTTCAGGTTCTAATTATGTAATGTTTGGTTTCAACTCCTTTTTTCAAATTCTATCTATGCTTGTAATATTCTTGTGATATTTGGCTTTTATTTAAAGTGATGATCGTATGCGATTAATCCTAATCCAGAAAAAACGTTTGGGTATAACATAAGTTATCCACAATTACGTTGTATCCACATAAGAAGATAAGGATATGTAAAGGGAATGATAACCCTTAACATTTCAAGGTTAAGAGATCTTCTATTAGTAAAACACAAAATCTGAGTTCTCATCAACAAATGGGATGTTCTTGAACTATTAAAAGATTTCTTCTGAAATGTTTTAACTTGACTGTGTTTCTAAATACACCCGGTCCTCGTTTAGATTGTGCAAAATAATACTAAAATCAGACTTTTGTATACCCGCGTATCGAAAACACAACTAATCCAAAGTGGTTTGAAGCATGGCCATGATGAGCTGTAAAGTGAGTACCGATTTTGTACCTGTGGCACATCTACTTCCTGGATGCCACCACTTATTTTTTCACCATACAGCCTATAGAAATTAGTGTTCGCAACATTCGTAGCTACTACAGTCATAACTTATACATGTAGCACATCTACCTCTTGTCAAACGATGCTGCCATACATTTTCACATTAATGGACTAGAAAATTTTGAACACAAAATTCTAGACAAATAGAGGCTACAACTAATTCAAATTTGGTGTTAATATCTTTTAGGTTATTTTGTAATGATGTAGTGTCTACTCTCTGTTTTATGAAATCTCCTGACATCTTCCACCATATGTACTACAAAACCTTCGGTTGAGGAATGCCCTGCAACTACAGGCCACAACTATTTTATAAATGGTGTGAAGCACAACTATTTTGAGTTTTAAGTTGGATACCGATTTACAACCTGTGGTACGTCTACTTCCTGTTTAATGATATACCATCCTACATTTTTATTATATGGAATATGTAAATGCTTGATAAAATAATTTTCAGCAACTATAGGCCATTGTTTTTTGTTTTTTTTTTTATATAAATGGTATGAAGCATGTTGGGTTGTAAGTTGGTATATCGATTTATGTATCTGTGTCACATCTTTCGGGTCATCAGGAAATCAATTTTTGAAGTATTTAGAACACATAGTACCTGTGTTACAATTAATTTCAAGATACTCTCATCAGTAGATTCTGCTATTAACGCGAGAAACATTAACCTTTATAGTACGTTATAACAGCATGATACTTATATTATTACCTCTTCTTTCAAAAGTGCACTTATACCTCCCATGGACTTCGGCACAAACTGTAACTGCATATCAGGATAAAGTTTTAGCGGAGTTTCCTGATGAACACGTGTAAAGAAATTTCCATCTGCCAGCTGTGTATGCGGGCCTGTGATTAGTTAAAATGGTAAAGCTTTTAGTTGTTTATTCAATATTACAAACCTAGAAATTTAATCGTTTATTTCAATGGTTATAAAAATGTAATTTATGAATATTGTAATATTATTTTTTTTACTTTACACGTCTTCTTATCTTTTTCTTGTATTACGATTGATAATGTAAATTTTTTTCCAAATTCCAGAAATTTAATTCGATGTAATATTTTTTCGTTAACACTTCTTTTGTGTCTGTAATGCATTACAATTGATAATGTTTAATCTTTACATTCTTCTGCTTTACCTCAAAATTAGAGGTATGCGATTCGATGTAATTATATTTTCTTAGTCTGTTTGTTCAAAACAGATTGTGATATCATACTTGTGTTTATTTAAATGTGGTAATACTTACACCTAAATATTTCGTCGAATCTTATCCCCAAATTTTTCAACATATTGTAAAAATTTAACAATCAAAATTTGTAATGAATTAGAGAGATATGAAACAGAGTTCGTTAAATTTCCAAGTTTATATAAGAACTGCGCTCTGAGGTCTCACATCCATAGCCTAATCTCAAACTAATGGCAGGATAGCATAAGAGTATTAATATACATTGAAAATTGCCTGATGTATGCCGAATTTTGAACACACGAAACATAATCACATCTATTGCTTTTGTTGGTATTGCTCTTTCGTGGCCTTTTAAATTTTTAAATTTGATTTTGTATATTACCTTGTTTCCTAAGAATATACTCGAGGGATACTTTTTCTTCTTCTTCCTCTTCGTATCTAACGTTGAGCATAATGTTGGTTGAATAATGTAATATAAGCATTATATGTGTCTGTAAGTTCTGACCGACGGGTAAGTCTGCTTTAAGTGGAATCTTCAAAGACACATTATTAGATTAACAATTTCTTTTCCGATACCTTTTGACCAATCAGGTGTAACGTTATTTAACTTCGACGAATGTGCTAAATGAGTTCATCTAGGTACAAGAAACCTAACAATCGAGTATTTGCGGAAGAAACAGGGCTGTCACACTTTCAAACGTGAATAACAAGCTGTTCTTTACTCGGGAAAGACGTGAATTTTAAAAACTCGAAGTCTTTCCAGTTTCACTTTGGACTCGTATAGGAACCTATTATTTTATTATTTTCACCAACGAAAAGAAACGAAATGTGCATTGATCTAATAATCTATTTGCATAATTTATTGCAAAGAGTAGCCACCAAATAAGATTGTTTTGGTAGGTAAAAATTAACTAGAATCGTACATAGAGATATGCAATACAAATAGCCGATGATGCGTTATTTTATTATTCAACATACCTTCATCATTCTAATGTGGTCTTTAGGGCCTATTCCTGATAACAGTAGAATATGTGGTGAACCGATTGCTCCAGCTGACAAAATTATTTCATTTCGAGCAAAAACCTTTTTCTGTTTACCGTGTTTTATGAACTTTACACCCCGTGCAACATTTCTTTTGACAATTATCTAAAATTGGAATTGTTTATTGTATTCATTAATATTGTTCATTAGAGTTTAAGGTCTTGGCAAATTACAAAACTTTTAAAAAATAATCCAGTATAATTTAAATATAAAAACCTTAAACATTTTTATTCTTAATCATTTGTACTAATTTTTCAGATTATTACCTCAATCAATCATTCTCAAACTTACCTTAAATCTCAATATATTTAAAAAATGTTTCAAATTTTACATTCTATATCTTGAACTCTCTAGATATTTTGGGAAAGATCATTTGATTTTTAGATGTGAATAATGTCCTCTTAATTCTTGAACATTTCCGGCGCTACTTTTTTCACCATATTTAAGAGCCTGCATTTTTCATCGTTGCCACTTCCAACTAAAGTTGTATGTTGTACACCTATCAACACACTAAAAATGTACCTCAACTGAACTGCCCTTCTTTTTATCATTCCATGTATAATAAATATTCGATGATGTCGTAGAGCAGAGTTAAATAAAAAGTGACAAAAAGATTATAACTAGGTCAGAGCAGTACATGGAGGAAACACTCCTGACATTTCATACAGAAAAATATTAGAAATAGTATTACCTTTCTTACATGACTGTGAAGACTTATTTGTAGATTCCTTCTGTCTATAACAGGTCTTAGGTAACATGATGCAGTACTGCAACGTTCCCCATTCTTTATATTTCCCTGAGTTTGACAGAACCCTGATAATTGCAAACAAAACATCATGCCTGATTAAGCAATAATCTTGGAAATGGCAAAAATTGAACTTAATAAGTATCTGCATTAGTCGATCCCAAAGGTTGCCATAAAGATGATATGAAACTCTCAGTCTTTAGTAGTATTTCACATTCTTTATTTTCTGTCCTATCTTGTTTTAAATCTTTTGTTTTGCTTTTTCTATCTATTGGTTAGATCTGCCTTGTTGTTCAAATTATTTGCATACTGGTCTTTATATTTGATATTATTTACCTTTATCTATTGTTTCTGTATTATGTTGCAGAATTTTTGTGATGGCATCTTGAGCACAACTGATGAGTCGTAAATCGACGACATATGCACATCTTGTGCATCGAAATTGGTATCAAAGAATTGTATTTTCCGATAATGAACATACTTTGCGTGAAAATACATGGATTTATTGCACGATCGTTTTCTATTGATATTAATAGGAAACTATGTGTTACTACATAATAATAATAATAATAATAAATTTGTTACCACATTTCTGATATTTTTATTTTTAAAATACCAATATCAATAGGTAACGAAGTCATACATTTATGATTTTAGAAAAGATAAAATGTAAATTCCATGTTAAAGATTGACGGATTTTTGCTGAACGTCCAGTGTCAAATATTTCATGCTTCTTCATGACGAGAACCAGTTCAATTTATCAAATAATTCAAATAGGTGTAGGACAGGACACAAAGAGGAACCGATTTTGACTACCACTGTAAAAGGAGGATGGTTTGGTTAGGGTCGGATAATTTAACCTTCTGTAATGGCATTAGCCTACTCTTTTTCGAAAACTATAGAAGGGGTCTTTAGCGTGCAAGGATTGTGAAATTCTCCAAACACGTTACCCACTATGGTCCACGGTCAGGTTTATGTTTCTGTATTGTGACCTGACAAAACCCAACGAGAGGATCTCCCCTATCCGCTCACTGGGGACGCGCTAGAAAGGTGTGTCGGTTGAGCTCCCGTGATACATTACAGGTACTAAGTCCATGTTAAAGAACTAATTTTATATGCTTTGTAGACAACACATTCTTGCTGTTAGCTAACTGATATAGAAAAATGGAAATAGAATATTCGAATATATATCACCTGTTTGATTATATCCATTACAATCTATAGTAGGATAACCTAACTCTTCTGCGCCTTTTTGGTAAAAATATTCTAATGATGTTGTAGCGGTATGTGTTATTGTTATCGGCCCCGTACTTCCTCGGTATGCTATAGGAAAAAATAATATTGTCATAATTCATTCATGTTCCCTTTATATCTTCAGTTTGGGAGAAGAAATGTATCTTTAAGGACCATAACATATAACTTGACTCAAAAGGTTAAAGTATGAATTTCAAATGTTGAAAAATACTTCTTACTTTGTAAGTGGCGTCTATAGAAACTATTTAACTATTTACAGTTTAGAGTTTTTCCCATGTTTCCTATACTTCCCGTGGTTATTGTCTTTACTTTGCATGGAACATCCGGAACCCTGGAAATACTCACTTTGTCAATAATTGTCGGATACATTAAACTATAGTTGAATCTGACATCTTAAAGTTAATTGGACCATCTAAATATTGAGTTATCAGTAATTCTGAATAAATATTAAGAGTCAGGTATACTCTTTATCAACTTCTGTCAAATATTATCAATTTTCAGATAACATAGTTTGAGGTAGAGACCGCTATCTGTAAATACTTTTCAAAACTAAAAAAAATTCCATGATACCAGTTTTTATGCAAACGGTATTTCACTGGAAATAAACTTTTGGTTTTAAATGACTATTCTAGTTTTGCGTATTCTTATTTAATCCTGATTTTCTGTAGTACCATATCAAGATCAAATCATGACATGTTGTCTTGCAATCAATGAAGATTTTTCGAGAAAAAATTAGATCAGTTCATCACAGGTAGAGTTAGTCATTCCATAATTCATTCTTAACTGTAATGAACTGGTCTTGACCAGTCTTGATTGGCGCACAGCAATATATCTTTTATGTAATCTTGTTTTATTGACTCTTTCAGAAACATTAAAAATTACAAAAATCTGTACACTCAAGATAAAACAAGACGGACATTGCAGATTAGGATCAAAAGTGAGTAAGTAGTATTGATAGTTCGTCTAATGAAGACTCATCAATTGCAATAAATGTTGAAAACCGAAACAATTAAACAAAACATGAAGTAACAGGTTCGAATGACAAAATGACACTTAAGCATAGTAAGAACAAATATAATCAAAGTACCTGAAATGCTGAAGGGTAGATTTTAAATGATTGTTGCTCTTATTAGAAATCAATGATTCCTTTTTAAATTTTCTGACGTCAGTATTCAGTTAAAGTGTTCTACATGTTTTATTTATTTAAGTAATGACAGTTTCAACTAACGCTATTTTTTTTTTTTTGTTCATTTGTCTTCCGGAGATTGTCTGTCTAATGGATTGCGTTTTTTGGTTTGCTCCTTAAGTATCTTTCTTGGAAATTTATTTTATGGTTATAACATGGTTTGACTAATTTCTAAGCTTTTAAGAAGAAAATCATTTTCGGGTAAAGTTAAATAATTCTTAAAGTATCATACAAACTTGAATTCTTAAACTCTGGTATATCGACATTTTCTAGTTTATTGAAGTAGTTCAACACGCCATCGTAGCCCCATCCCGTGCAGCCCTCCTGTTCCCATTCGTCATAATCATGGCGGCTCCCTCGTATAAAGTTCATGCTATTTATGCTACCGCTACCACCTAATACTTTACCCTGGGGATACATTGATATCTGTAAGAAAGTTTAACCATTGAAATATGTTTGGCAAATAAAAAACAAAAATTTGTTATGAAAAGAAAGTGTTTTAATATGTGTTTGGTAACGAAAAAAGGGAAAAAATAAGAGAAGTATTTAATACTTTACCCCGTCCTTCCTGGCAAAATGTGAGTTTTTCTGTTTAACAGTTTTATATCCCCAAACTTGATGCGTTCCTTTGAGTTTGTTTCGTAGTCCAGGAATCTGTGTAAACTCGTTCTCTAAGTCTGAACCACCAGCCTCAAGGAGAAGTACAGATACGGGGTCTTCTGATAAACGGGTTGCTATTATGCCACCGGCCCCACCAGATCCGACTGTAGATAGAGAAATTATTTATCTGCTTGTACCAGGGTACATTTAGAACCCACTGTTTCCAGGTAACTGTCACTTGTTTATTATTTATTCATATATTAATTATACTGTTATAATGCCTACTCTTCCGGAGCACCCGAGTCTACCCCCGGTTTTTTGGTTGGGTCCATGATCATGTTTTTAGTTTTTAATTGTAGTGCATGTATTGTTTTAGTGCATCTATTGTTTTGGTCTTGTTTTCGTTGTTCGCCTGAGTTTGTCAGTTGTTTCGATTTGTCCCTTCTTCGAATATGACTTTGGTATTTCTAGACTTTACCTATTTGTTATATATATATTCCTCTTCCTACTTCCTGTTTAAGAATTCGCTGGTGCCGTGGGACAGGGTTACCTCAGACTTTGTTATATGTTTATTCTATGCAAGACTGTTTAGCTATGGTTACTTTTTGACATTGCCGAATCCATTGTTTACATACCCGGTAAGTACATTTTGTAATAAACACAGACCTGTGCAATTTTATCTTAATGTTTCACAGATGCTTACCTCATGTTCGTATGTTTTAATATTGAAATTATGATACAAAAATATATTTGAACGTATTTCTTTAAGAATAAAAAGGAAAACTAACATTTAGTTTTTTATGTATTTCGATTTCGATAATAACACATTAATGTCCTTGATTATTATAATAATAATAGTAATTTAAATAGTTGTAAATTGTGGAATTTGAAAAAAAATATACAAAAAAAATTCTACTTATGTAGTCTATTCTTACATATATGTGTGTTTCATTGTTTACACAATGACGTGGTAAGTCGTTGACAATTAATTAAATTATCTTTGAATCTAGTTTTCATTAAATTATTACTTACTAACTATGTAGTCGTATGTCCTTTTCAATGGTCTATCAAATATTCCTGGTGGATATTGAGGTCGTGGAGGCAAAACATCTTTTAGAAAATCCGTAAGGGCTGCAACTTTCAATAAGGTATGACCCAAAAACATCGTGTTACCTTGTGCTCTCTATAATACATTTGACGTGTTTTATCATCATTTAACTTTTGTTTGATGGACAAGCAAACTCATCCGAAAAAGAATACTGACACAATTAAATAGTAGGACGGTATGAATAACCAAAAAATAAATATTAAACAGCTTATCAAAAAGGCGAAAAACGAACAAATACTACAAAGAAATAATCAAACGAATTGTGGCATAATAGCAGAAAAAGTAGAGCAATAAGAACTACAATAAACCCGAATATGAGTGCAGCAGTAATCAAGTTGACCCTCGATCAATAAACAATGCAACTACTGGGTTTTACACTTCCTGATTAAACATTTGTGATAAATAAAGATAATCGAGGGATTCCTAGCTACACATTGTCGTTATTTTTCAATTTTGTTTCAATTCAATTTCAAACGTTTATTGCATATAAACTATAAAAAAACAGTTTTTGGCAAATAAACAAAAAAATACAAGAAACAAATAGTGTATATGAATACGAAACAACTGACAAACTCCGACAAACAAAGAAGACAAGACCAAAACAATACATGGATTACACAAGACTAAAAACATTTGAACAACAGGGACCCCACCGAAAAAACGGGGGTAGACTCAGGTGCTCCGGAAGAGTAAACAGTCTTTGCATCTTGCAGGACACCCGCCATGCTGCCCATATCAACATCAATGGTTGACAGGTATGAAACGGGTTTTCCATACCTGTCAACCAAGTCATGATGACGTCATAAAACTTTAATAACAATGACTCCAACTTAGGAGCAACATACCCCTGTCTGAGCAACTTTTCTGTCAGGAGCCGGGCTCTGTCCAGGAAGTCAATGTATATGTCACAAGCTCTGGAATAACGTGTGAGTTGTGAAATATTTACTCCATTCGCCGGCGCTTCTAAGATATTGCCGATCAAAAATGGGAAGTGGACGATTCTTACGGTTTTTTTAAAATAATAAATACATGTACGATGTATCAATATCATAAAGTACACGGGAATTGCACGAAAACAATTTCTTGTTTTCGTGTATTTGTGTGTCTAAATAAGTTCACAGCAAATCTTTTTTAACAGTTATTTCTATTATTTGTTTAAACCTACGTGACCAAGTGCAGGATCCCAACATACTTTGGGTTTTTTTTAAATATATTGCTTACCTTTAAAAAAAAATTCTGAATTATTGTTTTTTTTTATTTACCCTTTTCACAATTCACAGCAGATAAACAATGATCAGGGTGTATTAAAGACCTATATGTAATGTCTAAATATATGTTTTTCGTTTTTATATGACGCGATGCGAAACGGTCAATCATGTATGATAATTATAGGCAATGAACTCTTAGGGAACATTTTCGTATGACTCAAATGATATATACGAACTTGACAAATAATAAGACTAGTTTAAAAATATGTAAATGATACAAATAGATACATCAGTCTTAATGTGTATGTTTATAGATGACCACTTCTGTCATGCATCGTAACATTAGTTTTCATTACTGCGCACTTTGTGCAATTACTATTATGATAGCTAGGTTGTTACGCCATCTAGTTTAGGTAAGGTAACATCGACAGCTGATTTTTGTAATATGAAATCAAAGGAGATCTTGTATTGTCGTGATCTAAAGCCTGGCATAACTCCTTTAACGGGTGTAATTTCTATCTGAAATACTTTTCTGCTTATGATTTATTTTATTGTTATTTTTTAAATGTCTGCTTATGGTTTATTTTATCACTATTTCTAAATGTCTAACTATAATACCAAAAATTCTCACCTTTCGTACAACGGGTATTGTTTTTAATTATTTCTTTTAATTCTCAAAAAAGTACTTTAAACAAGAATATACCATAGTGTTTTACTATCTAGACGACTTAATCATCACAACGGACACGGATAATTTACAAACATTCTTTCGATATTCATGATTTTCAGAGATACAGCGGTCTACTTTCCTATATTACGCACGCCCTATGTTTAAAATACTCTACGATTGCTCTCCGGAACGTAGTAAAGTGAGAAAGTTCAACATTCTGCCATTACAAACTGAATATATTAGGTAGAGATACAGGGTGATTTATTGTTAAATATTTTATCAGCTGATTTTTGTTTTCGACTATATTTTTCGTTTTGGGAACTTTAAAAGATATATATTATTGACAATCTATTAAAAAAACAAAATCGTGTACGAAAAATACGTAACTAAACACAAATGATAACTTCAGGGTCATAAACATAAAAAGTTGTTATTTATTTGCAATGTGAATATAGGGTGTATATTTATCTCTGTGACCATGAAAATTAGGAAAATCCTGATAAGAATCACACATTATAAATGTACTTATTTTTAACTCTAAGGGATTTTTAACCGCACAAACAGCTAGTACTGAAACCGGTTGTGTGGGCCGTCTCAAATCTAGCTTTAGGTTTAATAATCAAAACTTCAAAGCGACTCCCATGAAAGAATTAATAAAAAACAGTGAATATTGGAAAAATATTTAATTATTTACTATCTGTTATTTTAGTAGCTTTCTGAATTATCCACATAAAGTCTGTAATATTTGAAAGTAAATGTTGGCTAAATCAACTAGATTAGGATTTCCATACACATACATGTAGCAGTGTCATTCCCTATATGTGTGGTTTTAAATAATAATAATTAATGATAAATAATGTTTATGTCATAATAACAGAGTTTATGATAACACATTCTCTCGAATATTATTCTTGATATATAATGACACTCACGTAAACCGAAATATAAGTTTATTTTGTGCTTATATTTACAAGTCTACGATTTCTATTTTCATTTATATTGTTTATACTTTTATTTATTTTTGTTGCATAAAATGCCGGTTCTTTTTATTAGGTATATTCCACTATCAATTCTCCATGCATCATGTCGTATTTTTATTTTAAGAAATAGAGCCAGTACGAGAATTTTTACTTCCGGGTGACCCAGAATAGACGTTGAGGAACTTGTGCCGAATTTATTGCGACTTCATTAATATCCATTGTAAACAACGCTGCTTGAAAAGTAGTCTTGAGAAATGTTAGAATAATTGTTTGTCATATACATTTCTGAGAAGATATCATGTTTTGATTTTACATTCAGTGTCTCAATTGGTCACACTGTTTTGCCAGGTATATGTCATTGTTCAACTAAATTACAAACAAACACGAGACAGCTTTATTTTTGAGACTTTTTGTATAGTGCATCTCCATATAACAGTAACAGTACGTATTTCCATGATTTTAAATTATTTTTTGAAAAATAATTACTTTTTAAATTAAAAGTTTTCTAACTATCAAGTTTGATCTGAATCTCAATTTACAAATAGGGATTCCATGTACATATACTAGAAAAATACAATAAAACGAAAGTGACAAATGGCTAAAAGATTCAAACAATTTTAAATCAGGGAACACTACCTTACTTTATAAATAACACAAATTTATAGACAGTTAAAAAAACAGGGCAATACGGAATGCCATACGGACCAGCTGTAACAACTTCCTGTCATACTGACCAGCTGTAGCTACTTCCTGTCATACGGACTGGCCATACAGACAAGCTATACGGAATGTTTAGATTATTTAATAAAAGTGTTACGAACTTGCTGATTCTGTATTGGCCCTGTATTGACTCTCAGTCAGCTGTATTGGACCTCCACCCTACGGGCGGCGGGACCAATATAGCTAACCTTGAATCAATACAAGGGCCAATACAGAAACAGCAAGTAAGTAACACTATAATATGCAGTTGATATTACTCTGATATCCCCTGTATAGTTGGAAACACAGCTAATAAATTCTAAAAGAGACCTTTTACTGTGTTTAGTCATTTTGGAGATGATTTATGGGTACTGAAACCAATGCTTACAGAACTTTGAATTTATGAAATTATGAAAGAATACATATATTTGAAAGTATTTCTATAAGAATAAAAAGGAAAATGAAATTTGAATCACAACTAACATAAAGAGCGTTTTTTCCTGTATTTTCAATTGCCTCACATATCCAAATTTCAAACTAGATAATAATGCCTTAATACCATTTATAATAATAATATTGAACAATTCTACTTATTTCTTCTGTTTTTGCTCATTTATGTGCGTACATATGTTTCATTTTCTACAATGGCGGTAAGTTGTTGACAATGAATTAAGTTATCCTTGGATTTAGTGTCATAATTCATTACTTACTAGCTATAAAGGCATAAGTCCTTTTCAATGGTCTATCAAATATTCCTAGATGGTATTAAGGTCCTGGAGGCAAAACGTCTTTCAGAAATTCTGTCAGGGTTGCAACTTTCAACAGGCTATAACACAAAAATATCGTGTCAATTTAGTCCTCGCTGTAATATATTTGACGTGTTTTATCATAATCAGTTTAGCCTTGTTTTATGAACAAGCATACACATCCGAAGGAGATAAACGACTTAACATTCTAATGTAAGTACGTAACACGCAACAAGGATAATTTGTTAGAACAGCTACAAAGAGGAATAATAAAAAAACAGCAGACAATTAGAGAAAAAGCAATAGGAACTCTCATAAATATCGATAGTGACATTGAATGTTCTGTTCCAGTAACCATGTCCTCCTAAATTAATAAAAAAATGTAAGCACGTCATTCTTATCCCACGAGCAACTACTGGAAATACCCCTGAGGGCATTTGCCCGATTGGCGCGTTTAAACCATAACACTATGCTCAGAACGCTCTAATAGCTCGGGGGGTTAGGGAGGGGGGTGGGGTAACTCAATGATATTTATAGACCTGACCGGAGATCTCTGACGTGCGGCAAATTCCGGTCAAGATCTTACAAAACCGGCAGAGATCTCCGGTCAGGATTTTAAAAATGTCTGCGGATTTTTATAAAGCACTGAGGAGAATTCAGTTCTATCCATACTTTCTTTAATATCTTAACAAATGTTTCAATATACATGATATATAAATATTAAATGTATAAAGCTGCCTTTTTATTATTTTTGGATAATTTCGCTTTTCTGGCTATTCATGTTATTTTCGGATCACAAAATCGATATAACATGGATAATTTCTGGAAGGTTATAAGTTCACCGACGCCCCCCTCCCCCCCCCCCCCCCCCCCGTCATAAAATGGTCAAGTTCCCCCTTTACGAATTATTATGCTTACTTTTAACAGTTTCCGAATTACTGTTTTTAACCTTTTTCAATAATTCACAGCAAATAAACAATGATATAAACTGTGTGTTGAAGATCTATATTATCTGTCTTGTATATATATATTTAATATTTTCGTGTGTATTTGACGTGATACAAAACAGCCATTTCACATAATTATGATAATTATAGTCAATGACATACGTGATTTTCCGCATGACGTGCATGAGTAAATTAGTATTTATACAAATACGACTAGTTTAAAAATATGTAAATGACATATAAATGTCGTTTCTGTTGTGTATCGTAACCATGGATTTCATTACTTCACCCACGATGATCAATTTGTCAAGTTAATATTATACTAGGTTGTGATACTTTTAGTTTGAAGGACTTTAATCGCTGCTCCGTTTCAAAAATCGAGATTTTCATTACACTGGTAAATATTGAAAGTGGATTAATAAAGGAACTAAAAGAACGAAAAAAATTATAGGTCCGTGTTCTTGTTTTCGAGATACAAGCCATTAAAAATTGGGCGGGAAAAATATGCTCTCTTGATTTTACATAGCTTCACCATTGACAAGTTTTATTTCCCTAAAACTATTAAATAATAACAAGGATTTTATAAGATTTTTACAAATGGCTTATTAGTCAGCATGCAAAAGATTTATGAAAAGTAAAATGGGTGTTAGCAGGGAAAATAATTAATGGCAAACAAAAGGATAACACCAGATGATTCTGAACATCTGCCAAAAATTCAAAAACATGACTAGCGAACATTCTTAATTTGTAAAATGCTAACAATGAAACTTTAATTTTTATTTAATCAATAAAAATTAATCATTTACACATAATGTAAAGTCAGGGTATAAACAAATACCTTTTGTGAATTTGGATTTACACTTCCACCTTGTATTGAAGTATGTTATGAAGCTGTTAAATGCAGTGTGGATCTGAACATATAATGTAGGTATGAAGTTATTATTTCATGTGTTTTGTCTGGATTGCGCGTAATTATCAGAACAAATACAGGATAGATTCATGAATTTTCTTAGATTGTCTTGGAGTGTTACAAGATTTTTTTAAAGCAATCTTGAGAATGTCTTTAACATGTAAATTGTATACAGAATTAGTTGATCTGCCATAGTCTAGTGTCATTATTTCAGACATACTGGTATAAATCAGATACTACACTGTACAGTAAATTATGTTTTCAGATATTGTTGGTGTTTTAACAAGAACTTGTGAGGAGAAATCATTTTTTAGGATCAGATATCAATTTATTTTCTTTGGAAAGACAAACCTTTATGACAAACGTGATGACTTCAACTTTCCTATTGTTAATTTTCCCTTCTTGAGTAGCAATATACCAGCATCGCCTGCATATGGCGTCTACGTTTCTCAGCTTATCCGATTTTCAAGGGCATGCGTGAGTTACCCTGACTTTCGACAAAGAGGATTACTGCTGTCACAAAAGTTTCTTAACCAGGGTTTTATCAGGGATAAGTTGATGTCATCACTTAAGAAATTTTACGGTCGTCATCACGAATTGATTGACTATTACAGTGTTCCAATATCTACGATGATGTTGGACCTGTTCCCACTGTCGTAACCTTTCTTGTGCCTCCACCGATTTGTTGAAATTCACGACGGGTGCCGTATACAGAGCAGGAACTGCTTACCCTTCCGGAGCACCTGGCTTCACTCCTGGTTTTTAAAGGAGTTCGTGTTGTTCATTGTTTTTTAGTTTTCTGTGTTTATTTGTTGTGCTTGTGGTTGTTCATTTGTCTTCCCGGGTTCGTTTGTCCAATGGATTACGTTTTTTGATTGCTTCTTAGGTATATTTGTCCTTTTTAAAAAGCAAAAAATAATAATAATAGAGAAAAGAAAGAAAAAGAAAACCTCTGGTTTGTTGGCCATATACTAGTTAATAATGAATTCAGCTCAGCTACTTTCTCAAATCAACAAATCAAGCAAACAGTTTTAAAAATAAATCTGATAGACTGAAATGTGGGAATGTGTAAAACAGAAGGGGCGAAAGAAGTTCTCTAAAACCAGCGGCATAAGTATAATCGATATAATTTTGATGAGTATATCCTTAATCGCTTTAAGTCTGAAATAATTATTATATCAGCGCCAACTTTAATTGTATATTCAATAGAACATATCATATGAAAACATTTTCAATTGGTAAATTTAGATTACTGTATGGAACTTTTAATAAAACACCACAGCAAATGAATTTTTAATATTACATGTATAATGAAAACTTTTCATATGAATCTATCAGTGATATATGTTCATCAAAATGCAAAGACGAAATTCTCAAGCATTGTCATTTAAAACATAGGAGTTATTGTTTTTGGTTTGATGTGATCAAGAAAATTACGTGTTGAATAGAGCCACCTTAAAGAAAGCAGAAACTCAATCATGTACAATTTCAAAGTTATTTTGTTTTATCAAAATCTAACCGGGGATTTACCGTACTATCCGAGTGAAATAAAATCTGGTCAATCACATGTGAAAAGAAAGAGATTAAGAAATATGAAAATATAAGTGAGCCTACATTAGCTACTGGTCTAAAAACAAAAGAAAAGAACAGCCGGTATTTCACTCTATGAAGTGACGTCACAATTGCGAATAAGGGTATCAAAAGACACAATCCGTTTTATTTCATAGAAAAGAGAATGGAAACGGTAAATGTGTCAAAGAGACAACAACTCGACCAAACAACAGAAAACAGCTCAAGGCTACCAATTGGTCTTCAACGCAGCGAGAAAATCCGCATCCGGAGGCAGGCTTCAGCTGGCCCCTAGACAATAATGTATAACAGAGCCACCTTAAAGAAAGCAGAAACTCATTCATGTACAATTTCGAAGTTATTTTGTTTTATTAAATTGTAACCGGGGAATTACCGTAGTACCCGAGTGAAAGAATATCTGATCAATCACATGTGAAAAGAAACAAATTAAGAAATATGAAAACATAAGTGAGCCTACATTAGCATGATTAGCTACTGGTTTGAAAACAAAAGAAAAGAACAGCCGGTATTTCACTCTAGGAAGTGACGTCACAATTGCGAGAAGGGATATCAAAAATGGAAATGTGGAATGTGTCAAAGAGACAACAAGCCGACCAAAGAGCAGAAACAGCTCAAGGCTACCAAATGGGTCTTCAACGCGGCGAGAAAATCCGCATCCGGGGGCGGGCTTCAGCTGGCCCCTAAACAATAATGTATACAAGATCAGTAAAATTGACGGCACATTAAACTCCGAAACATAAAAATGAACCAAAATTCAAAATACACACAAAACTAACAAAGGCCAGAGGTTCCTGACTTGTGACAGGGGCAAAATGCGGTTTATTCAGTTTATTTCTGCTGAAATGCTGGATTTTGTATAATGTAATCAACAGTTTAACTAATCGCGGAAATGAAATACCACAAATAACTTGTGATCGAACTAAAGCTGTAAATAACTCGTGTGCTGCGCCCACTCATGAACTACTGCGTAGTTCGGTCACGCGTTATTTATGTCTGTTATTTGCATTCAGCGGTTACTTAATTATATACTATAATTATTATTGATTTCGCATGAAACCCATACGATGGAGTTTATTTCTGGCATATATGTAGAGAAATGATAGAAAAGTGTCTTGACTGGTCTGATTACGAAGATAGATTCAAATTTTAGCCAAGATCAACATAAAATAGTGAATTCATAAATATTGCAGTTTATATACTTACTTATCCCTTCAGTCATTCTTAGGGAGTATATACAAATTTTTATTGACGGGTTTAAATATTCTCACAAATTTCAAAGAAAGAATAATTGGTGAAGAATGGAAAATCTTCAACGAGGTTTGAAAATTCATGTCTTTCCAGAGCGGAGCCCAGCGGAACAGGGAGACGACGCTGAATTTAAAAAAAAAACGAGTTGAAGATTATCAAGTTCTACAATTTTCAATGGGTATGAGAACATATTTCTTCCGTAAATACAAGAGTTTTAAAAAAAAAAATAACAATCCAAATATACTGATATTAGATATAGTAAATTTATACTATGCTGTATACGACGCATTTCAAGGAGTTACCTCTCATCAGCAGCATTAAAACCGAAACATTTGGAAGACCAAAAACCAAACTTATTTTACACAAGAAGTACTCATAACCAAAAATACCGAAACAGGAAGCCAAATTTCAGCTGAGGAGATCTACCATGTGCAATACAAGGAATGAACCCTTAGTATTTCTATTATTTTTTAATTTTGCTAAATACTGGTAATTTCTGTAACAAATCAATGGATAATCATGTCAGACAAGTCTGACGACTGGGTTGGCGAATACCCTCAGAGACCTAGGGTCCACCACGCAGAGGCATCGTCCCAGGATTTTCAATTTAAAGAACGTTACGCCTGATTGGTAAAAAAGGGTATGATAAAAGAATTGGAAGTCATAACAGTGGGAGATCGACGCATGTGCAGCGATATTCAATTGGTCATCTCCAACTGAAACAACCATTTAAGGAAGAAACATATGTGCTTAATTTATTCAGATTTCCATTTGCTAATAATTTATCAAGTTTGTGCTAAATTACAAAGAATATCTTGTTACACAAAATTACATTTCCATTTGCTCCACAAAATTATATTACTTGTATTATATATATCTGTGTTGATCTGCAACCTTATATTTTGTTTTCTCAAATGACATTTTGCCACTAATGGAATTAAAATATTGCTCCGAAAGTAGATAAGCTATAATATTTGGTGTTTATTTATAGATGTCTCTGTACTTTCTCAAAGTAATAACAGCCCGGACTACAATCTAAATTTATAAAAAAAAATGTACAATAAGGAATAAATCAAGCGGCTGCGTAAAAAGTTTGATCGAACTAGCAGGGCAGGGTAGGAGATTTGATATTCACATACTGGTAGTACATGTATATGCTTGATCTTGAAAATCGCTGTAAAGTTATTTTCACAATGATTTACAAAGAATATGGCTGCTCAGATAGCAAATCCAAAAAGGCAACCTTAAAAAGGTATCCATACAACTTCCAAAGGTACAACATGTTTACAAGCAGAAATACCAACCTATTCAGAGTCATAAGCCAGCTTGATGCGAGGGTTGCCTGACTCCGTTTGAATTGATTCGAATTAAATAAGGATTGCCATTATTGTCCGACTTCCTCCATCAATCAACACTGGCCCCATCGATAAAGCCAGCTCACTTAATGTGTCTAACAACCAAAAATAAAATTAACAAAACTAAAGACAATTGCAGTGAATTTAAAACATCAAGCCAGACATTTGTAGTAATATAAAAAATTCATTTCAGTTCTAAAAATTTCCAGTCGCAATTAATGCTCCTGAAAATACATTGTATGGTTCAGCGGCATAGAGCTTTCTTCCAGTTGACCCACTAGCCCACATTTGGTCGCCTTTCTTCAAAGGAAGATTCATTGTGTGGAATGCCACTTCACCTCGACCACCACCACGAGTCCAAAGTCTAGCAAGTTCTTTTCCATTTTTCCTAATGGCAACATGAATATGGTTGCCATCTAGACCCATCATGCTGACCGATATACTGTACAGACCGGAAACAGGCGCAGTAAATTTCCCACTGGAAGCACTGTACCCGTTTCCAACATTTGCTATTATTCTGTCCTATATAATAGGACCGTTAGGAAGCGATCCTTTGAAGGTTGATATTGCAGTAAACCCAACAACAGTTTCTGAAAAATCATTTAAATGTAGAAATTAATAATAAAATAAACATAAAAGTATTAATACGAGCGCAATCCAATATAGCAGTCGGTACTCAAATTAACGAACGACCGTTAACATGAAAAAAATCTAATACATTATATATATTTGTTATAATTTCCAGTGAAAAGTTTTGGGTTTCTGGTAACTCGAACCAAAAACTATTTTAGTAAACAAAAGTGATGTTATGTTAAATAGAAAAGCTAGCTGCGTGTGTAAATACTTTTACACTTCGCCTTGATTTCCTGAAGACCTAAGAGAACGTTATTACTCAGCTCCCTTAATTGATAATTGACTACATAATTCAACAACGTTGCATTCTGTCATTTTAACGTCATAAGAAGAACAATTAAAACATACGTTACAAGTAAAGCAAATGAGAAATTAGCAAAACAAAAAGTAACATAGAAAAGTAAGTTCATACCTAGTCTGTTACCTTGGCATATTGGTCGCTTCTCTTTCAATTTATCTAGTTTATCAGTTAGGTTAATTATTTCATTTAACGCCTCATCTGAAAATTAAATATTCAAAAGAATATAAACTATTGAAAAATAAACTTTAAGATAGGACTAAACTGTGACAAACTATCTAATGTGAAGAAAAAAATATGATATACGTGATTTATGTATATCTTTTTATAATAAGTTCCCTTTGTTGACTGCTTAATTTTTTAAGGAATACTCAATAGTTTTATTGTGTCTAATAGGCCATACATGTAATTATAATATATTTTTAATATTTTGTAAGTTTTATCGCTATCATTTCTGAAATATATTACATGCATTATTATTTATAATATTATTATTAAAATTTTAGATTTTAATATAATATGACAAAAATTATATGTTGGATAAAAATATTGACACAATATCACGTGACCAAACTTTCAGCAAACAAAGAACGTATAGTACGTGGTCGTTCTGTCGTTATATGTCTAAGTTCAGATTATAAAGGCATTATGATTTTTAATTTTATTAAGCATATAACGAATTTGATAAAGATCTATTTTCCATTGAAAAGAAACTTAATTCATCTCACCAAGAGTTTTATAACAGTGATGTCCCTTGTCTTTCTTTGTGTCATTAGCTGAAGTTATCTGAATAACAGCAAAATACAATAAAACAATGCTGAAAAACATCTTAACTTGTCCGTATGCAAACGTATTCGACAATTATTTCAACAGTTTTTACAAAAAAGGAAGCTAAACTAAATATTTGCTCAAATTTCATTATAATTATTTTTATAGAGATTAAATTTCATCATGCAATGAATACAATCGTATATTCTTCCTTGAATATTAAACCAGCCAACATAATCTGATTTAAACGTTACATTACATTTAATTGAAGGAAGATTTAAACTTTGATTAAATTAAGAAAAATGTCGTTAATATTTAATATATATAATAAATTACTAGCTTTCAAACCTTCCACTTAATGATTTAGTCTAATATTTAGTCCCTCATTTGGATCATTGATTTTCCTAGAATACAATAAATAAAATTGTATCCAGTTAACAGTTACGTGTAACAGTGTTTTTAATAAATGTAAACATAAATAAATACGTGTAAATAAATAAATTGATTAAACTTTGAACTTTATTTGCAAGAAATACACCCATAGGAGTCAATGCATTACAAACATGACACACAAAATTGACAGCAATACAAATAAAACTAACATGTAAGCAATTATAAATATTTTTATGTTCGGTACGCGTAAGAATCTTTTAGTTAAATATAGGTTAATTGTAATAACAATAGACCAAAACGGGTTTGAAGTTTACGCCAGTATATATAACAGAATTGCGCACGAGAATTTTATCGATAAGGGCGGTGACCATCTCCGGTATTGCGAAGTGGAAGATAAATTTTGCTTTGTCTGACAGTGAAAGTGAGTCTACTCCTCCTGTAACAAAAGATTTTGTAACAGTTCGGAATACTGAAGATCTTTCCACTGTTGACGTTTTGTCCTTGATGAAAACTTATATAAACGATAAGTTAGACGGAATTGAACGAAATTTGGACGACAAGACACATAAATTGGATAAAAAGGTAAAGAAAGTAGAAAAAAAATTCAAAGGCAACCAGGTTCAGTAACGCCGACATTGTTGATAATTTAGGAAGGTCGCTTTCTTATATACGCAAGGAAAAGAATACAGAGCAGTTCCGTTGATTGAAGAGTCTCTTAAAATTCTAAAGAAGCGCAATAAACATATTAGAATTGCTGATAAATCAGAGGGAGGCTGGAGAACTGTCCACGAATATTTGTCAGATGAAGTCGCAAGTAACTCCGAGGACGAGAAAAGAATCCGGGCCGCAGAGACCCGCGCAGTCATAAAAATACTACGAAAATGGAAAAGAAACGGTCTAGAGAAAGACCCACGAAGGCTGCAGGTAACCCTGGACAAGTCGCTCACAATGGTAGTGCTGGTGGTGTTAATCCTTTTTCTTCTCAGCAGCCCTTTCGAGGCTCCCAGGTCCAAGTTGGCCCGTTTAAAGAAGCCAAACCAGGAGACATCTGCTACAGTTGTGGGAATTACGGTCACTGGGCACGGGAATGTAGGAAATAAGTCTGGATTAAGATTAAGAGGAAATAATGTTTTGGCAGTATGGTACAAACAGTGACATTTTTCAGGTATCTAAACTTTTTAACAATTTTTCCTTATATTGTGATTATGAAACAGGTTTAATTGATATACATATAAAAGGCAGATTATAAAAATTCTTTTGTATTTTGACAGAATATCGGAACTTCCGAATTTATTCTCGATGTAATTAAAAATGGTTATAAAATTCCTCTTAAAAGCGGACCGGACAGAATTATTTTAAAAACAACAAGTCTGCTGTTAAACATAAGAAATTTGTAGATCAAGCAATTTACGGATTTAGTATGTTCCGGATCAGTGAAAGTAGTCACTGAGAGACCACATGTTATTAATCTTTTAACGGTTTCTGTAAATGCAAATGGGAATAGAGAACACGTTTTATTAAATACATTTGTAACATTAAATTCGAAGAATATACAACATCTGAATGTTTGATTTTTTATTTGATTTAAAATCGGGATATCATCACCTCAATGTATGCAAATTGCACGGAAAATATTTGGGTTTTGAATGGAAAAATCAATTTTATATCTTTACAGTACTTCCATTTGGTTTGAGGACCAGCGGTTATATTTTTTCTAAAGTGGTGAGATCATTAGTAAAGCACTGGCAGTAGCAACGCATCAGAATTGTCGTTTGTTTAGATGACGGGTTCGGGATTTCAGAAAGCATCAGTGAATGTACTTTACATGCAGAGATAGTAAAACATAATATTATTGCCTCTGGTTTTGTACCTAATAAAGATAAATCTAAATGGATTCCCTCCCAACAGGTCGAATAGTTGGGTTTAATGTGGAATTTGAAATCTGGTGAATTATCTGTTTCGGACAGAAAATTAAATAAATTTTTAGCTTGGCCGATATTTTTTTATCTCAAGGACCTAGAGTGAAGATCAGAGAATTGCCGAAATTTTGTGGTAAGGTAATATCGTTAAAACCAGCAGTAGGTAATATGACACAGATACTGACTAGGAATATATTTCCTTTAATCAATCATAGAGATGTTTGGGATCAGTTTGTGTACATTTTTTCTTATACAGGTTGTATAAACGAACAGTGTTTTTGGAAAGAAAATGTTATGTGTGTAAAACCTTTACAGATATTTAAAGTCAGTTCAGATTTTCATATATTTACTGATGTAAGTGACACAGGATTAAAGATTCTTCCTATGTTTTTCATAATATGTGGCAGTCACATGAGAAAGTAAATAATTCTACATGGAGAGAAATAAGAGCAATTTATGATTGTATTTTGTCATTTAGAAATGTTTTACTTACTTCTTCAGTAACAGTACATACTGACAATAAAAATGCAGTAAGCATTATTCAGAAGGGTAGCAGAGTAGTAGAATTACAGAAATTAGCACTAAATATTTTCAATTTTTGTTTTTTTCACAAGATTTTTTAAGTATATATAACAGTATTGCGTGCGAGAATTTTATCGATAAGGATGGTGACCATCTCCGGTATTGTCTTTGTGCAGTGGAAGACAAATTTTTCAAAACTTGTACATTATATGATATATTTTGGATGATATTTTAATTTCTTATATTTACATTTTGTAGATCGCATTATGTTCCATGTTTTTGTATAAGTTATATGTAGGTGCATGACGGTGTAGATGTTGTGATGATTGTGGAACTTTGAACATTTGTCTCAGTGTTGTTTGAGAGCAGATTGATCTATATTATTTGTAATAAAGAAGATGGTCACTGCACCTGACATTCTCTAAAGATTGTTTAGTTTCTTTAAGCCATCGTTTTTATATATGGATAGATATCGAATATAATACCCCCCCCCCCCCATCCTTTCCCCTTTTGGTGGTTTTCAATAGAAAATTGTTATGAGTTGAGTACATAAATCATTTATTTTCGGTTGAACTGGGTGAATCAAAAAATAATTCAACATACAATAAAATCGATGAACTTTGACCAATGTGGACCCTATTTTCGTAGTGCCAATTACTGCTTCATAAAGTCACATAGATGGGGTAGAAGTTCTAATTTAGGGTTTAATATTTGTTTGATATGTTCCAATTTATTGCTAATGTCAATATTTTGACTTAATTGAAGTTTTTGGAACAAAACTCATCTAAGTTGTTTATTTATATTGCAGTAAAGGAAAAAGTGGTATTCGTCCTCAATTTCTCTACACACATTACATAATTTATTTTCTCTCAAAATATTTCTACATCTCCATATCTCTATATTTAAAGTATGGTCAAATATAAATAAAATATACAGCAAATCTTTTTTAACAAATATTTAATTCTATGACTTTTTTTAAATCTACATGATCAATTAAGATTGGGCAGGATAACAACATACTTTGAACATGATTAATTATCATGCTTACCTTTAACAGTTTCCGAATTACTGTTTTTAACCTTTTGCAATAAGTTCACATCAAATAAACAATGATATAAACTGTTTGTAGAAGATCTATATTAACTGTCTATATAAATGTCTAACATTTTCGTGTGTATTTGACAGCCATTTCATATATGGTAATTATAGTAATGACGTACGTGATTTTCGCATGACATCCATGAGTCAATTAATATTTATACAAATACGACTAATATGCCGTACATACAAAAACCTTTAAGACTACATCACATTCGAACTAAATTATATTCCATTCCTTTGTGTAAGCTAAGCTCACTCCAAAAAAGCAATGGAGCAACAAATCAAGAATTTTAATTCAGCTGAATACAAACTCGCTGCTTTGGTATCGGATATTGCTTCTCACAGATTATTCAAACCAGTTCGCATCCATAACGACGAATCTCACCAAAGGTCGTTCCTCAAAGTTAACTTTGTCAATAAAGGCTTGGATGCCATAAATCTCAGCAATATCCTTCACCACAAAACAGTAAAATCTAAAATTCCTCCGTATTCCTCCGTATTTCAAAGACCAAACTGTTCCACTTGTCTCTTATTCTTATACAAAACCCATTTCAACCAGGATTTTCAATTACAAACGGGCATTGCGGGACCTTAATTCCGATGACCTCAAGTCTAAACCCCCTGACTGCTCCTGTTCGACATTACGTCAATGATACAAATCCGAATTAAAAACCTCCAAGGGTCTATGAGCACTAAAGCTAAACCCATCTTTAAAGACCCTAAGGTTGTTGAAAACTTGACTCGCCTCCATGACAAATATGTAGATGTCCCAGCTGACAAAGCCCCCAATAACATCGTTTTTGTCTGCAAGAACTATTATTTTGAGTGTATTAGAAACGAATTGGGAATAGATAACACTGCCGGTAACATAACTTATACACCGACCACACTCACTAAGCAGGAGGTCCTTGATAACCACAAGACCGTTCTTCATTCCTTTGGAATTTCTACAAAGAGTGAAGAAATGGACCTTCCTGCTTTTTATTGGATTCCTAAACTACATCAGAATCCGTTTAAACAAAGGCACATTGCTGGGTCAGCTAATTGCTCTACAAGACCTCTTTCAAAGATTTGAACATTCATATTGATATGTATTAAAGAGGGCCTTTAGAATTACTGTGAAACATCTTATTCCACCAGTGGCGTCAATCAGATGTGGATTCTTAAAAACTCCAAAAATTTACTTCAATATCTAAAATCCAAATCTTTGGCTACATTCAACAGCATAAAAACATTCTACTTCTCTACACTCTACACTACCATACCACATTCTCAATTAAAAGATCGCTTAAAGCAACTAGTTCACCAATGTTTTTTCAAGAAAAATGGCACACGCATGTATCAATTTCTAGTTATAGGTAGAGAAAAGGCTTATTTCGTGAAGAACCACTCTGATTCTGAGAAAAAGTATTCTGAAGATGAAATTACAAACATGTTAGATTTTCTCAAAGACAACACATTTTTTTAATTTGGCGGTCTAATTTTTCAACAAACAATCGGCATTCCAATGGGAACCAACTGTGCTCGTCTCCTCGTCGATCTGAAGCGAACTAATTCAAGGGTTACTACGTGAAAACAAAAAGAAACTAGCCCAATCCTTTAATTTCACTTGTCGTTATAGTTTCTACATCTTATCTACCCCAGTGAGCTTGAAATGAATGATACTACAGATACACCAAAGTCCGCTTCATATTTGGATTTGTTTCTTGAAATAGACTATGAGGGACATTTGAAGACAAACCTTTATGACAAACGTGATGACTTCAACTTCCCTATTGTTAATTTTCCCTTCTTGAGTAGCAATATACCAGCATCGCCTGCATATGGCGTCTACGTTTCTCAGCTTATCCGATTTTCAAGGGCATAAGTGAGTTACCCTGACTTTCGACAAAGAGGATTACTGCTGTCACAAAAGCTTCTTAACCAGGGTTTTATCAGAGATAAGTTGATATCATCACTTAGGAAATTTTACGGTCGTCATCACGAATTGATTGACCATTACAGTGTTCCAATATCAAAGATGATGTTGGACCTGTTCCCACTGTCGTAACCTTTCATTTGCATCCATCGATTTGTGACTTCCCCTGGATTGACTTTGTTGAACTTTACGATGGGTGCCATATACGGAGCAGGAACTGCTTACCCATCCAGAGCACCTTGGTTCACTCCTGGTTTTTATAGGAGTTTGTGTTATTGTTTTTTAGTTTTCTGTGCTTATTTGTTGTGCTTGTGGTTGTTCATTTGTCTTCCCGGGTTTGTCTGTCCAATGTATTACGTTTTTTTATTGCTCCTTAGGTGTATTTGTCCTTGATAAAATTTGAGGATATCTTGAACTTGAACCTAAACTTAAACATTGAGAATTCATACTTATAGACGTTTCAAATATGAGGAAATCTGAATAAAAATTTCCATGACAAGTTTTATATCCTGTCTACTAGTATTTACATGATCTTCTCCAAAAAGCCAAAAAACAATATAAATATATATTTATTTTTCAATATCACAGTTTATCCCCAACAACAGGACTAATTCCATATATTATATTTGTTACATTTTAAAATTTCTCAAAAACTTATCTGGATAAAATAGAAATCAGCCTATTGCAAAATTCCAGTACAAACTCATATTTAGCGTGAGAATTCAGCCCCTAGAGATATTCCAACCACAGAATTTTCTTTTTTAATCATATAATTTTGAAAAGGGAATAGACATAAATTAAAAAATATTTATGAAAATGTGCCATTTTATTGAACTTCCAAATGAGTAATATGGTATGTGTCTTATAAAATGTATGTACACGCCGCCCTTCCTGACCAAGCGAGTTCACCCCCTGGTTTTTTGTATGGTGTGTGTTGGTCACCTATTTTCGAAGTTTTTGGTATTGTGTTTCCGTTGTTTGTTCCTATACTCATCTATCAGCAGATTGTCTTCGTCTCTATTTATCACTACTGGTTGTATTTTTCTCATGTTGCCTTCCAATTGCAAATGGCTGATTTCTATGTTATTACAGGACACCATTGTGACTTATTTCACTATCAAACATTTGTAACTTATATTAACTATAGCAGTATAAGAAGATTTCAATATTTCTCTCATAATTTATACATCTTCAGTTTTGATACTAAACAAAATTCACAAACACACATACAAATATGTTTGACCACTCCAAATTCTACCTAGCTATTTTGAACAATAAATAAATAAAACCATAAAACAAATGACTATTTAATATTAATTTCTTTTGATTTAATATCAAATTATACTTGAATAACATAGGTGATACTAAACAGTAATAGGTGAAACATTCTAACCCCTCCCTTTTTATCCCTGCATTCAACCTCCCTTGCCTTTCCAATCCATTTTTTTTTAATTTCATATCTTATTATTAATAAAAATAAAAATGTCTTTCCACCTAATTTTTTTTTCTAAATTGTAAAAGAATCTATTTCTTTTGGTATTGCTATTTATACTGGGACCTGTATAAAATACAAAACAGACAGTGACATCTAAAAAAACCCTCTCTGTAAAATTATGCCATATAAGATACCACATGTTTAGTCATTTACAGAAATACCAAAAAATTATTTATAAAATTTTCTATACATGATCTGTGTATTATATAAGCACTATATGTAAAGCTATGTAACATTTAAGCTTAAAATATCAATAATAATATAATACATTATAATATTATAAGCAATCTATTAAAATTGTACTTTGGAATGATTACAAGCTTGATGTGTATGGAGTTGCATGTCACCAAAAGTGGATAAAATCTAAATGACCGCCCTTTCTTCAAGTAGGAAAAAAATCTGAGGAATCCAAAAACTCTCTTTGTCTAATCAATAATAATATGAAGAATATAGTATTTCACTAACAGGTACATAAAAAATTTACATTTCCTGTCAAAAATGAAAGACTTTCTTCCAAGATTCCAACAAATAAAAAATTCTTGTATGAAAAAATATCAAAATAATCAGTTACTTCTGAACCCACCAACCCACAATTTACTAAAAGCACTGAAGATTATCAAGACTAATGAAAATCTTACAGAATTGAACATGGTTCCATGAATATGGGTTCCATGAATATGGAGACAGTATGATGAATGTGCTGACTAGAACTTATTTTACAGCATGCCATTAAATATAACAACTCCCAAAAGCCTGTTATCGCTCACCTGAATTTAACTTGTCACCAAGAGCAGGACTTAAAATTTAAGTGTAGCAGTCGGTTTGGCTGGCTTTTCCATAGGATTCTAAGTTCAACTAAGTCCGGCTGTGGCAGTCATCTTGGTTGAAAGTCCAGGTCAATGGACATATTTCTAATAGAGATCCATCTAAGGACCAATACTGCCAAGTCTTGTTCCAATTGGCTCAGTGGTTTGAGACAAGAAGATTTTTTTCCCCATAGGGTCCTATATTAAACTAAGTTCAGCTGTAGTTCTTGGTTCACAGCCAGGGTTATTGGACACAATTCTGAAAGAGGACCATATCAGGACCATTGCTGCCAAGTCTGGGTCCAATTGCGCCATCAAAGGAGCATTCCACCAAAGAGTGGTTCAAATTGGCCCAGTGGTGTCAGAGAAGTTAACAAAAACGTTAAAATTTCCACAAGGGTCCAATGTTAGACTAAGTCTGGTCATGGCAGCCATATTGGATAGTGCTGGGGAAAACCGAACATATCTTTCAAAGGGGACCATCCAAGGACCATTCCACTAAAGTCTGGTTTAAATTGGTTCAGTGGTTTCAGAGGAGTTGATGAAAAAGTAAAATTCACATAGGCTCAATGTAAAACTAAGTCCGGCCATGGCAGCCATGTTGGATGGCTATTGGGGAACTCGAACAGGATTTTAAAAGGGGCCACCCAAGGAATATTCCACCAAAGTTTGGTTCAAATTAGCCTAGTGCTCTCAGAAAAGATAACGTAAATGTTAAAATTTAAAAAATCCCATAGGGTCAAATGTTAAACTATGTCTGACCATGACAGCCATATTGGATTGCACATGGGAAAACCGAACAAAAGGGGATCATTCAAAGACCGTTCCAGTAAAGTTTGGTTTAAACTGGTTCAGAGCAGTTGATGAAAATGTGAAAAATTTACGACAACGATGACATATGACCACGGCTGCAAAGTGATGAGAAAAGCTCATTTTAGACCAGGTGAGCTAAAAAGTAAAACCCTGTATCATATGAAAATAAGACATTTTGATTATACAGCCCTACACTATGGCAACAAACATTCTGAACTAATGGACACTAAAACTTACTATTATATACTCATTTGCTACATATCTCCTTGTACAATGAATACAGTAAAATTAAATATATGTAAGTCAAATTTGTTTTCCAAAAAAAAAAAATAAAAGATTCACATGTGCTTGGGCAAAAAAAAAATCTAATTTTGCAACTTGAGGTGTCACTCAGGTTAAATACTTGATAGAAACAACATAAATAGTTTGAAATAACAGAAATTTTGAGTTAACAGGAGTTAATATAATATAAAGGTTGTATATGAATTACTCATTCATGTAATAATGGAAAACCAAGTCTTATCATAACTTTAAATTTATTTAGTTATCATTTTCTAAAACAAGAAAGAAAATGTAATTAATTTAACAGTTTTACTCGGGTTTTATGTCTGAAGACTTAAGAGTAAACCATATTGTACATGACTGTATTTTTTCAAATTTCTTAACATGGCAGTTGTTTGCTGATATTTACCCTCATGTATTTATTTAACTATATTAGAGTAGATATATGTGTGTTGTTCAAATTTAATAATGATCACAGACAAACAGAAAACACATAACATAACTAATATAAATATATAAAAAACAATGAAAAACATAAAATAAACAGAACATAAATATCTTTATGAACTAAGCAAGAATACTGAAACTAAGAGGACAAGAATCTGAAAAGCTAACTTAACAAAACATGCAAAGTACAGGATACTAACAGGACAAAATATAGAAAGCTAAATGAATAAAACACAAGAAATACTTACAGTACAGAAGGACAGCTAAACAAAATACAAGAACAAAACTAAAAAAAACCAAGTACAGAAGCTAACTGGAAAGAAATGTGCACTGGAAACTAACAAAACAAAGTACAGAAAGCTGAATGAACAAATAAATGTACATGAAATTAATAGAACAAAATACAGAAAGCTGACTGAACAAAATAAATTACTAGAAACTAAAAAAACAAAGTACAGAAAGTGGACTACTGGAAACTAAGTACAAAATACAGAAACCTAACATAACGACCATAAAACAAAAGCTAACAATGGCACATGAACACTATAACTGAACACTAAACAACTACAGAAGAACTTTGATCACTTGAACACCGAGGGGGGGCCTCAAAATTAGAATCAAAACAGAAACAACAATATTCACTATCAACGACAGAAGATTTCCACTGTACAGTCGACTACATGCTGTGATATTCAGGGGTGATATTTCCAAGACAAGAAAAGGCTGAAATTTTGTACTGGAGGTAGCTATCCTATGTATAATAAGAAAACTGTACTGGAAAAATTCAAGAAAATCTCATGGACTGTAATGGACAAATTCAAGAAAATGTCATGAACCATTATAAATGGACAAATTCTGCCTGCCAAAAATGGAATTCCAATAAAAAATGAAATAAAATCATCACTGGCTGAATTTTCTTATTGTAAGATCAATGGTTTTCAACAACAATCACTTCAGACCATATCCAGACCATAATAGATCATGGCCGTAAATATAGATTCTCCTTCAGGTACTTGTGAGTTATGGAATTTCTCCACCCAAGATAGCTGAGTTTTTTATTTTCCACACGTGAGCTTGTAGCGAGCGTGTTAAAATTTAAAATTTAACTATTGAGGGTGGAGAAATTCCATAACTCACGAGTAAATTGAAGGAGAATCTGTTTCTCCTATGATTTTTGACAAAAACCTCAAGAAAATGTTGTTGCTATGTAGTTTGTTTACAAAGATGTCATTTCCTGACTTCTCTAGTTTATCCTTCTAATAACTGAAGAAAAAATGGCGGTAATTCCCAGGTAGAAATTTAATCACCAGGAAGTGGTTAAAAAATATTATGTATTTTAATCCCACTGATTACCACAAGTCTAAAGCAGGAATTATCTATATTTATTGTTTTCAAGTTGAAACACACTTCGTTGTTTGTATGTGGAATCTATTAAAATAAGCTAGGTATATTGTGTTTCTGAAGTTTTCCAATAATTACCGAGGTTGTTGACATGGCATTATATGGAACACACAGGACATTTGAGAGAATTACATGGCCATTTATTATAGATACCTTAAGAAAACAATAGCATATAATGTCATACTAGACAGACTTGATTTTGACAAAAAAGGGCGGAAATGATACTTTGGCAGCCATTCAACTATGTATAATAAAGGAGCCGTAATGGAAAAATCTGGACTTCTAAAAGGGGAATTCCATTTTAAAGTGGAAGAAAATCATGCCTGAGTAGACTGTGACAGGCAAAAATCATATTTGTCACTACTTTACAATATTGTTACTGTTTCCATTCCTTTTCCATTTCTAGTTACCAACCTCAAAACAAGTGAAAAGACTTACAAGAATCTATGGTTATTTCGAGTGAAGAAAGTTCTAATTTACGTAACAAGACCTGAGGATATTTTTATTACCATGATTACATACCACTTTTGTTAATGGCTACTTATGATTCATAAAAAATTATATAAAATGAATTAAAAATTCCAAATTATGTTTAAGAAAGATGGGCTGAGGTAAACTAGCGAAAATCTATGAACATTAAAAATTTCAGCACATATGTGTCTGTATTGTGACATCAGAATTTGTGGAAAAATACAATACATTTATCAAAAGAATTGGTCTATTCTTAGATTTATATAAAAACTTTATTCATATAAATGAATAATAAAAATAAGTGTATAATATATGGAACATATTTTCATTCATTTATTTAAAGATTTCCAAAGAACTTGACATAAAATTTTAGTACACGTATACTGTAAATTCGAAAATTATTGCGATGTTTTTATTATTGCGAAAAATGCGACCAGGGTTGTAATCGCAATAATTTAAACTCGCATTTTGGAATTTTTTATATGAATGAAGCGGGATTTTTCTCAATATTATTAAAATCTCATTTAAATCGCATTTTGGTCTTAAATGACAAAATCGCAATAATAAATGCATACAATAATTTCTGAATTTACAGTATCTTCTTTTGAAATTCAAATGACACCTACAACAACTTACAAATGTACAGTCAAACATGCTTTAAAGGGCACCTCTATATAGTACATCACTGTCTATAAAAAGCATAGGTAAAAAGTCCCAGTCATGAAAAAAGCATGTAATATCAACCTCTATATAAAGGGCACTCACATTTTTCTGGTTCATTGAGTGCCCTTTATAGACCAATTTGACTGTATGCGATATTGAAAGGTATTTAAATTTGAAAATAAGTTATTCTGTTTATTACAATGACAAATACTAGCTTATATAACCAGACAATATGCAAAATGTTTTTTTTATGTGACTGTGTAAACATTTGTAAGTCACTACTTTCCTATATACTTGTTTAATGTGCATCTTTATGCCACTTTCAGCCAAATTGGTTACATTTCTGTGGCCATTTTTTTTTACTGGAAAAGGAAACCCAGAAGTATCTAGGAGATCCACCATCTTATGCAGGAACATTATCAATCCTTGTCAATAAATATAGTACCAGAAATAGTAGCTTGCTATAAATTATCTTCAAATCTATAACCCGTGTTGGCAGGATTTTAGCTTAAGATGTAGTAATATTTTATTACTCTAGGGATCTGTATATAAACACTCACAACAGCTATGACCCTGTAGTCTCGTATTAAAATATCACCAATAATATAGTGTGTAACAAAGCCTCTCAAAGCAGAAAAAAACCTTGAACTCATGATTAAAAATCTTATAAATTTCTTTACATTATCAATAGCATAAATATATGGACGCAATTTAAATATATAAATAAGATTCATCTCGTTGTCATGGGTCTGATTAAATGTTTATAAGCACCAGGATTACGTCTTGGCACTGCAGACGACACATTGGAACTTGTCTGTCTCATTAACTGATTTTCTTCCTTCTTTCCTTCCTTCTTCACTGGTGGTGCTGTCTGTGGTCGTATAACTGTCGGAAACTTGCTCTGAAACCACTCTTCAAACTGTTCAATTGACATTTTAACAATTTTTTCACGACAGAATTCTATGGCTGCACTAATGTCAGGACTACAAATTTCCCATTCTCGTAGCCTTTCCAAAACTTTTAGGAATTTGATCTTGCTGTGTTGTTGTCCAAAACCTTCAATCTGAAAATATACATTGAGTTATCTCCCATTAAAAAACATTTTGCAAAGACTGCAAATTAGCTCCCTTACAAGAAAATTAAACCTAAAAATAAAATACTACAGTATTAGCTTCTTATTTACTTCTTAAGTAAGGCCTAATATTACTTGGGTGTTAAATCCCATTTTTATAGAGGAAAATTGCAAAAAGAATAAAACTTAACCTTCTAGGATTTTGTTACTAAAGCATATTACTTTGAAAAACAAATTAAATATCAAGCCTACTAATTCATAACAAATATCAACATTTCTTTTTTCTGTAATTATTACTGTTAATTTTTTATTATTCCTTTTTAATTATATCAATTAATCTTGCTTTTTAACTAGTTTTAAAGTGACTTAAACAGCAGGATTGAGCTCAAGTTGTTGACTCCTGCTTTGTGGAGCAGATTGTACATAACAAAAACACAGTGAATTCATTACAGTTTCCAATAGAAAAGTAACAATCTGTAAATATGTGTCAGCCTAATCTGATAGATTTAGAGCACCAAAACTGAAATACAGAAACATCATTATAATGATCCAATATTCTTGGAGATTTCATTTAATCTATTCAGTTAGGTAGTGGAAAATCAAAATCCCTACTTACTTATAATTAGACCACTTAGCTATTACCTGTAAAACTCAGTTCAAACAATAACTTTTTCATCATTTAAGTCCCCTAATCAGCAAAAAACATTAGTCAATTATCTCCCTTACCTAAGTTATCCAGCAGCTTATATTGTTATTATCTCCCTTTAATGTATAACTTTTTGTTTAACATGCAGTGGCAATTATTACATGCTGATATGATAAAAATATGAACCTGCTTTGTACTAGCCAGGGGACACATTCTGACATTGAGCCAGATTTTTAACGTGCTAGCTCACAAGGTAACAGTCCACAGAAAGACATGTCAACCCAACCAGACACATTATTCTGACTTCAAGCCGACCAGTCTTTGCTCTTACTGTGCTTGGTGGAGAAGCAGCAAATTCCAATTGTAGAGTCGTTGGTTTGACCTGGCCGGGGATGGAACCCATGACCTTCTGCACTTGGGGTTACCAAGCTACCAGATCACAAAGGCAGTTCTTTTTACATTATGGGCTATTTTCTAATTTATATAGTTACACATTTCAATGTAACTTATGAGGTAAACCAATTTTAAGATATCAGTTTGAACAGACAGAAGTAAAGTTGCACATAAGCCACACATCGCTGCAAAGCACAAGAATTGGCAATTTTTTAAGTAATGCAAAAATGTTATGATGTTCTTTGACTTTATTCACAAAAGGTAAACGTTTCTTCAAGCTTGTGTTTACTTTTGAAGAAATTATGGAAAAAGGAAAGACAGCAGTCATATTATTACTTAATAGTCACATGAGGAAAAGGAGATTTATTTAAACTTTAAAACTTATTCTCAGATTTCAGTTTCAGGAGATAGTTGACTAAGGTTTCTGACACATTAAATATGCTTATCATATCTTATTCAGCCACATCTCAGAAATATTTTACCTAAGAAAAATTCAATGTAAAAGGGAGGTACCCTTCTTGTAAGGTTTGGTATCCCTGAGGTGCATCAAATATGCATAATTGGAATAAGTATTTAAGATACATGTAGTTTTTTCACTAATTTTTCTGCTAGTAATTTTTTCAAGTTTTCAATTGTACTTATTTTCAGAATAAAGTTTTCTGGTATGACTCAACAAAGTTAATTAATAAAGGAAAAAGTCTGATTACTCTAACAATGGTAACAATCCATCACACAACTGATGTTTCCAGGCAAAATTTTTTTTCTAGACAGCACTAGAAATTGATGAAATATGTTTGCTTTTTAATATTCATTATGCCACTTCTAACAAAATATAATTCAAATGTGAAAAATTGTGTTAATTTTGTGAAATTTTAAATATGAGGAAATAAACAAGACGAGGTGAATCAATATAGTCCTGAAGAAAATATTAGGAACCAAAAAAAATCCTTCAACTGAGTTTATTAAAAGGCCTACTTCTTCCCACACAGATGACCCATGATTACCTCTACTAATATTTTGGGATGCTTCTTTAATTTAAAAGTAATTTGCAAATTTTCTCCCATTAAAATATGTTACAATAGAGATATTCTTGATTTATGATTTTTTACAAACCCCATATAAATCTAAGGAACAAAATAATTAATTTCATAAAATGTGTAAAACTTCGATTTTTTTAATAACCGGTGACTGAAAAAAAATATAAATTCCTGAATTTCTCTGCTAAACAATGTTCTGTTATTGCCTCCAACAGACACTTCTTTCAAAATAAATGATTTGAAAAGAAAGTCAAAAGAACAGAGAATACCACATCCACCATGTTTATAAATTGCATGCATTTACAAATAGTATTTTGTATATGACTCAGAATTACTTTTAAAATGAAAGTATTTGGGGTATATGTATAAATGTATGTGTATTGAAAAGATTAAAAGCTCTATAGGTTGTTGTTTGGCTTCAACAAAGATCTATAATTATTCCTGTGGCCTTCCACAAATATCCTTAGCTCAAATGCCACGAGACAAGAACGAATTTCCAATTATTTCAAGTTAAATTTCATGCTTAAACTTAATATAAACTCTTTGTAAAGAAACAATCTAAAAAATTTTTTCAATATTTAAACATGTAAAGCTAATTGAAATGGATATATGCTTATTCCCACAAATTCACAAAACTTATAGAATTGGATGCCTGATTACAATTACCAGTACAATACACAGATTTTAAATTTTCATGATTTTTTTTAGGGCCCCAGGACAACTTTTAGAGCATTTCATCCATTGAGAGGACAAGAAGGCCAAATAATCCCCAGCCATATCAAAAAATAAAAAAAGATTTGTATCATGCATATTTATATGATTAAATATCAACAGTTTGGTGGTGACCTGGGCAATAATATTAAAAGTGTAACAGCAGAGTATGATTTGAAAACAAAAGTTCTCTTTCACAACAAAGCCCAATCTCAGTACCTTATGTTTGACAGAAAATCCAAGTTAAAGCTTGGTTGCAGAATTAAATTTGAATCTCAAACTATATACTCTTCTGTCACACATATATAAGTTATAATAACCAGTTTTAAAAGAACATTAAATTCAGATAATATAAGTATATATATTTTAATGTGATATAAAATATAAACAAGACATCATAACCAGTAAATTTTGAAGATTAATTCAATTTGAATTCTTGTAATACACAAAATGATTTTCAAATTTGTTCAAAGAATTGCAAATTCTGTTTCTCCGTAATAAAATAAAACTTTTAAATATGTGATTACATAAAAAAAAACCTCTGTTTTCTTCTTAAAATCCATTTACCTCAATATAAAATTATTGACAATATAAAAGAAATAAGGTATAGATTTTAAAATGTTCAGAAGATATATAAATTCAAAGTAACTAATCCTCAGAAGCTTAAAACAATTACTGGCTATAATTTCTGTTTTATCAAATGTGAATTAATTAACATAAAAAAAAAGTGAAATGGATGAAAAAAGGTGAAATTTGTGAATTAACTTCAGTTTCTGTTACCTTCAAAACCGTGTGTCTACGTTGTGAACTATGTCGACTCTGCATAACAAAGTTTATGTGTTTTTACTAACATGCATTGACATGGAATTATAATGTAGATGAAAAGCTGAAATTTTGAACTTTTTACTTTATGACAGTTTATTGTCTACTGGAAAATATTATTGACACAAAATTTCTACATGCACATGACAAAGTTCAATCAGAGAAGAAGTATTTATAAACTGTTGTTTTTTCATCTAAGAGTCGAAGTTGAGCCTTCAATACTGAAAAAAATCTTGTGTTCTGCAAGATTTTTTGATGGCTGCCGGCCGCAGTTTGAAATTTATACTAAACAGAATAAAATGTTTTTGTCTAATGGGGAAACTGATAGTATCAGTCAAAATCTTAGCTTTTCATGATTTTGTTTTGTAACCTGCAACATGTTATAAAATATCCATTAAAAATAAAAATATCTAGATTCATGCATTTGTTTCAAAAGTCTTTTGCAGGGATATGAACCAAAAAATGTGCAATTTTTGATGATGTAAGCAAAACAGTAAAAGCATCATTTGTGTTCAAAACAAAAAAAAACTGGTAATCCAAGCCAAGGAGAAGCTGGGATCATTCCACTTACTCTTTGAAGTTTAAAACTCCCTGATGATTCAGTACTCTAAAAAGCAAAATCAGTTAACTCCAAGCATTTTAATCATTTAAGAGAAAACATATAAATGTAATATAATGAAAATAAATGAATATCATTACCATTGTATATCATTTGCAACAACTTCAATTTAACCATTAGAATTTAGTATGCAGCAGAAATGCAAGATGAAATGAGCTTATAGTATGAACATAGATTTAGCCAACAAAAACAATAGTAAGATTGTTAAATATTAAACAGAAAAATATGTTAATGAATAAATTTCAACTCAATAAGAACAAGATGATTTATGAAGGTACAGTATGTTCAAAATATTTATCTTACTGGTAATTTAGAGAAAGATAAAATAAATTTTACAAAACAATAAAATGTACACCAATCATCATCTAATTCTATTCTAATCTACTATACTATCCTAACACATTCAATCATGGACACAAAATGCTGAATTTTAGAAAAGATATAAAATAAAGATAAAAGTGTGGAGATACCAATCAGTCTCGCATGCCTAGCACCAAAAAGATTTGTCATGATTAATCTAATTCGAGAAATGTGAAGAAAAAATTTACTTCTTTTGAACAGTCATGGCAGTCTTTAAAATTGAATTGGATAAAATCCATACCTTTGAAAATGAGATCAACTACTTTCGCAATTTTTCATCCAATAAACAGTCAATTTTTATATATAAAACATCTAATATATGATAAAGTTTTGTTAACAAAATATAAAAAATAAACAAAAAAACAAGATATTTCAACAGACACATGCTCTTCTATCAAACCAAAAGAATGATGTTTAATATATGGTCACGTTTTAGCCCAATTATTGATTGACGTACATTTTGACTGCTTTAAAAAAGCCTCTATCACTGATCAAAGAAAACTTATTGTCTCCATATTGAAAATTCTAGCCCTAATGACAGCTAGAGAAACAAAATCTGCACTGAAGAAATAGCATATCAAGATTTTTATCAAAGATTAGACACAATATACCTATTGACAGTACATGTCCAATCCGGAATTATTCTGAAATTACACTTTTTCATGACGTGACAAACCAGTTGACACTAACTAGTTCCCGTTTGTAACATGGTAGTGTGAAAGAAATTTTACAAGGAGGCATATTTAAATGATCGTAAACACTTTAAATAATGTGTTTATATAATTAGTAGCTAGGCATCAACATGATGGTTCAAAACTATCAACTGAAAGTTATCCTTTCCCTCAGCTCTTTATTGTAACCTTTAATTCTAACTCCACTTGACCCCAAGTGGAAGTTGTTTAATATCCGGACAAATCCGGATTGGACATTACTGTCAATACACCTATTAAGACTTAGATTTTCACTAACTATTCCATTTTTCCAATGGTTACAGATATTGCACAATTAAGACACAAACAATGTACTTACAGTTCCAAACTTAGAGTTGAATTTATCAATAATCTGCTTGTAATGCCACAATTTTTTCAAATCCTCTGGAATGTTATTCAATAAATCTGTTAACCTGTAAAATATTTGAAATTTTATCTATTTATTTAATTATTTGTCACAAACAAGTAAATTATGTGTCATAGTTTACAGTTTCTGACTCACATATCAAAATTTATGCATAATCAAAGTATAAAAAATCTTGAAATTTGAATATGAAAATTATACAAAGAGTAAGTAAAAGACACGTTTCATTATTTTACAATCTCGGACCTCATTCAGACTTTGTTTTAAAAATATTAAAATAAAACTTTGATACAATTTTTGATACACTAAACATTTCATCACTTTACGACTCATCAAATCTGCTCAAGGTCTAAAATGTTGAAAAACAAAACACTAGTCCAAAAAGTTGAAAAGTAAATATTTAAAATGCCAAATTGACCAAAAGGGTTAAATAAAAACCATCTAAGGACAGAGATGGATAAGGGGAAATGCTCCTTGGTTTTAACAAAATTTAATATATTTAAACAGTTAATATGAGGATTTTGGGCTAGTATTGAAATAGTAACACATGAGCTGATGATACCCTCAGGAACATGGATTCCACCAGCAGTGGTATCAAGTCATTAATAATAAATCATTGATTTTGATTTTGATGCACAAGATGTGCACATTTCCTCGATTTAAGACTCTTTAATGTCAACACTCAACTGTTAACTTTTATTGTACAGCAATTTTGAAAGTAGTGTGATGTTTTTATTATCGCGTCAAATGTCACATGATTAACCACCACAATACAGTTAAACCTGCTATAAAGGGCACCTCTGTATAGCAAAACACTGTCTATAAAGGGCACTGTGAAAATGTCCATGTCATGTATAAAGCATATAAAATTCACCTCTATATATTATATAGTATATAAAGGGCACCTGTTCATAGAGGGCACATTTTTCATGTCCCTTGGGTGCCCTTTATACACAGGTTTGACTGAAATTGAATCTCACATTCCATTACAACATTATAAAGAAATTATATCAATCAATCTGGCATTATTGTCCATGGGGAATGATTCACAATAATAAGGCCAAAAACAAACTTGAGTGTTTTCATTTGCCCAACCGAATGTACTTATGTGCTACAACTCTAAAGTAAAATTTTTATTTCAACTTTATCTTAAGAATGCATATATTCATCCAAGCACTTAATTTAACATATTTAATGTAATATGGAAGGCTTTTTATTGACCAAGATAAGAAAAATCATGGCTTGTCATCAGCTCAGCAGAATCTTTACTGTCAACTACTTGAACATTTTGGCCTAACTTCGAGAATCAATTTACTCATTTACCCCACAAGAGAGAATTTATTTCATACCAGTTTCCTTCCTCTTGCTGTTGTTTCTTCTTCAGCTGTTCATCTGTTGGTCGACAGAAAAGCTTGTCACTTCTCTCTCGCATCTGTCGTAAAGCTTTGTGAAAACTTGTTGTACGCTGGCTGTTTATCGCAATAAATTTGTTTTGACAAATTACCATGCGTTGTCTGAAAAAAATGAGTTAATGAGTTTCAGAAATAGATACAGTAAAAATTCAAGAAACATTTGAAAAATTTTAATCAATAATTATATGCAAAGTTCTTTATTTTTTACTTCAGAGACAGGTAGAAAATTAGTTACTATCATTTAATGTACAGGGATCCTCGCAACTCATCTAGACGCGTCCTGTACGCATATTTTTTATTCTGGACACAGCAAATTTACTTCAGATGTGTCCCTGTATGCGTCTACATACGCAGGCGTATTCTGATCATGTCCAATAGGATACTAACTTTTGTAAACAATGTAAATGGCAGCAACGAATATTTACCTGTGATAAACCAGGTAGTTTTCTTAATTAAAGATATGGGTGATGTTTTTAGGACAATAAAACTGCCAAACAATGAAGAAAGAGGATAATTACTGAAGAATTATCAGTTTATATTAACATTGTAGTTATTTTTCACATTCGTTCTCCATTTGACCTTGTTCTAAACGTTTACAGTGTTTCATGGTTGCATTAATGAATTAAAATATCTAAATCTTTTCAAGCTTCAGTCAGACATTTTGGGGAAATCCATTTCAAAATGTTCATGTTCTTTAACCTTGTTATACATTTATTTTATTGGCTTGGGTGATAAAAAATATTTGAAAAATTTACAATTTGAAAAAAAATTAGGTGAAAAAGTCATATATGGCTTTGAATAAATAATAAATATTTTTAAAACAAGGATCAGGCATATACTGGGAGCATGATTCAAAATTTTGGAAACAAAAACTCATGAACATTCAACAACATCACACTGTATGTGGTGACGTCATATATTCTGGACTGGGACTCATGAAAATGTTGTGGGACTCACCAATTTAAAAAGTGACGAATCCAGGACACACAAAGAAAAAATCCTATGAGGAACCCTGATGTAAATATTTTTTTTTTATATCTATGATTAACTTTTTGGCATTTTATGCTAGAGAGACAAATTCTTTATCTATTAGTAACACAACCAAGAACTATCTAAGCAGCCTTCTCACCCTGTCACTCCATAATAATTCTACCCTCTAAACCCCACACAATCCCACCCACCCCCTCCTCCCAACCCCAATCTCCAGGTCCATCATCAAAACTTTTTTATAAATCCTACTTTTCTCTGTGTTCCAACTCTTCATGCAGCAACAAAGCCTTTTCCTCCTGTAGTTTACGAAATTCATTGTTGATTTTGTTGGCCATGTTATCATACTTTAAACTTGGTCTGGTAGCCTTAAATTCCATTAAAGCTGGTGAGCTGAAAATTAAGAATATGCATTTATTTTATTTTAAGATTTGGAATGACATATTTTTTTTATCAAACAAATGTCTGTCAAAAGAATGTATCACAACAACTGCATAAAATTATGCATTTCTTAGGGCATCATTTAGTCTGATACTGACGGACAAGAAGCAGAGGTCAATATAATTATAATTATAATGTCATTTAAGGTCAACATCAACACCATATTTTCACTTCAAGAGGTTGACATTATGAAACAATGACCCAAGATCTAATAATCAAAGTCAACTGAATCAAGCAATTGGTCAATTTCAGGTTTGTGCACTGAATAGGCTCGGTCATGGGATTTGATTTTCATAATGTGAAATCACTTCTTTTTTATTACACTGACCAATATACAACTATTGTACCATAGTTCATTAATCAATGAACGTGGAAGTCTTGTGTTTGTTTGATTGCTTTTTCATCAGCCAATTGAAATAACAGATTCATAATAGAGGTAATATGCTGTTGGTGTGGCCAATGATGCGAACACAGCAATAGCCCTTTCCAGAAACTCATTTCCGGTATCACGAAACTTTTTCTAGCCTTAATATGTAGCACAACATGGCCATATTCGCTTTAACAAATAAATTCACTTTAGACTGCATAATGGCTACCCCCATTAAACAAATACTTTTCTAAATGACCCATATGCTCAAAAAGCACTCGCTGCGCTAGCTATAATAAGAATATATATCAAGCTGTACACATAAAAAAAAACAATAAATAAGAATTTTACTTATTATTTGCCTATTTTGATACAGAAATACAGCTTTAATTTTCCTAGTGCATAAATTTTTCAGTTTGATAAATATCATATTTACCTCTTGGGTCTAATGAAATGTACATCAGCTCTATCTTGTCTACCTGTCATTTTCTCTGTCTGGTTAAGTGATTGTCTGACTAACTGTTCTATTTTGGCCACCCTAGCACTTCTCTAAAAAATATATTTTGTGATAAAAATTGACAAATGCAAACCTGCATATTCAATAATGTAGCAATATATACTCAACTTTAGAGGAGCTTAGCATTTCATTGTTCATGCTAAATCAACAAATATCTTTCAACGACTTTTAATCTATTGCTCTATTTCATTGGTCAATAGAACACCCTTGTCGATTCAATCAATGAACTTGCATGATAAAATAAAAGTCACTGTTACTTAAAGTACATGACATGTGTGATAATATGCTAGGAGAGCCAATGGAAAACTCACAGATGCTGTATGATGGACAGATCAGAAGGACTGTTCTGTGGGGCATTATTTGATCAATATTTTTAAGCGATCCAATGTGAATTTCTCTTCCATTAAAGGTTAGATGTAAATGTTTTTTGATGAAATCGTATGAAAAAACTTTTGTGAGGCTTTGCCACAGTTCAAAGTAAAACTACATGAGAAAAAAAAAATTTTTTTCCTAACATTTCAAGTTTGGAACAGAGCTGACAGATGTTGGAAATATGAAAGGTGATGAATGTTGTTGTTTATTTTAAGACTATTCAGCAGATGTTACATGTATATTAATAGGCATCATCTGGAAATACTTGTTAACTTATGGCACTAAAATGTTGACCTGCTGAATATACATGATTTGTGTGGAGAATAGGAGAATCTAATCGTTGACATGGGAAGATGTTATATGTTATACAAACCTTTAATTCTGATGCAGTTTTAGCTAACTTCTGTTTTTCCTCAGATATCCTGAAAGAATGTGGTATAAAATTTCAGTTTAAAAACATTTTTCTGTAAATCTTGGCATCATCTTGTTTCAAGAAAAAATCATAATAAATTGTACTCTTGCATTGCATCAGTAAAACTAATGGTGAAATCTCATTGGTAGAGCTTGCTTAGCCACAGCTAGATTCCAATAGAAGTTTTATGGACCTAAAATGTATTCTTTGACTGATTTTTCTGGACGTAAAGAAAATTCCATAATCACCATTTATATCCTTCTATTCATCATAATAAATAAATGACTGTTTCAATGTTTCCTGCATGGCCAAAATATTTGACTAAGCAATGTTTATCTATCTTCAAAGCCTCAGTAAATGGCAGTTTTAATTTTACATGCACAGAACAAAGAAGATTTCAATGAATATTGTTTATCCCAAACAAAATTTTTAAATTCTGCTGCCCTTAGACAATGTTAGAACAAATTTCAGACTTTTAAGATTGCTTAGCACTAAAAAACTAAAAAAACAGAATTCTAAAATGTATGACTAGTATAACAGAAATATACATGTAAATACAATCTATAATTCTCACCATGATGTTAAATTATTTATGTTTTCTCATGTTTGTGTTTGTGAAAAGATTCACTTAATTTTTTATATAATATGTGATCTTGATAAATGTCTCTACAAAGGCAAATTTCAAAATTCAGAAGAAACTCAGGCATCGTAAACACATTTGTTTTTCATTATATATCTCCAGATATCTTTATTAGTTACACTTTGTTCCCTTTAGATAACGATTGCCCTTTTTCAATGCTTAATTGCAGCAAATATTCTGTCTTCTGTACTCCATTCTTGAATTTCATCACAAACAAATGTGACGGTGTTGGACATGTACAAATTCAGTATTATTCAATTAACCTATTAAATATTCAGCTCAGTGAAAATAACTAAATACACTGGACATACTCGATTGTTAATTGAAATGTACATGATTTTGGTCATGGCATTTTCTCATCAAGATACAAGTTTTTGAAGTTTGTGGCACATGTACACAGCAACAGTTTTGTAAAAAAAACCTTAGCAAGTAAAAAAAAATTATACTGCAACACTTTTGTTGTTTTGTGATTTTAGATAAAAAAAAGACTAACTTTGTCTGTTCTTTCCTCCATTTTTCTATGGCAGCATGTTCCTGTTTGTCAACAGATTCCTCAGTTTTTGTTGCTCCTTCACTTTCTGTCTTAGACTCTGCATCTATGGACATTCTCGATGTTCCTTAAAAAATTTAAAGAAATATTGGAAATAAATATCCTTTCTGAACATTACTGGAGTCAAGGTAAATACCCCTTTACGACATATACATTCAGATATTTATAAATTCATCAGCAATCAGTATGTAGATCAAGAAAATTTCTGAAAAAAAGCTCTTACCTTTATGTTTTGAAAATGTATTTGGAAAATGGAAAGAAATATTATTACAACATAATGTACATGTAATTATAGAAGATATGACAACAATTATCAAGCTACATGAAATATGACAACAATTATCAGGCTATATGAAATATGACAACAATTATCAGGCTACATGAAATATGACAACATGAAATTCACATGATGTGTGTTTATTCTACATTTTATAGACAACCAGTGAAAATTGTAGTTTGGGAGATATGATGGTTTCAGTTGTTCCTACTGCAATTTACTAAATTTTACTCTTATACTAAGGGAGACAACTATTGATTGTCCTATTGAAAATGGCGCCAAAATATCTTGACATCACCACTAATATCACCACTGAGTGTAATGTATGAATGAAGTGAATACACACAGTACTTATTATTTGTTTCTGTTTTGGAACAAAATATGGATGTAACGATAATGTAGAATGACATAATTAGACATGCACACAATTTTAAAAAAAGAAGAAAAGGATTTAAGAAAGTATAAATAAGTCACCAAAAGTATTAAAAAACTAGAGGCTCCCAGGAACCTGTATCGCTCACCTGGACTATGTCCATCTTGAAAATTGCTGTCAAGTTCCAATTGGCTCACTGGTTTCAAAAAAGAAGATCACTCAGTGAACTTTCCCATTAGGTCCAATGTTAAACTAAGTTCCGCTCTGGCAGCCATCTTGGATGGTGGACTGGGTCATCGGATAAGATTCTGAAAAAGGACCAACTAAGGAACATTTGCTGCTAAGTTTAGTTCCAATTGACAAAGTAGTTTCGGACAAGAAGATCTTTAGGTAAATTTTCCATAGGGTCCTATGTTAAACTATGTTCAACACTGGTGGCTATCCTGGATCATGTGGATGACGGTCGAGTCATCGGATATAATTCTGAAAGAGAACCACCTAAGGACCAATGCTACAAAGAAGCATTGAAGAAAAGAAGATCTGTAATTGAATTTCCCATAGGGTCCTATGTTAAACTAAGTAAGTCTCTGGTGGCCATCTTGGATGATGGGTGTGGTCATCAGATATAATTCTGAAAGAGGACCACCTAAGGACCATTGCTAAGTTTTCTTCCAATTGGCCCAGTGGTTTCAGAGGAGAAGATCTTTAAAGGAAAGTTTACGACGACAACGACAGACGACCGATGCCAAGTGATGACAATAGCTCACATGGCCCTTTAAGCCAGGGGAGCTAAAAAGAATTTTCCACATAACATGGTGCCAGCTGGTAAATTCAACATAAAAGACAGGATAGATACCCATACCAATTAATGTTAATACTGATTTGAATAAGAAGCTGTTCAGTGACACCAAACCAAATTTTCTTTCATCACTGTTTTCAGCTAATGCAACAAACAATAACCAGGTCCTCGTTTCACAAAAAATGATTCCTGTAACTGTGACATTATTGCCTAACATTCTATGTTCACTAAATTAGATGTAAGATTTATTGTGGTCGTACGATTTTTTTTGTGAAATTTGGTGTGAAAATTCGGTTTAAAATATGTAGGGGAGAAGTCCTTATTGAAATTGTCAGTTAACTCCTTCAACTTGAGTTTATCAGATCTATTGTTAGCCACTGACTTTATGACAGTAAGTTTTCTAAGACTACTTTATTTTATTAGAATATATACAAGTCCATATTTCCTCCAAAGTTATCAGAATATGTTAGAGTAATAGACCATTAATCAAAGAAAGGATCCTTCTATCTGAGATCTGATGTAACACGAACTGTTAATAATAGTTCCCTTCTAACTTTTCAACAAAAAAAATATGAGATGAAAGAAGCATTAGTTAGGAATCGTTAGACTAAGCTTAGGATCCTTATTTTATATAAAGTGAATAGCTGTTAATATAAGGGATCCTCCTTTGTTTTTAGTGATACCTGAAGATGTTAAAATAAAGGATCCTTCTATAAACCCACTGCCATTTAAAATTTGAATCTAAGAATGGTATTTCACGTACCTATGGTAACCCTTTTTGTTGATCTCACTAGCAATGAAGACAATGTCACACATAATGTATTAGTTTTATTACTTTCATGGTCATTTACCGGTACACATTGCTAATTAATTATATAATAGGTGAAATATACAACCTTGTAAAATTTGCTAATAAACAGAATTTGTCATTTTAATTTTATATCTTTAGGTATTCCTAATGTACAATCTGACTTCCATTACTCCCTCTGCTCTCTGAATTGTGTTCAATATAAAGACAATGCCATTAAGGATGCTCGCTGGTCATGTTTTGGTCTTTTTGTCAGATTTTCGGAATCCTCGGGTTTTATCCATTTCTTAAACATGAAATTTTTTGCCCATGAACCTCCATTTTTTCTTTCATAATTCAATAATATATACCTTAAAATGGTATTTGACAAAAAATTATGAAAGTCTTTTTATTTTTTCATACAACTTTGAGAGACTGAAGTAGTCAATGCAAAGACAATGAAAAATCCAGAGAAAATCTATTTCCTGCAAATTTTCAAGGCCTTACAGCTCTAAAATGAGCACATGAACCTATATTTTTTTCTTGCTTATTTGTTTACTATTCATATGTTCTCTCAAACTAAAACACCTATTTCAAATCCTATTTATTTCCTATTAGACCAGCGATCATCCTTAAGAAGCATTTTTTCAAGAAAAACAAGACTGATGTGTATCAATTTAATAAAGAAAAGAAATAAAAAATCTTTAAATAAATGTCTGTGAAGTTCAGTTCAAGCAACTAAGGTTATCTGATGAGATATTCTCAGACAAACAGACAATGGGTATGTATACCAATATATGTCATTTTAAAAAAAAATAAATATATTCCCCCTCAACTATTCTATTTCCTGCAAATAACCCAATTAAAATGAGACAATGATCTGACACCAATTCTACACATATAAATAAATTTACAAATTTAACACAATCTCTGAAAGTAAGTAAAGCTGATCCTTCAACAAATAGTTATTCATCCGTGTCTTTATTGTTGATTGATAACACCATTTTCATAGATATTCTATCTAAATCTGTAACATCTTGACATTTCAATTTTATGCGTTCATTGAAATTTAATTATTCAATATCAAAGATAGCTCTCATCCAAGGATCATATTTCACAAATTTTAAAAGGATCCCCTTATCACCAAATTGGGAATTTTTCTAGCCAAATTTTGCCACACCAAAATAACTTCAATTATATGACATTCACTAAATATCCATCCCGACAATTTTCAGATCATAAGATCATCGTTTGGAATGCATGTGTTTATTCAGGGTCAATCTTAATACAACACAAATCATTTTGGCTAATGTTGAAGAGACTACAGTCTTGTATTTACATTTGAAAGAATCGATTATGTTCTCATTTCCAGTGAAACATTGTTTTGTCTTTTAGGCAATTTAAAAATTTCCCTCAAAATTTTTGGGGATGCTGAAAAATTTTGGGGCCACTCAAAAGCCGTAAATGGTATAGTAGAATAATCTTTGCTTATCATTTGAGGTTCGGTCGGAATTCACAACAGAGAAACCACATTACTTTTTTCAGAGATTGGGTTAAACATAGAAACAGCTTATACACTATTACATATACCTGAAACAAAGTTTCTAATGATAAAAAGGACTATAACATGGAAATAATGAGATAAACCCAAACAAAGATATACAGAGTTAACTTATGTTACCGTGAAAAGATTGGAAAACCACAGTGTGTGTGTAAAATCATTACATCATCACTTACCAATAGCGCCCATTACAAATACTTTAGAAAATACATTTCTAAGCGCAGCTGAAAGGGCATATAAAATGATGTATGAAATATGTCTATAAAAATAATTTACTACTGCGCTGTCTTGTCTACAACATGAACTGTTTTGACTTTTCTTGGGTCAGACCAAGTTAAAGATTAGGTTCTCATGCGAGTTAACTTAAATAATGGGTAAATCTATTTTATGACGGACTGTAAAAAAATAATCAAACAGGTATTTGAGAATAAGAAACAAGACAGCATAATTTGTGAAATAAACAAATATATTATGTCCATACTTGTTGCTAATTGAATGAATTACTGTAAACATTATTATTTTCAATAAACCTACATATATTTATCAATGGTTGTAAAAATCCTTGATAGGTACCTTAGCAATAAACGATAAATTTCACATCAAATTAAAAATGTACAACAGAATAACACTGACTCAAACAGGTAAGGGACAAAATAAAAACCAGATTTATGAATGTTTTGAAGAATTGAAATCATTGTAACAAGAAGAAAAAGTAATACTGATGTTGGAGCTATGGACTTTGAGCAACCAATGTTTAACTGTATTTCTCTTATTCTTGACGTGCATAATACTTTTAACCATTTCCTGGTGATTAAATTTCTATGTAGGAATTACCGCTGTTTTTTTCTACAGTTATTGGAATGATAAACTAGAGAAGTCCCGAAATGACGTCTATGTAAACAAACTACATAGCAACAACATTTTCTTGAGGTTTTTGTCAAAAATCATAAGAGAAACAGATTCTCCTTCAATTTACTCGTGAGTTGAAAATGAAAAATTTAACTATCTCGGGTGGAGAAATTCCATAACTCACTCGTAACTGAAGGAGAATCTATATATAACTTATGCATTTTTACATCAATTACTATAACAAAAGAGTAAATGAAAGAATATTTTTTTTCTGACAATATGCAAACATTATCCATTTCCTCATAATACAGTTTATAAATTGATATAAAATTTTATTCAACAGCTGAATGGAGGCCTCGGTGGCCGAGTGGTGTAGGTAGTTCATTATGACTACTAATGATCCCTAGCCTGTCAACGCTGAGGTTGTGAGTTCGAATTTCACCTGTGGTGGGGTGTGTTAGACTCCGATCTTAATTGAAAAGGATTGCCAATTTTCCTACCCGTAGGTCGGTGCTTCTTTTTGGGTACTCCGGCTTCCTCTACCAATAAAAACTGGCTGCCGCAAAATAGCCAAATGTGCTGAAAACTGCATAAAACCCCAACTAAACAAACAAAACAACAGCTGAATGCTACCATAACCCTACTTTTAGTTGGGTTCTCCTCTTCCTTTTCTTCATCTTCAGGTGGTGAGAAAACCTCATCCTCTATGCTTGTTCTCAGGGCACCTGTTATGGCATTAGACAATCCCACCACAGACCCAGCTATAGAACCCCTTAAAGTCGGTTTCTTTGGTGTAGTTGTTCCTCTTCTTTGCATATATAACCTACTAAATCTGTCTCTCTGTGTACCCTACAATGATAAAAGTATAAAATACATGAATACTGTAAATTCAGAAATTATTGCATGTATTTATATTTATGAGAGTCTTTGAAAATAAACAAAAAGTGACAGTAATTTAATTGTTCTAGTTAAAAGTCATAACAGGATTTACATAGAAAAGTAAGAATGCAAGTTTTAATACTTGATTTCTGACTTAGTCCAGAATTATCTGGGGCAGAAATTATTATTCTGATCACGTTACTTTAGTGTTTATGTTAGTCATGAGAATGGCGCTTTTCAGGTTACAAGATTAAAGGGAAATTTGAACAATAACACAAGTCGGGCGAGTTTTAGCTTTCTGTATTTCTCTCTGAGACAGAAATTGTGGCAACTCTGCTACAGTTTTTGCTGCCAAATTACCAAGGCTGCTATATTGATATTGTTTCTATGCCTAACAAAACATCACGTGATACATCGTTCTTTACCTCTGTCGCAAAGAGCGATCGATCTCTTAAAAGTCGTATTAAATTGTTATGTTTATCCAACAGCATTTCCTGCATTAATCAAAGATTATTTCGGCATCCATGAAAAAGTTGGGAATGCTGTACTGGAAGCTTGTCTGATTTTTTTTTTTTTTAATTTGTATACATTTTATACAACAACACCCTGCTACATTGAACCCTAGGTAGCCCAGGGATAAGCATACCTAGGGGCCCCTGTTCATACAAACTCTCATTGCCAGGGAAAAAAAATGAGAGGCTCAAGTTTAAACAAAATAAACAATTATATTCAAGCTACAAAAATTACAATACAATATATGCATATCAATAAGCCTTCTGCTATTTTATTTTAATTTACCTATAAAAAAAACCTATCCCAACTCGCCATACATCGAGTCTGATTTTGCTGTGATATTGTAACTGTACTGACAAATCTGGACATGACAACAAAAGTGGACACACTAAATGTCTCGCCTAAGTATGCACATGGACATAGAAAAGATTATCTGAAACCCAGCATTGCAAGTCAGAGGAAAATGCATTAAAAGAAATACTAGTAGTAATGGTCAGGCAAAATTTGTCTGAAAAATCTCATGCATGTCATTCAAGTCTAAAACTGTGTCCAAGGTCAGCAGACCGGTCTCAGACTAGCATGTACCCACTAAGAACTATCTACAGACCAAATATGGAGGGTATAAGTATTAAGTTGCTGAGAAAGAGACTTAATCACAAAACTTGGATGCAAGCCAGTCAACCATGAAATTGAGGTTAAGGTCCAGAGACAAGTGTCAGACTGGCATGTACCCACCAAGAACTATCAATAGATTAAATATGATGGGTCTAGGTATTACAGTTTCCGAGGAATTAACCTAATCACAAAATTGTAACACAAGTCATTCAAGCATGAAATTGAGGTCAAAGTCCAGAGAAAGGTGTCAGACTGGCTATTGCCCAATAAGAAATATCAATAGACCAGATACAGTGGGCTAAGGTATTACAGTTGCTAAGAATTGGACTTAATCACGAAAATGTGACACAGGTCATGATCACTCAACCATGAAATTGAGGTCAAGGTCAAAGCCAGGTGTCAGACTGGCATGTACCCACTTAAAGAACTATCTATAGATCAAATATGGTTGGCCCAGATATTACACTTGCTGAGAAATGGATTTAACCACGAAACTTTTGCAAATTTTACATTTATGTTTATGAAGTAGGTGAACTGTGAAAATGAAGTCAAGGTCAAAAGACAAGTATACTGCGGTAAAGTTTATACTCTGGACCAAAAATCTTAATTGTATGCATTATGTGTGCAAAGTTATTAAGTTTTAAAAAAGTTTACACGGCAGCCGCCAGAAAGTAATACCTATATATAAAGGTGAGACAAAAAATGGAATTCTGTTTTAAATCCAAAAAATCTAATAAAGTATCTTGAGTGGATGAATATCATAATAACAAGGTGATCTATATATAGGAATCTCTATTACTCAATAATCTTTAGATACATACATGACCGTCTTGGTCCCGGAATTTCTTCCAGTCTTTTTCTATTTCTTTGTCTCTGATGGCCACATCTTCTATAGTGGGTACTCCACCTATATTACTAATAAATAATACTTACAAGTCAGATTAAATATAAAACTCAAGAAAATTACAATGTCTTTTAGTAACAGCAAATGTCCTAATATATACACATTGCTGAAAAAATTACCAATTTCAGATGATTTCAAATGCATCAAGACTGACATGAGTTGTGTTCACTAGGCCAAAATTAGCTTAATATCGATTTAATGCATAAATTGCTAAAAAGTTTTAATAAATTCACAGCTTTGTTGAAATATCATCTACAAAAACCCATCCAAAATGCTAATTATAACTATTTCCACAGAACCTCAGTTAGTAATCATAAACTATATATTTACAATTATATTTCTAACTCATACCATAAAAATATTTGAAAAAAAAATAATGAGCAACCATGATAGCCCTCTACTGGTTACCTGAGGTCGTCATTTAAGGAAACATCTTCTACAAAAACTGATTCTATTTCTTTGTCTAAATCACTGGAAGTGTATATGAATTTCATATTTTCATTTAAAGCCTACTGTAATAAGAAAGTGAAATTGCTGTCATCTCAAACTGAAAATTTAATTATGGAGAACCATTAATCATTGCCCATATTATCACAGGTAGGCATCATTTTTATTGGAATTTTACAAAGACAAGCGTGTGAGCTGTTTTATGAAAAAAGATTTTTCTGTGGTAAACTGAAAAATAACCACAAATACAAAAAATCACCTAAATTAATTTTACTCTATATGAAAATTTGGACTCTATTCTCCAAAACATAAAAAAACCAACAAAAACAAACATAGAGCTAAATATAGTTAATTTACTCTGGTAATTTTTTATTGAATATTTTATCATTTACAGGATCCACATTTGAATATAAACAAAGTGTATAATAAGAGTTTCTATAAGATCTTAATATACATAATTGTATCTTGCAACCAACATCAATAACATTAAATACTGTTTCAAAAAATCTTTCAATAAAACAAGAACAATGAACAGGAATTTATAAATACCTTTCTTATCTCTAATATGAAGAGTCTTAAAAATAAAATTTACAATGGTCTCATTATGTTCTTTATCCAACAATTTCAAACAATGAAGATATATACAGGGAAAAAATTATGTCTGATTTAGAATTGAGAATGGAAACGAGGAATGTGTCAAGAGACAACAACCTGACCAAATAGCAGAAAACAGCTCAAGGCTACCAATAGGTCCTCAATGCAGTGAGTAATCCCACACCCGGAGGTGGGCTTCAGCTGGCCCCTAAACAATAATGTATACTAGTTCAGCAAAATGGACGGCACATTAAACTGCGAAACATAAAAATTAACCAAAATTAAAAAAACACACAACACTAACAAAGGCTAGAGTTTCCTGACTTGGGACAGGTGCAAAAATGCAGCAGGGTTAAACATGTTTTGTGAGATCTCAACCTTAGAATGTTTCAGATTTTTTATAAACTTATAACAAGTTTATTCAATTGGAATTTTCTTGAATACACTTGGAATTAAAATACACGAAACGTCTGTACTTCATACTGACATACCATATATAACTTACATTAGTTTCCAACAAGACATTATAGGAGTCATCTTTATACCAGAATCATCACAGTTCCTCATAGCTTCTAATATCCAATGGAGAGCACATAACTGTCTAAATAATGCATCACTGAAGAAACAATAAAATTTATGATGTTTTTTCCTTGAGTTCAACTAATGAGTCACAAATTAGAAATAATTGCATATCTTGTGCTTCAAAATAAGTATTAGATAGAATATTTCCATGTAAAACTTTTAACACCTGTTGTAAATATGTGAAGCAAAATGGATACAGCCATGCAAATTTCTACTCTCTGACCATGAACAGGGACTTTTCATGCAAATACTCTGGTCAGAATTTTCACCAAAGCCATTTTTTACCACATTATTTACAATTTTCAAAAGATTAAGATATATCAAACAATTTCAAAATCTATCATTTCTTTTGGGTAACGAAAAACATCAATCACTTATCTCCCTTAACCAAGATACCCAGGGGAGATAACTGTAATTGTCTCCCTTTTGTCATTAGGGCTAAATACTGACCTTGATCCCGTATTTTCTTTCACCTCGTCTATAATGTTAACAAAATGAGGCGTGTATGGACGTGGAATTTTCTGTTTCTTCTTCTTTGTGCTGGCTGATGTATGTGGTCGAGACATTGATACCAATGACTTGTTACCATACAGCAGAGATGATGTTAGATTATCTTCCCTAAAGCTTTATAAAAGATACATTAAGACTTCCATTTAATGGAGTTATTAGCTTCAAAGACGATAAAAAATGTAAAAATGTTATTTGCTATAAAATGTAATACAGAAATGTTAAACTGTACCTTAATTTCCTAAAACTGTTCCCTTTTGCCTTTATTTCCTAACCCACACTAATGCTTGAATGACAGAACTTGATACTTTAACTTAATACTAGTTAAATTCCAAAATCAGCATGTAATAATAGAACATATCTCTAACATATACCTTACATATTATATTCCAAATTTTTTCTAATATCAGTGTAATAAATGTTAATAACATACCTTACTGAAGACGTAACAGCTTTGTCACGTGGTTCTGGGGTCGGTGCATCAGATGCTGCATCATCGTCAATGTCTTCATCAGATTGCTTACCATCATTCATATAACTATAATTTTAGAAAAGGATATAATTTATAATTATTGAAATAATATTTTAAATTTTTGGAAAAAAATCATATTACACAATTAACTGAATAACTTGTACCAAATGCAAAAGAATATAAACTGGTCCATGATGCAATTTTCATAAAATATAAAATAAAAATATTCAGTACTTCGTTCAAAACCTTTCCTTTGGCATTGAACTGACACTGCTTCAATCTAAAACCAAACAATATTGTTGCTAGCATTCCTCAATATTGAAATGATACAGGTTTTAAGCCATTGATATTTAATTTAGAAATGATATCCAGAAAAAATGTTGATACAAGTATTTTATAGCAAATGAAATTTTTCTTTTCAACAACACATATATTATGCCAGCTTCTTATTATTTCATTTGCAAGTAAATAAAAGCTGTGTTTTTATTTATTTTTCTGAATATCTATTAATTTTCATCGTACAGTGGTTTGGATGACAAATTAAATGCTTCATTGTACACTAAAAATATCACGTCATGATTTATGAACAATGATGCAGCCATAAAGAACACATACAAGAACCAGATTTCCTTTGTCACTGTTCTCTCCTAAAGTGATATAATATTAATATAAAACAGTGGATATATATGTGTATATAGGCAAACATCATGTTATACTTATTTTAAAATTTGCCACATAAATTTAAAAATAACAATCCAAAGATAAAATCTCCAAAAAAAGAGAAGAGTTCTCTCCTTCACAATTTTTCTCAAGATAAAACTTTATAAAGTAGACATCTATCAACACTATTTCATTCTTTTCTTTATTGTTGAGAATATTTTTCTATAATGGTATATACTATCTTAATGCAGAAGTTGAAATTGACTTAAAGAAAAACTGTGGTAGAAATATCTGCAACATAATAATCTCTAAAATAAAAGGATCTAATTCTGAAAATTTTTCAAAAGGGAGAGAATTCCTCTTTGAATGGAGAACAGAATATACTGTTACAGGGCTCATATGTATTTTACATCTTACAAAATTTATCTTTAATTAAAATTAACAATATGTTAACAGTTACAACATATTTACTGTCAATCAGTTATTTTAAAGCAAAAAGGCCACAGCACAAACAAATAACAAACTCCCTTCCGGTATTATAATACATAAAATTCTGGCTTACCCAACATTTATTTAGCATTATGCATATATAATAAAGTTATTGACCATATACTGACAAATATTTCACCAGGTATCAGATTCAGGATTATTATTTTATTTTTTAATTTTGACAAAACTTTTGTTTTAAAATTTCATGATGGAATGTGTAAGGTTTTTTCTCCTATTCTTGATGTGTTTAATTGGTGGGATAAAAATACATAATATTTTTAACCACTTCCAGGTGATTAAATTTCTACAGTTATTGGAACGATAAACTAGAGAAGTCCCGAAATGACGTCTATGTAAACAAACTACATAGCAATGACATTTTCTTGAGGTTTTTGTTGAAAATCATAGGAGAAACAGATTCTCCTTCAATTTACTCGTGAGTTAAGGAATTTCTCCACCCTCAATAGCTAAAGCTCGCATGTTGAAAATAAGAAATTCTATAACTCACTCGTACCTGAAGGAGAATCTATATTTAGACATTATTTAATGGAAAAATGGAAAATTATTCAGAAAAATTTGGATGTAACAAAAACTCTTGAAAAGTTAAAATTTTATGTAACATATTTAAATTATAATTTCAAGGGTTTATCTGAGATAAACATGATTGTTATATATTGGCTCTAAAATATCAATTCGACAGAAAATTTGACAACAGGAAAGTCTGTAATATCAACATTTTAAGACATGACAAAATTTGAGAATATTAATACAGAGAACAATTTTTTGAGTTTCTATACTGCATTTTAGACAAAACAGGTTAAAATGACGAAATTATGATAAAAACCAAGAATTATTGCTTGTATACATGTTACATCAAATTAAGTTTTCTTTCTTTTTTCTTTGTTTTAATCTTAATGAGTAATTCGATCTATTAAGTAATTTTTTACTGCGTCCAATTGACGACAAAATGTATGTTATGCATACTAATTGGTATATCTGATGTTTATCTTAAGAACTGAATTCATGATTTTCTATTTTGTTTGAGTTGTATTTGATATAGGGTGGATATAAACTTCCTAAATAAATCCATTTATTCTACAGACATAAAATTTTACTTTAGTTGGATTGAATGACGAACGTCTGTGTATGGGACTTTCAAAAAAAAGGACTTTTCTATGAAACTGATCCTGGATTTTCTATACACAATATCTACTATATAGCCAAGACATTGTTTACCTCTTTTTAGTGTCTGCTGCTTCACTGTTAAATGTTTATAGCAATAATCAATGATATAATAATGGACTCAAACACATTCATGTTAAATAAAAAAGAAACATGCTGTCAATACACTTTCCTAAATCACTTTTTGAGAACCTGGTTAAAAAGGAAAATGCAAATGGCTCTAGAGCAAGGAAAATAAATTCATTTATTGACAAATTTTATTCCAAAAATGAAAAAATGGGGTGTAGGTGGGTTTTTTTTGTCATTTTAATAAAAATATGAAATTATAAAAAAGAATTGGAACAGGAGAGAATGAAGGTCAGTGCAATTATTTCATCTTTTCTAAAAGAAAATTTTTTCCATAAAGAAGTATATGTCATCTACCATTCAGAAAAATTATTAAAAAGTATACTACTCATTACACATTTTATCAATAAATTTTAAGTTATTTAAAGATCAAGCAGAAGGATTGAGGCTTTTTTTTAAAGTAATCTGATAAGCTGAAGATCTAAAGAGAAGGGAAATAAACTGTAAATCTGTTTATGAAGTTCAATATGAAAAATCAGAGAGAGGTTTCATTGTATCTCATTTTACCTTGATAAATCTACGTCTTCTTGAAGTTCATTGTCTGTTTCCTCCTCACTGGAACTCTCCTCTTTTGGAGGCTGCCATTCTGTTCTCATACGTTCTGCTTTTAATCGCAACTCTTCTTCAATCGCGGCTTGCTTATAAAATGAAAACATTTTACTATAACTCACTAAACTGTTGAAAATGTTGAAAATATCATTTTCATTTAATCAATACCAAAAAAATAAAAATAAATGATATCTGAATTATAACACTTAGTTTGCAATATATATGTTATTTACTGTGCAAATCTATAGAATTGATTGAACATCCATGTTTCACATTTTTGAAGGACAATCTCATATTTTTATTGACGTAATATTTTGATGATTCTTTGTAATAAATTTTTGGACACATGATGCATACACAAAATGATTTAATTTTTAGCTGAGCTCACACATACTATCATTTACTGGATTTTCTAAAGAGAAATAAATTGATAATAAAAACTATACATTTATGCAAGCCAATAAAATATAAGTGATTCATTTGTAAATATGTTTGAAAATTTCACAAAGAGATGATCTACAAATATACGTGCAAAAACAATCCTTTGAAAACACGTGTGTACCTATATACCGGTACATTTCACTGCAATTTTCAGAGTTACCTTAGAATTTTGTTCTTGTCTGATGATATCAAACAATCCATGTCCTAGTCGTACATTCCTGATAACATGTCTGAAATATATTTGATAGATATCATATTAAAACTTTGTTATAATGTATTTCAAATTTATTGCTTCAGAATCTAAAGTATGCAATGAAGGATATCCCAAAAAAGTTTACACCAAAGTCCAAAAAAGATCTGATTGGTTATAATTGAAAAAAAATATAAAATTGTATTTTTTTTTACTTTTATTCTGATAATTCATAATTTTTTATGGATATTAATTATGAATCAACAAGCTCATGAACCTTAAACGATATTTTTCAATTTTCCTTATATTAATCTTAAAAAGAAATCAGGCACTATAAATTTTAATATTTAAAAAAGATTTTTTTTAAATGTAAAATTAAAACATACTTATTATGATTAACTTCTTTGTTTATTGTATGTAAGTCTTTTCTTGGTCTCTTTAACCTGTATTGTGGTGTAGATATCTGCAGAAAAAACACAATTTTTTGGCTAGAGTTATCTCCCATATTATATGTAATACTTAAGACATTCAAAACTTCTGATTATTATCAAAACATCTGAACAGTTTTTGTTTGGAATAACAATTATTTCAAATGTATTTTAGTTCTTTCTGTTTCTGTTGCTTTTAATGATTTTTATCAATTTAAAAAATCCATCTGGTAAGGCTGAACAGGAGGTACTGTAATAAATTATATGCTTCAGTCCAATTAGCAGAACAAGTTTTTAAATCACATATTGACAATGTCAAAAAAGCAAACTTACACTTGATCTGATTGGTTCCTTTTCCCATATATTACAAATGTAAAACTTCAAACTTACACGAGATCTGATTGGTTCCTTTGTTTTACTGGTAGTTTTTATTATATCATCTTCATCTGAACTAGAACTTCCAGCTCTCTCTTCTTCTCTCTAATAATTAAAACATAATATTATTTATCTACATGTATACAATGTAAATGTGTAATCAGATGAAATTCAATATTTGCAGACTTCATACCCTTTCATTTTTAGGCTGAATTAAAAATTGAAATTTTGTGTTGTACATGTACTTTTTTTTAATATGTAATCTTTTTATTATCATTTGTTTATTTTCTTTTGTTCTTGTTTTTTTTTGGAAAGGATTGTTTGTTTGATTAGTTGGGGTTTTACGCCGTTTTCAGCACATTTGGCTATTTCGCGGCAGCCAGTTTTTATTGGTGGAGGAAGTCGGAGTACCCGGAGAGAACCACGACCTTCGGTAGGAAAATTGGCAATCCTTATCAATGTTGATAGGCTAGTGATCAGTAGTAGTCATGATGAACTAAACAGACCTTTGCCACAGAGGCCCCTTTTTAGAAAGATGGGTGTGATCATTTTTTTCTTAGGGATTATTATTATGTGAATTTATGAACTATACATAAATTTGTTTATTACCTTTTGAAAATGTTTACTGTAATTTTAATTCAAAACCTGTTGCATTATACCAAGGTTATTATTTAAACTTCATACACTGTGTTTCTGTACATCCTACTGACTTTTATCATATAAGCAATAGAGCCCCCCCCCCCCCCCCCCCATTTTCACAGTAATGATTAATTAATCTATTTTAGTAGTAACTGATTTTTTCCCCTACTGATTGGAAAACTCATAACAGAATACTAAAATGTTAGATTTCAACTTATTTCACTGCAAAAAGTGAGTTATCTCCACTTGTAACAATTTATTGATAAAACTGAAAAACAAATATTATAAGAGATGAATTGTTTAAATAAATTGGCACATTAGGAAGAAATTTTGGTACAAAATGCCACTAATTGTCCTATTTAATGACATTCTTCAGAAAGATTATGGATTGGAGAATTAATAAAATTAAATTAAAGCTCATTGCTACTTGAGTAACATAATCTGTTTTGACAAATCAAACATACCATGGGTTAAGTTGATTAAAGATAAATGCTTTAGCTAAGTCCTTAGTATTATCTCGAACAGGTAAATAAAAGATTAAAATAGTTGCTATTTTATCTGGAAATCAACATATTGTATTTTTTATAAGACCAATTGTAAGCTAGGAGATAAATATTTTAATGACATATTATTGTTATAAATTGTAACACCCAACTTAAATACGTCAACATGTAATGCACAATGTCAACCTTTATATCATTAAAATCAGGTAAAAAATAGTATTTCTTTAACAAGGATGATACTGGTTTTATAAGGCAAAAAACTAATATACATGTATGTTATATTTAAAACTAAGTATGTTGCGAAACAGCTCATGCGACAATAGATACCAAGAAAAATAAATGGAAATGGTGAGCTGTAAAAAGGGACATAAAATGACTAAAAGGTATGAAATACACAAGTCGAACAAAACAAATATAAAATCGTAAAAAAACAACAACAATCAAACTAAAAAGTTAAAATATCCAACTTTTCGACTAATATGGTCTTGATCACGAGCATGTAAAAAATAAAAATAAAAATAAAAGGTGTTGACTCTTTGAAACCCAGAGTCAGACTGAGTCTGTACATAAAATGTAAGTACGGACATAGTCAGGGTGGGTTGAAACAAATTCCGCTAAATTTTTTAACAATTTAGGTAATTTTATGTTATACTTAGATTTATCTATAATACAGGACAAAATATTTGCAATGAAATAAAACCATTATTTATTTGTTCTTTTTTTTTGGGGGGGGATTTTTTTAAAGTATTAAGAAAATAGATCAATATTACATATAATTATAATCAATTCTCATTAGTTTTCAAGAGAACCAACATTGACACTTTAATATTTGAGAGGGTCTTACAGTAGGGGTACCAACATGAGTCAAGGATAAACAAGGAACCGTCTGAGTGACATAGCATGCAGCACAAACTCCATGAACTCAGTGTTTGAACCCTGCTTTTCTTTGCTAATTCACTTATACCATGTTTTTTCAATTGGAAAATCTGTCTAATACAAAATTCATTCATAATGAATGAAAAATAACCATTTTGTTTGTATTTTAATTCAATCTGCATGAAACACAATGAATATATAAATATACATGTAGCGTGTGATAAAAAAAAATCCACCGTGACTGTGCTGTAACAACTTTCAAGAATGAAAAATTAAAAATTTAAAACTGCTGATACATTGCATAAAAACAACCCAGTACCACCATCATTTTAATATCATTTTGGAAAGCAAAATTGAATTATGCAAGCTCTATTTTTTACTGTAAGACTACCAGAATCTGACAGATAATTCATTGTATTCTTAGGCAACATCAAATTGATTTTTAGTTCCTTGGATTGTTATGGGAAAAATAAGTGTGAAAGAGTGAAATTTTAATTTTAATTTTTTTTCTTTAGGACTAGTTTTTTTCTGGAGAAGATCAAATTTATGTGCGGCACAAATTTTCTTGACTAAAATTTCAAAAATTGGAAAAAAATCCCTAATTTTTACCAATTTTAAGGAGCTGTCAAAACGTTTTATTTTTAATTTGGTGTGGCCTTATATTACTAGATGAAAACATTCCTATTAAGACAAAATAAACATGAGGTTGCGCATATTATCATGCAAAGTATACCCTAATCTTTTTTTAATATTTAAAATTGGGAAAACCGACTTGAAAATGTCTAACTACTGGCAAACCATTAAATTTAGTGAATAGAAACAAGTTATGATAAAACCTTGACAAAATATTATTTAATTTTTTCTTTAAATGAAGCCAAAAAAAAAAGCTGAAGAAAAGTTTAGTACAGTTTTAATACGGTATTGTAAAATTTCTAAGTAAGGGCAAACAGGAAGTGGTTCCTTGACAGACGATATAACTCATGGTCATAAACCTACAGGCCAAATATCAAAACATTCCGTTGAACAGAAGCGGAGAAAAGTTTGACGAAAAATTTCATGTAAACATAAGGTATTGTAAAATTTGTAAGTATCGGCAAACAGGAAGTGGTTCCTTGACAGACCTGAAAATAGGAGAGAGGATATACAACTCATGGTCATAAAGCTACAGGCCAAATATCAAAACATTCTGTTGCACAGAAACCAAGATAAGTGTGACGAATAATTTCAGTTTGAACGGATGGACAGACGGACGGACAAGGTGAATCCAGTATACCACCCACTCCGTAGATTGGGGATATAATATAATTCTTGGGTTTTCATCTCATTCAGCTGGTCCTACTCATTAATGTGTTTATGCTCTTTCCTTTGAAAATATTTTTTTGTTTTTTAATGGACTAAATATCAATTACTTTATTTTCACTAAATATATAACTAGTACATGGAAATTAATTCATGACTTAAAGTCTAAAGCCCATAATTTCGGCAAAATTCAGCGGAACGGAACGAAACCTTAACTCGACATGTAACTCATCATGTCTGACTCACATACCAAAAAAATCAACAACAAAAATTTCCACAACCATAGAGTTCATGAAATATTTTGGCAAAAAGCAGTTTGTTTGGCTCAAGTATATGCTAAGATGTCACAGCAATCTCCAAATGTAAATATGTACAGTGGATTTATGTCAAGCAGTCTGAGTTGGTCTGTTACTTAATCATTTTGGTACCAGTCTATATAATGTTATCATTTATTTATACTATAATTAAACATGGTCATATTGGTAAACTGTCATGCAAATATCAGTTAACTGTCAGATTGTTTTCAAATCACAAGTTTTACTGATGAATTAATTAAATTTATTTCAATATAATTGTTTGGTTATTTTTTTAAAACTGGAAAATACTAAACATGCTAAAAGTACTTACTTTATTTGTCCAAAATAGAGTATTTTCGATATACATGTATACTAAAATTACATGTACACATATTAAAATTTAGAATAATTTGATCTATCTAAGGATGATCGCTGGTCTAATAGGAAATAAATAGGATTTGAAATAGGTGTTTTAATTTGAGAGGACATATGAATAGTTAAACCAAATAAGCAAGAAAAAATATAGATTCATGTGCTCATTTTAAAGCTATAAAGCCTTGAAAATTTGCAGGAAATAGGTTTTCTCTGGATTTTTCATAGTCTTTGCATTGGCAACTTCAGTCTCTCAAAAATGTATGAAAAAATAAAAAGGATTTCATAAAATTTTGTCAAATACCATTTTAAGGTATATATGATAGAATTATAAAAGAAAAAGTGGGGGTTCATGGGCAAAAAATTTAATGTTTAAGAAATGGATAAAACCCGAGGATTCCGAAAATCTGACAAAAAATCCAAAACATGACCAGCCAGCATCCTTAAATCAAATAGTAACTGGATGCTGCAATCACTATATGAAATGTTGTAACCAAAAAATTTAATATTTCATATATGCTTATTGTTAGTTAACTGTTTCATGAATTTTTGTGAATAATGATATTGCATGTTATGGAAAACAAATAAAAGTATATACTTTAAATAAGTAAAATTGTGCTTCAGAAAAAAAAAACACATACTTAACATTAAAAAAATTTTATATCCTGCTTTGATTTCTGTGTTAGTTACATTGACATATATGATCATGTATATCAAAAAAATGACCTAGCAGGTAAACAATGGTTGTGTAATGCTACCCATATCTCTCTCTGCAATTTTTGTTTATTCAGAGAGCAGGGGAAACATTGAAATGTCATAGGAAAACAAAGAAAATACAAAGGGATGGCCTTCCCCTTTATATTAGGCTAGCTTGAACATGCACCAGGTATATGATGACAATCTAATGATCACCTTACATGCAGTATACATTGTACTAATGCAATATTTCTAACTCATGGTATTAATACAGATTTATACCTAAAATTAGTGACACTTTCTCAAATCTTCAGTTTGATCTTACATTTAACAGACACAAAGTCTCAACTTTCTGTATTTTCAAAGACTTTAAATTAAAATATATTATAAAGGTATGTTTTCATCAAGTTTAAATAAGCTTAATTAACAAGGTGATCAAGTCCTAATGTTAAGCCATTTAAATAATTCACACAATAACTGTATGTCTGTGTACAAAGAGATTATAGTTAAATGCCATAAACTTAAAATATCTTATTAAAACTTTTGGCTTGTTTAATTATTAAATCATCCGATCTTAACACATAGATCTACAAAATGTATACAAGTTCACTCTGTGGGATCAAAAACCATCAAATTAAGTTGACTACTTAAATCCATTATATGCTGTCATCATTTTTATTGTGTGTTAAAGAATTATCATTTGTTGTCTTTTATATTTACTCTTCATTAGGTTATATATTAATTCAAGAAAGTAAGGAGAGTAATTTTAGGCTAAAATTAAAAATACTGTGTTTCTGATAAATTGCTTCTTGAAATGTGGGATCAGTAGGTGGTCATTGTTTGGCTTAAGTACTTTCATAATCTTTTATGTCTTTAATAAGGTTTAAAGTAAAATGTAATTGAATTAATGAAATATACATGACATAAGAGATTATATATATTTTTTTATAATCAGCAATTTTTTCCCTTATTTTCATAAATTCTATTTTGCAATTTATACATGTAGATATACCCAATATTTCAAAATTTCATTTCAGATTAACATGGACCATTTTTCCTTGAAATTTGAGGCTGATTCAATCGATTAATTTTTCTGGAAATCCCAGAAAATGATGAATCTGCCAATACTGGCAATGAGATCTGCTTTATGAAAGGAGGGGTGTGTATGATATGTATGTTTTCCTACCGTTTGTTCTATCATACCTCATCTAGTTGTCCTAGAGCATGTAGAATTAATTTGTCTTCATCTAAATAAAATGGATCACCAATTCCTTTATACGGCCTTTCCTTTTTTGCATTAAATCCATGATTTTCCATCTGCTGTTGTCGCCGTAAATAATTGTCTTGACGAATATCGAGTCTTTCATTTTCATTTCCACGTGTTCTATATGTGTCAAAATTTCTAGTATTGACTTTAGTACCAACAACAAATGGTTTTAGCACTGCCTTGTACTGGCCACGTGGATGGGGGTGCTTTAAGACATAATTGGACAGATCAGCTGAAATAAGAGAAAGGTAACATATGAATTTGTATTGCATACATGGCAGCCATTAACCATACTAATCTATGTACTCATAGTCCTGAATAAGAAATGAAAAAAAAACAAAAATTTTGTAAAAACTGTTCAATATTTTCAATGCTTTTGTACATGTTCTATAATGTATCAGGCTGACGGTCAAATTGTATAAATATTACATTGTGTACAAGTTGGAACCTTTTTTTCAATGAAATGCTGTAATGTCAGTAACGGACCTTTAGAGATTAAAGGTGATAAATACATTCATTATTTACATGTAGTACATGTATTATATTACTTACATTTTGAATGTCTAATACAGATATGCTTAGCTGAATCCCGTTGAAATTTCCAGTTTAAATATGATAATGTGAACAATACATATCAAAATCAGATAATTAATAACAGAATAAACAAATGTAATTGATATTTGTTTTGCTTTTTAAAACTTTTGAAAGTTTCAAAGTTGAATATTTAAAAGCATAATTGTCTATTTAAAACAGCTAGGATCAATTCGTATATTTATCCCAAGTTTGAAATATATATTTAATGCATTTAAGAAATAAATTAAAATGAACCAAAAAATACAAGAAAAAGAAATGAAAATTAGTAAAACTGTATATGTTTAAATGTTACAGATTCTGTCCGTTTAAGATTGGTTATATATATTTGTACATGTATAGTCAGAATTGAAATTTCCTCCAAAATATAACAATAATTATTAAATAAATGTAGGACAAATGAACCCAGGTCAAAGAAGTTTTAGGGCAAATGGACCCAAATTCGATAATCAACTTTTGAAATTTGTTTTAGAGAAAAGGTATCAAATTGGGACATTTTTAGCCGATCTGAAGTAGGACGTTGTTGGAACGTAATCTAAGGAAATATTACATTATAAACATTGTGCACCAGAACACAATACAAAACGATCATTGAATTTGAGGACAAGGGTACCAGGAGACTTTATTAGGCTACTGACCCCATATAGAAAACAATATTGGGAAGGCTATATTGGCCACTACATGGCATCGTTGCAGGATAAATGGCATTCATTTGTTAAAACTAAAGGAAACAAAAGGTACAGTACCAGTCTTCAGTGAAATTTTTTTTTAAAAATACATATTTTAGAGAAAAAACTACTTTTTGGTTTATTTGGTTTGTGAGAAGCACAATTATATAATCAGTAGGTTTCTTAAAAAGTAACTGGAAATTGTACTTACTAGTTAAAGTTGGTTTCGGATGTTTAAATTCCTGTAAAATTGAAGTCATTGTAATTCCTGATATAAATCTTGTTATTAAAAAAAGAATTTGATGACAACCACACGTCAAAACTCAAACTGATATTAAATATCAAGTATAAAGTAAGTTGAATTTATTGTATATATTTTAACATTTCATCAGTTCGGTTTAAATCCCAATCTAGATAAAATGAATGCACATTCACCTCATTTTGTTAATCCTTAAACGTGCTTTGAACAAGTAACTTTTAAAGTAAACTGTGACAAAAACATTTGAGATCCCAAGTATAAATCGCTTTAAACATCAACTCATTGTGTATCTTATTTATATCAAGCCTGTCTCGTTGTAATAATGCTTCATTCACTGAATTTTAGAGAAAAAAAATTATAAATCCGTCAAAACGGAAGTAGAATTACCCGAATATAAATAGATCGTCTCCGTGGTTACAAGCAGAGAAAAAGTAATCGCCAGAAAGTTACCTGAGATAATCTTTACCCAAAATATAACTAAGAACCATTCAATTAATCTAACGGCATATACACGAACATCGCAACTATAGTTAATGCAATATAGTAAGTAAGTAAGTAAGTAATGTCTTTATTTAAAGAGGGTAACACAGTTAGTATTAAAATACTAATCTTCTCTGAGGCCCTCAATTAAAATATAAATTAATAAAATACACACAATAAATTAATCTAACATTGATCCAAATTCTACAAACAAAGATCCAAACCAATGAGGACCATCTATATACATATATATAATCAATAAAATTGTTACATTTAATATAAACATTGAAAGAATAGAACATCTCGCCTTCCAATACTGTGACTGTGATTTAACAAATTTAGCATGTTAAAAGTAAGATTATACCTGAGCTCTTCGATGAGGATTTGAATGTGGTTTATAAAATAGAGGATACATGGCTTAAAATTGAATTAATTGGGAATCAATGATTTTCTAATTTAAAACAATCTATCATTTGGCTATTTATTAGTCCAGTTGCAAGCTTATTAAAAGAGAAGATAGGTTATATAATTTTTTTCATTTAAATGTAGTTAAAGATGAATATCATTTTCTCTTTAAATTTCCAAAGTACCATACTTTGCGATGTAAAACGAAAGCATAGCAAGTGTCTGTCCCGTGGCTGGATTTGATGAACATGATGAAAGTAACAGATAAAAATTAATTCTGTCATTACCAAAAATTTTGCAGTTTACAGTTCCATTCATTAAAAACTCTATAGAACTGGGGAGGGTGGACTCTACACCCGCATAATTATAGATAAATTATTGTCTATTGTGTTTATTTTATTTTTTGTGTTTGTTGTCTATATGCATTCAACCCCTCGGGGGTATAAATGTGCATTTGATTAATAAATAAATTAAAGATACGCTAGCAGTAGCAGATACAAATATTTTTGTAAGCCAATTAAGGATAGAATCTGCAGTTTAATCACATAAATTTACTTCTCTTCTTTATATATATTAAAGTTAGAAAATAGTAAACATATGAAAGTAGATATTGTAAGTGATTTTAACATTTGTATTTCAAAGAAAATGATAATAATGAAACAAGAAAATGAAAGCAGAAAACTTTCTATCGTGTATTTACAGTTGTCCATTTTTAAATAAATATATCTTTGAGATTCACCCCCTAAACGGAAGCGTTTCCTTCCGGTTTGTTTTCGAAATTTATCATACCATTTCCGGTGGCCTGTGCACCTGACTGTGACATTTTCAAAGTTTTTCTTCCATATATATATCTCATAACAGTGTTTGTGGTAATTAGTTACAGGTTATTATTACAGAATCAAACAAACGTTTTCTTATGATATATTAAGGTACCCTTTTAAAATTAGAGTTAAGAAAAAATCACAGAAATTCTGTCGTGCTCTAGCCTCTACAGACTCCTCCCAAAACTGCAAAAGGCAGGACACAGAAAGTAGCAGAATTTGCTGGAAGAATGTGATCTGTTGACCTTTTCAGGGGTTCCTTGGCATTCAAAAACCTGTTGCAAAAAAACCAAAGCATGATTTTTGTTGCAACTAATGCAGTTTCAAATTTCATCCCCTTTTTTTAAACATACATGATGGTTCTTTTATTCATTACTAATTGAGATAACATAACATAACATGAAAATTATTTTTAATGAAGTAAAGTTTGAATGACAGATAACTTTGGTCTAAAATTACTAATAAAACATCTATTTCCATAAGTGTTTGTTTATGTTAAAACTGGAAGTGACATCACATTCTTTGCAGAATGTAAATTTTATGATTTAATGGTATGTCTACTAGAATAACCTAATAACAATTTTGATAATTTAAATATTACCTTACTGATTATCCTCAGAGGGTGGTCAAACAATTGTGCACTCAAGTGTAAAATAATTTGCCACCTGCGAGTTATTGATTTTCACATGTTTGTTAATTTTGAAACACCTGCTGGGTTAAGTAGCCAGAAGTCAACTGTTCAATTATCAGTGATAATTATACACTTACAAATGATGTTTCTTGGTCATAATTTCAATGTTTTCATTTAGTTGCTAGATTTTCATTCCAGAAGGATTGAAAAATTTTGTCACCAAAAATATCGCCAAGTATAAAATTTTGTCGCAAGATTGAATAAATAATCGCATTTTGTGACAATGACGAAGCCCAGCACTGCCCCTGCTTTTTAAGATCTGTTTTCACTATCTCTTACCATTCTGGAGATATAAGACGCCAAAAAAGGGACACCTTCATTTTCGAAATTTCTTTATTATCTGATTTGATTTTTTTCAAACAGTTCTCCATAAGAAGGCATTTTTGTGTTACTTTTGTCATTGCAGAGATTAAAGGGAACAAAATTATCAATTTTTTTAGTACGTCTAAATTTTTTATTATTTATTCAATTTTAATGGGGATTTTTTCTTTTAATTCGTCTTGATGAGTGTTTCCAATAGTCCACTGATTTCTTCTATCTTTTAGGGTTTTTGAGATATAAGGGGTTAAAAGGACCAGAAAAGAAATGTGCCTTGATATGTAATTTTTTAAATTTTTAATCCAATTTTAATGGGGATTTTTTGTTTTAGTTTACATTGACAAGTACTTTCAGTAGAATGTCAACAAATTTTTTACAGTTTTTGAGATATAGGGATTAAAGGTGCCAAAAAAGCAAGTTGTGGCCGTATCATGCTGAGCTTAGCGAAGCCCTGTACTTTTCTTTGGGACCAATTTGAATTATCTGGGCATTGGTGGGGGGATGTGGGGTTATTAGCAAAATGTTTTTAAAACTCAATTGAAATTTTAGAAAGGCACATAATATGAACACATCAACATATTATTGTACTTGCACGGAAAGTTAATTTTATTTACAGATTAATACTGCCAAAAAGGTATGAGATAACGGTCGACAAATGGCGAGTGCTTACCATGAAATAGTGAATGACAGTATCATAGAAGACAACCAAGAAATAGATGAACTATCAGTCCAGGGATATGAAGAATTAAATACTCCACAACTTCATGTCTGGCCAAAAAATATTGGCATTGTACAGATAGTATTTGGTTTTCTAACGGTTTGTCTTGGTATGTTTAAATAAAAAAAAATTGTCATATTTATAATTATTACATTTTATAATTTTAGATTTATATAGAAACAATGTGTTTCAAACTGGTCCGTATTTTGTGATATTGCACAGCAGTCATGGTGATAAGTGAACTAATTTTAGAACATGATTTCCAATTAAGAGTGAAATGTTATAAAACAATTATAGCACTTCACTGTCATGCAATACTATACATTTATTGCATTATAGTGGGGGGAATATGAAGATTTATTCACATCAGAAATATCATTTTGAGATGTGAAGAAATCTTCATATTTCCCCCACTACCATGCTATAAATGTTTTATTATACTGAATAAAACCAAAGATATTTTGATTTTTAATGTGTAAATCACATGATTTTTACCAATATACTTAGAGGACATTTTTCCACTTTGGAACATTTTTTCTGCAGCGCTGCTGCAGCAAAGATAAGCTTGCAGGGCGTAAGATTGTTGACACCCTGGTATTACTGTGTGTTCTAGGGCAGCTAACTTCTTTCTTATAAATGCGTCCACGTGGCTTACTGTTTGCATATTGATACAATATTTGAAAGCAGTGCAGTCTCCATTATCAGTGCCACGTTCAACATTTGTAGATGTCCCTGAATCCCTGAACCAGTCTCAATTGTAGGCTTTTGCATGACCTAGGGACATTTTGATCTCCATATTTTTAAATAGATATAATGATATAATTCTTGTGTAATGAAATTCATACCAGGAAGAACATAGAACGGACCATTTTAATACTAAGTGCCATTAGAATACATCAGTAGCTCAATATAGTATGTTAATACCTTATCCCGTTCGTTCATATATAGTTATCAATTCATCCATCCATCCTAAACCATTCAGTGCATTTTGATGAAACTTTATATGAAGGTTGGGCTTCATATTTAGATGTGCATGAAGCACGATAATTATTGCCGGATGCTTGCAAAGGCATATAATCCAGCTTAAGGGTTTTACAAGTTGAAAGCTTGTCAGTACAACTCCTTAAAAGTTCAATGGATTTTGATGGAACTTCATATAAAGGTTGGGGTGCATGAAGTAAGATATACTGGTTTACCTCCGTCAACGTCTCAGTGTGTGTCTGTCAGATTTTTTTATGTTCAATTTTGCCTTAGAACTACAAATCATTGGTTATGGTATTTTATAAAGGTGAGGTATAAATTTCTTTTTCATTTTATCCAAATACATTTTCTATTATATTCTTTTCATTGTTTTTGAAGTTTAGTGATTTTTGAAAACTTTAAAATTCATTTTAAATTAGATGAACATGGATGAATGATTTGCATGTGAATGCTGCATGAATGTGTTAATTTGTCTGATAATTTTAAGTCTAGAAATGGTATTTGTTACATTTTACAGGAATATTAGAGTTATTTTTTCTACCGCTAGTCGTACAGCCAGATAAAGACAGAATGATACACGTAGGGAAAGATAACTGTTATGGTGCTGGATTTTTTGCCGGGATATTTGTAAGTAGCTTAATTTCAGAATTTGAAAAAGTATGATATTTTTTAGAATTTTATATCAGATAGTTTCCATTTTTATGCTGAAATTCGAATATATAACACTTTCTGGTTTTCCTGATTCTTATTTGATTACACAGAATTGTGCCTCACATAGGCATGTCTATCATGAATATATCTAGGAGATTTATTCTTTAAAATATATTATTTGTCAAAATTGGGAAAAAATGGGATTAACTTTTATTTATGCTATGCAACATTATCTCTGCTTAGCAAAACATGTTCAGAACCACTTTTTTAAAAGCAAATGTTATGTAAAAAAAATTTTCAGATGGGAATATATACTCTATTTTGACGTAGCAAATAAAGGGCAGGATTTTCTCGCTTCGTTGAAGACCCACTGGTAGCCTTGAGCAGTTTTCTGCTCTTTGGTTGGGTTGACACATTCCATTCTCTATTCTATTCACCTTTAAGACATTTTGGTCACTTTCCATCTTCTCTGCTCAGCTACATGACAGAGCCTAGTGTGTATTTCAGAAGAGGAATAAAGAAACTAAATATATTTAAGAAATTATTATCTTAGATACATGTATTAAAGGTACATAATCATCATCAGCATAAAAGATACACATAATAATAACTTCAAACAACTTGAACAATAATTCTGCAAGACTAAAATAATGGCAGTACCAAAGTTCATTCATAAAACTTTGTTTTCCTCAACTTTTGTTGAGTATACATAATATTAAGCATATTAATAATATTAACCACAGGATACATGTATATATTTCACAGATGGTGTTAACAGGCAGTACTGCAGTCAGGGCCTCTTTGAGCAAAAGACCTACATCTGTAAGTATGATTTATTTTTAACCATCTTAGTGTTGTTGTTGGTGTTTCAAAACTATCAATAAGGGGGAGGTAACTAAAAAAAACTTTTTCGAACCAGATTTCTTCAAAGACCATTATTGTACAGGTTCCTTTGTTTTTGATTACATAGTGAGTAATTGAACTAAAAAAGTATATAAATATATTAATATATCCACCTGTACAAGAGTATAGGGTATGCTAGTTTGCTTGTGTTTGTATATTTACCACTTCATATTTTCCTCATGGAGTTCCCTAACACGAATTTTCGAATAAGATTTTTGTTGAAATAATGTTGCTCATGATAAAAAATGTCTGTTGATGAAAATAGAAAATGCCAAGTATAAAATTCTCTTAATAACAAATATAGCAGGAAATTATATATGACAATTTAATTAATATTTGGTCTATCAATAATTAAAATAACTGTTCAAGACCGGTTTTAGGAAATTTTCAGGTAAAGTATTTTCTACTTAGCCGAGAAAATAGTGTTCAACTTAAATATACAATAAATTTTAATTGCAGATATAGCTTTATTCAGGCACAGTGATTTTATTTCCATTTTAGGTGCGAAAATTTTTCAACTTGACAATTTTAACATTGTTACTATATATAGCTTCAACCATTGTCATAATAGTAGGCTACAGTATGGGATGGACAACTAAAAATCAATATCCTGTAAGTATTGATGTTCGTGTGTGTGTGGTTGAAAACTAAAGAGAAACTCTGAATGAATTCTGCGATTTGATTGGTTACCTTTATGATTATTTAAATATATACCCATAGTAAATACATTGATATTAGCACTACAGTGAAACAATCATGGTATATTGTCATTTTGAAAACAAATAATTGTACAAATTAGTTTATGTACATTTTACCTATGTGACTAAACTTTAGTTGGATCCAAAAGGGAGATAATCAGATGTATTTGTAGAATTTAGAACTTTACATTTTCAAGATTTTCAAAATAATTTGTTTACTCCCTTTCAGTAAGATTAGGTAACTAGTGTATAGAAATTCTTTCCTAGAATATACCAATTGATTGCTTTGAAAAGTATTCTATAGAAAAGTGCAGTAATGAGAAAATGTAAAATGGTCATTGAATAAAGGAAAGAAATGATTTGGGGCACTTTAAAATAAAATTGAGATATGCTTATCCTGTGTAAACAGTATAGCTAACCTGATAATGAATGAACAGATTTCTTTTTTGATCTGTTAAATACAAAGTACCTTTTGACATCTGTTTCTGGAAACCCCTCACTGAATTTGTCAAAAAGGTAAATAATTTCCATGCTATTCAAAAACCCATTATTCCTCATATATATATGTTTGAAATTTTTACTTGGCATAACTAAGATATCTTATTACATTTAAATGTTTGAGATTCAATGATTTCGTTTGGACATCCAGTAAGTTGTATAAGATAACAAGAAATTTTTCAGGTATTCACAGTGTCAGAGAATTTTTTTGTAGAAAAATTTTTGTTTATATTTCAGGTAAACAGTTTTCTGTACGAGATCCATATATTTGTTTATATTTTTCAGGTAAACAGTTTTATGTACGAGATCCATATATTTGTTTCCGTTTTTACGTTGTTAGGCTTCCTGTTCATTATAGCAACATTCGTTCAGTATTATGAGATTATTTTTTGTGGCCAATTCCAGCTTTGTTATAACTGGTTTTCATGTTGTCTCCGATGTATACCAAAAAAGGTAAGTTCAGAGAAAAATAATTTAATTGATTTTCCAATCCGAACAATCTAGAAACCCTATTTAAAATTATTTTTTGTATGTGTGTTAAACATGTTTATAAATAATCAGACATCCATGAAAATCACGGAACAGTGGCTATAAAACAAAGGCAGGCAAACTGAAAAAAAAAAATCAGCCCTAATACAGTAAGTATTTAATTCAGTAAGTTAGGCAACAGAACAAAAAATTTAATTCATAACAAAAAGGCTGAAAAAGTACCATACTAAGAATGCTTAGCTTAATATACTAAGATAAACTGAGTGTTAAAATCAATGTTTTATCTTGTACCATCAAATTGGATATTGTCTCATACCCCATATCTGTGCATTTTCATATGATCATAAAATTGTATAGTTCATTGTTAAAACTCACTAATCAGTTCATCAGAGTACTGTAATTTCTGCAATTAATGCAGATATTTGACAAGACAAGGATCGCAATAATTTCTGCAATTAATGCAGATATCTGACAAGACAAGGATTGCAGTAATTAAAGTGTGTAATGGGTAAATGATTTTTTTTTTTCTATTAATATCCACTGCAAACATGTGCATAAATGTGCATAAATCACATTACAGCCAATTTTCAAACATTTGCAGTACTTATTTCTACAATTATATCTGAATGTACAGTGGATGGAATATCATGTAACATTTAATTTTCAATTTTCAGGTTGTCACATTGTATTTCCAAAGACGAGAATAGGATATTCATTTTATATTCATCTAAACCTTACTAGTCAAACAGCAGAAAAAAAATACAAGTTGTCATTCTTAATCTCAAATGTAAATTTACTGTCTTTAACTTAATTCTGTATTTATTTTTACACCTAATAGATTTAAATTGTTCAAGACTCATGGTTTTCATTGGTGCAATAAAACCTTAAAATGAAGCATTAAATGAATTTCAAATATACCATCTTTTTACCATAGAGTTGAAATAATTACAAAGCCATTAAATTTTTTCATTGAAAAACCATTTAATTTGATAGCTATTGATAGTGGATGTACAGAGGTTTTCCTTTCTGGGTTGCCTGTGTAGCAGTGATGATACATAAGAATCACTATCCGTCATCTTGAATTGTCAACTTCCACTTTGTCTTCATCTCCTTGTAAATCTGTGAATCAATTTCCATGAAATATTCAGGGAATCTTTCGTTTTATGTTATCAGAAGACTTATTTTTAGGGTTTCTGTAATAAAAGATGTGTGGTCTTTTCATCAGGAAAAATTGATAAAACACGTCAACTACTTGATAAGAATGTTTTCTTTTTGGAAGCTTTTTCTATATCCCAACATTTTTGGAAGGGAACCAGTGAGAATCACAATGACATCGAGATAAAATTTAGATAATTTGGCAGTAAAAATGTTTTATTTATATTTTCAGACAGAAATGACTGAACCTGTCATATTCAATCAGCCTATCTAATGCTTATGCCTTCAACTCTGAAGTATACCTTAGCATGACTTAATGGACTCTGCTAGATTATATGGAAAAAAATGCTTTACACAATTAGTAAATATATTAGATGTCCAGGCTTGAGAGAAAATTTACCCATCTGATGCTTTATATGTTAAAGTTTTCAACAAAGAGAAATTTGAACCTCTAAATAATGTAATAACAAGGTTGCTATAACAATGCTAGATTTTATTCACATGCTTTATGTAATTTTATGAATCTCTTGTTATTTAACTAAATCACATGTTATTTCACTAAGGCCAAAAAAAATAATATGTGTGTTTCCTATTACATCAGTTTTCAAAATAGAGTCGGTAGGTCGGCTTTATCCTTTTCTGTATGTGACAATGCGACCTTCTTTTTACTCCTATTAAATATGTATAGATATGGCAACATTTGTGGTAAAGCAATCATTATTGCAACAAGCTTCAATTTTATAAACTGCTGGCCACCAGCAGGTTGGCCGACATGATTGTTTTGATAAATATGAAACCCCAGATGTTGACGGAACGGACCTGGTTTTTTTCCGAAAATTTTAAAATTTTCAAAATCGCAAATACATGTACGTTAGGGTAGGCAAAACAACCGCAAAAAAAAAGAGTCGGTCATGTAACCGGAAACACACATATATTTTTATTTGGCCTTAATCAAATGTCTTTAACATCAATAATATCTTTCTGATTTTGAATAACTGGTTGAACAAAAATATTATTCATGAGTTGTTTTAATCTAAATATAATGTTTTGCTGCTATCATATATAAATTTTCTGATCAGTCTATCAATAACAGTGTCTTCAAAATTTTAAAGATGAAAATTGAGATACTTTATTTTTGAGCTATCATGGTGTTCATGATTTTCTCATTTTTAATCTGACTTAGAATCTCTTTACTGATGTGCAACTAACACTAACAATAGCCCTATTTAGAAACTTTCTGTCTGTTTTCCCAAACCCATCTCTAAAACTATTATTTTAAGGGAGCTATATTCCTTTTGAGTTATTACTGCTGGTTTGCACAAACAATTATGAGGAGTAGAGGATAACCAATTTTACATCTCTGTTCATTTGTGACTGCTATTTGGTTTATACAAATTTCAAAACTGCTTAATATTTTTGGCTTCTGCTTTTAAATAAGATACATTTATTATTAAAGTTAAAAGAATTAAAAATGTCTGTAAATTCAGTTAATACATAAGTTTCTATTTACCTCTCATTGTTAATCTATTCTGCTGGGAACCAGTAGTCAGACATTTAAAAGGAAGTAACTCCCTTGAAATTAGTTTTAAAGTTAGGATGTGAAACAGAAAAGGGTTTCTAGATAGGGATATAGCATTAATATATCCTGGCCAATGCTAATCAAATATCTGATCTAGGATGCCAACATCCAATAGAATCATATCCAACAACATTTTCAATGAAAGGATAGCTATAAATTCAAATATTAATATAGGTTCTTATAGTCGCTTACCTTATATCCCTTACCAACCAGCCGCTGTACTGTGTACAACCTGTAACGATGACACATTTTTTGTTTTCTCAGTGAAAGCAAATTTTTACAACAGTTGACTAACCAGTATATACAGATCTTCTGGAATCTTCATAAAGAATCTCAGATGTTTAACAAATAGGTAGCCATTTTTTCAAGCTGTTGAAATATATTTCCAAGATACAGAAAGCATGCTTGAACGTTTGAAGAAATGGTCAGTGTTTGGCCGGGTTGCATAGAGTGCAAATCCGGATTAAAGTATGGTGAATGTTGGGTGGGCGGGGAAAATGGGTACCTATTTTGCGAAATCAACTCCTACAGTTTTTCACCCACATCCTTGAAACGTCATAGAATGTTTCTATATATATTGAAGATGTGCACCTCACTTTATGGAATTATTTCAGGAATTAGTTCCCATTTTTCCAAACTTTGGAACTTAGTCGTTTTTTATTGACATCTTTAATAGAGGGTATCTATTTTGTGAAATCAACTCTTCCTACAGTTTTTCACCCATATCCTTGAAACTTCATAGAATGTTTCTACATTGTATATATATTGAAGATGTGCACCTCACTTTATGGAATTATTTCAGGAATTATTTCCCATTTTTCCAAACTTTGGAACTTGGTAGTTTTTTATTGACATCTTCAATAGAGGGTACCTATTTTGCGAAATCAACTCCTCCTACAGTTTTTCACCCATATCCTTGAAACTTCTCAGAATGTTTCTATATATATTGAAGATGTGCACCTCACTTTATGGAATTATTTCAGGAATTATTTCCCATTTTTCCAAACAAGTGTTTATCAATATGTAATCAAATCAAATATTGCTTACTTCACCTATTTCTAAATTGATGACTGCCTCTGTGCTCATACACCAACATACAATGTGTCTGATTTTGTCTATATAAATATTGATGACTGCCAATGTGCAATATGATCTTGTAATCACCTTTGTCACCACTAAGTAAAGCAACCCGGCCATTTGTGTCTTTGACCCATTTTTTAACACATATTAAACATGCCTTTTTCAAGAATTCAGTTGCACTTTAAGTTAACACTTGTTTAAGGTAGAAAAACTGAGAAGTCAACAATTGTGTCATCTTTGTAACATTACCAGATGTATTTATTGTTATATTATGATTTTTCTTCAACTTTTTATGGGGGGCCCAGTGACCGAGTGGTCTAGGTAGTTCGTCATGACTACTAATGATCACTAGCCTGTCAACACTGAGGTTATGAGTTCATATCTCACCTGTGGCAGGGTGTGTTCAATTCTGATATAAATTTACAAGGATTGTCAATTTTCCTGCCAAAGGGTGTGGTTCTCTCCGGGTTCTCCTGCTTCCTAAAAACTGGCCAAATGTGCTGCAATATAATTAAAATTAGATCTACTAATTGCTCCTTTCACTCACTGCATGTAGATCGAACAACACTCCATTTTATGTTCTGTTCTGATAACCTATTGAGAATCCTCGTGTTTCATCCTTAGGCTAATGCCTTCAAAATCATGAAGGCCGAAATCTGGTTTGCTGATAGGAAAGATCATCAAATTAGAAAGTAAAACGCAGTGTTGTTAGATCTACATGCAGTGACTGAAAGTGGCAATTATTATATCTAATTTTAATTAAATTAACTGTGAAACTTCAGCTACAGATCAAGTAAGAGTTGCGTGCTGATCATATAATTTTTGAGAGAGTAATTGCCCTTGGAAATTGAAATTATTGCCAAAATATTAGTTTTTGGAATTTTTTTTGCAAACCCTTTCACCAACTGAACCAATTCACATAGTCAAGGAGCATTTGGTTTATATTACATGTATCACAGCTCTAGATGGTAAGGGACATTGTGCTATGCAATACTGTCAGACTGCTTGTTTATTATGGACTAGATGTACTTGAAATATTGAACAGTAATTGCATCGATCTATTTGTTTATGTTTTGTGAAGTGTAAATAATGTAATTGATTTTTGTAATGTTGACCTCAATTCACTAGTATTACTAATATTGCAAAACCTATCAACACCAATCGTTGTTTAATTAAAGACTTACCAACATTAAACATTCTGTAAACCGAACATTTGTTCACACCAAACCTTGTATAAACCAAAATCCCTGTCCACAACAAACCCTGTCTACTGCAACCACTGTGTAAAACCACAAACCTGTTTACATAAAGCCCTGTTTAAACTAAAAACTTATCTACACCAAACTTATATACAGTTTTCTTTTTTTTATCTCAAACTTCCTATATATATATATATATAATATCTGAAAGTAATTTGTTTGGTCCAAAGAAACCATTATACACTGTATTCACTCCTGATATCTCAAACTGTTGCAAACATCTTGGTCTTTATATAAATTGAATCACCTTGACCTATATTTTGCAAATGAATGACTTTGTTTTAAATCAATTAGACTTTAGGCTGCTGTATTTCTTTTTATTAAATTTCATAATTTTAGATTTATGTAGAAGCATTTCAGACTAGTCCATATTTTGTGTTATTCAATAATATATATATATATATAATTTAATAGAAAAATTGCATAGATGAAATTTTGAATAAAAAAGGGTGTTCACTGGTCAAAAAAGATATTCACCTCTAAAATAAGGGAAACCATTTATTTTTAGAATCTTGGAAATCCCCAATTTTTATCCTCCAATGGAAATTAATTTTGACCTCACGTGCTTTTAAAGCAGCGTATATGTACCATAGTGGAAGTGAATCTCTGTCTGAAATTTGTCTCATCATGGCATCATAAACAATGACTGTAGGAAACAGAAAAAAATCAAGGAAATTGGCTATTGCCACTATGACAACAAACTAAAATGTTTATTTGCATTATTGAATAAAACAATAACTGTCTTTTGATTCTGTAAATGTGTGGAGTTATTGACTTTTGAAAAATTGTCATTCACCTCGCCTTTTGGGCTCGGTGAATAACAGTTCTTCAAAAGTCAATAACTCAACACCTTTGCCTCATCAAAGACATTAATTGTATAACATTGCACAGTGAACTGTTTTTAGAAACAGGTGATTTCCAATTCATGCTCTTTACAGTGAAATGTAATAAAACACAATTTTAGCACCTCAATGTCGTGAAATATCATGTTTAGAATAGAATATTATTTTTCCTGATGCATATTAGGTTTTGTAATTATAACATTTTAAGGGTTGAGTGTTATTCATATAATGTTTCATGCCTCTCAGAAGATTTAGAAACCATTGTGTTATACTGACATGTATTTTGTACAGGAACAAACATAATGAGTTGTTGTATGAAGGATATTATATATCATAATTACATGCTATTTTCATATGTAAAGATTCATTATGTACATATACATGGTAATGTGTGATAATGTGATAGATGCATAATATATTGAACAGTTAAAACATTTATGATTGTAGACTGGCTGTAATTCATATTGAATATTTTGAATAGGATTGTATTTTTGTAGTGGAAGCACTTTGTATACATATTTTACATGTATTTGCCTTGCCATTAATGAAGGAAAGAAAGGTCAAAAAAAATTTGAAAGGGGAGATAATTTGTTTTTTTTTTTTTAGTCTACAAATTAGAATGAATTGTAATTTGAGCAGATCTGTTATCTTCTATCTGTCATTTTAGTAGAGCATAAAAGTTTTATGAAAAATCTGTCTCTCATTGAAACATAAAATATTTGTAATTGACTTACATTGTTTTAAGTAACAATTTCTGCTTTTAAGCTCACCTGGCCAAAGGCTATGTGAGCTTTTGCCATCAGTTGGCATCCGTCGTCCGTTGTAAACTTTTCACATTTTCATCTTCTCCTCTGAAACTGCTAGGCCAGATGGAAAAAAACTTGACATTAAGCATATATTGGGGGTCCTTTATAAAGTTTCCTTATTTCATTCTGATCGGACTACAAATATGGCCGTAATGGGCAGTTCTTATTTCTGATTGGCTGATATAAAAAAATTTCCTCTGAAATCGCTTGGCCATCTATGGGAGGTTCTTTATAAAGATTTCTCATTTTGTCCCAATCGGACAAAAAATATGGCTGTAATGGTCAGTTCTTGTTTCTGATTGGCTGATATAAAAAACTCTTCTTCTCTGAAACAAATGGAACTAAACTTGATAGGAAGCATATATGAGAGGTCCCGATCAGAATACAAATATGGCCGCCATGGGGCAGTTCTTGTTTCTGAAACCACTAAGCCAATTAGAACTACACGTGGTAGCAATGGTCCTTATACATTTTGTAAGATGGTCCACTTTGTGAATTGTGTCTGATGACCTGGACTGTCAACCAAGATGGCCACCACAGCTGAACTTAGTTTAACATAGGGCCCTATAGGAAAATTCTTTGAAAAATCTTTTTGTCTGAAACCACTCGACCAATTGGAACCAGACTCGGCAGGAATGGTCCTTGGTAGGTCCTCCTTCAGAAAAATGTCCGATTTCGTGGACTGTGAACCAAGATGACCACCACAGATGAACTTAGTTTAACAAAGGACCCTATAGGAAATTACCAATTGGAACTAAACTTTGGTCCTTAGATGGTCCTCGTTCAGAATTGTGTCAGATCACCCAGATTGTCAACCAAGATGGCTGCCTCAACCGAACTTAGTTTAATATAGGACCCTATGGGAAAATTCATTAAAAAATATTCTTGTCTGAAACCACTTAGCCTGTTGGAACAAGACTTAGCAATAATGGTCTGCCACAGCCGAATTTAGTTTAATATAGAACCCTACAGACAAAAAAGCCAACACTGCAACACTTAAATTTTTAGTCTCTGCTTAAGGTGAAAAGTTAAATTCAGGTGAGCGATACAGGCTCTTGAGAGCCTTTAGTTTATTTTTTTGTCAACCATATGTATATTTATTTAGATCTGGTATCAAAATATTGTAAAGATCTGTTAACATCTCAAAATAAACATGATTGTTTTAATAGTCATTTAGATTAAACTGCAAGGGAAATCTCAGTTTTGTGAAATTTCTTTTCTGTGTATTTTAATATTGTTACAGTATCATAGATAATAAATAAAAGAGGAACATTTTCTTAAATTATATGATTGTATGGTAATATATTAATAATACTGTTGTATTTATGTTTCTGTGTTCTATGTGTAAAATTGTGTGTTGATGCAGAGATAAAAATATGAGCTCAATCTGTTTAACATGTATATGTCAGAAAGAGAAATTTATAGCAGAGACAGTATAAATTCAGTGTCAAAGTTTGGTGATCTGTTCCATCTATTATTGATTAATATCTTGACCCTATATTAATCAGGGGGTTTCATGTGAAGTTGACCAATAACCAAGATCTCACTTTCATTTACTACTGGATACTAATACTAATGAGCTATTTATTTATATGGCTTTATCAAAATTGTAAGATTTAAACATTTTCAAAGGGATAACTATGTCAGCTTGACACATGTCAAACCAAAAATATATCTACTCAAGTATCATTTATTTGCAAGCAAGATATTTATGTTTCAGCCCTTGTTGAAATAATAGGAAAACAAGAACATTAATAGGTGTGTAGGAATTAATTCATTATAGCATTAATGATAAATAAGGAGTACCCCCTGTTTAGAGGAGGGTAGTTAATGAAGGTGAATAACTTGTTTATGATACATTTTTGAACCCAGGTAAACTACTTTTATTTTGGTTATTCAATTAAAAAGTATATGGTAATGAATTATCTCCCTTTGTGTCATATTTATTTATTTATACTGTTAAGCAGATTATTTTGACCACCAGTTTAATTTATTGTGGTAACCAGAGAAATTGAAATAAATAATTATCAATTGAGATGTTATTTGCTTCACACAACTCACAGATTAATTTTAAAATTTCATGCTATATTCAGTGCATATCATCTTGAAGAAGGTGGATATTTGTGACCAATTGATTATGGTATCATTACTCATGCATAACTGACCAAATAAGTTTTCCAAATGTCCCAGGAGACCTTATCTTATCAACCTTATCTTCACAGGTGCTGCACACCAATTACAAAGTGTGAATCTTAATATTAAACATGTTTCTTGCTTAAAGCTTTTGGTTCAATTTATGTATTTAAAAAAAATATGTACATGGCTATATATGATTTATGGTCACCCTCTGCCATTAACGTTTGTCTGGATATCTTATGATAGTTTATAACTAGCCTGACTACAATTTGAACTGAGGTGCTGAAGGCTGTTGAATCTAATTGTATTTAACAAAGGATGGTAAGTTTTATTGTCAAAGGCTGTGGTACTCCAGCTGACTTCACAATTGAGTAATGTAGTAATTTGAGTACTCCAGCTGCATTCATCATATACTAAAGTAGTACTCAGATTACTCCAGCTGCCTTCACCATGCTCTTAAGAACCAACTGCCTTCACTGTGCTCTTAAGAAGTACTCGGAGTACTCCAGCTGCCTTCACCAAGTAGTACAACTGCTTTCACCATGCACAAAAGTAGTACTCTGAGTACTCCAGCTGCCTTTGTCATGCACTAATGTGGTACTAGAGTATTCCAGATGCCTTCATCATACTCATAAGTACTCCAACTGCCTTCAGCATGCTCTATGCCATCAACCCTTATGGGTATAATTGTGAATTTATTGAATAATTAAATTATATAGTACTCGGAGTACTCACATGCCTTCAACAAGCTCTAAAGTACTCCAACTGCCTTCATCATGCACAAAAGTCGTACTTGGAGTACTCCAGCACTATAGTAGTACTCCGAGTAATCCAGCATAAATGTAGTACTCAAAGTACTCCAGCACTAAAGTAGTACTTGGAGTACTCCAGCACAAAAGTAGTACTCAGTGCTCCAGCCCAAAAGTAGTACTCAGAGTACTCCAGCACAAAAGTAGTACTCAGAGTATTCCAGAACAAAAGTATTACTCGGAGTACTCCAGCACTAAAGTAGTACTCAAGAGTACTCCAGCACAAAAGTATTACTCAGAGTACTCCAGCACAAAAGTAGTACTCAGAGTATTCCAGCACAAAAGTAGTACTCAAAGTGCTCTAGCACTAAAGTAATACTCGGAGTACTCTTAGCATTAAAGTAGTACTCGAAGTACTCTGGCACAAAAGTAGTACTCAGAGTACTCCGGCACAGAAGTAGTACTTGGAGTACTCCAGCACAAATGTAGTACTCGGAGTACTCCAGCACAAAGTAGTACTCAGTGTACTTTAGCACAAATGTAGTACTTACAGTACTTCAGCACTAAAGTAGTACTCAGAGTATTCCAGAACAAAAGTAGTACTCGGAGTTCTCCAGCACAAAAGCAGTACTTACAGTATTCCAGCTGTCTTCACCGTGCACTAAAGGTCTTTTGTAGAATGTTGCTTAAAACGCTAGTAAATAATTTCCCTGGCTTTCGTTAGCAATACATACAAAAATTCCATATTATAACATAATACATTGTGTATAGAACCTATAATCAGAAACAAAATACCTATGTATAACGATTGATAAATTTACATGTTATGGGTTACAATACTGTGTGTGATTTTCACGTAAAAAATCATTACTTGACATCTCTGCATTTTATTTCAATCTTTGCAAGGAAAATACAATTTTGGTAAATATTTCAAAATAACTTCATATTTGTATCTTTAACCGATTTTCCAATATTTTGATCTCGAGCACTTCTGATGAGTTGTCAGTCAACGAAATGGCCATACAGTGCATCAAATTTATTTCGGTATTTTGTGATACGTATTATTATGGTGTCTTTATATGGATAACAAACGTTAATATGAGAAAACGGATATGGAGTTGAATTTCAAGAGGATACGTTACATCTAAATGGTGTATTTACTGGAGTATGGTTCGAAATTAAAATATTTAAAAAAAAAAACATCGTACAGTCCATGTTGAGGTGTATGATACATGTGATAGATCATTGTACAGTTGTACATGTATGCATATTTATTCCCTCACTTTCGAAGATTGTTTGATGATATTGCGGTTGTCTCGATCCGTCCTTTATATTTTCTTGAGACGTCTATTCTTTCTTCTCTTTTGGATGTAGGGACCACCTGTAGATACGCAGTATGGTTTTAGAATTTTGATTTTCTTAACTTGAGGCCCAACTGGATCGAATTTCTTGTGAATTTAAGCTTGTGACTAAACTCCTCTTTCATTTTCAATTTATGCATTTTATTTTTAAAAGTATTGCCATAACCACTATGTAGATGTACTGTAACGTTTTATAATTTTGATTTTCAAAACGGACACACAGTGCCGAATTTCCAGAATTTGAATTTAAGCCTTTGACAAGACTCCTCTTTCATTTTGCAATTTATGTATTTTACATGTTTTGTTTCTTTTTGGTATTGTCATACGTCATACATATTAGATGAGCAATAAGGTCTTAGAATTTTGATTTTTAAACTTTGGGTCACAATTGTCGAATTCGGAAAATTGCTAGTTTAATTAGATAGTGGCGTAACATGGTAATTAAATTCCTCTTTCACTTTTTCGATTTATCCATAAATTTTCTTTACGCTATTGTCAGAACACCATAGGCCTATGTATATACGCAATAAGGTTTAGAAGTTTTATTTTCACAACTTTGGGACGACAGTGGCCGAATGTTGAAAATTATAAGCTGTGAACTATCTTTCATTTGGTTTAGTGACTGATCTAATTTTAAATAGAATAAGTGTATACTATTTGTAGATGGTATAAAAGGTTTTATATTTTTAACTTTTGGTAAGTGCCCCAAATACCTGAATATATGTGCGGGGATCACTATCGATTCCGACGGAAGTTTATACATAAAAAATATGTTTTGTAACTTTGATGCCAGCCTGTTATACTAGTCTATTTCTTCATCATTTCATTGTGTACATCGAGCGTTCAATTTTTACACCTCAGATGCAATGTCTAATACTTTCAGTTTCACCCGGCCCGTTACATTTAGGATAACGGATAACAGGAAAGGTCAACAATAACATACCAATCACTATGAATCAATCAAAACAACCCAGATGACAGAACTCCGAACAAAAAATAACATAAAGAAGCAGAAAATTTTTTAACATAAACACAGAGAGTCGAATACAGACACTTAACAGTGGTGGGGTTAAACCGGTTTAATTTATGGGTACCCCCCCCCCTCCCCCCCCAACCCCTTATTATCTATCCTGCCACTTTAGCTAAAACACTCTATAAAAACCAATACAGTATGGTTACCAAAAAGGTGACCGCTTGCTAGAATTGCAAAATTAGACTGGACGGTACACAATTTAGATAGCAGGGTCGGGTCAGAATATGCTCGTTTTAACTGTAAACTAGCTGACTATGGCTCTTATAGCTGTAGGTCGGATACTGTCGCTTTACTAAACGAAAAAGACTGAAATAACACTCTCATAAAGGTTTATAGTTCAATAAAAATCTGCAGTATTCGTGAGAGGCCAGTATCAATTAAAGTCTTTTATAGAAGTTTTTTTAATAGTCGTATGATTTCGATGTTCAAAATATTCAACCCTTGACCAAATTCGTGCAAAACGTATAAGCTGTGAGATGTATACTACATACGATGGTACCACAGGCACATGCTCTCCGTCAAGAAAGGGGGTGTTATAGTAATTTGAAAATTAAAATCGTCCCTTTTATCAAACATGTTCGTAACTATTTCCATTTTTGATATTTATAGTAAAATCTAAAAAAAAAAACAAAAAAAAACAGCATTTGCTATTCCTGTTAGTGTTGTGTAAATGCAGCTCTTTTGTATAAATGTCTTTTGCATATTTAACTCGGAAAATCAGGGTTATCAACAGTAAGTACATCATCAAGATACCTGCAATTGTTGTTAAAAATGCCAATTATAATTCATCGTGATTCTGTATTTCACATTTGAGGAGTTTTTTCATGTAAGTTGGTTCATAAAAATATAAAAATAAGTCCACAATAAGAGAAGCACAGTTTATACCCATAAGAATCCCATGCAGTGATCTATCGATATACGGTACATGCAACCAAAACGAACAAAAATGTTGTCCGGCAAGAAGTGTATAATTTATAGGGCCTTGATCATGTCATCGCTTAATTTGTCTAACAACTGTAATTTGCATACTTTTTATGACTGGAAAGTTTAGCTTCCTCTTATGGTCCACATACATGTGATCAATGTTGAAGATCTGGGGGGGGGGGGGGGGGGTAAGTTGACCATTTTATGACGGGGGTGCGTCGGTGAACTTGAATCCCGTAGCCGAAATTATCACGTTATATCGAATTTGTGACCCGAAAATATCCAGGAAAGCTAAAATTGCATACCCAAATTTATCCAAAGATGATTCCTGATGAGACATTCATGAATTTATACATTTAACATTTATATCTTTTCTTTTGATCGGCCTTTTATTGTGAAAAGTCAACCTGAATTCTCCTCATTGCTTTATATAAAGATCTGCAGAAATTTTTAAAATTCTGACGCAGAGTGTCAAAAAATCCCGACCCGAAATCTCAGTCCATCGGTTTTGTAAAATCTTGACCCGAATTTGCCGCACGTCCCGTAAATATCGTTGAGTTACATCCAAAACTTTTTTTATTATTATATATAAAGATAAATGTTTTGTATGTACAAATCGCATGAATGAATTTTCGGTAAATTTTCACCATAGGTACCACTAGTGAAAGGGTCGTTGTAAAGCACTGGTGTATGTGCAATATGATTCGGTTATCAGCTTTTATTAGATTGACAATAATGGCGGAGGAAGGAAAGAAGAATCCTGACTTGAACGGAAATAAATCGCAATTTGACAAACCAGAGTCACCTGAAACAACATACACACAACCAACATATCTCCAAAACTTGCGTCAAAGAAATCAACATAAAACTTATGATGATGAGGATGACCGACGCAACAAATATCAAATGAATATGCGAGACTATGCACACCAACTTGCCCCTTGGGTTTATAACTACAGATTATGGGCAGCTATGTCAACTTTTCCACCAGCATTTCCATACCAAATGATGAGTTGTTTCCCACTTGGGAATGGGCAAATATCATCAATGAATGGAAGTTCTACCTTAAGTGCCTCTTCATTACATGCTCCTCTTTCAACTCCTAGGAGACATAACTCTCATTTAAATCATACAAGACAGTCCATGCATAGATTAGGTAATATGATAACTAACATTAATATCTCAAATTAAAGTCTAGCAGGCATTAGTTTACATGTAAGAAAAGGTAATTTCCCCAACTCCAATTTGGGCACCAAACAAATTGATTACGACATATATATAAAATATGAAAATATGCCGGGGTGGTGCTGGCATTTAAAAATTGTCGCCAAAAAAAAAATCGCCAAAGAATCATTTTTGTCGCCAGTTTCAAAATTTGCCAAGTCACCTTCCCCCTTTTGGAAGCATTCTACCATACGTAATTGTTCTTTTATTCATTACTATCATGACTATATGAAATACCATGGCCTGAAAAGTATTTTGATGAAATGTTTTAATGGCAGTTAACTCTCATCTGAAATGACCTTTATCTTGATGGCAAGCCTAATAAAACATTGATTGTTCCAAATGTGTTTGTTGATGTTAAACCGAAGTGACATAAACATCTTTGCAGATTGGAAATTTTATGATATAATGCTTTTAAAGGTGTAAAAAGCATGCTTATTTAATTTCATGACTAATAAAATTACCTAATAAAAATTGGGATAATATAAATACTATCTAAGTATATAAATTGAATTGTCCTCAGAGTGGTCAATCAGTTGAGCAGTCAAGTGTAAACGATCTCAGCACCTTCGAGTTCTTGATTGTGTTTGTTTACTGTTGAAACACCTGTGTTTATTTACCTGATGTAAACTGTTCTGTTATCATAGATACATGAGATAATTATATAAAACTTACAAATGATGTTTCTTAGTCGCCATTTAGAAATGTTTTCACATAAGTGACAGATTTAAAATAAAAAAAAGATCGAAAAATTATGTCGCCAGAAATATTGTCAACTGTAAAATTCTGTCGCCAGATTGAATAAAAAATCGCATTTGACAACATTGGCGAAGCCCAGTGCGGTCCCTGAATATGTGCATTAAAAAAATCATCCAACTAATTTGCAGCAAAAAAGCGAAATAATAGTAAACATCCAAATAATGAAAAGGAAAGAGTGGATACTAGAATTTGGCAGATATATAGAAGACAGATTATTCGATCTAAGCATTATTAGTATGCAATCAGTGGTAAAGTCAGTGATGGTTAATTAAATTTGATTGATTTATGTATTTTTGGGGGCTTGACAAATTTCAGGGCATTTGGCTATATGATTGCAGTCTGTTTTAATGGTGGAGGAAGCCCGAGAACCAACGACCTATGGCAGGAAAACTGACAATCCTTATCAATTAAGATCTGAGTGGAACACAGTTCACCACAAACTGGATTCAAATACATGAACTCATAGTTAACAGAAAAGTTATAATATGTAGTTAAATGAACAACCTAGATCACTAAGCCACTGCTGCTCCTTTTCACTTATTATTCAAACATTTATTTTATGTTCGAAATTCTATGAATCAAGTTTTGAAACGATACCAAGACGAGTAGAACATAAATTAACCAATGAGCCCAAAGCTTGGATGGTTTTAGATGACCTAACTCTAAGGGATGAGAATAATAACATGAACAAATAAATAACTTTATGTCCCCTTATATTTATTGAAAAATGTATTGATTATTGCAGGTACAGAGTACTTGATCCCACCATTATGGAAAAGGGTTTTAGCTGAGCTTATTGATTTTGTAGTACTGTTTTATTTAAAAATTCTCATCATGATTGTAGTGATGAGGCAGATGGGTATACTGTAAGTAATACATATCTATTAGTTATTTGTTATTTGATCATTTTAATTGAGGTTTTATCTTTTTAAAAATGATAACTTCTCATTGAAAACTTACATAAATATATCACATCCTCAGAAAACTATACATGCAAGGAGAACAAAACACAAAAATAAAATAAAAACAGAGAAGTAGGAGTTTTAATGATATGGAAATAATAATAATAGTTTATTGTCATATAAGCTGAATATAACAACATAGAATCTATAGAAACATTTTTATATGGGACTTTAATCTTCTCATGCAGTCTGAAAATATACCTTATGTTGGAGACTGTATGACAACCTCTTTGGATTCCATGCAGTCTGAAAATATACCTTATGTTGGAGACTGTATGACAACCATGCAGTCTGAAAATATACCTTATGTTGGAGACTGTATGACAACCTCTTTGGATTCCATTTCAGATTTGTTATCTCGTTGTTAACCCTTATCTCATTTAATTTAATGCATAAATAAAGTGACTATCACACAAATCAAAGACCGTGTAAGAACCAATGGCAGTAAATTATTGATCAGTTTTCTTCTTGTGGTAAAAGCTAACTGAAAAATTTGATAGTTATGACTACTGATGTAACCAGATACTGTAAGTTCAGAAATTATTGTGTGCATTTATTATTGTGATTTTGTAATTTTAGACCAAAATGTGATTTTAATTTTTTCCGATATTGAGAAAAATCCTGCTTCATATATATAAAAAATTCCAAAATGCTAGTTGATTTAAATTATTGTGATTACAACCCTGTCGCTTTTTTCGCAATAATAAAAACATTGCAATAATTTCCGAATTTACAGTATCATGTTTTAGCTTTGTATATAACAGTACCATATGCAGATGTATATAAATATACAATTGAATTATATGAAAATATTTTCAGGAAAACAGAAAGTTTCCTAAATGTCCAGATTGAAGTCCCATATTTTGACCTGAAGAATATGGAAATGGACATCGACAAAGCATTTACAATGACCTCAGAAATAATTGCTTTAGAAATAGTGAATCGGATAATGATAACATTATTTGAGGTAAGAATGCATAGTTAAACCTGCTATAATAACCGTGTTGAAAAATACAATCATGATTTAATCCCATAAAATTAATCTCTAAAAAGGGCCAATGAGTGGACACTGAAATCTTGTTCCTTGTTAGATTTATCCAATTTTATATTTTGCAGATTCACTATATTTTGTTGTAAACCATATTTTATGGGTTCTTTTTAAAGCAAGAACTTAGGTATTAGGTGAAATGCATGATTAATATTGTGAATTTACTAGAAAACTTCAAAACCATATACAAAAAATTTAAACAATCAAACAGCAGTTAATTTGTACAAAACTTTTGAAGGCCCTAATACTGTCTTTTAAAAGATGTGTTTGACAAACTAATTTTGATGTCATATGACTATTGATAAAAAAAAAATATTCCAGTATTCCATTCAACTGAAAAATCATCTGAGGCAAAAACATTCATTCTAATAACCTATTCTGAAAGAAAAATATTTGATTGAAACTCAGTTTTGGTGAAATGCATTACTTTTGTGGTATATTTTGTAGACATTTTGCATACGGAAGGGCATGCGTGGAACTGTAGGTGGTGCCACACCTGGGAAGAGACTTCTGGGGATGGTTGTAGTTTCCTGTGATAATATCATGGATCTAGGAGATGGAAAAGTTGTTGTGATTCCTGCAAGGGATATTGGTTTTATAAGGTAAATGCTTGATATATCACAACCGTCAACATGTACAGAGATTTCACTTGTACAGGTGCTAGTGGCTATCCAGAACTTAAGCAGGGGCCAACATTTTTCTACATGTTGAAAGCCTTGCTGTTTCTTTAAAATTTAGTTATTTTTGTCTTGAAAAGAGGAGGTATAACAATTCACATTTTTTTGCCTCCTCACACATTGAATTATGAGTACCAGTAATATTTCAAATACAATGTAAATGTGTGCATACATACCAAATAATTCGGGGCCTCGTTGGCCGAGTGGTCTAGGTAGTTCGTCATGACTACTAATGATCACTAGCCTGTCAACGCTGAGGTTGTGAGTTCGAATTTCACCTGTGGCGGGGTGTGTTCGACTCCGATCTTAATTGACAAGGATTACCATTTTTCCAACCGTAGGTCGGTGGTTCTCTCGGGTACTCCGGCTTTCTCCACCAATAAAAACTGGCCGCCGCGAAATAGCCAAATGTGCTGAAAACGCCGTAAAACCCCAACTAAACAAACAAACAAACCAGATAATTCCAACTGAGGCACACTTACATTTATAGTTAATGATACCATGATGACACTGTAATATGTCCAAAATGTGTCATTTTCAACAAAATCCCCAAAATGATTCAACTTTATGACAGATTTTAGTAGAAATACTTGAGCAAGAGGAAGAAACAAAATGAATTTACACATTTCAAGTATCTTTAAAATACACATGAACAACTACGAGTGAAATATCTTTTAGGTACTTAGTACTGTAGCTCACATCTAAACCTAGATAAAATTTTCTACCAATACAAGTATATACATACAATGTATACATGTAGTTTAATATCTTGTTGGTGCTCTGTTGGCTCATATCAAAATCCAGAAGAAATTTCCAATTGTTTTTGTCTTGATGTATTTAGATGTCAGTTGTATGAACAGTTGTGTGATATACTGATACATGGATATAAAAATATTAATTAATACATGTATGTTCCATTTTGTCCTCCACAGTGCACTGGTACGATCTGTGATAAAGAACTTTACACTTGCGTTCTTCTTTCCGGCCTGTTTTACTGTGTTCTTCTTTCAACACAACAGAGCAGCTTACGATATATTAGCCAAGACAGTTGTTGTGCAACTTCCACAACCGGTACAGCGGTAGCACAAATCAACGCCGGTTAGAAGTTATCTGAACAAATTCTCTCTTTTAGTTGAGAGAAAAGATATTAATGAATTCTCATCTGTAAAACTTGCCCCAATTCTTTGTTAATTTTAAAAGTCACACTCTAAATATGGAAAAATCTCACCCTTGAATGTTTTTGATTGAGCATGCAAATGGCCATCTGATTTTAAATTTGGCTGTTTCTGCGGTGAAAATAAAGAAATTACAAACTAAAGATATGAAATAAAAAAAAAGATGGGGGTGAATTTTGGAGTAGTTGGACTAAAATTTCATATTATCAAGAGTTTGAACACAAAAATGGGTTCCACCCTGAATATTTGATAAACACAGTTTATTGAAATTGGGATGAGAATCTAATAATATATTTTCACTATCTCACTATATTACATGTGGTACTTAGAATTCAGAATGTAATATACATGTAAGGCCAACTAAAAAGACGTGTGGTTCTGGTTACGTCAAGATAAAAAAATAGGATACGTAGGTAGGGATAGGTTATAGACATTCCGACTTCAACAGTGCTTATTGCCAAAAAAATCTTTAGGGCAGCTGCCAAAAAAAGAGTAGGTACTGGAATCACACAGTATTTTTATTTGGCCTAATTTGGAACCTATATTTCCTTTCCAACTAGTCATTATTATTATATTGTTAATTTTTATACGACCGCAAAATTTTTTTATACGACCGCAAAATTTTTGCGGTTGTATATTGGTATGACGTTGGCGTCGTCGTCCGTCGTCAGCATCGTCGTCCGAAGACATTTGGTTTTCACACTATAACTTTAGTATAAGTTAATAGAAATCTATGAAATTTAAACACAAGGTTTATGACCACAAAAGGAAGGTTGGGATTGATTTTGGGAGTTTTGGTCCCAACAGTTTAAGAATCAGGGGCCAAAAAAGGGCCCAATAAGCATTTTTCTTGGTTTTCGCACAATAACTCTAGTATAAGTAAATAGAAATCTATGAAATTTTAACACAAGGTTTATGACCACAAAAGGAAGGTTGGGATTGTTTTTGGGAGTTTTGGTCCCAACAGTTTAGGAATTAGGGGCTAAAAAAGGGCCCAAATAAGCATTTTTCTTGGTTTTTGCACAATAACTTTAGTATAAGTAAATAGAAATCTGTGAAATTTAAACACAAGGTTTATGACCACAAAAGGAAGGTTTGGATTGATTTTTGGAGTTTTGGTCCCAACAGTTTAGGAATTAGGGGCCAAAAGGGTCCAAAATTAAACTTTGTTCGATTTCATCGAAAATTGAACTATTGGGGTTCTTTGATATGCCGAATCTAACCGTGCTTTTAGATTCTTAATTTTTGGTCCCGTTTTCAAATTGGTCTACATTAAGGTCCAAAGGGTCCAAAATTAAACTTAGTTTGATTTTAACAAAAATTGAATTCTTGGGGTTCTTTGATATGCTGAATCTAAACATGTACTTAGTTTTTTTATTATGGGCCCAGTTTTCAAGTTGGTCCAAATCGGGGTCCAAAATGAAACTTTGTTTGATTTCATCGAAAATTGAACTATTGGGGTTCTTTGATATGCCGAATCTAACCGTGCTTTTAGATTCTTAATTTTTGGTCCCGTTTTCAAATTGGTCTACATTAAGGTCCAAAGGGTCCAAAATTAAACTTAGTTTGATTTTAACAAAAATTGAATTCTTGGGGTTCTTTGATATGCTGAATCTAAACATGTACTTAGTTTTTTTTATTATGGGCCCAGTTTTCAAGTTGGTCCAAATCGGGGTCCAAAATTAAAGCTAAAAAAGGGGTAAATTATTTTTTTTTTGGGGGGGGGGCAATTCTCAACAGCATATGGTATTGCACAAGAAGCAAAAAATTGAATATAAATTCAAATCATATGATCAATTCTAAGTTCTTTATTTCAGTTATTCTGTGTCAGAAACCTATTACATGTATGTGTCAAATATTTGAAGAAATTTTCAAGTGCACAGTATTGCACAATAGCAAGAAATCTTCAATTGCACAGTATTGCGCAATAGCAAGAAATTGATATGTGTGCCCAATTTTAAATTTTAAATTGGTTATTTCTGATTTATATATAAAAACAAATAATACTGATATGGTTTGAATAGGTAAATTAAAAATTTTTAAGTTCTTAGACAACATTCATTCTGTGTCAGAAACCTATGCTGTGTCAAATATTTATTCACAATCCAAATTCAGTATTGTATCAAGCTTGAATGTTGTGTTCATAATTGCCCCAACTATTCAGGGTTCGACATCTGCGGTCGTATCTAGCTGCGCCCAGCGGAGCATTTTATTTTTTTTTAATATTAATTCCGAATATTTTGTTTTCATTGGAATGTTACTATAAATTCAGAAATTTTTAATTGCAAATTTTCATTATTTACAATATTATGATGTTAATTAATATCATTGGTAACTTTTTACGATAGAAAGTCAAAATGCAAGTTTTCAGCTAATATGAATGTTGACTTCTAAAATTTGCAGTAGGCAGTGATTGTAGAAACATCACATTAGTTTTCAAGTTTACAAACAAATGTAGCTGAAAAATTTACTTAAAATTATTTTTTTCCTGTAATATTGATTTTGTATTTTTACTGAAATTTTCCTTTTAGACATGTAATAAATAAATTTAGTGTGATATTAATATAATTTATTGAATTGTTAGCCATTTTGTTTTAATTTATAATTTTACTTTAATATTTAATTTTACTTGTAAATTTCACAGCAAATATAGATATAAATATGATGTCATAATATGATAGCGACTACATTATATTGTTGAAGTGTCTGTATACAATTAGGTTTCCCATTAGATATATCTTGAATACAATGTGCCTCTATGCTAAATACAGATTTGGATCTAACATCACCTTTTAACTTCCACTAGAAAAATAATATGTTAGTTTGTAGAATTAGAGGTCGTGTGACCCCAAGCAGTTAAAGAAAACCTGATTTTCTGTTGAATTTAACAGTCGATTTCAAAGGGTAAAAAGTTTTCTATTTTCTAATTCTAAATTAATATGCATGTACATGTAGATCTAATCCCATTTAACACTGAACATACAGCCCATTTTATTTTACAGAAAAAAAATTCAGCAGCCAAAAAAGAATTTTTCTGTCAATTTTAATTAAATTTCAGTATTAAATATACTGTGAGGTACTATATGAATTTTTTATTGGTACTCATTTGAATTAAACATGAAACCTTAAACAGCTTATTTATGTTTTAATTTAAATTAAATTTGCTCATTGTTTTACTATTTTGTTATATTGTTGTATACAGATGTGATAAAAACATTCAGAAAATAAACCATTACATTATTCGTTTGATTATCCAAGTATATTTATACTCATTTAAGTCGCTGGTGAGGGCAATTAGGCACAGCAAAAAGTAGGCAAGGTGCTGCAGCCTTTTATTTTCTGGCAATTTGGATAACTGTAAGAGTGTTCATGATTGTTGGAATCAATATGTGGTACCTAGCATTGATTGATTGGTATGTCGTTGTTGACCTTTTTTTAATATGTGCAATTTGGCCATTTTTTGGCAAAAACAGTTAATATGGTACAGATTTTATATAATCAGCTCCTTGCATACCTTTAACACAGATCTGGGACACTTTAAAGGATGCTTATGGACAATTAAGATGTGAATGAAGGAATAAGATGCCATTTAAAGAATTTTTTCTTTTTTTGAATTTTCACAAAAATGTATGTTAAATCTACTTATTTTTCACAATATGAGAAACGTCGGTGGTTGATTAATTCTACAAAATTGGTGTAGTATCTCACACGGATTGAATTTATAGTCGTCATTCCAGAGTCATCATCTCTGGTATGGCAGTATATGGGGCAAAATTAAATGCAAACATATGAAACACATCAAACTCGCCCAATGATAGATTGAAGATAAAGTATGAAGAATGATTTCATTTGAAGAATTTTTATTCAGATTTTAGTTCTATGAAGATTTCTAAAAAGGTTTTATTTTACAAGCATCAAAATAACGTTGATGAAAAATGTCATGTATATGTAGTTAAATCGTGAGTAAAAGCAGTCGAATTTGTAAGTGAAACTTTACAACAAGAACCCGCTATCATATTGTGATTAGTCGGTGTGATTGTTATTTTAAAAAAATTGTTTCCAGTCAAAATTAACTTGCCAACGGACAACTAGCAGTCTCTTTTACGACTTTTCCCGACGCCAAAAGATACTTTCCACGGGTAACGGGAAATGGTAATCCTAGAACACTGTTATAATAAATAAATTTTATATTTTCTACCAAGAAAACCTTATACATTTAATGCCTACAACCATTTTCCCCTTGATAACAATTGTAGTTTTAAACAGTTATATAAGAATTCTAAAACAGGCTGTTTAACAACACAGGAATCTCCGACTAAACCAGCTAGAGCTACTGTATTACCGGTATCCACTCTAGGAATTCATACATAGCAACAACATAAACAACAGTTTCTGAATTCTGGTTGATGGATTATATATGAGAACAAATTTAATTGTTTGTGGAGCTATTGGAGATCCCAGACAAGAAAAAAACACAAGTGACATCATTCACCTTACAATTTGATCAGTCAAATGAAAAACAAAATTTAGAAAGATATAATTTTTATTTCAGTAAGTAGATACATATTGTTATGAGAACAAATGACAAATATAGACTAGCTATAAATGCGTTAGTATAGGAGAGAGAAAAAAAAGCCACCCAAATTCCCCTTTTATATAGTGACAGATGAAAAACCAGGTCCATTTTATTATGTCTAAATACAAATGTATACATCAAAAATGAAAAGCAAAGACATGAAAAAAAAACCTCTTGGTATTACAAATAAAAGAAGACATGAATAAATATCAAGTATAATTTTTAGCTCACCTGGCCCAAAGGGCCATGTGAGCTTTTGTCATCACTTGGCATCCATCGTCCGTCTGTCTGTCCGTCAACTTTTACATTTTGATCTTCTCTGAAACCTCTATGCCAAATGAACTGAAACTTGGTATGAAGCATTTATGGAAGATCCTTTATAAATTTTGCATATTTCGTTAAAGTTGTACAGCTAATATGGCAGCCATGATGAATTCTTATTTCTGATTGGTCAAAATTTCAAAAATCTCTGAAGAAACCGCAAAGCCAACTAAACTGTAACTTGGTATGAAGCATTTGTGGAAGGACCTTTATAAAGTTTGCATATTTCGTTCCAGTCGGAGAACTAATATGGCCACCATAATGAATTCTTATTTCTGACTGGAAAAATTTTAAAACTGTTCTCGGAAACCCCAAAGCCAAATGAACTGAAACTTGGTATGAAGCATTTATGGGCGGACCTTTATAAAATATGCATATTTTATTCTGGTTAAAGAACTTATATGGCCGCCATGATGAATTCTTATTTCTGATTGGTCAAAATTTAAAAAAAAAATAATTCTGAAACCTCAATGCCAAATGAGCTGAAACTTAATATGAAGCATCTGAAGAAGAACCTTTATAAAGTCTGCATATTTCGTCCCAGTCGGATAGCTAATAAGGCAGCCATGATGAATTCTTATTTTTGATTGGTCCTCTCCACTGAAACCATATAGACAAATTAACAGATACTTGGTATGAAGCATCTATGGAAGGTCCATTACAATTTTAACTTGAAATAAAATGGATTGATCGAGGTGAACTATACAGGCTCAATTCTCTTGAGCCTCTTGTTTTACAATTATATTACTAAATGATACAGTAAACCTTTGGAGGTTCCACTAATGAAAATTTTAACTGCCTGACCTTTAGTTTACATTATGTCCAACCAGCCATAATTTAAAGCTCCTCTAAGTTCAAATGGCCTATCAGAGAAGCTATAAAATTTATTTAGTCTTCGTGGTCAAAATTTACAATCCCTTGGTTTGTGTTTTCAAGTATCAATACAATTAACAAATGTTGTTTGCCAATCTTCTACAACTCGCATTAATGCATAATAAACTAAACAGTACATCTTATAATAAAAGATTACATGAAAAATTAAGAACAATAAAATGATGTATTTATTTCTGAATTTACAATGTATATCATTGAATTTATAAGACAATGGATTTCCTGATCTTTAACAAAACAAACAAATAAACCTAACAATTGGTCGTGTGTCACCGAAAATTTAAATTTGCATAAATCATTTTAAAAAAACAACCTTTTCCTGAGGTTACTGTACAAACAAAAAATATGAATTGCAAATCCTACTTGTGGATATTGGAGTTGTCTCCCATATGCATGAGTTATCTTTCCTGACAGAAGGTTTCTTGGGCAAAAACTTCTTTTAATCTTTTATAAAAATATTGAACAGGGGAAGTCCTTCATCAGACATTGAAAAATGTGGGAAAATATATCTCATTACATATCATTAATGCATGTGGGGGACATTGTTAGGATGGAAAAATGTTTTGCAGAAAAATTGCAATTCATCCATTGATATCTATGGAAGACACATCATAAATGGGAGAAAACTTCCACAAAGCAAAAATGGAGAATTTCTTAATTTTTTAAAATCAGTATCATGAGAACGATGGCCTAATTTTTATTCTTCTGTCAATGTTATTTTCAACTGTAACAGTTGAACATGATTTAATCTCCAAAATTCCTGCTAGAACTTCGGCTTTAACAAAAGGACCTGCCTCACAACAATCAATCGTGCTACCAACTGATCTTTCCTAGTAGCAATACTCCACTAGTGCAGTCACACGCCAAAAATATATTATGGTGCTTTGGGATATAGAGGATGGATTAGGTATTACATGTAGGAAAAGCAGTTATTTTCTCAATTACTGAAAAAGTATATCCTGGAATATTGATTTTCAGTTCTAAAGTATATACACGTATGTAGTAATAACATGGAATCTGTTTGGATTATAAGACATTCCCAGAAAGTATCAAGACTAAGAAATAAAAAATTGGGCCTACTTTCTGGTGTTACACGTTCTCAGTTGAAAGCCCAAAGTACAAAATTTTAGTTTCTGAAAAATAGGCCAAAAACTGCAGTTTACCCCCTATGTTCTATTTTTAGCCACGGTGGCCATGTTTGTTGACGGACAAGAAAATAAAACACAAATTTATTCTAGATACCCTAAGGATCATTCAGACTAAGTATTGATGTTATTGGTTCAGTGGATCTTTGAAAAAGTTTACGACTGACAAGTAATGGCAAAAGCTCACATGCCCTTTTAGCACAGGTGAGCTAATAAAAAATTGGGCCTTATTTTTGGTGTTACACGTTCTCAGATGAAAGCCCAAAGTACAAAATTCTACTTGAAAATGTGGTGTATTACAAAAAATTTGATATCATTTGCATAGATTTCATAGAGGAAATACTGTTAATTGTATTTCAACATATATCCAGCCATTAACAATTTTAAAATAACAAGCATAGGACAAAACAAAATAAAATAAGAAACAACAACAAATGATAGTGCAGAAAAAAACAATTTGTTATTTCCATTTTTCCTTCAGGCCAGAAAGAGGCAATACATTACCTAAGTTATTGGTATAAAAATTACTATTGTTTCTCATTCCCATATACGATTAAGAGTTAAAATTACTTTGCCATTAGATGATTAAAACTAACATTAGTGTTCATAGGCCATCAATCTTTAGTAGTTATAACAAACTACCTACATTACTTGGATGTTCAAATTAACTGTTTTGAGTGGCCGGCCCACCATACTGTGTGTGCCAAAAGGATAACCAAATTTTTTCTGCTGGAAAACATGGTTATTAATTATTATACACTGAGATCAAATGAATATAAAACATTTAGTGAACACAGATGTCAAACAAAATACATCTATACCCAGTAGAATACTTGCCAGCAGTTTGAATATGAAAACATTTCAACAATTTTAGAAAAAAAATTTAGTTAAAAAATTAAATTTAAGTTTTTAAGATTTTTTGGCCCCATCTGACATGAAAAACTAAAATGAAGATTTCAGATTTGAATTTGTATCATTTTTATTGTACATGTATAATCATTGAACTTTCACAATCTGTCAATCATTGTACAAAATATCTTCCCATGATGCATCAGTGATGTCAAATTTCTGCTAAATCAAGGATTTGAAGAAAATTGAGTGTTTTTACAGTAAATTTTGGTCAAAATAACTATGAGCAACAGCCTTGCCCAAAACGATTTTTAATATAATGTTTGTCTTACATAATGACATATTTCAGTGAAATATCTTTTTGAGCAAAGGTGTTTCTAATATCAAAATTTTGATTCAAAAGTCCAAAAATGTTTCTCGTTGTTATCTTCACAATTAGCCATTCTTGACAGCATACTGCCCGTTACAGAAATTTTTTGTTGAAAACAAAACATCTTCCTTAAATGCAACATTTTAAGAGTACTTAATGATAGCTGAGAGTAAGTTTTTCATTTCTTTTTGATTTTGGAATTAAAGGAGCCTAATCATACATGCCCTTTCTTCTCAGTGCTTGAATATTTTCCAGCATTGAAAAAAACATTTCATTTTAAAAAACTGCTATTACTTGTATAAATATTAAAGATCTTCATACACTGTGCTTGCACAGCCTTTCTTGTTAAAGCTCGGTCTAAATGCAAATGATACATCTAAGGTATCCCTTCATCATGTAGCTTTTCCTAAATCTATCTTTTTCTGTAAAGCCCTAGCAGAATGGTAAATCATTGAGTCTATTATACCAGCAACTGAAATTAAACAAGATGAAATTAATATACTAATCTGAAACAATGGCCATTTTTCCAATTAACATTTATTACCTCCCCTTATTTCTAATTAAGGCTATGTCTCTGTTATTGCTTTAACAGGATTATGAAAATGATAAATCTAGACATAAATATATTTAGTGGATATACCTATATTACCATGGATTAATTAGTATCATTTATTTTCATTGATATAAATTTTATATGTCATTTGGTGAAAATTCATTGTTTTGGGGATAATAATTTTTGGTGTGTGTTTTTTGTTGGTTTGTTGTTTGGTTTTTTTTTTTTATAGATTTTTCTAGCAATATTAATTTTTAAAATATGCATTTCATCATAAACTGATATTGAATTCACAGTGCATGATATAACAATAAAAGTTATTGGTGATCTCATCCAGATCTCAACTATTTTAAAGTTAAAGTTGCTTACTGTAGCAATATAAGTGTAAAACTTAAGTAAGGCCTAAATTGACACAGATCAAAATCAAGGGGCGTAATAAATTAAATTCAAGTGTGATTATTTGAGTTTTATACAAGACCTAAAGTGAAACTAGTGACGTCTCTGTGGAAATTAGATTATTTGGTATAATTTTTAAAGGGAAGATTATAATGTTAAAATACATTACATCATGTTTTAGCAAATATGAATCTGTGATAATGAATATATATATATATAGAATAATAGGTAGTTTCTTTTTTGATACTGGCTACATCATGTGGAATATCTAGACGAGCCCGAAGGCGTGTGAGATCATTTTGAAACACATTCTTGACAGTGAATGGGATAATATTGACCAATTGGATGAATTGACGACTTGTCATCGATAATTTCTGTAATTCATTTTCATTGGACAACCAGATTAGTAGATCCTTCTGCATTACCTCACACAATGTATTGCCTAATATTTTCAGTAACACTCGAAAATATTAGGCAAAAAGAACAAAGGAAATATGTACGAATTGCAGATAAACATATATATATAATGTAAAACAGATTAACTTCTACCAGTACCTAAAATGGGAACGATAAATCATGAATTCACAGTATGGTGTGGATTTTGATTTTAAAGTGCTCACTTTTGAAATAAAGAATACTACTTGTTTAGATTTTTGTTAGATATTGTATAAAATCTACACAATGTAAACTGGGTATACCTTGACAAAGACAGTAATTAAGAACTTATTTGTTAAATAAATCAAAATTGCACACTGTTCAATATAATGATGGATGAATTATTGTTTAACAAATGGCAATTTTAAAATGCAAATCAGGACGAGAATATGTTGATATTATATGAATATGAACCCTACTAGACCATCACGGACTTAAGGCTAACGTGGATGGATGGGTGAATTGTTTTTTAACGTCCAGTGGCAGCCAGATGCATATCATGACGAGAACATGTATGATAATGAGTATGATCCCTCCTTTGTACTAGATAGACAGCTGAGGCGGATTTTAAATGTGCTAGCTCACAAGGTAACTGCCGCAGGAAGACATATCACCCCACTCTGACACATTATACTGACTCCAAGCCGACCAGCAGATCTTTGCTCTTACTCCTAGATGCAGCGTGCTCGGCAGAGGGATCAAACCCAACCTTCCGCTATTGAGGCTAGCACACTACCACGATACCACCGAGGCGGTATATAGCTAATATGAATATTCATTTTATATTATACAACACTGTACTTACCAGTAAAAACACCTCCTATTATGGCACATACTCCGGTTAAAAAATGCATAAATGATCTGAAAAGTAAAGTAAAGTACAGAAAATTTTAATCAATAGAAAATAACATTGTGTTTCTATATCTTTGAATTAATTAGGCCTAAAAAATCCTGTGATCTGCATGTTTGCCAAAACAACAAACATAATTTCTGCTGATAGTAGCTTTCCAGGTTATTATATAATTACATGTCAACTTCTCATTAAGATTAAAAATATGTTTGTTTGCCCTTCTATTATCCACATTTTTTTGACTGGGTATGCAGGTAGGTAAAATATTTTATTTTATTCATGATCATATTGTACTTGAAACTCCCTCCATTGATACACATGAAGCATGATATAAAATTGCTAATCAGCAAGACGTTTAAAGAAATAACCTTTCAAATATACACACTTTTGGAATTGATTGAAATATGTAAACTACAGAACCATGTCAGACGTAAAATATGGAGAAAACTTTTTTGGGGGTCAGGCTAATTTTGTTTGGTTGGTCAGGGAAAGGCAAACAAAAATAATTTTATGTTTGGCCTAACATACCTTTGTTTTTCTGTATATTTTACCATCATGGGAGACAATTCATATATAACAAAAACACCTGGTAACCCTGCTTCTCCAGAACTACTCCCAACTACTTTTGAATGTTTTGTTACTGAATACTGATTTGTATTTAAAACCTGAAAAATAAAAAAGTATAGTGAGATGGTACTGCTGAGGGCTGTTCCAGCAAAACATACATGGGACGGGGGGAAGGTAAAATATAAAAATTATCTACTTGGTTGTTAGTGAGTGGAAAGTGCATCTATGGTCCATTGCTGGACCTCAAAATATGCTTCTGTGGGTGCTTATATGAAAAATGAGAGTGTTTTTTAACGTTTTTACCTTTTAAAACTTATTCACAATGCTTTTTATCATTATATACAGATTAAGTTTGAATTTGGTTATTGTAAATTTTACTAAACCAGTTTTTTGCCCATTCAGAAATTATGTGCGAGCGGGGGCATCTGTTTTCTTGTTCAAATAATGTGATACATGAAAAAACAAGGATGTGAATATATAAACACAAAGTTACATGACTATTTTGCTTAAATGAAAACTAAGTTGATATTAACATGATTTTAAAAAGCATTCTTTTGCTATATATTTTTAAAAATCAGCATAATTAATAATCCAGATTTGCAGAATTTTCAAAATCATGCTTTTTTAACTATTTAATTTGATTCTGTTGGTGCCTATAAAGCTTCTGCTTTTGCTTTTATGGGTGGGTATAAGTGAAATAAAATCACTTCTATGGATGATTACTCCAATTTTCAAGTGCCTTCCCCCTGTCCCATGTATGTTTTGCTGGAACAGCCCTGATGTTAAACAATCTTTATAAATCATTATAGAAAACATTTGCTACCAGGTGAGAAAATGCAATAATCTTTATTTCCAAATGAAATAACTCGCAAAAACAATCCAATAAGCATGAAACTCAAATATGATCTGTAGCTCATCATTATAATCTGATAAAGTTCAGTTGGTAAAAGAGCTTGCAAAACAAGAGGCTCAGTGGGCTGAGCCTGTATCGCTCACCTGGCAGTCACTAACTTTTGATTTGACAGACTAGAATGATTTCTGGAAACTTTGTAAATGATCTTCTATAAATGCTTCATACTAAGTATAAGTTCATTGGCCAAAGAGTTTCAGAGGAGAAGTTTTAAATTTTGACCAATCAAAACATATAAAGGTTTCTGGTGGCAATTTTGTTTCACGGACTAGAAAGATTTATGCAAAGTTTGTAAAGGACCTTCCATAGATGCTCCATACCGAAAATCAGTTCATTTGGCTTTACCGTTTCAGAGAAGAAGAGGTTTTACATTTAATCCAATCAGAACATGTAAATGCTCATAGCGGCCATTTTGTTTCACAGACCGGAATCATTTATGCAAACTTAGTAAAGTAGTAAAGGACCTTCCATAGATGCTCCATACCAAAAATCAGTTCATTTGGCTTTACGGTTTCAGAGGAGAAGTTTTAAATTTCGGCCAATCAGAACATGTAAATGCCCATAGCTACCATTTTGTTTCACGGACCAGGATTATTTATGCAAACTGTGTAAAGACCTTCCATAGAAGCTACACAATGTACAGGCCAAGTTTCAGTTCAATAAGACTAGGGGTTTCAGACTAGCAGATCAAAATGTAAAAGTTTACAGACGGACGGACGACGGACGCAAAGTGATGAAAAAAGCTCACATGGCCTTTGGCAAGGTGAGCTAAAAAGTCAGGAAAACTGTAGTGTAACTGATGGACCAACCAACGAACAAAGTGTAAACCTGTATTTCTCTTTAATTGCCATTGCCGTTAGGGGACTAAATACCAATAATGAATTCCTATATTCTATACCATTTATTTTATCAGGAACAAATCCACCCAGTTAAACTGATAACATTAAGGAACTTCCATTCAATGATTATCTACCATTGATTTTAAGAAGTGGAGTTCATGGTAATTCCAAGTTTCTCATTTTGTAATAAGTAAACAATATGGCAAAAATACAAAAAATGACAAGAAAATATTCTGATTCATTCACATGTACGTTCAAAACAACAACACTTATGTAGAAAACAAATAATCAAAGAAAAAAATGGTTTTCAATCTTTACAAAATAAAAAAAAAAGAAAGATTTTCAGTCTCTGAAATGGACGGTTTGAAAGACTGTCTGGTTGACACTGGTTGACATTGTGGTTAAGAAAGTGGAGGAAAATAATCGTCAGTTACAGCTTACCTTCCCATCAACTTTAACATAGGTGGTGGGAACTACTTTTACATAATATTGAAACATCATCTGACCTGAAAAATAAGATAAATACAATTTTAAAATAAAACTATTTTTCAATTTACAAATCTTCTTTTTTCATTGTCAGATGAAACTATCATATAAAAAAAAGTGGATTATCCTGTTTGTCAAAATTAACAGGAATTTAAAATTTTATTTTTACTGACTGGTCAGAGTTTACAGTGTTTATTAATCTTAATCAAAATTAACCAAAAAATCATGATTTACATAACTATGTTTGTACCTGAAGTCAATATGCAATTATCAGGAATATTATCAAAATAAAGTCAAGAAATACCAAAGGGATATTCAAACTATCATTATTTTTTTTTAGCTTACATGGGTTATCAAAACTATCAAATTTTCAGCTTTCATGGGTTATCCTTGATTAAATATCAACTATTTGGGCTCAATAAAGATTTCTTTGCTCAATTCAGTCTTTTAGATTATATGTGCTAAAATTTGTACGAGTCTAGACATATTTTGTATATTTTTATGCTTGTATGTTGATATGTATATCATGCTTTTGTTGATATTTAGTAATCTAAATAAAATCTATCTATCTATCACTCTAAATAAATGTTTTCAGCTACCAAATTTAATATATTATAGGAATATGCTTTTAACAGGTATATTCCTTTTAATTATTTTGCAAAAAAAAATATCTTAATTTAAAAATACAGTGTCTAATTAATTAAGTATGTCAAACATTATGCAAATTTTTAAAATAATTTTTCTTTAGTGGAACTAAGAAACAGAGGTAATTTAAATAAAACTATTTTTCATTTTTTTAATTTGATTATAGTTACAGACTAGGATAACAGCAGGATTACATTTTTCTTCGGTTTTTAGTTATAGGTATTGACAGGAAGTACATAGTTCACACTGCATTTTGGGTGAAAAAAAATATGAAAACTGGAGCTGTGAATCTTGCTTAACTTATTAAGAATTTTTGAGGAACAAGAACCGATTTTCATCCTTGTCAGCAATTAAGGTAGAAGTCAAACTTATTTTCTCTCTCCTCAAAGTAGATATATATGACCATATTCCGCATTAGGAGATTTTTGACCTTGTAATTATAAGTTGTGGCTGTACAAAATATGTACATGTAGCACACGTCTTGCACGTGGGAACAAAATAAAATATACATAATACCAACTGAAACTAAGGACTAAATTATCAAATTCCATTAAGTTTTTATTTGGGGAGCAAATGATAAATTTGATTTGTTTGTAAGAGAAAGGGCAGGCTGGGAAATCAAATGAAATAGCCAATAGGCAGTAAGGAAATATCACCTGATTTCGAAAATGGTTCAAATATTAGTTTTGGAACCTGCCCCCCCCCCCCCCCCCCTCAAAAAAAAAAATAAGCTCATTCATCCTGGGGAAAAATTTAAATGACTTCTACCCCCACCAAAACCGACATTAAAAATTACATTTATGGCATACATGTAGATGTACAGTCATTTCAGGTAATTCTGCGCATCCTCCTAATTGTCGCATTAACATGAAAATGATTTAAATGCGCCTAATTAAATGCTGCACCAAATTACCTGACTGCAAAGTACTCCTTACACTGGCTACAGGAACAACTAACAGACTACGGACGATTTTAAGATTAGCCAAGGAAGAAGTTTCATTACAAAAGTTAAATAGCTAGCTCCAATAATTTAGTAAAAAATTTATTTAATAAACGATATCATTTGAATTGGCTGGAGACTGACAAAAATACATGGTTCGGGCAAATGGGGCATGCACATGAGTACTTTAACATCACTTTCTTTTTAAAAATTGGTTATATTGAGGTGGTCAGTTGTAATGTGTGAAAGAATCTGAAATACCCAGAGATTTTCTTCTAAAAATGTGACAAAACAAGAGGCTCCCAAGAGCCTGAATTGCTTACCTGTTATTTTTTACATGTAGATCTTGCATAAATTATTATTTTTGCTATTTAATGTATACAGTCACATTTTTCGCCATATATTGACTCGTACAGCTAAAATATAGAATCCTGAACCCAAATATACATGGTTGCTATGGACTTTTTCTATGGCATTGACCCTTGACCTTCCATTTTGACTTGAACAGGTAAACTTTAGAGTCCTGAACCCAAATATTTCTGGTTGCTAGGCACTTTTCCATCAGTTGCTATGCATTTTTTCATTAACCTTGACCCTTGAACTTCCATATTGACATTGAAGTATTTTTAAACACATTACATCGTTATAAATGCTTATGTTTCAGGAAAACCAGCTATGCCAGCACCTCCACCAGGTGGATATAATTATGGACAGCACGGGCCAACATGTTTTGATAAAGTGAAAATGGGGTTCACCATGGGTTTTTGTGTAGGACTTGCATCAGGTGCACTGTTTGGAGGATTTTCAGCTTTAAGGTGAAAACCTACATTATTTTTAGAAGCAATAATTTTGGACTTGCATCTGTAAGGATATAGACTTCTAAATGAATTATTCATTTATTTTGTTCACTTTAAATAAAATTTTTGGTAAAAAAAGAATTACCAAATTCTTGGATTTTAAATGTTGTCATGGTTAAAGAATTTTACTTGAAAAAAAAATCAAGATTTTATATTTGTTTCATCTAGTGTGCATTCTGTATTGACATCATTAGGCACAATTGGGACCTAAAGTATGGAAAGCCATTACCTCTGCACCAAGAAAATATATTTGTTAAGTTTTTTTTCCATATGAGGATTTATTACAAATTTATTCTTTAAATTTTACAGATATGGACTCAGAGGAAGAGAACTAATACAGACTGTTGGAAAGACAATGTTGCAAGGTGGGGGGACATTTGGGGTATTTATGGGTATTGGTACTGGGATACGATGCTGATCTACAACAGTGGTGGAATAAGATCAAACATTGTGAAGTCAAATCATTTTATGCTATTATTTATATTACATTTAAAATCAGAGGTTTCATCTATGTAATAAACACAAAATTTGATATACACAGATGACTTTTATTTTGAATTCACCAGTCCAAATTAATTAGTTGGCTACAAACAATACTCATTAATTTAAATGAAATGCAAAGGAAAAAATCGAACAACGTTCCGAAGTCCCCCGCCACTAGAGCATCAGAAACCCTTGGACAAGTGAAACATAACAAAATTTTCTCAAAGAGAGAGAATAGAAGGACAAACAATTTGTGGTTATTGCTAAAGTTTTTTACAAGTTAATGAGTGGTATGAAGACATTTATACAATATGGGTATAGTGTTGAAATCTTATTTTACCATGTGTATTGAGAATTTATACAAATGTACATTTACTCCTTTTCAATAAACAGAAATGCTTTGATCAAAAGTATTCCGCCTAACAAACTCTTAAAGACAGTATTTTTCAATTTTATAAGTTTCAATAGGAGTTTATTTATAAAACCTCCCTTTAGGTCCAAGTGTATAAATATTATTCCAATGCAAGGAGAATATAAATTTTCTAGAACACTTAGATGAACATTTTGTCAATTTTCAAAGTTATTAAGGGGCATAACTCCTACAAAAACATTTCGACATGACTCATCTTCAAACTCCCTTGAGGTATCATTGAGTTAAAGCTACTGTATAAATATTATCCAAATCGGTCAAGAAATAAATTTGCTAGAGCGCTTACATGAAAATTTTGTCAATTTTCTAAGTTATTAAGGGGCATAACTCCTACAAAAATATTTCGACATGACTCATCTTCGAACTCCTTTGAGGCATCATAGAGTTAAAGCTACTGTATAAATATTATCCAAATCGCTCAAGAAATAAATTTGCTAGAACCCTTACATGAAAATTTTGTCAATTTTCTAAGTTATTAAGGGGCATAACTCCTACTAAAATATTTCGACATGACTCATCTTCGAACTCCCTTGAGGTATCATTGAGTTAAAGCTACTGTATAAATATTATCCAAATCGGTCAAGAAATAAATTTGCTAGAGCGCTTACAAGGTGGACGGACGGACGGACGCCCGGCATTACCATATCCCCCGCATCGCGTTGCGGCGGGGGACAACAAAGCAAATATTCATCATGGAAGGTCACAAATATATTATTAATCTGTTTAATGGAATGTCTTATTGACATATACATGTATGATATAATCCATTTGTTGCAGTGTCAACAAAACAAAAAGGGACCCTATCTTCTGTTGTCACACTTTCCTAATATTAACTGCGAGATTTCCATGAAACTTTCATATAATATTCTCTTACTAATAGTACTGACCACTGTACAACTCTTATTTTATTTTTTATGGGTTTTTGTATTAAAATTTTGTCTTTATTTTATACGTTCCTACTCAGTAAGTATTTATTTATAGTGGATTGGGAAACAAGTTATACCAACTTATGCTTGTCCCTCCCCACTTGGCTGGTGCGAGAGTGGCCCCTGTAGGCCCTAAGGGTGTTGCTCTCCCTTAACACAGGAAAGCCACTTTTCGTTAAATCTGACGGACTAGTATCGTGTATTTCTAATGAAAGTAAATGCTATCAGATATATTGCATACAGTATTCGAAAAACAGGCCAAAACACAAAAACTTAACTACAACCACTGAACTATGAAAATGAGGTCAAGGTCAGATGACACCTGCCAGTTGGACATGTACACCTTACAATCCTTCCATACACCAAATATAGTAGACCTATTGCACACAGTATTCGAAAAACAGGCCAAAAAACAAAAACTTAACTATAACCACTGAACCATGAAAATGAGGTCAAGGTCAGATGACACCTGCCAGTTGGACATGTATACCTTACAATCCTTCCATACACCAAATATACTAGACCTATTGCTTATAGTATCTGAGATATGGACTTGACCACCAAAACTTAACCGTGTTCACTGATCCTTAAAATGGGGTCGAGGTCAATTGAAAACTGTCTGATGGGGATGAGGACCTTGTAAGGTACGCACATACCAAATATACTTATCCTATTACTCATAATAAGAGAGAAATTAACATTACAAAAAATCTTAACTTTTTTTTCAAGTAGTCACTGAACCATGAAAATGAGGTCAAGGACAATGTACATATGACAGACGGAAACTTCGTAACATAAGGCATCTATATACAAAGTATAAAGCATCCAGGTCTTCCACCTTCTAAAATATAAAGCTTCTAAGAAGTTAGTTGCCGCCGCCGTCGGCGGATCACTATCCCTGTCAAGCTTTCTGCGACTTAAGTCGAAGACTCGACAAAAAACCATTTATACCACTAATTTAATACATGTACTTTTTTTCATGATCCTATCTCATAGTATGCAAGAGGAGTTGAGGACAATCAATTTTCGCTTTCCAGACACCCTCAGGAATATGCCCACAGGGCTTGCATGAAAATTCCAATACCTTTTCATCAAATGGCATATAGAATGTTTTGTGATTCAAGTTTCAACTTTCTATCCCTAATATTTAAGAGGACTACACTGATTGACTGGATATCATGAAATTCGTTTTGGCCTTAGGGTGAATATCAGAACTCTGAAACTTTTTGACAAAATTCAAGATTCTTTGATTTGTGGTTGCTGAGATCATCCTGGACATATGTACAGACGTATGTATAGCATAACATTATCGCTGCCGTGTGGGGATATTCTTGATAAGCTATAAACCTGAAGACAATCTTGCCCAGGGATTGTCTCCCCTGTATATACTATTTTTTGTTCATTTTGCATTTTAACAAATATTGAATTTTTTCATAAAAATCCTTTCCATGTCAATCATGGTACTTATGGTAACGACTTAAATTTTCTGTTTTGTTATCTTCTATAGGTACATTATATACAGAGATGACTGTACCAGGATTATATTCCCCTAAACGTAGTGTTGGCCGCTACCTTACGAACTGACCATAGCAGGATTTTATTACTGGGTTATCATGATGTATAATATTGATTGAATTAACTACAAAACTACTGATATTATTTTTGATGGGTTATCCAGCAATGGTGCTGTCATTAAAAATTTTTGTATCCAGAAAAATTGCCAAAGTACCGGTAACATTTTTTTAGCAAAGTTACTCTCCTTCTGAAACATGCATCACATATTTGTTCCTATTTGTATTAACCTGATCTGAGAACTTATGTTGAAATAGGTTTATTCACATTTTTATACGACCGCAAAATTTTTGCGGTCGTATATTGGTATGACGTTGGCGGCGTCGTCGTTGTCGTCGTCCAAAGACATTTGGTTTTCGCACTATAACTTTAGTATAAGTTAATAGAAATCTATGAAATTTAAACACAAGGTTTATGACCACAAAAGGAAGGTTGGGATTGATTTTGGGAGTTTTGGTCCCAACAGTTTAAGAATCAGGGGCCAAAAAAGGGCCCAATAAGCATTTTTCTTGGTTTTCGCACAATAACTCTAGTATAAGTAAATAGAAATCTATGAAATTTTAACACAAGGTTTATGACCACAAAAGGAAGGTTGGGATTGTTTTTGGGAGTTTTGGTCCCAACAGTTTAGGAAGTAGGGGCTAAAAAAGGGCCCAAATAAGCATTTTTCTTGGTTTTTGCACAATAACTTTAGTATAAGTAAATAGAAATCTATGAAATTTAAACACAAGGTTTATGACCACAAAAGGAAGGTTGGGATTGATTTTTGGAGTTTTGGTCCCAACAGTTTAGGAATTAGGGGCCAAAAGGGTCCAAAATTAAACTTTGTTTGATTTCATCGAAAATTGAACTATTGGGGTTCTTTGATATGCCGAATCTAACCGTGCCTTTAGATTCTTAATTTTTGGTCCCGTTTTCAAATTGGTCTACATTAAGGTCCAAAGGGTCCAAAATTAAACTTAGTTTGATTTTAACAAAAATTGAATTCTTGGGGTTCTTTCATATGCTGAATCTAAACATGTACTTAGTTTTTTTTATTATGGGTCCAGTTTTCAAGTTGGTCCAAATCGGGGTCCAAAATTAAACTTTGTTTGATTTCATCGAAAATTGAAGTATTGGGGTTCTTTGATATGCCGAATCTAACTGTGCATTTAGATTCTTAATTTTTGGTCCCGTTTTCAAATTGGTCTACATTAAGGTCCAAAGGGTCCAAAATTAAACTTAGTTTGATTTTAACAAAAATTGAATTCTTGGGGTTCTTTGATATGCTGAATCTAAACATGTACTTAGTTTTTTTATTATGGGCCCAGTTTTCAAGTTGGTCCAAATCGGGGTCCAAAATTAAACTTTGTTTGATTTCATCGAAAATTGACTTATTGGGGTTCTTTGATATGCCGAATCTAACCGTGCATTTAGATTCTTAATTTTTGGTCCCGTTTTCAAATTGGTCTACATTAAGGTCCAAAGTGTCCAAAATTAAACTTAGTTTGATTTTAACAAAAATTGAATTCTTGGGGTTCTTTGATATGCTGAATCTAAACATGTACTTAGTTTTTTTTATTATGGGCCCAGTTTTCAAGTTGGTCCAAATCGGGGTCCAAAATTAAAGCTAAAAAAGGGGTAAATTTTTTTTTTTTTTGGGGGGGGGGGGGGAAATTCTCCACAGCATATTGTATTGCACAAGAAGCAAAAAATTGAATATAAATTCAAATCATATAACCAATTCTAAGTTCTTTATTTCAGTTATTCTATTATGTGTCAAATATTTGAAGAAATTTTCAATTGCACAGTATTGTGCAATAGCAAGAAATTGATATGTGTGCTCTGCTATCAAAACCTTATTATTAACAAATTCCATGACTATGATGTCATTTTCTATTTTAATATGTTATGGTGTATTTAAATGGGCTGTTATGGTTGCAAAGTATAAAGAAATGGGGGGGGGGGGGGGGGGTTTGGAAACAAAATTTAGAGGGGGGGGGGGGTAAATGAGAAATTGGGGAGGGGGTAATTTTTTTCTCATTTCATATTTCATAAATTAAAAAGAAAATTTCAAATTTTTTTAGCAAAAAAAGGGGGGGTTACATTAAATTTTATTGTTTTTTGTTTTTTTTTTGGGAGGGGGGGGGGGTCAATGTGCAACTTCATAGTGTATTGCACAAAAGCTAAAAAAAGGGGTAAATTATTATTTTTTTTTGGGGGGGGGGCAATTCTCCACAGCATATTGTATTGCACAAGAAGCAAAAAATTGAATATAAATTCAACTCATATGACCAATTCTAAGTTCTTTGATTTCAGTTATTCTGTGTCAGAAACCTATTATGTGTCAAATATTTGAAGAAATTTTCAATTGCACAGTATTGTGCAATAGCAAGAAATTGATATGTGTGCCCAATTTTAAATTGGTTATTTCTGATTTATATATAAAAACAAATAATACTGATATGGTTTGAATAGGTAAATTAAAAAATTTTAAGTTCTTAGACAACATTCATTATGTGTCAGAAACCTGTGCTGTGTCAAATATTTATTCACAATCCAAATTCAGTATTGTATCAAGCTTGAATGTTGTGTTCATAATTGCCCCAACTATTCAGGGTTCGACATCTGCGGTCGTATCTAGCTGCGCCCAGCGGAGCATTTTATTACATCTGAAATGACTTCTTAAATTTGATATCATTGATTTTCATGTGTGTTTGTTTACATTGCAACCCTAAGAGACATCCTAATGCTTGCAGAATGGAAACTTTATGATTTCAGTGTCAGATAAAATGCATAATCGTTTATTTTCATGACTTAAAAATTATCTTTATTAACATAAATATTAATTGCTTTGAGTTCATTACTGCAATTGTCCCTCAATTGTAAATTATCTCAGTGCTGCAAAGAGTTTGACTATTATATAAAACTTACAGATGATGTTCTTTAGTCTTCAATGCAAAATGTTTGCCACTTATGTGGTATATTTTTTTGCCACAAATAATGTCAAGTATAAAAATTTGTTTCCTGGTGCAATAAAAAACACATTTGCAACATTAACAAAGCTAAACACAACCTCTGTTTAACTGAACCAGGATTATTTTCCATTTACTTACTATTAAACACATTATCTGTTTATCTTAACCAGGATAATTTTCCATTTACTTACTATTAAACACAACATCTGTTTAACTTAACCAGGATTATTTTCCATTTACTTACTATTAAACACAACATCTGTTTAACATAACCAGGATTATTTTCCATTTACTTACTATTAAACACAACATCTGTTTAACTTAACAAGGATTATTTTCCATTTACTTACTATTAAACACAACATCTGTTTAACTTAACCAGGATTATTTTCCATTTACTTACTATTAAACACAACATCTGTTTAACTTAACCAGGATTATTTTCCATTTACTTACTATTAAACACAACATCTGTTTAACTTAACAAGGTTTATTTTCCATTTACTTACTATTATCAGCTATATGATGTACATTATCTAATGGATTAACTATCCCAGGATAATCCTCTCCAAATGATAAATGTTTTATGTAATGTGTCAGATTAAACTGAAAAACAAAGACAGAAATTTGTAAAGCTACTAACATAAGCCATAATCATACAACCACTACAAATGTGAATAAATATACAATACATACATGTAGTCATTGTCAGAAAATATATAATTTATTTGGGCGAGCTTTAGAAACATGAGAATAGGCGAGCTTTAGCGAGCCTTTTCCCCATGTTTCGCAGCAAGCCCAAATAAATTTTATATTTTTCAACAATGACTTTGTATTGTCTTTATCCTGCAACCCCCTTTAAAATGCCTTAAAATTAGTCTGAAGTTGAAATCCAACTGGCATGAAAGGCAAGAAACGCAACGACATCATCTGGTACATTCACTAAGCTCCTCACGCTTTTCATGTAAACAAGTACCAGTAGAATTTATTAGGTCATTGACCTAATACGACTAAAATTTATTCTATCCCTTTTATAAGACCGTAAATGGCTTGATTGGAGGATAAAAGTCAATATTCAATCATAGTATTTATTGAAAACAAAAATGTTCGATCGAGGCATGTAATCAGCTGTCTAAATGTCAGATCCCCATTTATAGGACTTGTTTACCAGATTTGATATTAGATAAACTGATTGTTAAAACTGAATGATGTCCTATAGGAATGATTAAAATTTAAAATATTGAATGAACATTTTGACCTTAAATTAAATCATGACTTTAGTTACAACACAAGAAGTTGTCGGAACTACAGACAACAAGAGATTTGCCATAATCACTATTGCCTGCCTTAAGGTGGTACCTAACACTACAGGGAGATAACTCTGTAAAATCAGCTAAACGTTTTAATAACGTTGTGTTGTTAATGGAATATTAAGCTTTTCAATGATTAATATTAGTGTTTATCAAACTGCTATACAATCAGTGTAATTTTTCTGATGAATTGGTTGGTTCAAATGTTTTGAAATTTTAAAATTTTTGTCAACGGGTCAAAGTAAATACTTTGTCAAAATTTTATGAAAATTAAACGAGCCAAATTAATTTTAGTGAAAGTGTTGGGTACCACCTTAAGCCACCATACTCAAACTGATGATGGGATTTTTTCTATTGGAGTAACAGCAAACCAAATTTTCCTTCACCACTATTTGGAGCTGCCTGTATGTAGCCAAATAAATATACAGATTTTTTCCATTGGAAAATTTGGTTTAAAACTTATCTGATAGTCTTCAGACTGACTTTGAAACCAAGATAAATAATTATCTAAATACAGAGGTGAACTTTTTAACCCCCTTTAATTTAAGATATCAAATTACCTTTTGTTTTCCAAAAGCTTGTAAATCATGAACTGGAAAAGAAATATGAATAAGATGATTATGTCAAAGTGCTTCACAAAATATTTCATAAAACAAATGCATGTTACCTTATAAAAAAGGTGTGTTTAACTAATAAATTAACACAGAAAAAGCATTCTAATTTTTTTAAACCAAACAAACTGTCTTGTTTCATTAGCTTAAGATGAATATGTTACTGATTGTCTCCCCTTGTTTATTTCAAAATAAACGCATTTATGTATTTATAAGCCTATTTTATATTGAATTTTTTTGCTTTAAAATTAATAAGTACACATATATTTAGCATAAGGCAAGCGGATAAATATCTTTCTGCATCTAATTTTTTTTTAAATTCCTTGAACTTAAGAATTTTCTCAAATCCACAAAAATAGGTGCCAACAAAATAAATGGATTCAGTCATTTACTAATATTACATAACTTCATTTACCATGAACATGTTGCTGCTGAAAACTTTTCCCAGGTGCAAAATGAAAATTTCCAGCAACTTTGTTTACTTCTAAATATCCATATACGTCACAGCCTTCATTCTGTTGTGCTTTCATTTTTTCAGAAAATCCTTCCCTTTCACATTGGACTATATTCTCTGGGTCATTAAATGCCCATCCTTTCTTCCTATAGGCTTCCCTTACATCTTCACATGTGTTACAGCACCTTCAAAAATACTAATAATTATAAATCATATCTGTATGATTATCTTTACTTATAAAGCATCCATTATAATACTGTCATACCTACAGTATGAAATAAAGTCAGTTCCTATTTCTTATTCCTGTATCGAACATATCGCCACCTGGTGTGTGACCTATAAAATTCTACCTACTATGCAAATGGATTCTCTTTTGACCTTGAGAAGAACCAATGAAAAACGTTCACTTCCAACCCGCCAAATATGAATGTGTGATGTCAGGGGATTGTAGGAATGAACATGGATACAAAACAATGACTTGGGAGGATACATAATTTCATACACCATAACCTGTATTTTTATAGGTAATATACATTTAGAAGAAAATTGGTATGAAACGAAAATAGTGAATCCACAGTATATTCACAAAACATTTTCTTCAATTCATACAAAGTTTCTACATAAGGCAGAGTGATTTCATAATTTGGGGATGTGATTCCATAAAACAGTTCCCTTGTGAATTGTGTGTATTACCCCATTTAGATGTGTTTGCCACAAATAATGGCTAATAAAAGAAGAGGATTTTGCAGCTAAACTTCTATTTCATGAACTAGAATTGAACACATTAAGGAAATAAGATTATATCCAATCACATTCCTGAAATTTTGAAATAAATCAGAACAATGTGTAAATTTAACATTACCAATTGTTATAAATGTATGAGAGAGCTAAGCAGGCTTGTGAAATTTATATATTTTGATTATTCACAGATTTACTTGGACTCAATATAAAATCAATAAACATACTGTCCATTTTTAGTCTCGGCACCATAACAACTTTCACATCTGTTTGGATCTAATTTTTTAACTACAGCCTGAAATATATTGACAACATTTATACATACATAAAGAGAGAACATTTCAAAAACCAATCACCTACTTTTGCTGAATGCTTGACATTATTATGGTAAACAGGAAGATAACTCCACATATTTAATTAAATTTAAATAATTGAATTAAAGACGTAATGAGGAAATCAATTTTGGTAGGGGAACCAGAATTATACTGTATACTAGAAACCTTACGGGGTTTGGGTGTTTTGACATTGCCAAAGTACAACTGGGCAGTCACAAACCTAAAACAATATTTACAAGCTAAATAATCTATTTGACGAAGAAAATCAGCAATGTGGAAAATTTTTTAACGTTAAATTTTAAGGTTTAATATCAAACACGGGGTATGAAAGATCATATTCCAGACATGAAATCCCTATATTTATATAACAAAGTCCAATCAAGGAAATGGCACTTTTTCTGAATTTTCAAGTCTTGCTCTGGGTTTCCAAGAGTCAACACCTTTTTATTTTTTCATGCTTGTGATCACGACCATATCGGTCTAAATGTTGGGTAATTTTAACTTTTTAGTTTGGTTGTTGCTTTTTACATTTTGGTTTTGTTTGGCTTGTGTATTTTGTACATTTAAGTCGTTATATGCACCTTTTGACAGCTCACCATTTCCATTTATTTTCCTTGTTTTCTATTGTCGTGTCAGCTGTTTCGCAACATACCGGGGGTACTTAGTTTTTAGTTCTATACATGTATAAACTGCCTTAAACTATGTTAAATCATATAACGTAAATCGGGATACTTTGCTCGGTTTTGCTAAAAAAAAAGGCTGGTGTGTTTAAAACTGGCACTTTGTGCCAGTACTGTGCTTAATTTTCGCACTTTCAGAAAAAAAAAATAAAAGAATAAATGAAAAATGAAAATTGTATAAACTAAATTACACTATGATTTAGTAACTAGTAACACGTATGATTAAATGCTAATAATGTTGTCACCACAAGCTGTCATGATTGACAACTGCTAAAATAAAATTATTCTTTTGTTGTGATTATACAAATATGATTACAGTAATTTACCTTAATCAAAATTAATCAAAACATTGAAACTATAATCAAAGTTAATAATTGTTACAGAATATGAAATTATTTTGGAAGTTTATTTTTTGGATTTGTTTTATTTTGGTGTGTTTAATTTTGGCAGATTTACAACAGTCTCCAAATAAACCAAAATATAACCATAGACAAAATATCCCAATTTACGGTAGCCCAAAAAATAATTTCCCATTTCACCTTCTGCAAAAAATATAAAAAAGTAATAACTTACATCTGTCATATTTTTAGAATTATCTCCTAAATCTGCAAAATAAAATACATGAAACAAATAATTTGTGCTCCAATTCATATATTCAAACATAATGATTTTGTTTTGTTTGTTTAGTTTGGGTTTAACGCCGTTTTCAGCACATTTTGGCCATTTCGCGGTGGCCAGTTTTTATTGATGGAGGAAGCCGGAGTACCCGGAGAGAACTATCAACCTTCGGTAGGAAAATTGGCAATACTTGTCAATTAAGGTCGGAGTCGAACACACCCCGCCACAGGTGAGATTCAAACTCACATCCCCAGCGTTGAAAGGCTAGTGATCAGTAGTAGTCATGACGAACCACCTAGACCACTTGGCCACCGAGGCCCCTCAAACATAATGAATATATCATACTATTTTCAAAGTCCTTTGTTCTTTACAAATGTGACTACCTTTTATACTCGCCTATTAGACAAATTTTTGGTACCACATTTCAATTTTCTCAAAAGGGCACTCGCCGAGGAGAAGAAATCTTAGCGTATCTAAAAAGTTAGGTCCGTAAATTTAAAGATATGCCGTAAAATGTCTAATTTTTCATCACTTAAAAACACCTTTGAAAAACTGACGAAAAATTAGGTTTTTTGTTGTTATGGGATTGTTGTTGACTTCCAGTAGATTGAATTGTTTAATGAATGGTAAATATAACAAGACAATATTAAAGCCTGTGCTTTCTGAGTTCTTACTTCATTTGTTTTTCATGAAAATTGCCATTTTAAATCCAAAAACAACAACGACAACAAACTTCAAACAACCTGCCATGTTTTGACATGTGAGCAACACATGGTCGTAATCCGGATTCGGAATGGAACCAAATGAATAGTTATTTGTTTTGTTTTTTGTCTTCATATAAGATAAATGTCAATTCAATTTATAGGTTAAAGAAAAGGAATTATGAAGTAGAATATGTTTAATTTTGTAATATTAATTTAAATTTTATCCTTGTTATCTAACGCGAAATCGGAAGCGTAGTTAAACTAAACTTTATTTTGTTGTTACTATCTTAACCTAACTTTCAGGTGCAAAAAAAACTAGAGGCTCTCAAGAGCCTGTGTCGCTCACCTGTATCTAATGTGATTTTGAAAATTATGTAAAATAATATAATGATTGAGACCAAGATTGGTTTAATTTGACACAGTATTTAAAATTAAAAACAGGTCATCTTAGTGTAGCCTTACAATAGCTGCTGAAGACATCTTATCATTATTATTTTTGAATATGTGGTCAAGTTGTGACCATTTAGAATTTTTTTTACAATTTTCTGATAGACTTCTAAACATCTTGGATGATGGATAGGCAACAAAGTAACAACACTTGGTCAGCACCTCATAAGGAACATTCATGCTATGTTTTGTTACATTCCATTCAGTGGTTCTCTAAAAGAAGTCATTTGTATGCATTTCCCATAGGGTCCAATGTTAAACTTAGTCCCCCGCTGGTGGCCATCTTGGATGATGGATCAGCTACAAAGTAACAACACTTGGTCAGCACCTCATAAGGAACATTCATGCCATGTTTGGTTTCATTCCATTTAACGGTTCTCTAAAAGAAGTCATTTGTATGCATTTCCCATAGGGTCCTATGTTAAACTAATTCCCCCTCTGGCGGCCATCTTGGATGATGGATCTGCTACAAAGTAACAACACTTGGTCAGCACCTCATAAGGAACATTCATGCCAGATTTAGTTTCATTCCATTCAGTGGTTCTCTAAAAGAAGTCATTTGTATGCATTTCCCATAGGGTCCTATGTTAAACTAAGTTCCCCGCTGGCGGCCATCTTGGATGATGGATCAGCTACAAAGTAACAATACTTGGTCAGCACTTCATAAGGAATATTCATGCCATGTTTGGTTTCATTCCATTAAGTGGGTCACTAAAAGAAGTCATTTGTATGCATTTCCCATAGGGTTCTATGTTAAACTAAGTCCCCCGCTGGCGGCCATCTTGGATTATGGATCGGCTACAAAGTAACAACACTTGGTCAGCACCTCATAAGGAACATTCATGCCATGTTTGGTTTCATTCCATTCAACGGTTCTCTAAAAGAAGTCATTTGTATGCATTTCCCATAGGGTCCTATGTTAAACTAAGTACCCCTCTGGCGCCCATCTTGGATAATGGATCGGCTACAAAGTAACAACACTTGGTCAGCATCTCATAAGGAACATTCATGCCAGATTTAGTTTCATTCCATTCAGTGGTTCTCTAAAAGAAGTCATTTGTATGCATTTCCCATAGGGTCCTATGTTAAACTAAGTTCCCCACTGGCGGCCATCTTGGATGATGGATCAGCTACAAAGTAACAACACTTGGTCAGCACTTCATAAGGAATATTCATGCCATGTTTGGTTTCATTCCATTCAACGGTTCTCTAAAAGAAGTCATTTGTATGCATTTCCCATAGGGTCCTATGTTAAACTAAGTCCCCCGCTGGCGGCCATCTTGGATGATGGATCAGCTACAAAGTAACAACACTTGGTCAGCACCCCATAAGGAACATTCATGCCAGATTTAGTTTCATTCCATTCAGTGGTTCTCTAAAAGAAGTCATTTGTATGCATTTCCCATAGGGTCCTATGTTAAACTAAGTTCCCCGCTGGCGGCCATCTTGGATGATGGATCGGCTACAAAGTAACAACACTTGGTCAGCACCTCATAAGGAACATTCATGCCAGATTTAGTTTCATTCCATTCAGTGGTTCTCTAAAAGAAGTCATTTGTATGCATTTCCCATAGGGTCCTATGTTAAACTAAGTTCCCTGCTGGCGGCCATCTTGGATGATGGATCGGCTACAAAGTAACAACACTTGGTCAGCACCTCATAAGGAACATTCATGCCAGATTTAGTTTCATTCCATTCAGTGGTTCTCTAAAAGAAGTCATTTGTATGCATTTCCCATAGGGTCCTATGTTAAACTAAGTTCCCCGCTGGCGGCCATCTTGGATGATGGATCGGCTACAAAGTAACAACACTTGGTCAGCACCTCATAAGGAACATTCATGCCTTGTTTGGTTTCATTCCATTCAGTGGTTCTCTAGAAGAAGTTCAAAATGTAAAATGTTAACGACGACGCCGGACGACGGACGACGACGGACGACGGACGACGGACGACGGACGCCAAGTGATGAGAAAAGCTCACTTGACCCTTTGGGTCAGGTGAGCTAAAAACGATTAAATTTGTTTAAAATTTTGTATTTATAACATTTATTTTCATATTTTGGATGAATAAACTTATTTGCTTTGAGGAATGGAAGACAAGATTTCTTCACTCCAGCCTTTGACAGATCTTTGATGGTCATTTGCCATCGTCTTATACGAGGGTCAAGGCAAAAGGAATGCCCAAATTTCCCCAAGAAAGAGCCCTCATCTTACAGGACATGTAGACTAATAGGCACGTATAAATGGTACATATATGAACACTAAGAACTCTGTTTTTATTATTGTTTGTTTTTTTCTTGTTATTTTTGATTGATTATTTGAGTGACTATAATTCTGTTGAAATTATTCATGCAGCTGATCATATTTGCCTTTTTCTGTTATCTTTTTTTATTACCGTATGTACTCTAGCAAAAGTTGATCCTCCTATAAGTTGGATGGCTTTTTCATGTTAGAAAGAGCATTGTAGCTTTTGCCTCCTTATAAGATTAAATTTTGCCATATTGTTCAGAATATTTATTTACTGATCCAAGTACAGCATTATGATGCAAGTTACCATAAAATTGATTTAACCATTCTGCTTTATCATGTTTATGTCACTTGTATAGTATGTTTCCCAAATTATATTGCTTGATTTCATATTAACTGAACTACTGTCATTTCTTTTAAAAGGTTGCCAGTCTTCCTTAAATTCTAACTGGAACAATGTTCGGTATAAACAATCATAACATTCAAATCATTGACTGTATCTATAGCTAGAACAAATAAAGTTCTCAGAAATTTGAATGTTTTACCTTCTTTTTCAGGAGGGTCATCTATTTTATTTCCTTCTAAATCTACCCTCTGTTTCCATAAGTGATGATCTACATCAATTTGTTGTTCCCCGGAAACATCCATTGCATCTATACTCAAAACTGTTAAAAAAAGTTTTTTACAATACTTACATTCAGTGAAGAAATCTATGAAAGTTTTCCTTTGGTATTGCTAGTTTTTTAACATTTTGATTATGGCCACAAATATTTTGCTTCTCTCAATTACAATAATGGTTATTTCCAGAAATAATGGTACATACTGAAAATTGTAGATGTTAGTACATTTTGTACCTAGAAAAAGTATTGAGTTATTCCCCCTTCCATGCCATTTTATAATCCATTGGATGGATGATGGTTGAATTGTTTAATGTCCGGTGGCAGCCAGGTGCATATCAGGACGAGAACATGTATGATAATGTATATGATCCCTGCTTTGTACTAGACGGACATGCTGAGCCGGATTTTTATTGTGCTAGCTCACAAGGTAACTGTCCGCAGGAAGACATATCACTCCACTCGGACATATTATACTGACTCCGAAAATTTTGAAGTGTGGTGAGCCCTGGTGTATCTCATCTTTTTCATGTTTTTTTAAGATTCAATTTCAACTAAATGGCCTATATCGATCATGATAAAATGTAGTCTGGCACTTTACGTGAGAACATGAATTTGTTAACCACATCTGTCTGAGCAAAATTTAATAACTGCTTTTAACAAGAAGACAGCATTTTTTCAACAGATGTTTTTACGAGATTAAAAGTTCTGAAACGTGCTGAAAGTGCCTTTCCTTTTTGTTATATTTTATTTTTTTCTTGTTAAAATTCTTTATTAATATCCATTTTTATTTAACATGTTACTTACATGCACACGGCAAATGTGGAAATTTGACCTGTATGTTGATCTTTAACTTCTGACCTCTGGATGTGTCAACAAACAATTCAGGTGTTACTTCATAGGTCAAATAAAAATTCAGCTCGGACAGGAACAAAATGATCATTATGATTGAGCTTACTATGGTTACTGTAGAAAACAAAAATTACTCTCTTCAATAGAAATTTCATTGTGAATACATATTTTTATTAATTTTTACGGCCAGAAAAAATGGTACCAATAATATTCCAAATTCTCATTCAACTAAAAATTAAAGGTGGGCATCTTATTTAATTTCTATTTCCTTCTAAAAAAATTGTAACAGATATGTAACCTATTAATAAAATATTCCCAGAAAAATTTTTAACTGGCATGTAACCATTTTATAAGAAATTCTCAAAAAGATTCGTAACAGGTATGTCACCAACTCAAAAATATATGTAACTGGTATGTAACCATTTCAAAAGAAACCTTTTCAGATTTTGACATGGCTGGTGCATAATTTGTATCGATGCTTTAATTTGGCAATATATTGTCACCATTTTATAACTGGTTACAAAACAAGTATTTTTAAATTGACTTGGACTAATTTCTTGTCATATATGACATTTTAAATTGAAATGAAAATTAAAAGAGAAAGGAAATAAGTTGTAAATGAAAACTAAAAGTGCAATAGTCTCGCATAATTGAGAGTCATGGGTGAAAGTACAGTGTGTGCCAAAAAACCGGAAATTGGGAAGATGTCAGTAATCTTTCTTGGCTTCTAGTTAAAAAGCTCTGTCAGTGTCAATACTACTTACATGTACATGTACCCTGCCAAAAGCCAGAACAAAGAGATATAAACTTATATTTACCAGGAGATTTCTTTAGAACCCAGAATTATTTTTAATTTTAATTTTAGGGGAATCTTAAAATTCCTGTGTCAATACAAAGAGCCAACAGCCAGGATAAATAAATAAATATGTTATTTTTACCGGTAGCTCCACCGAATGTTTTTATCCTAAAATCTTCTAATGTTTTAGGATATGCATCAAACTGACGCAGTTTTTCAAATACAGTCTGTTTGTCCATAATGTCTAATTTCTATTTAATTTAGAAGCATTCCTGGTTTGAAATAAACACCAAATCTTCTCAGCGAATTGAAATGAGGAACGTGTATTTTCTAAAGCCGGAAACCAAACCGAAACCGTATTTCATTTAGAAATCTCGACAATATAACATAAAACCGATGTTTCAAAATAACTACCAACGGTCCTTAGACAAAATTAAATGTTGACATGTATGCGTTTGTAACAGTAGAGCATGAGTAATTTTGGGAGACAAATCATGCTCTACTGTTACACGTTTTTCCTATTGTGATTATTTGTTTTTGTCTTTTTGTCATTGGTCATATCCTGCCATTTGGATTTCATACCAATAAAAATAAATTAATTTGAATTTGTGCTCCAGTATTGTACTATTTTGTACCTTAACTTGCATTTTTAAATAAATATCTTGTAAAAAAGAGAGAGAAAAAACAAAAACAAAATTGAGTACGCTTAAAATATCTCTCTTATGCAATTTAATCACAGGTCCAGAGATAGCAATGTGACCCAAGTAAATGAACCATAAAAATAAAGTTTAGCAGCAACATTCATCAACCGAACAAAAGTGGACACACTAAATGTCTCGCCGAAGTATGAACATGGGTCACACAGAATTTGATTTATAAGGGGGGGGGGGGGGGGGGCTAGGATCCAATTTTCAATATAAAGACAGGATCACTTTTATAGGTGTGAAAATAATGCAGGGTCTGTGTCAATCAGGAAGGTTTTGGTTTAAATGGAAATCAAAATCCGGGACCAAAATTTCGACGAACAAAAAAGGGACGTTCGAACATTTAATCCTAGCCCCCCCCCTTTTCCATACTAAAATCAAATGGGTGCTCCTTAAAAAAATCCACGAAAAATGCATTAAAAGAAATAGTTATGGCCGGGTGACATTTTCCTGAAAAAAACTAATGCATGTCACACGTGTCACTCGATCAAGCCTAAAGTTTTGTCTCAATTAACTATATACATGTATTATGTACCTCCAAAAAGTATCTATAGACAAAAAGGATGGATCTAAATAATACATTTGCTGGGAAATGGACTTAATTAAGTCACTCAAGCATGAAATTGAGGTCAACTGTCACACTGACAACTTCTTGCCAAGAAGTATTCACTGACCACATATGGTGGATATAGGTATTACAGCTACAGAGAAATGGACTTAATCATGAAAATGTGAGAAGTCACTCAGATGTGAATTTAGGTCAAGGCCTCAGACAGGAGTGTACCCTCCAAGAACTATCTATAGAACAAATATTGTTGATTTACATAATAAAGTTGCTGAGAACAAGTCACTCAAGCGTGAAATAGAGGTCAAAGCTCACGATGTCAGACTGGTATATAACCAATGAGAACTTCCATCAACTAAACACTGTGAATCTAGTTAGTACAATTGCTGTGAAATAGACTTGAATTAATAACAAAAATGTATGGCAAGTCACTCAAGCATGAAATTCAGATCAAGAGGAGGAGACAAATGTTAGACTGTGATATCTATCTAACAAGAACTATCTATAGATCAACTATATATCCATGATATGATAGGTCTACGTATTACTGTTGCTGAGAAATGCACCCAATCACCGAAATGCAATGCAAATCACTGAAGCATGAAATTTAGGCCGAAGACTGGCATATACCCACCAAGAACTATCTATAGATATAATATGATAGGTCAAGGTATTACAAATGCTTACAAAATATGATGCAAGTACTTCAAGCATGAAATTCGGGTCAAGTTCAGGTGGCAGGTGTCAGACTGAAATGTACTCAACAAGAACTATCTATAGACCAAATATAATGGGCCTTACAGTTGCTGAAAAAATATATTTGATCTCGAAAATGTAATACGAGTCACTCCAGCATGGAATTGAGGTCACTGTCGACTGACAGGTGTGAAACTGGCGTATACCTACCAAGAACTATCTATTGAAGGAATTACAGTTACTAACAACATGAATAAATGGACTTAATCACATAAATGTGGCACAAGACACTCAACTATAAACTGAGGTCAAGGTCTGCAGACATGTGTCAGACTGACAGGTACCCATCAAGAACAATGAAATGACCAACTATGGTGGCTCTAGGTATGTAGTATAGGCGCACAGTTCAAGTCGTATTTGAGAAGGATCATGATCATGATCAGGTGGATCCAGCGCAAAAGACGTCAACCGGAAATTACGTCATATCAAGTGACGTCAAAGGGAAGCGGAAGTCATGAGACCGGAACCGGAAGAAGGAAGTTGTTTGCGCGCATGCGCAACCGGAAATAGTTGATTTCCCGTCATTTTACATTATTTGTTTACGGAAGTGGCGTCAGTCACGCGCCCGGACCCGAAAGTCGACTGCGTATGCTTGGACGGAACCAAAATTTTTGTTTTTTTGGTGTTCTCATTCTCATATCGGTTTTTTTGCTTCTTACTAGTAATTGTCGCTGTCGCTGTCGCTGCTGCTGCTGCTGCTGCTAGTGGTGTTCGATTGTGGTTAGTCAAAGATTGGAGCACTCTTACATGCGGGTCGTTTGAAAGACCACTATGCATTTATCCAGGCTTGTAACTGATAAGATAGGCTGCATTAGCCCTCCCCCCTTTTTAGGCCACTTCATTTATCCAGGCTCGTGACTGGCTATATATGTATAAACATATAGGCTCCATTATCCCTCACTCCCTTTTTTATTTTTTAGCTCACCTGGTGAACTTTTACCATCACTTTGCGCCCGTCGTCCGTCGTCCATCCACATTTTCATCTTCTTCTCTGAAACTATCAATCCTAATTGAACCAAACTTGACAGGAATGTTAATTGGATTGTTTTTTACAGCATTATGTTTATTAGATATTCAAAATGGCTACCAGGGGTAAATAACTCGTTCTGATTGGAATTATCTTTAAAGCTATTCTTGTCAGAAACTACCGAGCCAATTAAATTGATTTGTTGCATGACGGATCCTTGGAAGAACCTCTACAAAATGTATGTTTTTTGTGTCGAATTGGAAATTCAAGATGGCCGCCACAGCCGAACTTAGTTTAGCATTGGACCCTATGGGGAAATTTGTATATAGGTATTTTGTCAGAAACTATCAAGCCAATTGAATGTATTATGTATTAAAAAGCATTGGAAGAACCTCTACAAAATTTATGTTTTTTGTGTCGATCGGAAATTTAAGATGGCCGCCACATACGTACATAGTTTAACATTGAAGCCTACGGGGAATTTTGTACAGAGGTCTGGTCAGAAACTACCAATTAAGCCAATAGAAATGTTTTTGGTGGATGGATTAATTGTTGTTTAACGTCCAGTGGCAGCCTGGTGCCTATCAGGACGAGAACATGTTGATATGATAATGAATATGATCCATGCTTTGTACTAGACCGACACGGCGAGCCGTATGTTTAATGTGCTAGCTCACGAGTTAACTATCCGCAGGAAGACATCACCGAGCCGACCAGTATAGATCTTTACTCCTACTCCTAAATGCCGCGTGCTTGGCGGAGAAGCAGTAAATAGAAATTTTAACGTCTTTGGTTTGACCCGGCCGGGGATCGAACCCGCGACCTTCCGCACTCGAGGCGAGAACGCTACCATGAGACAACCGAGGCGGTTGAAATGATTTTGATGTGTGAATGATCATTTGATAGACCACTACAAAAGTTGTGTTTTTTGTGCCGATCGGATATTCAACATGGCTACCAGGGGCAGATAATTCATTCTGATTGGACATATCTTTAAAGCTCTTATTGTCAGGAACTACTGAGCCAATTGAATTGATTTGTTAAAGGAATGATCCTTGGATGAACCTTTACAAAACTTTAGTTTTTTGTGCCGATTGAAAATTTCAAGATGGCCGCAACAGCCTGACTAAGTTTAACATTGGACCCTATGGGGAAATTTGTATAAAAGTTCGTCTTGTCAGAAACTACCAAGACAATTGAAATGCTTTTTATGTATGAACAAACATTGGATGAACCTCTACAAAACTTGTTTTATGTGCCAATCGAAAATTCAATATGGCCGCCACAGCCAGACTTGGTTTAACGTTGAATACCACGGGAAATTTGTACAAAGGTTCTCTTGTCTGAAACTACCAATCCAATTGAAATATTATTATGTATAAACAAGCACTGGATGAACCTCTACAAAAGTTATGTTTTTGTGCCGATCGGAAATTCAAGATGGTTGCCACAACCGGACTAAGTTTAACATTGGATCCTTTGTGGAAATTTGTACAGAAGTCTTCTTGTCAAAAACTACAAAGCCAATTGAAATGTTTTATCTATGAACAAGCATTGAATAAACCTCTACAATTTATTTTTTTTTTTTTTTTTTTTTTTTTTTTTTTTTTTTTTTTTTTATGCCGATCTGAAATTCAAGATAGTTGCCGCAGCCGGATTAGTTTTACATTGGAGCCAAGGGGAAATTTGTACAAATTTAAGGTCTTCTTGTCAGAAAATACTAAGCCAATTGAAATGTTTTTGTTGCATGAAGATCCTTGAATAGATGTCTGATACAAAAGTTAGTTTTCGTGCCGAATCGGAATCCAAGCTGGCTGCCACAGCTGGACTTGTTTAACATTTTTAAAATTGGACACTTGAAGGATTCTTTACATATCTTTAACATTTATAACATTGGACACTGGAAGAATTCTGTAAACATATCTTATCTAGAAGTGCTGGACACAGTAGAACAATTCCTAACAGATCTTTTCTAGAAGCGCTTTGTCAGTTGTGGTCACCTAAAATCCAGGTCAGCGATTCAGGCTCCATGGATACTCTGGTTTTATTTTTTTTCTTCTTCTGTTTTTCTTTATAATGTTAATGTTAGTTCCAATTCCTCCGTCACATACAGTCATTGCTGTTTTCAGCTGTGGTGAGTCGACGTCGTTCAATACACGGTTAAGCAGATATTTTCGTGTTTCTACGGCATATTCCCATGATTCTTTTGATTCGTAGTCTTCCTCTTGTCTCAGGAGTTTAGCCGCTTTCTTGATCTTTCTGTGTACAGAGTCTTTCTTCATGTCTTGATGCCCGGACATCAGTCCGAGGTAATGCTTTCTCATTTCTTCTCTGTAAGAGTCAAACATGTCTCTATATGCTGCCTCGTCTTCTTCCATTCCGGCTTCGAATAGTTCGTTTACTTTCTGTGAGAATTCCGGTTGATGTACTTGATATGTTCTGTTCATAATGACGTCCCATGGGGACTTTTTGCATTCCTCATCGGAGTCTTTGTTGGATCCATGGTCACTGCTTTGTTCCGATTCCTCTTTATCGGCTTCTGTGGTGCCGTCTGAGGTTGAATCATATTCACTATACTCTGTTGAATCCTCTTCCATACTGTGTGTATTCTTTTTGTGACGCACTAGCTTGAAGTTTCATTGGACTGGTATTCACATATGTCACAGTTATACATTTAGACATCTTTCTTTCCTGGGATTCGATAGTCGAATGAGGTCAGGTTGTCCTGCAAGTGCTTATATTAGCTACAGGTTCTTCCACGGCTTGTTGATTCATACGTAAACGTTTGGCAAAGTATTCGCTTCGAGATTGTTGCAGTTCATATTTCACTTTTCTGATGAGGACATTTTAAGTCTTGTCCACTCGTTGTCAATCCTTATACATCCCTTGCAGATATTCATGTTTTTGTAGAATTCCGCAAAGCTCTTGTTCATTTGACACTTTGTACATTTCTTCTTTGGATCCACTTTAATCATTTTTTTTTTGTAGGGTCCTCCACTTGGGTTTTCCAGGATTTGAACATGTTACATGTATCTGTGTTTTGTTTTAAACAAAATAAGGAATACTCTCTTTGGTTCTAAAGGCTTAAGGGAGGTTATTTAATTATCTCCCCTGGGTAACTGGGCAAAGGGAAATAACTGACCTAGTCTAATGTTTCTGATTGATGCAATCCCATTTACTCTTTCATTTTGTGTATCAACATTTTTACTACATACTTTTGCATAATGAGGTGAGGTGCATGGGGCTTAATACACAGAAAAAACCATAAAATCCCTCAACATAATATAGAATATATTTATTAAAGGTAACAGAACAAGAGGCTCAAGAGAATTGAGCCTGTATAGCTCACCTGACAGTCCCACAATCAATCCATTTTATTTCCAGTGAAACTTGTAATGGACCTTACATCGATGTTTCATACCAAGTATCAGTTATTTTGGCTATATGGTTTCAGAGATTTTTGAAATTTTGACCAATCAAAAATAAAAATTCATCATAGCTGCCATATTAGCTGTCCGACTGGGACAAAATATGCAAATCTATAAAGGTCCTTCCACAGATGCTTCATACCAAGTTACAGTTCATTTGTCTTTGCGGTTTCAGAATTTTTGTTGTTGAAATTTGACCAATCAGAAATAAGAATTCCATCATGGTGGCCATACAAGTTCTTTGACCGGAACAAAATATGCCAAATGTATAAAGGTCCTTCCATGGATGTATCATACCAAGTTTAAGCTCATTTGGCTTAGGAGTTTCAGAGGTCCTAGAGATTTTTTAAATTTGTCCAATCAGAAATAAAAATTCACCATGGCGACCAGAATGAAATATGCAAACTTATAAAGGTCCTTCCATAGATGCTTCATACCAAGTACAGTTCAGTTGGCTTTGCGGTTTCAGAGGAGATTTTAAAAATTTTGACCAATCAGAAATAAGAATTCATCATGGAAGCCATATTAGTTGTCTGACTGGAACAAAATATGCAAAATTTATAAAGGTCCTTCCACAGATGCTTCACACAAAGTTTCAGTTCATTTGGCCTAGTGGTTTCAGAGGAGAATATCAAAATGTAAAAGTTTACAGACAGATGGACGACAGACGCAGTGATGATAAAAGCTCACATGGCCCTTTGGGCCAGGTGAGCTTAAAAGTGTTTAGTGTTTACGAGTACTATGAACACTTGTGATTGTTTACTGTAACCACATTGTCAGTGTTTATGTAAAATATGATTGAATGTAATTGCCTGCAATGCCGTTTTTATGGTAATGTAAATGTATTTCCTGATTCTGTGCAGAACATGCAGCTAGTAGTACCGGTATTATTTAAACGGTTGTTATGACGTAAAAGTTTAATCGAAGGTGCCTACCAGCATACGTATCAGCCGGTTGTGAAGATGTTAATGTGTATACCATTGGTGATTAATAACATGTTTTGGCCATCACCTCCAGTCATGAGCAACAAACATTCTGAGAGTATTGCTGAGCAACACAATGTCCCCTACTGGCTAGAGCTATGAGAAATCACATCAAATGCTCATTGACAATGTGAATTGGACACAGATGCATGTACAGGGTGATTCCTAAAAATCCTGAAACTATGTTTGCACAGGGTACGATAATTCAAACTTAATCTGTGCCTCATCATACTAAAAATAAGATCAGCTGGTAAAAAGGTTTGTGGAAAAAGTCTGGAAAAATAATACCTATTTCCAAGGGCAATAACTCTCACAATAATTATCACTTGATCTGTAGCTCATCATTATAAACTCATATACCAAAAATAAATTCATCTAACCAGAGGCTCTCAAGAACCTGTATTGCTCACCTGATTTATATGCATGTAGGCAATAAACAGAAAAATGTGAAATTTCTAATCAGTGGGTCATAGCCATCATGTGTTTCATTTCTAGTATGATTTGTATAGGAGTGTTTAAATGTGTGAAATGTTTTGTGAGAAGAAGCTGTTTGTATGTATTTCCCATAGATCCCATATTAAATGTGTCCCACAGTGGCAGCCATCTTTGATTTCATTTTTGCATGAAAAACATAAATTTGGTGGAGGACCATGTAAGGATCATTCCTACAATTCCTACGATTCAATTGCTTTCGTGGTTTTAGAGAAGAAGATTTTTGAAATTTCAGCCAATCAGAGTGCATAATTGACCCTGGCAGCCATGTTGGATTTCAAATCGGCACCAAAAACATGATTTTGTTAAGGACCATTATCTGATCATTCATGCATAATATTACTTCCATCTGTCGAACGGTTTTGACAATTTCCCATAGGATCCCATGTTAAATGGGTCACTCGGTGTGGCGGTCTTGGATTTTAGATTGGCAAGAAAAACATAAACTTTGTTTAGGACCATATAAGGATATTTCCTGAAAAAAAAAAACAATTCAATTGCTTTTGTAGTTTCAGAGGAGAACATTTTTGAAATTTCAGCCAATCAGAGTGCATAAATGGCCCTGGCAGCCATGTGGAATTTTGGTTCAGTACCAAAAACATATTTTGTTACGGAGCATTATCTGATCATTCAGGCATAATTTTACTTCCATATGTCGATTCCATGATGAATCGGCCCATAACAAACTCGTACCATAACCAAATCGGACCATAACCAAATCGGACTACACAAAATCGGACCATAACAAAATCGGACCATAACAAATTCGGACCACCAGATAACTATAAGCTAATACATGAATGGTAATTGATTTTTCACACCAAATTGTTACAAGTAGTTATTTGATGCACAAGGGCCCGACTTCTGGATATTTAATTATTTTTATATTTTTCGTTGTTGTTGTCTTATTTCATTAGTACTTTTAATAGATATTTAGCATAACAACGAATATTCTGCGTTTATTATCAATGTTCACATCGGTCAAAGTTATGCTCTCAGACTTGAATTTATATGTTTATAAATATAGTTAATGCCATGCAATGTCATTTTTGCTATTATGTTGTGTTGTAATTTGTATGATTGTAATTTGGATTGACTGTTCTAGGTGTAAATTCAAATAAAGATTAATAATATTATTATTATTATATACTATCCACGTCCTTATACTAACAAATCCTAGGATTTTTTAGTATAAGGACGTGGATTGTATAGCACATTGATAATAAACGCTCTTCGTTGCTATGATAAATATTTATTAAAAGTACTCATGAAAGAAGACAACAAAAAAATAAAAATATAAAAAGTAAAATAACTATCCAGAAGTCGTATCCCTGTGATTTGATGATGCCATACCATAGACTATAGTTATGAACATTTTAAGAATTCCAAAATCTAACCTTAAAAATAGTATGTTTTACGGTTCCAGTTTCAAGGTCATAAGCATTTAATTTCTAGAATAATATTTGTTTTATATATATTCTTTACACGCTATATTCAATCAGACTGCAGTCTTGTCAAAATTCAACACGACCCAATCAGTTCTACTTTTCACAAATGACGAGATGAAATGAGTTTTAGATTTTCAAATGGTGGATAATTATTTATATTTGGCTGGATTTCAATATTATTGAAGCAACGCTGTCATAACAGGTCATATTATTTTGGACAATTGAAGAAATTAAATGAAAAAAAAAACGTGAAACGGAAAAGAACACAAAATTTTAACTACTCTCCAAAAATACCTGTTGAAACAAGTGAAAGGCTTATTTTTTTCACGAGAACTTTAAGTTGTAAAACTTATTGGAAAAAAAGGCGCTACTACTCCAGTACCACCGCCTAGGCAGTAAAATTTCTCAGTGCTTTGTTATCTTCTGTAGTAAAAAGGTGTCAAATACATAAATTACACAGCAGCTATGCTCTCGTATAATTAGTCGTGTAATATATGTAATTGTTATATCATGTTCCGATCATTTAATTTCATGGTTTCTTGTATAGTTCCATATTTCCTTATATTTGTGCAAACTATTAAAAAAAGTTGTTTCAAAGAAGAAAAAATGTTCATTTGACATTTTTTAAGAGGACAATTTAAGGGATTAATAAGTACTACAACTTTAAAATTACACTTTTTCAATATGGAACAAATTTTCTACTTATTCTTATCCTTAAAAAAATTATAGATAAAAAATCTCAAAAGTATTAAAATCGACAAAAAATAAATCAATCCAAGTAAATGTTTTGTTAATTAAGATAAAAATAAATTACTCCAACTAAATGTTTAGTTAATTGGTATATACCTAAAATTAGAATTTTATCGAAAAGTTGAAGTTTTGTTATTTCATTTATATACATACACACACAAAAAAAACAATGTAACAGTATGAATGAATACAGAAATCCAGTTAAAAGATGGGTGGGCCGAATTTGTCAACTTTATTTCTATTCATAAAATATGGTGGTCCGATTCCGCTATGGTCCGAATTTGTTATAGTCCGAATTTGTAATAGTCCGAGTCTGTTATAGTCCGATTTATCCAGTAACCGAAGCTCCGATTAGATTGCTCCGATGGAATGGCGCGACGGAAAAAACAACTTTGAACTTGATATAAAGAATTTAATAGGACTTTTAACAGGATTCAGTGTAATTATAATCATAATTCAAAAATAACCATTAGTTCTGCACATCGGTTGCACAGCGAAATCATGATACAAGTTACAATGTACAACCTCTTCAACTGATAAAATTAATTCAGGCTTGATTTGTTGATACAATCTCGACCCGGTGGAGGTGGCGGTATCTCGATATTCTCCTTGCTCACTGCACAACAGGGGCTCGTAAATCTTATTTAAGAACGTTATATGCTCTATTAATAGGAAAAAAACAATGTCGCCCACTCCTTGTCGAGCCTGCCACTTAAACCACCCAGATTTTTACCAAACTTGGACAGAAGCTTTTTCATGATCAAAAGATTGTATCCAGAGGAAAATTTTGTAATAATGTTTTTCCGATTTTTCTGTATTTTACTTATAAATGAACTTTAGTAGCAATTCTAGTTAAACTTAAAGCTAGGTGCAGCACTGGGCGGAAATATAAATTGTAAACATTAGATCTGATACCCAAATCGTCTATCGATAGGTTATAAATATTTTTCGATCCAGTTTTTAAATAACTTCAGGAAAAACAGCTCCGCCTGGTGTTAAGTGGAATGGCTAACTTTAGTTTTTCTCCCAGTTAACACTACATACAGTCTGCAGTTACGTTTTTAAAACATTAATTACTTTCTTAAACTATCCTGGATTTTTACCAAACTTGGACAGAAGCTTTTTCATGATCAAAAGATAGTATCCAGAGGAAAATTTTGTAATACAGTAGAACCTGATTTGAACGACCACCTCACCTTTCTGACTTGTTTTTTACACTATATATGTAATACAGTAGAACTTTGAATGACCTCCTCACTTTTCCGACCAGTTTTTGATTGCATGGATATGTTTTACGATATTTTTACAATTCCGTGAACGACCACCTGTTAAACTCTACCAGCAACCATGATTTTGTACCAAAAAACATAATTTTCACCTGTTTTGGACAACCAAATCTGAAGGACTTTTTCCAAAATCATGACTGGTTATTTTTAGCAGATTGACCGGAAGTTGCGTATATTTTGTTATAAATTTACCTCCATTACTGTCGAACTTTAATATAAAATAGAATACTCCGATAGGAATGGTCATCTGGTTATAGATTAAACAATAATTGTAATTGTGAAAATAAAAAATTCTCGTCATAGACCCCTTTTCTTTCAGAAATGATTTTAAACACAAGTTTTGTCTGCTAGCTTATATTTATCATTAGTAACTTCTCGGATTTGTACATAACAAACGCTTGTAACTCCCGAACCGTTTTCTTAACGATCAGTAACAATCAGCTGATTTTACAATTTCAGCCACAAGTAGTCCAGTCAATCTAGCATAAATTTGACCCTAACCTTAAAGTAATTGCAAAAGAAGATTTTTAAGTTTTAATCTTTAGCATTATACCCCAAATATACAAAGAAAAAAGTCTAACAAAATCTAACTTGAGGAAGACTAAAAAATCACGATTTTAAAATTCCTATGGACATTTGCATTGAAAATGGGAGATAACTCTGCAAAAAAGGCAGAAATATCAATAAGAATTGATACAAAATTATAACTTTACCGCTTCTATTCAGCAGAATGTATTGATTCTTGACATTTTAGCTGTCTTTAGAGTATAACAAACAACTCTAAAGTTTTTTTCATATCTTTTATCAAGCTACAACCTAGATTTCGTAATTCATTAGTTGACCATTTATTAAATTTTTCAACTTGTCAAAGTAAAGAATCTCAAATTTAATAAAAATAATTAAGCATATATTCTTTTTTTTTTTTGGTTTAAAGTTTCTTTAAACAAGGTAGATGCTGATCAAATATAATTTACAGATATAAACAATACCAATTTTTCACATTATTTTTTCAAAATGATCACAAAGCCACAAATTTGCAATTTCTTTAATGAAAAATGCGCAAAAAAAAATAGAAATACCCATAACATTTCGGTTTTGTACATTTCATGAGCAGAAGATTATATAATATAGTCAAATACAAACTTATAACCCCATCAAAGTATCATACTTTACATGAATTTTAAGAAAATCAACCAAAAACTGACAAAAAAGACTCATTTTTTCAGAGTTATCTCCCCTTTCCAATGTTAATTTCCATAGGAAATTAAAAATCCTGAATTTGAGTTTTCCTCAAGTTAGATTTTATGAGACTTTTTTCTGTGTATATTTGGGGCTTAATGCTATAGATTAGAACTAAAACATTTTCTGTTGCAATTAGTTTGAGGTTGAAACTTAGTCTGACTGGACTAAAGCAATTTAGGGGATCATAATTAACAGTTGAGTTGTTTTCACAAACTAATAAAAGTATCAGTGTGTACAACAGTTGAATGCTTTGATAACATGGATAAGGTGTATCAAAATGACTTTGTGTCCTCAACATTTTAAAAGTGCACGAAGTACTGAAAATTTCTTAAATTGATACAATGTTTTGTAATAAAGTATTCTTTTATATTTTTCTTATATACCACACAATCGGTAAAGTGTGAATCCTAAACATTCAGTAATGTGTATAAATGTACATACTCTACTTTGATAGGCTTCCATATATTATATGTACATGTAATGTACATAGTGTACCTAAACTGAACTTTCATGCATCTGAAAAGTTGACCTCCAGTGAGAGATCACCTGTCTTGAAAGACAACTTTTTCTTGGCAGAAGGGGTGGTCTCAAGACATGTTCTACTGTAATGTTTTTCCCATTTTTCCGTATTTTACTTTTAAACGTTTTTCTCCCAGTTAACATTACATACAGTCTGCATTTTAAAGTTTTTAAAACATTACTTACTTTCTGGAACCATCCTGGATTTTTACCAAACTTGGACAGAAGCATTTTCATGATCAAAAGATAGTATCCAGAGGAAAATTTTGTAATAATATTTTTCATGTATGCTTGTTTTGTAACAAATTACAAGCATTTTTATTATACAACCGCAAAATTTTTGCGGTCGTATATTGGTATGACGTTGTCGTCGTCAGCGTCGTCGTCCGAAGACATTTGGTTTTCGCACTATAACTTTAGTATAAGTTAATATAAATCTATGAAATTTAAACACAAGGTTTATGACCACAAAAGGAAGGTTGGGATTGATTTTGGGAGTTTTGGTCCCAACAGTTTAAGAATTGGGGGCCAAAAAAGGGCCCAATAAGCATTTTTCTTGGTTTTCGCACAATAACTCTAGTATAAGTAAATAGAAATCTATGAAATTTTAACACAAGGTTTATGACCACAAAAGGAAGGTTGGGATTGTTTTTGGGAGTTTTGGTCCCAACAGTTTAGGAATTAGGGGCTAAAAAAGGGCCCAAATAAGCATTTTTCTTGGTTTTTGCACAATAACTTTAGTATAAGTAAATTGAAATCTATGAAATTTAAGCACAAGGTTTATGACTACAAAAGGAAGGTTGGGATTGATTTTTGGAGTTTTGGTCCCAACAGTTTAGGAATTAGGGGCCAAAAGGGCCCAAAATTAAACTTTGTTTGATTTCATCGAAAATTGACCTATTGGGGTTCTTTGATATGCCGAATCTAACCGTGCATTTAGATTCTTAATTTTTGGTCCCGTTTTCAAATTGGTCTACATTAAGGTCCAAAGGGTCCAAAATTAAACTTTGTTTGATTTTAACAAAAATTGAATTCTTTGGGTTCTTTTATATGCTGATCTAAACATGTACTTAGTTTTTTTATTATGGGCCCAGTTTTCAAGTTGGTCCAAATCGGGGTCCAAAATTAAACTTTGTTTGATTTCATCGTAAATTGAACTATTGGGGTTCTTTGATATGCCGAATCTAACCATGCATTTAGATTCTTAATTTTTGGTCCCGTTTTCAAATTGGTCTACATTAAGGTCCAAAGGGTCCAAAATTAAACTTTGTTTGATTTTAACAAAAATTGAATTCTTGGGGTTCTTTGATATGCTGAATCTAAACATGTACTTAGTTTTTTTATTATGGGCCCAGTTTTCAAGTTGGTCCAAATCGGGGTCCAAAATTAAAGCTAGAAAAGGGGTAAATTATTTTTTTTTGGGGGGGGGGGGGGGCAATTCTCCACAGCATATTGTATTGCACAAGAAGCAAAAAATTGAATATAAATTCAAATCATATGACCAATTCTAAGTTCTTTGATTTCAGTTATTCTGTGTCAGAAACCTATTATGTGTCAAATATTTGAAGAAATTTTCAATTGCACAGTATTGCGCAATAGCAAGAAATTGATATGTGTGCCCTGTTATCAAAACTTTATTATTAACAAATTCCATTGGAAATTTGCCAATATAAAATGTGCTAATGAAGCTTTTTTGTTTATCTCATCTAAACTGCTTTTAAATTATGTATATTTAAAATTTGCCATCCATGACTATGATGTCATTTTCTATTTTAATATGTTATGGTGTATTTAAATGGGCTGTTATGGTTGCAAAGTATAAAGAAATGGGGGGGGGGGGGGGGGGGGGTTGAAAACAAAATTTAGGGGGGGGGGGGGTAAATGAGAAATTGGGGAGGGGGTAATTATTTTCTCATTTCATATTTCATAAATTAAAAAGAAAATTTCAAATTTTTTTTAGCAAAAAAAGGGGGGGGGGGGTTACAATAAATTTTGTTTTTTTTTTTTTTTTTCATAGTGTATTGCACAAAAGCTAAAAAAAGGGGTAAATTATTATTTTTTTTTTTTGGGGGGGGGGTGGGTCAATTCTCCAAAGCATATTGTATTGCACAAGAAGCAAAAAACTGAATATAAATTGAAATCATATGACCAATTCTGAGTTCTTTGATTTCAGTTATTCTGTGTCAGAAACCTATTATGTGTCAAATATTTCAAGAAATTTTCAATTGTACAGTATTGTGCAATAGCAAGAAATCTTCAATTGCACAGTATTGCGCAATAGCAAGAAATTGATATGTGTGCCCAATTTTAAATTGGTTATTTCTGATTTATATATAAAAACAAAGAATACTGATATGGTTTGAATAGGTTAATTGAAAATTTTTAAGTTCTTAGACAACATTCATTCTGTATCAGAAACCTATGCTATGTCAAATATTTATTCACAATCCAAATTCAGTATTGTATCAAGCTTGAATGTTGTGTTCATAATTGCCCCAACTATTCAGGGTTCGACATCTGCGGTCGTATCTAGCTGCGCCCAGCGGAGCATTTTATTATGCATAGGTATCAATATGGTAGACATCAAATTAGATGTATAAATTTGTCAATAAATAATCAAGAAACAATAATCATTAGTATCATCATTTTTCAACAGAAAGTTCTTGAAAATTAAATTATAAGGATCGTTTTAAATTTTGGAACAGGTTATATGAGAATAAGCTTCTTTGATCAGTTTACATTTAATAGTGAAAAGCATAAATCATTTAAACTATCTCAAAGTAAGTTATATCGTATAACCTGTTACATCATAGCCCTTTGTTCTTACAGGGGTGATCTGAGGCGAATCACCCCTGCCAGATCACTCCAACAAGAGTTCTTTGTTAGTTTAAAGTTGGCAGGAACAATTTAATCACGATAAAACTTAGAAAATTTATGTAGAAACATAAATCACATTTGAAAATTTAATATTAAAAGTTTTGAAAGAATCTACTGAGATTCGAACCTGGGACCATCAGTATATTGTCCAAACGTCTTAACCAGTAGACTACGGACGCTCACACCAAGGAAGGGTTAATTTTACCTATATAAACATTATGTTATGGGTTCCAATTGGGTATTCAATATATAATATATATATAAAAGTAAATCTATAACGTATAATAGTACTGACCTCTTAACTTTAAGTTTATTATTATTTACCCCGAATGAGCTGGGATGTAAAATAGTTATCACACTCGGTCTTGGTGTGTCTGTATAAGATCATCCCGAGGGCCAGAGATGATCTTATACAGACACTCCTCGTCCTCATGGGATAACTATTACTACCAAAATTGAAAAGACTCTTAGAGTAAAAGTCATCAGAATTTTGTTTTTATTTTAAGGAACAGGAGGACAATTTTAAGATTTGTGCCCAGTTTGCAGATTCTAACATAAAATATCACAGATTTCTCAGTGTTGACAGTCACAAAGTAACACAGTCATTAAATGGGTAAGGCTTTATACAGTAATAAGCATGGTTCATATAATGTGTTGTCTGTGAAGAGTATTTTAAAATTATGTTTACAAATTTAATACATTTTACTACAAAAGTCCTCTCACTTAACATACATGTAAAGCGTTGCTCTTATAGATTGAAGACAAAAAAGGGCACCCTTGGAAGGGAATAGAAAAAAGGCCACTCTTGAGCAGGTGCCCTTTATAATGAGGCTTATATTACTAGCTTTGTTCACTATGAAGTAATTTTCAAAGTGTCCTTTTTGAACACTGATTTGCTACATAAAGGTGTCCTTAAACACAGGTTGACGGTACTTAAAATTCAAAGCAGAAAATCAAGACCTTGGTAGTATTTTAATTTCACAAGGTTACTTGGTTGTCCTTGAAATCGGAAATTCTTTGACTGCCATACAATTTGCCATACAATTTACCACTCATCAAGGCCATTGTTTATTTTAAATAGAAGAGCTCCAACAAATTTACTGAAGAAATTTATGAAAATTGAAATTTTGAAACTTGAAATTCAGAAATTCAGAAAACTACCTAAAATTTAGATAAAAAATGTATGGACCCTTTGCAAGCAATTTGACTTTTACATTGTGTTTTTTCTTGAAATTATATTGTTGCATTTTTAGAATAATAGAAAAATTAACTATCCATTCTGACCAGAAAAAATCTGAGACTTTGAAGATATTAACAGAAGAATTTTTAACTGCTCCGGTATTTGAGGACAAGAATACTGGCAAGGTATGTAATTTGGTTTGTTACGTTTGTATCCAAGGACGTACGATTTTGTCCATTATGGTTCCTTTATTATATTTTTATTTATTTGCAAATTACAACCATACGGGTCAAAGCAAAACGCACAGTATATACATAATAAAATGGCTGCCTAAGTATCATTTTCGGCTCTTTTTTCCTGGTTGTCAAAATCAGGTCTGTAGAACATTTCATGCACAATTTTTTTTTTTAAATGTTTCATGATAAACTTGCTTAACATTATTAAAATGTTTGAATTGAAACACAATACCAACAACAAATCCTATAGATGTTTTTTTATAATTTTATTATAATTGATAGTCTGAACATCATTTTATGTTTGCATACATACATGTATATTGATATAAGTTTTCAGACTTTCAGACACACACACATACAATGCCTTGTTAAGTTTGTTATCAATATTTCACACACCGAACACACACATACTATAATTTGTTAAAGATTGTTATCCATATTTTCAGACAGACACACACTATGCATTATTAAGTTTGTTACTACATCTTGCTGATTCTCCAACACACAGCAGTTATGATAGTCCATGTTTAAAGTTATCACCAGAAGGTAAGGCTGATAGAAGAAAATAAAATACAAGTTAAACATACAGTACGAGTTTGGTTTCTTACACACCTAATCAACCATAGCCATGAAAAACCAATTTTAATTAGGTAAATAATGGGGTAGATAGAGGTAACAGATTCAAATGTCAAAACTGGTACCACTTTCACAAACATTTGTACAGCTGCAATCCAGAGTGGTTTCAGGACATCAATTGAAAAAATACACTTGAGACAGAAAATAATCATATGAATATTTGTGAAACATTACCCTTTATGCTTGGGGTTGCTTTAAAACATGTCTAAACCAAACCTATTTGTGACTGAAGATTTTGTTCAGACTTGAGGTGTTCAGAGGTTCATTTAAAAAAAATGTTCAGCATATGATCTAATATAAGAGTTCACTTCTAAGTATACACAGGGTTTGCATTGACTGTGTTTGAAGTAGTCCCAATATAAGATATTGTGTTTTTTTTTCAAACAAAATTAATTTTTAGCTGACCCTAAAACATGTTTTCTGGTATAATTTTATATCTGATATACGTACATGTACATAAAGTAGTCCCAATATCAGATATTTTGTGTGGTTTTATTTTTCAAACAAAATTAATTTTTAGCTGATCCTAAAAAATGTTTTCTGGTATAATTTTATATCTGGTACATAAACATTCAAATGAACATATAACAACCCAAAGCCTCATTGAGTATTCAAAATAAATTGTTCTGAAAAAATAAGTTGTTTTGCTTACATACTGGTACCTATTATATGAAACTACAAACTGTTTTCAAGACAAAAATGGTTATATTATTGAAACATGATAAGCTTTACATGGTAGAGAATAAATGTATTAGTCCCAAAACTGTGATAAGTGCTGATTCAGGAGAGAAATTGTGCTTTGACAGCAGTAGCCGAGGGAATTCTAAAACAGGTCGGTTTAAATCAGAGGAATCTCAGACAAGTGCTCGCACTTTATGACAAGCTCTTGGTAGCCTCAAAAATTCCTTTATTTTGGAGTTAATGCATCAGAAAAATGACCAAATGCTCTAAAATGTATATATATACATGATATAATTATCTTTTATAGAACCTAAGGATGAGTTTGATTGGACAGGGTTTTTATTGGATGGTGAAAAGACTCCATTACATGTATTTGATGAATTGGAAGTAAGGAATTTTCTAAAATTTTATTTATGTAAAAATTGGATGTAAGGCATAATTTATATGGTATAATTAGAGGAGCTCAATGTTACAGTTGAAAATGATATAATAATCGATATCGTCTTAAACATGTTGGAAACAATATAAAAAGAAAGTTAGGACATCTTGACTTCAAACTGATACTTTCCATTTGTTTGGTTAAATATCCAAATTCCCATGGTTGGAAATTTTTTTTATTAGGCTACACCAAATTAATCTTTTGTTCTTTGGATTTCGCCTCTCCTATTTTTAGATTATGTAAATTTTCTTTTAAAATTGTTTGCCTCTTCATTTTGAAAAAAATTTGAAAATTTCCCCCAAATTCTTCAGTTTTCAAGAAATTAAAAATAACAATTGTTTGCCAGCCCCTATGATTTTGTAAAAATTTGGATATTTGTAATATTTTAGTAAAAAAAATGTGTGTTGCACGTAAATTTGATCTTCACCCGAAAAAAACTGGTCCTCAAGAAAAAAAATTAAAATTTCATTTACTCGCACCTACTTTTGCCATCCAAAAATCCAAAGAACTAAAAATCAATTTGATGTGCCTTAGATTGGCTATGTAATACAGGCAGTTTCAAACCATGATGAAAGAAAAAGCCAGTTTACTTACATTTCATTTCTTGCTAACCAGATTTTCCAGTGCAAAATATATGGTTATTTGTTAGGACGGATGACTGGACATCTCCAAACAGCATGTTAGAAAACCCAGTTCTCTGTCAGTTTAACACTTCATTTCTTGTTAAACAGATTTTTCAGTAGAAAAAATTGGGTTATTTGTTTGACTAAATAGGGTTGTTGGGTTGATATTTCTTAACAAAGATGTGAAAAGCATCTCTCAAACATCTTTTTGTTCTTATATCTTGTAGCTTGTTCCAAAATTGAATACGGGTTGGAGTTAAGATGGAACTTTTATTATGAAAAATATATCCATGGATGATAGTTCTTTGGAAAGATAATTTTTTCTAAACAGTAGATGTATTTCTAGATGATGGTTATAAATCTTAAGTTTTATAGGGAGGCCAAAATCTTCTAGAAAAGATTACTATTTTAAAAGTTACTTATTAAAAAATCATTGCTTCTTCATTTAAAAAAAAATAGTTTTCCTACTATGAGAAATTTTTGTTTTTTAACAATAGTCAGTTTTCTTCAAGGTAATGTGCAAATTGTAAAATTTTTGTTATATTTAGCATTCTTATTTAGACTGACTCAGAAGAGGAAGATACTTTAACAGACAATACAGAGGACGGAGTGAAAAAGCATTCAAAAGATCAAGATCCTAGTGAATCTGCAGATCATGTAACACATCAGAATATCACATTATCAACAATCCAAGCTGACAACACAACATTTTTTGAGATAGAGGATGTACAGCTAGCAGACACAGGGTTATCATGGCTACAGAAAAATCTTGTGGTTCAGTATTGGGCTGGTCATAGTTGTAATGAAGAAATAAATGGTGGTCATGACTCATGTAATCTCACTTGTGATTGGTTAGTTAATTGTTCCAATCGTGAACTTCCCATTTTTGAGCAGCAATATTACAGAAGCGCCAGCGTATGGAATCAATATTTCACAACCCATATGCTATAACACAGCCTCCCACCAAAATTAGGTCATTTTGACCTACTTATCGCTCGTCATTGAAATAGGTTAAGTTTTACATCCTAGTTCAGTTCGATACCAAGCGGCCTACAGTGTCAAGATGCATCTGGGGGATTAACATAGCATCCCACCAAAATTAGGTCACTCTGTCCTACCCCCGTACTTATTGCACTTCATTGACTTAGATTAAGTTTTATGTCCAAGTTCAGTCCTCCGATACCAAGCGACCTACAATATTATTACTTGGTGTCAAGGTGCATCTCGGAGAGATTCATGCTTGAAATTTTTAGCTCACCTGGCCAAAGGCCATGTAAGCTTTTGTCATCACCTGGCGTCCGTCGTCCATTATATTTTCACATTTTAATCTTCTCCTCTGAAACCACTGGGCCAAATGAAATTAAATTTGGCAGGAAGCATCAATGTAAGGTCCTTAATAAAATTTGCTCATTTCGTGCCGATCGGACAAAAAACATGGCTGCCATTGGCAATTGTTGATTTTGTTTTGCTGAGTTTTCAAAAATCTTCTCCTCTGTAACTGATAGGCAAACGAACAAAACTTGACAGAAAGCATATATGGGAGGTCCTTTATAGAGTTTCCTCATTTTGTCCAAATCGGACTACAAATATTGCCGCCATGGGCAGTTCTTGTTTCTGATCGGCTGATATAAAAAAATCTTCTCTGATGAAATTGCTCTGCCAAACGAAACTAAACTTGTCAGGAAGTACATATTGAAAGTTGTTTACAAAATATCCTCATTTCGTCCCAGTCGGGTAACAATCATGGCCGTCATGGGCAATTCATGCTTCTCATTGACAGACAAGAAAAATGATTTGTAATATTCAATTTTTAATTATTTTTAGATTGCAAGTTTTTATGATATGTGAGGAGTAAATATACATGTAGTACAAATTAACGTGTATTATCTTTGTAACAAAAAGTTACAGCGTCTAGAAATGAGGAAAAAAAAAACCATTTTTAACTGCATGTGTATTGCATGAATTTAAGTGTTTCTTTGCTTTGATTAAATGTTATGCATTGAGGTTGGTGAATAAATTCTTTCTTACAGGGAGGCATACAAACAGTCCACAAATCCACTATATGGAGAACCCAGCCATGTTACCATCACAGAAACAATACTCATTAGAGAGGTGTTGTGGTAAGATTATCTAATTATCTAATCTGAGTATATCACAAAATCTGATTAAAATTCTCATATATATAGATGTATTTTTCCTTGAATTTGAGCTAGAATATATAGACTGTAAAATTCCTAGAACAGAATAGTGGAAATTTTATTGTGTAAGCTTCTTTAATTCCAAATTTCTTGATAAAGATTTCACTAAACTGAGAAAAAATTTCTTATTGTGGATGAGATTTTTGCCTACAATTGGTCACATTTTAGCATGCAGCTCGTGTAAATATTCACTCTTCGTTAGAAAATTCAAAGGATTTCATGTTATAACAGTACATGATTGTATGAAGGGATATGTAGGAATAAATTCTTGACATCAACTTCCCGCATATATGTATATTTTTAAAAGGTTTATGTACAGGAACAATAATTTTTATTACTGTTCCTCATTGTACCCCAAGCAAACAAAGTTTGGGTGGTATTTAGGAATCACCTTGTCCATCCGTTCGTCTGTCGTACCGTCCGTCCATGTACATTGTAAGTGCAACTCCTCCTAAACCATTGAATGAATTTTGTTGAAACTTTATATGAAGGTTGGGCATCATATGCAGATGTGCATGAAGCTAGATACTTATCACTGGAGGTTTGCAAAGTGAGATAATCCAACTTAAGGGTTTTACATGTTGAAAGCTTGAAAGGACAAGTCCTAAAATGATCAATGGATTTTGATGAAACTTTATATGAAGGTTGGGCATCGTATGTAGATGTGCATGAAGCAAGATAATTATCGGTGGATGCTTGCAAAGGGAGATAATCAAACTTAAGGGTTTTACATGTTTAAAGCTTGCAAGTGCAACTCCTAGTATTGCAAGTCGGGGGTATCACTCAAAAAGGTCACAGGTCTAGTTTTAAAGTTGTAATTAGGCCTTCATTGAGTCGCAAAATCTCACCCTCCAATTCAATGAGTAGCAAAATCTCACCCTCCAATTCAATGAGTAGCAAAATCTCACCCTCCAATTTTAGTCAAAGACGGACTGTACCACCAGTCTGATTGGAGTTGTTTGATAAATGTTTATTACATCAGGTCTGTGTTAATTTTACTTATAGGATGCTGTTTGGAGTGAAAGATTTCTTTATATTTGTGTATAATGGAGAAAAGTTCCTGATTAGAGACAGTATTGTTTTGTCACATCTAACTGAAGTATGTATCACAAATTTAAATATGTTACATGCAATATTCTTATGATATGGATAAATTGTGATGTAAATTTCATATAAATGAAGCCATAGTAAGATTTTCATTAAACCATGACCTGTGAAAGGTAATGTTACTGTTATTTGTTATAAAAAATTCTTGGCATGGCATTGGATGCTAATGTGTAAAACTATGCCTTGTATGTGACTTCTTTTAGAAATAAATTTCGATGTTCAGTTTGTTTAAAGAGAGAATTTCTAGATGATTGCTATTAAAGCAAAGTTTCTCATGATACATTCATTGAAGTCAAACAAGATGAGTCTGATATACCTCAAAATGTGAATAGCATCATTCATAAATTTTCTATTGTTTCTTGATGGAGTATTTCTCATACAGTAAAACTTTGGTATATCGAACACTACCTGTGGATCAAATAATTTTGAAAGTCCAACCAATTTTCCCTTTATTTTTATGTTAAAAGAGCCCCAGTTTCTCAAACACCAATTTCTTGAAAAAATTCATTTTGTCAAATAAATACCACACTGCTAGCAATGAAAATGTTTTATCGAATAAAGTGTTCCATGTCTTCCTCATTTCATACCCTGCCATGGAATAATGAAAGTACTGTCCTTGACCTGGAATTGAATTGTGTTATTTCTGTGTTTAACCATTCTTGTTATTGTATTATACCTTTGATTGTTATAACTTCAAAGATTCATCAGTTGTTTGTTATTTCAATTCTGTTTCGTTGGGTGTAATTTCTTTATACATGTATTGTTTGGCTAAAAATTCATCTGTGCATTGTAATGTCACACAAACATCGGCCATTACACAATGGAATAAACTCAGTCATAAACAAAAGTTTGAAATCGAATCAAACAACTTCATAACTCATGACAGAAAGGGAATCTTAGACAGTCTTCAGTAAGGTTAAGCTTTTTCAAACTCAGCTAAAGCCTCATTAGAGAACAATCAGATGTATGAGATTTCCGTACCTTGCACTCCCACTGGTGCTAGACTCGAAATGTCTCCCAAGTCTTGATATATAATTATAATGGTTTGATTTAATATTTTCCAGAAAATGGTAGATAGTGTCCTGTATGATTTTATAAAATATGGAGGATATATGCAGTCTCTACAGAAATTTGAACAGGAAGTGACCTCTGGTGGTTTCCATGACGATGGAGAGGTTAACATAATGAGTCAAACCTACCAGGCTTTCCAGAGTGCACTTGCACTAGGTTTCTTAGATTCTTTTAAAAGGGAGATAACTAGATTGGAAAAACAAATTGTTAAACAAGGTTTGTAGTAATTGTAGATAATAGATTTAAATTATGGTAAACTAAGCGGCCATTCTAGTCCTGTTGATTCTTACTTTGTCTTGATTTAAGCAGCAATTTCACATCAGAGTTTGTTTTCAAGCTTCATATTTGTATGCTTTTTTCCGTCAGAAAAGTCTGTTTACAACATGGATCTGGCATTTTAAGGAAGTTTGGTTGGTGGGGGAGGGAGGGGGGATTGCTGCAGAGACTATGAAGGAAAACTTTTTTTTTCAATTTTACAGCTGGTTTCTTATTCCAGTTAATTAAATAAAAATTTTACAGCATAAATTGTGACATTTAGTTTATACATGACTTTGGAATGAATGATTTGATCAGCTTAATTTCTAATAAAACAAGGAGTAATATTGTAATTAATTTTTCAGAAGAAACAGTCACAATATCAACATTACATGGGACATTGACACCATGGTTACATAAATTAGATGTTATACATTCAATGTATGTCAAAGGCATCATGGAAGCGGAATGGTTGCCTAGCAACTATCAGAAATCTTCACATCTTATGAGTGTTTTATATGAAGCAATAACAGAATTTGATGCTCTTGGTGAATTTTCTAAAGATATTGTTAGTATGCAAGATAATTTCATTTGTCATAAAAAATTATTTCTTTGAAATCTATTTTACTCTTCCACTTTGTATATAATAATATTTTTATTTATAAAAAGTACTGACCAGCAGTTATAAAACTGATTCACTTTATTCACAAAACAATCAAACAGCATTGAGTTTTGTAAGATTAGAAAAATAACAGAAGAGGAGTTCATTAACTTGAGTGTTTGAATAAAAAATAAAGGTATTTTTTTTCAACAGGTTATTACATGTATACAAGACCCTCTATATGCATTTTTAACTTAAAGTGCTAGAGTTGGAAAATAAGTGTAAGCAAAGCTTTATTGTAAGCCCTCCATAGACTTGTATGATCAACAGAAGAAGATTGAAATTACATAAAAATTTTGCTTTAAATTTGTGCTCCAACTGGAATAGCAGCATACAGTATAATTTGACAGACTATTCATAATGGATTCCAAACACACTGATAATGTTTGGGTACAACATAAAATATCTTTGAAAACCTAATACATTTACATGTTAAGATATTAACAACTAAATATTCTATTTCTCAAAATATAACTGCCCACGAAACAGGAGGAGGCTGTCGATGTTGAATAAAGTATTTATTAGTTTATCCCTTTTTCGTTGGATATTTAAATACATAAATAGGTACACTAGAGATTTCTCAATAAACAAATGGCTGTAGATAAAAAATTCAACTGGAAGTGGCATAAAATCAGGGTTCTCGCTAAGGCGCATACATGCATCCTGGACGCATCATCTTTCAAACTCATGCGTCCCTGGGACGCATGTAGATCTACTCAGGTGCTTCTGAAGACTGTTATTTTCATTAAAAATCTTGAGCTGCCATTTTTTGTTTTCTTGGAGATCAAAGGGGAAGGGGAAAGAAACGACAAAAAGTAAGCCAGAAAATGGCGGCAATCAGAATTCTCGTGATTTTTATTGGTCACTGTGTTTTTTTCCGACTGGTAACAATATGTAGACCTTATTTAAAAGTAAATTTAGTGGATTTTGACATATCCATGCACAATTGGAAATTTTGACAATACATGTATTGATTATTAAGGTGTTCAAGCAAGGTCAATGGGAGGATTTTAAGAGTATATTTGAGAAAAAATAATATTTTTGCTCATATTTGTAACAGAAATTTTCTTCCAAGTTCAGAGCACCACTGCATAATTCAAATTATATTCGTCAATATTTTAAGGCAGCACATGATTTTAATTAAACTTAAATAGTATAATAGGCCTACCATGATCAAAATCATGCAGCAATGTACGTTACAAAAGTGGTGATGAGTCCTGGGACTGGGACTCATCAAAATCAGCTGGGACTCACCATTCTGAAAAATGATGAGTCCCAGGACTCATCATGAAAAATTCTTAGTGAGAACGCTGATAAAATGTAGTGGCACTTACATTTTTCTCTATAAATATTTAGGTGGACCTTCTACTACCTTTGTGGATTCAGACAGCCAAACCGTATATAGATATTATAGATAGTTGGCTTACCAATGGTATATTGTGTGATCCAAGACAAGAATTTATTGTCAGAAGGTAAGAATAAAAAGTTCCTACACAAGTTCAAAGTGAAGACTGGAAACTATGCAATGAGTTTTTAAATTCATGTTTTTCCCGAGTGGAGTGCAGCAGAACAAGGAGTAAGAAGCTGAACTTTAAAAACAAGTTGAAGTTTTTCCAGTTCTTCACTTTTGAATGAGTATAAGTACCTACTTATTCCATAAATACTCGAGCACAGTAACCAAATTAAAATAACATTACGCCTGATTGGTCAAAAGGTATGAAAAAAGAATTCTGATTGGACATCACAACTGTGGAAGACTGATGCACATGCAACGATCTTCCATGGGTTATCTCCCACTGAAAACAACCATTTACAGAAAAGTAATAGAATGTTAATTATCAGGTGAAAAGTAAAAATTATCAATTGGAATACTGTCTTTATTTTTCGTGATCTGTATATTCTTTATGCGTTGAATATTAATTTTTGTGGATGAAATACACTGTATATAAAACTATATTTTTTGTTATATTTACATGTAGATACCAATTTTCAATTTATTGTGAATGATGCTGAAAAACAAATTACACTGTAAGTGTGTGACAAATGCATAATTTATAATGCAAAATTTTTTATCCTAAAATCAATTACTTTTTACAAAATTTTTATCCATGAAATTGAATTAATTTACAGTATTTTGAATGATTTGTTATGCAGAAATGAAGATGTGAAGTCTTTAGATGAACAGTTTTGGGAAACAGCATTTACAATACATGTACCTGAAACCAGTGTAACTAACAGTAATATTACAGATGAAGAAAAGTCAAAGTCAGGTATAAATGTGTTATACTGTAGAAACGGAAATTTTTATATTCATATTCATATCATATCAACATGTTCTTGTCCTGATATGCATGAAATAATTGCCACTGGATGTTAAAAATTAATTCATCCATCCATCCATTATGTCTTTTTCAGAATTGTTTAGCCACTGGGCTCCCCAGTTTCTACAGCCTGTTTTAGTGGAGATTATTTTAGCAGGAAAGTCTATGGAAATGTTACAAGATCTGGGAAAACTGGCAGAAGTTGTTGGACGTAAAGGCAATATTTGTAAGAACTTAATTTTTTTTTAGTAAAACATGCATTAAAAAATGTAGCGTAGACAAAAATGATTAAGGACAAAAAAATAAATACTAGAACTATTTCTAACCTCTGTCGCCAAAGTCGGAAGCAGGTCTAAGAGTCGGTGCTGTCTGTCACAGAATAGGGTACCTACTTGGTATAATGCCAAACTCCAACACCATAAACCCACCACTTCTGAAATTTTGCACACTTGTTCTAAACACCAGTCATTTTTAGGGGGATTCAGTACGAATATTGCATACTTATTCTGAACAGATTGAAGATGTGCATCTCCCAAATTGGGGTGATTTGAGAAAAAAATGTCATTTATTATTTGTTGAAGTGATGACATTTTTAGGCATGTCATGTTTGAATGGTACCTAGTTAGTGTAATCTGACACCTTTCACCTGACATTTCTGAAATTTTGCAAAGTTATTCTGATTTTATTATAGATGTATAGTCCTCTCCTGTTTGGGGTGATTTGAGAAAGAAATAAAATAAACTGATTTTTTGGATAATTAGATCAAGTTAGAATAACCTACTTCATTCAAAGATACAGGGTAAATCTCACAATGGTAGATAACTTTAAGTCTTATGGAAACTGAGAACAGTAGATGCTAAAAATTCTCTTATTGGAAAAATAATGATAATAAAGTCTTATTTTACCTAATATCACAATATAATGGATAAGTGTTAAAGGTGGAGTAACAAAACTACCAAAAATTTTTCTTGAAATCAGGAAACAGATGATATGGGAAAATAATTTTATTCAAATAGATGGGAAAAGTTTATTTTTCAACAACTGGATTGATAGCAATGTAGTTTATTTAAATGTTATTTTGGATGAAAATGGAATCATCCCTGAAACCAAAATCTTATCTAAATTAAAACCAAAACATAACTGGATATCCGAGGTTTCAAAACTTAAAAAACTTTGGAAAAATATTCTACAAAAAGAAAGTTCGTACAAGACTACTGTCAATATTTTGAACAACATAATACATATTTTGAGTAAGAGTTTTCTTAATCCATCAATTTGCGATGGTAAAACCAGTGGTTTACGTCGGCAACTAATAAAATACAATACAATACAGTTATACCCTAAGTAGGTTTTCTAATGTGGGAAAAATTGACAGCCATATTCTTAACATGGAAAATTTTGTTGCTGGGTACAAAATACATGAAAAAGAATATTATGAAATAAATCATTTTACAGTTATTTACTTTGTGATATACAAATCTCACTACATTTCATAAATGTAAACAAGAAAAGATTATTAACATTTTTAACATTTTGAAGAAAGAGATTCTTGGTATAATTTCAATATACTTAATACTTTCAATAAAGATAATGACATGCGATATTTTATTTGTTGTTCGTACACATGTACACATGGCACATCGTAAACTTGTCTCTGTGTGATTTCGTTTTACATGTTTCCTGAGATATTGTCTGAAACTTACCATTAAATTAATACCCTCATTTTGCTAATATTCCTTTGAAACTACATGTACAATGTATCTATATTTCAGCAACGAACTCCGTTCACTTCTTAGTCAGATATAGTATATTTAATTTCACTCATACAAAAACAAAAGTACCCAAAAGTCAAGGTCACTATTGCAAAGGCTAATGCACGAAATCAAGTTCAAAAAAGGCGAAACAGACATGAAAAATATCCGAATCATTTTAACAATGTGACATTCAATAGTTGATTGCTATTGATTATAAAAAAATATATTTTGTAATAAATTGAATAACTACTAAGTAAACCTTTTTTTAGAAATATATTTTTTATCGGTTATTTTCCCTGGATAACGACAAATTAATAACAGGGATTCTTTATGGAATTGCTGTACCATTTAGTACCTTCAGTTGTTAACAGCCAATAAAAGTGCAATAAAGATGTTGATTTGTAAAAAAAAAAAAAAAATTTCATGTGATGCAGGTCATGACGTCTAATTATCTAATTAATTTATCTTGTTTGCTAAGAAATAGAGTTTAACACTAACAGTACTTCCATCTGCCTTCATAATTGAGTGTGACTATCAGAAACATATGTTAATGAAGTATACAAGACTGAATAACTGAATAATTCTTAAAACGAGTTATAGAAATATAAAAAAAACCTTTAAAAGGCTTTATGATATTACTTATGAATATGGATTTTGGTGTTTGTCCCTTTCAGATATAAATATGAATGTACCCCTTTTCCTAAGAATTGACTCTAGTGACTTAAATCCTACCTGGAACACTGAGTACCGTACATTTTTAGCTCACCTGGCCTGAAAGTCTGTCGTCATAAACTTTCCTTTAAAGATCTTCTTGTCTGGAACCACTAGGCCAATTGGAACAAAACTTGGTAGCAGTGGTCCTTAGGTGGTCCTCTTTCAGAATTATTTCCGATAACCCAGCCCGTCATCCAAGATGGCCCCCAGAGCCATCTTTAGTTTAACATAGGACCCTATGGGAAATTTACTTTAATATCTTCTTGTCTGAAACCTGCAATGGTCCTAATTAGTTGGTCCTCTTTCTGAATTATATCCGATGACCCATCCTCTGATCCAAGATGGTCACCAGTCTGACATATCAGACAGTGTGTGCGGCGTCCATCTGTCGGTAACAAAATTTTTCATCACACTTTTCTCTGCAACTACTCATCACTACATTTGTAGTAAGTAATGGCTCTTAGTACATCTTCTTGCATTCGTTTTTCATTATAAAAATGTGATGTTGCAATACATTTTTGAGAAATAAAAACAATAATACAATGATGATATGAAGTAATGAACAACATTTTCCAATGTTAAAGTGAAGACATTTTGAAATTTCTTTTGAATAACTCTTTACAATTCAGATAAAACTTTATGCTCTAGGAGTTCTTAAAGCCATTTATATTCGAATCTGAAAAATATTTAATTTATGTCGAAATTGATACAAAGAAGTAAATTCTTCTTTTTTTTTCAGTTTACAAAGCTACACCATTATATGATATGTTCTTGGAATCTCTTCGAGACATTCTGGGCACTAGAGAAACGACAAACTCTAAGGGGAAGACAACCCCATCATATACCTTATTCACCACTCAGATACAACAACAGATGGAAATTAAAGGAGTTTATGATCCACTATTGAGAATAAACTTTGATAATATTTTTACTGCTTGTGTTATCAACTTGGAAAAATCATCATTAATAGAGTCATCAAATGATAGGTAAATAGATACATTGACAAAGAATAGGTTTGATTTCTGGTTTTGACTACTCAAAATGCTAAAAGTGTTTGCAAAACTGAATTCCCTCCCTTATAAGTCCTAAATTCGTACAAGATCCTTTGTTAAATATCATAAGATCATCCACAGTTATGTGTTAACCCTCACCCTTATTAATCTGGTTTTATCACATAGAAGAAAAATTAACCAAAATCTTTTTAATATGAATAGCTGCTGAAATGTGTTTTGAAAAGTATGAATTTTTGATTTTTTGTAGATTAACTTCAATGCTTCAAAGAGAGGGTCTACAACCGATAGATCAGCTTTTTCAACAGTGCTTATATCCACATATTAGACAAAAATATGTGCATGTGTGTTCTAAACTTGTACAGATATTCAATGAGGACTATCATTTAATGGATTATCTAGCAACAATGAGGGTAAGTCTTTGGGTATTTAACTGTTAAATTAGGTGTAAAAAATTACTGGCTTGCACCAATTTTTATTGTAAGAGAATTCTAAATGACTTGCTGCATTGGCTTTTCAAACAAGGCCATTCTAATTACATTGTGATGAAAGGCATCAAAGTCGAAAGTGCAATTTATAATCTAAGGTATAACATCATACATTGCAATCACACCTGATTGATGTTCAAAAATAAAAAATTACACATCGTACTGGATCGAGAACACTTGGATTTACATTGAAATCTCACAAAAATTGAAGTCAGATTTTATTTTGTTTGTTTTAAAACGTTATATGTTTTTCTTTGAAATAAAAATTTGTCTTTTTGAAATCAGCATGGCTAACTGTAGATGATGCTGTATAGGGTTTGCTTTGATTACAAAAGTGATGCATGTTTGTCTTATTAGAATCTAAATAAATATTTTGTACTTTGTTAATTAATTGGATTTTATATTTGTAAATTTAAAAATAAGAACACAGATTGAAAATTTGCTAGTATGTCAAGATATTATTTTTTCATGTCAGGATGTTCCCTGGAATAAACCCACATATGCCCAATTTTACATACATGTGTCTATCAGATGATTCTTATTCTTTTTGTTTATTTAGCACTTCTTTCTGATGGAGGCAGGAGATACAATGTTTGATTTCTACACACAGATATTTGATATGGTATGCAGATTTATTACAAATATCAACTAAAAATTTAACACAAAGATAGTAAACCATTTGAAGATGTACATGAAGCAGTGTAATTCCTGTACAAAATTTTGAAGGGGAGATAATATGATTTCAGCAATTTAATGTTCTTGAGCTTGCTCACTGTACCTTTGATAAATACAAGTACCTCTGGTATCTAGTCTGTTAAAATGTAATTTATTTGAGTAACACAGTATTTGGAATCATTTCTGCAAAAAGATATGTTTAACCAATGTATAAAAACATAGAATTATCATGGCCTTTGATAATGTCCCAAAGACAAAAATGAGAAATGTCTCGAATGACAGGCCACCTTAAACTTGAATAAAAGCTAAGTTAAATGTCCATATAAATATAAATATATTTTGAACATATAAATTGTATACAAGTTGATGTAATTTTAGATTAGACTTAATGAACATTGGAGAGATGCTTCTATTGTTAATCTGTGTCTTCATGAAGCTTTACAGGCCAGATTTCCTGAAGAAATTAACAGGTATTTAACTTACAATTAAAAAATAGACAATAGATGAATTTTCTGTTTTTTTTGTAGTTTAATTTCACTATGTAACATGAGATTAATCTCTTTCTATACCTCTGTATGGAAGTTTTATGGTTTCTATTAGCCTTGAAGAAATAAATCTATGCATATCACAGATATCATAACAATTTGACTGTCTTCAGTGTAAAAAATAAAAATTTAAAAGTAAAAAATTAATAGTACCTTTCAGGTATCTGGACCTAAATGATAATGCCCTTAAATCAGGCCAAAGTAAAAATATTGTTTGATTTCCCTTGCTTGACCGACTCCGACTCTGTGAAAACCCCACCGACTTAAAAGTTTTTTGGGTTTTTTTTCTGGATCAATTTCGGAGTCAATCCCAATGTGGCCTCATATATATTTTTTCTATCGAAAATAAATTGAACCAGAAGTTTAAATCTGAAATTAAGTAATTTTATGAATTTCCCAACTTCAAACACACACTGTAGTTTGCATGTGGTATCAATAAAAATAAGCTAGATATACTTTGTTTCCTGAGAAGTTTTCTGACAATTAACAAGGTCATTTCCATAATGTTGCATCTGGGACATTTGGAATAATCAAATGGTCAGTTGTGGTCTGGAGGAGTAAGGAAATAATTCAGTAATCCTTAGATTTTTAATGTTTCTTTTTTTTTAACAGATTGGATATTACAGTGGAATCACTAAGTTCTTCAAAAGACATTCATCCCATCAATATAACAGACTGTATAAAACTCCAGTTTAAAGTTCCATGGCCAGTCAACGTCGTAATTAACTCACAGTGTCAGAAAGTTTACAATGAAATTTTCTGTTTTCTACTACAGATAAAACGTGCAAAATATTGTCTGGATGAACTCAGGTTCTTTGGTAAGTACATGTATGTTGAAATTGGAAAAGATTCAAATCATTTCAGTATTCACCTAAAAATCGGTAGAGATCCAGAATTTATATAACATGCCCAAAATATTGTCTTTTCAGATTTAGAAAAAGAAAACATTTTACACAGTTTATCTACAGATGATATCATGAAGTCTATGGATGAAGGAGCACCAAGACTAGCCAGAATTCATCGTATGCAAGTTCTCAGAATGAGGCTTCTGTATTTTGTTAACAGTTTACATAATTATATCATGACAAGGGTAAGTATAATAATTAACTCTCATTATGAGATAGTCAGACAAATTATGAAATTTATTCATATGCAAATTTTTCATGCAACATTGTGTTTATTTCATTTGACAAAAACTAGAAATGTACATATTTTCAAGATGTAATTTTTATAATTTTAGATTTTAGTTTTAATTATAATATTCGTAAATAATATTGATATATATAATATTGCCTAATAAATGAGATATGCAAGGATTTTTCCTTGCATTACAGATGGTTCAAATACTGATGTAGATTCGTAATACAGTGAACTCTCATTATCTCAAACTTGCTTGAGTCTGAATAGTGGATGAATTTTCTTTTTCTCCCAAATATAAGTGTTTTACTTTGAACCAACAAACTCACTGATACATAGGAAAGTAAATGAATTCACAGCGACAGTATCATAAATGGCCATGCATAATCCATGTCTACTTTCAAATTTTTATATACATGTATAAAAAATTTTTACTTCAACAGTGTCAAGTTAGATGGTGAAAGTATAAGAAAGAATGGGGTGTATTTAACAAAATCGGTGGGATAAAAATACATAATATTTTTAACCACTTACTGGTGATTACATTTCTGCATGGGAATTCCCACAGTTTTTTTAAGTTTATTGGAAAGATAAACTATAGAAGTTCTGAAATGGCGTTCATGTTAACAAAATGCGTAGCATTTTCTTGAGGTCTTTGCTGGAAATCATAGGAGAAACAGATTCTCCTTCAATTTACTCTTGAGTTATAGAATTTCTCCACCCTTGATATTTAAATTTTAGATTTTAACATGCTTGCTAAAGCACACATGTTGAAAATCAAAAATTCCAAAACTCACTCGTACCTGAAGGAGAATCTATATAACCATATGCTTTGTGTCGGATGACCTGGGCTGTCAACCGAGATAGCTGCCACAGCCGAACATAGTTTAACATTGGACTCTAAGGAAAATTAATTAAAAAATCTTTTCTGAAATTACTGAGAGGTTTGAACCAAACTTAGCAGCAATGGTCCTTAGATGGTCCTCATTCACAATTGTGTCCATTATGCCAGATGACAACTACAGCCGAACTTTTAACCTTGTGGGAACTGGTCGCTATATGTAATAGGCAATCCACTATCAGGTGAGCGATACAGGCTCCTGGGAGTCTCTGGTTAAATTAATTGGTTATAATTTAGTTCCAATAAACCCATGATTAATTATCTGTTAAATATCCTTATTAATTGTTTTCCAGATATTACACAGTACTGGATTGGAATTTAAAGCTGAATTACAAAAAGCCACCGACCTGGATCAGATTATTTCTGTACATAATAAATATGTGAATTTAATTCATGAACGATGTTTACTTCACAAGAAAGTGGCATTTCTCAAAGAGGCAGTAATGAGAGTTTTAAACTTGATATTAACATTCCAGGCTAGATGGGATCAGGGTATACAGGAAGTCAGGTAAGGGGTGATAATTCATGTTTAACAGTGGAGACTAAAGGTAAAAATATATAAATTCTTTTTTTTTTCCTCGGAAAATGTAATTGACAACAATGGAGATTCTGTTATATACTATAAATTCAAAAATTACTGAAAAAATACAATTTTTATATGCTAACCACTTCAGTAATTAAACTCAATATGAAGAACAGCAATAAAAGCTCCATTCACCTGCCATTAATTGTATTATGCTTAATTAAACAGCAATATGGATAACAGGAAAGGTCAGCAAGGCCATTCCAATCAATCAAAACAACCCAACTGACAGAACCCCGTACAAAAAATTACATAAAAGAGTACAAAACACAAACATGAACACAACAGAGTCCAGATAGTCTGATTTGGTACAGAAACTGAATAGTTGTGGGTACAGAAACTGAATAGTGGTGGGGTATAACGTAAAAGAGTACAAAACACAGACATGAACATAGCAGAGTCCAGATAGTCTGATTTGGTACAGAAACTGAATAGTGGTGGGGTTAAACCGGTTTTATAGGTACTCAAACCCCCCTTACCTATCCTGACTCTGCTGTATAAAACACACTATAAAAACCAATACAGTATGATTACCAACAAGCTGACCACTTGCTAGAACAGAAAATTAGACTGGTCAGTACATAATTTAGATAGCAGGGTCAGAAGTGCTGAAGCATAACATGGGCATGTCTATAATGAACATTAAACATCTCAACATTCTGTAAATTTTAGAAATAATCTGTGTGTTTATTACAGTGATTTTTTTGGAAATAAAAAATGAGAGAATAATTTATGTCTATGTCTTTCCGTTATAGATTTCATATAACATTTCTGTAAAAAAAAGTGTGAAAGGCAAATGGAAAATAAAAACAAATGGCATACAAAAGATAAACATAACAAATGAACAAATCACTTGCAGGTACATGTATTTTCTTTGGGTAGATAAGATGAAGATAAACATTATGATTATTGAGGTAAAGCACTTTTCTTTTGATTATAATTCTTACTGTTGTAGCATTAAAACAGTTGTTGTCATGGAAACAGAATTCTCCAGATGTATCCAGTTTTTATCGTCCTTCCTGAATAATGTTATTAAAAGAGGATCATTTCCACATTGTAAGTCCATGCACATCTACATACAAAAAAGTAATTAATTTTAATTTTAGAGTTCAAAGTGACTCTGGGAGTGGCAGAATTACTGTGAAAAAAAAAGATAATGGTGAAAACAAAAGTGATATTTCACTCATAGGGAGTAACATCATATTATGAAACTAATTTTGGTACACAATTAGATATGCATGTTTTGTCTAATTATCATAATTACCATTACCCCCAAAATATTGTGCTGGACAGCGCAATTTCACCGTTGGGAAAAGAGAATTGTCACCCATTGGTAAAATGGTAAAGGAAGGTAATTTGCTTATGTTTGTGAAAGGTAGTTGCATCTATTTGTCCAAGTCATTTATAAGGTAACCATCTCGACTGGCCTGGTAAAACCAAAGACATTAAAGTTGGTATTTACTGCTTCTCTGCCTAGCACATGACATTTAGGATTGAGAACAAAGACTGGTCAACTCTAAATCAGTATAATATGTCCTGGGTGTATGATATATTTGCCTGCAGACTGATACCTTGTGAGCTAGCGCATCAGAAATCCTGCTCAGCATGTCTATTTAAAACAAAGCAGGATTCATATTCATATCACATCAGAATTTTTTCATCCTGGTATGCATCTAATAATTGCCTCGGAAACAATAATCCACCCATCAATTCATAAGGTAGCAGACGGAGATCATAAAAAGACAGCTGATATCCCGGTTAACCAAGAGAAAAAATAGGAATCTTGCAGTCCCAGGGGTGACAGTTTAAAAAGATAACTGATGAATTTTTTTTAAATTTCAGTGGAAAGTTTGGCATTTGCTTTGATTACTTCAACAGAACATGTAGTTAAGAACTGAAGAGCCTCTGATGATTGATTGTGGAAACATAAAAGACAGACGTCTGATTCTAATGATCATTAGAAAAACATTTACTTTTATTTGACACAGAAAAATATTATTTCCTTTATACATGTATCTATTTATTGCAGCAATAAAAAAAATAATAAATTTTCTCACTTTTTCTTACTTTCATTTTGGTAAAATTTCACATACATGTAGTTAACTGTTCCAAGGTAAAGTCTAAAATGCTATAAAGAAAAGCATTAGTGTTGTTCATTTGGTTGATATCTAATAAATTATCTATTACTATCAGTTAATTTCAACCAACTAACTCAATTATTATCAGATTCATAATTAATTATGCTTCTGTCCAATTTTTAAAGACAAAAAAATAACACAAATACCATTGTGCAAAGGATACAAATTCTGAAAAATTAGGCTTTAATATATACAGAATACTGAAAATTCATAAATTATTGCCGGCATTTTTTATTGCGATTTTGTCACTTTATACCAAAATGAGATTTTAATTTTTGCGATATTGAGAAAAATCACGCTTCATTCATATAAAAAAATTCTAAAATGTGAATTTAAATTATTGCGACTACAACCCTGTTGCATTTATCACAATAATAAAAACATCGCAATAATTTCCGAATTTACAGTATACACAGATAAATTTTACTTTTTAATGCTAAAGAATATTTTCAACAATTCTAGGAGCTAAATGCTTCTATTCTTAATGAACTTCCAGGTTTTCAAAGTATTAATTTAGATTATAATTGATAATGAAATATTACTGTTCATTAGTTGAATAATTTATGGCGTCTACGTTTCTCAGCTTATCCGATTTTCAAAGGCATGCGTGAGTTACCCTGACTTTCGACAAAGAGGATTACTGCTGTCACAAAAACTTCTTAACCAGGGTTTTATCAGAGATAAGTTGATGTCATCACTTAGGAAATTTTACGGTCGTCATCACGAATTGATTGACCATTACAGTGTTCAATTATCTAAGATGATGTTGGACCTGTTCCCACTGTCGTAACCTTTCATGTGCCTCCACCGATTTGTGACTTTCGCCGGATCGACTTTGCTGAACTTCACGACGGGTGCTGTATACAGAGCAGGAACTGCTTACCCTTCCGGAGCACCTGGGTTCACTCCTGGTTTTTATAGGAGTTCGTGTTGTTCATTGTTTTTTGGGTTTTCTGTGTTTATTTTTTGTGTTTGTGGTTGTTCATTTGTCTTCCCGTGTTTGTCTGTCCAATGGATTACGTTTTTTTGATTGCTCCTTAGGTATATTTGTCCTTTTCATTATAATCAGTTGTCAGAATATCATTAAAAAAACAACAAGATGGTGATCTATGACATAAGTTTCCATTGTATGAATTTTGGCATGCACTGAAACTATTACTAATGAACAACAAATTATTTTTGACTAATTCTGATCATCAAAGGTTAATTTTCAAAGGACGTCTTCCAAAATGAATCCGATATGTCCTTTATGACGACTGAAAAAGGTAGAAATGTTCCCTTTTATTAGCTCACCTGGGCTATAGGCCATGTGAGCTTGTGTCATCACTTTGCATCTGTCTTCTCTTCTGAAACTGTTTGGTGGATAGTAACCAAGTTTGGCAGGAATAATGTATGGAAGGATCTCAACAAACTTCACAGCAATACCCTCTACAAAGGTTCCAATTTTTGTTGAGATTCATCCACACACCCATTGCTGCATCTGCTCATAGTTTCCATTGAAACCATATGGGAAATAATTTTTTTGTCATTTTCTCAGTAACTAATAGGCAGATTGTAACCCAGGCTGGTAAGAATCATGTTTGGAAGGACCTCTACAAATGATCCACCTTTGGTTCCTGTTGGATGAACAACATGGTCATCAGAGGCCATCTTTTATTTTGATCGGCCAATTTTCAAAAATCTCTACTGAAACTACATTATGAAATGTTCTGAAACTTTGCAGGATTGATGACAGCAATACCCCCTACATTTGCTTAGACTACAGTTTTCATTACAAAGCGTTAATTCTATAGTGTAACTGTTAATCATGTTACAAATGTGTTTGAACTTACAACTTTCTAACTTAACATTTATATACTCTGTGATTTCTAACTAAATTAGACTATGGCTAAAGGTTAAAATATATTGGTAAATGGATTTGAAACTTGTTAGGAATGATCATTGCAAGGTATATCCAAAATGTTGTTACTTTGGTGCAGATTGTAAATCCAAGATGGTCACCACTGCCCCTCTTGGTAAACATTGGCCCCTACTGGAAAATTTATCAGAAATTCTTATCTAGAACAGTTGAATAGATTGATACAACACTTGGTTGAATTGAGTCATAAATATTTGTTTTTATAATTTGAGGCTTTTATGATTTAGTAATTTCTGAATGAATAAATTTCCAAGGATTTCTGAATTGGATTCTCCCATTGGATTAAAAGTTGTCGTGAATGTTCATTTTAAGGTCAAAGTGTTACCGATATTACTTTTGTACTGATTTGAATCCAAGATGACTGACAGTGTAGAGCTTAGTTTACATTGACCTCAAGTATTTCTCATAATTATGTGCATTGACACAAAATACTAACTTACATGGCAAATAAAATCAAGGCAAGCAATACAAGCTTGTTGGAGCCTGTAGTACCCATGAACTGTAAAGTTACCCCTTAGATACTTTAGTTTTATTATACAAATTGACATCTTGAGTCTCTGCTACATGAATATTGATTCAGGTAAAAACATATAAAATCCATCTGGGAAGTAAAAACTTACAGTAATCCAAAAGATGAAATTCCACTTTTTATGCTTTATGGTTCCAGAATGTATTTATTCTACAACACGCCTGCTTATCTCTCCAATTCATAACAGCTGTTTATGGTTAAATTTTCACAATATGCTGAGTAATTTCAAATTTGGGAAATGTGATCCGATGATATAGTTCCAGTGTGAAGTCTTTATCTAACCCCATTTAGATACAATTTTTTTTTGCAAAATCTATTCTGAACAAATCTTGGCTATGAAAGAGATTGACAGTTTCTTCATAGCGGAGTTTGAAGCTATGTAATTAACTGAAATTAAACAAACACGTTAAGGAAATGTTACATCGAATGACATTCCTTGAATGCTGAAACAATGCAAAACATGTGAAAATTTAATATTTATCAGTTGTTATGCATGGGAGAAATAAGCAAGCGTGTAAAAGATGGATCTAAATAGAAATTAAAGTTAATTGATTTTGACATCAGCAGAATTTTTGTCTTTTACATGTTTTAGATGAATATAGTTAACAAATTCATTAACTCATAGAGATTGATATCAATCTGTACAAACTTATTGAATTCGTTCACCAGTCACCAAATTTGGTAACATGAATTAATTCTGGCATCTATTTCGCAGTATGTACCTGTGTAATTGTTCTTTCAGTAAGTATTGATCGTGCTTGATAACGTGATAAGAAATACAATATAAATACACAAAAGTTTATAACAGCCAATTGTTTTTCTCTTACTGGATATGACATGAATTTTAGAAACATACATGCATCAAGCTCAATGAGATTTGTCATCTTCTATGAAAAAACTTGAATAAGTTCAAACAATCACTTATTACAATGATAACCGCAGGAATTACCAGCACAGAGATTCGCATCATTCCAATATTTCTAGATGATGTTCTGCCGTCGGTGGCTGAACGCTTGGTATTCTTAAATGAGCTGATTTCTCTTTTGTCTACTGTTATCTCCTCCTTCAGCTTCTTAACTTTTTCTTCCAGTTCTGCTGCAGTAATTACAGAACTTGAATGGCATGTACATTGGTGATCACATTCGGTTTGAGCGTTCTGTGTTGTACCATGATCAATCTGTTCCGTTTGAGCGTTGTGTGTTGTACCATGATCAATCTGTTCCGTTTGAGTGTTGTGTACTGATACCGTATGCATTATTTCTGACGTGTCTGTTGACTCTTGTGTGGTTCTTGTGTCCTGTATATTTGATGGAGAAGCGCAAACTGCAATTTATTGAAAGAGATTTCAGGTGTTTTTGTAATTATAACCAGGTTGGGTAATAAAACAAAAAAATCCTTATAATAAATCTTAAGATTCCTATGTAAACACTTGTTTGCCAGTTGAAAGCAAGTTTATTATATTTTAGCAGAAAAGTTCACATTTTCAAGTTCTCGAATACAATGTACAAGTCAAAACCGGTATATTGAAAAAATTGCTGTTACATGTACAGTTGGATGGTCCTTAATTTTCTTATATTGTTTTATTCCGAAATGAAATTCAAAGATACTATGGACTAGATTGTCGTTGAACAACATTTTTAAAATATTTTAACTTCAGCGCAAAGGTCAATGTGAGCTATATGTATCATTTTCGGTCGGTCATTCATCAATCTATATACTTTTACATTTTAAACTTATTCGAATTCATAATAAAACTGTGATGATTGATATTTAGGTGGTTCGATCTCTAATGACTGCCAGACCAGATCTTAGTTGGAAAATTCGAGCAAGATAGCATTTCTGAAACTCGCAAGGCAACGTCAATGGAACCTGAGAGTGTTCTAAGAAGTTTTATCATTTTGTTCCAGTCGGACCACAAACACAGATGGAAAAAGCAATAAATTTTTTAACTGGTAAAATATGAAAAAATCTCTGAAAATGCTCAGCCGAATCAAACCTCATGTAACATCAGTGGATGTTCTGGACATGAATATTGCAAAATCATGATATTTATTAATCTTAAAATGATGAAACATGTACACAATAAAGCATTCAGAAGTAACTAACTCAGTTTTGATCTTAAACGGCCATTTCAGCCTTGTTTGTTGAATCTTGTTGATTTTTTGAAGCTCTGAAATTTCAGATAACATCAAATCAAAAGATACCTTGTTTTGCAGTCAATCAAGACTGCTTGTGACCAGTTCATAATAGTTAAGAAGAAAGTTTTTTTATCTTTACATGTGCTGAACTGATCTAAACTTGCCTTGGCCGATCTTGATTGACTGCAAGGTACCTTTCGTGATATTATGTTGTTACCCTCATTTTTATTGACAGTATGAAAATCAAGACAAGGTAAGAACCAGAATGGTCAATTAAGATCAACTACTGGCTGAAATATAATTGGCATTCGATGCATTAAAATTTACACTTGTAGCATAGAATTTTACCTATTCTGGAAATGCTTAGGCTCCAAGAACCTCCACATATCTGAGAACTATTACCCTGACAGGGCATAGTGCATACATTTTCATTTCGGTAATGTGTATCTAGTGATTTTTTCACAAAACTAGATTCGTCTGATTGATTTCCACACCAGCATTGACTAAAAGCCTAAAAAAAAAGATAGAACTTATACGCCACTCCTGGCCGACTTGTTCCTTTACTCATATGAGGCAGACTTTCTTAACGGGCTTCTTAGTTCTTCATTTAATTCCAGCTTCCGCTACATATTTGATGTTTTATCACTCAATAATTCACGTTTTGGGAATTTCTTGCATCTCATCTATCTAAATGAGCTCGAAATTAAGGATACCACAGACAGTGCCAAGTCTGCATCTTATCTTGACCTTCACCTCCACATTGACACCAGAGGAAGATTGAATACAAATCTTTACGACAAACTGGATGACTTTGACTTTCCAATCGTCAATTTCCCATTTTTGAGCGGCAATATTCCAGAAGCGCCGGCGTATGGAGTATATATTTCACAACTCATACGTTATTCTAGAGCTTGTGACATATACATTGACTTCCTGGACACAGCCCGGCTCCTGACAGAAAATTTGCTCACACAGGGGTATGTTGGAGTCATCCTTATTAAAGTTTAATGGACGTCATCATAACTTGGTTGAAAGGTATGAAAAAACCTTTTCCCAAATGAAAATGGACCTGTTCCATTGAGGTTATCCCTTCCTCATACGGGATTTCACATGGGCAGCATGGCGGGCGTCCTGCGGGAAGCAGAGACTGCTTACTCTTCCGGAGCACCTGAGTCTACCCCCAGGTTTTTGGTGGGGTCCATGTTCATATGTTTTTAGTTTTTAATTGTAGTGCGTGTATTGTTTTGATCTTGTCTTCGTTGTTCTCCGGAGTTTGTCAGTTGTTTAGATGTTTCCCTCCTTCGAATATCCTTTTGGTATTTCTTGACTTTAGTTATAAAAAACTCATGATATTGACATTTTTTCTACAAGGAAAACTGGAAGCTTTAGAATAGCAAGCCTGAAAATGTAACAAAATGAATGTAACGACTCATTTTAAAGCTTACCTGGCCCAAAGGGACATGTGAGCTTATGCCATCACATGGCGTCCGTCGTCGTCCGTCGTCTGTCGTCGTCTGTCGTCGTCGTCGTAAACTACTTTCTTCTCCTCTGAAACTTCTGGGCAAAAAACCTTCAAACTTTAACTGAATGTTCCTTAGGGTATCTAGTTTATTAAATATATCTGAAGTTTTGATCTATCAACAAACATGGCCGCTGTTGCTAAAATAAGAACATAGGGGTCAAATGCAGTTTTTGGCTTATATCTCAAAACCCAAAGCATTTAGAGCAAAACTGATAGGGTAAAAATGTTCAACAGGTCAAGATCTACCAGCCATGAAATTTTCAGATGAATCGGACAACTATTTGCTTGGTTATTGCCCCTGAATTGTTAATTTTAAGGAAAATGAGGGCGTTACTTGAAATAAATTAAATGGTAGCAGTACAATAAAATGGAACGTCAAGGGTCAAGGTCATTGAAAAAGTCCATAGCAACATATGAAAAAGTCCCTAGCAACCATATATATTTGGGTTCAGGACCCTACAATTTACCTGTTCAAGTCAAAATTGATGGTCAAGAGTCAATGCATTGAAAAATTCCATAGCAACTGATGAAAAAGTCGCTAGCAACAATATCTATTTGGGCCAGGATTCTATATTTTACCTGTACAGGTCAATATTAAGGAGAAAATTGTGACGGTATACATTAAATAACAAAAATAATCATTGATGCAAGATCTACTGGTACAAAAAAGATAACAGGTGAGGGATTCAGCCTCTTGTTCAAAATACGTAGCAAACGTTTAAGCAAAGAAACATCGCTTTTATTGCAGTCTTCATCATAAAAGTTCTTTTTAGCTCACCTAGCTTTTGCCATCACTTGGCGTCCGTCGTCCGTCGTCCTTTGAATATCTTATCTAAAACCACTGGGCCAGTTGGGACCAAACTCCGATGAAATGGTCCTTGGGTGGCCCCCTTTCAAAATGTGTTCGGTATCCTCCACTTCCAACTGATTTTTGTGTTGTGACTAAAAATAGAAAAATTTCCCGGGAGTCCCCGGGGGCATTATCAGTCCAGTAGCAAGAATTTTTGTCCTGGCATCATTCATTACTTAAATGCCCTGAAATCTTCCGTTCAAAATTTGTCAAAAATTTACCAGAAATTGCTAAGGCTCTCCTGTTTGTTTTAACTGTTTTGGGTTTTGAGTGCATCAAATGTATCTCGGTATTTTGTGATACATTTTATTACTATCACTGAGTCTATGTCATTGCTGGTGGACTGTAAGTCCCCGAGGACATTATCAGCCTAATAGCCAGAATTTTTGTCCTGGCATGATACGTTACTTATATGGCTTTAAATTTTAAATTCAAAATTGTCCAAAATTTACTAGATATTTCTAAGGCTCTTCCTTTTGATGCAGAGGTAACCCTTAGCTGAGTTTGGATTCCTGTTTGTTTTAATTGTTTTGGGTTTTGATGGTTGTGCTTATTAATTCATCATTATAACTTTAACGCCAGATTTCCAACATTTTGATTTCGAGCACTGATGATGAGTTGTCAGTCAACGAAATGGCCATACAGTGCATCACATTTATTTTGGTATTTTGTGATACATTTATTCTTAAAGGACTATTTTAACTAGACTTGTCAGCAAAACACTTTAGATAGTGCTCTGTCAGAATTATATCCGTTGACCCGGAAGATCAACCAAGATGGCCGCCACAGCTTAACTTCGTTTAACATAGGACTCCAATAGATGGGAAATTCATTAAAAATTTCTTGTCTGGAAATACAGAGCCATTTGGAATCAAACTTGGCAGAAATAATTATTAAATAGTCCTCTGACAGAATTAAGTCTGATAACCCAGAATTTCAACCAAGAAGGCCGCCACAGCTGCATGTGGTTAAACATAGGACCCTATTGGAAAATTCATAAAAAAATCTTCTTGTCTGAAACCACTAAGCCAATTAGAACCAAACTTGGCAGAAATGGTCCTTAGGTGGTCCTCTTTCAGAATAATGTCCCATGACCCGGAATGTCAACAAAGATGGCCGCCACAGCTGAACTTAGTTCAACACAGGACCCTTTGGGTACATTCATTTAAAAATCTTATCTGAGACGACTTGGCCAATTGTGGTAAAGGTGCATAAAATACGATATTTACGAAGCGCTTAATCAGTGTCGTTGGGATCCAACCCCCCCCCCCCCCTTTCTTATTTTAACATGGTCAAGGATAACTGAGAAAATCAAAATAAACTATAAAATCCTACCAATCTTAGTCAGCATTAGTCTGTTACATCGGCATACAGCTGGTAATTTTCCGTAGAAACATCATAATCTAAGATGACATAGATCTCAAATCAAAAGTGCCAGAATATTTCATTGAGTGAATGGGCAAGACAGACTGAAGACAAGCGTGTCGTGTCCAAAGTTAACAAAGGGAAGTGATTATTACCATAAAAGGCTTGTATAGTAGGTGTTTTTCACTATCCACGCTTTTGAAAAGGTTTGAATACCCACCCGTGAAGTACTTTACGAGTAGGCAATTGAACTGGCAAAGTAAAAACCAAGATCTGACGCAAATGGCAATCAATACCAATAACATTTAACTTCGTCACGCAGGTATTTATTTTTAAATAAGAAGGTAATAATACAATACGTGAAGGAAACAAATTGTATTTGTACCTCCGTTCCCATATATGTCACATGGACAGAATTGTTGCAGCAATGCTCGGCACAAAATTCGTTGGTCATAGAAGCAGAAGTTGTATTGAATAAAGGAAGAGTTCTGTTTATCTGATCCTCGAAACATCCTAAATACTTAAACTCTGTAATGAAATTAAAAGATCGATTAACATTACACATTGTACATAAATTAAGAGACGTCCAAATACATGTATATTGAAATTACCACGAATACGAGTTCTTCTCACAAATATTATCTTATTGACAGGAATCAAATCATACTGAAATTTGTCAAAAATGCAATAATGTATGTTTTCCTGTGTCCTTTAAATAAATTTTTTAATTCTTTACATTTATATTAGTTATCGCACGTGGACGCGGTGTTTCAGTGCCCGACGTTTGAGCTGATAGACCAAGTCAGATTGGGATAACTATTTTCCTTCGATCTCAGCTATCAATTTTAAGCATACATGGAATGTTATGTACCAAGTTTCCCAATTTCGTTTAAATCAGGCAACAAACATGGCCGTCATGGGCAATACTTGTTTCTAATTGGTTGATTAAAAACATTTTTTTTTATCTGAAACTGCTTTGCCAAATGGAATGGAACCTGACAGGAAGCATCTTTGGAAGGTTCTGTACAAATTATCCTCCTTTTGTCCCGATCGGTCTACAAATATGGTCACCATGTAAAGTTCTTGTTTCTGATTGGCTGATAAACATGCGACATACATGGCCCCATGGTCAATTCTTGTTCTGCTAGGTGAGCGATACAGGTTCAGCCCTCTGAGCCTCTAGTTGAATTTATTCTTGTTGTTTTGGTTTTCAACTTTAAGGCCCTGAGCACATCTGGTGAGTCGTAAATCACATATTTTGCGTCAGAATTAGTATTTAAGAATTTATTACTTACAGATTAAAGTACTTGCAAGATGAAAAACAATAAAGGCGCTTTTCGTTTACTATATTGCACTGTTTACCGTATACCATCAGTATGTTATACAACTTAATTGGGATTTTTATTTAAATGGATAGGCAAAATCGTACACATATTTGAATACTAAACAACTTAAATGTAAGTCACAAGTTGACATCTTCATAAATCAATTAAAACACACCACTGCTTATTCAAGTGTTGATTTTTAAAGTTACACAGGAGAATCAACATGGTTCGCTTTGCGAGTCTTTCATAGATTCCTCTCGTTGTCATTGCTCATGTTGATATTATAAAGAAAATTTGACCTCGGAGGACTAGCGACCAGTAAGTAAGGCAACAAAACCGTTCATCAGACAAATCTCGGTGTACGGCCAAAGTCTTAGAAACCAATACAACAAATAAGCTTTTTGGACGTCAGAAAAATTTCCAGCTTTACTGTCTCGAGAATCGATAGTGTTACGATTTCTACTTTCAAACTAATTTCGGGAAAAGTATCTTATATAGTTCAATGTAAAGAAAAGGCTAATCAGCATTCGAAAGTCATGATAACCTTTTTCTGATGTGAATACAAAATGATCAAAGAATTAAAGAATAAAAAGGTTTGTGAGTTTATAAGTAAAAAAAAACATTAATAAATCCCATTCTTAGACAGAATCCGCAATATCACAGTTTTATTGTCGTGCCTGCGACTTTAGTCGCAGAAAGCTCGACATAGCGATAGTGATCCGGCGGCGGCGGCGGCGTTAACTAACTTCTTAAAAGCTTTATATTTTAGAAGGTGGAAGACCTGGACGCTTTATACTTTGTATATAGATGCCTTATGTTACGAAGTTTCCGTCTGTCATATGTACATTGCCCTTGACCTCATTTTCATGGTTCAGTGACTACTTGAAAAAAAATTAAGATTTTTTGTAATGTTAATTTCTCTCTTATTATGAGTAATAGAATAACTATATTTGGTATGTGCGTACCTTACAAGGTCCTCATCCAGTCAGACAGTTTTCAATTGACCTCGACCCCATTTCAAGTATCAGTGAACAAGGTTAAGTTTTGGTGATCAAGTCCATATTTCAGATACTATAAGCAATAGGTCTAGTATATTTGGTGTATGGAAGGATTGTAAGGTGTACATGTCCAACTAGCAGGTGTCATCTGACCTTGTCCTCATGTTCATGGTTCAGTGTTTATAATCAAATTTTTGTGTTTTGGCCTGTTTTTCGAATACTGTATGCAATAGGTTTACTATATTTGGTGTAGAAGGATTGTAAGGTGTACATGTCCAACTGGCAGGTGTCATCTGACCTTGACCTCATTTTCATTGTTCAGTGGATATAGTTTAGTTTTTGGCCTGTTTTTCGAATACTGTATGCAATAGGTTTACTATATTTGGTGTATGAAAGGATTGTAACGTGTACATGTCCAACTGGCAGGTGTCATCTGACCTTGACCTCATTTTCATGGTTCAGTGGATATAGTTTAGTTTTTGTGTTGTGGCCTGTTTTTCGAATACTTTATGCAATATGTTTACTATATTTGATGTATGGAAGGATTGTAAGGTGTACATGTGCAACTGGCAGGTGTCATCTGACCTTGACCTCATTTTCATGGTTCAGTGGTTATAGTTAAGTTTTTGTGTTTTGGCCTGTTTTTCGAATACTGTATGCAATAGGTCTACCATATTTGGTGTATGGAAGGATTGTTAGGTGTGCATGTCCAACTGACATGTGTCATCTGACCTTGACCTCATTTTCATGGGTCATTGGTTATAGTTAAGTTTTTGCTCTGTTTTTCGAATACTGTATGCAATAGGACTGCTATATTTTATCTCATTATTTACAGCTTAAAATTTATAATGTATGTCTGATAGCATTTACTTTCATTAGAAATACACGATAGGCGAGACATTTTTGTGTGTCCTCTCTTGTATAATTATGTAGCGCTCTCTGACATCCAACGTCCACAGGTAATTCTAAAACCGAAGCAGTTTGACATAAAAGTATCTTCACTTAATAATCGGAATCTTGTTAAAATCACTATCCGACGATGGCTTAAGTTTTACATTTTGATCAATAAACATTTTAATAACTGTTGATACAAGACTTTTTTCATTTTTTTCAAAGTAAACACCGAGAGTGGTATATCTAAACAATTGTCTTTTTATTCTTCCAGTAAAAATATGCTGTTAAATGTTTAGTGTTGATATAATATATACTAGAAAACATTTTGTTTGTATAGGTTTCGACTTTAAATTTAATTGAAAATATTTTATTATGAAAAAAATAACAAAGCTCACAAATGTTCAAAGGGTAACTCCATCCATCGATTTCAAATTAAAAGAAATAAATGGAAGTGTTCTGCAAAATATAACAGAATCATGATAAATGCACAACTGGTTCGCCAAATGAATTTTTAAACACCGTTATTAGCTGATTCTCCTGTCCATTATTCTAATAAGTACTTTGTCTACATGTAAAGTTAAAATTATCAATATAAAAATTATGAAGAGCACCATTGATGTAAAGTTACATAGTAATCCTTCAATTGAAATTCGTTTTAAATAAAAGCTAATTGATCAATCCCGTCTTTAAAGGATACTCTTTTGTAAATATGGATTATTGTACACCCGTTTTTCTCATCAGGCCCAATATCATCTTGAGGCCTTGGCCGAAAAAAAAAACAAAACTAACCTGTTGCGGGTAATGATTCTTATCCTGATTTTGATGGTGCAACAATTAAGACGTCACAATATTGGATTATGGATAAGGTCTGATATGCCAAATTCACTTCCGGCTATATTATATTGGCAAAACTACCTATATCAGCGCTAAATATATGATCCATATCATTATAATTTCCTTTCGTCGGATTTACAAATAAATATTCGCATAATTTTAAAAATAAAATAAAAAAACTATATCAAGATAACTATATTTAAACATGATTAATGATAAATTATTTACAATACCGATGTGATGATTGAAAAATATAGCTCTGCTTCATATGCACCAGTATAAATTGCAACTAGATGGAGGCAATCGGAAACGACAGCTACATGGCATTCCCCCATCATGTTGCATCCCTGGGCACTATTTCCAACAAATTTGTTTTTGTCCCAGCTGATAATGCTGCCAATAATATCGTTATTATTTAATCACAAATTCACCAATATTCCAACTGACTCAATTTTCGGAAAATGACATCTTTTAAAAAACGTAAACATATTGCTGCTACCTCTTTGCAGGCAGAACCGAATAACATGAGTGCTGGCTTCCGAAGCTGCACGAAACACCTTACAAATATAGAATGATATATTTCATCTTTAAGCCATTGTTCCACTACTAAACTGTCTATTCTACTACCTCGTACACTTGGTACAATAAAAAAAAACCTGGTAATAAATTTTTAAAATAAGGTATACGAAAATAGTGGTACTAATTACTTTTGGAGTGTCAAAAATTCGTTGGAAGTGCTTGATATATTGCATGCTCATATTGGTAATTTCGAATCTGTTCAAAGTTTTGATTTTTTCTACCCTATATACCCCTTTGCTACAAAATCTCATTAAGAAAAATTCACATACCTAATTAAATGGGCATTTAAAAAGTCAGAATGTTCAAACTCTTTTCGGTCATTTTTTAGTAACGACAATTCAAAAAAACTATGTCAATTGGACCAGCTTTGATATGATAACTGCATTTGAATTTTTACTAAATAACATTTTTGTTCCCAATGGAGATTCGGTATATCGCCAAGTTATCGGAATTTCAATGGGAACTAACTGTGCACCACTTATGGCGGACCAGTTTCTTTATTGTTACGAATCACAATTTATTATGTCTAAAATCAGAAAAGACCCAACGAAACAACATCTTATACAAAAATTTAATAAAACTTTTAGATGTTTGGATGATATTTTGGCTCCCAATAATGACGACTTCAGTATGTATACTAAAAAGATTTCTCCTGTTGAACTTACTTTAAATAAAGCTAATACTAACAACGAAAACTGCCTTTTCATGGATCTTGATATCTATATCTTAAGCTTAATACTAAAATTTACGATAAGGGAGATGATTTTTCATTTCCTATTGTTAATTATACATTTTTAGATGGTGACGTTCCAATGACACCATCGTATGGGGTTATATATCTCATCTTGTTCGATTCGCTCGTGTATGTAACAACGTATTTGATTTTAATGAAAGAAATATGTGCGTAGCGCTGTGTGTTTGTTTATTCAACATTGGCTAGAGCTATAGCTATATAGGGAGAGGGTTGAGATCTCACAAAACATGTTTAACCGCGCCTGTCCCAAGAAGGAACCTCTAGCCTTTGTTAGTCTTGTGTGTTTTTATAATTTTGGTTCATTTGTGTATTTCGGAGCTTATTGTGGCGTTCATTTCGCTTAACTAGTATGCATTATTGTTTAAGGGCCTGCTGAAATCCGTACCGGGTGCGGAATTTTCTCGCTACGTTGAAGATCCATTCGTGGCCTTTGGCTGTTTTCTTATCTTTGGTCGGGATGTTTTCCCTTTGACACATTCCCCGTTTCCATTCCCTATTCTATACAGTGTATGACAAAACTGTACAGAAATAAAATGCATAAAATGAAAAATGAAAGAGGAGTTTAGGTCACAACCTTGAATTCACAAATTATGAAATTCGCCCCCTGTATTTAGAAAATCATAATTCTAAAATCTTATTGCGCATCTACATACAGTTTATGACAATACTTTTTAAAAAAATAGAATTCATGAAGTTAAAAACGAACGAGGAATTTTTGTCGCACAGTTCGGTATCCTCGATCTTTCTTCTCAAGTGTGGGGATAATTATTTGCAATATAATAGCACCATTTCAGAAAAAACAATAACTGTGCAAAAATATTTCAAGTCTTTGTATCTTGAACTTTAATTTCAACGATTTATTTTTCTTTTTCAATTGTTTCTGAAATTGTACTTATGTAACGCTATATATTATTCTTACCATAAGCAGCCGTTTCACATAATATCAAAAACATTAAAACACAGCGTACAGATTTTAGAACAAACATGTTTCTGTAACACATACAAACTAAAGAAAAATGGTATTAAAATATTACTACAAATACAAAATCAATAACACGTTGATACTATAAAACACAAAATAAAAGTTTCCCATTATAACATTGAAACCAGTCGATGAAATCGTTTGTTGTATTAAGAACGGATTCTTCCTTTGAAATGGAGAATCAAAGGAATGAACAAAAATAAGGAGTCATCGGACTTTTGTTTTGTCTCCATAGCAACATTAATGTTGTGTGTTTTTCGATGTACATGTAGCTCATTTGTTGTACTTTGTGGAAATAAAAATGTTTTCTTAAAATATTTGGAACACAGATTTTAAGTGTTGATAATAAAAAATAGTATTTTATTTTCTTCCCGCCCAAAAATATCGGTGATAAGTGAATCAATTTTCCGCTATAAAACATTCTGCAAGTGATTGTTTCCTCATATTTACCATACATTTAGAACTTACCTATTTTCTCGATTAATTTTATAAAAACAGCAAGTCACCGGTCTTTTAAAGGAGCTGCATTCAATTTTAATTCTTTTAATTTAATCTATTTGTAATAAAAGAGTTATTTATCCTCTATTGATTTTCCCGCGATTTCTCCATCAAGTTTCGTCGTCATGAGCAAAACTAGAAATCTTATACATGTATCATGCTTTACCATTAAAAATACAACATGCTTTAATTTACAAAAAAATATAACTGATCTTCATTACAATTACAATTTTACTTTGTGTCGATATTGTATTTCAGAAATTTCACAAATCAACACGATGGATATTCTGATATTTACTGCAGTGTTTATTATGCTTATTGCTTTCTGACTTTTATAGAAAAAAAATAGAATCTGGAAATGATTGTCGAACGTCTTTCATATGTCTTAACTCCTGTTTTTCTCCCCTCAATCCTGTTTTGAAATTTTCAGTTCGTGTAATCCTACCAGACATCTACGGTACTTGCTTAAACATTTGCGAATTCGGTATACTGTTATAAATGTTTGATTGGAGGTTTGTATTTGTTCCCATACATTTGACGTTAACTCTTTAAGGTAGGACATTCTTAGGATTTTTGTGCGAACATACGCATAAGTTTGTGTCCTGTTCCACCCCTTTTTCAATTGTGTTTGATAAACTGTTGACGGTTCTAGTCCTGAAGAAGCATGAGATATTTGCCACTGGACGTTAAGCAAGCAACAATTAATCAATAAATCTCTGCTGCAGCAGACCACAACTATGCTACACAAAATTCGTATTTTGTCCTGTCCTGCTGAATAATCATATTTTTGACTACGCATTATTGCTACCGTGACATAATTCGTATGAATATCAGAATTTCGTTTTATGGAATATTTCATTTTCTTTCAATGACGACTGTAAACATTTTGAAAATAAATCTGAATATTTGAAAATTTCAAGTATTCAAGTGCATTTTATGGCATGGGCTCACATTGCAAATAAAATGTCATACAGACTTAATTAATTTCAGGATTTGTATAAGTGTTTGTACCTTTTAACGATAACGACAGCCATCTTAAAAATTCCAAGATAAATGCACAACTCAATGAATAACATCAAACTACGAATATTGTTCATTGTTTTTTTAGACATAATAAACTATAGTTGTAAAATTAAGTTTACCGTATTGTATTTCAAGGCAGGATAAAATACAAAACAAAACATTATTAGTAGTACGTCTTCTATTTTGTATACAACCGTACACAGTATTAGTCAAATTAACGTCATCAGGAAGTCACAGATCATCTGAAACAAAAACGTACAAATACACTACAAGACAGTAAACATGGCATATAGATTTGAAATTTTTATACCTTTAATTTTATCATGATTTACAATAGACTTTAGATATTGGTATTTTGGTGATTTGAAATTTTTGATTTACTTCAGCAAAAACACTTTACAACATTTTTAAGCGTAGCTGACAAAAGTAATTCCAGCACGACATTTCCTATGCATAAAAAATTAAAATGATTATTAAATTAAAAATCAAACGATAAAAAAATTAATAGTTCTGATTTTTTTATCTCATTCGAAACAATGCTGATGTAAACTTCATTAAACACTGTTGTGACATGTAGGCATTAGATCTAGAGCGCTTTCGAAGTCGGACGGACGGGTCGTATAAACATTTCTATATACCCCACTCAGCGTTGGGGCTGGGGCGATTAAACAATTCATCATACCAGTTTTGGTGAAATGCACGTGAACATTTCAACAAAGAAAAAGATAACAAACAAACAAAACTAATTAATCACAACGCAGTGTATAAATTCAATATCATTTTTAAATCTTTGGAGATTTTTTTATGAGGGGGTGGGATGGTATCCATATTTGTTGAAATTGTTGAACTGTGCACATATATTGCATCATAAGCGGTTTTGGAGAATGTTTATTATACTAAAAGATACTGATATAGTCGTATTGCAAACCTCTATTGAAATGCCTTTGCCGTTTTTAATTTTCTTTAATTTTCCTTTGTCGAGATCTTCAATCTGCTGTTTCTTTTGACTATTCTCCAAATATTTGTCTTTGAAAGCTTCCCTGCTTTCCATTACTGGTTCATTCATTTTTTTCATCTTATTATGATTTGTCGTTTGACGTTGCTCCATTCTCCTTCTTATATCATCATCGGTCATCCTTTTAAGATTATTTTCCAACAATTTTCTCCGTGTTTCATCTTTCATATTTTTCAGATTGGTCATCATGTTTTGTCGAAATTCGGCTATGGCATCATCTTCAATGTCCAGCTTACCGTCCTTGTCTTGTTCATCATTATGCATTCCGTGAGGAACCTTATTTTGCTCGGTATTATTCTTTGGTTGGTCGTTTTGTATCAGCGTGTTTTTGTTGATATTCGTTCGTTGTTCGTTTTCGACCATTTTCTTATCTTCTTGTTCACGAATTGACGTTTCGACGGTATGCGAGTAAGCTGTTTCCAGAATTACCAAAAACAGTACAAATTTCATCATCTGAAATGACGTTACGATGTTAAATATTGGTATAGGATTTTCTCTAAAATGGAATTGTAACAAGAACTGTAAATACAAAGAGTTCAATAAAAGATATTTTTCCCTTTGACTTAAGACATTTTTCACCCAAAAAGTTGCTTCTTAATATGCATTTATCTGTATTTATTTTCAAAAAGAGCAATATTTCCCAACTTCAATATCTTTCAATGGTGTAAATGAAAATGTGAACAATAGTGTTGTTAGTGTCGGTAAGTCCCGAAATATTTTGTTGTCGATAATTTTTGGACAGACGACAAATCTAATTGGTTCTTACACGAGTTCAAAGTGAAGACTGGATAATTATCAACGAGGTTTTCCCGAGTGGAGCGCAATGGAAAGACACATAAATTAAAAAACTAGTTGCAGATTTTCCAGTTCTTCACTTTTGAATTAGTATAAGTACCTATTTCTTCCGTAAATACTCGATTTTTAGGTTTCCTGTACTTAGGTAAATTCAATGGGCACATTCGACGAAGTTAAATAACGTTACGCCTGATTGGTCAATAGGTATGACAAAAGATTTCTTATTGGACGTCACAACAGTGAGAGATCGATGCACGTGTAAAGATACACAGGTACAAATACTATTCCTCCGCTGAAAAAATGTTATAAATCCAGAAACTGTAGATTAATTCGACGAAGGACGACGAGAAGTGTGATTTATTAAACAAATGCTTATGTTTAATTTATACTTTAGAAGATGAAAACACTCCCGTTACAGACTTTGTGGAAAGAATCAGATGTTTTCGTAGATACTAGTGAAATTGTTGACATTATCAAAATTCTTGATCCAAACAAGGCAATCGGTCCGGATGTTATTAGCCATAATATGCTTAAACGTTTCCCCGATAAGATAGCTGTTCCTCTACAATTAATCTTAAACAAATCCCTGAGCCAATGTAAGTTCCCTTCCAGTTGGAAAATTGCCAATGTGATACCTATTTTTAAAAAAAAAAGAAAACTGTTCTTTATCGCCAAATTATAGACCAATATCGTTAGTAAGCTGTGTTGGAAAAATCATGGAAAGAGTCATTTATAAACATGTGTATAATCATTAAAAAAATAAGTTAATTTACGAATACCAGTCTGGGTTTCCACAGTTCACCAGTTAATAGAGATTTTTTCACTAGATAACATTTTTGTTCGCTATGGAGATTCCGTATATCGCCATGTTATCGGAATTCAAATGGGGATTAAGTGTTCATCACTTATTGCGGACCAGTTTCTGTATTATTACGAATCACAGTTTATGTCTTAAATCAGCAAAGACCCAACAAAACAATATCTGATACAAAACATTAATAACACGTTTAGATATTTGAATTATATTTTGGCTGTCAATAAGGACGAATTCAGTATGTACAATAAAGAGATTTATCCAGTTGAACTTACTTTAAATAAAGCTAATACTAACAATGAACAACCATTAATCGAAGAATAAAAATTCATAGGCGTACGATACAAAATTTGAAGCACAATATAATTCAATGACTTATTCTCAGCAGTTTTTCTCAAGGACAAAAATGCTGAAGCTAAAACAATAACCTAAAAACCTTAAGAGTATACTAAAAGTTACAAAGAAAGGAAAGGAACAAAAACCCTATTTTGAGAGGTAGTTATGCATGAGAGACATTATTTTATCAGCATTTGCACATTTTAAAACTGTTCCAAACTAAGTAGTATTTTTTTTATTATTGTATAGCAACGTAATATTCCCTGTAAAACGTAATAAAAAATTAGCGTGCAATATTCGCCGATATTGCACGGAGACCAATATTGCATTGTAATTAAGAACATCTTTGATAGTTTTTCCGGCTATTTCAGGATCTGGATGGTGTTGCCATACAATAATAGGGTTATTGCACGAAATTAGAAAATATTGTCCTCGTAGAATATTATATTGCACTCGCAAGCTCGTGCAACATTACATTCTACTCGGGACAATATTTCCCCGTATTCGTGCAAAAACCCTATATTATTATTACAATTGTTATTATTATTCGCCTCTTACAATCAAAAATATTTGTATTGATGTTTCGGCTTTCTGCATTTTTGGCTTAGCAACTATTGATGACACAAATATTGAACCATGAATATACGAACTCACGTATTTTCATGGTTTACACTTACAGAACATCAAAAATGTGATTGAAGTACGTTTGTTCTTACCGTTTGAAAATCTGTGCCTGGATAAAAGAAATAATGCTTTATCATAGTATCAATATTGATGCTATATACTTTTTTTATTCGGAAATGCATTTAAACGTGACAGCATAGTGACAAATAATTTCCTACCTTTTAAAAATTCTTTTGCTAAATAGTGCCTCAATATGAAGGCATCATTGGATTACATTTAAATGGTTGATTGTATTAAAATTGATGTGATCATATCAATAAATAAAAAAAAACTAATTATTTTTTTGCATAAATTTATAGGAGGTTTTGCATAAATTTATAGGAGGAATACATTTTACAGTAAAAAGACATTTGCAACGATTTTTATTATGTGTGATTTAATTATCTGATTTTGTTAGAGTATCTACCCCCAGCATGTAAATGTTTAATAGATAAAATGTACAACAATGGGTTGTTTCTATTTTTCTTGTTAAATATTAAAACATCTTCTTTGGACTTGTTAAGTACTACAAAAGAAAACGCGTTTGTGGTAAACACATTATTAATGTTTATTTTAGAATCACTGGGTATATACATTGTGTTGCTACTGAGGAACATTGTTGACTTTTTTAAAAATAAACAAGAATTTGGATCGTGAGAGTTCAGAGCTCACTCAATATGCATAATTTGGAAATATCACGTTCCTGTTCCGAATCGACATTTATGAGTGTCCTCCAACTAAAAGGTTTTATTTCTACCATTTTGTCTACTAAGAAACCCTTGTATACTTCACGTCTACAACACTTCAGGTATTCACATAAGTTTATAGTTTTATGGAATGTTCCCTAATTGTGAATTGGTTGACACATAATGAGTCCTTTATTTTTACTTTGTCTGACCAAAGGTGACAATCTCGTGCTTCGAGAATAATAGTATTTAGGTCACAGAAAATAAATATATAAGCTTTTCCTGTTCGAACGATTTCATTTTTATATATGAAACGGCCCATCTTTTAATGCAGAAATTCACCTATTTCCTGCGATGTTTGACCAATTTTATGTTGCAAGATAAACATAATATATTACAAAGTATAACATTTATTCGAATTCAAGCCTCGGCAAGCCTCGCATTTCTACCTGTTTTTATGCCTTGTACAAATAAGGTAAGATGATTAAACAAACTAAAGGTTGAGACCACTTTTTTAGGGTGTTTAAGGAATAACTCAAGATATAAGACCTATATGTAGGCAAATTATTCACCAGGAACAAAACTGGTGATTTAGACCGATTCACTATAGTTTCAACATCAAGGCGTTTATCTTGTACAAGATCAAGAAAAAAGACCAACAACAAAACCATATACAAAACAGGAAGGAACTCGATTGCTCCCGGAAAGATTCATATTTCCTGTCGAGATATCCATGTTTGAGACTAAAGATATGTCATGATTAAGATGGTGTCTTCCCGTTTAGCCAACTTTTGAAAATCAGGTATAATACAATATTCCCGTTTAGCCAACTTAAGATTGTAGTTAATTAGTGGGCTGTTTATTTAGTAATTATTAGGTGTCGTCTTAAATTGTGACTGCAAATTTGTTCCTGTTTGGATTACCATTATATGTAAATAGAACAGTAATATGGGGGAAATTATTAGGATTTGATTCAAATATTTATGAAAATATTGAAGTTATTTTAAAATTAATTGAAGCAAATATTTGGTGAATTATAATATGATTACATTTATAAAATATTTTTGAAAGTTTAAATGTAATTTAAGGGTATTTTAATAGTTTTGATAATGAATGTGCAATCTAATAAGCATCCCAAGCCAAAGTCTTCAAGTGTTCAAATGTCAAACTTTCGAACAATGTTAACTTAGTTTACACGTGAAAGAACGAGCAGGCAACTGCCTTGACCCACTATCAAGACTGTACGACAGTGAGATAATACAGATCCGAACCAGAGAATGGGACGACGACGACACACGACAGATAGTTTAGAAGATACCCACCTTTGTAGCTTGCAAAAACTCACTATACCGACAACGCGATGTCGAACTACCACAGCAACAGGAAATCGTGCTGCCAGTAGAATGGAGACAGACATCAATAGGTAATAAGTCTATTTCAATATCAATAGGGAAAAGAAAGGATATTGGGATATACGTTTTGAGTAATATTTATTTTTAAAATTCTAATGCAGCAAATAATGATGATTAAATAATATATTCATTTTACATGCTAATTGTATGTATATGCAATTTTTGTTATAATTCGTGTTATAATAATTGTTTTCATTTTCAATTTTCAGGACAGAACTTCTTACTGGCAGAAGATGGTGACAACGACAAGATCTTACTATTCGGTACTTCAGACAACCTTCGACACCTCAGCAACGCCAACGCTATATTCGCCGATGGAACTTTCTACGCCAACCCAGTACTATTCAGCAACTGTACACCATCCACGCACTCATTGACAACGAAATGTACCCACTTATTTTTGCTTTTCTGCCTGACAAATGGCAGACCATGTACCAACGACTTTTCACTACTTTGAAAGCAGCTGCAACTGACAACAACGCACCACTCAACCCAACTACTATCGTTATGGACTTCGAATCAGAAGCACGCAATGCAGCAGAGACAATATTTTCCACAGCCACACTCAAACGATGTTTGTTTCACTTTTGTCAACGCATATGGAAAAAGGTACAGACCCTGGGACTCACAGAACAGTACAAGAACAACGAACTACACCAGCACTTAAGAAGAGCTTCCGCATTACCTTTGATACCTCCTCAACAAGCAGAAGAAGTACGGTTCAATGCACTCGAAGACTACCAAACCAACGACGCAAAGACCACCAGTTTCAACGGCTATGTTATCGAACAGTGGGTTGACAGTGAACCAGCGAAATGGAACCACTACTCAACCGTCGGACCAATGACTCTCGATAATGACTACAAATTGATCAGTTCATATAATATCTCCGCTTTTTAATCCAGATTCCAATAAGGAACGGATTTTGTTCAATTTAATTGAACGAAGAGCAATATATTTTGGGTTACAGATTACTGTTTTACGACCACTGAATGCTATTAAATTTATTTATATACTATCTGTTTCTATAGGATGTTATCACATTGACTCATACTCCATATCCTTAAATTGTTTTTGTAAAAATACAATACCATGAGAAACTGTTCCAAGTGTTGTTCAGGCAAATAACATATCTAGGGAAAGAATACATATCGGTATGTTCTCACAAAATATTATTATTTTAAATGAAATATCGGTATGTTCTCACAAAATATTACCATTTTAAATGCCTCATTAGAATTTTAATTGAAGTCAAATCACGTGAAGTCTTGATTTATATCATGGAGATGCGTTGCAGTACGTCATTCTGATAGCAACAATTGTTTCAATTTTGTCAAGGTAAGAGGTTTCCTGTATTACTCGTGTTATAAGCATTTGATTTTTAAAAGAATAAATGGTCCTTCATTGTTTTTCTTGTTGCCAAAACCCCTTCATTTTTAACTTTAGGCATTTTATTTCTATACAGTATTATCATACACGATTTGTAGATGCGCAATAAGATTTTATGATTTTGATTTTCATTTAATAGTGCCTACACTAAAATTGCAACGTGGGGTGTGCGGGAAAAACTGTCGTTTCCGACTGCCTGCATCATTGTCCATCTAGTTCATATTAAAATTTTAACAGTTTCCCTAAACTAATCTTAATTTACAGTTAAGAAGTATATCATTAATCCAATTTTTTATTTACTTATTTGTCTTTTTTTTTCTTTCTTTCTTATTTTATCACTATCATTTTTTTTATTTATTGTTTTCCTTCTTATTCATTATTATCAGTTAGTTTATTTGTTTATTTGTATTGACAGATTACTCAACCTTTATATTTAATAATTTGAAACAAAATAACGATTTCATGAATGAGCTTTTAACAAGACCTTCACTGCTTCTTTGCCATAAGATAATAAGTAAACCCATTTTAGTCTTCTTTTTAGATGAAACTATATCTTGTTTACACAGCAGTAGTCTTAGTAATTATTCTACAGCTGGCAAATAGTAATGATGACTTGGAAATGAGGCGTAAGTATTTTATTGAACAGAAAGAAGGCAAACGACACAACCGTCTTCCTCACAGAAATAGGATAAGCGAGACATCAGCAGACAGATTTCGCGAAATAAGACGGCGACAAAAGAGGGATGTCAGTGATGACATCAATCATTCGGAAAAGATGAATGAAATCAAGGAAACCAGGTTAGTGATGACTCGACAAAAGAGAGAAGAAAAGAGAGCAGAGGCAGCAAGATTGCGACAAAAGAGAGCTGAATCAGACAGATTGCGACAAACGAGAGCTGAATCAGACAGATTGCGACAAAAGAGAGCTGAATCAGACAGATTGCGACAAAACAGAGCTGAATCAGACAGACTGCTACAAAAGAGCACTGAACCAGACAGATTGCGACAAAAGAAAGAATTTAGGAAAGAATTGTTTGCAGATGGTATAAAGAACAGGATGAACCAGCTATTCAACCAAAATCTACCCAGACAAAAGACATATTCTGGTAATCAGAGGAAAATGCCAATAAGAGGTTGAAACAAAGGTACAGACTTAGTGCGGAATGATACCTTTCACTGGCAAACGACATGTGCATTGAATAATAACAGAATTTCAGGTTTCAATTTACAAATGAATTAGTCCATGTGATATGAAGTGAGACGGTGCAAAAAAAGCTGAGAAAATATACATTGTACATGTGTTGTATTTTAAAGAATGAAAATTGTCATAAGATTCCACTGAGTAACAGACGTTAAATTATTTTTGTCATTAACTTGGGCCGTGCACACTATTTATTTTACTATGGGAAGTTAATAGAATTAAAAGAAAAAAGAAAAAAAAAATATATATGACAAAACATACAAAGTTATCTTGGCAAAAATTGAATATAAATGCTTGAACTACCTTTTAAAAAGTTATTAATATTTACGCAATATTTAACAATTATGAAAATTAATCGGTAAATATGAACATTTGACAAAAAAAAAACGGATAAAAAATTTGAGTATAAAACTTATAATAAAATCATTCTAACTTGTTCTTTTTTATGAAATAAACGATCATGTTTACATATCCTATTTTATATCTTTTGCAGAAAATTCTTCATGGATGACACTGGATTAGATATTAAGGAAAAAAAAGATGTTTTTAGAACATTTTTCATTGCTTTAGATTTAAAAGATCTGTGTTATTATCCTTCATTAAAGATATATCTACTTCGCATTTAATTATGAATACGAGTTTTCATGCTTTATAAACTGTCCATGTATATACGTGTGCAACTGTAGGATTTCTATCCATGTCATTATTACAATTAATCTGTCCGTCAACAAATAAATTAAAAACATTACCACTTAAATTTTCTTAAGGGGGTACCCAACACTTTGACTAAAATATATTTGGCTCGTTTAATTTTCATAAAGTTTTGATGAAATATTTACTTTGACCTGTTGACAATAATATAAAAATTTCAAGAAATTTGAACCACACAATTTACGGGAATAATTTCATTGGACATATAGCTGTTTGACAAACACTAATTTTGATCATTGAGAAGCTTGATTTCTCTTTACTAATAGTATGTGATTAAAACGTTCAGCTGATTTTGAAAGAGTTAACTCCCTTAGGTGTTCTGTACCTCCTTAACTGTGATAGATACTTTGATACCAATTTTGATGCACAAAATGTGCATTATACAGACGATTTACGACTTGTTGTGGCAAAGATATAAAATACTGAAAACTAAACTAATAATACAAAATGTTGAAGAATATTCAAACATTCCAAAATTATTCAAAAGGGAGATACTCCTAAGTTTTCACCAAATTTAATATTTTAAGAACAGAAAATATAAAGTATCAATTTCGGGATTATATCGAATTACTAGAAACTGAGCGGATGATATAATAAGGGAATAAACGTGATTTTCTGCAATGAAATGTCTGATATCTAGAATGTAATTTTACAGCGAAAAAAATGACAAACTCTTAACACAATAAGGTACAAATTTGCAACGATAATATATACCAGATATCACTAGGATGCTTATGGTTCGTCTAATCGTTCAAACTGATACTTAGGCCCGAAATTGCTACTTAAAATTTAGTGTTAATTTTTTTTTTAATTTGTGAAAACCTAAGGAGTACCCCACTCTTGCATAGCTCTGTCCAAGATGGTTTTGGTTGTACCCCTTTTGTTCATTTTGAATTTGCTCTTCAATCTTTTGGATTATTGTTTGGGTCTTAAACCTTCTAGGTCTAACTCAACTGATGACTGTAAGTCGACGAAATGTGCACATCCTGTGCATCAAAACTGGCATCAATGAAATTTATTAAGTGGATGCCTTGGATGGTAGTCTCGTGTGTTGTAGGATATCCATCTTCGTTAAATGTATTCTGGCAATGTCATGAAATAATTACTTCCAAGGAGAAATCCTTTGTACCCATATATTGTCTTCAGTGGCCATTCTGGTGTTATTTACTCTTTCCATTGTCACAAATAAAGATGATACATGTATATTCAGAATATGATCGTGCAGTCAATTAATACCTGACAATACTTGTTTAGCACAGGTAAAGTCCAACATTACATGTTCACTTTCTAAACTAAATAAGCCTTAACCAGTCTTGATTGTCTTGGGAACGTATTGCTTTTACTCCATTTTTTTATGTCCCCCTTCCCCCACGAATGGTCAGGGAACATATTGCTTTTAATCCGTTACCACGGGGGAACACATTTTTTAACTTCGTTTCTTCTTCTAATTAGGTCTTTACACCTTTCTGTGGAAAGACCTATTATATTTGTTCTGATTATTATTTTTTTTTTCTTCCGCCAAATTTTGTTCTTGCGATAAATTTTTGTTTCGCAACATGTCGCTTAGATATTTCTTATATTGTATCGTACAGTTTATGCGCTTTTCAATTTCACCCTGTTAAGCCGAACAATTTTCTTTGTAAGAGTTATCTCCCCAAACACTGTTTTTCTTGTGCGCGCATATCCTTTGCAACCGTAAAAGATATCGACCTAATTTTTTTTGCAATGTCTTCAGTTTATCTGTGTGCAACTTTGTTCCATTTGGTCGGAATGGATCTGACGACATTTCATAGGAGTTATTTCCCTTCAAACGACTTACACTTTTGGTGTATCATACAAATTGTTATTTTGAGTTGAGATATCAACATGAAAATTTGTATTTAGGGTCCATGAACCCTAAAAAGTAAAATGAGGTCAAGGTCAAAGGTCAAGGTCGCGTTCTAAATTTTGACTTTTGCTTGTGATCGCATCTCCTCTGAAACGGTAAAAGATAGCTGATAAAATGTAATGGAGAAAATGTTAAGGACGTTCAGACCTAGCTCTGTTACATTTGCGTAAAAGTTGTATGACGTCATTTTATAGGCGTAATTGCCCCTAGAACGTTTAAATTTTCGGTGTTTGGCTATAACTTAATACCGGTACAAGATAGAGGCATGGGGTCTTTTGTCAAGGTCAAGGTCATGTTCTAGAAAATGTTGTTTTTCTAATTTGAAGTGTAATACATGGAATTTTTTCAAAAATGCATTATTTTTTAGCAGGAATCATTTAAAATATGTTATTTTCCATTTTCGTAAGACAAAAAATGAGAAAAAATGAAAAATTTTTAAAGATCGAAAAATTTGAAAAAAACCCATTTTTTCTTGGCGCAAAATTGTTTTGGCAGTATTTCATATTTGTCTTTGATGTAGCATTTTGGTATTCTATAGTACTTCTAGAATTACCTCAACTTTTAGCTGTATCTCTTAAAATTATAGATTTCCAACATAGGTTGAGGTAAACTTTTTTTTCTAATAATTAGAAAAGCATTGCTCTTAGAGATATAAAACGGGTACCGGAAGGTAGAATGGGTCTTTGCACATCTCAAAACTATGAAGAGTTTTAAATCTGATTTAATATGGTTAGAGTTTTGGCCTTTCAAAAATTTAAAATTTAAAAATATCAACCGGAAGTGAACTTTTTTTCATGATATCAACTTAAAAAGTGTGGCAAATTGATGACAGTGATGATTAGACTTCAAAAATATCCATATATGCTTGATTGGAGCATTTTTTAAATTTTACAAAATGGGGGGGGGGGGGGGGGGGGGGGGAATGTGGTAAAAATTGCTTAAAAATGATCTAATTCAACATAAGTTCACTCTTTATCAAATTGTTGAAGTTTTGGGAAAGACCTGTCTCTTTTTCGCATGATTATTAAGGTCTTTCCTTTACATTCTTTACAATGATCTAATTCAACATAAGTTCACTCTTTATCAAATCTATCTAGCACAAATGACCTTTTAATGTGTAAATACAGCCCCCTCCCCCTCCCCCTTTTTCGATTTTACCGAATTTACATCGGTTTTATTGAATTTACATGTAAATGCATATAAAGTACATGCAGACAGCTAGGGGATATCCAGGGCTTTGTTAATGAGAAAAAATTATGACGCTAACTCCAACCAATTTCCTGAAAATAGCGTTCGCGCAGTGCAGTAATAAAAAGCTATTTTCCGCCAGAAAACACAAGATTCGTCCAAATGTTACCAATTTATTGCATCCGAATGTCAAAATTTCGCGTCAAATTAACAGTACTTTATTCACGGAAATGTCGTCTGGTGAAAATGCCACCGGAAATAGAAATAAATAAATTGTGAGGTCAAATTTCTACATGAATCGTCATTCTGATATAAGTAAATGTGTACACGTACACTCAGTTTTCTATTTATGACTATTTCCACATCAAACAGCAAATTGCATTATCCTGTGCCATGTTCACCCGACGACGTCCTCTCTCGAAAAGAAAGAAATAACCTAAGTCCAGACATATATCAATGGACGTCACGTGACTCACACAACGTCATCAATAGAAGTAAACATTATAGTAGAAATGTACTTTTACTGTCACTTGTGTATCTAGAGAAATAAAAATACAATGCCCCCCCCCCCCCCCCCTACTTGTATTCAGCAATCCTTGGAAAACTTGCTACCTACAAATAAAAAAAATAATTAATTAACAAACAAACAAATAAAGAAAAAAAAAACGCCCGTCCTGTCTTCAGTAAAGGGATATTGCTACTTCTATTTTCTCTTGAAATCATTTAAATTTTTAATGTATTGTTCCAAATAGTAATTGTCAAAAAAAAATGAAGAAGCAATATCTCTTTTTCTTGAAGATCCCTGATCCGATGAAAACGGAACTTGGTACAAAATAGGGCACCAATAGTAGAGATTTGCAGGAAGATTTTAAAATGTTCAAAATGGCCATTAAATATTTAAACAATTCTAAAAAATATGGTACGCATAACAATCAGTACTAGTTTTACATTGTTTTATTTTGAAAGCATAAGCAAGATGAAAATCCCTAGTGATTGAATGTACATAGCCATCACATGTTTGACTGTAAACCCCAATTTTTCCAAATCAAAATTCTAAAACTTAACTGCCGATCTACATAGTACACTGAATTACAGTACTGTTTAGAAATAAAATGCAAAACGTGAAAAATGAAAGAAAAGTTTAGACCACCGCTTGAATTCACCATGTTCGAAATTTAACCGCTGTATGCCTCAAGCATTCACAATCAAAATTCCAAAACTTTATTGTGCATCTACATACAGAGAGGTTAAGGTCACAGGCTTACATTCCCAATTTCAAAATTTGGCTCCTATCGTCTGCAAGTTTTGAAAATCCAAATTCTAAAACATTATTGTGTAATAATAAAGTTATATACTAGCGTAGTGTATGACAATACTGTATAGACATTATATGCATAAATTGAAAAATGAAAGACAAGTTTAATACCTAGTGTTTGAATGTACATAGCCATCATATGTTTGACTATAAACCCCAACGTTTGAAAATAAAAATTCTAAAACCTACTTGCCGATCTACATACACTAATTTATAATACCCTATAGCAATAATATGCAAAAAGTGACAAATGAAAGAAAAGTTTAGACCAACAGCTTGAATTTACCATTATCAAAATTTAACCGCTGTATGCCCCAAGTAGTACTGACAATCAAAATTCCAAAACCCTATAGCACATCTACGTATAGAGGATGAAAAAACTGTATAGAAAAACAATGCATCAATTCAAAACTGACAGAAAATCCAAATTCTAAAACATTATTATGCAATAATAAAGTTATATACTAGTGTAGTGTATGACAATACTGTATAGACATTATATGCATAAAATTAAAAATGAAAGACCTTAACTGATAATCCTCGAAATTTAGCGCTATGGTCATCAAGTTTTGAAAATAAAAGTTCTAAAACCTTATTTCGGAACTACACAAAGTGTATGACAATGCTGTATCATGTTAATAAAAATAAAATTCACAACATTGAACATGAAAAAGTAATTTAGATCACTAGAAAAGTGTGACGGACGGACGCATGGACGAACCAACAGACAACAGGAGCCTGTAACAATGCCAAACCATGTAAGGACAGAGTTATGCACGATGGAGCTACTACTTAGTTTCAGAAAACTTTTAAAGATGTTTGCTGTATTAAATCTAAAGAATCATATTATATAAATTCTTTTAGGAAAGTCTGTATACCGTATGTAATTATTCTGCTATTACTTTGTGAGAGATTTATGTATGTGAGCAATATATAATAATTTCAGATATATTATCCGTTTCAGAATTAATTTGTTTATCAAATGACTTACTTTTGTCATGTACAGTGACACAAGAGAATGTAGGTCACTTTGTTGACTTGCATGTACTTATTTCAATGTTGTAAATATATCTGAGCAATATATAATAATTTCAGATATATTATCCGTTTCAGAATTAATTTGTTTATCAAATGACTTACTTTTGTCATCTACAGTGAAACAAGAGAATGTAGGTCACTTTGTTGACTTGCATGTACTTATTTCAATGTTGTAAATATATCTGTTTTCTATGGCAAGCCGTTTTACTATTTATTCTAACTTCAAGATATCTCATATAATACATAAGATATCTTATATAATCTAGTTTTTATAAGATATCTTATAAACTTTATAAAATATCTTATATACTTTTTAAGATATCTTATATACTTTATAAGATATCTTCTAAAGTTTATAAGATATCTTATAAAGTATATAAGATATTTCATAAAGTATATAAGATATCTTTTAAAGTTTATAAGATATCTTATAAAGTTTATAAGATATCTTATATACTTTATAAGATATCTCATATATTTTATAAGATATCTTAGTTAGTTTATAAGATATCTCACATAGTTTATAAGATATCTCATAAACTATATCAACAGTTTTGGGACGAGAAAATTGCTATAATTTTTAATAATGTATAATCAATAACAAGTTAATGTTACCCTGGTAACCAAAATCAGCTTTTCTATTCTTTCTTCAATTAACATATTTCTTATGATCTGTACCTCCATGTAATATTTGTACATATTATTTGTTTAGTTTGTATTGATTCTATTCTTTGTACCATTGTAATTTGGTTGTGGAGAAATAAAGATTGATTATAATTAGTTCCGGGTAACGAAAATAAAATATTAAAAGGCTTAGCAAAGTTTAGGGTAAAAAATATCTGAGAAAAAAAGAAGCTTAGGATACACTGCCATCACGAAACGAAAATTTTCTATTGGACAGAAAAAAATCGTCTTGTTGTAAATTTTAGTTATCAGGTTTATGTTCAATCGGAATGTCCAGATCTAAAAACAGGAGTATTGTTTCTTCTGTACATTTAAAAAAACATCATCTAAATATCTAAAAGTGTTGCTAAACTTGTCAAATAGGTACAGTTTTAAAAGCTTTTGTAAATATTTGCCAATTTGTATAAATTAAAAGGCTTTAAAACTATTACATCAGATGACGTTACAACTGGAATTTCCGAAAGACAATTTTTTAGATATGCAATTCCTGTTAGAGTTAAAAGATATTAGCAGTTACTTTCCATTGAAGTGTATGGAACCTGAATGAAATGTTGTTCGTCCAAAACTTCGAATGAATTTTTTATACTCTAAAAGTAATTGATACTAGTATTTTGGAAACACTTAAGACAACATTTCAGGTGGTTTGAATTCCTGCTATTAGTAGGTTTTAATTTATCATAATTTTATATTTTTTTGTTCTTTTGTCTTGTTTCTTCTGTAGTTGGTTTGTTCCCGTTCTTCCAAGTCTCAATTTTAACTTTTTCTCTGGATTCATGAACGTTTGACATGTTTGATATTCCTTGGAATATTCCTCACATTGTTTGTCTGTAACATAAACGGAGTACACAATATCTGCCATTATTACATTTCGTACATTTAGATTTATGTAGAAACAATGTGTTTCAAACTGGTCCGTATTTTGTAATATTGCACATGATAATTGATATTGCTATATTTTTAGAGCAGGTGATTTCTAAATAACATGAATAAGAGTGAAATGTAATAAAAAAAATTATAGCACTTCACTATCGTGCTATATCATGTTTTATGGACTACTTAAATAAAATTTCCCGCGCCCGTTGGCCTTGTGCAATATCGCTGTTAAGAGGTCCATAAAACATGATATAGCACTCTGAAGTGCAATAGTTGTATACTGCATAAATAATAAAATACGATGTAGCTAAGTAAGTCTTAATAGCCAATCTGATACTACTTGTTTTCCTCAAAGTATTTTGTATTTTCTGTTTAAAATATAAATAAAAATTAAAAAACGACAGATACGCTGAACATGCCCTCGCCACTTTGCAAATATCCAAATTTTGAAATCATTGGCGGTTAGATGAAAATTCCAATGCCATCGGTCAAGTTTGTATACATAGTATGAGTTGTGATTCATGTTTTAACGTCTTATCTCTTGTAGTTTAAAAGATTTCACTAGTAACATGATAACTAGAAATACATATTCATCTCAGGAAAAAATCAAAAATCCGGAAACTGTAGATCAGAAAACTCTTATAGTATTCAGATCACACCAGTTTTCACTATCCGATCACAAATACCGTAAGAGAAGTTAGAGAACAATTTTCATGATCCTATCTTAAATACTGAATACGTGCGTGGAGTTCAAGGACAATCTGTGTTGACCACCTAAGGAATAACCACCCCCACTCCCAGGTGTTACGTTAAAATTATGACACCATTGGATACAATTGCACTCATAATTCTGATAAGGGCAAATAGCAAAATTCCGGGTCCCTTCGGCACAAACTACACTAATAGTACTAATTTAAAATCATATGTCATAATCCTATCTCAAATACTGTAAGAGGAATTCGGGAACAATCAATTTTCGCTTTTTTGAAACAGTAAGGAATATATTGGGTCGTATGAAAATACCGACATCATTGATCATATTAGCTGATATAATGTGATTCAAAGTTTCAACTTTTTATCCATAGAAGTTTAGCAGATTTTAATGAATTACTGGATATCAGGAAATTTGTTTACGCCCATAATTTCGCTTAGGGCAAGAATAAATATTCCGAAAACGTTGGCTTAATCTACTTTAATATTGTTAGCATTGTAAAAAGTTTCACGAATCAGTTATTTGTTGTTCGTATGAAACGTACTGACGGCGACAGCAAGCAATTATCCCCGACGCTTCGTTGAGCGCTTTGATATTCAATATGATAAGAAAGATGATATTTTTTCAGTGTACATCAATTTCATGTCGGTAAATTTTAGGACATTTAAAATTAAGGTATTACTTTAAATTATCATAAGGTTTCATTTGCTAGAACAGATATATTATGTAAGAAATATCACAAAATGTAAGTACGTTTACATTTACATTTTCAGTCACTGCAATTTTCTTTGAACTTAAATATATTCTTTTGTAGGAGAGTATGTAATATTATTAAAAAGGAATTATTCATGGGAAAAATTCGATTAAAGATTGATAATAAACAACAAAACAAATAAAAAGTAAAGTAAACAAAGGCATATTAATAAATTAACACAGTCCAATAATCCAATCGACAGACAGTTATCGGAATAGTTATCCGCCGATGTTTAATGTTTGATGCTACTTTCTATAGCTCTTGCACAATTAAAGTTTCTTATATACTACAATTCTCGGATGAAATTTAAACTTGGCAATAAGCAAAAAAAAAAAAAATAAATAACAGGAAAGGTCAACAATGACTTAATCAATTAATGCCATCACTTGCCCAATATACATGTATATATTTGTTGCCCTGGTGTTAAGTTTAAACATTTGGGTTTCACCGTTTTCTCAAAGTAAAGTATGAAAGTTTTTTGACAATTTTGACAAACAGCTTCCTAAATAGAAGTGGGACGTCAATCAAGGTTTGACGCTACTTTTCATGGTCCAAGCACAATTTGTAAAATATATACTTATAATGGCAAATTTCTCAAATTTGTGTCTCGGTAGTTTTCATAATTAGTTGCGATTCCAAAATTGAAGGTTTTGGTTTGTATCATCATGTCTTTGTGAAAATAAAGGCTGTCAGTCTATTAATCTCATCGAGATGGCTGAAGTATCGAATTTTAATGTCATCGATGATAAATTTAAAATTTGATAATTTAACTATCGAGATTTCATAAATTCGATAATCCTTAAGTAACCATGTGAAAATCTTTTTCTCTAGTGAACCAAAATCCCCTTCTTGTGCGTCCGAATTCTTGATTTTACGTCACACACGTGCACAATATATTTATTTGGTTTTTTATGGTTTTATTACCTGTTTCCTGGAAATCCGAATGTAAAATTCGTTCTGGCCCTTTGTCCTAAAAAATCATCGACTGAGATCATCAGCAACCACAAGTTGAAAAGTTGAAAAACAACTGGTTCTTTAACACACACAATAATATACATGTAACAATATAAAATTCTCAAATAAACACACATTTCCTTTTCCATTGATAATTGAATTAGTTATTAAGAACGATGTACAATCAGTCAACCACGCAATGCAAGTCTTATTTCAATCGAACATTTTGAAAATTCCCAAGAATCTGACTTTGGCTTTGGAAGATTAAAATCATATTTCGTGTAGTTATTCCTATATTTTGCAACTGTCAATCATATGCTGCATTGTGTATTCATAGAACCACAAAAATGCTATATCATCATCTTGTGTTCTGATTTAAGTGTAAACCGTTGGGTTTCATCGTTTCTCAAAGCTAATTACCCCGTCCGATTTAAGTGTAAATCTTTGGGTATCAACGTTTCTCAGAGTTAAGTAAAGTCAAGAAATACCAAGGGGATATATGAAGGAGAGAAAAATCGTAACAACTGACAAACTCCGGAGAACAACGAAGACAAGACCAAATCAATACATGCACTACAATTAAAAACTAAAAACATATGAACAACATGGACCCCACCAAAAAACCGGGGGTAGACTCAGGTGTTCCAGAAGAGTAAGCAGTCTCTGCTTCCTGCTGGACACCCGCCATGCTGTTCATGTCAAATCCGATATGAGGAAGGGATAATATCAATGGAACAGGTCCATTTTCATTCGGGAAATGGTTTTTTCATACCTGTCAACCAAATCATGATGACGCCCATAACACTTTAATAAAGATGACTTCAGCTTAGGAGCAACTTACCCCTGTCTGAGCAACTTTTCTGTCAGAAGCCGGGCTCTGTCCAGGATGTCAATGTATATGTCACAAGCTCTGGAATAACGTATGAGTTGTGAAATATATACTCCATACGCCGGAGCTTCTGGAATATTGTCTCTCAAAAATGGGAAGTTGACGATTGGAAAGTCAAAGTCCTTCCGTTTGTCGTAAAGTTTTGTATTCAACCTTCCTCTTGTGTCAATTTCGAGGTGAAGGTCAAGGATAATATGCAGACTTGGCAGACCCTCTGTGGTATCCTTAATTTCGAGGTCATTGGATAGATGAGATGTAAGAAATTTCCAAAACGTGAATTGTTGAGTGATAAGACATCATCTATGTAGCGGAAGCTGAAATTAATGGTACGGGCTAATTTCGTGTTTTTCTTTAAGAAGCCCATCAAGGACGTCTGCCTCAAATGAGTAAAGGAACAAGTCGGCCAGTAGTGGCGCACAATTAGAACCCATAGGAATGCAAATTGTCTGTTGGAAAACACGTCCACCAAATTGAACAAATATGTTGTCGATCAAAAATTCAATTATCAGGACAATTTCGTTCTCTGTATATTTTTTGTTAGATTTAGAGGGGTTTTTAACAAAGTATGATTTATCTCTACCAATGACAAGCTATGTGTATCTGTTGTTCCCATTTTTATTTTGAAAGCATCGATGGATTAGACCTTTCAACTTGTTCAGTTGTGAATGAGGAATGGTGGTATAGAGGGTAGAGAAATCAAATGTTTTTATGCTGTTACACCCTGAAATGGGCCGAGATCGTAAAATATCCTTTAAGTCTTTGGAGTTCTTTAATATCCGCATTTGATTGATACCACTTCTTAAATAGCTTGTCTCACAATAACTTTGGAGGCCCGTTTTGACAGCTGTTAAAATATTCCGTATGAAAGTTTTTTTATTTAATTTAATTTGTAATGATATAGATGACATATTCTGTACTCGAGGATCTAATTTGTAACGAAATATTTTCATTGATTGCTTGTTGTCCATATGCGAGATATCGGTTATGTTTCATGATGACTTCAACTTTCCCATTGTTAACTTTCCTTCTTGAGTAGCAATATACCAGCATCGCCTTCATATGGCGTCTACGTTTCTCAAATTATCCTATATTCAAAGGCATGCGCGACTTATTATGACTTTAGACCAAGAGGATTACTGCATGCTGTCACAAAGGCTGCTAACAAGGGTTTTATCAGGGAAAAGTTGATGTCATCACTTAAGAAATTTCACGAATTGATTAACCATTACATTGTTCCAATATCGAACATGATGTTGGACATGTTTCTACTGTCGTAACATTTCATTTACCTCAACCGGTTTATGACTACCACCAGATTAACTTTGTTGGACTTCACGACAGATGCCGTATACGGAGCAGGAACTGCTTCCCTTTCCGGAGCACCTGAGTTCACTCCTGATTTTAATAGGAGTTCATTGTCGTTCATTGTATTTTTTGATTTTCAGTGTTTATTTGTTGTGCTTTTGGTTGTTCAATTGTCTTCCCGGGTTTGTCTGTCTAATGGATTGCGTCTTTTGGATTGCTCTTTTTGGCATGTTTGTCGTCATGCATCATCCTGAGATGTCACGAACCCGCAAAGTATAGTCAAACATGGTATAATCAAAGGACGCTTTCATACTCCATAAAAGCATAATGACAAACGATTAGAATACGTTTAAGTCGGTATCATTAAAAACATTTACAGCACTGCAGACACTATTACATGGTTAGATAATATGGTCTATCATAGTAGTAGATCTGAAATGTGAAGAGCGATTATGTGCAAATATTGTCTGAAAATGATTAGTCTACTGTAGACCCTCTGGGCTATAAACTGCAAACATTCTGTGCAAAGCTTTTTAACGTTTGTAATAGGTAAGGATTTAATATCATGTAAACCATACACTGATTTCCAATTCAACAAAATTATGATCGAGTAAGATCACGCTTTCTAGGTAATTCGTTCTTCAATTCGTCAATTCAGATTCGAGAAATAAACACTTTTTTAATAAGGACTGTAACTATTAACTGTAACTACAATTTCGAAATGACACTCTTAGGTAAAGTGAGGCTGACATTTCACCCTTATGTTTTCACACATGGTAATTTTCGAAAGCCATACCGATTTTCAGTGGGGAGACTTTCTTGGTCAGTTATTCTAATTTGGTCTCTAAATCAGAACAACGTTTTTCAACTTGCTTTAGTTTTTTATGTAGTATACTAGATAATCGACAATATTTATACTATAGTGTATTCGATAGAAATAAATGTTCAGCTTGTTGGGGTGTGTGCGTATTTTATCGTCTTTATAACGCTAGAAATTTTTTTTACATGTAATATTGACAAATACATGTATATTTGGAAATTGTATCATTATCAAACACATAGGATCATTTACTGTTTGTAATGTCATCATAGTATACAACTTACGAACTTGATACAGTTAAAATTTTATCGTTATGTATTACTTTCGTCATATTTCGTCTCCAAAGTAAAGAAATTGTATCCCTTTTTTGCATTTGTTTAAAATATAAATGTATATGTTTCTTAAACTCTACACGAGAATGACTATATTTTTTGTATTTTTACGCATATCAATTTCATGACAGTAAATTTGAAGTCATTTAATATTGTGGATCAAATTTTTAGATAATCATATGATTAAAACATGTACAGAAAATGTATGATGTAATGAGAGTTTTATTTCCACCATCTATAATCTCAGTACCTTTTATGAACAAAAAGTTTTAAAATGATAGTCGGCAGCTCTTCTGCTACAAATGTAACACCCTTCACATATGAAGCAAAGGGATTTAAATCTTTGCCAATAAAAAGAACCTAAAATAAATGTAGATTAACTAAGTCATTCCTATTCATTTCTAATTTATTTTTAATTGTTATGAAAAGATTTAAAATAGTTTACTCAGTTCTTTGATATTTATAAATGTTGATGCAGAAGATGAGCACATGTGGTCGATTTACCACTAATCAGTTGTGCTCATGGCATAAAATGTCATAATACAAAAAGCTGAAACAAATTCAAAACTGCAAAAAGATAGAGTCAAAACCATCGACTGAATGTTTCGAGTAAATTAGGAACGTAACAAAGGTACACATCTCATTTTCAAACTTCAATACAAAAAGCTTTATCATCACAAGCTATACATTAATGAATAAATCCCAAAAATCTCAGATAGAGCTTTGTGAAAAGCATTTTAACGTGTTTGTCTTTTCTTAATTCACGTGGTCCTACTGATAGGTCGTTATCTACGTTATTCCTTGCATATTGAAAAAAAGCTCAAATAAGGCTGCGTTAATCAAAATGATGTACAAAATATACTATTTTCAATATTGTTTTTTTATCTTTGAATATATCAATCTTTATATCTTCTCGGTAATTTACACCTCTTATGTATGACTAAATCAATAGTCTAGATCTCCTGATCCTGCTGAAGATATAGTGGGGATTGATATCATGAGGAACAGTAACAAAAGATCTGTTCACCAAAGTATTTATATTTATGAATGTTGTTTGGCTATACATTTATCTGTCATGTTGGAATTTGGAAGTGCTTTTCAATGTTTTGGCTTTCATCATTTTAGACTTTGAACGAAAATCGTTTTATAACTCTGAGTTTGGATTGAGGTTGTAGATTAATGCGTTATTAATTTCTATTTTTATCTAAATAATCTCTATGAATTGTACATGTATTCATGTTTCTGATTGATCTTTTGAAATTTCTAAATCGTGTCGTCAGATTTCATTTTCAGAGTTTACAGTGTTGTGCAAACATTCTGTGTTTTACGGGAATTTTCAGTTTACCAACTTTAATGACATCCATATTGTCAATATACATTGATTCACAGATCACTACATTGGAAAGACATTTCGGTTTTTCCAGCTCACAGAGTGGGTTTATTCTAAGCTGTCATGATGTTGGATTTCTAGCATTGACTTTATTTATTTGTTACAGGGCCATGCGAGCAAACATTCCTCGTACTTTGGGTGCTTTCACTGTTCTGTAGGGGCTTTCAGGAATTCTTTGTTCTCTGGCTTACTTCGTACATCACAGTTCATTTGATCACGAAGTACAGATAAATTTATCCGTATTTCAACAACAGAAAACGTCTGATTTACAGATATGTAAACAAGACATTAATCGATCAATCCATAAGGACAGTCAGTGCAACGAGGGCAAGTTAGAAAGCGTTTGAACAGCGTCGTCATTTACCCCAACTGTAATGTTTATTATAGCTGTGGGAATGATATTGCAAGGCATGGTGAAGTCTCCTAGAGTACCATTTGTGACTTATTATATTGATGAAATTGTGGATAAAACAAAAAAGTCAATGTATTTAGGTAGGTTTATCATACAAGTACATGTGCTGCTACAATGCAGTTATCTTTCTTAAACTTAAACACGTTTTATCGACTGTCGTTTCACAAAGAGAGATCACGGGTATCATGAATGGCTCTGTGATAAGACATTTGGACCATAATAGATAATGTCTGTAAATTCTTTTCGTTTTCATGGCAAATAAATTAAACCAATCTTAAGCAGGATTGGTGTAGCTGAATCCCGTTTCATTGTTTGTATTCAGTCTCTATGAAATTGCCTTTCGGAAGTTTTCCGATCATTACCGAAGTCATAACCATTATGTTTAATGTTACATCCTGGACGTCTAGACGAATTAGATGGTTATTTATGGCCTGGATACTTTATTTAAGCAGATAAGGAGTTGATAATATTTAAACTGGGTTGATGCTTTCCGTTCCAATTTGTTGATTAAATTTAATTAAGAAAAGCAATCCTGGAGTGTAACATGCAAGCGAAGCGAGAACTTTGGTGTAGAAGTATTCGGGAAATCAAGGAAGCGCTCTCGATAATATGGTGGCCACACAAGTTTCGTTCAGATATTTTAGTTCCTTTGTGAAATCTTCTCCTATTTAGCCAGAATGAATGGATTTACGTCTTCTTTTACACTAAATGGAATATGCAATCGGCTTGGTCAAAAAGAAAGCACAGCAAATAATAATATTAAGCGTTTGTTCCTATGAATTACAAAAATGACTAATTACTTCTATATTGTTGAAACCGTAAGGAATATATGGGGTCGTATGAAAATACCGACATCATTGATCATATTGGCTGATATAATGTGATTCAAGTTTCAACTTTTTATCAATAGTGGTTTAGCAGATTTTTCTGATTTACTAGATATCAAGAAATTTGTTTTTCCCCATAATTAGCTCTTTGGGCAAGTATGAAAAATTAGGAAAACTTTGGCACAATCTACATTCATATTGTTAACATTGTGCAGAGCTTCACGAATCTGCTATTTGTTGTTGTGTGAAAAGTACTTAAGACGAACAGCAAAAAAATCATCCACGCCGCTTTGTTTAGCGCTTTTTGATATTCCAAATTAATACAAAATGAAAAATGATATTTTTTACAGTGTATATAAATTTCATTTTAGGACATTTAAGTTAAGGTATTACTTGCAATTATCATAAGGTTTCATTTACTGGAACAGACATATTATGTAAAAAGTATTTAAATATCACAAAATGTAAGTACTTTATTATTTAGTAAGCCCTTTTCTTTGTTTCAGTTATTGCAATTTTCTTTGAACTGGAATAAATTTTCTTGTAGAAGAAGGAGAGTATGCAATATTATTAATAAGCAATTATTCAGGGGACAAATTAGGTTACAGATTGATAATAAACAACAAAACAAGCATGATACAATTGTAACGCACAGCGTAAAGGATGTTCCTCCAACGTCTCTATTGCCACAGGGCCTCCTAATATCAATTTCTACGGCTCCCTGAAAGTTTTTTGAATTTTTTTAAAATTTTCGAGTGCCGGCCATCTTGGATTTTCCAATAGGACCGATCGGAAGCACTTTTGGTGACTTTTTTTAATCTAGTATCAAGTCTCTACGACCATTTAGAATTTTGTCGTATTTTGTGCTGTTTCCATGGTAACGTTGGCCATTTTGAAAATTTCAGAATCAAAAATCACATCTACCATCATATAAAATTTAGAGTGGCTGCGACACATAGAACAATATTGTTCCTTAATGTCCCATGTAAGACATTTATATTTTTATTGAAACCCCTCCATCTTTTGATACCCTATTTATATACTTTTTAACCCCCCTCTCCCAATCTTGAAGTGATTGTCATTTGGAGAAAAAACAAACATGGGGCTATATCTATATAAAATAATGGTCATCGAGTAAACATTTTTCGAGAATTAAAGATCTACGTTTAGTTTGCCATTTTTTATGATTTTTTTCGACTTTGACAGCGGCCATTTTGAAAATGACCGTCTATTCTATGTTTCTAATAAGAAGGGGCATAGCTCCAGGTGCCCCTTGGTTTTTGTGCCAATTTTGATCTCAAACCCTTCAGCCCTTTTCGAGAACACTCGCGGACAAAGCTCGGTCAGAAGACAGGAAAACGGAGTAAAATCAAAATGTTCTCCACTTCGTTTGAGGAATATAATAAAAGGTAAAGTCGAAAATGGCATATCAATAAATTAAAGCAGTCCAATCATCCGATCGACAGTAATTATCGGAAAAGTTGTCCGCTGATTTTTAAGGTTTGATGTAGCTTGCTATAGTCAAATTGAAGCTTATTATACTAAATTTCTCTGACAAAATTGGTAATTGAATTTGACAAACAGCCTCTTGAATAGAGGTGGGCCGTCCATCAAGGTTTGACGCTACTTGTCACGGTCCCAGCACACTTTGTAAAATGTATTTGATATTTATAATGCCAAATTTCTCAGATTTGTGTCTCTGTAGTTTTCATAAATAGTTGCAATTCCAAACTTGAAGGTTTTGGTTTGTATCATCATGTTATTGTGACAATAAAGGATATCGGGTCTATTAATCTCATCAAGAAGGCTGAAGTATCGAATTTTAATGTCATCAATGATGGATTTAAAATTTGATAATTTAACTATGGAGATTTCATAAATTCGATAATCCTTAAGTAACCATGTGAAAATCTATTTCTCAACTGAACCGAAATCCCCTTCTAGTGCGTCGAATTCTTGATTTTACGTCATACACGTGCACAATATATCTATTTGTTTTTATGGTTTTATCACACGTTTCGAGGAAATCCGAATGTAAAATTCGTTCTGGCCCTTTGTCCTAACCAATCATTGACTGAGATCATCAGCAACCACAAGTTGAAAAGTTGAAAAACAACTGGTTCTTTAACACACACAATAATATACATGTAACAATATTAAATTCTCAAATGGACACACATTTCCTTTTCAATTTATAATTGAATTAGTTGTTTAGAACGATGTACAATCAGTCAACCACGCATTGCTAGTCTTATGTTAATTGAACATTCTGAAAATTCCCAAGAATCTGACTTTGGCGTAGGAAAATTAAAATCATAGTTCGTGTAGTTATTACTATATTTTGCAACTCTCAACCATATGCTGCGTTGAGTATTAATTGAACCACAAACATGCAATATCATCATCTTTTGTTCTGATTTAAGTGTAATCCGTTTGGTTTCACCGTTTCTCAAAGTTAATTACCCCGTCTGATTTAAGTGTAAATCTTTGAGTTTCAGCGTTTCTCAGAGATAATTACCCCGTCTGATTTAAGTGTACATATTTGGGTTTCAGCCTTTCTCAAAGTTAATTACTCCGTCTGAAAGTTTTTTATTTAATTCAATTTGTAACGACGTAGATGACCTATTCTGTACTCGAGGATCTAATTTGTTATGAAACATTTTCATTAATTGTTTGTTGTCCATATGCGATATATCGGTTATGTTTCGTGATGAATTCAACTTTCTTGAGTAGCAATATACCAGCATCGCCTGCCTATGGTGTCTAAGCTTCTCAGCTTATCCTATATCCTATATTCAAGGGCATGCGTGACTTACCATGACTTTCGACCCAGAATATTACTACATGTCAAAAAGGGATGTCATCAATTAGAAAATTTTACGGTCGTCATCATGAATAGATTGACCGTTAGAGTGTTCCAAAATCGAAGATGATGTTGGACCTGTTCCCACTGTCGTAACATTTCATGTACCTCAACCGATTTGTGACTACCACCAGATTAACTTTTTTGAACTTCACGATGGTTGCCGTATAAGGAGCAGGAACTACTTATACTTCGGGAGCACCTGAGTTCTCTTCTAGTTTTTATAGTTCCCACTGTCGTAACATTTCAAGTACCTCAACCGATTTGTGAATACCACCAGGTTAACTTTTTTGAACTTCACGACGGGTGCCGTATACGGAGCAGGAACTACTTATACTTCGGGAGCACTTGAGTTCTCTCCTAGTTTTTAATATCATGTAAACCCTATACTGATTTCCTATTCAGCAAAATTATGATCGAGTAAGATCACGCTTTTTCGGTAATTCGTTCTTTAATTCGTCAATTCAGATTCGGGAAATAATTTATAATTGTTATGAAAAGATGTAAAATAGTTTAATCATTTCTTTGATATAAATGTTGATGCAGGAGATGAGCACATATGGTCGATTTACCACGAATCAGTTGTGCTCAAGGCATAAAATGTCATAATACAAGAAGCTGAAGCAAATTCAAAATTGCAAAAAGGTAGAGTCAAAACCATCTATTGAATATTTCGAGTAAATTAGGAACGCAACAAAGGTACATGTCTCATTTTCGAACTTAAATACAAGAAGCTTTATCATCACAAGCTTTATATTAATGAATAAATCACAGAATGTCATAATATTAAAGGTTGTAACGTGTTTGCTTTTTTTAAATTCACGTAGTCCTACTAATCGGTCGTTATCTACGCTATTCCTTGCACATTGAAAAAAAGCAACATGCAGCTCAAATAAGGCTGATTTAACCAAAATGATGTACAAAATAAAGTATTTTCATTATTATTTTTTTTTATCTTTGAATATATCAATCTTTATATCTTCTCGGTAATTTACACCTATTTTGTTTGCCTAAATCAATAGTCTAGACCTCTTGATAATGCTGAAGACATAGTGGGGATTGATATCATGAGGAACAGTAACAAAAGATCTGTTCACCATAATTTGTATATCTATGTATGTGGTTATGTAATAAATTTGTCTGTCATGTAAGAATTTGGACGTGCTTTTCAATGTTTTAACTTTCATCATTTTAGACCTTGATTGAAAATCGTTTTATAACTCTGAGTTTGGATTGAGGTTGTACATTAATGCGCCATTAATTTCATTTTTTATCTCAATAATCTCTATGAATTGTATTCATATTTCAGATTGACCTTTTGAAATGTCTCAATCCGGCGAGGGAAAGTGCGGTATCGGAAGATTTTACTTTCAGAGTTTACAGTGTTGTGCAAACATTCTGTGTTTTACGGGAATTTTCAGTTTATCTAATTTAACGACATCCATATTGACAGTATACATGAGTTCACAGATCACTGCATTAGAAAGACAGTTTGGTTTTTCCAGTTCACAAAGTGGGTTTATTCTAAGCTGTAATGATATTGGATTTCTAGCATTGACTTTATTTATTAGTTACAGGGCCACGCGTGCACACATTCCTCGTACTTTGGGTGCTTTCACTGTTCTGTATGGGCTATCTGGAATTCTTTGTTCTCTGCCTTACTTCGTACATCCCAGTGCACTTGATCACGAAGTACAGAAAAATTTATCCGTATTTAAACAACAGAAAACGTCTGATTTACATATATGTACACAAGGCATTAATCGGTCAATCCATAATGACAGTCATTGCAATGAAGGAAAGTTAGAAAAAGTTGGAACAGCGTCATCATTTACCCCAACTGCAATGGTTATTATAGCTGTGGGAATGATATTGCAAGGCATGGGGAAGTCCCCCAGAGCACCATTTGTGACTTATTATATTGACGAAAATGTGGATAAAACAAAAACATCTATGTATTTAGGTAGGTTTATCATACAAGTACATGGAGTCATCGTAAATTTTAACACTTGTTACAGACTGTCGTTTCATAAAGAGAGAACACGGGTATTTTGAATGGCTCTGTGATAGGGCATCCGGACCATAATAGATCATGGTTGTAAATTCTTTTCGTTTTCGTGGCAAATAAATTAAACCAAACTTAAGCAGGAATGGTGTAGATATATCTGCTGAAACCCGTTTCATTGTTTGTATTCAGTCTCTATGAAATTGACTTTCCGAAGTTTTCCGATCATTACCGAAGTCATTTCCATTATGTTTAATGTTACATCCTCGACGTCTAGAATAATTAGATGGTTATTTATGTCCTGGATAGTTTATTTAAGCAGATAAGGAGTTTATAATATTTAAATTGGGTTGATGCTTTCCGTTCCAGTTTGTTGATTAAATCTAATTTAGAAAAGCAATCCTGGAGTTTAACATGAAAGCGAAGCGAGAAATTTAGTGTAGAAGTATTGGGAAAATCAAGGAGCGCTCTCGATAATACGGTGGACCTCATGCAAAGTTTCATTCAGAAAATGTAGTTCCTTTGTGAAATATTCTGCTATTTAGCCAGAATGAATGCATTTACGTCTTCTTTTAAACTAAATGGAATATGAAATTGGCTTGCTCAGAAAGAAAGCACAGCAAATATTATTATTAAGTGTTTGTAGCAAACTGTGAATTGCAAAAAAAAGACCAGTATACTCCTATAATAAGCGCTTACTGTGTTCGCTATTAACCTATAATTAAAGTAAGGCACCGTTTGCGAGGATGGCCTCGGTAAAGATGCTAATCCATTGGAATGGGACGAGAAATGGCTGCCCCGTGTTAAGGGAGAGCGGCATCCTCAATACGTTAAAGACTCCCTTGTAGATGTCGAAATAGTGTAGGTTAAAATGCCGCTACAGAGACCAGAGAGGGATAACTTGGTATAACTTGTTTACCGGTTCACTATAAATACATCCGTTTAAACTAAAATAAACTATGAAAGATACCACATTGAATAAAATTAGGCTAACGCAGACGCAAGTGTCACGTGTTTCTTGCCATACAGAAGTTTTCTAGAAATCATTTATTACTCAAGGGTAAATACAGAAAAGGGGATAGAATGAGACAACAACAAAGTAATAATGCAAAAGTACCTGAAAAAAACAAGCAATAGATCCAAAAAATCAACATGAGTAAACTGTCATACGAATACCGTATCATAACGTTATCCATGGTTAGTAAATTTGTCACACATCATCATTAAAATATTTGTAAATGTACAGTATTAAGAAATACTTGACGACTACACATTGCTTTTTGTCATATATATTAATGGATAAGATGACCTATAGCGGAATGATACAGAAACATATCGCCCAAAACGATCCAGGAATAGGCTCTTGAGAATGTGGATAACTTTGTTTTACATTTTATTTACAGGAGTTACCGTTGCAATTGGCATCTTAGGACCTGCAATGGCTTTTATTCTGGGTGCCTTTTTCTCCAACATGTATGTAACGCTAGAAGGTATAAAATTATTAGATAATAAAACAAGTTTAATAATGAAAATAGTACTTTAAAGATAAATACTTTAGCTTTGCATAGATTATTAATCATGTGATACTGATTATTGTTGAGAGAATTTGAGACGTGAATTCGTTTCTCATCTCTGCTGAAATAAAATATGGAATAAAGTCTTCACAATAAAAACAAGCACCTTGGAATTGAAACGGTTATATTCACAAATTAATGGAGGGCGATTTTACATGGATGACGTCACATTACAGAACCTCTTAGAGATTAATGGTTATTATATATTTTCTCGATGAAATATTATTTATTTACCATTCTTTGATCATATAGCTTTTAAATATTTTTAGATTGTTTGTGCAATAGGGAACATGAACTTGATATTCACTAAAGTACGAGCTGATGAGAGCGTATTTAAAAAAAAATTCACCTTTCTTTTGAAAACTAATCAAACATTAGATATTTTTCCAAGTCACTACAGTGATAAATTCTGTGACCTGCATTTCGATCCTCCCAAATCTACAGCAAATAAACAATCCACTCATTGAAAACCATATGATCACCAGTAGATGTATATTTTTAGTTTGTTCAATTCGGAGTTACAATGTTGTCTCCCCGAGATTTCATTCCTTCGGAAATCTAAGACTATACACACACATTGAACTTATTATTCAGTTGTCGATATATCTCCAAAAGATCCCCGTTGGATTGGAGCCTGGTGGTTGGGATTTCTTGTATTTGGTACAGCCAGCATCATTGTTGCCTTACCGCTGTTTTGTTTTCCTAACCGGTACAAACAGAAAGATACAAATTTGCAAGGAGACACCAATGTGACGTTTACACAGCATATTAAAGGTACAGTCAAACCTGCTTTAAAGGACACCTCTATATACCAAATCACTGTCTATAAAGGGCACAGTGAAAAGTCCCATTTATGAACAAAGCATGTAAAATTAACCTCTATATTAAGGGCACTGGCTTATAAAGGACACCAATATGACGTTTACACAGAATATTAAAGATACAGTCAAACCTGCTTTAAAGGGCACCTCTATATACCAAAACACTGTCTATAAAGGGCACAGTGAAAAAGTCCCATTTATTAACAAAGCTTGTACAATTAACCTCTATATTAAGGGCACTGGCTTATAAGGGGCACTTTTTGTAGTCCCTTGGGTGCCCTTTATAGACAGGCTTGACCGTAATGTAAATTTTATTACAAATTATTAGTAATTGGCTACACTATTGGCGTTAAATATCCTGCACAATAACTCATTTGTTTTTAAATTTGTATACAGCAGATTTCGAAGAAGTATTGTGGTAGATTACGTCATGATACAAATTAGTACATTTATCCTGCAATTAGTGTTACAGTTATCGCAGTGGAAATTCGTTTATTTTTATGGACAAATTTTCTCACGTCCAGCAAGTAATTTAAGAGTCTCTTGTTTCTTTTCGAAGGAAAACTCGATTGACAAATTAAACAATCAGGTGCACCAAAGTAACAAAACTTGTTCAGCGCCTTATGGGGAACATTTATACCACGTTTGATTTTAAGCAATTTTGCGGTTCTGTAGATTTTTGTTATAAGTTATAGAGACTTTCTGTTCACTTTAGCTTTATTTGGCCCGGCAGTTTCAGAGAATTTAAGTTTCGTTCCATTTGACCAAGCGACTTCAGAGAAGAAGATTTTTTTAAATCAACCAATCAGAAACAAGAATGTTTTACATCTTTTTCGCCTGATCTGGACACAATGAGAAAACTTTGTACAAAACCTCACACAGATGCTTCCTGTCAAGTTTCGTTCCACTTGGCCAAGCTATTTCAAAGAACATTTCTTATATCAGCCAATCAGAAACAAGAATTGCTCGTGACGGCCATGGGGAAAGTTAGTAAAGAACCGCCCATATATGATTCCTATTAAGTTTCGTTCATTTTGGCCAAGCGACTTCAGAGCAGAAGATTTTTTTATATCAGCCAGTGTTACGGCCAGAAATCATCTTTAAATTGTAGCCAACAAAAGACACAAATCAATAATAAAATTCAACAAGATTTATTATACACAAGTTTACAAGAAATATTATACAAATTGAAATGTCGACTTAACTGTTCAAATATATGTCCGATCCTTTTGTCTTTTCTTTATCCGGAATTCTTCACTTTACTGTTGCGGGAATCCAAACAGAATATTATGTCCATTAAGTCACAATCTAGTATGATGTAGTTAACGTAAACAAAAGTGTCAATCCAACATCTGAGATCGCTAGAATGTTAATGTCTAATCTGAAAGTCTAACTTTAGTGTCTGTATATAGATAGTTGTCACGGAAATTTCTAGAACACTGTAGAACGGAAACTTCTATAATACGGTAGAAGTTCGAATTACACATCGTATACTATGATCATTTCAGAATTATGTAAGTCAAATAGAAAGTTCTTATCATCTATGATTGTTCTAGTGATTTCCAAACTGCACAGTTATAACATTATTTGGTAAACGACTATAAGTATTATGTAAGCATATTATACATGTTATAAGGTCAAACAAAACAAATTAGGCCAAGATAAATAAATATAATAATTACAATATCATAACACCAGTCAGAAACAGGAACTCCCCATTGTGGCCATATTTGTAGTCCAATCGGGACGAAATGAGAAAACTTTGTAAAGAACTTCCCATAAATGCTACCTGTCAAGTTCCGTTCCATTTGACCCGGCAGTTCTAAAGAAAAACAACCAATGATAAACAATAATTGCCTATGACGGCCATGTTTGTTGCGCTATCGGAATGAAATGGGGAAATTTTGTTAAGAACAACCTATATATGCTTCCTGTTAAGTTTCGTTTTATTTGGCAAGGGATTTCAGAAGAGAAGATTTTTTTATATCAGCCAATCAGAAACAAGAACTGCCCATGACGGCCATATTTGTTGTCCAATCAGGACGAAATGAGAAACCCTCATAAAGGACCTCAAATATATGCTTCCTGCCAAATTTATTCTTTTTTTTTATCTTAAAGTATAACTAAGGCCTTTAACACGGCGATTATCTCAATCGCCACTACAATGCATTTAGTGCCCGTTGCCAGGCTAAAATTAGCTAAACAGTTTGTCTTTGTTCATGCAGATAAGGCAGCTAATAACGCTGTGATCACCTGAAAAAATGTACAACATCGATGTATTAAGAAATGATGTAGATAATTCTACCACTTTTCTTGAAACTAGATTTCTACACAAAGACATAACTGAATAACATATTAAAGCCACTGAACAGTTCAAAGCTCCTACCTAACACTATAATGTACATAATGTCATGGCTGTGTAATGGTTACCTACATTACATAAAAATCCATACAAAGTTCGTTTTATTTGTGTCTTTAGCACCATTAAACTGTCTGTCCTATTAACAATTTCTCTTATCTGTATAACAAAACTGGTCACTAATTATTGTAACAACATTTTTGAAAACTCCAACATAAATTGTTATTGGAGTGTAAAAAAATTCTCTCAATGGTTTGGATAAATTGCAAACAGTAAATAATCAAAGACCTGCTACATTCTATACAACCCTTCCTCGCGATCTTATAAAAGAACAGTTAAGTGCACCGATTAAGATTCTTTTGAATCTTTTGTAACAGCTTTAAAGCATTTGTCAGTCATAAACAGTATGCAAATTGCATTTTTTTAATTTTTCAATTACTTTACTTTGTATTAACTTCCACTTTCAATGTGAATGTTGCACCATTGAATGGTGTGTACATATCACAGCCGAATTTGCTCGAGGTTAGAAGATTTTAACGAGCGAAACCATGCGATTAATAAAAAGCTTCAATTACAGAGTTGTAAATTTCGAAAGCTGCTAAATTATTTTTGAACGTTTTATGATAAACCGCAACCCCCTTTGCCTAAATATCCGGTTTCCAGAAAAGACTGTATCATGAACGAGTTTTCCCGGCCTAGTTTGAACTTTCTATAGTGAAATTGTAAATAAATAAAGTCTCGCCAAACATCCACAGAAACTTTGAAGTTACTTAAGATCTTTTCAAATTAAGGCCTAAAAATATGACATTTTGAGTAATTCTGTATGATTGTTTTTTTACATTTATACTGGCCTCTCATGAAGTATATTGACATCTATGCAAAGATGGCATTAATCCCTTTAATTTCTGACTTTTTCGTTTCATCGAGCGACATTATCCGACTATGAGAGCATAAGCTACTTTCACAATTTGAACGAGCACATTCTGATCCTGCCATCCAAATTATGTACCGTCCAACCGAAGTTTTCAGTTCTAGCAATCGGTCACCTTGTTGATACTCATACTGTAATGGCTTTTATAGTTTGTTTTATACACCAAACTGTCACATGAGTCTCACCAGATATGGAGAGGTTTGGTACCCATAAAACCGGTTTAACCCCGCCACTATTTAGTGTCTCTACCAAGTCAGATTATCCTGACTATCTGTTGTGTTTATCTTTGGGCTTTGTGCTCTTTTATGTTATTTTTCAATGGTGTTCTATCTGTTGTGTAGCCTTGATTGATTGGTATGTCATTGTTAATCTTTCTTGTTATCCATTCTGTCGTTTAAACTTTGCTAAATTGAACAGAAATGAATTATAAGTTAACTGTACCACCATTAACATAACACTAAACTTGTATATAGTTGTATTATTAATCTTCATTGAATCTTTTGTAGGTTTTTTAGCTACCATAGTGCGATTGTTTAGAAATGGTTGTTTTACATTCTCTTCTCTTGGGACATGCGCTCATGTCTTCTGCGTATCTGGATTAGTGTCCTTCATGCCGAAGTATTTAGAAACACAGTTCACCATTCCAGCATGGCATGCAAATTTACTGATGGGTATGTTCAGTGTTTCCAATTCAAAGTATTATAAATAATCTTTTATTAAAAAAATTAAATCGAATTTGGATTGAAATATAGAATTGAAGAATGAATCCTTTTCTCCTACACTTATACATTAATAATTCATAAAAACTAATTTTTTCTTAATATTAATAAATTAATGAAATTTTTAATTGCTCTCTGTTAGTACCTTTCTCCAACAAACAAGTCTCGTTGGCACACTTTATTTGACTGAAAGCACAACGACACAATAAAATGGCTTTGTAATAGAACAAAGTGTAAAAATATTCTTACAAATGAATTTTTAATCTGACCATAAGACCAAATGGCGAGAGTTGCGACTCGGTGATAACTTCTTTCCACAACCACATGATAAAAACGTTTTAGAAGAAAACAAATCGTTTACAATATTGAATTCCTTATTCCGTGATTATTTTAGGTGGAATTAATGTGACTTCGGCGACTATTGGAACATTAATTGGTGGCTATATAGTATACAGATTCCGTCTGTCACCCTACAGCTGTATCAGACTAGCTATGTGTATACTGATCTGCGTACCTTTCATTCTAGTCCCGGGTTTCTTTATTGGTTGTGATAAGCCAGATATAGTTGGATACAATGTTAAAAGGTATGATTATGTATTATCTATTCTTAAAATGAATTAAAAAGAGAATTATATAATTTTGTACAATAATTATTAAGTGTCAATAATTACATAACAATCAAGAAAATCAACCCAAACACTCAGAAAGAAAATTTGATAAAAGAGCACAAAAACGAGACAGAACTTATATTTTTTCATGCTTCTGTTGGACATTAGTTGTCCGAAAAAAGACATCTATATATAGCTTATAGAAATCTAATCAAGAATCTGTAAGATTTCTACGTAGATTTGACTATATTATCCCCCTGAAACAACCAACTATTATTCCAATGGAAGAAACAAATGTACAGCTGCCGATGTCTCGAAAAAGGGCATATAAATTGAAAGAATTCTCTGACTAAAAATAATGCATTAAAAGTTAATACCTGAAGGGAACAAATCGATACTAGTGACCGCTTTGGTCTTTAAGCTTTTGACTCATTTGTGAAGACAACTCAACGAATCTAAGGTCGGAGGACAGTTTTAAAAACATTCGTACGTTAACGATCGAGACTGGTTCCTGGGCATCAATAAAACAGATATATTAAAGACCAGAAATCAGACCACAATTACGACTAATCATAGTCGTACAAATGTTTGTGCAGAGGGATCCAATAATAAAACTACTGATTATTTCTGCTTTTTATACTAGCTTGCATGGTTTAGTTTTTATGTACATGTATATACCATGCTTTAACTTCTCTTATTAAAGCAAGCGCTTCATTTCAGTGATACTAATATATCAGCATGCATGGGGAATTGTAACTGTGAACAAGATAATTATTTTCCTGTCTGTGGATCAGATAACAGGAATTACTTTTCATATTGTCATGCTGGGTGTACTGGACGCAATAAACAGGTATAGATAAGTATCTGATTAAGCAATGTTTTGTGATACTTTCGTTATACCACGGCGGTCAAGAAACAATACTATTGCACTTTTTTTCCAAGCTTACATAGCAAAATTCTTAAATCTAGAAAATGTATGACAATTCTAGGAACATTCTACTATTCTGAAAATTCTCAACTGATAACTTGTATATAAATCGAAAGTAGAATCAATGTTTTATCTATAGCTATCTACACAGTGATAAGATATTTAATTGGCTAATACAAATAAATTTTCTCCTGATTTGTTATTCTATATGTTGAATTTCGAACACTAATCTCGAATTTAAGATGTCGAATGTCCAATTTTGAATTGTGAGTTTCAAAATTAATAAAATATTGATTCTCAAATTTCTAATTTCGAATCTCGCATGATCCTTCTGGCCATTCGTACATCAATACATCATCCATGCAATCCGTACCAAATAATTTTCAAATACATTGTATGTGTTTATTAACGTCTTATTAATAAAAGACATTCCATAAAACTAATAACTTCTCTGAAACGCTAAACTGTTACTGAAAGTAGTATAAAAGGTTCTCTTGATAGCAAATAAACAATTTAGACGTGTACACTGCTTAATGCTGATTCTAAGTAAATTCGGTCAATGTGTATATGGAGTTCGCTGTGATTCCCTATGGCTAATTCCTAAGAAAAACGTGAACACAATTCCAAGGGACATCTAGCAATCATAAATCCATGGACAAATACAGAACCATGATGGTGAATGACGGGCTCGAAATCTCGAAGCACTATAAATTCATCCAAATAAACCCACTGTGCACAAAAATTAGTAAATAAAATTATTTTAAACGCAGATATTTACAGAATGTGCATGCATAGGACAGAACGCTACAGCTACACCAGGACTCTGTACTCCAGATTGTCATATGTTATATGTATACACATCTTTGCTAGCTGTGTTTTTCTTAACACTGACGGTCAACGTAATCCCAGAATACATATTTATGATCAGGTAAGACTGGTCCATACATCAGAACAAAGTCGAAAATCAAAGATACATGTACCTGCAGTTCTTTTTTAACGAAAGAAAAGATAATTTCACCAGATCTTTTATAAATTGTATTCGAATATAAATTCTATTAATATTTGATAGCAAAGAGTGTTAAGCTAATTCGGAAATTATGCAAATTATGCCACAAGAAAGAATATTGATGGTTTTCTTAATTACTTTAGATCCATATAAATAAAACCTACTTTGTAAATTGATATAACTACAAAATACAGTATTCTTTCCCTAAAAGTTGTTCATATTGCTTTATCTAAATATTTCACACACTACATTGTTTCTGTCGTTTCATGTAAAGCTAATGTTAAGAAATTTATCACTTTTGTATATGTTAAGAAATTTATCACTTTTGTATTCTGTAGTTTAAATGTGAAAAAGAGGACAAATATACCTAAGGAGCAATCCAAAAAAAACGAATTCCATTAGACAGACAAAACCGGAGAAAGATAAATGAACAACCACAAGCACAACAAATAAACCCTGAAAACTGAAAAACAATGAACAACACGAACTCCTATACAACAGGAGTGAACTCAGGTGCTCCGGAATGGTAAGCAGTTCCTTCTCCGAATACGGAGTCAATCCGGTGATTGTCACAAATCGGTGGAGGTACATGAAATGTTACGACAGTGGAAACAGGTCCAACATCATATTAGATGACAAGAGATTAAAATTTGCTTTAATACAAACAGGAGGAGATCCCGTCTTATTTTTTTAGAATAACAAAATATAAATTATTTTATTATATTATTTAGATGTGTAGATTGCAAGGATAAAGCAATGGCAGTAGCTATAAGAACTTTGCTTATGACTCTTCTAGGCAAGTTATAGATAAGAAAACGAAATTTAAACTTGATAGAATAGAGAATGGAAACCGGAAATATGTCAACGAGAAAACAACCCGATCAAAGTGCAGAAAACAGCCCAAGGCCATCTTGGGTCTCCAACGTAGCGAGAAAATCCCACACCCGGAGGCGGACTTCAACTGGCCCCTAAACAATAATGCATAATAATTCAATGAAATGGACCCCACACCAAACTCCGAAATATACAAATGAACCAAAATTTAAAAAAAACACACTTACAAAGGCTACAGGTCCTGACTTTGGACAGGCGCAAAAATGCGAAGGGGTTAAACATGTTTTGTGAGATCTCAACCGTCATCTATATATCTAGCCAATGTGGAATAAGCAAACACACAGCGGTACGCACAGTAAAACTCAGTTCAAAAGAAGTACAAGTCCGATGTTAGAAAAGGTAACAGAAGAAACGAAGCAAAATGACCATGATCAATATAAATTAACAAAGGACTACTAGCAGTTACTGACATGCCAGCTCCATCCCTCAATTAAACTGATCGAAAGATTATGTCTTTATTATAGGGAAAATCCCTCCCGTTAGGAGTTTAGTATCTTGCCATCATAAATTATACGAAAAAAACATAACCCGTATCATGCCAACAACTGGTTTTAGAATAAATGTGTTTATTTCTGATGCAAAGACCCTATGAGGGAATCAATATTAATTCCCACAAATGCCATCTTTAATGACTTATACACATGTTATATATATGGCTATATCTTTCAAAACTTTGATACTACACTTCCTTAAGTTTGAGACCAGAGTAAAGAATACCATATATTATTATTACTAAAACACTTTTAATGAGATTCGATAACCGAATTCCGTTTAATGTTTTGGTTTTTGCATATTGATGATAGCGGGAGCAAGAAGAGGAATTCTGTTTGTTATATCCTGTATATGTATACTCGTTTATAATTTTTTAAATTTTTTCGACTTTTCATTCTTTTACCAAAATTTTTATCGATTTTTTCAAATTTCCATCATAATGTCTACCCTTTCAAAATGACCCTTTTATTACTTTATAGATGTTTTAAATCTGCTTATTCCTGTCATATATATATTAATAGGATGGATTTCAGCACCGGTCATAGTTGGAAAAGTTGTGGATACATGTTGTCGTTTGTGGAATACAAATTGTGGAGAAAAGGGGTCATGCTCTTTGTATGATCTGGTAGATTTCCGGTATAGACGTCATGCATTGGATCTTGGTGTCATGCTGTTTTCCTCGATAATGTTCATTTTAGCATTTTTATGTGCGAGGCGAAGGACCGACCTGAAAGTATTGCCAAAAAGTAATTTGGAGAAAACTATACTTCCAGAAGACAAACCTTTAGTCAGTAAATTGGGAAATGTAGAAAAAAGCTATGTCAAAGAAAAATAAGAAAAACTGTTCAGAAATCAATTCGATTGTATATCAACACTTGAAAAATATTTGAAATATACAAAGACAGTATGAAAGACAAAAAAGGGAAGATACGACACTGAAAAAGCATTTCTTTAGAGTAAAAAAGGACAAATATACCTAAGGAGCAATAAAAAAACGTGATCCATTGGACAGACAAACCGGGAAGACAAATGAACAACCACAAGCACAACAAATAAACACAGAAAACTAAAAAACAATGAACAACACGAACTCCTATAAAAACCAGGAGTGAACCCAGGCGCTCCGGAAGGGTAAGCAGTTCCTGCTCCGCTTACGGCACCCGTCGTGAAGTTGAACAAAGTAAACTCGCCTTCTATAATTTAAGTGTGATGATCAATAACCTACAGCATGTGTCACAAAATACAAGACATTCTATTTTGAAAACAGTGTTACAAACCAAATGACCATTGGACGTACATAATTTATATATTGGGGTTAAAATGAGTTCGTTTAAACTGTTAATCTTGGCAAGGCTCTTAAAGCTGCTGACTGGGTTACACAATTCAAACCACATTGCTACTGACACAGTATATATTATAAAAGACTAAACTTTGTATTTCGTTAGAAGAATTTAATGCTTAACCTTATGCCGAATATAATCATTGTTAAATGCTTCTTGTTTCAGTTCAGTTATGCGTATATTTAATATCATATAGTATCATTTCAAGAAAATGTCAGCCTTATTATCTGGAAACGGATTGCAATATATATATATTTTTAATTTTATATAAACGAGGTTTATATTTATTCTGTTCTATTTCGTTTAAATGTGTACATGTTTTAAATGCAATAACGATTTTAAACACTTGTCCACATATTGTTAGCCCCTGCAAAATGCCGTAAAAATTGTTAATCCAGACTTGATTTAATATTAAAAACCACAATGTACAATAAAATACATTTAACGATTTTTATGTTGTTTGTGGACTGCAATCCCTCGACAATAACTTCTCCTCAGTAGTTTTTGTCTCCCAAATTTGTATTTGTACCAGCAGATACGGCAGCGAATAACGTTGTGGTAGTACAAATGTAGTATTTAGAGATATTAAGACAGGAATTACACACGCAAAATTTGACCATCCGATTTTAACGAGATTTTAACGTGAAAATCACGTGATTATGTTCGTGTTATTTTGGTGTGAAACGAGCATAAACGTAATTCTAACGTGAAAATTTTCAAGTGATTATTACGTTAAATTAACATGATTCTCATGTGAAAAAGCATTAACGTGAAAGTCACGTGAAAAATTAATGTGGTTCTCATGTGAACGAGCATTAACGTTAAAGTTACGTGAAAAAAATTACACGACTTTCATGTTTAAAAAGCAATAACATGAAAATCACGTTAAATTTTTAATAAATATTTTTTTCTGAATTGAACTAATTACGTGAATTTCACATGATTCAAGCTTCATGTGAATATTTAATGTAAATTGAGATTCACATTATATTCATATAAACTTTTGTATTACGTCATAAAAAATACATGCAAGAGTAATGCCTTACTAGTACATACAACTCACAGTGACTTTAAGATGGAGAACAACAATAAAAGTGTTGTTCCTTTGTTATCTTTCACCTCGTATATATAGGTTCACCATGATAACTGAAAATGCTAAAATTAAAAGTTTTCAATCAATACATGTTTTAACAAATGTATGTTCAATCATACACTTTAAAAAGCTAACACATTGTTGAAAAAAACTTCTTTCAATAAATATATTTTAAAGATATGTGTTAGTTATACAGGTAGTTTAGAAATGTTGAAACAATAATGACACTCTATCCATTTTTGATTTTTTTTTGTTTTATTCTAATTTTCATAATTTAATTTAATTGTTTTTTTATTGTCCACAGTCCACAGTCCATCAAGTACCATCTATTCATCTTATTCATCTACCATCAATTGTTTACCTAAAATATTCAAATAATTCACATTATAATACTGCATTGAGTATTCAAGTAAACAAATAACATATGTCAAGTACAATTCTAATGAAACACTGAATGTAACGTTTATTTTGATTGGACGACATCAAAATTTTCATGGCATCAATTACACCATTGATGGTATGAAAATTATAGCACAAGCGCACTTGTATTTTCCAGGTTTTAAAAATTAAATTTTAACGTTTTTTTATTACAGTTACATTAGAATGGAGATAACAATATTGTATTTGACAATCATTTACTGGCTCTGCTAATGAGTTGCAAGTAAACTCAATTTGCGACCATCAAATTTCAAATGATGCTGTGAAATTGTCAAATACAATACAGTTATCTCCTAAGTGTATTATATTTTGTTTATAAAAACAGCTTAAGGGCACCTCTGTTAAGCATGACCTGAGTTTTAGCCTTGACTTAGACCTCTCTAGTTCCTGTTGTAACTGGATGTAGATCGCAGATTATAATTGTTTGATTTGATTGGATAACATTTTCCGTCAATTACACAACCCACCCATCTGTAACTATGAGGTGTTAGCCATCTTAAAATGTTGAATTTGTTCAAGTAATATTTTGCAAAAAGCTGCAACATTATTTACCCTGCTTACATTTTTAACAGATTTTGTAAATTGTATCGGAAATTGAATAGTGTAGTCGTGTCAAAACTTTTTGTGTTTACGTTTCAATCAATATGCATTCTTATGACATCATGTTGTTTTAATCGCAGACAAGAACGAGGGGTACTGTGGCCTAGTGGGCCACAAATATTATACCCCGCCTTTTGCTACTACCACTTTTTATGATTATCTCCCCTGGAATTTGTTGGACCATAAAGATTTTCATCCATGCACATCTTTATATGATGTACCCGGTACTACCTTAAGCTAAGATTTCATTGAAATCCAACTGACAATTGTAAGAGAAGTTGTACTTACAAGAATTCTTGTAATGGACAGACAAACAGACAGAGGTAAACCAGTACACAGCATCTGCAAAGTTTCAAATACAATACAGGTATCTCAATTCTTATGCACTAATTTGCAAAATATTATATCTTTGCCTTTATTTTGGTTTCAAATTTGAAATCAGAAAGTTAGGCCTAAAATAGATCACTAATGTCAAGAGTACAAAGAAATTATAAAATTTGCTAAATCTCGCATAAACAAAATAAAAAATGTACCTACAATTTAATGGTCACCAAAAATATTCAGAAATTGCAACTGTTAATTTGTATAAAGTATTTAACACTTACTTTAGTTGATATCTGGTTATCCTCCTTTCCTCTCTATCCCTTATCTTTTTTTCCTTATCCTCTTCATCATTGTCATTGTACTCTTTAAGAAATGTTTTAAAGTCATTAAAAAATTTGTACTTGACTCCCTCACTCTCCTGCCCTACTCTCAGCTTTCTCAAAATCTTGTTTTCATGCAAAAAACACCTCTGGAAAAGAAATGTATATATATATATTTATATATAAAGTCTAGTGTGCATAATAAAACAACATTGGATGAAAAAAGTAAATATAAAGATGTTAATATTCACTTTAAGATGTTTTATTTGGAACGTGATATTTCGTCCTACCAAAGGACTTTTTCAAACGTTACTGCAGAGAAATAAATTATCTAAATATTCATAGATAACAAAAGTAGTTTTGGTAGTCTTGGTATCTTTACAACATTACAATTAAGATAAACATTACAAAACATTTTAGTTTCTTTCATTCAGGCCTTGAGGTTCAAGAGATTTGAGTTGATGAATCCAAAATTTTTTTTTCTTTTGACGTGCTTCTTTGCTCCAATTTGGATTGTGATCTATGAGTTTGAAACTTACATTGCTGAATTCATGACCCTGTGACTTTAGATGTCTAGTTAAAGGGGAGTCACGATTTTTAACATAAAAAGAACGGTGGTTATTCAGTCTCATGTTAAAATTGTCCCCGGTTTCACCAACATATTGAATATTGCATTTCCCGCACTGAAGTTAATAGATGACATTTTTTGTTTTGCAGTTAGTATTGCAATATATTGTGTAAGTTTCATTTGTGATGTTACTGGTAAAAGTGCTGTGAAGAGTCGCCGATTTGCAGCATTTGCAATTTGAACGTCCGCATGGTTTATAGGTACCAAGTTTTGATGGGTTTTGCTTTTCAAGTGTGGATTTCACAAGGTGATCTTTGATGTTTTTTGGTCGGCGATAGGCCATGATGGGTGGTGACGGGAACATTTTCTTAAGTGTTGGGTCATTTTCAATGAGCCGCCCATGTCTTTTCACCATTGAAGCGATGTGTTGAAAGTTCGGATGGTAGGTCAACACAAGGGTGATTCTAGGCTCTGTTTTTCTTTTTTCTATGATTTGATGTGGTCAATGGCAACTACTTGCATATTTTCTAGTCATGACCAGCAGAATTGAAGTGGATTGAAGTAGCCTGCGAAGCTTCATTTTTTGAATATAAGAATGCAAGTTGGTGCTATTGTTGAGGAAATTTTTTTGTTTCACCGACATATTGTTGTTGGCACATAGAGCAAAAATTTGTTTGTGTCGTCAGTAGCTGTTCTCTTAAAAGTTTTTGTTGTATAACTTTATTTGCACAGGAAACAGCGTATGTCAACAGAAATTGTATAAGCATGGATATAACTGTATTAATGTAAATCTTCATTTTATGATCGCAAATATCCATTTACCTACACTAGCGCCACGAAAACTCATTTGTGACCGTAAAATTTGCTATTTACAGTTATCACCTAAATTGATAATAAATTTTCAAAAACATTACTGTTATCTCCATTTTAGTGTAACTGTAATAAAAAACATAACTTTGATTTTTTAAAAGAACAGAAAATACAAGAGTGCATCTGCTGTAAATTTTACACCATCAATCATGTAATTGAAGCCATGAAAATTTCTATGTCATCTAACCAAAATAGATGTGACATTTAGTATTGCATTAGAATCAATATTTGACTTTTATTTATCCCCTAGAATATTATAATAAAATTAAATCATAACAATTGGTCAACTAAAAGTTAAGTTGTTATTCAAAAGTGTCTAAAAATGAAGATGGCATTATGAAGGCAAACATTTTGCATTCTAATGCAATGCTGAATGTAACCTATATTTTTATTGTACGACGTTAAATGTTTCATGGCATCAATCACAAAATTGATGGTTTCAAATTAACAGCACATGTGCACTTGCATTTTCTGGATTTTAAAAAATTGAGTTTTAACATCTTTTAATACAGTTGCATTAGAATTTAGATAACAGTATTGTATTTGAAAAATTCACGGCATCAATTGTCGCCAGTAAACTCACTTTGCAACCATCAAATTTCCAATCAATGCCGTAAAATTTTCAAATACAATACTGCTATCTCCTAAACAAGATAAAATTAATTTATGCTCACCAGTTGTACTGTAAGTAGGGTGGTTTCCAACCCATAATCTGAATAAAATGAGAGAATAAAAATCTTGCAAGCCTGCCTATTTCAAATTCTCCAATATCTTCACCCTTTCCATTTAATAGCTGAAATAAAAATAGTCAAATATAACATATAAACAAGTGTCGACCCTAATAGATGTCTATTCCGTCTGTGCTTGACCTACCACTTAGTATTAATTGAGAAACTGACCTAGTCACAAAAACTTAATATGGTCACTGGACCTTGATTGATTGAATATGGGTTAAAGCCACTTTTGGCAGTATTTCAGCTATATCATGGCGGTAAATTTTAGTGGCAGAGGAAGCCAGAGTACTTGAAGGGAACTGTCGACCTTGGGCAGATAACTGACAAACCTTATCACTTACAGTTGCAAGTCGAGTGCATCCTTTTTTGTTGTTTACAAAGTGGGGTGCAAACTCGCAACACAGAGGTGATAGGCTACAGTGATTTTACAGGTTAACTAACTACCTTAACGACTAGGCCACCCAGACCCCTACTGTAATTTGAAATAGAGGTCAAGGTCAAAAACCATATGGCAGACAGTCATGTACTACCCAAAACCAACATATATACCCCATATCATTGACCTACCACTTATTGTTATTTAAAAATTAACCTACCAGTAATCACAAAACTTTAATGTGGTCACTAGACTGCAAAATATGTAATTATGACACTGGAATATGCATATTTTATAGGACAGTAAAGGCCTAACTATGTTTAACATTTATTCAAAACCCCTGTATTATCAAGAATCATAAGTCTTAAATTTGATATTGGAACGGGACCCGAGTATTATGGTCAAAAGCATTGTGTATTAGTAAGCTTTGAGGCTTAAGTAATTAATAGTCCATTCAATCTAGCATAAATTTGATCCTAACCTTAAAGTAATTGCAGCAGAAGATTTTTAAGTTTTAATCTTTAGCATTATACCCCAGATATACACAGAAAAAAGTCCAACAAAATCTAACTTGCGGAAGACTAAAAAATCACGATTTTAAAATTCCTATGGAGATTTGCATTGAAAATGGGAGATAACTCTGCAAAAAAAAAGGCAGACATATCAATAAAAATTAATACAAAATTATAACTTTACTGCTTCTATTCAGCAGAATGTATTGATTTATGATAATTTAGCCGTCTTTAGAGTATAACAAACAACTCTAAAGGTGTTTTCATATCTTTTATCAAGCTACAACCTAGATTTCGTAATTCATTAGTTGACCATTTATTAATTTTTTCAACATGTCAAGATAAAGAATCTCAAATTTATAACAAATATATTCTTCTTTTTGTGGTTTAAAGTTTCTTTAAACAAGGTAGATGCTGAACAAATATAATTTACAGATAAAAACAATACCAAATTTTCACATTTTTTTTCAAAATGGTCACAAAGCCACAAATTTGCAATTTCTTTAATGAAAAATGCACAAAAAAAAAATAAAAATACCAATAACACTTCGCATTTGTACATTTAATGAGTAGAAGATTATATAATATAGTCAAATACCAACTTATAACCCCATAAAAGTACATGTATTATACCAAAAACTGACCAAAAAAAAGAATTATTTTTGGGGAGTTATCTCCCCTTTCCAATGTTAATTTTGATAGGAAATTAAAAATGCTGATTTTGAGTTTTCCTCAAGTTAGATTTTATGGGACTTTTTTCTGTGTATATTTGGGGCTTAACATATAGATTAGAACTAAAACATTTTCTGTTGCACTTAGTTTGAGGTTAAAACTTAGTTTGACTAGACTATAAGGAAACAGAAACCATGCTACAGACAAGCAAACAAGAATAAAACTGAATTCCCCAGAAGCAATAAAACAGGGGCATAAATATTGGGAAAAAAAGTATATTCTAAAACAGATGCCCCCGTCTGACATAAATTTAAAATCCATGCATTATAAAGGGTCATTATTATGAAATGAAATAAGTCTCAAATCTTATATTTATAGTCAAACTGAGTACTGTGGTCACAAGTATTGTGTATCAAAGCCTTTTGTTGAGGCTTACTAAAGTTAGAGAACAGACATAATGGGGTATATCTTTTAAACTGCTGTGTTGTATGTGAAGAATCTTAAAAGCCAAACCTAACTATAAGGACTGAGCTCACTGCTCTGTATTTTGTTAATCATTTTCTCATTGACTAAGTATAGATGATAGTTATAAATTTATAAGATTTTTTTATCCAGAAAATAATTGTTTCATTTGAGAGGGTTGAATAAACTTCAGCTTGATTCTGTCAAAGGCATAATAAAGTCTCGTAACAAAAATTATTTATTAAGTAACTTCTGTAACCTGTTATCTTCCAAATGGAGGCGCTAAAGCTCACACTTCTACCAGTTTTGAATGTTTGTGCAACTATTTTATATATATACCTCGTATATGTATATTGTATATTGAATCCTTTATCTTACCATTTTGTTTGTTAAAAAAAATTATATTTCTGTGCCCATAACCTTTACCTAAAAAATAAAGGGTTCCTCCTGTCCTATCTACACAATAATAAAAATCTTCAAGACTCTGAATGTCAGATTGGGTTTTTCTCTTGTTATTAATATAAACTTTATTTAGTTTGTAAAAGAGTTGGCCGAGTTTACACATCGATAAAGTCCTTCAAAATTACCTTTATTACTATAAAGATAAAAGAAGAGCAATTGTTGGTGGAGTTGTATATAAATATCATACCTTGGTCTTTATCTGTGTCCTAAAATCAACCAATTTCCTATAGCCATAGCTAAAGCAGTGTTTTAATACTTCACATGCGTCAGCTTTAGTGTGGTACATTCTCATCAGTTGGATAACTTTTCTCTACAAATAGAAATACTGTATAATGTGAGTTTTTTATGATACCATAAGTATAACAGATTTGCTAATCATTAACCACTTACAGGGACTTCAAGTTTAGGATTACAACATAAAGGGTGTTTTTTATGGTAGAATTTAATTGTGTTGTTTAGGATTTTTGCCTTATGTACATTTAATACGTCTTATTAATTTTAATGGTGAAGTTTAGCTGAACATTAAAAATCTAGTGTTTCTTTAAGGTATTTAAAAAATGTGACCTTGCAAATCAATAGGCTTCAAGGTCTGTTTGCAGGCAATGAATAGTATGCGGAAAGTAGGAAAAACATATGGACCAAACAATATAAATGAAAAGAGATGTGAAGCAAACAATGATAAAACATTATCCTACAATAAGTATATTGCAAAATGAACACAAACTTTACAGATCTTTAGTTTAAGGTGGTACTGGGGTCTAAAAAGTAACATCTCAAGCTATGTCAGAAGATAAAGACTTTATTCTCCGGACAAGATTATGCTAGTTAATCAAATTACCTTTAAATCTGGAAGAAGAAATAATTGTTATGTTTTTTCATACATGTAGAAAATGTGATTCAATCCTACATCTTAAAAAGATGAATTTGTTTGAAAAGTAGCAGCATAATTAAACCCCTTACCTATAAAACTGCATTTTGTAAGGTATGGTATTACAATAGAAAAGAAACGATAGTATATTTGAAAGTTACCACAAATATTGGTTTCGCATTGCCAGGTAAAACTGCATTTGCTACCGTCGAATCTTCAAATACAATACTGTTATTCCTTAAATAAAGTCTTGATCATCATTAAGTAATATGTGCAATGTTTGTGCATAGGTAAAGAAAGTATACCTACAACTAATTAAACTAGAGATACTATGAGCAAACTCACAAAGGATTACATCTATGGCCCTATGGGGAAAAGCACTGAAAATGTTAAGTTCAATTATCTCCCCCTGGATAATATAGGAATATAATTATATTACTGTATGCACATCTACATTTAATGTTCTTTCAGTGTATAAAATAACATAAACTCTATTAACAGATATATTACTAAGAAAATGTAATACATTGGTTGATTAATTGAATGTAGTTGCTTTATTAAATAATCGTTTAACAATTCATTTCAGTTTTATTGTTTGTAATTATGGCATTTGCATAACTTACTTCCATAGCTGATTCTTCTAAATTAAAGATGTCTGTTTTTTCTGCCCTCATAGCGGCCAATTCATCCACTATTACAAATAATGTCAAATATGAATTCATGTACTACAAATATGGTACAGAATTGTCATACTATTTAGTTCTTTGATATACAACGAACCTCAATCTACAAAAGCTATCATCCTAAAAACATTTTAGAAGTTCAACATAGTCCCATTCTATTTTTATTTGACATGTTTATACTAATTTTCTATAGTACTAGAGGGTCATTACAAAAAGTGATTCCACCTATTTTTGTCCTAATAAATGCAGCATAATTGCAAATTCCATGCTTTATATCTATAGTAAAAGTAGCTCAGTTGTTTGGTCTCCTGCAATTATAAACACAATTTTGAAAGTAGATACCTTGTTGATTTGGTTTAATAGAAAAGAAGAGTCTAGTAAAAATTATGACCTATGACATTGGAGGCCAAATGGAAATAGTTCACATGAGCCCATTAATTGATCACTAACTTTTCAAATTAACAAAGGACTGTTATATAGGTCAGGATTGTAACAGTAAATTCTATACCCCATGTAAATGAATGGCTGCGCTAAAGAGCATGATACGACCACAGAATATCGACATAGGAAAGTTTAATGAGTGTACATTTAAAGTGAGTGTGGACATAATATTATGTTGTTTGTACACCAAAAATGTGAGATTTCGATAAAAATTTTTAAAAATTGTGGTACTTTGTAGACGTGCTACTATATCTCAAAATCAAGATCAGTAACCTATATATTTTATTTTTGATATATTTCCCATAGGATATGATATGCCTATGCAAATTTCACCTTTGCATGAGTATGTAAGCGTACTTTCATTATGTTGTACATAAGTTCTGTTAGGAATACCTTGTACCAGTGTTTTTATTCCTTTGGAAAACCTGAACTAGTGAATTTGTGTTATGGACATATATAATTACCCTAGTGCTTTTTATCTAAAAGGAATTAAAGAATATAAAACAGGAAGAAATTCACTGTTACACATTGGGGTTAAATTTAAGTAACCCATTATAGTTAACATACATATTTTTTGAAGTAACACAGTGTTTCTTTCACAACTGGTGCACCTATTAATGTTTTGGACTGTTTCATCCCTTTGACCATTTCCATCATGAAAGAGATCTTGACTCGCATTTTCTTGACTATCCTAAATGAAAAAAAGATGCATGAAAACTTTGACATCAAATGTGGTAGTGTAACAATAAACATTTTCTGTCATGAAAAACTAGCAGATTCCAGAGAAACTTATTTCATGGAGTTCTTTGAAATAAGTTCCGAAAGCAAAGTAAAGTAAAGGAATAAATGTCATGGCAATTTTCGTGCAATATGTTCCTTTGCTAGGTAAATATGTTATTTTTTTATTTTCTTTCAATAAATGTCTTTATTTTGCAATAACCAATTTTGGCTTTGGACGAGTGAAGTTTCGAGAAAAAAACACTTCTTCATTTTCTTTGTATTAGCTTCATATAGATAGGAACACCTCTAATAATAATATGGTAATAGAGTATTTTAGGTCATCTTTTGTGTTTGTTTCTGGTTGTACTGTATATTAACTATGTACAGCACACTATACTATGCAGGATGTTTCTTTTGTTTTCATTAAATGTTTTTTTTAACAAAGTACAATAAGGTGGGTGAACATGAGTGTGGCAAATGGACCTGAATTTGCCAGCAACAAGTATCAAGGGATGGTGCTATCAGGAATTACATCCCTAATGAAGGCTATACAGAGAATCATATTCGACACAATTTCACAGGACACTATTATGGCTTACAATTGCTCTACTGGCTGAGTACCCTAATTATCTCGCCAGGTACCCAATCTCATCACTTGCCATTTCTAACAAATTTTAACAAATTTTACAGACAGTTTTAGTTCATTGTGAAGTTAAATATGTGTTTATTTTAAAAAATTAATAAAACTTTTAACTTTCACTTTCACTTTGAAGGCGAAATTGGGTACATGGGGAGATAGAGTAGCCAGCCAGTACATTTTCAGGATAATTTTCATCCTGACAGCTCTCGTAAGTAGAAGAAGAAGGGTACCGGTAGTCACCAAATTGATAGTTACCTAGCTTGATGAAGGTAACTGGCGAGATAGAGTAGGCAGTGGGAATTTGTCTCCCTACGGCTAAGTTTAATCGCCATTCACTGTCAGCTGGTGTTTTTCCTCATTACCTACTTCTGCGCAATCGTCACCTGATGACCTATTTAATTGAACTGGTGGGCGGGGCCAATCAGTTTTCTGACTGTGGGCTGAAGAAAGGCAAAAAAAACAAATTAGAGGAAGGACACAGCCAGTTCTTCCCGTTGCCGGTCTTTACTCTTTACAAATTCTTACGCCGACCTAGAACAGACAGACACCAGTTGCATTATGAAAACACGGATTACCAGTACTTTTTGACAGAAACATAGATATGATTTTGAGAACGTCCCTTGTTTACATTGTGTGACCTATATCTCCGACCACATGTACCATGCTAATTTTCTCGCCTCTCTTGACTTGTGAAGTATTATTTATGTATGTATTTGTGGATAAATGGAATATTAAACTGTATTTAACCTTGTATGCATTTATCTGGTTTACAAGTAGGCCTATAAATAGGAGTACATGGTTATAACCAGTTGCTAGTTGCCCGAGCTCGAGCCACACAATGCTAGGAGCTTAACAGTGTACTATATCTGTACGATTATATCGTATATACACCAGATGTACACTGACTTAGTTCCCACTGTGGTAGGAACATTACGGTTACTATAACAAAACTATAAGTAAATGCATTACCTGTAACATATTGCTGTTCATTGTCGTCTGGGGTTCGTCGTCTGCTGTTGTGTACACCAATGTACACCATCAATATTTCGAAATCCGTTGTAATTATTTTTATGTTTTTTAATGTGTAACGCGGTATTTTTTGTACATTTGCAAGTTTGAAGTAAATTCCAACTTTATGTCAAATGTTTCGCATTTTTAGATATTTGAAGTCATTAGAAAGAAATGCTTCTTTCATACGTGCCGATTTCCATTCCGATCCTACTTTGTTCTCTTTTTTATTGACTTCACACGGAGTTGTCTGTCCTGAATATAAACATAAACATTGATGTCTTTCATAATTTGATAATGAGAAGGTCTCGGTTTAAAGAAAATGATATCTTCAAATGTAAGTCATGTTGGTATACAACAGACCGGTTATATAACTATAGACGCCACATTGAAAACACGAAACACGAGAGTCAATGTCGTATTGAAAGGTTTGATTTTGAAGTCGAAGACGAAAGTTACACTACGGTAGACGGTACCTCGAATCACCGAAAACCTCCCGGAAATACCGAAAACCTCCCGGAATCACCGAAAACCTGATATAATATTACCTAAACCTCATCAAATGTTGCGAAAACCACATCCATTCGATCGGTATGCCAGTTTTACATCCAGAAAACATAATTTTATTAATATTGTATAAGAAATGTGACTTTTATGCATGATTTTCTAAACATAGTGCATTCTATATTAAATCAAAATGGCTGATCGAAAACCTCCCGGAACACCGAAAACCTCATATAATATTACCTAAACCTCATCAAATGTTGCGAAAACCACATCCATTCGACAGGCATGACAATTTTACATCTAGAAAACATAATTTTATTGATATTTTTTAAGAATTAAGACTTTTATGAATGATTTTCTCCGACATAGTGCATTTCATATTACCTGTAATTCAATATGGCGGACGGACAGATCGATTAAATGCCCTAAGGTAAAGTACAATACAGTATGTGTATACCTTGAATAAATCAAGTTTATTGCCGATTTTGTTCATGTTGGACAACCATTATTTACAATTATCATTACACTAATAATGTAAATAATGGAAGAGCCCTCACGCCACGTCAATGCCATGAACGATGTGAGGGTAGAATCCCCCTATCCCAGACCTTTATTTGGGCTGTTAAGTTTTTCTTTAAAGTATATACATATACATTTATTTTGATAATAGTATGATTTTAAAAGTTATTTATTTTTATATTTTAAAAATATAAGTTAAAACTATTGAGATATCCTGCACAAGGCACGGGCATATCTGTAATAGTCCGCGAAAGAGTTATTTATTTTCAAAATAAAAAAGATAGTTAAAACTAGTAATATATCCTGCACAAGGCACGGGAATATATGTAATAGTCCGCGAAAAAGTTATTTATTTTTATATTTTAAAAAGATAAGTTAAAACTACTGAGATATCCTCACGCCACGTCAAGGCCATGAACGATGTGAGGGTAGAATCCCCCTATCCCAGACCTTTATTTGGGCTGTTAGTGCATCAGGGGCTTGTCGTATTTCATCATCAAGTTCTAATAGGTTGTGAAAAATGGCTTTTCTGCTTTGGTATATATGTTCGCCAGATTTAAATACATCCCCATCAAAGTAAATTTGGGTTGGAGAAAAATTTGAAAGTATATCTTTTTCACCTTTAACGTATGTGATCATTATCGTCATAATGCAACTAACATGTATTTTACGGTTTATATAGCATGTATAAGGGTTAATAATTATTAATTATAAAGATGATAAAAGTGTTCACTAGTAATCATTAATCACTATTAATTATAAGACATTAATTAGCATATTAAAAGTATTCACTTTGAAGAAATAAATTAATATCAATAATTAATATATGAATTAAGGTGTTCTAAGCGTGAACAATACAGATAGAAGTATGTAAGTATATTTTAATATATATATATTTTTAATCCAGATTTCTTTCTCATATTTTTGGTGAAGGATCATCAATTTAGTAACGCATTATTGATTTGTTTTTATTACAGGTCAAACAGATAGAAATGGACAGCAATAGAAGTGTGACCATCCCAATTAACAAACGTGTCAGAAAGCAAGGAACTGTGTAATACACAATATAATCGATGGTAAATGTCAGAAAGATTTGAAAAAATTACTGCTGTTTTGTTTATATAAAAACTAAAATAATAGCTTATTTGTAATTTGTTTTACATGTATCTTGCCTTAGTATGCCACAAAATATTGCATTTAATCAAGAAGCCTTAATTCAAATTCACACTTCCAATTAAAATTTATTTAGATCGTTTTCATCTAAGAAAACAAATTTTATACAATTAAAATTTAGTAAATTTAAATTAAAGAAAACATAAATCTCATATCCATTTTATAAAAACACAATTTTTGAGAATTTTTTTTCTAATTATAATAAGTAACATCTTTCATCTTTTTCTAAACAATTATGCTAATTGGGCTATAACCACAGTTATACAATACAACTTTCTTTGTTTTTCTTTAATGTTTAATTGGCAATTAAAGTTGATTAAAACCATAGAGTACAAATATGGGTTTATGATATACACAATAATTAATTTTAATGTACCTTCAGGCATTAATCGATACGTTGATCAGCCATTTTGATTTAATATAGAATGCACTATGTCTAAGAAAATCATTCATAAAAGTCTTATTTCTTAAGCAATATTAATAAAATTATGTTTTCTGGATGTAAAACTGGCATACCGATCGAATGGATGTGGTTTTCGCAACATTTAATGAGGTTTAGGTAATATTATGTCAGGTTTTCGGTGTTTCCGGGAGGTTTTCGGTGTTTCCGGGAGGTTTTCGGTATTTCCGGGAGGTTTTCTGTGATTCGATGTACCCCTACGGTAGATACAAGTGTGACCTACGAGGCCGATATGTATAGTTATACTCCAGTTTGCGGCAGAACCATTTCAACCAGCCAACTGACATTGCATTTGAAATCAACGAGCAGGGTAGTGAGGACGAGACTGACATCAACATATCAGTATTACCGGATGAGTCTGAGCCTGAGGTCAGTGTCAGTGAGGACCAACATCGACGTTCCGAAGTCAATATCACTGACCAAAACAGTAAATGGTATCCATTTAAAAGCAAACTACATATGTTAATGAGTGTACTCATCAACTCTCGTACACACAAAGTTGTAAGTGCAAAATTAAGGAACAGAAATAAATAAAATGACTAAGTACACAGATTGCAGTTAATTTAAATTGTACAAATGACCATTTCAACATTTTATGTCTCAACTGAGTGCAGATAAAATCAAAAAATGCGGCAGACCAAAAAAGATGTCTGTTTGAGAGCAAATATATAAGTTGAAGGGCCCAAGCAGTAACTCCAAAATCATATAAAAGATACAATTAAGAAATTTTATTCAATTATGGGGCCAAAAGGGACGTACACAATAATAATATCAATAATTGAATGATTGACAATATAAGAAATATATGAAAATGCATATTATATAAACAATAATAAATAATACTGTTCATTTTTTTAAATAGAAAACCATACAGTTCAATTGTATGGAGGGAAATCACACATGCTGTTAATATTAGAGCGCCACCTCATGATTATACATGTACTAAAATAAAAGGAAATAATGAGTTACTCACTTTACATTCTATGTATAGTGAGTAATTCATATAGGGACAGAGCTGAATTTGATAACCTTAGTTTTTCCAGTGATTTTTTTAAATCAATGACTAATGACTTCATGCTATTATACCCAAAATAAGGATAGATATAGATGTATATGTAAATGTATAAAAATGTACATGTAAAAATTAAGCGCATGTTTAAACCTTCTGTAAAATATTTTCTTTCAGAGTGATGAAATTGCAGGATTTTTCTTGTTCATCTTAAACGAAATCGGGGTGGAAGATGTGCCTTCTCTTAAAAACTTGAAAAATTTTTCTATGACAGGAATAAGTGTCGAAGAAATGGTTGTTAAGGTAAATTGCTACATTTATATGCATTTTAAATACCACCCATTGCTATAGAAATGCAGAGCTACAGAATGTGTTATTGGTATAAAGGTGGAGCTATGTCAAATTAGTTAATCTCTGGGACAAGACATGCAGACTAACGACTATGCAACTGTGGTTATAGAAACCTAAGTTCCACACCAAAATGTAAAATGCAATTACATTAAAGGGCGTCCTTCAGATGTGTCTTTAAATTCTCTTAAGAGGTATTCAAGGACTAAAACTACCATACTACTACTACACTGTAATTAATATAAATATATAATACATTACGAAAAGGAAATGTAACACACTATATATTAAAGTGTAAATAATATGCATATACCGGTACATATATATCTGAAAACTTGACTAAACAGTGTTAAAACTGAATAACTGTTTACCGAATACTTACATATTTTTACACATAGTAGCCAAGTAGTAAATTTTGCCATATTTAATTTTTTATAATTGTTATTAATCAGTATTAAGGATGTTCGTTGGTTATGTTTAGACAAGTGAGATAATCATAAAAAGTGTTAAGAACAGAAGACGGGGGTATAATTTGTGGCCCATCAGGCCACAGTACTTTTAGTTATTTTTTTTTCTTCTTTTAGAATGAAGACAAGGATGGTAATGTTTACTGGACAGTTAATCCCTTGTCACTTTTACGTCTTGCAGTCGCCAATCCAAAGATTTCTCCAACCATAAAGAGGTAATAAATTATAGGTTTCATAATGAGTAAGAAAAATTGTATTATCACATGGTATTCATAAAACCATGTTCTGATACCAACAATTTTTAATTGTCTTTGCTATTGTGATTTTTAGCTCACCTGACCCAAAGAGCCATGAGAGCTATAAAACCTACCATTATGACCAATTATTTCATATAAAATAAAAAAAAATCCTCTGTGGTCATCCCCCACCTCACAATTTAATGAATGATCAAATATCTTAAAAATGATTGAGATTCCCACCCCTAAACTATATATATTATTATTGCTCATGATAAGATGAATTGGATGATACATGCTGGAAGTACCAAGGGGTGATCACCCAACCCTACCATTTTAAGAATGATCAAATATTTTTGAAAACGGTTAAGATCCTCATCCCTAAACCATATATATTATAATTCTCATGATAAGATGAATTGAATGATACATTCTGGAAGTCCCCAGGGATGACCCCACCCCTACCATTTTAAGAATTATCAAATATCTTGAAAACAGTACAGATTCCTACCCCAAAACCACAAATATTGTAATTGATCTTGATAAGATGAATTGAATGATACATAGCAGAGGTCTCAAAGGGTGATCCCGTCCCCTTACCATTTTAACTATTCAGTGTTGACGACGGGCATATTTTGCGTTGGCGGAGGCGATTTGTCTATGTATATTTGTGTGTTAACTCTTTGTTTTTATAATTCAATTAAAGACCAATCAGCAGATAGTTAATTTAATAGAAATAATTTATCATTTAACATCTAGGTATCCAAGTAAAGATTTTACAAAGGATGCAGGCCATACTGCTGGTAGAAAGTGGAAAAATGACATTAGCTTTCATTGGGCTAAGAGTGAAGACAGTACTTATTACATAGGGGATTTTGTAACCAGTGGAAATCATATTCAATTGGGAAAATTGTAAAATTTATTTCAAAGGTAATTGTTCCCCTAATTTGCATGTAATCTTTATCTTTGGATTCTACTTGATGAGATATCAACAGAGGTGGTTTCAGATGTATAACTATTTCTGACCTATAACAGACCAAATGGAGCTAAAATGTCATATTGTCAAAATACCCGAAATCTTTAATATTTAGTTTATTCTAACAGGACTTTTATAGGGCTGGTATTTCACAAAAAAAATTAGGCAGAAAATTACTTTCAATTTTAGTGTTGAAAATTATATACATAGATGCAGTTTGGTGTAAAATTATGTTGAAAAATTCATATGTTCAAATTTCACAAAAAGTCATTAAATAGATCATGGTTTAGATACATTAGCAAACAAATACCAAAGCAACATTCCGAATGGATAATTCAGAAAAATACAGGTCCATAAAACATGACGATATAGAGATTACACAAAAATATACAATAGAAATGATAAGGACAAAACAAATAAACAGACATGAACACATTTACCACATTAAACAAAGCACTAGCAGTGTCAACCCCAACAAAAACCAGGGTAGTTCTGAAATTAGTGAAAGTATGAAGGTTAAACTCTGTGAAAAATGTAATCCTTTTTTTTCTTCTTCAGGGTTTAGATGAGGATTTGCAGGTTTTAATCAGTATGATATCAGTAGATGAGTACAACAAAAGGTACAGAATAATATTTATAGGTTTCACAATAACTGAGACTTGTATATCGGTTGTTATCAACTGGAGTTATTTAATTACAAAATAAAAATACACAAGCCTCTGTGGGTTTATTATTATTTTGAAATTAAATAACGAGCCCAACAAGAGTTGATAACAAGAATTCTGATTCAACACTGAATGTAATGTTAATTTTGATTGGACGACGTCAAAATTTTCATGGCATCAATTACAGGATTGATGGTTTGAAAATTACAGCACATGCGCACTTGTATTTGCCGTAAAAATCGAATTTTAACGTCTTTTATTACGGTTGCATTAGAATGGATATAAAAACTTCACATCATCAATTGTCGATTTGATGGTCGCAAATAACTGTTTACTGGCTCCGCTGATGCGTCGCCAGTAAATTCAATTTGCCACCATCAAATCTCCAATTGATGCCGTGAAATTTTAATATCTCCTAAATATACAAGTTTCACGAGTTGTGAAACCTATTTCTCTTATGATAAACTAGTTTTACTTGTATAGCCTATTTCTTGTCCAATATTTTACTGCAGAGAAATATCTGCATGTGTGTTGGAAGTTAAGAGTAATAACAACAGTTTTTAGCAACAATTATCTTTAACAGTTTAATATAAATCAACCCTATCATTCAATTTCGGTAATTTTTTTATCAATATTTAACAAATTTATATTACAAGTATCCCCTTGTGATAAAGACAACTTTAAGATGTTTAATCCATTATGAAGAATGGAATAAGTTGTCAAACATGCTAGTTGTATGAAGCCAAAGAATTTATAAACTATTCGTGCTATTTAAAATATATGAATATAATTTATCAATAAATTATTCGAGCATTTGTAAAGTGTGACGACTCAGTATTTACATTGATACAACTGTAATGGTTATATACAAAAAAAAGAAGTTCTGACAAGACCTGGTTGTCACCAATGAACGACTTTATACGCTTAAATTGACATTTTTTCATTTATTTACTTTATTTACTTTATAGTAGATACAAACAAAAAAATAAAACAATACAGAACTTGGATGAAACTATTTCGATGTAAAGTTGGAATAAAGAGGAAAAATTAGCAATAACAACATAGTAATATTACGAGTCAACATATTTAGTTACCATGTAATCCACACTTTGATCTATTTAAGGGGATTAAATACTTTAAAACTTATCAACACATGTAGTACCTATATACACATTTATAATCTGTCACTGGTGAATGATTTCTCAATATTTAATTCAGAGTGTATGTATTGAAAGAATTGAAAGAAGTCCCACTTGCTGATTGTCAATATTATGAATTGCCACAAAGAGTTAAATTTGTCAAAGCAGTAGATGGAATTATTCAAGACAGTACACAGAAGGTATTTTTGCCAATGCTTTTAGTTTGATGACTTTGGACAGGCTCACACAAGTGCTGCTGGGTTATACATGTTTGGTAAGATCTCAACCCTCCTCTATACCTTTATAAATGGCAGATTTATTAAAATCAAATGACACACTATAAACATGAATTAAAAAAATTAGATAAATCAACATTAACAAATAAACCACAACAGCGATGCTGAAATAGGTTAAGGACAGAGCTGTGCATGAGGAAGATACTCATCAGCTTTAAAAAGTTCAACAAATATCTGATGTAAATTTTAAAAATATTTTTTTCATGCCAGCAAGAAATTGCATATTATTTATTTTTGAAGCAAAAATTGAAATAAATATTTAAATTTATCAGCATTATGTGCTTCTTTCTCTTTGATATGATGAACAGATATTTTCAGTATCTCTGATACTAGAAAATATCAGGAAATGACGTCAGTTTTGCGACCCCATGCCAATTGTGACGTTGCCGATACAAATGACAGTTTTAAAGGTCTCCACAGACAATATCACAAGTATCAGACTTCCTGTGATACAAGTGATCTTGTCTGTCTCGACCTTCAAAACTACCATTATTCTATATGTTCATTATCTGCTGTGAAGCTTTATATTTTTGTTCCATTCCAGGAGGTGGAAGATATGTTGACATTTTCAAGTTTTAAAGATAGATCTCTTCCTGTTGTAACTGTGCCTATAAACTTATTTTTTGATGACACATCAGCTAATAAGTCAAAGAGATGGGATGCCTTACACTGCATCCAGGGTCAAATAGCAGGATTACCACTACACCAAAAAAACAAGAGCAAGAATGTTTTTTTACTTAGAGCATCTGACAAAGTTAATTTCCTTGACATGGCAAAGCCCATTTGTGAGGATTTGTCATCTCTGAAAAGGTACTGAAAATATTGCATTATTATTCAAATTGTTATTGTAACGTCAAATTTCATTGGCTAGCGTCTGACATGAAAAACAAAACGTTTACATTTCGATAAACGCCTGTTGCCGATTTATATACTCCGAGAAAATATAGTGCAGCGAATATAAATGTCATATACAGAGACAAAGTAAATTTAGTGCATTTAACTGGAATTATTTGAATAAGAGGCCATGTTTCTTAAGCAGCCACTTGGTTGCCATCCTACATGTGGCTGCTTATATCAAGTTTGACTGGATCTTAAATGTACATGTGTTTTGTTTCAGATATAGAATTGATGGTTTTGATGCTAAGTTAGCTAAACCAGTTGTCATTACATCTGAGGTGAACTGTATCATTGCAGACTATAGTTGTGTCAGTTTGTTTTGTAACCATTTGGGGCCATCAGCAAACAAGTTTTGTCCAAAATGCATGGTAAGAATATTATTTTATATATGAACTGTATTGTTTCAGATTTTGTCTTGTGTACATTTTCCCCATATCCTTCCATTTTATTTTTGCATGATGGAGTTTGTGTATTGTGCACTGTGGATTCAATAGAATGATTCTATAAGCTTGAGGTGTATATTCTCTACAGTTCTTCAGTTATGGTGTACTTTTGCGTGACAGAATTTCTCATGTTAATACACTATCAAATCAAACTTTCAACCTGTAGTTTTATTTGCTCAAACATATTTATTATTAGCTAAACCTGTATAAATTGCCCATTTTAATCAATTTTTACTATGCCAAACTTTCTTACATTAACATAATGAGTGCCCTGTGTTTGTTTCTTCTGTTGTATTTGTAACTAAGTACATTTGTAAGGCAAGGGATGACAGTTTTTTGTAAAAATACTTTCTTCTGTTATTTTGTGACAATCTTGCATCAATTTGGTTAAATCAACACAGATGAAGCATTTATCAACATATAGAAGAGATTTCAGCTTCATCCCATGCTTGGCCTAGGGACCGTCTTGAACTTGCTATGAAGTGTGAGTTTTTTGCTCATTGTTGCAGGTCTCATTGTGACTTCAAGATTCAAGATGAACAACAATGAAAGTGGTATTCCATTGACATTTCTACTATACTATGTTTAACCCTGTATTCTTTGGGACTTTGTCTCATATACCCAATATCCACCATTTTATTCCTTTTTTTTGAAAGGATGGCCAATTTACCCTATGGAAATAGTCCTTCACTATTATATAATTTTACTGCTTTATTGCATCCATCACACTTTTATACCAAACATATTACTTTGTCAACACTTGCCTTAAGCATACACTTTTTCAACATTCTGCCTGCAAACAATTTGCGTTAAGTGAACACGCTTGTAATATACATATGTTCCTCTTTACTGCAGTGACAAGCTGATGTGTTAAGAACCACCTTATACTGAGTAAACAAAAAGCATCTTCTGGATTCATAAATCAAGATTTTTATAAAAAAAATTACAGGTTGATGATTCTGACCCATTTAGTTTAAACTGGGAGAACAGGACAACAGACAAAACATTACGGAACGTACAGCATTTAGATATTGTTCGTAATAAAATTGAGTTGAGGAAGAAAACTGGTGTTAAGGAGTATGAAAACTGCCTATGGGAAATGATCAATTGTCACAAGTTAGTTACCAGATTTGTATACAACATATTTCACAGCATCTTAATAATATATAAAAATTTCATATAAATAGTAATGAATATCCAGTTATGTCTTAGCTTTGTATGCCCCCGCTGCTAGGCGAAGGAGGCATTAAGTATCACCCTTGACCGTCACTTACTGTTCTAGAGTTATGCCCATTTATAAGCTTTTCTGCACTGTAACTTATTTATGACACGTATCAGAAAACCTATTACATAAGAATTAAAAACAAAACAATGCAAATATAAAATAACACATTGCACAAAATTACCTTACACTAGAACAATAACGTCCTTTAAAAACTAGCAGTGACATCAAATGCGCTCAAAAAGTATTTTTAAGTATTATAAGCCATTGAGCAGGGGCATTCATATCCTCAGACACGTTCTTCAATTTTTTCAATTATTCACTTACGCAATTGCAGTGGAGATATTGTAATATAGTAACGGCCTGTCCTTAATTTCAACAAGACAGTTACATTAAAAGATATTGTTCTCGGATATAAAATCAATCAGAAAGAATATTTGACTCTTAATGTTATATTTACAATTATAGGCTTTACAATCTACGAGTACTTTTATCTCTCCAATCAAAGAGAAAACTCAGTAAATATTTATAGTATATTTAAAATTGAATTTAAAACGTATGTAGATATAAAGAAAATCAAAGATAAACACCATATATTATGCAAGTTTAAAGAGATGTTATAGCATTCTTTGACTGTGAATTATGTCATTGATGGTATATTAAAATTACTTCTTTTATTATAATTGTGTATTGTCATCTTTACTTCTCTACAAGAATTGTTCGGAAAAATAATAAATAATCTTTGAACTTACCTATTTAAAATTTACTACATCCAAAAACGACACAAGTTGAAAAGAAGACCACGTGTAGCCCTGCACGCTTTTTTCTTAATCCAACAGTTCAAAACAGATCGAAACTTTAAAAGGTCATTATAGTATATGTATTTACATACATGTATATTCAGTTAAACAAACTTAAGAGAATACTATTTTACAAGAGAAGTAATGAAATATTCAGATATACATATTTGCATGTAATGTTATACTGTATAGTTTATTGTAAGATTAATAATAAAGTAAATTTGTTTTTTTACTTGTATGAAACCGTGTTAATATCGAGTACTAACAAAACAGGATACCTTGTTGTTAAAGCTGTAACAGTAAGGTAAATGTAACAGCTTTGCTGATTAAAGATGATTAATTGGTTTAAAAAAAAACGGCCTGCCACTTCAAAATACTTAGCACTTTACTTGCTTTTTCCAAGGCTATGAAGTTTATAGATGTTCATTGTCATAGGTCAAGGTCAAAGTCACATCCGAAGTGGGTCCCTCACTGACATGTCAGCCTTCTAGAGTTGATATAATAATTACATGAATTAATTTGTTTCAATTGTCAGAGAAGACTATTTTTGGCCATTAAAGTATTTATTATTCACTTATATTTTTAGGGATACACCAATTGGAACATTGCATTTTCTGTACCTGGGATTAGCAAAGCATTTGATTCAGGTAATATTATAGGTAGTAAAAAGTATTTGTATACAAACCTGACCTCAAGTAAGCTCTTTTTTATTGGCAATAGTCGATATTTTAACAGGTAATGTGTATACAGACAAACTGTTGGACAATGGAAAAATTCAATTAATGTGAATATTTTGTTGATCAGATCAAAGTGAAAAAGCACATAAGCCAATAAAACCACATCGCAAACAAGGATGCTTTGAGATCTTTCAGAATATGTAAAATATATAGAGGTATATGTATAAAGATTTAAAAAAATACATTTCAATTATATATTCCAGTTTTGTCTGACGATTCTGTCTGAGCATCAAAGAGAAAAACTAAAGGTCCATTTAAACAGTATTGATATGTCAACTTTTTCATACAGTGTTAATGGGAATTTCATTGATTACATTGATAGCAGGCAAGGAAAGGATTTCAAATCATATGTAAGTCATTTTATAATAAAATATTAGTATACAGATTATGAATTCACGATAATATTCTGCATATGTATCACATATTTCCATCTTGATAAGTTCATGGATTTCGTGGGCACAGCCAAACCACAGATTTAAGTATCCAACGAAACACATATTTTACATTGTGTTAATACTGAGAACCAACAAAACCACAAATTTAAGTATCCTAGAAACATATTTCCCTTCAACCACGAAAATTGATCCAACGAAAATAAATGAATTCACAGTATATGAAATTGTGAAAAGATATGAAGCAAATCTACATCGAGTAAAATCAACAAATAAAACATTCTAGAGTAATGTTGCTGACTTATTGTTTACCATATATTCCAAAATGTGTCATTTATTTAGGAGATGTTAAGCTTTGTGAACATAAATTGTAGATTTTGTGGTTGCGAATGGAGTTTAACCTAACAGTGCAAAAAAATATGATGTTACCTTTATTTCTATGAAAAAAAGTCTGCAAAATATAGTAGACGTCTTTGCCATATAAACAATGTGATATCAAGTGTGAAACGTCAACACAGGACATTTTTGGAGAGATTTCACTCACCAATTTTTTTTAAAAAATTCATTGCTTTTAAAATGAATTGTTAGCTTTCACATTTTACAATATGGCAGACCCTTCTTAGGTACAGCTTGGTAGATTGAGAATTTTACCCATTTTTATATAGATTTTAATTAATTTCATTACAGATTGAATTTGAGTTACTGTAAACTTTGAAGCCAATACAGTTGGAAATTTTCTAAGAGACGAGGTTGCCAAAGTCTATTGTTGCATCCCTCTCTAGATTGAAATTATTGTTTTTTCCCAAAAACTCTTTTCACTGTCATCTTTATGACAAATCACTTTATTTTATTTTTAGCATTCTAATGCCATTTATCTTAATTTTTTAAGCTTCAGATTGCTCCTTTAAATATGGAATATGCAGGCCTTCCAAAAAAGTACTTGACAGCTGTATCAACACTTGCTATGGTAATTAGAGTATTTTTTTAAAAAGGGTCAAAATACACGTTTAAAAATTCAGTCATTGATGTTTGCATTATCAATCCATGACAATATGTACACTGAATGTTACTATGTCAATTAGGCAACAGCTCCAAAACTAACAGAAATGAAAAAGTAAGCAAAAAATTCAACAAAAATACCTCAAAAATGAAGACACACACAGTTGGTCAGGATAACTCATTATGGCACTTAAACTAGAAAATATGTGAAAAATAACAACACCGTCTGATCCAACGGCATATCAAAATATAACAAAGGTATGAACAAATTACCAGACGATGCAGAACAAGAGAAAATATATGTATGAAAGTGAAGTGACAATGGATGTTGGTGGTCACAAGTAGAATGGATAAGTTTCCTTCAAATTTAAGTATACATTTACAAAAGTCACAAAAGTACCTATCAATGTCAATATGTTATGTTTTTGTAGATATCAAAGCACATCCAATCAACGTCTTCCACAGAAATATTAGAAAAGTACATTTCTGAATATATTGCATTAATTGAAAATGATATACCTGTGCTGACAAGAAAAAGAAAAAACTCATCTATGTACTCATCTGGTAAGTCCAAGTGATGGGGTTAATGTAGTATGATTACAATTTGTTAGTTACAGATTAATTGATTGATTGATTGAATGGGGCTTAACACCACTTTCAGCAGTAATTTAGCTATATCGGGGCAATCAGTTTTAGTGTTGAAGGAAGCCAGAGGGAACCCACAACATTGGGCAGGTAACTGACAAACCTGATCACTTACCTTAGTTACAGAAAGGTATCAAACATGGCAGATTGATGATTATTGGTCAATTGATTCATGGAGCAAGATTTATCGATGGGTAAACTTTTTTGTTGTTATGTTGCTGGCCAAAAGCAGTAGAACTTACACGGAGGATTGGAATTATTATATTTTAATGGTGTATATACATTATAAATTTTTCAACAAACAGGTACACGATAATTGAAGAAAAAAAATGAGTATACCTCAAGCACATAAAACCGTTTTTATGGATCGATCCACACTGCAAGAGAGACAAACTTCTATATACAACCCAAAATGACAGGATATGAAGTTAATGCACGCGAGACAATATCTTATTTATATAGTTCTTTACTTTTTCTAATATCTGCCTATTTCTGGTTCATATGTTGTGTGTATATGTTCATTTTATTTAATCATTCGTAGCTCTGCCATCATGGTCTTCATATATTGAAATAAAGTTCATTGCTTATTCAACAAATTTGCAGATTGATGATATCAAAGAGCACGGGCATTTATTAGAGTATACAGAGGATGCATTTGAGAAAAACCACGCAGCAATCAGATCAGAATTGTTTGTTCAAAATCAGTTGGCCAGAAGTAGAGATACAGCAATACAATTCTCTAGAAGCGCTGTTATTGACCACATTTTAACTGGAGGTTACTTCCAGTTTAACAACTCTTGGTATGTTTATTGTATTCGAATGTTGTATCCAAATATTGTGGCTCCCTCATTCACAGTTTTTGGGATTAAGCAAAAAATATCGCTTTGGGAATTAATATCATCATAGCATAAAATAATAAACAAAAGCCATTGTCCTTGGAGGGAAAAATAATTCCCTTTGGTTAAACAAACCTTTACCCCCCATTAATTCAGTGTGCTAGTTTCCATGCACAGTATTTGTGTTTATAAATGAATGTTTTTATGTATATTTCCTTTTTTTTGTAACGTCAAATTTCATTGGCCAGCGTCACAAAAAACAAAAAGTTTGCATTTTGATAAATGCCTTTTGCTGATTTTAGCTCCGAGAAAATATAGTGCCGCGAATATAAATGTCATATACAGAGACAAAGTAAATTTAGTGCATTAAACTGGAATTATAATGATTAAACACTGTTTGTTAGGAAATTATGTATGTATAATGATATATAATATGAGTTTATACATAGATAATTCCTAAAAAGAGTGTTTAATCCTATAATAATTTAATATTTACATAAAAATATATTAAAAAATTGTCATGGTTGCCATAAATATTTGCTCAAAATAATTTTGTACAAATATATATGAAATTAGTTGTTGAAAAATCAATCTTTCTAGGGTTCAGTCAAGTGAAGATATCAGGTGTCTAGCCTCTGACCAAAAAATAAAAAATTTATGGGCCAAGAAGAAGATACCAGAAAGCAACCAGGGTTATCCAAACCACTGCAACGTGATGAAAACTTACAGGTTTGAGACATTTTGGTAGTTTATAGGTGGGAAATTGTTAAATGAACATATTTGTATGACTGCAAAAGTTTATGGTAGTTCGTAGTCATTGTTAATTCAGATATAAGGCATGTTTTATTTTCTTCAAACATGGCTTTGGTTTTTAAAAACACTTAGCTCACTGCACAACCTTCAACATTGGGGATCCATTTCACACATTCAAGCTTATATTTAAAAGATAACTGTGTTGTACTTGAAAATGTCATGGCATCAATTGGATATTTGATGGTTGAATGCAAATTGAGTTTATTGGTGACATGTCAGCAGAGCCAGTAAACAGTTATTTGTGACCATCAAATAAAAAAAATCATTACATACATGTATTGCAGATGTGCATTGTGCATTATGGCAAATTTAACTTGAATTGTTTTCGGTTTAACTTAATTGAATCTTAGGAGGTATGCCTCCATTATCTGCTTCTCCTCCTTAATCGTTATGTACTTTTCAACCAAACTTGAAAAACTCTTTATTATATATTGCAAATGCGACCATGCATTTATTTTTTTTATTTCAATTTTCCATATTTTAAGATTTTACAGAGCAGGAGACACATGTGCTTCATACATTTTTCTTTAAAAAGGCAAAGAGAAATCAATTAGTTGTGCCAAAAAAAAACCACCATATTTAGAGAATTTAATGTATTTTAGATATAACCTTTATGTAAAAGTTGATTGAAAGGAAAAATTATGTAATACCATAGAAATGGTGTAAAATTTTATGATTTATAAGTTCATACATGTAGAAATAAAGAAGTGAAGTGTATTCAGGTGTAGCATTACAGTCATACATTTTATTGTAATCATAATTTTTTTTTATGTAGGAACTGACAGAATTACAAATATTACAAGCTTTTCTACATGTTTACAATCTGCCAGTGACGGAAGCGAAATCCCTAGATTTTAAATATTTGACAACTGTACAAGGAGAAAAGTTACAAATAGGAGGATGTGCAACATACATTTGTGAGGAAGAGGTAACCATTTTTTTTAAACTACATATTTGTTTATTATATATGTAGGACTCGGATCTGTGTCCGGTCCCAGATCTATGTCGTATCTCCAGATCCATATCCAAATATCAGATCTATGTCCAAAAAGTTGTGATTTCGACATCTATATCCTGTCCCAATATCTATAACGTAACAATTAAGATCTCCATATCTGTCCAAAAGGAAATCAAAAACACACAACAATGTCCAGTTTTCAAAGATAAGTTAAAACACGACTTTATTGTGTAATGAAAGTATGAGAGCGTTTATTATTAGAAATAGCATAAAACCCTGGTCCAATAAAAGTAAAAGATTCATAGAAGAATGTTGATATTTTTGTCATAATCTTTTTCAATCGATGGTACCGAAATTGTTTTAGCTGTTTCGTATGTGAATTTTAACAACGTCCCTTTAAAAGCAGCTTGAATGTCTAAATATTAAATACGGATCTTTAATCCGCTAAAAAGGTCTATACTTGTACCAATCCAGCTCTAACCTAACTCGAACTTTTGCTATTACCATGATCTAATCATAGCATAAATGCAACCCTAACATATGCTTTTCCTTAACATTACCCACACTCTATTTGACTGGGAACTCCTAAAGTAAATAAATTTTAAAACATTTTGGAATCAAAATAAAACAAAGTCATAAGTTGAAAAATGCACATTACTATACAGAAAAAAAGGACAGGGCTGTGTACGAAAAAGATACTCATGTGTTAAAAAATTGCGTTTGGGGTTCTTTTCACGAAAAAAAAAAAACTATTTCCGGAGAGCACAAAAAAGTAATATTCTGAAGCCTGTTACTTTCAGTTCCAAAATTGTTTTGAATGTTCAACGTCATAATATAGAAGTGGGATTGTAACATCACCGGGCATTGATTTGGAGATCAGACATATATATTGTGTTAACATTAGTCTTATCTTTTGTGATTTATTGGTATATAACTGCCAAATTGCAGGAAAGAAAAATAATATCAGTGTATTGTAGAAGAATATTTGTTTTTAGTTTGCAACTAGAGAAAAATACCCACATTAAAAGTTAGGTCCACATGTAGATACCTATGATATGACTTGTTTAAGATGACCTTGCTTAACCTTGTTTTTCATGGTTCACTACCTTCCGAAATTCACCACAATAGATAAATAAGAAATTTAAGGCAAATGTCGATGATACAATGACCCCAAAATCAACAGTACATTTCTCAGTGACACTGCATGGAGGGCATATTTCAATCTGATACCCACTCGACCTTGACTTAAATTGTATGCTTCAGTAACCATTATAAATTTTATCATTTAGTCCATTTTCAACAGCTGTAAATCCTGGCCTAAAATGTCTGTTTTGACACATTTCATGCTTGTAACTTTGCATCATATTTTTGATTGACTCTGTTTTTCAGCAACTATAATACCTAGTTGTATCTATTGTGTCTGTACTAGTCTTGACACCTGTAAAAATCTTTGCCACATATATAACATGACAGTAAAGGAATGCCGGAAACGGAAGACATTTTAAATAGACTCCTTGCTTCAATTTCCAATAGAATTTATCAAAAAAGGGTATAAATGGTATGCTAAGATAAGGATATGGCTTTTTACTGTAAATATTACTTTTCAAGATGGCAATCTCTCCTTAGTGATGGCAATCTCTCCTTAGTGATGGCTTGGTAGATATGAGATCATTTAATCCAATCCAAAGATACAAAAACATTGCATTATAATATAGAAATACATTATTGCATTGCCAAGCAAAACTGCATGTGTCAAGTCCAAAATAGACCTCTGCAAGTTTTCAAATACAACACTATTATTTCTTAATTTCAGGAAAGAATTGGCAGAATAAAAAGGATAATGCATCTGACTTCAAGTGCCATTGTATCTGTTGATGTTGTTGTCATGGAGAGGGGAAGGGACAAAGGAACTAAAAATGATATTCAGTATCTTTGTTTTACCAATGACAATGTTGTAATGATGAAGCATATACTCCAAGCTGTACATGTAATTCATGATTGTGTAGGGGGGAAATGTGGAATAAAAAAATTAGAAAACAAACTAAATGTGAACAAGAACTAGCAGAAAAGGTTGTGAAATTTATTCATCACAACAGGCATCATAATGTGTATTTAATAAATAAATACAGATTGACCAATCAGAAAGATAAATATCATATTTCTTGAGGTTATAAATTACAAATTTAGTACATTTATTAGTCTTCACAATAAGCCTTTGGACTTACAGGTCTTGTATATAGACAAAAGGGGCCAAAATTTGTGTTTTCACATATTAAGGTTGTTCGGGGGTATAAAACTGAGCATTCTTTTTGTGCATCTGACACAAAATTGGAACTCACTATACAGCAGTTGTCAAAATGATTAGGTATGGTTTACAGATAATAAATTAGATAAAATAAGGAATCTCCATTGAATTAGAACGCCCAATTTAATTTGCATTAAAAAAATCCTTATCTTATTAAGGGGAGATAATTTACAAAGACATAACAGGGAAAAATAACATTTTCTCGATTTATTGAAAAATATAACCGGTCACCCTCAATTTTTTTTGTTTTATAAAGTAGATACATAGGACTTTTCAGTCACAAAATAAAAAAAAAATACCCCTCATTTTTTGCTGTGAAAATGAAGACAAAGAGGCTATAAGAGGCTGGTTAATAAAGCTTTAATCATTGATGATTGTTATATTTTGTACATGTATTCTATAAATAAAATATTGTTTACACCAAAACATGTCCTATATTTTCAGTCTTTGCATCACCAGGTTTCAAGAGCATTTATGACCATGAAATCACCAAGTGATGGATTTATAAAAATGGAATCAGTCACTATGAGGTGCTCCTACAGAATTGCATTTATCAACCCCCATGAGTTGAAAAAAAATAACATGTTTATAACATAAAAAGTATTTCACATGATTTTTACATTTAACTTTCATTTGACAATTATGTGAAAGTGACCTGAGAATCATGTTAAGATTTTCACGTTTATATTATTTCACGTGAGAATCATGTTAAAATTTTCACACGATTTTCACGTTTATGATATTTCACGTGAGAATCATGTTAAAATTTCACATGTTTTCACATTAATTTTATTTAACGTCAGAATCATGTCATATTTTCACACGATTTTCACATTAATTTTTTTTAACATGAGAATCATGTTAAATTTTCACACGATTTTCATGTTATTTTTTTTTCACATGATTATCATGTGATATTAACATGATTATCATGTTAAAACTTTTCATGTGATTTTCATGTTATTTTCACATGATTATCACACTGATATAACATGATTATCACATGATTTTTTTTAACGTGAGAATCACATGGTCAAATTTTGCCTGTGTAACTCACGAGTAAATTGAAGGAGAATCTGTTTCTCCTATGAATTTCGATAAAAACCTCAAGAAAATGTCGTTGTTATGTAGTTTGTTTACATGGACGTCAATTCGGGACTTTTCTAGTTTATCGTTCCAATAACTGTAGAAAAAACGGCGGGAATTCCCATGCAGAAATTTAATCACCGGGAAGTGGTTAAAATATTATGTATTTTTATCCCACCGATTAAACACGTAAAGAATAGGAGAAAATGTAATAACTACGACCTTTTTTTAGAAATATATTTTTAGTCGGTTAGTTTCCCTGGCTAATGATACGTTATAGAATTGCTGTACCATTTAGTACTTTGTTAACAGCCAATAATAGTGCAATAAAGATGCTGATTTGTAAAAAAAAATAAACGTGATTTGTCTATCATATAAATTCTCTGCTTTTGGAGAAGTTGACTTCCATAGACATCAATGCACAAACTGTCATTTTTCTGAAAAATATGTTTTCTTCTGAATGATATCCTCAACAAATGTTAATGATATGTTTTAGACATATTTCCCCCCATATTTGAATTTAATGAGGCTGCTTCTTCAATTCAATACTTTTAGAAAAAAACTTAAAAATAATTGTTGTCCTTTATGTTATACACAAAACACCTTCTGCCAGGAAAGATATTTCATGCATATGGGAGACAACTCGAACATCCGCAAAAAGGAAACATATTTTTCCCATGTTGAAACGTACTTAACAATATGTGGTGTCTACGAAAATATGTAAGGAATGGAGTGTTTCTGGAGTTTTGCCATAATTACCGAGGTGTTCAGTCATTACTATGCATGGGATGTCTGGGACATTTGGAAATACTCACATGGTTATTTTGGTCTAGATAGCCTAAATATATAATGACCTTCAAATAAAAACAATATAAAAGAATCCAAAACACCAACATACACGTGTAAAAATAACATATAGCAAGGGTAGTCTGTTGGTCGACACACCGAGGAGTACATAGTGATATGAAGTAATGAACAACATTTTCCAATGTTAAAGTGAAGACATTTCTAAATTTCTTTTGAATAACTCTTTACAATTCAGATAAAACTTTGTGTTCTAGGAGTTCTTAAAGCCATTTATATTCGAATCTGAAAAATTTTAATTTATGTTAAAATTGATAGAAGTAAATTCTTTTTTTTTCAGTTTACAAAGCTACACCATTATATGATATGTTCTTGGAATCTCTTCAAGACATTCTAGGCACTAGAGAAACGAAAAAAGAGTTCTCCAAGGAGAAGACAACTCCATCATATACCTTATTCCCCACTCAGATACAAGAACAGATGGAAATTAAAGGAGTTTATGATCCACTATTGAGAATAAACTTTGATAATATTTTTACTGCTTGTGTTATCAACTTGGAAAAATCGTCATTAATAGATTCATCAAATGATAGGTAAATAGATACATTGACAAAGAATAGGTTTGATTTCAGGTAAGGACTACCCAAAATTCTTAAAGTGTTTTCAAAACTGAATTCCCTCCCTTATAAGTCCTAAATTCTTATAGATCCTTTGTTAAATATCAGAAGATCATCCATAGTTGTGTGTTAACCCTCATCCTTATTAATCTGGTTTTATCACATAGAAGATGAAAAATTAACCAAAATCTTTTTAATATGAATAGCTGCTGAAGTGTGTTTTGAAAAGTATGAATTTTTGACTTTTTGTAGATTAACTTCAATGCTCCAAAGAGAGGGTCTACAACCGATAGATCAGCTTTTTCAACAGTGCTTATATCCACATATTAGACAAAAATATGTGCATGTGTGTTCCAAACTTGTACAGATATTCAATGAGGACTATCATTTAATGGATTATCTAACAACATTTAGGGTAAGTCTTTGTGTATTTAACTGTTAAATTGGGTGTAGCTGTTCCTGCATCAAGGGAAACCAAGTAAAAAATTACTGGCTTGCACCAATTTTTATTGTAAGAGAATTCTAATATGACTTGCTGCATTCGCTTTTCAAACAAGGCCATTCTAATTACATCGTGATGAAAGGCATCAAAGTCGAAAGTGCAATTTATAATCTAAGGTATAATGTCATACATTGCAATCACACCTGATTGATGTTCAAAAATTCAAAATTACACATCCTACTGGATCGAGAACACTTGGATTTGCATTAAAATCTCACAAAAATTTAAGTCAGATTTTATTTTGTTTGTTTTAAAACGTTATATGTTTTTCTTTGAAATAAAAATTTGTCTTTTTGAAATCAGCATGGGTACCTGTAGATGATGCTGTACAGGGTTTGCTTTGATTAAAAAATTGATGCATGTTTGTCTTATTAGAATCTAAATAATCTTTTGTACTTTGTTAATTAATAGGATTTTATATTTGTAAATTTAAAAATAAGAACACAGATTGAAAATTTGCTAGTATCTCAAGATATTATTTTTTCATGTCAGGATGTTCCCTGCAATAAACCCACATATGCCCAATTTTACATACATGTGTCTATCAGTGTATTCTTTATTCTTTTTGTTTATTTAGCACTTCTTTTTGATGGAGGCAGGAGATACAATGTTTGATTTCTACACACAGATATTTGATATGGTATGCAGATTTATTACAAATCTCAACTAAACATTTCACACAAAGATAGTAAACCATTTGAAGATATACATGAAGCTGTGTAATTCCTGTACAACATTTTGAAAGGGAGATAATTTCATAATGTTCTTGTGCTTGCTCACTGTACCTTTGATAAAAACAAATACCCGAATACCTAGTCTGTTCAAATGTAATTTATTTGAGTTACACAGCATTTGGAATCATTTCTGCAAAAAGATATGTTTAACCAATGTATAAAAACATAGAATTATCATGGCCTTTGATAATGACCCAAAGACAAAAATAATAAATGTCTTGAATGACAGGCCACCTTAAACTTGAATAAAAGCTAAGTTAAATGTCAGTATAAATATAAATATATTTTGAACATATGAATTGTATACAAGTTGATGTAATTTTAGATTAGACTTAATGAACATTGGAGAGATGCTTCTATTGTTAATCTGTGTCTTCATGAAGCTTTACAGGCCAGATTTCCTGAAGAAATTAACAGGTATTTAACTTACAATTAAAAAATAGATAATAGATGAATTTTTTTGAAGAAATAAATATATGGATATCACAGATATCACAACAGTTTGACTATCTTCAGTGTAAAAAGTAAAAATTTAAAAGTAAAAAATTAAAAGTACCTTTCAGTATCTGGACCATAAATGATAATGCCCTTTAATCAGACCAAAATAAAAATAAAAATATTGTTTGATTCCCCTTGGTTGATCGACTCCGTGAAAACCCCACCGACTTAAAAGTTTTTGGGGTTTTTTTTTCTGGATCAATTTTGGAGTCAATCCCAATGTGGCCTCATATATATTTTTTCTATCTAAAGTAAATTGAACCAGAAGTTTAAATCTGAAATTAAGTAATTTTATGAATTTCCCAACTTCAAACACACACTGTAGTTTGCATATGGTATCAATAAAAAATAAGGTAGATATACTTTGTTTCCTGAGAAGTTTGCTGACAATTAACAAGGTCATTTCCATAATGTTGCATCTGGGACATTTGGAATAATCAAATGGTCAGTTGTGGTCCGGAGGAGTAAGGAAATCTTACAAATAATTCAGTAATCCTTAGATTTCTAATGTTTCTTTTTTCTTCACAGATTGGATATTACAGTCGAATCACTAAGTTCTTCAAAAGACATTCATCCCATCAATATAACAGACTGTATAAAACTCCAGTTTAAAGTTCCATGGCCAGTCAACGTCGTAATTAACTCACAGTGTCAGCAAGTTTACAATGAAATCATCTGTTTTCTACTACAGATAAAACGTGCAAAATATTGTCTGGATGAACTCAGGTTCTTTGGTAAGTACATGTATGTTTAAAGTGGAAAAGATTCAAATCATTTCAGTATTCACCTAAAAATCGTAGAGATCCAGAATTTATATATGTAACATGCCCAAAATATTGTCTTTTCAGATTTAGAAAAAGAAAACATTTTACACAGTTTATCTACAGATGATATCATGAATTCTATGGATGAAGGAGCACCAAGACTAGCCAGAATTCATCGTATGCAAATTCTCAGAATGAGGCTTCTGTATTTTGTTAACAGTTTACATAATTATATCATGACAAGGTAAGAATAATAATTAACTCTCATTATGAGATAGTCAGACAAGTTCTGAAAGTTATTCATATGCAAATTTTTCATGCAACATTGTGTTTTTTCATTTGACAAAAACTAGAAACGTACATATTTTCAAGATGTAATTTTTATAATTCTAGATTTTAGTTGTAATTATAATATTCGTAAATAATATTGATACATGTATACATGTATATAATATTGCCTAATAAATACGATGTGCAAGGATTTTTCCTTGCATTACTGATGGTTCAAATACTAGAGGTTTCCCTAGACCAATTTAGCATGGTGCTGCACCATGCCTCCATCTTCAAGCACCATGCTGCCCTCATTATGAATTTTACAATGTGCCCCCAGGTAGCCAAACCTAACTTTCTATTTTTAGTTTAATCTTATCTTTTGAAACTGATTTGCATTTAATCATGTACCCCTGTTGTGTTGGCACACTTTTATGACACTTTTACACCATCACACTAGGGTGAAGGCTGTTTATTATAGGGTTTTAATAAATATACTGCCCTCAAGTCAAGATGGGGTGCCCCCAATATTATCTTCTTTAACCATTGAGTGCCCTCAAATTACAAAATTTACCATGCCTTCTCAAATTTCTGGGGAAAGCACTAAATACTGATGTAGATTTGTAATACAGTGAACTCTCATTTTCTCAGACTTGCTTGTCTCTAAATATTGGATACATTTTCTTGTGGTCCCAAATATAAATCATTTACTTTGAACCAATAAATATTCACTGATACACAGGAAAGTTAATGAATTCTCGTAAGTTGGGGCTATACTGCATTCACCTTGTCTATTCGTTTTCTCAGCTTCTACAGGCCAGAATGATTTCATATTTTGTATGTAGCTTTGACATAATGAGTTGTACGTTATCTCATATTTTCAGTTCTGCCGAATGCCAACTTCCTGTTTGATGGGACTTTGAATTGTAAAAATACAATGTGACACATGAAAATTTATGTCATGTTTTTCTCAGCTTCTACAGGACAGAATGATTTAATATTTTGTATGTAGCTTTTACATGATGAGTACCCTATTTTCAGTTCTGCCGGACGCCAACTTCCAGTTTTAATGGACTTTCACGGATTGGGGAATCCTCAGCACAACATTGCATGAAACGTCTTGTCTGTGTATAATCCATATCTAATTTCAAATTTTTAAATATAACAAAATTTTACTTCAACAGTGTCAATTAAGATGGTGAAAGTATAAGAAAGATTGGGTTGTATTTAATAAAATGTTCTAAGAACATAACCATATGCTTTATTAGGTAATTTTCCTTATATATGAGATCACAATCTGGCTGTCTCTGAAAAGGATTTTAAGAACCGTTGGTTTTGTATGGTGTTCATCCCCTTCTTAATATATAATGCACTCCTTTTTACATTAATTGGTTATAATTTAGTTGCAGTAAAACCATGATTAATTATCAGTCAATTTCAATTTGTTAGACTTCACTAAGTTAATTGTCCTTTTTAATTTTTTTCCAGATATTACACAGTACTGGATTGGAATTTAAAGCTGAGTTACAAAAAGCCACGGATTTGGATCAGATCATTTCCGTTCATAATAAATATGTGAATTTAATTCATGAACGATGTTTACTTCACAAGAAAGTGGCATTTCTCAAAGAGACAGTAATGAGAGTTTTAAACTTGATATTAACATTCCAGGCTAGATGGGATCAGGGCATACAGGAAGTCAGGTAAGGGGTGATATTTCATGTTTAACAGTGGAGACAAAAGGTAAAATATATAAATTTTTTCTTTTTACTTCAGAAAATGTAATTGACAACAATGGGGATTTTGTTATATACTATAAATTCATAAATTAATGTTAAGTTTTTATAATGAAAATAAAAGATTTTTACAAGCTAACCACTTCAATAATTAAACTCAAGATGAAGAACAGCAATACAAGATCTGTTTTGTTTGTTCGTTTAGTTGGGGTTTTACACCATTTTCCACACAATTGGCTTTTTCGCAGTGGCCAATTTTTATTGGTAGAGGAAGCTGGACTACCCGGAGAGAACCACCGACCTTCTGTAGGAAAATTGGAAATCCTTGTCAATTAAAATTGGAAGTCGAGCTCACCCATCTGCAGGTTTCGAACTCACAACCTCATTGTTGACAGGCTAGTGATCATTAGTAGTCATGACGAACTACCTAGACCACTGGGCCACAAGAGGTCCCCTAAAAGCACTGTTCACCTGCCATTAATTGTATTATGTTTAAGCATAACATGGGCTTGTTTATAATGAACATTAAACATCTCAATATTAAGTAAATTTTAGAAATAATCTCTGTATTTATTACAGTGATTTCTTTGTAAATCAAAAATAAGAGAATAATTTATGTATATGTCTTTCCAGTATATATTTGAATTAACATTTCTGTAAAAAAATGTGTGAAAGGCCAATGGAAAATAAAAACAAATGGCATACAAAAGATAAACATACAAATGAACAAATCATTTGAAGGTATTTTCTGTAGGTAGATAAGATGAAGATAAACATTGTGATTATTATGGTAAAGCACATTTCTTTACATTATAATTCTTACTGTTGTAGCATTAAAACAGTTGTTGTCATGGAAACAGAATTCTCCAGGTGTATCCAGTTTTTATCGTCCTTCCTGAATAATGTTATTAAAAGAGGATCATTTCCACATTGTAAGTCCATGCACATCTATATATAGACAAAAAAGTAATTAATTTTAATTTTAGAGTTGAAAGTGACTTTTATGACTGTGGTAGTGGCAGAATTACTGTGACAAAAACCAGATAATTGTGAAAACAAAAATAACATGATATTATGAAACTAATTTTGGTACACAATTAGATATGCATATTTTGTCTAATTATCAGAATTACCATTACCCCCCAAAATATTCAGCTGGACAGCCCAATTTCACCATTGGGAAAGGAGAATTATCACCCATGGGTAAGATGGTAAAGGAAGGTAATTTGCTTATGTTTATGAAAGGTAGTTGCATCTATTTGTCCAAGTCAATTATAAGGTAACCATCTCGACTGGCCTGGTAAAACCAAAGACATTAAAGTTGGTATTTACTGCCGAGCACATGACATTTAGGATTGAGAACAAAGACTGGTCAACTCTGAATCGTATAATATGACCTGGTTGTATGATATATTTGCCTGCACACTGTTACCTTGTGAACTAGCGCATCAAAAATCCTGCTCAGCGTGTCTATTTAAAACAAAGCAGGATTCATATTCATATCACATCAAAATGTTTTCATCCTGGTATGCTTATAATAATTGCCTCGGGACGATAAACAATAATCCACCCATCAATTCATAAGATACCAGACGGAGATCATAAAAAGACAGCTGATATCCTGAGATAACCTAGAGAAAAATAGGAATCTTGCAGTCCCAGGGGGACAGTTTAGCAAGATAACTGATGAATTTTTTTTTTTTAATTTCAGTGGAAAGTTTGGCATTTGCTCTGATTACTTCAACAGAACATGTAGTTAAGAACTGAAGAACATCTGATGATTGAGTGTGGAAACATAAAAGACAGACATCTGATTCTAATGATCATTAAAAAAACATTTACTTTTATTTGACACAGAGAAATATTATTTCCTTTATACATGTATCTATTTATGGCAGCAATAAAAAAAATTAAAAAATAATAAATTTTCTCACTTTTTCTTGCTTTTATTTTGGTACAATTTCACATACATGTAGTTAACTGTTGTTCTTTTGGTTGATATCTACTTAATTATTTATTACTATCAGTTCATTTCAACCAACTAGCTACCAATTATTATCAGATTCATAATTAATTATGCTTCTGTCAAATTTTTAAAGACATACAAAAAACACAAATACCATTGTGCAAAGGATACAAATTTTGAAAAATTAGGCTTTAATATGTACAGAATACTGAAAATTCATAAATTATTGGTGGCATTTTTTATTGCGATTTTGTCACTTTATACCAAAATGAGATTTTAATTTTTGCGATATTGAGAAAAATCACGCTTCATTCATATACAAAAATTCTAAAATGTGAATTTAAATTATTGCGACTACAACCCTGTTGCATTTATCACAATAATAAAAACATCGCAATAATTTCCGAATTTACCGTATACACAGATAAATTTTACTTTTTAATGCTAAAGAATATTTTCAACAATTCTAGGAGCTAAATGCTTCTATTCTTAATGAACTTCCAGGTTTTCAAAGTATTAATTTAGATTATAATTGATAATGGAATATTACTGTTAATTAGTTGAATAATTTATGGCGTCTACGTTTCTCAGCTTATCTGATTTTCAAAGGCATGCGTGAGTTACCTTGATTTTCGACAAAGAGGATTACTGCTGTCACAAAACTTCTTAACCAGGGTTTTATCAGAGATATGTTGATGTCATCACTTAGGAAATTTTACGGTCGTCATCACGAATTGATTGACCATTACAGTGTTCAATTATCTAAGATGATGTTGGACCTGTTCCCACTGTCGTAACCTTTCATGTGCCTCCACCGATTTGTGACTTTCGCCGGATCGACTTTGTTGAACTTCACGACGGGTGCTGTATACGGAGCAGGAACTGCTTACCCTTCTGGAGCACCTGGGTTCACTCCTGGTTTTTATAGGAGTTCGTGTTGTTCATTGTTTTTTGGGTTTTCTGTGTTTATTTTTTGTGTTTGTGGTTGTTCATTTGTCTTCCCGTGTTTCTCTGTCCAATGGATTACGTTTTTTGATTGCTCCTTATGTATATTTGTCCTTTTCATTATAATCAGTTGTCAGAATATCATTGAAAAAACAACAAGATGGTGATCTATGACATACGTTTCCATTGTATGAATTTTGGCATGCACTGAAACTATTACTAATGAACAACAAATTATTTTTGACTAATTCTGATCATGAAAGATTAATTTTCAAAGGACGTCTTCCAAAATGAATCCGATATGTCCTTTATGACGACTGAAAAAGGTAGAAATGTTCCCTTTTATTAGCTCACCTGGGCTATAGGCCATGTGAGCTTGTGTCATCACTTTGCATCTGTCTTCTCTTCTGAAACTGTTTGGTGGATAGTAACCAAGTTTGGCAGGAATAATGTATGGAAGGACCTCAACAAACTTCACAGCAATACCCTCTACAAAGGTTCCAATTTTTGTTGAGATTCATCCACACACCCATTGCTGCATCTGCTCATAGTTTCCATTGAAACCATATGGGAAATAATTTTTTTGTCATTTTCTCAGTAACTAATAGGCAGATTGTAACCCAGGCTGGTAAGAATCATGTTTGGAAGGACCCCTACAAATGATCCATCTTCTGTTCCTGTTAGATGAACAACATGGTCGTCAGAGGCCATCTTTTATTTTGATCGGCCAATTTTCAAAAATCTCCTCTGAAACTACATTATGAAATGTTCTGAAACTTTGCAGGATTGATGACAGCAATACCCCCTACATCTGCTTACACGACAGTTTTCTTTTACAAAGCGTTAATTCCATAGTGTAACTGTTAATCATGTTACAAATGTGTTTGAACTTACAACTTTCTAACTTAACATTAATATACTCTGTGATTTCTAACTAAATTAGACTATGGCTAAAGGTTAAAATATATTGGTAAATGGATTTGAAACTTGTTAGGAATGATTATTTCAAGGTATATCCAAAATGTTGTTACTTTGGTGCAGATTTGAAATCCAAGATGGTCACCACTGTCTCAGAATTTATCAGAAATTCATATCTAGAACAGTTGAAAAGATTGATATAACACTTGGTGGAATTGAGAACCTAAATATTTGTTTTTATAATTTGAGGCTTTTATGATTTAGTAATTTTTGAATGAATAAATTTCCAAGGATTTCTGAATCTGATTCTCCCATGGGATTAAAAGTTGTCATGAATGTTCATTTTAAGGTCAAAGTGTTACCGATATTACTTTTGTATTGATTGGAATCCAAGATGACTGACAGTGTAGAGCTTAGTTTACATTGACCTCAGGTATTTCTCATAATTATGTGCATTGACACAAAATACTAACTTACATGGCAAATAAAATCAAGGCAAGCAATACAAGCTCGTTGGAGCCTCTAGTATCCATGAACTGTAAAGTTACCCCTTAGATGCTTTAGTTTTATTATACAAATTGACATCTTTGGGTCTCTGCTACATGAATATTGATTCAGGTAAAAACATAAAATCCATCTGGGAAGTAAAAACTTACAGTAATCCAAAAGATGAAATTCCACTTTTTATGCTTTATGGTTCCAGAATGTATTTATTCTACAACTGCTTATCTCTCCAATTCATAACAGCTGTTTATGGTTAAATTTTCACAATATGCTGAGTAATTTCAAAATTTTGGAAATGTGATCCGATGATATAGTTCCAGTGTGAAGTCTTTATCTAACCCCATTTAGATACAATTTTTTTTTGCAAAATCTATTCTGAACAAATCTTGGCTATGAAAGAGATTGACAGTTTCTTCATAGCGGAGTTTGAAGCTATGTAATTAACTGAAATTAAACAAACACGTTAAGGAAATGTTACATCGAATGACATTCCTTGAATGCTGAAACAATGCAAAACATGTGAAAATTTAATATTTATCAGTTGTTATGCATGGGAGAAATAAGCAAGCGTGTAAAAGATGGATCTAAATAGAAATTAAAGTTAATTGATTTTGACATCAGCAGAATTTTTGTCTTTTACATGTTTTAGATGAATATAGTTAACAAATTCATTAACTCATAGAGATTGATATCAATCTGTACAAACTTATTGAATTCGTTCACCAGTCACCAAATTTGGTAACATGAATTAATTCTGGCATCTATTTCGCAGTATGTACCTGTGTAATTGTTCTTTCAGTAAGTATTGATCGTGCTTGATAACGTGATAAGAAATACAATATAAATACACAAAAGTTTATAACAGCCAATTGTTTTTCTCTTACTGGATATGACATGAATTTTAGAAACATACATGCGTCAAGCTCAATGAGATTTGTCATCTTCTATGAAAAAACTTGAATAAGTTCAAACAATCACTTATTACAATGATAACCGCAGGAATTACCAGCACAGAGATTCCCATCATTCCAATATTTCTAGATGATGTTCTGCCGTCGGTGGCTGAACGCTTGGTATTCTTAAATGAGCTGATTTCTCTTTTGTCTACTGTTATCTCCTCCTTCAGCTTCTTAACTTTTTCTTCCAGTTCTGCTGCAGTAATTACAGAACTTGAATGGCATGTACATTGGTGATCACATTCGGTTTGAGCGTTCTGTGTTGTACCATGATCAATCTGTTCCGTTTGAGCGTTGTGTGTTGTACCATGATCAATCTGTTCCGTTTGAGTGTTGTGTACTGATACCGTATGCATTATTTCTGACGTGTCTGGTGACTCTTGTGTGGTTCTTGTGTCCTGTATATTTGATGGAGAAGCGCAAACTGCAATTTATTGAAAGAGATTTCAGGTGTTTTTGTAATTATAACCAGGTTGGGTAATAAAACAAAAAAATCCTTATAATAAATCTTAAGATTCCTATGTAAACACTTGTTTGCCAGTTGAAAGCAAGTTTATTATATTTTAGCAGAAAAGTTCACATTTTCAAGTTCTCGAATACAATGTACAAGTCAAAACCGGTATATTGAAAAAATTGCTGTTACATGTACAGTTGGATGGTCCTTAATTTTCTTATATTGTTTTATTCCGAAATGAAATTCAAAGATACTATGGACTAGATTGTCGTTGAACAACATTTTTAAAATATTTTAACTTCAGCGCAAAGGTCAATGTGAGCTATATGTATCATTTTCGGTCGGTCATTCATCAATCTATATACTTTTACATTTTAAACTTATTCGAATTCATAATAAAACTGTGATGATTGATATTTAGGTGGTTCGATCTCTAATGACTGCCAGACCAGATCTTAGTTGGAAAATTCGAGCAAGATAGCATTTCTGAAACTCGCAAGGCAACGTCAATGGAACCTGAGAGTGTTCTAAGAAGTTTTATCATTTTGTTCCAGTCGGACCACAAACACAGATGGAAAAAGCAATAAATTTTTTAACTGGTAAAATATGAAAAAATCTCTGAAAATGCTCAGCCGAATCAAACCTCATGTAACATCAGTGGATGTTCTGGACATGAATATTGCAAAATCATGATATTTATTAATCTTAAAATGATGAAACATGTACACAATAAAGCATTCACAAGTAACTAACTCAGTTTTGATCTTAAACGGCCATTTCAGCCTTGTTTGTTGAATCTTGTTGATTTTTTGAAGCTCTGAAATTTCAGATAACATCAAATCAAAAGATACCTTGTTTTGCAGTCAATCAAGACTGCTTGTCACCAGTTCATAATAGTTAAGAAGAAAGTTTTTTTATCTTTACATGTGCTGAACTGATCTAAACTTGCCTTGGCCGATCTTGATTGACTGCAAGGTACCTTTCATGATATTATGTTGTTACCCTCATTTTTATTGACAGTATGAAAATCAAGACAAGGTAAGAACCAGAATGGTCAATTAAGATCAACTACTGGCTGAAATATAATTGGCATTCGATGCATTAAAATTTACACTTGTAGCATAGAATTTTACCTATTCTGGAAATGCTTAGACTCCAAGAACCTCCACATATCTGAGAACTATTACCCTGACAGGGCATGGTGCATACATTTTCATTTCGGTAATGTGTATCTAGTGATTTTTTCACAAAACTAGATTCGTCTGATTGATTTCCACACCAGCATTGACTAAAAGCCTAAAAAAAAGATAGAACTTATACGCCACTCCTGGCCGACTTGTTCCTTTACTCATATGAGGCAGACTTTCTTAACGGGCTTCTTAGTTCTTCCTTTAATTCCAGCTTCCGCTACATATTTGATGTTTTATCACTCAATAATTCACGTTTTGGGAATTTCTTGCATCTCATCTATCTAAATGAGCTCGAAATTAAGGATACCACAAACAGTGCCAAGTCTGCATCTTATCTTGACCTTCACCTCCACATTGACACCAGAGGAAGATTGAATACAAATCTTTACGACAAACTGGATGACTTTGACTTTCCAATCGTCAATTTCCCATTTTTGAGCGGCAATATTCCAGAAGCGCCGGCGTATGGAGTATATATTTCACAACTCATACGTTATTCTAGAGCTTGTGACATATACATTGACTTCCTGGACACAGCCCGGCTCCTGACAGAAAATTTGCTCCCCCAGGGGTATGTTGGAGTCATCCTTATTAAAGTTTAATGGACGTCATCATAACTTGGTTGAAAGGTATGAAAAAACCTTTTCCCAAATGAAAATGGACCTGTTCCATTGAGGTTATCCCTTCCTCATACGGGATTTCACATGGGCAGCATGGCGGGCGTCCTGCGGGAAGCAGAGACTGCTTACTCTTCCGGAGCACCTGAGTCTACCCCCAGGTTTTTGGTGGGGTCCATGTTCATATGTTTTTAGTTTTTAATTGTAGTGCGTGTATTGTTTTGATCTTGTCTTCGTTGTTCTCCGGAGTTTGTCAGTTGTTTAGATGTTTCCCTCCTTCGAATATCCCTTTGGTATTTCTTGACTTTAGTGATTTCTAACTAAATTAGACTATGGCTAAAGGTTAAAATATATTGGTAAATGGATTTGAAACTTGTTAGGAATGATTATTTCAAGGTATATCCAAAATGTTGTTACTTTGGTGCAGATTTGAAATCCAAGATGGTCACCACTGTCTCAGAATTTATCAGAAATTCATATCTAGAACAGTTGAAAAGATTGATATAACACTTGGTGGAATTGAGAACCTAAATATTTGTTTTTATAATTTGAGGCTTTTATGATTTAGTAATTTTTGAATGAATAAATTTCCAAGGATTTCTGAATCTGATTCTCCCATGGGATTAAAAGTTGTCATGAATGTTCATTTTAAGGTCAAAGTGTTACCGATATTACTTTTGTATTGATTGGAATCCAAGATGACTGACAGTGTAGAGCTTAGTTTACATTGACCTCAGGTATTTCTCATAATTATGTGCATTGACACAAAATACTAACTTACATGGCAAATAAAATCAAGGCAAGCAATACAAGCTCGTTGGAGCCTCTAGTATCCATGAACTGTAAAGTTACCCCTTAGATGCTTTAGTTTTATTATACAAATTGACATCTTTGGGTCTCTGCTACATGAATATTGATTCAGGTAAAAACATAAAATCCATCTGGGAAGTAAAAACTTACAGTAATCCAAAAGATGAAATTCCACTTTTTATGCTTTATGGTTCCAGAATGTATTTATTCTACAACACGCCTGCTTATCTCTCCAATTCATAACAGCTGTTTATGGTTAAATTTTCATAATATGCTGAGTAATTTCAAAATTTTGGAAATGTGATCCGATGATATAGTTCCAGTGTGAAGTCTTTATCTAACCCCATTTAGATACAATTTTTTTTTGCAAAATCTATTCTGAACAAATCTTGGCTATGAAAGAGATTGACAGTTTCTTCATAGCGGAGTTTGAAGCTATGTAATTAACTGAAATTAAACAAACACGTTAAGGAAATGTTACATCGAATGACATTCCTTGAATGCTGAAACAATGCAAAACATGTGAAAATTTAATATTTATCAGTTGTTATGCATGGGAGAAATAAGCAAGCGTGTAAAAGATGGATCTAAATAGAAATTAAAGTTAATTGATTTTGACATCAGCAGAATTTTTGTCTTTTACATGTTTTAGATGAATATAGTTAACAAATTCATTAACTCATAGAGATTGATATCAATCTGTACAAACTTATTGAATTCGTTCACCAGTCACCAAATTTGGTAACATGAATTAATTCTGGCATCTATTTCGCAGTATGTACCTGTGTAATTGTTCTTTCAGTAAGTATTGATCGTGCTTGATAACGTGATAAGAAATACAATATAAATACACAAAAGTTTATAACAGCCAATTGTTTTTCTCTTACTGGATATGACATGAATTTTAGAAACATACATGCGTCAAGCTCAATGAGATTTGTCATCTTCTATGAAAAAACTTGAATAAGTTCAAACAATCACTTATTACAATGATAACCGCAGGAATTACCAGCACAGAGATTCCCATCATTCCAATATTTCTAGATGATGTTCTGCCGTCGGTGGCTGAACGCTTGGTATTCTTAAATGAGCTGATTTCTCTTTTGTCTACTGTTATCTCCTCCTTCAGCTTCTTAACTTTTTCTTCCAGTTCTGCTGCAGTAATTACAGAACTTGAATGGCATGTACATTGGTGATCACATTCGGTTTGAGCGTTCTGTGTTGTACCATGATCAATCTGTTCCGTTTGAGCGTTGTGTGTTGTACCATGATCAATCTGTTCCGTTTGAGTGTTGTGTACTGATACCGTATGCATTATTTCTGACGTGTCTGGTGACTCTTGTGTGGTTCTTGTGTCCTGTATATTTGATGGAGAAGCGCAAACTGCAATTTATTGAAAGAGATTTCAGGTGTTTTTGTAATTATAACCAGGTTGGGTAATAAAACAAAAAAATCCTTATAATAAATCTTAAGATTCCTATGTAAACACTTGTTTGCCAGTTGAAAGCAAGTTTATTATATTTTAGCAGAAAAGTTCACATTTTCAAGTTCTCGAATACAATGTACAAGTCAAAACCGGTATATTGAAAAAATTGCTGTTACATGTACAGTTGGATGGTCCTTAATTTTCTTATATTGTTTTATTCCGAAATGAAATTCAAAGATACTATGGACTAGATTGTCGTTGAACAACATTTTTAAAATATTTTAACTTCAGCGCAAAGGTCAATGTGAGCTATATGTATCATTTTCGGTCGGTCATTCATCAATCTATATACTTTTACATTTTAAACTTATTCGAATTCATAATAAAACTGTGATGATTGATATTTAGGTGGTTCGATCTCTAATGACTGCCAGACCAGATCTTAGTTGGAAAATTCGAGCAAGATAGCATTTCTGAAACTCGCAAGGCAACGTCAATGGAACCTGAGAGTGTTCTAAGAAGTTTTATCATTTTGTTCCAGTCGGACCACAAACACAGATGGAAAAAGCAATAAATTTTTTAACTGGTAAAATATGAAAAAATCTCTGAAAATGCTCAGCCGAATCAAACCTCATGTAACATCAGTGGATGTTCTGGACATGAATATTGCAAAATCATGATATTTATTAATCTTAAAATGATGAAACATGTACACAATAAAGCATTCACAAGTAACTAACTCAGTTTTGATCTTAAACGGCCATTTCAGCCTTGTTTGTTGAATCTTGTTGATTTTTTGAAGCTCTGAAATTTCAGATAACATCAAATCAAAAGATACCTTGTTTTGCAGTCAATCAAGACTGCTTGTCACCAGTTCATAATAGTTAAGAAGAAAGTTTTTTTATCTTTACATGTGCTGAACTGATCTAAACTTGCCTTGGCCGATCTTGATTGACTGCAAGGTACCTTTCATGATATTATGTTGTTACCCTCATTTTTATTGACAGTATGAAAATCAAGACAAGGTAAGAACCAGAATGGTCAATTAAGATCAACTACTGGCTGAAATATAATTGGCATTCGATGCATTAAAATTTACACTTGTAGCATAGAATTTTACCTATTCTGGAAATGCTTAGACTCCAAGAACCTCCACATATCTGAGAACTATTACCCTGACAGGGCATGGTGCATACATTTTCATTTCGGTAATGTGTATCTAGTGATTTTTTCACAAAACTAGATTCGTCTGATTGATTTCCACACCAGCATTGACTAAAAGCCTAAAAAAAAGATAGAACTTATACGCCACTCCTGGCCGACTTGTTCCTTTACTCATATGAGGCAGACTTTCTTAACGGGCTTCTTAGTTCTTCCTTTAATTCCAGCTTCCGCTACATATTTGATGTTTTATCACTCAATAATTCACGTTTTGGGAATTTCTTGCATCTCATCTATCTAAATGAGCTCGAAATTAAGGATACCACAAACAGTGCCAAGTCTGCATCTTATCTTGACCTTCACCTCCACATTGACACCAGAGGAAGATTGAATACAAATCTTTACGACAAACTGGATGACTTTGACTTTCCAATCGTCAATTTCCCATTTTTGAGCGGCAATATTCCAGAAGCGCCGGCGTATGGAGTATATATTTCACAACTCATACGTTATTCTAGAGCTTGTGACATATACATTGACTTCCTGGACACAGCCCGGCTCCTGACAGAAAATTTGCTCCCCCAGGGGTATGTTGGAGTCATCCTTATTAAAGTTTAATGGACGTCATCATAACTTGGTTGAAAGGTATGAAAAAACCTTTTCCCAAATGAAAATGGACCTGTTCCATTGAGGTTATCCCTTCCTCATACGGGATTTCACATGGGCAGCATGGCGGGCGTCCTGCGGGAAGCAGAGACTGCTTACTCTTCCGGAGCACCTGAGTCTACCCCCAGGTTTTTGGTGGGGTCCATGTTCATATGTTTTTAGTTTTTAATTGTAGTGCGTGTATTGTTTTGATCTTGTCTTCGTTGTTCTCCGGAGTTTGTCAGTTGTTTAGATGTTTCCCTCCTTCGAATATCCCTTTGGTATTTCTTGACTTTAGTTATAAAAAACTCATGATATTGACATTTTTTCTACAAGGAAAACTAGAAGCTTTAGAATAGCAAGCCTGAAAATGTAACAAAATGAATGTAACGACTCATTTTAAAGCTCACCTGGCCCAAAGGGACATGTGAGCTTATGCCATCACATGGCGTCCGTCGTCGTCGTCGTCGTCGTAAACTATTTTCTTCTCCTCTGAAACGTCTGGGCAAAAAACCTTCAAACTGTTCCTTAGGGTATCTAGTTTATTAAATATATCTGAAGTTTTGATCTATCAACAAACATGGCCGCTGTTGCTAAAATAAGAATATAGGGGTCAAATGCAGTTTTTGGCTTATATCTCAAAACCCAAAGCATTTAGAGCAAAACTGATAGGGTAAAAATGTTCAACAGGTCAAGATCTACCAGCCATGAAATTTTCAGATGAATCGGACCACTATTTGCTTGGTTATTGCCCCTGAATTGTTAATTTTAAGGAAAATGAGGGCGTTACTTGAAATAAATTAAATGGTAGCAGTACAATAAAATGGAACGTCAAGGGTCAAGGTCATTGAAAAAGTCCATAGCAACATATGAAAAAGTCCCTAGCAACCATATATATTTGGGTTCAGGACCCTACAATTTACCTGTTCAAGTCAAAATTGATGGTCAAGAGTCAATGCATTGAAAAATTCCATAGCAACTGATGAAAAAGTCGCTAGCAACAATATCTATTTGGGCCAGGATTCTATATTTTACCTGTACAGGTCAATATTAAGGAGAAAATTGTGACGGTATCCATTAAATAACAAAAATAATCATTGATGCAAGATCTACTGGTACAAAAAAGATAACAGGTGAGGGATTCAGCCTCTTGTTCAAAATACGTAGCAAACGTTTAAGCAAAGAAACATCGCTTTTATTGCAGTCTTCATCATAAAAGTTCTTTTTAGCTCACCTAGCTTTTGCCATCACTTGGCGTCCGTCGTCCGTCGTCCTTTGAATATCTTATCTAAAACCACTGGGCCAGTTGGGACCAAACTCCGATGAAATGGTCCTTGGGTGGCCCCCTTTCAAAATGTGTTCGGTATCCTCCACTTCCAACTGATTTTTGTGTTGTGACTAAAAATAGAAAAATTTCCCGGGAGTCCCCGGGGGCATTATCAGTCCAGTAGCAAGAATTTTTGTCCTGGCATCATTCATTACTTAAATGCCCTGAAATCTTCCGTTCAAAATTTGTCAAAAATTTACCAGAAATTGCTAAGGCTCTCCTGTTTGTTTTAACTGTTTTGGGTTTTGAGTGTATCAAATGTATCTCGGTATTTTGTGATACATTTTATTACTATCACTGAGTCTATGTCATTGCTGGTGGACTGTAAGTCCCCGAGGACATTATCAGCCTAATAGCCAGAATTTTTGTCCTGGCATGATACGTTACTTATATGGCTTTAAATTTTAAATTCAAAATTGTCCAAAATTTACCAGATATTTCTAAGGCTCTTCCTTTTGATGCAGAGGTAACCCTTAGCTGAGTTTGGATTCCTGTTTGTTTTAATTGTTTTGGGTTTTGATGGTTGTGCTTATTAATTCATCATTATAACTTTAACGCCAGATTTCCAACATTTTGATTTCGAGCACTGATGATGAGTTGTCAGTCAACGAAATGGCCATACAGTGCATCACATTTATTTTGGTATTTTGTGATACATTTATTCTTAAAGGACTATTATAACTAGACTTGTCAGCAAAACACTTTAGATAGTGCTCTGTCAGAATTATATCCGTTGACCCGGAAGATCAACCAAGATGGCCGCCACAGCTTAACTTCCTTTAACATAGGACTCCAATAGATGGGAAATTCATTAAAAAATTTCTTGTCTGGAAATACAGAGCCATTTGGAATCAAACTTGGCAGAAATAATCCTTAAATAGTCCTCTGACAGAATTATGTCTGATAACCCAGAATTTCAACCAAGAAGGCCGCCACAGCTGAATGTGGTTAAACATAGGACCCTATTGGAAAATTCATAAAAATATCTTCTTGTCTGAAACCACTAAGCCAATTAGAACCAAACTTGGCAGAAATGGTCCTTAGGTGGTCCTCTTTCAGAATAATGTCCCATGACCCGGAATGTCAACAAAGATGGCCGCCACAGCTGAACTTAGTTCAACACAGGACCCTTTGGGTACATTCATTTAAAAATCTTATCTGAGACGACTTGGCCAATTGTGGTAAAGGTGCATAAAATACGATATTTACGAAGCGCTTAATCAGTGTCGTTGGGATCCAACCCCCCCCCCCCCCCTTTCTTATTTTAACATGGTCAAGGATAACTGAGAAAATCAAAATAAACTATAAAATCCTACCAATCTTAGTAAGCATTAGTCTGTTACATCGGCATACAGCTGGTAATTTTCCGTAGAAACATCATAATCTAAGATGACATAGATCTCAAATCAAAAGTGCCAGAATATTTCATTGAGTGAATGGGCAAGACAGACTGAAGACAAGCGTGTCGTGTCCAAAGTTAACAAAGGGAAGTGATTATTACCATAAAAGGCTTGTATAGTAGGTGTTTTTCACTATCCACGCTTTTGAAAAGGTTTGAATACCCACCCGTGAAGTACTTTACGAGTAGGCAATTGAACTGGCAAAGTAAAAACCAAGATCTGACGCAAATGGCAATCAATACCAATAACATTTAACTTCGTCACGCAGGTATTTATTTTTAAATAAGAAGGTAATAATACAATACGTGAAGGAAACATATTTCTTCCTTGCTATATGTTTAAGAAATGTATTTGTACCTCCGTTCCCATATATGTCACATGGACAGAATTGTTGCAGCAATGCTCGGCACAAAATTCGTTGGTCATAGAAGCAGAAGTTGTATTGAATAAAGGAAGAGTTCTGTTTATCTGATCCTCGAAACATCCTAAATACTTAAACTCTGTAATGAAATTAAAAGATCGATTAACATTACACATTGTACATAAATTAAGAGACGTCCAAATACATGTATATTGAAATTACCACGAATACGAGTTCTTCTCACAAATATTATCTTATTGACAGGAATCAAATCATACTGAAATTTGTCAAAAATGCAATAATGTATGTTTTCTTGTGTCCTTTAAATAGATTTTTTAATTCTTTACATTTATATTAGTTATCGCACGTGGACGCGGTGTTTCAGTGCCCGACGTTTGAGCTGATAGACCAAGTCAGATTGGGATAACTATTTTCCTTCGATCTCAGCTATCAATTTTAAGCATACATGGAATGTTATGTACCAAGTTTCCCAATTTCGTTTAAATCAGGCAACAAACATGGCCGTCATGGGCAATACTTGTTTCTAATTGGTTGATTAAAAACATTTTTTTTATCTGAAACTGCTTTGCCAAATGGAATGGAACCTGACAGGAAGCATCTTTGGAAGGTTCTGTACAAATTATCCTCCTTTTGTCCCGATCGGTCTACAAATATGGTCACCATGTAAAGTTCTTGTTTCTGATTGGCTGATAAACATGCGACATACATGGCCCCATGGTCAATTCTTGTTCTGCTAGGTGAGCGATACAGGTTCAGCCCTCTGAGCCTCTAGTTGAATTTATTCTTGTTTTGGTTTTCAACTTTAAGGCCCTGAGCACATCTGGTGAGTCGTAAATCACATATTTTGCGTCAGAATTAGTATTTAAGAATTTATTACTTACAGATTAAAGTACTTGCAAGATGAAAAACAATAAAGGCGCTTTTCGTTTACTATATTGCACTGTTTAGTATGTTAGTATGTTATACAGCTTAATTGGGATTTTTATTTAAATGGATAGGCAAAATCGTACACATATTTGAATACTAAACAACTTAAATGTAAGTCACAAGTTGACATCTTCATAAACAACGCAAATCAATTAAAACACACCACTTCTTATTCAAGTGTTGATTTTTAAAGTTACACTGGAGAATCAACATGGTTCGCTTTGCGAGTCTTTCATAGATTCCTCTCGTTGTCATTGCTCATGTTGATATTATAAAGAAAATTTGACCTCGGAGGACTAGCGACCAGTAAGTAAGGCAACAAAACCGTTCATCAGACAAATCTCGGTGTACGGCCAAAGTCTTAGAAACCAATACAACAAATAAGCTTTTTGGACGTCAGAAAAATTTCCAGCTTTACTGTCTCGAGAATCGATAGTGTTACGATTTCTACTTTCAAACTAATTTCGGGAAAAGTATATTATATAGTTCAATGTAAAGAAAAGGATAATCAGCATTCGAAAGTCATGATAACCTTTTTCTGATGTGAATACAAAATGACAAAAGAATTAAAGAATAAAAAGGTTTGTGAGTTTATAAGTAAAAAAAACATTAATAAATCCCATTCTTAGACAGAATCCGCAATATCACAGGTTTTTGTCCTGCCTGCGACTTTAGTCGCAGAAAGCTCGACATAGCGATAGTGATCCGGCGGCGGCGGCGGCGTTAACTAACTTCTTAAAAGCTTTATATTTTAGAAGGTGGAAGACCTGGACGCTTTATACTTTGTATATAGATGCCTTATGTTACGAAGTTTCCGTCTGTCATATGTACATTGCCCTTGACCTCATTTTCATGGTTCAGTGACTACTTGAAAAAAAAATTAAGATTTTTTGTAATGTTAATTTCTCTCTTATTATGAGTAATAGAATAACTATATTTGGTATGTGCGTACCTTACAAGGTCCTCATCCCGTCAGACAGTTTTCAATTGACCTCGACCCCATTTCAAGTATCAGTGAACAAGGTTAGGTTTTCGTGATCAAGTCCATATTTCAGATACTATAAGCAATAGGTCTAGTATATTTGGTGTATGGAAGGATTGTAAGGTGTACATGTCCAACTAGCAGGTGTCATCTGACCTTGTCCTCATGTTCATGGTTCAGTGTTTATAATCAAGTTTTTGTGTTTTGGCCTGTTTTTCGAATACTGTATGCAATAGGTTTACTATATTTGGTGTAGAAGGATTGTAAGGTGTACATGTCCAACTGGCAGGTGTCATCTGACCTTGACCTCATTTTCATTGTTCAGTGGATATAGTTTAGTTTTTGGCCTGTTTTTCGAATACTGTATGCAATAGGTTTACTATATTTGGTGTATGAAAGGATTGTAACGTGTACATGTCCAACTGGCAGGTGTCATCTGACCTTGACCTCATTTTCATGGTTCAGTGGATATAGTTAGTTTAGTTTTTGTGTTGTGGCCTGTTTTTCGAATACTTTATGCAATATGTTTACTATATTTGATGTATGGAAGGATTGTAAGGTGTACATGTGCAACTGGCAGGTGTCATCTGACCTTGACCTCATTTTCAAGGTTCAGTGGTTATAGTTAAGTTTTTGTGTTTTGGCCTGTTTTTCGAATACTGTATGCAATAGGTCTACTATATTTGGTGTATGGAAGGATTGTTAGGTGTGCATGTCCAACTGACATGTGTCATCTGACCTTGACCTCATTTTCATGGGTCATTGGTTATAGTTAAGTTTTTGCTCTGTTTTTCGAATACTGTATGCAATAGGACTGCTATATTTTATCTCATTATTTACAGCTTAAAATTTATAATGTATGTCTGATAGCATTTACTTTCATTAGAAATACACGATAGGCGAGACATTTTTGTGTGTCCTCTCTTGTATAATTATGTAGCGCTCTCTGACATCCAACGTCCACAGGTAATTCTAAAACCGAAGCAGTTTGACATAAAAGTATCTTCACTTAATAATTGGAATCTTGTTAAAATCACTATCCGACGATGGCTTAAGTTTTACATTTTGATCAATAAACATTTTAATAACTGTTGATACAAGACTTTTTTTCATTTTTTTCAAAGTAAACACCGAGAGTGGTATATCTAAACAATTGTCTTTTTATTCTTCCAGTAAAAATATGCTGTTAAATGTTTAGTGTTGATATAATATATACTAGAAAACATTTTGTTTGTATAGGTTTCGACTTTAAATTTAATAGAAAATATTTTATTATGAAAAAAATAACAAAGCTCACAAATGTTCAAAGGGTAACTCCAGACTTCGATTTCAAATTAAAAGAAATAAATGGAAGTGTTCTGCAAAATATAACAGAATCATGATAAATGCACAACTGGTTCGCCAAATGAATTTTTAAACACCGTTATTAGCTGATTCTCCTGTCCATTATTCTAATAAGTACTTTGTCTACATGTAAAGTTAAAATTATCAATATAAAAATTATGAAGAGCACCATTGATGTAAAGTTACATAGTAATCCTTCAATTGAAATTCGTTTTAAATAAAAGCTAATTGATCAATCCCGTCTTTAAAGGATACTCTTTTGTAAATATGGATTATTGTACACCCGTTTTTCTCATCAGGCCCAATATCATCTTGAGGCCTTGGCCGGAAAAAAAAACAAAACTAACCTGTTACGGGTAATGATTCTTATCCTGATTTTGATGGTGCAACAATTAAGACGTCACAATATTGGATTATGGATAAGGTCTGATATGCCAAATTCACTTCCGGCTATATTATATTGGCAAAACTACCTATATCAGCGCTAAATATATGATCCATATCATTATAATTTCCTTTCGTCGGATTTACAAATAAATATTCGCGTAATTTTAAAAATAAAATAAAAAAACTATATCAAGATAAATATATTTAAACATGATTAATGATAAATTATTTACAATACCGATGTGATGATTGAAAAATATAGCTCTGCTTCATATGCACCAGTATAAATTGCAACTAGATGGAGGCAATCGGAAACGACAGCTACATGGCATTCCCCCATCATGTTGCATCCCTGGGCACTATTTCCAACAAATTTGTTTTTGTCCCAGCTGATAATGCTGCCAATAATATCGTTATTATTTAATCACAAATTCACCAATATTCCAACTGACTCAATTTTCGGAAAATGACATCTTTTAAAAAACGTAAACATATTGCTGCTACCTCTTTGCAGGCAGAACCGAATAACATGAGTGCTGGCTTCCGAAGCTGCACGAAACACCTTACAAATATAGAATGATATATTTCATCTTTAAGCCATTGTTCCACTACTAAACTGTCTATTCTACTACCTCGTACACTTGGTACAATAAAAAAAAACCTGGTAATAAATTTTTAAAATAAGGTATACGAAAATAGTGGTACTAATTACTTTTGGAGTGTCAAAAATTCGTTGGAAGTGCTTGATATATTGCATGCTCATATTGGTAATTTCGAATCTGTTCAAAGTTTTGATTTTTTCTACCCTATATACCCCTTTGCTACAAAATCTCATTAAGAAAAATTCACATACCTAATTAAATGGGCATTTAAAAAGTCAGAATGTTCAAACTCTTTTCGGTCATTTTTTAGTAACGACAATTCAAAAAAACTATGTCAATTGGACCAGCTTTGATATGATAACTGCATTTGAATTTTTACTAAATAACATTTTTGTTCCCAATGGAGATTCGGTATATCGCCAAGTTATCGGAATTTCAATGGGAACTAACTGTGCACCACTTATGGCGGACCAGTTTTTTTATTGTTACGAATCACAATTTATTATGTCTAAAATCAGAAAAGACCCAACGAAACAACATCTTATACAAAAATTTAATAAAACTTTTAGATATTTGGATGATATTTTGGCTCCCAATAATGACGACTTCAGTATGTATACTAAAAAGATTTCTCCTGTTGAACTTACTTTAAATAAAGCTAATACTAACAACGAAAACTGCCTTTTCATGGATCTTGATATCTATATCTTAAGCTTAATACTAAAATTTACGATAAGGGAGATGATTTTTCATTTCCTATTGTTAATTATACATTTTTAGATGGTGACGTTCCAATGACACCATCGTATGGGGTTATATATCTCATCTTGTTCGATTCGCTCGTGTATGTAACAACGTATTTGATTTTAATGAAAGAAATATGTGCGTAGCGCTGTGTGTTTGTTTATTCAACATTGGCTAGAGCTATAGATATATAGGGAGAGGGTTGAGATCTCACAAAACATGTTTAACCGCGCCTGTCCCAAGAAGGAACCTCTAGCCTTTGTTAGTCTTGTGTGTTTTTATAATTTTGGTTCATTTGTGTATTTCGGAGCTTATTGTGGCGTTCATTTCGCTTAACTAGTATGCATTATTGTTTAAGGGCCTGCTGAAATCCGTACCGGGTGCGGAATTTTCTCGCTACGTTGAAGATCCATTCGTGGCCTTTGGCTGTTTTCTTATCTTTGGTCGGGATGTTTTCCCTTTGACACATTCCCCGTTTCCATTCCCTATTCTATACAGTGTATGACAAAACTGTACAGAAATAAAATGCATAAAATGAAAAATGAAAGAGGAGTTTAGGTCACAACCTTGAATTCACAAATTATGAAATTCGCCCCCTGTATTTAGAAAATCATAATTCTAAAATCTTATTGCGCATCTACATACAGTTTGTGACAATACTTTTTAAAAAAATAGAATTCATGAAGTTAAAAACGAACGAGGAATTTTTGTCGCACAGTTCGGTATCCTCGATCTTTCTTCTCAAGTGTGGGGATAATTATTTGCAATATAATAGCACCATTTCAGAAAAAATAATAACTGTGCAAAAATATTTAAAGTCTTTGTATCTTGAACTTTAATTTCAACAATTTATTTTTCTTTTTCAATTGTTTCTGAAATTGTACTTATGTAACGCTATATATTATTCTTACCATAAGCAGCCGTTTCACATAATATCAAAAACATTAAAACACAGCGTACAGATTTTAGAACAAACATGTTTCTGTAACACATACAAACTAAAGAAAAATGGTATTAAAATATTACTACAAATACAAAATCAATAACACGTTGATACTATAAAACACAAAATAAAAGTTTCCCATTATAACATTGAAACCAGTCGATGAAATCGTTTGTTGTATTAAGAACGGATTCTTCCTTTGAAATGGAGAATCAAAGGAATGAACAAAAATAAGGAGTCATCGGACTTTTGTTTTGTCTCCATAGCAACATTAATGTTGTGTGTTTTTTCGATGTACATGTAGCTCATTTGTTGTACTTTGTGGAAATAAAAATGTTTTCTTAAAATATTTGGAACACAGATTTTAAGTTTTGATAATAAAAAAATAGTATTTTATTTTCTTCCCGCCCAAAAATATCGGTGATAAGTGAATCAATTTTCCGCTATAAAACATTCTGCAAGTGATTGTTTCCTCATATTTACCATACATTTAGAACTTACCTATTTTCTCGATTAATTTTATAAAAACAGCAAGTCACCGGTCTTTTAAAGGAGCTGCATTCAATTTTAATTCTTTTAATTTAATCTATTTGTAATAAAAGAGTTATTTATCCTCTATTGATTTTCCCGCGATTTCTCCATCAAGTTTCGTCGTCATAAGCAAAACTAGAAATCTTATACATGTATCACGCTTTACCATTAAAAATACAACATGCTTTAATTTACAAAAAAATATAACTGATCTTCATTACAATTACAATTTTACTTTGTGTCGATATTGTATTTCAGAAATTACACAAATCAACACGATGGATATTCTGATATTTACTGCAGTGTTTATTATGCTTATTGCTTTCTGACTTTTATAGAAAAAAAAATAGAATCTGGAAATGATTGTCGAACGTCTTTCATATGTCTTAACTCCTGTTTTTCTCCCCTCAATCCTGTTTTGAAATTTTCAGTTCGTGTAATCCTACCAGACATCTACGGTACTTGCTTAAACATTTGCGAATTCGGTATACTGTTATAAATGTTTGATTGGAGGTTTGTATTTGTTCCCATACATTTGACGTTAACTCTTTAAGGTAGGACATTCTTAGGATTTTTGTGCGAACATACGCATAAGTTTGTGTCCCGTTCTACCCCTTTTTCAATTGTGTTTGATAAACTGTTGACGGTTCTAGTCCTGACGAAGCATGAGATATTTGCCACTGGACGTTAAGCAAGCAACAATTAATCAATAAATCTCTGCTGCAGCAGACCACAACTATGCTACACAAAATTCGTATTTTGTCCTGTCCTGCTGAATAATCATATTTTTGACTACGCATTATTGCTACCGTGACATAATTCGTATGAATATCAGAATTTCGTTTTATGGAATATTTCATTTTCTTTCAATGACGACTGTAAACATTTTGAAAATAAATCTGAATATTTGAAAATTTCAAGTATTCAAGTGCATTTTATGGCATGGGCTCACATTGCAAATAAAATGTCATACAGACTTAATTAATTTCAGGATTTGTATAAGTGTTTGTACCTTTTAATGATAACGACAGCCATCTTAAAAATTCCAAGATAAATGCACAACTCAATGAATAACATCAAACTACGAATATTGTTCATTGTTTTTTAGACATAATAAACTATAGTTGTAAAATTAAGTTGACCGTATTGTATTTAAAGGCAGGATAAAATACAAAACAAAACATTATTAGTAGTACGTCTTCTATTTTGTATACAACCGTACACAGTATTAGTCAAATTAACGTCATCAGGAAGTCACAGATCATCTGAAACAAAAACATACAAATATACTACAAGACAGTAAACATGGCATATGGATTTGAAATTTTTATACCTTTAATTTTATCATGATTTACAATAGACTTTAGATATTGGTATTTAGATTTGAAATTTTTGATTTACTTCAGGAAAAACACTTTACAACATTTTTAAGCGTAGCTGACAAAAGTAATTCCAGCACGACATTTCCTATGCATAAAAAATTAAAATGATTATTAAATTAAAAATCAAACGATAAAAAAATTAATAGTTCTGATTTTTTTATCTCATTCGAAACAATGCTGATGTAAACTTCATTAAACACTGTTGTGACATGTAGGCATTAGATCTAGAGCGCTTTCGAAGTCAGGCGGACGGGTCGTATAAACATTTCTAAATACCCCACTCAGCGTTGTGGCTGGGGCGATTAAACAATTCATCATACCAGTTTTGGTGAAATGCACGTGAACATTTCAACAAAGAAAAAGATAACAAACAAACAAAACTAATTAATCACAACGCAGTGTATAAATTCAATATCATTTTTAAATCTTTGGAAGAATTTTTTTATGGGGGGTAGGGTGGTATCCACATTTGTTGAAATTGTTGAAATGTGCACATACATTGCATCATAAGCGGTTTTGGAGAATGTTTATTATACTAAAAGATACTGATATATTGCAAACCTCTATTGAAATTCCTTTGCCGTTTTTGATTTTCTTTCATTTTCCTTTGTAGAGCCTCTTCAATCTGCTGTTTCTTTTGACTATTCTCCAAATATTTGTCTTTGAAAGCTTCCCTGCTTTCCATTACTGGTTCATTCATATTTTTCATCTTATTATGATTTGTCGCTTGACGTTGCTCCATTCTCCTTCTTATATCATCATCAGCCATCCTTTTAAGATTATTTTCCAACAATTTTCTCCGTGTTTCATCTTTCATATTTTTCAGATTGTTCATCAAATTTTGTCGAAATTCGGCTATGGCATCATCTTCAATGTCCAGCTTACCGTCCTTGTCTCCGTGAGGAACCTTATTTTGCTCGGAATTATTCTTTGGTTGGTCGTTTTGTATCAGCGTGTTTTCGTTGATATTCGTTCGTTGTTCGTTTTCGACCATTTTCTTATCTTCTTGTTCACGAATTGACGTTTCGACGGTATGTGAGTAAGCTGTTTCCAGAATTACCAAAAACAGTACAAATTTCATTATCTGAAATGACGTTACGATGTTAAATATTGATATAGGATTTTCTCTAAAATGGAATTGTAACAAGAACTTTAAATACAAAGAGTTCAATAAAAATTTTTTCCCCTTTGACTTAAGACATTTTTCACCCAAAAAGTTGCTTCTTAATATGCATTTATCTGTATCTATTTTCAAAAAGAGCAATTTTTCCCAACTTCAATATCTTTCAATGGTGTAAATGAAAATGTGAACAATAGTGTTGTTAGTGTCGGTAAGTCCCGAAATATTTTTTTGTCGATAATGTTTGGACAGACGACAAATTTAATTGGTTCTTACACGAGTTCAAAGTGAAGACTGGATAATTATCAACGAGTTTTCCCCGAGTGGAGCGCAATGGAAAGACACATAAATTAAAAAACTAGTTGCAGATTGTCCAGTTCTTCACTTCTGAATTAGTATAAGTACCTATTTCTTCCGTAAATACTCGATTTTTAGGTTTCGTGTACTTAGGTAAATTCAATGGGCACATTCGACGAAGTTAAATAACGTTACTCCTGATTGGTCAAAAGGTATGACAAAGGAATTCTGATTGGACGACACAACAGCGAGAGATCGATGCACGTGTAAAGATACATAGGTACAAATACTATTCCTCAGCTAAAATATGTTATAAATCCAGAAACTGTAGATGAATGCTTAAACGTTTCCCGATAAGATAGCTGTTCCTCTACAATTAATCTTAAACAAATCCCTGAGCCAATGTAAGTTCCCTTCCAGTTGGAAAATTGCCAATGTGACACCTATTTTTTAAAAAAGAAAACTATTCTTTATCGCCAAATTATAGACCAATATCGTTAGTAAGCTGTGTTGGAAAAATCATGGAAAGAGTCATTTATAAACATGTTTATAATCATTAAAAATATAAGTAAATTTACGAATACCAGTCTGGGTTTCCACATTTCACTGGTTAATAGAGATTTTTTTACTAGATAACATTTTTGTTGGCTATGAAGATTCCGTATATCGCCAAGTTATCGGAATTCCAATGGGGACTAAGTGTCCATCACTTATTGCGGACCAGTTTCTGCATTATTACGAATCACAATATATGTCTAAAATCAGCAAAGACCCAACAAAACAACATCTGATACAAAAAAATAATAACACTTTAAGATATTTGAATGATATTTTGGCTGTCAATAAGGACGAATTCAGTATGTACAGTAAAGAGATTTATCCTGTTGAATTTACTTTAAATAAAACTAATACTAACAATGAACAGCCGTTAACGGAAGAATAAAAATTCATAGGCGTATGATACAAAATTTGAAGCACAATATAATTCAATGACTTATTCTCAGCAGTTTTTCTCAAGGCCAAAAATGTGGAAGCTAATACAATAACCCAAAATCTTTTAGAGCATACTAGAAGTTATACAGAGAGGAAGGGAACAAAAACCTTATTTGGAGAAGTAATTATGCATGAGAGACATTATTTTATCAGCATTTGTGCATTTTCTGTTATAAAACTGTTCCAAACTAAGTGGTATTTTTTTTTTATTATAATTGTATAGCAACGTAATATTCCTTGTAAAACGTAATAAAAAATTAGCGTGCAATATTCGCCGATGTTCCACGGAGACCAATGTTGCATTGTATTTAAGAACGACATCTTTGATAGTTTTTCGGGCTATTTCGGGGATCTGGATGGTTTTGCCATAAAATAAAATGGTTATTGCACGAAATTAGAAAATATTGTCCAAACTATTGATGACACAAATATTGAACCATGAATATACGAACTCACCAGTGTTTACACTTACAGAGCATCAAACGTGTTATTGAACTATACTTGGCATTTAGAACAAACTGTAGGTTACCATGGTTACGAGTGTTTACACTTACAGAACATTAAAGATGTTATTGAAGTACGTTTGTTCTTACCGTTTGAAAATCTGTGCCTGGATAAAAGAAATAATGTTTTATCATCGTATTAATATTGATGCTATATATTTTTTTTTATTCGGAAATACATTTAAACGTGACAGCATGGTGACAAATCATTTATAACCTTTTAAAAATTCTTTCGCTAAATAAAGGAATAATAGTGTCTGAATATGAAGGCATCATTGGATTACATTTAAATGGTTAATTGTATTAAAATCGATGTGATCATATCAATAAATAAAAAAACTAATTATGTTTTTGCATAAATTTATAGGAGAAATACATTTTACAGTAAAAAGACATTTGCAACGATTTTTATTATGTGTGATTTAATTATCTGATTTTGTTAGAGTATCTACCCCCAGAATGTAAATGTTTAATAGATAACATGTATAACAATGGGTTGTTTCTATTTTACTTGTTAAATATTAAAACATCTTCTTTGGACTTGTTAAGTAGTACAAAAGAAAACGCGTTTGTGATAAACACATTATTAATGTTTATTTTAGAATCACTGGGTATATACATTGTATCGCTACTGAGGAACATTGCCAACTTTTTTTTAAAAATAAACAAGAATGTGGATCTTCAGAGTTCAGAGCTCACTCAATATGCATAATTTGGAAATATCACGATCCTGTTCCGAATCGGCATTTATGAGTGTCCTCCAACTAAGAGGTTTTACTTCTACCATTTTGTCCACTAAGAAACCCTTGTATACTTCACGTCTTCAACGCCTCAGATATTCAAATAAGTTCATAGTTTTATGGAATGTTCCCTAATTGTTAATTGGTTGACACATAATGAGTCCTTTATTTTTACTTTGCCTGACCAAAGGTGACAATCTGGTGTTTCGAGCATAATAGTATTTAGGTTACAGAAATTAAACATATATGGTTTTCTCGTTCGAACGATTTCATTTTTATATATGAAAGGGCTCATCTTTTAATGCAGAAATTCACCTATTTTCTGCGATGTTTGACCAATATTATGTTGCAAGAAAAACATAATATATTACAAAGTATAACATTTATTCGAATTCAAGCCTCGGCAAGCCTCGCATTTCTACCTGTTTCTACGCCTTGTACAAATAAGGTAAGATGATTAAACAAACTAAAGGTTGAGACCACTTTTGTAGGGTGTTTAAGGAATAACTAAAGATATAAGAACTATATGTAGGCAAGTTATTCACCAGGAACAAAACTGGTGAGTTAGAGCGATTTATTAGTGTCAACATCAAGGCGTTAATCTTGTACAAGACCAAGAAAAAAGACCAACAACACAAGCCAAATACAAAAACAGGAAGGAACTCGGGTGCTCCCGGAAAGATTCATATTTCCTGTCGATTTATCCATGCTTGAGACTAAAGATATGTCATTAATAAGACGGTGTCTTCCCGTTTAGCCAACTTTTGAAAATCAGGTATAAAAAAATAAACCCGTTTAGCCAAATTTAGATTGTAGTTAATTAGTGGGATGTTTATTTAGTAATTATTAGGTGTCGTCTCAAATTGTGACTGCAAATTTGTTCCTGTTTGGATTACCATTATATGTAAATAGAACAGTAATATGGGGGAAATTATTAGGATTTGATTCAAATATTTATGAAAATATTGAAATTATTTTAAAATTAATTGAAGCAAATGTTTGGTGAATTATAATATGATTACATTTATAAAATATTTTTGAAAGTTTAAATGTGATTTAAGGGTATTTTAATAGTTTTGATAATGAATGTGCAATCTGATAATCATCACATGCCAAAGTCTTCAAGTGTTCAAATGTCAAACTTTCGAACAATGTTCACTTAGTTTACACGTGAAAGAACGAGCACGCAACTGCCTTGGCCCACAACCAACACTGTACGACAGTGAGATAATACAGATCCGAACCAGGGAATGGGACGACGACACACGACAGATAATTTAACTAGCCAGGAAATCGTGCTGCCAGTAGAATGGAGACAGACATCAACAGGTAATAAGTCTATTTCAATATCAGTAGGGAAAAGAAAGGATATTGGGATATACGTTTTGAGTAATTTTTATTTTTAAAATTGTAATGGAGCAAATAATGATGATTAAATAATATATTCATTTTACATGCTGGTTGTATGTATATGCAACTTTTGTTATAATTCATGTTATAATAATTGTTTTCATTTTCCATTTTCAGGACAGAACTTCTTACTGGCAGAAGATGGTGACAAAGACAAGATCTTACTATTCGGTACTTCAGACAACCTTCGACACCTCAGCAACGCCGACGCTATATTCGGCGATGGAACCTTCTACGCCAGCCCAGTACTATTAAAGAAACTGTACACCATCCACGCATTCATCGACAACGAAATGTACCCACTTATTTTTGCTTTTCTGCCTGACAAATGCCAGACCATGTACCAACGTCTCTTTACTACTTTGAAAGCAGCTGAAACTGACAACAACACACCACTCAATCCAACTACTATCTTTATGGACTTCGAATCAGCAGCACGCAATGCATCAAAGACAGCATTTCCCACACCCACACTCAAAGGATGCTTGTTTCACTTCTGTCAACGCATATGGAAAAAGGTACAGACCCTGGAACAGTACAGGAACAACAACGAACTACACCAGCACGTAAGAAGAGCTTCCGCATTACCTTTGGTACCTCCTTAACAAGTAGACGAAGTATGGTTCAATGCACTCGACGACTACCAAACCAACGACGCAAAGACCACCAGTTTCAACGACTATGTTCCTGAACAGTTGGGTTGACAGAGAACCAGCGAAATGGAACCACTACTCAACTGTCGGACCAATGACTCTCGAAAATGACTGCAAATTGATCAGATCATATAATATCTCCGCTTTTTAATCCAGATTCCAATAAGAAACGGATTTTGTTCAATTTAATTGAACGAAGAGCAATATATTTTGGGTTACAGATGTTTACGACCACTTAATGCTATTAAATTTATTCATATACTATCTGTTTCTATAGGATGTTATCACATTGACTCATACTCCATATCCTTAAATTATTTTTGTAAAAATACAATACCACGAGAAAATGTTCAAAGTATTGTTTAGGCAAATACCATACATAGGGAAAGAAAACATATTGGTATGTTCTCACAAAATATTACCATTTTAAATGCCTCATTAGAATTTTAATTGAATTCAAATCACGTGAACTCTTGATTTATATCATGGAGATGCGTTGCAGTACATCATTCGGATAGCAATGTTTTATCCAATTTTGTCAAGGTAAGAGGTTTCCTTTATTACTCGTGTTATAAGCATTTGATTTTTAAAAGAATAAATGGTCCTTCATTGTTTTTCTTGTTGCCAAAACCCCTTCATTTTTAACTTCAGGCATTTTATTTCTATACAGTATTATCATACACGATTTGTAGATGCGCAATAAGATTTTATGATTTTGATTTTCATTTAATAGTGCCTACACTAAAATTGCAACGTGGGGTGTGCGGGGAAAACAGTCGTTTCCGACTGCTTGCATCATTGTCTATCTAGTTCATATTAAAATTTTAACAGTTTCCCTAAACTAATCTTAATTTACAGTCAAGAAGTATATCATTAATCCAAATCTTAATTTACTTATTTGTTGTTTTTTTTTTCTTTCTTATTATATCACTTTTATTTTGTTGATTTATTGTTTTCCTTCTTATTCATTATTATCAGTTAGTTTATTTGTTTATTTGTTTATTTATTTATTTGTATTGACAGATTACTCAACCTTTATATTTAATAATTTGAAACAAAATAATGATTTCAAGAATGAGCTTTTAACGAGACCTTCACTACTTCTTTGCCATAAGATAATAAGTAAATCCATTTTAGTCTTCTTTTTAGATGAAACTATATCTTGTTTACACAGCAGTAGTCTTAGTAATTATTCTACAGCTGGCAAATAGTAATGATGACTTGGAAATGAGGCGTAAGTATTTTATTGAACAGAAAGAAGGCAAACGACACAACCGTCTTCCTCACAGAAATAGGATAAGCGAGACATCAGCAGACAAATTTCGCGAAATAAGACGGCGACAAAAGAGGGATGTCAGTGATGACATCAATCATTCGGAAAAGATGAATGAAATCAAGGAAACCAGGTTAGTGATGACTCGACAAAAGAGAGAAGAAAAGAGAGCAGAGGCAGCAAGATTGCGACAAAAGAGAGCTGAATCAGACAGATTGCGACAAACGAGAGCTGAATCAGACAGATTGCGATAAAAGAGAGCTGAATCAGACAGATTGCGACAAAACAGAGCTGAATCAGACAGACTGCCACAAAAGAGCACTGAACCAGACAGATTGCGACAAAGAAAAGAATTTAGGAAAGAATTGTTTGCAGATGGTATAAAGAACAGGATGAACCAGATATTCAACCAAAATCTACCCAGACAAAAGACAGATTCTGGTAATCAGAGGAAAATGCCAATAAGAGGTTGAAACAAAGGTACGTATGTGACAGATACAGACTTAATGCGGAATAATACCTTTCACTGGCAAACGACATGTGCATTGAATAATAAAAGAATTTCAGGTTTCAATTTACAAATGAATTAGTCCATGTGATATGAAGTGAGACGGTGCAAAAAAGCTGAGAAAATATACATTGTACATGTGTTGTATTTTAAAGAATGAAAATTGTCATAAGATTCCACTGAGTAACAGACGTTAAATTATTTTTGTCATTAACTTGGGCCGTGGGAAGTCAGTGCACAAGTGCACACTATTTATTTTACTATGGGAAGTTAATAGAATTAAAAGAAAAAAGAAAAAAATATATATGACAAAACATACAAAGTTATCTTGGCAAAAATTGAATATAAATGCTTGAACTACCTTTTAAAAAGTTATTAATATTTACGCAATATTTAACAATTATGAAAATTAATCGGTAAATATGAACATTTGATAAAAAATTTGAGTATAAAACTTATAATAAAATCATTCTAACTTGTTCTTTTTTTATGAAATAAACCATCATGTTTACATATCCTATTTTATATCTTTTGCAGAAAATTCTTCATGGATGACACTGGATTAGATATTAAGGGGGAAAAAAGATGTTTTAGAACATTTTTCATTGCTTTAGATTTAAAAGATTTGTGTTATTATCCTTCATTAAAGATATATCTACATTTAATTATGAATACGAGTTTTCATGCTTTATAAACTGTCCATGTATATACGTGTGCAACTGTAGGATTTCTATCCATGTCATTATTACAATTAATCTGTCCGTCAACAAATAAATTAAAAACATTACCACTTAAATTTTCTTAAGGGGGTACCCAACACTTTGACTAAAATAGATTTGGCTCGTTAAATTTTCATAAAGTTTTGATGAAATATTTACTTTGACATGTTGACAATAATATAAAAATTTCAAGAAATTTGAACCACACAATTTACGGGAATAATTTCATTGGACTTATAGCTGTTTGACAAACACTAATTTTGATCATTGAGAAGCTTGATTTCTCTTTACTAATAGTATGTGATTAAAACGTTCAGCTGATTTTGAAAGAGTTAACTCCCTTAGGTGTTCTGTACCTCCTTAACTGTGATTGATACTTTGATACCAATTTTGATGCACAAAATGTGCATTATATAGTCGATTTACGACTTGTTGTGGCAAAGATATCAAATATTGAAAACTAAAGCAATAATACAAAATGTTGAAGAATATATTCAAACATTCCAAAATTATTCAAAAGGGAGATACTCCTAAGTTTTCACCAAATTTAATATTTTAAGAACAGAAAATATAAAGTATCAATTTCGGGATTATATCGAATTACTAGAAACTGAGCGGATGATATAATCAGGGAATAAACGTGATTTGCTGCAATGAAATGTCTGATATCTAGAATGTAATTTTACAGCGAAAAAAATGACAAACTCTTAACACAATAAGGTACAAATTTGCAACGATAATATATACCAGATATCACTAGGATGCCTATGGTTCGTCTAATCGTTCAAACTGATACTTAAGCCTGAAATTGCTACTTAAAATTTAATGTTAATTTTTTTTTAATTTGTGAAAACCTAAGGAGTACCCCACTCTTGCATAGCTCTGTCCAAGATGGTTTTGGTTTTACCCCGTTTGTTCTTTTCAAGCTTTTGGATTATTGTTCTGGTTTTCAACCTTCTAGGTCTTTAACTCAACTGATGAGTTGTAAATCGACGAAATGTGCACATCCTGTGAATCAAAACTGGCATCAAAGAATTGTATTAAGTGGATGTCTTGGAAGATAGTATCGTGTCTAGGAGGATATCCATCTTCGTTAAATGTATTCTGGCAATGTCATGAAATAATTACTTCCAAGGCGAAATCCTTTGTACCCATATATTGTCTTCAGTGGTCATTCTAGTGTTATTTACTCTTTCCATTGTCACAAATAAAGATGATACATGTATATTCAGAATATGATCGTGCAGTCAATTAATACCTGCCAATACTAGTTTAGCACAGGTAAAGTCCAACATTACATGTTCACTTTCTAAACTAAATAAGCCTTAACCAGTCTCGATTGTCTGGGGAACGTATTGCTTTTACTCCATTTTTTTATGTCCCCCCCCTTCCCCCCCACGAATGGTCAGGGAACATATTGCTTTTAATCCGTTACTTATTATTATAATTATTATGTTCCCCATGGGAGAACACTTTTTATAACTTCGTTTCTTCTTTATAATTATTTTTTTTTCTGCAGTCACGTTTTGTTCACGAGTGTTCTGGAAGATCCATGATCCGATTAAAACGGAACTTGGTACAAAATAGGGCACCAATAGTAGAGATTTGCAGGAAGATTTTAAAATGTTCAAAATGGCCATTAAATATTTAAACAATTCTAAAAAATATGTTATGCATAACAATCAGTACACTGTTTTATTTTGAAAGCATAAACAAGATGAAAATCCCTAGTGATTGAATGTACATAGCCATCACATGTTTGACTGTAAACCCCAATTTTTCCAAATCAAAATTCTAAAACTTAACTGCCGATCTACATAGTACACTGAATTACAGTACTGTTTAGAAATAAAATGCAAAACGTGAAAAATGAAAGAAAAGTTTAGACCACTGCTTGAATTCACCATGTTCGAAATTTAACCGCTGTATGCCTCAAGCATTGACAATCAAAATTCCAAAACTTTATTGTGCATCTACATACAGAGAGGTTAAGGTCACAGGCTGAAATTCCCAATTTCAAAATTTGGCTCCTATCGTCTGCAAGTTTTGAAAATCCAAAATCTAAAACATTATTGTGCAATGATAAAGTTATATACTAGCGTAGTGTATGAAAATACTGTATAGATATTATATGCATAAATTGAAAAATGAAAGACGAGTCTAATCCCTAGTGTTTGAATGTACATTGTACATAGCCATCATATGTTTGACTATAAACCCCAACGTTTGAATATAAAAATTCTTAAACCTACTTGCCGATCTACATACACTAAATTATAGTATATATAGCAATAATATGCAAAAAGTGAAAAATGAAAGAAAAGTTTAGACCAACAGCTTGAATTTACCATTTTCAAAATTTAACCGCTGTATGCCCCAAGTAGTATTGACAATTAAAATTCCAAAACCCTACAGCACATCTACATATAGAGTATGAAAAAACTGTATAGAAAAAACAATGCATAAATTCAAAACTGACAGAGAAAAAGTCACAAGCTTAAATTCCTAATTTAAAAATTCGGCCATTGTGGGGTGCAAGTTTTGATAATCCAAATTCTAAAACATTATTATGCAATAACAAAGTTATATACTAGTGTAGTGTATGACAATACCGTATAGACATTATATGCATAAAATGAAAGACCTTAACTCACAATCCTCGAAATTTAGCGCTATGGTCATCAAGTTTAAAGTTCTAAAACCTTATTGCGGATCTACACAAAGTATTTGACAATGCTGTATCATGTTAATACAAATAAAATTCACAACATTGGACATGAAAAAGTAATGTAGATCACTAGAAAAGTGTTACGGACGGACGCATGGACGGACGAACAGACAAGAGGAGCCTGTTACAATGCCAAAACCATGTAAGGACAGAGTTATGCACGATGGAGCTACTACTTAGTTTCAGAAAACTTTTAAAGATGTTTGCTGTATTAAATATAAAGAATCAAATTATATAAATTCTTTTAGGAAAGTCTGTATAACGTATGTAATTATTTTGCTATTACTTTGTGAGAAGTTTACGTATGTGAGCAATTAATAATAATTTCAGATATATTATCCGTTTCAGAATTAATTTTTTTTATCAAATTACTTACTTTTATCATGTACAGTGAAACAAGAGAATGTAGGTCACTTTGTTGACTTGCATGTACTTATTTCAATGTTGTAAATATATCTGTTTTCTATGGCAAGCTGTTTTGCTATTTATTCTAACATCAAGATATCTCATATAATATATAAGATATCTTATATAATCTAGTTTTTATAAGATATCTTATAAACTTTATAAGATATCTTATATACTTTTTAAGATATCTTCCAAAGTTTATAAGATATCTTCTAAAAAAAATTCTATAAGGTATCTTATATACTTTATAAGATATCTCATATATTTTATAAGATATCTTATAAGCTATATGAGATATCTTATAAAGTTTATTAGATATCTTGACGTAAGAATAAATAGTAAAACGGCTTGCAATAAATTTCTTTGTATACAATAAACAGTTTTTGGGACGAGCAAATTGCTATAATTTTTAATAATGTATAATCAATAAAAAGTTAATGTTACCGTGGTAACCAAAATCAGTTTTTCTATTCTTTCTTCATTCCATTTCTAATGATCTGTACCTCCATGTGATATATTTGTACATATTGTTATTATTTTGTTTTATTTGTATTGATTCTATTCTCTGTACCATTGTAATTTGGTTGTGGAGAAAGAAAGATTGACTATAATTAGTTCTGGGTAACGATAATAAAATTTTAAAAGACTTCATCGTTGATGAAAAAAAAATCTGAGAAAAAAAGAAGCTTAGGATACGTTGCCATCAAGAAACGGAAATTTTCTATTGGACAGGAAACATCGTCTTGTTGTAAATTTTAGTTATCAGGTTTATGTTCAGTCGGAATGTCCAGACCCAAAAACAGGAGTATTGTTTCTTCTGTACATTTAAAAAACTTCGAGTCATAACATCATCTAAATATCTAAAAGTGTTGCTAAACTTGTCAAATAGGTACAGTTTTAAAAGCCTTTGTAAATATTTGCCAATTTGTATAAATTAATAGTCTTTAAAACTATTGCATCAGATGACGTTACAACTGGAATTTCCGAAAGACCATTTTTTTAAATATGCAATTCCTGTTAACAGATATTAGCAGTTACTTTCCATTGAAGTGTATGGAACCTGAATGAAATGTTGTTTGTCCAAAACTTCTAATGAATTTTTTATACTCTAAAAGTAATTGATATTAGTATTTTGGAAACACTTAAGACAACATTTCAGGTGGTTTAAATTCCTGCTATTACGTCGGTTTAATTTATCATAATTTTATATTTTTTTTTGTTCTTTTGTTTTGTTTCTTCTGTAGTTGGTTTGTTCTCGTTCTTCCCAGTCTCAATTTTAACTTTTTCTCTGGATTCATGAACGTTTGACATGTTTGATATTCCTTGGGATATTCCTCACATGGTTTGTTTGTAACATAAACGGAGTACACAATATCTGCCATTATTACATTTTGTACTACTATATTTATGTAGAAACAATCTGTTTCAAACTGGCCCATATTTTGTGATATTGCACATGATAATTGATATTGCTCTATTAATAGAGCAGGTGATTTCCAAATAACACGAATAAGAGTGAAATATAATAAAAAAAATTATAGCACTTCACTATCGTGCTATATCATGTTTTATGGACCACTTAAATCAAATTTCCCGCGCCCGTTGGCCTTTGGCAATATCGCTGTTAAGTGGTCCATAAAACATGATATAGCACTCAGAAGTGCAATAGTTGTATACTGCATAAATAATAAAATACGATGTAGCTAAGTAAGTCTTAATAGCTAATCTGATACTACTTGTTTTACTCAAAGTATTTTGTATTTTCTGTTTAAAATATAAATAAAAATTAAAAACGGCAGATACGCTGAACATGCCCTCGCCACTTTGCAAATATCCAAATTTTGAAATCATTGGCGGTTAGATGAAAATTCCAATGCCATCGGTCAAGTTTGTATACATAGTATGAGTTGTGATTCATGTTTTAACGTCTTATCTCTTGTAGTTTAAAAGATTTCACTAGTAACATGATAACTAGAAATACATATTCATCTCAGGAAAAAATAAAAAATCCGGAAACTGTAGATCAGAAAACTCTTATAGTGTTCAGATCACACCAGTTTTCACTATCCGATCACAAATACCGTAAGAGAAGTTAGAGAACAATTTTCATGATCCTATCTTAAATACTGAATACGTGCGTGGAGTTCAAGGACAATCTGTGTTGACCACCTAAGGAATAACCACCCCCACTCCCAGGTGTTACATTAAAATTATGACACCATTGGATACAATTGCACTCATAATTCTGATAAGGGCAAATAGCAAAATTCCGGGTCCCTTCGGCACAAACTACGCTAATAGTACTAATTTAAAATCATATGTCATAATCCTATCTCAAATACTGTAAGAGGAATTCGGGAACAATCAATTTTCGCTTTTTTGAAACAGTAAGGAATATATTGGGTCGTATGAAAATACCGACATCATTGATCATATTAGCTGATATAATGTGATTCAAAGTTTCAACTTTTTATCCATAGAAGTTTAGCAGATTTTAATGAATTACTGGATATCAGGAAATTTGTTTACGCCCATAATTTCGCTTAGGGCAAGAATAAACATTCCGAAAACGTTGGCTTAATCTACTTTAATATTGTTAGCATTGTAAAAAGTTTCACGAATCAGTTATTTGTTGTTCGTATGAAACGTACTGACGGCGACAGCAATTATCTCCGCCGCTTCGTTGAGCGCTTTGATATTCAATATGATAAGAAAGATGATATTTTTTCAGTGTACATCAATTTCATGTCGGTAAATTTTAGGACATTTAAAATTAAGGTATTACTTTAAATTATCATAACGTTTCTTTTGCTAGAACAGATATATTATGAAAGAAATATCACAAAATGTAAGTACTTTTACATTTACATTTTCAGTCACTGCAATTTTCTTTGAACTTAAATATATTCTTTTGTAGGAGAGTATGTAATATTATTAAAAAGGAATTATTCATGGGCAAGATTGATAATAAACAACAAAACAAATAAAAAGTAAAGTAAACAAAGGCATATTAATAAATTAACACAGTCCAATCATCCAATCGACAGACAGTTATCGGAATAGTTATCCGCCGATGTTTAATGTTTGATGCTACTTTCTATAGCTCTTGCACAATTAAAGTTTCTTATATACCACAATTCTCTGATGAAATTTAAACTTGGCAATAAGCCAAAAAAAAATAAATAACAGGAAAGGTCAACAATGACTTAATCAATTAAATTAAATTCAATGCCATCACTTGCCCAATATACATGTATATATTTGTTGCCCTGGTGTCAAGTTTAAACATTTGGGTTTCACCGTTTTCTCAAAGTAAAGTATGAAAGTTTTTTGACAATTTTGACAAACAGCTTCCTAAATAGAAGTGGGACGTCAATCAAGGTTTGACGCTACTTTTCATGGTCCAAGCACAATTTGTAAAATATATACTTATAATGGCAAATTTCTCAAATTTGTGTCTCGGTAGTTTTCATAATTAGTTGCGATTCCAAAATTGAAGGTTTTGGTTTGTATCATCATGTCTTTGTGAAAATAAAGGCTATCAGTCTATTAATCTCATTGAGATGGCTGAAGTATCGAATTTTAATGTCATCGATGATAGATTTAAAATTTGATAATTTAACTATCGAGATTTCATAAATTCGATAATCCTTAAGTAACCATGTGAAAATCTTTTTCTCTAGTGAACCAAAATCCCCTTTTTGTGCGTCCGAATTCTTGATTTTACGTCACACACGTGTACAATATATTTATTTGGTTTTTTATGGTTTTTATTACCTGTTTCCTGGAAATTCGAATGTAAAATTCGTTCTGGCCCTTTGTCCTAACCAATCATCGACTGAGATCATCAGCAACCACAAGTTGAAAAGTTGAAAAACAACTGGTTCTTTAACACACACAATAATATACATGTAACAATATTAAATTCTCAAATAAACACACATTTCCTTTTCAATTGATAATTGAATTAGTTGTTAAGAACGATGTACAATCAGTCAACCACGCAATGCAAGTCTTATTTCAATCGAACATTTTGAAAATTCCCAAGAATCTGACTTTGGCTTTGGAAGATTAAAATCATAGTTCGTGTAGTTATTCCTATATTTTGCAACTGTCAATCATATGCTGCATTGTGTACTCATAGAACCACAAAAATGCTATATCATCATCTTGTGTTCTAATTTAAGTGTAAACCGTTGGGTTTCATCGTTTCTCAAAGCTAATTACCCCGTCCGATTTAAGTGTAAATCTTTTGGTTTCAACGTTTCTCAGAGTTAAGTAAAGTCAAGAAATACCAAGGGGATATATGAAGGAGAGAAAAATCGTAACAACTGACAAACTCCGGAGAACAACGAAGACAAGACCAAATCAATACATGCACTACAATTAAAAACTAAAAACATATGAACAACATGGACCCCACCAAAAAACCGGGGGTAGACTCAGGTGTTCCAGAAGAGTAAGCAGTCTCTGCTTCCTGCTGGACACCCGCCATGCTGTTCATGTCAAATCCGATATGAGGAAGGGATAATATCAATGGAACAGGTCCATTTTCATTCGGGAAATGGTTTTTTCATACCTGTCAACCAAGTCATGATGACGCCCATAACGCTTTAATAAATATGACTTCAGCTTAGGAGCAACTTACCCCTGTCTGAGCAACTTTTCTGTCAGAAGCCGGGCTCTGTCCAGGATGTCAATGTATATGTCACAAGCTCTGGAATAACGTATGAGTTGTGAAATATATACTCCATACACCGGCGCTTCTGGAATATTGTCTCTCAAAAATGGGAAGTTGACGATTGGAAAGTCAAAGTCCTTCCGTTTGTCGTAAAGTTTTGTATTCAACCTTCCTCTTGTGTCAATTTCGAGGTGAAGGTCAAGGATAATATGCAGACTTGGCAGTGTCTGTGGTATCCTTAATTTCGAGGTCATTGGATAGATGAGATTCCCAAAACGTGAATTGTTGAGTGATAAGACATCATCCATGTAGCGGAAGCTGAAATTAAACGTACGGGCTAATTTCGTCTGTTTTTCTTTAAGAAGCCCGTCAAGGACGTCTGCCTCAAATGAGTAAAGGAACAAGTCGGCCAGTAGTGGCGCACAATTAGAACCCATAGGAATGCAAATTGTCTGTTGGAAAACACGTCCACCAAATTGAACAAATATGTTGTCGATCGAAAATTCAATTATCAGGACAATTTCGTCTTCTGTATATTTTTTGTTAGATTTAGAGTGGTTTTTAACAAAGTATGATTTATCTCTACCAATGACAAGCTATGTGTATCTGTTGTTGCCATTTTTATTTTGAAAGCATCGATGGATTAGACCTTTCAACTTGTTCAGTTGTGAATGAGGAATGGTGGTATAGAGGGTAGAGAAATCAAATGTTTTTATGCTGTTACACCCTGAAATGGGCCGAGATCGTAAAATATCCTTTAAGTCTTTGGAGTTCTTTAATATCCGCATTTGATTGATACCACTTCTTAAATAGCTTGTCTCACAATAACTTTGGAGGCCCGTTTTGACAGCTGTTAAAGTACTCCGTATGAAAGTTTTTTAATTTAATTTAATTTGTAATGATATAGATGACATATTCTGTACTCGAGGATCTAATTTGTAACGAAACATTTTCATTGATTGCTTGTTGTCCATATGCGAGATATCGGCTATGTTTCATGATGACTTCAACTTTCCCATTGTTAACTTTCCTTCTTGAGTAGCAATATACCAGCATCGCCTTCATATGGCGTCTACGTTTCTCAAATTATCCTATATTCAAAGGCATGCGCGACTTATTACGACTTTAGACCAAGAGGATTACTGTATGCTGTCACAAAGGCTGCTAACAAGGGTTTTATCAGGGAAAAGTTGATGTCATATCAACTTTTCCCTGATAAAACCCTTGTTAGCAGCCTTTGTGACAGCATACAGTAATCCTCGTGGTCTAAAGTCGTAATAAGTCGCGCATGCCTTTGAATTTCGTGATGACGACCGTAAAATTTCCTAAGTGGTCATCACTTAGGAAATTTTACGGTCATCACGAATTGATTAACCATTACATTGTTCAAATATCGAACATGATGTTGGACATGTTTCTACGGTCGTAACATTTCATTTACCTCAACCGGTTTATGACTACCACCAGATTAACTTTGTTGGACTTCACGACAGATGCCGTATACGGAGCAGGAACTGCTTTCCTTTCCGGAGCACCTGAGTTCACTCCTGATTTTAATAGGAGTTCATTGTCGTTCATTGTATTTTTTGGTTTTCAGTATTTATTTGTTGTGCTTTTGGTTGTTCAATTGTCTTCCCGGGTTTGTCTGTCTAATGGATTGCGTGTTTTGGATTGCTCTCTTTGGCATGTTTGTCGTCATGCATCATCCTGAGATGTCACGAACCCGCAAAGTATAGTCAAACATGGTATAATCAAAGGACGCTTTCATACTCCATAAAAGCATAATGACAAACGATTAGAATACGTTTAAGTCGGTATCATTAAAAACATTTACAGCACTGCAGACACTATTACATGGTTAGATAATATGGTCTATCATAGTAGTAGATCTGAAATGTGAAGAGCGATTATGTGCAAATGTTGTCTGAAAATGATTAGTCTACTGTAGACCCACTGGGCTATAAACTGCAAACATTCTGTGCAAAGCTTTTTAACGTTAGTAATAGGTAAGGATTTAATATCATGTAAACCATACACTGATTTCCAATTCAACAAAATTATGATCGAGTAAGATCACGCTTTCTAGGTAATTCGTTCTTTAATTCGTCAATTCAGATTCGAGAAATAAACACTTTTTAATAAGGACTGTAACTATTAACTGTAACTACAATTTCGAAATGACACTCTTAGGTAAAGTGAGGCTGACATTTCACACTTATGTTTTCACACATGGTAATTTTCGAAAGCCATACCGATTTTCAGTGGGGGAGACTTTCTTGGTCAGTTATTCTAATTTGGTCTCTAAATCAGAACAACGTTTTTCAGCTTGCTTTAGTTTTTTATGTAGTATACTAGATAATCGACAATATTTATACTATAGTGTATTTGATAGAAATAAATTTTCAGCTTGTTGGGGTGTGTGTGTATTTTATCCTCTTCAGAACGCTAGGACAATTTGTTATATGTAATATTGACGACTACATGTGTATACGGATATTGTATCATTATCAAACACATAGGATTATTTACTGTTTGTAATGTCATGATAGTATAAAAAACTTACTAACTTGATACAGTTAAGATTGTATCGTTATGTATTACTTTCGTCATATTTCGTCTCCAAAGTAAAGAAATTGTATGCCTTTTTTGTATTTGTTTAAAATATAAAGGTATATGTTTCTTAAACTCTACAGCAGAATGACTATATTTTTTGTATTTTTTACGCATATCAATTTCATGACAGTAAATTTGAAGTCATTTAATATTGTGGTCAAATTTTAGATAATCATATGATTAAAACATGGACAAAAAATGTATGATGTAATGAGAGTTTTTAATTCCACCAACTATACTCTCAGGACCTTTTATGAACACAACACTTTTAAAATGATAGTCGCCAGCTCTTCTGCTAATACCCTTCACATATGAAGCAAAGGGATTTAAATCTTTGCCAATAAAAAGAACCTAAAATAAATGTAGATGAACTAAGTCATCCCTATTCATTTGCAATTTATTTCTAATTGTTATGAAAAGATTTAAAATAGTTTACTCAGTTCTTTGATATAAATGTTGATGGAGGAGATGAGCACATGTGGTCGATTTACCACTAATCAGTTGTGCTCAAGGCATAAAATGTCATAATACAAGAAGCTGAAACATATTCAAAACTGCAAAAAGGTAGATTCAAAACCATCTACTGGATGTTTCGAGTAAATTAGGAATGCAACAAAGGTACATGTCTCATTTTCATACTTCAATACAAGAAGTTTTATCATCACAAGATATACATTAATGAGTAAATCCCAAACATCTCACAGAGAGTATTGTGAAAAAGATTGTAACTTGTTTGCCTTTTCTTAATTCACGTGGTCCTACTGATAGGTCGTTATCTACGCTATTCCTTGAATATTGAAAAAAGCAACATGCAGCTCAAATAAGGCTGCGTTAACAAAAATGATATACAAAATATACTATTTTCAATATTGTTTTTTTTATCTTTGAATATATCAATCTTTATATCTTTACACCTCTTATGTATGACTAAATCAATAGTCTAGATCTCCTGATAATGCTGAAGATATAGTGGGGATTGATATCATGAGGAACAATAACAAAAGATCTGTTGACCAAAATATTTATATCTATGTATGTTGTTTGGCTATATATTTATCTGTCATGTTGGAATTTGGAAATGCTTTTCAATGTTTTGGCTTTCATCATGTTAGACTTTCAATGAAAATTGTTTTATAACTCTTTTTGATGATTTTTTATGATTTTTATCTAAATAATCTCTATGAATTGTACATGTAATCATGTTTCAGATTGACCTTTTGAAATGTCTGAATCCGACGTTTTGTAAGATTTCATTTTCAGATTTTACAGTTTTGTGCCAACATTCTGTGTTTTACGGGAATTTTCAGTTTATCAACTTTAATGACGTCCATATTGTCAATATACATTGGTTCACAGATCACTACATTGGAAAGACATTTCGGTTTTTCCAGTTCACAAAGTGGGTTTATTCTAAGCTGTAATGATATTGGATTTCTAGCATTGACTTAATTATTAGTTACAGGACCACGCGAGCACACATTCCTCGTACTTTGGGTTCTTTCACTGTTCTGTATGGGCTATCAGGAATTCTTTGTTCTCTGCCTTACTTCGTACATCCCATTTCATTTGATCACGAAGTACAAAAAAATTTATCCGTATTTCAACAAGCGAAAACGTCTGATTTACAGATGTGTACACATGGCATTAATCGATCAATCCAAAAGGACATCAGTGCAACGAGGGCAAGTTAGAAAGAGTTTGAACCCCGGGGGGTTACTTCCTATATTTTTAGTGGTACGAGTGTGCCGCAAAACAGGGTCGCTTTTTCATGCCCTGCTGGTTAGAACAGGGTCACTTTTTCATGCGCTGCTGGTGAGAACAGGGTCTTTTTTTAAACAAAGTATTTCTCTAGAACAGGATCGCTTATTTAACTGTTTATGATACAGTCTAGAACCCAGGTCTAGAACAGCATCTATTTTATGCAGGGTATACATTTTCTGAGCGTGTCTAGAACAGGGTATGTTTTTCAATATTTCTGTTTAGAACAGGGTATGTTTTTCAATGTTTTCTTGTTATAACAGGGTATGATTTGGCAAGTGCTGTCGGCACAGTTATACCAGAAAGGATAGTCAGTAACGCCTCCCCTAGGGGTTTGAACAGTGTCGTCATTTACCCCAACTGCAATGGTTATTATAGCTGTGGGAATGATATTACAAGGCATGGGGAAGTCCCCTAGAGTACCATTTGTGACTTATTACATTGACGAAAATGTGGATAAAACAAAAACGTCTATGTATTTAGGTAGGTTTATCATACAAGTACATGTGCTGCTACAATGCAGTTATCGTAAATTTAAACACGTGTTACCGACTGTCGTTTCACAAAGAGAGATCACAGGTATCTTGAATGGCTCTGTGATAGGGCATCCGGACCATAAAAGATCATGGCTGTAAATTCTTTTCGTTTTCTTGGCAAATAAATCAAACCAAACTTAAGCAGGATTGGTGTAGCTGAAACCCGTTTAATTGTTTGTATTCAGTCTCTATGAAATTGCCTTTCCGATGTTTGCCGATAATTACCGAAGTCATTTCTATTATATTTAACATCCTGGGCGTCTAGAAGAATTAGATGGCTATTTATGGCTTGGATACTTTATTTAAGCAGATAAGGAGTTATAATATTTAAAGTCGGTTGATGCTTTCCGTTCCAGTTTGTTAATTAAATTTAATAAAGAGAAAAGCAATTCTGGAGTGTAACATGCAAGCGAAGCGAGAACCATGGTGTAAAATTATTGGGAAATCAAGGCAGCGCTCTCGATAATATGGTGGCCACACAAGTTTCGTTCAGATATTTTAGTTCCTTTGTGAAATCTTCTATATAGCCAGAATGAATGGATTTACCTCTTCTTGTACACTAAATTGAATATGCAATTGGCTTGGTCAAAAAGAAAGCACAGCAAATAATAATATTAAGTGTTTGTTCCTATGAATTACAAAAATGACCAATATACTTCTATATTGTTGAAACCATAAGGAATATATGGGGTCGTATGAAAATACCGACATCATTGATCATATTGGTTGATATAATGTGATTCAAGTTACAACTTTTTATCAATAGTGGTTTAGCAGATTTTCTGATTTACTGGATATCAAAAAATTTGTTTATCCCCATAATTAGCTCTTGGGGCAAGTATGAAAAATTAGGAAAACTTTCGCACAATCTACATTCATATTGTTAACATTGTGCAAAGCTTCACGAATATGTTATTTGTTGTTGTGTGAAAAATACTTACGACGAACAGCAAAAAATCATCCACGCCGCTTTGTTTAGCGCTTTTTGATATTCCAAATTAATTACAAAATGAAAGCTGATATTTTTTACAGTGTATATCAATTTCATTTTAGGACATTTAAGTTAAGGTATTACTTGCAATTATCATAAGGTTTCATTTGCTGGAACAGACATATTATGTAAAAAGTATTTAAATATCACAAAATGTAAGTACTTTATTATTTAGTAAGCCCTTTTCTTTGTTTCAGTTATTGCAATTTTCTTTGAACTGAAATAATTTCTCTTGTAGGAGAAGGAGAGTATGCAATATTATAATAAGCAATTATTCATGGAACAAATTAGGTTAATGATTGATAATAAACAACAACGAAAAACTAGATATAATTGTAACACACAGCGTAAAGGATGTTCCTCCAACGTCCCCATTGTCACCAGGGCTCCTAATATCAATTTCTACCGCTCCCTGAATTTTTTGGAATTTTTTAAAATTTTCGAGTGCCGACCATCTTGGATTCTCCAATATGGCCGATCGAAAGCACTTGTGGTGACCTTTTTAAAATCTAGTATCAGGTCTCTAAGGCCATTTAAAATTTTTTCGTCTTATGAGCTGTTTCCATGGTAACGGTGGCATTTTAAAAATTTCAGAATCAAAAATCACAGCTACCATCATATAAAATTTGGAGTGGGTAGGACATATAGAACAATATTGTTCCTTAATATTCCATGTAAGACATTTATGTTTCTATTGAAACCCTACATCTTTTGATACCCTATTTACATACTTTTTAACCCCCTCCCCAATCTTGAAGTGAGTATCATTTGGAGAAACAACAAACATGGGGCTATATCTGTATAAAATAATGAAGTCATCGAGTAAATAGTTTCCAAGAACTAGAGATCTACGTTTATTTTGCCATTTTTACGATTTTTTTTTTCGACTTTGACAGCGGTCATTTTGAAAATGACTGTCTATTCTATGTTCCTAATATGAAGAGGCATAGCTCTTGGTGACCCTTGGGTTTGTACCAATTTTGGAACACTCGCGGACAAAGCTCGGTCAGAAGACAGGAAAAACGGAGTAAAATCAATATCTTCTCCACTTCGTCTGAGGAATATAGAAAAAGGTAAAGTCGAAAATGGCACATCAATAAATTAAAGCAGTCCAATCATCCAATCGACAGACGATTATCGAAATAGCTGTCCGCAGATTTTTAAGGTTTGATGCTACTTGCTATAGTCCTTGCACAATTGAAGCTTATTTTACTAAATTTCTCTGACAAAATTGGTAATTGAATTTGACAAACAACCATTTGAATAGAAGTGGGCCGTCATCAAGGTTTTTCGCTACTTGTCATGGTCCAAGCACACTTTGTAAAATATATTTGATACTTATAAAGGCATATTTCTCAGATTTGAGTCTCGGTAGTTTTCATAAATAGTTGCAATTCTAAAATTGAAGGTTTTGGTTTGTATCATCATGTTATTGTGATAATAAAGGCTATCGGGTCTATTAATCTCATCGAGATAGTTGAAGTATCGAATTATAATGTCATCGATCATGATTTGAAAATTTGATAATTTTACCTTCAAAATTTCATAAATCCGATAGCCCTCAAGTAACCGTGTGAGAATATATTTCTCTTATGAACCAAAATCCCCTTCTAGTGCCTCCGCATTCTTGATTTTTAGGTCATACACGCGCTTAACATATTTAGTTGTTGCTATGGTTTTAGTAACCGTTTCCGGGTAATTGAATGTAAAAGTCTTTCTGTCCCTTTGTCCTAACCCAACATCGACTGAGATCATCAACAACCGAAAGTTGAAAGAACAACGAGTTCTTTAACACACAATAATATACATGTAACAATGTTAAATTCTCAAACGACAAACATTTTTTCCCCAATATCTAATTGAATTAAATATTTAGAACGATATACAATCAGTCCACCATGCAATGGAAGTCTTATGTCAATCGACCATTTTGAAAATTCCCAATAATCTGACTATGGCTTCGGAAAATTAAAATCATAGTTCGTGTAGTTACTACTATTTTTTGCAACTGTCAACCATATGCTGCATTGTGTTTTCAATGAACCAAAAAAATGCAATATCATCTTGTGTTCTGATTTAGGTGTAAACCGTTGGGTTTCACCGTTTCTCAAAGTTAATTACCACCTGTGTTAACCTTTGGGTTTCAAAGTTTCTCAGAGTTAATTACCCCGTCTGATTTAAGTGTACATATTTGGGTTTCAGCGTATCTCAAAGTTAATTACCCCATCTGATTAAAGTGTAAACCTTGGCTTTAACCCTTTTCTCAAAGTTAATTACTCCGTCTGAAAGTTTTTTATTTAATTCAATTTGTAACGATGTAGATGACATATTCTGTACCCGAGGATCTAATATGTTATGAAACATTTTCATTAATTGCTTGTTGTCCATCTGAGATATATCGGATATGTTTCGTGATGAATTTAACTTTCCTATTGTCAACTTTCCCTTCTTGAGTAGCAATATACCAGCATCGCCTGCATATGGCGTCTACGCTTCTCTTCTTATCCTATATTCAAGGGCATGCGTGACTTACCATGACTTTAGACCAAGAGGATTACTGCATGCTGTCACAAAAGCTGCTTAACCAGGGTTTTAACAGGGATGTCATCACTTAGGAAGTTTTACGGTCGTCATCACGAATATATTGACCGTTACAGTGTTCCAATATCGAAGATGATGTTGGACCTGTTCCCACTGTCGTAACATTTCATGTACCTCGACCGATTTGTGACTACCAACAGATTAACTTTTTTGAACTTCTCGACTGGTGCCGTATACGGAGCAGGAACTACTTATACTTCGGGAGCACCTGAGTTCTCTCTTAGTTTTTATAGGAGTTCATGTTGTTCATTGTTTTTTTAGTTTTGAATGTTTATTTGTTGTGCTTTTGGTTGTTCATTCGTCTTCCCGGGTTGTCTGTCTAATAGTTTGCGTGTTTGGATTGCTCCTTAAGTATGTTTGTCCTCTTTCGACGTCGCCCTTCAAGATTCAAGTTATTGTGTAGAGACAACATATTGTTATGTAGGTTTGGGTGTTTTTGAAGCTTTTCCAGTGCAGGTTCTCAGACTCCATTTGTTAACTCTCGAATAATATCGCACTAATATGATTTATTATCAAGTTTGTCGTCATACATCATCCAGAGATGAAACGAATCCACAAAGTTAAGTCAAAAATGGTATAATCCAAGGACACTTTACCCCATAAAAGTATAATGACACAAGATTACAAAACCACGTTTCATTAAAAAACATTTACAGCACTGCATACACCATTACATGGTTAGATAATATGGTCTATAATAATCGTAATAATAAAGATAATCAGTAGTAGATCTGAAATGTGAAAAGCTATTATGTGCAAAAATTGACTGAAGCATCTAAGTCGGATCATGGACCACAAATCTTGGCGTTCAAGTCATCAGGTAGAAAATGATAGTCTACTGTAGACCCTCTGGGCTATAAACTGCAAACCTTCTGTGCAAGGTTCTTTAATGTTAGTAATAAGTTAAGATTTAATATGATGTAAACCCTACACTGATTTCCTATTCAGCAAAATTATGATCGAGTAAGATCACGCTTTTTCGGTAATTAGTTCTATAATTCGTCAATTCAGATTCGGGAAATAAACGTATTTAATAAGGAATGCAATTATTAACTATATGATGTAAAATGGACAACTGTAAGTACAATTTCGAAATGACACTCTTTGGTAAGGTGAGGCTGACATTTCACCCTTACGTTTTCACGACATGGTAATTTTCGAAGCCATACTGATTTTCAGTGGGGGGGGGGGGGGGGGGGTGTGTACTTTCTTGGCCAGTTATTCTAATTTGGTCTCTAAATCAGAACAGCGTTTTGCAACTTGTTTTATTGTTTATATAGTGTACTAGATAATCGAGAATATTTATACTATAGTATATTTAATAGAAATAAATCTTCATCTTGTTGGGGTGTGTGCGTATTTTATCGTCTTCATAACGATAGGAAAATTTGTTATATGTAATATTGACGACTACATGTGTATACGGAGATTGTATCATTATCAAACACATAGGATCATTTACTGTTTGTAATGTCATGATAGTATACAATACAACTTCCGAACTTGATACAGTTAAGATTGTATCGTTATGTAATACTTTCGTCATATTTCGTCTCCAAATTAAAGAAATTGAATACCTTTTTGTATTTGTTTAAAATATAAATTTATGTGTTTCTTAAACTCTTTACGCATATCAATTTCATGACCGTAAATTTGAAGTCATTTAATATTGTGGTCAAATTTTAGATAATCATATGATTAAAACATGGACAAAAATGTATGATGTAATGAGAGTTTTTAATTCCCCCAACTATACTCTCAGTACCTTTTATGAACACAACACTTTTAAAATGATAGTCGCCAGCTCTTCTGCTAACACCCTTCGATTTACTCATTTCTTTGATATAAATGTTGATGTAGGAGATGAGCACAGGTGGTCGATTTACCACTAATCAGTTGTGCTCAAGGCATAACATGTCATAATACAATAAGCTGAAGCAAATTCAAAATTGCAAAAAGGTAGGGTCAAAACCATCTATTGAATGTTTCGAGTAAATTAGGAACGTAACAAAGGTACACATCTCATTTTCAAACTTCAATACAAGAAGCTTTATCATCAAAAGCTTTATATTAATGAATAAATCACAATAAATGTCACAGAGTGCCATTATATTAAAGGTTGTCACGTGTTTGCTTTTTTTAAATTCACGTATTCCTACTAATCGGTCGTTATCTACGCTATTCCTTGCACATTGAAAAAAGCAACGTGCAGCTCAAATAATGCCAATTTAACCAAAATGATGTACAAAATATAGTATTTTCATTATTATTTTTTTTTTATCTTTGAATATATCAATCTTTATATCTTCTCGGTAATTTACACCTATTTTGTATGCCTAAATCAATAGTCTAGATCTCCTGATCCTGCTGAAGATATAGTGGGGATTGATATCATGAGGAACAGTAACAAAAGATCTGTTCATATATTGTAATGTTTTATAACTCTGAGTTTGGATTGAGGTTGTACATAAATGTGCCATTAATTTCATTTTTTATCTAAATAATCTCTATGAATTGTATTCATATTTCAGATTGACCTTTTGAAATGTCTCAATCCGGCGAGGGAAAGTGCGGTATCGGAAGATTTTACTTTCAGAGTTTACAGTGTTGTGCAAACATTCTGTGTTTTACGGGAATTTTCAGTTTATCTAATTTAACGACATCCATATTGACAATATACATCGGTTCACAGATCACTACATTAGAAAGACAGTTTGGGTTTTCCAGTTCACAAAGTGGGTTTATTCTAAGCTGTAATGATATTGGATTTCTAGCATTGACTTTATTTATTAGTTACAGGGCCACGCGAGCACACATTCCTCGTACTTTGGGTGCTTTCACTGTTCTGTATGGGCTATCAGGAATTCTTTGTTCTCTGCCTTACTTCGTACATCCCAGTGCACTTGATCACGAAGTACAGAAAAATTTATCCGTATTTCAACAACAGAAAACGTCTGATTTACAGATATGTACACAAGGCATTAATCGGTCAATCCATAATGACAGTCATTGCAATGATGGAAAGTTAGAAAAAGTTGGAACAGCGTCATCATTTACCCCAACTGCAATGGTTATTATAGCTGTGGGAATGATATTACAAGGCATGGGGAAGTCCCCCAGAGTACCATTTGCGACTTATTATATTGACGAAAATGTGGATAAAACAAAAACGTCTATGTATTTAGGTAGGTTTATCATACAAGTACATGTGCTGCTACAATGCAGTTATCGTAAATTTAAACACGTGTTACCGACTGCTGTTTCAAAAAGAGAGATCACGGGTATCTTGAATGGCTCTGTGATCGGGCATCCGGACCATAATAGATCATGGCTGTAAATTCCTTTCGTTTTCGTTGCAAATAAATTAAACCAAATTTAAGCAGGATTGATGTAGCTGAAACTAGTTTCATTGTTTGTATTCAGTCTGTATGAAATTGCCTTTCCGAAGATTGCCGATAATTGCCGAAGTCATTTCCATTATGTATAATGTTACATCCTTGACGTCTAGAATAATTAGATGGTTATTTATGTCCTGGATAGCTTATTTAAACAGATAAGGAGTTTATAATATTTAAACTAGGTTGATGCTTTCCGTTCCAGTTTATTGATTAAATCTAATTTAGAAAAGCAGTCCTGGAGTGTAACATGAAAGCGAAGCGAGAAATTTAGTGTAGAAGTATTGGGAAAATAAAGGAAGTGCTCTCGATAATACGGTGGCCCTCATGCAAAGTTTCATTCAGAAAATGTAGTTCCTTTGTGAAATCTGCTTTTTAGCCAGAATGAGTGCATTTACGTCTTCTTTTAAACTAAATGGAATATGTAATTGGCTTGGTCAGAAAGAAAGCACAGCAAATATTATTATTAAGTGTTTGTAGAAAACTGTGAATTGCAAAAAAAGACCAGTTAACTCCTATAATAAGCGCTTACTGTGTTCGCTATTAACCTATAATTAAAGTAAGGCACCGTTTGTGAGGATGGCCTCGGTAAAGATGCTAATCGATTGGAATGGGACGACAAATGGCTGCCCCGTGGTAAGGGAGAACAGCATCCTTAACACGTTAAAGACTCCCTTGTAGATGTCGAAATAGTGTAGGTTAAAATGCCGCTACAGAGACCAGAGAGGCATAACTTGGTATAACTTGTTTACCGGTTCACTATAAATACATCAGTTTAAACTAAAATAAACTATGAAAGATACCACATTGAATAAAATTAGGCTAACGCAGACGCAAGTGTCACGTGTTTCTTGCCATCAAAATGTTTTCTAGACAATCATTTATTACTCAAGGGTAAATACAGAAAAGCGAATAGAATGAGACAACAACAAAGTAATAATACAAAAGTACCTGAAAAAACAAGCAATAGATCCAAAAATCAACATGAGTAAACTGTCATACGAATACAATATCATAACTATATCCATGGTTATTAAATTTGTCACACATCATCATCAAAATATTTGTAAATGTACAGTATTAAGAAGAGCTTGACGACTACACATTGCTTTTTGTCAGTATATTAATGGATAAGATGACCTATAGCGGGATGATACAGAAACACATCGCCCAAAACGATCCAGGAATAGGCTCTTGATAACGTTGTTTTACATTTTATTTACAGGAGTTACCGTTGCAGTTGGCATCTTAGGACCTGCAATGGCTTTTATTCTGGGTGCCTTTTTCTCCAATATGTATGTAACGCTAGAAGGTATAAAATTATTAGATAATAAAACAAGTTTAGTAATGAAAATGGTACTTTAAAGAAAAATACTTTAGCTTTGCATAGATTATTAATCATGTGATACTGATTATTGTTGAGAGAATTTGAGACGTGAATTCTTTTCTCATCTCTGCTGAAACAGGATTTGTGTTCTTTGGATCAGTAAGATAGGTTAAAATTTCTACGAGATCGGAATCATATTCTCAGGCCAATCCGTGACAAACTAACACCAAAGAAAATACTACAACGACAAGACCAAAGAGGTAAAATCATATGACTAACCAAAGAAGTAAAAACACATGACTAACCAAGGAAGTATAAACACATGACTAACCAAGAAAGTAAAAACACATGACTAACCAAAGAAGTAAAAACACATGACTACGCAAAGGGTATTAGATTAATAAAATATATCACAAAATACCGAACTAAATTTGATGCAACACAAAACTAAAGGACTTACAATGTAAACTCCCATAAAAAACAGGGAGTAAAACTAGGTTCTCCAGATAGGTAAGAAAGCTCTGCTCCGTTCAAATGGTGTATCATGTGAGAAAAAGTATGGCAAAATGCAAATCATCTAAAGTCAAAAAAACGTTACAGTCTTGAAACAGTTTTAAAAAAGAAAAATTACCTACGAATCAAGCAATGTTATTTCTAACACAAAGCAAATGATGTAAAAATAATCAAACAAGATAAACAAATGCCTGGAAAATATTTTAAAAAGCATGTTTTTAAAATTAAAACAAAAAGCTAACAAATGGAATAAAGTCTTCACAATAAAAACAAGCATCTTGGAAATGAAACGGTTATATTCTCAAATTAATGGAGGGCGATTTTTGCATGGATGACGTCACTTTACATAACTACTTAGAGATTAATGGTTATTATATATTTTCTCAATAAAATATTATTCATTTACCACTCTTTGATCATATAGCTTTTAAATATTTTTAGATTGTTTGTTCAATAGGGAACATCAACTTGATATTCACTAAAGTATGAGCTGATGAGACTTCATTTAAAAAAAAGTTTTTTTTTCACCTTTCTTTTGAAAACATTAGATATTTTTCCAAGTCAAATTTACAACAGTGATAAATTCTGTGACCTGCATTTCGATCCTCCCAAATCTACAGCTAATAAACAATCCACTCATTGAAAACCATGTGATCACCAGTAGATGTATATTTTTAGTTTGTTCAATTCGGAGTTACAATGTTGTCTCCCCGAGATTTTATTCCTTCGGAAATCTAAAATTATTCACACACATTGAACTTATTATTCAGTTGTCGACATATCTCCAAAAGATCCCCGTTGGATTGGAGCCTGGTGGTTGGGATTTCTTGTATTTGGTACAGCCAGCATCATTGTTGCCTTACCGCTGTTTTGTTTTCCTAACCGGTACAAACAGAAAGATACAAATTTGCAAGGAGAATCCAATGTGACGTTTACACAGCATATTAAAGGTACAGTCAAACATGCTTTAAAGGACAACTCTATATACCAAATCACTGTCTATAAAGGGCACAGTGAAAAAGTCCCATTTATGAACAAAGCATGTAAAATTAACCTCTATATTAAGGGCACTGGCGTATAAAGGACACCAATGTGACGTTTACACAGCATATTAACGGTACAGTCAAACCTTCTTTAAAGGGCACCTCTATATACCAAATCACTGTTTATAAAGGGCACAGTGAAAAAGTCCCAAATGAACAAAGCATGTAAAATTAACCTCTATATTAAGGGCACTTTTTTGTAGTTCCTTGGGTGCCCTTTATAGACAGGTTTGACTGTAATTTAACTTTTACTACAAGTTATTAGTAATTGGCTACACTATTGGCATCTTAAATATCCTGCACAATAACTCATTTATTTTAAATTTGTATACAGCAGGTTCCGAAGAAGTATTAGATTACTTCGTGATTCAAATCAGTACATTTATCCTGCAATTAGTGTTACAGTTATCGCAGTGGAAATTCGTTTATTTGAAAGGACAAATTTTTTCATGTCCAGCAAGTAATTAAAGAGTCCCTTGTTTCTTTTCGAAGGAAAACTCGATTGACAAATTAAACAATCAGATGCACCAAAGTAACAAAACTTGGTCAGCGCCTCATGGGGAACATTTAGACCACGTTTGGTTTTTAAGCAATTTTGCGGTTCTGTAGATTTTTTGTTAACTTGATTTCTGTTAACTTTGGCTTAATTTTGCCCGACAGTTTAAGAGAATTTTACTTTCGTTCCATTTGGCCAAGCACTTCACAGAAGAATTTTTTTTTTAAATCAACCAATCAGAAACAAGAATGTTTTACATCTTTGCCGCCTGATCTGGACAAAATGAGAAAACTTTGTACTAACCTCCCACAGATGCTTCCTGTCAAGTTTCGTTCCATTTGGCCAAGCTATTTCAAAGAACATTTCTTATGACGGCTATGGGGAAAGTTAGTAAAGAACCGCCCATGTATGCTTCCTATTAAGTTTCGTTCATTTTGGCCAAGCGACTTCAGAGGAGAAGATTTTTTTTTTATATCAGCCTGTGTTACGACCAGAAATCACTTTAAATTGTAGCCAACGAGAGACACAAATAAATAATAAAATTTAACAAGATTTATTATACACAAGTTTACAAGAAATATTATACAAATTGAAATGTCAACTTAACTGTTAAAATATATGTCCGATCCTTTTGTCTTTTCTTTATCCGGAATTCTTCTCTTCACTGTTGCGGGAATCCAAAAAGAATATTATGTCCAATAAGTCACAATCTAGTATGATGTAGTTAACGTAAATAAAAGTGTCAATCCAACATCTGAGAACGCTAGAATGTTAATGTCTAATTTGAAAGTAAACTTTAGTGTCTATATATATATAGTTGTCACGGAAATCTCTAGAACACTGTAGAACGGAAACATCTATAATACGGTAGAAGTTCGAATTACACATCGTATATTATGATCATTTCAGAATTATTATGTAAGTCAAATAGAAAGTTCTTATTATTCCATCAGTACCTATGATTGTTCCAGTGATTTCTAAACTGCACAGTTATAACATTATTTGGTAAACAACTATAAGTATTATGTAAGCATATTATACATGCTATAAGGTCACAGAAAACAAATTAGGCCAAGATAAATAAATATAATAATTACAATATCATAACACCAGTCAGAAACAGGAACTCCCAATTGTGGCCATATTTATAATCCAATCGGAACAAAATGCGGAAACTTTGTACAGAACCTCCCATAAATGCTACCTGTCAAGTTTCGTTCCATTTGGCCCGGCAGTTCTAGAGAAAAACAATTTTTCAACCAATGAGAAACAAGAATTGCCTATGACGGCCATGTTTGTTGCGCTATCGGGATGGAATGGGGAAATTTTGTTAAGAACAACCTATATATGCTACCTGTTAAGTTTCTTTCTATTTGGCAAGAGATTTCAGAGGAGATTTTTTTTATATCAGCCAATCAGAAATAAGAACTGCCCCATGACGGCCATATTTGTTGTCCAATCAGGACGAAATGAGGAAGCCTCATAAAGGACCTCAAATATATGTTTCCTGCCAAATTTATTCCATTTGGCTCAGTGGTTCCAGAGGAGAAGATTAAAATGTGAAAAGTTAACGGACGGACTACGGACGCCAAGTGATGACAAAAACTTACATGTTCTTTGGATAAGTGAGCTAAAAACCAGTACAGTACGATTACCAACAAGGTGACCGCTTGCTAGAACTGCAAACGGTACATAATTTAGTTTGATGTCGATCTTGCAGGATTAAAACAATATTAGAACATACATAGTATTTTTATTCGACTCTGAAATGGAAGAAAATGCTCGATAGAGCCTCGTATTTTCCCAGTTCCTTAGCCTCATACAAATATTTTCTATATTAATATATACTGCACTAATATTGTATATTTAGATTTACGTCATAAGTTTATCTTAAAGTATAACTAATGCCTTTAACACGGCGATTATCTCAATCCCTACTACAATGCATTTAGTGCACGTTAAACACCCGTTACCAGGCTAAAATTTGCTACACAGTTTGTCTTTGTTCATGCAGATAAGGCAGCTTATAACATTGTGATCACCTGAAAAAATGTGAAACATCGATGTATTAAGAAATGATGTAGATAATTGTAGCACTTTCCTTGAAACTAGATTTCTACACAAAGACATAACTGAATAACATATTAAAGCCACTGAACAGTTCAAAGCTCCTACATAACACTATAATGTAACCACTGTCATGGCTTTGTACTGGTTACCTACATTATATAAAAATCCATACAAAGTTCATTTTATTTCTGTCTTTAGCACCATTAAACTGTCTGTCCTATTAACAATTTCTCTTATCTGTATAACAGAACTGGTCACTAATTATTGTAACAACATTTTTGAAAACTCCAGCATAAATTGTTATTGGAGTGTAAAAAAATTGACTCAATGGTTTGGATAAATTGCAAATAGTAAATAATCAAAGACCTGATGTGGAGAGTTATGATTTTTCTACATCCTATACAATCCTTTCTCGCGATCTTATTAACGGACAGTTAAGTGTACCGATTAACTGGTCTTTTGAATCTTTTGTAACAGCTTTAAAGCATTTGTCAGTCATAAAAAGTATGCAAATTGCATTTTTTTAATTTTTCAATTACTTTATTTTGTATTAACTTCCACTTTCCATGTGCCTATTGAACCATTGAATGGTGTGTATATATCACAGCCGAATTTGCTCGAGGTTAGAAGATTTTAACGAGCGAAACCATACGAGTAATAAAAAGCTTAATTACAGGGTTGTAAATTTCGAAAGTTGCTAAATGATTTTTGAATGTTTTATATTAAACCGCAACACCTTTTAGCTAAATACCCGGTTTCCAGAAAAAGACTGTATCATGAACTAGCTTTCCCGGCCTAGTTTGAACTTTCTATAGTGATATTGTAGATAAGTAAAGCCTCGCCAAACATCCACAGAAACTTGGGAGATACTTAAGATCTTATCAAATTAAGGGCTAAAAATATGACATTTTGAGTAATTCTGTATGATTGTTTTTTCTCCAATAATTTGAAGACTTTACATTTATACTGGCCTCTCATGAAGTATATTGAACTCTATGCCAAGATGGCATTAATCCCTTTAATTTCTGACTTTTCGTTTCATCAAGCGACATTATCCGACTATGAGAGCATAAGCTACTTTTACAATTTAAACGAGCACATTCTGATCCTGCCATCTAAATTATGTACCGTCCAACCGAAGTTTTCAGTTCTAGCAATCGGTCACCTTGTTGATACTCATACTGCATTGGCTTTTATAGTTTGTTTTATACACCAAAATGTCACATGAGTTTGGTACCCATAAAACCGGTTTAACCCTACCATTTTTTAGTGTTTCTACCAAGTCAGATTATCCTGACTATCTGTTGTGTTTATCTTTGGGCTTTGTGCTCTTTTATGTTATTATTCAATGGTGTTCTATCTGTTGTGTAGCGTTGATTGATTGGTATGTCATTGTTAATCTTTCTTGTTATCCATTTTGTCATTTAAAGTTTGCTAAATTGAACAGAAATGAATTACCACCATTAATCATAACACTAAACTTGTATATAGTTGTATTATTAATCTTCAATGAATCTTTTGTAGGTTTTTTATCTACCATTGTGCGATTGTTTAGAAATGGTTGTTTTACATTTTCTTCTCTTGGGACATGCGCTCATATCTTCTGCGTATCTGGGTTAGTGTCCTTCATGCCGAAGTATTTAGAAACACAGTTCACCATTCCAGCATGGCATGCCAATTTACTAATGGGTATGTTCAGTGTTTCCAATTCAAAGTATCATAAATAATCTTTTATTAAAAAAAAAAATACATTGAATTTGGATTGGAATATAGAATTGAATAATGAATCCTTTTCTCCTACACTTATACATTAATAATACATAAAAACTATTTTTTTCTTAATATTAATAATGGAAATTTTTAATTGCTCTCTGTTAGTACCTTTCTCCAACAAACAAGTTGGCACACTTTATTTGACCGAAAATATAACGACACAATAAAATAGAACAAAGTGTAAACATATTCTTACAAATGAATTTTTAATCTGACCATAAGACCTAATGGCGAGTGTTGCCACTCGGTGATAACTTCTTTCCACAACCACATGATAAAAACGTTTTAGAAGAAAACAAATCGTTTACAATGTTGAATTCCTTATTCCGTGATTATTTAAGGTGGAATTAATGTGACTTCGGCGTCTATTGGAACATTAATTGGTGGCTATATAGTATACAGATTCCGTCTGTCACCCTACAGCTGTATCAGACTAGCTATGTGTATACTGATCTGCGTACCTTTCATTCTAGTCCCGGGTTTCTTTATTGGTTGTGATAAGCCAGATATAGTTGGATACAATGTTAAAAGGTATGATTATGTATTATCTATTCTTAAAATGAATTAAAAAGAGAATTATATAATTTTGTACAATAATTATTAAGTGTCAATAATTACATAACAATCAAGAAAATCAACCCAAACACTCAGAAAGAAAATTTGATAAAAGAGCACAAAAAGGAGACTGAACTTATATTTTTACATGCTTCTGTTGGACATGATTTGTCCGAAAAAAGACATCTATATATAGCTTATAGAAATCTAATCAAGAATCTGTAAGATTTCTACGTAGATTTGACTATATTATCCCCCTGAAACAACCAAATATTATTCCAATGGAAGAAATAAATGTATCGGTGCCGATGTCTCGAAAAAGGGCATATAAATTGAAAGAATTCTCTGACTGAAAATAATGCATTAAAAGTTAATACCTGAAGGAAACAAATCGATACTAGTGACCGCTTTGGTCTTTGAGCTTTTGACTCATTTGTGAAGACAATTCAACAAATCTAAGGTCGGAGGACAGTTTTAAAAACAATCGTACGATAACGATCGAGACTGGTTCCAGGGCATCAATAAAGCAGATATATTAAAGACCAGAAATCAGATCACAATTAGGACTAATCATAGTATCAAATATTTGTGCAAAGGGATCCGATAATAAAACTACTGGTTATTTCTGCTTTTTGTACTAGCTTGCATGGTTTAGTTTTTATTTACATGTATATACCATGCTTTAACTTCTCTTATTAAAGCAAGCGCTTCATTTCAGTGATACTAATATATCAGTATGCATGGGGAATTGTAACTGTGAACAAGATAATTATTTTCCTGTCTGTGGGTCAGACAACAGGAATTACTTTTCATATTGTCATGCGGGGTGTACTGGACGCAATAAACAGGTATGGATAAGTATCTGATTAAGCAATGTTTTGTGATACTTTGGTTATACCGCGGCGGTCAAGAAACAATAATATTGCAGTTTTTTTTCCAAGCTTACATAGCAAAATTCCTGAATCTATAAAATGTAAGACAATTCTAGGAACATTCTACTATTAAATAATTCTGAAAATTCTCAACTGATAACTTGTATATAAATCAAAAGTAGAATCAATGTTTTATCTATAGCTATCTCCACAGTGAAAAGATATTAAATTGGCTAAAACAAATTAATTTTCTTCTGATTTGTTATTCTATATGTTGAATTTCGAACATCTAATCTCGAATTTAAGATGTCGAATGTCGGATTTTGAATTGTGAGTTTCGAAATTAATAAAATATTGATTCTCAAATTTCAAATTTCGAATCTTGCATGATCCTTCTGGGCATTCGTACATCAATACATCATCCATGTAATCCGTACCAAATAATTTTCAAATACATTGTATGTGTTTATTAACTTCTTATTAATAAAAGACATTCCATAAAACTAATAACTTCTCTGAAACGCTAAGCTGTTAATGAAAGTAGTATAAAAGGTTCTCTTGATAGCAAATAAACAATTTAGACGTGTACACTGCTTAATGCTGATTCTAAGTAAATTCGGTCAATGTGTTGGCTATGATTCCCTATGGCTAATTTGTAAGAAAAAAGTGAACACAATTCCAAGGGACATCTAACAATCATAAATCCATGGACAAATACAGAACCATGATGGTGAATGACGGGCTCGAAATCTCGAAGCACTATAAATTCATCCAAATAAACCCACTGTGCACAAAAATTAGTAAATAAAATTATTTTAAACGCAGATATTTACAGAATGTGCATGCATAGGACAGAACGCTACAGCTACACCAGGACTCTGTACTCCAGATTGCCATATGTTATATGTATACACATCTTTGCTAGCTGTGTTTTCCTTAATACTGACGGTCCACATAATCCCAGAATACATATTTATGATCAGGTAAGACTGGTCCATACATCAGAACAAAGTCGAAAATCAAAGATACATGTACCTGCAGTTCTTTTTTAACGAAAGAAAAGATAATTTCACCAGATCTTTTATAAATTGTATTCGATTATAAATTCTATTAATATTTGATAGCAAAGAGTGTTAAACTAATTCGGAAATCATGCAAATAATGCCCAAGAAAGAATATTGATGGTTTTCTTAATTACTTTAGATCCATATAAAAAAACCTACTTGTGTAAATTGATATAACAACAAAATACAGTATTCTTTCCCTAAAAGTTGTTCATATTGCTTTATCTAAATATTTCACACTCTACATTGTTTCTGTCGTTTCATGTAAAGCTAATGTTAAGAAATTTATCACTTTTGTATTCTGTACTTTAAATGTGAAAAATAGGACAAATATACCAAATCCAAAAAACGAATTCCATTAGACAGACAAAACCCGGAAAGACAAATGAACAACCACAAGCACAACAAATAAACCCTGAAAACTTAAAAACAATGAACAACACGAACTCCTATACAACAGGAGTGAACTCAGGTGCTCCGGAAGGGTAAGCAGTTCCTGCTCCGTATACGGCACTCGCCGTGAAGTTCAACAAAGTCAATCGGTGATAGTCACAAATCGGTGGAGGTACATGAAATGTTACGACAGTGGAAACAGGTCCAACATCATCTTAGATGACAAGAGATTAAAATTTGCTTTAATACAAACAGGAGGAGATCCCGTATTATTTTTTTAGAATAACAAAATATAAATTATTTTATTCTATTATTTAGATGTGTAGATGGCAAGGATAAAGCAATGGCAGTAGCTATAAGAACTTTGCTTATGACTCTTCTAGGCAAGTTATAGATAAGAAAACGAATTTTAAACTTGATAGAATAGAGAATGAAAACCGGAAATATGTCAACGAGACAACAACCCGATCAGAGTGCAGAAAACAGCCCAAAGCCACCTTGGGTCTCCAATGTAGCGAGAAAATCCCTCACCCGGAGGCGGGCTTCAACTGGCCCCTAAACAATAATGCATAATAATTAAACGAAATGGACCCCACACCAAACTCCGAAATATACAAATGAACCAAAATTAAAAAAAACACACTAACAAAGGCTACAGGTCCTGACTTTGGATAGGCGCAAAAATGCGGAGGGGTTAAACATGTTTTGTGAAGTCTCAACCCTCATCTATACATCTAGCCAATGTGGAATAAACAAACACACAGTGATACGCACAGTAAAACTCAGTTCAAAAGAAGTCCGAGTCCGATGTTAGAAAAGGTAACAGAAGAAACTAAGCCAAATGACAATGATCAATATAAATTAACAAAGGACTTCTAGCAGTTACTGACATGCCAGCTCCAACCCTCAATTAAACTGATCGAAAGATTATGTCTTTATTATAGAGAAAATCAGCTACAATCCCTCCCGTTAGAAGTTTAGTATCTTGCCATCATAAATTATACGAAAAGAACATAACCCGTATCATGCCAACAACTGGTTTTAGAATAAATGTGTTTATTTCTGATGCAAAGACCATATGAGGGAATCAATATTAATTTCCACAAATACCATCTTTAATGACTTATACAAATGTTATATACATGGCTATATCTTTCAAAACTTTGATAGTACACTTCCTTAAGTTTTAGACCAGAGTACAGAATGCCATATATTATTATTACTAAAACACTTTTAATGAGATTCGATTAACCGAATTCCGTTTAATGTTTTGGTTTTTGCATATTGATGATAGCGGGAGCCAGAAGAGGAATTTTGTTTGTTATATCCTGTATATTTATACTCGTTTATAATTTTTTAAAATTATTTCGACTTTTCATTCCTTTACCAAAATATTTATCGATTTTTTAAAATTTCCATCATAATGTGTACCCTTTCAAAATGACCCTTTTATTACTTTATAGATATTTTAAATCTGCTTATTCCTGTCATATATATATTAATAGGATGGATTCCAGCACCGGTCATAGTTGGAAAAGTTGTGGATACATGTTGTCGTTTGTGGAATACAAATTGTGGAGAAAAGGGGTCATGCTCTTTGTATGATCTGGTAGATTTCCGGTATAGACGTCATGCATTGGATCTTGGTGTCAGGCTGTTTTCCTCGATAATGTTCATTTTAGCATTTTTATGTGCGAGGCGAAGGACCGACTTGAATGTATTGCCAAAAAGTAATTTGGAGAAAACTATACTTCCAGAAGGCAAACCTTTAGTCAGTAAATTGGGAAATGTAGAAAAAAGCTATGTCAAAGAAAGATAAGAAAAACTGTTCAGAAATCAATTTGATTGTACATCAACAAATATTTGAAATATATAAAGACAGTATGAAAATGACAAAAAAGTGAAGATACGTCGCTGAAAAGCATTCATTTAGAGTAAACTCGCCTTCTATAATTTAAGTGTGATGATCAACCTACAACATGTGTCGCAAAATACAAGGCATTCTATATTAAAAACAGTGTTACAAACCAAATCACCATTGGACGGTACATAATTTATATATTGGGGTTAAAATGAGTTCGTTTAAACTGTTAATCTTGGCAAGGCTCTTAAAGCTGCTGACTGGGTTACACAATTCAAACTACATTGCTACTGACACAATATATATTACAAAAGACTAAACTTTGTATTTCGTTAGAAGAATTTAATGTTTTACCTTATGCCGAATATAATCATTGTTAAATACTTCTTGTTTTTATTGTTCAGTTAGGCGTATATTTAATATCATATAGTATCATTTCAAGAAAATGTCAGCCTTATTATCTGTATACGGATTGCAATATATATATTTTTAATTATATAAACGAGGTTTATATTTAATCTGTTCAATAATGCTTTTAAACACTTGTCCACATATTGTTAGCCCCTGCAAAATGCCGTAAAAATAGTTAATCCAGACTTAATATTAAAAACCACAATGTACAATAAAATAGATTTAACGATTTTTATGTTGTTTGTGGACTGCAATCTCTCGACAGTAACTTCTCCTCAGTAGTTTTTGTCTCCCAAATTTGTATTTGTACCAGCAGATAAAGCAGCGAATAACGTTGTGGTAGTACAAATGTAGTATTTAGAGATATTAAGACAGGAATTAGATAATTCTAGAACTTTTCTTTGAAACTATATTTCCACACAAAGACATTACTGAAGAAAACTTTAAAGCCTCTTTACCGTTTCAGGCTCCTACCTAACACCACAATGTTACAACTATGTACTGGTTACCTAAATTATATAAAAATCCACAAATTTACCACCACTAAATTTTCTATCCTTTTAACAATTTCTCTTACTTATATAAAAGAACTTGTAATTAATTATTGTAACATAATTTATGAAAAGTCGGATATAAATTGTTTTTTTGAGTGTCAAATATTCTCTAAACGTTTTGGATAAATTACAAACAGTAAATCATAAAGTGATGTCATGACGGTTGTGGATAGTTATTTTTGTACATTGTATACAAGTCGTCCTTACAATCTTATCACAGAACAGTTGAGTGCACTAATTAACTGGTTATATGATTATCTAGTTTAAATTATATTTGTTGCAAAACATTTGTCAGTCATACAACATATGCAAATTACAGTTGACACAGTAACAAACTGCTCCATCATCCACTCAACTATATGATATTCATGTTCTTTTATATTATGATAATCTAATATTTCATCCTTTTTTGGTTAAGCCTTCTCAAATGTTTATTCATTGGTGTTATATTATGTAATGAAGATATGTCTTTTTAGACAAATGACTTTCATATGGCTTTTTTCGGGTTTGTGGTTTGTCTAAATTGTACAATGTCCCAGAAGCTTGTAATGAACTATTTACTTTTTTCTAAAATAGTTTTTTTTTACAACTGAAGTTCAATTCTAATTAAGCGGAGAACTGCTTTCTTGGCACTTTGAAATTTTTCATATGACAGCACTTTAACTTATTTTACCCAAAGAGACCTTAAGATACCAAATTTTAAGGTGTTTTAAATATGCTGTATTCATATGGTATTTCGTCTCTTTATGTCCTCCCCCGTGAAGAGAATGACCGTGTGATAGTTATTAATACTCAATTCAGGATAGAGAACAACAATATAAACCCTATTCACTTGCGGTTTGTTAAAATATTTCAAAATTGATTAGTTTTTTCCTTTGATATTTTAAAATGACATTATTTGTTTCATATATTTAATGCCTTAAACATATCAAGGAAACATGGATTATCTTTAAACAAGATTTTTGACGCAATTTTCGATGAACATGTCTTTTATGATGTCCTGCATAACTAGCCAGACAGTCCATCAACACTAGTATTACACGTTTGATCTTTACCGACCACTTCTGTCTTTTTTTTTATCTTTATTGTTTTCTGCGATTTCAGAAAAAAAGACCAAGTTATCGAGAACAAAACAAGATATATCTTCTTGCAGTCAATAAAGACCGGTTAGAACAATTTCATAATATTTAAGAATGAATGAGGAACCTGAGTGAGTTATCTTTTCCTAACCAATGTAGGTAAGGGAGATAATTAAATGCTCTCCTTTTTGTCCTGAGTCTAAAAGGGAGACAAATCTATTATCTTCCTTACCTACATTGGTTAGGAAAAGATAACTCACTCAGGTTCCTCATTGTGCAGTGTATAATTTTAACTATGCTGAACTGATTGAACCTTGTCTTGATTTGACCTTGTATCTTGATTTGACTTTGTGTCTTGATTTGATCTTGTATCTTGATTTTGCTTTAAAATATGTTAATGCAGAAAATAAGAATAAACAAGACTAGAATGACCTTTCAAGATCAGAATTGCGCATCTTCCGGCATACATTTCAAAGAATAGTTTGACAGAACAGTTACTCAGACAGGGATATGTTGTTCCTAAGTTGGAGTCATCCTTATTAAAAGTTTTATGGACGTCATCATGACTTGGTTGACAGGTATGAAAAAACCGTTTCCCAAATGAAAATGGATCTGTTTTGTTGATGTTACCCCATCCTCATACCAGGCAGCATGGCGGGTGTCCTGCGGGAAGCAGAGACTGCTTACTCGTCCGGAGCACCTGAGTATAACCCCGGTTTTTTGGTGGGGTCCATGTTGTTCATAATAATATGTTTTTCCCCTCCTTCGAATATCCCTTTGGTATTGCTTGACTTTACATATAATCATAATTGTCCAGATGCAGTAAGGACTTTAATTGTAAGAAGTAAAGTCAAGAAATACCATAGGTATATTCGAAGGAGGGAAAAATAGTAACAACTGACAAACTCCGGAGAACAACGAACAACGAAGACAAGACCAAAACAATACATGCACTACAATTAAAAACTAAAAACATATGAACAACATGGATCCCACAAAAAAAAACCGGGGGTAGACTCAGGTGCAGTCTCTACTTCATGCAGGACACCCGCCATGCTGCCCATGTCAAATCCGGTATGAGGAAGTGATAATATCAATCGAAAAGGTCCATTTTCATTTGGGAAACGTTTTTTCATACCTGTCAACCAAGTCATGATGACGTCCATAAAACTCTAATAAGGATGACTTCAGCTTAGGAACAAAGTACCTTGTCTGAGCAACTTTTTGTCGGCAGCCGGGCTCTGTCCAGGAAGTCAATGTATATTAAGCTCTGGAAATTTCTTTTTATTACAAATGACTATAAAAAGCATTAAGGAGCAAAGATGGCTAGAAGCCATAATAATGTGTCAGGTGGGTGTGACATGAATTCTTGTGAGCTGTTACCTCATGAGCTAGCACTTTTAAAAAAAGGCTCATTGTTTCGGTCTAATAAAAATTAGTGTTTATAGTTTGATCATATATATTATCCACTTCTTGACAAATGCCACTGGCCGTAAAACAATAATCATCTATCCATCATAATCAATGCAAAAATTGATCAAATTTTTCTGATGGGCTGGTATCAATTCTTTAATGTCGTCATGGACAATATCACTCTCTCTCTCTCTCTGTGACATAGTTTTCCATTTTGTCAAATAGTAGGTTTTATAATTGGCTGACAGAGTGCACTATATATATAAATCTAGGAAATTTGCCGATTCGGTCTGATGTCCGGAATCAGTGGTTTACCACTATTCTAATACAATGTAATATACAATTGTTTTCTACACCTTTTATATATATGTTTAATTTCTATAGCAGTTTTTCTCTTAAAAAAAGTTTATAGTCTTCAGTATTGTCTCCTAATTATTCAAAAATAAATGAATAAGAAAGATTGATGTATGTGAAGAATTTGTGTCGTGTTCTTTCGTTTTGCCTGATCATGAAATGTAATCTCAAGTTGACGAAAACATATTTTGAATCCAAATTATTCAAATGGTCAAAGAAGATTTAATTGTCCGAAGGCTAATTGTAAAATCAGGAAAAAACATTGGAAATATTTTTTATAATGATTGTGCACATTTCGTGGATTTACGACAGAATTTCCGTAACAATAAATTTAAAGTGTCAATCACATTTCGGGCTGTAGTCTCGATCTGGGGATAATTTGAGTCCACCAGCATAGGCATCGATTCAGTGGTAATAATAAATTCTTTGATAGTAATTTTTATTAACAAGATTTGCTCTTCTGTTAGTCTCAAGGCCAAAAATGTTGAAAATCAAAACAGTAATCCAAAACATTGAACAGAAAGTTAACAAATAAATTTTCTCATTTTTATAATGCTCTCTTACACTCTGCAGCATGACTCAATCTAAGATATAGTAATTTCGATCGAGAATTTATTTTGTAATCACATCTGAAGATTTAACTCTGTTTGTAGGAAATTTTATTTCTGCACGAATGAAACTATTAGGGCGCTTTCTGGAATATACACAACCGATTTGGTGATTAATTTGTTCTCGTCCAGAATAAGCATAAATTGTTTGCCAAAGAACTGTCACAGCAAAAACCACAAACAGGGGCGGTTCCGGAGAGAAGTGTAGAGAGCGTATAACCCCCACCCCCCGGTCGCCAAATGAATATTCTTATATCGATATATATGCTTTGTTTAGCATACAATCGTCAAAAATCAGTTTTCAATTCTAAGTTGTACGCTCCCCCTTTCAATAATCCTGGATCCGCCGCTGAAAAACACAATATTCTTCACAGGAAATATCAAATATACATATTATACAGGTGATCTGTTTTTGATTTACAATTATATTTACACAATACGTGTACGTACTAATGATCGCCTATAAAAAGTTTCTTAATAGTTCTTTATGTTACAGGTCTTTAATGTTTTTGATTGATATTTAAAGATCGTTTTGCTAAATGCACCTGTACTCTGTACAGTATGGTTCTGCGTCATGATTTATTTTCGTTTCTTACGACTTAACCTATTCCAAACAAAGAGGAATATCCTCCAAAAACGTCAATTTGGTATTCAATGACATTTATTAATGTTTATTTGTTTGTTTAATTTGGGTTTTACGCCGTTTTCAGCACGTTTGGCTATTTCGCGGCGGCCAATTATTATCGGTAGAGGAAGCCGAAGTACTCGGAGAAAACTGACGTTCGGTAGGAAAATTTACTGACAGTCCTTGTCAATTAAGATCAGAGTCGAAAACACCCCGCCACAGGTGAGATTCGAACTAAGAACTTAATTTACAAGGATTGCCAATTTTCCTACCGAAGGTTGGAGGTTCTCTCCGAGTACTAAGGCTTCCCCCACCAATAAAAACTGGCCACCGCGAAATAGCCAAGTGTGGTGAAAACGACGTAAAACCCCAACTAAACAAACAAACAAACAACCTCAGCGTTGACAGGCTAGTATTCATTAGCAGTCATAACACCGAGGCCCCCATTTATTAATGAATTTGTTAGCAACAACGGAATAGCTATAGTTTAACAATAAAACAAACGCATTCACATAAACTAACACTGTAATTTAAAAGTTATCTTGTAGAAATTATAATTATTATTTGTTTAATCTGCGGGTAAATTCATCAAAACAAAGGATTAATTGTAGTTCTAAATCCAGAAGGAAAGCGTTCGGTGAATTTGTATTTACAGTTGTAAAAAACAACTTCATGTGTGACTTGGTCTCCAACAGGTGTTACTACTTTTAACATGCTGTTATCCATATAGTTAAAATCCACCAAGAATGAAGAACAAAGAATCAAGGCTTTTTTCATCACGGTCAGATCTTCTGGAACTAGAATAAAGTGAATATTGTTTAACAAAGGTTTATCTCATTGATCCATTCCGATGTTGTTTTGGTTTTAGTGTAACTTCCAAAATCATCAATGCATGATATTGCCATTGAAGACCCATTGGTAGCCTTGAGCTGTTTTCTGCTCTTTGGTCGGGTTGTTGTCTCTTTGACATACTCTCCGTTTCCATTCTGTATTCAATTTATCTGATATATACTGAACCGCAAAAGAAACGTCGCTTTTTCAAAATGTTAGCAAAATTCAAAATAAATATTAATTAATGATTTTTATATAATCAGTATTACGATTACATCACCAGGTAAGATTAAATTACCTGTAAATTAAATTTTCGGTTGAATAATTTTCAGTTGATATCGTAGAGCGACCGTACCTAAAACCGCTCGTGGGACACACTTGGCGGTAATTTTTCTTAAATCTTAAATGTTCGTGAAATTCATGCTCCTTTATGGGTATAAAAGGCCGGAGAAAATTAAAGAGTGTTAGTATCAGTGTTGACACAGAAGCTATGCCACGTCTGACTCCACAACAGAGAGAACAGGCCATTGGTCGATTGGATGCTGGGCAATCTGCCAGAGTTATTGCCAGCGACTTCAACTGTGCTGTTCGAACAATTGAACGTCTACGGACACGGTACAATGCAACAAACAGCACAAATGACCGTCCACTGAGTGGTAGACCCCAAGTCACTACCCCTAGACAGAATAGAGGCATTGTTCGTCACCATTTGATGAATCGGTTCACCCAAGCTGCCGAAACTGCCAGAAACACTGTTGGAACACATGGACGACCCATAAGTGATGATACGGTTCGTCGGCGATTAGCTGCTAGAAACATGAGATGTCGCCGTCCAGCAAGAGGACCTATTCTTACTCCTCGACACCGTCAAGCTCGTCTTCAGTGGGCCACTCAGCGACAGAATTGACGAAATCGACAATGGCGTAACATCATCTTCTCTGACGAAAGCCGTTACTGCATTTCAACAGCCGATGGCAGAACCAGAGTGTGGAGAAGACGCGGGGAACGTTACGAAGACAGCTGCATTCTGGAAACAGACGCATGGGGAGGACCTAGCATCATGGTATGGGGTGGAATCGGCCTTAACGTTAAACTTGGTCCAGTCATCTTTCAGAACCTTGGCCCAGGCAGAGGAAATGGCGTAACAGCTGCCCGTTACATCGACCAAGTCTTGACACCCCATGTTCAGCCCCATTTCGCACGTCATCAAAACAAGACTTTCCAACAGGACAATGCACGTGCGCATACCGCAAGAGCCGCAAGAGACTTCCTACAGCAGAATAACATTAATGTTATGGATTGGCCGGCTTTGAGTCCAGATTTAAACCCTATTGAACATTTATGGGACGAAGTTCAAAGACGGTTGAATAATGAGCAGCCAAGTCCGACAACTGCAGCTGAACTTTCACAAGCGTTTCAGAGAGTATGGGCACGTATTCCGATGGCGTTTATTAATCGGCTCATCAACTCCATGTACCGAAGATGTGCCGCAGTAGTTGGTGCCGGTGGAGGACATACACGTTATTAACGGACGTGGGAGCACAGCATTGAAAACATGTGACGTTGCGACAATTGTGACGTTTTTGTGAACATTGTAACCAAAAGACAGTAAATCATTCATTAAATTTTGTAAAAATTAATTTAAAATATATAAATGTCACTTTGAAATAAATGTATGTGAACATGTCATTTTGTGCGACGTTTCTTTTGCGGTTCAGTATATTTCTGGAAAGGCCACCTTACTAAAAATTAAAAGGGAAAGAAAATATTTCCTGTTAGGATCCATGTGAGAAAAGTTATTTTTTTCTCGTATATAAGATTGCAAAGTTCACTTTTCGTATATTAGACTCTACTAATTTTTTGCTATTTAAAAAAGCAAAATAATAAATTGACAATTGTTGTTGGACTGGATTGGGTATCCTTTAAATCGTTTATATTTATGTTCTACAAAAATATTATTTTTATTTCAATGTACCGAGTTAAAACTAATTAAAATGCATAATCTCTTAACTCGTCAATGTATTTCATATATAATCTATACAACGAGTCATCAAGAAAAAAAACAGCAAGACCTTTGAAATAGTTAGTTAAATCAGTCTTACGTCGTTCTGGAAACCAGTTTTGCATTAATACAAGAAGCTTTTTAACGACCCCTTCATTGCATCAAGCTAAAGACCGTCATGAAGGATAGATCACATGCAGCATCCCTACCCAATGCATATATGAGCTTATATGTTTCCAATGATTCAATATTCTTATTTTTTTATTAAAGGGTTTTTTTCTCTTTTCAATTATTTAATGTGCTGATATTGCATTACGGAGTAAAAAATAGGTAGGTAAGTAGAGATTTTTTTTATTTTACAAAATTTTATTAACAGTGTGTATGGTAGAAACCTTCTGAATTTTACAGTACTTATTTAAAAATATCAACAACAACAAATCTTTCGGGTAGGTGCTAAAAAATAGAGTGGGTAGGACAACCATAACCATACATACTTTTTATCTGGCCTTATTAGCCGCTTGTGGGCTAGTAGAATTATTAGGCGGTTGTTATAGGTCAGTAAGGCGCAAGCCACAGAGGTTCCTGGCACGTCCCATAGTCCAAAAGGAAGAAAAAGCAAACTCAGAAAGATAACCATAGACATAATAGAGGGTGATGTGTTTGGAAATTGCCACCCTCCTTTCAAATTAAAGACCCCTTCGATAGATTGCCAATTCAGGGTAAAGACCGTTAAGAAGGCTAGATTACATGTAAACATCCCCACCCAACCTACAATCCGATACGTTTCTAATAAATATTCTATGTTTTTTTTTCCAGCCATTCCACATTATATTACGGAATAGGCATAAATCCCTAGATGATATCTGAAAATAATTTGTATAGTGCTTCAGATATTTTTTCATTATCAATATACTTGCATGTTATTTTGTACATATTTGTAATTCCACTTCTGTTGCCATCCTCGAACACACGTGACATGTTGTGAATTTTTCCGATTTCGGCTTTATTTGAAACAATCTGAAATATGAAAAAAAACGTCGTTTTACATTGATGCAGCAGCAGTCATTCAGTTATTTTTTATCAATGTGTATTTATATACTTTTATGACGTCATTATATCAGATTATAGTGTAAACAAATATATTAAGTTTCAGGTGAAACTAAATGTTAATCCTGCAATATTAGAGCATATTAGGAAAAGCAAAGGACTATTTGACGTTTACAAACAACCGCTATACGTGTTGTCCGTTTGCACGAAAAAGCCCGTATCATCTAATCAAACACCAAGTCGAACACAGAGCAATATAAAAACAAATGAATAAACACTTGACCAAAATAGGCATTCACAAAAATTTTGGACTGTATACGAAATGTAATTTATATAAATTGTGATTTATCCCTATTAAAGTATATCATATTTTGGATAACCTTGAATATTCCCATCGTCTCATATACAAATTCACAAACAACAGTTCCTGTAGCATCCCTTACTGTGAAGCAAGGATTTAGTTTAACTCTGAAATATAAAATCTACATGTAAAGTTACAGTCAGAACATAAAGTATTTATTACAAATGTAAACGATGGATTATGGTAAAGTTAACGCAAAAGGAAATTTGCCATTCATTTACCGATCGTTCTAAGGTCATTAACGAGTTGATGAATACAAGACCTGAATGACTTATTTGATGCATAGAAACTTTATTTACGCGTGAGAGGACGTAATAGGCTGACCGGTCGTTTGCCTGAATTTTAGCATATATAGTTCGATCACTCTAAAGGATAATACCATTTCACTCCATTAACTAGCCGTTTTTCTAAATAGGACGAATCTGCCAAAAATAAATTTAAGGGTTTACTGTATTTTTTTCAGTCTATGAAGAAATAACCTCAATCACGTAGCGGGTTTTTTTTTAAAGTGTGCACCTTGTACATTGAGGTTATTTCGAATAGACTGAAAACAAAATTACTGTCAATCTTTATAATTTAATTCCAATGGTTGGTTTGACATCTAAAACGTCGGGACTCCCTTTAATGACGTAAACCGTGAACATATTAATAGGAGCAGGTTATATGTTTAAACAGATATTACATTATTTACTTGTAGTTGTTAGCTAACAAAGCGACTTTTGATAATATGGTTTTTTGTTTTTTGTTTTTTGTTTTTTTATTTCGATGTTTTGTGTATACAATAGCGGTAATCATTTGTTACGGTTATTTAAATGGGTAAGTGTCAAAAAGTGACTTTTTCCAAAGTAATATAAACCACCTCGGTGGTCTCGTAGTAGTGTCCTTGCCTCGAGTGCTTAAGGTCGTGGGATCCCCGGCCGGGTCAAACCAACGACATTAGAATTGGTATTTGATGCGTCCCCGCCATGCACGTGGTATCTAGGAGTAAGAGCAAAGGTCCGGTCGGCTCGGAGTCAGTATAATGTATCCGACTCGGACAGTTATCTCGTAAGCTAGCACGTTAAAAATCCGGCTCCGATTTTCGGTCTACTACAAAGTAGGGGTCATATTCATATCATATCAACATATTCTCGTCCTGATATGCACCTTGTGATTGTCACTGGACGTTAAACAATAATTCATCCATTATCCATCCAAAATAATTTATTTGTAATCAACCCCCATCACCCCACCCTCTCTACCTCCTGATGAATTTGTCGTTGTTGTATTTCGAGCTTTGCCAAATGTTCGTAAAGACATTAATGTAAGATAGATTCAGTGAGATTGAAGAATATAACTTTGAAACTTTATTGTATCAATAAAATAAAACAGTTTAGTGATTTCATGTGTGCTTCACGCTTCACGTCAACAACGCATTGTGCGCATATGTCAAAAATAATTGTTCTATTTAGAACACGGTTGTGTTTCTATAGCGAAAGCGGCACGTCATATTAGAATGCATATTTTTGTATTGCAGTTATCTTTTTAATCTTGGCAATTTATACATTGCATAATTACAACATGTACAAGATATTTAAAACATAATGGGAGATCAAGATCATGGCGACAGCATTTTTTTTTTTTTTTTGCTCTTACAATTTATGTTTATAATGCCAGCTGTATTAATAATTATAATAATTTGGCCATTAAATCTTAATTAAAATTTTGATTATATGTATAAAATATATCTCAGTACTTTATTTATACATTCCCTGATGCCACAGGACTGATCGGAAATTTATACATCGGCGACAGATCCACTCGTGATTCATTTGTCAAATTGAATACGGAAAGGATGGGTTTTTAGAAAAAAAACACCATTATATACAAAGAACGGCATAAAGTAAATAACCATTTGTTGTATGGAACGAAAAAAAAAAATTTTCATTAGGTAAAAGGTAAAAGCCAGCTGTATTAATAATTATTATAATTTGGCCATTAAATCTTAATTAAAAGTTTGATTATATGTATAAAATATATTAAGATTTAAGGTTAAGAAATATTATTTCGACTTCACAGGAATGAATTTTTACAAACAGAATGAAATTAGCCAGATCTCTGTCTACATTTATAAAATATTAAATTCAACCAAGGTCACCTTCAGAAAAAAAAATGTCGTTTAATTTCTTCAGTTAACCTACAGATTTATCTAAATTCCCAATAACGTCAAATTCCACTCTTTTGATTATTATGTTAATTTGCGGGGATATACACCCTCCTCCCGGACCATCTACAGTTAAACGCACCCCAAGTTGTCCATGTAGTATATGTTTCAAAGGAATTATAAAAACCAGTAAAGGCATACACTGTGATATATGCAATTGTAAATCTCACATTAAATGTGCGAAAATTCCGGTTGCTAAATATGAAGCTTGGCTTTCAGAAACATCAGATTTTCAATATATATGTGACTCATGCTTCTTTCGCTTCCATTCAATAAGTGTGAAGCTGTTAATCATCTTTAAAAAGCCCTGAAAAAAATGACCATTCGGAATTTGTTCAATTTCCGTCAGTTGTTAAACAGAACTGCTTTAAAATATTTAATATAAAAGATCCTCATTTTCTACATCTAAATGCGAGATCTTTATTACCGAAAATATCGGAGTTAAAATTAATTACTGTTAAGTCCAGGGCGGCTGTAATATCAGTCAGTGAATCATGGTTCGATGACTCGGTAACAGATTCGGAAATTTTTATTGAGAATTATAGCGTCGTACGTTCAGATAGGTCACGAAACGGCTGCGGAGTTTGTATGTATATTAGAAATGACATAGCCTTCTCTCTTTTGCAAGATCTGAAAATTGATGGTATGGAATCTATTTGGATAGAAATTCTTCTTCCAAAAACTAAACCAATATTAGTGGGAAATTGTTACAGACCACACAAACACATTAATTTTCTGGAATTATTTGAACAAACTTTAAATAAACTTAGACCAGATTGTGAACAGATTATCCTAGCTGATTTTACTATCAACTTTAAAAACAATACATCTACTATATATAAATCTTATAAAAATATTCTAAACATGATCAATTTAAAGCAGTTGATTAATGATCCTACTCGAGTTACTCAAACATCTAAAACCATTATAGACCACATTGTTTGTAATTAATCAGGATAAAATAAGTCAATCTGGGTTATTTCAACAGGTTTAAGTGATATTTTTTTAACATTCTGTACAAGAAAGTCACACAAAGAGAAAATTGAAAAACAAAACATAGTCAGAATACGATCAACTAAAAATTATAATAAAGATGTCTTTAAAGATAAACGTAATGACACAGATTGGTCATCTTTGTATATATGTAGTTCTGTTCAAGGCGCATTGGAGAAATTTCGATCACTCTTTCATTCAGCCCTTGACGAAATTGCCCCATTCAGAGATATAAAAATAAGACAACAAATTGAACCATGGATGACATCTGAGATCCTAGATAACATCAGATATAGAGACGAACTTCTACAAATGTACAAGAGAACAGAAAATAAACACCAATATGCTCAGTACTATAAAATTAAGAACAAGGTTCAGAGAGATATAAAAAAGCTAAGGAAGACTACGTTTCAGCCAAAATCGAAGAAAATAAGAAATCTCCCAAAAACCTCTGGGAGCAATTAAAATCCCTCGGATATAATTCTAAAAAATCGGATGGTGCAAGTATTGTTTTGAATATTGCCGGACAACATGTCATAATTTAAAAGAAACGACGAATCATTTTAACACCTTTTTCACCACTGTTGCTTCTCCTCTGGTCGATAAATTACCACCAGCTCCCAGGATATTTGATTTTGATTCCACACTCTTTAAGCAATTCTATAATAACGTTACCAATAATAATCTTTAATTAAAATTAACATCAGTAAATGAAGACTTTATATACAATGAACTCTGCAGTCTAAACTCTTTCAAGAGTACAGGAATTGATAACATCCCTGTGAGGTTCATTAAAGATGGAGCGAGCGCTCTAGCTAAGCCAATAACCTACCTGGTAAATCTGTCCGTTACATCTGGAATAGTACCAGAGAAACTTAAAGTAGCTAGAGTGAAACCTTTATATAAAAAGAACAGTAGATCAGAAGTAGGAAACTATACCCCATTAAGCATTCTATGCATTATATCTAAAATTCTTGAAAAAGCAGTGTATAAACAACTAGAGGCACATTTGCTCCAACATCATCTACTGTATCAATTTCAGTCCGGTTTTAGAAGTTCGTATTCAACTGATACTTGTCTTATCCATCTATCTAGGGAAGCATATTAGGCCCTCTACTTTTCCTGTATTATGTCAATTATATGTCTATTAGTATTCAATCTGACTGCAAAGTCTTGTTTTATGCCAGCACCATAATATTTTCCCATAAAGACCCCGACGTTATAGCACATAAATTAGGAAAGGAACTTGAGTCTTGTAGCAAATGTCTCGTTGACTATAAGCTATCTTTACATTTAGTCAAAACAGAATGCATAATCTTTGGTCCGAAACGTAAACTGAAAAAATTAACAAATTTTAAAATACAGTGTAACGATTATGTTATTGAATCACAGCCAAGACTTATGCCTCCTCCCAGTCTAAATGTAATGTAAAGTGATATGCACTAAATGGACCCCATTGAAAATAAGCGGAAACGCTTTCATGGGTCATCCTTGGAATGATATCAATTTGTTAGTGCTATTAATCCTTGTAGTACGTGTTTTAATTGATACTTTTATAAACTCAAATTTTCAAATACACTTGTACATAGTTGGTATCTATTCCTAAATGAATTTTACCTTTTACCTAATGACAAAAATGTTTTTTCGTTCCATACCACAAATGGTTATTTACTTTATGCCGTTCTTTGTATATAATGGTGTTTTTTTCTTAAAGCCCATCCTTTTCGTATTCAATTTGACAAATGAATCACGAGTGTATCTGTCGCCGATGTATAAATTTCCGATCAGTCCTGTGGCATCAGGGACTGTATTAATAAAGTACGGAGATATATTTTATACATATAATCAAACTTTTAATTAATTAGCGTTAATCTCTTGATCTTCAGTGATAAAAAACGAAAATTTAAACAATATTAAAAGGGGCTTGTCATGTTAAAATAAATATAAAAGAATAGATAGAAAAGGTGTGATGGCGACGACGCAGACACAGGGGGAAATAAAAGGGATCCTTAATAACATACTGTTGTTTAATTTCGCCCATTTTCATGCCAAGAGGACTGCTCATCTTTAACAACTGTAGACAACAACACCATATCACAGAACAACGACATCTGTAAGGTCTTCCAAGTTCCATGATCATTTTGTCATCATTGTCCTTAATTTGCATCACAAATGGTCTATTTCTGTTGAAACAACATCGCCAACAGCAACTGGAGTTGTCTGGTAAAAAGACAGGAACACTTATAAATCATCTCAGAAAATAGTTCATCTACCAGATCATATATCAAAGTTACAAAATGGGTCGAATTTAGCTTTTTGTCACTTCCTGATTTATTTTGTAATGTCTTGTTCCAAGTGTCTTGTTTATAAAATTTTGCTTATACGTGCTCTTGATAATGTATAAAGCTAAAGACAACAATGAAGATTATTCCACTATAGATATTAATTCATAGACATGTACGTATTTCATTGGTTGAGACTCTCCCACGTGCTATTGAACAAACCATCGTGTTTCCCAATCAGATTGTAACAGTATTTTTTTTTAAACAAGTGAATACCCCCCCCCTTATGCATATTTCTGTCTTCACATGGTTTTGGCTAATGTTTTTAATAATGTTGGTATTTTTTAATATGGTCTTCAGCTTTTTGAATTAATGTATTGGTTTTTCAATATTTTAGGCTTTGATCACAACTAGTGATTCACTATGATGTTTTAATGTGTACTTAAAATAATTATGTTAAAAATGATTCCTACCTGGTATTTCAACTGCCTCCATAAACTGGTGGTTCTGTGAGTCACAAATACTAAATTTGTAGCCTGTACAAAAAAGAGAGTTAAAAAAATGTAAGGATACAGGGACGTGTACGATGATTAGCAGGTTATATCTACGATATATTTGTATTTCACAACAGTACGGCTTGTTTGAATTTTGCTAGTAATAAACTGAGTCATGATACAATTTACATTGAAATAAACTATATAAGGTTATTTTTCTTAGTACTTTCAGCAGGATGACACTCAATATACGCCTCTGTAGAAGCTTTTCACGTCGATAGCACGAAATTCCTTACATTTGTTTGATATCCATTGTTGATATGCTACTTACATTATCTTTATATTAAGTGATCACGACTAGTTAGCTAAAACTTTAAGCCTTTTATCTCTTGCATTTATTTATTTTTCATTTTTTGGACATTTTTATGTTTATTGTCTGATTAACTTTACCCCCGATTGACAGCTCACTGGCCATTTGTTTATTGTCTGAATAACTTTACCCCTATTGACATCTCACTGACCATTTTTTTATTGTCTGATTAACTTTACCCTATTGACAGCTCACTAGCCATTTGTTTATTGTCTGATTAACTTTACCCCTATTGACAGCTCACTTCCCATTTGTTTATTGTCTGATTAACTTTATCCTATTGACAGCTCACTAGCCATTTGTTTATTGTCTGATTAACTTTACCCCTATTTCTTTATTGTCTGATTAACTTTACCCCTATTGACAGCTGACTGGTCAGTTGTTTATTGTCGGATTAACTTTACCCCTATTGACAGCTCACTGGCCATTTGTTTATTTCCTGATTAACTTTACCGCTATTGACAGCTCACTGGCCATCTCTTTATTGTCTGATTAACTTTACCCCTATTGACAGCTCACTGGCCATTTGTTTATTATCTGATTAACTTTACCCCTATTGACAGCTCACTGGTCATTTGTTTATTGTCGGATTAACTTTACCCCTATTGACAGCTCACTGTCCATTTGTTTATTGTCTGATTAACTTTACCCCTATTGACAGCTCACTGGTCATTTGTTTATTGCCTGATTAACTTTACCCCTATTGACAGCTCACTTGCCATTTGTTTATTGTCGGATTAACTTTACCCCTATTGACAGCTCACTTCCCATTTGTTTATTGTCTGATTAATTTTACCCCTATTGACAGCTCACTAGCCATTTGTTTATTGTCTGATTAACTTTATCCTATTGACAGCTCACTAGCCATTTGTTTATTGTCTGATTAACTTTACCCCTATTTCTTTATTGTCTGATTAACTTTACCCCTATTGACAGCTGACTGGTCAGTTGTTTATTGTCGGATTAACTTTACCCCTATTGACAGCTCACTGGCCATTTGTTTATTTCCTGATTAACTTTACCGCTATTGACAGCTCACTGGCCATCTCTTTATTGTCTGATTAACTTTACCCCTATTGACAACTCACTGGCCATTTGTTTATTATCTGATTAACTTTACCCCTATTGACAGCTCACTGGCCATCTGTTTATTGCCTGATTAACTTTACCGCTATTGACAGCTCACTGGCCATTTGTTTATTGTCGGATTAACTTTACCCCTATTGACAGCTCACTTCCCATTTGTTTATTGTCTGATTAATTTTACCCCTATTGACAGCTCACTAGCCATTTGTTTATTGTCTGATTAACTTTATCCTATTGACAGCTCACTAGCCATTTGTTTATTGTCTGATTAACTTTACCCCTATTTCTTTATTGTCTGATTAACTTTACCCCTATTGACAGCTGACTGGTCAGTTGTTTATTGTCGGATTAACTTTACCCCTATTGACAGCTCACTGGCCATTTGTTTATTTCCTGATTAACTTTACCGCTATTGACAGCTCACTGGCCATCTCTTTATTGTCTGATTAACTTTACCCCTATTGACAGCTCACTGGCCATTTGTTTATTATCTGATTAACTTTACCCCTATTGACAGCTCACTAGCCATTTGTTTATTGTCGGATTAACCTTACCCCTATTGACAGCTCACTGTCCATTTGTTTATTGTTTGATTAACTTTACCGCTATTGACAGCTCACTGGTCATCTCTTTATTGTCTGATTAACTTTACCCCTATTGACAGCTCACTGGCCATTTGTTTATTATCTGATTAACTTTACCCCTATTGACAGCTCACTAGCCATTTGTTTATTGTCGGATTAACCTTACCCCTATTGACAGCTCACTGTCCATTTGTTTATTGTCGGATTAACCTTACCCCTATTGACAGCTCACTGTCCATTTGTTTATTGTTTGATTAACTTTACCGCTATTGACAGCTCACTGGCCATCTCTTTATTGTCTGATTAACTTTACCCCTATTGACAGCTCACTGGCCATTTGTTTATTATCTGATTAACTTTACCCCTATTGACAGCTCACTGGTCATTTGTTTATTGCCTGATTAACTTTACCCCTATTGACAGCTCACTGGCCATTTGTTTATTGCCTGATTAACTTTACCGCTATTGACAGCTCACTGGCCATTTCTTTATTGTCTGATTAACTTTACCCCTATTGACAGCTGATTGGTCACTTGTTTATTGTCTGATTAACTTTACTCCTATTGATAGCTCACTGGCCATTTGTTTATTAAATAAACCTGCTGTTTCATAAAATAATTATTTTCGTATTATAATTTAAGCTAACATTTATAAAAGGTTTTTTCTCGACAACAGGACAGCGATGTTTATGTCTTTTTTTCTCGACAACAGAACACAGATGTTTATGTCTTTTTTTTTTTTTTGTTTTGTTTTTTTCTCGACAACAGGACACTGATGTGTATGTCTTTTTTCTCAACAACAGGACTCTGTTTATGCCTTTTTTTCTCGACAACAGGACACTCATATTTATGTCTAATGGGCTTTTGTCCCATACTATACTGCACACTGACACGCTAAACCAAAATTTAAAGATACAATTAGTATGAAGAATGTAACTATAAAGCATATATGTGGTATATATGTGTATATAGGGACAGGGAAGGGGGTTGTAGTAAATACAATCAGATTTAATGTTATAAAATCATAACGATTCTTATGTTCGAAACTCAAAATTACTTACCTTTTATTTCAAAATTCATCAACCGCTGACTAACAATAACTTCTTTTAATCCGCCTAGTTTTTCGATTGCTGCGGGAACATTTCTCACTGTTTGTGGTTCTACTTTTGCCATTTTACTGTTAAATTAATTTCTAGATTTCAAAATTTAAATCCTTTCTCTAACAGATATATTGCAACTAGAAAGGTTATTTTAATCATGTTTAATTTAAATTTCACAGGTATGTATATAAAAACATATTTGAAATATTTGTTTAATAAAATCTTCCTGGTGGGCATTAATTACGATTACCAAATTACAGTGTACATAATTAAACTACTGTAATTTACTGATTTCTGATAAAACTAAAATACAAGTGACAGTTTTAAAATGAGAACTCAAAGCATGCACATGTGGTTTAATTATGAAATTCGTTAATTTAACTACAGTTATCTTTACAATCTTAACGGCATTCACCCTTTAACTGTACCTTATGGCCTCATTTTTGTATATAACAATATGTCTAAAACAACAAATAGTAACTTAAGATTTAAATTGAAGTTAGATATTGGTAAGCATATACATTGTGTACATATATAAGTTGTATATTGGAAGTTCGATCTGAAAAACCTTATTAAGATTTTCTTGGGCAATAGATCTAGTAGGATTAAACAGGGTCGATATTCTGAATGTTTAAGTTCACTTTCTATATACAGTAATAACGTTTTACACAAATATATGTACTAGTGAGGTTCACTCCAGTACTGGCACATGTATGGGGTAATAAATCTAGAACACAGGAACCCGGGGAGTGGATTTAATGTGTTGCTTCCTCTGCCCCAACTTTTTATCTGCAACACCCTACTACTTTCATCGTATTTTTTTTCGTCGTTTAAAACCAATTTCACAATATTCGATCCAGTTTTCAAAGTTTGTCGACTGAAACAGTATCTTTGTGATGTTCTCTATAAATAAATAAAAAATTAGCATCAACAATAAAAAAAAAATATTTCATTGACCAAAATACTATTCACAAGTTAGAAGCTTTCCTCTGATTGGTTATTTTAGATGTTGAATTTCGAATCTCGAATCACGAATTGAAGATATCGAATGTCGGATTTCGAATCTTGTATTTCGAACTTTGGAAATGTATCTCGAATTTCGTATTTCGAATCTCGTATTTCTTACTTTGGATATTAAATCTCGAATTTCGTATTTCGAATCTCGTATGATCCTTCTGGGCTTTCGTAAATGTCGATATATCGGATTTCGAATTTTGAAGTAAGGATAATGAATCTCGAATTTGGAATTTAGAATCTTATGGTGGCCATTTCACCTTTTCGCGTTTTCTCCTTTCACTTTGCAAACGCGAAATCGAGAAATCGGGAAATCGGAAAATCGAGAAATCGAGAAAGCGAAAACGCATAATCGAGAAATCGAGAAAGCGAAAACGCGAAATCGAGAAATTAAGAAAGCAAAAACGCGAAAACGGGAAATGAAATAGATTTCTCGATTTCGCGTTTTCGCTTTCTCGATTTCTCGATTTCCGATTTCTCAATTTCCCGATTTCTCGATTTCGCTTTCTCGATTTCTCGATGTCCCGATTTCTCGATTTCTCGATTTCGCGTGAAAGTGAAAGGATAAACGCGAAAAGGCGAAATGACCCGCATCCGGACGCAATAGAATCTCGTATGATCCTTCCGGGCTTTCGGACAAAACAGTATATTATAAAAAAAAAAATCAATATTTGCATGACTGTATAATATAACAGTTAATCATTTACCTGAACTCCTTTAAAAAAACTGATGTGTGTGTCACCCTAATCGACAAAAACATAACAAATATATGCAGCAATTTATCAATCGGGTCTGTTAGGTTTCCATAAGAAAAGGAATACAGTAGTGTATAGGCTCAATCAATTTATATAGATGTTAACCTACGAAATTAAAGATAAACAAAACAGACACATTTTAATGAAAATCCAGCACCGCGTAGGAAAAATAAAATATAAAAACTGTAGGAAAAGAGTCAAGAGGATGCATAAACAATATGTCAATGGAACAAAGCCCTTGCAAGAGTTTGGAGAGTAATTCTTTAATGTAGTTTAATGCTTTGTTTATTTGTTGAGTTGGCTTTTAACTACGATTGGAGTAACTTTATATATAAAAATCAGTTTTAATTTATTTTATAGCTTATTTTAATTCTGAAGAAAGTAAAAATGCTTAGCAGTTTTATTCTATCTAGAAGAATATCTGAAGCAAAATTCCGTTTAAAGAAAATTTTCAAACTCGAGAGTTTGTATCGTGTATTTGTTTTCTCGGAAAAAACCGTAATGTCTTTTTTATCTTGAAATTTTACATAATTACATTCAAATTTTTACTTTTTACATATTTGCAGCACAATATTATTGACATTAAATACATCATTCTGTAATTCGTTGAAGACAAACTTGCATTTAATTTGTTGATATAGACATATGGATTTAATTTATCGACTTTTTTTAGTTCTCAATCATATTTAATATAGATCAAGTAATAAGACCACAAAACTACCAGGAGAATGTTTTTTGGAAAATCTGTATCATGTGTGTATATTTTTCTAGTAATATGTGAAACGCTCATTTATGGTAAGTTATTATGAAAAAATTGCCATTTAAGAATCAAAATTTTTTGTGAGCAAAGGAAAAAATCTTAAAAAAGTTATTTGTTGAAATTTATAAACATGTATAATTACTATGCGTGTTTCTTTGTCAGTTTGGGCATTAAATTTACCCAGAAGTTGTTAGGATACCAACGGGCACTTGCTGTGAAACTCTTATGCTGATCTTTTAATTTTACTACAAGTTACAAGTAATTATCATAAAAAATAATCAAAGAGTCCTCAAATCAACACTTAATAGAAAAGTTTTAAAATTTGGCTGACATTGTCAAAAGAAGATTTTCTAATTATGACAATTTCTAATAATCAACGCAAACAAAAACAGTGACAGCTGGTCTCAGTATTGCCATGTATTTGATAGGAGAATTTTATTTTCAACTTAAAAACGAGTTTATGTTAGAATCATATTTGTTAAAACTGAAGCAAGGTGATATGTACCAAATGGCAAAACTGAGGTGTTAAAATTTGAAAATACGCATGGAAACCGGTAGATGGACTAGGACACCAAAAGATCAGAGAATGTCATCTTTGTGGACAGGGAATTGGAAACCAATTTCATTATCTCTTTATATGTCAAAATGAAAATATTAAAGAAATTAGAGAAAAATATATATCGAGCCATTACATTGTAAACCCACAAGGTTATAAATTGAAGGGGCTTCTTACATACTGTCACAAAGAACTTTATACGAATCCTGCTTCATTTATTAGAAATCTCGCTAAACTGCTATAAAAAAGCAACTTTTTCCCGTTTAATTTATTTAAAAGTGTATTATATTGTGTATGTTATTAGTACTTCTATTGTGGTTATGTGTACTTGTGAATTGCTATGTCATTATATTGTATTCTTGTACACCTATGTGTCTTAGGCTATCCATAAAGTTGTCTAGTCTTGTCTTGTCTTGATAAAATAATAATCTAATTATTATAAATAATTATACTTGTGACCATATAAAAGTTCCTTCCAGGTATTGTCTTCCTATGACAATAAAAGTTTTTTTAAATTTTCTCCTATTCTTGTTACTGTTTTACAATGTTTACTGACTCCTGTTTTCATAAACATAAAAAGGTCTGAATTCCTATAAATATTTCGAAACTACTTGACATGACTTGTATTTAATACGTTTGGAGTAGAAAAGGATGGGTTATAAGTTTTAGATACCACATTCTGTTTAATTGCAATAAACCTCTGTGGATTAATCATTATTTGTAGACAATTTGACCAACACTTCTGAGAGACAAAATGACTTATCAAGACACAAAACCAAATGGGCCGTTAATATAATAGTTACAATTCACGTGAAGTCAAGTTTGAAATTGTTATACTCCAGTGTAAAGAATCGCTATTATTCGCATTATACAATAAAAAAGAGCGTTGTTTTGATGTATAATAAATGAATATTTTGTTGGTATATATTTACTCACTAATTGCTATAAACTTCAATTTTGTTTTCAATCTGTATAGTTTTATTATTAAAAAGTATATTTGCAACTAGTCTCTATATAACAATCCAAATATACTTATATTAGATATAGTAAATTTATACTATGCTGTATACGACGCATGTCAAGGAGTTACCTCTCATCAGCAGCATTTAAACCGAAACATTTGGAAGACCAAAAACCAAACTTATATAAACAAGAAGTACTCAACCAAAAATACGGAAATAGGAAGCCAAAATTTCAGCTAAGGAGTTCTACCATGTGCAATACAAGGAATGAACCCTTAGTATTTCTATTATTTTTTAATTTTGCTATATCATGTATATACCTACTTCAAATTTCTATTTACACAAACAGAACTTGTTGGTGGGAGTCATTGATGTATTGTAATTGTAGTTCTTAGAACACAGACAAATCCATACTGCAAGGTGCTTTATCTTGGAAGAAAATTGAAAGTCTTGACATGAACATGACGAACAAAGAAAATGAATAAAACAAAAAGAAAAAAAAACACAACAAAATATTTTCAATAAATTTTCACTCAGAAAGAGTTTACATAAATGCTGCAATTTCATTGCATACCATTTTAAATATTCATTTTACAATTTACAATTTTCTTGTGTCAACCTCTTACATTCGACGGTCTACTTTTTATATTCGTGTTAAACAAATGTTTTAATCCAGCAATTGTTATTGTCGATCAAACAATAGCTGCGAAATGTTACTCCATGTGCCGAAGTTAAATTTTACTGGTGAAGATCGGCTTTTACTATAAAAAAAATTTGTATCATAGTATTTTTTGTTCTGCTGTACAACGTAATGTAGGCTTTTTACTTGACGTTTTTCATTAAGTCAAGGGTAAACATTAAATTAAAACACAAAATATGAGTTGAAGCTATATGTTTAGCATTGATTAGCAGTTGAACATTGAAAGATACTTATCTTTAAAAAGTATGTTTTAAATTTTAACAAGATATATTGAGCCCAACGAAGTCAACACGTTTTTTAATTCACCCGAAAATTGCTAATTTTGTGATTTTCGTGCATATTTGATTTTTTTTATTGACAAGGCGACACAACTCCAGGACAACATCTGACTGTCATAAGGTAACAGACGGAGGAGCCTAAGGAATGTCAGTCTAGTGAGTCTTGTACCAGTCATTTTAGCAACTTCAAACTTTGATCACAGATACAAAGAAGTTGACAATATTTTGTAACCATTTTTTACCATTTTAGATTTAGGTTTTTTTTAGAATAATTATGAATATTTACACTGGAAACAATAAGAAAAATGAATTCATGTACTTATTAATAAAGTTTCATTCTTTTTAAGTAGAAAGGCTACGTAATGCCTTCTCGTAGTAAACTATTTCACAGGTGAGTAACCGTATTTACGAAAGCGTGTGTAGAAAACAGCACGTGATATATTCAACAAACCTTTTATTGTAATACTAGTCACCTGTGACGGACCCCCGGAGCTTAACCCACAGAGCTGCCTAGCGCGTCTCCAGATGGCAGATAGGGGAGTCCCTCTCGTTGGGGGTTGTGGGGTCTGAATACGGAAAGCCTGACCGCGGACCATAGCGGGTAAGGTGTGTGGAGAATGGCACACTCCCTGCACGCTTAAGATCCATTCTGTAGTTTTTGAAAAAGAGTAGGCTAATGGCCACTAAAGAAGGTTAATTTTTCCGACCCGACCCAACCGTCCTCATTTAACAGTCAAATTGGGTTACCCCACCCCTTTTTGAATTGTTTGATACATTGAACTGGTTCTCGTCCTGAAGAAACATGAAAAATGACGTACAGTGTGAGTTTAAGCTTATTATTGAAGGCCTAAAAAGGTTAGCAAGATAATAAAAAAAAGTATAAAAGCGATGCTCATTTGCTTGTTATATTATTGTCCTGTATCGAATATATTAACTTCCAATGTACTTTATACCCAGATCCGTCTTTCACCTTATTGTTAAAATTTCTCATTTGCATGATAGCCTGTTGGTAAGCATATTTAAGGTTAACTTTGCCGCAATTATTGTTTACACAATGACGACAGGGACAAAACTTAAACTATATAAAAATAAACATATATTATTTTACATCAATTACACGTAGTAATGATGTGATGAACCGACGTCTAAGGTGTATAAAATACTTCTTATTCCAATATACGGAAACTTTTTTTTTGCGAATTATAAAGGTTGAGTAAAGTCTTTCTGGCTTGCTGTTTTGTCAGGTTACACCTTTCATGTTAAATAGTCATCGATTTCAAAAAATCATTGTCATTGACACTACAATTTATAGTAGGTTTTCTAAATACACATCCTTTTTAGTTATTATTAAAATACATCTAAAAAAAATCCATAATCATGTTTCTATAGTTAATATGAAGCAAGGTTTAGTGATATCAGTAATTTAATTCAAAGATCAGCAACATTTTCTAATACAAAAAAGTTTCTACATATAAATACATTTATGGCCTGAAATGCCTGCAGTAGTTGCTAAATAAAGGAATATATATGTGCATAATTCCTCTGAAAATCTTTATGACATTAAGTCATTATGTTTTCATTTTTTAGTTTTCGAGGTTTTTTGTATGGTAGTTCGACTGTTTTTCTGATTTACATCTTTTGGAGCGCTCTTTATCAGTCCTTTTTGTGATTCATTTTTTGACACGTGACAAAAAGTTCTCTGATTAGGTTGGATATGTTGTATTCAATATTAAAACTGAGGAATATTTCCACACGGTCCTTCATTAAAATTGCCCTCTTGAATAACGGTTGTACAATCGGAGATCTGTTAAAATGTTTAACTTTTCTGTTACAGAGCATACGTACATTGGTTGTTTTGAAGACCAGCCTTCCAGGACACTTCCTTATTTCCAGCTTGATTCAGGTTCAATGACCAATGAACTGTGTGCTGAGCATTGTTGCACCAATTCTGTCGATATGACATACATGGGAACTGAGGTACTGCATAACATATCGTTAAGATATATATATATATACAAACAATGAAAGCAATTTTATTACAAATCAATAAGACATTAAACCTTTTGATGCATTAAAAAAATGTTTATAACATCTAATGGTCCCCGTTTAATGATACGCAACAGTAGCACAAACAAATTAATAGTTTGAAATCAGTGGGGTTTTTATCGATGCATTTAGCAAATGAAGGTAGTTGTCAGTTTAATTTTTCATTCGGATCTTACAAAATTTAAAATTTGTGAAAACTATAACTTCCTCGTGCATAGCTCTGTCCTTAGATGGTTTTGGCTTTACCCGTTTTGATCATTTTGACATTTTGGAATTTGCTTTTCAACTTTTTGCATTGAGCACAACTGATGAGTTGCAAATCGACGAAATGTGAACATCTTGTGCATCAAAATTGAACATTCAGAATTTTATCTTTTAAGCCATTGTCTTTCGTTTTATGAATATGATCAGTAGTAAATCGATAAAATATGCATTTTGTATATAGTACATGTATAGTCATACATATAGTAATAAAATAACAGGACTATTCTTTTACAAAATGAGAGCAAAATATCAACAATGCAAAAGAATACAAAAAAACATAAAAAAAAAGACGACGAACATAAACATGCAGGAAATGTCAATGCAACGGTCAACGCAACATGAAAACATGAAGAATATTCCTAATTTGTAACTTTTTTTGCTCTTCATTTCCTATCATTCTGGCGTTTGTGCAATCGTGTTCTTATTCAAATTTTTAATTGGATATTTAGTTTTCACATATATAATTGTATCATGCTCACTTGTTATCATTGTTGTCAGTGGGTAGATTCCAGGAATGACGATTGCAAGTCATCTAGGTTATAACAATTTATTAGAATTTCGGAACTGATCAAAACAAACTATCGATTGATGGATGAATGGACATCAATTTAAGATAAAGGTTTCTCGTTATTTTATGCTCATTTCTGTTTCAGGCTTGGGAACAGTGTTTCCGCGGGAACCAACCCGATACTTCCAGTTTCATACTTAGGACACCTGATAAATGTAATATGCAGTGTAGAGGCAATAACTCTCAGATATGTGGGGGTTCATACAGTTTAAGTATTTATAGGCTAGGTAAAACACGTGTAATTTTAAATGTATTTTTATGTAAGTAAAGTCAAGAAATACCGGAGAACAACGACGACAAGACCAAACAAATACATGCACTGCAATTAAAAACTAAAAACATATGAACAACATGAAGCCCACCAAAAAACTAAAATAACAGTACTTACAGCGATTGCCTGTATATTACAACTGTAGTATGATTATATATTCTAAGGAGATTTCTCTGACATTAAAAGCGTATCACAGTATTGACTTTAAAATAGAAATATTAGACCAAACTCTATATATAAAATATATAGGAATAAGAGAACCTTATAAGTTTCCGTCTGAAACCATTTAAACAGTCCACGCCAAAAATAATCGGCCAGTAAAATGAAAGTAGACGATACAAATTCGTAATAATAACCTAGACGCTTTATAACAAATGTTTTGATAAATACAGGAAATTACTAAACCTAGACGCCTACAGGAGCCTGTATCACTGACCTAGATATCATTTACAAACTTCAAGCAGAATAATTGTTTGATTATGTCCGTTTAGGTTGTTGTCTAGAATATTGCTGTAAAGTTGGGTTCCAATTGGCTAACAAATTTTGTTGAATTAAGTTCCAATTTGCTTACTAGTTTCAGACAAGAGGACCTTTTATATTAATTTTTCGCCTCATGGATGGTGGTCGAGGTTATATGATATAATTTTGAAAGAGGACCGTCGAATGACTATTGCTGCAAAGTTTGGTCCCAGAGATCTTTCAGTCAATTTCCCATTTTGAAACTAAGATCGCCTGAAAACTTTTGCTGCCAAGTTTGGTTCCAGCTGGCTCAGTGGTTTCAGATAAATAGTGAATTTTCCATACAAGATCGTATGTTTAACAGAGTTTATTATATCAAATGTTTTTATTATATTCATTCTTTTCACGGCCTTAATACATAATAACAGAATTGGTCAACATACCCATAAATTAACGTTGTCCAATAGACAGACCATAAGAAAAAAAAACATAAATAGCACAGAGAGTCAGGATAGTCCTGTGATGAATCTCAAGTGACATAACTTTTTGCCCTTTGTCAGATTTATAGTATGTCCTCATGTAAGCATCATTTTTCATTTGCTGTCAATTTTAGGTGTGTTGTTGTTCAGTAGTGATCAGTTGTCATCTGTTATTACATTTTGTTTATTATTCGGTTTAATTAAACAAATATGGCCATTTTAGTCAATGGACATCCATAGAAGGCTATAATTGTATATTGTCGTTTATATAAACGAAATAGTCAGAGATAACACTTCCATAATGCTATCTCGTAATGGAGTTCAATTGAAACCGGCAACATCCTTGAAAGATGAAAATTCATATGTATAGCCCTTACAGTGAAAAGATCGTTAAGTAATCCCAATTTATTGTGGGTCATTGGCATTTCGTTTGTATTTCTCCACGATGTTACAATAGAAAGTAGGGTGACAAAACTAGTTCATAATGTGTGTTTTTGTTGAATCTGGTTGTTTAGCTTAGAAATGTTTACGGCTGCTATAAAACGTTGAACGCATTACGTAGCTTGTGAAGTATCCCTTCGAATATCCCTTTGGTATTTCTTGACTTTATATATAGTCCTGCAATAGTAGTTGTCTTAATAGTGTTATGGTTTTATTCGATCTTTGAAAAATATTTCATTATAGTGTGTTCCTCTACGACGACAACAACAACAGACACAACAACAGCAGCAGCAGCAATATCAACCGCAACAACAGGACAGGCAATGAAAACTTATGGGCCACAATGTACATGTCAGTCTGACCACAATTTTACCACAATTACTCCAATACAACCTAAAGAAAAAATTAACAAGCTGAAGAGTGAGATAAAGATAGACAGAAAAGAAACCATCTCGTATAAAAATACGAAGCGTTCAGCACCTGACAACCGAACGTCCTCTAGAAATATTGGAATTCTTGGAATACTTGTTTTGGTACTTCCGGTAATATTTGTGGTTACAAATGATTTGTTGAGCCTTGGAAAACGATTGAACAGAAAATGAAGATAAAGCTCCAAATATATGACACACAAAAAGCTTTAACATATATTTTTACTGTAAATTATTGTATATGGTGAATAATTACATTAAGGGTGTTTAAAATTATCCTCGTGGCTTTCAGCAGATACCTTCTGCAATGTCATGATTAAGACAATATTCTGTGTTAATACTGTAATAATTTTAGTACTAATGAGCATTTCCTGAAAGCATTTTTGTTACAACTGTATCTGGATAAGTCAAAGGCCATCACATATTTAAAATTATAGTTATTTCATCCCGCACAGGAATCGAACCAGGGACCTTTGGCTTTGTAGTCCGATGCGTTAACCACTACACCTATTCGTCAGAAAAATTCAGATTTGTTGTTGGTATAGGTGGTTGTTTTCTTTTTTTTTGTATTATCGTCGTCGCGTCGTCGTTGTCGTTGTTGTTGTTGTTTTCATTGATGTTTTTGTGCAGGATTTTTTGTTGCTGGAAGCGGTTTATTTTGTAAAAATATGTAATCTCATGCTGATCATACTTAAATCTTCCTTTCGAGTAAGGTACACCATATGTGGTTTTGATCAATTCTCAGTTGAAATATATCAGCTGACTTTAATAACACTTTCTGTTTGACTTGTACTCCTATTTGCTTGTTGTAATTATCATTTATTATTTTTATTTTTATTATACTTCATATTAATTAATCAGTAATAATGAATTATAATTTATTATTTTTTTATTATTTTTATTACTTAAAAATTATTTTATTATTTTTTATTATTATTTTTATTATTTTTATTACTGAATCAGTAATAATAAATTATAATTTTCAAAATTAAAGTTTTGCCAAGTATACTCGTATTCATTGTTGTTCATTTGGATTTTTGTTGATCGTGAGATGGTTTTCCTATTCAACTCGGATTACTAGATATGATTCCAAGTTTCATAGATTTTGTGTGATATAAAATTTACTATATCTAATATTAGTATCTTTGGATTGTTATTTTGAAACTCCTGGGATGATGCCTCTACTGATGGACCCTAGGTCCCCGAGGGTATTCGCCAAGCCAGTCGTAAAACTTGTCTGAGATGATTATTCATTGATTTGTTACAGAAATTACCAGTATTTAGCAAAATTCAAAAATAATAGAAATACTATGGGTTCATTCCTTGTATTGCACATGGTAATTCTCCTTAGCTGAAATTTGGCTTTCTATTTCGGTATTTTTGGTTGAGTACTTCTTGTTAAATATAGGTTTGGTTTTTGGTCTTCCAAATGTTTCGGTTTTAATGCTGCTGATGAGAGGTAACTCCTTGAAATGCGTCATATACAGCATAGTATAAATTTACTATATTTAATATTAGTATCTTTGGGTTGTTATTTTTAATGCGAAAGATACATGTAGGTAATGCATACTTTGTTGAGTTACGACTTATCAGTTGTGCTCAAAGCCAACAACGTTTGAAGCCGAAATGATAATCCAGAGTCTTGAATTGCTGAGTGAAATACCAAACGTTAAAAAAATGGGCGCAAATGATTCAACCGCTACATTACTAATGGGTTTTTACCTCCATCGAATAACTACTATTCGAACTTCTATTTAAGTTGTTTTGATACATTGTATAAATGTAGATAGATATTGTAAGCACTATCGAATATGAAAAAGTCTGCTGACGCCATGTTTCTCAGAAAGAAGCCAGTCGCCAAATTTTGTTACGAAAAATTTATATCAGTTGCACTTAAAACTGGTCACATCTTTTCACTATGGGTATTTCTTTTGGAATTGTAAAAACATTTACACAGCAAAACAAAAACATGAACCAAATATTACTTATTAACATCTTAGCAACAATGATATGACTAAGATGTTCCAAAGTAGATACAATCAAAAGAGGTTATTGTTGTTGTTTTCATTGATGTTTTTGTGCAGGATTTTTTGTTGCTGGAAGCGGTTTATTTTGTAAAAATATGTAATCTCATGCTGATCATACTTAAATCTTCCTTTCGAGTAAGGTACACCATATGTGGTTTTGATCAATTCTCAGTTGAAATATATCAGCTGACTTTAATAACACTTTCTGTTTGACTTGTACTCCTATTTGCTTGTTGTAATTATCATTTATTATTTTTATTTTTATTATACTTCATATTAATTAATCAGTAATAATGAATTATAATTTATTATTTTTTTATTATTTTTATTACTTAAAAATTATTTTATTATTTTTTATTATTATTTTTATTATTTTTATTACTGAATCAGTAATAATAAATTATAATTTTCAAAATTAAAGTTTTGCCAAGTATACTCGTATTCATTGTTGTTCATTTGGATTTTTGTTGATCGTGAGATGGTTTTCCTATTCAACTCGGATTACTAGATATGATTCCAAGTTTCATAGATTTTGTGTGATATAAAATTTACTATATCTAATATTAGTATCTTTGGATTGTTATTTTGAAACTCCTGGGATGATGCCTCTACTGATGGACCCTAGGTCCCCGAGGGTATTCGCCAAGCCAGTCGTAAAACTTGTCTGAGATGATTATTCATTGATTTGTTACAGAAATTACCAGTATTTAGCAAAATTCAAAAATAATAGAAATACTATGGGTTCATTCCTTGTATTGCACATGGTAATTCTCCTTAGCTGAAATTTGGCTTTCTATTTCGGTATTTTTGGTTGAGTACTTCTTGTTAAATATAGGTTTGGTTTTTGGTCTTCCAAATGTTTCGGTTTTAATGCTGCTGATGAGAGGTAACTCCTTGAAATGCGTCATATACAGCATAGTATAAATTTACTATATTTAATATTAGTATCTTTGGGTTGTTATTTTTAATGCGAAAGATACATGTAGGTAATGCATACTTTGTTGAGTTACGACTTATCAGTTGTGCTCAAAGCCAACAACGTTTGAAGCCGAAATGATAATCCAGAGTCTTGAATTGCTGAGTGAAATACCAAACGTTAAAAAAATGGGCGCAAATGATTCAACCGCTACATTACTAATGGGTTTTTACCTCCATCGAATAACTACTATTCGAACTTCTATTTAAGTTGTTTTGATACATTGTATAAATGTAGATAGATATTGTAAGCACTATCGAATATGAAAAAGTCTGCTGACGCCATGTTTCTCAGAAAGAAGCCAGTCGCCAAATTTTGTTACGAAAAATTTATATCAGTTGCACTTAAAACTGGTCACATCTTTTCACTATGGGTATTTCTTTTGGAATTGTAAAAACATTTACACAGCAAAACAAAAACATGAACCAAATATTACTTATTAACATCTTAGCAACAATGATATGACTAAGATGTTCCAAAGTAGATACAATCAAAAGAGGTTATTGGCTGTTGTGTGTTCCACATACACCACAACCTGAATGCAGGATGAGAATTTCGTTGCTATACAAACATCTTCGCATTTTAACTAAAACAACGATAGGAATTAGTTGATCAACAGAGGATAAATTGCTAAGGACGTAATGGCTCGTTCCACATTCATCCAAAATTGAATAAAGGATAAACATTTGAAAGTTTGAAAACAAAATAATCAGTTATCCAGTCATTTCAAATTGATGATGAGTGAAGTCTTAATTCGAACAAAGACTGATGAATCACGCGCTAAAAAGGACTTCGACTCTGATATTCTATTCGTATTTAAAGGACTTGTGATAATTATTCAAAAACCTTATTTCCAGAATTAGTAAATAAAACTAAGGATCCATTCTGCCATAATTTTCCTGTATTGAAAAGAGCAAACGAAGGAAGATGTTTTAATTGCACAAAAATAACTTCAAGTTGGCAATAGCAAAGAAGGGGTGTATCTTAACAGATATCCACACAATCACAAAAAGAGTTCACGATTCATATCGCTTCAAAAATATTCATTTTACTTTAAATTTTATTGATCAAATCATTCAAGCAAGATCTTGAGTGTATGTTGATTTTGACAATAAGACAATAAGACACTTGTGTCGTGGTGTGAAAGCGAACAAAAAAGACGGACAAAAGAAAGTATTAGTGTATTTTGGACTTTACAACATTTTATTAGATCTTTTCGAAACAATAATTTATTTTTGGACTTAAATATTATTTGACATTTTTAAGAACTATTTTGAATGTTTTAGAGTTTATTACATGTTTCGAACAATTGAGTTAATCCCGCCATATAGTTATGTAATGTAAATCCCTTTTCATGTTTTGAAATGTTTGTCTATTAGCGATTTCATTCACTCTAGTCTGTCTAATTATGTCTCTCTTTTTACTTATTGTTATTTGTTGTTACACATTGTGCTAAATTGTCCATAATGTGTTAATTGAATTTATTGCCCTTTCAAATCAAAAATTTGTCATGTCAACGCGAGTAATTCAATTTCGTATAAATACTTTGTATACTTTTTTATAAAGCAGTATTGAACTGAACGTACGCGATCTCTGTAAAAGTTATAATATTTATTGCTGGACTTATTAATACATATTTCGCGGTAACCAGTCTTTGTTGCTGGAGTTTGTGCCCATAGTCGGTGGTCCTATTTTGACAATGTATGCATCCTCATATTCTGCGCGGTTGCACGTCGGTACCCATCTCATTGTCACAAGAGACCCAGAATATCTCGCTGTGTCAACCCATCATCATGCAACACTAAAATCTAGTTGTGTCAATTGTACCTGTAAGGATATTGTTCCCTATTATAGGATCTTACCCACGAAATATTTGAATATAATAAAATTAAAAACTTTTTCTTTATTTCTCAAGGGCGAAAGCACTCAATTTATTTTTGTTGTCAGTTTAAAATATAAATTTAAATTAAAAAAAAATTCTATGCCTTTTGTTTATGTATATCAATTTCATGACGGTATATTGTAGGACATTTAAAAATTAAATTCGTATTTTAAAAAAAAGCGTAAGATAATTTGCGTTCGAGCAGAAACATTATATGTGAGGTATTTAAAGTTCATTAATTGTAAGTACTTTTATATCTGCATTAAGGTTTCTGCACTGAAATAGGTTATTTTCTTTTTAACGGAAGATACCAGGATACAAATGTCACAAGAGAACTCGATCACGTGGTCAATTATGGACCACACATCTAAAGTCATTCGATTTTTCCCTTGTTCTAGATTTTTTCATTGACTTTCGATTTACGATTTTTAATCGGCCATTATTTTTTTCCGTCTTGCATGATCAATTTTCTGCTACTAAAGTCGTATATTTCAGTTTGCGGTACACGTACACACGCGAAATTGGTGTCAGCAAAAATAAAAGGACGTTTGTATCTTAGTAAAAATTAGAAAAAAATCCATTTGACCCCAAGTTCCTCGTACATAAACCCACACGATGCAGTGCAATGGAAAGGCTTTGTTATTACACAAAATCATGTACCTACTACATGTACATGTAGATAATATTACTCTATAACCTTTTATCTGTTAAGTATAAACATTTTAACGTTATATTACTATGTTGACAATCAATGGTACATTTAAATATAACCAGCTCAAGGTCAAATTTATTTACTTTCAACAATTTGATTCTATTGTTCATGAACCACCCTTATATATATATATAATATATATCATTAAGTACTTATATATTCTATTTTCCACGTGATGATAGTTTAAAACACGTGTTATGATAAATCATTTTGTAAACATTACTGGTAAGTCAGTTGATTTATTTTTAAGAGACTACAATTTCACTAACGTTAGGTTTTAAAATCTATCGTTCTTTTCTGAATTTCGGCATGTAAACATATCTTGATATTTTACTTATTTGTTTTTTTCTATTTTTATTTTATTATTGTCGCCTAACGTCAGGCGTGTTCCGTGTTCATCGGTATTGTACATCGGTTTTGTTGTATTCTGGCCTTGATAATATCGCTACACAGAAGCTTGGAATATTGAATGAAATGATGTGCATATATTTTTTCATTGTAGGATTTCGTTACTACGTCGACACGATCGAGTTCACTCTGTTAAAAAATCACGGGATTCACTCTATTTTACTTCCGTGCTTTGTTTCTTGAGAATTGTCGAATGTAACATACATGTTTCAACTCGGGGTTGGAATAGCTGATGGTTAAACCTATGGAACTGGTTTGTAACAGGTCAGACTATCTTGCTTTTCATGATAGAGTTTAGTGTTCTTTGTTGTTATTTTTGTCTGAAAAGCTGTTGATTGATTGGTATGTCTTTGTTGACTTTTTTCAATTAACTGCATCGTTCACACCAACATGTTCCATCCTGAATTGCATACAATCATTGCCGCTGGACGTTTACAATAATCAATCAATCGAACTATCCTATTATTTGTTTTACATGTATGTTTAATTTTTTTCTGTTTTTCTGTTCATAGATACTGAAAATTCGGAAACTATTGCGATGTTTTTATTAGTGTGAAAAATGCGACAGGGTTGTAATCGCAATAATTTAAACTCGCATTTGGAATTTCTTATATGAATGAAGCGGATTTTTCTCAATATTTCAAAAATTAAAATCGAGTGTTGGTCTAAAATGACAAAATCGCAATAATAAATGCACGCAATTATTTCTGAATTTACAGTACTTAACTCAAAGTAGCAACACATTTAAGTTGTTTTGATAAAACGGACGTACAAAAAACGGTAATTTTAAATAATCATTGTATATATTTAAGTATACCGCAGTTAAATTGATAAATCGCTTGTAGTTTACACACACATTGTGTTCAAAATCAGCTCGTTGACGGTGAGAAATGCATAATATTGTTGTTTAATATCTGTCCATCAATTTAATTTAGAATCTGGCGGGCGGCTTCGGACAGCGAAAGGGGAAACTAGGTTCGCTATCAATTAGAAAAATTCTTCAGATTTAAATTTCCGAAATTCATGTCAGAGTGATCATTTGTTAAGATCTGTCAATTATTCCTGAAATTTTAAAAACTAAAATTAAGAAATTTCATCCCTACAAACGGTTTTTGTTCATGCAGTGAAGAAAATAAAATTGTAGGAGCTTTAAGTAACGGTCGTATATCATAGGAACTTTACGGCCGTTGGCTTGTTCCTGTATATTATGCATTAACAGTCCTTCTCTAAATTACATGTTTTAATTTGTATTCTTGTTTCAGAGTAATCTCTTGAAATGTCTGAATCTGCTAAGTGTGGTATTGGCAGGTTTCGTTTTCAGAGTTTACAATGTTGTGCAACTATATTATGTTTTACTGGAATTTACAGTTTGTCGAGTTTAACGACATCCACCTTATCAATATACATCAGTTCACAAATCACTACACTAGAAAGACAATTTGGATTTTCCAGTGCACAAAGTGGTTTTATTCTTAGTTGTAATGATGTTGGATTTCTGGCAGTGACTTTATTTATTAGCTACAGAGCCACAAGCGCACACATTCCTCGAACATTGGGTATTTCTACCATTCTGTATGGAGTTGCAGGAATCCTGTGTTCCTTGGCTTATTTTTTACATCCAAGTTCATCTAATGAAGTTGGACAGAAAAATGAATCCGTCTTTCATCAACGGGAAATGCCAGATTTACAGTTATGTACACGTGATGTTAATCGATCGATCCTTAACGAAAATCAGTGCAAAGAGGGCAAGTTAGAAAAAGTTGGAACCGCGTCATCATTTACCCCAGTTGCCCTGTTCATTATAGCTTTAGGAATGGCATTACAAGGCTTAGGGAAGTCCCCAAGAACACCATTTGTGTCTTATTATATTGATGAAAACGTAGATAAAACAAAGACTTCAATGTATTTAGGTAAGTTCATATTGAAGATCTGATGTTACACTGCAATTAGCTGAATTGTCGTTCTGAAAAGGGAAATTCAGAAGATTTTCTCAAATAAGTTTGTTTTACGTAGATAAGGAGGTAATGGTGTTTCCTATTGTTTATGCGATTCCGGTCAAATTTGTAAATCAAGGCTTTTTAAAGCAATCATGCAAAAACCAAACAAAAGTAATAAATTATTTAGGAATCTTAATTAAATTTAAGTTTATGAAGGTATTCTACTAATTATTGTTAAAAAAAGACACAGAGAAGAAAAGAAAATAGGAGAAAAAAATATTGTTATACAGAAAAAACACCAAATAGTATGGTAAACACAGAAACGAAGGGTTTAAATGTATACATGTATGTACTGGTAGTTACATGTTATATATATTTTTTTTAAAGCTGATTAAAAGTACATGTTAATGTCTACTGTTACACCAAACATTGAGATGTTGTAACTTTTTATGAATTACACGCGCATGTAGTGTAGACACAGAAACACGTCTTACAAAAAGATACAAACTTTTCCGTTTAATATAATGAATATGAGAAAAATGATAATTAATGTCCATAAGTTGAATAAAAGTCTTGTCATTGTCCTTTTTTGCAGGAACAATCATGGCAGTCGGTATTTTTGGACCAGCATTGGCTTTTGGTCTAGGTGCCTTTTTTACCAATATGTATGTTACTCTAGAAGGTATGTTCTCAGCATATAAAATATTCAAATAAAAGAATTATAAAAAAAAAAAAACAAAAAAACAAAAAACAAAAAGACACAAAAACTTGAGGAACCTTCGATGAAAATTTAGACCTTTACATCCGTTTGTCACACTAATTTTGATTCAATTTACATAATAATTACACCTTTTATAAGAATGCTGTAATCTGATTGGTTCATTAGAGGGGTATTTTTCACAAATAGTTTGCATTACAAACGATTTCAGAGGCAGCGAGGTATTTGCCAAAATGTATTTCCGCTTTTTTACCCTCTGCCGTGGTATTTGCGAAAAATTCTCTTGTCCATCTGGACGCTTGAAATGTCTACATCATCACTGCGTTAGTAAAATCGTTTGTAGATGGAAACATTTTATTTTGACATTCGGTGTAATTAAACAGATACATCATGCTTGGGAGGGATATTTGCGAAAATACCAGTCTCGAGACAAAATTTCCCTCGCCCGTCATAAATGCCACAATGACCAAATAAACCAAAAAAGTTTTGAGTAGTTTTGATACACGTGATGCTTACTCTTCGACTGTAGATTTGATAAGTCTGTTTTAGATATACTATACTGAAAACGGATACTTGGCACTAATGTAAGACGGCCAAGGAATTAATGTTCTATTGTTACACAGTATGAGTTATAAGCTGGTGTCAGTTTTATCGCAACATATTTGTGAAGTAGTTAATGGTAATAATCAGGTAAGTTGGTATCGAAAAAAGATTGTGTTTGGTTTTTTTTCTGTTATTTTGTTTTTTGTTTTTTGTTTGTTTGTTTTTTTTTGTGTTTCTTTTTGCTCTTCTTCTTGTTGTTTTTTTTTTTTTTTGGGGGGGGGGGGGGGGAAGGGCATTATAACTAAAATCTCGAATCCAATAAACAGATAACAGAAATTATGAAACATTTATGATTTGTTTTAAATTGTTATTTAGATGTTGATATAACACCAAAAGATCCACGTTGGATTGGAGCCTGGTGGTTAGGATTTCTAATTTTTGGTATAGTCAGTATCATTTTTGCTTTACCATTGTTTTGCTTTCCAAAACGCTACAAAAGGAAAGACGTGAAAGATGACTTAGAATCACGGACAAATGTAACATTTAAACACCATATCAAAGGTAATATATTAATTCAACATGCCAAATTTCAGTTTAACTGTAAAGTTTAAATTTATGAGAAGGTTATTTATGAAATCCAGGTAACAATTGTTGAATATGAAATATATGGACGTAAATGCTTTTAAACTTCCAGTCGTCGGAAATTCGGTGTTGATTATGTTACGTTCACCTCTCTCAAGTTTCAAACATTTATAGGTTGTTGTTTGTTCATCACCGAATCGTGATATTTTACGGGACCTGAAATAAGCAGCATGACGACTGGTGTCTTCTAACAGACAGGGACTACTTGCCTATCTGGACCACCTGAGTTTCCAGTTTTTGGTGAGGTCCATGTTGCCCATTATTTGTGTGTGCTGTGTTCCGCCCTTCTTTCTAACAGGCAGGGACTGCTTAGCTATCTGGACCACTTGAGTTTCCAGATTTTTAGTGGGATCCATGTTGCTCATTATTTGTGTGTGCTGTGTTCCGTCCTTTCTTCTAACAGACAGGGACTACTACCCATCTGGACCACCTGAGTTTCCAGGTTTTTTGTTTTGTTTTTTGCTTGTTTTTTTTTTTTTTTTTTTTTTTGGTGGGGGGGTCCATGCTGCTCATTATTTGTGTGTGTTGTGATCTTGGTTTTTTATCTTGATTATGACTATTGAATAGTCCTTCCAACCAAATTATTTGACTTATAAATTACTTCATATTTGTTGTCGAATTGTACAGGAAATTGTACTGTATAACCTCTACTTACACAATGACTAAACACCATTATTTGTATATAATTTCATTATTTATCTTTTTTGTAGGATTTTTAGCTACCGTGGTACGTTTATTTAGGAATGGTTGTTTTACATTTTCTTGTTTGGGATCGTGCGCTCAGATGTTCTTCGTGGCGGGTATGGTTTCGTTCTTGCCGAAGTTTTTGGAAACACAATTCACTATTCCGGCTTGGCATGCAAATTTACTCATGGGTATGTTCAGTGCTAATTACAGAATTCAACGTTTTGTAAATAAATTAAATAAAAAATTACTTCGTTTTGGGTCACCAGATAATGGAAAATACTTGCAAATCTAGTAATAAATATCAAGAGAAATGTTATACCAACTGAACATATAAAATAAGTACAAATTTAGAGAACAGAAAAACTAGAAACAAATTTGCAGAAAAATCTGCGAAGAATACCTCAAAACGAGAAACAGAAAATCTGAACTTGACATCACAGCTAAAACCTTAAATTAGTTAAAATGTCACAGTTTATAACTTTTGCAGTTTATAAATACAACAAGAAATAAACTTTTCTTCTTGTAATTAAAATTTTAATTGTCGAAAATCTGATAGGCTTAATGCAATGTTCGTCCGTGTATTGGTTTCTCTAGACGCAAGTCTCGCCGATCCAGTTTTTTTGGCTGGGAGCATATAGACACCATAAAATGGCAATATGGCAGACACCAGTGTAAGTGAAGTTTTTATAAAAACCCTTTTATTCTGACAAAGCGGATACATCAGACATGATGGTGAGAGTTGCTGCTTGACGAAAACTTCTCCCTAACAAGCAGATAAAAGAGTCAATACAAATTGTTCATTTTTCTTATTGTTTAAGGCGCACTTAATGTGACTTCAGCCTCTATTGGAACGTTAATTGGAGCCTATATAGTATACAGATTCCGCCTATCACCTTATAGTTGTATCAGACTGTCTGTGTGTATAGTGGTCATCACGTCCTTTGTCCCAGTCTTGGGTTTTTTTATTGGTTGTAACAATCCAGATATAGTTGGATACAATGTTCAGAGGTATACATTTTCTAATATATATTTCTATAACTTAAGAAAAATAAAAGATTCTTATTTTTATAGATGTAAAAAGAGAATATAATGCTTTCCAAAACATGTATACCTTTATGTTCTAAAGGTCCGAGCATATTCAGAACGAAAATAAAATTAGTTGGGTATGTTCCGGATGATCAGAGATTTCGAAGGAAAATTATAGATTTTTTTCAAAAGAAAAAGAAAGTAGGTTCAGTGTGGTCAATAATTCAGCCTTGCATAATTATTTTTAGGGGGGGGGGGGGGTCACTAGATAATGGAAAAACATGCAACTTAGTAATAAATTTCAAGGGAAATGTCAATTATAAAAAAAGTACGTTACAGTACAGAGACTAGACAAAATAGAAACAATTTTGCAGAAAAGACTGCAAAGAATACCACAAAACGAGAAGTTAGCATTCGATCGATTTTGCAGAAGGGATTTGAAAATACTTTTAATAAATACTGAATATTGTTTTCTTTGTTTCAGTGATACTAATGTATCAGTATGTATGGAGAATTGTAACTGTGACCAAGATAATTTCTTTCCTGTCTGTGGATCAGATAACAGGAATTACTTCTCATATTGTCATGCTGGGTGTACTGGACGTAATAAACAGGTATATTAAACTATTTAATCGAGTGAGCACTCATGACAAAAGCAACAATTTTGCTATCTTAATAATCATATGCAATTAGTATTGAGCAAAGTTTATCGTTTAGTTTGTTTGGATGGGGTTTTACGCAATTTTCAGCACATTTGGGTATTTCTCGGCGGCCAGTTTTTTATTGGTGGAGGAAGCCGTAGTACCCGGAGAGAACCACCTACCTTCGGTAGGAAATTTGGCAATCCTTGTCAATTAAGATCAGAGTCGAACATTTGAGGAATATTTTAATATTTTAGATATCAAAAATGCTATTGTTTTATGTAGATTTAGAACTACCAATCATAGGCTACCGATCGAAACTGGTAGGTGGCAAAATGTTATTAGACAAAACCGTTTATGTTTATTATGTAACGATAACAGTATTGGGGATGAGTTCCATTACATTTTAGATTGTAAATTTTTCAATGATAAACGCAAAGAACTTATTTCGAAGAATTTTACTAACAGACCGAATATACTTAAATTCGCTTCACATTTTTACAAATATACGGAAATCAGTCTTGATGAAGCTTTGTAAATTCATTAGATGTATAAACTCATGTGTTTATCCTCCTGGCTAGATATTTCATGAACCTCTCTCTGCCTGTTTGTTTTGTTTGTTTGTATATATTGTATATAGTCTTGTTTGTGTTTGATATGTATGTTGTCTCTGTACTAATGCTATGCATTGGATTTATGAGAAATAAAGATATAAAACACACGTCGCCACAGGTGAGATTCGAAATCACAACTTCAGTGTTGACAGGCTAGTGATCATTAGTAGTCATGACGGGAAAAAAGCCCCTTGAGAAAAGTACTTGCAAATAATATCTGAACGATTTATCTAAATTGATACTTTAACTGTACTATTAAAAAAATGTTAATTTTTGTGAAAAATAAGCTTTATCTCGCCAATGGTTCTTTTGGCATTAATTTTTGCTCTTCAAAAATTTTGGGATTATTATTTTGGTATTCAATATTTTATAGACCTGAAGTACAACTGATGAGTCGTAAATCGACGAAATGTGCACATGTAGTGCAGAAAAACTGATATGAAAGAAATCTTGATATTCTACAGAATAGTATGGATAAAAGTACACATAAAATGTCTCGTAATGGATAAAGTAAAAGTCATGGTATAATGAGCATTTCCGTAGTCTTTCTATGACCACCGTTATCTCTTGGTTTCCTTATTACATAAAGACCCTGCGCTTCTGGACTGAAAAGAGTGCTTTTTTGCTGGACAAGCGATCATGCTTTGCTGAAATCATTTTTAGGAGATGGAAACTTAGACCTTTTGAATTAATAAGTCTTTTGTATGAAAAACAATTGCAGATCATTCATGATAATAAATAAGAAGATGAAATTTTGGATTGACTTTAAAAAATTTTAAAGTCGTTACCTGGATTGTCGCTCAGTTGGTTGGCTTTTGAGCCTTTTGGTTTCGTGCATATCTGCCGATGACGAAGTTTAATCCAGAAATTATTTTACAGATATTTATAGACTGTGAATGTATAGGACAGAACGCTACAGCTACACCAGGGCTCTGTACTCCAGATTGTCAAATGTTGTATGTCTATCTCTCCGTTGTGTTTCTCTTTGCCATGACAATGACGGTTACCATAATGCCAGAATATATTTTTGTAATGAGGTAAAAACTATTTTATCTCAAAACACCTGATAAGTCAAGGTTTTCGGTCCCAAGATAATACTTTGCATTTTATTATTTCTTTATATATCAAACTTTCAATTATTATTTTTAATGGTTCCCACAACATTTATTTAATGAGAGTTACTCATGTGTGACTCAAGTGTCTGTACTGCAGTATTTCAGGTTGAAAAAAATATCATCAAAATTTACAAAAAACATAAGTATTATAACTTTGGTTATTTTATAGACAGATAATAAAAAAAAACTAAAACGCGGTGCAAAATATAATTTGTTTCAGAAAATATATTTCTCTATTATCTTCAATGTCATAATGTTCAATATAACAATTAAAACTTACATTTATTGTATTATATGGATTTTCTAACAGAGTAGTTTGGCAATGTTCGGGGGAAATATCTGCTGGGCATACTTCAAATCTGGTTTGTTCTCACTCAGACAATATTAACTTGTCACTACTTCGTAGTAACTTTGAATAAACTCTTTATCTCATCATTTTTCTATTACATGAATAAAAAGTATGAACTAAGTCTAAATATTCTATCTGTGTAGATGTGTACATGACAAGGACAAAGCCATGGCCGTAGCTTTCAGAACATTGCTAGTAACACTTCTTGGTAAGTGACAGATTAGAATTAGGCTAAATTTGGTGTCCTATTTCCGGGCTAAATCGTTTTTCACTTGTCTTCGGTTTACATCTTTTGAACATGCATTGTTTAGTGTGAGGCAGAACAAGGGGTGATACAGAGGAGAATTTTTTTCTTATATCACGTGCATCATTAAATTCTTTACTTTATTTCCTTTTCATGTTTTTTTTTTGCACCCCTTGTTCCCAATTCTTAAATTTTTATTCGTTTATTCAATTTTCAAATCAATATACTATTTGTTTACACTTATTTTAAGGATATGAGCATAATTGTATATATACGTTTACAGGGTGGTTCCCAGGACCAGTCGTAGTTGGTAAAGTTGTGGATACATGTTGTCGTCTGTGGAATACAAATTGTGGAGAAAAGGGGTCTTGTTCTTTATATGATCTGGTGGACTTCCGGTATAGACGTCATGCGTTGGATCTTGGTGTCAGGCTATTTGCCGTTTTAATGTATATTTTAGCATTTTTATGTGCCAGACGAAGGACCGACTTAAAATCAGCCCCAAAACTTGACTTGGAGAAGCCCATAGTACCGGAAGGCGAAACTCTGATTAGTTTTAAGGCAAATGGGGAAAATAATTGTGTCACAGAAAAATCAGATAGCGGTGTGGGGAATTAATTGAATTATATTGAAACAAATGAAACATAAAAGGATATGTAATATGCTTCAATGAGACAGCGTTCCGTCAGAATAAACAGGCTAATAACATCTACAGGGGCCTTCAGGTGGCCTTTAAACATGAGCAACAACCTATATGAAAATGGCACCAGAATTATTTTGGCCAAAACAAATCAACAATAGTTACAAAACAAGCATGGAATCCTATATAGAGAATAGACTGAAAATACAGAGTCCTGCCACAGAATATGACTACATTTTATTTTTTATAGAACTTTGGTAAACTGTTTCTTTAAAAGTATCTTACATAGAATGTAATCATTGTTTTATACTTTTTTGTTGCCCATTTCAGTTTTTAGAACGATACATCTTCTAATCAGATAGGATTTATCATTTTCCTAGAACGTCCTCAAATCATTAGCATTACCTGTTTATAGTTTTATAACTTGTTTTTATCTATCTGTATATTTTTATTATCCCTCTTTAGCCTTCTTACACGTATGTTGATCATTTTTAAAATAACTATACAAAGATATGATGATGTGAGCATTATTTTTTGTATTCTGATTGCAATATATTTTTTATTAATATTTTATAAATGAATACAACTTTATATACTTTTCTTATATATTTGTTATTTTGTAAATGTTTTATACGAGGTAATCGATTTTGAATTACTTGACTATCCTCGTTTTTATATATGTTTAGAGCCTCTGTAAAATTTGATACGACCAAACCCCTTTCCACGGTGTAAATATCGGAGAAGAATACTGAAGCAATTATTATCTACCGAAATTCCAAAATCCAGAATCCAAAGATGGGCGAATATTGCACGCTATTTTTTTATTACGTTTTACATGAAATATTACGTTGCTATACAATAATGAAAAAAATAATACTTAGTTTGGAACAGTTTTATAACAGAAAATGCACAAATGCTGATAAAATAAAATCTCTCATGCATAGCCACCTCTCAAAATAGGGTTTTTGTTCCCTTCCTTTCTGTGTAACTTTTAGTATGCTCTTAAGGTTTTTGTGTTATTGTATTATCTTCCTTGAGGAAAACTGCTGAGAATAAGTCATTGAATTATATTGTGCTTCAAATTTTGTATCATACTCCTATGAATTTTTATTCTTCCGTTAATGGTTCATTCATTGTTAGTATTAGTTTTATTTAAAGTAAGTTCAACAAGATAAATCTCTTTATTGTACATACTGGATTCGTCCTTATTGACAGCCAAAATATCATTCAAATATCTAAAAGTGTTATTAATTTTTTGTATCAGATGTGTTTTTTTTTTTTTTTGGGGGGGGGGGGGGGTCTTTGCTGATTTTAGACAAAAATTGTGATTCGTAATAATACAGAAACTGGTCCGCAATAAGTGATGAACACTTAATCCCCATTGGAACTCCGATAACGTAGCGATATACGGAATCTCCATAGCCAACAAAAATGTTATCTAGTAAAAAAAATTTCTATTAACCGGTAAACTGTGGAAACCCAGGCTGTTTTTCGTAAATTAACTTATTTTTTTTAATGATTATACAGATGTTTATAAATGACTCTTTCCATGATTTTTCCAACACAGCTTACTAACGATATTGGTCTATAACTTGGTTATCTTTTTTTTAAAAAATAGGTATCACATTGGCGATTTTCCAATTGGGGGGGAACTTACATTGGCTCAGGGATTTGTTTAAGATTAATTGTAAGGAACAGCTATCTTATCGGGGAGAAGTTTAAGCATTTTATGACTAATAACATCCGGACCGATTGCCTTGTTTGGATCAAGAATTTTGATAATGTCAAAAATTTCACTACTATGTACGAAAACATCTGATTCTTTCCACAAAGTCTGTAACGGGAGTGTTGTCATCTTCTAAAGTATAGATTAAACATACGGATTTGTTTAATAAATCACACTTCTCGTCGTCCTTCGTCGAATTCATCTACAGTTTCTGGATTTATAACATTTTTCAGCGGAGGAATAGTATTTGTACCTGTGAATCGATCTCTCACTGTTGTGACGTCCAATCAGAATTCTTTTGTCATACCTTTTGACCAATCAGGCGTAACGTTATATAACTTCGTCGAATGTGCCCAGTGAAGTTACCTGGGTACCGGAAACCTAAAAAATCGAGAAATAGGTACTTATACTAATTCAAAAGTGAAGAACTGGAAAATCTGCAACTAGTTTTTTAATTTCTGTGTCTGTCCATTGAGCTCCACTCGGGAAAGACGCAAGTTTTATCCAGTCTCCACTTTCAACTCGTGTAAGAACCCATTAAATCTGTATCCTGTCCAAAAATTATCGATAGAAATTATTTCGGGACTCACCAACACTAAAAGCACTATTGTTCACATTTTCATTTAAGCCATTGTGTAAGGTGAAAGATATTGCAGTTGGGAAATATTGTTCTTTTTGAAGTGCAAACAAATAGATACAGATAAATGCATATTAAGAAGCAACTTTTTGGGTGAAAAATGTCTTAAGTCAAACGGAAAAATATCTTTTATTGAACTCTTTGTATTTAAAATTCTTGTTAAAATTCCATTTTAGACAAAATCCTATAGCAATGTTTAACATCGTAACGTCATTTCAGATGATGAAATTTGTACTGTTTTTGGTAATTCTGGAAACAGCTTATTCACATACCGTCGAAACGCCAATTCGTGAACAAGTAGATACGAAAATGGTCGAAAACGAACAACGAACGAATATCAACGAAAACACGCTGACACAAAACGACCAACCAAAGAATAATTCCGAGCAAAATAAGGTTCCTCTCGGAATGCATAATGATTAACAAGACAAGGACAGTAAGCTGGATATTGAAGATGATGCCATAGCAGAATTCCGACAAAACATGTTGAACAATCTGAAAAATATGAAAGATGAAACACGGAGAAAATTGTTGGAAAATAATCTTAAAAGGATGACCGATGATGATATAAGAAGGAAAATGGAGCAACGTCAAGCGGCAAATCATAATAAGTTTTTATTGGTGGAGGAAGCCGGAGTACCCGGAGAGAACCATCGACCTTCGGTAGGAAAATTGGCAATCCTTGTCAATTTAGATCGGAGTCGAACACACCCCGCCACAGGTGAGATTCGAACTCACAACCCCAGTGTTGACAGGCTAGTGATCATGCATTAGTAGTCATGACGAACTACCTCGAACACTCGGCCACCGAGGCCCCTGTGAATTTGAGATTGTGACCTATAAACTCCCTTTTCATTGTTAAGTTTCTATACAGTACTGTTATACACTATACTTAGATGCTTTAGAGATTTTTGATTTTTCAGAACTTGGGTTCGAATTTTGAAGTGAATTTTAACATCTCTTTTATTCAAACATATCATTGGAGAAACAGTGCAAGGGATGCAACATGATGGGGGAATGCCATATAGCTGTCGTTTCCGGTTGCGTCCATCTAGTTGCAATTTATACTGGTGCATATGAAGCAGAGGTATATTTTTTAAATGATCACATCGGTATTGTAAATAATTTACCATTAATCATGTTTAAATCTAGTTATCTTGATATGCGTGTTTTCATTTTATTTTTAAACTTACGCGAATATTAATTTGTAAATCCGACGAAAGGAAATTATAATGTCATAGCCTAACTTAAAACTTTGGACATGTGCTTTTTATAATGTTTTTCTTTTTTAAGTCAAAGGTTTATGATAATGAACCAAAGCAAAAGCATATGATAAAGATTTCCTCTTACGCGACTTTTAGTTTAGTATGTTCTCTCTTTGGTATGAAGTCTTTTCAATTATCAACCCAACTCGTAGCTTTATTTGGTTCATTTATCGTATACTCCACGTTCAGTGCAATTCATTGACAGTGGAATCAGAAGCATCAAACTTTGGACGAAAACTGAAAGGGACGTAAAACCAATCCTTAAATTGTCTGCTTTTATATAAATCTATCTCTCTTTCTACGGAGATTGGCTTACTGCTTAATATCACTCCCAGAAACACGGAGCAGGAATTATTTTGTTTGTCACGTGTGATGTACATGTAAAACTTACTGGACTATTTATGCGACCTATTCGTGTATGCTGAATAAAAAACGCTTGGCAACACATTTGTGTGTAAATATTTATAAATGTGAAAACTCTAAAAGCGTAATATTCTGTGATCTTTTCAGTTTGCTATATTAAGCTCTTTTTCCTTTTATAATTGTTTTCGATGACATTTAGTGATAGTCCTGTGATGTTGCTTGTTGCTTTGAATAACGCCCGAAGATCTGTAGATGATATACATGATATATGGGATATAGATTATAACATGACATTTTTCATATCACACTTATTATTAGCCCTAGGTCAAGATATTAGCCCGAGAGCCGCTAGGCTCGATGGATGATTTTGACCATGGGCTGATAATGGGTCTGATATGAATAATGACATGTTATGATATTTTTATCATATACTTCATATAAATATTGCCTTACATATGTCATCTGGATAACATTGGTGTGTTATAGGTCTCCATGAAAATTCTTGTCTCAATGATTTCAGTTCATTGCCGTAGTTTACCTCAAGTCGCTGCAAATCGTCATTGTCACTCATGCATTTAGTCAAAATGTTTTGTCACTTAAGGATGTTCGCTGGTCATGTTTTTGGATTTTTGTCAGATGTTCAGAATCATCTGGTTTTATCCATTTGAATGCCAAAAATTATTTTTCCCGCTAACAACCATTTTTCTTTTCATAAATCTTTTGAATGCAGAATAATAAGCCATTTGTTAAAATCTTATTATTTATAAAGCTACATAAAATCAAGATAGCATATTTTCCCCGCCAAACTTTCAATGACTTATATCTCGAAAACAAGCACACGGACCTATAATTTGTTTTCGCTCATTTAGTTTCTTTATTAATCCACTATCAATATTTACCAGTGTCATGAAAAGCTGGTTATTTCGAAACTGAACTGCGAACATCCTTAATGTTCTTCTGTTTGTATTAACATTTTTGAGCGAATTAATATAATCAACAGTTTGGTCCCGGTATCGTCTGCCGTGTTTCTATGTTCTACTATGTTTAGAATCGATTATGGAAACGACTGATTTATAATGTGATTACGAATTAGGGGTGTGATATAAAACGGAAACCGTTGATAACAAATTCATATCAGCCCGCTAAGCCAATTCCTATAAGATTTGGACAGAAATATGTACAATTTCCAATTTTATCGTAGGGTAAAATTTTACCTTTATTTTCTACAAGTATATGATAATGATATGGATCATATATTTAGCGTTGATATAGGTAGTTTTGCCAATATGATATAGTCGGAAGTGAATTTGCCATATCAGACCTTATCCATAATCCGATATTGTGACGTCATAATTGTTGCACCATCAAAATCCGAATCAGATTCGTTGCACGTAACATGGTTATTTTTTTTTTTTTTCGGCCAAGGCCTCGGGATGATATTGGGCCTGATGAGAAAAACGGGGGTACAATAATCCATATTTACCCCTTATTCTTATATTTTCACATAAAAAGAGTATATTTAACGACGGCATTGATCAATTAGCTTTTGTTTAAACCGAATTTCAATTGAAGCATTACTATGTAACTTTACATCAATTGTGCTCTTCATAATATTTATATTGATAATTTTAACTTTGAATGTAGACAAAGTACTTATTAGAATAAAGGACAGGAGAATAAGCTATTAACCGTGTTTAAAAATTCATTTGGCGAACCAGTTGTAGGGATTCCCATAGCTTGTTTTAGAAGGGGGGCCCGCCCTGCCGCCTTTACCTGCCGCCCTTCTGCCCTTTGTGCAAAAATTAAAAAAAATTGCCGCCCTTTTTGCCCCTTGACAGTTCTGTCAAAAAAACCCTTATGGAACCCCAGTTTTACATCGTAAGAAGCTGATAATTGGTAATTGACAAACAGCATGATCAGGTGTTATCTGATTATTGATTTTTACAGGTATCGGTATCCGAGATGTTTGCAAGTGGACACGTGCTACCGTTAATTTTTATTGACATGTGATGACAAAGTCGTTAAGACAAATAAAACCGCATGCATTTACAGGTGTCTGGACGAGATATAAAAATTAAAAGTCGGGATCTGAATAAAAATTAAAAACAAGCTGATAAAGGTGACAGAGTACACGACATTAATTTATTTTCAATGAGTTATTTATAACTTTTAGGTATAGATTTATAAATGCTAGTAAACTTTGCTGTGGCTATTTATAGCGTATGCAAATTTCAACGGGAGACAACTGTAACGCAAATTGTAAAAAAATGTTAATTTTTTCCCTCTTTTGAAGGAAAAAGTGTGATAACACTTCATGGAGTGTTGGCCACATTTTCGGGCAACTGAATTGTGAACTTAAACGATTATTTACCGGGATGTTTTACTTTTAAGCCGAATTTTAACTCTCAAATGCTAACGGGAATAAATGAGGCTTGCTAAAGGGTTTTCGGGATATGGAATAATCACTCGTTCTTTGATTGGGATAGGGACAGTCACATTTAATGTACTTGATTAACTGTAAGGATATAGAATAACAAATGTTTGGAAAACAGGATCTGAGAATGGATTTTTTTCTTTTCTTTTTTTAAGGATATGGAACATTGGATATTCCCTATACAAGCTTTATAAATATTTCTGTGATACTTCATTTTTTTATTGTGATGATGCTTGTTGACTTACCTGGTGACATCTGACAATAACATAGTAATAGTTTGTCTAATGATTTGATCATTTTTCATATCAACAGTTCGATTTTTTTCATTGAAATTTATGCAAAGAACCATTATTCATTAAACCACTTCTTAGCAAATTGAAATGAGATTTATTAAAGATTTTTGCTTCTACAGATATATAAGTCTTATATATTCTATTTTCCACGTGATGATAGTTTAAAATACGTGTTATCATAAATCATTTTGTAAACATTACTGGTAAGTCAGTTTATTTATTTTTAAGAGACTACAATTTCACTAACGTTAGGTTTTAAAATCTATCGTTCTTTTCTGAATTTCGGGATATAAACTTATATCTTGATATTTTACTTATTTTGTTTTCTATTTCTATTTTATTATTGTCGCCTAACGTCAGGTGTGATCCGTGTTCATTGGTATTGCGCATCAGTTTTGCTGTATTATGGCCTTGATAATATCGCTACATAGAAGCTTGGAATATTGAATGAAATGATGGGCATATATTTTTTTCATTGTAGGAGATCGTTACCACGTCGACACGATCCAGTTCACTCTGTTAAAAAATCATGGGATTCACTCTATTTTACTTCCGTGCTTTGTTTCTTGAGAATTGTCGAATGTAACTATCTCGCTACCATCTTCTTTGTTGTTATTTTTGTCTGAAAAGCTGTTGATTGATTGGTATGTCTTTGTTGACTTTTTTCAATTAACTGCATTGATGGGCGCGTTCACACCAACATGTTCCATCCTGAAATGTATACAATAATTACCTCCGGCTTAGCTTGTCGGTCTAGTACAAATTACGGTTCATATTCACATCACCCCAACATGTTCCATTCTGAAATGCAGACAATAATTACCTCCGGCTTAGCTTGTCGGTCTAGTACAAATTACGGTTCATATTCACATCACACCAACATGTTTTATTCTGAAATGCATAAATAATTGCCGCCGGCTTAGCTTGTCGGTCTAGTACAAATTACGGTTCATATTCACATCACACCAACATGTTCCATTCTGAAATGCAGACAATAATTGCCTCCGGCTTAGCTTGTCGGTCTAGTACAAATTACGGTTCATATTCACATCACACCAACATGTTCCATCCTGAAATGCAGACAATAATTACCTCCGGCTTAGCTTGTCGGTCTAGTACAAATTACGGTTCATATTCACATCACACCAACATGTTCCATTCTGAAATGCATAAATAATTGCCTCCGGCTTAGCTTGTCGGTCTAGTACAAATTACGGTTCATATTCACATCACACCAACATGTTCCATTCTGAAATGCATAAATAATTGCCTCCGGCTTAGCTTGTCGGTCTAGTACAAATTACGGTTCATATTCACATTACATTAACATGTTCCATCCTGAATTGCATACAATCACTGCCGCTGGACGTTTAACAATAATCAATCAGTCGATCTATCCTATTATTTGTTTTACATGTATGTTTAGTTTTTTTTTTTCGTTTTTCTGTTCATAGATAATGTAAATTCGGAAATTATTGCGATGTTTTTATTAGTGTGAAAAATTCGACAGTGTTGTAATCGCAATAATTTAAACTCGCATTTGGAATTTTTTATATGAATGAAGCGGAATTTTTTTCAATATTTCAAAAATTAAAATCGAGTGTTGGTCTAAAATGACAAAATCGCAATAATAAATACACGCAATAATTTCTGAATTTACAGTATTTAACTCAAAGTAGCAACACATTTAAGTTGTTTTGATAAAACGGACGTACAAAAAACGGTAATTTTAAATAATCATTATATATATTTAAGTATACAGCAGTTAAATTTTTAAATCGCTTGTAATTTACACATACATGGTGTCCAAAATCAGCTCGTTGACGGTGAGAAATGCATAATATTGTTGTTTAATATGTGTCAAATTTTATCAGTTTAATTCAGAATCTGGCGGGCGGCTTCAGGTAGCGAAAGGAGAAACCAGGTTTGCTGTCAATTAGAAAAATTCTTCAGATCTGAATTTTCGAAATTCATGTAGGGTGATCATTTGTTAAGATCTATCAATTATTCCTGAAATTTAAAAAACTAAAATTAAGAAATTTCATCCCTACAAACGGTTTTTGTTCATGCAGTGAAGAAGATAAGATTGTAGGTCGTATATCATAGGAACTTTATGGCCGTTGGCTTGTTCCTGTATATTATTCATTTACAGTCCTTCTCTAAATTACATGTTTTAATTTGTATTCTTGTTTCAGAGTAATCTCTTGAAATGTCTGAATCTGCTAAGTGTGGTATTGGCAGGTTTCGTTTTCAGAGTTTACAATGTTGTGCAACTATATTATGTTTTACTGGAATTTATAGTTTGTCGAGTTTAACGACATCCACCTTATCAATATACATCAGTTCACAAATCACTACACTAGAAAGACAATTTGGATTTTCCAGTGCACAAAGTGGTTTTATTCTTAGTTGTAACGATGTGGGATTCCTTGCAGTGACTTTATTTATTAGCTACAGAGCCACAAGCGCACACATTCCTCGAACATTGGGTATTTCTACCATTCTGTATGGAGTTGCAGGAATCCTGTGTTCCTTGGCTTATTTTTTACATCCAAGTTCATCTAATGAATTTGGACAGAAAAATGAATCCGTCTTTCATCAACAGGAAATGCCAGCTTTACAGTTATGTACACGTGATGTTAATCGGTCGATCCTTAACGAAAATCAGTGCAAAGAGGGCAAGTTAGAAAAAGTTGGAACCGCGTCATCATTTACCCCAGTTGCCCTGTTCATTATAGCTTTAGGAATGGCATTACAAGGCATAGGGAAGTCCCCAAGAATACCATTTGTGTCTTATTATATTGATGAAAACGTGGATAAAACAAAGACTTCAATGTATTTAGGTAAGTTTATATTGAAGATCTGATGTCATACTGCAATTAGCTGAATTGTCGTTCTGAAAAGGGAAATTCAGAAGATTTTCTCAATTATGTTTGTTTTACCCATTGTTTATGCGATTCACGGCAAATTTGTAAATCAAGGCTTTTTAAAAGCAATCGTGCAAAAACCAAACAAAAGTAATAAATTATTTAGGAATCTTAATTAAATTTAAGTTTATGAAGGTATTCTACTAATTATTGTTAAAAAAAAAGACACCGAGAAGACAAGAAAATAGGAGATAAAAATATTGTTACACAGAAAAAACACCAAATAGTATGAGAAACACGGAAACGAAAGGTCTAAATATCAACAATGTATAAATGTATGTACTGGTTGTTACATGTTATATATATATATGTTTTAAAAGTTCATTAAAAATATATGTTAATGTATACTGTTACATGAAAAATTGAGATGTTGTAACTTTTTAATGAATTACACGCGCATGTAGTGTAGACAAAGAAAACATGTCTTACAAAATATGTTTTAAAAGTTCATTAAAAATATATGTTAATGTATACTGTTACATGAAAAATTGAGATGTTGTAACATTTTAATGAATTACACGCGCATGTAGTGTAGACAAAGAAAACATGTCTTACAAAAAGATACAAGCTTTTCCGTTTAATATAATGAATATGAGAAAAAAGATAATTAATGTCTATTAGTTGAATAAAAGTCTTGTCATTGTCTTTTTGCAGGAACAATCATGGCAGTCGGTATTTTTGGACCAGCATTGGCTTTTGGTCTAGGTGCCATTTTTACCAATATGTATGTTACTCTAGAAGGTATGTTCTTAGCAGATAAAATATTCAAATAAAAGTATTATAAAAAAAAAACCCAAAATAAAGACACAAAAGCTGGAGGAATCAACGATGAAAATTTAGACCTTTACATTCGTTTGTCACACTTATTTTGATTCAATTTACATGATAATTACACCTTATATAAGAATGCTGTAATCTGATTGGTTCATTAGAGGGGTATTTTCACAAATAGTATGCATTACAAACGATTTCAGAGGCAGCGGGGTATTTCCGCTTTTTACCCTCTGCCGTGGTATTTGCTAAAATTCTCTTGTCGGACTGGACGCTTGGAATGTCTACATCATCACTGCGTTTTAGTAAAAGCGTTTGTACATGTTGTAGATGGAAACATTTTATTTTGACATTCGGTGTAATTAAACAGATAAATCGTGCTTGGGGGGGATATTTGCAAAAATACCAGTCTCGAGACAAAATTTCCCTCGCCAGGTATAAATGCAGCAATGACCAAATAAACCAAAAAAGTTTGGAGTAAATTTTGATACACGTGATGCTTACTCTTCGACTGTAGATTTAATAAGTGTGTTTTAGATATACTATACTGAAAACGGATACTTGGCACTAATGTAAGACGGCCAAGGGAATCATATTCTATTGTTACACAGTATGAGTTATAACCTGGTGTCAGTTTTATTGCAACATATTTATGAAGCAAGTTAACGGTAATAATTAGGAAAGTTGGTATCGAAGAAAGATTGTGTTTTTGTTTGTTTTTGCTTTTGTTTTTTGTTGTTGTGTTTCTTTTTGGTGTTTTTTTTGGGGGGAAGGGGGGGAGGGGGGGTATTATAACCAAAATCTCGAATCCAATAAACAGATAACAGAAATTATGAAACATTTATGATTTGTTTTAAATTGTTATTTAGATGTTGATATAACACCAAAAGATCCACATTGGATAGGAGCCTGGTGGTTAGGATTTCTAATTTTTGGTATAGTCAGTATCATTTTTGCTTTACCATTGTTTTGCTTTCCAAAACGCTACAAAAGGAAAGACGTAAAGGATGACGAAGAATCACGGCAAAATGTAACATTTAAACATCATATCAAAGGTAATATATTAATTCAACATGCGAAATTTCAGTTTAACTGTAAAGTTTAAATTTATGAGAAGGGTATTTATGAAATCCAGGTAACAATTGTTGAATATGATATATATGGACGTAGATGCCTTTAAACTTCATTTCTTCTAACAGACAGGGACTACTTACCCACCTGGACCACCTGAGTTTCCAGATTTATTTTGTTTTTTTTTTGTGGGGGGGGGGTCCATGTTGCTCATTATTTGTGTGTGCTGTGATCTTGGTTTTTTTATCTTGATTTATGACTGTAGAATAGCCCTTCGAATTTTCCTCATAGTTTCTGTCTTTGCCAACCAAATTATTTGACTTATAAATGACTTCACATTTGTTGTCGAATTGGATAGGAAATTATACTGTGTAACCTCTATTTAACACCATTATTTATATATAATTTCATTATTTATCTTTTTTGTAGGATTTTTAGCTACCGTGGTACGTTTATTTAGGAATGGTTGTTTTACATTTTCTTGTTTGGGATCGTGCGCTCATATGTTCTTCGTGGCGGGTATGGTTTCATTCTTGCCGAAGTTTTTGGAAACACAATTCACTATTACGGCTTGGCATGCAAATGTACTAATGGGTATGTTCAGTTTTAATTACAGAATTCAACGTTTTGTAAATAAATTAAATAAAAAATTACTTCGTTTTGGGTTACCAGATAATGGAAAATACTTGCAAATCTAGTAATAAATATCAAGACAAATGTTATACCAACTGAGCATATAAAATAAGTACAAATTTAGAGAACAGAAAAACTAGAAACAAATTTGCAGAAAAATCTGCGAAGAATACCTCAAAACGAGAAACAGAAAATCTGAACTTGACATCACAGCTAAAACCTTAAATAAGTTAAAATGTCACTGTTCACTTTTGAAGTTTATAAATACAACAAGAAACCCGTATACTTATAAGTAAAATAAACTTTTCTTCTTGTAATTAACATTTTAATTGTCGAAAATCTGAAGGGCTTAATGCAATGTTCGTCCGTGTATTGGTTTCTTTAGACGCAAGTCTCGCCGATCCAGTTGTTTTGGCTGGGAGCATATAGACACCATAAAATGGCAATATGGCAGACACCAGTGTAAGTGAAGTTTTTATAAAAACCCTTTTATTCTGACAAAGCGGATATATTAGACATGATGGTGAGAGTTGCTGCTTGACGAAAACGTCTCCCTAACAAGCAGATAAAAGTCCATTCAAATTGTTCAATTTTCTTATTGTTTAAGGCGCACTTAATATGACTTCAGCCTCTATTGGAACGTTAATTGGAGCCTATATAGTATACAGATTCCGCCTATCACCCTATAGTTGTATCAGACTGTCTGTGTTTATAGTGGTCATCACGTCCTTTGTCCCAGTCTTGGGTTTTTTTATTGGTTGTGACAATCCAGATATAGTTGGATACAATGTTCAGAGGTATACATTTTCTAATATATATTTCTATGACTTAAGAAAAATAAAAGATTCTTATTTTTATAGATGTGAAAAGAGAATTATAATGCTTTCCAAAACATGTATACCTTTATGTTCTAAAGGTCCGAGCATATTCAGAACGAAAATAAAATTAGTTGGGTATGTTCCGGATGATCAGAGATTTCGAAGGAAAATTATTGGTTTTTTTCAAAAGAAAAAGAAAGTAGGTTCGGTGTGGTCAGTAATTCAGCCTTGCATAATAATTTTTTTTTTTTTTTTTTTTTTGGGGGGGGGGGGGGTCACTATATAATGGAAAATACATGCAACTTAGTAATAAATTTCAAGGGAAATGTCAATAATAAAAAAGTACGTTACCGTATAGAGACTAGACAAAATAGAAACAATTTTGCAGAAAAGACTGCGAAGAATACCACAAAACGAGAAGTTAGCATTCGATCGATTTTGCAGAAGGGATTTGAAAATACTTTTAATAGATACTGAATATTGTTTTCTTTGTTTCAGTGATACTAATGTATCAGTATGTATGGAGAATTGTAACTGTGACCAAGATAATTTCTTTCCTGTCTGTGGATCAGATAACAGGAATTACTTCTCATATTGTCATGCTGGGTGTACTGGACGCAATAAACAGGTATATTGAACTATTTAATCGAGTGAGCACTCATGACAAAAGCAACAATTTTGCTATATTAATAATCATATGCAATTAGTACTGAGAAAAGTTTATCGTTTAGTTTGTTTGGATGGGGTTTTACGCAATTTTCAGCACATTTGACTATTTCGCAGCGGCCAGTTTTTTATTGGTGGAAGAAGCCGTAGTACCCGGAGAGAACCACCTACCTTCGGTAGGAAAATTGGCAATCCTTGTCAATTAAGATCAGAGTCGAACATTTGAGGAATATTTTAATATTTTAGATATCAAAAATGCTATTGTTTTATGTAGATTTAGAACTACCAATCATAGGCTACCGATCGAAACTGGTAGGTGGCAAAATGTTATGAGACAAAACCGTTTATGTTTATTATGTAACGATAACAGTATTGGGGATGAGTTCCATTACATTTTAGATTGTAAATTTTTCAATGATAAACGCAAAGAACTTATTTCGAAGAATTTTACTAACAGTCCGAATATACTTAAATTCTCTTCCCATTTTTACAAATATACGGAAATCAGTCTTGATGAAGCTTTGTAAATTCATTAGATGTATAAACTCATATGTTTATCCTACTGACTAGATATTTCATGAACTTCTCTCTGCCTGTTTGTTTTGTTTGTTTGAATATATTGTATATAGTCTTGTTTGTGTTTAAACTCACAACCTCAGTGTTGACAGGCTAGTGATCTTTAGTAGTCATGACGAGAAAAAAAGCCCCTTGAGAAAAGTACTTGCAAATATTATCTGAACGATTTATTTGAATTGATACTTTAAGGGGGTACAGAACACCTAAGGGAGTTAACTTTTTAAAAATCAGCTAAACCTTTTAATCACATACCGTTAGTAATGAGAAATCAAGATTCTCAATGATCAAAATTAGTGTTTGTCAAACTGCTATATATCCAGTGAAATTATTCCCGTTAGTTGTATGGTTCAAATTTCTTGAAATTTTTATATTTTGTCAACAGGTCAAAGTAGATATTTCGTCAAAACTTTAGGAAAATTAAACGAGCCAATTCTATTTTAGTCAAAGTGTTGACTTAAATTTACTATTACAAAAATGTTAATTTTGTAAAAAATAAGCTTTATCTCGCCAATGGTTCTTTTGGCATTAATTTTTGCTCTTCAAAATTTTGTATTATTATTTTGGTATTCAATATTTTATAGACCTGAAGTACAACTGATGAGTCGTAAATCGACGAAATGTGCACATGTAGTGCAGAAAAACTGATATGAAAGAAATCTTGATATTCTAAAGAATAGTATGGATAAAAGTACACATAAAATGTCTCGTAATGGATAAAGTAAAAGTCATGGTATAATGAGCATTTCCGTAGTCTTTCTATGATCACCGTTATCTCTTGGTTTCCTTATTACATAAAGACCCTGCGCTTCTGGACTGAAATGAGTGCTTTTTTGCTGGACAAGCGATCATGCTTTGCTGAAATCATTTTTATGAGATGGGAACTTAGACATTTTGAACTAAGTCTTTTGCATGAAAATCAATTGCAGATCATTCATGATAATAGATAAGATGAAATTTTGGATTTATTTTACAAAATTTTAAAATTAAGTTGTTACCCTTACCTGGATTGTGGCTCATTTGGTTGCTTTTGAGCCTTTTGGTCTCGGGCATATCTGCCGATGACGAAGTTTAATCCAGAAATTATTTTACAGATATTTATAGACTGTGAATGTATAGGACAGAACGCTACAGCTACACCAGGGCTCTGTACTCCAGATTGTCAAATGTTGTATGTCTATCTCTCCGTTGTGTTTCTGTTTGCCATGACAATGACGGTTACCATAATGCCACAATATATTTTTGTAATGAGGTAAAAACTATTTTATCTCAAAATACCTGATAAGTCAAAGTTTTTGGTCCCAAGATAATACTTTGCATTTTATTATTTCTTTATAAATCAAACTTTCAGTTATTATTTTTAATGGTTCCCACAACATTTATTTAATGAGAGTTACTCATGTGTGACTCTTGTGTCTGTACTGCATTATTTCACCAACTTTTCAGGTTGAAAAAAATATCATCAAAATTTACAAAAAACATAAAAATTATAACTTTGGTTATTTTATAGACAGATACTAAAAAACTAAAACGCGGTGCAAAATAATTATTTTTCAGAAAATATATTTCTCTATTATCTTCAATGTCATAATGTTAATTAAAACTTACATTTATTGTATTATATGGATTTTCTAACAGCTAGAGTAGTTTGGCAATGTTCGGGGGAAATATCTGCTGGGCATACTTCAAATCTGGTGTGTTGTCACTCAGACAATATTAACTTGTCACTACTTCGTAGTAACTTTGAATAAACTCTTTATCTCATCATTTTTCTATTACACGAATAAAAAGAATGAACTAAGTCTCAATATTCTATCTGTGTAGATGTGTACATGACAAGGACAAAGCCATGGCCGTAGCTTACAGAACATTGCTAATAACACTTTTTGGTAAGTGACAGATTAGAATTAGGCTAAATTTGGTGTCCTATTTCCGGGCTAAATCGTTTTTCACTTATCTTCAGTTTACATCTTTTGAACATGCATTGTTTAGAGTGAGGCAGAACAAGGGGTGATACAGAGGAGAATTTTTTCTTATATCACGTGCATCATTAAATTCTTTACTTTACTTCCTTTTCATGTTTTTTTTGCACCCCTTGTTCCCAATTCTTAAATTTTTATTCGTTTATTCAATTTTCAAATTAATATACTATTTGTTTACACTTATTTTGAGGATATGAACATAATTGTATATATACGTTTACAGGGTGGTTCCCAGGACCAGTCGTAGTTGGTAAAGTTGTGGATACATGTTGCCGTATGTGGAATACCACTTGTGGAGAAAAGGGGTCTTGTTCTTTATATGATCTGGTGGACTTCCGGTATAGACGTCATGCGTTGGATCTTGGTGTCAGGCTATTTACCGTTTTAATGTATATTTTAGCATTTTTATGTGCCAGACGAAGGGCCGACTTAACATCAGCCCCAAAACTTGACTTGGAAAAACCCATAGTACCGGAAGGCGAAACTCTGATTAGTTTTAGGGCAAATGGGGAAAATAGTTGTGTCACAGAAAAATCCGAGCGGTGTGGGGAATTAATTGAATTATATTGAAACAAATGAAACATAAAAGGATATGTAATATGCTTCAATGAGACAGCGTTCCGTCAGAATAAACAGGCTAATAACATCTACAGGGGCATTCAGGTGGCCTTTAAACATGAGCAACAACCTACATGAAAATGGCACCAGAATTATTTTGGCCAAAACAAATCAACAATAGTTACAAAACAAACATGGAATCCTATATAGAGAATAGACTGAAAATACAGAGTCCTGCCACAGAATATGACTACATTTTATTTTTTATAGAACTTTGGTAAACTGTTTCTTTAAAAGTATCTTACATAGAATGTAATCATTGTTTTATACTTTTTTGTTGCCCATTTCAGTTTTTAGAACGATACATCTTCTAATCATATAGGATTTATCATTTTCCAAGAACGTCCTCAAATCATTAGCATTACCTGTTTATAGTTTTATAACTTGTTTTTATCTATCTGTATATTTTTATTACCCCTCTTTAGCCTTCTTACATGTATGTTGATCATTTTTAAAATAACTATACTAAGACATGATGATGTGGGCATTATTTTCTGTATTCTGATTGCAATATATTTTTTATTAATATTTTATGAATGAATACAACTTTATATACTTTTCTTATATATTTGTTATTTTGTAAATGTTTAACGAGGTAAACGATTTTGAAATACTTGACTATCCTCGTTTTTATATATGTTTAGAGCCTCTGTAAAATTTGATACGACCAAACCCCTTTCCACGGTGTAAATATCGGAAAAGAATGGCAAAGCAATTATTATATACCGAAATTCCAAAATCAAAAGACGGGCGAATTCGTGATAACACTATTTTTTAGCAAATAAATACTACAACATGACCAAAGTAGTAAAAAAAACACACAGCAAGACAACATAACCAAAGGAGTAAAAAACACACAGCAAAACAAATCGAATCAGAATACGACAGCACAAAAACTAAAGCACCTGTAATGTGAACTCTCACAAAAAAATCAGGAGCATAGCGAGGCCCCGTCCACTTCGACTTGACGGGGTTCGGCTGTATACTAGTAGACAAAATTGATCCAGAGCAAGGGTTAAATTAATTTAAAGTGGTTTTAAAAATAGAAAAGAGGAAAGAAGCATAGCTTCGTTTTATGGTTTTCTGAAACGACTGCATGGCAACAAATTTACTTTTTGGTACCGTAATACTTCCAGACTGACATTATTGAAAAAAAATCTGTGTGAAATTTTGTCAACCACCTAATGCAAATCTTAATGTTGATTGTTTTGTACTCAGCATATTTTTTCCGAATATTTGACTTTATAACATCTTAACACTTTATAAAGTGTTGGCCATGGGCTTAACCGACAAAATTTATTCCAGGAAAGCGCTCGTATATATAATCAATACGGTACTAGAGTGTTGTCATATTCATGCCTTTATTATCAGTGTTTATTTCATATCAGAGAAAATTAAGTTGTTTTTATTGGTTAAAACATGGTAATGTGGTATTTATTAATCTGCGTTAAAATGCCAAGCAGGCATTATCATGATAATGCCCGTGGACATTACCACACGGTAATGCTTGCTTGCAATTTAAAGTTACGTCCCCTTTTTAAAACGCAAACGTGATGCAGCAGTTGTTAATTAAATTCTAGACTTTTCTCAATGAAATTTTGGTTTCACTGAAATAAAAACAATACTTGCTCAAATAGTATTGTTGTAATATTATATAACATGGTGTCTTTTATGTACTTAGTAGGTATGCATATTTCAAATAATAAATTCTAGTCAGTAATGCTTGAAGTAGAAAAAAGAATAGATATGGGGAACTTCCATGAATGTACAATATACCAGCATACCACCAACGTAATCAGGACAGAAACATAAACACACATCCAGAGGTCATCATGAGGTCTTCAACTTACATGTACATGTAAGGAACCCACACCCAGCAGATTTATATTCTTCAATGAAACAAACACAATAGTTGCTTATATAGAGTGTATTATAATGATAAATTGACTGCCCTCGTGGCAGATATATTGCCTTCAACATTGATAATGCCCTCGACTGCGGCTCGGGCATTATCAATGTTTCAGGCAATATCACTGTCCCTTGGGCAGCCAATATATCATGATAATACCCTCTATATAAGCAACTATTGTATAAGTAATACACTAATCACGTCCTTGCACTGAAAAATCAGAATAGGATATAGCACATCGATAATAAAAACTCATAAAGTACATTTGATATTAATCGGGGGTGGGGGGGGGGGGGGGGGGGGGGCATACTTAAAGAATTTGAATTGTGAAATGTCCATACAATCCATCAAAATTATAATCAGATAATATCTATAAGGCATATTTAAGGAAATTTTCATTTGATTTCAATGAGTGAAACCGTTTTCGGACAGTGTTAAATATTTCTGTATATATATACCGACACCAGAATGTCATATATTGAAATATTTATAAATATGAAATAAAGATGAAAGGATCGGAGTCATATTTCTATGTCTATTGTTGCTTATAAATTCAGTGAACACGATATATGTAGTATTTGAAATAAGAGAGGAGTAAAAAGTATATACGTGACAAAAATGTACTACATTTAAAGGTCATCTATTTAAACAAACATACCATGACGAATTTTTTTTTTTTATTTTATGGCGATATTATGCAAGATTAATGTTTTTTTAATTTCAGACACATTAAGATGATTAATTCCCCATATAGTAAAGTAGACTTGTGTTACGGTTATATCTTCCGTGCCACGCCAGTGAAGTTAAAACAGAGGTAACGTCTGGGTTTCATGTTTATGGCGCCTGGGTCTGATTATCCGGGGTGATAGAAGACCCTTATTCAGAATCCTAATGAAGCCTAACAGAAGAAAGTATGATTAGGCTGAGAATGATCGGGATAAGGATTTAGGAAAGAGCGAAAAGAAGCGCCGTGGAAAAATTTAGAATTCAGGAAGTTGTTACTAAACGTGTGAATGTAGGAAATTTTCAACTAACTGAATTTCCTGTTTTGTTTGTTTGTTAAGTTGGGGTTAACGCCGTTTACAGCACATTTGGCTATTTCGCGGCGTCCAGTTTTTATTGGAGGAAGCCAGAGTACCCAGGAAGAACCACCGACCTTCGGTAGGAAAATTGGCAATCCTTGTCAATTAAGTTCGGAGTCGGACACAACCCGCCACAGACGAGTTTAGGACTCACAACCTCAGTGTTGACAGGCTAGTGATCATTATAGTAGTCATGAAGAACTGCCTAGATCACTCGGCCACCGAGGCCCCCTGGTTTTCCTATCAATGTAGTCTATTTAAAGTTGTATTTTTATAGCATTGATTTCTATTGTCCACTTTAAAATGATTTCGTTCTGGCAATCAGCAATGACATGGCAAAGAATTTGTTTGTCTGCTATATACAAGTTACTGGTTAATGGATACACATATCCAACTATAGAAGTCATCACGTGACTTTGGTGACGTCACACATCACCTATACCATGCCCAAGTAAATTGTATAGAAATGCACTGTGGCGATCAGGAATCGATAAAATAAACTACTTTTAGTTCGTGCTGAAAAAATTTTGGTGCTATGTAGTACTTCCTCATATATTAAGAAATATATTAATGCTATTTGGAAACGTTTAAATTTTTGTCTTATCCCTTCCAAATGCTTTTGAAAATTTTGTATTATTTTCCCGTTAAGTCCATATTGTTAAGTCATCTAACTCCGATAAATAGGCTTTTTTGTCGTTTTTAACATAAAATTGCGATTTAACCAAAACTGATGGAAAAATTTTGGTGCTATGTGCTAATTAATACATTTATAAATTTTTGAAATATCGTAAATGCAATAGTTTAATTTTTTATTATATCCCTTCCAAATTGATTTGAAAATTAGCTATTTTCGGAAAATCTGTTATTATTTTTCAAGATGGCAACGATGACCGGAAATGCCACTAGGCGCGAAAATACAAACATTTAATGATTTTCATTTTCATATTTGCATCGAAACAAACGCTTACGTTTGAAATATAAAGTATATATATATATATAAATAGCTGACATAACTTATTAATAAGTATATAGTTTCCAATTGCACTGCATATTAACATATCCTCGCCAAGGGTGATATAGATTATGAAAAAAATCGCACCTTTGCCAGTATTAATGAAAACTAACACAGATGATGGATCATTTCATACAGACATCATTTCTTTTCAATCGAGGATTTTATTATATAATGTTTGTGATGAAGTTATAATAAAAAGGGGGGATATGCATACTAAGATACTGATATATTACTAGAGACATATTGTTTTATGTCTCGGATGTTACTAATAAAGTATATCCGTTGGTCTTCATATATCATATGTTTGAGTAAAACCTTCATAACTTTTCAAAATATTGTAATTGCAATAGTTTAAATTTTGATTATGTCCCTTCCAAATTGATTTGAAAATTAGCTATTTTGAAATGTGTTATTTTTTACTATTATTATTCAAGATGGCGCTCATCCTAATCAGCTTCTACCTTGCCATAACAAAGTAAATATATATACGAGTAAATAGAATTACTCATATAATATGTCAAATGTTAAATATATAAATACCAAAAAGATAAATTATTAATTTAAAATAAATTAAAATGTTACTTATCTGACATTTGAAATTATATGTCATGACTGCATTCTTTGTGATCCCCCCTTAAACACACACACACACACACCTATTTATTAAAATGTTGCATTAATTATCAAAAAATGTGGCGTTAAAAATGAAATCACGCTGTTTTTGGTCAGCAAACGGTTTACCTGTATACATACAATGTACCTGTGTACCTTAATTAACGGTTGGAACAATAAACATCCGGACAGTCAAGGTACAATATACATGTCAAATCGTTAATTAGTTATAATTACCTGAAACACACAGCATGTTAATTGCGCATAATAAATTTCTTCAGATAAAACTCAAATAAATTTTACCCCAAAAAAAATCGCTTTTCTCGCGGCTTAAAAAATTTTAAAAAAACTTGCATCATTAACCTTTATCACGTGTAATTATGTACTTTTGACAGTTTGTATAAATTGGTGATGAATTTCATATTATTAATTATTGTCACAATTTCATATATTGAAATTATAATCCATGTGAAATGTTACTACATCTTTCAAATAAAAAGTTTTTTAAAGTGAAGACGTGGAGAACGTGCTATAATCAATACAGTTATCGAAGTACGATGAATGCCTGGCATGAACGGGACCAGTAGATTCCCGATATTGGGTAACCAGTTAATAAGTCTAAACAGAGTTACCTAACATAATTATGACCGATATAGCGAGTGGCAGTCAACAGTGCACGTACACCGTGAGACAGTCCACAGAGAGACAGTCAGACACTACAGGACAAGAAGTACGTCATCGATAAAAGCATAGCATCATGGGAATCTATTTTTAGATTACCTACTAACTTCAGTAGGGAGAAAAATTAATGAGGTGGCGTCTGACATATCGAATATGAAATGTGTTTAAAAGATAATAAAATGATACATCAAAGCATTTTGTGATTATTAATCGTGCCGGGATGCACTAAATTAGGTTTGAGCTGGTGTAAACTATAAATAGACCAGCATCGTTTCATTTTAATTTGTGTGTTGGGGTGGAAGGGGGGGGGGGGGGAATTATATTAATCTAAGATTGAAGGTGGTCATTTTTTTCATTTATCAGATAGGGATATCACTATAGATGCTGTAAGAAAAATTCCAGACCCCTCATATAATTAATGACCGGCCCTCGGTGCATATCTTTTGACATACCACGCGAAAGAAAACTAAAATGATATTTAAATTGAATGCCAAAAGTTAATTGTCAAAATTGAAAGCAGATGTAATATAATTTTATGATTATATAAAAAATGATCCTGGTACAATAAACATGTAAGATTATATCCTAACATTACTGTTACATTTGAACCATTTTTAGTACAACTAGATAGTCAGAATTCAGAATCACAAAGGGACAGAGCTTTTATTGTCTTCCAGACTGAGAAAAATCTAACTCCAAACTGGGCTGAAAATTCAAGACTGCTCACAAATATTACAGCAAGCTCCTGAATGTTAGTTTTCCTCCTTTTATAATAATAGGAAAATATTAAAACAATTACGAATTTCAGTTTATATGCCTTAGTACATAAAGAAGTCAAATAATGAAATCACATTATTTTATGGTTGAAGGCTTAGAAGGATTACTTAAAAAAATATCAAAAGTACCGCAGTAATGGGTCAGTCTGAAATATCTGTTAATATTTAGTACAATAGGAAATTAAGGTACATGCAGGAGGTACCTAATTGGGCTGTATTTCAGATTATTTTTATAAAATTTTGCATGCAACTAAAGCATGTTAATCTGTAACTGAATATAAAAACTTCCCGGAAAATGCTGTATCAAGTTTTGGCAAATATAGAATGTGTAAATACATAGAATACACGTCGATATCGCTGCAAAAATTCCATTCTTTAGACTTTAAATTATATATTATTGCCATATAATGATATATATGTATTATTGATATAAAGTTTACTAGGGGTCACCATATTTTTTTTCGTATATTAAATTTATTACTATATGTAGAGAGGGAAAAAAAACGTCAAAAGGCCCAAAATAAGGTTAACGTCGTAACGACGTCGCAATGGTAAATGTAGATTTTTAGTGTTTTTTACAGACAGGGCATAAGTTTTAATGATTACCACAGCAAAAACGAAGGGATGACCCTATATTATTTATCATCAATAAAATGGAATAGCTGACAGCAATTCCATATCATTTTATAGAAATTTCTAGGGATAAGTTTTTAGAAATGACGATTTAAAGTGAACTTATTTTCTTCGGCAGTTTTTATATGAATTCTACAGTGAAAGACATTTGTTTATTTTAAGGATATTAATTCAAATTTATTGAAGAAATATAAAAGCTAAACTAAATATTTTCGATATTTAGATGCAATGTCGAAAATTCTACCTGTGTATAAAATTTCATTAAAATCCATTATTTAGCGGATTCAGACAACTTAAATGGACCTGTTCCATTGATGTTGTCCATTCCTAATATCGAATTTGACATGGGCAGCATGGCGAGTGTCCTGCAGGAAGCAGATACTGTTTACTCTTCCGGAGCACCTGAGTCTACGCCAACGTTTTTATATCCCCGCAAACATAGTTGGTGGGTATATATGATTCAGCCTGTCCGTCTATCTGTCTGTCTGTCCAGAATTTTTTTGTACCCGCAGTTTCTCAAACATTCCTTATCAGAGGTTAATGAAGCTTTGCATACTGTTAGATCCTAATACGTAGATGTGAGCATGCGAAGTATGTCCTAGTCCAATATTTTTCCCCATAATTTTATATCCTTTTGGACTTAGAAATTCTGTCTATCCCCCATTTTTTTGTACCCGCAGTTTCTCAAATGTGCCTTATCAGAGGTTTATTATACTTTGCATACTATTAGATCCTAGTACGTTGATGTGCGCATGCGAAGTATGTTCTGGTCCAATACATTTTTTCCAAAACTTTATACCCTTTTGGACTTACAAATTCTGTCTATCCCCCAATTTTTTTGTACCCGCAGTTTCTCAAGCATGCCTTATCGGAGGTTAATGAAACTTTGCATACTTTTAGATCCTAGTACGTAGATTTGCGCATGAGAAGTATGTCCTGGTCCAATACTTTTTTCCATATTTATACTTTTGTCTTTTATTAGATATGCACATAATAAGGCTTTCATTGATCAATTAGCTCCTCATAGCTTTGTTAAATTGGGCTTCAAAATTTTATAACACAGATTTGATATCAGTTTTTTGTAAATTAACAGCAGCGGGGGTATAGTTAGTGAGGTCCCCTCGCAGTTTTAGTTTTGTTGGGGTCCATGTTGTTTATATGTTTTTAGTTCTTAAGTGTAATGTTTGTATTGTTTCGGTCTTTTCTTCGTTGTTCTCCTGTGTTTGTCAGTTATTTTAGATTTTCCCCTCCTTCGAATATCCTTTTGATATTTCTTGACTTTACTTAATTCACCAGAAAGACCAAAACGGCTTTAAATCCGTTTTGTAACGTTATTTCATTCATTACACCACTTTGTGTAAAAGGAAGAAATAAAACTAATGGATAAAGGGGTTCTAGATTGCATTATTACACTCAAGAGTTATTTATTTATCGTTGGACAAGAACTTGAACTTATTTATCTCTGTGTTTACAAATATTTTTGTACTTGATTGGATGTCACATCATTCGCCTTGACCAGAAATAAAGTAAGGTTTTGGATCCAACAAATTAAACTAGTTTCACCCCACCGCATGTTATGTTAGTCTGTCCCAAGTCAGGAATATTTTGGCTACTGTCCAACTTTATTTGATAATTAAATAACGATAAATAAAGATTGACTATTTATTCGGGGCACTTTATTACAATTTGTGAGGATTCCCATTGTGTTTGAGACCATCCCTGTGGTGAATAAACTATCTCTTATATCCAGTTTTGAGATTTGCTATAATCGCGGTTTTTACATATTCTTATGCCCTAGATGAAAATATTTTGTAAATGTTGCTACATGTAGGAATATAGCATATGCTAATTTTATTCCCTGGAGAAGTAGGCAAAGGGAAAATAGTATTGTACCTCGTTATCAGGCATTATTCCCCGTATTTCGTTAAATCCGCGAATAACAAAGGCATTTATATTTTGACCAATATTAGCACAGCAAATGGTTATCAAAACAAATTCAATCTTGATATCTTAGTATTCAATCCCGTTGACATTTTATTACACATTAAAATCATGCAGTTTTTGATGAATGATGTTTTATATCGACATCCCGACTCGGCATGTACGTTATCAGCACATTAATTTTAAAAAATGAATTAATTTAACTAGGTGAAACAAATATTCGATTTAAGAACCAGAATGGGAATACCGACGATATAAGACAGTGGGCAAAAACAAGGCGAATACAACGTACGTGAGAATACTAAAATTGCAAACAAATACTATACACACCCAAAGGATGGAATCAAAATATGTATATAGACAATGGCCTGGTGGTGGATGTACGTGTCTCTCATTAAAATACATGTATATAGACATTGGTCTGGTAGTGGATGTAACTATTTCACACTACAGTACATGTATATAGACATTGGTCTGGTGTGGGAAGTACCTACAAAACATTATAGTACATGTATTAAAACATTGGCCTGGTTGTGGATATATGTGTATCTCATTAAAATACATGTATATAGACATTGGTCTGGTGGTGGATGTAACTATTTCACACTACAGTACATGTATATAAACAATGACCTGATGGTAGAGGTACGTATATCACACTACCGTACATATATATAGACAATGGCCTGATGGTGGAGGTATGTATATCACACTACAGTACATGTATATAGACACTGGCCTGATGGTGGATGTTCGTATATCACACTAAAGTACATGTATACAGACATAGGTCTGGTGGTGGATGTAACTATTTCACACTACAGTACATGTATATAAACAATGACCTGATGGTAGAGGTACGTATATCACACTACCGTACATATATATAGACAATGGCCTGATGGTGGAGGTATGTATATCACACTACAGTACATGTATATAGACACTGGCCTGATGGTGGATGTTCGTATATCACACTAAAGTACATGTATACAGACATAGGTCTGGTGGTGGATGTAATATTTCACACACCAGTACATGTATATGGACAATGGCCTGATGGTGGAGCTACGTATATCACACTAGAGTACATGTATATAGACATTGGTCTGGTGGTGGATGTAACTATATCACACTACGGTACATGTATATAGACATTGGCCTGATGGTGGATGTACGTATATCACACTACCGTACATGTATATAGACACTGGCCTGATGGTGGATGTGCATATATCATACTACAGTACATGTTTACAGACATTGGTCTGTGTTGGATGTAACTATTTCACACTACAGTACATGTATATGGACAATGGCCTGATGGTGGAGGTACGTATATCACACTACAGTACATGTATATGGACACTGGCCTGATGGTGGATGTGAGTATATCACACTATAGTACATGTATACAGACATAGGTCTGGTGGTGGATGTAATATTTCACACTACAGTACATGTATATGGACAATGGCCTGATGATGGAGTTACGTATATCACACTAGAGTACATGTATATAGACATTGGTCTGGTGGTGGATGTAACTATATCTCACTACAGTACATGTATATAGACATTGGCCTGATGGTGGATGTGCGTATATCACACTACAGTACATGTATATAGACACTGGCCTGATGGTGGATGTGCATATATCATACTACAGTACATGTTTACAGACATTGGTCTGTGTTGGATGTAACTATTTCACACTACAGTACATGTATATGGACATGACCTGATGGTGGAGGTACGTATATCACACTACAGTACATGTATATGGACACTGGCCTGATGGTGGATGTGCGTATATCACACTACAGTACATGTATACAGGCATAGGTCTGGTGGTGGATGTAATATTTCACACTACAGTACATGTATATGGACAATGGCCTGATGATGGAGTTACGTATATCACACTAGAGTACATGTATATAGACATTGGTCTGGTGGTGGATGTAACTATATCACACTACCGTACATGTATATAGACACTGGCCTGATGGTGGATGTGAGTATATCACACTATAGTACATGTATACAGACATAGGTCTGGTGGTGGATGTAATATTTCACACTACAGTACATGTATATGGACAATGGCCTGATGATGGAGTTACGTATATCACACTAGAGTACATGTATATAGACATTGGTCTGGTGGTGGATGTAACTATATCTCACTACAGTACATGTATATAGACATTGGCCTGATGGTGGATGTGCGTATATCACACTACAGTACATGTATATAGACACTGGCCTGATGGTGGATGTGCATATATCATACTACAGTACATGTTTACAGACATTGGTCTGTGTTGGATGTAACTATTTCACACTACAGTACATGTATATGGACAATGACCTGATGGTGGAGGTACGTATATCACACTACAGTACATGTATATGGACACTGGCCTGATGGTGGATGTGCGTATATCACACTACAGTACATGTATACAGGCATAGGTCTGGTGGTGGATGTAATATTTCACACTACAGTACATGTATATGGACAATGGCCTGATGATGGAGTTACGTATATCACACTAGAGTACATGTATATAGACATTGGTCTGGTGGTGGATGTAACTATATCACACTACCGTACATGTATATAGACAATGGCCTGATGGTGGATGTAACTATTTTATACTACAGTACATGTATATAGCACTGGCCTGATGGTGAATGTACGTATATCACACTAACGATATACATCCTGTCTCTAACCCTTATCGTAGGTCTGTCTCGAACTCCTACTCTAATCGGTCAGTACCCCACACCGGTGGTTCACCTAAGCAAGCGTGACAAACAGGAGGCAAACAGTCACGCTTGTTTAGGTGAACCACCGATGTGGGGTCCTGACTTAATAGAGTAGGAGTACGAGCTAAGCAAGCGTTACATCCACCAACAGACCAATGTCTCTTTACGTGTCTTTTAATGAGATACATGTACATCCACCACCAGGCGATTGTCTATATATATGTACTGTAGTGTGATATACGTACATTCACCATCAGGCCAATGTCTATATACATGTACTGTAGTGTGATATAGTTACATCCACCACCAGACCAATGTCTATATGCATGTACTGTAGTGTGATATACGTAACTCCACCATCCATACGTGCCATTGTCCATATACATGTACTGTAGTGTGAAATATTACATCCACCACCAGACCATTGTCTGTATGCATGTATTGTAATGTGATATACTTACATCCACCATCTGACCAATGTCTATATACATGTATTGTAGTGTGAAGTAGTTACATCCACCACTAGACTAATGTCTCTATACATGTATTGTAATGAGACGCATGTACATCACCACCAGGCCATTGTCTATATACATGTACTGTAGTGAGTAACTATGACACTATACATGTATTTTAATGAGATATACGTACATCCACCACCAGGTCATTGTCTATATACATGTACTGTAGTGTGAAATAGTTACATCCACCATCAGGCCAATGTCCATATACACGCACTGTAGTTTGAAATAGTTACATCCACCAACAGACCAATGTCTCTATGCGTGTATTTTAATGAGATACATGTACATCCACCACCAGGCGATATGTACTGTAGTGTGATATACGTACATCCACCATCAGACCAATGTCTATATACATGTACTGTAGTGTGATATAGTTACATCCAACACCAGACCAATGTCTATATGCATGTACTGTAGTGTGATATACGTAACTCCACCATCCATACGTGCCATTGTCCATATACATGTACTGTAGTGTGAAATATTACATCCACCACCAGACCATTGTCTGTATGCATGTATTGTAATGTGATATTCTTACATCCACCATCTGACCAATGTCTATATACATGTATTGTAGTGTGAAGTAGTTACATCCACCACTAGACTAATGTCTCTATACATGTATTGTAATGAGACGCATGTACATCACCATCAGGCCATTGTCTATATACATGTACTGTAGTGAGTAACTATGACACTATACATGTATTTTAATGAGATATACGTACATCCACCACCAGGTCATTGTCTATATACATGTACTGTAGTGTGAAATAGTTACATCCACCATCAGGCCAATGTCCATATACATGCACTGTAGTTTGAAATAGTTACATCCACCAACAGACCAATGTCTCTATGCGTGTATTTTAATGAGATACATGTACATCCACCACCAGGCGATTGTCTATATATATGTACTGTAGTGTGATATACGTACATCCACCATCAGACCAATGTCTATATACATGTACTGTAGTGTGATATAGTTACATCCAACACCAGACCAATGTCTATATACATGTACTGTAGTGTGATATAGTTACATCCACCACCAGACCAATGTCTATATACATGTACTGTCGTGTGATATACGTACCTCCACCATCAGGCCATTGTCCATATACATGCACTGTAGTGTGAAATAGTTACATCCAACCCCAGACCAATGTCTGTATACATGTACTGCAGTATGATATACGCACATCCACCATCAGGCCATTGTCTATATACATGTGCTGTAGTTAAAAATAGTTACATCCACCACCAGGCCATTGTCTATATACATGTACTGTAGTGTGTAACTATCACTCTATACATGTATTTTAATGAGATATACGTACATCCACCACCAGGTCATTGTCTATATACATGTACTGTAGTGTGAAATAGTTACATCCACCACCAAACTAATGTTTTTATACACGTATTGTATAGTTACATCCACCATCAGGCCAGTGTCTATATACATGTACGGTAGTGTGATACATCCACCATCAGACCAATGTCTATATACATGTACTGTAGTGTGATATAGTTACATCCACCACCAGACCAATGTCTATATACATGTACTGTAGTGTGATATACGTAAATCCACCATCAGGCCATTGTCCATATACATGTACTGTAGTGGAAAATATTACATCCACCACCAGACCAATGTCTGTATACATGTACTGTAGTATGATATAGTTACATCCACCACCCGACCAATGTCTATATACATGTACTGTAGTGTAAAATAGTTAGATCCATCAGCAGACTAGTGTCTATATGCATGTACTGTAGTGTGATATACGTACATCCACCAGCAGGCCAGTGTCTATATACATGTACTGTAGCGTCAAATAGTTACATCCACCATCAGGCGAATGTCTATATACATGTACTGTAGTGTGATATAGTTATGTCCTCCACCAAACCAATGTCTATATACATGCACTGTAGTGTAGAATAGTTACATCCACCATCAGACCAATGTCTATATACATGTACTGTAGTGTCATATACGTACATTCACCACCAAGCCATTGTCTATATACATGTACTGTAGTGTGAAATAGTTACATCCACCACCAGACCAACGTCTATATACATGTATTTTAATGAGATACACGTATGTCCACAACCAGGCCAATGTTTAAATACATGTACTATAATGTTTTATAGGTACTTCCAACACCAGACCAATGTCTATATACATGTAATGTAGTGTGAAATAGTTACATCCACCACCACACCAGTGTCTGTATACATGTATTTTAATGAGATACACGTACATCCACAACCAGGCCAATGTTTAAATACATGTACTATAATGTTTTGTCGGTACTTCCCACACCAGACCAATGTTTATATACATGTACTGCAGTGTGAAATAGTTACATCCACCACCAGACCAATGTCTATATAAATGTATATTAATGAGATACACGTTCATCCAACACCAGGGCATTGTCTATATATATGTACTATACTGTGGTATACGTATATCCACCGTCAGGCCAATGTATTTATATATGTACTGTAGTGTAAAATAGTTACATCCACCACCAGAACAATGTCTATATACATGTATTGTAATGAGATACACATACATCCACCACCAGGCCATTGCCTATATCCATGTACTGTAGTGTGAAATGGTTACATCCACCACCAGACCAATGTCTATGTACATGTTTTTTAATGAGATACACGTATATCCACAACCAGGCCAATGTTTAAATACATGTACTATAATGTTTAATAGGTACTTCCCACACCAGACCAATGTCTATATACATGTACTGTAGTGTGAAATAGTTACATCCATCACCAGACCAATGTCTCTATACATGTATTTTAATGAGATACACGTATATCCACCACCAGGGTATTGTCTATATATATGTACTATAGTGTGGTATACGTCTATCCACCGTCAGGCCAATGTCTTTATATATGTACTGTAGTGTAAAATAGTTACATCCACCACCAGACCAATGTCTATATACATGTATTGTAATGAGATACACGTACATCTACCACCAGGCTATTGTCTATATACATGTACTGTAGTATGAAATGGTTACATCCACCACAAGACCAATGTCTCTATACATGTATTTTAATGAGATACACGTATATCCACAACCAGGCCAATGTTTAAATACATGTACTATAATGTTTTGTAGGTACTTCCCACACCAGACCAATGTCTATATACATGACTGTAGTGTGAAATACAATCCACCACCAGACCAATGTCTCTATACATGTATTTTAGTGAGATACACGCATATCCACAACCAGGCCAATGTTTAATTACATGTAGGTACTTCCCACACCAGACCAATGTCTATATACATGTACTGTAGTGTGAAATAGTTACATCCACCACCAGACCAATGTCTATATACATGTATTTTAATGAGATACACGTACATCCACCACAAGCCATTGTCTATATACATATTTTGATTCCATCCTTTGGGTGTGTATAGTATTTGTTTGCAGTTTTAGTATTCTCACGTACGTTGTAATCGCCTTGTTTTTGCCCACTGTCTTGTAGCGTCGGTATTCCCATTCTGGTTCTTAAATCGAATATTTGTTTCACCTAGTTAAATTAATTCATTTTTTAAAAATTAATGTGCTGATAACGTACATGCCGAGTCGGGATATAAAAACATCATTTATCAAAAACTGCATGATTTTAATGTGTAATAAAATGTCAACGGGATTGAATACTAAGATATCAAGATTGAATTTGTTTTGATAACCATTTGCTGTGCTAATATTGGTCAAAATATAAATGCCTTTGTTATTCGCAGATTTAACGAAATACGGGGAATAATGCCTGATAACGAGGTACATGCTATTTTCCCTTTGCCTATTTCTCCAGGGAATAAAATTAGCATATGCTATATTCCTACATGTAGCAACATTTACAAAATATTTTCATCTAGGGCATAAGAATATGTAAAAACCGCGATTATAGCAAATCTCAAAACTGGATATAAGAGATAGTTTATTCACCGCAGGGATGGTCTCAAACACAATGGGAATCCTCACAAATTGTAATAAATTGCCCCGAATAAATAGTCAATCTTTATTTATCGTTATTTAATTATCAAATAAAGTTGGACAGTAGCCAAAATATTCCTGACTTGGGACAGACTAACATAACATGCGGTGGGGTGAAACTAGTTTAATTTGTTGGATCCAAAACCTTACTTTATTTCTGGTCAAGGCGAATGATGTGACATCCAATCAAGTACAAAAATATTTGTAAACACAGAGATAAATAAGTTCAAGTTCTTGTCCAACGATAAATAAATAACTCTTGAGTGTAATAATGCAATCTAGAACCCCTTTATCCATTAGTTTTTATTTCTTCCTTTTACACAAAGTGGTGTAATGAATGAAATAACGTTACAAAAATGGATTTAAAGCCGTTTTGGTCTTTCTGGTCAATTAAGTAAAGTCAAGAAATATCAAAAGGATATTCGAAGGAGGGGAAAATCTAAAATAACTGACAAACACAGGAGAACAACGAAGAAAAGACCGAAACAATACAAACATTACACTTAAAAACTAAAAACATATAAACAACATGGACCCCACCAAAACTAAAACTGCGAGGGGACCTCACTAACTATACCCCCGCTGCTGTTAATTTACAAAAAACTGATATCAAATCTGTGTTATACAATTTTGAAGCCCAATTTAACAAAGCTATGAGGAGCTAATTGATCAATGAAATCCTTATTATGTGCATATCTAATAAAAGACTAAAGTATTGGACCAGAACAGAATTTCTAATTCCAAAAGAGTATAAATATGGAAAAAAGTATTGGACCAGGACATACTTCTCATGCGCAAATCTACGTACTAGGATCTAACAGTATGCAAAGTTTAATAAACCTCTGATAAGGCAAGTTTGAGAAACTGCGGGTACAAAAAAAATGGGGGATAGACAGAATTTCTAAGTCCAAAAGGATATAAAATTATGGGAAAAAGTATTGGACCAGGACATACTTCGCATGCGCACATCTACGTATTAGGATCTAACAGTATGCAAAGTTTCATTAACCTCTGATAAGGAATGTTTGAGAAACTGCGGGTACAAAAAAATTCTGGACAGACAGACAGACAGACAGACCGACAGGCTAATTCATATATACCCCCCCATGTTTGCGGGGATATAAAAACGTTGGCGTAGACTCAGGTGCTCCGGAAGAGTAAACAGTATCTGCTTCCTGCAGGACACTCGCCATGCTGCCCATGTCAAATTCGATATTAGGAATGGAAAACATCAATGGAACAGGTCCATTTAAGTTGTCTGAATCCGCTAAATAATGGATTTTAATGAAATTTTATACACAGGTAGAATTTTCGACATTGCATATAAATATCGAAAAAAATTAGTTTAGCTTTTATATTTCTTCAATAAATTTGAATTAATATCCTTAAAATAAACAAATGTCTTTCACTGTAGAATTCATATAAAAACTGCCGAAGAAAATAATTTCACTTTAAATCGTCATTTCTTAAAAACTTATCCCTAGAAATTTCTATAAAATGATATGGAATTGCTGTCAGCTATTCCATTTTATTGATGATAAATAATATAGGGTCATCCCTTCGTTTTTGCTGTGGTAATCATTCAAACTGATGAACTGTCTGTAAAAACACTAAAAATCTACATTTACCATTGCGACGTCGTTACGACGTTAACCTTATTTTGGGCCTTTTGACATTTTTCCTCTCTACATATAGTAATAAATTTAATATACGAAAAAAAAATATGGTGACCCCTAGTAAACTTCATATCAATAATACATATTATATGGCAATAATATATAATTTAAAGTCTAAAGAATGGAATTTTTGCAGCGATATCGACGTATGTATTTACACATTCTATATTTGCCAAAACTTGATACAGCATTTTCCGGGAAGTGTTAAAATGATAAACATTTTTTTTATATTCAGTTACAGATCAACATGCTTTAGTTGCATGCAAAATTTTATAAAAAATAATCTGTAATACAGCCCAATTAGGTACCTCCTGCATGTACCTTAATTTCCTATCGTACTAAATATTAACAGATATTTCAGACTGACCCATTACTGCGGTACTTTTGATATTTTTTTAAGTAATCCTTCTAAGCCTTCAACCATAAAATAATGTGATTTCATTATTTGACTTCTTTATGTACTAAGGCATATAAACTGAAATTCGTAATTGTTTTAATATTTTCCTATTATTATAAAAGGAGGAAAACTAACATTCAGGAGCTTACTGTAATATTTGTGAGCAGTCTTGAATTTTCAGCCCAGTTTGGAGTTAGATTTTTTTCTCAGTCTGGAAGACAATAAAAGCTCTGTCCCTTTGTGATTCTGAATTCTGACTATCTAGTTGTACTAAAAATGGTTCAAATGTAACAGTAATTTTAGGATATAATCTTACATTTTTATTGTACCAGGATCATTTTTTATATAATCATAAAATTATATTACATCTGCTTTCAATTTTGACAATTAACTTTTGGCATTCAATTTAAATATCATTTTAGTTTTCTTCCGCGTGGTATGTCAAAAGATATGCACCGAGGGCCGGTCATTAATTATATGAGGGGTCTGGAATTTTTCTTACAGCATCTATCAAAAACAATTAGTGATATCCCTATCTGATAAATGAAAAAAATGACCCTCTTCAATCTTACATTAATATAATTTACCCCCCCCCCCCCCACCCCAACACTCAAATTAAAATGCGTATTCATTATAGTATTTCCATTTAAAGTGGTTCGTTCCAGGTGATAAAAGATGTGATATGATTATTGAAATCATCACTGTCTTATAGTTTTGTGATGTTTTAAATATATCCCTTGTGACGAAAAATGACTTTGAGGTATAAGGAGTTTTGAGATAAAGAGAGTACATCAGTAAGGGAGCAACCATTTGATTTATATTGGAGGGGGGCTGCGCATGGAAGTAATTTTAAGTCCCGCCTTTTTTCTTTTTTTTAACTACATTTTTTATCCTGCCTTTTTTCTGAGGATTTTTGGTCCTGCTTTTTTTTTTCACCAAATTGTGCATCCTGCCTTTTTTCAAATTCCTTCCATCCCCCCCCCCCCCCCCCCCCCATAAAAATGAAATGGGTGCTCCCTAATAGCTGTACGTTTGTTGTCAACATTACAGAATCATGTAGATTGTTGCATTGTGAAAGATTTATTGGAAATAAGAGAATGCTTCATTCCTTCAAAATTTATTTCACCTCCACCTTTTTGAATCATTTAATAATTGTAGTATATCTCTTCTTCCAACATTCACTGAATTTTCAAATTTCGGTTTTTTTTACCAAGAAAAATAGAATGGATTGAGATCTTGCAGAACAGTTTAATTTTTCAAGTGATGGATTCAGCTTTTCATAATATATGCATGAATTAAAATTATATTTTGACCACAAGCAAATGAACGAACAGATACAGCTTGACAAATTCCCATTTTTACCACTTGTGGTAGATAATATATTACCCATAGATAACTATTCAACAAAAGCATTAAACAAGACATATTTTATATGTCATCTCAAGAAATGACAAAATTAACATCACATTAAATTCAAAATTTTAGCCCTCCCCGAAAATGTTTCATCTCGTAAATTTGACTCCCCTTATAATAATAGCAAAATAAGTAAAAAGAAAAGAAATATGTATGACAAATATCGCACAGAGGTCCTATGTTACAGGACGAGACCCCCTAATATTATCCAGACGCGAAGCGTAAAAACAAAAACAAAACAAAAACAATAACGGCTAAATCATGATTAAAAATAATTGTTTAACAGATGTAGATATTAATTAATTTCATTGTTATAAATCATTTTATAATACTTTTATATTATTTTTTCCTTTCGTTAAAACCAAAATATAAATGTAGCGTGCGGTGTTTTATTTTTATCTCTGAGCATATTCATATATTTATTTATAGTATGATGACGTTTGGCCTCACTGTGTACTTGGTCTCTGTGTGTACGTTCCCCGCGTGCCTGCGAACTGTTAGGTGCTATTGGATATAGCTGCATATGATATATAAAGTTTATTGAAATAATACAGGACATTGATGCGTGACAAAAGACAATATAAAACCTGGTTGTAAATGATTTGACTGTTTGACTGGCAAATATTATCATATTATAACGGAGAATTAATGTGTACAAACCACAATCATAACCGTAAATAATATTTATTTATTACTGAAAATAGCTTGATCCAAATCTTTAAGCAGTTATATCTTTCTCAAGTTGAAATACTTCTTGTTGTTTATAGTGCCCTAGAACACAATTATATCTTTCATGCTGGATTTTCATATTAGCATTAAGTCAAGGTAAAAAATGCAACCAGTACTGTATAATCTTTCTTTTTTGTTCAATGTACACTCATAACTGGAAAATATATCAAACTGTAGAAAATTCTACCATTGCAATTTCAAGAAAATCCCCAAAATGTCTTTAAGGGGACCCCCTAACATCCTTGTGCTTTATATTTTAACTAGGATACTTAAAAAAAAGGCAAACAGGAAGTGGGGAAAATTAAAATGGAAAAAATGCACTATAAAACATGGGGAACTATGTTCGAATTGATGCGGATTAATTGTGGTCTCGGGCCTATATTACGTTTCCGATGTTTGCCGATAATTACCGAGGTCATTTGCTATTACTTTGTATGGACCATTTGAAGAATCATTTGGTCAATAAGGGTCATAGTTCATTTGGGAGATCAATCAGATTTAACAAAGAGGGGAAAGTCTATATATGGTCTAATTAATGCACGAATTGAACAGATGTGACATCAGCCACTTTTAAATTTATTACTTCACATACATTTAACAAAGAATTCCACTAACATTCAGTTCTTAATGACATCTGGAACCTACAGGGAGATGTTAGATTTTTATCCAAGGGCTCAATTGGCTGGAAAATAAGTATCAGGAAAAAATCAGACATGATTTTGACAACTGGAAAAAAAGGAGCAGAAATGATGCTCGTGAAGCCATTAAAAACTGTGATTGACACATCCGAACTCCAAAAAGAGGACAAAATCATGTCCAATAAACAAAAGCCCTGCTCCTTTGGACATTTGTCAAATGCACGTATGGATTTTTGTCTCAACAAGATTACTATAGAACATCCAGTGTCCTCCACCGATAATAGGTCAATTACATAAATAACAAGTTAGAAAGAAATAAACTAATACGATACATTGCTGATCTAACTTTAACAAGTTTTTTTTTTAAATCAGTTGGGATATGAATTGAAATTTTACAGCTTTTTATTATAATATATGGTTACTGGTACTTTACCCAACATATGAAGCTCTGAGAGTCTTCCAAAATATTTACCAAAAATGGAATTGCAGTGTTTGAAATTCAATTTATTCCAAGCAACTGCTGTTTCACGCCTGACTACTTAAATATATGGTGGCTATAGGTACTTGTCTAAACTTTTAAGGGTCTGAGATCTTCCAGGACATTTAACAAAGGTGGAATCTCAATGTTTGATATTCCAAAAATGAAAGTTCCGAGAGTCTTCCAGGATATTTACCAATTATTGTACTTTTATTTTTGAAATCAAATTTTTCCAAGCTAATTTACAATTGATTACTTTCATATATCAGTACACAACACTTTCATTAAAACCTGTAGAGATATGTAAATGAGAGAGTGTTTAAAAGTCTATTTTTCTTTTTTTTTTTATTTTCCAAGGAGAATAACTCTTAGAACATCAAGCTGTTGGTGAAGATTTTGGAACTTGTCTGAGAGAATGCTTATATTAACCTTAGGCATAAATTTCATTAACATCTTTTGAGAAATTTAGACATGAGCGTGCTTACATAGTGAATTTCCGTTATTTTCACCAATTAAAGGGGAATAACTCTTAGAAAAATAATCCATCAGTGCTGATTTTCGACCTGCTCCGAGAGAATTCTAATCTAAACCTTTGACATAAATTGCATTAAAATCTAATAGGAAATGCTTACAAAATCAGTTTCCAATATTTTTTAATATTCAAAAGGAGATAACTTTAAGAAAAATAATCCTTCAGTGCTAATTTTTTATCTCGTCCTAGAGAATTCTCTAAATATTTGGCATATTTAAATAAAATCAATTAAGAAATGTAGACATCAGAGCACTTAAAAATATAATTTTACTATATTTTAACTGTTCAATAACTGTTTTAACTGGGCAATAACTAAGAAAATCAGTCCATCAGTGCTGCTTTTCGAACTGATCCAGACAATGCTTGTATAAACCTTTGATATAAATTTAATTATTACCGTTAAGACATGTAGACATGACAGCGTTTACAAAGTGTGACAGATGGATGGACATCAGCATTTCCATATCCCCGCTCCATGTTAGGGGACAAAAATTTATCAGTATACCCATTTGGTGGACTAATAATTTTTTTGGACCTGTAGGAAGTAATGAAACATTGTTGAATCTAATTTCGAACATCCTGCTTCCAATTCTAGATAAACGGAGATCACCTTTTCGACTGAATGGCCTGTATTCCCTTTATACAAGCAAGACAAGGGGCTACCTGACAGCAAACCACATTTTCCTTCATAAGCTTCTTTTTTTTTTTTTGGAAATATCGTTAAAAAAAACTATCTCAAGACAAGAAATACAAAACAAATAAAATAAAAGTAACAAAAATTATTCATTAATTTTATTTTTGTAAATCTACATTAAAAAATTCTTAGTTTGTACATCTGATTTTGTCCAGTACTGGCTAAAATAATCTTTAAGAACAGAAACATAGAAAATATGGTTCAAGATCTATACATTCTCTTGCAATAATCATAGGTCATTGGTTTAACAAATAAAAAATTTCATAAGAACAACAAAAATTTAATAATGTAAACTAGACAATTTATTGAGCATAGATTAGTGATTTAAACAAACATGAAACTTCACACATTTTTCATATTTTGGTGAGTTACTTCCCTTTTTACATTATAAATGGAACTTTCTTCCAGATACAGAATATTTTCTGGACATTTTTTTCTTTTGGCATTTGGGTCACCTTTTTATTCATTGAAAAATTCAGGTTTTTAAAAGTTGTTTTACCAACCACTGTAAGAACAAATTTAAATTTATTCCTCGTGCAGCCCCCTATGTCAGGATTCTATAGTTCATGCATTACCAAGCTGTGAATGAGGCCCTCTATTGTGAACTATTCCAATGAAATTATATCCACTTACACAAATTAAATAATGCCTTTAAATACCATCGAACCATAACTGGCCTAATATATGTTATGTTCAGATAATGTAAACACACCAGAAAACTGAAATGATATTTATAAAAATATGCCAAAAATTCTTCTCTGAAACTTTATCCTGGAAGAGTCAGCACACCATTCAGTAGGCCACATTTTAAGATCAAGGCCAAATGGGTATATGAAATGTGATTAACAAGGGCGGACATACTAAATGTCTCTCCTGAGTACACACATGGACACAGATTAAGTATTATCTGATACCAGACATTGTAGCTCAAAGGAAAATGCATTAAAATAAATAGATATGGTCAGGTGACATTTGTCTGAAAAATCTGATGCATGTCACGTGCATGTAAAATTATGTCCAAATGAAATCCATGTCAAGGTCAGGTGACAGGTTTAAGACTGACATGTATCGAATAAGAACTATCTATACACCAAATAGTAATGGGTCTAGGTATTACAGTTGCTGAGATTTCAACTTAAACACGAAAATGTGATGCAAGTGATTCAAACATGAAATTTAGGCCATGCTTCACGACTTCACAAAATTGCTTGTTAATTAAAGGTTTATCTCATTCCAACCAGAAAACTACGATTACATAGTTCGCCTCGTTCCGCCACTAATTTTAGTGTGTGACTGTATAGCTCCCCGAGATGCACCCTTACAGCAAGTAATGATTGTAGGTCGCTTGGTATCGGAGAACTGAAGTCATAAGTAGGTCAGACTGACCTAATGTTGGTCGGAGGTCGTGTTACTCCTTAAAATGTACCCTGACACCAAGTAATATGATTGTATGTTGCTTGGTATGAGAAAACTGAAGTCAGACATAAATTCAGTGAACACGATATATGTAGTATTTGAAATAAGAGAGGAGTAAAAGGTATATACGTGACAAAAATGTATTACATTTAAAGGTCATCTATTTAAACAAACATACCATGACGAATTTTTTTTTATTTTATGGCGATATTATACAAGATTAAAGATTTTTTAACTTCACACACATTAAGATGATTAATTCCCCATGTAGTAAATTAGACTTGTGTTACGGTTATATCCTAACAGAAGAAAGTATGATTAGGCTGAGAATGATCGGGATAAGGATTTAGGAAAGAGCGAAAAGAAGCGCCGTGGAAAAATTTAGAATTCAGGAAGTTGTTACTAAACGTGTGAATGTAGGAAATTTTCAACTAACTGGATTTCCTGTTTTGCTTGTTTGTTAAGTTGGGGTTAACGCCGTTTACAGCACATTTGGCTATTTCGCGGCGTCCAGTTTTATTGGAGGAAGCCGGAGTACCCAGGAAGAACCACCGACCTTCGGTAGGAAAATTGGCAATCCTTGTCAATTAAGTTTGGAGTCGGACACAACCCGCCACAGACGAGTTTAGCACTCACAACCTCAGTGTTGACAGGCTAGTGATCATTATAGTAGTCATGAAGAACTGCCTAGATCACTCGGCCTCCGAGGCCCCCCTGGTTTTCCTATCAATGTAGTCTATTTAAAGTTGTATTTTTATAGCATTGATTTCTATTGTCCACTTTAAAATGATTTCGTTCTGGCAGTCAGCAATGACATGGCAAAGAATTTGTCTGCTATATAAAAGTTACTGGTTAATGGATACAATATATAAAGTTTATTAAAATAATACAGGACATTGATGCGTGACAAAAGACAATATAAAACCTGGCTGTAAATGATTTGAGTGTTTGACTGGCATATATTATCATATTATAACGGAGAATTAATGTGTACAAACCACAATCATAACCGTAAATAATATTTATTTATTACTGAAAATAGCTTGATCCAAATCTTTAAGCAGTTATATCCTTCTCAAGTTGAAATACTTCTTGTTGTTTATAGTGCCCTAGAACACAATTATATCTTTCATGCTGGATTTTCATATTAGCATTAAGTCAAGGTAAAAAATGCAACCAGCACTGTATAATCTTTCTGTTTTGTTCAATATACACTCATAACTGGAAAATATATCAAACTGTAGAAAATTCTACCATTGCAATTTCAAGAAAATCCCCAAAATGTCTTTAAGGGGTATACATACACATACCCCCATACATCCTTGTGCTTTATATTTTAACTAGGATACTTAAAAAAAAGGCAAACAGGAAGTGGGGAAAATTAAAATGGAAAAAAATGCACTATAAAACATGGGGAACTATATTCGAATTGATGCGGATTAATTGTGGTCTCGGGCCTATATTACGTTTCCGATGTTTGCCGATAATTACCGAGGTCATTTGCTATTACTTTGTATGGACCATTTGAAGAATCATTTGGTCAATAAGGGTCATAGTTCATTTGGGAGATCAATCAGATTTAGCAAAGAGGGGAAAGTCTATATATGGTCTAATTAATGCACGAATTGAACAGATGTGACATGAGCCACTTTTAAATTTATTACTTCACGTACATTTAACAAAGAATTCCACTAACATTCAGTTCTTAATGACATCTGGAACCTACAGGGAGATGATAGATTTTTATCCAAGGGCTCAATTGGCTGGAAAATAAGTATCAGGAAAAAATCAGACATCATTTTGACAACTGGAAAAAAAGGAGCAGAAATGATGCTCGTGAAGCCATTAAAAACTGTGATTGACACATCCGAACTCCAAAAAGAGGACAAAATCATGTCCAATAAACAAAAGCCCTGCTCCTTTGGACATTTGTCAAATGCACGTATGGATTTTTGTCTCAACAAGATTACTATAGAACATCCAGTGTCCTCCACCGATAATAGGTCAATTACATAAATAACAAGTTAGAAAGAAATAAACTAATACGATACATTGCTGATCTAACTTTAACAAGTTTTTTTTTTTTAAATCAGTTGGGATATGAATTGAAATTTTACAGCTTTTTATTATAATATATGGTTACTGGTACTTTACCCAACATATGAAGTTCTGAGAGTCTTCCAAAATATTTACCAAAAATGGAATTGCAGTGTTTGAAATTCAATTTATTCCAAGCAACTGCTGTTTCACGCCTGACTACTTAAATATATGGTGGCTATAGGTACTTTTCTAAACTTTTAAGGGTCTGAGATCTTCCAGGAAATTTAACAAAGGTGGAATCTCAATGTTTGATATTCCAAAAATGAAAGTTCCGAGAGTCTTCCAGGATATTTACCAATTATTGTATTTTTATTTTTGAAATCAAATTGTTCCAAGCTAATTTACAATTGATTACTTTCATATATCAGTACACAACACTTTCATTAAAACCTGTAGAGATATGTAAATGAGAGAGTGTTTAAAAGTCTATTTTTCTTTTTTTTTTATTTTCCAAGGAGAATAACTCTTAGAACATCAAGCTGTTGGTGAAGATTTTGGAACTTGTCTGAGAGAATGCTTATATTAACCTTAGGCATAAATTTCATTAACATCTTTTGAGAAATTTAGACATGAGCGTGCTTACATAGTGAATTTCCGTTATTTTCACCAATTAAAGGGGAATAACTCTTAGAAAAATAATCCATCAGTGCTGATTTTCGACCTGCTCCGAGAGAATTCTAATCTAAACCTTTGACATAAATTGCATTAAAATCTAATAGGAAATGCTTACAAAATCAGTTTCCAATATTTTTTAATATTCAAAAGGAGATAACTTTAAGAAAAATAATCCTTCAGTGCTAATTTTTTATCTCGTCCTAGAGAATTCTCTAAATATTTGGCATATTTAAATAAAATCAATTAAGAAATGTAGACATCAGAGCACTTAAAAATATAATTTTACTATATTTTAACTGTTCAATAACTGTTTTAACTGGGCAATAACTAAGAAAATCAGTCCATCAGTGCTGCTTTTCGAACTGATCCAGAGAATGCTGGTATAAACCTTTGATATAAATTTAATTATAACTGTTAAGACATGTAGACATGACAGCGTTTACAAAGTGTGACAGATGGATGGACATCAGCATTTCCATATCCCCGCTCCATGTTAGGGGACAAAAATTTATCAGTATACCCATTTGGTGGACTAATAATTTTTTTGGACCTGTAGGAAGTAATGAAACATTGTTGAATCTAATTTCGAACATCCTGCTTCCAATTCTAGATAAACGGAGATCACCTTTTCGACTGAATGGCCTGTATTCCCTTTATACAAGCAAGACAAGGGGCTACCTGACAGCAAACCAAATTTTCCTTCATAAGCTTCTTTTTTTTTTTTTTGGAAATATCGTTAAAAAAAACTATCTCAAGACAAGAAATACAAAACAAATAAAATAAAAGTAACAAAAATTATTCATTAATTTTATTTTTGTAAATCTACATTAAAAAATTCTTAGTTTGTACATCTGATTTTGTCCAGTACTGGCTAAAATAATCTTTAAGAACAGAAACATAGAAAATATGGTTCAAGATCTATACATTCTCTTGCAATAATCATAGGTCATTGGTTTAACAAATAAAAAAATTCATAAGAACAATAAAAATTTAATAATGTAAACTAGACAATTTATTGAGCATAGATTAGTGATTTAAACAAACATGAAACTTCACATATTTTTCATATTTTGGTGAGTTACTTCCCTTTTTACATTATAAATGGAACTTTCCTCCAGGTGCAGAATATTTTCTGGACATTTTTTTCTTTTGGCATTTGGATCACTTTTTTATTCATTGAAAAATTCAGGTTTTTAGAAGTTGTTTTACCAACCACTGTAAGAACAAATTTAAATTTATTCCTCGTGCAGCCCCCTATGTCAGGATTCTATAGTTCATGTATTACCAAGCTGTGAATGATGCCCTCTATTGTAAACTATTCCAATGAAATTATATCCACTTACACAAATTAAACAATGCCTTAAAATACCATCGAACCATAACTGGCCTAATATATGTTATGTTCAGATAATGTAAACACACCAGAAAACTGAAATGATATTTATAAAAATATGCCAAAAATTCTTCTCTGAAACTTTATCCTGGAAGAGTCAGCACACCATTCAGTAGGCCACATTTTAAGATCAAGGCCAAATGGGTATATGAAATGTGATTAACAAGGGCGGACATACTAAATGTCTCTCCTGAGTACACACATGGACACAGATTAAGTATTATCTGATACCAGACATTGTAGCTCAAAGGAAAATGCATTAAAATAAATAGATATGGTCAGGTGACATTTGTCTGAAAAATCTGATGCATGTCACGTGCATGTAAAATTATGTCCAAATGAAATCCATGTCAAGGTCAGGTGACAGGTTTTAGACTGACATGTATCGAATAAGAACTATCTATACACCAAATAGTAATGGGTCTAGGTATTACAGTTGCTGAGATTTCAACTTAAACACGAAAATGTGATGCAAGTGATTCAAACATGAAATTTAGGCCATGCTTCACGACTTCACAAAATTGTTTGTTAATTAAAGGTTTATCTCATTCCAACCAGAAAACTACGATTACATAGTTCGCCTCGTTCCGCCACTAATTTTAGTGTGTGACTGTATAGCTCCCCGAGATGCACCCTTACAGCAAGTAATGATTGTAGGTCGCTTGGTATCGGAGAACTGAAGTCATAAGTAGGTCAGACTGACCTAATGTTGGTCGGAGGTCGTGTTACTCCTTAAAATGTACCCTGACACCAAGTAATATGATTGTATGTTGCTTGGTATGAGAAAACTGAAGTCAGACATAAATTCAGTGAACACGATATATGTAGTATTTGAAATAAGAGAGGAGTAAAAGGTATATACGTGACAAAAATGTACTACATTTAAAGGTCATCTATTTAAACAAACATACCATGACGAATTTTTTTTTTATTTTATGGCGATATTATACAAGATTAAAGATTTTTTAACTTCACACACATTAAGATGATTAATTCCCCATGTAGTAAATTAGACTTGTGTTACGGTTATATCTTCCGTGCCACGCCAGTGAAGTTAAAACCGAGGTAACGTCTGGGTTTCATGTTCATGGCGCCTGGGTCTGATTATCCGGGATGATAGAAGACCCTTATTCAGAATCCTAATGAAGCCTAACAGAAGAAAGTATGATTAGGCTGAGAATGATCGGGATAAGGATTTAGGAAAGAGCGAAAAGAAGCGCCGTGGAAAAATTTAGAATTCAGGAAGTTGTTACTAAACGTGTGAATGTAGGAAATTTTCAACTAACTGGATTTCCTGTTTTGCTTGTTTGTTAAGTTGGGGTTAACGCCGTTTACAGCACATTTGGCTATTTCGCGGCGTCCAGTTTTTATTGGAGGAAGCCGGAGTACCCAGGAAGAACCACCGACCTTCGGTAGGAAAATTGGCAATCCTTGTCAATTAAGTTTGGAGTCGGACACAACCCGCCACAGACGAGTTTAGCACTCACAACCTCAGTGTTGACAGGCTAGTGATCATTATAGTAGTCATGAAGAACTGCCTAGATCACTCGGCCTCCGAGGCCCCCCTGGTTTTCCTATCAATGTAGTCTATTTAAAGTTGTATTTTTATAGCATTGATTTCTATTGTCCACTTTAAAATGATTTCGTTCTGGCAGTCAGCAATGACATGGCAAAGAATTTGTCTGCTATATAAAAGTTACTGGTTAATGGATACAATATATAAAGTTTATTGAAATAATACAGGACATTGATGCGTGACAAAAGACAATATAAAACCTGGCTGTAAATGATTTGAGTGTTTGACTGGCATATATTATCATATTATAACGGAGAATTAATGTGTACAAACCACAATCATAACCGTAAATAATATTTATTTATTACTGAAAATAGCTTGATCCAAATCTTTAAGCAGTTATATCCTTCTCAAGTTGAAATACTTCTTGTTGTTTATAGTGCCCTAGAACACAATTATATCTTTCATGCTGGATTTTCATATTAGCATTAAGTCAAGGTAAAAAATGCAACCAGCACTGTATAATCTTTCTGTTTTGTTCAATATACACTCATAACTGGAAAATATATCAAACTGTAGAAAATTCTACCATTGCAATTTCAAGAAAATCCCCAAAATGTCTTTAAGGGGTATACATACACATACCCCCTAACATCCTTGTGCTTTATATTTTAACTAGGATACTTAAAAAAAGGCAAACAGGAAGTGGGGAAAATTAAAATGGAAAAAAATGCACTATAAAACATGGGGAACTATATTCGAATTGATGCGGATTAATTGTGGTCTCGGGCCTATATTACGTTTCCGATGTTTGCCGATAATTACCGAGGTCATTTGCTATTACTTTGTATGGACCATTTGAAGAATCATTTGGTCAATAAGGGTCATAGTTCATTTGGGAGATCAATCAGATTTAGCAAAGAGGGGAAAGTCTATATATGGTCTAATTAATGCACGAATTAAACAGATGTGACATGAGCCACTTTTAAATTTATTACTTCACATACATTTAACAAAGAATTCCACTAACATTCAGTTCTTAATGACATCTGGAACCTACAGGGAGATGTTAGATTTTTATCCAAGGGCTCAATTGGCTGGAAAATAAGCATCAGGAAAAAATCAGACATGATTTTGACAACTGGAAAAAAAGGAACAGAAATGATGCTCGTGAAGCCATTAAAAACTGTGATCGACACATCCGAACTCCAAAAAGAGGACAAAATCATGTCCAATAAACAAAAGCCCTGCTCCTTTGGACATTTGTTACATGCACGTATGGATTTTTGTCTCAACAAGATTACTATAGAACATCCAGTGTCCTCCACCGATAATAGGTCAATTACATAAATAACAAGTTAGAAAGAAATAAACTAATACGATACATTGCTGATCTAACTTTAACAAGTTTTTTTTTAAATCAGTTGAGATATGAATTGAAATTTTACAGCTTTTTATTATAATATATGGTTACTGGTACTTTACCCAACATATGAAGCTCTGAGAGTCTTCCAAAATATTTACCAAAAATGGAATTGCAGTGTTTGAAATTCAATTTATTCCAAGCAACTGCTGTTTCACGCCTGACTACTTAAATATATGGTGGCTATAGGTACTTTTGTAAACTTTTAAGGGTCTGAGATCTTCCAGGACATTTAACAAAGGGGGAATCTCAATGTTTGATATTCCAAAAATGAAAGTTCCGAGAGCCTTCCAGGGTATTTACCAATTATTGTATTTTTATTTTTGAAATCAAATTGTTCCAAGCTAATTTACAATTGATTACTTTCATATATCAGTACACAACACTTTCATTAAAACCTGTAGAGATATGTAAATGAGAGAGTGTTTAAAAGTCTATTTTTCTTTTTTTTCTTTTTTATTTTCCAAGGAGAATAACTCTTAGAACATCAAGCTGTTGGTGAAGATTTTGGAACTTGTCTGAGAGAATGCTTATATTAACATCTTTTGAGAAATGTAGACATGAGCGTGCTTACATAGTGAATTTCCGTTATTTTCACCAATTAAAGGGGAATAACTCTTAGAAAAATAATCCATCAGTGCTGATTTTCGACCTGCTCCGAGAGAATTCTAATCTAAACTTTTGACATAAATTGCATTAAAATCTAATAGGAAATGCTTACAAAATCAGTTTCCAATATTTTGTAATATTCAAAAGGAGATAACTTTAAGAAAAATAATCCTTCAGTGCTAATTTTTTATCTCGTCCTAGAGAATTCTCTAAATATTTGGCATAAATTTAAATAAAATCAATTAAGAAATGTAGACGTCAGAGCACTTAAAAATATAATTTTACTATATTTTAACTGTTCAATAACTGTTTTAACTGGGCAATAACTAAGAAAATCAGTCCATCAGTGCTGCTTTTCGAACTGATCCAGAGAATGCTGGTATGAACCTCTGATATAAATTTAATTATAACTGTTAAGACATGTAGACATGACAGCGTTTACAAAGTGTGACAGATGGATGGACATCAGCATTTCCATATCCCCGCTCCATGTTAGGGGACAAAAATTTATCAGTATACCCATTTGGTGGACTAATAATTTTTTTGGACCTGTAGGAAGTAATGAAACATAGTTGAATCTAATTTCGAACATCCTGCTTCCAATTCTAGATAAACGGAGATCACCTTTTCGACTGAATGGCCTGTATTCCCTTTATACAAGCAAGGCTACCTGACAGCAAACCAAATTTTCCTTCATAAGCTTCTTTTTTTTTTTGTGGAAATATCGTTAAAAAAAAACTATCTCAAGACAAGAAATACAAAACAAATAAAATAAAAGTAACAAAAATTATTCATTAATTTTATTTTTGTAAATCTACATTAAAAAATTCTTAGTTTGTACATCTGATTTTGTCCAGTACTGGCTAAAATAATCTTTAAGAACAGAAACATAGAAAATATGGTTCAAGATCTATACATTCTCTTGCAATAATCATAGGTCATTGGTTTAACAAATAAAAAATTTCATAAGAACAATAACTAGAGGCTCACCAGAGCCTGTATCGCTCACCTGGAGTCTGGTTTTCATTGGACAATTAATCAACTATTTGACCAAGTTTGTTGCAATTGGTTCAATTGTTCAGGGAAAATTTATTTGACAAAAAAGGGCAATAACTCCGAAATGGGTTTTGGGATTTCCTTTAAAATTTCAGGGTAGGTAGACCTCAACATGGCAAATATTTTTCAGATTTACATTTCACTTCTATCTCAAATAGTTTTGGAGATAAATGACGAAAACTGTTAAATTTTGAAAATTTGACGAAAAAAGGGCAATAACTCCTAAATGGGTTTTGGGATTTCCTTCAAAAGTTCAGGGTAGGTAGATCTTGTCATGCTGATCAATTTTACCCCATCAGATTTTTGATATCTGTAACGGTTTTTAAGTTATAAGCCAAAAACAATACATGCACCCCTATATTCTATTTTTAGCTACGACAGCCATGTTTTATGTCAGATCAAGATAAATTGACGATCGTTTGTAGAGGATATGTCATAGATCATTCCTATCAAGTTTCAAACCAATCGCCCCAGCAGTTTCTGAGGAGAAGATTTTTGAATGAAAAAATTTTGAAAATTTAACAAAAAAGGGCAACAACTCCAAAATCGGTTTTGGGATTTCCTTTAAAATTTCAGGGTATGTAGACCTCAACATGGCAAACATTTTTCAAATTTACATTTCACTTCTATCTCAAATAGTTTTGGAGATAAATGATGAAAAATGTTAAATTTTGAAAATTTGATGAAAAAAGGGCAATAACTTTTAAATGGGTTTTGGGATTTCCTTCAAAATTTCAGGGTAGGTAGATCTTGTCATACTGATCAATTTTACCCTATGTCAGATTTTTGATATCTGTAACGGTTTTTAAGTTATAAGCTAATAAAATGCTCCGCTGGGCGCAGCTAGATACGACCGCAGATGTCGAACCCTGAATAGTTGGGGCAATTATGAACACAACATTCAAGCTTGATACAATACTGAATTTGGATTGTGAATAAATATTTGACACAGCATAGGCTTCTGACACAGAATGAATGTTGTCTAAGAACTTAAAATTTTTTAATTTACCTATTCAAACCATATCAGTATTATTTGTTTTTATATATAAATCAGAAATAACCAATTTAAAATTTAAAATTGGGCACACATATCAATTTCTTGCTATTGCGCAATACTGTGCAATTGAAAATTTCTTCAAATATTTGACACATAATAGGTTTCTGACACAGAATAACTGAAATCAAAGTACTTAGAATTGGTCATATGATTTGAATTTATATTCAATTTTTTGCTTCCTGTGCAATACAATATGCTGTGGAGAATTGCCCCCCCCCAAAAAAAAAATAATAATTTACCCCTTTTTTTTAGCTTTTGTGCAATACACTATGAAGTTGCACACTGACCCCCCCCTCCCAAAAAAAAAACCAAAAAACAATAAAATTAATTGTAACCCCCCCTTTTTTTGCTAAAAAAATTTGAAATTTTCTTTTTAATTTATGAAATATGAAATGAGAAAAAAATTACCCCTCCCCATTTTCTCATTTACCCCCCCCCCCCATTTCTTTATACTTTGCAACCATAACAGCCCATTTAAATACACCATAACATATTAAAATAGAAAATGACATCATAGTCATGGAATTTGTTAATAATAAGGTTTTGATAACAGGGCACACATATCAATTTCTTGCTATTGCACAATACTGTGCAATTGAAAATTTCTTCAAATATTTGACACATAATAGGTTTCTGACACAGAATAACTGAAATAAAGAACTTAGAATTGGTCATATGATTTGAATTTATATTCAATTTTTTGCTTCTTGTGCAATACAATATGCTGTGGAGAATTGCCCCCCCCCCCCCCAAAAAAAAAAAAATAATTTACCCCCTTTTTTAGCTTTAATTTTGGACCCCGATTTGGACCAACTTGAAAACTGGGCCCATAATAAAAAAAATAAGTACATGTTTAGATTCAGCATATCAAAGAACCCCAAGAATTCAATTTTTGTTAAAATCAAACTAAGTTTAATTTTGGACCCTTTGGACCTTAATGTAGACCAATTTGAAAACGGGACCCAAAAATTAAGAATCTAAATGCACGGTTAGATTCGGCATATCAAAGAACCCCAATAGTTCAATTTTCGATGAAATCAAACAAAGTTTAATTTTGGACCCCGATTTGGACCAACTTGAAAACTGGGCCCATAATAAAAAAAACTAAGTACATGTTTAGTTTCAGCATATCAAAGAACCCAAAGAATTCAATTTTTGTTAAAATCAAACTAAGTTTAATTTTGGACCCTTTGGACCTTAATGTAGACCAATTTGAAAACGGGACCAAAAATTAAGAATCTAAAAGCACGGTTAGATTCGGCATATCAAAGAATCCCAATAGTTCAATTTTCGATGAAATCAAACAAAGTTTAATTTTGGACCCTTTTGGCCCCTAATTCCTAAACTGTTGGGACAAAACTCCAAAAATCAATCCCAACCTTCCTTTTGTGGTCATAAACCTTGTGTTTAAATTTCATAGATTTCTATTTACTTATGACTAAAGTTATTGTGCAAAAACCAAAAAAATGCTTATTTGGGCCCTTTTTTAGCCCCTAATTCCTAAACTGTTGGGACCAAAACTCCCAAAAACAATCCCAACCTTCCTTTTGTGGTCATAAACCTTGTGTTAAAAATTTCATAGATTTCTATTTACTTATACTAGAGTTATTGTGCGAAAACCAAGAAAAATGCTTATTGGGCCCTTTTTTGGCCCCTGATTCTTAACTGTTGGACCAAAACTCCCAAAATCATCCCAACCTTCCTTTTGTGGTCATAAACCTTGTGTTTAAATTTCATAGATTTCTATTAACTTATACTAAAGTTATAGTGCGAAAACCAAATGTCTTCGGACGACGACGAAGACGACGGACGACGACGACGACGACGCCAACGTCATACCAATATACGACCACAAAAATTTTGCGGTCGTATAAAAACAACACATGCACCCCTATATTCTATTTTTAGCTACGACGGCCATGTTTTATGTCAGATCAAAATAAATTGAGGATCGTTTGTAGAGGACATGTCATAGATCATTCCTATTAAGTTTCAAACCAATCGGCCCAGCGGTTTCAGAGGAGAAGATTTTTTAAAATCAGCCAATCAGAAACAAGAATTGCCTCTGGTGGCCATGTTTCTTGACCAATCAGAACTAAATGAGGAAACTTTGTTGAGGACCTTCCATACACCACTCGTGCAAAGTTTGGTTGGAATTGGCCAAATGGTTTTTGAGGAGAAGATGTTTGAATGAAAAGCTAACGAAGGACGGACGACGGACGGACGGACGACGGACGGACAACGGATGACGGACAACGAACGACGGACGCCAAGTGATGGCAAAAGCTCACCCTGGCCATAGCCAGGTGAGCTAAAAATTTAATAATGTAAACTAGACAATTTATTGAGCATAGATTAGAGATTTAAACGAACATGAAACTTCACATATTTTTCATATTTTGGTGAGTTACTTCCCTTTTTACATTATAAATGGAACTTTCCTCCAGGTGAAGAATATTTTCTGGACATTTTTTTCTTTTGGCATTTGGATCACTTTTTTATTCATTGAAAAATTCAGGTTTTTAAAAGTTGTTTTACCAACCACTGTAAGAACAAATTTAAATTTATTCCTCGTGCAGCCCCCTATGTCAGGATTTCTTTGTCAGAATTCTATAGTTCATGTATTACCAAGCTGTGAATGATGCCCTCTATTGTAAACTATTCCAATGAAATTATATCCACTTACACAAATTAAACAATGCCTTTAAATACCATCGAACCATAACTGGCCTAATATATGTTATGTTCAGATAATGTAAACACACCAGAAAACTGAAATGATATTTATAAAAATATGCTAAAAATTCTTCTCTGAAACTTTATCCTGGAAGAATCAGCACACCATTCAGTAGGCCACATTTTAAGATCAAGGCCAAATGGGTATATGAAATGTGATTAACAAGGGCGGACATACTAAATGTCTCTCCTGAGTACACACATGGACACAGATTAAGTATTATCTGATACCAGACATTGTAGCTCAATGGAAAATGCATTAAAATAAATAGATATGGTCAGGTGACATTTGTCTGAAAAATCTGATGCATGTCACTTGCATGTAAAATTATTTCCAAACGAAATCCATGTCAAGGTCAGGTGACAGGTATTAGACTGACATGTATCGAATAATAACTATCTATACACCAAATAGGAGTGGGTCTAGGTATTACAGTTGCTGAGATTTCAACTTAAACATGAAAATGTGATGCAAGTCATTCAAACATGAAATTTAGGCCATGCTTCACGACTTCACAAAATTGTTTGTTAATTAAGGGTTTATCTCATTCCAACCAGAAAACTACGATTACATAGTTCGCCTCGTTCCGCCACTAATTTTAGTGTGCGACTGTGTAGCTCCCTGAGATGCACCCTTACAGCAAGTAATGATTGTAGGTCGCTTGGTATCGGAGAACTGAAGTCATAAGTAGGTCAGACTGACCTAATGTTGGTCGGAGGTCGTGTTACTCCTCAAAATGTACCCTGACACCAAGTAATATGATTGTATGTTGCTTGGTATGAGAAAACTGAAGTCAGACATAAAACTTACCCTAAGTAAACTAAGTGCGATAAGTAGGCCAGAGTGACCTAATTTTGGTCAGAGGCTGTGTTACTCCCCGAGATGCACCATGATACCAAGAAATATGATAGTAGGTCCCTTGGTATTGGAGAACTGAACTCAGACGTAAAACAAAACCTAAGTCAATGAAGTGCAATAAGTAGGTCAGAGTGACATAAGTTTGGAGGGAGGCTGTGTTACTCCCCGAGATGCATCTTCACATCAAGTAATAAGTTTGTAGGTCCCTTGATATCGGAGAACTGAAATCGGACATAAAACTTAACCTAAGTCAATGAGGTGCGATAAGTAGATCAGAGTGACCTAATTTTGGTGGGAGTCTGTGTTACTCCCCGAGATGCATCCTCACACCAAGTAGTATGACTGTAGGTCCCTTGGTATTGGAGAACTGAACTCGGACGTAAAACTTAACCTAAGTCAATGAAGCGTGATAAGAAGGTCAAAGTGACCTTAATTTTGGTAGGAGGCTGTGTTACTCCCTGAGATGTATCCTCACACTAAGTAATGGATTGTAGGTCACTTTGTATATCAAACTTAAGCCAGTCAGTCATGTAATATGGGTCATGTGACCTTCATCTTATGTCACATGGTCAGTCTCTTCATCATGCACCTGAACAAAAAAATATATGACCCTATGCCAACTCATAACTGAGAACTGGCTGTGGACTTGCATGCGGATGCGCACACAGACGCCAGGGTGACTCCAATAGTCCCTCTCAACTTTGTTGAGGCGAACTAATAAAATTCAGGTGATTTTCAGTATCTTTATTCTGTATTCTGTATGTTATCAAAGTTAAAATTTTTTGAAGCGACATTGGTCCTCCGATTTAATTTTCTCCTTTTTGATTAAAAAGATGTGGAAGCCTGTGCTTCCGTTCCCGTATATAGCTATGCCACTGACTTCATAAAACAAGAGGCTCACCAGAGCCTGTATCGCTCACCTGGAGTCTGGTTTTCATTGGACAATTAATCAACTATTTGACCAAGTTTGTTGCAATTGGTTCAATTGTTCAGGGAAAATTTGTTGAAGATTTATTTTTCATAAGGTTTAATGTTAAAATATGTTCCCTGATGGTGGTAGTCCTGGCAGGAAGTTGACAAAATTGACCAGGAATAAGGGTGAACCTTAAATAAATATAACAGAACCCGACCTCAAATTACACAAACCAATAACTCCTAAATAGAATTTGGGATTCCCTTCAAAATTTCAGGGTAGGTAGATCTCAACATGGCAAACATTTTTCAATTTATATTTCACTTCTATCTCAAATACTTTTGGAGATAAATGCAAAAATGTTAAAATTTTAAAAATTTGACAAAAAAGGGCAATAACTCCTAAATGGGTTTTGGGATTTCCTTTAAAATTTCAGGGTATGTAGATCTCAACATGGCAAACATTTTTCAAATTTACATTTCACTTCTATCTCAAATAGTTTTGGAGATAAATGACGAAAAATGTTAAATTATGAAAATTTGACGAAAAAAGGACAATAACTCCTAAATGGGTTTTGGAATTTCCTTCAAAATTTCAGGGTAGGTAGATCTTGTCATGCTGATCAAATTTACCCCATGTCAGATTTTCGATATCTGTAACGGTTTTTGAGTTATTAGCAAAAAACAGCAATTTACCCCTATGTTCTATTTTTAGTAACAGCGGCCATGTTTTTCGACGAATCAAAAATCCCCACATCAGTTCTATGCAGGGTACCCTAAGCAACAATCTTACCAAGTTTCATATGATTTTGAATAGTAGTTTCAGAGAAGAAGATTTTTGAAATAATAACATAAAAAAAAGCCAAAAATGTGAAAAAAGGGCAATAACTCCTAAATGGGTTTTGGAATTTCCTTCAAAATTTCAGGGTAGGTAGATCTTGTCATGCTGATCAATTTTACCCCATGTCAGATTTTCGATATCTGTAACGGTTTTTGAGTTATTAGCAAAAAACAGCAATTTACCCCTATGTTCTATTTATAGTAACGACAGCCATGTTTTTCGACATTTCAAAAATTTTAAACGATAGAAATTTTCCAGATGCCCTAAAGAACAATTCTGCAAAGTTAGGTTGAAGTCGGTCCAGTAGTTTAGGACGAGTTAACGTTTGAAAAAGTTTACAGACGACGACGACAGACGACGACGACGACGGACGCCAAGTGATGGCAATAGCTCACATGGCCTATGGCCAGGTGAGCTAAAAACCAACATAATAAATATATTTTTCAAGAAAGAAAATTAGTACATTAATAGAGCTACATAGATCCTACATAGTATTGCACTGAAAGATAAGAACAGCAAAACAAATATGAGTATGTCATGATTTGATTTAAATATGTAAATAAGAACTGAATCTGATGAGAAAAATTAAAATTTTATTTCCGCTTTACCAAGTCACGAAGGGGAGATAATTCTTATTATGTCCCTTTGGTCCTAAGGCCTAAAGGGATGCTATTCAATTATTTACCTTGGTCACTTGGATTAAGAAGAAGAAAACTGCATTATGTTTCTCATTTCTATAAAATAAAGCAATAAAAATACATGTATACTGATAAGCAGATCATTTTGATAAAACATTGTAACATAATGTAATTTCAAAAGATTCACAACCTTTGTTTACAATAACATCCTCTTAAATATAAGCAAAAAATAATAAATTGTCACATGTGCCTTTGTTTAATTATACCAAAAAATATTTTATCCTCACTTTATTAACTTGGAGGAGTTCCAAAAATATATCTTTTGTAAAATTCATAGAAATAAAAAAAAAAATGATGCCAGAATGTACCTCCAAGACATTTTTCAGCAGATTTTGTTTCAAAGGGAAATAATTCCTACAAAAAAAGTAACACATACATATGGAAAAAAAATTAGGCTGTTAACCTGTGATTTTTAACAAACTGGGTGATAATAAGTCAGAGATTTGTTAAACGGTATTGGTTTGGTCAGAGGGATATTAAAGCACACTTCATATACAAAGGTATAAAACCTGGAATTTAACACACAATATTTGACAATGTTTTTTTTCAAATTTCACCCTAATTTTCTGTCAGGAAAAACCTTATATATTTTACTTCTGTAACCATCTGAGTGAATATCTTAGAAATATTTTTTTTCCAACCTAACGTTGTCATTTTTTGGCAGGAAAAATGCAAGCAGATGACAGACGTGTGTCACCTATACTAGCTGACATTCATTAACTTTTTTTTATTAAAATATAGAATCTTTTTTTAAAAGCATTTCATAAGAGAAGCATATACATGTAAAATATATTGCACACAGAATCAGCAAGTTTCCCGTGAAGTTACATGGAGTAAGCTCTGATGCCCAATGCCCCAAACCAATATCATAAAGGCCAAAAGAGGAATCTCTTACTAGCTGATAACTGTAATGATTTCTCCTAAAAAGAAGTAACAGTTAGGGACGAGATCAAAAGTTCAATGTCGGATAAAAAACTTAATTCAAATAGTTTTGGGGTGGGGTGGGGGGGGGGGGGGGGGGGGGGGGGGGGGGGGGGTGGGGGTTGGGGGGGGGTGGGGTGGGGGGGGGGGGGGCGGGGGGGTAAAAATCACTGCAAGTTTTGTTATCTGACACCGATTTTTGAATATGCCCGTATTGGTAAATCAATTTTTCCCAAATTAAGTTAAGAGGAGGGGGGGGGGGGGGGGGGGGGTCAGTGAAAAAACTATGCGAATTAAGTTTTTTATCCGACATTGAACTTTTGATCTCGTCCCTTAAGGTATTTTAAAGAAGGTTTTTTATACTACAATGTCATAAAAATCAATGAAAATAATGAACCCAAATCAAGGCCATTCTTTATTTCATCAAATAGGCCATTTTTATTATGAAAGTAGTTGGAAGACAAAATTTTAAGATCTGACAACAAATCCATCGTATCCATAGGAAAATCCTGGATTAAAATGAAACAACTACAGCAAAACATATATACAAATCAAGTATAATAAAAATCTATTCATATAATAAAATTAGTACATTTATAAAGCTATACAGATCCTATAAGTATTGCACTAGAAGGGGAGAAACAAGGTTAATTACTGTATAGTGGATTATTTTTGTGAGTGTAAAATTTCCCATATCTGGTTAAGTGTCAAATATTTTGTATTTCTCCGGTATTTGCAAAATCTGATTCCAAAAAAACTTTTTCCAAAAAAACATTTCAGCAATTCTCAATCGAGAAATTTCATGTGAGAAAAATATCCGCCTATACAGTAATTGCAATACAAATTATCTAAGCTAATCATGCAAGTAAAATAAATAAAAAAAGAACGTAATTTCTATGAGCAATCAAAGTGATAACAATAAAAAATTAATAAATATATATTTCAACAGATCGTTTTGATAACAAAAAAAACTTTAATAAAAATAAAATAAACTTGATTCACAACCTCTCTTGATAATAACAACCAAATTAAAATTGCTTATAGCAATGAAATGCTGTATAGTACAATCAAACCTGTTTTAGAAGATATCTGTATATAGAAAACAACTGTATATAAAGGACACATATTGTGCAAATCATCTCTGCATAGAGGTTGTCCTTTAAATACGTGTTTGAATGGTTCAGCTGATTCTCGATATCTAGAAGTGCAAGGGACTATGGGACTAGGTTTGAGATAGTTGAAGTTCGTCTAAAAGGAGCTGGAATCCTCAAGTTTTTGACAAGGGAGATAAACATTAAATGACTTCCAGATTCCTTTTGTACTATGAGGTTAAGTGTTCAGAGATTGATTTTAGTTGTTTGATGATTTATTGTTTGATACACCTGTTGCTTACAAAACTAGCTCAAAATGTCATATTAAATTACTTATACTTCTTCAATACTATAGCGGCTAAGCCATTATCACCTTGGGTCTCCTGATTTCCATAATAAAACCAGTTTGATTAATGATGATTGTCTCATTCAGTCTGAATATGAAGCTCATTGATTCTTCAATACTGACCAATATTGATTTTATAATTTTATTTTTTGGCAAGTTACCCTTCATTAACATACGGTAATCCTAATTTTAATCCGAACGACCATAGTGTGAATAAATAGAACGGTTACATCCTATAAAAAAAAACTTCCATTTTATTGATGGAAAAATATATTTTTTACAAAATCCACAATACTGTTTAATTTGAACAACCTAATAACGAATGTTAAAATAAAAATTTAAGTCGAAACAAGATTGTTATCGGAAACATAATTCACATGTTTCGACATGTCCAGCATCCGTTCCCCACAGGTTATTGATTGACAGGGTGATTAATGAATTCGACATAACAAGTCTATTTTGCACTAATTATATTTTCTGGGTACATAATATCACTTCGACATATCTGAAATTTCGACTTTTTTAATTTCAAGACAAAAGGAATAAAAAGATTATACTGTCGTCTGCTTGGGACCAAAAAAAAGCTCAACATATGAAATTTCAAGCGATTTCGAGACAACGAGAATCAATTATATATGCCAATAATAAGTGATAACCACTGTATTTTACAGTGTATACCTAGATTGTGTTGTTTTGGTTTACAATGTAAATTTTCTAGTTGTCAGTAAGTGCACTTTATCCTAAAACTTTAATGTAACAAAAGAATGTATTGTCAAGTTAAAATTTTAGCCGACACCATCGCACGACAGACTTTGATGCCTTAAAGTCATTTGGTAATTAATACGCAGCATGAAATTTGAAACATTTCTTTCCAGCTAATGGGAATCGGCAAATTGATGTCTGCCATTTTAAAAGTTGATGTGAAGTAAGGAGAGAATATCCAAATTTCATGAATAATTCTATTTTAATTGAGAAAATATGGGAAATTCCAGTTAATACTGTAAACAAATGAATGATAAGTATATGAGATTTTAAAAGAGATTACCACAATTGCACTTTTAAATGGATACAAATATTCAAATTTGCTTGCATGACAATATTACATTTGTATACATTTTCATTTTAAGAAATCATGAAGAGGTAAATAGGATTTTTCTTAATCTAATGTATACAATTGTTATAAGCTGTGCACAAATATTATTTTCTACTGAACATAATGACAATACATGCCCTGATTTAACAATGTAATTCTGTAAATAAATATGGTAATTTGGAATGTAAATTAATTTTTTTTTTTTTTTTTTGGGGAGGGGGTTATTTTTATGATATGGTAATTTCCAGACATAGGGTAATCATAATATTGTAATCATTAATCAGCTGTAATCGATTACATTTTGTCAAGTAATCAGATGTAATTTAATTTAATCCATTACTCTGGTAAAAATGCATGTAATCCTGATTACTTTTCCATTACTTTCTGACTACATTGTTTCAACATACACATTATTGCCTAAAAGTGTGACTTTATGTGAATTAAGCAATTTCTTGAAAGAAATATATCAAAAGTAATCAGATGTAATCACGATTATATTGATAATGTAATCATTAATACACATTGGATAATGTAATCATTAATTTAATGGATTACATTTAAAAGCAAAAGTAACTGTAATTCAATTGATTACATTTGAAAGTAATTGGACCCATGTCTGGTAATTTCCTAAATTTTTTTCTTCAAAAATTTTTCAATTTTTGTTCCAATACATTTTTTTGGAAGTATAATTGCAATACATTATGGCCCCACTTTATGAAATGTTATACTGACTTTAAGAGTAATCCGCTGTATTATAATATGATAAATATTTGTAAAACAATTCGCAAAATTTACAGCTTTAACAACTTGTATTATGGAATGTTTGAAATAAACTATAAAAAATTGTATACCATATACACAATACACAATATACATAAAAATAATAATAAAATTGATTAAATGTTTTCTTTAAATACCTTTCAACAGATAAACTGTAAAAATATAGAACAACAAACCGAAAAACTGTAACCCTGCATATAAATTGCAGTAACAAATGAACTGCATCAGGCAGAAAAATACTCTACTGTTTCTTTGATTAACATAATATAATTTCAGTGGGGAATGGATTGAAATGCCATTCTAACATGACAAATTAAACAATATAATTATAAATACTGTTCAATTCTAACAAATTTTCACAAAATTGAACTCCAGTAATGAAGTCTAGTTGTCCTTGTATTTGACAATGTTAAGATTCTTAACTTCATTTATATACATTTCAACACAAGTGCAGGTGAAATATGTATTACCCAAGACTGACAAAATATTATACATTTATTTCCCTTGCATTAGTGAAATATGAATATTTGTTCACCCGAGGAAAGATGTTTCCCGAGGGCTTGCCCGAGGGAAACATGACTTTTCGAGGTTGAACAAATCTTCATATGTCACTAATGCAAGGGAAATTAATGATTTATACCACTAACTCAAGTTAAATCCTGAGCATTTCGAATAACTGGGATGTGATGGTGAAACACGAATCTGAGAGGGAAACACGATGTTTTGTTAAATATCACGTGAGAAAGTCTCAACCAATAAAATACGTACATAGTTATGAATTAATATATGTAGTGGAATATCATGTGATATGTGCTGCAATACATTTTTACATTATAACATGAAGATTTTTATTTTACATTTCCACCTACCTACATGTAGACTATAAAACTGTCTCATTTTATTTTCATAAAAATTTCATTAAATCTTATTAAAATACAACCATTTTTTTTTTGTGAAAAAGCTACCTTTTCTGTCATAAAACAGATGTCTTCAACATAAAACGTGATATAAAATTGATGTCTTCAACACATAATGTGATATAAAGCATATGTAATAAAAATAACTTTTTTGGCATCATTTTCAATTGTATGAATCAGCAAAAAAGTTAAACTATCTGTAACTGTAAATTCAGAAATTAACGAGATGTTTCCATAAGTGCAATTATTAAAATTTGTGTTTCCCTTCAAATTAGCAATATTCCATGGTTAATTTTTTGCGAATTTTTCTAATGATTAACTATTTCTTGCTCTACGCCTGAACTTCATACACTCATATCAATATCTTTTGGCAAAAGTAACTTATTTCAGTTTTTGCTTTCAAAAAAAAAAAACTTAACATCAATTTCTCAATTTACAGTATGGAAATGCTAATAATGATTCTTCAGTTATCTGGACCATAATAGACCATCACCATAAATTATATTTCTTTTCGTCGGAGAAAAAATTTAACCAAAATTATAAATCAGGAATTGTCAGAGTAGATATATCTTTACCAAGTTCAAACCCAACTCATTGTTTATATGCAGCCTCTCCGAAAATAAGTGAGATAAACTGCTTTTCCAAAATTTGCCAATAATTACGAGGTCAGCGTGATTATGTTATATGGACAATCTGGGAAATCTAACAGAATCACATGGTCACCTATGGTCAAGATACCTTGAATGTCAATGGATTCTGCCAATATAAACTTTAAAACCATCTTCAACATGGTTTTGTATAATTACTGTCATCACTGTCATAAAATGAATAAAATTCATGATATAATACAACAGTGTAAAAAAATTAGCACTTCAAGATTCAACAATTATTCCTGTTAAAACTACAACCTGCAGTAAGTTGGAAGGCTAATCCACTTTGATCCACCTTTGTATCGACTTGGACAAAGCATCAATCCACCTGAAAATCAAAAACATTTAAATTCTTAGAAAAGTTAATCAAAAGAACCCCAAGGAGCATCTCCTTCACAATAACTTTTTCTTACATTTCTGGTCACTACAATGATTACTCATTTGTATATGAACCTGAGTAATAGAAAAACCTGTCTATTCCAAACAAATCTTCAATCCCAAAAAGGTTTCAGAAAGACTCTTCTCTACTTCTTTTGGAATCAGATGGTTTTAACATTACCCTCCTTCTCCCCAAACATTTTACAATTCCACACCTATTTAATATTACCTAGTTTTATCTGTTTCATTATCAGCAGCAAATGTAAACTGTTTCATCTGAGATTCTGGTGGTTTTAATACAAAAGAAAATTTCTTTGATCCATCACGTATGGTATAACCATGCAGATGTGCCATCCCTGAAAAAAAAACGTGTAAAACTTTAATTTCCAATCATTTGTACTGTAGATTCATTATACAGTCAAACCTGCCCTAACGGTCACCTCAATTAAGCAGCCACCTGCCTTCAGCGGTCGTCCTGGAGTCCGCCCAAATAGTTTTACGTGTTAATTTAACTCGAATAAGCGGTCACCTGTCTTACCCGGCCAGCGGTGACAACAAATGGTACCCAAGCTTGAAATTTACCTAAATTAAGCGGTCATTTACCTTTCTATAAATGTTAAAATCATCGTTATTTGACTTTCAAATCATCTTTAATTAATGGCATAGCTTAATTATCATTCAAATTATCAATCTCATCGTTCATTTACGGTCGATTGTGGAAAAAAACATCGTTTCATCTCAGTCCAACCGCCATATTTGTATGTTAGACAACAATAATATCTTGATCGTTCCGGACCGAAAAGCAAAATACGGAATTGCCGCTCAGTGTAAAACGTGATTAAACGGTCACCTGTCTTATGCGTCCACTTTACTTTTGTCCCAATTGTGGCCGTTAAAAGCAGGTTTGACTGTACATGTTTGCAGGTGCCAAAGAGTGGCAATTTTAAGTATTCCTTCCAAAGTATATTTGATGAGAAACATACATTACTTCCCTTTACCAAGTTATCAAGTGGAGATAATACAGGTTTGCCACTCTTTTTCAGACATGAAATTCAAGGGTTTTTCCAGGATTATCAGTAGTTTTCAAGGATAAATACAAATGCTGTTTTTGCATCGTGGTTGAAATTGAGCCTGATAAATAACATTGCAAAACATTTCAAGACCATTTGCATCAAGCATAATCCAGATCAGGATTCACCTCTATCAAGTCGCCCCATTTATATTGTCCTACTCTATGAGTAGTCCAAATTCATCCACCAATAAAAATTTGCAGACCCTTATTAAGATTGGAATCAAAATCTTCACATAATCTAGGTTAAAACTCATATCTTGATACAATCAGTGTTACCCTGCTGCACCCACTTCTCCACCAAAAACCATTTAAATAATATGGGTAAAAGAACAGTGTGTCAAAATCTCAAAATCAAGAAAAATAAAACATTTTCTAATAATTTAATGTTGGATGTAATGCATCATTCGATTGGTCAATTTTTTTGTCTATCATATCACAGACTAAATGTTCTTCTCTACTATGACATCAATATAGGGAATCCCAACGTTTCAGACGTCAAAACAACAGTTGGAATTAAATTATATGGATTGACTGTAATTCTGTTTTCAGTCTATTCGAAATAACCTCAATGCACATGGTGAAACTTTCAAATAACACGCTATGCCGGTTATTTAGTGTACACCATATAATTGAGGTTATTTCTTCATAGACTGGAAAAAAAAATTTGAGTCAATCCTCAATAGGAATAATATGAACAAAAATCCATAAATCTAGCAAATTCCAGACAATTTTCAGGCATTTATATAATAATTTACTAACCTTGAGCTCTGGGAGAATACATATTTTTGTAGTAGTATATACAAGCATCCTTCAGTATGCAGTATCGTTTCTGCCATGTTTTTGTCGTTCTGCCACATTTCATTAAATATCCCGAACATTCAACTTTTCTAACTTCAAGGGCAGGTAACCCAACATTATTACTTGTAACATCCATCCATGACTCTTTCTGAATATTAATGAAACTTGTGTTTTAATGATGGTCTTTTGTATTTATAGAAATCATAATCAAATTCAATGTAAATGTCTATATAACGAGAAACAAAAGTAATTAATTAATTCCCAAAGGAAATATTTCCCTCGTATAACAGTCAATTTTTTTAGTAATGCAGTTTAATTACCTTTTTCTATGAAAAAAATGAAAAATAAAGTCTATTTTAAATTTATTAGCTTGATCTTGCAATGTTTTCTGTAATTCATTTACTAGATGAAAGTAATGTTTCCTTTAAAAATCTTACATATACATGTATATTAATTTCAATAATAACAGGGGCCTCGGTGGCCGAGTGGTCTAGGTAGTTCGTCATGACTACTAATGATCACTAGCCTGTCAACACTGAGGTTGTGAGTTCAAATCCCAACTGTGGCGGGGTGTGTTCGACTCCGATTTTAATTGACAAGGATTGCCAATTTTCCTACCAAAGGTCGTGGTTCCGTCCCGGTACTCCGGCTTCCTCCACCAATAAAAACTGGCCGCCGTGAAATAGCCAAATGTGCTGAAAATCGCTTAAAACCCAACTAAACAAACAAACCAACAATGATAACAAATAATGAGAAATATTCTAGATCCTTACCCTTTTCTTGGACATCATTGATGCCTCATTCATTGCTCCAACCCACCTTTAATATAAAAATTACTGTGTTTTTATCTTATAACCCATGACCATTGATATAATGAATATGTATATCATATCTAAATCCGATGTGATGTATACTTTTTAAAATAAAAAAAACTGTTTTCATTTTTTGCAAAACTCATTGAGAACCTAGAAATATCTTTCTGTAAAAAATAAAGAATGGCATCTTTGTGTCTGAATACCTAAGTTAGGGGGTTTCAAATTAGAAAATGTCCTATCAGAATAGAAATAATTCATAGTTGCCTGAAAATATCCTGATTTTACCACAGGTATGCCCTTTATGCTGATTATAGCAAAACATTTGGTATAAAGGGCATACCCGTGATAAAATCAGGATATTTTGAAGCCACTGTGAATTATTTCTCAATTTTTTATATTCTATTTTTTTCTTTTTTTTCAATGAAAAATTGCTATAAAGAAAGGATGAGAGAGAATTTGTTTTGGGCATGAAATTTCATTTTACAAGCCTTACTAGATAAATTCAAACTAACCAGATCTCAAAATCTGGACAGTAAGTTTGGGATATGGGAAGAAAAAGGCTATTTCTGATTTCTGTCTACAAAATGGCAGAAAACTTTATCCTTAACTGTATTTAGTGATGGAATAAATAAAAATATTGGCAAATGTTAAAAATTTTAAATAAATAAATTTCTTTTAATACAACGAACATGAATATATGTGTCCAATGGACACTCTGCCCCGCTTCCAAACAAACACCTACATCATGATCATTTAACTGTGACACCAAGGTCCCACAACCCCTATGACCTAAATTTTGAATAGATCCCACCTTAAGGTATTTAGTGACCATTTTTCATCTTGGTATGACATTTACTTCCCATTAAACTACCTTCATCTTAACTATAACCTAAAATGGGACATACGTACGTACAGATGGATGGACTGACAGACAGACACACAGACAAAAACACTATATGCCGCACTGCTATTTCAGTTATCTAAAAAAAAAATAACTGAAAAAGGTTACCTGGCCATTTCATCTCTATTATCCACACTAAAGTAGAAAGTTTTAGCACCATATTTTTCAGCTTTAAAGCAGAAGTCTTTAGCACTATCTTGATGCCTGGATACAGTGTAGTTTAACATTGGTATAGCACCTAATGGATCTACATCCTGTAAAGGGAAGTAATTCATTAGATCAAAAATTTCAGTATTATAAAATTGTTCAAAACAGTAAGTTTTTAAGAAATTACCCAAAAAATTTCTTTCAGGTGTTAAAAAAAGAAAAAAGAAATAAATCTTTCATTTATTCACTTTTAAATGTATAATGTACGTTGATGCAACAAAAGTTTGTTTACTGAAAAATAATCTGTTTTTAGTGAATCAAAAAGTTTTTTTTTCCGAAACTGAATAAATAATATAAACAAATGTCATTAAACAGTCGGACCGCCAAGTGCCATTTTGACCATTACGCTAGTGCATTCTATTGACAGAGAAACAGGTGGAGATAATTTGAGAATTTTTTACAGCTTTTTTACAGCTTACAGCTTTTAGCCCCGCCTCCAAATTTTAACTGACAGGACAGGAGTGCAATGTGTAAATATAGTTGTGCTAGTTTTTAACTTTCAAATAACATGGATGGAAATATGTGTAAAAATGATTTTCGTTCACACTCTGGCCTATTGGGTTCACCTGACACTGAAAATTATGAACATATGAGACATCAAAAGTGAGTTGAAAGTGCCTTGACATTGACACTTTTAGCCAATTAACAGATCTCCCTCATTTACCCTTTCACTGGGAGGAGCCTATAATGCTTTGTTTTACAAATAGATATACATGTATTATCGGGTCTTTCATTTGCAAGTAAAAAAGGCTGTCCCAAGACTCCATTACATAGTTCTAACTCAATATGCAGGGGTATCAAAATATGCAAAGAAATGAAGTGTGTTTTTTTTTTTGTTTTCACATAATGACACTTTTGAAGTATTTTTTATGTTGGATATTCAATTTTCTGCCAAAAATTTTAAAGGAGTGTCTATTTTAAAGATAATATGATCATATTCAGTCACTTGGAAAGTCCCCTCCCCATTTTTGTGGTTGATTGTATATGTTTTTTTTTCAAATTTTACTCAGGTTCATCTAATAGGTTACATTATGGACAGAAAAAAAATCCATGATAAGATGATTTTTTATGAAGTCAACAAAAATAAAAATTAAAAAAACTGATAAACTAACAACATTTGCATAAATAGTATTGGAACACTTTTAGTCTTTACAATATTGTGAAATTTGGCATAAATACTCAATCTAGCTATGAGCTACCAGTTTCATTTATTATTATCATTGGCAATGTACAGGAAAACTATTAGTAAATAAATTGTATATCCAAATATATTTAAGATGTATTTGTTTTACCTTGGATGCAAAATATTGTATGATTTTCATATAATATGTCTTTATGTGTATAATTTCCTAAATTTTTGGCAAAATAGTGATCTTGTAATATCTACAACTCCATTTCAATGTTTATAAGTTGTAATACTTAAGGTTACCTATTTTCTTTTAATTTATGATATTAATTTTTTTACCCTCTGGTGTCATCTGGAACTATTTAGTTAGAATAGTCTATGGTTCAATCAAGGTATAGTTTTCAATTTTATTATATTTTGTTTGTGTTCTCTAAAATAGTCAAAGAATTACCTGAATTTCACCATAAATTATGTACATGTATACAGCATTTAAGACCTATTAACTAAAATACTGTTGAAAAATTTCTAAGTTAAAAATCCAGGATCTTGGGTTAGACTTCCATATTAAAGGTTTTCTTAAATACATATGATTTTATTTTGTTATTTCATGATTTTTAATTCATGTTTATGTACAGATTTTACTTTTTTACTTTGAAAGGCAGAAATTTCAATAATAAGCATAAGAAATTGGTCTATAAAATCAGATGTATATTTTTTTTTATCAATTTTGGCACTACATGAGGTGAAATAGGTCATATACACAAAAAGCAATAATAATTATTCTTAATTAATACAATAAATATTAATTTATGAAAAGCATGATTTAGAAGGCATTAATTCATGTACAAATGTAATATTTTTTTGTTGAAAAGAATGTGCATAATATGATTCATGTGATTTGCTGGCAAAAATAACTATGTCCACGTCAGATCTTTACATTTTTTCACAATTGAGTAATGGATAAAAATCATTTTAATTTTAATAAATTTTCTTTTTTTTTCCAATGCCTTTTTTTAAAATTGCTACTTTTTAACCAAAAAACTTTAATTTAGGTCCAGATAAAGATACCATTTTCACATTGTAAAATGCACAAACCATTTGTTATGTAGAAATTGGAGCATGTAATTTTTTTTCAAAATTAAAGTGAAAAAAATTCTTCAGTCCTGTTTTTGAAAAAACTAAAATTTGTCATTACTCAAATAGACCTATAGCAGTACTTCAGCTACTCACCAGGCTTTCAGTTGTTGATTTCTATGGAAAATAATTTTAATTTCATTTGCACACATTCTACCATTCAATATAAAATTTCTGAAGCCCTCCACAAGAAAATGATGGAAGTGGAAGCACCTGCTTGACCATCCCCCCCTTTTTTCTGGTACATTATTTATTCCTAAATATGCATTGTTTAATGTTTATTGACACTTATTTATTATATCATTTGACAACCAAGCATGAAACTTATTTCTATTTCCTTTTTTGAACGATCGTTACCTTCATACCTTCTTTGTTTACATTTTATTGATAACGTCAACGTTGATTATCCCCCTTTTTCACGCAATTTTTACAGAAAAAGCTCGCTCGAATTCAGTTTCACTCGGTTTTGAGTAGAAATATTTGAACTGTTTGTCAAAAAAGTAACAGCACATCTTTTCAGATTTAAAAATCCCCGTCCTGAGATCTGACAATGAAGAAATTGTCATTTTTCTGACCAATGGTGACGAAATCGTCGGCATCATTGCCAACTTTGATTGTAAAATTTTGTAGGAAAAGCACACTAAAAATATCTGTTTTAAATTAATATGAAAAGAAAATATTCTCAGAAACCGTTTAATACCATCCCCTAAAACCAACTAAAAGCATACGAAGTGTATGGCAAACAAAACCGGCAGGTGATTGACGTTACAAAATATTACCCATTTTCAAATGAAAAGTCAAGTGACTCTGTCAATAACAACGACACCATTTTTTACTTGGCCGTCCAATTGTAATATCAAACCTTACCCCTTCATTTTTATAATAATACAGACAATTATCTTGTCGTAGAACACAGTAGCGTTTCTTCCAAGATTTCAGAAATGTTGATCCTTTCTGTTTATGCAGGTAACCAGATATGACTGGTTTCTGCATGTCTCTGATATAATGAAGATCTGTATTGGCTACTTCTAACTGTAAGGTCTTGGAACCTGTCAAAAATAACAAAAAATGTTCTATCTTTTTTTATTTAGTTTCTTATAATTCTGTTTTTGAGTATTTATATAAAGCCATTTAAAGAAAAAAAATAACAAGGTCCTGTCGACAAATTTCCTAGATTTTTTGTTGTAACTTATAACGAATACTAGACAATCAGTACTGAGGAGATGCAAGTTAAATTCCAACCTCTGGCAAGAGGTATTCCAAACCAATTTTATCTGAAATGATTTGCCAATTTTGGTGCCAAAGGTCATAATTCTCTTAGGGTTTTCTAGCTTCTCCATCAATAGAAACTGGCCTGTTCTACTGAATGTGACATAACTCTCTTCAAAACAAACATATTTTTTTCTCAATGCTCATTTTATGTTTTCTGTTTTCAAATTATGTAAAGCACATATGGGGGAAAGAGTGACATTCATTCTTCTACTTCTAAATGTTTCAAAAAAGGATTTTACACGAAACATACTCTGCTGAACAAGAGAAATAATCCTGTCATGTGTAGCCTCCAAAACTGATACACCATTTACCATTAGTAAGATCTGACCTTCTTTAACACCTGCCCTAGATGCTGGACTTCCTGGAAAATATAATAATGAGGATGATATTTTTTTTGATGATAAGATCACAAATACCTAGAAATATAATCATGATAATGTTTATCTTTTTGTGATAAAATCTGATAAATGTTTCATAGATCTGGTATTTTGAAAATACTTTATACCTAATACCGGGTACATTTTTTTACTTTGAAATCTAGCATATCTTTTTCCTTGATATATCCCATATAAGCATTTTAGTTGAAATGTATTTTTCTAGTCTCAATTATTTTTTTTTAATTTTAAGGCATAATTTTCTTTGGTAGAAATGGCCATATTGTTCTCTGTTTTGGCCATTGTTTTATTGTAATGTTGATCTATCTTTTTTATATATCACAGCTATTGTTTATAAAGACAAAGAATTTTTTTACCATTATTAGCTTTTTATGTAACATTCAGGTTATTTCCAATACTGTACACTAAATCATCAAATCTTATTAGCTTGCAAACTATAGCAAACTATAGCAAAATAATGTATTATAGGCAAATGATTACTATTCTGAGACAATATTAGAGTATTCAATATTAACAAATGTACCTAGGTAATCTAAAATAATCTCTGACCTAAACATTTATTTTTATTTATTCTTTCTTAAGAATTAAAAGGACATGGGGTGTTAAGGCTCGTATTTGGCCAAAGTGCCTATCTGGGCCAAATACATCAATTTGTCAATGAAACATCACCAAAATGACACGATTTCTTAAAAATCTCTAGTTTTTGATGACTTTCGCCAATTTTCACATAACTTTGGAATTGGAAATTGCCTGCGCATGCAAGAAACAACTATATCATGTATATATTTAACATGAATATGTATTCGGATAGTATACATCTCCTGTAGAAATATTTTGTTTCTCAAGAAAATGTGTGTGGAAAACTGCTAAAAATCAGCTATTTTCAAGATATTTGGTCAATGAAGGAATATTAAGACATCATTTTGACGTTAAAATGCTTGAAATTAAGCTGAATTGAGTTATTTTTCTAGCATCTTATATTTTTTACCAAATCCAGACTAATTTTGAATTCATTCCTCGAATGTTGATTGATCGTATTTGTAGGCCAAAAACAGACCTTAACAGACACCCTTACTCCTTTGATGATTCAAAATCTATAAAGATCTGATCTAATTTGTTAAGTCTAATACACTTGTTTCCAAATGTACGTGCAGAAATTGGAGTTGTCTCCCATATGCATGAGTTGCCTTTCCTGACAGGTGTCTTATATTTAACAAAAAATGGCAAAAAATACATATAATTTTCCTGAAAATAATGAATTGGGGAAGGCTTTCATCAGACATTAAAAAATGTGGTATAATATATCCAAAAAATGTATCAGTATTGTGTATGGAGAATACTGTTAGGAAGAAAACATATTTTGCAGAAATGTGAACACTTCCACAATGAGCAGACAACTCACAAGTACCATAAATGGGGCAAAAAAAAATTGTGAAATCTCAACGTTTGAATTATTAAAATTTTTAATGTTCTTTGTTTATTTCCAAATTCTCATCTTTGAACATTTTGGATGGTTCATAAAGGTCAATAGTAAAACAATTTTAAATCTTTATAAGAATGATTTGCTAAATTTCTTCTGGGATCAGTTAGTGCAATACAAATTGTGTCAATGCACATTATATAACAAATAGCATTTGAATATCTGTTTTGTAACACAAATGACAGCAGGTAGCTGCACTGAATAGACGTTTGTCTATATAAGGAAGTAATACGAACCTTTATCAACACCTGATACTATCACTGGATGGGTATCTAAGATATGTAACCCAAATCCTGAGTCAGCCGAACGTTTCTCTAAATTCACAATTCTTTCGTTTTCTGTAAATAAAATTTTTGTGTCATTGTAAGATTATACTGATAATGAAGACTTGAAAAAAAAAAAGGAAAAATTTATTTTCAATGTTTGACAATTTTGCTGTTTGAGGTTAATGATACACAAAACAAGCAAATTCTAATTTTTGTTTTAAAATAAAATAAAGAAGTGTATCATACAAAATGAATATATACTGATATCCTTGTTATCAAGACATAAACATATTTGGCATCTATTCAAATATAATGTTTAGATTTGATTTTGAAATAATTTTCATTTCAACACATACACATTTTAAGAATGATTGTTATTATTTCATTTTGTGATATGGATCTGATGCACTTTCTGTGCACATTTAAACAACTTATGTGAAATGTTGAAATCTGCAACAACAAACAAAAAATCTTGTAAATCAGATTTAAATGCCAAAATTAATGATTATAAGTACAAAATCAGAACCATCTAAGGACAGAGCTATGAATCTTATAAATATTCCTAACATTTGCCTTAGTGTCTACAAATTTCCAAATCTTACAACAGTATGATTTTGGGTATTAATTTTTTACTAGTATCATCATACCTACAACTGTACTGGTGATACCATTAAGAAATAAAGTCCACTGACAGAGGGATAAATAATTATATAATTACCCTACATATATAAGCCCAATTTCTTTGGGCCTTCATTCAATCTAGGGGATCCACCCAATATGGGGTTATTTTATATTAACCCTGACCCTAAACCCTAAACCCTAACCCATCTATAACTGGACCCTAACCATAACTCTTAACCCTAACTATAAGCCTATTCTAATAGCCAGTTGTTGGCATGTAACAGGTTATGTTCTTCTCGTATAGTTTATGATGGCATGATACTAAACCCCTAATGGGCGGGATTGTGGCTGATTTTCTATATGATCATTGATGATACAGACATAATCTTTCGATCAGTTTAATTGAGGTCATGGAGCTGGCATGTCAGTAACTGCTAATAGTCCTTTGTTAATATATAATGATCATTGTCATTTTGCTTAGTTTCTTCGAATCTGTTACCTTTTTTAACATCAGATTCGGACATCTTTTGAACTTAGTTTTACTTTGTGTATCGCTGTGTGTTTGTTTATTCCACATTGGCTAGAGGTATAGGGGAGGGTTGAGATCTCAAAAAAATGTTTAACCTGTCACATTTTTGCGCCTGTCCTAAGTCAGGAACCTCTAGCCTTTGTTAGTCTTGTGTAAACAATTTTTTAATTTTGGTTCATTTGTATGTTTTGGAGTTCAGTGTGCCCTCCATTTTGCTGAAGCCCACCTCCGCGTGCGGGATTTTCTCGCTGCGTTGAAGACCCATTGGTAGCCTTGAGCTGTTTTCTGCTCTTTGACACATTCCCCATTTCCATTCTCTATTCTATCCTTCAACTTTAAAGGTTGTTTAAGAACATGCTTAAGGCTTGTTCATCCTATTAAAGTGTACTACTCATATAAACAAATGGTTATACAAACCAAAAACTCTACAGGACATCCTTTCATACTCCTGCTGACTGTCATTTCTCTGTACGAAACATTTTCTCCTCATTTGGTACCGATTTTTAAATTCACTTTCTGATGCTGTTGTAGCAGTAGAATCATTGCGTCTGTGACGGGGAACCATTCCATTCGTAAAGCCATTCACATTTGGAGGTTGCTTGTTTTCATTGAAAACATCATCTGGATATAAATGAAATCATTTCATAACCAAAAATATCCAATGATTAAAATAAACCAGAGGCTCCCAGGAGCCTATATTGTTCACCAGGTTCATGTGTAATACTTTTATTAAGAATATTGTGAAATAAAGACCCAGTCTCATATATTTACAAATTAATATAATTTTGACTGATCAGAGGCAAGTGTTATATATTCATTTTGGGTCTCCCCAGTAAATGTTCTAATAGTTTAAAGTACCGGTAATCAGTAGAACAAATTTGTTGTCTTGGAGGCAAGTAGATTTTATTTTCAGCTTGCCCCTCGGGCAAGTCCGCAAGAAAACACTGAAAATAATCTACACTTTTCAAAACAAATTATAAGACATACCTGATTTACTTCGGTCGTCTCCATTCTGGTTGTTTTCTTCTTCATCTATTGAGTCATGCATCACTGAACGATGATTCTCGATATTATCTACACAAATCCAGCAAGAATTTCTAAAACTTTCATTGTATATACCTACAAGATAAGCAATACCATACATGTATATTTGATCTGAATTGAAACAAAAAATTAGCTATGAAACAAACTAAACTGTTCTTCATCAAAATTTAGAGCTGACACCGACTGTCTGTTGACCCCAGCCTACTGTTTATGGCGAAATAAATATTCTGATGTTAATTTTCATTGGAATGCCTGGTCAAAAAATTAAAAACGATTAAACAATGAAAAATGCCTGTTAGTTGCTACCAACCTATATAGTTCTGCATTTCAAAAAAAAAAAAAATTTACCAAGTTCATCAACCCGTACTTTTTGGAAAATTTTAACGAAGTGAAAATCATGGTAAAATGCAACACTTACCAAAATTCAGTCTGCTTGATTTTGAAAAAACTACTCAAACAACATTAAATTTTATGGAAATTCCTGTCATGCCTTTATTGTTTAAACTTCTTTTTCACAAAAAAGATTTATGACTTATAGAACTTTCATAAACTGCTATGATAGGAAATATAATATATCCCAAAGAACAATGAATAACTTTTAGACTAATGTAATCACACAAGTTATTTCATATAAATATCATGCTCCATTGAACATAACATGTTGGTATAGCCTGTTTATGTATTTTCCAATAATTTTTATTATTTATGTCTTTGGCAGGAAACGAGTGGGTAATACATAAATCAGTACAACCAAAAAAGTCTTAATATTTTATTTAATCTTTACAGCAATACTCCAGGCCAATATTGATGCAAATACTTGCATCTTCATATTAAAGTGATATATTAATTTGTTACATCTTCATTCACAGAATTCAAATTTTTTTTTAAATCATACTAAACATGCTAAAATGAGTGATTTTCATCAATAATTTTTGCATTTTTAAAATTTTTCAGTGATACATCTAATTTGCACTACATAGAGTTTTCATTCCTCTTTCATAAAAAAATTCATTCGGCAAAACAAAAGAATTCTTCAATTATGTCAAGTGAATATATATATAACATATATATTTATCATAATACTTAGTACTAGAGGCCCTCGTGCTGATATTGAAATCTCAGGGTGATATGGTATGCGATACGGATTTGCCATGTATTATTCTCTATAGAATATCATATGGGTTTTTTCATATCATATCCAACATTAACCACAAGACACCAATTTGTTTAAATAAAATTCCTGCACATTGTATTACCTGTTTGCTTATCTACTTTTTCCTTTTTTCATTTATTTATTTCAGCTATATGTTAGGTTTTGGTAGCTATCACTTCATGACAAGGATGACAGGTGTATTTTAAAATTAGGTAACTGTACTTGATAAAAAATGATTATTAAAATCATAAATAACTTGATCAATTCAATTTATATCTTATCCTTTAATGTACCGATGTATTTTGTATTTACATTTGGTCAATTATTCCACTTTAATATCCATCTAGTATACAACTTACATACAATTTTCCTTTTTCATGTTTTTAAACTAAAATTTTATTTTATTGAATTTAATACCATCTTCCTTCTTCAAAGTAAATTTATGGATTTACCCAACTTTATAGAAATAAAACTAGAGGCTCTCAAGAGCCTGTGTCGCTCACCTGTATCTAATGTGATTTTGGAAATTATGTAAAATTATATAATGATTGAGACCAAGATTGGTTTAATTTGACACAGTATTTAAAATTAAAAACAGGTCATCTTAGTGTAGTCTTACAATAGCTACTGAAGACATCTTATCATTATTATTTTTGAATATGTGGTCAAGTTGTGACCATTCAGAATTTTTTTTACAATTTTCTGATAGACTTCTAAACATCTTGGATGATGGATCGGCAACAAAGTAACAACACTTGGTCAGCACCTCATAAGGAACATTCATGCTATGTTTTGTTACATTCCATTCAGTGGTTCTCTAAAAGAAGTCATTTGTATGCATTTCCCATAGGGTCAAATGTTAAACTTAGGCCCCCGCTGGCGGCCATCTTGGATGATGGATCGGCTACAAAGTAACAACGCTTGGTCAGCACCTCATAAGGAACATTCATGCCAGATTTAGTTTCATTCCATTCAGTGTTTCTCTAAAAGAAGTCATTTGTATGCATTTCCCATGGGGTCCTATGTTAAACTAAGTCCCCCGCTGGCGGCCATCTTGGATTATGGATCGGCTACAAAGTAACAACACTTGGTCAGCACCTCATAAGGAACATTCATGCCATGTTTGGTTTCATTCCATTCAACGGTTCTCTAAAAGAAGTCATTTGTATGCATTTCCCATAGGGTCCTATGTTAAACTAAGTCCCCCGCTGGCGGCCATCTTGGATTATGGATCGGCTACAAAATAACAACACTTGGTCAGCACCTCATAACGAACATTCATGCCATGTTTGGTTTCATTCCATTCAACGGTTCTCTAAAAGAAGTCATTTGTATGCATTTCCCATAGGGTCCTATGTTAAACTAAGTCCCCCTCTGGCGGATATCTTGGATGATGGATCGGCTACAAAGTAACAACACTTGGTCAGCACCTTATAAGGGTTCATTCATGCCAGCTTTAGTTTCATTCCATTCAGTGGTTCTCTAAAAGAAGTCATTTGTATGCATTTCCCATAGGGTCCAATGTTAAACTAAGTTCCCCGCTGGCGGCCATCTTGGATGATGGATCGGCTACAAAGTAACAACACTTGGTCAGCACCTCATAAGGAACATTCCTGCCATGTTTGGTTTCATTCCATTCAGTGGTTCTCTAGAAGAAGTTCAAAATGTTAACGACGACGACGGACGACGGACGCCAAGTGATGAGAAAAGCTCACTTGGCCCTTCGGGCTAGGTGAGCTAAAAAACTACACTGAAAGATTGAAATATATATTAAGGTTGAATGGTAAGGGACATTAAAAAATAAAAATATATTTTTGGTTAATTCCTTGAAAATTATTTTGACAACATGCAGCCACAGTGTTACAAGTTTAACAGACTTCAGTACCAATCTATTATACCTATATAAATCCCAATGCTCCTTATGTTAAGAAATTTTTTTTTGTAAATATTTAAATACAATGACCTTTGACACTGTTGAGTTAAATTCTATTAAGAGTGAACTGAATTTAGATGCATTAATTATTCTTAGAAGTGGTATAAAATGATATTCCAAAAATACTCTAAGACATGTGCTGAATTTTACAAAAATGTGTAGAAAAATTAAAATGGAACTACACTCTGGGTATTGTAATTAATACATTTTCATTTAACAAGTTACTGCATAAGCAAATTCTTGTAAAATCACAATATTATATATATGGAATTGATTTATACATTGAGACCCTCATATAATAAGCTAGAATTGATGTCACCTGTCCAAATAATTGACAGGAAGTCATACCTTGAACACTAATTACAAGTCACTTGTTTATTTACTGGACATATTATCTGTACTATTAAATGTCAATTTCAACAGGTCTAGTTGTCAATTTTATCACACAGAAATTTGTTTAATGTATGCAAGTGACCTTTTGTTTTTGTAAAAGTTTGGACAGATACATGAATGTTTACTCATTAAGATATGAATTATCTTATATTAATATACAAGTAAGTTGTCTGAACATTAGGGAAAGACAAAAGTTAGCAAGGATATGATTTATTTTCACAATTTTGTGGGAATTGAAACAAAAAAAAATGGTTTTTGTTAAACTGAAATTTTTATGTTTCTTGCCTACATGTAAGTTAAAAAAATTGACAAGATTAATAGATAAATGTATGATAAATTATTCAATTAATTTGCCTTTCCATATTATTAGACAACTTTAAAGGATAAAATACAGCCATTGCCATAACAGGTATATGAAGTACTTTGGTTTATTTACATGTAATTCATACATTATTAAAAAATTTATCAAATGTCATGAAAAGTGAAATTTAAGAGATTGATATATATTTAAATTTGTATTTTGTAAAATTAAATTATTCTGTAACCATAGTAACTTACCTGTGTCTTCATCAGACGAATCATCCGAAATTTGGTCCTCGTCCATATCTTTGTTACTTTTCTGTCGTCGGAGACTCCTTGCCTTCTGTTTATTGAATTCCTCACTTTTACTTTCTTTATCAGTTGTTATATGTATATTGTTATCTTCTTTAAAACTGACAGCGTCGTTGTTAGGAATTTTGTTTACAATATCTGTTTCCAAGGCAACCGCATCAGGAAAGTCTGAAGATCTGTAACCACTACTTCTGCGAACATCTACATCTGAATCGTCAATTTCTTTAAGAAATCCAAAGGCATCACTAACTATTTGTGTAGTTCCACATCTCCTAGTTGGTGACGTCACAGATTTTGGCCTAAGTCGTACAGTTTCGTCAGTTTGTTCCGCAGAACTATCCTCACAATCAATATTTTCTTCAGATTTAGGTGTCACAAAGCTTTTGTTTTCATTGAGATCTGAACTGTTATTCGTTTCTTCATTTTCATCCACATTACAACCAGTGTCTACTAAAGAATTATCTGTTTCTTTGTCAACAGTTTCCACATTCTCATTACCCTTGGTATTCTCAGACGTATTGGTTTCATTATGATCAGGATCAGGAGATACATCACCACAACCTGAATCACAGTCATCATTTTTTGACACAACCAAGTTGTTGTGGGAATTTTCTGATGTTTCTGTCACATTACCTTCACTTGTTTGTTTTGTAGTATGATTTTCATAATGTTTTGGATTTTCTTCATGGACAATAAAAATTCCTTTGCTTTCCTCCATTATAAAATTTTGTTCAAGAATAAATTTATTTTCTTTTTGATCCTCTGGCAGTTTACTGCCAATAATTTTATTAAAACTTTGGTTATCACCCTTGGATGATTCAGAAGCAGTCACTACATTTTCTCCAGTTGATAGTCCAATTTTTATGACATGATTATCCCCCTTTGATAGTTTAGTTTCTGTCATATGATTATCTCCCTTGAAATCTTCAGGATCACCAATTATCTGCTCTAAAGATTGTGAATGCAGATTGCTATTTACATCTGGCTGAATTTGTTTTATGTCACCATGGAAACAGTTTTCTCTTTCCTCCACATTCCCATCAATATTTTCTCTATTCTTATTGCAAACATGATCTTTAATGCCAAAATCACTTACTGCCCTCTTCACCAGGGGGATTTCATGGGGAGCAGTACTTTCCTTAATTCCATAATCCGGAGATTCAAGAAAATGAAATGCTTCATTTATACATAAAGTTGTTCTTTGTCCAGGAACATTATTTTCCATATTTATTTTAATGTTTTATACTAAAATCATCTTTCAACCTTGGCTCATACTGATGTCAGCAATATAAATTTTCACCTGGAAAATCATATACAAGCCTTTGAAGAAATATATACAGTGATATTAACTACATAAAAAATATTTTTTTCAAGTTTGAAAATTGCTTTACATTAAACTTCTTTGCAAATATACAATCAAATTTTTTTTTAAACATTTAGATTTGAAGGTCATCCATTGTTCATAAGGCCACAAGCTGACACAAATGCAAGGCTTTTCCAAATAATACTACACATTGTAACCACTCTTTACTTTTACAAATTTATCTTTTGAATCATTAATAATGATAATTTAAGTTTTAAATGATTTTTTTTCTTTTTTTAAAAATTTTATTTATAAACTAGTTTAATTCAAAGTTTATTAAAAATACACGGTATTTCTGAGGCAGTCAGAAACAATAGCTACAATCCCTGCACTCCCAACATGTTGTATCCCTGTGAACCACCTCACAATTTTTGTTTGAATAATGGGCCCCAATTTTTGAAAATCAAAATCCTAAAACCTTATTGCACATCTTTTCTTTGAAAGTGCTGGGATAAATATGAAAACTACGTCAGTTCCATTAAATTTTGCCAGGTCCTAACAAAATTTATTTAACAGGCAAAGTAGTAGGAAATGTTAATATAAAAATTTTAAAATGAATTATTAAAACATTTGGAAAGGAGATATTTGGAGATGACAAGACAAAAAATTCAGAGATGAAATGCCAAAATTTTGCATGATAAATGTACTTAACATTGTTGTCACAACAAAGAGTATTGAAAAGCAGATATAAATGACAATCAGTTTCTGAATTACAATGTATATCAATACTAAATTTCTAAGGGGTTACTGAAATTGAGTCATAATTCCATCAATTTTAAAATTTCACAAAAAATTATTGATACTTAAATCTACAATCATTACCAACAGACTTTCTTATTATTATTTCACTAAGGGCTGCACCATTATAATGCAATATAAAGTGTGAGAAGGTTTTTTAGTTTTTATCCTTGCTGTGTGATAAAGAGCAAAAGTACATTTAACATGATTTTTTGTTTTTCATCAGTCATTGGTGAAAATTTTAACATTTAAATCCTCTTTTTGTTCTTGTGATAAAGCTAGTTAGCCAAAACATTGAGCATTTTATCTTTTGGTTTATTTATCTTTAGCCAATTCAACAGCTCACTGTCAGACCGTTTGTCACTTTTTACTCTTTCCAATTTTACTTATATTACCTCCCTTATTCCCAACTATGCCACCTCTCTGTTATTGTATATTAGGACATGTAAATTTTAATATCTGTATTTCAGTGTATAACCTAGATTCTAGAATTCACATGTTATTTACACACCATAGTCAATTAATACTCTCATAAAGGAGAACTTGTAAAATTGTTTACTGCGGCAATAAACAACCTGTATTCGCTTACTGTAATGCATTCAATTACCCAGATTTCTGTAGTTTTAAATAATGGGAGGTCATAATTATAGGTATTGAAGTCAACTTTTATCATGTTGAAACTTCAGTTATGGGAGCAACCATTTGATTTTTATGGGGGGGGGGACTAGGATAAAATGTTTCTGTTTGATCCTGCCTATTTTTTTCATTGAAATTTTGATCCTGGATTTTTTTTCGGCCGCAATAGCAGACTAAACTTTTATAACCATTTACACCAAAAATTTCCTGAACAACACAGGTCCTGCATTTTTTTCACATCTAAAGTGATCCTGTCTTTTTATTTACCCCAAAATCCTGGTCCTGCCTTTTTATTTCAAATTTGATCCAACCCCCCCCCCCCCCCCCCCCCCCCCCCCCCCCCATAAAAATCAAATGGTTGCTACCTAAAGCTAATTGTACCACTATGTCTGGAAACAATCTATATTAACAATGTATCTGATGCTCAAATTTTAAACAGACAGATGATATATATTTGGTAACTCAGTTGTTAAGGACCAGCATATAGCAATCAGATAATATGAGGGATGGGTTTAAGCTTAAGATAATGGGAAGCACTGACACAGGTAAAAATTAATGTAATAAAACTGGTACGGTGTGAATTAAAAATGGTCTGTCCAACTGGCTGAGAAGAAAAGAAAAGCTGAAGTAGTGTTGTTGTAAACAAAAATCAAACAATTTTTATATTTTATGGGAATAGTATGTCCTTTTAACTCATACAACTGATGATTTCTATAATAAATCAACCTTTGAAATTATTTTAAATTACATCTAGCTGTAAATACCTTTGTAATAATGCACAAAAAGCCTTTATAATTAACTGTTTAAGTATTCCCCTTCTAATCACAGCAGAAATCAACTTCCTGGTTGAAGATGAGGCCAGGGATCATTAATTTTACAATGTTATTTTACAAATGTTTTACACAAATGAACTTAAAAATATATTATGTCTTCTTCATGGAAATGCTTCAAATTCTAGTCAGTGTAAATGATGCAAAATTTTATTAATCTTATTCACAGGTGCAGAAAAGGAACATAGTATTGTACTACATACTACCAAAAATTATGTCTCCATAAAAAAAGGGGAATCCCCTTCTTGGCGGGAATAACAAAGTGAAAGAAGTTCTCTCTAGTTTCATTGTCTGATTTAACTAAATCATAAGGTTAAGATCAAGACGAGGTTGTCAGTGGACAAAATAAATTTGGAATTTGGGTAGGGGAGGAAGAAGGCTTGAATATTCACACAATAATATCCTGATGTTTTTCCATATTTTTTTTTGATCTTCCTTACAATTTCACAAAATTTTGGGTAATTTTAATCTCATTATTCTCATGGCCACAGAAATCTAAAATTTTAAAATTTTAATGTGAAAAATCGTTAAATTGATAAAATTTCAGATTCCTGTGATCCTGGCTCAGGATTGCCTGATACTCTGTCTAGACCCTCAGCACAAATAAGGAATCATGGAAAAGTCTTGGAATATCTTTGTCCCCCCCCCCCCAAAGGCCATGAAAAAAAGTCATTGAATTTTACTATGAGGTCCTATCAAATTTATAATTGTCCAGGAAATATTGTGAAAGTCATTGAATTTTTTAGATATAAATGGGCAATCATGTTTACAGAGGCCCAGATACATGTTAATAGGTTACACGGTACCATCAGGTTATTGAAGTTGTTTTTTAGCTCACCTGACCCAAAGGGTCATGTGAGCTATTCTCATCACTTGGCGTCCGTGGTCCAACGTCTCGCGTCCGCCGTCCATTGTCGTCTGTTAACTTTTACAAAAATCTTCTCCTCTGAAACTACTCGGCCAAATAGAACCAAACTTAGCCACAAGCATCATTAGGGTATGTAGTTTAAAAAATGTGTCCGACGACCCCGCTTACCAACCAAAAATAGAACAAGGTGTAAAGTGCAGTTTTTGTCTTATATCTCAAAAACTAAAGCAATTGGAGCAAAACTGACAGGGTAAAAATGTTCATCAGGTCAAGATCTACCTGCCATGAAATTTTCAGACGAATCGGTCAACCCTTTGTTGGGTTATTGCCCCTGAATTGTTAATTTTAAGGACATTTTGCAGTTTTAGGTTATTATCTTGAAAATTATTATAGATAAAGCCCAATTGTAAACAGCAAAAATGTTCAACACAGTAAGATCTACAAATAAGTCGGCATGACCAAAATCATTGATTGACCCCTTATAGGAGTTTTTGCCCTTTAAAGACGACATCCAGCGTAAACTTTCCTTTAAAGATCTTTTCCTCTCAAACCACTGGGCCAATTGAGACCAAACTTTGGTGCAATGGTCCTTGGATAGCCCCCTTCCAAAAATATGTCCGGCATCCCCGACTTCCAACCGACATGGCTGCTGTTACTAATAATAGAAAAAAAGGGGGGGGGGGTGAATTTCAAAACTACAAGGCCAGTTGGAACCAAAGTTGGCAGTAATGGTTCTTAGGAGGTTTTCTTTCAGAAATATGTCCAATGACCCAGACTGTTAACCAAGATGGCTGCCACAGCCGAACTTAGTTTGACATAGGGCCTTATGGGAAAATTCATTGAAAAATCTCTTTGTCTTTAACCACTTCACCAATTGGAACCAGGCTTGGCAGCAATAGTCCTTAGATGGTCCTCTTACAGAGGTGTGTCCGGTGACCCAGACTGTCAACCAAGATGGCCACCACAACCAAACTTGGTTTAGCATTGGGCCCTATAGGAAAATTCATTGAAAAATCTTCTTGTCTGAAACCACTTGATATATTGGAGCAAGACTTGGCAGCTTTGGTCCTTAGGAGGTCCTCTTTCAGAAATATGTTCGATCACCCAGATTGTCAACCAAGATGGCTGCCACACCGAACTTAGTTAAATATTGGACCCTATAGGAAAATTCATTTAAAAATCTTCTTGTCTGAAACCACTTAGCCAGTTGGAACAAGACTTAGCAGAAATGGTCCTTAGATGGTTCTCTTTTAGAAATATATCCGTTGACCTGGACTGTCAACCAAGATGACTGCCACAGCTGAAATTAGTTTAACATAGAATCCTATAGAAAAACAAGCCAAATTGACTGCAACACTTAAATTTTTAGGTCTGCTCAAGGTGAAAAGTTAAATGCAGGTGAGCAATACATGCTCTTGAGAGCCTCTAGTTTTTTATCCCACTTGGGCTTCACAGGCATATATTTGAAAAAATACAATAAATTTATTTTTACATTCTCTTAAACTTAAAATATTAGCTGCCCAATACAATAGGCAGCTTTTATGGTAGGTTCACTTGCTGAAATAGTTTATTTTGTCTACAGTCTGTGACAGCTCATATTTTACCATACACACCAGAAAGCTTGATAATACATGACTATGGTGATTTCCAATTTACTTAATTGTTTTAAACTAAATTTTACAAGATCTATTTTCTAGAGATGCCACAGGAATTTCAAGTTCTACAATGTTACCAGTGTCAGACATTTCAAGTTCATCAGGTGAAAAAATCTACAAAATGGAGCTGTAAACTTTGTGGTGAAAAACAGTCAGTGAAAAAGGTAAAAAAAAAATCATTTTGGTATTTATGGAGATTTAGTTAAAAGTTATTCATATCTATTTAGACAAGCATCAATTAATTTAATATAGTATCGAAATGCTTTAGTCACTCTTCAGACTTTACTCAAGTGTAACTAACACTGGTATAATGTTTGGAGTGTCTTGTGAAAAATAAATTCTCACAAATTACAATTTTTACATATGGCTTGAATTTTAATATGGATATCAGCGAAAGAATACCAGATCTGTAAACCAGTATAGAAAGTCATAAAACCCAAAATCAAAAAAAAAAGGCAAACGTGAGAATTTAACAGGGCAAACAAATATCAAAACGATATTTAAAAAACAGAATTAGAACACTAAAACACAAGCACAAAAATTGGAAGTAACATCAGGTGCTCTAGAAGGCTAAGCATGCCTGCTCGATTAACAATAGCAGAATCAATCGCATTGCCAATGAGTAACATCTGGGTCCAGTTGTTTAAAAGTTGCCCACAATTTCCATTTCAAATTTTCACTTCCTTGATTATACCAGCGAAATGAAAGTTTTCTGATGGGTTAATCTTATGACTATGTGTGTCCATGCAAAATTCTGTAGAGAGATATTAATTAACAATCAAAATAAAGGAAAGAGAAAAAAGTGATTAATTTTTGAACAACTGGTCCCTGTTGTCAGAAGTATCAATTCCAGTGAAGTGTTCATTCCATGAAGACATGAAATCAAGCTAAAGGTATCTAGTCTCATTTGTGAGCTTAAGAATTGGTATCGGCCATTCAATTCATGATGATGACCGTATGAAAAATGTCATTGGCAGATTTTGCCTGTTTGAAAAGAGAGTTCTACTTTCAGAACTATAGAAAAAACTTTTTCCACTAAAATCATTTTTTGTCTGTTTGGAAAGAAATTACCTTCATGAGAAATTGCAGAGCCAATTTTTAGCTCACCTGGCCTATAGGCCATGTGAGCTTATGAAATGACTTTGCGTCTGTTTTTCGTCCATTGTGCGCTGTCTGTAGACTCTTAACATTTAGATCTCTGAAACTACTAAGCAGATTGCAACCAAACTTGTAAGGAATGATGTATGGATGGACCTTTACCTTTACCAACAATATTTGCTGAAACCTTGTGCAATTTTTAGTTTTAACCATTTTGTTTTGTCATTATTTTACATTTGGTTTTTATTGGCTTTTGAACCGCCTCGGTGGTCTCGTGGTAGCGTGCTCGCCCCGAGTGTGGAAGGTTGTGGGTTCGATCCCCAGCCGGGCCAAACCAAAGACATTAAAATTGGTATTTGCTGCTTCTCTGCCAAGCACGCGGCATCTAGGAGTAAGAGCAAAGACTGGTCGGCTCGGAGTCAGTATAATATGTCAGAGTGAGGGGATCCGACTTAGCGTGTTGGTCTAGTACAAAGCAGGGATCATATTCATTATCATGGTTGCCACTGGACGTTAAACAATAATTCATCCATCCCATTTATTGGCTTTTGTCTTTTATATGTTTTAGTCATTCTATTCCCTTTTAATGACTCACCATTTCATGTTTATATTTGTTATATTTTATTGTCATATGAGCTGTTTCACAACATACATACTTTATCTGTTCAAATAATAATATGGTTATCTTATGCACCAATGCCATTAACAATGAGCCAGTTCTTGTAAAATACCTTGAAAATTTATGTAAAAGATGAGATATCTTGATGTAATAAGATAACATTCTACTCTTGTTGCTTTCTACCATAAACAATTCAACAAAAATAAAATCAGTTTTTAAGTGCCTATATCCCAGAATATAACATGTATAATAAACTGTTTTACAGGTCTTTGGGAAAGGCTCAGGTTATGACTGTAGGCAGCATGTACAGAAACTTAATTTATTACGAGCAGAGCAAGACAGCAATGAGACCATGCAAAAAGAGTTTCATAATACAATAGATGAACAGGTTCTTGTGATATCGTTTTTCTTTTATTTGAACATTTCTTTAAACTGCAGAAGTTTTGGACATGAAAAATACATCTATTAATATAAAATGTTCTTTCAAGCAAAACAACTATTAAAATCTGTCCTATATATGTTTGCATTGGTAAGTAGCAGTGCGACATCATTCCAAATGATTGAACTCCCTCAATGGTCTCGTAGTAGTGTACTCACCTTGACTAGGGAAGATTGTGGATTCTATCCCCGGCCGTGTCAAACCAAAGACATCAGAATTGGTACTTTATGCTTCTTCGCATCCAAGACAGAGAGCAATAATTATATGAAATAATTGCCATTGGATGTTAATCCATCCCATGATTATGTCTCGTGGTTGTTGTGTGGCCCTCAACAAGAGTGGTCCTCAACAAGAGGCAAAAATGCCACCCACAATACAAGCACAATGTGATTGAACTAAGGAAAAAGGTTCATAACATCTGGGCGTCTGCAGGAGTATATATAATACAGATTAAAAGTTTTACAAATATTTACAGTGCTTCTGATAAAATATCCAAAACACTAGAGCTAGAACAGAACATCAGCATGGCAAGATAATAAAAATAAGAACTAAAGCTATTTTTCCTTTGCATAAATATATAACTATAATACAACTACATGCAGTATTTTTCACATCACTTTTCAACAGCATGGTATGAATGAAGAAAGTGAGGTTGCATATTTACCTGTACAAAATGCTGCAGAATCTAGAAAGTGGTCCAAGTATGTTGAGGTGGATGAAGACAAGGGAGATAATTCACTGGAAGACTACAACAAAGGTGCAACAGAAAATGAAATGTATACCACAGACAGAAATGAATTTAACAGCTTTAGAAAGGAAATTAGGAGGTCGAAGAAAAGGTTAAATTTACATACTAAGGCCAACAAATACATGTTTTTTTGGTTGTTCTATATTTTTAATATCTGACAAATTTTGTTTCATGTAATACAAGAACCAAAACATTTTTATGCCCTGCCACGAATGTGGCTGGGGCATATAGATTTACCCTTGTCCATTTGTCCGTATGTACGTACGTCCTGATTCAGTGAAGTTTTGCGTTTAGCTCCAATTCTCAGAAACCTATAGTAATATATCAATGATATTTCACCACTACAGTCCTCTTGTATATTACAACACTTCATGCTTCAGTGACTTTGGTTTAATTTTACTACATTAGGGTCAATTAATCAGAATCTTATGGTAATATATCAATGATTTTTCACCACTACAGTCCTCTTGTAGAGTACTACTCTATTCAGCAATATATGGGTCACATTGACCTACATTTCATGGTCGAATGACTTTGCTTAAGGTTTATGTTTAGGTCCATTTAATCAGAAACCTATGTCAGTGATGTTTCACCTCCACATAAACTTCATTTTTCACTTTCATAACTGGATATTTCATTCCTATTTAGGTTAATATTACAAAACCTATATTGTGTTTAGAGGGAGGAAAGGCATCCATGTCTTATAGGTACATTTTCTAGTTTTATAGTTTACATGTACATGTGGTCATTTTTGAAAGGTTGTCTTGACATGAAAAGAAACATGAGACATTATACTGATGAAATCAAACCAGCTTAACAATAACCTATACATGAACATACCAAAATAGGATAAATAATAGATTTAAACAAATATCAAACAATTTATTATCTCCCCTGGAAAATTTGTGTTTGAGTTATACAACTTCTTATTGTATAACATCAGATCACAAAATATTAGGTAGGTCAGTTGTCTTTTATTTTCTTTTTTTAATAAGTTCATTTTAAGTTTTGAAGAAAAAACGAACCCAAATTACCTAAGAAAATCTTAAAAGATCCTGGTTTTCTGCGAAGTTGCTTATCAAGTGTAAACAATACAACTTAAACAATTTATTTGTTGTGCATGTAAACACAAAATCATATTTGTTGTTCGGCCTGAATGACAATAATTTAGGTTAGTAATACATTTTTTTCTCTCTCAGGAAATGGCAGTATGACAGTAATAGAGGCAACACAGAGAACAGTCATGCAGTATCATTAACATACAAACCTTCATTTGGTAAAAACTGTAGTAATAAGAGCCCCCTTCATCTAGCCTCAAATTATAACAATCAGTTGAAAGAAGAGATACATTACAGTCAGACTAATCATACATATGAAGAATCTACAGACAGTAATCTTGTAGAAAATGAATTTTGTGATATGGAACGAAGTCAGTTTACTGCAAAAGATCAGATTAACCAAAAATGGCTTTCAAATGACACTGCTGCAAAATTGTTAAATCATGAAACTTTTGCAAGTGTTCACAAGAATCATCCAAATGAAACTATAAAACAGTCAAAGGGAGATCAGCAAGACTTGATATCAGTTGATGAAAATAAAGCCAAGACAACAGCAGTTGTCAAAACAATAATATCAAAGGGCTCCAAATGGGGGAAATTTGTAGAAGAAAATGAAGACAGTTTAAGTGAAGAAAGTGACAATGAGCAGAACTTTGTTAAGCCTTCAGAAACATCTCAGTCTTCATCATTATCTCAAGAGGAGCTGCAGAATTCTCCAGCATGTCGGAAATATTTTCATAATGAAGTAGATGTCACCATGACAAGCAAAGTTGTAACAGATGAGTCAAATCAATACAAGATGTACCCTGGATACTTTCAGAATTTTTCTACACGTGATCCGCTTAGAGATATAAAGAAAAATACTGATGTCTTGCATAAAAAATCAACCCAACGGTCCAGTTCATCAAAAAACACTAGAAACTGTTCTCTGATAGAAATGCACTCTGCAAATTTAAAAACTAAAGATACTTTAAATAGCCAAATGACAAATGTTAAGAATTCTTTATTTAAACTTGATGACTTGAATGATGATGATTTAAACTTTGAAATATAAATACCAGTATATTTTTTCTTTGATGTTAATCTCATGTCATGTTTGTGAAAAAATTAATACTGATCATGAAGTTCTTTCAAATTTTCATTTTTTTTTATCTTTGGTATGAAATATTGGATTTGGTGGATAAATTCTAGACACAGAATCAATGCTTACAATCAAAGGAGCAGCACTTTCCTTGGTGGTCTTCATCTTAAATCACCTTCATTTGTAGATATTTTTTGTAGTATGTTGTCTTACTGATAAATACTGGTCCTACTACCTAACACTTGTAACCAGTCTGGCCTTCATCTTATCAAACCAGAGGCTCTCAAGAGTCTGTGAAATTCATACATCTTCTTATCAGAAACCAATTGACAGATGGAAGTAATATTATGCCTGAATGATCAGATAATGGTCCGTAACAAAATATGTTTTTGGTACTGATCCAAAATTCCACATGGCTGCCAGGGCCATTTATGCACTCTGGTTGGCTGAAATTTCAAAAATGTTCTCTGAAACTGTAAAAGCAATTGATTTGTTACTTTGCAGGAAAGATTCTAATACGTGGTCCTATACAAAGTTTATGTTTTTCGTGCCAATCTAAAATCCAAGACAGCCACTCTGAGCGACCCATTTAACATTGGATCCTATGGGAAATACAAACAGCTTCTTGTCAGAAACTGTTCGACAGATGGAAGTAATATTTTGCCTGAATGATCAGATAATGGTCCTTAACAAAATCATGTTTTTGGTGCCTATTTGAAATTCAACATGGTTGCCAGGGTCAATTATGCACTCTGATTGGCTGATATTTCAAAAATCTTCTTCACTGAAAGTACAAAAGCAATTGAGTCGTTACATTGTAGGAATGATCCTTACATGGTCCTGTACCAAATTTATGTTTTTCATGCAAAAATGAAATACAAGATGGCTGCCACTTTGGGACACATTTAATATGGGATCAATGGGAAATACATACAAACAGCTCTCACAAAACATTTCACACATTTAAACACTCCTATACAAATCATACTAGAAATGAAACACATGATGGCTATGACCCACTGATTAGAAATTTCACATTTTTCTGTTTATTGCCTACATGCATATAAATTAGGTGAGCAATACAGGTTCTTGAGAGCCTCTGGTTAGATGAATTTATTTTTGGTATATGAGTTTATAATGATGAGCTACAGATCAAGTGATAATTATTGTGAGAGTTATTGCCCTTGGAAATAGGTATTATTTTTCCAGACTTTTTCCACAAACCTTTTTACCAGCTGATCTTATTTTTAGTATGATGAGGCACAGATTAAGTTTGAATTATCGTACCCTGTGCAAACATAGTTTCAGGATTTTTAGGAATCACCCTGTACATGCATCTGTGTCCAATTCACATTGTCAATGAGCATTTGATGTGATTTCTCATAGCTCTAGCCAGTAGGGGACATTGTGTTGCTCAGCAATACTCTCAGAATGTTTGTTGCTCATGACTGGAGGTGATGGCCAAAACATGTTATTAATCACCAATGGTATACACATTAACATCTTCACAACCGGCTGATACGTATGCTGGTAGGCACCTTCGATTAAACTTTTACGTCATAACAACCGTTTAAATAATACCGGTACTACTAGCTGCATGTTCTGCACAGAATCAGGAAATACATTTACATTACCATAAAAACGGCATTGCAGGCAATTACATTCAATCATATTTTACATAAACACTGACAATGTGGTTACAGTAAACAATCACAAGTGTTCATAGTACTCGTAAACACTAAACACTTTTAAGCTCACCTGGCCCAAAGGGCCATGTGAGCTTTTATCATCACTGCGTCTGTCGTCCATCTGTCTGTAAACTTTTACATTTTGATATTCTCCTCTGAAACCACTAGGCCAAATGAACTGAAACTTTGTGTGAAGCATCTGTGGAAGGACCTTTATAAATTTTGCATATTTTGTTCCAGTCAGACAACTAATATGGCTTCCATGATGAATTCTTATTTCTGATTGGTCAAAATTTTTTTAAAATAACTTTAAATAGCCAAATGACAAATGTTAAGAATTCTTTATTTAAACTTGATGACTTGAATGATGATGATTTAAACTTTGAAATATAAATACCAGTATATTTTTTTCTTTGATGTTAATCTCATGTCATGTTTGTGAAATGCGTTTCTACTGGAAAAAATTATTACGGAAATTCTGTCAAATTTTAATTTTTTTATCTTTGGTATGAAATATTGGATTTGGTGGATAAATTCTAGACACAGAATCCCTGCTTAAAATCAAAGGAGCAGCACTTTCCTTGGTGGTCTTCATCTTAAATCACCTTCATTTGTAGATATTTTTTGTAGTATGTTGTCTTACTGATAAATACTGGTCCTACTACCTAACACTTGTAACCAGTCTGGCCTTCATCTTATCAAACCAGAGGCTCTCAAGAGTCTGTGAAATTCATACATCTTCTTATCAGAAACCAATTGACAGATGGAAGTAATATTATGCCTGAATGATCAGATAATGGTCCGTAACAAAATATGTTTTTGGTACTGATCCAAAATTCCACATGGCTGCCAGGGCCATTTATGCACTCTGGTTGGCTGAAATTTCAAAAATGTTCTCTGAAACTGTAAAAGCAATTGAATTGTTACTTTGCAGGAAAGATTCTAATACGTGGTCCTATACAAAGTTTATGTTTTTCGTGCCAATCTAAAATCCAAGACAGCCACTCTGAGCGACCCATTTAACATTGGATCCTATGGGAAATACAAACAGCTTCTTGTCAGAAACTGTTCGACAGATGGAAGTAATATTTTGCCTGAATGATCAGATAATGGTCCTTAACAAAATCATGTTTTTGGTGCCTATTTGAAATTCAACATGGTTGCCAGGGTCAATTATGCACTCTGATTGGCTGATATTTCAAAAATCTTCTTCACTGAAAGTACAAAAGCAATTGAGTCGTTACATTGTAGGAATGATCCTTACATGGTCCTGTACCAAATTTATGTTTTTCATGCAAAAATGAAATACAAGATGGCTGCCACTTTGGGACACATTTAATATGGGATCAATGGGAAATACATACAAACAGCTCTCACAAAACATTTCACACATTTAAACACTCCTATACAAATCATACTAGAAATGAAACACATGATGGCTATGACCCACTGATTAGAAATTTCACATTTTTCTGTTTATTGCCTACATGCATATAAATTAGGTGAGCAATACAGGTTCTTGAGAGCCTCTGGTTAGATGAATTTATTTTTGGTATATGAGTTTATAATGATGAGCTACAGATCAAGTGATAATTATTGTGAGAGTTATTGCCCTTGGAAATAGGTATTATTTTTCCAGACTTTTTCCACAAACCTTTTTACCAGCTGATCTTATTTTTAGTATGATGAGGCACAGATTAAGTTTGAATTATCGTACCCTGTGCAAACATAGTTTCAGGATTTTTAGGAATCACCCTGTACATGCATCTGTGTCCAATTCACATTGTCAATGAGCATTTGATGTGATTTCTCATAGCTCTAGCCAGTAGGGGACATTGTGTTGCTCAGCAATACTCTCAGAATGTTTGTTGCTCATGACTGGAGGTGATGGCCAAAACATGTTATTAATCACCAATGGTATACACATTAACATCTTCACAACCGGCTGATACGTATGCTGGTAGGCACCTTCGATTAAACTTTTACGTCATAACAACCGTTTAAATAATACCGGTACTACTAGCTGCATGTTCTGCACAGAATCAGGAAATACATTTACATTACCATAAAAACGGCATTGCAGGCAATTACATTCAATCATATTTTACATAAACACTGACAATGTGGTTACAGTAAACAATCACAAGTGTTCATAGTACTCGTAAACACTAAACACTTTTAAGCTCACCTGGCCCAAAGGGCCATGTGAGCTTTTATCATCACTGCGTCTGTCGTCCATCTGTCTGTAAACTTTTACATTTTGATATTCTCCTCTGAAACCACTAGGCCAAATGAACTGAAACTTTGTGTGAAGCATCTGTGGAAGGACCTTTATAAATTTTGCATATTTTGTTCCAGTCAGACAACTAATATGGCTTCCATGATGAATTCTTATTTCTGATTGGTCAAAATTTTTTTAAAATAACTTTAAATAGCCAAATGACAAATGTTAAGAATTCTTTATTTAAACTTGATGACTTGAATGATGATGATTTAAACTTTGAAATATAAATACCAGTATATTTTTTTCTTTGATGTTAATCTCATGTCATGTTTGTGAAATGCGTTTCTACTGGAAAAAATTATTACGGAAATTCTGTCAAATTTTAATTTTTTTATCTTTGGTATGAAATATTGGATTTGGTGGATAAATTCTAGACACAGAATCCCTGCTTAAAATCAAAGGAGCAGCACTTTCCTTGGTGGTCTTCATCTTAAATCACCTTCATTTGTAGATATTTTTTGTAGTATGTTGTCTTACTGATAAATACTGGTCCTACTACCTAACACTTGTAACCAGTCTGGCCTTCATCTTATCAAACCAGAGGCTCTCAAGAGTCTGTGAAATTCATACATCTTCTTATCAGAAACCAATTGACAGATGGAAGTAATATTATGCCTGAATGATCAGATAATGGTCCGTAACAAAATATGTTTTTGGTACTGATCCAAAATTCCACATGGCTGCCAGGGCCATTTATGCACTCTGGTTGGCTGAAATTTCAAAAATGTTCTCTGAAACTGTAAAAGCAATTGAATTGTTACTTTGCAGGAAAGATTCTAATACGTGGTCCTATACAAAGTTTATGTTTTTCGTGCCAATCTAAAATCCAAGACAGCCACTCTGAGCGACCCATTTAACATTGGATCCTATGGGAAATACAAACAGCTTCTTGTCAGAAACTGTTCGACAGATGGAAGTAATATTTTGCCTGAATGATCAGATAATGGTCCTTAACAAAATCATGTTTTTGGTGCCTATTTGAAATTCAACATGGTTGCCAGGGTCAATTATGCACTCTGATTGGCTGATATTTCAAAAATCTTCTTCACTGAAAGTACAAAAGCAATTGAGTCGTTACATTGTAGGAATGATCCTTACATGGTCCTGTACCAAATTTATGTTTTTCATGCAAAAATGAAATACAAGATGGCTGCCACTTTGGGACACATTTAATATGGGATCAATGGGAAATACATACAAACAGCTCTCACAAAACATTTCACACATTTAAACACTCCTATACAAATCATACTAGAAATGAAACACATGATGGCTATGACCCACTGATTAGAAATTTCACATTTTTCTGTTTATTGCCTACATGCATATAAATTAGGTGAGCAATACAGGTTCTTGAGAGCCTCTGGTTAGATGAATTTATTTTTGGTATATGAGTTTATAATGATGAGCTACAGATCAAGTGATAATTATTGTGAGAGTTATTGCCCTTGGAAATAGGTATTATTTTTCCAGACTTTTTCCACAAACCTTTTTACCAGCTGATCTTATTTTTAGTATGATGAGGCACAGATTAAGTTTGAATTATCGTACCCTGTGCAAACATAGTTTCAGGATTTTTAGGAATCACCCTGTACATGCATCTGTGTCCAATTCACATTGTCAATGAGCATTTGATGTGATTTCTCATAGCTCTAGCCAGTAGGGGACATTGTGTTGCTCAGCAATACTCTCAGAATGTTTGTTGCTCATGACTGGAGGTGATGGCCAAAACATGTTATTAATCACCAATGGTATACACATTAACATCTTCACAACCGGCTGATACGTATGCTGGTAGGCACCTTCGATTAAACTTTTACGTCATAACAACCGTTTAAATAATACCGGTACTACTAGCTGCATGTTCTGCACAGAATCAGGAAATACATTTACATTACCATAAAAACGGCATTGCAGGCAATTACATTCAATCATATTTTACATAAACACTGACAATGTGGTTACAGTAAACAATCACAAGTGTTCATAGTACTCGTAAACACTAAACACTTTTAAGCTCACCTGGCCCAAAGGGCCATGTGAGCTTTTATCATCACTGCGTCTGTCGTCCATCTGTCTGTAAACTTTTACATTTTGATATTCTCCTCTGAAACCACTAGGCCAAATGAACTGAAACTTTGTGTGAAGCATCTGTGGAAGGACCTTTATAAATTTTGCATATTTTGTTCCAGTCAGACAACTAATATGGCTTCCATGATGAATTCTTATTTCTGATTGGTCAAAATTTTTTTAAAATAACTTTAAATAGCCAAATGACAAATGTTAAGAATTCTTTATTTAAACTTGATGACTTGAATGATGATGATTTAAACTTTGAAATATAAATACCAGTATATTTTTTTCTTTGATGTTAATCTCATGTCATGTTTGTGAAATGCGTTTCTACTGGAAAAAATTATTACGGAAATTCTGTCAAATTTTAATTTTTTTATCTTTGGTATGAAATATTGGATTTGGTGGATAAATTCTAGACACAGAATCCCTGCTTAAAATCAAAGGAGCAGCACTTTCCTTGGTGGTATTCATCTTAAATCACCTTCATTTGTAGATATTTTTTGTAGTATGTTGTCTTACTGATAAATACTGGTCCTACTACCTAACACTTGTAACTAGTCTGGCCTTCATCGTATCAAACCAGAGGCTCTTAAGGTAAGGTTTGCGCTCTCTCTGGATTTTTATAATTATAATATTGTAGTAACGTGACATATTTATTTGTTCATTGGAGGAACCTCTCGTATTTCGCGACATTTTTAAGAAAATCGCCCGTCCAGTTTTTTTGTAAAAACAGCTCAAAATTTGGATTTTTGGTAGTTTTGTCATAATGTATTTATTTTACTATTTTCAAGAAATAATTTATGTAAGTATCAAAACTATTAAATTTGTTAATGAAAATTGTAAAAATGATTATGTTCTAGATATTATCTATAAAATTTGCTTGAAAAGTTGAGAAAAAAATCTCGAAAACACAACATTTTAACATTTCCTTGCCAAAATTGAGACGTTGCCATGGCAACAAAAAGATGAAAATGTCCTGTTTCCCGATCCCACGATTTCAATAAAAATTGAGAACTGATAGATTTTAATATTTCCATTATAATAAAACAATAAAATTTATATGTCCCCGATCTCGTTTCCATGGAAACGGATGCTATATGAACCCCTCTTAAACACACAAATAACGTATTTTTCGCGTTTTATAAGAAAATCAATCACTGAAAGCCGTTTTCAGGGCACAATTTTTGTCCCCCGCCGGAACGCAATGTGGGGACATAGAAATGCCGGGCGTGCGTCCATCTGTCCGTTCGTCCCCATTGTAAGCGCTCTCATGGCTATATTCATTTGCGGATTTTTTATGAAATTCATATGGAAGACTTGTTTTGATAGTATCTAGATCAAGTTTAAATTCGATTGCAGTAAAACAAAGTATTAAGCAAATATTGTGTTGGATCTGTTTAACTTGCATCGTGGCGCAATTGTTATTCAACTAGAAAACATGCCTCATGGATGACATGTGTGTTTTTTTTTTCTTTTTGTTATGTATGAAAAATACTGCATAGTTTTCCCTTTCTATATTCTAAATAGAAATAAGAAAAAACATCAAATTATCAATGTAATAGGCTCTGATCTGCATGAAGGAACCCTTCCCTCAGCTAACCATATCCCTACCAAATCATAGCTCTACAGTAAAAGAATGGCCCTAAAGTAGATGAAGACCAGAAAATCAATTGATATTTTTATTGAACTTATGAAGTCAAAATACACGTAGCTATTCAAAATCTCTTTTTGAACTGTTAAAGGTTAGATTTTCAATCCGTGGAAAGATCAGTATTTATGACATCCTTGAGTTCGTTGTTTGGATCTTGTAGCAAGTTGCGACTCTAATAATGATTTATTCACTGTGTCCTCATAATTTCTGGCGATGTTAAAAACGATCAGTTTCTGAAATATCTAATAATTCAAAGCATCGGCAACGATGAAGTCGTTCATAAACATGAGACGTTGTCGTTTGAAGAAATATTCTCCCAAATCAACGTTGATCAATACAATATTCAACACATAGATACACGCTTCGGCAGTTGCGTAGACTTTCAACTGTTTCTGGCAAAAAAACTTTGCTAAAATTTACATTGATATAGTTCCCCAATGCATTCCAAGCAATAGAGCAACGTTTTGATTCTTAATCGTTAAACATGCGATTCAATTCACTGCTACGATGTGTTGACATTTTGTCAGACGATAATTGTACGCAACGCGCTTTTCGACGTTGTTAAAAATTCGACGGATTAAACGCTCAAGTGATCAGAACTTTAGGCAACTTTTCAATTCGAGTTATCTCCCTGTGACCGCAAACCTTACCTTAAGAGAGAAAGAGAAATTCATGGGCTGCACTAAATCCCAGGATTCTGATGTCTTTCGTTTAGGTACAACTAATTACCACAGAGAGAGCAGAGGAACACCACGTACTATTGATGTTTAAGTCCTCAAGTCGGAATAGATATTAAAAATTTCCGGAAATAAAATAAAACTTTGAAATCTTTTGTTTTTTTTTTAATCAAAAAGGGGGGGGGGGAATAAAAAACAGTATGATCCATCAAACTTTTCAGAAAATCAACAAAAAATATTTATAATGTATTAATAAATTATTAACCTATTTTTGATACTGAAAATGAGAAATTCCAAGCACACCAAGAATAGAAATCAATTATCCTCACTATTGCAATATGACATTAGGATTTTACTATTTGATATTTTATTTCATTTTTTTTTACTATAACAGAAACACTTATTCAGATGTTGGAGTGTTACGGATTAAATGGTCCCCTGTGAAATATTGTTCCGAGGACAAAATTGCACAGTTCCATGCTATGAAATATTGTCCTAGATGTTCTTTAAAATCTATGCCAATTTTACCTAGACTCCATTACGACACAGGAATAACAGTTCAGCTTTCTTGATTTTGTATTGGCATCACCAGATTAAGACATATATATTTTGCAGCTTTTTTGATAGAAAAATGGCATTTTTTAAGGGTACTCTATGACTATGGTTCCCAAATTTTCGAATTAGTATGCACAGAAAATTTTGCTCATCACAGAGAGTTTCCTCCAAATTTCTTGCTATTTCTACACCAATAGCCAACACTCATTTCTCACTATTTCAATTTTCTTTTCTGATTAACAGGGCAGCAGAAAATAAATTTACTTCTACCTATTATCTTGGACATCTTTAATTACTTCCTTTTAACCTACTGTTGGAATCCTCTTATATCTGTATGCTAGTCCTAACATAACTATATCACATAGTTAGAGATATATAACTATAATAATGTAAAAAAATATCAGAAAAATACCTTAAAAATATTGAAGCTATTACAGATACAGTTGTAGTCCAGTCAAACTAAGTTTTAACTTCAAACTAATTGCAACAGAAAATGTTTTAGTTCTAATCTATAGCATTAAGCCCCAAATATACACAGAAAAAAGTCCCATAAAATCTAACTTGAGGAAAACTCAAAATCGGCATTTTTAATTTCCTATGGAAATTAACATTGGACAGGGGAGATAACTCCACAAAAATTAGTCTTCTTTGTCAGTTTTTGGTTGATTTTCTTAAAATTTATGTAAAGTATGATACTTTGATGTTGTTATAAGTTCGTATTTGACTATATTATATAATCTTCTGCTCATGAAATGTACAAAACCGAAGTGTTATGGGTATTTTTATTTTTTTTGCACATTTTTCATTAAAGAAATTGCAAATTTGTGGCTTTAAACTTTGTGACCATTTTGAAAAAATAATGTGAAAATTTGGTATTGTTTATATCTGTAAATTATATTTGTTCAGCATCTACCTTGTTTAAAGAAACTTTAAACCACAAAAAGAAGAATATATGCTTAATCATTTTTATTAAATTTGAGATTCTTTACCTTGACATGTTGAAAAATTTAATAAATGGTCAACTAATGAATTACGTAATCTAGGTTGTAGCTTGATAAAAGATATGAAAACACCTTTAGAGTTGTTTGTTATACTCTAAAGTATATTCTTGATATTTTAGCCGTCTTTAGAGTATAACAAACAACTCTAAAGACGGCTAAAATATCAAGAATCTATACATTCTGCTGAATAGAAGTGGTAAAGTTATAATTTTGTATCAATTTTTATTGATATTTCTGCCTTTTTTTTGCAGAGTTATCTCCCATTTTCAATGTGAATCTTCATAGGAATTTTAGAATCGAGATTATGGAGTATGCCCAATAAGACATCTTCCCAATTTAAAATTACAGTCAAATTGAAAAAAATCCTAAGGGGTGATCAATGCCCATAAATTCAGAGACAAGACAACATCCGGATGACAAAGGGTTACACTTACACCATAAAAAAAATCTAAAAAAGTTTCTGACTAATGTCACATTGGTAAAGTGTCAAAGACCCATAAAAACAGTGAAAATCTGTCCCAGTGTCAGAAATCAGAAATAATTATACTACTTTTTTCATTCATGTTTGCAATTTGGGTACACTGGGTGATTGAGGTATCTTGTTTACTAACTAGTCACATTATATTATATACATGTAGTCCCTTTTTCTCAAAATTACAGATCATGGAAGACGATGAACCTTGGATCCCATCCTGTTACTTAGATGCTGAGGTTGATGACAACAAGCTCTATGTAACAGGATGGGTAAAGAATGAAGAGGACTTGCAAACGGTCCTTGAAGCACACAGGAGAGCTTCATTATGCACATTTGTGAAATGGTAATTTTTAAACCATATATAGATGTAGCATAAATACAGATGTTTATGGTGACAATTGTTCAATTATTTCAGCAAAGTCACAGTTTTTCCTAGGTAGTCCAAAATGCCTCCACCAATATCAGTTGACCTCCAGGGAATAGCCAGTTTAACTTTAATGGTTATTGCCACAAAGATACTAAACAAATCAACATGGGTTGAACAATACTGCATGGTGCCTATTGCAGTTAAATCTTCATAATCCTTTTGTTGAGTTCCTAGGTAAAAGAAGGGGTTTCAAAAGTATGCGATGAAACTTGAGTTTTAGGCAATGCAGGGGGAGACATACACCTTCTGTTGAAACTGCTTTAATAGTCATTTGTAAAACTGATTTTTACTTGTTGCAGCTGAATGGTCTATGTAAGCAAGCTTTCCTTGCTTTTTTATATTCATTCATAAATAAACAATATTAACATACAATGAAATAAAAATTACTGGAAATGCATAACATATCTTACAATATAAAAAGTTACATATTACTTTATTCTGTCAATAGATAGTTAGTGTGTAAATTAAAGGATTGCACCTTGCTGAATATTACTTTTTGGAATTTAATAATTTACTTATTATGCTTTAATGTCTTTGCTCTTATTTTCATAATTTTAATCATGTAATTTTATCATATCTTGTTCAAGGTCTGATGACGCCAAGAAAAAGCAACAAAAAGAACGAAGGTTGCTATGGCAATACCAAGACATCCACAGCAACACACCATTTTGTGTGAACAGAAGTGTGGTCCTGACTTGCCAGTATGGGAAACCAAGAAGAAAAGAAACTGTTGAAACTGTAAATAAAAAGGGAGGATACATCTCTTTGACGCATACCCTGTAACAGGGTATGCATCAATGAGACACCATCCCAATTTAAAAGAACAAAGCAAAACTGTATCATTTATGGATTGTCAAGCGGGCTTCAATATTAGGCAACAGCCCAAAACACATACAAAGCTAGCACTAAATGGCCCCAAAATAAATATTACACATTAAACAACAATCACCACAAATCCCCCAAAAATATAAAGACAAACAATCAAAGTCATTCTAAAAAAGCACCAGATTCAATAAGTAAAGCCTTGAAAACAAAAAAAAAAACATAAAAAATAGAACAGATGTAATAAAAAGTGCTTTATACATACGGTAGAACATTCACTATTAACTGTAAGCCACCTCATAGTACCCATTTGTTGATAATAAGACCATAAACTAGACTAGAGCATCAGCTTTAATACTTCAAGTGATTTCAAAACATAGTGTAATAAACAGTCTAGGAAGTTCATGATCTTGTGCAAGACCAATAAGTTAGGCAGTAGTAATTTTTGAATATGAACAATGATGTAATCAAATTAGTAACATTTAAAGGCCTACACAATAAGCATTATTCTTAAAGAACTCATACAAACTTCCTGTGAGTTCATATGATATATGATTATGTCAATTTATTAAAGTTTTGTTTTTATTCTGAAAAAAGTTTTAAATGTTCAGTCAATTTTTTTAGTTCATCTTTACAGCTGTTCATTTTTCTATTGTGACTACTAATTTCTCCTGTTTGTTATAGTGCCAATCCTGTTAGTGTAGTCATATTTCAATTGCAATACCTCTATCAGTTTTCAAAATGCTTTTACCTGTGTTTTGAAAAGAGCTATTATCAATTTTTTTTATATTGAACAATAGGATTAGCTGGTCATTTAAAACAATAACCCCTCATGTGTGACCAGTTTACTTGAGAAAAAAATAAAGTTGATAATTTGGTCTTTTGTTTTCAAATTATGATTTTTTAAAGAAGTTTAGGTACTTAAGGCAGTATATGACCAATGTCATTATTTTATAATGCATAATTAAAAAAAAAAACAAGAATTTCATTGCAATGGGTAAATTTTTTTCTTTCTCAGGTAAACTGGCCACACATGAGTGAGCTAATCCTATTGTTCAATATAAAAACATTGACAATAGCTCTTTTCAAAATAGGTAAAAGCAATATTTGAAACTGATAGAGGTATGGAAATTGAAATATGACTACACTAACAGGATTCACGCCTTAAAATCAAAATTTCTAATACAAAAGCTTAAAACAGTGAAGTCAGACAACATTCTGACAAGTCAAAATATGATATCCAGTTTTCCGTAAAATAATTAAAAAAAAATTGTTATGGTGATTTAGAGGCTGTAATCAATTATCCATAAAAAGGAAAAAGGAAGTATGTTATTTCATAAATGTCTCATTGATTCAATCTTTGATAATTTTATTCTTTCAGAACACAGACAGTGATCACCAATATAAAAAAACAAAACGGTTCCATATACAGACATCAAAAAAGGTTGATTGTGCTGCAAAATTGTATATCCGTTGTGTAACAAGGTAAGAACTTAATTCTAAAGTCCAACAAATTTCAATTGCCAGTTGCAGTTCAAAAACCTGTATAGCAGTATTCAACCTGCCTACATCAGATTCCATGTGTTATGACAGGAATCTGATGACAGATGTTTATATATGGCTGTATATAACCTGCCTACATCAGATTCCATGTTGTATGACAGGAATCGGATGACAGATGTTTATATATGGCTGTATATAACTTGCCTACATCAGATTCCATGTTGTATGACAGGAATCTGATGACAGAAGTTTATATATGGCTGTATATAACCTGCCTACATCAGATTCCATGTTGTATGACAGGAATCTGATGACAGATGTTTATATATGGTTGTATATAACCTGCCTACACCAGATTCCATGTTGTATGACAGGAATCTGATGACAGATGTTTATATATGGCTGTATATAACCTGCCTACATCAGATTCCATGTTGTATGACAGGAATCTGATGACATATGTTTATATATGGTTGTATATAACCTGCCTACATCAGATTCCATGTTGTATGACAGGAATCTGATGACAGAAGTTTATATATGGCTGTATATAACCTGCCTACATCAGATTCCATGTTGTATGACAGGAATCTGATGACAAAAGTTTATATATGACTGTATATAACCTGCCTACACCAGATTCCATGTTGTATGACAGGAATCTGATGACAGATGTTTATATATGGCTGTATATAATCTGCCTACATCAGATTCCATGTTGTATGACAGGAATCTGATGACAGATGTTTATATATGGCTGTATATAACCTGCCTACACCAGATTCCATGTTGTATGACAGGAATCTGATGACAGATGTTTATATATGACTGTATATAACCTGCCTACATCAGATTCCATGTTGTATGACAGGAATCTGATGACAGATGTTTATATATGGTTGTATATAACCTGCCTACACCAGATTCCATGTTGTACGACAGGAATCTGATGACAGATGTTTATATATGGCTGTATATAACCTGCCTACATCAGATTCCATGTTGTACGACAGGAATCTGATGACAAAAGTTTATATATGGCTGTATATAACCTGCCTACATCAGATTCCATGTTGTATGACAGGAATCTGATGACAAAAGTTTATATATGACTGTATATAACCTGCCTACACCAGATTCCATGTTGTATGACAGGAATCTGATGACAGATGTTTATATATGGCTGTATATAACCTGCCTACACCAGATTCCATGTCGTATGACAGGAATCTGATGACAGATGTTTATATATGACTGTATATAACCTGCCTACACCAGATTCCATGTTGTATGACAGGAATCTGATAACAAAAGTTTATATATGGCTGTATATAACCTGCCTACACCAGATTCCATGTTGTATGACAGGAATCTGATGACAGATGTTTATATATGACTGTATATAACCTACCTACACCAGATTCCATGTTGTATGACAGGAATCTGATGACAGATGTTTATATATGGCTGTATATAACCTGCCTACATCAGATTCCATGTTGTATGACAGGAATCTGATGACAGATGTTTATATATGACTGTATATAACATGCCTACATCAGATTCCATGTTGTACGACAGGAATCTGATGACAGATGTTTATATATGACTGTATATAACCTACCTACACCAGATTCCATGTTGTACGACAGGAATCTGATGACAGATGTTTATATATGGCTGTATATAACCTGCCTACACCAGATTCCATGTTGTATGACAGGAATCTGATGACAGATGTTTATATATGGCTGTATATAACCTGCCTACACCAGATTCCATGTTGTATGACAGGAATCTGATGACAGATGTTTATATATGGCTGTACAAACCTGCCTACACCAGATTCCATGTTGTATGACAGGAATCTGATGACAGATGTTTATATATGGCTGTATATAACCTGCCTACACCAGATTCCATGTCGTATGACAGGAATCTGATGACAGATGTTTATATATGACTGTATATAACCTACCTACACCAGATTCCATGTTGTATGACAGGAATCTGATGACAAAAGTTTATATATGACTGTATATAACCTACCTACACCAGATTCCATGTTGTATGACAGGAATCTGGTGACAAATGTTTATATATGGCTGTATATAACCTGCCTACACCAGATTCCATGTCGTATGACAGGAATCTGATGACAGATGTTTATATATGACTGTATATAACATGCCTACACCAGATTCCATGTTGTATGACAGGAATCTGATGACAGATGTTTATATATGGCTGTATATAACCTGCCTACATCAGATTCCATGTTGTATGACAGGAATCTGATGACAGATGTTTATATATGGCTGTATATAACCTGCCTACATCAGATTCCATGTTGTATGACAGGAATCTGATGACAGATGTTTATATATGGTTGTATATAACCTGCCTACACCAGATTCCATGTTGTATGACAGGAATCTGATGACAGATGTTTATATATGGCTGTATATAACCTGCCTACATCAGATTCCATGTTGTATGACAGGAATCTGATGACAAAAGTTTATATATGACTGTATATAACCTGCCTACACCAGATTCCATGTTGTATGACAGGAATCTGATGACAGATGTTTATATATGACTGTATATAACCTGCCTACACCAGATTCCATGTTGTATGACAGGAATCTGATGACAGATGTTTATATATGGCTGTATATAACCTGCCTACACCAGATTCCATGTTGTATGACAGGAATCTGATGACAGATGTTTATATATGACTGTATATAACCTGCCTACATCAGATTCCATGTTGTATGACAGGAATCTGATGACAAAAGTTTATATATGGCTGTATATAACCTGCCTACATCAGATTCCATGTTGTATGACAGGAATCTGATAACAAAAGTTTATATATGACTGTATATAACCCGCCTACACCAGATTCCATGTTGTATGACAGGAATCTGATGACAGATGTTTATATATGGCTGTATATAACCTGCCTACATCAGATTCCATGTTGTATGACAGGAATCTGATGACAGATGTTTATATATGGCTGTATATAACCTGCCTAGATCAGATTCCATGTTGTATGACAGGAATCTGATGACAGATGTTTATATATGGTTGTATATAACCTGCCTACACCAGATTCCATGTTGTATGACAGGAATCTGATGACAGATGTTTATATATGGCTGTATATAACCTGCCTACATCAGATTCCATGTTGTATGACAGGAATTTGATGACAGAAGTTTATATATGGCTGTATATAACCTGCCTACACCAGATTCCATGTTGTATGACAGGAATCGGATGACAGATGTTTACATACTTGAGAGGCAATGTCTCGCACTTGTACTTTTAACGTTTGAACACAACATTTTGGAACTGTACATGTTTAAAGATTAAATTAAATTATTTATTTTATATACACTGTGTTGGTTGTGTTATATAGTGACAACTTGTAAATATTGGTAATTTGTCATAAAATTAAGGCATTCAAGTATAATATAAATGTAATTCAGGATTCAGATGGGTTACAGGCTCATATTCCCTGTGAGGATTCTTTATAACATATATTATACTGGAATGAAATATCCTAGCTAATCCTACAATTTGATTGGCTAGCTTGACAGGATTTATAAGACAGTTAACAAAATGTTGAAATGTTGCTATTTTTATTGTGGCATAAAAATTTTGTGGGAAACTCCATTATTTTTCAAGATTTTATTGATAACACGCAGACACATGTCATGTAACATGAGGTACGTCATTAAATATAAACATTCAATCAAACAAGGCAAAAAGAACAGGTGCATATATATATATATATATATATATATATATATATATATATATATATATATATATATATATATATATATAGTAACATAATATGTAGATATAATATGGTTACAGTAATTGGAAAAGTTTCGTAATGAACCAAGATAGTTTGTTCAAAATCTTAGTATTACATATTATTTACAGATATCCAGAATACAGTGTGCAAGAAAATGCAGGTAGAGGGAAACGTCAGTTCAAACTAGATTTGCTAACAGAACATTTGGTAAAAACAAAACCAGTTGAAGAAAAAATAATGCAAATCAAACTGCCGTTAATGAACGCCCACACAAACCATACTATTTCACCTGAGAGTGGGTTTTCAAATTCAATTCATATGGACTTAAAATCTGTAATTAGGAAAAATGTAGAAATGGGCCTTACCTCTGTTCCATATTTGAGACGTGTGCTAAGAGAGCATGTCAAGGCACATCTGTGCAGCACCAATATTGTTGACCCAGCCAAAACTGACAGGTCATATTATCCAACCAGCAGGGATATTTATAATACTGTTCATACATGTCTAGCAGCAGGTCAATATTCAGGGCTTGACCAGGAAAATTTACAGCACAAGATCCAGGAGTGGGAGAAGTCATCTGACAAGTTTTTCTTTCGTGCTTGTACTGGTGAAGAAGCTTCATCTGTTACAACATATAGCAAAACACAAAAGGTCTTCCAATCAGACCCAGACAATGAAATGGAAGAAAATAATGTTGATATGGAATCATCTACAAGCACTTGTAGTAATACCTTCCTCCTTGTTCACCAAACAGAACAACAACAAGAATTAATGAAGAAATATGGTCAACTTGTTCTCATAGATTCTACCTTTAAGACCAGTAAATATGCATTGCCATTATTTCTTGTGATGGTAAGAACCAATGTTATGTATGTCACAGTGGCAGAATTTATTGTTGAGAGTGAAACAATAGGAAACATCACGGAGGCATTACAGGTTCTTAAAGATTGGAATAAAGAGTGGAAGCCCGAATATTTCATGATGGACTACTCTGACATGGAATATCAGGCATGCAACAATGTATTCCCTGATGCCAAGAAGTACTTATGTTATTTTCACGTGGAACAAGCGTGGTTACGTTGGACAAGGAAAAGTAAGTTCTTTAATGCTTTACTGTGCAAGGACTTTTTCCTTGCAGTACAGCCTTCAGAATCCTAAATATTTAAACCATAGGACCTTCTTAATATAACCTCCAAATGGTATAAATATTTTAGATTCTGAAAGCTGTGCTCACATTGATTATTATGATAAAATAAGAAAAAAACAGCCAAAATTAGTTAAAATCACTGAAAATCCAGAAAATCCAGAAAAATGTGGCAGGTTTTCTTTAAATTACAGGCAAGACATTTGGTCAACAATATTTTTCTGAGATAAGGGGAGTTAAGTCCTTGTAAAATAGCACAGGCATGGCATTTATACCGACTGTTAAATTTTCATCAAAATACGAGGCTGATTTTGATAGTTACTAAACTGAATTTCTGAAATGGAAGAGTTGTTATACATGTGCCTTGATGTATATGATAAATAGTTGATGATATGACAATAATAGAATAAAGCCGATGCATCAAGTTAGACTGAAGATCTAAAGGCCCCCAGTTCAATCCCGGGTTCCGGCACGGAACAATCGGTGGCTGGCAGGATATTTTTAGCAAATGTAAATGTTTAACTCAAGATAACTACATGTATTCAGTTCAACATTCTATTCAACAACTAAACTTGGTAACATAAATCTACAATAATGACACAATAACGTAATGCCATAACACAGACGGCAATGGCACTAACAGTGACCGCAATTAATAACAATTTTGGAAGTTACTGAACTTAACAATTTCTAGACGAAATGGAAGAGTTGTAATACATGTGTATGGCACGCCGTATTTATATTTATTCCGTTTTGAAGATATCTTATATAATTTATAAGATATCTTATATAATTTATAAGATATCTTATATAATTGGGTTTTTATAAGATATCTTATAAATTATATAAGATATCTTATAAACTTTATAAGATATCTTATAAATTATATAAGATATCTTATAAAGTTTATAAGATATCTTATAAAGTTTATAAGATATCTTATATAGTTTATAAGATATCTTATATAGTTTATAAGATATCTTATATAGTTTATAAGATATCTTATATAATTTAGGAGATATCTAATATAATTCTTTTTATAAGATATCTTATATAATTTATAAGATATCTCATAAACTTTATAAGATATCTTATATAATTTATAAGATATCTTATAAAGTTTATAAGATATCTTATAAAGTTTATAAGATATCTTATATAATTTATAAGATATCTTATATATTTTATGAGATATCTTATAAAGAAAAGTTTATAAGATATCTCATAAACTTTATAAGATATCTTATAAACTTTATAAGATATCTTATAAAGTTTATGAGATATCTTATATAATAGAATAAAGCCATCTGGCAGATATGGAGGTCTCAATCAGGTAGATATGGAGTGTGATATTAAAAAATAATATATAATAATCTCTTATTATCTTCAAATGAAGCTTCAGATCAAATGATCAATTCTCAATTGATTAGAAGTAATATGGCAAACATAAATATTAAAAAAATTGAAGGTTTATACAGTCATAAATAAACATCTGCATATCACGCCTTTAACACATTTTCATGATTGACTTATTGTTTCATATATTTAGAGAAAAACAATCTTACAGACACTGAAGCAGCAGATTTTTTGTCGATGATGAGGAATATAAGCAGAGCGGTGAATGTGCAGGAGTATGAGAAGCTGGTCATGAGTTTGCAGCAGTCTGATCTGTGCAAACAGAACGAAAATGTCAGAACATACGTAGACAACTTTTGGCTTGGTATTCCAGAGGTAAAGACAAAATCTTCACATATAAGCACTATTTTCGATATGGTGGATATCACCTTGTAAAAGATAAAAGTTCAATTAATAAAACTGCCCTTGAATGGTTGATCTTCATTCAAATGTTTCACCCTTCTTATATGAAACACAAAGGCTAATTGAACTGAAACTTTGAATCAGGCAACTATGGAAGGTCCTTTACAAAGTTTGTATAAACCATTCCTGTCGCTCGAATGAAATGGTGGCAAAGAGTATTATTGTGTTCTTATTGGTTGGATATCACTACAACTTAAAAATCCATGAAAGCAAAATAAGCCAATAACTTTTTTACAAACCAAGTTAAATACACAGGCAATTTTTACTCCCGTGAAATTCAGGTGAAATCCAGATTCACATGAATATCACGTGAATTTCATGTGAATTGAGTTTCTTATACATTAATTTTCACTCGACAATCACGTGAATTACACATGAGGATAAATTCACGTGAAAATTTCAAAATAATTAGTTTCATATTGGAATTAAAATTTTGATATTAGCAAAAAATCTAATTTAAAAAAAGTTATTTCAAAAAAATTTTACGTGAAATTCATGTGATTTTCGCGTATAACCTTGATTAAGGTGAAATTCACATAAATTTTTTCATGTGAACACAATCTTCCTGTGTAGTTTTTAAATATTATGTAATTATCATTTGTTGCAGAGATGGTGTAGAGCATTTCTTGATGTAGGATTTAACTCCAGTGTTAGAACAAATAATGGAGTAGAATCCTTGAATAGTTCTTTGAAGAACTTTTACACAAAGCTAAACGGTACTGGAAGTATAACCAGTTTGATGGAAATCATTGTTCAGGATTTTATTCCAGACCAACTAACAACTTACCGTAGACTCAATTTCACTTACACAAGCCAGTACAGACAGTACAATGAACACATTCCAAAATATTTACATAATTTACCAAGAAATGTTGTAAAGCATTGCCTTCTAAGATTTGCTTCTGCATCATACTTCAGTACTGATGATCTTGATGAAATTGCAACAGGCATACATTTGGTTAAGAGTGAGATTAATGACAATATCTTCTATCATGTAGATTTAGGGTCTGAAGACAGATTATTGTCCTGCACTTGTGAGGATTTTAACAAATCATTTTTACCATGTAAGCATATATTTGCTATCATTCGCCATACAAATTACAGCTGGAATGATATAAGTGTTAGATATCGTGAAAGTCCATATCTTCAGCTTGATAAAGACTTTCTGTCCAAATTATCTCTCGAAATAAACTATGAACATGAAGACCAGTCAGAGCTTCTAGATGTTGCCCTCGAATCCACTACTGAATCAGCAGCAGTACCCCGAGAAGACGGTCTTTTTAAGACGAGAAGAAAACTGAGGGAAAATATCCGAATATTAGATGAACTCAGTTTTCTGTCTCAAAGTTCAGAGGCAATGGAGGAAGCAAGTACAGTTCTTGGTGGATTGATAGCCAATCTGAAAGAAACAGTCGAAAAAAGTGAACATCTCCCACTCCACAAAGGGTCGACTGCCAAACTTACACCCAAGGCAAATAGACCATTGCCACTGAGGAGGAAAATAAAACCAAAGAAAAAGAAAAATGCTACTACAGTAATACTTACTGTGAAAGGTATACTGTAAACCTATATGAATCTTATTATACACCTTGCAACAAAGTTGTTAAAGGTACCTATAGTTGTCCTAACAGTGACAGTTGCATATCACAATGTATTAATGGATAAAAAGGGATGTGGTGAACAAGATCCTGAAACAAAATCAAAACATGTACGTAATAAAGTTAAATCATCTTGAAAATTACAGTAAGATCTTCAACATGGAGAAATCATTCTCACCTCATTGCAAGTTTCAAGACGGCCCCAAGCACTGGTTTAAGTGGAATTCTTTGCTAAAGCCGAGAGCGTCACACCTGTACCATTGAAGGTGCATAGATGCGAGGCAATATCAACAATTATAAATAGCTGGCAAAGAAATCTAACAAATATGTTTAAATCTAGTTATTCAATTACAAAGTAATAACATAAGAGCCTCGGTGAGTTCAATTCATCTTGAAATTACATAAAGAGAGTTGATATTTTGTGATATTCAATTTCCAAGTGTTTTATGACATCCCCAGAACACCAAATGGTAATGACCTCCTGCTTATGACATCAACAGTTGTCATGTTTGGTTTCAGCTTGACCAATCAAATCATGCCCGACTTTTCTTTTGACAAATCGAAGTAGTTTTCTTGTTATCATCAGTTCATATCACACATCAAGGTATGTGATATTCAGTATATGAATACATTTTAGAAATAGTTAAAAACTTTCATCATAAGAGAAGATATGTATGAGGTGTGTTTGATGTGGATGTAATGGTAAATCCCCATAATGATTTCAATAACGTATGTTACCGAATCAATACAAAAGAAAATAATTTCCAGAATTTAGAAAGAAATTAAATACAAGTAAACAATGTTGTTGTCTGCTTTGTTCAAATCATATATCTTATATGTTACTTTTATTTACTTATTGCCCTATTACAATCAGATAGTTGTATGGTTTTTTCAGAACCAAGCTATAGTGGTGTAAAAGAGATTGGCACATGTAAAGATGATGGTAACAGAAAGATCCAAAAAGGTATTTCATTATGACATAGCAAACACCCATGAATATTACACCTTTATTAAGATCCTAATTCTAACTTGATCGAAAATGAGATAAATCTTCGGAAAAAAATTATTATTTTACTTAAGGTATAAGAGTATTACATATTTAAACAGTTGAAGGAAAAATTTCAGATTTGGTCATCAAATCCTGAGTGACACACTGATAAGTCTTCATATAAACTGTACTATCATTTCTATTATAGCTTTAAATCATTAAATTTAAATTCAGACTAAAAGAAATTTGTCCCAAATTTGATTCTTTTCTTGCAAAGTAACACTCTTTCTAATTATGATGTTACTTTCATGCTTCACATTTGGATAAAACTTCTTTAAAACTTATTAAGTTTAACATTCTCCAACTGGTTGAGTTGTGTTTCAAAACTTGTTTAGTATGCTTAATAAGAAAGATAATTTACTTTTATCTTGCAGTTTTAAGGAGGTAATTGTATAATATTATTTCATACACATGTAATACTTTTCTTACTATTAAATAGATTACCATGTTGTCTATTATCAGCTTTTGCACATTTCCTGCATACACTTTTATGTCCTTTTCAAATCACGTGACTAATAAGATAAATTTCTTGTGTTTTATCAGGCATTACAGGAACCCATCTGAACTGATATAACGAATGAATAGAATACCCATTTTTTAAAGTGTAAGAAAATTTCAATGTCTTATGAAAAGGAAATTATAAAAATTGGTCACAAATACTGCCCAGAAACCTTCCACCTAAAACAAATCAGAAATTGTGGCTGAGATAGCTTAATCTATTATGATATATTTGAAGCTGCATGATCTCTTGGTAGGACAATCTTATTCTGCTTTTTTAGAATGAAACAAAATATTGATAATACATGTATATGAATTTGTACTGAACATTTCAAACTATTGAAATAGTGAAGCCCCATAGTAAGGGCATAGTAAACACCAAATGGCTTATGATTAATTGTCAATAACTGTAGTGAAAATAGGTTTAAGAATCAAGTGATTTGCCTTAAAAAAATGTAGTTTTATGCTCCATCTATAGCTTTAACTGACCAATGTAACATACATGTATGCCCTTCATACTCCTGTTTTCAACTGTTTAATCTAAATTAAGTGCTTTATCTGATTGTCTATGTGGTGAAGGAAAGTATATCTTACTTTATATCTTGGCATAGGTGCACACTCATTTTTTGAACAGCTGATTTAACATATACACTTTGAGTGAAATATATATCACATAATTAACATATGCTGTATCAGTATTTGATTTATATATTTTTAATTTCAGTTTATGTCTTCTGATACATAGATATTCTTTATATTTTTTCTTCATAAATGACAGTATTTATATTCCTTGCAATTATAATTATAAACCAGCAAAATATCAGTTTTCTGAACTGATCTGGTATTTCTAATGTAAGGCACATATTGGATTGATTTTTGGTATGTTAGAAAACATTTTGTTGTATAGTTTACAAATCAAGCTTGAGTTTTATGTTGATTGGATATGATGAACATGATGAACTAAGTACAAAATCAAAATATGCACTTTGAACATGTTGAAAAAAGTTATAGTGCTTTTATTATAGTTTTTCATCTTGACAATTACAATGATATTTTCAACACAGAGATTAATAAATACATGTTCCAAGATGAATGCAAAAACTGTTTTGGTTGAATTCTTTGCCACAATGTTTCCTTCACCTGTGAAATTAGGAGACAATATCAACAATTAGAAGAGCTTGAAAATTTTTTATTTAAAATGAGTAGCATCCAAATAAATTAAATATTTATTTGACCTTCAGCAATGTCAACAATCAAAACCATTTATTACCTTTTTTAAGAAAAGAACACTAGTAAAAAGAGAAAAAGAGAGGAATCTTCACATGCTTCAGGTATGTAATATGTCACTCTCCAAAACATCATTACTTTTGGTTAGTTGGTTTACACATTTACATGGTAAACCCAAAGTCGTGTATTTCTTATAACCTGAAAAGGCATACAGTTTGATGTGGAATTCATGTAAGCAGTACAAGCTCTTATGAACTTTGTATTTCTTAGTTTAAGTTATTTACATGATAGCTATATGCATATATGTACAAATTCTTCTACTAAATTTGGAGAGTAAGATGATAATACAAAAACAGGTTAATGCATTAAATAAAGTTTTCAATGGGATAACAGGAAAAGATGCTATTATGTCAGCTTTATATCAGGGTGAAAGATTTACAATAACTTACTTTCCTTTAAGGAACAGTTGATAACAGTGCTTTGAACATGCAACAAGAGGAGCAAGACAATGATCAGACAATATATATTGCAGGTGAGTCAAATTTCTTACAATCATATTAGGTCAAGTGCTGTTGTATAGATTGATATCAGACACAAGATTCCTTTCATGTTACATGGAATCTCATGTCTCAGTTCTAATATACAGATAGATAGAGTATCTGACATTAGATTCCTGTCATATTACATGGAATCTCATGTCTCAGTGCAAATATACCTATAGATAGAGTATCTGACATTAGATTCCTGTCATATTACTTGAAATCTCATGTCTCAGTGCTAATATACCTATAGATAGAGTATCTGACATTAGATTCCTGTCATATTACTTGGAATATCATGTCTCAGTGCTATTATACAGATAGATAGAGTATCTGACATTAGATTCCTGTCATATTACATGGAATCTCATGTCTCAGTGCTATTATACAGATAGATAGAGTATCTGACATTAGATTCCTGTCATATTACATGGAATCTCATGTCTCAGTGCTATTATACAGATAAATAGAGTATCTGACATTAGATTCATGTCATATTACATGGAATCTCATGTCTCAGTGCTATTATACAGATAGATAGAGTATCTGACATTAGATTCCTGTCATATTACATGGAATATCATGTCTCAGTGCTATTATATAGATAGATAGAGTATCTGACATTAGATTCCTGCCATATTACATGGAATCTCATGTCTCAGTGCTATTATACAGATAGATAGAGTATCTGACATTAGATTCCTGTCATATTACATGGAATCTCATGTCTCAGTGCTATTATATAGATAGATAGAGTATCTGACATTAGATTCCTGTCATATTACATGGAATCTCATGTCTCAGTGCTATTATACAGATAGATAGAGTATCTGACATTAGATTCCTGTCATATTACATGGAATATCATGTCTCAGTGCTATTATATAGATAGATAGAGTATCTGACATTAGATTCCTGTCATATTACATGGAATCTCATGTCTCAGTGCTATTATACAGATAGATAGAGTATCTGACATTAGATTCCTGTCATATTACATGGAATCTCATGTCTCAGTGCTAATATACCTATAGATAGAGTATCTGACATTAGATTCCTGTCATATTACATGGAATCTCATGTCTCAGTGCTATTATATAGATAGATAGAGTATCTGACATTAGATTCCTGTCATATTACATGGAATCTCATGTCTCAGTGCTATTATACAGATAGATAGAGTATCTGACATTAGATTCCTGTCATATTACATGGAATATCATGTCTCAGTGCTATTATACAGATAGATAGAGTATCTGACATTAGATTCCTGTCATATTACATGGAATCTCATGTCTCAGTGCTATTATACAGATAGATAGAGTATCTGACATTAGATTCCTGTCATATTACATGGAATCTCATGTCAATTTTAGATACATGTTTAGATGACAATTATAATATCAGCATAAACATACTTACAAGAAAAATTCTTCTTAATTGCAGAGCCAATATACCAAGAAAAACAGAATGAGAATCCCAAAGGTATGTTCAGTTTATTGATACTGATATTTTCTAGTTTTAAATAATTTACATTATTTCCAATGGTTAATTTATTTTGAAGATTGTTTTCTTCATACATTTATCTCTTCTAGTTTGTTGAGTACTTTATTTACAAACTTTTTAGGATTACTTTTTATCTATACATGAAACTGCATATCTTTAAAAAAGACTTTTACTTCAATCATTGGATCAAATTTGAAATTGATTTTGAGTTTAACTGGTAAATCTTGCAAAGGAGGCACTTTTTCACATAATTATGAATTTTATATAAAAGATCCTTATTGAAAAGTAAACCATATCTTAAGCCAATGAAAAATTACCTTAATAAACACTGAATAAAATTTTATATTCTAATTGCAGTCATAGATGTGAATGACAAGGTCAGACGCATGCAACAGGCCCAGCAAATGATTCAGCAACATCTGAAAGGTAACCATCTGATAAATATGCACTAAAGAATAAAAATAAGATTCTCCCTTTATTGGAAACAGCTTCAAGTAGTAAAGAAACTAATAATAGTGCACAACAATATTATATTCTTGGACTCTCTTGCAAGGACTTGTAATTATGCACCTTACAAAAACCAAAAATCATCAAAATATCAGTTAACTAATGGGTAAGAAAGGATATGGTGAACATCACCCTGACTTAAAAATCAAAATGTGTACATAAATAATTGAAGCAAAGGAACAGTGCTTTGATTGCTGTTCTTCATTTTGAAAATTGCAGTGAGATCTTCAACAAAGAGAAATCATTCTGACCGCAATGCAAGTTTCAAGGCATCACTTGCAACGGTTTGAGCAGAATTCTTTACTAGAGCCGACAGCTTCACATTATAACTTTTTTTTTTCCAATTATTTTAATTTTTGTTTAATGAATAAAGGTTATTGAATGTCATATATGACTTAATTAGTATTTAAATTTTCAGCAATACATAGTCACAAACCCTTGAATAAGGCAGTTCTAAAACCCAGAAATGGTAGGTATCTTTTCCTATCTTAGAGTTGTATTATCCCCCAACCAATGGATAAAGAATGGATATATTAATTATACTGTCAGAAAATGCACAATTTATTTGTGTAAGCCTTAGATATCCTTAATATGTCTTACTATGCAGTTGTGTGAGGTATGCATATTTGCACAACAATACAAAGCGATTTATCTGTTCAAGTGATGAAAGGCAAGTGTATCAGAATATGTTATAATGAAAGGCAAGTGTATCAGAATATGTTATAGTACTACCAGCATATTATTTCAATCCCATTATATGGCATTTAGTAAAAAAGACTTACAAAATTTACAATTTCAAAGGATGTTTCTACTTTTATTTAAACAGAATAACCAATTTTTTATTTATTTTACAGTGCATATCATTTATAATCTGTTTTGATTATTCTTGACTTTTTATCTGATCTAATACCAGTTAGCCGTTAAGTTGTACAATTAAAATTGATTGTTATTTTTCAGTGGTAATTTCTGAAGAGGCCATCAAATTTAAACAAAATAAACTACAGGCATTGCAAACGAGTTCTCCAAGTAAGTGGAATATTCATTATCTCAACAATAATATGTTTACTGAACAAAAAAAGATATTATTGTATAGCATTTAAACATAGTATTTCATGTATAAGTTAACAAAATGTTACCGTATGATAACTTTTAAAATTTTGAAATATTTTCTATATAAGTACAGTTGACTCTTGTTATCTCGATCATACTTAAGTTGAATTTCTGGATGAGTTAAATTTTGTCTGAAATCCTAAATGTTTTACAATGCACTTAGGCAGCTCCTCAGTTAAGTCGACTTCTGTCTCTTTGGAACAAATTTTGGCAGTTAAAGATAGTTGACTGTATACGAAACAGGCATTTTTATAGTTCTATTTTTGCCATAAATCATGTCGCAAATTTAATGAGTTGTAATCACAATTCTTTTCCTTTTTTTATTAGTATACCCAGGAGGAGGTCTATTAAATAAAGTAGGAAAGAATTTGTGTTTTGCTAATGCACTGTTGCAGTGCCTGAGGATTGCAGATCTGCACAAACTTCTGCAATATCATGAAAAGTGCACAGGTACATATACATATAAGTATATATAATACTATAACTTCATCTTCTGAATGTTTTGGCCTCACAGCCTTCCTCAGCGGAAATTTATTTTTGTTTATATGTGGTTCAGCTTGTATATAAAGAGTTTATACAAAAAGTGTGATTTCTAACAATAAAAGCATATATTGCAACTTTACTAATGATAAAATGCAAACAAAAGATAAATATTTTGAAAGCATGTTTTAGAAGTAAAACAAAATTCGAACTCCAACATACTAATTCAATTTGATCTCTGTCTAATAAACAAGCAAAGAACAGATAGCATTAAAAAACTTTTTGTGGTATGGGTAATTTGCTATATTCACTTTCAACCTTTTGTAGTTTGGTAATATTAGTGTATTGGTATTTGTTTTTTCACAGTATTTTTTTTCTACAGTTCCTCAGACCTGCTTTACATGTTGTCTTAAAGACTTTTTAAAAGATCCTCCAATCACTGCAGAACCTGTCTGTAGACAAATGACAAGTATGTGTTCATTAAAAACAAATCTAATTAAAATTACAGTAGACTTCTGCTAATAGAATACCATAAATGTCAGGAAAAAAAATATTCTATTACCCAGAATATTCAGTTAACCAGAAACACATATTTTGAAAAGGGAGATAATTTAGACAAAAATATCATTTTGCAAGATCTAATGTTTTTGGGTAAAAAAGTGACATATTCCCACCCCCCTTATATGCAATTAAGGTTTTTATTCTATTATAGGATATGCAAATAGCCAGTAAACATAACATAGAATTACTAAGGAATGGTTTCGGAATTCGATATTCTAACCCATTGCCCAATATATTCCTTAACATATATTCTATTTCATGGAGTCAACTATAATAAAATGTTACATGTCTCAGTGCTATTATACAGATAGATAGAGTATCTGACATTAGATTCCTGTCATATTACATGGAATCTCATGTCTCAGTGCTAATATACCTATAGATAGAGTATCTGACATTAGATTCCTGTCATATTACATGGAATCTCATGTCTCAGTGCTATTATATAGATAGATAGAGTATCTGACATTAGATTCCTGTCATATTACATGGAATATCATGTCTCAGTGCTATTATACAGATAGATAGAGTATCTGACATTAGATTCCTGTCATATTACATGGAATCTCATGTCTCAGTGCTATTATACAGATAGATAGAGTATCTGACATTAGATTCCTGTCATATTACATGGAATATCATGTCTCAGTGCTATTATATAGATAGATAGAGTATCTGACATTAGATTCCTGTCATATTACATGGAATATCATGTCTCAGTGCTATTATACAGATAGATAGAGTATCTGACATTAGATTCCTGTCATATTACATGGAATCTCATGTCTCAGTGCTATTATACAGATAGATAGAGTATCTGACATTAGATTCCTGTCATATTACATGGAATCTCATGTCTCAGTGCTATTATACAGATAGTTAGAGTATCTGACATTAGATTCCTGTCATATTACATGGAATCTCATGTCTCAGTGCACCGCCTCGGTGGTCTCGTGGAAGCGTGCTCGCCCCGAGTGCGGAAGGTCCTGGGTTCGATCCCCGGCCGGGTCAAACCAAAGACACGAAAATTGGTATTTGCTGCTTCTCCGCCAAGCACGCGGCATCTAGGAGTAAGAGCAAAGACTGGTCGGCTCGGAGTCAGTATAATGTGTCCGAGTGAGGTGATATGTCTTCCTGCGGACAGTTACCTCGTGAGCTAGCACATTAAAAATCCGACTTAGCGTGTCGGTCTAGTACAAAGCAGGGATCATATACATTATCATATCAACATGTTCTCGTCCTGATATGCACCTGGTTGCCACTGGACGTTAAACAATAATTCATCCATCCATCATGTCTCAGTGCTATTATACAGATAGATAGAGTATCTGACATTAGATTCCTGTCATATTACATGGAATCTCATGTCTCAGTGCTATTATATAGATAGATAGAGTATCTGACATTAGATTCCTGTCATATTACATGGAATATCATGTCTCAGTGCTATTATACAGATAGATAGAGTATCTGACATTAGATTCCTGTCATATTACATGGAATATCATGTCTCAGTGCTATTATACAGATAGATAGAGTATCTGACATTAGATTCCTGTCATATTACATGGAATCTCATGTCTCAGTGCTATTATATAGATAGATAGAGTATCTGACATTAGATTCCTGTCATATTACATGGAATATCATGTCTTAATGCTATTATACAGTATCTGACATTATAAATCATAGACTGAAGTGACTGTCCTTTTTTTTTAGGATTCTGGCCTCAGTATAGAGTGGGTGTCCAGCAAGATTCCCATGAACTGCTACAAAAAATTATGAATGAAGTCCAGGAAAATTGTTTTGGGTATAGTGTTATCATTTAGAACCACTTCTTTCATTAGTTCAACTGATAAAATTTTAGATTACCTAATATTGAGTTCTTTCACCTCTTGATGATTTAATTAATTGGCTGAGATGATTTACTTTTGCATTTCATGACATTAGGTTAATAGTATCAAGTTTAGCATGATAACATTGTTGTAACTTGAATTATAAGTGTTGATTGTAAATCATTTTCTTTTTATTAGAAATTATATCAATTTTATTGAACAGACTTATATGTTGAACCTGCATATAACCTGCTTCATGGGTTACAAAGTGTGTACAACAAAATTATGTTATATCTCCAATAAAAAAAGTACTATTATTAATTAAATTTAATTAATGTTTGCATTTGAGAAAAGTGTTGTTGCATAGATATATTATAAAGAACCATTGGTTTTGTGCTATTTTATAAGATTATGATATAGTTTTAAAGCTTGCAGTTGTTAGAAATTTATTTCAAAGTTGAAGATCTTTCTATATATATTTCAAAATGAAGAACATCAATATAAGTACTTTTTCATTGCTGTTATTTTGTCCTATATATATTAGTTTATTTGTGTCAAGGTTAATTTTACCATGTAATAACCTTATAATTAACCATTTCATTGTATTAAATTATATTAATTAGATGAGGGAGATGTTTTGGTCATATTTTAAGTCATTTATGGTTTATTTGTTTATTTTACTATGACAGTACTGGAATTCAGGAGATGGCTGAAATGAAGAAGATATTTTATGGACAGATTCAGTACACTTGTAAGATTTAGCTGATATTATGGGGTTATTGCACAAATACTTATATAATAATATGGCCTTATCCAGGTCTGGTTACATATTACCTGACCTGAAAGAAAAGGTAAACTGTCATCAGACCTGGGAAATATTTTATCATTTTATCATTATTAATATTATTCTGAATGTCACTAACCAGTGGCCAGGAATAATTTGAAGTCTAAATTGAACAAAGGAATGGTGTAAAAGTCATGTTTTCAAAATCATGTGAAGTTAAATTTGTGAAATTTACTAAGTTTTGCCATTCTTTACAAACTGTAGGGTACTACCCAGTACAATATGTGTAGGTTTTATAACGAGTGAAAATTTAATATCACAAAATATCAACTTGAGTTAATTGGAAAACCAAATGGATTTGTAGTGATATATAACATTACTCATTAACATTAGTAGTACATGTAATTTTATGTTTAATTGATTGGTAAGAGAAAGAAAAGTGGTGTGCATGATTATAAAAACTATATCCATTGAAAAATGCATGTAATAAGGAAGTAGATAGTAGTATATGTGTTGGCATAAAATGATATTAAGTAATAAGTTCATGATGATTCTTCTTTAAACAAAGCATCAAGACCTAGTGCTTCATAAACTCTTTATTCCAAAAAGCAACATCCATTAAGTATATACATGTAGAATATATTTCTAAATTTTATTTCTTATGAATTTTAGTCTGACAAGAAAATTATGATAATCACCAATAGATATAATATAATAGTTGCTCCCAAGCATGGAATTTATGACAATATTAATAATCCTAAACAACTGTGTTTCAGGGATTTGTGATGTCTGCAAGTCAGAGTCCAAAAAAATGCAACATTTTTTTGACATAAGTGTTTCAATCACACAGGCAAGTTTATCCATCTACTAGTATATTTTTATGCTAATAGTCCTTGAAACTCATGCAGTATACAAAAAATACATAGCTATTTTTGATTGTGGAAGCTTAGTTCTGGCATGTTACCTGCATTCATCAGTGACATTTTATTTTACTTAAACCATAGTACCAAAAACACAAAAATGTCACGCAAGCTTTGACGATCATACATAGCCAAGTGTTTTTTGTATATCTTTATATGTTATTCTAGTCAATACTGTCAAAGTACGTTTAATTATTGGTATATCATCTTCTTTTGTTATAGGAAAAACAGTTGGTTCATTGGTTTTTGAATTGGTTGTTTCAAATTGGTTAAAAGGTCAATGGAATTATGAGTTTAATTCATATCAAAAGTTGTGGTTTCATTAACCCATTAAATCCATACTTTTTCTCAGCCCACAAATAAAAAACCTCTTCACCAGCCCTGATTTAAAACAAATTTGAGACTTCAGGAAAATTCTGACAACTCAGGAATTTCAACTAAATTGTGTTCAAGATTCTTTGTATTTTTAAACATGTATCAATGTATAATAACATTATAGTTCTAAAGTGAGATTTTGATATATTTTAGCCAATTCTGTTTGACGTATTAACTGCTCAAATACATAACTTGCAATTAAATCTATTTTAAAGTAAACTGACATTTGACAAGAGAAAAACATTTTACCACAAAAAATATTTAAATTAAATACATTTTTTTTTCAGTTCCAAACTGTCACTCAGGCAGTTGAAGGATTCTTCCTTCCGGAAAAGGTGGAGAAAAATTGTATCACGTAAGTGTGCGTGCATCCAATCTAAAGTCATTTAAATCTGATGTTAAAGGAAGTTACTTTGTATCAAGATGTTTACTAAACAATCCTTTTATCCACCAAGAAGGGTCATCTGTATCTGATTTGTTTTTTTTTATTGTAAAAACTTTGCTAGCCTGTCAAGGTTATGAGTTCACCTGTTTTGGGTTTAGCTTGCCCCAAACATCAAATTCACAATGATTTTTAATTTTCCTGTGCCAACTTTGATGGTTTCTAAACCCTTATTAAACTTGGAAACACCTAAAAAGACTTAAAAACACTAAACACAACATACTCAGCCTGGACTATTGAGGTTAGAGTTCTTGTTCAGTTTTGAAAATCTTATTGCAACTTTCAAAAAAGAAAATAGGACTGTTGTTTCTATCATGTATATTTTTCAATTTCATATTCACCATGTCATTTCTTACACAAAATCTACCAAGGCATTTGATTTGGCAATGTTTGTTCTACAATGTTTATTGTCCGACATCAGAATCTATCCTGTTATATTCAAAATAAGGAATCAAAAAATTTTTCTGTTTATGTTTGTCTTTTTTAAGTTGTAACAAGAATACACCAAATACCTTGACAAAGAAACTGGTTGAAATTCCAAAGAACATTATAATCCAGTTACAAAGGTAAATTCTTCAAAAAGCAGTCTTAAACTTATTTTATATTGATTTGCATAAAACTATAATATACGGTTCTTTATATCCTCAAGGCTTGTTACTTGATAAGTATTCAGATTTATCATCCCATCCAAGGTAAATATTTATTTTGTGTCCACATTTCTGAAAAATATTTCTTTAGGACAATCTTGAAAAGTCACAACATAACAAGTAAACTAATTTTTGATTAACCTTAAATAGGCTACAGCACCTAATGTGTTTACTCTGTCAAAAATGTTGTTTTTGCAAAATGTGTGACTGTGATAGACAATAGACAATATTTTATTGTGCTAACACATTTACAAATAATGGTTATGTCATGAGTAACAAATATAAGAAATAGAACATTAGATAATTATGATATAAAATGTAATGATTTTACATGGAAAAAATTATGACTTTTTTCGAATTTGCCAGCATTCTTTTAGAAAAACTATTGTTAGTTTAAGTATATGTATATGGGTTGAATTGCTGTTCAATAATGTTGGATATATGTTTTATTGCAAAGTGTGGAGTTAAGAGGGGGAAAAAGCCATATTTATGTAATTTCTCTTTGTATGTATTTCTCTTAAATGTGTAGTGTGGGCACATAGAGAAGAAATGATACTCGTCCTTGATGACCCCATTTCTCACAAGACAGGCATATACGTTCTTTTCTTTCAATGTTACAACATCTGCCTTTTTCTATGGCTGATTTGTGAGTACTTATCTTGTTTGTGGGTATTAGTATTACACATGGATAAAGTCATAGTATTTTATGTTGTCTAATTCCAGGTTCAACTGTGCACAGAGGAAGGTTATGAAAAAATTGGACCTACATTTCAACCTTTATTTAAGGAGTTATGTTGTAGAGAAAAAAGTGTGTATTTTAATCTTACAGTTAATATTACAGCTAATATTATCATTTGAACTACCCAAATTAAATTTTGTGTTTAAATAAAGCCTTTAATTTCTCTTGAAATATATAAATCTAGTACATGATATGAAAAAATATTGCCATTTAATTGTTAAATTAACAGTCACTGGTATATTTAAACAGTTGTTTGTTTACCATGACAGTGGGCACTATACCCATGTAACACATATATAGGTATAGTTTCTGCCCAATGACATAGGAGCTGATTTTAGAAATCAACGAATTTACTTTAGCACCACAAGTGTATAATACTTTTGCGCCAAATGCAAGACGCAGATAGTCCCTGGCTAGGTATTATGCATGTAAACAAACACTAAGTAAAGAAGACTTGTTTAGTGTATTATGTATACTAAATGTATATTAAATGAACTGCTCCCTCAGGAACTGTTTACCTGTAGTGTTGTCTGGTGAGATATAGTGTATTTTTAACTTTGCATTAATCTTTATCTTATTATGTGCCCATGTAAACTTTAACTAACTATTTACATAATATATAAGAAAGGATATGGCGAAAATGAGCTTGACACAAAATCCAAATATTTAGATAAAAAATAAGCAAAGGAACAGCGGATATATATATATATAATGCTTGTTTGAAAAACTGGTTGAACTTTTGAATCAGGAACTTGTTATTCACAATCCAAATGAAAATCATTCACAGGGTTTAGCAAATTTCTATCAATCTGTCTGTTTGACCTGAGTTCCTAAAATCCTCAATCTATAATTTGCAAATATACACATTTTTTTACCACAATATGCTTATAATATTGAAAATTGGGTTTAGCTTTTAATTCAGTTTAGTTTTTTTTAAAGATAAGAGAATAAATCCAAGTGATAAATTTGCTCTCCAATTTTTTTCTATCTAGAAATATGTATTTCCTTTTCAGATTCTTGAAGATAAAGCAGAGCTGTTTGCTGTAATTGTCCACAAAGGAGCCTCTTTGGGAAACGGGCACTATTTTGCCTTCATCAAGTTTGGTGGACAGTGGTATAGGGTAGATGATATGAAGGTATAAATCACATGTAGTTTGTTATTTGAGAAAGACAAAGACAGAATACTTGGTATGCACCAATGAGACAACTTCAAAGTTTAATGCAATATGGAAATAATGTCATCATCTAGGAGTCTAATGTACAACTTAGACCACATAACAAACACCAAATGTACAAGAAGGGATATGGTGCACCTGACACTAACACCAAAACATGCAAATAACAAATATTATAAAATTTATTTCGAATTATTATAATAAAAAACTAAGTCCTCAGCAGATCATGAAATAATTGAAATAATAAACATATAGTATGACCATGTTAATACAATAATCTATGGCACGCCGTATTTATATTTATTCAACGTTCAAGATATCTCATATACTTTATAAGATATCTCATAAACTTTATAAGATATCTTATAAAGTTTATAAGATATCTTATAAAGTTTATAAGATATCTTATAAAGTTTATAAGATATCTTATATAATTTATAAGATATCTTATATATTTTATGAGATATCTTATAAAGAAAAGTTTATAAGATATCTTATAAAGTATATAAGATATCTCATAAAGTTTATGAGATATCTTATAAATTATATAAGATATCTTATAAAAAGAATTATATTAGATATCTCCTAAATTATATAAGACATCTTATAAACTATATAAGATATCTTATAAACTATATAAGATATCTTATATAACGTTTGTTTATAAGATATCTTATAAACTATATAAGATATCTTATAAAGTTTATAAGATATCTTATATAATTTATAAGATATCTTATAAAAACCCAATTATATAAGATTTCTTATAAATTATATAAGATATCTTATAAATTATATAAGATATCTTCAAAACAGAATAAATATAAATACGGCGTGCCATAATAATCATCAATTTTTGTCACTAATAGAGTCTCCTTCTTTTTATTTTAAAAAGAATAAAAATCATTAGTAGTAATCAATATTCTAGCAAAACATATAAAAAAAATATGTAAATTGTTTATCATAATTTATTACAGTTTCTTTTCTTTTACAGATTGACAAAGTTTCTCTGTTGAGCCTCAATAATTTAGATGGCCAGGCATATTTGCTATTTTACAGAGCGCTACCCCGTCCATATGTAACCTAAGGTAAACCAATAATTTATATTATAGATTTATTATAAAAGTTTTACAGGATCTCATGTCATAGAGCTATATGCAGACAAATAGAGCATCTGTCATCAGATTTCTAAATTCATCTCCTCTGTTTTCTATTTTTAGTAACAGGTGCCATCTTTATCAGAATTTCAAAAGTCTGAACACAAGTTTTAGAGGGTATATCCCCCAAGGACCATTCCACTTAAGTTTGGTTCCAATTGGAGATATGGTTTCTTCAGAGAAGATCTTTAAAATTTCTTACCATCCTTTTCTATTACATTTGTTTTTATATTTGAACAGTTCTTCATAATAAACTACTACTAACATTTAGGACATTTTTTATTCCTAATTCGTTGCATTATGGATATCCTAAGACAACTAAGTTTATAAACTTCAATATTTTTTTCATATAATCATTGATTTAAATATAATTTATGATTTTATGTAATAAATTATTATTTTTACTAACAATCAATTTTGTTTTTATATTTGAACAGTTCTTTGTAAAAAAATTACTTCTTACATTGAGAACAATTTTCATTTCTTTTGATGCATTATGGAGATATTAGTCAACCATGTTTAAAAAATGCAACATATTTATCATGTAATCTTTGATTTTAATATAATTTAAACTTAAATGTTACAATGTATCATTCTTACTAAAAATCATTTTTGTTTTCATATTTGAACAGTTCTGCATAAAAAAAACTCCTTGAATTAAGAGCTTCAGTTTGTTATGACAATTCTAGAAAACCAAGTTTAAAAACTGCTAAGTTTTTTCAAATCCTCTTTAATTCTTATAAAATTTAAAATAGAATGTTGAAATATATTGTTCCTTCATAAGGTTAGTTCAAATTAAAAATACATGCTATCAAATATAATATTAATATAGTTTATTTGATAATGAACTAATTGAGTTATCTCCCCTTAATATCACTTCTTTCATTAAGAAATGTTCTGCTCTCTTTCTCAAAGCCCTTTTCTCATTTGCTCCACAGGTGGTTGGATATTCTTTGCATTTCAAAAATTGAACAAGCTTGTATTTTCCTCTCCATCAATCTTGATTTATACTTATAAATGTCATACATAATGGTCAAAGTTTAAAAAAAATGTTCATACAATTCTTAGAGTTACTGAAGAAAACATTTAATTGACTAAGCCGAAATAGGATAGGATATATAATTTCAGTGAAATTTTATCTAGTGGGATATAATTTCATGGATATTTTTGTCCTAGGGTATAAAATATGCAGTATAAATTTTATCCTGCATGGATAAAATATATTAAAAAATTAAATAGGTAGAACATATTTTATGTTTAAATATACAGCCATATATAAACATCTGTCATCAGATTCCTGTCATACAACATGCAATCTGGTGTAGGCAGGTTATATACAGCCATATATAAACATCTGTCATCAGATTCCTGTCGTACAACATGGAATCTGATGTAGGCAGGTTATATACAGCCATATATAAACATCTGTCATCAGATTCCTGTCATACAACATGGAATCTGGTGTAGGCAGGTTATATACAGCCATATATAAACATCTGTCATCAGATTCCTGTCATACAACATGGAATCTGGTGTAGGCAGATTATATACAGCCATATATAAACATCTGTCATCAGATTCCTGTCATACAACATGGAATCTGATGTAGGCAGGTTATATACAGCCATATATAAACATCTGTCATCAGATTCCTGTCATACAACATGGAATCTGATCTAGGCAGGTTATATACAGCCATATATAAACTTCTGTCATCAGATTCCTGTCATACGACATGGAATCTGGTGTAGGCAGGTTATATACAGCCATATATAAACATCTGTCATCAGATTCCTGTCATACAACATGGAATCTGGTGTAGGCAGGTTATATACAGCCATATATAAACATCTGTCATCAGATTCCTGTCGTACAACATGGAATCTGATGTAGGCAGGTTATATACAGCCATATATAAACATCTGTCATCAGATTCCTGTCATACAACATGGAATCTGATGTAGGCAGGTTATATACAGCCATATATAAACTTCTGTCATCAGATTCCTGTCATACGACATGGAATCTGGTGTAGGCAGATTATATACAGCCAGATATAAACATCTGTCATCAGATTCCTGTCATACAACATGCAATCTGGTGTAGGCAGGTTATATACAGCCAGATATAAACATCTGTCATCAGATTCCTGTCATACAACATGGAATCTGGTGTAGGCAGGTTATATACAGCCATATATAAACATCTGTCATCAGATTCCTGTCATACAACATGGAATCTGGTGTAGGCAGGTTTGTACAGCCATATATAAACATCTGTCATCAGATTCCTGTCATACGACATGGAATCTGGTGTAGGCAGGTTAAATACAGCCATATATAAACATCTTTAATCAGATTCCTGTCATACAACATGGAATCTGATGTAGGCAGGTTATATACAGCCATATATAAACATCTGCCATCAGATTCCTGTCATACAACATGGAATCTGGTGTAGGCATGTTATATACAGCCATATATAAACATCTGCCATCAGATTCCTGTCATACGACATGAAATCTGGTGTAGGCAGATTATATACAGCCATATATAAACATCTGTCATCAGATTCCTGTCATACGACATGGAATCTGGTGTAGGCAGGTTATATACAGCCAGATATAAACATCTGTCATCAGATTCCTGTCGTACAACATGGAATCTGATGTAGGCAGGTTATATACAGCCATATATAAACATCTGTCATCAGATTCCTGTCATACAACATGGAATCTGGTGTAGGCAGGTTATATACAGCCATATATAAACATCTGTCATCAGATTCCTGTCATACAACATGGAATCTGGTGTAGGCAGATTATATACAGCCATATATAAACATCTGTCATCAGATTCCTGTCATACAACATGGAATCTGATGTAGGCAGGTTATATACAGCCATATATAAACATCTGTCATCAGATTCCTGTCATACAACATGGAATCTGATCTAGGCAGGTTATATACAGCCATATATAAACTTCTGTCATCAGATTCCTGTCATACGACATGGAATCTGGTGTAGGCAGGTTATATACAGCCATATATAAACATCTGTCATCAGATTCCTGTCATACAACATGGAATCTGATGTAGGCAGGTTATATACAGCCATATATAAACATCTGTCATCAGATTCCTGTCGTACAACATGGAATCTGATGTAGGCAGGTTATATACAGCCATATATAAACATCTGTCATCAGATTCCTGTCATACAACATGGAATCTGATGTAGGCAGGTTATATACAGCCATATATAAACTTCTGTCATCAGATTCCTGTCATACGACTTGGAATCTGGTGTAAGCAGATTATATACAGCCAGATATAAACATCTGTCATCAGATTCCTGTCATACAACATGCAATCTGGTGTAGGCAGGTTATATACAGCCAGATATAAACATCTGTCATCAGATTCCTGTCATACAACATGGAATCTGGTGTAGGCAGGTTATATACAGCCATATATAAACATCTGTCATCAGATTCCTGTCATACAACATGGAATCTGGTGTAGGCAGGTTTGTACAGCCATATATAAACATCTGTCATCAGATTCCTGTCATACGACATGGAATCTGGTGTAGGCAGGTTAAATACAGCCATATATAAACATCTTTAATCAGATTCCTGTCATACAACATGGAATCTGATGTAGGCAGGTTATATACAGCCAGATATAAACATCTGTCATCAGATTCCTGTCGTACAACATGGAATCTGATGTAGGCAGGTTATATACAGCCATATATAAACATCTGTCATCAGATTCCTGTCATACAACATGGAATCTGGTGTAGGCAGGTTATATACAGCCATATATAAACATCTGTCATCAGATTCCTGTCATACAACATGGAATCTGGTGTAGGCAGGTTATATACAACCATATATAAACATCTGTCATCAGATTCCTGTCATACAACATGGAATCTGGTGTAGGCAGGTTATATACAACCATATATAAACATCTGTCATCAGATTCCTGTCGTACAACATGGAATCTGATGTGGGCAGGTTATATACAGCCATATATAAACATCTGTCATCAGATTCCTGTCATACAACATGGAATCTGGTGTAGGCAGATTATATACAGCCATATATAAACATCTGTCATCAGATTACTGTCATACAACATGGAATCTGATGTAGGCAGGTTATATACAGCCATATATAAACATCTGTCATCAGATTCCTGTCATACAACATGGAATCTGGTGTAGGCAGATTATATACAGCCATATATAAACATCTGTCATCAGATTCCTGTCATACAACATGGAATCTGATGTAGGCAGGTTATATACAGCCATATATAAACATCTGCCATCAGATTCCTGTCATACAACATGGAATCTGGTGTAGGCATGTTATATACAGCCATATATAAACATCTGCCATCAGATTCCTGTCATACGACATGAAATCTGGTGTAGGCAGATTATATACAGCCATATATAAACATCTGTCATCAGATTCCTGTCATACGACATGGAATCTGGTGTAGGCAGGTTATATACAGCCAGATATAAACATCTGTCATCAGATTCCTGTCGTACAACATGGAATCTGATGTAGGCAGGTTATATACAGCCATATATAAACATCTGTCATCAGATTCCTGTCATACAACATGGAATCTGGTGTAGGCAGGTTATATACAGCCATATATAAACATCTGTCATCAGATTCCTGTCATACAACATGGAATCTGGTGTAGGCAGATTATATACAGCCATATATAAACATCTGTCATCAGATTCCTGTCATACAACATGGAATCTGATGTAGGCAGGTTATATACAGCCATATATAAACATCTGTCATCAGATTCCTGTCATACAACATGGAATCTGATCTAGGCAGGTTATATACAGCCATATATAAACTTCTGTCATCAGATTACTGTCATACGACATGGAATCTGGTGTAGGCAGGTTATATACAGCCATATATAAACATCTGTCATCAGATTCCTGTCATACAACATGGAATCTGGTGTAGGCAGGTTATATACAGCCATATATAAACATCTGTCATCAGATTCCTGTCGTACAACATGGAATCTGATGTAGGCAGGTTATATACAGCCATATATAAACATCTGTCATCAGATTCCTGTCATACAACATGGAATCTGATGTAGGCAGGTTATATACAGCCATATATAAACTTCTGTCATCAGATTCCTGTCATACGACATGGAATCTGGTGTAGGCAGATTATATACAGCCAGATATAAACATCTGTCATCAGATTCCTGTCATACAACATGCAATCTGGTGTAGGCAGGTTATATACAGCCAGATATAAACATCTGTCATCAGATTCCTGTCATACAACATGGAATCTGGTGTAGGCAGGTTATATACAGCCATATATAAACATCTGTCATCAGATTCCTGTCATACAACATGGAATCTGGTGTAGGCAGGTTTGTACAGCCATATATAAACATCTGTCATCAGATTCCTGTCATACGACATGGAATCTGGTGTAGGCAGGTTAAATACAGCCATATATAAACATCTTTAATCAGATTCCTGTCATACAACATGGAATCTGATGTAGGCAGGTTATATACAGCCATATATAAACATCTGCCATCAGATTCCTGTCATACAACATGGAATCTGGTGTAGGCATGTTATATACAGCCATATATAAACATCTGCCATCAGATTCCTGTCATACGACATGAAATCTGGTGTAGGCAGATTATATACAGCCATATATAAACATCTGTCATCAGATTCCTGTCATACGACATGGAATCTGGTGTAGGCAGGTTATATACAGCCAGATATAAACATCTGTCATCAGATTCCTGTCGTACAACATGGAATCTGATGTAGGCAGGTTATATACAGCCATATATAAACATCTGTCATCAGATTCCTGTCATACAACATGGAATCTGGTGTAGGCAGGTTATATACAGCCATATATAAACATCTGTCATCAGATTCCTGTCATACAACATGGAATCTGGTGTAGGCAGGTTATATACAACCATATATAAACATCTGTCATCAGATTCCTGTCATACAACATGGAATCTGGTGTAGGCAGGTTATATACAACCATATATAAACATCTGTCATCAGATTCCTGTCGTACAACATGGAATCTGATGTGGGCAGGTTATATACAGCCATATATAAACATCTGTCATCAGATTCCTGTCATACAACATGGAATCTGGTGTAGGCAGATTATATACAGCCATATATAAACATCTGTCATCAGATTACTGTCATACAACATGGAATCTGATGTAGGCAGGTTATATACAGCCATATATAAACATCTGTCATCAGATTCCTGTCATACAACATGGAATCTGGTGTAGGCAGGTTATATACAGCCATATATAAACATCTGTCATCAGATTCCTGTCATACAACATGGAATCTGATGTAGGCAGGTTATATACAGCCATATATAAACATCTGTCATCAGATTCCTGTCATACAACATGGAATCTGATGTAGGCAAGTTATATACAGTCATATATAAACTTCTGTCATCAGATTCCTGTCATACAACATGGAATCTGGTGTAGGCAGGTTATATACAGCCATATATAAACATCTGTCATCAGATTCCTGTCATACAACATGCAATCTGGTGTAGGCAGGTTATATACAGCCATATATAAACTTCTGTTATCATATTCCTGTCGTACAACATGGAATCTGGTGTAGGCAGGTTATATACAGCCATATATAAACATCTGTCATCTGATTCCTGTCATACAACATGCAATCTGATGTAGGCAAGTTATATTACATAATATATTATCTCACAGAGCTACATGTATATACAGATAGAAACAGCATCTGCATCAGGGTCCTGTCTGTTTTTTTAGGTTTATATTTTTATGCAAAATGTTTGATTTTAAATATGTTGTAATTATTATACTATTAATATGAAAAAGGAAGGATATGGGGTATGCATCAATGAGGACATCATCTTGATTTAAAAAAATATAATGACAAAACTATATCATCTAGGGGTGGCCATGTGGCCTTCAATATTGAGCAACAGCCAAACGCACATAGCAAGCACTAAATGGCCCTGAAATAAATGTCAAACATTAAAAAATAATCACCACAAATCCCAAAATAAACAAAGCAATTCACATATTAAGCATTGTTGAATTAATCTTATCTTTTATTTTTCATGATTGTTTTCTTTTCTTTTACTTCAGATTTAGCAAGTGTTTTTGCAGATGTCATGTGAAATATACAGCTTTGGAGTTATCTTTGTGGCTATATAACTACAGGTTCATATATTGTATAAAACTCTGTAAGCTTAAATTTGTACAGAATTTGATTTTTTTTAATTTTCAAATATCAGTCAATCAACTTATGAAAACTGCTGTTCTGATGATACATAACTCTGTCTTAAAAGTGTATACTTTGTCAATAGTTTGACTTTGCTTAGAAAGTCAAAGGATAGCAAATCGGGTAGTTATTGTTTATTATTTAAAAGTTATTTTTAATTTTATAACCTGAGTTGATACCAAGTTGCAATAATATCTCTTCTATAACTACTATTTGCAATAGCTCTTGGGATGTACAATGATAATACTGTAAAGGTACTTTTATTTTCTGCATTTTGTTGTTAATAAGGTAACGAGAGTCAACTGTATTATAAATTGTTCACCTCATACATGTACTTGATTATAATATGTTATTTGGGATTTTTAGTTTAAGAGGAAGAGAAATATATATCAAAGACAGGGAATATAAGCCCATATCCCAATCAAATATCCAATGCTTTTTTTAGACAATTCATGTCACTTAGATAATGTTTTCCATATATTCTATTCTACCTAGGGGGTAAAGTTGCATATCCCCTGTCATTAGCTCCTTTCAATGAATGGATGACACCTCTAAGTCAAAATGAGAGAAATCTATATAGAATATTACAGAGATTCTTTATTATTGCACAAAATTCTAGGTGCACCAAAATTTCATATTGAACCCAATGAATGATGTTTAAACTAATGTCATAACTAGTTGTCTATTAGAACTTTACTAGGGCAGAACGGTACTTTGATTCAAGTCCTATTTTGAAATGATGTCTGGGACGTACATGCCAAGACATATGGGACCAACATAAATAGTTTTTTGGTTTTTCATAGAGCATTATGGGGATTTTACTCAAAGATTATTTTGTTTATTAAGACCATTATTTGGTCTAATCTTTCAAAATTATGTGCAACAACTTATCCGACATGAATTACTGAATTCACATACTTTCTTTAGGATTGAAATTAATGAGAAAATTAAACATAAATTGGCAGCTAGTAAAGGATTTTCATTTGCTCTTAGTCTATTGTAATTTATGTACTATGACATGAGCTGCGTAAACCAAGATACCTTAAGGTCCCTGCAAATTTTATTATAAATTCAATGTTTCCATTGTCTCCAACCAACTGTGTTGGTCATTTAGTTCCTATCTTTATCATCTTTTATAAGAAAAATAAGTGATCATTTAAAACTGGCAATGGATTCTGCCAGACTCTGGTCAAGTTGTTGTGTACATGATGTTTGATCTTAAATATGTATTATGTATTGTTATGTGTATTGTTATAAATACATATAATGAAATTATTACAATATAGACACAATTAAAGGAATCTACTAAAGTACTGTAATTTCAAATGATAAGACATTGAGTCAATTCAAATTAATATTTTATAGTGTCACAAGTTTGTTTTTTTGAAAATTTGAATTGTTGTTGATTAAACATTTATTTAAATCTCACAGTTTTATTGTATTTATTGAGCCATCAATCATGAATCTATGGTAAAGCTTCCTAATACTGTAAATTCAGAATTTTTCACATGTGCTGGTTATTGTGAATATTTATGATTTGACTGTTTTTGTGAATTTAATTATTGTGATTGAAGTAAATTTTGTAATTCGATGTAGGCAAGACAAACCAAAATACAAAATATATTATTGTATTTGTCATCCTCTTGCAATATTGGATTTCAATAATAAAAACATCGCAATAATTTCTAAATTTACAGCAACTGAAATTCTTATAAAATCTATTGTTCTGAATTCACATTACCAACAAATACCAGTCCGAATGTCAATGAATATCACAGTGCAGTCATATGACTAATCTTCAGAATAGCTGAGCAGTCACTGAGATAAAAGTAAAACAGTATGAAACAAAACAATTTAGTTTAGTCCATAAATATCAGCAAAAAATACCAAAACATGAAAACAGAAGAAGAGTTAAGAGACATCAGAATCCAATGACATATTCAAAACATGAAAACAAGAAAGATGACCCTTATACACAATGTAGACAAGAACAGAATAAAATACAATATATATAGCTATAAAAACAGAAGATAATAAAATTAAGACAGCACATTAAAAACTAAAGCACTTGCAATACTCCCACAAAAACAACGGTGTTATCTCCTGTTATTTCTTCTTGTATAAATTGACATCATTTGCTCTAAAAGGGAAGCAAAGCATGTTCCTCTAGTGGCATCCGTCAAACTGCAAGTGAGTAAAATTCAGTAAGTGTCAAGTCAGTTGGGTTTTCAGACAAGAAATCTAACAGCTGGAAAAGATATCTTGTCTAATGAAAATGCATGGTTGCCATCTGGGGTGAATAAGACCTACGATAAGATTTTAGCAAACATTATCTCACAATAATCATGCACTGATGGTGCAAAATATATATGTCTTAATCTGTTGATGCCAACACAAAATCAAGAACGCTAAACTGTTATTCCTGTGTTGAATTGGAGTCTTGGTAAAATTGGCATAGATTTTAAAGAACATCTTTTGGGCCGCATAATCATGTCCATTTTTTTCCCAAGTGTCCAAACTTTCCTTGTAAAAAAAACCTTTCAAAATTACATCACTTTTAAATGGGGCACTTTTACACAGAGATGGACAGGATTTAATGGTGAAATTGTATCTAGGACAATATTTCATAGCATGGAACTGTGCAATTTTGTCCTCGGAACAATATTTCACAGGGGACACCATTTAATCCGTAACACTCCAACATCTGAATAAGTGTTTCTGTTATAGTAAAAAAATGAAATAAATATCAAATAGTGTAAAAATCCTAATGTCATATTGCAATAGTGAGGATAATTGATTTCTATCCTTGGTGTGCTTGGAATTTCTCATTTTCAGTATCAAAAATAGGTTAATAATTTATTAATACATTATAAATATTTTTTGTTGATTTTCTGAAAAGTTTGATGAATCATACTGTTTTCTATTACCCCCCCCCCCCCCCCCCTTTTGATTAAATTTCAAAGTTTTATTTTATTTCCGGAAATTTTTAATATCTATTCCGACTTGAGAACTTAAACATCAATAGTACGTGGTGTTCCTCTGCTCTCTCGGTGGTAATTAGTTGTACCTAAACGAAAGACATCAGAATCCTGGGATTTAGTGCAGCCCGAAATTCATACACCTTGTCAGAAACCGTTTGACATATGGGTTACTGGATAAATCGGACCATAACAGACTCGGACTATTACAAATTCGGACTATAACAAATTCGGACCATAGCGGAATCGGACCACCATATTTTATGAATAGAAATAAAGTTGACAAATTCGGCCCACCCATCTTTTAACTGGATTTCTGTATTCATTCATACTGTTACATTGTTTTTTTTGTGTGTGTATGTATATAAATGAAATAACAAAACTTCAACTTTTCGATAAAATTCTAATTTTAGGTATATACCAATTAACTAAACATTTAGTTGGAGTAATTTATTTTTATCTTAATTAACAAAACATTTACTTGGATTGATTTATTTTTTGTCGATTTTAATACTTTTGAGATTTTTTATCTATAATTTTTTTAAGGATAAGAATAAGTAGAAAATTTGTTCCATATTGAAAAAGTGTAATTTTAAAGTTGTAGTACTTATTAATCCCTTAAATTGTCCTCTTAAAAAATGTCAAATGAACATTTTTTCTTCTTTGAAACAACTTTTTTTAATAGTTTGCACAAATATAAGGAAATATGGAACTATACAAGAAACCATGAAATTAAATGATCGGAACATGATATAACAATTACATATATTACACGACTAATTATACGAGAGCATAGCTGCTGTGTAATTTATGTATTTGACACCTTTTTACTACAGAAGATAACAAAGCACTGAGAAATTTTACTGCCTAGGCGGTGGTACTGGAGTAGTAGCGCCTTTTTTTCCAATAAGTTTTACAACTTAAAGTTCTCGTGAAAAAAATAAGCCTTTCACTTGTTTCAACAGGTATTTTTGGAGAGTAGTTAAAATTTTGTGTTCTTTTCCGTTTCACGTTTTTTTTCATTTAATTTCTTCAATTGTCCAAAATAATATGACCTGTTATGACAGCGTTGCTTCAATAATATTGAAATCCAGCCAAATATAAATAATTATCCACCATTTGAAAATCTAAAACTCATTTCATCTCGTCATTTGTGAAAAGTAGAACTGATTGGGTCGTGTTGAATTTTGACAAGACTGCAGTCTGATTGAATATAGCGTGTAAAGAATATATATAAAACAAATATTATTCTAGAAATTAAATGCTTATGACCTTGAAACTGGAACCGTAAAACATACTATTTTTAAGGTTAGATTTTGGAATTCTTAAAATGTTCATAACTATAGTCTATGGTATGGCATCATCAAATCACAGGGATACGACTTCTGGATAGTTATTTTACTTTTTATATTTTTATTTTTTTGTTGTCTTCTTTCATGAGTACTTTTAATAAATATTTATCATAGCAACGAAGAGCGTTTATTATCAATGTGCTATACAATCCACGTCCTTATACTAAAAAATCCTAGGATTTGTTAGTATAAGGACGTGGATAGTATATAATAATAATAATATTATTAATCTTTATTTGAATTTACACCTAGAACAGTCAATCCAAATTACAATCATACAAATTACAACACAACATAATAGCAAAAATGACATTGCATGGCATTAACTATATTTATAAACATATAAATTCAAGTCTGAGAGCATAACTTTGACCGATGTGAACATTGATAATAAACGCAGAATATTCGTTGTTATGCTAAATATCTATTAAAAGTACTAATGAAATAAGACAACAACAACGAAAAATATAAAAATAATTAAATATCCAGAAGTCGGGCCCTTGTGCATCAAATAACTACTTGTAACAATTTGGTGTGAAAAATCAATTACCATTCATGTATTAGCTTATAGTTATCTGGTGGTCCGAATTTGTTATGGTCCGATTTTGTTATGGTCCGATTTTGTGTAGTCCGATTTGGTTATGGTCCGATTTGGTTATGGTACGAGTTTGTTATGGGCCGATTCATCATGGAATCGGAGCTTCTCTATTTCTTACCAATTGCGATATCGACTAATATTAAAATGTTTTATCAACAAATCACCACAACGTACCATAGAATACAGTCTGACACACTAGTGCGACTATATGGGTTTGGAATTATTTATGTCCAAAATCAGTTTTAACACACAAAGTGACCTATAGTCATACCTGTTACCTGTTACCTGTCTGGTAGATTCACCCTTTCTAAGGGTCACTCCCAATGGGATTTATTTAGGCTAGTATTAAATATGTACATGAGTAACACCATAAACCAAAAAGCTCCTACTTTCGCTTGATAGACTGATATATATATAGTTCATATGGATAAATTTAACTCTTATTCAACAGGGTTGTCCGTTTTGTATTTAGGTCATAGGATAAAGTTCGTGTGATATTCTCAATGTCTCTGATATTTTGAGGTTTGATGTTAACTATTTGCTTGATCTTTTCAGATGATGAGTCCAAAATAAACTGCACCATAAGTCCTTCATCCATAATTTGATCAAATATCTTGTTGCCTATGTTGTTGAACACATATGATTTTAGTGTTGTTAAATGTTTTAATATCTCTTTCAGTTTTCAGTGCATTGCATTCTAGCATAAAGTAGCTGAATTGCATAATAGGCATATATCCTGCTCCTCATTTCTGCTAAACTTGACACGGTCTATTTGAAGTGTATAAGTCCTAGTTATGAGCTTTGCTTTTATTTCTGCTTTTTTGACTTCTAAAGTGTTGTTTGAGGTGAATTTCCATATTTTGTGAGGATTCCCAATTGGCCTTGTTTTGATATTTAGGAATTTCATTGTAGATTTTTCAGATTTTTCTATCTCCCATTTCTCTGTCCAATATTGCTGAATGGCACACTTGACAGTTGCTTTCCATTTTTCCCTAGTTGGTTTAACAAATAACAGTTCCTGAGCTTTTGGTAGTTTGTATTTTGATAAAGCAGTTTCTAATCTACTAATGAATGAATTAGCATTTTGTTTTGACATTATAAGTTGCCTTTCTATAATTCTGTATTCTATGCTGGTGTTGTCTTGAATTATGCCTCCAAAACATGTGAGTAGCAGTCGGTCCACAGTTGACTGTATTGGTTCTATACATAATAAACTATAGTTGGCAGCACTAGCAACTCTTTTTGGCAGTCCTTGCATCTGTCTGCATATGTGTAGTTGGAGTCTCTCCAATTTTGTGATGTCAGATTTTGTGTAGTTCAGGACCTAAATGCCATACAGACTGCTTGGCAAGGCGTAGGTTTGCCAGAGTTTTGCTGAAACAATTGGCGACATTCCCTTTCTGGCACTCAGTCCAGGACCAAGCATAGCATATATAGTACGTCGGGCAACTTTTAACCAGACTTCTATATTTACTTTATTATTTATAGTTCTTATAAGACCAAGATGTTTAACCTCTTTCTTTTCGTCAATTTTATTGTTTCCTAGATAAACGTTTAGTTCTTGTTGAACTTCTGTTAACGGCACAATTTCAGATTTTGTAGGATTGTTTGACACGAAGTCTTTGTTTGTCATATCATGGACTATATCTAGTAGAGCCCGAACCTCATACTCCTTGCTGGCCAGTATGGCAATGTCATCCGCACAAGTTGGTGCGACAACATTAATGTTGCCTATTAGTGCACCTATGTTTGACATTTCTAATGCCTCTAAAATGTTGTTGTTATAGCGTTTATATAAAACAGTCGATAACTTTGCACCTTGTCTAACACCTATTTCTTGTATAAATTTATCTGAAATGCTATTGTTCCACTTAACTTTAACTGTTACATTCCTGTATATATTTCTTAGCAATAACCACATATTTCCCACAATTCCATCATGGTACATTTTGTTAAAGAGGATTTCGTGATGTAGTTTACCGAAAGCCTTCTGAGCATCTAGTGTAACATGTGTAAGTAATATGAGTTCTTCTAGGTTCTCTTTGTAAAAATCTGGAGCAGCAGATACAATAAACTAAGGCAGTATTTAATGACGATGTTTTTTTCAGTGAAGCCTCTTTGTAGCTTACTTTGAATTTTAAGTAGTTTAGGTTCTATAACCTGTCTTTTAAAATACCTTCTATAAGGGTAGAAAAGGTATTGCTACTGTAATACCTCTATAATTCTTTGGATGTAATTTATCTTTCCCACTCTTGTGCACCGGAGAAACTACTACTTCTTTTGTTTCTTGTGGCAGATCTTTATCCTTAAACATGTTAAATATAAGGTTCACTATATGCACTATGTACGTTAAAAGTTCTTCCGGCATTAGTTTGAAATGCTCTGCTGATAGTCCATCTGGACCAGGACTTTTTCCAGTTTTCAGTGCCTTAACTACTTCGTGCACTTCTAAGACATTATTATTGTCAATTTCTATATTTCTTTCTGTTTCCAGTTCTTCTATTATTTTGTTTTGTATCTCTATCACTCGAAGTTTTTCTGTACTCAAGTTTTGATGACTGTTAAGATTGAGTGCCTGCATAATTTTCTCAGTTAGTGTATTTCTTTTCGAAGCGTGTGCACGCCTTTGTGCACTTCTCAGTACTTTACGTGCCTTATTCATTCCCTTATACTTGCTATGCATATTACATTGGTACGAGGGTGCATCTCGGCGAGTTATAAAGCCTCCCACCAAAATTAGGTCACACTGAACCTACTTATCGCACTTCATTGACTTATGTTAAGTTTTACGTCCGAGTTCAGTTCACCGATACCAAGAAACCTACAATCAAATTACTTGGTGTGAGGGTGCAGCTTGGGGCGTAACACTGCCTCCCACCAAAATTAGGTCACTCTGACCTACTTATTGCACTTCATTGACTTAAGTTCTACGTCCGAGTTCAGTTCTCCTATACCAAGCGACCTTCAATCATATTACTTGGTGTGAGGGTGCATCTCGGAGAGTAACATAGCCTCCCACCAAAATTAGGTCACTCTGACCTACTAACGCGCTTCATTGACTTAGGTTAAGTTTTACATCCGAGTTCAGTTCTCTGATTGAGACATACAGTCACATTACATGGTGTAAGTATGCACATCAGGGAGTAACACAGTCTCCCACTAAAATAAGGTCACTCTGATCGACCTGCATATTGCGCTTCATTGACTAAGGTTGAGTTTTACGTCCGAGTTCAATTCTCCCATACAAAGGGACCTACAATCATATTACTTCGTGTGAGGGTGCATATCGGGGATACACAGGCTTTCCAAAATTAGGTAATTCTGACGTATTTATCGCGCACTTCATTGACTTAGGTTAAGTTTTACGTCCGAGTTCAGTTCTCTGATACCAAGGGACCTACAATCATATAACAAGGTTTCAAAGTGCATCTTGGGGAGTAACACAGCCTCCCACCAAAATTAGGTGACTCTGACCTATTTATTGCGCTTCTTTAACTTACTTTAAGTTTTACTAATGAGTTCAGTTCTCTGACAAGTTTTACGTCCGAGTTCAGTTCTCGGATACCAAACGACCTACACTTATATATTACTTGGTGTGAAGATGCATCTATAAGGAGGTAACACAGCCTCCCACCAAAATTAGGTCACTCTGACCTATTTATTGCGCTTTATTAACTTAGGTAAAGTTTTACTTATGAGTTCAGTTCTCTGATGCCAAGCGACCTACAATTATATTACTTGGTGTGAAGATGCATCTAAGGAGGTAGCACAGCCTTCTACCAAAATTAGGTCACTCTGACTTACATGTACTTATCACGCTTCATTGACTTAGGTTAAGTTTTACGTCGAAGATCAGTTTTCTGATACCAAGCGACTTATAATCAAATTACTTGGTGTGAGGGTGCATCCGAGGAAGTAACTCAGCCTCCAAACAAAATAAGGTCACTCTGACCTACTTATTGCACTTCATTGACTTAGGTTAAGTTCTACGTCCGAATTCAGTTCTCCGATACCAAGCGATCAACAATGATATTACTTGGTGTCACAGTTTAAGTCGGGGAGTAACAAAGCCTCCCACCAAAATTAGGTCACTCTGACCCACTTATTGCGCTTCATTGCCTAAGGTTAAGTTTTATGTCCGAGTTCAGTTCTCTGATACCAATTAAGCGACCTACATTCATATTATTTGCTGTAAGGGTTATCTTGTGGAGCTACAAAGCCACATACCAAAATTAGTGGGGGAAAGAGGCGACATTTGTAATCGTAGATTTCTGGTTTATGTTGTGACAGCTCAAATCAGAACTTAAGTCATTTTTCAAAGAAATCAACTTGATATTTTTTTTGACTCGGAAGATATTTTAAGATAATCCAATATGTGCTTATTACCCTTATTTGGACTTAATTACAAATGAATAAGGAAATACTCTGTGATGACATATTTACACTCCCCCCGGTGACAGTAACGTAAATATCGTTTAAGGGGTTTAAATGTCTCATTGTATTCATGTGGTATTAAAGATGTACCTAGAAACTGAAACTTACACATATTCAATCATGCTGAAATTACGCATTTTTTATCGTAATGTACATTTTGATAGGACAAGCAAACATTTGTCATGCTTTTAATGTTAAATCATTTTTAATGTGTGACAAAGAATTGCGCCCATAACTTGAGAATTTTGGTCTCTAATGGATATATTAAGTAGTTGCAAAGATTTTTAAAGTTTTTTGCTGATTTTTAGTAATGGTGGCAATATTTTTGAAGGTCTGGTCCTCCAATTTCCAATTTATTCTTGAACTATAGAGCTGATCGGAGATTTACACAAACAGTCTGACACTTTAATTATGAGAATACACTCTGCGAGCGATTGCTCAGAATCAAAAATGTAAAATATTATGTATATTAATTATGAGCTTTTAGAAAATTATTTTCGCTAAATCTAATGAATGTACAAAACTTTCTCAACACAATTCTCTATTTCTATTTTAACAGTTTTGAAAGTTTAAGTGTATTTATCCTTTTCATATTTAAAGTCACACTGAATTAAGCTTTCACAATTCGAATTAAAACATATTATACTAGTCAACAAAAGAAACGATACAGGGTAATGCATTTTTCATACATTCATAATTTCAAATACCTGTATTAAGCGGAAAAATAGACCCACACGTCTGGTTTTCATAGTAGAATGTTTTATCATGAAAAGCATGGATTTTGTGCAAAAAGTATGAAATAAAACATTCCAATTTTTGACATTTCAAAAATCACATTTTCAACCCAAAATTAAAAAATCAGTATTTTTACCCCGTTATGTTAATCATAATGTCTGTGCGACAAAAGATTTTAGCTTTTTCTACTGATTTCAGCCACTGGATTTTCGTTTTACAAAATGTGTGTCGATTTTCTTCTCGATTTTCCGCAAATTTAATTTAACCATCTTTTGAAAATCTCCATTTCAAGTTTTGTCCAAAATTTGAAAATGAGACGCATTAGTTTAAGAAATGAAGTAGCAAACCACTGTTGCCCTCATACTTAAGTTTTTTTTAACGGAATTTCCAAGATATTTGGTTCCGAACTCGTGCATCGTTACTTTTGTATATATACACGTTACATATTACTCAAGCTTTACACACGTTATAGGTATAATATCATTCGAATGATTCATAGTAACTAGCAAATAAATATGAGAAAATAAACAAATACAAGCAATCACAAGGCAAATTAAAACATATCATATAATTTGTCATTACAAAATCTATGACATGGGAAAGTAATATGGTTCGTCTGTAAGACATGTATAGATTATCGGGTTTTCTGCATATAGATATCGTAAAACATATTGTGTCGAGCGGCTGATATTTTACAATATATTTACGCAGAAAACCCGATAATCTGTTTATCATACAAATTCTGTACATTTTAGTCGCCCCTGTAAAGGTGCGGTCACACGATACGATTTTCCATTCGACTTAAAATCGTATCATGTGAACAGGAAAGTCGAAAGTCGAAAGTGGAGTTGAAAAGTCGTTTCTGAATCGATTGACGTCCGATTTTCGTCCGACTGTCTGATGAAAATCGAATCGCGAGAACGTCAATTCGACTCTATTCGACTTCTTTTCAGATGTTTTCATAGATGAGATTAATGCAGCATTTTTTTAGCTGAATAAAAATTGTTTAAAACTGAAGCGTTTTTACACTTCACCGGACTTGTAGAAGAAATTTCGTTCACTTATGAAAATGAAGGAATTAGCCATGCAATATGATTGCATCGAGATCACAAATTTTCACTAAACCTAAAAAAATTGAATCCCATAAATACTGATGAATCGTCAGAACTTAAAAGTAAAACACCTGGCATCTGTTTTACAATAATTGATTCTAATGCAACATAACATATAACGTCCTTTTTGATTGGATAACGTCAAGCGTAAAATCCACGGTTTACCGTCGGAACCATTGACGACAACGTTGCGCAAACGCATTTGACGTTTCCTGTTTACTTTTTATTCTATTTTTTAACGTTTAACGGAGGTTGCATTAGAATGGGGATAACTGTATTGTATTTTATCAGTTGCCGACATAAACCGGTGGTTTTACCATCGCAAATATCCGTTTACCTGGCTCCGATACGCGTCGCCAGGTAAACTCAATTTGCGACGGTAAAACCAGCGGTTTACATCGGCAACTGATAAAATACAATACAGTTATCCCCTAATTCTTGTAACTGAAATATTCATACGATTTTTCTATGAAAGGCTTCCATCCTCTATTCTATCTGGAAAAAAATCGAACAGCGTTCCGAAGTCCCCCGCCGCTAGAGCATCAGAAACCCTTGGACAAGTGAAACATAACAAAATTTTCTCAAAGAGAGAGAATAGAAGGACAAACAATTTGTGGTTATTGCTAAAGTTTTTTACAAGTTAATGAGTGGTATGAAGATATTTATACAATATGGCTATAGTGTTGAAATCCAATTTTCAAAGTTATTAAGGGGCATAACTCCTACAAAAATATTTCGACATGACTCATCTTCGAACTCCCTTGAGGTATCATTGAGTTAAAGCTACTGTATAAATATTATCCAAATCGGTCAAGAAATAAATTTGCTAGAGCGCTTACATGAAAATTTTGTCAATTTTCTAAGTTATTAAGGGGCATAACTCCTATAAAAATATTTCGACATGACTCATCTTCGAACTCCCTTGAGATATCATTGAGTTAAAGCTACTGTATAAATATTATCCAAATCGGTCAAGAAATAAATTTGCTAGAGCGCTTACATGAAAATTTTGTCAATTTTCTAAGTTATTAAGAAGCATAACTCCTACAAAAATATTTCGACATGACTCATCTTCGAACTCCCTTGAGGTATCATTGAGTTAAAGCTACTGTATAAATATTATCCAAATCGGTCAAGAAATAAATTTGCTAGAGCGCTTACATGAAAATTTTGTCAATTTTCTAAGTTATTAAGGGGCATAACTCCTACAAAAATATTTCGACATGAATATTATCCAAATCGGTCAAGAAATAAATTTGCTAGAGCGCTTACATGAAAATTTTGTCAATTTTCTAAGTTATTAAGGGGCATAACTCCTACAAAAATATTTCGACATGACTCATCTTCGAACTTCCTTGAGGTATCATTGAGTTAAAGCTACTGTATAAATATTATCCAAATCGGTCAAGAAATAAATTTGCTAGAGCGCTTACATGAAAATTTTGTCAATTTTCTAAGTTATTAAGGGGCATAACTCCTACAAAAATATTTCGACATGACTCATCTTCGAACTCCCTTGAGGTATCATTGAGTTAAAGCTACTGTATAAATATTATCCAAATCGGTCAAGAAATAAATTTGCTAGAGCGCTTACAAGGTGGACGGACGGACGGACGGAAGCACGGACGGACGGACGGACGCCCGGCATTACCATATCCCCCGCATCGCGTTGCGGCGGGGGACAACAAGAAGTTTAGGGATATACAGTTTGTAATACTGTGATATTTGATAATTACACATACAGATCTTATCCAAACAACAACAACAAAAAAAAATCATATATATGATATTGACATATATATGATATTGACAAATTAAAATTTCCATTATCATTAGTAAAATAATTAGTCATAAACGGATTTGATATTTAAATGTAAAATATCAGAAAACTCTTTATTTTGTTATATTGAAACATTGCATAAAAATACGTTGAAAAGGTTTATACTTGTGTTATGTACATGCTGTTTTTAAGTGTATTGAATGCCGAGTGAAACTCCCGTAAATAAATCATAAATAAACGTAAAAAACATGTAATCAAAATCAAATCAAATTAAATTAAAATTAACCCCTCAACGAACCTACCGCCATACGCCTTTGCATTCGCGCGAAAATGACCGAAGCGGAGAATGAAACCTTAGAGATCCTTGATCAAGAAGAAGAGGAGGAGGTCTCACACGACTTGGACTTTCTAGAATTGTATGAAAATAAACCAAGCCTTTGGGATGTGTCATCCAAAGTTTATGCTATCTGTCTATGTTATCTATGATTTTGTTCACACAGATCTATCATGTAATAGTCGTATTACTGTGTTTTAAATAATGTTTAAATTAAAAATTAACAGACAAAGAAAACGAAAATAATAGAAAAACAAGCTAGTTTGTAATTAGAAAAACTTGTACCTTTCTAAACATAATTTTTGGAATTTTTTATTTTAAAGAACGAATCATCAGATCTGGCATTTTACAGCGTTACGTTCAGTGTTACCAACATCACCAGCAACTTCAATACTGGACAGACCGTCATTTTCAGTAGATATAAAGGTCAAGATATAAGTGATCATATTTTACAAATGTGTACTATTAATTCTATACAAGATGAACAACATTTTCTTGTAAGTTGTCAAGAATAACAAAGAATCTTGTGTAATGTAATAGACTCAACTAGCTCTGCTCGTTTCGACAGCCAAGTCTTGGTTTTTGGTTCTTTTTTTCTTTTTTTCTAAACGCCATGGTAGCAATTATAGCTTTCAAGGCTTTCCTTTTTCCTTTGCTCTTCATGGTAACAAGCCAAACAGATGCAAACTTTGAGCAATATGTGACGTCATAACAAATGTGAAATAATTATGTATATGACGTCAGGTATGTGATCAAACTTTGATCCATTATAGCAAACAACTTTGATCAGTATTTTGAAGAAAAAAGAATCATTCTAATGCGATATAACATATAACGTCCATTTTGATTGGATAACGTCAAACGTAAAATCCACGGTTTACCGTCGGAACCATTGACGACAACGTTGCGCAAACGCATTTGACGTTTCCTGTTTACTTTTTATTCTATTTTTTAACATTTAACGGAGGTTGCATTAGAATGGGGATAACTATATTGTATTTTATCAGTTGCCGACATAAAGCGGTGGTTTTACCATCGCAAATATCCGTTTACCTGGCTCCGCTACGCGTTGCCAGGTAAACTCAATTTGCGACGGTAAAACCAGCGGTTTACATCGGCAACTGATAAAATACAATACAGTTATCCCCTAAATTAAAGTACCTTTTTAATATCTATTATTACCCCCCCCCCCCCCCCTGAGAAGTGTGTGTTTGTAGTGTGTGTTTATCTCGCCCTCATCTCAGTGCGTGGTTGCTTATATCACATTATCCTGTTAGACTTATACTGTAACAGTAATAGTCCATCACACATAAAATGTTAAACTATTGACATTTTCAGGATAATTTTAAATTGCATTTAATTGATGAATGGAATGTTTTAGAGATATTATCTGCCTTAAATCATATACTAGTAACCATGATTTGTTGTATAGCATATATAAACTATATATAATGAATGATAATGCAGCTTCAAATAGTAGTATGGGAAAATCTTTATTTTTTCTATGTCTTAATGTTAAAATTGATCGAGTATTTTTTAAAACTTGTGGTTAAAATTTCATATTTTTTTGGTCATATAACACACATATATATGATGTTTGTTTTAACAGTTTTTTGTAAGAATTAAACGACAGATTTTTTTACAGCAGTGTTTGAATATTGAATGAGGCAACTGAAAATAAACGAAATTCCAAACATGTCTGGTACTTTTTACCTTTGAATTTGCATATAAAGAATGAATTTTACCATCATATTTCATTTTTGATTAAGACTATATCCCTGTTCTTCAGTCCAACAATCATAACTATTTTTTATCAAACATATGTCCTATGAGAGGTAGTAATATTCATTAACTTGTGTCATCTCACGGAATGAAGGGTACCCCTTAAATGCCCATTTTCAATGAACCCTGTGAAGGAAACGCGTGGTTGAATTTCAACAAAATTTTCTCAGGTGGTGTATTGAGACATATATAATGCATGACGAAAATATGAAAAAATTCAACGAGTGGAAAATTTTGGCCTAACCCAGGCCTACCCCCTTAAGACATTTTTTACGCTTTTTTGTCCTCCTGTAGGTAAGATTGATAACGTCTGCTCTCACATTGTGACGTTGCTAATAAGTCCTGCTCTCATATTGTGACGTCGCCGAAAAGTCCTGCTGTCGCGGATAATGTCTCCTAATACGTCACAAAGCCTTAATACAGAGATTACAGAGCAGCTGAGCAGGGTGATATAGATGCAGGGAAGTACGATAATTAAGATTGCACAATCTATGACATGGGACGGCTGTAAGACATTTAAAATAAACATTTACATAGAAAAAATGAAAAAATATTGTAAGAATATGAGAAGTCATATCTGGAATCAATGCGTCATTGTTGTAAAAACATCAAAAGCATATACTTGTACATGATGAAGCACACATTCCAAAGAGCACAAAAGACATTATTTGTCATTTAAATGGCCATAGACATGATGGATAGGTTTATGACACGAAATTCCTTCTATGAATACACGTTACAATAAAAAAAGAAAGAAACCCAGCCCATAAAATTATGTTTCAGAATCACTATTAGACGTTTAGCACGTGCAAAAAATATAACGATTGGATGCCGATGATACTGTTTTATCGCTCAAAAGCGTCTGCTGTGGTGCACAAACGTAAGCAAAAGCAGATATATACTTAAAACTGAAATAATTCTTTTCCTGTAGAAAAGACACCGATGTAACAATCAGACGACTCTTTTACTACCTAACAACATCCCTAATACCAATCCAACGTGGAAAGAGTGTTGCCCTAATAACAGCATCTATGAGCTTCTCTAGGGGAATCATCTACCTCTGAAAGATAACTGGCGGCTTTGATTCTAGAACGTATAATCTATAGCAAAACGCGTGTTTCCGTACATTTTGTAACTAGGAATAGCTCTGATGATCATTGACTCGCTAATATCACTGTACATAGTTCACGACATGGTATCTATCGTTTTAACAACTAATTGATACAAGTGAACAGAAACTCGGTTTGAAGGTTTATTATAATTCTGGATTGGATTGGATATTCTATTGATATCTGATGTCTCCGAACTACCGAAATATTTGTCTGATTTCTCGCTTATTAGCACAGCTTGCTTGACCATTACTCCACGTTTTTGGACTTTAGCACTACTGATAAGACGTTAATCGTTGACATATGCACATACAGTGCATCAAAGTTGGAACCAGAGATTATTTAGTGTAGTAGATCCAAGTCCATTCCCATTATATTCTATCTTGTACCAGTAACTATTTTAATTAAGTGTGTCAACAATGCAATAATCTTGCTTGACTGTATTGAGTTACAAGATGATTTGGGTGTTTGCTTTTTGGTTTTGTTGTATTCTATTTGTTCGAAAAGTAAATCTAAAAAAATATTCTCCAGATTTTGTCGGTCTTTATTATTTACAGATTTGTCAGTTACTACATATATTTTGTATTTTAAGATTTTGTTTCTTCCGGGAATTGGGTATAGACCACTTTGTGAATATTATTCATGAATCGATCTATTCATAAACTTTTAAGTTGAATATGAAGAGCGATCAAGGGTGTTAAGTAAGTAAAGTGTTCAAAATTAGTTTTTATGATAAATATGTGGGTCAAATAACATTTCCTGCTCTCAGGAAAACCACCTGCGACATGCATGTATTTGGCAATAAAGCAAAAAGGCATCGATGTATCGATCTGAAGGGTCTTTCACTAACAGGGAAATCCAACGTGGAAAAAATTTATTTATTTAAAAATAAATCATTTATTATATACATATTAAAGAATCCGGCAGTCACTTCGGAACAATCAAGGGCTAAAACAGCAAAATACATTACTAAGTACAGTATTGAAGTCTCCATGATTCCCCCTCTGACTGAAAATAATGATAATCATAAAAATGATAATAAAAATAAAATGACTCCTCAAACGTAGTACAGTGCATCATGTACATATATTTGAGATATTATCTTTATCAGGATAATTTTAAACAGTTATATCTGATGTTCTGCAAGTAAACAATTTTTTTAATTCTATTCGAAACTTATGATCCATTATGCTATATATAAAGGGATTGACAACGTACATTGCCAAGTATAATCTCTTCCATACCAACACAATTCTTAACTCAGTGTACGATAGATGGCGCCAAAACTCAGTACTGTGTAAATCAATGACATTGAAAACGACTCTTGGTGTATACGCAAGAACAGAAATAATAGTGATTGTAATGAACATTATGTTGATATTTCTGTATTTTCTGCATTTTGATTTAGTCATTTTTGTTCTTTTCCAGTTTTCTGCCATATTATTAGAATCAAGGTTTCCTGACGACGACGACACTTCGTCTGTAGAATTTTTTCCACCAATAAAACGTTTCATATTATCTCCATTGTCCGATTTTAATGCATTTTGTGACAATTTAGAAAGCACCAATCCAGATTTTGTGTACAAAATGGTTACTATGATAACGAGAACAATAATGAACGCATCGTCGACGTATCTATACACAGTGTGAACGTCTTCGTAATTAACTAACATACGACAGTCATACATTGTACCATTTACTAAATCTTCCCTATACGAAACAACATCGGAGAAAAAAATAAACGGAACCGATTCGGCAACTAAATATAAAGCTGCAATAATGATCCACAACAGTCTTTTCTTTGGAGACGACGCTCTTTTAAGGGGATAATTGATTCTCTTATACCTTTGAACTGCGATGAAGAAGAGAAAAACCGCTGAATTGGTCTGAACAAGCGCCATAAAAAAACAAGCTGCTTTACACATCGCTTCGTTATCCAATGTTAACCAATGGTAATTACGATATACTGCTATCCCCGAACAAACTATAGAAGCAATGCAGTCCGAAAGTGCCAAGTAAGGTATAAGAATTCGGAAGTTTTCCGATGAGTTAAGCTTCTTCCAATGGATGAACATAACAACAACATTTCCGAATATTGAAAGAAATACACCAATTACAATTAAAATTGTATTTGGTATAAGTACCTGAGATAATACAATATTTTTGTGAATAACATCCGAAATATTTGTAGTATAAGAATCCATTAGAGTTGACTATGTTTGGCCTGGAGATTTTCCAGAATGTAGACCTAAATGTGTAACTGTGCTTTTTCCTTATAACACTCATGTAGGTTAAACATCAATTATATATTTGTACTTGTAACCCCTTGCATCATAGAGAAATAGTGATTAATTGAACAGGAAATTAAATTTTGATTCCCAAAACCTCATTTGATGGTAAAAGTTTTCCGTCTTTGGCTATATAAGCTCATTAAAATAATTGTTATACTTGGAAAACTCGAGAACAATTTTGATTCCCGAAACCTTATTTGATGATGACAGTTTTTCGTCTTTGACTATATAAGCTCGTTAAAGTAATTGTTATACTTGAAAAACTCGAGAACACTAAATCTTATTTAAAATGAGAGAAAATGACCCAAAGCAATTTTTCACAATCCTGAAGTACCTACAACGCCTCTGGGCAAATAAAGCTGCATTCATATTAACCATCATGAATATATACATGTATTGTAAACCTATTTCATGCGTATTTACAATTAGTTATGTTTAGGTTTTTTCAACGACAAAAGTTTCACATATATTTTGTCCTCAACTTTAGCTTTTCAGATACCATTTTTTTCTGTTAAAGGAAACGGAATCTTAAACTATAAATTCAAATGAGTTGTTTCCCTTTACAAGTTTTGAAGAAATGTGGAGTGGATTAACAATTGTTAACCCATACTACTAATTGGTTTTGGGCCGAGTGGTCTAGTTAGTTCGCCATGACTACTGATGATCACTAGTCTGTCAACAATGAGGTTGTGAATTCGAATCTCATCTGTGGCCGATCTTAATTGACAAGGATTTCCAAATTTCCTACCGAAGGCAGGGATTTCTCTTATTCGGGTACTCCGGCTTCCTTCACCAATAAAAACTGGCCGCCGCAAAATAGCATATGTGCTGAAAACGGCGTAAAACCCCAAATAAACAAACAGACTAATTGATTTGTATAACTGTCAGAAATATTCATGTTAACCCCCCCCCCCCTTCTTGTTATTAAATCTGATTTAAAGTTTGAAATTTATTTATGCCCAAGTAATAAAGAATTTTCCAATTATTTGTAATCCTTGCACGAAAGTCCTAATATCATTTCTTCAACAAGAAATATAGAAATTAGCCTTCCGTTCCCTACATGTTCAGAAATAATGTTTTCGTGTAATAATCACATTATATATATTCTAAGCGCTGATAGTGTAGTAATCATTTTTGTGTTTTAGTCTTCAGAAACTTTAAAAAAAAGCCTAAATATTGGAAAGCAGAAAATCATCAAACATGTTTGTCAAAGTTGTGAAAACAAATTCCATATATCCCTGATTGTATACACTATCTTATTAGGCGATTGCAAAAAATGACCTATCAATTTGTTGGCAAACCGATTTTGACCTTTATTTGCTTTAGGGGTCTCACTCCATATGTGGGTATCTTATACTAACCCTAACCCTTCCATATCCTAACCCCTTACCCTAAGGAGTAGGACCCTTAAAGTAAATGAATGCCAAAATTTTGATTTGTTGCCGTTTGGGATTTGTCTGTTCTCTGTGCATCTCTGAGCTAATGTAGGTGTGCCATAATCAAGGTAAATTATAACCTTCATCAGACACGTTGGCATAGTTATAAAATTTTTGGGAAGTCGAACATTTGTTTCTCAGGACAAAATTCTGGTGAGATCTGGATCTCTTTAGATATTTGAAATGCATCCGAAAATCATGTCAATGTTGAAGATTATTTGGGCGTTCTCTCATCAGCACAGAGGTCACCATGGTGATGAATTGAAGAATATCCTGTTTTGATCTGTGTTAATTATTTATAGTCAAAAAGGAAGAAAAGTTTGAAATGCATCACGGAAATTTATATAGGAAAAACATCCCATCATATAATTGGCAATTACATTTTTTAACTTTCATGAAGAAACTAAAAACGACATGTAATGAAACACTTTTGCTCCTTAGGTATATTTGTCCTTTTTAAGATGGATAATCTCTTCAGAAGTCTTAACATTTTTCATAGAGTTGTTGTTTTAAGAGACTGATAAATGATTTATCTTGATTATCAGGTTTTCATGACATATTACAAGAGATTTCTTTTTCAGTTATCGATCTGTTCCTGATATTACATGTATGTGCACCACTAAGACCGTAAAGTAGTTTTCGGGAATAACCGAATATGTCTAAAACACCAGTCCTATAAAACCTTACTAAATAATTTTTCCAGGGATGTCATACCTCAAATATCTCGTTTCTTTTTGTGTTTATCATCATATGTGAAGTTATTGGACAAGTTTTAGCTTCTAAAAGTGTGAACTATGATCACTTTTAGGATATACGTGATATATCCTTTAGAATAATTGTTTAATTCAAGAAGTACATGTTAGCTACAAACGTATGTGGGACTTCTTAGAATTTATAGTGTAAATTTGAATTGTACCTGTAGTGATCTAATCTAAAGTTGTCTGGATAGATCTTGATTGACTGCAAGAAAACGTCTCTTTTTATTTTTAAAATATTTTAAAAATACACATTCCCCGTTTCCATTCTCTATTCTCATTGGATGAAAACTCACATAAATTTGAAAGTTTTTACCAAAATTAAACATCGCGAGAAACAACCCTATTGTTCACCTTCAAACATCCCAATCCCCTCCCCGGAAGGGAGACAACTGCTTAATCGCGGGAAACAACCCTATCAATCACCTCCAAACATCCCAATTTCGCCCCGCAAGGGAGACAACTGCGTAATTCGTCTGCATTAAAAGTCATGGGAGTCAAATTATGTCTTGCTCCTGTGGAAAAAAATAATGGTCATTTTTAAGATTAGAAGTGTGTAAATAGTGTTAAAATCAACTCTTGTCTAATGACTACTTGATTCTAGTACCAGCAAAAAAAAATGTTCAGAGTTGAATATCTGTTGTGATAATTGTAGACCTAAGAAATTCTGATCTGATCTGATATCTTACTATACCTTAGGTGGAACAATTATATACACATGTGCCAATAAATATTTTGCATCAGTCAGAACAACAATTTGTCAGTGCACACAAATTAAAAAGTTTATGTAATCTAAAGGACTTGTTTTAATTCTACAAAACTACCGGGTAGGTAATAAAACGATGGACGTATATATATAGATTCTCCTTCAGGTACGAGTGATTTATGGAACGTCTCTATCCTCGATAGTTAAATTTTTGAATTTTAACACGCCAACTTTTAGCGAGCGTGTTAAAATCTAAAATTTAACTAAATTTTTGATTTTCAACACGCCAACTTTTAGCGAGCGCGTTAAAATCTAAAATTTAACTATCGAGGGTGGAGAAATTATAAAACTCACGAGTAAATTAAAGGGGAATATGTTTCTCCTATGATTTTCAACAAAAACCTCAAGAAAATGAGGTTGCTACGCAATTCTGTTTACATGAACGCCATTTCGACAGGAATTCCCATGTAGAAATTTAATCACCCGAAAGTGGTTAAAAACACCCAATTTACTGGAATAATTTCATTGGATATATAGCAGTTTGACAAACACTAATGTTGATTATTGAGAAGCTTCATTTCTCTTTACTAATAGTGTGTGATTAAAACGTTCAGATGATTTTTAAAGAGTCAACTCCCTTAGGTGTTCTGTACCCCCGTTGCAATTATTGCATGCATATCAGGACAAAACCATATTGATATCAAATGATATTAATATGAACCATATGATGTATACATGATGTATAGATCGAGAACTCTACCACAAGACCATCAAGTCAGTAAATCCAAATGAAACGGAAAAAAAAAAATAATAATACCAAAAAAAAAAAAAATCTCGAAAAATAGCAGAGGAAATCATATCACATCAAATGTTGACGGAAGGAAGAAAAATATCCTACAAATAATTGACCATACTAGATATGTATTGGGTCGTCATAGGGAAGGATGCACAGATGATACGAAAGAAGGAAAAAAAAACAATTTGGAAACCTAACTATTTCCGTCCTTTTTTTAAACGAATGAACATTGGATTTTGTAAAATGTTATGCAGACGGATGTTCACATGTAAAACAATAACAAATAAAATTACAGTATCCTGAAATTGAAATTTTTTTAAAATAAAATAAAATACAGCTTTTAATTATTCTCTGCTGCTAAGTCTACAAAGTCTCATTAATATTTTGTTCTTCAATGGACAACACAACAGGTGCTGCAACATTGTTTGATCTACAAGCTCAAGTCCGCTTACTGGTACCTAATACAATAATCCTATTTATTATTATTTTGGTATCAGTTCTATTCAATACTGCTGTTATATGGATACGCTGGACAAAAATGAACGCCACGAAAGACTTACGGAGATATATTTCATACCTAGCCTTGTTTGATCTGATTTCTAGCACGGTAACCGGGGGAATGCTTGTATACTTGGCCATAAGCGCGTATGTTCCAGTACATGCGTTAATATGCAGGATTGGACACGTTACTTTGAAGCTGACAAAGTACACGTCCGTAATGTTTGTTCTCTTTGTTGCCATTCAAAGATATTTAAAAATATGTCACTTTAATAACCATAGTTTTGTGAAACCTATAAAGGCAATTGTTTTAATTGGATGTATAGTTGAACTTTTATTAATGTCCGTTCCGGAAGTGGTCGTTGTGGCTGTAAATACTGAATTCAATAATAGTTCATACGGTGTTGTCTTATGGGAATGCATATCCCAACCAAACAATCACAACTTTTCCGTATGGTTTATTATCGATAAAACTCTCTTTTTTCTGATTGTACTAGGAATTGTTATTATGTACACCCTGTCTTTGTATGCAGTTTTTAGGAGATCTCAGAAAGTAAAACAAACCGATATTGTCTCACGGGTAAAAAATCGAAAACAAATTAAAAAGTCTAAAAGAAAAAGGAAGAAAAAAGATTTGTATTACTTTACTGTAGGTGGATCGTTTGCAGTAATATTCTATGGAGAAAATGTTGACTCTACACAAAGCGTTTTGGAGGTCCCGACAAAAAGTAAGAGTTCTAATAAATCCGCTGAGAAACATGAAATTCAATGCAATACTATGGATGATGGTTGTAAAGTGAATCACGACCAGTGTGAAGCAAGGGAAAATAATTCTGAGACTACACACATACAATTTGCGAATTCAACATTTTTTTCAGAGGAGATTTCTAAATCTTATGAAAATTTCAACACGTGTAACAATTCTCTACAACAGACACCTAAACTGGAGCATAAAAATGTGACAAAAAAAGAAAAAAATTTTCTGCCAGGCACAAACGGTAACCTAGCAACCAAAGTTTTAAGACAAAAGCATGCAGTTTTATTGCGGTATAACAAATTTAAAATGATCAACGTCGTATTTGTATGTATCATAGTCACTGTAAGTCTATGTTACTTCCCAGAATTATTTTTGAATATCGTCGAAATTATACGACCTGATTGGTTTTCAGAAATTTCGGCAACCAAAGTCATTCTATTTAATATTATTAGACACTTATATGTTCTGACGTACATAACAAACCCTTTCTTGTATAATATGATGGATTTCCAATTCAAAAGCCATTTACAATCAACAGTCACACACTTTAGAGCATGTACGTGCCGTAAGGACAATCCGGAGTGACATTTATTAAAATTTGTAGTATGAAGTTATATAAAGACTATAAATTTAAAAACAAATTCTAAAGAAGTGAGATAAATTCGTGTGTTTTGTTACATATAATATCCACACTTGAATTAGATTGTATTCTATAACACTGAATGAAACAAAACTTAATAGTGCACAAATCTGCTACTTATATTAACAATAATAAGAATATAATCATCTATCCTCAACCAATCAAAAGCTTCGCCTTGGGCACTAATGGTTATAATACATGAACAGCAATTATTTAACCTATAAGTATGCGTACTGATGTGTTTTGATTATAATAGAGATAAGAAATGCCCAGCAGATAAACAAGAATGTTTTTCTTACTTTTGATGCAACAGCCGAACCAGTAACGACAGATAGTTTTTCTGTTTTTCTTGAAAATCTCAAATTTGTTTGTAAAATATCAATAACAACTGTTAGTGTAACTTATGTTGCTTTTAGTTGTCTTTAATGACTGTAACCACGAACACTTGGACGCATTTCCTACAGGAAAAGAAGAGAAAAATAAAAGAACACAAAACACAAACATAGACACAACAGGGAGTCAGGATAGTCTGACTTGGTACAGACACTGAACAGTGGTGGGGTTAATACAGTTTTATTGATACCCAAACCTCCCCCTTCTCTATCCGGACACTCTAGTGTATAAAATATATTATAAAAGCCAATACAGTATGATAACCAACAAAGGTGACCGCTTGCTGGAACTGAAATATTTGGTTACACGTTACATTATTTAGATAGCAGGGTTATAATGTGTCCGTTTTAACTGTAAAACGAAGACTCCCATAGCCGCTATCAGAAATAACACTCCCATAAAGGGTTAATGCTATCTTGTCAGAGTTCAATAGAAATCGGCAATATTTGTGAGAGGACACATATAAATTTTAAGTCTTCAAGTCACTGGGAGAAAGAGCAATTTGTACACAAAATTTCATATTTGTAGCCCTTACTTTGAAAGGGGCTTAAGTAACTTCCAAGTTTCTGTGGGTTATTGGTTAGACTTTTGCATTTATTCACGACATTACAATAGAAACTAGGAGTATATTTTCCGCTTTCAGGATGCAAATCATTATTCTACGTATTGAATATACAATATGAGAGATTAAAATATAATAGGTTGACTTTAGTGAATAGGACAAAATGGAAAATGGAAAGTTTTGCCAGTCAAAATTAAGAATCGTGATATCTTCTAGTACATGTCTTGATATTCTATATAAACAGAATTTTTCTCAAGGAATCGGCTTTTGGAATATTTTCATATTCAAATTGGTATATTTGCATCAAAGAGTCGATACAACTGCTGGTGGACTCCAAGTCCCCGAGGGTATCACACACTCAGTAGCTGGTATTTCTATACTAGCACGATATTGGTCCTTTAACTTTACTGTTAAAAATGTAAAATTTTGTTAAAAATAAGGAGTATCTCCCTCGTGCATAGCTCGGCCTTAGATGCTCTTGACTTTACCCTTTAGGAACTTTTAACTTTCCCTTAAATGTTTTTGACTAAAAACATATGAACAACATGGATCCCACCAAAAAACTGGGAGTAGACACAGGTGCTCCGGAAGAGTAAGCAGTCCCTGCTTCCTGAAGGACACCCGCCATGCTGCCCATGTCGGATTCTGTATGAGGAAGGGACAAAATCAATGGAACAGGTCCATTTGCATTTGGGAAACGTTTTTTTATACCTGTCAACGAAGTCGTGATGACGTTTATAAAACTTTAATAAGGAAAACATGTCCACCAAATTGAACAAATTGCACTTCAGTGGCTTGTTAAGTTTTGTGTTAAAATCCATTTTCTTGAATGCTATACAACCTACACTACAGCGGATACGCCATGCAGATTACAGCACCACCATACACCAATAAAAAACATTGACCTACATTTCACGCGTGAGTGAATTTGGTTAAGTTTTGCTTTTAGGTCCATTTTCTAAAAATGCTACATAGCCTATAGTCATGAAACTTCACCAGTGCATACATCATGAAGAGTACTGGACATTCATACGACAATTAGAACACTTTGACAAACATTTTATGTTTCAGTAACGGTTAGGTAAAGGTCAGTTAAGTTTTATGTTCGGATACAATAAGAAATAGGATCATGCCTTCTTTTCTGCAGATGTATTTGAGGGATGGAGCAAGCATCCAACAAGAATTAGGCCACTTTTACATAGATTTCGTGATCTACTGACTGGTTAACTTTTAGATCTGTGCTCATATCTTGGCTACTATAAGAGATGGGATCATGTAATCTTGCATGCGGATGTGTCTGAGGGAGAAGGCAAGCATTTAACAAGAATTTGGTCACTGTGACCTAGATTTCATGGTATACTGACTTTGGCTAAGTTTAAGTTCCAACCAAACATCTTAGATACTAATATGAGAAAAAAACACGACAAGTAGCATTTGTTTCCCGTACATGGCAATAAGGGCGAGTCCGTAATGGGACAAGATGACTTAGAATCAAACTCAGTCGTTTTCAACCAGTCTCTCGATGTGCGCCCTCTTGATATATATGCACTTCTCAAGATGTTTTCATTCCATGCGAGGTGATACTACAAAATTTCCAGAAGCACCACTCATACCATAAAAGGGACCTTCGTTCGCATATAAATGGCAGGATAATGTATCTTGCAAGAAGTACGAAGACATAAGTATAACACATTTATTTAGCTAAGAGACGGCTAGCTTTTGGAAAAGCTATTACTTGTTTTATCAATCATCATTCTGTGTTCCAAACTGACGCAGACTTATTTCGACATGTACTGCAACAAGTACAAAACACATACATAACGGTATCTTTGACACTGTATATAATTTTTCTAACCTCCTTTCGGAACTTGTGATCCATAACGCTGTATATCATAGGATTCAAAAAATAAGTTACCAAATAAAGTCTGTATAAAGAAATCATAACCAAAAAATCTTTATTTAGATGTCCGTTCCAGAAATTTTCACTTTCTGTTTCCAAGTGAATTATAACTAGTCGTGGAGTGTATGCCAAAACAACTAAACATGAGATAATGAAAAACATCAAATTGATATTTCGATATTTTCGGCATTTTACGTCTGTCACTTGCTTTACCCCTTTATTACTGTCAGCTACACTTGACGAGAGACTCAAGGCAGATGAAGACATATTCAGACCGGATGCTGATCTTTTTACGAAGACGGATTCAAGCTCTTGTAACCTTTCAGTATTATTTTGTGTACGATTTTGTGTTACATTATTGTATTGTTTTGTCGATTTCTTTACATTTTTAGAAAGTTTGTTGATTTCCAGTCCTGAACGTAAATACAAACCAATTACAAATAGTAAACCTACCATCCTTACACTATTGTCTATACAAACATATATGAAATCTGCACTATCATGATTTGAAAACAACATACAATGGGAGACGACATTAGTATTGTTTTCATCTGTCATTTGATTTTTATTTAATGTATGCTTGTCATTGGAATACGCAAAATCCGTAACATTGCTTCTTTCCCGTGTCCAGTTAGAGGGAAATGTTTCATTCAAAATAATCGGCTGTGATATTACTCCTGAAAGAATATATATTGGAACAGACTCAAACAGTACAAAACATATCGGTACCATAGAGTACAATATCTTTTTACATTTCGCCATCTTTGCTTTACAAGGATGACAAATTTTGAGATATCTCTGTACAGCAATAACGCCCAACAAGGATACGGACGTTGACTGTAAAAGGATTAGGCAGAACCAGCTGATCTTGCAGACATCTGGGCTATCCCATGATGACCAGTGGAAGTTCTGATGCACGGAGATACACGAGGCAACAATACTAGCACAACAATCTGATAATGCAAGATACGGAATAAATAGTCTGAAATTATTGGCTGAATTTAATTTTTTCCACTGCACATACATTACAAGTAAATTGCCACATACTGATAAAATCAAACCAACTAGAATTAAGATGGTATTTGGTAAAAGAATATGGGATATGTCTTCTTCGTCACTTAATAACGGATTCATATTCCTTTTTGTGATAACATTAATATAAATATATGGAATTAATATATATAAGAAAAATGACCTTTATTACAACATGTGATCAGCTTAATATTAATCTATTATAAGAGTCTGCTCTTCCTGTAATTTTGTATTCGTTGAATTTTGCAAACTTGTTCTTTGACCGATCACTTATGGAGTCTAACGTTCACATGATTTGAATTTAATTGAACCATACGTCGTGCTTATCAATTATAAAAAAATAAGTCTACATCTGTTACACTTGTTGAATGTTTCCGTGACAATGTTCAGTTTGCCTTTATTGACACAGTCTGATTACATTACAAGCGGCCCTCTAAAGAGATAAGTTTTTCGCAAATACCCCTCTGCATAGAATATAAAATGGAAAATCGACATGGCAGATACTCCTCCCACCTGCTTGTGAAGACCTTCACTCGAAATAAAGTGTAAATAAAGGGAAAACTTTTATATGATATTATGTACATTTCAACACTATTGTCTATTGTACAGAAAAAATACCGGATTTGGAAACCTCAAAAGATCCTGATAAAAAACCAGAAAAATGAGGAGCTCATTGCCATTCATGAAAGTTTTTATGGAAATCCATTCCATGAGTGATTATTAAGAGTTGTAGATACTAGGAAAAAGTGTAACGGCGATGATGACGCGACCGACGGCTACATAGGCGATGGAAAAAAAAAGAATTAGATCAGACGACTAAAAAGGTAAAGCCAAACGCCGATCTAGAGACAGCGCGAACATGCACACAAAAAACACTTCATAAAGTCCGAAACTAAAACTTATTTTAATGAAATGAAAGACAGCAGATGTCAACGTAATAACGGGGGGGGGGGGGGGGGGGGGGCAGGGAAGGGGGTCCACTCAAGCTTTTTTAAGGACGAACTATGCCCCTTGTATTGAAATGAAAAGATGTACGTCCTACATGTATAAGGCACAATACCCCGAAACAAACTTTCAGTACTACAATACATGGTTGTTGCACATTCGACCCCTTTCTAATTTTAAAACTCAGCCAAAATTGAGAAAAAATCCGAAATCATAAAATATCTAAAATAAGAATTATATTCAACATACAATGTACACAAATGACACAACGATATTTACAAAATTTCCGGACTAAAAATATGGCAGGGTACAAAGTGCTTTGCTAAACAACCTATCAAAATCCCCTTTTCTGAAACAAATTAAGTATTGATCCATACAAGTGTTGTCTGGCATGTTTGTCTGGTTTTTTGGGGGGTACTTTTCTCAGAATGGTACATATTTGACGCATATCAATACTTTGTAGAGACAGTTCAAAGTTGTACATAATATATATGCAACAATTGAACATTTATTAAACTGTAAATTTCCGTATTTTCATTTGTTTCTCCAATAATGATATGTATGTTTATTTTTCTCCTTTACGTATATTGGAGTATAGTTTTTATTGGCACAAGTTGTGGTTTCCTTTGTATTTCTTCACAATGTTTTTACGTGGAGTTATATGGCTTGTTGTGAAGTGGGAACACATGCCCTGTATTAAAGGCGATATGGATACCTCTTTTTATACGTTTCGCATTCTGCTTCTGAGTCCCCTGAACATTAAAATCACCAATATCACCTTTTTTTTATCATTGTTAATAGCATAAAAAAGAAATCCTCGATCAGTTCCCATGTGTTTTTCTGCTGAGTTTCGTCTACAAGACACTTCTGGATTCAAAGCACTATGATTCTTTAGTGGAAAATAAAGGAAAGATGAATTTCAAATTTATTGGAAGGATTAAAAATGTAAAAATGTACAATTAGCACCTAACGTAAATAAAATACATACTCATATAGAAATATACAAATATTACGATAATTTTCACACGTACAAAAGAAAATTCAGTAACTAAACACAATATATATATATATAATATACGCAATAAATGTTTTTAAACAACCCGGCTAGTTTATTGCAAGATAACACCCATTTGTTTGCTTTTTATGGAGAGGAGAGGAGGGGGTTGCAAGGAAGGAATTTAGAAAAAAAACAGCTCTAAACTTTGGTACAAAAAGTCCAGCTAAAAGATGTGGTAAAGGGTTGAATACCATCTGAATCAAATCTTTGCAGATTCATGGACACCGCCAAAAAAAATTCAATTTTGTTCCCTCCCCTACCTATAGAAGCCAAATGATTGCTACCTTAACTAGCCTTTGGTGCATAAACGTTTTGAGGTATTTTTACCAGGTATCAGTTTTCTTTAGGCAAGTTAGGCAAATATAATACATGTATTTCAGGTTTATTCGGCAAATATAATATAAATAGCTACATGTAAGCTAAGTAAATAGTAAAAACAATATGCCTATATATGTATGGGAGCATGCAGTTGAAATTGTGGTGAATGAAATGTTACACAGTTTAATAATAAATAAAAATGTTGTTGTTTTCCCATCTCATTTAATTAAATTTGTGTTTTAAGAAATTAAAACCACGAGAAACGAGACAATATACCACTGGTTTAACATAACGGAATATCGTATCGTATAACTTGCACCGGAAAGCATTTACATTCGTTGAATACTTGTTCAAAATTTGTTATTGATGAGAGCAAATGGAAACTTGTATGTTTTTAAACAACCCGGCTAGTTTATTGCAAGATAACACCCATTTGTTTGCAGCAACAAGTCTTTATTTGTCTCGTTAAGTGCAACATTTATAAAGTTTTCGAATTTATTACCCTTTAGACCGATACCAAATTTTGTCAGGAACTTGTCCTAGAGGAAAGCCGCTCTGGGTTCCGTTTCACAAACATCCACACGACCACGATTAGTAGTAAGTGTGATCTGATTTCCGGTTTTCGATGGCTTTGTTCTACTGGCGTCATGGAACCAGTCTCGATTTTAGTCGTACCAATGTTTGTGAAACGGGCACCTGAACAAGGCTAAGGCTGCCTTAAAGTTTTCATGAGAATTGTTCTACAAACAGTTTTCCTGCATTTTTATGAGCAGCTATGGTTAACAGCTTTTTAAAAGCCGCACGCATATAACAACATGTGTACCAGGAAAAGTTTTATATACAATAGCTCTCCTGACACTTCATGAGATGTGGCAACTATCATATTGTTTTTTTTAAAACTAAAATGCTATATTTGATGTTACTACTGAGAAACTCTTCTACATCTAATACGCTATATTTCAGAAGTCCGTTTAAGGCGTCTTCTAAATCCTGGACAGCTACTGGCACATGGAAACTATAATAAAGATACCAGCTATAACGTAGCAAACCCCTCCAGTGGTTGCCAGACCAAAAGCCCAGTCTAAATAATCCTTCTTTGAAGAGTAGATAATGATGGCAATCAAAATAAGCACTCCTATAAAAAAGATAAAAAGAAAATATGTTTAAAGGAAAGGGAACTTCACATAAACTAGAATTTTTATCGGCAGTTGCGTGCTCACAAGCATTATCAAACCCACCATTCCAAGTGTAATTGTTCCAGGTCTCATCTATTGGTCTGTTGTATGCCTTCAATTTTTTTTCAGAAAGAATTATCATGTTTATATGAGAGTTTTTTGGTGATTTATTTTAACTTGTATAAAGTCATCAAAATAAAAGGCCCATTTGTGTTGCCTTTATTGCTGGTATAGGATGATTTCTTATGGATAAACTCATATTCTATATATTGCACGTGTATTATCTTGCATGGTACAACAAAATCAATTTGAGTTAATGAGTAAAGAATTCTTCTCTTTTACATTAAAAACTTTAAGTTATAATATGTATCCATTTAAATAAGTTGTGAGACTGAGAGAGGTAGCTGTTTTGGGACTGAGTGTAACTCTCTTAAAAGACATTGATTCTATTCACAGTATGTTTTAAAAGTTAACGTGATTAATTAAATTATTTCGTATTTTGTAATTTTGTGTGTAACTTGACTACCAGAAGGCTTTCCGACAAGTTTCATTATAAATGATATGATATGGAGGATTCTAAAAGTCTTTATTTGTCTTTTAAGATGGATTATCATTTATTTCCTCGCTAAGGCCACACCAAATTGATTTTCAGTTCTTTGGATTTTGCAGCTCCGATTTTCGACCTTTGTAAATTTTAAGAAAAAGAAATTACGCTTCATTTTGCAAAAAGGCTGAAAATTCGCCCCAAATTCTTCCTATTTCAAGAAATTAAAAATATTATCCTAAATTTGTTGAAAAATTGCAAAATTTGTTCCCTAAAAAAAAAAGCTTTTCAAGAAAAAAAAAATTAAAATTATAATTTTGGCTCGCTCTCATCTATTTTTGCGATAAAAAACCAAAGAACTAAAAATCAACTTATTGCGGCCTTAGTAATTTTTATAAAAAATCCAAAACATCAACTATAAGTTTCAACTATGAAAGTCCATTGTTTTCACTCAGTTGGCACGATTGATTTATCTTAGAGTTTTACTTTATACGTGCATATGTACAATGTATGCTGCAGTTTAGTAAAAATACATTCCCACTTACCCGTAGCCAGAGCCAATATGACGTTCAAAATGGCGATGCATTTGCTTCCGGAACACCTACCAACACATATATAGAGACCGAAAAATACTATTGTTGCTATGGAGCCTATCAATCCAAAGCATTCAAACGTACGGACTGCTTGGAACCAGTCACCAACTGCAATCGAAAGGAGACAGTTTAAAATTATGTTGTAGATTAACTTGTGTAAGAAAGACAACTCAATATGTACTTTGTATTAAGTACAAAAAAGTAAATACATCAATACTTTTTTTTTTTGCGAAACCAATCGAGTGCCCTGGTATTGACCTTTCATCAACTGAAATGGTAAGAATACGGTTTAAAAAATTCGGATTGAGATTCGCATGAATGACAATACAATTTGCACAATGCCACGATTAAATTTTTTGGCATGAGCCTAAATATGCCAAATTAACTAATTTTAATATATAGAAATACGCATTTTTATCACTGTATTTTTCGAAAAAGTTTAAATCTCAATGTTTCATTTTCAAATATTATATGACATTTGAAAATGATTTTTCAAAACTTTAAAATACAAAACAACACACACACACACACACAAATCAAATGGTTGCTCACTAAGTGTTAAAAAAAATAAATTGCATAGCTATGCACGAAGGAGAAACAGTAAGGACTCGGTGAGAGTTTTTTACTCTAGAACTTTATATAATTTCCAAAGATTTACCTAAATTTCTAACAGTAAACATGTGAATATCAGTTTTATGGCCAGTACTGAAATATTTATTTCGCAATTCAGATTTTAATCAAAGCCCAGGGAATTGAAGTAACCAGCAGTCATCCAATCAGTGTTAAAAATAATAATTCTTTGATTCCAATACTGATGCAATTAACATGGCTTATTTTCAAAAGTTTAACATTCTGTATACTTTTATATCAAACATATCTCAAATTTCAGGTTTTCCCTTTCTGTGCCTCTGGTCTGAGACAGTCATCAATTACCTTTCTTCTATTAACATTTTTACTGTTTAACCTTATCATGCTTATCTTTACGTTACAAGGCCGACATGTATTTTCATTCTCTTGAATTTTGATGTATAAAAGTAGTGTAACAATTAGAGTAGGAAATGCTTTGGATTTGTCAATGAACGCCCATGATCACTATAAATTATCACTATATCATGACTATATTCCACACTTAGTCATAGAAAGTTGTTATTATATAGCGATCAATCACAGCTGTTCGATATGATATATTGTAGATCGTTACTCTGGGTGATAACAATATATTGTCATTTTATCAAGATTTTTATTTTATTTAATGCAATTGATGGTCTGGAAAAGAATAATGATAATTAATGTAACACATGTATAATTATCGTATCATATGTTTTGTTTCTATTGATTTCCACAAATTAATGAAAACAAACTCAATTAAGCCTAAGTACAGGTCTTTAACAGGGGTCTTCCGAGAAAAGAGGGGGTCGTGTATAGTAAATTACCATAATTAATTTATTTTTATGTATAAGAGGTTGGGGTAATGCATACTAGGATTCTCTTTATTTTTTGGAAAGGGGGGGGGGGGGGGGGGGGGGATTGTCGAATCCATTATGAAGTTATATTTATTTACAGGGCCATATGTCAGTGTATGTAGTTGGAGTTTTGCATGAGGTACTACACTTCTTATATCAATAAAGAGAATACAATTAAGAATTTTGTATTTTGGATATAAAGTATACAGTGTGTCATAAATAAAGTGAAAATTGAGATCAGTTAAATTTTACTACGCATTATGATCTTTTGAATATGTTTATAAGGTTTTGCACAAAAACCTTTCAATAGGACGATAACCTAGAAAAAAAATGAAATATGCGTGACACTATAAAAATGTCACTTTTTTGGAAACAAACGGTAATTTGTTGGTTAAATGTCTGCAACACTGTATGCTAATTAAACTTTCAAGTGATGAAATGGAAAATATTTACCAGCCATCGAGTAATTTCCTGACCTAATGGGTTTTACAAGTCTGTAACCCCCTCCCAACCCCCCCCCCCCCCCCCCCGCTCGTATGGAAGATACTGGTTTCCCAGTCTTTTATCTATATCATGATATGATTTCTCTTTTACATTCCAGAGACATGGATGCAACTCCATAAATTCTATCAGATTCTCTAGTCCATAATTGCTTTTGTGTATCCGCCATTCGGCATGCTCTACATGTATATTTGTTTTTATTTACATCACATTTCGATGCAGAGAGAATCTGCAATCTGATTGGTCTCCATCCGATTCCATATCGAAGCTTTCAGAAAAGTTGGATGCATATCTACCATGTCTGTTTCATTCAAGTCTGTTCAAGATCTTGGATCCAAGAAACTTGTATGGTACATACATGGTATACATGACCCAATAACTTGAATTCAAGAAACGTGAATATTGACTTGAATGTGAAAACTTGTATCTTTTAAAGCCACCTTAATACGCCAGTGATGTCATGCCATCGCCTCTGCATGTTTTCTATCTAATGTGTTACGTGTTCAGCCAGACCATACAGTCGAACTTCGATAGCTCGAACTCGGATTGCTTGTACACCACCAATTGCTCGAACGCGTCTGAAAGTCCCGTCAATTTTTCCTTTATTTTCATGTTGAAAAAAACCCGGTTTCTCGAAAAGTCGAACAAAACTGTTGGTCCCCACAATTACAAATAGTGTATTTTACCATTGAAAACTCGAACTAAGTTATTAAATGGACAATCTTGTTGCCTAATACTTATAGGTTTACATCTTAATATCACAAGTTTGATCAAATATACTCTCTCAAAAAAAAAACGCAACATCAGATTATCTTTTTGAAATATTATTTTTCCAGACAAATAACCAATAAATATCAAAATATATGTACACATGATCATAATTACACCTTCATAAAAAGTTTCCAGGTACAATCATTTAAATTCATCCACCCGTAAACGACTTTGGTCGCAATCTGGGACACCCTACGATTTACGCATTGCCAAAAACTGGGTCGACTTTCACGTGCAAATCATGGGTTATTTTTTAGCTCAGTCAGTCGGTATAAAAACCCGGTATTTCTTTTCATGAATGCATTCGTAAAATAAAATTCTGATGAGGTGACGCTATGCCAAGGTTAGACGCTGCTACCCGGAATATCGCTATCGGACGACTAGAGGCCGGAGAATCACAGAATGTTGTTGCTGTAACGTACAATGTTCATCGTAGCACAATTTCACGCCTTTGGGGACGCTACCTGCAGCTTGGTACTACGACAGATCGGCCACGTTCAGGGCGCCCGCGTGTTACAACCAGGGCGCAAGATCGTTACATCAGACTTTTCCATCTGCGGAATAGGACTATTGCTGCAACAGAAACAGCTGTAAACGTCCCTGGGTTGCGCCGTATATCAGCACAGACAGTACGCAATCGGTTACGTTCTCATGGATTGAGGGCAAGAAGACCTTACTTTGGAGCAACACTGAGACGCCAACACCGCCGAGCGAGGGTTAGATGGTGTACTACAGTTCGTGCATGGAATTTACAGAACTGGAGAAGAGTATGGTTCAGCGATGAGTCACGTTTTCAACTAGAAAAGCGAGATGGTCGCATACGTGTGTATAGGCGCCGAAACGAACGTTTTGCGCAAAACTGTGTTGTGCAGAGAGACAATTTTGGCGGAGGCAGTGTTATGATGTGGGCCGCTATTTCTTATGCCAGAAACACACAGCTGATACATATCCAAGGCAATCTGAACGCTGTTAGGTATAGAGACGAAATTTTACGACCTCATTTATTGCCCGTAATTGACATTCGGAGAGAAATTTTTCAGCAGGACAATGCCCGACCACATACAGCACGTGTAACAGTAGACTTTTTAGAACAACAGAATGTCAATGTGATCCGTTGGCCGTCACGATCACCCGATCTTAATCCAATTGAACATTTGTGGGATGAAGTGGATCGGCGCGTGCGCCAACGACAACCACCACCGCAAAATCTGCAACAATTACAGCAGGCACTTCAGTTTGAGTGGCAAAGGATACCGCGTGTTCGAACTCAGCGTTTAATTCAATCTATGCCAAGAAGAGTCGGGGCTGTGTTACAAGCAAATGGTGGACATACCAGATATTGACAATTTATGAGTGATTTATTGACAATATGTGACAAACTGTGATATTCCAAGGTAAAAGAACTCATGAACAAGAAGTGTGCCAATTTTTGCATTCCTGTGTAAATTATTTATATCATAAATTATGAAAATAATATATGAAGTAAATTTCCTATTTTCTGTATGTTGCGTTTCTTTTTTGAGAGAGTATAGATGAAGCTGACAGGTAAATATTTACTGTTCAATGTAATAAAGATGTCATGATAACTGTTGACTAGTGATTAACCTGTTAAATTTTAAATAAGAAATATTTCATGGTTATGATTAGCTATACCAACACGTATACTGATGGTTCTGGCAATTTTTCGTAATTGGACAAATTTCGGTAACTCAAAATACCGATAACTCGAACAGATTTCGATGGTCCCTTGGAGTTTGAGCAATCGAAGTTCTACTTTATATCATCCTAACGTGAAAACATTCATAACGGTATCACACGTATAAATTTTCCAAGTACTACATCAAAAAGTATAATTTAAAAAAAAAATAAACCAATTTTAAGAGAATTTTTTTCTTTGGTAAAACTGGGCGAACTTTTGGGAAAATCTCTATAATTTACCACACTCCGCCACTCATCTACTTCTCTGTTAAGGATACGAGGCCATGCATTTAAATGAAACTAGTAATAAATTGTGTTGTTTTGAATTTAGTCACAATTTGTCTACATATAGACACTGTCAGCTATTTTACACTGCCACACAACATTTTTGAAACTGCATGCAACTCAGCCTCAGTACCCACCCATGCCCCCCCCCCCCCCCCCCCCAAATTTCCCACACTGCAAACAAATTTACTTACCGCCTATTTTGATGCTGTCGACGTCTATATCCGAACAAGAATCAAATACTTTCTCACAAACCTGCCATAATCCTTCATGATGTATGACCGTTACCTGCCAATATGGTGCCCCGAAACCGATAATATGGATGACAAATCCAAGCAATATGAAAAGTAACGCTAATTTTGTAGCTAATGCAGCATCTCCTAAGCCCATGTTTAAATTTCTCAATGCTTAGTTAAAAATCTCCTTATTCAGTTGATATATATATATAAAATTTATAGCAACTATCTTTGTAACAAGGTTCTAGAGGTGATGAGTTGTAACGTCAACGCCCATGTGTAATACACAATACGTTTATTGACAGCCTACGCCGACAAAATTCTCATTAATATTTTGACCCAATAGTACTACGCTACTACATTTTTATGTTAATATCATTGAGGCGATGTGAGGGTCGACTGCGAAGAATGCATATACTTGTGGATAAAAGATATCTTACTAATAATATTGTCAATAATTAATATGAAATCAATTTATAATTAAATATATCAATACCACGATGCCATATAACCTTATACAAAATATATCCTCCATTTATCATAATTTTATCATAAAATCATATTAAAATCCAAAAAAAGACCCCCTTTAGCTTCTAGCTGAACGTAGTATCATAAGATACAATATTATTTGATATTCATATGAAGTTTTTAATTATAATTGTTAATCATTACTCACACACAAATGTGAAATTATTCATACCCACTTTAGGGAAACAGGTCCTTATAAATGTTAAAGTCCTGTCATATTTATTATCGAATATAATTTTTTCGGCATGAGTTTCAAATCCTCAGAAAAATAACTTGTATTTTATCGGACACAAAAACAAAATTTTTAACAGGTCGACGTACACTTGCTATGAAGTTTAATTTAACTGTTGGGTATTTCTAAATCTATAGAATTTTATGAATTTTATCAATGAAAATTTTTCTGATGTAAACAACTACGAAAAGTAAAAATCAGATGGTTAATAATCGCAACTTAGAGACCAGGACTTCATCGAATGTAAGACAGAGAATGCGACGTCGAGTGCTCCGAATTCAGATGCTACGGAAGGGAATGTAGTTCCTGTGGTAATCATGAGGCCCTTATATACATATATACGCAATTAGATTTTTGCACTGTCTTGTTCCAATTTCCATTATTTATTTGTATTCTTTTAGTTATAGCGAGCACAACGAGCGCTATGGGAGCGTATGGGTCATTTAGAAAAGTCTTTGTTTAATGGGGCGGCCATTATGCAATCCGAAGTGAATTTATTTGCTAAAGCGAATGTGGCCATATTGTGCTACAAAATAAGGTTAGAAAAAGTTTCGTTCGCCGGAAACGGAAGTAAGTAAAGTAAGGGAAATAACTTGCTTCACATTATGATTAAAGAGTCAGAATCGTGATACCGGAAAGGAGTTTCTGGAAAAGGCTATTGTTGTGCTCGCATAATTGGCCACGTCAACAGCATATTATCTTTGTTGTATTTTTTTTCTCAATAGGACTTTCTCACGTATTTGCTATACATTATAGATCCCCCTATAAATTTTCTCTGGTGTTGTTTTGCTAGTATTTGTTATTACAGCAGTATGTACATACATAAATTGATCCCCGGCTTGGAATAAATGTTGGCTTTTGGTCGGTTAAAGTGACGTCGGTTAAAAACCCATTCCCCCGTATAGTCGTTAAGGATCCTGGTTACCAAATTCAAATGTCTTATTTGCATTATCTATGCGTTGAAGAATACATATTTATACATATTAACATTATTTTGCTCTCCAGTGACGTCAAAGCGATTATTAAGTATTTAACGTACACACACAATTTCGCGAAAAAATTGAAATAACGCCATACGACCCTTTTCGTTATAAAAATTAAATTAAAAAAACGCAAACCCTGGGGTACCATCCCCGACTTGGCAAGGAGGGCATTTTCTGTATAAATTTTATATCTGTTTAAACGCGTAATGAAATTGACGTAGCATTTTTCTTTGCTTTTCGTTCGACGATCATATATTTTTGACACAGAAAGGGCCAAACCGGGGATAACTCCGTTTTCTACGTTTATAGCCCATGGAATTGAGATTGCACAACCCTTCAGCACCACTGTACAGTCTTCGGCTCCGCCTCAGGGGACACAGAAGTGCCCCGGGTGGTATAACATCAATCCCCACGACTATAAAATAAACGTAGATAGCTTATAATGTTTCTTTCCACTGTCATCACTGTAACTGTTTACTACAAATCTATGTAACCACAAATTTCCGTCTATACTTCATGTACTTTGTTTCTAATTGCCTAATTATACACAACTTCAAACGGCGATAGAAAATACAGATATGACTATCTTTGTTTACATCGTTTTCATATGTGAAAAAAATTACCACGGGGTAATAAACTCATTATTACACTCAATACATATGTACGTTCGTTTAATGGAATTATTACTTCAAGGTTAAATGTGTTAAGTCAATTTACACGATGTAGTACATTTACAAGAATTATGTGTAGTCGTGGAGGAGGAGTAGGGGGTGGGAGAGGGAGAGGGAGAAAAAAAAATTAAGTTGGATGAGAGATTAAGATAATAAAAAAAAATCATCAGAGATAAAAATTATTGATAATTGGATATTTTTTTGGATTTTGGAAAAATATAAAGCTTCCGAATAATCCAACTACGACCTATGAAGTTGCATGGTTGCCATTTATTGTCGGCTGACATGGGGTCTTTCAACCGAATTTTGATACACGGAATTACATAGTCCGACAACCAAACAGCGATAAAAACACCCTCATCGCTTTCATGGCAAATGTTGATTAAATCGCGTACGCATATATTTATCTTCAAAAAGATTATTAAAAAATATAACACAAACACATTTCAAGATCTACAAGAAAGTCGTAATACTTATAAAACTATATGGCTCCATTTTGAACAAAATATTATCTACAGTATTATGCCGAAAGACATATATACATGTATTATATAGAGTTAAGATTCAAGTCCATACAATTTTTATTGTTGTTCCTAATCTGAAACTAACTCTATACTAGTCTTCAACAATGAACCAAAGGTTTTCTGTAACATAACAGAACATGGAACTGCAAGGGAAATGTCACAATCAATGTCTGACAAATTGGCAAAGCCGGGAGGTATGTACATACCCAGAACAACTAGAAAGCATACTCCTGACTTGGTATACAGGCATTTTCAAATGAAAATGGTAGGTTAAACCGGGTTTTACGGCATGCCAAACCTCCCACTTATATGACAGTTACATTTTTGTAAATAGTGGTCAACATAGGTCAATGAATTTCATCAAGACTATTCTTTATAATTATGAACTAGAAACCAAATACTGTATTTTTCTATCAAGTCTTGCTATATGCCAAAGATTTTTTTAAGAGAACGAACAAGACCAAGATGAGCTCTATCACCGACTGAAGTAACACCGCTTGCTTCACAGTGACTAATTTGTTCAATTGTTACATTCCGGATACATGTGTCACAGATGACTGATCGGATATTTATGTTCTACTTAAGACAATAGATATTGTGGGAGGTTATCTTTTCGCCTTGAAACTTCAATATCAAATGAATTAAATAAACCACTTGATTATTTTTTATGAAGAGGTTACTTAAATATATACATGAGTTTTACATGCATGTTGTATAGGGTTATTGAATAAATAAATCTATAATGAGGAATAATATTCACCAATATTCATGCAAGAAACTTTTTTAATTGAGGAACAAAACTTAAAATATGTCAAAAATTTCTTTTTTTCTTCATCCATGACTTCACTTTTACATGTCTATATTTATCAATTATGGACTTTTAATTAGGTCAATACATTATATATAGACTTGACCGCCTCGGTGGTCTCGTGGTAGCGTGCTCGCCCCGAGTGCGGAAGGTCGTGGGTTCGATCCCCGGCCGGATCAAACCAAAGACATTAAAATCGGTATTTGCTGCTTCTCCGCCAAGCAGGCGGCATTGAGGAGTAAGCGCAAAGACTGGTCGGCTCGGAGTCGGTATGATGTGTCCGAGTGAGATATATGTCTTCCTGCGGACAGTTACCGCGTGAACTAGCACTTAGCGTGTCGGTCGAGTACAAAGCAGTGATCATATTCATTATCATATCAACATGTTCTCGTCCTGATATGTACCTGGTTGCCACTGGACGTTAAACAATAATTCATCCATCCATCTATACATGGACTTGGTAGTGTGATATCGACCGAAGACTTTAGTCCGAGTTCGATATCATTCTACCAGGTCCATATATAATGAACAGATAGACAATGAAACACAACGTTAAACAGATTTTATAAAAAAAAAAAGGGAAAAAATTAACATTTTGACAAGAATCCGGATCTAATTTTAGTAATATGGAGTACATATTCTTTTACGGAGTCAATATGATTTTACAAAAGGTCAATGCATGAAATCAACGAGAAAACCGGAAAAACAGCGCATATGTAAAATATTACACGCTTAATTGGGTACATTTTCCATTGTACGTGCAATTACGTCGCTATGCTAAACTCATTTATGTCAAAAATTACAATTTTAGGAAAACTGTTTTAGCAAACCCTTTTCCTTCTTCGTAAAATGAAGACCTGTTTTTTTGTTAAACACTTTTCCTTTATCGAAAAATAAAGATCGCCGTTTTTGTATTATATTTATATACATGGTATATTCAATAACTGTCAAACATGACAGACCGAATAGATTCATAATAATTACCAAATATAGAAAAACATGATAGAGAATAGCCTCCGGCATATAGAAATTACATATTTACATACAACAGAGTTGTGTATTCCTTCACGCCTAATAACCACACCAATTAACAAGAAAATTACAAATCATAACTTGTCATACATGTACATGGTAAAATAATACATAACAAATATGGCCGACCTAGAGAAAATTCAAATGTATATCAAACTTTCGTTGATCTTTCAGATTTGTGGATTTTTAATTCTTGTTGTAGGATTTTCAACTCCGTATTGGAGAGCTTTACATTTTGAATATTTGGAAGAATCAAAAACCGAAATTGGTTTATTAATACAAGGGTTTGACGAAGGACTGTGGAGGCGATGTATAAATAGTATATGTGCAGATATCGATGTAGCCGGTAGAGGTAAGTGTTCAGAGATATTCATGTTTCTGTAGTTGGCAGAGGTAATTGATATCAGATATTGATGTAGCCGAAAGAGGTAAGTGTTCAGAGATATTCATGTTTCTGTACTGGCAGTGGTAAGTGATATCAGATATCGATGTAGCGGAAGAGGTAAGTGTTAAGAGATATTCATGTTTTTGTAGCTGGCAGTGGTAAGTGATATCAGATATCGATGTAGCCGATAGAGGTAACTGTTCACATATATATTCATGTTTCTATACTGGCAGTGGTAAATGATATCAGATATCGATATAGCGGAAGAGGTAAGTGTTAAGAGATATTCATGTTTTTGTAGCTGGCAGTGGTAAGTGATATCAAATATCGATGTAGCCGGTAGAGGCAAGTTTTCAGAGATATTCATGTATATTTAGCTGACAGTGGTAATTCATATTATACATTGATGTAGCTCTCAGTTGAACGCGCTATCAGATATCAATGTAGCTTACAAGGATACATGTTCACTTGGCACATACCAGAAATCGATGTAAGAGACAAGGGTAAGTGTTATAAAACGTAGCTGGCCGCGGTAAGCGTTCATGAATACTCATGCAATTTAGTATTTTTAGATATGAGGTAAGTATGATCGGATATTTATTAACCTGTCCGTGGTAAATGTTTTGAAATCCAGTTAGCAGAGACACATGTACAGTTAGTTTTCACCATTATTGATGTGCCTGTAGCAATTTCTGATATCAGACATCAGGTGGCAGTTGTAAGTGTTCTATAAAATTGTAGCCAGTACAGCTGGATAGAGATCATATAATTGAGGTTAGTGTTCCAGATAATGATGTAGCTGGCAGAGCTAAGCGTAAAGTAACGTATTTCAGTCCTTTTGGTGTACTCGCTACTCACTTGACCAATATTTGATTTATCGCGTTTTTTTGACGAAATTACTATTTAATTTCATTATTACTATTTAATAGGTACTAATTCTAAAAACTTCTTTTGTAACAAAAACTGAAAAAGCAGCTAGAATACTAGTAAATGAACTTAATGTACAAAAAATGTACAAGGTACATGCAGTTTATATGGATAAGACACATGTTTTTTTCAGACTGGTTACAAGCAGTAAGATTTTTTACAAGCCTTGGTGTTCTGTCATCTTTGGTTGGGGTGTTTTGTCTAATATTCCATACACTGGTGGAAAAGTTATCGTCAAACAAATATTTGATTCTGTCCTCGGCTGTGGCCTCATTTGTGACCAGTAAGTACTTCAGTTCATTCTTATTTGTAAAATAAATTCTGCACTACGTGATAAATTTTTATCTTATATAAATAATATTGAAACATCCTTTAAGAATATTAATAATGCAGATAAAGTTAAATACGTATTGTCATGTAATAAAATAGAAATTGTTTGTCATACTGGAGTCTTCATCAAGCAGTCTATAGAGGGAATCAGACCATGGTCACACAAGTTCTTAATTACTAAAATACATAAATTTGTTTTTGTTTTTGCATGTTGTTTGTTTTATTGTCTTTTATTATGTTTTGCTTTGACCCTAAGGGGTGTTAATCTGCAAATAAAGATATGTTATTATTTAATATTATTATTTATTAATTAACTAGTGTATTATTGGCTTCAATACGACTAAAACTGTCCTTTCAATACAGAATTATCTTTCATAATCCTCATTCCAGTCCTTCAATGACTTAACTAAAGGATTTTCTCAGAGTTGATTTAGAAAAAAATTCATACAGAATATGTATTGTGAAAAGTAGTTAATATAGTAAAGATATCATTACATGGTTGTTTCTGCATTGGCCTTAAAATTATTATTGGTTCTCGGCCAGCTGCATTGGCCTTCAGCTCCGCCTCGGGTCAATATAGCAAGCCTCGGACCGAAACAAGGCCAATACAGAAACAACCATGTCATTATATCATATTAAAAAAAATTATTATTGTGACTGCACATGTAGCTTGTCAGCGCAGGCAAAATGGAATTGTTTTACATATGTGCGGTCTTAGAGGCATTACCAATTGTACACAGTGAATTCGCGATTCCTCTTAAACACGTAATCCACACAAACTGATACCCATTGAAAGATAATGAGTCCACAGTGCTGTATATAATAATTGGAATAACATAAATAAGGTATACTAAACAGAAAAAAATGTTGAGTCCTATTTTCGGCTGACATAGTTTTCAAATTAAGTAAACTTAAAACATTGAAATTCTTAATGGCATACGATTTGTTGATGCGTCATTTTTAATTATTTCCTGTTTTTTTGTTCTTATTTTAGACTATTTACATGCTTAGATAATTAATAATTTCCCGTTTTCTGTGAGTTGATATTATTAAATTTAGAATTACAGTTGAAGTCCGACAACTCTATTCAAATAATATAAAAGCACGAGAAATTACTTTCAAAAGTTTTAATTTCTCAAAAAACTGAGTAATACGTATTGCTTACGAATGGTCAGGGAAATAGTCTGCTGACAGCGGCGTAGCTATTCCTGAATTGACGCGGAAGCACAAAAGTAGGGAAAAGTGCTAGGACACTTCTCAAGCGTCTTGGTCTGTTCATGATAAAACTCTGTCAGGACGTACATGTAGCCGTACAACCTGATTTAACCCACCATTTTCTTCGGAAAATGCCTGTACCAAGTCAGGATTATGACAGTTGTTTTCCAGTTGTTCCGCTGGTTGATAAGGTTCTTTTCGGTTTTGTTGGTGTTTGTAGACTATCCCCCGGCCTATTAAATGCAACTTGGAGTACGGCATCATGACATTTATGTATATATTACCAAGAACATGTATCCATATTAACAACGAAACTAATAAAGCACATAATTTTGTTATTATAATACAATGTATACCAGACATTTTGATTCATCATTGGCACATTTGAATAACATACTTTGTAATGCCAGATCATTGTTTGGACTTAAAAAAAAACGTAATACTATTGATGAAGCGAAGGAAGTTTTTATCATTGATTATCGAGATTTGGTGATGTACATGTAATTAGTGATCAGCAAAGTTCCTGCAGGCTTCCCTGTAGACTACGTCATATCAAGTTTCATTTCCGGTGACCTTGCAGTTTTGGGAATATTTTCGATCTTTGTTTCCTCGTGTTATTTGAAACAGGTTTTTCACACGAGAAAACTGATATATTAATACCTTAAACACTCACAATCTTAAAAGAGCTTAAATTTGTCATTTAGGCCATAAAAGGGGAAAGAATACTATCCCCAGACATTTATTCAAAAGTATTGTGGATGTAAGAAGGAACTTTAGCTCTTTATCCTTCACCTACTGTAATTTCTTTGCTTTCTTTTATTTTCGTCAGAATGATGTGGAAGCACGTGCGTGCCCATTCGTTGCTACGCCACTGGCTGATAGTGCATGAAAAAGAGTTTGTGAAGTGATTTACCCATAATGCTTTAAACACTTTTCACTCCAAAACTAACTTTTCAATATATTTTAGCTGGATCAACATTTCTGTCTGTCATGATATACGGAGCCATCATAAAGGAAGGGATAGCGTGGTCATTTGTCATGGTAACTATAAGTGGTGCTGTATACACTGCTTCCGGTTTGTTATTGCTGATAGCCTTCCTGAAAGGTCACAAGGAGGTGGAATAAGTATCATATGTTGAAAAAAAGACAGGAAAGGGGAGATAATTCGTTGTTATATATATAATATGTTTTGTTGTAAATAAACGATATATTTAATATGTGTAATTCTTTCGAGTATTTTTGTAGGAAAATTAAGAAAAATATACATTTCATATTAAAACAAAATGATATTAATAGTTAGAATTTAAAACAAAATAAGAAAAATGTTCATCCCAAGATATATGCCAATTAACCATGTTAACTGTAGCTCTATTTTGATATAGATTTAATGTGCTCCAGCTTTAGAAAAGTCATTATGAATGTAGATAACGATGAACCTATTTATAATCTACATAAATAAAAGTAAGAATAAGTTCATCTAAAACATACAAAAATCTTCTAAATTTCGTCGTATAAATTTACTAAATCTAATATTAGTATCTTTGGATTGTTATTTTGAAACTCCTGGGATGATGCCTCTGCTGGTGGACCCTAGGTCCCCGAGGGTATTCGACAACCCAGTCGTCAGACTTGTCTGACATGATTATTCATTGATTTGTTACAGAAATTACCAGTATTTAGCAAAATTCAAAAATAATAGAAATACTAAGGGTTCATTCCTTGTATTGCACATGGTAAATCTCCTTAGCTGAAATTTGGCTTCCTATTTCGGTATGCTAGGTTGAGTACTTCTTGTTTAATATAAGTTTGGGTTTTGGTCTTCCAAATGTTTCGGTTTTAATGCTGCTGATGAGAGGTAACTCCTTGAAATGCGTCGTATACAGCATAGTATAAATTTAGTATATCTAATATTAGTATCTTTGGATTGTTATTTTAATACCTGGACATGACTAAATGAAGGAAAAATGGTAACACAAGTCTCAAACTTGGTCTTTTCTCATACATACAAACGTTTTTGTCATAAGAAAGCTATGAATCAGCTAGACAACAGATGTTACGATATCTACGATAGGAAATTATCAGATATATCACTAGTCCAATCGGGATAAAGAGATGAGAAATGACACAAGTGGCCATTGCATGTTTTTTTTCCTCATATACAATGACGCCACGTCCGTCTTTTACAATGTACCATTTTGGAGAAAATTACGTATCACAAGAACAAGCACTAACTTAAACATTTTAAACACAGAACGTACTAAATATCTAAGAAGAAGTGTGGCTGTAAAGGCCATTGTTACGTGAAACACAAATCATTTGTTTTAAGTTCACTTCTTGCAGAACTGATTAAACTTTTACACAAAGTTTGGGTAACCTTTAGTTTATATATTATTTGAAAATTAGTTATTGTTTTTTATGATGCCTATTGAGTTGCTTTTTTGCACTTCTTTAACTATATCAGGGCACAGCCGGGAAAGTGGTTGTTCCAAGGAAATTTGTTCACCCGGAAGATTTGCTCTATCCCCCTCGGTTGATAAATAATGACCGTTCCCTTAATCACGATTAAGTTTTTTTTTCAAAACTTTATGCAGTGCTTTATTTCTGTAAACAGACATAAACAGGCTGATGAACAGAGGAAGGCCAATCCATGAAGATCAAATCCAAGATATATATAAAGGTACATGAACCTAGACCTGATAAGTGTTCTGGGCGACCTTATGACGACCTTTAACAATACTTTGATAAAACAGACCGTTAGTACTGATGTACAGTTTCTGATAGTACTTTGTCATATCACATCAGTATCTTCACACCTGCCACCAAAGACGACCTACAATTTTTCGTAGTAGGCCATTCATAACATCTTTCCTCGTTTCTAAATATTTAAATATTACCTATGGAAAACAAATAATACGGATTTCACTCCCAACGGAAAAGATTTATTAGACAAAACGTAACCCAAAATTCCACCTCTATAAAATAGAATGCCAAATGGACCGTTTTATTTGAGAAAGAAAAGTATATTTTCAACAAGATTTTGTTGCTTGGCCTTTATGGCGCTGATATAAATATTTAAAATCGTTATGTACTAAACTATAAAGAACATCTATAGCAAAGAATCAACAACAAAAATGAAGCTGATTTTGGCTATTGTTCTTATACCAGGATTACTTCTTAAAGGTAGGATATGTTGGTTAAAAACTTGCATTTACACAAGGGTGAACATATATAGCAGGTACATCCTAATATACATATATTATCATATCCAAAATATCCTAGAAAATGTCTTGTTGGCAATTTGATATCCCGTTTATAAGGGTTAGTCCCTAATTATCAACATTTTTCACGAGTTTACAAAACGCACGCAAGGTGTGTGTGTGTGTGTGGGTGTGTGTGTGTGTGTGTTATAGAGAATACATGCTGGTGATTTTTATAGAATACATGATGCTGACAAAGTTCTGAACAGTATAGACGGTTTAAAAAAGCTAATAAACGGCAAATCACTTGAGCATGCCAACATATGACTCATACACTGGACTTGGTACATGTATTTTCAAGGGTATTTCTGTCGCTAAGGAGGGAATATCATCGTCAAGAGGTGCGGAGCATAGCTTCAGGTGGATTCAAATACCACATCTCTGTCAACCAACGAGAAATCAAGATTTTTGCATAAAGTATAAAATCATATAATACTTAATATTGTCGCACAGTGGATGCCTTACCGGATCACCAGCTCAAGTGCTAGTAAGTCGACACTTGTGTGTGGCCACAAATAAGATAAATTTGAATTTTTTCTATATATTGGATATAAAACCATAATTAAAAAAAATTAGTCCTGAAGATATTATTCTTCTGATTTTTATGAAATTTATATTTGTGGGGATAATATCAAAATGTTATAACATTTTATTGGGTTTTTTTTACAATCCACCACTTCATAATTATGAGATAAGAAATAAAATCAACACAGTTTTTGAGAAAGTAGTGTAGTTATATATATGAACTGTATATGGGGAAACAGTATTACAAGTGCAGTGGGAACACATTTATGGCCACTGAGTGTATATGTTATGAATTTCCCACTTTACAAAAATGAATAGATTAGACGGAAGTTTTGTTGACTATAATATTTTGCAGTCTGCGTAGAATAACAATCCATTTTCTATAGCTAGAATCACTTAGCAAAGAAACTTTACATAACTATCAGAGCTGTAGCCCAATGTTATATGCACACTTCCAAACTGGCAATAAATGAATGCTGTGTTTACACATTTCGTGACAGCAGTACAGGTGCATATAATCTTCTGTCTTGAAAGTAATCATACATGCTGTCAAGTTTCGGATAGATGGAAAAATGTTGACGATATACGAATCATATATTCCACAAGGTAGGTATATTGGTAGACTGGTTCCCTGCAGTATACCATATATGGATATAACGTCCTTATATCCTAATGTAATGGATAAAGGTCAGAGAACCAGTTTATGTATATTGGATACGAACATAGGGAAAGTCAAATTCGTCCTAAAGTTTTCTCTAATATCCCTAGCTATTGATCCTTTCATATGTTGATGTCATCACTTAGAAAATTTTACGGTCGTCATCACGAATTGATTGCCCGTTACAGTGTTCCAATATCTAAGATGATGTTGGACCTGTTCCCACTGTCATAAATTTTTATGTACCTCCACCGATTTGTGACTACCACCGGATTGACTTTGTTGAATTTCACGACGGGTGCCGTATACGGAGCAGGAACTGCTTACCCTTCCGGACCACCTGAGTTCACTCCTGGATTTATATGAGTTCGTGTTGTTCATTGTTTTTTTCTTTCAGTTTTCAGTGTTTATTTGTTGTGCTTGTGGTTGTTCATTTGTCTTCCCGGGTTTTGTCTGTCAAATGTATTAAGTTTTTTTGGATTGTTCCTTAGGTATATTTGTCCTCTTTGTTACGTTAGGTGGACGAAATGAAAAATTTTACACCCTTAGTTATTTAACACCACGTCATGTATAGTATAGCAATTTATTTTCTTGTTTTCACTGAAACTTATAGTAATCCTTAAATGGGGTCAGTTAATTCTTGGTGAATTTATTAAGCTTTGGAAGGTTTTGACCACGAGCGTACCCGATGAACGTTGGTCTAGAAAGGAGCTTGTATGGCGATTATCCATTGGAAAAAAATCACCGAAATCAGCTAATGCGTAGAAAATCAGAAAGTCCAAATGGGGACAATGACAATTACCTCCCCTGGTTAAATTTAGAAAGAGAGACAACTGATTAATATTTCGAAATAATTATCAGCAAAGCATTGTTTTTTATTTCAGAAGTTGAAATGTGTGATAACATCCTGTGCCATTTGATGAAGATGCATGATGGAGGTTGTGGGTGTGGTTGTAACAATAGTACGTTAAATCTGATTCCATGATGAAACTAATAAGCACAAATACAGTCCCCATCAATCACGTGAATACATTTTTTTCAGTTTACAAAACAAAATAGTCCATCTCTTGAGTTCTGAAATTATTATCATTAGAAACTTCAGTTAGAAAACAAAGTTACACTGGGTTTATTTCCACGCTTAATTTTATTACATCTTCTAATTTCAATGGTTGTTTGTGTCTCGGTATATAGCGTGTTTCTTTGTAACTAGATTGCAAAGCTTAATCTTGAAGCCAACAAGTAACTTTGAGATATCAGCGATTTCAAAATAACGACATCTTATAGTATATACATTTGCTATTATACAGCATTTTACATTTTCCGGTGTTATTTATTAAATCGTTATAAAAACATAAAACACACTTCATCATAACACTGGCCGAAACTGTGCATTATGTTTTTCCAACAGAATTTTACTGCAATCACAGACAAGTCTTTGGTCTTACATATAAAACATGTGATAAAAAAGTGACTTTGATTTTGATACATGTATAGATATTTGTACACACAATCCCTTCCGCATATCGGATTTGACATGGACAGCATGGCGGGTGTCCTGCAGGAAGCAGAGACTGCTTACTCTTCCGGAGCACCTGAGTCTACCCCCAGTTTTTTGGTGGGGTCCATGTTGTTCATATGTTTTTAGTTTTTAATTGTAGTGCATGTATTGTTTTGGTCTTGTCTTCGTTGTTCTCCGGAGTTTATCAGTTGTTACGATTTTTCTCTCCTTCGAATATCCCTTTGGTATTTTGTTGACTTTACAAACAACATAATTGGTAACAGAAAAGATAAAAAAAGACATACCATTTAATTTAGACCACCCAATAGACAAACAAGTAACACAAAAGAGCATGAATCACAAACATGGAAACAACAGAGAGTCACGATAGCTTGAATTAGTCAGACATTGAGTAATGGTGTGGTAAATCGATTTATGGTACCCCAACCTCTCCATATTCATCCTGACCCTGTGTTGCATAAAAAACAATAACAAGCTTAAACAGTATGATAATCAACAAGGGACCTGAAGCAAGAAAAATTTAAGCATTATTGGATGGTAATTTAGAAAAAAAGGATAAAAAATTAACTGCAATACTAGCCAAGGCTCTCATATCCGCTGGCTGGGTACTGTTGCTCTATTAAACACAATAGTTTGACACATATTCTGCAACATAAATTTACAATACCAAAACAACAACAACAACAACATGTTATTCCCAATCATGTTTATACGCGTGTACTGGAAACAAGTCTGTGGATATATCATACTTAACTGGAACTTTAATTATAGATGTTTTTTTTTCAATTTCTTTTTAGATATTCTAAACTTGCTTGCAATGAGTAGTCCGTGTCAAATGAATTCTTTGGTAACGATGTTGAAATGCGGATCAGCAAATATTATTCCGGATCCAATGAAGGGTTGTTTAATTTGCAAGGAGACAATTAGTAAGAATATCAAATGTCAAATGTTCTACAAATATATCGGGGCCTCAGTGGCCGAGTGGTCTAGGTAGTTCGTTATGACTACTAATGGTCACTAGCCTGTCAACACTGAGGTTGTGAGTCGAATCTACCATGTGGCGGAGTGTGTTCAACTCAGGTCATAATTGACAAGGATTGCCAATTTTCCTACCGATGGTCGGTGGCTCTCTCCGGGTACCACTTCTTCCTCAACCAATAAAAACTGGCCGCTGCGAAATAGCCAAATGTGATGAAAACGGCATAAAACCCCAACTAAACAAACAAATATATCAATAGCCTGCTTACGATTGGAAAACATGTATAAGTGAAATAAGAAAACACATGAACAAACAAGTTTTTCTACAAATACTCTTGATACCACTATAAATACAAACGAACCAAAGAACCAAAAAACAAAAATGTGTACTTTATTCCACGGGCACATATTAATAAAATAAATGAGTATTTTAAAAATCTTAAATAAAAGTTGATGTATGTATCTCAGTGTAAAGGTGTATTATGTTTGATAAACATTTGGTGCCACCTTTGGACATCCTGAATCTTGTACAATAGAATGAAAATTTTATGGTATTGGGTAAGCCTCAAAAGATACGATCCCCTAGAAGACGAGATAAACATGATCATACCTAGGTGTATCTAACAAGAAGGAATGGCACCAACCATAGTTTAAACATTAAATGTCCTCGGAAACTAAGTACATTGGGACAATCAAAGGATCGTGAAATATTTAATCGAGATTTATATATACATGTGTATTTTCTTTAGATAAATCCTTTATAGAAAAATGTAAAATATCCTTCAATTAAAGCAAATAACGATATTTTTCAATTTTTGAAAGGTAAAACGCGTAACGAAACAAACGTTATAACAACTAAGGAACCGACAACAACAGGAACAACCATGGAACCAACAACTACGATACAACCAGCAACCAAACTAACGACGACTCCGACGACAACAACAAAATTAACAACAAAGGCGACTTCGACAACCGAACTAACAACAATGCCAACAACGACATCAACAACTGCAACAACAACAACGACAGCTCATACGACAAAGAAAATGAAAACAAATGATAATGGTAGTAACAAACAAGAGAACAATTCAAATGCTAAGATTACCAACAGTAACAGCCAGAATGCTCAGTCATCATCCAATCAAACAACCCTGTCTGGCATGACATCCGGTTCTGGTGGAAAGAACAGCTCCAGTAGTTCATCTCATTCAAGTAGCTCCCACTCAGAAAGTCAAAGCTCCTCTAGCTCTTCGACTAAAAATGGTACTTCCGGAGGAAGCACAGGGAAATCTGGAAGCAACGGAAACAACAGTGCCACGCATACCGAGTCGCAAATTTTAAATAAAACATCTAGTACTAGCACCAATGGAAATGATTTGAGCAAACAGGGAGGAAACGGTAAAAATTCAACCGTACTTACCAACAGTGAAACTCACAGCAGTCAGAATACTACTACAGTTACGAATGGTAAAAATGAAAGCAACAGTGGTAAAGCTGGTGGCAATTCAAATGGAAGTACAACACATATGGAAAGTCATTCAAGTAGTTCTCACACTGAGACTCACAGTTCCACAGGAGGCTCAGGAAAAAATGGCCGTAATAATTCTAGTTCCAGCAGCCATTCTTCGAGCAGCAGTTATAGCAACAGCAATTCTAGTAGCTCTTCGACGAATAGTAATAGTAATAATACCGGAAGTGGACATAAAGGGAACACACATACTATAAATCACAGTGAAAGTCACAGTACATCAACAAACACCAGCAGTAGTAATAATGGAAACCATGGCAAAAACGGTGTAAACAATAGCAAAGGAAACTCTCAAAGCATCACAAACACCGGAAGTCACAACACTGTTACGAACAGCAGCAGTAATAATAATGGAAGCAATGGTGGAAACCAGTCTACGGGACAAAATTCATCGTCTAATAGTAACTCTTTGCAAATTAACAACAAAAATAATAGTCATCAGGGCAACAACCATGAAAGTCATTCATCAAACAGTAAAAATAACAACACCAGTTCTAGTACCAATAGTACAAACCAAAGCAGTAATTCTACCAACAATAGTAGTTCATCAAAAATGAATTCTTCTTCAACAAATAATAACACGCAGTCTTCAAACCAGAGCGTCACAAAGCAATCATCTCAAAACTCAAACAAGAACTCCACTTCAAATACTAAAACGAATAATAATTCTGGGAGCGTAAATACAAATAATCAGAACAAAAATAGCCAAACAGGAAGTTCAAACCATAATAAAACTTCCAACCAATCACACAATAACAATCAGATATACAGTCATCATAAACATGCCAGTACGTCTTCTCCAGTACAACATTCAACATCACAAACTGTAAAACAAACAACAAAACGTCACAGACATCACAATCGTCACACGACACCGTTACCTAAAGTAAAACAGACAAATAAGCCGACAACTAAACTACCAACTACGCATACGCCTACTACACATAATCCGACTAAACGTATACTGAGGACTCACAAACCGACGACAACACATAAACCTGTTCATAGGTTAACGACACTTAAACCTACTACTCTGCCAACGACCACACATAATCCTACTCCAGTGCCGACAACACAGAAATCTACAACACACAAAATTGTCCGAACCCATCGCCCCACAACGCACAAAACTCATAAACCAAGTTCAACACCGCCAACAATTCCTCCCACGACTATAGCGCCATCCACAACACACAAAATTAGGAGAACACAACGTCCCGTTCCAACTCCACCTACTATTCCACCAACGACAAAAACGCCGCCCACAACACAGAAAATGGTAAAAACCCACAGACCAGGACCTACGCCGCCAACAATCCCCCCAACGACTAAAGCACCATCCACAACACATAAAATAATCAAAACTCACAGACCAGGACCAACACCACCAACTATTCCACCAACCACACATGCGCCGACAACACGTGCTGGGCCGACACCACCTACTATTCCACAAAGCACGGCAGGACCAACCCCTCCTACAATGCCAGCAAGTACCAATGGTCCAACTCCGCCAACTAAACTAGCTACTGAGGATAGAAAGATCGGCACAACACCAATAATTAAGCAAATACGGACAACAACAGCAGGTAAGCATATAAAAAATTCAGATGTTTTGAAAATTAATGAAGAATATTTAGTAGAATATGAATTAGTCGTTTTGAAAAATTAATATATGGAATACATATACTACAATCGTACTTTAATTACAATATTTTCTTCGTCTCCAATGGAAGTGCCCAACCATGTTCTTCCTTTTTAATCTATTCTTATTATTCATTCTTCATTTGATAACTTTTGTCAGATTTACGGGAAATATTAAAGGAATAAACAATTGGAAAGGTAAAAAATGATTTACCAATCAATCAACGATACCAAACAAACAGAACTCCGGACAAAAAATAAAATACAAGAGCAAAGACCACAAATGTAAACACGACAGAAGGTCGGTATAGTCTGACTTGGTACAGGAAGCCTATTAAAAGAATGCAATGTACATATCGAGACATGCAATAATTGCTAATAATGCATGAATTCTTGAATATGAGTAAAATTAAGGAATTTTCAGTCTGGAATCTATAATCTGCATTCAAGAAAAACCTCATTTCTCAGAGAAGAAAGGAATTCTATTTTACGAAATGACCATTATTGTGAGAAAGTGCCTAGATGATTTTCATTTAAACAGATGTATCATGATCGTGAGAATAATACAGGTCGACGGTAAATTTTATGATGCACAAACTGACATTTTTGCTTTAATACAAACATCCCATTAATTTCTAAATCAACAGTAAATGAAATAGTTGATTTCTAGAGCTCGCCGATAGTTGTTTAATGAGATTTCCAGAGATCGCCAATAGTTGTTTAGTTAGATTTCCAGAGCTCGCCAATAGTTGTTTAATTATATTTCCAGAGCTCGCCTATATATCTTTAAAGAATTTGGTGAAACCTTATTTGCATTTGGATTGAACCAAACACACGAATATTTAATTACCTATGTGATGGCAACAGCCTGATTCTATTACCTGGGACAATGTGTTTATAAACACTGCACTTTAAGTTAACTAAATTTGTTGTAGGCTGCCCACCTTATGACGAGTCAAAATGTCCACTGGAATGCCAGAACTACGACGCAGACTTTTGTCCCATTTGTGACTACTCGATATGCAACGGTAAGTAATGGTGTCAAAAAAAAAAATACTTTGACCTTTATATTGCTGATTAAACGTATGTTTTTATATTGCAAAAAAAAAACAAGTTTCATATGTATTTTTATGTGTATATATTTCTGTGACAATGCTAGTTTTCTAATTTCAAGTTCGTAAAATCTGGCATTTTCTGTCAGAGTTATCGCTCTTCAAATATAGTATTAAAATCAACTTTAAAACAATTCGTAGGCTTTTTACTTGACGTTTTTCATTAAGTTAAGGATAAACTTCATTAAATTAAAACACAAAATAGGAGTTGAAGCTATATGTTTAGCATTGATTAGCAGTTGACTATTGAAAGATACTTATCTTAACGAAATATGTTTCAAATTTTAACAATATATATTGAGCCCATCTAAGTCGACACGTTTTTTAATTTACCCGAAAATTGCTAATTTTGAGATTTTTCGTGCATATTTGATTTTTTTATGGACAAGGCGACTTAACTCCAGAACAACACCTGACTTTTATAAGGTAACAGTAGAGGAGCCTAAGGAAAATGTCACTAGACAAGTCTAGTGAGTCTTGTACCAGTCTTTTTAGCACTTTTTAAATTCTGATCACAGATACAAAAAACTTGGCAATATTTTGTAACCATTTTTCACCATTTCAGTAACCATGAGGTTAGTTTTTTTAGAATAATTTTTAATATTTACACTGGAAACAATAAGAAAAATGTTTTCATGTACTTATTAATACAGTTTCATTTTTTAAGTAGAAAGGCTAGAATTCGGTTAGAGTTGCCGCCATTCGATTACTTGCTCTATGAAAATATTTGCTTAAATCTAATATTTTTGTTTTTTTATTTCAAACAGCCAAACCATAGAAGAAGCATTGTGTGTCAGTAAGAGCGCCAGAACAGGCTGTAATACATGGATCCTAATTAAATTGTTAAACTTGAATGATACGCCCTCAGACTAAAATTTACAGAAGATTGATTACCTCCTGTTTTCTATAAAATTTATTTGGAATAGCCCATGCCACTAGACAATCATACCTACATGTATGTATCAAAAATCTGAAAACATATCGCCAACAAATCCCAAATAAACACAATATAAAATATCGGCAAAATAATACTGAAGCGGCGACAAAACAGTGGGAAAAGTCCATAAATTCAAAGTCCAAGGAAAATACAAAGTCAAGAAAATGGAACACAAGAAACAAACGCGACAGGTTACATGTATAACTAAAATAATAATAAAAAAAAACATATAATAAACTAAACAAAACTGTACAAGACAGCCCAGAACCAAAGGACTAGCAATGCTATAAGTGGGCAATAACCACTGAAAATACGACATTCTGACTTGATTCATGACTAGGAAATAGTAACACTGTGTTGTACTAAATTAAAAAAAAAATCATTCAGATTCATTAAATAAAAATAAAAAAACAAAAACACACAAAACAAAAAAAAAAAAAACAAAAACAAAAACAAAAAAAAAAAAAAAACAAAAAAAACAAAAAAAAACAAAAAAAAACAATGAAACGGCATATATACAACATCACATCTAACTGCAATACAAAAAGAGGGAAAATAGAAATATATTACAAAGTAAAATCCGGATAGTGTGTCGTACAGATACTTAACAGTGGTGCTGTTTAGAAATCGGCAACATGGGTTCACAACCTTAAACATGTTCTATCTTGACCCACCAAAGGATGGTATCTATCATCTATCAAAATGACCACTAGCTGGAAAAATAAGAAATGAAGGGGTAGTACTTCAATTAAACAATGTGCGTTAATAATCTGATACTAGCTCGGGTATTATTTACATATAGCAGAGTATTTCCAGGATTAAAACATCACAGACATGTATTCATTCATGATAATAGCCCACACTAACATATCAGCTCATGCTTTTAACCAAAGATTATGTATACATTTACAATGCTATGGCTAAAGACAACGGAATAAAGTAATTTTTTCAGCCAAATCTCTATCAATAGTTTTAAACCTCCATGCAGGTAATCGGGATGTGTCATGTGCGATAACATCAAATGAAATGCATTATTATACATGTAACTCATTCTAAATGTAATATGTAAAACTAAATCTGGTTGGATATCGCGACCAAGTGATCGACTTTCACAAATATTCATAGTTTCCTCAAACAAATAATCGTATCCACCCCTTCGGAAATCTCATATTTCAATGACACTGGCACAAGTAAGAAATTATGCTGACAAATATTGTATGTATTGTATTGTAGATGAATTGATTATTTATAATAGAGTCTTGAGTGTGTGGTTTGAGCATGATAGCAGAAACGTGCATATAATCACGGTCATGATGGTAGGGTGAAATTGGAAGTTTCATTCACACAAAAATATATTCTCCTTTGGAAATATTTATAGGAGATACAATGGATAATTGTGGATTCAAAAAGAATCCACGAGCCGGAGGCGAGTGGAATGTTTTCAACGAATTCACACTTATCCATTGTCTTTTCTACTTAAACTATTGTTGTGACGACTTTTCCCAATTACAGTTCCTTTCTTAATTAGACACTATTATGTGTGAGGTTAAATTAACTTAATTCTCTATACTACTATTCAATTAGATATACAATGTACACAGTCACGTTGATGATTTTAATGGTAAATGAAAATTAATACAAAAAGGTATGAACTTACAATATAAGGCATATGATTCATAAATTTGTCCATTATTGACAAAATAAAGCATAGTCGAAAGAGTTTTCCAGTAAAACATAATGTTACTGAAAGAAAAAAATGTTTAAATCCACTCGATTTGCACTTTTTATATTTTAAAAATATGTCAAAATATGCAGTGAAACAGATGAAATTGCCATAAACATCAAAATAACAATGTTCTAATTAAGTCTCCCAAACGAAGTGGGAGACATAGATTTTGATTTGCGATTTTTATCGAACATTTTTTTCTTCCTCTCCGATTTTGTTCGTTCGAGTCTCATTAACCGTCAGAGATAAGGATCCAAGATTTTCCAAGATTAAAGATCAATGTTTCTTGATGTGCCTAATACTATTCATTGTTTGATGGGGTCACTGAGATGTATAATGAGAAGTTCAAAGAGGAAAGGGGTTTACTATAGGACCCTATGGGGATTTTTTTTCATCGAAAAACGCTACGAGAATGACCAATAACCATCTCATATCATATATTTTATTATACACGGTGACTAAACCTATTAAATGACATTAAATGGGGTCATCCCCACCCCTCAAAGTCGATAATTTTGAAAACTTTCATGTGCAATTAAAATCCATAGCTTTAAATCATATATTTTATTATTCTCCGTAACAATACGCATTAAATGACATGTACCTCATTCTTTCAGTAGGGTGATCCCCACCCCCATCAATCAATAATGTCCAATTATCTCATAAACCGTTAAAATCCCCATCCCTAAACCATATATTTTCTTATTCCCCATGATGAGACGCAGCAAATGACACATACATCGCTTCTCCAGGGGGTTATCACCACTCCCATCAAACCAATCGTATTCAATTATCTCATAAACCGTTAAAATCCCCACATCTAAACCATATATTTTCGTATTCCCCATGGTAGGACGCACCAAATGACACATACCTCGCTTCCCCGGGGGGTTATCACCACTCCCATCAAATCAATAATGTTCAATTATCTCATAAACCGTTAAAATCCCCACCCCTTAACCATAAATTTTCTTATTCCCCATAGCAAAACGCACAAAATGACACATACCTCGCTTCCCCAGGGGATTATCACCACCCCCATCAAACCAATAATGTTCAATTATCTCATAAATTTCTACGGTCAAGCGCGACGTCATAATCAAGAAACGGCATAATAACGGCGCTGAGCGATTCCCCGTTAATCTTGAATTATATAAAATTAAAAATTGGTAAGAAACCCGACACATAAACCGTATATTTTCTTATTCTGATATATATCTCATTTACCCAAGGGTTCATCCCCACCCCTCGAATCAATAGTCTTTAATAATCTCTTAAAGCATTGAAATCCCTGCCCCAAAATCATATATTTTCTTTTTTCACATGATAAGACAAACAGATTGGTAAAAACTTAACACCCCACCAAAAGGGTCATCCTCGTCCCTCAAATCAATAATTTTTAATTATTTCAAAATCCTTAAAAATGTTTATTCCTTTGACACGTTTTAATACGCCATGTTCAAATCTCATAAACCATTTAACTCCGTACCCTGTAACCACATATATATCTAATTGCCATAAAATGCCTGTAACATGTATAGGAGACGCACTAAATTATTTTACACATAGCCCGGGGAACGGGGGTATTCCCTTGTAACAAATCAACAAAAGACATTGAGATCCTTGGCCTTTAATTATAAACATTTTTATTCGTTGTGAAATGCTCAGATATCCTCAGAGTTCATGTCCCACCCCTTTAAACACCGGATGTATCATCAGTGTTTCTGAATAGTTTCTAAACTGCTGGCCAGGTTATCATTATGCACATGACAAGACCTAGTGAATGCGCAATTGGTATTGTTCGCCGTTACAGTTATTACTCGTTTTCTATTGAATTATATGAAATTGTCGAAAATAATCAAATAATAAAAATAATGATCTTTTCTTATTACTAAATTATATCAATGATAACACAAAGATTTAGAAAAAAGGGAAAGCCGAAACATGGATTCGAACTATAATGTATGTCTACAAGTGTTACTCTCAACTCAACCTAACCTTGCGGCTACCGACATACACTATACAAACGTCGTATTTAAATATAAAAAAGGTGCAAAGCTCTATCCATATATTGTCTCGTATCATACTGATATATGTAAAAACGACATTTGGATATTAGCCGAGAGGTTTCGTCGATGTGTTCTTGAACTATGACACATAATTTACTTCAAGGAGCGAGTTCGAATCCCAGTCACGGCAAATAAAAATTTGCAAAAGTCAAAGGTAAGTTTCTAAACTAATACCAGCTGTGAACAGAAATCAGTAAATTAGCCAATTCAAACTTAATGAAATTAAGTACACAAAGGGAACAATTGAATATAACTTGATGACTTCATTTCAGTGACGGATTAAAGAAGCGTTGATTCTAGAAAAAGAAACCACGGTAAATGAATAGACTGATAGCAGTGGTTTAAGAATAAATATTCACATTACCTAAACAACCATGCCGTAAATATATACTACGTTCGCGATGACGCTATATTACATATACAATACATAGTCATTGTCGGAAAATATAAAATTTATTTGGGCGAGCTTTAGAAACATGAGAAAAGGCGAGCTTTAGCGAGCCTTTTTCCCATCTTTCGCAGCGAGCCCAAATAAATTTTATATTTTCCGACAATGACTTTGTATTGCTTTATCATGCAATCCCCTTTAGATGCGTAAAATACTTAAAATTAGGTTTGAAGTTGAAATCCAACTGCCATGAAAGGCGGGAAACGGCACGACGTCATCTGGTACATTCACTACGCTCCTTACGCTCTTCATGTAAACAAGTACCAGTAGACTTTATTAGGTCATTGACGTAATACGACTAAAGTTTATTCTACCCCTGTTATTAGACCGGAAATGGCTTGATTGCAGGATAAAATAATTTAGTAACGGTCCCTGTAAATATCTTAGATAGGCATTTTACAATCCAATAAACTTACTAAATTAGCAGAAAACCTGGAAGTGAAGTAGGTTTTCATAATTTTCCTTAATAATGGTATAACTGAATTATTCAAAAGATAAATGATACCTTATAGTAAAAAAGATGTTCAAATATATTATAAAACGTTATAGGGGGGAAACATGTCAGGAAATAATTGTAGCAAAACATTACTGTCGTCTGACAGGATAAGGGAGATAATAAAATACCAATGTTATTAATTTTGTAATAACCAAACAATAGAATAAATAAATAAATTTGAAAAAACAAAGAACTAAAAATAAAGTATATTAAACTGTGATTTTTTTACAGAACAAATACAGCAGACGGCATACAAATCGCGAATGATACATACATGACATACCAGCGAATGTTTATTATAATACTAACATAAGATATATTTATACGGGTTATGACATAGACATAATAAAAAATATGGATAACATAAAAGGTCAACAATGACATACCAATCAATTACAGAAACCCAACTGAGATAACTCCGGACAAAAATTAACATAAAAGAGTACAAAACACAAACATGAACACAACAGAGACGGGATAATCTGACTTGGTGCAGACACTGAACAGACTATGGACTAATACAGACTACATCACTCAATGAATTCTGCGGTCGCCATCATGAATTGGTTAGTCGGAAAGACGTTTCAACTTTTAAGTAAATATGTAAAGACAAGTTAAATCAAATACGAACTCGCGAAATATTCCTCATTTCCAATGTCTGATATTCCAACAGCCATGATAGGATACTGGTCTTGTTTTTCGTTCTGCAATGACGCTATATCAATGTCACATGTATATTGGGCCTAACATTCCCAGCTTATCCAATAAGTGCAAGCATGACGTAAAAGACGATTTATTTCTGTCATTACAGATGTTTAATTAGCATTTTCTACGGGACAGATTCAATACTCAACTTCACGAAACGGTTGACAATTACTATTAAGGATGCTCGCTGGTCATGTTTAGGTCTTTTTGTCAGATTTTCGAAATCCTCGGGTTTTATCCATTTCTTAAACATGAATGTTTTTTGCCCATGAACCCCTACTTTTTCTTTTATAATTCAATCATATATACCGTAAAATGGTAACTGACAAATCTTATGAAATCCTTTTTATTTTTTCATACATTTTTGAGAGACTTAAGTCACAAATGCAAAGACGAGGAAAAATCCAGAGAAAACCCATTTCCTGCAATTTTTCAAGGCCTTATAGCTCTAAAATGAGCACATGAACCTATATTTTTTTCTTGCTTATTTGCTTACTATTCATATGTTCTCTCAAACTAAAACGCTTATTTCAAATACTATTTATTTCCTATTAGACCAGCGATCATCCTTAATCTTGAATTTATTTTAACTCGGGAACGATTACTCTTAACAAACGACCGGGTATTGGAATATGAAAATCAAGATATGAGAACACAAAGTGTTTGAATAAATCTTATGTTGCGGTCACACATATGTTTTTAGAATTACACGTATGTTTCATGAAAATTATCATTCATATGTGTTTAGAATTACACGTATGTTTCATTAAAATTACTCCTTTTTTATTTTAAACTTTCCGTTCAAAATTTTAAAAAAAATTACCAGAAATTTCTTGATGCAGAGGTAACCCTTAGCTGAGTTTGGATACCTGTTTGTTTTAATTGTTTTGATTTTTGATGGTTGTGCTTATTAATTCATCATTAAATCTGTAACCGGTTTTCCAATCTCGATCCGCGAGCACTCCTGATGAGTTGTCAGTCAACGAAATGGCCATACAGTGCATCAAATTTATTTCGGTATTTTGTGATACGTTTTATTATTGGCAGACACTCGTCATTTGATATATGTGAATAACATGTTTAAAACATTCATTAGTACACATGCCTCTCATGACAACACAGCTGAGAGGTAATGTGAAACAAATGGAACCAAGTATTCGATTCAAATGAAAAATTTGGATGTATAAAATGTTATTAGAAGAATCTATTCTCTAGTTCACATTGCTAATTTCTTTTCTGTCTGGTTTTTTGATTTGATGGATGGATGGATGAATAACTGTTTAACGTCCAGTGGCAACCAGGTGCATATCAGGACGAGAACATGTTGATATGATAATGAATATGATCCCTGCTTTGTACTAGACCGACACGCTAAGTCGGATTTTTAATGTGCTAGCTCACGAGGTAACTGTCCGCAGGAAGACATATCACCTCACTCGGACACATTATACTGTCTCCGAGCCGACCAGTGTGCTCTCACTCCTAGATGCCGCGTGCTAGGCGGAGAAGCAGCAAATACCAATTTTAATTAATGTCTTTGGTTTGACCCGGCCGGGGATCGAACCCGCGACCTTCCGCACTCGGGGCGAGCACGCTACCACGAGATCACCGAGGCGGTCTTTGTTGATTTGATAATACGTTTTTTGTTCTTCCAGTTATACAGGTATCCTTGTGACGTTTGTTTGTTGTGTTCCATTATCCTGACTTTGTTATTTCCTTGGACCTCGAATTTGTTGAATTTTCCCACTGTTTTATCGCTCCGATATACTTTTGCCGATATCTAGTTGTGGTTAATAAAAACTGTTCTGTGTACAAGACGTTCATGGTTTTTACATCTCAACAAAACTATGAAAAGAAGCATTCAATCCTTAAATGAAACTAAAACAATTTTCTAGGCGTCTAACCTTTAAGAGATTATGAATCTTTTCTGCACTTTCAGATGGTATTATGATAGAAAATATTATTCTTTTTACATACAGTCATGAAAGCAGAACATTTAATTAGTTCTACACGGATGTGAATTTTATTTAACGACCAAACTTAACTTGATAAATTATATTCAGTATACACGGAAGTTACAGTGCCATAGGCATTTGGTAGAACAGATACCACCAGACTGTACGTTGAAATGTACTTTTATTCATGCTAATATTAATAAATGTTGCTCATTAAAATCTGCAACCACACGAATCGATCATCATTAATCCTAAATTTGTTAACAGAAATGGAGAAGAAAATTCATACGAAATGTAGTGTTCAAAACAATTAAACACCATCTGCATAGATCAACGAAGTTATTTACCACAAAAAAAAAAAAAAAAAAAAAACCATTGACACCATTTCAACTTTTGAGCGTTGGGTAACCTGGATAGGTAGACGTCCACCTTTTAGAACTGCAATACCACCTGCAACAGCACAAGTGTAAACATACCTACAAGAACGAAAATGATACTTTGGCAGCCATTATTCTATCATGTATAATACAGGATTCTTTACGGACAAATCAGGACTTTCAAAGCTGCATTCCGCTATGTCTGATGTTTGTTTGTACAACGTGATGAGAATCCAAATCCCGCAAGACAGAAAACATCGGGGAATATTACGATATAGTACGCTCAATCAACTCATTATGTTTAGCGTCAAATGACGTAATAATAATACTGAAGTTAAATTTAACACTTACGAACTTAATTATGAAACTTAAGGATGATCGCTGGTCTAATAGGAAATAAATAGGATTTGAAATAGGCGTTTTAGTTTAAGAGAACATATGATTAGTAAACAAATAAGCAAGATAAAAATATAGGTTCATGTGCTCATTTTAGAGCTATAAAGCCTTGAAAATTTGCAGGAAATAGGTTTCCTCTGGATTTTTCATTGTCTTTGCATTGGCAACTTCAGTCCCTCAAAGATGTATGAAAAAATAAAAAGGATTTGATAAAATTTTGTCAAATACCATTTTAAGGTATATATGATTGAATTATAAAAGAAAAAGTGGGGGTTCATGGGCAAACAATTTAAGGTTTAAGAAATGGATAAAACCCGAGGATTCTGAAAATCTGACAAAAAGACCAAAACATGACCAGCGAGCATCCTTAAATTTATCAACAGAAATGTACTTTGCCGCTTACCTCTATCTAATCTGGACAATGATATGTTTTGAGTAAATTATATAAAAATTATCAAAATTATAATTATATATAAAATGTGAATATAAGCCATGTAAACTGCTGCACGATAAACCAAATTTATAATTGGATTCCTCTCCGCGTTTTATATATAATAATTTTGACCACTTAATACGTACCTTTTTCGTATACTAACTAGTTTTAAATTAGATGTTACACGTTATTTCTGACGGAAGGCTACCGACATTGATCAACATCAGCCTCTAATCTGTTTAATAAACATGAAGACTCGTTAGGGATATAAAATTTATACCGGGGCTATTTCTAAATTAAAACAAAAAAAGTTACTAAAACGAACGTAAAAACTATATTTAAAGTCTTTTTAATCGTCTTTAAAGACATTGTATCCTGTTTATTAAAAATATGTTTTATTGAAAATAGTTTTAATTGCGTACAAAAGAAATGAAAGCACTAATAATCAGCTTCATATCTTTGTAATTAATGTCTTCATCATACAGAAAGGACACATCTATAGGCACAGTAAACTGTCGAACAGGAACCAGTATAACAAACATGACAAGTTGTAAAACTTAATGTCAGAAACACACTAGCTGCGCTAAAACGTATAATTATAAAAAGATGTTAAAGCTATATATTGCTTTTAGCATTTCTGCATTATTTTTTTTTGCTCACTTTACGGACTTCTTACAAAAAGTCATCTAATAGCTTTCATGATCTATCAGCACAGAGCCTGTTCTCTTAAGATCTGGCAATAATGGCTACCAAATAAATACGTATCTTCACATAGATTCCTTAAGGCAGTTGTTCAACTAGAAGTACACTCTGAACCAGAAAAATTGTTTTTGCTGACCTGCAATGAAGTTGCGATCGAATATTAGTTTGAGGATGGTCAGACCGGCAGGCGTCCACAGTAGGATTTCAGGATGATATTTTTAGTTTGTCTCAGCCCATTCGAACCAAATTTTGAGATGTTGTTAGACAAAATGAGACCCAGAAGCCTGTAGATTTTGGTGGTAATACTAGATTTTTCACTCAGAAATCAGAAATTTGAGAAATGTCGTTTCCTGATGAAAACTTTAGTTTCCCTCTGCTCATTCAAACCATTTCAAAATTTCCCAATGATATTATACTATATGAGACCCAGAAGCCTATTAATTTTGGAGTCAACCAGTGATACAGTTTTGCTTTAATTTGAAATAGCTTCCGGCATAAGTTTTATTCAGTAATCACACAATTTCATGCTTGTAATGAATAGAATGAACTTGCCTCAGATGATTTCTAACAATTTTCAATATATTGTTTATCAACATTGGACTCTGAAGTCTATTGAGTTTTGTAATAGTCAAAGAATAATTTAGGAGAAATATTTAAGTTTTTACTCAGAAATAACAGAATTGGCGTATTTACAACTGTACTTTACAATGAATGGTATGTTTCATAAAAACGTAATATTTTCTTAGTCTCTTGCAATGCGGAATGACTACATTAAATCTTTAGAATTTAAATTTTTGTAAATGCCCTGGAAGACTCTCAAATATTTATTTTTTATTTATTTTCTTTTAGGAAAAGTGCCTTGCAGCCATACATTTAAGTAATCAGTTATAAAAAAGCACTGGGCTGGAAGTTTTAATTTTAAAAATTGCAATTTCATCTTTGGTAAATATCCCGAAAAAATCTCTGACTTTTAATTTTTGGTAAAAGTACCTAGCGACGACCATCAGTTATAGGTAAAGTTAAGAAATAAAGTTATAGGTAAAGTCAAGAAATACCAAAGGGATATTCGAAGACGGGAAAAATCGTAACAACTGACAAACTCCGGAGAACAAAGAAGACAAGACCAAATGATACTTATATGAATGATACTTATATTGGATATTGGAATCGCAGAATTGATTTTCAAAAATTGAAATTCCATCTTTTAATGGCTCTTGATTTACAGAAGAAGAACATAGCAACCATTCATCATGAATACCACCATTGGTATATCAATTGCCGTAAGCTACGGAAGCCCATTTAGGACCTCCCAAAAATATAATTTGAATTTGATATCATGAATTAAAATCGGTATCACGAATTGTAGAATTCGTTATCACGGATTAAATTCGTGATCACGAATTTCTGGAATTAGTTATAACAGTTTTTGTAATTCATAATAACGGATTAAACTCGTTATCACAATTTTTTGTAATTAGTGATAACGGATTAAAAACGTGATTACGAATTGTATTATTCGTTATCACAGATTATATTCGTTATCACGAGTTTGTGTAATTTGTTATCGCAGTTTTTTTTGTAATTCGTGATTACGGATTAAATTCGTTATCACAGATATTTATAATTCGTGATAACGGATTAAAATCGTTATAACAAATTGTATAATTCGTGATAACGGATTAAATTCGTGATAATGAATTCCATTAATTCATTATTACGAATGTAATCCGTTATCGCGAATTAAACAAATCTGTTATAACGAATTCAATCTGTAATAACAAATTTAATCCGTTATCACAAATTGCGAAAAAACCGTGATAACTATTTCTATTTCTACAAATTTGTTATAACGAGTTTAATCCGTCATAACAATTCGTTATCACGATTTATACAATTCGTTATAACGATTTTTATCCGTTGTCACGAATTACACAAATTGTGATAACGAATTTAATTCGTGATTACGAATTACAAAAACTGTAATAACTAATTCCGAAAATTCGTTATCACGAATTTAATCTGTTATAACGAATTCTTCAATTCGTGATTTCGAATATAAATTTAGATTTTTGGTAGGTCCTAAATGGGCTTCCGTAGTAAACAGATACATTTCAAATATTGATACTAAAAAAAATATAATTGTACAGGCAAGCCAAATCGTACTTACTTTAAATTTAAAAAAAAATCTTCTTCATAAGATATTTACCTGATGTGGTCAAAAAGCACATCTTCGTTCATCATTATGACACTTAAATTCATAAAGGTTTTTTTTTTTTTTTATATATGTTACCTTTTAATTTGTCAACCTCTAACTATCCTGGACAAAGATATTTTTGAGTAATTTGTATACAGATTATATAAATTATAAATACTTTAATGTGGCTATTAGTTGCTGTGTGTAGTAATTAAAGGGGAAGTTATAATTCTACAACATTCCAGTCCATCTCTGCGTTTTATATATAGTAATTTTAACAGTCTACTTTTCCGGCAAACTTGAAAATGGTATCTTTGAAAAATTATTATGAAAATATTGCTCATAGGTTGTAAGGCAAAGTCCTAGCATATAAGTATAGTTTATTTCACTTTCAGAATTAAACAGAATTTGTAGCTGTAAAGACATTATATCCTGTTAAAAATAAAATTGTTTATTGAAAAAAAAATGTGTCCGAAAGAAATGAAACCACTAATATCAGCTTCATATATTTATAGATTGGTACATGACCTAATCCATACTGGGTATCATCTAGAGTAGTGCGAAAGCAGTCAGCAGAACTATTTTAAGTTAAATTGGTGAGAAGTTATGTCTGCACCTAACTATAGCAATTGGAGACAATTTTAATATAACTTCTTCAAGGCAGTTGTTCAATTCGAAGGACACTTGAAACCAAATCAAATTGTTTAGACAAGTTTCAACGAAGTTGCATTCGGTTATCAGTTTAATGAAGCTCAGACGGGAGGGCAACCACTATTAGTTGTCGGATAATATCTTTAGTTTGCTTCAGCCCATTCAAAACCAATTTTTGAAATATAGTAGGACTATTACAGATATGACTATAAACATACAGTTGATCCTGATGTACTTTTGATTTCGTGACTATATATGAGAAATGAAACCCTGTGGATTTTGGTAGCGATCATGATTGTTGCTAGAATATACATATAGCAAGGGGACAGTCTAAGACCAAACACAGTGTACTCTACACTTGTTTACAATTAGTTTCGTGTATTGTGTTCTGGTTCGCCATGTAAATTGTTCTCACCTCTTCACCCTATTTAATTACCTGTCCATTAAATTTGTTCACATCAGTAAACGATAAGTGGTGTAGTGTTTTGAAAATCCGTGGATTTATACTGGGTACCAATAAGCAAGCTATGCTATTTGTTCACCTAATTTGGAACATTTTGCAAATTTTGACAAAAATTGTCAGATTTATTGACATACAGACACTTCCACATCCTTGTATGACACATCACTGAGGAAAGACCGGAATTAGATTGTAAAAATACTTGTTATGTTTCAATACAATTTAAGTTTAAAAAGACCTAAGCTAACATGCATACGGACAAAATAACAAATAACGGAACGGACGAATAAGCGTAAAACTTTGACCCCGTAACCTTACGACAGGGCAAAAAAGACACGCACATAAATAAAACAGAGTAAAACCAAATACTCTTCAACCCCCCCCCCCCCCCCCAAAGAAAAATAAAAAAATCCACGAATAAAATGAAATAATATAAAAAAATATATGGAGATTGTTTACAGGAATCTTTCAGACAGGGTGTTTGGTTTTGTACCTAAAAGCTCGTCTAGTTCATCTAAAAATGCTGCGGTTTCGGAATTTGTCCACCCTCGACGACATTTTCAAAACACAAATGGAAGGCATTATATTTTGTCCAAACAAATGGGAAGAAATTGGGTATGTAATTTCAGTTCAGATTTTAGTGTAGTATATAAGTATAAAAGGCTGTTATTTTATATAAAATTGATTGAAAACGATATCACTATTTCTTTATTTGTGTAATATCATTCCATAATCTGTTTTTATTATGATATTTATATTTTAAAGTGGAGTTAAGTACCCAGTGTTATGTACACTGAACCCACACAAGGCCTACATTAACTATCTATTTAATGCTACGAAAACCTTGCGTTTAACACAACATGTAAACATTCATTTACGAATGAGAACGCAAACATGTTTTGTTTACGTGTTGAGTACATCCACATTACACTAAGTTTAGCTCAGCATAAACACGGCCTTCGTCTATCAAATATCCTGTACACCATTACATGAGTGTAAGAATAAAACGTATATAATTCTATTATTACATCTTAGTGAAGACTCTGATATCGGAATCAAGTTCCGGAGGAGGGTTTCTCCACAGACATATTTGTACTACTGTGATATAAATACATTAAAATGCACTATTCTAAAATTGTATTTGGAAACTAAGATAGCTCTGACCTTAGATGGCTTTCTGTCTACTGAAATGGCAATATTAAATATTGTCATTTGAATCTTATCTTCATTAGTACGGCTTACTGTTTCCACTGTCAACATTCTCGGTCTTGAGGAAAACTAACGACCATTGAAATATGTATATATGGTTGATATAAATTGGTAATAAAATATTAATACAAGTTTCAGTTAAGTGGTCCGTCCATTCTGCCTAAATAGTATAAATTTTTGTTTAGGGGCAATTTAAAGCCCGCCTCAGGGTGTGGGATTTTCTCGCTGCGTTGAAGACCCACTGGTAGCCTTGAGCTGTTTTCTGCTCTTCGGTCGGGTTGGTGTCTCTTTAACACATTCCCCGTTTCCATTCTCTATTCTATATATTTAAAAAAAAATGTCGCAGTGTATTTTTTCTTTCTATTGTAACAAAAATTTATATATTTTTCATTCCAAACAAGATATTTGAGCGACAGGATAGAGTGTCGAAATATAGTTCGTCCAAATGTTCATGATCCTTAACTTTAGTAGTTATTTGATAGTGTTTTTTTGTGTATAGTTTGACCGTAAATTCCTAAATGACATTTCCATGTAAATAAGTTTAGTTAAAATAACAATCCAAAGATACTAATATTAGATATAGTCAATTTATACTATGCTTTATTATATACGACGCATTTCAAGGAGTTACCTCTCATCAGCAGCATCAAAGCCGAAACATTTGGAAGACCAAAAAACCAAATTTTTTTTTAAAACAAGAAGTACTCATAACCAAAAATACCGACATAGGAAGCCAAATTTCAGCTAAGGAGATCAAAATCTCAAAAACAGAGTTTTTATGTATTCTAAAGACGACTGTTAAATAAATGTGCGCTTGGGACACCTTAGAGAATGGTACAGAACGGGATGTGATCTTACTGGTAATATCCCCATGGCATGCATCTTAGAATTGTAAATATTCAGATATCTGGAAAGTAATATAACACCTAGATCAGAAAATAAATATGGTTTACTTACAATTCAGATTTCTGGCTCAATCTCCTTTAGGTACGCTTCTGGCAAAATCTTCGGAAAGGCAAACAATAAAATACGCAAAATTGTGTACAATAGAACTAAACGGGACGGTGAGTGATGGGGACTAAAAAAACTCTACGTACAAAATACAGTTTAATTTCCAAAAAATATTTACAATATAGAATTGAATTTGTTATAGAAAGTCACAAATAAAAGCAGTAAATAAAACATTTTAAAAACAATGTTCATGATCGTGGTCCTAAACAACAACACATGCAACGCATTAAATATTTCGGAATTCTGTTTATGATCTTGGTCCCAAAGAACAACACAAGCAACGCATGAAATATTTCGGAATTCTGTTTATGATCTTGGTCCTAAACAACAACACAAGCAACGCATCAAATATTTCGGAATTCTGTTTATGATCTTGGTCCTAAACAACAACACAAGCAACACATAAAATATTTCGGAATTCTGTTTATGATCTTGATGCGAAACAACAACACAAGCAACGCATCAAATATTTCGTAATTCTGTTTATGATCTTGGTCCTAAACAACAACACAAGCAACGCATCGAATATTTCGGAATTCTGTTTATGATCTTGGTCCTACAATACAAGCAACTCATCAAATATGTTCGGAATTCTGTTTATGATCTTGATGCTAAACAACAACAACATCAACGCGTGATATATTTTAGAAATTATGTTTATTATCTTGATGATGAACAAATTCAAAAGCAATGCGTCAAATATTTTCGAAATTCTGTTTATGATCTTGATGCGAAAACACTACAAAATCAACGAGTCAAATATATCGGAATTCTGTACATGATCCTGATGCTAAACAACAACAACAACAATATCAACACGTGAAATATTTTAGAAATTATGTTTATTATCTTGATGCTGAACAAATTCAAAAGCAACACGTCAAATATTTTGAAATTTTATTTATCGTCTTGATGCTGAACAACTACAACAGCAACGCGTCAAATAATTTCGGAATTCTATTTATATCTTGATACTAAACAACTACAATAGCAACGCGTCAAATATTTTCGGAATTCTGTTTATCATCTTGATGCTGGACAACTACAAAAGCAACGCGTCAAATATTTTCGGAATTCAATATCCATTATGCTGTATATTAGCGGATTGACGAAAAATGGAACCATGTAGAGACGATATATCCAAATCATAGCTAAAAGTTTGTCGTTTTGAAAATTTTCAGAGTCGGGCAAATACATCCAAAAGTCAGGTTTATCCACTTCCAGAAACGAAATAACAAGTCGTGGTATGTATGATAGTATAACTATTAAAGATATGACTATAAACATACAGTTGATCCTGATGTACTTTTGATTTCGTGACCTCATTCTTTTCAAAGCTCTATTTGTAGTTCCGTAATTCATTGCTGAAATTGAAGCTTCGTCTGATGGTAAATTGTTTGATTCAGATGGCATTGTGTAAAAGAAAGAACGACCAGCCGTAACTGAACTTTCGTCAAATATTTCGTTCTTAAAATTTTCCGCGATCTTCAAAGTATGACCTTTTGTTTTGTTGACCCTCTTCGCTGTGTTTGAAAGTCTCATTCCAGATTTAAAGTACATAAGAACAAGACCAATTACACCTAACCCCTGTAGTGTATGTTCGATGATCTTATAATATATTGACTCGGAATGATGTCCTACATATTGTTTGCACTCAAAATGAACGAAGCTATTATTTGTTTGATTATGGGTATGTTGAGCAGTATTTGCAAAAACTACAAAGGGAACAGTCTCAAATATCACAAAAATTACTCCGCACAGTGCGTAAATAAATATTCTGTATCTTGATGGTGTCTTTTTGAATGGACGGCAAATTCGAACAAATCTCTGAAAAGCAATGGCCACGAGTAAAACACCTGAAGTTGCCTGAAAAAATCTTGCACCTATCCAAGCAATTTTACATGTTACTGGATTTCTCCAGGTCATCCATGAAAAGTTTTGTATTACAGATACGCACGAGCACACCACACTACCAATGCAATCACAGAGTGCTAAAAACGGTATAAACATTCGGAAATTTTGGGACGCATTCAATTTTCGCCAGTGGATGTGCATTACAAGAATATTTCCAATAACTGCGAAGAAACATCCTATCAAAAGATATATTGAATTCGGTAAGAGTAAAATAGCTATCTTGCTATTGTAATGCAAGAGCAAATCTGATGTATTTTGTTGCACCATATTCCTTTACTAATATTAACATAAAAATAATACCGTGCATGTATATCATCCCTATGTGGTACGTGTACGATGTATTGTATCTCACAGTTATATATTTATAACATTTTCAGTACTTCCGCATTGAGTTTTGAGTACAATTGTTAAAAGGAAATATTACAAGAATTTCAGAAAATCTACGTGTTGTTTAAGGTTAAAAGGTTAAGGTTCACCTAAATTTGAATAGTTCAAATTTTATGGATATATTTCCGGATTTTCATAGTTTCCTCATTGAGCTCTGGCGATGAAAAACAATATTTTGTTGCAGTATGAACATAACTGTTTGAAAACAGGCTCATAGACCTAGTAATTGAGTATTTTGATTTTTTTTATTCTACCTCCTTATATATATTTTGTATACAAGAATTATGTTATTCTGTTTAGATAAATTTATTTCTTTAAAATAAGAATATCCGAGGGAAATAGCTGGTGCCTCAGAGAGCAATAAACTTGTTATTATCCTCCTGGCCATTTATTTTACTTTACCAAAGACAAAAATGAAGAGAACAACCTATTGTATTCGATTGATATACGCCTTGTATCATAATCTTAATGTTTTATTTCCCATATACAATTCAATTTAATTGAGTTACTGTACCAGTGTATTTATCGATATACTTTCTGTGAAAAAATGTTTTAGGAAAATTGCAGGCACAACTGCTGAAGTCAATTATAATGGCCATCTGAAGTTTTTTGTAAGTAATGAGCTTGCATATTTTCTTTCTGAAAATTCCCCGTGATATGTGAAGTACGGCCTTTCATATGGGCTTGATGAAAATTTAATTTATGATATAAGAGATGTTTACTGCCTTATGTAAAGTCAAGAAATACAAAAGGAATATTCGAAGGAGGGAAAAATCGAAGCAACTGACAAACTCCGGAGAACAACGAAGACAATACCCCAAAAAATACGTGCATTACAATTAAAAAACTAAAAATATATGAAAAACATGGACCAAAAAACAGGGGATAGACACAGGCCCTCCGGAAGAGTAAGCAGTCTCTGCTTCCTGCAGGACACCCGCCATGCTGCCCATGTCAAATCCGGTATGAGGAAGGGATAAGATCAATGAAACAGGTTTATTTTCATTTTGGAAACGGTTTTTTTTTCATACCTGTCAACCAAGTCGTATATGACGTACATAAAACTTTAATAAGGATGACTCCAACTTAGGAGCAACATACCCTGTCTGAGCAACTTTTCTGTCAGGAGCGAGCTCTGCCCAGGAAGTCAATGTATATGTCACAAGTTCTGGATTCTGGGTTATAAAATATATACTCATACGCCGGCTCTTCTGGAATATTGCCGCTCAAAAATGGGAAGTTGATGATTGGAAAGTCAAAGTCATCCCGTTTGTCATAAAGATTTCGAGGTGAATTTCAAGATAAGATGCAGACTTGGCAATGTCTGTTGTATCCTTAATTTCGAGCTCATTGGGATAGATGAGATGTAAGAAATTCCATGAACGTGAATTGTTGAGTGATAAAACATCATCTATGTAGCGGAAGCGGAAATTAAAGGTACGAGCTAACTTCTTCTGTTTTTCCTTAAGAAGCCCATCAAGGAAGTCCGCCTCATATGAGTAAAGGAACAAGTCGGCCAGGAATGGCGCACAATTCGTACTCATAGGAATGCCAATTGTCTGTTGGAAAACACGTCCACCAAATTGAACAAATATGTTGTCGAACACATATTCAATCATCAGGACAATTTGGTCCTCTGTATATTTTTTGTTAGATTTAGAGTGGCTTTTAACAAAGTATGATTTATCTCTTCCAATGACAAGGTACGCGTATCTGCTGTTCCCATTTTTATTTTGAAAGCATCAATGGATTATATCTTTCAACTTCTCCTTCATTTGTGAATGAGGAATGATGGTATAAAGGGCAGAGAAATATTATATACTTATTTACTGGGTATGAGGGGAATAGTAGGTTTATGATAACAACTTTGCTCCGAATATCCAGTCAGTAAGTGTTGTATTCCACTGAACTTTGTCTTGGAGATATATTGTTTTTCTATGGATTTATCTCTTTTACAAGTTTTTATAATAATCATCTTCCGAAACATCTGAATTATTAATATTTGTTTCTTGAATATGGAATATAATGACCTAAACCAATCCTGTCACGGCACTGAAAATTCCGCGGAAGAATATCATACAAATATGTACATGTGATGTCTGCCAATCCAATAGTTTTTTTTTATGAAAGCATTATTGACTGGTCAATAGTACTTAGACAAAAACAATAGAAATTTTATGAACAATAATATTTTTATTATCCGTAAATTTCTAATAAAGCTAATACACTGAGTTATATTAAATTCTAATATTTCATGGATTATTTTTTAATGTATGTTCTTATATGACCTGCTTCAAAAGCTTTCAGTCTATATCCTTGTTAAAATATGGATATTTTGAAGTCTCCGTGAATTATTTCTCGAATAACTCCAAACCCGATTTGCATCGTCTTGTAATATTTTTATTCACTTGACAACTGAGGAGTGCTGACAGAATCTTAAATTACAGGTCAATAAAACATATCAAATTTACTAAGTTTTATTACAATGAGAGAGCTAAAATAGTTTATTGGAGAAATATTTCACGATGGCTTCAAAATATCCTGATTTTACCACGGGTAGGTTTTTTATTCCAAGTATTTGAAAAGAGCGTTAGTTTCTACCACATTATGAAACACCGCAACGTAGGTATTCAGTCACCATTACACAACGCAAGTTATACTATGACGTCGCTAAAGCTTTTGGGAACATTTACTTTGACGTTCTGTGACTTTGGAATCAAAATATTTATATTTTACCACGGAAAAGACTGAAAGCGTTTGAAGCAGGTCATATTAGAATTCTGATTGAAAAGCTATAACATATTTCATATTCGAGATAAACGCTGAAGGTGACGTAACGATAGACATCACCAATCCACAAAATGTAGTTACTATGCAATCGTCATCGCGTAATCATACAAAAAATGCAATTCCTTACATTTTCTTTTTGAATCGTTATAAACAGAACTATTATTCACGTATTATTGAATATATCAAGTCACATTCCATTCACTCCTTTGTTGTAAAAATAGTTTGCATTTTCACTTCAAGTTTTTACTTTCGGATAGGGTCAAGGGTTAGAGATTTACATGTACCCTTCGATTACATAATATGTAATGTCAAAGGTTTAGATGAACGATATCTACCAATCTGCTTTCATATCCGGGCATACAAATGAATAACATGGCCGTTGTTTTATGAGAAGCAGGAACTGCTTACCCATGCGGACCACACGATTCCACCACCGGTTTTCTTATGAGGTCCCGGATGTCCACCATTTTTAAATTTTTGTTTGTGTTGTGTGTCTGTTATTTGTTTCTTCTCATTCTTCCGAATGTCAGTTTGTATGTAAACAAACAACTAAATGGATAACAGGAAAGGTCAACAATGATATACCATCAATCAAAGCAACCCAACTGATAGAAAGCCGGACAAAAATAATATAAAAGAGTACAAAACACAAAAATGGACACCACAGAGATAGTACTTGGTACAGACACTAAATAGTGACGGAGTTAAACCAGTTTCATGGGTACCCAAACCTCCCCCTTATCTATCCTGAAACTCTGGTGTATAAAACACATTATGAAAACCGATACAGCATGATTACCAACAAGGTGACCACTTGCTAGTACTGAAAATTAGAGTGGAAGGTACATAATTTAGATAGCGGGGTCAGAATGTGCTCATTTTAACTGTAAAACTAGCTAAGGCTTTCATAGCTCCAGGTCGGATACTGTCGCTCTACTAAACGAAAAAATCTGAAATAACACTTCTATAAAGGGTTTAATGCTATCTCGTCATAGAGTTCAATAGAAATCGGCAGTATATATTTATGTCTCTGGTTGTATGATTGTTGGATGGGCTTCGGAACTTTATCACTTTGTCTTATGTGTTGTCCGACCATTTTTCGAATTTCAAGATTAATTATAAATATGAATAGAATAGACATCTAGGTGGTTTAATGGAAGGGGGGGGGGGGGGGTCATTGGGTACTTCACGAATTAAAGCACATGAAACGTTTCCTATATCAATTTATTGTTAATTTCCGTGTTGAAATAATAATGTATTTTTATACATGTAGGAAATAGACAGTTTATTCACGGTTCGCCAACATTTGGAAACACTAATTCACTTTTATCCAACATATATTAAACAACATTTGTATTACAATTAAAATTAACTGTATAGGGAAGTTATAGTATAACATGTATTGCATTCTAGGAATCTGTTTTTCATGTGTTAATTTTTAACAATTTATACCAAAAAAATCGGAAACAAATTACGTATATATATATTTAGTGTGTTGAAAACAATTTTTCTCAGTAACACCCCAAGAATTTCATTGTCATTTTTCCTCATCATTTATATCATAAATCAAAATGTCAAAATTTCATCGACTGAGACAGTATATGGGGAATGGATTTAGAGTGTTGCATCCCATTTTTTTTCCTCTACAACACATATCCAACAATTAACCTTCATTGTGATTTTTTTTATTGTTTCAGTTATGCTATATTGTGATGTTGCGTTTATTTCTTTCACAAAATAATGAAAAAAAAATGACAATGAAAGTTGGGGGGGGTTGCAGAGAATAAGGGGATAGGCCGGGATGCATCACACATATGTGCTTGTGGTATATCCTCTACGCCTGGACGCCGGGATATGGCTTAAATGTCGCCCACACGGCATAAAAAATAATCAATAAATCAATCTACCCCTGGAAATAAGTGTGAATGAAAACATTCCGAGTTGTTCTTAACAGAGCAGTCCAAGGAATACATGTAAAAGCTCAAATATAAATAAATAAATAAATAAATAAAATAAAAAAAAAAAATAAAAAAATAAATCGACACAAATCCCCAAGGTCCGAGTTGTCCGAAAATATTTACGTATAAGTTAGAGCCGTTTCAGATTTTAATTTTTATCTGATGTAACGCAGTTATAGCTGTGTTCTTTAATCGACAGAATTACATAAAGATATATTATTAGCATCAGGGATAAAAGTCATTAAACTTTATTTTAATTTAACAAATGCAAAATTATCTAGGAAGTAATAAATTTGTGGAAGTTCATGACTCAAAAAGTTGAAAATAGAGTTTGGTGTCTGACCGGAAGTGGAGATGAATGATGAAACATGGAAACATGTCGGATTGAGAACGTTCGAATTAAGTCATCGATTATTCCAGCATTTAAAGAAACATATCGACCTAGACGCATGAAATTTTCAAACAACACATTCATCCTCAATCAATCAAATTCTGATTTGAATTTGAATTGTTGTCTATTTCAATTTTTACGTGATGACGGCCCAAAAACATCGCGCCCTTAATTTTAGTAGTATAGATTGTACTTTGTCAGAAAATGTTTATTTTCGTTGACGTAAGGAATACTCTTATGATTTAGGACAACGAGGATTACATTTCCGGTCCCCAGATTATGCCTCCAGCACATCGAGTTGCGTCTTGTTTTTTGGTTTGATTCCTTAATTTAGCGTGAGATATAGATGTGAATGATGTTTGTGTTCATGCATAACACCCATCTGAGACTGAGGTTTTCTTTACATTATTTCAATAAAACAAAGGTAATTGAGAAACTATAAACATTATGTAGGTTTATGATGAAAACGATTCTTTTGAACATAGAATTTGCAGAAATTAAATTGTTTTTTTTTAATCTTCATTTACCTCTACGCAATCTGTTAAAGGGCTGGTAACCCGAATAATCCATAAAATAGAGAATGGAAACGGGGAATGTGTCAAAGGGACAACCCGACAGAAAAAAAAATCGAGGCTACCAATGGGTCTTCATTTCAGCGAGAAAATCCCGCACCCGGAGGCGGGCTTCAGCTGGCCCCTAAACAATCATGCATACCAGTTCAGCGAAATGGACGGCACAATAAACTCCGAAACATAAAAAATGAACCAAAATTAAAAAACACACAAGACTAACAAAGGCTAGTCGTTATATTCGCTCACTTCGATAACTCCATTAAAGCCTGACCGCCTATTGAAGATAACCTACCGAACGGAATTATTCTTGGATTGAAGAAAACCATATTCAATCTTACATCATTGTTCATATTCCATGTCTTTCCATTTCGACCGGAACATATGTCTCTTTCTGAGAGCAGCCAACGCACATGTGAAACGTATCGCCTTCAAGTCGTTACTGAAGTAGAGAATCGTATACGGAAATGCCTGAGTTATTCGATTTAGAGGGCTTGTGCCAATAGAAAAATACAGCGTAGGTTTACCGGAGAGGAAGTGAATCACTGTCCGGAGTTTAGCTCTTCTCTGCAACGCTCGGTTATCTAAATACCTGATCTTGACGCCTGGAACTGTTTAGGCACACCAAGGAAAATAAAGATATTAGGGTATCTTGCATAAAAATGTGCAGTAAAATGAGCATGGTCAAACGGACAACATCCGTAACAATTGTAAGTTCTTTTTCTCTATGCTTTTTAAATAAAAATTGAATGTCAGATGGCCTTTTTACTTGAACATTCCGGCCTCACTGTAATTCCAATTGCAGGTTATTTTAAATAAGTGCTGTTGCATGTTATTCACGTTTCTCCAACATGTACTTTTTCCAAACAATCAAATAGTAGAGAACCGTGAACACGCTAGATAAACAATTATTGTTGATTATTAATTGGTTTAACGTATGACAAATATCTTTAGGTTCTAAAGTTTTGACCACAGGCGTATGTATAAGGCCATGTGAGCTATTGCAATCACTTGGCATACATTGTCTAGTGTAAACTTTCCTTTAAAGATCTTCTTTGAAACAACTGGTCCAAACTTAGGTGTAATGGTCCTTGGGTGGTCCAAGAAAAAAGTAGGGATGAATTAAAAATTTTTTTTTTTCTCTGAAACTTCAAGGCCAGTTAGAACCAGACTTAGCGGTAATGGTCCGTAGTAGGCTCTCTTTCAGAAGTATATGCGATGATCCGGACTGTTAACCAAGATGGCCACCACAGCTGAAAATAGTTTAAAATATGACCTCTCGGGAAAAATCATTTAAAAATTCTCTTGTCTGAAACCACAGAACCAATTAGAACTAGACTTAGTAGCAATGGGCACTAGATGGCCCTCTTTAAGAATCGTGTCTGATGACCCGGACTGATAACCAAGATGGCTGCTACGGCCTAATTTAGTTTAACATAGAGCCCTGTGGGAAAATTCATTGAAAAATCTCGTCTGAAACCACTGAGCCAATGAAAACTAGACCTGATAGCAACGGTCCTTAGATGGTCCTCTTTAAGAATTGTGTCTGATGACCCGGACGGTCAACCAAAATGGCCTCCACAGCCGAACTTAGTTTAACATAGGACCGTTTGTAAAAAATCATTTAAAAATCTTCTTGTCTGAAACCACTTGACCAATTTGAACCTTAGATTTTTCTCTTTCAGAATTATGTTCGATGACCCCACTGTCAGTCAAGTTGGCCACCACAACCAAGCTTAGTTTAACATATGACCCTATAGCCAAATTGACTGCTACACTTAAATTTTAGTCCTGCTCAAGGTGGAAGTTTAATCCAGGTGAGTGATAAGTCTCTTGAGAGCCTCTAGTTTTACTATAGTCGTAGCTACATGTAGATATTTATTTCTGATAAAGCAGGATAGAACCACAGAAATGACGTTTTGGTGAATAGATTACATACAGAATTTTGTTCTAGTGTTATGGACTAGGGGGAAAAGCTGGCATCGTCCGATTATTCAGATTTATGGGCGGACACACAAAAACACATCAGCTTCCATTTTACATTTTATCCAGACAAAGATTACGTCACATACACAGTTACAACAGTAGTCAAAAGGGACGCAACTCCAATTCAACACTCACACAAAACTACACGACTATACGAAATACAGATATATAACATCCCGCCCCACAAACAAAAATTTCCTAAATTTTTACAATGGTCGTTTGTTTTGTAAAGTTTCAATTAACTTCTTGGTTGTAAGTCTGTAATTGAAAGTCCGAATAATTAAGTTGTACAATAAAATAAATATGATAAATTTCATAGAGTTCACAGAAAATACTGCTGATCCTTCGGCACACTAGTAACCATTATAAATCGCACGTATCAAGGCTGCACTTAACCTGAAAGTCTGGCATCCCTCAGTCCTCCAGCTGGGCCTTCACGCACACATTACTTTCATGCAGTAATACACATCTCAATGGCATTTCTTACTAGTCAAAACATGTCATATAAATAGCTGAATACAACTTTGATAAGATCATCGGAGACCTTAAACCCCTAATATAGTGACAATCATTCAAATGACAAATTTTCATAAGCACACATTATAAAAAAAAAATCGACTACTTCTCTCTCCCTCTCGTATCATCACTCATACACTACTATCGGCATAAAAAAAATAATGCTGCACATGAAAAATGTCAGGAAAATACATTCCACCTATAGTTTTGTTTATGATCAATATCACACCGCTAAATGACAAACTCAAACAAAACTGCAAGATTCTAAGTAAACCGTCCAAATATTCTTATAAACTTTTTTTTTTAAATATGCATACATATGAAGCTAATCAATTTAATGTCCAACTATGGCGATGCAATCATCACCATCAGAAGGTATTGTAGGAATTGGGTTTTTTTGGGTATAGTGTTGAACCTTTGAGTTAGTCTGGAAACTAACGAACGTGGCTTAGCGACAACTAAGTCTGGAGCTAGGCCTGAAACAAGTAAATGAATAAAACTAGAAGTCAGTTTTATGAAAGTCTGTATTTACCGAAAGCGCATGTAAAAGTAATATATAAGCAATAACAGTCACAATTAATAAGATATGTCAACATACAAATTAATATATGAGCATCCAATGCATACATGTAATATTTCAATATACAACAATGAATTGACATAGCATCCCACTTAATTGTGTATAATATGAATGTAGTGTGTTGCTTATATCTTAAATTATTTAAACCACTTCTATAATTAATCATGAAATGAGAATTAACCCAAAAAACACAATGCCCTATATTGAATGTCATTAAATGACAAAAATCTAAAAATATTAAGGGGAAATAACTCTGTTGACAATATGAGATAAAGTAGTAAATGTATTCTAATGAAATAATGAGCATGTACATGTAATGCTAAATTTGATCTGAATACATATGCTTTATAAATGTTTTATGAGGGGAAAGATTATACATTTTAACTTATAGAAATTTGCTCAAGCCGAATAAATAAGACAGAAAAATGATTACGACCTTTGAATAAATTTTTACATAAAAACACAGAAAAATAATTACTGTACATCAATCGTTAACGCGTAAAGTACAGAAAAATAATTATCTTCTCCAAATAAAATATTCAGAAAATGTAAAATAACTTTCATATAAACCTGAGTATTTATAACAATTCTGAAAATAAAATCCTAAATTATCATAAAATATAAAACATAAAAAATAATAAAATTTGGACTCACCTGAAACAAGTAAATGAATAAAACTAGAAGTCAGTTTTATGAAAGTCTGTATTTACCGAAAGCGCATGTAAAAGTGACGCTTGGTAAAAACAGCTACAAAATCTAAATTTTGGGACTTGTTTCAGTTCGTCCAATCAAATTTGCGAAACCCATAGTTACGGCGTAATAATTCAAGAGTTTTAAGTGTCAAAGCTACTTTTTTGCACGTATAAAAAATTAAGTAAAAAGGCCTAATTAGCTTGACCAAACCGGACATCTGTTGTTTACACCTCGGCTTAAATTCACCAGAAATAACAAAGGACTTCATTTAAATGACATGTTACCTTTGTCTGATTACTCAACTCAAAATCAATACCTAATACTATTTTCTAATAAAATATATACTATTATGTATTATGTTAAAAACTTGTTAATTCAAATAGTACTTTTTTTTATAAATTATCAAATGTTTCTATAAAAAATTTAAGAAAATTAAATTTTATTGCAAAATTATTAAATCTGAAAAATTGTCTCTTTAACTGGAAACTTTATTCAAAATATTAATCTAAATAATTAAAATTTTATCATTTTTGCTGAAAACAAAATTTCCATCAAAAATATAAAATATATTGCAAAATCACAACATAACAGTATTCCGGAAAATGTCCAATATATGAAAGTCGGCGATCACTGTATAATGAACAGGTCGAAAAATAAATCGGTCATCATATCTAGTAGATCTGTCATCTTCAAGACATCAAAGTTCAAATTGTAGATTATAACCATGGAGATGCAATCGTCTAATTAAAATCCAAATGTTATCATAGAGTTTTAAATGCATAAATTTTTAAAGTTGACGTCGAAATATGAAAGTCAGTCGGCGATACAGTTAACACCGGATAATAAGCTGATGACGGGATTACTTACAGTTCAATACACATTTGTATACATGAACATTGCAGACAACGAATCGCACGTGCAGACAGGATACACAACAATATACAAACTGACAAGACATGGTCTGGTTGGTCCGCAAATGAAAGTTCAAAATAATAAAATCATCCATTGCCAAAGTTAGGTCGGTAATAAATCAAACTGGAAACAAATGTTCAAAATTATAATGAATATCCCAAACTGATAAGTAATGTAAAGTTACACTGATGGAAGCCATGATCGAATGAGGCTGCGAAATTTGCTAAAAGTTTTCAAACACGAAATATCAATAATCAGTCGCTGAAAAAGTCCAAAAGTTGCTGAAACTGCTAAAATTGATCTTCTTTTAGATTCTCCACCATGTTATGGACTAGGGGGAAAAGCTGGCATCGTCCGATTATTCAGATTTATGGGCGGACACACAAAAACACATCAGCTTCCATTTTACATTTTATCCAGACAAAGATTACGTCACATACACAGTTACAACAGTAATCAAAAGGGACGCAACTCCAATTCAACACTCACACAAAACTACACGACCATACGAAATACAGATATATAACACTAGGGTATCGGTTTTCTTTCTTTCTTTCTTCTTGTTTGGTAATAGAAAAGAGAATGGAAACGGGGAATGTGTCAAAGATACAACAACCCGACCGAAAAGAGGTTACCCTTAGCTGAGTGTGGATTCCTGTTTTTTTTTTTTTTGTTTGGGTTTTTGATGGTTGTGCTTTGTAATTCATTATTGTATCTTTAACTTGTTTTCCAACATTTTTATCTCAAGCATTGCTGATTAATTGTCAGTCAATGAAATGGCCATACAGTGCATCAATTCATTGAGGTATTTTGTGGCACATTTTTTTTTAAATTTTAGGGTTTTTCTTGGAAGAACATAAACCGTTTTAGTCGTGAAACAGTTAACTCCGGTCCAAGAGATTCCAAAAAAGAGCCATTTAGCATTGTAGGGGAGATAATCTAAATTTATTTGTACATTTAAGACTGATGCATGTGAAAGTTTTAAAGGGGAATCACGGTATTTAAACTACCAATAATATTTCTTTTAAATTTTACATGCAAATAGATCATGAGGATCAACAATTTTTAATCCAAAAAATTATTTGGTCATCCATGCCGTTTCAAATTCATGACGTCATCAATTATGTAAAATTTAAATAGATGTTTTAGTACATTAAAATTCAAAATGAGGTTTTACGGTATCAAAAGTTTGATTCTTGTACATAAAGAGAATCAATATATACATTCTGCCAAAACAACAACTTATTTTGCCAATACAACTTCAAAAACTGTCATTTTCTGTTTCTCGGCCTTTTTATCTTGCATTTTTATAAGACTTTTCGTGTATAGAAAAAATCTACCAATAATATTTTTTTGAACTTTCGAAAAATAATCATCTTGGAAGACAGACATTGTGATATGCAAAAATAAAAAATGGGATCACCGACCAACACGTAGGTTTGTTGAATTTTCAAATTTTGGCGCGAACCGAGTGATTTTCCCTTCAGGAATAACGACGTCGCAGCGTTTTATGCGACGCATGAGAAGTTAAACAAGTTGAAAAATACCGTTTTTTAAGCATACAGATATAATTTTTTTAATGTTTTTTTTCGTTTTTTTATACAGTCGTTTCAAGTCAAGCGACGTGAAAAGTACTATTATAAGATCTATTATTATCAATATACATTTGACATTCATCGTTAGGGACGTTAGTTTCACTGACTCCCCCCCCCCCACCCCTCTCTTAACTTAATTTGGGAAAAATTGATTGACCAATATGGGCATATGCTTTGAGAGTATACTTTTTGTATCATAGGTCCTGTTTTTCCTCAACAATATATGTTTGTTCTGTATATTAACTTGGACATTACTTGAATCCGTATTTTTCAATCCGAAAATCGATGTTGGATAACAAAAATTGCAGCGATTTTTACCCCCCACCCCAAACTATTTGAATTAAGTTTTTTTATCCTACATTGACCTTTTGATCTCTTTGGAAATTCAGAGGGCATCAAAAGTGGAACAAGCTGAACAAAGTTTTAGAAATATGTTTTTCTTTGATTTAAATAAAGTGAGTAAAACAGAGTAATTGTAACATGTGTAATGTACATCTAAATTAGTATTTTCTTTCGAATGAAAGTTCAGGGACATTTTTTCACTTGTAACAATGATTCCGTTTAAATGACTACCCTTTTATTAAATTTATTGTCTGAAAAAATCGTATGATGATACACATACATGTATACGTATCTGAGACCAAAGACATAAACGAAAACTAAAATTTGTTCGGGGGATATAAAATCCCGTTTAACCCACTTAAATAAGCTCGACGGTTTCATATATACAGATCTGTCCAGTTCTTCCACGTTTTGGAAAAAAAACGTAACATTTTCAACGGTGAAGATAGATGTCATAAATCAGAAACGGCATAATAGCGGCACCGAGAGCGATACGTGTAAACAATTTATTGATTCTCCTTTAACAGATCATGTTTTATGCACCTGTCATTGAAATACAAATGTAAGTCGCGTGGGTGAACCCAAGGCGGTCATGTTGATAATTGAATATACAGGTGAAAAGAAAATTTAGTTACTTGGGTATAAAAACGGTTTTAAAGAAAATGTTATGGAATAAAAGTTATAAAAATATTACTTTAAAAATGACTGAAAAAATCAGAAATGATTATGATGTAATTATTTTCATCTTATAGTTGTTAGTAAATAACTGATTTAGTGAAGAAAAAACTACATGTAATTTCAACCACTAGGTCTTTCATTTAACTATCTCACAGCACATATCTTCAGAATGTATACATGCCATTTTTATTTTTTTCATTGTATTATATAAATTACATTCTAATTGGTTAATTATAGCAATAAAAAAACTAACTTTTTGTTGAAAAAATAAAAAATAGTATTTTGACTTTCGATTTTTTTTTCAGTGAACGGTTAAATGATTTTTTAAATTTAATTCACTATTTTCAGATATCAATATCACATGATAGAAATCAATCGCATAACCTTTGTAAAAAAGGATTCACTTACATTCTTAGAATAATAATCATGATAATTAATATTATTTCTGTGTTACTTATTTGGTAGGTTATTATCTCTAGCTGAGACTTATAACATCATTCATATTGTTAAATATCAAATTTTTTCCATCGTTTAACCTCGGGTATTGCACCACTCAACTGGAATAAAAGAAATGGTCAATTTATAGTACAAATAATAATCAAATCTCCTTGGCTTTGAAATCATATCACTAGCTGTTTCATCAATAAGATGTTTAAGTCATATAAAATTTACGTAGGGGTTATTGAATATGAAAAAACCCAATAAAATCTAATGACTACTAATATATATTGTGATTTCTGCAAAAAGTTTCATTAGATAAATGCTATCAGAAACTTAAAAAACACTGTTTTATATGTCTCTGATGCCATGCATTATATGTGCCCGAAGCTTTGTTGATAATTACACAAACAATTTTAATATTTTGTACAGATATTGAACTTTGTAGTTTCATAATTCAAGGTTTGCGAAAAATATGGAACTGGAACTAGAACGATTTAAAATATTTTTATGTATCGAGTTTAACTTCTTTACTTTAAAACTTTAAACAGGATTGTTTTGGGTATTTTTATAATAAGGGTATTGTAATTCTTCAATATTACAAAATTATTTTGGTAATAACTTTGGTGTCTTTTTAACTAAAAGTTAGAAACCAAATTTTGTTACTTCAGTGCTGATCAGCTCTTTAGTTTTTTTTGTATTTGTATTACTTACAGGTTAAAGATGCCCTGAGAAAGAATAATCAGGAAACATATTTAAATGATAGAATTATACGTATACGACAATTTTATGTTGGTTAATAAATCTTGTTGAGACGCGAAAGAAAATATAAAATTTTTATCATTGTTTATAAAGGTTAGTTTTGTCATGTGAAATAAAAAAATAAACATATACTTGAATAATTTCAATAAGATAAAAGGTTTTTCATGCACTTTATGCGAATGTGATGCATATTATGGTTGTTATACTTAAAAAGGTATCCGGACCATAAATGACCACGTGATTATTCAAAAGTTCCCGGATGTTCCATACAACGCAAATGAAATGACCTCGGTAATTATCGGCAAACTTCGGAAATGCCAATATAACTAACTTATTTTTACAGACTCTGCATATAAGCAACAAAGTGTGTTTCAACTTGAGAAAAATATATTTACAAAATTCCAGCTTTAAATTGTTTGTTTCAGCTATTCACGGTAAAAAAGAGATACAATTTTCGATCATGATCTATTATGGTCCGGATACCTTAATTATATAAAATTTCATAAGAAGCGTATCTCCCTTTTACATTTAAAATTCAATAGACGAAATCTTTTTGTTTCCCTAGAAGATATGTTTGAATAAAATCAGGTACATGAATGTTCAATTGTTTTAGTTACTATTAAGGTAATTGTATCTGCTAGCCAAGTGATACGACCAATCAAAACGATTAAGATACTAAAAGTCTGAAAAATCCGTTCCCCAGACTAAAATTTACAGACATTAGGTTTCGTCCAGTGACAATCAGTGTATGATGGAAAGAATGACAATGTAATCAAACCAACGTTTTAAAGTAGTGCCAAAAAATTATTGAAAGAACAACCTTATATGTATAAAAAAAGCCTTTGCACTGACAATTGATATATCACTTAAGAAAGCAATTATTGTAAAACAGATATTTTAAAGAATTTATTATCATTACAATAAGACAATAAGCACGGTGTTAAAATGTCATTTTTTATGTCAATTGTCAAGTCATGCTTAAGTCTACTATTAATAGTTGTATATTTGATTTTACTTCCTCTCAGGGAGTCGCTATTGTCAATAAATAATCAGTTTGTTTTTAATTCATTTGTACAGACACTGTGTTCTGGCGGAGATAATATTATAAGTCAACAGTTCTTTTTTTATATAAATGATCAAATGAATCAACTTTATATTCTGTTTTTTTAGGGGGGAGGGGGGTTAGATTTTAATGTTCGTCTCATATTCATGTTCACAATCTTTATATGTAACAAATCAAATTTGCCCCGAGTTATTTTCTAATTACAATCCTTTATTTGATATCTGTATTTTTAGTTTTTAACTTAAGTGTCTTACATGCATTATGAAATAAATATTTTTCTCATATATATGTCCGCCATCCTTAATTGTACAATATACCTACGTACATTGTATCATATCGAATCTTTATGTGATTTAAATTGTAATTTACTGAATAATCTAAATTATCAGCTAGGCACTTGAGCTTAACCCACAAAGCATTCTTCCACGTTACCTGCAGGTGGTGGCTAGAGGAGATGTTTGTTGTAGGTTTGTGATGTTACAACACGAAAAGCTTTACCTCGGGGTAATTATAAGAATATGCCGGTGAAAATCATCCCATATGATATAAGAATAAGTTGTTTTCTGATTTTAAATTTAATGATAAGCTAATGTACTCATCTACTTCTGTCTTAATTTGTTTACATGAAAAAGTGTAAGAATATGATAGTGACAATCACCCCATATGATATAATACAATTTCGAAAGATATAAGTTGTTTTCTAAAATAAATAGGATTTGAAATAGGTGTTTTATTTTGAGGGAACATATGAAAAGTAAACAAATAAGCAAGAAAAAATATAGGTTCATGTGCTCATTTTAGAGCTATAAGGCCTTGAAAATTTGCAGTAAATGGGTTTTCTCTGGATTTTTCATTGTCTTTGCATTGACTTCAGTCTCCCAAAGGTGTATGAAAAAATAAAAAGGATTTCATAAAATTTTGTCTAATACCATTTTAAGGTATATATGATTGAATTATAAAAGAAAAAGTGGGAGTTCATGGGCAAAACATTTCATGTTTAAGAAAATGATAAAACCCGAGGATTCCGAAAATCTGACATAAAGACCAAAACATGACCAGCGAGCATCCTTAAATTTAATGATTTGTTCCATCATTAACTATATTAAGCCCCATATTAAACCAAACAAATAAGGAAGATAGTGTACTCATCTTTTCTATTGCCAGTTTAAAAGACAAATGAATATAAATGCTGTGGAATAGCTCATGCCACAAAATAATACAAGAAATATGTTTGAAATTTTATACAACTTTTAATATGTAGTGAAAATTAGATGATAAGTCCAAGTTCATGTAAATAAATGGTCATTACAAGACAGTACAATATACAGATATTCATGTAGGTACATGAATTGAAAATTAAATAATAAGATAAAGTTTTCAGTGTGAAAATACAACAAATACATTGCATGGTCAAAACAGAATAAATGGTCAAATTAGGCGACATCATTTTTCGTAGATTGGTGAAGATTGGTGACATATTCCTAGATTCTTAATTTCCTAAAAGTCCTAGTGAATATAGTCTTTTTTTAAAAAGAAATTAAAAGGTGTTTTGCACTGAGAAATTACAGTAACCGCCGATATAGAATGTAAACTGGTAAATCTGGTCCTTTTTTAACTTCATCCAGATGATATGCAACACATTGAATAAGCATCAGAACAAAAAGGAAGAACAACGAAAATTTCTATATTAACATTCATCAGGTAAGCTCGTGATCTAAGCATTGGAAAGCAAATAAGCATCACAATAATATAAATGTAAGAAATTAAAACCAAACGTAACCAAACAGGCTAGTCGAAATCCAGTTATTTCAAATTTCAAAAAAGAAGATTTTGGAACAAAAAGCATAGTATTATATTTTGCGCTAAACATGGTGATACATACTGGAATTTTATGTCCGAAAACGCATAAAAACTTTTAGAATGAAAGGATCTTGAAGTGAAACAACCCAGTTCTAAGAGATTGTTCTTTGTGTATATTTGTCAAATTTATAATGTCAATAAAGTTAAATAGCAAAATCTTTTTAGTCTTAAATGTCGTGTTTGGAAACCACCTTTTAGATAGGAATTTTGGCATTTTGAAATCTGAATGTTAGAATTATAAGACAATTTTTTGTTTGAGTCGTCAAGGGAAATATACAAAATTTATTATTGTTTGTAAAGGTTAGTTTTTTTATACCAAAAAATGTGATTTGGAATGGGGAATTTCCATTAGAAAAAATTAATACAATTGTTGAAAAAAAAATTAATAGAATAAATATATCATATCAAAATATCAGCAAAAGAATATGTAAGCGACAAAAAAGAGAGAAAAGTCAGTAAATCCGATATCAAAGGAGAAAACTAATTCATGAGAGTGGAACACTACCCCCCCCCCCCCCACCCCCCCAAAAAAAAGTTAGCCATGTCTTAAACGTGTATGATGTGGCAGCAATCTCGCCCTGCCGAGAACGTCATCCTATATATCACATGTCTCACATTCTTATCAAAATAAAAAAAATAAAAAAACTTTGGACTGTTATTTGTTATTTTACTTCAGAATGCAATTATTCTAAAACAGCTGGATATTTTTAACAATATATTTTCACGAATCTATTTTATTGTGTTTCAATGTCATTTTCCCTTCGTTCATTGTCAAATCATACCCCAGCCTGCAGTAATTATTTGTATCCTTTATTATATATTTTATTGTACTCCCTCTCAGAGCGTCGTTATTGTCAATTAGTAATCATTTGTATAGAATCTGTCTTCCCTTGGAGATAATACTTGATATATACTCGAGAAGAAACACAATACCGTAATTGACTTGTCCAAAGAAAACTGTCTAACCCTAGAACTGTTGGTCGGTACCGATGAGCAGTCTACAGTTCTTTTTCTTTATGATATCAAATTTATAAATTGAATGGTATATCTTTGCTATAGTTATTATCTTCAGTTTTTCTTTATATTTAGATTTTAGTGTTCTTGTCATCAAAATGTCCACGTTCTCTATAACCAAACCAAATGTGCCCTGAGTTATATTTTAATTACACTCCTTTATTTGATATCTTTATTTTTCGTTAAAATAAAAGTATTAATAACAGTACTTTTTCCCCAGTAGCCGTAATTAATTATTGTGATTCCACTTTTTCATTTATATTGTGGGTACTTCCATGATTCTCGCGTGAAGTATGACGATCCCACAAACAAACTGACGTTGCTGAGTATATGCATTTTGTTTCCAAAATTTCGGATATACCAAATTGTTATTTCAAATGTGCAGAATGTTAATAATATCCGGAGTTTTCCAGATTTTCATAAATCAGTTGCGGATGTATGTGAGAGACACAGTATAGTATGTTTGTAGTCTGTATTTGTACAAAGTATCATAGGGTGTCTTCCACCCATTCCTACTTTTTAAGAAATCACGATCCCTTCTGTTCCTCGTGCCATTTACAATATAATGTTTTGGTATGTTTATATCATTTAAGGGTTAATTAAATGTCACCTTAGATTTACTTGTATTTTGCAAATTAGAAAATATATTTCATACATTATTTCAGTGTAAGTAAGTAAAGTCAAGAAATATCAAAGGGGTATTCGAAGGAGGGGAAATCGAAAACAACTGACAAACTCCAGAGAACAACGTAGACAAGACCAAAACAATACAAACACTACACTTAAAATAAAAAAACATGAACAACATGGACCCAACCAAAACCGGGGGTGGACTCCGTAGACTCATGTTAATTTTATACAGTTTACTTCCAGCCAAAATCCAATCCGTATACAAAAGGTTCTTGAATTTACTCAAAGATGTACATGTATGCCACTAACACCAGCAACAACTACAGCTTACCACTATCTTTCTGGACTATGAAGTCGCCGTCAGACATGCAGCATATTCCGTATTTCGTGGCATTAACGCAAAAGGCTGTTTTCTTTTTCACTACGCCCAAAGCAACAGGAGAAAAGCACATGAAAAAAGTATAAAAAGGACAAATATACCTACGGAGCAATCAAATAAACAATCCATTGGACAGATAAAACCCGAGAATATAAATGAACAACCACATGCACAACAAATAAACACAGAAAACTAAAAAACAATGAACAACACGAATTCCTATAAAAACCAGGAGTGAACCCAGGTGCTCCGGAAGGGTAAGCAGTTCCTGCTCCGTATACGGCACCCGTCGTGAAGTTCAACAAAGTCAATCTGGGGAAAGCCACAAATCGGTGGAGGCACATAAAAGGTTACGACAGTGGGAACAGGTCGAACATCATCTTAGATGTTGGAAAACTGTAATGGTTAATCAATTCGTGATGACGACTGTAAAATTTACTAAGTGATGACATCAACTGATCCCTGATAAAACCCTGGTTAAGAAGCTTTTGTGACAGCAGTAATCCTCTTTGTCGAAAGTTAGGGTAACTCATGCATGCCCTTGAAAATCGGATAAGCTGAGAAACGTAGGGGAGGCTATTATCACATATTATGTCATTTAGTAAAGCGGTCGTGGATTCTGCTTTGGAAGGCTAAATCTAACAAAATATTCCAGTAAAAATTTCTTTCAAGTAGTGAAATGCTCAAAATGAGCACCATAGAAATGGAACGCTCTGACTTTATTTCAGATTTTAGTGAGTTACTTCCCATTTACTGTTTCAGTATGCATATTTGAAATGGGTATTAGTTACTTATTGTAAGTCATATCTTTATAAATGGGGAATGTTTGAATTCATTAAGACCCGTAGAAGAATAAAATGGACCATTATTTAAATAAAAGAGACAAAAAATACTCTTTAAGGTTCCACTATACAATTATAACTTTATTTTCTAGATATGTGTATGCATGGACTTAAGTGTCATGTCCATCTGACATTGACCGTTGTTGTAGATCAGCATCAGTTTTGTGGGGTTTCCACAGTTCCCTTTAAGTAAAACTTGCAACATAAAAATCTTATAATTCAGAACGTTTTAAAGATAGATAAAATGTAAAGTCATGTCGACGCTGTCATGACAAAATGGATAACGGGAACGTTCAACATACCAATCAATGAGCCCTCCCAACAGACAGAACCCATACAACAAATTACATGAAAGTGCACAAATCACAAAGATAAACATGACACACAGTCAGCATAGTCCGTCCTGATAAGGACTCTTCCGCCAACCCACCAACCTTCATCTTATCTATCCTGACACTCTGGTGTATAAAATCCAATGAGGAACCAGAGTGAGTTATCTTTTCCTAACCAATGTAGGTAAGGGAGATAATTAAATTCTCATCCTTTTGTCCTCAGGCTAAAAGAGAGACAAATTCATTATCTCCCTTACCTACATTGGTTAGGAAAAGATAACTCACTCTGGTTCCTCATACAGTATGATCTTCTACAATTGCTTGCTAGAACTACAAAAAATAGTTATATTGTATATAATTTAAATATCATGATCAAAATGTGTTCGTATTAACTGTAAAACTACCTATGGTTCTCATAGTTGCTTTCGGATACTCTAGATATATTAAGCAAAATTTATTTTCAGTGGAAAACCTGTATATTTATGTAATTCTGTCCATTAAAATATACAGCTACAACTGCGTTACATCAGTTTAAAGTGAAAATCTTAAATGGCTCTATAATGTACATGTAAATATTTTCGGACCTGATGGATTCTTGTCGATTTTTACTTAGTTTCTCTAGCGTTAGCTTGTATTCCTTATAAAACCATGAAAAATTAAACAAAAATCACAATGAAGGTTGTGGGGTAATGTAGAGAAAAGGGGGGTGCACTGAATCCATTCCCAATATACAGTGTCATTCGACGAACTTTTGACATTTGATTTATGCTACAATATTGTGATCTTGCGTTTATTTCTTCAGAAAATATGATGTATAAGACATAAAAATATTACCCTACGAAAATGGTGAGATTCTCAGTTCGTGGGATATTCCACCTTTTTCGGATACCCGTGAATGGTAGTTTCCTTGTTCAATAAAAATCACATGAATAAGGCCTTAATCAGTTTGTGACCGTATATCCTATTTTTGTTATGGAACGGTCGATTTTTTTTTGTGGTTAATTATATGGCCAATGCATATTTTGTATTATATTTTCATTGTATAATCATTGAATTTGATTTTAGATTTCTTCTGCGTTGTTGTTTCATATAATATATTCAGATATGTCGTCAATTTCTCACAAATATGACTTCTGCTCTTTTATAACATTATTATTTTTTAGAAATTGCTTCTAAATACACGCATATTACTGACGAACATCATCGGCCTTTGTAGACGTTTTGTATATTTACATAGAATTCCAAATTATCATTAAACTGTCATGAATGTGGAGCGATATGTTATGTTTTATTTAGAAAGTTTGGGTTATGGCATGCATAATTAAAAAAAAACAAAGATCATGAAAATTTAAATACAATGTAGATAATTTTTACTAAAAAAATATTTTATTCACTATTTTTCATCATTGCATGACCTTCTACATCCATTTTTGTCCGAAGCAATCGGTATAGCTTTTACCTTACAAACGCTTGACTATAGTACATCTGGAATCATGGGCATTGTCAATTATCTGCTCTGTGAGTTAACAATAATGGCGTTTATTGTTAATATCTTGCTATGTTCCGTGGGTGAAAATTTAGATTCATATATACTTAAAATCTTAAATTACAAAATAATTTTCGAGTAGGTAGAAAAATAATGTTAACTCTATGAAACCCAGAGCAAACACGTGAACAACTAATTGTAATGTACGCTTCCAGACTATATATAGAAATATACAGAGGATATAATAACGCCATTCATTTTACAGTCACCAGACCGAATTGATTGACGGATACAAAGTTAAATGAAACTATGTTTGACGGCTTCCTCCCTCGAATCGAATTCTAAAGCAACTACTGGGATTTAATAAGAGTTCAAATGACTTTTTAGCTCACGTGGCCTAAAAGGCCATATGGGCTATTCTCATTACTTTGAGCCCGTCGTCGTCGTCGTCGTCGTAAACTTTCCACATTTTCATCAACTCCTCTGAATCCGCTGAGCCAATTTAAACCAAACAGTGGTTGAATGGTCCTTGGATGGTCCTCCTTAAAAGTGTTTTTCCGGGCTTCATCAAATATGGCCGCCATGGTCGGACACATTTTAACATTGGACACAATGGGAATTTTAACATTTTCGTTATCTTCTCTGAGACCACTTAGCCAATTTGAACAAAACTTTGGTGGAATGGTCTTTGGGTGCACTCTTTTAAAATATATGTTCAGTTTCCCCGAACGTCATTCAGCATGGCCGCCATGACTGGACTTGGTTTAAAATAGAGCCTATGTGAATTTTACATCTTCGTAAACTCCTCTGAAATCGCTGAGCCAATTTAAACCAAACTTTAGTGGAATGGTCTTTAAGTGATCCCTTTAAAAAATATATTCGGTTTTCCCAAGCGCCGTCCAATATGGCTGTCTTGGTTAGGCATAGTTTAACATTGGACCCTATGGAATCTTAACATTTTCATTATCGCCTTTGGGACCACTAGGCCAATTTAAACCAAACTTTGGGAGAATGGACCTTGGGAGGCCCCTTTCCAAAAATATGCCCGGCATCCCGACTTCCAACCGACAATAGCTGTTGTTACTAAGAATTAAAAAAGGGGGGGGGTGAATTTAAAACAATCTTCTCCTATAAACCTACTAGGCCAATTGGAAAAAAAACTTGGCAGTAATGGTCCTTAGGAGGTTCTCTTTCAGACGTATGTCCGATGACCAGGAGTGTTAACGAAGATGGCCACCACAGCCGAAATTGGTTAAACACAGGGCCCTATGGGAAAATTCATTGAAAAAACTTCTTGTCAGAAACCACTTGACCAATTACAACAAGACTTGGTAGATGGTCCTCTTTCAGAATTGTGTCTTTGCTCATGTTATGTAACAATTAACCCTGCTTTGTACTATACCGACAGGACACATTTTGAACATGTTAGCTAAAGAGGTAACAATCTGCAATTGTTTCCTTACGAACACACAACTCAACACATGGGGAAAAAAATTAAGTACAATATGAAGTCTTCAAAGTTCACATACTCTTTCAAGACAAACATAGATTGAAATTGGATAAAACTATGGTGTGCAATCAATCTCTGATTATGATGTCTAATACTGTCATGTCTTTGGGATATTATGTTTTTTTTAGCCAATGAGTCTCACTTTCTATATAAAATAATTTCTCCTCCGGTCTGTCGTATTTACGTAAATTGTTTTGTTCTGATAGCGAATTAAATATTTACTTGGACTAATTTCTATTGTTTTTCATCCTAACAAACAGCGACAGCGCACACCAAGCGCCAAATGCAACAAGTAATTATGAGTTCCAAATAAACAAAGAAATGTAATACACATAGAAAATAAAGAAAAAAGAGAAAGCCAATAAAATTAAGGGGTTTTGCCTTGGAACAGGCATAAATATATTTAAAAAAAACAAAACAAACACTGAATAACAAATAAACAAGAAAAGGCCAATGCAAGTGCAGTGTTTTGCTTGGACAAACATGTACAGTCAGTGAAAGTGGTGTTTTTGCTTGGGATAGGCACACGAAAACACTGTATTTCTCTTGTGTACTTATTCTTCAATGTTTATGGTACTTGCATATATAACATATGTGACGTATAGAGTCACAGTTTTGTACCAAAATGGCAGAAACATCAAGATTTTTTAATAGTTAGTATCTGTGTCACGAAAACCATAAACATGTTTACAATTAAGTTTTGGCTGGGATCATTACTGTCAGTAAGCAAAATGGTTGCTTGTCATTAAAAGAATCTCGAATGAAATAGAGGAGCGCCAATAATGAACGGTTCAGTGATTGCTTGAACGCTATTATTTATTCATGTCTTTGGGATATTGTGTTTTTATTAGCCAATGAGTCTAACTAATATCTATATGAAATATTCTCCCATCCGGTATGTCGTATTTACGTAAATTGTTTTGTTCTGATACCAATTAAATATTTACTTGGACTAATTTCTGTTGTTTTTCATCCTAACAAAGAGCGACAGTACACACCACGCGCCAAATGCAACAAGTAATTTTGAGTTCCAAATAAACAAAGAATTCAATTTAATACACATAGAAAATAAAGAAAAAAGAGAAAGCCAATAAAATTAAGGGGTTTTCCTTCAGACAGACATAAATATAAAAAAAACAACAAACATTGAACAACAAATAAACAAGAAAAGGCCAATGCAAGTGCAGTGTTTTGCTTGGACAAACATGGACAGTCGGTGAAAGTGGTGTTTTTGCTTGGGATAGGCAAACGAAAACATTGTGTTTCTCTTGTGTACTTATTCTTCGATGTTTATTTTACTTGCATATATAACATATGTCTTTTATAATTCTGTGTAAGCTATTATTGTTTTATACCTTTAATTAACATGTATCTCTGTGGTATCTGTCTGTTATATAATTATTTTGCATTCGTACGAGTTTGGATTTCGATGTAAAGGACCTTTCCCACTGTATTCTTCTGTCTATATTTACTTGTATATCAGAACGAGGCATGCCTATGTGATGAGATAATTAACCATGCGTTGTAGTAGATGGACAGGACATATTTTTAATGTGTTAACTCAAGAGGCAACAAGCTGTATTCTTTCCACGCGAACACACTATTTTACCCCTGAATGAACAGTCTTTGTTCTTAAATCGAACGGCCGCGAGCTTAACAGAAAATTAGCAAGCATTAGTTGTAGAATCTTTGATTTAACCCGGTTGGACTGAAGCGAGGACATCATCAAAAAATCCATTAGTTGTATTAACGATTGCATGTTCAAAAGACACATATCGTAAATATGTAACAATCATCGGTTTTTAAATAAAAAAAATGTCTTTTAATATGAGATATATGATATTTAGTGGAGCACTTACTATTCAATACAAAGGCGCCTTCAGACAATATACTGAGAAAAAAAACGAGTTATCACAATCATTAATTGAAGAAAATGTCAATGTAGACGGAAATGTTTAAAGACAAAATGCATTCAGACGGTCATGAAATTACAAAAAAAAAGATATAAAATATTTCGGTCAGCAGTAATTGTCTATACATTTTAGTTTTCATTTGTTTGCCCAAACAGTTCAACAGTCTATTGATATTGCAGAATTATTAAACTCAAGTTACAATTAGATATATATAAAATTCGTCATGGTTCAAACGTTTGGAAATAAAACTAGTATATTATCAGCAACGTCACAGATGTTGTTTTGGCTTTACGCAAAAATCCATGAAATGCACACAAAAATCGGAACAACTTCTGGTTTAATATTTGAACCATTTCAGCGCTGGAAAACTTTAATTAACAACGACTATTGGAAACAAAAGGCAAATTAATACTTTAAATTCGGGAATTATTGCGATGTTTTTATTATTGCAAAAAATGCGACAATGTTGTAATAGCAATATTTTAAACTCGCATTTTGGAATTTTTTATATGAATGTAGCGGGATTTTTCTCAATATTTCAAAAATTAAAATCGCATTTTTGTAAAAAATGACAAAATCGCAATAATAAATGCACGCAATAATTTCTGAATTTACAGAAAGTTTTAGGTTTATTTTAAAAGAAACAACTGAGATATTCCCACTTGTCTGTTGTTTCGGTATTCTTCTACCTATATTTACTTGTATATCAGAACGAGGCATGCCTATGTGATAAGATAATTTAACCTGCGTTGTAGTGAAGTCAATGTCCAATTATAATGGCTAATACTGTCATGTCCTAGAGATATGTTGTTTTTTCTTTGCTACTGAGTCCCTTTAATATCTATATAAAATATTCCCCTCCGGTCTGTCGTATTTACGTAAATTGATACCGAATTAAATATTTACTGGGACTAATTTCTATTGTGTTTCATCCTAATAAAGAGCGACAGCACACACCATGCGCCAAATGCAACAAGTAATAATGAGTTCCAAATAAACAAAGAATTCAATGTAATACACACAGAAAATAAAGAAAAAAGATAAAACCAATAAAATTAAGGGGTTTTCCTTGGGACAGGCATACATATAAAAAAAACAAGCACCAAATTATATATAAATATACTAAATAAATAAATGATTTGGAAAATACGTTGAAGGTATAAAAAGACACGAGATTTCCGAATGCAATTAGGTTCTATCCGGGCACTCTGGTTCAAAACCTTGGTTCCATCCGGGTCTTTTGGTTCTAAACCTTGGTTCTATCCGGGTTCTTTGGTTCGAAATCATGGTAACTGGTTCAAGATCCGGGTTGTTTGGTTATAGGAACCTAACTTCTTGGTTCTAACCGGGTTATTTTCTAATATTCCCGTTGAACTTTGAGAAGATATCCGCAAGTATCCGAATAAAGAAATAAAATGGGAAACTGGACAAAAATATAACATCGTATATATTTATATCAACCCAAATATACAGTATATCTAACATCCGTTTTTAGAAACAGAGTCGTTCCGTTTTCATTTATTTTTCACTACTTATCCCTCATTTCATCATAAATATACAAATAATTAAATGGATTTTAGAAACTCTATATGGAAGGTATGATAGATAATTCATAGTTCATAATGACCCTAAGTTGAAAAGCAACAATCGATTGTTTCGATTTTTATTATTTTTGTACTACAAGAAGCTCTTTGTGAAAAAAAAACCTCCTCACGCATTGAAATTCTCCCAACATTTCAATGATGTCATAGCTATATATAGGCAGCTACAAGCCTGAACGTGAGATATTTAGCGATATTCCGAATATTTTATTGGCATATCCCTCGTTGGCAACGCTTGCTACCGAATCTATTGAATTGATAGACGGGCAGAATTATATGTTGGCTCTTGTCGTTGGCACTGTTGGCACACATTTGGGATACTGTTGGCAACCGTTGATGTAAATATTAAGAAATAGCTACAGGCATTCCGAATGCGAAGTTGGCTCACATCCGGGATTTTGTTGGCAAATCTGTAATATTGTAAACGAAAGGCATATCCAGTTGGCACTCATTCTGATTCCGGAAACATACGAATCTTCTTGTTTGGTAATAGAATAGAGAATGGAAACGGGGAATGTGTCAAAGAGACAACAACCCGACCAAAGAGAGGTTACCCTTAGCTGAGTGTGGATTACTGTTTGTTTTTTTGTTTTGTTTGGGTTTTTGATGCTTAGTAAATTCATTATTGCATCTTTAACTTGTTTTCCAACATTTTTATCTCAAGCACTGCTGATTAATTGTCAGTCAACGAAATACAGTGCCATACAGTGCATCAAATTCATTGAGGTATTTTGTGGCACATTTTTTAAAAATTTTAGGGTTTTTCTTGGAAGAACATCAACCGTTTTAGTCGTGAAACAGTTAACTCCGGCCCAAGAGATTCCAAAAAGGAGCCATAGCATTGTAGGGGAGATAATCTAACTTTGCTCGTACATTTAAGACTGATGCATGCGAACATCTTAAAGGTGAATCACGTATCAAAACAACCAATAAAATTTCTTTTAAATTTTACATGCAAATAGATCATGAGGATCAACAATTTTTAAGCAAAAAAATTATGTGGTCATCCATGCCGTTTGAAAGATATGACCTCATCTATTATGTGAAATTTAGGTAGCTTTAAATAGATATTTTAGTACATTAAATATTAAAATGAAGTATTACAGTATCAAAAGTTTGATTCTAGTACATCAAGAGAATCAATATATACATTCCCCAATTTATTTTGCCAAAACAACTTCAAAAACTGTCATTTTCTGTTTCTCCACCTTTTTTATCTTGCATTTTTATAAGACTTTTCGTGTATAGATAAAATCTACGAATAATATTTTTTTTGAACTTTCGAAAAATAATCATCTTGGAAGACATTGTGATATGCAAAAATAAAAAATGGAGTCACCGGCCAACACGTAGGTTTGTTGAATTTTCAAATTTTTGCGCGAACTGAGTGATTTTCCCTTCAAGAATAACGACGTCGCAGTGTTTTATGCAACGCATGAGAAGTTAAACAAAAGTTGAAAGATACCGCTTTTTACGCATACAGATTTTTTAATGTTTTTTTAGTTTTTTTTTACAGTGCGTTTCAAGTCAAGCGACGTGAAAAGCACTATTATAATATCTATTATTATCAATATACATGTACCATTCATCGTTAGGGACGAGACCAAAAGTTCAATGTAGGATAAAAAACTTAATTCACATAGTTTTTTTTTCACGGACCCCCCACCCCCACTCTTAACTTAATTTGGGAAAAATTGATTGACCAATATGGGCATATTCTTTGAGAACTTTCCTTATATAATATTTAATCCAATGCTATAAGAAAATTTCCTTCGCAAAGGACAAAATATTACATAAAGAAAGTTCCAAACGGAGCTTTTGTTATATGCGAAAAGTTCTTTGGAACAAATATCATGGACAATGTTTTGAAATTTCCACCAGTATGAATTGGAATCGGAACTTTTGTAATGTAAAAAAAGTTACCTATAACAAATATACTGATTTCTATCTTTGTAGCAATTAAATAACAACAAATGAGGCAAAATCATTTATAAACATATACATTGAATATACAAAAAATTGTTTAGAACAAAATGTCGCGAATGGATTGATTATAAAACATTGTTTAAAACAAAATCTCGAGAATGGATTGATTATAAAACATTGTTTAGAACAAAATTTCTAGAATGGATTGATTGTTCATTTACAACTTTTTTATGACAGGAAAATATTTATAAATACTATTACGGTGCTCTTTTCCAACACATTGTCATCTTGGTCTTCCATTGCTTGCACTTGTAGGAATGTTTGTTATATTATAAATGTTCCAGGAATATTGGTTAAATTATAAATGTTCCAGGAATATTTATTATATGATCAAAGTTCTAGGAATTTATATTACTATATCCAAAATTATTTCTAGCTACAAATGTATGCAAGCAAATGTCCAATAATAAAATACAGGCATTTTCATCTGAAATTTGTGGCGAACTTCATGCTTGACTTAAGTATAAGCTAAACTTTGTTCTTGGTACAGACAAAAGTACCATTTAGTTAAGTAAGTGGGGCATGGAGTAATAAATATTAAAAATATATATTCTTACGTTGTTTAGAATAAGAGCCATCGTTTAAATATGTAAAAATTTTGTTGTATTCCTCCATTGTTTGCATGTACTACATGTAAATGTAAATGTCATACACAGTTGAGGTTAGCAGTAATTAAGATGCAATCAGGTTAAAAAAAAATCACATGACACTCTTTCTTTAAAGGATCTAATATTATGAAAGTATATGATGGTTTAGTTCCAGGAAAATATCTTATGAAGGTGGAAATAATATCATGTTATGTTAGTTCCCAAGAACTGTTATTATCCATAGTTTGGTTCCAGGGGGAATAAGTATTATGCGGACAAAATATATGTTCACATTTGAAAAGAAAAAGTGGGGGTTCATTGGCAAAAAAATTTCATGTTTAAGAAATGGATAAAACCCGAGGATTCCGAAAATCTCACAAAAAGACCAAAAAATGACCAATGAGCATCCTTAATTAAAAATTAAATAATAAGATAAAGTTTTCAGTGTGGAAATACAACAAATACATTGCATGGTCAAAACAGATAAGATTCTTTGAATAAAGAGTCAAATTCGGCAACATCAATTTTCGTAGATTGGTGACATATTTTAGGATTCTTAATTTCCTAAAAGTCCTAGTGAATATGGTCTTTGTTTAAAAAGAAATTAAAAGGTGTTTTGCACTGAGACATTACAGTAACTGCCGATATAGAATGTAAACTGGTAAATCTGGTCGTTTTTTAACTTCATCCAGATGATATGCAACACATTGAATAAGAATCAGAACAAAAAGGTAGAACAACGAAAATTTATAATTTCTATATTAACATTCATCAGGTAAGCTCGTGATCTAAGCACTGGAAAGCAAATAAGCATCACAATAATATAAATGTAATAAATTAACCAAACGTCACCAAACAGGCTAGTCGAAATTGAGTTATTTACTTTAAACGAATTTTAAAATTTCAAAAAAGATTTTGGAACAAAAAGCATAGTACTGTTGATTCATTAATATTCGTTGTATACCAATTTTCGTGGTTTTCATGGGTCCCAGTTTAATATCCAACGAAAAATAATATTTTTCCTCTTGTTTAAATGCACTGAAGTTAGAAACATCGGAGTTTTGAAAAATTGCATTTTTACAGCATGTACTTGAATTCTGACATATGTTGAGTTACCTATATCTACAGTGTTTCATGTAATTTTGTCTTTGGTAACATATAAACGCTCAAACAATTTTCTTTAAAAAGATTTTGACTGCGTAAATTGTCGCGGAATTCACTTCCGGTTTTTTTATTCAAACATTCAAGAAAAATCTTAATTCTAAGTAGACCCAAACAATACAGACTTTCTCATAAATTACAGTTAAAACATCTTGTCAAAAGATAATAAAGCAGAAATTATTGATCGTAATCGGATTAAAAATATGTATGTATATGCCCCGAGGTATTTGGTGACAAGTGATTGCAATTTTGTCAATATATATTTCACACCTAATTAATAAGTAAATAATTACGGATTTTGTAAATCTTGTTAAATTCATGACAAGCTTTAATTGTTCCGTTACAAATTTAAAGAATCTGTTTGTTAGACTTTTGTTTAATGAGCGCTTTAAATCAGTACTTTACTGTACAATATCAAGTCTGATCGGCACGTTTTGTTGCAGTATTTTCATGATATCTGATGTGTCAAGACACGAATTTAAGTATTTCAACAACTTTTTATATTTTTTATAGCCAGAAATCCACGAATTTAGGTATCCCACGAAATTCCTTTTTTCCTCTATCCACGAAAATAAATGAATCCACAGTATTATATTTTGCGATGAACATGGTGATACATACTGGAATTTTATGTCCGAAAAAGCATAAAAACTTTAGAACGAAAGGATCCTGAAGTGATTATTTCGTACATTTATTTATATTGAAACAACCCAGTTCTAAGAGATTGTTCTTTAGGTATATTTGTCAAATTTATAATGTCAATAAAATTAACTGGCAAAATCTTTTTAGCCTTAAATGTCGTGTTTGGAAACCACCTTTTAGATAGGAATTTTGGCATTCTGAAATCTGAATGTTAGAATTATAAGACAATTTTTTGTCAAGGGAAATATACAAAATTTATTATTGTTTGTAAAGGTTTGTAAATCAAAAAATGTGATTTGAAATGGGGAATTTCCATTAGAAAAATTAATACAATTGTTGAAAACAAATTCAATAGAATAAATATATCATATCAAAATATCAGCAAAAGAATATCTAAGCGACAACAGAGAGAGAAAAGTCAGTAAATCCGACATCAAAGGAAAAAACTAATTAATGAGAGCGGAAGACTACCCCCCCCCCCCCCCCCCCCCCCAAAAAAAAAAAAAAAAAAAAGAAAGAAAAAAACTGATATAATAAAAAACAGATATAATAAAAACTGAAGTTAGCCATGTCTTTAACGTGTGTGTGGCAGCAATCTCGCCCTGCCGAGAACGTCATCCTATATATCACATGTCTCACATTCTTATCAAAAAAAAAAAAAAAAAAAAAAAAAAACTTAGTCGTTATTTTACTAAAGAATGCAATTATTCTAAAACAGCTGGATATTTTTAACAATATATTTTCACGAATCTATTTTATTGTGTTTCAATATCATTTTCCCTTGTTCATTGTCAAATCATACCCCAGTCTGCAGTAATTATTTGTATCCTTTATTATATATTTTATTGTACTCCCTCTCAGAGCGTCGTTATTGTCAATTAGTAATCATTTGTAAGAAACTGTCTTCCCTTGGAGATAATACTTTATATATACTCGAAAAGAAACACAATACCGTAATTGACTTGTCCAAAGAAAACAACTGTCTAACCCTAGAACTGTTGGTCGGTACCTATGGGCAGTCTACAGTTCTTTTTTTTTATAATATCAAATTTATAAATTGAATGGTACTGTAAATTCGGAAATTATTGTGATGTTTTTATTATTGCGAAAAATGCGACAGGGTTGTAATCGCAATAATTTAAATTCGCATTTTGGAATTTTTATATGAATGAAGCGGGATTTCTCTCAATATCGCAAAAATTAAAATCGCATTTTGGTCTAAAATGGCAAAATCGCAATAATAAATGCACGCAATAATTTCTAAATTTACAGTATATCCTTTTTATAGTTATTATCTTCTGTTTTTCTTTATATTTAGATTCTAGTATTGTGATTCCACTTTTTTATTTATATTGTGGGTAATTCCATGATTCTTGCATGAAGTATGACGATCCCACAAAGAAACTCAAGTTGCTGAGTATATGCATGTTTTGTTTCCAAAAGTTTGAATCATGTTGACATTTTGGATATACCAAATTGTTATTTCAAATGTGCAGAATGTTAATAATATCCGGAGTTTTCTAGACTTTCATAAATCAGTTGCCGATGTATGTGAGAGACACAGTATAGTATGTTTGTAGTCTGTATTTGTACAAAGTATCATAGGGTGTCTTCCACCCATTCCTAGTTTTTAAAAATCACGATCCCTTCTGTTCCTCTTGCCATTTACAATAGATGTTTTGGTATGTTTATATCATTTAAGGGTTAACTAAATGTCACCTTAGATTTACCTGTATTTTGCAAATTAGAAAATATATTTCATACACTATTTCAGTGTAAGTAAGTAATGTCAAAAAATATCAAAGGGGTATTCGAAGGAGGGGAAATCGAATACAACTGACAAACTCCGGAGAACATGTAGACACGACCAAAACAATACAAACACTACACTTCAAATCTAAAAACATGAACAACATGGACCCAACCAAAACCGGGGGTGGACTCCGTAGACTCATGTTATTTGTATACAGTTTACTTTCAGCCAATATCCAATCCGTATACACAAGGTTCTTGAATTTACTCGAAAGATGTACATGTATGCCACTAACACTAACAACAACTACAGCTTACCACTATCTTCCTGGACTATGAAGTCGCCGTCAGACATGCAGCATATTCCGTATTTCCTGGCATTAACGCAAAAGGCTGTTTTCTTTTTCACTACGCCCAAAGCAACAGGAGAAAAGCACAAGAAAAAAGTATAAAAAGGACAAATATACCTAAGGAGCAATCAAATAAACCTAATCCATTGGACAGATAAAACCCGGGAAGATAAATGAACAACCACATGCACAACAAATAAACACAGAAAACTAAAAATCAATGAACAACATGAATTCCTATAGAAACCAGGAGTGAACCCAGGTGCTCCGGAAGGGTAAGCAGTTCCTGCTCCGTATACGGCACCCGTCGTGAAGTTCAACAAAGTCAATCTGGGGAAAGCCACAAATCGGTGAAGGTACATGAAAGGTTACGACAGTGGGAACAAGTCGAACATCATCTTAGATGTTGGAAAACTGTAATGGTCAATCAATTCGTGATGACGACTGTAAAATTTACTAAGTGATGACATCAACTGATCCCTGATAAAACCCTGGTTAAGAAGCTTTTGTGACAGCAGTAATCCTCTTTGTAGAAAGTTAGGGTAACTCACGCATGCCCTTGAAAATCGGATAAGCTGAGAAACGTAGACGCCATATGCAGGCGATTGTGGTATATTGCTACTCAAGAAGGGAAAATTAACCATAGGAAAGTTGAAGTCATCACGTTTGTCATAAAGTTTTGTCTTCAAACGTCCCTTATAGTCTATTTCAAGAAACAAATCCAAATATGAGGCGGATTTTGGTGTATCTGTAGTATCCTTAATTTCAAGCTCACTGTGGTAGATAAGATGTAGAAAGTTATGGAATTTTTCGTTATTTAACGACAACACATCATCTATATAACGAAAATGAAATTAAAGGATTGGGCTAGTTTCTTTTTGTTTTCACGTAGTAACTCTTGTATGAGGTCCGCTTCATTTGAGTACAGAAATAGATCGGCGAGGAGAGGAGCATAGTTGTTCCCATTGGAATGCCTATTGTTTGTTGAAAAATTAGACCCTCACGTTCAACGAATATGTTGTCTATGAGAAAATCTAACATGTTTGTAATTTCATCTTCAGTATACTTTTTGTCAGAATCAGAGTGGTTCTTCACGAAATAAGCCTTTTCTCTACCTAGAACAAGAAATTTATACTGCGTGTCCCATTTTTCTTGAAAAAAAATTGATGAACTAATTGCTTTAAGCGATCTTTTAATTGAGAATATGGTATGGTAGTGTAGAGTGTAGAGAAGTCGAATGTTTTTATGCTGTTGCATGTAGCCAAAGATGTTGATTTTAGGTAAATTTTTGGTGTTGTTAAGAATCCACATCTAATTGACGCCACTGGTGGAATATGATGTTTCACAGTAATTCTGACGGCCCTCTTTAATACATGTCATTTTTACGTTAGTTACGTAAAAATGGGATGGGGGAAAAAATATATATATATTAAACGGACCAATACTATGTTTAATTTATGACATGTGTCATATCCATTGATTTTCCACAATATTTTGAAAAACGTTACAATTTTGGTTAATATGGGTATCCAAGAAATCGTTCAGTTCACCGGATCGGCACAACTATGTGATTCTATTCATATACATATATTTGGTTTTAAAAACCAAAATAAAGAGAAGATTGTACATGAAATTCAGGTACAATTTTATATATTGTGTCTAAAACTCAACTGAACTTTTACGCCAACCTTTCAACCTTCCTCTTATCTATCCTGACAGTCTGGTATATAAAAGCCAATACAGTATGATTTTCAACAATTGCTTGCTAGAACTACAAAAAATGGTTATATTGTATATAATCTAAATATCATGATCAAAATGTGTTCGTTTTAACTGTAAAACTACCTATGGTTCTCATAGCTGCTTTTGGATATTCTAGATATATTAAGCAAAATTTATTTACAGTGGAAAACCTGTATATTTATGAAATTCTGTCCATTAAAATATATAGCTACAACTGCGTTACATCAGTTTAAAATTAAAATCTGAAACGGCTCTAATGTAAATTTAAATATTTTCGGACAACACGGACCTTAGGGATTTTTGTAGATTTTGTTTCTCTAGCGTTAGCTTGTATTCCTTATAAAACCATGAAAAATTACAATGAAGGTCATGGGGTGTTGCAGAGAAAAAGGGGGTGCACTAAATCAATTCCCCATATACAGTGTCATTCGACGACATTTTGACATTTAATGTATGCTACAATATTGTGATCTTGCCTTTATTTCTTCATAAAATATGATGTATAAGACATAAAAATATTACCCTACGAAAATGGTGAAATTCTCAGTTCATGGGATATTCCACCTTTTTCGGATACCCGTGAATGGTAGTTTCCTAGTTCAATACAAGTAACATGAATAATGCCTTAACCAGTTTGTGACCGTATATTCTATTTTTGTTATGGAACGGTCAATTTTTTTTTTTTGTGGTTAATTATATGGCCAATGCATATTTTGTGTTATATATTCATTGTATAATCATTACATTTGACTTTAGATTTCTTCTGTGTTGTTGTTCCATAAAATATATTCAGATATGTCGTCAGTTTCTCACAAATATGACTTGTGCTCTTTTATAACATTATTATTTTTGAGAACTTGCATAAATACACGCATATTACTGACGAACATCATCGCCCTTTGTAGACGTTTTTAATATTTACATAGAATTCCAAATTGTCATTAAACTGTCATGAATGTGGAGCGATATGTTATGTTTAATTTAGAAAGTCTGGGTTATGGCATGCACAGGACAAAGATCATGAAAATTCAAATACAATGTAGATAATATCTACTAACAAAAATATTTTATTCACTTTTTTTTTTTTTCATTGCATGACTTTCTACATCCATTTTTGTCCGAAGCAATCGGTATAGTTTTTACCTTACAAACGCTTGACTATAGTACATGTAGAATCATGGGCATTGTCAATTATCTGCTCTGTGAGTTAACAATAATGGATTTTTATGGTTAATATCTTGCTCTGTTCCGTGGGTGAAAATTAAGATTCATATATAATTAAAATCTTACATTACAAAATAATTTTCGAGTAGGTAGAAAAATAACCTATGAACTCTATGAAACCCAGAGCAAACACGTGAACAACTAATTGTAATGTACACTTCCAGACTATATATACAAATATACAGAGGATAAAATAACGCCATTCATCTTACGGTCACCAGATCTCGACCGAATTGATTGACGGATACAAATTTAAATGAAACTATGTTTCACAGCTTCCTCCCTCGAATCGAATTCCAAAGCAACTACTGGGATTTAATAAGAGTTCAAATTACTTTTTAGCTCACCTGGCCTAAAAGGCCATGTAGGCTGTTCTCATTACTTTGAGTCCGTCGTTGTATGTCGTCGTCGTCGTCGTAAACTTTTCACATTTTCATCAACTCCTCTGAATCCGCTGAGCCAATTTAAACCAAACTTTGGTTGAATGGTCCTGCAATGGTCCTCTTTAAAAGTGTGTTTTTCCGGGCTTCATCAAATATGGCTGCCATGGTCGGACATATTTTAACATTGGACCAAATGGGATTTTAACATTTTCGTTATCTTCTCTGAGACCACTGGGCCAATTTGAACAAAACTTTGTTGGAATGGTCCTTGGTTGGCTCCTTTTAAATCATGTATTCGGTTTCCGCGAAGCCATGAAACATGGCTGCCATTGCCGGACTTAGTTTATCATTGAGGCTATGGGAAACTCCTCTGAAACCACTGAACCAATTCAAACCAAACTTTAGTGGAACAGTCCTTGTATGGTCCCCTTTAAAACTTGTGTTCGGTTTTCCGGGGCGCATCCAATATTGCTGCCATGGTCGGACATAATTTAACCATGGACCCTATAGGAATTTTAACATTTTCGTCATCTTCTCTGGGACTGTTGGGCCAATTTGAACCAAACTTTGGTGGAATGGTCTTTGGGTGCACCCTTTTAAAATATACGTTCGGTTTCCCCGAACGTCATTCAGCATGGCCGCCATGGCTGGACGTAGTTTAAAATAGAGCCTATGGGAATTTTACTTTTTCGTAAACTCCTCTGAAATCGCTGAGCCAATTTAAACCAAACTTTTAGTGGAATGGTCTTTAAATGATCCCCTTTAAGAATATATTCGGTTTTCCCAAGTGCCGTCCAATATGGCTGTCATGCTTAGTTATAGTTTAAAATTGGACCCTATGGAATCTTAACATTTTCATTATCGTCTTTGGGACCACTGGGCCAATTTAAACCAAACTTTGAGGGAATGGACCTTGGGTAGCCCGTTTCCAAAAATATGTCCGACATCCCGACTTACAACCGACATAGCTGTTGTTACTAATAATTAAAAAAGGGGGGCGTGGTGAATTTAAAACAATCTTCTATGAAACTACAAGGCCAATTGGAACAAAACTTGACAGTAATGGTCCTTCGGAGGTTCTCTTTCAGACGTATGTCCGATGACCGGGAGTGTTAACGAAGATGGCCACCACAGCCGAACTTAGTTAAACACAGTGCCCTATGGGAAAATTCATTGAAAAATCTTCTTGTCAGAAACCACTTGACAAATTACAACGAGACTTGGTAGATGGTCCTCTTTCAGAATTGTGTCTTTGCTCATGTTATAAAACCATTAACCCTGCTTTTTACTATACCGACAGGACACATTTTGGACATGTTAGCTAAAGAGGTAATAATCTGCAATTTTTCCACACGAACACACAACTCAACACATGGAAAAAAAATTAAGTACAATATGAAGTCTTCAAAGTTCACATACTCTTTCAAGACAAACATAGATTGAAATTGGATAAAACTATGGTGTGCAATCAATCTCCGATTATCATGTCTAATACTGTCATGTCTTTGGGATATTGTGTTTTTATCAGCTAATGAGTCTCGCTATCTATATCAAATAATTTCCCCTCCAGTATGTCGTATTTACGTAAATTGTTTTGTTCTGATACCCAATTAAATATTTACTGGAACTAATTTCTATTGTTTTTCATCCTAACAAAGAGCGACAGTTCACACCTCGCGCCAAATGCAACAAGTAATTATGAGTTCAAATAAACAAAGAATTCAATGTAATACACAAAGAAAATAAAGAAAAAAGAGAAAGTCAATAAAATTAAGGGGTTTTCTTTGGGTCTATATTTACTTGTATATCAGAACGAGGTATGCCTATGTGTTGAGATAATTAACCATGGGTTGTAGTAGATGGACAGGGCATATTTTTAATGAGTTAACTCAAGAGGCAACAAGCTGTATTCTTTCCACGCGAACACACTATTTTAACCCTGGGTGAACAGTCTTTGTTCTTAAACCGAACGTCTGGAGCGTAACCGAAACTTAGCAAGCATTAGTTGTAAAATCTCTGATTTAAACCCAGTCGGAAGCGAGGACACCTTCAAGAAATCCATTAGTTGTATTACCGATTGCAGATTCAAAGACACATATCTTAAATATGTAACAATCATGGCGTTTTCAATTAAAAAATAATTTTCTTTTAATATGAGATATATGATATTTAGTGGAGCACCTACTAGTCAATACAAACACGTATTCAGACAATATTATGAGAAAAAAAAAGAGTTCTGATATTCATTAATTGACGAAAATGTCAATTAGACGGAAATGTTTAAAGAAAAAATGCATTCAGACGGTCATGAAATTAAAAAAAAAGATATAAAATATTTCTGTCAGCAGTAATTGTCTATACATTTTATTTTCATTCGTTTGCCCCAACAGTTCACTCGTCTATTGATATTATAGAATTATTAAATTCAAATAACAATTAGGTATCTATAAAATTCGTCATGGTTCAAACGTTTGGAAATAAAACAAGTATATTATCAGCAACGTCACAGATGTTGTTTGGGCTTCATATTTTACGCAAAAATCCATGAAATGCATACAAAAATTGGAACAACTTCTGGTTTAATATTTGAACCATTTCAGCGCTGGAAAAGATTGTAATTAACTACGACTATTGGAAACAAAAAGCAAATTAATACTGTAAATTCGGGAATTATTGCGATGTTTTTATTATTGCGAAAAATGCGACAGTGTTATAATAGCAATATTTTAAATTCGCATTTTGGAATTTTTTATATGAATGAAGCGGGATTTTTTCTCAACATTTCAAAAATTAAAATCGCATTTTGGTAAAAAATGACAAAATCGCAATAATAAAATGCACGCAATAATTTCTGAATTTACAGTAAGTTTTAGGTTTATTTTAAAAGAAACAACTGAGATATTCCCACTTGTCTGTTGTTTCGGTATTCTTCTACCTATATTTACTTGTATGTCAGAACGAGGCATGCCTGTGTGATAAGATAATTAAACCTGCGTTGTAGTGAAATCAATGTCCAAATATAATGGCTAATACTGTCATGTCTTTGGGATATTGTGTTTTTATTAGCTAATAAGTCTAACTAATATCTATATGAAATATTTTCCCTTCCGATCTGTCGTATTTACGTAAATTGTTTTGTTCTGATACCGAATAAAATATTTACTGGGACTAATTTCTATTGTGTTTCATCCTAACAAAGAGCGACAGCACACACCACGCGCCAAATCCAACCGGGTTAAATCAGAGATTTTACAACTAATGCTTGCTAATTTTCGGTTAAGCTCGCGGCCGTTCGGTTTAAAAACAAAGACTGTTCACCCAGGGGTAAAATAGTGTGTTCGCGTGGAAAGAATACAGCTTGTTGCCTCTTGAGTTAACACATTAAAAATATGTCCTGTCCATCTACTACACGGCATGGTTAATTATCTCATCACACATGCATGCCTCGTTCTGATATACAAGTAAATATAGACATAATAATAACGAAACAGCAGAATAGTTGGAAAGGTCCTTTAAATCGAAATCCAAACTCGTACAAATGTAAAATAATTATATAACAGACAAATACCACAAAGATACATGTTAATTAAAGGTAAAAAACAATAATAGCTTACACAGAATTAGAAAAGACAAATGTTATATATGCAAGTACAATAAACATTGAAGAATAATAACACAAGAGAAACACAGTGTTTTCGTGTGCCTATCCCAAGCAAAAACACCACTTTCACTGACTGTCCATGTTTGTCCAAGCAAAACACTGCACTTGCATTGGCCTTTTCTTGTTTATTTGTTATTTAGAGTTTGTTTTTTTATATGTATGCCTGTCCCAAGGAAAAACACTTAATTTTATTGGCTTTCTCTTTTTTCTTTATTTTCTATGTGTATTACATTGAATTCTTTGTTTATTTGGAACTCATAATTACTTGTTGCATTTGGCGCGAAGTGGGTGCTGTCGCTCTTTGTTAGCATGAAAAACGATATAAATTAGTCCCAGTAAATATTTAATTGGGTATCAAAACAAAACAATTTACGTAAATACGACAGACTGGACGGGAATATTTTATATAGATATTAAAGAGACTCTAATAAGTTTTAGGTTTATTTTAAAAGAAACAACCGAGATATTCCCACTTTTCTGTTCTTTCGGTATTCTTTTGTCTATATTTACTTGTATTTCAGAACGAGGCATGCCTATGTGATGATATAATTAAACCTGCGTTGTAGTGAAATCAATGTCCAATTATAATGGCTAATACTGTCATGTCCTAGAGATATGTTGTTTTTTATTTGCTACTGAGTCTCTTTAATATCTATATAAAATATTCCCCTCCAGTCTGTCGTATTTACGTAAATTGTTTTGTTCTGATACCCAATTAAATATTTACTGGGACTAATTTCTATCGTTTTTCATGCTAACAGATGTTTAATGTTTTGCTTGGACAAACATGGACATGGCTGTGGAAATCAACAAGGACTAAAAAAGAACGGAGAAAGTCATCATACAAATCACATGCAGTAAAGGACGAATCAGCTGGATGGATACTTCAGTGTATTACTTTTATGTTATTTTTTAGTCCTATGTTCTGTCAGTTGGTTTGCTTTGATTGATTGGTTATGTCATCGTTGACCTTTCCTGTTACCCCTTTTGTTGTTTAAAAAAATGGAATAGATAAGGGGGAGGTTTGGGTACCAATAAAACCGGTTTAAGCCCCAACTGTTTTAGTCAGACTTTCCTTTTCCATTTTGTTGTTTATTCTAAAAACAGGAGGTTCACAATTAGAATGTTAAAGCCATCGCATTTGTCATAGGTTTTCATTTAATAAACCCTTTTTGATTTTGAATCCTTCATCATTACAAATGTATATATAATTGCCAAGAAATAAAATACCTAAACCCAAAAATTAAATGTTACAAACTTATATTCAAAATCGTCAAAACTCGGCTTTTTGACAATAAAAGTTCTAATACCTCAATGCACATGCATGTATTGTTGTTTATCATTTTACAAACAGACCAGAGGCTCCCAGGAGCCTGTATCGCTCACCTGATAGTGCATTGGCTATTATATATAGCGACCTGTTCCCACAGAGTTAAAACTTCGGCTGTAGTAGCCATCTTGGTTAATAGTTTGGGTCAACGGACACAATTCTGAAAGAGGACCATCTAAGGACCAATGTTGCTAAGTGTGGTTCCTACCTCTCGGTTGTTTCAGACAAGAAGATTTTTTAATAAATTTTCCATATGGTCAAATGTTAATCTATGCTCGGCTATGAGGCCATGTCGGTTGACAATCCAAGTCATCCGACACAATTCTGAAAGTGGACAATCGAAGCACCATTGCTGCCAAGTCTTGTTCTAATTAGCTCAGTTGTTTCAGACAAGAACATTATTTAATGAATTTTCCCATAGGATCCTATGTTAAACTTATGTTCAGCTGTGGCGGCCATCTTGGATCAACAGACATAATTCTGAAAGAGGACCACCTATGAACCATTTCTGTCAAGTTTGATTTCAGACAAGAAGATTTATTAATGAATTTTCCCACAGGTCCAATGTTAAAAAACTATGTTCGACTGTGACGGTCATCTCGGTTGATCGTCCGGTTCATCGGACATAATTCTGAAAGACGACCATTTATGGACCATTGCTGCTAAGTTTGGTTGCTATTTGCTCAGTAGTTTCATAATACAAGATTTTTAAATGAATTTCCCATAAGTTCGGCTGAAGCGGCCATCTTGGTCGGAGCTTGGGGCAATCAGATACACTTTTGAATCAGGACCACCTTAAGACCATTCCACCACATTTTGGTTCTAATTGGGTAAGTAGTTTCAGACAAGAAGATTTTTATGTGAATTTCCCATAGGGTCCTATGTTAAACTAAGTTCAGCTGTGGCGGCCATTTTGGTCAGATGTCGAGACCATCGGACACACAATTGAAAGGGGACTACGCAAGGATCATTTCAGCAAAGTTTGGCTGAGATTGGCATAGTAGCTTCAGAGGAGGGATTTTTAAAATTTTTACCCCTTTTTCTAGTTTTAGCTTGGCCGCAATCTTGGCCTAAAGTCGGGGACACCGGACATACTTTTGGAAGGGGACCACCCAAGGACCATTCCATCAAAGTTTGGTCCCAATTGGTCCAGTGGTTTCTGAGAAGATTAAAATGTGAATTGTGGACGACAGACGACGGACGACGGAGACCAAGTGATGACAATAGCTCATATGACTCTCCGGGTCATGTGAGCTAAAAATGAAAGGATTTTATGTCGTTAGCTTAAATTAACAATTTTTAAAACGGTATGGATCGTATTTTCACCTTACATTGCGCATTGTACTATAGGTTTGCGTGCTACAATGTTTTGGGGTATATTAGGAGTTTCTCCAGTGCAGCGCGCATCAGAGGCCAACTATATTTGCATTTTCTATGAAAGGAGAGTCACGTGTCTTTACAATGTATATGACGTGTGTTTTAATATTTTGACAAATCGGAACGAGTTTAAGTAGATTATTATATAAAACATGCATAATCCGTATGTTTAAGCTTTTGCTTTTGATTTAATTGAATAGTCTGTTGCGACTATTTTTTCTGCAAAATTCTTACATAATGGATCGTAAATTATTTAAGAATGCAAAATAAGTAGGTCATAGGTAGTCGCAAACCATGCATAGGTTGATAAGTTATCGTTTATATCAGAAAACAGATCACCGTGGACCATGATTAAAATGAAAATTCTAAAATATTATGCCAATCTACGAAATAAAAAATAAATGAGGATTTGACGTCAGAAAGTGAGTTGATAAAAATCCTGGTAGTCAATTTTCAAACCAAAAAAATGTAACAAAAGATATAAAGTGATACAGAAATAATATAATAGTAATTTTATTAAAAACAATAACTTGGAGGCAGTCCCCAAGACTAACTTTTAAGGACAAAGTATGATATACAATTATGAACAAATAAAAACAGAAAAATGAACAATGAAGCCTTAAACTGACACCGGATGTTGTATTTTGTACCTAGATCTGCATGCAACGGAACGAGACGTGCTTTCTATTAGGGGCACCAGTTTTTGGTACCAGGGCTTATAGTTTCTGTGCTGTCTAGATTTTATTTTTAGCTTGTTGTGTGTTCTTTAGTCTTTGGTTATATTCTAGTGGTATTGTTTCTGTTTAATTTTCTCACGAGTTTGACTTGCCTTTGGATTTTAGGATTTCGGGCTATTTCTACTTTCTTATAGTAATAATAGTTGTTTTGAAGCAATTTATCGGTATATAAAAGAGACGACCAGTTCACTCACAAACTGAATAAAGTCTGGAGACCATATGTAAAGTTTGTGAGTGACCTGGTCGAGTTTAAAAACCGATAAATTGCGGAAAAACAACTCTTATTACTTATAATTCCATAATAATTACACTATTCGGCAAAATGCGAAAGAAATGAGCGGTTTAAAATGGTACTTTTTTACTGGGTCACATATTCATACACTAAACGTCCTTTATCGTAAATAAAAGACCCCAGATGTCACGTTGTTGACCAATCAGAATCAACAATAAACACCATAATGGAATTATTCATTTATATTCTGTTGCCGACTTGTACGGATACAACAAAAAATTTTCTTCTTTATATAATAAAAACACACATAAAAATATTGGAGAAACATCATGCATATGTTATTCACGTTGAATGTAATTCAATTCAACGTCGATATGTTTGACAGATTTATTTTTTCTTAGCCCGAGGAATGACGTTCATATCGTAAAGACAAAATGATAACAATTCAAAGTGTTAATGTCAACTATGCGATTTTTAAATGAATTGCGTAGGATGGATTGCACTTCAGACAGGAGATCACGTTTAGTAGTATGTTTCATAAGTCGGCTTATCACACGAACACGTGTTTTGTAATGCAAAGTACAAACAAGTCTACGTACTTCGTACATCAGCAGTATATTGTATATTGCATCTATAAATACTTTTGAATTACAAAACGCAAAAATATGATTTTCTTTTGTAATAGAAAAAAAAAGACTTGAATAAATGTTTTGCTCAAATACAACATTGTAGTAATTTGTCTGGATAAACAATCAACATTGTGTAAATTAGTACCTTCAGCGTTCTAGCAGTCTATATGTACTCAAATTATGACTCCAATGTATCCTTCTAAACAAACCCTATAAGAACTCCCATTGATTGTGAATATAAATTACGGTTCTCAAATACATGTATTTTTCACACGTTCCCATCAAGGTATCACCAATATGTACATGTAAATACACATACACAAGTGAGACCAATTGGAATTTCTATTAAAACATTGACCATATACGATGAAATTCTTGACCTCTTTTTTGTAGCTATTTTAATGTATTATTTTTGCAAGCACTGCAGATACTGAATTGGTTATTTTGAATTTTGATTGTGAAAATACAACAAGAAAATTGAAGAGTCAAATTAGGGCTTTACTGTGCCCAGGAAAATTCAAAAATTTGGTATCAAACGAAATGTAACAAATCCACAGTTAATAACAAAACTTAAATTATAGCACACTCTTATTACAAGGAGTAACAAAAAACTTAAATTATAGCACACGCTGATTACAAAGAGTAACAAAAAACTTAAATTATACCACACTCTGATTACAAGAGGTAACAAAAAACTAAATTATAGCACACGCTGATTACAAGGAGTAACAAAAAACTTAAATTATTTTCCGCGTTATCTGTTATGCTCAAAATCGGTCAAATATGTCATTATTAGTTTAAACACGTCTTTGTTAACATTACATTTATCGTTTTAAATATTGTTTCACAAGGCATATGCGATGGATCACGGGAGCTCAACCGACAGAACTACATATACCGTCCCCAGGAGACGGACAGGAGAGACCCTCTCGCTGGGGTTGTCAGATGATGATAAGGAAAGCTTTACCGCGGAAGGTAGTTGGTAACGTGTTCGGAGAATGCCACAGTTCCTACACGCTATAGGCGCCTTTTGTAGTTTTCGAAAAAGAGTAGGCCAATGCCACTACAAACAGCTTAAATATCCGACCCTACCCACCTTTAGACCGTTTTACGGTCGCAGTAAAAATCGGTTCCTCGCTGTGTCCCGCCCAACCCCTATTTGAATTGTGTTCGATGAATTGTTGAACTGGTTATCGTCCTGAAGAAGCATACACTATTTACCACTGAACAACAAACAATAACAAACAACAAACATCAATAATATTGTTCAACAATCACGTGATCAGAAATCATAATGTGTTGTTTTTATTTAAGATATCAATACATTTTATCCGCCCTATACCAAGATATCGGGATGATAATAAGGCCGATACTAATATGTAATTAATTAATGCCTAGTCAATTAATATAACAAATCGGCTACCAGCTATCCCGTTTAAGTCGTGTTTATTTGGCTGCTGGCAAAGTTTTGAAGGTTTATTACATGTATTGAATGTTCATTTGAAACCAAAACAGACTGACAACATGTACTGACTACATGAGTTTATTTCAGAATTAATGGATGGGGCACTTCGGTAAATAGCTGGAGCAATTTCGGAAAGTAGTACAAAATAATTTCTATGGGTTTTGGCGTCGATCTGTCACAACTAATGTCACAATCTAAAGCATAAACAAGTGAATTTATTCTGGGAAGGAATGAATACCCTACGTAATACACTTTACGGCATGTCAATAACACTTAAACGTTTCAAGAACTGGACATATTACTGCGCCTGCAATTTTAGTATTCAGTTTGATGTGATGGGGCAAATTTTCACCAGGAAATTTGAAACGAGAAAACATTTCTTATTTGATAAGCAATTTATTATTCAAGTACAATGTTCTAAGAACTTTTATATTGCCCTACTTGGGAAAATTAATTTTATATTGAAGTAAACGGGGGCTCGATTTAGTGGTGTGCCTTTAATTATGATTTATTAATGAATTCATCAAAAGAATGGAATATTATGAGAGAAAGACTTTAAAACCACCCACGACTAGAGAAATATCCAAAAATATAGACTACGTGTTACATGAAATTCTTAAAGCATTTTTGAAAAAAAAACATAACACTGAATACATTTTGTGATTGATTTACGAGAAAAAGAAAAACGTTTTTGTTTTTGTATTAGTAATGGTAGTAATGTCGATTAAGGATGCTCGCTGGTCATGTTTTGGTCTTTTTGTCAGATTTTCGGAATCCTCGGGTTTTATTCATTTCTTAAACATGAATTTTTTTGCCCATGAACCCCACTTTTTCTTTTATAATTCAATTATATTATATATACCTTAAAATGGTATTTGACAAACTTTTATGAAATCCTTTTTATTTTTTCATACATCTTTGAGAGACTGACGTTGTCAAAGCTAAAACTTATAGAAATGTTAAATTCGGTTTTTTTTTTATTAAATGCACTGTATTAAGGTTACCGACACAACACAAAAATAATACCGAGAGTGAATTCCGCGACAATTTATATAGTAAAAAAAATGATTGAGCGTTTAAAAAAGACAAAATTACATTAATAGCTACTCCAGTATTGACGTACATGCTGTAAAACGCAATTGTTCAATGTTGTCTCGGAAAGGTACATCAAATCTCCTTGGCTTCAAACTTCTGTTCATTTAAGCAAAAATATTATTTTTCGTTGGATATTTAAATTCGTGGTTTACTGTGACCTACAAAAACCCCAAAAATTGGTATACAATGAATAATAATGAATCCACATTATTTTATCTCCTAATGTGGCTGTAAATCTGCGAGAAACATTATACCAGTATTTTACCTACTGCAACATAAATCCGACACATATATACATATACTTATTTTGTTGCATCATTATGTCATGTATGTTATTAAGATTTTTCTTATTCATGACGTCCAGGAATATAAATAAAAGAACATTTAATATTTACGTCCCCATAACGATTGTTGAAGTGATTCGGATGTACGTTTTCGAGGATATCATACACTAAAGATATATCTCGATTTATACGTACATTTTTCAAATAACATTGACTCGTTTTTTGTAAGGTTTCAATTCTGTGGTTTCAACGGTTCACTAAGCAATTAGAATATAAGCTAGCTAAGTTTGACGAAGCGTTTATATTACACAGCGTAAAGTAGTTTGAAATGTCCAAAATGGCGAAAAATTCCATATCAGTTTATGTACCAAGTCAGGCTATCCTGACTCTCTGGTGTGTTTATGTTTATGTTTTGTGCTCTTTTGTGTTATTTTTTGTCCGGAGTTCTGTCATTTTGGTTGCGTTGATTGATTGGTCGTTGTTTACCTTTCCATTTGTTTTTTTTTTTTTATTTTTAGTTTTTAAAACTAAGATATTGAGAAATCTGTATCCTAAGGCAGCTTTAACTTACCCGTCTTGTATTGATGACATTGAGTAAAATGAACTTTTTCTTTGTAGTTCAAAACCAGAGTTTGTATAGTTTAATTTTATGCTATCTTGAACGACTTACAAAAATGAACTAGTTACAATCCTTTTCTTAAGAGGGTACAGAACACATAAGGGAGTTAACTCTTTAAAATCAGCTAAACGTTTTAATCACATACTATTATTAAATAGGAATGAAGCTTCTCAATGATCAAAATTAGTGTTTGTCAAACTGCCATATATCCAATGAAATTATTCCCGCAAACTGTGTGGTTCAAGTTTATTAAAATTTTAAAATTTTTTTCAACAGGTCAAAGTAAATATTTCGACAAAATTTGATGAAAATTAAACGAACCAAATCTGTTTTAGTCAATGTATCTGATGTCGTGCTGGATAGTTTGATATGTTTATTTTATATTCATTGTATATTTAGTTTGTAAAGCTGTCCTATAATTTTCATGATAACTTGCCTCGTATCACCTTATAACCTCAGTTATAATATATTCCCTTAACGTAGTGGGGAACATGTTGTTTTTATTCCATTTCTTCCGTCGTCCGACCGAGTTTTTCCACGAGTGTTCCAAAAAGCGGCAGAAGGGTTCGCGACCAAAATTGGCACAAAACTCAAGGGTCACCTGGAGCTGTGCCTCGTCATATTAAGAACTTCCGGTCGACGGGAATTTTCAAAATTGCGGCTGTCAAATTCGAAAAAAAAAATCGTAAAAAATGGCAAACAAAACGTAGATCTCTACTTCTCGGAAACCGTTTACTGGATGATTTTAGTATTTTATACAAATATAACCCCATGTTTTTGGTTTCTCTCAAGATTGGGGGGGGGGTTCAAAAGTATGTTCTAGTGGTAAAAAGATGTAGGGGTTTTAATGTAAACAAAAATGTCTTACATGGAACATTCGAGAACAATACTGTTCTATATGTCCTAACTACTCCGAGTTTCAAATGGTGATAGACAAGTATGCGTACATGTACTTTTTGAAACTGGAATTTCAAAATGGTTATTGTTGCCATGGAAACAACATTATATTGACCGTAGTGACTTGATACTTGGTTTAAAAATAGGTCTCTACAAGTGCTTTTGATCGGCCATGTTGGAAAATCCAAGATATCCGCCATTCCAAGATGACCGCCACTCGAAAATCTAAAACAGTTTAAAAAAATCAGTGAACCGTAGAAATTGATATTAGGAGCCCCTATGGCAATGGGAACTTTGGGGCTGTGCGTAACAATTATATCTAGTTAGCTTTGATTCACTCAATATTCCACATTCAATTCCAAATAAGAATCTAGATACATGTAATTATTATTGATATTCAGAAAGAAAACAAACAATCTGAAGGTTTCTTTTGTTTGGAATGTGAAGGTTGTCTACAAGTCTTTATAAAACATAGGTGACTTAAGAAATGCATGCATATCCTCAGAAGACACTCAACATAAGTTTCTGTAAAACACACGGTGGCCTAAAGAAAATCTAACATTTTCTAAGATCGTAGAATTGTCGCTGTCAAATAGAAGAAGAAAATCTCATAATAAGTCTCTATAGAACACAGTGTAGGATGTAAAATCGTCGTAGCAAGAAAGAAACACATTTTAAAGATATTATTCTGATACCAAGGGATACCTAAATAATGCCCAACATATCCAGAGGTTTGATAAGTGTCGTTGTTAAAAAGTAGAAAATAGAAACTATATTTTGTCTGGACAAGTTTAGTACAAGTAACGTTAACCAGAACATTGAACTTTCGTGAAGTCGTCTAAACCAGTATTAATTTTACCGCGCGGCAATATATTTTCTTCAGGTCTTTTTATTTTGAGTCTGTCTTCAGTTTCAGCAATTATAAATACTATACAAGATAGATACTATCTTCTATTTCTATTGATATGATATCTAATGCGCTGTGTTCAAGGCCAAACTTGAAGAAATTGAAAATGTTAGAAAGCAGATTTGATGCCGAGGTAACCCGTAGCTTAGTCTGGATTCCTGTTTGTTTTTTTATTGTTTTGGATTTTAACGGTTCTGCTTATTAATTCACCATTTTTTCTTTAACCGGTTTTCCAACACTTTGACCTTTTTTTTATTATTGATTGATTGATTGATTTTTAACGCCGTGCTGGCGATATTGCAGCCAGAACAAATTAAACTCAAACTGATTAAAATTTCAAACATCTATAATCAATAAACTATTTACAAATATTATTGAAATTTGAATAAACAGTAAAACTAAAATCACAGTCGAACATCATTCAGAAATAATATCACAGATACGCTATTTAATTAACAATGTCAACATACAAAAATTCAGTAAACATAAAATCACGTCAATTAATAATAACAAAGTTTAAGACAATGACCAATAACTATACTCAAGAACATAGTATAATAATCTATATTCTGGAGTATAGTCCTACATCTTTCAAATATTGTAAAAGACGGTCGCCAGCGACCACTGTAAATAAATCTTTCATATTGTTGACTGTGTAGTACCGACAAATTATGTCGGATTTCTCTACACAGTCAATTAAAAGATGCTGAATACTATGTCGACATTGGCAAGGTATACATTCAGGAGGCGGCTCATTCTCTAAAATAAAAGAATGAGTCATCCTTGTGTGGCCAATGCGACATCTAGTTAAAACAACTTGGTCTCTTCGGCTTTTTTGTGTTATTTTTTGTCCGGAGTTCTGTCATTTTGGTTGCGTTGATTGATTGGTCGTTGTTTACCTTTCCATTTGTTTTTTTTTTATTTTTAGTTTTTAGCTTTAACTTCCCCGTCTTGTATTGATGACATTGAGTAAAATGAACTTTTTCTTTGTAGTTCAAAACCAGAGTTTGTATAGTTTAATTTTATGCTATCTTGAACGACTTACAAAAATGAACTAGTTACAATGCTTTTCTTAAGAGGGTACAGAACACATAAGGGAGTTAACTCTTTAAAATCAGCTAAACGTTTTAATCACATACTATTATTAAAGAGGAATGAAGCTTCTCAAGGATCAAAATTAGTGTTTGTCAAACTGCCATATATCCAATGAAATTATTCCCGCAAACTGTGTGGTTCAAGTTTATTAAAATTTAAAAATTTTTTTCAACAGGTCAAAGTAAATATTTCGACAAAATTTGATGAAAATTAAACGAACCAAATCTGTTTTAGTCAATGTATCTGATGTCGTGCTGGATAGTTTGATATGTTTATTTTATATTCATTGTATATTTAGTTTGTAAAGCTGTCCTATAATTTTCATGATAACTTGTCTCGTATCACCTTATAACCTCAGTTATAATATATTCCCTTAACGTAGTGGGGAACATGTTGTTTTTATTCCATTTCTTCCGTCGTCCGACCGAGTTTTTCCACGAGTGTTCCAAAAAGCGGCAGAAGGGTTCGCGACCAAAATTGGCATAAAACTCAAGGGTCACCTGGAGCTGTGCCTCGTCATATTAAGAACTTCCGGTCGACGGGAATTTTCAAAATTGCGGCTGTCAAATTCGAAAAAAAAATGGTAAAAAATGGCAAACAAAACGTAGATCTCTACTTCTCGGAAACCGTTTACTGGATGATTTTAGTATTTTATACAAATATAGCCCCATGTTTTTGGTTTCTCTCAAGATTTGGGGGGGGGGGGGGGGTTTAAAAGTATGTTCTAGTGGTAAAAAGATGTAGGGGTTTTAATGTAAACAAAAATGTCTTACATGGAACATTCGAGAACAATACTTTTCTATATGTCCTAACTACTCCGAATTTTAAATGGTGGTAGACAAGTGTGCGTACATGTACTTTTTGAAACTGGAATTTCAAAATGGTTATCGTTGCCATGGAAACAACATTATATTGACCGTAGTGACTTGATACTTGGTTTAAAAATAGGTCTCTACAAGTGCTTTTGATCGGCCATGTTGGAAAATCCAAGATATCCGCCATTCCAAGATGACCGCCACTCGAAAATCTAAAACAGTTTAAAAAAATCAGTGAACCGTAGAAATTGATATTAGGATCCCCTGTGGCAATGGGAACTTTGGGGCTGTGCGTAACAATTATATCTAGTTAGCTTTGATTCACTCAATATTCCACATTCAATTCCACGTAAGAATCTAGATACATGTAATTATTATTGATATTCAGAAAGAAAACCAACAATCTGAAGGTTTCTGTTGTTTAGAATGTGAAGGTTGTCTATAAGTCTTTATAAAACAGAGGTGACTTAAGAAATGCATGCATATCCTCGGGTGATAGAATGATCTTTTTGTAAAACAAAGAAGACACTCAACATAAGTTTCTGTAAAACACACGGTGGCCTAAAGAAAATATAACATTTTCTGAGATCGTAGAATTGTCGCTGTCAAATAGAAGAAGAAAATCTCATAATAAGTCTCTATAGAACACAGTGCAGGATGTAGAATCGTCGTAGCAAGAAAGAAACACATTTTAAAGATATTATTCTGATACCAAGGGATACCTAAATAATGCCCAACATATCCAGAGGTTTGATAAGTGTCGTTGTTAAACAGTAGAAAATAGAAACTATATTTTGTCTGGACAAGTTTAGTACAAGTAACGTTAACCAGAACATTGAACTTTCGTGAAGTCGACTAAACCAGTATTAATTTTACCTCACGGCAATATATTTTGTTCAGGTCTTTTTATTTTGAGTCTGTCTTCAGTTTCAGCAATTATAAATACTATACAAGATAGATACTATCTTCTATTTCTATTGATATGATATCTAATGAGCTGTGTTCAAACTTGAAGAAATTGAAAATGTTAGAAAGCAGATTTGATGCCGAGGTAACCCCCTCAGCTTAGTCTGGATTCCTGTTTGTTTTTTTATTGTTTTGGATTTTAACGCTTCTGCTTATTAATTCATCATTTTTTCTTTAACCGGTTTTCCAATACTTTGACCTTTTTTTTATTATTGATTGATTGATTGTTTTTTAACGCCGTGCTGGCGATATTGCAGCCAGAACAAATTAAACTCAAACTGATTAAAATTTCAAACATCTATAATCAATAAACTATTTACAAATATTATTGAAATTTGAATAAACAGTAAAACTAAAATCACAGTCGAACATCATTCAGAAATAATATCACAGATACGATATTTAATTAACAATGTCAACATATAAAAATTCAGTAAACATAAAATCACGTCAATTAATAATAACAAAGTTTAAGACAAGGACCAATAACTATACTCAAGAACATAGTATAATAATCTATATTCTGGAGTATAGTCCTACGTCTTTCAAATATTGTAAAAGACGGTCGCCAGCGACTACTGTAAATAAATCTTTCATATTGTTGACTGTGTAGTACCGACAAATTATGTCGGATTTCTCTACACAGTCAATTAAAAGATGCTGAATACTATGTCGACATTGGCAAGGTATACATTCAGGAGGCGGCTCATTCTCTAAAATAAAAGAATGAGTCATCCTTGTGTGGCCAATGCGACATCTAGTTAAAACAACTTGATCTCTTCGGCTTTTACCGAAGAAACAAACATTCTTGCAAACAGTTGGCTCTATAGAATGTAATTTATTGTCTGTAAACAGATCCCTCCGGGACTGCCACAGACGTAAAACATATTTGTATATTAAAGGTTTAAAATCAGAATAAGGCACTGACATACTAGTAATGGGGTCATCTAAAGCAGCGGCAGCAACTTTGTCCCCGTCCTTCGACCCATCAGTATAAATAGAATCATGAAATTCAAACTTAGATTTTATTTCAGCAAAGTGTTACTGAATAAGAATAGGGTTTGTTTCTGACTTTTTATGTTTTCTAAGGTCAAAAATAAACATAGGTTTGGGTACAAGCCAAGGTGATGATTCAGGTATATTAATGGGGGCAATTTCATCAAGGTTAATGTTAGAACCAGAATATGTGGTTTCATCCGGATACCAAACGGAGGAATTTTATTTTCATGTTGTTCAAATATATCCTCATAGAGAGGACTGAAAACACAGTCGTAGGCAGGATTTGTAAGATATGCTTTTAGCTTGGTTAAGTATTGTAAACCAAGTTTTATCCGACGATTATAAAGAGACGGCTCGTTCGCCTCTACATATAAACTCTCCACAGGAGAAGTTCTGAACGCCCCCAAGGCCAAACGTAGGCCTTGGTGGTGAACAGTATCTAAAATTTGAATGTAGGATTTGCGAGCAGATCCATATATAATGGAACCATAATCAAGTTTTGATCGTACAAGGGATTGATATAAATTTAACAATATGTTTTTATCAGCACCCCAGTCAGTGCTGGAAACAACTTTTAAAATATCCAATGCTTTCAAGCATTTAGCTTTAAGCATTTTGATATGGGGTAGAAAGGTAAGTTTATTGTCAAACAGAATACCTAGAAATTTTGTTTCTTTGGCGACTTTAATTGTTCGGGGTCCAAATGCAGTTTTCGTTTATTGCAAAAATGCATACATACTGTTTTTGAGTTGGAAAATTTAAAACCATTTTCCATAGCCCATTTTTCAATTTTATTTAAAGACAGCTGTAGTTGTCTTTCAATATTGTACATATTTTTAGCCCTATAACATATCAAAAAGTCATCTACATAGAGGGAGCCTTCAACATTTTGTTTTAATGTTTTAGCTAAACTGTTTATTTTTATACTAAATAAAGTCACAGAGAGGATACTTCCCTGAGGAACACCCATCTCTTGTTCAAAAGGGTAAGACATGGTCGTGTTAACCTTTACCTTGAACTGTCTGTCTGAAAGAAAATTTTCAATGAAGGTAGGTAACCTACCTTTCAACCCCATATCATTTAAGTCTTTTAAAATGCCATATTTCCATGTGGTGTCGTAGGCCTTTTCCAGATCGAAAAAGACGGACACCACATGTTCACCTTTAGCAAACCCGTTGCGTATAAAGGATTCGAAGCGAACAAGATGATCAAACGTGCTTCTGCCTTGTCAGAATCCACACTGTATATTGGACAGGAGGCCATTCGCCTCTAGGAACCAGACAAGGCGGTCGTTGATCATCCGTTCTATTGTCTTACAAACGCAACTTGTGAGGGCAATTGGCCGATAATTCGATGGTTCAAAATGATCCTTCCCAGCTTTTGGAATAGGAATAACTGTGGCAAGTTTCCAAATGGAAGACAAGTCGCCAGTTTCCCATACATTGTTAAGAAGATCTAAAAGCGTTTTAAGAGAAGTGTCAGGAAGATGTTTCAAAAGTTTATAGTGAATATCATCTGGGCCATATGCTGTGTCATGGGCTTTCGACAGAGAAATTTTCAGCTCATCTAAACAAAAAGGGCGGTTGTAATCTTCTAAATTGTTTGATTTAAAATTGAGTTTATTTTTCTGAGTTCGGTTTTTAATCCTTTGGAATTCCTGGGAATAATTCAGAGAAGAAGAATGTTTTGAGAATGTTTCTCCGAGTTTATTCGAGATGTCATTTTCTGAAGTCAAAAGAGTTTGGCCATCTTTTAAATGGTGAAGATTGGTCTTTCTGTTTTTACCATTAATTTTTTGGATAAAATTCCAGACTTTATTCATAGGTGTATGAGAGTTTATTTTAGAGACGAAGTTTTGCCAAGACTTGCATCTCTTTTGTTTAAATGTGCGACGTGCTTTAGCACGGAATATACGAACCTTACTGAGATTGTCAGAGGTTGGATTCATGTTGAATCGTCGTTCGGCCTTTTTTTGTGTGTTTCTTAGCTTCCTCACAGTCGTCATCGAACCAGGGTTTGCTTGGTTGTTTTGGATTTGTCGAGGTTTTAGGAATGGACCTCTCAGCTATCGATACTAACGTTTCATTAAATTTAAGGACTGGATTAATAACATTATTAAAAGTCTCTTTCTTCAGTTCATCTCGACAGAGTTGCTCGAACAAAGGCCAATTGGCCTTCTCAAATTTCCAGCGAGCAACTCTCTCAGAGGAAGAGGGAAAAAGACTTTCCAAAATAATTGGAAAGTGATCACTTCCACACAAATCATGGTGGACCCGCCATGAGTAATCCAGTAATAACGAAGGGTCACAAATAGTTAGATCGATAGCCGAGTAAGAACCATTTCCCGGATGGAGATATGTATCTGAGCCATCGTTAAAAATACACAAGCCTTCCTGGTTGGTTTAAGAAGTCTTCAACTTTTTTCCCCTTGTCATTTTGGGAGTTACTGCCCCATATTGGATTGTGGGCGTTAAAATCGCCCATAAGGAGAAAAGGGGCTTGCAACTGATCTGTTAAAGATTTAAGTTGATTTATTTCCAAGGACGTATTAGGGGAAGATAGACAGAACACAATGTTATAGTTTTTTGAAGAGAGAGTTTGACAGCAACTGCTTGTAATTCGGTATTAAGTTTTACTTTACTATGTATAATACCATTTTTAACCAGGATTGATGAGCCGCCAGCGGCTCTTTCATCCTTTTTAACTTGAGTGCTGTAAATCGAGTATTTTGTAATGTTTACATTATCGTTTTCTTTTAAATGTGTTTCCTGAAGACAAATATCCTATGCTTGTACAACTAACGATAGCTCTATTAGGTTAATTTTTAAACCCCGACAATTCCATTGTATTATGTTGTTTATTTTCTTGGAGGACGGATGGGAGAATAGTTCTTCTTTGGATGTTCACGGGAAGAACTCCTGTGTCGTCCATCCGAAGCTCTAGAATCAGTAACTGGGCGAGTGGAATCCACAGATGGTACTATTGGATCCCCCAGATTGACTCTATATCAGTGGTATCCATCTGCTCAGAGTCTTCATCGATATCATCGTCAAACTCTGAGCAGAGGTCTCGAAACTTGTTGAATTTTTGACTTTTTTCAGCCTTCGAGAAGCGATTCGAACAGTTTTTGTTTTTGTTTTTATTTATCTTGTGATGATGAACGTGCAGCTCTCTTTGATGGTGACGGTTTCTGAGGTGATTTTTTGTTTGAGGATGTAGAAGACCTTTGTTTCGGAGTTGGTTTTTGCTGAGTATTGACATTTGAAGAAAGAGAAGTGTCAGACGTTTGTGAAGAATTGGATGTAGACTGTTTAGGATGAGAAGATTTTCCACTTGCTTGGTTTGGTTTGACGGTGAGAACCGCAAATTCTGTTCCGTCAGGAAGTGAAATCAGTTTGAGTTGCAAAGGATCTATTGGTTTTAGGTGATTTAACTTTGTCAGTGTATGATGTTGTAGAAGTAGAGTTGTTAGAGGTAGTGACCATTTTTTTTTGCTTCCTGATAGCTTATACCTTGTTGTACTTTAGTTTTCTGAATTTCAAACTCTGTTTTGTAAAATTGGCAGTTTCTGGAATTGGCCATATGATCTAGTCCGCAATTTACACATTTAACGTGGCCGTCACAATTAAAATTGGAGTGACTCTCTACAGAACATTTGACACACTTTTCAATACCTCTACATGAACTCTTACCGTGCCCATATTTCTGGCATTTGAAGCAACGGGTAGGGTTAGGTATGAAAATGTCAACTTTGATTCTGTAGGGACCTATGAAGATATGTTCAGGCACACGGGTAAGGGCAAAAGTGATGAGATAAGTGTTAAGTTTAATAATATTACCTTCGTGTCGGTTTGTAAACCTTTTGACTTTGGAAACATTTTGAGATGTCAGTTCTTCACATATATCTTCTTCCGTCAACTCAGCTAAATCACGGTCTCTGTCTCTAATCACACCCTGGCATGAATTCAGTGATCTATGAGGTAAAACAGAGATTTGGACATCAGAAATTGTTGTAAGAGAGAATAAATTTTTGGCCTGTTGTGATCTGAGACATTCAACTAACAGATTTCCGTTTCTCATTTTTGTAACTTTTTAAAACTGGCCGGCACAGCCTTGTAATGTTTTTTGGATAACAAAAGGAGAAATTTTGGTGACAGGTTTTTTTCAGTGTTGACTGATGTAATAACTATTTTGGAAAATTGTCCAAAAAAGTATTTGGTAACTTAGCTGCATGTTCCTCATCATCACAGATATCTAATTTTCGTTTGTTTGTTGATTGGTTTGTTTTTTGTTTTGAAAGTCCATGGTGATATGTTTATGTTTCGTTACCCTAGCTCCCCGCCCAACTCGGAGCAGCATCAACACGATGTATGCTTGCCACATTTGCGACAAGCGCGATGCATACATCGCCCTGATGCACTCTAGCATCCATGATGGATACCAGAATACATCAAAACGACGCACGCCCGACGCATCTACAACAAGCACCAGGGATACTAGAATAAGATATTCGCATAGAGTACCTCTTAATCGGCGCAAGCCTTGTGCTAGGGGTTGCCCGGCAAGACAACCGCCCAAAGAAACCTCTACATGATTGACCCATGAGCCACCGCCTTCTTGAACCCAGCCTATATAATTGGTACTATTGTTGTACATTTTGGAAATAGGTCAAGTTCAAGGGCTTGGCGTGACCAGCCGATTGATCAGGACCGGACCCATCCGACCGCCCGTTTAAGATAAAGTAAGGGCCAAAGTAGCGTTTTTCAGCCACCAGGATCCCGTCCTCTATCCTTACGGGTATCCACACACGGCAAACATGTGGCCTCTTTAAGCCGAGGAAGCCTTGCCCCATAAGCCACCGCCTTCTCCGCAATTCCGTCAGTGGTTACTTTCCAAAGACCCCGGAACCCAAACATCAACCCGTATGATACATGCACTCCACCCATACAACCCATTGTATCTGGGGGGCCTCGGTGGCCGAGTGGTCTAGGTAGTTCGTCATGACTACTAATGATCACTAGCCTGTCAACGCTGGGATTGTGAGTTCGAATCTCACCTGTGGCGGGGTGTGTTCGACTCCGATCTTAATTGACAAGGATTGCCAATTTTCCTACCGAAGGTCGGTGGTTCTCTCCGGGTACTCCGGCTTCCTCCACCAATAAAAACTGGCCGCCGCGAAATGGCCAAAGGTGCTGAAAACGGCGTTAAACCCCAACTAAACAAACAAACATTGTATCTGGGTGTCATTGAGGGTTCCTCGGGATCTTTTCAAATAACCACGAGAAAAAGCAGAGGGCAAGACATGTCCAGTTTTGGCTGAACCGGGGTCATCCAGCCATTCTTTGAACTGGGTGTAAATAAAAAACAATCCAAGTATAGTTGAAGGGGGTGAAAAACTAACCAATTTGATAAAAAATCTAAATTTCAATATTCATATATAAAAAAAAATAACAAAACAAAAATAACACTAAAAAATTAAATTCCTAAATTCAAAAGTAAAATTTTGAGCCTGTTGAAATTTGTGACCCATAAGCCAACACCAATCCCGCCAAACAGCAATTTAGAATTTATATTAATCAATCTTGGAGGGAAAATATATATATATAGTGTGCTACAAAAAGGGATTGATGTGACCAGCCGATTGACCGAATCGGGTCCATCCGGCCTCCCGTCTAGGTAAAGATTGTGCCCCAGATGGTGATCGGAACCGTTTTTCCGGCCATCCAGGAACACTCCCTATTACCGACACGGGTTTTCGACACACGGCAAACATTTCGCCTCCTTAGGGGCCTCTTACGCCAAGCCGAGGAGCTGTGGGCCTATTCTATTGTGTCCCCGGGGGATCTTTTTTTATTAAATGTCAATAATGACCGAAAAGAAATTTAAAAAATCAATTATTAAAAGCAGAGGACATTGTTTTGTTTAATTGTTTTTATAAAAGTTATACAAATTGAAGTCATTTTCAATTTAGTGCAAATCAGTCATATATTAAATAAGAGCAGAAAAATGAAATACCCGACGACCCCAAACGGTGTGAGACAAATTGTTGGAAAGAAAATAATGTTTTCTGTATCACCCGTCTTACAATTCGAAACTTATGTAGAGCTGTCAGTACATACCCGACGACTACAAATGGACTGAGACCAAACAGATCCCAATAAAGGAATCTTTGCCGTATTTCATGTCATTTGATTTAAAACTCATACAAATGACGGTAATAAGAACGAGACAAAATAGTTACTAAGGGTTCATTCCTTGTATTGCATATGGTAGATCTCCTTAGCTGAAACTTGGCTTCCTATTTCGGTATGTTTGGTTATGAGTACTTCTTGTTTGAAATAAGTTTGGTTTTTGGTCTTCCAAATGTTTCGGTTTTAATGCTGCTGATGAGAGGTAACTCTTTGAAATGCGTCGTATACAGCATAGTATAAATTTACTATATCTAATATTAGTATCTTTGGATTGTTATTTTGAAACTCCTGGGACGATGCTTCTGCATAGTGGACCCTAGGTCCCCGAGGGTATTCGCCAAGCAAGTCGTCTGACTTGTCTGACATGATTATCCATTGATTTGTTACAGAAATTTACTATATCTAAAATTAGTATCTTTGGATTGTTATTTTGTAAATCCGGAAGTATAATGATATATAATTTTGAATGTTGAAAATTCAAATGCCAAAATGCCAAAAATCGTAGCCAAAAAACAATATTACGACTTAGATATGAATGAGAAAGATGACAAACTGTCAACTGAGCTCGTGATATTCTCGAAGCCTTGGAGTCCACCGACGGGTATCTACTTATATCGGATCCAAAGATACTAATATTAGATATAGTAAATTTCTGTAACAAATCAATGGATAATCATGTCAGACAAGTCTGACGACTTGGTTGGCGAATACCCTCGGGGACCTATGGTCCACTATGCAGAGGCATCGTCCCAGGAGTTTCAAAATAACAATCCATGCCAACCTACACTAGTAACACTTGTAGATAACCAGACCAAAACAAGATAAAGCAGTCAATCAAGACTCAGAGCTAGTTAGTTCTAAACCTTAAGAATGAATTAATATGCAATGTTGAACTTTACTTGTGCTGAAATCGTCTGAATTTGCCTTGACAGATCTTGATTGACGGCTAGACAAAATGTCTTGTTTTAATCTAACCTAATCTAATCAGCATAATATAAATTTACTATATCTAATATTGGTATCTTTGGATTGTTATTTTGAAACTCCTGGGATGATGCCTCTGCTGGTGGACCCTAGGTCCCCGAGGGTATTCGCCAACCCAGTCGTCAGACTTGTCTGACATGATTATTCATTGATTTTTACAGAAATTACCAGTTTTTAGCAAAATTCAAAAATAATAGAAATACTAAGGGTTCATTCCTTGTATTGCACATGGTAGATCTCCTTAGATGAAATTTGGCTTCCTATTTCGGTATTTTTGGTTGAGTACTTCTTGTTTAATACAAGTTTGGTTTTTGGTCTTCCAAATGTTTCGGTTTTAATGCTGCTGATGAGAGGTAACTCCTTGAAATGCGTCGTATACAGCATAATATAAATTTACTATATCTAATATTGGTATCTTTGGATTGTTATTTTGAAACTCCTGGGATGATGCCTCTGCTGGTGGACCCTAGGTCCCCGAGGGTATTCGCCAACCCAGTCGTCAGACTTGTCTGACATGATTATTCATTGATTTTTTACAGAAATTACCAGTTTTTAGCAAAATTCAAAAATAATAGAAATACTAAGGGTTCATTCCTTGTATTGCACATGGTAGATCTCCTTAGATGAAATTTGGCTTCCTATTTCGGTATTTTTGGTTGAGTACTTCTTGTTTAATACAAGTTTGGTTTTTGGTCTTCCAAATGTTTCGGTTTTAATGCTGCTGATGAGAGGTAACTCCTTGAAATGCGTCGTATACAGCATAATATAAATTTACTATATCTAATATTGGTATCTTTGGATTGTTATCTTGATTGTGTTTGAAAATATAATGAATATACATTCCTATAATACATTTTGTAGTTTATTAACATGGGCATTTAAGCTTAGAAGTATGCCACTAGGGCAAAAGTTAAAACTAAAATTGACAATGATAGCGACACAAGATTTTGTAGTTTATTATCATGGGCATTTAAGTGCAGAAGCATGCTACTAGGGCAAAAGGTAAAACTAAAATTGACAATGATAGCGACACAAGATTTTGTAGTTTATTATCAAGGGCATTTAAGTTCAGAAGTATGCTACTAGGACAAAAGGTAAAACTGCAATTGACAATGGTAGCGACACAAGATTTTGTAGTTTATTATCATGGGCATTTAAGTTCAGAAGTATGCTACTAGGGCAAAAGGTAAAACTAAAATTGGCAATGATAGCGACACAAGATTTTGTAGTTTATTATCAAGGGCATTTAAGTTCAGAAGTATGCTACTAAGACAAAAGGTAAAACTGCAATTGACAATGGTAGCGACACAAGATTTTGTAGTTTATCGTAATGGGCATTAAAGTCCAGAAGTATCTACTAGGGAAAAGGTAAAACTAAAATTGACAATGGTACCGACACAAGATTTTGTAGTTTAATATCATGGACATTTAAGTTCAGAAGCATGCTACTATACTTGTGCTGAAATCGTCTGAATTTGCCTTGACAGATCTTGATTGACTGCTAGACAAAATGTCTTGTTTTAATCTAACCTGGATTGTGTTTGAAAATATAATGAATAGACATTCCAGTAATACATTTTGTAGTTTATTATAATGGGCATTTAAGCTTAGAAGTATGCCACTAGGGCAAAAGTTAAAACTAAAATTGACAATGATAGCGACACAAGATTTTGTAGTTTATTATCATGGGCATTTAAGTTCAGAAGTGCTACTAGGGCAAAAGGTAAAACAACAATTGACAATGGTAGCGACACAAGATTTTGTAGTTTATTATCATGGGCATTTAAGTGCAGAAGCATGCTACTAGGGCAAAAGGTAAAACTAAAATTGACAATGATAGCGACACAAGATTTTGTAGTTTATTATCATGGGCATTAAAGTGCAGAAGCATGCTACTAGGGCAAAAGGTAAAACTAAAATTGACAATGATAGCGACACAAGATTTTGTAGTTTATTATCATGGGCATTTAAGTTCAGAAGTGCTACTAGGGCAAAAGGTAAAACTGAAATTGACAATGATAGCGACACAAGATTTTGTAGTTTATTATAATGGGCATTTAAGTGCAGAAGCATGCTACTAGGGCAAAAGGTAAAACTAAAATTGACAATGATAGCGACACAAGATTTTGTAGTTTATTATAATGGGCATTTAAGTGCAGAAGTATCTGCTAGGGAAAAGGGTAAAACTAAAATTGACAATGGTACCGACACAAGATTTTGTAGTTTAATATCGTGGACATTTAAGTTCAGAAGCATGCTACTTTACTTGTGCTGAAATCGTCTGAATTTGCCTTGACAGATCTTGATTGACGGCTAGACAAAATGTCTTGTTTTAATCTAACCTTGATTGTGTTTGAAAATATAATGAATATACATTCCTATAATACATTTTGTAGTTTATTATAATGGGCATTTAAGCTTAGAAGTATGCCACTAGGGCAAAAGTTAAAACTAAAATTGACAATGATAGCGACACAAGATTTTGTAGTTTATTATCATGGGCATTTAAGTTCAGAAGTATGCTACTAGGGCAAAAGGTAAAACTAAAATTGACAATGATAGCGACACAAGATTTTGTAGTTTATTATAATGGGCATTAAAGTACAGAAGTATGCTACTATGGCAAAAGGTAAAACTAAAATTGACAATGATAGCGACACAAGATTTTGTAGTTTATTATAATGGGCATTAAAGGACAGAAGTATTCTTCTAGGGCAAAAGGTAAAACTAAAATTGACAATGATAGTTACACAAGATTTTGTAGTTTATTATAATGGGCATTAAAGTACAGAAGTATGCTACTAGGGCAAAAGGTAAAACTAAAATTGACAATGATAGCGACACAAGATTTTGTAGTTTATTATCAAGGGCATTTAAGTTCAGAAATGCTACTAGGGCAAAATGTAAAACTACAATTGATAGCGAACAAGATTGTATATCAATAACATTGATTGTCATTTTCATAGATGTTTAAGAGAAATCACTGATGATTTTGTCTAATAAAAATTGGATTTCATAAAACTTTGTTGACGGCGTATTACTCTCATAAGAATATTCTTTTTCGATTTAAAATTTCATATGGTTCTTATTTATGAGGGATTAATCACATTCTGTAAATACTTTGGAATTTGACCCGCCATTTTTTCTATCTCAACTCACGTAACTGTTGTTTTATTTTATTTTAATTCGCTTAAAAAACTACTTGCTTTTTTTTTTAGATTAACACAATTTCATACGAAGTGAAAGCAAGATATGGGGTTAATTTAGCTTACATATTCTATATTTTCTACTGCAAATTGAATACATTATAGAGCTCATGTAAGAAGAAGGGATGATATCTATTTGTTTCATATCAAAATGAACATGAGCATAGACGTTTTTCATCGTTTTCAACCAAGGAAAAGGAAAATTTCTCCCATTCATATGCCTGTTCAAAAATGGTTCTTGGTTTTATATTTTTCGATTATTATGGAATTTGGGCCTGTTCTTAAAAAATATTTGACCGTTTCCCTTTAATATCAACACATTCCTTGTTTATGTACCCTTTGTTAATGTTACTTAAATTAATGGAATTGTCTGATGTTACTGAAAGATATAACACTCCTACCCTTGGCCTCAGTATTATGTCACTAATCCCAAAATTGATTCCAAATTTGCTGACCGTTAGTGTGATATATATAATGTGTTGATGATGTTCTTTTTCAATTAATGGTGGTGTCCTGCATGAATCGGAGACTGCTTACTCATCCGGGAGCACCTGGGTCTTTCTCTGGCGTTTTTTTGGTGCGGTCCATGTTGTTTATATGTTTTAGTTTTCAGTGTAGTGTTTGCAATTTTTTGGTCTTGTCTTCGGTGTTCTCCGGAGTTTATCAGTTGTTTTTGATTTTCCCCTCCTTCGAATATCAATTTGGTATTTCTTGACTTTACTTAAACAAATTCTCAGAACAGTTTATCTTGTTATTTTGATTTTGTCTGAAATTTCAAATATAAAACCAACCGTGTGTTACTAGTGAGAGGATTAATTCAATACACTAATTCAACGAATTCAACAAGTGATTAAACACAAATCAAAGACAATTTAAAAACACCTATGGAGAACAGCAACTTTTAAAAACCAGGAACTAACAGAAAAGCTCTAATAATTTGCAGATGGAAGATGATACGATTATTTTGCAGATAATGCTTAATACGAAATTAAGAGGTGTATTGTAAAAGTAATAAATCCACATGGAAATTTTTATGTTCATACTAACTTGCCTTGTATCACTTTAATAAGCAATCAGTTATAACACATTTTTTATTAGTTTTGTTTCACTCTATATCCCACATTTAAGTCCACGTAGGCATCTAGATAAATATTATTGACTTTCAGAAGGAGAACCAACGATTATAACCATTTACGCTTCTTCTGTTTGGAATGTAAAGGGTGTCTACAAGTCCTTATAAAACAAAGGTGACTAAATAAAATCTACCATGTTCTGAAAGACTTGCCGCTGTCATATATTCTTTATAAAAAACAGTGTAGGATGTAGAATTGTCGTGGTTAGAAAGAAAAAAAATTATGAAAAAAGGAAGACCTAAATAAAGCCTAACACATCCCTAGGTTTGAGAAGTGTCGTTGTTGAAACAAAATATTGAAATAGAAAAATTAAAACTAACACAGGGTGGCCTAGGTAAAATAAATATTTATACGTCTTTGAATTGTCGTTTTTTTTTAAATAAATTCAAAATATTTTGTTTCAAAACAAAGGGAGGCCTAAATAGAACGTAACATTTTTTAAGGTCATAGAATTGTCTTTGTTACACATGTAAAAAGATATTGACATTTTTCATACACGTGTTATAGAACAATCTCACAGAACAAAAGTTCTTTTATAATGTTACCTTCAAATTCGATGATAATTCTGAAATTATTTTCCGAAGAACAAATATATTTTGACAAACAGAAGGATAAATGAAGAAAACGAAAAACACTCCATGGATCATGTGGTATAGGTATAACAAACACATTTGCTGCAATAATTTTTTATATCATTTTCTATAATCATAGAACTTCTATTACATCGTTCAATATATGTACAGTGTCAGAAAATATCAAGTTTATTTGTACGAGCCTTAGAAACGGGTAGAAATGCGAGGTTTACTTTATATTTTCTGACAATGTATGTATATTGTTTTAATCTTGCAACACTAAATTGGTATCTGAAAAGGCATGCCAATGGAACATTTATGGCTTATTTGAAGAAAGGCCGTTTTTGGCGCGTAATCTAGGTAAACAAGACGTCATAATCACTGTGAACCAGAACGCAATGCAAAATATTGTTGAGAGGACAAGGGTACCAGGAGACTATATTGGGCTCCTGATCCAATATCGAAAAATAATATTGGGCAGGCTATATTGGTCAGCTAAAAGCGTAGTTGCAGGATAAATTAATTAATTTATATTCTAATAATTGGCCTAGCCAGAATTTGCATATGAAGACTACTAGAACAAAAACTTCTCCAGAGGATGTTAATTATTTACCACTTAGCTATTTAATTAAATCGGTTATTAATATCTAAAATGGGGGCCTCGGTGGCCGAGTGGTCTAGGTAGTTCGTCATGACTACTAATGATCACTAGCCTGTCAACGCTGGGGTTGTGAGTTCGAATCTCACCTGTGGTGGGGTGTGTTCGACTCCGATCTTAATTGACAAGGATTGCTAATTTTCCTACCGAAGGTCGGTGGTTCTGTCCGGGTACTCCGGCTTCCTCCACCAATAAAAACTGGCCGCGGCGAAATGGCCAAAATGTGCTGAAAACGGCGTTAAACCCCAACTAAACAAACAAACAAACAAATATCTAAAATGTAAGCAATTTTATGCAAACCAAATAACTAAAGAGATCCTTAACAGATTTGTGTAGAAAATAATTTCTAAAGTTCCTGGAAGCTACAAATACATTAAAATATCTCTTATGTATTCCCATGTATGATATAAATTGAGAAAATGGCGTGCTTAAGACGTTTTGTTGTAGTTATATTGTCAATTTGGAACTTCGCAGCCACAGTGCGCTTGCTGGTGAAACCAAGTTTATAAAATTGGGTAGGAAATCAGTGCTTTTAGTTATATTATAATCTCAATATAACTACTTGCTAAAGTGATATTTCTATGTTAAGACTAGGGGCTTCTTATATATGGAGAAAGCCTTACCCGTATTTAATTGAGGTCCTTATTATAATATTTTACGTTGTATTTGAGTAACAGATTACACAAACCATGTATATGAATGAAGGAAGGAAAGAGAAAAAACAAACAAACATGCTACTCATATCTTTTAGTACTGTTTTCCTGTCTTCATTGTATTCTCCTTGTAAATGGAGTAGCATTTCTACTTAAAAAGATGGAACTTTATTAATTAGTACATGGAAACATTTTTCTTATTGTTTCCAATGAAAATATTCATAATTATTCTAAAAAACTAAAATCGTCGTTACTAAAATGGTGAAAAATGGTTACATAATATTGCCAAGTTGTTTGTATCTGCGATGAAAGTTTGGAGTAGCTAAAAAGACTGGTACAAGACTCACTAGACTGACATTTCCTCAGGCTCCTCCATACTGTTACCTTATGGACGTCAGATGTTGTTCTGCAGTTAAGTCGCAGTGTCTATAAACAAATCAAATATGCACGAAAAAACACAAAAATTATCAATTTTCGGGTAAATTAAAAAACATGTCGACTTTGATGGACTCAATATATCTTGTTAAAATTTAAAACATACTTTGTTAAGATAAGTATCTTCAATGGTCAACTGCTAATCAATGATAGACAGATAGCTTTGTCTCCTATTTGTCTTAAAGAAAAACGTCAAGTAACAGTTTAAACGGAGTTTACGTGATCTATCGCCTTATAATTCTTCCATATAATTTTGTTCGATATGCACAGTGTAATTTTTATACCATCAGAAAAATTAAGAGTTACTGGAGCAGGTACATTTGTAAAACACTATTGTTTTTTTTTAAATTCAGTTGAATCTCGTTATCTCGAAATCGCTTGGGTCGAAATTTCGGTCATGGCGAACTTTTTTTCTGGTCCCGACCAGCCAACAGTATAATTTATGTATTTTAATTCCTTTTATCTCGAAATTCGAGGAGTCTAAATTTCGGTTTTGTTGATTAAATGTTTTGATTCAGTAATGTATTAGGTGTTATCGTTGATCATTGGTGCTCTTGTTTCTGTTGATGAATTCAAAAATATATATATATATATATATATATATATATATATATATATATATATATATATATATAGTCATCAAGATGCAATCCATAAGTTTAAACTATCATATAACTTGTCAACACTTGATATTTAATTTCTTATCCATATTGACGAATAAAATACATGTACAATGTATTAATTTCAAACCAACAGTAGGGCAGATAAGAGGAAAGGTCAACAATGACACCAACTAATTAAACTCATCCGGGATTTTTGTGGTCTATATTTAACTGACATTCAGAATGCAAACAACAGTTTCGTATAAAATTTCAGTTATTTTTCCCTAAATATATTATGTCATAGGTATGGAATTCCCTCTATTTATCTAGATATTGATTTCTGATTGTTTTTTGGTTTCATAATTTAAATTAGAGTCTTGGCTTTATTTTAATTTTAAAAAGATGCATGAAATGTAAAAAAAGTATTTTTTTTCAGAAAAGTTTTATTAATGGGAGACTTATTCAACGAATTCAACAAGTGATTAAAAACAAATCAAAGACAATTTAAAAACACCTATGGAGAACTGCAACTTTTTTGAAAACCAGGAAACATCCAAAAATAGGGTAGGTGAAAACACAACATTTTTATACCACTTCATGTAGCAATTTTAATAGGCGGTGAATGTACCCTGAAACTACATGTGCTGAAACCAGTTGAATGTGTACTTTGGAAAACACATATACTCAGTTCTCTAAATTACGCAGGAATCCTTGCTAGGATGCTCTAAGGTTGGTCTGTTTTTGAAATATTTGAAGGGGGGAGGCCTATTTTTTGTCAGTTATCTTTCTGTAATGGTAAGAATTTGGAAAGGAATTCCTTAAAAATACTTATATACAGTGAAAGCTTGAAGAAATATGTTTTATTTGATATATGGTTGTCTATGGATATATGATACAGCCAATTGTCCAGTTATCAATCTTTTGAGTATGTTCCTTCAATTCATGACGTCATGAAAAGTACTAAGAACAACTGTTGTGTGCACTCTTCCAAGGGTTAACGTTACGAAAAGAATCCACACAGTTGACTCTGATCAAAGCTGAACGTATAATATAATTTTGATACACACTACAGTTTGAGATATCAGACATAGATAAAGTGTACAATGGTGTAAAATATCGTCTTTTTCTTACTTTGAGATATCAGGAAATTTATTTTGGCTTCAACGGCCTTGGAAATTTACAGGAATTTAAAAATGTCATGCAAAGACATGGACAAGTCACACTGATTGACTACTGACAATAATTTGAAAAGAATTAACAGTTCTCTAGAACATTAGGGGAACATTAATATAGGAACATATTACAGATAAATCCAGATTATTACTAATTGAATACCCTGGGTACAAAGCGCAGGCAACATAGAAAATTTGATAATTCAAAATTAGTCCTGGAAAAGTCATGAATTTATTCAACATTTATGAACAAGACGAATTGGTCTTAACTAGTCTTAATTTGGTCTTGTTATCTTTATTCCGTCTTCAGTTTCAATAATTGTAATCTCCGTCTTCAGTTTCAATAATTGTAACTGTAGAAAAAAATCAATATTAAACAAGAAAGATACTAACTTCTTTTACTGTTGATGTGGTATCCGACCGGTAGTGCTTAAGGTCAAATTTAAATAAATTAAAAAAAAATTTAGAAAACAGATTGAAATGTCAACATTGTTAGAAAAAGATTAAAATAAATCAAATATTTAAAGACAAATTTAAAGATATTGTTTGGTTTACAAAAAAAATATAAACGGTATACAAAAGTTATTTACTATTTAGCGTAAAACAGACATATAATTAAAAGCAGAAAAATTTAATATCCGACGACCGAATAAGGAGCGAGACAAAATTGATCAAAACAAAAATCTTATCTTCTGTGTCGTCCGTCTTCGATTCGAAACTTATGTAAAATGTCAGTACCACTAATGACACCATTTCAGGCTTATTTAATCTTGAGTGTCTTGATTTTTAGTATTTCTGAGATTTCAAACAAAATCAAGTTAACAAGACCAAAAGAAGATTTAATGCCTTGCAGTCAATCAAGACTGTCAAGAACAGTTCATAAAGGTTACGAATGAGTTATTCAGTGTTTAACAATACCTGTGCTGAACTGATCTAAACTGGTCTTGATAGATCTTGATTAACTGCAAGGCATGATATCTTGATATGATCTTGTTATCTTTACTTTGTTGAAAAATATAGACATGCAGAAAAAACAAGACTAAATAAGAATATAAGGATTTTACACCGGTGAAAGTGCAAGACGGAAAAATCTCAGACACCCAAGGGAAAGATTTCTGGTCTCCAACGAGGCTCCGCCGAGTTGGACACCAATGGAAATCTTTCACGCGGGTTCTGAGATTTTTCCGTCTTGCACTTTAACACCGGTGTTTTGATCCTTTTTCTCACTAATATTTACTCAAGCAAGTGTGTCAGACGACGTAAACAAACGGAGTTATCTCCCCATGAAAGTCGTGCGTTATGTACATTTTGTGTGTGATGTGTATGTGTTTTTGTGTATTGGATGTATTTTGAATAATTCAAGCCACCGACGAGTGAAACCTTTAAATATAAAACGATATGGACAATATGGAATAGGTAAGACTAATAAAAACTCAACCTATTTGTTAAATATCGCTCAAACACTAAATAATCACGATTGTCGGAACCGCGAAAATTTTGTGGGAAAACAAGCGTGAAATTCTTATCTCACCCACGGGAAAAACAAGGATATCTCACATGGGTAAAAATACGTACTGGGCTGTCTCATTAGTGAGAATAAACAAGACCAGAATGGCTGTTTAAGATCAAAATTGTGGTACTATTGTACATACCCGAAGACACCTCAATCAAGACGCAGGCTTAGTTAAGACTAGTAAAATAAAAACGGTAAGAATGAAGTATGCGTTGTTGTACTTCATCTGTGCTGAACTGATCTTAACTTGCCTTAACCGATCTTGGTTTAACTTACTTTGATTTTGTTTGAAAATATGTCAAACAGTAAATAATCACGATTGTCGGAACCGCGAAAATTTTGTGGGAAAACAAGCGTGAAATTCTTATCTCACCCACGGGAAAAACAAGGATATCTCACATGGGTAAAAATAGGTACTGGGCTGTCTCATTAGTGAGAATAAACAAGACCAGAATGGCTGTTTAAGATCAAAATTGTGGTACTATTGTACATACCCGAAGACACCTCAATCAAGACGCAGGCTTAGTTAAGACTAGTAAAATAAAAACGGTAAAATGAAGTATGCGTTGTTGTACTTCATCTGTGCTGAACTGATCTTAACTTGCCTTAACCGATCTTGGTTTAACTTACTTTGATTTTGTTTGAAAATATGATGATACAGATACAGTAATAATGAACAAGACTAGTGATAAACTTTACTGTTATACATTTTATAGTTTATTAGAACGACCGTTTAAGTTCCAAATTATATTACTAATACAAAATGTTCATTACGTCGGGAGAACTGAAATTGAAGAGAATGACACAAGATGTTATAAGAATAAAATTTATGGCCATTTTTAATTGTTATTTAAGGAAAAAAATGTAACTGATAAATTCTCTGATAAAATTTTGACTTCATAGAAGTTTGTTAAAAGCTTATCATTCTCATAAAAATATCCCTTTTCGACTTAAATTGTCATTTGTTTCTTTTTAATTGTTGGTTTCCTCACATGCTGTTCTTATTGCGCAATTTTATATGTCATAATTTGTATCCCAATTCCCATGGAGGTTTGTTTTTCGCCTTTTTTACTTAAATCTTTAAAAATAAGATAAGTCAAGAAATAGCAAAGGGATATTCGAAGGAGGACAACATCTGGAGAACAAGGAAGACAAGACCAATCGGCTTTGTTAATAATTAAAGGTTTCATTTACATGTAAACTCTAAAAGTTACCGTTATAAAATTACTATCATAAGTACGCGTATCATTTATTTTTATTGTTTTGCTTTTACTTTAATTACATTTATTTATCTTTTGAAACTGATGCCAAGCTCGGTCCTTAGATGATTCTTGGTTATAGCCTATATAGCCAATTATTCATGTGAATCTTTCATTTTGATGATTTTTAATCTATTCATTTTCTATTTTGATAACTGCTGTTGAATTTAAAAAAAATGTAAAATACGAACATAAATGTGTCATAACAGAGTACATTTATATGTCAACTAATGGAATGTCATCTTTATGTTGCTAAATTTGTTTCTGTAAACGAAAATCTAAATAACACGTGGACTGCCATGTCGTAAAAATATGTATAATAAAGAACGCCTAGAATATCTAGGACTTCAAATTTGTGGACTTTTCCCTTTTTTTTTTTTTTTTTTTTTTTGCTCCAGTATTCTTTTGCCGAAATTTAATACGATTGGAAGGAAGCCGTAACATGTGAGATTCGAAAATACCAGAGGAATATGGAAACAATTAAACGACAGATGCAATTTACAGAATGATAAAGGTCTAAGACAGAACGCGAACACGTTTGCGCAGTAAAAGGTACCATGTCGTAAACAACAAAGTGGTAAGGACTAACAAATGCATGGCAAAAGAAATACAAATATTGCAATGCAATATTATCCATTTGACTATTGTGTACTCCCACTGTGGTTAAAAAAAGATAAAAAAAGAAAGGTAAACTAATGATGAAATGAATAAAAGAAAAAAACAAAACAAAACAAATTATAAGGTAAGTAACATCAGGTGCTTCAGGGGTATCCATAATTAAAATAAAACAATAGAGGGAAAATGGCAAATATGTTGTCACTGAATTTGCACATGTGCCTATCGGCTACCATGTATAGGATGTTTTTTAAACACAAAGAAAGGGGAGATTTCAAAATACACTGAATTAAATTATCTTAACACGAACGATTGCCCAACATTTAATCACGACAAATGCAGTCCAAAATAAAAAAGGAAAATCCAGGTTTTCCTTTTTATCGACTATGTCTTGGCATTTTCTATAAATTTACAGAAATTGGCAACTTTTTTTATGATTTTGTTTGACATGTTAACAATTTATCTCTCAACTAACATGAGAATAGTAAGATTAGGTTGTATTCTCTGATAGAATTAGGTATAAAAAATTAAAACCTCCACAAATAGCATTAAATAATATCAATCTTATTTGAGAAGAAAAATCTTCTATTATCCACGAAGAAGTTTATTTCTCAAAATACTATAGACACAATTCTTCTAAAAACCTTATTCCAGGTTAAATGGTTGGTACGTACAAAACCATTATCTTGTATTTGAGAAGAAAAATCTTCCAGAAATGAAGTTGAATTTTACTGACAGTGCATCCTCATTATCAATTTCAGAAGAATTTTCTTCTGAAATATCATAATTTGAGAAATATTTTCTCCAGTGGTAGCTTCAGACTAAAGATATAAAATAAATGAAAAGAACATTAACAAAAGCGTTATCTATACTTTTTGTAAGAATATTCTAGTCTTTTGGGGGTATTTTCCCCATGTTTTATGTAATTTAACCCATAACCGTCTTGTAAACAACCACTGAATATCAGCAAAAGAATACAGAAGAGTCAAAACAGTGGGAAAATTCCAAAGGCAAGACAAACTCATGAGAATGAAACAAACAATTGCCACAATGATACATGTATAACTAAAAGAATAAACTAGAGAAAAAGACACGGATGAATATAGGTCATATCTTGACCAAAGTTTCTGTACTGTATATATTATGATTTATGAAAAAGCCGGATTATTATGTATGGTTTATTAAAATTTAATGAATGCATATACGAAAACCACGAAACTTAATGCTGTACATTGTATGAATCCTTAGTGTTGAATTTATTGTTTCCATGTCGAATAATTTTCTCTCTTCGCTTCTGTGTATAAATTTCTAAAGTCATGACTTTAATGCCAGTAACGCAAATTTGATGAGGAGAGGATACTTTCGGCACGTCATCTTGAATGTGTCCTTTCTGTTTTTCCTTCAGTATGGTAAGGTAAGGAACCCTACATGAATTATATGATAATGGTATCATTGTTGACAAAACTGATAATATAAGATAAAAATTGTGTCGGAATGTGTATGAGTAATACCAATTTCAGCCAATTGTTTTACAGTTACAGGATTTGTTTCTTTACTACATGTGCTTCGAAATTGTGGCAGCTATGGCTACATATGAAATTCTGCTTATATACCACTACAGCTAATGTAAAAATTCAGATTTCATAGATCTGAAATATACGAAAAATCTGTGATAACTGCTGGAAATTGGTCCATGTCTTATGTCCTCTGGCAGGTTGACAGATACTGTTTTGGCTAGTTAAACTTGTTCGCGCCATTCTATTGCCTTTCAATATTTTCAAATTAAATATTCTGTATTTTCATCCGAACAATCTAACGCTGACCTGAAATTTGTAATAATAATAGTAATAAAACTGGTAAAATGCTTAACCTAAATTTAAATTCATCTAAACATTATCCTGTCCAATATTGGAAGTATGTAACTTTGGAAACATTCAAAGTTCAATTTTGATAAAAGGCATTTTGTCTACTAGAATTAAAATTATCTTGATATACTTACATTTTTTGTATGCAATGAAAATATACAATATACTCTGTAAACAGTGTGATTCAAATCTTGTTGTATTTCAAAAGTTTCAAAATTTCTTTTTAACTTAATTTATGTGGGCGAATACCGGATGAAAAAAAAATCCACCACACTCTTCTATGTAATTAAGCCACACCAAATTGATATTTAGTTCACTTTGGATTTCGCCGCTTCGAGTTTTGGACTATTTAATTAAGAAAAAAATTGCGGCCTCATTTTGCAAAAATGCTGAAAATTCGTCCCAAATTCCTAATTTTTTCAATACATTAAAAATGAAAAAGTTGTTCTTCCGCTCCTAAAATTTCGTAAAAAGTTAGCATTTTCCCCATTTTTTGCAATTTTTTACGTAAATTTGATCTTCGCTAAATATTGATCCTCAAGAAAAAAAATTAAAATTTCGATTGGGGCGATCCAAAAAAATTAAAAATCAATTTGGTATGGCCTTACAATTAAGAATGTATTTTACTTTAGCCTCGATTGCTTATAAATTTGAGTGCTCATGAATATTTACAAACATCATGAATATTATGCTTATCAATCACTTCCCGCCGAGTTAATGTGTGCTGGTACAAATGTATGATACAAATGTACGTATTATACATGTTATATGTACAGTGTAGTTTTTCTGCTTACAAATAAAAGAATACTCGTATTTGGAAAAAACCTTGGTGCATTTGTTTTAAGAAATTAAATATGCTTTACTATATAAACAATGATGTTTTACATACATACATTTATATGTAAAAATTCTTTCAAGAGCAATCGTTTAATATTTTACGGTTTGGGAGAACGGCAAGAAAATATTTTTAATACTGAAATTTTCCCCCTTTTTCTGAGCCAGTCATTCTTTCAGCACGTAATCGTGCCCAACTTTATTTTTAATCAAGTTTTGATATAGCGTTTTCTTAACTGAAATTTAAAACCTAGCTGTGGTTGTGGTTTTCACTTAATGTTTAAAATAGTTACCACAATATTAATAATTTACCAGATTTCAGCCTAGGGTTCTTCATAATTAACACCACGGCAAACAACAATTAAAATACTTATCTGAAATAATCAAGTATCTTGTAATTTGGATGGTAACACCGATTTCTCGTCAATAGTATTTATTAAATAAACAAGAACTTCGTTATTTCATACTTTTTTTGCAAATCAATTTACGTAAAGAAACTCTAAAATAAAAAAAAATCATTGGAGAATGTCATTGTACAAATGCAAATTTTTATAGACGTTAACTTGTACACATAAATCATTTTAACTGACACATACATCGTAATACACCCTTTAATTTCCAAAGGGTAAAGTACAATTGAGTCCGATTATTTTTTTGTTGAAGGAGAGTCTATATTTATTTAAAAACAAAAACAAAATGAACTTCTATTTTCTCCCCCAAAAGAAGCCATGGTTAATCTGAAGGAAAATTTACGGTTATTTTTACATTCGGGATTAGAAGATTTTTTTATATAAACGTTTAATAACACTAATTGTTTAAAACTCGATCCTATCCAATTAAAAATTCTGACGTACTATTTTAATGGGCCAGTAATACATTTCACCCGTACCGGCGAACCCACAAAAAAATGACAGCATATCTATAAAAATTAGGACTTAAAAACAATTTATGGTAATAACCTATATGAATTGTTTTAGATATTTAAAAGCAAAGTAGTAAATAATCGTTTTCTTACATGTTTTGTTTATGAAGTAATTTATTAATTTATTGTTTTGTAGGTTGACACTTTTTATACAAAAAAACGGAACTTCGGTTATGATATAGATGCTTAAATCTTACCTTAATGTATATTTTGGTGAATTCCTGACCACAAAATATTGTAGAACTTTTGCCGTTAATAAATCCATTGTTTATTTTCCACATCAATTATACTATCTTTCATTAGAGGCTGGGGTAGTCAGTATATAAATACATCAGGCGTGCTTTATCCAAACTGTTATCAGATTTACTGGCTGGAGGTAATCTTTTCAGATCAGAAATGGACAGGAATACTTTGTTTACAAAAGATAACATCAAATATACCGATTTTGTTTTTTCAGTAGATACAGGCCATGTTTTAATATATTTTTAAATTACATTTATACTTCTTTAATTTCTTAATCTTGATTGCCAGTTTGAAATTTTCAGCTTTGTACCCAAAATATTACAGAAAATGTAAGATATATTAATTGTATGACTTTTAATATGACAAATGATTTATTTTTTTCAACTTGTATTTATGTATCACTTACAAACTATGATACCCAAAATAAGTGAAAATTTGTGATTTATTTGATAACGATTACAAGTATACACCAATTAGTTTGCTTTATATATTAATTACGTAATTTTCCGGCTTATTTTAAGAATTTTAATAGAAAAAATGATTTTCCTGAAAATGCAGGAAAGGGACCGCCTACTGACGAGAACATAAATATTTCCGACTAAATTTTATTTACATATTTTACCTTCCTATTACATGTAAATTGGGAGTTGTCCACGGCCATGGCAATTAGCTAAAAGCAATAAACTGGTTTGCCTCAGAGTACATTTAGGTTCTTCCAAAAATAAAACTATCATTTTGCTAAATAAAATTTCTGAAAGTTTTATGCTGTTCAGGTAAGAATTGTAAAAGAAATGATTCCACCTTTTAACAACCTTATACTTAATTGGTTCATTTAAAAAGAGAAATGAAATAAAAAAGAAGGGAATCTTCTAAAGTGAATAAAACTGCAAACACGCTGCTCTACCACCGGTCTTTATTGTTTAGGTTCAATACTTGTTCTGAATATCAGAGGTTTAGTTTTGTTTTCATTTTTAGAGGAACTCGATGAATTTATATTTAAACTTTTATTGAATATAATGTGTATAATAGGACCCAATGGGAAACATCATTTAAAAATTTTCGTCTGAAACCACTACTGTAAATTCGGAAATTATTGCGAAAATTGCGACAGGGTTGCAATCGCAATAATTTAAACTCGCATTTTGGAATTTTTACTATAAATGAAGCGCGATTTTTCTCAATATCGCAAAAATTAAAATCGCATTTTGGTCTAAAATGACAAAAGCGCAATAATAAATGCACGCAATAATTTCTGAATTTACAGTATGCCAATTGAAACTAGACTTGGCAGCAATGGTCCTTAGATGGTCCTCATTCAGAAATGTGTCCGATGACCCGGACTGGCAACTAAAATGGCTGCCACAGTCGAACTTTGTTTAACATCGCACCCTTGGGAACATTCATCGAACAATTTTTTTGTCTGAAATCACTGAACCAATTGGAATCAGCATGGCAGCAATGGTCCTTAGATGGTCCTCTTTCAGAATTATGTCTGATGATCTAGACTGTCAACCAAAATGGCTACCACCGCTGAACTTTGTTTAACATAGGACCCTATTGGAAAATTTATTTAAAAACTTCGTCTGAAACCACTTAGCCAATTGTAACTAAACTTGACGGCAATGGTCATTACATGGTCCTCTTTCAGAATTTGTCCGATGACACGGACTGTTAACCAAAATGACTGCTACAGCCAAACTTATTTTAACATTTAAAAATCACTTTGTCTGAAACCACACCATTGGACTTGTCAGAAATGGTCCTTAAATGGTTTTCTTCAAAATTGTGTCCGACGACCTAGACTGTGAACCAAGATGGTTGCCACAGCTGAACTTAGTTTATTATAGGACCCTATGGGAAAATTCATTTAAAATTTACTGTTACACTTAGATTTTTAGTCATGCTTAAGGTGGACAAGTTAAATCCAAGTGATCAATACAGGCTCTTATGAGCCTCTAGTTTCATTTTTACATTCGGTTTTTTCCTTATTTCCTTAATAGAATGATGGTATACTATCTGTAGACTGGCAAGAAAGTTTTGCATTTTAGACTTTCGGTAAGTATCCCAACTACTTGCGTGGATCACTGTAGATTCCGACAGTAACTTTCATGTAAAAAGAGGATAGCCAGTATCGGTAAACTGAATGCTATTCAAATTTTATCAATACTCAAATTATTCTCCAAATGACCGCTAAGCCTGTCAACTAAAAACAAAACGATATACATTAAATTTTGGTCTCACCGTGAACCTCCGAAGTAAGAAAAATGCATTCAATGACTTCGAATTTATTCAGATTGTTTAACACTGAAAATCACCCATTTAGCTACATGTATCGTATCAGAAAATGTGTGAAGTAACTTGAAATCTTTGCAAATGTTCAATGGATAATGATAGAAATTAATTTACTTTCTCCACTTATTGTAAAATTTAACTGTGATCTGTTTCGTATAATTGACTCTTCTTATCAATGGACATCTTTAAGAAACATGTCAATTTTCATGATTGTGTGTGAAGATGTAGTAGATTTATATTAGAAACAAAATCGGTATCGTTTTCTTTCCGGGCATTGTGGGGAGAGTGGTTGATAACTAATAGTAAAACGTTGTTTGTAAATTATTTATCCTGTTTTCACAAAGCTCGTTTATTTAAATAATACCATGTGGTTTTATTAAAGCCGATTTGTGCTTATAGTATGTACTGTTTTCATAATTTCTCTCGCATTCTTTATCACGAAGTGTTATGTTATTCTCATGAGTATCGAATTTCATTGACCGTACCATCGGCTATCTGTGTTTTCTTCTGCATCATCAGCTTCTTATGCTTTATTGACCTAAGATAACCTTTCTATATATTGTACATTTGGTAGAAATTACTGGAAGGGGGGGGGGGGGGGGTTATCCATAAAAAAAACCACACACACAGTTAACTTCCAAGTATATATTTCCTTTCTTAATACTAGCTATAATTTATTTTTGGATTTAATATATACCCAGAGAACAAAGGTCATGTACACAATGCTCAGTAATTGAAGACGAATATCATTTTTTTTTAATTGCAAAATTAATGATTCTATTAGAGATAATCTTATTACTAAAATAAAACAAAATAATCCTAACTTCTCACATCATATACTGCCATTTGAAAAATTAAAACTAGTCCTTAATCCTCAACTTGAACTGTTAGCTTATGTTTGTGACTTCATAAAGCAATCATTAGAATTGCGAAAATGATGTCCACGTCGGTTACATCTTCTCAGATTTTATGTTTATACTATGTATTTGTACCTTAATGTCATATTGATTTTATTTAGGATTTGTATGTGATTGTACATGTATATAGCTTGACTTATTGGTGAAATATGCTATTAATAAAGTTATATAATATGATTTTTAAATAATTTTCAAAAACTCAAGTACCTTCTTTGATGTATGGAAATAGACTATTGTGCCAATACAATATATGGAAAGGTATACATAGGTGAATATCTGGATTCGAAATGCAAAGTCTGATAAACACGTCTAAAGTTCAGAATTTTGTTGGTTTTTTTCCATATATTAGTCTGTTATTTTGGTTTCATTTAGCTAAACCGCACGATTATACAAATTACCCCATTAAAAAAAATCATCTAAACAAACATTGCTAAAATTTATTATTGCTTATTCGAAATCAATTTTTTATCTTTTTAAAATATTGATTTGAGGTTGTATGCCTGCTTAACCTTTTCGCCACAATATTGGCTTACGGGTTTAAAACAAAACTTGATATTTTACAAACATACATGTATTGTCATTAATACACACATGCATGACCTTGATCTTCCAAAATCTTCTAACTACTGTGGTTTTCAGATTGCTCTGGATTTTTTGATAACGGTCAGAAATTTCCGATTTTGAAACCGCCCGATAGCCTCGAGTGCGGAAGATCGCGGGTTCAGTACCCAGTTGGGTCAAACTAAAGAAATTAAAATTTGTATTTGTTGCTTTTCCACCATCACCAGGCACACGGCATTTAGGAGTAAGAGCAAATACTGCACGTGTAGGGTGAGATGTCTTCCTCTGGACTGTTACTTCTTCAAGAGAGGAAACCCAATGTCAATCTCAAATGGACAGTACAGATATTTAGATGGACAATTTTAATATTGATTTAACCTCTTCATTTTTAATTCACAGTGTTGTTTTGTGTATGAGAGAAGGGGGGGGGTGTACATTTTGAAAAATATAAAGTCCGTTGATAATCAGCAATACGTTAGACTTTAATCCTTGACCAATGAATGTCTCATCAATTTTTACATTTCAACAGGATCGTATATAAACAAATTATTGAGTAGTTGTTAAGCCTCTCAATGATAATATAGGTAAAACACAATGTTCCAAAACATACTTCTTATAAACGTTCAAATAAATATTGCATATATTTTATCAAATTTAATTTTTTAAACTATAATGTACCCGTTTAGGACATCACAAGATAAGATAATCCTAGGATAGCTTTGATTTACAGTCTCAGTCATGTCTTATAATAGTCCCAAGACAATCCTAAAGACATATTTTAGGACCGATTTTAGGATAGCTTCGATAACCAGGCCCCAGAATACTTATTTATTGAAAACTATTATTTTGTATTATTAATTTTCCCATTTATGATATTATGATATTTTTTTCCCATATATTAATTTCTGAAATGCTTAACAGTTACATGTATTTTACACATCAAGATAATCCCCTTTTGCACATAAATTATTTAACAGTTTAACTGGGGCCTTGTTAACGAAGGTGTCCTTAGATAGTCTTACGACATTTCCTAGTCCTAAGTCATGTTAACGAAGCTATCCTACGTTGGGACATGTCTAAAAGTTTGTCCTAAAGTTAGGATATAGAAATGGGTGTCTTAAGACCACCCTTAGATGATCCTAACAGTTAGGATTAATTATTGTAATATAAACAACAAGAAGGGCTGCTGTGTACATGTACGTTAGAAATCGAAAATACAATATAAGACGAAATAAAGTGTTTATAGACAGACAACCCTTTAAATTAAAGTTTTAGATTTGTGGTGTACGTACATTTCGCCGGAGAGAACGCCGTACAAAGATACATACAAATAGGCACACTTTAATTGAATATATGTGTAAAATTTCATTTCATCATGATATATAAGAGTAGAGATATCAGCACAAAATTTATACAGTACCCCGTTTTTAGCTCACCTGATCCAAAGCGTCAAGTGAGCTATTCTCATCACTTGGCGTCCGTCGTCGTCCGTCGTCGTCTGTCGTCCGTCGTCATCCGTTAACTTTTACAAAAATCTTCTCCTCTGAAACTACTCGGCCAAATAAAACCAAACTTGGCCATAAGCATCATTAGGGTATCTTGTTTAAAAAATGTGTCCCATGATCCCGCCTACCAACCAACATGGCCAACATGGGTAGAAATAGAACATAGGGGTAAACTACAGTTTTTGTCTTATTTCTCAAAAACTAAAGCATTTAGAGCAAAACTGACTTGGAGTAAAAATGTTCATCAGGTCAAGATCTACTACCATGAAATTTTCAGACGAATAGGTCAACCCTTTGTTGGGTTATTGCCCCTGAATTGTTAATTTTAAGGAAATTTTGCAGTTTTAGGATATTATCCTAAATATTATTATAGATAAAGACAAACCAAGATAGACGCCACAGCCAAAGTTAGTTTAACTTAGGGCCCTATGGGAAAATCCATTGAAAAATCTTTTTGTCGGAAACAACTTGACATATTGGAGCCAGATTTGGCAGCAATGGTCCTTAGGAGGTCTTTTTTTCAGAAATGTGACCGATTTCGTGGACTGTGAACCAAGATGGCTGCCACAGCCGAACTCAGTTTAATATAGGACCCTATGGAAAATTCACTCAAACATCTTCTCGTCTGAAACTACTGAGCCAATTTGAACTAAACTTGGCAGCATTGGTCCTTAGATGGTCCTCTTTCAGAAATGTGTCCGATCACCCGGATTGTCAACCAGGATGGCCGTCATGGCCTAACTAAGTTAAATATAGGACCCTATAGGAAAATTCATTTAAAAATCTTCTTGTCTGAAATCACTTAGCCAATTAGAACAAGACTTAGCAGAAATGGTCCATAGATGGTTCTCTTTTAGAAATGTGCCCATTGACCTTGACTGTCAACCAAGATGACTGCCACAGCTGAACTTAACATAGAGCCCTATAGAAAAACCAGCCAAAATTTTGCAACACTTAAATTTTTAGTCCTGCTCAAGGTGAAAAGTTAAATCCAGGTGAGCGATACAGACTCTTGAGAGCCTCTAGTTCATGTTTGCTCTGGAACCCAAAAAATCAAATAAATCAAATATCTGCTGCACATCGACACTTTATTCGTGGTAAAGGATAAATATGGATGTATTTTCAATTCATTCTGATAAATAACCAAAAAAAAATAGACTAGTTGGAATGTGGGTTTCTTTTTTACCTTAAGTTGTGAACATATCCATGAACAATTACTGGTATCGAGACGACCCTATTATAGTATTTGGTGCTCTCAATTAAGTAACGACCTCAATCTATAATAGATATCATGTACATGTAAATAATGACAATGCAGTATATACACTGCGTAATTTTCATTTATTTGACTGCTGTTTTATTTTTCTTCATAAGCCCTACAGTTTTGAAATGTTTTTATTCTGGGTTTTTTTTAAATATCAAAAGAATGAATGTAAAAAATCTTTCATTTTTTCAGAAATAAACATATGATTATCCCAAGAATATATTAGGATTGTCCTAAGTTACTCCTACTTAGGACTATCCTAAGATAGCTTTGTTTTACATCCTAAGACATGTTTTAGGATGATCCTAAGACAATCCTAATTCGAGTCCTAAGACAAGTCTAAGGACATATCTTAGGACATCTTCATAAACACGGCCCCCGGCTTATGTCCAGTCGTGGCAAAACTGTAATTATAGCAATTATCACCTATTGTTGTTCAAAGATTTAGAAAGGCTTAGTCATTAAGTTAAACCTTTATTCCTTTATTGTTGATCGTTAAAATGAAAAAAAAAACGTGAATAAAATATGAAAATACTCTTATACTTTTTTCCCCTAAATTATTTTTCATGGTCAGTTTCAATTGTAATACCTTGAATAGTGAACATAATATACATGTATATGTACAAAATGTAAATGAATATATAGAGTAAACTGTTTCTATACATGTACTTCTGTACTAGTGTGTTATGGTGTTGTGTTTAAAGTTAACCCAAAGGATACATTTATAGGACATAAAAATGAAATATATGTTTCTATCTGAGATGAAATATATCTTAATATGCATGTGAACTAGGTCAAAATCGGTCATTCTAACACGTTCTTGAATATTGCTGTCAATTTGGGCTGAGTCATCGAATATATATCTGAAACAAGACCATCTATGATGTTTGAATTGGCTCACTGGTTTTGGACAAGAAGGATTAAAAATGGCTTTCTCGTAGTGTCATATTTTAAACTATTTTTACGGTGATGGCCATCTTTTGGATGGGCGAGGTCATCAAATATAATTTTTGATAAGATTTTGGGCTGGTCGAGCTAATACACATTTAAAACATCTAACGTTTCATATACATATGTATATGCTTTGTTACTTTAAAGAGAATTTTCAAGCGAAATGCATTTCTCTTGCATCTTCGTTCTTTAAAAACCTATGTTTTACTCAGCTGATCTTTGCAATTACGGATTTTTGTCCTAAACTTTTGAACACAATGAAATGCTTCAGACGACGCTTTTTCACACTGAATACCGTTCCCTAGGTTAAAGCCATGCACATTATAATTGTTGGTAGAACTGAAAGGTTTTGTAACTTAAAAAGGTGCATCTAAACACATCAGTCAATAAACGGCTACACATATCTGAATTATACCTAGATCTTTTTGTAGATCTTTGCTGAACATTTTTGCCATTTACACGTTCTCTCTAACTATGATAATATTAAAGATAATAACCTAAAACTGCAAAATTTCGTTAAAATTATCAATTCAGAGGCAATAACCCAACAAAGGCTTGACAGATTCGTCTGAAAATTTCATGGCATTTAGATCTTGACCTGGTAAACATTTCTATCCTGTCCGTTCTGCTCTAAATGCTTTAGTGTTTGAGATATAAGCTAAAAACTGAATTTTACCCCGGTGTTTTATTTTTAGCTATGCCAGCCATGTTTGTTGATGGATCAAACTCCGGATATAACTTTTAAACTAGATATAATAAGGAATATCCAGGTAAACTTTGAAAGTATTTGGCCCAGTAGTTTCAGAGGAGAAGATTTTTTAAATAGTTTACGACGACGGACGACGACGGACGCCAACTGATGGCATAAGCGCACATGGCCCTTTGGATCAGGTGACTAAAAATGACCATCAATACAATGATAACGGGACAAAAAACTCCAAAAATCTGAAATTTATCCAATATCCAACTTTATGTGAGTGTTATGGAGTAAACCTTGATATACACTTTGCTATCGGCATTTTCAAAATGGCCACCGTTACTATGGGAACAGGTTAAAGAGTCAAGAAACTTAAATGTATCCCATATTCACGAAACTGTATGCAAGTGTTATGCACTTCAGTATCGGAATTTTCAAAATTCTCACCGTAACCATGGAAGCGGAAACAATTTCCGAAATTCAATTTTCATCAGACTTTATAGGAACATTGGATGCCACGTTTGAGATGTTCTTAAACTTGGAGTTTGCAACCGTTACCATAGACATGGCACAATTCCAAAAAAGCTGAAATTTCATGTTTAGCAAGGAAGTACACTGTGATCTTGAAATATTCAATAGAAAAGGGATAAAAATTGAATTTATCCAAATTTTCGTAAAACATTCACAATTATGTCAGATAATAACTTTAGGGCCAAGCTGAGTTTTAGCGATTTTTGTGTTAGCATCCTAACATAATATTACTTGTTTATTCATTCATTTATTTTATCGTGATTTCACCCGAATTTCAGAGAAATTCGATTCAGCGGCAGCAAAGTGTTTGTACTAGAAGAAGCTAGGATGCCCTAATAAATTCGGCAGAAACTTAAGTTAACGTTAAGAATATTACTTGCCATAAGCATTAGTCGGAAACAATAAATCTGGTTGTAGAATAATTCACATAAATTTAATAGATATTTAGGGATCCAGTCGGAAAACAGCTTCCTGAAATGTACTTTGCTGGTATTTGCTGATTCGGCCATCTTCGACACTACAGACCTGAGTCGAACTCCGTATTGAGTGGACTGAAACCATTGGTAGTTACGTGCAATACTAAATCACTCTGCCATGGAGGCTTCATGACCAATGTAAGAATAGAGACTCGCAAAATCACTGTTATGCATGATGTCTTCTGTCAATTTAAAAGTCAAGTCAAGAAATACCAAAGGGATATTCGAAGGAGGGGAAAATCGAAAACAACTGAGAAACTCCGGAGAACAACGAAGACAAGACCAAAACAATACAAACTCTACACTTAAAAACTAAAAACATATGAACAACATGGAGCCCACAAAAAAACTGGGGGTAGATTCATGTGCTCCGGAAGAGTGAGCAGTCTCATCTTCCTGCAGGACACCAGCCACGCTCCCCATTTCAAATCTTGTATGAGGAAGGGACTACAGTAAGTAATAGTTGAGTATTACGGTGTGTGCCTTTATGCGCTTTATTGTCTGTATTTCATTGTTCTAGATCCAGTTGGAGGCGAAAATATTTAATATTTTTTTTTACCATGCAAAAGTGTAACAATCGTGAAACAAAACACAATTATTCCGAAACTTTTAAATATAAATTAATATATACGATACTGTTGAAATGTAAAATTAATGAAACATTTATTGGTCAAGGATTAAAGTCTAACGTATTGCTGATTGTCAACGGACTTTATATTTTTCAAAATGTACACCCCCCCCCCCCCCTCTCTCTCTCTCTCTTTCATACACAAAACAACACTGTGAATTAAAAATGAAGAGATTAAATCAATATTAAAATTGTCCATCTAAATATCTGTACTGTCCATTTGAGATTGAAATGGGTTTCCTCTCTTGAAGAAGTAACAGTCCAGAGGAAGACATCTCACCCTACACGTGCAGTATTTGCTCTTACTCCTAAATGCCGTGTGCCTGGTGATGGTGGAAAAGCAACAAATACAAATTTTAATTTCTTTAGTTTGACCCAGCTGGGTATTGAACCCGCGATCTTCCGCACTCGAGGCTATCGGGCGGTTTCAAAATTGGAAATTTCTGACCGTTGTCAAAAAATCCAGAGCAATCCGAAAACCATAGTAGTTAGAAGATTTTGGAAGATCAAGGTCATGCATGTGTGTATTAATGACAATACATGTATGTTTGTAAAATATCAAGTTTTGTTTTAAACCTGGAAGCCAATATTGTAGCGAAAAGGTTAAGCAGGCATACAACCTCAAATCAATATTTTAGAAAGATAAAAATTGATTTCGAATAAGCAATAATAAATTTTAGCAATTTTTGTGTAGATGATTTTTTTTAATGGGGTAATTTGTATAATCGTGCGGTTTAGCTAAATGAAACCAAAATAACAGACTAATATATGAAAAAAAAAATTCTGAACTTTAGACGCGTTTATCAGACTTTGCATTTCGAATCCAGATATTCACATATGTATACCTTTCCATATATTGTCTATTTCCATGCATCAAAGAAGATACTTGTGATTTTGAAAATTATTTAAAAATCATATTATATAACTTTATTAATAGCATATTTCACCAATAAGTCAAGCTATATACATGTACAATCACATACGAATCCTAAATAAAGTCAATATGACATTAACATGATTAAGGTACAAATACAAAATATAAACATAAAATCTGAGAAGATGTATCCGACGTGGACCTCATTTTGGCAATTCTAATGATTGCTTTATGAAGTCACAAACATAAGCTAACAGTTCAAGTTGGGGATTAAGGACTAGTTTTAATTTTTCAAATGGCAGTATATGATGTGAGAAGTTATGATTATTTTGTTTTATTTAAGTAATAAGATTATCTCTAATAGAATCATTAATTTTGCAATTAAAGAAAAATGATATTCGTCTTTAATTACTGAGCATTGTGTACATGACATTTGTTCTCTGGGTATGTATTAAATCCAAAAATAAATTATAGCTTGTATTAAGAAAGGAAATATATACTTGGAAGTTAACTGTGTATGTGGTTTTTTATGGATCCCCTCCCCCCCCCCCCCCCCCCCCATTCCAGTAATTTCTACCAAGACTAGTGTACAATATATAGAAAGGTTATCTTAGGTCAATAAAGGATAAGAAGCTGATGATGCAGAAGAAAACACAAATTACTGATGGTACGGTCAATGAAATTCGATACTCATGAGAATAACATAACACTTCGTGATAAAGAATGCGAGAGGAATTATGAAAACAGTACATACTATAAGCACAAATCGGCTTTAATAAAACCACATGGTATTATTTAAATAAACGAGCTTTGTGAAAACAGGATAAATAATTTACAAAGAACGTTTTCCTATTAGTTACCAATCACTCTCCCCACAATGCCCGGAAAGAAAAAGATACCGATTTTGTTTCTAATATAAATCTACTACATCTTCACACACAATCATGAAAATTGACATGTTTCTTAAAGATGTCCATTGATAAGAAGAGTCAATTATACGAAACAGATCACAGTTAAATTTTACAATAAGTGGAGAAAGTAAATTAATTTCTATCATTATCCATTGAACATTTGCAAAGATTTCAAGTTACTTCACACATTTTCTGATACGATACATGTAGCTAAATGGGTGATTTTCAGTGTTAAACAATCTGAATAAATTCAAAGTCATTGAATGCATTTTTCTTACTTCTGAGGTTCACGGCGAGACCAAAATTTAATGCATATCATTTTTTAGCTCACCTGGCCTAAAAGGCCATGTGAGCTATTCTCATCACTTGGCGTCCGTCGTCGTCTGTCGTCGTCTGTCGTCGTCGTTAACAATTTTTCAAACATCTTCTTCTCTGAAACTACTGCATGGATTTGGATAAAACTTAGCATGGTTTTTCCTTAGGGTATCCTAAACAAATTTTATGCTTCGATTTTTGATCCGTCGAAAAACATGGCCACTGTTACTAAAAATAGAACATAGGGGTCAAACAACAGTTTTTCGCAAATATCTCAAAAATCATTAGGTTACGGCAAATTCTGGCAGGTTGAAAGTGTTCACCATGATGAGAGCTACCTTGTGCTGATTTTCGTGAAAATCTGTCAACTGATGTTAGAGTTATTGCCCTTTTTTGACATTTTTGGCTTTTTTTATGTTATTATTTCAAAAATCTTCTTCTCTGAAACTACTACTCAAAATCAAATGAAACTTGGTAAGATTGTTCCTTAGGGTATCCTGCAAAAAGTGAATGCTTGGATTTTTGATGGGTCGAAAAACATGTCCGCCCTTACTAAAAATTGAACATAGGGGTCAAAATGCTGTTTTTTGCTATTTTTTCCTGAATTTTAGAAAGAAAATGAAGATGAAAGCTACTTTCAAGGTAAACATGGTATCCCCAGTTGAATGGTGATGATGAAAGTTTGTTTTGGACGGCCATTTTTAAAATGGCTGCCATTTTTTACACTTGCTCGGATTTCAACAATATTTGGTTTTTAAAGTAAACATGGTATCCTTAGTGAATGGTGATGATGAGAATGTTGTATAACAATGATTAAACTTCATAATATGTGAGCTTTTAATTGCCATCACTTGGTGTCCATCATCATCGTTGTTAACAAATTTTCAAACATCTTCTCCTCTGAAACTACTAGGGGGATTTGGATGAAACTTAGCATGATTGTTCCTGCAATATTTCCTTTTCAAGTACATGTAATTGAAACTGTGATACTTTGGAAAAAGAGAGTTCACTTTTTAGATGCCAAAGATGTAAGGTCACATAGGTAACCAGGACAGTCTGTTCAAAGGGTACTTACCGCTGGTTAATTTTATCTAAGAGGTATGGGGTATAGAGGAACGGAATTCCAACATCTTACATTGTAGGAGTAAGGAGAACCTTACCCATTACAACAAACATTAATATATTAATTTAGTTTATAGTGCATTGTTTGCCAGGTGAGCGATTCAGGCTTTTGAGAGCCTCTTGTTTTTAGTTGACAGCCTTAGCGGTCATTTGGAGAATAATTTGAGGATTGATAAAATTTTAAATAGCATTCAGTTTACCGATACTGGCTATCTTCTTTTTAAATGAACATGAAAGTTACTGTCGGAATCTACAGTGATCCACACAAGTAGTTGGGATACTTACCGAAAGTCTAAAATACAAAACTTTCTTGCCAGTCTACAGATAGTATACCATCATTCTATTAAGGAAATAAGGAAAAACCCGAAATCCTGAAAGAGGACCATGTAATGACCATTGCCGTCAAGTTTAGTTCCAATTGGCTAAGTGGTTTCAGACGACGTTTTTAAATAAATTTTCCAATATGGTCCTATGTTAAACAAAGTTCAGCTGTGGTAGCCATTTTGGTTGACAGTCTAGATCATCAGACATAATTCTGAAAGAGGACCATCTAAGGACCATTGCTGCCAAGTCTGATTCCAATTGGCTCCGTGACTTCAGGCAAAAAGATTGTTCGATGAATGTTCCCAAAGGGTGCGATGTTAAACAAAGTTCGGCTGTGGCAGCCATTTTAGTTGCCAGTCCGGGTCATCGGACACATTTCTGAATGAGGACCATCTAAGGACCATTGCTGCCAAGTCTAGTTACAATTGGCATAGTGGTTTCAGACGAAAATTTTTAAATGACGTTTCCCATTGGGTCCTATTATACACATTATATTCAATAAAAGTTTAAATATAAATTCATCGAGTTCCTCTAAAAATGAAAACGAAACTAAACCTCTGATATTCAGAACAAGTATTAAACCTGAACAATAAAGACCGGTGGTAGAGCAGCGTGTTTGCAGTTTTATTCACTTTAGAAGATTCCCTTCTTTTTTATTTCATTTCTCTTTTTAAATGAACCAATTAAGTATAAGGTTGTTAAAAGGTGGAATCATTTCTTTTACAATTCTTACCTGAACAGCATAAAACTTTCAGAAATTTTATTTAGCAAAATGATAGTTTTATTTTTGGAAGAACCTAAATATACTCTGAGGCAAACCAGTTTATTGCATTTCGCTAATTGCCATGGCCGTGGACAACTCCCAATTTACATGTAATAGGAAGGTAAAATATGTAAATAAAATTTAGTCGGAAATATTTATGTTCTCGTCAGTAGGCGGTCCATTTCCTTCATTTTCAGGAAAATCATTTTTTCTATTAAAATTCTTAAAATAAGCCGGAAAATTACGTAATTAATATATAAAGCAAACTAATTGGTGTATACTTGTAATCATCATCAAATAAATCACAAATTTTCACTTATTTTGGGTATCATAGTTTGTAAATGATACATAAATACAAATTGAAAAAAAATAAATCATTTGTCATATTAAAAGTCATACAATTAATATATCTTACATTTTCTGTAATATTTTGGGTACAAAGCTGAAAATTTCAAACTGGCAATCAAGATTAAGAAATTAAAAAAGTATAAATGTAATTTAAAAATATATTAAAACATGGCCTGTATCTACTGAAAAAACAAAATCGGTATATTTGATGTTATCTTTTGTAAACAAAGTATTCCTGTCCATTTCTGATCTGAAGAGATTACCTCCAGCCAGTAAATCTGATAAGAGTTTGGATAAAGCACCTCTGATGTATTTGTATACTGACTACCCCAGCCTCTAATGAAAGATAGAATAATTGATGTGGAAAATAAACAATGGATTTATTAACGGCAAAAGTTCTACAATATTTTGTGGTCAGGAATTCACCAAAATATACATTAAGGTAAGATTTAAGCATCTATATCATAACCGAAGTTCCGTTTTTTTGTATAAAAAGTGTCAACCTACAAAACAATAAATTAATAAATTACTTCATAAACAAAACATGTAAGAAAACGATTATTTACTACTTTGCTTTTAAATATCTAAAACAATTCATATAGGTTATTACCATAAACTGTTTTTAAGTCCTAATTATTATAGATATGCTGTCATTTTTTTGTGGGTTCGCCGGTACGGGTGAAATGTATTAATGGCCCATTAAAATAGTACGTCAGAATTTTTAATTGGATAGGATCAAGTGTTAAACAATTAGTGTTATTAAACGTTTATATAAAAAAATCTTCTAATCCCGAATGTAAAAATGACCGTAAATTTTTCTTCACATTAACCATGGCTTCTTTTGGGGTAGAAAATAGAAGTTCATTTTGTTTTTGTTTTTAAATAAATATAGGCTCTCCTTCAACAAAAAAATAATCGGACTCAATTGTACTTTACCCTTTGGAAATAAAAGGGTGTATTACGATGTATGTGTCAGTTAAAATGATTTATGTGTAGAAGTTAACGTCTATAAAAATTTGCATTTGTACAATGACATTCCCTAATGATTTTTTTTATTTCAGTTTCTTTACGTAAATTGATTTGGAAAAAAAGTATGAAATAACGAAGTTCTTGTTTATTTAATAAATACTATTGACGAGAAATCGGTGTTACCATCCAAATTACAATATACTTGATTATTTCAGATTAATATTTTAATTGTTGTTTGCCGTGGTGTTAATTATGAAGAACCCTAGGCTGAAATCTGGTAAATTATTAATATTGTGGTAACTATTTTAAACATTAAGTGAAAACCACAACCACAGCTAGGTTTCAAATTTCAGTTAAGAAAACGCTATATCAAACATTGATTAAAAATAAAGTTGGGCACGATTACGTGCTTAAAGAATGACTGGCTCAGAAAAAGGGGGAAAATTTCAGTATTAAAAATATTTTCTTGCCGTTCTCCCAAACCGTAAAATATTAAACGATTGCTCTTGAAAGAATTTTTACATATACATGTATGTATGTAAAACATCATTGTTTATATTTTTCCGTAACGGGCAGATAGTTATTTTATAAATATGTTGTTAAGTTTAATTACAAAACAGATAATTCATGTGTAATGTATTTGAACTCTTATATCTATAATGATATTTATTTTATATAGTAAGGCATATTTAATTTCTTAAAACAAATGTACCAAGGTTTTTTCCAAATACGAGTATTCTTTGATTTGTAAGCAGAAAAAGAACACTGTACATATATAACATGTATAATACGTACATTTGTATCACACATTTGTACCAGCACACATTAACGCGGCGGGAAGTGATTGATAAGCTATGTTCATAATGTTTGTAAATATGCATGAGCACTCAAATTTATATGAAATCGAGGCTAAAGTAAAATATATTCTTAATTGTAAGGCCATACCAAATTGATTTTTATTTTTTCGGATCGCCCCGATCGAAATTTTAATTTTTTTTTCTTGAGGATCAATATTTAGCGAAGATCGAATTTACGTAAAAAATTGCAAAAAATGGGGAAAATGCTAACTTTTACGAAATTTTAGGAGCGGGAGAACAACTTTTTCATTTTTAATGTATTGAAAAAATTAGGAATTTGGGACGAATTTTCAGCATTTTTGCAAAATGAGGCCGCGAATTTTTTCTTAATTAAATAGTCTAAAACTCGAAGCGGCGAAATCCAAAAGAGAACTAAATATCAATTTGGTGTGGCTTAATTACATAGAAGAGTGTGGTGGATTTTTTTTCATCCGGTATTCGGCCACATAAATTAAGTTAGAAAAAAAAAGAAATTTTGAAACTTTTGAAATACAACTAGATTTGATTCACACTGTTTAAAGAGTATATTGTATGTTTTCATTGCATACAAAAAAATGTAAGTATATCAAGATAATTTTAATTATAGTAGAAAAAATGCCTTTTATCAAAATTGAACTTGGAATGTTTCCAAAGTTACATACTTCCAATATCGGACAGTATAATGTTTAGATGAATTTAATTTAGGTTAAGCATTTTACCAGTTTTATTACTATTATTATTACAAATTTCAGGTCAGCGTTAGAGTGTTCGGATGAAAATACAGAATAATTAATTTTAAAATGTTGAAAGGCAATAGAATGGCGCGAACAAGTTTAACTAGCCAAAACAGTATCTGTCAACCTGCCAGAGGACATAAAACATGGACCAATTTCCAGCAGCTATCACAGCTTTTTCATATATTTCAGATCTATAAATTCTGAATTTTTACATTAGCTGTAGTGGTATATAAGCAGAATTTCATATGTAGCCATATCTGCCGCAATTTCGAAGCACATGTAGTAAAGAAACAAATCCTGTAACTGTAAAAGAATTGGCTGAAATTGGTATTACTCATACACATTCCGACACAATTTTTATCTTTTATTATCAGTTTTGTCAACAATGATACCATTATCATATAATTCATGTAGGATTCCATACCTTACCATACTGAAGGCAGAAGAGAAAGGACATATTCAAGATGACGTGCCGAAAGTATCCTCTCCTCATCAAATTTGCGTTACAGGCATTAAAGTCATGACTTTAGAAATTTATACACAGAAGCGAAGAGAGAAAATTATTCAACATGGAAATAATAAATTCAACACTAAGGATTCATACAATGTACAGCATTAAGTTTCGTGGTTTTCGTATATGCATTCATTAAATTTTAATAAACCATACATAATAATCCGGCTTTTTCATAAATCATAATATATACAGTACAGAAACTTTGGTCAAGATATGACCTATATTCATCCGTGTCTTTTTCTCTAGTTTATTCTTTTAGATATACATGTATCATTGTGGCAATTGTTTGTTCCATTCTCATGAGTTTGTCTTGCCTTTGGAATTTTCCCACTGTTTTGACTCTTCTGTATTCTTTTGCTGATATTCAGTGGTTGTTTACAAGACGGTTATGGGTTAAATTACATAAAACATGGGGAAAATACCCCCAAAAGACTAGAATATTCTTACAAAAAGTATAGATAGCGCTTTTGTTAATGTTCTTTTCATTTATTTTTTATCTTTAGTCTGAAGCTACAACTGGAGAAAATATTTCTCAAATTATGATATTTCAGAAGAAAATTCTTCTGAAATTGATAATGAGGATGCACTGTCAGTAAAATTCAACTTCATTTCTGGAAGATTTTTCTTCTCAAATACAAGATAATGGTTTTGTACGTACCAACCATTTAACCTGGAATAAGGTTTTTAGAAGAATTGTGTCTATAGTATTTTGAGAAATAAACTTCTTCGTGGATATTAGAAGATTTTTCTTCTCAAATAAGATTGATATTATTTAATGCTATTTGTGAAGGTTTTAATTTTTTATACCTAATTCTATCAGAGAATACAACCTAATCTTACCATTCTCATGTTAGTTGATGGATAAATTGTTAACATGTCAAACAAAATCATAAAAAAAGTTGCCAATTTATGTAAATTTATAGAAAATGCCAAAACATAGTCGATAAAAAGGAAAACCTGGATTTTCCTTTTTTATTTTGGACTGCATTGACAGAAAACAATCAGAAATTTGTTTTACAATTTGAACAAAATACGCTACAGTAGCGAAGGAACAAGATGAGAAGGGTGTTCTGACGTAGCAAAAAGCAACATATTCTGGCATAATCATATTTCTTTAAGAAAACCCTTATAATATCCTGAAATTTGAGATTTTTTTTAGATATCTTCGTTAAGAGCACATAAACCTCCGGTTGTTTTTTTTTCTGTTGCAAATTAAATTGGATTGGTTGTAAAGTATTATATTAAACTTTAACGTAAACACATTTGAGTATTTGTTTTCGCATTAGTCTTAAGTAACCAAAAATCATCTGTACCCTTCATTTCGTATAAATGACATAGATTTGCTATAATTATATTTGTTCTCAACATTTCTGGCCTTGAGCAATACTAGTGAGTTGTAAACAGACAAAATGTGTACGTCTTGTGCATTAAAATTGGTATCATAGAATTATTATTACTACTCAATCGAGTAGGACTGAAAGTTCCCGAGGTAGTCACCAGTTCAGTTGCTAGTATTTTGATACTAGACCAAAATTCTTATTCTTAATTTACTGCTCCAAAAATGTTAAATTTTGCTCCCATACTATTAAGTCGTATTAAGTCTGAGAAACACATATAGTCATATAATATAAACATAAAGAATTTTAAAAAATAATAATAATAAAATTATGATGCTGAACTCTCCAAGTTTTTTGGACCAAACAAGCCATTGAACTGCTTCGATACATGCGCGGTAACCATACAATTTACAATGATATAAAACTCACTCTGCACAAAAGCTTTGTATTTTTTAGAAAAGAATTTAATATGTGAATGGTGCTTTTCTTAAGCTAGACTTGATATGTCTTTTCTCAAGAAAATTCTTGAATTAAGAGTACGTGATCTTGGCTCCTGGAATTTTTCTTCTTCTCACGACATCCGTGAGCTGCGTATTTTTTCTTCTTCTTCAAAATGCAACATTTTTATATACCAGGTGATATCCAAACCTGCCTATTTTCACACTTAACCACTCTCTGTAAAAAAAATTAAATGTGCGATCCATAATATTTATATTTGTCCATTATATTGTTCGTTTTAATCATTTCCTATCCGAGAAATCTCGCCGCGAAACCAACAGGGGCTGATGGAAGCTCCATGACTATGGCTAGGCAAATTAATATTAAATTAATATCAACTTAAATAATGAATAGGTAAACAAACAATGAAAGAATAAATAGGAAAACATTAACAAAATCTCGCCGTGGTTTCGTGAAATTCATCATTTCTGTTAAAATTTCCTTTTCTACATATTTGAATGAGACGTCTGGGTATTTATTTTTTTTTTTAAATTAAAAAAATTTAAGACTGAACTTAGGGATGAGATAAAAAGTTCAATGTAGGATAAAGAACTTAATTCAAATACTTTAGGGGGGTTTGCTGCAAGTTTTGTTATCCTACATCGATTTTGAAAAATTTGGATTCAAGATCACTTTTTCAAATATGTTTAAAAAGTGTTGTCCAAGTCAATATGCAGAACAAACATACATTGGTGAAGAAAAACAGGTCCCATGATACATAAAGTATACTCTCAAAGCATATGCCCATATTGGTCAATCAATTTTTCCCAAATTAAGTTAAAAGGGGTGTGGGGGTCAGTGAAAAAACTATGTGAATTAATTAAGTTTTGTATCCTACATTGAACTTTTGATCTCGTCCCTTATTGCTCCCGGATTAGAACATTTGAAACTGTATTTACAATAAAACCATTTGCGAAAAGCTAACGTTAACTAAACCTGTATTCTTCACTTGCTTTGATGTTGAGTAAGTAAGAATATATAAAAAAAATCATTTATCATTCACTTCATCAAAATTCAATGTCAAATTTTCTGTTTTTGCTCTTTTCGTAAATTTGAATATTCTGGGCATCCTAGTGAAAGATGTCGTCATCTTTGTCAACACTGATATTTTGATAGATAATTGTTATTACCAAAATAGGTTAAGAGAGATAAACTGCGTAAATGAGGTCAACAATATTCGAAACAGGTTGAATTTTCAACAGCGCAAAATATCTTGTATCTAACAGATTAAAATAATTCTTGTTCAGATAGAAGGAAAAGTTGGGAATGTACCAATATAAAACAAATTATTCATATTTTAAGAAACTCTTAGTATTATTTATAATATTTGTAATTTCAGAAGAAATTCTTAGTAAGAATTGGGGAAAACTGACATACATGTGTGACAGCTGGTTTTACTTATTTTCAGAAAATCCCCGATCAGACCTAGGATAAAATGGGAAAGGAACCCATATTTTTCTCCAGCAACCGTGGGAGCATTTCAATAAAGCACTTAGGAAATAAGAAATCTTTTTTTCTCCTTCTAATAATCTTTTTTTACTGTATAATTTAGTCACACTACTTATCAAAATAAAAAGAGAAAAAACATAGAGCAAAAAGATGTTCCCCGTTATCAAGGTTCAGTTTATAACTATACATAAAAATAAGTAAAGATCATTGTATACAAATACAATCTATTTTCCAGCTTTCACAGAAGAAAAATAATTTTATTATTTATGTGTATTGATTTGTATTAATTCTTTCTATGTGTATCATTTCTTGTTCAGTCTGCAAATGCCACAATGAAACGATGAAAACATGTCCTCCCTGATATTTTGTAACAAAACCTGGTTCTATAATTTCGAACCTACGCCACATCCTCTACATCAAACCAGCATCTAACACCGTTCCGTGAAAGGAACTAGTAGAGGATATGCAGACCTCTATCCGCCACCCGGGAAAAAAAACCATTGTTTAAATATATACACAAGGGATTTCTGGTAGAAAAAATATCCACAGAGATAGATTATAGAACCGACGCTATTGAATAATTTTGAAGTAAAACCTTATAATAGAAATGCTAAGGGTTCATTCCTTGTAATGCATATGGTAGATCTCCTTAGCTGAAATTTGGCTTCCTATTTCGGTACTTTTGGTTGAGTACTTCTTGTTTAAAATAAGTCTGGTTTTTTGGTCTTCCAAATGTTTCGGTTTTAATGCTGCTGATGAGAGGTAACTCCTTGAAATCCGCCGTATACAGCATAGTATAAATTTACTATATTCATGATATTGGTATCTTTGGATTGTTATTTTATAACGTTATTAATTCACGCTTTGACGTTAATTCCATTCATTTCAATAATTCACTTTCCCCACTTGAGGCTTTGTAAACATTTGTAAAGTAAGAGTAATTCGAGAAAAGAACATGCATTTGTAAAACACTAGTTCCCAACATCATTTGATACGATTTCAATAGTATTCTGATATAGGGCCGTTTTTACTACTTCGTGCTCCTACTCCTTATATTATCCTCTTATTTTTTTTTAATAATTTTGTAACATTCAAACATTTTAAAATAATGGTACTCTTTTTATTTGAAATAACTGGGTTTTGCAGTTTCTTGAATTGTATTATGAATATTTTATTCAATAAACTGACCAATGCAGAATGATAAATTCGACGTTATTTTTTATAGCGATATCGATAATTTTAATATGCTATTGAAATGAACAATGTTATCCTATAAAGTTATTAGTTCGTGATACTGAAATCCTGATGAAATCAAAGATATCCACACAAATTACCGATAAATAGACGAAAATTAAAGTCCTTTGTTAAGCATTACAATCTAAGATTCTTCTATAAATGTCAAACAAAATTGTTTGTACACGGAAAGTCATTAAGTCGGATGTCCTTCAATTAAACCAACAACGTACACATCGTTTAAAAGTACATCTATCTGTTTTGTTCGGTTTAATATCTTTTCTTATGAAAATATCAAAGTATAAATATAAAAAATTATTACAAGAAGATGTGGAAATAATATCCTGCCATGTAGTAATAAAAAGTCAATATTCACTGTATTAAGGAGTGATTCTGTATTGTAGACAATTGCGTAGTATTCTATGTATTCTATTGTGTTACAGGTTAACGTAATATGTAACAATAAAATTGCTTACAAAGGCACTTTTACTAAAATAAGAAGTTCGACGAGACAGCAGAGGAATGAGAAAACCCCAAAAATAATTTTGTTTTTATATTAAACAGACCCACATATGTTCAATCGGGTTCAGATCGGGACTTAGAGCTGGCCAGGGCATATAATTCACGTTATTCTGATGCAGAAAGTGACTGTATGCGCAGGCTCGTTGTCCTGCTGAAAAGTCTTGTTTTGCTGATGAGCAAAATGCGGTATGACATGTGGTCTCGAAACTTGGTCAATATAACGAGCAGCTTTGACTCCGTTGCCTCTACCTGGACCAAGATTCACCTTGAGACCGATGCCGCCCTATACCATTATCCTCAGGCCTACCCAAGGATTCCTTTTCATGGTACAGTTGTCGACAAACCGTTCTCCTTGCCTTCGCCATACTCTTATCCTGCAATCTGCGATGGAGATGCAATATCAGCTTTCATCAGAGAAGATGGTGTGACGCCACTGCTGATTACGCCAATTTTGTCGCTGCAAATCCCATTGAATATGTTCGCTGCGTGTGTCGTAGGGTGAGGACAGGTCCCCTTGCAGGATAGTGACATCTCATGTTATCATGTCTGTGGGACAAGAATCAGCGACGATTGAATGCAGAGCAGCCAAAGCCGACAACTACAGCTGAACTTAAAGCAGTGTTAAGGAGAATCTGGGCGAGAATTCCTGTGCAATTCATCTATCCCCTGACGTTTCTTGTATTTAATGTTCATTATATGTATACACATGTAAATGTTTGGAAAAAAAGACTTCAATATAAACATAGTTCACAAAAAACAGTGCAGGTACAAATTACTAATCTTGTGAAATAGAAAAATATGTATTTTGTAAAAACATATACTGATTCTAACAAAATATACTCTGAGACTGATGATGTTATCATGCTGGATTTTATCATTGACAAGATCTTTGTTGAGTTTGGAGGACAGCCGATTGGCATTCCTATGGGCTAATTATGTGCCGCTTTTGGACGACCTGTTCTTGTTTTTCATATGATGCTAAATTTTTACACGGGCTACTGCATAGGAAAGGAAAGAAAATTGCCCAATTCTTTAATTTTATTTTCCCCTATACATGTATAGATGATGTTCTGTCACTTAATAACATCATTTCATATACAAAGTGAACTTAAAATTAAAGCGACCACAGACACTACAATCTTTGCTTCATATCTACATTTTTACATGTACATAGAGAATAATTGGCGATTTAAATCAAAACTTTATCACAAACGTGATGATTTTATTTAATTTTCACTTTCTGAGCAGTAACATACCAAAGTCTCCATGCTATGTGCTGTATATTTCACAGTTACTGCCGTGTATGTGAATTATAATGCCAGTTTCTTAGCAAGGCGAGACTGCGGTCACATAAACTTCTAAGACAGGGTTATGTTCAGCCTCTGTTAATTTCATCACTGTGACGTATGCCGTTAACGGAGCAAGACATACTTACACTTCGGGGCACCTGATGTCACTCCCAGTTTTAAGTTTCTGCTCTGTCTTGTTCTTCTTATTATTTTACCATATGTTTTTTCATTCCTTTAGTTATACATGTATCATTGTGGCGTTTGTTATTTTCGTTAAAGCGTTATGTATTTTTTTCTGAAAGTACTGAAAGTTTTGGGTCAAATATATCAAAAATTTAAACATCTTCAAAACTAAGTCATCAGCAGTGATTGTACCTTTCAAATCTTGTGCATCAAAATTTGTGTCAAGACTTTTTATTATTACCATATAATCTATACAGCTGCTGGTGGACTTTAAGTCTCTGAGAGTATCACATATTATGTTGATAGTATTTCGATACTAGGACGAGATTGAAACTTTAAATATAGTTACAAAAAAATGCTGAATATTCTGAAAACCAAGGTGAACTCCCTCGTGTCTAGTTATGTCCTTAAATGGTATTACCTTTGCCCTTTTGGTCATTTTTGCATTTTGAATTTCCTCTTCAACATTATGAATTGATAGTTTATTTCACAAAGTAGTAGGCAATGAGAACAAGTGAAGAGTCATAACTCAAGGACATGTGCACATTCTGTTCATCAAAATTTGTATCAAAGAATTTATTTTTATGTAAGACGAGTAGTACTACAAAGACACAACTGATCTTCCAATACTTTTGATAGTACATCATATATTTGTATGCAGCAGTACAGGGTTGATCGTCATAATATCTTGGTTTAGAAAAAGCCAATACTTGTTTGCAAATGTCATTCATATGGTCATGATTTCTACACAGTTGTTCTTGTGTTTTTTAAACTTTATTATATATATTTCTGTATTCAGAACTAACCACATCATGAGAATACCACCAAATCAAGACCCTTATTTGGCAGGGTGAAATAAAAACATAAATTGTTTCTGAACATAAATAAATTATCTCAGTATGTCTGGCACTGTTTGTCTTGATATCCTAAGTTTTTTTTAAAAAATATGAAGATGCAAAAGTTCAACGGAAGCAAGATTTTAAAAGACGTATATAAACGTAAATAAGATAAAAATTAATTTTGTAATGATGTCCAGGATTGACAGTTCATTCCAATGTTACCTTCGGTCAAGGCTACAATTACTCTCCGGATACATGTTGTATGTATTGACGGAATCATTCTGTGTGTTACCATTTAACAAATAAGGATGCGTGAACATTGAATAAAAACTTAGCATGATATCTATCAGAAACAATCATATGCTCAGTGGTAAAATAGTAGTATCAAAGGGTATCACGGTTCACCGGAAACAGAACTTACAATAAAAACAATAATAGAATTATTTTAACAAACATCTCGTGTCAGTATATACAATATAACAGCTAATTAGTTTTGTGAAAAACACCCAACAAGAGGCTTTGTGTGCAGCTACATGATGAAGATACTGACCATGGGACATACGATAAAGGTCACATGAACCATATTACAGGCTACATGATCTTAGTATAAAATTGAAATAACATTTGGAAATTGACGTCGGCAAGAGCTTTAAATTGTGACGTCATAGTATCTCTTAGAAAGACCTTTATATAATCCTGAAATTTGTGGTTTTACTTAAATTTTGATTTTGTATTCAATTGTTTCATTATTAAAACAGATTATGTAGTAAACATTATGTAACAAAATATGTATTGTTCATATTAGGTCTGGAAAAAGACATATATGCATGGTATTTTTGACATATATATAAACATGAAGAATTTTGTAAGGAGGGTCACCATTTTAACACACACACACTGTGAAAGAAGATGACGCTCGAAATGCTGAAACAAATGGACATGCGTGCATGAGGAGAAATAACTTAACATTAAAAAACTAAGTAGTATTCATCTTAATATTTGACTTTATTCCTTCTCGAAATGTATTAAGTTCTGAAAAAAGATAAAGGTATATGAATATACAGAATGTATGCCAATGTCGCTTAAAAAGTCAAAGCCTTATAGATAACAAGAAAAATAAATGGAAATGGTGAGCTGTCAAAAGGGGCATAAAACGACTAAAATGTATGAAATACATAAGTCGAACAAAACCAAAATATTTTAAAAGAAAACAAAGCCTTATACATGTTCTAATGGTGATTTAATCAAATCATGCGCCAAAAATTTCTTTTCTTTTAAAATATTTTGTTCCTTAATCCAAACTTTTGATCATCTTGATATGAGTAACATACATGTTATAAGGGGTCATTAGATTATAAATATTTCAACTGCAACAAAGAATGACTGAGAAATACAGATTTTAAATACACGTGTTTAACTTTTTCGGTGATCTTACATGAAATTAACGCTATAAATCTGTCCTTTTCAAACTTTTGAATCAACTTTGTTTACTATATATAAAAGTTAGATTACTATCATGTGGATATTACGATGTACTCATAAATATACCTAATAAACTCTACTTCAGAAATCAGTATTGTAAGCAAAGAACTTGGTACCAGAGTATAATGTTATTGAAGCATATTATTTTTAGCTTATCTGTAAGATCGTGTTGCATAACGGAAAACAAACGTATCACTAAATCCGCAACGGTATATTGTCTTCATATAAAATTTCACGAAAAATATGTTTCTGTTCAAGGACTTTCAAATGTTAAAAATTCAAGACATTATTGGAGTGCAATAATACAAATGCGGACTTGTCATGCATATATTAATTACATTAATTTTAATAGTTGATTGAAATGAATACAGTGGAAATTGTCTATTTCATTTGTTTTTTATTTCATTGTTCTCACGCGTTCACAGTATGTTAGTTAAAATTATGTATGCTAGACAGTATGACTATCTTCAAAAAATTGAAACTGATTACTATCAAGCCTTTCCTGTATATTGAAATGACATACTATTATTTTAAAGGGGAGGAGGACGATACTAACGGTGTGCAATGAAGGTTTCGGGAGAGAATTTGTACTATACATCCATGAAGGTTCTAGGATGTGTCCAGGTTTCTGTAATAAACTTCAGGTACAAATATACACATATATGTCACACGGTTAACTATTAACGTTATAAACTGTTTGTGAATACACCTATTTACGTTTAAAAAAATAACTTTGATGTTCGATTCCTTATAAAGTCAATTTCAAATTATTTGGAAAAAACATAGTCATGTCTTGTATTACTGTTGTCAATATTTTACACAAGATGTTTCGGCTTTGTATTTTTTTGGCTAATAAAATACTGTCCGTTACGTATGTTACTTGAATCCACACTGGATCACAATCATTATCACATAATGTTTACTACAACTCTAAATGAGATGCGATATTTGCTTTTCGCCTTGCATTTGGAACCGTATTTTGGCTTTAGCATTCTTATACCTTATTAGGGATGCTCGCTGGTCATGTTTTGGTCTTTTTGTCAGATTTTCGGAATCCTCGGGTTTTATCCATTTCTTAAACATGAAATGTTTTGCCCATGAACCCACCCTTTTTATTTTATAATTCAATCATATATACCTTAAAATGGTATTTAACAAAATTTTATGAAATCCTTTTTATTTTTTCATACATTTTTGAGAGTCCGAAGTTGTCAATGCAAAGACAATGAAAAATCCAGAGAAAAAACGATTTCCTGCAAATTTTCAAGGCTTTATAGCTCTAAAATGAGCACATAAACCTATATTTTTTTCTTGCTTATTTGTTTACTATACATATGTTCTCTCAAACTAAAACACCTATTTCAAATCCTTAAATTGGCTATTGTTGTAGGTCATTAATTATCCGCGATATGACAGCTCGTATTGCCTATTATTCCGAAAATTCTGCATGTTCCCTTAATCCTAAGACGTATATTTAATTGAAAAAAAACGTCAGATATAAAAGAATTAATACTTATACGTTTAGCTGTTCGTGATGAATAAAGTCAAGAAATACCAAAGGGATATTCGAAGGACAAAAAATTCGTAACAACTGACAAACTCCGGAGAACGACAAATGTTGATTGCGTTGGATCTTTGATATGAACTTAAACGTGTTTTGAACCATTATGCAATATAGACATAGAATCTGCTTAATATATTACAATTGGCTGAAAGTCATTTGTTTGCACGTTTTTCCAATAAAGGAGTTTAGTCGTGATCGGCGGATATGAGCGTTCTTAATTGTTTAAAAGACTTGTAGCCTTAAAAGAAAATATTCTTTAAAGGTATGTCTAAATTGAATTTAGACATGCACGCAACATTGGACATTGGAATTGATTTTGCTACAGTAGAATTAATTGCAGAGATATAACATTGATTCTTTATCGTGAAGATCGTTGTATGTGGGATTAACGTGTATCACAATTAATGGATACAAAACTGTTTGTTATCTATAATAATCTTTTACACGATCGCTATTCTGTCTTAAGAAAATCGGCTCATAATCTCGAACTCATTTGATCTTTGTGGTTGGTTGTTGTTTGCTTATCGTCTAATGGCGAAAAATTACATGAGTCTTCAAGAATGTCAACGACACGTCAAGGTAAATCAGAAATGGACGTGGTAAGGGTCACAAAAGACAAAAACATTTTAAGATCAATTGAATAATGAGATCTTGTTAGGTACGGAAAATTCAGTCTTCTGTAATGCACGTTGGTGTAGTTTTTTTACGGAGTCAAGAGAAAGGGTTTCAATGTGCAAAGAGAGCGACATTCTCAAAATAAAACACTCACATTTTTTCTCATTATCTGAAACTCTTTTGATCTAAAATTCCTGAATGATCATAGTAATTTCTATTTGTTGTCCTTCCTTTTTGTATGGATATTTATTTCCCTGTGCGATAAAATGTACAAAAACCGTAATTTTAAAATTTACATAAATATTGCGAAGAAAAATAAATTACTTAAGGATTATTATTGAGTAGGCGAACAGACAAAAATAAGTAAAAAATAAGTCAAAGATAACAGGGATTAAAAAAATCAATCTCTGGCTAACAATACCAAGGCCAAATAAATTCGTTAGAACGAAGACTAAGGTTATCAAATAAGAATAATATACATTGATTTTCTTCCGACAGTCACCTCCTTAAACTATGCGATGCAATATGTGTTATTGTGTAAAATATATGACAAAATCAGAATTCAATGCGTTATAGGTATCGACAAAAGAATACCGAAGGGTTAAGACAGTGGGAAAACTCTTCCAGACCTAAATCTAAAGCCAAGTCAAACCCATCAAAATACAAAGCAAGAAAATCAGATATCAGTAAGATACATAGGAATAGTAAACAAATAAGCAAGAAAAAAAAATCATGTGCTCATTTTAGAATTATAAGGCCTTGAAAATTTGCAGGAAATGGGTTTTCTCTGGATTTTTCATTGTCTTTGCACTGACAACGTCAGTCTCTCAAAGATGTATGAAAAAATAAAAAAGATTTCATATAATTTTGTTAAATACCATTTTAAGGTATATATGATTGAAATATAAAAGAAAAAGTGGGGGTTCATGTGCAAAATATAAAACCCGAGGATTCCGAAAATCTGACAAAAATACCAAACGATGACCAGCGAGCATTCTTAATAAATTATTCATGCAGAAGATAGTTAGGTATGGGTGTTTTTTTTCGAGTGGATATTATTTTGAGAACTCTCACACGTGACTTGCTTTATTAAACCTTGCTTTATTAAACAGTCACCCAAAGATATAAGTAAGAAAAAAATAATATTCATACACGACCTAAACCCTTACACTCTTTTTAACTTCTATGTGAAATTAGTATGTTCATGTTCAATACTTTACTTTCTGGAAATCTACACTAAGCAAATAAAGTCAATAATTTTTTTATCAGATTAAGTCTCATTGCTTATTAATACATTATATTATGATTTATTCTCTGAAAATGTTGTAAGTTCTAAACCATAGTTCGAAAATAACTTATTGAGATTTTACATGTAAACATGTCATTAGCATCATACATTTTTTTAACATACCATTTTAATATCGTAAAAAGGAGCTTAATAAAGATAATATTCATGACCGAGATTTGAATGGGTTTTCCCAGATTAAGACAACAAAAGGTTGACCGAAAAAGACTGTGCTAATGCCTTTCTTCGAAAGAATTTATTGTCATCACATTGTATTATTTCCAAATATCTTAACATAGATAACATTGCAAATGGTTGTACATATCATAAACCCAAGTTTTTCTACTGATGCACACCATCAAAATGGCCGATGTTTGCAGTGAAAGAATAATCACGAAAATGGGTTATGAGACAGAAGGAAGAAGTAGAAACATTGTCTAATTGATTCAGGTCCAAAAAGTCATTAATTCTTGTTCGTAGTCGGTGCCTTACGACATGTATAAGCAATAAAAAAGTATTGCTTTACGATTCCCAGGTTAGTAAAATGTTGTCCAACATCCATGGGAATCATGCTGGAACATACAATGCTTCTACCAACGTAGTATCGCAAACGTACTTCACTGACTGTCTGATGTAGAACAAATCACCTGCAATTCCCACTCACACATGCATAAGATAACGATGGAAGACATAAACATATATACATCATGTTTTATCTTCCTTCGGTACTGCTGTAAGTGATAAAAGCAATAACCTCCACTCCATTATTTGGATACCAAAACCCAACAAGTGTCCATACAAACAAAGTTATATAGCTTGATTCTGCCTTGTGCACTTTTAACCCTTGTAAAAACTCCTAAATATTTTAAGACATTTAAAGGTGGACTCAAGAGTTACTGCCATAAGGCTTAGTCTACACTGGCGTGAATCGGACTCGGATTTTGAAAATTCCAAAAGACTTACAGGAACACCTTTCTTCCAGTATCATTTCCTATTGAAATTGTATTAAAACTTTAGATTTCGCTACGCTATACACTACCCTTCCTTATCAATATGCTTTCTGTCACCAAATTTCCCAACGTTTCTGGTGTTAGATAAGCAAAAGGCTTATTTCGTCAAAGCTCAAACTATTGGGATTGCTATGGAGATAAGCTGTGCTTTTTTTATTCTTATTTCCTTTTGAAGTTAAGTCTACACAAGGGCTACCACACAAGAAAGGTGGCAAGCGTTATCAATACCATTACGTTAATTCTCCACTATAAATATGACTAGCCTTGACCTCAAAGGTTATATACATCGTATCTACCCTAATAAACAACATATCCACTTCAGCTTCATATCTAGATTTATTCTTACAAATTAACGGAATAGGCGATTGAAATCAAACCTTCATGACAGATACGATGATTTTAACTTTCCAATTGTGAACTTCCCCTTTTTAGTAGTAACAAAAAAAAATCTCCCCAGCTTATGGCCTTTACATTTCACTGCCATGCATGTGTTACGCAGACTTTCTTGAAGACCGAATTACTGTCACATATATTTTTAAAACAAGATGTTCAGACTGACTATGTTAATATTATCACTCCATACATTTTAAGGTCATAAACACGATTTGATTGTCCGATACGATATTTCTATCTCACAAATGCGAATAAAATTTAGATATCTTCAGTTATTTTTCAAGTCTTAGGGGAATTGAGTCTTCACCGGTCTAGACACTCTTGCAAGACGAACAACAATGGAGCAGGACAAGTTTACCCTTCAAAGGCATCTGCTATCACGTTTGTGGATGTTTAAAATTCTTGTTATATAGTATCGTGATGTCTTGTTAGGATTCTCGTTGGTTTGCTGTGCGGCTTTTACTCCTTTGGTCTTTTCTTAGTTTGTAAAATAAAGTTTTTGTTTGACACGTTTGTGATAACGTTTTTGTAAAGGACAATTCTTAAGCTCGAACTTGTTTTGGATGGAGACTGCAGAGCAATATTTCGGCAAGTCTGCAGTACCCCAACCAAGTTATATAGTATACATATAGATTCTCCTTCAGGTAGTGAGTTATGGAATTTCTCCACCTGAGATAGTTACATTTTCGATTCTCAACATATTAAAATCTAAAATTAAACTATTGATGGTGGTGAAATTCCATAAATCACGAGTAAATTGAAGAAGAATCTGTTTTGCCTATGAATTTTGACAAAAACCCCAAGAAAAAGTCGTTGCTATGTAGTTTTTATAAAAGTTTTTATATTCAAATGATCATCCGAACATAAATTCTTTGGAGGGACAGCAAAACAAAAACACAACACTTATTTGAGACGATAACCTTACAAACAGCTATTCCGCTTCATATTTGGATTTGTATCATGAAATTAACAATGAGGAACATTTGAAGACAGAACTTTATGACAAACGTGATGACTTCAACTTTCCTATTGTTAATTTTCTCTTCTTGAGCAGCAATATACCAGCATCGACTGCATATGGTGTCTACGTTTCTCAGGTTATCCGATTTTCACGGGCATGCATGAGTTACCCTGACTTTCGACAAAGAGGATTACTGCTGTCACAAAAGCTTCTTAACCAGGGTTTTATTAGATATAAGTTGATGTCATCACTTAGGAAATTTTACCGTCGTCATCACGAATTGATTGACCATTACAGTGTTCCAATATCTAAGATGATGTTGGACCTGTTCCCATTGTCGTAATCTTTCATGTGCCTCAACCCCAATTGCCTTTGTTGAACTTCTCGACGGGTGCCGTATACGGAGTAGGAACTGCTTACCATTCCGGAGTACCTGGGTTCACTCCTGGTTTTTATAGGAGTTCGTGTTGTTAATTGTTTTTTAGTTTTCTGTGTTTATTTGTTGTGCTTGTGGTTGTTCATTTGTCTTCCCGGATTTTTCTGTCCAATGGATTACGTTTTTTATTTCTCCTTAAGTATATTTGTCCCTTTCTGTTTACATTGACGTCATTTCGGGACATCTCTTGTTTATCGTTCCAATAACTATAGAAAAAACGGCGGTTATTCCCACGTAGATATTTAATCACCGGGAAGTGGTTAAAAATAAATATGTTTTTTTATCCAACCGATTAAACACATCAAGAATAGGAAAAATACCCACGTATAAATTTAATCGCCGGGAAGTGGTTAAACATATTATGTTTTTTATCCCACCAATTAAACACGTCAATAATAGGAGAAATGTAAATGCAACACTGGTTCCCGATCAATAAAAATGATCGTTATATATCATTATAATAAAATACACGGCTTAAAAGGAAAACCAAATAAGTTCCATTTTTAGAACGCTGATCTTTATCAGTCTTCACACAACAATTTATGACGAACAGGTATCCTGAAATGCTGGAAACAACTTGTAAAATTGCCTTATAAGCAGCTAATTGTCGTTGCATTCATTTTAATCAGTTGATATTTGGTTTTCAAGGAGATAAGAGTCAAGACAAGCAGTCAGTATGGTCGATTTTATAAATAAATAGCCTCCATACTTGTTTGAATCATTTTCCAGTGTTTATCTATTAATATTACTGACATTCGCTATGTATGATTGTTCAACAATATCTTAATTGAAGGTCAAGATCGTAAACTTAAAATTCACTGCACCTGTCCACTTACTTTGGGTGGAACTAAATCATGATAAGTTTGAGTTGTTTTTGACTGCTCTAAGTTCTGTAGCAAAACAGATAACATATCTACCTTAAAGATCAAGGTCACAACATATGTACCTTAAATATCAAGGTCACAAACTTAGTTCAGCGTTCTGGACCATCGATCAAAATAGACAAATCATTACTACTTCCTAAACCAATAAGAGTACAATAACGATAACTTGTACTGCAATTTAGGCTGAAATCTATATCTTATACATGCAGGACAATGTTGCATAAAAAATATACATATATGCATGTCTACACTCTTTTCGTAAGTGGTCCTTTCCCTTACGGATCAACTGTTATCATTCTCTTTTTTCGTGGGAGTTAACACGGCTAACTCTTAAGATTATGCTTCGTCTTTGTTCCTTATTCTTCGGGTTTTATTCTTTTGATCAGATCCTTGTAGTATATGTTCTCCCGGTCACTGTTTTCAACGCGAGTTTGGACTTTCTCTTGTCTTTTGCTTTAATATTTTTAGTTGGTAATTTGTGTAAGAAATATAGAATGTAACACCGTTGAAAGTGCAAGACAGATAAAGGTAAGATTTCAAACGTTCTCTGATGCGGTTTGTCAGATACAATTGAAATCTAACCCGAGGATTCTGAGATTTCTCCATCCTGCACGTTCACTTGAGTTTGATTTTTTCTGACTCCTGTGGCTTTTAAATATAAGCAATAAGGTAACCAGCGGTATTTCATGTTTTTATTTTGGCGGGTTACTTTCCTTTTTGTAACGCCATAATAAATTGGTCGTACTTCTGCGCGAGTTGATTTTCCGGATTGCGATTTGGGCTGAAATATTACTTTTGATTAAAAAAGCAACCTTTGAAATGTTTTAATACCCAGTCTCAGTGACGAGAAAAGCATACACAAATCATTATAGGCGTCCACAACACATGTCAGTGGATTTTCATGAAATTTGGCATATATACTTGGCTTACCATAAAAAAAAATTCCAATGTTTTTCATCTGTTGCTATTTCATGATTTTTTGGCGCCATCTTGGAAATTGGCCATTTCCCCGTTTTTTACAATGAAAACATTACAATTTGACCAGGAAAATTACGGCAAAGACATAATTTTTCCACATAAAAAATTGTTTTTATATGAAATTGACATGTTTTAACTTTTTAATAATATCAATCAATTTATAATTATTTTTTTCAATCTAAAGCATTATTTATTTCAAAAATGGCGAATTTTACAATTTTTCAAAAACCTTAAATTTGGACATTTCGAAAAGGCAAAAAAATGTGTTATTCAGCTAAAAATGTAGAGTAGTGTAATTTATAAACTTCTCAAAAACATATGTTTATGTAAGAAACAGAAAAATAATATTAATAAATCGAAATATGATACTTTTTTCCATAAAAATTGAATAAATGGCAATTTTTTTAATAAAAAGTATTAATTTGTGTAATTCATTTCATGAGATCTTCCTTTTTTGTAAAATGATTTTTTTGCAATAAATATTTAACAATTACATTCGTCTTTTATCCATAAATTGATAAGATTATTAGTAAATGGATGTTATTTATATTATTCTTTTTACATCAGCTTGGCAGTAGTTGCCTCCCCTGGTGTTACTCTTCAATAGTAAAAGTAAGAAAACTTCGACATTTTGATGACATCGTGTACATGTACAAAATGTTAAAGTTGATATTTTGTCTTCTTATCCCGAATTTATACCTCGATATTTCATTTTAAACAAATGTGAGGGTGGAAAATGTACAATGTCTAATTGCTGTTAAGTAGGTGACAAAATAATTGGACCTGGAAAGTTTAGAAAGTCTGCTGAAATTCGAATTCTAGTAAACATTATTCGTAGATTTTGTGCTGATTAAAACTAAAGATGTATTAGATTTCAAAACATGTCAGGCAGCTACAGATTCATTTGGACTGTACTGTAAAAGGAACAATTTTTTTAAACGCATAAACCCTCCATATATGACCAGGAACAGAGGCAAAACAGCAAAAGGCTGACAGTGGCATATCATTTGCCTGTGCCAATGAATTTTTTATGACACAATGCAAGTTTTGTGGTAGGAACTGTACCTGTTGGAGCTGGTAAGTTGTGTACATTATCACTGATTATTCAGTGATATGACATCTTCAACTATAATGGCAATAACCAGCACGGCTCCATCTGTAGGGCAAAAAATTGTAAATCATGTTACATTCTAATTACTGATACAACATTCACCAGAAATTTGACAAAGAAAACATATAATACCTGAAGCTTTGATGATCTCAGCTGTCAATTAGAGAATGTTGTCTACGGTTTAGAATGTAAGTTAAGTGGACTGGTTTATAATAATCCTAATTTAAGTACACACTTACGTAGACAAAAAGGGGAATACTGGATTCGCACCTTGGGGACTGCATTACCATATGGGTGCAATGACAAAATCGATAGTGTAGGTATTATATCAAGTCCTAGATTTAGTGATGCGAATGTGATGAAGCTATTTCCTAGCCATCAACGATGTAAACGGAGTCATGGCAATAGACATTATAGAAAACCTCAATATCAAAGGCCTGCTCCCTTTCAATCAACAACCATTAGGTCTTCATCAAATTCGCACTAAATTATATTCTTTACCCCTGAAAAAACTACACACTTTATATCAAGCCTGCTCAGACAGTAGCGTTACTGATTCTAATTCACCTGAATATAAACTGACCTCTATTGTGTTAGATATTGGACGTCTCCGGCTTTTCAAACCAGTTGGTACACACGCAATTGAACAAGACAACCGTTCTTTTCTTCCACGGTTTTTTGCCAACAAAGGTTTAGATGCAGTAAATTTTAGCAATATCCTCCATCACAAATCGCTCAGATTAAAATTTCCGCCTTATTTCAAATAGCAGTCCGTTCCCATTATTTCTTGTACCTATACTACACCCATTGCACCAAACATCTTCAACCACAAACGTGTATTGCAGGACCTAAAAATCGACGATCTCAAAGCTAAGTACCTGATTGTTCATGCAACAGTTCACCATTCAAATATTGTCCTCTTGGCGATGGCATCACAGGAGACCTCAATAACATAGACAAGAGTCTCTTCGTGATGTCCGTGCAAAGGGTCCTAAGTATCGCGAACCACAATCCATCATTTGGAAATATAATTGCAAACTACAGATGGATGCTGTGAAGGACTATGCCAGAAAATGAGCGATAGATTCGCTTTCAGAGTGTTTTGAAGGTGTGAGATCGTTGATTCAATTGATAAACTTGGATAAACTTAAAAGGTCTATGAGTAAAAAGGGAACATTAGTCTTCAGCAACCATGATGTTGCCAAGACATTGTTCGCCATTCATGACAAATATGTTGATGTTCCTGCAGACAAGGCTCCTAATAACATCGTTTTTGTATGCAAAGGCTACTATATGCAATGCTTGATTAACGAACGAGGGATTGCTTGTTCACTTGGCAACCCTACCTATCAAGCTACTACACTTTTAAAGGAAGAAATAACCGAAAATCATAGATTGGTCATATCGTCATTTGGTATTTCTACAAAGACGATGATTGTGACCTTCCTACCTTGTACTTGATACCCAAGTTACAAAAGTCTCCATAAAAACAACGCCTTATAGCTCGATCTGCCAAGTGTTCCACCAAACCATTGTCTCAACTTCTAACGTCTATTTTAACAGCTGTCAAAACGGGCCTCCAAAGTTATTGTGGGACAAGCTATTCAAGAAATTGTATCAATCAAACGTGGATATTAAAGAACTCCAAAGACTTAAAGGATATTTTACGATCTCGGTCCATTTCAGTCTGTAACAGCATAAAACTTTTGTTTTCTCTACCCCCTTTACCACCTTTCCTCATTCACAACTTAAGAAGAAGTTAAAAGTTCTAATCCATCGATGCTTTCAAAATAAAAATGGCAACAGCAGATACACATACCTTGTCATCGGTAGAGATAAATCATACTTTGTTAAAAACCACTCTAAATCTAACAAAAATGTACAGAAGATGAAATTGTCCTGATGATCGAATTTTTGATCGACAACATATTTGTTCAATTTGGAATTTGGTGGAAGTGTTTTCGAACAGATAATTGGCATTCCTATGGGTACTAATTTTGCGCCACTCCTGGTCGACGTGTTCCATTACTGATATGAGACAGACTTCTTAAGGAAAGACAGAAGAAGTTAGCCCGTACCTTTAATTTCAGCTACCGCTACCGTACAATAGATGATGTTTTATCACTCAACAATTCATCTATCCCAAATTAAGGATACCACAGACACTGCCAAGTCTGCATCTCATTTTGACCTTCACCTCGAAATTGACACCAGAGGAAGGTTGAATACAAAACTTTACGACAAACGGGATGACTTTGACTTTCCAATCGTCAACTTACCATTTTTGAGCGGCAATATTCCAGAAGTGCCGGTGTATGGAGTATATATTTCACAACTCATACGTTATTCCAGAGCTTGTGAAATATACATTGGCTTCCTGGACAGAACCGGCTCCTGACAGAAATGTTGCTCCTAAGTTGGAGTCATCCTTATTAACGTTTTATGGACGTCATCATGACTTGGTTGACAGGTATGAAAAAACAGTTCCCCAAATAAAAATGGACCTGTTCCATTGATGTTATCTCTTCCTCATAGCGGATTTGACATGGACAGCACGGCGGGTGTCCTTCAGGAAGGAAGCAGCGACTGCTTTCTCATCCTGAGCACCTTAGTCTACCCCCGGGTTTTAGTAGGGTCCACGTTGTTCATATCTTTTTAGTTCTTAATTATATTTCATGTATTATTTTGGTCTTGTCTTTGTTGTTCTCCAGAGTTTGTTAGTCTTTTCGATTTTTCCCTCCCTCGAATATCCCTTTGGCATTTCTTGACTTTACTTATAACCATTTTGCAATATTGGCAGAGCATAGTGCAGTCCCTGATTGTTATATTTTACTGATAATTAAAGTGTGCCAAATTATTTTAATGGTAATTAAAACGTGTCAATATTTTACAATATGATGACTGTGTTGGATACCTATGTAAAGTGACAGGAGGCATACATGAAAGGAAACTGTGACTGAACAAGGTCCAGAATCGCGTATTGTGAGAGGAAATTCAAGTTCTCAGTAAACAACCATCTTCAGAAACAATAAAAAAAACCATGAGTTGACCAATGTAATTCAATGAATTTGGAACTAGGAACAGTTTTCAGTGATTAGCATTTTATTTTAAAGGATGTTCTAGGTTAAGAAGGACCAAAAATAGCTGTGAGATTTTCAAAGAAGGACAAAGAATGTCTGAAAACAATTTATGAAAGAGAAAACCTGTAAAACGTCAGTGTTATATATTGTGACGCCATCGCAAAGTTCAGAAATTCAGATGGAATCAAAATGCTTGGAACTAATAAATGGCTTAAGCTTTCAACCAATCAAAATTGGAGTGTATTTGCCAGTTTTACTGTTAAGAAAAAACCTGAAGAAATGTGCGAAACTATTACCATTCCAGTTAAAGAATAAAACATATCGGATAATTTGTTTGAAGATCTTGATACAATTTATGAGTTGTCAAATAAAATATTTTTAAGGACAAAAAAGGATCTAATGTTAATATCTTTGTCAACACTATATTTCTTGTTAAGTGGGAAAAGAATTCAAAGTACAGTGGATATTGATCCATCACAAAAAAATCTAATCATACGGTTTCCTTTAATACGATGTATATTAATGACTGATTTGTTCAACGGTCAACCAATGTACGAGGATTAATGACATTTTATGTGAAAATTCATGTAACAATTTATATGATTAACATTATTTAATTTTGAAAAGGTGATAATATTAACTTTTAATATCAAAATACGACCACAAAGCGCATGTGTTGTAAATATTAAATAAAGACGTGTTAGTATATGACATACACAGAATGAACGATGACCACAGAGCGTCCGATAGCCATGGGACTTATTTCTCAGGATATTTTTGACTTTACTAATTATGTTTCAAATGTAAGTATAGGTATATATATATATATCAAGTTTTGTCATTTAAAAAGGAATAAAAAACAATAAATGCATGTTTGAATTATTAACAATGTTTTTAATATGTTAAATAAGGGAAAAAAATATTATTCTTTTTTGCATTTGAATGTAAAGAAAAATAAGGAAAATATAGGGTTGTATTTTTTAAAAAGTTAAAGCTTGAAGAAATATTTTGTCTGTAAAAAAAATTCAAGATGTTTTCTTAAAATGAAAGCCAAAATAAATATTATGCATACCCCAAGTAGTTACACTTTTTTAGTATTTGATAGAAAGTTTGTCTCGATAACGCATTCTCGATGTCCTACACAATTTTACATTCAAGTTAATTGTTTATTTTTCATGTAGCCTTATGTCGGTTTTTGATATTATACATTTATTCCTATTAATTTCAAGTGAAAAATCCACGTGTTCTAGGGGAGAGGGCGGACTGTTTCTGATGATTAACATTTTTGTCTAATACAAAATATATAGGTTAAGTTAACAATTTTTTTTAAATAGTTGGGTATCCTGAGCAAAACCATTCCCCCTACCCCCCCCCCCCCCCGCACCCCCCCCCCCAGAAAAAAAAATAAAAGGAAAAAGCCTCTGGACCTACAACTGATTCCGATAACAAAATTATTTCAGGGAACGTTTTGTTGTCACAAAAATTATATTTTTTTCAAATATTTTCATTTTTATGCGTCAGTTATTATTTCGAAATCTTATTATGCAGTAGCCTGAAAATTTATGCGGATCATTTTTGGTTTCAAAACTTTAACATTTTTTATTAGTTCGGATTAACTAAATTAACAATATAAATTTTTAACCAGAACTCAGAAATTGAATACCTTGAAGAAAAATAAATCCGAAATTTGTGTATGTCATGTCGAGGAACCCCTGTGTGGGTCCCGGGGACACAATAGAATAGGCCCACAGCTCCTCGGCTTGGCGTAAGAGGCCCCTAAAGAGGCGACATGTTTGCCGTGTGTCGCAAACCCGTGTCGGTAATAGGGAGTGTTCCTGGATGGCCGGGAAAAGGGTTCCGATCACCATCTGGGGCACAATCTTTACCTAGACGGGAGGCCGGATGGACCCGATTCGGTCAATCGGCTGGTCACACCAATCTCCTTCCAATAATTTATTTATATTTTTTTCTCTCTTTATAAACTGGGTAAACTAAATTCTAAATTGGTGATATATGGAATTGGTGTTGGTTTCAGGGTCACAAAACTCAGCAAGCTTAATTTTGCTTTTCTGTTTGGAATTCCATTTTTGTTATTGCTATTGTTTTTTTTATTTATTATTTCTGAATATTAAATTTTACAGTACAGTATTTAACTTCTCTTCAAAATATTATTCACTATTTTTGTTACATTCTTGTTTGGCCCTTTAATTTGAAAAATATACACCCTGTTCAAAGAATGGCTCGATGGTCCCGGTCCAGCCATTTACTGGTCATGTCTTGCCCTCTGTGTTTTCTCGTGTTTGTCTGGAGAGACTCAAATGAACCCTCAATGAAACCGAGGTACAATGGGATGGGATGGGTGGTTTGCATGTACCGATGTAGGTTGATGTTTGGGTTCTGGGGTCTCCTATGATAACCACTGACGGAAGCACAGAGAAGGCGGTGGCTCATGGGCAAGGCTTCCGCGGCTTAATGAGGCCACATGTTTGCCGTGTGTGGATACCCGTAAGGATAGAGGACGGGATCCTGGTTGTTGAAACACACCACTTTGGCCCTTACTTTATCTTAAACGGGCGGTCCGATGGGCCCGGTCCTGACCAATCGGCTGGTCACGCCAAGCCCTTGAACTTGCCTGTTGCCAAAATGTACAGCAATAGTACCATTTATACAAGTCGGTTCAAGAAGGCGGTGGTTTATGGGTCAATGGTGTAGATGATACTTCGGACGTTGTTTCGTCAGGTAACCCCTAACACGAAGCTTGCGTCCGAACAGAAGTGCTCTATGCGAGTATCTTATCCCTGTAGCCCTAGTGCTTGTCGCATATGCGGCAAGTATACATCATATTGGTGCTGCTCCGAGGCGGGCAGGGAGCAGGGTAACGAATAATTATACAATCACCATGGCTTCTCCTAAAAAAAACCAAACAACAACAAGCTCAAAAAGGAAATTAGAATCAAGTGATGATGAGGAACACACTGTTAAATCTGCAAATACAGCTTCTGATACATTTTCAAAATTTTTAGTAGTGACGAGTTTAGATCCGGAAAAACCTCTGACCAAAATTTCGCCCTTTATCCTTCAAAAATCAATACAAGGTTGTGCAGGTACAGTACAAAACGTCTCAAAAATGAAAAATGGAAATCTCCTCGTCGAATGTTGCAGGCAACAACAATCAAAAAATCTACTCTCTTAAACTACAATTGGCAATCTCCCCATCTCTGTTACTCCTCATAGGACACTGAATTCGTGTCAGGGAGTCATTAGAGACCGTGACCGTGACTTGTCTGAACTTTCCGAAGATGAAATCCTTTAAGAACTTAAATCACAACACGTTTCAAAAATCAAAAGGTTTACAAAAAAAATCTGATGGGAATTAAATTAAATACTTACCTTCTCACTTTTGACCTTCCAGTAGTGCCCAGTCATATTTACCTTGGACCCTACAGAATAAGAATTGACACTTACGTACGGAACCCTACCCGTTGTTTCAAATGTCAGAAATTTGGACACGGTAGGAGTTCTTGTAGAGGTACGGAAAGATGTGTCACATGTTCTAAAGAGGGCCATTCCAGTTTTGAATGTGAAGGCAAAATGCAGTGTGTAAATTGTGGTTTAGATCATTTGGCAAACTCTAGAATCTGTGAACATTATAAAAAAGAACTTGAAATTCAAAAAATTAAAGCTGAAAACAAAATCAGTTATCAAGAAGCTCGAAAAATTGTATCTGGTTCAAATAACTCATCTTCTACAACATATACAGACAAAGTAAAGGCCTCTCCTTCCACTAGATCTTTTCAAACCCAAACAGAATACACTTGACCAAACAACACTGATCTTCCTATTCGTAGTTGTGATCTACGTTCTTCTAAGGATACAAAGTCAACATCCAAACCGTCCAAGTCATCAAATTCAACACAGACGTCTGACACTTCTCTTTCTTCAAATGTCTGTAATCAGCAAAAACCAACTCCGAAACAAAGATCTTCTACATCCTCAGAAACCGTCACCATCACAGAGATCTGCACGTTCCTCATCACAAGATAAATAAAAAAAAAACAAAAATTCTTCAAATCGCCTCTCGAAGGCTGAAAAAAGTCAAAAATTCAACAAGTTTCAAGACCTCTGCTCAGGGTATGACGATGATATCAATGAAGACTCTGAGCAGATGGATACAAATGAATGTCTGGAGTCGATCTGGCCGGACCCAATAGTTCCACCTGAGGGTTCTGGTCCTTCTGAAAATCGTAACAGAAGTTGTTCGTCAGATCGATCTAGAAAAAAATATTCCCCAATTCGACCACCTAAAAAATGAAAAACATCATACAATGGAATTGTCGAGGTTTAAAAGTTAATTTAAGTGAATTATCTCTTCTTGCTCAGACTTTCCTCCCAGTTGCCTTTTGTCTTCGAGAGACTCATTTAAAAGAAAACGATAATATAAATATTAAAAATTATTCTCTCTACACCACACGAGTGAAACATGATGAAAGAGCTGCTAGCGGCTCATCCATCCTTGTTAATAATGACATCATTCACGGTCAGATATCCCTGAAAACTGATTTACAGGCAGTTGCTATTCGTATAACACATAACAAAACTATTACATTCTGTTCCGTCTATATCCCTCCGAACTGTCCTTTAGAAATAAACCAACTTAAATCTTTGATAGATCAGTTGCCTGCCTCTTTTCTTCTTATGGGTGATTTTAACGCCCATAATCCTATTTGGGACAGTGGCTCTCAAAATGACAAAGGCAAAAAGATTGAAGATTTCTTAAATCAGTAAAGTTTATGCATTTTTAACGATGGATCGGACACCTACCTCCATCCGGGGAATGGTTCTTACTCGGCTATTGATCTAACAATTTGTGATACTTCACTATTATTAGATTATTCATGGCGAGTCCATGATGATTTATGTGGAAGTGACCTCTTTCCCATAAGTTTGGAAAATTTATTTCCCTCGACCTCTGAAAGAGTTGCTCGCTGGAAATTTGACAAAGCCAATTGGCCTTTGTTCGAACAACTCTGCAGAGATGAACTTAGAACAGATATTTTCCATAGTGTAAGCGATCCAATTCTAAAATTTACTGGAATTTTAGTATCGATAGCGGAGAGAACCATTCCTAAAACCTCGACAGATTCAAAACAACCAAGCAAACCCTGGTTCGATGACGACTGTGAGGAAGCTAAGAAACACAGGAAAACGGCCGAACGACGGTTCAACATGAATCCAACCTCTGAAAATCTCATTAATGTTCGTATATTTCTTGCTAAAGCACGTCAAACATTTAAACAAAAGAGGCGCAAGTCTTGGCAAAACTTCGTCTCTAAAATAAACTCCCATGCACCAATGAATAAAGTTTGGAATTTCATACATAAAATTAATGGAAAAAACAGAAAGAACAATCTTCACCATCTTAAAGATGGCCAGACTCCTCTAACATCCGAAAAGGACATCTCTAATAAACTTGCAGAAACATTTTCTAAGCATTCTTCCACTCAAAATTACACTCAGGAATTTCAGCAAATCAAAAATCGCACTGAGAAAACTAAACTTAATTTTAGATCTGAAAACACAGAAGACTACAACAGCCCTTTCTCTTTGGATGAACTAAAAAATTCTCTGTCAAAGGCCCAATACACGGCATGTGGCCCTGATGATATTCATTATAAACTACTGAAGCATCTTCCTGATACATCATTACAAACACTTTTGAATATACTAAATAACATTTGGGAAACTGGTGACTTGCCTTCTCTGATATTCACTATAAACTTTTGAAACATCTTCCTGACACTTCTCTTAAAACGCTTTTAGATCTTCTTATCAATGTATGGGAAAGTGGCGACTTGCCTTCCATTTGGAAACTTGCCACAGTTATCCCTATTCCAAAAGCTGGGAAGGATCATTTTGAACCGTCGAATTATCGGCCAATTGCCCTCACAAGTTGCGTTTGTAAGACAATAGAACGGATGATCAACGACCGCCTTGTCTAATTCCTAGAGGCGAACGGCCTTCTGTCCAATATACAGTGTGGGTTCCGACAAGGCAGAAGCACGTTGGATCATCTTGTTCGCTTCGAATCCTTTATACGTAACGGGTTGGCTAAAGGGGAACATGTGGTGTCGGTCTTTTTCGATCTTGAAAAATCATACGACACCACCTGGAAATATGGTATTTTAAAAGACTTAAACGATATGAGGTTGAAAGGTAGACTACCTACCTTTATTGACAATTTTTTGTCAGACAGGCAGTTCAAGGTTAAGGTTAATACAACTATGTCTGACCCGTTTGAACAGGAGATGGGTGTTCCCCAGGGAAGCATCCTCTCTGTTACATTATTTAGCATTAAAATAAATAGTTTGGCCAAAACCCTACAAAAGAATGTTGAAGGCTCTCTTTATGTTGATGATTTTTTAATATTTTATAGAGCTAAAAATATGAACAATATTGAAAGACAATTACAATTGTCTTTAAATAAAATTGAAAAATGGGCTACGGAAAACGGTTTTAAATTTTCCAATTCTAAAACAGTGTGTATGCATTTTTGTAATAAACGGAAATTGCATTTAGACCCCGAACTGACACTTTATAATTCTCCAGTTAAAGTGGTACAGAAACCAAATTCCTTGGACTCCTGTTTGACAGTAAACTTACCTTTCTACCCCATATCAAAATGCTTATAGCTAAATGCTTGAAAGCATTGGATATTTTAAAAGTTGTTTCCAGCACTGACCGGGGTGCTGACAAAAATATTTTATTAAATTTATATCGATCTTTAATTAGATCAAAACTTGATTATGGTTCCATTATATATGGATCTGCTCGCAAATCCTATATAAAAATTTTAGATACTGTTCATCACCAAGGCCTACGTTTGGCCTTGGGGGCGTTCAGAACATCTCCCGTAGAGAGTTTATATGTAGAGGCGAACGAGCCGTTTCTTCATAACCGTAGAATAAAACTTGGTCTACAATATTTAACCAAGTTGAAAGCCTATCCTTCAAATCCTGCCTACGACTGTGTTTTCAATCCTCTCTATGAGGATATATTTGAACAAGATGAAGATAAGATTCCCCCATTTGGTATTTGGATGAAACCACATATTTCTGGTTCTAACTTAAACCTCGATGAAATAGCCCCTATTAATATACCTCAATCGCCACCTTGGCTTATACCTAAACCCAAATTCATTTTTGACCTCAGAAAACATAAAAAGTCTGAAACAAACCCAATTATAATTCAGCAACATTTTGCTGAAATAAAATCAAAATTTGCATTTCATGACTCAATTTACACTGATGGATCCAAGGACGGGGACAAAGTTGCTGCCGCAGCAGTCCATGGGCAGCAGGCAGCAACTCCCCGTCTTCCATCTTCCAGTTCAATATTTACTGCAGAAGCTAGAGCCATCATTCTTGCTTTGAAATTTGTCAGAACGTCTGATAAACTGAAATTCCTCATATGCTCATATTCACTTTCATGTTTATTGGCTGTCGAAGGTCAGAAATATAAAAACCCTTTAATTGCCCATATTATTGAATTTTATAAAAGACTTGTCCTAATGGACAAAGAAATCATTTTTCTCTGGGTACTAAGTCATATTGGTATTAAGGGAAACACAGTCGTAGATAGAATAGCGGAGGATGCTTTAGATGACCCCATAACTAATATGTCAGTGCCTTACTCTGATTTTAAACCTTTAATATGTGGCAGTCCCAGTAGGATCTGCTTACAGACAATAAATTCCATTCCATAGAGCCAACTGTTGGCAAGAATGTTTGTTTCTTCGGCAAAAGCCGAAAAGACCAAGTTGTTTTAATGAGATGTCGCATTGGCCACACCAGGACGACTCATTCTTTTATTTTAGAGAATGAGCCGCCTCCTGAGTGTGTTCCGTGCCAGTTTCGACATAGTATTAATTGACTGTGTAGATAAATCCGACATTATTAGTCGATACTACACAGTCAACAATATGAAAGATTTATTTACAAAGGTTGCTGGTGACCGTATTTTACAGTATTTGAAAGACGTTGGACTGTATTCAAGAATATAGTCTGACTACATGCTTGAATAGAGTCCAATAATGTTAAAATTTGTTAATACTTTTTGAATTTTGTTATTTTATTTGATAGCGTAGCTGTGATATTTTTGTAGAGTTCGTCTCGTATTTATTTTGTTTTATTTTCTCCTGAAGTATTATTTGTAAATAGTCCATTCGTTTTAGATAATATTTGTTTTAACCAAACTTAATTTAATAAGATCTCGCCGTGATATGGCTTAAATGTCGCCCACACGGCGTTAAACAATATTCAATCAATCAATCATTTCGAGGAATTTCTCCACAGGAAATTATATTACGAAATGTGTATTTTCTATAACAAAAAAAAAAAAAATAAAATCAACTTCAGTTAAAGAGGGGCCTCGGTGGCCGAGTGGTCTAGATAGTTCGTCATGAAACGGCGTAAAACCAACTAAACAAACAAACAAACTTCAGTTAAAGCGATCATTATCATTATCTGCTTGCACTTTTCTAAATATTGATAACTTTTCGATATTCCCAGAATTTAAATAATGTACACATCCTGTAACGTAAATTTTAACACTTCTAGCGTCCGTACATCGTTCGTTTAGCGTCCGTAAATCGTCCGTATAACGTCCGTACAACTTCTGTAAAGCGTCCGCCGGTACATCGTTCGTTCAGCGTCCGTACATCGTCCATGCATCGTTTCGTTTATCGTTTGACTTCATGGTAAATCTCAGCGTTTGGTGTAGCGTTTCGTTTAGCGTATGGGTTATAATATCGTTTATCGTATGGTCAATAGTACCGTTTAGTGTTTTATTTAGCGTATGGTACATTGTTTGGTAAATGGTACCGTTCGTTCAGCGTATCCTACGGTATCCTACGGTGATTGGTCACGCCTCTTCTATGTGAAAACGAATTTAAATTATAAGTTTCCCTCCCTTTTCATAAATAATACAGAAATGTATAGGTCACAGAATTAAAAATAAATATAAAGAAGAAGAAGAAGAAGAAGAAGAAGAAACAAACAAATAAATAAATAAATAAATAAATAAATAAATAAATAAATTAATTAATTAATTAAAAAGTCAACAAAATATGAATATTATAGGCCTACGAATAATGATTTCACCTGAATGTCCTGCAAAATAAATTAATTACACATTAATTGAAGGTTTTAAATTTCAATGATATTTACAATTGTAAATATTTTTTTTTTTATATTTCATCGCTAGAATTTTTCGATTCTAGTTTAAAAAAAAATGATTTAAACACTCTTTTGCATTATTTATGAAAGAAATTTACGATTGTGTCCGAGTAAGTCATCAAAATAAGCACATCTTGTGCATAGAAACGGGCATCACAATTATTTATTGCTATAGGTACGAATTCTTTTATTATATGGTTTCGCATTTTTCAACAGTGTAAAGCCATAGTCATTCTTCGCTTCTTCGCACGTATATTTTAGTTTTAATTTTCATTATACATGTACTTGTATAAGCAAAACTTCACTCCCCTCACAGTAGGTATATAGGCATTGTTAAAAAAAAACTTAAGTATTGCCAATCTACTCAATATACATATACATGTATTTGCAAATGTCTAAGGTTAAATATATCAGTTTAAGCATAACTTACACGAAGTAAAATGAACAGCGTCCAATTGACTTTAATTCTTTCTATATATTAATATTATCAATGTATATTAACAAAAATTAAAGAAAGATTCTTTCCATCGATACGTCTAAAAACCGCATAGGCCGGGCTTAGTGCATTTAGTCTTCAAAATGCACTTAAACGAAATAGGAAGCTGAACCATTAATTTTGTAACTGTTAAGCTTTAAGGTCCTGAGGGATAACCTGGTGTGTGATCTGTGAACTTGATTTTATCAGTCACATATACATCATTGTACATATACGGAATTGAAAACAATTTGTTCAAATGAAATGTACCTGGTACACAAACAAATATCGATCCCCCATCATATTGATCACCCTCCCCCGCCATTCTTTCCATGCAGGTAAAAAATAACTCCCCTTTTTCTCATTAGCAGAAATTATGCAAATCAACCACGATTCTAAAAAATGACAAAAAATATGTATATATTCGAGAGCATATAAAAATACCAAAAAGGAAACCAAAACCCATAGAAGGACAAAACGATTCATCAAAGGACAATGTACGACGGTTTATTTTTTCTCCAACATCGGAAAGTAACAAAATTCCTGACCCGTATGATATATACATATACATACATATAGCAGAGTAACAATATTTCGTTAGACATTTGTTTTTTCCAGAATAACAAAAAAAAATAATAATAATATATCAAATTTTATAACGACATATATCTGAAATGATAAATTCCATTTTTTTCCAACCTTTAAATTGTCCTAAAATAGTCACTATGCCAAAATAGTTGCCAGAGCTTCACTTATTGTTATATGTTGTAAAAACCTTTATATATGTACTCTAAATAAAGTAAAATATAATTGTTTTCTTTCTTGTATCTATTTTCTTATCGGTATTTAATAGATGATTATAAAAGGTGACAAATTCCTTAACGGTCAGACGATTAATTACTCCAGGTGGTAATCTGACAGATTTCGGCACACGCTACGAAAAATCGTAAAACTTCATTATTTCTGCAAATGTATAAACTACTTTAGATTTATTGGTTATTTTTATTATATATATAGATTTAAAAAGTGTAAAATTACAGACAAAAGTCGTTTCAATTACAGCTAAGTGCACTAACCCGAGCTATGCGGTGTTTAGACGTCCGCCCTTTTTAAATAAAATATCTTTTAAATCAACCTTTTCTACTAAATTAGATAAAAAGCAATAAGCAGGGCGGTTTCAACGTATTTTATTGCTAGCTCAGTATAATCTTTATTTTCATACAGAATAACCAAAAAAGGAATTGATATAAAGTAACTTGGAGCATAGATATTACTAATAACACGTTTTTGTCTCCCTTCGATTATTTGAAAATCGGTTATTCTTTGCTTTCCACGCTAAAACATTGCTATGTAATAAATAAAATATGCAGAATATTTGTACTTTGATTTATGGCTTTAGAGGACCGAAATGTCATAATTGGTCATTTGTGAGTTACTTTGTATCCTGTCGCTATCGTTCGAAAGGTAGGTAACTGAATACGGCTATTGTAGCAGTGATTGTCCATAATATTCTAAGGGATGTAATAAAACGACCCGCATTTAATTACAATTTATACCTATATACCTGTAAAGGAAGTTCAGGGGACCACCTGGTGTTTAAAGATCGACAAATGTGCTAATGACATGAATGGTGTTGTATGTAAAGTCAAGAAATACCAAAGGGATATTCGAAGGAGAGAAAAATCGTAACAACTGACAAACTCCGGAGAACAACGAAGACAAGACCAAAACAATACACATGATACATGCACTACAATTAAAAACTAAAAACATATGAACAACATGGACCCCACCAAAAAACCAGGGGTAGACTCAGGTGCTCCGAAAGAGTAAGCAGTCTCTGCTTCCTGCAGAACACCCACAATGCTGTCCATGTCAAATCCGGTATGTATATAATCAATAAAATGTACAATAACCAACCAAGATGATACGTGTAAGGAAGCATTTCCGAGTGAATTCTACAATACGTATAATAATATCAAATAGAAATACACGTTCAATAACAAGAAATATAAAATTTTACAAAGTCTTTTGTAGAATAATATAAGATTATAAATGTGCTGAAATATTCACTTTGAACTTTTTTCAATAATAAAAAAGCAGTAAAAGACTCTTTTGGCTGATAAACCAATCATTTATTGACAAATTTCAACATTTTTTATTTATTTATATATTTTTGAAATACAATTGTCAGTCCAGGCTACAGTAGAAAATCTGAAAATAATTTGGTTTTTTTAAATGTGGTAACAAATATTTTTTAAATATACGAATATTTATTTATTCATTCTTTTAAAATTTTTACCATTTGATTATCATGCATTCGTACATGGAATATTTCAACTCAATTAAATTTGGATAGTTGAAAATTTTGTGCAAGTGCAAGCTCGCAAATCTTCCTGACTGTGAAATAATTTCACACCTTTTACAGGTATAATAATAGTAGGACGTCTGCTGATACTTTTATCCAGGTGTACAGTGTCATAACAACTCATTAATTAAATTAATTTTAATATTCCCAAAGGCATTTCCATGTACTGCGATATGAACCGCTACAACCGATACATGTATATACAAAATTATTTCAATACACCGAATTATAATTTCACATCTGCTTGATCTACATGACAATGTATATTGTGCTACCTTCACAAAACTTTGTATATGTATACAGAAAATTAAATATTTGTAAGAAAAAATGTATTTAATTTTAGGACCTAGTAAATCACAATAAACGCTAAAAGTGAACGGTAGCTCACATAAACCGCAATTCCGAATATTTATGCATGCACTTAACACTATTTCAACATCTCTTTAAAGATAATACTACGATTGCTATAATCTATCTTAAACAAAAACAAAAACAATAAACAACCAAAAAAAAAAAAAAAAAGAAACAAAAAAAAAACAAAAAAGACAAAAAAAACAGTAAAATATAAATTATTTCAAAGTTTTTTTTTAAGTAAATTCTTGTTCCGCAATCAACCTCCATGTATGGCAAACGCTAAAATTACCATATACGATAAGCAATACGATGCACGATAAAACATACCATAAGGTAATCAAAACGATCAACGCTAAACGACACGATGTACGATAAACCATATCATACACGCTAAATGAAACGCTAAAGCATACGTTATACACTAAAAGAGCGTTCATGGTATCGTTTATGGTTTAAGGCAATCATCCGTACATTGTACATCGTTCGTTCAGCGTCCGTAAATCGTCCGTACAACGTCCGTACATCGTTCGAGTTGTTAACTCTTACGTTACAGGATGTGTAATATAGTCCATTGTCCAATTAAGCAAAATTATTATGAATAATAATAGAATCGTCATGGCAGTCATGTGTCGTTTATTAAGGTATTAAATAAATTGAAAGGTGGCTTTTTCTGCCATAGTATAAACTCGTATACTAGTGAAAACTCATGAAGTAAGATTTTTTTTTTGTGTGTAGTTGCTTGAGTCAATTTTTCATCTTAATCTGAAAGATAATTGATGGACATTGAAAACAAATCCTTTCAAGTCGAAAGAAAAGTAAATCTGATTAAGTATTGAAATAAATAATACTGACAAATACCTTAATACAAATAATTTGTAACTAAAAATCAGTCAATACACGAATAACAACGATAAATTTAAATTTCCAAATATCCATATTCTGTTGCAATTTTCTACGTCATCAACAATTGTTTAAATTGTTCGAAACTGTTTTGTGTATTTTTAAATCATGCTGATAATAATTCTGTAATATACCTACAAGTTTATCTTGCCTTTGGATTTAGACTTTTACCACTGCTTTGTCGCTTCGATATATTTTTTGTCTGAAATCTACACGATAAAAGCCGAAACACTATAATTGCCAACAAGGCGACCACTATCTGGAATGTAAACATTGGTTGGGCGGTGGGTAATTTAGATATCATGGTCAAAATGTGGTAGTTTTAACAGTAAAACTAGCGAAGGCTGCCATAGATGCTCGTCGCTCTGTTAAATGAAAAAGTCAGCAATACCACTCCCATAAAGAGTTTAATTGTTATGTCGTCACGGCATTCGACATATATTGACAGTAATCTCGACAGGTCAGTGTAAATTTAAAGTCAGTGACAAAAGAGCAATTTTTACAGAATTACATAAAAAGACTTGACGTGTGTTGTTTCTCCGCTATGTACGCGAAATTTAGCAGTAAGGGCGATTATTTGTCGGCTTGTCAGAATATCGTGTAACGTTGATATCTTCCTGCAAACTGTTACCTACTGAGTTATGAAATGATTATCCGACCTACGGGTATAGGTCCATATTTATGTAATATTAAATGATCTCCACCTGATATTCATGAAAATCAATTATATATCATTTTTAACTCACCTTGCAAAAAGGGCAATTTGAGCTTTTTTCATCACTGAGCGTCCGCCGTCCGTCCTTCCGTCTGTAAACTTTTACATTTTGATCTCTTACTCTGAAACTTCTATGCCAAATGAACTGAAACTTGGTGTGAAGCATCTATGGAAGAACCTTTGTAAAGTTTGCATATTTCGTTTCGGTCTGGCAACTAATATGGCTGCCATGATGAATTCTTATTTCTGATTGGTCAAAATTTTAAAAATCTACTCCTCTGAAACCGCAAAGTCAACTGAACTCTAACATGGTATGTAGCATCTATGGAAAGAACTTTATAAAATTTGCATATTTCGTTCCGGTCGGACAACTAATATCGCCGCGGTGATGAATTCTTATTTCTGATTGGACAAATTTTAAAAATCTTCTCCTTTGAAAACCCTAAGCCAAATAAGCTTAAACTTTGTATGAAGCATCTGTGGAAGGACCTTTATACAGTTTGCATTTCGTACCGGTCGGACAGCTAATATGGCAGCTATGATGAATTTTATTTTTGATTGGTCAAAGATATGAAACATCTATGGAAGGTCCATTACATTTTTCAATTGAAATAAAATGGATTGATTGTGGGACTGTGGGGTGAGCTATACAGGGTCAATTATCTTGAGCCTCTGGTTTTCAACATATCATGTAGAATTGATGACGCCATCTTAAAGAAATTAGACAGAATCAGATCCGGTCCGTTAAAAATAGAATTGCTACACGTATAGTTCTTTGTTAGATTTAAACTGTTTAGATCTACATTTCCCCATATTTTCAATAAACATTCTTTTAATGCATTTTGTTTTTGTTTTCTTTTTTATTTGCATTTATGTATTCGTGTTTGTTTGTTTTTTTATAGTTGAATACCCAATAACCTTATTTTAAAAGATTATATTTACTTTTAAGTACAATATTTGCCCCCAATTAATGAGATTTCACCTTTCGTTTATAACATATAGCCAGTCATATTTTTTCGCATATCCTCTTCCGTCATTTGTCTTGGGCCATTAGAGTTTTTTTTATCCATCGGCAGAAATTGTCCCTAGATGTTCCTCTCTCAGAATTGTATCATATATGACCTATCTGCATACCAAGATAGCTATCACACACAAACGTAGTTTTGATAGAGGACCCTATGGGAATATTTATTTAAAAATCCTGTTGTCAAAACCAATGCACGAGTTGGAACCGGTCTTGACAGCAGGTAATCATAAATCAGAAGTTTATGAAATCATGATACCAACCAATCAGTATGGGGGCAAAGTTAATTTACAATTGGACTTAAAGGTAACATTTGTTTTAAAATCCTCTTGTCTAAAACTAATGCACCAGTTGGAATCTAAGTTGACAGCAATAGTCCTTAGGTGTCCCTTTTTAAGAATTATATCTGACGTGCTTATTTGCTGTGCAAGATGGCTCCCACAGCCAAACATATTTTAACATAGATGTAACTTAAGAAAAATTTACTTTTTCTTTTCTAAAACCAATTTGTCTGTTGGAACCAAACCTAATATTTGGCCCCTGCAGTTCCAAAATAAAAGTCACGAAATATGTACTCTCAACTATCATTAAGTACTCTTAAAAATTATCAAGGACTGAACGTAACCCTGTCTTAGAAGTATATTTTACAGCTATCTCGCCCTGCCGAGAAAGTCGTATATATCACATGCACAACAATACACACAACAGATTGTTGCACTGTTGTCAATACCTCCTTATTACAATGTATTAGTAAGTCCTTAGTTAATAAGGAGTAGCCTGAGAAAAGAAATCACGGTAAATAATCGTAGGAAAATGTAATGACAATTATCCTCTTACTTCTTAAACTTGTTTAACTAATAGCTTATTGAATAATTCTGGTCGCTAATATACTACCAATTGTAAGTATATGCCAATTTACCGCCAATTTTACTACAGATACAGATACATATCTTTTATTTTCCAATCACGGAGCCCATTACTGAGCATGTCAATCAAATATAATCAATGTTGAACAAAATACAAATGAAGATTAAACAAGGATAATGAATGTTATTGTAAACTATTAATATGATTGAAAATTGTAAATAAAAGGAAATAATAACTAAAGAAAACTTACATATATCAGTACATTATAACACATATATATTAACGCACTGTGATCCAGATCAAGCCCGCAAATCAGACCCTGACAAAAGTTCATTTCTCTTATTATATAGTGCTTCATTTAGGTGCTGAAGACCCTTAATGACAATGTAATCTTCTGATGACATAAGCCAATTAAATTTGTCTGTAGTTGTCAACAGATTAAAATTTTTAAATTCTTTATTCATTTTATTTATAAATATTTTCCTTTGGTCATTTAAGCATTTACATTCAAGTAGAAAATGTTTTTCATCTTCAACATAGGTTTTACATAATTTACATAAACGGTTGTTAGCTTCAACTCCGAAATAACGCCCCCTTTCTATTTCAAGGGAATGATCACTCATTCTTAAGTGCTAACCTTTTTTATAGACCCTATACTTACAAAAGATCCTCCTTAAATATTTGATTAGATCTGTGCTATACATGTTACTCTATTATCGAAAAAGTCGTTAAATGACGTTGGCAATTTATCTATTTACCTCCAATACTAACACAATTGTTCTCATGGGGAAAATAATACTAATTTATGATTATAGTTGCTTAGACCTGAATACTGACACACAGTTTATTACACAACACTCATACAAGTTGGACTTCTACCACTAAATGTCACAAATCATCTAATCTGCAAAAATATAAAACATTTATTTCAATATGCATTTAAGATGATATATCGGCAAAAGAATACCGAAGCGAAAAATCCACAAATTCGAAGTCCAAGGAAAGGACAAAGTCAGAAGAATTGAAAACAACAAACAAACACGGCAAGGATACACGTTTAACTAAAAAATAAAAAACTAGAAAAAGACAGCACAGAAACATAAAAACCGGGAGTGACAACAGGTGCTCTGGATATATTTCTAACACATACTAAAACGCATAAATGTTACAGAAGTGCTCAACAATGACACACCAATCCAATATCTCCATCTAATCGACACTTGTACGATTAATATATCCTAGCAACTATTTTATATGCAGTAGAATCTCGATTTCTGAAACTCGAAGGAGTATGAAAAATTAGTTTGAGGCATCGGTAGTTCGAGCCATCGAAGCACGGAAAATTTTCGGTTACGAACCAGCAATAAATTTGAAATTTAATTAACATCCTTGTTATCTATCCGATCGTTAAAACAACATCCACTCATTAAATTTTGATGTGGAAACAATAATTTAAGAATAAATCACTGATAAACATCACGTGGATTATCAACGACCTGTAATTGACAATTAATTCCCTTCTTGTCACCAATGATCTGACCTCTTGTACCAGAAAATTAGTTCGAGAATTCGTGAAATCAGTGTTCGAAAATTCGAGTGTTAATTTATATAGACATAATGGAAAAAATGCATGACCGGACTTTCGTAAATAGTCGAGACATCAATGGTGTTCGAGCGACCCGAGTTCGAGCCACCGACATTCTATTTATTTAATATATTAGTAAAACACATTATAAAGGATAATACAGGAACATCGTCAACAAGGTGACAACTGGTTACAATTCTAACACCTTTGATCTTAAAAGGCCATTTCTGTCTTATTAATCCTGATTGTCTTGATTTTTAAATTTCTGAAATGTCAGACAAAAAAAAAAAAATAAAATTCCTTGCAGTCAATCAAGACAACATAAAATTCCTTTCAATCAATCAAGACAAGTTAAGACCAATTAATAAAAGTTAAGAATGAATTATGTAATGTTTTACCCGCGGTGAACTAATCTTAATTTATCCTGGTTGACTGCAAGACAACATGCTTTGAATTGTTATCTTTCTGTTGTTGGAAAATATGGTGCAGAAAAATTCAGATAAAGTAAGAATAAAAAAGACTTAAATGGCAATTTAAGGTCGATAGTGCTAGAACATGTGTTTTGTCTTGCGTTGCATTCCTCTACATCAACATTGTAATCGTTTTATTAACGTAGATATGAAATGTATTAAAAAAGAAAAGAATAGAGGTATATGTTTGAAGAATACTTTGACCATTTTAATCCTTCCTTTTCAATATCTCTATAACTAGGCTGTTGTAAGAGAAGAATCTAAATCAGAAGTCTTAAAATCCCATTTTTTTTGGAATTGACTCTTATCATAGGACGTCAAATAACACTGAAGTTGTAAAACTGGGACATGAAGACACTGTCCTATATAACTTTGGTTCTCTCAGTTTCCTTGAAAAACCAACAAATTTACAACACATATTTCCAGTGTTTGTACACGTATACAATATTCTATATTTTCATCATTTATAATTTTAGAGAAGCTCAATCAATTCAGGATGCTCAAGTGGAAATGTTTATGATATGCTGTATTCTATGCTCAATGACAAAGATCAAAACATTTCAAATTGCAAAGAATTTGTGGAGCCTGAATATCCTGCCGCATATCACAATGGAAGAACGTTTTATGCATATGTAACACCTGTAATACTGGTTATTGGCATACTAGGAAATTCTCTTTCCCTTAACGTGTTCCTTTCAAAGAATATGAGAGGTATGTCAGCCAGTGCCTATTTGGCAGCCCTTTCTGTCACAGATCTGTCGAGCCTTGTATTTTATGTAACAGTTGAGTGGCTACGCAGAGGAATTGTATATATTTATCCTGAAACTAAAATTTCATTTTTAGAACAGAACGGAATTTGCCAGATACTTATGTATTTGTCGTATGTATCAAGGTTTCTGTCATCGTGGCTGGTGGTGGCTTTTACATTTGAACGTTATATTGGAGTTTGCCATCCATTACACAGACGTCGTATATGTACAAAAAGAACAACCAGGCGAATTATTGCAACAATTTGCCTTATAGCCTGCCTATTAGTTTTTTACAAACCTATTCTCAGTGGAGTATATAGAAGTGCCGATGGTACACAGTACTGCACGAGTAATAAACAATTCGACTTTCCGTCATTTATATTGGACTCCATTTTTGCTCTATCTATCACTTTAGTGCCTTTTGTTTTGATTATAACATTGAATATTCTTATAATTCGCCGGTTGTGCAAGACGAACAGGCGACGACAACAATATACAATTCGAAATGGAATGAAAACATTGAGGCTTGGAAACATGATCAGAACAGAAGAAAGCATTATCAAATTGGAATTTACATTTATACTTCTGGCGCTTTCTTTCTTTTTCATTGCATTTAATACACCATATGTGTCGATTTGGTGTCGAAATTTCATATATAACAGGTATATATCTGAACAGCAAACTCTTGAAGTTGGAGACATTGAATATTGGCAGGGTGTTTTATACGTAACAAGGGCCATATTTTATATGAATTATTGTATTAACTTCTTTTTGTATAGTATTGCTGGGACATATTTCAGAAAAGAGGTAAAATATCTGTTTTCTTTGAAAAATAAACAACACTTTGAATGTCCAGCGTACTCGCATAACGCCCATCGTATATCTTGGGTTTGAGGTACTCTGTGTCTTTCCAATTTCAAATGAATCGACGTTTAAATGACATTTTAATAAGATTTTTTTAATTATTCAAAAGAACATTCTTCCATCTTTTTTGGATAAAATATCAAATGCTTATTTGTCAAAAAGTTAATCTTTTCTTTACGGAATGTTTGTCGTTAGCTTCGCCCGCAGAATGATGTTCCTTAAAAGACTCGTTCAATCAAACTATCAGTCAATATTATTGTTTTCCTTAAGGATGCTCGCTTGTCATGTTTTGGTCTTTTTGTCAGATTTTCGGAATTCTCGGGTTTTTCCCATTTCTGAAACGTGACATTTTTGCCCATGAAACCCCACTTTTTCTTTTATAATTCAATCATATATACTTTAAAATGGTATTTGACAAAATGATATGAAATCCTTTTTATTTTTTTCATACATTTTTGAGAGACTGAAGTTGTCAATGCAAAGACAACTAAAAATGGAGAGAAAACCCATTTCCTGCAAATTTTCAAGGCCTAATAGCTCTAAAATGAGCACATGAACCTATATTTTTTTCTTGCTTATTTGTTTACTATTCATATGTTCTCTCAAACTAAAACACCTATTTCAAATCCTATTTATTTCCTATTAGACCAGCGATCATCCTTAAGAGTTAGTATTATGATTTGTGATAAATCTTGATGTCGCTCAATGCCTCATGTGTGTTTCTATGTTTTAAAAGTTGTAATATATTCTTTTGTAATAATTTTCATACAAATAGTGCTTTTTATTACCATGCGATCAATGAACGATCAATAGAAACAATAATCACCCCATTGAATGACTCGTGTATCATTACAGATTCATGTATTAGCATATTCAGGTTTTGATGTGTTCAGTTTGAGAATGAGAAAAAAACGTTTTTTTAATCTTGTAGGAAAAGGAAAAGGACGGAAAACAAATGAAAAGTTTATGTTTCAATGAGACAAAGATCCAACATTAAGAGAAACGGTCAATATGAATCAGTCCATACCAGAAGAAGTTAAAAACTATTTTCTTATTGATGTTATTTTAAATAGTTTGTTATTTATAATATCGACGTTACAATACACAGGACCTACGTGAATCAAGTTTTTGGGACAGTAGAAAGACATATAAATGTAATTATTTTGTTCCCCAAATTTTATTAAAGTTATTTACAGGAGAAACTTTATCAATTTAACATGTAAAAAGAAAGACATCATATTTTTCGAGAACCAGTACAACCCTTTTTTAAAATCTTTTTTTCGGTTTCAAGAATCCTTTAATTTAAACTTAAAGGGCGTTATCCCAATTTTTATTGATTTGTATGCCTATTGATTTGCAATAGTGCATTTACACACAATTATAAGTTTATATTTAAATTTGATTATGTAATTAATTAATTATGTAATAAACAAAAATAAAGTTGAGTATTTGTGAAATGTATGTAAATATCCATAAATCATCCGAGATAAGAATTGTTTATCATATAAACTTTACATTTTCTCGCATCTGTAGTCATATCAATGATAAAAAATTCATTTTGTATTACATTTCAAAGTTGCAGTTTGAATGGTTATATTTATCCCCGTACCTTAGAAGAAATTCAGGGATATTGCGATTTTCTCCGTCCATCTGTCCGTCAGTTCGTTTGTCCCCTCTTCCATTTAATTTCTTTCTGGAATAGGTGCATGCGTTCTAGAGATTGGCTATAACGCTTCAAAAATTAAATTTTCTACACATGGGGCTAACAGGAGTCGAACCTCAACGATTGTGAATTTAAGCTTAGCTGTTGACCTAAACACCTCTTATTTTTACTGTCTTGCCATACACTGTATGACAAGAAAGCTACTGTCGGAACCGACTGTGAACCCAGCACGCCCATTTTTATAATAATAACGATCCAAAGATACTATTATTAGATATAATAAATTCATTCTATACTGTATACGACGCATTTCATCAGCATTAAAACCGAAACATTTGGAAGACCTTATTTAAACCTATTTCAAACAAGAAGTACTCATAACCAAAAATACCTAAATAGGAAGCCAAATTTTAGCTAAGGAAATCTATCATGTGCAATTCAAGGAATGAACCCTTAGTATTGCTATTACTTTTTAATTTTGCTAAATATAATTCTGTCATTTTATTCTCAATTTCTGTTTCAACTAATCGCTAGTATATTATATTTTCTTTAATATTTTACTTACAACAGTGATTGATTTTTTATCTGATTATTTCCTCTTCAATCTTATCTGCCTTGCTTTTCAATGGCTATATAAAGTAGAGATAACTTTATTAAAGAACAAGATAATTACTCTCTGGTCAATTTAAAGGTAATAATGTCTGGACATCGCAGATTGGATTTTTGGTATTCACATGTTAAAATTATGTGACCATTTTTTTGCTTCTTAATTGATCTTGTCTAGCCGTAAAAAATAATAAAAAAAAAGAAAAAATATAAGAATTCCACCATTGTTTGTGAAGGTTATATTTTTATACTACAACTTATATTCTGAATAGGAAATTTAAAAAAAAATTAATGCAATCAAAAAAATATGAAAATATTAGAAAACTGAAATGACTATCCCGAAGCAATCCTTAAAACAAATATTTAAAATATTTTCCATGCTCTTTCTACATATTTGATGCAATCTGAGGGTGTTTTACTTAATTAAATAAAATCTCATAGGAAGAGTTATCTCCCTGTTACATTGACAATTTCACAGGCGAAACGTTTTGGTTTCTATGATAGTTAAGTTTAGTTGCTTCATTGAATACGTACGGAATTTCACCAAGCAGTCCAGTGAAATGTAAGTTCAAATTGATTACCTTGCTGAAATTATGAAAACTCCGTTTTACCGACGGCGGTTTACACAAAGGTACAGTATGACTACATGTAGCTTTTTGTTGATAGACAATCAATCAATTGTTTATTTCCAGATATGCATCTGATCTAAATCATTTTTTTTTTTTTGCGGTTTTATTTACTTCAAGCTATGCGTTTCTACTGGTGGTACAGAGAACGTCAATATAGCGCTATATCATGTATATTTACCTTCTTAAATTCAGGACGAAAATATAACGGACTCGTTGGACGAAAATATAACGAATCAATTTAGGGAAAATATAACGGATCTTGACTTTTGTTATTATATTATTTTAGTATATAGCACAGTTGATTTTAAATGCCAAATGTAATTGTGAGATATTGTTATCGATTGGCGTCCCCGTTTGTTTACTTTAAATTTAAATCTGCTAAAAAAAACAAATATACAAACGTTAACAAAACTTAGCAGCTATGTTGCTTAGATGCTTAAAAGGTCCCACTTAAGTGTTGTTTTTTTTTTTAAATTCTGACCGGTAAAGAATCCTGGATGCCAGAGTTTATTCAAATTTCTGATTTACTGAAATTTGAAAAAAAATATTCTCGAGAACGACTTATTGATTGAACCATAACGTTTCTGAAATGCATGTTTCAATAAAGGTCCTTAACAAGTATTGTTACATGTACTTTGGTTGAAATCGGCCGCAAAGTTCCAATTGTGTTAATGTAGGACGCTAAATGTATAAACAAATTCTTCTGAAGAGGAACCATTGAATAGATTGATACCAAGCATCCTGTCTTTTGATTCCTGTAAGGACGCAAATACTTCTTGTTACTTTGGTACCATTCTACCAAACAAAACTACTGCCAGGCACCAAAGGGACTTTTCTGAATTGTTAAGTTTCAAAGAGATTCTCTTCTCTGAAACAACTTGACCTGAATGTGTACCTTGTCATGAAAGATCATTGCAATGTAATACCTAAGTGTTAGTAATTTAGTGCCTATCAGAAATCCAATGTTGACGCCACTTTCCAACTTCTTCAACATTGGGGCCTATGGGAAAATGCATTAATAATTCTTTTGAAGGTAAAATGAATAGACTGATTTGGCGGATTTGAGGACTCCAATAGTTTTCATTATTATACATTTTACCAACAAACATAGGCAAATGAAGATCTTCGTATCTGACACTACTTGATCCATTGATTTGAAACTTGCATGAATGATCACTGCAAATATTTTTACTTTCGTGTCGATCAGTAAAAAAACAAGATCAACACCAGTGTCCAACTTAGAGAAGAATTTAGTGATCTATGTCATATATGGGGTGTTACCGAGATCTGAAAACTACCAATTGAAGTCACGCATAACAATATTTTTTACTGTTGTTATCTAATGCATTCTATAAGAACGTTTCCGGATTTCAACTTTGATACATTCTTTATATCACCTGCGCAGCTTTGTGTAAGAAAAAAGGAGAGATCTCAGTAATGGGCTTTTCAGAATTTTGGCTTGAAAGAACTGAACATTTAAAAACGAATTCAGCTGCACCACCTTCATCATCGCTGTTTTCGTTTTTCCTTTTTGAACTGGTTGAATGTATAATATTTCGTTAAACCTGCTCCCCACCCATATACAAACACTAGGACCATAGAGATAAGATACTCGTGGGGAGTACTTCTGTATGGGCGCAAGCCTTGTGCCAGAGGTTGCCTGTCAAGACAACCGCCCGAATAGGACTTACCAATGAGCAATCCGCCTTCTTGAACTAAACCTATGTAAATGGTACTTTTTGTACATTTTTGTTATAGGTCAAGTTCAAGGGCTTGCATTGACGTGACCAGCCAATTGATCGAGACTGACCAAAACTGACCCCCATTTCAGATAAGTTAAGGGCCTAAGTGTCGTGTTTTAGCCAGCACGATCCCTTCCTCTGTCTTTACGGATATCCACAAACGGCAAACAGGTGGCCTTATTTAGCCAAGGAAGCCTTTCGTGTTTCCGCAGTGGCTATCTTCCAAGACTCCGGAACCGAAACATCAACCAGAACGATACAAGCAGACCACCCAACCCCTCCCAATGTACTTAGGTATCACTGAGTGTTTTACTATGGATCTTTTCAGACAATGACGAGAAAATACAGAGGGCAAGACGTGAACAGTTTTGACAGCACCGGGACCATCCAGCCATTCTTGAACAGGGTTCCGAAAATTAAAAATACCAAATCAACCAAATATGAAAATGCCGTTGGAATTATAAAAGAAACCGGGTAAAGAATATATTTTATAGTGACATATGAAAAAAACTAAATAAAGACAATTAAAAAGAATAAAATACCAAATTGAAAAGTAGCAATTTTGAGCGTGTTTTGGTTTGTGACCCTAAGCCAACACCAATCCCATTGATTAGTAATTTAGAATTTTGAATATCTAATATTGATCAGAAAAGAAATGATAAAAAATGTTACGAAAGGGATTGATGTGACCAGTCTAGGTAAAGGTTTTGCCCTAGATGGTGATCAGAACCGTTTATCCGGCCATTCAGGAGCATTCCCTATTACCGGTATGGGTTTGCGATAGACGGCAAACATGTGGAGTCTTTAGGGGACCTCTTACATCAAGCCGAGGAGCTGTGGGCTTATTATAAATGTCTCCCCGGGAATCACACGGGGGTATTAATCGAAAATTTTAAGTTTCATCTAGTAGTAGAATTATCATAACTAGTCTGGATTTATGAGTTTTGCTATATAATAACATGGTTAAGTTCAGTTTAGACATGTTAGAGATAGTACCATTGCACTTATTGGGTTACAAGAATTTATTTTGATCTAAAAATGTCCTCTCCAGTTTTTTCTGACGTGCTTTTCAATGGTCATATAAAACCACAATAACTTTATTAAACAATAAGATAAATTGCTCTATGGTTAATATAGACCTTAATTCACGGTATCGACTTTTGGTATCTTAAGGGGTAGGCCTGGGTTAGGCCAAAATTTTCCACCCGTTTAATTTTTTTCATATTTTGGTCATGCATTATATATGTCTCAATACACCACCTGAGAAAATTTTGTTGAAATTCAACCACGCGTTTCCTTCACAGGGTTCATTGAAAATGGCATTTAAGGGGTACCCTTCATTCCATGAGATGACACAAGTTAATGAATATTACTACCTCTCATAGGCCATTTGTTTGATAAAAAAATTTATAATAAAAATTCTGTCGTTTAATTATTACAAAAAACTGTTAAAATATATATATATATATATATATATATATATATATATATATATATATATATATATATATATATAACCACAAGTTTTCACAAAATACTCGATCAATTTTGATATTAAGACATTGAAAAAAAAAAGATTTTCCCATAATACTATTTGAAGCTGCATTATCATTTATTATATGTGGTTTATATATGCTATACAACAAATCATGGTTACTAGTATATGATTTAAGGCAGAAAATATCTCTAAAACATTAGATTCATCAATTAAATGCTATTTAAAATAATCCTGAAAATGTCAGGAGTGTGACATTTTATGTGTGATGGACTATTACTGTTACAGTATAAGACTAACAGGATAATGTGATATTAGCAAAGCACTTAGATGAGGACGAGATAAGCACACACTACAACACTACAAAGACACACTTCTCAGAGAGGGGGGGGGCTAATTCTAGGTTATATATTACGAATTTATGGAACGAGTAGAAAATTCTAGTAAGGATTTATGTTATTATTTTAAATATTGACTCAGCATTTTCTTCATTTCGAGCGGCTTTTTCATCATCGTAATGTGCATTTCATAATTGCCAAGTGTTGTTACTTGGGTTTTATTGTAAAACTAAGATGACTGATAGTGAAAAACTTTGTAAACGTTGATCTTAGTTCCGTTTTATAATTATGTCCAATGACACTACACAAGAGCGTGAATGACAAATGAAATCCAGGATGGACAACGTATTCATTGTATATTCTATAAATATTGATTTATTTTTCTATTGAATTCCACCTATGGTATTTATGTTTTTGTAAGTTTATGAATGAATTATTTATTATTGACGTACAACCTGTTGTGACTTCATATGAAAGAAATATTGACATAAAAGGTCAGATAATGACTACCATCATTATACAGTATAAAAAGGCTTCTTCAACAATCAGTTGTAAAGTGTTAATTAGAACATGTTTTCTACTTTTCATATATTTGTTCTACATCCATCGTCCGCCTGTTGTTAATAATATTTGTTTTGTTTGTTTCCTAATATTTATGGACCCCAGATACTATAGATAGATGAGCGGCGACTATGTTTCCATTTATTAGCTTTATACCGATTTTTATACCGACTGTATTTGTAGCTTTCTTACTTTTATTGATGTTCGCAAAGTGCATTCCATTTTTTTCTGAGGTCTGTTAAGGATGCTCACTGGTCATGTTTTGGTTTTTTGTAAGATTTTCTTAATCCTCGGGTTTTATCCATTTCTTAAACATGAAATGTTTTTGCCCATGAACCCTCACGTTTTCTTTTATAATTCAATCATATACACCTTAAAATGGTATTTGACAAAATTTTATGAAATCCTTTCTATTTTTTCATACATCTCTGAGAGACTGAAGTTGTCAATGCAAAGACAATGAAAAATCCAGGAAAACCCATTTCCTGCAAATTTTCAAGGCTTAATAGCTCTACAATGAGCACATGAACCTAAATTTATTTCTTGCTTATTTGTTTACTATGCATATGTTCTCTCAAACTAAAACACCTATTTCAAATCCTATTTATTTCCTATTATACCAGCGATCATCCTTAAGTTTGTTGATAGATTATTATTTGGATGTGAAACCTTTCACCATCTAATTTTACCCTATTTTGTTATTGAGTTCACTAATATGAAGTCATTATTATCGATACTTTACTTGCAAATGAAGACCTTGGCTTTATTAATCAAGACCAAAATTGTCGAAGAACAATTTGCAACATACTGTAAAAGTTAATTGATATATGAAGAATTAATTTACTCTAGACTTTCATAAACCATATATCAAAACAGAAAGAGCTCTGATCGTGTCTATTCTTGGGTTGTGGCCATCATATTTGAATAACTAAAGAATAAAGCAAACGTAAAAATGCCATTTTACCTATAATTGAAAGCAAACTCCATTTATATTTTTGTTCTAATTAATTAACCTCTGGGCGTTAAGAAATCCACCCTTTCACAGTGGTAGTCAACAAAGGTGCGCCTTTATGTCCCGTCTCACTCTATTTGAATTTTGTTTAATAAATTGTTGAACTCGTTCTCGTCCTGATGAAGCATGGAATATTTCCCACTGGACGTTAAGCAAACTGCAATCAATTAATATAAAAAATGAACTTCTGCCAGGATGGAACCCAGACACATTACAATGCCTAATGTGGACGACAATTTGGGGCTATACATGTAAACCAAGACATATATTTATGTTAACTATAGATGATAATAACATCTAAAAGTCAACATAAAGTTTTAATACGGTAAATCATCCTGCAAAATTAAAGCCTAATAATATCATAATATGTGGGTGTTAAAACACATTCTGGCTGAACGAACTCGGATACGTTTATTCGTTTAAATCTCTAATGATAAGTGCATTAAAATCAATGTGATCAGTAACATATTTTCAACAGAGGGGTTAATATGCTGTTGTCGTGGCCAATGATGCGAGCACAGCAATAGCCCTTTCCAGAAACTCATTTCCGGTATGACGATTCTGAATTTAAAATTATAATTTGACACAAGTTATTTCCCTTAATTTACTTACCCGTTTCCGGCGAACGAAACTTTTTATAACCTTAGTATGTAGCACAATTTGGCTGCCCGATTAAACAAATACTTTTCTAAATGACCCATATGTAGAAAAAGCATATACTCCTATAGCGTTCGCTGCGTTCGCTATAATATTTTTATTACGGTTTTCGTACATCGACTGTTTCGTTATGTCCAGTCTGTTTTGACGGAGGAAGCTGAGTATAACCACTACCATTGAACGGAAAACTAACACACACCTTGCCATGATTTTGATTCCAACTTGCAACTTCAGAGTTGTCACTATTGGTTATGACTATCAATTTTTTTAAAGCTTTAAAATCTGTCTGCAAATTGTTTTATTGCTTGTCATGTAGCAAATATAACATGTATAATAATTTTTTATTCATCTTCATATCAGTTTAAAATTAATTGAGCATTGGTACAATTTTTGAAATTACAGACCCATGAAAATAAAAAACCTAAAACCTTAGTGTGCATCTGCGTATGGTGTATGACAATAATTTCCAGAAATAAAATGCATAATTTCGAAAATTGACTCTTGTGGTTTTTAATTTTATAAAATCAAAATGTTTAAATTTTTAAGACTGGTAGCATCTTTATCTACCTAATTGACAAACATGTCAATTTTGAGAAAGAAATAGGTATATATTTTAACAAAACCTCAATAAATTCAACATGAAGCGAAAGCTTTCATATAGCGGAATATATATTAAAAAATTAAATTCTTTAATACCAATTTTGATGCAAAAGAAATGCAAATTTCGTCGATTTACGACCCATCAGGTGTGCTAAAGGCCTAAAATGTTGAAAACAAAAACAACAATCCAGAAATGACAAAACGACCGAAATTGATAATGCCAAGACCAACGTAGGACAGAGATATGCACGAGGGAGATACTCCTTAGTTTTCACAAATTTTCCAATTTTGTGACAGTAAATTTCGATGTATCAGTTTCGGGCTAGTATCGAAATACTAGGAACTGAGAACAAACAACTACACCACAGTATGGTTTTAAGCTGCAAACTATGATAAATATTATTAATAAGTTGTTTTGATTGTTCGGCTGAGCTGATTAGAAATGTATGACAAAAATGTGTGAAGTAAAAATTCAACTAGTTGAAGGAAAATATATCAGTTAATTTCAGACAGTGTCTAGGAAAGACGTATAAATATAATCGCGTGCAAGCAAAGAAAACCTTACACACTGGCTAGACACTATATTGACGAAATCCTGTTTAATAAGATGGACGGGGCCCCGGTGGTCGAGTGGTCTAGGTAGTTCGTTTTGACTACTTATGATCACCTGCCTTCCAACACTGAGGTTATGAGTTCGAATCTTACCTGTGACGGGGTGTGTTCGTCTCCCATTTTCCTACCGAAGGTCGGTGGTTCTCTCCGGGTACTGCGGCTTCCTCCATCAAACTGAACTCTTCGAAATAGCCAAATGTGCTGAAACGGCGTTGAACCTCAAATAAACAAAACAAATATAAGAAATGAACAGATAATGTCTTATCTTTCTTTATCAGAGCCAAATTAATTAAACTGTTATACAGACGTAGTTTATTTCGTAAAAAACGGTTTTGAAATAAAGGTTAGAAGTTTAACTTATTTACCTGAAATCTGGCATAGTGTTGTGTCCAATGTCCTACGTTTCTGTGTTTTAGATCTTAATCTTATTTTTTTTTTGTAAAACAGAATTTATATATTTCTGTTGTTGTATTTGCAATGTGTGTTACAAGTCGCCTTATTACTTGTTTTTCAATTCTCATTTGATAACGTTGTTTGGACCCCCTTTAGCATTTCGTTAAAGCATCGTCAATGTTTTGAGAGCGACAAAGTTTATATGGATGAAGATCGATGAAAAAAAATTCTATTGAATCCAAATGCTAGAAAAATAGCAACTTAAAATGGTTTTCGTTTGATTAAATAACAGCTCACATCTCAAAACAAGCACAAGACGAACCATGAAAATAAATATGCAATTGTCACCACAATTTCCACATCAAAACATTATTCCAAATAAAAACGTATCAAAATGTGGGCATTTTAAACAGTCACTAATAAAAGCCCAATTTACAGCACCAGGGTCCCGTTTCACAACCATTTTTACAATATAGACACTTTCCATGATGTCAATAGAAGTCATTAAAAAAGGACATCTGATAACACTTACGACTAAAGAGCCTTACAATAATTTACGACAAACAAAATTAACAATTTTTATACGATGTAAAACAATGTCGTGTGTGCTCATTGCAAATGCTTTTCTTGCTAATTATATTGATCGAAACGCAAAATCTTAGCATGTATTTACAGCTGGCTGTATGACATTCAACATTGAACGTTTTGTACCTTACAAAACACTAATGATACTTTGAAAAAATCAGTTTTTCCCATGTTTTTAGGTAAGGACAGACCTATGTACAGGGGAGATCCTCCTTACTTTTCACACAATTTATCTAATTTATTTAAAACCGTAAATTTTAATTATCACTTTTATGCCAGTATAAAAGTACTCGCAATTTGTTGTACACTCGGGGACAAGGAATCCGCCAGTAGGGGAATCGACTCAGTGGTAATGATAATTCCATGATACAAATTAACAGAAAAGATATAAAAACATTTTTCTATGAATATTTTATAAACATTAATTATCTATTCGTCGGGAAATTCTACCTGTTTTTTTTTTCCTTATTTGAAATTTGAGGGGTGTCGTTAACGGAGTAGGAATTACATTTACTTACCCTTCCATAGAAGCTGATGTTAGTTTCGGTTTTTTTTGTGGGAATTCACATTGCAAGTGCTTTAGGGAGGATTTTTCTTTACTGGAATATTTCCAATATCTGGAAACGGACCTTAAAGAGGACAAATATACCTAAGGAGCAATCCGAAAAACGCAAGCCATTAGACAGACAAAACCCGGGAAGACAAACGAACAACCACAAGCACAACAAATAAACACTGAAAACGAAAAAAACAATGAACAACAACAGCAGTGAACTCAGATGGTCTGGAAGGGTAAGCAGTTCCTGCTCCGTATACGATACCCGTCGTGAAGTTCAACAAAGTCAATCCGGTGGTAGTCACAAATCGTTGGAGTTACATGAAATGTTACGACAGTGGGAATAGGTCCAACATCATCTTAGATACTTGAACACTGTAACGGTCATTCAATGCGTGATGACGACCGTAAAATTTCCTAAGTGATGCCATCAACGTATCCCTGATAAAACCCTGGTTAAGAAGCTTTTGTGACAGCAGTAATCCTTTGTATCGAAAGTCATGGTAACTCACTCATGCTCTTGAATATCGGATAAGCTGAAAAAAACGTAGACGCCATATGCAGGCGATGCTGGTATACTGCTGCGCAAGAAAGGAAAGTTAACAATGGGAAAGTCCAAATCATCAATTTTTGTCTTCAGATGTTCCACATTGTGTATTTATGAAGCGGACATTGATGTATCTGTAGTATCCTTAATTTCAAGTTCAGTGGGGTAGATGAGATGTAGAAAGTCTTGAAATTTATCGGAATATAACGAAAAGTGAAATTTAAGGATTGGGCTAGTTTCTTAGAAGCCCTTGGGTGAAGTCCGCTTCATGTGAATACAGAAACAGATCGGCGAGGAGAGTAGCACAGTTGGTTCCCATTGGAATGCCGATTATTTGTTGAAAACTTCGACCGCCCAATTCAACAAATATGTTGTCTATGATATAATTTCATCTTCAGAATACTTTTTGTCATAATCAGAGTGGTTCTTAACGAAATAAACCTTTTCTATACCTAAAACTAAAACTCGTCTTACAATGATACCTTTGCGAGATATTTCAGGAGGAAAGAATCATACACAAAGAACGAACATTCTCTTAATGTTGAATTTTTAGGAATACAAGCATTAGAAAGGACAATGAATAAATACGACCGAAGAGAACGAAATTTTGATATTGCAAAGACCTCTTTGAGATTTCTCTGAGAAGTTAAGGATCTAACATCGGAGAGAGGCAAAATTTGAAAATCCCGAAACCAGATTTTAAGATCTCCAAGATTAAAGAGATGGAAAAAAAAAACAGACAAAGCGTGTTAAAGAGATAAATTGACTCCAACATTGCAAACACAGACGGAGGCGTAAAAATGGCTACTGTATACGTTTTTGGTGTATTGTAAAATTTCAAAAGATTAGCTCTCTCAGTTATACATCTAGATCTCTCTCCAATAATTTTAGCTATGAATTACGTACCTTTAAAGTGCTGAAAATATTAAATAATTAGATTACACATATATACACAATTTAGTTTTACAAACGTGAAGATTTTTTAGAAATGCTTGCCTTGATATGTTATTAAAAGGGACAACGGAATCACAGTGATGTTATCTCTCTCGTTTATATTGCTAACATACTCGTTGTTAGTATTTTTGACAATTCTTATTAAATTGTATTTTATATTTATAAAAGTGCGACACAATGGTAATAATTGTTTCGTGACCAACAAAAATATAGCACGTAACAACCTTTACCTTAATAATTGCACTTGAAATAACAATTTGAGGGGATTTTAGGAAATTACAATTACTTGTTATCGATATATCAACAACTAAACGGATAACAGGAAATGTCAACAATGATATAAAAATTAATTAACGGAATCCCATCGCAATTCACGACAGCTTATCCGAAAATATGATATTTAAATTCATATATTTATCATGTTTATTGCGTCAATGTCCTAGTTATAGGACAGGTTATGTTATACTTTAACATGTTTAAATGCCGATTGTTTAATATTAATATTGGATGTTTTTCTACATTATGACAGTATTGGCAAATGCGACAGTATCTAAGAATGTTCGTAGTATAATTAAGGTCAACCGTGTCCTTTTAGAGGAAAGACCTTACTGTATATCATTTGAAACCGAACTCTTATTATTGTTTCCACAAATCAGGAAACCTTGTTATCTCTCTACCTGGGAATTTGTATTATTTTGAAAAATCTACAAGATGGAGTGTTCGGTTAATCAACTGCATTCTTTTGCATTAAGGCGAAACGATTTAATGTGTCATGGTAAGAGTAATGTCACTCATACAAGCACTGAATTTTCACCAATGGTCTTGGGACCTAATATTGTAATAACGGTCATGGTCAAATGTCAATGATGACCTTGACCTTTGATCTTAGTGTGTTATTGCTGCATTTCGGAAACCGTAAGAGATAGCTGATGAAATTTAATGAGAACATTTTCATCTTGTCCAGGCTCAGCTTTTTCCTGTTTCAATTTCGCCGACTCAATCTGACAACTGTTATTAGATGTTATGTCTCCTTGAATATTTAACCGAACACGTAAATGGCCAAAATTCAGTTAGTCGTAATGGTCAAGTGTAGAAGATACCAAACCAACAACGCCAGAAGAGAAATCCTAAATCATAATCCAGAGGACAATACCCGATTGGGACAAACCAAGTAACACGACTGGCAAACACACAGGTAAAGAGAGAGACATCGAACAAAGAACGCTGAAAACTAAAGCGTGGCCAATACCAACTCCAACAAAAAACCTGGCGTAATATCAGGTGCCCCGGAAGTGTAAGCACATCCTGTTTTGCATGCGGTAATCGCTCTATATCGGTAAGAGAACTGGAATCACACTGGGAATATGTCAATGATCGCTTGTGACACATTCAACTAATAACGATCGATCAAATCAAGATGTCGACCGTTAAACCTTTTAAGTGATGATGTTCGTCGGGGCTGGATTTATCCTTGACTGAGCAGTTTATTTCTCGGTGTCCTTGCTCGTTCAAGAAAGTCACTGTAGTGCACACAATATCTAGAATAACGGATCAACTGAGAAATGTTGGGAATTTAAAATGATTTCATGATCAAGTCAAGGTCACACTTTAACATTGTTTTTGCAATATTTCAACAGCAATACAATGGAACCCCCGAAAACCGGCCCCTCTGAAAACCGGATTCCTCTGAAAACCGAACTTTTACTTTCGATCAGGAATTTTTGCCTATATATTCAAGTAAAAAAATCCTCTGAAAACCGGACCCTCTGAATTCCGAACACCGGCCGTACTTTCCGGTACAAAACATATATATTCTTGTCAAATTAACCTCCAGAAACCGGCCAAAACAATGTATTACCTGGAAAATCAGTGAACCGTAATACATGTCATCCTTAATCGATTGATGATTGACGTCATTAAACTAAATAAATAAAGGTGTGAAAGTCGTTAATCAAACAATAATCAGGCATCAATAAAAACATCGGATTGAACTTAAAAACAATTAATTGTATTAAAATAATATGCGCGTGGTACATGTAAATATGTAAGCACATGGCATAAGTTTACAACATGGTTATAATACATTGTAATACACTTCCGGTTTCACTCTCCGGATGAGATACGTCTTTTCCGGAACCTCCTAAAACCGGACCCTCTGAAAACCGGCCGAATTCTCCGGTCCCACAGGTGTTCGGTTTACAGAGGTTCCACTGTAACAGATACAAGTGGGATACAAATGGAAAAAAGTTAAGAATGTTAAGATCTACATTTGTCTGAAATGTCTGAAGACGTACGAGAACTCCTTATATGGGTTACTGCCCTCAGCACTTTTTAATAAGTTTTAGGGATCATCCATAAATGTAAACATTTTTCACGAGTTAACAAAACGCACGGTAGAGGGCAGGAGGTTTCAAATTCAACATTTATAGAGTGAAATTTTAAAAATCGGTATAAATGTCACTTCCGCCGATATTCCGGAAATTTTACTATGAATCTTCCTGTTTGTTAGAAAATTTTAACGTTCCTAATCTTTTGACGAGGTAGAAATAATTACTGTTATTCATGAAATAAATTTCAACATAGATAATGGCATGGCCCTCAGGCAAAGGAAGACCGAAAAAAGAATTAGAGTAATAGTTGATTCCACTCTTTCGAGTTTTAAATTAACAAAATATGGAGCACAATCATGAATGCAATAAAGTGTCAAATATAAAAATCAAACCACTTTATCAAGACTTCCCCACATAGTTTTCAATTGTAGCAGTTCATACCGTTAACAGAGACAGCACGCATATGTCAGTATTTGAATGTTTTCATAGTAGAACTCAGTCCTGTCCTCTCTTTCACCATAGGTTTACTTTAGTTGGTTTCTGTTAAATGTGTATGCTGTTATTGGATAAATGTTCAATTATTTCATATCTTGCCAACAAAAAGGCACACGTCTGACACATCAAAAAGAATGACGCTAGTGCTAATGACATTGATAGAGAATAAATGCTTATGACATTGATAGAAAATAAATGCTGGAGACATTGATAAACAATGCATGTTGGTGTCATTGATGGACTATTGATACTTGGGACATTGATAAAGAATAAATGCTGATGATATTTACAGAATTCAAGCAGTTTTAAGGGATGTAACTATGGCTGTATATCCTCTTTCCTAGTAAAGTGTGGTACCTGTTCTTAGCAACAATGTAAAACAATGGTAATGTATACTTTTTGAGGGGGTGCCAAAGAGTCCTCTTTGTAAAATTGTGAACAATGTTGACAAATATGCATGACCCCTGATGTAAATATTTTGTACACTACTGTCTAAAGGAAAAACGTTAGTGTCAATACTAAAAAAACCCTCTCGTTTGGAGGTTGTCAGGTCATAATACGGACAGCCTGACCACAGACCATAGTGGGTAATGTGTTTGTAGAATGCCACACTCTGTGCACACTAAAGACCCTTCTGTAGTTTTCGAAAAAGAGTAGGCAAATGCCGCTACAGAAGGATAAATTATCCAACCCTACCCATCTATCCACCCTTCTGCAGTGGCAGTCTAAATTGATCCCCTCTGTGATCCGTGCCATCGCTATTTGAATTGTTTGATAAATTGCTGAACTGGTTCTCGATCTGAAGAAGCATGAAGGTCAACGATGACTTTGACAGTGACCTTGAACATTGTTACTAAAAATAACTCAAACGGCAACAGTAAGAAGTGAAGTAGAAATTTGAATATGTTCAGAATTTCAAGACCTATATTTGTCTTAATGGGTACGACCTCGTCCGATAACTTTCAAAATATTACTTATCAAACATGCCAAAAGAAAACTATGTCGTGTTTTGTGAACTCGGTATATCTACTCTTTAAAGGAGTAATTGGTCCATATCATGTAAAGGGTCCAACGCCTTTTCTACAGCCGGTATGGGGCATCGGCTATGTTCCGTAAAATTAAGCGTAGTCATTCCAACCCCGTTCTAAAATTTGTTTCCTTGTCGGTGACGACTAAGTAACATAACAGAAGTATTACCGAATGAGAATCACGAAATCGGATGGTTCAAAATACCAAAAACTAGATAGGTTTGGCTTTCACAAATCTTGTCATCTTGACGATGGTTCTAAGACAGCAATTCCCACATATAGTCAGTATTGTCAGCGAGAGTCAGTCAAGTATTAAAGCACTGTGTCACGATAACAAAAATACCACAGGAGATAAAACTACTGAAATTGTATCTTGCTCTATAGCTGCCACTTTTCCTGTAGGAACTTAACGTTTTGATTCAGATGATTCCGTGAAGGAGAAAAACTTTGCTGCTTCTACCAGTGGTGTAGTTGTCCAATGGATGGTCGAATCTTCAGCTCTAAAAAAAGTATGGGGCTTGTATCCAAGGCTCTATTCAGCTCGGTGAAATCTTTTCCTTCCAAATTATAATTAAGAATTCGTTGAAAATGGTGGAAGATTGGACACTCATCCAACCTGTAAGCTACAGCGGCATAACACTTCAAACAGACACACGTCTTCCATGGAGACGTTTACAAACACGACCATGATTTTGAATGTGCATCAACAGGTGAATTTTCAAAATCAACGTCAAAAAAAAATTCAACAGGGGTGTAATGAAAAAGCTGTTCAGATTTGTTCATTACATTGTGAGGAGGACGTGGGCGGTCAGAGATACTTTTGAAGATTTTGTGAAGTTTGTGGATGAACGTGGTGTTGAGGACCTCCAACAACATCTGAAATGTGGCGATCCACGTGCTACTTTCATGCCATCAACCTCTGTTACTGAGAATATAAACATAATCAGTGATAAATATGAAAGGCAGTTATTAAATGAGTTACGTGGCCAACATTTCTCGTTACTAGCGAATGAAAGCGCAGACGCTACAAACAGAACCCAACTGGCAATATTTGTTACAATCAATTTCCGAAAAAAAAATGTGGATGACCATGTTGACAAAACGATGGGTATGGCTCCGACGCTCTCAACTCAGAAGACTGCGCATTCATGGGTTTGATGTATGCAACACCATGAGTGGCGAAAGTAAAGGTAAACCCTTCCAGTAACAAATTTATAACTTAACTTTATAAACTTATAAACTTTTAAAACTTAACAAATAATATTAAAGAAACTTTTTTTTTATTTTGTAAAAATACAAAAATAAAATTGTTGTTGCAATTCGTCTTTTATTTTTAGGACAACCAATTATTTTTAATGAAAATAAAATTACAGGTGTTATTAAGACCTGAAATTTAAAAAAAAACAATTAGCAATCTATTTCGATTTTTTTTATAAATATTATATTATATTGCAGTATTGTAGAATAAGTAATTAATTTGAAGATGCCAGGTAGATTTTATCAATATTAATTGCATTCAATCATACACGTTTGTATCGATCATAGTTTGTTTTATTTGCTTTAGTAATAACTTCATCCATTTAATTTCTATACAGTATTGTCACAAACTGTATGTAGATGCGCAATAAGGTTTTAGAATATTGATTTTCAAAAATAGGGACCCACAGCGATGGAATTTCGAAAATTGTAAATTTAAACTTGTGACCTAAACTCCTCACTCATTTCCCATTTTATGCTTTTAATTGCTATACAGAATTATCGCATACTGTATGTAGATCCACAATAAGGTTCTGCAATTTTGATTTTTAAAAATTGGGTCCCACAGGGGTCGAATTTCCAAAATTGGAATCTAAGCTTCTGACCTAAACTTCACATTCATTTTTCACGTCATGCATTTAATTTCTACTAGACATTGAACCCGCGCGAGCGCGGGAAAATAAGCTTTTTTTTTGTGGTGGCCATATTGACTATAAAAATTTGTTGCGGCCATGCCATTCATGGAACAGGAATTCAATATGGATGATGTGGCAGGCTTCCATAAACTTTCCTGTCAAGTAGGTGGTATCAACTGATAGTTTCATGTCTATATGTGCTGCATGTAGTATTCTTAGAAATGAATTTTAATACAGACTTTAACCAAAGTCAATGAAGCGTGAAATGTAGGTCATCGTGACCCAATTGTCATGGCTGTTCGTTACTACCGAAGATGTATCCACTGATGCAGTAGACTGTATGCCACGTAGAATTACCAAAATGGACCTTAAGGTGCCATCAAAGTCAAAATCTATGACGAAAACACAACCACATAAATTGTCAATATTTTTATTGTTATAATTAATTCTGAACTGGAACTTGATGAAAAGCTTTCATTAAATACACATTTCATAATGCATTACCTTTTTCCTTCAGAATAAATATGAAAATGAAATTGTAGACGTAAACATTTCCTTAGTGACGGATGAATTTTTCAAAAGATGCCGTGAGTTAGTTAGAGCATATTTTTGGAAAATAATTGTTCCAATTGTTCCATTGTCATCATGGGCAGGGCAAGCGAGGCTTAATTTCACAAATATATCCAATAATCAGAAGGTGAAAGCATTTTTAGTGTGTGGCTGCTTGTGTTGTCCACGTTTATATTTATCAAAGATGTCCGAGATAAATTTCGTCATTAATGATAAAGATGACCATTTGTTAAAAATATTTTTATCTAGGGCTTACAGTAGAGATATATTTAGACAGGTCACATGACAAATAATTTTAAAATAGATAATGGTTGGTTTTATCACTTTGTGCAAGGTAAACATCCGAGCAATCCAAAAAACAACTAAGTTAGGAATTCCTCTGAACTTTACCTTACTTCTTCATTATCTTCAAAGTTCATAACCTTTACAGTTAGGAGAAATTGCGTTATTGTAGAAAAACAATCCTGAATACATAAAGCGGAAACATCCAACTCGAAGAAGAATGTTTTTAATTTTTTTTTATTCTTCTTCTGTAATTTCAAACAGAAATACATTAAAGATATGTCAGTGCATACTTGTTTATTTAAATCAATGTGCTAAAATGATGCCTTCGAGAACCTTCTAAGGGATACGTTGGGAGAATTCATATCGGAAAAGTGCATACAAATTCCATTTGCACATAAACAAAACAGTAGTTTAAATTTATAAATGCAGATTGTCAAATCCGATAATAACCTTTATAATCTGAACTATACATCGTTTATTTTGAACCACGCGTTTTGCCGCCTATTCGGCTAATTCGTAAATTTAGTATTATAGATACCATATTGTCACATACTATATGTAGAAGCGAAATAAGGTTTTAGAATTTTGATTTTTATAAAATAGGGGGCAACAGGGTTTGAATTTCGAAAACTGGAAATTTAAACTTAACTGCTTATTAATTTTTCATTTTATGCTTTTAATTTCTATACAATATTGTCTCACACTGTATTTAGATGCGCAATAGGGTTTAAGGATTTTTATTTTGACAATTTGAGGTCCACAGGGGTTATATTTCGGAAATAGTGAATTTAAGCTCGTGCCTTAAACTCCTCTTTCATTTTTCATTTAAATTTAGCAAATTTTTTTGTATATATATATAATATCGTTCTTTATTTTCTGTAGATATGCGAAAAGATTTTTAATTTTAAAAATCTATTAAGGAATCAAATTTTTGGACCGAAAATGGTGAAATTGCAAATTTTTCTTTGTCTCTGGAAATACTCATTCATTGTTTGTTTAAGCGGTTTCATTTGTATATAATATTGTTTTTCACTATGTGTAGATGCGCAATAAGGTTTTCAATTTTGAAATTTGATTCAGGGTTCCATTTTTCAGACTGAAACTGTTAAATTGATAATTTTTCACTGTTAATTGTTTTTTGACTTGTGCAGTTGTGCAGTGCGGGGATTGACATCGTTTCTGATGGCACCAATTTCTAGTTTCAACATTGTCCTGATTTCATTATAAAAATGAAACTGGCCTACGTAAACAACGCCGGATTTTTATTTTGTCTGTTTAAGGTCTTCAGTGACGGGTTAGACATATTTCCCCTTTTGTCATCTACATCAATTGTAGAAACCATTATGAATTATTGTTAAACGTCCAGTAGCAAACCTAGGCACCTGTGACGGATCACGGGAGCTCAACACACAGAGCTGCATAGCGCGTCCCCAGCTGGCGGAAAGTGGTGACACTCTCAAGTCATTATAAGGAAAGTCTGACCGCGGAGAATAGTGGGTAAAGTGTTTGAATAATATCACACTCCATGCACGCTAAAGACCCCTTCTGTAGTTTTCGAAAAAGAGTTGGCTCATGCCCTACATAAGGCTAATTTATCCGACCCTACTTAACAATTCCCCTTTTACAGTGGCAGTCAAAATGTTTTCCCTTGGTGTCCTATATGACAGTCCTTTGCTATTACTCCTAGATGCCACGTGCTTGGTAGAGAAGCAGAAAATACCAATTTGATGTCTTTGGTTTGACCCTACCGGGGATCGAACCTGCGACCTTCCGCACTAGAGGCAAGTACACTACCACGTAACATCCGAGGCGGGAAAACTTGTTGAATTTGAGGGAGAATATGTTTAGCATTTTGCTGTATAATGTTAGTCCGTGTATACCTTTTATACCAATTTAAACAAGTTTTTATTCTAGGTATTCTTCAAGGTAATTCTCCGGAAATAGATTTTTTAAAATCTAACATGCTTGAAAACTAAGCAAAACCGCTTCAGTCTATTAACTGTGTAATGCGCTTTAAACCATTCAAACGTAATCATTGTAAGAACTCTTCTATTTAAAAAAATAGTTAAAACCTGATTTTTTAAAACAAAAGTTTAACCAATCGATATTGTTAATGAACCGGTGCCATGTAATATTGAAATCCGTTTTATGATGATAATCTGTTATATCCAAGATAAGAATCTTGAATTAAGGAATTATGGTCTTTTAATTGGTAATTATTTCTCAAAATAGTACACAATCATGTTATTATGAGTTCGGTTGTAATAAATAATATGTCCTTAGGTATAGATACGATCGATGAAAATGTTCGGCAATGATCATTACCATATATAGACTTCACGGACAAGAAAAAGTCAAACAAAAGAACAAAACTGCTTCAACCAGGTTTATAGTAAAATATAATACTGACATGTACCCATCAAGAACTATCAATAGACTAACTATGGTTGGCCTAGATACTACAATTGTTGAAAAATGGACACTTAATCACGAGAATTGGACACAAGGTGATACAATGTATGTGCAATATTGTGAATTCATTATTATTCGTTGTACACCAATGTTCGTGGTTTTCGTGTGTCCAAGTAAACACAACAAAAAAATATTTTTTACTTTACCTTAAATACACTGAACTTTGAAACCACGAAGTTTTGATGTACACATCAGGGACAACATTGCAGAATTGCGTTTGCATTTGGATGCTGACATATGATGAATCAGCTATATCCCCAATGGATACAGTGTTTCATGTAATTTTGTCTTTGGTTACATATAATCGCCCAAACAATCTTCTTCAAAAATATGTTTACTTTGTAAATTGTCACGGTATTCACTTCCGGTTTTAATTTTTTGTGAAGTTGAAGTGTTCATTCTATACGCCATGGGTAATATTAATATGATGTATTTAACTGTGTATTTTGTCTTCAAAATATGTAATTAGCTAGAGGTGAGGGTTTTCTGCTTCACTAGTTTGGTGAGCAACTCACCTGTTAATTTTTTTGATTTTTACTCACATATTACATTTCATTGGTTTTCACAAATCCTTTGTTCTTTTACTGAAATCAATATTGAGTTCATTGTGAAATGATATTTTGATACGTTCATACTTTAATTTAGTTTGAAATTGAGAACGGGGATACACTTGTTTGAACGTGTAAATCACCAAAAGAATCGTGTAACGTACGAAACGTGCGCGTGTAACGTGTGGATCGTGTGCGTGTAACGTGTGAATCGTGTGCGTGCAACGTGCGAATCGTGTGCGTATGATTCGCGTGTGTAATAAACGTGCGATTTGAATCATGTAACGTGTACGAGATTTCATTTGTCGAGACAGATTTTAAAACGTGTGAATTCAAATCAGTGTATATTTCAAACTCGAATTAAAATATGATTGGAACGAACTTTGACTTGTGTCAAATATTTGAAAATGTTGATATTAATATTCAAGGACAGCTTCTAATCTTTCGATTTTAATTTTTCTTTTTGACAAAATCATTTATTAATTTATGTCTGCATAGTATATTTTTACATAAGTAATTATTTGGTTATTATATTCCCAAGACGGATTATTCGCCGGACGACTACTAGGCTAAAACAACATCTAATTATACGAGGGATTAAGAGGTTCTACGTTATGTATTTACCTGTAAATTTACCTGAGATGAGCTTTCTGATTGAAGAAAGGAATACATAAGAAATCTGACATACCTAAATAAAATTGATAAATTAAGTATACATGAATTTACTGAAAATAAAATAGATCCACAAAAACAATTTATTGACAAATTAATTATTATATTCAAATGTATACATTTAGAGTTACGTTTTCAGATAACCTTCAATTATATTATAAATATATTTACATGTATGTACAAATGTTTGACGTAGAGAATATTAAATATTTTTATTCACTTATAGTTTAATTATGCTTTAAATGAATAAATAATAAAAGAAATATCATATTTATATCAACTATATATTAACAGTTAATATTTTATATTATGATTTATATTGTTAATGAATAAATGAAATATTATTACAATTTAACATATAATTAAACTATTTAACATTGTATATCTGAGGTAGATGTACAGGTAAATAAGAATTTGTCCCGTCAAAAGAACTCTTAATCCCTAGTTTAATTAAACGTTGTTTGAGCTCAGACGTCGTTCGTAGACTACCCCCATGACATGATGTCTTTTGTTTGAAAGGAGCCATAATTGTGGCGTAATGTTTATTTTGCTGACAACTTTATTATTATCATATCAATTTTTGTTAGTATGTCCTAGCTAATTATAATATTAAAATAACATGAAAAGGGTTTATTGATTTTAAATAAATTTAAAATATAATTTTACAGCTCTGTTATAAATTTCCCATTAGAAAAAATAGCTTACGCAAATAAATATTTGTATTTATGAAAAAAGTTTAATTTGGGCCGTTTAATTAAATCGGCTTCCTTTTCATGGTTTTATCATATTTATTTATTTCAAATCAAACGAAATTTTTAAATATATTTCACTGCTATTCATACCTGACACAAAATTTAATTAATTCGTTTCGTTATATTGCGTTCGTATCTTACAAACATAATTAATAGAAATCGTTACACGCTCAACCATCTGTATATTATAAACGTTTTAATTAAGCTTGCGATTAATTAATTTTATGACGATACTGTAGGGGTTTGTGGCAATTTCTAGACTCTTAATTTGAAAGTTTGGAATTATGACGTCTCCGCAGTTGGAACTACGCCAAGGAAAAACAGTTGACTATAAAAAGTTACATACTGTTGGAAAGGTTAAAAGTTTCAATGTTGATAGCGAGCTTACCCTGTGAAATCAAGATCATTGAAAGGAGAGAAGAAAGTGACTGCAACGTTGTCAGAAAATGAAGAAGGAGCGACGTTATCGTCGGACGATCCTGATCACGATGATGATGAATTGCTAAAAGATTCATCCGAGGATAGTGATTCGGATAGTTCTAGTGAGTCAGACGGGAAGGAAGGCCGTGAAGAAAATTCAAATTCTGAGAACTCCGAAAGTGATAATGAATAAATAAAGTTTACGAAACAGTAGTCGGTGGATCATAAGAAGAAGAATAAATGTCAAAAGTTAAAAGAAAAGAAATAGAAGCTTCAGGGGCGATAGAAAAAGAAGAAAAGCAGATGAAGAAAAGACAAGTTAGAGAAAAAGGTGAATACACTGATGAAAAAATTGTTAAAAGTCAAAATGAAGATTTGAACAAAGAAAAAGTTGTTTAATGTAAAGAAGCAAGTTTAAATGTTAAAGGCAATATTATTAAAAGTGAAGGTGAAAATGTTACTATATATTAACACTTTAAGAAAGAACAAAAAATCAAAGAGAAAGCAAAAAATAAGGTTAAGTCAATTTTAATGTTACATTCTTCCAGTACTTCTTGTAGTAGTGACTGAATCATCTGATTCAGAATCTGATTATGTAAATACACATAAGAAACATAGAACAGAGAGTCCAGATGATTCTGATAGTAGTGATAAGGCTAAAAAGCACGAAAAGGCAAAATGTAAGAAAAAATCTGGAATTTTTGTCAGACCATCGGACGAGGTTGTAAAAAAACAATTTTTGCCACAGTCAAAACTTCAGTTTTAATACGCAGGTTCAAAAGTCAGTTATGACGATTTGGAGTTTAATTTATTCGTTGCAGGGGAAGTTGAAATAATTTCAAGTATTAAAATTTATAAGCATGAAAAAAGGTAGAATAAAGCTTTTAAAGAAAATAGCATACTATTATGAAATTTATGAATGGAAGGGTATAAAGAAATGGTATGCACATATTAGACAAACAGAAAATGGGGTAGCTTCAGATATTAAGAAAGACGGTGGAGGCACGACAGTGGGAACAGGTCAAACATCATCTTAGATATTGGAACACTGTAGCAGTCAATCAATTCGTAATGACAACCGTAAAATGTCCTAAGTGATGATATCATCGTATCCCTGATAAAACCCTGGTGAAGAAGCTTTTGTGACAGCAGTAATCCTCTTTGTCGAAAGTCAGGGGAACTCACGCATGCCCTTGAAAATAGAATAAGCTGAGAAATGTAGACGCCCTATGCAGGCGATGCTGGTATATTGCTACTCAAGAAATAAAATCATTGTACATTTAAGAGGTAAACATATGTTCAAATTGATTATAATTGGTGGAATCGAAACACATACATTTATGTCATATACCAAGAAGTTTTACGCTGATTAAAAGTTTGAAAGTAAAAAGTAAGAGGAGATCCTGTTTATCATGAATTTATTCATTGGACAAACGGCCGATTGAAATGTACCAAAAAATAAAACCAAGCTTTCAATCCAACTAAGTGGTACATTTGCCTTGAAACAGTACAGGAATATGCCAGGTAAACTTTCGACAGCAACTAGAAAAATGTGGGTTGTATAGGAATCTCTTACCACGCGGGCTATATTACGTAAAATTAACTACAGTTGAGCTCAGTTCTAACTTTTCTCATTAGAACTGTCCTAGACTGTTAGAAGAACACATTTAGAACCGTTTATGACAGGGTGTGTCCTGACCTAGAACCATTTATGACATTTCTGCCCTAGAACCATTCTGGACGTTTCTACCCTAGAATCATTCTGGACGGTTCTACCCTAGAACCATTTATGACATTCTGGACCCTGACAATAGTTTATAAATTTAAGAAATAAAATCATTAATTTGTTGTCATAATTTTAAAATCAACTTTTATCATACAGAAATATGTTATAGAGTAAAAAAAGAAAAATCTTCACTCAGAATAAAGTTTTTACTAAAATTAAATGATTTGAAAACTAGTCGGTATTATTTTCTAGTACATAAAACATTCCTCTACATATGTTTCGACAAGAGAACACATTACATCAAGATTTAGTCCCGTCCCTACTTGAAATTATCGTGTAAAATGTCCATATATGTACGTTATGTCTATGTAATTTTTCGATAAATTGGTGAAATGCACATCTTGTTTCAAAATGGCGGTACTCATTCAAATCATCTTCTACATGTACCTTGTCATAACGAAATAAACATCGTTTATACGAGCAAATAGAATTAATTATATAATATATCAAATATTTACCATATAAAAATGGTAAAAAAAGATAAATTATTAATTTAAAATAAATTAAAATGTTGCTTAATATCTGACACATTTAAAATCTCTGCACTGAAATTAGGGAACACCTTATACACACCTCTTTATTTAAATGCTGCATTAATTATTTTAAAATGTAGCGTTATCAAAATTTGAAACTTTGCTGATTTTGTCAGTAAAACGATTTACCTGTATACATACACATGTATCTGTGTACCTTAAAGGTTGGAACAATAAACATCCGGACAGTCAAGGAGAACAAATTTCTTTACCTGTAAATTTACTTCAGATAAAAATCACACAAATTTTAAGAAAAACAATAATTCGTTTTTCTTGTGGGTTAAAAAAAAAATTTTAAAAATTGCACCATAGCTCTTTATTACATGTATGTACTTTTGCAGTTTTGTATAAATTGGTCATAAATCTAATATTAAAAATTATTGTCATAATTTCATGTATTGAAATTATAATCGGTGTGAAATGTTACTACATATTTCAAAAAAAATGTTCTTAAAAGTTTCGAAAAGCGAAGACGAGAAGTACGTGCCATAATCAATACAGAATTATCGGACAAGAAAATGGACTGTTCTACTCCAGAACCATTTATGATAGTTCTGAATGGTTCTATCCTAGAACCATTTATGACAGTTCTCCCCTATAACTATTGATGACAGTTTTACCCTAGAACCATTTATGACAGGGTTTATTCTACCCTTATTCACGAATGTTCTAGAACCGTCCCCTTTAACAGAATATTTGAGAGGTTAGAATTGATCTCAACTGTAGTTTAGCTTGCCAAGGCAACTATATTTTTCCTAGTCTTGCACTGTTTGCGTACATTTTTTAGCCTTTTTAGCTTGATCTTCTGTTCCACAGGGTGACGTTTCCCAATAGATGTCACGATAAAACGTGTAAAGGTATAAGCGGCAGATCGTATGATTCCCAAAATGATAGTTTGCTTTACTGTATACATGGGAGGCGTTCATAAATGTGATCAATACATTCATAAAGTATGTGTTCAATCATTAAACACTGAAGGGACCAAAAAAATACTTGAAATAATCAAATAAAATACATTTTGATTACGTTTCTCGTGTTGCCAAAGCAGCACCTAGGACATTCAATGTCACCCTGTAATTATGTACCTCTACGTGTGGTGCTACAGGCCTAAATGCACTGCAATTCTGTTCTTAGTAAGTGACTATTCACTGCATTAAGATTTATTAAAGAAAATAGCTTCGTAGATATACGATAAAAGAATAAGAGCTAAAATATTTTCTAGATACCCCATTTGCGCTATACCATTATACCACAATTGAGGTATTACCTGTTAATTTCTATTCACACATGTCATAAATATGTCAGGCTATCTACAATACTGATTAGACGCCGTCATTGATCATTAGAATATCAACAGTCCTTGTAATCCTTGATCTTCAATAGCAAGAGAGATAATGATTACAATTTATTTCATATGATATTTGTAATAAATAAATAATCTATTAAAAAGTTAATTAACATATTTTAGGTGTCATGGCTGGATCCCTTAGTAGAGACACACTACCCCCACATGTAATATACAAAGGGAAAACAGATCAGTGTTATGCTAAATTTAACTTTCCCCAAGACTGGCACATAACCCACGCTGAAAATCATTGGGCAAACATGGCAACGTCCTACCAATACGTAGACAACATAATAATCCCATATGTACTCGATATTAAGGATACACTTGACCTTCCATTCGCTCAAAAATCATTGATCATTCTCGATTTCTTCAGTGCACAACTTGGAGTGGACTTCAAAAATAATAAGTTGTCGAAAAATATTGTGTATGTATATTTTCCTGCTGGTTGTACATCAAAGCTACAACCAAAGGATTTGAGCGTTCAGAAGTGCGTCAAATATCGAACGCGGGATGCCTTTGAGGATCACAGTGCGGATAAAGTGAAACCTTGAAACCACTAAGTGCAAAAGTGCAAAATGGTTGGTGTCTGCCATAGACTATTTCTAGCAAATCCTCAAATTGTTTTCAACAGGTTTCATAATGCAGGAATTGCACAAACCCTAGTGTTTGTCTTTCAGAAAAAGTAAATGGGTGCCGCTACATGACTTATTTACGCTGGTTTGAACACTTCAATGACCATGACATTTTTTGTGAATTTAATGTTTTAGATTTTATTGTCAATAAAATGTATAAATTTTATTTTCACATTTCTTTCAGCTTTAAACCCCGAGATACGGAATTATTTGCAATTACATCCGTATCCGATTTCTTCATTTAGTTAAATTTGTCGTGGTCCTAGTTTGTGTAGGTCATTGAAATTTACCACAGAACTCTGATATTTTGTGCCAAAATTAAACACATCAATTGGACGAAGCACCAAAATTACACACACCAAAATCAAACACATGCCTTTTGAGAGAAAATCGGCAAAATATCCCAACGCCAAAACCAATTGGGGTACAGTGTCCCAATTAAGGGTTGCTCCCAATCTGTTAGGATTCATAAGTTGCTTAAACGGCATTCTCGACTTATTTATTCCTGTATTGTCTTGATTTTATGCTGCATCACTATATAATAAAAGCTAGATGGGGGCAGTCGGAAACGACTGCTATTCCGGTTGTATCCCTGAGTACGACTTTCAAAATCATATGTTCGAATAACGGAGCTCAATTTTTAAATGAATAAAACGTTAGTGCGCATAAACACACAGTGTGTGACAATACACATGTACAAAAAAAAATGCATAAGGTGAAAAATGAAAGATGAGTTAAGGTCGAAAGCTTAAATTTATTACTTCAAATTTCAGGCACTGTAGACCCTAAAATTCTGAAACGTTTGTGTGCATCTACATTGTATATACAGTTTGTGACAATATGGTTTAGAAATAAAATGTATTAAGTGAAAAATGAAAGAAGAATTATGTCACAGGCTTAAATTCCCAACTGCAAAATTCGACCACAATTTTCGAAAATCAAAATTCTAAAACCTTATTGCACATGTACATACAGTGGTGTGTAGCAATGCTGTATAGAAATAAAATGTATTAATGAAAATGAAGAAAGAGATTAGGTCACAAACTTAAATTCACAATTTTTCAAAATTGACCCCTTTGGACCTCAACTTTTGATATCAAAATTCTACAAATGTACACCTTATATCGCATCTACATACACAGTAGACAATAAGGCATAGAAATAAAATTCATGAAATGAAATATGAAAGATGAGTTCATGTCAAAAGATTAAATTCACAATTCGACCCCTGCAGAAATCAAAATTCTAAAACCTTATTGCACATGTAAATATAGTGAAGCAATGCTGTATAGATTCCGATTGTTGAAAACATGAATAATTAATTTTGATTGGCGAAAACCTAATCTACTTTAGAATATTTTTGTGTGTGATTTTGTGTTGAATATAAACAAAAAAGATGTGACACAAGCGTGGTTAGGAATGTATATATGTAAGCTGTTGTTGTAACCATCTAAACAAAGACAGATAACTCCAATGGAATTGACTGCAAATGACGGCTGATATTATCATGCTATCAATATATCCTATTAGTAAGTTTTCCTTGGTATATCGAGATTCGTTATGAGATGTTTTGCTCTTTGCTCGAAAAACTAAGCTGACTCATTATTTGAAGAGATATTACCTTATTATGATATCATCAGAAATGAACTATTGGCCAAATGTTGTAAGTATACATGTACATTGTGTACTTATAACAAAAACTAGCTTTGCATTAGATAAAAACGGCCATATTAAGCAAGCAACAAATTTGTCTATTTTTTTTCTTTTTTCAGAAACGTTTGGACAAGGAAGTATTCCTGGATCCGAGCGCAACTTTTTACATATACAATCATATAAATTTCACTGTAGGTCATTATCATTCCTTCATCTTAAGCCTATCTCTTTTCGAAAAGGAAGACAAACTAATAATAAAAAAAGAAACAAAAATGAAACCATTATTTCTAAATTTGACTTGTGCAAGGATTAAAATCTTTCTCAGCTGTTCATGGCTGTATAAATCAAGTCAGACACACATTATGAGTTAATATGATGGTTATACAAATATACAAAAACTCACATTCCTGTTTAACAAACTGAACCAAATCTTGATCAAATAAAATTGTGTATAGCATCAAATCACGTGTTCCTTGGCCTTAACTTTGATCTAGTGAATGCATGGATTTTGTGTAAAGAATTTATATATTACATTATAAACGTATATACGTTTTAGAAATGAAAGCAAATATTAGGAAGATATTGGTAATACAAGAAGCAATTTGAAAAGTACAAAAAGGCCGTCGTTGTGCAACTTCAATGCACGCATATGCATAATCACGCTTATATTGCAGAAGAGTAACAGTGCTTTAAATCTTTAATATACGAGTACCAAATTGATTTTCTTAAAATTGTGATTCTATTGTCAGCGAATTGAATTCTCAACGACTGATATTTTGTAGCCTATGTGACTTGACATTCTTGATAAATCTCGTTCGTATATTTTATTTATACCAAAAGATTTGTAAATACTGTAAATTCAGAAATTATTGCGTGCATTTATTATTGCGATTTTGTCATTTAAGATCAAAATGCGATTTTAATTTTTGCGATATTTAGAAAAATTCGGCTTCATTCATATAAAAAATTCAAAAATGCGAATTTAAATTATTGCGATTACAACCCTATCGCATTTTTCGCAATAATAAAAACATCGCAATAATTTCCGAATTTACAGTAAGAAAAACCACTGACAATGTACACCCACCAAAGTTACACCACTTGGGTAGATCCTTGCATTGATCGTTCATCTATCCTTTAAATAGCCACTTTTAGGGGCTGGCAGCTATATTTGTTGGTAGAATCGCATCGAAATATCAAGAACTATTTGTCTCCTTGCTCAAATCAAGCATCCTTGGTATCAATCTGTTGAATTGTTCTTCAGAGCAAAAATTTTTAAAATATTTCCACATAGGATCCAGTATTAACCAATTCGATTGCTGGTGGCCATCTTAGTTTTCCGATCGGCACAAATGTAACAACACTTGTTAAATAAATTTCTTTTCGATACAAGGATACATTTTCGTTCATTAAATGTTTGTATAATTAATTTTAGTTATATTGATCGTATGTATGTCACATGGTGTGGAAACAGCTACCTTAACAGGTGTAAATTACTTTATTCGCGGACATTTATTTGCCCGATATCATTTCATGGGTGTGAAATATGGGGATTTTAAAATTCAGAAATATTAGAACATATTCCTTTCAAATTTTGCTGAAATTTACTGAACGTCAAAACAAGTACGCCCAAATCTATGGTATACGGTGAACTGGGTAAATTACCAGATATACAAGTTCCGAATGATGGTATTCTGGAGCAAACTATTGCAGTGTGAAAAAAGACTTTCGGGAGTTCTTTACAGATTAGTGTTTAAATTATACGAGACCGTACATATACAATTTTAATCGTTGAACATGATTAAATAGATCATCGATAACACTGGATTTGGTGAATAATGGATTCGTCGGAACTCGTTGAATCCTTTACTTGTGCAATTAATTGATCAGCAGAGACTCCGTGATCAGATTACACATAGATGGTTATCAGACACAAATAACTCATCAAAAATGATGTTGTATTCCTTTTTGAAGACTGAATTTTGTCTGGAGCCATATTTAACGCAACTCAACAATATAGAAACAGGTCGATTAAATAACATTCCCCTTGATGCCATTCTGTACTCAATGTGACGATCTGTTAATTGGAGATGAATTTCACTATTTGTTTATTTCCAAAAACCCAGATATTATACAATGGCAGTCAAATTTAATCCCCGTCATAATTTACAACTAATCCGGCGGAATTCAAACTGTATGGTTTATTGACACATTGCAAGGTTGCTATACTGAATAAATTAGTTATTTTCATAAATAAATTGTCAATTCTAATCTGGTAATATGATTAATGTAACCTTTGTGCTGGCTTACGGTTTTATAAAACATGTGTATACCACTATAGTTCGTATGTGATTTTTTACTTGTTAATCTGATTGTTTTATTTTCATAATGTCTTGTTATGATTACCAGTCAAGCTATTGTATTTGCATTTCTTTGTATATTAAATCTCCTGAGTTATTACAATAAATTAGAAACTTTACTCATGAAAACAGTTCAGTTGTCATTCTCTAGTTTTAACAGATAAATTTAAATTAAAAAAAATTCTGTTATATAGTTTTTTTCATATTGATCTTCCACGATTATTTGTGCGTTGATTTTTACGTCCGAAATGTTTTTAAATAAATTTCTGCCTAATAAATGTTTTTTGTATTTGCAGATTTCCCATGTTTTTGAATACTATTCAAAAAGATAGGTTTTGAAACAAATATTTCAAGACGATTGTTGTAAATCTGTTCGTTATGACATAACTAAATAAAGAGGACAAATATACCTAAGGAGCAAATCAAAAAACGTAATCCATTGTACAAACAAAACCGGGAAGACAAATGAACAACCACAAGCACAACTAAAAAACAATGAACAAAACGAACTCGTATAAAAACAAGGAGTGAACACAGGTGCTCCGGAAGGGTAGGCAGTTCCTGCTCCATATACGGAACCCGTCGTGAAGTTCAACAAAGTCAATCCGGCGGAGGCACATGAAATGTTACGACAGTGGAACAAGTCCAACATCATCTTAAATATTGGAACACTGTAACGGTCAATCAATTCTTGATGACGACCGTAAAATTTCCTAACTGATGACATCAACTTATCCCTGATAAATCCCTTGTTAAGAAGCTTTGATGACAGCAGTAATCCTCTATGTCGAAAGTCAGGGTAACTCAAGCGTGACCTTGAAAATCGGAGAAAAGCTGAGAAATGTAGACGCCATATGCAGGCGATGCTGGTATATTGCTACTCAAGAAGGGAAAGTTAACAATATGAAAGTTGAAGTCATCACGTTTGTCATAAAGTTTTGTCTTCAAATGTCCCTCATTGTCTATTTCATGATACAAATCCAAATCCAAATATGAAGCGGACGTCGATGTATCTGAATACCCTTAATTTCAAGTTCAAGACGAGATGTAGAAAATCTTGGAATCGTTATTGAACACGTCATTTATATAACGAAAAGTGAGAATTAAAGAATTGTGCTAGTTTGTTTTTGCTTTCACGTAGAAGCCCTTGAATGAAGTTCGCTTCATATGAGTACAGAAACAAATCGGCGAGGAGAGGAGCACAATTGGTTCCCGTTGGAATGCCGATTTTTTGTTGAAAAATTCGACCGCCAAATTCAACAAATATATTGTCTATGAGAAATTCTAACATGTTTGTAATTTCATCTTCAGAATAATTTTTGTCAAAATCAGAGTTTTTGTTTTCAAATATGTATTCTTTGTGTCTGTAGATTATGACCTCTATTTGGACAATAACGAATATTATGGGCCTACATGCGTGTGTATGTTACATGCATACGTTTTCTTTCTTTAAAAAAAACACATTTTTATTAACAAAAAACGCCTGTTCTCACAATTTTCCTTACAGGCCAGATAAGCTTATAAGGGTTCCCTGTTTACATCACTCTCTCAGACCAGGGTAAATATGAGTGTACATTAAAATAATATATATTTCATTATCAACATGTTTTCAAAACATCTTTAATTCATTAATAATGGATCACAGCTACATGCATTTGATATAAAATTTAAAATGCATAATAAATATCTGTTGTAGTTAAATTTTCTATTTGATTTTGAAATTCACATTTTAATAGACCAATAATTACAATTTATTAGAAATGTAATCCGTTGACATATCTCATTACTTAATACGCTGATATCACATAAATACCTTTAAATAATTTGCATATATATACACAGGTATGTTACAATAAATGTTGACCGCCTTACATTGTACATACACCACAAATTAAAACATCTGCTAAGAACCATATGTCGATTTTCACCGATCGTCTTTTTGATTGAGTTAACATTAAATTTAAAAAAATGATTGATTTATTAATAACCATCTTTCGATATTTATAAATATTTCTATTTTTCCATATTACCCACTTCATCGTTAACAAAATAGTGTCAATTAATGTCATATTCATATCAACTTTTTCAGTCCCCAGAATTGTAATCCTTTTCGATTTTTGTAAGCGCTCAATGTCTATGTGAGCACAAAATATACCTATTATTTCAAAAATATCATCCCAAATTTCCTGAATTATTTGACGGTGTACACAAAGATGAGATAAGCTTTCCCGTTCTTTGCAGAAATGACAAGTACCATCAGACCTGCTCTTTTTCAGTGTAAATTATATAAAGCTATAAAACCAGGTTTAATCCACCATTTTCTACATCAGGAAATTTCTGTACCAAGTCAGCAATATGACAGTTGTTTTCCATGCGTTAGATGTGTTTGAGCTTTTTTGATTTTGCCATTTTATAAAGGACTTTCTTTTTTGAATTTCCCTTGGAGTTCGGTATTATTGTTATTTTACATATTGTGTATTAGTTTCCATTGAAGTTGTTTTGGTGTCTTATTACTAAAATTGCTATGTAACGACAACCAAATCTTCCCTCACTTAAGGATGATCGCTGGTCTAATAGGAAATAAATAGGATTCGAAATAGGTGTTTTAGTTTGAGAGAACATATGAATAGTAAACAAATAAGCAAGAAAAAAATATCGGTTGATGTGCTCATTTTAGAACTATAAGGCCTTGAAAATTTACAGGAAATGGGTTTTCTCTGGATTTTTCTTTGTCTTTGCATTGATAACTTCAGTCTCTCAAAAGTCTGTGAAATCTTTGAAAAAATAAAAAGGATTTCAAAAAATTTTGTCAAATACCATTTTAAGGTATATATAATTGAATTATAAAAGAAAACGTGAGGGTTCATGGGCAAAAAATTTAATGTTTAAGAAATGGATAAAACCCAAGGATATCGAAAATCTGACCAATAAGACCAAAACATGACCAGCGAGCATCCTTAATGTCAGTTTGAAAATGTATCTCCCATTTAGTTTCACTATTTGGGACGTGGGGAAATTCACAGAAACTCTATATGTTTTAATCTTATATCTTTGGTTTCCATGACATTCCCCTTCCTCCATTTGTCTTTTAATCCTGACCAAATCAATGTCATTATCATCAAATTTCAGAATATTAATAAAGTCAGGTGACATGGCTGTTTTTATTTGACAGTATTATGATATCCAGTTCCCTTTGTCATTCAGTTTATAGAAAATTTCAATAGAGGAAATAAAAAGTAAAGGAATTTTTTTGGGTATCCCATATATTTTTTATTTCTTTAATACCACGATTTGAAAAATTATCGAAAAATAAAGCTTTCCCGTTAAATAGAAATTTTGAGTTTCCCAAGAAGTGTTCCTCCAAGAGGTCCTCCCTCGTATATGGTTTTTGCAAATCTCGAAAATTAACCCATGATGTCAGCCGATTTCGGTAATAATAGGACATATTTATTTGACTAAATTCACCAGTGTACGAGCACTTACAAAGAAAACAATAATACCAAATTTAGCGTCGCGAGTGGTACGCCAGTATTTGCCAATAGCGTTCCATTTATCTATGTCAGTGTTAAAAATATTATACAAACTCTTGACTTGCTTCGATTTTTATAACGTTCTGCAAATGTACCATGCCCATCCCCCTTTTTCTTTTGAAAGACAACATACCGCTCGTGCAACTTGGTTTGTTTTACCGTCCCAAATAAAAGACCAATAATATTGTTAATCTCCTCATATTTCACTGGAATACCTCTCACTTCGACTTCATATCAAATTAATGATAACACAAAAGTTTTAATAATTAGCACTTTTTCAGTGTAGGTCAAATCCCCTGATTTCAATATTTCCATACAGCTTTTAATTTTATTTATTTTGTCTAACCAAATTTTTTCTATATCTACTCCGTATGCGTGTTGCACCCCATGCGCTTTAACGGTATTTTTGGTCAATTTTATATTATTAAAAATTGGGTTTTTTATTACGCCATTTTCCCAAATACATGCGACCGTTTTATTCATATTATACGGGCACCACTTGCTTTTTCATAAAGAAGAATTTCAAATGTTTCCTCTATAGATGGTTCCTAAACAATACTATTCAGACGGCACACTAAAGTCCGAAACATAAAAATGAATCAAAATTAAAAAAAAACACACACAAGACTAACGAAGGCTAAAGGTTCCTGACTTGAAACAGGCGCAACAATGCGGCGGGGTTAAGCATGTTTTGTGAGATCTAAACCCTCCCCTATACCTCTAGCCAAACACACAGGTATACACACAGTAAAACTCAGTTCAAAAGATGTCCGAGTCCGATGTTAAAAAAGGTAACAGAAGAAACTAAGCAAAATGAAAATGATCAATATATATTAACAAAGGACTACTAGCAGTTACTGACATGCCAGCTTCAGACCTCAATGAAACTGATCGAAAGATTATGTCTATATATTATGTCTATATAAGTATTTTTTAATATATCAGCACGATCACTAAACAGTTCTTTTTCCGTATAACTGGACCACATTGCGGTTCCGAAAATTGAAATTTCGCAACAAAATCATCATGGTCACTATACGGAAGTGCACTATTTTAGTTTGGTTTATAATATATTGTAGATCGCTGCTAATGAACACGAAATCGGTGCGAGACTTTGAATTTCCCCGACAGAATGTATACCGTTTATCGTTTGGGTATCTAACTCGCCAAATATCTACTTCCGAAGTTCTGGTTACCATATCATCCATTTTGGGCACATATTTACGATCTTATTCTTTTGATAATGTACAATTAAAATCTCCAGAGATAATTTTTATCATCTCTTACTTTAATTTAATTAGATTACACCGCTTTGGTGTCTCTCAATCTAAACAAGTCTTGAGGTTTTCTCTTGGAGTAATCAGAATGTTTTATGTTCGTATTCTATTGATTTAATTTTTGACGGTGCACATTAATTTAAATTTTGGTCTCCTTCGCAGAGTTAATCGAATCTTTGCATTCTTGTTCAATGTTTTTGGGCCTTACTTTACTTTAGGAGACACAAACCATATCCCAAAAATATGAGGGGACCCACATTTTTTTAATGTTTTTGTGTCTTATTTTTGTAGAAAACTATACTGTAATCTTTTTTTTTATTGTGTGTTTGATATTAATTTTTTGTCTATATAAGTGGTATATTGATTTGTTGTCTATATAGGTTGTTGGTCCCCTAAAGTAAAACTAGGCATTATAGCCTCTTTTACTTTAGGGAACCTATGAATATCCACCATAAACTTTGCTAAATATCATAAATCATATGATTAGTATACTTTTTACTATTGTTACAAATGTATATGACATTTATTCATTTCTGAAATGTTCTATGTGAGTAGTTGGGTAATGTACGTATTTGTTAATTCTTATATAGGTTGTAGGTCCCCTAAGGTAAAACTAGGCATTATAATCCTCTTTTACTTTAGGGGACCCAAGATTTTTTAAAGAAATAATGCAGGACCGAGTTGCAAATTTAATAAGGTATTAATTAGCATTAACATGATTTTCAGGCATCAATGGAACACATGATCTGGCATTGTTGCAAGTTTAGTAGGGTATTTCGGAAAGTCAGCATTCACATGGTATTTGGTGGTAATGGCATGGAAAAATGTATTCAAAATAGTGTTTCCTTTGTAGTTCCATTTGTACGTTATTTCATCCAGATGAGCACCAAGCTGTGTCTTGTTGACACCACACATCCTTTTGAAGTGAACTTTAGAATTTCCCCAAAAGCCCTCGATAGTGTTAGTGTTTATACCATCTGATGATACGAATTCAACAGAGTGATTGACTGTTTTGTGATTAAATCGGAGTTCCGTTAGATTGCAATACGTTGAAAATTGATCAGAGTGTATTGTTGCACCAGTCTGAACATTGTCTTGAATAAACGGTTGAACCGTCTCCTTCGTCCTGTTCTCCATAGCCCATATAAATACCCGTCCTCTATTTCGTTCAATCATTCCGAAAATCCAACTGCCATCACCATTGCGAATTGTTCCTTTATTGTATTTCCTCTTTCTCCCGAATTTGCTCTCATCGATCTCCACTATCTCACCGTCGTCTTCTCCCAATTTGTAATCGTCTTTCAAGATTCCCCAGCTGAAAAAGAATGAAAAGGGTTATAGTTAGGGTTAAGGTTAGGACTAGGGTTAAGGATAGTGATAGGGTTATGGTTAGTGATAGGGTTAGGGTTAGTCATAAGGTTAGGTTTAGGGTTATCAGAAATCTTTTTTTTCCTTTTGTTTTTGTTTTACTTTCTAAAGATTTCGATGTGATTTTCTTTTGTTCTTAGTTTTTAAAATCTATAAGATTTTTATGTAAAATTTTTAAATATCTTCTTGTTTTTATCTTTTCTTACCTGCAAATATCACGGGATAGACTGAACCAATCAATAACTGACAAATCTGGCAAAAACTGCATAACTGTCTTCTGTGAAATGTCTAACACAAACATATAAATGATGATTAGAATTTCCCTTAGCTGAAGATGTGAGAAAAAACTATCCTGGCTGATTGAATGTTTCTTTCGGCATTTGCTACATCTGAAGATACAGCCATCAACATGATCAACATTATTCATCTTGATTTGGGAGCACCAACATTTACAGTCATCACAATACTTTGCTTTTTTCAATAGTCCGTTTTCCCTCATCCATCTGATACAACTTCCTAATTCCGATATGATTCCCATGAAAGTAAACAAATCCATCGGGAATCACCTGTCAAAACCAGCTGTTTGAATTTCCCAGTTATGTGACGTCACAATCCAAAAATAGCTAGGGTTCCCGTACTTTTTTTTAAAAAATCATGCGCAATCGATAAAAGCAACATGGCGGCGCCCATAGAAAGAATGACAACCCACACAAAATTGGAGAAATCGGAAGGAAAAACACGACGAAAGAGATAAAAATTAACGTAAATCAACACGAATATACTTACCGGTAATGTAAAACATACTTTGCATAAAATATATACCCAGAAAAACACTATTTTTGGACCCGGTCCCCTAAAGTAAAACCTAGAAATCTAGGGTCCCCAAAAGTAAAAATAATTCGTACAGAAAAATCCAAACTGATCAAAATTTGACAAAAATTACCATAATTTCGTAGGCTTTTCTTTTTGATGCAGAGCTAATCCTTAGCTGAGTTTGGATACCTGTTTGTTGTAATTGTTTGGACCCGGTCCCCTAAATTAAAACCTAGAAATCTAGGGTCCCCAAAAGTAAAAATAATTCGTACAGAAAAATCCAAACTGATCAAAATTTGACAAAAATTACCATAATTTCGTAGGCTTTTCTTTTTGATGCAGAGCTAATCCTTAGCTGAGTTTGGATACCTGTTTGTTGTAATTGTTTTGATTTTTGATGGTTGTGCTTATTAATTCATCATTATATCTTTAACCGGTTTTCCAAAATGTTGATCTCGAGCACTGCTGATGAGTTTTCAGTCAACAAAATGACCATACAGTACATCAAATTTGTTTCGGTATTTTGTGATACGTTTTATTATTCAATTCTATGAGAGAGTCATTTACTTTACTAAACTGGATGGAGTTTATCCCCACAGCAGTTATTATAAGCAACATTTTTGTTCATTATTAAGAAATAAAGATGGTTCGTGCGGATCTCAACCCCACTGTGCCATAAAGCTGTGAATGAAATGTTATGAAAACAGCTTTTATGTTCTTATGACAAAGGCGAAGGGGATTATTCAAACCCTAGGTGGTTATAAGATTATGATTGATAAAGCAACTTATCTGTGCCGAGATATGTTTATCCATCAAATAAATAAAGAAAACGTGGCAAAAACATGACTTAGTGTGGAAAATGAAGAAGCTTAGTAATTGCGAGATAGATCTTTTAAATGCAGACAATATGCTATACACAACATGTCACAATGATTGGGAACTATGAAAACGCTCGTAGGGTTGCGATAAAGAATTTCTCCCTATCCTTGTCTGCCACATTATCCAACTGAGAGTGCTTGTCATCAAAAAGTATTATTTAAAAAATGTTTGTGAAAAAAACAATAAAAATATGGTAACAAAAAGATGTCTGATATATTGTATAAAAAAATAATATGTAAAAGTAAACAGTTATGCATGGGTTCAGTCTTGTTGGGAAAAAGAAGAAAAAACCTTACCCAATTTTTTTTTAAATTGTTGTTTCCATTATTAATATATTATATCAAAATAATAATAATTTTAATTTTTGACCGCATCTCCCACTGAACTGACACTAAAGATACCACGGAGCTTATACATCGTCTTCCAGGTGGACGGAAACCGCGATTGAAATCAAAACGTCCTGACAAACGGAACTTGATTTATCCCTACCAATTGTGAACTTTCCGTCGCTTGATAGTAAAATAACTAAACCAACCGGCCATGGAATATCGGCAAAAGAATACCGAAACGATAAAACATTGGGAAAAGTTCACAAATTCGAAGTCCAAGGAAAAGACAAAGTCAGGAGAATGGAACACAACAAACAAACCCGACAAGGAAACATGTATAACTAAAAGAATATAAAAAAGTATAATTCACTAATCAAAACTAGAACAAGACAGCATAGAAACTAAAGCACTAGCAAAGTGATCTCCCATAAAAAAACTGGTTGACATTGTCAGTGAAGTGTCAAGTCTGGTTGGTTGTTATTCCAGAAGGACTCGAAATCTAATTGAAGATATCTAGTCTCACACGTGAGATATAAATTTCGTATCGGCAATCAATTCGTGATGACGACCTTTAAACTTTTAGAGTGATGAAATTAACATAGACTGAACTTAACCTATCTTAGAAGTTTATTTGACAGCAATCTAGCCCTGCCGAGAAAATGGCCGTATAAGGCAGGAACAAATCAACTGTGAAATGTACACACCATATACGGGAGATCTTGGTATGTTACTGGTAAGAAGGGGGAAGTTCAAAATTGGAAAATTAAAATCATCACGTTTGTCATAAAGTTTTGATTTCAACCGCCCACTATTATCTATGTTCAAGTACAAATCTGGATATGAAGTTCGCTGGGATAGATCAGATGTAGGTAATCCTTAAAGTAAGGATTATTAAGTGAAAAAACATCATCTATGTAGAGGAAACTGAAACTAAAGAACTGGGCTAGTTTATTTTCTTTCCGATTAGTTAGCCCTTATAAAAATTTAGCTTCATACGAAAACAAAAACAGGTCTGTCAAAGGCGGTTCACAGTTTGTCCCCATTGGGATACCGATCGTTTTTGAAAAAGATGTCCTCCAAACTCAACAAAGATGTTGTCGATCAGAAATTCCAGCATGTTAACAACATCAGTCTCAGAGTACTTTTTGTTAGAACCAGTATGTTTTTGACAAAGTAAGCCTTGTCCTTACCTAATACCGGATAAGCATATCTTTGAAAACCTTGTTTAGTGTAGAAACATTGGTGAATAATATCACGAAAAACATATTTTAATTTATCATGCCGGATGGTTGTATACGGTGTAGAAACATCAACAGTCTTTTTTGCTATTGCAATAGGGATAGTCACTAAAAGAGAGATATTCCTGTAAGTGTTTAGAATTTTTTACAATCGACATCTTATTCACACGAATAGTTGAGTAGATCTTATCACAGTCAATGTAGCTCTTGAGACCATCCTTAATTGCTGTAAGTAAGGAAATAACGAGTTTTGAAAGGGGTTTAGTAGTGCATTTGGCAGAGCCTGCTATCTAACTTTGTTTGTTTGGATATCCAGTAAATGGAAGGTCATCACTTACTGCAATACCAAAGGAAGATAAAACAGAAATATGATTATTAGTAATATCTTTAATATATATCCAAATTGATGAAGGTTGGTATTTATTCTACTCAAGAGCAGATTAAATCCGTTTTTAAAATTCTTACCTTTCCTTCTGATGTCATTTTCCAGTAAGTAAAAGTATGAAGCATACACTGGAATTTATCAAAGGACCTAAATTTTCAATCACAAAAGTGTGCTTAATACATTGTATTTAAAAGAAAAAAGTTAAATCATTTTTATTTGTTCCTTTTATCGTAGGTTATATTTGTACACAAAGAATGAAAGAAAAAAAATACAGGAAGCACTGGTTAGTAATATCAGAGAAATAACGTGGTATCTATACACTATATGCACACTTGTATATGCGCAAGAAGGTTTTAGAATTTTGATCTTCACAACTTGAGGCCCACATGTTTCGAATTCCGAAGTTATGAATTTAAGGTCCTTTTTCATTTTCAATTTATGTATTTGATCTATACAGCATTGCCTTACACTATATGTGGTGCACAAGGATACAACATGTGGGGGGTGCAGGATAGCTGCCGTGTCCGACTGTTTTCATCTAGTTGTGTTTACAAGACAAGGATTAAGAGGCTAATTATCCTTTTGGATTTGATTTATTTGACAAAAATGTATATTTAGGCAATGTATAATACTAAAAACTTTATACTAACATATATCGTTCAGTCAAATCGTAATTTTCGAATCGATTGCAACAATATATCCTCTGATAATATCGACTATTGAATGTATATTAGCGAATATTGTTCCGAGCAGAACATATCTTGCAGAAGACTGCTAGTGCATATAATATTCTACTAGGGCAACATGCAACAGTATGCTCACAAAAAGCCATTATGTACAGAAAAAGTAAGCATAGTCCACTTAATTACAATTGCTGTACCATAACGACCTGTGTACACGTTTTCCTTCAAACGAAACTTTGCAATCATGCTTTGCATATGTGCAAGAATTCTTCTTTCTATATCTTGCATGTCTTACCGTATTCTTTATTGTAATACTTGTGAATGTTTCATTACATATGAGTTTAACGCCTTAGAAATCAAAATTAAATATAATGTGTGTTTATTCTTCTTCTTCTATGTACTAATCTCCTTTTCAAGGGCACCTCCCAAAGGAGTAGAATTAAGCTTAAAATACTATATTCTATTTTATAATAAATTGTATGCATTTTTTTAATAAAAGAAGAAAGGAATAAGATATAAATAATAGGTAAAAAATCTTTTGATGCTATAGGTATCGTATTCTAAAGTAGATTATCTGTGTTAAAGAGGCCTCGGTGGCCGAGTGGTCTAGGTTCATTGTAGTTCGTCATGACTACTAATGATCACTAGCCTGTCAACGCTGAGGTTGTGAGTTGGAATCTCACCTGTGGCGGGGTGTGTTCGACTCCGATCATAATCGACAAGGATTGCCAATTTTCCTACCAAAGGTCGGGGGTTCTCTCCATGTACTTCGGCTTCCTCCACCAATAAAAACTGGCTGGTGCAAAATAGCCAAATGTGCTGAAAAGGGCGTAAAACCCCAACTTAATTTAAACAAATCTATGTTCAAAGATAGCATATCTGTTTATTATTTACTATAAAATATTAATGGATATGTTCATTATGAAGTAATAATATGGTATAAAGTATGAAGTAATAATACGGTATAAAGTATGAAGTAATAATATGGTATAAAGTATGAAGTAATAATATGGTATAAAGTATGAAGTAATAATACGGTATAAAGTATAAAGTAATAATATGCTATAAAGTATGAAGTAATAATATGGTATAAAGTATAAAGTAATAATATGGTATAAAGTAATAATATGGTATAAAGTATAAAGTAATAATATGGTATAAAGTATAAAGTAATAATATGGTATAAAGTAATAATATGGTATAAAGTATAAAGTAATAATATGGTATAAAGTATGAAGTAATAATATGGTATAAAGTATGAAGTAATAATATGGTATAAAGTATAAAGTAATAATATGCTATAAAGTATGAAGTAATAATATGGTATAAAGTATGAAGTAATAATATGGTATAAAGTATAAAGTAATAATATGGTATAAAGTATGAAGTAATAATATGGTATAAAGTATAAAGTAATAATATGGTATAAAGTAATAATATGGTATAAAGTATAAAGTAATAATATGGTATAAAGTATAAAGTAATAATATGGTATAAAGTAATAATATGGTATAAAGTATAAAGTAATAATATGGTATAAAGTATGAAGTAATAATATGGTATAAAGTATGAAGTAATAATATGGTATAAAGTATAAAGTAATAATATGCTATAAAGTATGAAGTAATAATATGGTATAAAGTATGAAGTAATAATATGGTATAAAGTATAAAGTAATAATATGGTATAAAGTATAAAGTAATAATATGGTATAAAGTATAAAGTAATAATATGCTATAAAGTATGAAGTAATAATATGGTATAAAGTATAAAGTAATAATATGGTATAAAGTATAAAGTAATAATATGGTATAAAGTATAAAGTAATAATATGGTATAAAGTAAAAAGTTATAATATGGTTTTAAATATAAAGTAATAATATGGTTATGGCTCATGAACCGGGTAATTTAAAAACATGTATTTGGCTTTTTTCAAATTGTTTTTGTTTTCTTAGCCTTGTTTTTGAAAAAAAGTGAATGTTTTCTTAAGAAATTTATGTGAAAAAAATTAGGTTTTAAAATAGGCTTTGGTGGAAAAAACATTCACTTTTTATATAAAAAGCCAAAAACATTGATAATTGTATAAGATATTGTTCTATTTCGTTTCCTTCCTTTTTAAAGTTCATGACTTTCATTTTCCAGGTAATCCTCAAAATTGAAACAAAATTATAGTTTTTTTATGATTGATATTTCCTGCCTATATATACATAGTGTAATTTGTTTTTTTCCCCGATTTTTAAAATGCGGTTGAAATGGGGGAAAGGGGTACCTAAATAGGCTAAATGGTGTTCTATTGTAAAACGCAAATGCAATCAATATCAGGTATTATAAAACTTCAAAAGGATATCCCTTCTACGAATTGAACAATTATATGTCAGGATCTATAAATATACATGTATTGTCTTTTAAGATTTATCATTGGGTTTCCTTTAAGAAATTTAGGTTTTGAAATAGGCGTTGGTAGAACAAAATTTAAGGAGTCAAATGGTGAAGTGTATGCACATTAAAGTTGGCAATGTTATCCATTTACAATCGACGGCCTCGGTGCCCTCGTGGTAGAGTGCTCGCCACGAGTGCGGAAGGTCGCGGATTCGATCCCCGGCTAGGTGTTCACGGGAATCAATAATCGCTTGAACGACATAACATCGATTCAGTCAAACAAACTATCCAAAACGCAAAATTCAAAGTTTAGGAGAGACAATGTAAATCATATGCACTTACCTACAGCACGAACAAAGAAAAATAAGCGAAAGAGACGTTTTAGTTAACGTAAGAATATTCCCCGAAGACAATCAAATGTTGTTGTTAATTTATCTTCTAAAAACTTGACTGACGCTGAAACATCGCTACTATCCACAGGTTTGAATTTTTGCCAAACACCAGCAAAAATTAATGAACAGCAATTGTCAGATGATCTTGATCAATTCACTAGAAGGCTACGTACTAAAGATTATTTCCATTCCAAAGAAAAGAGCAATACCCAAGCTAATAGCGACGAGTCAATTCACTCAGAGGACAAAAACACTACAAGACGTCCTATACAATGTTTCAAAAAGAAAACTGGGTTCCTAAACCAAGTGAGAATACCACACTGTAAGCCATTATTGGTCTTATCAAATCAGATGTAAATCAAACTGGCGTTGTACACGATAAAGACGGTGGAGTAGTTGTAGTGGGAAAAGATGACTACATCCAAGAGGCAGAACTCCAGCTCTCTGACGCTAGGTTTTATCAAAAGCTGACGTCAGATCCTACCATTGAATTTGCGCGAAAGATAACTGCAAGCCTTCAAGACATGCATGACAAAGGCTACATCGATTATGACACCTTCGAATATCTTAAGCCCGAAAAATCTAAAGCTGGTCGATTTTATCGTCTGCCTAAAATCCACAAGAAAAATAACCCAGCAAGACCTATTGTCTCGGCAAACGGTCACTCAACAGAAAAGATATCAGAATTTTTGGATTTCTATCTACGGTCACATGTAGAATCTTTACGATCTTACATACAGGATACCACCGATTATTTAAAAAAGATGAAAAGCTTGAATCCTCTCCTCATAACACCCTCATGGTCTCCATGGACGTGACGTCCTTGTACAACAACATACCACTCGATGACGGCATCCTAGCCAGGAAATCTGGGAAAAACGGCCATTCAAGAACCCCCTACTGAGTGCTTAGTTGAGATGTTAACCTTGGTTCTCAACATAATAATTTCAATTTCAATGGAGAACACTACTTACAGGTGAATGGCAACAGCCATTGTCTTGGTATAGATTTATAGATGATGTTGACATGAAGTGGACAGATATGGAAGGAAAATTCGTCGATCATGAAAACAGTGTCCACCCATCAATAAAATTCACCCATGAAATATCCGAGACTAAAATTTCTTTCCTCGATACAACTACAACATTAGAAGAAGGAGTAATGTCCACCGATGTTTATTCTAAACCTACTGACAAACACCTATATCTGCCACTAAGTAGTTGTCATCCTAAACACTGCTACGACATATAGCCAGACTCTCCGAGTTAAACGCGTCTGTTCCTCTCCAATAACAACAGCACAACGTCTTGGTAAACTACTTGATCATCTTAAAAATAGAGGGTATACACACCAACGTATACAAAACGGCTTCAAAAAAGCTAACCGCTTCAGTAGAGACAATCTCTTAGAATACAAAGAAAGAGACCACCAACAGAATCCAGTTCGTTACACGCTACCACCATAGCCTTCACAATGACACAGGACACACTGAAAAGAATTCGAAAAACACCCCGACCTTTCCAGACTTTTCCCAGAACCCCCAGTTATGGCGTTCCGACGACCGCAAAGGATATTCTTGCTGATATCACTAGCAAGATGTCTTCATCAACTGGCCAATGTCAGGCTTGTTCAGACAAAAGGTGTAAGACTTGCTCCCAGATGATATGTATTTTGATGTTGTTTTGCAACTTTTTAGACGTTTATATATATATATATAAACCATAATGCATAAACCTTACTAAACCATTTTGTTTAAGGTCTCAATTACTACCAGCAATGCCATTGCTGACTTTACATACATATAAACCAGCATCCTCATAATTATGTGTTATTCCTGGGCATCAATGCTCCATTGGTACATCCACATAACGGATGTGTTGGCCATAAAGAGACTTATGTTCCCATTGGTAAAATGTGTAAGGCGGATTTTCATCTGCTTTACAGTCTATTGTACTGCTATTATATCTCACATGTACATTTACAGAAGACGGATCTAAAGATTTATATAAAAATAATCATCTTGTATTAAATGTAGAAACCAAAACAATTATATCGTTGAAAGGCAGATGAATAACTTATATTTTGATCAAATTTTTATAAGTGAATACTTTACAGTTACATACATTGTAAATGCTCCACGAACGTTATCGTTATATTTAGGTAGACGATATCTGATCAGACATAATACTAGGGCAAACATAAGCAATATAACGTGATACAAATTTTATTCATTTGTATCTTGGAATGTCAAATAGCTTCCACGAAATTGCAGTTTTGCAGTGGTAGTCAGAGCGCACTCCACATGAAAAACTTTAGTTTTAGCAATTGTTTACCTCTCTAAAATTTCCCATCTACAGGAAATTTAAAAAGTGACACACTAGTCACCATAGTACCAGAAACAGTAGGTGGCCGAGTGCCTAGGTAGTTCGTCATGACTATTAATGATCACTAGCCTGTCAACGTTGGGGTTGCGAATCTGAACAAACAACCCAGAAACAGTATCATGAATTTACAAAAATAGTAGCCAACTGTGAGTAATAAGAAAAATCAGTAATCGTTTTCTATGTACATCTGTAGAATTGGGATTAAAGATACTGTTTACTTTATTACATGGATTATACGTTGTTAGACAACAATTTAAAAAAAAAAGAGAAAGACTGTAAACAATTAAATAATTTGTATCTGTTCTCATTTAGATAAGAATGATTTGTTTTACAGGAATACAAAATTGCAAATCTGCTGTCCATTTTATAACAGTTTGATTTCATAGTGATGTACACAATTCATGTAACATTAAATTAGCTTAAACCAGACTTTAATACCTACAAGTCACAATAATCTGAACTACATGTCGGTGTCCACCCAATAAACATATAAGGTTACTGTGATTATGTGTCCGATTCGATTCCAAAGGATATGCTATTTCCCATTTACCAAGTGCAAGAATTCTGCCGTCTGATTCAATAGTAACATTAGCTTCATCCATGCCATGGTCCAAACCACAGATCACATTTATATTTTGTCCTTCAAGCAAATACAGGAAACAGTTTCCCTAGTAAGTTTATACATATATTATTGATGAAGGATCTGAAAATTGATTGTTCACCAAATAATACAATTATTTGAATGTTCACAGCCTGTTATGATTGATTCAAATAAATGTAACAATAACGTCTCTTATTTTTATGAATTTCATTTTAGTAATCTATAAACAGACAAAAAAACTGATAACATGAAAGGTCAGCAATGGCAAACAATCAATCAGTTGAACTCATCCAATAGGCGAAGCTTCATACAAGAGATCACAAAACACAACAACTGAAAGGACAGCAAGTCTGACATAGTACAGACACTAAACAGTGCGGTTAAACCGGGTTTAACATTCCAAATTGAATATTTTTCAAAGAATCTCCGGTTTGGAGAATTTATAAGTAAAATTGCACTAATCACTTCAACAATGGAATAGGGCTTTGAACAATTGTTAATTTTTATTAGACATTAAACGTTTGGGAAACATATTTCTCAATCATATGTTACGGACATCAATATCAGCATTTCAATTAATACAGATAACTGTTGTCTTGGTATAGGCCTTTTCATAATAGTAATTCAAAATGATGTTTCACCTCGGCTTTTGCATTTTTGATGACCATTACATTTGGATTGATAAAGCTTAATAGATAAGCAGAATTAAACCATTTAACAGGTATTACAGAAATAGTACAAATAATAAGCAAATGATATCAATAATAACACATAAAAACTTTAAAGTAAATAATAAATATTAACAACAATACGTTCAAACAAACTTCAAAAGTTTGAAACGAAGGACAAGGGCTATACCGCAGAATGTTTTATGAGCGTCTTTACTCATATGAGGCAGACTTCTTGACGGGCTTCTTAAGGAAAAACGGAGGAAGTTAGCCCGTACCTTTAATTTCTACTTCCCATACACAGATGATGCTTTATCACTCAACAATTCATGTTTTGGGAATTGTTTACATCTATCCCAATGAGTTCGAAATTAAGGATACCACAGACACTGCCAACTCTGCATCTCATCTTGAGCTTCACCTCGAAATTGACACCAGAGGAAGGTTGAATACAAAACTTTACGACAAACGGGGTGAATTTGACTTTCCAATCGTCAACTTCCCATTTTTTTGAGCGGCAATTTTCCAGAAGCGCAGGCCTATGGCGTATATATTTCACAACTCATACGTTATTCCAGAGCTAGTGACATATACATTGACTTCCTGTACAGAGCCCGGCTTCTGACAGAAAAGTTGGTCAGACAAGGGTACGTTGCTCCTAAATTGGCGTCATCATTATTAAACTTTCATGACTTAGTTTACAGATATGAAAAACCGTTTCCTAAATAAAAATGGACCTATGCCATTAATGTAATCCCTTCCTCATACAGGATTTGACATGGGCAGCATGGTCTGTGTCCAACAGGAAACAGAAACTGCTTACTCTCCCGGAGCACCCGAGTCCACGAAGGTTTTTTGCTGGGGTCCATGTTGTTCATATGTTTTTAGTTTTTAATTGTGGTGCATGTATTGTTTTGGTCTTTTCGTCGTTGTTTTCCGGAGTTTGTCAGTTATTTCGATTTTTCCCTCCTTCGAATACCACTTTGGTATTTCCTGACTTTACTTACAAACTAAAACAAATCATATGCCTTCAATATACACCGAACAAATCTTAAACATAGATTAATTTGATGCCTATTACATTTTAGGGTGGATATTAGACACAATTCCAGTTTTCGTTTAATAAATTGAGTAGCGTTGCAATTTCGAAGTGTTATATTGGACCGCTTAACACAAGTTGAGTTGATATATTTGACTTTTTTCATTTTATCATTCATTTGTTGTAAAACTTTGAAAGTGGTGAATCTGGAGAGAATCGACGAATTACTTAATTAAAAGATATTGGTATTTTTCCAACTAATCGAGCCCATATAAACAATAAGATATGACGCCCGAGAAATCTTGGACTATGTTATTTATATTCTATGAGTTATAGAATAGAGAATGGAAACGGGAATGTGTCAAAGAGACAACAACCCGACCAACGAGCAAACAATAGGTAAAAGCTACCAATGGGTCTTCAACGCAACGAGAAAATCCCGCAAACGGTGTCGGGCTTCCACTGACCCGCAAACAGTGTCGGGCTTCCACTGACCCCTAAACAATAATACATACTTGTTCAGGAAATGGACGCCACACTAACTCCGAAACATGCAAGACTAGAGGTTCCTGATTTGGGACAGGCGCAAAAATGCGACGGGGGTAAACATGTTTTGTGAGATCCAAATCCCCATTTATCTAAAGCCAATGTGGAATAAACAAACACACAGATGTTGTCTGGTGTTAAGTCGCCTTGTCAATACAAAAATCAAATATGCACGAAAAGTCACAAAATTAGCAATTTTCGGGTAAATTAAAACACGAGTCGACTTCAATTTGCTCAATATATCTTGTTAAAATTTGAAACACACTTTGTTAAGATAAGTATCTTTTAATGGTCAACCGCTAATCAATGCTAAACATATAGCGTCAGATCCTATTTTGTGTTTTAGTTTAATGAAGTTTACCCTTGACTTAATGAAAAACGTCAAATAAAAAGGCTATATTTTGCTATGGCGGTGGTCGCATATATTTTTTTAAAAGACCACATGAGACCTATTGTATGGTTCCAATTGGCTCAATGGTGTCAGACACAACCATCTTTAAATGAAGAAAAATAAAATCTAATATTTAAGAACAAACCGATATTATTCGAATGACGCAAAGTTATGGTAACAGCTCTCCTGGACCTTTCGTCCTGTTGATCTAAAATGGTGTGTACATAAATCGTAAATATATGTCTGTAAAAAGCATATGGTTCATGTTATTTTTTCAACTGATAAAAAAGAAAAGGTTGCAGAAAAGCTCTATTTAAACAAGAGTTCAGGATGATCACAGAAAAACTAGTTAAAAATATTACAGTCTTTCAGGAGACGTAAGAAATTAATAAAAATGGCACAAAAAAGTTGAATATTGCAGATATTGAGAGCGCAACCTATCTCGTAATGATAAAGATATGACATATAGATATACGTAGATATAGTCATGGTGTTAAAAATTAACCGTGGTGCAAACTTACATTTAAGTTTGGTAAATGATGAGTTGACTTCATCTGGTACGCGTTGAGTATGCTTTTGTGTGAGATAAATGTACCGGTACAGCTCGTACAAATTAGAAGCATTTAGAAAAACAAAAACAAAACAAAACAAAAACTCGGCTGATTAGATTACTTCTATAAGTCCTATGGAACATTAAAAATATGTTGATTTTTCTTTCATTTTTAGTTCAACTGCCGTACATGACCATATAGAGTTATTGCCATCACTTGCCGTCTAGCCCTTCGTCGTCCGGCATTAACTTTCCTTTAAAGATCTTCTCCCCTGAAATCACTGTGCCACTTTGGACCGAACTTTGGTGGAAAGGTCCTTGAGAGGCCTCTTCCCAAATTATGTCCTGCATACCCAACTTCCAACCGACACGGATTTTGTTCCTTAAAATAGGAAAAAAAACTTAACACCAAACTTGGCACCAATTGTCCTTAGGAGGTCCTCTTTCAGAATTGAGTCCTATGATCCGGAATGTCACCCAACATAGGACCCTATGGTAAAATATATTTAATGGCAGAAATGGCAGCAGTGACCTTAGGTGGTCTTCTTTGAGAAATTTGTCCGATGACTCTGTCAACTGGGATGACCACAACTGCCGAACTCAGTTTAAGATAGGACCCAATGGGGAAATTCATTTAAAAATCTTGTCTGAAAACACTGAGCTAATTGGAATCAGACTAGTCATTAGGTGGTCTTTCAGAATTGTGTCCAATGATCCGGACTATCAACCAAGATGCTGCCACAGCCGAACTGAGTTTAAAAAAATTCATCAAAAATATTGTCTGAAACTACATGGTCCCATTTCATAATTTTATCCGATGATCCGGACTGTCAACCAACTTGGCCGCCTGCTGAACTTAGTTTTACATAGGACCCTATGAGAAAATGCATTTAAAATCTTCTTGTTAGAAACTACATAGCAATGGTGAATAGATGGTTCTCTTTTCAGAATTGTGCCCGATGATCCAAACTATCAACCAAGATGGCCGCCACAGCTGAGCTTAGTTTAACATAGGACCCTATTGGAAAGTTCATTTAGAAATCTTCTTGTAAGAAACTACACGGGCAGATACAATCAAACATGGCACCAATGCTCCATAGGTGGTCCTCTTTCAGAATTGTGTCCGATGACCCACACTCTCAACCACGATGGTCATCACAGACTTAACATCATTGGTCTTAAATGGTTCATTCCTTAAACTTATATATAATCTGCATTATTTGTGACCATATTCTGGTCACCTATACATATGACAGTTTATGTTATTATAGTTTCCCCGCATTAAGGATGATCGCTGGTCTAATAAGAAATAAAAAGGATTTGAAAGTTTAAGTTTGAGAGAACGTATGAATAGTAAACAAAAAAAGCAAGAAAACATTATAGGTTCATGTGCTCATTTTAGAGCTATAAGGCTTTGAAAATTTGCAGGATATGGATTTTCTCTGGAGTTTTCATTGTCTTTGCAATGGCAATTTAATCTCTCAAAAATGTATGAAAAAATAAAAAGGATTTCATAAGAGTTTGTCAAATACCATTTTAAGGTAGATATGATTGAATTATAAAAGAAAAAGTGGGGGTTCACGGGTAAAAAATTTCATGTTTAAGAAATGGATAAAACCCGAGGATTACGAAAATATGATAAAAACACCAAAACATGACCAGCGAGCATCCTTAAGCTTATATAATTTAATCGCCTCAGAAATGTCTGATAACAAAGTATAACTGTGTAGTATGTTTACAGTGTTCTCAAGATGAATTTAGGTGATGCAATTTGTGTAGTATATTTACAGTGTTCTCAAGATAAATTTAGGTGATGCAATTTGATATCGACTATCTAAGCTTCCAAATGTAGATATTAAACTGGATAAAAACAATTGTAGAAAGTTATTTGCAAGGAAACGATTCCTTTTATTCTTCAGTGGCAAATCTCTTGCTTTCGAAATTGCACCATTTGTATTTGAATATTTATCTACTTCTGAAAGGAATGTGAACCCAGTTTTGATAGTAGTGTCCCCTCTTTCCTATCTGACGAAAAGCAAAGTAAATTTGTTACACCAGATATCAATGTAGTTTAGTTGAACAATTTGAAGAAATTCTTTACTTCTTCAAATTTACAGCGTTTTGTTGTAAGAATTTTTTAAAAGTTGTTTTAAATTGTTTTAATTGTTTCTTCAAGTTTTTGAACATTTCTCAGACACTTTCTACATAAAATATCAGTATGTAAATCTTAACATATAGAAATGTCAAAGTATTTTTCAATTATATATTGTAGGTGACACAATTCAGTTTTTGAACTACCATGGAATAACTTTCTTCTATATTCTCTCTTTATGACATTTTCTCCACAAAAACACAAACTTATTGTTTTGTTGTGAGTGTATAATCAAAATAGGTAAGTGTCTTTTCAGGTGTAAGAGATTCCTTTGTGCACCTTGTTTATAAAATTTGTTACTAAGTTAAAGAATATGAAATGTTATCAACATTATCACCCAGCTTTGGTGATGCTGGGCTTTAAGTACAATTTTATCACCAATATGTCAAAACTAATCAAATCTTTAAGCTTTTATCATGTTTATTCTGCTATCTCTGTAGGGAGAAGGATGGTGATCAGGTGTTTTATAGTAAGATACAATTTCTATACAAAAATACTGCAATTATTATCAATATCACAGAGAGACTTATAGCAAGTCTAGACACCGCTTTAAAGGCAGGTGCAAAACGCGAGAGCAGTGAAATACATGTATGTGAAGCAATAGGCATACTAGATCTATATCAAACTGGTTTGAGGTATAAGAGGTCAACGCACATTCCACATATTAGTAAACCTGGGTTTTTGTCTGCTTTCTTACTGAGTCACTGTTATTTTAACTATGCTTCATACCAACTATAAATCTATTGTGACTTGTAATTGCTTAGAATGGAAGAAGCATGAATTATTTGCCACCGGACGTTAAGCATGCAAGCAAAAATCATACTGTGAAACACTTATTATTCGTGGTACATCAGTTTTCCTGGATTTCGTGGACAACCTAATCCACGAATTTAAAAAAAAACAAAGTATGTATTTTCAACCGTTTATATTTAACGGAAATATCGAAAGGTTCTGATTCAAGATCCTCATTTGACCTTTATTGTTCAAATTTGAACATTCAAATGAATGTTGACAAGAGAATGAAGATGTTAGCATGATAAAAGATGAAATAGTATTATAGCCTTAAAAAGGATATTATATGATAAAATATGAAATAGTATTATAGCCTTAAAAAGGATATTAAAAATAAAGAAATGCATCACACAATGTAACCGTTATATTTATTTTTAAACCACTGATCACTTTCCAGTTTGGAACTATTTTGTAGTAAAGTGTTCAATTCTCCACGATATTTTTAAGGGTGTCATTCTGATTCTCCCAGTTATAACACCTTATATAAATATACTAAATAGGGAATGTTGTTATAGTGTTTATGAATTAAAGACGATTCGCCCAATTTCCATATCACCGCATGCTATTACACCCCAGTTTCAGCGCGCCTAAAATAGAGTACCCCATGATCCATTTTCATTACGCCCCAACCCGTTTTTATTACGACGCAATTTATTTTCAGTACGCCACAATACATTTTTATTACGCCTCAGCCAATTTCAGGTTTACATGTTATACCGAAAACGACATTAATCGCGGTATCGATTAGCGTTTTAGGTATCTAACCCCCCCCCCCCCCCCCCCCCCCCCCCTCCCCGTTTTATACTAAAAGGATAATTTAAGGGAATAAGATAGGCCTTGTGTAAAGACATACGTGTGTATGTACTTATCAAACATTTAAGTTCGACAATATCAAACGAACCCGGCGACAAACATCCATTATAAAGACATAAATGTAAATAATTAACTACAAAGTGTGCGATAGGGATCCGACAGAGGATGCGACTGTTTAGTGGCACACTTTTTGTCAACTTAACCTTGCTTATATTATTTTTAATAATTTGTGTATTGAATTAAGGTATAAATTTCATCATTTACAAAACTACAACAAAATTTACGCAGCTTACAAATATAGATAAAAGCCGGCTACTACAGACATCCGTTCTGTATCAACCTACATTTTGTAGTTACTACAATTTTTAGTTCATTAACACGTTAATAAGTTTAAATTGGTTGTTTTCCACTCTTGTAAGTTATACAAGTCTAAAAATATAGATTTTTTTTCAAAATAATCGTAAAGCTACCTTCATTTAAGCAGTAATAAATGTTAGATTAAATACTGGCAAAGGAAATTGTGTCTTTCAAAAACAAAGCTTTGTTGTTTACATCAAGGGTTTATACTATTCCTGGGCATAAAAGGGTTGGTTTTATTAAGAATATTTATTAAGGAAGATATTAAAGGAAAAATAATATTATTTTTCAATCAGTGATAACGACATTATTGATTTTTTTTTATAAGCTTTTAATATCTTCAACGGCTAACCTCTTTAACATCAAAGAACAGTTCGTTCATAGAACAAAACAAGCTGTCAAAAATGCAACGTGGGGTACAATGCTGACACCCTTGAAGCCTAATTGTTACATAAATTGTCTGAACACAATAAAAATTGTACATAACAGAATCATCTGTGACCTGTAAATTCAACATTAATAAGATTATAGTTTAAATTTGATTTCAAGTGAAACACCTTCAGGCGAATGTAGAAATTATTTTCGTATGTATCCGGAAGTACCAATTTCATTAAATAGTAATAAACGATCGGTAACTACGTGTAAGACATACGATTTCCCGCGGTGTTTGATTTTCGCGATTTATATATTTAACATAGCGAAGATTAGACATAACCGAAAAAAAACAATGTATAACATTTTTCATTAGGCAAAGGATCTGGTAACAATATCATAATTTTTCAACGTACACTGAATCAACTAATAAGATTAATAAATATATGGAAAACATATACTGGCAGTATTGTATTTCGTTTATAGGTCCGTTTATTGTAAACCAGACAAGTAAACATCAATAATAGATTCAAAATCAATATCAACCAAAGCCTTAAATATTGCACCTCTAAAAATACTATATAAAGCAATCATTGGAACATCAGAACACTTTTCTGTGTCCTTCAACAATTCCCATTGATCTGTATTCCTTTAAACGGAATAGTCAATAGGTGTTTGCAAATTGGCTTCTATTAGCAAATACAGGCGTTGTCTACTTCATGACTGACAAGAATCAGTCCAATGAAATAATTCTTCAGAAATGGGGATATATTAAGTTGTTGAAGAATGTAAATATATGGCTATTGATTTGTAAGGCTTATCTTTAGAATAGAAAAAAAACATAAAAATCAAATGATCATATCACTTATGCACAGATTGTTTTTTGTACAATGTGCACAGACAGACAAATATAATTTTAATTAAAAAAATGTGTTCATAAGAGATAACTTGAAATTATGTTGAAATCATTCACAGCAAAAGAAAAACCTCTCAGAATCTTTTTTGAAAAAGTGACATGATTGACTCCAGCGGAATAACAATCTTAACTGGACGTTATTAATGAATTACTTACTTATTATCAGTACTAAAAATATGAGCAGACGACATGGAGGAAAGTGATTTCAGTATGCCAGACCTTCCTATTTTAACTAGTGCAATAACTGATGTAAGTGTTATTTAAATTTTTATCTGATTGTTCTAGGAAATTGATTTTCTTTTACACGAGTAAGTCAAGATTCGATTTTTTAGTGCAAATAACCTCCTAAATTGTACACTTGTATTAATTTAACCGTTATATTCATAAGGAATTGAAAAAATGATGGAAAGTTATAATAACATGCACTAACCCCTCTACAATGCTTGTATCAGGACTTAATGACCTTTCTTTCCGGAATGATTAGAGAAACTAACTATTGAAATTAACTATGATAGTCCAAACTGCTTGTGTCCATTACGTTAGTTATATCGAAAAACTTTAATGGTACCTGTAGGTCGGTCGAAAAAAAAAATGTTTTCTTATTTTTGGAAGCGGAGTCTGTTAGCATCGAGTACGTGTACACGTATTTAACTCTTCCCCAAATACAACTTCCATCATTACGTTTCAAACTGCTACTTATACATGTACGTGTATTAATGCAATTGATGTGTAACATCGATTTGAAATATTACAAAAATATTCTGCGTTTATTTAAATATTCTTGGTGGCAGAAGTCACTAAATGCACGATGGTGAGAAAAAGCGCTGAACTTTGATGAACATCGCTTTGTTATACCAATATTGTTCAAAAGAGAAAACAATACAAACACTAACCAAATTTAACAGCAGCATATTATTACTCTAAGGCAACCTCAGGGACCATGCTGCTTTTTATTATATTCTTCGAAAAATGAAACGCATAGACATAATATGTATGATTGAGATTTAATTTTTCTCTGTTTATGTCTATTTTAAGCAAAGGTGTTTTATGAGGCAATAACTCAATGCTAAATGATTTCAAATCAAGTGCAAAAAATTTGTTACTACTGATTATGGCGTCATTTCACGAAATTTTCGAAAAATAACGAAATTGACAAAAATCACCCAAAATATGAAAAAGAAAACTTTATTAATGGCCTTGATTATGTTCACCATAATTCGTAAACTTAAAAAACAACGGAAATGAACCAATTTCCATGATAATCTGGACCATTTGCCCTTCAATTGTCCGTTCGAAAAAACACGAAATCGGTGTTTCTTTCTGGAAACTTTCCATAAAAAGAAAATTTTAACTTTATACAGCTGGGTGAGTTGTTCCATATCTATTCTTTCAAATGAGACTGTTGGTTTTAATGTTTCGACGTTCACGTCAGTGAACAGGGACAAATAAGGGTAAAATTGAAAATGTCCCCTCTGGGGCCTCAACTTTCCAGAAAAAGAAAATTTTAACTTTATACAGCTGGGTGAGTTGTTCCATATCTATTCTTTCAAATGAGACTGTTGGTTTTAATGTTTCGACGTTCACGTCAGTGAACAGGGACAAATAAGGGTAAAATTGAAAATCTCCCCTCTCGGGCCTCAGCATTGATAACCATCATTCAAATTGTGGTTGGTAGATAGATCATGATGCATATCAATATGGTTCGGTCTAAAAAATCAATAAAAACAATTACCAACAGAGAATTTGCTTCAGAAACAAACGCTTTCAAACAAACAGAAATTGCCCAATTCAATTCAATAGAAAATTAATGTTCATTATACCGGCTATCCAGTAAACTTGGTGCATAAACTTTTGATATCATACAGCTACGCTGGAATGCACCCATACCCTCTTCGTGTGATTATTTGGGGTAATTTAAAACTTCATCTATCGAAAAATCAAACTTTGAACAATTTTTATCAAAGTTGAGGCCCCAGAGGGGACATTTTCAATTTTACCCTTATTTGTCCCTGTTCACTGACGTTAAAACCAACAGTCTCATTTGAAAGAATAGATATGGAACAACTCACCGAGCTGTATAAAGTTAAAATTTTCTTTTTATGGAAAGTTTCCAGAAAGAAACACCGATTTCGTGTTTTTTCGAACGGACAATTGAAGGGCAAATGGTCCAGATTATCATGGAAATTGGTTCATTTCCGTTGTTTTTTTAAGTTTACGAATTATGGTGAACATAATCAAAGCCATTAATAAAGTTTTCTTTTTCATATTTTGGGTGATTTTTGTCAATTTCGTTATTTTTCGAAAATTTCGTGAAATGACGCCATAATCAATAGTAACAAATTTTTGGCACTTGATTTGAAATCATTTAGCATTGAGTTATTGCCTCATAAAACACCTTTGCTTAAAATAGACATAAACAGAGAAAAATTAAATCTCAATCATACATATTTTGTCTATGCGTTTCCTTTTTTGAAGAGTTTATTACTTTTTGGTACTTTTGTGATGAATTTATTTTCGGTGATGTTTAAGCATAAGAAAAATAAAACAGATGAATGTATAGCATGTGCACATTAATAAACAATAAAACTAAACACAAGAAATGTATGTTACAATTAAACAATTATTCAAGGTGTGTCAAATTTCCGTCAAGCTTTATTTGTACGTGATTTTAAAATTTTTTCAAAGTGCGTCACAATTTTGGACCAAGTCAACGCGAACTTAAAAAAAAATCGAGTTGTGTTAAAATCGACATCTCTTTAATGCGACTTTATGTCATTTTGCGTAATGATATTTTGTAAGGGATTAAAACGGCGAATTGCAGCCAAAACAAGGCCTGATCAGCGCACATGATTTAAAAAATGTTTTCAGGCTTCAGTCATGCCTACCGAGCATTTTCCAGAAACCACCCAAGGTTTCAAAATATACTAACCACACTATAAAAGCCAAAATGAACTTCTTTCATACAAATTTTGATGAACAAGATGTGCACATTTTGTCGATTTACGACGCCTCTGTTGTGCTAAAAAATGTATGATTATCAAGAAGGTGACCGCTAAACAAAACAATTAAAACCTTAACGTACCCTATACGAAATCTAGAATTATAACAATGTAAAAATGTGCATCTATTATCAGTGAAATCAGCTAAATCTCGTAGATGATGGCTTTCCGTCTTTTCCTTTCTAAATACTTTATCGGTTTGACGGAAATTTTAAAATTATAAATAAACAAGACGAGTAAGGTATTCTTTCCGTGAACTTTCGAACTGATCTTTCGTGTCTTAATTTTACAAACTGTTGTCATTAAGCATTGATAGGTGTGTGAATGAATGGAATCTTTATATATACACAGAGCTATTCATTGCAAGTCAAATACGGAATTGTATTGATTTTCTTGATTTTTAGTAATGGAAAGATATTGGGCGTACATAGACAATTTGATAAATAATAAAATGAACAACAGAAATAGGGAAAAATACGTAACCCTATCCAAATGACAGACCCTCAGTCGAATAGAACGCAAAACAAAACTACAGGGTAAGGAAAGTCTAACAGAAACCTAGCAGTTGGGATAGAATGGTATACAGTTGTTTCGATTTTCCCCTCTTTCGAATATCCCTTAATTATGTCTTGATTTTTCTTATATTAGTATTCAAACATCCCCATTATCTATAATCGGCTATATGAAAACCAAAAGAGTTTCACTAACAAAAGGTAGCATACATAATAATGAAGGAGGGACGGAGTATAATATAGAAAGCAGGATCAATATGTGCTCCTTTTCACTGTAAACCCATTCTCATAGCTGGTATCGTACTATTAAACAAATTAGTCAACAATATATTACTTTAGGTTTAATTGTATTGCTGCATTGATTTTCAAAGCTTATAAATATTACGGAGATATTAAATGTCTTGCTTAAAAACAACCTTTCTGGGTTACTCTTCACAGTCACCAGATTTTTGGATAGACTAATTTTTCTAAGAATTGTTTTATTGGCAAATCACGGATTACTACGGGGAATCGTAGTTACCGTAACTTACATCGGTATCTTGAAAGATTAAATCCGTTCAACCAGTTAGGAAATATCCTGAAATGGTTTAATCAAGCGAACTAAATACAGATAAAAAGTTATTGAACAAGTCTGAATTCGTTGAATGTCTTTTATTTATTATATATATATATATTTTTTTTTGATTTCAGGATAATTTAACTGAGAAAGGATGTTCAAATGACAACATATACGACTTACTTTATAATATTTTGAAAGACCAGAATGCATCAGGCTGTAACAATTTTGAGAAACCCACTGATCCAGTGACATACCGAACGGGGAGATTATTTTACGTATATGTAACACCTGTGATACTTATTATAGGAATTTTGGGAAATTCGCTTTCTCTAAATGTTTTCCTCTCTAAGAACATGCGTAGTATGTCTGCAAGTACCTATTTAGCTGCTCTATCAGCATCTGACCTATGTACACTTATATTCTATGTCACGGTTGAATGGTTGAGAAGAGGAATTGTCTATATTTACCCTGAAACAAAGATGGCATTTTTAGAGTACAATGGAGTTTGTCAAATATTGATGTATTTATCTTATATGTCAAGATTTTTATCATCGTGGCTAGTTGTAGCTTTTACCGTCGAGCGTTACATTGGCGTTTGTCACCCGTTGCGCAGACGTCACATTTGTACTAAAAGCAGCACGAGGCGGATTATATTGTCTATTTGCCTATTGGCTTGTGTATTAGTTATATATAAACCGATTCTCAGTGGAGTATATTACAGTGAAGACGGAACACAGTACTGCACAAGCGATAAACATTTTGACTTTGCATCTTTTGTGTTGGATTCTGCATTTGCTGTGACAATTACCTTAATTCCATTTAAAATAATCACTGTACTAAATGTTTTAATAGTGAAAAGATTATTCAGAACAAACAGGCAACATCAATTTACAACGGTGAGAGGTGTTAGAAGCATAAAATCTGGAAGTATCATCAGAACCGAGGAAAGTGTCATTAAACTGGAATTCACTTTCATATTGTTGGCCATATCATTCTTCTTTATTGCCTTCAATGTTCCATATTTTACAATATGGTGCAGAAATTTTATATACAACAAGCATATATCAAAACAAAATAATATGTCCCTAGAAAATATAGAGTATTGGCAGGGAGTACTGTATGTTTCAAGGACAATATTTTATATGAATTACTGTGTCAATTTCTTTCTGTATAGTATAACAGGAACTTACTTCCGACGAGAGGTTAAGTATTTGTTTACAATTAAATCAAGGCAAGGGTCGTTAGATCTGCGACACTCTCGTAATTCACAGATTAAAAACCTGGTGTCCTCGGTCTAATTCGATCAAATGCAGCAATTAGTCGGTAGGCTGAGGTCGGCTCTATTGTACATGAATTAATTGTCATATTGTTTGATTTTAAGAACTCTCACTTAAGCATTAATATAAAATTATAAGGTCGTCAAAACAAGATTTCTTCAATCAATTTACGATGTAATGAAAGTGCGTACATATTCACACTGTAAAAAAACTCGATACAAGCGTGTACACAGGCTTCAGTTCGTATAAACTTCGTGTACACACGATCATGGCATCCCACAAGCCAGTGGTCAATTCTATATTTACCATCGATAATTCATGAGGCAAGGGTTTTGTCTGTTGTTTTTAAACTCTCTCAGCCCTTTTTTTGATAAGAAACAATTAACGACATATATATTTTACATACTTAATGTATAAATTTGACACATAAAATGTAAATCCAAAGAAAATACAAGGTATCTAACTAAGAAGTTTCTCATTTTTGTAGTAACTACATCAAAATCACTGAACACTGTTATCAAACCTACTCATTACCGAATTTGGATTCATTTGTAAATCCAAACATTGATTAATTGTTGTTTGATTGCTTCCTAGGACGAGAACCAGTCCAATAATTTATCAAACACCATTCAAACAGGGTGGGGACGGGACAGGAACCGATTTTGACTGCAAATGTAAAAGATTAGGAATGGTTGGATAATTTAGCCTTCTGTAGCGACCCTTAGCCTACCCTTTTTTGAAAACAACAGAAGGAGTCGTAGCCTGCAGGTGTTTGACATTCTCCAAACAAGTACCCACTATGATCCGCGGTCAGGCTTTCAGTATTATGATCTGACACCCTTCCCCAACTAGAGGGTCTCCCCTATGCGCCATTTGGAGACATAGCTTTGGGCCAACCATTATTTGGATAACAGAGGATTAAATGATAGTAATGTTAACATAAATAAAGTACAGATTTTCTCTCTATCTTTACTATTTGACCATTACCTGTGCATTTGACAAAATATTTCTTTTATATTTTTCTAATTATTAACATAACATTCATTTCATATTTTAATTGTTTATATACATATAATTCCAATTGTGTTTTCAAAACATCATATGCGGTAATTTCATTGGCTAACAGCAACTTCCGGTAAAAAGTTTATAACTTGATAAATTCATTTCATGACATGGTGCATATGAATACGTATGCATGCAATATAGATCGTTAACATTTAATGGGTGGATTAATTATTCTTTAACGCCCAGTGGCAATCAGGTGCATATCAGGACGAGAACATGTTGATATGATAAAGAATATGATCCCTGCTTTGTACAAGACCGACGGGATGATCAGAATTTTTTATGTGCTAGTTCACTAGGTAACAGTCCGCAGGAAGACATATCACTCCATTCGAACACATTATACTGACTCTGAGCCGATCAGTCGATCGTTTCTTTTTCTCCAAGATGCCACGTGCTTGGTGGAGAAGCAGCAAATCCAATTTTAATGTCTTTGGTTTGACTGGGGATCGAACCGGCGACCTTACACAGTCGAGGCGAGCACGAGGCGGTCATTAATATTTGATTTGGTAAATACTGCTTCTTTAGAAAAACTCTACTATTTTGGAAATACTATCGTAGGGGAATCGGCAAACATTCGGCTACGAAATAAACACAATTACAGCAGACCGCTATGCCATAGCAGTATGCGATTAAAAACAAATGGTAAATAAAATAAATAATTTTAATATTCCATTGTTTATACGCTAAGAAAATACCAACTAGAAAGAAACGACACAAATACATTGAGATTGTGAAGAAATACTTATGTTATAATACCCCTTTTAATTAAGATATATCAGAATCTTATTTTGACTGATTATGTCGGCATGTACAGAATTACCCAGGCTTAAACATTATTTTAGATAAACATGTACAAATAGGCAATATTATGGTTATCTATTGGTTACATTTTTCCTCGATGGCGGGATTTTCCGATTTATTTGGTGAATAAAACATGATTGGATAAACTCTTTTAATTTTATCTTTTTTCCAATTGTCCTTAGCAAGTTGAAAATTAACACAACAGAGGAAGTATTGCTTTTCAATAAAAAAAGACGGATTTAGAAAATGAACAAAAGCATTCCTAACTTAAGTATTAGCCTGTGATGTTTGCTCAACTTAGATTTTAATATGTGTATTGAAAGGAAATGTTGTATCTGTGATATTGTTGACTTTGTTGTTTCAAAAATAAATGTATGTTTGTTTTACAACGAAATAAACACCGTATATACATGTATAAATTGTATATGAGTTTTCTTAATTTTTCTGCTTCCCATATCTTATGCATCACATACCAACAGGCAAACAAGCGAAGCTTTACATGAAAATTTAAGTAAACAGTCGAAATGTCCTAGGCATAAGATATAAACAAGACACAGTTCTGTCACATATACAGTACGCATTTTCAACAATACATGTAAATGCGAAAATCCGTAGATATATACAAATATAAGTACCTGAACATTCTCGCAGATAAGTATTATCGAACCAGTAACTATATATTAAAGACAGTTTTCTTTTTTTTTCTTGCTTGATTTGCATGGTCGTTTTCAATGATTAATTCCGCTTAAGGATGCTCGCTGGTCATGTTTTGGTCTTTTTGTCAGATTTTCGGAATCCTCGGGTTTTAATCATTTCTTAAACATGAAGTTTTTTGCCCATGAACCCCTAATTTTTCTATTATAATTTAATCATATATACCGTAAAATGGTAATTGACAAAATCTTATGAAATCCTTTCTTATTTTTTCATACATTTTTGAGAGACTGAAGTTGCCAATGCAAAGACAAGGAAAAATCCATAGAAAACCCATTTCCTGCAAATTTTCAAGGCCTAATAGCTCTAAAATGAGCACATGAACGTATATGTTTTTCTTGCTTATTTGTTTACTATTCATATGTTCTCTCAAACTAAAACACCCATTTCAAATCCTATTTATTGCCTATTAGACCAACGATCATCCTTAACGCCATACTGATGACTCATCGTCAGAACTCCTGATATTCTAAGTATACATGCACTGTACTACTAAGCTTGATATTGCTTAAATCCCTTTATCTCAATTTATGCTGATTTCGAGATAACGAGATTCAATATTCTTGGAAATGTCCTGTGCTCTACTATAGATAACGGACTAATTACTCATTTCTAGGTGTTAAAGTGGGGGTTTAAACAAGGTTTACCGGTATTACCTTATATGGTGGGTTACAAAGGCAAGGAAGTAGATATCTGTATTTACATGTGTATTGAACTAAAAAAATGTCTATGAAATATTTAATATTCAGTACGTGAGTATATGATCCTGTTTTTCTAAATCTGCCAACCTGTTTAATATGCATACAAATGACGATATCTTCTGCCATCGTGTTTGATATGCATATAAATTAAGAGATCTTCTGATATACGGAACAATCGTCTTATCTGTGCACAAAGGCGATTGTATGGCTGTTGTTTGCTTAACGTCCGTGCTTCTTCAGGACGAGAACCAGATCAACAATTCATTTAGGGGTTGGAAACAAAGGGGAACCATTATTTATTGCCATTGTAAAAGGGTGGATAGATGGGTAGGATCGGATAATTTAGCCTTCTGTAGCGGCATTACCCTATTCTTTTCGAAAACTACAGAAGGAATCTTTTGCGTGTAGGGAGTGTGGCATTCTCCAAATATGTTACCCACTATGGTCCGCGGTCAGGTTTTCCGTATTATAACCTGACAACCAATCAACGATAGGGTCGCCCCAATCTGTCATATGGGGACACTCTATAGGAGATCTGTTGGTTGAGTCCAGACAAGCCACCACAGAAACCTAAAAAAGCGACTGATAAATAAAGTTGCATTCTAGACGAAAAATATAAATATACGATAAGGCAAACACGGGAGGTTGTTTGATAGACTTCAACAGGATTTTACTTCATAATTATTTGGCTCCAACCACTCGCCTGCTGTAAATGTCCACTGGAAAATCCGGTCAATAAAAGACAAAGTAAAATGATTAGAAGAAACAGAGATATTGAAAAAATAGTAAAGCCCAATCCCAACACATCCACTATGTGTTAAATATCAGAAACTGTGTACTTACAACTAAACAAGTAAGTTTGTTTCAATAAAGATTAGGCAAGCCAAAGCTTAAATTGGGAGAGAAATTTTTTCTTACTTTTTCTTTGCAATTGCTGTTGTTTCAAAAAGTAGCTGATTTTTTTTGAAACCACGAGGCTGCGCGTAATCCAACACTTTCAAAGGATTGATCCTTAAAAAACTATAATTAGGAACAAGTGGGAAACAGCTGGAGCAACATTGTAAACACTAAGGTCATCTTAGATCCCACAACAGGCATGACCGGGAGCAACATAATTTCTCAATGAAAGCTTCTTTTAAAAAGAATAAATCATATTTCATTCGCATCTACGGAATTGTTTTTTAAAAGGGGCATCTTTATATTTTCTGAGCGAACCGATCAATGCTTTTCGATTTCCTCTCCAGATACAGATTCAAAATTTGATTTTTACTTATTTCACCTGATAGTAAACAAAATTCATTGATTTACACATGATTAGCATATGCATCAAATTTGGAATATAATGCGTTTTTAATTATGCAAAAATTAGTTATTTTCATTTAGCAATATATAAAAGAATGGCATCAAGTACTCTCCATTTCGTTACATATAAATGTATGGGACATTTCTTAAGCTAATACATGATTGTTCAATGGTTGAATTAAAGCAATATACAAACTCTCTTATCATTGTCCATTTCGTTACATATAAATGTATGGGACATTACTTAAGCTAATACATGATGTTTCAAAGGTTGAATTGAAGCAATATACAAAATCTCTTATCATTGTCCTTGTCGTTACATATAAATGTATGGGACATTACTTAAGCTAATAACTGTTTTGCAGAGAATAATGGTTCAACGGTTGAATTGAAGCAATTGATTGATGGTGGCTTAATTTTCGTTGGCAAATAATGTGTGAATTTTCAGGATAAGAACCAGCACAAACGTACATAAAGGTAATTAAGAAATGAACGTACGACTGACACAAAGGGCAAAAAATGTTGACTGCCAGTGGAAAATGAGCGGAGCTGGGTAGGATCGAATAATTTAGCCGTCTGTAGTGACAAGTAGCTTAATCTTTTTCGAGATCGTCAAAAGAAGTCTTTAACGGCAAGGAAAGGTGTATTTTCAAAGGATGTGACATTCCCGAGCATTATATATGAAGCACGGTTCTTCAAATATGTAAAATTTACTCTTGTCTACCACACTTTATTGCTATGTGCGAAGTTTCGTTTTTTTATATTTAATTCTGGCCTGTAGACTTTATCCCTATTCACAACTCTCATGACTGTGCGTGCATGGCTCTCTGAAAGGCCACGGCATTGAAATCTGCTAGGTTCTGTTTATATTGCTTAAGAGAATGTGGTATTGGTGAATAAAAAATACGACTGGTAATGCTTCTGTTTACAAAAGGAATGAAGAGGTTGAGGAAGGTGATAATAGCGAAAATGTCTGTATTAATTACATGTATACAGTTGAGATCAGTTCTAACATCTCACCTATTCTGTCAGAGAGGACGGTTCTAGAACCAACCCTGTCATAAATGGTTCTAAGGTAGAACTGTCATAAATGGTTCTAGGTTAGAACTGTCAGAAATGGTTCTAGGGTAGAACTGCTATAAATGGTTCTATGGTAGAACCGTCCATAATGGTTCTAGGGTAGATCTGTCATACATTTGTCTATGGTATAACTGTCAAAAATTGTTCTAGGGTAGAACCATTCAGAACTGCCATAAATGGCTCTGGGTAGAACTGTCGACTTTTAATGTCCGATAACTCTGTATTGATTATGGCACGTACTCCTCGTCTTTGCTTTTTCGAAACTTTGAACAATATTTTTTTGAATTATGTAGTAATATTTCACATCGATTATAATTTCAATATTAAATTTATGACCAATTTACACAAAACTGCAAAAGTACATACATGTAACAAGTAGCTATGGTGCAAGTTTTTTTTACATTTTTGTAACCCACAAGTAAAAAGATAACTGTTCTTCTGCCAGTTCTAATGAGAGGTTAGAACTGAGCTCAACTGTATCTTATTACATGTATCAGTTGCTGCTATTACGAGTAAAGTCTTCCAAACTGTTATGATATTGTAATTAATATATTTATTTATCTTGGCCTAATTTGTTTTGTGTGGCCTCATGTACAATATGCTTACATAATGCTTATAGTTGTTTACCAAATAATATTATAACTCTGCAGGTTAGAAATCACTGGAACAATAATAGATTCTGATGGAATGATTAGAACTTTCTATTTGACTTACGTAATAATTCTGGAATGATCATAATATACGATGTGTAATTCAAACTTCTACCGTATTCTAGAAGTTTCCCTTCTACAGTCTTCTATGGATTTCCGTGGCGGCTATATATACGGATTAAAGTTAGAGTTTCAGATCAGACATTAACATTCTTGTGCTCTCAGCTGGTGGGTTGATACACTTTTATTTACGTTACACGCATCATATTAGATTGCGACTGATTGGAAATAATATTCCGTTTGGATTCCCGCAACAGTGACGAGAAGAATTCCGGATAAAGAAAAGACAAAGGTCATATTGGTCATATAAAGTGTATACATACTTAATGGAGAGGTTACTTGAAAATCCTGATATAGGTATTTTTGTGACCTGCGTTTGTCACACTTGATCAACTTTTGCGTGTCGACATGCTGCATTGACAGAGATATATCCAATCTGTCTGAACCGTTTACGAGAACTGGTTTTATTGTATCGTGTTATAAAATGCATTCGGTTTTATTAAATGAAAATACAACAAACATGTATTTAAAAAAGACTTCTTACCTGCCGTGATAAGTCCTCCCATCATCAAGTCACTGTAATTTGAATAATATTTATATAAAATGATACCACGCATGTACAATCGCAACACAACAAGAATTTTTTTAATGTATGATAAAGCAAATGAAATAATATCTATTATTACATATTATGTATGATACATTGATGTCTTGCTTGTATCAGTATTAAATTAAATCTCCAATATGCTGTAACTTTTGTTGGGATTTTCGGAAATAATCATTTTTAAAAAAAATCATCAAATGCGATGAAGAACAAAATGTTTCAAAAATTAGCGCGTCACCTTATATCTCAAAAACGATAACAGATTTAGACAAAAACGGACCGAAAGTGATTTTTTTCTTTTCTAGCAAAGAACATAATAAACAAACCCCATAAAAATCAGACAAAACATACAAAAGTTAGTTAATACAGTTTAGCAGAAAATATTATTGGAGAATGTTTAATGATATATAACAATTTATTATCTTCCGGGAATAGTAAATTATCCCCGCGAACAATACCAATACCAAATGTGCATTGACTAGGTCTTGTCATGGGCATAATGATTATCCCGACCAGCAGTTTCGAAGCCATTAAGAAACACTGGTGATACATCCTGTTTTTATAGGGGTGGGACATGAACTCTAAGGATATCTGAATTTTTCTCAACGGATATAAGGGTCAATGATCTCTGTCTTTTGTTGATTTTTTAAGAGGGAATACCCCCATTCCCGGGTAATTTGTAAAATCAGTTATTGCGTCTCCTTATAGGCAATTAGAATTATATGTGGTTACGGGGTATGGAGTAAAATAGTTTATGAGATTTGAACATTGCGTATTAATATCAATTCTCTGTAAGCATCAAACAGATTCTGAAAATGTTGGCCAAGGACATGTCACATAATTCCTTTATATCATGTGTAGATGTTTAGTATATAAGGTTATTCAATATACCTCAGTATGTTTTTTCTATGTAAAAATTTAGACAATAATTTTACTATTTGGTCTGTTTCTAAACTTGAAACTATTGACCGGTCAATAGTACCGCAAACTATTGATGGGTAAAGTGTTTTTCGGTATAATAAAACACTTACTGACTGCATATTTATGGAATAGTAAGTTTATTATCCATCGATACCAATTATTGCCCTCGGCTACGCCTCGGGGAAATAGTTGGTACGACGACGACAATAAACTTACTATTCCCCTCATACCCAGTCAATAAGTATGCATTAAAAATGTCATATAAGATATTTCATTGCTACTTGTTAAAAGGGATAAACTTTTCTACGGGATTTTGTAATAATTAAAAAGTCCCCCCTCCCCTTTTTTTGTAAGGGTGTTAGGTTTTCTGCAGTTTGTTTGTCTTTTCATGTGGAAAATGAAAATATATGATTTAGGCGCAGGGATTTCAATGTTTTACGAGATAATCACAGACTAATGATTCGAGGGGTTGTGATGAACCCTTTGGTAAATTAGTCTTGTCATGGGGAATAAGAAAATATACGGTTTAGGTGTCGGGTTTCTTGCAGATTTTTGATTTGATATAATTCAAGATAATTGGTTTGAGGGGGCTAGAATGACGCCCATTGAATAATGTGTTATGCATCATTTAAAGGGAAACCGCGGTGTCGTTTATGTGCCGCTTTTATGCTGTTTCTTCATCGCGCTTGACAGTAGAAAAAGTACAAGATAATTTAACATTATTGATTTGATTGGCGTGGTGATAACCTACAGTGGAAGCGAAGTATGTGGCACTTGGTGCGTCTTGCCATGGGGAATAAGAAAATATTTGGATTAAGGGTGAGGATTTTAACTTAACGGTTTATGACTGAGAAAATTGAACAGTATTGATTTGAAGGGAGTGGTGATAACCCCTGCGAACGCGAGGTATGTGTCATTTGGTGGGCGTTACCATCGGGAAAACGAACATATATGGTTTAGGTTTGGGAATTTTAACGGTTTATGAGATAATTTACCATTATTAATTTGATGCGTGTGGTGTTAACCCGCTGGGGAAGCGAGTTATGTGTCATTTGGTGCGTCTTACCATGTGGAATAAGAAAATATATGGTTTAGAGGTGTGGGGATTTTAACAGTTTGAGATAACTTAACATTACTAATTTGATGGGAGTACTGATACGCCCCTGTGAAAGCGAGGTATGTGTCATTTGGTGCGTCTTACCATGGGGAATAAGAAAATATATGGTTTAGGATCTGGGGTTTTAACGGTTTATGAGATTAATGAACATTATTGATTTGATGGGAATAGTGATAATTCCCTGGGGAATCAAGATATGTGTACTTTGGTGCATCTTATCATGGGGAATAAGAAAATATATGGTTTAGGGTTCTGGGTTTTATGAGATAAATTAACATTATTGATTTGATGGGAGTGGTGATAAGCCCTTGGGGAAGCGAGGTATGTGTCATTTGGCGAGTCTTACCATGGGGAATAAGAAAATATATGGTTTAGGGGTTGGTATTTTAACGCTTTTTGAGATAATTCAACATTATTGATTTGATGGGAGTGGTGATAATCCCCCGGTGACGCGAGGTATGTGTCTTTTGGTGCGTCTTAGCGTGGGGAATAAGAGAAAATATGATTTAGGGGTGCTGATTTTCACTGTTTTTGAGATAATTGAACATTATTGATTTGTTGAGAGTGGTGATAACCCCCTGGTGAAAAGGTATGTTTCATTTGGTGCGTCTTACCTTGGGGAATAAGAAAATATATGGTTTATAGGAGAGGGGCTTTAAATTGATTATGAGATAATTGAACATTATTGATTTCATGGGAGTAGTGATAAGCCCCTGGGGAAACGAGTATGTGTCATTTGGTGCGTCTTACCATGGGGAATAAGAAAATATATGGTTAAGGGGCGGGAATTGTAAAGGTTTATGAGATAATTGGACATTATTGATCCCATTGGTCATATAGTAAATCCCTATCCTCTTTGAACTGCTCATTATACGTCTCAGTGATCCCCATCAAAACATTATAGTATTAGGTACATGTAGAAACATTGATCTTTCACAATGAGAAATCTCAGATCCATATCGGACGGGTTATTGTAATAATAATAATAATAATCAGCATTTATATAGCGCCCTATATAATAACAAAATCACTCTAAGGCGCTTTACAATAATGTACATAAAAAATTAATGAAAATACTGCTAAAATTATCTAAAAGCAATAAAACTACTTACAAATTTCAAAATTTCAAGACAGAAAATGTAAGAGCAGCTAAAATGTTAAAATGCTAAAACTATCAAAAAAGCAATAAAACTACTTACAAATTTCAAAATTTCAAGAAAAAATTATAAAAGTACCTAAAATGTTAAAAGTATATCTAACTTAAAATACGTAAGTAGGCAAAAATATCACACACAAAATATCACAGTAGTCAGAAATCACAAGTACACTAAGAAAATGCTAGTCTGTAAAAATATGCTTTCAAATGTTTCTTAAAGCATTCAACAGATTTCAACAGGCGAAGTTCCAGAGGTAGAGAGTTCCAAAGAATAGCAGAGGAGTGATTGAATTGTCTTTCACCAAAAGTTTTAGTACGAACTCTAGGTTGTTCTAATCTGAGAGTACCATCCGACCTCAACGCTCTATTGGATTCCTTAATGTTAATAAGATCTTGTAGATATTCCGGTGCGATTCCATGGATAGCCAAAAATGTCAAAACTAGAATTTTGAATTTCGGTCTGAATTCTACCGGAAGCCAGTGCAGTTTAGCTAAAACCGGGGTTACATGATTTATCTTCTTTGTTTTTGTCACTAAGCGAGCTGCCCTATTCTGAACTCTCTGCAGTAAGTAAGTAAGTAAGTAAGTAAGTAAATTCTTTATTTATCGAGGGTTACTCAATTAGACTTAATCTAATTTTCATTGAGGCCCTCCAAACATCCATTAACAAAATCAAACACATTCATACAATACACATTCACATAATAATAATCAACAAATTATAAACAATATATAATAAACGTATATAATTAAGATATAGTACATTTTCCTTAAACTCCATTAAGGAAATATTTAAAACAATGTTCCTTAAATATGTTAATATTTCGAGAATTTTTTATGCAATATGGCAAATCATTCCAAATTTTAACTGCTGAATACTGAAAGGATTTTTTATAAAAATTTGTATTTGGTCTTTGTAAGAACAAATCATCATTTACTGAAGATCGCAGATTATAATTGTGAACTTCACTAACAGTTTGTAAAAATAGATACTCTGGAACAAGACCATTTACTACTTTATACATTAGCACAGATTTTTGATATTTAACTCTTTCTACAAAAGGTAACCAGTTCAGAGAAGAGAACATAAAATTTGAAGGAACTGTATTATCACATTCTAATATAATTCTTGCAGCTCTTTTTTGAAGCTTAGTAATTCTGTCTGAATCTTTTTTAAGTACATCACCCCAAATAGAACTGCAGTAGTCCATATATGGTAATATATATGAGTTATAGAACAACTGTCTAACATAAATTGGTAAAAAATGTTTTAATTTATTTAAAAGTGCAATTTTGGATCATATAATTTTACATACTCTGTTTACCTGATCTTCCCATTCTAAGTTTTCATCAATATCAATGCCAAGAAGTTTATGACATTTGACGTTTTCAATTTCGGTTTCATCAATTTTGATGGAAAGCTCAGGTAATTTAATAAGTTTTCTTTTGGAGCCAATGGTCATACATTTAGTTTTGTTAGCATTTTGTTAGCAGTCGTTCCAAGTGACATTTGTTGATGCCAAACAATAAACTATTTCCGTAATCTAATCTGGAAGTAACTAAGGCGTTTACAAGTGTTTTACATGAACTCATAGAGATGAAACGTCTGATTCGCCCAATATTGCAAAGATGATAGTTGCAGAATTTCGCCACAGATGCGACTTGTTTTTCCATCGTGAGGCACTGATCAAAATGCACACCAAGACTACGAACTGATGTAGAACTGTTAATCAGACTTTCTCCTACTTTGAGTTGGAATGTAGGCATCTTTTTAGACTGATTTTTTGTTGTAAATACAATCATTTCAGTTTTGTCTTCATTAAGTTTCAGTAGATTATTTGACATCCATGCGCTAATGTCACTCAAACACTGCTCCATACGTTCAACATAATCGGTCCAGTCATCTTTGGGCTTGATCACCATGTAGACTTGAGAGTCATCGGCATAGCAGTGATAGCTAAAACCATGGCGAGAACATATATGACCAACAGGTCGCGAGAAAAGACAATATAATTTCGGTCCCAACACAGATCCTTGTGGAACCCCGAAGGGGAGATGGCAAGGGTCCGACATGTCTGATCCGATCACTATTCGCTGATGCCTGTTGGTTAGATATGAGCGAATCCACTTCAGTGCTTGTCCAACTATGCCATAAGACGATTCCAAGCGTTCGAATAAGATTTCATGATCAATTACATCGAAAGCCGCAGACAGATCCAGTAGAACTAGAACGACTGACGATTGTCCATCTAAGGCTTCCGTAATGTCATGGTTGACTCTGAGCAGTGCTGTCTCGGTCGAGTTACAAGGTCGATAGGCTGATTGTAAAGGATCACGAAGGATGTTGTTATCGAGATGTTGATCTAAGCGTTTATCGACAACTTTTTCCGTGACTTTAGAAATGAAGGATAGATTTGATACTGGTCGGTAGTTCTTAAAAACTTCCTTATCAAGTCCAACCTTTTTCAGCAACGGTCTAACTAAAGCTTGCTTGAATGTCAATGGAACTTCCGCTTGCTTAAAAGAAGTGTTTATGATGTCACAAATAAACGGAAGGACGGATTGCTTGTTGTCTTTCACAATATCCGTTGGGATTGGATCAAGCTCACATGCTTTGTTTGGTGCCTTGCTTATGACTTTCGCCAATTCATCGACATTTGTGATGGTAAAATGTGATAGCGGGTGACCATTGAATGGAACATCTTCGTTGAGTGATAGATCACGGTTAAACGCACTCCGGGTACGAAGATTTTCTCTGATGGTAGCAACTTTATTGATAAAAAATGTCGAGAAGGAGTTCGCTAATTCCATGTTTGTCGCTGCAGATGGTAGAATAACCTCATGTTGTTTACCCATTAGTGAATGCGATAGTTTGAAAAGTTTTTTCGTGTCACTGCCACATTCGTCAATTTTATTTGAGAAGTAGTTCTGTTTGGTTTGATATAATAATTTTCCAGTGGCACTACACTTTTCTCTGTACAATTGACGATAAATTTCAAGGCCCGTGCGACGATAAACTCTTTCCGCTTTTCTTCTCTCACGTTTCGACTCGTGAAGTTCATCAGAGTAAAATTGCGTATTTGGACGAACAATCAACGACTTGGTTTTAACTGGTGCATGCTTATCTGCAACAGAACGGAGAGTAGAATTGTATTGATCAACTAATTCATCAACGGAAGAGTCGTCTTTCACATCAAAAACAATATCGCCTTTCAGTTCTGTACGATTTACCTTTTTCCAGTTCCGAAAAGAGATCGATTTTCGAATCGGTGGTGGTTTCGTGCAAGCTAGTTCGGCTCGAATCGCAAGATGATCACAACATGAGTTGCCATTTGAATCAAAAAGATACGGATCATGGACAATTGGCTTGTTTGTCACTATTGCTGATTCAGATCTCGTAATGAATAAGTCCAGAATATGCCCACGATTGTGTGTAGCTGTGGATACATGTTGCGTTAGATTATGATCGTCCAAGGATTGTAAAAATTTCAAAGCGTCAGTATCATTTTTGTCGTCTACATGAAAGTTGAAATCACCAGTAATGATGACGTCTTGCGAAGATAAAAGAATCTGGCCAAGATATAAATTCCATTGATCAAGGAATGCAGGAACTTTCAGACCATTAGATTGCGATGGCGGGGGCCTGTAGATGACGCATAACTTGACACATTTCTTTCCGTAATTCAAAGTAAGTTCCATATGTTCAAACTGATCAAGAACTAAAGTCGACGGTAAATACTTGATATCTAGACCCTTCCTGTACATTACCGCAATACCGCCACCTCGACGGTTAATTCTATCAAGATTAACAAAGTCATAACCACTAGGAATCAGTTCGTGTTTGACAGAACCATCCACGCTTGATCCCAACCATGTTTCGGTAATTGCAAAAATGTCATATTTATTGGAAGTAACGTAGTCGTTGATAGCAAGAGACTTGTTTTTAACGGATCGACAATTTAGAGCAGAGAAGAGTAAGTTGCATGGATTGTGCTTGCATGGCTCAGCAGGACTAAGTCTTGTTCTGAGTTGTGGTATTGCAGCAAGGTTATCTTTGTTCACACCAAGTTTTTGTGGCAATCTATGTTTTGGTTGCTATAATTGAAAGTCTTACTTGTAATGACTGGAATAGCATATCTCTTTTTGCCGGCTCTAGTGCCCCGTCTGGTCCTCCGTAGATACGTATTACACAGGTGAATTACATTGTTTAGTATATTAAATGGCTGACTGACCACTGTTGATATTCTCATTGATAAATTAATTGTTATGAATAAGTTCATTGCACATTAATATTCCTTGGAAATGTCAAATATTAGTCACAAATATATTAAAGTTCTGGTATATATAATCCAAATTGTAAAATAAGTTGTTTATCATTGCATAAATGCACTTTATATCGGAGCGATTTTGGAGCTGCCAACAAGGGCGCTAACATTACATATTGTAAACTCGAACGAACAAAATCGGAAATGAATTAAAAAATGTTCGATAAAAATCGCAAATCAAAATATATCAGTCTCTCACTTCGTTTGGGAAACATAACAATGTACACACATCTACTTGTATTTATACCGTGCCTTGAGAGTTATGGTAACATAATTTGCCATATCTCTGCTACCAATTCACTGGTGGGAATAATGGAAACTATTTGATAACTTTATCAGGAAATCCTACGTATGCTTAGCAGATGTAGGGTTCAACCGTTTTCACGAATACTCAAATATGTTCTCTTTTTGTACCCTTACCCTTTGTCATACGAACGCACTATAAAAAACCAAATAATGAACATAATACATTTTGTACCCATTCTTTATATTTCCGAAGAAGTGTCTATATGTACTTGAACCTATTTCTTTTTTCTACGAAAATCAAATTTCAAGGCATCTAATTCTTTTCGTTGTCTTTATAAGTCTTTTTTCACTACATGTAAGTGTATCGTCGAGGACAAACAGTTTTGCCTATACAAAAGGAAGTAATATTTCCAAAATATTCGTTGATTTTTTTTTCTTTTCTTTATCTTAATATTTGTGTCGAAATAATCTAAACATCCTAATCTAACTAGTAATTTTATTGACAATAATGTCAGTCAAATTTTATATGACAAATCAAATTACTGATAATGTATTTCTCTTCCATTTCCTAATTCCTAGTGTGTATTTGAACGCATTGAGTTTTAACAGCTGATCTTTAAAAATCCTGACAAAGCTGTCGTATTCTGTGTAAAATATCCTTTATTATCGTGATATTTTCAACAGACCTCTGGTCGTTAACAGATACATTGTAATTTTCTTTATTCTTTCCTGTAATGTATCTTTTTTATAGTGTAAGATCAACATTAAAGTCGGCATTGATCATCTTTTACAGTTCAACATTTAAAAACGTCAGTAATAAACATATTTCCACTTTATTTCCTTGTGTAAATTTGAACGGATTCTGTATTAACAGCTCATCTGCAGAAGGTCGGATTCGATCAACGGCCAGTTCAACCCATAAACAACCAGAAAACAATTTTGCTGCTACGTAATCTAGGGATAAGAGCAAAGGATGGGTCGGCCCGGTGACTGTAATGTCTCCGGAAGGGATGATAAGTCTTCCTGGGGACTGTTACCTCGTGTGCTAGAAGGTTAAAAATACGGACCAGCGTGTCTGTATAGTACAAAGCAGAGCTCATATTCATATTACGCCAATATATTTTCGTCCTGATATTTATGTAATAATTACCAGTTGACGTTAAAATATAATTAATACACCCACAAAACAGCTCTTGATATAATGATGGAATCTCATATATATATATATATATATATATACATCTGAACACTTAACCCAACACTGTTGAAATCAAATACTAATACTGTCAAATTTATGTCCATCCTCGATCTTGTTTGATCTCGATTGTCTTAATTTTTACAATTTCGAAGATTTGAAAAAAGAGATTAACACAATAAAACTACTACATCCTGCCGTTCAGTCAATCTTGATAGTTATGAACGTAATATGCAATGTGTAACTGTGCATAATCGATCCAAATCTTCCCTATCCGATCTAGTTTAAATGCAAGACTACCACATATTATGTTGATGTGATCTTGCTGTCTTGATTTTACTTGAAAGTATGGAAAAGCATAAAGTCAGGATAAATAATAATACCATAATGTTTATTTAATTGTGTCACTAATGTACAAAGATGCCACTTACGCTTATCAGTCAAACTATACTATACAGTATTCATAAATTTCATAAATGTGCATGGAAATTGTTTTGAGAGAGGTAATTTGTTAATAGTTACGGGGCATGGTAGAAAATAACTTTATTAGTAGACAGCGATTGTATCAGTACCCAACAATGGAATGAGCCCTCGCGTTTCAATGGCACAGGCAATGAATAAAGGTAAGAACAGTTGTGATGCCAATTGCTTCAATTGTCTATGTCAGGATTATTACGCATGGTTGAGAGTGTAACGCACCAAATCACACTCACGCGATTAGCACGTTACACGCACGCGATTCGAACGTTACATGCAAACCACATGTTGCACGTTACACGATACACGATTTGCGATTGTGCGATTTCTAAATATTGTGTTTGTAAGGTACAGACGGAATATAACGAAACGAATTAATTACATTTTATGCCGGATATGAATAGCAGTGAAATATTCAAAATACATCTGATTTTAAATAAATAAGTACGTTGAAAGGAAGCCGATTTTAAACGGTCAACATTAAACTTTTTTCATAAATAAGAAATATCTATTTGTATATGCTACTTTTTTAATGGGAAATTTATCAAATTTCCAACTTTAAAACAGAAATGTGAAATTATATTTTTGATTTATTAAAAATCAATTAATCTTTCCATGTTATTTTTACCTAATTAGCTATGGCTTATTAAAAAAAATGATATGGTAAGAATAAAGTTAGCAGTAAAATAAACATTATGTCAGAATATTTTATGGCTTTTTTTTAAACAAACGACACCATGTCATGTGGATTTGGTCCACAAACAACTATTGGGGAACTTATTTACTTCTATATCTACCTAAGATAGACAATGTTTAATGGTTTAATTATAAGATAAATGGTAAAAATATTGTATTTAGTTAGTTATTATATAATATATTATATAGTATTATTAAATGGGTGTTTTGATATTGATCCTGAATTATGTCCAAGTACAGTCGTATTGGATCGAGTATAGCTTTATGGCCCGAGGCAGCGGCGAGGGCCAATACAGTTGCAGGAGAACCAATACGACTGTACGAAGGCATACTACAGGATCAATATCAAAACACCCATTTTAGGATACTTTTATTAACCAGTGACTTAAAATACAGTATAAATTGTCTATTTAATACAATCCCATGTGTCTGAGAACGGGTCATTTATACAGATTTTATACAGAAATCGTAACTGGTCATTACTACAGAAAATCCTGTATACTTGGTTTATCAACAAAAATATGTAACTGTCAGATTTCTTAGGTAAATTAACAGGTAAATAGACATTTTATCTTCATAGGACCTCTCAATCCCTTGTCTAATAAGATGTTGTTTTAGCCCAGTAGTCGTCCGGGCAATAAAATCTCTTGGGAACATAATAATCAAACAATTACTTATGTGAAAGATGTACTATGAAGATATAAATTAATAAATGATATTTGTCAAAAAATTAAAAACTTTGCCAGATTTCAAGAATAAACAAATGACACCATAACTTTCCCTTCTTGAGTAGGAATATACCAGCATCGCCTGCATATGGCGTCTACGTTTCTCAGCTTATCCTATATTCAAGGTCATGCTTGAGTTACTATGACTTTCGACAAAGAGGATTACTGATGTCACTTTTTTTTAATTCATTCTTTTCAAACCGAATAAATTGAATAATTCACAATAGTAATAGAAAAAAATAAAATCTGTGCGGGATTACTAATATCAATATTTTCAAATATTTGACACCGATGAAAGTTCGTTAAAACAATATTTTAATTAGAGTTCGAAATGTGCTCCGATTTGAATTCACACGTTTTAATATCTGTATCGAGGAATGAAATCCCATACACGTTATACGATTCAAATCGCACGTTTCTTACCACACACAAACCGCACGCACACGATTCGGACGTTGCACGCACATGATTCATGTGCACACGTTACATGCACTCGTGTTGCACGTGACGATTTGTTTGGTGATTTACACTATCAACCAAGTGTATTTCATTTTTGCAGATACTGCAGATACTGGGATTGTATCCCATAAATTATCTTTTCTGGCATAAGGTGTAATGTATATAGCAAAAAGGACAACATTTACCCGGACAAAAATAGTGGGAAAATATATCAGAAACATCATTAATGTATGTGGAAGATGATAAATTGGGGAATGCCGCACCCCCTTCTGTAGTTTTGGAGTAGGCTAATGCTGATACAGAAGACTAAATTACCCAACCCTACCCATCCATCTACCCTTTTACAGTTTAGAAAATTGGTTCCCGACCCACCCCTTTCTGAATTGTTTGATAAATTGTTGAACTGGTTCTCGTACTAAAAATATTTGGCACTGGACGTCAAGCAAACGAAAAATGAAATCAATTAATTCGCTGATATGTCATTGTTAAACCTTCACAGCTATCCTTGTATTATTTGTTCTTACAATTGATGTGATATCAATTGGGAGATACCATTTCGCAATGAGTATCGTACATCTAGAAGAAATTCATAACTGACGGAAAATATATCATTATCATTTTAAAACATAGTGTGCTAATACATCCAATGTTGAAAGCCTTTAGAACTAACATTATCAGATCATAATACCCCTTTGTCACACATCAGATTTAATTTATAAACGGTGTGCCAATTTTTGACGCTCAGTAAAAATATTATTAAAATTAATTATAAATTGTTACACTTGGGAATCACGTAGACACATTTAACACAGACAAATATGAAGAGGTAAGAAATGTATTACCTTGATAATCGAATGTCTATGCCTTTGGGGGTTTATTCATTTACTAATATATTTGTCATATATCCGGAAAGAAAAATAAAAGAAAAGGACTGTGTGCCAAATAATCAGCAGTAAGTAAATAATAATAAAAACTAAACCTAAAAAGCATGGATTGATGAATTATTGTTTAACGTCCAGTGGCAACCAGGTGCATATCAAGACGAGAACACACTGTTATGATAATGAATATGATCCCTGCTTTGTACAAGACCGACACGAGGAGCCGGAATATTAATGTGCTAGCTCACGAGGTAACTGTCCACAGGAAGACATATTACCCCACTAGGACACATTATACCGACTTCGAGGCAAAAGTTGATCGTTGCTCTTAGTCCTATATGCCGCGTGCTTGGTGGAGAAGCAGCAAATACCTATTTTAATGTCTTTGGTTTCACCCGGTCGAGGATCTTCCCCACTCGAGGCGGTACAACTGAAAAGGTATGTTGTTGATAACGTAATGTTTTAAAATTTTAAATCTGTACCTCTCATAATGCTATTGTATACAGATGTAATAACTTTAACTTAATGTGGTTACTATAATACGCTGGGGTTTTAGAAAAGCTCGTTTACAATCTCTCCCTTTTTCGTTCACCGTCTTGGTTGCGGAATGTAGTGGGTTCGATCCCTGTCTGGACAAATTAAAGACATTAATATTTATAATTGTCATGTCTTTGAAAAGGTTATGCACGGCATTTTTTCACTAGTGAACATTTGTAAACTTTATTTTAAAACCTCTGAACCAAATGAATTGATGCTTGATATCAAAACTACATGAATGAGCAAAAGAGAATTTTCAGCTTTTCGTTCCGTTTGAAAATTTCGGTTTTCAGCAATTCATTTTTGCTAGATGGGTTGCAGGTCTAGTTACCTTTTGTGTTTTTTTTTTTTTTTTTTTTTTTTTTTTTGTTTGTTAAAGGTATGACGTTTTGCAATCAAGAATGTTCCCAATTTTTATTTAAGCCAACATTTGCCTGGCAGTAGAAAATACCATGAAATGCTTTAAACTATGGATTCCGAATTCAATTATTTAACTTAAGAATATAATAAAAAGGACAAATATACCTAAGGAGCAATAAAAAAAAACGTAATCCATTGTACAGACAAACGAACAAGCACAACAAATAAACATAGAAAACTAAAAACCAATGAACAACAAGAACTCCTATAAAAACCAGGGGTGAACCTATGTGCTCCGGAAGAGTAAGCAGTTCCTGCTCCGTATACGGCAACCGTCGTTAAGTTCAACAGTCAATCCTGGGGAAGTCATAAACCGGTGGAGGCACATGAAATGTTACAACAGTGGGAACAGGTCCAACACCATCTTAGATATTGGAACACTGTAATGGTCAATCAATTCGTGATGATGACCGTAAAATTTCCTAAGTGATGACATCAACTTATCCCTATAATAATATAATGTTACTCGAAAAAAAAAGACGAGCTCATTATAAAAAATGTGGAGGGAAAATAAAACTTTACTCTTTTTATTAAACTTCACCCAATATAAAATTGAAGATATATTTCCCGTTTGAAATTTGGAACAGTTTGCAGATTAATAGGTTCGTACATGAATTCAAAGTGAAGACTGGAAAATCTTCAACGAATTTTCAAAATTCACATTGTTCCCGAGTGGACCGCAGCGGAACGAGGTGAAATACGCCGAATTTTAAAAACAAGTTGAAGACTTTCCAGTTCTTCACTTTTGAACGAGTATTAGTACGTATTTGTCCTTTAATACTCGAATTTTAGGTTTCCTGTACATAGGTAACTTCATGGAGCACAGTCGACGAAGTTGAATAACGTTACTTCTGATTGGACAAACATTATGATCGGACGTCAAATAGTGGGATATCCATGCATCTTCCATGGGTCATGTCCCACTGAAAACAGCCATTTATGGGAGAATAATAATGTCTGCAGCGTTCCCACATCGTTTACTTTGAAAAGTTTCCCTGACTCTTCCAGTTGTAATTCAGAACGTTCCATGACCTCATCCCAGTCAGCAAGCCAACGATGGGCCAACGTTGACCCAACAAATTTGTGTTCGTTGGCCCAACGATGCCAAACAATGTTGGCCTAACGTTCTTAATGCAAAGTGGGCCAACGTTGCACTAACATGTTGGCATATTGTTGGCCCAATGTTGTGCTTTATTCATACTTAAATTGGGCCAACGTTCGTCCGATATCAACTAAATGACAATGGCCCAACGTTGGACCAACACCATATATTGTTGTTGTAACAATGGGCCAACGTTGGGCCAAAGTAATAAATGTTTGGCATGAAATTTGATTAACGGTGAGCCAAAATTAATTATTTCTGATGATACTATCCCAACATTATGTGGACAGTTTACCATAAATTTACCAACGTTGACCAACAATGTTTTTAATGCAAAGTGGGCCAACGTTGCACCAACATGTAGCCTTTGCCCATAATATCCAATATATGATGTCGCAAATAAGGAATAATATACAATATAAACATAAAATTTTCGGATATTCTTAAGTATACATGTAAAATATACACATCCAAAAAGATACTAGGGAAAATCAGGCAAACTTACACCCTTATCGTATTTTCAAACTACATATCCACTGAGCTCCTGACAGTCCCGTACAAGACTTTGTGAAGCAATTCAATTGAAATTAAATATCCAAAATAAAACTGTCCAAAAATAAAAAATAAACCTCTTAAGCATACAACGAAAAGCATTATTGTAAACTGATGCAGGTACATAAAACATGTTTGCTCTCAAATTTGTTTTATTTGTTTCCCAAATGCTACAGGTAAAATAATCGAAATCACCAAACATATAAATAAAATCATTGTATAACAGGCCATCACATCGTCTAAAAGATTTGCTGAAACATAGGAGATGATCGACTCACAATTATGGGAATACAGAGTGACCGTCACATGTTCAGTTTCACATAATTTTATTTCGGATTCATTTTGTTAGAAATTTTCGAGCCATGAAACATCCGGAATACAAGTTATTCTCTTTCTGGGAATAAAAACGTTTCAGTTTTACGATCTCCATTAAAATTTATTTACATGTAAATTGGTATTGTTTATGAAATCCGTTTCAATATTGTAAATATATATATATAATCCCGCTGTTGAATACACATTTTATTTTTAATAATTTTGTAGTTTTTAAGTTATTAAGTTTTTTGTCACAGCAGGTCTCATCAAATGTTATCATGCAGGTGTCATTTTAAGTTTAAAACTTCCCGCACATAAACGACTGTAAAAATGTTTATCTGCTGCATTTTTCAGGTCCACTTCACAAATTCTATTAGGTTTCATGGCATTTCTGCACATCTATCAGAATATTTAAATGTCAGTTGTTGTCGTATAAATGTCGTCTTTATCCGATTTCATGTGATAGATTTCAAAATAATCTCTCAAGTTCTCGTGATGAAATTCTAAAATCACGACTGTAGGAATAACCGAAGAACACAAAAGAGAAGGAAATTCTACGTAAATAAATTAAAACGAAAAATATCTACTATATTGATTAAGGATGCTCGCTGCTCATGTTTTGGTCTTTCTGTCAGATTTTCGGAATCCTCGGGTTTTATCCATTTCTTAAACATTATTTTTTTTGCCCATGAACCCCCACTTTTTCTTTTATAATTCAATCATATATACCTTAAAAAGTTTATGAAATCCTTTTTATTTTTTCATACATTTCTGAAGTTGCCAATGCAAAGATAATGAAAAATCCAGAGAAAACCCATTTCCCCCAAATTTTCAAGGCCTTATAGCTGTAAAATGAGCTCATGAACTTGCTTTTTTTTTCTTGCTTATTTGTTTACTATTCATATGTTCTCTCAAACACCTATTTCAAATCCTATTTATTACCTAATAGACCAGCGATCATTCTTAAATACATGTTATAATTATATATCGAGAAATACATTTGGTATGTTTTGGATAGCATGGCGGGTGACCTGCAGGAAGCAGAGACTGCTTACTCTTCCAGAGCATCTGAGTCTACCCCCGGTTTTTTGGTGGGGTCCATGTTGTTCATGTGTTTTTAGTTTTTAATTGTAGTGCATGTATTGTTTTGGTCTTGTCTTCGTTGTTCTCCGGAGTTTGTCAGTTGTTACGATTTTTCTCTCCTTCGAATATGCCTTTGGTATTTCTTGACTTTACTTGCTACAGGAAAGTTTATTGAACAGTTACCTATATATGCGTTGGTTTCATACGTAACCTTCTTCCATGGAATTTTACTTCAAATATGAAATTATTTATTACGAAATTAATGACTTTCATTTCCTTCAAATTTAAAAATTATTTATTAAGAAATTAATTACTTTCATAGAAGCTATCAACAAAAATATTATTTTACAGTATGCTAACACGAAAAAAATAATAATCCATTACACATATAGGTAAAGGAATTGGACAAATTTCAATTACAAATCTCAGATATTTTACATGAGGTCTTAGAGACAATTCTAACATCTACTAACTAACTCATACAAACTTTTATTAAATGTGCAAGTGATATGTTATAGTAAAATTACAATATTAAAAATAAACTTAGAATTATTTTTGTGAATTCAGCCAAAACTTGGAAAGTAAAAAAAGAAATAACTCTGATGACTGACTCAGACCTGTTCAACAATTTGCAGAACAATAATTTAAATATTGTTCATGAACAATGTGGATATTTGTTGCAACCCACGGATGCAATATCTCAAATGTGCCTGAAAAATCGTTTCCTTGGTAGACACGGTTCAATAAAACCAGTTCAATTGTTTTTGTCACGTATTCCCTACAATTGGATATTGAGGGTGTCTTGTATTTAACATAAAGGGCATAAAATTACTTTTAATTTTTTCTGAAGATATTGTACGATAACAGTAGTTATCATTACTGCATCAGAACAAAAGAAGATGGTTAGATTTCATTAATTAGTTACTGTGATTATGTCATAGAAGATCAATCCACAGAGCTGCCTAGCGCGTCCCCAGATGGCGGATAGGGGATACCATTTCATTGGGGAATTGCCAGGTCATAATACGGAAAGCCTGACCGCGGAAAATTGATGGTAACGTATGAATGACACGATCCCCTACGCTAAATTCTTCTTCTGTTGTTTCGAAAAAGAGTTGGCCGATGCCGCTACAGAAGGCTAAATTACCCGACCCCATCAACCATACTCATTTACAGAGGCAGTCAAAATTGCTTCCACTTTTGTGTCCCATCCCACCCTATTTAAATTGTTTGTTACATTTTTCAGCTGGTTCTCATCCTGAACAAGCATAACATATTTGCCACTAGATGTTAAGCAAACAAAAATATATCAACAAATCAAAAATAATTGGCTCATATGACATGAAAAATTTTAATTAAGATTTCAGATTCGAATGTGTATCATTTTTATTTTGCAATGGTCGAACTTTCATTTTTTTTCAATTATTGTACAAAATTCCTTTCCATTGCATGATGCAACTTCAAATATTTGAAGAAAATTGAGATTTTAACAGAAAAAAAACTATGAGCAACAGCCTTGCCCGAACAGATTTTTAATATAATTTTTGTCTCATATAATCAAGTCAGTGAAATATCATTTTTGGTAAGGCTGTTGCTCATTTCAAAATATTGCCTCAAAACTTCAAAAATGAGAAAAAATTGGTGGTTTTTTATTTATTTCTTCACAATTAGCCATCTTTGAAAGCATATTGCCTTTGCCGTTATTACAGAAATTTCTTGTTGAACATAAACAATGTTTCTTAAAATGTACAAGTTTAAGAGTACTTGACGATATTTTTGGTTGTGGACGTTTAGGGGCCAAATATCAGGCCAAATCATATCATGCCTTTTTGGCGATGTAGCCAATATGTTCTTATTCTTTTCATCTCAGTACAGTTTCAAGTACATGTAATTATCACGTACAATGTAGTTGCAGAACAATCAATTTTGGCTTAGAAGTAATGTTATATATTTAAAATAGACTAATTTAAAAGAATATGGGTAAACCATACTACATTGGCTAGAGGTATAAAGGGAGGGTTGAGATCTCACAAAACATGTTTAATCCCGTGACATTTTTGTGCCTTTCCCAAATAAGGAACCTCTAGCCCTTGTTGTCTTCTCTGTTTTTTTTAAGTTTTGTTCATTTTTATGTTTCGGAGTTTAGTTTGCCGTCTATTTTGCTGAACTTGTATACATTATTGTTTAGGGGCCAGCTGAAGCCCACCTCCGAGTGCGGGATTTTCTGGCTGCGTTGAAGACCCATTGGTAGCCGTGAGCTGTTTTCTACTCTTTGGTCGGGTTGTTATATCTTTGCCATATTCCCCGTTTCCATTCTCTATTCTATATAAACACAACCTATTTATTCCTAGCTCATAACACCCGGTAAAAGTAATTGTATTAATTTGTCCTTAATCCTGTGAGTGATGACATAAATCGACGGCTGAAGCAAAATAACATACATTTTATGAATCTTTTAAAACTGATCATGACATCTTTCTGATAAAGGAAATGAAATTATGCTGTAAATTTAATAGTTATGGAACTAAGACAGGGTTGTAATTTATTTTACACATTTATGTTATATTAACACGTCAAACGATGGAATTAAACCTTATGATAATATATTCGAACCATATAGAAATTCACGGACGAAATAGGTTAATGTGCGTAAAACTGTGACCTTGGATCAATTTCCAATTTTGGAAATCACGACTTATATGTACTTTTATATCACATACATAGGCTTAACACTGTTGACCAAAGGTAAATTCTTAAAATGTTCACATGCATTAAACTTGGTAATATATAATTCGACAAGTATCTATCAGTGATGTTTCCTAAACGCTACCGTATTAATTAGACATTTCAGAGTCCTTAAAATTAACATGGAGGGTTAACAAGGATAATTAAAAAATCTAAATGGTACTAGAATTCTGGCTAAAAATATTTCTATTGATGTGTTGACATGAAATATTGTATAATGTATTTAAATGTATAATCGCAAAACGTGTTTGTTGTACGTGTACTTTTCATACGTACATGTAACTTACGTTTTCATTTATAAACGGAAGTGATATTTAATGTGTTTGAAAATAGATAATTATTAAAGTTTGAATGTCTTTGATTAGACAAAATACAATTACACCGATTTAGCTTGCAAAAAAGTCATACCAATCAAAGCTTGCAAAATACTTTAATGAAAAAAAACTATGCCGAGAGTTATGACAGTCATTAGAGTAAAAATTAAAAAAAAACAATAAATATAAATGTTGGCATAATGAGTTCTTAACATACTTCAAAATGAATATTTCAATCCACAGACAACATATAAACTTACTATAATTTATGATCTATTAACTTTATATTAATTACAATGTACAAAGATATGTCTCAGATTTATTCTATATTTTTTCTTTTGATAACTTATCTGTAAATATTTTAAAAATAATTATTGCCGGATGAAAAATGTCAAGAGAAAAATAAGATACAGAGGCTTTTTTGTAGCCGCGAGACGAGATCTCCTTTATCCTAATTGGTATTAAGTATCAAAGAATTGTATTTCATGTGATAGAACCTTTATCATAATATGTAGGATAATTAATTTCTGATAGAATATCCTACTTTATAATCTAAAGTCTGAAATTACCATCCATTTCCACACTAAATACAAAAATTACATGAATGCTCTCAGTGATAAATAAATAACAAATTCTGAAGACCATAACAAAAGCAAACTTCCCCTTATTTCTGTACATTATAGGGGGCCTAGTAATGGTCTGCATACGTCTGTCCGTCCTCGGTCCACCCATCCGTAGTACCGTCCGTCCATCACAATTATTTTTCAGCGCAAATTCGTCTGTCCGTCCGTCTATTCGTCCGTCCGTCACAGACATTTGTCAGCGCAACTTCTCTGGAACCCATGATTTGATTCCGTTCAAATTTTGTGGGATTGTTAGTCACCTTTTGTTCTTGATTCTATTATACTGACATTTTAATTCGACAAACTCTACCATAGTTATGGGACTTTAAACTTTTTTCTGCATTCGACACTATAGAAAAACTTCATCAGCGCAACTCCTCAGAGACCGCTGATCGGATGTCGTTCAAATTTTGTACGACTGTTAGTCACCATATTTTCTGGATCCGATCGCACTGCCATTTTGATTTGACAAATTTTATTGAAGTTATGGGACTTTAACTTTTTCTACATTCGACACAATAGGAACATTTTGTCAGCGCAACTCTTCTAATTTAGCTTTGTTGACTACATAATATGGGCAATGTTTTATTATCATACAGTCACAGTAATTACAGTATTTAACTTATCATCTAATATTGTGACAACCACATAATGTATCTGTCCAGTGGATTTCACGAAAAAATATCGGAGATACATGGTAGCCCTAAATATTTATATACCTTTGAACACTAACCTAACACAGTTAAAATCTGATTGTAATACTGTCAAATTTTTGTATTTTTGTCAAACCGTTGAGACACTATGGTACCTATTCGCCCAGCACCATGTCTAGCGCTTTTTCATTTATGATTTGTTCTAACAATAAATGTTACATCCTTTGGAATAATTAACCTATTCGCATTGCGTATTGTATATCTAGAACAAGGAAAAAACAGAATAATGACGGAAGTGATATCCTAATTATGTCAAACTTATTGTGGAAATACATCCAATGTTGAAAGCCTTTAAAGCTAAACATATCAGATCATAATCGCTATTGATCAAATTTCAGAGTTTACTTTATCTGTTGTGTCGAATTTTGACTCAGGGTAGAAAATTGTTTAAATTATAGCTTTTTACCCTTGGGAATCATGTAATAGACACTTTTACCGACAAATAAATTTATTCAATAAAATAATGTTTATGATTAGTAAGGGCAAATTTAGCAGAGGTTGTTGGCATCTGTTTTTTTAATTTTCATGAAGCCTATCATCTAGTTCCATTTTACACGCTGTTTTCTCGGCTAATAGTTTGTAAGGAAGATTTATTCCAAGAATTTCATCGAGGTGCAAAAAAACCCTTTAATAATTTGTCTTCTGATATTTTGGTTGATGATATAGTCAGTATATAACATTTAGAAATAATTTTTTTAAAGCAGATATCCTACCATTTCATTTGCAGTAAGCCTATCGCTCCAGTTAGAATAAACTTCTTCGCTTATAGTAGATTGCGAAACAAGTTATACCAACTGATACTAATCTTTCTTCACTTGGCGGCTGCTAGAGCGGCCCCGCAGTGGTATTTTAGCTTCCTCGTATTCGTCATCTACAAGGAATTCTTTAACGCGCCGAGGGACAGCCATTTACGTCCCCATCAAACGGACTAGCATCTTTTATCGAGACCATCCTTGTAAATGGTGTCGCAAATTTGATCCCTGAAATGTTCATCCCTGACCGGAATCGAACAAGGAACCTTTGGCTTCGTAGTCCGATGCGCTAACTACCACACTAAGGCGCCCTTTTTCATGACGAAATCATATATTTCTTCTAATATGTACATCCTCGTGAAATGTGAAGTCAGTTCGGGACAATATTCACTGATATTGATGTAATAACCATATAAAACTGCATGTGTACCACAAGAGTGGTTACTAAGTAAAATAAGCCTAGAGGCGGAACAACACCTAAACAATATGACGATTGTAGATAGGGCGAATATACCTAAGGAGCAAATCAAAAACATAATCCATTTGACAGACAAACACGGAAAGACAAATGAACAACCACAAGAACAAATACACACTGAAAACTAAAAAAACAATGACCAACACGGACTCCTATAAAACCAGGAATGAACCCAGGTGCTCCGGAAGGGTAAGCAGTTCCTGCTCCGTATACGGCACCCGCCGTGAAGTTCTACAAAGTCAATCCGATGGAAGTCACAAATCGGTGGAGGCAAATTAAATGTTACGAGATTGGGAACAGGTCCAACATGATCTTAGATATTGGAACACTGTAACGGTCAATCAATTCGTGATGACGACCGTAAAATTTCCTAAGTGATGACATCAACTTTTCCCTGATAAAACCCTGGTTAAGAAGCTTTTGTGACAGCAGTAATCCTCTTTGTCGAAAGTCATGGTAACTCACGCATGCCCTTGAAAATCGGATAAGCTGAGAAACGTAGACGCCATTTGCAGGCGATGCTGGTATATTGCTGCTCAAGAAGGGAAAATTAACAATAGGAAAGTTAGATTCATCACGTTTGTCATGAAGTTTTGTCTTCAAACGTCCCTCATAGTCTATTTCAAGAAACAAATCCAAATATGAATCGGACTTTGGTGTATCTGTAGTATCCTTAATTTCAAGCTCACTGGGGTAGATAAGATGTAGAAAGTCTTGGAATTTGTCGTTATTTAACGACAACACATCATCTATATAACGAAAAGTGAAAAGAAAGGATTGGGCTAGTTTCTTTTTGTTTTCACATAGTAACCCTTGAATGAAGTACGCTTCATATGAGTACAGAAACAGATGGGCGAGGAGAGGAGCACAGTTGGTTCCCATTGGAATGCCGATTGTTTGTTGAAAAATTAGACCGCCAAATTCAACGAGTGGTTCTTCACGAAATAAGCCTTTTCTCTACCTAGAACAAGAAATTTATACCTGCGTGTCCCATTTTTCTTGAAAAAACATTGATGAACTAGTTGCTTTAAGCGATCTTTTAATTGAGAGTGTGGTATGGTAGTGTAGAGTGTAGAGAAGTCGAATGTTTTTATGCTGTTGCATGTAGCCAAAGATTTTGATTTTAGATATTGAAGTAAATTTTTGGAGTTTTTAACAATCCACATCTGATTGACGCCACTGGTGGAATATGATGTAATTCTGAAGGTCCTCTTTAATGCATGTCAATATGAATGTTAAAATCTTTGAAAGAGGTTTTGTAGAGCAATTAGCTGACCCAGCAATGTACCTTTGTTTAAACGGATTCGTATATAGTTTAGGAATCCAATAAGGAGCAGGAAAGTCCATTTCTTCATCCTTTGTAGAAATGCTAAAGGAATGAAGAACGGTCTTGTGGTTATCAAGGACTTCCTGCTTAGTGAGTGTAGTCGGTGTATAAGTTGGTTTACCCGCAGTGTTATCTATTCCCAATTCGTTTCTAAGACACTCAAAATAATAGTTCTTGCAAACAAAACCGATGTTATTGGAGGCTTTGTCAGCTGGGACAACTACATATTTGTCATGGAGGCGAGTCAAGTTTTCAATAACCTTAGGGTCTTTAAAGATGGATTTAGCTTTAGTGCTTCGGATTTGAATCATTGACCTAATAGCCTTCACCCATTCTGAAAGTGTGTCAGCAGGCTCCTGTTTCTTTGAAGTCCATTTTCTGGCATAGTACTCAACAGAATCCATAAGTAATTTGAAATTATATTTCCAATTAATTGGCTGAGGTTCTCGGTATTTGGGGCCTTTAGTTGATTATCAACTAGATTGAGATCTCCAGTGATAACATGACTCACAGGACTATAATTGAATAGAGATGTCGAACAGGAGCAGTCAGGGGGTTTAGACTTGAGGTCATCGGAATTAAGGTCCCGCAATGCCCGTTTGTAATTGAAAATCTTGGTTGCAATGGGTTTTGTATAAGAATAAGGAATAAGTGGAACAGTTTGGTCTTTGAAATATGGAGGAATTTTAGATTTTACTGTATTGTGGTGACGGATATTGCTGAGATTTATGGCATCCAAGCCTTTATTAACAGTTAACTTTGAGGAACGACCTTTGGTGAGATTCGTCGTTATGGATGCGAACTGAATACTCTGTGAGAAGCAATATCCGATACCACAGCAGCGAGTTTGTATTCAGCTGAATTAAAATTCTTGATTTGTTGCTCCATTGCTTTTTTGTGGAGTGAGCTAAGCTTACACAAAGGAATGGAATATAGTTTAGTTCGAATGTGATGTAGCCCTAAAGGTTTTTGTATGTACGGCAATAAAAATAGGTAAATATTTCAGATTAAAAAATCAATGGTTATGAGTGAAACAAATACAGGGGAAAGTGGACATACTGATTAGATGTTTTGCATTACATTGCCTGTGAACTGCTAGAGCAAATTCTATAATATTTAAGGTGGTAAAATTTCGTATTCTCGCAACTGCCAGGGAGAGTTTTCATATAAACTTCTTAAGAATCGAAGTGATAAAGACAATAGAAGGTCAACACGATTTAACCTTACTTATTGATGCTCGCTGGTCTTTTTGTTAGATTTTCGGAATCCTTGGGTTTTATCCATTTCTTAAACATGAAATATTTTGCCCATGAACCCCCACTTTTTCTTTTATAATTCAATCATATATACCTTAAAATGGTATTTGACAAAATTTTTGAAATCCTTTTTATTTTTTCATACATTTTGAGAGACTGAAGTTTTAAATGCAAAGACAATGAAAAATCCGGAGAAAATCCATTTCCTCCAAATTTTCAAGGCCTTATAGCTCTACAATGAGCACATGAACCTATATTTTTTTCTTGATTATTTGTTTACTATTCATAGGTGCTCTCAAACTAAAACACCTATTTCAAATCCTATTAATTTTCTATTAGACCAGCGATCATCCTTAAGGGGAATATTAAATAGTATTCATAAAATATCTTAAGTATCATATAAAGTATGGACATGGTGGTACTAGATTATAAAATTGAATAATGAAAAACATGCTTAATTGTAATGAAAACAAAAATAACTGCAAATATAGGATAATATATATTGATATGTGTGTGTGAACAGTGATTGAGGTAATCATGTGTCAATTTCACTAGAATAGTAATATAAATTGTTCGTGATCTTGAAAATGCGTATCTAATAATACTCTTATTAGAAGAGTCAATGTGTTTGAATTCTTAACGTCAATTTTTTATTGAAGATTATTGTGCCGTCAACAAATCAAAAATAGTTTTTGTTTCATGCTTATGCATAAATACCTATTTGCATTAACCAGTTTTATTATAGTATAAATTACAATGTTGAACATTGCAATGCAAAAAGATAACTGGTCTTCAATTTTCGATCTATAATTTTTAGCACTTGTATTATTGAGCTTGAATTCATTATGAAATAAAATGGATGCATGATTAACGAAGATGAGAAACATTCCGACTCGAAAGCAAATTGAAAACAATGACTTCAGGTTTCCATATGATTTTCAATCCACACCTTTCGGCGAACCATATATTGCCCCAACAAAACAACACGGTGTATTAATTACCAAACACAACACTCGTCGAATCGTCGCAAACTGTTGTGAATGTAAAGAATTGATATAATACATGCTAGTAACTAAACTATGTCTTATCTCAGACATCAGTTTCAGTTTGGTAAATTTGGAAATTCTGTTAAAAGTAGGTTTAACAACACCCCCCCCCCCCCCCCCCCCCCCAGCCAAAGTTTACCTTACCTGGGTTCTGGCTAAACATTTAAAACCGGTTTGTTTTTATTAATGACAACATGTTGGTGTTAATTTGTTAAATTTCAAAGTGCTGGTTTAGAGCTTACGTGATGAAGGTTATTCCAGAATGCGCATCTTACACAAGAAATGTAGGTACCGAAGCTTTTTTAGGTTGGTAGTTCTTTCCGTTTACCGAAAACAAAGACATCTGTTTGTTTTTACAATTGCCGCCGACTTCTAACACAACACAAATGTACATTTGATCCACTTTTGAATTCAGGGATTTGTATATGCACCATCCCTTCTTATAAAGTATGCATGAATTGAAAATGTAATATGCACCAATGAGACTTGGATCTATTTAATGCAACATTGTAAGAGGTAACATTCTGGGATCATCGGATGATGAACAACCACCCATAGCACATGAAAGTTGAACTTTGGATTTAGATCAATTAGAATATGTTTTAGAAATTTCACTAGTTTGAATAAATAAATTAGTTTTGGTTTAACTTGTTAGAGGGATTAATAGGACACCGTTTTTTCCTAAAGTGTTTTATTTTGAATAAGTCTGTGTTTATTACTGTAACAGTAACTTCTATTCCTGTCTGTTTGTATTCCCTCTAAATTCTTACATTCGCCTATTTTAGCATTTCAAATTGGCAGTTAATGAGCTTAATTTTCATATACGTACTCGTTGACATCTTGGGCACTAGGTAGTTAGTACGTTATCTGATGTAAATGAATCTTTAGGAAGAATAATGAAAGCGATGAAATTATTCATATTTCTCTAACCACCTGCTACTCCATTATTAACCTGAAAACATAAATTATGACCCTGTTTTCATTGAATCTGTTTACATGATTAACTATATGTAATGTCCTTCATATGAAGCCGCAGTATGCTACCAGTACTTTTGCTGTAAACGTTATTTCTATAAACCAGAGAAATATTGTTGATAAATTTAAAATTTCACTTGATTTCTAGTCGTGTCATTACGTAGGAATTATACGAGTTGTTCGTACTTTAAATATGGTTACCAGTCTTTCATTCATCACTGCCTATCCAGTAACAGTCACAAAACAGTAGAGAAACATACAGGCTTAAAAATCTAAAAATAAATTCAATGTTGATTTTATATGAGTACACAGTTTGTTTTGTTTTCTTGGGGTTTTACCACCACTATCTGGTCCAGTTCTAAATTATATTTCACCCGTTTGATTTCTGTTTGATAAATTATATTGTGGAACTGGTTCTTGTCCCGAAGAAGCATGAGATATTTACTACGAACTTAGTAGACACCTCGTTCGAAAGGATCCTACAGTCATTGACATTTTCTATTTATATTATGCTGGCTTGATGATCGTGTCTACATTTATAAGGTAATGAAAGAAAATCTAGCAAAGAAATTAGTCTATCTCCTCATGTTTATTATTTCATTTTGATTTTACCCTTGAGTATCGTATAATGACAAAAAGTGCGGAATCAATACGCTAGGGTTCCTGTTATTTTTTAATTTTAATGAAAAGACTTTAAAATGAATTACCATGTGTGATGTAAAGTTGTGAAGAAAACGTAATCGTTGAAAATTGCAGCTTCAGGAATACCCGCAGAGATTTATTTATTTTAGAACAGAGCGATAATTCTACCAAGAAACAGTTAGCTGTCGAGGTAAAAGAAACATCAATCTAATCATTAAAAAATCAAAATAATGTCAGGTTAATGTACTGACGCAAAGCATTAATATGGTGCAGGTGACGTTTCTGACCACGAAAACAATTGTAATTATCTTTCCACGGTACACAAATAAATTTGAATAAATCACATCAACTTGCGTCGATTAAAGCTATAGGTTAAAATACAACTCAGTGTTCTGCCTTCAGGTGATTCACAGGTTTGCTGGTGGCCATAAAGGACTCACTAAAGAGTATAAATAACAAAAGTATACACCATAATTGATCAGTAACATCTAGGAATGGTTATATGTCTGAACGAAAAGAATACGATGACCAAACACACACATCTTTTGATATCCCACTATTTGCAGTGAAAATGTTAATCGTCTTTTATCAGGTGTACATGAAAAAGAAGAACATATTGAACCCCGGCTTATTCACATAACTTCAAAATAGCATAAAAGATCGAATACACCCATTTTTACTCTCAAGACTTCAATTCTGCACAGTGTATGAAACAGAATTTATATATCTGTATGTACAAATGTATGGATTCTCACTAGGCAACAGTCCGCTGGAAGAAATATCACCTCATCCGGACACATTATACTGACTCCTGGCCGACCAGACCTTTGCTCTTACTCCTAGAGGCCGCATTATTTTGCGGATAAGCAAGTTCCAATTTTACTTATTTTCTGAACATCCGTAAGGGGACAAGACAAACGCGTTCTCTGAAAGCCAGCTAACGAAAATAGACACTCCTAAGAAAAATTTTATTTTTTAGTGTTATGAATTAATTCATGTAGCACTTATTTCCTTATTTGCGTGTGATAATTTTTTTTTTTTAAATTCAAAACAAATTTATTGCACTAAAGCTGTTACTGGTTACTGCTTTTACCAACAAATTACCCAAACAAATTTATTGCACTAAAGCTGTTGGTGGTTACTGCTTTTACCAACAAAGTACCCTGCTGTGTTAATATCTGTATGATCAGGGTTTCATACATATAACAATAAATTTAATGAATTGTTAGTTTTACTGTACATTTTTACATTTATATAATTGCAAATTTGGCAACATTTAAAGTTTATAGATTATATAATATGTGAGAATGTTTGTAGTATATAGATAAAACTTCAAATTTGTGATAACCTTTTTACTAAATTAAATTTTTGAATTTAAGAATCAAACTTTTTTTTACCAAGACTGATATCGTAAAAGTATATGCAATCTTTAAATTCCTTTTTAAAGACATTGTAGACATTTACTGTTTTACTTCGCTGTTTCGAAATATAAAAGGATTTATAAATTGAGATAGCTATAACTGTCAGAATCATATTAAAATCCCAATATGTATGATCACAAATTTTATACCTTATCACTAAATCTTTTAATGTTATGTTTTGCCCAAAATTAATAAGTTTTAATTTATCCATAACATTAGTCCATAATAATGATAATTTTTTTATTATGATACGTGTATTCTATAATACTTTAATGTATAGTCCTTTTCAGCTCCGCCAGTGTATGTACCCTTATTCCTACTCTCTATGTTTTATGTTTGTGTTTTCTTGTGTGCTATTTTATTTTTGGCCGAAAGTTTGCCGTTTGGATGGTGTTGATTGATATATCATTGTTGACCTTTCCTGTAATCGTTTCGTTGTTTATCAATTTAAGAATCGTTAAAAATAAACAACAGAAGTAGGTGTTTTTTCTGTATTGTTTTTCCTACAAAAATTATTCTTGACATTTGGACCCTTTTAAGGCGCAAAATGTCTCATCTACAAAGTTAATATTACATTGTTTTCTGCTTTAAAAGAATCTAAACATGTGATATCAAATATAATGTTGTAGATTTTTTTCATTTTTTTCAAGGTAATAATTAACTCCTTGAAATGTGTCGTATACAACATAGTATAAATTTACTATATCTAATATTTGTATCTTTGGATTGTTATTTTGACACTCCACGTTAAATAATATTCTTTTCAAGTCAAAGTTAAACACGAAGTGAAGTTTAACTGATGTAAGTAAGAAGGGTAAAAAAATACCAAAGGAATATTCGCGAGGAGGGGAGAATCGAAACAACTGACAACGAAGACAAGACCAAAACAATACATGCACTTCAATTAACAACTAAAAACATATGAATAACATGTACCCCATCAAACAAGCAAGGAGTAGACGCAGGTGCTCCTGAAGATTAAGCAGTCTCTGCTTCCTGCAGGACATCCGCTGCCCATGTCAAATCCGGTATGAGGAAGGGATAACATCAATGAAACAGGTCCATTTTCATTTGGGAAACGGTTTTTTCATACCTATCAACCAAGTCATGATGACGTCTATCAAACGTTAATAAGAATGACTCCAACTTAGGTGCAACATACCACTTTCTGAGCGACAATTCTGTCAGGAGCCGGGCTTTGTCCAGGAAGTCGATGTATATGTCAGAAACTCTGGAATAAAGTATGAGTTGTGAAATATATACTCCATACGCCGGCGTTCGGGAATATTGCCGCTCAAAAATGAGAATTTGACGATTGGAAAGTCTAAGTCATCCCGTTTGTCGTACAAATTTGTATTCAACCTTCCTCTGGTGTCAATGTCGAGGTGAATGTCAAGATAAGATGCAGACTTGGCAGTGTCTGTGGTATCCTTAATTTCGAGCTCATTGTGATAGATGAGATGTAAGAAATTCCCAGAACATGAATTGTTCAGTTATAAAACTTTATCTATGTAGCGGAAGTTGAAATTAAAGGTACGGGCTAACTTTTTCTGTTTTTCTTTAAGAAGGCCGTCAAGGAAGGCTGTCTCATATGAGTAACGGAACAAGTCGGCCAGGAGTGGCTCACAATTAGTGTCCATAGGGATGCCAATTGTCTGTTGGAAAAACACGTCCATCAAATTGAACAAATATGCTGTGGATTAAAAACCCAATCATCAGGACCATTTCGTCCTCTGTGTATTTTGTGTTAGATTTAAACTCGTTTTTAACAAAGTATGATTTATCTCTACCAATGACAAGATATGTGTATTATGATATTTTTATTTTGAAAGCATCGATGGATTAGATCTTTCAACTTCTTCAGTTGTGAATTAGGAATGGTGGTATAGAGGGTAGAGAAATCAAATGTTGTTATGCTGTGACAGACTAAAATGAGCCGACATCGTAAAACATGCTTTAAGTCTTTGGAGTTCTTTAATATCCACATTTGATTGGTACAAGTGTTTGAATAGCTTGTCTCACAATAACTTTGGAGGTCCGTTTTGACAGCTGTTGAAATAGAAGTTAGAAGTTGAGACAATGGTTTGGTAGAACACTTGGCAGATCAACTATAAAGCGCTGTTTGTATGGACACTTATGTAACTTGGGTATCCAGTACAAGGTAGGATGGTCATAATCATCATATTTAATTGTCATACAAGATGCGAGTCATTGCTCCCAACTTGAGTTTGCCATTTGTGCGGGTTTTCCAAATTAAAATTACGCGATAAGTTCCGAAATACAAAATTTATATGTAAACGACCTATGATTTAACATAATAATATGTATGATTTCAACATCGTATGAAAACAAAGTTCTAAAATCGTGATTATTGACATGAGTTTCTATCAATGACATTTTGTCATTCTTATAATTAAAAGTTAATAAAAAATAAATAACGCAAAATTGAAAAAATTACCTTACTTGAATACGTTAGACGATACAAAGTGTTTCACTATTGGTAGTCCTATTTTAGCTCAACAAGAATGACATCATTTAATTTTTAAGAATATCAAATTCAATTGATTATTAAACGGCTGTCCATTTAATTTTCTAAATTGGATTATCCTTGATATTCACTAAGCTTAACTGGAATTGTATCTATCTGTTTGAGACGTTCTTCCGTCCAGTATATAAAGTTTTGACACTTAGACTTTCGTCCAGAGGTTTAACAAAGGGGCTGACTTGAATGCCAGTCTAATTTGAGAGGCTCTGTGGGTTTTCTTTCGTCACAGAATAACTGAAAACGTGTAGATTAAAATATGCAGGTACTAGGGGCACTTGTATCCATTTAGTGGTAGTATAAACATACGGCCTTCAGTTGAGGTTGGTATGCAATTTTACCACACAAAGTAAAAATATCAACGAAGAGGTAGTCGTGGGTGGTATTTTGTTTTCAGTCTTGTAATCTTACATCTTACATATCACACTCAATGTGTTATATTATATCGAATGCCAATTATAGTAGGCCACTGTTAATCAAATAAAGCCTTAAAATTCATTTCCGTATGGAGGGTAGTATACCAACAAGATGGTGGCATTTTCCCACGTGGTATTTGTGTCGCTAATGGAATACCACCCGTAGTTTAAGGTGGGTTGAAATACCAGATCTTTGTCAACCAATGAGAAATCAAAATGTTTGCATAGCTATAATATTAATAAATATTCTATGATACCAATAGAAGATACATTGGAATGAATAACGACTTGTTAGGTGTGTCATGGGCAGATTTAATGACCAGAAATAAAATTTTAGTAAATCCAATGTATATCAAGTGTAGAAGATACCGCCCCAACAATACCAGAAGGGAAATCCTAACTCATAATCTAGAGGACAATACCCGAACGAGACGCACCAAAAAGGAACAAGACTGGCAGACAAATGAGAGACACACGAACAAAGAACACTAACAATTAATGCGTGGGCAATACGAACTCAAACAAAACCTGGAGTGATATCAGGTGCTCCGGAAGGGTAATCACATCCATACTATTACTTGTATAATTTTTATTATATATCCTTAACGACAATGAAGTTTGGAATTATCATTTTGGTCAGGAGGTATAGACTTGATCATATGCATGTATATTGAACTCCTACATTTTTTTGGGGGAGGGTGGTTCACTATTTCTGTAGAATTCTTTGAATTGAATATAGCCAATGAAACGTTGTCAGAATTTCAATGTTGATACAGGAATCCAAATGAGGTTACATCTCTAGAACCCATAAAATGATTTTTCATGCGATTCTTGAAGCGTCCACAACAACGTGTGGAGGTCTGTCCTCACCTTGGGAGAGAACATTATTTGACAATTTAATAACTACATGGGACTTTTGTGTATCAATTTTCTGCTAGCAACCGAGTTGGTTTGATTTTCAGCATTATCTAATGTTTTAAACTCACATAAACTGTAATTATTGACATAAATCAACATGTCTTTTTTATCTTGATCTGAAAATTTAAATGTGGAAATAGTTAGGACTATTTGGAATAGAATATGAATAAGTGTATAAAATTTCAAGTTCTTACTAGATCTTATTATAATCAGCAAACCAATTAATCAGAAGCTAAAACTGCCTTTGAGAATGCTCCGAGTGAGACAACGAGAACTTCACAACGTGTTCTTTTTTATCATTAATTTAGCTAAATCAGATAACCTTCCTATATCGTCCTACTATACACGTTCATGACTCCTTTACGTACACCAGAATATCTTATCTCTTATAACTATGTTATCTATTAACCTTATTTCAATATTGACAGATTCTCAGGGAAAATGTATTACACTCTCGGTAAGTTGTAATCTTTTCCGTTCCCTCAATATAAGGTACAAAGTTGATTTGCTTTTGTCTAACTGAATACATGCATGTGTGTTTAAATTTAAATAATGATCTATTTCAGATAAGACCCACCTTATGGCGATATTAATGAATGCATGCATATGCTATATTTTTGTTTCCATCATTTGCCAAAGAATCGATAATATATAATAATTGTAAGATATCTCGTCCTACAAATGTAAACAGTAAGATACGTAAAGTGCGAATTACTGTTCTCATAAATTTGTCTAATAAAATAGGGTAATATTTATAATACTGAGATCCAACTACAATATCCACGAGAAACATCTTTTACTGACCTTGTCACGTTTCTCAAAAGTTCGTACGACTACGATTAGTCGTAAATGTGATCTGATTCACTGTCTTCTGTTTGTTTTTTCTATGGATAACCTGGAACCATTCTTCGTCGTACTCTTCCAAATGTCTGTGAAACAAAGATCTTGTCTTGTTACATATCTAGTTTTATTTTTTGCAACACAGAGTGTCAGAAATATTGAAATAAAAAGAATATAACTACTTTATATTCAATAAATATCCACAGGAATTATTTTGAAAAGTCAGAAACGAGCGAAATATAATGTGTACCGCGTACTACATCCATGTGTAATTACTGAGTTTACCCATTTTTAAATTGAATTCTGTTTGATTGTGATATTATTTTCTATAATGTTGCTGACAACAATATTTTACAATAATTGAAGGACGTAAGACTATATTCGAGAATATAGTCTAACTGACTGTATTCCTGATTAGAGTCCTTTTCCATTACTTTAATTTGTTACATGTTTTGACTTGTGTTATTTTATTGATTGTATGTATCTGATAGCGTATCTGTGATATTGTTTTTCAAATTCTGATTGTGATATTGTAAAATGTTTTGTCTCGAATATGTTTCAGTGTTTATCGTGTCGTTAATATTGTATTTGTATATATCCTGCTGGTAGGGTATTGCCAGTTCAATTGCTATTTTTCGATACTACATTCATGACATTATACTAGTCCAAAACTGATACTGTTCTAATGTTAAAAAAATGCCACATTTTGTGAAAAATAAAGATTATCTCCCTCTTGCAGAGCTCTGTCATTAGATGGTTTCCGCTTTACCCTTTTGGGGGCATTTTTGAATTTTTGACTTGATTTTTAGCTGTAAGGATTGTTGTTATAGGTCTGAATATTTTAGGCCTGAGCATAACTGATGACTTGTAAATTAACGAAACGTGCGCATCTTGTACATAAAGAAATTATTCCTATCAAATTATTTCTTACAACTCAAATGAAAAAAAATCAGCGATTTAAAATGTGTTGTAAAGATAACAAAATCTTTGATACCAATTTTGCTGCAAAAGATATTCACAGTTCGTCGATTTAAAACTCATCAGTTGTGCTAAAGAATGTTGAAAACACAAAACAACAATCCAAATAGCTGAAGAGCAAATTCAAAAATGCTAAAATGACCAAAAGCCGTAAAGCGAAAATAATCTAAGGACAGAGCTATGCACGACGAGATTTTACAATTAAGTGACACTAAATTGTAAGTATAAATTTCGAGCTAGTATCGAATTACTAGCAACTGAGATTGGGATTCCTTCAACCAGCAGCGGCATGGACTCAGTGGTAATAGCAAACTATTTAATGCCGATTTTATTGCACACGATGTGCACATTTAGTCGATTTACGATACAGTTGGGCTCAAGACCTAAAATGTTGAAAACTCAAAACAACAATCCAAAGAGCTGAATATGAAATTTAAAAAATGCCAATAAGGCCAAAAGCAGTAAAACATAGTACAATACCTCTTTAATCGACACCCTCGAGGACATAGAGTTCACCAACAGAGGCATAAATTCAGTGATAATGATACAAAATAAAAGTTTTAATGCACATAATACATTGGATATATTTTAGAAATAATAACCCGAACTAAGGGTTTTGTAATTTCAATGAAAACGCAGATTTGTTTCTTTTGCTGGCTCCAGTTGGCTAATTTGGGAGAAAAGAAGTTCACATATTATGACCTGATCTCTTTAAAAATCAATATTAACATATTTTTTTTCGTACAGGAATTATTATTGTGGTTACACAGATCTGTGTAAAAACAGGTAAACTACAATATTTCTCAGATTAATAGATTTCTAATACAATATTTTTTTCTGCAATTTTCTATTTTGGGCTCAACTGTCTTAAAAAGACATGTGAGCTTTTGTCATCACTTGGCGTCCGTCGTTCGTCCGTCGTCCGTCGTCCAGCGTCCGCCATCCGTCGTAAACTTTTTCAAAGATCTTCTTCACTGAAACTAATGAACCATTTTGATCCGTTAAGACTAAAACTAAAACATAGGGTATTGATTATTTCTCAAAAACTGAAGCATTCAGAGCAAAACTGAATAGTGTACAAATGTTCAACAGGTTAAGATCCACCTGCCATGAAATTTTAAGACGAATCGGTCAACCCATTTAAAGACAATTTTGCACATTTCTTTTCGTCATCTTTGAAAAATCTTCTCCTCTGCAACTACATGATCAATTTCAGCCAAACTGAGGCTGAAAGATAATTAGGGTATGTAGTATACAATTTATGTTTTATTTTTTTGTCCAGCAAGAAACATGGCTGCCATAGCTACAAATAGAACATAGGTGAACAATGCACGTTTTGGCCTTATATCTCAAAAAACTAAAGCAGTTAGACCGAAACTGACAAGCATTATAAATGGTCAAGAGTCAAGGCCATTGAAAAAGCCATAACAACCGACTAAAAGGTCTATCAACTATATATATTTGGATTCAAGGTTCTATATTAAGGCAAAAAATGCTACTGTATACATTACATAGCAAAAATAAACATTGATGCCAGATCTACACGAAAAATTACAGGTGAGCTATTCTGGCTCTGGGGAGCCCTTGTTTCTTTATTCATCTTTCTTTTTATTAAATGTGTACTTATTTATTTTTTGGTAATTAGAAATTTCTAAGAACTAAAGTTTTGTGGGCATCATTTAAACATTAATGATCTAGATTTTCAACAGATAAAAATTTGTAACACCGACATATCATAGATTATAAAAAGCAGAAAACACAGATAAGTCATTCTTAAAAGACAATTTGATGTGATTAAAAGATATGTTGTTGTACATTGTTCTTGCCAGATAATTTAACGTATTATCCTCTGATGTATTCGTATTTCAAGTGACATAAATTTCGGAATCGATACTAATGAATCTTTGAAATACAATAATTCACTCATTCAAATGAATGATTTCCAAGCACGAATATAAAGAGTACAAATGTATCTAAGGAGCAAACCGAAAAACGCTATCCATTTGTTTATTAGACAGACAAACCCGGGATTAACAAACGAATACCAGCAACGACTATTAAAAGAAAACATGTGATACAGTAAAGCGTGTACTTACTACGTCTCTACCTAATGGCTAGAAATAATTGCAAAAAAAAGACTTGACTCTTTATTTATTCGGAGATATCAATATTTATCTGGCAATTGACCTATCTCGTTGACAAATAAAGGGTGTCGTATATTTACAATATCATCTCCTATTACCCTTGTCTCCACGTGTAATGAACGTGTGTATTGTGTTCTAGTTCACAGTGTGTATGACTTCGTGTTTTCCCACAATTAGATGTATGCGCCAAAAATATCACTCCTCAACTAGAAATATTCTATTTTTATGATTTTCCCAGGAACATTTAACAATTGTATATGTACATTTTTGGAAAATATACTTTTTATGTGTACTCGCCGCGATCCAGGTGAGAAATACTTGGTTAACCTCGCATTTCTTCCTATTTTGTAGGGCTCGTACCAATAAAATGTATATTTTCTGACAATTAACATATATTGTATATTTTTTTTTGAAAAAGAATCAAGCTATTTTAGAGGATTGTATATAGTTATTTCCGTGCAATGTTTTCAGCAATTTTTTATTCATATCCGAGATGATAGTCAGTTTTAGAAAGTGGTATTCTTTAAGTCATTAATTTTGGCTATGGTGCTGCATTCTTGCCAATTTACACTTTTACACTTACAATCTTTAATGTATAATGCCACTTTAATCTCAATTGCATTACCAAATTGTTTTATAATGTTGATGAATATCAGATTATTCACAAATGGCAAAAACGAAGTTGAACAATTAAATTGTTAGTGTTTAGACTACCGCATAATATATTTCAGAGCCTCTGCATGCATACATATTGTGATCAATTAATGTTTTATGGTTTTAGGTGAGACCGTGACGTGTTTCCACTGTGATCAGATTCCTTTTCCACGTGACTGTAAGACAGTTGTAAAGTGTGGGCAATACGAGGTATGCAATGAAACTACATGTACTATGAAGACGGCCAAAACAGGCTAATGTAACAGAAAACGCCTGAACAGATCAGTCCATACTCATTATTATAATTTTGTTATCAAATTCTGAGAACATTCATTGCTTTCATTTAAGTATGTTTAAGAAACACCAAGAATACTAAACTTTTATATTTATAATGAGAATAATCCTATGGTACCAATTTGCAAAATATGAAATATACTTAAATTTTGTCGAATTTACACTCATCAATTGTGATCGAGATCGAAAATGTTGAACTAAACATCTAAATCATCGAAGGACAGAATTATATACGATAGAGATAAGTGTCAATAATTTGTTTTTATAAAAGTATTTTTTGTACCTACAAAAATGTAATACACTGAGCATCTGTTTCGGGAATCTTGCAAATTTGTACGTAAATATATATTTTCAACGAGGAATTAGTATTTAATATAATGTAAAGTTTATATCTTTAAGTTTATTTAAATATTGACAAAATATATGAAATATATATATATATAATGACAAAAATGCATAAATAGCAAAATTACAAAATTTTATTCTAAAAAAAACTTTTTAGGGGAGATAATTGGGGGAAAATTTTTTTGTAATAAAATGTATATGAAATTTTAGATGTTTTAGAAATAGCAAGAAAATATGAAAGGTGACCCCAATTTTTCTTTTAAGAATATGAAAGCATGTCAGATAAGTGTTCTTTTCGCAATTTTATTAAGAATTCTATCTACCAGTTTTTATTGTACGAGAAATTTTGATTTTCCCTTTTTAATGTATATAAAATTTACCAACATTGAGACTCAAAATCAAGAACGGTGACCTGTGTTTTTTAAATTGAAATTTCAAAGTATCCGACGTCCTGCCTGGACAAAATTGGGAAACACTTTCTGCTAGAAATATAAGTATTTGTCTACCTTAATCATGTTAAGTAACATATGTTGACTCTTTCTACAGAAATGTTTTACGGATAGAATAATAACAGATGACGGTAATGTCTACTACAATACCGGGTGTAGAGATAAACAGGTAATGACATGAATTAGATTTTTAATGTGTATCCATAAAGTTTTGTACATTCCGTTTTCATGAGTTAAGTGAATTCAGCAAAAACAAAGAATGGAAGATCAATTGCTAGAAAATTCAAAATTCGCACATTAACCAATCTCCAAGACTTGGTAAAATAAAGGCATGTGCAGTGTAAATGTATAAGTATTGATATCATAAAGCTGGATTTAACAATATAATAACCGCTATTTTTACATTTCTTAGAGATGTTCAACTAACGGAAAACGGTCAGTATTTCCAGATATATTACGAAGGCGTCGAGCTTCCTTTGAAACTATTGTTTGCGAAACGTGTTGTACAGATGACCATTGCAACTACGGAGGATGCGGCGCTCCACGTATGTCCTATGTTTGAATTTACATGTACAATATAAAGGCAAATTTATAACACGACGAAATCAGATCAAGCAAGTATGGCAAGATAATTTACGGATTTATTGTTTTGCTGTATAACATTTATTTTTTAATCAAAATTTTTAATTTTTTTTAAAAAAAATCATAATATAATTGCGACACCAAATTAATAGCTTTTGACAATTTGTGATTAACACCACGTTTTCGTACTAAATAAAACACTGCATTGTGAAAAATATTATAAAAAAAGAAAAAAGGAAAATATCTTTTTAATATTTGTTTCAATTCTCTTTGCAAGGTGTCATCTTCTCGAAATGTATCCCACGTTTCCATTTATTTCTTCCTCCTAAACAAGACATTTTAACACTAGAACAATGTATGGTAACAAATTAATAATGTTTTTTTTTCAATCTCACATATTTTTCAGCACTTCCTCCCCCAGATCAAAGAGGTCCTATATGTTATGCCTGTTCTAAAATGAGAGATCCAAAATCATGTAATATAGTTGATTTGTGCAGTCGTGATGGAGTGAGTGATTTTTGTTAAAAATGTACTCCTTCAAATAAACAACAAAACAATTACAATCGATACACAGTCCTACACATACATGACATATCAGAACAGAAACATGTGCTCACACTTGTGATTATCAATAACTCATTTACCAATAGTTCGAATCTAGCTATGAAACCGATACTAAAAAATTTAATATTATCAAATTATGAGAATTTCAGCACATTAAACAAATTCGACTTGTACGGATTATGTCTATAAAATTCAGGTGGTTTGGATTTTAATTAATCACAATGTTTTCACAATTTCTAGCTGATCAGAGTATTTTTTTACGAAGATTTTGATACTCCCACTGAAGATTTTAATCTTGAAAAGCGCTTCGTGTACAATAAATATGATATATACAATGTAATCTGTATCGGAGTCACGAGTTTGTATTTTACTCAGTTAAAAAACGTGTATGCTATCCATATATCTTAAATTTTGTTCCTAAACTAAATGTTAAATAATGCAGTTCTAATAGAAATTGTTTTAATCTGAAAATGTATTTGTTACATTAAAGAAGATATTTTGAAATTTCAGTATTGCGAGGTATTAAAAACACCCCATCCATTTTTTGATGTCTTATACACAACACAGTGTGGAGCTAAATTGGTGAGTGTATATCATTATGCTAGTTCTTGGGTGTGTCAGTTGAGTAATACGTAAATGGGGAATTTAATTCATCTTAACGATAAAGAAATCAAACGCCGGTTACTTAAAGTGAGAGCTTAACTACAGACAAAGCTTGAAATGATTACAATACATATATTTCATTATTTCTCCTTAACGGATCTTTATTTATCGTAGTACATTTACATTTACATTACGCGGTAGTCCTCATGCAAACATCTTACACATGTCAAATGGGTTTTACTTTTTTACATTGTATCGGATTAACCTTGGTAGACAAAATGACCCTGACCTTATCATGAAAACATAGAACTAACTTTATTTCGTCCGAATGTTAAGGTTTCCTGTGTATGTGCAATATCCTTCTGTGTTAATTTTTATTCTTGGTTATGTCGGTCCTTTTCTGTTAGAATTTTCCCTTACAATTTTAGAAGACTTTATTCTTTTTTCCTGACAGACCAGATAACTGAAAAGACCACTGTCAGTCGTTTTCTACCTGCAGGTGACAAAATATGACTGTAAATGACTGCCGAAATAGTTGCAAATGACTGATATCATTGTGTCAAACAAGCTACTACTGCCGCAATACCCCATTTGGGGTGTAGCAGTGGAAATCTATTTGTGACAACGTTTTTCAAGTTGTAACAGAGACATTTGATTTATGTAAGTCCATTTTCCATTTTTGACTGATACAACGTTTTATTGCGTTTTATCAAACAAAATCTGTCCGCCACAACTTTTACCTGATGTAATCTGTTTACATTTCTTGCCTGTAAAGATTCAACAAATTCAATTGAAAAAAAATATCTGTTATAATATAGGAATAAATTGAAAAAAATTATTTATCTCAAATTGGTGAAAAAATATAGATAAATGTAATAAAGAATTTTTAGAATTTTAACGTAAAATGCAAATTTCAAATAAACATGTTTTGGAATATAGACGTAACAGCTAAACAAATTCGAATTATGAAATATTAATTCATGACATGTTTCCCTTTTTATTTATATTATATCTAAGAGATATTTTATACGGATATAGGTATTAATAGTACATAGTACATAACAAATAAATGTCTTCGAATTTAAAATTACAGTTTTTTAATGGATTGTTAGACAGTATCCACCTGGCCAAAATAATTAGCAGACATCTTGCTGTGGTTAGAGTGGTACGAAAGCGGTTTATGCAAAAGTGGTTTTCCGATTTACATAACACATCCAGAGAATTTTATACAAAAGTGAAAAAAGATTTCAAACTTGAATATTATCTTATTGGCCTTGACCTCTCATTAAAAGACAGACTCTATATTACAAAAATAAGAGTATCAAATTTAAAACTTCCTATTGAAACAGGAAGATGGTTCAGAATCAAAAAGGAATTAAGACTTTGTACTTTTTGTGATAACTCTGTTGGTAATGAGTATCACACTGTATTTTTATGCAGGAGTAGCAGGATAAATGAACTGAGGAAAAAATTAATTCCAAATTATTATTGGGTTGCACCGAGTATTTATAAAATGCAAGGATTGTATACTCTATGTAACACAAGGGTTTTGAGTGGTTTTTGGAATTTTTATAAAGATGGCGTCATTACTGTTGAGATAGATTTCTGTTTGTGTATTATGTATGTGTATGTACTTGCTCATTCTGTCATTTACTTGTATGTATATATTTGATAATGTACCTCATGTTACACTATATAGTGTATGAGCGTTGTCAATAAAGTCTTGAAAAGTCTTGAAGGTAGCAGGTGTGAAAGTATCTTGCAGTTAGGTAGATAAACTTAATTCCAGTTCAGTGGCTTGGACTAAATTATCAACTAATCAGATTTCATGGATTTAAAGGAGTTCAATTAGCAGGTGTGAAAGGATCTGGCAGTTAGGTAGCTAAAATTAATAATAATCTGTTATAAAATAAAAATAAATGAATGGAGAACATTTATTTATCTCAACTTGCTGAAAAATCTAGCTGTAATGTTGATATATAAAAGTGTTTGCATGTCATTTGAAACAAATATGGAGATTAACTTATATTGCATTTTATTGTAGAAGATGACATTAGCTTTCAGGTATTTTTCTGTTGATTTTCCTTATTTGTCATCTTGGTACAAAATTATACATATGACAGAACTGTCTGGTTTGGTTAATTCTACTTAAAGAGGCTTAACATGCACATGATAAAACTTGAAGCATACATGTAATAAATATTAGCGTTTGTTTCCAAAAATAAAAGAGCCTTTGTTTTATTGAAATATTAAAAAAAATTCTTAAAACGTTTTAATTTTAATTTCTTGTATGCTTGAGTCCAGTTTAATTTGACAAAAGAAGAATTAATTGTCATATAATTACAAAGTCTCACTTTTATTAAATAACTAATTTTTTATACTGCAATACAATTTTTATATAAAAGAATATAATTGGATTCTAAATTAAAACATAGTAATGACCGAGTGTCTTATATTAAATATTTAATGTTATCATAATATATGATGAACAGTTAATTAATTTATTAGATTTAAGAAATTCTTAATCCTGAAGTAAGTTTATGGCTTTGAAATTGACTGGAATAATTTATTTTAAAAGAACAAACTGACATGTCAGCATGTCTCAAATAAACATCATGTAAAAAGGTGTAAAACAACAGGTGGCTGGTAATGTAAGCAGACGGCTGGACTAACACAACATCAAAGGTATTCCTTTGAAGGGGAAAGGCTTATTTACCTGTACATCTACCTCGGATATACCAATAACTTATTAATGATATTTAAAGTTTGTGGTTTTTTTTTGGTTGAAATATCTTCAGCCTTTTTAAATATATGTAATGAACTACAATGTATTTTGTTTAATTATAAGTTAAAAATAAAAACAATACTATATCTATTCATCATATATAATATAAAATATCAAAGGTTAATATGTATAGGTTATATATTAATATATAGGTTTATATACATATACTATTTAAATAAAAATTGACTCGGTTCACATTTTTAATCCATTTACTTCATCTTAATGATTACTGCTTATTAATAATCGTTTGCTAAGTAACTCAGTCAATAATTATTTTATTTAAAGTAATGATACCTCAATAGTATATTATATTATATAAAATATATTTTGTTGAAGACTTTGTCTTTATATGTCAGTAAATTATTCTGCCTTCAATTTGTCGATCTTGAAAGTCTTGAAACAAAGATTTTACCAATTTACAAGAGAACAAAATATGTTAAAAAGTGCAACAATAATGGTAATAAGAAAAAAAAAATATTATAAAAAGTGAACACTCTCAAAATTAACGAATGATTTTCTCTTTAATCTTAAGAAACATCAATTTTGATGTTTACTTGGTGAGAAACAGTCAAATAAGTATTAAAACTTGTTTGAAATTGCGTGCATATTTATAGGCTTTATAATTGGATTTAATGCATCCAACCCCTTTCTTTTTTTACAAAATATTTGATGAAAAGCATAAAATAAAATACATATATTCAACAGCAAAATGCATGAAAGATACTATTATTTTCTTTAATAACATCCGATACAAAATTCATCTGTGTAATACCTTTGAAACTATGCATATATTTATTTATCATCCTTCCCTGTGATTCTATCAGCTTGTTGAGCAGCTCCGAAAAATTCGTGTCAAGAAGCGCGTGCGCTGAGCAGGAGTTATCAACAGCCAGCAGGACTTATCAACAAATTCTCCCGACGTTTGGCAGTTTAGAACTTATTAAATAGCTTTCAAAATTGCAAAATATTAATAAATATATCAAGATTTGGTGTTCCTTTTTATATTATGGCGTTTTATTTAAATGAACGATGAAGAAATTTCTAAAAGTGAAATCAACAAAATGCGTCTTTCCTCGATGATGATAATGTCTGCTGGGACTTCTTTCCGCTCTTTCCATTGCATTTCATTACTTGCGATTAAATCAAATTTTTAAACGTACACTTTATTTTTATGTGTCTATATTTTCGCCTGAATTAGTACAAAAACGACTAAATGTTGTTTAAATATGTCGTCTCCTTTGTTAAATTTGAGTGATTATTTTACGTTGCGCATATTTTAGTCAGAAGTTGTTTCCCGAACGGAGATGGACTATGCCGTTAACGAGATTGCAAGTTTGAAAGCGGATGCTTTAGTTTCCCGGAAAATCATGAACAAAGACTTCCAGACTGATTTTGTTTTTTAAAACATGAAAATACACCTTAATGTCGTTTTTTATATCGTTTATTAGATATTTTACATTAACATTCAGGAAATATATACTTATTGGTATGGTAAATAACGTAACGGAAAACTTGTCGTTGCGATGAAAAATCCATACTTTTCCCGCGAAAATTTGGAAGAATTCAGAACGTTTACAAATATTCACGTTTCAGATAAGTAATTAAGATGATATAAATATTATCTGCATTTTGACAGCTAGATATCGTAAAATATCACCCCGCTCAACAGAATATGAAGATTTGGGACTTGTTCGCTACGCTCACTCGTCCCAAGCTTCATATTCTGGCTCACGGGATATTTTACAATATCTAGCTGTCAAAATGCAGATAATATATACGTATTCATTCCATAATATTTTTTTTTATTAATCAATGGATTATTATTCATAAATTAACTATTCATAATCAATGTAATCTTATTAGTTGTACAATTCTCCCAAACCACACCTCTTATGAACTGCAAATAAGTTTATTTATTGAACTGCAAGATATTTCACACATACCGTTCTAACCACAGTAATGTGTCTGATATTTATATTGTGCTGGTGGACAAACATATTTATTTAAAAATTATAAAGTCGAAAGTAAAATACACATGAAATATGTTACTAATTGTCTATATATTTTGTCAGCAATTTGAAATAAATACATTCTTTTTACAAAAATTCTTTTTTTCAAATCTACATAATATGTTGAAATTTAAAAATATTTCTTGTTCTTTAATTTTTTTTCAGCCATAAGATAAGATAACATGTTTGAGATAAATGCCCTCCATTCGTTTTTGTTCACATATTATTTAGTATTTGTTTGACACAATGATATAAGTCATTTGCAACAATTTCTGCAGTCATTTACAGTCAAATTTTGTCCATCGCAGTTTAAAACGACTGACAATGGTCTTTTCAGTCATGTTTTCTGTCAGTAGTGAAATAAAAAAATAGCTAAATTATTCCTTAATAAATATATCACTATCGGGAGAGATATTTGCCAAAAATACTAGTCTAGAGGCGGCAAAATATCCAGACCTGTTTTTAGAGACCTACAATAATTTAATCACATTATAAACAAAATTTTTGAGTTAGAGCACAGTTTTTGCAAATCAAAATATCTTATAGTACGTGTTAATTTTAATCCTAACAACTTTGAATGTAACTGAAGATGTCAGGAATATTAGCAAAGAAATATTTTTTTCTCTTTGGCAGTATATGGAATTCTAATGCAATGAGAATGTAACAAGCAATTTGTATGGCAAGCCGTTTTGCTATTTATTCTTACTTCAAGATATCTCATATAATATATAAGATATCTCATATAATATATAAGATATCTTATATAATCTACTTTTTATAAGATATCTTATAAACTTTATAAGATATCTTATAAACTTTATAAGATATCTTATAAACTTTATAAGATATCTTATATACTTTATAAGATATCTTCTAAAGTTTATAAGATCTCTTATAAAGTATATAAGATATCTCATAAAGTATATAAGATATCTCATAAAGTATATAAGATATCTTATAAATATTTTTTATATAAGATATCTTATATACTTTATAAGATATCTCATAAAATTTATAAGATATCTTATATAGTTTATAAGATATCTTATATAATATATAAGATATCTTATAAAGAAAATTATATGAGATATCTTATAAACTATATAAGATATCTTATAAACTATATAAGATATCTTATAAACTATATAAGATATCTTATAAACTATATGAGATATCTTATAAATTTTATTAGATATCTTGAAGTTAGAATAAATAGTAAAATGGCTTGCCATAAATTTGATCAATTAATAGACCGCGTAAAGTCTAAATTCTACCTGTATGTAACCATGCAAACATGGTCGCCATTTTGAAAACCAATATTTTGGTTTTCACCTTTATAATGAGAATACCTTTGCCAGGTATGTTTAATTTGCGACAGAAAAATCTACGTTTTACGCAGGAACAACTCAAATACAACACTGGTATTCCCTAATTCTAATCACATAGTTTGTAGATAGAATACAAACAATACGAAAAATCGCTTTTGGAAATTGGAAAGGATTTTTAAAAGTTCTGTGTCAAATATTTCTTTTAATCACCTACATGTGCCCCTTGGTACATATTAATTGATGAAATAGACTATGGTCCAATTGTTTTGCGGGAGTATAAAGGCCGACCAATTGAACAATACTCTGACTACTGACCAATCAGAATCCATTGAATTGTATAATAAGGAGTAATTATATCAAATACTGCACAAAAAGAAAACTCGTTTATCAATAAAATTTAAATAATAATGTCAGAAAAATACTTTGTAGGCATGTGACCAATTATTAGGGCCAGGGCATGTAGTAGGGAGGAGTTTCGATGTAAATAGGAGATCTTCTCTTTGTTTTCGTTGTTGCAAAGGTGATTTGTGTAATATTGGTTGCGATGAACAAAACACAACGACATCGGCAACCCTCCCCACACAAGGACTGGCTACCACACATTTAACCACAGCTGTATCAACTACAAATCTAGCTACAATCTCTACCTCATCAATGCACAGCACAGCACGATCGACTTTAGCAACAAACTCTTCTTATCATGGTATTAATGGAGAAAAATCTATTCAATATATTTAAGCTTCTTTATGGTATGGCGCACTTAGAATTTGACGTAGCAAAGCCTAAATTGTATGAGATTCTTTTTTAAAATACCGTACAATCAAATTCTTAAAAATTAGAATTTCGTAGATTTTGCTGCTGATTAAAGACGTAGTAATATCATATTAATTGATCATTTGAAAGACAAATATCCGACATTAAGGATTTTCTCACGATTAAAGGTTTTGAAAATATAAAACCTAGTAATTGTATATGGATCCATTTTAACACAGCTACTTCTTTGATGTATCAATTCCAACATGACATGTAACAACCCGTTTTGCAATAACAACGCATTTTTCAGAAAAATTCTAAAATTTAAATAAATACAATGACAACATGTTTACACGTTCTTAGATAGAGTTATCAAAACTGATGGACAAACACCCACACTATAAAAATACAAAAATCGAATATATATTTTTGGATTCTTTTTAGTATTAGTGAGAGAGACCTTTCTGTCAATATAGATTTCTAATAATATAAAAATAAATTCAAAAAGAGTCCATGGTATTGAATTAATTGTGTTATTTGACAGTTATTGTCATTGTTATATTGTACGGTTTCAAATTTTTCGTCGAGCTTTTTTATTACCACTATTCCAATTATATCGCAAGCATATATAACTCGTAAAGGCAGAATGATTATTATCTCTATTTGCATATATAGTTCACTGGTATTAAAACAAAGACCAATTTCATCTTTTACAGTTAACCATGGACAGGTAAAAATGCAGCCTAACTGACGCACATATACATGTACTTGAGAAAAAGTCCCGGCGCTTTTAAGGATGATCGCTGGCCTAAAAGGAAATAAATAGGATTTGAAATAGGTGTTTTAGTTTGAGAGAACATATGAATAGTCAACAAACAAGCAAGAAAAAAATATATGTTCATGTGCTCATTTTAGAGCTACAAGACCTCGTAAAATTGCAGGAAATGGGTTTTCTCTGGATTTTCCCTCGTCTCTGCTTTAGCAACTTCAGTCTCTCAAACATTTATGAAAAAAATAAAAAAGAATTTCATAAGATTTTGTCAATTACCATTTTACGGTATATATGATTGAAATATAAAAGAAAAAGTAGGGGTTCATGAGCAAAAAAAATTCATGTTTACCAAATGGATAAAACCCGAGGATTTCGAAAATCTGACAAAAAGACCAAAACATGACCAGCGAACATGCCTTCTTTGATAACACTGTTAAACCGCTAGTTTTTATTCGAACCTTTTTATAAATATTTACCTGCAGTTGCATATTCATTTACATTCTTCTTGAATTTAAGGATGCTCGCTGGTCATGTTTTGGTCTTTCTGTCAGATTTTCGGAATCCTCAGGTTTTATCCATTTCTTAAGCATGGAAATATTTTGCCCATGAACCACCACTTTTTCTTTTATAATTCAATCATATATACCTTAAAATGGTATTTGACAAAATTTAATGAAATCCTTTTTATTTTTTGATACATTTTTTATATACTGAAGTTGTCAATCCAAAGACAATGAAAAATCCAGAGAAAACCAATTTCCTGCAAATTTTCAAGCCTTATAGCTCTAAAATGAGCACATGAACCTATATTTTTTTCTTGCTTATTTGATTACTATTCATATGTTCTCTCAAACTAAAACACCTATTTCAAATCCTATTTATTTCCTATTAGACCAGCGATCATCCTTAAGTTAAAGTGCAAGCTTTAGCGAACATGAAATAATCGAAAATTTAGATTACGAAACGGCAGCCACATCGTAACATCTTCCGAATCTATTTTATGTATATTTTTATGTATATTTTAGGATGTCTTCCAGAGTACATATATATCGGACCTTCATGTTATTATTTCTCAAAATCATCATTATATTGGGAACCAAGCCGGAAGTTCTGTAAAGACCACGGAAGTGACCTGGCTATAATAAATGACGCAACAGAAAATAACCTCATAATACAGCATTTAAAACAACTGGAAGCCCAGCATTTATTACCAAGTAATTACATTTTTAGCTATTTGAACAAAATACCTAGTTATCCCCCTTAACTAGCTTATCCAATGGATGTAAGTATATGCTTATGGCGCAGCTTTTAAAATCTTTTCAAGATAATTTGGTTGAGAGATATATCTGACAAGTAGAACACACTGTTTTTATTTTATTAAAAAGTCATTTATGTCTTGTATTATATCAAATTGTAAGTCTTAATTTTTACAATAACTGCAATTTCAGACAAACTGCGACATGTGTGCTAAATGAGTGCTCCATATTTTGTGTAATTTGACGTTACAGCTTTGTGCTGAGTTTTGGCATTCGCCATGTCGATTTGCAGTTTTGAACAGAGAAATAAAATTATGAATGTCTAAATGAAAATCTTGAATGAAGGAATCGAAATGGCGAATGTCAAAATTAATATCGAAAAAGTAAATGAATATCAAAATGACATTCCTAAATAAGGAAATGAAAATTATGAATGTAACAATCGACATGGCGAATGTCAAAATGAATATCAGAAAAGTAAATTAAAAAAAGTAAATGTATATCAAAACGACATTTTTTAAGAAATAATTTTTTGAAAAAAATGGTGAGAATAAACTTAGTATTTTTCAAATTTGAATATCGAAAAAGGAAAAAGGAAAAAAGTAAACAACTTGTGTCTGGTACCTCATTCTCGATATAATCTGACCGAGGGCTGCTGTAGGTCAAGGGATGGTGTCAAGACTGAAATGGAAAATGGGTTTCATAATCTACATTGTATATGTATCAGATGAAAGATTGTTTTTGTCGTGCAATTATCCAGAGTGATTTACAAACATTTCTATGTCATTGTCACGAAATTTATTACCGAGAAATTATTACTGATTACTTTGCGTGACACTTCATATTCAAAAACCAAACAGATGAAAAAAGTCTTGCAATCCGTAAAATGCTAGTTATGCAGCCTTCGACTCAGAAAATATAAATACACAGCCATAATGAAATGAAAATTTATATATATTTTTCACGGCATCCCTATTTTACTTTATTTCAGAAGATCTTTGGGGATTTTATATTGGTGCTCATCTAGTAAACAGTACATGGAAATGGGTTGACGATACTGACGTCACGTACACCGACTGGGCGAAAGGAGAACCCGACAACAGCGATAGACAAACGTTTGGCTCAATATACGTACCTTCGTCGGGGTATTATAACTATCAGTGGGCAAGTCACAACGATATGTACACGACTTCATATTTTATATGCGAGTTTACGCCACCACCATAGTTCTTTAATATAAAATAAATTCTTTAATCATTTTTTGTTTCATTTGTAACACTTTAGTTGAAATTTGTGGCTCTTTGGCGACTTTCGTTGACTATGTATCAATTACGAATTTTTAATGAGGTCAATACGTAATACATGGACCTGGTAGAATGATATCAACCGAGGACTATATATGGACCTGGTAGAATGATATCGACCGAGGACTATATATGGACCTGGTAGAATCATATCGACCGAGGACTATATATGAACCTGGTAGAATCATATCGACCGAGGACTATATATGGACCTGGTAGAATGATATCGACCGAAGACTATATATGGACCTGGTAGAATGATATCGACCGAGGACTTTATATGGACCTGGTAGAATGATATCGACCGAGGAATATATATGGACCTGGTAGAATCATATCGACCGAGGACTATATATGGACCTGTTAGAATGATATCGACCAAGGTTTATATGTGGACCTGGTAGAATCATATCGATCGAGGACTATATATGGACCTGTTAGAATAATATCGACCAAGGTTTATATGTGGACCTGGTAGAATCATATCGATCGAGGACTATATATGGACCTGTTAGAATAATATCGACCGAGAACTATATATGGACTTGGTAGAATGATATCGACCGAGGACTTTATATGGACCCGGTAGAATGATATTTTTACCGAGGACAATTTATGGACCTGGTAAAATGATATCGACCGAGGATTATGTATGGAACTGGTAGAATTATATCGACCAGATCCTTATATAATGTATTGACCTAATTAAAATTCCTGAATTGTGATATAACACATGCATTGTGTGTATTGAATCAAGGAACCTTCCTCGGCACTTTCAAACCAAAATATGTAAATACATTTTTATATTTCTCAACATTCCGTAAAACAGGTAGGTAATGAAACATAAAGTTAAACAGATTTAATCCAAGAAAATTAAAAAAATCTACATTTTGACATTTATTGAGACATTTTACGAACGAATACAGATCTAATTTTAGTAGTGGAGTAAATATGCTTTTACGGAGTCAATATGCTTTTACAAGAGGTCAGTACGTGAAATATTCCGGTAATAATGTGACCAAACTAACCAATGATAAAACAGGAAAATAACAGCATATGTAATATTTGACTTGAAATTAAGGAAACGACCGAGACTTCTCCCTCCGCCTCGTTCTTAGACCTTAATCTCGAATATGAAAACAGTGGTCGACTAAGCATAAAACTTTATGATAGAAAAATACACCGCTCCTATTTCAAAATTTATAAAGGATAGTCTTGATGAAATTCTTTGAGACATGTTGACCACTGTTTAATGATGTGATTTTTGAATCCGTTGTTATAACAGCTACTCATTTCGGTAAACAAACCAGAATTATAGCAACTGTCATATAAGTGTGAGGTTTGACATGCAGTTAAACCTGGCTTAACCCACCATGTTCATTTGAAAATCCATGCACCAAAAAAGGACTATGACTGTTGCTTTCCAGTTGTTCTGGTTGTATGCGTGTCTTCCCATCTTGCCAGTTTTTATTTATTTTGATTATGATATTTCCTTTGGATTTCCATGTTTTGTTATGAAACTTTATTCGCTTGGACGTTTGTCACTTGCATTTATGGATTTTTGTTTCTATGTTTATTTGTCATATCTCGCATTAAGGATGCTCGTTGGTCATGTTTTGGTCTTTTTGTCAGATTTTCGGAATCCTCGGGTTTTATCCATTTCTTAAACATGAAATTTTTTGTTCATGAACCCCCCACTTTTTCTTTTATAATTCAATCATATATACCTTAAAATCGTATTTGACAAAATTTTATGAAATCCTTTTTTTATTTTTTCATACATTTTTGAGAGACTGAAGTTGCCAATGCAAAGACAATGAAACATCCAGAGAAAACCCATTTCCTGCAAATTTTCAAGGCTTTATAGCTCTAAAATGAGCACATGAACCTATATTTTTTTCTTGCTTATTTGTTTACTATTCATAAGTTCTCTCAAACTAAAACACATATTTCAAATCCCATTTATTTCCTATTAGACAGCGGTCATCCTTAACCTCCATATTATATAATTTGCCAGTCAATAAGCAATCGTTGTGAATAATAGTCTACTGTAAAGATGTCAAGTAAGAAATGCATATCCCTGTTTAATTCTTACTTATGTAATACTTATTACATTGTATAACATCAGTTTTATTATAAAGTTATCAGAACATGCAGTCAATTTATGAGTTATTTTAATAAACAGTAATTCCGAGAGTTTTCTTAAATCGTTGCAGTTCTAAAGTTATTATACTTTAACATACATGTAACATATTATATGATTGTTTGCTAAACGTCCGGTGTCAAATATTTTCATGCTTTTTCAGAACGAACCGGTTCAACATTTTACCAAACACAATTCAAATAGGGTACGGAAAGCACACAATGGGAAACAATGGGAAACCAATTTTGTCTGCCACTGTAAAAGGGAAAGTTTTGTCTTCCGTGGTGGCCATTAGCGCACTCTTTTTTGAAAACTACTGACGAAGTCTTTAGCGTGCATGGAATGTGATTGTCTCCAAACACGTTAACCGCTGTCACGCTTTCTGTAGTATGACCTGACAACCCCCCACAAGAGCCCCCCCCCCCCCTATCCGCCATCTGTGGAAGCGCTAGGCAGCTCGGTGGGTTGAACTCCGTGATCCTTCACAAGTGCCTAAACCATATTTATGAAAATAAAATGAAAACAAATAGTCACAGCAAACAAGAAAAGGTTTAACGTTCTGCCATCACTTCTAATAATACCGCTTTAAAAAGGTAAAAAAAAAAACTTTATGTACAACGCTCTTTATTCACATCGAGTGCTGGTAAGCGTTATTCAGTCCCAATAAGCAGAGATGGTACATGTAGCCGAATTCTTATAAACAAATATGTATTGGAAATGCACTTCGTAATATCAGAAAGTTTTCTATATATAGAATATGATAATTGTATAATTTATAGTTCAATTAACTGTATAGTCACGGCGTTCCTGTGGCCTTTTCTTTGACATTTATCATTTTTATAGTTAAACCAACACTCAAATACACTTTCTGAGGAGAATGGAACAATCGTGGCGATCATGAGGCATTCATCGTGATAAAAAAGTCCTGAAATGGGACGAAGCCTTGGTATTATTTGCGTATAACTAATAACATCTGACTACATGATCACACGCGTTATAAACCGAAGTAGGCGGCTCGGGCAGCTGGACAAAGAGTAAGTATGTTATCAATATGATATATTTGTGTAGGTCAGTACAAAATCTTTCTGTGTGTTTAATATATATATTCAGTAAAAATAGCCAATTTTAGACCATGACCTGGATGAATGGAAAGATTTCTGTGAAACAAATACATGGAAAAGTACAAATTAATTTCTTGTAAAATTATATAGTATTTATCAAACACAAAGATATCCTTCAACGCATAGTCCAATGCATTACAAAGATATTACATTATGCTGAAAAACTCTCGGGTACTTATTTCCGTTTGTATAATGCCATATCTGAACCTTCGTCAGATAGACACGAGAACAAAGGCTGTGAAGCTTAAAGTGTATCAAAAACATTGTGACAATTTGAATTCAGGATGATCGCTGATCTAATAGGAAATAAATAGGATTTGAAATAGGTGTTTTAGTTTGAGAGAACATATGAATAGTGAACAAATAATAAAAAAAAATCGGTTCATGTGCTCATTTTAGAGATATAACGCCTTGAAAATTTGCAGGAAATGGGTTTTCTCTGGATATTTCATTGTCTTTGCATTGACAACTTCAGTCTCTCAAAAATGTATGAAAAAAATAAAAAGGATTTCATAAAATTTTGTCAAATACAATTTTAAAGTATATATAATTATAAAAGAAAAAGTGGTGGTGCATGGGCAAAAAATTTCATGTTTAAGAAATGGATAAAACCCGAGGATTCCGAAAATCTGACAAAAAGACCAAAACATGACCAGCGAGCATCCTTAAGTGGAATTGGTTGACTGTTTTCTTGAAAAATATTGTAAAACATTTTTTGCTAACCGGGTTTTCAAACAGAAAAATCCGGTTATTGATTTAGTGAAGTACGTGGGCGGACGGGCGGACGGATGGACGGGTGGGCTGGCGATCGGGCGTTTGGGCGCTCATGCGGCTGCTAACAGTTTCCGTGTTATAACTGACGAACCGATCAAGTAATGCTTCTCAAATTATAATATGTTGTTCCCGATGATAAAATGAAGGTGAAGTTCCCTATTGATGATTTTCACTTTTACCGCTCCAGAGTTACGGTCCTCGATTCAATGGAAAATGCCACTTTTTTTGTTTCCGTGAAATAACAGATGAACCGATCAAGCAATGCTTTACAAATTATAATGTGTTGTTTCCGGTGATAAAATAGGGACCATTCTCACCACTTCGGAGCTACGGTCCCTGATAAAATGGAAAATGGCACTTAAACTTATGAACTGTTAGGCCAATAATTAATGAGTTATTTGAATTGACCATTTAGGAGCTTTCATCTCGATCTATAATAGCAGTATCTTTTCAACGTACATCCGTACCTTTTTGTTAAATGGTAGCCGTGCCTTATGTGCACCTTACAAGCGGATAAAAAATATTTAAGAAAACCCGGTTTGCTGTCATTTTGACAGCTGTTCCCTTGTTTTACCTTCATTCATTACTTTCGGCTCAAAATTTGCAGCACTGGTCAAATGTAGTTGGTTCTTTTTGGAATTACTAGAACATTGATCGCAAATCAAGATGGTTGGCTAACCTGAATACATTCTCTCCACAAAAATCCACTCAAACAAAAAATTCTTCGCAGCTAGGTCTTTAGATTATCCTCTTTCAAAAATGTATCCTGACAGATCAACATGGCGACTTGCAAAGCTGAAATTAGCCGATCGCGCTTCCTGTTCCAATCTCAAAATTGGAGAACGCTACTATTGTTTGCAGTAATTTCATTGGTCATTTTATTTCATGAATATTCATGAGAACAAGAAAAAAGGAATTTATCCGCGGTCGATAAGTTTAGTATAGCGTAAGTGCGACTGGCCGTTGGTTTCTGAAGATAGACGCTATGAGGAACTTCATATAAGGATCTTGTCTGAAACCAGATTTAGCAGCGATGGAACTTAGGTTTACTCTCAAAATTGTAACGGAGCGACCTTGATGGAACCTAACAATAAAAATATGGATGTGAATTATAGACTGAATAGTAAATATCAAACATGTCACAGATTACATGTAAATAATTATTTTTCATTATATATTATTCCTAAAACTATTTCGGTTTAAAATAGTTTCGGACAAACCGCAATACATTGTAATCATCCCCGTTTATTGACATCTTTGGACTTATAATTTACATAGGAGAACATAATTGTGTTTACGTTTATTTCATTATAAAAGTTTCATTCTGAATAAAGCTCAGACATTAATTTTATTTCGTTTCAAATTCCATCTACTAATTCTGTTAAGTAACTCAAATCACTTTATCGGTTTAATTTAAATTGACATATTTTGATTTAAGGATGACAAATTTGCTTCGTACAGTTGTACGAAGTATTCAGACTTGATATTCATTAATGTACATTTCATTATTAAATTTGATTTAATGGTGATTTGGTCTTTCATGAATCCAACCTTTACGGTTAGTTTCTGGGAAAACTTTTTTTTTATGTCAAAAACCTATCCTCCATGTTCCTTCTTCTTAAGAACAATCGAGGTAAATGATGTATACACAAATTTTGCCATATACATTGCTACAGACATTACGTGTATTTCACATTTTGAGATGACATTTTTTCCTTTCAATTGAAAACGTTTACATGTACGAAAGTCCAGAAGGATCATACGAAATTCGAAATACAAAATTCGAGATTCAATATTCAAAGTTCGAAATACGAGATTCGAAATCCGACTTTCGATTTCTTAAATTCGAGAATCAAGATTCGAAATTCAACATCTAAAATAACCAATCAAAGGAAAGCTTCTAAGTTATGAATAGTATTTGGCCATCAAATATCTTTTCACTGTAGAGATAGCTATAATAGAAAATAGTTTTGTGTTACTTTCGATTTATATATAGAACTCATTTGCAACTTTCTTAATTAGAAATTTTAAGAAATATGTCAGTGTATGTAGTAGTTAAGTCATGTAAGTGTTATTAGAATTATCTTACAATTCTAGATTTTGGAGTAATGATATATAAGCTTGCGGTTATTGATTTTTAAAGGATTGTTCTAGTTTAATGAAGAAAATACGTGTATAATTATAAAATCGGTCAGAGTTTGCCAAAATTACTTGTACCATAAATAAAACATTTGATGCTATTTTTTTTTTTTTTTTTTTAATTTCTTTATAGAAACTATTTACAAGTTATCAATTGGAAATTTTAAGAATTACCCGGTAGAAGAATGTTCTTATTAAAATGATCTAGCATTTTTCACGGTTTAGTTCAGTTTACAGTGGTTTTTGGTGAAGTCTATGTACTTGAGTATCAAATAAAGTTTTTCTTTCAATCCAATGTTGTATATCAACATAACTATGAGCTTATATAGAAAAACCCATTAATCTAAAAAGTGTTAAGATAATTCTAAGAATATTCAACGACTAGATATTTCTTAAAATTATTAGGTTTCTTGAGTTTCTTTAGATATATCAAAAGTAGCACTAATATTCTATTTCTAGCTATCGCTACAGAGAAATAAATATTTCATTGGCCAAATACTATTCGAATCTCGATTTTCGTATTTCGAATCTCGTATTTCAAATTTTGGATATTGAATCTCAAATTTCGTATTTCGAATCTCTTATTTCGTACTTTAGATATTGAACCTCGAATTTCGTATTTCGAATCTCGTGTGATTCTTCTAGGCTTACGTACACAAGTATTTGATTCTTGGTAATTCAGCTATTCATTTTTACTTTACATTTGTAGAGCATGCATTTATTTGCCCTGAACTTCGTTTAAATTTCTAGGCTAATCATGGACAGCTACATACGTCTGAATTATCCGTACTTACTCAATTATTCACTTTCTAGTTGTAATAGTTTGTTCATTTGTGTCCAGTCCAAGCGACATGTTTGAGATATCTTGGTGTATTTTGGAACTGGTTCACGTCCTGGAGATAAATGAAATACATGTATTTGCCACTGGATATTACACAACTATAGAAATAAAACCATCTATTTCAGCTTCCTATGTCTGTAAGAATGTCCTACCACGATACAGAAAAATCGAGCTAAAATGATGCAAAACGCCAATCAAATAACAAGATTTCGAAAAAAAAACAAGTTTTCGTTTACATGTATATGTACACAATAGATTTGTGAAAATGATATCAGTCTCGTTTTTTTATCGGTATTAGTTACTATCCTATGTCTATATGGACCAACTGAACTCAGTAAAGTCCATAATGGATATTTTTTGCAGTTCCTTCTAAATAAGACTAGGTAAACTAATATCTTATTATGGTTAAAATTAAATTACATTTTTGGTGCGTGAACTCTCCGGTACTCATAAAATTCTAACGTTGAACAATTTCACTGTTGTTTTCTGGGTATTATATTCTGGGTAATATATTGAAGACTCTTTGTCTCTACCAGTCAGACTATCTTGACTTTCTGTTGTTTCTGTGTAGGTTTTCTGTGCACATCAGGTAATTTTTTGTCTGCGAGTCTCCCAATTTGACGTAGTTAATTGATCGGCGTGTCAATGTTGACATTTCCGGTTCTCTGTTTGATTGTTTTTCAAAACTACATCAAACAATTACGTAAATGGATACAGGGAAATGAATAGAGATTCGTTCTGCATACATATAGCTAATTTATCGTGTTTATAAACTAATGAACCAAGAAAATCTCACTTGGGCACTATTTAACACAAAAAGAGACAAGAGATTTATAATTGGAACACGACAACACAAAAAGCTGAATCACTAACAATGTCAGCGCAAAAACATAAGAGTGACGTCTACTTCTTATTACTACCTCTGAATTAGTTTATTCGGGCTTGTCATTAACATGGTTATGTTCATTTAGTGCAAGGGTCAGAAATATAGTACCTTTCTTTTATAATAGTTTAATTATACCACTCCGTTCACGTTATAGCACGACTGTTGAAATGTATTTAACTGCACTCATATGGTAAAAACAAGTCTTTTATAGAAAAGGTGGTCTAGGGAAGCCACTGTTTAATAATTGGAAGCATTTTATGAAGTTGGAGTGTCTGACGTTCTGATAATCAAATTGTGAAGTAGCAATGTAATCAACGGATATAATACTATCATAAAAGTCAATATGGCTTCCAAGGACGTCCTCAATTAAGCAAATTACACTTATTTTTGTTAAAAATAATATATACCCAATACAAAGCGGTAGTATAAGGTTATTGAATTAACAGTGGGGACGATTGTCTTCAGTAAATTGTTCTATTACATCGCACCCTATTGTTTGTAGAATTGTCTGTCATTGTTTGTATTTTAACCGCCGGATATATAGAATGCCGAGACAGTAAGATTGTAGGACAGAAGGAATTTAAATTAAAAATATAATCATAAAAATCAGAGCAAAGATTTATTCATGAAAAGCGTTACATGTAGGAGGGTGATACTAACCTTGTGCGTTTGTTTGTTGTGTTCCGTTCTCATGACTTTTCCCACTCTTTTGTTGCTTCTGTATCCTTTTGCTGATGTTTATTTTCCAACCACCTATGAGGAGTTTTGCTGTTGATTTGGTTATTCAACAATCAAGATGTTTATACGGTTTAATACGTTTTAGCATTTGTCTTACAGTTGCATACTTTTAAGTTTATTGTATATTTTTTGTTTTTAATTGTAATAAAATGAACATTTGCGTGGTCTTTTTTCTATTTCAATATATTTTAGATACGTTGATTTCGTTTTGATTTACTTGCATATTAAGGACAAGTCTCTATTATATTACGTATATTGTTAAGTTTAGGATATTTTCTTTTTTTTATTTCTTTTTTTTTTTTTTTTTTTTTGGTTTTTGATTCTAATGAAATGAACATTTGCGTGGGCTTTTTCTTCTTTCAGTATATTTCAGTTAAGTTGATTTCGTATGAATTCATTTTCAGATTAAGGATAAGTTGCTTATTGTCATATTAGATAACTTGTTATCAAGGATCGAATAAGATACAATTAATTTGTATGCATCTGGCAAAAACAATTATTACATGAAGATTGTCTCTTTACTTTTGATTGTAGGGAAATTACTCTATTCTGAAAATTTGTATTATTAGTGCAGGTCGGTGGTTTTCCTCCCACGAGACAGTATTAAATGGAAACTTTTTAATATAATAAGTCAATACAAGTAAGTTATCCACAGAAAACTCTTTGACGGAAAAGATTAGAGGAAGATTATTGCCTGAGATTTGTGACTTCTTGAAGAAATTTTGAATTTGACACTGTACAACAGTATTAAACATTTGCTCCTATTTTTTTTAATCGTTTTACTACTATCATGGCTATAAAAGTTGTAAATATGTTGTGTATTTGAGGCTGTGACATTCTATGGATTACTTTTCGTAAACATATTATTTAAATATAATCAGCTCCGATGAAACTGAAATAAACTTTTTAAACAACAAAATGAATAACAAGAAAGGTAAACAAATATCATTCCAATCAGCTACCCCTATCAAGTCAACATTACTTCAGACAAAAATAACCTAGGAGAACACAAACACAGAAACAACGGAGCGCCTGACTTGGTACATACACTGAGTAATGATTTTATAGTTACTCATACATTTCCTTTATCGGTTCTTACCCCTTTGGTGTATAAAGGTATAAAACACACTACATTTTGTATTTTCAGTTCATTTTGAAATTTTATCAATTGGTACAACTCACTCGAGTAAAGCTGACCTTTTCGCGATTTACGATATCCTGTCTAGGTCAATGTAATTCTAAATATATTTCTAACGTAAAGATTAAATTTGGTTTGGGTCTTAAAAGGGGTGCCTAAGTGTTTTACTTCAAATAAAAACCGAAAAATCTTTTTACAAATATTTAATTTAAACAAATTTCTGGTTGAATATTATAATAATCAGTCATGATCTAAGATTTGAGATTGGACAATTCCACCCGAGGTTTCATATTTTCAAGTTAGAAACGAGGATTGCCGAGTTTCTCATGATAGAAAATGTGAACCCGAGAGTTAAATTGTCCAATCTCACATTTTTTGCCATGACTGATTATTTTTCTCACATTTCTCCGCTGAAAATTAAAGGCAATAAACATGGCCGCCATGACACAAAAATGGGTTTTCTTAAACTAGGCGACCTAGTACAAAATAAATTCTATATTCGAAAAGATCGTCTGCGTTTTGGTTTTGTACCAAAGGTAGAAAACTTTAAAAATATATCTTTTGCGCTTCATGGGTTTTCGAATCGAAGCGATTTAAATTTCGACGTTGTGGTACCATTTGTGCGAAGTTGTGTTTTCTGACGCTCTAACATTGTGACGTGACGTTTTTTTCGCATTGTTACGCCAAGGTAGATCATGTGATTTGAGATGCATGAATCTCACACTGGTGTCTCACACGGAATATAAATGTCCCAAACACATAGAAATGTGAGAAAAAATGTATCACAGATGGTTCCCAAAGTCATTAACATCGTAAGATCGAGTATAAGGCTAAAAGAAATGGAACATGGCGAAGTATTTGACATCTTTTTATGTTTGTGTCTTTGTCCTTAGATAAGCTATATTAGTCATGGCAGTAATCTTCTTTGTTGAAAGTCATGGTAACTCACGCATGCCCTTAAATATCTGATATATATATATATATATATATATATATATATATATATTGACCTAAAGTAAATTTGACTTTACGACGGAAAATAAAAAATATTACAAGAAAAGCAAAGCCAGACATATTTTATCATACTGCAACTAGCACTGACTGCAATTGTCACTTTAATTTTTCATATTGTGTATTTTCTGTCAATGATCAAGACTTAGATACCCCGTTAATCATTTTTTACCATTCTGTTTACATTTGCCTGTGTAGTGTTATTGATTTTTTAAAATTAAAATGAACAATAATAGGTGGTTTATTAAAATATCTAGAAAATAATACCGAAGGACAAATCCGTAAGAAAAGCCCGTAAATTCAAAATCTACAGGCACGACAAACACGTGAGAATGGTATATAACAAACAAATTCCATGAGAATAGAATATAACCAAAAATCCCATGAGCATGCATGTAAAACTAAAAAGTAAAAGAGTTAAATAAACTCAACACAATAAAAATAAGACACCACAGGAACTAAGGCATTAACAATCTGAACTCCCCCTACAAATTGTGACACCAGGAAGGGTAAGCATGTCGCGTCACATTGCCGGTAAGTAAAATTCATTGCATGTCAAGTCTGGTATGGTGTCGATTCCAGAAGAATGTGAAATATATAAGAAGATATCTTGTCTCAAACGAGAGATAGAAATTTCGTATAGGCTTATCAATTTTTGATGACGACTAAAATTTGTGGAGTGTTGAAATCAACAAGGACTCAACATAATCTTGTCTTAGAAGCTGAAAGTCATTTTTCCCCTTTTATTGTGTTTCAGACAATTTGGTTTCGTTGTAATTGATTACTCAGACTCAGGATTACATAGCATTTTTTGTCATATTAGATAACGTGTAATTAGGGATTATTCTACAGTTGTTTTATATTTATCCGAAAAACAATGGAGAGTTAGGCATAATAAAATTTAAATTTGGAACAATCTTTATTTGTATAAGTATGTTTTTACCTTTAGAAAAGATGGATTGAGCAAGCTGACTTTCATCATCCTCCCATGTCAGGGTTTTGTATCCACGTTCGTTCTTACAAACCCCTGACATCACACATTCATATTTTGCGGTCGGAAGTGAACGATTTTCATTGGCTCTTCTCAAGGTCACAAGAGAATCCATTTGGGTCGTACGTAGAATTTCTACATCACACACCAGGAGGCGATATGAATGTATGATGTCAGGGGTTTGTAGGAAAGAAAGTGGATACAAAACCCTGACTTGGGAGGATGACTTTCATAAATTTCAATATTTCTGAAAAATATATATATGACGGGAATGGGCAGAATAGCATTATTAAGTGAGATTTGTGATCTCTTTTATAGACAAATAAACACTGCAATACATTATTATTTCCAGTTAAAGATTGCAATGGTCTTTTTAGAAAGATTATAAAAGTAGAAAATAGGTGACAGAATTTGTAGCATGATGTTGTATATGTACTAGGATTTGTATTAAGGATAATTTTGCAAAGTTAATATATTATTAAATACTTATATTAAAATAAAGATGAAAGAAATTTAAAACAGGGTAACATTACAAAACACGAAATTCTGACAATTATGTCTATATTCGTAAAGCTTGTGGATTTGGGGGTATGGGTTTTTGTTTATTTAGCACACAAGTATTTTCGCAAACAAAGAGTTTTATCATTCTATTCACTTTTGTTTTTCGTCTAAGGTACAATAAAATCTGATTGATTGACAATTTATCAAACACCGTTCGAATAGAGCAGGACGGGTAACAAAGGTAATCGACTGTAAAATGGTGGATGGTTGGTAGGGTCGAATAATTCAGCCTTCTGTAGCTGAAATAAGAATGATCTTTTTCGACAACTACAGAAGGGGTCTGTGCGTGTAGAATGCCACGCTCCCTGGACGCTCCAAACACATTAACCATTATGGTCAGCTTTCTTTATTATGATCTGACAACCCCAAAAACCTCTATAAAATATTTAATTTTAACAAAGTTTCTGGATTGATGCAAAAATGAATATTCGAAAATATATTTCAAGGATCTTTGGAAAATTCATTGACATCGTACGATCGAATATACGGCTGAAGGAATGGAGCATAGCGAAGTATTTTACATCTCTTCTGAAGTCTTCCTACAAGCGGCAAATCAAAAAGATAATAACGAGACTTTACTTTTATGTCACTTGAATCTTCTGTCTTGTTTTCAAAATTGTTCTCATTTTTAAATATACCACGCTCCTTGTCTGTACCTGTAATAAGCAATTTTTTTATTAAATAAACTTAAATTTAACGCAAAAGTTATATTTTCTTGTTAAAATTTGATCTCTTAAAAAGAGATATAAGCTTAGACATTTCTTTAGCGTGATGTAGCACTTATTAGTAGACGAAAAATAAATGCTGAAGTCGACTATAATTTGGTAAAAGGGTTGCATAAAGTTAATTCATCAAAAAAGAATTTAGAACATCAATAAATGCATCGTTCACTAGCACTAGCACTTCGTGACTCTGATTCTGATGATAATAAATTCTATATTCGCTACTTTTCGTTCTTTGGTGAAATATACCAGACGATGGACGTTATTGGTAAAATTCTAATAGGAAAATAGATAAAGAATATATAAGATAATAAGTAATCGTGAACTACATTCAAGTTAATACAAAATGTTTTTACTTGATCGATATACCATCACAGACAATTTTTTGGTCACGTTGTTATCCAGATACACGCCTGAAATATACCACTGACTATATGTATGTTATGAGTAAAGAAACATCAGACTGTACATATTCCATGAGCTACAAACATACCTTTGACTGTATTGTCAAGGATAAAAGAAAAAACAAATCCTATAAACATGGCGTTTCCAAGGGTTACTTTAACTATTTGATTCACCTGTTCAGAATCTACAAAAACATTTAGAAAAGATTCAGAAATCTAACGCCCCAGAAAAACCTTGTGTATATTTATAAATTCCTACAATAGTGATGATACACCACACCTTCTGTTGCCCTCATTAAGACCACAAGAAAATATCAACTTCAGAGGGTAGAGTGGAATATTGAGGTTCAATTTACGAAGAAATGGTAACCCAGGGACTGCAAGTACTGTAGACAAAGGGCCGGTATACTGAGTTTGTCCAGGTTAAGGAAAGGCCAATTATGATAGCTTTCATTGCGTATGAAACCTTTTTTTTTCTAAATGTTTGGACGGTTCTTTTTATATTCAAGGTTTCGAGATTCTGCAGGATACAGAAACTGCTTACTCTTCCGGAGCAACTGAGTCTACCCCCGGTTTTTTGTGGGGTCCATGTTGTTCATATGTTTTTAGTTTTTAAGTGTAGTGTTTGTCTTGTTTTGGTCATGTTTTCGTTGTCCTCCGGAGTTTGTCAGTTATTTTCGATTTTCCGCTCCTTCGAATATCCCTTTGATATTCTTGACTTTACATAGAACATATCTATCTCTCAAACTGAACTTTTTCATTTGTCGTAATTTTCATCATTTCTCAATGAACGACTAACATGTTGACAATGTTTTTAATGTAAACTTATTACTTAGCATTCGAAATTTTGAAAAATATCAGCTATGTGATTGTTTTCTCTTAATGTTTCTCTGCTTATCAGCATAATTGTTGCTATGTAATGAGGACTTTTGTCTTTTCATTTTTTATCTGTGCACAAATTTCAAATTAAATTTATATGGGAGTCGGCTTGATCTGTATTACTATATGCGTCTTTGGTTTATCTGTAAATACCTAATAATAACTCTCAAGATGATGAAAAGTAATAAAGGCATTGTTCTAATACACTGTGCATTATTCCATAAAGATTCCTAGTGCTATTTAACTTCATAAATCTATTCGCCTTACTATCAGAAATATACCTGATTTCAATGAATCTGGAAATTTCCGTTGCCACTCCGACATAACAACAGCAAAATACACAGAAAATCCAATGACAGATATATTTCTACTGGATCTTAGCTGAATAGACTGAAAGGCCGAAATTCCAAGGGAACACAATACTCCCAACATGGCAAGAGTTATTCCACCTAAAACAGGATCCGGAACTGATGTCATAAATGCCCCAAACTTTCCAAATATGGCAAGGATGCAGGCAATCAATCCAGACAATACTAAAACACTCCTACTGCCTATCTAAAATAAAACATTCATGAGAGTCAAAAAAAAATTTATATTTCATTTCTATGTCCAAACTTTGAATATCGGTAAGGGAATACCGAAGCGACAAAACAGTGTGAAATGTCCACAACCAAACAATTAACAATATGATGTTACCTTACAATTTTCCTTGCTATATAGGATTATTGATTTATATTTATAAGAGTATTTCTAAGATATCGCATGCATTAATAAAAGTAATCTAAAACGAGATAAGAATCTGTTGTATCTTAATTTCATTGCACATGTAAAATTAATTATAGTAGAGATTTTTTGAATATTATTTTAACAAAATCTTACTTTCGTCAAGTTTAGAAGTGATAGACATGTACTATATGATGTGGTTGCATGTGCAGTACCATAGAGTCCTGCCAAAACACTGGATATCCCTTCAAGAGCTATTCCGCGATTTAATGCGTGCCTTGGTACCGGATATGCATGACAGACACGTGCTGTGGCAATATAATCTCCAACTGATTCAATAATAGATGTGATAACTGATATAAGGAATCCAATGAAAATGGCACTGTTGAACTTTGGAGTCCCAAACTGACCTAGAATAGACAATTAAATAAGCTACGTAATTAGAAACAGACGTATATGACGTAAGCATTGATGTGATAGTTGTTGGAAGGAGATAAACGTTGATTCAGTTAATGTTTCTCTGCATATATTTGAACAAATTCCTTAACCACAAGATTTATATTACATAATTCATTTTGTCAGATGGCTATTGAATCTTTTGGATTATTGTTTGGCTTTAAATTTAACATTTTAGGAATTTAGCACAACTGATAACTCAAATTTGATGCACAACCTGTGCATAAGATCCTGTATCTAATGAAAAAATTCACCACTGAGTGGATGGTTCTCCTACAAGACTTCAAGTCACCATGGGTATTACCAACGCAGTTGCTAGTACATTTGTACACATGTAATTGATAGTGGCTTTAAACGGATACTTAAAATTTATCGACATTTTTTTTTAATTTTCTTTAATATTAAGGAGTATAAAATTTTATATTCTTCGTGCAGAGCTCTGTCCTTAGATGGTTTCGACTTTACCCTGTTATGTCATCCTCGACTTTTGAAACTGCTTCGCGTCGTTTTTCGGTTATAGTTTTGGCTTTTAAAGCTTTTAAGATTTATGTCTTAAACATATTAAACACCCATTATGAGTCGTAAATCTAGATGCACACATTTTATGAACCAAATTCGAATCATGAAAAAATCTAATACAACCAAAATTCGATAAACGTTCTCTAATCCTGTGCGCATTTATACATCTTTTGACCCGTTGGATATATTCCCCGATATCACTACACACTGGAAATATACAGCTTTTGAAATTTCCTCGCAGTTTAAAAATGAAAATGTAATTATTTCGAGTTGATAAACTGGTTATCGTTGTAGAATCTATATATACAAGAGTGCAGTGGTGTTGTATTGCTGTGGATTTATTTTCATGAATGGTCGTGGAAAAAGTCTATTTGAAGACACTTAATATCGTGGTCTAATCATCTGCGTCTTTAAACAAAAAAATAGGTAACGAAATTTGATAAAGTATATAAATTTGTAGTTTCCAACTTTCCACTAAAACCTCCAAAATATGTATCATCATCATCATAGTATTATTAAAGAAAATCAAAGAATTTACCTCAATTTCTTAGATACAGTCCTTAACGCTAAAATTTAAGGATGATCGCTGGTCTAATAGGAAATAAATATGATTTGAAATAGATGTTTTAGTTTGAGAGAACATATGAATAAACAAATAAGCAAGAAACAAATATAGGTTCATATGCTCATTTTAGAGCTATAAGGCCTTGAAAATTTGCAGGAAATGGGTTTCCTCTGGATTTGTCATTGTCTTTGCATTGACAACTTCAGTCTCTCAAAAATGTATGAAAAAATAAAAAGGATTTCATAAAAGTTTGTCTAATACCATTTTAAGGTATATATGATTGAATTATAAAAGAAAAAGTGGGGGTTCATGGGCAAAAAATTTCATGTTAAAGAAATGGATAAAACCCGAGGATTCCGAAAATCTGACAAAAAAACTAAAACATGACCAGCGGGTATCCTTAACTCGAGAATTAAAGTCGTGATGATACAAACTGTATAAGATTATTGTAATGGAACATCACTGATATATATGATTGGTTTCTCAGTATGTACTCCCTTTTTATAAAAACTGGACATAAAGAACTTCATATTCTTTTCTAGATAAATAAGAAATTATTGCCCTAGTCTCACCTGGATACGGAATCAGGATCCACGGAGTGTCCTTTATGACATGATTTCTAACGTCAGTCCGAGCTCTGTATGATGGATTAGTTTTTTCTCCAGAAAATACATGTAGATGTGTACACACAAGGCATGTTATCCACATAATAATAATTGTAATAAGAACCTGGAACATTACAAAAGACTATTACTTCGTAATGAAACAAATGGCGGCACAAACCTGAAGAAATAGGTGAGGACAAGTAAAACATACATTAAAAGTGACTAAGAATGATCGATGGTCTAATAGAAAATAAATAGGATTTGAAATAGGTGTTTTAGTTTGAGAGAACATATGAATAGTAAACAAATAAGCAGGAAAAAATATAGGTTCATGTGCTTATTTCAGAGCTATAAGGCCTTAAAAATTTGCAAGAGATGGGTTTTCTCTGGATTTGTCACTGTCATTGCATTGACAACTTCAGTCTCTCAAAGATGTACGAAAAAATAAAAAGGATTTCATAAAAGTTTGTCAAATACCATTTTAAGGTATATATGATTGAATTATAAAAGAAAAATTAGGGGTTCATGGGCAAAAAATTTCATGTTTAAGAAATGGATAAAACCCAAGGATTCCGAAAATCTGACAAAAAACCAAAACATGACCATCGAGCATCCTTAATGTACAAATTAAAACCGCATATACATAATATAAAAGATAAAATCAAAAATTGGCAATAAAAAAATACAAATCAACGGTACTTTGGGAAAAAAGCATTTTCTATTTATCATATCGTAATAATAGCAGTACAAAGGACTCATGTCTTGAAAAAAAAAGTTTTTTGATTTATGGAATTACAAAGACTAAAGTTTGAAAAAATATAAACATGAATATTATTTTAACATCATCAAATTATCAAAATTGAACTGTTGATAGATTCTGAAATTTAAATGATACAACAGGCTAGATTTTTTTTTTCAAATTGGTGTAATTATTTTTCAAATTGCTGTACTTATTAATCATGTAACATCTCATAAATTCTTTAGTTATACATGTAACATATTTATATACATGTATGTGCAAACCCCGTCTTCATATCAACAATTTTCTCCTATTGGCATTCCTCCCTCTAAATGGCGACAATATAGCCGATTTAGGTCTTGCACATTCTTGAAATAAGCAAGAGAAAGATTTAGAACTCGTTCCATTAATTTTACCTAAAAACACTCCATCTCATGTCCGTAGTTATTGTTGTCTTTTTCCTCGAGACACTTACCGGAAATACTTGGAAAACCGGAAATTTCTTATCACCTTTCCCACTCTTTCTGTTGAATTGTGGGATTGGAACTTTCACATGTGACAAGTAGAGAGACATTACTATCATTATTCCAGATCCTCTGAAAAAAATAATATTTTTTAGGTCCAATAATTGTATACATTTTTGGGGGACAAAACATTCATAAAGAAAATAAGTAAAAATTTTAGTTAAGAGAACATTAGAAATCTTATCATTTTTTTATATGTTCAAGTAGCGTATGGATCAATTTTTTGGAAATCAAACTAATATAAAGTGGATATATCCTCTATCTAACATATAATGGATCTATAGTGGATCCACTAACATATAGTGGATCTATAGTGGATATATCCTCCAAATTACATATAGTGGATATGTCTATATTATATCTAATTATAAATAATGTCCATTTCTTTACTTTGTTTACAATCCAAGTGATTAGCAAAAACTTTTTTATTTTCCTTTGACTTACATGTACTACCATATTTGCAGAGACCAAATAGTTATTTTGCAGCTGTTGGTAAATACCCTCCGCTGTGTGAAAGAAGTGAGTAAAAACTATTTTAATTACAAAAGAGCAAGATTGAAGGGGTGAAAAAAGAAATCCGGTGTTCCCAGCATTAAAGCCACATTATTGTGGTTTCGCCCATATTAATACAGTTCCCAACAGCCTGTCGTGTAAATAATGTATCTTCAATGTTAATAAATCCGAGCTTGGACGCTTTGATTTTTATAAACCTCTGCGTAGATATTGCGGAACGATCGTAACATCATGAACATTGACGGCGTAAATGATGCTAATACGCCCTCTATTTGTTGGTTTGATACTTACATGATTGATATACCCCAATGAGGCGTGCATAACAATATTACTATGGGATATAATGAATATCCAAGACAGAATATTGTAACGCCAATGACGATTGGTGAAATAAACTTCATCAGAATTCCAATCATTCCAGTTAAACCAATCACAACTTCAAACATAGACGCAGCAATTAAACTGCCTTGCAACTAAAACATAAACGACAAAATGGTATTCAAACAGCCAAAAGAATAGTGCAACGAAGGACCACAATCCAAATTTCGAATTTGTGAGAACTCTTAAAAGGCAATCAACGAATTTAACGTCTCTTTAAATATTTCAGACAGGCGAAGAAGGAAATAATTTCACAAAAATGCGAGTCAAAAGTGGGACTTTACCAACTCTACCATTACTTAAATTTGCAATCACTGGACAAAATTCTTCACCACTTCAGAGTTTACGCATTATACATTCTACACAAAATCACCGCCTCGTTGGTCTCGTCGTAGGGGAGGTCGCAGGTTTGATCCCCGACTTGGTCAAAGCAAAGACATTAAAATTGGTATTTGCTGCTTTTCAGCCAAGCACGCGGCATCTAGGAGTACGAGCAAAGGACTGGTCGTCTCGGAGTGAGTGTAATGTGTCCTAAGTGGGGTGATATGTCTTCCAGCGGACAGTTAACTCGTGAGCTTGCACGGCCAAAATCCAGCTCAGCATGTCGGTCTTATACAAAGCATATCATAAAACAAGTTCTCGTCCTGATATGTCCCCAATAGCTACCACTGGACATTAAACAATAATTCACCCATTTATCTACACAAAATCGATATTTTAAGAATATTCTATACTATGCACCTGTGATGCATACAGACCCACCTAACGCGTCCCAATCTGACGAATTGCGGAGACCCTCTAGTTAGGGGGGGGGGGTCAGGTCATAGTACGAAAACCATGATGGCAGTCAGAATTTGTACCTCTTTGTGTCCCATTGCACCCTTATTGAAGAAGCATGATATATTTTCTACTGGATTTTAACAAAACAACAAACAAACATCAATCTTAATCAAATTTGTGTCATTAGAACGAATTTCATATTTCTTTATTGTATATACTAGTAGTTTTCAACAAAGATGTTGTCATGAAACAAAAATTTCAGCACCATGATGTTACAATTTTAATAACATAAATACTAGGGTTTTGATATACATGATATAAATCTCCTTCAGCATTGTAATAGTGTAAAACAAAATTAGAAACTGATGACATTTCTCTTGTTATTGGTTCTTCCCCCTAAGATTATAAATGAATAAAAAGGCATGTTTACAAAACTTACCTCAGCCAATCGGCTAAATACATGATTTTCAAGACCAACATAGGACACATTTTCTGACGTCATATTTGTCATATTTGTCATATTCATATCCAAAGCTGAAAAACAAATTCATTTAAACAATTCTAAAATTTCTTCATTTCTGTAATGTAAATATTTAAGTATTTGGGTTTTATTAAAATTAAGATAGCTTTATATATATTTGTTCTTCTTTTTGTACATCTATGGTTTTCTCAAAGAGAAGCAAATAAATAAATAAGTAAATAATAGGAAGAAACCAATTTTCTTTGTTTACTAAACTGTCTTGGTGTATTAATAAAATCGCAACATTTCGCACCGTATTTTTTGCGATTTTACAATAAATTCAAGTTCGCGCTGCTATAAATTTCAAGTGAATCGATAGGCCTAAAGTATTGATTTGGTTTTATCTCTTACCTCGTACAGAAAAATGACAAGAGGCTACAAAAAGCCTGAATCGCTCATCTGTTATCTTTTGTGTTCCAGTATATCTTGCATCAATGATTATTTTTGCTATTTAATGTATACCGTCACAATTTTCTCCTTAATATTGCTAATACAGCTAAAATATAGAATCCAAATAGATATGGTTGCTAGGGACTTTTTCATCGGTTGCTATGGACTTTTTCAATGGCATTGACTCTTGACCTTCAATTTTGACTTGAACAGATAAATTATAAAGTCTTGAACCGAAATATATATGGTTGATAGGGACTTTTTCATCGGTTGCTATGGACTTTTTCAATGGCATTGACTCTTGACCTTCAATTTTGACCTGAACAGGTAAATTGTAGGGTCCTGAACGCAAATATATATGGTTGCTACGACATTTCATCGGTTGCTATGGCCTTTTTCAATGACCTTCACCCTTGAATTTCTTTTTGACTTGTACAGGTAAATTATAAGGTCCTTTATCCAAATATATATGGTTGCTAGGGACTTTTTCATCGGTTGCTATCGTATTTTTCAATGACTTTGACCCTTGAAGCTCCATTTTACTTGCACTGCTACCATTTAATTTATCTCAAGTAACGTCCTAAACATCTGTGACAATGTCAGACCATTATTTTCGGTTTACATGTAAATAATCTTTCAAGGTCGAAAACTCCTATTAGGGGTCAATTGACGATTTGTTCGTTTGACTTATTTGTAGATCTTACTTTGCTGAACATTTTTGTTGTTTACAGTTTGTCTTTATCTATTACTATATTCAAGATAACAACCTAAAACTGCGAAATTTCCTTAAAATTAACAATTCAGGGGCAATAACCCAACAAAGGTTTCCGATTCATCTGAAAATTTCATGGCTGGTAGATCTTGACCAGTTGAACATTTTTATAACATGCCAGTTTTGCTCTAAATGCTTTGATTTTTGAATATAAGCCAAAAACTACATTTGAGCCCTATATTCTAATTTTAGCAACAGCGGCCATGTCTGTTGATAGATCAAAACTTCAGATACAATTTATAAACTAAATACCCTAAGGAACATTTAGTTAACGTTTGAAGGTATTTTGCCCAGTAGTTTCAGAGAAGATTCTTGAAATAGTTTACGACCACGACGGATGCCAAGTGATGGCATAAGCTCACATGGCCCTTTGGGCCAGGTGAGCTAAATATGAAACTGTCGCACAACATTTCCTGGTTAATACTAGGAAGTCTTTCTTGTGTATCTGAAAATGTTTGATTGTTACCTGTTAAATGAGCTGGACATTTCCATGCATCGGTATCTTTTAGGGCAAATAATGGTATCAGAAATGAAGCGGAAGCTCCTTGGAAGACAGGTAACCTATAACACAATGAAATAAATGAAATTGTAATCTGTGTGACAACTGGTTGTGTCATAGAATAGAATGCCTTGTATACTGGGACATGTACATTGTATAGGTCATGTTTATTTCAGAAGCAACTTTGCAAAATTCTGAGAAAATAAACGCTACAGAGTCGTTATGCAAATATTTATGTAAGAATGCAGTTTTTATTGTGCTCTATTTTATGCTCGGAAGATCAACGGAGACTGATTGTTAGCTGTGTTTATTTTATTTATTTATTAATTTTTCAAAAAAATCCATATTGTATAAATATATGGAAAGAAAAATATAATTTTCCTAGTTTTCTTTTAAGCGTCATGGATAATTAAAAACTAAGTTTAAGCAGAAAGAGAGCAAAATTTTACCGTAGTCCCAAATATGATTGGGCTGCAGTTGAAAGTCCTATGATAAGTACAGATGAACTGAACAAAGTAGATCTCACTGGGTCGTTCAAATCTGCACATGCGATATCTGCTGACACCGTTATAATTGCAAGGACAGAACCTATACAGAGGAAAGTATACTGAAAAAATACAAAATATCAACAAATATTTAATATGTATTATGTACACTCGGTTGTTGACAATACATATGTCACAAATCATGTACAAAAATTTTAGTGCGTGAACTAAAGCTACGATGTAGAGCTTGACAAGTAAGAACATTTTACAAATATTCAAACACTATGCGGTAATTTTGGTACCTAAATAAGGATCTATACTCCGTGGCCGTCCATGAGTTCCAAATTGAATATTTCCTCTATAATTCATATACAAAATTACCTTTTTCCTATAATTAGGAATTTTTTACGATCAATGTCAGAAATATTTTCTTAAATACTTTTTTTTAGAATTTTTAAATTCTTCTGTGATTCTTAATTTTGGGGAAATCATTATCTAATCCCAAATAGGATTTCATGCGTGCCAAAAATTACATAGGTTTAATGAGGAAAATTTTGTTGAAATTAAATATTTGTATTTATATTGTGCATTTAAAAAACAATAAAATATTATAATATTTTTATATTTCAGGATAGATAATAGATATTTCTCTGTACAACAATATCAGTTTCGATAAATTCAGACAAAATGTGAAAGGGGAACATTTCCAAGTCGGAATTACACGAGAGTATCTTGGTACATGTACGTTCTAAACCTCAGCCGAGGGTTCATATACAGGTCCTTTGGCAATCCGTAAATCAAATTTGAAAAAGATTCTTTACAAACATCAGTTCTAAATAGCCTTATTAATTTTTTTTTCAAAAAATGGGATTTTAATACAACTTAATTGCAACATGGTATTTTTATTCACGGAATTTAGATTTGAAAAAATGTGGCGCATCAGACAAAAAATATGAATATAGGCTTACTGTGTTTAAGTTCTGCACAGTATTAGCAGGTAAAGTAAAAAGATGTGCAATAGTGCTAGTTGGATCAATTTTCAAACAAAATATTATTTGAGCATTGGAGAGCCAAATGGGGAAAATGTTGCCATACTGTATTTAATTAATTGTTAACCGTCATGTTATTATTTTTGTCCTTGTACCATACACTAATAAAATAATTTTACATAAATGATATGAAATAATCTACTTGTGTATATATGAAGTTTAATTTATTATTACGCCAGTGACCATGGATTTCCATTTAATTCAATTTTAGAGCTGGTTTAGTCATGTCTGTTTTCTCGACATGTTTAATTGCAATGCGTTTCGAATTTCTCGACGGATGATGTATGTAGATGTTGTGATTTACGATACTTCTTTGTTTTCTTGGTTTTAACATATCTTAACCCTTTTGGTTAATCATTTGACTTTGTAGATTAATAAATTTTATTTTTATTAGATGGAAAATCATAATATAATCTCTCTTCGGGGGGGGGGGGGGCTTACTATGTAATGAGTGGTAGGAATGAGCCGCTGGAAAAGGTCACTATTTCATGCTTCATAATATATGAAATGGGTGAGAAATTCAGATAAAACTATAGTTTTGAAACTACATACCTGGAATGCTGTAGTTAATGCTACAAACAATGGCGGGATTTCGTCAACATCATATGCGAGTTTATCATCAATTTCGTCATCATCCCTTTCAATTTCAATTTTACTCATATCAAGAAGACTTTCTGTTTTATCTGAGTTCTCCATACTTTCTCTGTGTTATGGTGTTAGAAACTGAGTGGAATATATATACATGTATACATAAAATGTATCACAAAACACCTACATCAATTTTATGCACAATATGGCCATTTTGTTGACTGACAACTTATCAGCAGTGCTCGATATAAAACTTTTGGAAATTAAGTTGAAGATATAATGATGAATTAATAAGCACAACTATTGTAACATAAAATTCCGTGTACAATACGTTCAGTTAAATTATAAATTGTTTTTGCTTTTTAATGAAAATATTATTTGAACTTTTAACCTTTACTATATTTGATATAATTGCTCTTATCTGCTGACATGCTTTTGAATACACACAGTGTCCCAGGTCGAACATGGACAAGCTAATTAAACTATATACTTCAAAGAATGACCGCTGTTAAACTAATATTGACTAAATCTGATAATATAAATTCTACGTGCGTCATTCTGTCCCATTATGTAAAAATTGTTTGGCCAGACGTAATTTCTGCAGTATAAATAGGAAAGAAATCTTAGCTTTCTAAGCGTGGGTATTTTACTGTTATAGATGTTCCAGTATTTTTTATTGGTGCTAGCCGATCCCGGCCTGCCTCTACCATGTAATGCCATTACACTAGAAACAGCTAATGCTTAGTATCCTCGGGAAAAGCTTAAGATTAGCGGTTTTTGCAAACCCTCTGAAATTACGCATAAGCCGAGGAGGTTAAACCAACGCCGACAGAGTTAAGCCAACACCGATAGTGTTAATGGTGTTCCGTGATATTAATGAGCGACCGATATTTTTAAGGAAACGACCGATAACTTTGGCCACCCGTGGTGGTTGCACGCAGCGTGACAAAATTGCCATGTTTTATCGATCTCAGAAGAATTGTATGGCAGCTATAGTACTTAGCCTGGAAGGTGACGTTTTTATCCTGTCTTGTGTGGTGCAAAAGATGTGTATTCACGATTTAAATCACTTGTCCAAAACTATATCCATAAATAGATAATAAAATAGAAAACAATGTATTTGTTTTTATTTAGGTTTATTCACATCTGATGATAATGATCGTCATAATATATATCCAAAGATAAAATTTTAATTTTAGCGTATTGGTAATTACTTGGAATTAAATATAAATTCAACCGGGTCATGTCTGATATTCTGTATAATAAAGATAACTTTCTCAGCGAGGTGTAGAAAGAAAAATATATTCATTGAAGAATAAAAAATATCTATTTGATCGCATCTGCTACCAGCATTATAACCTGTGTGTATTTATCTACACGTACCTGTTCGAAAGGTGAAGTTACCGGTGCAAATGTTAGTGTATTCAGGAGTATAATCACTTATCGAAAATTATATCCATAAATATATAACAATTTTTATGTTTTTTTTTAGGTATATTCACATCTGATATTACTGATCATCATAATATATGGCCAACGATAAAATGTAAATTTTAGTGTATTGGTAATTACTGCATTAAAATAAAAATACATCCGCATTACGCCTGTTACTCTGATTTCTCAAGAGTGTTGAAGGAAATGAAGATTCGTTTAAGAATCGAAATATTTTCAATTTTAACGTGTTCGTTGCCGCAATTATTACATGTACTTGTTCGATAAGGTTGGATTATGGACCGCATACGATTCTTATTTCGTGGATTATTATTTTTTTATAAAATAAGATGTATATCTACATGATCTATATATTTGCCGGTTTTAATCCTGGTTAATATTTCTTTTAAAAATAAATATTAAATTAACTTAAGACTGGAATGGGTATTTTTCAAGAATTTACATTATGGACAGGTACGTATTTTATAGCACAGTTAGGTCACACTATGTTTAAATAAACAGCTGCGCCACGAGCGCATGATACGCCCGTCATCTTGTGAAAAAAACATAATAAATGCTGGTTGGATGTATATGGAAACCCGGCAAAACATAAGCGTGTAAACTTTTAACCAATAGAGATACGGCGCGAAATGTTACCAAAAAAGACTACCTTTTTTACCAAAAAGCTCAATAAAAATTCAATAACTCAAAAATAAAATAAAGAATCATCACGAAAAAGTATACAGATCTTCAGATTAATATAACTAAGAAGTGTATAAAGTTTTAAGCAATAATCATAAATCGTTTTTGAGACACGGCGCGACATGTGAAACCCCCCCCCCCCTTTTTTTTTACAAAAAACTCAATAACTCTAAAATAAAATTTTGGATCATCGCCAAAAAGTATACAGATCTTTAGATTAATATAACTAAGAAGTGTGTAAAATTTTATGCAATAATCATAAATCGTTTTTGAGATACGGCGCGACATGTGAGCCCCCCTTTTTTTTACAAAAAACTCAAAAACTCTAAAATAAAATTTTGAATCATCACCAAAAAGTATGCAGATCTTTAGATTAATATAGCTAAGAAGTGTGTGAAGTTTTAAGCAATAATCATAAATCGTTTTTGAGATACGGCGCGACATTTGAACCCCAACCCCCCCCCCCCCCCTCCTTTTTTACAAAAATCTCAAAAACTCTAAAATAAAATTTTGAATCATCACCAAAAAGTATACAGATCTTTAGATTAATATGACTAAGAAGTGTGTAAAGTTTTAAGCAATAATCATAAATCGTTTTTGAGATACAGCGCGACATGTGAAAAAAAAACACACTTCTGTTTTAGTTACAAAGTCCCGTAACTCAAAAAGTTTTAATCTTATTTTCACCAAAAAGTATACAGATCGTTTGACCATCATAAGAAACAACTATGTTAAGTTTCGTGAAATTTGGATGAATCGTTCTCAAGTTACGGCGCGACATGTTTACGACGGACAGACGGATAGACGGACAGACGGACAGACTGGCGCTGGACATTTGTATATCATAATATGTCCCGTCAAAATTTTGACGAGGGTATAAAAAAAATAAATATTTTGCGAACTATATATAATACGTTTCCCCACATGCTTTTTGGGTTTACATGACAGTTTAGAGTATGGAATAAAGGTAGTTTTCTTGTTGATTTGTTAAATAGCTTTTGTTAATAGCATTCTTTATGAAAATGTTAATTAATTATTAATACTAATGACGTGTCGTAAATTTGGATATTCTGGCGTAGGGAATGTAGGGATATTTAACGGTTTTTGTTTAAAATACGACGTGTTACAATATATTAATGTGTCTAATTTTGACGCTTTTAGAAAAATATCAAAGATGAAAATAAAACTCAATGCAATGAGAGGAGACTTTCTAATCTGTTTGTGTAATTTTGATTACAGACTGTCATGACTGACAACTGTTAATAGTTTCTTTTAAAGTCCTAATTGTTTTGATAAAAGAAATGACATTGAATAGGTTAGTTTTAATAAAATGTATATAACTCAATAAACCAAGCTTAATAACTTTTCAAGATCAAAAGAAATTGCAATTATTTTTGATTTTTTTATCACTTTATTTCAGCGTGTTTAATTGTGGTTCAGTAGCAACAGGCGCCGAATAAACCACAATATAACTACAACCAAAATTTAACTATTTGTGGTACCTATAATGCATGGAAAATTATGCTGTTTTTTTTTTGTTTTTTTTGTTTTTTTTTTTTTTTGTTATGAACATTAATTAAAAAGATAATTTTGTACGATCGGTTTTTTGTGAAGTTAAAATTAAATTTTAAACAGGATTTTGAAATGGAAAAGGTGAAGGAAAAACCGATTTAATGCATCTCCGATTTTTTCAAAAGTATATGCAGACATAGTGGAAATGTCTTTTTACAATTTTTAATGACTAAAATCCGGTTCTTACACGCAAGTCGATTGATAATTTAAATTATACATTTCTTTTTTTAAATAAATTACTTTTTAACAGGTATAAATTTATTGCTTCTTTATCTATGTTTTCATTAAAAAAATTAGAAAGTGGCAAAGGGCGTGACACAGTTTGAAATATATTATTATTTATTATGAAGGATATATATTCTTTACTAAAAATCGTTAAAACGTAAATACAATATAACGTCAGAAGTAAACATTATGTAATTTTAAATTAGTATAATTCAGTTTCGCCTTTGGACAAATTAAAAAAAAAAACTATGCAAACAATCTGTCAATGGGGTTTACCTAACTGATATATCCAATGTATAATGATATGATATTAATTAAGACTGATTGAATATTAGTTCAACATTCACTAACCTGGATGCACTTTGAGTAAATGCAATTACTATTAATTAATTTACTCAAGCAATGAGAAATGATTTATAAACTGCTAACACCTACCAGAAAGCATTATTCTTAAAATGGCAAAGTATCTATGTTTGTGTGTTAAATGTTTCCGTTATGGTTGTGTTAATGCGTCTTTGCCAACTTTATGAAGTCATGTGAGTGAAATGGTACAAGCTGGGTACACAACAGACAACTATTCTTGGTTGGAGAATTATTTTAATCAGACACAAGCAACGACAAGTGTAAGTGATTTATCAATTAATAACATATAACCTTATGAAGCTAAAATTGCTAAAAATCAGTCTTTGAAAACAAGACGCCTTCTTTTGTTATATTCTGGAGCTGAAACCTTTCTCACTATTTCACTCAAATCCAGCCAGCTGGTGTCAGTTTCTGTGGACAAGACTTTACCTGTTTCTTTCCTGTATTTTTTAAAAATGATACACATATTTCTGGATCCATCTCATCGATCTGAAATTATAAAATTATGTTAATAAATACCCCCTACGTCACACCTAAGCGGTCTCACTAATATTAATGTGGATTAGTTATAAATCTGAAAACAAAATTTCATGAATTTTAATGAAGAAATCCAAGAAGCGAATTTATTAACAAATATTATTTTTCAAATTTCATTCACCTTCAATGAAAGAAATAACAGACAACATTTAACAGAAAAACAAAGTACGCGCAACAAATTATTTTACTTCTCTTCACGGTAGCTTATGTAAAGGAGCGCACACCTAGTAATGTTATTATTTTTTTTCATTTCAGTTAGAAAAAAGGAAAATATAAAAATATAGATATAATAGAGTCATTTTGATAGGCCAAACATTTCATTATCCAGATATTTTGCATATGTACATTGGCATACGTCAAACATAAAGAATATACGATTTTAAAGGAGCCGGATTTTAATATAATATTATTCTTTAAAATTCGTTTCTCAAATTTTGTCAAAAGATATCATATTCGTTCCTTAATTATTTAAAAAAAAATACCATTAATTAAAATTCATGCAACGAGTTATAAGGTATCGGTTCATAAAATATTAAGTATATGCATTATAGACGTGATCATAAACCGGGTAATATATTCTCAAAACACAATATAGGGACGAGATCAAAACGAGTTATAAGGTATCGGTTCATAAAATATTAAGTATATGCATTATAGACGTGATCATAAACCGGGTAATATATTCTCAAAGCAAATTATAGGGACGAGATCAAAACGAGTTATAAGGTATCGGTTCATAAAATATTAAGTATATGCATTATAGACGTGATCATAAACCGGGTAATATATTCTCAAAACACAATATAAGGACGAGATCAAAAGTTCAATGTAGGATAAAAAACTTAATTGGGGATGGGGGAGTTATAATCGCTGCAAGTTTTGTTATCCGACATCGATTTTCGGATTGAAAAATACGGATTCAATTGATGTCCAAGTTAATATACAGAACAAACATACATTGTGGAGGAAAAACAGGACCCATGATACAAAAAGTATACTCTCAAAGCATATGCCCATATTGGTAAATAATTTTTCCCAAATTAAGTTAAGAGGGGGGTGGGGGGGGTCAGTAAAAAAACTATGTGAATTAAGTTTTTTATCCTACATTGAACTTTTGATCTCGTCCCTAATATAGCAGAATTAAGTAATTGATTTTATTTCTTAAAATTCTATCGAAATTTATTTCTAATTTTAAAACTCTGGGCACATTTTAATATTTTAAAACCTTGGAAAGTGGTTATATAAATAAAAAAAAAACAACAATATAATCGATCAGAAGAATAATCAAACACGTATTATTACTGACGCACACTATCCACTCTCAAATTAGTATAACTTCTTATCTGTTCACATTATCAAAACTCAATAATTTACTTTTTGAATCTTGAATGCCTTATATTTATAATTCAATTTTGGCTGAAATCCCCATGAAATTTTAAATATACATTTCATATTTAACACAAAGAAAACGATATTATTTTCACAACTTATTCCGAAATTTGATTCATTTCCACCATCGAATCCGTATGCATACAAATGTAACTTACCTTCCGAAAATTTCTGGAGATTATTAACTGGAGAAGGAAATAATCTCTGCAACATGGCTGGTGATGAATTATTTTCTTGCATAGAAAAATTGTAACCATTACCAAAATTAGATGGGAGTCTGAGTAGTCAATGGTGAGTTGTAACTTCTCTGAGGTTGTTCGTACTAATGTAAACTTGGAAACAAAGTCACGTAGCGAAAAGTCACTAGGTAATTCCATGTTATAATAAATTTGAAACGGTTTAACTAGATGCGGTAATGAACCTGTCAATTAATAGTCGTTTTAATTATAGACCGCTTTGTTACTAAATAAAATCAAGTGCGTTCGGATTCCTAACATTTGGTTGGATAGGAGTTTTTCGTCACCTGTAAAAAAATTCTCACGGCTTCAGATATCATGCTGAGATAAGGTACTACCAATTAAAAAGTATATGGCACCATTGAGGTATACTCCAATAAACATTCTTTCATCTTAATTACTTTATTACAGGGGTATGGATATGTTCGAATTTAAATTTTGACACATTAACCTGTGGTACCGTTGTACATTTAGTTTTATTGGAGGTTGGGTTTGTCTTGATTCCCGTTACTTTTGCCAAAATTATTAATTTTAAATCAGTTATTTTCTTTTCAATCTTACTTTCTTCTTTTCTCTGATTCATTTTCTAACCTTACCTTGCAACAAATCTTCAACGTGCTAATTATAAAAAAATATATAATAATAATTAACTTTACATTTTATTGAAAAAACATTTTACGCCCATATGGGCCAATAGCATTAACCTTAATGCACAGGTGTGCGTATATATTTCATTTTTAGAGAATTTTAAATTTTTTTGTAAAAATTGACATTTTTGTAAAAGGGGTGGGGGGTCAACTACTCCATAACCGCTCAAAGGAATTTGATGAAACTTTCTCTGTGCATTAACCTTAATGCACAGATGTGCTTATATATTTCATTTTTAGAAAATTTGCATTTTTTTTGTTGTTAAAATTGCCATTTTTGAAAAAAAGAGGGGGGTCAAAACTTCTATCCTCAACTACTCCATAACCGCACAAAGCAATTTGATAAAACTTTCCATGTGCATTAACCTTAATGCAAAGGTGTGCATATATATTTCAATTTTAGAACATTTTAATATCTTTTGTAAAAATTGACGTCCGCAGGCGACACATGTCTTCCTTGGACGACTTACACATTTTTGTAAAATTATTGTCGAATTCAAAAGATGCATGCGTGGTATAAAATATTGTAAATTGAAAAACTATTTGAATTTGAAAAATTACACTGTTAGATATGACTTTTTAATAGGGTGTCCCATCATTCATTATTGGTTGTGTCAAATTCAAGAAATATGTTGGTTTTCGAAAAATTGTGCTTCTTGAAAATAAACTGAATACCATGCATAACTTTCTTAAGAAATTCAAGTACATGTACATCATAGACAGAATAATTGAACAACCAGACTTTAAAATTTTATCACCCCAGCCCTTTTTAAACATAGTTTCACTTCTGAATTTTTTATATTTCCCAAATGTGTTTGTCTTTTTTTTATTCACCACTGTAATAAGCAATACTGATGTGCGGTTTTCATCTAAAATAATTTGATAGGAGTACTGCACTACACCTTAATTTAGTTTCAAATACTCGACAACGTGAGCTAATGGTGTATCATTCATTAAATACTGGAAACTCTTTATAATATTTCCTTCTTTTGTGTACGGTTCTTTCAAAAGTAAAGATTTTATAATGAAAACAATATTGGAAAATCGCTCAAAATTTGTTGGGCCTAGAATTTCCTCATCGTATTCAAAATTTTTATCTACGTGATAGGAATCGTACGCGGTCCGTAATATATCTCTACCCTTGCCGAACAGGTATATCTAGAAAAATATATACACAAGTAATATAGGCGGCGAGAAACGTGATTAAAAAAAAGGAATATTTTTTATATCTCTATATCTATATTTCTATTTCTTTAATATACAGTATAACAGACATGACGCGGTTGTTAATCTATCTCCATCCAGGTATTACCAATAAACTAATTTTTTAAATTGCATCATTGACCATGCGATTATGATCGGAAACTAACGGATGAGAATATAGTTAAATAATAACATAAATTGTTATCGATCTGGTTACATATTTATGAATATAGTTTTTGATAATAATTAAACTTGTGAATACCATATATATTTGCTTTACGTGATAAGGATGGTAAATTCACCTTATGGAAAAATACACACAGGTAATAATGGTGGCGGCAGACGCGATCAGTTGATACTTTTGATTATTCAACGATTTTTATTACTTTCTACACGTTGCTGAGAAAAAGTTATTCTGCATTTTACAGAATAACAGACATGGCCCGTCTGTATTAATTATATTTCAGTCCATGTAATTACCAATACACTAAATTTTAATTTTATTGTTCGCCATACGTTATGATGATCAGTAACATCAGATCTAAATGTACCGACATAAATACATATAAATTGTTACCTATCTTATTATATATTTATGGATATAGTTTTTGATAAGTGATTAAACTCGTGAATACACTAATATCTGCACTGGATAGTAACTTCACCTTTCGAACAGATACATGTAGATAAATACACACATATTATAATGGTGGTAGCAGATGCGATCAAATAGAAATTTTTTATTCTTCAATGAATATATTTTTCTTTCTACACCTCGCAGAGAAAGTTATCTTTATTACAAAGAATATCTGACATGACCCGGTTGAATTTATATTTAATTCCAAGTAATTACCAATACGCTAAAATTAAAATTTTATCTTTGGATATATATTATGACGATCATTATCATCAGATGTGAATAAACCTAAATAATAACAAATAAATTATTTTCTATTTTATTATCTATTTATGGATATAGTTTTGGACAAGTGGTTTAAATCGTGAATACATATCTTTTGCACCACACAAGACAGGATAAAAACTTCACCTTCCATGTTAATTAAGTACTATAGCTGCCATACAATTCTTCTGAGATCGATAAAACATGGCAATTTTGTCACGCTGCATGCAACCACCACGGGTGGTCAAAGTTATCGGTCGTTTCCTTAATAATAGCGGTCGCTCATTAATATCACGGAACACCACTAACACTATCGGTGTTGGCTTAACTCTATCGGCGTTGGCTTAACCTCCTCGGCTTATGCGTAATTTCTGAGGGTTTGCTTGATAGTTAAGCAAAAACCGCTAATCTTAAGCTTTTCCCGAGGATACTAAGCAGTAGCTGTTTCTAGTGTTACCAGGCATGCCTCTACCAGATTATGCCATTACCCGGCTACTGGGCTGATAATGCGCTCGGGGACTCACAGTCCACCAGCATTGACATAGACCCAATGGTAATAATAAATGTATCACAAAATACCGAAATAAATTTGATGCACTGTATGGCCATTTCGTTGACTGCCGACTCATCAGCAGTGATACATTTTTTTCAAAAGCAGATTACAATGTATTTACCAATTTTACAAAACATACATCAGCTAAAGAATACCAAAGTGATAAACCAATTGAAAAAGTCCGTAAGACCGAATGCCAAAGGCAAGATAAACCAATTGAAAAAGTCCGTAAGACCGAATGCCAAAGGCAAGATAAACCAATTGAAAAAGTCCGTAAAACCGAATGCCAAAGGCAGGATAAACTCGTGAAAATGCAAGGTGAACATATCAGACAAATAATAAATATACTGTTTTAAAATTCATTTATTAGTCAGTAATATATGGTTACCTTGGGGCTTGAATAAAGGTTTATATCCTGAGATATCTTATATTTTCATATTCCAACAAAGTACCCAAGGTTGTACATATGAAAATCCGAAAAAATTATCAAAATCCTTATGACGAAATATAACCAAGAAAATAGTGCCCCTCCAGGCTTCAAGCCCCGCCCCACCCCACCCCCCCCCCCCCCCAAAAAAAAAACAAAACCAAAAAAAACACGAGTACTTACAGAAAGAAATCTGTCGAAGAAAAAACAAGTGTCTCTGAAGTAGCAGGTGAATTGTTAATTATTGTACATCGCCTAATTAATTTCTAAAATGTATGCAGGGCAATAAAAATCAGATCAAAGAAAATTCATACCTTGTAATGACCCACGAACAACGGAAACACCAGCCACTATGGTGAGTACGTTTACTACAATAATTGAACCACTACATTCTCTTAAAATCATGTCGACAGGCCATACCAAGTCTTTCAATTGTTTCCTGTTTTCCATTTCCGTATCCTATTTTCCTGAAACGAAATTTGTGAAATTAACGCCACCCAACAGATAGATGCCCGCACAAAAACTGGAACACAAGATAATGCGGATAGTCTGACTTGGTACAAACACTAATATTGTTTGGGTTAAGCCGGTTTTACGGGTACCCACACCTCTTTCTCACATATCCTGACAGTCTACCGCGTGTATAAAAGCCAATACAAGGTGACCGCTTGCTGAAACTGCAGAAATTGGTTGGACGGTACATAATTAAGATACCAGGGCCAGAATGTTTAACTGTAACATTAGCTCGGGCTCTGACACCTGCTGGTTGGATACTGCCACTCTTTTAAACAAAAAATTCAAAAATAACACTCCCATACAGGTTTTAATGCTATCTCGTCATAGAGCTCAATAGAAATTGGCAGTATTCACGGGAGGCCAGTAAAGATTTAAAGTCTTCAAGTCATTGGGAGAAATAGCAATTTTTACAGGACTACACAGACTTTCATATCTGTAGCCCTTACTGTGAAAACGTCATAAGTAACTACCAAGTGTTTGGCAAAACGTTTGCATTTATTCACGACATTAAAATATAAAATAGGATGGGAAAACCATTTAGGGATAAATGGCTTTCTGGAAGCCGAGTGTTTAGCTGGAATGCATTTCCCCTTTTCTAACTGGTTGTTTATGAACTTGCGCAAAGAAAAAATAATTTGCAGATAAACACCTCAATCATTCTTCAAACCATGTTCAGAAAGTTTTCTCTAGCTGGGTAAAAAGGAAAACAAAAATATTTGAAATTGAAAACTAGATTACATTATGTTTAATACCTATATATGTAACAGGCTGAATTAGTATTGTGTGGCCTAAAATATAGATTATAAATGCAAAGTCACACATCGAAAAATTCTGAAGTATAATAACTGTGTACATGTAGGGAATTAAAATAATCTACCACATGTACAGACATCACCAGCTGAATAATAATTACATCTATGAAGTTATAATAAAATTTCTCCCATCCTTGACGTGTTTAAACTTCTACGTGGGAATTACCGCCGTTTTTTCTACAGTTATTGGAACGATAAACTAGATAAGTCCCGAAATGAGGTAAACAAACTACATAGCAACGACATTTTCTTGAGGTTTTTATCGAAAATCATACGAGAAACAGATTCTCCTTCGATTTACTCGTGAGTTATGGAATTTTTCCACCCTCAAAAGTTAAATTTTGGATTTTAACCCACCCAAATGCTCGCGTGTTGAAAATCGAAAATTTAACTGTCTCGGGTGGAGAAATTTCATAACTCACTCGTACCTGAAGGAGAATCTATATGTATAACAAAATACCAAATAAATATGGCCATTTCGTTGACTGACAACTCATCAACAGTGCTCCAGATCAAAACGTTGGAAATCTGGTTACAGATATAATGATAAATTAATAAGTACAGCCATCAAAACCCAAAATAATTAAAGTAAACAGGAATCCAAACTCACCTAAGGGTTACAAAAGGAAAAGCCTTAGAAATTTCCGGTAAATTTTTGTCAAATTTTGAACGGAAAACTTAAAGGTATTTAAGTAATAAACCATGCCAAGTAAGTTATACTTTATCATGTACATGTAATTGGTACTAGTAACGACAGAAATACAATTTTTTGATGACAGGTACTGTGGATATATAACACATTTATGTTTTTAAAACGTTCGAATATTCTTACATGTTGGCACCATAAATACCATTTATTTTCTAGGTCTATTGTCCATATGTTATTTTGCGAGAAAGAACTAATTTCGCGGATATGATCAGTTCTCGTGTCAATGCCATGGGAATCTTACTAATATCTTAACAAAAGAGGTGGTTAATGCGGATAAGAGTCGTTTTTTGTTTTCGTTTGAACTTCTGTCAACTGACGTCACAATTTATATACTTGTGCGTTGTTCATACTTAAATTTACTAGATGTATAAAATTGTAAACGAAACTTTGAGAACCAAAATAGAGATGGTCTTACTCATTATTCTACCTGCAATATATATATATTTTTTAATTTAATTATGATTATTTTTCTTAACTTTTTTTCTGTGAGGAAGGGGGATAGGGTCGCTTTTTAAATTATTTTCGATTGAAAAATGTTCTTTAGTATGTAAGGATTTGGTAATATGTTTTAATTAGATCCAACAATGTCAATTAATTCTTACATTTGTCACAGAAGCTATATATTATTTAAGATGGATTATATGACTCCGTCTTCTTATTAATTACTGGGTAACGGTCAAATATTCTTTTAATACCGATAGTGTCTCAAGTGTGTTTATTGATGTTTTGCCTTCCGGACAATCAATTTATAGAAAGCTGATTATCCGATAAATTAAATAAAATTACCCATGACTTATGGTATATTTTTCATTCAAAAAACAATAAAGAAAAATAAGGAAACATTTTTCCCCATGGAAAATACAAAAATAAGTTCAAATAATTATTCACATATAATAATACCAAGTAAGAGCGAAAATAGCCTACGGAAATGGTTATACTGCACAAGGTACATTTGTACAGTAAGAAAACAAACTATATAGAGAAGCTTAAAATGGTCGAGAGATTTCAGTTATGATTATAGAGGCAAAGTATACATTTATGAGAAAATAAATGTATTTTCCTGTAGTTAATAAGATATTTAATTTTATGTCATAAGAATCCATGCTGTTCTATAAATGATACTTCGTTAATTTAATCCTTTTACATTATATAATGCATTAATGGGTATAAAAGAATTATATTTCTCCAATATTGAGTAAATATTTACAAATTATGGACTTTTAAAGAGCTTAATACATTATATATGGACCTGGTAGAATGATATCGAACGAGAACAAATGGACTTTGTAGAATGATATCGACCGAGTATTGACCGAATTAAAAGTCCTTAATTGTTATATGACATATGCACTGTGTGTTTTTTCAATAAAGAAACCTTCCTCAGCACTTTCTGACAAAATATGTAAAACGTGCATTTTGATAGTTCTCAGCCTTCCGGAAAAACAGGTAGACAATGAAACATAAATTTAAACATATTTAATAAAAAAAATGAAAAATCACCATTTTGACAATATTGAGAATTAATAAATTTTACGAACGAAGCCGGATCAAATTTTAGTAAGATGGAGCCAATCTTCTTTTACGGAGTCAATATTCTTTTCCTGAGTCAGTATGCTTTTAGAAGAGTTCAATCCATGACATATCCTGGCAATGATGCAACCAAACCAACCAATGATAAAAACGGAAAACCACCCCATATGTAATATTATAATTTATGCTTGAGTGACTAGGTTAACATTTTTGCATTTAAGGCTGTGTCGAATAAACTTATCGGAACATATCAATAACACTGCCATGACTGCATTACTATACTTGTATAATACGACAACAATCAGCAATATTTTGGTCACTATGACATACGTCTCATGGTTGAGTGACTTTGGTTAAACGTTTTTCATATGGGTGTATAGTTATCCATTAATGATGTTTAGAAGTTACCGTCTTCTTAAAAAGTACAATAGAACTCAGCAAATTTGAGTTATTTTGATCTTCATTGTATGCGTGGATTTATTTGGTAAATTTTTTAAAGTATATATGTGTATTTCTAAAGAACCATAGGCAACTGTGACGCCTAGCGCGTCCCGAATAGCGAATAGAGGAGACCCTCTCGTTGGGAGGTCGTCGGGTCATAATACGGAAATCCTGACCGCGGACCAAGTGGGTAACGTGTTAGGAGATACCATACTCCCAGCCCGCTAAAAAACATTATGCAGTTTTGAAAAAGAGTATGCTCATGGTCATTAGAGAAGGCTGAATTATACGACCCTAACTAATAATTCACTATTGTACAGTGGCAGTCAAAATTGATCCCCCGGTGTCCCGTCCACAACTATTTGCATTGTGTTTGATAATTTTTAAACTGGTTCTCCTCCTGAAAAAGCATGAAATATTAGCCACTAGATGTTAAGCAAACATCAGTCAATCAATCAATATTAAAGAACCTTTGGTAATGTATTATTAATATTTTATAATTACGATAATCTACGATTTTATGCTTGAGTAACTTTAAATTGTTGCATTTAGATATTTTTCAATGAAAGTGGGTATAATGTATTACTAGAAATTTCACAACTGCAGTCATACAGTAAAATACTACTACATGTACATTTGGGTCACAGTGACCTATTTCTTATGCCAGACGCGACATCCTTGTCATACAGAAACATTCTCTAATGAGGCGATTACGATCAATAGTTAGAGCCAACGTCGTTTGCAAAATTGTGTTTTCTGTCCGCACCATAGACCATTACACCTGGTACTAATAAAAGCACGGATGACCCTTTGCCTTCAGGGGTTACAGTCTTTAACATTTAAATAGCTAATTAGATAAATATATTTCGGTAAAAACTAGAAAATAAAAAATATAATGAAGCCACAGGTACTCAGTAAGGACAACCATGTCCTGCTCAGTTAACGGCAACATCATAGTGTCAGGGAGTAAAATCCAGTGAAGTGTCAAGTACGGTGAAATTAACAACGACTGAACATAACCCTGTCTTAGAAGTTTATGTTACAGTATTCTCGGTATGCCGAGAAAGTCTCCGTATATATCACATGTACTGCAGTTACGATTGAACTGTGAAATGTGTTTATCATAGGCTTGAGAAATTGGTTTGTTACTGTTAAGAAAGGTGAGGTTCACAATTGGAATGCTAAAAAATAGCGTTTGTCATTAAGTATTGATTTCAGTCGCCCATTATTATCTATGTTCAATTCTACATATGAAACGGAAGTTGTTGTTTCTGTGGTCTCTTTAATTTCAAGTTCACTGGGAAAGATAAGATGTCGATAATTCTTAAATATTGTACTTTAAATTTCTGTCATACAATATTTTGTTTCACACATGCAGGGGTTTATACATATATGTATCAATAAATACTAAAATATAAACAAGTGTTCAAGCAAAAAAACATACAAAAAAATATGAATTCCAACAAAATGTCAGAAGGAGAGATCAAAACAATAGGTTTACGGGATTAACCCTACATTAATGACCAGAAATCTGTGTGATTTCTCATTATAACAGCTACGTGTAGATTATTTTTTATTCTAGTGTTTACTATGTTATGATATTGTAATTATTATATTTATTTATCTTGGCCTAATTTGTTTTGCGTAGCCTTATAACATGTATACTATGTTTACATAATACTTATAGTTGTTTACCAAATAATGTTATAACTGCGAAGTTTAGAAATCACTGGAACAATAATGGATAGTGGTGGAATGACTAGAACTTTCTATTTGACTTACGTAATAATTATGGTGTGATTCGAACTTCTACCGTATTCCAGAAGTTTCCGTTCTACAGTATATATACGGACAAGAAAGTTAGACTTTCAGAACATCATTTATCAGACCACAGATAGACATTCTTGTGTTCTCCGCTGTTGGATTTATTTACGTTCACACATCATCATTGACATACTTTTATTGGCGTTGCATCATACTAGATTGTGACTGATTGGATATAATATTCCGTTTGGATTCAGGAAACAGTGACCAGAATTCCGGATCAAGAAAAAACAGGATTTTGAACAGTTAAGTTGACATTTTATTTTGTGTAATATTATTTTGTAAACTTGTCTATAATAAATCTTGTTAAATTTTATTATTGATTTGTGTCTTTTGTTGGCTACAATTTAAAAGGTGATTTCGGCCGTAACAACTAAAGTACAATATCATTAACGTCCGAACACAACTTTACTGATTAACTCTCCTGTTGAAACCTGTCATTACTATAAAATTAAAGATGTTACATTTGCTTCAAGGAAACGTTAATTCGAACAGAAAAAAGATGTTCATTACGGCCATAAATTACGATATTCGTAATTGGTAGAAGGTCGTCATTCAGGCAGAAATTGCAATTTACAAACTGGCATCTGTAATTAAATACAGCACACATCTTGTATAATACAAAGAACAATATAGCCGCCCAGTAAGAATGAATACAAAAAAGCAGTTAATATTATATGAATAATATTACATACTAATAATTCCATTATAAATAGTTTTCCTATATTCTGAAAATAAGGGATAAAGTGAAGAATATGATCTAGATTCTGGTAGTACAATTAGATTATACAATTCTGGTATAAAATAAGTGTTTTCGGTGCATGTTTTTGGATTTTAAAGCTTCTATTCCATATAGGATGAAACCCCCTGTGTTAGTTAAAATTGGCTGTTGGGATCGTGTATTCGACTGCAACCCTTGACCGGAGGACTGGCTGTATAAAACACGAAGTTAGAAAAAAAAGTCAATTGCATGAATATGACATTTTACGCACTCTTTTGATATCATTTTTGTTTCTTCTATCGAACATAGACTATCATATACATTGTGTACTTTAATATGTAGCTCATACAAATATGGAAGAGGTAGTCAAAATGAACACAGTAATATTTAAAACAAACCATAAAACAAGGAAAATAAATAGAAATGGTGAGCTGTCAAAGATGGCATTAAACGACTTAAATGTACAAAATACACAAGCCGAACAAAAACAAATTCAAAATCGCAAAAAACAACAACCACCAAACTAAAATGTTACCCAACGTTTCGACCAATATGGCCTTGATCAAGATCAAGAAAAAATAAAAAGGTGTTGACTCTTTGAAACCCCGATCATAACCATAAAACAGCCTTTTTGAGACACTTTTCAGTAGAGCTTTACATTATTTAAATGTATACCATCGGTTGTAAATTTGCAGTTATAAAGAATTATATTGCACAAAAAAGAAACCTAAGAAAAAGTGTTAAATAGACGGCAAATGCATTTAGTTTCTCTAATGAAGGTGCTTTGGAATGACACTTTAGAAATTAACATGCTCTGCCAGCAGTAAGAAGCCAAAAGACCGTATTATTACCGCAAGAACATCTTACATATGAAGCAAGAGACATCATAATAATGCCATTTGCACTCTGCATACAAGACAAAACGATCCAATTAACATGTGTTGTCATGCACTCAATCAAGATCGGTGAAGAAAAGCTTAGATCAGTTCAACAAAGGTAATGTTAAACATTGTACTACTGAATATATGAACATATTGATTTTAGCATAGACTTGTCCTAGAAATGTATTGGACAGTAGTTCCACACCAAAACATGAAAAGCTGTACTGTCGTAATCGACAGTTATCCCTGCTCCCCTGCAATAAGTTGGGACACTAACCGAATTACAGAAATCGATAAACTTATGTTCATTTAAAGATGTTACTCAATAATCTTTTGAATAAATTTAATCAATAGCTCCAATTACAAATGAAATAAAGTTTATCATAAACTTTACTTGGCAATTTTTAAAATCTGGCCCCAATTTTAGATAATTAAAATTCTAACACCTTATTGCTTATCTACATATGGTGCCTGACACTACTGTATTGATATGAAATGCATCAATTGAAACATGATAAAGGAGTTTACGTCACAAGCTTAAATTGACAATATTAGAAATCCGCTGTGGGCCCCAATTTTAGAAATTAAAATTCTACAACTTTATTGCACATTTAAATATTGTACATTACACTACTGAATATAAATAAAATTCTATATAACAATAGTAAAATGAAACCTATCTCGTATGTCATTAATGTTTGCTTTTAATCCACTTCTATCGGTAGTTTGAGGTTTTAAGTAGAAACGAGTGTATTATTTTTCTCACATCCGCGACATCGACATCAAACCGACATTAGGATTTTAAATAGCATTTACTTATCCATTGACAGAACAGTCCGCCATTATTGAGAGTGAAATTACTCTGTCTTGTATAAAGGTAGATGTGAGAAAAGCTAAAACGATCCCTTTCCGGTAAAAACAATAATAAATTGTTTTTTCAAGCGAATTTGTCCTTCCTTTGTTGTTATTATAATGAATAAAACATTTAGAAGCTTAACATTTTCTTCGAAAATCATATTAAAACCAAAATCGAAAGTATATAAACTGAAATTACTATCCGGAAAATCAACGCACGCAGAAGCACGTTCTGTTTTTTATGACGTTATAAAAAGGGAAGCAATTTGCCAAAAAAAGATTATCTTACAATGCCGCTAAATAACTTATTTGCTTATATTTGAAAGCCGTAGGGGCAAAAAGAGAATAAAACAACAGTGAAAGTGCAGGATCGAGAAATCTCATAACCCTCAGGTAAGAACGTTTGAAATCCTAAACACAAAGTGTCTGAGATTCTTGATCTCGAACTCTCATCGGCGTTAGATTCTATATTTTTCACATTGCAGACAGTAAGCTCCTATAGTTGGTTTATTGTGAGATAGAAACAAAATATCAAACAGACATGGAGAGCTGCCAATCTCACACCATTGGGCGAAAGTAACCTTTTTCACAACTTTTGAGACAACCTTTTCTTATTCATAGAGGGTTAAGGATACATCAAACGTTGTTACTATCAATATTTAAACAGATTTCAAATGTGAGAAATTTTATCAATCGGTTTTTTTTTGTCAATGTAGGCAATCGTAAACCATTGGTCTCATATATTATTTCTCATCCTCGACAGAATTTTGGTTAATACAAAAACTATTTAAGTCCTTTGGTATGAAATAGTCTTAATTTGTCCTAATATTAGAATCCGTGGTTTCGCGTTTATTGGGGTACATGTAAATAGTTCAAGTTAAGAATTACATCATCTTTAGAGTAGGAATTGAAGGACTTCTCTGTAGTAGCCCAGGTTAAAAATAGTGGCATTTGAAAGAAAGCAATATTGCCTATACGCAATATAAAAATGTCTCATGCAGTTTAAAATTAAATGCCACAAATTTTAAACGAAATGAAATACTGGTACTATTACATAATCGGGTTTCCATGTTAAAATTAAATGCCACAAATTTTAAATGAAATGAAATACTTGTACTATTACATAATCGGGTTGCCATGTTAGATATACGGATAAAGTAACTGATTACTGCCTCCAAACACCAATACAGAAAAAAAGTTTAATCGCCAGTGAATTCATTTTGATTTCCTGTGAGTTTTAATTCATAATGATACAAAACAACACTTTCAAGCTTGATTGAGAAGCCAAAAGACAATCCTATGAATTGAACCAAATAACCTCATTACCATGTCATTTGTTATTTGCCCTATATTTTCATGACTTTAGAGCATAACGTAAAGCCATAAAAAGCAAATTATTTTCACTAATTCCATTTTACAGCCTACAGTTAAGTGAGGTTACAAAAGAAGATTTGCATAGAAATAGTATGAACATTGAATAATGCCAAACAGCGAGCAGCATACATTTTAAACTTTAGAAAATCATCAATAGCTCTCCTTGTCACAACTTAATTATTCATTACACTGTTTCCGTATCATAGATAGTTGCCTTTTTAATTTCGTATTGATGTATCAAATGTTTTTAATTGACCTTCGTGCAAATAGTTATCTTCTAGTTCATTTATTTCTGAAGAGAATCAATTCATGTGTTATAAAGGAGCATTTTTACCAATGGTTACCTACTGATTATCCTAAAAATTATAATTTACTGACTGATTAACAAATGGATTATTTTAGACTCTTAAAATCTATTTTTTGTTAAAGAGAAGTTCTCGCCATATCATCTATTATGAAAGGAAAGAAATTGAATTAATAAATATTTCATTATATTCAAAATGAACATACATTATTCTATTTCTATCTAGGAGAGAATCGGTGGTAAGTGATTATATGTAACCAGGATGATGAGAATCGATGGTGAGTGATTATATGTAATCGGGATGGTGAAAGTAGGTGGTGAGTGATTATATGTTACCAGGATGGTGAGAATCAATGGTGAGTGATTATATGTAACCAGGAAGGCGAGAATCGGTGGTGAGTGATTATATGTAACCAGGATGGTGAGAATCGGTGGTGAGTGATTATATGTAATCAGGATGGTAAAATCGGTGGTGAGTGATTATATGTTACCAGGATGGTGAGAATCGTTGGTGAGTGATTATATGTAACCAGGATGGTAATAATCGGTGGTGAGTGATTATATGTAACCAGGATGGTGAGAATCAATAGTGAGTGATTATATGTAACCAGGATGGTGAGAATCGTTGGTGAGTGATTATATGTAACCAGGATGGTAATAATCGGTGGTGAGTGATTATATGTAACCAGGATGGTGAGAATCGGTGGTGAGTGATTATGTGTTACCAGGATAGTGAGAATTAATGGTGAGTGATTATATGTAACCAGGATGGTGAGAATCGGTGGTGAGTGATTATATGTAGCCAGGATGGTAATAATCGGTGGTGAGTGATTATATGTAACCAGGATGGTGAGAATCGGTGGTGAGTGATTATATGTAACCAGGATGGTAAGAATCGGTGGTGAGTGATTATATGTAACCAGGATGGTGAGAATCGGTGGTGAGTGATTATATGTAAACAAAACTGATTTTTATTAATTATGTACATTTTAAACTGCCATTGTCCATTTTTGAATGTCGTATTTTTTTTTCTAAATGTGATAGACCAACTGGTGTCCATCTGTGTTGAAAAAGTCAACACGGAATTAAGAAGAAAGGGACTTTTTCTACACTGTATCAAACTTGCAAGCATTTATTGATATGATGTTGCAAAAACAGTTGTTAATATTGATGTAAGTGCGTTTGGTGTAACTGCTACCATTTTAGATCTTTTTTGTTCTTCCACTGTAGCAGCGTAATTCCAAGGTAATGCAGTTTAGGTGTGCAATTGTAACAGTGAAAAATAGACACCCAAAACAATATCCGTCTGCCAGAGAAAGTAAACAAAACAATACCAGTATAAAAATACACTTTATTTGGTTAAATCATAGATTAAAGTAATTGTAATTAATAATTAAGCTATTACAAAAAAATATTCGTGCTGCTATGAATTCAGACATACAATACCGATACAATATTGACTTCTGGTATTCAATTCAATTATTCTTATAGAAAATTTTAATATTTTTACATAAGAATGCTGTGTTTAATGATCTGAAAAGGTTTAAATGGTGGCCTACCGTTATTATAATCACAGAAGATTGGTCATACCAGACCATTTGAATTTGTTTTGTCAATCTCTACAGTTCGCGGCCGTAATTACAAGACTTTCCGGAAATATTTCACTGTCTACCGAGGAACAAATTTATCTGTAATTGGTAATACCGATTTATATGTCTTGCTTACATAAGACGACCTGAAATATTTTACTTCAAATGTATTCAACAATGATTGAAATTCTTTGATATTACCGGTTTACTTCTTAATTGGTAATCCAGATTTATAGGAGTAAACATAAATTCCTACTTTGAATTATTTGATATTACCAATTCATCGTAAATTAAATACTGATTTTCTGTGATACATGCATTATATACTTAGGAATATGTATCTGACAGTTTGTTTCTGAATTCTCTTGGGAGGTATACATGCAAATATATAAATACATGTATTTACATATAGTTTACTGTCAAAATCTTTCCAGTAAGATGCGGAATTGTACATTTTTAAAGATTTTTAAATGTCAAATATCCATATAACAAAGATAAACATCCATAACTCACTGTATAACCAATATTCAGATGACTAAAGAGGTTGAATTTAAAATTTAGTATACATCATATAGTGAGAATAGATACAAATGTCCCAGTGAGGTTTGGGTATCCATAGAACCAGTTTAGCCCCATCATTGCTGAATTTTACTGTTCAGTACTGTACCTAGGTTTTGTACCTGATTGATTACTGTTTGCTTAACGTTCAGTGGCAAATACTTCATGCATTAGTGGCCACTGTAAACGGATTGATGGTTGAGTAGGGTCGAATAATTTAGCCTTCTGTAGCAGCCGTTAGTATATTCTTTTTCGAAAAATACATGATAGGGTATTTAGCATGTCGATTAATTTTACGTTTGTGTTTTTTTTTTTTTCTTTTATTTTATTTTTGTCTGATTTTCTGTAGATTGGTTAATTGATGGGCATGATTTTGTTTACCTTTCCCGTTGTCAGTTTTTTTTTTTTTTTTAATTTAAAACTACTGTAGTATAACTTTAACCACAGTTATTTTTTATTCAAACGTTCATAGGACTGCGATGAAGATTGTTTCCATAACACCAAAGAAACCCCAAAATACTGAAATGTTTATTATTTGCAATGAGAAACCAGAGTGAGTTATATTTTCCTAACCAATGTAGGTAAGGGAGATAATAAATTTGTCTCCCTTTTAGCCTGACGACAGAAAGGAGAGCATTTAATTATCTCCCTTACCTACATTGGTTAGGAAAAGATAACTCACTCTGGTTCCTCATTGATTTACCGCTAAGAATAAATTTCATTTATTTCCTTTACAGAGTACAATGATACCACAACTTCGATCGTGTAACATTCATCATTGCAAAATCCTAAAAAATATTATATACATTGTCTAAAATTATTATTATTATTCTGTTTTCGAAGGAATCTTATTTTTATTTTATTTAAAACATTTGTACAACCCATATGCAACTTATGTATAGGGAAGTTCGATGATGTGATTTCCAAAACAAACATATAATCAAAGTCAAATTATTGGTCTGCTTTTTGTGTAAGGTTATTGATTGGCATTATAAATTGTGTAATATTTGTTCGTGTCCGTCAACATTGCAGTGACATCGTTACAATCAATTTTCGGATAGGGATTTACCTGTGAATAGACCCAAAAGCGTAATTAAAGGGGACAGACAAACCCGAGAAAAACGAATGAGGGAGACGAGAAAATTGCCTCCAAACTAAGCATTGTTGACAATACTGCCTCCTATAGTACTGGAATTAAATTTTAATGATTAATAATTGCAGCAACGGGCATATGAAATTTCTCTGGCTACATGTACTGATAACATGGCATTTGGCTGAGGAAATCAAAACTAAATAAAAAAAAGCAGTCATTTAGCTTTGAAATCGGCCAAATGATTAATAGGCCGAACCAAGAAAAAAATAAACCACCGGGGCAATATGATACCAGTAGTTAGTGTTGACTCAACCTTATATTTCATTTTTATGTATAGTGATTTCTATTTTGAGGTAAAAATGCTGTCTTTAAGATATATTAAAGCAAAGTCAGTAACATAAAAATACAAATAGAAGAACAGAGAGACATCATCCTGACCATTTATTGGAACTTCCGATGTTTGCTGTCATTCTGGTCACTGAATTTGATGAATGGGACAATGTGAGATAATGAACTGCACAAAGGCGATCAATACAAAAAATATCAAACGTTAAAACGAGGTAAAACTATTGTGAATATCTATTTTATAATGCCTGAGAGAAACAAAAGATGCTATAGTTGATATGGTAAATGATACACATATCGGCAAAAGAATACCGAAGCGACAAAACAGTGGGGAAATTCCACAAATTCGAAGTCCAAGGATAAGACAAAGTCAGGAGAATGCAACACAACAATCAAGAACCACAGGGATACCTAACTATAAGGATAAGAAAAAAACGTATAATAAACTAATTTCCGTTGACAAACAGTTATAGATTTTCACGAAGAAAATACTAATCCGCTATAAATAGGAAGATGCATTGTTTTGATGCAAGTCAATCATGACTAGATTCAACTGAAGCTCTTGAGCAGCTACAGACAAATGGTTAAGTATTGAAACATGTAAAAAAAAATGTTTCGCCTAACTAACTTTGATCATGCGATGAAGAACTGGTACATTTAACATTTCAAAATATATTAAAAATAACACAAATAATAAAACCTGTTGTCCCTTAGCTTTATCCCTTGATATTATATTTACTGTTAATTGTTATAATGCTTTCTGCTCAAAATTATTCTTTCATATCATTTTTAACTTTATAGAAATAGTTCTATTAACTTCGAAACAACATCTGCATATTAAATCACCTTGACGCGTATCAAATGGAGAATCATCAAAAAAAGTATATCTTGTATCCGGCTACTTTTAGCTGGAAATTGTTTTTAGGATAGATACGAGAGAGGTTTGGGAATCCATAGGTCAGAAAAAATTGTTTTCGTGTGTTTGAAAATGAAATTAATGAAAGAAGCCATTACGAGCATCATACATTGTGTATGTGTAATTTCAATTTATAATATTATATATTGGTATTAGAGTCTCTTTTTTGTAAAAACTTAAGGATGCTCGCTGGTCATGTTTTGGTCTTTTTGTCAGATTTTCGGAATCCTCGGGTTTTATCCATTTCTTAAACATGAAATATTTTGCCCATGAAACCCCACTTTTTCTTTTATAATTCAATCATATATATCATAAAATGGTATTTGACAAAATTTTATGAAATCCTTTTTATTTTTTCTTACATTTTTGAGAGACTGAAGTTGCCAAAGCAAAGACAATGCAAACCCAGAGAAAACCTATTTCCTGCAAATCTTTAAGGCTTTATAGCTTGAAATGAGCACATGAACCTATATTTTTTTCTTGCGTATTTGTTTACTATTCAAACTAAAACACCTATTTCAAATCCTATTTATTTCCTATTAGTCCAGCGATCATCCTTAAGGGAATTACGATTTTTAATGTATACTTTTCAAATATGTATAAAAAACATACCTTCATGATTTTGTTTTTAAGATAACCAACACCGATTCAGTATTTTATGTGGCACTTTAAATAAAGGTATAAGGCATTTCGTAAACTGTTTTCTCTACACATCCCGATCATTATACCCTCACTAACATAATATTTTCCTGGCAGTAACAATATATTCTTTTCATATAATATAGTCAATATCAGATGCTAGAAATTTTGATGCAGGAGATATGCATATTTCGATTTACGACTGACCAGTTTTCCTCAAGGCCGAGAATGTTAATGCTGAAGGCTGAAACCAAAAACCAACAGTAGTATAGAGTAGAATTTAATAACAAAAACAAACAAATTTAATAAACAAAGGATAAAGACCAAACTGTATAAGGACGAAAATTAGCTTGAGGGAGATATGCCATTGTTCCAAAACTTTTAACAATTTTATTACAGTAAATTTTCAGTATCAGTTTCGCACAAGTAACGAGTCTACCAGCAGAGGTATTTACTCAACGGTAATAATTATGTACTCTATCGAATCAATACTGTATAATTGTAGATCTAGAATTTTTCAGTTATCAAATAGGATACCTGGGCCTACCCCGGTTTTTTTTTTTTTTTTTTGGTGGGGTAAATTCATACATGTATGTTTCTAGTTTTTAAGTATAATATTTGTATTGGTTTCGTCTTGTCTTCGTTGTTCTCCGGAGTTTGTCAGTTATTTTCGATTTCCCTTCCATCGAATATCCCTTTGTTGTTTCTTCACTTTATATATCTTCGTTAATCCAGAATAAAAAGTAAGTAAGTTGCGCTTTATTTAATTAATGGTCGTCTCTGAAGTCGCCTACAACCCATTAATTAATGATCGTCTCTGAAGTCGCCTACAATCCATAAATCAATGGTAGGATTGTGGATCTCAATTTTGGCTTATTTAACAGACATTTTGCAATTATAAAAGAGAAGTTGATCAGACATTGTCAAATACATAAAATGTAGACATTATTTAAGATGCAATTGTTTGTAACCGGAGAACAATTTGTATCATAAAATTAATTTATTTTCTATTGTGTACTTTTAAGAAAACTAACTTATTGCCTGGTTAACAATTAATAGGTCAATTGGAAGGAATTCAAACTGGTCACAATATGCGAATTAGAGGAGGAGCTTACGTCATAGTGTGGTACAAAAGGACCTGTATATTGCTTATACTTTTAATTTTTTAATATTTTGTAGTGTTAAAAACCAGAAGGAAAATTTTTCATTATGGGTAATATGTTTTAACAATATAGACTGAATGTTTCTCATTTTAAGGTAAACCATTTTGAAGTATGTGGACAGAAATGGAATAGTACAATGTAACCGGGATATATCAATTTATTGCCACTGAGGATCTGCTCTTTACAATCACCTTTGAAAACAAGAAAGACGGGTTAGCAGTTTTTCCTTCGTTTGTTCAATCTTTTTATGCTGTTTCGTTGTCATTATATTTTCTTTTTTTCTGTAAAATCAATGTACTAAAATACTTAATAACTACATGCTCGTTTATTAAAGATATCTATTTTCTCCATGCAAGACTAGTGACCTGAGGGCAAACCGCTCCGATTCGGTAATTAGTTTGTCCACTCATGTCACTAGTCTAGCACATGGACAATTAATATCGCTAATGACTTACCGTTATTATGTATATAACATGTAAAATATTACATGTTCATAAATCTAATATATATATATATAAAAAGTATAAATAAAATTAAAAAGTCATTTGTTCTGAGAACAAATGTGAGGTCTTTCCCTTGACCTATGACATCAGACAACTTGGACCCAACAGACTTGTAGAGTTCAAAGAACAAGGTTCAAGCAAGCAACATCTTTTCTGTTAGTTTTTGTTCTAAAGTTTTAAAGAAAAACACCATTTTTAATTTAAAGGGGCCCTGTCAGGACAAATTTATATAAACTAGATATCATGGAGATGGTACCATAAAAACCTGGGCACCACAGGGCACCCATACAAAACCGAATTATTTAACCTTAAGACCACAGATCAAGATTGAAGGTAAGGTAATCCAAGGGTGAAGCAAAATGAAACAAACTTGATCTGCATCTCATCAAGGTAGACTTACATACCAACAAGAGTTAACACTTAAGTATGTCTTGCCTGCTGAAACCATCAGAAACAATAATTCTTTCTTACTTCCACTATATTTTCATAAATTTATAAGGATTTTCAGTTTCTGAGACCAAAAGTTGTTTATAAAACTTGAACATTGCTAATATATGCAATAAAAATTATCAAAGTCACTCAACCAGAAAATCACAAGGTCAAGGTTAAAAGATGGGGATGCAACTGTGCTAAGCTATTACTAGGGCATATGCATACCAAGTTTCATCAACCTAAGACCTATAATTCTTGAGATATGGATGTGCTCATAAAACCTTAACACTGCTATTAAATGCATTGAAAATTGTCAAAGTCACTCAACCAGAAAATCAAGGGCATGGTCACAAGATGGGGACGCAACTGTGCTAAGCTACTACTGGGCATATGCATACAAAGTTTCATCAACCTAGGGCCTATAGTTCTTGAGATATGGAGGTGCTGATAAAACTTTAACACTGCTATTATATGCATTAAAAATTGTCAAAGTCACTCAATCAGAAAATCAAGATGGGGATGCAACTGTGCTAAGCTATTACTGGGGCATATGTATACCAAGTTTCATCAACCTAGGACTTGTAGTTCTTTAGATATGGAGGTGCTCATAAAACTTTAACACTGCTATTATATGTATTGAAAGTTGTCAAAGTCACTCAACCGGAAAATCAAGGTCAAAAGATGGGGATGCAACTGTGCTAAGCTACTACTGGGGCATATGCATACCAAGTTTCATCAACCTAGGACTTATAGTTCTTGAGATATGTCGGTGCTCATAAAACCTTAACACAAAAGTCAACGCCGCTGCCGTCGCCGGTAAAGTAACACCTATGTCCCGCTCTGCTTCGCAGGCGAGACAAAAATTGGTTCAATATCTGTAAGAATTTGTTTAAAAAAGTGCGGGAAACTGAAATTTTAGTAAATTTTTTCTAAGTCCAAGGGGCATAACTCTGATAAAATTATCGGAGTGGAACGAAACGTAAACTTGATCTGTAACTCATCAAGGTAGACTCACACCAAAAATCAGCTTGATATCTGCAACCATTTAAACAAGAGGCTCCCAGGAGCCTGAATCGCTCACCTGGTCCTTAGGGCCAAAAGGGTCTCTTTTACATGGGGTAATCTGACAATTTTAATCTAAAAGAGGAGTTTCTGGTAAGGTACTCTTGTTGCTAAGGTGTGACCTTGAGATATGACATTTGACCTTGGTCTTAAATTGAAGGTCTTTTCTTACTGAACACAAAAAGTATACATGTTTACTATATAATCTGTAACGGTTTAAAAGTAATTGGTAAATAACGCAGTTTACAATATGTTTTTGGCCGCCATTTTGAAAACACTCAACCGAATCATGTACTGTTTGAGCTCAAATTATAGGTCTTTTAATTCTCTATCAAATGAACCCTATGTTTTATTCATTATCTTTTATGGTTAAAAAGTTATAAACAAAAAATCATTTTTCAAAATACGAATCAAGAGCATTAACTCAAAAACGATAAGTTTTACGCTTTCGCACTTGAAGCATTTTTTGTAGATTTCGACATGATGAACATTTTTCCCATGTATTGTCCACTTCAATTTTGTATGGTTTAAGTGTTATTTCATAAAAAACTGTTTACGGTGTCCGCCATTTTGAAAATGGCTACCCGTAAACATTGGACTTTGGTCTTAAATTGAAGTACTCACAATGACGGTCACAAAAAACCCATATGTTTACTATATTATCTCTGACGGCTTAAAAGTTATAAGCCAAAAACAAAAAAGCCGAAACGCGTCAAGGGCCATAACTCGAAAACGGTTTGTCGAACAGTTTTCGACCCTTTATATCAAATAAAGGTCTAAATGAGAGGAGTATTTTCCCTATTTAATGTCTGCTTCTATCTTTTATGGTTCATGAGATATACTGCACACAAAGTGTAATATGACCTCTGACCTTGAGATTTGACCTTTCACCTTGACATTTTGGGATGCAACATATGTCACCTAGGATGATAGGTGAAGGTCCCAAGTTCCTAGCACTAACCGTTTTGAAGAAAAAAAATTTGACGCGTCGCAACACTTTTCGACTCAAGTAACCAGGAAGTGGATCGAAAAAAAATTTTTTGCATGACAAATCATGGTCATGAGTCTGACAACATTTTCCCCACTTTAGATTTTTGATATCCATTATGGTTTTTGAGTTTATCTGTACACAAGGTTTTTGGTAGCGGGGCAGATAACTCTGTTACTAAAAATAGATCGGTTTCGAAGGGTCAGTCAGAGCGAGTCAGAGTATGACCGAATAATGGTACCAAGTTTCGAAATGATACGTCGCAACACTTTTTTGCCATCTGTGGCAGAAAAAAAAATAATAATCATAAGAAATACAGTAAGGTCTTCCCTTCGGAAAGGGAAAGACCTTAATAAGGAGACTTGAGTGATATATACTTAGGTTTAAAAGCCACTAGAATGAAATGCGTTTCAGCTTTCAGTCAAAATGAGAATCAGAAAAATGTTTTTCTTACATTTTGAAAACGAAAAAAAAACTCTGTCAAAATGTCTCATCAGAAACACCTTTATGATCATATTCTTATTTTTTCTTCAACGTTGGGAAACAGAATAATTTTTTAGAAAAAAGCCCCCCCCCCCCCCCATTTTTCAAGTTAAATGGTTCGTCCCAAATATGTTATGTATAGGAATCCATATTAAAAATTTTGACAAGAATAGATAACACTTACTTGGATTTTTTGTTCAGTTGCTAGCATGTCGTCAGTTAAGATAAATACATGTGTTTTATCTACTTGTAAGAATCCTTATATAGTATATTCTCATAGTTTTCGACAACATAATAAATATGGCTACATATGCAATATAGGAATGGATCACTGTTTCCTAAAAAAAAATATTAAAAAGAAAGTATAGAATTTTAAGATCTTAAATATATGATACGGGTGGGGTGTACAGTGCCTCAGCTGCACAGCAGTCCAAGAAAACAGTAAGTGCCCCCTTTTTTCCCTAGCCTAAAGTGCAGTTAAGATAAGAAAATTCTTAAGTCTGGGAATATTCTGTACATTAATATGACGGCAAAGTAATTTATAGATTCTGATAGGTTGCATCGTGACAAATTAGAAATCTTGGAATTTTCTTAAATATATGGCTGCAACGGGGCAAGATTTCGAACAACTTGGAAAATGATCAATAATTAAATATACAAATCTCAGACTTCTGTACAGATACTCCTTCAGGACTTTGCTGACTCTGAGACTTGACAATTGAGAATGGTCGGTATGGAGTACAGTACTAGCACCGTGGTTTTTGAAGAATGTTCTTGATATTATATTTAGATCGTTGGTCTGTTAGTCTGCCTATCCGTTAGAAATACTTGTCATTGAACTTCTCATCCAGTTTCTGCATAGATGTTCTATTTTTTAAAGTTATTGCTAAGACATATGTGTCTTATGTTGATTTTTTTAATTAATTGAAACTCTAGTGTTTGGAGAAGGGTGCTTTAATATCAAGTATCATATCATATAACAATATGTGAAGTTCTATAACATAGTCAATCCACAATAATTGAATATAATAAAGCACCAATGGCAAGATCTACCAAATACTAGAGGAGAAATGATCGGAAATAAAAAAAAATTCTAAATTAGAACATTTTACAAACAACGATAAACAGTTTTCATTCGGATGAAGCCTTATACATGTCCTTTGTCACAGCAAAGGAGGACACTTTAGCATTTATAATGTATGTTTAATAACAATTACTTCTCCAGTCACCATGTGACTTCAACATTAACTCAGTAACTCCAACTTTGGCAGCAAGGGTTGCCCCGCCATGTCTGAGGGAATGAAGGGTATAATGTTTTGGCTCTAAATGACACCTTAGCAATAAAACTTTAAACAAAGATGAAATCTGATATTTTGTTAGAGGACCTAAGGCTGGATCTGACTTGTGAGTAGGGACAGCCATTACTGGACTCAAAGTGTCTCCAGGAATTACCCGTAGTAAATTGTGATATGTTCTCACAGGACAAATTAATAAATCATGACATCTGTTGAGCTTCTCTGAGCTTTTAAAGTTTATAACACGTGTGCATAAAAGATTTGAAGCCCTAAGCATTCCAAAAAAGGCAGAAATTGAAAATACCCACATACAAGCATGCAGAGGTGTAGTAATGTCTAACATTTGAATCATAAGTCTCAAATTTGAAAAAGATAAAGGCAAGTTCGACTTAGGCAAGTGGGTAGATACTTTAGATATCCCTGTATTGTAAGCTTAAGGTCTGTACTGTCGAATGCTAACATATCATGACCCAAAAGTTTGCTGAATGTTTTAATAGCCGACAAGTAGTTTCTAACGGAGGCTGTGATATCAAAACTCTGTGATAGAAAATAGACATATTTACACAGTACTATTTACACACTATCACAGGGATACGGCTGAAATTTGCAGTATGCACAAAACAGTAAATATGTGTCGAGTTGAATCTGTAAATTCTTCCTGGTGGCCGGTCAAAATGTCGCTCTTTTAACATTTCTAACTAATTCATCAGTTTTAGATCTTTTGCAGTGTAAAGCTGTAATAAAGCACATTATATACATCGTCAAAAAGGCTCTCATGAACTACACGTTCCATGTAATAAGCATTGTCGCTTAAAAGCAAATCAAATAATGCCTGTCTGTATTTTTTCCCAAATTCCAACGTGATAAATAGTCCGCTAATCTCTCTCTGCACTTGCATCATAGACTAGTCTTATTTCAGAATTAGTGTTTGCACACAAAATGGAAATTTGTCTAGCATAGTGTAGTATTAATTTGTCTTGGCTTTTCACACTGTTCAGAATACTGATCACAAAATAATTGAATGCGTTTATTTGTTGTTTTTTTACACCATAGTCTCAAAGCTATGTATATAGCTAAGATTTCGTAAACTCCTATAATGATTTGCATAAAGCTTTGCTAGTATTTTGCAATGAAAAAAATCAAGTAAAACAGAGTTAACTCCCCTCAAGCCAGAAAGACATGCATCAGTGGATATAAAGGTATCCCGTTTGCTCCAAATAATGTCTGGAATATAAATTATCCCGTTAAAGGTATCAAAGAAAGAAATCCACCACTTAATATCATTACGGAATTCAGAGTCTAAGTAAATTCTATAATAATTAAACTTGTATTTTCTCAAAGTAGCTTACATCCTAGAATTGAAGAGTCTACCTCCTCTACCACATTCTGCCGCAAAAGCTAATTTGCCCACTAATTGTTGAAGTTGACGTTTGGTACATTTTGTAAGGCTTGAGAAAGATTTCATAGTATCTATAATTTCTACTAATGTCTGATCAGGAATTTTAACAGTCATTAATTTTGTATTATATTCCTTTCCTAGAAAGACCATGATGTGATGAGGAGGTGCACACTTATTTTGACTGATGTTAAATCCTAATTCCTCAATAATTTTCAAAGTTTTTTTTTCATAACAGTTATCTAACAGCAACCCTACCAAAGTTATCTAAATAGTTAATGGTATGAATATCTTGTTGACTGAGAATGAAATTCACCGAATTTGTTGTTCTTTGACAAGCTTGGGGGGATCGCATGCCAAATATTATTCTCTTGTCTACATACATTAAGTTTTTTCCATGTGAAACACTGTAGGAAATAATCTCTCGGGTCAATAGAAAAAAGACGGAAAGCTTTCGACAGATCTATTTTAAACATATGACAACCTTGTCCATATTTCGATAAAAGTTCTATGAACTTATCATGACGTGGATATTGTAAATATTTGGGTGGGTTGTTTCCTGACACAAATCTTCGTCATCATAAGTGATATACAATTCACAAATTTCCCTTGGAGAGGAAAACACTCCTGAATTTACAGGGGAAAAGGACAGACCTGATTTTACAGGGGAAGTACATGTACCATACGTTTTGTCATTATTACGTGTGACTTTTGTATCAACAAAGATTTTACAGGGGAAGTACATGTACCATACGTTTTGTCATTATTACGTGTGACTTTTGTATCAACAAAGAGTAACACACCTGGATTTTGAGGGGAAGTATATTTTGTCTCATGATCATATTCACTTATCAAAATATTTTTAGAATGATTCACTCCTGTTTCAACAGGGCAAGGAGAGGACACACCTGAATTATCAGGGGAATTCATAAACGACTAAGATTGCATATATTATGGTTAACATGAAGAAATAAATCATATCAATTAACTGCATTATTGTCCACTACAGTGCACAACGTTCAAGGATGCCTAAACGTAGAGTCATTTTGGGTTCTTTCCCCTTCGAACACATTTTCGGCATAAATGGAAATTTACCAAAGTGATCCCCAGAATTTGAACAAGCCCCGGATTGATATAAAAACTAAAAACATATGAACAACATGGACCCCACCAAAAAACCGGGGGTAGACTCAGGTGCTCCGGAAGAGTAAGCAGTCTGTGCTTCCTGCAGGACACCCGCCCTGCTATCCATCTCAATTCCGATATGCGGAAGGGATAATATCAATGGAACAGGTCCACTTTCATTTGGGAAATGGTTTTTTCATACCTGTCAACCAAGTCATGATGACGCCCATAAAAGTTTAATAAGGATGACTTCAGCTTAGGAGCAACGTACCCCTGTCTGGGCAACTGTTCTGTCAGAAGCCGGGTTCTGTCCAGGAAGGCAATGTATATGTCACAAGCTCTGGAATAACGTATGAGTTGTGAAATATATACTCCATACGCCGGCGCTTCTGGAATATTGCCGCTCAAAAATGGGAAGCTGACGATTGGAAAGTCAAAGTCATCCTGTTTGTCGTAAAGTTTTGTATTCAACCTTCCTCTGCTGTCAATTTCGAGGTGAAGGTCAAGATAAGATGCAGTGTCTGTTGTATCCTTAATTTCGAGCTCATTGGGATAGATGAGATATAAGAAATTCCCAAAACGTGAATTGTTGATATCCGATACTGGGAATTTTCGGACAGGAATAGTAAGTTAAGTAAATGTAATTGTCTGTTTTTGGAGAAATTCGTTTCAACGTCCGACAGAATAAATATTTCACCGCGTACCAGTTGAAGTAAGCCAAATTCTTTGTCATTATAGTTAACTGAAACATTCTGGGCGAACTCATGGGGCCAAGGAACGTCCAATTTTACTCGGTCCGGCCCTGACTTCACCGGATATAGCTTTCTTTTTCTTTTTATCTGATAATGGTTCATAAAATATAGTACCTTGTGAGCTCTTAGATGTGTTTCCAGTGTCCTCGTCTGAGGAATCTGATGATGAATCGGTGTCAGTTAGCTGAATAACATTTTTCTTCAGTTTATCAGCCTTCTGTGATAAGTTACTATATATCTGCACGAAGATCTTTAATTGAGGGTATATTCTCAACTTTCTTCTTATCTGTCTTAATATTTTGATCAACACTTAGTTTTGGTTTGTTAGTTTTAGTTTTAACCTTTTCTGTTTTTTAGCATACGTTGTTTGAGTTCCGTGTTCTTTTTTGGAAAGATCCTCACATTATATAGAAAGTTCTAAGTCTTCATTTTCTTTCTCTAAGAGGGCAATGGAACGTAATAAATCTCCTCTGTCAACCTTTGGTGGCGAGGAATCTATCGGAGTCTCTTTTAAAATAGGACTTTTTGCTCGAGCGCCAATCCCAACTTGGGCTCCAGGTGTTTTGGTAATGTTTTTTTCAAGATTCTCAGAGTCCGAGTGATTTGCAGACATTTTATGAAGAATATACTCTTTTAAATGTTGGGGCAGCTTTCTTTCCTCGGCTGATCGTGTTTCTATCGCACAAAATATAGAAAAAAAACTTGAGAAATTAGACGATCTCAAACATGCATTGTTAAATTTTATACTAATGTAATACCTCCTAACTGGAGACTTCTGATTAAATTAGGGACAATGAGAGTTGCCCAACCCCCCCCCCCCCCCACCCCCCACCCCCCCCCCCCCCCATTATCCATAATTGTTTCTTGCTTATTGATGTATGTGTATACGAACATTTATCGGCCACCAGTTGGGTAATCCTCTTGCTGTGGTTTTGCTCTAGATCTTTTATTTCCGTATTTTAGGATTTTGTTCTTCACTGAAACTGTCTTGTATTCGCAAAGTGTTACAATATCTCTAAGCATGTGTACATACAGTTGTTTGTACGAAGAGGTCTTGTTTGCCAGTACGGGTACGTCCATCTGTCACTTTTTTAAAGAATACACGTAACTAAAAAATCATGCAGTAGAGCATAGGAAAATTCAAGAAAAGAAGTCGGTAATTATTAGTACTTTATACATGTATCAATTTTTTTAAACACTTTATAAAGCTAAATCGTCCCAATTTCATGGTTTTAAGTACAGGGAATATGTATTAGAAATTACTCATGAATATAAATATCTTGGAGTATTATTTAATCCTTCAAGCAGCTTTACTAAAGCTAATGAATATTTATGTAAAAAAGCCAGAAAAGCATTATTTTTCATTTACATAAACACTGCATTCAGACAAATTAAACATATTACCAAATTTTGATTCATGGGTAAAACCTATACTTCTTTACTGTAGTGAAATTCTATGTTTAGATACTTTGTTGAAAGATACAGTTGAGCTCAGTTCTAACCTATCATTAGAACTGCCCTAAACTGTCAGAAGAACTGTTCTAGAACAGTTCTAGAACTGTCATCCTGACAACTTTAGAACCGTTTATGACAGAGTGTGTCCTGACCTAGAACCATTTATGACAGTTCTACCCTAGAACCATTCTGGACGGTTCTACCCTAGAACCATTTAGGACAGTTCTACCCTAGAACCATTAATGACAGTTCTACCCTAGAACCATTTATGACAGTTCTAACCTAGAACCATTCCGGACGGACCAATTTTGACCTGCCAATAGTTTATGAATTTTGAACATCAAAATTATAAGAAATAAAATAATTAATTTGTTGTCATAATTTTAAAATCAACTTTTATAGAAATTACTCAAGAAAAGGAAACAAATTCACTCAGAATAAAGTTTTTACTAAAACTAAATGATTTTAAAACTAGTCGGTGTTATTTTCTAGTACATATATACGTCGACTTCGAAGGAGCAGTGGAGTCGGCCTAATGTAGAAATAATGGTGTGTTCAGACGTAAAGTTATTACGCAACGCAAAACTTTTTCGAAACGTTTCAAAACGCATTGTGCTTTCACACGTCCCTTCATTATCATAACACATTCGAAAGCATTATTTTGTTGTGTAAACGCATATTTAGACTAATTTGTTTCAGAATCATAGGCACGTGTTGTTATTTGTATAGTAAATATTATTTGCTTAGTTTAAATTTTAGGTATGTATGTACAGTGTACTACCTCCGCGGTATTACCATGCCGATACTCACCTTGACACTTAGAACACGGGTATACTGTCCTCTCGTTATCCTTTTGAAAAAATATTGTTACTTATATTTTTGAATAAACGTTTTTGCAATTCTTCAACTGTAATACTACCATGGAGTCTAGATATTTTGTAAACCATCCTGTAAAAGTACAAATTTAATTTGCTAAATACATCTTACTAGTTAACAAAACTGCATCAAATTTGGCAGTTCTAGGAGAATTCGGTATGATTCCATGTTCAGTTGATGCTACTAAACTTTGTGTAGGTTGTAGTCAATTCAAATCCAGATAGTGTAAGGTCAAGGCGAAGTAATTGAACGCCATCTAGTGTTGATTTGTTTGCCGTTTCAAGGGTAACAACCCCTTCTCATTGTATTACGTCCCCGACTGATTGTCTGACGTCGTAGCCATTATTACGCTGACTTCGGAGGAGCAGTGGAGTCGCCCTAAGGTAGAAACAATGGTGTGTTCAGACGTACAGTTATTACGCAACGCAAAAATTGTTCGAGTTTTAATACGCATTGTGCTTTCACACGTCACTTCATTATCCTAACGCATTCGAAAGCATTATTTTGTTGTTTAAACTTATATTTAGACTAATTCGTTTCAGAATCATAGGTACGTGTTGTTACTTGTATAGTAAATATTATGCAAGTAATTTGCTGAGTTTAAATTTTAGGTATGTATGTACAATGTACTACCTCCGTGGTATTACCATGCCGTTAGTCACCTTTTTGACACTTAGATCACGGGTACACTGTTATAAATTAACTAAACATCTCAATTTCTGTGAACTAAGTAAAGAACGCGAATGCATATATGACGTCAAGTTGCGCATATAACATCATTTTTACATTGATGGTAAAATAAAAAATATCAAGCAAGTGAAGACGGCCTCATTATCCTCTTGAAAAAATATTGTTACTTATATTTTTGAATAAACGTCTATGCAATTCACCGTCCTATAGAATTCGCCTGGTATTGGAATTAATTCGTCCCGATTCGACATTTGAATACTGCGTATTAAACTGTATCGATTGAAATTGTGACCTATTTTAGCTCAATTTTATGATCTCATGACAGGATGCATTGAGAATGTACATTAATTGTTTTTAATTTGGTTACACAAAATTGATTTCAAGTTCTTTGGATTTTTTTAATGGTAAATATAGGTGCGAGCGAGCAAGATTATTTTTTTCTAAGGGAATGGGTTTTTTTTTCACGTGAATATAAAACTTTGTTGTGACACAACTTTATATTTTAATTTGAATTAGGGGCAATTTTGAGCTCTTATTTTTAATTGAAGCGGCAAAAAAATTGCAGCGGCGAGATCCAACGACCTAAAAATCAGTTTGGTTTGGCCTAATTTGTAAGGGATTTAACGGCAAATATTTCAGCCAAAATAAGGCATTATCAGCTCCCACTGTATGAAAATGTTTCCGTCGTCAATTATCCTTACGGATCTTTACTCTTCTGCTTATCTCTCGCCTGCAATATTTTTTTTGTTAGAAGTTTTTAGTTTGTGATAACGACAATACCCTCTAAATTTAACGCGCTTTGAAATAAAAAATGTTGTTTTCAAATTACGTGGAGTTGCAATTGGTCCACTGTGATTTATTTTATTATTTTAATATTTTACGGGACTATAAGGATACAGTTGTAACACACAAATCATCCATCGACAACATGAAAATCGAACATTGTCATTCAACAAATAATAAATAAAATCTGCAACTCCTTACAGAAAGCAAACAATAAATAAATAAATAAATAATAAAATGATCAATAAATAAATAAAAATTAATAAAAACATTAAAATTTTAAAAATGTACATAAGATGAAAGAAAAAGGTTTGTTGTTTGTCCTATAATTATTATTGTCGAAGTAATGATTATGATGTCAGTAAATGTTGCATAAAAGGATTAGTATTATGTATAAGTTCAGATGTACACTAATTTAAATTTTATTTAACTATATTATATATAAACAGAAAGGAAAAAAATACAAAATTATACATATACTACTTTTATGTACATAAATTGATTGTAATGATTAGTGTCTGTTCTATGTTTTTGAGTTGGTGACAATCCAGATTTTGGATTTAATATCAATAAAATCTTTGACTTGACTTTGACTTTACTCTAGACTATGACGACTGTCTGTATAAAACTTGTCAAGTTCAGGAATACGACATTGTATACACTGCTTATTTCAATACCTTTTTTCTTCTATCGAAACAAAGATTACCATAGCTATTTATTTATCATGTTTATAGCTCAGACAATTTTTAAGAAGTAGTAAATATGAATATAGGAACATTTCAAACAAACCACAGAACAACTCTCTGAGGCGCTTTCCCAGAAGTTTTTTCGTGTTCAAATGTGTATCATCAATTATTATCCTACAAACAACAAGAATAATATTGCATAAAAAAGAAACATTAGAAAAATAGTTCATTCGCCGATGAATGCATTTAATTTCCCTAATAAATATATCCTGGAATGCAGCTTAAATTAACAACATGTTCTGCTTGGCGTACGAAGCCAAAACAAAACCTTATAATGATGTCATTTGCCAGCTGCAGCAAACCAATTAGCAACATTAAAAAAAAGGATTTGTAGTTTGAACAAAGCAAACAATGTCAGCATGTTAGTCGTGAAATCAAGTAACACATTACTAACTGTATATAAAACGACTCCATTAAATTATTTAACCATCAAAAGTAGTCATCTGTTAAATAACTTACAAATCGAAATATTTTTACAAAATATTCCTTACTGACTTCAGTAGAAATGATAATCGACTTGCTTCTTTTAAGATACTTCTTGTTTAAAATAGGTTTGGTTTTTGGTCTTCCAAATGTTTCGCTTTTAATGCTGCGGGTGAGAGGTAACTCTTTGAAATGCGTCGTATACAGCATAGTATAAATTTACTATATCTAATATTAGTATATCTTTTGATTGTTATTTTGAAACTACTGGGACGATGCCTCTGCAAGGTGGATCCTAGGTCACCGAGGGTATTCGCTAACCCAGTCGTCAGACTTGTCTGACATGATTATTCATTGATTTGTTACAGAAATTACCAGTATTTAGGTTCACATGGTAGATCTCCTTAGCTGAAATTTAGCTTCCTATTTCGGTATTTTTGGTTATGAGTACTTCTTGTTTAAAATAAGTTTGGTTTTTGGTCTTCCAAATGTTTCGGTTTTAATGCTGCTGATGAGAGGTAACTCCTTGTAATGCTTCGTATACAGCATAGTATAAATCTACTATATCTAATATTAGTATCTTTGGATTGTTATTTTTTCAACAAATTTTCTGATAAAAGATACCGTAAATTAGCCTTTCTACTTAAAAAAATGAAATGGTATTAATAAGTACATGAAAAATTTTTTCTTATTGTTTCCAGTGTAAATATTAAAAATTATTCTAAAAAAAATAAACTCATGGTTACTGAAATGGTGAAAAATGGTTACAAAATATTGCCAAGTTTTTTGTATCTGTGATCAGAATTTAAAAAGTGCTAAAAAGACTGGTACAAGACTCACTAGACTTGTCTAGTGACATTTTCCTTAGGCTCCTCTACTGTTACCTTATAAAAGTCAGATGTTGTTCTGGAGTTTAGTCGCCTTGTCCATAAAAAAAATCAAATATGCACGAAAAATCTCAAAATTAGCAATTTTCGGGTAAATTAAAAACGTGTCGACTTAGATGGGCTCAATATATATTGTTAAAATTTGAAACATATTTCGTTAAGATAAGTATCTTTCAATAGTCAACTGCTAATCAATGATAAACATATAGCTTCAACTCCTATTTTGTGTTTTAATTTAATGAAGTTTACCCTTGACTTAATGAAAAACGTCAAGTAAAAAGCCTACGTAAATTGGGATATTTTGGCTGTGGTTATATTTTTGTTTATACAGCGCTTGTCGCCAAAATTAAACAAACCAAAATAACAATAATCAAAAAAAAATTCAAAAATGTAGTTATATGTAAAAATCATTAACTATGATTATAGTTGCAATATTTTGATTAATTTTAATAAATTACTGTAATCATACATGTAGCCTTTTTACTTGACGTTTACTCATTAAGTCAAGGGTAAACTTAATTAAACTAAAACACGAAATAGGAGTTGAAACTATATGTTTAGCATTGATTAGCGGTTGATCATTAACACATACTTATCTTAACAAATTATGTTTCAAATATTAACATGAAATATTGAGCACATTGAAGTCGACACGCTTTTTAGTTTACCCGAAAATTGCTAATTTTTTTTATTTTTCGTGCATATTTGATTTTTTATGGACAAGGCGACATAACTCCATAACAACATCTGACTTTTATACAGTAATAGTATAGACGAGCCTAAGGAAATTTCAGTCTAGTGAGTCTTTTTATCAACTTCAAACTTTGATCACAGATACAAAGAACTTGGCAATATTTTGTAACCATTTTGCACCATTTAAATAATAAAACTTATCACAAAATACCGAAATAAATTTTATACACTGTTGTCCATTTCGTTGATTGAAAACTCATCAGCAGTGCTCGAGATCAAAATATTAGAAAACCAGTTAAAGATATAGTGATGAATTAATAAGCACAACCTTCAAAAATCAAAACAATTAAAACAAACAGGTATCCAAACTCAGCTAAGGGTTTCCTCTGCATCAAAAGGAAGAGCCTTAGAAATTTCGGGTAATTTTTGTCAAATTTTGAACGGAAAATGTAAAGGCATTTGAGTAATGATGATTTAAGTTTTTTTTAGAATATTTACACTGGAAACAAAATGAAAAATGTTTTCATGTACTTATTAATAAATCTTCATTTTTTAAAGTAGAAAGGCTAATATGCCTGAATGAATTTTTAGAAAACAACAGTATATTGAGCGAAAAGCAAAATGGTTTCCGCCCAAATCGAAGTTGCGAGTAACACATCTACAGTTTATATTCAACTTTTGCGAACAGGAAGATAAACAATCAACGTTTATTAGATATTTACTGTGGTTTAAATTGAGAAGAGCTGGACTAAGTGGGAAATAAACCGGTTAATTTATGGCTGTACTCGACTCGTTTCCGATATGTATATGTATTTGTTTGTCACTCCTGTTACGCAGATTGCTGCGTCTGAGTGTTATCTACTCAATAAAAGAAAAGATAAAAGAAAGGAATTTTTTGTCGACTGTCCAGTCGCTTTATGACAATGTTAGGTGCTCAGTCCGTGCAAACAACAAATTTACTCCCTGGTTCAACGTAGATTCTGGGGTAAAACAAGGCTGCCGTCTACCGCCGTCATTATTTGCGATCTACATAAATGACCTTGCCGAACGTATTAACGAGCTTCAATGTGGCATAGATATAGACAATGATGTTTTAAGTCTACTGTTATATGCTGACGATATCGCATTACTTGGACCAGATGAAACAATTCTTCAAAAAATGCTTGACGTTGTAATTGAATGGTGCGATCGATGGAAGCTCAAAATTAATCCATCGAAAAGTAATGTTATACATTTCCGTAACCCGTCAGTTAACCGACCTGAATTTGACTTTATATGCTCAAATGAGTCCCTGGAATACACGTCGTCATACAAATACCTTGGCTTGTGGCTAGATGAACTTTTAACCATGGATACAGCTGTGAAAGAACTCTCGAAATTCGCAAGCATGGAACTTGGTGATTTATATGGAAAATGTATTAACGCCGGTGGGATATCCTTTTCTGTTTACTCTAAACTGTATTCAAGTACGGTAGAACCTGTTTTCTATGGTGCCGGTATATGGGGTCCTAAAATTTATTCCGTAATAAAATCTGTGCAAAACAAAGCTGCGAAATTATTTCTTTCCGTCGGTAAATATACGCCCAATAATGCAATACGGGCGACATGGCTGGACTTCATGATTCACAAAACAAAGAATTGCTTGTATTCGTTTATTGTGTAGAATCAAAAGATCGGATGATACGCGTCTTACTGGTAAAATTCTATCTTGGACTGCTCGTAGGCGTAAAGGATGGTATGTTAAAGTAAATACATATGTTAAAGATATTAACGCTGACAACCTAGTGAACAATATTAGCATAACTACAAAAATTGCTAATAGCGGCTGATAATGACGAATTCATGAAGGAATTGTTTAATGACAGAAATAACCAGAACGAAAATAAACTTCGAACATTCAGATTATATAAAACCGATGTATGAACTGAAACGTATCTTAAACTTCAGCTTCAAAGATCTGTCCGTCGTATAGTTGCCCTGTTTCTCAGTTGATGTCTTCCGTTGATGATAGAGACAGGCCGTTACGCCCGACCGCACGTTCCTTTTCAGAAAGGCTGTGTAAATTCTGTGAAGGTGGTGTAGTAGAAGATGAGAAACACTTTTTGATGAACTGTTGTTTATATGATGACATTAGATATACGTTGTTTTCAAAAGTAGGAAATCAAATTGAACATTTTGAATTATTAGACAATGACAGTAAATTTATTTGCTTGATGAAATGTAAAGAAATTTAGATTTTTTTAGCGGACACAATATATATTTTTTTTTCAAAGAAGGAAACGTTTTATCTAGAGTTTTTATTGTGTTCATTTAAGCTTTTACCATCATTTGTATTTTTTTTCAAATTGTCATGTATTTTAACTGCATATACAGTTAAGTAATGATAAATGATTTATTTTTTCTAATATATATTTATTATAAGGGAAAGGTACAAAGAAAATCACTAGTTAAGTCTCTCAAACGAAGTGGGAGACTTATAGATTTTGGTTTGCGATTTTTATCGAACTTTTTTAGCTCACCTGACCCAAAGGGTCAAGTGAGCTTTTCTCATCACTTGGCGTCCGTCGTCCGTCGTCGTCCGTTGTCCGTCGTCCGTTAACTTTTACAAAAATCTTCTCCTCTGAAACTACTGGGCCAAATTGAACCAAATTTGGCCACAAGTATCATTAGGGTATCTAGTTTTAAAAATATGTCCGATGACTCCGCCTGCCAACCAACATGGCCGACAGGGCTAAAAATAGAACATAGGGGTAAAATGCAGTTTTTGTATTATATCTCAAAAACTAAAGCAATTAGAGCAAAACTGACATGGGGTAAAAATGTTCATCAGGTCAAGATCTACCTGTCATGAAGATTTCAGACGAAATGGTCAACCGTTTGTAGGGTTATTGCCCCTGAATTGTTAATTTTAAGGAAAATTTGCAGTTTTATAGGTTATTATCTTGAATATTATTATAGAAAAAGACAAATGGTAAATAGCAAAAATGTTCAACAAAATAAGATCTACAAGTAAGTCAACATGACCAAAATAATTGATTGACCCCTTATAGGAGTTTTTGCCCTTTAAAGATGGCATCCAGCGTAAACTTTCCTTTAAAGATCTTTTCCTCTCAAACCACTGGGCCAATTGAGACCAAACTTTGGTGGAATGGTCCTTGGGTGACCCCCTTCCAAATTATGTCTGGCATCCCCGACTTCCAACCGATATGGCTGCAGTTACTAAAAATAGAAAAAGGGGGGTGATTTTCAAAAATCTGATATGAAACTACAAGGCCAGTTGGAACCAAAGTTGGCAGTAATGGTTCTTAGGAGGTTTTCTTTCATGTGTGTCCGATGACCCGGACTGTCAACCAAGATGGCCACCACAGCAGAACTTAGTTTAACATAGGACCCTATGGGAAATTCACTCAAAAATCTTCTCGTCTGAAACAACTAAGCCAATTAGAATTAGACTTGGTAGCAACAAGATGGCTGCCACACCCGTACTTTAACATAGGACCCTATGGAAAAATTTATTGAAAAATCTTCTTGTCTGAAACCACTTGACATATTGGAGCCAGACTTGACAGCATTGGTCCTTAGGAGGTCCTCTTTGAGAAATGTGTCCGATCACCCGGATTGTCAACCAAGATGGCTGCCACACCGAACTTTGTTAAATATTGGACCCTATAGGAAAATTCATTTAAAAATCTTCTTGTCTGAAACCGCTTAGCCAGTAGGAACAAGACTTAGCAGAAATGGTCCTTAGATGGTTCTCTTTTAGAAATGTATCCGTTGACCTGGACTGTCAACCAAGATGACTGCCCAGCTGAAATTAGTTTAACATAGAATCCTATAGAAAAACCAGCCAAATTGACTGCAACACTTATATTTTTAGGTCTGCTCAAGGTGAAAAGTTAAATCCAGGTGAGCGATACAGGCTCTTGAGAGCCTCTAGTTTTTCGTCCTCTCCGATTTTGTTCGTTCGATTTCTCAACAACCGTCAGAGATATGGATCCGGGATTTTTCCATGATGAAATGTCAGTGTTTCTAAATGTGCCTAATACTATTCATTTTTTGATGGGGCTCACTGAGACGTGTAATGGGGAGTTCAAAGAGGCTAGGGGTTTAATATAGGACCCTATGGGGACATTTTTTAAATCGAAAACCTCTACGAGAGTGACCAACAACCATTTCATATCATATATTTTATTATACACCGCGACAACACCTATTAAATGGAATATACCTCGTTCCTCTAGGGGGGGGGGTCATCCCCACACCTCAAAGTCAATAATTTTGAAAATTTTCATAGGCAATTAAATCCATAGCTTTAAATCATATATTTTATTACTCTCCATAACAAGACGCATTAAATTACATGTACCTCCTTCTTTCAGTAAGGTGATCCCACCCCATAAATCAATAATGTTCAATTATCTCATAAACCGTTAAAATCCCCACCCCTAAACCATATATTTTGTTATTCCCCATTGTAAGATGCACCAAATGACATATACCTCGCTTCCCAGGGGGTTAACACCACTTCCATCAAATCAATAATGTTCAATTATCTCATAAACCGTTAAAATCTACCCCTAAACCATATATTTTCTTATTCCCCATGGTAAGACGTACCAAAGGACACATACTTCGCTTCCCCAGGGGGTTATCACTACCATCAAATCAATAACGTTCAATTATCTCATAAATTTTCTACAGTCAACCGCGACGTCATAATGAAGAAAAGACAGAATAGCGGCGCTGAGAGCGATGCGTATAAACAATACCGTGATTCCCCTTTAATCTTGAATTATATAAAATTAAAATCTGTAAGGAACCCGACACCTAAACCGTATATTTTTTTAATTCCCCATGACAAAAGGCATGAACTTATATATACTTCATTTACCCAAGGGTTCATCCCCAGCCCTTGAATCATTATGCCGTTAAAGCATTGAAATCCCTGCCCCAAAATCATATATTTTCTTTTTTCCCATGATTAGACAAACAGATTGATAAAAACCTAACACCCCACCAAAGTAGGGGGAGGGGGTCATTCTTGCCCCTCAAATCAATAATTTTTAATTATTTCAAAATCCGGTAAAATTTTTTATCCCTTTAACACGTTTTAATACGCAATGTTCAAATCTCATAAACCATTTAACTCCATGCCCCGTAGTCACATATATTTCTAATTGCTTATAAGGAGACGCAACAAATGATTTTACACATTACCCGGGGAATGGGGGTATTCCCTTGTAAACAAATCAACAAAAGACATTGAGATCCTTGGCCCTTAATTATAAACATTTGTATTCTTTGTGAACAGCTCATATATCCTCAGAGTTCATGTCGGACCCCTTTAAACACTGGGTGTATCATCAGTGTTTCTGAATAGCTTCGAAACAGCTGGCCGGGATAATCGTTATGCCCATGACAAGACCTAATGAATGCACAATTGGTATTGTGCGCAGGGATAATTTACTATTCCCGGAAGATAATAAATTGTTATAAATCATAAAAAATCCTCCAATAAAATTTTATGCTAAACTGTATTGGTCTAAATTTTTTATTTTTGTCGGATGTTTATCATGTTCCTTGCTGGATCGTTTTTTGAGATATGAGGTTTGCGCTAATTTTTTAAACTTTTTGATTGTTTATCGGATTTGATGATTTTTTTTTTAAATGATTCCTCACGAAAAACCCAACAAAAATTACTGTAGAATTTGTTTTGTATCTTTTACCATTTCCAAAATAAAAGGATCAAAGGGGCCATGATAAGTTCATTGATGCCTACCACATATCCTTACATTTTTATATGTATATTGAATTTTGCCTCGCCCTTACGCAAATGAATGAAAATGAAAGAGAAAAATCCTGTTGTTATTGATCCCAGTGGGTAAAAGGTCGACAATATGTCACTTACTAAGATATCTTAACTTATATCTATCACTCTATGACACTGTGTTAATTAACTAAAGCGTAATTTTTGAAACTGTAAACACGTCCATCTCAAATTTAAGTCTAAATACATGTATATTTTTGTTAATGAGTTAAATTCATTTTTGCAGGATATTGCTCCAGGCCGGGGATCATGACTGCCCAGTTGCTTTTTTATCCTTTTTTGTAGGTGTTCTTGTTTTAAAAAGAAATTAAGAGTTGTCTTTCTTGATTAGATAGATTTAATTTTATTGGGTGAATAGGCAACTCAGTTACTTTTCATTATTAATGTGGTGTTTTATTTTTTAATTATTTTATTTTCTGTCCTTGCATCATATTGTAGATTTAATACAATATTGATACAAGGAAGACATTTTTTTATAATTTTTAAAGCAGTGAGACTTCTAAAATATAAATTTAAAACCTTTAATTTAATAAATTTTCATTTATTTTATTTAAAATTTCTTCTCTCAGTTGATTGTTTTTTAGCACATTGGTGGCCGTGTAAAAGAACAAACGTTTGAGAAATTATTAATCATTGAAAGTCTAACTAATTACTTAATTTGGGTCCCCTTTTCAATTCGCTCATGGTACGTTTTTCAATCAGGGATAAGTTGATGTGATCACTTTGGAAATGTTACGGTCTTCATCACGAATATCGAAGATGATGTTTGACCTGTTCCCACTGTAGTAGCATTTCACGATTTGTGATTTGCGATTTGGGGCATGGCGGATTGACTTTATTGAACTTCACGACGGGTGTCGTATACGGAGCAGGAATTTCTTACCCTTCCGGAGCACTTGAGTTCACTTCTGGTTTTTTATAGGAGTTTGTGTTTTTCATTGTTTTTTAGTTTTCAGTGTTAATTTGTTGTGCTTGTGGTTGTTCATTTTCCCTCCCGGGTTTGTCGGTCTAGCAACGATGAATTGAGTTTTTTTTTTTTTTTTTTGTTTGCTCCTTAGGTGTATTTGTCTTCTTTCTTACAATCACTAATCATGCACAGAGACCACGGAGGACCAGAATTCCAACTAAATATCCTGATATTTTGTTCTACAACCCGACAACAGCAGTAAAAATATAATAATTGTATAAGCTTCTGTGACGTAAACCAAAAAGAAGATATGATGCTGTAATCCCCCCTCCCCCTTTTCAACAATAAAAGTCGTAAAATCGACATTATCCAAAAAAATAACAAAAAAAAACAAGGGCGGATGATTATTTAGAATTGTGCCTCCCCCCCCCCCCCCCACTCGTCGACCCTCTGGATCCGCCCCTGTGATTAGCTTTTTATTTCATGTGAATGACAACATTTTTGTGTTATGTATAGAATATTGAGTTTGTATGTAATTATGATGATGCAAACAGTCAAATCATAAATAAGAAAAAAAGGTCGATGAAGATAAAATATTGATTTTTAGTGTGAAAACCTGTGTCTAGTCTGGGTTGAATATTAGTAGATCATGTTATTAACACACATGATTACTGCACTTTCAACAGAATGATTGGGAATATTGTAGTTGTTTCCCTTTGTTCGTAAAAACTTATTATATTTTACACAGCATCTCTTCAGAATTGTATGAAACTTGGAAGACATATTGTTTGTGGTGTGAAGATGTGCACAATTATTTTCAAAATTGACGACATTTCCAAGACACCGGCCGTCAAATATGAGGTCATTTGATTTCCGAGAAAACGGCCGACCGGATGGAAAAATACTTGGGACCCCGTGGCAATGAGGGCATTTTGCAGATATCTATTTCGGTGTCCGAAACAATTTAGATGTGAGTTATATCTAAGATGATGTTGGACCTGTTCCCACTGTCGTAACATTTCATGTGCCTCCACCGATTTGTGACTATCACTGGATTGACTTTGTTGAACTTCACGACGGGTGCTGTATACGGAGCAGGAACTGCTTACCCTTCCGGAGCACCTGGGTTTACTCCTGGTTTTTATAGGAGTTCGTGTTGTTCATTGTTTTTTAGTTTTCTGTGTGTATTTGTTGTACTTGTGGTTGTTCATTTGTCTTCCCGGGTTTGTCTGTCCAATGGATTATTTTTTTTTTTTTATTGCTCCTTAGGTATATTTGTCCTTTTTATAATCATATTGTTATTGCGAAAAAAACGAATATGTTGAACAATTCATTTTAAAACGAACTAAAACAGATTTGTGAATAGAAAGCATGCTACACCATGCTCTCGAGTTCATAGAGTCGACGCAAGTTAACAAATGTTTGAAAAATGTTTTCGGAATATTTCTGAGCCCGACCTGTTCATAATTTGGTCAATTCTAGATATTTTCATCACATTTGGAAGTCTGTTTTATGGAAACTCGATGTTTAGTTCAAATTAAATAAGCTCCTTCTTAGGGACGAGATCAAAAGTTAAATGTAGGATAAAAAACTTAATTCAAATAGTTTGGGGTGGGGGTGTGGGGGCGGGGGTAAAAATCGCTGCAAGTTTTCTTATCCGACATCGATTTTCGGATTGAAAAATACGGATTCAAGTGATGTCCAAATCAATATACAGAACAAACATACATTGTTGAGGAAAAACAGGAGCCATGCTCCCAAAGCATATGCCCATATTGGTCAATCAATTTTTCCCAAATTAAGTTAAGAGGGGGGATGGGGGGGTCAGTGGAAAAAACTATGTGAATTAAGTTTTTTATCCTACATTGAACTTTTGATCTCGTCCCTTACAAATGTATGCAAATGTAATCGAAAGTTCGGGATGGGCTAAGTAATTAGTCAAAGTAGACCAGTACCAGTTTAGATCAGAGTTGAAATTGTTAAATAAAGGAAGAATTATTAAAGAATTTTACAAGACAAAATAAACTCCACAAAAATGAGGGGAGTGTTATTAAATTTCAATCGAACAATCATATTTTAAGACTACACCAAGACATAACCAAGACAATTGGGGGGAAAGCATTTATAAAGGTGTGAGGGATATGCCAATTAATGTCAACAAGTAACAAAAATAGATACAGATCACGTTATTTAAACATTAAAATAAATCATGAATTATGCAATAAGAATTTTTTTTAAAATGGAGCAACCGTTTTATTTTTAGGGGATGACAGAGAAGTTTTCTGGGATAGATCCTCATATGTCTCAATATTTAATCACATCGCGGATGTCTTATAAGAGGCATTAAAACTGCTTACCCATCACCCATGGTTTTTGGAGGGGTCCATCTTGCTCATATTTTTTCTGTGGTCTCGTCCTATATTCCATATGCCAGTTTTGTCTCTGTCTCTGTTTCTTGTATTTGTGATTATAGGATTTGTCTTCGCATTTTCTTCATCTCGTCTTCTCTTTGCGGCTTCTATCGACGTGAATTTTCTTTTGGTACGCAAGTTTAAAATTGGAAAAAAGTATTAATAGTAAATGAACAAGGGATATGGTGTATCAAATGCAACAAGAGTTTAAGCAAAGGAACGGCGCTTTTATTACTTTTCTTACTCTTAAAATCACAATGAGGTTTGTTTGTTTGTTTAGTTGGGGTTTTACGCCGTTTTCATCACATTTGGCTATTTCGCGGCGGCCAGTTTTTATTGGTGGGGGAAGCCGGAGTACCCAGGGAGAACCACCGACCTTCGGTAGGAAAATTGACAATCCTTGTTAATTTAGATCGGAGTCGAACACACCCTGCCACAGGTGAGATTCGAACTTACAACCCCACTGTTGACAGGCTAGTGATCATTAGTAGTCGTGACGAACTACCTAGACCACTCGGCCACCGAGGCCCCAAAATGAGGTCTCCAACAGGGAAAAACCAAACAGTCCACCGCAAGATCAACATAATCCCAGCAGCGGCTTGAACCCACAGTTTTATGTTGACTTAATTTAAAAGTATTTTTGCAATCTATTGTTTCGATTTGAATTCTATATTTTCTTGTTATGTCTTTTAAATTGTTTTTCTGTAGATGATACCACAATATAACATACGTTTTATCTGTATTTTTATCTCCCACGATGAATATTTGTGGCTTCTACAATTGAAATCTCCAAACCTATACAATAGGACGGTAAAAATATTCAAAATACTATAAAAATTCCGTATTCCAAATATTTTTTTAAAGTATTTTTAAAATCTCTTTATACTTATTATCATTCTATTATGAAATAATTACACCTACTCAAATTAGCAACAATTTCAAAATATTTTGAAGTTTTAAAATAGATAAGGGTTTTAAATGTTTTATGAATGAGTATAGTGCACGCGTAAATATATTGTAGTTATTTAAACCTCTTACAAGTCGGCTATCATCTGTTCAAATTTCTCAATTAATTTGATCTAATAGATTACTAATAACTTATACCATATAATCGGATTAATTCCAAAAACTGTGAAAATTTTACGGGTACTTGAACTTACACTTATGCCAAACTTAAAAAAAAATTAACAACGAAATCAGAACAAGGGATTTATTCAAATTAATATTTCAACAAATTTATGTGAAATTTTATGATTTTCGTTGGTGTGATATGATACAACTTCAAAATTAAAAAAAAAATAGTACTGTTAATGCATGTAATGAAGACAATCATTATCAAAGCGAAAGTAAATAAAATCAACAGAAAATGTCAAAATTATCATTCGTTATCTTCGTTTATCAGGAAATCAGCATGGTATCCAGGGGAGAGAACTCATCCTTTTAATTAGATAATTGGAATACCACCAAGAACAGAAGCTGATTATCTCTTATGCGTATGATATACATGTAAATGTAAGTATGACTATTTATATATAATATGTTTGTCTTTACTGTTACATAGTACGCCATAGAAGCTAGTTTCGGAAGAGAAATGTGTGAGGATGAAGGAATTAACTAAAGGTAAAACAATTTAATTTATAATTTTTTGCATCCCTCATAATAATTATTGTTATGAAACATTTTGCGAAACATTTCCGTTTTGTTCTATTTATTTTATTATAATTATTATTTTTTTTATTTAAACATTTTTGGGGAGTGGGGGTGGGGGTGGGGGACAAGTTTTAGTGCTCGGAAAAGAGTCGGACTCCGAAAACATTACGTGAAGTGAGCTTTTAAATCTATTTCGACAATTGAAAAACTGCTTCCAAGAGTGGTCGGCCGAAAACAATTAATAACTTTAAAAAAATAACTTATTATGTCTATTAAACTACCGAAAGATGAATTGTGTGGTAATATATTCACTCAGTACCTTCTCGGATCATTTTCGAGCACATTCTTTTAGGCCCATCCTTTCAAGTCATGACGCAGAATCAAAATAGAATGGTGATGCCAAGTGGTGACTTGGGAAAATGGGTTAGGCCTGTATGTTGCATGGTACAGTTGTTGTTCGGAATCAAATGATAAGGAATACGTTTTGAATAAGAATATTTTATAATTGTTTAGCTGTGACATACGTCATGTACGTGTAGCCTGTGTTTTTACTATATATTAATATTAGAGTTTAAACAGGGCGTGGGGTCAATTTATTAATGAAGCATATTATTTTTTTTAAATTCTCCGAAATGTCATTTATATAAATACATGTATGGTAGATTAAGTTTACAGTTTTATCTCGAAAGACCTATAAATTATAGATATAAACCCAGAGCATTAATCAAAAAGTTAACATCGTATTAACGAACATAACTTAACCATTGAAAATAGAATGTATATTACCGAAGGCGTCCATAAGTTGATACAAATACTGTCTGTTCATCGAACAAAAGTAATTAACAATGTTGGGAAAAAATTATATCTTGCTGAAAAATTCCAATTGATAGTTTACATGTATGTCACGCTCCGTCCTATTATCATATTATTTAATTATTATTATTGGTACATGTATAACGTACATTTCTCCTATTCTTGACGTGTCGGTGGGATAAAAATACATAACATTTTTAACCACTTCTCGGTGATTAAATTTCTACGTGGGAATTACCGCCCTTTTTTCTACAGTTATTGGAACGATAAACTAGAGAAGTCCCGAAATGACGTCTATGTAAACAAACTAAATAGCAACGACATTTTCGTGAGGTTTTTGTTGAAAATCATAGGAGAAACAGATTCTCCTTCAATATACTCGTGAGTTATGGAATTTCTCCACCCTCAATTGTTAAATTTTAGATTTTAACACGCTCGCTAAAGGCTCGCATGTTGAAAATCGAAAATTTAACTATCTCGGGTGGAGAAATTCCATAACTCAGTCGTACCTGAAGGAGAATCTATATATAATTATGTGACGAGTATGTGTATTGTGTATACTAGTCATATAAGCTGTATTGCTTTTTTAAAAAAAAAAAAGAATGTACACAGAAAGGACTGATTGTCATAAACAAATTCTTTGAATTTTAGCCTTTGGCCTAATGATATTAGCAACCCAATGTGTGTATAATGTGTTATTGTTTTATATAGTTATTTTAATTGTTGTCTTGTCTAAAATTAACTATGTAAAGAAGAATGTGACAGTTAAAACTACTTAGAGTAATTAAGTATTTGACATTTTTCTCAATTAAATTCTTCACGAAGTCAGTCATTTACATTTGACATGGCGACCAGTTCGACACGAATGAATAAAAATATGAAATATATTTCTGATAAGTAATTAGTAATGTTATACTCGTCAACAGAAGAAATGATGCACAACAGTGCATTTTACATACATGTTTAAAAAAATAAAATAAAAACAACTGTGTTCATTTTTAAATTATGTTTTTATGTATTTACTTTTGCAAAATGGATATTTCAAAAACACAATTGTTATCCTAAATTGTAAGTTTCTATTAACGGTAACATTTGATCAAATTGCCGATTCCCACATTTCCGAGTCCAAATTAACGAAATTTCATTAATTGCCTTGTTTTTCTGATTTCGGTTCTACAACCTGATTCCCAGTTTGCCAACCCATGTTGCCGAATCCCAAATTATTGGGTACGACATTGGGGGGAGGCGGGTAACATGACCATTTTATGACGTGGGGGGGGGGTACGTCGGTGAACTTGAAACCCCTACCCGAAATTATTTACGTTATATCGAATTTGTGACCCAAAATTATCCAGGAAAGCTAAAATTAATTACCCGAAATTATGCAATAATTAAAAAAAGGCAGTTTTGATGAGACATTTATACATTTAACTTTCATATCTTTTCTTTTGATCTGCCTTTCATTGTAAAAAGTCAACCTGAATTTTCCTCAGTGCTTTATAAAAATCTGCTTTTTAAATTCTGACCGAATCCTCCAGAGTGTCAAAACACCCCGACCCGAAATCTCCGCCGGTTTCGCAAAATCTTTACCTGAATTTGTCGCACGTCCCGTATCTAAATATCATTGAGTTACCATCACCCCGAGGCTTGGAGTCACTGTTTAAGGATTTTTTCAACATGTTTAACAACTTATTAACCTTTTATTCTGTCCATAATGTGTTGCTTTATACACAGATTCTGCTTGTTGTCCCAAGTTCAACCCATGAAATAAGTCCTTTTATAAACCCTTCTTATCCTTAGAAATGTACTTTTTTTATTAACAAATAGCAATAGTATTCTTTTAATAGCCTAGACCAGTACGATTCGGCAATTTGGTAATCGGCAATACGGGTTTGGCAAACTGGTAATCGGGTAAAATATCCGATTTCAAAAAAAAAATCGGCAATATGGTAATCGCCAAATTGGACTCGGCAATCTGGGAATCAAATGAGCAAATCGGGATTCTGCAATATGGTACTAATTCCTATTAACACCACTTTCAGCACTTTAACCATCGTTTGAATAAAGGGGTGAATATTTCATCATTCAACGTATAAATCGTTGTTACAATTTGTAATTTTTTTTCTTTGATAATTTTTATCTTTCGTATTTGATTTTGTCATCTTTATTACTTTGAGTACTCAATTTATACCATTTTCCGTGGACGCAGGACATTTTAGTGGATTTCCTAAAGGTGTGAATGGACATTTTAACGGGAACTTTAGTGGACATTTTAGCGGAAGAAAAATTGTTTACCTGTATAGATTCAATGGACATTTTAGCGGAACAATTGTACACATAATATTTTAAATTCCTCTTAATTCTCCTTTAAATCTTCCGCTAAAATGTCCACAAAATTTCCGCTAAAAGATCCATTCCCCCCCCCCCGCTAAATTGTCCTATCAATCCGCATAAATATCCTGCGCCGTTTTCCGTAATGCTCAAATCACACAATTACTGTGTCTGTGCTTCTAAATGAAAATGAGTTTCAATATTTAATGCCAAAGTAAACAATTTTTCTTATAATATATAAGAATGCATGTAGAACACCATGTCTGTGCTTAAAGATTAAAATGAGTTTGAAATATTTATTGCCAATTAAAAATTAAAAATGTAGAATAATGTAGAACTCCATATCTATGTAACATTCTTTTGCAAGATCAGTATATATAATTTTAATTATATTTTTATTTACCCTTGGGTCACGTGTGTTCTGTAAAAGGTGGACGTTTTTAAATATAATATGTGCAGATATGATAATCAGCTATTGTTTGTTTGGGCCTATACCAAAGGCGCGACTTTTATTGTGTCCATTTCCTGTGCAAAAGCATTGCAATATATATATATTGTAAGAAGAATGTAAATCGGAATAGAGAAAAAAATATCCCGGAATTTTATGCTCACGCCAAGCATAGTTACTGTGACAGATATAAGACAATCACAGGCAATGTACTGATAACTAGATAAAATTGGTGATAAATGTGAAATTTCCTATGTCGGCAATTATGGAGTTTTACTTTCTGTGTGCTCTAATGGTAAACCTATACGGTAACGACTTTAGGTGAGGCAACTATTATTATGCTCATGTACCTGGTACATGTTACACGGAATTTCTTAAACAGATCCCGGGAACAGTTACGAAGATAACTGTAATGGTCACACCTATATACAACTGATAATCATCATATGTCATATTCATAGTAATAATATCCTTTTACCTGCAACTTAATGAGCTTTAATTTACTAACATTTATATGATATTACATAATATTTTTCTTTATGTTAAAGAGTTACGAGACTGGTCTTTGATCATATTTAATTCTTAAATTGTTGTCGAGGTCATTAAATTTAAATATGTATACTTACTATTATTTCTAGACTGGAATTGTCCACGGTCTAAAACGGCGTTAAACTGGATTTATATGAATTTTTTAGAGCCGGCATGAGAAGTGGTACATGTATTCCGAAATTTCTATGGCAACCTTATATTAAATTTACCTTTAACAATAAGAGTTCAGTATACAACAACCCGTTGTAACACCAGATATTCAAATAACTTCATCAGCACAGAATACTAAAGGAATGTTTCCAGTTTTTGAACAGGTAAAACTTGAAGATATAACCTGGTTTGGGTCAGTTTACATATAATAAACCGTTTAGCGTATAGCGTATATTGACCCAAACGAGGTTATTGAAGTATAACCTGTTAAAAAAATCAGAACATTCGTTATAATTTAATATCAAAGTACAGTGATTCCTCGATTCAAGCATCAATAATGACATGGGACTATTTGAGTTTACAAGTGGTGGATTAATCCGTTGGTGATGTCACAAGGCCTAACCAGATACATCCAATGTTGTTCTATGCTGTTCAGTCGATCAAAATGCAGTATTCAATTCAAATGAAATTATTATTTGTTCGAAGAAAGATACAGTCACATAATTGTATACCGACAATACTCAGAATTAACACTTTTTGTTCGTTGTTCTGAACTGGCAACAACTATACTTATATCAAAGGTTGGTGGCTTCAAATAATGCTTCTTAATGTAGCTCTTTTCTGCAAACTAGAATAATGAGAGCATTGCAAAACAAAATTAAATTCGTCTTCTATGGCACTCCCTTTCCTTTTCTCTTAGTGCCAGAAGATCGACCAGTTTCTGTAAAAAGAAATGTGTGGAGGTCTTCTATAAATTTAGAAAAATAAAACAATAAAATACTATTTTAGACATGTACAAAAGTACAAAGTGTACCTGTGCAAAAAAATATGTTATACTTTCTCGTATCTCATACCTTTGGGTTTTTGGTGGTTCGTAAAGTCTTTATGATCAAATCAATCAAATCTATAAAAATTTATTAGCCATTATACAGAAATTGTATGTGACAAACATTAAACATAAATAAACCTATAAAAACAAGTAATTCTTGTATCTGGTTAGTAATCCTTTCCTAAGTTCTAAAGACTTTTTCAAAAAGGAATCTATTTTATTTACTTGAGAATGCATTTTAGTATATTCTGATCAGATACTAAATTAAAATTTTGTATCGATTCTTGAAATCATAAATTTTTATTTTGTCTGATAAAAAAGTTCATTACCTGAAGCGATCGATATCTTTTTTTTGTAATCAATCAGAACAATAAAATTTGCCATTACACAAATCACTATGTAATCAATAGAAACTGTCAGTTTGGTGTCTTATTGCAAATTGTTCATTGATTTTCCATGCCTTGTTTTAAACACCTGTTCTGACAAACCGTAACCTTAAATGATTGTTAACGATGTGACATTTTTTATGCACGACTGAAGAAATTTAACTTTTTTACAATGGTGGCAGCGATGCGTGTGACCACGTAAAATTTACATGTTTACAGCTGATTACGACACGAGTATATTAGTTGTGCTATAGATTTTACTGAAACGTACATTTGAGATGGAATTTTAATGAAAATTGATATTCTTTATCTGTGCATTTGACGTGGATGGATTTTACTAGATTGGGTTCAACATCAAACGTACATGTAAGTACGATCATTTATTTCATTCATATTATAACTGGACAGTATAAGTAAATATTGAAACCCGAAAATAAATAATGGAAAGATGTCCACGATTTTTTCTTCTAAATTCATTCTTCGGTTTTTTTCTGTTTCATTGTTATAGTTATACCAAACAATAAACAAATATATAAAGGTGACATGTTTTAGTTTAACGTGATTTTTAATCAAACTGCCATGAAATTTTGAATAGAGCACTTCTGTTGGTGTGTACATGTTAGGTATGTAATAACTTGGGTATCTTTGGATATAGAATAATTAAACTATTGATTCAATTTAGTTAGGGAATAAATGAATAAATGAAATACTTGCCAAATGCTTGAAATGTGTATTGAAATCGATTAATTGTGTTTAAAAATAAACTGAACTTAATATATATAAATTTCTATTGATGTGGGTGTACATTGTAAATACCCATTAAGAATAAATCATATTATTTACGATTATGGTATATTAACCTCCGTATAAAATGTCTGAAAGTTTGCCAAGATTAAATTTTATTTCATCTTTTGTTAAATACCCGCGACCCGATATTCAGACTATTTAATATTTTTTAATAATTCTCATTTTATAATGAGTAGGATGACTAGATAAATTCCGGACAAGAAACCCCCAAAATACACATGACAGATGTTTCAACAAGACATTGCTGTTCTTCATCGAAAAGTCATAACTAGGCCTTCAACATGTACATTTATTTTATTTTGAGTCAGATCATGTATATGTTACTGCTGATATGGAAAAAAGCTATGAATCCATATGGCAGAAAAAATGCATCCCCGACCCGATCGTTTGAGATAACCAATTTAAATGCTCATATAAAAATACCGGGTGGATTATTGTACTTTTTTTATGAAGAAATTGGGCTCACAGATTAAATGGCCTACAGTTCAAAAATCTTTAACTAAATCTTCAAAATATGTAGAAATAACACGATTTTTCTATTTAATTTACTCAGCATGTTCTGACCATGTAATGGACAAGAAAAGATCATTATCACCCGGATGTCACTGTGTGATGTAAGATTACGTCTAAACCATTAACTAATTAAACTAACCACCGGGGATTAAATTAATGGAGAAAAGAGATTAATTCTAAGTGGACTTTCCGTATACATTTTCATTGTCCTCGAATGACACTGAGTATTCAAATATTACACAATCAATGGTATTTCATGAGAGTAAAAATAACCTTTTGTGTACTTGTTTCCTACTTAATTTAAATATCACGAAAGCCATGTTAAATGACGTTATATTTCGGTTAGGTTTTGCCTTTTTCTCAGCACTTGTGTGTATTCTCAATTTACAAAAAGAACTGGCCGGTTAATTTTAGAAGGTGATCCCTTTGCACATTCTCTGCCCTTATTTTACAAATTTGGTTGGATGACGATTGAAGACAGAATTAAATATCATTTGTTTACTTGTGTTTAAATATCTGAAGGGTGAGGCTCCATCATATTTAGAAAATAAAATTGTATCTATTTCTGAAACTAATAAATATCAAATACGAAACGTTGTTAAAGGTGAGCTTCATGTACCAAAACCCAGAATAGAAATTTACAAAAATTCCTTTAGTTACTCTGGACCAGTCTTATGGAACAACCTACCAGTCATAATTCGTAACGCTCCAAGTATCAATGCATTTAAGGATAGGCTTAAAACCCACTTTCTTAGCCAATTAAATAAAGAACTGTTACAAATTAACTTTATTTAAATATTGTTGTTTACATTTTCAACATGATTGATATGATTATTATAAATGATTGTTTATGACTGAAAACAGTGGATGTTCAGTTACTGACAATCTTATACAAACTATGAGCAACTGTTATTGTTAATATTTTATATTTGATTTATATGATAAACATTTGTGATTGTTGCTTTTATTTGACTTCAATTGTACAATTTCACAGCTTGTTTTTATTTTTTGTGAAAATTGAGGGCCTCAGGGAAGATTGGTTTTATAACGAACTGTGTAACCCTCATTAAATAAAGTTTTATTATTATTATTATTATTCTAAATGTTCAACTGTTAGAAAAATCTACATTATTTGATAAAATTTTAGAAGGAATGTAAATCGCTAATTATGCTTGTTGTATGAAGCGTACCTCAAAATCAATTAAATCATAAGCGTTTGACTTAGGCATTAGTAAAATTGAGTGCTAATTCAGATAAATACGGGGACCTTGCTTAAAGTTTTACAAATGAATGCTCTTCGTGCGGTTAAAATTTTCTGCTCTTTGGTCGGGTTGTTGTCTCTTTGACACATATCTATTCTATTCAATGTGTTATGGAAAATCTAGGTAGAATCTGTTTAAAGAGATAAAAGTAGGCAGCAGTTTAATCATTTTAAAAAATTGTTATAATTATCCTTTTTCTGTCATGGTATTGACAAATTTCGAAAACTGCAAGAAATTTCTCTATTTGTAGTTGTAAATTTAAACTGGAAAGATTTTTTATGTATCTAGTATACGTAAAATGCTTACTGAACTTCAAAGCAGGTTTCTGTATGATGAATAGTTACAAATTTCCTCATAAATTATGTAAAATGTCAACTTTTTGTCAAGAATTTAGCAGTTTCAGCTCTGATAACTTCATAACACAGAATAATATTGTAATTCTTCAAATATATCTTGTTTACATTTCTTTTAATGTATAAGCTATATTTTATGTGCTAATTTCATGCTTCAATAAATACGTCTTATACTTTAAATAACTACAAATTAAAGGTATTTTCGTTTCCCAAAGGTTTTTGGTTTCGACAAGTTTCATTGTTCTGTGGGTCAAAATCAGGGTTCAGATATGCACCCGGATGTAAGTCAGCTTTCTTGTAACAAGCTGGGTGTGATTTTCCAATTTTTTCATACTGATATACCGAAGCTGTGTTTATAACTGAAATCTGAATCAAACGAGATGTATATAGTAAACAAATGATACACTGACAACACGAGGATAAACAAAATGTAGGTACACATTTATTTAAAAGGTAAGTGGACAATTTTATGATGAAAATATCTAATTTTAAAGATTAGAATTAGTAATCAAATCTATAGTTAATGGGAAAGTTTTTGTTTATTTATGGGAACACCCACTTTATTAGTTTGTTTTCCTCAGAAAATTTATTCCTACATAATGTAGATTCCTATCGAATTTCTGATAATGGATAATGTTGTCCCTTTGCTTATGTATATGAAAGAGTTAAGTCCCCTGTCGTTTTAAAATCATGGTTATACGTACAATCCACAAGCGCATATCGGATGAGCTACGTCCCCTGTCGGTTTATAATCATGGTTATACGTACAATCCACAAGCTCATATCCGGTATAAAAATATTGGGTGAGCCCCAGGAAATAATTTCTCTATTGTTCTATGGATTATAGGAGATGGAATATTTGTCTGAATATATAAGATCTTCAATTTATACTAAAACAGATTTGAAACAACTGAAGCAGCGTGGTTGGCCACGTACAGATTAAGGCTATATCAGTTGCGACCCCAAATTCTGCATTTTGTCTACATAGGTGAAAATCTGATGTAAATAAAAAAAAAATTAGGTGGAAAAATTAAACTGCAATTTTAGGAATTTGGAAAATTGAGAATGTTGTAGGTAATTTTAGACACCATAAAAGTACTTTATGACATCATAAAAGTAATTTATGGTGTATTCAGTATTCAATGGGATTTTTTAACAAGGTTGTAGAATTATAATACGTTTCATTTTAATGGAATCCCACGATTAGTTGATACTATATTAATTACATTCCTTAACGAAAGTAATTGACGTTAACACGACATCTATTACATCTGTGAAATTAAGAACATGTTAACAAAATAATGCATCAATTATAATTTAAGTCCTGATTGGTCGTGTCAATTTCCAGTGCTTCCGAGAACGTACAGGTTATAATAGGTGTGAATTTACGGAATGTGGTAAAGATTCAGTTTATTTTAACGCAGAAGTACTTTATGAACGTTCATTTTAACGTACATCGGTCATATAGAAGTAAATGCGGTTTAAATTTACTTTTTTAATTAATCCCACAAAATACGCAATGAATTTAGCCTCATGTCATGCATGTGAACTTTGTTTTTCCATAACACCAATCGTGGACACTTTTAGCGACTTATAGTTTCCACTCCTACGTTGTTTCGTTTGTCCTTAAAAAGCGCTTATGTGACATTATAATCGATGAAGTGTGAGATTGTTATGCACGTTGAAAGTCCCACACCGCAAGTTTAAGAACCTTTTTCTCCCGTTATGTCAATATTTTGTCTGCTATGTCCTTTCTAACACATTATTTTGTACACCTGTGTTATTGCATAATCGAATGAAATGAAAAAAAAAACTGAGTATGGTTTTAAATTCAAAATAATTATTACAATGGATATTTTTAAGCAATTTACAGGTAAAAATGTAGCTGGTTTGTGCAATTTCCCGATCCGTTGTTTTGAATCCTGACAGACAATGGATATTTGATTTACCTTAAAAATACAATTCCAATATCTTGGAATGTTAACCTCACGACTTTCATGTTTAAAATCAAACAACAGATATTCATGTACATACATTAATTTTCAGTGTTCATATAAGTTTTCAGGAAGTGGACAAAATGTTTAACTTCTCTGAACAAGTCTTGTCAAATCTACCATGCAGAGTTATCAATTTTGTCAGAGAACAATCCCTTAAATAATTTTAAAAAATATACGTGCCCTGTGTGATGGTACGACAAGACTAAATTCTCTGAATTAATACTAGAGAACACACACAAGAGAAATGTTCCCTATTCTAAATTATTAAATAGCCATACCAAATTTTTTAGTTCTTTAGATTTTTGATGGCGAAAATAGGTACGAGCGAGCGAAATTTTAATTTTTTCCCCCTTAGGACTAGTTTGTTTTCGAGCGAAGATCAAATTTATGTGTGGCACAATTTTTTTAACTAAAATAATGCAAAAAAGAGATAAAAATCCCAATTTTTACAAACATTTTGGGAGCGGGCGAATAATATTATTTTTTTTTATATCTTGAAAAATGACGAATTTGGGCAAAATAACAATCCAAAGATACTAATATTATATATAGTAAATTTATACTATGCTGTATTTTTGAAAAATGAAGCGACAAAATTTTTTTTCTTAAAATTTACAGTCCAAAAATCGGAGCAGCGAAATCCAAAGAACTAAAGTTCAATTGGTATGGCCCAGTTGTTACGCAACGGTAGAATGGAACAATATAGTCATCATATTTTAAAACTTTGTAACTACCTAACAGGTATGCAGTGGTAATATTTTTAAATCACTAGAATTGGAAGTCTGTTAAAAACCCATCCTTATAAAACAGAAACGACCGAATTTCGGTGATATCTTTTTTACCCTTTTTTTGTAGGGAGAGGGGGGTGGTCACAATATTCCATCTGTTTGTTCGAACGCATCTTTTTTTCAAATAAAGAAAATAAATTTAGGCCGTACCTAATATTTTCGTTTTGTAGGTAGCAATCACTTGATCTTCGGTGGGAGGGGTGGTATCTTTCATTTTTTTTCTATTTTATTTCTATTGTCTTATTTTTGTTTCATTTTATTGCACAAAATCACACCCAACTTTTTTTCCACCTCCCGTATCTTTTACATAATATTTGAAATATTATGAAGTAATCATGTATTATTAACGCATACCCCATGTCCCTTGATTTTCATATTTAATGCATTCCAGATGCCTTTTCAATACATGCTGTAAATAATCACCAACTTTTGTTTTTCATATATTACTGTATAAATAATATACCACCTGAAGATATATCTGTTTTCATTATAAGTTACAGACTGTCAGCAGTCAGTGCATTCAACGCTCCATTTCTTTGATTAATTGCGTTCTTCAAAGATAATAGTCTTAACCAGTCTATACAATACTGGTTCCGTGTTAAGTATTGATACGATATTACTAAGGCTGCTGATTGATTGTATAGTAATTAAATGTCTGATATCTACAGAAAATTATAAGTAGGCTTGTTTTCTATGTGTTTTATTGCAAGTAAAATAAACATTTAGTTCCAGACGGTTTGAGATTTATCAATGTTTATTAAATGCTGCCTATATGTCTTTAAAGTGTTTTGATAATATACACAGTATAACTTTCACGTTACATTGATTGTTCTATTGTTGTTTTACACCACTTTCAGCTCATTTGGTTAAATGCATAATATAACGCCCAGTTTTTATTGATGTAGACGACCGGCGAATCCCTGAGAGAACCACCGACCTACGACAGGAAGACTGTCAATCCGTGTCTGGTAGGATCGGAGTCGAACACACCTCGTCACGAGTTAGATTCAAACGTACAACCTCAGTGTTGATAGGCTAGTGATCATTAGTACTTAGACCCCAGTGTTACTTATCTGTGTCAGTTCCACAAGGTGGTGACACAACGACCACTCTGTCACCGTGGTATACATGACAAATGGAATAATCAGATGAATTAACGTACATAAGAAATTAACTCATGCAACAACGTAAAAATGTAGCATGATATAAAAAGTCAGTGAAACGCGTTTTTATTGCTGTTCTTCGCTGTATCTTGCACGGCGCCGTAAGATCTTGAATAAAGAGCCAAACACTGACGAAAAATGACATGTCATGATTATCAGCTGCGTGTTCAGAAGTGCAAGCTCTTAAATTTATACAGACAGATCACTGTACCCACTTCTTCAGAACTATCTGTTTTAATCATATCCTACTTCCAGATCTTAGATGTGTTCATCTTGATGAATTGTTATACCATCTGTTATATATCCATCTTTACCAAAGGAGTAACATAAGAGGGCAGACGTAATTAATTAGTTATCTGCCCTTTACTGATTAATCAAGGGAGACAATTGATATTTTTCGAGGAAACAGGTTATATGTCATTGTTGACCTTTCCTGTTATCCAGATGGTTGTTTTATGTATACATTCCTGACAATCCCTGTAGTGAAGAAAAAATATCTACCTCCGAAAATACAGGACTTATCTACCCAAGGGGTAAGAAAATGTATTATCTCCCTTTTCTCTGACAATGAGATTATCCTCTGGTTATAATGTAAGGTTTTGAAATCATCTTATTTTTATTCGAATGAGTTTCAACCCGTTACTAATGTCATCTTAAGTTTGAAATGAAGTGTAGACTTGCTCTGCCTGTTCTTATGATAAGGAACACCGAACAAAGAGCAGGTTTTTCTTTTGTTTTAAACTTTGTTACTTTGTCTCAACAATTCTATCCAACATATTCCATCTGTGCAATTATTTATCCAAGATTTCTGGAGCCAAATTGTAAATATAAATTAGGATTCGTGGAATATATGAATATGTAATAGATAATTAAGATTCATTATTTTTTATTACCCTTTCTATTTCCGCTATTATCGTGAATTGTTATAAATTGGCATTTAAAAATCCTTAAGGATAATTCAGTAAAGAATGTTTAATGAAAAAAAATATTTTATTAATTAATTTTTTTTCGTTTTGTACATCCAAAATAGTTAAAAGATGGCGCTGAGGATATAATTAATTTACAAACTAATGACAGAAATATTACGTTGACGTAAACATAATGAGTGTATTAAGTCCGTACAATTGTTTAATAGATTCTGCATTGGGTAGAGTTTGCCAAGAAATTAAGAGAACATTCTTTCAACATTCTTAAACCATGTTTATCATTATGTAGGTGGAATTAACTGTTACTGTTTATTTAACCATGTATATTATTAACTTTGTCTGGCCTATAGTCAAAGAGGAATGTTCTTCCATTATAATTGTTAGTGTCATTGATGATATTACATCGCGAAGAAGTAGCTACTGATATTCTATGGATTTGTACCAAAAATAACAACACATGCCATGTTTATTATCCTCCGTTTGTTCTTCTTCAGGTCACTGCAGTGAATGCAGCTTAAAAGATATGCCGCTTCTGTGTCGTCTGATGTGAATATTACGTCTGCTCAAATGGATGAATTCCAAAACGATCTAGAAATTTCAAAGAACACAAGTTATTGTACTTAACAAACCTAAAAAATATCTAATATTATATTATCTGTTTTCTGAATTATAATAAATTGATGCGCAACAGCAGAAGTCACGTAAGTCATATTTTGCATTGTTTTCGAGGCTGATATTCAACATGGTGGATTTCGATAAATTCGATAATGACACTTTGAAGGATACTTTTCGGTTATTAGATGAATTTAACGAGGAAGGATTTAATTGGAGAGATATGAAAATATTTTCCCAACCAGTAGACGAGTATATTGAAAATTTTTTCAACCGCAAGAAACAGAGGAGTCGACCAGATAAGTTTTCATCGTTTCCGTCCTTTTCATCCAGTACACGAACATCAGCTGATGCAGATGCTGAATTCGCCGATGACGTCTTTTCGTTTACTAAAAATAGATTTCGTAGATCGGAATCATCTTACTCAACAACTTCCGGTTACGAGACATCTAGTTCTAATGAGACTATATCTGAGGAAGTTAATGACCGAAGGCGTGATTCACAGCGTTCATCAACACCTAGTTATTCCAACTATTCTAGTCGTAGCTCAACTCCATTAAAAACGAAAACATATTACTCTCCAAGTTCGTCTGCATCTACGCCATTTAATTCTTCCAGTAAACCGCCAACTCGTGCGAGGACATGCTCTCAAAGGAATGATTCTGATTTGTCTAAGAAGTTAGAAAACGAGTTTATGAAAGACGAAAGGCATTCGATGCCTCATGAGATATACTCAGACTGTCAATACAATCCGAGTGATCACGAACGTCCACATTCAGTTCCTATTGGTGGTGCTAGGCGTGAAGTTGATAGAGAATCTATTGACAGTGATGCAAATTCGCGGTGTTTTCCAAGTATAAGTTTTAACAATTCTAGGGATTCTTTGTGTTCAGAACCTTTAGACCGTTTTATGTCTAGGCTTTCTAGTTTTTCGTCCGGATCATCTCGGGCATCATCTGTTATCCAAGATGGCCGGAATTCTAGTCCTAAACAAACTCAACCCGAAGACTATTCAGAATATGACAAAGAATCTAAAGTAAATTCAAATGTTCCTGAAAATTTACCCGATGTGCTTAAAGGAGATCCAAATGGTCCACAGATAAGAAATATTCCTATCGCAATGCCGGATAAGGGAGGCAAGGATTCTTGGAATCAAGGACAGGGAAGAATTGAAGATGCTTTAAAATGGCTGAGATCAGAGTTGGTAAGGTTTTAGTACATGTACTGTTCAATTAGTATTGCCCAAATCTTGGTTTTCTCACATCTTTTAGCTTCTCTGAAGAATAGTGACCCTCATTTGAATTTAAAAACGAAAATATAGTTTTTTCTACATTCATTTGCAGCCAATTTACTTACTTAAGAACATTTTTAGATGTTGGCGAATATGCTTAAAAAGTAGGCATTTTAGGGGAGGTCAATATAAAAATCTTTGGTTTATAAAACGGAGAAAGACTTTAATTGTTTACGTGGATGCCAAGAATTTCGCTTTAAAATACAGGTACCCTGTAGAGATTTCATAAGGTACAAATTTACGACTATGTTAATAGATGTAGCCACTGCCAACAAATAATTTTTCCACCTACTACAAACAAATTGTCTTCAAACATATCCAATTCCAAAACATTGACATATATATACATTGTAACACCAATGACTGGCATTATGATTTTAAAACGCCTTTGCCCAAATACAGGAAATATTTTTCTATTGTCTCTAGATAAAACAAATAACAACCCACGAAGGAGATAATATCTACATGTTAAAACTGTCCCGTATGATTGTTAAACAATACTTTAAAGATCAGAGATAAAAATATATCTGATATTTGATATTGATACATTGGAGATATAGCTGATAAAAGGACAACGTAGTCCAGACATGTAGTTATAATGACATTTATTGATCAGACCGGTATTTGACGTCTTGTTATCGAGACGATATGACCCTATAACTAAATCTCTAGCTAATATTCGAAAACAAGAACCAAACATATCTCGAAGACTAAAAAATGAAAACAGATTTTTATTAGGGAGAAACTGTTTGATTTTTAGAGGGGAGGGGACAAGGATGAAATCCGAAAAAGGCATAATCCAAAATTTACTGGAAAAGAAGTGAACCCACGTTAAAAATATAAAACAATCAGGGTTATATATCATCTGAAATCAAATTATGGTATACATATATATTGAAAAAAGGCAGGCTTACGGATAACGCGGGAAAAATAAACCCTGTATTTAAGAGCACTTCATAAAATGGAAAGAGGAACGTGTTGATTAATTCTTGACACAGAATCAATAGATACACGCAACAAAGGTTTTAGCCAAGAAACAGCCCTTTTATTGCTATTTTGTATATCAACGCCATCGCAAAGAAAAATCTATTTCCCCTTTGTATGTTCAAGATGGTCAATAGAACGGGTTTCAGCGGATTTTGTATGTATTTTGTTGGTGCCATGGTCCGAGAGGGTAGAATTTAATATATATTAAGTTTTTATAACTATTTTTTTACGAATGCAAATGCCAAAAGTTTGGATTTAAAATTTTTGTTATTTTTGATATTTGGTCAAAAATATATTTAATCATATCTTGGAAGCTTGCCAGAAATACTAATAACTAAAAGTGTCAATAGGGTGGGACTAATACCCCCCACCACCGCTTCAACGATCGAAACATACAGACTAGTTAAATGAATCATGCACTATTAACTAAAGGTCAAAAACCGAAGGTCAAAGGCAAACCTCAGTGAACTCGAACATCCTACCAAAATGCACATCTAAACACGGAGACGTAAACTAAGTTCGGCTGTGTTAGATGTTGGCAGTCCAGGACATAAGTCCTCTCCAAATTCCATAACTCAATGGAGCCGAACTTCCTTCATGTCCTTATTGATATCAAGTCAGCACATCATGTCAATTGCTCTCACGAGTTTCATGAGGAGTGGACTAAGTTGCTCTGGAAAGACGGACGGACAGACTGATTTCTGTATGCCCCCCCCCCCGAATTTCGTTTGCGTTGTGTATGATAAAGGGTGTGTATTTTTATATGTCATATGGTGCTGCGTAAAACCTACAGGGTCGTACACGGGCAAGGGCGAAATAAAAATGCCATTCATAATGAACAAAAAAGAAAGGGGTTTCAGGGATATACCCGAATATTCATAACCTTATCAACTGTAATACATTTATATCAGAGGTTTATACAAATGTATTTAATATTATATACCAAATGGTTAGGGAGTCAGTAGCAAGTTTATTGCTCACCGAGGCACCAGCTATTTCCCAAGGAAGAGCCACGGGAAATGCAGTATAGTTGGTGACGAGGGGAACAATAAACTTGCTATTGCCCTCGTAGCCATTTCACAGGCATTTTATTATATCAAAGATAAAAATAAAAGACATTTATTGTATTTAACTAAATTACGCCTTGTATAAGCATGGCAATATTACATTTCCCATTTTATCAATTAGAAACTTGCTAAAGATAATTTTACGTTTTAAAATTTCAAATTAACAAAATAGGTAATATAACATTGCCATAAGAAAGTCTCCATTTGTTGTCTGCTAAATAATCTGCAAGAATTCTCGGCGTCTGTGATTACTTTACAATGGAACCAGAATGTTCCGGAATAAAATACCGCGAGAAAACATTTTCTGCTAGTGAATAGTTTCAGTACTATTTCCCATGGGATAATATTCATGAAACTATTCACCGACTGTCGGTCGTTGAAAAATAGTGATTTTATTCGTAACTCTATTTAATATAGATTGCATATACTGAGGCATTAAAATTTGTATTTTCTGCTTATCCGCCAAGCACGCGCCATCTAGGAAATTAAAGGCCTGGTAGACTAGGAGTCAGAATAATGTGTCCGGGCGGGGTGTATGTCTTCTGGCGGATCCATGATCATGTCTTTATGCGGACTGTTACATTGTGAGCTAGAACGTTAAAAATCAGGCTCAGAGTGTCGGTTTAGTACAAAGCAGCCTACGTTTCATAATCATATGATATCACCATGTTCTCGAGATGATGTGCATTTAATAGTTGCCACTGGAGGTTAAACAACAATAATTCACCAATCCATCCATCTACGGATGAGGTCCTTTAGTTTCCTACTATTGTTTTGTCTTCCATGATCATGAGTCCGGATTCTCAATCTGTCTAGCGTTGTTTGTGCACTTTATTTAGTTGGCTTTATTACTGACCTTAAACCCAAACCCTCTAATAGAAATTGCAAACACTTTGCACGAAAATAGCATTAATAATCCTGAACCACCCTCGTACATGTAACCAAACGTTTGGTTTAACACGGTATTTAGTACAAAAGTTGTGATACTTAAAGCAATATATATTGTTGACAAGTCTCTATTTTGTTGAAAGTCTTTAAAAGATAACCAAGGATGCATAACTGTTTGATTTTTATCTTCAAGTGGAAAAGTACTTGTGCCAAAAGATAGAATTCAGCAAACGACACGTGAGATTGATGATACACTGATCGTCTGCTGATCTATAGTTAACAGGGTTTTGACTGAGTTTAATTATCATGACGTTAATTGTTTTGTTAAACAAATAAACTGTATGAACGTTATTTGTTTGGCTATAGACGAAACTAAAAGAAATCTTAGAGGCACAAACTGCATGATTTTTAAGCATTGTTATATATATTGTTTAAAAAAACCCTGTATGTTGCCCCTATCCTACAAATACATCATACATCTTTGATGACAATTATACCATGATGTAAGTAATTAGTTTTGACAAAACAAAGGAGATTATAGATTATTATGATGCATCTTCAAACGTGTGACGAATACATCCAGAGGCTGTAATACTGATAAAAAAATTACGGAGTATACAAAAACACACCTGGCATAGTTACAACACCTTTTGAAATGCACATTGTTTTCTCATTAGAAAGTACTTTCTTAAAAGTAGTGTTAAAGCAAATTAACTTATTTCATTGTATCTTATGGAGAGAAAAATACAGGCACGAATCCAGGAGTTTTATTAAGAGTGGTGATGTTCATTGCGCGCCAAATGTTAGTAGATGCGTGTACAAAGTGTTCACTCGTCTGAATATGCCCCATAAAATCCTGTCAGGAAAGCTATCATAAAAATGTTCTATTTATATTACGTACAGTGGCACCAACGTTTATCAGGGGTATTTATGGTCGTGATTTAAAGAGCAACGCTAGTACTTGTATGTATATCTATGACAGTGATATGCATTGATGTGGAAAATTCCTTTAGTTGACGAGAAAAGTAAAATTTTCCTAGCCGTCTCTTTGATTCCATGGAACGAATACGCAAAGTTCAAAAATTAGGTCTATGGTCTCATCTAAATATAAACCTCTTTCAAGTCCTTTGTGGAGAATGAGAGAATAAATCTTTAATAAAAAGATGAAATGCTTCATTTTATAGATAATTATATTACTTCTGATTATAGGTGGGGTTGAGAGCTCAGGACAAGGCGTTGTTATCACAACTTAAACGTTGCCATGACACAATTGAAGATCTGAAGAAGCAAAGAACACATAATAGTGATGGAGAGGACGAAGACGAAGAAGGCCACTGGGAAGACTGGGAAATAGCAGGTACTTCTGGTTTATTTTCATTTTTTTTTTTAAGAATGTCATTTACATTTTGGTTTGACTTGATCTGAGCGGAGCGACACTTGAGAAAATGTTGTATTCAGTAGGTAAATAAAATGCATACCTAACCAAAAGACATGAAATGATATGTATATATTTATTTAAATTACTACTGGTGAACGTTTGGCGTTTGTTGGCGACTTTATAATGCAATCCAGAGAGTTGTAAAAATGAGGTTGTCGTCGGAGAAGACTACTTATTTCTTCTATTGCTGATTAGAAATTGTTTTTTTTATAATGTATCTTTATAATTTGTTAGTGTACTTATGTTGGGTGTAAAACACATATGAATATTTTGTAATAAGCATTAGAAAAAAATTACACCAGTTAGAAATGTATTTAAAATCAAAGTTTTGGACAATTTTAAAAATTTCAAAACATTTTTAGCGAGGCAAATGCCTTAATGGAAGCCAGGACGCTGTCAATGAAACGTTATCCAAAATATACCCTTTGCATGACCTAATTCTCAACAAGTTTTAATTTCAAAATAATACGTGTTGATCTTTTGTACAGGTATACATTAAACATGCACACCATAACAAAAATTAAGTATCACGAAAAAAGAAAACGATTGAATATTTCACATTGCACTAAACAAATAAACTGTTCAGTATATTTTGATTAAGAATACGTTTCATGAGACGAATCTGAAGAACCCGCCCTCTGTGAAAACCTCACCTTTATTTTGGCATGTTTTAGTATTAAAAAAAATTAGTTTTCGCCACAATAGAGGTGGCGTAAAGCAACAGTCAATCAATCAATCTTTATTTTGTTCAGCTATGTATATACATATTTATAACATATTTACACTATAGTTTGTAAACTTGAGAAATATATAGAAGGCTGCATTGAAAATGTTTTCTTTCTTACAACAATCTGATTCGGAAATTGCCGCGTGCGAAATCCTGTGTATCTTCATCATAAATCAACATCAGTTTTCCTGTTTATGGAAATGGTAATTCGGTTACCAGGCACATAGATCAAAATAGGTAATCATTTCTCTTACACTTTTCAGAATTTGAGAAGAGATATGCGGAAAATCCGGATCTTGCAGAGGATTTGTTTAATTTGAAAGCAAAGAAAACGTCACCTGTAAAACAGGATGTGGAAGCTTCTGTGTGAATCTGATTTACTGATACTCGGGTTTCTAAATAAATCTGTTAACGCACAGGCGCTACGCAAAAAGAATGTGCTACAATCATTTTTTGGACAACGTCTGTCTGTATTTTTCTCAAAAAGCAAGAATAATTGAATTTGAGAATGCTAGGCAAAGCTATGTGGACATAAATAATTGTAAGGTAGACATAACATGTACATCTGAGATGTTAATGTTTTTTATTACAACGGAAATGAAAAAGTGAAAATTAAAATTTTTAAAAATCATAGCTTCATCAAGATGAAAAGATGAATTTATTGTAAAAGCATAAAAAGGTTAGGTATGAAAAGATATACAAGTTTGTAAACGTCTGAATACTTTAAAAAAAAATGGAAGTTCATTTTTTTGAAAAAAAAACAACTAAATAATGTAAAATATTAATTTTACCAAGTGTTATACACATAGAATGTTATCCCATTGTGCCAAATGTTTAAAATAAGCAATCAAAATAAGTACAAACAAATTTATGAAGAAATATTAAATTTTTGCTTGCATTTTTTTTGTAATATTGAACTGAGCTTTGTTATTTAAATGTTGTTTTGTAATTGAAATTTTGTTGGAATATTTTGCATATAATGTGATTCACTTTTGTTGAAATTCCTGAAAGGCTTTATTAAAATGTTCAGAATATGCTTGTGTTTTCCTTGCATTTAAATGAGGAATGTTATTGATATACATGTAGTTTGATTAACTTTTCTGTCAATGGCACATAGATGACTGAGTGGTTTAATTTAATGTTAAGAGGATAATTTACTTCACATGAAGGCTACGAGTAGATCTCCTCAATAAATATACAAGAAACAACAAAATAGACAACAGGAAATGTCAACTATGACAAACCAAGCATTCAACGTCACCCCACAGACAGAACTTCGGGCAAACAATAACATAAAATAGCACAAAACAGAAACATAAACACAACAGAGAGTCAGGATAGTCTGACTTGGTACAGACACTGAACAGTGTTGGAATTAAACCGATTTTATGGGTATCCAAACCTCACCCTTATCTATCCTGTCGGGGGCCTCGGTGGCCGAGTGGTCTAGGTAGTTCGTCATAACTACTAATGATCACTAGCCTGTCAACGCTGAGGTTGCGAGTTCGAATTTAACCGCTGGCGGGGTGTGTTCGACTCCAATCTTAATTGACAAGGATCGCCAATTTTCCTACCGAAGGTCGGTGGTTTTCTCCGGGTACTCCGGTTTCCTCCACCAAAAAAAATCTGCCCGCCGCGAAATAGCCAAATGTGCTGAAAACGGCGTAAAACCCCAACTAAACAAACAATCCTGTCACTGGTGAGTACATATCTCGAATACAAGACGTGTATTCAAAACAAGACACATGCAAATACAGCAAATAAAACAAACAATACTAAACAAACAAGTATAAGTGGAGTACAAAGAAAAGCCATTTTGCCATGGTGCTATTCTATATATATATTTAAAAAACGTTTGAGTAGTCTTGATACGTATGTTGTTCGTTTACTACTCTTGGTCTCTAGCCTCAACACTGAGGATCTGAATTCGAATCCAACTCATGGCGAAGTGTGTTCGATTTAATATATATTTGACAAGCATTGACTCTTGTTTTGCTCAGACATTGATTGTTCTCTGCAGGTTCTCCGGGTACTGCGGCTTCTGCCAATATTCAGAAATGGGGGTCACAGTATAGCGAATTGGGCAGAAAGTTGCGTATAAACCATCTTTTTTGCTAATGTTTTTTCTTTATGTATATGAAAAAATCGGATTTTATATGACACTTATCCAATAAAACCGCTTGAAGATATCCTGACTATTTACGCGTAGTGTATAAGGCAGATGTGTGATGATTATTCGTAAGAAACTAGCCCATTTCATTCACAAGGCAAGTGAACAGTACTTTTGTTGCTTTTATTCATTTGAAAGTTGCTGTAAAGTCCTTTAAAAACTAACCAAAGCTGAATGCAATACATACATGACATACACATCGATAGTGTTCTGTGTTAAATTCCTCACTAACGCATACCATTTATTCTTTAATTCTAATATTTCAAACCAACGCTGTGGGAAGAAAATCTTGCAACATAAGTATGAAGAGATACATATATTTTAAATCTATGAAAGCTCAGAACGATCATGCCAAATTTGAAATTCGAGGAGTTTTTGTTATTATTTTTATTGGTTTTTAGTATTATGTCCACGCTTTCTGCTCTATATTTTCTTACTTTCTGTTAGCTTCACTCAGTTCGAAACTGTAGTACTTCTCTTATTCCATTGGTCAGTTGTCACGTGTGTTCATCTGTTAACTGACTGGTTGAATTGGTATTGTGGAGCAATTTTTTAAACTTCTTGATGATAGAAACAAATATGGTGCAATAGAAAATATTTTGAACTTGTAAATTTCTGTTAGTTACAGGGTATTTTCGCAGGGATGTACAATAAATCATCTGAATCCCCGTGGGTCATTTATTGAAATAATAGTGACCACGTTACATTTTATAGTATTATTGAGTGTTTTAATACTGATTATGTATAATGTCCGGACAGTCGTATTTGGCGAGGCAAGTTGAACGCCGAGTGGCAATACAGATAATCTAGGCCCATACGACTGTACCAAGACATAATACAGTATTAAAAATATGAATTAAAAATATATTTCATGATATCTTTATTTAACAATGAAATCAGGTCATTCATACATTGCCACTGAACAAAATATAGGACAATACATTATTTCAAAAGCAATCGATATATTAATTGGAGGTTGAAATCCTAGATTGGTCCTGCTTTGAATAGACAATTTCTATTGAATGTTATTACATTGGTTAATATATTTATACAATAAACTGTTAATACAGAGAGATGTCTCGCATGTCAACAACTATGTTTCTCCTAGTATACATGGTTATACACCCGTACGTTATAGGACTTAGGTCCACCAGCTGAGGTACTCAGAGTCAGTAATAAATTGGTCCAAGACCCCTCTGACATACAATGGCCTTTCCGAACAATCGTCGGTTATTGAACTGTCCAAGAAAGTTTGTTGACACAGGAATCTCGGACTTATCACAAAATTGCACATGAACCTAACCTAGCTGTACGTATGTTTGTTTTTTTTTTTTTTGAAATTTTGATTTGTCAAACGTGCTGAAGGCAGAAAAAAGGATTCGTAATATAAAAGTGTAATTTTATTTGTTTTGTATACTTTTCTGAAAAAGTACTTCATAGTTAACGCCCCAGTCGAATTCACGTACTATCTTAAATGCAAAAATTTACTTGTCGATTGACATGCACATCTAAATTATAAATGTTGACCGTTTGGGAATCAATCCTCAGGTAAAGATTTAATTCCCGAAGTTTTGTTTCCCCGACTGAATAAAATACTTTTTTGTTGAATAAAGAGAGACTACTCTTGTCAATTAAAACGAAGTTTGATTATTATGTTATTTCCGATCTATATAACTCCTCTACCATTATTGACGACGTAGGGGTATGCGGATAGGTCACGCTTATACTTTTTTTACGGTCGCCATCATTAATTGATTGGTCGATACGAATTTTCTATCTCGTGAACGTGAAGGATGCCGTTTACGGAGCAGGACATGTTTACCCTTCCGGAGCACCTGGTGTCACTCTTAATTTTAAGTGGGTGTTCACATTTCCAGTGCTTTAGTTTCTGTGCTGTCTTGTTCTACCTTTATTCACTTTATTGTATGTTTATTATTCGTTTAGTTATACATGTATCCTTGTGGCGTTTGTTTATTTGTTCCAGTCTCATGACTGTCTTTTCCTTGGATTTCGAATTTACGGACCTTTCCCGCTGTTTTATCGCTTCGGTATTCTTTTGCCAACATTTCTTTGTTTTTCATTAATCGTACAATATAAGACTCAGATTGGCGTATTTTTTGTTTTATTTTATGTTTATATTTCCTTATTTCCTATTTATTATTTTTTGCTATTTAATATTTGTTTTTTATTATCTACTTTTATTTACTGATGGCTGTTCAAAGGAGTCTTATGACTCAATATGGAAATATAGTCATAAACACCAAAAAATCAGCCAATTGGAGTCTTATATTTTTGCATGTATTTCCCATGGGGTCTTATGTTAACCTAAGTCTCTGCTGAAGGCCATTTTGAATTAGGGATCGGCACCGGAGTAACAACACTTGGTAAGCACCTTAAGAGGAACATTCAGACCATGTTTGGTTTCTAGCAACTCTGCGGTTCTGTAGATTTTTATTTTTCATTGACACTCTGTCAAGTTTGTCTCCGTTTGGCCAAGCAGTTAAAGAGAAAAGGAAACATTTTTTTAAATCAACCAATCAGAAACAAGAATTGACCATGGCGGTCATGTTTGTCGTCAGATCTGGACAAAATGAAGAAACGTTGTAAAAACCTCCAACAGATGTTTCCTGTCAAGTCTAATTCCCTTTGGCCAGGCGGTTTCAAAGAAGAAACCGATGAAAGACAAGAACAACACCCCATGACGGCCATGTTTGTTGCCTGAATGAGGAAACTTTGTATAGAACCCCCGAAGTAGATGCTTTCTGTCAAGTTTCGTTCCATTTGGCCAAGCGACTTCAGAGGAGAAGATTTTTTTATATCAGCCAATCAGAAACAAGAACTGCTCATGACGGCCATATTTGTATTCCGATCGGGACAAAATGAGGAAACTTTATAAAGGACCTCCCATATATACTTCCTGTCAGGTTTTGTTTCATTTGGCCCAGCAGTTTCAGAGGAAAAGATTTTTGAAAACTCCGCCAATCAGAAACAACAATTGCCCACGGCAGCCATGTTTGTTGTCAGATTGGGACGAAATGAGCAATCTTTATAAAGGACCTTACAAAGATAATTCCATTTGGCCCAGTGGTTTCAGAGGAGAAGATTAAAATGTGAAAAGTTAACGGACGACGGACGCCAAGTGATGTCAAAAGCTCACATGGCCTATGGCCAGGTGAGCTAATAATGAACAAAATTTCTTGTTAAAGTTATTCACATGCGGATGTTTTTAGAGTATTTCCTAAATAACTTTGTCACTTATTTTATTTCTTCGATACATATATTTTTAATTTTTTTTTATACAATACAATTCAGATACGAACAATATGGAAGAAAGGAATATTTCGTTTTATCGCTGTTATTCATTTAAAGTTCCTTTCAGGCCTTAAACACTTGAACCAGTGCAAGTTGAAGACGACTCCTAGCAACGAATTAACGGAATAAAATCAGATGAGGGTAATATAGTTATCTCCCTTGTAGCACCAAAACTGCATCAGGATTTTAAATTATAATAGAACGTATTTATCGTCAAAACTTAACATTTAAATGTGTGGTTCATGACGGTGCCAAATCATATTAGGTATGTATGTAATAAAAATACCTGGGACCAATTTTCAAACAAAGATATGTTTTGGCAACAAGCTATAATTCTTAATATAAGGTTTTAGAGGTGAATTAAATACATGTATATATGAATTAAAGAAGAGAACTGAAGAATAATACCATATTATGTAGCATGAATGTTCATCAGATAATACAAATTTAATTGAATACCTGTAGAATTCACAGAGAGATAGCACGTTGACGTGATTGTGGCGTTGAAAATGTCGTCTGGTGTAAGTCAAGAAGAAAATAATTTTCTTAGACTTGCCGCTGTAGTGTTTGGACCTGGACCTAAATCTGTAAGAGTTTATTTCAACAATGCATTTCCACCAGGATCATTAACCAGCCAATTAAATTCTTCGGTCTTGAGAAATGCTGTTTATATGCTACAAAAAAGCAGACTTATAAATAATTCACAACGGAATGTATTGTTTCCTACAAGTAACAGTAAGTATATTGTGTACTTCTGAATAATCTTTATTACTTCCGGTACCCAACGTTCGTAGACATTTAAAATGGTTCGACCAAAATTATGAGGTGAAACAAGGGTGCATTGTGCCACCTACTCTTTTTTTCGATTCTAATGAAAGATTTAACAGATAATTTAAAACAACAAAACCTAGGAACTTCTTTCGGTAATACCTTTATAAATGCCAGAGAGAGTTAAACATTTTCACGTGTGACTTATCCTTTACTGTTTCCTTTCCTGATAACTATAGCAATTACTTACATTGCAATTACCTGATACTTATTCGGCTAAAACCTTTTGCAAGATTCGTCACATTTTTGTTGTAGCTTCAACTTGACTGGGAAATTTTTACTTGTTTAAATAAAGGATTTGAAACTTATGCATTAGACATTGTATTGCGCATCAAGAGCATTTTAACCGTTTTTTTTTATCAGCTATCTTTTAGCGTTTAGAGGCTCTAGCGTTCATAATAAAAATTTTCCTGGAAACATATTCCCAGGACGATTGAAAAAAGTTAAAAGTTAAAAGTTAAAAGCATTTTGCTGCCATTTCACAATGAAATAAATGGGAAATTTAAAATCGTTTACGCCAAATTTAATCAGTAATGAAAGCAAAAATATAGGATTTGGCTTAGATCATGTGTTTGAGTTACTCTGATACCAAATTCGATAAAACATTGAAAAAAAACGAAGAGTCACCGTTATTATAAGATAAATACGGGTGCATGTTCCCGCCCGTTTTCAATGAAATTACATATGTGTATAATTTTATGATATCTGGAAGTTAAAATAATAGCTATAATCGCACTGAGACTTTGGGTATCAGATTCATTCACCTTTAGCCAATATTTGGGAAATTCATAATTCCGTTAGCTGCAAATACTTTTATTTTTACAATCTGTTGAATTCAGTGATACTGGAGTCTAATGAAACATTCCGTTAAAATGTTGTAGAACCGGTTTCTTCTGAAGACTTTGATATGACTCTGATGATAACATTACTACGACATTGTACAAATATACGAGCACCTTCTAATGGTTTTGACAAATTACCACAGCAATCTGACATTTCTCCTGCTGCGGATCTTGTAAGAATCAAATGGTACAGAAATCTTGTTTGTCATTCTGGACATGGTAAAATGGCAGACGCCGAATTCCAAATAGCTTGGACTCAAATTACAGGGGTAACGTATTATTGTTATTGGAATAACATAATCTACATGTATGTTCGTCGCACAATTTGCAACTCCCCCATTTGTCCATATGCATAAAACTGTCTGTCATTCAGGAAACGTCGGAAAACTATATGCAGCCAAAGAAAATACTCTGTATCATTCTCCATTTATTTGTCTAGTAGATATTATTTTGATTTTGAGCTAACTGCACATGAAACTTGTTTGTGGTCGGTATACATGTATGTTAACTGTCTGTTCATAAAATTTAAAACAAAACTAAGTGTAGATGCCTTTCCTTCCTACAAAGTTTTCAGTTTAAAATATTCCTTAAGATTGTCCAATCGGAAAACGATACCGTCGTGAACTTGGAGTACATCATCAACGACAAACGTCTCCTGTGTCATGTACAATGTACATGCACCGCTTTACTTGCTATTTAAACACCATGTGGAAAGAACATAATTTTGGAGATCTTTTTCTATTTCTTTTTCAAGGCCGTAGAAAGGTTAGGTGGTTCTACCTGAAAGGACGAATGTGATAAACGCAAGAGTGATGTCATCAGTGAATCATACAGAGATCTTTGCCACGAGTTAATTCGCATAAATAAAGGACTAGAAGATGACAAAAGAGTATCCGAAAGCAGATTAGAAGAACTTGAACAAAAACATACCGACTTATTGGACAGCCTGAAGACAGTTACCAAATACATTGACGATGATAGCTCGATCCCAAGGAACATACGAGGTACGCTAGTCTAAAATTTCTACCACGGGTCATCACGCAGCAGTCTATACATATGACTAGTGTATTTTACCGATTCTCTAGATCATTAGTGAATAACTATGGTTTAGAATAAAATGTATCACAAAATACCTCAATAAACTTGAAGCACTGCATTGCCATTTCTTTGACTGACAACTCATCAGCAGAGCTCGAGATCAAAATGTTGGAAATCCGGTTAAAGATATTCAATGTTTATTCATTTTCAACCAAAAATTATGTTTTTGTCTCGCCTGCGACGAATGGTCGCGACGGCGAGATAAAGGTATTACTTTCCGGTGACGACGGCGGCGTAAACTTGTTTAAAACTTTAATAACTTTGCACATATGATACCTACAATTAGGATTTATGGTCCACAGATAGCTTATCGTATAAGGCAGTATATTGTCTTGTGACCCTGACCTCAATTTTATGGTTCACTGACTTCATAAACATAAATGTAAAATCTGCGTCCAAGTTTCGTGGTTAAATCCATTTCTCATCAACTGCAATACCTAGGCCAACCATAATTGGTCTATATATAGTTCTTAGTAGGTACATGCCAGTCTGATACCTGCCTTGCGACCTTGACCTGAATTTCATGCTTGAGTGACTTTGTCACATTTTCGTTGTTAATTCTATTTCTCAGCAACTACATGTATAACTTTGCACATATGATACCTACAATTAAGATTTATCGTCCACAGATAGCTTATCCTATAAGGTTTGCTGCAATACTTGTCTTGTGACCTTGACCTCAATTTTATTGTTCACTGACTTAATAAACATAAATGTAAAATCTGCGTCCAAGTTTCGTGGTTGAATCCATTTCTCATCAACTGCAATACCTAGGCCAACCATAATTGGTCTATATATAGTTCTTAGTAGGTACATGCCAGTCTGATACCTGCCTTGGGACCTTGACCTGAATTTCATGCTTGAGTGACTTTGTCACATTTTCGTTGTTAATTCTATTTCTCAGCAACTACATGTATAACTTTGCACATATGATACCTACAATTAAGATTTATCGTCCACAGATAGCTTATCGTATAAGGTTTGCTGCAATATACTTGTCTTGTGACCTTGACCTCAATTTTATTGTTCACTGACTTAATAAACATAAATGTAAAATCTACGTCCAAGTTTCGTGGTTGAATCCATTTCTCATCAACTGTAATACCTAGGCCAACCATAATTGGTCTATATATAGTTCTCAGTGGGTACATGCCAGTCTGACACCTGGCTTGGGATCTTGACCTCAGTTTCATGCTTGAGTGACTTTGTCACATTTTCGTGGTTAATTCTATTACTCAGCAACTATATGTGTAATACCTAGTTTCCTGCATATTTGGTCTATGATAGTTCTTTGTGGGTACATGCCAGTCTTACACTTAACTCTGGACATCGACCTGAATCTCATGGTTGAGTAACTGTCATCCAAGCTTCTTGATTAAGTCCATTTTTTAGCAACTGTAATATCTAGACCCACCGAAGTTGGTCTATTGATAGTTATTGGTGGGTAAATGCCAGTCTGACACTTGTCTCTGGTCTTTGACCTCAATTTTATAGATGAGTGACTTTCGTCCAAGTTTCTTGATTAAGTCCATATTTTAGCAACTGTAATACCTAGACACACCATGTTTAGTCTACGGAAAGTTCTTAGTGGGTACATGCAAGTCTGATACCTGTCTCATGCTTCAGTGACTTTGTCACATTTTAGAGATTAGGTCCATTGCTCAGCAACTTTAATACATAGACCCACCATATTTGGTCAATAGATAGTTATTACTGGGTACATATCGGTATGACACCTGCCTTAGCCATTGACCTCAAATTCATGGGTGAGTGAACTGTGTCACATTTCGCGATTAAGTCCATCTATTAGCAACTGTAATACCTAAGCCCACCATATCTGGTCAAAAGATAGTTCTTAGTGTGTTCATGCCAGTCTGGCACCTGTTTCTGCATCTTGACCTCATTTTCATGCTTGAGTGACTTGTGTTACATTGTTTAGATAAAGTCAATTTCTCGGTAATTGTATTACGTTTGCCCATCATATTTGGTCTGTAGATAGTTCTTAGTGGATACATGACAGTCTAACACCTGTCAGCTGAACTTGACCTGAATTTCATGCTTGAGTGACTTAATATAAATTTTCATGATTTATGTAGTCTATTTCTCAGCAACTGTACAACATATTTGTAACTAGACCCACAGTATTTGGTTGATAGAAAGTGTTAGTGGATATACCACTTTAACATCTGACGCCTTACCTTTGACCTATATTTCATGCTTGACTGACTGTTTTCACGTTTTGGGATAATATCCATTTCTCGGGAATTGCAATATATAGACCAACTATATTTGTTCTATAGATAGTGCTTGGTATGTAGAAAGCTGGCTGAGACCTTGACTTGAATTTCAGACTTGAGTTACATTTTCATGCTTAAGTCAATTTTTATGCAGCTGTATAATACCTATAGCCAAATTGACCTCAGTTTTAGGATTGAGTGACTCTTGTCCCATTTTTTACAAATACGTCCATTTCTCAACAACAAATTTTATAAATGTATTATATATACCCACCATTTTTGGTCTATAGATAGTTTTTGGTAGGTACATACACTTGGTTGAGCGTGTAAATCACCAAAAGAATCGTGTAACGTGCGAAACGTGCGCGTGTGATAATAAACGTGCGGTTTGAATCGTGTAACGTGTACGAGATTTCATTGGTCGAGACAGATTTTAAAACGTGTGAATTAAATCAGTGCATATTTCAAACTCAAATTAAAATATGATTGGAACGAACTTTCGCCAGTGTCAAATATTTGAAAATGTTGATATTAATATTCAAGCACAGCTTCTAATCTTTTGATTTTAATTTTATTTTTTTTTTGACAAAATCATTTATTAATTTATATCTGCATAGTACATTTTTACGTAAGTAATTATTTTGTTATTATATTACCAAGACAGTTTATTCGCCGGAAGACTACTAGGCTAAATTAACATATAATTAGACAAGGGATTAAAAAGTTTTACATGTATGTATTTACCTGTAAATTTACCTGAGATGAGGTTAGTGATTGAAGAAATGAATACATAAGAAATCTGATATAGCTAAATAAAATTGATAGAATTAAGTATACATTAATTTACTGAAAATAAAATAGATCATTAAAAACAATTTATTGACAAAATAAATGTTATATTCAAATGTATACATTTAGAGTTACGTTTTCAGATAAACTTATATATTTACATGAATGTACAAATGTTTTACATAGAGAATATTAAATATTTTTATTCACTTATTGTTAAATAATGTTTTAAATCAATAAATAATAAAACAAATATCATATTTATATCAACTATATATTAACAGTTAATATTTTATATTATACTTTATATTGTTAATAAATGAATAAAATATTATTACAATTTAACTTATAATTAAACCATTAAACATTGTATATCTGAAGTAGATGTACAGGTAAATAAGAATTTGTCCCGTCAGAGGAACTCTTAATCCCTTGTCTAATTAAACGTTGTTTAGCCCAAACGTCGTTCCTAGACTACCCCTATGACATGATGTCTTTTGTTTGAAAGGAGCCATAATTGTGGCGTAATGTTTAATTTGCTGACAACTTTATTATTATCATATCAATTTAGGTTAGTATGCCATAGCTACTTATAATTAGATTAAAATAACATGAAAAGGTGTATAGATTTTAAATAGATTTAAAATATAATTCTACAGTTCTGTTATAAAGTTTAATAAATTTCCCATTAAAAAAAATAGCATACGCAAATAAATATTTGTATTTATGAAAAAAAAGTTTAATGTGGGCCGTTTAATTAAACCGGCTTCCTTTTCATGCTTTTATCATGTTTATTTATTTATTTCAAATCAAACTAAATTTTTAAATATATTTCACTGCTATTCATATCTGACACAAAATTTTATTAATTCGTTTCGTTATATTCCGTTCGTATCTTATAAACATAATTAATAGAAATCGCACGATTGGAAATCGTCTATCGTGTAACGTGCATCGTGTGGTTTGTGTGTAACGTGCGAATCGTGTGCGTGTAACGTGTGAATCGTGTGAGTGTGGTTTGATGCGTTACGCGCTCAACCATCTGTACCAGTCTGAGATCTGTCAGCTCGGCTTTGACACAGTTTTAGGCTTGAATGACATACATGAGATTCTTCAGATAAATTATCGCCTGACAATTACTTTTTCTTTTAACTTATTTTCCTTTGACTTCAGATAATCAATATTATGTCCATGGGCATAGATATTTAGTGTGTTCCCTCTTGTTTAACACTAATCTTCCTTTTAAACTAAATTCACAAATGTATAATGTCATAATTTCAGAAGATTGCGAGAGTCAACATTATAATTTTGAAAATTCAGATACTGAATTAATTGGACCAACCTCAATCAGAAATTAACGTTGATGACAAAATATCTGAAAAATCTGCCCTTAAACGCCCGTTTAAACGTTTGAAAGTTATTTCGGCGCTTTTGAATTTGCTCGTCAACGTTTTGGATTGTTGTTTTGGTAACATTTCATACCAGGATAACAACTGATGAGTCGTAAATTTTTGTGCATTAAAATTGATATCAAATGATTTTATATATAATATCTAGGTATAGTCAACTGACAAGTGGTGTGTTAAAAGTTAAATTTACGTATTCAATTATTTTAGAATTTATTTTTTAGAACTACAAGAGAATGAACTACAATTGTGGTTACATGAAGATAGGAAGTATGCCGAAACAAAATCTACTCAATTTCTATTAGAGTTCATCAGAAAAAAAAATTGTGTTACAATAACTGGAAACTCTGGTGTAGGAAAAACTACTCTAATCAGACATGTAGCTTTGCAGCTAATGTCAGAGGACTACCAAGTTGTTCCAATTCATTGTCCGTCAAAAATTTATGAATATTTTAATATAAAGCGAAAGCAGGTTTTTGTATTAGATGATGCGTGCGGACGTAATATTGTTAGCGATCGCAAGCTTGCTGTTTGGCAGGAATATACAGACATTATAATGAAATGTCTTTCACAAAACCCATCAGCTAGACTACTGATAGCGATAAAGTTAATAATATACAATGATACTGAATTCCAGAAGATAGATTCCCTTCGTCAAAATGTTTTAAACCTTCAAGACAAGACATGGAACTTGTCATATGAGGAAAGATGTTCTATGTTTCGGTCCTATATGGGTTGTTCACACATTGAGTATGGAATAACAGAAGATGCGCTGACCACCCAAAACTGTTTCCCTGCACTATGCAAATTCTTTATTTCGTATCACACTAAGCAGAAAGCTAATGACTTTTTTTGTCGCCCAATAGAGTATTTACGAAATGATATTGAGGGGGTAACCGAGGATTTTCCTGTAGTTTCGTGTATACTACTTCTGGGGGTTATATTTAATGGCAGGATACCAAAGAATACTTTTCAGAAAGAAAATTGTGATTCAAAAATGAGTTTAATGATAGAGGAATGCTCAGACGTGTTTAAATTAGAAATTAACAAAAGTATCCACTGGCAGTCTCTTTCTGAAACCATGAAAACCTTGAAAGATGTCTATTTCAGAGAGGAGAGTTTTAATTTTTCCTTTTTACACGACATCTTTATGGATGTGATATCAGTTTATATGTTTGAAAGATTTCCTAAACTAATCCTGAAATATGTGACAGCTAACTTCGTGACGCAACGTATTCGGTTACCACAATATCAAAATATAAAGAGCTCTGATAGCATTATTATCCTACCAGAAAACTTTGAATACAACTTTTGTGATCGTTTATTGGATGATATTGAAAACGGTCAAGGATATAGTGTTTTACCAACAATCTTTGGAAATCTAAAGCATTTCATGTTAAATTTTTATTTCATTTGAAATCAAAAAGCACAGATACACTATACAATGTGTTTCTTAGCACATCTCATACAAAAGAAGATCCGGAAAAAATAAGAATAATTCTAAACGACTATAAAGAGATCAATTTGCTGATTGGTTTATTTCTTGGCGAACCATCTGCTATAAATATTGACACTGCCATTCGCCTTTTGGCTACATGCGGGCTACATTTTATTTTAGGATACGGATTTATTGATATTTTTCAAGAATTATATCACAGATTACGAAAACAAATGTCAGAAACGTTTCGAAAGGAATTTGATGTTTGTAGAACACTGATTCTTTTAAGTGACAATATAGCCCTATACATGTGGTTTCTTGAACATAATATGTCGAGTTCCCCTTAAATACTTTACATGTACACATCTGACTGATGACGATTTTGTTGTTGCTATTATATGTGGCCGGATAAATATTCTTAAACATTTTTTAAATTTGCAAAATTTCAAGTCTCGTCTTGTTAAATCTTCAATTAAGTGTAGCAATGTCTTCACAAATTCTGCAAGATTAACAATTACAGCCCAATTTAACTTACAAACAAAACTGTTATTTCAGATTATGATGTCTTATCTTAGGTGCCATCAATTTTGCAAAATAGAATTCTTAAAATTGTTTAAATTTCTACGTGACTTTTATCTGCTACAAGAGGACCAAGTAAAACAGATAGAATTTTACGATAAATATCTCCTTGTATTAAAAGAAAAACTCAAAATTCTATCTTCAGTTGCTGATAAATCATATATCTATCCAAGTTATGAGGAAGTAATCGATTGTCTTCTGGATCGGGGGCTTACTGTTTTACAAATTGCAGTATTATTTAAACAAGAAGCGGTAGTTAAAGAGTTGTTGCAGAATTCGGCCGATCCCAACACAAAATGTGATCAAGTAAACGATTATGCATTGTGTTTAGATGAAAGTCCTATTAGTATTGCAGCAAAAATGGAACATTTAAATATAGTTCAATTGCTTCTGTCATATAACGCTAACCCAAACGAGCAAACGTTTCTGTTAGATACACCACTCTTGCTTGCTTCGAAATATGGACATTTAGATGTAGTCAATGTTTTGATTGATGCTGGCGCTGATGTAAATATTCAGAATTCGGAATCAAAAACTGCCCTGATAAACTCAGCTAATGGTGGGTACGCACTTGTGCTACGACAACTATTAGAAAGTGGGGCTAATGTCAACTTCTGTGGAGGAAAATTTAAAGAGTCAGCTTTAATATATGCCTCTAAGTGTGGCAACCTGGGAACAGTTAGAGCGCTAATAGAATTTGGATGCGATATAAATTTGAGAAACAATCTTGGTTACACCGCAGTAACTGCGTCTTTTAAAAATAATAGAGACGACATAACAAAATACTATATTCAAACTAATCTTTTAATGGGAGAGGAGATGGGAAGTATGCTCATAGTCGCTTGTGAAAGCGGGAATGTGGAGGGTGTAAAATTACTCTTACGTGAAGGGGTTGACTTAAAATCCACATATAATGATATGACACCTTTAATAGCAGCTGCAAAATGGAATCACATTGATATAGCTCTCTTTCTTCTGAATCATGGCGCCAGTGTTAATATGTCCGTTGAAGGCAAGGACAGTCCACTTGCTTGCGCTGCACGCTTCGGACTATTAGATATGGTTAAACTTTTGATTGAAAAAAATGCAGATGTTAATTTCAGAAGCAAAGAATCGAATACATTTCGGAAAATGGCAAAGAAAAAAGACCACTTATATCAGATTCCTGTAGAGTTTGTCGAGTCTGGTGAAATTAGAATTAGGAAGATCACATTAGGTGGTTTTTGCTGTGATTACGATTTAACGCCGCTTATGCTTGCGTGTCAGAATGGCCATCTAGACATTGTAAGGGAATTATTACAATGCCCAAACGTAAAAATAAACCTAAAATCAAGAAATTGTTATACAGCGCTCATGTTTGCGTGTGACAGAGCTTATGATGATATAGTAAAACTTCTGTTGAGTAAAAAAGCTAAAGTTAATCTCCAGAGTAAAGGAGGTGAAAACGCATTGGAAATTACTTTGTTGTTACAAAATACAAAAATAGAACATATGATTCGTTCAGCAGGTGGACGTATATCAGATTCAAGAATAACGTATGTGCAGGGTATGACTCAGCCAATGAGTTATCTTAGAAAGATGCGGATGCACATTGAATGGATTAAATATAGAACTTTTCAAATTTTGAAATCTCCTGTACATCGGAGATTTTATTGGAATCCGATTTTTAAATTAATTTGCCAAATTTGGATGATAGTGATAGTGAACAAATTTGTTCTTTCGCCCATCTGCCGTGGAATGGTAGACTTGTTTGATTTGAAAGGTATAAATGCACATATTGCAGTGACACTAATAATTGTAATACTAAAGATTTTGTTTCTCTATTTGCAATACAGACAATAGGAATACAACTTTAGAGCCTTTCAATAAGTTACGACAAACAAAAGTTTTTTAGTTGATCATAAGTTTTAGACATTGAAATACGACGTAATGAGTTCTCGATTAAAATGGTTTCCGCAAAACGTATTTTTAGCAATGCATGAAATCAAAATATCTAATGAAAAATTGATATATATGTTAATTCATAGCAATAATACTTAGGGTTAAACTTTGAATTTTGAGTGAAAAGACGTTCAATAAAACATTTCTCCAGCATTAGCAATGAATTGATTGTCAGTTTTCTTTGGTGGAATATGAAATTTGTATGACAATATTCCTCTAAAGAATAAAAATAATACTCCAAATCATTGTTTGGAAAATGTAAGTGATTTTTGAAAGTTCTGTGTCCATTAAACATGTTCATCGTCTACATGTAACCCTACGTAGCTATTTACTGATGAAAGGACCATTGAAAGAATGTTTTATCGTGTGTACATTTTGTACAAAGTGACATACTGAGAATCCGAGATGAAGAATTTATTTAGTTTTATTGCTAAAGGTTACGAAATAAAGGTTCATATCAAATGTAAATGGGCAAGACGTTTCACGAATAAATCCGCGTTGACCACCGAGAAATAATGAAAGTTTGATTTTTGGCCAAAATAAAAACGATATTAAACGAATACAACACGGTTTGTATGTATAGTTATTAAGAATCTAACACCGGTGCAAGTGCGAGATAAGGAAATCTTAGACACCCGAGGGTAAGATTTGATCGTTCTCTAACGAACCTCAGACACCCGAGGGTAAGATGTGATGGATCTCTAACGAGGCTCAGCCGAATTAAATAACGATCAATCTTACCCAAAAGTGTCTGAGATTTCCTTATCTCGTCCAAGCATAACCGATGTTTGATTCTTTTTCTCATAATTTAGTGTGGGGACTGACATTGATCTGCTGTTCGTGACGTAACGCTATGTGCAGGAATATGCCGTATCACACATGTAAATGAACGATGCGCACAGTGAAATAGGATTTGAAAAACGAAGTTCAAAAGCAAATTCTAGATTGTAACAATTATTTTTAAAGATAAAATGTACTAACACAGAATGTTCAATTCATCTAAACAATGAACTATGACTAAAAGCATTTGAATAACACAGTTATATTGTCGGTCAAGGTCAGTACTGTCAATTTTTATGTACTTTGTTTACAGACCTTTAACGATGGAAAAAATGATGGAAGAAAGCTTTACTCGATACCTTTTGGGTTGTAAGGCAATTTTGAGTTTGTTTGAAAACATATGAAGTAAGAGCATATCGGTATTTTTGACATATTAGTCATAACGCGCCCTGACACTTGGGTGATAGATTTTCGGGAAACTGCATCTGGTTTGTCTCAACCCATGGGTGATATAATGAAATCTCACACCGGAAAAAATTGGAATTGTCTCATCCCTAAAGATAGAAAATCGGTTTTTCTGCACATTGATATCGTAAGATATCAGCCGCGAGCTACAACATATGCAATAGGACGCTTTTTCGCGAGTGAGCCTAGCGATAATCTTGCATTTTCAAGTTTTATATAATATTACCAACTAAATTTGTGTTATATTTTATAAATTTGTTAAATATATATATTAAGATAAAAATACAATTAAAGGTACTGAATAAATTGATTTTTAAAGCTCGTATTAAACAAAATTAACTATTATATAAAACAGTATTCAGAAATTTCATACATCGTTTTCTTTAGCAACGGCAACACAAGTAGCTTTTCACAAAGTATTGTCTAGAGAAAAAAAACTATGGAAGGCCAGAATAATAAACTGTTTTATAGTAAATCTAATATGACAAACATCCATTTCTTTGCTGTGTCAGGTGTTACTTCGCCATATTCCTTCTTTAATGTTATGATACTCCGCCATATTCCCTCTGTCATATTATGATACTCTGCTATATTCCCTCTCTCATTTATGAAACTTTGCCATATTCCCTCGCCCATGTTCTGAAACTCTGCCATATTCCCTATTTCATGTTATCAAACTCTGCCATATTCTTTCTTTCATGTTATGATACTCCGCCATATTTCCTTTTTCGTGTTATGAAACTCTGCCATATTCCATCTTGTATGTTATGATGCTCCGCCATATTCTCTCTCTCGTGTTATAATACTCTGCCATATTTCCTCTTTCATGTTATGATACTCTGCCATATTCCCTCTTTCATGTTATGAAACTCTGCCAGATTCTCTCTTTCATGTTATGAAAGTCTGCCATAATCCCTCTCTCACGTTATGATATTCCGCCATATTCCCTCTTTCATGTTATAATACTCTGCCATATTCCCTCTTTCGTGTTTTGAAACTCTGCCATATTCTTTCTTTCATGTTATGATACTCCGCCATATTCCATCTTGCATGCTATGATACTCCGCCATATCCCCTCTCTCGTGTTATGATACTCCGCCATATTCCCTCTCTAGTGTTATGATACTCCGTCATATTCCCTCTCTAGTGTTATGATACTCCGCCATATTTCCTCTTTCGTGTTATGAAACTCTGCCATTTTCCCTCTTTCATGTTATGATACTCCGCCATATTCCCTCTCGTGTTAAGATACTCTGCCACATTTACTCTCTCATGTTATGAAACTCTGCCATATTCCTTCTTTCATGTTATGATACTCCGCCATATTTCCTATTTCATATTATAATACTCCGCCATATTTCCTCTTTCATGTTTTAATACTCCGCCATACCCCCCCCCCTCCCTCAAATTTTCGTTATAAGCACCATTTCTTAGCAACTGTAATACCCAGACCGATCACATTGGCCTATAGGTAGTTCTTGTTGGGTAAATTCCAGCCTGAAACGTGTCCCCAGGACCTCGACCTCAAATCCATGGTTGAATGACTTGCGTCAAATTGTCGTGATTAAGGTACTTTCTTGGCAACCATGATACCTAGACCCACTATAGTTGATCTATTGATAGTTCTGGATGGATAAATGTCAGACTTAAATCGGTCTCCGACCATTACTTAATTTTAAGGTTAATTGAGTAACGTCAATTTTCGTGATTAAGTCATGTCACCTGAAGCCTTGGTCGTTTCATCCTTGAGTGACTTGAGGTACATATTATGAGTGATTCGCAATCAGTGTTCGTGATTATGTCTATTTCTCAGCAACTGTACCAACCGAACCCACACTATTTGGTTGATAGAAGTTCTTTGTATAAACCCAACTTTTGACCTCTATTTCACACTTGAGTGACTTGTGTCACATTTTTCCGATTCAGTCCATTTCCCAGCAACTGTAATACGTAGACCAACAAAATTTGGTATATAGATATTTCTTGGTGGGTACATGCGTGGCACAAACCTTGACCTAGTTTTCATACTTGAGTGACTTGTGTAAAATTTTCATGGTTATTTGCATGTCTATGTAGCTGTAATACCTAATACCATTACTATTTCTGTTAATATATTTTCCTTTGAGTTGAAATGTTATGTATCGGATAATCTTTATTCTGTGTATATGTGGGTACTCAGGCGATACATTTAATGGTCCCACTCCTGTTTCTCATTATAAAAATTATATTATTTACCACTATTCCCTAGATTGTAGGAATACAATTCTTTAATAACAATTTTGATGCACAAGATTTGCACATTTCGTCTATTTACGACTAATCAGCTGTGCCCAAGGCCTAAAATGTTTAAAACCAAAACAATAATCCAAAAGGGTTGAAGAGCAAATTCAAAAATACCAAATGACCAAACAAATGTAAAGCCAAAACTACCTAAGGACACGAGAGAGATATTAAGTTGACCAAAACCAATACATGTTATTGAATTGAAATATTTCGTCGCCTACTATCGTTTTGTTTGGGCACAAATAAACTGTTTCTCTGAGATTTATGATTACCCAAATAAAACTGTACCAGCAGCGGTAGTTTTAGAGTATTACAAATTCTTCTTTGTATGTTAGACATTCCATATGTATAAACTTATACCAAGTAGACTGACATGTATCAATTCTTATAGATTAATTTTGATTTTTTTTAAATTCTATAAACCTGATACGTTTTGCTTCTGTCATGTCTGTAATCAATTGAAAAATCATCTAAATAAAGCATTTTCGTCAACTTGCCTGTGTCATTGGGATACTTGTATATAGTATCGCTTACCGAAATTGAATAAAGAAATGATCTAATTATGAATATTACAATGTATATGTGTTTGTGTAAAACAACTGAACAAAGTCCTCTTACTCCGCCCCCCCCCCCCCCCCCCCTCCATTGTACAAAGTTTGTTGTCCTGATTTACTTTCATTACGTCATAAATGACCTAGTTATGAGATAGCAAATTTTGGCATTCGAAAAATTCCTTCAACGTGCTACATGTATCTCAGGCAGGAAGTAGTATATGAAGTATAAAAGCACTTATACTGAGATAGAACCTTTACATAATTAATAGTCATATGCATGTACCACTTATCATAACAATTATAATTAAGCAATTATTAGACGTTTTTAATTTTCGAATCAAAATCTCTGTCTTTATATTTTTAAATCTGACATTTTTTTTTTAATTTTTAAAACAGTTTAAGATTGATTAGTTGTGAGAGCTTCATACAGGCAATGCCAGTTTTTATATATATATATACTAGCAATTCCTAGCAAAGATATTAAAGTCAGCCCTTGTACACATAACGCCTCTAGTCGTCTTTTATAATTTTTATCGTTTTGGTTTTTTTGTGATCCAGTTGAATTGTAAATCAACACATCAGCACGAATATAGTCTCTTTGAACATCCTCTGTGTACACTGCTTTTTTTTAAAAGAAAACGTCAGTGCCGATGAATTCTTCAAACTGGCAACTATAAGAATACATAATATGCATGAATGTCAATTTTTCTCAGATGATACTTTACAGTTAATAAGTTAACAAATGGTTACACTGCCGTTTTCGAGATAACCAACTTTTGTTGCAAAATCTTAAAATCAATTTCTATAAGCTGACAGAAGCTCTTATTTGAGACCTCTGATTCTGATAACGATAACATATCTCTTGTTTATTTTTTTATTATCATCTTTCTGATATTGATTTTACCTTTTAGATCATATGTATTGAATGTATTTGATTTCAGCTAGGATAGATATTTTTCTACCAGAAAGTTTATTTTGACACAATACGATTCACCAATATACACATGATATCCATGCAATAACAATACATTATCAATCCTTATCACTTAAAATGGAAACGAGAATAAGTAGAGATTTGCGTGAATAATAAAAATCCTAATATGTACTTGGTTCTTTTATCCAAAGTATTCAAATTTCGCTAAATTAAGCTGATTTTTTTTAAGATTATTTCCCTGTTAGTGTAACTGTATATGTAGCATGAAACATGTAAGGGAAATCATATGGTAATAAAATGATAATTGTTGTACATTTGATGTGTAAACAAAAACTATAAGCTGAATAAGATTAATAAAAATTGAGTAACCAAAAAACAGTTACAGGAGATATCTGACAAATATGAACATATTTTTTCTGCCAACAGGAGCAATCTGTGAGATAAAAAAGTAAGTATGTTGCGAAACAGCTCATGCGACAATAGAATAAGAGGAAAATGAATGAATATGGTGAGCTGTCAAAAGGTATAAAATGACTTAAATGTACAAAATACACAGGTATATTTATAAGCCAAACACAACTAAATGCAAATCCTCAGAAAATTTCAAAAAACCAAAAGTTCAACGTTAAAAATGCCTAACTTTTCGACCAATATGGCCTTGGTCACGAGCGTGAAAAAATAAACGGGTTTGACTCTTGGAAACCCAAAGCAAGACTAGGCAATTCTTACTTTTAACTTTGTGGTTTGTTTTTTTATGATTTTGTAGTTGGTTTTTTTTACTTGTGTATTTTGCCCCTTTGACAGCTCACCATTTCCATTTATTTTCCTCGTATTCTATCTGTGAGATAGCACCCTTTGGAAGAGTCAATATAAACTAGTCAAGCTCCTTTTGACTTTCAAGTATAATGTCTTTAATGGTATATAATTAGCTAATATCCTGTGGCATGAAAAAAAATATACATTATCAATAATTAGCAGTTAACAAAATCTCAAATTGTTGAAAACAGTGATAGCACATTATGATAGCAATTCTTGAAATCCATCTTTATACTAGTAGCTTAAATAAAAACACGGTTTCTATATGAAATGTGATATTTTTTTTTGAAAACGTGTGAAGCTGATATTTTCAATTGCCTATGTATGAAATTGTATACCTCTTAGCAAAATATTAAGCAATTGCATAAGTTCAATACTAAATGTGATTTTTTTTCAGTTTCAGACATGTGAAGCTAATTTATTTTATATAGCTTCTATATGAAATTGTATACCTCTTATTTAAATATTAACCATCTACGTGAGCTCTATATATTTTAAAAAGCCGCCCGCATGTAAAAAAAATCGATAAAAACAACTGTTCTTTCCGCCGCCCGCATGACGTACGGAAATACCTGCATCCGATTCCGAATTTTGTAACAACATGTTAAATGGTTAAATCAACTGAGGATTTGAATGAAGCCAAGGTCAACTAATAAGACAGCAAAAATCACATTATTTTAATTCTTAATATGACTTTTACAATAGAAAGTACAGTAAATTCCAATTCGAGCCATTTTAAAAACTTATAAAATTCAAACAAAACATTATAAGATCTTTGATGTAATTCAGGATAGACAAATAATTTAATTTTAATAATTCCCCACATAATAGTAGAAATGCGTATTATATCAACATTTCGTTTATTAGTGACCTTCAGATGTCGAGTAAATCTAATTCAACCGACATTTATATTTGGTTTGAAATTTCTATGGTATCTCCATACGAATCATGTATATAGATGCCTTATAATCGAAAAATAATTGTAGCCTATTTTTGCTTCAATATAATTAGCCTTATAAACAGATAAAATAACCACAGCCTCGCATATAATTGAGTAGCAGGTGGTTAGGGTACAGACACCTTTAGAACCGTTTATGACAGGGTGTGTCCTGATCTAGAACAATTTATGACAGTTCTACCTTAGAACCATTCTGGAAGGTTCTACCCTAGAACCATTTATGACAGTTCTACCATAGAACCATTTATGACAGTTTTACCCTAGAACCATTTATGACAGTTCTACCCTAGAACCATTTATGACAGTTCTAACCTAGAACCATTCTGGACGGTTCTACCCTAGAACCATTTATGACCCTGGCAATAGTTTATGAATTTTTAACATCAAAATTACAAGAATTAAATAATTAATTTGTTAGAGTAAAAAAAAAGAAAACAATTCACTCAGAATAAAGTTTTTACTAAAACTAAATGATTTAAAAACTAGTCGGTGTTATTTTCTAGTACATAAAAAATTCCCTTACATATGTGTCGACAAGAGAACACTTTAAATCAAGATTTAGTCCCGTCCCTTCTTGAAATGATTGTGTAAAATGTCCATATATGTACGTTATGTCTATGTAATTTTTCCATAAATTGGTGAAATGCACTTCTTATTTCAAAATGGCGGTACTCATCCCAACCATCTTCTACCTTGTTATAACGAAATAAATATCGTTCATACGAGCAATGAGAATTAATTATATAATATATCAAATATTTACCACATGAAAATGATAAAAAAAGATAATAAATTATTAATTTAAAATAATTTAAAATGTTACTTATCTGACACATTTCAAATCTCTGCATTGAAATTTGGGACCACATTATACACACCTCTTTATTCAAATGCTGCATTGATTATTTTAAAATGTAGCGTTATAAAAATTTGAAACCCCGCTGATTTTGTCAGCAAAACAGTTTACCTGTATACATACACATGTATCTGTTTACCTTAAAGGTTGGAACAATAACCATCCGAACAGTCAAGGTACAATACGTTAATTAGTTATAATTACATGAAACACACAATATGTTACGGAGAACAAATTTCTTTACCTGTAAATTTACTTCAGATAAAAATCACACAAATTTTAACAAAAACAATAATTCATTTTTCTTGTGGGTTGAAAAAAATCAAACAAATTGCACCATAGCTCTTTATTATATGTATGTACTTTTGCAGTTTTGTATAAATTGGTCATAAATTTAATATTATTAATTATTGTCATAATTTCATATATTGAAATTATAATCGATGTCAAATGTTACTACATATTTCAAAAAATGTTAAAAGTTTCGAAAAAGCGAAGACGAGGAGTACGTCCAATAATCAATACAGAGTTATCGGACATGAAAATGGACGGTTCTACCCCAGAACCATTTATGACAGTTCTGAATGGTTCTACCCTAGAACCATTTATGACAGTTCTACCCTGGAACCGTTTGTGACAGTTATACCCTAGAACCATGTATGACAGTTCTACCCTGGAACTATTTATGACAGTTCTACCCTAGAACCATTGATGACAGTTCTACCCTAGAACCATTCTGGACGGTTCTACCTTAGAACCATTTATGACAGGGTTGGTTCTACCCTAGAACCATTCTAGAGGAGTACGTGCCATAATCAATACAGAGTTATCGGACATGAAAATGGACGGTTTTACCCCAGAACCATTTATGACAGTTCTGAATGGTTCTACCCTAGAACCATTTATGACAGTTCTACCCTAGAACCATTCTGGACGGTTCTACACTAGAACTATTTATGACAGTTCTACCTTAGAACCATTTATGACAGTGTTGGTTCTACCCTAGAACCATTCTAGAAGGGTTCTAGAACCGTCCTCTCTGACCAAATAGTTGAGAGGTTAGAACAGATCTCAACTGTAGTACGAAATGATCCTATAACAAAGGCCATATTCAACTCTAAACCTTACGTCACTTTCAAAAAGAAAATAAGTATCAAAGATGTATTAACAAATAATTGAAAAATAGACAAAGAGATGTTACAGGCATTTTCTAAATTTAGGCATTTTGTAAAATGACTGAATTTTTAGGTATTTTCTAAAATGCCTAAAGTTGACAGGCATTTTATGAAATGCCTAAAAAAACCTAGTCATTTTGTAAAATGCCTGAAATTTTTAATGAAAATTACACAAAATGCCTGGTCTGTTTCGGGCAAATTGTGTAAATATGAAATACATGAAATAGATGATAGAAATATATTGTAAAGCTACAAAAAAGTGTTGATTAAAATAAATTTAAGATTATTCTTTAAAGATGTAGCCTGCAGGTTAAGTTTTTATGTTTGTTACTAGTTTTAATGTCTATAATTAGAAACTCCATAGAGCAACAACTTTGAGTAAGTACTCACTCTGTATTTCATCAATGATCTTCTTTTCATCATGGCAGAAGGGCATGTTGTTCTTACACCAGAACAAAGATTTACAAACCAATTAATTGAAAATGCTGATTCTAATAAGAAAAGTATTATATGGAACAGAGAAAAATATGAAACTATTTTGAACAAAATTAAGATTGGAATAAAAGGACATTCTTCGGATTATTATCATATGCAAAGGTAGGTGCATTTCTTCTCTTGAGCTATATGAAAATTGAGTGACAACTTCTAATAACATTAATTATAAAAAAGATGTGGTATGATTGCCAATGAGACAACTCTCATTAAGTTGCCTCATAGGCCTATTGAATATGCATGAAATATTTGCCACTGGAAATTTAGCATGCACCAATTCATTGACAAAACATTGAGACTTTTTGTTTTTCTTCCTTTTTTCTGCTACTAAATTCTTTTAAGCTAATTGTATAAGGCCACCATTGAAAAGTTACAAATGCATCAGACTCAATGACAAAACAAGCTGTCAGGATGAGAAATCTATCGGAAAGAGTTTTAACAGAGGTGGATGTTGGAGCAAATGTATTAGTTGCAATTCCCCATGTGGATCGAGGGAAAGGAGACTCCCGTAACCTTATGGCTGTTGTTACTGGAAAGGAAGAGCATGGTTATAAACTTGGAATTAAAGATGGAATAATACGTGGACTTTACACCAGGAATCAGTTTGAACTATCTGATAGTAACTTTATTGCTATTCAATCTGTAAATTATGATAATGAAATATCCTTTAGAAAAGCTGTCAGTAAAGTTTCTTTGTGTGATGGTCAGGGTTACACAAAATGTGGCTGTAGTGCTAGTGGTAAGACTAGATGTAACACTAAACGTTGTCTTTGCAAAAGGTCAGGACAAATGTGTAACAGTCGTTGTCATCCAAACATTACATGTAGCAACAAATAATTGTCATCTTCAGTGTTAATGTAAATGATTTAATTACAATTATAAAACTGTAACTGTTTAAATTGCATGCTATATTTAATGATAGAATAAAATTATCTATTTGATATTTCTAGTGGTTAAATTTTGAGTACATTCCATTCAGTTTTAGTCTTTTAGGCATTTTGTAAAATGCCTTACAATTTTTTCAGGCATTTTATAAAATGCCTGAAAAAATAGTCAATTTGTAAAATGCCTAAATCATGCAGGCATTTTAGAAAATGCCTAAAAATTTCTGTCATTTTACAAAATGCCTAAATTTAGAAAATGCCTGTAACATCGGCAATTAAAAAATCAATCAATTCCACACAGTGATGGTACTATGTCTGCGTAGCTGGATGATAGATATATTGTAGACAAAAATTATTTAATGTGACCATATTATGCAAAACATATGCTGGTGACCGAACTTCAAACAAATAGTTGTATATCATAAAATATTGTTTAACATTGGGATGACCTTGATTTAGGGTTTCCGTTCAGAAACTCATAGCGAACCACGCCTTAGATTAAAACAATATACAAATTTAGTGATACTTATTACCAAATCAACTTAAGGACAAAATGATTGACAACATTGAATCCTATAATACCGACAAAATAGTCGCAACGAAATATTCAAATTAATAAAAAGTAACAGCTAAAGAGGGCAAATATACCTAAGGAGCAAACCAAAAAACGCAATGGATTGGACAGACAAACCCCAGAAGACAACCACAAGCAAAAAAAATATACATTTAAAACTAAAAAACAATTTACAACAAGAACTCCTATGAAAACCAGAAGTGGACTCGGGTGCTCCGGAAGGGTAAGCAATTCCTGCTTTGTATACGGCACTAGTCGTGAATTTCAACAAAGCCAATGCGTTGGTAGTCACAATTTGGTGGAGGTACATGGAATATTACAACAGTGGGATCAGATCCATCCTAGATATTGGGACCCTGTAAAGGTCAATCAATTTGTGATGACGACAGTAACAATTTCTAAGTGATGATGTTAACTTATCCTCGATAAATCCCTGGTTAAGAAGCTTTTGTGACAGCAGTAATCCTCTTTGTCGAAAATCATGGATACATGCTAAATGTACATCAAATATTCTCAACTGAATAGATGTATAATAAGTATAGGAGATACAATGGATAAGTGTGGATTCGTAGTTTTCAACGAATTCACACTTTACATAAACTATTGTTGTGACGACGTTTCCCAATTACAGTTCCTTTCTTAATTCGACCCTATCATGTGTGAGCTTAAATTAACTTAATTCTCTATACTACTATTCAATTAGATATATACAGTCACGTTGGTTTAATCCCGATTCTCCCACTATTAATTACCCCAATTAACAAACTGTTACATAAACAAAAACTTCAAAGGAATAAGTGACCATGTAGTACTATAGTTTGTTCTCTTTAAACGACTAAAATTTCATTTAATACCTGTATGGTGGGACAGTCAGCTACAGACTTTATTTCGTATATAATTTGTAATCACCTATATGATGGGAGAGTCAAAATAATATGTGTTCTTCAACAAAACGTATATCTCCCGCTGTGGCTATAATAATATCAAGGAATGTATTACCGTGTTTGTCTATGTGAACCCAAAAATCATGTCTGTTAAAAAAAACTAAATATAATATACAAAATGACAATGTACACTAAAAATTACATAAAAGTTTCACAAAAATCCATTCACTGATTAAGGGTTAAGGGGGGTTGTGGACGAGGCATGCTTACCATATTATGAAGAAATGGCAATGTCATGTTTGTGTGTTGGAAACCCCAAAAATCGTCTTGATGACAAATAATATAGGGTATACACAATGCCACTTTCTACTGATTCTGTGAAAGTTTCAACGAAATCCATTCACTGGTGTAAGAGTAGCTTCAGCAAATAGGTGCGGATGGACGAACGGACGGAAGGACGCATGGACGAATTGAATCCCATATCACTAAGCTAGGGATATAAAAATTACAAGACGTTGTACTCATACCAGTTACTCAAAATGACAGCACCATAATTAATATGCAAACCCAGTTATTTGACCTCCTAAAACTTAACTGTCCTTGTCTAACTTGTTCTGTACGAACTGTAGTTGTTAAACTTGCGTATTTGTCATACTTGGGTTTAATGATTTGTTAGTTAGAAATTGCCTATTTATTTGGAATTTAGGCTTAAACAAGCCCACAATATTGCATACACAAAGACATGTACTTCCTCTAATGAAATATTAAGATTCAGGTCTATATTCTGAGAGGCTATTACATTATGTCCATGAGCGTTATAGGATTATGATCTTTTGCGCCATAAACAAGCTCTTTAATATTACATATAGATTCTCCTTCAGGTAGGGGTGAGTTATGGAATTTCTCCACCCCAGATAGTTAAATTTTTGATTTTCAATACGCGAGCATTGGCGAGCGTGTTAAAATCTAAAATTTAACTATTGAGGGTGGAGAATTGCATAACACACGAGTAAATTGAAGGAGAACCTTATTCTCCAATGATTTTTGACAAAAACCTCAAGAAAATGTCGTTGCTATGTAGTTTGTTTTCATAGATGTCATTTCGGGACTTCTCTATTTTATCGTTCCAATAACTGTAGAAAAAACGGCGGGAATTCCCACGTAGAAATTTAATCACCGGAAAGTGGTTAAAATATTATGTATTTTTATCACACCGACACGTCAAGAATAGGAGAAATCTAGATACAGAAGTCAGAAATGAGAATTTTAAGTAAATAATTCATTTAAGCAAGTAATTATTCATCCATTTCATATAAATTGTGAACCTATGATGCTTCTTTGTATTTTCAAATAGTTAAAAATTTGATAAAAAGTCAACATCCATCTCTAAAATGGCAAAATGTTCATTTAATGTAAAGAGATAAAACACTTGAAGTCATAATTATCTAGTATTACTGGTAAATTGAAGGTTATCTTGATCAGAAATAAAGTATATGTTCTATCACAACATACCCTAATTAGTATATTTATATAAGGCATTAAAAGTGGGAGAATCAGGATGACACCGTCAAGTTGATGATTTTAATGGTAAATGAAAAATAATACAAAACCGTATGAACTTACAATATAAGGCATATGATTCAGAAATTTGTCCATTTTTGACAAAATAAAGCATAGACTTATTAGTCGAAACAATTTTCCAGTAAAACATAATGTTACTGAAAGAAAAAATAGTTTAAATCTACTCGATTCACATTTTTTATATTTTAAAAATATGTCAAAATATGCAGTGAAACATGAAATTGCCATAAACATCAAAATAATAATGTTCTTAATTTCTATTGAATTATATGAAACTCTCGATATTAATCACATAAAAAAATGTTATTTTCTTATTACTAAATTATATCATTTATAACACAAAGATTTAGAAAAAAGGGAAAGCCGAAACAGAGATTCGAACTATGTCTAGAAGTGTTACTCTTGACTCGTCCTAACCTTGCGGCTACCAACTTACACTATACAAACGTCGTTTTTAAATATATATACAGATGAAAGCCCTTTGTATATATTGTACCTTATCATATTGATATAAGTCAAAATGACATTTGGATATCATCCGATTGGTAGCCGAGATGTTTCGTCGATGTGTTCTTGACCTATGACACATAATTTACTTCAAGGAGGGAGTTCGAACCCCATTCACGGCAAATAAAAATTTGCAAAAGCCAAAGGTAAGTTTTTAAACTAATACCAGCTGTGCACAGATATCAGTACATTAGCCAATTAAGCACACAAAGGGAACAATTGAATATAATTTGATGACTTCATTTCAGTGAGGATTAAAGAAGCGTTGATTCTAGAAATAGAAACCACGGTAAATGAATAGCCTGACGTCACATCAGTGGTTTAATAAGTAATATATAATTATGAACTTAAACAAATGGACTTGACCTTATCCTGACATGTCGAAATGTTAACATACACTAGAGATGCTAAAGATACGTGACTTTCCATGCATGGAAATGCAAATATATTTTAAATATGGGATGGCCTCTGATTTTGCCCCGGAAAACTCTTAAAATTACCCGAAACATTGTAGATCGCAGACCTAAATTACAATACGCAATGTAAGGTGAAAGATACAATCCATATCATGAATGGGTGGATTAATAATCATTTATGTAAGAATATCCCAACATAATAGTAGAAATGCGTATTATATCAATATTTCGTATATTAGTGACCTACAGATGTCAAGTAAATAGAATTTAACCGACATTTATATTTCGTTTGAAATTTCTTTATTATCTCCATAAGAATCACCCTAAATGCCTGATAGTCAAAATAATAATTGTAGCCCATTTTCGCTTCAATATAATTAGCCTTATAAAAGATATAAAATAACCAATCTGGCATATAATTGCAGCAGGTGGTTAGGTACAATAATTTCCTATCCTTCGGCATTCTCGACAATTCAATTCTAAGATTCAATCAGGTTTTATACGTATAGACTTTGTAGTGTTCTATAAATCGATGTGAACAAATGTAAGTATTTAACAAGCTTCTTAACTGTCAATTTGAAATTCAAATAGTTCATCAAATTCATTCAAAGGGAGCAATCAGCACGTGATCAAAATAAGGAACATGTAATTATAGAGGACTAACCCAACCTTTTATACAAATAAACAAATATTAAAGAAAGAACAGTAACGTGTACAACTAAAAACTTGAAAACAAATCTTTAATCATTTTTAAAAATTTTCACCAGCCAAATTCATTTCAAAAGATAGAACCCCTTAATCTCATTCTAATTGGCTAAAAATCATGAAATATTTTGGCAAAGGTTCCGAAGCGATTATATATTGTGTGCAAAAATGTTCGTTAAAGAAAGCTGAAAATTTCTTGATGCTTAGTTAGGTCCTGGATATTGGGTCGTAGTATTCACCTTAATTAACGATTAATTAAATCGGACCATTTTCATGCTCTTCGATTTTGATTCGGAAAGTAATCAACTTTTTTTAAGGGTGTTCAAATTCAGTATTCCTTTAATTTTTGTCCATTTTTGTTTTTTTTTTTTTTGTATTCAATAAAAAGTCATTCTGTTTCCGTCAAAAATTTAAAATTGCTAAGTAATAGGATGCAACCAATATCTATGTCTATGAAAGTGGAGTTTAAATATTGATGCATTACATATAATTAGATGAAATAACACAATGGTGTTATAGAATGGATTTTTCCATATTGACCCTGTATAATGTCCAAAGACATTCATATTGGGCCGCGGATAGCTGTACAGCTACCCTAAGGCCAATACGTCTTCTCCGAAGACATAATACAGGACGACCATGCCAAATAAAAATATGTTGACATTCAGTCAATGAATACCGGTCAAAATCAGTAATGAAGAGGACAGCTGGTCTTTATAAGTCTTAACAGACTACAAGGCAATATAAATGTATATTATTCTAGCCTAGTTATCTTGATTTCGTATGCAAATTAAGAGATCTGAAGTGAAAATAAAATCAAGATTAAAAAAGACAGAAATGGAAATTTAAAAAAATAGAACTCCGAAATTAAGGGATGAAATCTTTTATAGAAATGACTATGGGTTTGTTTTCTTGGTACAAATATATATCAATACAATGTATATACGGCCTAAATTCAGTGCTCGGGTTGGTAATGAGGAACCTGAGTGAGTTATCTTTTCCTAACCAATATAGGTAAAGGAGATAATTAAATGCTCTCCCTTTTGTCCTGAGGCTAAAATGGAGACAAATTTATTATCTCCCTTACCTACATTGGTTAGGAAAAGATAACTCACTCAGGTTCCTCATTGGATGGATGTTTGGATCAGTGAAGGCAAAGCTATGACACCTGTTTGTTTCTATCAAGATAAAAACTCTACAGGTAGTTAAACTACCCTTGATGCAACCTCTAAATTGTAGGCTTCATCACAACCTTCAATCTCGATGTTATTTAATGGAACCATTTGCCTGACAACATACATGGATTTGTTTAATATGAAAAAAAACGTTTATTGTAAATCTATTGAACATAATGGAATCAAACGATATTTGTTATCTTTGCACCGGAGATTAATCCTGTGTACAAAACTGATGTTAAACGTATTACCTCAATTACTCTCAATATGGGTGTAATTATATACATGTGTAAGTAATTGCAGGATCAGGAACGGCTTGCATCAGAAACGAACCACGCAGGTTATCAGAATAATAAATAAATAAATAAAATAAGGAACTATAGTTCAGATGAATTAAGTCATAGAAATTCAGCGCTTGGCGGAAACGTTGATTAAGAACACTAAACAACTGACCTGGAGATACACTCGGGGAAAGGGAGTTCACCAGCAGTGGTATCGACGCGGTGGTATTAAATTCTTTGGTACCAAATTTGATGCACAAATGTGCACATTTCCTCGATTTAGGACTAATCAGTTATGCCCAAGGCCTTAAATGTTGAAAAACACGAAACAAAAATCCAAAGCACTGAAAAGCAAATTAAAATGGTTTTTAAGACCAAATGGATAAAGCCAAAACCATCTAAGGACAGAGCTATGCTCGATGGAGATAGTCCTTAGTTTAAAAAAAAAAAACATTTTTTGTAACTGTATATTTAAAGCATCAATTTTTGGCTAGTATCTAAATACTATCAACTGAGCTGCGGATACCCTCGATGGCTTTGAATCCACCAGCAGAGGTATCGACTCAATGGTTTTAAATTCCTTGATTATAGGATTAAACACATTTTTAATGGAATGTATTGGTGTATAAAATAGACCAATTCCTTTAAAAATGTGTTTAATCCTTATTATTCTTCAAAATTGGATTTGAGGAAAATAATTTCCCCGCTCATATCACCAGTAACACGTTAACTTTGATTATGCATTTGTTCCTCTAGGCTGGCGTATGAATACATGTCCGCTGGCTAGCAAATATGTGACTTCCGTTTATTATCCCCCACCGCGGAGCGACGGAGGGACATGGTAATGGTATCCTTCAGTCCGCACCCACCTTGTGGACGCATCCCCCCTAAAACCGCTTGGCGAATTGCTTCCATATATATTAGGATTTATTTTTATGAAGTGTAGATGTGCATAGTATACCGCAATTTTTATTTCAAAAAATTTTGTATGAGTTCTGGTACTTAGAATATATTCAACATTTTTCAACAATAGAAGACCTTATGGACGCTTCTCTGAAACCACTTGGTAGATTGGTATGATGTATTGTTATGAAGTGTAGATTTGCATACTCTACCGCCATTTAAATTCAACAAATTTTGTAGGAGTTATTTATTAGAATTTTACTCATATTCCTTATTCAATTTCATTCCCTATGACTTCTTATGCAAACTGATTCTGCAGCGGCGGGGGACATTTGTCTACCTGTAGCAATCTTGTTTTTGTGGTGAAAAATATATTCTTTATGTGAATGAATGTAACGGGTTTATTATTAAATTTTATGATGATATCGAAGTGAAAATAAACATTTTCTACCTTGATCTGAGTCGGTGTACATTATCGCAACCATTTTTTTACACTGGTTACGAAAAGTAATTTTGTCAGCAACTTTATCTAGAAATAAATAATTGCACAATGCGCTACCGGAAACCTTTTCGACAATTCATATGAACGTATTCCCAAATATGCAAATTATACCAACTTTGATGTACAAGATATGAACTTTTCATTGAAATATATTTATAGATTTCTAGTTCTTTCGTATCTTGATAAAACAGGTCCTTTGCACTTGTCTCTTATTATCATGATGCATTCTTGAAATAGAATTGTATACACTTTGACAGCCGGGTAGCAATCTTCCCATAAATACTTATTTATAGGAAAAACACGGATATGTTAGTTAAAATCTTGATACAAAATCCTGACGTACCGACGAGGAAAGTTCAAATAAAGGACAAGCGATTCTGTCACATTAAAACAAAATATACGAAGAATTATTTCACACCTCACTGCACGAGTTTGAACAGAATGCTTTACTGTCAGAGTTCATGTAATTTTAAATTAAGAAACACAAGTGAGAATCAATCACTATAGCAGACTTTTAAATCTAAAAATAATGTCATAACCACCTGAAAATTATCGCAAAGAAATCAACATTACAACAAACAAAAATATAATCACATATCACTTCAGGATAATTGTTATAATTAGTTAAAGCCTGTATGTCTTTGGTCTTATTTTTCCAATATTTATCACTAAATACAATATGTATTATTTCAATATTTCGAACTCGGATTCCTCGAATACCACTTTTAGCTGGATGTTTTTAAAAATGCCTTCAATTTTGACCTTACTTTCATGTAAAGAAAATATGTTTCTCGAACAACGATTTCTCGAAAATTCGAACTATACGCTTGGTCCCATTAATGATAGAAATGTGTATTTTACTACTGGAAACTCGAACTTAACAACTGAATAGAGACAAGAATGTTACTCATTACTTACAGGTGTTGTAAAAATAGATTAGCCTTCAGTAAATGGTTATAGTTTGATGTACTAAAGATGTCCTAATTTTTGTTAATTGGTGATTAACCTGTTTAACTTTAATTAAAAACATTACATGGTACAATTCAGTGTACCAACGTGTATACGGTATGACATTAGACATTTTCAATACTTGAACACATTTTAGTAACTCGAACAGATTTCCACGGTGCCACCGAAATTTTATTGTATATCATAAACTGAAAGTAGAACCATAAATACATGTACTATACATAAATGTACATGGTTTGTGTGGTCACATTTTATTATAACAAGTACATTTTCTATTGTTGAATAATGTCAAAACAAATTTTTTCAAAAGTTTTTGCGTGTAGATTGGATTGGCATTTTAACGCAAAATAGTGACACTCTTGATTTATAAGTTTCTTGTGGACACGTTTCTCTCATAAACCATTTGAATATTCACAATTTCAGAGACGAACGACATGGAAAAACTCACGGGAGTTCCAAAACCTTATAAAACGAATGAAACAATCTATCGTATTATCTTTTAAGTAAAACATTGCATGTAGAATGTAATAATATGATTTTTTTTCCTAGAATAAGAACCGTTAATAGCCATGAAACTATGATAAGATTTGATTTTTAAAAGGATAAGAACATTTTATAGCTTTAATACAGTGTGATCTGGTATTTCAAGGAGAATGACAGCGTGAAAAATATCGTGCCACGTCCCATGACTATTGGATTATTGTTTATCTCTAAAGAAAGTAAATCCATGACCTTTTATGAACTTAAACATACATGGATAATGTTCAAAAAGGAATATGACACCAAGTAATTTTTTCCTGATTCACTTAATCATTATTACACCAATACACCATTCTACAAATTAAAAACTACAGAATGATGCGACTGATATTTTACGATAGTGAACATATGCACAAAAGCTATCAATCTGTGGACAACAATTATACATGTCATTAAATACAACAGTTAGTATTTCAACTTCATACATATATGTCTGCTCATTTTCTTCATGGGAATGGCATAAATGTATTCTCAGTTGTTAATATTTCGGTGTCGGTGTACGTATAAACGTAAAATTTATATTCAAAAAGTTACTGATATAATTTTTACTAATATTTTTTTCATTGAAACTAAGGAGAATCTGCTTCAGTCCTTGAGGCTTTTTGGGAGTTGGGAAGGAAATTGGTATATTGCTTTGGTTTTTATTAATGTTTTTTTTTTTTTTTTATTCTTTGACTACTCTCTTCAGAATTTGCCTCAGTTTTAGGCATTTTTGAATAAAACTGCCGATCTAATAGGCCATGGCGTTTCATTGGTCCTGGCAGAGCTACGAATCTTTCATGGCGTATCTCAATGATAGTGTTTACTTTCAATTAAGTACTGCAACTCTACATGTTCCCATTTTGTCAAATATTAAACTAAGTTCGGCTTTTGCGGCCTTTTTGGTTGACATTATGGGTCACTGGATACTATTTTGAAAGCGGACCACCTTACCACCAAGTTTAGTTCCAATGCCCAGTAGTTTCTGAGAAGATATTTTTTTATATGTGTTTGCTGAGTTTTCTATTTTTAGAAAGGCGGCCATATTGGTTTGAGGTTTTGGCCGCCGGATACAAGTTTGAATAAGGACCTACCAGTCTCACTAAAGTTTGGTTTTAATTTGCCCAGTGGTTTTAAAGAAAAATATTTTTCAAAATTAAAATCTCCGATGGACGTCAAGTCATACATGTAGCAATAGATCAAACTGGACATCGGACCCAGGTAAGCTAAAAAGTGTATATGTCATATGTTCACCCGATTTTAATATCTGTTTGCTCTTCTTACCATTGTACATTCATGCAATAATTTAAAATACACTGTAACAGCCGGGTAATAAGTGCTCCTGTCAAAAGAGAATTTAATTCAGGACCATTATTTGTTTTGCATGTGTATTAAGTGATTAGCATTTTATCGCGAAAACGTGTCTCCCTTAATTGTTGGTATGTTTTGTGAGGACAAATTTGTCTCTTGAAATCAAATAAATATATTCCAAATTTCATAGTTTCTTTTTCATTAGACTGTAAAATTTTCATAATGGAATTACGAAATTATGGCATGGATAAAATCATAGTAGTTCCAAAATCTTATAAAATTATTGAAACGATATTCTTATATTCTTAAGTTTCCATGTGTAAAACGTATTAGTGAAAAAAGAGTGATTGTAAAATTTAATAGTACGATTTATCCCAGACCTAAACACATTTAAGAGCCATAAAACCATGATAAAATCCTATCCTTGAAAAGATATGAACGTTTTCTAGTTTTACTACAGTATGATCTGGCATTTCGCGGAGAATTGCAGCGGGAAAAATCTCGTGCGACGTCCCATGACTATTGGATTAATTTTTTCCTGTTTACATTCAAAGAAAGAATTTAAAGATAGGTCCATGAACTTTCATGAACTTATACATATACAAGACACAAGATTAGAATACTATTTGATAACAGTAATGTTTTTTTCAAAAATGAATACATGTAATATGCTATTGATTCACTTAATAATGACAATTGCTAAAACACATTTCTATGAATCAGAAACTGGATTAGAGAAACAATGCATATCTTGTTCGTGAAAATTTGTACCAAGAAATAGCAAATCTCGTTCTACGATGGTACATATGTGACATACAAAAATACCCTTTTAAAATATGTATAACTATATAGTTTTATTTCAAAAACTGTATATTTGTATAGCGAAATTTAAGTTTTTAGCTATACAGTTATACAGTTTTCAAAAACTGTATAATTGCATAGCAAATTTAGTTTTTAAATATACAATTATACATTTTTCAAAAACTGTAATTGTAAATATAGCAAATTTGATCAAATCTATTTTTAAATATACAATTATAGTGAAAATATTTCTTTTAGTTGTACAGTTATTCACTTTCTATGGTTACTGCAAGGATTTAAATTCTTGGTAAATGTCAAGTACGCTGTCATGTTTTTATATTTTTTTATAAACTGGACAACATTTTTTTTCTCTTCAGGGAGTCCCCAGTTTTGCGTTTGAATAGTTGCTGCGTCACCGAAGCACGTGATATAATTCGTGTAACAAATTTAACGAGTTTTGCTGCAAAAATAAAATTCTTCACTAAAATAACAATTTTTAACTACCAAATTATATATTGATGTATTTCTTAAAACATTGTTGATTAGAAATTTTAAATTTCATTTTTTGGACAAACACATGCCAAATATCTCAACTTATGAATAAATTTGAGTACTTTGATTATCGCTGATGACCCAGTTGCGCTCTCTAAAGGCTAATAAACTTGTTTATTTTTTTAACTATCTGTTGCAGACGATTTTTACAGACCTACAATGTTAGAATTCTGATGACCTAGGGGAGAAAGTATTCTACCCTATCGCAGTATGAATGAATACACAACATATCAACATTGGACGTCTGCAAATAATTCATCTCAATTATGTGTAAAATGATTCTTTTGTTTTACCGAAATACCACCATAGTATACAAAAGGTTATAAAATCCCATTCCCTGTAATTTAATTAAACAACTATCATTCAAATAATTTAAATATATGGAAATTATTATTCTATTTTTATTTTAAAGTACTCTGTAACTTGGTAGCAAGGTTATACAATCTCCCCTTTCTTCTATTTGCTTTTATAAATATCTTGCATCATTTTCTGAAAAGTGTATATATAACTGTATACATAAAACAAATAAAATTTAATTATACAATTATACAGTTTTTGAAAAGTGTATAAGTGTTATGACATTGTAATTATTATATTTATTTATCTTGGCCTAATTTGTTTTGCGTAGCCTTATAACATGTATACTATGTTTACATAATACTTATAGTTGTTTACCAAATAATGTTATAACTGCGCAGTTTAGAAATCACTGGAACGATAATAGATACTGATGGAATGACTAGAACTTTCTATTTGACTTACGTAATAATTCTGGTGTGATTCGAACTTCTACCGTATTCCAGACGTTTCCGTTCTACAGTATATATACGGACACGAAAGTTAGACTTGCAGATCAGAACGTATTGGACCAGACATTCTTGTGTTATCAGCTGTTGGATTTATTTACGTTTCACACATCGTACTTGACAGACTTTTTATTTTCGTTACATCATACTAGATTGTGACTGATTGGATATAATATTCCGTTTGGATTCCCGCAACAGTGACGAGAAGAATTCCGGATTAGGAAAAGACGAAGGATTTTGAACAGTTAAGTTGACATTTTAGTTTGTGTAATATTTTTTGTAATAAATCTTGTTAAATTTTATTACTGATTTGTGTCTTTTGTTGGCTACAATTTAAAGGTGATTTCGGCCGTAACATAAGTTTATATATAAAAACCTGAATTTCGCTTTCTCATCCTTCCCTGTGATTCTATCAGCTTGTTGAGCGCATATTTTAGTCAGAAGTTGTTTCGCGAATGGAGACGGACTATGACGTCAACGAGGTTGCAAGTTTGAAAGCGGGTGTTTTAGTTTCCCGGGAAATCATGAACAAAGATTTCCAGACTGACTTTGTTTTTTAAAACATGAAAATATACCTTAATGTCGGTTTTTATATCGTTTATATGATATTTTACATGAACATTTAGGAAATATATACTTATTGGTATGGTAAACAAAACTTTCGGAGAATTCAGAACGTTTACAAATATTTACGTTTCAGATAAGTAATTAAGATGATAAAAATATTATCTGCATTTTGACAACTAGATATCGTAAAATATCACACCGCTCGGCAGAATATGAAGTTTGAGTGAGCATCATATTCTGGCTCACGGGAAGATATTTTACGTTATCGTATTTCCCCATGCCTATATCGACCTGCTGAAGCCTTCACAATTTCCCGTATTTCGGCACTGTGACGTCGTAAAGAGTTGACCCGACCCTAATATGAGCTGACCCGAATATATCAGCGACGTCATGTTTGACCCGAATATATCAGGAAAACATCCGGTTATAGGGAGATGGCCATTGAAAAGTAAGAAATTCCATTAAGATTGCTAGTTAACAATACGATAAATTTATCATCAAGTTTTCTTCAAACAAATATTGTAAAATATAAGCCGTTCGACACAATATGAATCTTTTTTAGGTCGTTCGCTACGCTCACTCGCCGAAAAAGCTTCACATTTTGTCTCGCGGCTGATATTTTACGATATACGTTTGCAGAAAACCTGATAATATGTACATATCTAGCTGTCAAAATGCAGATAATATATACATACAGTTAAACAGTTTTTGAAAAGTGTATAATTGTATAGCGTAAATTGTTAAAATTATACTATATAATTATACATATTTCAAAAGTATATTTTTGAATGTCACCTATGCACCATCGACAAATCTTCGCGAGTTTCATACACGTTTTCAATTGAGAATATTTTAATATTCTGAAAACGTAAAATTTATACGCTTGGTCCCATTAATGATAGAAATATGTATTTTACTACTGGAAACTCGAACTTAACAACTGAATAGAGACAAGAGTGTTACTCATTACTTACAGGTGTTGTAAAAATAGATTAGCCTTCAGTAAATGGTTATAGTTTGATGTACTAAATATGTCCTAATTTTTGTTAATTGGTGATTAACCTGTTTACCTTTAATTAAAAACATTACATGGTACAATTCAGTGTACCAACGTGTATACGGTATGACACTAGACATTTTCAATACTTGAACACATTTTAGTAACTCGAACAGATTTCCACGGTGCCTTGGAGTTCGAGCCACCGGAATTTTATTGTATATCATAAACTGAAAGTAGAACCATAAATACATGTACTATACATAAATGTACATGGTTTGTGTGGTCACATTTTATTATAACAAGTACATTTTCTATTGTTGAAGATTTTAATAATGTCAAAACAATTTTTTTTTATCAAAAGTTTTTGCGTGTAGATGGGATTGGCATTTTAACATAAATAGTGACACTCTTGATTTTTTATAAGTTTCTTGTGGACACGTTTCTCTCATAAACCATTTGAATATTCACAATTTCAGAGACGAACGACATGGAAAAAATCATGGGAGTTCCAAAACCTTATACAACGAATGAAACAATCAATCGTATTATCTTTTAAGTAAAACATTGCATGTAGAATGTAATAATATGATTTTTTTTCTGGAATAAGAACCGTTAATAGCCATGAAACTATGATAAGATTTGATTTTTAAAAGGATAAGAACATTTTATAGCTTTAATACAGTGTGATCTGGTATTTCAAGGAGAATGACATCGTGAAAAATATCGTGCCACGTCCCATGACTATTGGATTATTGTTTATCTCTAAAGAAAGTAATTAAGTGTTTGTAAATGACCTTTGATGAACTTAAACATACATGGATAATGTTCAAAAAGGAATATGACACCAAGTATTTTTTTCCTGATTCACTTAATCATTATCGATGTTAATACACCATTCTACAAATTAAAAACTACAGAATGATGCGACTGATATTTTAAAACAGTGAACATATGCACAAAAGCTATCAATCTGTGGACAACAATGATACATGTCATTAAATACAACAGCTAGTATTTCAACTTCATACATATATGTCTGCATATCTTCTTCATGGGAATGGCATAAATGTATTCTCAGTTGTTAATATTTCGGTGTCGGTGTACGTATAAACGTAAAATTTATATGGAAAAAGTTACTGATATAATTTTTACTAATATTTTTTTCATTGAAACTAAGGAGAATCTGCTTCAGTCCTTGAGGCTTTTTGGGGGTTGGGAAGGAAATTGGTATATTGCTTTGGTTTTTATTAATGTTTTTTTTTTATTATTCTTTGACTACTCTCTTCAGAATTTGCCTCAGTTTTAGGCATTTTTGAATAAAACTGCCGATCTAATAGGCCATGGCGTTTCATTGGTCCTGGCAGAGCTACGAATCTTTCATGGCGTATCTCAATGATAGTGTTTACTTTCAATTAAGTACTGCAACTCTACATATTGTCGCAGTTTTGTCAAATATTAAACTAAGTTCGGCTTTTGCGGCCTTCTTGGTTGACATTATGGGTCACTGGATACTATTTTGAAAGCGGGCCACCTTACCACCAAGTTTAGTTCCAATGCCCAGTAGTTTCTGAGAAGATATTTTTTTATATGTGTTTGCTGTGTTTTCTATTTTTAGAAAGGCGGCCATATTGGTTTGAGGTTTTGGCCGCCGGATACAAGTTTGAATAAGGACCTACCAGTCTCACTAAAGTTTGGTTTTAATTTGCCCAGTGGTTTTAAAGAAAAATATTTTTCAAAATTAAAATCTCCGATGGACGTCATGTGATACATGTAGCAATAGATCAAACTGGACATCGGGACCAGGTAACCTAAAAAGGATACATTTCATATGTTCACCCGATCTTTTTCCTCTTCTTACCATTATACATTCATGAAATAAATTAAAATACACTATAACAGCCGGGTAACAAGTGCTCCTGTCAAAAGAGAATTTGATTCAGGAACAAATATTTGTGTTGCATGTATATTAAGTGATTAGCATTTTAGCGCGAAAACGTGTCTCCCTTAATTGTTGGTATGTTTTGTGAGGACAAATTTGTCTCTTAAAATCAAATAAATATATTCCAAATTTCATAGTTTCTTTTTCATTAGACTGTAAAATTTTCATAATGGAATTATGAAATTATGACATGGATAAAATTATGGTGTTCCAAAATGTTATAAAATTAATCAAACAATTTTCTTACATTTCCATGTATAAAACGTATTAGTGAAAAAAAGAGTGATTGTAAAATTTAATAGTACGATTTATCCCAGACCTAAACACATTTAAGAGCCATAAAACCATGATAAAATCCTATCCTTGAAAAGATATGAACGTTTTCTAGTTTTACTACAGTATGATCTGGCATTTCGCGGAGAATTGCAGCGGGAAAAATCTCGTGCGACGTCCCATGACTATTGGATTAATTTTTTCCTGTTTACATTCAAAAAAAGAATTTAAAGATGGGTCCATGAACTTTCCTGAACTTATACATATACAGCACCAATGATTATAATACTATTTGGTAACAGTAATTTTTTTCAAAAAGGAATACATGTAATATGTTATTGATTCACTTAATAATGATAATTGCTAAAACACATTTCTATGAATCAGAAACTGGATTAGAGAAACAATGCATATCTTGTTCGTGAAAATTTGTACCAAGAAATAGCAAATCTCGTTCTACGATGGTACATATGTGACATACAAAAATACACTTTTAAAATATGTATAACTATATAGTTTTATTTCAAAAACTGTATATTTGTATCGCGAAATTTAAGTTTTTAGCTACACAGTTATTTTACAAATCTATTTTTAAATATACAATTATAGTGAAAATATTTCTTTTAGCTGTTCAGTTATTCACTTTCTATGGTAAATGCAAGGATTTAAATTCTTGGTAAATGTCAAGTACGCTGTCATGTTTTTATATTTTTTTATAAATTGTGGACAACATTTTTTTCTCTTCAGGGAGTCCCCAGTTTCGCGTCTGAATAGTTGCTGCGTCACCGACGCACGTGGTATAATTCATGTAACAAATTGAACGAGTTTTGCTGCAGAAATAAAATCCTTAACTAAAATCACAATTTTTTACTACCAAATTATATATCGATGTATTTCTTAAAACACTGTTGATTAGAAATTTTAAGGTATCCGGACCATAAATGACCACGTGATTATTCAAAAGTTCCAGGATGTTCCATACAACGCAATTGATTTGAACTCGGTAATTATCGGCAAAGTTCGGAAATACCAATATAACTAACTTATTTTCACAGACTCTGCATATAAGCAACAAAGTGTGTTTCAACCTGAGAAAAATAAATATACAAAATTCCAGCTTTAAATTGTTTGGTTCAGCCATTCACGGTCAAAAAGAGATACAATTTTCGATCATGATCTATTATGGTCCGGATACCTTAAATTTCATTTGTTGGACAAAAACATGCCAAATGTCTCAACTTATGAGTAAATTTGAGTGACCCAATTGCGCTCTCTAAAGGCTAATAAACTTTATTATTTTTTTTAACTGTCTGTAGCAGACGATTTTTACAGACCTACAATGTTAGAATTCTGATGACCTTGGGGAGAAAGTATTCTACCCTATTGCAGTATCAATCAATACATAACATATCAACATTGGACGTCTGCAAATTATTCATCTCAGTTATGTGTAAAATGATTCTTTTGTTTTACCGAAATACCACCATAGCATACAAAAGGTTATAAAATCCCATTCCCTGTAATTTAATTAAATAACTATCATTCAAATAATTTAAATATAAGGAAATTATTATTCTATTTTTATTTTAAAGTACTCTGTAACTTGGTAGCAAGGTTATACAATCTCCCCTTTCTTCTATTTGCTTTTATAAATATCTTGCATCATTTTCTGAAAAGTGTATATATAACTGTATACATAAAACAAATAAAATTTAATTATACAATTATACAGTTTTTGAAAAGTGTATAAGTGTTATGATATTGTAATTATTATATTTATTTATCTTGGCCTAATTTGTTTTGCGTAGCCTTATAACATGTATATATAGATTCTCGTTCAGGTACGAGGGAGTTATGGAATTTCTCCACCCGAGACAGTTAAATTTTCGATTTTCAACACGCGAGCCTTTAGCGAGCGTGTTAAAATCTAAAATTTAACTATTGAGGGTGGAGAAATTCCATAACTCACGAGTAAATTGAAGGAGAATCTGTTTCTCCTGTGATTTTCGACAATAACCTCAGGAAAATGTCGTTGCTATGTAGTTTGTTTACATAGACGTCATTTCGGGACTTCTCTAGTTTATCGTTCCAATAACTGTAGAAAAAAGGGCGGTAATTCCCACGTAGAAATTTAATCACCGGGAAGTGGTTAATGATATTATGTATTTTTATCCCACCGATTAAACGCGTCAAGAATAGGAGAAACTATGTTTACATAATACTTATAGTTGTTTACCAAATAATGTTATAACTGCGCAGTTTAGAAGTCACTGGAACTATAATAGATACTGATGGAATGACTAGAACTTTCTATTTGACTTACGTAATAATTCTGGTGTGATTCGAACTTCTACCGTATTCCAGAAGTTTCCGTTCTACAGTATATATACGGACACGAAAGTTAGACTTGCAGATCAGAACGTATTGGACCAGACATTCTTGTGTTCTCAGCTGTTGGATTTATTTACGTTTCACACATCGTACTTGACAGACTTTTTATTTTCGTTACATCATACTAGATTGTGACTGATTGGATATAATATTCCGTTTGGATTCCCGCAACAGTGACGAGAAGAATTCCGGATTAGGAAAAGACGAAGGATTTTGAACAATTAAGTTGACATTTTAGTTTGTGTAATATTTTTTTGTAAACTTGTATATAATAAATCTTGTTAAATTTTATTATTGATTTGTGTCTTTTGTTGGCTACAATTTAAAGGTGATTTCGGCCGTAACATAAGTTTATATTTAAAAACCTGAATTTCGCTTTCTCATCCTTCCCTGTGATTCTATCAGCTTGTTGAGCGCATATTTTAGTCAGAAGTTGTTTCGCGAATGGAGACGGACTATGACGTCAACGAGGTTGCAAGTTTGAAAGCGGGTGTTTTAGTTTCCCGGAAAATCATGAACAAAGATTTCCAGACTGACTTTGTTTTTTAAAACATGAAAATACACCTTAATGTCGGTTTTTATATCGTTTATATGATATTTTACATGAACATTCAGGAAATATATACTTATTGGTATGGTAAACAAACATTTGGGAGAATTCAGAACGTTTACAAATATTTACGTTTCAGATAAGTAATTAAGATGATAAAAATATTTTCTGCATTTTGACAACTAGATATCGTAAAATATCACACCGCTCGACAGAATATGAAGTTTGAGTGAGCTTCATATTCTGGCTCACGGGATGATATTTTACGTTATCGTATTTCCCCATGCCTATATCGACCTGCTGAGGCCTTCACAATTTCCCGTATTTCGGCACTGTGACGTCGTAAAGAGTTGACCCGACCCTAATATGAGCTGACCCGAATATATCAGCGACGTCATGTTTGACCCGAATATATCAGGAAAACATCCGGTTATAGGGAGATGGCCATTGAAAAGTAAGAAATTCCATTAAGATTTGCTAGTTAACAATACGATAAATTTATCATCAAGTTTTCTTCAAACAAATATTGTAAAATATAAGCCGTTCGACACAATATGAAGCTTTTTTAGGTCGTTCGCTACGCTCACTCGCCGAAAAAGCTTCACATTTTGTCTCGCGGCTGATATTTTACGATATACGTTTGCAGAAAACCTGATAATATGTACATATCTAGCTGTCAAAATGCAGATAATATATACATACAGTTAAACAGTTTTTGAATGGTGTATAATTGTATAGCGTAAATTGTTAAAATTATACTATATAATTATACATATTTCAAAAGTATATTTTTGAATGTCACCTATGCACCATCGACAAATCTTCGCGAGTTTCACACACGTTTTCAATTGAGAATATTTTAATATTCTGAAAACGTAAAATTTATATTTAAAAAGTTACTGATATAATTTTTATTTTTTCATTGAAACTAAGGAGTATCGCCTTCGGTTCTTCAGGATTTTTTTATTAGGTATATAATGTTTTTTTTTTTTTATAATTCATGACTACGCTCTACAGAATTTTGTCTTGGTTTTTATCATTTTTGAATACGAAAGAACTGCCTATTTAGTGAAGCTTTTCTGGTGGAAGTGGAAATCGTCTCATCGCTCCATTACAGTGTTTGCTGCACATTTCCGCATAGGGTCAAATGTCAAACTAATTATGGGTCATCAGACACTATTCTGAAAGTACCATTCCAATAAAGTTTAGTTTCAATGCCCAGTAGTTTGAGAGAAGTATTCTTTCATATTTTTTGGCTGAATGTTCTATCTTTTTTTAAAGGCGGTCGTATTGGTTTGAGGATACAATTTTGAAAAGGGACCCACCAGTCTGGTTTTAATTGGCCCAGTCGTTTTAAAGGAAAGAATTTTTTAAAGCTACCATAGCCGGCTTTCGCCAAGTGCATCTTTTTTCAGGCGACCTTAAAAAAGTGTATTTTCATATTATGGAACTTGAATTAAATTTCACTCCGTAAATATGATATAAAGCACAGTATGTATAGTCCCGGCCTAGCTAAAGGTAAACCCAAGGCTGGCAAATAGCAGGCGTAAATAGCTGGCTAGTGTTCAAATTGCTGCCAACGATAACTAGCTAGTGTTTAAATAGACAGCCCATTTTCAACGCTTGCCAAATTTTTTGAAATCCAAAAGCTTTCAACGCGTTGAATACTAGCTACAGGATAGCTATCGTTAATCACTAGCTAGCTCTCGTTGGACACTTGAAAGCTTTTTAGATACAATCAGTTGAATTGATAGGTCGATTCTTTAAATTACAAATACAAATATAATTCATATTTGAATATATAATTATTATACAAGTCTATTAGATTATATATTTTAATTTATTTTATTTTCAATTTATTGTTTTCGAAAAAATATATGAATTATAATATAATACGGGATATTTTTTATTTGTTGCGAATATTGACATTTTCATTATATTTCATTTTCTATTTTTCATAACAAATATTACAATAAATGAATAGATAAAGTAAAATAAAAAAAAATACATTTTATTTCAAATTATTTACTACAATTATTTAAAATGAAAAATATCAAATTTTTGCAACCAATACCATGCCATATCTATTATATCAGTCATGTTAATATATCTCTTTTTTATTTAATTTTGAATTTATAATTTTCCAAAAAAAAATGCATAAGTATAAATCTGAATATAATCCTGGGCGCAGAACTAAACGCCCCACTTCAAATTCGTCCCACTCCAACTCGTACCAACTCCTCACCAACTCGCCCAAACTTTGAAAATCATAGTCACCAACTCGCCCCAACTTATGAAAATGAGTTTCATACTCGCTCCATGTGAATATCATTTTTACCAACTCGCCCCACATGGCGATAATATTAGTTACAAAGTCGGACCAATTAAATCTTGTTTATTTAGCCTTTGAAGAAGTGATTGAATGAAGATGGTGTCCGAGGGCAAGCTGGTGAAAGTTTTCTAGTGTTCAACGAGAGCTAGTTAGTTCAATGACAGCTAACTACAGACATGACAGATGCTAGCAATGTTATTTCAAATACAGATTTCAATAAATTTTATTTGCTTTTTATTGAACACATCTTGATGGAAATCAATGTTCATGTAAAAAAAATATGTAATATATTTTAAAAACAAGTAAATTTGTTTTTTTTTCAGTTTTAATTGCTTCTTTTTACGAGTTCCGATACCGGGAGCATATTTGATATATTTTATAGTTAATATGCTCTTGTTCGGATTGGATTTTATATTCTTGACACGTAGTTTTATAAACTATTTATTAGGAACGCTTATTTATTGATTATAAGTCTATTTTCATTCCAGCATTTTTGGTTAAGTTAAATTATCACTCCTTAAAAAGATTGTGATTCAATGTTCATGATAAAGATATATTGTTTGAATAGATTTGATTAGCGGATATCCGTTTCTACAGAAGTTGAATTGTTTTCCAGTTTGGCTAAGTCAAGGACAGGTCGATCCAAGATAATCATAATATCAGGTTACATTTTGTCAGTTCGAACCAAACCGTTTTTATATTGTGCTTTCATCATATGCTAGAATGCGAATAATTCTTTTGGAACGACTTCCGAAAAACCTATTCAGCAAGTCGGATTATTCAATATTTTTGGAAGACTAGTTTTTCCACTGTAATGGAAAAACAGAATATGAATCACCCGAACACTTAAAATAAAGCTTTTTATACTTTTTAGCGTAGCAAAGTAAATGCATGGCATATTTTTCAAAACAAACTCTCACTACTGCCAATACTGTTTTTATCCATAAGTTAATCTGAAAATATTTTTGTTGAGTTTTTTCCTCTTTGGTTAGACTTCCATTTGAACCTCAATTTATATAAAAATATATCTTTGCTTATTCCGTCATTCAGAGGGATTTAATAAGAGTTAGGTCCGAAATTCAATATTGCTATTATTTTTTAACCATAATATGGACACTGCTTTTTTAAAGTTCTTAACCTACCATCAAATGATAATACCCTAATAGTTTCATTTCAAAATTTGTCTAGATACAATATTTTGGGACAAAATATTATTTCTGGTATGTGGTGTATGATTGTTGTTTCTTTGTCATATTTTTATATATCGTGAAATAATTTAAGTGAGTGATTTTACTCACAATTGCAAACAAAATTCATGCGAAATTTTATGACATAGTTTGATTTAATTTTACGTTCAGCCTTTAAATCAATAAAAGAACACATAAAGTTCAAGATTTTATGTAAATCGGAAATACACGTTAAATCAAATCATTCCAACTTATCGGAGCTAAGTTTTTGCTCGTTCAAGCATTCCATTTGGTGAATTAACAGGAAGTATACGTCACAATCATGACAATAGTTTGTGAAAGGGTGTGTTCCCTGACCGTCCACTCGCAAAATAAACATATAACTAGATTGGAGGATTAAGGGGCCTTTTAAAGCGTATTTATATGCTTGTTTACATGTAACTTAATACCTGCCATTTTGATGAAGTAATTAAAGTATTTTATATTTTTTTTAAATGAAGAATTCAAAAATAAATAAGCTCATTTATACTCATTAAAACAGAATTCTACATGTTCCACATGTTTTGTTATTTACATTACAAGCTATCCATGTACACATTTCCATCATGATACCATTAACTCCTTAGTTATAATCCCAATACTGCAGTTATTTCTTGTTATCTATGTTTGTTCTGTGATGGTTTTATTTTTGTTAATTGTTTATAAGGTACAGAGTTACAATACCTGTATTCTTGATTCCGTAAAATTAGAAACTAGTACTGTTGTATTTATAAATACTTGCGCATTTGTTTTAGCTGTGGTGATTTGGCACACGGGTGTAATTTTCTTTTCACACCCACACACCCTGTCAGCCTTGTTCGATATTTCAATCGATCCAAATGATTATCATATTTTCACCAATATTTAACATATAAACCTGAACCTTAACCTCGTACGGGCGGACAGAAGGACGGGCGCACAGACCGAAGAACTATATGCCAAATCTGCCTTACAGTCGGGGCATAAAATGAAAATGAAATCTTAATAACAATTATCATGATTAAATGTATATATTTTAAAATTTTATTTTCGTTATTCATGTTATTTAAAAAAAAAACTGTATTTGTAAAAATGATAAAAATGTCAAGAAATATATACAATAATCTGTCCTTACTGAGAGATCGTTATCAGAATGTGATCATCGATCTGGTGACATATTCACTCAGCATCACAGTTATTGCACCTTGGTCATTTCTGGTTGATTAGTCTGAGATTGCTCTGGCGTCTGACGGCCTTTTTGTGATATCCTGGTAGCCTTGGGACGTCAGAGCGCACTCCGTATAGAAAACATGGAAATTGCTGACCCAGCTTTTAGACTCGAAATCGTATTATATCCAGTTATTAGTAGATAAATCATACACCAATCGATTCCTTATTCATTTTTCTCTAAGAATATGTACATTTTATTCACCAACAATCTCCCTGTACCACAAACGAAATCTTTATTCCCTTCAAACCACCATTTTCGTCATGAGAAAATAAGGAGCAAATAAAGTATGATATGTAAACATTTGTCTTTTATTGCTATGGAGAACATAGTAAAGGTAGAAAAAACTGACAAAAAGATCGAATCTATGAAATAAAGATATATTGCATTGAAATATACATTTTTTTCAAATTTCCTCCCAAATTTTGGTCTGTGTTATTAATACTTTATAATTGTTATTTTCTCTTTTCCTTTCTTCTTGTCTAATTACGAAGATAATTACAGGTAATTACAGGTATATTTGTACATGTAAAAATACACCTGTCCCCTAGGAAGGCCCCTTAATCCCCTCTACCTAATCAGATGTTTGGATAATAAACCTTTGAAAGGTTAACACTTCAGTTATTTCAGCAGATGAACAAAATGTACATTTGTCAGAATTAATAAATCATGCACATAGTATTTACTCTGGAAAACAGGAAACTGACAATTCATGTATAAAAAACTAAGTATGTTGCGAAACAGCTCATGCGACAATAGATAACAAGAAAAATAAATGGAAATCGTGAGCTGTCAAAAGGGGCGTAAAACGACTATAATGTATGAAATACACAAGTCGAACAAAATCAAATATAAAATCGTAAAAAATACAACAAAAAACTAAAAAGTTCAAAGTACCCAACGTTTCGACCAATATGGTCTTTATCACGAGAATGTAAAAAATAAAAAGGTGTATATAAGGTTAGGGTTGCATTGTCAATAATGGTTAGAAGACGGATATATGTAAGGTTTCGTTCATACACATTTTCATTTCTTTTAACTGAGATTTTTTGCTAGTCAACAATGTAGACACTTAACATCGTTATACATATTGATAGATCATACTTTTACCTTTGCATTATAAATATACTCAACGTAAAACGGCATTAAACGGTGTAAATAACCTTGAAAGTTCTTAGTTCTGTTTGGTATTATATTCTTTTTTCTAGCTTTGTTTGTTTATTATATTCTTAAGGTACCTGTAATAGGCCATAAAGCTCAATTGACAGGGCCGTCACTGACCACCGATACCCATTTATGGGGGTTTATCATCATCACATAATAAGGAATTATTGACCATAGGGAGAATGTGATGCTACTTTTAAAGAACCTTGTTCTGTAAATGTCGACAAGGGAGACAAATGTCTCAATACCTGCAATGAACTCTGACCTGAGGGATACAAAAGAAGCCCATAAAATATTATTGCACCATGATATATGGACCTACTGTAACAAAACCAACCATGAAAACTGAATAACTAGTGTTGTTTTATTTACTGTATTTACCTGAGGCATTTGTCATAGAAAATGTAGAAGGATTAAATAAATGAAACCAAGAAAATCTTTATTCTACTGGGAGAGCATGAATATGTAAATTTTGCTTTGCGAAAGTAGAATGTTTAACCATTGCTCATGATTTTTCAAACTACGGAAAAAGTTATCTGACATCCCAACCCGAAATGTTAACTGGATATGTGTCAGTGTATGGCAATCGTGTTGAGCCATCTCGCATGTCTCAACAAAACTTACAGAATTAATGACAGTCTATTATTTCACTTCTTTAACAGGACACAAATTGTGCGTTTTGTTTCAAATGGCTTCTATAAAAGAATAAATCATCCATTCTTACCAAATTTTCTACACCTTTCCAGTGTCAGTCAAAATTGGTTGCCCTTGGTCTCGTATCTCTTTTTTGGCTTTATCTAGTTAGTCATCTTAGCAATTTTGTTTTGGTTTTCAAAATTTTAGGCCTTTAGTAAAACTTATGAGTTTTAAATCAACGAAATAAATGTATTCACATCTTCTGCAACAAAGTTGGAATCATGAAATTTGGCTATCACAAAAAAAGTTCTAGAACTTGGATATCCTTGATAACAAACCTTTCAATAAATTCAGAAAATTCGTACCTACCAAAAATTAAAAATATACACTAGAATTGTGGATATCTGAATTGAATGTTGTTTCCGGTACATTCAGTTCTAATAACATTAAGTCTTCTTTAAATCAATCCGTCTTGTAAACCGAACTACGCTATTGTGTGGCAGAAAAATATCATTCAGTCTCGTCTATGCATTAATATTGGTCGATGAAGTAGTCAATTCAGTGAAAAATTAAGTTTGAAAATTTGACTTTTAGGAAATCCTTTCTTAAACTTACTTTACTGAAAGACTGATGGAAGAATGCCTCACTATTTGTCACGTTCAAAATTTGACAAAAATTTACCAGAAATTTCTAAGGCTCTTCCTTTTAATGCAGAGGTAACCCTTAGCTGACTTTGGATTTCTGTTTGTTTTAATTGTTTTCAGTTTTGATGGTTGTGCTTATTAATTCATCATTATATCTTTAACCGAATATCCAACATTGTGATCTCGAACACTACTGATTAGTTGTCAGTCAACGAAATGGCCATACAGTGCATCAAATATGATCGGTATTTTGTGATACATTTTATTAATGCTGTAGTATATGTCAAAAAGGTAGGGTCAAATCAAAAGGATAATTATCTGTCCCTTCAAAATTTTCCACACTTCCCCTGATTGTTTAACCCTATGGTTTGCATTTTTCAATATTTTCTTCATTTCCTCAATTTTTACGATACTCGTCTTCCTAAATTTTTTATAGTTTAAAGCTAATCATGTAATAGTATCTCAATCATGTTGTTATGTCTTCCTTAAAAAAGGATAAAAAAAATAATTATGAATTTCATGTACCTCCACCGATTTGTAACTGCCATCGGATTGACTTTTTGTTATTTTCATCACGGGTGATGGTTTTTATAGGAGTTCGAGTTTGGTTTACTCCTTAGGAATGTTTGTCCTATTTAACGGTAAATAACAACGATAAGACAAATTCCTTTCAGACAAAAGAACACATTTTTACACCGTTGATATTCCGTAGGAAATTAACGTAACGATACTACCTTTGGAACACCTGATGATTTTAACTTACAATAGGTTCTTCTTCTTTCTTGTCTGTTTCGCATTGATTTAAAATTTATATATGTATTCATTAATCTTTTGAAGCACATGTGTCTTACTGGTCGTTCTTCTTTAATTGTGTTTGAGTACCGGTCATACAGACATTCCTCTATAATGACTCGGTATTCTTTTATCTTTTACATACGTTGACGTAGTGACTTTTTGCGTAAAACTGGGTTATTAGCCAACCACCATAAGCAAATTTTACCAAAAGAAAAGATTACGGTCTCTCTGGAGATACTTTTCAGGTGCACACAATTCAGTTCGGCACAATGAACCTTTCATTCTGATAATAGGACATTGTTACAAACGGTCCCGAGCTGGCCGTGAATCTAAACCAAAGACGATATAGAAATACGTGTAGTTAGTAACACTTTTATAAGATAAACCAACCGGTCCGATACCAAAAGCATCTTACTTCTGTCCGTATAGTGTGAAAAGGACATTCAAGTGTTTCTAAATTAGGTCATATTTTCACTTAATAGTTAATAACAATGAATCATGTTTTGATTAAAATAGCATAACCTTTGAAATATAAACATCTAAAGTTGACTTTAGCCTATTAAAATACTGATTTATTTATACAGATAGGAAATCGTTCTAAAGACCCAAACGATTGCCTATATGTTATGTGTGAAATATGAACGTATCACGTTCGAATTGCGTTTTTGTGGTTTGCTGCGGTTTGAATCCATTTAACTAATTTTCAAAAAATTTAAATAGTCGAGACTAATATTAAAACGTGTCTTATCAAAGCATGGTTTGAACGGAAAGAAATTAATTCTTGGTTTGAAACCTGTGTAATGTTACACGAAGTCCAAGCTCTCTCTACAATGTTCATAACTGGTTCATATCCGACTGTTCATATCCGACCAGCAGCTATGAGAACCTTAGATACATGTAGTTTTACCATTAAAACGATCACATTCTGACCCTGCAATCTCTAAATTTGTAACTTCTAACCAAATTTTGAAAGCGGTCACCTGGTTGGTAATCATACAGTATTGCTTTTATAGTATGCCTTATACAACAGAGTGTCGGGATAAATAAGGGGGTTGAGTACCCATAACATGCATAAAGCAGGTTAACATGTTTAACAACGCCGCATTTTTGCGCCTGTTCCAAGCCAAGAACCTCTAGCATTTGTTAGTCTGTCTGTGTTTTTTTTAATTTGGGTTCATTTTTATGTTTCGGAATTTAGTGTGCCGTCCATTTTGCTGAACTAGTATACATTATTGTTTAGGGGCCAAATAAAGCCCGCCTACGGGTGCGGGTTTTTCTCGCTGGGTTGAAGACCCATTGGTAGCCTTGAGCTGTTTTCTGCTCTTTGGTCGGGTTGTTGTCTCTTTGACACATTTCCCGTTTCCATTCTCTATTCTATTATCACCACCATATTAAGTTCCCTTTGTGTACCAAAGCAGACTATTTTGACTGCCATATTTATGTCTTTTATCTTTAATGTTAATTTTTGTCAGGGGTTCTGTCTGCTGGGTGACGTTGACTGATTGGTATGTCATTGACCTTTCCTGTTATCCTTTTACATCTACTTTTTATTATTTTTCATTTATTCCATCATTATTTAAACACGTCATTACTCAATTATACATGGGAAATCTTGTCTGACCAGCAAATGTGCTCGACGAAGCATTGCATTCAATTAATTAACTAGAGGTTGACACTTCTGTTATTTCGCCGGATGAACAAAATGTACATTTTTAGAATAACTGATTTACTCTGGAAAACAGGAAACTGACAATATATAAGGTCAGGGTTACATTGGCACTAATGGTAAGAAATTCATACGGTTTCGTTCATATAACTTTCAATTCGTTATAAATGCGATTTTTTGCTACTCAACAATGTTAACACTTAACGTCGTAACAAATATCGAGTTTTTAGTTTCACTGTATATATCTATTCAGTGTAAAACGGCTTCAAATGTTGTAAATAAATTTGATGAAGTCAATATCGTGACATGGAGCATTTACTATATATTTCCCAGATGTGTTTTTTTTATAATATCTTTTGTTGTTGGTTATTGTAATGGTTCAACCCATAGGACTATCTAGCGAATCCCAACATACATATTGCTGACAATCGAGACCAAGATGTTAGAATTTATCATGTCATCAAAATTTAACCATAATCTGGACTATAGTGGATGACTGTCTCGGAGAATGCAGTGCTACTTCATGTACTTTTGCGTTAAAGACACGTTTGAGTAGATGTCCAAAGAGTTCCCTTTAAAATTCTCAACACTTTCCAGGTTTATTTAACTATGTTGTTGGTATTATTTTTATTTCTTCGTGTTGATTGATACATGTATGATACATGTCGGCCTGAACAAATGTCAGTTAATACCAAACTAGAAAGTGTAGAAGTGTCACAAACATGTTATTTTTCTGCATTTAAAGGGCTCAAAGAATGATAATTAACAGTAAATAACAAAGATAACAAAATCACACTGCAGCGTTAATATTCCATAGGAAACATTTTAATAAAAAAATTCCTTTGTAATGCCTAATGATGTAAGTTCATGTTAATTTTTTTTACATATGTTTCTGTTTGATGTAAACATTATCTTAATAGCACTTTTATACCACATGTATCTACTTTTTGGTTGCTCTCTTAATTTTAAATTTCCTTTGTGTGGATTTCGGTCTTACAGATATATCGCAATAATGAATCCGAGGGGTCACATTTTTTTGACAAGATCAAATATGATCACGAGGATGGAATTCCTTTATTCCACACCTTTCTGTATGAATGATTTATTTCTCTCACTACAGACCCACAAAAAATCAAAGAAATAGATCGAAAGTGAGAATGGCTGATGTACAAATTTCGTTCGATTGGTAAAATTATATATGAAATTTGACTCTTTTATATGGTTTTTTATTCATTTAGATATATATGACGTCATTTTGATTTTTTTACGACACGACAATCAATTGAGTGAGAATGGATGACTTGACAGAAAATTCTTTCTACAAAATGGCCGAAAAATCGTTCTTCAACGCCCAGGATTCTAGGGAAAACATTACACAATAATCTTAAAGGTCATGCGTAATTTGGTTTTATACTAAAATTTTGAAACTTGAAACCTAATGCTAAAAGGCAATCATTTGATTGTTTTATATTCACCATCAATATCTTTTTTCCAAATCTGTGGATTCGATGTTATCTTGACGTTTTTTCATTATGACGTCTGCGAAATATATTTTTGACGTGATTTTTTGTCTCGTGATGTTAAACAAGGATATTCCGAATAACTGTCTTACAATGTCCTAAAAGACCAAATTGCCTATTCAATTCTACAGGTGAATTTTGTTTAAAATTTTGTGTCAAGGTAATTTTTTGATATGGAGAATCAAATGACTGAACAAAATTATGGTGTCACCGGACTTTTTTTGTCTCCATAACAACTTTAATTTCATGCGTTTTCTCTATATTGCTGGTTTGTGGTACTTATTGGAAATAAACATGTTTTCGTAAAATATTTGGAACACAGACACAATGTTTTGACATGATGACCACATTATTCCAGTCTTTTGTTTTACGTGCTTAAATGTTTGAAATTTTAAGTTTTGATAATAAAAATAGTATTTTATTTACTTCCGCCAAAAAAATAACTCAGAAATGTGAAAACATTTTCCGCTATAAAAAATTTACAGGTCATTTTTTCCTCATATTTACCTATACTCGATTTGTTTTGTAAAAACAACAGCATGATAACGGTCTTTGTAAGGAGCTACTTCCGATTTTAATGCTTTTAATTTAATGTAACAAAAGAGTTATCCTCCCTTTGTTGAAGCTTATTAAAACACATTGTCATTGACCTAAAAATTTCTATAGCATGACAAGAAATAATTTAAAAATGAAAAACCTTAATTTTTTTAACGGGTTTGTTTTTTAGCGACTTCTCTACACTCTATACTACCATACCACATTCTCAATTAAAATATCGATTGAAACAACTAGCTTTAGGTAGAGAAAAGACTTATTTCGTTAGGAACCACTCTGATTCTGACAAAAAGTATTCTGAAGATGAAATTACAATCATGTTAGATGTTCTCATAGACAACATATTTGTTGAATTCGGCGGTCTAATTTTACAAAAAACAATCGACATCCCAATGGGAACCAACTGTGCTCCTCTCCTCGCCGATCTGTTTCCGTACTCATATGCAGCGGACTTCATTCGATGGCTTCTACGTGAAAACAAAACGAAACTAGCCCAATCCTTAAATTTCACTTTTCTTTATATAGATGACGTGTTGTCGTTAAATAACGATAAATTCCAATACTTTCTATATTTCATCTACCCCAGTGAACTTGAAATTTTATTTTTTTTTCGAAATAGACAATGAGGGACATCTGAAGACAAAACTTTATGACGAATGTGATGACTTCGACTTTCCTATTGTTAAATTTCCCTTCTTGAGTAGCAATATACCAGCATCGCCTGCATTTGGCGTCAACGCTTATCAGCTTATCCGATATTCAAGGGAATGCGTGAGTTACCATGACTTTCGACAAAGAGCATTACTGCTGTCATAAAAGCTTCCCAACCAGGGTTTTATCAGACATAAGTTGATGTCATCACTTAGGAAATTTTACGGTCGTCATCACGAATTGACCGTTACAGTGTTCCAATATCTAAGATGATGTTGGAAATGTTCCCACTGTCGTAACATTTCATGTACCCTCACCGATTTATGACTACCACCGGATTGACTTTGTTGAACTTCACGACGGTTGTCGTATACGGAGGAGGAACTAATTACCCTTCTGGAGCACCTGATTTCACTCCTGGTTTTTATAGAAGTTCGTGTTGTTCATTGTTTTTTTTAGTTTTCAGTGTTTATTTGTTGTGCTCTCGGTTCATTTGTCTTCCCGGGTTTTGTCTGTCTAATGAATTGTGTTTTTTTTTTTTATTGCTCCTTAGATATATTTGTCCTATTTGTTAAGGTAATCTGATTTTCCTTTATATCTGCTGGCTTTCTTCATTTTTTTATTTCCTTTTTTTTTGCAATACTAACCATTTTCTCTCAGTATAGGCTTCTTTATTGCTAATTATCTTGATTGTCTTCAAACTGTTCAGTTATCTGTTGTTTTCCGGTATGATATCAATTAGATGCTCTTGAAATAATTTCTCTGTCCTTTTCTTTTATATATTGTTATTTTTTCATGTTGAAGCTTATTAAAACATATTTTCATAGACCTCACAAATAAACAACAAAAGGTACAAAAAAATAAAATAGTCGAATAGGATATTGTATTTTCATATTTCTAAAGAATTGTACCGGGTGTATATTAATTTGCAGCTCTAGCAAGTAAAAACATAAATAGCATTGTCTGTTTGACGGAGGCTGTATAAATATATATATTCATTCTTTGTTTGAGTGCAAGTAATAGGCTTACAAAGAAAATACAAAGTACATACCATCCTAATACTTCAAGTATCCAAACAAAGTACAAATGAGTGTACTTTTATCAAATTGTGATGTTTCGTTATATTAAACAGTTTGTTATTCATCAAAAAGATATTTTTAATATTATATGTGTGTGTTTATAAGAATTATTTATGTATTAATGTATATTGCGTTGTCAGACTTGTCTAACATCCATTATTGAAAACCGTATCATGTCTTTCCTCTTGTACAAGTCTGTGTCTCAGTGAATGCATGTATTAGTATCGCTAACTTGCTCGAAAAGGAAATACTTAAAGATTCATAACAAAGATAAAACCCTGCCGACAAAAAATCAAGTTTTTACATCGTTAATATTCCGTCGGGAAAAAAACGTAAACAAAATCATTTGTATCATTTTACATTAATAGTTCCTTTTTCTGCTCTTTGTCTGTTTCTCTTTGATTTAAACTTATTTTTATTAATCTTTTGTAACACATGTGTTTTCTTTCTTTTTCTAGTTTTAAATTAGTTTGGTATTTGGATTTTGATATAATAGACATTCCTTTTTTTTTATCGTTTACATAAGATAACGTTTGGTATTATCTTTATACATAAAACTTAGTTATAAGCCAACAACGTTAAACTAAATGTACCAAAAGAAAATATCGTGTGTTCGTTAGATTTTCGTCAAACAGCAACATTTTTGCTTATCACAAAACCATAAGATCGATGTTTCTCTGGAAAAATTTGGCAGGTGCACAAATTCTGTTCCATACAATAACTTATTTGCTCTGTTAGTAGAACATTGTTACCAACTGGCTATTTTTAGCTATTTGTTTTATATTTTGAATGATATTTTTATCAAATCCTTATATATTAATTTATGGTTTCTTTAAAGGGAAAGGAAATGATGCTGATTTAAGGGTCATAATTAATGTAAATATACTTAAGAAAGTTAAAGCAAAAAAAAATTTAACTAAAAAATACTTCTAAGTGTATATTTTCACGTTTGTTCAAATGAAACATTTTGAATTTCCCGCTTCTGTGCGCGCAGACATATTATTGATTATCGTGACGTCACACCTTCTATTCCGGTTTACCTGTCCAGCCACTGTATCAGTATTTCTCCCATTTCCAAAATCGAAAAGAAAAAGTGAGAATTAAATTTAAACAAAATGGCAAATAATGAGAACCAGATGGGTTTAGTTGCATATAATTTTGAACCAGAACTAATGGAGGAAGAAATCGCCGAACGAAACAGGCAAACACAGTCAAATGCGTCAGCCGAAATCCAACCTCTCGAAGAATGGTGCCAGTGTGGGAAATGTCAACAAATGCCCGTCGAAGAATGTGTTTGTTGCCGAGACTCGGATCTTGTTTTGCCGAATTTAGAAGACCACGAGTGCATAACACTGCATGACAATTACGATATTTTAATATTAAATCCAGACGTGTTATCGATAGCGTACATCCAGATGATGATGTTCAAAGGACAACAAGGTCGAGCCCCCGACCAATTGAATAACAGGTTATTTTTTCCAAATGATCTTTGTTTTTTATACAAATAAACTACAACAACGTTATAGAATGTGATTCCTTCCTCAGTTCAGTTCATAACGTAGACCACTGAACAAACATACATTTACAGATGGGGGGGGGGGGGGGGGGGGGGGGCAATGCACACATCTTAAAGGGTCTTAAAAAAATGCAGACATTGTAATGCTATTTTTTACTGCTTTATGTTGAATTTGGATGAAAACATACATAATTGCGAAGTGCAGGAGCAAGTTCTATCTCTGTTTTATTTCTATTTAGGCCAAATAAAGATGTGTGTTTGGGTAAACATGTTAACATGCTGAAATAACGTACAGGATATAGGAAGGCAAAACGTTCTATTTGAATATTTTTTCCTGGTTTATATAAGGTAGACATCTTGAAATTAATACTGCTTCATGTATTATATCTGATGGTAGGGTTAACCTAAACACAGCTATATTTTTATTCAGCCTTGTGTGTTGAAACAATTCAGTTGAATGAGACAACACTCACATTCTTTAAATTTGTGGTTTTCTTATTTTATATTTAAATGTGCATGTTTTTGGCTTCAAGCTGAACTGACCAGACATGGTTTGTTGAAACTCATAAGCATGTACCGGGTAAAAATATGAATGAGGAGTAGACTTGAATCTAATGGCCAAGGAAAGTTAAAATCTTGCATTAGCTATGATTTTATATAATTTCCAGTCATTCTAGTAACTTGGGTTCCAATTGATGAATTTCAGTCGCTAACCGAGACATACATAATGTACCGAACCTTGTATCAGTCAACAAGTTTTAATGTTGAACATAAATTAAAGGCCAAGTGAATAAGCAATTTGCTTAACAGGTACATTGTAGTTGGCCTAAGTTCTAAGTTCCAGATACTCAATTGGAAAAAATGTTTTAAATGACATGTACACCCATTCACAGAATAAATCCGATGTTACACATGCATGCACCCATAAATCAGCATATTTTAATATATTTCCATGCATGTTTCGATACAATTGCAATCTGCTTGCAAATTGAAGTTTTTCTATGTATTGCAGGCAATCCCGTCTTGTCGCTTATAGGCAGTTTGTGTGTTGGATGTTGAGGGGTGAGAAACTTGGGAAAGGTAAAAGAGTGGTCATTCCTTCTTGTGTGGTGAAAACAATTAGAGAAGCATTTCCAGATGCAAACAATGACTACACAGGATTTAAGCTTGCTGTAGAGAGTGCTCGTGACCTTTTTCAGTAAAATTAAAGTTGTCTGTGCACATTTTAACAAAGAAAAAAACTTTGTACGAGATATTTTTATAGAAGAAAATAGACTGGAGGACAAAAATATTGCCAATTCTATATTCTGCATCTATTAGAATGTGATCACTGTTTTACCTGGCCTTCCTTAAAGGCAAATCTAAGTCTAATTAAAGTTTACCTGTGACTTAATAAAGGTCAACAATTTTTCTGGGTACTTTTGCTTCCTCCAATTCAATAATAAAAAAGATCCCCATGAAAAGGTTGGAATAAACCATTCAAAACAAATCAAAGGGGGCATGCCCCAACCAATTTGGTGAAAACAATTGTATCCCTAGTGACAGTTCTGTGCAAACCATTGCTTACATGTACGAAACCTTTGAAGGGCAATGACAGACATGTACAAGCATCTTTAAATTGCAGAATAAAAATTTTAATCACAAAACATACATCCAACAAATAAAATAGTAATCACAGCAGCTTACATCAGATTGTGCATTAAATAAATCACGAAATATAAATAAACAAATTATCTATCAGAATCAATAATAAGTAAGTTATTGATGTTTAGTGTTACCTTCACAATAATTCAGTTACTGAATACAGGTTAATTATTACTCGCTGGATGTTAAACATCAAACAATCAATCATATTTATGGTACGAGAGACCCCGAACTGCAAATGTTCTGTTTTCATATTTATGGTACATGTATACCATATTTTAAATGTTAATACAGACTCATTAAAAATAACCCCCCGGGGTATAGAAATAGAACCCAGCTCCTCCGGCTTTTGGTGTGGAACCCCTGGGGCGTTCGTGGTTGTGCAGGTGAAAAAAAATGCACAACCAACGTCCGTCTGAAACGAACACTTAAATGCGAGGTCCCGTGTTTGGAGAATGCCACGCTCTCTGCATAGGTGGTCCATAGGTGGCCCGTTGCAAGGCTAAAATTGTCCGACCCTATCCATTGTAACCTCTTTTTCCAGTGGCAGTCAAAATTATCTGCCCATTTGCCTATCCCATTGCCCCATATTGATGCATTGCTTGAAAACTTGTTCACGTCCTGAATATAGCTGAAATATTGCTCACTGAATGTTAAACAATAACCAATCAATCAATCAATGTAAACTTGTTCATGTCCTGAATATAGCTGAAATATTGCTCACTGGACGTTAAACAATAACCAATAAATCAATCAAATATGGAAAGGTTAATATACAAAGTTTTAAGATAATTTAAATCTTGAACAAAGATTCTGAATCATTTCAGCTTTCGATGGAGCAGGCACAGGTGCAATGTTTCCTTCATCTGACCTTTCTTTTACTGGTAGTGCAAAAGTATCCTTCTGAACAAGTACATTCTCCATCATGGCAAATACCCACTGATACGATTTCTCCCTAAATATAGGCTTTGCTACCCACTGTCCAGTTGCTTTTGGACATACTAATTTGTATGCTTTCTCTCCATCTTTGTTTATTTTTTGTCCTCGATTTTGATTTAAATTGTGATCAATCACAGCCAATGCAGTTCTTGTCCACATTTGATCGGAATCAAATTCCTGACGTTTTGGTGTATATTTCAACATCAAACTGTGAAACACTTCTAAATTGCCAGTGTGACAAAATTCGTTTAACTGACGAATATCCTTCCTAAGTCGCTTATCAAGAATAATTTCTTTTAGTGCTTTGTGTGCCTTTGAATCTTTGATCAGCCATTTCTTTGTTTCTGCCACTTCCGGTTGTATTGGAGTATGAGCACATTGTGTAAAAACTTTACCATCAAAAGTATGCTCATTTACAATGTGATTTACTATTGATATCCAACTTTCTTCCAGAAAATTTTTATCCCCACCGCAATTACTTGCACACCACCATAAATGATTGCATACAGATTTAATCCATACATTTAAGTCCTCACAACCTTTTACTTTGGCCTTTGCTGTCAGTTTTTTCTTGACAGATTTACATAAATGCCATACATCAAACTGATGTTGCACATCTGAATACTCCTTATTCATAATACTGCGTATTTGAACATGACGATCTGTGGCTAATATTTCGATTTTAAATCCCTCATTAAGTAAATAAGTCATACATCTTCTAAATCCTTCAACTTCCATTTTTGAAGAAGAGCCAGTTTCAGTCACCTTGACTACAACAAACATCACAATATGTTGTGTATCAATGTCAAGTAGTGAATAAGTACAATATTTAGCACTAAAACCAGGGGAATCACACCGTCCATCACCAGCAAGTCTTAAAGGTCTATTTTGCTCCCTTATTTTCTTTAGTTCAACATCTTGCAGTAAAGACCAAGTGTGATTTACGACGGGCATTAAACACTGTCTTTGGATTTTGTTATAGGTTGTGTGGGAAATAAATTTTAAGTTCAAAAAATCTGCGTACTGTGATATGTGGCTGTAAGTTTGCCCACAAAAAAGAGTTGCTGCACTAACTAAAAGGTTGCCAACTGGCATCTTGCCAAGAAATGGTTGTGAACTCCATTTTATTATCAAATGGCCACTTGTACAGAAAACAGAGATTGTAATGACCGAACCATCAGATAAGTCTTTCAAGGTGTCATCTGGATCTGCTGGACAGTCACAAATGCTACATTTTAATTTGTTTATCAAATTTGTGATAGCGCTTTCAAAAACAATAAATTTATTTTCTTTAATATAAAGTTGTTCAGGTGTATATTGGATAGGTTCTATACAATCGTCTTCACTTTCAGTTGGATCCGATTCAACTATATAATCAGCATCTCCATTGTCATCTTCGTGTGTAAGACTTACGAAAGACTGGTCCAAATCGGATTCCGATTTCACTGGTGAACAAGTTAATTCTGTACATTTCTCAAAATTTATCTTTTCAGGAGTAGATGTAACAAAATTTGGTGTTTTTGTGTGAACTTGTGATTCTTTCGGTATGACTGGAATTTCTTCGAAAACTTTATAGTAGCTATGATCTCTTACAGTTAAACTTTTATGTCCTTTAATCCTTTGACAAATTTCGCATGGATGACCACATGGAAGAATGTCTGATACATTTACCAAAGGTATACATGTAGGATCCTCCGGAACATCAATATTCTGAAATTATAAAAAGTACACTTCAATTATTCAAATTACATTTTTAGTACATTTGAACATTTGATACATGGGAAATGGGACCATGTTAAGACAACTAAAACAGCATACTATTCAAATATATCTAGAAATACATGTAGGACATGTAGGCCCATAGAAAATTAAAGAAAAAAGTCTGATCACAAATAATTAGTTTAATTATACATGTAATGTTCACTAAAAACTTTGATTATTTAGTTAAATTTGATTAATGAATTTTAATTAAAGAATTATTTATATCAAAAGGTAAGGCCAAAAAAAATATCCGTGTTTCCTCTAACCCTATTTTTTGTGCCTATGTATACCCTAAAGTTTTTTTGACATTTTGGAACAAGCACTATTAAGTCATGTTGTGTCCTCTGTATAACCTAGGTAAAAAGTTCAAAAATAAAAATTTTGCCTACCTACCTACCCTAATTTTTTTTCAGTATGTTAGTGGAAACACAGGTATTTTTTTTTGGCCTAACTTTAGAAACAAGTGAATCAACAATTAAGCTGGGAGTGTGAACAAAAATTATCAAACTTCTTTGATATATTTATTTTAATTGACAGTACAAAGCAAACTTTTTTTTAAATCAGTTTTATACATAACCAATTTCCTGTTGAGCAAATGGATCCAAGTTGATGAAAGTTTTGTTTGTACAACAATTCATACTTTAGTTGGGCCTAACTTACCCTAATTTTTCCAGTATGTTAGTAGAAACACATATGTTTTTATTTGTAAATGTTAATCTTTAAGTCATTCAGAAAAAATATTGTCACTGAACTTGGCTTTTCATGCATACACGTACCAACAAGGTAAACTTTTTCAAGTAAAAATAAATTGATTGATTGAATAGGGTTTTTACGCCACTTTCAACAATATTTCAGTTATATCGTGGCGACCAGTTTTAGTGGTGGAGGAAGCTGGAGTGCCCGGAGAAAACCACCGACCTTGGGTAAGCAACTGGTTAACTTTATCACATGCGGATGTGAGTCGAGTGCACCTTTTTTTGTAATTGCCCAAAGCGGGGATCAAACTCGCACCGTATTGGTGATAGGCTACAGTGATGTATACTGGTAGATGCGACCAACTATCTAGACCACTTGGCCACCCAGGCCCCAGTAAAAATAAAATAACATTGCGCATGATGCATGTAAGTGGAAAAACATGTATAATATTACATGTACGTATGTACATGTAGCTCGCTAGATTTCATTTAGCCCAAATAAGACATTGTGAGAATATTTATATATATATTTGGCTTGTAGAAATTTTGGAATGGGACCCAACCTCTGATTTTACAGATCGCCACCAATATTTAGTTGATCTTTACATACAATCTATTTATTCTTACCTCACATGAATTGGAAACTTCAACTAACTGCTGAGGACTTCCAGATGCATCCGTGGTAGTTCGAAATTTCTTTGGTCTAGTTGCTTTGCTTTTGCTTTCTGAGCCTTTTCTTTTAGTGGGTACTGTCTTTGTTGTAACCTCACAATGAGATTCTTTCTCTCCTCTTACACAGGATGTCAAGCTACTTCTAAGCTGAAAAAGTAATATAATTTAAATTGAGTGTTGTTTGTGTGCTACAGTCTAAAATCAATAATCAAATATACAAATTTAAGCATGGAAATACATTTCTAAAGTACAATATAAACACTTGCTAAACAGAATTGGACAATCATACATGTAAATAAACAATTACTCTTATATACCATGATGTCGAAAATGCAATCAGATACCCTGCATTATTCATCCTTTATCATAAGATAAGGTAAAATTCCTGAGAGACCCTACCCCTAAAATATTGAAAGCTATCTTTTTGCATTGATCGTAGGATCATGGTATAAATATACACCATTGGGCTAACGTCCTCCGGGGTATAATTATTACAATTTACATATTACATATCCACAGTTGTGCAGTTATTCAGGATGAATATACATGTACTGACTTATTAACTAATAGATGTAGTATAATGATCCAAGTTTACATTGTCATTTAGCTACATGTAGTCTATTCAGGTTGTCTACATCAATGTGTCAAATTAAGAATGGTTTGTGGTCAAGAATGATTCATTTTTTGTGTGTATAGCAATCAATAAACAATATAAATGTATACGTAAAAATTATGCGAACAAGGATTCTTCCCCTGCAAGAAGGCCTTTCCTTTCTGGATCAGTGTCAAATATGGGATAGAGCTTCATCACCACCCTCCCCCTTCCTACCAAATTATGAAATACACATGTAGGAATTGTCGGTGCATCGTGTACATGTATATTGCTGAATTTGCTGTGGGAACTATAAATTGTAAATTAACAGCGTAAATAATATATGGTGCCTGCCCATACTTTCCATGTAACGAGCGTATTTATAATATTCATTTCAGTGACACAATCAAGAAAAAAAAGGGGGGGGGGGGTCATTGTGTAACACTGTCAAAGTCTTGAATGTTTGGTTCAGACATGTCAGATGAAGGGTTTCACATATAATAACTACCTGTGCTTTTTTCCTCTTCTCGAGTAACAGTGATGTGGATTTCCTTTCCTTAGGACGTCGATCAACTGTACCAGGACCTGGTTTAACTATTGTTGGTATCGATCCTTCCTTCAGAACTGGTTTTGTTTTGAAACCTAACGACTCTGCGATTTGATTTCTATCAAAACATGTTTCCTCGAAATGATCCTCACAGACGACTCTACTTTTGCTCCAAACAAAAGTTTCAATGTTCAGTTTATCGTTACGCAGGTGATCGATCCATAATTTACAGAGTCTCCTTTTCTCGCTAGACTTTAATGGGTCCGGAATTTCAAAAAAACTCTTCGCACATTTCCCTCTTGTATTGGTACAATTGATTGCTTGACATGAAGGCATAATTAGGAACAAATTTCAATAACTTTCAATGAACTTCGTGTCAGGATACAAACCGGAATAGAAGGTATGACGTATGATTTGATACTTTTTGTGCTCTTCACTACGAAAGAGCTCTACAATATGTCAACTCGCGGTAACTGGCGGGAAATTCAAAATTTTAACTTTAGAACTGTGTGCGTTGGTCATATACGGGGGAAATGACAAAACATAATTTGTAAATTTTATTTTTATGAATAATACTTTTAACTGAACCCCAAAAATACGGTGGGTTTCCTTCTCCTTTAACTGAAGACGTCGGGCAACCCGAACTACGCAATTCTATGTGAGAAATCATGTAAATCGGAACTGTAGGTAAGAAACAAATCATTCAATCTCATCCGGGCAATACGTTTGCTGGATGAAGCGTCAACTCAACGGATGAACGTATACGTCATAGTTTGAAAGGCTAACACTTCTATTATTTCAGATGATGAATAAAACGTACACTGTTAGTATAAATCACTTTCTATTTGCACTGGAAAACTGGAAAATAACAATATGTAAGATAAATCGTGATGTTTCGTTCATATACCTTTCCATTCGTTATAAAAAGCGACTGTTTGCCACTTAATAGTCTAGTAACAGTATGAAAAGTTGATATTTACGAAATCTTCACTTTGACTATAGTGTGTGACTAATTACTTGTTATGTTAAACACACCTAACCTAAGACTAAATTATCCGTCCCTACCAAATTCCCAGGTTTGATTGATCATGTGATTTGTCTTTTATAGATTTTCGTTATTCACAAAAGAAAACGTCGTATGGTCATTAAATAGTCGCCAATAGCATCGGTTTTGCTTATCACTTAAGTATAAAGGACACCTAACCTAACGCTAAATTATCCGTCCCTACCAAATTCCCAGGTTTGATTGATCATGTGGTTTGTATATTATAGATTTCCGTTATTCCCAAAAGAAAAGATTGTATGGTCATTAAATAGTCGCCAATAGCATCGGTTTTGCTTATCACTTAACATTGCTTAAGTGTAAGATTTCTTTTTCTCTGGAGATACTCCGCAGATGCACAGAATTAAGTTCGGTACACTGACCTTTTTTTTGTTGTATTAGTATTATATTGTTTCTAAATGGTTATGAGATTCGTGTTGGGCTGTATTGTGTCCGAGCTTGGCCGTGAATCTAAACCACAGACTTACAGAAATATAAATAACTAGCAAATATTCCGACGTTGGGCATTTTTAACTGTTATCCTTTTTTATTTTGTTTTTATTGTGCATTTAGATTTGTTCGACTTTTGTCTTTTAAATTTTGTGTTCGTTCCATACTTCTTTAACGGCTCACCAATTCCATTTATATTCCTTGTAGGTTTTAAAAACACAAAATGGTCATATATTTAAACAAAATCACACATTTATTTATAAACAAACATTCTTAATATTTTTAGTTTCCATTGCATTACAGTTTGCATCTCTAACAAATAACCTTTGCAGAGATATATCACAATCCGCTTTTACTTTTTGGCCCTTTAATTCCTCAAAATGCAAAATAAAAGCATGCTGAGCATTACAGTTTGCATCTGTAACAAATAACCTTTTCACAAATATGTCATAACCCACTTTTACTATAATTAAACTATTTGGACCCTTTTAGAGACCTATAGCCCCTTAAACTGAAATTCACAAATTTCTTCAATTTTGTTCTTAATTTTAGAAATAATAGGCTTTTTCTGTTTCGGCCCTTTTTTGTCCCTCCCAGCCCCCTTTAAAAAATGGAATTCCAAAACCTTATTGCGTATCTACAGTTGGTAAGCAACAATGTGGCAACAATAAAAATGATTTAAATTCAAAAATGAAAGGGAAGTTCACGTCACAAGGCTCCTTGTATAATTTTGCCCTTTTTGGTCCCTCCAAGGCCCTCTTTTAAAAATTTGGAATTCCAAAACCTTATTGCACTACTGCAGTTAGCAAGCAACAATATGACATAGTTATTTTAGTAAATATGCTTTTTTCTGTTTCGGCCCTTTTTGGTCCCTCCCACCCCTTTTAAACACATAGGAATTCCAAAACCTTATTGCGCATCTACAGTTGGTAAGCAACAATATGGCAACAATAAAAATGGTTTAAATTCAAAAATGAAAAAAAGAGTTCACGTCAGAAGGCTCCTTGTATAATTTTGCCCTTTTTGGTCCCTCCCAGGCCCTCTTTTAAAAATTGGGAATTCCAAAACCTTATTGCGCTTCTGCAGTTAGCAATATGGCACCAAAAAAATGGTAAAAATTCAAAAGTGAAGGAGGAGTTTGCGTCACAAGAAAGTGACCGCAACGACAATATGCCCGAACTTTCATTCGAAAGTGCGGGTATTAAAACAAGCTTGAACGTTTGTCAACGTGTTTGTTACGGGGACCTGATCTTCCTTTATATCTGTTTGTTTTCTTCATTTTTCATTTTCTCGTTCTTGAACTAGTAATAATTTTTTTCTTAAGAGCATTACGGCCTTGTTTATTGTCAATTATCGTGATTTTCGTCAAACTGTTCAGTTATTTATTATTTTTTTTCGGTAGGATGTCAATTAGATTCTCTTGATGTACTGAATGTACTGAATGACTGTCCCTGTCGTTTCTGTTATCTATTATTAATGTTCTTATTTTCAAGCTTATTAAAACATATTGTCATTGATCTCACAAATAAAAAAGAAAAGGTAAACAAAAGGTGAAATAGTCGAATAGGAGTTTGTAGATTCATATTTCTATAGAATTGCACAAGGTCTAATCTAATGAACAACACTGTCATGTAAAAACATAAACATCTCTTTCTGTTTGACAAAGGCTGTTTTAGAATATTTCTATTCATTTGCTTCTTTTGTATGACGGACATTGGCTTGTGACTGATTTGATATATTTATATTGCGTAGAAAATGAACTCTAATTAAGGGGTTACCCAACACTTCGACTAAAATAGATTTGGCTAGTTTAATTTTCATAAAATTTTAACGAAATATTTACTTTGACTGTTGACAAAAATATAAAAATTCAATAAATTTTAACCACACAATTTACGGGAATAATTTGATTGGATATATAGCAGTTTGACAAAGACTACTTTTTATCATTTAGAAGCTTCATTTCTCTTTAATAATAGTATGTTATTAAAACGTTCAGCTGATTTTTAAAGAGTTAACTCCCTTAGGTGTTGTGTACCCCCTTAAGTCTTTGTCTAGCTACAGTCACCATTTTTGGGAAATAAAATATTTTTAACTCCCAATTTTAATTTTTTTTATCTTCAATTGGCATTTCCGTATTGTTTAATCTTCCTGTCTCGATTCATACAATGTCTAAATTTTCAGATGAGATCAAGATAAAAAGACCGAATTAAGATTTAGTGCCTAGCAGTCAATATCAATATCACAGCTGGTCTTGACCGATAATGGTTGATTAACTGCATAGCCACTTGATCTTCCATTTTCTTGTTATATATCTAGGGGTTTTATGAAAATTATTCTGTATTGAAAATGTCAAGAAAATTGTTTTTTAAAAAGACTAGAAAGGCCGCTTAAGACAGGAAATAGGTTTCCCGGTACGTTGATCCATGTTAGGACGCTTCTTTTACCATGATTGTCGCTTGATGACGTATTGTAATAGGCCTATACACTGGAATATCCCTAAACCGTCACCCTAAAAACTTGAATAACCAGTAAACCTAAGGTTTTATTTTGGTTCGGAATTTAGGCCTATATATTCAAGTAAACAAATCCTCGAACAACCCCACCTCTCTGAATTCCGAATGCAGAGGTAATTTACGTCTAAAACATGTTCATTCCTGGCAAATCGGTTTTTCGCACATTTCTATGTGTTTGGGACAGTCATATTCCGTGTGAGACACCGGTGTGAGATTCATGCATCTCACATCACATGACCTACCTTGACGTAACAATGCAAAAAAATATCACGTCAAAATGCTAGAACGTCAGAAAACACACAACTTCACACAAATGGTACGGCAACGTCGAAATTAACATCGCTTCAATTGGAAAATCCCTGAAGCTCAACCTAAAAGATATCGGTATAAAGTTTTATACCTTTGGTACAAAACCTATAAGTTTTATACCTTTGGTACAAAACCAAAACATATACGATCTTCTCTAATATGTAACTTATTTTGCACTAGGTTGTCTTGTTTAACATTTTCTAGCATTAGAAACTCGGCAAGCCTCGTTTCCGACTGGAAAATGTGAATCCTCGGGTGGAGTTATCCCATCTAACATCTTAGACCATGACTGATTATTATAATCTCTCATTTGTCTTAGTGATTGGTGCATTTTGTTTATAAATTATATTTTCGTATTATATGGAAAACTGCTTGTAGTAATTTTGTTGAATATTTGTAATTATTACTCTTCATGTACGAATCTTCCATTAGAATTGCAGTTCTGTTATTTTCGCGTATTTTTATAAAGAATAAATAGCGTTGAAGTAATATGCGTCGATATTACACGCTTAACGGGAAAAATATATATCATTATTATTATTACTCTGAATGTTTTTACTGAATGATTTGAAGCAAAGACCAGCTCTCTGACATCACAGGTAATGCGAATTTTGTGGAGTTATCGATTCTTTTTCGTGACCTGGTCTTTGCTTCAAATCATTCAGTAAAAACATTCAAAGTAATAACAATAATATTGTGTTTTCCATGTAATATGCCCAAATATGTCCCAAGGTTAGGAGGTATAATGCACTCCCCTTCGGGTCGTGCATTATACCTTCTAACCTTGGGACATATTTTGGCATATTACAAGGAAAACACAGTATTATTGTATAATTATCGTTTCCGGTGCCGTTTAATGCTATTCATGTAACGTGGTTTATTCTATCGATAATAGCGCTATCCCCTTGTTTTTTGTGTTTTGTTCGTGTTTTATACACCGAGAGAGTGTATATCAACGTTTCTGAACCTGACATTTATCTATCTGGATTGTTCCTGTATATTGAGGTTTTTCGCATTGTTAGCTGAATCATGCCGGTCAGTTTTTACTAGTGGTGAACTACTTGGAAAGAACCATCGCTTTGTGACAGGAAAACTGGAAAATCTTGTCAAATAGGAGTCAAATACACCTCGCTACGAATTTTATTCAAACGTACAACCTCCGGGTTAAGAGGCTAGTACATAGACTACACGGTCACTACATTCTCTCATCCATTTGGTAATGTTTAACTGTTTGTCAAAATGATTAATATATTGACTTTTTTAATATCAACTTCGTGGCCGATCCCATGATCTCTGTCTAAAACATGGATAATTTGAAAATGTTTAAATCTATACTCTTTACCTACAGTTAGCTAATTTACAGACTTAATCATTGATCGTAGTTAATACAGTAGCCTAATAAGGTCTTCTGATAAATATACCATGTTCTCCATAAATTACATGCCAATATTTTCATATTCAACTAAACTAGATATTTTCCATTTCCATCGCATTTCCCGATAAAAATAAGAAATTATAATTACAGGATAAATTCAAAAATGTAATTGCATTGTCTGAAAATAGACAGTGTAATTTGTACACCCCGCGAAACTCGCATTTCTATCATTTTCTAAGGCTATTACAAATAAACTTTATATTTTCCAACAATTTGAATACATGTATATTGTATATATCCAAACCTCAAAAATATTGATATTAAAGAAGAAAAACATACATAACTAATATTAACTAGGTTTATATGTTTTTTGCAAACATTTACGATACTTTTTACAGCAGCGGATGAACTGACCCAATACTAGAAATATATATTGATTATTGTCTGTAATATAGTATAAGTTTTTTTCATTTCAATAGCCTATATGACATAATAATTCAAATAACTCACATCTGGGGCGTGTTACTAGGAAGATTGATTAGTCTAAATGTATTTGCATGTCTATTATCAGGAAGCTCAAACTAAAATTGTTAACAGCCGGCGATTCCAATCGAAAGAATTAAGGCACAAATTTTTCACAGCATTCGTTCAGTCAGAAAGCTGTGGGTTGCCTAATAAGACTACTTTATATTGGTTTGACTGTTTTAACTCTGTTTAAGATAAACAGACAATTTGTATTTCTTTTTCTAAATAACTAGCTTAGAACGATTGTTTGTTATATAATGCAGAAAAGTTAATTATCACTGTGCTTTGAATAAACATTTGAGCAATTCATGTGTAAGTTCGACAATTTGAAAGTTGCAAGCCGACGTCCACCATACTGTAGAACCGATTCAAATATAAAATGACTGAAGCCAAAAACAACAAAAAAAACAACAACAGAACAACAATAAAACCTCGTTAAACCTGGCTAAAAACTGCAAGTTACTCTTGTCTTTTATCTTTGGATGATCATTTTGAAACTCCTGGGACGATTCCTCTGCATGGTGGACCCTAAGTTCCCGAGGGTATTCGACAACACAGTCGTCAGACTTGTGTGACATGATTATTCATTGATTTGTTACATAAATTACCAGTATTTAGCAAAATTCAAAAATTTCATTCCTTGTATTGCACATGGTAGACTCCCTTACCTGAAATTTGGTTTCCTATTTCGGTATTTTTGGTTATGGGTACTACTTCTTTAAAAATAAGTTTGGTTTTTGGTCTTACAAATGTTTCGGTTTTAATGCTGCTGATGAGAGGTAACTCCTTGAAATGCGCCGTATACAATATAGTATAAATTTACTATATCTAATATTAGTATCTTTGGATTGTTATTTTGAAACACCTGGGACGATGGCTCTGCATGGTGGACCCTAGGTCCTTGAGGGTATTCGCCAATCCAGTCGTCAGACTTGTCTGACATGATTATTCATTGATTTGTTACAGAAATTACCAGTATTTAGCAAAATTCAAAAATAATAGAAATACTAAGGGTTCATTCCTTGTATTGCACATGGTAAATCTCCTTAGCTGAAATTTGGCTTCCTATTTCGGTATTTTTGGTTATGAGTACTTCTTGTTTTAAAATAAGTTTGGTTTTTGGTCTTCCAAATTTTTCGGTTTTAATGATGCTTGTGAGAGGTAACTCCTTGAAATGCGTCGTATACAGCATAGTATAAATTTACTATATCTAATATTAGTATCTTTGGATTGTTATTATGCAGGTTGATTTGAAGTTTCTCCACAAATCGTAAGCACAAATGCTATTGTTTTGACAACATATTCGTTGAATTTGGCGGTCTAGTTTTTCAAAAAACAATCGGCATTCCAATGGGGACCAACTGTGCTCCTCTCCTCGCCGATCTGTTTCTGTACTCATATGAAGCGGACTTCATTCAAGGGTTACTACGTGAAAACGAAAAGAAACTAGCCCAATCCTTTAATTTCACTTTTCGTTATATAGATGATGTGTTGTCGTTAAATAACGACAAATTCCAAGTCGTTCTACATCTTATCTACCCCAGTGAGCTTGAAATTAAGGATACTACAGATACACCAAAGTCCGCTTCATATTTGGATTTCTTTCTTGAAATAGACTTAAGGGACGTTTGAAGACAAAACTTTATGACAAACGTGATGACTTCAACTTTCCTTTTGTTAATTTTCCCTTCTTAAGTAGCAATATACTAGCATCGCCTGTATATGGCGTCTACGTTTCTCAGCTTATCCGATTTTCAAGGGCATGCGTGGGTTACCCTGACTTTCGACAAAGAGGATTACTGCTGTCACAAAAGCTTCTTCACCAGGGTTTTATCAGGGATAAGTTGATGTCATCACTTAAGAAATTTTACGGTCGTCATCATGAATTGATTGACCATTACAGTGTACCAATATCTAAGATGATGTTGGACCTGTTCCCACTGTCGTAACCTTTCATGTGCCTCCACCGATTTGTGACTTCCACCGGATTGACTTTTTTGAACTTCACTACGGGTGCCGTATACGGAGCAGGAACTGCTTACCCTTCTAGATCACCTGGGTTCACTCCTGGTTTTTATAGGAGTTCGTGTTGTTCATTGTTTTTAGTTTTCTGTGTTTATTTGCTGTGCTTGTGGTTGTTCGTTTGTCTTCCCGGGTTTGTCTGGATTACGTTTTTTTGATTGCTCCTTAGGTATTTTTGTCCTTTTTTGTTTTTGTTTACTAGAGTGAAATGTACTTTATAAAGGTTTATCAGATGGTCTTGGTTTGTACGGGTTTTAATTTTTTTTCACATTTTGGCATTTGGAATTTCTTTTAATAGATGTTTTTCTCACCATTTTGCACACATATTATCAAGGATGACACATGCAGGTGAAATTAATAAATGAATATTCCCAAAGTGTGCTATGTTAATGCTATCTTAGTTGACCGTCCGATTTATATGACACAACTTCGAAAGAAGACCATCTTGAGTTGAATTTGAAATGAATGTCAAATAACACTAAAACAAGTAACACCAAACTGATCTGAAAAAAAAGATTTGATGAGATGTCATTTAAAGTTTGAGAAACACATTAAGTAAAAGAACGAATATTTCCAATTATCACTTGCTGGAAATTTAATAATGTGCAGTAAATTTATTAAGCGATTTTTTTTTCAACTAGACCTATTTGTAATGCGTTGGACCAGGCGTATAGTTCAATATTGGATATAATTTTGAAGGAGGGAGGCTCAAGTATATTGGATCCAGGTTGATCTATCTTGTAAGGAACTAGTTTTTTGGCATTTGTTAATGTATTTTAAGTAACAAAAGCCATGTTTAGACGTAGGTCGGGATGAACTGAAACATCTGAAAGGTCAAGAAGTGAGACAAATGGGTATAAATTTATTCCCTGCAATAAAATATTTATTAAACGAAAATATATCCGTCCGAGTGGTAAAATAGAATATCAAAAACACACACAAAGATTCCATACTGAGTTTCTGAATACTAAAATATTATTGAAAAAGTACGTACTCTTTGGAAAGTCTATATCCAGCTGCACAAGTCGTTGACTTCGGTTTATGTCATGTCTATGTGGCGAGATGCTATAAAAATAAATTCAAAAGACTCCCTACTCTTTCCCAATTCGTAACTTTTTATCGCCCACTGTTTCTTAGAAATTGTATTTACGTGATGGTTTTACCATAAACATGATAAAGTCAAAGACAGATGCCACGTGACGTATACATTTCGCGTTAAATTAACTTTAAAGTAAATCGTATTCTACCTTTTCAATATATATTTCCATAATTTTTTCCCATTTCTGTTTAATGCGACTGAATGGCGTTTACCTGCAGGTGTGTTTGCTTCGAATACAGAAAAGCACAAAACAAACTGATCTAATGAATACAAAGAGGGACAAATATGGTGAATAAAACGTTTTTATTTTTATTTTTTACACCGCTACACATGTTTAATGTTTTGAATTAATTTCAGGGAGTCAAATATTTTCTTCTTTGGTATAACATTTGTGATAATTTTATGTTCATTTTTTTTTGTCTTTTGCCCAACCGTTCTTTTCTTAGTTGATTTGTTCTTAGTTAATTGACACGCGTAAGAACTTCTGTTTAAGAGAAATTTCTGAAGGTTAGAATATCGCACATTTCATATTTAAAGTTCTGATAAGTAAAGTATGGAAATACCAAATAGATATTCGAAGTAGGGAAAAATCGAAACAACATACACACTCCGGAGAACAACGGAGACAAGACCAAAGCAATACATGCACTACAATTTAAAACTAAAAACATATGAACAACATGGACCCCATAAAAAAACCCGGGTAGATAACTGCAAAATATAACCGATGAAATTGGAAAGTATTTCATGAGGAAATGGATGTTCCCTTGCAGTAGCAAGTACTGCTTACTTATTTAAAGAATCCTAAAATAAGGATAAATTTAACGACGAGTGCCGTATACGGAACAGTAACTGCGTACCCTTTCAGAGCACCTGGGTTCACTCCTGGATTTTATAGGAGTTCGTGTTGTTCATTGTTTTTTTTTCTGTGTTTATTTGTTATGCTTGTGGTTGTTTATTTGTCTTCCCGGATTGGTCTGTCCAATGGATTACGTTTTTTGGATTGCTCCTTTGGTGTATTTGTCCTTTTGAATTTAACAATCATACTGAATAGTCATTTTAAACTTTTTACTAAATAGTTCAGAAAACATATTACAATATACATTTTTACGTGTATTTGACACATCTCTATTTTTAAAAGCAATGACATCGGTAGTTCACCGACAGTAATGCCAAACAGTGTAATAATAATGAAAGAAGACTGGATCGGGTTACTGTACATGCTATATTGAAGCCATATAAAAATCCAGTTACTATAGAGTAGCCGATTTAAGCATCAGAGCTCTTACAAAAATTTCCATATTTAACACCTAGAAAATCAATCGATCGCTGTTCGAGCCAATATTAATATCAAACTTTGACATTAATTTAATTAAAATCTGTTGAGACATTTAATTTAAATTAAAATTTTCTAAACGCAATACACTGAAAATCTCGACCTTTTTGTAATGCATTAGAGCAGGCGTAGAGTACCCTATGGATATAATTTTGAAAGGGCAGTTATAAGTCCATGTGACCCAGGTTGACTTAGCTTGTAAGGAACTGGTTTATTGGCATTTGTTAATGCAATTTCAGTAACAAAAGCCATGTCTAGACCAAGGCTGGTATGAATGGAAGGATTTGAAAGGGTAAGAAGAAAAATACATGGGAAGGAGCAGAGCTGCATTTGGTGTTTTTAGTTATAAAGTCATAGTGGAATCTTAAAAAGGGAACAAATTATGTCTCAATGTAAATTCAAGACGGCCTTTATCGCGAAATGTTTAGATATCTTTCCTTTTAACGATAGTTGAAAATAGCATTGGTCAGGGGAACGAATACAAAGACAACACCCAAAACAATGTTAAAAATACAACAAATGTCACCAAAAAGACACACTGCCAAGAAATGCGTCGTATACAGCATAGCATAAATTTACTATATCTAATATTATAGATATCTTCAGTTAGATTTCACGTCTTGCTAGAATTGGCACTTTATTCTTCTTTCAACATATGAGGTACAGGAAACAGATCCACCAGGACATGATTGGATTGTTTTTAAGATTTTAATTGTCAATTTAACCCTTTATAAACTGTCAAAGACTTAATCTGCGTGTGGTTGGAATGATCTCAGTTGATGATTGGCTGAGGCAAAAGGTCATTTATCAGAATCGATTGATAACATCACAGAAACATATAAACACACTGCACATGTTAAGAGAAAACAATCGACAAACTCCGCAGGTAAACGAAGGCAAGACCAAAACAATACAAACAATTCATTTAAAAAACAACACATGAACAACATTGACCCCAGCAAAAACCCGGGGGTAGACTCAAGTGCTTCGAAAGAGTAAGAAGTCTCTGATTCCTGCCGTACACATGCTATGCTGCCCATGTCAAATCCGGTATGAGGAAGAGACAACATCAATGGAACAGGCCCATTTTCATTTGGGAAACGGTTTTTACATACCTGTCAACCAAGTCATGATGACGTCCATAAAACTTGAATAAGGATGACTGCAACTAAGGAGCAACATACCCCTGTTTGAGTAACTTTTCTGTCAGAAGCCCGCTCTGTCCAGGATGTCAATGTATATGTCCCAAGCTCCGGAATAAGGAATGAGTTGTGAAATATACACTCCATATGACGGCGTTCTAGAATGTTAAAAAATGGGAAATTGACGAAAGTCAAAGTGATCCCGTTTGTCGTAAAGTGTCTAATGTTAAAATCCCCACCGAGTCAATTGCAATTCATTAATTTGACCATCTCCATTAGATTAGTCCGATCATAAAATTTCGTAGATTTGTATAGAAACATTGTGTTTCAAACCAGTCCATATTTTGTGATATTGCACGGTGAATTATTTTGAGTAACAGGTGATTTCTAATTCATGCTCCTTAAAGTTAAATATAATAAAACAATTATAGCACTTCCCTGTCGTGCAGTTTCATGTTTTATGGACCACATTAAACATTATTGCCCGCGACCGTAAGCCTTGTTCAATATTGCTGAGAAGTGGTCAATAAAACATGAAATTGCACTCCGTAAAGTGCCATAATTGTATACAATCCACTGGTAACAATGTCCGAATCTATATTTAAATCGATAATATATTTGTTTGTTTTGTTCATATTCGCTTTACAGTTTGTTATACGAATTTGAAAAGTAAAATAATGCGATAAGATTAGCCTGAACAAAAACTACTGTGGAAACAAGTAAGTTGTAAATATTTTATGTAAAAAAAAAAATAACAATCCAAAGATACTAATATTAGATATAGTAAATTTATACTATGCTGTATACGACGCATTTCAAGGAGTTACCTCTCATCAGCATCATTAAAACCGAAACATTTGGAAGACCAAAAACCAAACTTATATTAAACAAGAAGAACTCATAACCAAAAATACCGAAATATGAACCCAAATTTCAGCTAAGGAGATCTACCATGTGCAATACAAGGAATCAACCCTTAGTATTTCTATTATTTTTTAATTTTACTAAATACTGGTAATTTCTGTAACAAATCAATGAATAATCATGTCAGACAAGTTTGACAACTGGGTTGGCGAATACCATCCGGGACCTAGGGTCCACCATGCAGAGGCATCGTTCCAGGAGTTTCAAAATAACAATCCAAAGATATTAATATTAGATATAGTAAATTTATACTATGCTGTATACGGCGCATTTCAAGGAGTTACCTCTCATCAGCATCATTAAAACCGAAACATTTGAAAGACCAAAACCCAACTTATTTTAAACAAGAAGTACTCATAACCAAAAATACCGAAATACGAAGCCAAATTTCAGACAAGGAGATCTGCCATGTGCAATACAAAGACTGAACCCTTAGTATTTCTATTATTTTTTAATTTTACTAAATACTGGTAATTTCTGTAACAAATCAATAAATAATCATGTCAGACAAGTCTGACGACTGGGTTGGCGAATACCCTTGGGGACCTAGGGTCCACCAGCAGAGGCATCATCCCAGGAGTTTCAAAATAACAATCTAAAGATACTAATAGTAGATATAGTAAATTTATACTATGCTGTATACGACGCATTTCAAGGGGTTATCTCTCATCAGCAGCATTAAGACCGAAACATTTGGAAAACCAAAAACCAATTTATTTAAACAAGAAGTACTCATAACCACAAAATACCTAAATAGGAAGACAAATTTCAGCTAAGGAGATCTACCATGTGCAATACAAGGAATGAACCTTTTGTATTTCTATCATTTTTTAATTATAATGATTATAAAAAATATATAGCTAGTGTATAGAAATTTGAAACAGACATATTTTTAATCGTTTATCGTTCCATTTGTTTCTGTTTCTTGTAAATATTTTTGCAGTATTGGTTTTTTTTTTTTTTTTTAATTTATTTATTTATTTATGCTATCATCTGTTCCACTTGTCGTCCTATAATGTCGCTTAAGTAATCTTTGTGCCAATATTCTAATTATAAAAGTAATTCAAAGCTGAGAATAAAAATTAGAATACCGTCGATATGCGTGATAATATAACGTGCAGATATCCATTCAGTTACATGCTCGTCTGACTTCCGTGATTATTAATGCTCCGACTAAATATGACAATATCAATTAATTTCCTTTTATCACAAAAATGTCATTTATTGTTTTTATAAGACAGAAAAGATGGAGTATTTTCATGACCGATAAAACAGTTAATTATTTCGTACAATTTGCGAGCTTCTGCTTTAGTGTTTGTTCAACGTCTTCTTGAAATGTCTTCCGTTCGTTTTTTGCTAATGTTGCTTGTAAAATAAACCTTAATTTCACAGGAATTATTTGTTACAGTTAACGATTATGAACTTGAACTGAATTTGCATGAAGTATTAACTAAACACAGTCAATTTCTGAAAAATCATTTCGTTGGTTCTGATTAATTTTTTTTTCAAACAGTTTCTTTTATATTATCCATGCACGTCCGAAGAGAGTTCTACTATGCCTCCATCTAGTTTTAAAAGCTACATATATTTACATGTACATATAATTATGGAAATAATTAGTGACCAATTTTCAATAGAAAAGATATTATTTTTTTATTTCTTTATTTTCTAACCGGTTACATTTTTACGCCGTCTTGGTGATAGTATAGCAAAATTGCAGTGTGAACTATTTAGAACAAATGAAAGGTAAAATGATGTACAAAATAGCATTAAATCAGAGTAGATATCTAGAGATATAAATGGTAAAAACAGAATAACCGAAAAACAACTTTGAAAGGACGAAAACAATATCACAGACAATCAAATTACCACAGAAAAGCAGTCCTTATCAAGAATAGTGCTAATCTAATTCCAATTGAAAATAGAAAATGTGTTTATTTGTATTTCCCAAACAGTTAAAAAAAAAACCTGCCAATGTTTATAAAATAATCTCAAATTATAAACTTGTTGAGTGAATACCAGCTTCGTCATACAGTACGCTCACAACCCAAACTATAGAGAGCCTAAAACATTCTTTGAATTTTTATTCAATATTTTATTCATCAAATTTTTGTTCAAGAACTCATGCAGTACGAATTTGGTGCAAGGTATTTTAATAAATATTACAGAGAATAAATAATTTCTATTCATTGCAGTTTCATATTTGTCGCCAATTCTTTCTGTCAACATTCAGATCTACTTCGGTCACAATGTTTGGACTATTTACCCCAGATCAAAAGGAACAATTAATTTATTTAAAAAGAATATTTCAAACAAAGTTCATAGCATGAAGATCAATGTCCCATGTATCGCATGATAGCCAAAATAGATTTTTTTCAAATGACCATGAATGAATTGAAAATTATAACGGAAGCTGTATTCAGATAATAGAGTGCATACTTTTGTTCAAATTGCTCGGATTTTGTTCTTCTTGAGATTGATATCTAATTGAATGAATAACAACAGTAACATATCTTATACAGTATGTTGTTACGGCCGAAATCACCTTTTAAATTGTAGCCAACAAAAGACACAAATCAATAATAAAATTTAACAAGATTTATTATATACAAGTTTACAAAAATATTGCACAAAATAAAATGTCAACTTAACTGTTCAAAATCCTATATCTTCTCTTTGTTCGGAATTCTTCTCGTCACTGTTGCGGGAATCCAAACGGAATATGATGTAACGTAAATAAACGTGTGTCAAGTATGATGTGTGAAACGTAAATAAAAGTGCGTCAATCCAACAGCTGAGAACACAAGTATGTTTAAGTCTGATCCTATACTTTTCTGCTCTGAAAGTTTAACTTTCTTGTCTGTATATATACTGTAGAACGGAAACTTCTGGAATACCGTAGAAGTTTGAATTACACCAGAATTATTACGTAAGTCAAATAGAAAGTTCTAGTCATTCCATCAGTATCTATTATTGTTCCAGTGATTTCTAAACTGCGCAGTTATAACATTATTTGGTAAACAACTATATGTATTACGTTAACATATTATACATGTTATAGGGCTGCACAAAACAAATGAGGCCAAGATAAATAATATAATAATTACAATATCATATCAAAATCAATATAATAATACAATATCATAACAATGTAGACAGAATGTGATTGGTGCAGGAAAAAAACAATGAATTGTGATAAGTGAATTGTTTGGCAATTTATTCATAAAAAATAAATTCGTTAATTTTAAACATAAATATTTCAAAAAGAATGCAGAACAATGTTCATTTTATCGCTTCATCGCCATCATCATTCATTTTCAATGACATGATCATTATAATAAAATCCGTATTGAGACACAAAAGAGCATGATCGTAAGTTTTGATTAAGTTTCGTGGATTTCTTTCTTCTTTGGGATTTATAACTAATTGTTCGACAAACACCAACAACAAATAATTATAGCTGATATTTGTGGATGGAAATCGTACAACATAATAAAGATTCAATAGATACAGTTTTTTGTGGGAAAGGAGCTCATGCGACAATAGATACAGTTTGTATGAGGGAAAGGAGCTCATGCGACAATAGATACAGTTTGTATGTGGAAAGGAGCTCATGTGACAATAGATACAGTTTGTATGTGGGAAAGAAGCTCATGTGACAATAGATAGTTTGTATGTGGGAAAGGAGCTCAAGAGACAATAGATACAGTTTGTATGCGGGAAAGGAGCTCTTGTGACAATAGATACAGTTTGTATGTGAGAAAGGAGCTCATGCAACAATAGATACAGTTTGTATGTGGGAAAGGAGCTCATCCGACAATAGATACAGTTTGTATGTGAGAAAGGATCTCATGTAACAATAGATACAGTTTGTATGTGGAACAGGAGCTCATGCGACAATAGATACAGTTTGTATGTGGGAAAGGAGCTCAGTGACAATTGATACAGTTTTTATGTGTGAAAGGAGCTCATGCGACAATAGATACAATTTGTATGTGGGAAAGGAGCTCATGTGACAATAGATACAGTTTGTATGTGGGAAAGGAGCTCATGCGACAATAGATACAGTTTGTATGTGAGAAAGGCGCTCATTTGACAATAGATACAGTTTGTATGTGGAAAAGAAGCTCATGCGACAATAGATACAGTTTGTATGTGAGAAAGGAGCTCATTTGACAATAGATACAGTTTGTATGTGGGAAAGAAGCTCATGCGACAATAGATACAGTTTGTATGTGGGAAAAAAGGAGCTCATGCAACAATAGATACAGTTTGTATGTGGGAAAGGAGCTCATGCGACAACAAAATATAATGAATATAAATGGAAATGGTAAAGGGCATAAAACAACTAAAACGTATAAAAGACAATAGTCGACCAAAACCAAATGCTATAAAAGACAAAATACGAACAAAAACAAGTGCAATTTTAAATTCTTATTTTGTTTTGTTATTTTTTGTTTATTTCTTTCTTTTTTTTTTGCATTTGTCGAATCAATTGAAATCATCTGTTCAACTATGAAAACCATCACAATATTGCTTATATTGTTGCTGAGGGTTTACAAAGCGTCTTAGTCTACTAAATTGTAGGACGAAATGAATACGAATACTTTTTTAAACCAAGTTAGGCTTCCTACACATTTTACTTTTCCCTGTATTATTTTATATGTATATACACATGTATAAATATTCGCCATGCAAGAAGGAATGTGACAAAAATAATTCAAAAAAATATATTATTGTGGATAATGTACATACATCAAATCTGTTTATTTTGATGGGAATTTTTTTTAATCTTATTTCAAAATCTTGACACAGAAATGTTTAGTTTTTGATTTTCTAGAAATCATCCAAATACTTTAAAAGAATTTAAATTTACATTCAATACATGCTTCATCGATGATTAAATTCCTTTTATTTTCAAAAACATTACATTCAATCAAAAATTGGTATAACAACGGCCTGAAACTAAAAAACAGAAGTAAGGTAAACTGTTTTTAAACAATATGATATTTGGTAGATTAAAGAAACCAGCAAAACTTCATAGCCGTTGATAAAGTAGATTTTCACTCCGCACAATCCACATAAACAAAATGGATAACAGGTCAACAATTACAAACCAATAAATCAATGCCATTCAACAGACAGAACCCCGGACAAAAATAACATAAAAGAGCACAAAACACAAACATAAACCCTACAGATATTCAGGATAGTCTTGGTACAGCCACTAAACAGTGGTGGAGTTGTAAGTGACATACATTTGTCTATATATGACAGTAAGATAGTGTTTTCCTGAACCCGATGGTTCCCCAAAGTATCACAAAATCAAAACACCAGCATATCTTTAAAATTGCTACATTGATTAAATAAGAAAAATCTACGTAATGACATGCTTTGTACTTATTTTAACATGGTTAGCCATTAAATTTGTTTATCTTATTTTCCGAACGATAACAATTCTAATCAGGAAATATGCATTGTTTTTTTGTAATCGAAGGGATATTGATTAATGATTATACGCAAAATGGTTTAATTACATTAAAATAATTACCAGAAAAAGACATTTGTGGAACCTTAATCCATATTCAAATGGATAGATGTGATGCATCTTCTAACGTTAAATTTTAGTAGTACCTTTGATGGTTTCGGTCGAGCATGGCCTGAAATAATATGAATGCAGCAATTAAGGTACATAACCGTAAATAACATTTCTATTTTACGCAAAATATATTAAACATATATTATAGTGTTTAAAATTGAAATTAGATGGATACATCGTTCCACTTTAAAGTGTGTATGTGATGTTTATGAAAACAACTAGTTACTAGGTTTATATAGTGCTTCCGAAATTTTCCAATTAAATATTATATATCTGTTCATTACCGGGGAATTGTAGAGACACGTGTTATTTATGCCGACAGCCAGACCTGGAGTCATTTTTAGTATATTTTTTTTTGTAAACAGAGCGATACATTTATTTAAAATATATAAACACAAGGTCAAATGTGGATAGTGGTGATACGCGACACATTACCTTATGGTGATACACCCACATGCAAAATATCATATGCCTAGGTCAAAAGATAAAAAAAAAACGTTCTGGCCGGAATTGGTTGTATGATAAAAAATCAATAATTCGACCTGGAGGTCAAAGGTCAAGGTCATATGTGGGTCATGATTCTACGCAAGATATCATCTTATGGTGGCACACCCAAATGCCATAGGCCTATGTTAAAATATAAAAAAAGTTCTGGCCCGTACGTGAATGAGAAAAAAAATAAATACTTTGACCTTGAGGTCAAAAATCAAGGTTATATGTGTGTGATGATACTACATCATCTTATGGTGATACACCCATATGCCTAGAACAAAAGACAAAAAAGTTCTGGCCCGGGCACGGTTGTATGAAAAGAACAACAAGAACAAGACAAGAAAAAATCAAAGTAAAACAATATGTCTCCCTTCGTCTCTTGTAAAATAAAATGCCTTCAATAAAACCAACACAAAATGGACATGAATATTTCTCACATTTAAAGATGCAAAACAATATAAAAATGAAATTTAAATTCGAAATACATATGACTTAATACATGTAATAAGGGTTATAAATGGCTTTAAGTAACAATATTCAGGATTTGACTAATATAATTATTACATACATGTGCATGCATATGATAATATTAAATCAAAGTACTGAAGTACTGAACATCAGAGGACCTCAAGTTATGTTGGATTATTGATAAATGACAGGTGTTTATACAATTTTCAGACATGAAAGCTTTAGGAAAATTTGGCCACCATCTACAATCCAAAATATTTTGTAACCAAAAGACTAAAAAATTTATAAAGAATTCATCAAAATAAAAACTTTTCGGAATTGTATGGCGGCCATGGTTAATTATGCCAAAACATTGCAGACAAAATTGACCAAAAATACAAATAATGTATAATTATGGGGTCATAGCTTCAAGATATTTAATAGTAGGTGCCAAAATACTATATTTTAGTCTTAATAGAATTATCACAAGTATTTCTATTTGAAATTTGTAATCGCTTGACCAATTTAGGGCCATTCTAACCCTTCGTGAACCTCTCTTTTCCTATAATATGTAGTAAATTTCTATTTGATATTCCTTAAAATATTCACATATACCAAAATACATTTTTTTATATTACATTTAACGAGAAACATTTTACATGATCCCATATATTTGATTTAATCCAGTTATATATATGCTAAGCATACAGTTATAATGACTTTCAAATTAGGACTATATTATATGAACAGAATTGAGCATTTTATTATTTATTTAGCATATCTTTTATGTTTTCAAATCATTTATCTGTATGCTGAGCTAGCATTTGTATAGTCTCTTAATATTCTAAAATGGATTAAAAGGATCACATGTGTTACAATCAAACTTTGGATTGACCATTAGATAACTTTAAAAAATGTCATAACTGGTATATATAAACATTTGGATTTATTATTGTATTATCCACTGAATTCATGCTATTTCCATTTAATACAGTTCAACAGATTATCTATACCTATTATTAATAGTAAAAAATGCAAAAAACTATAAATATATACATTGGACTAACATATATACATTATTCATAAAAATTAATCATTTATCAAACTTCAAAAAGTTCATCACATCGCATAGCATATATATGTATACATGTAGTTGTACATAACTCTAAACTATATATAACAGTGAATAATTTGTGAATGTATCAGTGGTACTTGCTTGCATATTAGTTACTATGGGACACGTCTCTAGAATAGTGAACGAATCACCATTCAATTTTGCGTTTGATTATTTTTTTTTTGTGGGAATGAGCACTTTAAAATAAATAGTGTTTTGTTTAACATTTGTCTGCGGCAAATAAGAGTTCGAAATATTATTAAGATAGTAAAAATATTTCCACATATAAATGGAAATATAACTATAATGATAAGAGGGACACAATCCAAATTTTAAATTTATCTGTTTTTTTTTTTTTTTTGGTGATAATAAACATTGTTTATATATTTAATAACATTCAGTTGAGCCATATTAATATTATAAAACGGAAATCACTTTCATGATGAACAGAGATTTACATACAGACAAACAACGGTAACATTGACTGCCCCCATCGGCTTAGCAAAAAGAGCATTAACATTGTAATGACTAGTATAGATGCATTGGGAATGAGAGCATTATTCATGCATTGACAATCTTGTCTACATATATATATATATCCAAACAGTAGTTCATAGCACACAGTTTTAGTTCAAAAATCTATATATATATTTATATATATTCATCCGCAACAACAATTTTTCGGTACGTCATTGATATTAAAGATTGTTTGATTAATATACTAATATTTCTAACGACAAAACATTTTCATATTATTAATTTGGATTAAAAAAAATCTGAGTATTCATTGAAAACATGAATTTAAAAGAAGCGATAAGGAATTTTATTTTGCACTATATAATGTCCGCGGGTCTATAATTGTTATAGGTTGGTTATCATTCCAAAACTAATTTAAATATATGCAAATAAGCGGGAAATTTAGGCGATGGCAATACACCCGAGGCCCTGACGGTCCTCTGATGTAAAAACATAAATACAGTGGTTCCAGGCCAGGTATGCCTCCTGTTTGAGCTGAAAATTGTAAATCACTATTGGGGGAAAATTGACAAGAAAATAATGCCTGGTTGCAATTGTACAGTTATTTAATTGGCTGTACCCTCCTGTTTTGAAAATTCTGGAGCCACCACAGATAATAGCATGTCTAGAATAAAGATGTAGATATAATTTTCATGTGTGCATATATATATATATTTAAATTTCATTTTGGAGAAAGTTCAAAACAAAATTACCAAATCTTTAATCAACTGCCAAGAGAAATCTTTATAAGACTTAACTTTTGAAAAAGTCCCCTACCTGCTCCTCATACTAATAGATTTTTTTTTAAAGTATGTCAATCTCCTCCTTGGTAAATGACTCCGCCTTGTGTGGTTGATTTCCTTTGCGCTTTGACATCAGGCTTTCTCTCCCAGGCAATTGTTGATATTGCCTGGGATGGATTTTAAGGTGTCTGGTTCAAAATCCTGACAATTCATTATTTAGCCGTCATAAAAAATTGCCAGGTGGAGGTCAAGCTCCAAATTCAATTCAAATCAAATCATAAATTTTAAAATTATAAAAAACGTAAAGTTAGAATTCCTTTTTGTATCTTTTGATCGGGACTAATTTGTTGACATTTATTCTAAATACTAACACTGGATGATCACATACAAAGTAACTGTTATTTCAAAAATGCTGAATTCTATGATTTTATCATTTATTCATGGAATTATTCCAGGTAAATAATTAAAATTGTTATGAATATCAGTTTGTATTCAGCGCGTTAAAATTTATATATTTGTACTACGCCACAGTACACACCACACTACGAATCCAAGTGTCCCTGTTGTGACAACTTTACATGATTAAATTTATGCCGCCCTATTAACCCTTTTTGCGAGGATAGTCACAATACATTTGTGGAACGACTGTATCGTGTTAGGATAAAGCACACTACATTTACTTTCACTTGTGTGCCATAATTTAGTCATATGCAGTCATAATGACTCATCTGCGACGAATGAAATACTAATGTGAGGGATACATTAGCACCCACAAAGAATTGGAATAGGTTGCTGTAGTTTTCCCAATCCTCTTAAACTATTTCTTTATTCCCATCCTATTTGGGCCCAACAATAATAAATTTCTTTATTCTCTTCATTGTTTTGATAATAATAAACTATCTGATGGATTCTGTTGTGGAAAAAGCTGCTGGGATTTTTTTACATCATCGTTAATTTATCACATATAAACTAATATATTAAGATAAATCTTAACTCTGACCAAGGGATATAATGATTTGAGATTTTATTATCACTAAAGGCTTTTATTCTTCGAATTATTGGAGTACTTTAATAATCATTGCTGTCAATTCAGTTTTGTATTTTGATATGCCAAGCGCAATGCAAATCGACAGATATTGAATTCTTCCGGAATATATTATGTTTATTATTCAGAAAGTAAACATGTTTTTGTAATTCCATCATCTGTCAACCGCCTTGATATCGTAAACATAAATAAAGCAGCTTAGAGTTATCAAAACATAACAAATGCTGTAATAGTATTAAGTAAAGTAGTATTTTATATTCAAAAGTCATGAAAGTAAGCATTTAAATGACGATTCCAGTAGAAATACAATGGTTCTAACTCCAAAGGAAACTATTCGAATTACTTATGTTTGTTTAAGTGCAACAAATTGCCAGTGTCATACCATTTACGATCATTACTATGAAATAGGTAAATCACTAACCAACAGTAATTATGACATCTTTATTACACCTTACATAAAACAGGTTGATTTTTTATCACACCTGTGATTGTTATACACCTTTAAGTATCAGGTAACACCTTATCAATTTAATTATAAAGTTCGAGTTTACATTATAATGCACAATTTTATTATTGTTGGGACTAGACCTATTGTTCGACTTTTTGAGAAATCAACGTTTGAGAAACCTAGGCCTTTTTAAAGACAAAATTGACGGGACTTTTAAAAGAGGGTTTGAATAATCGGTTGTGTTTGCGCTACCGTTGTTCGACATCATTGAGAAATTAAAAAGAACAATTAACTCTATCAATGATTTGAACCAAAATGAGAAGTGGATGGTCAACAATTGCCATGAATCTGTCAGGACACGGAGTAAGATACCTCGGCGTCAATGTATCTTTATGGACAGGTTCGAAGAAGAGAGTTGAGGAACTAAATCTATGGTGCTTTCGCATCGATAGAGTGCTACTGTTACCACGGCAAAAACCTGTGGTGACTATGCCATCAGCATGCGCCAGTTCTATCTATCACAACTTGAAGTACAATTAAAAACTCTGCTAGATCTCGATAGTATAGTGAGAAGGCATATAAACTACCGAAAAGATGTATGTAATACATCCTGTACACAGCCGGAGGCCAGGAAGAGCTCGGACTCCCATGGCTTTTTAAATAAGTCCTTTGCACCCCAATTTATGTAAGTGCAATTCTCTACTGTATTGACGAGACAACTCGTCGTTTCGCTGAAAACCTAAACCTCGAAGAGGAGATAAGGACAGAAGATTATAAACCTGAACTCACGATCCCTCAAACAATAGGGGACCGATTACCAGTATTGGAGCGACCTAAATACGGCTGGCAAAGGTTTGAGCTGCTTTTCAGAAAAATGCTCTAACAGTTGGTTGAAAGACAAGAAAATTTTTTTTCAGCGAGAGAGATTTCATTTCTGACCTCCAAATTCGGTCTGATACGTACCTTACACACCGTTAGAAAGTGCGAATTCTACGGCCGATTATATCTGTGGAAGGTGAAAATAAATTTGCACCGTTAACGGTAGGACACATTTCTTGAGGCTGCCCTGCCAATAAGGGCTATGGGATCAAAAGACACAATGGAATAGTCTGAATCATCGAAGATAGGTTAAAAGCCAAGGGCTGGTCCATAAATTACAAACCACGCATAAAGGACTAGGAAGGTAAAACCTAGACATTAAAGCGCTCAAAGGGTGAAAGGCGGCCGTCATAGATCCAACGGTTGTATACGAGAAGTTATGCACTTCATGTAGCCAATAACGAAAAGGTGGAAAAATATAAACACCTGAGGGAGATTATATATCTGAGCTTTACGGTGTCAATAGGTCATCTTTCGCGGACTAAGAGGTACCAACAACATGATTAGAGTACAACAAGGTGGCAGGGGAAGGAGTTTTGTCCGGTGTGACTACTATGTAATCTTACGCGTGCTCTAGGGCTCAAAACTGCAGTGTCTCAATACTATGATAGATTTATAACATGTCTGGCGTCGATCGCACACTCAGTTTACCATGTTCTGACTGATTGCACTAGGTCAACACTACCTAGAAATTAGGGAGCACAGTATGCTCTTATATCTCCTTCCAATTAGTACCACATATAGGACATGGGGTAAGCGTAAGTGTAACAATATCATTTAGGATTGAACGCGGAAAAAGATGGATTTCAACCAGTGGGACAACTTTTGGCCTTTAACAAGAAACAACCACCATCGTCACCATGCAAATACCCGAAAACAATAGTGTTTAAAATTCTACAGATTCATTATAAATTACGCGTAAGGCACGGTTTTCAACACAATAACCATTTAACAATAACTAAATATATATATCGTTTAGTATATTTCCATAATTGTTTGTCAATCTAACACTAGCAACACCAATACACCAGTTTAATCTTACACGGCCTTTTCAGTCTTGTTTAATCTTGACTGTCTTGATTTTTAATATTTCTGAGATTTCAAACACAATCAAGATAAAAAGACCAAAACAAGAGTTAATGATGTGTGTTTGAGGATGGTCGTAGTCGGAGATGGTTAAGACAAAATGTCATAACCCAAAAGAACTACTTTTACGTTCGGATTTCGTAATCGATTAACAACAACATGGCAAACATTTTGATAAAGTTTATGACGTAATATTCAGGAATGTGGAGGCACTCAAACAGGATTTTTGTTTATAACGTTTATAAGATATAAAAATGTATTTGATCAGAGAGATAGATTCTTACACCGTTACTCGAGGATTTATTGTGTCTCGATAGTTACATTGTTGAATTCTAAAGTCATCACCAAGGCTCGGCCATTAAAATTTAACGATTTAACTATCTAGATTAGATTAATCCGAAAGCCCACTGGTAACGATGTAAGAATCTATGTACTTTGTATTGTTGTGATTCTTTTCTTTGACGTGTCTTGACATAGTCTTACTTAGTAGGTATATTCATGTAGATATAGATTCTAACATTACCAACAGTGAGAAATAAATATTTCATAATTTTATTCCACCAAAGTAGTAAAATCTTAGGGTTGCAAGAAAATTTAAATTGTGATAAATTGACTGCTCACAAGACGCAAATCGCACGTAAAATTCATGTTATTAATCGACTCAGGAAAAACATAATTCAGGGAAGAATTACAGAAAACATTGCCTCTGTTATAGAGGAGAGAAGATTTATTTCTTCTTTTTTTTTTCTTTTTTTTGGAAAATACAAAGACTATATACACAAATATCGATACACTTATAAAAACAGCAAAACAAAACAGATTTGTACGGGAGAAAGGTTATAAAATTTTCAGACATTAGAATGTTTTCAACGTTATTATTCATTTCATGGAGTAAAATCACTGTCAAACATTGAGTATCTTTGTAGATGAACTCAAAAATGAACATCTACATTTACGAAATGAAACTGAATAAAGAATACTTGAATAATTGAAATCTTCTTTCTTACTGTTACTTTACGTCAACAAAACAATATTTAATAAACACATCTGTCATAAAACATTAAAATCACACGGTAGATAATGACAATGAGAAATATTAAAGTGTTAAGCAAAACATGGTTAATAAGTATCCAGCCGAGATTTTTGTTAGCCTTCGCAAATTATAGGAAATAACAACACCAGTATTGTAGACATATGTATACCAGTGAAGGCATTGATTTTATAAATGCTTTATTCAAATGGAAAGTACAAACGTTCTAAACAAAGGTTGTATTCGGTATTTTTTATTGAGTTCTAATGTCATTTTCAGCGGAATTGGCTGTATTGTGGGGTACAGATGTTATTGTTGGAGAATGTCGGAGTGCCTGGAGAGATCCTCGCAGTCCTTGTCAATTAAGATCGGAGAAGAAAACACCTCGCTAAGGGCTGGATTCTAACTCTCTACCTCAGTGTTGACAGGATAGTGCTGAAATTACACCTATTGACCGCTTTGCCACCGTGGAACCTCGACGACACAAATATTTTTAACAATATCTATTAGATTTCCTATTGTGTTGATTGATTGCTTATTGTATTGATTACAGTTAGGGGATTGTTATTTTTTTTTCTATATTTTTTTCTTTGCCTTAACAGTGAACATTCATCCGAGATTGAAATTGTGAAATCTTGTGAAGGTAAACACCCAATCACTATTTTATTTTCATATATGGTTAATTCAGTCTAGTAGCAAAAATATATACCCATTCAAAATCCATACAAATTTTCTTTTTTCTGCTCCTAGCAAATGTACCACCACTACATTGTCTGTATAAACGAACTTGTCATTAATTATTGTAACAAATTTATCAAAAGTAGGTCATAAATTGTTTTTGGAGTGTACAAAATTCTCTCAACTTGTTAGATAAATTACAAACAGAAAATCATCTAGTAACTGCTGCGGACAGTTATGATATTTTTACATTATATACAACCCTTCCTCATAATCTTATCAAAGAAAAAGTAAGTGCACTTATTAACTGGTCTTTTTAAAACTTTTCGTTTAAATTATATTTGTTGTAATAGTTTTAAAGCTTTTTTCAGTCATAAAAAGTATTCACATTACAGCTGCTGGACTAGCTAGGACGTGATCAAGGCCCTACACTTCTTGCTGGACATAAAATGTTGTTCGTTTTGGCAGTACTTTGTATTGACAGATTTCTGGAATTCCTATGAGTACAAACTGTGCGTCTCTTATTGCCGACTTTATATTGTTATGAACAGTCTTTTATGAAAAAACTCCTAGAGGATGAAATACAAAATCATGATAAATTAAATTGATATTTTTTACAACAATTACAGGTATCTTAATGGTGTACTTAATGTTTATATTCCCGATCGTCTAAACTATGCAGAAGACATTTATCCAAACGAGCTACATTTGAACAAAGAATATTAAATGTTGGTCGTTATTAGATCTTACTATGAATATCGAAAATGGAGAGGTACGTACTAAGATTTATGATAAAAGGGACGATTTTAATTTTCCAGTTACTAACTTCCCTTTTCGTGGCAGAGACGAGCCTGTGGAACTATCGTATGGAGTGTACATATCACATCTTGTACGGCTAGAAGATTTTAACGACCATACGATTACTAAAAAACTATTATTACGGATTTTAAGTCTTCAAGTCATTGGGGGAAAGAGAAAGAACAAGGGCCCTTTTCTCCTGATATTGTTTCATTCGGTTAGTTTACCTGTGAAGGTTTAATTTTAAATGGATTGATACTATATTTAAATGGATAATTGCGTCACACCTTGTTATTTTCACCTTGCCACCAATCAATGCCTAGCTAATATATAAGCATGTATTAGTTTATTACCACTTGATGACGAAAAAAACTAATCAAATTATAACTAAGCTATTGCTTTTGCGATGCAGTGCAGTGCATCATTGACGGTTTTACGGTAACTGTTACAGGCATTATATTTTAAATAAAACGAATTGACGTATTAAATGAACAAGGACACTTCGAAATATCTACCGACAAACTTGTACGCTAGAGAAACTAAAATAATTATGTGGTGGAATCTTTTGAAACTGCATCCTGTTGTCGAAACCTATAGTTGTAAGGCTTTAATTAAAGTGACGGTGCAATAATGGTCAGGGCATAATAATTACAATCAGATATCAATTATAATATTTAACATAGGTTGAAACGGGTTGGAAAAGGTTGAGTGAACAAATACTATACAGACTTATCTTTCTGCCTGCATACATCACATATATAGTCACTGCGCTTAGATACTCTGTGCCTTAGAAACTTTTTGTTTAGACATTGATTTGCAGCACACACAACAAAATGGTTTCATAGTCGTTATTTACATGTGCTTCTTTACATGATTATGATAAGATGAGTGGTGTTATAAATATAAAACCTGTAGTCCACTTTCACTACCATTTACTCGCGTAAGCACAGCAATATAATCAAACTTGGGGAGGAAGTTACACAAATGAACAGGGGAATCTTGCATCTCTTTTGTGCTAGAAATTGTATGATAATTAAAAAATTTTAGGTAAGGAAAATAAAAAATATGACAAAAATGCTTATCTAGCGAGAAACAAAGAAATTAGCTCTCTCCGATATTCGTACTCGCAGACAGTTTAATTGTTATTTAATAACCAACGACAGTATCTGAGCTATTACGTCGGTTATAATATAAAGGTGTGTGTATCTTAATTAAAGTATTGAATTGATTTTTTTTGTAGAAAAGTTCCATTTTGGCTAAAAAGCACATTTAGAACCAAAACAGGAAACACACAAATGTTTACCAGTCGTACAGTCTTTCAGGAAAACGTTTTATGTATTTGGTTCTGGAGGTGCTTGTCGGGGAATTCCCACCTAAAAGGTGTGGAACCCCCCACCCCCCGAAATGACACCAATTAGTTTTTAACGTTTTTTTTAGCTTAGTGTAAGTTTTGAGTTGGATTTATCCATGCAGAAAATTGAAACACAAACAGAAACTAATTTTACTATGAGAAAAAGATAAATTTCACGGATTTTAACAACTTTCAGAAAATGGCCCTCTGAATGAAACATTTTCTCCCCTTATTAGCCCAACCTCTTTTTACACAATTACACATAATTTCATTTTGGTAGCCCTTACAGTGGAAAGATCTTAAGTAACTACCAAGTTTATGTTGGTTATTAGTGAGACTTTTACATTTATTCACGATATTACAATAAAAAAAACTAGGGTGGGCAAACCCGTTCATGGTGAGTGCCTTTCCGGAAGCCGGGTATTTTGCTAAAATATGTTGATATCTATTCTACACTGAAATTCGCTAATGTGGCACAAATATGTGTCGCTGATGTGTGAAATAAATATCACTGAATATATAAGAAACTATGGGTATTTTATGTTCAACATACATGTCACTGTAGCATCTGACAATAAACAGCTAATTAATGCCCCATGTAACTTCAGTTATGATAACTTCATTGATATCAAATCGATACATACGTTACTGTTGCCAGTTCATGAGTGATGCAGAATACAAACCAAATTAAACAATTACCTGTATTTCGTCTGTCATTCGTTATGCAATTCTGTTTGGGATGTAACAAAAATATCAACAATGTATATATATGTAACATGCATCTCAAATGAAACAATGAAAACATGTCGCTGAGTGTTTGAAACATGTACATACGAGACTGCATGCCTACGATACTAATGTAAACATGAATCATGCTCGTGGTTACTAAAAGGTACACCGATATTACACATATACAATAGAGTCAAATAATTAAAATATTCCAAAATATTTCAGATCCACAAAACTTTTAAATATTAATTTGACATTTATTACATACGTTACTCACCTATGAAAACTTTTTGTGCACGTTTGTTCAAACACAAAACGATGTTTTAAGTACTTTATTTTGATATAGAATCATTTGATTTTTATGTGGGAGCTGGGATCAAATTTTAAATAAAAAGGCAGACCAGGATTTTGGCAAAATAAAGACAAGATCACTTTAGGTGTGGAACAAAAATTTAGGTCGCAATAGCTGCAGAAAAAAATCCAGGACGAAAATGTCGACTTAAAAATTAGGTAGGATCGAACATTTGATCGTATCCCCATAAAAATCAAATGGTCTCTCCATTAGTAAGTAACTATTGAGTGATTTACGAGAACATTAGACAAGGATACGTAAGTTATCAATAGAAACGTTACCGTTCACTGTGAAACATTTCGAATACATAGGTAATTAGCTTTTTCAGAACACAACAGGACGTCATTTAAGCGTTTAAAGTAGCCACGTTTAATTTGCGAAGTTATTTTAATGAATAATATAAGTCTGCATTTGGATACATTTACATTTTAGGTGAGTACAAACTTTTTAAAGATATGTAGTTTAGCATTGTAACGGAACCATTATTATCTTACAATCCATATGTCGGAGTATCCACAGAATAACATCTGTGCTCTTTGTAACGTGTAACGTATGTATCAATATCTTATCATGAGAATTTCTTTAGAACGCGACAATGGTAATGCATGTACACACTTTGTCCAATAAACTATACCATTACCAAATTAGGAAAAATATCTTTTTAGCGTGGAAACATAAAGCATAGTGTCGTTTGCGGCCACCAGAAATGAGTTATAATACGAGCTTGTTAATTATCATGCTTTAACAATATTAATTTAAATTGTTGACGTCACAAGTCTGTTTTACTAGTCCGTTAATCCCCGAAGGCATTATCAGCCCAGTAGCCAGAACTTTTGTCCTGGCATTATTCATTACTCAAATGCCTTCAAATTTTCCGTTCAAAATTTGACAAAAAATACCAGAAATTTCTAAGGCTCTTCCTTTTGATGCATCGGTAACCTTTAGCTGAGTTTGGATTCCTGTTTGTTTTAATAGTTTTGATTTTTATAGGTGTGCTTATTAATTCATCATTTAATCTTTAACCGTTTTTCCAATATTTTGAACTCGAGCACTGCTGATGAGTTATCAGTCAACGAAATGGCCATACAGTACATCAAATTTATTTCGGTATTTTGTGATACGTTTTATTATTAAGAATATCCATCTTTTTTGCAAGTGATAGATTTACTGATATTTGGTTTGGATAAAATATTATAGTAAATGCCATGATACCTATAAATGTTTTTTTAACTTATATATCGATACTTACGTTTATCTTTTCAATATGGGAAAATCAATTATAGTAAAATTAAAAACCAATTGTTCAGAGAACAATTGAAGGTCTTTCCACCTCAATTGCAGATTTGTTAATAAAAATGAGGTTTAAAATGTAATTGTTGGTTTTGGAGCATAGCTAAGCTTTCAGCGATTGAAAAAAAATATATGGTTCTATGTACTTTTGATTGAAATAAGGGAGGTATTATGCTACTTCCCATATTACAAATATCACTTCTGGTTTGATATGGTAGGTAATTTCGCAATTGTTAAAAAAAATATATGGACTGCTAATTTGAATAACTAAGAACAATGTTTATTTCTGGTTAACTAAATGTTTGTGATGAATTATACTGTTTTGCACTATAAACATCAAAAACGTCATGAATGTGACCTTATAAATTGACAATTCTAGACGTTTTCATGGGCTGTAACATTGTCACGTTAATTAACATTCCAATATATTCGAAACGTCTTAAAACGTCTACAGAAATAAAAACGTTGCCAGAAATGATATCATCAAAAGTAGTGCCTGAATTTCACGCTTTCAATAACTTTAATTGCCTTAAAAATCTTTGTAAAACAAAAGACCCCATGCCTCTATCCCCCCTACTTGTATTCAGCAATCCTTGGAAAACTTGCTACCTACTAATAAAAAAAAATATAATTAAACAAACAAACAAACAAAAAAACAAACAAACAAACAAACAAACAAACAAATAAACAAAAAAAAAGGCCCGTCCCGCCTTCAGAAAAAGAGATATTGCTACTTCATTTTTTTTTTGACAATTACTATTTGGAACAATACATTAAAAATTTAAATGATTTCAAGAGAAAATAGAAGTAGCAATATCCCTTTACTGAAGACGGGACAGGCCTTTTTTTTCTTTATTTGTTTGTTTGTTAATTAATTATTTTTTTTTATTTGTAGGTAGCAAGTTTTCCAAGGATTGCTGAATACAAGTGGGGGGGGGGGGGGGGGGGGCATTCTATTTTTATTTCTCTAGATACACAAGTGACAGTAGTAAAAGTACATTTCTACTATAATGTTTACTTCTATTGATGACGTTGTGTAAGTCACGTGACGTCCATTGATATATGTCTGGACTTTCTTTCTTTTCGAGAGAGGACGTCGTCGGGTGAACATGGCACAGGATAATGCAATGTGCTGTTTGATGTGGAAATAGTCATAAATAGAAAACTGAGTGTACGTGTACACATTTACTTATATCAGAATGAAGATTCATGTAGAAAGACCTCACAATTTATTTATTTCGATTTCCGGTAACATTTTAAGCAGACGACATCTCCGTGAATAAAGTACTTTTAATTTGACGCGAAATTTTGACATTCGGATGCAATAATTAAATTGGTAACATTTGGACGAATCTTGTGTTTTCTGGCGGAAAATAGCTTTTTATTACTGCACTGCGCGAACGGTATTTTCAGAAAATTTGTTGGAGTTAGCGTCATAATTTTTTCTCATTAACAAAGCCCTGGATAGCCCCCTATAGCTGTCTGCATGTACTTTATATGCATTTACATGTAAATTCAATAAAACCGATGTAAATTCGGTAAAATCGAAAAAGGGGGAGGGGGCTGTATTTACACATTAAAAGGTCATTTATGCTAGATAGATTTGATAAAGAGTGAACTTATGTTGAATTAGATCATTGTAAAGCAATGTAAATGAAAGACCTTAATAATCATGCGAGAAAGAGACAGATCTTTCCCAAAACTTCAACAATTTGATAAAGAGTGAACTTATGTTGAATTAGATCATTTTTAAGCAATTTTTACCACATTCCCCCCCATTTTGTAAAATTTAAAAAATGCTTCAATCAAGCATATATGGATATTTTTGAAATCTAATCATCACTGTCATCAATTTGCCACACTTTTTAAGTTGATATCATGAAAAAAAGTTCACTTCCGGTTGATATTTTTAAATTTTAAATTTTTGAAAGGCCAGAACTCTAACCATATTAAATCAGATTTAAAACTCTTCATAGTTTTGAGATGTGCAAAGACCCATTCTACCTTCCGGTACCCGTTTTATATCTCTAAGAGCAATGGTTTTCTAATTATTAGAAAAAAAAGTTTACCTCAACCTATGTTGAAATCTATAATTTTAAGAGATACAGCTAAAAGTTGAGGTAATTCTAGAAGTACTATAGAATACCAAAATACTACATCATAGACAAATATGAAATACTGCCAAAACAATTTTGCGCCAAGAAAAAATGGGTTTTTTCAAATTTTTCGATCTTTAAATAAAAATTTTTCATTTTTTCTCATTTTTTGTCTTACGAAAATGGAAAATAACATATTTTAAATGATTCCTGCTAAAAAATAATTCATTTTTGAAAAAATTCCATGTATTACACTTCAAATTCGAAAAACAACATTTTCTAGAACATGACCTTGACCTTTGACCTTGACACCATTTTGAAGGTCATTTGTCCCTGGTGTCAAAACAAAAGACCCCATGCCTCTATCTTGTACTGGTATTAAGTTATAGCCAAACACTGAAAATTTAAACGTTCTAGGGGCAATTACGCCTATAAAATGACGTCATACAACTTTTACGCAAATGTAACAGAGCTAGGTCTCAACGTCCTTAACATTTTCTCCATTACATGTTATCAGCTATCTTTTACCGTTTCAGAGGAGATGCGATCACAAGCAAAAGTCAAAATTTGGAACGTGACCTTGACCTCATTTTACTTGTTAGGGGTCATGGACCCTAAATACAAATTTTCATGTTGATATCTCAACTCAAAATAACAATTTGTATGATACACCAAAAGTGTAAGTCGTTTGAAGGGAAATAACTCCTATGAAATGACGTCAGATCCTTTCCGACCAATGGAACAAAGTTGCGCACAGATAACTGAAGACATTGCAAAAAAATTTAGGTCGATATCTTTTACGGTTGCAAAGGATATGCGCGCACAAGAAAAACAGTGTTTGGGGAGATAACTCTTACAAAGAAAATTGTTCGGCTTAACAGGGTGAAATTGAAAAGCGCATAAACTGTACGATACAATATAAGAAATATCTAAGCGACATGTTGCGAAACAAAAATTTATCGCAAGAACAAAATTTGGCGGAAGAAAAAAAAAATAATAATCAGAACAAATACAATAGGTCTTTCCACAGAAAGGTGGAAAGACCTAATTAATTCACTTAAAAATTTGAAAACATTAAAGATTTTAATTTATCAACCCAGGCCTTTCCTAAAACTTGTAAAACTATTATTTTAAATATTTGTAATTCATTTTTTGCAGATTTCATGTAAAACGGGCTTCTAATACTTAATTTTATAAAATCTCATAGGAAGAGTTATCTCACTTTTACATTGAAAATTCCATAGACGAATTCTTTTGTTTTTCTGGACGACATGATTGAACAAAATCAGGTAATTTCAAATGTTTCAGTTACGACTTTGCTCGTTGAAGCATTCACCCAAGTGACTGAATAAGGTATTCAAATTTTGAAAAATCTATTTTACGAACTGAGGTGTCCAGACAGTAAGAAGAGAGAAGATCAAAGTCAGAAGTCCAAGTTAAGGAATAGACTATGCCGGTTTAGAAAAAAGGAAAGGGAAGAGAATAGTAACCCACGAGCTGATGAGACTAGTGGATACGAAAGTTGAATAATTGAAAATGAATCTGAAGATAATCTAAACCGTATGATAGTAAGACTAACAAATGATCCTGGTAGTAGTGGGACCAATTACAGAAGATGAGGAAGAGGGCTTTGGCTCGCGCTCATGAAAATATTGACAGTTTGAAGGGTGGTTTTAAACAATTAAGACGAAGGATCAAGAAAAAAAACAAAAAAATAGAAGATTAGCAAAAAAGATGAAGCAAACCAATCTGACTTGACACAGAAGAAATAAACGGACATTGAACTTGAAAACTGATTCCGACACAAAGAAGATCATCTACTAGAAAGAACCTATTGTCATCTTATTCGATTCTATCTCAGTTGAATCAACAAGAAAATTGAAATAAGCCAAGAAACGACAGATTCTTTACAAGGTTGTATCAGGTGGCATAACAAAGATGCATGAACAGCTTGAGCTCGTATATTGAGGCGAAGGTCACTGAACAATGTTAAACAAGGGGAAACTTATAAAGCTATTCGAAAAAAGGAAATGTGACTGTGTCTTTCACATCGATTAGCAAAGTCCCTCCTGACTGACTATTTAAGAAATCTGCATAATAAGTATAGACGGGAGAATCCTATAAAGGGCGTGTTCCAGTCTAATCTACATTAACACGGAATGCCTGTTTTTATGACAAAAATCGTTATTTCTCTCCTGATACACCAGCTTCTTCCACCAGAGAAACATGACCGCCATGAAATAGCCAATCTTGCTGAAAGTGACTTATATATACTGTGACGGGTGCCCTTAACTTAACCTTCTGGAGCACCTCATGTCACTACCTATTTTAAGTTGGTGCTAACATTGCTTGTGCTTAAGTTTCTGTGTTGTCTTGTTCTTTTTTTGTTTGTTTAGTAGATCATATATTTTTTACGCTTTAAGTTATACATGTATCATTGTGGCGTTTGTTTGTTGTGTTTCATTCTCATGGCTTAGTCTTTTCTGTTGATTTCGTATTTACGGACTTTTCCCAATGTTTTGTCGCTTTGGTATCCATTTGTCGATATTTTCAACCCCGATAAACCAACCTAGACTTTTTTATACTTGGATTCCCATGGAGTGGCTCTGTATAAAAACGGATAATAATGCGTACAATTTTAAGGTATCCAAATCATATAATTTTAATAAATGTCCCTGATGTTCCCTGCAACAAGATGGGAATGACCTCTTGGATTTTAAACAAACTTCGGAAACCGATATGACGATATTATTTTCACAAATGATTTATTCAGATATTTTTTCAAACAGGTATACCCATTCAGTGTTAGCTTTAAAATTTTGGTTTAAAGGGGAAGGGCCGTTCTCTGTATTTCTTTCACTTATAATTGCTAATTTTAAAATTTCAAATATTGACCAATTTCTATCGTGAGATACAATATATTCGAATGTGCACAAACTGAAATTTAACGTTTAAATATTAACTAGACATTGAACCCGCGCGAGCGCGGGTTCAATAAAAATGTTTTTTTTTTTTTTTTTTTTTTTTTTTTGTGGTGGCCATATTGACTATAAAAAGTTGTTGCGGCCATGTTATTCACGGAACAGGAACTCAATATGGATGTTGTGGCAGGCTTCCCATAAACTTTCCTGTCAAGTAGGTGGTATCATCTGATAGTTTGATGTATATATATGCAGTAGTATTCCAGAAATGGATGTTAATGCAAATTTTAACAGAAGTCAATGAAGCGTGAAATGTACGTCAGCGTGACCCAATTGTCATATGGCTGTTGGTTACTACCGAAGATGTATCCACTGATGAAGTAGACTGTATGCCACGTAGAATTACCAAAATGGAACTTCAGGTTCCATCAAAGTCCATATGACGAAAACACAACCACATAAATTGTCAATATTTTTATTGTTACAATTAATTCTGAACTGGAACTTGATGAAAAGCTTTCATCAAATACACATTCCATAATGCATTACCTTTTCCCTTCAGAATATATATGAAAATGAAATTGTAGATGTAAACATTTCCTTAGTGACGGATGAATTTTTCAAAAGATGCCGTGAGTTAGGTAGAGCATATTTTTGGAAAATAATGTTTCCTATTGTTCCATTGTCATCATGGTCAGGGCTAGCGAAGCTTAATTTCACAAATATATCCAATAATCAGACGATAAAAAGCAGTTTTAGTGTGTGGCTGCGTGTGTTGTCCACGTTTATAATTATCAAAGATGCCCGAGATAAATTTCGTCATTAATGATAAAGATGACCATTTGTTAAAAATATTTTTATCTAGGGTATGGTAGAGATATATTTAGACAGGTCATATGACAAATAATGTAAAAATAGATAATGGTTGGTTTTATCACTTTGTGCAAGGTAAACATCCGAGCAATCCAAAAAACAACTAAGTTAGGAATTCCTCTGACCTTTACCTTCCTTCTTCATAATCTTCAGAGTTCATAACCTTTACAGTTAGGAGAAATTGCGTTATAGTAGAAAAACAATCCTGAATACATGAAGCGGAAACATCCCACTCGAAGGAGAATGTTTTTAATTTGTTTTATTCTTCTTCTTCCGTAATTGCAAACAGAAATACATTAAAAATATGTGTATACTTGTTTATTTAAATCAATGTGTTAAAATGATGCATTCGAGAACCTTCTAAGGGATATGTTGGGAGAATTCATATTGAAAAATTGCATACAAATTCCATTTGCACATAAACAAAGCTGCAGTTTAAATTTATAAATGCAGATTGTCAGATCCGATAATAACCTTTATAATCTGAACCATACATCGTGTATTTTGAACCACGCGTATTGCCGCCTATTCGGCTAATTCGTAAATTTAGTATTATAGATAAGTTCATGTTTCTTATCCTTGTATGGAGGCGGTTTTTATGAATTTTGAATTATTTTGGAGGATATTGAGGTGAAGGACACCCAGAACCAAAACAATTTACTATCACATAAAGGGCATTCCTCTACACTCTTTAGGAAAAAAAACTGGTTTTGATTCTGAGCGTCATTCGTATTGAGAGGGGCAAAAGATCCCAAAAAGGCAATTTGTGTTAAAATTTTCTCAAAGTGCGATATTAAGACATTTTCAGTAACAAATTTGATAGTTATTATTAGTAAATCATAAGAAGTCACATACAAAGCTATGTTCTGTTACTTTTGAATGGCATCAGATGGTGTTTTGAAAATGGTCCAAAAAGAAAAAATAAATCATGGGAATCCTTTATTTTCCATCAAAATGAAGTGTAATTTACCTTTATTATCTAATCTACATGGTCTGGATACTTAAAAATCAACAATTGTTTATTATACGAATAATATTTATTTCGTTGTAAATCCAATCATACATTAAGGTATCCGGACCATAAATGACCTCGTGATTATTTAAAAGTTCCCGGATGTTCCATGCAACGCAATTGAAATGACTTCGGAAATGCCAATATAACTGACTTATTTTACAGAGTCTACATATAAGCAACGAAGTGTTGTTCAACTTGAGATAAATATATATATAAAATTCCAGCTTTAAATTGTTTGGTTCAGCCATTCACCATCAAAAAGAGATACAATTTTCGATCATCGGTCCGGATACCTTAAATAACAATATCAACAAATAATAAATATCACAGATACAAAATTACTACAAAAAGAGAGAGATATTGAGCAGAGTGATAGCTACACTATAATATATCTACATTTATCTTAGGAATAAAATTGTTTCAATTCGTATCTTTTAATGTCTACAGCATGGATTGCAAAATATAAGATTTACATTTCTGATTTGAGTTTGGTACGACCTATCAACAGCTCGGTACTCTTTGCGTTTTGTGTGCATGTGTTTACATTGTTGCTCCCTCAGGCAAATGTGGCCTTACCCGGACCATTTATGACGTTTGATTTTAATGCTCCCAATATACTGGTCATTTTTTTTGCTTTCCAAAGAGATAAAAATGCTTGTACTTGTTTTCAATTTTCAAGGACAAAACAATTTCTTAAATGAATTTAACTAAAAAGTTTGTCATTTTGATAGCTAAAGTATGTCCTGTTTTTCTTCAGTATTGTTATATTTTATGATCTTTGATTTTATGTGTTTTGCGATGTCCTTTCTTGTTGTTTTTAAGTTTAGTATTAATTAATTATGAATAAAGAAAAGTTAGAAATAGTCGTTTTGTTGATAGTGGCACTAATTCAGATACCTTTTGCTTTTATTAGGATATATGTACAAGTAAGCACCAAAATGATATAGTTCCATGAATGGTTCCTAAGTAATTATAAGAATAACATCAACATTATATGAAAAATCATTATATTAACAATGTTTTTATATCCAATATATTCCACTCATTTACAATATATCAAACATAGTCCTAAGTGATGACCTCCAGCATTAATGCTGGCATCCTACAGTATAACAAGCAGTCTTTTCCTTTGTAGAGAGGGTTTTAAAAAGATGACATTAAATCAATTATGTCATGCATACTCATTAGCAACTGACTTTAAATTATTACAAAAAGATTTCCAATTATTTATTTTGTATAAACTAGGAAGAAAACAAGGTTCATGTGTCATTTGAAAATTCCAAGACATTTTGAAGCTTTGTTATCACAAGCATTTAGTATAAGTCAGTAATACCTGTAATGTAGATGTATACACGTTTCAATAAATTACTTTTTTGTGAAAGATTTCCTTTTTATCAAAACATTTACGATCAAAGTAACCAGGTCGTAATTTCTATACGTTAATTACTTTCTGTCTTTATCGAGTGTTACTTCATCTTTATAAACAATTTTAGCCATAAGGTTTTCTAAAACTGATTGAAATAAGACCGATTTCTCAGTAAATGTATTTGATTTTTGTCATACAAGGAATATATATACTTTTGATACGAAAATCAAACCAAGTTTGATAAAGACTTTCGCAATTCGTATCGTCTAAGAGGAATACATTTGAAATATTTGAATGAAATAAATAATTCTATTCCTGTCATTAAATATTTAGAAAATGTAATTTACCATACAAAAAGAACGAAGACACGTGCTGTGAAATGTCAGCTCTTTCAAAACTCCCAGTCCTTTAGTAACAATATTTTTTTCAGATAAAGATATTCAACTCATTCACAATATATTAACCATGTCTTTCTCATTAAAACATATAAACTCATTCAAAATATATTACATTTTAACAATGTTTTTCACATTAAAAATATTCAAATTATTATACCCCCCGAAAACGAAGTTTTGGGGGGTATATAGGTTATAGTCTGTCTGTCTGTCCGTCTGTCCGTACCTCGTGTACATGCTTTGTATTATCAATTCCAGTTACAGCTTATTCGGACCTGTTTACCGCTACGATTTTAGCGATATCACTACGATTTTCAGACCCTAAAATTACGACTCCCGCCCTTTTAAACGTTTTTCTACGTCAACTAAGTAAAACGGTAAAAAAAGAAAAACGCAAAGTTCGCTCGGAACCTTTCGCGACATGTCGATATGCCCAGGCATAAAGTTAAAGGGCGCTCGAATGAACGTTGACTTATCCTCACGGCGCTTTGACTGATGGTAGAACTTTCGTCTTTGTAAACGCTCATAAGATTTTGACTCGGCATCATTTATTGGCGGCATGATGAAGCCAGTAAAAAACATGCCAGCCAAACGTCAATAGTGATCTTTGGAAATTCCTTCAATCTTCATCAAAAGGCGAAACCTTTATATTATGTAAGTCAGTCGGTGAAGTCTCACAAATATTTCCATGTGCTCACGGAGGTAAATTTTACTGGTGAAGTCTCACAAATTTGGAAAAGTGCCGAAAATCGGAAGAGGACAAAACGAGGGCGGCTGATGATGTGCACAATCATAGCTCAAAATGAATTCCCATTTAGTACAGCTCCGCTCTTTACAATTTGCATTAAGGAAATGTTTCCAGATTAATGACTTGCTGCAGGTATGTTGATCATTTTATCAACTATCAACATAAAAACACTTTCTCACAAAGACAAGTAAGATTTCATTAGGATAAATAAAATTTGTCCCAGCTTGTCTTTCACTCTCTCTCTCTCTCTTAATTCCCTCTATTATGGTCTGGGTGATGGGAAGGGGGGTAAAAAAGCGTATTTTCTAGGGGCCAATATGCCCAAATTTTTTTCAAGTTTGGACTTAGTTTTTTTACAGCATTTTTTCCAGCAAATGTCTCCTCCCCCTCCTCCCTTTAAGAACTTTGACTTATCCTCACGGCACTTCGACTGATGGTAGAACTTTCGACTTTGCAAACGCCCATAGATTTGACTCGCATGTTTTACTGGTGATCTACAAACCTGCAGCAAGTCGTTAAGATTTTCTATCATCATTTTTGCATTTTGAACTTGCTCATTTTCCAACAATATTCTATATGAAGAGTACCCATTTTGTGTAATCAACTCCTCTTACAGCTTTAAATCAATGGTTTGAAACTTTGCAGGGTGTTTCATCTACTCCTCTTGCAGCTTTTACTTTCTAAAGTGCAGAGGGCTCAACAGATGCATGATCGGGGGGTATTAATAGTCCGTTAAGGACAGATTATGTGGACAGGTTTACAAAGCAGTTGGCGCGGGGGTATTTGTGGCCCACTAGACCACAGTAACTCTAGTTTACAATATATATTAACAATTTTTTGTTCACATCAAAAGTATTCATCTGTTAATGTTTTTCGTTACATCATAAATGGACTTCACACATCTGGATTTGTAATAGTATCATGCCGTAATATTAATGTTTGCGAAATAGTTCCTACGTACAAATAAATATGACTAATGTTACAATCGAGTTGACCTTAGCATTTCGACAAATTCTCCGCAGTTGATAGAATTAGACCCAGGAAACCGGATCTTTAATCTGAGAATTACGAGAATGTCTCAGTTCGAACCATTCTTGCCTTGATTTCATTGTAAACAAATACTTAACCTCTCGTCGGAAATAAGTTCCTGTTATACTATACAGAAAGAAATTGATACAGTAATTCATATAAAATATTGTCCGTGAAACATACAGTACTCCCTGCCAATACTCTATATTTTCTACAGAAAAATTGTTTTGCTGAGATATATGCTTGTTGTATATAAAATTTCTGCACCATATAGCAATATATGGAACATTGAAGGCAATAAAGAAGAATGATATGGCCAACAATATGAAAGTGAATTCAAGTTTAATGACGCTTTCCTCGGTTCTAATGATATTTCCAGATTTTATATTTCTAATGCCTCTCACTGTTGTAAATTGGTTTTGTCGCTTGTTTGTACTGATTAATTTTTTGACTATCAACACATTTAATACAGTGATAATTTTGAATGGAATTAAAGTAATTGTCACAGCGAATGCAGAATCTAGTACAAAAGACGGAAAATCAAATTGTTTATCGCTTGTGCAATACTGTCGTCCATCTGAGCTGTGATAAACTCCACTGAGAATCGGTTTATATATCACTAATAGACAAGCCAATAGGCATATAGACAATATAATCCGCCTCGTGCTGCTTTTAGTGCAAATATGACGTCTGTGCAACGGATGACAAACGCCAATGTAACGCTCGACGGTAAAAGCTACAACAAGCCACGATGATAAAAACCTAGATACATAAGATAAATACATCAATATTTGACAAACTCCATTGTACTCTAAAAATCCCATCTTTGTCTCAGGATAAATATAGACAATTCCTCTTCTCAACCATTCAACCGTGACATAGAATATGAGTGTAGATAGGTCGGAGGCTGATAGAGCAGCCAAATAGGCACTTGCAGACATACTACGCATGTTCTTAGAGAGAAAAACATTTAGAGAAAGTGAATTTCCCAAAATTCCTATAATAAGTATCACAGGTGTTACATACACATAAAATAGTCTCCCCGTTCGGTATGTAACTGGATCTGGGGGTTTCACAAAATGTTTACAGTCTGACGTATTTTGATCTTTCAAGATACTGTAGAGTAAGTCGTATATATTGTCACTTGAGCACCCTGTTTTAGTAGCATTATCCTGAAATCAAATATATATGTATATATATAATTTTGAGTATCAATATAAATAAAATGAATAATATTATCGTATTTCCCTATGGCTATATCGACCTGCAGAGGCCTTCAGAATTTCCCGTATTTCGGCACTGTGACGTCGTAAAGAGTTGACCCGACCCTAATATGAGCTGACCCGAATATATCAGCAACGTCATAATGTTTGACCCAACGTTGACCCGAATATATCAGGAAAACATCCCGTTATAGGCGGATGGCCATTGAAAAGTAAGAAATTCTATTAAGATTGCTAGTTAACAATACGATAAATTTATCATCAATTTTTTTTTCAAACAAATATTGTAAAATATAAGCCGCTCGACACAATATGAAGCTTTTTGGCTCGTTCGCTACGCTCACTCGCCGGAAAATCTTCACATTGTGTCTCGCGGCTGATATTTTACGATATACGTTTGCAGAAAACCTGATAATATGTACAAATTTAACATCGGAGGTACATGTGAGAAATAGCAAACCATTCAGTCATCGGCATTCAAAGCCAATCTGTTCAACTAAAAACAAACAGCACAAAATATACAATAAACAGAGAGTCATTAGAGTCTGCATTGTTACAGGCACTTAGCAGTAGTGGGTTAAAGAGGATTTATTTTACCGTTACAGTGTTCCAATTTCGAAGAAGACTTTGTTGAACTTCACGAAGAGTGGCGTATACCGAGCAGGAACTGCTTACAGTTTCGGAGCACCTGTGTTCACTCCTGGCTTTCCTGAGTTCGTGTTGTTTTTTCGGTTTTCAGTGTTTATTTGTTGGGCTTGTGGGTGTTAAAGAGGATTTATTTTACCGTTACAGTGTTCCAATTTCGAAGAAGACTTTGTTGAACTTCACGAAGAGTGGCGTATACCGAGCAGGAACTGCTTACAGTTTCGGAGCACCTGTGTTCACTCCTGGCTTTCCTGAGTTCGTGTTGTTTTTTCGGTTTTCAGTGTTTATTTGTTGGGCTTGTGGGTGTTCATTTGTCCTACCGGGTTTGTCTGTCTAATGGATTGTGTGTTTTTGGTTGGCTCCTGATGTATATTTGTCCTCTCTATGAGTATCCATGTGGTACAGAATCTATCCTGACTCTGGTGTGTTAACACGATTTCAAGCTAATACGGTATGATATCAACAAGATTACGAGTAGTTGGACGGACTGTACATATATTTAAAAGCAGGTTCCAGATGTATTATTTTCACTGGAATGCATCCTTTGTATTAAATCTGTCGGGTTTGGTAAAACTAAATGAGGATCTTGTTAAACCCACATTCATCTTTCACCTGATTGATGAATTTGTAAAACTCGAGTCTGTTTAAATACATTGAGATTGTCGTGATTCAGTTATACTTATCTGCTTGGGATAACAAATACCATGAGAGACTATATCTTGTGTCTTCTTGTTAGTCTATGTTTAATTAATAATTTGATTTACTGATCAGGATTGTTTGTAATTATGATAAATGTCTGTATTATTTTTCTTTACATCGCGAAGAGCGAAAGAGTGGATCTATTTCGACTTGTATGGAAAGAAATGATATCTGATTTTAATTTCACCACAACTAAGGTAATTTTTACTGCAGGAAACTATTATTTAATCCCAATAGAAGTCTTTGCAGTTAAATTATTCTTAATTAGATACAAGTGTTGAAATTGTCAGTTGATATTTTTTAACAACGATGTTAATCCTTCTACTTGTGCTTGCATTGTTTTGGTCGTTTGTGCCTATTGCACACGATTGTTTTGAGCCGGGTATATATTTTTAAATAACTTATGCTTCTGGGCTAATTAAGGTTTTTCCTATTTTGTTGAATTACTGTGTGTTCCATGCAAACTGTAATTTCTATAAAATATCAATAAAACCTTTAATGCAGCCGTTCATTTTGCGGTAAATAGATATTGCCTCTTCCAATGTTTAGATGCCTCACATTTTCAAAGAGCAGGTGTCCCTTTTTCCGTGTACATGTCATTCATATTTGTATGACAAATAACGTGACGTCTATAAATGTGTGACATTTTTTTTCAGGAAGTTTGATTTGTCTACGCTGTATAGTTCCTTTCTATATCATCGACTAAAATCTGTTTTGGGATCTAAATCTGAGAGAAACAAATTATATAAGGTATTCCTGCATGGTGTTGGGTAGAGAAAAAGGCTTATTTTATCCAAACAAAATTGATTCTAATAAGAACTCTGAGATTAATTTTGATAACTTGCTGGGATTCCTAATCCACAATATAGTTGAGCTCTTAGTACGATTTTAACAGAAAGTTAGGATTTCTTAGTGGACACCCTCGCTGCCGATTCTGTCCGATCATTTTTACTTTTCGTATGAAGTTATTTTTTATAAGGGTAACTACACAGGAAAGTAAAACTAGCCTTCTACATGTACCTTTATTTCAGTTATATAGAAGACGTATCGTTTCCCAATAATTATAGATTACTAAATTACTTAAGTCCTATTTACCTAGTAATTCAACTTTAAATTAAAGAGATCACCATAAATCCCCATCTTTATACATAGGCTAATACATAGATAATAAGGTCGATTCAACTCAAAACATGATGACAAACGTGAGGATTAAACATTCCAACTGTGAATGTTCTCAGCTGAATAGCATTGGTCTATAGACTTTCGTGTTAACATTTCACACATGATTTGTTTCTGTGATCCTTGTCATTTTTCAAAGAGACGACAACCCGACCAAAGAGCAGAAAAGAGCTCAAGGCTACCAATGGATGTTCTGCGAGAAAATCCTGCACCCGGAGGCGGGCGTTAGCTGGTCCCTAAACAATACTGTATACTAGTTCAGCAAAATGGACGTCACACTAAAGTCCAAAACATAAAAATGAACTAAAATTAAAAAAAACGCAGAAGACAACAAAGGCTAGAGGTTCCTGCTTGGGACAGTCGCAAAAATGCGACGGGTTAATCATGTTTTGTGAGATCTCAACCCTCCCCCTATACCTCTAGCTAATGTGGAATAAACAAACACACAGCGATACACACAGTTAAAATCAGTTCAAAAGATTTCCAAGTCCGATGTTAAGAAGGTAACAGAAGAAACTAAGCAAAATGACAATGATCAATATATATTAACAAAGGACTACTGCAGTTACTGACATGCCAACCCCAGACCTCAATTAAACTGATCGAAAGATTATGTCTATATCATATAGAAAATCAGCCAAACACAGCGCCAAAACGACCAAAACACTGTAACATAACACTATTCTGGTTTGTTAAGGTTTATGTCATACCGATTAGACCCTAACATACTAACTTCATTAGGGAAACCAACATTAAATCCAAAGATTTCAAAAAAATGGTACCATAAAATGCTGTCATAGAAACACAAGTTGCTCTCGCAACAAGTAAAGAGGAAATACTACAAGTTAATACAAACGCTTTTTTCAATCTAACAAATAATATAATAAATTAATAAATATAAAGCAATATAGAGGCGATCTTTACTTTGAAGAGTTGAATCGTTATTTTCTGGAATCAACAGACAGAATTTTAAAATATACTTACGATAGAAATATCACTAGTTCTAACAGAAAGGTCTGTAATACTAAAGCCGTTGTCTTCCATTTCATAAGATTTACGTGTTCAGTATAGTTTTACTTGACATTGGATTTCTCTTGCAGAACAGATTATCTCTTTCATAACATCCAGTAATAATTATTTCTGAAAATCCTCTTGAATAAGAATTGTGCAGGCATATCTGATTTGTTTTTTTTTCTTTCATTTTTTCAACGACCTTTTTCCTTTCAGGTGACTGAGTAACATTTCTTGTGTATATTACTCTTCAGTTAGAATTATTTTTTCCTGCTTGTTTACATTGTTAAAGAAAAAACGAAGTTCTCATGTTTTTTCCATGCTATGTTTTAGACTTAAAAATAAATAACCATATATCAACGTTCAACTATTACCTAGTATATTTCCCTTTAGGCGAATCTTTCTATTGGATTTAATCCTGTCAATCGCACATTAGTCACCGCCTGTTTTTGCTTATAGAAACCACTTTGCGATCACATTTTGATTATAAATGCAGTTGATAAGAACATGTGTCAACGGAAATCGTTGAAAGACACGTCGATTGATAATTGTTTTTCTAATAATTGTTTTACATTGCGTTTAAGAGGTTTGCTTTTAGGAGTATTTAAAGAATTCCTGAGTTCGATTCTTGATGTTTATACTTGTTATATCGATGCATGTCTATTAATAAACTGATCTTTGAAAAAATGAAAAATTACTTGTTTTTTTCTTTTTACAGTGCTGTTGATATTCTAAGAAATATTATCTACTTCATGACTAATGACAATTTGGTTTTTGTTGTCGACAATATTTTTAATTATGTTTTGTACATATTACCTTTATTTACTTTTTTATATTTTTTATTTATTTGGTTCTTTGTTTAAATTTTACAATTAATATTAGTTGATTTTTTTATGTCTTATTTGCTTGCTGAAAGCTATATGACAAAGTTTTGTTTTTATATAAATAATATTTCCTTTATTCAGTGAATTTTTTACCATATTTAGAATGTGGAACAAATTTCCGTTGTCAGTGTATTTTTGCTATATCTAGGATGTTAAGTGGAAATATTTTCCGTGATCAGTGTATTATTTGCTACATCTAGGATGTTATGTGAATATTTCGATTGTTCGGTGTATTTTTTGCTAAATATAAGATATTATAGTATAAAATTGTCCATTTCTTTACACTATCTGACTGTCAAACTGCACTGTGTGTTTATCAGTAGTCACCAGTTAGAAATAATAAACTATTTATGTTTTATACCATGCATAAATAAAATTAAATTTATTAAGGGGGTAACAGAACACCTAAGGTAGTTAATTCTTTAAAAATCAGCGGAAGGTTTCAATCACATACTGTTAGTAAAGAGAAATCAAGCTTCTCAATGATCAAAATTAGTGTTTGTCAAACTGCTAAATATCCAATGAAATTATTCCCGTAAATTGTGTGGTTCAAATTTCTTGAAATTTTTATATTTTTGTCAAAAGGTAAAAGCATATATTTCATCAAAATTTTATGAAAATTAAGCGAGCCGAATCTATTTTAGTCAAAGTGTGGTACCCCCTAAAATGACATTTAGGCAGTCATACGTACCATACACTAGTAACACATTTTTTATTTTTAACGGCCAATTTGTCTTGTTTAATCTTGACTGTCCTGAAATTTCTGCAAAATAAAGATAACAATAGACAAACCAAATAAATGTGTTTGAGTCAATTAAGACTGGTTAAGATCAGTAAAATGTTTAACTTTCCGTGTGCTGAACTATTGATATACACCTTCTGGGGCCTCGGTGGTCGAGTGGTTTATGTAGTTCGTTATGACTACTTATGATCACTAGCCTGTAAACACTCAGTTTGTGAGTTTGAATCTCACCTGTGTGGGGTGTTTTCGACTCCGATCTTAATTGAAAAGGATTGCTAATTTTCATCCCTAAGGTCGGTTGTTCTCACCGGGTACTCTGGCTTCCTCCACCAATAAAAACTTGCGGCCGCAAAATAGCCAAGATGTCCTAAAAACGGCGTAAAATCCCAAATAAACAAACAAACAATATAAACTTTGTTCTGACCGATCCTGGTGGACTGCAAGACAAAATATCTTGATTTGATTTTGCATTCTGGATCTTGTTTGAATATATAATTCTGCAGAGAAGCAAGACAAAATAAACCAGACAAGAGTTGTTATTTAAGATAAAAAAAAATGAATTACTAGAGATAAAAAAAATTATACAGTCAATTAAAAAGCTTTTCAACAATTTCTCTTTATTAAAGACAAAATGAACAAAATTATTGTATATGCGGAACGTAAGTATAAATTTTTCAGACAACTTCAAATTAAAAAGCCATAAACATCATGGTTGCAGTTGCTTCATAGAATCGGAAAAAATTCAACGCAGTAGTATCATTTTGCTGAACTAATATACATTATTGTTTAGGGACCATCTGAAGTCCGCCTCCGGGTGCGGGATTTTCTCGCTGCGTTGAAGACCCATTGGTGGCCTTGAGATGTTTTCTGCTCTTTGGTCGGGTTGTTGTCTCTTTGACACATTCCCCGTTTCCATCCTGTATTCTATCATATATTTATTGTAATCTTACACTGTCTGATCTCCGACTACTTCGATAAAAGATTGCTTTGGCATCCGATAAAACTTTAAGTATGATCTTTTTTCTGCTATTTTTCAGTTTCTGTCATCATCTTTAATTATCACTTGTTGATTTCTAATTTCAATGTTGAGTTTCATTTTACTTGACAGTTCTCACAACTATTGGAGGCTTTATGATAGATATAGAATTACAACTAGAGTCATGATATTATTTTAAAATGTTAAAATAAAACTAATCTTGAAATTCGAATAGCTCAAATCTACAAGGAGTGACTGAACAACACTTTAAATCACCATCGAAGGCACGTATCTTTTAATTGAATTATAATTGTTTTTCGGTCACGATTTGAAAAATGCTGGCATTAAAATCTCAAGATTAGTTAGTATGGTTGTGACATTGACATTATCAAAAGAATTAATGAGAAAATGCAAAGTCTATGTTTTATGTAACTACACGTCGATGATTTTATAGTTACGTAGTTGGCGACGGGTATTGTAACTCAACTTCCTAGAGTGAAACATGACTTTCCTTACTGGTGAATTATTGGATATTCCTTAACTCGAAAATCACGGTATTGCACCACAATCAATGCAATATTATTAACATACTGCCTTTAGTTGAGGGTGTTATGCTAGATTACCACACGAAGAAACAATATCACATGAAGAATAAATATCACCCGAGACGGAGGGAGATATTTTGTCTTCATGTGATATTTGTTTTCTTCGTGTAGTAATCTACCATAACACCCTCAACTAAAGGTAGTATGTTTTTTATTATTCTGAATGCCTTAATCTCATCTGAATTAGTTGATGCAGAATAAACAATACTGCATCTCAATGAATTAACTTTATTTTAAGTCAACAATATAATATCAATAAAAACACTTGCGGACGATAGTGGTGTTGCAGAACCAACTCCTTAGGGTTGTGGCAACTGTAATGACCTGTTGTAGAATTGTACAAATACATGTACTTTTCATCAGAATACAAGTTGATTGTCTTCATTTGCAAGATTTATAACCTGTTTCCATTATTCTGCTGGAATGGCATTTTCAGAAGTGTCTGACGAGACAATATAAGAAGATTAAAACTAATTGGTAAAACTCGACTTGAAATGCTGATATTTTTTGAGTTTGGTAATGTTCGGTCGTGGAATGTGATATTTTCGTTCTATGCAAAATTATCACATGTTGCTAGGGGAAGGCGGAATGAAACAAAAACTACTGCAAAATAGCACATTCTGAAGAACCAATGAAATAACTGAATTACATCAGAAATTTGCAAAAGTATAACAATTGAATTTATCATGTACTTATATATAGTAAATAACTCATAAAAAGATAAAATTTGCGTAAAATACACATTTTCCGAAAACTGACGACGCGGGCTGGTATGAATTTGTTATTAACTGCTACCAGAATTTATCACATACCTTTCCGTCAATGTTATCACATGCTGATCGTAAATGCTCGGCCGTTTCCAGCAGTTCAGTTAGAATTATAATACAAAAAGATCATTACCTATCATTTTTCATATCAGATGCTTTATATCAACCCTCGGTTAAACATGATCTCTGGAGCCTGGCGGCTCTCTGGCTGATATCATGACCTAGAGAATATAAAGCATCCGATATGAAAAATCCAATGTGATTATCTAGATCTATATCTGTTTTAGGAAATTTTTAAAGGAAAAGAATTTTTTTATAATTTCATCTTTTAGCAATCCACAGCACAGTTTGTTTATCAAGAAAAAGCGAGAAGAATTGCTCTTCACAATGAACATCAGATGTTTATGGAAAGGATAGTGCTTTATTCAAATATTCAAGAAGTCTATTTTATATTCTTGAATGTTTGAAGAAATGCCCGATTTTAATACATGTTAAATATGCCGTTTTATTCAACAGTACCTAGATATCCCTGTTGAATGTGGCAACAATCAAGAATGTACCCGTTTTCGGTGTAACTGGTTGTAAACGATTCAGAAAAAAAAAACAAGATGCATGAAACTATGCTAATTAATACATTTGGCTTTGCAGTAAGTCAGGACCCATATGGGTCATTTTCAAAAAATGTGAGTTTTTGAAATTGCAAAATTGAGAAAAAACAATTTGCTTAAATCATTATATTTATTAAACGAACAAAATACATGATACTTCTTAAACAACATACTTAAATATGGAATCTTAATGACATAATGTAAAAATATTATTGACACATTTTCGAATGATGGTGCATTATTTTGTGTATCCTGTTACCACATTTAAGAGAATTTTTTACCATCAGCAGGTATTTTGTTGAAAAAATGTTTATTTTTTCTCAAAGATAAGTAAGTGGTCTTTCAGAAAACAATAACAAAATATTTAATTTCATTGCATTAGCAAGATAAAAATATCGATTAATATCGCGTCCTGAAAAAAACGTCAAAAAATAGACTTTCGAAAGCTGTAAAAAATACTACAATCATCACAAATCCAATGGAAGCACTTCCTGATATTCCGCTTATATGTGACTTTTGAATAAAACCAATATTTAGTTCCTTTATTACATATGATTTGAGTAAAACATTTTTTTCTATGGTAACAGGAACGGACATCAAAGGTACCAGGAAAGATATTTGGGTAACAGGAAAGACAATTCAACGCTTTATTCTCTAAACTATATTCTTAAGTCAAACATGAAAACCTAAAAATACCTGTACCTCTTAAGTATATTCCCCAGACGTTTCGAGGGTTACGTGCACTCAGATTTGTTTCAATTATCATGCTCAAAATATTGGTCTTACCAGGACGAATGTATAGTCAATATGAGATGTTCACTAGTTTTTTGTTCAAGATATAAACAATATGCAACCAAAACAATTAAGAACTTCGAATCATAATATTTTTTAAAAATTTTAACTAATCAAGAACTTCAAATAAACACATTTACAAATCTTAATAGAAAATCTTATTTATTTATAAATGTCCGTAGAGGCTCCAAATAATCTATTTGAAGATGTTTTCAATTTTGTAGGTAAAAAACTTCAAAATGACTGACAACAGGCGCAGAGACGACAGAAGCTTAATACTAGTCTTGGAATGTTAATGTCTTGTATCAAATGCTTATAGAAATGTTAATAATTCTACATTCCAAACTCTTTTCCAAAAACTTTAGACCAAATGTCTTGGTCTACTTCGAAGTGCTCACTTGAACCTTTTATTTTCCTTGGTCCTGGAATCGTGGCTAGAATTTGGTCATATCTATACCAACATTTATCCTTTACAGCTGTTGGCCAGAAGAATACATTCCTTTTCATCTTTTTATAAACCATGTGCATACAAACAACAAAAATGTCTGAAGAATCTCCGTCTCCTACATAGCCTTGATAAGGTGTATTATCATAGTTAACTATGACATATTTGCCGATGATGCATTCTGGAGCTTCGGTTGGTATATCCTTCTTATCCTGTGAGCTATTTTCTCTTGTATTAATTTTTTCCTCATCGGGTGCCATGTCGTTGTCATTGTAGGTCTCTTGTATTCCTTCATCCACTTCATCTTTGCTTCTTATGGTTGGTTCATCGAACTTTTCATCTGTAGGCATCTCGCTTTCTTTCCAGTCATCTTCGCTAATTGTTTCAACATGTGCAGTAGTTGTTTGCTCTTGTATCTGAAGAACAGGAACGAAATGATTCGGCGCCGAATGAGTGTTTGTCATATCCTGTCTAGTGGTCGTCCACATTATGTAAAGTGGTTTGGTAGATATCTTTTCTCTAGGTTCTATTCTCCTATGGAGGTCCTTACTAACAATTGGGTTTCCTCGTTCCGGGTACACTGAAAATATAGGTCTTCTCATGATACTAGACAAAGCAAACATTTGCCAGATTCCCATGAATGTTTTTGGTTTTCTGACATGCATTACTTCCTGTTCGTATATATTTTCAATGACTCTGCTTGTTAATACGGCCCCATGTTCATACTCTTCTGAATACATAGCAAAACTCTTTAAGATGTTTTTACGTGGGCATTCAAGACCTTTGGATAGGTATTCTTCATTGAGATACAACTCCTTATGTGATACAAGTTCTTTTATAATGTTTAACCTGATTTCATCAGGACTTGTGTCTCTTCCATGGACAACGACACTTCCACAAGTTGGCAAACAATCCCCATTAATACGGACTTCAACAGGAAAAAAAATTGTACCATGTGGCACGTCATCAGGGTACAAGTCAATTGAAGTCTCACATATAAGTAAAGAATCACCAATTATGTATCTGTCATGCCCATCTAAATATTCTGTAGGATATTCTGAACATACTATTTCCATTTCTGAAAATTTTTCACAGTCATTCAGCTGTTGCATCTGATTAGCGATGAGATTCTTTCTATTTTTATCATAGACCGTGTTTTCCTTTCGAGTTTCCTTCTCGGTCATAAATTCATTTGTTTTATTATTCACATTTGTTTCTTGAGCTTCATTTGTATCTAAAAGAAGTCGAACTTACAGAGGAGAGTTACACTTATCATCTGGCAAATTTTCAACTAGTCAAGTATCTGTACCAGACTCGGAAAACAATTTTTGTATGTCTTCAAATGTTCTACAGCTTCTAAGCTTCTTATCAATGTCTTCGTTTGTTTTGTTTTCGCCATTGGTTAATACCTCAGCAGAATCTTCGATTACATCAGGGATATCTTCACCCTTCTGTTTATCTGCGTAGTTTTCCTCAATACTATCGCCTGGAAACACGACGTGGTTGCAGGGATGTTCATTACATATAACAGGAATACAATTTATGTCTCTGTATTTCAGGTGTGACCGTGCAACTGCGAACACCTGGTGAACTTTCATTGCCCCTGGAATTGTTTTCAATGCCGGTATTCCCTCTTTGATCTTGCTGATTTCAGACTCTTTGATCTCGTAGACTTTTATCGTATTACTGTTGAGTTCCTTGACAAATGATGCTGCATCCATGATTTCAGCACCGTAGCCAACTTTGTCATCAGCTGATCTCTTGATTGATCCACCAATCCCGTCTGGGATTACCTTCCCATGTCCTGCCTCGTGGAAATTCCAACTTCCTCCTAGAAATCCCAAGTCGAAAATCAAGGTTGAAAACAGATAAAAGTTAATTTTCTGGCGAAACTGTGCGGTAGGGCCATCGCTGTAGAAGTGAATATAATCAATATCTGGGTGTTTCTCTTTCATTTCTTTCAAAATTGGTATAAGGTAAGCCCATACGGCGGTCGGGTCGTGCCTGAGTGAGTCAGATACTCCGCAAAATGACTGAATGTGGTTTGTTTGACCAATTGTGTAATATCCAGTATGTAGAGATATCTGAGGCAATGAAGCACCAAAGTGCATTGATTTAATTTCTTTATGCATGTCGGCGTTGTAATTATCTGAAAAGTCAACGTGTATAAATCCTTCTGTATCATTTAATGTCTCTCTTAGTTCCCTGTAATGTCTATATTGGTTCTTTAGATTGAACAGGTGACGCCTGTATGTTGTGCAAAGGAGTTCATGGAATATCTCGATTGCCATTCCAACTGAGCCATGTTCATCATCTTTCCCAACAATGTTTATCTCTTTTTTCTCACCGCTTTTAAACGCTCTTGAAACTTTTGTTGTTTTCCATTGTGTCCATGTGGTCTGTTCATTTGGGTCCTTTACATTCATTTTGACCTTAAAATCTTTACAAGTAGAACAATGACAATACATGCATTCTTTATTGTCAAGAGAACAAACTGTTTCCTTACCAAGCTTTCTAAATTAGTTGTTTCGATTGCTTTTGATTTTTTTAAGCATTCGACCAAGTAAATGGTGTTTTCACAGATTTTACAAAGACAGCTGTCTCTTTCTTTCTCTGTTGGGGCTCTTATCCAGAATGGTTTCAACCTCCAAAACGTAATAAAACTGATTTTATCTTGATTTTCAGCCTTGTATTTCTGGTACAAATTGCTTATGGTATCATTCAAGAACCGAATTTGCTTTTTGACTTTGTATTGGGTCTTTGTCTGCTTTTTCCCTGTCGTGATCCTCGAGTTGTCGTCATGTTTGAAAAATCTCTTTACTTTATCTTTCAATTGTAGTGTAGTTGATCCTTTTTTGTGGCCCTTTTTTCTTCTTCTTTCTTGAACCCTGATCTGTTTGTGTGCATGTGTTGAAAGCTTATACGTTTTCAATATTTTGCCTCTGAGGATTTCTTTTAGAGATTTTTTTTTATTATATGTTGTTTAGAGCTCTGCTGCATTTGTTCAATAAGTCCAATGTTCGTTTTATATATGAGGATGACGCGTTCCTCAAAAGACGCCTAGTTTTACTTTTTGGAGTTTCTATCGCTCCTTTTGTCTTTGGTTCTCCCTTCAACCTAATCCATCTTTTTCTATACACCTCTATTTTTAATCTGGATTCCTGAAGTTTTTTTCCCAAAAATTTATTACGTCTGTAGATCCTAGATTTCTCTCTCTTCCTTTTCCTTATACTTGAAGATAGTTGTCTTGATGGTCCAGGCTGATTCTCTGCTGCATCTACATGTTGTGGTGCAGGGCCTCCAACTTTTTTGGTGATCCAGGAGGTGTGAGTATATGTTGTACTTCTTTTGTTCTTTTCCTCAAGTCTCTCTTTTGCAACCTCCATATTCGTCTGTTCCTGCGTAGTTCCCTTGCTGTCATTTCATTTTTGGTTTTTCTTTTGCCCATTTCTTTTAATTGTTGATAGCGTTTTTTCTCTTTCTCAAGATATTCTGCTCGTCTTTCTTGGTCTGCATCCCGTCTTTGTCTATAGCGCCTTTGCTTTTGGGCAGCAGAAAGAGGCCTTGTTTCTGAAAAAAATCATAAAAAAACCAAATGCATGCAAGTAAATTTAGTCAGAGTTCATATTAGTAGGTACAGATAAGTTGTAAAGGGAATTATTTAGTTCAATAATGTCAATCTGTCTTCCTGTGTTGTCTTCATTGTATTTGGGACATTGCGACTGTCTGTTTTAAAAGTGTATTTGATCATTCATCTTTAGTTGTATTGTGTGTTTCTTTTCAGTTGCTTTAAAATCATTTGTGGTATTTGTATTTATTTTCTGGGCTGATGAATAGTCTTTTGTCCGTTGTTATTTGACTTTTTATCACTGTTCTTATCATGCTTTCCTTGATTTCACTTAAATGATTAAGTTATCTTCTCCTTTTTTATATCATTATATTTTCTTTCTGTCCTGTTACAACCGAAGTCTTTACTGTTACCTTTGTGGCTTTATAGTAATCGTATGTTTTTATTTATATGTTTTTGGGTAAGTTTCCTAATTAATAGCATCAATACGATTACAATTGTAAACTAATTTTGAAGATGGTCGATTTATAAAAGATGTTAATATGTCTGTTCTATCCTGTTACCAAAATTGTCTATCATGTTATCAATGAACGGTTGGTACAATATGTCCAATAAATTGTCAGTATAAAGATGATTTTCATTTCAATTATATGTTTTTATTTTCTCACACCTCGTAATTCAAAAAACATATCTTATCTTATGCATTTTAAGCTATTGATAAGCTCTACAGATACATAATTGTCTATCCTGTTACCAATGAGCGATATGTTATATCATGTGCGATTAATTGTCAGTATACAGACGTTTATTTTTACTAAAAAACCTGTGAAATATCAAATGTTTTTTAAAGATTCATCAACTCCGATGAAGAATTAAAAAGTTTCAAGAAACGTGTCACCTTATATCCCAAAAACGATAACAGATTTAGACAAAAAACGGATCGAAAGTGTTTTTTTTTTTCCCAGCAAGGAATATAATAAACACGCCCCATAAAAATCAGACAAAAATTAAAAAAAGTTAGACCAATACAGTTTAGCATAGTGAAATATTATTGGAGAATTTTTTATGATATATAAAAATTTATTATCTTCCGGGAATAGTAATTTTCCACGCTAACAAAACCAGTCGTGCATCCACTATGTCTTGTCATGGGCAAAATGATTATCCCGGCCAGCAGTTTCGAATCTATTCAGAAACACTGGTGATACATCCGGTGTTTAAAGGGGTGGGACATGAACTCTGAGGATATCTGAGTTTTTCACAAAGAATATGAAAATTATGTTTATAATTAAGGTCCAAGGATCTCAATTTTTATTTTATTTTATTTTTTTTTTATTTTTTACGAGGGAGTACCCACATTCCTCGGGCAATGTCAAATGAATGTGTACAATCATTTATTTTGTCTCCTTACAGGCAATTAGAAATATATGTGTTTATGGGGTATGGTTTATGAGATTTATTGCGTATTAAAACGCGTTAGAGGGATAAACATTTTTACAGATTTTGAAATAATTAAAAATTATATGATTTGAGGGCGAGGATGACCCCCATCCCCGCCCCCTTTGGTGGTGGTGTTAGGTTTTTATCAATCTGTTTGTCTTGTCATGGGGAAAAAGAAAATATATGATTTTGGCGTAGAGCTTTCGACCATTTACGAGATCATTAAAGACTTATGATTCGAGGGGGTGGGGATAAACCCTTGGTAAATGAGGTATATATCAGTTAATGCGTCTTGTCATGGGGAATAAGAAAATATACGGTTTAGGTGTTGGGTTTCTTGAAGATTTTTAATTTTGTATCATTCAAGATAGTTGGTTTAAGGGGGCGAGAATGACGCCCACTGAGTAATGACGTATGGAACCAAGGTATTATTTATACGCATCGCTCTCCATGCTCAGTGCCACTATTATGCCGTTTCTTCATTGTGACGTTTCACTTGACAGTCGAAAATTGATGAGATAATTGAACATTATTGATTTAATGGGAGTGGTGATAACCCCATGTGGAAGCGAGGTATGTGTCACTTGGTTCGTCTTACCATGGGGAATAAGAAAAATATGGTTTAGGGGTTGGGATTTAACGGTTTATGAGATAATTGAACATTATCAATTTGATGGGAGTGGTGATAACCCCCTGGGGAAGCGAGGTATGTGTCATTTGGTGCGTCTTACCATGGGGAATAAGAAAATATATGGTTTAGGGGAGGGGGATTTAAACGGTTTATGAGATAATTGGACAATATTGATTTAAGGGGGTGAGGACCGCCCTACTGAAAGAATGAGGTACACGTCATTTAATGTGTCTTGTTACGGAGAATAATAAAAATGATTTAAAGCTATTGATTTTAATTGCATATGGATTTTTTTTTAAATTATCGACTTTGGGGAGGGGATTACCCCCCTAGAGGTATATTTCATTTAATAGGTGTTGTCACGGTGTATAATAAAATATATGATATGAGATGGTTATTTGTCACACTCGCAGAGTTTTTCGATGAAAACAAAATCCATAAGGTCCTATAGTAAACCCCTAGCCTCTTTGAACTGCTTATTATACGTCCCAGTGACCCCATAAAAAAAGGAATTAGTATTAGACAGATCTAGAAACATTGATTGTTCATAATTGAAAACCTCAGATCCATATCTTTGACGACTATTGAGAACTCGAACGAACAAAACCGGATAGGAAGAAAAAAAAATGTTCGATAAAAATCTCAAATCAAAATCTATGTCTCCCACTTCGTTTGAGAGACTTAATCAATACGGCGTCTACCTTCGAATCATTGATAAAAACCTAATAAATAACTTTATCTAGCAAATAATTAAATGAAATGATAGAACTCACAGACAATTAACTAATTTAAAGAACGCTAGTCCCACAGGTCAGATAAAACAATGTTATATACGATTTACACAATATTAAATAATCTGTTAATGTCATTGTATGGTAATAAATTTGATAAAAACTGAGAACCTACAGCTCAGATCAGATATACTTTCCCCAAACTTTGATAAGATGCCCTGTTATAGATAATATGTCAACATTACTGATATCTGTGTTTCTATTGCTTCGTTTTGCGTGGAGTTTAAAACCTCTGTCAAGTTCTAATTTAATTTGTTGAATGAGCAAAAGCTTTAAAATCTGCCTATACATATTATGTAAGTAATATATCTACCCCTGAGGTCGTTAGCCCGAAAGGGGTATATCCTATTTATATGATAAACTGCAAAGGCAAATGATTTAGAATGAATTTCACCTTGTGCAAAGATTAGCTATGATAAATGCAGGATATCTGATTACATTTCATCATGATATAAAGTATCAAATATATATTATCAAATAGCGGCTTCTGTGGATTTTATTTTGTTCAAAATTGGAAACGCAACATTTTTATTAGCAAGTCAGAAACTTTCGTCAGTGTTTAAAAATTGAATGTGATATCAATGTAAACGAGAAGCGGACTTGAACAATATACAACATCAAGGTATTAGTGTTTTAATAATATAAATACTAAGGTTTCATTCCTTGTATTGCACATGGTAGATCTCCTTAGCTGAAATTTGGATTCCTATTTCGGTATTTTTGTTAAATGCTGCTGATGAGAGTTAACTCCTTGAAATGCGTCGTATACAGCATAGTATAAATTTACTACTATCTCTAATATTAGTATCTTTGGATTGTTATTTCCTCTTGTTATTCACATTGAAGTCCTATAATTACCAAATGAACTACAGGTCTATTCTTATTGATGTTTTATAGGTTATGTATTTTGGAATATTCCTTTTATAGCAGACATTTATGGTTGAATTTCTTTCCAACGTCTAAAGATATAACGAGTTTTCTATTCATTGTGGGCACAATCATAGTTTTGAAGACTGAAGGACATCCGCTTTCAGTATTTTTATCCCAGCACTTCAACGAAGTGCGAGAATATTGATTTGCTGTTCGGCGTACGTACGAACGAACGTTAGTAATGTCCAGGATAATCTCAGTAACCATTGGATGTAGAAAGATGAAGCTTTAGTAATGGATTGCACCGTGTGCAGGGACTGTGCCAAAGGTTTTGGAATTTGAATAGCGCCCCTGGGGGCCGGGCTACAACGGGAGCCTAAGTGTACATTATTCCTTTGTCACACAACTACTCTCAGGTTATTTGGAATACGGAACTGAAAATTGGCCCAGTAATTGCCCTGCCAATGTAGATTGTGCCAAAGATTTCGAAAATTTGAAAAGCGCCTCAGGGGGCCGAGCTACACGGGTGGCCTAAAGGTACATTATTCCTTTGTAGCACAACTCCTCTCACATTATTTGGAATATGGAACTGAAATGTGGCTCAGTAATTGCCCTGCCAATGTAGATTGTGCCAGATGTTTCGGAATTTAATAGCGCTCCTGGGGGAATACGGAATGCAGACTTGAAATTTGAATCAGTAATTTAACCACTAATGGAGATTGTGCTAAGGTTTCGGATTTGTTTTAAGATGCGGTTCCAACATGGAACCGGAATTTCACTACTTTATTTGTGATTTCTACTTAGCAACCATATATATTTGAAATCACTATAGCAACAGCATTAGTTTGGATTGTATGGATTTCAAAAATATGTGATTCCAATTTCGGTAAATTTCCTGAAAGTATCTAAGATTTGTATTTTTGGAATTTTAATTAGCAAATATAGATTTTTTGGATCATATAAGCTTTAACACTTATCACGATCATTTGGATTCCCAAAATATGTGATTCTAATTTTGGTAAATTTCCTGAAAGACTCAAAGGTTAGTTTATTTATGATTCTACTTAGCAACCATATATATTTGGAATCACTATACCAACAGCAGTAGTTTGGACTTTATGGATTTCAATAATATGTGATTCCAATTGCGGTGAATTTCCTGAAAGTATCTAAGACTATTATTTTTGGAATTTTACTTACCTACTATAGATTGTTTTTGGGAATTTTACTTACCTACTACAGGTTGTTTTTGGATCATATTAGCTTTAAGACTAATCTAGATCAGTTGAATTTCAAAATATGTGATTCCAATTTTAGTAAATTTCCTGAAAGACTACTTATTAGTGATTTCTACTTATCAACCATATTTATTTGGAACAGCAACAGCACTAGATTGGATTGTATGGATTTCAAAAACGCAATAGTAGCGCGGGGATATGCGGCGTGGCTGCTTCGACTAGTTTGCAAAGAAACTCCTGGGACGATGCCTCTGCATGGTGGACCCTAGGTCCCCGAGGGTATTCGCCAACCCAGTTGTCAGACATGATTATTCATTGATTTGTTACAGAAATTACCAGTATTTAGTAAAATTAAAAAATAATAGAAATACTAAGGGTTCATTCCTTGTATTGCACATGGTAGATCTCCTTAGCTGAAATTTGGCTTCCTATTTCGGTATTTTTGGTTATGAGTACTTCTTGTTTAAAATAAGTTTGGTTTTTGGTCTTCCAAATGTTTCGGTTTTAATGCTGCTGATGAGAGGTTACTCCTTGAAATGCGTCGTATACAGCATAGTATAAACTTACTATATCTAATATTAGTATCTTTGGATTTTTATTTTGTAAATGATTTCCAATCGAAGTATTTTCCAATATTAACTTCCGGTACCGCCCCTATGGTCTCACTAAGCACGCGGCAATTAGGCGTTAGAGCTAAGACTGCTCGGTTCAGGATCAGGGTCCGGGTGATATCATGCTGCCTTCTGAGCACCACTTACCTCTTGAGGGAGCGCATTAAAATTCCTGCTCGGGTGTCGGGCCAGCACATAAAAAGAGAATACATTCATTTAGCATCAACACATTCTCTCATCAACATTCCAGTGCATGTTATCTATCAAAATTATGTATCATTTCCTTAAATTTTTTTAATGTAATGATTCATAATACATAATGTTTTGAGTACATGTATTAGAAAATTAACTATGAAAATTATGTTTTGTAGGATATGGATTTATATAAGCCCAAAACTTGTTTCCGAATCCTATATTGATTATTCAATGGTATTGGATATTACTTGCGTTTAGTTATTGTATGTATTATTTAATTAATTATGTTTACAGTAACATCTTCTCGTCCTGCTATCCATGTAATAATTGACACCGAACATATACATGTAGGTGATAACTGTATTGTATTTGATATTTGCCGGTTGCAAACTGTGTTTACATGTACTGGCGACGCGTTTAAATAAAAAAAGTTTTGAAATCCGGAAGTGACGCTTTGTACGTGCCGTCATCAAAAGGGTATCAAGTCGAAATGGATGGATTGAAATTTGCAACGTCGTCCAATGAAAATCAACGTAACAAACAACATTGAATTAGAATAACCAATTACAGTTTACAGTCATTTTTCAGTGTCATTGGAATACAAGTTGTCATATTTCAATCCGTTCTGGAATGAAATTAAAACGACAACATAAAATCCCATGTAAATAACAAAAAATTTCTCAGTCCCTTACATTTCCATATGATATCTAAATTTGTACGAATATTACAGATATATTTCGACATTTTATTGCAAATTACTTAATGTGTTGTTACGGTGCCCTTTTTTAATGTTTTTTTTTTCATCATAAAAGATCTGGTCATAGTTGTATCATAATTATAATTATAACCCTAGATTATAGTGGACAATACAAATATGTTATTTATACAAAAACAGTGGTTAGTAATAATCACAGGACATTACTTTAACGTATACATTTTATTAAGAACAAAGTGGATATGGAAGTGAAGTTAGGGTATCTTGATAAAAACACATTGTTAAAAACGGAACACTCTATCTAGGCCGTATCTTGATACAATCAGTAAATTTATCAATTCTTTATATAGACTGTGCTCTCACCTTCCAAAGTCGGGTAGGTACAATGTTCGAATTTTTATAGTACATTTTACGGTCCTTTAAAATTTCTAGTCGTCATTACAAATGGAGTTGGACTTGATCCCGCTGTTGTAACACGTCAAATTAACCTCCTCTGATTAAAAACTTCGTTGGCCTGTATGTACAATGATGGATTCTTTATGTTTATAGGTTTTTATTTTTTAGTGTTTTGAATTTGTTCAATAATTTTGTTAAAACTATAAATATCATATCCCTCGTGCATAACTATGTCCTTAGATGGTTTTGGATTTACCCTATTTGTTTCGCCTCTAGGTATTCTGTAATAGGTCGTCAAGCGTAATTGATGACGTTTTATCGTCCTTCTCCTAAAATGTAAAGTTACTGTACATACAAGTCATGTCTTTCGCGTTTATAATCCATTAAATCGCTTTCAAATAATTTATACACTGTATGAAATCATATTTCCTTATTTTGTCTGCAAATTCAACAAAATAAATCTACAGTTAATTTTTAAATTTTAGCATCTTGATTAATGTTTGAGAAGTATCCTTCTGTTGTTCTCCATGAATGGGAAAATACATATAAATAACCAATAAACAACCAGTGTTTTAGACAATTAATACGAAAACTGATACTTTATGGTATCTTAATTCATATCTGAAAATATCATTCTAATAAACTCTGTGAATGGGAAAAATTTGAAAATAAACAGTGTTTACAATGTATAAACGACAAAATGAATAACAGGAAGTGAGGCAATGATATTATGAGACCTACCAACGAATCGACAAACTTCAGGAAAAAGAACACAAAACGCAAACATAAAAACAACAGTCATGATTCTTTAATAATTTTAACTGATTAGTCGTAAATCGACGAAATGTCTACATATTGTGCATCAAAATTGGTATCAAAGAATCTTATTTGATGTGTTACAGACGATGAGCAGTGATGTTGTTTAAAAGTTTTTACGATTACCCAAACCAATTGTCAGTTCGGTATGTTAACGAAATTTAAACAAACAAATGTATTTTAATTATACTCAAATAAATGCAGATATATAGATTCTATTTCAGTTTCGAGTGAATTACAAGATTTCTACACTCGAGAGAGTTAAAATTAAGATTTTAACATGCGAGCCTTGGCGAGCATGTCAAATCTTAATTTTAACTCTCGAGACTGTAGAAATCTTGTAATTCACGAGAAATTGAAGTAGAATTTGTTTCTCCCAATACGCTTGTACCAAAGAATCTAGGTCACCCATAATTGTACCCCGACATTTTGTTTTTGTTATCGTTTACGCTCGCCCGGATATCGCCTGACGATTTGTTTAGTGCGAGGTCGCGACCTTTAGGACGGCCAATAAAATTCCGTTTCCGCACGAGACTTTTTAATTGGTCTAGAGCATTAAATTATTTTTATTCAATGGGCTGAACGGTATGAAAATGCGCACACCCATGGGAGAAATATGTATAATATATTAACACAGAGGAATATTCTTAAATATTGTGACTCTGTATCTGGGTTCATATCATTTTTAGCTCACCTGGCAGAAGGGGCTATGATGAATTCTTTTTTTTTTCAAAATTTCAAAAATCTCCTCCTATGAAACCATATAGCCAAATTAACTGATATTGGTATGAAACTTCTATGGAAAGTCCATTACAATTTCACTTGAAATAAATGGATTGATTGTAGGACTGTGAGGTGAGCTATACAGGCTCAATTCTCTTGATCCTTTTTTTTTTTTTTTTTTTTTTTTTTTTTTGGGAAATTGTGAAAACATGTTTGCCGCTGCACACAGTCTACTGTCCAAATAACTCAGATTTAACGCATTCTATGCGGGTTTCTGAGAATTACCGTTTTCAGGACCAAAACTTTGGAAACCAAAAAAAAAACAAAAATAAACATCAAAATATTGTGATCGGTAGAACCAAACACACTAGAAATTTTTATTTCACAATACTGGAACTACTTGGGTGTACTATTTTTTTTAGAATAATACTAGAATTACCAATATTATGTACACAGTACTGGCACAAACTTGTGTTCAAATATTTTAAACGATTGCAACAGTTTCAGGTTTGTAATCTTCACTTTTCGTTGTTCATATTTTCATTGAGACGACTTCCTTCTATTTGTTAATCTTGTGACCAATCCTTTTTAGCTCATGTGTCCTAAAAGGACATGTGAACTTTTGCCATCACTTGGCGTCCGTCCGTCGTCCGTCCATCGTCCGTTCGTCGTAAACTTTTTCAAAGATCTTCTCTGAAACCACTGACCCAATTACGGCCATACGTAGTTTGAATGATGCCTAGGTGATCTAGACATAAGTTTGTGTTTTATGTTCTTGTCCTTCTAGAAACATGGCTGCCATAGCTAAAAGTAGAACATAGGTGGTAAACTGCAGAATTTAGCCTATATCTCAAAAACTAAAACATTCAGAGCAAAACAGACATGGGGTAAAAATGTTCATCAGGTCAAGATCTACCTGCTGTGACGACTGTGTTAACCCGTTGTTGGGTTATTGCCTCTGAATTGTTAAGTTTTAGGAAAATTTGCAGTTAATTTTTTTAGGTTGCTATCTTGAATATTATTATAGATAAAGACAAACTGTAACAGCAAAAATATTCAGCAAAGTAAGATCTACAAATAAGTCAACATGATCAAATCGTCAATTGACCTCTTATGGGAGTTTTTGCCCTTTAAAGACAATTTTTCACATTTTTCGTCATTTTTCTAAATTTTAAAAAAAACTTCTGCTCTGAAACAACAGAATTAATTTCAGCCAAACTTAGGCTGACAGATCATTAGGGTATGTAGTATAAATTTTGTGTTTTATTTTCTTGTTCATCGAGAAACATGGCTGCAGTGGCTAAAAATAGAACATGGGTGAAAATGCACTTTTTGGCTCATATCTCAAAAACTAAAGTAGTTAGAGCAAATATGACAGGTAGTAAAAATGTTCATGAATTCAAGATCTACCTGCAATGAAATTTTCAGACGAATCGGCCAACCCATTTTTGGGTTATTGCCCCTGAATTGTTAATTTTAAGGAAATTTTGAGCAAGTTTTATGTATTAATTTTAATATTATTTTAGATAAGGACAAACTGTAAACACCAAAAATGTTCAGCAAAGCAAGATCCATGGCAACGGATGAAAAAGTATCTAGCAACCATATATATTTGGGTTCAGGACCTTATATTAGTTTATCCGTACAAGTCAAAAAGAAAGGTCGAGTCAAGGTCATTGAAAAAGTCCATAGTAATCAATGGAAAAGTTCCTGGAAGCCATATATATTTGGGTTCAGGGCCCTACAATTTACCTATTTAAGTCAAAATGGAAGTCAAGAGTCAATGCCATTGAAAAGGTCCATAGCAACCAATGAGAAAGTCCCTAGCAACCATATCTATTAGGGTTCAGTATTCTATATTTTAGCTGTACAGGTCAATATTAAGGAGAAAATTGTGACGGTATACATTAAATAGAAAAAATAATCATTGATGCAAGATCTACACAAAATATAACAGGTGAGCGATTCAGGCTCTTGTGGGCCTCTTTTTATTTTTAAAAATTTAATTATTATCAATAAAATCAGTATCTGTAAACGTTTCAAACTGAAGAAATGCAAATTTGAAGTAATTTACACCCGCCGACAGCTTGGTTTTCCAGCTGCTCTAATGTTTTGCAATACGCCTTCTTATAAATATCCATAAATACCATAAATAAACAACATGTGAAATTATTACAGGTGTTGAAGTGTTATTTGATTATACAATAATGCGTCGTATACAGCATAGTATAAATTTACCATATCTAATATTAGTATTTTTGGATTGTTATTTTGAAACTCCTGGGATGATGCCTCTGCTGGTGGACCCTAGGTCCCCGAGGGTATTCGTCAACCCAGTCGTCAGACTTGTCTGACATGATTATTCATTGATTTATTATAGAAATTACCAATTTTTAGCAAAATTCAAAAATAATAGAAATACTAAGGGTTCATTCCTTGTATTGCACATGGTAGATCTCCTTAGCTGAAATTTGGCTTCCTATTTCGGTATTTTTGGTTATGAGTACTTGTTTTTTAATATAAGTTTGGTTTTTGGTCTTCCAAATGTTTCGGTTTTAATGCTGCTGATGAGAGGTAACTCCTTGAAATGCGTGGTATACAGCATAGTATAAATTTACCATATCTAATATTAGTATCTTTGGATTGTTATTTGATATACAATGTACTGAGTAAATTCAGTTCAGTTGCATTTTATTGAGACGGGAATATTGTTCAGCATTTTAAATTTTACTGAAACGCTTTATTACTAAGTTTAAAATTACAAATTTGTTGGTTTAAGGCAGTTTGAGGAGTAATATATAACTTTAGTCCTATAAGTTACAATAAACCATAAGAATAGTCATTTATTGGGCCCCAAAATGAATTTACACGATTGGTACACATTATACAAATTCGCCAATTATATAAAACGAGAATGGGACTTACACATGTAATTGGAAATATCCTAAATATAAATCTTCCACATGAATGTTTAAAAATGTGTGCAATTCGAAAATTCCTAATCAGACGCCGTGTATTCAAGAAAAATTGCCCCCCCCCCCCTCTCTTTTTTCAAGCTAATTTGCACGCAAGAAAATCAACAAGTACATCAATTTTAAATTAATTTAAATTATTCCGTTACATTTTTGGCATGACGGAAAGATATAATCTTTTTATGGAATCGATATGGAATGTTATTAAATTGGATTACATATTAGGGGTACCCCCATTTGCGAAATTAAATGAAGTTTTTTACGTTTGGAATTGTAAATTTCGCCTTTCGGAAGGGTGCTTATAGTACTGAACTTTGGAAAGGGGAAAATTTAACTTCATCTGTAGGAACAAAATGTGTCACGTATGTTGGTTCTCTGACGATCAATTTTTTTTATGGTTTTTTGATATTACACAAATTTAATACCTGTTATTAATAAAATGTCCTGTTTAATAATATATATTGTTACAGATTGTATGAATTTTATATACAAGTAACATCAAATTCACCATTACCTTGCTGAATGCGACATATTTTATTCCGAATTACATCAATCTTTTTAAGAATATTGAAATCCTTTTGTGGAACTTTTGAAAACAATACGTATTTTTTGTCCATATTAGTTTTGTTATTTCAGTGCCGTATATATTTATCGATGATAATAGCTGACAGCTAGCGTTGACCTCATGCAAAGAAGACAATAAAAACAGGTTTTTTATTTTTTTTTAATTTACTTCAATTCTTAATTTATACCCAAGACAGAAACTTCGATTTTGATAAGTCGCAAATATATCCTTACAAAATTGAAACAATTTCAACTAGCTTGTAATGAATGGTCTTCCATTGCTCCAGAACGTTCATTTTGCTATCGATGTTATCCGCCGATTAACTTTTATCTGGTACTGTGCATCATCAACAATGAGACAAAGGTTAACGCTAGACAGGACGAACAAACCAGAAAAATACCGTTTATCGTTAACTGTACAACAGATTTGACAATTGGTTATATTCGACCCAAAAGTTTAAGAGCATCGGAGTTTGACCTAGAAATGGCGGTTATATTGAATCAGTCAACCAGGTACCTCGTTTGTTCCCCATTGATGATATTGGTTCAGGGCCGGGAGATTTATATAATCTTAAAACTGAATTTTATGGATTCAGTACCTAATCCATATTGGTGCAATATATTGGCCGATGGACACATTTTTTAAATAAAACCTCCCAAGAAAGATTTTTCTATTTTTTTCATTTTCTATTTAAATTTTTAGAATTTAAAAATTCATGTACAGTACAGAAAGCGAGATTCAGTAAAAAAATCGCGCTACTCCTCGTCGCGAGAAACCCCGGCAAAATTATAAAATCGCGGAGTTGAAATCTCCGAGAAAATGACAAACTCAAAACAACTCCGAGAATCTCGGTGATTCCATTAGATTTCACGCTGAAACTCGGAGAAAGCTTCGAGAATCTCGGAGATTTAGCGCGATGTCTAGCTGAAACTCAGATAAAACTTCGGGACAACGCCAATAAATAATATAAATGAACAGATATCTGTTTATTGTTGTTTTATTTTTACATGAATAAAATATGTATATATTAATTTTTGTTATATATTTGTAATGAGCCCTGTGATTTGAAAATAAAGTATCTTCATCTTATCTTAATATATATCAGGATACTCTATGTGTATCCTTTTCGCGTTAGTTTGTTGTGTTCCATTCTCCTGACATTGTCCTTTCTTTGGACTTCGGAATTATTGACTTTTCCCACTGTTTTGTTTTTTTCTATTCGGTATTACGGTATTCTTTATCCGATATTTGACATGTTAAAATTCATCAGCTTGGGATATTCAGCTAAGCAGATGCCAAAAGGGTTAGCATAGATTTTGTTTAATTGAACATTAGCTATGAGTGTAAAGGTATGTGACAACTTTCTTACATTCTTTGATGTGGTTGGCGGCAGATTACCTTATCATTAGGTACGATCACCTATATTTTTCATACTTACTCTAACAAAAGTTTGTTTTCTTTTGAGATAGGTATTTGTTGATGTGAGTCTTTATTATTTTACTGATTATTGAATTCTATTTAAAGCATGAAAAATAAAGAAGATTAAAATAATGTTTATAAGTTTGATATTAAACTTAGTTAACCTGACATTGCACTTTTAGTATTATGCATTAATACATAACCCATTACGTCCTGGTTGGAATGTTATTCTCTGCATTTAGTATAAGATGGTTTTATTTAATAGTAAAAGAAAAAAATGAAACAAACTTAGTTTTCACATGTAACATTGGGTAAATACTGCTAATTGTATAAAATATATGTATAAGTACACTTTTTGTATTGCATTTTTGTTGTTGTAACAATTTCTTTTCGTTGAATGTATGAGAGATGAGTCATGTAGTTTATTTTTTTGTTTTATGTTTTTGTTTGTTTTTGTTTTTTAGCCTCTTTTCTCTGTCTTCTTATTATATATAATATTTGGTGCACGGAGCACCAAATGGTACATTCCTCCCATCTACCACTCATAACTTAAAAAAATACCAATGATAAATGGTAGGCAAAATAAATAACACAATATTTAAAAACAAAAAACAAACAATTGTTAATTTTGTACCGAAGACATTAAAGTTATCGTCTCTGTATACCACGTAACATACACAATACCATACGGATATATACCTTTTATAAATTATAATTCTGAAAATATATATATATTATCATATTTTCCAATATCAAGGGTTTGCTAAAGGTAAGGTCGCTATGAGGGGTGATGGGAGATGTAATCCTAACAAAAGCTTGTTTGGGCATTGCTGGAAGTCCAGCCCTTACCAACTGAGTAAAAATAACCCTCTTGAATATCCACACCTCATCTCCCCTGGAGCCATTTCCTTCTCTGTTTAATTTTGGAATAGCAATGTTAAAACTGATGTTCTTTTGAATGTATAAAAATCTTCCCTTTTGTTACTATCCCAGACTTGTTGCTAACAACTTGCAGGGGGATAGATTTATGTATTTTGGTGGGCGACTTACCAATGTTCGGTAATTGCGCCCTGGTAACACAAATTGGGTAAGAGATAAAAATTACCCGTTTAAAATATAAATACAATGTTATTGTGTTTCTGTTGTTCCAATGTGTGTGTTTTTTGGTTTTTTTAATTTATTTTTAGTAACCCTTATTCATGTTTTGTATAAGAATACCTTTTAGGTTAAAACTGTGTATATTTCGTGGTTGTACATGTATGTATGCTATTGTTAACAAATTAAAAAATCCAAGATCACAAAGTATATGGAAAGTTGGTATCCTTTTTGATATTGTATCTACACACATCTTATGTTGTTTCCCCTTTTATATTAAACATATAATATATCCCAATTAGGGAGAGATTATACTGCGTTTTAGTTCCTTGTAGGTGAAGACAGGAGGTACCTTTGGACTCCCTGCCTTCCTCTACAGACCGCAGACACTGTTATAATACTGATAATAGTAATAATGGCCATAATAATTGCAGTTTTAGGGTAGGGAACAAGGATATAGCACTTTCTGGCAAAATTTAATAAATAATCATAATAAATAAAATGTAAATAAAGGTCCAAAAGACCCACCCATATAAGCGCTGTGAGTAGATACAAGAGAAGACAGAGATATTCAACTAAGCAATTGCCATTATAATTATCTGTGATATAACTGTACAGCATTAACTATATTAATTGTCAAGTTGTTTTGACGTAATAATTCATCAGCTTGGGATATTCAAATCAGCAAATACCGCCTCGGTGATCTCGTGGTAGCGTGCTCGCCTCGAGTGCGGAAGGTCGCGGGTTCGATCCCCGGCCGGGTCAAACCTAAGACATTAAAATTGGTATTTGCTGCTTCTCCGCCAAGCACGCGGTGTGTAGGAGTAAGAGCAAAGACTGGTCGGCTCGGAGTCAGTATAATGTGTCTGAGTGAGGTGATATGTCTTCCTGTGGACAGTTACCTCGTGCGCTAGCACATTAAAAATCGGGCTCAGCGTGTCGATCTAGTACAAAGCAGGGATCATATTCATTATCAAATCAACATGTTCTCGTCCTGATATGCACCTGGTTGCCACTGGACGTTAAACAATAATTCATCCATCCATCAAATTAGCAGACATTATAATTAACTTACATGCAGACTAGATCGTTGTTGCCTAATCTTTTCTTAACAAACTTTTTGTTTAACTGAACATTTGCTATGAGTCTAAAGGCATAATGGGAACTTTCAATAAAATAACAAACACAGTTTTGAAATCTTTTTATTGTAAAATACTACTATATACTCAATGCAAGATCGATCTTGTGCTTATACTTAACATACTTTCAAAGGTATCAAAGAATTTATTAACTTGGTTTTGTCAGTAATACATGATCTAACTCAAGCTGAAATTTATCAGCTTGGGATATTCAAATAAGTAGATGCCATTATAATTAGCTTTGGTTTAACTGTTCACTTCTTCTTTTTCCTCTTTTGGTTAGGTTATCTGTATAGGTATTGCGCCAGATTACCATTATATAGATTTTAATTTAGTAAATCTTTTTTGTACATTTTTTAAATTCTGACGAATATATTTTTTCAAAATACCTTAAAAAGGAGAATTGTGATTTTTCTTCTTTTTTTTTTTTTTTTTTTTTTTTGCTTTATGCCAAAATTTAACAGAATCATTTTTTTTTGTGTGTATGTTATTTATTTATTTTCATTTTTTTTTTTTTTTTTTTTTTTTGTTGTTGTTCTGCCAGTTCACGTACATGTAAGGTTATAAATGTACATTTGTGGTCATTGAAATGCCCTCCGACAATATGCGGCATTTTTCTTAGTTTCACCGCGTTTTTCCGAGTTTTCACTTAAGCTTGAACGCGAAAACATCACGGAAATAACCCCGAGAAAATTTTGTAAAACTCCGAAAGCGAGCGCGATTTTTTCGCGGATGGCGCGTTTTTTTTTTTTTTGTTTTTTTTTTTTTTTTTTTGTTTTTTTTTTTTTTAATGAAACTAGCTTTCTGCACTGTATATTATTCATCAGAATATCTTTTGATTAGCTCTGTATTTGATTTTTTAAAGATTTAGAATATCTTTTGATTAGCTCTGTATTTGATTTTTTAAAGATTTGGAATATCTTTTTATTAGCTCTGTATTTGATTTTTTAAAGATTTAAACAAAACACAAAATGTTAAAAATTGAGCAGTTAATCGTCCCGGAGTCCTAGAGGTTAAAATTATTGCATTATTAATTACTTTCCCGATGCGTTAGCGGAGGGAAATAGTCAATATGTCGAGGGACCAATAAAATTGTTATATTCCGAAAACGGCTGTTCTATAATTGTTTTATTATACCGAAAATTGTAAATTTCTCCGAAATGTCTTAAAAAAAAAAACCTGTGACGTTGTCCAATAGAATTTCCCTGCGAAAATAACTATTGCCCGGGGTAATAGTTAAAAAACTATTACCCCGGGCAATAGTTCTTCCAACTAGAAAAGCGATTGAACATTTACTTTTCTAAATAAAGTTTTACATAGTAAAAATGTACTAAGGTATAATAAATATTTCTCCTATTCTTGACATGTTTAATCGGTGGGATAAAAATACATAATATTTTTAACCACTTCCGGGTGATTAAATTTCTACATGGGAATTCCCGCCGTTTTTTTTTAACTTTTATTGGAAAGATAAACTATAGAAGTTCCGAAATGGCGTTCATGCAAACAAAATCCGTAGCAACGGCATTTTCTTGAGGTGTTTGTTAAAAATCATAGAAGAGACATATTTTCCTTCAATTTACTCGTGAGTTATAGAATTTCTCCACCCTCAATAGTTAAATTTTAGATTTTAACACGCTGGCTATCTCGAGGGGAGAAATTCCACAAGTCACTCGTACCTGAGGGAGAATCTATATTTATATTATGTATATTATATTGTATATTTTAAATTAAAACAGACTTTCTTTTATATCAAGAATTATCCTTACCACTTTGCATTTGTCCAGAAACTATGGCATACTTTTGCGTTTTACACTGTTATCAATCGATCTTTATTGAAAAATGTTTACAAATCAAGAAGAAACCTTCCAATAAACAGATCATATTCTTTTAAAATCGGAGAAGTTGCTATGATAGTAATTTGTAAAGAAGAGTGTAAATAATACTACGAAGGAATTAATCATTATCACAAAAGAAGTGAATTTACTGCAAATTAACTTACCATATGGTTGTTGGTCATAAACATTTGGAAAAGAACAAAACACCATGCAAATAGTGTAATGTTCATTTTCATTACTTTTTTATAGCGTTTGTTATTGTTTTTTAACATCAACAACAACATACAGATCCTAAACCAGCATTCGATACGAGCTAGCTACCATCACCAAGACGCTTAAAAACAAAATATATTACATATACAAGATGGATTATTACAAACGTAAATAGCTAACATTGTTGACAGGAAAACATCCATCATTTAACAACATCACACCGTCTTCAAACTACACGCTGAGCAGGACTTGTATCTTGCGAACTCGATTGGTGAAAATTCGCAGGAGGACAAGTACACAACCTGTAACCCCCGTCTCACACATTATACTGATTGCAATCCGACCAGTATTGCTATTACTCCTATGTTCCTCCCCAGGAGAGGCAGCAAGTACCAATTTTAAAGTCTTGCAGTGATTATGCATTGTGTTTTGACAGTCAATGGACCAAACCAATACGAGGAATCTCTGACTAACAGTGGTTGGCTTGAACTAGTTTTATGGGTACCCAAAGTACATATATAATGATAGGGATAAGAGATATTTTATTGAATTTAATTTTAATGGAAAATGTTTTCAACAGAAATATACAATTACTTTGCTACTCCTTCGAACAGGCTACATGTATTTACAACAAATGAATTATTTTATTTGGTTTCTGTGCTTAGCTATCTTTAGAGTATCACAATTGTCAGGCAATATCTCAACAAGAATAAGACAGTCAGGCATTGACAATAACAAATTACTAGTTTTTGACCATGATCGTGTGTTTCACGCAAGACTTACAACGGAGGTAAACAGAGAAAAATAAAATGTTTACTGTAGTTTATTTTTTAAGGATTGTTTTCAGTTGTGGAACAGATCTACTCTGAAGCAGTTAATTCTTCATAAAACAAAATAGGTTTAGTATAACATGTTTTAGAATTTAAAAACAATCTTTATAATTTAATTTTTAAAGAATTCTCTGTTCCACATACGTCAGCTCTAACGACGTCATAGCATAACTTGCGTTGTGTTATGGCGTCGTCTTCATGTGGAAATACTTACATGTATATTGCGGCGTTTTGAAATGTCGTAGAAACTGTCCTGATAAAAAGGAATAATTCGCAGTGGCTTACAAATATCATTATTTTACCTCGGGTAGGTCCTTTACGTCGATATTTTAACACTCACTGTCGCTCGTGGGAAAATATTTGGCATAAAGGGCCTACCTGTAGTACGATCAGGATATTTGGAAGCCACCGTGAATTATTTCTCAAATACTAATTTGATTATAAATCCAGAGACAAGGAAATTACCGAGATTAATAGTACAGAAAAGAATCTGGAATAAGTAAGTATGAGAAAAATAAAAGAATTGAAGAACAACAGGTAATCAATTTCATTGCTCAGTTAAATAAAAAATATGACGTAAATGCATAATGTATATGTGTCCTTTAAAGACTAAATGTTTTTTGATTACAGCTTTATAAAAGCGAAAAATATGTTGTCGAATACAATCAAATCCGGAGAGGACTAAACATATAAACACGATTATGTCAATGAAATTTATATCCTCTAAACACAATGCAATCAACCTTGAAAATGTGATGATAATTATGCTCTATTTCCACATTCAATTCAGTTTTCATAACTTGTTTCCAAGTGAAAACTAGTATCACCAAAGGCTTAAATCAGCCAATCGAATATAAAATTTCCTCCAATTCTCCCAGTGCAATTGTCCGAAGGCCTTTTCATCTCAATGAAATTCATATCCTCCAAACACAATGCAATGTCTATGGGTGCTATTTTTACAGTAAATACCAAGAAAGAGTTAAACTAGCGAGATTATTAACACTGAAAAATCAGCCCCTTGAGCAATATCTCAAAATAACTACTAATTAAGATTGAAACAGACAAATAAAGTAAACCTATGCTGTATATTCTCTTAATTTTCGATTAATTTCTGTTCAAGACTTTATTTGTTTTCTGCTCCAGACGTTATTTAGTTCTGGAGATTGTATGTGGAAAAACACCATCTTGAGGTATCACGTAATACTATATAAAATGTACGGTAGATTAATTATTGTTTAAGAATGGTACTTTTATTTCCTTTGGTTGATTATTTATTTATGTGGCTGCCAAACTTGTTGTTTTGAAGATCCTCAATGTACTAGCTAGAAGGCAATAAGACCGTTCTGCACAGTTTTAATTGGCGGGTCGCAGCGAAGTCAATAACAACTGTCAAGGACGCTATCATGTATTGCCACTGTTTTCTGTTTTTATCATTACTTAAGAACTATCTCAACAGTAATCTTATAATGAACCGCCATTCTACGTCAAAAAATTTTCAACCTCATACCACTTAAATACATCAGCAAACACATGGGACCTTGGGGGTTGTAGCCCTTTGGAGACAAGATGAAAATATGGCATTGACTGAATTGTATTTAGTTTATATCTGTCTGTCTCAAAACTGATGACAATATCAACTCTGATGAATGACCTTTGGGAACTAAATGATGACAGGTCAACAAGGCAATTTCTTTAAAACAGCAGATACCAAACAATACCAAAAAGTAATCGATGAATGCAAAGCAATGTCTTTATTAATTTGAACAAAAAAGTAAGTATTATTTAATAATCATTTCTATTAAAACTCATAATTGATGACTCAGAGGAGAAAGGTTTTCCCAATACATTGGATAATACGTGTACATGTTATTACTATACTGTACATGTACTTTACCTGTGTTAATACAAACATATATTTACAATACAAGAAAATGAAAATAGAAATTTGAATTATAAAAAATCATCAATTATAACTTTTTATACCGATAACTATTGAATAATACGTATTTTGTATTCTAATTAATTTATTTGGGAAGTTCTGATGTACATATGAGACTTTTTCAAAACAACTGTCCTCTATGTAAATACATCAATGAAGAATGTACATAAATTCAAGAAATATCCATTTCACCTAAGCTAATTCATAAAGCATTGTTGCCAGATCACCCACCAATTGGTAGAAATTTCTTCACACACATTATACAATTACGGCCCTCATTTGAGGTAGACATTCAGATTTGGCAACCCGAGAGAGGTTGTTTTCCCGAGGGCTTGCCAAATCTGAAAGGCTACCTCAAATGAGGGCCGTTATTGTTTTATTTTTTCCACAGGAGCAAAACATAATGTGACTCTCATGACTTTTAATGCAGACGAATTACGCAGTTGTCTCCCTTGAGGGGGGAAATTGGAATGTTTTGATATGAACAATATTGTTGTTTCCCGGTGAACAATAGGGTTGTTTCTTGTGAGTACGCAGTTGTCCCCCTAGCGGGGGGAAATTGGGATGTTTTGAGGTGAACAATGTTCAATTTTGTTAAAAAAAAATTCAATTTATTTTTTAATCACATTGTATTTTTCATCCGATGAGAGTATTCTAAAATATTTAAAAATAATAATAATAATAATTGTAATTACTGAATACTAGCAATCATATTTCATTATTACTATGACGTTTTACACCAACTTCCTTGACCAACATAGATTATGATGTTATGATAAGAAATCTGTTGGGAATTACTGCGACTGATATAGACTGTCGAATGATGTTGTACTGCTCTTGCTCCAGTAACTGCGAGCATTCTTTGTGTATACCTCTTCTGTTTTACATTCATGTTCAGGTATAGTTTTGATGAAGTGGATACATTTCTGGTGGAATCTTACTATGTGTCTTTTTTGTTTTTGTTTTTGTTTTTTTTTGTATTTTGTTTTGTTTTTTGTTTTTTATGTTTGTTCTTGACCCTAAATAATGGGTGGGAGGGGGGGTATGGATCCAACAAAACTTCTTTTAAGTCAGGAATACTTTGGTCGGTGGATTGTATAATCTATATATGTCTGCTATTGTCTTATACTACTTTTGTAATATTATATGTTGATATTTTATCAAATCTATCTATCTATCTATCTTTTTATATTCTTTGGTTTAGCACTTGGTAAGTTTGTCGAGGCTATTTAGTACTCGCCTGATGTGTCGGATATCCCACTCTTTGAAGATCGCGTTATGGCAGCTTTGTGTCTATTTTAGTATGCGGATGTTGTCTTCTTAACAGTTTACTCCATATCATTATGTAAAAAAAATAAAACAAAAGAAACACTCATAAGCAAATCAAAATGGAATTTAAAAAAAAACGGAATGAAATCAAGTTACAATACGACAAATCTTCAAAGGTGTCCGGAATTTCTTACTTTACCCAAACTCTGCTCGTTTATTAGTAAAATCTAGTTTAAATAACATGTACTTCCGATCGACCATTTAATTTTGACATCTATCCGTGGCCAACCGATCTATTAATATACTTACTATTATAAACTGAACTGAATTTATTGTATTCTCATAAACATACAGAGAAAAAAACGTGACATGCTATACAAATAACAATATACAAACAGCTCCTTATAATTAGAAATATAAGCAGGAGGTGTTACTTTCACAAAGATAATTCTAATGAATCTACATAGTTTTTGTATTACTATACAGGATGAAGAAATAAATAAGCTAATATCAAATGGTATAGTATTTGTATGTCCTTGACAAAAATCATGATAATCGGTTATAGTGAAGCTCGTCAAATATATATATTTAGTCGCAAAGATAAACTCTCTCATCACGAGGCACGTTTCTCCACCTTCCCGACTTTATTGGGAAATGATGATCTACAAGTATATATGATATTAATTTGTAATTAAGTTTTTTCAAATATTTTTTTCATTTTTAAAGTCTGTTTTAAAAATCTTGTAGCAAAGTGGGCTATGATGAAATATTTTATTCTGCCTATTTTTTTTTTTTTTTCGTCGATATTTTTGTCCTTGAATTTTATAGGGCGCTTTCGTGGTCTAAATGTTTTATTTTCATTTAAACAAAAAATATTCTGATTGATACAGGTCCTGAATGTTTTCAAATCTATACTAATCCTGGCTTTTTATTTTGCCAAAATCCTGGTCCTACCTTCTTTATCAACCTAGATATTTTTTGTCTATTTATACTCTGTTATTGATGTTGTCATTTTTCCATCCACTCTACAAAGTTTTGGGTAATCAAAAATAGATAATAATTAACCACTTATGATAAACTAATCAGACATATAAGTGTGTGCAATCACTGCACAAATTAATCTACTAATTATTTTATTTTATTTTCAAGTGAGTTTTTTTTTAAGACTAAGGTACAATTTAGGAGATATACAAATTTAGATATATCAATTAACTGTGTTGGTAGCCCAATTATTTCTTAATAATATCTTTATTTAGAAATGCATAATTGTATCCATAAGGGTTGAAAGCATATATAAGTACAAACATATAGAGTACAATACAACATTCATCATAAGAAAAAAAATTTGAAACCTATATGACTCTATATGTGAATCTGACAATATATTGTCTGTGGTGAACCATGCAATTATTTTTCCACTTTTCTCAGTATAAGTGACTTTTTAATAAATGGAGCAACATATTGCAAGTGAACCGATAGAGACAATATTGTAGCAAGATTTTCAAATTCATTTTCATTATTTTCTATTTTAAAAATGTTTACATTTTGTTTTTCAAATTCTTCTCTAATGGAAGTATATTTTGGACATTTATAGAAGAAGTGAGCTTCATCTTCTAATATATTCAAATGACAATTTGGGCAGATTCTATTTTCTCTTTTTATATTTTTGAATCTGCCTCTTTCTAGTTCTAAAAAATGATCACTTATACGCATTTTGCATACATTTTTTCTATTTTCAAAATTAGTTTTTATGAAGAAGTCTTCAATTTCATATTTTGTTTTAATTTTACTGTATAGAAAGATTTTATTGTTTTCAGTAGACGATTTCAATTTATGAAAGAAAGTGTTTTCATATTTATTTTTTAATTTTTGTTTTATATTATTTAAAGTTTTATTATCTTTTAGATAATTTAGTTTTTCTAATTGATTGAAATCAATATCATTTGATAAGCAAATATCATTTACATACGAAAACCATGAATATGTTCCGGCTGTATGAAGATTTTTGGATAATGAAAATGCATCATCTAATAATGGGTTGCTAGTGTGGCTAAATAGTCTCACTAGATATTTGATAGTCTGTGTCTTAATAAATGTATCTAGTGGATATTGAGCAAGTTCAGCTCTAGCTGCTATATTCACGGACTGTTTGCTCATCCCCAAAACAAATTTACAAAATTATTATATCAAATTTTGGATTGTTCTTATTCCTGTTTTTTGACTTTATGATTTTTTCATAAAAGTCCATATACCAGATTTCAGAGTTATATATCAATACTGGTCTAACTAAAGACTCAAAAAGTTTTTTATATATGTGTAAGGGTATATTTGTTAAAGGATTCAGATATTTAAACATTGAAAACATGACCTTATTTCCCTTTTTAGATAATTCTAAATGAGAAGAATGAAACTTTCCTGAAGATTCAATTACATTTCCTAAATATTTATATTTCAATACTATGTCTATTTTTTCTCCATCAAGGAAAAAATTATTCTTTTTATCTATTACATTTCTTTGTTGGAAGATCATAATTTTGGTCTTTTTTACATTTATTGAAAGTTGCCATTTAAGACAATATTCATTTAGTTTATTAATGGAGTTTTGAAGTCCCTCTGGAGTTTCAGAGAGTAGAAGTAAATCATCGGCAAAAATTAAACAATTTAATGACATCTTGTCAAGAGTGACTGGTTTACACTCTTGATCAAGTATATCTGGAATATCATTTATATAAATATTAAAGAGTAAGGAACTCAAGTTATCCCCTTGTTTCACACCTCTATTTATAGGTACATGGTCTGATAATAAATTTTGTGATTTGACTGCTGCAGTAGTACAGTGGTACATATTTTTTATTACATTGTATAAATGTTGACCTAAGTCTTTATTTTTTAAAAGTTTGTATAATAGTCCTATTCTCCATACGGAATCAAAGGCTTTCCGTAAATCCACGAAACAGCCATAAACTTTCTTTTTTTCATGTTAAACATATTTATTTAATAAAGTTTTGACAACAAATATACTATCAGAAGTTCTGTTGTTCCTGCGAAATCCAAATTGTGATGGATTTATTTTATTTTCGAATATTTTTAGAAGTCGGATGTTTATGACAGAGTTAAATAATTTACTAAGACAGTTAGTAAGAGAAATTCCTCTATAATTAGATAATATAGAGGTATCCCCACTTTTGAAAATGGGAATGATGAAAGAATGATTCCATTTTTGTGGATATAAAGATGTATCTAAAATAAGATTAAAAAATTTTGCTAAAGCAGTTAATAGTACAGAACTACTGTTTTTTTATTATTTCATAGCATATTAGATCAGGACCACAACTTTTACCATTTTTTAATCTCTTTATTTGATCTTTAATTTCTGAAATTGTTATAGGTTTATCAGTTTCCTTTTTTAAGAGTTTTTGTTCTTGATTTATTAATTCAATATTTCTTTGATTTTCAAATATTTGATCAATTTTAGTGGGATTTCCTTGATCCTTAAAATGATTAGCAAATTGATTAAGATCAATATTTGGTTCATCTGTTATATCATTTTCATATTTTATATTTTTTAATATTTTCCAAAATTCTTTACTTTCATCTGTAGAAAGCTTACTTATTTTATTGATTATGTTTTGTTTATATTCTTTTTTTAAAGTTTTTGACATTTTTCTTAATGATTTAGAATAATACAGAAATTTGTGTCTAATTTCTTGATTAAAGGGGAATAACTTCATTTGTTTACTGTACTTATTTACAGTATTTCTCAATTCAAGATACTGATTATTGGTATGAGCAGATTTTTTTCTCTTTTTTTTTCTTTTTGAAATATTTTTGTTTCATACATTTAGTTGATAAATTAATGTAAATTTCTGATATATTATCACTTGCTAAGTTGACTCCATCTAAATTCTTTTCATAATTACACCTTATATAAGAATGCCGGATTTTGATTGGTTGGTAGCCAGTGTATTTTTCGCATATTCTAACCTTTTTTCCTCATTTCAAACGAATTTGCCTGTTTTTCAACACTGCCGGTGAATATGCCTCAAATTCCCCTCTATGCCGTGGTATATGCCATTTTGGATATTCCTTTTTTACCCTCGCGAGCCTCTTCCCACCAAAATTATTCGGAACCTTTCTCACCTTATCCCGATTATGAAGGCAACATGATTAAGCAGTATTGATTGATAGAGGTCATCCGAAAACTGTAAACAAAAATGTCAGACAACACGACTGCAGGCGGTCGTGAAGGAGAAAGATTTGGTACTGCCGAAGATGACGACATCGATGAGATATTGAATGATGTTTTGGCAAAAAACACAAAAAAATCAACCAAGTTTGCTCTAAAATTAATCTATGACTACTGTGTATCAAAAGGGTTAGACGCAAACATCGAGGACAGAAGCCCAGCCAGTCTGAACAATTTGTTAAAGGAATTCTATGTAAATATTCGCCAAGCAAATGGAGATTTCTATTCCAGGAGTAGCTTTTGTGTCATTCGACAGTCCATCAATAGGCATCTAAAGCAGCCGCCACACAACAAACCATTTGACATTATATCTGATACTGAATTTACTACGGCAAACAACGTCTTTAAAGCAATGTGTAAAAAACTTAGGAAGGAAGGAAAGGGAAAAATTAAACATAAAAAGTCAGTTGCAAAAGGTGACATCAAGAAACTGTATGAACATCCACGTGTATTTAATGTTAATTCACCTTCTGGACTGTTAAATAAAGTGTGGTTTGAGGTTCTTCTATATTTTTGCCGCAGGGGGGCAAGAAAACCTCCGTGAAATGAAGCCATCAGACTTTCAAATATCTGAAGATGATGAAGGTAAAGAATATGTGCATAAAATTTCATCTGAAGTAACAAAAAACCACCAGGGAGTAGAAGAAGAAGACTTTGAGCCCGAAGGGGGTAGAATGTATGCCACAGGTACCCGAGTGTGCCCGGTTTTATCTTTCAAGAAGTATCTTCAAAAACTTAACCCAAACCAAACTGCATTTTGGCAAAGACCCAGAGATTCTTTTGATGAGGAGGATGATATATGGTATGAAAATAAACCCCTCGGAAAGAACACTTTAGGAAGTATGATGAAAAACATTTCTCAATCAGCAAATCTCTGCAAAACTTATACAAATCACTGTGTTAGAGCAACATGTATAACTGTTCTAAGTGATTCTGGGTTTGAAGCTAGACATATTGTTACTATTTCAGGCCATAGGAATGAGCAAAGTGTTCAAAACTATGTTCGTGACACATCTACCGCACAGAAGCGTGACATGTCTGCTTCCATTTCATCTTATACAGCTGCAAATTCAACTACACATTTAGATCAAAACAATAACAATGAAAATATGAATAATTCTATATTTGATGAAACAGATTTAACTGCAGCTCAGTATGACAATATTTTTGAAACTATTCAACAAGGAGAAGCTGAATTACACCCTCTTTCCGACATAACCAATAGAAATCCACCAGCACAGAATACTGGAATGAATAAAAAAATAAACACCCTATCGTGTTTAATAACTGTAATGTCACAATTCACAATATTTCATAATTATGTTTTGAACATTCATATTTGTGGTATTATTCCTAATGAGATGATGCAATTATCCACAAATGCAAATTATGCATAAACATGTTTATGGATTACAGCTTACTAGTAAAAAAAAAGATTTCCTTTCACCTGTACAAAGACTATTCGGTGTAATTAAACAGATATATCATGTTATGGAGGGGTATTTGCGAAAAATACCAGTCTTGGGACCAAATTTCCCTCGCCTAGCGGCTCGGGAAATTTCACAGTCCCTTGACTGGTATTTTTTCGCAAATACCCCTCCATAACATGACATATCTGTTCAAAATTAGTTAGATTATAGTTCATAATATTTTGGTATGTGTAATTTTCACAAAGTTCCTTTTCTAATAACATTTTTGAAAGTTTTGTCCATTTAAATTTATATTCTTGTTTACTATAGTTATTTTGATAATTTTGTATCTTTCCATCACATTTTAAATAAGTGATTAACTGGTTATGATCAGAGAAATGGGTTGGAAATTGAACTCTAAAGTATTTAACTGAGGACAGGAGTCCTTCGCTCACAATTGCATAGTCCACCACACTACAACCTTTTTTGTTAAAACATGTAACATTCCCTAGAAGATCTCCTATAAATCTACCGTTCAAAATTCTAAGTTTGGCAGAAACACAGAGATCTAGTAATTCTCTACCCTGTATATTTATAATATTATCTTGTGATTTTCTTGAAAATTGTAGATCTTCAGAGTAATCATTTGGTAAAATTTCACTTAAATAGGCATTGTTTTCATCATTGACTACAAAATCGGGCAAGTTAGAGATTCTTGAATTTAAGTCGCCCATAATTAACACTTTCCCATTTTGGGAAATATAGTTTATTTCATTTTCTAGTTTTTAGCTCACCTGGCCAAAGGCCATGTGAGGTTTTGCCATCACTTTTCGTCCGTCGTCCGTCCGTCCGTCCGTCCGTCGTAAACTTTTCATTCAAACGTCTTCTCCTCAGAAACCATTTGGCCAATTCCACCCAAACTTTGCATGAGTGGTGTATGGAAGGTCCTCAACAAAGTTTTTGGATCGAGGCTTCATAGGAATGATATATGACACGTCCTCCACACACGATCCTCATTTTATGTTGATCCGATGAAAAACATGGCCACTGTTGCTAAAAATAGAACATAGGCGTAAATTGCTGTTTTTTGCTTTTAACTCAAAAACCGTTACAGATATCGAAAATCTGACGGGGTAAAATTGATCAGCATGACAAGATCTACCTACCCTGAAATTTTGAAGGAAATTCCAAAACCCATTTAGGAGTTATTGCCCTTTTTTCGTCAAATTTTCAAAATTTTAACATTTTTTGTCATTTATCTCCAAAACTACTTGAGATAGAAGTGAAATGTAAATTTGAAAAATGTTTGCCATGTTGAGATCCACCTACCCTGAAATTTTAAAGGAAATCCCAAAACCCATTTAGGAGTTGTTGCCCTTTTTTTGTCAAATTTTCAAAATTTTTTCATTCAAAAATCTTCTCCTCTGAAACCGCGGGGCCGATTGGTTTGAAACTTAATAGGAATGATCTATGACATGTCCTCTACAAACGATCCTCAATTTATTTTGATCTGACATAAAACATGGCTGTCGTAGCTAAAAATAGAATATAGGGGTGCATGTGTTGTTTTTGGCTTATAACTTAAAAACCGTTACAGATATCAAAAATCTGACTGGAGTAAAATTGATCAGCATGACAAGATCTACCTAACCTGAAATTTTGAAAGAAATGCTAAAACCCATTTAGGAGTTATTGCCCTTTTTTCGTCAAATTTTGAAAATTTAACATTTTTCGTCATTTATCCCCAAAACTATTTGAGATAGAAGTGATATGTAAATTTGAAAAATGTTTGCCATGTTGAGATCTACATACCCTGAAATTTTAAAGGAAATCCCATCCCCATTTAGGAGTTATTGCCCTTTTTTTGTCAAATTTTCAAAATTTTAACATTTTTGCATTTATCTCCAAAAGTATTTGAGATAGAAATGAAATGTAAATTGAAAAATGTTTGCCATGTTGAGATCTACCTACCCTGAAATTTTGAAGAGAATCCCTATTTTCTATTTAGGAGTTATTGGTTTGTGTAATTTGAGGTTGGGTTCTGTTACATTTATTTAAGGTTCACCCTTATTCCTGGTCAATTTTATCAACTTCCTGCCACGACTACCACCATCAGGGAACATATTTTAACATTAAACCTTATGAAAAATAAATCTTCAACAAATTTTTCCTGAACAATTGAACCAATTGCAACAAACTTGGTCAAATAGTTGATTAATTGTCCAATGAAAACCAGACTCCAGGTGAGTGATACAGGCTCTGGTGAGCCTCTTGCTCATATTCATTATCATAATGGGGGAGTTTGAAAGGGGTATGTACACACCACAAATAAATAAGTCTTCGGTCAAACCGAAGAAATTTTTATCTAATTTTAACCATATTCTGTTGGTTGATTTCGAAATATTCTTTAAGAACTGTATTCCCTTTTTTATTTCACTTTTTACATATATTATAATTCCACCACTGTTTCGTTTTGCTTTTTTGTTTTTCATTCTAGTGGCTGAAAAGCATTCATAGTTTGGTATTTTGATGTTAATATCATCATTTGTCCAAGTTTCAATTAATATATTAATATCATGTTTTATATATTCCAAAAAATCAGGATCTCTATGTTTCTGCCCTAATCCATGTACATTCCAACTCGAAATTGAGATGGATTTAAAATATTTGTATGATTTAGTGTTCATAGACTTTTGATAACTATAACATTTTGCAAGAAAAATAATCAAATCAATATATATTTACAATGTTTTTATAATACATTTCAATTAATGAAACTGTAAAACAATATTAATATTTTATAATTTTAAAGTAAACTATATTTCAAATCCCAATATCTTCTTTATATTGGGTTTAAAATTTATTTAAATGAAGATTTTTTCTAAAAGTACAAGTTTGCATGAATATCATACATGTATATTTTCATGTATTTGAAAGGTATATTCAATTTAAAAATGTAAAAATGTATATTTAATTTAAAACATTACTATGCTTCTTTTGTTTCTATTCTATTTCTATCATTTGTTTTATTCAATGAAATTATTTTAACTTTTAGATCATTTTCATTTTTTTTTTCATATTTTAATATGAAGACATTTTGTATACATACAAAAAACATTATATGGTAAAGTTAATAAAAAATGCAATTGAAGGATTCTCAACAAAAATTAACATTGTTTTTTCTCTATCTATATATATTACGACAATTCTTGTAAGAATGATTTGAGAAACCACTTCAGTTTGGCCTCAGTACACTCATCAAATTTCTCTCTACTTTCACCATAATAACCACTATTATGTTGTGCTTGAATTGGTTCAGAACGAAATCCATGGTTGTAATCTACAACACATTCGTCTCGGTTATGATAATCTCTTGGATATGTATTGTTATTTACGTTACTTTGTCTTTGCGGAATAAATCTGGGTGTACCATACATTTCCATAGTCATAATCGGAAGAGATTACATTTTGATCAATGGTTGTTTGTCTTATATTGCTTCGAGGTATTTTCTTCGGAATTTATAAGATTTTGGATTATTAAAGTGTTTTGATTCTATTAGATTGTTCTTTTTTTTTGCCAATCCAATCTTAACAATTAAAACATTTTTAACGCAAAGCTTTAATGATATTTCCCAAGTCGGGCAATATGTTGACATGTTTTTTTAAATAAAAGCTGTCTTAAAAAAATTGTACTTGAATAGTACATTCCTTATCAAATAAGAATTTTTTTTCTCGTTTCAAATTTCCCGGTGACAATTTGCCCCAACAATTCCAACTGAATACCGGAAATTACATGCGCAGTAAATGCCCAGTTCTCCAAAATGTTAAGGGTTATTGGCATGCCGTGAACTGTTTTTCTTCGGATATTCATTCCTTTCCAGAATAAAATCATTTCACGCAAAGATAACTTTCAAATATGGCGCCATTGTGTAGCAAAATTGTTAACCAATCAAAATATACGAATATATCTACACAATCACGTGTTGGCCGTTCAAATGGACAGATTTTTGATATCACTAGGTAATATCGCACGGTTTACGATGTGATATCAAATTCCCCTAACCGTTCCAGAAATAAATAATATTGGTCATTTATAAGAGAATCCCATCTAACTAATTATGCATAATTTGAGGTATTACAGAAACGTCATATAGATAATGATTTGTAATTCATATGCTCCTGAAAATTATTCATAATAATCTTTTGATATGGAACGTTTATATTTCAACCGATTCTGATCTTTTTTTCTGTTCTTTATTTAATTACGGTTCTGGAGTATGCCAACGAATTTAAGCTGGCTCTTACCGTTTCCGAGATAAAAGTGGGACAAAACAGTGAATTTTTATCTTAAGTCCGATTTTAATGGGGTTTTTATTGTTTATTGCATTAGATTCTTATGATGACATCTAGCGGCAAACGTTTTAAACACTCTAAGTCTAATGAGTTTATTTATTACTGCAGTGTCTTTAGCAGACGATAGTTTACAAAAGCATTGCTATGCATCGTACAATTTTGGATTAGTTTTTTTTTTTTTTTTTTTCTTTTGTTTCAATTTTAGTCCTTGAGCAAAAATGACGACTCGTAAATCGACCAAATGTGCACATCTTGTTCATCAAAATTGGTATCAAAGAATTTAGTTTTACTGTATGTGAACTAATTGCTTACTTGATTTATTGTTCCATTCCATTCTAATTGTTCCGGTCAATTCTTTTACCCTTGTCAATAAAAGGATCGTCTTACGAAAAAGCTTTTCGTTTCAGTATTTTGATTTTACTGTGATGACTGTTTAATAAACATGATTAACACGATTAAAGGGAGATAATGCAAACATGGTTAGTATTTGCAATTGATATACCTTTTGATTTATTTAATTTGAAATGTTGAAAACTCATGGTTCTAAAATGTAATGTTTTGGGGCATATCCAGACTCTCCATGACCAAGCGCTATTTTTTTATGAATTGAGAGTGTGTTTTCACGTACACAGCAAATACAAATAATATATTTAATCTGCTGTCTATTGTTTATAAATACTTTTATACTTTTATACTTCAAATATGATTATGATCGAGGATTTTCTAATAGAAAACATAATGCACTCAAAAGGTTTAAAATATTAAAAATTTTAAAACTGTTGTTGTTTATCGGATTTTTTAACTGTGTATTATTTGTATGGAGATATACATGACGGTGTATATTTTCTAGTGTTGTGCTTTGTACGTCCATTTCGATCCTTCTTCATTTTTTCCCAGTTTTGTTTTTCTAGTGTTCCCTGTTATTTCTGCACGTATTATAAGGATGTGAATTTTAAATTCCTCGATGTCTTATTTGGACAGAAAATGATCGTATTTGAATCTACTTGCAGTTGCTTCCCTTTGCATGCTTTGATAAAATGTGTCAAATTCTTTGTACGTTTACTTTTTTTATATTTTAAAATTGCAGAGGATCTGAAAATTTTAAATAAAATATTACATAGTCTGTGCTTTCGTATAAGGTTTCAAAAGATACACGTATAAACCGAATGTTCACGTCGAATGATTTGTCATTAAAGAAAAAAAACAAATAAGAATGATAAAGTAAAAAATGTATTATTGATTAATAATGATAAAATAATTTGATATCTTCATAACATTATCTGTGTGTTACTTTTATTGGATTTTGCCTTTTTAGTTGTATTAATGGGTTTGTTAAAGTGTACAAAATCGAAACTTTATGCAGTTAAACATCGTTTTTCTACAGTTCAGATAGCTAAACCTTCAAAATTAAGAGCCTTAAAACCCTTCTTTTTTGAGACAAGTTTTTGATGGAATGGTCCTAAGCTTGTCCCCTTTCCAATGTCTGTGTCCCGGTGGAGAAGTCTGCTATTTGGACCAATATGGCTGCCATTAATAATAAAAAAAGAAAAACAGGAGAGAAAATATTTCAAAACTTAGAAACCACTGCGCCAACTGAAACAAAACCAATATTGTCGCCTTTACTACAGACAAGAAAAATCGCATTGTATGTACATATTATCAGGTTTTCTGCAAACGTATATCGTAAAATATCAGCCGCGAGACACAATGTGAAGCATTTTCGGCGAGTGAGCGTAGCGAAGGAGCTAAAAAGCTTCATATTGTGTCGAGCGGCTTATATTTTACAATATTTGTTTGAAGAAAACTTGATGATAAATTTATCGTATTGTTAACTAGCAGTCTTAATGGAATTTCTTACTTTTCAATGGCCATCTGCCTATAACCGGATGTTTTCCTGACATATTCGAGTGAACGTTGGGTCAAACATTATGACGTCGCTGATATATTCGGGTCAGCTCATATTAGGGTCGGGTCAACTCTTTACGACGTCATAGTGCCGAAATACGGGAAATTCTGAAGGCCTCAGCAGGTCGATATAGGCATGGGGAAATACGATAAATATCTTAAAAAAATAATTGAGAAGATGAGACCAAATGTACAAAGATCATATATTTTTAACTACCAATATCATAAGGGTCGCGTTTACTAAATATACAAAAACAGGAAATATAGAATCTAACACAAACAACTAAGGAAATGGCATACATGTACATGTAGTAATTTATTTTTATTTTTGCCTCATAATAAAGGGTACGTGCTCCTCCTGGACGTGTCGATTTTTAGGATAGTGATCTTAGTGTATTTGAATGTTATTTTGATGGAAATATTATTTTGGATGAAAAATTTAAACTTCTAAAGATTTTTACTCTCCATAATAACAATAAGCAATAGAACTTTTTTTGCTGCAAATAAATCGTGTAGCTTTTCTAACCCATCCTGTAGAGGGCAGAATAATCCCACACTCTGAAAATCGTGGCCTGCATTTCTAAGCGGTAAAATATAAAATAGTTCTAATATATTCTACACTGAAAGCACTGATCCAAAATAATGATACAAATCTTCGATGAAATGGTCCTAAGGTGGGTCCATATAAGAATTATCAGGGACCAGGAATTCCGTTCAATATGGCAGCCGTAACAAAATAGTCTCGCTCTGGGTTCCAAAGGGTCAACACCTTTTTTATTTTTATTTTTTACATACTTGTGAACAAGACCATATTGTTCGAAACGTTGGGTATTTTTAACTTTTTAGTTTGTTGTTGTTTTTTACGATTTTATATTTGGTTTTGTTCGATTTGTGTATTTCATACATTTTAGTCGTTTTACGCCCGTTTTGACAGCTCATCATTTCTATTTATTTTTTTTTTGTTATCTATTGTCGCATGAGCTGTTTCGCAACATACTTAGTTTTTTGTTCAAAATATATGTAACCTATATAAAGCAAAAATACTAATAGGACTAATGAGACTAAAGTTTGGTTGAATTCTCATATTTTGGTGGAGACTTTTTAAACTGGTTATTATAACCAAAAGGGCAAAATAGAAGAAAAGTATTTCGCATCTCCAGATGTACCTTCCCAATTTAGACTAAATTTTGATGGAGTAATTCTTGGATTATTATTTTTTTTTTTTTTTTTTATTTTTGCTTTCAATTGTTTTTTTTTCGGAGGTTTGGTCATTGGTCCGACATAAAAAAAAATAAAAATCGGCATTAAAGATATGCTCTCTCAAAAAAGAAACGCAACATACGAAAATAAGACATTTACTTCTTAAATTTATATATAAATAAGTTATATATTAATATGAAATTTTGCATGGTTATTTTCAAAGCGTCACTTTTATTTGTGATGTAACAATTTGTCCCGGTAAGTGTAAAGTAATTCAGTGTAAGCGTCAGTATCTGTAGCGTCCCCTATTTGCCTGCAACACAGCCCTAACTCGTCTTGACATGGATTCAATAAGACGCTGTATTCAAGCTTGTGGTATCCTTCGCCACTCATACTGAAGTGCCTGCTCAAGTTGCTGAAAGGTTTGCGGCGGTGGTTGGCATTTGCGCACGCGCCGATCTAAATCATCCCACAAATGCTCAATTGGGTTTAGATCTGGTGATCGTGATGGCCATCGTTCTGCTGCTCCAAAAAGTCGACAGTAACACGTGCAGTATGTGGTCGAGCATTATCGTGCTGGAAAATATCTTTTCGGATATCTATTGCTGGCAATAATTAAGGCCAGAGAATTTCGTCTCGATATCGCACAGCATTTATGTTGCCTTGGATGTGTGTTTCTGGCGTACGAGATTACCGTCCACATCATAACACTGCCTCCGTCGAAATTGTCGACTTCAACGACACAATTCTGTGCAAAACGTTCGTTTCGGCGTCTGTAGACACGCATTCGGCCATCTCGCATTTTCAAGCTAAAATCGTGATTCGTCACTGAACTACACTATTCTCCAGTTTTGTAGGTCCCACAAACGTACCGTATTACACCATCTAACCCTTGCGTGGCGGTGTTGGCGTCACAGTATAGCTCCAAAGTAAGGTCTTCTGCCACGCAACCCATGTTCACGGAGGCGATTACATATTATTCTGCAAGCCAGGGATGTTTGCAGCTGTTTATGTTGCTGCAACAGTCCTGTGGAATACCCGGATGTGTCGATCCGGGGCGACATTAGTGACACGTGGGCGGCTAGAATGTTGTCGGACTCTTGTAGTGCCAGCTGCTGACGACGAACATTATACAGTCTGGCAACAGCATTCTGCGATTCCTTGGCCTCGAGTCGTCAAATAGTGATATTGCGGGTAACAGCGTCTAACCTCGACATAGCGTTATCTCATCAGGATTTATTTTTTACGAATACAATCACGAAAGGGAATACCGGATATACTCAAAGTACGCGCTGACAAATAACCCATGGTTTGCACGTGAAAGTCGACTCAGTTTGCTACGAGGCATTATTCATGCTGCGTTATACGCTCACGGTTGGTTGAATTAATGTGCACTCAATTGAAAACCTTCAATTAGGATTTAATTGTATAGCAGTTTATGTATTTTTCAATTTCAACTTATTCCCTGTAAGAAAAATAAAGTTTTAAAAAAAAAGCATTCGATGTGGCGTTTCTTTTTTGAGAGAGTATATAACATATTAGAATGAATCTGAAGTGGTTCACTTTTAGGATTATGTCCTTGTAAAGTATCTTGTACCGATATTTCCGCTGCTACTTCATAAATAAACTAAAAGCAACGATAAGGCTCCGTTTTTATGATATAATTTAATCCCCTTTGTTTGATTTAAAGGCACTAGTTATTTGCCAAAATAAATACATGAGCAACCACATGAGTGAATTTCATGAAACCAAAGCACATATACATGTAGGGTTGAAAATGCAACAGATCGTAAAACATCAGAAGGCAATCTCATACATCTTTGTATCATCTCATTAACGCCATCCAATCGACAAACATTCAAATAAAATAACATAAAAAACAAAACACAGACTCAGAAACATTTATATCACATTCTTTTGTTGTGTTGAGTCCCGTGGAATGCTATCTCATTGATGCCTACCACTGTTTCTTTATATATTCATTGGAGCAATATCATGCTCAGTTGTTATATAATATAACTCAACAAGAGGTGTTGCGTTATCTATATAGATTTATATATCTCCGTAATGTTTTTGACAAAATTACCTGACGTCTTGTATAAAACAAAATATATAATTATCATTTATTTTTAACTCCCATTTTTAAGGTTGCTTGTTGTGACAACACCAAATTAATTGTATTACCTTGACTGACATATTATGTTGGTGCGTTTTTAACGGCCGCGTTCCTTTTGCGCCAAAACAGAACTGTGCGCCAATAATCCTTTTCCGCTAATTGGATTTCAATTTATGGGATATAAAAAGCGCCAAAAATAAAATACATATTTATATATAATAATTTTATTTAAATGACTTGCTGGGACGAGTTTTCTCTTTTGTCTATACAAAGATTGGCGAATTCTCTTCATATCATGTTTTTGAAGATTTTCCTCTCTCATTTTGACCAATTCTGAAGAAAAAATTTTTGACGGTCTCTCTGAGAGCTGATCTGTAGCCTTCCTCTTACAGGCTGTGCGCAATATTTGTCTCTCCAATTTTTGAGCATCAATTTCATGTATGTGATCTAGTGTGCCGTGTAGTAATCAATATTAGGTTTGCTTGTTTGTAGCCCTCCGCCCTTCAGAATTGGCTTTACGCAAAAAATTGTATTGACCCTTCAAGTGACAATTTCAGTAGAGTCATACAAATTATTTTTGTTCGACTGAGTTCAAGAATTTAATCATCAATATGCCTACCTACCTACCAACCCGTCCTCAGTATGGGTCGGGCTACAGCAAACAAGGAATATTTTAAGCCTAAGGCAACAGACATAAAAATAAACAGAAATAAGTATTGTCTGATTTAGTATAACACTTTCCAGTAGGGGGTTGAATTGGTTTTATGGGTATTATCTAATCCGACCCTCTACTATCCAATACAGGTCTGACTATCAACAATTGAATCTGCTTGAAATGTGAATCAGTTGAAAGTCCTTTTAATACACAAACAAGATGGATTCTTGACAGGAAATCTCTACATACACATGATATAAGTTTTAGCAAAGGGACCACGCCGTAGTCCTAAAGTCACAACAAAATCTTCAAAAAGGAGAAATTCACATTTGAAAATGAAAGCATATTGAATGTGCGTCAATTTTGATTATTTCGTTATTGCAAACAAATACTAGTAGTGTTGTGTAGCTACTGTAGAAGGTCATGGCGGTAGACAGACAACTATAGAACAGTCTGGGGCATTTTAACGAGATCTAAATCCCCATTTAAATCAACTAATTGTTCAAAAAATTAAACTTAAGTTAGTCACCAACACTTAACACGAACAAGTATTTAATACATTTAGTTCAAATTAAATGCTTAAGAAGGTTTTGCCGGAAGAAAGAAACTATTTTAAATCATATGTCCCTACCATATCTCCCCATTTTTCTGATGGTAGGCAAAATTTGTTGATATTTGTGTTTCTCCTCCCACTATCCCCACCCCCACAACTTTGATACATCAAAGAACCGGTTCTGACATTGGAAGTTAAGCACATACTTAACATTTTCATTTTTACTTTCCTAGCAGTCCATATTTAGTCGTAGGAAGATATTTGTGAAATTGTTGGTTAACTTGACAAATGAATGTACATGTACTTAGTCTCCAGCTGACAGTTAACATTTGTTATACCGTAAACATTTTTATATTTTAATGTTGATTACTCTCATTTCTTACACGTATTAATGTACATGCTGTTGTCTTGTCATATTTGATGTGACCTTGTATACATTAATGATTATAATTATGTGTCCAACGGGTCTCGTAAAAAAGTTAGCAATTTTACCCTGAGGACGTGCGAAAAAAAATATTTGTAGAGATTTATGGTGTATTATGTAATTAGTAGGTTTATGTTGGTGCGTAGCACTACTTTTTACATGTAGAACAAAACTATATCACGATAAGTATGCATTTCTGAGATCTTAATAATTTTTTAAATATAATTTTCAGGTACATGTAGCATGGAATGACAAAAATATGATACACACTACTTCTTAATTCCTATTACAAAAACTTAGCATTATAGTAAGTTTTTATACTTATTTCACGGTCTTCATCATGATTTCATTGACCGATTCGATGTGTGTATCTGATGAATCGTAAAATCTTCATCTGACAACTAACAACTTTGTGGACTGGACTGATGGTCTTATTTTGTGACATGTGCAGTTAATGAGTCAGGGCATGCTTACTCTTTTAGTTCAGACGTTTTGAAAATCACGTGAAGAAAGATTTACTTTGATATAAATCGCCATTCCAAATCAAAAAGTTGTTAATTAGTGTCAGAGACATCTACTCATTAAAACCAAAAACATTTTTGATAATACAAATTGTATGCAGAAGATGTGCACTTTGACCTTGTAAAATGTACAGACAAATCATTTCCCGCTTTACAAAAAGCATGATAAAGATATTTCCAAGGATTATTATTTTATTACAATAATTTTATTTTCATTGTAATGTCCGTATTATATTTGTTTCCTTCTAAAATGGGTCTTGTCTCCAATAACAATTTTACATACTCCGGACTTCAAATATGTGTTTCTTTTCTTCAACATTTAAAACCGTAAACTTAATTTAATCATGAACTTTATTTTCTTGATTAAAAATGTAATCAAAAATGTTTTATGTGGAAAATGGCCCTATCATTCCTTGTTATAGAAAAAGTGTCATAAGCAACTGTCAATCTGTTTCTTCTTCAGGGTAATTCAGTAAAGTTTTTTAATATTTGTCCACAAAATGCTACGTACGCATTCATATCCACATTTTACTTCTTTTTTTCTGTATTTTCAAAATTTCAAAATTGGAGAAGCTTGTCAGTTATTGTAACGGTGGGTATTGTAATTTGTATTTTATATTATGTAAAAATTTTGATTTTTCATATACTATTGTGATATATACAGTCATTTCGGGTAATTCTGCTCATCGTCCTATTCGGCGCATTAAAATGAAAATGATTTGAATGCGCCGAATTAATCGAAATTACCCAACAACATAGTATACTGTTTGTGATATTTGTCTTTATGTATAATAAAGGGTATTGAAAATTCAAAAAAATCATTTTTTCCTCGACATTCATAAATTGCACCCTACAAAACAGAAAACAAGGGTTCAACATTCTAATATAAACACAAATAATGTTATACTACAACAACACTATAACTCATATCATGTCTAACATATCACAGTGTCTTATATAATGAACTTCTGTACGTATACATGTGCATTGTTTAGTATCAAAGCAATATTAAAGTTCTTTCATCAGCCAGATTCCTTTGTCTTCAGCCTTATCGAATGTATTATGTCATTGCATTCCTTGGCAAAAGATACTGGAATTTGTACTAATATTCGTCTCAGTCACCTAATTTCTTATACGTTTGTTTGTTTACATAGAACTATGACACCCTCTTACAAAAGATTCTTCAGCCTTACTCGTAATATGTAATGACATTGAGCACAAGTGCTTTAGTTTCTGTGCTCTCTTGTTCTAATTTTTTTAGCTGTCATTTGGGGTTTTTTTTCTTACATGTATGTATACTTGTGGTATTTGTTTGTTGTTCGATATTCTTTTTACCGATATGTAATACATGTAATAAAAGGATTAAAGTATTTTAATTGTTTGTGATTTTTAAATTTCTCTGGTTTTTTCATTTCATAGCACTAAATCTTTGTTATCTTCTGTCAAAGTTTTCAAATTAAGATATCAAGACTTAATGAAGTCACGTGCCCATGCAATAATTTACGACCGGTCAAGACAAGTTTAACAAAGGAAAATTGCATACTGTTTCAATTCTGAACTGACACTATCTGGTTTAAACCTGTCTTGATTGACAGCAATGTAGTATATCTCGTCTTGATGTGTCTCTCTTCTAAACTGACACAAACTGGTCTTAACCAGTCTTTATTGACAACAAAGCAATGTTTTGTTACCTTGATGTGTCTATATTACTTCTAAACTGACATAAACTGGTCTTAACCAGTCTTGTTACCTTGTAAAAATCGAGATAGACAAGATAGTTAATACTAATAACTTCATTGTTGAAAATGCACGAAAGGGAAAGGGTTAAATGAAGGTCAAAAGTTGTCGATCAGTGAATGTTATTTGATTAAATTCAAACCATCTAGGACAATATTGTGAAATCCCCAAATACTTTTAAATGGTTTGAAAAACAAAAGAGAACAATTTTTAAAACGATTGTATCTCGAATCAAAGCTAATCTATATTTTTTGTTTGTGCAGCTGCTTCTTAGTAAATCTGCTTTCACTCCATAAAAACCGTCTGAAATCCTTGTTATTCTGAAATTGACCTGGTAGATATGAATCACAGGAAGATATTTAATTCATGTTACCAAGGGCAATAATAAAATTCTTTGATACCAATTTTGATGCACAAGAAGTGCACATTTCGTCGATTTAATACTCGTCAGTTGTGTTCAAGGCCTAGAATGTTGAAAACCATAACATCAATCCAAAACGTCGAAGAGCAAATCCAAAAATGACAAAATGACAAAAAGCGTAAAGCAAAAACCATGTAAGGTCAGAGCTACGCACGATGAAAATACTCCTTAGTTTTCACAAATTTTACAATTGTGTAACTGTAAAGTTTATGTACCAATTTCGGACTAGTATCAAAATTCTAGCAACTGAGCCTGGGATATTCTCGGGGACCTGGAGTCCATCGACATCGGCATCAACTTAGTGGTGAAAATTAAATTCTTTGATACCAAGTTTAATGCACAAGATGTGCACATTTTGTCGATTTACGACTCGTCAGTGATGTTCACGGCCTAACATGTTGAAAACCAAAAATAAAACAATCCAAAAACGTTGAAAAGCAAATTCAAAAAGCCAAAATGACCAAACCAGATAATTTCAAAACCATCTAAGGACAGAGATATGCAAGAAGGAGGTGCGCCTTTGTTTTCACAAATTTTATTATTTTGGAACAGTAAATTGTATGTATCAATTTCGGGCTAGTATCGAACTACTAAAATATTGAAAACCAAAACAATAATCCATAAAGTTGAAGAGCAAATTCAAAATGCCAAAATGACCAAAAGGGATAACGCCAAAACCATCTAAGGACAGAGCTATGCAAATCACAAATTTTACAATTTTGTAAAAGTAAATTTTATGCATCAATTTCAGTCTAGTATCGGACTAGCAACTGAGCTGGAGATAACCTCGAGGATTTGGAGTCCACCAGTAGCGGCATCGACTCAGTGAAAAAATAAATAAAAAAATAAGATTCTTTGATACCAATTTTGATGCACAAGATGTGCACGTTTCGTCGATTTACGACTCGTCATTTGTGCTCAAGGCCTGGAATTTTGAAATCGAAACCAACAACCTAACACTTTGAAGAGCAAATTCAAAAATGCCAAAATAACCAAAAGGGGTAAAGCCAAAACGCTCTAAGGACAGAGCTACGCACGACGGAATTGTTTCTTAGTTTTAAAAAAAATTAGAATTTTGGAACAGTAAAGTTTATGTATCAATTTCGGGCTAGTATCGATATACTAGTACCAACTGAGCTGAAGATACCCTCGGGAACTTGGAGTCAACCGGCAGCGGCATCGACTCAGTGGTAAAAATAAAATGCTTTGATACCAATTTGTACTAAACTTGTACTATATCGTAAAGGTTTACGTTAGCCTGAAGCATACCTACATTATTTATATAATTACAATGCATGGACTACTACTCTAGTGCTCTACTGATTGAGCTAAAGAAGTACTCTAGCTTTAGAAATTTACCTTTTTTTATCTCAAACTAATAGATAAAACATGTGTTGAAATAAAAATAAGCATTATGAGGTATTAAAATTTGAATTTAATGCACAAATTATGCATTTATTTCTAAAGATCAAAATATTTATTTCATTAAATAATACAATATGGTATTAGAACTGATCAAGTAATATTGGACCAAATAAAGCAAATGGATTTATAAATAAGAATTATGTCCAATTTTCCTTTTTCAAAGTCACGTTTCACAAAAGGTGTTTGACTACTTACGCTTCCACTCGTCTGAGACGTAGGAGTGATTTGCATTTATCATGCCTATAAATATGTGGTAGTTACATGTATTCATAAACTATACGTTAGTTTATAAAAGAACGAAAGATGTATTACCCTAGACGTCGAGTAAGCTGTCCATCGAATTTAAAATGAAAATATTTTTGATTACTTTATCCTGAACACGTTAATTCTATTTAACGAACTTAATCAAGTGATGATATTGACTTAATACTGAGGGATTAACAAAAAATAAGATACGTTTACATTTAATTTTTGTTCAATTTAAGCCTGATAATTATTCTAAGACTTTTGCTTTACTTTTGGGTCAACCTAATGTTTTTCATACATATATTATATATTTAACAATATTTCATCCATAATGTTTGATTAAAGGAAACCACAAACCATTTCACAAAACAACAACGGACCAAATATGACAAAATAAAAACGCTGCAAATGTCATGTATATTTTAACTTTGTAGGTCCCCGAGGGTATTCGCCAACCCAGTCGTCAGACTTGTCTGACATGATTATTCATTAATTTGTTACAGAAATTACCAGTATTTAGCAAAATTCAAAAATAATAGAAATACTAAGGGTTGTAATGCTGCTGATGTGAGCTAACCCCTTGAAATGTGTCGTATACAGCATAGTATAAATTTACTATATCTAATATTAGTATCTTTGGATTGTTATTTTGAAACTCCTGGGATGATGCCTCTGCTGGTGGACCCTAGGTCCCCGAGGGTATTCGCCAACCCAGTCGTCAGACTTGTCTGACATGATTATTCATTGATTTGTTACAGAAATTACCAGTATTTAGCAAAATTCACAAATAATAGAAATACTAAGGGTCCATTCATTGTAGTGCACATGGTAGATCTCCTTAGCTGAAATTTGGCTTCCTATTTCGGTATTTTTGGTTGAGTAGTTCTTGTTTAATATAAGTTTCGTTTTTGGTCTTCCAGATGTTTTGGTTTTTAATGCTGCTGATGAGAGGTAACACCTTGAAATGCGTCGTATACAATATAGTATAAATTTACTATATCTAATATTAGTATCTTTGGATTGTTATTTTGAAACTCCTGGGATGATGCCTCTGCTGGTGGACCCTAGGTCCCCGAAGGTATTCGCCAACCCAGTCGTTACACTTGTCTGGCATGATTTTTCACTGATTTGTTACAGAAATTACCAGTATTTAGCAAAATTAAAAAATAATAGAAATACTAAGGGTTCACTCTTGTATTGCACATGGTAGATCTCCTTAGCTGAAATTTGGCTTCCTATTTCGGTATTTTTGGTTGAGTAGTTCTTGTTTAATATAAGTTTCGTTTTTGGTCTTCCAAATGTTTCGGTTTTTAATGCTGCTGATGAGAGGTAACACCTTGAAATGCGTCGTATACAATATAGTATAAATTTACTATATCTAATATTAGTATCTTTGGATTGTTATTTTGAAACTCCTGGGATGATGCCTCTGGTGGTGGATCCTAGGTCCCCGAGGGTATTCGCCAACCCAGTTGTTAGACTTGTCTGACATGATTATTCATTGATTTGTTACAGAAATTACCAGTATTTAACAAAATTAAAAAATAATAGAAATACTAAGGGTTCATTCCTTGTATTGCACATGGTAAATCTCCTTATCTGAAATTTGGCTTCCTATTTCGGTATTTTTGGTTGAGTACTTCTTGTTTAATATAAGTTTGGTTTTTGGTCTTCCAAATGTTTCGGTTTTAATGATGCTGATGAGAGGTAACTCCTTGAAATGCGTCGTATACAGCATAGTATAAATTTACTATATCTAATATTAGTATCTTTGGATTGTTATTTTGTACGGACACAAAAAAAATGGTGGAGTTACACCGGTAATGATGATACCGTCCCGTTATCTATTTTTGCCTCTATGGTGTAAACGATACGAAAAAAGAATGTATTATAGTGGCTAGGATTTATACAATGTATATTTCTGGATTTCCAACTTTATATATGGTCTTTATTTTATCGAGACTTTTTTATTCTTGCAAACCGTCAACGACCGTTTAGCAAAAACTCTAGAAATGTGTCAAGAATTAACTCATCTCAATGCTATTTATTCCAGTATGTAAGTATGTTATTCTTGTCAATCTTAATGAATTACTTAATATGATTCTATGAGAGGGTAAAAAAACGGTACCGGTTATTGTACTTTCTGCATACAAAAAATAATTTATTTCCGACACTTTTAATCGAATTAAAGTAATGGATTGAACTCTTCATTCTGAACGAATTCAAGGCAGTCTTTTTCTTCGAGGGATACTCCAGAAAAGGGATGTACAAAGGAGGAAGGTTACTGGGACCACTTTTCAGCAAGAATTGTCAAATTAAAAAATTATGCTCATCGACAATCTGTCATCATGATATGATAAATTAGTCTGTAAACTCAAAAGAAGACGACCATTCATTTATGTCCTGTAATCATTCTAAGGGCTTCGTTGTGTTGTGAAAACGTTCAGGGATCAAATACCTGACGCCCGTTGCGAGGATGGTCTGGACAAAAGATGCTTCTCAGTAGAGTGCTGGCGAAAAACTACCCGTACACGATAAAGAATCCACTGCAGATGTCGAAAAAGAGTATTGAAAAATGTTCTTTATATAATAGTTCTCACACCAATTTTAGATGGATACATGAAAGTCTGTATAGATTCTTACAGGGGATTATCGGATTTATTAATCGAAACAGTTTGAGCCTTGGTGAGGACTTTAAAATTTGATAATTTAACTATCGAGATTTTATAAATCCGATGAGCCTCGAGTAACGATGTAAGAATCTGCCTCTGCATACCTTATTGTTACGTCATACGCTTTCTCAACATGTTTACTTGTTGCTTTGGTGTTATTGATCGATTCCGAGAAATCCGAAAGTACAAGACGGATAATGACCATTTGTCTGACCAATCATAGACTGAGATCGTCGGCGACCAGACGTTGATTGAATTTTTGATAATCAACAGGTTCAGAAGGGGTTAAATTGACAAAGAATTAGAGAGAAAAAACACTTCTTTTTCCCATTCCACCATAAATAAATCAGTTTAAACTTTACACTATTCATTCGTTTGATTGCTTAGCTTGTTAAATATGGTCCATCTGTGAGGGGGTCTGGCCAAACATGAACATCTAGAGGTCGTTACGCGATCTTGGATCACGGTCTTCTTTTCAAAGGAAACACTGATTGGATGTTCTCCTTCCAGAGTCTTTTCCAGCCTTGGCGGCTGTCCCGGGAAATAAATTTCCCTGCATTAGTTTGCTGGCAATTCGTGTTTCAGTGTCACGTTTTTATAATTATTAAATGTCACATTAATAAGAAGGGAATATGTAATAATGCAGTTTTGATTACATTACATAATAAACATGGGCATTCAGACAAATGTCTGAACTGATAAGACTCAGGAAAATCCGTAAACACGTCAAATATGGATTCCTTTTATTAATCTGATAATGTCGCGTGGTAATACTTGCAGAGTCCTGTTATAATGATAATATGCAATAAGTATTCGTTTTTAAGTCCCTTAACTACTTGCTCTTCAATACACGTAGTAACACTCGACCAATGTAGGCCAATTATAAGAGGTTGCATCCTAAATGACCTGATAAACATCTTGGTCAGATTTATATTGTGCTCACCTCGAGTGCGGAAGACCGCGTGTTCGCTCTTCGGCCGGTTCATCGAGGGTTTTCTTGATACTTGCTGCCTCTCAATTCAGCCTTCTGGTCTAGTATAAAGTATGGTTTATATCCCGTTCTCGTTCTGATATGCATGTGATCATTGCCATTTACAGGACGTTAACAAATAACCCATTCATCCACTGAACTGATACATTATATATGGACCAGGTAGACTGCTATCAGCCTAGGACTTTAGGCCGAGCTTGATATAATTCTACAAGGTCTAGTATATGAAGGATTGGCCGAATTAAAAGTACTTAATTGTTATATTACAAATGCACTGTGTGTTTTTAATCACACCTTCCTCGGCACGTTCAAACCAAAATATTAAAATGTGCATTTTGATACTTTTCAACATTTAATCAAAGAAAATTTAAAAAAATCAACATTTTGACAATATTGAGAAATTTTACGAACGAATCTGGATCTTTATTTAAGTAATGTGAACTCAATATTCTTTCAAGGAGTCAATATGCTTTTAGAAATGGTCAATACATGAAACATCCTGGTAATCATGTGACAATATACATTTTTTGACTTTGAACTAGGTTGCTATCAGAATTTATCAACCCGACAAAATGGTAATATTCACCGAGCCGTATTCATTTTGAGGGTTGATAAATCGAAAGCAACATCGTTCAAATTCAATAAGTGTTTTATTGCATGATTATAGCATAGACAAAAAATAATCAACAGTGTAATTTTATTCAACAGTATTCAACAAATGTATATTTTAGTAAAGTCCCCGTTTTATTTTTATATCATATGACGTTACTATCAAATTCCTCGTAGCCTTCCACTTTTAGTAAAGTCACCATTCTATTTTTAGATCATATTAGGTTGCTATCAAATTCCGCGTAACCTACCAATTTTAGTCAATTCCCCATTCTATTTCTACTTTATTTATATTATGTTGCTATCAAATTCCGCGTAACCTACCTCATTTATTATTTAGATCATAACCACGAATTCTGAACTTTTTATGAGTGTTAGGTTGCTATCGCAGGTACTCACAACCTCATATGTTATTTTCGGCCAATCAGGATCAAGAAAAAATTCAATCATGTTATTAAACTAATCAATGAGAAAACAGGAAATATTAACACCTGACATATTTAATGTAACAAAATATGGGTCACTAATCTACTTGAAGTCAGATAATGAGGAAATTCAAACTGACATTTTATTGTGCTGTGCAAACATGTACAATGCTCTACTGAATATTTCAATGAAGAAGAATACATATCACTTGGTATATTTCCTGAAAAATTCAGTTTCAATAGGAATGTAATTGAATAAACCCAGCTCCATTATTATACCCTTCTTTGCCATGTTTTCATTCGACGACATTTTAAGTATTTAATAGGACAATGAAAACAAAAACCTGATGGTGAGCCTAATTGTTTGTCTCTATTACTGGAACTTCTTCCGTCTATGTCAAGTTATACTTCGGCTACATACATGTAAATCATACAGTGAAATGGATACTTTTAAAATAGTTTTATTGATCTATTTTTTTTATTATAAGTACATATTTTTGGTCGTCCGACTTTATACTATGTAGGTGTAAGATAACTTATATTATGTCAAAAGTGTTTGTTTGATCTAATTTTAAGTACTATATCGCAAAACCAACACGTTTCGATTAGATATATAAATCACGTGTTTTACCTTCAAAATATCTTATGAATTTAAAATAAAAATAAATTTTCCTCTCTTACGTTACCTAGAAATGAAAATCATAGTTTTCAATCTGCTTGTTAATTATTCTAACAAATAATTTTATTACATTTTATAAGAGGGCAAACTATCTTCTATTTTTATTTGGAAAAAAGTCATCTTGGTGTCTAAAAATATAACAGCATTAATACTGCAGACCTCTAAATCTCAATGTAGAAATTATTGTTTGATCTGATTCCGGTTTTCAATGAGCACTTGAATAGCAACGTATCTATCATGACTTGAAATTGCTGCTTAATTGTTTTTTATTAAACCAAAAAGAGTTAGTATATTCATTAAGCCCATTTTTGAAATGTTGTTGATTGTTTTGATTGTTTTGACTTTTTGTAAGTTTTGAACACTACTGGAGAGAAATATTTGGATTTAATATGGATAAAGTGTTTCTAATATCAATGTATATAGTGTGTAAAAGTATTACTTTACACTCTTCATAACGACTTAAATTGTTTATACCGACCTATGAATACAAAATACATGTAGCTGTCATACCAAAACATGGTGGATATGATTTAAAACACACGAAACCGAACATAAGCATCAGAATCAGACGACATAAACATTCTAAAATATGTCATTCCACGTGTGATCTTTGTACGACTTCCTTACAGATACATCCGCACGAGGCTTAACGCAGTATAGTTTATTAAGTTAACAAAAGCGTACAAATTTCACATATAAAAACTAAACAATAAAGAATAAAAGAAATCAAGCATGTGCATTTTGACAAGTCATATCGTGGAAGAAATTACAAGGACCAAAAGGTGACTCGAGTGAGAAATTCTACGTCTTTTCGCTCGTTCCGCCATGCTCCACTAATGAAAAAGACTGAATTTTTCATACTTGTGGAGGAAATCTTAGATCTTAAATAACGACTCCTGTAAGAACCTAAAGTCTTCTTTTTAAATGTAAGAAAAAGTTCTCTCATTTGGATAAGAGAAACTTCCTACAGTCATTATTCAGACCCTCCTGCAGTTTGGGAAAGAGTATATTGGCAGAGATATATTACTTGATTCAATGATTTTAAGATACCAAAGTGTATTTTAATTTAAATCATAAATATATTGTCTGCTTAAAAAGGAAGGGTTTCACAAATATACTGAACCGCAAAAGAAACGTCGCTTTTTCAAAATGTTAGCAAAATTCAAAATAAATATTAATTAATGATTTTTATATAATCAGTATTACGATTACATCACCAGGTAAGATTAAATTACCTGTGAATTAAATTTTCGGTTGAATAATTTTCAGTTGATATCGTAAAGCGACCGTACCTAAAACCGCTCGTGGGACACACTTGGCGGTAATTTTTCTTAAATCTTAAATGTTCGTGAAATTCATGCTCCTTTATGGGTATAAAAGGCCGGAGAAAATTAAAGAGTGTTAGTATCAGCGTTGACACAGAAGCTATGCCACGTCTGACTCCACAACAGAGAGAACAGGCCATTGGTCGATTGGATGCTGGGCAATCTGCCAGAGTTATTGCCAACGACTTCAACTGTGCTGTTCGAACAATTGAACGTCTAAGGACACGGTACAATGCAACAAACAGCACAAATGACCGTCCACGGAGTGGTAGACCCCAAGTCACTACCCCTAGACAGAATAGAGGCATTGTTCGTCTCCATTTGATGAATCGGTTCACCCCAGCTGCCGAAACTGCCAGAAACACTGTTGGAACACATGGACGACCCATAAGTGATGATACGGTTCGTCGGCGATTAGCTGCTAGAAACATGAGATGTCGCCGTCCAGCAAGAGGACCTATTCTTACTCCTCGACACCGTCAAGCTCGTCTTCAGTAGGCCACTCAGCGACAGAATTGGCGAAATCGACAATGGCGTAACATCATCTTCTCTGACAAAAGCCGTTACTGCATTTCAACAGCCGATGGCAGAACCAGAGTGTGGAGAAATAACGGGGAACGTTACGAAGACAGCTGCATTCTGGAAACAGACGCGTGGGGAGGACCTAGCATCATGGTATGGGGTGGAATCGGCCTTAACGTTAAACTTGGTCCAGTCATCTTTCAGAACCTTGGCCCAGGCAGAGGAAATGGCGTAACAGCTGCCCGTTACATCGACCAAGTCTTGACACCCCATGTTCAGCCCCATTTCGCACGTCATCAAAACAAGACTTTCCAACAGGACAATGCACGTGCGCATACCGCAAGAGCCACAAGAGACTTCCTACAGCAGAATAACATTAATGTTATGGATTGGCCGGCTTTGAGTCCAGATTTAAACCCTATTGAACATTTATGGGACGAAGTTCAAAGGCGGTTGAATAATGAGCAGCCAAGTCCGACAACTGCAACTGAACTTTCACAAGCGTTTCAGAGAGTATGGGCACGTATTCCGATGGCGTTTATTAATCGGCTCATCAACTCCATGTACCGAAGATGTGCCGCAGTAATTGGTGCCGGTGGAGGACATACACGTTATTAACGGACGTGGGAGCACAGCATTGAAAACATGTGACGTTGCGACAATTGTGACGTTTTTGTGAACATTGTAACCAAAAGACTGTAAATCATTCATTAAATTTTGTAAAAATTAATTTAAAATATATAAATGTCACTTTGAAATAAATGTATGTGAACATGTCATTTTGTGCGACGTTTCTTTTGCAGTTCAGTGTATAAGCATATAAATCTCCCTATAGTCTATATAGTTAAATTATTAACTTCAGGCGTTCTCAGTGTTTTACAGCTTGGGAAATTATATGTTTCCGGAGTTAAATACACCCAATTTGATTTAATGATTTTAAGTTCCATTATTTCAGCCTCAAGGATATCAATAAATTACACGATTTCCGAAGTATTCTCTTTGATTTTATCATATATAATGAAAGATCAAACATCTGTAGATTTATTACCATTATGATCTCAATGCATCAAGTGTTTGTTGGACTTGTACGTCAGACAGAGACCAGCAAACAGGTATAGCTTAACTACTTATATCTTATATATGGTACATTATTTATAGAACCGTATATCAATTTTATATCAGGTGTATTACACACAACAACACGGCAACACCAACAATTATTCAAAACAACATGTCTCCTTCCAAAGTAGAACACAAAAAAGAGTGCAAAACACACGCGAATACAACATAGCATGGGCGGGTCCAGGTGAGGGCGTAATGGGCGTACGCCCCCCCCCCCCCCCCCACCCCCTCCCCTTTCAAAAAAAAATTTAAAAACTATCGTAATCTGCTTATATTGTATTGAATATGGCATTTTATCATATTCATTAATTAAACACATACTCTAAAATATACATGCTCCAAGTCAGGAACCGTTACATTAGTGCATTTCACAATTATTTTATGTTTTTTAGCAAAAAAAAGGTCCCAAAAAAATTGTTTTATTATACGCCCCCCTTTCAAATATCCTGGAAACGCCCCTGCATAGAGTGTATAAATACATCTTTAACCATGTCCATGTATAACACAAAAACAACTCAAAACACACACAAATACAAAAAAGAGTGACTAAATACACCTTTAACCGCATCCAAAGTACAACACAAAGAGAGTGTAAAACACACACCAATACAAAATATATAGTGACTAAGTACACATTTGCCCCCGTCCAAAGTACACCACAAAAAGTGTGCAAACATACACAATACAACGTAGTGTGAGAAAATAAACTTTACCTTCGTCCAAAGTACACACCACAAAAAGGGTGCAAAACACACACAAATACAAAATAGAGTGAGTAATTACCTTGGGGAACAACAGTTTAATTGTTATTGGGGGGGGGGGCTAGGATCAAATTTGAAATAAAAAGGCAGGACCCGGATTTTGGCAAAATAAAAAGACATGATCACCTTAGGTGTGAAAGAAAATGCAGTTCAACGGAAATAGAATGGCGACGGCTATTGTTACGTCACTTCCTAGAGTGAAATATGAGTTTTCACTAGGTGAATTATCGAATTTGATTTCACTCGGAAATCCCGGTATTTGACCACACTCAATGTAATAATTATAGGATAACTAATTCAAGAATTTGAATATCGCAAAATATTCAACGAGTGACCGAAAAACACTTTAATGCACATGAGGGAATTATTAGTGTTTTCCGGTCACGAGTTGAATATGTTCGACAAATAGTGTTTCGGAAAGACTTCCTTTTGCTCCCCCCCCCCCCCTTTTGCCTTGAATGATGGAATAAGTAAAGATATACATGAAAGGGCGTTCGAATGGAAGTCTTATCCATTTATTACAATATTCACGTAAGGCATTTCTTTATATGATTTCCTGTACATGTGTACATTTTCCATACATGTGTATTATAATCGGAGCCTCGGTGGCCGAGTGGTCTAGATAGTTCGTCATGACTGCTTATGATCACTAGCCTGTCAAGACTGAGGTTGTGAGTTCGAATCTCATCTGTGGCGGGATGTGTTCGACTCCGATCTAAATTGACAAGGATTGCCAATTTTCCAACCGAAGGTCGGTGGTTCTCTACGGGTAGTCCGGCTTCCTCCACCAATAAAAACTGGCCGCCGCGAAATAGCCTAATGTGCTGAAAACGGCGTAAAACCCCAGCTAAACAAACAAACAATGTATTAAAATCGACAAAATTCGCCCGCAATGTGCGATAATTAATGTTTTCACAACAGTCGACAATCAATACAATAGCCGTTAGTTCAATGTACGTTTGATATATTAAAAGCATTAATATTTTTAGAAACACGACAATTACTACAAGGAAACTGTCAACATTATACTTAGAATACTCAACAAACTTTAGGTGCAGAAGAAAAAATGTTTGGTAGGTAAACGTGATAAAGCCAAACAGTCAATTATCTGACAATGCTGCAGAAACACTCGAACTTTTCTATTGTGCTCTAAATTGAAAGCGTTTGTATATATTTGTATGTAAGTCACATTGAAAAAAAAAATGCATTTAACGTCTAAAAATAATCCCCTTTAATGTGAATCCGAAAGAATCTATAAATTTATTTTTCTCCTGTAAAAATATAGGTCAAGCACTTTTAAAATGTTTTCATCGTCATTTTAACAAGATTTTCTGAAAGATTTTATAAAAGTACGCAATGTGTAGAACGCTGAAAATAACACATCAAAACTTGCAAACGGAAAATTGACGCGAACTTAACATAAAACTCGAATGGGAGACGTTCACCTTAGTCGAAAAATATCTTAAACTTATATTTACGTGAAATTGTTCATGTCAACTATCGTGACTATTTTTTTCAATTTTTAAAATGAATTGTAAAAATTGTGATTTTAATTAAGTGCACTATTAATTTTGATATATAAGGGAAAAATTCTATTTCATAAGTTTTTGAAGTATCGTGACAGTCAAGAGCTATGTTGAAAGAAGAATTACAGTTAACATTTGATTTTGTCAGGGTATAATTTACCTTAAAATTAAGATAACTATGATTTCAGTATGACTTGCCGCTTTGGGACAAACAATCTTAATAATACTGAGATGACCTTTTATTGCTGTACTATTCAATTTTAACCTTAAATGTTTAAGTCAAAATTTTTCAGTACACAAACAATACAACGTTTAAACTAGAGGCTCACCTGAGCCTGTATCGCTCATCTGGCTTCTATTAGCCCATTGGAAAATGTAAGGTCTGTTGTATCCACGTGACTGTTAAAACAAGAAGATTTTTGAAACATTGGATCCTGACCATTACAGTGTTCCAATATCTAAGATGATGTTGGACCTATTTCCACAGTGACTGTCGTAAATTTTCCTGTGCCTACACCGATTTGTGACTTCCACCGGATTGACTTTGTTGAACCTCACGGCGGGTGCCGTATACGGAGCAGGAACTGCTTACCTTTTCGGGGCACCTGGGTTTGTTCAATCCTGGTTTTTATAGGAGTTCGTGTTGTTCATTGTTTTTTAGTTTTCTGTGTTTATTTGTTGTGGTTGTGGTTGTTCATTTGTCTTCCCGGATTTGTCTGTCCAGTGGATTACATTTTTTTATTGCCCCTTAGGTATATTTGTCCTTTTTAGCTCACCTGACCCAAAGGGTCAAGTGAGCTATTCTCATCACTTGGCGTCAGTCGTCCGTCGTCGTCCGTTAACTTTTACAAAAATCTTCTCCTCTGAAACTACTGGGCAATATGGAACCAAACTTGGGCACAAGCATCATTAGGGTATCTAGTTTTAAAAATATGTCCGACATGGCTAAAAATAGAACATAGGGATAAATCGCAGTTTATGTCTTACATCTCAAAAACTAAAGGATTTAGAGCAAAACTGACGGGGTAAAAATGTTCATCAGGTCAAGATCTACCTGCCACGAAATTTTCAAACGAATCGGTCAACCCTTTGTTGGGTTATTGCCCATGAATTGTTAATTTTAAGGAAATTTTGCAGTTTTAGGTTATTATCTTGAATATTATTATAGATAAAGACAAACTGTAAACAGCAAAAATGTTCATCAAAGTAAGATCTACAAATAAGCCAACATGACCAAAATCATTATAGGAGTTGTTGCCCTTTAAAGACGGCATCCTTCGTAAACTTTCCTTTAAAGATCTTCTGATTTGAAACCACCGGGCCAATTGGGACCAAACTTTGGTGGAATGGTCCTTGGGTGGCCCCCTTCCAAATTTATATCTGCATCCCCGACTTCCAAGAACATGGCTGCTGTTACTAAAAATAGAAAAAAGGGGGGATGAATTTAAAAAATCTTCTTTCATGAAATTACAATGCCAATTGAAACCAAACTTGGCAGTAATGGTCCTTAGGAGGTTCTCTTTCAGAAATATGTCCGATGACCCGGACTGTTAACCAAGATGGCCGCCACAGCCAAACTTAGTTTAACATAGGACCCTGTGGGAAAATTAATGGAAAAGTCTTCTTGTCTGAAACCACTTGACCAATTGGAACCAGACTTGGCAGCAATGGTCCTGAGATGGTCCTCTTTCAGAAATATGTCTGATGACCGGGACTGTCAACCAATATGGCCGCCACGATAACTTAATTTTACATAGGACCCTACGGGAAATTCACTCAAAAATCTTGTTGTCTGAAACCTGACTTAGCCAATTAGAACTAGACTTAGATGGTCCTCTTTCAGAATTGTGTCTGAAGACCTGGACTGTCAACTAAGCTGGGTGCCACACCCGAACTTAGTTTAACATAGGGCCCTATCGGAAAATTCGTTGAAAATTCTTGTCTGAAGCCACTTGATCAATTGGAACCAGACTTTGTAGCAATGGTCCTTAGAAAGTCCTCTTTCAGATGTGTCTCCGATTTCATGGACTGTGAATCGAGATGGCCGCCACAGCCGAACTTAGTTTAAAATAGGATCTTATTGGAAATTCACTCAAAAATCTTCTCGTCTGAAACTACTCAGCCAATTGGAACTAAAGTTGGCAGCATGGGTCCTTAGATGGTTCTCTTTTAGAAATGTATCCATTGACCTCGACTGTCAACCAAGATGACTGCCACAGCCGAACTTTGTTTAACATAGAACCCCATCGAAAAACCAGCCAAATTGATTGCAACACTTAAATGTTTAGTCCTGCTCAAGGTCAAAAATGTTAAATCCAGGTGAGCGATACAGGCTCTAGAGAGCCTAAAGTTATTCATTTTTTACTGTGACATTTTACAAACATAAATGAAAATGGCCAATGCTGTGTGGTGACCTGGCCAATATGGTTTATGTGTATTGCACATAGCACCTCTTTTCCAAATATGGTTAAAATAGTTCGGTTTAGACTCTCTGTAGTTTGTAACGTGTGATTTTCCATTGGGTAGAAATAAAATTGTTTAAGTTTACAGAACAGTTTCATTGGGTTCTGAAGGACGGAGATGGGGAATTTAGCAGGTTGCTTAGCAGCCAGTAGAAATCCGGAGATTTCACATCAAAAAATGCATAATACGAGATATCTTTCCCGTGGTATACTTAAAATACTTCAATGCGTCTATGAAAACCATGAAAATTTATAACCAAAAAATATAATGAAACAAGATTATGTAGAGACAATGTTAAATAGTTTAAGATCTAAACGGTCCCCAGAAGAGTGAACGGGTGAATCCGCATTATTTTCATCATTATACAAATTTAATTTATGATTTCTTTAAGTATTGCTATCATTTTCCTTCCGTTACTAAGATAGCAGCAACCGAGCCGGTGATGTGATCTATATGTCTTGTACAGTATAGATCAAACATTCCTCTTCCCTGCCAAATATTCGTCATAACAGGACCGTTTAGATTTATTTCTTCTCTGAATGCGCATTTAGACAATAATTAATCATTTTGGGACGGATTCAGTATTTTTCCGCGCTTGAACGGTCTGATGTGCTCACTTTTTAATTTATATAATTGTATATCCTTTTTAAATGCAAAATGTAAAAATGAACTTTTTACAAAGGTTAAAACTTCCTTTTTAGACTTTAATATTTATTAAACTAGACCATATTAAAAATTTTAGTCATTCGATCTTTTCGTAACCAAAAGCCTGACTGGATAATTGCCAATATTAACTGCAGTATAATATTATATTCAATACAAACCTTTGGAATTGTTTGTTTGATAAAGGCAATTATATAATTATTTGAGTGTATGCTGCTTGACAGATTGCCAAATATATGTACCTACATGCAAGAATATTTATTGTTCTTTGTATTCATGTGATAGTTAAAATAAGTAGTGCCCAGTGCTGAAAATGCGAAGCCAATAACATAAAGATGCAGAGCTTATTCAATTCCAAAACCGTTACAATCTAAACATATCTCTTACATTGGTGGGTGAATCCGCATTATTTTCATCATTATATAAATTTAATTTATGATTTCTTTAAGTATTGGTATCATTTTCCTTCCATAACTAAGATAGCAGCAACTGAGCCAGTGATGTGATCTATATATCGTTTACAGTATAGTTCAAACATTCCTCTTCCCTGCCAAATATTCGTCATAACAAGACCGTTTTAGATTTATTTCTTCTCTGAATGCGCATTTAAACAATAATTAATCATTTTGGGACGGGTGATTCAATATTTTGCCGCGCTTGAACGGTCTGATGTGCTGTCTTTTTAATTTATATAATTGTATATCCTTTTTAAATGCAAAATGTAAAAATGAACTTTTTACAAAGGTAAAAACTTCTTTTTTCAGACTTTAATACAATATATTTATTAAACTAGAACATATTAAAAATTTTAGTAACTCGATCTTTTCATAACCAAAAGCCTGACTGGATAATTTCCAATATTAACTGCAGTATAATATTATATTTAATACAAACCTTTGGAATTGTTTGTTTGATAAAGGCAATTATACAATTATTTGAGTGTATGCTGCTTGACAGATTGCCAAATATATTAAGTACCTACATGCAAGAATATTCATTGTTCTTTGTACTCATGTGATAGTTTTTTGAAATATTAAAGAGGTGCAGCGAGGGGTGAGATTTTCGATTTGTATAATATAAGGCATTTTTAATAAAAAGCTATAAAGTACTTTTCACAAAAAATCTGACGAGCGAAATTTCTTTTAGTAGAGCTTACGAGTGATTTTTAACTCTTAAAATATTTTATGAAAAGGGTCCCTGATATTTTCATCCATTTCGCGTAATGCACATTGTATTGATAATATACGATTATTTCGAATCATGTCCGCTACCGGCAAAAAAAAGATTTTTATTAGTAAACGTCACTTCTGCGTTTGTTAGTATATTATATCCAGTATAGTTTTGAGCTAAGGATTTAAGATGAAAAAAACATCTAATTTAGGAAATAACAAAAAATGTACATTGGAGAGGTTTCTTCTCTTCGTCTTCATGAATAGTGATTTTTACTGCAGTAAGTACATAATTTTATTTGGATGACAGATATCTACAAATTAATGGATCAATTTAACGCTTGGCCGATTAAGATACTGCGTGGGATAGGCCTATAGGTTAGCCTTATATAGCCTGGTTTCTATCCCACAATGCATCACTGATAACGTAGTGCATCATGCATGTCATGGGACTGGGAAACAGGCTACAAAAGCCCTTTACAGAAACTCATTTCCGGTATCAAGATTCTGACTCTTAAATTATAATTTGAAGCAAGTTATTTCCCTTACTTTATCTACTTCCGTTTCCGGTGAACGATACTTTTTCTAGCCTTAGTATGTAGCACAATATGGCTGTCCCCATTAATCAAAGACTTTTCCAAATGACCCATATGCTCCTACAGCGCTCCCTGCGCTCGCTATTAAATTTATATATAGTTTCCGAAATTTGCCGATAATTACCGGGAGGTTGTTTCTTTTTCTTTGCACGGAATATCCGAGATATTGTAAATAATCACGTGGTCATTTATAGTCCGGATAACTTACATGTAGGTAGCATCGAAATATACACAGTGATAATGATAAAAGTTAGAATGATCTGTTATTTTACTATACAAGTTGTGATGCACAAGACGTACATTGTTATTAACTACACACCCATATGTACAATATAGCAATTAATTGTTTGTACTGAATTCTTTTGCCAAATATGTCTATAAACAGTATAGTGACACAAACAGTTATCAACAACGTTTACATCCATTTCAACAAAAAGTGTTTCGGAAAGACTTCCTTTTAACCCCCCCCCCCCTTACTTTTTCATAACAATATTCACTTAAGGGTATTGTCCCCTGGATTGAAATTGTCAATATTGAATCATATATACTTAGAATATTCAATAAATTCTAGATGAAGAAGTACAAATGTCTGGTAGGAAAACGTGATAAACCCACAGTCAATTATTATCTAACAATGCTGCAGAAACACTCGAACTTTTCTATTGTGTGTTTATATTTGTATGCAAGTCACATTGAAAGGTGAAGTAAACAAAAAAAATGGATTTAACATCTAAAAATAGTCCCCTTTAATGGGAATCTAAACAATAAAGTACGAAAGAATCTATAATTTTTTTTCTCCTGTAAAAATATAGATCAAGCACTTTTAAAATGTTTTCATTGTCATTTTGACAAGATTTTCTGAAAGTTTTATAAAGGTACGTAAAGTGTAGAACGGTGAGAATAACACATCAAAACTTGCAAACGGAAGATTGACGCGAACGTAAAATAAAACTCGAATGGGAGGCTTTCACTTTAGTCGAAAAATATCTTAAAGTTATATTTACTTGAAATTGTTCATGTTAAATATAGTGATTATATTTTTTTCTATATTTTTTTTTAAAAAAGTGAATTGTAAAAATTGTGATTTTAATTAAGTGCACTATTTATTTTGATATATTAGGGAAAATTCTATTTTATAACTTTTTGAGGTATCGTGAAAATCAAGAGCTATTTAAGCTGTGTAGTTCATGTTGAAGTTCACATTTGATTTTGTCAGGTTATTATATATATATATATATAATAGAAATTTATAATTTACCTCAAAATTAAGATAACTATGACTTCATTATGACTTGCCGCTTTGGGACAAACAATCTTACTACGTTGAAGACCCATTGGTAGCCTTGGGTTGTTTTCTGCTCTTTGATCTTGTTGTTGTCTCTTTGACACATTCCCCGTTTCCATTCTCTATTCTATTAATAATACTGAGATGACATTTTATTTTAAATCAAACTTTCTGTGACACAAACAATACAACGTTTAAAAAACACATATAATATTTTCATTTTCAATTTAAATACATGTATAAGTAACATTGAACAGTATTTCTATTGTTTATTGGATTTAAAAAGTATACAAATATCGAAAAAACAATATCAATGTGAGAATTTGAACAAGACAGCAGAAAAAAATAAAGTACCGGATTTGAGAACCCCACAAAGAACCAGGAGTGTCACCAGGTGCTCTGCAAGGGTAAACCGCACTAAGAGCAGTCAGGCGGGAATAAATATCGCCTCCGCGTGCGGGATTTTCTCACTGCGTTGAAGACCCATTGGTAGCCTTGAGCTGTTTTCTGCTCTATGGTCGGGCTGTTGTCTCCTTGACACATTTCCCGTTCCATTCTCTATTCTACTATTGATAAAAAGAACACACACTATAAAACATTTAGCTTAAAGGGAACAAAAACACAGCAAACTAAATTGATATAAAATAAGACAAGATTTACAAAAACAAAACCACTATATTGACTGGAGAAAATATTTTCAATCCTCAGTTAATGTTTTTTATGTTATTTAATTTTTAACATACGATACAATATCATCGTTTCTCCTATTCTTGACGTGTTTAATCGGTGGGATAAAAATACATAATATCTTTAACCACTTCCCGGTGATTAAATAAACGTGGGAATTACCGCCCTTTTTCTAAAGTTATTGGAACGATAAACTAGAGTCCCGAAATGACGTCTATGATAGCAACAACATTTTCTTGAGGTTTTGTCGAAAACCATAGGAGAAAACGATTCTCCTTCAATTTACTCACGAGTTATGGAATTTCCTCACCCTCAATAGTTAAACTTTAGCTAAAGGTTCGCGTAATGAAAATCGAAAATTTAACTATCTCGGGTAGATAAATTCCATAACTCACTCGTACCTGAAGGACAATCTATATGTAAGTGTTCACAGAATATATTATTTATAACACGTTTATTAAATAGATTACTCAATTATGACGTTAATCCAAGAATATGTAATTATACTAAAGCAGGAAACAATGGATAAATAAAGAATTAAATTACAACAAGATAGTTAATTAGTGAAAGCGTATTTAATTAAAATGGCTGAAGTAGTTTGTATTTTACAATAAACAACAGTGAGTCAACCAGAACACTCTATCTGCGTGGGTTATGGCATCTGGCAAGTGTTAACAAACAATCGGAAATCGTTTCCTCTATTCTTAGATTTGTCTATGTTTTAATAAATTATTTGAACTAACAAAACATGTAGAACTGATAAAGTAGTAGACCGTATGGTGAATCAAGAATAAGAACACAATTATTCATGTCCTATTATGTCCCGCCCCCTTATACACAACCAATTGAGATAGAAGGGAAAATTGTAGTGATTTATTACTCAAATATCTACTGTGTATATTTTCCTTTGTCCCCCTTTCTTGCTAGTTTGCAAAGGCCATAGTTCCGTTATAACAACTGAAGCTCAGGCAACATTACACACGAACGACGCTAATGCCTCATATTTGAAATGACGAAAAGGCATTGGGGCGAAAGATTATATAATTTTATGTATACAGTCAAACCTGTCTATAAAGGGCACCCAAGGGACCAGAAAAAAGTGCCCTTTATAAGCAGGATGTTAATTTTACATGCTTTGTTCATAAATGGGACTTTTTCACTGTACCCTTTATAGACAGTGATTTGCTATATAGAGGTGCCCTTTAAAGCAGGTTTGACTTCTTTTAGTGTGTTTTCACCTCAGTTTCATCCGCTTCTGCAGTGTTTATTCATGTACAAGGTTTTCTGAAATACATAATTACACCTTATACAGAAATCTTGCATTCTGATAGGTTGATAGCCATGTGTATTTCTTGCGTATGTTTGCAATTTCAATGATCTTCCCCACGATGTTCCGCTCAATCGGGGTATAGGCAAAATCTTATATACTCTTTTTACCCTTGATATACAGTTTTACCCTCACGAACCTAATGAATCTTTGAAAGCAATTTGAAACATTTTGATCTCTCTTCGTATAAGGTAAACAGAATGTCGTGTTTTGTAGACTGTAAATGCAGACGGTGTCTTGCAAAGATTTGTCAAGCGGTATTTTTATTTCATTCTCTGAAATAAGATTGCTTGAAAATGTAAGCAATTCCATTAACATCTTCTGGATTTTTGGTATGATTAAACATTTATATAATGGTTGGGAGGGTATATACCCCCCCCCCCCCCCAGCCATAATATATCTATTCATATTTGTACATAGTAACTTTATGTATTTTATTATACCTAATACTGACATCACATGTGCAAAACAAACTTTGTTATACACTTCTCACAATATAAAAACGTTCAGTAATTCTGCAGGCAACCTAAAAACTAAAAGAAAAATATATAGGCGAAAAATTCAGTTGCTGTATGTGTCAATTTCACAATAGTTTACTAAGTCCATCAACACGTAATATTGTAAAAGTGAAAAGCATATCAATACTGGTTATATGCACTTCTTTAGAAGTATATTTGATATATATAGAAATAAAATGTGAAATAAACATTTTTTCTAGCTTCTGTTGACAAAACATGTACCCTATAGGAAAAATTTCCAATCCATTAATTTCAAGAAAAAATTCACAGAATCCGAAACATGCTAATATTTGATATACACAGGCGGCTGTTAGGTGACCTATTCGAAACAGACAATTTTCGTCTTTGATCGTACTTATTTTTTTTATCATAACTGGACAATAACCAATTAAAATGAAACTATTGATATAGGTACATGTGCTTATCATTTGTATTTCTTCAGTTTGTGAATGTTTTCGTAATATGACCATTGTTATCTTTTATATAAAAAATGTAAATATTGTTTAAAGTTTCATATCTTATGATTTTTTTGTCAAATCTTTATAAATGTTAAGAACTAGCCCGAGATTTCTTTGTTGGAAGGAAGTGTTTCTTGAGATTTTGTTTACAGATATTTTCCTGTATATTGTAAAGTTTTTGAGGGAGTGCCTAGGCAACAATGAAACGCGCACTATGCCTTCAGCCTTGGTCAAAAACTTGCATTTTTGCACTAATATGATTGAATTATCGTTCATTGAATCTTATGGTCTTGTGGTCGGAAGGTCGCGGGTTCGATCCCGGCCGAGTCAAACCAAACTTTAAAATTGGTATTTGCTGCTGCATTTCCGCCTACCTATCTTACCTCGTGAGCGAGCGTCTCGGTTTGGCACAAAACGGCAGGTTCAACATGCTCTCGTCCTATAATACGTATTAAATAATTGCCACTAGACGTTAACCAATAATTCCTCTTTTGAGACGGTTGCAGGAAATACACAAGAACAGCTGTTCGACCTTAATCTTGGATATTGTGATTGACAACAGCTATATTCTAGAAGTTGCGTAGTGTGAATGTTAATTAAAAATTACATTTCTTTTTTTTTATTTGGGCAGGTTATTAAATACGATAAAAATTTATTATTTATACGTCAAAATCAAGATGACCATGACTTCAGTATGACCTCCTTGGGACAAACAATCTATTAATTCTAGTAAACATATGTCATGTGTTTTCTACCTTGGTCACGTGTATGGGATTATGAATTTGTGAAAAATGGCAGTAAAACATTTGAATTTAATGAAAAAAATTAAAACATTTTAGATTTAGCGAGTGCTTTGTATTACCGCACAAGATGCTGGTCATGAAACTGATGTTTTTGATTTTCATGCTGACGACTAGGATAGAAATTTATAATTTATAATTTATACGACAAAATTAAGATGACCATAACATGTTTAGTATGACCCCACTTTTGAAAAGCCTGTCACGTTTTTGTACATTTATCACGTGTATATTTTTATAGACCTTCGTAGTTGTTTTTATTGGGGCAGGTTATTTAATACGATAAAAATTTGTTATTCATACGTCAAAATCAAAATGACCATGACTTCAGTATTACCTCCTAAGGACGAAAAATCTTTTATGGAACGCCATAGCTTCCTTATATGTACTTATTTCTATATATGCACATACTTGTCTATATATGAACATACTTGTTCTATATATGCACATAATTTGTCTATATATGCACATACTTGTCTGTATATGCACATACTTGTCAATATATGAACATACTTTTTCTTTATACTTTTTCTATATATGCACATACTTTTCCTTTATACTTTTTCTATATATGCACATAATTTTTCTTCAACTTTTTTTATATATGCACATACTTTTTCTTTATACTTTTTATACGCTCGTCAAAATTTTGACGGGACATATTATGGTATACAAATGGCCGGCGTCCGTCTGTCCGTCGTAAACATGTCGCGCCAAATTTCACGAAACTTAACATAGTTGTTTCTTGTGATGGTCAAACGATCTGTATACTTTTTGGTGAAAATAAGATCAAAACTTTTTGAGTTACGGGACTTTGTAACTAAAACAGAAGTGTGTTTTTTTCACATGTCGCGCCGTATCTTAAAAAACGATTTATGATTATTGCTTAAAATTTTACACACTTCTAAGTTATATTAATCAAAAGATCTGTGTAATTTTTGGTGATAATTCAAAATTTTATTTTAGAGTTATTGAGTTTTTTGTTAAAAAAAGGGGCGTTCACATGTCGCACCGTATCTCAAAAATGTTTTATGATTATTGCATAAAACTTTATACACTTCTTAGTTATATTCATCTGAAGGAAAATTGTTTTCCTATCATGTGTTCAGTATCATGATGTATATTCCGGCTATTAGTTGTCTTCGGTGGGAAAAAAAGGTTTTGAATTCTAGTTGAAATCCGAAGTTCCGTGTTGAGAGAGAAGCCACGCTCTTCGAACGATAAAGAACCCTATCAACAACTCTTCGGAGGGGTCCGTAGGTGGCCTGTTGATAGGCAAAATTACAGTCCCTACATGCTCCATTTCAAGTGGCAATCTAAATTTCCCGCCCGGTGTGACCAACTTTAGACACCTACCAACCTGATTATTTGATCAGGTACCCATCATGATACTGAACACATGATTGGAAAACAATTTTTGCTTTCCTTCTCATAGGAAAACAAATATTTTGTCGAAGGAAGGTTTCGAAAAAAAATTAAGAGCATAGTGAAAATCCCAGCCCCCCCCCCCCCCCCCGATAAGAAAATGGTTGTTAAACAACAACTTTTTTATTATTTTATTAAGCCACACATACTAGGTGATAGACACTTTGCTATACATATTTGCATCTTAGTGGGTGTCCCCTGGTTTTAAACAAATATTTCTGGAATCGACAAACTCAGTTGACATACGGGATGGCCTAGCTCTGAGGAGGGTTTCCCTGGAAAATCTCCTAAAATAACCGGAAACATTGAATAAAATACATGTAATACAGAACACAATGTAAGGTCAAAGTTGCGATCTATACCACAAATTGGGGAAGGGTTATGATCATTTAAAAAAAGTATGTGCATATATAGAAAAAGTATAAAGAAAAAGTATGCGCATATATAGAAAAAGTATAAAGAAAAAGTATGTGCATATATAGATAAAGTATGTGCATATATAAACAAAGTATGTGCATATATAGAAATAAGCACATATAAGGTAATCTTTTATTTCTAAACATATCTCATGGTTTTTTTTCTACCTTGGGATGAAACTTGAATTTGTAAAAAAAAAAAAATGGTAGTGAACATTTGAATATAATGAAAAAAATTAAAACATTTTAGTTTTACCAATGTGCAAGATGCCGGTCATGAAACTGAAGCTTTTGATTTTCATGTTGACGACTAGGATAGAAATTTATAATTTATACGACAAAATTAAGGTGACCATAACTTTAGTAAGACCCCACTTTTGAAAAAACTGTCACGTTTTTGTACCTTGATCACGTCTATATTTTTATAGACCTTTGTTGTTTTTTTTTTATTGGGGTAGGTTATAAAATAAGATAGAAATTTGTTATTTATACGTCAAAATCAAGATGACCATAACTTTAGAATAACCTCCTTGGGACAAACAATCTATTAATTCTAAACATATGTCATGTTTTTTCTACCTTGGTCACTTGAATTTGTGAAAAATGGCAGTGAACATTTGAATATAATGGAAAAAATTAAAACATTTTAGATTTAGCAAGTGCTTTGTATTACCGGACAAGATGCCGGTCATGAAACTGGTGCTTTCGATTTTCATCTTGACGATGTATAATTTGTACGACAAAATTAAGGTGACCATACCTTTAGTATGCCCCACTTTTGAAAAAAAACTGTCACGTTTTTGTACCTTGACCAAGTGTATATTTTTATAGACCTTCGTATACGTAACATGACCATGGGTATTTTGATCCGTTTGTTTTGGTATGTACTATTTATTGGTCAAAATCAAGATGACCGTATGATTTTTTTTTTTTTTGTTTTTTTTTTTTTTTTTGATATCCGATTATGCCACATTAGAATCGAAATAATGCAGTGGGGCCATATGTTCATATAAGATTTTAATATGGGTAGCATTATTTGCTTAAATTTTACCCCTCGGTAACTAAATGCTTTCGGTCTACCTCGGTAACTAAATGCTTTCGGTCTACATCCGTGGTAAAACATGGATATATTGGTTCCAATGTCACAGACGCCAGACGGCTTGTTTGGCAACGTCATAGTAAAGTTTCCCACAAGTACTAACGACGTCAATGTATAACTTGCGCTGTGTAATGGCGTCTTCGTGTCTGAATACATATATTGCGGCGTTTCAAAATGTCGCATAAACTGTCCTATTAGAATGGAAATAATTCATGGTGGCTTAAAAATATCCTGATTTTACCACGGGTAGGCCCTTTATGCCGATATGTTACCACCCGCTTTCGCTCGTGGCAAAATATTTGGCATGGATGGCCTTATACCAGTGGTAAAATCAGGATATTTTCAAGCCACCATGAATTATTTCTATTCTAAAAGGACAGTTTGTACGCCATTACATAACGTAAGATATACTACGACGTCGTGAATTGAACAGAAGAAAAATAATTTTTATATGAATGTTTATAATTGTCTCTAGTCTTAATCTATTTTTTATAAAGGCAGATGGAAACAGAAATTTGTCACGGCACCCACGTTAAATGGAGATCAGGATGCTGTCGGATTTGTAACTTAATCTCACCTGTGGCGGGGTCTGTTCAACTCCGATCTTAATTGACAAGGATTGCCAATTTTCCTACCGATTGCTTTCCAACATTGTGACGTCAAAATGATGTCATAATATTGCTTCATTGACCACATATCTTGAAAATAGCATGTACATTTTGTTCCAGAAAACATTGTGTGCATTTGATAAACAACAAAAAAATATAGGAGATGTATGCTATCCGAATACATATTCTTTCTTCCGTGCGGTAGTAATTTCTCTTTGCAAGTTTATCTGCAAATTGGCGTTAAAAAACAGAGATTTAATATGTATGAAATTGCTCCATTTTGGTGATGGTTTATTGACATATTAATGTAAGAAATACGATACTCTTCTTGATTTTTGGCAAATAGGTACTTTTAAAAGGTTATTTTTAAAATATATATCTTTTTGTTTGCTTCGGGTTTTATTTTTGGCCATATTTTGTGCCAAATACGGGGCTTAACGCCCCTTGTCCTTTTCTGACATTGAATAACACCTACATTGTATTTGATTGGATAAATCAAAATGTTCAACATCATCCAATGATAGTCAACGTTACAACTACAGTTGCATTAGAATGTATATCTATAAGACTGCTGTTGTAGTATTGTACGCAATACTGTTAAACAGGTATTATAAACATGAGGTATTCGCTTTAACTTTATGAATAGTCCTAAAATAACATAAAAAATATTCTGCCCAGAATTCTATCATAATTGTTTTCACATACCATTTTCAACACCGAAACAATAAAACGGAGTAGCAAGAGACCGTGTTGATCTTATTGCGGGATATGGACCTTTGTCTTCTAAAGCAAAAAGGATACATTAATCTTTATGTTTCAAAAAATTTCAAAACCATTGTATTTTTGCATTGTGTATGAGAAGATGTTGACTTATAAAAGTTTCGTCACCATACATCGTCGATCTTTAGTTTGACGTTTATATTTAAAAAAAAATTCAATACCATTGTAATTTTGAATTGTGTATGAGTAGATGTTGACTTATAGAAATTTGGTCACCATGCATTGTCAATCTTTAATTTAACGAAAAAACAACGTAAGACAAAAGGTTGGCTTCAGATATCGTTTTTTGACTTTTCAAACATTTTTTTTTTTTTATTATTTTTATACTTGAAATGATTGGATAACAGACCCAGTTTATACTTTTATAACCGATAATCAAGTTCTAGTAAAATTACAGATTACCAATGTATCATTAAATATTGAGGAATACGTACACAACTCAGTGTACCATATGAACTTGTTCAATGTGTCTTTATTGATATTCTCGGGAGATAAGCGCATCAGGTTGGTTAGTGAGAATTTAAATTTGAAGAGAACTGATCGCTTGCCATTACAGCTGTGGCCTTCGTCAATATATTCCTTGGAGACGTAAATCTTGAAATTCACAAAGAAGGCATCAAAGTTGAAAGTCTCTCACAACAAGAAAAACTAAGACGATTACTTTCCGATACCTGGGTTGCGCTCAGTATCGTTGCCTAGCTGCTATTCCCTAGATATCTATCTATGTTGAACGATATTCTACGCAGATAGCTTAGTAAAATGGCGTCGATGTCAATAAAACATCGAAAAAAAATCATTTTGTATGGAAATAGTTCTATTACTGCTAGAACATCGCGCCAGACTTTGTACAAATTTCGTACGCTATATAAAATTTGTTTTATATGTTTCTTTTTATCAGTTTAGATAAATATAACGTTATTTTGATTTATTTTACGTCACAATAGATTTACTAGCTAGCATGAATTTTAAGGGCTATCTAGCCCTTCGTAGCAACTAGGCTAGCTATGCGTTCAAAAAGCTAGGTAGCCCTACGCAGCAGCTACGATATTGAATCACCCCAGATTACCAGATATAGTTAATTCTTTATTGGCAATCAAATACACTTAAAGATTCATCTCCCCTTTTTTCTTATATGGAAACGTATGGAAGTAGATCGTCCAAAACTGTTTTTCTACACACCAGCTACATATTCTAACATACAGTCCGTTGCAGAAAACTCATATCAGTTCTTTTTGGTTTGTCTGTATGGCTTTATTTGAGGTATAAACGATTACAAATCACGAGGGAAAATCTTTGAAAAGAAATACTGTAAATATTTACACAGCTCAGCAAACACTAAATAAATGACATATGTGTAGGCCAAAAATATAGACCACATTGTGTATTTTGGGTTGTTTTATTGTAAATATGAAAATCTGTCAAAACGTTTGAACGAAATAACGTGTCTCTATCACCTTTTTAACAACGTATACATGGAACGACAGAATATTCTAAGATGGAACAAGTTACATTGATGCGACAAAATGTTTTCTTCAATAAATTTAAATTTAAGGCAATAACAGTCTAGGGCAACTTTTTAAGTATCGTTCATAAATTGTCAACGCACAAACACATATCAGCTATAAGATAACCTCTGTTTGATCCTAAAGATAATTAATGACATAAAAGTAGTTTTATTCTAAATATGATTTTTTTTCAAAACTTTTGAACGAAATAACGTATCTCTATATCACCTTTTAACAACGTATACGTAGAACGACAGAAAATTCTAAGATGGAAAAAGTTACATTGCTGCGACAGAATTTTTTCTTCAATAAAATGTAACACCTCAATTCAAATTTAAGGCAATAACAGTCTAGAGCACCATCGTTCATAAATTGTCAACGCACAAACATATATCAGCTATAAGATAACCTCTGTTCGACCCGAACAGACAATTAATGACATAAAATTTATTGAATTTTGTTTGATATAGTCATTGTTTAACTCCTTTATCAAATAACAGATTATCACCTTGTCTAGGTTTCCAATATAAAATCACACAGATAAGAGAATGCTTACTTTTCACATTAGTTATCAGCGTTATGTGCGATATTTTTGATGTACATGTAGTTGTGTAAAGTCAATGGCTGAAGTCCCCAGCTCAGTTACTAGTATATTGTGTGTAATGGCATGAATTATCTTAAAATAGTGAACTTTTGAGACCAAAAAGTGGCATTTGTCCTTAGTTGGTTGTATATAAATTTTATTTAATCTGCTGTGCAACATTTTTATTACATTTTCAACCGAAAAATATTTTTTCTCTTATCAGGGATCTTAATTCTGTGTGCCATGACAATGCAGAAAACTTGGTATAATAAAAACGCTATTTTTATATGAATTTTTTGAATTACCTAATTGTTTTGGCTTTCTAAATGATGGCACTGAATGTTATTTAAGATACCAATGACTTAAAATACAGTAGAAATGGACCATTTCGCGCCTTTTTTATATCCTCGTACAGTCGTAATGGGCGTCTACCAGCTCTATAGGCCCCCGGCGTTGCCTCGGGCCTATACAGGTAACATTGACCCATTATATTATAGAAATCATTGTTCGAAATCGACTTGATTTAAAAAATTATAATTTACAGAAATGAATGCATGAAATTTTGAAACATCTCTTATACCCAGATACCTTCCATTAGACGTTTATAACCATAAATTGTCGGTTATTTGGTAATTCACAATACCTTTTCAAAACAGTAAATGTTTTCATGGCGTTCGATATTAACCTTATTGGCTAATATCTAATATGCCTATTTGGACTTTTTTACTCCTTATTGATATCCATATTTACAGAATTCTAATGTGCAGGGTAAATATTTTGCTATTTAAATTGAAATCGCAGGTTTTTTGAATATCTCGAAAATATTTACTTTGTATTGATTATATCCTACATACAACAGTGTGATATAGAATAGTTTGCTGCTTTGTTATGTGGCTTCACGCAACGAAAGTTTATACTACCTACTCAAAGCAATTAAATCGTTCACATTGAAATATTAATTCTTCTTGATGTTTTGCCAGAACTTCTTTTTTTAAAAACTGAATGTAGGTTGTATATGTATGCGTCTTGTTGTCAGTGAAGTGTCAAAAATAAGGTTAATGTAATAGTTTTGAATTAATTTCTAAATATGGAAGTAGCTATATAGGTCACAAATGAACAACAACTACAAAATATAGATTAGGAGGCCCATCTAAATATATAATTTAATTCAGAAAACACGCAGAAGAACATTAGTTTATGTATTTCCCAATATTTCACATTGGGAACACTCACATAACAAACACATACTACATGATGTTTTTCCAGAACTAACTGCTTATTTTTTTTAAATATGTGTATAGGTTGTATGTGTGAGTCTCTTTTTTACAGCAAATTTACACGGGTACAGTGGCGGATCTAGAGGGGGCGCCCCTCTCCCCCTTTAATCGCAAAAAAAATATTTTGTTATCGATATTCATGATTTTTTAGCATATAATTGTCAAAATTTTTTCTCTCTAAATCCGCCACCCCAACTTTCAAAAACCCTGGATCCGTCGCTGGGGTTTATTATCGAGTTAAATCTTTCATTGAAATGGTAAGTAAATTTCAGACAAACAATAAACGTATAGAGAACTTCTGTCACGTGCATTGAGAGATTTTGTCAAGCGTTCATCTCGTATACCCTTTCTTTCTGCATCAAATTGAAAACATATAGAACATTTATTAAATAATATGATAAAAATAGCCTTAATATGGCAAATTTGGCACGACCAATATTTTTACGTTGCCCTGGTCTGTATAACTATAGATATTTATATGAAAATTTATCCGGTTAATAATTTCATACAGATTTTAAAGTCAGTATGGAAACAGGGCAATATGGAATTCTATACGTACCGGCAATTTGGGAACAGGGCAATATGGAATTCCATACGGACCAGCTCTACGGACTGTTTAGATTATTTGATAAAAGTGTTACGAACTTGCTGATTCTGTATTGGCACTGTATTGATTCTCAGTCATCTGTATAGGACCTCGGGACCAACACAGCTAACCTTGAATCAATACAAGGGCAAATATAGAACTTGCTGATTCTGTATTGGTCCCTGTATTGATTCTCAGTCAGCTGTATTGACCCTAAGGGCCTCGGGACCAAAACAGCTTACCTTGAATCAATACAAGGGCAAATACAGAACTTTATGATTCTGTATTGATTCTGAGTCAGCTGTATTGACCCTAAGGACCTCGGGACCAAAACAGTTAACCTTGAATCAATACAAGGGCAAATACAGAACTTGCTGATTCTGTATAGGCCCTGTATTGATTCCCAGTCAGCTTTATTGGCCCTGTATTGATTCTCAGTCAGCTTTATTGGCCCTGTATTGATTCTCAGTCAGCTGTATTGGCCCTAACGGCCTCGGGACCAATACAGCTAAAACTGAATCAATACAAGGGCAAATACAGAATCAGCAAGTTAGTAACACTATATTATTGCTTCCACTTAGCAGTCTCTGTTTTGTTGGAATTAAAGTTTCCGAGGGTATTACCAGCTCAGTTAGTAGTATTTAGTTACTAGCGTGAAACTGATGCTTAACATTTAGTGTTATAAAATTGTTAAATTTTGCGGACACTAAGGGGTATCTCATTCATTCGTTCTTATCATGCCATTTGATGTTTTTGGCTTTACAATTCTGGTCATTTTATATTGTTACGGAATTGATCACAACTAATGAGTCTTTAATGGACGAAAAATTACCATAAGCTTATCATATAAAATCTAATCTTTTCTCTTTTTTTTTCTTTTTTTTTTCTTTTTTTTATAATTCATTTCGATATCAAACACAGAACTTTTTTTTATATAATTTTCACAATATCACAGAACTTATAAAAACATGTATATCAGAAAATAAACAAAATATAAGATAAATTTTATCATATTTCATACAAAAAAATATTTTTTTTTGGTCATATTGGAATGTGATTGGAAAAATAATAATAATAATATAAAATATAAACAAAATATACACATTCTAATTTCCTTTTTTTAAATTCTATTGATAAAAAAATTGGAAGCCAGGGGTTCCAGCAATCATCCAGAAAATCCTGATCTTATCAATAAATGCAAGTATAAATATTTAAACACACCTTTTGGAAATCCCTGATAGAACAAATGGTCAATGTTATTTACGGGTAACAGCGAATATTTCAGTCATTATCTAAAATCATTTCGGTGTGTTATAACGGGTTTTTAAACGGCATATGTATTTGTCTGTCAAGTGACATTCAATGCATTTCAATAATACGTAAATATATGTGCATTTTTTATTTCACAATGAAAATATTCCTAGTCTATATATAAATTCGATGCAATGAAAAGTTCCAAACAATCTAGTGCGTGTTTTATATTCTTCAAACGTGTTTTTGGTTTTTACAAACCAATAACCTGGTTAAGCTTTAACCTGAAACAGTTTCAAGTCTTTAAAAAACCAGCATGCCATGTTAATAACAAAAATGACGTTTCAGGATAAAGGCGCCATCTTAGAAAGGACTAAAACGTGCACTCGATTCCGGTTGAAGGTTTCATTAACCAAATAATCAAATGGTTGAGAACAAAAATAAAATAAAACGCCTAACCACCAACCGAGGTTATGTTTCAAGAAAATAAAACACGCCTAATATACATGGAAAATACAAACTCTTATTACATATTAATTAATTGCTTTTCGCTTTAATATAATATCATGTCGTCTGAATTAATTGGGAATATCAGGATGAAAATACTGCCACCATTGCTAGGACTGGAAAGGTCAAAGGATTTCCTATTCTTGTAAAGTGTTCGAATCTTATTTGGATATGTCAGCGATATTGCTGCCTTATACTAAATGTCACGGAAACAGGAGCTCAAGACATAGAGATGACGATATTCTTCATGTATTCTTGTTGTTAATCCAAATAGTGTTTGTTTTTGTTCTCTGTTTAATTGTTAAGGACATAAGTTCACGAGAAGCAATACGTTGGATGTTACCCTTTAAGATGATAACTATTTATAATGACTGGGTTATTCTGAAGAGATCTAACTCAAGGGTTTTCTTGATATATTATATATGGGAGATGGTGTGAAAAACATTACTGAATGTTTAGTTTGATGTCATTATGGGTGGAAGAATAATTAATAAATGTACCTGGAATGAAATGAAAACCGTGTAACAATTGCTCAATTGTCTGTAAAAGTTTTGTGAAAGTACATGTATACAGTGAACTATAAACTGTACAGTGCTCTTGCGAAAAACAATGCATGATGGGTATTATAAGTTTGAAGAAACATAACAATTTAAAATATTCCGGCATTATTTCATGTAAACAATAAAAATGGTATATTTATGATTTATCGCTGATAATGGTAATTATTTTGCCGAAATGATACAACCGGAAGTAAACTTTCCATATTCAGCGGGATGATATCCACATCAATAATACAGCTTTTGATTTTGATTTTTTATTGGGGATACGGAGGTTATCTTGTACCCTAGTCTTTTTGTATGCCTCACCCATGAGCCTACCTTTTTCAAAATTATGTATATTACTATATGATTTCAAGTAACATAGCATATTTATTTTGTTAATTTGTGATACGTTTTATTACAACATTTTTGTTCCTGTATTTTTAAAGTTTTGCCCCTATCCTGCCCCCCCCCCCCCCCCCCACCCCCCTTCGAAATATTTGGGTTTTTTTATATGTCTAATAATAATAATTATTGTAAGGTCCATGGTTGGTTTAAGAAAATCTTGTATTTTGTATCTTGGTGCCCCAGTATTATAATTGTGAGAAAATATGACAAATATGACATAGTGCTTAACAATAGCTAAAAGTACAAACAGACAAAACATTCATCGCTGATAATTTAATTTATCAATTTATACCAATACGTGCAGTATGAATTAACAACCAGGAGTTTTTCTTTAATGTCCAACATAAAAATAGGAATCCTTTTATCTGAAGTTTTATTTTAGGATTCTTTGCCAAAAGTATATCTTTGACATCTCAAGGTCAACTGCAAAAAGCATATAAGCATGGTTACATTAATTAAATTAAGTCTACACTCAGACTGATGGTGCCTCAATACGTTTTTTTTATAGTGCGAGTCAAAACATTTTACTTCTCGATTTGTTGAGTTTTGTCCACGCGTTTACGTGACGGTTCATCCAGAAATGGACACTGTATGCAAGAAATCTATGACAAATGATGAATAAGAATTCGTCGGTGCCATCTGAACGTACTTTCTGTGCTACAGGGTTGTTGGTCAGCAAACTTAGGAATAGACTTTCGTCTTCGGAAGTAGACCGTGTCATCTTCTTGAATAAAAACCGTGTACAATACATAATAGACTTTAATCTCTTTTCTATCTCTCTGAAGAAATTACGCACAATACACGCTTTGTTTTTTCAGTATATGTAAATTTGATGTAATATACGTTCTTTTCTACAAATTTGTTTTGTGTAGTATTCTCTTCGTACAATGATTTGATTTCTACCTTTTAACCGAGAACTCGCTCGGAAGATTATTCAATTAAACGGTTAGTAAATTTTGAACGGTTTGCCAACCCTAATAAGAAACTAAATACAGTAGCAAATTAAAAAAATCGTAAATGTTCCACGGAACCCAGTGTCTCGCCTGATTTCGCTGTTGTCTATGTTTTCAGTGTAATAGTTGAATGTACATATTTTTTCTTCGCGTGTTATTTAGTGATCATGAAGAAACGTCTGTGAAAGTCTGGTAAAAATCCAGGATGGTTTAAGAAAGTAATTAATGTTTTAAAAACTTTAACTGCAGACTGTATGTAATGTTAACTGGGAGAAAAACTAAGTCCATTTATAAGTTAAATACGGAAAAGTTGGAAAAAAATTATTACTGTCATTCCTGTCTTGTTTAATCTTAACTGTCTTTATCACATTTGTAAAAAAATTCTGTCCAGACAAATAGATGGTAAAATGCCATGCAGTCAATTAAGATTTGTTAAGACCAGTTAATATATGTTAAGAAAGAATTATGATATGTTTAACATTACATGTGCTAAACTGATGTATACTTGTCTAAATCGATCTTAATTGACTGCAAACCAAAATGCCTTGACATTTACCCTATACCTCGTTTTTATATGTTATTGGAGCTGATATTGGTTTCTAAATGTTATTTTATTTACCGCTATCCTAGTCAATAATACAAATTCAGATACACATTTTAAAATTTGCATATTTTGTAGAGTTATGATTTATTAGTTGAGCTCAATGTCAAATATGGTTCAAGCCTAAACAATAAACCAATGATTTGGCAGAACAGATACACATAACAAAATGTCTAAAAGAGTAAATCTATAAATACTTGTATCTCAGGACACAGAACGGGGTAGAATCTAGTTACTCTCAAATAAAATGAAATACTTCACAACAGTGAATTATAAAGTAGTTACACTGACCTGGTAATACCTCGGGGACTAGGAGTCCATCATCAGAGGAATATACCAGGAAGTAATAATAAATATTTTATCAAACAAAATTCTATGCACAAGATTATTAGTATATTGGTATGTTACATATATACTTTCATTTTCATACTTGACAGCGGCCGCCATGCAAATCACATCAAATTTTTCAGTCACCATAAAATATAGGATCAATAGATAATTAGGGAACAAATTTTTGAGACAAATTCTTTTGAAATTCTGACTGAAGCCTTACATTTCGGAAAATGTCAGGCTAAAAGTAAGCATTGCGTGTGGTTTTCTACTGTATTAAATTTGAAGGTCATGTGGCGACCTCTAAAGGCATATTTTTGGTCAGTTCACTTTAAATATTGAATGTTGTTTCCTTGATCGTATCCGTTTCGTTTTCATATATTTCACTTAAGATGGTTTCAATTTCTATCGTCAGATATATGATTATTGGGATGACACCAGGCCCGATGTGGGAAATCTCAATTGAATATTGTATTAGATGCATATTTTGATACTCAAAAGCCTTTTAAAGGCATTTTTGAATATGAATTTCTATATTTTAATATAGATGACAAATTTTAAGTTTTAAAAGCACGAATGCATATGAATAATTAACCAGGATATAAGATACAAACTACAATTTTGTCAAATTGCCAACTAACATCTGAAGTAGACTTATAATAATGATGTAATTTTGTAAGGTCAGTGGAAATTTACAGATAATCAAGCATTTTTAATTACTTGGAAAAGTTTTTAAAGTACTTCATATAATGACAGTGGGTTTTAAAGGCATGTCAACGCATACTGTTTATGTATATGAAAATTGAGAGGATTGGTAGTGAGAGATTGTCCCAGACAGCAAGACAACCTCCCATAGTTTACACATTGCATTAGATTGATAATTAATATTCTTAGAGATACCATATATCTCCCACACCAGATAGTTAAAATTTTCGGAGTGTACGATGCGAGGCTTGCCGAGTGTTTTACATTTTTGAAATATGACTGTCGAGAAATGGAGATGTCATATTTTTTAATATGACTGTCGAGAAAGGAGATGTCATATTGAAATACAGTGGTAGAATGGTGTTTCTTCCGTAAATGGCCATTTTCAGTGTGAGATGATCCCCCACGCACGAGGCCTCATCTTCCGCTGACCTATCAATTCGCGCCGTTCACAAATGCACGTAACTTTTGACAAATCAGGTGTATGGTTATTTTTCTTCGTCGATTTAATTTACCTGGGTACAAGAAACTTAAAAATCGAGTATTTACGGAAGAAATAGGTACTTATACTCGTTCAAAAGTGGAGAACTGGAAAATAGTTTTTTTAAAATTCAGAGTCTTCTCCTTAGTTCCTCTGCTCGCCAATCCGGAAAGACGTGAATTTTAAAAAGTCGTTGAAGATTTTCCAGTCGTCACTTTGAACTCCAGTGAGAACCTATGAGGTTGTTTTTTTAATAAAAAAAAAGTGTGTGCAAGGCGTCATTAGGCATTCTGTAAACGACGCGAAAATCTCACGTCATGATTTAAGATGGACCACCAAATGGCATATTGTAAAACATGAAGTGAACTCTGGAGTCATATACAGGGCTTGCAATGCACTATAAATTTACTGAAATAGGATACTGCTCCTGATATATTTAATATGGATGTCAGAATTCACAATGATATCAGTTTACTGAAATTAAATATTTCTGTTTATAAATAAATGTAATATAAGATATGAAATCCACTTAACACATACAAGTAAAATGAATAAAAGTTTATTCCAAAACTTCACTCCAAAAATGACTCCAAACTCCATTCCAAACATGACTCCAGACTCCATTCCATGTTTTACAATATGCCCCAGCAAATATATGTTTGTTTAGTTGGGGATTTACGCCGTTTTCAGCACATTTGGCTATTTCGCGGCGGCCACAACCTCAGTGTTGACAGGCTAGTGATCATTAGTCGTCACGACGAACTACCTAGACCACTCGGCCACCGAGGCCCCTCCCAGCAAATATTAGCTTATATCAAATTTATATTTACACACGTATTAGAATCAAGGGTCCTGACTGGTTGATAGGTTGGCAATTTTCCATTTACTGTACACAAGTGGGGCATTGTCCTTTTTTACCAAATGCAGTTTTCAAAAAATATTTTCATCCAGCGAGAAGCCTGTATCTCTTTCATTGCCCAGTTCTTATCTCCAATTAAACAGTCATAAAGTGTCGGGTGATCAATTATAGAAACATTCTATACATAACTTTTCAAAAACAATGCTTGACAGCAGCTTATCTCCTCTAGGAGTTTTAGGATATATATTTTACAATAATTTTAGAACAATGTATTGACAACCTTTTCGCTCAGTTTCTGTGAGACATAAAGATTGACCGTATAATTATACTTTGGTCAAATCACCCAAATTCCTCCTTTTATGTATATCTTCTCTTTTTATTCTACAAAATTTTAGCTGTTCTTCAATTTAATATTTAAAATAAACATGGTGATTCATCCCTATGATATAGGTCACCGACTTCTAAGTGTTTATATTTACAAAAAGTAAATGAATTCAATTCTGATGGCGTATGGTACATACATAGCAGGTCAAACCACTTTTGTAAATTTGAATAATCGATAATGATATAAAGTAATTCATAAACGACAAATATGACAAAAATAAAGAATTTTTTTACTCACATATTGCTTGCGTCAATTTTCTTGCCTTTAAAGGAATCAACCAACCTTCAGATGCCAACACCAGTTCTAGCTGTTGCTAGTATTTGAAAATTACACTTGATGCATTTGCAAGCTGAACATCAATAAGGTATGCGACAGTAAGACCGGGGAGTAGTCAATATTGCGTTAGATAATGCCTTTAATTTCTATTTTAAAAAAAAGGATTACCTCCCTAATGCATAGATAAGTAAGGCCCCGTCTAATCCTAGCAGGCCACAAATGACGCCATGACATTCAAAACATAATTTTTAAAACAAAATATACATGCTCACAACATACCGGCTTAGGGCATCTTGATTTTTCAACCATACATGTATATATGTATGGAATCCTCACTTTCTACAGATTTCATTTCACAGAGATTAATTATAAAAAAAAAATTGACATGAAGCTTTACCAATGGAAGCAAATTGCACAATTTTCTTCGAAATATCTGTAAAAATTTACTTTATATACAAACTTCAATCCCATAATCTTATATATTCCCAGAAAGTTCCCAATCTCCCCTTTCATTTAATATATATATATGACGATTGTGTAAACGTTCATGTGCCTAGCATCCTTTTATAGTAACCTCATGCAAACCCTTCGTTTACTCAAAAACAAAAATTCTTTTTTTGAAATTCTTACAATTTTGGTTGTGCCTTTCAATGTTATCTCTATGTCTCTATTTGTTTTCTTTGAATTGTTATTTCCTGGACCCACTCCACCCACCCTATCTTATCGCTACGGTATTCCAAATGCAGATTTGTAAAAAATATATAGTTACATTGAAAACAATATCACGTTAAAATAGCCCTTTGTTCCCAAGTAAATGACCTAGTTTTGATAAATAGAAACAATGTCATTGCATATGAATTTAGGTCAAACTCAATGCAGTAATAAGCCTAATGTTGTTTTTTTTCTTATTGTATATATATAAACAAGGACGACCGTTTGTTTGATGTGACTCACGGTTTACATGGTTTATGTAGTTCGTATCCATTAAATAAAGCAACAGATGTTTGATTTGTCTGAAAATATTGGGTCAGAATGGACGTTGATAGATATATGTTAATCTGTACCTCTATAAAAGGATTTTTCTACATGTTTTATATTGTAAATAAGTATATATTTCTTTTTAGGAGATAGATAATTTTATTCAAGAACTCAGTCTGATGTAACTGCAGGACAAATCGTGTTTTTAAGTTTATGACGTGCTTACAGCGTTTCGTATATTCCGAGAATACAAAAGACCTAAAAACCTTGATATTTAAGGGTAGTCAACCCATGGTTAATGTGCCCATCTTCTGCAACAAAACATGTGGTATCATGTCTGTTGACCCGGGCAGCCAGAAAATATGGCCGCCATATTTTCTGGCTGCCCGGGTCAACAGACATGATACCTTAGTCATCTTAGTTTAACGTAGGACCCTATTAGTAAATATTTTAAAGGTGTTTTCCTCTGAAACCACCAGGCCACTGGGGACCAAACTTTGGTAGAATGGACCTGAAGTGATTCCTTATCAAAAATATTATGATGACCAAGACTGCCAACTATAACACAGCCACCATAGCCAGTCTTAATTGGTCATAGGTCCTTATGGGAAAATGACTTAACAAACCTTAACATAATGCCAAATAAAACCAAACGTAGCTACAAAAAGATGGTACCAATACGCCACTTTCGAGTTCGTTGCAATTCCATCAAAAACTCTGGTTTTAGTGAACGTCTTTAGTGCGTTTACGGGCATCGTCACTTCCGTCTCCGTGTTGAGCGAACGGTTGAAAAAAAAATGATGCTATGTTGCATGAAATATTTGGCAAATTAAATTCTTATAAGTCCGTCGTCGTCCGCAGTCATGAAGGAATTGTGATAAAGTACCTACGGAGCAAAATATATTTCTAGATCATCCTGCATAATGACGATCACGAAGACGCTTGATGAACTTTAATAGTGTAGGGATACAGGCGTGCCCCACAATCTGGTAAATGACGTCATAAAGGCGCGCATAATTGACGAACTTTTCCGGTGATGGATATAACACGAAACTTCTTTATTACTCGACCTCACTCCAACCATCTACCAGTATGACTAGCAGTCAAATTATTAGTTCTGCAGAAGATGGGGAATGTAAATCTAGATAAGCTGAGAGCTTGGAGCTTCTAGTTTAGATTTGTTTTAGGGTTGTCGCCTTATTCACATATATTCTTCCATTTCTATAACCAAGAAATTAATTTTTAAATAGTAGAAGAATTTAATGATTATAAAATTCTAAAACAATCAATATACACTTTCTCAAGTCATGGGCTGACCTATTAACTTGTATGAACTTGTTATAAGGAAGAAATTCACGACAATTATAAGTGGATAAGTGGATAACAAATCTTCCTTGTGTGATAAATATGAATATAATACATGTATATTGATCTAAATTTTCCGTGTATTATATGGTCATAATAGGATGATCGCTGGTCTAATAGGAAATAAATTGGATTTGAAATAGGTGTTTTAGTTTGAGAGAACATATGAATAGCAAACAAATAAGCAAGAAAGAAATATAGGTTCATGTGCTCATTTTAGAGCTATAAGGCCTTGAAAATTTGCAGGAAATGGGTTTTCTCTGGATTTTTCATTGTCTTTGCATTGACAACTTCAGTCTCCCAAAAATGTATGAAAAAATAAAAAGGATTCCATAAAATTTTATCAAATACCATTTTACGGTATATATGATTGAATTATAAAAGAAAAAGTGGGGATTCATGGGCAAAAAATTTCATGTTTAAGAAATGAATAAAACCCGAGGATTCCGAAAATCTGACAAAAAGACCAAAACATGACCAGCGAGCATCCTTAATGACATCCAATTAACAGACGCTCATCCAAAACAATTGTATAAAAGAGCCCAAACCACAACCATAGAAACACCACAGTCAATATAGTTTGTCACGGTATAGACTCGTTAACCCGTTTTGTGGAATATTGATAATGAAAAAGGCCGTCTTTATCATATTAAGGGCATTATTTTGGGGTTCGTCAATTTTATCTGAAATCACAGTCAGTAATTAAAAAACATCAACAGCCAAACTTATGTTTGAAAAAAATTCTTGGATACATATATAACAATATGTCAAACGGTTCTCGGAGACATCCACCACTGGGTGCATCTTCGTAATCATAATTCTCCATCCCAAACTGGCAGAACATTGGAAGGATAAGAAATTCTATTCTTATACACTTTTATATAACTAGCAAATTAAAAATAAAAATGTGTTGTTAGAAAAGAAATTTGGGGGGGGGGGTGGCTTGTTGGCTTGCATTAATACTTTCTTTTTAATTTATTCCAAAAATAATAGTTCAGCTGGTAATCAGGTCGAGCTAGCGCTGGGATTTGAAAATATACCTTTATCTAAAATAGAAATCTCTCTTAAGTCATCATGAACATAGCGCTGGCACTTCGGAATTCTGTTGAAATTGATACTTAAAATTTACTTTTACAAATTGTAAAATTTGTGAAAACTAAGGGCCATCTCCCTCGTGCATAGCTCTGTCCATATTACATGGTTTCGGCTTTACCCCTTTTGGTCATTATGGTATTTTGAATTTGATCGTCAACATTTTGAATTGTTGTTTTGGTTTTCAACATTTTAGGCCTTGAGCACAACTGATGAGTCGTAAATCTACGAAATGTGCACATCCTGTGCATCAAAATTGGTATCAAAGAATTATATTATAGCGAATGTAAACATCTTGATATTTTCTAGGTTCGGCAGATGGAGGGTTACATGACTGCAAGACGATTGGCTATTGCATGAGAAGAGCTTTACACTTTACTATCACATTGATATTAATAGGAAATGAAAAACAATTAACCGAGAAAGAAATGATAACGCGTTCAAGGTTGATTATGTTGTGCAACTTTGTTTTCTGTAAAAGTAATTACATAAATTATATATTATCCGATACTTATACCATTATACTGTCTCTCTCTTATAACGTTTCTCTCTCTCTCTCTCTCTCAAATTTTGAAATTCTGTAAAGGAGCAGGCAAAGTTTTGGCTACTCTGTTTGGGGTTTACGATGGATTAGGTTCCTGACAAAATAGTGAACACAGCCGCCATTACTACGCTCTTAATTGTGTACATAGTTTCTGTGATTTTTAACGGATATAATTAAATCACCCGAACTGAAATCTGATATTCCTTTCAAGTACAGATTTAGATCCTGTTGGGCCACTGCCAAGATGTTTATCTTTTAAAAAAAAATTACAGTAACATTTGTGAAAACTGTCTTATTAAAACTGAATGATTTATAAATCATACTGTGATTTTTTTTTTAAATTTAAACATACATGTACATATACATGGATATTGGTAAAGATAGAAGAATTCAAAAGAAATCGCATGTGTATAATAAACATGGCAAATACGGGGAAATAACGAAACAAATAAATTGTTTAAAAAGAATCGCTCATCTTTACGCTGTATAATGAGGAACCTGAGTGAGTTTTCTTTTCCTAACCAATGTAGGTAAGGGAGATAATTAAATGCTCCCCCTTTTGTCCTAAGGCTAAAAGGGAGACAAATTTATTATCTCCCTTACCTACATTGACTAGGAAAAGATAACTCACTCAGGTTCCTCATTATCACTAACACTATCATGAAAACGGTTTTGTCCGAACAGACACAATGTCGTTCTGACAGTTTTACTAGCTTGGGCTGACCTACATCATAGAATTTCCCAGATTACAAAATGTCCAACGCAACTTTTTTATCGCTAATCAAACCTAGTGTCCGACTCCTTGAAGTCAGACAATAACATTGTAAAGTAAGCAAACATACTTGGGAAAATAAAGAAATAAAAAATATAATAACAAACAAAAGAAGATAAAATAATATGAATAAAGCTGATCTCATTCTTATGTTTATCTAAAATGAAATGAATATATAGAATAAATATAAACTTCGTGGATGGGTATGACACAAATCCGGACAAAGGAAGAGCACTTTATTGTGGGTCTTCTTCTAAAAGTTACAGTAAGAACATCCACTCGGAGTACACTATCCAATCTTCGAGTAAGTTCAATGTCTAGACATTTGAGAGAACTGAATATCTTGTTCTGTCTATATTTGTTTTGTAGTTATACATCTAGATATAGAAAGATGGACAGACAGTCTGAAAAACAGACGGGTATGAAAAATCTGCAAAAGAATACCGAAGAGACAAAACAGTGGGAAAAGTCCGTTAGTTCGAAATTCAAATGAAAAGACAAAATCATGAGAATGTAACATGACAAACAAATGCAACAAAGATACATGTATAACCTAACGAATTTCAAAAAAGATATAATAAATTTAACATAAGAAGAACAAGACAGCACAGAAACTAAAGCACTAATGTACCATGTGAACTCCCACTAAACATCGGGAGAGTAAGCATGTCCTGTCCCGTTAATGACACCCGTCACATTGCGAGTGGGTACATTCCAATAAAGTGTCAAGTGAAAACGACTACGCATTTCCAATGTTCCCACAGTGGATAATATTTACCATTTTTTTCAAAAGAGTTTTCTTAATCGTGCATTTTGTTCAAAAAAGGTCATCAATTATTTAAATAGAAATCGGTTATAATATTGTATAAAGTAAACAACGATATTATTTACTGTCATGGCCAACCGGATCTAGGTTAAAAAGATAAAGTGCAAAATGTCAATATAATTGATATTCCGGATTGATAACTGTTAACTCAGCTAGGTCAAACTGTTTATAAGTAGGTTTTCTATTTTTGTCATACTGTTATTGATATCTCCGGCGGTGGAAAATTTCAGTCAATTATTGGTTTCCTTTAAAATGAAGATGAATACAAATCAATTGGCTCTAGATGATTCATCGCTGGGGCTCCGTAGTGTTAGTTACTAATGTAGACGGCCCGTACCCAGAACACATAATACCACCTTCCAGAAACACTTTTTCTGTTTCCGAATTTGACTCTAAACTAGTTTCAAAGGATTTGTTTCACTGTTCGTGTATGCGTATTGGTTAGCTGCAACCTAGGCTGCAACGAAGAGTCCGTGGTGACGTATTTGTTTATTCTACTTTCAAGTTCTCAGATGAAATACCATACTCCCAAGTGGACTAACAGATGATTAAAATTCGGGTCGGTTTGGCATACTCTTGCTTGTATATATTCTTCTGACCCTATACGGCCTGTTTAGATCACACTCCATATGAGATACTACAAAAACGTTTTTGTCAAATTTCAGATTAATTTTCTGCCAAGAACTTTTTATGTTTCACTTTAGAATCAGTATCCAGTTGAATATTTGTCCAATAATCATTTTATCAAACCCCAAAATGGCCGTGTTGACTAGTCGTAATAAAACACTGACAAATGCTGATTTAATTATTCTTATTATTTCATTATTATTATTATTATTATTATTTAGTTGACGCCTGATGATTTTGTATACATTCTATAGGTCGCTATATTATTATGTTATGCTTAGTATACATCGGTTGTATTTACGAAATATTTTTTTTAATTTACACATATCCCATTTTCGTACCACTTATATTATTTTTAAATGTTTTGAGGGTACCCCATTTTCATTAACTGCGTTGTAATAAACGCCTTCGGTTTAACCTAATTCTCCCTAATTTATTCATAGCTGTACAATGCAGGTTATGTTTATCTTCAGTGAATGCATGGCCTGATACTTAATTTAAATACGTCCTTGAATATGATCTGTTTTTGACTATTAATGTCTTTGTATTGGCTAGTGCATGCTATTTAAAACTACATCAGTTGCCATGCAAGCGTAACCAAACACTTACTATCAAATTTCAACTAAATAACCTTTGTGAAACTCCAAGTTTAAAGAAACAGTCGAACAAATTACTGTGAAACACTTATTAAATATGTATAATACAGTGGTATCATTCAGACAAATGTCTCTGGTTTCCGAATTTTCGGCCTTGCGCTCAACTGATGCGTCGCAAATAAACGAATAAAATTCTTTGATACCAATTTTGATGCAGAATATGTCCAAATTTCGTCGATTTACGACTCATCAGTTGTGCTCAAGGCCTACAATCGTGGAAAACAAAACAACAATCCAAACTTGTATCATTTAACAACAATTAATAACTTGTATCCAATCCAATTGTTCTTTTTGACAATTAAATATGTTTAAACTAAAACTAACAATCCAAAACATTGAAGAGCAAATTCAAAAATGCCAAAATTACCAAAAGGGGAACGCCAAAACCAACTAAGGACAGGGCTACGCAAGAAGGAGATACTCCTTAGTTTTCGCAAATTTTACAATTTGTAACAGTAAATTTTGAGTATAAATTTCGGGCTTGTATCGAAATACTAGCAACTGAGCTGGAGATATCCTCGGGGACTTGCAGTCCACCAACAGCGGCATCGAAACAGCATTAAAAATAAAATTCTTTAATAACAATTTTAATACACAAGATGTGCACATTTCGTCGATTACGACTCATCAGTTGTGCTCAACGCCTAAAATATTGGAAACCAAAACAAATTTTCGGGAGATAAACAATCTAATGGATCAGATGATGCTATAATGGTTAACACAGCCAAGAGTCCTTGTTCCATTTCCCGTTCGGGATTAAAATCCTCTATAATCTCTATATATATTTCTGATGTCCTTTTGACAAAATTTGAGTCCAACTACTAAGGGAGAGAGATAAATCTGTAGATGTTGAAAATGTGTTATGTTTAGATACGTGGCTGCTAAAATTTGACGTGAATAAAAACACTTTATAAATGGGTCTTTTTTTTAATTTCGAATTCACAAATATCCTGAAAAATGTATTGATATCGAAACTAAATGCATTCGCAAATTCAAGTACTGCTTTTACTGTTCAGTGTCCATTGAGAAGCAAGTTATTCCCCGATACAAGAAAGCTCTATGACCTTTCCACGCAATTGACATTTGTCTTCGAAGCCTTCGATAGATAATCGAGTATTCAAGAATGTAACCTTCCTGCAGCACCGTTAATAACCCAGTTTAATAAACAGGAAGTCGACAATTTTACACAGGGGAAACAACCTGTCACTACTGTACTGTACTAACAGTTTTCAAAGGGCAACAAAGAAAATACCAGCAAATCTTAACTGGTTAGTATTTGGGAAGCATTCTGATTTTCAATCGTGTTTCAATACTGAAAATGTTAAAAAAAAAAACTTGGTCCAAAACATCAGTTCAGTTTTTTTCGCCCCACGACACCCAGGTGCTTAATGACGACACCCTTCTGCATCGAGTGGGGATAAAACGACTTTATAAATTACAATATAATTATTCCCAGGATAAACAATTACAAATCTGCATTTATTACCCCTTCTTTAAGACACGAGTAAGAACTAATAAAATAAAAACACTGACACTGTATTGCTATATTCATTTTTTTTACTTAACTAATTCATTCATCATATGTATTCTATACATGCATTACAGATGTCAAACAAATGCTAATTATAGATACATGTATTATACAGTATGTGGTAAAACTGGCCATCTTTTTTTTTTACAACAGTTCGAGATTGGATCGTTTCTTCTGGATGTGTTTACCTCACAAGACCATAGTTGTACTATGAAACGGTCATATATACTTATTCTAATGCCAACTGTATTTAGATTTATTGGTGTTATTCTTTAAGAGTCCAATATTACAGTGCATCAGTTATGTAGATGAAGTCTACTTTATCGAGTGTTTGTAGCCAATATGGCATTATTTGTGAACCGTCTGGAAGTTCACGTTAACATCACGTGATATTTAAGTCACATGGATTGATATTTGCATCGTTGTCTTCTTCCGATATGTCCGTTAATTCATCCGATCCGTACTCGGACGTGTGCTCCATGTCAGATGACTGATCTTCCATTGTGAGATCACGATAGAAAATAATTGATCCAACTAATCGACCATTCTGCAAACGTCCACCAACTGGCAGAAATCCAACCTGACTAAATCCACCGATTTTTTGCAGAATTCTAATAATGCCGGTGTTATTAGAAAAAGTGTCAACATACATTCCAACATATCCCAATTTTTGCGAGAACTGAATGGCTTTTCTCATTGCGAATTCTCCTAAACCTTGTCCTCTTTCACTAGTCTTAATGATAATAAATGGGTCAACCATCGTGGTTGAACCACGGTAAAATTTACTGTTCGCTAGAATTATTCCTCCGAGCAACTCGCAATTTTCCTTGCAAACGATCGCAAAACAGTGGCTATCGTGTATTTCTTGTCTGAAATTCTTCTCGCTGACAAACTCGTCAATTCCGAAGCCACTTCCGTTAGAAGCTGCTTCCTGGATCATGTGATACGTTTCAGCTAACTGTGCATCTGTCATAGCGTCGACTATTACGTAACGTCCAGTAATTAGCTGCTCTATCATGGGTAAGGAAGGTAATTTTCCTGGATCTCTTTCAAGTAACATTCTCCTTTAACCTGTAATAAATAACAAATAATTAATAAGAAATTTAATTAAGCTCTTCATTTAACATTTTTTTTTAAATTCTGTAATCCAAATTTATTCAATATATCTCACAGTATGGTAACCGGGCCGGTAGCCGTGTGTTTGAATAGATCCAACATGGACGCATCCAGTGGGAAGAAATTTGATCAGGTCACTGTATCTGCCTTCTTCTGATAGGAACAGCCGTTTGATTTTTTTTTTTTTTTCGGAGGTTGGGGTTGTGGAAAGAAAAAGATTTCCAAGTAATATAAGGCTATAAAATTTGAAAGTAGGCTAAAAAATATGGTTAAAAATAGACAGAAGTAACTATTTCCCGGAAACGATAGTGCTACTTAATTACGTGATCACGTAAAAAATCAAGTTTCGCAGATGCTGCAAAGAAAACCCCCGTCCCCCTTTTTTTTTATATAAAATGCTTCCCAAATTATTACTGTATATTTATAACAACTCCGAATTTTGAAATATCTTGAAAACGTCGGATTCCATTATTTTGGAACAAGTATCTCGACCATTCATTCATTCTAGAAAAAACCATTATGCAATTCTCGAAATTTCCGCGATCGATAACACTGAGGAAATATTTTATTCAATCTACAGAATTTTTGAATCAGTGCCAATCAATTAAGAAATCACACAAAGGCATTTTTTCATACTAACTGTCTAAATCAAATTTTTGATGTTTTTCCAAATACATTATACTATTATAACAGTGCATTGTTAAATAATTGATTGAAAGGCTAAATATAAATCGATTTCAATGGAAAATCCTTCAACATCACGAAAGAGGTGGTCCGTAACCAATCGATATGGTTTTTTTCCATTCTGTAAACTCTGCATTATTTTTCTAACCAAATGATATACAATTGACCTCGTTAGGTGCGGAATGGTATTGAGTCACAGATATTTACATCCCGGATCTATTTGTGCACATATTGTGTACAAATTAAATCCACACCATACGCCACGTACGTCTAATTTATAGTTTGACCTATTTTGTTTTATTTAAAAAATATTAAATTTTAGATTTAAGCTATGTCCATCTTTATTTACAATAAAATTATGTTAATTATTGCGAAATTTCAATGTTATGAGTTTTCCAATTAACTACTTCCTGAAACCAAATTCATACCTGATGCAACATTTAAAATTGAAAGCCACTCAATAAAAAACAAATTTATTGTAATTTTTTAAACATATCATTTTGTTTTATATCAATGCATATAAAAGAACTTTCTTCAATCGCGATCAACTGAATAAATTTACTTTCTTCAATCGCGATCAACTGAATAAATTTCCATTAGCTCTAAATCAGGAGAAAACCTCACAGTGAAAATATTTTTTAAAAGGAAAAACGGTGCTCTTACCTCTAATGTACAAAATTCTGCTATTCCTATAACGTGAATTTAAGCCAAATTTATATCAGAATATTTCTTCTAATTGATGTGTTCTCCTCGAGCAATTCGTAAACAGTACGTTGTCAATATTGTGCCATGTGCTTATATTGCGGTTTGCCGGTGTTGGAGATTAGCCAGCATTAGCTCCGCCCCTGTCGGTGTCAATCACAGATTAGTAAACCGGAAGACAATTTTATATTCACCGATTTCTTTTTCCAAGGTCATATATATCGACTGGGTTAAAATTGTCATTACTCTTTTATTTTTGAATTAGATTTTTTTAGTGTGAAAGATAAATTGTTTTGTAACTAATGGATTTAAAAAATTTACAATGAAATGTCATTAATGTGGGCAGTTACCATTAAGTAACATATATCAATGGGGAACATAATAATATTATTCTGTTTGCAATTTTGGAATGTTTCGATATGTGTGCAGATTAAAACCTTGTAATCCTTTATTACACCCTCAAATTGTAGTATATAAGAAACTTTGTCCATGGTTATGACATATGCCATTCCTGCATGAAGTCCAAGTATGACCTGGTCATTATAGCATTGACTCTTGGTGCTTCATGCAGTTTTGTCACTGTTATCCCATTGGCAAGATATTTATATACGTATTCAGCAAAATGTATGTGTTTACTGGTAATACTCCTCACCTTGTATGTGTGTACCGTGAGCAGGTTCTGTAAATCATTTTGTTTGCTTTTATAAGTGATGTACATATTTAATTGTGTTGAAAATGATAAAAGAGTTATGTGTTGTAGGAGGGAGTTGTCTCCCATTTGTCAATGTGTTCTGTAATATGCCCTCCCGGGGCCCTAGTTTGGAAATAAAAGTATCTATCTATCTGTATTAAAGAATATTTTTCTATTTTAAATTTTGAATTCGAGCTAAATCTTTAAAACATGTACAAAACTTTATTATTAATTAATTTATTTTTATATTTTGTTTTATTGATTTTTTTTATATAAATTGTCCTTACCAATGGCATGCATTCGCTGAGTCAATAGAAAATTGGTTAAAAAGAAAGGGGTGCCAAATGGAAGTCTTGCCAAAAGAAATACAGGATCACAATACCGGAATAGTGGGAGGGATCAACTTAGTTGTAAATAAATCACACTTTCTCGTAAATTCCAACATGAAAGTGTTTATCAAATTGTCATCTTGTGGTTTAACTAATTACCAAAATGACATCACAACAATTGCCTTTGGCAAAATAACAAGAAAACGTAAATTCGGATATTCTGATGAAAACGTTTTTACTACGATTGAACACGATTTTATCATATTAATAATATGTCCTTGCGAATTTCGTGAGGAGTCGAGCCTGTTTTGTTAGGAGTGTGTAAATGAATCAGAGATGTTTCACATATCCCTTCATACCATATTCGGGCATATATATGTTAAAAATTTTTCTTACGAAATACAGCAAAATACACTTAGACATAAAGCTAAAAAAAACCATATTGTCGTCCTGCATAATAATAATAAGCATAAATCATTTTATGTATATAAATATATATATATTAACTTCTATGTAGATATAGTACCATCCCAATGTATTAGTGGTTTTAGAATTAAATTGAAGTACATCCCCACTTTCCTAAAAGAGAATACATTTTTATTAATATTTTTCATTTATTTTAAAAAAAAAAGAGTTCTATAATTACTTCTGCTCGTTGTATAATAATTCGTCTAACTAGTATGAAATGAAGAATTCAGTTTGAAATAGGTACAAAAAGTAGTATGATAGATGAATGCTTGACACAATTTTCAAACAAACAAGAACAGTGGGGTGGGTGGTGTGTACGTACTTACAAAATTATTTTTATTATCAGGATAATTTTTTATATATTTTTCTTATCATTATAAATTTCTATTTTTTGGAGGATATAATATTCTGACCAGCATTTTTTTCATCACTTTTTTGTGTTATCTTTTATTTTTATAACAAATTATTGGATCCTGCTGTTTTCAAATTCATTTCTTACCCCTTCTCCCTACCTTCTAAAAATCAAATAATTCTTTATTCAATCACAGTGAGACTTCATCGATCGAAGAGAATAATCTCTCACATAGAAAATTCATTGCTAAAACAGAATATAAAACACGTTAACTTTGTATATTTATTATTTTTGGTTTGTGATATATATCTATATATGTATATATATATATGTATATGTAACATATGTTGTATTTATTTTACGTACTTCTCATAAGACTATGATTCACAAAATTAAAAAAAACCATGGTTAACGGCTGATGAAAGACCGACTTTTCTTCAGTGAACTTTAAATCATTGATTCTGTGTTATTTAGGTAAACATAAGGTCAAATGTATTTTTCGAACGAAATATTGGTAAGTATGGTCTGGGCCAGCTACCTAAAGCCATGCCTGGACTAGGATCCCATTGCGGATTTTCATAGGCGCATAAAGGAAATGAATGCCCCTCTAATTCTACTACATTAAGTCGACTTAATAAAACGTTTCGACAATTTTTAGGCTTTCATCGCTTCAATCCCAGCATAATTTTTATATAAAGATCATATCTGCCACTGTTTTCTGTCTGTATAATTCTTTGTATACTGTAATTCTTTTGCAATTTTAATCGTGACTATTATATTCTGATATTTCCCAAAATACCCAAAACAAAGATTGATATGGAATCACGTGGACAGGTTTGTATCAAACAGTACATTAATAAAACTTCATTTTCATCATGGTCTTATTATATAGCTTAAGTAATACCGAACTACTCTTTCAACCGATTTAAATTCGGAATCCCAATATACCAGCATCGACTGCATATGGCGTCTACGTTTCTAAGCTTATCAGATTTTCGAGGGCATGCATGAGTTATCATGACTTTCGACAAAGAGGATTACTGCTGTCACAAAAGCTTCTTAACCAGGGTTTTATCAGGAATAAGTTGATGTCATCACTTAGGATATTTTACGGTCGTCATCACGAATTGATTGACAGTTACAGTGTTCCAATATGTAAGATGATGTTAGACCTGTTCCCAATGTCGTAACATTTCATGTGCTCCACCGATTTGTGACTTCCACGGGTTGACTTTGTTGAACTTCGCAACGGGTGACGAATACGGAGCAGAAACTGCTTACCCTTCCGGAGCACCTGGATTCACTGCTGGTTTATAGGAGTTCATGTTGTTCGTTATTTTTTAGTTTTCAGTGTTTATTTGTTGTGTTTGTGGTTGTTCATTTGTCTTGCCTGGTTTGTCTGTCCAATGGATTAAGTTTTCCGGTTTGCTTCTTAGGTATATTTGTCCTCTTTCTCATTATTTTCACTTGAACCCCTTGGTTCATCAGTATGCAAAAAAGGTTCATAAAATCAATAGTCATAACATGTTCGAATTTAGCACCGCCACGAGCAAAAAACACAGCTATATCCAGTACATCATGTAATAATTTTGAATAGACACGATGAAAATGGTATGATTTCTGCCATTATTTGGCCCCACCTGACATGAAAAATTAAAATCAAGATTTTGCATTTGAATTTGTATTATTTTTACCGTATAATGATCGAACTTTCAAATAATCTATCAATCATTGTATTCCTTCCTATTATGGCGATTTGAAGAAAATTGAGTGTTTTTACAGTAGATTTTGGTCAAAACAACCATCAGAAACAGCCTTGCCCAGAGAGATATATAACGTTTGTCTTACATATAAAGACATATTTCAGTGAAATATTTTTTGGAGCAAGGATGTTGCTCATATAAAATTGTTGTTTCACAAGTGCGAAAATGAGTGAAATTTGGTGTTTTTCATTGATTTCTTCACAATTAGCCATCTTTGACTGCGTATCGACGCTATTACAGATATTTCTAGTTGAAAAAAAACATGTTCCTTAAAATGCAACATCTTCAAAATCCTTAATGATAGTTGAGAGTATATTATTACTTTTTTGTGAACGACATGGATTCGGCATGTTGGGTGCTATACCTATCAGGGTTCAATCCTACTTAAACGGTCTACAACTTAATTATACCCTATTAATGTTGCTAAGGGTATTGGTTTAATTTAAAAATGTCAAATAAATTACATCACCAAGAACATTCCGATCATGATAAAATCAGAATAGGAGAAGGTTGCATAACACGTTGTCTTTATATAACTTTTAGTTTCATAATAGGTTTTTCCTCATCTGATGAAATATCAGATTTAAATTTCTTATACTAAGTCTCTGGAGAAGGAGATTAAATAGCAAGTATCGATCGTTTTATATGAACACATCTTTATATATAATATACATGATATAGGATGGTGTTGTTAGAGGAACTTTCACGACAGATTCTGAGAAAATGTTTTCACATGTATGTTCATTTTCATCAGGTTTCCGATGAGTATCCATTTTTTTTCTTTAAATGACAAGAGAAGATATATTATGGAACAACTATTTGATTTTTAGAGGATTTAGGTACAAGAGTCTGATTTTTTTTTAAAGTTTGACTAAAAACAATAAGAAATCGAGGATTGAATTGCCTGTAATCAAATATATTCATATATGCCTAAATACTAAGCCAACACTGTTAAAATCAGATTTTAATGCTGTCAAATTTCTGTCCGCCTATAGAGGGACTCAAACTCACACCGTTGAGACTCTATAACACCTATTCGCCTAGCACCATGTCCAGCGCCCTAGACCACTCGGCCAAATCCGCTATATAAAATATAGCTTCAGTGTATATATAGTGGTGAATTAGAAAAACAATTTGCCTATTTAAATAAACTGCTCGCGAATGTTGCCGGTTGATCCATTATATTGCATCATGATAAACCAACTTTATACATGTACAAAATGTATATATATTGATTCATCATATATAAGGTAAAAATTGATTTGTACAGGAGACGGTCAAGGAAGAGATTGTGGATATTTTTTCACTTATTTTATTTATATTTTTTTTTATTTTATTTTATTTTTTTTTATTTATTTATTTATTTTTAAAAGAGGTGTATACGTACTAATATATTTATTTTTATTATAATAATAATTTTAATATATTTTTATATATTGATTCATCATATAAGGGAGCAACCATTACATTTTTATAAATAGTATATACATGTATATGATTCATCTATATAGATAGTATAAAAGTGCTGACAAGGCACACCTGAAGCAGGTCGATAACCAGAGATTATTTGGAGTGTATTGTGTTTGAAGAATGTTTGAAAATTAAATTCCTATATTACTTTTATTTGACTATATTTATAATTTCCAATTTACCGCTGTTTACGTTTTTAATTCAGAGTAAATTATATTTGTTTTGTCTTGTTTACATTACAGATACGGGGTTCAGTACCCATACGCTTCTGGTCATTGCCTCAGTCGATAAATTAGATTTTTATTATTGTACTTTTATTTGTCATTTTGGCTCCAAAACATTTTTGGATGTTTTATTCTGTATTTTTTTTTAATTCCACAGTGTTCAACCAGTAGCGCTTAAAAGACGGCACTGTTTTTTATTTATTTATTATTTTATTTCAAGAAGAATAAACTTAATTTCAATCGGATCACGATAAGTTTTTTTTTTTTTTTTTTTTTTTTTTTTTTTTTTTTTTTTTTTTGTTTTTTGTTTTTTTTTTTTTTTTAGAAAATTGGACATTTCTTCAAATATTCTAGCATACTTTCGACTTTATCGGAAAGTATACTTCTAGAATGTTTGAAATAACGACTGTACTTCTCGTAATTAGTTTATTCTTGCTAAAAGTAGTTTTTACCGGTTGTAACTGACGCGACGAAGATTGTTTAGCGGTTGTAACTGACGAGACTACGAGCATGACGAGTTAAACATGAAGATTACGAAAATACTTTAAAGAGTTTAAAAGATGTTCTCTTCTTTGTAGTTCGACTTTTGGTGTGATATGATTATGATTTTGATTGAAAAAATTGTCCTTTTATGGATTTAGCAAATGGTTTAGGCCTGTTTTGTTCTATCGCACACTAATCGGATTTTGTAAACTTTAAGGTTTCTTCAATAGATAGTGTATTCCGTTATCAACTCTTTAATAATCTACACAAATATGGTATGGTTTAAATATTGATAAATTCTAAATATAGAATATTGATATCGGTCGGGGGTTGATATGGGATGAGATATGAAAAATCCCATATTATATCAACGTTATCAAATCATGGTTAAAAGAAACTTATAGAAATTATTAACCCAAATAATAGAGTGTTCTGAATTCCATGTTAATCAACTGAAATATGTGATAAATAAATTAGTACATGTCATTTTCCACATCGGACCTTGGGTCTAAAGACTCGATATGGATGATACACGGTCAAATATGGAAAATGACATGTTATAATTTATAATTATTCAATTGTTGACAGTTTTCGTAATATATATAATTAGAATCATTCAACAGTATTTTTTTAAGAGATTAATCACTTAATACATGTAATATATGTATTGATAATGGCAGTTGATATATTTTTTAATTTTCCCTTTATCATATATTTCAGTCCATGAATGGACCTAGGCCTTACCATTATGTCACTTCTTGAGTTATTTATTTATTTTTATTTGACTTTGTATACATCATTGTAAGGCTTTTGACATGATACATATGTATTTACACGGATTAAATTATTTCTACCAAAGCAACATGGTCTTTATATATTTTTCAATTGTAGAACGTTGCTGAATTAAGGGGTGCGACACCAAAAAGATCGGGTTAGCGTATTAACTGCAGAGGACTTCCCGAGTTACATATAACGGGCAGTGGCGGTTATTGTATTTCCGAATTTACAGTAAGCAATCATCAGTACATATAAATGTACAACGTAATGTCTTTTCCGTAGTAAAACATTTGAAGATAAGTTTGAAATAAATGAAATATTGTATTTTCTTATTACGTTTTCCGATTCCAGAATAATATAATCTGAAATGGTTGAGCGTACGGATTAATTTTCTTGGGATGAAAACCAGTTTACTATGAATGATTGATTGATTGTGGCTTGCTTAACGTCCAGTGGCAAATAATTCATGCTTCAGGACGAAAAACGGTTAAGGTGGTACCCAACACCTTGACTAAAATAAATTTGGCTCGTCTAATTTTCATAAAATTTTTAGGAAATATTTACTTTGACCTGTTGACATAAATGTTGATTTTTTTTTTAGTAAACATGGTAAATAGAATTTCACACTTCACGGGTATAATTTCATTGAATATATAGGAGTTTGGCAAATATCAATTTTGATCACAGAGAAGCTTAATTCTCTTTACTTATTAAATTTAATTAAAACGCTCTGGTGATTTTTAAGAGTTATCTCCCTGTAGTGTTGGGTACCACCTTAAACAATTTATGAAACACCATTCAAATAGGTGTGGGGCAGGACACAATGGAACCAATTTAGACTGCCACTGTAAAAGAGTGGATGGTTGAGAAGGTCGGATAATTTAGCCTTCTGTAGCGGCATTAGCCTACGTTTTTTTCGAAAACTGCAGAAGGAGTCTTTAGCGTGCAGGGAGTGTGGCATTCTCCAAACACGTTACCCACTATGGTCCGCTATCAGGCTTCCCGACAACCCCCAAAAGAGATGGTCTCCCCTATCCACCAGCTCCCGTGTTCCATCACAGGTGCCTAACAGTTTACAATGAATTATTAGACTATATTTAAATATTAATATCGATGCTATGAGATAAAGGGGACAGTCATCCAACGAAAAGTCCAATTCATAGAAACAGCACTACAGAGAAAGATATAACCAAAAACAGCAAAGAACAGCAAACCAAGAATACTTAAAAGAAGACAACACTAAAAAAATAAAGAAGTAAAGTAACGGGAAGTCCCATTAAGATTGATTTTCATCAAAAGAATGCTGCGGACGGGTAAGCATATCCTGGTCCGGTAATGATGCGTTTCGGAGCTGAAATAGGGTGTTAAAATAGGACGTTTCTCATTAATTTAAATACCTAGTAAGGTACTTATATTTATTTGCATTTGATGCAATCTATTACATGTGATTGATACATGAAAGTACTTTTAAGGGAAATGTGGATTGACATAAATTTCAAATTCTCAAATAATGAAAATGGCACATCATAAACATTTTTCCTTTAACATTTTTTATTTTACACAAAAAGCCATAATATATCCAAATATGGAAGAAATTTGTGTCCCTCAATGTACCACTAATTTCCTATATTGCTTGATTCTTAGACAGAGTGGTACTTAAAAATTTTATGTTTAAATAGTTTCACTATTGATGGCGATTTATGATGAGTCTTTAATATTTCGAACTCCATGTAAAATAATTTATGGATGTATATTGTATAATGTATATAATTTACTAGATATGACGTATTTGGTATCAAAAAGTATAATATAACAAATGTATCATAACTTATTCATTATGTTTGTCTTTGCAATACACACCTAACGGTAACCACTAAAACTGACAATTGTTTTAATTATGTATTGATTATTGTTCATGTGATTTCACAATCCTAGTGTTGTTTCATTGATCCTAGGAAATACTGAATTTAGAAATCTTGAAAAGTATGTCTAAAAAAAATACAAAAAACAATGCAATTTTCACTTCAAATGGATCTGGTTATTCATATTCAGTTTAAAGGGTCGACCATTTAACTTTGGGGGGGGGGGGTGTAATGGTTTTTTATCCGAGTCAGATATTCTTTTTTTTCATCTACTTGACCACAATATTTTTTTTCATCAAATTGGGGATCAGAATATTTTTTTAGGAAAAAACCATAACACCATACCCCCCCTCCCCTGCCCTTGAAGTTAAATGGACGGTCCCTAAACAATATGGTAAGATCTAATTCAGAGAGAAGCTTAACTGTTATAACTGAATATTAAAATCGTCAGATGAGACATTGAAAACCAAAACAATGGCATATTTCTTACACATCAGCCACATGTACAGATTTTTTTTTTTGCTTGTTTGCTTGGTTAAGTAGTTAGTGATAAGTCAATAAATTAGTTTTTTCATGTAGATAAATAAGTCATTTTATTCAGTTGTTCTGAGTTTCCCTAACACAATACTGCAAGTCATTGCAATACAATTTCATATGGGCAATATATTGCATATGAAGCATTCCTGGAATTTAAGAAAGTGAACAAGATAAATAGGGAGAATTGAAACAAAAACTTGGAATATAAATAAAAAATTATAAATGTATTTAAAAGATGGACGACAAAAACTATAAAAACAAACGAAGATAACATGGCATCCAGAGTACTGGGCAACGTCAAACTGACCAATGAAGTAACTCTGATAGTATCAGTACTTCAGCTATTGTGGCAGGCAAAACGTAATCCGTGGTTATCTGCAATTTTTGATTGGGACATTTTGATGGTCAATCGTTTCATGATGGTCACTGTAAAATGTTTGACGTCATGAGAACAATTAAATCTAGCGTTTTTTAGAAGCTTTATTTTGTGTCGGAAATATTTCTTTCAAATCTCATGGTAGCTTGGGAGAGGGACGGCCATTTGATAGGGGAGGGCGCAAGGAAGTATTGGCATTCCAATGGATACTAATTGTGTTAGTCTCCTCTGAAGTGGTATTTGTTCGATTAGAAAGATGACGTTTACATCTAAATAACCCTACTTGATTTAAAATCAAGGACACTGATTATACCGCAAAACTATGGGTACTGCGAAAAAAAAATCCAGAATACAAGATCAGTACTATCTCCCCCATAAATTTTAATAGATACTCTTGTTTTGATACAACACTGTTTCAACATTTATAACCTTGCAAATAATTCAGACTGACTTCTATTTTTGTTACACAACAGTTACCTTTACTACATGATAATTAAATTGAGATAATTATACATTGCTTAAAATAACAACACAATTGAAAGAAATTGAGAAGGGCAGTTTGTTTGTTAACGATTAACTTAATAACAAAAAACCCATACCAGTGCCTATATATAGTTAAAGCCAGCGTAGGATTAATAAATGTATGCGTCCGGATATTGCGGTCAGTCTACAAAAATAGGATTGTTTCAGGTTTTGCTTCCTTTTTTTCCTTTTTTTCTTCTCCTCTCTCATTATTATTATTATTATTATTATTATTCTCCAAAATTTTGGATATTCTTCAGAATATTCGCCTTTAGACCTTTAGATTTGTGACCAATGAGAAACCAGAGTGAGTTATATTTTCCTAACCAATGTAGGTAAGGGAGATAATAAATTTGTCTCCCTTGTAGCCTCGGGACAAAAGGGAGAGAATTTAATTATCTCCCTTACCTACATTGGTTAGGAAAAGTTAACTCACTCTGGTTCCTCATTGACCACACATTTACATCAAGAATTAAGCCAACATATCCCTACTTAAATTTCATATTATATTAAGTGCATCCACATTTTTATTTCTGGATCAATTAAAAAGTATCTTAAATTTCATGGAATTTCATGGTTTTGATTAATACACTGCACATCTTCCAAAGTGTATATTTCAATCACCGTACGCGTGTAATGCCTGAAATTGTGTTAGTCGTGGACTTTGTTCGATGTGTACACAGTGGCATGAGAAAGATGACGTATACTAACCAAATTTGAAATCAAAGATAATGATGATATCTCAAAACCATGTATGCTAGGAGAAAAAATATAGGATACAAGATCATTATTTCTCACCCAATTTTGACGTTTCAAAATAAATAAATTCAAAGATGAAGTACATGTGGGCGTGCAGTGGTGCCCTTTACTTCATGCAGTTCCTAGTTGACTGACATCAGGCAAAATATTTTCCTGGGTGATTTAATTGTGGGTATATCAACATAAGATTCGGGTTGAGGTTGAGATTATTTTTCTATATATTGGGTGGTATTGAGACAAAATACAATGATAAGAGGTTTATGGTTAAATATTTAGGTAAGTAATTTTATTTGGATGACAGATATTCATAAAATATATGCTCAGTGCGACGCTTGATAAAAAATGCAGGAATACAGACTAGTCTGACAAACTCGTACTATTAGTGCTAACGTAAGGCGAAAGTGGTCTCTTTCAATTTCTTCCTCTTTCTAGTCTCATCTGGGTAAGACTCTTGTTTACCAACTCCTGACGAGGACCACGTATTGTTGAAATATACTCTCTCAAAAAAGAAACGCAACATCAGATTATCTTTTTGAAATATTATTTTTCCGGACAAATAACCAATAAATATCAAAATATATGTACACATGATCATAATTACACCTTCATAAAAAGTTTCCAGGTACAATCATTTAAATTCATCCACCCGTAAACGACTTTGGTCGCAATCTGGGACACCCTACGATTTACGCATTGCCAAAAACTGGGTCGACTTTCACGTGCAAATCATGGGTTATTTTTTAGCTCAGTCAGTCGGTATAAAAACCCGGTATTTCTTTTCATGAATGCATTCGTAAAATAAAATTCTGATGAGGTGACGCTATGCCAAGGTTAGACGCTGCTACCCGGAATATCGCTATCGGACGACTAGAGGCCGGAGAATCACAGAATGCTGTTGCTGTAACGTACAATGTTCATCGTAGCACAATTTCACGCCTTTGGGGACGCTATCTGCAGCTTGGTACTACGACAGATCGGCCACGTTCAGGGCGCCCGCGTGTTACAACCAGGGCGCAAGATCGTTACATCAGACTTTTCCATCTGCGGAATAGGACTATTGCTGCAACAGAAACAGCTGTAAACGTCCCTGGGTTGCGCCGTATATCAGCACAGACAGTACGCAATCGGTTACGTTCTCATGGATTGAGGGCAAGAAGACCTTACTTTGGAGCAACACTGAGACGCCAACACCGCCGAGCGAGGGTTAGATGGTGTACTACAGTTCGTGCATGGAATTTACAGAACTGGAGAAGTTTATGGTTCAGCGATGAGTCACGTTTTCAACTGGAAAAGCGAGATGGTCGCATACGTGTGTATAGGCGCCGAAACGAACGTTTTGCGCAAAACTGTGTTGTGGAGAGAGACAATTTTGGCGGAGGCAGTGTTATGATGTGGGCCGCTATTTCTTATGCCAGAAACACACAGCTGATACATATCCAAGGCAATCTGAACGCTGTTAGGTATAGAGACGAAATTTTACGACCTCATTTATTGCCCGTAATTGACATCCGGAGAGAAATTTTTCAGCACGACAATGCCCGACCACATACAGCACGTGTAACAGTAGACTTTTTAGAACAACAGAATGTCAATGTGATCCGTTGGCCGTCACGATCACCCGATCTTAATCCAATTGAACATTTGTGGGATGAAGTGGATCGGCGCGTGCGCCAACGACAACCACCACCGCAAAATCTGCAACGATTACAGCAGGCACTTCAGTTTGAGTGGCAAAGGATACCGCGTGTTCGAACTCAGCGTTTAATTCAATCTATGCCAAGAAGAGTCGGGGCTGTGTTACAAGCAAATGGTGGACATACCAGATATTGACAATTTATGAGTGATTTATTGACAATATGTGACAAACTGTGATATTCCAAGGTAAAAGAACTCATGAACAAGAAGTGTGCCAATTTTTGCATTCCTGTGTAAATTATTTATATCATAAATTATGAAAATAATATATGAAGTAAATTTCCTATTTTCTGTATGTTGCGTTTCTTTTTTGAGAGAGTATATTTGATCGTTTAGTTTCCATCTTTTATTTTTTTTACTTTTAAGTGTTTTGTCATTCATTGTTACATTTTGTGGTTAAATCACTACCTTGATTTCTTTGTTGGTATCCCTTTCTAGTTCAATGTGGCAGATAAATTTCAAGTTATCCTTTAATAATGTAAGAAAAAAGTATATATAAGGAGGCAGAATTTCAGTGCCTATATTTTCTTCTATATCTGAAGCCATCTTGTATTACGTTTCAGATTGAACTCACTGATATTTGTATTGACATAAAAAAAAATGAATAACCAATATTTTTATGGAAATTCCTTAATAAAATCATGTCGGACAGCCCATCCTTATTACAAAATTGTGATTGTTCATACTGGATCAATGCAAATGAAATCGATGGCGGATAAAGTTTACGTTGAAAAAATGTCCTTAATTATATAATGTAGCTTGAGTTCCGTCTTATGTAAACAGAAACAGTGTTTTAATGATTGAGTTGCAAGCTTTGATTTCTAATTGATGCTTCAGCAGTATTATGTGTAAACTTATTTACCAAATAAACCTTTTTTTATCATCATTCATTGTCGTTGTAACAATCTACAGCAAATCTCAAATCAAGGTCCCGTCAGTTAAGCTGTTTACTGAGCTAAATACTTTTCACATGCGGGTAAAACAAATAGATATGTCTGTTATATGTAGAAAATAAACTGGAACTAATTTGTTTGGGTTCATTTCAAAAAATTTAAATTATCACAGAAACATATTCCTTAACCATAATTAATTAATGCCTTCTCCTATGTTAAAATGAATAAACTTTTGCACAAGTGCTGATATTTCCGAGTGCTAGTATAATTGAGCTTTGCGTAAAATTTGACGTTATACCCAACAGATTTAGCAAGTTTTGTTCCCAAACGTTTGAATCGCGTTGACTTTGAGGACACACCCAGACAGAATTGTAGTAAGGCCACGCCCAAACAGAATCGTAGTAAGGCCACACCCAAACAGAATTGTAGTAAGACCACACCCAAACAGAATTGTAGTAAGGCTACACCCGAACAGAATTGTAGTATAATAGGTTCTCACACGAGTTCAAAATGAACACTGGGAAATCTCCAACGAGTTTTTAAAATTCACGTCTTTCCCTAGTGAAGCGCAGCGGAACGAGGGCAAAGACGCTGAATTTCAAAAAGGAGTTGAAGATTTTCCAGTTCTTCATTTTTGAACGAGAGTAAGTACCTATTTCTTCCGTAAAAACAGGGGTTTTAGGCCTCGGACACCTATGTTTTTTCAATATGAACAATCGAAAAGGTATAGTAAAGTTACGTTTGATTGGTCAAGAGTCACAATAAACGAATGTATTAAGGATTCTCATTGAACGTCATACCGAGTTAAGACGAGCGCACGTGAACTCGTCTCCACTCGGTCGTCTCAACTCGAAAACGGCCATTTACAGGAGAAAGGCCACACCCAAACAGAATTGTAGTAAGGCCATGATGTCAGTTCCCGAAGTATGCAATATAAACAGCAGAGAAATATAATGGATGAAGGTGGCAAAGAACGCATGCAAAATGTTATTCATTAAAAAAATGAAGTTAATTAAGAAGACTAATGAATGAACATGGATAAAAGATTTTAAAAAATAAGGAAATGCTAAACAGGTAAGGTTTTCATAGAGTCAGACAACTTACAAGTTATTTAGATGACTTTGTGCACAAATGCTGTTCAAACACGTTTTAAATTATTTATCAATTATTAATAGGTTAATTTCTGAAATATATTTAACCCACCCTCAGTTTTAATTATTATGCAATATTGAATGTAATGCCATGAGGTTTAAAATCTCGTGGTATTGATTCTTCAAAACAATTAACCGAACATTTCAATACACGTAATGACTACTGATGCGATACCGTCTGGAAATAAATGAGTCTGGCCACAGTGTTAGTAAAATAAATATACAGTTTAGTGTACTACAGAAGAATATAGAAAATATGTGTATTTGAAGATCCGACCATTTTCCCCAGTTCCGAACCGAATACAGATATGTTCTATGTTCTTCTATAGTACAGTAATATTGTTTTTATCCTGCAATAGTGACATCAAAATGATTACTTTTTTATAATTTAAAAAAATCGTTATTTCTAATAACCATTAACAAGGTCTCATATTAGTCTATAAATATAGACATAGTGATTTAATTTTCGGAAACATGTCCAACTCAGGAGAAAATAACGACAATTTGTCAATTTTTATAGATAACAAGGTGGAAACGTGTTATTAATAATTTGAACAAAACAAGAATAAAATTTAAAATTTTTTTACGAATCTAATGGAATTTACCAGATTTCTATTACTTGTTCAAATGTTGTTAGTGGGCGGGGCCTAATGCTGTGTTTGTATAGTATACAAATACAGCTTTGTTGTATTAGATACCTGTTATTGTCTGTTGTAAAACCCATTGCAGGATAAACTTGGATATGGATTATTTACAAGTAAAGTGAATTTCTGGATGGCATGACGGGAAATATTTAGACGTCCTCCTCTTCGTCAACATTGAGATGGGGTGCGAGATTTGGCCTCACTGTGACTTTACGATGAAGAACGGCAATAAAAGCGCTGTTCTTTTGCTGACACTTTTATCATTTAGGAATTTTGATTGTGTCAAGAATTGACCTATCTTATCGTCTGCTTTATATTACTCTATGACATACATGCAGGACTAGATGCATCATCGCACTTTCATTGATTGACCGCTATTTTTTCGTCTTTCTAGAAGTAACATTTCATTGTATTTTACCCTATAGCAATGTGACAGAGTGTCAAAATACATAAATGGGAGGTTTTGATACCCATAAAAACGATTTAACCCCACCACTGGTCAGTGTCTGTACCAAGTCAGACTATCCTGACTCTCTGTTGTGTTTATGTTTTTGTTTTGTGTTCTTTTATGTTATTTTATTTTGTTCTATATGTTGGGTGGCGGTATCCATTTTGTTGTTTACACTTCTAAACATATGATGCCAATCTAGTTTTGTTCATTATGGGTCCTGTCGACATTATGACATTAATTCATTTGACACGTAACATCTCATCAACCATTTCTAAGGACCAAAAATGTCAACAGCCAGAACCATTGTGTCGTGAGTTGGATATTTTCCATACCTGTAATATATAAAGCTATTTACTGCTCTTTAACAAATATATATATATTTTACTATAAATAACAACATAATGAGACAAATTACATTCCACATCAATCAATATTAGCATACGGGTGTTCTGTTTATTAACGTTACATAATAAGGTTTATTTTAGGTGTTCCCATTCAAACATAATGACATAAATGCCGACTTAATATAGTAAACTTTTGGCAATGTTAATACGAAAAAGGAAGTAAGTCTTGTTATCAACTTGACCAACACATATCTTGAAGGTATTAGTGGAAGAAGGGTTTAAGGGATACATTTTGTAACATACAAGCCAAATCGATATTTTTAATAAATTGAATGGGGTTTTCATTCTGTCTTAACCGACAGACATTTTGTGTTAATCCAACAGATTATGTACAACCAGTAACGACGGAAAGACGGTACAATTTTTGATACAGGTGAAAGATACTTTGTATAATGCATTCGGATCTAGAAGATTTGTTCTTCATAAGGTGTCTTCTAACCGATGTTGATATGTTTATAGGAAGTAAAATTGTTATTTCAAACATTCAAGAGGTATAATTTCCGAGCTTGCATTTTGGAGAAAACTGTCGATTTTCTAAACATATTGTAATAAGCACGCTCTTTGTTTAATAAACCCTACGGGTGGGATTCAGAACAGTTTTCTCATTCTTGAAAGAAACAATACATACAGAATAATTAGGCAGTTTCTTTTCTGATAGTGACTTGATCTGGATTGCTATTGCACGAGCCCGTAGGGTTATACAATACTGAATTACCAGTTTGTAGGAACAAAGGAAATGTACACGAATTTCTGATAATAATAATAAAAAAAATAGTCGGTTCTTTTTGGTGTTATCGGTTTTACACGATGAGTTCTCAAAACTGAAACGTCGATAGCCGAAACAATAACGTAACGTACTTATAGTAGACTCGTCCTATATTATTATTGCACACAAGCTTGATTGGGAGATTTTCCAACTGTTTACTTTTCTTTAATTATAGGTAAATTAAACGTGACTTTAAATATCGAGATAATTGTACAAATAGCATACATCATTAATCAACATCAGGAAGGATGTTCTGTTTTCTGTCTTCTATAATAAAGATAAAAACACGTTTAGAAAAATTTACGAGCATATGATTTCAGTAGATAGAAGGCACCAAATGTATTATCCGTAATTTAATTTCTATTGCTGTTTAAAAAATCCCAGCTCTTCCGCCCATTGGGAAAAATGTCCTAACCTGTTTTCTCTTATGATAGCAATTGGTCTTCTCTTGGTTATTTATACATGCCTTCGAACGTTTGATAAGACGGTATGAAATGAATGTTTCCATCTACAAAATGTTGAAGAACCCTTCAGAATAATTTGAGAAAATAGGATTAAATAAAATGCAGAGTATAATTTTGGGACCAAAAATTCGAGAATGTGGAGATAACCGGAATTTATCTCTTACATTTACACTATGATGGCATAAAACGTAGACATATATCCTACATTTATCATATCTTATTATACGCATACTGCATTAATTTCAGGGTGATATGCCAGATTACCACACGAAGGTACAATATCGCCTGAGACGTAGTCGAGGGTTATATTTTGTTTTGAGTTTGGTAATATGGCATACCTACCTCAACTGAATATTATTCTGAAATTCAATTATCTCCGCATACTTAGAGGGTAATACTCATTTCCTGTACGGAGGATGGTATGCTGGCAAGAGGTTGGTATTCTCCCATGTGGTATTTCTGTCGCCTAGGATGGAATACCACCCGTCGTCAAGAGGAGTGGAGCTAATTATAGCAACATTTATGTACATGTAGACTGAATAAAATTTACCACAATTGTAGGTATCTCTTGTTCTGAAAACAAAACATTTTTTAACGTATACACTTAGGGATGATCCCTGGTCTAATAGGAAATAAATAGGATTTGAAATAGATGTTTTAGTTTGAGAGAACATATTAATAGTAAACAAATAAGCAAGAAAAAATATAGGTTCATTTGCTATAAAGCCTTGAAAATGTGCAGGAAATGGGTTTTCTCTGGATTTTTCATTGTTTTTGCATTGGCAACTTCAGTCTCTCAAAATGTCTGAAAAAATAAAAAGGATTTCATAAAATTTTGTCAAATACCATTATTGAATTATAAAAGAAAAAGTGGGGGTTCATGGCAAAAAATTTAATGCTTAAGAAATGGATAAAACCCGGGGATTCCGCAAATCTGACAAAAAGACCAAAACATGACCACCGAGCATGCTTAAAAACCCTACTTTTATCTCTAAGAGTAAATTTCGAAGACATGTATCTGAAACTCTTGTCGTTTCTGGAACGATGACTGCTCATGTATCTTACTTTATGATAAATCATTTTCGAAACTCTTGTTAAAATGTTGTAGAAATGAAAGCTTAATTTTCCAATTATATAAAATTTGATGTTAGTAAAATTTGTTTCATTTACACATCATTTTTACTGAATGACTGTTAAATAGAAAAAGCTGTCAAAGTTATCTAGTATTACATAATGAATTGTTGTATTAAACTTACAGAACAATAAATCGCAATGGTGTTATAATTTATAATTACCTTGAATGTGTCAACAATGTTGTAATTCATTTTATACTGTTAGTTTTTAATTATTTATTGTCTTTTTCAGACTTGTGCAATTTAGTGCTGAAATTTCAACATTTTGTATATTTTTTCATGTTGTAATTTTTGGTTTTCATGTTTATACATGGATAAAATTTCTAAGCCATCGTTAATGCATGCAACTTGATGTCATAAAGTATTGAAAGCTGTCATTGAAATGGAACTTTTCCTGGCCAACTCCAATAATCGATAGTGTCTCCAGATCACATACCAGTATTTCTATACTCGCCGTGAAATGAGAAGAGGAGATAATTATATTGATGATTTGGGAAGTTATTTCATTATCTCCCTTTGATGAAGGGGGATAACTGACTAACGTTAGGTTTATTGTTATCTCAGCAATCCTTTGCAAGGTCAAAAATCCAGAAAGCTGATACTGTAACCAAAAAATAATGTATAGAAAACTTAAAGTCAAAATGATCAAAAAGAAATATGGTTAGATCTAAAACGTTGTAAGAAACATGTGAGTGACACTCGTTAGTTTTCAATCAGTTAAAAATTAATAAAAATATCATCAGAGTGAATGATTTGAAAGTAGCATTCTAACTCAGCCTGTAAATTCAAATTTCAAGTAAATCTAAAGGAAAATTGGATAGTAAATTTTAGTATATCTTTCGTTTGAAAATCCAGATATGTAGATCATAAGTTTAATAAAAAAAAAAACACAGTTTAGCCAGAAAATTATACTGAAACACTGAAGAATATAATTATTAGATAACAATATTACCAAATAAAAAAAGATAAATTGTGGTAACTTGTTTCCTTAAATGTGTCATTATCGACAAATTTCTTTTAAAAAATAAATGTGTTTCACTACAGCTGAACAACATAGGAAGTTCAAGTGGTTATCGAGAAGGAAACGGTTGTACGTGTTCTGCATACGATACTTGTGTTGAAGGTATGAAAAAAAGTGATAAGAATACTTAGGACAGACTAACTCGGAAATACAATTAAACCAATAGAAAATATCAGCAAAAAAAAAAAAACGATTCGACAGGTGCGGCAGAGGGGAAAGTTAATCCGACCATTATTATCCAAAGACCACCCAAATTTATGAAAAAGTTACACAATAAACAAATACTACACCGATATGACCAAAAGTATTTTAAAAATACATGGCAAACTAAACAGAATTAGAACAAAACAGCACAAAAACTAAAGAATTGGTAATGTGACCTCCTACCATATTGACCGAAGCGTTAGACAGCACAAAAAGTAAAGAACTGGTAATGTGACCTCCTACCATATTGGCCGAAAGGTTAGACAGCACAAAAACTAAAGAACTGGCAGAGTAACCTCCTACCATATTGGCCGAAGCGTTAGACAGCACAAAAACTAAAGAACTGGTAATGTGACCTCCTACCATATTGGCCGAAACGTTAAACGGCACAAAAACTAAAAAAAACTGGCCTTTGTGACCTCCTACCATATTGGCCGAAGCGTTAGACAGCACAAAAAGTAAAGAACTGTCAATATGAACTGCTACCATATTGGCCGAAACGTTAGACAGCACAAAAAGTAAAGAACTGGTAATGTGACCTCCTACCATATTGGCCGAAAGGTTAGACAGCACAAAAACTAAAGAACTGGCAGAGTAACCTCCTACCATATTGGCCGAAGCGTTAGACAGCACAAAAAGTAAAGAACTGTCAATGTGACCTCCTACCATATTGGCCGAAGTGTTAGACAGCACAAAAACTAAAGAACTGGTAATGTGACCTCCTACCATATTGGCCGAAACGTTAAACGGCACAAAAACTAAAAAAAAAACTGGCAATGTGACCTCCTACCATATTGGCGGAAGCGTTAGACAGCACAAAAACTAACGAACTGGCAATGTGACCTCCTACCATATTGGCCGAAACGTTAGACAGCACAAAAACTAAAGAACTGGCAATGTGACCTCCTACCATATTGACCGAAGTGTTAGACAGCACAAAAACTAAAGAACTGTCAATGTGACCTACTACAATTTTGGCCGAAACGTTAGACAGCACAAAAACTAAAGAACTGGCAATATGACCTCCTACCATATCGGCCGAAGCGTTAGACAGTATAAAAACTAAAGAATTGTCAATGTGACCTCCGGTCATATTTGCCGAAACGTTAGACAGCACAAAAACTAAAGAACTGTCAATGTGACCTACTACCATTTTGACCGAAACGTTACACAGCACAAAAACTAAAGAACTGGCAATGTGACCTCCTACCATATCGGCCGAAGCGTTAGACAGCACAGAAACTAAAGAATTGTCAATGTAACCTACAGCCATATTTGCCGAAGTGTTAGACAGCACAAAAAGTAAAGAACTGTCAATGTGACCTCCTACCATATTGGCCAAAAGGTTAGACAGCACAAAAGCTCAAGAAGTGGCAGAGTGACCTCCTACCATATTGACCGAAACGTTAGACAGCACAAAAAGTAAAGAACTATCAATGTGACCTTCTACCATATTGGCCGAAACGTTAGACAGCACAAAAACTAAAGAACTGTCAATGTGACCTCCTACCATATTGGCCGAAACGTTAAACAGCTCAAACACTAAAGAACTGTCAATGTGACCTACTATCATATTAGCCGAAACGTTGGGTAATTTAACTTTTTTCTGTTTTGTTATTAGTTTGCATCTGGTTTTGTTCGACTTTTGTCTTTTATACGTTTTAGTCGTTTTATGTTCTTTTAACGACTCACCATTTCCATTTATATTCCTTGTATTATATTGTCGTATGAGCTGTTTCGGAACATACGTTGTACATACTTTATTCATAATTAGTAATGTCAAATTTGAAGAATTGAAACTGAACACTTTTATAAAATGTTCAAATTCATTTAAATATTGAAAACATATATATATACAAAAAATCCAAGCAATGTTACAAAGGAGGATTATTACTGTGGAGATAGCACAGTGTCCCGAGCATAAGTCTAATTGACATAGGAAAAAGCAATGCTACAAGACGGTATTATGACAAAACGGTATATTCCTCTTTATTTGAATATGCAAGATAAGAATTGAAAATTTGTGTCTTGCATGACAATTCTAGAAAGGTCCTCAGTTAAACAATTGGTGATACTTCTATTGATATTAAATGCATGTGGTAGGTATCAAATATCATTTTATATATTGACCTTTTAATTTTCGAATTCTATTTATTTCTATTAAATGTTTGTTTGTATGCCTTCAACCCTTTCTGGATATAATTGTGCTCAATAAAGATATGCTATTGATATGAATTGTCGGAGTAAATATATACATAAACCGCTTGTTACATTACCTTTTATAACACCGATAGTTTTATACAATCTTCTCCTATTCCTGACGTGTTTAATCGGTGGGATAAAAATACATAATATCTTTAACCACTTCCCGGTGATTCAATTTCTATGTGGGAATTACCGCCCTTTTTTCTACAGTTATAGGAACGATAAACTAGAGAAGTCCCGAAATGACGTCTACGTAAACAAACTACATAGCAACGACATTTTCTTGAGGTTTTTGTCGAAAATCATAGGAGAAACAGATTCTCCTTCAATTTACTCGTGAGTTATGGAATTGCTTTTACCCTCAATAGTTAAATTTTAGATTTTAACACGCTCGTTAAAAGCACGCGTGTTGAAAATCGAAAATTTAACTATTGAGGGTGGAGAAATTCCATAACTCACTCGTACCTGAAGGAGAATCTATATTTACTTACTTACTAGGAATAAAATAAAAAATAGTGTTCATGTTAATAGAATTGAAAAGAAAAACATGAATTATATGTATAACCGCAAACATATATAAATATTAAATCTGTGTACAGTTTGAGATATATGTTAATCTCTTGGGTGATTGCCACTAAAAACAATACTTTGTAGTAAAAATAAAACTATTTGCGACAGAACAGATTATTTTTGTCAATAAAGCTACTTATCCAAAGCTCAGAACAGAATAGTGTGTTGTCTTGGTTGATCACTTTTATTTTTCAAATGTCAAAAATTATATTTGTTCCTTTGTACTTACTTCTCTACCACTATCTATTTGTTACTTACACCTGTATCACTTTCTCGCATATCCTAATTAACTGCAGGTGCCATGTACGAAGCAGGAATCGCTTACCCTTCCGCAGCACGTATTTGTGTAACTATGATTTACGTTGTTTAAATTTATGCTTAGGAATTCTTGTAAGTAAATTCAAGAAATACCAAAGGGATATTCGAAGGAGGGGAAAATCGAAACAATTGACAAACCCCGGAGATCATCGAAGACAAGACCAAAACAATACATGCACTACAATTAAAAACTAAAAAACATATGAAACACATGGACCCAACCAAAAAACCGGGGGTAGACTCAAGACACAAGAAGAAAAGATCTTAAGTAAGAAATAATATTTTAAAAAATTTGTGTGTGTATATGTATATATATATTATTTTTTTTTTAAATTAAATTAAAATTAAATTAAAAAAAACAATAAAATTAAAATTTAAAGAAAATATATATCCCAAAGAAACCCGAAACATTGAGGGAATAATGTACGCAATGTCAGGTTAGTAATACGATCCATACAATGAATGGGTGGGTAACATGATCAATTCTATAATAATTTTATAGAACTGTTCTAGACCATGACAGGTTAGAGCTATTCTAGACCATGACAGGTTAGAGCAGTCAGAATCGGTCAGGATTTTGTTCTAGAGCAGTCAGGATTCTATTCTAGAGCATGTCTAAAGCAGTCAGCAGAACTGCTCTAAGTTAACTTGGTGAGAGGTTATGTCTGCACCTAACAGTACTAGTCGGCCTTGGAATGTTTCGGTGTTCAACATTTTAGGCCTTGATCACAACTGATGAGTCGTAAATTGACGAAATCTGCACATCTTGAGAAGGTGGTACATATTTATTTTCGTAAAACCTTTTTGCACCTTTTATTTCAGGTTTTTCGCTTTTGAAGGTCGTTATCCACCGTTACGATTAAGAATTTAACAAAAAAATTTTTTAGTAGGGTCAATATTCAGTCTGGGTAATGAAAAATTTATTGTGTTGTTGACAGTAAGGAAAGGCAAGATATACAACACCGAAGCTGTAATCGATTAATATTTCATATTGAAATAACATCGGCTGAATTACAATAAACTCATAAATAATTTTGTTGTTGTTTTTTTCTCAATTCAACAATTTAAAAGTACAAGATTTTGATATAGAGTTAAAATACGAGTTGCAAAGAGAGGTTTAATTGAAGGCTTGGGTATTTTATTATTACTTGTACACAGAGAATAATACATGGTAAAATCTGTATCACATGCTGTATCAACCCGAGATACCAATATCAGCCAGAGTGCTTTGGCACGAGGGCTGATATTGGTCGCGGTTGATACACTTATTATACACTTTATCATATATTTAAACAGAGGACTTCAAATTTTTTTCAAAATGCCACAAATGAAATTGATTGGGGAAAATATTTTGTGAAAAAAATTGAAAAAATAGGGGGAGTTTGAAAAAAAGTAAAAAAATCGGGAAAAATATGTTTTTGAAATTTGACCCCCCCCCCCCCCCAAAAAAAAAAAACATACTAAAAATAAAATTGAAAAAAAAGCTATATGATAAAGGGTAAGCCATGCGATAAAAAGTATGCGATAAAGGGTAAGTCATGCTATAAAGGGTATGACGTCAAAGACTTCAGATACGGACCAACATCACGTGCTTTATAGTTTATCGTATATTCAAAACTCCTATATTTAGTATCAAATATATGATAAAACTAAATACAGTCAAACCTGCTTTAAAGGGCACCTCTATATTGCAAATCACTGTCTACAAAGAACTCGGTGAAAATGTCCCCGTTATGTACAAAAGTTGTAAAATTAACCTCTATATAAAGGGCACATTTCTTTGTTCCCATGGGTGCCCTTTATACACAGGTTTGACTGTATTCTTAAAATTTGCATATCTCGTGCATCAAAATTGGTATCATTGAATATTACTTTTAATCCTTTTGGGCTGTAATGCATTAGGAGTTACAGTGAGACAAAGATTAACACGTTTACATTGAAAGTGCCTTTGAAAAAACTTTTTAAAACATTTTTTTTCACTGCTATTATTTTTGGTATTCTACATATTTTATCGCGTTATCGAAGTCTCAGTAGCATTCCGAGAAAAACATTTTTGCACCTTTTATTTCACGTTTTTTTTTTCGTTTTTGAAGGTCGTTATTCATCGTCAGAATTAAGAATACCTATAAAGTAATTAATTAAACACAACGAGCTCAAGAGACAGAAAAAAAAACAATTGAAATATTGGAACTACCAGAAAAAAAAATGGGAATCAAACTAGGTTCTTCATTGATGTACTTGTTTCTTTGTTCTTTTTTTCAAATAAAATATTCAAAATTGAGGACAATAGGTTTCAGAAAAACAACCATATTTTTTTATGCTGACGTCTTTTTTTCAATTCTAACCACTTCTACAATCAATCTATGGATAAATAAGTATGCTTTGATTTTTTATTATGTTTATACATACATTGTAAAATCATAAATTACCTATTACGTCATTCATTCATACGTATTTCTGTACTTATACACGAGAACTTTTGATGTACATGGTTTTTGACGTTTCGTTCAATGCTAAATGAGATAAGCATAAAATAAAACCGATTGAATATGAAAACAAAAGAAAATATTTCAAATTATCAAAATTATTCTTTGTTATTGATTCCTCGAACACTCAAGTGACTACTGTATAAATTGCGGCATATTTCTCTGCAGAGAATTGAAAACTATTTCGAGAAACCATTTTGGTTATCGGTATTTCAGCTGCGCGCCGCTATCATTTGAAACAGAATCGATATGATTAGGGAGAATATATGCTTTCTGCTCCTCATACAGCTCTCTCACTGTGAAAGATAAACAAACTATACAAATTTGGCAAAAGTTACTTATAAAAGATACTATTGTACTTTATATAATGCATACATGTATTTAATGTTAAGTTGAATACATCAAGGTTTTTGTCATAAGTACACGGTTAACAGATCATAAGTACACGGTTAACATATCATAACTACCCGGTTAACAGATCACAAGTACACGGTTAACATATCATAAGTACACGGCTAACATATCATAACTACCCGGTTAACATATCATAAGTACATGGTTAACATATCATAAGTACACGGTTAACATATCATAAGTACACGGTTAACAGATCATAAGTACACGGTTAACATATCATAAGTACACGGTTAACATATCATAAGTACACGGTTAACAGATCATAAGTACACGGTTAACATATCATAAGTACACGGTTAACAGATCATAAGTACACGGTTAACAGATCATAAGTACACGGTTAACATATCATAAGTACACGGTTAACAGATCACAAGTACACGGTTAACAGATCAAAAGAACTTTCAAAGAATAGTTGAGAACAACCAAAAAGGTTAATCAATTATAAGATAACAAGATGAAAGAACAAATCCGAAAAACTATGCTGACTCTCTTTTGATTCTGTGTTTGTGTTTTGTGTTCTTTCATGTTTTTTCTTCTGAGGCTGGCTTTTATTGATTGGTATGACATTGTTGGCCTTTGTTATTATCTAAGGATGAAATTTGAAATTAAAAGGCAAGACCAGGATTTTGGCAAAATAAAAGGATCACTTTAGATGTGAAAAAGAAATGCAGGATCAGTGTCAATCAGGAACTTTTTTGATTTAAATGAAAATAAAAATTTAGGCCGTTAAAGCGGGCGAAAAAAATCCAGGACCAAAACCTCGGCGATAAAAATAAGCAGGATTTTATCCCAGCCCCCCCCCCCCCCCCCCTCCCCGTCAAATTTGTTCCTCCCTAAGCACGAAAATAAACACAGCACATAAAAATAAACACAACACATAAAAACATATGATTAACAGGGAATTAAAACGGGAGTTAATGTAGATGGTACTGGATAGTCAGCAATACATGTCACCTATAAGACACACGACGTGTAAAAGTCAAGTAAAATGTTATATTCTGTTATAGAGAAATCTATTCAGTTCTGATTTTTGACTTATTTTATATGATATTTATCTGTTAAGTTGTCGAAGTTAATCCCAATATACATACTGATCTTTTAATCTTAATAGAATTCTTTAATCCAAGGAATGAAAAATATAAGATCAAAAGGACAAAATTTATAAACAATAAGTATTGTAGCATTAAAATCTGGCATTTTAGTTTGTCCTTTGGATGTCTGCCATAATGCTTCAGAATACGGATTTATTTGTATAGATATGGTTTTATTAATATTGATAAGTCTAGTATGGAAAAATATGTTTTTCTTATTTTCAGAACTCTGAGGTTCTAAATTACTAATATTTTTCTGTTATAAGATTGCAAAGTATATGGAAAGGAATAGATCTTATTCACGCATAGCTCTGTTCTTATCAATCCGCTCTTCAATATTTTTATCTTTTTTGATTCCGAAAGAAGCAGGGCCATATTGTCCTGAATTTTATTTCATTTCTACGGCAAATTTCAAAAATTCACTTGATGCCTTTCAAAATCTCTCATTGCATATACTGATATGTGGTCTTGTAAGATTTGTTTATAATAACCAACAAATAAGTTAATAAGAAAAATTTCTACGTACATGTACCTGAATATCACTTCCGGAGACAGTTTTAGCACAATTGTGCCAAATTAACGTCTTTAAAACAGTTTTGAACAGGAAAGACACTATTTAGCAAAATTCAAAAATAATAGAAATACTAAGGGTTCATTCCTTGTATTGCACATGGTAGATCTCCTTAGTCGAAATTTGGCTTCCTATTTCGGTATTTTTGGTTATGAGTACTTCTTGTTTTAAAATAAGTTTGGTTTTTGGTCTTCCAAATGTTTCGGTTTTAATGCTGCTGATGAGAGGTAACTCCTTGAAATGCGTCGTATGCCGCATAGTATAAATTTACTATATCTAATATTAGTATCTTTGGATTGTTATTTTAGAACTTTTGCTGTAAATGGTTTTATTTATCTCCTTTCATGTGAAAGTGGAATAGCTTTGGTTCCATGTGTCCTTTTTGGCAATATTAAAAAAACTGATACAGAATGCTTGACAACTAACCCTATACACGACCTTCGCGGGTAGAAAATTTGAACTTATGAATGATTCAATATGAAATGATTATTTATTAACATAAAAATGCATATGATAAAGATTAGGTAAAGATTAAAGATAAAAAAAAATCGTTAAAAATTAGGTAAATGTTAAGATATAAAAAAAAATGTTCTTTTGAGTGAACGAGTGAAACAAATACCGGGGAAAGTGGCCCTTCTGCTTTCTGTACTTTAGTGGAAAAATGAATGTGCAGTGAATCAAAATTGTTATTAAAGAATGTTTATTCAATATAAAACGTAATTACTCCCTCATGCAAAGTTGGCCTCACATGGGCTTTGGCAGTCCTTTGTCTTCACGTTTGCATGGAATCTTTTGTTTTGCAATACTTTGATAATTTTCAGGCCGTTTCTCAAAGTTTTAAGGCATGTTGATGAAGGTTAATCCAGAAACCCTTTTCCTTTCTGCAGAATTCATGTCTTATTATATATCACCACATACTAGTACATGTAGTCCTACAATTACTTGAAAACTTTTGGGCTGTAAATGCGTTCGGAGTTCCAGTGAGACAAAGATTAACACGTTTACATTGAAAGTGCCTTTGAAGAAACTTTTTAAAACATTTTTTTAATGGTATTATTTTTAGTGTTCTACATATCTTATCGCGTTATCCAAGTCTCAATAGCATTCCAAGAAGGTGGTACATATTTATTTTCGTAAAACCTTTTTGAACTTTTTTCGTTTTTGAAGGTCGTTATTCAGCGTTAGAATTAAGAATACCTATAAAGTAATTAATTAAACACAAAGAGATCAAGAGACAGAAAAAAAAACAATTGAAATATGAACTACCAGAAAAAAAACTAGGTTCTTCATTGATGTACATGTTTCTTTGTTCTGTTATTCAAATAAAATATTCAAAATTGAGGACAATAGGTTTCAGAAAAACAACCATATTTTTTTTATGCTGACGTCTTTTTTTTTTTTCAATTCTAACCACTTCTACAATCCATCTATGGATACATAAGTGTGCTTTAATTTTTTATTATGTTTATACATGTATCGTAAAATTATAAATTAACTATTACGTCATTCATTCATACGTATTTCTGTACTTTCGATGTACATGGTTTTTGACGTATCGTTCGATGCTAAATGTGATAACCATAAAATAAAACCTTTTGAATATGAAAACAAAGAAAATATTTGAAATTATCAAAATTATTCTTTTCTTTCTTGTTGAAAATTGGATGTGAACGTATATATTATTGATATTTGCAAACCATTAGATATTCTTAGATAATACATAAGAAACACTCGAGTGACTACTGTATAAATTGCGGCACATTTCTCTGAAGAGAATTGAAAACTATTTCGAGAAACCATTTTGGTTATCCGTATTCCAGCTGCACGCCTCTATCATTTGATACAGAATCGATGTGATTAGGGAGAATATATGCTTTCTGCTCCTCATACAGCTCTCACTGTAAAAGATAAACAAACTATACAAATTTGGCAAAAATTACTTATAAAAGACACTAATATACTTTATATAATGTATACATGTATTTAATGTTAAGTTACATATATCAAGGTTTTTGTCATAAGTACACGGTTAACAGATCATAAGTACACGGTTAACATATCATAAGTACACGGTTAACAGATCATAAGTACACGGCTAACATATCATAAGTACACGGTTAACAGATCACAAGTACACGGTTAACAGATCAAAAGAACTTTCAAAGAATAGTTGAGAACAACCAAAAAGGTTAATCAATTATAAGATGACAAGATGAAAGGACAAGTCCGAAAAACTATGCTGACTCTTTTGATTCTATGTTTGTGTGTCTTGTTCTTTCATGTTTTTTCTTCTGCGGCTGGCTTTTATTGACTTATGACATTGTTGGCCTTTCTTATTATCTAAGGGAGCAACCATTTGATATTTAGGGAGGGATAGGGGGGGGCTAGGATGAAATTTGAAATTGAAAGGCAGGACCAGGATTTTGGCAAAAGAAGTGCAGGACCATTGTCAATCAGGAACTTTTTGGTTTAAATGAAAAAAAAAACATTTAGGCCGTAAAAGCGGCCGAAAGAAATCAAGGACCAAAACCTCGGCGAAAAAAATAAGAAGGATCAAACATTACAGCCGTCCCCCCGCCCCCCACCCCAACACAGCACATAAAAATAAACACAATACATAAAAACAGATGATTAACAGGGAATTAAAACGGGAGTTAATGCAGATGGTACGGGAGAGTAAGCAATACATGTCACCTATAAAACACACGACGTGTAAAAGTCCAGTAAAATGTTATATTCTGTAATAGAGAAATCTATTCAGTTCTGATTTTTTACTTGTTTTATATGGTATTTATCTGTTAAGTTGTCGAAGTTAATCCCTATATACATACTGATCTTTTAATCCTAATAGAATTCTTTAATCCAGTGAATGAAAAATATAAGATCAAAGGGACGAAATTTATAAACAATAAGTATCGTAGCAAAATCTGGCATATTAGTTTGTCCTTTGGATGTCTGCCATAATGCTTTAGAATACGGATTTATTTGTATAGATATGGTTTTATTAATATTGATAAGTCTAGTACGGAAAAACATGTTTTTCTTATTTTCAGAACTCTGAGGTTCTAAATTACTAATATTTTTTCTGTTATAAGATTGCAAAGTATATGGAGTAGATCTTATTCATGTATAGCTCTGTTCTTATCAATCCGCTCTTCAATATTTTTATTTTTTTTGATTCCGAAAGAAGCAGGGCCATATTCCCCTGATGCGTTTCAAAATCTCTCATTGCATAAACCGGTATGTGTTCTTGTAAAATTTGCTTATAATAACCAACAAATAAGTTAATAAAAAAATTTCTACGTACATATACCTGAATATCACTTTGGGAGACAGTTTAACACAATTTTGCCAAATTAACATATTTAAAACAGTTTTCAACGGGAAGGACACGTAGAACCAAAACGGATTTTTTGCTGTAAATGGTTTTATTTATCTCTTTTCATGTGAAAGTGGAATGGCTTTGGTTCCATGTGTCATTTTTGGCAATATTAAAAAAAAATGATAGAGAATGCTTGACAACTGACCCTACTATACACGACCTTCGCGGGTAGAAAATCTGAACTTATGAATGATTCAATACAAAATGTTTATTTTTTAACATAGAAATGCATATGATAAAAATTAGGTACAGGTTAAAGATATAAAAAAATCGTTAAAAATTAGGTAAATGTTAAGATATAAAAAAAAAATGTTCTTTTGAGTGAACGAATGAAACAAATACCGGGGAAAGTGGCCCTACTGCTTTCTGTACATTAGTGCTTCACAAGTTTGGAAAATGAACGTACAGTGAACCAAAATTGGTATTTAAGAATTCTTATTCAATATACAACGTAATTACTACCTCGTGCAAAGTTGTCCTCACCTGGGCTTTGGAACTCATTTTTCTTCACGTTTGCATGGAAAGTTTTGTTTTGCAATACTTTGATAATTTTCAGGTCGTTTCTCAAAGTTTTAACGCATGTTGATGAAGGTTAATCCAGAAACCCTTTTCCTTTCGGCAGAATTCATGTCTTATTATATATCACCACATACTAGTACATGTAATCCTACAATTGCTTAACTTCCAAACTTTAATTGAGCATTTGGTCTGAACAAAAAGTTTAAACGTGAACAACTGTATTTTGACTGAACCATCAGGCCTAGATCGTTGTGAACTTTACCAAAAAGACAAATTTTGAGTTATTTCCAACAACTGGAAAACTGACGGTAGTCTTAGTGTTAGTTTCCAGTTAATTGTCATTGAAGGTTCTTCCAGCTAGAATTTTACCTGGAACTCTGCTGAAAAAACTGGAAAATTCACTTTTGGCTGAGCTTTTTTGTTAGAACCTTCATGCTGGCATGGTTTTATGACTTAGAAATTTCACCTTGTGCAAAGATAAACTATGATAAACGCAGGATATCTGGTTACATTTTATGATATCATTTTTATATAGAAAATAATACATGGCAAAATCCGAATCACATGCAGCATCAACTCGAGATTTCAATATCAACCCGATGGCCTGTAGCCCGAAGGATAATATTGATCGAGGGATGATACCGCATTTGATACGAATTTTTACATGTTTTATACGCTTTATCATATTAACAGTGGCGAAGAATTTTTAGTCTGGTCACTTGCTTGACCAATTTCATTTGAAGGGGTTTGATAAAGTATAATGATATCGATATCATCACAGTAGAAAATACAGCTGACAATGTTCTTTCAGTATCGTATATGGAATTTTCCTTTATTTACTACTAAGCATATGATAAATTTGTATATTCTAAACATCTGTAAATTGATTTGTTACAGAAATTACCAGTATTTAGCAAAATTCAAAAATTATAGAAATACTAAGGGTTCATTCCTTGTATTGCACATGGTAGATCTCCTTAGCTGAAATTTGGCTTCCTATTTCGGTATTTTTGGTTGAGTACTTCTTGTTTAATATAAGTTTGGTTTTTGGTCTTCCAAATGTTTCGGTTTTAATGCTGCTGACGAGACGTAACTCCTTGAAATGCGTCGTATACAGCATAGTATAAATTTACTATATCTAATATTATTATCTTTGGATTTTTATTCTGTTAAAGCAGACTATAATGCCAAATCGACCAAAAAGGGTTAAAAAGGACATAGCTAAGCAAGGCAGAGATACTCCTTAAGTTACGAAAATAACTAAAATATTTTGGGTATCAACTTCGTGACCAGTATCGAATTACTAGCAAATGAAATGCTGTAAAACTACTAAAAATTTGTTAAAAGGTTTTATGGAATGCTGTTAGATTGACGTTTACCGATGTACAGTCTGCATAGTCTACATAGCGTTAGGAAATATAATCAGAGTTCAGCAAGTGTTTTATTGTTATAGGACTGTTATACTCATGTAGTGATTTTTCAAGTTTCGAGAAGGTTATTTTCTACTTGCGTTTTATTACTTTGAACTAGTGATACACATTTTTATAATGTATGCACTATTGTAAAGGATATAATTTTTCTATCATAAATACAATGATAAATTACCCATTAGATAGGTGTACTTTTCTCAGACTGTGGGGTTTCATTTCGTAAAACCCTTGTTTAAAATGTAAACTAACATTAAAAAAAAAACAATTTTCTTTCTGGATAAGCTTTTATTGAGCTTGATGCACCAACATTTCTCTTTTAATTTATTATATTTTCATCAGGGGATATTTTTCCCAGTCGTCAGACTTGTCTGACATGATTATTCATTGATTTGTTACAGAAATTACCAGTATATAGCAAAATTCAAAAATAATAGAAATACTAAGGGTTCATTCCTTGTATTGCACATGGTAGATCTCCTTGGCTGAAATTTTTTCTTCCAAATGTTTCGGTTTTAATGCTGCTGATGAGAGGTAACTCCTTGAAATGCGTCGTATACAGCATAGTATAAATTTACTGTATCTAATATGAGTATCTTTGGATTGTTATTTTATTTCTTTACCTTAATGATAAATGAAAATAAAAGTGATTACATATTGCTTTATATAGGAAGATAATAAGACAGAATTCACGACATTCTGCTAATTGTATTGATTACATAACAAATATTAATTCAGGATAAATGTCTGTCAGGAGAAACCGTTTTCTCTGTCCACTTTACGACAATTGTCGTAAATTATTTAAATCTTCAGCAAAACTAAATTCAATTTTATGAACCAAAACATTTATAATGGAAAGCTTTAATTCCAGTTTGGTTAACCCACTAATAATGGTGATTGGATTGGCTGAAGCTATAAATGAATTCATAATTTTAGGTTCTGCATAAACTTTGGGAATGTAAAGTTCATTCAAGCTTTCAAAACCATTCTTTTGTCCAGTGTTCTGTCTTTTGGGTTGCGTTGATTGATTGATATTTCATTGTTGGCCTTTTGTGTTATCCATTTTGTTGTTTATTCCGACGTTCAACGCACCATTTTATTTTTCAGATATGAGAATATGCAACATCTTTTACTAGCATGACTAGGTTTAATCTAATTTGATATATCTGCTATCTTAATGCTTCAGAAATAAGTATGTGGTATTGTGTGCTTTGTGGTTTGTAGTTTAGGCTGTGGGTGCTTGCTCATCATCGGATATATAACCCATATCATTCTGTTTTCATACATGATTATAATGTTTCAGCTATTAATATGTGGCATATTGTGGTTTTATGTTGTTGATGCTTGCTCATAGTCACATATATAACCCATATAATTCTGTTATCATACTTGATTACAATGTTTAAGCAATCGATATAGATTTTTTTGTTTTGTAGCTTTGTGCTGTGGGTTTCGGGCCATCGTGTAGAACTAGACGTTAGTAACTCTATCAACCATTCCATATTAATACAGCTTGTTTCTTGTTTCGTTTTCTTCTATCAAGAATAGAACCTAAAATAGTAATAACATATCGTTTTGACCGTTTTACTGTATCTAAAACAAAGTTGAAAATGCACTGTTTTGGTATGGAGAAATCATTTTCAGACGATTCTGAATAAATTGAATTAATCGAGTATGTTGCCAATAAATAAACTGATATCGTCACCACGTATCCTTGTCATTGCACGAAACAGATTTTAGTAAAGATTACAGAAATATTGTCAAATTAAGGGGGTACCCAACACTTTGACTAAAATAGAATTGGCTCGTTTAATTTTCATAAAATCTGACGAAATATTTACTTTGACCTGTTGACAAAAATATAAAAATTTCAAGAAATTTGAACCACACAATTTACGGGAACAATTTCATTGGATATATAGCAATTTGACAAACACTAATTTTTATCATTGAGAAGCTTGATTTCTCTTTACTAAAAGTATGTGATTAAAACGTTCAGCTGATTTTTAAAGAGTTAACTCCTTAGGTGTTCTGTACCCCCTTAAGTAATTACATGATTTTGTTCCAAAAGATTCCGAAATAAATTATCAATAATAACCAACTTTATAATGAATGGGCTTAATGTTTTCTTAGATTCAATATCTTGGATACCATGCTGGAGCACCTGAGTTCACTCCTGGTTTTTATAGGAGTTCGTGTTGTTCATTGTTTTTTAGTTTTCAGTGTTTATTTGTTGTGCTTGTGGTTGTTCATTTGTCTTCCCGGGTTTTGTCAGTCTAATGGATTACATTTTTTTGGATTGCTCATTAGATATATTTGTCCTCTTTATTGATAAAAGAACACCGTTTCCTATTTTTTACAGGTAATTTTGATATTACTTATGATAACTGCTAAAAGTCCAAAATTAAATAAATCTTTTAAAATTGTCAGTTCAAACTAATTAAAGAGAAGTCTTTTGATATTTCATATGTAATAGTTTCTTGATGTGAACTTTTCTTTCTTTTATAGAATTATTTTGCTTTTGAAGATGAAAAAAAACTTTCAATTTATTTCCATTTATAGTAAAATTATAAACAAATTTTCTTTCGATAATGTCATTTACAGTTTTGGTTTTAATTTGAATGACGTCATATTAGAATTTTTTTTTAATCTTTATGACATTGCACCCAAGTACTTTTGAAAGAACTTCCAAAACTTTAAATGCGCTATTGATTATTAGAAATATATAATCGTAGTTATTACCTACCGTAGATCTTACTGTATGATTAAAGCTTAAAATCAGTTTAAGGTTAATAGAGCTGATGAAATATGTATATTGATTAACTTTTTCGTTTATTTATTGATACTCTGACATGGCATTATATCGCTGGACATAACTACTCATGAATTACTCTTAGGCCATTCAGAGCTTGCGGCATGGTGTGGTTTTCCACTTGGTTTACCACTATTTAAGACCGTTGTGATCTTTGAGGTATTCCCTATTGGACTGGTTTGGTTATTAGATAAAAGTGTTAGTTACTGGCTGTTTCTGTATTGGCCCTGGTATATATTTTCTGTAAGCTGTATTTGCCCTTGCGTATGCCAACATAGAGACAGCCATACTATAGTATGAGATGTACAGATATGATACTTATCTATGTTGTTAAGATAAGAAACCATACAAAATATATTACGATTCCAATTTGAATTCACAAGATGTGCACATTTCATCGATTTACGACCCATCGGTTGTGTTCAAGACGTAAAATTTTGAAAGCCAGACCAATACCTTTAAATGTTGAAAAGCAAATCCGAGAACCAAAAATGACCAGAGTATGTCACATATTAAAATATACCAAAAGAAAGTCAGTCGATTCATGTCTGAAATGAGACTGTACCACAAAATGTATGAACAAAAATATACATACAAACACTGACAATGGTTCTTGACTTAAGTCAGGCACCTAAACTTGGGTATTGGTTCATGGTTATATAAACCTTGCGAGCACTCAACCCTCCTATCCGTGCTTGTGCTGAATATAGAAACTTTTCATACCCATTGTAATACCCATTGCATAGTCTACATAGCGTTAGGAAATATAATCAAAGTTCAGAACGTGTTTTATTGTTATAGGACTGTTATACTCATGTAGTGATTTTTCAAGTTTCGAGAAGGTTATTTTGTACTTGCGTTTTATTACTTTGAACTAGTGATACACATTTATAAAATACATTTATAAATGGATAGGCATAATGCAAATCTGTAATGTATTATTTATATCAACATGGACTTTACTATTAGCTTGGAATTCATTTTTGTCAGATTTCCAAACAACTTCCATTACAGAATAATTACTTGATTTAAATTTAAGATTACTATGAATGAAATGCTTTCTATTTCTGGCATTGGTCCAAACAAATTCCTAACAATGTCTTTTATTTTCAGATCCAGTCAAGACTGGTATTTGTCGGTATTTGTTTTGAAATGAATCAGCAGGATCACGTTATGCGTTATAATGTTATAATACTGTTATATATTTATATTTATTTGATGACGAAGTGGGCGTATTAAAATCGCAAGATAAAAATCATAACACAGTCAGGTGTTATAGAAATGTTATGTGTTATTACAAAAAGAAAAGGAAATGGCTAAAGTACATGAGAATAAAACTAATACTGGAAAATTATCACAAAATATAAGGTGAACAAAATATAATAATTCTTATAAATAAATTGTAATTTCAAAGTCATTGAAGAGTTGTCTTTATTTTCACTATTTGATAATATCTTGGTGTATGACCTATTGCATTTTTTGTTGAATGATCTCGTATTTCCATTTATGGTAAAATCATAAAGAAATACCTTCATTTACATTTTTCCTTAAAGAGTGACGCACAATCATTTTTTTTTCATCTTGTAGAATCTTGAGCTATGATGCTAGAGAAGAGTGAATGTTCTAGGTTTTTTTAACATCAGTAGCTGTAATAAAACAAATACACTACAAAACTGCATACATGTATAAGACAAGTAATATCTTTAGCTGTGTAGAAAAACTATATATAACCAACCAATGCAAAATTTGAAATATTCCTGCACTCAATGTAAAGACTACGAGTCTTCTTTGACGTTGTTTTGAAATAAAAGAGTAGTTGTGAGGAAAAAAAATTATAATTAAGAAAATCAAAGATGGCAATACCTAAAACTTATTATATTACCAGCATGCAATATCCAATCCTCCTTCGTTGAAAGTCTAAATTGCAACCATTTTTTTGTCAAAATGTACCAGGTTTGAGTACCAAAAAAAAAAAAACGTTTTAACCCCACCACTGTTCAGTGTCTGTACTTTCAATTCTGTTTATGTTTGTGTGTTGTGCTTTTTTATGTTTTTTATTTGTCAGGTGTTCTGTCTGACTTTTGATGGCGTTGGTTGATTGTATGTCATCATTGACCTATCCATTTATCCATTTTGTCGTATCAGTATTTGATTCCAGGGACATCTTATTCTCACCATAAAAATCAAATAGTTGTTATGTTAAATTGTTTTTATTAGAAATTTCAGAGATGCTGAAAACCTAGACAAGATTATACAAGACAGAAATGTAATACTACATGTAGTCATGTGAGAGGAAAAAATTCCAGATTCGTTCCCATCTAAAATATCTATATTAAATGGAAAAAAATATTATTGTTAATTGCTACTCAGCGTCAAAACATAAGAAAAACACAACGATTAACAACGTCGAATAATTCTTCGAGTTACTGTTCTCTGTAGATAGTTTTGTCTATAGCTTTTTGGTTGCAAGGACTTTATGTTTTAATTCAGAAGCCAACCTCTGCAAAAAGCTATTTTTGGAGTAGTTTCCAACTTCCGCAAGCATCTTATTGCTTTGTTAGTCCTTTATTGACATTTTCTTCAAAATAATGATATCATGCGCCTAAGTGCGATTTTAATTTTATAGTATGACCTAATCTTGCCTTGCCGTGCAGAATATCTGTGCATTCATATTCCATTTGAATGATTCACTAGCATTTTCTATGCAGAAAATTCCAGAAGGAATACCATACTAATCATTTTCTATATTTGGACACAACAATGGTGTCGTTATACCGTAAAGGGTAATGATAATCGCTAGAAATAGTATCAAGCAATATTACGTTTTGATAGGTTAAAATGGATTATTTCTTCATACAAAATTGATGTGCGGTCGAGGCAAAATATTAAGCAAACTATGGCTTTTTGATAACCTTGTCTCCACTTTAATGTTATAGTAAGGCCTTTAGGGAGCAACCATTTGATTTTTATTGGGGGGGGGCTTGGTTCGAATATTATCCTAGCCCCCCCCCCCACCCCCACCCCCACCCCTAAAAATCAAATGGTTGCTCTCAATAATCAATTTGTCATTTAAATTTAAATTCAAAATTCGAACATGTTTATGTCTTCAAATCGAACTGAATAAAGAATTGTTATCAATGACATCGTTGCAAATGTAACGAAAAATAAAAAATATTGCGAAAATATTGATATCATTCTACCATGGGCCAGGTTTTCGAAAGTATCGTAAGATTGATCATCAGACATATCTTATGACATTACTTGCGACTAAGTTATTATGGTCTTACGACCTATCGTATGATGTAAAACAAAGGTATCCTAAGACAATCATAGTTAGGACGATCGTATGACCATCGCAAGTCAGTAATGACAAATAATGAAATTTTAAATGATTTAACAAAGTATACAATTTAATTTTAAAAAAGTACATGTAACTAAAAGAAGAAAAATAAATAAAAAATAACGTTTAATTAATTTTAATTTAATAGCCTTTTAAAAATGATTTATGCGTATACGTTTATTGTACAGGTGTAACATGCATGTACAAGTAAATCAATTATGGAATGTGACAATCTATTAACATGGATCAATAAAACCATTGTAAAAGTTTATCGGTCTACTCTATTTTAATATGAATAAGAAATACCTAAGGTTCGAACATTCAAATTCCAGCTTAACGAATTATTTGTGCTTCTATACATATACGATCATTATAAGACCATCTTACGACACCTTCTTTTTTTTCATTTTCAATGACAGAACTTTCTCTAAAAAAATATCTATTGTATACGTCATGTACGTCGCAGGGGAATTTCGGTTTCTATACACGATGAATAGAGCTTCTCTACGTCTTCTTTGTTCTTTGTTAGACAGATATAAATGATAGAAAATCAACTAAATATTTTCTTATACCAATTTTGACTCGTTGAGTGTGTATGCATATTTCAATAATTTATTATTGAAAGGTTTGGTCATTAATTCTTCATTGTACTGACTTCTGAATTTTTATTATGGACAAGTTGTCTGAATGTGAAAATAATATATCATCATCATAATTAGGTAATAAGCATTTGATTTAATGGCGAGAGTGAGACGGAATTTAAAAAAAAAATTCCAGTCTCCCTAATTCGGTGAACAAAAAAACGGCTCTAAAATTTATGGACAACATACTTATTACTTATTTTTTTCTAAAATTTATGGTTTGTTTAGACTTGCCACAAATCTATGTGTAATATTTGATCCCTTCTTTACTTTTTTTACTATAAAGTGTACACATACTATTAATACTTAGACACTTCATTTATAATAAATACGGGAGGAAACTTACGTGCATTATTTTCATGGAACAATTTCTAGGCCTACATTAGGACTTGTGGTATGTCTAGGATTTGGGGGGAAACCTTGGATTGAATTTTACCTGGAATCAAATTAAATAGGATTTTTAGATAAAAACATTGCCGATGAAAGCGCTCCAAAAATCCAATACCTATTAATGCTGCAAAAATGAAATTTTAATGTTAGCGTTAAACGTAGTTATTGTACTGGTCATATTTTAATATTCAAGCATTTCTTGCTATTTATTTGAACACTGCGTGCATTACAGATAACTTTTTGCACAATTATTAAAAAATAAAAATACCAAGCTATAGGACATATACCGATAATTTACTATTTGTATTGTGTTGAACTGGCGACGATCCAATGTAAATCTAGAAACAAATTCGGTTAATGTGAAATTCTTATAAATAAATAACTAAGTTAATTATCTGTACGCTTATGTAATTACATAATTATGAAGGACGTCCTTTTGATGAATGTGTATTAATTATCAAACTATCTACTCATGCATAGCTCTATTCTTAGGTGGTTTTTTGAACCACCAAATATCTGGCATTTTAATCGATATTTCGGTTTGGTTCTTTTCACTTTTTCAACCATCAGTATAATGACAAGATAAACTTTGTTGAAATGGACACATAGAATACATCCTATTTACTATTAGAACCTGAAATTTTACCGTTTACTTATCTTTTACTATTTCAACGTAGCGGGTGCCATTGACAGAGCACGATAGTGCACATCCAATTAGGTGTCTGAAATTGTACCGTTTACTCATCTGTTTACTAATTCAACGTAGCGGGTGCCATTTTCAGGATACGATAATGCAAATCCAATTTGGTATCTGAAATTTTATTGTATACTCATCTGTTTACTATTTCAACATAGCGGACGCCTTTGACAGAGCACGATAATGCACATCCAATTTGATATCTGACATTTTACTGTTTAACTTACTAGTTTTTGTATACTATTTCAACGTAGCGGTTGCCACTGACAGAGCACGATAATGCAAACCATGCAATGGTATCTGAAATTTTATTGTTTACTATTTCAATATAAGGGGTGCCATTGATTGTTTTGTTTGTTTAGTTGGGGTTTTATGCCGTTTTCAGCGGCCAGTTTTTATTGGTGGAGGAAGCCGGAGTATCCGGAGAGAACCACCGACCTTCAGTAGGAAAATTGGCAATCCTTGACACATCGAACACATCCCGCCACAGGTGAGATTCGAACTCACAATCCCAGTGTTGACAGGCTAGCGAACTACCTAGACCACTCGGCCACTGAGGCCCATGGGGTGCCATTGAGATAGCACGATAATGAACTTAATGTCAGAATTGCTTTAGTTTTGTGTTATCATGTTTATCTTCGCCTATGTGTTGTATTTGCTGCATTTTTGCTGGCCAATAGAATTACAATAAAAAAATTTATAAATCCTTAAATTCCAAGATTTTACGTCCTGGATCAAATCAATATACCGCAACACCGGCAACAGAGTTCTCATTATTTATCATCCAATCATTCCTTTGTTCCTTACTAGTTCAATTGCATTACTTAGTGTCATTTCAACGAAAAAGTTTAGACATGATGTATAAACTCCTTTCTTGACGTCAAAACTATGAATTTCCTATACGGGTGTACATGTAAATGTTTAGCATTGGCATTGCTTTCAATAAATTTTATTGAAATCACGGGCAATTGAGGTTATTTTACGGACTTTATTATTGGTGAGTAAACTCAACTTTTCACTTACAAGCTTTACTTTTCCATCAGACCTTGACTTGGTTAGTATACAAAATTGCGCAACAATTTTATGACTTCAGAGTACTCGATCTATTAAGTTGAAGCTTGTAAGTGATATTGATGTACTTTCCGTACCTTTTTCTAGGAGAATAAAAACACAATGTTAATTCTAATGACTATCAGAGGTACAAAAAGCTTTTAATAAATTCTTTGATACCACATTGTGATGAACAAGATGTGCACATTGCGTCGATTTACGACTCATCAGTTGTTCTCAAGGCCTAAAATGTTGAAAACCAAAACAGCAATCCAAAAGGTTGAAGAGCAAATTCAACAAGGACAAAATGACCAAAAGGGGTAAAGCCAAAACCATCTAAAGACAGAGCTATGCACGAGGGAGATACTTCTTAGATTTTATAAATTTTGCACTTTTGTAACATTACATTTTAAGTATCAATTTTGGGCTAGTATCGAAATACAAGCAACTGAACTAGCGACACTGTATTTCTCTGTATCCTCATATAATATATAGATATATAGCTAATGACATAAAACAAAACCATTAATTACAAACTGTTGTTAGGTATTATATTGTTAGATTTTTCATTTTGTAAATTAGAAATTTCTATAATATCCAGATATATTTTGCAATGTCTAATTTACAAAATGAGAAATATAACAAAATCAAAGCCTCAGACGTACATTGTATTTGATGTTTTATCGCTGGTTTTCAGGCCTTTTTTACTATTTCTAAATCTTTCTATTCACATTCCGGACAGAAATAGAACGTTATAGAAGCCGTATTAAACATGTTTCTATATCTGTGTGTGAAATTCAGCTAATGCTTCTCTCATGTCTGTTCTGTCCTAATGAAAATAACAATATAAAGCTATAAATAGCATCAAACAGAATTCTTTCTCTGAATGAAATGTTCACTTGTTTTTTGTTATTTTTATAGACTTAATTTTTGCGTTTCGAATAATAATGTAATGAGCTCGGTACAAAATGTACATTGCATTCAATCTGCATATCTTGATTAAAATTTACCTAATATGATTATGGCCGAAACGTTGGAAATTCAGTATAACCAACAGGGGAGATAACTTTAAATAAATCAACATAGTTAAGTTAACATTATTATCAATTAGCTTGCATGTTGTGGATTGCTTAGATTTACGTTCATACAATCTTTGAAACAATGACAAAAGGCCAGTCGTAATTACATGATATATGTTCGAACCATTTAAACCAATTCTAAGGAAATGGATAATAAACGATTTATACCGAAATGTGTAAAAATGAAAGTGTACACGTGATACATGCACGTTATCACAAGAATAGTTGTAATACAAAATCTCTCTATACAAGTGAGTTTAATAAAAGTTTTATAAATAACAAATGACATTTTGTCAGTAAATCCAAATCAACACACGACATACAATAACACGTTATTTGCGAAATTAATGAATGAAATTGTTTTGTTTGATCCACCTAAATAATTTAAATACCATGTAATGAATGGAATTCTTTTATCAGTCCAACTAAATAACAAGTGGTTGCTTAATATATAAATCTTACAAATGATTAAGTAAGGTCACGACCAAAACTATATTACGTGTAATTTTAGATCAGATTATTAAAAACTCAAGGTGCAGAAAAAGGAGAATCTATGGCAAGCCGTTTTACTATTTATTCTAACTTCAAGATATCTAATAAACTTTATAAGATATCTCATATAATTTATAAGATATATTATATAGTTTATAAGATATCTCATATAATTTATAAGATATCTCATATAATTTTCGTTATCAGATATCTTATAAATTATATGAGATATCTTATAAACTATATGAGATATCTTATAAACTATTTGAGATATCTTATAAACTTATAAGATATCTTGATATCTTGAGCACCAAACGACCAAACAAGGATATAATCTTACAATTGTTAAGGGAGAAATCATTTGAATTTTAGGGAGAGGGCAAAGAGGTGATGTTGTATCCTGAATAAGTCGAGGATTTTATTATATATAATATTAAGCTAATCCAAATGTACTAGTTATCAAAGTAATTGTATCTCATTGTAGAAATGTTCAAAGATTGTTAAAATTATTATGAATAAATTCGATTCAGCTCTAATTATTTTTTAGGAAAATCCTACTGAAATCAGCTTGCGTTTGGGTTTTCTCCGTTATGCAAAGACTGTTCCATATTGAGATGAATCATTACGTTGTGAAAAAATATCTTCCCATTATAGTTCAAATTGGGTGACTCAATCATTGTTTTGCAATTATAAAATAATGAAATGACTAACTAGAGTGTCTGGCTGGATATGTTGTGCTCCTTTGAGAGTAAATACCATATAAAGCTGCTTATATCTTTAATTATTAAGTCTGGAAATAATTCAAAATAGCTCGGAAAAAAATTAAACGATTTGCAAGAAGCAATCTCTGTTCCTGTATTGGAAAACATTTTCATTTTATTACAGATTGTCAAAAAAAGTTCTTACGGCACCACTTTCGATGCACTTTATATTCATATTTAAGCAAATGGGTCTTTTTGCACGGCTCAGTGGGTAAAAAGAGAAAATTTTAAACAAATCCGAAACACATGCAGAACAGTGTAAAGCAGATTAAACAAAGGCGCTAATTAAATGTAGCTTTGCTTGACATTGTGTGCACGTTTATCATTGTAGGGAATTTCATCAAGAATGAGTCCAACTTATCACTTTTTCCATATACATGTATCAATAATCTAAAATTGCCAAAAAAGCTTAAGCTGAAAAGCATATAGATTGATACTTTAAATTTTCCGTTACAAAACTTTTGAATTTTCTGAAATCTAAGGATAAGCTTTTCCCATTCTCAGTGTGGAAATTCGGGTATTAAATTTAGATTTCAAATCACATAATATGGATTATAATGATTCAAACTTAATTAATTTTAACTTTATTGTCCAGTGCCTAGTAGCAACTTACCATTAACAATTCCTATTAATGACTCACCAATATTGTTTTATCTGGAAAATACCAGATAGAAATAGAACATCAAAGAACAGACTCACGTTTCCATATATAGATAGACTAAATATGTCCTAATTAAATAACAAAGCATTCCCCTTTAATATAAATATGAAGGTCATGTCGCAGGCGCTTGGAGCATGGACACAGGCGCCTCTTCCCTCCTAACGACGAACGTTAAATGAAGGAAAATAAAATGAAATAAAATAGATTAAGCCCCCTTTACACTTGTCGAAGACTGTGCTACGCTCTCCACGACCTCTACGATCGCCAAGTTCGCAGCAGGGTCGTGGAAAAATTGGAAAAACCATCTTCAGTGTAAAGGTATTCACGACACCCCTACTCTTACCATACGATCAAAATACGTTTTTTCGATAATCTTTCACGTTGCTACTACGCTCTCTTACGTTTTCGCTACGATGCCTGCGTTTGTGGTACGTTCAAGCTACGACAATAACACGATCACACGACGCCCTTAGGCCGATGTTGTACGACCTCTCACGATTGTGACACGACATCGAAACGCGCTTGAAGATAGTAATACGTTGTTACTACGCTGCTACCACGAGTATTACGACCTTGCTACGTTGTTCTCACGATCTAGCCACGATCAGCAAATAAACTATATAGGACAATTTCTTGCTTGAAAGTATATTAGTTCTCACTACGATGTCTCACTTCGATGTCACTACGATGTCTCTGCGCTTCCTCTACGACCAGCAAATAAACTATATAAAAGGACAATTTCTTGCTTGAATGTATATTAGTTCTCACTACGATGTCTCACTACGATCTCACTAGGAAGTCTCTGCGCTTCCTCTACGACAGCGGTACGATGTCTGTACGATCAAAAGTAGCGACGACCTCGTTTGAGCATGTTCAAAACAGTCGTGGCACCTGGAGAGTCTACTACGACCTATCACGCGCAATGCCGACCACACTACGCTACTTGAAGACCTCAGTACGACCCCACTAAGATGTTCCACGATCAAAACATTTTTTATGGTCGTATTGCAGTCTTCGTTCAGTGTAAAGGAGGCTTTAGCTAAAAATAATAGTGACAAAAAAAAGATGGTGGGTGCCTGTATCCATGCGCCCATGGTTCATATATATGGATATTGGGTTAGTTTAAATAGTTAGGCAAAATAACCAAAATTGCATTCTATAAACATTTCTTAATTTTGTGTCGAATGCAGCACATCTTATTAAATCACAGTTTTAGTTAGAGTCTCGTTTGTTCTGTTTGCGCTTTTCAAAATTTGATATTGTAAAATATAGTTTTTTTTAAACTAGGAAGTATCTCTACGAGTTACTGGTCAATTTAGTTTATCTTAAAACAAAAATAATAGGAAAATAGTTAACAGGCTACGTTTTGTTTTCATTAGTTTGCGATAGAGATAGAGAGAGCGTCTGCATGCAAACCATGAGAAATGGGTAGAAACCTGGTTTGCTGTAGACGGCACATTATTTTTTAGATTTACTTTATTTATCTATTTATTTAATTTTGAGAATTTGTGTTATTATGTTGTGGGTTCTGTAATATTTTATTTGATTTTACAATGTATATACGTATTTGTAACTGTTTGTTTAAAAAATATATATTTTTTTACTGATTATTTCAACACTTTCAAAATAAAGTGATACTGCCTACATACATGGAGGTGAAAACTCATCGGGGATTTGAAACAATACAAAACAATAAAATTGTTGCTTCATAATGCTTATTTAAAATTCTATGCATTTATTTATTTATGAAAATTTTATTTTGTTTTATATTCTGTAATGTTTGATTTAAAAAAAAATGCATTTCTATCTTTTTATTTTAAAACGTTATTATTTATACAGATTATTTCTACACCTTCAAAATAAAGTGATACCCATTTACAAAACTAATGCCTACATACATTTGTACATGTAGGTGAAAGCCCGTCGGGAATTTGTAACAACGCAATGTATCATGTCGTTTTTGTTTTAATATTCTGTATTTACACGGTTGTTACAAGGAACAATAGAATTTTTCAAAAACATGAAAAGACAACGTAGAGCAGTCAATCAAAAATTATAAATTTTTAATATTTCTCCTGATATAGTGTTTTCAGTAAATATTTCAACGTTGTTAAAATAGAAAAGCAAAATAAAATAGCTATTAAATTAGTTAATACCAACAAACATCCCAAATAACGATGAATCATTACGTCTGCTGCCAAATATGGAAAAGATTTCTATCACTACAAAAATGTGACTCAAGTGTTGTTTTGCTGTAGCAGAACAACGATATGACTAAGTGTTATGTCTGGAAGGAAGTCTGTTTGTATATATGAATGAATGAAATCATACATGTAGCTTACGTTTTTCGTAAATAGTTTGGAGATGCATGTTGAAAGAAAGAATGACAAGCACGATTCATTTTTCATTACCTAATACAAATATGTAAGTGAAAAATTAAAACGTATACTAGTAGAATTCGTTCGACCATTGAGCCTAGTTTTCCCTTTTTCAGCACGATGAAATTAAATCAGAGTCATACAAGACAGTACCCTTGATGTATTTCCTGAATGTATGTACTGTTTTCGTTATTATTTGTTGTAAGTGCTGTTACACAGTTCTTCTTCAAGTTTATTGTTTTGTGTTACGTAGCTAAAATGAAAAATAAAACATTCTCTTTTAATACTGTTTCAAACTTGTCAATGTTCTTCCTTGCCCGACATATAATCAAACGGTTGCTCAATATGCATTACTAACAGTAAATGTATTGTACAGCAAATCTTGTTTTGGAGAATATTTATTGCTGCTACAGACTGGATGTCCGTACATTGTGATATAGATTCTGAAAATATTCAAAGTATTATCAGGTCATCTGCTTGCATCTTGTTACTCTCGTGAATTTTTTTACTTCAGGATTTACTGTTACAAGACTTAAAAACTGCTTAGAAATAAGGGAGTATTAATATCTATGAAACGTTCAATATACGTGATCAGCATAATTTCCCCAAAATTATGAGAATATAGTACAATAGGTTAGATTGTAAAAAATTATGTAATATAACTTATTTATTATTTTCAAAGGTAATAGTTTGCTACAAAACGCAAAAACTATCTGTTAGGATACGTGTAAATTATTTTGGGGTTTGACGCAACATTACATTACATAACAATCACATGATAACAATTACCTTTTTTCCTTATTTTTTTCTTTCTCCAAAATTAAAGGGAGTTTCCCGTTAATCTGCAAAACAAATCTAAACATTTCAGTCCGAGTGAGTCTGCTTTTAACCTGGGGAATTTTAAACCCTACTTTTTACAGACTTTCAAAATTTATCAACTGAAAATTGTAATACAAGTACCTAAAGGAATCGAAAGCAATGGCTACAGAGAGTACCATTTTAAGGTCATTGCACAGACATTCGTACTATCGATGTTGTGATCACTGTGTGATTCAAACGTTGTTTAAATATAACAAACCCAGAAACCAAACCGAGAAAGACAAAATAACGAGAAACATTATTATATCTCACCCCCAACATCGTTATACAAGGGAATAAATAAATAACCAATCCTAATGTCTATACGTGTAGTTTCCTTGATAGCATTTCCTTTCTTGCAAGTTTTAGTTCCGACTGTTTCGACTGCAACGCATCAATACAAATCAATAGACGGATTGATTAGGCCCTTCGATTAGATTGTTGTAAAATTCGATAAAAAATTACACACGAACTTTTTTGGTAAACCCTCCAGTCACCGAAAAGCTGCCACATATCAGTGTAAAAGGTGTCCGCTTCAAAAATTTAAAAGCTACTTATTACAATCACTAGCGGTTCCATAATTCAATAATTTACATAAATTGTTCTCATCATCACTGACATTAGACAGTTTTGTTGTGTTTAGCTATTATATAAACAAAAAGGAACAATGTATCTAAGAGCAATTTAATTTGATGAATGTAACAAATAATAAACTCGGATACCAAATGCCTGTGGTACAATATGCATTTATTAAGAGAGCAACCATTTGATTTTTATGGGGGGAGGGAGGGGGGGGGGGGGCTAGGATCAAATTTAAAATAAAAAGGCAGGACCAGGATTTTGCAAAAATAAAATGACAGGAAAACTTTAGGTGTGAAAAAAAAATGCAGGATTGTGTCAATCAGGAAAGTTATCAAGGGTTTAAATGAAAATAAAGATTTAGGCCCCAAATATAAAACTCAGGACCACAATTTCGACCAAAAAAGTAGGCAGGATAAAAAAAATTTATCCTAGCCCCCCATAAAAATCAAATGGTTGCTCCCTAAATAACCTTCAAAACTTTGGAATGCCAAAAATAAGCAAACTATTGTGAGCAACAGGTTGAAACGTACCTAACAGAGTTGTCATATGTTAGGTATGATCCACGTTGTTTGAGGAAGTTTGAATACTAAATCAAAATGTATGTTTTATAAAAGGCAATAACCACTTATCCATACGACCATCTGAGTTCAACCCCGGGGCCAGGTTTTCGAAGATGTCTTATGTCTACGACATATCGTAAGATGGTCTTACTACGTGTCGCAGTTATAAAATGTGTTTTCGAAAGGGTCGCAACTTGTGACATGTCACAAAATTTGTCACAAAGTTACGACAACAAAGAAGGTGTCGTAAGATGGTCTTATAATGATTGTATATGTATAGAAGCGGGAATTTGAATGTTCGAACCCTAGGTATTTCTTATTCATATTAAAAACAGTAGACTGATAAACTTTACAATGGTTTTATTGATCCATGTTAATAGATTTGTCACATTCCATAATTGATTTACTTGTGCATGCATGTTACACATGTACAGTAAACGTATACGTATTAATCATTTTTAAAAGGCTATTAAATTAAAATTAATTAAACGTTATTTTTTTATTTATTTTTTCTTCTTTTAGTTACATGTATTTTTTAAAAATTAAATTGCATACTTTGTTAAATCATTTAAAATTTCATTTTTTGTCATTACTGACTCGCGATGGTCATACGATCGTCGTAACTATGATTGTCTTAGGATACCTTTGTTTTATATCATACGATAGGTCGCAAGTAATGTCATAAGATATGTCTTATGATCAATCTTACGATACTTTCGAAAACCTGGCCCTCCGGTTTTTGTTAGGATCCATGTTGCTCATATCATTGTTTAGTTTTTGTGTTTTCTTCTCGTCGTTAAATGGCCCTTCGGATTTTCCTGACCCTGACTTATTAATTCGAAATTTAAACACGAGTATCTAAACTGAAGGAATGAATCTCGGATGATACTCTGAGCAGCAGCGATATTTTCGCATTAAATATAGAATTAAATCAAGTAAATTGCATGCGCATTTCGCAAGATTCAATGTTCAAATCTATATTATCATTCAGTGACGTCAACTTTTGTACACGAAACTTGAAAATTATTCTATAATTTTGTCTATTTCATTTTTGAAAAAAATTTCAGAAGATCATTTGGTGGTATTTCGAAATTGGTGTGAATTTGCTTAAGATGTATAAAACAGGGTCTGGGCTTCGCTTTATAATTGTAAAACATGGTCTGGTGTAAAACATGGATTTATTCCTACATTGATGATACAGCGAACGATCAGACAATTAGTATATTTGAATGATAAGGTCACAGATTTTAAATTCCATACCACACAAAATGTTATTACGGTAGTGATAAAAACAAAGATTTTAGTGATTCTGGCGTGTTTTAAAATATGCTGATTTTTTTTAAGTATACGGTATAATTAATTGAAAATTATGTCACATGACATTTATGTTTTTTTAATTCTTTGAAAGTGGAAGGGAAAGTCCCTAGACCTATCATAGTCAAGAATATCACTTCTTAGGATATGTTTAAATAATGTTGTTTTTTTAAATGATGGAATGGGAGATTAATGGGAATTAATCTGTTAAAAAGGGGGAAAAATATCTATATCTAATTTTTCTATGTGCACGTTATAAAAAATGTCAGAAAAAAAACAGATTTAGAATTTGAAGAGAACATTTCTTTTAATAGTTACACAGGAAATAATTTGCTGATTTAATGAATGTAACTAATTAATGATTATGGTAGACTAAAAAGTTATTAATTTTTCCATTTTCCTTTTAAGTGTTCCATAAGCTTGAAAATTATATGAACAGAAAATGATATGGAAAATGAGTGACTGAAAAAATGCCCGTCAATTAATTTTAATAATAGACAAAAAAACCAAAGCACTAAATTCCGTACTAATTACAATCATCACATGTCCCCCTCCCCAGCCCCTCACCAGCCTCACCAAACGAACGTTAAGAATTATAAATTAAAAAGAAAATCTTCATCTGGGTATTTTATTAAACTTACAAATTTCCCGTGTGATGTTTACTCAGATTTGGAGCATAACTTATTCTACAACAACGAAAAGTGGTCATTTGACAATCCTATGGTCGTTTTTTGAACCATTTTGTATTTCAAAGAATAAAGAACTAGAACCCGAATTATGCTGAAGTATACATAAATTGATCTGTCAATTACTATAAACAATACCTCTTTACAAAAACAATTGTAAAAGAGAGTTGAATTAAGTGATATTTTTTTCAGTTAAATTGGTGTAAGGGAGATAAGTCTATTCTATAACAGATCTTTAATCATCTGATTCGAAATTCCCCAGTCTCTTCATTGGTATTTATCGTCCTCTTCAAGTTTAGATCCCCATTCAGCTAAAAATGTATGCGACATAACGAAGTTTCACGTGACAAACTTATTAGTAAGTTTCTTTGGTAGACAAGAGATTACAACTGGAATTACAGGATTTTGAATGACTCTAAAATGCAGATTTAGAATGTGGTGGAGATAAACTTGAATAGTGCTTTTATTGTCCATATCTTAAAGTTTCAGGGAAAACAAATTGGAATTTCCAGCCTGCAGACTGCAACAAAAATATCAAAACATTTTAAATGAATTGATTAAAACCTAATGAATACTTAACTGTTCCACGTAAAGATTTTAAATTTTTATTGATTTGTTTGTTTGTTTAGTTGGGGTTTTACGCCGTTTTCAGCACATTTTGGCTATTTAGCGGCGGCGTGTGTTTATTGGTGGAGGAAGCCGGAGTACCCGGAGAGAACCACCGACCTTCGGTAGGAAAATTGGCAATCCTTGTCAATTTAGATCGGAATCGAACACACCCCGCCACAGGTGGGATTCGAACTCAACCTCAGTGTTGACAAGCTAGTGATCATTAGTAGTCATGACGAACTACCTAGACCACTCGGCCACCGAGGCCCCCTTTTTTTTTTTTTTTTAAAGTTAAAAACAGCTTTTCACCCAACAATTTTAATGATATTTAATTTTGGGTGAAAAGGAAATTTTTTAAATTGAGAATATGACACTGGTCCGATGTCCAAACCCCATGCAAAAGTTTTAAAATGGACCATCTGAGGACAATTCCATCAAAATTTGTTCCAATTGCCAAAGTAGTTTGAGAAATTCTTAAATATTTCTTTTGGCCGTTTTTTTTTTTTGTTTTTTGAAATATTTAAAAAAAAAATAAAAACACGGTAAAGGTGACCATATTAGTTTACTGTGTGTCTTTTATCAACATGCAAGGTGTTGTTTTTTTTAATTTAAGTGAACAGTGTTACACTAGCTTTTGTTTCCAGTAGTCGTAATGAATTATTGTCTTTTCATCTGATGAGATTCTTTTTTTTTTTGGTTAGAATTAATTTTCCAATTTTCGTGTCGATTTCACTGATTCTTGCATCATATATGGCGTCACAACAAACAAATGTGATGTTGCAGGTTATGTGCAAGTTCTGTTTCTAAAAGTTTGATCCATGACATATATTTACCATTTATTTACGATTAAAGAATATTCATTATTCATTATTACGATGCGCGGATTGATACAGGGGTAAATCGGTTAGAGTATATTAAGTATTGTCAAGAAATACCGAAGGGATATTCGAAGGAGGTAACAACTGACAAACTCAAGGAGAACAATGAAGACAAGACCAAAACAATACATGCACTATAATTAAAAACTAAAAACATATGAACAACATCGAAACCAGGGGTAGAGTCAGTTGCTCCGGAAGAGTAAGCAGTCTCTGCTCCCAGCAGGACACCCGCCATGCTGCCCATGTCAAATCGGGTTTGAGGAAGGGATATCAAGAGAAAAGGTCCATTTTCATTTGGGAAACGGTTTTTTCATACCTGTCAACTAAGTCACGATGACGCCCATAAAACTTTAATAAGGATAACTTCAACTTAGGAGCAAAGTACCCTGTCAGGAGCCGGGCTCTGTCCAGGAAGTCATTGTATATGTCACAAGCTCTGGAATAACGTATGAGTTGTGAAATATATACTCCATGCGCCGGCGCTTCTGAAAAGGAAATTCAGCGGTTTTTTTACTGTCGAAATGACAGGTTTATTTACAATTAAATTATGAATATAAAATATTTATTTGTATTTTTTCTTTTGTAGATTTCTTCTGATTTGACAGCATTACCCACCAGAACAATTCCTCCAATTTTTTTTTATAGGTGTGGTTTTAGCAGACCTTTAAAGAAAAGTCTATTGTGACAAACTATGATAATCAACGTACCACATGTAAAAACAATAACTTAAATTCTTTTAACTCAAAAACTGTAAAAGATAGAAGACATTTGTTGGAATACTACTGAAAACACTCATCAAGATGAATTAAAAGAAAAAATCCCCATTAAAATTGGATGAAAAATACAATTTTTAGGTGTTCTGCAAAATGGCTAATTTTGGCCCCTTTAATCCCTTTTATCTCTGCAACGACAAAGTAACACAAAATTGCATTGAGTAACTTTTATTGTATTTCTTATGTTGAACCATTTAAAAAAAAGCATCAAAATCAGATATAAATAAAAAAGTTTCAAAAATTATGGCATGTCTGTTTTTCAGCCACTTATATCTCTAAAATTGTAAGATATACAGCAAAAAGGATTATAGAAAGTTTTTTCTATTTTTATCAGGGAACATTATGAACCAAAAAATCATAAAAATTGGATAAAAATTTTAAAAGTTTACATCAAAATTATCAAAACAACCTTTTTGATCCCCAGAAAAAAACAGGAGGGGCCAGTTCCAACCTGTATTTCTTATCAGGGACCATTGTTGCAAAGTATTATAAGGATTTATTCAATAGAAAAATAGTAAATGACCGGACACCTAACTCACTGTTTAAGGATGCTGACAAAACAAATCAAATATTGAATTTTTTCTCTCTGTTGTAACTTTAAGATGAAGAACAGCAACAAAGCACTGATCCTTTGCTTAAACTTAAGTGAGTAAAATCCAATGATGGTCAAGTCTGGTCAATTCCAGAAGGACATATCCATAAGAACTGATACACTATATAAAATTTCTCCTTTCATACAATGGATACAAAATAGCAAATGAATGTAGAACAGACAAATAAAATTGTTATCATTTAATGATATACTTTTACAGTACACATATTACTATTTACATGAATACAAAATTAGCACTATTGGCAATAATGACTAGTTATGAACTGAGGAAATTCTCTATATCAGCAAAAGGGAGATAATTTTTATTTCCATATGAACTGGTATATGCAGTGAAGAGTTATCTGCCCCTTTGTCTTAAATGGTATTTTTGTACATGTATATGAGATCAATTTACAAGAGTTTCGGAATCAAGATGACCCTATTACAAACACTTTTACAAATTGAAATAAATGCAGGCTACAACCAATATTACATTTTGTGAAAATGGTTGGGAAAAAAAAACAATGACAATACAAAAACAATATAGGGAATGAATCCAACATTCTATGGAAGTTTTCCTGTCAAAAGATTTTCAAGTTTCATTGCATATATTTTGGGGGAAAAAAAGATAGATTCCTAAAATTCAAGGAAAATCAACCCCTGTAAAAGAGACTTGCCCTCAACCATTAACAAAAATTTCTTATCCACGTCATTAACTAGTGAAGTCTGTTTCTAGAAAACCAACAGAGAAAGTCCCTGAATCCTGTAATGAAGGATTTACAAAAACCTTCAGAAATGGTATGTTTAAGACAATTGCTTGATCAGCAGAAATATTTAAAAAAATAAAAATATTTTCTTGTTCTTACATTTCAGTAAACACACAATATATACAATCAGAACTTATCAGGTTACTTGAACACCTTGGGTATCCCAAACTATCATCAGGAATAATATTTATATACTTCATGCAGTAACTGACATTAAATTCAACAGCTTTAGTGAACTGCAATGGAAGTGTTAGGATATATGATCTTAAGGATGATTGCTGGTCTAATAGGAAATGTATAGGATTTTAAATAGGTGTTTCAGTTTGAGAGAACATATGAATAGTAAACAAATAAGCAAAAAAAAAAAATATAGGTTCATGTGCTCATTTTAGAGCTATAAACCCTTGAAAATTTGCAGGAAATAGGTTTTCTCTGGATTTTTCATTGTCTTTGCATTGGCAACTTCAGTCTCTCAAAAATGTATGAAAAAATAAAAAGAATTTCATAAAATTTTGTCAAATACCTCTAAGGTATATATGATTGAATTATAAAAGAAAAAGTGGGGGTTCATGGGCAAAAAATTTAATGTTTAAGAAATGGATAAAACCCGAGGATTCTGAAAATCAGACAAAAAGACCAAAACATGACCAGTGGGCATCCTTAAGTACTCCTCAATTAACAAAACACATTTTATGCTAGTTGCCATTTTCTACATTTGAATGACAATGCGTATGAACATGAAATTCCATTCAATTTACAGCAGACATAAAATATTTCCACTTCTGTATTTATTTACAGCATATTTATCATTTGTAAATAAAAAAATAAGAATAATGACTAGCCTGCCATTATACAATTAAATATAAAAATACAATACGAATTGCAATTTCATTTTTGATAAAATAAAAATATATATAATAACTTTTCAACAATCCGATCACTGTCAAATTTGAAAAAGAAAGAATTTTTTAGATGGAACATAGTGTTACATTAAATAACAAACTTTGTGATGTTAAATGTTACTTGATTGGCTAAATTATTTTGAGAACCATTGTTTATATTGCATGAATATGCAGAAAGTTATGCCTCCTTGCGGTTTTGCTTTTATTGTTTGTTTAGTTAAGGTTTTACACCGTTTACAGCACATTTGGCTACTTCGCGCCAGTCAGTTTTTATTGGTGGGGGGAGGGGGGAGGGGGCCGAAATACCCAGAGAGAAACATGACCTTCGGTAGGAAAATTGGCATTCCTTGTCAATTTAGATCGGAGTCGAACACACACTGCTACAGGTGAGAGTCGTGACGAACTACCTAGACCACTCGGCCACCGAGGCCCCAAGTTTTGCTTTTATACAATTTCGTCTTTTTGTATGAATGAAAAAATGAAAGCACCACAATTGCCAATAAGTTAATAATTGCAAGGTTGGTTTTAAATGATTGTATAACTTTGTTTCAAAAATTAATTTTTTATAATTACAAAAACAATACTGTGGAGAACAAGTTTAAAAACATTCTTTAAAAAAATTACATGGTATTATTGCTGGTATATTTCTGAGTTACCAGTGGAAAAAAGAACTGCTTTTTAGTAGTTCCAACTTTAATTTTAATATAACCCATTTTGTTTGCAAAGGGAGTCAACTCAAAGAGATGAATTAAGACCATAATTTAATGGAGTCCGGAATTCTTGCCACACTGAAGCTGAATTCCCATAGGACACATTTGATCACCCCATTCGACATTTGAGTTTAATTTTTTTTTAAAAATATCAAAACCAAACCATTTCACATCATACAATGTAGTACACTAAAGTATTATTCCACAATTTTATTCCATTTGATAGTTTTGTTTGTTGTAAAATGATATTGTGAGAATGCGACTTTATGTTTTAAATTTGACTTAGGCAGTGGGTAAATGAATCACAGTATAGGCTTTTTACTTGACATTTTTCATTAAGTCAAGGGTAAACTTCATTAAATTAAAACACAAAATAGGAGTTGAAGCTATATGTTTAGCATTGATTAGCAGTAGACCATTAAAAGATACTTATCTTAAAGTATATTTCAAATTTTAACATTCAAAGTAAATATTGAGCAGAACGAAGTCCACATGCTTTTTAATTTACCCGAAAATTGCTAATTTTGTGATTTTTTGTACATATTTGATTTTTTTATGGACAAGGCGAAATAACTATGGAACAAAATATGACTTTAATATGGTAACAGTATAGAGGAGCTTAAGGAAATTCCAGTCCAGTGAGTCATTTTAGCAACTTCAAACTTGGATTACATATACAAAGAACTTGGCAATAATTTGTAACTATTTTTCACCATTTTAGTAACGATGATTTAAGTTTTTCAGAATAATTATGAATATTTACACTGAAAACAATAAGAAAAATGTTGTAATGTACTTATTACTAAAGTTCATTTATTTAAGTAGAAAGGCTACACAATAAATGTAATGAAAATGATATCTTTATGTCCTCTGTGTATTGACAGAGTAAATCTTTTATAAAAGTGGGGGGGGGGGGGGGGGGGGGGGTAATTTTCAAAATTTCCAAATCTTGTACTATAATTGTAATATAAATAACACAAGAAAAACAATCCACAAATATTAAACAGGGGCTTTCAACTGCAGTTCACATCTCAAAATTTATCAAGGGAGTCTACTACAATGTAAATATGATAATATAACAAAAGAAAAAATGGTTACATACAAGAATAATTTAAATCGTAAAAGACAAATTGGTTGTGAATGGTTGAGCAAGTTAGAATATATTGTATAATGTACTTTGGTTACTGGAACAGATAATAGTTGTATAACTTGCTTCAGGCAGTTTACGCTTACATAAACCACTTCACGGTTTTTGAAGCTTAAACTGCTGCAAAGTAGGTTATATGATAATTCATCAATCCAAAATTGAAAACAATCCTTACATCGCAATTGGAGATAACTCATAAAATCTGCTGAAATAATTTCCAAGAACAAATATATTACAACCACTAGTATATTCTAATGGTTCATATTACCAGTATATCTCCAGGCTATAGCAAAATTTAGGATCAGAACTTTATAATGTATCATCATACCGATTTTTTACTGGAGTTCAATGCCACCTTCAGATTTGTTAGTCAACCTACATTTGTATTATTGGTTAAGGAAGGCAGAGTGAAAATAAATTTAACAGGGTATAATGAAAGTATATGATATGTCAACCAACAAGACATTACCCTAACAGAATAAGTTATCAAATATGGTGTTCTATTAATTAAAAGTCAGCATCAACAAGGCATTATTTTGAATGAATAACATTTCAATGTGACTGGACTTTGTTCCTCTAAGACAGGCACTGCAGGATATACATGGAAAGTTTAGAATTTAATAAGAAGCTGCAGTGGTATAGTGGTCAAGGTTTTAGTCTAACTACTAACAGTCAAAACTGACTTTACAAGTTTGAATCCAGCTCTTGGCAAGGTGTATTTGACTCTGATTGCTTGTTTTTCTACCATACAGAGGTCGATGGTTCTCCGGCTTCCTCCATCAATAAAGTCTTCCACAATTTTTTAAAATGTGCTGAAAGTAGCTAAAAACCCCAATAAATCAATCAAACATAAATTTAAAACATTAATGATGATGACTAGAGAATCAACATAAAGAAAACATGTCACATGATCTTTCGTGCCATGTGACTTAAAATATGAATACAGTCGAACAAAGAATTTCCTGCCTGCAGACTAACAAAAATATCAAAATATTTAAAATGAACTGATAAAAACCTGTAAATCAAACATGGGTGTAGAAGGGTTATCCAATTAATTTATCCTTCATCAATGTAAATATACACATATATTGAAAAATTATCACAGTTTCTTTTGTTTATAACAAAAACTAACTAACTGATTAAAAAATTATAATGTATTATTTGTAGTGCTCAAATTATCTAAGGAACATTGCTAGGTTTAGTTGAGTACTTTTAGAAATAATTTAAAAGTGATTGAATAGTTAATGAATACAATGACAGACAATAAACAATGATGGACACCAAGAGATATTAGTAACTCACATGAATGTTTGACATTTTAGTATAAAAAAAATACAATAGATTCAAATGCTAATGAATTCAATTAATATTACAATCTTAAACTCACATTATGTACATAAAATTTAATTCTTTTGTCTCAAGTTTATATATATTCACTAAAAATGCCATGCAACACGAGTAAACAAATTACATGTACATTGGAACATTCTGCCCACAAGCTTCAATTCTTAATAAAAGTGAAAAAATCAGCAAGTTATATTTAAATACATAAAACTTAACAGTACAAAAATATTTAATTATGTCTGACATCCTTGATCTTTTATGTCAAGAACTGTCAATGGTTAATACAGAGTTTTCCAAAATCTGAACATTTTTTTCTTTGCCTTGAATTTTCTTTCATACTTTTTTCACTTTTCTTCCAATAAACTACTTTCCTATTTGAAGGAAAAACCATTTAATTTTTAGGGGGTTCAGGGTACAAGAACGGAATATAAAAAAAAGCAGACTCCAAATCTTGGTGAGAAAATTCAGAATTGAATGTCACCAATAAAATAGCAGTGTATTTTGAAAAACAAAATGTTGGGTGTGCAAGTAATCTTAAAAAAGAGTGTTTCAATAGATTACACAACTTTTTTCTCAAATTGCAATGTTTGAGGATCATTCTGTTCGAGTTTTGTCTTTATCAGATCTGTTTCAGAAATATTCATACTTGATTCAGAACATGTCACATAACTGGAATCCTGAGTCATGACTTCAGTTTTTACTTGACAAATGTTCTCTGTAGCTGATGCCTCTACTTTCTGCAGTTCCCCATCATCATTTTTCATATCGTCTTTTCCCTCAGGTGATGGTACATGTTCATCCTTTGCAACACCATCTTTGTCTGTTACTAATTGCATATCTTCTTCCTTATCATCTTTTGAAGAATTCGGATCTTCTTCTGGCAGATCATCTGTACTTAATCGAGGATGTTTTTTGAGTGGGGAACTAAATCTACGTATCCCTCCACGAGCCTTTTTTCCCCTTGCAAATTTTGTTGCTCTAGCTTCTTCTAGTGTTGCCATCATTAAGGCTACATTGGGATTCATTTTTGTCCATGTTGGTGACACAACATTTCTTTGTGGAACATCCTCGTTATCTTCATAGTCTGAAACACTTCTCAACTCCTCTTCAAGATCATCAATGTTACCACCAGACTCACTAAGGCTATCTGCTGGTTCCTTTGTTTGACTTGAGCTTACAATCATTACGTGTCCTGATGAATTATCTCCCTTTGCATCAGAAACACTTCCTTCTTCACTTGCTGTTCTTTTTCTTTTCATTGATATTTTATCCTCTTTCTCCAAATCATCAGTTTCTGTTGATGTAGTTACAACAGATGGCCCAGAATTTGACCTCGTTCTTTTTGGAATAGGTATTTCCTCAACGTTGTCTGATTTGTCCCTTTCTGGCTGCTCTCCTTTATCTACCACTTCTGCTGTTTCTTTACATTCCTCGTCTTTATTCTTATGCAATTTTCTTACTGGTTTTCCTCCTTTACTTGTTTTTTCCTTGGTTTTGTCTGATATTTGTTTTGCAGTATTTTTACGTCTTATTGTAGATTGTTTCTTTTTGTTCCTTACATTTGAAGCCTCCTTATTTAAATCAATTATAAAAGTAGACAATGGAGCACAAGACGTAACAAGTTTTTCTGCATGTCTACGTTTAATGTGCGAGTTGCACTCAGATTTATTGAATCCTGTGTAGGCACAAAGTTTACATTTGTAACGTTTCCATCCAAGATGGCGCACGGCATGTCTGCGCAGACTAGAAATGTCAGTAAGTTCCATCCCACACTGAAGACATTTGTGGTTTTTGTAATCAACCAAATGATTGATTCGACTAAAATCCAAGCATTTGGATTTATCTGGGTCTGATTCAGCTGAATCGACAACATATAAACGACCAGTTTTTGTCTTTTTAGGTGAATCTATAATTGTCTTTTTAGGTGGGTCAATAACTACCTTTTTAGGTGAATCAATAATTGTCTTTTTAACTTTCACATTCTGCAGTGGTTGACCTAGTTCTTTCTTGACCCATATTTCTTCTATGACCCTGACTCCTTCCATATCAGATGCATTTCTAGGTCTGTGTGAATATGTAACAGCTCTTTTTGGTATCTTTATATTATCAGTTGTTCCTACCCCTTCTTCTCGTTTATCTAATCTCAAACCAGATATTTCTTTAACTTTAGTACCTTCCATTGTTGTTGTTGTTGTTTTGCTTGATTTTGGAGATGTTTCACCTTTGTTTTGTGATTTATCACACTTTTTTGTTTCACTTGTTTTTGTTGTATTATCTACACTAGGACTAGTAGTTGGAGTTTTCTTCCCAGTTTTCCCTTTAATTGTATCATCCAATTTAGTTTTTTTATCGGATTCTCTTTCCTCAGTTTCATCTGTCATTTTTGAAATCCTTTTTGAATACCTTTTTTTTAATTCCCCAATTTTCTTCGCTGCTTGTAATCTTGTTTTTAATGATCTTGTTGGGTATCTTGGTTTTCTTTTCACAATCTTAGGCTTTGCCACTTCTTTCAATTTTTCCTTACTATTTGACACTTGACCTCTCCTTTGTACTGGTTTAGAAACTTCAGTCTTTAAAGATTCAATAGATTCTGAAACTTCCGTTGCTTTCTCCATCCTTTTGCTACGCCAATTCTTTGTTGACCATTTTGGTTTCACTTTATCAACTCGCCCTCCATCAATTTCATCATTGCCTGAAATTTTATTGAATAAGTTCTCTTTTTTTTCTTTTGGAGAAATCTTAATTTTTTCTTTATTATTGTTTTTATTTTCATTAATTTCACCTTTGCTAGATGACTGAGGAGATATTTGTATACCAGACTGAGGTGAAATATTTTTTGCTGGTTGAGATGATACATTTTTTGAACTAGTGCCTCCTACTATCTGAGATTCTGAAAGTGGTGGCTTTTGTTTGGTATTAATACTAACTTCTGATGGAGATTTCATATGTTTTGTGCTGTCACACGACCGTGTTCTTATACTTTCACAGCTAGACTCTCTGGATGGTTGTGAATCGGGCCCAACATTTTTATTTTTGTGAGCTGCATTTAGCTCTTTGGATGAATTTCTTACATTTTCTGTTGAACTGTCTCTAGAAGTGGACCTACGATTTATAATACTGCCTGATACATTTTGTCTTTGTGATGACCATATTGTTGTATCTGTATTTGTAGTTCTTGTAGTTGGATACGATCGAAGACTACTTTCTAGTGATCTTGTACTTTGACGTGATCTAACACTTTCTTCAGAAAGTTCTCTAGATGTGTCTCTTTGTGAACGAGTACTTTTTCGAGATCTTACACTGTCAACAGATGAATCTCTGGATGGGGTATTCTTTTCTGACTTTATACTAGACTGTTTCAATTCATCTTCCGACCTGTCTCGTGATGTTTTATTATCTCGTTGTCTACTTGTTGGACGAGACATTCTTTCAAGAGATTTTACTGGTTCGCCGTTCACATCTTTTGAGGATATTTCCTTATCAACCTTTTTCAATGGAGAATTTGGATGATTCGTATCGACTGGCGTCTTTAATACAGTCTCTTTCTTTGCTGGTGACAATGTTTTTTCAGGTGAATGATCCTGGTCTTTTTTTACTTTTTCAATGGCATTTAACAAGTTTCGTCTGGCAACCTCAAGTTCAGATTTCTGCTGTGGTGATTTTTTCTCAGATGATACATTTGCAGTGGGTGTTGATGGCTCTGAGTGGGACTTTGTTGGAGTTTGTGACTTAGTTGGAGAGCGAGAATCCTTTTTAGGACTCACCACAACAGCTCTCCTCTTATCATGAAACCTTGTCTGTTGTGCTGGTGAATGATAAAAAGCTGCAGATCTTCTGGTACTAATGAATCTTTGTGCTGGTACAAAAGTACGAGACTTTTCTTTCAGTTTTTTCACTACTTTATTTCTTCCTGCATTTACCTTATTCGTTTGCACTTTTTCATCATCCTCCTCTGCCTTTTTTTCCTCCTTTCGCATTTCAGCTTCTTTCTCTTTGGATACAAATTTCCCATCTACTCTTAGCCTCCTACTAGCTGCAGGCCCTCTAAGATCCTTCCAATTTGTTACGTTTTCAGAATTGCTTTTGTTTGACGATTCATCCCTATCTGAGTTATTTTTTTCTCTGCTATCTCTCAACTTCTCTAAGGTCCGTCTACGACGAGATGCCAAAACTTCTGCAATGTTTGCCTTTTTATCCTCCTGTTTGTTCGTATTTTCCTTCTTAACATTTGTCTTCTTGGTTTTGAGTGCTTTCTCTTTGCCATCAATGGAAATAGCTGACAGGAATCTACACTGCTTTGAATGCTCATCATAATTCACTTTCTTCCAAAAGGATTTACTACAACCAGTGCATGTATGCATTTTCACCAGAGTCGCCTGTTTTCCAGCTGACGAACTGCCTCGTTTTTCTATCAAGTTATCAGCTGGCTCCCTGTCTTCAATTTTTTCTGAAGTAACAGTGTAAGCAAGGGCATGTAACTCTGGTCTCATCTTGTCAATTTCTTCCTTTGTTTTCTTATGATTTAGTAGAATGTGTCTAGTTAATCCCCAGAAATAGTCAAACTTTTTATTGCACATGTTACACGGATATTTCTTCTTTGTTCCAGAATGAATAACATGCATATGCTGTAAGAGTGTTTTCTTGTGAGAATACTGCAAGTTGCATATGAGACACTCTAGCTTATTAAGATCACAGTGACCTAGTTGACTCAATTCAGATAGTTCAGTTCCATGTGTCTTGACAGGTCTTAAATCAGTTGACGGTTTCGGAACTTGTGTTTTTTCCTTTGCATTTTGTGATGTACTACTCTCTGTAGATGATGGCACAGAAATTTGTGACGAGGAAGCTGACTTTTGTGACAAATTGTCTTCTGAAGATGTGAATTTTGCTGGAAGTACTGTTAAAACAACCTTTGATGGTTTAATTGCTGAAGAGGAATTTTGTTCTGATTGTTTATTACCAACTTTCTCTTTCGATTTTTGTAAAGAATTACATTCTGCCTTTGTGTAAGTTTTATTGAGAATTTTTCGTGGAGAAGCAACACTAGATGATGATTTTTCATCAACATTCATCGTCACATTTTCTTCTTTATCCAAGCTATCAGCTGTTTTATTATCTGATGTCTTCTTTGGCGAGGGCACAGTTGGTGTCTCTTTAGATATATTCATAACAGTCTTTGAAGGATCAGAAATGGTTGCTTTGGCGTTCTTTTTCAAAGAGTCTACTATTTTTGTCAGTGGCTGTTTTCTGGACTTTTGTGCTTTAGCTATTATGTCAGAAGCATTGGAAGTAACCGAACTTTCAGAATACTCAGGCATTTCTACAACATGTACACTGACAGCATTTTGTGTATTACCAATTGCAGACGTCATTACACTTGTTGACGGTGGATTAATTCTCTCTTTTTCTACGTGTGTAGCAGCCTCTGAGAATAGTTTATATGCATCAGAATTTCCTTGAAATGTACCAGTCAAAATCTGCTCTAACACTGTTTTCTCTCCATCTTTTGAGTTTGTGTCAATAGACAAAGATGGTGAAATAGGCCGAACTGTAACAACTTCTTCCTTCTTCTTCGGTTTCTTTTTTGTAGTATTTTGAGGAAAGAATGACTTTTCGCCACAATATATTCGTTTATGAGCAACAAAGTTTGGTATTGATCGGAAAAGGTTCTTACAGTGCTTACATTCAAATATAAAGTCACACGCTTCTCGTAACAGTTGACGAACCTCTGGTGAGCCATAATGGACAGCATTCAATATCTGATCGAGAGTGTTTCCACCTATCTCAATAGCAGTACTGATTACAGAGAAGTCAATATTATCAATGGGATCTTCTTCATCACTCTGACTCTCAGACATCTTTGTTAACTGAAAAATAAAATTGTGTAAATGTTATTATTACACACTGTATATACATGTAGTGTTTACATTCCAGTTAAAAATGAGTTTCTGGGAAATGGACCTAAACTCAAAAACATAACCATACCAGACTGACAGACATACATATAGACAGATGGACAAGGGTAAATTTATCTATATAACACTTCCACATTTGTGGAAAGGGCATAAAAAGCCACCATATCCCATTTTCCATTTCATAAATCTGAATGGTTGTGTAGAGATCGTTATATCTATATAACATTTATATCGTGTGTTATTTGTTAATTTGAATTTCCAGTTGTGTTCTTCAGTGCACAGAAGCGACTTAACAGACATTAAAAAAAGAGTTCCACTCAAACCATTGCTGCGGGTACCCTATCTCGAACTTGCACTGGGTGAAATATTTTTCTTATATTGAGGCCTCACTATGAATTTAAGATGAAAAACAGCAATAAAAGCAGAGTTTCTTTGCCTGAACTTTTGTCACCTATATTTTGGGATTTTGTGTCAAGAATTTATCCACCATATCCCTCCTCTCATATTATTTTGATGACAGTTTTTCATAACGTACGATAGTCTCTTTAGTTCATATAGTTTACTTTGGTTTGATCGTCATATCTATCTGGGTAGTGTTTCACTAAAGGTCGTAAGAGTTACAACTGATCGTAAAATCCTTTGAATATATACAAGTTAAGACTGATCGCAACTCTTACCACCTTAAAACAGTATTAATTTTATCATTACATAATATAGAATACCAAGAATAGGTATCACATTGAACAATTTAGTGATATACAGTTTCATAATCTTTGTAAACATGATTTATTTAACAGATGTTTTGACAAATATAGAATAGAGAATGGAAACGGAAAATGTGTCAAACGGACAACAACCGGACCAAAGAGCAGAAAAGAGCCCAAGGCCACCAATGGGTCAATGCAGAGAGAAAATCCCACACCCAGAGGTGGGCTTCAGCAGGCCCCTAAACAATAATGCACACTTGTTCAGAAAAATGGATGCCACACTAAACTCCAAAACATACAAATGAACCAAATTAAAACTAGAGGCTCTCAAGAGCCTGTATCGCTCACCTGGATTTAACTTTTCACCTTGAGTAGACCTAAAAATTTAAGTGTTGCAGTCAATTTGGCTGGTTTTTCTATAGGATTCTATGTTAAACTAATTTCAGCTGTGGCAGTCATCTTGGTTGACAGTCCAGGTCAACAGATATATTTCTAAAAGAAAACCGTCCAAGGACCATTTCTGCCAAGTCTGGCTCCAATATGTCACGTGGTTTCAGACAAGAAGATTTTTCAATGAATTTTTCCATAGGGTCCTATGTTAAACTAAGTTCGAGTGTGGCGGTATCTTGGTTGACAGTCTGGGTCATCGCACAAAATTCTGAAAGAGGACCATCTAAGGACAATTGCTACCAAGTCTAATTCTAATTGGCTTAGTGGTTTCAGACGAGATTTTTGAGTGAATTTCCTACAGGGTCCTATGTTAAACTAAGTTCTGAGGTGGCGGCCATCTTGGTTCACAGTCCACGAAATCAGACACATTTTGGAAAAAGGACCTCCTAAGGACCAATCCTGCTCCAATATGTCAACTGGTTTCAGACAAGAAGATTTTTCAATGAATTTTCCTATAGGGCCCTATGTTAAACTAAGATCAGTTGTGGCAGCCATCTTGGTTGACAGTCCAGGTCATCGGACACACCTCTGTAAGAGGACCATCTAAGGACCATTGCTGCCAAGTCTGGTTCAAATTGGTCAAGTGGTTTAAGACAAGAAGATTTTTCAATGAATTTTACCATAGGGCGTTATGTTAAACTAAGTTCGGCTGTGACGGCCATCATTGTTAACAGTACGGGTCAATGGACATATTTCTGGATGCCGTCTTAATGGCAAAAACTCCTATAAGGGGTCAATCAATGATTTTGGTCATGTTGACTTATTTGTAGATCTTACTTTGTTGAACATTTTTGCTGTTTACAATTTGTCTTTTCTATAATTATATTCAAGATAATAACCTAAATTTTCAAAATTTCCTTAAAATTAACAATTCAGCGGCAATAACCCAACAAAGGGTTGACCGATTCGTCTGAAAATTTCATGGCAGGTAGATCTTGACCTGATAAACATTTTTACCCAAGTCAGTTTTGCTTTGCTCTAATTGCTTTAGTTTTTGAGATATACCACAAAAACTGCAGTTTACCCCTATGTTCTATTTTTAGCCATGTCGGCCATGTTGGTTGGCAGGCGCGGTGGTCGGACACATTTTTAAAACTACATACCCCAATGATGATTGTGGCAAAGTTTGGTTACATTTGGCCGAGTAGTATCAGAGGAGAAGATTTTTGTAAAAGTTAACAGACATTGACGACGACGACGGCGGATGACGGACGCCAAGTGATGAGAAAAGCTCACTTGACCTTTCAGGTCAGGTGAGCTAAAAACACACAAGACTAACAAAGGCTGAGGTTCCTGACTTGGGACAGGCTCAAAAATGTGGTGGGGTTAAACATGTTTTGATTTTATTTTCTATTCTAACTATTTTCTGTCCAAATAATTTCTGGAAATATCTATCAAGGGGCATAACTCTAGATTTAAAAAATAAAATAATGGTAAAAAATAATCAATAAATTTGTCAGTATAAATAACATATTTACATTTAATTAAAGACCTGTTGAATTACATGTATGATAGAAGCCAGTCATTGGGCCATTTTTCTCCCAATATAGGGGCACAGCTTAGTATGAAGAAAAAATAAATCATCAAAACCAAACTTGTGACAAGAATTTACCAACCATACAGGATCAACTGTGTGGATACATCAGTTAACAGGATGGATTTTCAGCAATTTTTAAGTCTAAATGCTAGAATAATATACCACAATTTTTACAATGTTAGATGGTTTTAACCTTGCATATTTGTCCAAGAAAAAAAACAAGATCATTTTTTGTTTGTTTGTTACTGTAACATTTTCATACCTCAAATACAATTCTGAATAGAGAATTTCAAATACTGACATGAATTCACTTGGATCAATTAAAAATGTTAAAATTTGTAAAACTTATTTGAAGTAAGCTCATTTTATACATATTCTGTGCAATCCACGGGATTTTTCGAAAATTTCACATGAAGAGTTGTGTAATCCAAAAATTTTTTTTTGTTATTAATCTTATAGAGACAAAAACTACCAAAACTCTAAAAGACTGACATTTAAAAACTTTCACCCATAATTATATAAAGTTTAAGTTAACATGTACACTTTTATAGGCATCAAATTGTAGTGTTTGTTGAATAAAAGTATGGATTTTGAAACTACATAAAATCATGTTTATAAACTTCTTTCTATATTTGGTATTTTCCCAAGTCAAGGGCTTATATTACCGATCAACTTATTCCTCCCACAAACCCCTGACAAGATTTCATTCCTCTTCTGTGGGCTGGAAATGGAGTAATTTGACTGGCTTTTTCTTTCCAACAGACAAACTAGTGATTAAACGGCTCATGTTCTTTATATTTTTGTTATGTATATGTAAAACTGACCACTGTAAACTACTATTAGAGAAAACTATTTTTTTTCTAAAATGTTTCATGTAGCAAAGAGCCGACAGAACTTGTTGGAAATATGAAAAAGTTTGATGGATTTATTTTTCTGTTCAGATGATTCTGTGGGTGTGATTGGACAATAGGCATTCCATTGTATGGAAATACTTTTAACAGATGGAGCTAATGTAGGCCTGCTTAATATAAAGGAAATTTGTCAAGAGTTTGTGGACAGCATAAGCAGATCGTAAGCCTTGACATGGGAAAGTGACACCAGTAATATATGCCAGTAGGTACTTTTCAACATAATACATTATATGTACCTTCAAAATTCACCAATCCAAACTTGCCTACTCTATATCTATATTTTACTGTTCACAGATCATCCTGGAAAAAGAGAAAAAATTTGTAAATGTTGAAAAACAGCTAGTGTAGTAAATAAACAAATGACAAAGCATAGTAATATATAACCTATCTCTTCCCTTGACATTCAGCATGTTCAGACTTCACTGTATTTTTAAAAAAACATTGCAAGCCTTACACGTCAAAAGTTCCCAGGTGGCGGATAGGGGAGACCCTCTCGTTGGGGGTTGTAAGGTCATAATACGGAAAGCCTCACCGCAAACCATAGTGGGTAACGTGTTCAGAGAATGCCACACTCTCTGCACGCTTAAGTCCCCTTCTGCAGTTTTAGAAAAAGAGTTTGTTTAGTTCTGGTTTAACGCTGTTTTCAGCACATTTTGGCTATTTCGCAGTGGCCAGTTTTTATTGGTGGAGGAAGCCAGAGTACCCGGAGAGAACCACCGGCCTTCGGTAGGAAAATTGGCAATCCTTGTGAATTAAGATCTGAGTCAAACACACCCCGCCACAGGCAAGATTCGAACTCACAACCCCAGCGTTGACAGGTTAGTGATCATTAGTAGTCATGAAGAACTACCTAGACCACTTGGCCACAGAGGCCCCCCCCCCTCGAAAAAGAGTAGGCTGATGGCCACTACAGAAGGCAACATGAAATCAGATATGATTTGAGTACTGTACAAGTTTTCTGATGAAATGATCAAAGTACAGGATGAGTTGTCCAATGAGATGGTCTGAGTTCGGGACAAGTTATCCATTGAGACACTCCGAGTCGTCCGCGGGCCGATTTGTCTATTACCATCCTTAAAGTTAGGATTAATACCATTGAGACAGAACATCACATCATCAATATAGCTGAAACTGAAATTGAAGGACTGGGCTAGTTTCTTTTCTTTCCTCTGTAGTAGCCCCTGTAAAAATTTAACCTCATTTGAATGCAATAACAGATCAACAAAAAGAGGGACAAAGTTTGTCCCTTTTGGAATACCGATAGTCTGTTGAAAAACCTGTCGTCCAAACTCAACAAACTCTTGTCAATGAGAAATACAACATATGTTCCCAGAGTTCTTTCTGTTAGAATCAGTGTATTTTTTTTTTTACAAAATATGCCTTATCCTTATCTAATTTATACCAGATACGCACATCTTTGTAAACATTGAACCCGTGAAATATAGATATTTTGTCATATTCACTAAGTCACGGTAAGTGATATGTTTTAATGTATTTCATCAAACCTTTCAATTGGTTGTTTCCTCTGTCTTTTCTTTTGGGCTGTCTCATGTCAGTCCTCTGAAAAAAAAAAAAATCAGTCCCCTTTTACCAATAGGCTAAAATAAATTCTCTTATGATGGTGCATTGTTATCTATTTCTCACACAATGAATTATTTGTCGTAACTAATTCCCCATCATATGATATGAACAGGTGTTATGAGAAATTCTTTTATTTGAATGGCCTTGATCCAAATGTCACTGTTTTCTGATTGGTTAAAATCTGCGTGGTCATCATTGAAAGCCACCGTTGCATAGCAACATTTGTCATCACAGAAAAATGAAAGTTAAGATTTCCCAAGGGTCTGACACCGAATCACAAACAAACAAATATTCCTGAAGAATCATAAGAGAAATAGGTTGAACAACTCGTAAAAATTAGATACCGCTTGATATCAACTCTCGTTATTTAATTTGGACTTAATAATAAACTCACCAAAGGCTCATCTTATATTATTTTATCCAAATTAAACAACTCGATTTGATATCAAGCGATATCTAATTTTCACTCATTGTGAAACCTATAAATATCTTTTACTGTTTTCTTACTTTTACTAATTACTATAAGACTTGTGCCAAAAAATGATTTCATTCGTTGTTCCTAGTCTACTCTTATGTTTTCTTTTTTTCAAAATAAAAATAATGTGGATGTGTGGTGACATTTAATTTTCAGATCAGACTTCCTCAGTCTGATGGAATGATGGCTCATTGGTATCAAATATTTATAATAAAGGCTTACCCCATATCCTTTAATTTACATACATGTATCTACCAGTACCCAAACATTAAATTTTAAAATATCAAAATGTTATTTCGTTTGTGTGTGATTTTGGGAGAAACAAACATACATTGACAACATCAGCCAACTCAGAGAAATATATAAAAAAAAATTAATTTTGCATGACAACAGTTATTTTATAGTGTTTCATAAAAAACCTGGACTTGTATATACATTGTACCATATCCTCAGTCTCAAATTCAATAAATGGGAAAAAAAATGATACTCTTTATCTTTAATAAGAGCATAGTTGAAGAATGAATTATAAATTTGTTTGTTAAGTTGTTGAATGTGTATACTGCTTTTTTGGAACAGTTCTGTTAGATTTCATAGCAATTCTATTTCAAGATTATGTAAACATGTACATGTATATATATCATAAAGTATTAACATTGCTTCATCACAACAGACCAATGGTTAATTGAAATCAGAGATTAGACAGATGGTCTTACAGGGTAGATGTGAACATCAAGATTTGGTTAAACTCTGCAGTATTTTACTACAAGAAGGCATAACGTTGTATAGCTAATAACAGAAAATGGTAATTTTAACAGCATGTACTAATACAAACCTTTTAGGTAAACGTTGATATCGTGGCACCTATAAAATTTAACTTAAGTACGGATGTTGATATTTTGCAGCTATTTCTTTCTCAATAATATATGAAAATGTTTTGTGGTTGAAAAGTGATGTGAAGGAGATCACACTGGGTCTCCCCACAATGGCCATATTTATTTCTTGTTTACATAGATTTATGGTTATTACAGAACTGTGTAAGGGTTTTCCTTACTTGGTGAAGTATCTATAATGAATTTCAGTTCAATATTTTTCCTTGAAAACTAACCAATGTTCGATACTTAGCATTCTGTGCGAAGTCTGGTTTTTGGAGATGTGCCGGCACAATTTAGTCATTGAAAATATGTCTTTTACCTTCTTAAACGAATGTTCCTATAAAAAAGACCTATATAATTTACAGAAAAAATGCATGCTTGACCTATTTATCATACTTACATATTCATTAAATAGTATAGAATATGAATATTTTTGATTTTTTGAAGACTACTAATCTCGCTGAAAACTGCCTGGTGACTTTCTTCTTTGGCGCAATGAACTATGGGAGATTTCACATCCGGGGAATTTCCGACGAAGTAACAATTTGTTAACACATGTAAACAGAAGAAAACTGTTTGAAATGTAATTTATAGACAGTAATATCGAAGTTAAATAACACCTGCCATGACAATGATACCTAAAATATATTTGTTTTGACATAAAAACCAATGGAAAGCGAGGACACAACACCTGTGTAATAAGTTGGTTATCTCCCCTGGACCTGCCTTGTTGCAGGTGAATATTTCCCTTTTCAGCCTTTTCCATTTATCAGTTCTAAATAATAAATGTCAGACAGTATTTCTCAGTAGATGAAATGATTTTCATTCAAGTTGTTTTATTTGGTTTTTATCCATGCAACCACATGGCCATTTCATTCTGTTATTGTTAAAAACTGGTTTCCCTTATGGAATTAATGCAGCTTTGGAAGTGGCAAGAATCCCAAATAAACCAAACCAATCAGGTTTCTGCATACATGACAGTAGTAATAATTTTGCTATAAGTTTCCGTAGCATGAAACTGACGTTTAATTTTGTTACATGAAAATAATAATATTTCAATGACAGTTTTTCAGCACCCTCCTCTTTGAGCCAAAAAATACACCAAAAATGGACTAATTTGACCTTTCTGAAATTTTATCGCATTATATCTTAAATTGGGAATATATATCTGTCACAATACAAGACCTTGCTAGGTTTTAATTATATATTGATGTGGTATGTCAATTATGTGATATAAAAAATTCTAAACATATAGGTATCTATACAATGTATATATACCTGATCAGGAAAATTATTGGGTTGGATTTTATTAAAAGTTTATTTAAAAATGATGGTGAACATCCTTGCTGTTGCAGATTTATTTATAAAAAAATACCAGAAAGATATAAACAGGAAGTTTATATCTCAAATTGAGAAAATGTGTGTTTAGATTAAATTGTATCATCATCAGCTTTTGATTTTATGTAAATCACATTCTTAAGAACCCATGAATGGTCTCTGTTGGGAATGGAGCAAAATAACATTACAGATTAATATACGGGTAATAAGTAATTAAAAATACATGTACATGTGTATTATTGAAAATTACACATAAAATCATGCACAATATTGAAGTTGCACGCCCTATCTAATTCATAATTCTACATCCACCCCTGAATTTCATTAGCATTATGCAGATATTTTATTGAAAAAAAAATTATGTGCATAATATTATTTTGGATATTTATAGAATTATCATATATGCTGTTTTTTAACTATTTTTCAGGATAAAAATTGTATTCTAAAACTTTGCACATCTGCAGAATATTTGCAAACCATATGTATTCCTAAAAATACAATGTATGCCAGAGCTCCATTATTGTTCATTGTCTTGAATGTTTGACAGATATATTTGTTTATTGACTAAAATATACATGTAATACCGTATTTAATTTTAGAAACTATGGTCCACCAATTAGTACCAAAGATTACGGGGCATGCCATGTTGTGATGTTTGTGCAATAAGTTGCAGCTTCTTGAATGTGGCTAGCAGGGACCTGAAATTTACTCCTAGATCTTCATCAATCAGTTTGTTAGTTTGTTTCTCCCACATTACACATTTGAGGATCTTTCTGTCTTTTCTGTAGCATTTTCATACCTTTTGGTACAAAGATGAAGTGTTTGCTGTTTATAATCCAAACTTAATTAAGTGTATACTTATGGATATACCTTAATGAATTTACCCTCAACAATGCAAACAGAAATAGTGATATTTGTTTATTTTTTAATTTCCCAAGGCTCCCTAAATACTAAAATTTATGACAAGAGAGGTGGTATTTCCTTCCCAATTGTATATCTCCCTCTCTTGATGGTGACGTTAATGTAGCTCAATCTTATAGAGTTTACAGTTAGTTCACTTTGCTTGTGTTTGAAACAGAATTGAGAATTCCAATGCACAAATTTTTGCACTACACATAAATTACTCCTACAAGGTATTTTGATACCATGAATTATCCCAGACATTTACTGAGTTTTCATGGTATTCATCATCTGTATAATTAAAGGGATTTGTTATTGTAGTTTGGCACCTCTGGTTTTGGTTCAGATCTTATTAAAAAAGGAATATGTCACCCTAGTTTTTATGGTACATGTATTATTGGTTTTGGCAGTATTGTCAAAAAGGTACATATATTGAAGACATCCTTCAAACTTGCAGTTCCTGTGAATAAACTTATTCAAAAAGGCTATAATCATTGTTAAATCTTTAAATCTTGTATTTTTCAGATAGAATATTGACAACCTTCTTGGTTTACTGTCGTTTCTGGAGCCATTTAGTTCTCTTTTTGTGGTTAGCTGATTCTTTCCTGTTGAAACCCAGAAGGCCAAATGACTCTTTAATGTAATAATTTTATCCTTTGTTGTCTCAGTGACACTTGCGTTACCCCATATTTTCACATTTTCCTATTAGTTTGAATGATTTAACTGACATCTAGGTGAAGTTATTAAAACAACTTTTTATGGGTAAATAAATAAAAAATATAAAGAAATTAACATTATAGCCTGCAATCCCAAATCACAAAACTGTAGGATACTGTAAAAACTTAATTCTAATGCAAAATTGGTTGTTATGTTGAGTTTCATAGGATGACGTAGAAAATTTCATCCCATCGATGTGATTGATTGATTGATTGATTGTTGCTTAACGTCCAGTGGCAAATATTTCATGCATCTTCAGGACGAGAACCAGTTCAATTTATCAAACAATTCAATTAGGGGTGGGTCGGGACACAAAGGGGAACCAATTTTGACTGCCACTGTAAAAGGAGGATGGTTGGGTAGGGTCGGATAATTTAGCCTTCTGAAGCGGCCATCAGCCTACTCTTTTTCGAAAACTACAGAAGGGGTCTTTAGCGTGCAGGGAGTGTGGCATTCTCCAAACACGTTACCCACTATGGTCCGCGGCCAGGCTTTCCGTATTATGACCTGACAACCCCCCAACGAGAGGGTCTCCCCTATCCGCCACCTGGGGACGCGCTAGACAGCTCTATGGGTTGAGCCCCCGTGATCCATCACAGGTGCCTAGCCCATCGATCTGCATTTGATGTCTTCTGAGGTGAAAGAACATGCAAAGTGTCACTTCAATTTTAAATAGTCCATTTTATTTTAAATCTTTACCTTTGCAATAGAATTGAAATAACATTATTGTTTTTTTAATATTTGCCTGCATCAATGCATCACCTGTAAAGAGGACAAATATACCTTAAAAAAGCAAACCAAAAAAATGCAATCCATTAAACAGACAAACCTTGGAACACAAATTAACAAGCACAAGTGCAACAAATAAACATTGAAAACTAAAAAACAATGACCTATAAAAATCAGGAGTGAATTCAGGTGTTCCGGAAGGGTAAGCAGTTCCTGCTCCGTATACACAATCCATGGTGACGTTCAACAAAGTCAATCTGGTGGTAGTCACAAATCAGTGGCGGTACATGATGGGGACAGGTAATTTAGTGTACCGTAAATTCAATTTGCAGCTATCAATTGCAGAATTGATGCCATCAAATATTAAAATGCAATACAGATATCTTCAATTCTAGATTCAATATTTCAAATGCTTGGTAGTATCTGAAAATTTATGCATCATAAATTGAATAAATAATTTTAAAGGATGTAAAAGATTGTTTCATGATATAAATTGTAGGATATATAAAATTTTATTTGAGACAAAACTATAGCACAATGTGCAGTGTAATCTCAGAGATTGGATCCATATAATATAAGGACCAAATTATGATAAATTTTTCTACCATGGTAGTCAAAATTATGATCTTGAAAACTGATCTGCTCATCTTTACAGAAGGAAAAATGGTCAGGAAATGAATAAAAGATTGTTAACAATGTCAGCTTAACTAGTAAATCGAAAACATTAATGGAGCCATTGGTGAAAGAGATACTCTAATTGGTTTCAATAAAGATATTGTGTAATAATGTTATGAGTATGTTTTTTTCTATTATTGTAAATTCAGAAATTATTGCATGCATTTATTATTGCAATTTTGTAATTTTTTACCAAAATGGGATTTTAATTTTTGAAATATTGAGAAAAATCCCACTTCATTCATATAAAAATTCAAAAATGCTAGTTAAAATTATTGCGATTACAACACTGTCACATTTTTTGCAAAAATTTCCGAATTTACAGTATAATATCTTGTACTCTGAAACAGCATTTTCAAATAAAGATAGTGCTTATAGTCTTATTAATTGAATTTTACAGGAAAGTTTGTCAGAAGCCTTGAATTGATAACTTAAAGATGATGTCAGGTGAATATGTAATTTGTATATACGATGTATATATACATGTATTTAATTATCTATTTTATTTCTGAAAGATCATAATATGCAGAATAGAAAAATCACAATATATTGAAATTGGTGCATTATGTTTGCACATTTATATTCTCATTAAATGATCAGATGATTACGCACATTTTACATGTAGCTTTATTTTTATATTCAGCTTGGCATAGTAATGGGAAAATATTAAACTAAGATTGCACACCTACACTACATCTGTTCTTCACTTCGTTGATTCTTATTCTGAGGTTTTGAGATCACTGTTAATGGTTTTATAATGTTGCATGCCTGTCATTTTATGAACGTTAATTTCAAAATAACTCTTACACTGTCTATATCCTGCTCTTATTCCACCGTAGCAGACAGGGATCAACAGATATATAAAATACCAGTATAAAATTCATGATTTCACATTCTGCGTATGGCTCACTGGAGATGTAATTGTGCAAATGTAGAGTTCAGAATGTGTGCAAACAAGGATCAGGAAGACCTCGTATTTATCGGATTTAATTTTTCCGGAGTTAAAAGAACATCCAAAATTCCATTGTTTATGAAAAAAGATTTGTTAAAAATCTGATACCAAAATTTCGAAGTTCAACAGACCAGCAACCTCACTGTGGTCATTTCCTCACTATGGTTAATTGTTCTTTGTTGACTATTTTAACAGCAATTATTATAAACTTAATAATAGTTACTGTACACTTGTCAACAATTTTCCAAAGTTCAATCGAGATGATTCATCAGTGACGATCAATCAGGTGTCAGAAAAATCTAAAAAAAACCTTTGTATTTGAGGAACCGAACAACCCAGTAGTTAAATTAAAAAATTGTAAAATGTCTTTGGTCATTGAATAGTTAAGTTCAGTTAACAATTTTGTTTGCCTAATTTTAGTTTATCTTTCCTCTGTATAGGTTACTGTGTATAAATGGCATCAAATGGAAAGAATTTATTGGCCGAGTGGGAAGTATTTTGTCCAATAGGTCCATGTCTGGCATTCCATGTAGGAGCTTGTATTGGTAAGTTTAGATGATGATAGCTCTATGTGTTAGATACAAATAAACAACAAACAGATAATAGGAAAGGTTGACAATGACACACCAATCAATCAACTCCATCCAACCGACAGAACCCCTATAAAAAATAACACAAAACACAAACATATAAACATTAGTGAATCAGGATAGTCTGTTTTTGGTACAGACATTAAAGCAATCTTATAAACCTCCCCTTATCTATCCTGACTCTGGTCTATAAAACATACTGTAAAAGCATATACAGTATGGTTACAAACAAGGTGACTGCTTGCTAGAACTGCAAATTTGGTTAGACGTTACATGCTTTAGATAGCAGGGTGAGAATGTTCTTCTAACAATAAAACTAGCTAAGGCTCTCATAGCTGGTGGCCAGACACTGTTGCTCTATTAAATGAAAAGCAGATCTTCCAAACCATTTATTTTTTTTCTGTTTTAAATTGACATCTAATAAGCTTGATTTCATGGCCTCAGTTGCTAGTTTGTCTTAACTACTAAGTAATGATTATTTTAACCCAGCTAACTGACTGTCAAAGTAATGCCAACATGTAAACAACATTCATATTTCAACTGATTTGTTAATATTGTTAGTGACAAAAAAATGAATATAGTTTATCAGTAAACAAACAAAATAAGAAGTTAGATTTGTTGTGGTTTTACACAAAATTCCTGGCATTTGACTATATTATGGTTTCCAATTTTCATTGATGGAGGCCCACCTACTATGAGAAGGAAAAGTGGCAATCCCCTGAACGGAATATGATACACACGGATTCCTCTTCTACAATTCTACTGAAATTTTAACATTATGTCAATTTTGGTTTGTTTTCTTTCCATTATGCAAAGAAAGCTGCATCCTTGTGAGTTTTTAGTAGTGACAGTATTAGTAGATTTGACATTGATTTTGGTATCACCTAAATTGTTCATAATTTTTATTACCTCCCCTGCTACTGTATTCTGTTCCCTCAATCGTACACACCCTATCATGATTTTGGTTTGATCACACAATCTTAGCGTGGACAGACTAGAGATCAGTTACATAGACAACTCAGCTACTACATGTACATGTCCCAGACAGATGTATTTATATTAATTATATATTTAATATATTATATATATTAAATCAGCTCTTTTAGTAACTTCTTTTAGTGAGTCCTATAGGTATGTAGCTCATTAATTTTGGCTGGTTAGATCTCCCGCGCGACATATCAGAAAACGGGAGCAATGAGAAATCGGTTTTTAATTAGATTGTTACTATGTCTGATATAAAGTACAATTTTCTTTTTTGAAGGAAAGCGTTTTTATGTGCATGGTGGTTTAGTTGAACGATTTCGTACTGAAGCTTCCAATAAGCTTCATTGCTTGGACTTCAACACAATGATTTGGAATGAATTACGTGTTCCAGGAAGCCCATCATTAAGCCATCACGCCTGCGTTACCATTGATGACCGATATTTATTACTCATTGGTGGATGGGATGGAAAAATTAGATCTTCAAAGGTTTTTGCTTTTGATACTGTCGAAAATAAATGGTTATATCCTACAGTTGAGGGATTTCCATCGGATGCTGGTTTAAGTTCACATACAGCGACATTGTTAAGCAATGGCAGTATCTTAGTTCTTGGTCGGGAAGGACCTTTACGGATGCAGCCTGATGACAAAATACATGGCAATGCTTACATGTTAAAGGGAAGCATTAAGTCAGGAAAATTTTTGTATTCTGAATATAGCCGAGCAACAGAATCTCGATCTGGCCATACAACAAATTTCATTGGCGGAAAATTGTACATTCTTGGTGGTCGTAATGATCAACTATTGGAAGTTCACAGTGGATACAGAAGTGCAACACCTGAAAAAGAAAAGGTCTCAGAGACATTGAAAAAAATTACAAAAATTCTCAGACCAATGCACAAAATGCCTTGTGGGCGCAGACATCACATAGCATTAGAAACAACAGGCGCAATATTCATTCATGGAGGCGAAACATTTGACGGAAGAAGTAAAAGTGGGAGACCAGTTGGGGACATGTTTATCATGACAGACAAACCAAACATTAATTTCTACAAGGTCGGAGAAAGTAAAGTAGGACGATCTGGTCATGTGTGCTGTGTGACGGAAGACCAAGATATTTTGATTCATGGTGGATTTGGTGATAAAATGATTGTTCATGGGGACACACGATTACTTGAATTCAAAGTATAACTTTTATAATGAATTTTTGTTTGTTTCAGTATGAACAACAAAATACATGAACAGTGTATATGTTTAAAAAGGCAGCTTGCAATGTGTTTAATTATAAGCATACAGATTTTTTTAATTTAATCTTCTTTTCATAAGTTACTTGGGGCCTCGGTGGCCGAGTGGTCTAGGTAGTTCGTCATGACTACCAATGACCACTAGCCTGTCAACACTGAGGTTGTGAGTTCGAATCTCAGCGGTGGCGAGGTGTGTTCGACTCCAATCTTAATTGACAAGGATTGCCAATTTTCCTACCGAAGGTCAGTGGTTCTCTCCGGGTACTCCGGCTTCCTCCACCAATAAAAACTGGCCGCCGCGAAATAGCCAAATGTGCTGAAACGGCATAAAACCCCAACTAAACAAACAAAACATAAGTTACTTTTCTTAATTGGAGATCAAATCTTATTCATTTAATTAAGTAATACAAGAAAAGTTTTCAAAATCATAATGCAATATGAAAGCCGTACAACATGTATACAATTACATGAATTCATTCAACATCAAAAATTATTTATTCTTTGAAAATAGCAATCGTTATTTACTGCCAATGTTTTAATTTATTATTATGATCCTGGTTTTTTGTGTTTTGAGTTTATTATGTAGTATTTTTAGCCTTATTATTTCTGACATATTCAGGATACAGTGGAACTCCCCTAAGGTGGCCCCTCTGAAAACCAGATTCCTCCGCTAACTGAATACGTTATATTGATCCATAATTAACACCTTTATTTTCGAGTAAAAACAACCTCCAAAAAACTGTCCCCTCTGAATTCAGAATGCCAAAGATAATTTCTGGTTTTCCTGTGAAATGCACCTTTAAAAACCAGCCAAAGTCTCATGTTCTTCATTTAGTGGTGTATTTCATACAAAGCCTCATTGATTTGTACAGGGAAATCTCCATTCTAATAAAAGATTTCTTTTCCATTTTCTAACTAAAAATAGCGATGGAGCTAATAATCCAAGTTAAAAAAAACCATTGATAATTTAGTATATATGTAATTTCATGCCTTTTAATATTTCAATTTATTTACTTTCGGTTGGATTTCAGTACAGATACTCTTTATTCCGAAACATCTCAAAACTGTCACCTCCGAAAACCAGACAATTTCTACGGTGCCATATCTGTTTGGTTTGCAGAGGTTCCACTGTATAAGATATATGTATTAAATGTAAGTGTATTTTCAGTTGACGTGTTAAGATATAACTTGTGTTTGTGTGTTTAAAATAGCCTCCAAGGTGTAGGGTTTATACTGGTTAACTTAAATTGTAGGTTTGGTCAATTGTACACATATTTTACATTCATAGCTAGGTCACCCATTTGTTCTTTGTTTTTTTTTATTGGGTCTTGGCTTATTAAATTTTTTTACAGTTTCCATTAGCCTCAACTTTTTTCACACTATAACACCATTGGATTCAAGGTAATATATAATGCCTTTTTTTAACTACATTTTGGAGCATTTTTTCAAATTCCTTCCTTGCTTACCGCCTCTAAAAGCCAAATAGTTGTATCCTTAGAATTTTAATGTTGAAAGTAGAGTTTAACAAGAATTCATATACAAAAATAAGAGCTATCTCCCTTCTCCCTTTAATTTGGGTAAGGGAGATAATCCAAATGTTTCTTAATTTTTATGGTTGCTTGTTGTATTAGGCTTATAGACCACTTTCCAATTAAATATCTACTATCTTCTGTGAAGGAATTTCTTTAATGATGTTTTATGAATTTGAGGCCTTTTACAATTTATTTTTATCATTGTAAGTGTATCTGTGATATTTCATACTTTATGAGTAAGTAGATCAAATTTTTTTCTCAGAATATTTTTCTCAATTTATCCCTTAAAGAAATGATGTACAGAAGCTTCATTTATGGAATTGTTTTTGAGCAAATATGCCATATACTGTTTGGGAATAACTAAATCCAATTTTTATTTTGGAAATTTCTCAATTTACATTGTATGTCTAAAAATATTTACTGTAGCTCTAGATATTTATGGAATTGTTTTAAGATTCTCAGTGTATTCTAAAGTCTGCGGGAATCTCCCATTGGAACACTTTTGAAGTGTTAATATTAGGGTTTGACATATTTTTTTTCATTCATCTCTGCTATTGAAGTAAATCAAGTACAAATTGCTTTATATTGCTTTTGTCTATTCTCATATGGAATCAAAAATGGGAACAGCAATATTTTTAACTGATGATAAACAAACTAAAATCTACTTGACATGAATTGGGAATTGGATTCTGTTAAATCATGTCCATCCTACACATTTAAAAATCAATGCTGTGTTTAAAAATGTAAAAGGGAAATAACTTTTCCTGTGAGATTTTATTAAATTAAGTATTACATCACATGCAGGGTTGCGCCAAATATGCAAAAAGTACATGAAAAATATTAAAAATAATAGCTTCACCTTGACAAATTTTAAGATGGGTACAAGTATGAATCAGTCATTTCAAATTTTTACATTTTTTAACTTTCTGAGTGCCTTTATTTTTCGAATGGAAATTCCCCATTCAAATCATATTTCCGTTAAAATGCACAACCTTGAAAAATAATGGTAAAATTTTTATGTTTTCTTAGTAAGGTTAATAAATCAATAAAATTGTATTATATTTCTAACATTTAGACTTTCAAAATTCAAGACAGTAGTTACTGATATTGGTTAAACCCATATCTAATTTTTTTTATAGATAATTATGAATAGTGCCAAAGATTCGTTTTATATTGTAAATTCAAAAATTAATTCAATATTTGTATTAATATGAAAAATGCAACATGGTATTGCATTACAATAATTCAGCATTTAATTGTATTTTTGCTTGTAATGCATACAGAAATCAAATGAATTAAAAATTCACATGATTGACAATTTTATACAATACACAAATGATGCAATTATTTCTGAATTTACAGTATTACATTGAAACTCAAATTATTTGTATTTATAATTTATTTCCTGTTGATTAATTAATTAATTTATTATTTTCTTTTACAAAAGAATGACAATCTAGTGATTTATTGGTTTTTTGTCTTGCCTGCGACGAAAAGTTGCGGAGGCGAGATATAGGTGTTACTTTACAGCAGCGGTGGCGTCGGCGGCGTAAACTTTTGTAAAACTTTAATAACTTTGCACATGTAATACCTACAATTATGATTTATGGTCCACAAGGTAGCTTGTCATATAAGGTTTGCCGCAGTATACTTGTCTTGTGACCCTGACCTTACTAACTACATATTTTACTTTAACTTTACACAGACGTTAAGTACACCACATAAACGTGCATGAAGCAAAAAAGTTGTGGTCCAACATCCTGAACATTTAAAAGCATTTATTTATTTCCTCACATGACATTGTTTATAGCTAGTGCAACTCCTCCTGAAATTTGTGATGGAATTCAATCATACGAAGATGTGAATGGCAAAAATAAGTATGGTCCAACATCCTGAAAGGGAGATATAATTAGGCTCAAGCATTTGTTTGATTCATCATACTGTAAGACATCCTCTAAAACTTATGATGGAATGCACTGGACCTTCACAGATATGAAGATGTACATGACAAAAAATAATTGTGGTTCAATTTGTTGAAGTGGAGATAACTGAACTTATTATACATAATTTATTTGATTCATGTGTGGTGTATATGTTGTAATTGAAGCCCACCTAAGCCATCTGTGCCACTTTACACAGAGGTACTCCACCATGTGAAGATTTACATGATGTAAAATATTACGGTCCAACAACTGAAGAGATTTCTGAAATGTAAAATGATTCATTATATGATACTTAATTGCAACTTCTCCAAAATAATCAAATGGATTTCACTGAAATTTATCATGTAGTACACCAAATGAAGATGTAAAACCAAAATAATTCCTTTCTGTCATCTTTAGGGAGCAACCATTTGATTTTTATGGGGCGGGGTGCTAGGATCAAATATTTGATCCTGCCTATTTTTTTCGTCGAAATTTTGGTCCTGGATTTTTTTTGCAGCCTAAATTTCATTTAAACGAAAAAATTTCCTGATTGACAATACATATAGGTCCTGCATTTTGTTTTACACCTAAAGTGATTCTGTCTTTTTATTTTGCCAAAATCCTGGTCCTACCTTAATTTTTATTTCATATTTGAACCTGCGCTCCCCCCCCCCCCCCCCCCCACCATAAAAATCAAATGGTTGTTAATATGGAGATGATATGACTTGAAGATTTATATGATAATATTTGTCCTAAGAGTCAAAATAGTAGTCAACCATGATCAGGAACTGTATGGACCAATAATAACTCAGAAAGTATAAACCATGTGTTCAAGAGGGCAGTCGATTGGAAACCGCAAACAAGGCCAGACCTGGTGGAGAAACTGCACGACTGTGTTAGGATACAATTCCTGCACCTTAGAGGTAGTCTCCATGGCCACGGGGACTACCAACTAACACCAGCACAGAAACATTATTTTATCCCTGACCAGGTTTGGCGTTGTAAGGGTCAGGCGACAAAGACGCCATTTATACAAATTTTTTAGAAGATAAGAGGAGAAAAAGGACAGCCACTGGGATGACAACATCGACAGATGGGACTTACTCCGTTAACACAAAGGCCCAATCCCTAGCAAAGAAGCCTTGCCAGAGAAAACGCGCCACAACGGAGCAGGCACGACCTTAAAGATAATTAGAAAATGTTAGACAATGTGAACATTTATTTATATTGTAAATATTTTTTTTTTGTTAATGTTCGTTATTTTTCATCTTCGTTAATGATTTATATGCCGTTGTTATTGATAAATTATGCTTTTTTCATGTAAATAAATGTATATAGTACTTATTTGATTATTATTTACAGTGAGCAGAAAAAAAATCCAAACTATTTTTTTTTTTTTGTAAAAACCTTTATCTAACCAAAACTAAAGAAATATTACATTTAAAACATATATAAAACAGTTTTTGAAGTGGTCGGTGGTTGGTCGGCGGTGGTCGGTGGTTATAAGTCCTTCCCTGATAGTATTATATGATCCCTGGTCATGATTGACAAACATTATCACAGAAGATTTCCTACCAAAATATTTTAAGGAATATGTAAATTGGAGTAGTGATATACCACTTCCTTAACATGATCACAGAATTCTTTTGAAACATATGTGAAACTTTTTTGTGACTTAATTGCAGTAACATTTTGGCAATGGAAGCCAGTTTATATGGGGGAAAGCTGAAGCATTAATCTCTCAAAGGAACAGTGTCATCCTTGTCAATTAAAATATAAGTAGAATGTAACTCATTGTGGGCTGAATTTGACTTGAACACAGATCCTGAGTGTTCACAAGGTAGCTACATTGTGATTTCTGTTTACAGTGTTCTTCTCGGGTCAGTTTGTGCCTAATTCCTGTCAAAGCAAAAGTTTTCATTTCGTACTTTATTTTGATGTTGAAATTTCGTGGCATTTAATTGCTTATATTAGGGATAAAAGCTGATTTTGAAATAACACATGAGTCACATCGACCTACATTTTAAACATGAGTTGCTGTCACAAAGTTGTCTATTTGCAGTTTCATATTAATAAAATTCTTGCACAAAATATGGCAAAGGGGTTTTCATTCAATTATGGATCACCGTGTGCTCATATATGCGCTTGAATGATTTGAAAAGTGCTGACTGTAGACAGTTAATGACTTAAATATGGCAGGTAAAGCAACTACTAGTAAATTAACCAGATGAATTATCAATGTTTATTTTTATTATTTATTCTAGTTTTTGCATCAAGGTACGTTATATCAAACCAAGGATTTAAATAGTAGACTATTTAAATCATAGACAACAACTGGATAAAATATGACTGAACCGCAATCTACTTGTATATTACAGGTTTATCTCCCTTCGATGCAACTCTCCAGTTGCGTATCGAATGTAAACACTTTCTGGAGAGATTTTTATCTGGATAAAACACACAGAAGTAAACCCTTTCCCGTAGTAAGCGTATTCAGAAATCAATCATGTTTATATTTTAGTAGAAAATTATTTTCCAAGATCAGAAAATGTAAACATTTTCAAGCCCGGTTAATTTGAAACTCGTGGGGGTCATCACATGATCTGACTTGACATTGGGTATTGTCATTACATGTGTAAACGTTTTTATGATTAATCGTTGTTTTTGTGGGATGATTGAACAAATTATCTGCATGTTATGTAAAACACAGCATGATTTTAACTGATTCCATTGTCTGAAATTTTCTGAATCCTTCAACAGGTACTGTAAGTAAAATATTTGAAAAAAAAAATGATACAATAATAAAAAATCTTGTTTGAACAGATTACAGGATTATGAGTCAAGTGGAATTATTAGAGAAATATTAGATAAGATTTATATACCTTTTGGCTATTTATATTTATGTTGAAAAATTTATATAAGGTCAACAGCCCAATAGCAAACAAACAAACAAATATTTTATTGCCAATCAAAGCCGCCTGTGAAGGCAGTGTAATTAACAGAAATTTAATACAATTGATCACATTGATTGATATTGATTATGACAACAATAGTGAAAATAGATAACCATTAAAATAAAAATGAAATAAAAATACAAGTATGATTGGAGAATTATAAGGGGAAAATTTCTTGACACAAAAGCCCCTTACAAAATTTGTAGCTAGGGAGTTATGCTTTATTCCATTAGTTCATCTTAAAGCTACAATGTGGCCTTCATAACACAGAAAAACCTTGTTACTTTGTGTGAGGTCAAGGCTGGCTTCTCCAAAGTTTAACTTTAATGTTAATGAAAAGTGTATCAACACCTGCCTGTATCATTCCCTAATCCATTTAGATTGTACCATACACCCAACATTGATATTGATCCAGATTTTCATGTGCTATTACAAAGTCACCATATGTAGAAGTACCATCGTTTGACGTTTCAATATTTTATACTACTCGCTACTTATAATTGCCACTAACATTAACTAACTTAAATGGCATGCCAGGCCTCGGTGGCCGAGTGGTCTAGGTAGTTTGTCATGATTACTAATGATCACTAGCCTGTCAACACTGAGGTTGTGAGTTGGAATCTCACCTGTGACGGGGAATGTTCGACTCCTATACAAGGATTGCCAATTTTCCTACCGAAGGTTGTGGTTCTAGCCAGGTACTCGAGCAATAAAAACTGGCCGCCGCGAAATAGCCAAATGTGCTGAAAACGGCATAAAACCCCAACTAGACAAACAAATAAATGATATGCCTTAGTAATTTATAAAGTCTAATTGTCATAAAACTTTTATTGCATAATCATGTCTTTAAAACCAAATTTCTACCTAAATAAAAACTTGATAATTACAGGTGTTTATAAGTAATAATCTATTAAGACTGCCACATATCTAATAATTTCATACACTACAGAAAACCATTCTGGAAATGCTGATGGGCCGATATAGGTTAAATTGAACAGTTTTCAAATTTTTTATGCACTTAATGAAAAAAGTGAGTTTAAACATACATTTTTGTACCAAAGAGAACGCAACCCACAACACAAAACGGTTTGTCCTATACATCGTAAACACACTACACTACACTACACTACACTACACATTTACACACTTTAATATGCCGATTTCATGGAATGAATGGGAAGAACATACTCAAAAGATTGATAGCTGGACAATTGGCTGTATCATATACCCATAGACAACCATATATCAAATAAAACATACTTCTGCAAGCTTTTACTGTTCATAATTTTTTTTTAAGGAAATCCTTTCCGAATTCTTACCATTACAGAAAGATAACAGAAAAAAATAGGCCTCCCTCCTTCAAATATTTCAAAAATAGACCACCATCCTACCAAGGATTCATTTAACTTAGTATATTGTGTTTTCCAAAGTACACATTCAACTGGTTCCAGCACATGTAGTTTAGGGTCAACCGCCTTTTAAAATTGCTACATGAAGTGGTATAAAAATGTTGTTTTTTCACCTACCCTATTTTCGGATGTTTTCAGAGTAGTCTCTCTGAAAAAAATTACTTTATTACATTTCATGCATTTTTTTAAACTTAAAAAATTGCCAATACTCTAATGAAACCAAAAAAACAATCAGAAATCAATGTTAGAACTTATAATTAGAGGGAATTCTATAACTATGACATAATATTTTTAGGGAAAAACCACTGGAATTTTATACGAAACTGTTCTTTGCATTCTAGATAGGCCACACACAAATTTTACCCTGAAACACCGCCATTTTGACAGACAATAAAATACATTTTTAACACAAATAATGATAAAACAAATCAATCAGTCGCACCAGATTTTATTCTATACATTGTTTACACTCTTAACTATACAATTATACATTTTGCTGATCCGATTTCATGTAAACATTGAAGTTTATTGATTTCTAAATCAGCCACCCCTACTCCCGTCCAAGCATGCCCCCATTTTGACAAAGGATTGTAAACAATTAAATCCTTAATAAATATAGATAGGGAGCACTGTTTTAAAAAAAATACTTCTATACATCGAAAAATATTATACTATCACAAAAATTATGACTTTGCTTCAATATTTGGTATGATGAGGGAGGAGTTTGAATTTAACATTAGTGTCTCAACAGCCCGGGCCATTATAGGCGGTATTATGAAGGTCAAAAGGACAAACCAATGAAAGTTAATTATTGATACACCTGCAATTATGGTTTTATATACTTAGAAATACTGGTATCAAATGTTAAAGCAATGACATTTTCCGCCATTTAATCAAGGCAAGTGCATCATCGACGAATTGCACTATGCACTTTTTCGACCCACGCAACATATTAACATACAATCTGTGTAAAATATCGTGAGATTCGTATTCTACTATTTAAATCCTTGCTTACATATAGTATATTTTTTTCTGTTTAAATGTACAAATTCTGTAATGAGTGAAAAAATCATAGTTTTAATTTACACATATTTTTGCAGATGTTAAACATATTATTTCAGGTATTTAATTTTTTTTGAATTTCAGATAAAATGTAGAGAGACTATATAGACACAATGGCCTCAGGGGGCAAACTTTTGATTGATTGGGAATTAGTTTCCCCTATAGGACCAAACTTAGCATTCCATGCTGGTTGTACTGTTGGTAAGTAGTAATTCTAGTCATTTAGCATTCCATGCTGGTTGTACTGTTGGTAAGTAGTAAATCTAGTCTTTTCATATTCTTATCCACTGCTTTCGGAATTATATATAGGAATTTAAAATAGCAGTAAGTATTTTGACACAACAAATTAAAATTAATAGACTGAAAAATACAAAATGACAGGATGGGGGATAAAATCTTAAATCATTTACCTACCATATATTAATATGCTATGTTACTGTTTGATCTTGGGTATAAAATTATACATTTAAGGATGATTGCTGGTGTAATAGGAAATAAATAGGATTTGAAATAGGTGTTTTAGTTTGAGAGAACATATGAATAAGAAAGAAAAAAATATAGGTTCATGTGCTCATTTTAGAGCTATAAAGCCTTGAAAATTTGCAGGAAATAGGTTTTCTTTGGATTTTTCATTGTCTTTGCATTGGCAACTTCAGTCTCTCAAAAATGTATGAAAAAATAAAAAGGATTTCATAAAATTTTGTCAAATACCATTTTAAGATATATAGGATTGAATTATAAAAGAAAAAGTGGGGGTTCATGGACAAAAAATTTCATGTTTAAGAAATGGATAAAACCAGAGGATTCTGAAAATCTGACAGAAAGACCAAAACATGACCAACGAGCATCCTTAAGTTCCATTCCAGTTCCATTATATATATACAATAGATGTGCAGAATGTTATCATCTTAAATACTAGTGTCTCTCTGTTGATAGATTTTAACTATATTTGGTAAAAAGGCAGATACAAAATGTATCTTTGTCATACTTTTTGAATGTGTAATTTTAGGTTATCTGCCTTTGGTTGCAACTTCTGCTTTATTCTGTGTCAAAATTATTTCATAGGGCAGAGGAAAGGGCTGAGAGATGCTAACTGGAGTGGAACACTTAAAAAGGTTTGATTGTCTATCTGCAAGGTCAAGGTCAAAAACTTAACATACTGCATATACAAATAAACAAGTCATCACAGACTCGCAACTCTTGAATATGTCTTGAAAGTTGAAGGAATTAAATGATACCAGGTACTTGATACATTGTTGAACAAAACTAGAGGGTGTCTTTATTAAGGTTTTATCATCAAAAGTAGAAACTTAGTTTAAATTTACATAACTAAAATGAAATGTTTGGCTATTGTGTTTTTCATTTAGGGGTAATTTCAAATGAAAATAAATTGCAACTTGAATGATTTATATTGTAAAATGAGTAGGAGAGGACAGGAGTATAATTTTATGACCTTTGATCACAGTTATCTCTAGTTTTACAATTAAAGTACTCATCATTATGTCTACATTGTGAAATGAGGAATTTAGTGGAAACCTGCCTAAGGCTTCACCAACTTGTTGTCCTATCCTGAGTCTTGTCCATGGCCTCAGCCAGGTCTGAAAATCACATTTGTAATGTATTTAATTGTATTTCACAATTTTGACCTTATGAATTTTTTTTTCATCTTTTTTAGGCAATAACTTTTACATCCATGGAGGAATTGAAAAGAAAGATGGGAAAATTCCATCCAGCAAATTTTATTGTCTTGACTCATCAATGTACTGGACCGAAATTACCACCCCAGGGAGCCCCAAACTTAGCCATCATGCTGCAGTAGAACTAAGCAATAGGTATTTTGTTCTAATAGGGGGTTGGAATGGAAAGGCTAGAACATCTAATGTCTATGTTTATGATACTGAGAAAAGACTTTGGACTTTTCCAACTGTAACAGGATTCCCAGAGGGAGGTGGATTGAGTTCCCACACAGCTACAGTAATGGATAATGGAGTTATATTAGTTCTTGGAAGAGAAGGAGGTTTACGTACACAAAGAAGACATGGAAGTGGATTCTTGCTTCAGGGGTCGCCAGAGGAGAAAAAGTTTACTTACAGTGAGTACACACAGTCTACAGCATCACGGTCAGGACACACAGTCAATGTTGCTGCCTCAACGTTATTTATTGTTGGTGGTCGAGATAATGACCTTTTAGAATATAAACATGGCTTTAAGGGTGTGGGATCAGTGTCATTTACCAATGACAAATTCATTGAAGTTTCCCAAAAATTACAACCCGTTGAAAAATATCCATGTGGACGTAAAAATCATGTGACTATTACGGGAAAAGGGGCATTGCTCGTTCACGGTGGAGAAACCTTTGATGGAAAAAGTAAGGAACCAGTTGGAGATATGTATCTCATAACAGTTAAACCTATCAAAATATATAAAGTAGGAGCATCAATTATTGGAAGAGCTGGACACGTTTGTGGAATCGTTGGGGATCAAGTTGTTCTACATGGTGGTGTTGGACAGGGAAACTTGATATATGGGGACACTCATAAATTAACTTTTCATTTATGAAATTTAATTCATAGAGAATATCCTACTACTTTATCTATTGCAATTTCTGTATTTATCAATATGTGTTAAATAACATAAAATTTAAAAGCCTATTTTTAACTTTTTTAACTATTGCTTATTTTTATTTACCTCGTATATATGTATATGGTATATATAGCAATCAAATAAAAAAACCTTCATGTTGATTTCAATTTAATAAAGTGTTTTGTGAATGAGTTTTTATAAACTATGCTATTTGTTTTGATAAAGTTCAGCAAATAGCTAATAAATTTGATATTTTATTGGACATGTATTGATCCTACTCATTTGAGGTTTTATAGTCTTAAAATTTCAGCAACATGGATATAAAAAGTGATGTTTTATAACGCAATAAAAGTCAGAATCTTGTTTTATGATGCAGAAATGCAGATGGGTAATATGTTAACACAAGTACAGAGAATATTTGAAAATTGCAGTCATATTTTAAGCCTTGACCATGTGCATATCTTTAGTATGAAGCATTTAAGTGCTTCATACAAAATGTGCTTTGGCCAAGGATTTTAGACTCCAATAAAACTACAAAAACGAAGCCTTCAGCTCTTATGTACAACTGCTAAATCTAGAACTCCGCATAACTTTTTGATTTTTCAATCTTGATACTTTAAATAAGGATAAAATGTGGTAAAATTGGAACAATATGGATTATAAAACAAAAGAAATATTTCATGATATGTATTACAAATTATTTCCTTAAAACGATCAAGCATTTAAAAATTTAAGAAAAAATCATCTCTTTAAATATGCCTTTTGTTGGTTTTGAAGATATGCATGCAACGTGGGCTATCATTGCTTAATGACAAAGAAATTAAGAACTGTGTCTTGCTTTTTTTCTAGACAATATTCAGTGTTGGTATATTTATAAAGTATAAAAGACCCATGATATGTTTTTTTTTATATAAAAGATGGGATATTGTGAATTTATTTTTGACACAAAATACCTACACACATGACAAATGTCTAAGGAAAGTATATGCAACTTGTTAAAATTGTATACAGTCAAACCTGCAATAAATGAAACCTCAAATAATTGTCTTAAAGTGTTGGTCATGACCAAATCATGTAAAATTAATCTGTGTGTAAAAGACAGATGCTCATAGTGAGCACTTTTCTCTGGTCCCTTTATAGACAGGTTAATTTGACTGTAATTGTATAAATTTTACCATTAGGCCAAATAAAAAAAATACATGTGTTTAGGGTAACACACTGAAAAAAGTTAGGTAGGGTAGGTAGGGAAATTTTTTTTTTTACATTAATTTTTTTAGTTAGGTTGTATACTGGAGTCATCTTGACTTTAACAGTGCTTGTTGAAGAAAGGTTATAAAAAATTTAGGGTAGGCACTAAAAATTAGGTAGGGTCGGGTTACCCTAAACACAACTATATTTTTTTTAGGCCTTAGCTAACATAAGTGTCAGTAACTTTGCAAAATGCAGTTATACAAATTTTCATTTAACTTCTTTACTAAGTTTCATTGAAATCAGATTTTCCAACAGAAATAATAAGTTTTGGCATTGAATGGTAAGAAGGGGGTCTTCTCCAAACAATGAAGGAGAATATGGTTAAATTATTGTCAGTTTTACATCTCTATGTAATTGAGTTATGTTTGAAGTCATCTTCTTCAAATGTGCAATACTCATTTTTGGTTTCATATTTTCAGGTCAAGGTTAGCAAGAGAACTATATAAAGCATCACTTTATAAACAGTTTATTTTATATAGTTTTTACACAGTAACATTGTTTGGTAGAAATAACTATGAGCTTGACTGAGTATTTTTTTTTCAAGTTAAGTATTGTATAAGGTGCTTGCTTTGGCTCATATCCAATTTTGATAAAAAATTTACCACCTAATATTATTCAGATTTCAAGCATTTTTTCAATATTTATAAAAATTCAGGATGGACAGATATAAAATGTGATTGTATGATATTTCAAGGGCTCCATTATGATATACTTACATACATGTGTACTGCAGATAATTGACAAGCCTAATTTATTAAATTTGGAAATTCTTGGGGCCAAAGAGTTGTCATATCATGTATATTTTGGATGCATGTGTTCCCGTTACAACTACCTCAACTATATCTAAGGGGACAATTTCAAAATGTTTTCACACATGGTAATACATTGTAAAAAAAAAGAAAAATCTTAATTCTTGAATCAGGATGTGAATTTTTAGCTCACCTGGCTATGGCCAGGGTGAGCTTTTGCCATCATTTTGCATCCGTCGTCCGTCCGTCGTCCGTCGTCCGTCCGTCGTTAGCTTTTCTCCTTTTCTTCAAACATCTTCTCCTCAGAAACCATTTGGCCAATTCCAACCAAACTTTGCATGAGTGGTGTATGGAAGGTCCTCAACAAATTTCCTCATTTAGGTCTGATTGGTCAAGAAACATGGCCACCAGAGGCAATTCTTGTTTCTGATTGGCTGATTTTCAAAAATCTTCTCCTCTGAAACCACTGGGCCGATTGGTTTGAAACTTAATAGGAATGATCTATGACATGTCCTCTACAAACGATCCTCAATTTATTTTGATCTGACATAAAACATGGCCGTCGTAGCTAAAAATAGAATATAGGGGTGCATGTGTTGTTTTTGGCTTATAACTTAAAAACCGTTACAGATATCAAAAATCTGACATGGGGTAAAATTGATTAGCATGACGAGATCTACCTACCCTGAAATTTTGAAGGAAATCCCAAAACCCATTTAGGAGTTATTGCCCTTTTTTCGTCAAATTTTCAAAATTTAACATTTTTCGTCATTTATCTCCAAAACTATTTGAGATAGAAGTGAAATCTAAATTTGAAAAATGTTTGCCATGTTGAGGTCTACATACCCTGAAATTTTAAAGGAAATCCCAAAACCGATTTAGGAGTTGTTGCCCTTTTTTGTCAAATTTTCAAAATTTTTTCATTCAAAAATCTTCTCCTCTGAAACCGCTGGGGCGATTGGTTTGAAACTTGATAGGAATGATCTATGACATATCCTCTACAAACGATCCTCAATTTATTTTGATCTGACATAAAACATGGCTGTCATAGCTAAAAATAGAATATAGGGTGCATGTGTTGTTTTTGGCTTATAACTTAAAAACCGTTACAGATATCAAAAATCTGACATGGGGTAAAATTGATCAGCATGACAAGATCTACCTACCCTGAAATTTTGAAGGAAATCCCAAAACCCATTTAGGAGTTATTGCCCTTTTTTTCGTCAAATTTTCAAAATTTAACAGTTTTCGTCATTTATCTCCAAAACTATTTGAGATAGAAGTGAAATGTAAATCTGAAAAATATTTGCCATGTTGAGGTCTACCTACCCTGAAATTTTAAAGGAAATCCCAAAACCCATTTCGGAGTTATTGTCCTTTTTTGTCAAATAAATTTTCCCTGAACAATTGAACCAATTGCAACAAACTTGGTCAAATAGTTGATTAATTGTCAATGAAAACCAGACTCCAGGTGAGCAATACAGGTTCTGGTGAGCCTTTAGTTTTATTTTTTACTGATTTTAAGTTAAAAAGATTATATTTCTGTTAAATGACAAAACTATGAAAGTTGGATGGAGATTAGAGCAGGGGAGGTAAGTGAATCTAGAGTTACTTTATTCTTGCCATATGTGTTAATCACAGATACTAAGGGGAGACAATTTAAATTTTTCCTCTTGATAATTTTGGCTCAAAAGGTTTTATTATCTCCCTTAGGTAACATTTTTTCAGATTGATATTCATGCAGGGAAATTTGTGTATATGGAACAAACACCAGTATATTGTACAAGAGTTTACATATTAGCATATACTTATATTTTAGTATTCTTTGAACTTTCGTAACCCTAAATTGGTTGTATGGTTGTTGTTGATGTGTATCATGTCTTTTACTAATGTTCTGTTAATTTATTAATCTAGATATGCTTCACATATGTGTTTTACCAAAGATATGATGACTACTTCTGTGTGGTTATTTTAGTGTTAGATTTAAGTTGTTGGTTGAATTAACATTGTTTATTTTACATACATTAAACTTGTGCCAAAATCTCTACAATATTTCCTTTTCTCAATGAGTCATTGTGTTACATATAAAATATCATATGGGTTTTTTCTTATCATACCCCATATCAACCCCAAGACACTAATATATGGGTTGAGGAGTTGATATGGGGTACGATATGAAAAACCCATATCATATTCTCTTATTCATACATTGAGATCACATGGGTACAGGGATAATATGCCAAGTTGACTTGCAGCTGTATCATTTTATCAAAACTAATGACATATGATAAATCCATTACCAGTGTCATTAAACACCAATCTTTGTAGATCTTCCTTCTGAATTTAACATAAACGAAGGGATATGGTGGATAAATATTTGACAAAAAATCCCTATATATATGTATAAATGACAAACTTTGAACTAAGGAACCACTCTTTTATTACTGTTCTTCATCTGAAGTTACTGCAGAGAAAAAATATAGCACTTAACTGCAAGTTAAAGAAAGACCCCAGCACTGCGTTCAGGGTAATTCCTTTGTATTGTTGATTACCCTAAATCTTTAAGTTGAAAGACTCAGCTGCAAACACACAATTTAACAAATACTGTCATAACTTTGCTTGACAATTTCATAATGCTCATTCAAAACTAAAAGATGCATATATAAACAATGTAGACACATCAAGATTGATGTCAGATAACAGCAGTATTTTTGCAAGAGTCATTTACCCTTGTATATAAGGGTTAAAAATGTCCAATTGTAAAGCCACATGTAAAAAGGGGCGTGACATCCAAGAAAAACAGAAAAATAATTTTAGGTTTAATCCCAGTCTAAGTCGCCTTAAGTTGATTACAGAATCCAAAGTACATGAACTGAGATTTCTTACACAATAAAATCAAAGCAGTAAAATATCGAGCTGTTATACAACGGCTACTGAAAGAGACTAGGTCATGCTGCATAGTAATTGTCAGTTCACAATTTCGAAGATTTGGTGATCTTTGTTAGGGTATCCACACCATGAGTGATAAAGGAAAATAAATAACGTTTAAATATATGAGTAAAGTAACATCATAGAGGCCTCAGTGTTTAAGGTAGTTCATCATAGATTGAGATGATATTGCCCCCAAAAAAGGTAAAAGCAGCAGAAAAGCCAAATTACCGTAATAAAGAAAGTGCAATGGACATTTTTAGAATAAAATCATCCCTGAACACAGAGTTTGTATTGTTGCAGTTTGTATTTAAGACTGATCTTCCTTGACAAGGACTGCCATTTTCGTACAGAAGGTTAAGGCTATAGCTTTCCAATAGACCACATAAACATAGTTTTTAAATTTGTACCCCTACTCCACCCCTCAAAACAGTTTCGACTTCAGGCAATATTTAAAATATATTCTATTCGAGTTCCAGCAGAGTAAAATAAAATGCTCCGCTGGGCGCAGCTAGATACGACCGCAGATGTCGAACCCTGAATAGTTGGGGCAATTATGAACACAACATTCAAGCTTGATACAATACTGAATTTGGATTGTGAATAAATATTTGACACAGCATAGGTTTCTGACACAGAATGAATGTTGTCTAAGAACTTAAAAATTTTTAATTTACCTATTCAAACCATATCAGTATTATTTGTTTTTATATATAAATCAGAAATAACCAATTTAAAATTTAAAATTGGGCACACATATCAATTTCTTGCTATTGCGCAATACTTTGCAACTGAAGATTTCTTGCTATTGCGCAATACTGTGCAATTGAAAATTTCTTCAAATATTTGACACATAATAGGTTTCTGACACAGAATAACTGAAATCAAAGAACTTAGAATTGGTCATATGATTTCAATTTATATTCAATTTTTTGCTTCTTGTGCAATACAATATGCTGTGGAGAATTGCCCGCCCCCCTCCCAAAAAATAATAGTTTACCCCTTTTTTTAGCTTTTGTGCAATACACTTGAAGTTACATATTGACCCCCCCTCCCAAAAAAAAACAAAAAACAATAAAATTTATTGTAACCCCCCCCCCCCCCTTTTTTTGCTAAAAAAAATTTGAAATTTTCTTTTTAATTTATGAAATATGAAATGAGAAAAAAATTACCCCCTCCCCAATTTCTCATTTACCCCCCCCCTAAATTTTGTTTTCAACGCCCCCCCCCCCCCCCCCCATTTCTTTATACTTTGCAACCATAACAGCCCATTTAAATACACCATAACATATTAAAATAGAAAATGACATCATAGTCATGGATGGCAAATTTTAAATATACATAATTTAAAAGCAGTTTAGATGAGATAAACAAAAAAGCTTCATCAGCACATTTTATATTGGCAAATTTCCAATGGAATTTGTTAATAATAAAGTTTTGATAACAGGGCACACATATCAATTTCTTGCTATTGCGCAATACTGTGCAATTGAAAATTTCTTCAAATATTTGACACATAATAGGTTTCTGACACAGAATAACTGAAATAAAGAACTTAGAATTGGTCATATGATTTGAATTTATATTCACTTTTTTGCTTCTTGTGCAATACAATATGCTGTGGAGAATTGCCCCCCCCCCCCCCCCAAAAAAAAAAATAATTTACCCCTTTTTTAGCTTTAATTTTGGACCCCGATTTGGACCAACTTGAAAACTGGGCTCATAATAAAAAAACTAAGTATATGTTTAGATTCAGCATATCAAAGAACGCCAAGAATTCAATTTTTGTTAAAATCAAACTAAGTTTAATTTTGGACCCTTTGGACCTTAATGTAGACCAATTTGAAACGGGACCAAAAATTAAGAATACAAATGCACGGTTAGATTCGGCATATCAAAGAACACCAATAGTTCAATTTTCAATGAAATCAAACAAAGTTTAATTTTGGACCCTGATTTGGACCAACTTGAAAACTGGGCCCATAATAAAAAAACTAAGTACATGTTTAGATTCAACATATCAAAGAACCCTAAGAGTTCAATTTTTGTTAAAATTAAACTAAGTTTAATTTTGGACCCTTTGGACCTTAATGTAGACCAATTTGAAAACGGGACCAAAAATTAAGAATCTAAATGCACGGTTAGATTCGGCATATCAAAGAACCCCATAAGTTCAATTTTCGATGAAATCAAACAAAGTTTAATTTTGGACCCCGATTTAAACCAACTTGAAAACTGGGCCCATAAAAAAAAACTAAGTACATGTTTAGATTCAGCATATCAAAGAACCCAAAGAATTCAATTTTTGTTAAAATCAAACTAAGTTTAATTTTGGACCCTTTGGACCTTAATGTGGACCAATTTGAAAACGGGACCAAAAATTAAGAATCTAAATACACGGTTAGATTCCGCATATCAAAGAACCGCAATAGTTCAATTTTCGATGAAATCAAACAAAGTTTAATTTTGGACCCTTTTGGCCCCTAATTCCTAAACTGTTGGGACCAAAACTCCCAAAAACAATCCCAACCTTCCTTTTGTGGTCATTAACCTTGTGTTAAAATTTCATAGATTTCTATTTACTTATACTAGAGTTATTGTGCAAAAACCAAGAAAAATGCTTATTTGGGCCCTTTTTTAGCCCCTAATTCCTAAACTGTTGGGACCAAAACTCCCAAAAACAACCCAAACCTTCCTTTTGTGGTCATAAACCTTGTGTTAAAATTTCATAGATTTCTATTTACTTATACTAGAGTTATTGTGCGAAAACCAAGAAAAATGCTTATTGGGCCCTTTTTTGGCCCCTGATTCTTAAACTGTTGGGACCAAAACTCCCAAAATCAATCCCAACTTTCCTTTTGTGGTCATAAACCTTGTGTTTAAATTTCATAGATTTTTATTAACTTATACTAAAGTTATAGTGCGAAAACCAAATGTCTTCGGACGACGACGCTGACGACGATGACGACGCCAAAGTCATACCAATATACGACCGCAAAAATTTTGCGGTCGTATAAAAACACAAATTGGAATCTGGAAAGATAAAATCCAAATTCAGAATTGATGAGAATCTAAAAATTAAGATCATGTCCCCTTAGCTGAGTAGACTGAATAATAAAAAGTAAGAAATCATAAAATGAAATTTGAATGACTTTAATTGTACGTCATACATGATAATTTATCAATAACTACACAAGATTTCCCTGACAAAAACATCACTTACAAATTCAATCACACAATTTCCAATATCATTTGTTCAACAAATCTTTCTGGTGTCATGATTAACAATTAAACATTTGTAAACAAATACCTGAATATGTAACATGTAACACTGAGAAACCAGAGTGAGTTGTATTTTCCTAACCAATGTAGGTAAGGGAGATCATAAGTTTGTCTCCCTTTTAGCCTCAGGATAAAAGGGAGGGAGTTTAATTATCTCCCTTACCTACATTGGTTAGGAAAAGATAACTCACTCTGGTTCCTCATTCAACCTTGTGACTACTAAAATTCAAAATTTAAAAGTTTATACAATTATAAACAGGTACATGTATGTAGGCTGCTTATATAATAAGACACTTTGACTCATGTCGCATAAAAATTCTAAAGAATGGATGAAAGTACTGAAGTCTCCGACAAATGGAAACCAGGAAAAAAACTATGTAAAGGAAAAGATGCAAATACCCATTACTGGGGTATATTATAGAAATCTATCATCCATGCTAATGTAATTCTAATACCCACTGAAATGTTTGGGTAAAGCGTCACAAGTTTTTATACAAATCCCATGGTTTCAAAGAAAAAATTCATTTTAGAAGAAAAACTGTAAATTGTTTGTTATTTCCAAATTTCCATTCAATGCAAGAGACAATTAAAGACCATAACTTATAAGAACAGTTGTAAAATCTGATAATCTGTTTTCTACCAAGATACACGCACACACAAGCTTTCGTACACACACTTTTTTTAATAATTACAAACTTAACATTCATAAATCTCATTAATTTTTTTTTTTTCATATCTATCTGACACATACATGTGTATGAATAAGAGCTGATCCATTCCCCTTGGACAAAAGTGTAAACGGAGCAAAAAATTTCAAAATCCGCATGTTTTGGGAAAATATTTCATCGGATATACACTGGAATCTTTTGAGAAAACAATGAAAGGATGGATAGATGAATTGTTGTTTAACGTCCAGTGACAGCCAGGTGCATATCAGGATGAGAACATGTTGATATGATAATGAATATAATCCCTGCTTTGTACTAGACCGACACACCCTGAGCCGGATTTTTAATATGCTAGCTCATGAGGTAACTGTCCGCAGGAAGACATATCACCACACTCGGACACATTAAACAATGAAAGAAATAATGTTTGACCTTATTATGAGCAAAATTATAAACATGAAATGTCATATGACAAAAGATTTTTCACATCAAGACTGCATAGGTGAAAGTACTGGAGGTGCAAAAATCCAGAAATTGGGTCAAAATTTGATAAAAATTTAATATTTTCTATAGGAATATATCAGGATAAAAATTGTCAAAATCTGGAAATCCGGTCTAAATTCTGGAAATCTTTCAGGCACGAGACTGGAGAAAGGGATCACCTCTTAAACACACACTTCATAAAAGGTATTGTACATTATAGTGCATAGTATATAACTAATACAGATAAAAATATCTGTCAACTATCCAATCAATAAAACATATATCACAATAAATTGTTGTAGACTCTCATTATCTCAAAGTTCGTGAGACTGTAAAAAATAATCTGACATGGCTGAAATTTCAAGATATCAGAAAGTTTATGTGCATTTATTATTGTAAATATTCAATAACAGACAAAACTGCAACTTATAAATATCCTTATATAATACGCACATCTTCAATATGTCTACAATTAATCTGAAAAAAAACCTTCTACAATGAAAAATGTTTTATGTAGGCAAACCATGTACCAGCCAATGCTAATTTCAACTAAAATGACTAAGTTTAACAACCCACAATTTTAATAATTTTGGCAAAGAGTGAAGACATTTTTTTTTTAATCCTTATCACATGTATACATTCAATATGTGTAAAATTATCCTGCAAAACAGAGATTTTCTAGTTTAAAAAAAAAAAAAAACTGACGAGTACTGTGTCTCTGGATAAAAGGAGACAGATGGATGAGAATACACATTACTTTCCATTACCAGGGACTAAAATTTCAAACGTGAATTCTATTGGGTACTTCATCTTGAGAATGCAAGAAGCCTTTAATATGGAGGAATTAAAGACAGACAGACAGACAAAAGTAATTTACATGTAGAAATTTCCCCAAACTCTTTTACGTGTTAGCATAGAAGTTAAAATGCCACTTCTTAATTGTTGGGATCTTGATCTAGTAAATAGATACTGTCTGAAAATCCCACTTTTCTCGATAATTTTGGAGCCATCCAACTGCTTTACAAACTAATAAAAAAATCTGGTTAAAAAGCATATTAATTTTTGACTTGACAGTATAACCTTGAGGCCATCAAATCATGTACTTTCAGATACACGGAATTCTGAGATAACAACAGTCAATTGTACATTTTAGCACTTGTGAGTCAGACAACAGGAAAGACTAGAAAACTATATATATCAGGTACAAATGACTGTCAGGCTAAATAATCCATTCAACAACATATATTTTCTAATTTTAATTACAAATATGTAATGCCCCAACTATAATAATATAGATGTATTTTAAAGTCTTTCTCAATCAGTCCAACAAAGAAAAAATATATAAATTTTCTATAAATTGATTTGTCTGTTATAATTTGTCAATTCAAGAAGTTTGATTGATATTTATTAAATTTTCAAATTCAATTCTTCCGATTTCGCAATACCTAACAAAATCTACAAAATTTATATTTCATAAACATTATGGAATATTAAAATTAAAATATACATTTGTACTGACAACAGTACACTGTCACAAATACATTTTTTTTGAGAAAGCCTGGTCAGGGTTTCAAAATTCTACTGAAAGACTATTTTGTGCTAATATTATTTAATAAATTGCACTTTTATAATATAAATACAATTTTACAAAAAAAAAAGAGCAATATCATCATGCAATCATAATATCACAAAGTTGAATAAATCGGCATATTCTTCTCCTGAATGAGGAAGTAATCAGAATTTAAAGGGCAATTGGGCATCAGTTATCTCTATGGCTGATGATTTTTTACCAAAAATAAGTGGAGGTGGATGAGGACATCTTCAAAAATTTTAATTTTGTTTTACAATGATCAAGACGTTATTGTTTCTTAATTCTATAACTACAGCAGTTGGTTACCAAAAATAAAAAGAGTAAAATTCCACACCCCCTCCCCCCAAAGGCACATTTTCAAAAACAGGAAACTCTTTAATGCAATAAACATACTGTATTATTTATGTACTAATAACAAACATTGTACATTTTGTAGATCCTTTTCATCTGATTGGCTGGATCTTTACACTGTATGAATAATCACATGACATTAAGCCAATTTCTTTCAATTACAGACACATGTCAGATGACCCTGACAGTTACTTAATGTGAATAACAATTACAGAATCATCATCCTGACAAAATAAAATGAAATCAAATGACCTTATGCAAATTAAAAGGTCAACACTGCCCAATGAACTGAATATCATAGAGTACTATTGATGTATTAAATATCATCTGTTCAGCAATAATTTAACAATTTCAACAGCTATCATTTGAAATATAAGAATTAAATGCTATTTCCTATACATAACAAACCCTGATTTCTTTAATTTTATTCAGTAAAACCTATCAATACCAAATCATTTTGGGCCTCTCTTTTGTTCATAATGGACAGGTCTTCCATTTACACAGGTAAATTTGTGTAGTAGTAATAAATATTTCCTGTCCACAATTCGATTTAAAAAGGGTGTGCAATATATTTATGTGCATGCATTCTCAATAAGATGTGCGGCTAATTGCATATTGGTAAACAAAATGGCAGAAAGTCACATTAACAAGTTGGAGATATTTTTTTTCTGTTCAAAAATCCTGTTAAAAATTGAAATACGACCAAACAAAGAGTTCTGGTGTATGATAGGATTTTGAAAGATTTTACTGTATAAATTATTAAACATGATTAACTTTGATGGTAGGTAGTTATTTAAAATGAAACTAAGTATGAAATGACTAGAATAATTCCTAGTATACCCTATCAGATTATGTTTCACCCTTTTACTATGTCCCACATACATGTACGTCTGCAATTAATTTTTTTATAAAAAAAATTATGCTTTTTTGTACATTAGAAAAAGAAATACATATATGACTAAATAAAGCTAGAGACTCCAAGGAGTCTGTAACATTAATCAGGACCCTATATGAAAATCTGACAAGCTTACTCATTATAAAACCATTCATAACCTTCAAAATAAATAAAGAAATTAAAAAAATATTCAGTCCATATTTTAGCAGAATTTTTCTATTTCAGTGAAGCTGGAAACATTAGTCGAATGTTTGAACAGCTTGCCATGATTTTGAAAATTGATTTTCTTTGGACCTTTTCTCTATTTTTGAAAATGTAAACAATTTAACAGATGATAGTGGACACCAAATGATTGAAATAGATATTTGGTGCAGGTGAGTTAACAAGAAAATGAATTTGTAAATTACAAACAATGAATTGAACTTATAATCAAAATTGCATAAACCTAAAAGCATGTGACATTGATGAAATCCATCTGGCAAATAATAATAATTTGACAATTGTGAAAAATGGAAAATTGTTACTATATGGCATCTTTCGACAGCAAAAACACTATTTCTTTTCTTTCTTGTTTCAGAACAAACTGTACTCCATCTTTCCAGACTAACCTGTAACATCTTTGGCTTTCAGCAGTTACTTCCCTTTGGAAGTCTACCCCTTTTCCATGATAATTTTAAACCTAAATATTTTTTCATCAGAAAATATCAGGAGCTTTTTGCCAGTTTCTATCCCAATATTCTCCTGTAAATGTCCAATTTTCTTTGCCACTGTATGGGTCTTTTGTAGATTTAAACCACCTAAAATAGATTTCATAAAGGTCAGTAATCAGGACATGATCGACAATACTATGTATATTAGTATACCAAATAATATAATAGACTAATATCCTATCTTGATGGACAGAAGGTCATCTAAAAACTGGAATAAATTATTTCCAGGATTCAGACTGAGGTAACTTGGTCAGCAATTTATTTTATGTGGTATTAATATATTATACTAACACAGGAGTCCATTCTTCTTTTCTTTTCTTTCGTTCCTTCCTGGCAGTCCTTTGTTTTTCCTCTAATCTATTTTTCTCTTCAGCAGCTGCATCTATTAATGTATTAACAAAGTTCGTGATATTTGAATGACTTTTTTCCTACTGTCATATGGAAATTAGTGTAAACCAACTTTTTTTCACTAGTAACTTTTTTTCGCTATGTTAAGAAGGAAGACAAAAATTTCAAAAATAAATGGTTACAAACTAGTTTAATTCTTGAGGCACCAGAATGATATTTTGAGAGACTTTTTATTGCTTAATTAACAAATATTTATTCATATAATGTTTAAGTGTCACAACATCTGAAATACACTGGGGTTATGTGCAGAATCAATTATCAATCAACAACAAGAAATTCTATTCCAGCCTAACAAATACAGTCAATCAATTATCAATTGACAAAAATCAACTAATTTCAGCTGTTACATAATCAGTTATTTAACCTTTTATATTTTGAAAATATCAAATACCCAGATCATTAAAAAATTTAAATTATCATTTTTTAGATATTCTAAAGTACTCTGATTGGATGAAAACTGTCATATGATTCAAAAATAAATTGTATGATTTTACAAAAAGTGAACAACGCGGGAAACAAGCATATTGTTCACCTCCAACATCCCAATTTCCCCCCGCAAGGGAGACAACTGCAAAATCGCGGGGGGAAAAACCCTATTGTTCATCTCCAACATCCCAATTTTCCCCCACATGGGAGACAACTGCATAATTTTTCTGCATTAAAAGTCACGAGTCAGATTATGTCTTGCTCCTGTGGAAAAAATAATAAAATAATTACGGCCCTCATTTGAGGTAGACTTTAAGATTTGGCAACCTCTGTCCGGTCGCCAAATCTGAATGTCTACCTCAAATGAGGGCTGTAATTGTATCATGTCCTTTTTGCTACTTCCTCCACAAACTGGACATTTCCATCAAATATGACCTTTATGGAATTCCTGATGCATAATAATTGATATAATAAAATAATTAAGCAGTTTTTTTAAAAATACAAATGACATTATTTCACATACCTATTTTACCCTCCTCCAGTAATCTGATGTCAGGTCTATACCGAGAATCTGTGGGAGACATTTTTCCAGCTACTTCCTCAGTTAATTCATTTAATGACATTGCAAAGTATGTGAAGTTGAAATACTGAAAGTATACAAGTCATTTAAGACACTCTAAATTTATAAAAACAAAAAGTGAATCAGATTAAAATATGAAGTCTTTCTATATAAAAAAAATGAAACTTTATTAATAAGTTTGTGAAATCATTTTTCTTATTGATTCCAGTGTAAATATTCATAATTATTCTAAAAAACTGAAATCATCGTTACTAAAATGGTGAAAAATGGTCACAACATATTGACACGTTCTTTGTGATCAAAGTTTGAAGTTGCTAGAAAGACTCACTAGACTGACATTTCCTTAGGCTCCTCTATACGGTTACCTTATTAAAGTCAGATGTTGTTCTGGAGCTAAGTCGCTTTGTCATCTACCCCTTATGTCATTTCATTTATGTTTGTTACTATATATTCGAATGACAGCTCAGACTATTATTAATAATATTATTGTTATTGGTCCAATTTCACAGAATTTCTCAAATTGATATTATTTTCAAACTGCTAAATCTTTCCTTTAATATATCTTAAATTTCCAACAATCTGACTTAAGTTCCAAAAAAAACCCTCAACTCTGTGATGTATTAAGTTAAGAAACTCAGACAAAGTCTTTAATCTATAAAAGTTATCAATAGCTTCTCAGAAGTAGTTACCTGTCAACATTATGAAAATTTAACTAAAGGCAACAAAAAAATCATAATCTAAATAGATCCTACTACATACATGAAATAACTTTATTATATTTTAATATTTGCCGGCATCAATTTGTGGATCTTATCTTTGCAAATTGATGGCTACATATTTGCAGAACAAAATTTTATGCCCACAAATATTAAAATACAACATTCTATTACACCCTATTGCAAATTTAAAAATTTTAAGAAAACATGATTACCGAAATCTGGTAATGATGTTTTGCATGTGATGTCACCTTTACATCATCAAATGCAGAATTGATTGTACGAAACTTTCAAATTCATCCAATGAAAATCCACATTACATCCAACATTAGAACGAAAAATTCTCTTTACAACAAACCTGATCAGAAGTTTCTGGCCGTGGCCTACATTTCCACACAGTCTGTTGTCCCCGGATATGTAAATCATATGTATGTAGAACAGAATGCTTAGTTGGAATGTCGTCTTTGTCGTTGTTAGCACCATTCAACTGTAATATAAAACAAGAAGCTGATTGATTGACACCAAACCAAATTTTCTTCATCATCATTTCGAGCTACTGTAAAAGCCAGCCTCTGATGTATCAGGGGATATGAAATTTTCTATGCATAAAACTAGTATAATTTAATTTAATCTGAATGCTGCATTTTGATTGGATAAATAGCACAGCGCAACATTGGTTATACTGTATAAACTGGTTTGGTCTTGTGACATCACCAACGAATTAATCTGCCACTTGTAAATTTAAATAGTCCCATGTCATTACTGATGCATGAATTGGGAAATCATTGTACTTCTGTTTGGAAATTCAATTATAAGGAATGTTTCCAATTTTTAACAGGTTATACTTCACTAACCTGGTTTGGATCAGTTTACGGCATTCATAAACCACTTCACGGTTTTTTATGCGTAAACTGACCCAAACCAGGTTATAACCTGTTCAAATATTTGAAACATTCCATAAATAACCCCACCACTACTCAGTGTCTGTACCAAGTCAGATTATTCTGACACTCTGTTATTTCTATGTTTGTTTTACTGTTTGTCTGATGGTTTGTCAATTGGATGGCTTTAATTTGTATGTCATTGCTGACCTTTCCATATTGTTTTTTATATCATAGGTGAAGTAGTTTTCAGCAATTAATTATTTTATGCTTGGGAATAGTGTAAATATTATTCACTACAGCAAAAAACAGCATGGTTTTGACGTACTGTTCCACGTAGCCTTACAGCTACTTAGAAAATTAGGGAAGGTAATGTACATGTATGTTTAATTGCAAAATAGTCAATAGCAGAAAATTTTGACAATTGGGGAAAAAGGACAGATCTTATACTAGAGCATCTTTTACTATGTATAATGTATTATAAAGGAACCGTAATGGACAAATCTGGCCTTCCAAATGATCCCTGAAATAGGGAAATCATTTTCGTTGTCCTTAAGGAAACCACCCTATGTTAAACTGTGAAATATTGTAATATCATTAATAATTTTTTTTTTATATATTTCATCATATTTATGATAATTTCTTACTTTTTTATCTTTATGCTGACATGGCTGATGATTTGCCTGTTCACTCATATGTTGTTCATAAATATCAGCATCTACAGTGTATAAATCTAACACCCAGCTGCCATATAATGCCTTAAGTTTCTTTTTACTGAAAAATAGACAAAAAAATCTGGAATGCTAGCTAAAAATTGGGAAAAAAGATATGGCAGATAAATGATTAAGAATCTGTTACAAATTTTGAAATGTTCATTTATTATACTGGTAAGACCAACTGAATTCTGGAGCCTATCTGCACTGAGTTTGTGGGTTCAAATTCCTCTTATATTGAACTTAGTTCTTGGGTTGAATCCATCTTATTGCAGATTTGTTTGAATTCAATTTTTCAATATTAAGGATGTTCGCTGGTCATGTTTTGGTCTTTTTGTCAGATTTTCGGAATCCTCGGGTTTTATCCATTTCTTAAACATGAAATATTTTGCCCATGAGCCCCTACTTTTTCTTTTATAATTCAATCATATATACCTTAAAATGGTATTTGACAAAATTTTATGAAATCCTTTTTATTTTTTCATACATTTTTGAGAGACTGAAGTTGTCAATGCAAAGACAATGAAAAATCCAGAGAAAACCCATTTCCTGCAAATCTTCAAGGCCTTATAGCTCTAAAATGAGCACATGAACCTATATTTTTTTCTTGCTTATTTGTTGACTATTCATATGTTCTCTCAAACTAAAACACCTATTTCAAATCCTATTTATTTCATATTAGACCAGCAATCATCCTTAAGTCATCAAGATTATCATTTTTTCCTGCCTAAAGATCCCTCTTCTTCCCTCCATCAATAATACAGCCAATTGTACTGAAATTGGCTTAAAATCCACAGAAATGAACCAAATGAATTTTCATTTGTAATTAAAACAGTTTATCTTTTACATGTTATTCACAAGCAATAATATTTTATGAGATCTATCTACCTTCCAAAAAATTTTTTTTTTAAAAATGTAAGAAAGTATTATAAAATACATACTTGCTATCATATATATATCCCTCTATCTTATGTAAATCTCTACCAAACCATCCTCCTTGTTTAAAGTTCAGCACAGCTTTGTGTTTTGTTGTGTGGTTTGTGACTTCCATAACACCATACTGTAAGACAAAACAAGTTGTCAGCCATCTTGAAACTCAAAATCTCATTAACCAATTAAATTATTCTAAAAGTAATTATTTCAAGTAGCCAGAATAAATATCAAATATCTCTATATATATATCTATGCATAAATGAAGAAGCATTATACTGAACCATTAATAGAGATGTGATATTTGTACTACAGCCATGAATTCAACCTTGAAATAAAATTTAGCAATTTTTTCAATTAACACACTACTACAGTGACTTTTTGTGTATTGATATCTTTTGTAACTGGTCCATTTTTCAATAAGATTCAAGAATATCCACTTTTAATGAAGCTAGACAAGACACCCTAAAATCACTGTGCTATATCATGACGATGAAGCTAGACAAGACACCCTACAATCACTGTGCTATATCGTGACGATGAAGCTAGACAAGACACCCTACAATCACTGTGCTATATCGTGACGATGAAGCTAGACAAGACACCCTACAATCATTGTGCTATATCGTGACGATGAAACTAGACAAAAGACAAGACACCCTACAATCATTGTGCTATATCATGACGATGAAGCTAGACAAGACACCCTACAATCACTATGCTATATCGTGACGATGAAGCTAGACAAGACACCCTACAATCACTGTGCTATATCATGAGGATGAAGCTAGACAAGACACCCTACAATCACTGTGCTATATCATGACGATGAAGCTAGACAAGACACCCTACAATCACTGTGCTATATCATGAGGATGAAGCTAGACAAGACACCCTACAATCACTGTGCTATATCATGACGATGAAGCTAGACAAGACACCCTACAATCACTGTGCTATATCATGAGGATGAAGCTAGACAAGACACCCTACAATCACTGTGCTATATCATGACGGATGAAACTATTACATCAGTACTATAAATACTTACATGTTCTATCCATATAGTTCCTACTATTACATTATGAACACAACAATTAATATTGGACCAAGTGTACACTTCACCATGCCTGAAATAAACAAGCAGCATTATACAGAGGCATTCAAATTAATATTGGACCAAGTGTACACTTCAGCATGCCTGAAATAAACAAGCAGCATTATACAGAGGCATTCAAATTAATATTGGACCAAGTGTACACTTCACCATGCCTGAAATAAACAAGCAGCATTATACAGAGGCATTCAAATTAATATTGGACCAAGTGTACACTTCATCATGCCTGAAATAAATAAACAAGTACCATTATAGAAAGGCAATTAAATGGAAGTTTTAAATATTTCAACTTTCTCTATTTCTGTGGCACTTCTAATGTTTTCTCATTTGTTAAAAGAAATATTTTTTTTTATTATTGGTTCCTTTGTTCTCAAATATTGGTAGTCACAATATGTATCCATGACGATGGTGGTTACATGTGATATTACTCAAAAGAACAAATATACATGTATGGTATGTTAGGACAAAATTTAGCTGAGAAAGTGTATCTGACATTCAACACAAAATGTAACCAATCAGACGAAAGGTAATAGAATAAACTGACAATTGAGTTCAACCTTTTCAAACAAAGGTGCACAATAGAATCAGTTATTAATTATCGAATCTTACCGTAATAATTCCAAAGTTATAACTCCTTTTGGGTTTACTTCTACAGATTTACCCCAGAATTTTAACTTTGGACAAATTGAGCCATAAATTTTAAAATGTGGTGACTCTGCATAGAAAGCACTGATTGGTGGATGATGGCTGACTTGTTCACTGACTAGTTTAAATCCTAAATCTGGTCTGAAATAGAAAGGAGAGATAACTCTTGACTGGTTTACTGTTCTGAAATAAGAATTTTACATTCAATATTTCAACTTTCTTTCAAGGGTATTCTATTAGTTTATAATTACTCTTTCATCAATATTTTATTATACAGTTATTTAACAGTCACCGGTAAAAAAATACTAAAATTAATGTCTTGATTTTTATACAGAAAAAACATACACTATAAAGAGTGAACAATTTTCTGCATTTAAGTATGATTTATGATTCATGTTCATAAAATTAATACCAGAAATTTACCTGCTAAATTCATAAGTTTCTCCTAATAAAGGGTTAAATGGTTTGCCTATTCTTTCCCAGTTTGATGAGATGGCCGACACAGCAAAGGCAGACACATACTGAAAAAAAAACCATTAAGTTAATGTAACTTACAGTGGCTTTATCTCATCTTATTACTGTTAAATGTGTAAAAAAAAAATATACAGTTGATAAATTCTTCACAAAAATTCATGAAAAAAATGCAAAATTTCTAGCCAAGTGACTTGGCTTTTATTGCTGTTCTTCATCATAATGTTACTATAATGCTTTCTATACTGACATAAATATCATATCTCATTCAAGGGATGTTTCCACACATTTTAAAATGGTCCCATGAACACCAAATTGTGAATTCGCAGCAGACTTTAGCCACACCAGAACAACTTCAATATGACTTCTACTAAATTATCATTGTTACGAACGCATGTTGTTATTCAGAGTCAATCTAGTCAGCTGTTAATACAACACTGACCACAGTCTTACATGTATAGTTACAATTACAATGTACTCATGTCCAAATTGTAACATCCTGCTAAATATTTTTTTGTCTTTATTGGAATTCAACTTTTGATCAAAATTTATGGGACTGCTATCAAATTTTGCGGTCATTTAAGATAACCTCAAGGAATTTGGCCAACAACCAAAGAATTGTTTTATTTATGGAACAATTGTTTTATTTGGTATTTTTGGTGACTTTTCATAAAATGTTCATACTCTATCTTAAACCGGATAATTAAATATAATGATGTCAGGCATTCTTATAATTCAAAGTCTAGTCAAGTGACAAATAAATTACTCTGAGAATGTTGAGAAATCACAATTTACATTTTACAGATCTCTGTAAATTTTATTCCCCATTTCCATCCTCTATTCTATTTTATTCAATTTCAAACGCACTGAGGTTGAAAAACAAAATTGATTTTCTGAAATCAAGTTGAAGATGAAAAAGCAATAGCAGAGATTTAATTTTAACAATAAATAAATTTCATCTGATTCAATTGCTGGTTTAATACTTTAATAGGAGAAAATAATTTTTAAATGTCAGCTTCTGTTCAAAATCCATTTATTTTTCATTCGTTATGGAGATCTTAATATACAATGTACTGCAAGATTTAGAAGTTCAATATAAAAGTTACAAAAGTTTTAAATCTCTTTAAAATTTGTTTTTAAGGTAGGCAGTGTATTATTATTTTTTTTTTCTTTATAGTACTGCAATTGTTGAACTTCAGGTCAGATTTCAAAAATTCAATATGGTAGCTCATTAGTTACAAGGACTTGGTTGTGACATGCAAATTGTGGAATTGATGAAAAAATGTAGCCAATGACAAGACATATGTTACATGTGAATACAAAACTTCATAACTTTGTTGCTGCTGTTGTTCCTCCCCCCCCCCCCCCCCCCCCCCCATTCTAATAAACCTGCATTTCAAAGAATATCTAAATTCATGATCAATCTTCATCACAAATCTATAAAATTAATAGTCACATGGCCTTACCGACAATCGCTCCACTGGGTCATTTGAAAGACTGGCTTGTTCCAATAGTTTGGCATATTCTAAATACTCAGATATTCTTTGTAAAAAACTTAATGGTTCATTGAATACAACTGGCATGGTAATCTTTGATAACTCCTGCAAAATATATAAAATTTAACATTAAATCTTTTTTTTCATCATGTATCAACAATTGCAAAAAGTGGTGGGTACAAAAAAAATCTGTTTCAAAATTTTAAAAAATGTCAGAAAAATTAATTTATTTTTCTGGTTAGTTTAAACAACTGACATGATTGTTACAAATCAGTATTTATTTTATTCAAAATTATTCCTGTTACCATGAAACTGCTTCTGTTCAAGCAACTTGCATGAAACTGATAAAACCATGAAAACCACTTGTATTGTATCACCAATAAATTTATGCGTTTTAACAATAAAATTTCTATCGTAACATTAGGGCATTCTTGGAACTAACAAGTATCCCTTTGAATGTATGTGAATACCGGTAATACGAAATTCTTTAGGGAGAATTTTTTAAAATTAACAAAGGATGATGAAAAATTTTAGTATTTTTAGGAGTTAGTTTCACCCCCACCCCCATGGTTTAAGATGTCACATGAACACAAGGATATAACACTTATGTATTGTTACAAATGAACCAGGAATTAATTTGGGGTGGCCTCGGTATATATGACATAATAAGTCTATACATTTACAATTTAAAACTTCATAACTAGATTATTTTCTGCCATCAGTTTATGAATCATAAATAACACAATACTACATAGTATCTTAAATGTCATACAATTGTAGTAAATATGGAGTGATATTGACTGATGCGAAGCATAGGTTACTGGATTTCTTCAAAGTCAACAATTCAACACCATATACATGTACATCTTAAAAAGCCATAATCAATTTACTATATACACTGTGTAGTTACAAAAGAAACTCTTGCTATGCTAATAAATTTGTCAAATGCCCTCAATCTTATACATTTTTTCTGTGCAAAAAACCCAAATGAAAGTGAAAGGTGTTATCCTGACACTAAAATAATGCTGGTCAATATCATTACCAGTATTACAAAAGGTTGTTCAGGGAACCATGGGAAATCCATCATACGAAATCCAAATGTTTGTAAAACTAAAAAATTCTGAAAAATTCACTGCAAACAAGAATAAAGATGTTTAAACATACTTTTCTGGTCATTTTCACCACTCATAATTTGACGTAAAGTTTGGGTGAAATTTACTTTTACCAATACATAACAAACTAACATTCTGTTTGTTTCTTTAGTTGTGGTTTTATGCCGTTTTCAATACATTGGCTATTTCATGGCAGCCCCCAACTAAGATTCTGTAAATTCATTATAATATTTTCAAGCATTTAACTTTCATTCTAAAAAAACTGAGCTAAAGAATTTCATAAGGACTAGAATTCGAAGTTTCTTGACATACTACATGTACTCAAATTTTGAGTCTCAAAGGAAACAATTAAAAGATTTAAGGTACATTGGAAAAAAGACCACAGTGGGAATTCAAAATGCATCCTGATGATTAAAGTTTTGAAAAATTATACAGTAAACCTTGGTAGTTCGAACTAAGACTGTATATGTTTATCCCCAACCTTGCCTTTTTAATCCAGCAAAATCTAATTAGTTTGTTGCTCCTAAAAAGTTAAACTAAGACATTATATTTCTCAAGAAATCAATATGAAAATAATTCTGTTAATATGGGTTAACCAATTGACGATCAAAATAAAGTTTTTTTTTTTCAAATATAAATTGACTTCTTGTTATGCCATTAATTTATTTTACTATTGATTGTCTTGAGAAAATGGACATTAATGAGCCATTAATGCTTGAATAAGCTATTTACAGACATTTTTATGAACTCTGCGGCCTGCCACAACAAACTTCTAATTACTGAAAATCTGAATGAGGATCTGTGCATAAAACATTACAAATCTGAGATATTTACTTCAACTTATTCTCAAATAAACATGATAAAATATGGACCAATATGTTCAGTGGATTTTAATATTTTAGGAAAATCCTGTGGTTTAACACAAAAATCTAAATTTGAAAAGTTGGGCCTCGAGTCTGTATCCTAAATGTAAATTTTATATCATCATGCTTAAATCCAGTTAGTTCATTTGGCATTAAAGTAAGGAAAATTTTTGAATTTTATAACAAGCAATGAGAAATCATGATGAGTGTATATGTTTTGACTTCATGATTTCGCAAGTATTCATTTTATTTAACCACACTGTTAAAGGGATGATTTTTTAAATCTTACAAATCAGAGAAATTGGGTATTTTTCACAACCAATTAATAGTTGGCAAAATATATATACAAACTTCATAGAAGTCTTAATAAGAAAATTGAAGTATATTTGAGAAGAAATGAAACACTGACCAATAATGTTATGTCATGTTAACTTGGGTCATTCTCACTTATGCACATCTGGTACCCATCATTTGAAGGCCAAATTTGTTTTTATATGGGTTTTACATAAAAATCTGGTTAATTAGTTTGGCCATGTTGGTAGATGGACAGGCTTCTCCAAACAATGAAGAAGGTAAACAGAGTATGCTATTGATCTGATGGTTAATTGTTTGTTTCCTTTGTCTTGTGCAAATCCTACCTACCATTAAATTTGAAAAAAAAACATCATAACATAACACTGAAATCACCAAAAAACATGAAATTGTGCCAAGACTGTACAAAAAGTGGAAAAAACACAGACCTGAGTAACAACACAAAAACACAGAACTAAAACTGTTACCTGTAACCAAATCAAATGCTGACATAAAACAAATAAAAAATTTCTTTGGCCTAATCAATGTAGTCCTTTAAGAACATTTGATCTGATTATTAATTATGGGATCCCTTATTATCATCAGAAGAAATATTTTCCTTGGGAAGGAAAATTAATTTAAACATGTATAGGATTCCATACATAATTACACTTTATATAAGAATGCTGGATTCTGATTGGTTAGCTCGCTGTGTATTTTAAACAATTTTCTTAATTTGAACACTTTTCAGTAGCAAGGGGTATTTGCTAGAAGAATTTGCCATTTTTTTCCTCTGCCGTGGTATTTGCGAAAATGAATTTGCCTTTTTTAACCCTCTGCCATGGTATTTGTGAAAATGAATTTGCCTTTTTTACCCTAGCAGGATATTCAGTGTAATTAAACAAATATATATTATATATTTTAAAGTTATTTTTATATTATATTAGAAAAATAAAATTTTCGCTATTTTTTCGAAATCAACATCCACAGCCATGCCCACCAGGCAATATAACCTTGCGCAGAAATTTTTCAGGTTTGTTATACTGCCTGATGACGTAACCAGAAGTGTCATTTACAAACTGACGATAACAATGACGTCAAGATTCGCAAACATCGATGACAATAAAATAAATGTTTTACTTGAGAAGAGGACATCTAAAAACACTAAAAGAGTAATCAATGTTCAGTTATTCAATCTTTGTTCTAATTGGTTAAATATAATATAACAAATATTTCATGTGATTGTGGTCAATATACAAGAACATTTTCCTCGGTATCTTGGAAAAATATTCTTGTATATTGACCAGAATCACATGAAATATTTGTATAATATCACTTGTGAGAGGGATATATGCAAAATATACCAGTCTCGAGAAAAAATTTCCCTCGACCTTCAGGCTCGTGGAATTTTTATTCCCTCGTCTGGTATATTTTGCAAATATCCCTCTCACAAATGATATATAATTATCTGTATACTATTATTACATCATAAACGTATTCTGTAAATATTATGGTGAATAATAGCTACAGTTTCTACTTTTATGCTGAGAAAGTTTAAATTTAAAATATGATCTGATAAAATGACAAACGATAGACCAAACTTAATAAAATCTTCAAACTGACAATTTTAGAAGTGGGTAGGATGGATTTGACAGCAATTCCAAATTCCTTTACTTGACCTTCTTCTAATGCCCTCACATTACCTCATTCATACAAGTGGTACTGACTCCAGTTCAAGGTTTAGCTTTTGCCTGGACATTCTGGAAAAGGAATCTCAAATTTCCCCTCCTTGCAACCTGATTCAACTTTCATTTCAAAATTTTCCTTTCACTCCAAATGCATCTAATCTCCCCCCCCCCCCCCTCCCGCCCACCACACGAGTTGTTTTTTATTCAATGGCGTCTTAATTCCCTCCAATCATCAATTTACAAGTTCTTTTCTTACTATTATACCATATCACTCTAGCATGACCTCCTTACTTTCTCCCTTCTGTAATTTCCTAGACTTGACCTCCCCAACATACCCTCTAACTATTCAAGAAATCAAAAGGTGTGAATACTGCATTAATATGTAAATAAACAACCACTGATTATGTCTGGCTGATGTGATTACACATTGTGTGAATACTGCATTTATATATATAAAAACAACCACTGATTATGTCTGGCTGATGTGATTACACATTGTGTTACCAGTGAAATAATTAAGTCAATATATATACATTGTCTTAAGACAGATAAGACAGAAACAGTAACTAATCTACATATCGCAACTCAGATAAACTACATGTATGTCATCAGTACAAAATTAGAATTTATGAAACGGGTCCTACGAGATGTATACATGCACACAGAATTAGAGAATACTTTTTATCATGACAATGAACCTTATCACACTGTTTGCACCTGTACAATTCATCACATTAATTATTGAAATTATAGTATTGTAACTTCCTGTAACTGGAAAATTGATATCAATTGGGAATTCTCTGAGAAATTCAATCAACCATACTTTTATTGTATTTTACTTACCTTTCCTATACATTGCTTCAGTATACTCCATATACTAAAATCATTTCTGTCAAACATGGGCACTGGGAGTTTGCTCCTGAAAAAAACAAATTTAATGACATTCAAAATTGTCAAGAACACTTTCCCCCCTTAGTTTCTATTGCTATTGATACATATATACTTGTATCTTTTCAAATATTTATTGTTTTGAAGTCCAAATTTAACTTACTATCAAATTTTAAGAGTGGCCAAATTTTTTTTTCATTTTCTGAAGCTTAGGCCAACTAAAATTAATTAGTAGATTTTCATCCAACTTTTTGAAAAAAATGAGGCGGGTGGGAGGATTTTATTTTTTATTTTTTATTTCATATGAAACTATTTTGTAAGGTGTTATTAATATGGCCCTGCTTTCTTGTATTTCATGATCAATGATCAATTCATGAAATTTCATGAAAAAGCATGGTTTTAACAAAATGTTTCATGTCCTAATTCTTGATCATGCTATTTCGCGTCACATGATCATGAAATACCGTGAAAAACCAAGTGTACATGCATAAAAATCATGTGAGGAAAAGTTTGATCATTTAGTTATGAAAAACCATGAACAAAAATTGTGCATTTTAAAAAATTAGTATTAAGGATGTACTTAGGTGAAATTAAAAAAATCAAGAATTTAAAATTGATAGTTATAGCCGGAAAAGCATAATAGTTAAGGATCAAAATAAGCTAAAAATATTGATAGGTCATGGAGCTCCTTTTCAAGATAACTTATTTTAAAAATATGGCGGGAAAAGGCTGACTCGGACTTTTATCTTATACTTGCATTGGTATTATTTGGGTCTCAAATCAAAAGAAAGAAAATCAAGAATCTGCTTAAATTTGGTTAAGGCCTAAAAAAATATAGTTGTGTTTAGGGTAACCCGACCCTACCTAATTTTTAGTGCCTACCCTAAATTTTTTATAACCTTTCTTCAACAAGCACTGTTAAAGTCAAGGTGACTCCAGCATACGGAAAACACCACTTAATTTCAGCATTTTACCACAATCATCTTACAATGGATTATATAGCCTTTAATAGTCGTCAGTCGTAAAAGAATTAAAGAATTTTGCATAAAAAAGAGCAAATTTAAATCATAGTTTCAAGCCTGAATTCCTGTGCCCATATCTGACAGCCCCTTAAATTAGGACAACAGTCAATCTTTTGAAAATTATATATGACTTGTATTCATACCAATAATTACAATAAATGTGTATTACTATTAATCGATTCCGAAGTTGTCAATTTCGTCGTGAAGTGCAAAATTTGTCTTTTAAATTTTCGCGGGCTAATCAACAGGAAATAACAAATCCGCACATGCGCAATATCAACCGGTTCAAATTCGAGTTCGAGCGCAATTTGTACAACGACAGGATGAAGCTGTAAACGATGGATTATTAATAATATGAAGCTATTATTTTGATGAAGACTGTTTGAAAAGGTAATTATTATCCCACAAAATAACCATTACCGATTTTTTTAAATTCAACCTTGAATTATATTACAGAACACTGCTCGTGCTTGATTTACCCTGTTAGTGTTATGTTGTTGAATGTCATGATATTATTATGATTAAAATTAGTTATTTTGTTCTAGTAAATGATTCTCTCAGAATATGAGTACCTTTTTGAACAATTTCGAAGAGGAATGTATTTTTAATTACCAAATTTGCCTGTTGTGGAAGTATTAAAAAAAAAGTGGGGGGGGGACTTTATAAACAGTTCATAAATTCCAATTCACGTACAAGTTATATAAACTCTTAATTATATTTGCATTTACACCTCATATACATATTCTTGTATTTATTGCTTTTTAGGACGTTGACTTGCAGCGTGAAGAGACATCACCAAAGCAGGCAAAGGAAAAACTTGACATACAAGAAGAACTTTATATTATTATAATGGATTTACTAAGGTACACATAAAAGTTTATTAAGACCACATTCAAAATTACGTTTGTTTCCCCCTTATACAACCCTACCTCTGGAATTAGGTACGTATGTAGGACATTTCTTTTTATCGTAAAATAACCCATCTGATTCTGAAAAAAAGAATCATCAGATAAATAGAGGTTTAACATGATAAGGATAAAAAAAAGGGCTGCATTTTTTTATGCCCCGATCACGTACTGGGAATATAGTTTTACCCTTGTCCGTCCGTCAGTACGCACGTCTTTCCGTACATCCTGTTTTTGGTTAAGTTCTGCGTTTAGGTCTGTTTGGTCAGTGGATGGGTCTAGGGAAGTAATACAGGGTTCACTTATCATTTGGTCACTTAGACCTACATTTTACACATGAATGATTCTGGTTAAATTTTGTGTTTAAATCCATTTCTCGAATACCAGACATGGTGTAGTATTGATACTTTGTCAGTGGATAGGTTTTGGGAAGTATTGAATAAAAACCACTGTTAAGGTTTACATGCATATAATAAGGTCACTCTAACCTATATTTTACACTTAAATGACTGTTGTTAGGTTTTGCTTTAAAATCAATATGATGAACTATCTGGGCATACCGTGTCTCATAGACACAATCTAGTTTTTTGTGTTTTTTTTTTTGTGTGTGTGTTTTGATCATTGACCGTTAGTCATTAAGGAATTATAGGTTCAAAAAGGTGGAAATTTATGATAAGCTTTATTTTTAATTTTTTAAAAATTTTTGCAGTCTATCATTCTCTCGAGTGACTAAGGCAATTGGCTTTCCATATTAGTAATTGAACGAGGGGATGAAAGAATCTTTTCTTGGAGTCTTGAGATTGAGCGATTTAATGTCTTAAGAATTTGGTAAAACCCTTATCAGGATTCAGAAATGAAATAAATGCCGGATTACCCATATTATTTCTTAAAAGTTTGGGATAACACCCCTCCTTCCCTATTCCCTATGTGCTGCTGTTGTATCATGCTATAGTTTTTAATTGTTTTTTTTATATTTGATTTGTATCTTGCATAAACAAATTATCTTTGTGGTAGCAGATAACAATTGTTATCGTTTCACAATTTTGTGCACAGATAAACAGTAAAATTATCACATGTGCGCAAGTTCTATTTTTTCATGGATTTCTATAGAAGGCTTAAATAGCGAAAAATTAGTAATCTGCAAAATAAATATGTTTTTAGAGCTTTAACTAAATCTGCTCTGTTGTCTTGCCAGTGTTACAACTGACCATTTTACTTTTTTTAGGAACAGCTGTTCTTGAAAATCTGTGGAGAGACATGCTTCAAAAAGGGATCAACAGTTTTATTCAGTGCAATGTTTACAAAGGCGGAGTGTGTAGGAAGGTCTTTGAAAGGGCAGCCTTCCAACAAAGGTCTTTCAAGGCCAGGTCTTGAGGACCAGGAAAACCTATGTGCTCTTAAAAGTAAGTTTTACTCAATTAAACATGTACAGTAACTGTAATACACCAATGAATAATGGAAGAAGTGTTATATTTCCATATATTTTAATGTCTTATTATAAAAATTAAATAATGTTCCAGTTTACTAAAAGAAGGCATGTAACAGAAAAAAAATATGCACATTTGATAAATTTTAGTGTAAAAAAAATAAATCTATTCAACTAAGTGTTCATGGAACTTGTTGACATTGATACTCTTCGGTATACACAAGTTTATACTTCAAGGCGTGACATGATAGCTGTTGGAAGGTCACCGTGTGCTCTACGGAGCATCTACATGTGTGTCTTACAAAGAATTCCCTTTTTTAATTAATTATCACACATTATCTCTTGATAAGGGTAACCAAGACCAGCGGTATAAAATATATCAAACACATTTTTGGTTAATTTTAATACAATAGTATATATAGGATATTTTTCAAAATAAAAATTAATAGGGTAACTATTTTTTTCAGACATCATATAAAAGAAATGGAAAGTCGATGACGCATCTGTCCACCAGGTCATCAACCATCAGCTGAAGCCAAGTAGGCAACACAAGGCAAAATAGACGATAGATAGCAAAGATGAACTTTGAACATTTCCAAAATGTTTTACTTTACATTAAAACATTGTTAATTTTATTTTTAATAGGTTTTATTATTTTAATCTTTTTTGCTAACAATATATGGCAATGAAATTTAAAAGGTGTAGCTTTATTTTGAAAGTAATCAGGTTAATTCAATTTGATGAGAACTCCTGCAGATAATTACTTTCCCGGCGTCCTATTTTGAAAAGAAATATGTTACCTGCATGTCCATTTGTGAGTGAATATGGGGAAATGCCATGGATGCCATACTTTCCATGGCAATATGTAATTATTGCCATCGTTTTCATGGCAACCTGCCATCGATGCCATACTTTCCATGGAAATCATGGCAATTTGCCATCGATGCCATGATTTCATGGCAACAATGGAAATACTGAGTATACAATCCCTGTCACTCTTTTTTTTTCGATGCCATGGAATTCATGAAAACCATGAAAAAGCTCGTTTCAATACTCCATCGTTTTCATGGCAACAATTTTGCCATGGAAATTCCATGGCATGCCATGAAAATCCTAGGGACGGGTGTACATGATCATGTTATTTCATTCTGTTCATGTACATGATCATGTTATTTCATTGTCCTATACATGTTATTTCATTATATTTCATCGTGGTCAATGAAATTTTATTGGGCAGTTCAACATACCTGGTATTTCATGGTATTTCACCTCATGTTATTTCATGATATTTCATCCAAACTTTGTTCATGGTTATTCATGGTCACTGAAATTTTATAGTGCCATTTAACGCACCTGGTATTTCATGGTATTTCATGGTTAATATCACGAATGGTTCACGAAATGTCATGTTCATAATTCATGAAATTGTCATGAAATTTCCACAGAAAGACATGAAATTTTACTGTTCAGGAAAGCAGGGGTAAACGTTATAAAATGGCTTATACCGCTTACTATTCTAAGAATCACGAAAACCATGTTGAATTGTTACAGGAAGTTAACAAAAAAACGAAATTATTGACACGGATACCGGTAACGGAGATGAACAAAATCCGGAAATCGTAAATTTTAGAAAATAAAAAAAATCGGGGCGGCACGATTTTCGAGGGGCGGGCGGGGATGAAAATCTATCAATTAATTTTAATTGGCCTTAACTAAGCATTACCTAATGAGATATATTTTTTGTCTGTTTATATGGGTTTTATGCCACTTTCAAAAATGTGGGGCCAATTGTTCTGAAAAAAAGAAGAAACCAGGAAACAAGGATTGATGGCAAGAGGAACATTTAGGTCTGCAGCTGAACAGAAATACTAGGACCAGAATTTACAACTTTTGGGTTGAAAGGCTAACAATCTTACCTCTCGATAACACTTGTTCAAAAAGTTTCCTTTTTACAGGCTAATGATCTTTAATTAAGACTAACTTTTGTTTGTTTTGTTTGTCTAGTTGGGGTTTAACGCTGTTTTCAGCACATCTGGCTATTTCGCGGTGGCCATTTTGTTTTGGTGGAGGAAGCCGGAGTACCTGGAGAGAACCACTGACCTTCGGTTGGAAAATCGGCAATCCTTGTCAATTGAGATCAGAGTCGAACACAACCCCCCCTTCCCACGGGTGAGATTCGTACTCACAACCTCAGCACTGACAAGCTACCTAGACCACTCAGCAACCGAGGCCCCCCTTAGGACTAACTACAAATGTACCTACATCACTTCAACACTTGTTCAAGAAGGTCCCTTTCACAAATATGAAATGATGAGTTGCTTGCTATGCATTCAAGATGTTTAGAATAGATGAATCCTAAAGCAAATTGCTCAGATTACAACAAAGACGTGTTTGAACAGTTGATAAAAAACCATTCTTATCCCAAATAAGTTACCAAATTAAATAGTGAATATGGTGTCAAAGCTGGGTCATCAACTATGTGATGTAAACAGTCTCAAGTTTTTTTGTAATCAGCTTAATTTGGGTGTTTAAAACACATCTCTTTTGTCATAAGGACATACGAATTTTAAACCATTAACAGCAAATTTTCCTAGATGACATTAAAAAACATGTATTAACATGTATGATCTGTTAATAAAACCATGATTATCCCAATTAAGTTAAAAGACTACATATTTCATATGATTTCAAAGTGTATATTTTGTAAGAACTTTAAGATATTTGGTGTCTGCTTAAAGTGGGTTTTTGTGTCATGGCATTTATCCCACATTCCTTTTGTACAAAGGAGTTATGAATCTTAATCCAAGTTACTAAAACCATCCTTATCCCAATTACATATAATTTGTAAGAAGTTTAACATTTTAGTTATCTATACAAATGGGATTTTTTTGTTTGTTATGCCATTAAGAACGTATGAATCACTGAAATCCAATTTTCCAAACAACAATAAAAAAACATGTATTAACAGTTACAGAAACTGTGCTTATCCTAATTAAGTTATCAGCTGAAATATTTGATATAATGTCAATGCTGGCTGATCATGTACATGGTGTATAATTTGTATTGTTTATTCAACCAGATCCAAACTGTTACCATATAATTTTTCAATCTATAAACTTTATATCAATAAAACCAGTAAGATAAAGTATACGACTGTGTTAGGACATATAATGCCTTCAAATCAATATAATAAATAAGGCTACATATCCATTCTGACTTTAACTAGAAAGTTTTTTGTTCGCACAAAGACGGAAACAAATCAATCAGTGTATTTACTGACTCACAAATAACGTTTAATCCTCCATCGAACATTCAGATAATTTTCTATAAGTGAAATAACTTATTCTTTAACTTTCTTCATCATGCTTTTTTTTCAGGATTGATTAATCAATCGTTGCTCTTCAATTATAAATAATATATGACGTCAAACTATTTACTTGATTGATGGGCTTTCCCTCATCAACTCTGAAGCTATCTTAAAAATAGTCAATTAACCAATATTGGCCAGCAATATCCTATAGTGTATCTTTAGTCATCGTTTTGTATTGTGCACAAGTTATCTATATTTTTTTCAGTGCTGAAAGTATCAATAAGCAATAAACAGCTGCGCCACGAGCACATGATACGCCCGTCATCTTGTGAAAAAAACATAATAAATGTTTTTGGAATCCTCCTTTATTTAGTGGAGCTGGTGGTGGGATATATATGGAAACCCAGCAAAACATAAGCGTGCAAACTTTTAAGCAATAGAGATACGGCGTGAAATGTGACCAAAAAAGACTAACTTTTTTACCAAAAAGCTCAATAAAAATTCAATAACTCAAAAATAAAATAAAGAATCATCACGAAAAAGTATACAGATCTTCAGATTAATATAAATAAGAAGTGTGTAAAGTTTTATGCAATAATCATAAATTGTTTTTGAGATAAGGCGCGACATGTGAAACCCCCCCTTTTTTTGACAAAAAACTCAATAACTCTAAAATAAAATTTTGAATCATCACCAAAAAGTATACAGGTCTTTAGATTAATATAACTAAGAAGTGTATAAAGTTTTAAGCAATAATCATAAATCGTTTTTTGAGATACGGCACAACATGTGAAAACCCCCCTTTTTTTTACAAAACACTCAACAACTCTAAAATAAAATTTTGAATCATCATTAAAAAGTATACAGATATTCAGATTAATATAAATACGAAGTGTTTAAAGTTTTATGCAATAATCATAAATCGTTTTCGAGATACGGTGCGACATGTGAAAACCCCCCCCTTTTTTTTAAACTCAAAAACTCTCAAATAAAATTTTGAATCATCAAAGTATACAGATCTTTAGATTAATATAACTAAGAAGTGTGTAAAGTTTTATGCAATAATCATATATCGTTTTTGAGATAAGGCACGACATGTGAAAAACCCCTTTTTTTTTACAAAAAACTCAACTCTAAAATAAAATTTTGAATCATCACCAAAAAGTTTACAGATCTTTAAGATTAATATAACTAAGAAGTGTGTAAAGTTTTATGCAATAATCATAAATCGTTCTTGAGATACGGCGTGACATGTGAAACCCCCCCCCCCTTTTTTTTTCCAAAAACTCTAAAATAAAATTTTGAATCATCACAAAAAAGTATACACATCTTCAGATTAATATAACTAAGAAGTGTGTAAAGTTTTAAGCAATAATCATAAATCGTTTTTGATGGATTGATGGATGAATTATTGTTTAACGTCCAGTGGCAACCAGGTGCATATCAGGACGAGAACATGTTGATATGATAATGAATATGATCCCTGCATTGTACTAGACTGGCACACCAAGTTGGATTTTTAAAGTGCTAGCTCACGAGGTAACTGTCCGCAGGAAGACATATCACCTCACTCGGACACATTATACTGACTCCGAGCCGACCAGTCTTTGCTCTTACTCCTAGATGCCGTGTGCTTGGCGGAGAAGCAGCAAATACCAATTTTAATGTCTTTGGTTAGACCCGGCCGGGGATCGAACTCGTGACCTTCCACATTCAGGGCGAGCACGCTACCACGAGACCACCGAGGCGGTTTAAATCGTTTTTGAGATACGCCGTGACATGTAAAAAAAAACACACTTTTGTTTTAGTTACGAAGTCCGGTAACTCAAAAAGTTTTAATCTTATTTCCACCAAAAAGTATACAGATCGTTTGACCATCATAAGAAACAACTATGTTAAGTTTCTTGAAATTTGGATGTGTTGTTCTCAAGTTACGGCGTGACATGTTTATGACGGACAGCGGACTTTTGTGTACCATAATACGTCCCGTCAAACTTTTGACGGGCGTATAATATCATATAAAGTCCTCAGTATAAATTTTTAGATTCCACTTTTTGATTTGATGAATTATCAATATTTAACCCATGTCTTCTTTCATTTTTACCAGGTGCTAAATTTCTTGTTTAAAATGCATATTTCTAAATTAAGTATCATCAGATTCACTTGTGACCACAACTCTAGAGAGCCAGAATCACCCAACATTTGAGGAAATCAGCCAACAACAATCCAGGTATATTATAGGTCTCACCCAAGTTGAGACCTTATTTCCTACACGTTTACGACTGCCTTGTACAAACATACATGTATATTGGTAGCCTTGGGTTGTTTTCTGCTTTTTGGTTGGGTTGCTGTCTCTTTGACACACATTCGTTTTCAATTCTCTATTCTATGATGTATATTAAAATACAATAGCATTTCCATTTCTAGATAATGAATTTTTACAAACAACATGGTTGTTACATACATGTACTGTACTGTACTATGGAGATCCTTTCTTCATGAATTTATTATTTTTATCAATGCTTAACTTCAAATTTTACAACAATATTTAATGAAAACCGTTATTTTCATTCCTTGATATTTTTTGTGAATGTATACATTGTAGATTTATTCTAAAATGTGTACTTATTTAGCATTAATTACCAAATACAGGACAAAATAGAAATAATCTTCTTGTTCTTTCAGCTAATAAGAATTACAATTGGCACATGTGAAACTATTTTGGTCATGTTTATTAATTTTTTAACATTGTTGCTGTATATGTAACAGGTACCATTCCTTACTCGGAAAGAGGATCTACAGACATTGTTACATCCCTTGAAAATACATGTACTAGGTCAAGAGCACAAGTTATATGTTCAAGTGATTTGCTGCTTACTGGCTTTTTGTCAACTTATATACTGTTCAAAATTTTGTCAGAATTATGAATTCTATAAATAAGTAACATTTATACTGATTTTTTAAAGCATATGCTAAAAATGTTGAATTTGAAACCCCCTCCCTCCTAGCATGCCTTTTGTATGTTATAAATGTTGACAATTATGGATGTTCCCTTCGATAATAAAATATCCGACTATTTGAAATTCATCAACCACACCATGTCTTCATTACTCATCGGTACTATTATGGTTAAGTTTTCTATGATATTTTAAGATATTACTAAATGTAATTATATATTTTTAAGGTCATCCTTCCAAATAAAGTAAATACTTATATTATTATATTATCGATCAATTAATAAAGAGTTTACACTTAACAAAATAGCTATTAAAATAACATTTTAAAAATAGCCCAATTCATGACAAAATTTAAGTTGAATACAATACATTCAAAAGTTTAAAGTTTATTAGGACATTTGAAAAATTACATCAAATTAAATCTTGAAAGTATAACAGTTAAAAATTTTGTACTTTGGAATATTAGACTTACGTATATATTTATATTGTATAAATGTATATATGTTTTACCTGCAGTTTACCTTAATTCCCTTTAATTGTGTGCTTTACAGAAGTGCCTATTAATGCACCTGTATGTATAAGGTACTTTTGTGAAGATCTGACATATCGTAAATTGGGATAACTTGACTGTGGTTATACACATATTTTGGTTTTTTTTTTTTGGTGCCTGTTGTAAATGTGCCAAAATTAAACACACAAAAATAAAGCAAATTTTTCTCCAAAATATAGACCTCCAAAATTATTAAAAAATTTTTAAATCTGGAAAACACTGATTATAGTTGCAATACTTTTGTATTAATTTTGTCTAATGAAAACAATAGGACAACTGCCCTCTCCAGATAACTACCCCCCCCCCCCCCCATGGACAATTACCCCCTCCCCTGGAAAACTAACCCAGCTGAATTCTTTTAAACAGACAAAAAAAAAATTCATATTAAAATAGTATACTAACAACATTACACAGAAACAGTTCATAAGATGTAACTTGGAACAATTGAAAGCACTAATTAAAGTATGTGCACTACATTTATTGTTTAGCACTAATGTTCATTCTGCACTAAAAACCTACAATTGAATATTGTAAGCAATGCCACACAAGAAGTCCAACACATGACGATTACCATAGTTCTATACCAGGTGTGTCCTGGTAATTCTTTCCTAAGAGAATAACATCATCAGATAGTCAGATTTAATAATTAATATTATAATTTATATAAAACCCTTACATATTAATATTTCTCCAAAATTAAGAACTAAAAAGAAACTCACAATTTTTTATTATAATTTTGTACTCAATAATTAATATGAATATAAAATTATTGGTACTTTCAACATTGGGGACAATTGTCCTAGGGGTTTGCCATTTCGCACGGGAGACAGTTGTCCTAGGGTGGTGCCATTTTGCAAGGGGGGGCAGTTGTCCTAGGGAAGCAATTTTACGTTAGGGAGCAGTTGTCCAAGGGGACAATTGTCCATGGGCAGACATCTTGGGGCAATTGTCCAGGTAGCAGTTGTCTGGGGGACAATTGTCCTGCTTCCAGTGACAACATTACCATTACACAATACAAAGCGGATCAAACAGATTTTGTATTTTATTTTTTTTATTCTATTTTTTGGAAGTGGAAAAATTAAACACAGTATTGACACAAAGACCCAAAATTCAACATACCTAGATTTAACATCTATGATTTTATCAAAAACTACCAAAATATCCCAATTTACGCTATAAATAATAAAATAATTTACAAGTATAAGAACTGTGACACAACTAAGAGTTGACAGGCTAGCACCGGTAATCACAAAAAACTTATAATAGACTTTGGCCACCTCTGACAGCCATTAAGAATTAAATTATATCCAGTGACTTTCCACAGTATTGTTTATCACAATAATAGAGATGTTTAACCCTACCTTATGAAAATTAGTAAATTTTTTGCGAGGGTTTGGGGTCCACAGTAAAGGGGAGTGGAACATGACCTTGTATCTGCATCACTTAGATATTTCTTTTAATCTGATTAAATGCTTACAAGTATGGGTGATACATATTTTACCAATAACAGAACTGAGACTGAAAATAATCCAAAATTTCTATTAATCAGAGCAATAAAGTAACAAAAAGAGCTAATAATGGAGTGTTTGGCATCTCTGCAATGAAGCTGAAGAAAAAATACTGCAAACTATAATATAATCCAACATTAATGACCACTCCCCCCCCCCCCCCCCCTTAAAAAAACAATCACAAAAAAAAATCAAGTTAAAGAGAAGGTACTGGTACATATGGAATTTAAGGTAAATTTAGATGCCACTTGTCTATTTGAAAACTTTAAATTTGAGCTAATGAGAAATTTTATTGTATGTACAAATTAACACTATATGGTTTTTATTATGACTACCTGTGTGACTTACAATTTTTACCAATAAAGGCTTTCAGAAAAGAGTAGTCTTCAATCAATAAAAGTTATTTTAATTAGATCAATATTCTATCCAGGGAATTAGCATTAGTTCTATATGAAAATTTATTACTGTAATTATCAGACAATTCTATGAATGGAGGTTCACTATATATACTAATACTACTGATAAGAAAGAACACATTTCTAGTATATAGATAACATGTACAATAGCAAGTGAAATCAATCATTATTGGCAAAATGCTGACATTGTCATAACTCATAATTCTAAGAATTTACTCTTAATTTCCCTGCATTTATATATTAACTACAAAACATACAGAATGTACTGTTGAAACACAAATAATTTGATTCTGGTCATTTGACTGTAAATTTCTTAACAGAAACACTGAAAATGAAGCGAACATCTTTGCTCAACAAAACACATTCGACGAGCTACTTTATCTTGTTTATGTAAGTGTTTGCTTTTGCTTCTCAAAGCTACTTGCTATATGTAAGTGAAGAAATAAACTCAGTTACAAATTTATTTGCATACAATTCATGTGTGTATAACAATTACGGGTAAACCATCAGGTACAGTCATCACAAAAACACTTTGATCAATGGAGTAAACATTTGGCCTATATTCAGATTCCAGGTATGGTGACTTTCCATGAGGCAAGTGAAACCTCACTTTTTTACAAATTTCAAAATGTATCAACTTTTATAACATTAGTTTAGTTTAGTTGGGGTTTTACGCCATTTTCAGCACATTTAATTTGGCTATTTCGCAGCGGTCAGTTTTTATTGGTGAAGGAAGCAGCGACATTCAGTAGGAAAATTGGCAATCCTTGTCAATTAAGATTGGAGTCGAACACACCCCACCACAGGGTTGACAGACCAGTGATCATTAGTAGTTTGGAGGAACTGCCTAGACCACTCCGACGGCCACCGATAAGATAAGCATCAAGTAATCAATATGTCATGACTGAAACAATAATAAGTTATATAATATATATATATAATCACATCAGTCATACATCTGTTCTATATCTTTTTAGGAATATGGCCCAAAAAACAAAGATCAGTGTAATTTCACAACAGCTATTTTACTTTACAATATTCCAAGGCTCTCACTAAGATCTTATCATGATGACTCCATTGGATAATATTTTTTTAATGGTCAGAGGTAGCTGAACTTAATGAGCCATTTTAGAACGAGTATTCCCGTTTGATTTTGATATTTAGTCCATTTAAATACCAATACAAATTCAATTGGCATCTAGTTCAGTTTCTGAACTAAAATGGTAACAGGAAAGATGTAAAAACTAAAAAAATCATCTACACTGCTAGTAAAATCCTTGTAAATCGACTAAAACCAAACACCCGTATCAATCTTCAACTGATGAAAACAAACTAAAAGCCAAAGTAACAATACATACATATTCTTTTTATTCACACCAAATTTATTGATACTCAATATCATTACTATTTATTAAATAATTATCAAACATCATTATTTCTTGATTAAATTAAATGTACACAATGCATCTGATTGATTGACACATTACAACTGATAATTTATTATTATACGAAGTAATTAGATTTGTACATTTATGTAACAAAAATGTTGTTAGCTACATGTACTAGAATGTATTTTTAATGATTTTGACTTTATAAATATAATTACTATTACATATGTCATGACAAGAATGTACAAACTTTAGAGTTTTTTAACCAAACTAAAAGCATTTTGTACTTGCAACATAATATTTTTCGCTTATTTTCATGTATTATTTTTTATTGTTATTTTAAAGTTACATGAAAATAATTCCTTTAATTTTTTTCTATAATAAAATCAGATCTAGACATGGCACAGGAACAACTGTAACATAAATGTATTGCAATTCATAATTATGAAAAAACTACATGTACATACTAAGACCCCTCTTCTGGATTAATAATCATCAGAAATATATGTCAAGTATATTCAATTAAAACTTTGTGCAAAGATAGAAATTTTCAAACTCCCTTAAAGATCTACCAAAGTTCCACAATGAGTTACAGGAAATGTTAAAATTATTTTAAAGAAGTTTCAACTTAAAATTGTAACTTCAATCTGACACTGTTTCTGAATATTATTATATGTCCCCAAGCCTGTTTCAGGAACTCAAATACAAATTGAGATAAAGTTTAAGATAAAATAACATGCAGATATTCACAGAAACCTGAAAGAATGACAAGGTGCTAAAAACATAAAATCAAAGGATTACAATTAAATGTTCATGCTTGAGGGGATTGATGTCATTTTTCAATTATTACTTAATCCAAGTAGGCAAAATTTATCTCTAGAGTCGAAGTTAATCAAAATGAATAACAATTCCATTATATGCAAGATAATTTATATGACTCCGATAACAAAAGTTTGGAATGTGACAATAGATGTATTTAAAAGTTATATAGAGTTTCCATATTAAAATTAAAGTTCAGAATGGGCCTAGGGGGTTTAACATGTACATTTTTTTTTTTGCTGATTTTTCTTTTTTTAGCATTGTGAGGCCCTCATGGAAGGTTCAAGTTCCAGACCACAGGCACTTGTTTCAAATTTTTTTTTAAACAAGTGCATGTGTTCCATACCCTTGTACACAAATTTGAAAGTCAGAAAGGGGACCATCAAAACTTAAGTCCCAATTGGTTTTGTCCAAGTGATTTCAGAGATATCATTTCCCCGATTTTATGTTTTAAGGCCAAATAAAAAAAACATGTGTTTAGGGTAACACACTGAAAAAAGTTAGGTAGGGTAGGTAGGGAATTTTTTTTTTACATTAAGCTGTATACTGGAGTCACCTTGACTTTAACAGTGCTTGTTGAAGAAAGGTTATAAAAAATTTAGGGTACATGTAGGCACTAAAAATTAGGTAGGGTCGGGTTACCCTAAACACAACTATATTTTTTTTAGGCCTAAGTAATGATCAGTAATGGTATCCATTGTAGTTCCAGGTTCTATTCCAAAGCTACTCATAGTTTTCAAGAAATATACTTGCTGACAAAATACTATTTGGCAGGAATGGCGTAAAATTAACTGAAACCTTGAAAAAAAGTTATTCCAACTTTTTGAAACTTAAGAAGTTCATTCAGGTACTTACAATCACATCAATATTAAATATTCATCTCAATCAAATGATAAAAATGCATATAAAGACCTTAACAAATTAAAATTTTAGAAGAAATTATTTTCTTATTTTCAACGCAAGTTTATTACAAATAGTAAAGTTGAGGATTGGCAAGCTGTCAAAACTTCATTCTTCAAACAGTTTTTTGGATTGCATCGTGCAAGTGACGGATTATGCACGAAATGCCCCAAAACGTCAAATATATTTACCTGAATTTTGTAACACATTTGTCGATGTTAAAATCGTCGTTGTCTTTAGCTGCCATAATAAAATGAAATCTTTTCGTCCTAATCAAGAATTTTTGCAGACGAAATTTCCATATCACGGCGGAAAACTACGGTTTCATTCTTTCAGTTAATGTAACATTTTCCATAAACAGTTCAGATCAACTAAAAATAAACACTGGTAATCATTTTCATCTCTATGTCACGCTAATATTGGAAAGATTTGAAGGCCAACTTGATACTTTTCTACATTCCATCGGACTGTCAGAATGAGCGGAAATACGAATGTATTATTGAGTAATTGTATCTTACGGATGTTCAGTGCGAAACGATCAGAAAATTCAGAATCTTGAATGAAACGAATTCGGAACGATAACATAAGCGGGGGCAGCACAAATAATAACAATAAACATTTATATCAGACATAAATAGTCCATAGAGATATATAAAAATGATTAAAGTTTAAAATATATGAAAATTGAAGAATTAAAATGCCAACAAAGACTAAAATCCAGGTAAGACTTCCATTTGAACCCCCTATGTATATCTTTATTTCTTCAGTTATTGGGGGGGGGGGGGGGGGTTGTCAAAATGAATTCTTTCCTAAATCCATACTTTTTGTTCATAACTTATTGTGGTTTTATCCTTTTCATATATTTCTTTCTTTTTTATTTTTATTTTTGTTTGTTTATGTTTATGTTTTTGTATTTTCTTTTATTTTCCTTTGGAAAGGGGGGGGGGGGATACTTTGGTACCGTAAGTCATGGATGTCTTACTAATGATAATAAAATATTTCAAGAAATGTACTAAAAATTCCATAACAGCATTAGTAATTGCACAGTGGGTTGATTACTTTGATGACATATATAAGTTACAACTTTAACAAGAGCTAACAATATTTATTTTCATCTTTTTTTCAAGACATGGCTCCTGTTTAAGATCCGTGTAACTTTTATTACTCTTTGGTAACTTCAGATTCAAAAATAAAATAGACATATTTTAATTTAATAGTTTTCAAGGGTAACAAAGGTTAAAATAAAACTGATTTTCATCAACATTTTTACAAAGCTGCAGTCATTAGACCTGAATTAAGATAATATAAAATCAACTCATAATGTTGATTAAGTTACAAATGAATTTAAAAAATTTAGATTTGTGAGATTACATTGATCAAAAATATTTCTGTGATAACATATATTTTCATCCTCTTTATTTAAAATAAATCTGTATTTATTTTTAAGAACTCAGTAAAATAGTTACAAAAATTTTTTAATGGTTATTTCGGGTTACAAATAATTTTTTAAAAGTTCAGCTAAATTCTGAGATATTTATCAAATTAAATCATTCTAATAGCACACCCCTTAATTATGAGATTTCATGAGCATCCGTATAGACATTCAGACATCTTTGTTTATTTAGGGGTCATCCATAATGTCAACATTTTTTCACAAGTTACAAAGAGCAATCTTTTTGGAAATTCCCACCCTCCTCAAAAAGTGTAAATTAACATGTTTTAACTTACTTAGAAAGAGGATCTACAGACATTGTTACATCCCAAGAAAATGCATGTACCGAGTCCAGAGCATGGCATGCTCAAGTGATTTTGCAAATTGTTGGCTTTTTGTCAGCTTAAATACTGTTCAGAACTTGTATTCTCTACCAATGATTTTTTAAGCAACTGAGAATTTGAAACCCCCACCCCCTAGCATGCATTTTATAAACTCCTGAAAAATGTTGACAATGGATAACTCCTTACCAATTTTCAAAAGCTTTTGTTTATCTTTGTTTTAAATAATCAAAATAAATATATTTTTTAGCATTTTCTTCTATTAATTGATTACCATGTAATCTAATTTCATATTTGTTACTGGACAAAATACATGTAATACCTCTTAATCATATTACAGATACCATAAAACAAATTAATTACTTAACTTGAGATTATTTTTTATGTATAAAAAGAATCAAAAGTTAATTTAATTTTACAAAAGTCCTTTTAATCAATATAATCCAGTGGCAAATTAATTGTACTTAATAATTGCTTTAATGTACAACTGATGTGTAAAAATTGATATGGTATTTAATCATGTACATATCTAATTAACAAATAAAACTAGAGGCTCTCAAGAGCCTGTATCGCTCACCTGGATTTAACTTTTCACCTTGAGCAGACCTAAAAATTTAAGTGTTGCAGTCAATTTGGATGGTTTTTCTATAGGATTCTATGTTAAACTAATTTCAGCTGTGGCAGTCATCTTGGTTGTTAGTCCAGTTTCTAAAAGAGAACCATCTAAGGACCATTTCTGCTAAGTCTTGTTCCAACTGGCTAAGCGGTTTCAGACTAGAAGATTTTTAAATGAATTTTCCTATAGGGTCCAATATTTAACAAAGGTCGGTGTGGCAGCCATCTTGGTTTACAATCCGGGTGATCGGACATATTTCTGAAAGAGGACCTCCTAAGGACCAATGCTGCCAAGTCTGGCTCCAATATTCCAAGTGGTTTCAGAAACAAGATTTTTCAATGAATTTTTCCATAGGGCCCTATGTTAAACTAAGTTCGGGTGTGGCGGCCATCTTGGTTGACAGTCTAGGTCATCGCACAAAATTCTGAAAGAGGACCATCTAAGGACCATTGCTACCAAGTCTAATTCTAATTGGCTTAGTGGTTTCAGATGAGAAGATTTTTGAGTGAATTTCCCATAAGGTCATATGTTAAACTAAGATCTGCTGTGGCAGCCATCTTGGTTCACAGTCAACGAAATCAGACACATTCTAAAAGAGGACCTCCTAAGGACCAATGCTGCCAAGTCTGGCTCCAATATGTCAAGTGGTTTCAGACAAAAAGATTTTTCAATGAATTTTTCCATAGGGCCCTATGTTAAACTAATTTCGGGTGTGGCGGCCATCTTGGTTGACAGTTTGGGTCAATGCACAAAATTCTGAAAGAGGACCATCTAAGGACCATTGCTACCAAGTCTAATTCTAATTGGCTTAGTGGTTTCAGACGAGAAGATTTTTGAGTGAATTTCCCATAAGGTCCTATGTTAAACTAAGATCTGCTGTGGCAGCCATCTTGGTTCACAGTCAACGAAATCAGACACATTCTGAAAGAGGACCTCCTAAGGACCAATGCTGCCAAGTCTGGCTCCAATATGTCAAGTGGTTTCAGACAAGAAGATTTTTCAATGAATTTTCCTATAGGGCCCTATGTTAAACTAAGTTCGGTTGTGGCGGCAATCTTGGTTGACAGTCCAGGTCATCGGACACACCTCTGTAAGAGGACCATCTAAGGACCATTGCTGCCAAGTCTGGTTCCGATTGGTCAAGTGGTTTAAGACAAGAAGATTTTTCAATGAATTTTCCTATAGGGCCCTATGTTAAACTAAGTTCGGCTGTGGCGGCCATCTTGGTTAACAGTCCGGGTCATTGGAGATATTTCTGAAAGAGAACCTCCTAAGAACTATTACTGCCAACTTTGGTTGCAACTGGACTTCTAGTTTCATATAAGAAGATTTTTGAAAGTCACCCCCCTTTTTTTTAATTTTTAGTAACAGCAGCCATCTCGGTTGGAAGTCGGGGATGCCAGACATAACTTTGGAAGAGGGCCACCCAAGGACCATTCCACCAAAGTTTGGTCTCATTTGGCCCAGTGGTTTGAGAGGAAAAGATCTTTAAAGGATAGCTTACGCTGGATGCTGTCTTTAAAGGGCAAAAACTCCTATAAGGGGTCAATCAACGACTTTGGTCATGTTGACTTATTTGTAGATCTTACTTTGTTGAACATTTTTGCTGTTTACAATTTGTCTTTATCTATAATAAAATTCAAGATAATAACCTAAAACTGCAAAATTTCCTTAAAATTAACAATTCAGGGGCAATAACCCAACAAAGGGTTGACCGATTCGTCTGAAAATTTCATGACGGGTAGATCTTGACCTGATGAACATTTTTACCCTATGTCAGTTTTGCTCTAATTGCTTTAGTTTTTGAGATATAAGACAAAAACTGCAGTTTACCCCTATGTTCTATTTTTAGCCATGTCGGCCATGTTGGTTGGTAGGCGGGGTCATCGGACACATTTTTTAAACTAGATACCCTAATGATGCTTGTGGCCAAGTTTGGTTCAATTTGGCCCAGTAGTTTCAGAGGAGAAGATTTTTGTAAAAGTTAACGGACGACGACGGACGACGGACGACGGAGGACGACGGACGCCAAGTGATGAGAAAAGCTCACTTGACCCTTTGGGTCAGGTGAGCTAAAAACGGATAACAGGAAAGGTCATTAGACCATGTGTGCATGTTTCTTTATTCAACAGCATTTTTTATATATGAAACATTAAAGATTAGATTTTTTTGTGCTAATTTTCAACTGAAATATTTAAGAACCTTGTTGCATTAAGAAAGTTTCCACTGTTTGCACAGTAATTAATATCACCATGGGTACTAATTTTGCAATTATTAGTACATGTTAAAACATATTAAAAATTTTATTAATGATTTGAATATATAAATCACAAAATCAAACTTCCAATTTAACAAATTATTTAAAATGTAAATAAAATACAGTCAGGAGGTCATTTTTTCTTCATTTATTTAAAATACAATAACATGCACAACCTGTATGAAGGGAGGTAACTCAAGTTATATAAATTCCATTCTCTTTCTATTAATATTGTTATTTTTTAAACAGCTTTTAAAATTTTTCTTTACACCCAACTGTTAGTATTGCATAGTCAATATTGTCTATTTTTTTTTATTTGATGTTTCATTAAAAAAAAAAAATACAGTTATCAATTTGTCTCCAAACAGTGATAATCTGGTTTCCTGTCAGTCAAATCAGCTTCTTGTATACTTTGTATAGAATATAGGTCTGTAGTTGGAATCAATACAACCTGACAAGGAAATGTTTTTGTCAAAAGGATACAACACTATCTATGGCATATTATTTCAAAATTTGGTTCAAATTGGTCATATAGTTTTGATCACAGCTAATGAAATAATTATCATTGAATATAATGAGGTATATGTATAATGTTTTTAGAATTATCCTTAGTCCTGGAATTCTTCTATTTACCAACTATATTGGACGAGAAAATCTAAATTATTTTGTCATATGTAGACAATTTTCTGTGAATTTTGTCATATTTACAGAATATTTTAGAAATCAGATTCATAGATTCATAAGACAACTGTTGGTTATAATATTTCACATGTGTTTTGTCTGATCAATATTTTTGTAAATAATCCTGTATGGCAGCTTTGACATGCAAAAAATATGATATTCATGGCCTAAGATTTTATGTAACTTGTGTTACTTCATTTGAGTGGACCGTCATGACAATCTCGTGTTAATGCAATATTGAGATGAACCAACCCATGACGTTATTATAAATCGTTACTTTGACATTGGTCTCTGTGGAAGCAACGTGTATTTAGTTTTCTCTTGAGAAATTGTCAACTTACAAATGGTTGCAAATACTTTGATTTATTTTGAATTCGCATTATTTTTTTCAATTCAGTATTATATAGCAATTAAACATTTTGTTGTTTATAAACACGCTACAATTATTGATTTATTTACAACCAAATACTCATGGTGAACGGGAGTTGAATGGTGTACTATATATACATGAAAATAAATAATATTATTATATCTCAGTACGTTTTTTCTATATAAAAATCAAGACAATAATTTGACCTTTTTTGTTACCCTTGATTAGTTTCCAAAACTAACCACCAGTAAAAAGTGACCGGTGATTAATATATTGACCGGTAAAGTGCTTCGCGCCAGGAAAATAGTCAGTGTCTCGGGACAAATAAAATGGCTATATCCCTCAATACTGTTAAATAACTGTATACTATTTAGGATAGTGTGTGTAGAGAATGTACATGAATTAAAAAGTAATATTATAGTAGGGGTGTAACGAATGCAGGTAATTAACATAAAATATGGGACGTGTGCAAAATATTAGCGCACTGTATAGTATATGGAAATATACGTTTTCAACAAAATCTGTTACTAAAGTAACTGTAGTATATTATGCTACGTGTATTGTATTAATATAAGAATGATTTTGATGTAAACTCAAATATTTAATAGAACTGTACTAATTTGTCCCTTCTGAAGATGGTACTTGGTGTAATGATCTATAGGTGAATATTCCTAAGTGACATGGTGATTGCCAAATGAACAGAAAAACTGACTACCAGGGAAACAGGCCATGTAAAAGATCCAGATGTGTAGCATGCTCCTATATCGTAAGTGACGTCACACGAGAAGAAACGAGAAGACCTTTAATCATTCTTCTAGCTGCAGTCAGCGAGGACGGTCGTGTCTTATAACTCTATTATCGCCGGTTCCATTTAATAATAATATACACATTTTACGCTATCATATTCGGCTTTAGGTAAGCATTTATTTTATTTATTTTATATTTTGAGTAGTAACCAGGAGGTATAGCCGGAGGTTACTTTAGTTTATGTTTGTTTTAGTTGTGTCAGGAGGTTTAGCCGGAGACACAGTTTAATTTTGCTCGTTCATATGTGTGAAGCTTTTGAATTTATGTTGTGTATTAAGCTTCTTTGTAAATTTCAGTGTGGTAATTTAATAGTTTTGGATTTGCTTTTATTTAAATAGTGGACTGAGCATGTATTGTATTTTGGGTCTGCTTGTTTGGTATTTGAAAGTGGAGCGACACGTGATATTTGAAGTATCGAGTGATAGACCGTTTTGTTTGATTAATTTATGTAAGTCTCCTTTCATTGGCTTTATTGTATCTATGGTTTTATCATTTTTAAAATTTTATTGGCCGTGTATTCACTTTTGTATGGATACGGTGGACGCCATTTTTTCTTGTGCGGTATTTTTCCTCCGGCCAGGTATTTTCTGTGTCCTGTTGGTTTTGTGTAAACGGACTTGTATTATTTATATTAGCTCTATCAGTGTCTATTGAAATGTTAAAATCACATTCAGTGCCGTGATTTGCATGTTTGTAACGTCGGTGCATTTATAAAAGGGGGTGTTTTAAACACGGAATATGCTCAGGTCCTGTCCGTTTTTTGTTTAAAGTTTTAGAAATTCTGTTGTTTCCGGTTTCTGAAGAGAAGTTTGAGCTTGAACTGTTTCAAAAGGTTCAGACTTGGGGAAAATGAGGTAATAAAATGTCTAGTAGAGCTATTTACCCCGGAAAATTTTATTGAAACGATGACACCACTTCTTTGTTTCCTTTCCCGCCTGGTGGAAAAGAAAGCTTATGGCATGTTTTGAAAGCCAGGTCACTCACAATTCCAATAAGAATCAGAATGAATAAAATAATCATGTATCAGATAAAGAAGAACAGTCTCAGCCAGTAACTATTTATGCTGTACAACAACAACCTAATGTGCCAGTTGGTTATCCACCATATCAATTTCCAGCCCCTTACCCAGTTGGGTATCCTGGTATGCCTCCTTTACCTGGCCCTTTTAATTTTGGTTTTAACAGGCCTAGTAGCCTAAGTAGGTACAGGCCTAGAGGACGCAAGAATTTGAGTGGTGTCTGTTTTTACTGCAAGACGAGTGGTCATTTTATAAACAATTGTCCTAAGTTGAAGAAAGAATAGATATAACATGTAGTTTCTTGATATTTTCAATTGTTCTAAGGTTTTGTTTCATTGTGTTTCTAACCTTTTTTCCGAAGGGTCTAATCCTTTAGTGGCGTAAGTCACGTGGAATGGAGGTTAGAGAATTTTTTCTCTGTAATCCCGAAATTTTTTCTTTCTTCTTATTTTAGACAAGTAAAGAGGGTATAAAAAGGACGAAATTTCATCCAGATATTCCTGAATGGGAGTTAGAATCTGGTTTTGATCCTTCGAAAGTACAGTTAAAAAATTCTGCAGAAAAATTGGTAAATTACAGAGAAGTTCTCTTTCCTCCATTCAAGTTTCCTTCCGCTGAGGATGTGGCCAATGGTATTTCTTTTGATATTGAAACCTTGCCATTTAGAGATCCTAATGATTTTCGAGCAGTAAATTTACACAAACATTTAGAGGAGTGGGGTAAATTAAATCCTGATGATGAAGTGTTAGATTGGCTGAAAAATGGTGTAAATATTCAGAAATATTTTAAACATTTTCAAGGAAATTTCAAAGGAAAACCTTACAACTCAAGACTCCCCACCTACAGAGTATTTTCAAAATTCACTGATTTGTAAAGATTTTGTTGATTTTATAAAATCCACAATATTAGAGAGCCTTCAAAATGGATCTCTGTCTTTATGGGGAAAGGTTGGGGAGTGTGAGCCACTTTATTTGGTATTACCGCGTACAATTGAGCCCACAAAGCCGCGATTGTGTCACGACGAGAGGTTATATTAGTATCTGGTTTTATTATCCCCTTGCCTACATAGTTGTGTTGAAATATTGGTACGCTAGTGTCTGTCCGTCCGTCCGTCTGTCTAAAACATTTCTCGTGGTCACTCTAGAAACAACGTGCTTGGTTTGATTTTGACTAAACTTGGTAGAATTAAAGCCTATAGCAATATCTCGAAAGTTATTGATTCATTTTCAAGGTGAAAGGTCATGGTCACACTTAAATGATTTTTCAGTTCATGATATCCTTGTGGACACTGTAGAAACAAGGTGCTTTGTTGGATATTAACCAAACTTGTAACGGGTAATAGCTTATAATATGTTGGCCGCTATTGATTTTCTATGTCAATGGTCAAGGTCACGTTCGGATTTTATAAAATGATTTTTCTGCTTGTTTTATTCTTGTAGGCATTCTGAGATATTGACCAAACTTGTTTTGAATTAGTTTTGGATAAGTTTTGGAAGTTTCTATTGTAGGGATGTGATGTTTGTTTTCGAATACTAGTATGTAGTTAGCGTCTGAGCGGACCAAAATTTTATTCCAGCTCTTACATAATTCTCAGTTACTTAGAGTGTGATATCACTTACGATTTTTCTATATCGTAAGTTGAGTCACACGAGAAGAAACGAGAAGACCTTTAATCATTCTTCTAGCTGCAGTCTTGAGTTGGTAAGAGTTGAGTCCGATACGAGCGATTGCACATTGGTATTGATGGTTTAAAATTTCGGCTTGTTCTGATTAAGACTTCATTGTATATGTAACATGGATTTTGACTTTTGCTATAGGGATATTGGGGCGTAACGTCTGTCCTTCCGTCTAGGATTAACATACCTCTATGATTTTGACCAAACTTATTTCAGTGAGGCTATATTGATCAGTGGAGTAGGGGTGCATTCTAAATTATTTGATGAATCAGTGATCATTAAGGAAAATTCAAGAATTTTCTCCCTTTGACTTTAAAATGCTTTCGCATTTCAGGCATACAATTTTGGAGACAAATGTGCGTATTTTCCCCTCCCTCCCACCCCTCAACTCTGTTGATCTCACACTGTAAGTATCCGAGAGCTCCCCAAAATTTTATTCCAACTCTTACATAATTCTCAGTTACTTAGAGTGTGATATCACTTACGATTTTTCTACACCCTGGAGACAAATGAGATCTTGGGCCCTGGCAACGAATAAATCATTCAAAATGGGTATATCTGTATTGATCTAAAATTGGTTTATGCAATCGTCTGCACGAACTGTGATTAGTATATATCGGAGAGACATGTCGTCGCCTTGGTGACCGCTTTGCAGAACACTTACGTTCCATAAAGATGGGACTGACTGACCAGTTGGCAATCACTTTTACCCCAGTGAGCTTGAAATTAAGCATACTGCAGATATATCAAAGTCTGCTTAATATTTGGATTTGTTTCTTGAAATAGACAATGAGGGACATTTGAAGACAAACTTCATAACAAACATGATGACTTCAACTTTCCTATTGTTAACTTTCCCTTCTTGAGTAACAATATACCAGCATCGGCTGCATATGGTGTCTACGTTTCTAAGCTTATCGATATTCAATGGCATGCGTGAGTTACGATGACTTTCAACAAAGAGGATTACTGCTCTCACAAAAGCTTCTAAACCAGGATTTTATCAAGGATAAGTTGATGTCATCACTTGGGAAATTTTACAGGTCGTCATCACTATTGACCGTTACAGTATTCCAATATCTACCATGATGCTGGACCTATTCCCACTGTTGTAACATTTCATGTACCTCCACTGATTTTCGACTACCACCGAGTGACTTTGTTAAACGTCACGATGGGTGTCATATACGAAACAGGAACTGCTTACCTTTCCTCAGCACCTGAGTTCACTCCTGGTTTTTATAGGAGTTCGTGTTGTTCATTGTTTTTTAGTTTTCAGTGTTTATTTGTTGTGCTTGCAGTTGTTCATTTGTCTGTCTAATGGATTGCAGATTTTAGGTTTGCTCCTTACATATATTTGTCCTCTTTCCAAGTGATGGCAACTTTGACCTTTGAACCAAGATTTTCAGGACAGTATTAGTCTTAATATTTTGAAAGTTGATGTCTTTGTTTAGTGGGTGTTTTAAGTGAACAGTATTTTTTTTTTTGTAATTTGTAATATGTGTTTTTTCTTTATGTTACTGTGAAAGACTGCCCCTGCTCGTCCATTCATGACATCAGACTTAGATATGCGTGATATAATTTTTTCCACTACAATGAACAATACTGAAATTACCAGGGACTTGTGTAGGCTGAATTACGCACATAACAAACAAAAAATCCTTAGGTTCTTAGTTTCAAATAAAATGTGACCATACCTGCCATATATCTGGAGATCACAGTCAGAATTTGTACTATTCTTATTAGGAAAATGTCCTGAATCAGCTGACTGATATGACATCGCATCAAAATTAGATTCTGTGAAAGACTTGGCATCCATATCTGCAACCATATAAAATACAAGTTATAAATCCTTCCAAAATTTCTAAATATATTCAACTATGAATTGAAACCCACCAGACGTTACATCCAAAATTAAATTGACAATTCGCTCGGTTGAGTTAAAATTTGAAGAAACCTTATTTCTTGTACCAAAAACAGCCATTATATAAACTTTAAATAATCTAGATAAAATTTATACTTTATAAAGTTTATTGTTTGTCTCAGAACTTTTTTTTTAAAATTGCTGCAGGAACACTGATAGAATATTGAAACAGCTGTACTCTGTTCCCGTAAAATAATCATTAAGTCTCAATTTACTTCTTTGTTCAAAGCAATGTATTATTGGCTTTTCAGAATACCCATAAAAACAATCATTTGTGCTGGAACTGTTTCATGCAGAAGAAAAGATGTTCTCTAAGTTCCTTCAGAGTGCCTAGCCAATAGCATTCTAAGGTCCAAATGGCAAGCTGGGGGGTTGGGGGTTTGATCTCTTAACACTTTTTACCCTTTTACCCACAATACTTTCCCAAAATATTAATTGGATTTTTTCTTCATGAAAATCTAGTTAAAAATAAGTTAAACTAAGCAAGCCTTGTTAGGATGAAGATAAAAAATATAGGTGCGCTTTAGACAGAGACCCTTTTATCTACCTGTAAAGCTCTTTGATGGTCCCAACTTTAGAAAACGAAAAAGTTGTTTCCCTTAAAATTAAAAAAAATACACACACATAAAATCTGTATACATACCAAATTCACCGCTCTCCTCTTCATCACAATCATAAAATTCATCATCGTCTGTGTCATAACATCGTGGCGGTGATTTTTTTACGCCAATCGAACGTTCTAGTTCATGATGCTCAGTAGCTAAGGCATGTAAAGCTTCTTGCAACACACGTGACTTCTCCATTTCTTCTTCTAGTTGTTTTTGCTTCAGCTGCAAAGAAAATACAGAAATTTTCAAGCTTGCAGAAATATAACCCAAACAGCTTTATATACTGGTTTAATTCTGGGATTTGATCCCTAGAAACATCACCATGATATCATAAACAAAACATATGCTCACCAATGAAAATCACAACTGAAGGTCTGAAATACAAATAATAGTTAATAACCAGATTATGAAGTCAGTGACTGTACTTGAACCTTCATTAAGTGCTGCAAATATTGTTCTATCCTTCTATGCCAGAGGAAAATGTTAATTTTCTCTTCAACCTTGCCCACAGAAAGTAAACTGACACCATTAAATGGTATTTTGAAAGTTTTTTGTTTATAATTCTGCTGGTACTGGTGACCTTGTTCTAGTAAAATGCAGGCTTTAAATGTGGTAGATTCATGTTCATGCACATGATCATGTAAAATAAAGAAAAATGTCATATAATATATTTCTTACAGTTTTTTAATTCATTTTCTTTAATTTCAAAAAATATTTATCATACATTTCCTATTTGTTTAATTCTTATTTGACAAGGTAGCAATGTCCGTAAACACTAGGGCGCTATTGGGCAGAAACTACAGTTTGTTTACAGTATACTGATCCCAAAATAAGCTGGAAAAGGTTGTAAAGAAGCGAAATCCAGTTTTCAAATAACTTCCCCCAAAACAGCTCCAATTAAGATGTTTACTGACATTGCTAGACAAGGTGTTTGGGTTGTATCACTGTTTTGGGATATGAAATTTTCTTTACAAAATGATGGCTAAAGATATATATTCTCTATGATTGATATAGGAAAGTAAAGCTTAAATTCCAACAAGAAGCTGTTTGAGTGACAGCAAAGTAGACTTTTCTAACATCGGACTCAGACATCTAATTTGAACTGAGTTTTACTGTGTGTATCTCTGTGTATTTTTTTATTCCACATTGGCTAGAGGTATAGGGGGAGGTTTGAGATCTCACAAAATATGTTTAACACCGCCGCATTTTTGCGACTGTCAGGAACCTCTAGCCTTTGTTAGTCTTGTGCGTTTTTTAAATTTTGGTTCATTTTTATGTTTCGGAGTTCAATGTGCCGTCCATTTTGCTGAACTAGTATACATTATTGTTTAGGAGCCTGCTGAAGCCCACCTCCGCGTGTGGGATTTTCTCACTGCATTGAAGACCCATTAGTGGCCTGGAGTTGTTTTCTGCTCTTTGGTCGGGTTGTTCTCTCTTTGACACATTCCCCGTTTCCATTCACTATTCACATGATTCTATTTCCTTCTCAACTGCTTGGAGAAACCCACCCAATGCAAGCACCTTGACAAACAGTGACAGCCTGTCTGTCTTCCATTGCCACAGCCTGTTTGTCTTCCATTGCCACAGACTGTCTGTCAAATATCACCAAACTAATAATAACTCTTTTTTCGTTATAAAATCTGGTTAAAAATTTCATTAGTACTGATATTAGAATTATATATTGTTAAACAAAAGATATACAAAACTGTATTATTATTTCACATTGTTAAAATTTGTGAATTTTCTATTATTTGACTACAGGTTAACATTTAAGTATCTCGAAATTATCCTGATTTAATATAAAATCTCCTGTCGTGATTGTAAAAAAAAATTCAGTATCATTTTTTTTTTAATTAAATCAATTGGAATTATAAAATGAATTGAAACGAGGCATATCTGTTTCACAGTATATTAATGTCCTGAGATTACTGAGTTTGTCAAAAATATTTGAGGTTGCTATACATTAAATGTCATTTTTTGTGTTCATGAAGGTAAAATTAATAAAATTAAAGATGACTTTAGACCAATAAATGGGTTCTTTTTTTCATTATTCATCTTAAAATCATAATCCTTAACAAAATGATCAAACATAAGCAAATTAAAAATTTTATGCAAATTTGTTTTTCTGATATTGACAAATGTCGACTCGCCATAGGGGTTCAGCCAATAACAAACCTGATAAAGTCAGTTTAAGAAACCAAATTGCCATTATAGTCTATATCTATGTTACAGTATATCTTTACTTGACCAGACAGTTCAATAAAAGCATTTCAAGTCTATAATTCTGTATACCCTTCTTATCTGGGTTTATTAATCAAATTACTATTTCAAGGGAGTTATTCCCCTTGATGGTTTTAACTTACAGTTCAGCTGTAAAACCATAACTGAAAAATATACCCTTTCAGAACGTACAGGTACCTGAAAATAGTGCATATAAAAAACATAGCTTCTTGCACTTCTCAGTTTTATCTAATTGATTAATATTTTTAATTATATTTGGTTTCTATAGAAAGCTCAAGATTTCTTTGAAACATTCTTAAATTGCTGAAATAAATTTATTTAAAACTGTTGTTGATTAACAGACTTCCAAAATGTCCAATAAAAAAGTTTTTGGCACAAAATATGGGATGTTAATTTCTGAGTTCTATGGCACATTATGTTTTCTTATATGCAAGTAAAGGTCAGGTGAGATAATGTAGAAGAAAAGAGCTGACATCAGCTAAAATAAACATATATGTTCTATAGAAGATTGAAATTTGCTAATTTTAAATTGACATGAAGGAAAATCTATAATGGTGGTTTTACTCCTTTACAGCAATGATGAGAAGTAAAACAGAAGACTCTTTGTTGCTTGAGCATACACACATTTCGAACTTTATATACTGATTTGTTAACATGAACCGGTACATCAGAAACAAAATACCAATTTGGTAACATGAACCGGTACATCAGAAGCAAAATACTGATTTGGTAACATGAACCGATGCAAAATAACATTTCTAAATTTTATATAAACCAAATATCAATTAAAAGGGATTCAGAATTGCTTAGTCAAGGGAAATTAGTTTCTATAAATTACAGTTTTAGAGTTAAATTCATGAATCATAATGGAATTAAAGACTTCTATAATGGGCTATAATTTGAGAAATCAGTTCTAATCAAAAGAAATTTCTTCAAAAAGGTGTATGCAATATTACTGTAATTTTGTTTTAGGTGACTGAAGTTTAATAATATTAATCATGTTAAGGATGCTTGTTGGAGGTGTTTTGGTCTTTTTGTCAGACTTTTGGAATCCTTGGGTTTTATCCATTTCTTAAACATGAAATTTTTTGCTCATGAACCCCCGCTTTTTCTTTTATAATTCAATCATATATACCTTAAAATGGTATTTGACAAAATTTTATGAAATCCTTTTTATTTTTTCGTACATCTTTGAGAGACTGAAGTTTTCAATGCAAAGACAATGAAAAATCCAGAGAAAACCCATTTCCTGCCAATTTTCAAGGCCTTATAGCTCTAAAATGTGCACATGAACCTATATTTTTTTCTTGCTTATTTGTTTACTATTCATATGTTCTCTCAAACTAAAACACCTATTTCAAATCCTATTTATTTCCTATTAGAACAACGATCATCCTTAATATAGATTTTCAACATTTTATATTTTTCTATTTGAGAATTAAAATATCCAATGAAACCTTATCTTTTCAGAATTTAATAGATTTAAATCATTTAAATTTCATACCTGTAGTTCATCACTTATATAAGTCAAACTTCAATTTTTTCTTAAATTTTTCCTCTAAGCATCAGCAAGTCAATGCACATGTACTTTCATACGTCAGAAAGAACTTATCCCACAAAGATATAAGGATAAAGTATTTTAATCATTGTTACTTTTCAAAACTGATATTAATATGCTTGTCTGTTTACGATTTTTCAACTGTGACATTGAACTTCCGAGGTTTACCTGTGAAATGCTGGATTAGATAAATTAAAAAATATTTACCTTTACAAACAGTAACTGTGGCATATTAAAATCAGTCTGACCTTCTAAATAAGGCTGCTGGTGTCATTCACCCGTTAAATAAAATATATGTACATACTGAAAAATTTAGCAGAGCTAGTCTAATTTAAACTCAAAAATAATAATTATGTATCACACATTAATCTAAAATTGGGAAGTGAGTCTATTAAGAAAAAATTGAAAAAAAATCTTAGATTTAAAAAAAATGAATGAGGGAATGAAAGAAAGGCAAAGCCAACAGCAGCTTTACTTTGTCAAAAAAATTTTAGACAATACCAGCGTGGAACATCTCAAATATGAGATTTCCTTATTTTATCTTTTAAACACTCAGTTCCAGGCAAGCTAACTTGGATTTACATGCAATGTTTAAGTGTTGTGTACCATTAACCTAAAACAAGAGTGGACACAAAAAAATTTTAGACAATACCAGCGTGGAACATCTCAAATATGAGATTTCCTTATTTTATCTTTTTAAACACTCAGTTCCAGGCAAGCTAACTTGGATTTACATGCAATGTTTAAGTGTTGTGTACCATTAACCTAAAACAAGAGTGGACACACTACATATCTCGCCTAAGTATGTACATGGACATAGAATAATGATTATCTGATACCCAACATTTTACAAAAGAAATTTAGGTCATGGTCAAAAGGCAGGTGTCATACCAACATGTATCCACTAAGAACTATCTATTGACCAAATATGGTGGGTCTAGGTATTAAAGTTGCTGAGAAATGGACCTAATCTCGAAAATGTGACAAAGTTACTCAAAGATGAAATTGAGGTCAAGTTCCCAAGTTTTTGTCAGACTGGCATGTACCCACCAAGAGAGGTCAAAGTCCAGAGATAGACGTCAGACTTGCATGTAGCCACTTAGAACTATCTATAGACCAAACACGGATGGGTCATGGTATTAAAGTTGCTGAAAAAAGGACTTAAGAAATTTGGATGAAAGTCAAAACCATGAAATTGAGTTCAAGTTCCAGAGAAAAGTGTCAGACTGGCATGTTTCCACCAAGAACTGTCAATAGACCAAATACATTAGATCTAGGTATTACAGTTGTTGAAAAATGGACTTAATCAAGAAACTTAGATGAAAGTCAATCAACCATGAAATTGAGGTCAAGGTCCAGAGACAAGTGTCAGCCTGGCATGTACCCACCAAGAACTATCAATAGACCAAATACAGTGGGTATTACAGTTTCTGAGAAATGGATTTAACCATGAAAAAGTGACAAAGTTACTCAAAGATGAAATTGAGGTCAAGTTCCCAAGTTTTTGTCAGACTGGCATGTACCCACCAAGAACTATCTATTGACCAAATATGGTGGGTCTAGGTATTCTCGTTTCTGAGTAATGGACTTAACCACGAAAATGTGATGCAGGTCACTCAAGCATGAAATTGAGGTCAAGGTCAAAAGGCAGGTGTCAGTCTGGACACAGATTTTTAATTCATGTTTATGAAGTCAGTGAACCATGAAAATGAGGACAGGGTCACAAGACTGCACAAACCTTATACAATAAGCTACCTGTGGACCATAAATCATAATTGTAAGTATTACATGTGCAAAGTTATTAAAGTTTTACAAAAGTTTACACCGCCGGCGCCGGAATGTAATACCTATATTTTGCCTGCAAAACTTAAATCGCAGGCGAGACAAAAACCTATCCGAACCCAAATCCAACACCTACATAATGGGTAATTTTCAGTATTGAATTCATAAACTGTGGATAGAATTACGGACAAGCTGAATTATCAAACTGAGGATAAAGTGAGGGGGTTATATTAAAGGTTATAGAGTTTTTAACTGATGTGTAGACATCTCAGTCGTTAAAGATAACTTAAGTCTTCATTGATAAGTTTATAAAGAAATATGTATAATGTGTGGGTAGATGTATATTACATATTGAGGAAACACCCTTTTACTTTAGGCTGTCTTTTAAAGGTATGTTTTAGCAACAAGCCATACTATACAGATGTTAATTTAAATATATTTAAATAGGTACACAAAGATTTAGTAACCTAGGTGCATTTTTCATACCCATTTCCGTTTGAAGTGGACTCACAGGCAACAGATTTTCAATCCCAGTGTAAAAATTTAGAAAATAGGATAAAAGTCAAAGAGATTACATAATTTATCAGGACTTATCACAGAAAAAGATTGGTTATATATAGCGAATCATCAAGTGGCCTTCAATTATTATGGGGATCCCCATTATGATAAGTACTACTAATGGTCACAGAAACAATGACGTCAAAAAATCAACCAAAAAACAAAATAATTAATATACAATAAACAAAGAAGCATTCTGAGACTATAGCTAGAGCTATATTTTGACAGTAGTCCCTATTTTTATCTGATCAGCTTAAAACTCAAACATGATCGATCTGTAGCTCATCATTATAAGTTCAAATACCAAAACTTAGATCAGTTGGGAAAAGGTTCGCAAAAAAAAAAAATCCATAAAACTAATATTTTGGCAATAATTTCCAAGGGCATTAACTTTCACAAAAATCATCCGATCAGCTTAAAAATCAAATTTTATCTGAAGCTCATCATTATAACCTCACATACCAAAAATAATATTCATTGGTAAAAGAATTTGCAGAAAAAGTCTGGAAAAATATTATTTTAGCAATAATTTCTATTTCCAAGGACTATAACTCTCACAATAATTATCCAATCAGAATAAAACTCAAAATTGATCTGTAACTTATCATTATAAGCTTACATACAAAAAATACGACACTTGCCAAAAAAGTCCAGAAAACTAATATTTTAGCAATAATTTCTATTTTCAAGGGTCATAACACTCATAAAAATCATTTAATCAGCGTAAACTGTAACTCATCAATATAAGATCACACACCATAAATAAGACCAGTTGGTTAAACAGTTTGAAAAAAGTCTGGAAAACTGAATTGTGACTGATGGATGGACGGACGGAATGAAGGATGGAGTGCAATTTTCACTGTATAGTCCCCTTCGGCTTGGCCAGTAGGAAACTAGTAAGCAGATAATTTAGAGTCAACAACTGAAAACAAAGGTACATAATAGAGTATTGCCGGATTAAACATGATTATTAGTACCCAAACGTCCCACCACAATGTCTATATACTTGTATACTCATCTGGGTCTATTATCAGTTCTTATTTATTCCTTAATTTCTAAAACAATAAGAACATGTAATTGAAACAAAATATCACAATGTATTCTGAAAAATTCTCAATAAAAAAAAAGATTTGGTGGAAAACAGGCATCTAGCTTTATTTTCACAGGTTTTGTGTGGCCAACTTTTGTCACACTTTTAGAATAACAATCCAAAGATACTAATATTAGATATAGTAAATTTATACTATGCTGTATACGACGCATTTCAAGGAGTTACAACAATGTGAACAGTTTTCTAAAACAGACCCAAATCATGCCTGCCTTAATAATTTTGGTAGTGAGCCCTGGAAGCTTAATAAATCAGATAACACTCAGACCAAAAGACTCTTGTGCCTTTATATGGGTAATTTGAAAATGGCCTCTTGTGTCTTTATATAGGTGTGTAATTTGAATACGTCCATGCATCTTCATGTAGCTTAGAAATTTGAAAATGGCTTCTTCCATCTTTATATAGGTGTTGGATTTGAAAACGGCCATTGTATGTTGAAAACAGCATCTTGTACGTGTCTTTATATAGTGTACAATCAAAACTGCCTCTAAGTGTGTCTTTATAAGCAATACAATTGGTCTTTTATCAACTTTAATCATGTAATTAAATTTTCTTCTTTCTGGCTACATTCATTATTATGTACAATAAGCTGTCAAGTGAAGAGGAAAAAAGTTCTCTTTGTATAATATTTGTTTACAGTTTTTGTTTGGTTATACAAGGCTACAATTACACCTGATGACCGTCCAATCAATAAATCGTTAAAATTCCTCCTACTCGTTCCGTATCTTTAAAATGGTAATACATCTATCCATAACAATATGTTGTATAATTTTAAAAGAGCTGATAAAAAGATTTTTCCAGTTTTTACACTCTAAGACATTTAATGGTAAATTAGTTATCATAGCTATAATCAAATCTTTTTTTATGTATGAAAATAATAGTAAATAGGTTATATAATATTAATCAGTCATCAGATCAACAAGATCCAAGAATAAAAATGGTAAATTAATACTTAGTTAAAAGTAGACACTGAGTCAAATATGTTGTGACAGAGTGACGGTGACCTTTATGTTTTTATGTTTTATACAACTCACACAAAATTGTCATGTACATATATGTATGGGGAAAAATTAAAAAAAAAAAAAAAATTCAGAAATAAAAATACAACCAGAAGTCAGACTTCAACAGCAACAATGATATTTTTTCTTACTTTTTACTTTGCTGATTTGAATAAATATATATGTACAATGTTTATGGATGACACAATTTCTTTGCTATAGACACATTAAAAAAATCTGCATAATTATAATGACTAATTTATTATATATATATATTTATGTCAAGTTTTTGTTTAATATGAAAGGCCTATATACTATCATAATATTTAGTCAGTTAAGGTCACTGAATTATAATCAGAATTTAAAAACACAGGTGTCAATCATTTGGAAAAAATCTACAACGAAGCTTCAACTAAGAGATATTGTGGTCTTTGCGATAGTAAATAAATAGGAAATGAATTTCACTATCTCTTCATTTGTCCACATCCTAGCTGGAATTACAAATATCAGAGCTAAATACACAGCAAACTATTTCGTGACAAATCCCAAAGAAGATAAAATGTTTGGCTTATTTTCTTTTTGCAATGTTAAAGTCTTAAATAATCTCTCAATCTTTTTGCAGAAAATCTCTGAATATTTATAGAATGGAATTTTCTTTCTATACACACTCGCTGTTCTATAATACAATCACATAATTATGTTTTGTAATGTACTTGTATATATACTCTGTTCTGTCTTTGTTCACCATTTGTATTGTATTTGATATGTACATTTGCCTCTTGTTACAGTGTATGTATACTGTCTGGGAGTAAAATAAAATCTCGGAAAATCTTGGATCAAATATATGTTTAATTAATACAGTAAGACTCTGTACACTCAGTACAGTAGCACACTGTACACACAGCGAAAGGACAAAAAAATTTTTTAAGTAAATTATTATGTAGCTTAGAAAACTGAAATGTTGACATTTCTCAATTAAGATTGAAATTAAAAACAAGTTGACGTAAGTTTGATTTGAACCCACATTACCTCTCAGTGTTGTAGGTATGAGGAGCTATCTTACATTGTAGTTATGTCCAACACTCAAGCCCTAAATTTGACATTGAGAAACCCATGGTGTTCAATACACTCAGTCAAAATATTATGTAACAGAAGAAATAAGCTGTCTTTTCTTTCAAATTGTCACTATAAACAACAATTATTCAAAGGTGAAAAAAAGACCCTTTAAACACTGGCATGGAAACCATTGAACATCCCAAGATTCTCAGTTTAAATCTATGTGAATATAACTCTGTAAAGGTTAAATCATCTAAAGGAAACTTCAACTTCATGTTATCATAAGAAACAGGCCTTCTTATATATCTTGTAACTATTTATTGCACAGAAAATATTTGGAGCCACTCACAAAGATGTTTATTAGATTCAAATAAATTCAAAATTTATTTATTCCTATCAATATGAAAATAAAAAGATATGGGCTATCCATCAAAGAGACAACATACAGTCAGATTAAACACAGTTAAAAATGTCCTTAAATACCAAATTAAATTTATAGAATAGTTTTCAGTTGGAGGTTTACATTTCTTCCTTTCCTTATTGGACCCCGTGTAGACCCAGCATAGACACAGTGTAGACGCAGCGTAGACCCAGTGTAGACCCAGCATAGACCCTGTGTAGACCCACCATAGACCCAGCATCGACCCAGTGTAGACCCAGCATAGACCCAGTGTAGACCCAGTGTAGACCTTTAGTAGTCTTAGAAATTCTCCTCCATCAAATTTAGTACAATATTTACAACAGCTAAATAAAACAAGTAAACTGGCCCCCAAAAATATCAGTCTCAAAAACCAAACTAAAAGTCACTAAAATCCCATATAAACCATTGTTTCTCAGTAAGCCTGGATATGTTTATCACATAAAATGCCTGACAGGCTGAAATTTATCAACTTACATGGCAAAATTGCCCTGTCGTCAATATTTTTTTACAACACTGCAAATTGTATCTAATTTACATCAAAACAAACAATGCAGGTGAAATCAATACATACCAGTACCAGTTTTATTATAATTTCCTTAAGGTAAACAAAAATCAAAATTCTGCAATTGTTTGTTTTCCACAAAATAATCAATCAATTACTTATCTAAAGAGGTCAACATCTCATCACACAAACGGCTATCAGCAGTTATAAATCCTATTTTATATTTGAACATCTGTGTCCTGACGATGGCTAAAGCTATTGTGACAAACGCTGGGTGACAAATGCACTTTAGTAGTTCTATTACACAGAGGCATGTTTGCTTTGCAATTTCCTTGACTGCAAAGACGGAAGCTGATGATTGAGCAAATTGAATAGAGTTCCGACCTTATGATTGTTTATGGGATAGGATTGGGGAATAAGAAATCAATTTATCAAAATAAAATGCACCCGGAAAAATCTCTAAATTAGGACATAGGACCTACCTAAAAGTACGATAAAATGAAATGCAGTAAAAAATAAGTGTAAAGATAAAGCATTAGTTAAAGACCAACCAAGAAAATATCATAGCATATATATAGTTTAATTCTCAGCTGTCACCATAAATTGCTTTTCTTTTCCTTTCTCAATTAGATTTTGGCAGGAACAAAAATTAAAACCTGAAACAGCTAAACATCTGTACCAAAAAACATTCCTTAACTTTAAAATGGTAATACATCTATCCATAACAATATGTTGTATAATTTTAAAGGAGCTGATAAAAAGATAAAAAGATATCAATGTTCATCCAGTCAAAAATTTCGTCTGCATTTCAAATAATTAAAGAAAAAATTTTAATTTCCAACAATAAACAATTAACAAATATAAAGAAAAAACATGAAATTAAATTACTACTGAGACAAAAAAAGTCTGGTGACACATTATTTTTATCAATCAATTGATTCTCTAAATCAAAATAACTTGACACAAAAAAAATTCAAACAAAAATCAAATGTAAAATTGAATAAGACACTTTGGTCTTTAATACAACAAATTAAATCCTGTTCTACATTCAGTGGAAATTACATGCACAAGGCACTTTTAATATGATAGTTCATTTGATAACACTCAACAGGAAGAAATGTCACCTGCATGGACACAACCAATCTTTGCCCAATTAATCCTAAATTCCACAGCCAATATCAATCCATTTTTTTTTAAGTCTTGTGGTTTGATCTGGATGAGAATTAAACCCCCACCACCTCTGGCTCTGGCACTCAATACATATGAAATATGCTGCCATAGGACCACCATTGGGGTTACAGATAATAAGACAAATGGACAAAATATTTTCACAAAGGCAATACAATACTAACCAATTCATTAAATTTATTTCCAAACAAATTATTTTATTTCATTTTATTTTGGAATACAAATATGCAAACAAACCTTAGAAAGAATTTTTAAACAGTGAAAAAAACACAAAAATCTGTCCACCCTTCCCAAATCTGTTTGTTTGTTTAATTGGGGTTTAACACCATTTTCAGCACATTTTGACTATTTCATGGCGACTAGTTTTTTTTGGAGTTGAACCCAAAATTTTTATAGAAAAAATATTAAAAATGACATATGTCTAAACAAAGTCATTTTTATTCTCTCCGGTCTGCATGGCACACGACAAATCTTTCAGTCAAAAAACATTTTTCCCCCATTTTGAGAATGAGGAGGGTGGGGGTTATATTCTTGTTTAAAAAATTGCATTCTACTGTTTTAATAATGTGTTATTCAAAGTGCTGTAATTTTTTTTATCTCCTGATGTATCATGATAAATAATTTATGTAAACTAAAGCAATTGGATAATTTCCATTATGGGAATAAAAGAATAAATCTATTTCCCAATACTAAATTTTAAACTGAAATAAACTTATATTCATAGTCTGGTAATATTGATTTGTTTCAAGCATTCTTAGAAATGTAAACCTGTCATAACTTGTATTTTTGTAGACATATTCTCAAAAATATTTAAAATAAGGGATATGTTACATTAATTATTGAGTTATCTATCATTTCCCGCAAGTTCCATAACTCTAAGAAAATGATCAGTTCTTTTATTGCTGTTCTTCATCTTGAAGTCACAGTGAATCATATCAACTTTACAGTGATGCTTCATCATGTGGGAGGGAAGGGGGAAGGGGGAACCTCGCACACTACTCAGTGTTTTCATGATGGCCAGGCCTGCATAGTGAGCCAACAATTTGACAGAATTTTTTGCTAAATGTCTACTGCATCCTTTTTTTGTATTATAGTCAAAATTTTTAAAATGAAATATTTTATTTCATTTTTTAATGTACTAAAACATATATTCAAAGTTATCTTGATTTTAACATGATTTTATTAGTGTATTCGATGACTATTGAACAAAATATATTCAGGAAAGGTACATTACATTTGACAAAGACAATCTGCAGTAGATAACACAAAAAAACATTTAAAATATTACCTGTATGCATAAAAGTTGTATATATTGTCTAAATTGTCTAACTTCATATGTGTTGTATAAAATTCTGCAAAGTCATTATTCATGAACGGATATAACTTGGTTTGGGTCAAAATTTGATAATTCAGCAAATCTATGTGTTTTACTCTCAATTTTTTTTTAATTTTTGCATCTGACAGTGTCTTCCATGATGATCATTTCCCAAAAGTTAAAAAAAATATTATTGGTATATTTTTTTGTATATATAAAATAGTCTTATACAAATGTAAGATAAAATTGTCAGGAAACAGAAAATGACACTGCTGTTCACCAAGTGGTTTTGTCAAAATAAATTCATAGAAAGTACATATTTTGATTTAATCAATATCCTCTTGATGTAATTCTTTATTTATGTGTTAAAAAAGTTAGAATTATACTTGTTTTTACCAGTAATTTTTTTAAGATAATATATTAGGAAATTTCATATAAAAGATGGTGAGATACTATAGTACCTGATATTCAATTTCAAGTAAAAGTGGAATAACATGGTTTAATTCTGAACATAAAACCACACATATACATCACAAAATTTAAGATTTTATTGTTGTTCTTCATCTTGAAGTCAAAAACAGACTGTCAACATGGTTTTTTAGTATAAGAAAATCCTATTTATCTGATTTAGGTCATTTACCAGGTTAGATATTCCTATACATGTATTACCAGCAATCTAAACACAAAACCAAATAAACTCATAGATCGACTAGATGCTTAGCCTTTAACACAATAGAAGACATAATATTAAATGAAATAGACTTTGATGATGTCAAATATAAAATGCTGGTTTTGGGCACCAGAGAGAATTTTTAAGTTTCTAGAAATATTTCTCAAGGATATCACAGAAAATACACAGTTGTAATCAAACACTTTACCCAACTATTACGACTAACTTCTAAATTCTGTATAAGTGCATAAATAACAAAAGAAATTCCAACCATTACTTGTACATGTAATAAAGTCATTCTTCACACTGTCAGAATCACAAATAGCCAATTTATAGTGACAAATATAAACTTACATGTAAAGTTTACAAAAATGATCCCAGTCACATATGTTTTATAAATATCCTTCCCAAGTTCAAGTTTTAATTAACAGGAAAAGGATATTAAAAGTATATATAACAATTAATCACCGTAAAATGTAAACAAACTATAATTAGCCTGTGTGGGATAAAATATATACATGTAAGTACAGGAATTTGTTATGTGTTAATTACATTATGTAAATACGACAACCTATACCAATTTGATTATTGGGAATTATTTTCTGTAACTAAGAAATCTTTGAGTCTAGTTAAATATTACTATAAGACTCAATAAAAATAATTGGCTGAACAAAAATAATAAAGGATGACACTAGAAATGGCATTCAAAGGAAATAGGAATTGACAGATGTAAAAAATATTATATTAGGTTTTGGTTGGATATTTGATTATCTTGTTTTACATTTTGTGTAATAAAATATTTTTATTGTTTTTTGTCTAATGTTCTCAATTGACATTAAGTTGACATAAAACAAACTTTTGGACTGAGACATAAATTTTGTTTGTTTGTTTAGTTGGGGTTTTATGCCGTTTTCAGAACATTTGGCTATTTCGCAGCCGCCAGTTTTTATTGGTGGAGGAAGCCAGAGTAACCAGAGAGAACCACGACCTTCGGTAGGAGAATTGGCAATCCTTGTCAATTTAGATTGGAATCGAACACACCCCGCCACAGGTGGGATTCGAACTCGCAACAACAGTGTTGACAGGCTAGGGATCATTAGTAGTCATGACGAACTACCTAGACCACTCAGCCAGAGGCCCTGACATAAATTTTGTAAAATTCTCTAAAAAAAATTTGCATGTTAATTGTCAGAACTGAAAAACAAAAATGCATCACATTCTGATAAAAAAAGCCATATTTCCATATTTTAAAGGCCTGTACACAAAGGTGCAAAATCACCACCATTTTGAATTATAACTTGTTCCCTTTTATCTAACAGTTTAGCAGCAATGGCATTCTGAAAACAATGAACAACAGCCTATATATGGATACGTAAAAGAAAAATAATACAGTTGACCAAGAAAATCTCAAAGTTGAGTTTTCCAAGTTAAAGAAAAACAACTTTTCTTTCATCATTGTTTGGAGCCACCAACCTGACCACACACCACCCTGTCAGATCACCAAAGAAGTAGTTTTCCATTTGGAAAATCCAAATAGAAAATAATCTCCATCATTGTATGTTCATTCTTTCAATACATCCAGAACTGGTAATGCACAATGTCCATATCAATAAATGTATGTATACGTTGCAAATCTTTGCCAGGGTTGCATAAAACTATAATTGGGTTATGACATTAAAGGGATGTATAGACAAGGTTGAATAAATTTTAGATGAATATGCCAAAAGTTTATACGTCTTTAAAATTATGCATTTAAATATTACAGATAAGATCTCTTCACTCAAAAATAGCCACATGAGGAATAAAGATGCTTGATCAAATTTCAGTATATAGAACAACATCAGTCACTTACAAGAACCAAAATAATAGAATTGACACGTAGAATTCTGAGGTTGAAAATACCACTAGCCAGACAATCAGGTCCCCTGGGAATTATAATGTAGCTCAAGACATGGAACAAAATGGGTCTTTTTCAGCTGTATATGAAATGGGTGACATAATAATAAACCATTCTACTAAAAACATATGTAATGGATCACAGGTTATGTATTTTACTCAAACCCCCCCCCCCCCCCCCCCCCCAAAAAAAAAAAGAGAACAAATCGCCAAAATTTGGTGTTTTCATATCGTATAGAAAATATTATGATCTCCATAATTTACCAGATTTATCTTTGAACCTTTCTCTGCACACCTTAAATTTGGACAGTTTCGATAAAATCAAATTATCTCTAAAATCTCTGTGAACGAAAATTATCCAGCAGATATCTGAATCAGAACTGTGAAAGTTTTGTACAGAGTTCAAAAACTCAATACAATAAGAAATATCACATTTATATCACTCTGACATGTCAAATATTATCACATATAACCAACATACCTGTCTTTATGAAATATATATCACTCCATTTTAATCAAGAAATTAACAAATCCTTATTTGTCAACATACTAAGTGACATATGTTTACATAAATGTTATGGTGAATTTACCTGATGCTTGAATGCACCTTTAATGATCTGGTTATAAAGTCATACCTGATCGATTTGAGGACAATTGACACCGATCATTAAAATGGTAGAAAAACTTATTTCTAAAGTACATTATGAATTACTGGAAAATCAATTAATATAATTAATGGATTAATGAAAAATCAATACTATAAGCCTATTAAATTTATATCCATACAAAATTTTTTCAAAACTTTAAAAAACCATACAATAGTTCATTATTACAACAATGGATCTGAAAGCCTTAATTTTAAAAATATCAAATAATCATGAAAAATACATGCAATTTTCTATCTGGATTATTCAAAATACTATTTATTTTTACTTTGATTCCTTTAATTTTCAAAGATTAATTAAAATCTTTTCATATTTCATACATAAAATCTGTCAGTTTAATACTACTAAAGCACTATTTAACAGAGGTCATATTCTGTGATTTTCTGTTTGCTATAGTTGTGGTTATTGATCCATGTCAAGAAATTCTCAATTTTTACAGATGAATGTATGTCATGTATTTAATTAAACAATAAACCAGACACAGGAAAGGTTGAATGATTCTGAATTAAGGAGCTAAAAGTACATGTCATTAAAATTATGCATTTAAACTTCAAATATAATACTACTATAGCACTTTTTTTAACAGAAGTCATATTCGCTGATTTTCTGTTTGCTATATTATACAGTTATTTAACAGTATTGAGGGATATAGCCATTTTATTTGTCCCAAGACACTATGTTCCCGACGTGTATCTATGATGCTGGACACATTTTCTTCGAACTGAAATTTTTTTAAGTTCGAAGGGAGATAATTCTACCATATTATTGGTAACAATTAATACAATACAGAACATATCTTTTACCTAAGGTAATCTAGAAAAATATGAAGTTAATCATGTATTAGTCTTGAATATGTTAGCATGCACACAATTTGAGTTTTTTTATGACAGATTCTATGCTTTCAAACATTCAAATTACATCACTGTTAAAAATTAAACCCATTAAAATGTGTAAGAAGGGATCTGGTGTATTAATAGAAGGGATATGGTAGATTAATACTTGACATAAAATCCCTAGGGAAATGCATAATGATATGTAAATGTCTGAAATCATGAAATTACATGTACATGCAAAACCCAATGGTGTTAAAGAGGTATGTAATAGGATTAGTTTTAATGTCAATCTAATTTTTGCAATAAAATGTATGGCAAACTATATGCCCAGAAGAGCTTATATCACTCAAAATGTATAACTTTTCTATACAGCTTAGTAGGGTGGATCATTGGTTAGAGCTCTTTAGAGGACCACGCATCTATAGACCATTGCTGTCATTTTAAGTTCCAATTGACACCGTGAATTTGGACAAGATCAGATTAAAGCAAATTTTACCATAAGATCCTCAGTTAAACAAAGTGCAACTGGTGTGGTAATCTTGAACAGTGATTGGTTAAGAAGACAGAAATCTGAAAATGGGACCAGCTTACTTCTGCAAAGATCAGTTGTTTGACAGGAAGATCTTTGAGCAAATTTTTCCAAACTGTTCTTTGTTAAATCTAAGTTTGGCTGTAGTGGCCATACTGAATAAAGATGGATTTTGATAGATAATCTTTTGAAAGAGTGCAATCAAAAGATATCTGCAGCCTAGTTTTGGTCAAACTAGCATAGATTTCAAACAAAATCTTCATGCAAATTTCCTCAAACTGTCCATTTGAAACGGTTAAGATGGCTATCTTGGTAGGCCTTTTAGGTAAACAAACAATTCTGAAAGTGGACCATCCACAATCATTGCTCCCCGGTTAATATCCAACTGGGTCAGAAGGTTCTATCAATATTATCTATGAGCAATTTTTTTAAGGGGTAATTTTTTCAGATACTATCAGTTTGGCAGGCAACAGCATGGCAATTCAATTAACAAATATAATTCTGAACAAGAGGCTGTCGAATGACAGCAAACCGGATTTTCCTGCATGGAAATGATGTTTGCAAATCTGGATTCCCAAACAGGATGAAGTAAAGAAATATAATGAATTTTTGTAGGGTTTTGTAGGGTTCAGAAATGGAAAGGCAAAAATCAATCTTGACCTCCTATTTATAGTAAGTGATAAATATTGGAATTTTTGAGAGTATATAAGTACACACACGGTGAAAGTGAAAATCGTCAATATCGGAACGGTGAAAGTGGAAATCATCAATATCGAACTTGACCTCCATTTTGTCATCAGTAACAACATATTAAAATTTGAAAAGCTTTGGCTGAACAGTTCATAAGTTACCACAGGGACACCACTAGGAAAGCCATTTTTCAATCTTTCAAGAACCATAACTCCTGAACGGTGAAAGTGAAAATTGTCAATTTCGAACTTGACCTCCATTTTGTCATCAGTAACAACATATTAAAATTTGAAAAGCTTTGGTTGAATAGTTCATAAGTTATCACACGGACACCACTGGAAAAGCCATTTTTCAATCTTTCAAGAACCATAACTCTTGAACGGTGAAAGTGAAAATCGTCAATATCGAACTTGACCTCCATTTTGTCATCAGTAACAACATATTAAAATTTGAAAAGCTTTGGTTGAACAGTTCATAAGTTATCACACGGACACCACTGGGAAAGCCATTTTTCAATCTTTCAAGAACCATAACTCCTGAACGGTGAAAGTGAAAATCGTCAATATCGAACTTGACCTCCATTTTGTCATCAGTAACAACATATTAAAATTTGAAAAGCTTTGGTTGAACAGTTCATAAGTTATCACACGGACACCACTGGGAAAGCCATTTTTCAATCTTTCAAGAACCATAACTCTTGAACGGTGAAAGTGAAAATCGTCAATATCAAACTTGACCTCCATTTTGTCATCAGTAACAACATATTAAAATTTGAAAAGCTTTGGTTGAACAGTTCATAAGTTATTGCACGGACACTGTTTGGCAGCCGCCCGTCCGCCCGCCCGTCCGGCCGCCCGCCCGCCCGCCCGGCGTACATCACCAATTTAATAACCGATATTTTCCTATGAAAATCCGGTTAAAAAGGACAATCCAATGCATGGACCATTTCTGTTTGATCCAAAGTGGGTCAGTAGGTTTACAGAAGAACTTGACACAAATCTTCCCATTTAGTTCTATTTTTATTTAGGTTATTATAAGTGTTTTTTATTCTTTTAGTTATACATGTATCCTTGTGACTTTGGTTATTGTGTTCCATTCTCATTAATTTGGTTTTTTTTTCTTGGATTTCAAATTTACGGACTTTCCCCTCTGTTTTGTCGAATCAATATTCTTTTGCCGATATTTTTCAAACTAAGTTAAAGACTTGATGCCAATCTTCCCATTTGGTCCTTTATTACCCTAAGGCTATGGTGGACATCTTGGATGCCAGTTAGGATCACATGATATAATTCTGAAAAGGGTCAACTTAAACACGATTGCTGCCCAACTTTATTTCCTATTCGCCCTGTGGTTTGGGAAAAATTGGACAATCATTATTGAAAAGTTTGCAAACAATAACAGATACCATGTGATGGAAATAGGTTTCATGCACCTTTGGTTAAACGAGCTTATTAAAATACAGTAAATTAAAACTGAAACAAGCGAAATGGAATTCTAATATAAAGTCAATGCTTACATAGTTTTGCTGTAAAATATTGCATTTATTAATAATACTAACTAATACTGAAGTGATATGTTGTTATCTGATGGAGGAATAACATTTATTATAAAATATCTCATCTAAATTCAACCTTTTACCTTTTTTTCATGTTACTATTCATTTTGAAATATATATTTACCAATCAATAACATAATACTGACTGGAAAATCAGTACTGGAAATAACAATCATAATACTGACAAGTATATCACATGATACCCACTCACAATTCAAATAGAGTTACTTCCCTTTTCAAATGCAAGACTGGTTAAGTAACAATAAGTCATTAGAAACTGATCTAGATACAAACCTAAGTGTTTCAAAGTCAATGAAATATGTACAGTTAAGTAGTCTGTACAGAAATGAAATATTCCACAGTCAATATATATACAAAATACCATGGATGTTTTGATGTGGCTGGAATAATGTCAACATGGCATATACCATCAATCAATCAACCATTGATATTTAACAAAGATAAATAGTTCTTATTAAAAGCCTTCTGTAGCTTCTGTAAATAAAGCAATATCTATGTCTTCCCATATGTAACTTACCTTGCAATGATAACAGTTACAAATTAAATACATGTTTCCAACTTACCCCAAAAAATTAATTATCTACTCCCAGGTTGTCAAAAAACTAGTTACATCTAACGTAACTGCAGTATTATATGTAAAATATTGCCATGCAAAGCTATTAAGAGAGCGTGAGTATAAATACCATGTTTCTTGTGATGTATGAATGTGTAAGATGATCAGTGGTCTGTATAGGTAAATCATAATTTCCTTACGATTTGTCTAGAGCAGGTTCATAAAATCTTTAAAGCATAACTTTTGTAAATGAACGCTTAAATACATCAGTATATGATTTATGTTATTTTCAGTATACTGCAAGTCCACAGTTTTTTTACTTGCCTAGCTCTGCCTTACGTAAAGTTATCATGAATTATTGTATTTTGTGTATAACAGGGTATTTTTTAGTGATTGCCTATAATGAACAGGATCTGTTTTATCAAATGTAACAGCACAAATACACATTCCCCGTTTCCATTCTCTATTCTGTCTAATACAACTATCAAGTACCCTCCCCCTCCCCCCCCCCCCCCCCCCCCCCCCTGGCAAATTAATTGACATGCCTATATAGTTGATTCAGATTCACAGTAATAATTATTCCTTACAAAACCTGCAATCATTGTTAATTAAAATCAGAGAACAAAGCACCTCATTAAGATTTAGATTACAATGTAAAGACTTATGTTTGAGTGTTCCATGTGTTGCCTGCTCCCAATAATCACAACCTCCTTACTAACTAGTCAATGTTACTAAATAAGTCCTAACAATGAACTTCAATTACAATACATGACAAAACTGGTTGAAAAAGAAATCAATGTAAAATATATGAACAATATTATATTATTACACCTGTTGTTAATACAGCTGTCAATTTAGAACTCTTTATTTACCTATGACTGTTAGAATTGTCTCTCTTCTTATATGAAATTATACCTTTCTCAAAGACCATTACAGAATGAACTAGTAGAAACTGTTTTAGTTGAACTAAAACATATTTCTCCCATTTGCACAGGTCAAGGTCAAATTTTGATCATGATGGTATGTGACACACCGCCTCATCATGATACATCTAAATAACAATTATTATGAGTCGATTCAAAGGACAAAAAAATTATGGCCCAGATAAGAATATTGTCAAAAAAGTCCTATTATTAGACCTTGGGGTCAAAGGTCAAGGTCAAATGTTGATCAAGCTGATATTTGACACACCATCTCATCATGATGCATCCACATACCTAACATCATGAGTCTACCTCAAAGGACAAAAACGTTATGGCCCGACAAGGTTGTATGAGAAAAAAAACAAGAAAAAGGCAGAAGAAACACTATTAAAACAATATATGTCTTCATTCTGCAAAGGGGAGACATAATTATGAAGTCCATCTTTTTATATGTCTTCATTCTGCAAAGGGGAGACATAATTATGAAGTCCATCTTTTTATAAGAAAACCCCAAAAATCCCTCTAATTGAAATCAGGAGATGCTTAATTACTAAAGATTTCCTGACAGATACATAGAACTCCAATTACAGATTTAGGGGCAGTTGCAGACAGAGAATGTGTGATGTGGACAATGCAGAGGCCACATCATGATCCATATGCATCGACACTGGTATGCAAGCAACACAAAAATGGGTTAAACATGAATGACAAAACAATCCAAAATGGAAAATAAAAGGTACAAAAAGAAGTCTTTATACACCCTCAAACACCAGTCAAAACACAGATCTTAAACATCATACATTGTAACTTACTTGTTCCTGTTGTTTAAAATGTGTCAGGCACTGTTTCAAGGAAATTGCTGTGTCTTGCGACAGAGTTGTCACATCATCAATTTGTTCTAATACACTTGTTATACTTCCTGCAAAGGATTACAAAGTCAGTGAAGTGTCTTAAAATGCAAATCTCACGATTATTATACAAAACTAAGAGCAATTAAGTTTTTTTCTGAAATTGAATCATTATAATTTATTGAATAACAACTTGCATGGGTTTTGCATGAACAGTCAAACCAAAAATTCAAGTATTCTACGAAAAACAAAACTTAATTCAAAGAAATTCTGTAAACTATCTTACCTCTTTCTGCAGAGTTTGCCTGAAATTGAGTGGCTTCTGCAAACATTTTCTTGACTTTCTTCTCCAAAAGATTAAGATGTGCTTCAGCAGTCTAAAGTTTAAGATATGAACATTTGAGTCATTTTATCAATATTTTAACATAACTAGAGGCTGTATTGCTCACCTGGATTAAACTTGTCCACCAGGACTAGGACTAAATATTTAAGTGTAGCAGTCAATTTGGCTGGTTTTCCCATAGGGTCATATGTTAAACTAAGTTTGGCTATGGTGCCCATCTTGACTGACAGTCAGGATGATCATACACAATTCTGAAAGAGAACCATCTTAGGATCATTGCTGCCAAGTCAGGTTCAAATTGGTCAAGTGGTTTCAGACAATCTTGGTTGACAGTCCGGATCATCGGACATACTTATGAAAAAAGACCATCTAAGGACCATATCGGACGAGAAGATTTTTAAATGAATATTCCCAAAAGGTTCTATGTTAAACATAAGTTTGGCTGTGGTGGGCATCTTGGTTAACAATCCAGGGCATCAGATTTTATTCTGAAAGAGAACCTCCTAAGGAACATTACTGCCAAGTCTGGTTCCAATTGGCCATGTAGTTTCATAAAAAAGATTTTTTAAATTCATCCCCCCTTTTTTCTTTTTTTAGTAACAGCAGCCATGTCGGTCGAAAGTCGGGGATGCCAGACATAACTTTGGAAGGGGGCAACCCAAGGACCATTCCACCAAACTTTGGACGCAATTGGCCCTATGGTTTCAGAAAAGATTTTTTTAAAATATTCCCATAAGGTCCTATGTTAAACTGAGTTTAGCTGTGGTGGCCATCTTGGTTCACAGTCCTGGTCATCAGTCACAATTCTTAAAGATGACAACCTAAGGACCACATAAGGACCATTGCTGCCAAGTCTGGTACCAATTGGTCAAGCCGTTTCAGACAAGAAGATCTTTCAAGAATTTTCCCGCAGGGCCCTATGTTAAACTAAGTTCGGCTGTGGTGGCCATCTTGGTTAACAGTCTGGGTCATTTGACGTAATTATGAGAGAACCTCCTAAGGAACATTACTGCCAAGTCTCGTTCCAATTGGCTATGTAGTTTCATAGAAGATTTTAAAAATTCATTTTTTTTATTTTTAGTAACAGCAGCCATGTCGGTTGGAACCTGGAACACCGGACATAACTTTAGAAGGGGGCCTCCCAATTGGCCTAGTGGTTTCAAAGGAGAAGATCTTCAAAGGAAAGTTTAGGCCGGATGATGACGACAACAGACGACGGGTGCCAAGTGATGGCAATAGATCACGTGCTCTTTTAGGCAAGGTGTGCTAATAAAAGGTCTAAAAAGAGCAAAATAAATCAAGGTATGGGTAATTGATCATGAAAATCCCAGCATCTTAAACTCACATTTTAATTTATGATAGATATATTCTACCACAAAAATTAATAAGTGACATTACTTAATTTTGCAACATAGTTAATGAAAATTCCCATTAATAACTGCTCAAAAAAATTTCTAAATGTACAGTACACAAATTTCTTTAATTAACCCCCTCCCCCTTTTCTTACCTTGACAGAGTCTTCGACAGATCTTATTGTTACCACCTCTTCCTTATCATTATCATTCAGCTTCCCCTGCATTGTATAATGTGTGCTGTACTCTATGTGTTCTTTTAAGATATTGATCATTTTCTGAAAATGGAAATGGAGGCTGTGTACAAGTACATGTATGTCAAGAGGTTATATTAGTTGACTTGTTGATAATAAAAAAAACCTATATTATTTTGAAGGACATAACAAAATTTCAATTTAACCTTGATTTGGGTTTTCAGTTGTCGAACATGACGTCATGTTTTCTCATGCATTATTTATATATACAATCAACTCTCTTTATGTCGAATCCATTGCGACCTGAAAATGTAGTTTGACTTAAGCGAAAATTCAAGATATCAGGAGTAATTCTGTATATTTACTGCTGTTGAGGGTCCAAACAGATAATTTCAGTTACCCAGAATTTCGACTTAAATGTGTTTGAGATAATGAAAGTCAACTGTATAATGTAATTTGAATTGTAACAGACAATTTGATTGGTTGTTAATGGCTGTGCAAGTTAAATTATATTGTATAATCTATTATGGCTAATGTGACATCACCAACCTATTACTTCGCAGTGCTCGATTTAAATATTTCTGAGTTAAATAAAATCGAACAGCGTTCCGAAGTCCCCCGCCGCTAGAGCATCAGAAACCCTTGGACAAGTGAAACATAACAAAATTTTCTCAAAGAGAGAGAATAGAAGGACAAACAATTTGTGGTTATTGCTTAAGTTTTTTACAAGTTAATGAGTGGTATGAAGACATTTATACAATATGGGTATAGTGTTGAAATCTTATTTTACCATGTGTATTGAGAATTTATACAAATGTACATTTACTCCTTTTCAATAAACAGAAATGCTTTGATCAAAAGTATTCCGCCTAACAAACTCTTAAAGACAGTATTTTTCAATTTTATAAGTTTCGATAGGAGTTTACGTATAAAACCTCCCTTTAGGTCCAAGTGTATAAAAATTATTCCAATGCAAGGAGAATATAAATTTTCTAGAACACTTAGATGAACATTTTGTCAATTTTCAAAGTTATTAAGGGGCATAACTCCTAGAAAAATATTTCGACATGACTCATCTTTGAACTCCCTTGAGGTATCATTGAGTTAAAGCTACTGTATAAATATTATCCAAATCGGTCAAGAAATAAATTTGCTAGAGCGCTTACATGAAAATTTTGTCAATTTTCAAAGTTATTAAGGGGCATAACTCCTACAAAAATATTTCGACATGACTCATCTTCGAACTCCCTTGAGGTATCATTGAGTTAAAGCTACTGTATAAATATTATCCAAATCGGTCAAGAAATAAATTTGCTAGAGCGCTTACATGAAAATTTTGTCAATTTTCTAAGTTATTAAGGGGCATAACTCCTACAAAAATATTTCGACACGACTCATCTTCGAACTCCCTTGAGGTATCATTGAGTTAAAGCTACTGTATAAATATTATCCAAATCGGTCAAGAAATAAATTTGCTAGAGCGCTTACATGAAAATTTTGTCAATTTTCTAAGTTATTAAGGGGCATAACTCCTACAAAAATATTTCGACATGACTCATCTTCGAACTCCCTTAAAGTATCATTGAGTTAAAGCTACTGTATAAATATTATCCAAATCGGTCAAGAAATAAATTTGCTAGAGCGCTTACAAGGACGGATGGACGGAAGCACGGACGGATGGACGAACGCCCGGCATTACCATATCCCCCGCATCGCGTTGCGGCGGGGGACAATAAGTTATTCAATTGATTCTTCCTGCAATTTTGGAACAGAAAATTTTTGAAAATTAAATCAAAAGGATTGTTATAAGTTTTGGGACAGGTTATACTTATATAACCTACCTTGGTCAGTTTAAGCTTAAATATAAACCGCTTTGTGGTTTACGAAGCGTAAACTGCCTCAAAGTAGGTTATATCTTATAACCTGTTCCAAAATGGAAAACAATCCTTAAATAGTCAATTGGTACAAATCTGCATATATTTTTTACCTGTTTTCTTTTATATTAAATTCCCTTAATATCATATTTTTTAAATAGGCAGCCTTTAACGTATATGTACATCGTCATGTATATAATTCTATGGAATAAAACTTTTTCCTGTGTGTGTGACATTTGTTCAAAAGAAACAATTTTTCTATGAAATTACAAATGTTGTTCCAAAGGAACCTATTTTCTGTGTAATATTCTTTTGGCCTCACTGAATGAGCTTTTAACACGGGGAAATTAAAATCTGTGCTGTCTTTCTAACACTATATACTGTAAATTCAGAAATTATTGCATGCATTTATTATTGCGATTTTGTCATTTTAGACCAAAATGCAATTTTAATTTTTGCAATATTGAGAAAAATCCTGCTTCATTCATATAAAAAATTTCAATATGCGAGTTTAAATCATTGCGATTACAACCCTGTCACATTTTTCGCAATAATAAAAACATCGCAATAATTTCTGAATTTACAGAAGTGCATTTGTATATTTTTTATTATATTTCTTTTGCAATTTCAGTTTCCTTTTGAAATTTTTGCTATAAAAACTGGTTACCTGTCTTGTAACTTGATTAACATCCTTAGGAGGAAAGCTGAAGGTATGTCTAGTTCCATCAGAGTAGTAGATTAAAAATTCACTAGGTTCAGTTTCCCTTCCCTACAGAGAACAAAAAACAAGAAATAATATCTACCAGGTATCCCATCAACTGCTAAACAAGTCCAGTCTTTTTCTAAATATGGATTTTAATATACTGTACACGTTGTTCAAATGAGAGCATTTTAGAACATTGAGAAGTTGTAAATCTCCCTTGTGTGCTCAATTTTCGGAAGTGGTAAATTACCTCCCCTTTGTAACCAGGAAAATTTGACAGCTCCCTTTTAGTCAAATTTCGTTTATGTCAAATTTTATTCGCGCTCCGAAGGACTTTGAGATAACGAGTGTTGACTGTATGTTTTTCATGGTTCCAGTAAAAACAAGAAGCTGTATGACAGACAGTAAACCTGAGCTGATTAGAGCTGCCCACTCACTTGTCCACCAATCCACTTGCCTTCCCACATGCTGTACATTGCAAAATGATAACCAGATTATTTCATTTGTAAAATCTTAAGGCCAAATAAAAAAATATGTGTGGTTCCAGTTACCCTACCTACCATATTTTTTTGCACCTACCCTAAAGATTTTTTGGACATTTTTCAATGAGCACTGTTAAAAGTCAGAATGTCTCTACCATAAACTCCATGTTAAAAAAAATTGTAAAATAAAAAAAAAAACATCACCTACCTACGTACCCACCCCTATTTTTTATCTTGATGTAATAGGAACAACACTTATTTTTTTACTTGGACTAAGTTTCTTTATCGATTACGGCAATTTTTAAAAAAAATTTCTCCTTAAATTTTTGTCTATGCCTCCTCGGATGCCCTTACATAATCATCTGTGAACCAACTCTTGCATTTTCCTTTGTTTTCATTCTCATTAATAATACTGCAGAAAGACATACCATTATTTCTGCATTATCTAAATACTTCATTCCCTTTCTCTTTACCCCACCACTGGCATCTCCTCTGAAATATATAAACATTTATTGATTTAATCGTGAAGTCACTGGGGATTCACTGTTCTCTTTACCCAACCACTGGCATCTCCTCTGAAATATATAAACATGTATTGATCGCCTAATCGTGAAGTTACTGGGGATTCACTGTTCTCTTTACCCCACCACTGGCATCTCCTCTGAAATATATAAACATATATTGATTGCCTAATCGTGAAGTCACTGGGGATTCACGGTTCTCTTTACCCCACCACTGGCATCTCCTCTGAAATATATAAACATATATTGAATGCCTAATTGTGAAGTTACTGGGGGTTCACTGTTCTCTTTACCCCACCACTGGCATCTCCTCTGAAATATAAAACAGGCTCTGATTGCCTAATCACTAAGTAATTGGGGATTCACTGAAGAATTGAATGCTTTATTTTGTAGCTTTATTAGACGGTAAAAGTACAGACTGAAGCAAATTTTGTATATATAGATTCTCCTTCAGGTACGAGTGAGTTATGGAATTTCTCCACTTGACATAGTTAAATTTTCGATTTTTAACACGCAAGCCTTTAGCGAGTGTGTTAAAATCTAAAATTTAACTATTGAGGATGCAGATATTCCATAACTCAAGAGTAAATTGCAGGAAAATCTCTTTCTCCTATGATTTTTGATAAAAACCTCAAGAAAATGTCGTTGCTATGTAGTTTGTTTACGTCATTTCGGGACTTCTCTAGTTTATTGTTCCAATAACAATAGAAAAAAGGGTGGTAATTCCCACATAGAAATTTAATCACCGGGATGTGGTTAAAGATATTATGTATTTTTATCCAACCAATTAAACACATCAAGAATAGGAGAAAATGCCATAAGCACCTCATACAGTGTGAGCATGGTCAATGTTTTTATGCTAATGAAATTACTAAAAGAAACACTCAATCCTTATAATTATATCTGACAGAAATTTCACATTTATATTTTCAAGTGTTCAAATTAGTTTTTCAAAAAATGTAATCAAAACTGTTAACTGTAATCAATGAGATATATTGGTCAGTTATATATCTCCCTTAAGGATGATCGCTGGTCTAATAGGAAATAAATAGGATTTGAAATAGGTGTTTTAGTTTGAGAGAACATATGATTAGTAAACAAAAAAAACAAGGAAAAATTATAGGTTCATGTGCTCATTTTAGAGCTACAAGGCCTTGAAAATTTGCAGGATATGGGTTTTCTCTGGATTTTTCATTGTCTTTGCATTGGCAACTTCAATCTCTCAAAAATAGATGAAAAAATAAAAAGGATTTCATAACAGTTTGTCAAATACCAATTTAAGGTATATATGATTGAATTATAAAAGAAAAAGAGGGGGTTCAAGGGCAAAAAATTTCATGTTTAAGAAATGGATTATAAAAATCTGACCAAAAGACCAAAACATGACCAGCAAGCATCCTTGACCAAGTTAGGAATGGGAAATAACTGAAAGGGTCCCCCTTTGGTCCTCAGGGCTAAATTGAGGATATTTTATTATTTCCCCTTGGTAATTTGGTTAAGGGAGACATTTACACTCTGTCAACAAATTACTAGATATACAGGTGGACAATATCAGACATACAAATAAACAAATATAACATATGACACAAAAATACTGAAAACTATGGCTAAAACCAGGAGCCAGCATAGATGCTCCAGAAGGGTAAGCACTTTCTGCTGCAAATAAAAAGCACATTTTATTTATTACCTTTTTTGTTCATTACCTGGTTTTGAAGTAAGAAAGGACACCTCTCTCTATGACCACCCATAATGCTTGGAAACCTAAAAATCTTGATTTCTGTAAAAAAAAAAACATTAATCAATATAATCCATTGTTTTTAATCAAGGATTCTTCAAATTACAAATAAGTAACTTATTTCCAAACCTCTTTTTCTTCTGTAAAATATTCTTTGGTTCGCAAGTCCATCTAATTCTTACAAAAAATATTAATCCATTAATTTCATGCTTTTCAAGAAGAAACTTTAATGAAATAACAAATCATCTTTGTATCATGTTATAATCTGACTGTTTCAAAGTAATATATCTTCATGTTATATCTGACTGTTTCAAAGTAATATATCTTCATGTTATATCTGACTGTTTCAAAGTAATATATCTTCATGTTATAATCTGACTGTTTCAAAGTATTATATCTTAAAAACATTATGAGTTTATAAACGGGCTGATTGGAAATGATATGATATCATAAAAGCTCTAGTGAGCCTAATTGAGCTTCAGCTCATGCAAAGAAGAGGAATACATCATCTGTTCCTACCTTAAGTAGAATGCCTTCCCAGTGATGAGGTAGTGTAGGAATGTCTTTGACAGGAGTAACTGTAAGCAATTGTTTCATTGGAGTATTTGAGGCAAAATCTATTGCAGTTTGATCTAAAAATTAAAAAATTTTGCAATTAAGCAGACTTTAAAATTATTTGATAGCATATCAGATTGGAAGTTCATGAATCAGCAGACAACTGTCAAAGTTCACCAACATTGTGTTACATTGTATATTCATTGTTGAATTAAAGCTTTTTTTCTTTAATAATAAATAAAAAATAAAAATTGAAACTTTATTTTTCTCTTCTAGATGACATGTATATGTATATTGTCTGTCTGGAGCAGCAGTGCATCACAAGCCTTGTAGGGAGGGGCTGTTTAGTAATGATTTATATATAATTTGTAGTTATGTTATATCAGGTTGCACTTTAAAATAATTGATATGTATTATTTAATATTGGATGTTATTTGATTGGTTAAATTTTTTTCGTCTATCATATCATAGACTAAGTTTTTCTTTTCATCTATGACGTCATGACAGGAATTCCTCTGTTTTTGGCATTAAAACAACTGTTCGAATTAAATTATAAGGATTGACTGTAATTTTTTTTTCAGTCTATTCGAAATAACCTCAATGTGCGTGGTGCACACTTTAAAATAACCTGCTATTATTTCTTCACAGACTGAAAAAAAACTAGATGTACTGTGAGAAAAGCTCACAAAAGATACCCCCCTTTTTTTGAAGTCCAATTATCTCCCTTGTGTGATATTGGAAAGCAAAGATTTTTCGTCATGCACATCTTTGGGTGATGTACTTCCTTTCTGTAAAGTTTCGTTGAAATCCATTGAGCGGTCTAGGAGTTGCGTTACAAGATATATGGACAGATGGACAGACAGACGGACAGACGGACAAGGTGTTTCCTGTATACCCCCCCCAAACTTTGTTTGCGGGGGGTATAATTACAGTCATTCCTTATATATATATCATTAATCAATTTATAGAAATACCATATCTTAAATTCATAACAAGATTTCAGATCAATATGTTAATAACACATTTATTTAGGGCTATTCCATTTAAATCTACATCCCAGGGGGGGAACGCCGATTTAATTTTTTTCTGTTGGTCCTGTGGCTGGAGATGATTTCGTTTCCATTGGTGGTGGGGCTGTCAGAAAAGTGAATTCCATTGGTGGTGGGGCTGAAATTTAGTGCTCAGGAGTTTAATTCTTTTGGGGGGTTGTCCGTGCGATATGTATACTATTTTTTCGTAAAAAAATCGAGACGACGTCTGACTAGCAGTTGAAACGCCAGCGGTAACTATGAGGAACCGACTACCGGAAATCGGTTGCTTCCCTTTGAATAACCGGAAGTATGCCGGATTATCGTTCCTTACAAGAAAAGAACATGTCTGCGCCCAGGGCCATGAGGTCAGTGGAGACATGGTTGTACGATGTAGGCTTGGGGGAGTACAGAACTGTCTTTGAAGGTAATAAAACAACACATTGTAATAAGTTTTATGTACACATGGATAAGAAATAAATCCAACATCGTAAAATGAAGTATCAAAAGAGAAAAATCAAAGAAGGTGACTGACTATATTTCGCTCTGCAAACGGGAAACAAGTAAACAATTGTACAAAGTTAAGGTACGACTATCTGTAGGACAAAGAGAATATATGGCTCATGTTCTTATAAATGATGCCTGACCAATTATTCTCTTTTCTTTTCTTACATTCCTTCTTCGGTCTGGGTCAGAAAGGGTAGGGAGCAAAATTGAAAAGTAAAGGTATTAGGAGGGGTGCTGCTCAGTTTTATTGGGGGGGGGGGAGAAGGATAGCAATGGCATCTTGCTTTAGGGTTGAAAAAGAGGATAACACACAAAGAACTTTGGAGTCGGTATAATCCCTTGCCATGGGATTATATTCTCATATGTGGGCTGGCACTTCCTGTAAAATGCTGGAAAAATTGTACGGGAATCTGTTGATCTGCATCTAAGGCCAAGAAAAAATATATGTCTGTTTTGGGTTTCCCGACCGACCCTATTTTTCAGCTGCGACCCTAAACCATTTTTTCATCAAAATTTATTATAAACAACTCTTAATATGCTTCAGTTCGACAACTGCTAACTTCTGTTGTCAAAACATGTTGACAAAGTACAGAAATTGATATAAATATAATGTCCACTTCAATATTTTCATTTACGACAATGGCGGAAACCAGAAATGTTATGAAATATTGGATACGGAGACGGAAAAGCAAGATTATTTTCAAATTCTGGTGGGTGGAGGGGTTTAGTTAAATTTGTTAATTCTATTGGTGGTCGGTATAACACTTTACACAATTCTCTTGGTGGTGGGGGGAGGTTGAAATTTTTTTCCATAGGTGATGGGGTCTAAAAAAACAGGCGTTCCCCCCCTGGGATATAGATTTAAATGGAATAGCCCTTAGAAAAAACTTCCTCCAATCTGAAAAATTGCAAAATCCTGAATTCCTGTCATTTTATCAGAAAAATCCCAAATAAAATTCTGAATCATTATATAACAAATTAAATCTGCCTCTTTACCATATATTACCTTTTGCATTTTTGGCTGTAACATCTACTCCACTCTGTAAGAGTAACACAGCCACTTCTCGCTGGTTGGCTTGTGCAGCGATATGTAAAGCTGTATTTCCAAATTCATCGGCATAGTTTATATCAGGAGGTTTCTTACTACTCAGCTGAAATAAATCAACATTATTTGTTACTGAAAGCCATGTTATGATCTCTAGATAATTGTTGTGATGCGTATTTATCATATATACTTAGGCAATGTCAAAAATTTATCTTTCTGATTTGTATTCAATAATCTTCTGTTTGTAACTAATTCATGTACATGTTTTTACTACAGTGCTTTTCTATATCCACTTGATTTCACTTATATTTTTTCTGACATGTACCTCATATCCTTTAATTTTCATGTTTATACACAATTTTTGTATAATTTACTATCAAGTGAATTAAACTTAATATGTTGATTTTTGGCCGTTCTGACTGGCAAAAATGATTCGATTAGGATGCTTCTATTCAATATTTTTATTTGAATGTCATAACCATGCTGAAAGAACCAACAGTTTATATAAAAATACACTATCTATTCATTTTCCACAAATTGACATTTCTATTTTTGATAAGGTGGCAATATCGATCAAAGGTCTGAGACCATGTACACAATTTTTAAAAAGGAATAACTAAGGACTATTCCATTGGTATCAGTTTTGGCCCAGTTGTTTCAGAGAAGAAGATTAAAATGTAAAAAGTTTATGGATGATAGATTTCCAGTGATGGCAATAGCTCACATGGACCTTTGGTACAGCTGAGCAAAAAGAATAAGCAACATAATGAAGACTTTAAACATTTTGGGAGGGACAATTATTAATAGGTGAACAAGAACAAAAAACTTCAAATTAATCTCACCATTCCCTGTATATTCTCTACTTTCCCTTCTCGGACTGATGACATAAATTCATGGTGTTTCTTCAAATTTTCATGACTTTCAGTAGCTAAAGATACAACAATATCAATTTTAGTCTGCAGGAAATTTTCTTACTCTTGCCATAAAACTTTGCTCAATAATGACTGAATTATGGCTTTAATGATTTACTTCTGAATTTTAATTCAACATGTTGTTAGGAAATGACTATTAACATTGACATAGTATTAAACAAAGAATATATATATGTGTCCAATGGACACTGTGCCCCTGCTTCCAAACAATTACCTAAATCATGATCAATCAACTGTGACATTGAAGTCACACCAACCCTTTGACCTCAATTTTAATGAATAGATCCCATCTTAAGGTATTAAGAGACAAAATTGATGTTGATATGACATCTACTTCCCATTAAACTACCTTCAATCTGAACTTTAATCTAAAGTGGGCCACACAGAACGAAACACAATATGCCCTACTGCTATCACATGCAGAGCATAAAAACAATCAACAGTTAATACAATAATGTTATACCACTTGGTTGGATGACAATTCATTCCTTTTTACTGTTGGAATCAATGGAAAGGCATTAAGTCACAAAAGTTGATGCTTCCGACTTGATTTTTTAATTGGTAAGAAATGATGTGGCATATTACAAAAACCCAGGCAAATGTACAGTGCTCTTTTTTGTTCATCTTAAAGAAGAAATGAGGCCTTCTTGCTTGGTACACTCAATTCAACATTAATAGTATGTTACCGGTGGCAATACTTCAAATACAATATAGGGGGGCCTCAGTGGCCAAGTGGTCTAGGAAGTTCGTCCATGACCACTAATGATCACTAGCCTGTCAACACTGAGGTTGTGTGTTCCAATCTCACTTGCGGCGGGGTGTGTTCGAATCCAATCTTAAATGACAAGGATAGCCAATTTTCCTACTGAAGGTCGGTGGTTTTCTCCGGGTACTCCAGCTTCCTCTACCAATAAAAACTGGCTGCCGTGAAATAGCCAAATGTGCTGAAAACGGCGTAAAACCCAAACTAAACATATAATCAAATATAATATATTAACTAGGTGGAACTGTTTTTGTAAACTAAAACATATGTCTCCCCTTCATTTTCATACTTTTTCCATTTCCATGGCAACAGCAGTCATTTTGAAAATTTTTAATGATACATGCACAACTAGACTTGGTAATCAACATTACTGTGAAGTTTCATACAGATTGTTCCAGCCATATCTGAGAACTCGTCCAGATAAAATTAGGTGGACGAATAAAAAAAGAAACGGAACAACAATAATATGTCGTCCCGACTACGTCTGTGGGCAATATAATAAAAATAAGAACAAATACATATAGAATAATGTACTTTTTGTTTTTGATACTGACTTTATCACGTGAAATATCAGACGAGCCCGTTAGGGCGAGTTTGATATTCCACGTGATAAAGTCAGTACCAAAAACAAAAAGTACATTATTCTTTTTATCAGTAATTTAAAAAATATATATATCATTATGAAAATAAAAAAAAATAATACGCACTATTTCATCGGCATATAATAGAGTGCGTAATTCGGTCGCCATTTTGTTTTCATTACAAAATTTGAAGCGGGAGAGAAAGGACGTTGATCTGAACCTTTTCGGCGTTGACATGCATTGTAACTTGTACAGAAATCATATTTGTCCTAAAAAAGGTAAGTAAATTCATTGTACATCACTGAATGTTTCATAAAAATGATGCATTCCGAAAATATGACTGTAGGGGTGCATTTTCTTGAATTTTTTATGGAAGCAGACGACGGGGGTTGCCGTGTTGCAAAAGGGGGGATTTACGGGAGGTGGGCTGACAGTTTTATTGACTATAAAAAATATGATAATTAGTCTCGATCGCGTTTACAATTTTTATATGACTTATTTAACTCGTTTGAATGTAAAAACACGCTTTGTTGACAATCAGCGACGAGCAAAATTCACCTTGGGGCGACATGACAAATGTGATGTTCATTCATAAATTGCACGCACTCGCTTGGTGAGGCCAACGTTTTTGATTGGATAACACTGGAAGTAGATTCTTACGCGTTACGTCGCGCATGTCAATTGCCAACTGACCCATTAATTTCTTGTATCAAGACAGTTCACGATTACTGATTTTATCGGTCAGTAGAGATCAAAGGAAAATGACCAAAATTACCGAAAATACAAAAACAATATGTCTTCCTTCTACGAAGGGGAGAAATAATTCTTAAATCTACCCATAGTTGAAAATCTAACATAAAAGCATTTTCTAAAGGGTTTCACTTTAAACATGGTTTTTAATAGATAATGTTTGCAGTATACCTTCTATAAGCTGTTTGATATCTTTAGTCCTAGCCAGGTCCTTGGGTAAGGAACCTTCAGCGTTTACAATATTAACATCTGCATTGTGTTGTACCAATAGTGTAACTGTGTCCTATATAATACATAATAATCATACTGTATTGGTGTTATAGATTGTTTTACACACCAGAGTGTCAGGATAGATAAGGGGTAGGTTTGGGTACCCATAAAACCGGTTTAACCCTACCGCTGTTCAGTGTCTGTACCAAATCAGACTATCCTGACTCTCTGTTGTGTTCATGTTTGTGTTTTGTACTCCTTTATGTTATTTTTTGTTGCTTTGATTGATTGGTATGTCATTGTTGACCTTTCCTGTTATCCATTTTGTTGTTATTTGCAGTAAAACCAAAATTTTAAGCAGGAATTGCATAGATATATCTCAGGTTGATAGATAGATTATTGTTTACATCTAGTGGCAATTATTACATGGACATTAGTACGAGAACAAGTTGATTTGTCAGAATATGAACAATGCTTTGTACTAAAGCAACACGCTGAGCCAGATTTTTTAGGCTGCTAGCTCACGAGGTAACAGTATGCAGCAAGACATATCACATTATTCTGACTCCAAGCTGACCAGTCATTGCTTACTCCTAAATGCTGCAAGCTTGATGGAGAAGCATCAAATGTCTTTGTCCTGGCAAGGGATTGAACCCATGACATTCCACACTTGAGGTGAGCATGAGACAACTAAGGCGGTTTTCTCAAGTTCCTCATTCATATGCAGTGTAAATTAAAAAACTTAAGCATATAGTGTTTCCAAAGTTTGTCGATAAGTACAGAGGTAATTGAATTTGCTTTGCATGATATAAAAGGGACATTTGGAACATCCTGCTTTTCTACACATACCTTATTGTCTTTGACGAAGAATGCTAAGTTATCACAAATATATCTGAATTTACAGAAATTCATTAAATACCAGTTGAAGAGTCAGAAAAACCGAGTTTTTGAAAACTTACATGTCTGCCAGTATAAGCTGCTCTGTGTAATGGAGTGTCTCCTACACTGTTAACTATATTTACATCAGCACCATTCTGAAGATACAATTATCATGATTCCTTACTTACAATTAAACAAATTAGATAACAATTTGTTATTGTATAATAATTTATTCTTTACTCATTATTTTCTTGGTTGTATGAAATTTCATGGTTTCAAGAGTAACAAATTTCATGTTCTTGTATTTTTCGATTTTTTTTATAATATTCTTTGTCAGATACTTTAATTTGGGAACTTTCTATATCCACAATATTTTTTTTTTATTTTGGGAAGGGGGGGGAACAGATAGACAGACATAAAGACATAACATTAGATCATATTTCAGTAGACTAACTGTCATCACCTTTTTACTGATTGTTCGATTGATCACCTTTTTGACAGTGGTAAACAATTTGTTTATTCAATCTCTTCTAGAATATCAGTCCAGACTTTTCTTCAAAACAGACTTTTTTTGGTAATAAAATGACTATCTAACTAATGCATCACATCATAATAAGAATTCCAATTTTATCACAATTGGCTATATCGTGATGGCAGGATTGTTAGTAGCACATGAAGAAGTTGCCATTGACAAGCACCAACCTTCCACAAGAAAACTTGCAATCCTTATCAATTAAAACTGGAGTACGTAAAATTTGATTTGATAAAATTACACACATGTTGTTATAAATGTTACCTCCAAGAGTAGTCTGGCTACAGCTGTATGACCAAAATAAGCAGCAAGGTGTAATGGACTCCAACCCCTGTTGGCCTTCTGGTTACCTATCAATACACAAATTACAAGTTTTTGCAGTTGCTAACAATTTTTTTTCTCTATCAAAAAGCAGATTTATTCATGTTACAGTGTTTATGAACAACACACGGTAAATTCAGAAATTATTGCATGCATTTATTATTGCCATTTTGTCATTTAAGACCAAAATGCGATTTTAATTTTTGTGATATTAAGAAAAAACAAGAGGCTCACTAGAGCCTGTATCGCTCACCTGGAGTCTGGTTTTCATTGGACAATTAATCAACTATTTGACCAAGTTTGTTGCAATTGGTTGAATTGTTCAGGGAAAATTTGTTGAAGATTTATTGTTCATAAGGTTTAATGTTAAAATATGTTCCCTGATGGTGGTAGTCCTGGCAGGAAGTTGACAAAATTGACCAGGAATAAGGGTGAACCTTAAATAAATGTAACAGAACCCGACCTCAAATTACACAAACCAATAACTCCTAAATAGAATTTGGGATTCCCTTCAAAATTTCAGGGTAGGTAGATCTCAACATGGCAAACATTTTTCAATTTATATTTCACTTCTATCTCAAATAGTTTTGGAGATAAATGCAAAAATGTTAAAATTTTGAAAATTTGACAAAAAAAGGGCAATAACTCCTAAATGGGTTTTGGGATTTCCTTTCAAATTTCAAGGTATGTAGATCTCAACATGGCAAACATTTTTCAAATTTACATTTCACTTCTATCTCAAATAGTTTTGGAGATAAATGACGAAAAATGTTAAAATTTTTAAAATTTGACGAAAAAAGGGCAATAACTCCTAAATGGGTTTTGGGATTTCCTTCAAAATTTCAGGGTATGTAGATCTCAACATGGCAAACATTTTACAATTTTAGATTTCACTTCTATCTTAAATAGTTTTGGAGATAAATGACAAAAAATGTTAAATTATGATAATTTGACGAAAAAAGGGCAATAACTCCTAAATGGGTTTTAGGATTTCCTTCGAAATTTCAGGTTAGGTAGATCTTGTCATGCTGATCAATTTTACCCCATGTCAGATTTTTGATATCTGTAACGGTTTTTAAGTCATAAGCCAAAAAGAACACATGCACCCCTATATTCTATTTTTAGCTACGACAGCCGCCATGTTTTATGTCAGATCAAAATAAATTGAGGATCGTTTGTAGAGGACATGTTATAGGCCATTCCTATTAAGTTTCAAACCAATCGGCCCAGCTTTCAGAGGAGAAGATTTTTTAATAAAAAAATTTTGAAAATTTGACAAAAAAAGGGCAACAACTCCTAAATGGATTTTGTGATTTCCTTTAAAATTTCAGGGTAGGTAGATCTCAACATGGCAAACATTTTTCAAATTTACATTTCACTTCTATCTCAAATAGTTTTGGAGATAAATGACGAAAAATGTTAAAATTTTGAAAATTTGACGAAAAAAGGGCAATAACTTCTAAACGGGTTTTGAAATTTCCTTCAAAATTTCAGGGTAGGTATATCTTGTCATGCTGATCAATTTTACCCCATGTCAGATTTTCGATATCTGTAACGGTTTTTGAGTTATTAGCAAAAAACAGCAATTTACCCCTATGTTCTATTGTTAGTAACAGCGGCCATGTTTTTCGACGAATCAAAAATCCCCAAATCAGTTCTATGCAGGGTACCCCAGGGAACATTCATACCAAGTTTGGTTCTAATTAGTCAAGTAGTTTCAGAGGAGAAGATTTTTGAAATAATAACATAAAAAAAAGCCAAAAATGTCAAAAAAGGGCAATAACTCTAACATCAGTTGACAGATTTTCACGAAAAACAGCACACAGGTAGCTCTCATCATGCTGAGCACTTTCATTCTGCCAGAATTTGCCGTAACCTAATGATTTTTGAGATATTTGCGAAAAACTGTTGTCTGACCCCTATGTTCTATTTTTGTAACAGCGGCCATGTTTTTCGACGGATCAAAAATCCCCACATCAGTTCTATGCAGGATACCCCAAAGAACATTCATACCAAGTGTGGTTCCAATTGGTCAAGTAGTTTCAGAGGAGAAGAGTTTTGAAAAATTGTTAACGACGACGGACGCCAAGTGATGGCAATAGCTCACATGGCCTTTGGCCAGGTGAGCTAAAAATGCTTCATTCATATTAAGAAATTCCAAAAATGTGAGTTTAAATTATTGCGATTACAAATCTGCCGCATGTTTCGCAATAATTTCCGAATTTACAGTATTTATGTCAACTCTTTACAACACAGATTCTTTAGTCTGATTCTTTCCCATTCTTAAACAGAAATCCATGAAATTTTATATACCAGTAATTTTATAAAAATTGCTCTTTGTCCCAATCACCTGAAGACTTTAAATTTATAATTGCTTCTCACACATACTGCTGATTTCTATTTAACTCTATGCCTAGATAGCACCGAACCCTGTATGGGAGTGTTATTTCTTAACTTTTCGATTAACAGAGCGACAGTATCCGACCAGCAGCTATGAGAGCCTTACATATAGCTAGTTTTACAGTTAAAATAAGCCCATTCTGCCCTGCTATCTAAATTATGTACCATCCAACCAATTTTGGTTGTTCTAGCAAGCAGTCATTTATACATCAGACTGTCAGGATAGATAAGGGGGAGGTTTAAGTAGCATAAAACGAGTTTAACCCCACCACTGTTCAGTGTCTGTACTGTAACTAGGCATACTATCCAGACTCGCTGTTGTGATTATGTTTGTGTTTTGTGCTCTTTTATGTTATTTTTTGTCAGTTTTGTCTGTAGGGTGATGTTGATTGTTATGTCATTGTTGACCTTTCCTGTTATCCATTTTGTTGGTTTATCAATAGACAATTTTTGTGCTTAAATCTTGAAGGAGATCACTTTTCTGGTTTTCATAGGTGCAATGAAACTACAAATTTAAATTCAGTCGCCTGTGTAAGTATAAAGGGCAGCCATGGGATGAGAAAAGGGTAACAGAACCCTTATAGAGAGGTATATTTTTACAAGCTTTGATCATGTGTCAGATATTTTCACAGTGCCCCATATACATGTAGACAGTAAGTTGTTACATTTAGGTGATCTTTAAACTAGGTTTCACTGTACTGCAGAATATACTTATCTTACATTTTTTTGGAACCTATATGAGACAGAACAGATATGGATTAAATATCAAAGTGACATCATCCTATCAATCAACATCTAAACAATCTTCTACACAGTTGGATATGTGCTGAGTACGGAATGTATCATTAAGGATGCTCGCTGGTCATGTTTTGGTCTTTTTGTCAGATTTTCGGAATCCTCGGGATTTATCCATTTCTTAAACATGAAATTTTTTGCCCATGAACCCTCACTTTTTCTTTTATAATTTAATCATATATACCTTAAAATGGTATTTGACAAAATTTTATGATATCCTTTTTATTTTTTCATACATTTGTGAGAGACTGAAGTTGTCAACGCAAAGACAATGAAAACTCCAAAGAAAACCCATTTCCTGCAAATTTTCAAGGCCTCACAGCTCTAAAATGAGCACATGAACCTATATTTTTTTCTTCCTTATTTGTTTACTATTCATACGTTCTCTCAAACTAAAACACCTATTTCAAATCCTATTTATTCCCTACTAGACCAGCGATCATCCTTAAAATAGAAATGTACCCTAAACTACCAAAAGTAAATGAACCTACAAAGCTAGCAATCAAAGACAATCAAAGAAAAAATGACAAAGTCATTTTTTGATATGGAAATCCAAAAAATCATTCTGATGAAAAAATAAAATAGGTGCACAATGGTACATGAATTAGTTACTGAAGAATCTCTGAAGATTTCATGGAAATTCATTCACAAGTTTTTGGAGGAGTTGAAACCAAAAACCAAAAACAATGCAGATAAAGATGACCAGTGGTGATCTCTACATATCAACACTGTTTTGATATATCTTACCTTTACAATTCAAATCAAGTGATATATTTTGACAGTTTCTTTTTTCAAGCAAACGAGTCAGTCCATTAACATCTCCATTCCGGGCATATAGTAAGAGGCTTTCTGCTGGTGTCAATACATCGTCAGAGTCTGACGGGAACTCCTCCGTCTCAGACATGTTAGTTATTTATGCTAAAAATAATGTAAATTTTAAAAAAAAAACAATGTATAGCAAGCTAAAGACTATAATCAGTATTTTTTCTCAAATTCTTAACCATTTTTAATCTTTTTGTCAGTTTTTGGAAATATATAAATTTTTTTATTACAAACTGCACATTTGTTTGTTTAGAATACCAACAATAGGTCTCAACCTTTATTCTGTAGTCATGTGTTGCACATACTTGTTGCAAGTTTTAAGTTAGGCAGTACCTAAATTCAGAATATGATACAGATACATGTACTTAATAAATCTTGCATGGAGCTAGAAAATTGAAAACTGCATCTAAATATTGAAAATTTTACATATATTTAACTTTTTTTTCAATAATGTCGTTTTACAATAATAAAATAAAGACTGTTGAATGCAAATTTCATGTAAAGACAACAACAGAAAAATCATTTCTATTGAAATCTTCATTTCTAAAAAAAAAATATGATTAAATATAAAATCATGGTTGCATTAAAACTTTTAACTTTCATAATGGAAGTCAATGATAAATCCAAGGAGACTGCATTGCTTTCACCTCAATGTTTTACCCTCTGTGGTGCCAAAATATTTCCTTTATATTTTGAAAATTGTAATTACATTTGATTATACAAAAAAGAAATATTATACATGTATACATAGGCTCACACTTATTAATACTTATCACATTAGTTTTCAATTAATTTGTGTTCATTATCCGTTCATTATTTCCAAAATTTATGTAGTACTTTAACATGACATTGGGTTCATTGGTGACAAATAAAAAAAATCTCCAAGAACGAATCCCAAAAAAGATTAGCTGTGCACAACAACTTTAAAATTTTGTTACATTTACAGTGAAAAACAGCACGATAACTCTGGTTGATACTCGGTAATATTTTAAAAAGGAAACAGGTCAAAATGCCCCCGTCCAAAATGCCCCCACCACCAAAACGCCCCACAATTGTGATATCTTACAACTTTCCTAATTTTACCCTTGCCAAAACGCCCCCAAATTTTTACAAAAAAAAACTTTCATAATTCATCCTCCATTCCAGAATGCCCACTCTTCTTAAAATGATTCAAGACATAATAATAAACAATCATGTTTTTTTTTTTCATTCTCTTTATTACATGTATATGTATCAGAAGCACCAATAACAACAATTAACAATCAAATCATAAACATATTAGAGTTCTTTAAGCACTATTTGTTACATAAACAATTTATCACAATAAATTTCAAACTGATCATGAAAAGTGAGTCTAAATGTGAGTCACTGGAGTGTTGATGTAGCTGCACTGCTGAAGAAGCTGGGTGGTAGAGATGTCTTTCTGGTTGTACTGCTCCCACAAACCAAATATACGTGACGGGTTAGTACGGGCTTGCAGTCTCTTCATTAGCTTTCTTGCTGAGTCCTCGGTGCTACCCTTCTATGTCTAATTATATTATTATTAAAACAACAATGACACAATATTTAATTCTAATGATTTGAAATCAATTTAGAAAAAAAAAACAAGCAAATTTATTATTGTTTTCATTGCATATTACAACATGTAAATTATTTAAACTCGCATTGTTATCAATAATGTTAAAGAAACATAGTTGTATACTGTTAAGGACGTTTTCCAAGGACTTTTTTAAAATTGGGTGCGTTTTGGCAAGGGTAAAATTACAAAAGTTGAATGTATTTTGAAACTTGGGGCATGTTGGTCAGGGTATTTTGGCGGTGGGGGCGTTTGACAATGCAATGATTGGGAAACCCATGCGCAATTTGCACATTCAATATGAAAATGGCCCATTTAATTGTGAAACCCATGCGCCGTTGTGCACATCACAAATTTCAAGTTCCGATTATTAATTCCGGTAGATCTTTGTTATATTCCCGGTATAATTTGTCACTGTTCTCCTCATCATAAAGTTATCATCAGCAAAAAGGCCTTGATCTGACCAGGAACCAGGTTTTAATAAACGTATCATCTATCTTCTTGTTCCAACGTGAGGAATGATCCAAAGACGTCCCGAATCGTATTGATAAAACTAAAAACCAATAAACAATATAAGGTATGCAACAAAGATGTTACATCCGCTGCATGCTTTATAAAATACGAATATTGTTCGCTCATGAGAATTTATTGATTTTTAATAATTTTTTAAATAATTTTGATTTTAAACTCACCTAATTTGGAAATAAATTTGATAATTTATAAGAAAATACCGTCATTTTTGCGCATGTTGGTAATATCTTGTTTTCCGGTCTTTAGTTTTATCAATATGATATTTGGTTATCATGCCACCAAAAAAATATTTGTCTTGCCTGAAACTCAAAGAACTTTGTTCTCTTTCATCAACAAATTATGCAGTGACACAAATAACAATAATCATATCAAATTGTATTTATTATGCCATGAAACACACAAATAATCTCTGATACCAATTTGAATTCACTTAACTTACATGTTGTAAACATGCACATTTCATCAAATAATGAACCACCAGCAGTGCTTGGTGTTCAAAATATTATGAAAGTGGAAAACAATAAGACAAATATTGAGTTCAAACATTTCCACAATAGTATGGTCTTGGCAGAAAATTTCGATAGGAATGTGTTTTCGATAGGCTATCTATAATCTGGAGAATGGCGCACTTGCAAGAGATTTCAGATAATTAGCATATAAGGAGTCACGTTTTTTCGATTGAGCACAAAAGTTGGTGGAATATGATCCCAAGACAGGCAAGACATTTATTTATCATTCTATTATGATACAAAGTGCCATTTTTCATAAAACCATTTCTCATCTTTGTTTATAAGTCAAATAAAATACATTTGCGCCTAGAGGTCAAAAATATCCACATACATAAGTCGTCTGCACAGTACACGGTGGGGTTAATAATATTTTACCATGTGATCTATTAACCAATGGAAATACATGGGTGCTTTCCATTATACGGTACGTTCCAATTGAACCAAAGATTCGTGTTCCATTATTGGTCCGTACCACAGTGGTTCTTTAGAAATGACGAACCAGACGAACCGGAAGTAGAATTAGTGAAAGTCGGTACGTACCGGTACGAACCGCATAATGGAAAGCACCCCATCTAAAAATATTGGGGGTGATTGAAAACACGTCATTCAACCGGCAAGTACAAATAAAAAAGCTACCAATGTGACATGTTTTAATTGTAAATTTATTTTTGGAGATTTTAAGTAAATGACTAGATAAAAATATACATATAATACATGTATCTGAAAGATCAGAATAAAAGATGTACGTTAGGTGATCGAAAACCCATACCACCACCATATATAAAAAATGGCCTGGTCTTTGCCTGATAGCCCACTGCCGGCACTGGTGAAAACAATGGCCCATTAAATTTTTCAGGATGGAGCCATTATAGGCCGATAACAAAAAAATGTTTCCCATTGGGCCGTTTTGGATCGAATTCTTTTAAAAACATAAACAAATCAGGACACTAGCACTAACAGTAACACCCACTTTTAACATTTCAAGTTACATATCTTCATAATATGTCATCATTTTCCAACTCATTCAGAAAATTCAAATTACCTCTTAGGCACTGAAAATTTGGGAACAGTATTTAGACTACATCTGAACAGACATCACGCTAGTTAAAGGCCGTTTTCGCATATATGATATATTCTTCTTTTGGAGACCTACTTTCTTTTTTCAAGGAAGTGCAAAACTGTTACAATGGGAGACAACTCTGAGTAAAAAGGGCGGGAAATACAAATTGTGCTTGTAACATGAATGATTGAATCTTTTTTAAAGTTTATGTCAAAGATTAATGATAAACAACAGTAATACTCTTGCGGTCCTACCTAAATACGCCTTCATACGCCTGCAAGTACAAAATACGCCCGTAGAGAAAATATATACGCCTGCAGGTTTAAATGGTTTTAAAAAGGCAAGAGTTCCATTTGGCACCCCCATAACTACATCTATATGCTTATTCCGTCTTAGATATATAGAGATGGGGGTGCCATATGGAACTCTTTCCGTTTTTAGAGATCAGGAAGTATTTCTGCAATGATACAATAAACGACCGTTAATTAAAGTGTGACCTCAGCCTGGGAGTCATAATTTTATTACTCCAAGTATCAATTCACAAGTCAGTGTTACATCATCTAATAAACGATCGTTAATTACCGATAATGTAATTAGCACAATAAAAAAAGGATATTAGTTCTATCACATTATATAAAGGTCTGCAAACGACATAATTTTTATTGTCATTTAACTTTCAAAATAATCCGATAAACTTTGAAAAAAAAAATGGAATATACACTTAAAATAATATTTACTTTAAAAATATACTGCAGGCGAATTTAAGTAGGACCCATACTCTTGACAAACAAACTTGCACATACAATAAAAAAAAATAGCTGGGATCAATGGTGTCTCAAATTCCGGCATTTTTGTCTTTGATAAGGTCTGGGAAAAGTCCCAGATCAGCTAAATAAATTTTCTATTCTATATAAAATATCTATTTCTATTAGGATTAGAAATTCAAAATGAAAAGACTAACCGAGTTAAAAAGTAGGTTTGTTTAGGTACAGGTGAAAGTGATATTTTTTTGTTTTGAAAAAGTTGTTGAAAGCTATCACATATTAAGATCTAATAACCATTCATATATATATATATATATATCATGTGATATTTTACAGCAATCTTCTTTAGAAAGCAACCGTTCGATTTGATGAAATTTGAAATAAAAAGACAGGACAAAAAGCCAGGATCACTTTAGGTGTGAAAAAAAATGTAATACCTGCGTCAATCAGGAATTTTTTTGATTTAAATGAAAATAAAAATTTAGGCCATGATAGCGACCGAAAAAAATCCAGGACCAAACTTTCTGTAATAAAATGAACAGGATCAAACATTTTATCATATAACCCCCACCCCACTGTCGCATAAAAATCAAATGGTTGCTCCCATCTTCGTATTTGAGTTTCCATTATTACATGTATTATATATTCATTGATTTTTTTTATTAGGCCATTATTCTCTATTCTATCAATCCCATCCAAACCCTCTAATCAGACTTTAGATCTATACTGGCCTATATCACGAATGCTGCAGATTTCTATTGAACTCTATGCCGAGATAGCATCGAACCCTTTATGAGAGTGTTATTTCTGATTTTTTCGTTTGACAGAGCGACAGTATCCGACCAGCAGCTATGAGAGCCGGTTAAGGCTCAACAAGTTTTACAGTTAAAACGAGCACATTTTGACCCTGATATCCAAATCTGTAACGTCTAAAAACACGCGGTCATCTTTTGGTAGTCATATTGTATTGGCTTTTTATGGTATGTTTTATACAACAGAGTGTCGGGGAGTTTCGGTTCCCATAAAACCGGCTTAACCTCACATAGTGTTCACTGTCCGTACCAAGTCAGACTTTCCTGGCTCTAGGTTGTGTTTATGTTTCTGTTTTGTGTTCATTTATGTTATTTTTTGTCCGAGGTTCTGTATGATGTGTGTCTTGGTTGATTGGTATGTCATTGCATTATCCGTTTTATTGTTTAGTTTACTGGAGATGGGAAGTCGATATTACAAATTAGTCAATAATTTCATGGAACTTTCACCACTATAAAAACAAGTATAATGCCACCTGTAAAACTAAATTTCAAATGGTATTTCATATCCCATTTTTTTATGATAATACTATAAAGTAATCTTTGAGATTTAAAAATAAAAACATTTAATTGAATAAATCCATTTGAAAATGATACACACATTGGGATCATCAGTCTGTTTGGATTGAATATGGCCTGGTAAATCGATCTAAGTAAATAATGTATGTCTCATTATTCTAACATGCTGAAACAATTTATATATTACAGTCTTGTAGGAATCTTCTCTGATTTGTTACATACTTGTCAGGCCATTCAGACTTAAACGTTTTACCAAAAAAACTCCAAAGAGTGTTGACATACCAGGACTCTGTATTTCAGTGGCTGTAAGTCTTGTCAGTGTTTACTTAGATACTATGTATCTGCGATCATGGCGATTTTTGATTACTTTATTGGATTTTTGACACTATTAACGCGCTTACCCTTTCGGAGAACCTAATGTCATTCCGGGTTTTTAGTGGGAGGTAACATTGCTAGCGCTTCTGTACTATTTTTTCGATACTTATTTATGCTAAGCACAGAAAAATAGGGTTTGTCAGGTAAGGGAAACGAAGATATATTCTTCTTTGTGTTAAATCCATAGAATTTAACACTGACACCGCAGCCCTATATAGTACATTTAAGAAACTTAACCCATTACTGATGAAATTATGATGTCTAATAGTGTTCCTCATTTGTGCTTAAATGGCACACATTAAACTCTTCATTATCTCATATAAAGATTAGACCATTTTATCAGATAACGAGGTCTACTAAAGGTATGTCTCTTATATATGTAATTTATTTTATTCTGTATATTCAAAGAATTTATACACGAAAAGACACATAAAATCAAAAGGATCACAGCTTATCCAGGAGCCTCTCTACCAGCACTGCTATAGACTGGCAATTTTTGCCAGCTCATAAGGCTTGTTGAATTAGTTTCGTATCAGCTGATATCTATATACACAATTATTACAAGTACACAAACATTATACAACTAGTACATTTACTACCGATGTATATATCTTACGTTCAGTACATTTATAAACTCCGTTAAAATGTATTATTGGGGCCGCGGTGGCCGAGTGGTCTAGGTAGTTCGTCATGACTATTAATGATCACTATCCTGTCAACGCTGAGGTTGTGAGTTCGAATATCACCTGTGGCTGTTCAACTCCGATCTAAAATGACAAGGATTGCCAATTTTTCTACCGAAGGTGGGTGGTTCTCTCCGGGTACTCCGGCTTCCTCCACAAATAAAAACTCGCCGCCGCGAAATAGCCAATTGTGCCGAAAACGGCGTAAAACACCAACTAAACAAACAAACGAAATGTATTATGAAGTTTCAAAATGCCACTGAAAATTCTAAATTCATCAGTGATGTAGACGAATAATAATTTGACGTTTTTAATCTTAAACAAAACAAACAAAAAGAATAAATAAAACAGTAGACGTCGAAGACCAAACGACTGAAAACACAATAAAAACAAGAGTGAACAAAACAGAGTTTGAGGACCTATGCATGGTCGAGATTGCCTAAAATCATAACAAAGTTTGGCTCAACATCCGCTAGAACCAAGTGTTTAGACAAATGGAAGTGCTTTCCTGAAGAAGAGTTGTAACTTCAGATGCATTCCCCAAAGAAAAACACAATGTTGACATTGTTATGATAAATTCCCACCAACAGTGAACCAAAAAACACGGCGTATTCTTGAGAACAGTAACTTTGCAAATGCATACTGCACAGAAATGCCTAAAATAATAAAAGAAATAACAAACTAGACCAAAAATGACAGATGCTTCGGAAGCGTATGCATGTTCTGCTCCGTTAACGGTCCCACGTCACATGGCGCGTCCGGTGACGTGCCAAGTACGGTAAGGGGTCAATTCCAATAAGACATGAAATCTTACTCAAAATTTTGCTAGATGACCAATCATTCTCGGCTGATGATATCAACAAGGACCGAATAGTCCAGTCAATCTAGCATAAATTTGACCCTAACCTTAAAGTAATTGCAACAGAAGATTTCATTAAGTTTTAATCTTTAGCATTATACCTCAAATATACACAGAAAAAAGTCCAACAAAATCTAACTTGAGGAAGACTAAAAAATCACGATTTTAAAATTCCTATGGAGATTTGCATTGAAAATGGGAGATAACTCTGCAAAAAAGGCAGAAATATCAATAAAAATTGATACAAAATTATAACTTTACCGCTTCTTTTCAGTAGAATAAATTGATTCTTGATATTTTAGCCGTCTTTAGAGTATAACAAACAACTCTAAAGGTGTTTTCATGTCTTTTATCAAGCTACAACCTAGATTTCTTAATTCATTAGTTGACCATTTATTAAATTTTTCAACATGTCAAGGTAAAGAAACTCAAATTTAATAACAATAATTAAGCATACATTCTTCTTTTTGTGGTTTAAAGTTTCTTTAAACAAGGTAGATGCTGAACAAATATAATTTACATATATAAACAATACCAAAATTTCACATTATTTTTTCAAAATGGTCACAAAGCCACAAATTTGCAATTTCTTTAATGAAAAATGTGCAAAAAAAAAATAAAAATACCCGTAACATTTCGGTTTTGTACATTTCATGAGCAGAAGATTATTTAATATAGTCAAATACGAACTTATAACCCCATCAAAGTATCATACTTTACATGAATTTTAAGAAAATCAACCAAAACCTGACAAAAAAAGACTCATTTTTGCAGAGTTATCTCCCCTTTCCAATGTTAATTTCCATAGGAAATTAAAAATGCTGATTTTGAGTTTTCCTCAAGTTAGATTTTTTGAGACTTTTTTCTGTGTATATTTGGGGTTTAATGCTATAGATTAGAACTAAAACATTTTCTTTTGCAATTAGTTTAAGGTTAAAACTTAGTTTGACTGGACTAGAATATACATGTAACCCTTTCTTAGACGTCTAAGTGATATTCTTATATGACCTGCTTCAAACGCTTTCGGTCTACATCCGTGGTAATACATGAATATATTGGTTCCAACGTCACAGACGCCAGACCACTTGTTTGGCAACGTCATAGTAAAATTTTCCACCACCTTTAACAACGTCATAGTATAACTTGCGTTGTGTAATGGCGTCTACGTGTCTGGATACCTATGTTTCGGCGTTTCAAAATGTCGTAGAAACTGCCCTATTAGAATGGAAATAATTCACGGTGGCTTGAAAATTTCCCGATTTTACTGCTGTCGCTCGTGGTAAAATCAGGATATTTTGAAGCCACCGTGAATTATTTCTCGAGTAATTTCCGTCTGTTTAGAACGAATCAACTGTGACATGTGTGAAAGATCTATACAAAAAAGGCTGGAGACTTTGGTATGTAACTTTCAAGAAAGCTGAAGTTCACAAAATCAACATCTGTTCGGCTTTTGGTGCCGGTAATAAAGGCTAGTTCGCGAAACGGTAAGAATTGTATCTTTGAAATTTACCTTTGATATTTTGTTGTTTCAGAATTAGAAGATGAGAATCCATTTTTCCTAACTTGTCCAAAATATAAATCTGTTGAGCAAAATTTAGAAACTGAAATCGATAAAATATGTTTCTTCTTTCTTCATATCAAAATATGCAATTTACAGCTCCATTCATTAGAACGTCTTAAATACTGAGGAAAGTGGACCCTACTGTTCTTGATTGATTGCTTGTCTGTTTATTTTCTATATGACTTATTGATGTATATGAGGCGCCTTTCCCTTTGCACTATTTATTTCCTAAATTTTGACATCAAAAAATTATTTTCTGATATCCATAATTCAAATTTTTTATACAAAAAAATGATTTTTTGATATCAGGAAATCGGTTTCTTTTTTACATCAAAATATGATTTTTTTTATATCAGAAAATCGAATTTCCGAATATACAAATGTTGTTGTGGACACCGTATTGTTAGAATTCCGTTTCCACACAAAGGACGATACAGGTCAGTTTATCGTCGACTTTCTACATGAATATATAAAAAAAAATTCGATTTTTTTTTTATAACAGAAAATATTTTTTGACATCAAACAATAATTCTTGATATCAAAAATAAGGAATAAATAGTAAAACAGCGCCTTCCGGCATTTTTATCTTGCCTGTAGAATTTCAAAAGCTCAAGACAAAAAAATATATATGTGTTTAAGGTTACCATACCTACCCTATTTTTGTTGTGCCTACCCTAACCCATTTTATTCCTATTTTAGGACAAAAACATCGCTGATATAATTATTTCCCTAATAAAACATCCGCTGACAAGTTTTTATCCCATACGGCATAGGAGTCTATGTAAAATAATTTTTCAAAATAAAATGATTTTGCCTACCTACCTTATTTTTGTCACAATGTAACCTTAAACAGACATATATTTGGTTTTGGCCTCATCGATCCTCTGTCATCTGGCTATTAAAATGTTAATTTGGGGCTTGAGACAATTGTTGGGCTACTAATTTATGTGTCCAAACTAAGTTCATCTCTTATCATTATCGACATACATGTAATAAACAACAAGACTGTGATAAGACAAATAGTCACCCTCGCATCGGAAATAACTATATGTGAACAACATCCGTATATGTCAGAAAGGTTATAAGTAAATATACAAGACTGTCCCGTTCATTTCATTTGAGAATTTTAGTTGCTATAGGAATGCATTCGAATTGTTCTAATTTACAACATTTTAGATTGGTACTGCGAGAAAGAATGAGAAACCAGTACCAGTTGCTATGGTTCTTTTTTGCCGTTGTCATGACTATACCGGTATTAGTTTTTATTCGATTCAGTGTGTATGACATTCATTTTAGACCAATGGATATTCCCCGGCGAGTCACACATTTAAAACCAGAAGATACACTGGGAAAAATAATCAGACGAAACGAGTTCGGTTGGGAGACTTTGAACGAGGAAAGTTGCAAAAGAAAAGAAAAGTTTGTTCTTACAAAAATTCTGCCTGAAGGTGTGCCTATTTTCGTGTATGAACCAGAGAAGGATATTCATATATCCAGAATGATCATTAATACGGGGTCGTGGGAATCCGATTTGATAGACAAGATGGTAAAAGCCATGAAAAAATCCAAAGATGCAGTTTTTATTGACATTGGTGCCAACATTGGTATATATTCGATGACAATAGCCGCGCTCGGCTATCGTGTAATAGCTATAGATTGTTTCATTGAAAATGTTATGAGATTATGTGCATCTGCTGCAATCGCAAACGTAACAGACAAAATTACAATTATCCATAACAGTGTTTCTGACACCAGGAGAAAATTTAAATTAATAGAATCATCTGAACCCAATGTAGGCGGCATGGAAATAAAGCAAATCTCGTCTGCTGGAAATATAACAAACAATTTTACGTCAAATTCTATTTTATTAGACGATCTGCTGGAATTATTTTCTATAAAAAAAGCAATAATAAAAATGGACGTCGAAAAACACGAGGATGAGGTATTACGGGGTGCCAGAAAATTTTTCAAAAATGTTATTGTGGACACCGTATTGTTAGAATTCCGTTTCCACACAAAGGACGATACAGGCCAGTTTATCATCGACTTTCTACACGAATATGGTCTGGAACCAGTACTACCGGGTATTTATGTAAACAAATCTGTGCTTTCGTACAGTGCCTGGCCAGGAGATATTATATGGCAAAGAACCACCGAAAAATAAAACCGAAGAGGAGAAAAAACAGACTACAACTACAATTGGTTTATAACAATGTTACTAGGTCTTTCTTCTCTCTCTCAAACTTCATTTTGAAATAGATTTTACATTGTCTGATGCATGCCTGATCTTACACTGTTAGTGCTTTACGAGGTTTCGTTGACAAAAATTAGTGTAGTAATCGTCAATTAAGCCCTAGACAGGCACTTAAATAGAAGAAAAAAACCCAAAATAAGGTGTTTCCTTGGTTAAAGACTTTATAAACGTTTTCAAGTGTAATTTGGATGTCAGAATTCTTAAAAAGTAAGAACTATAATATACACATGAACCTATAAGAGCATTAAGTGGAGACGTTACAACTTCCAAGATATAAAAAACTTCTTGCCAGAATGCCTCAGTATTATTCACGCAAAGAATCGTTAGGGAAGCATTAAACCGTTTAGTAGATTTGTTTTGTGCTTTCTAATCCTGTGCCTGATTTCAACTAATCCGACAGTGATTTTGGTAGAATATTAAAGCAATCGCTAAAGAAAATTACATACTTGTATATGGGGACTCAATCAAGTGTAACAATTATGTTTTGGTCTTTTTGTCAGATTTTCGGAATCCTCCGGTGTTATCCATTTCTTAAACATGAAATTTTTTGCCCATGAACCCCGACTTTTTCAATTATAATTCAATCATATATACCGTAAAATGGTATTTGACAAACTTTTAAGGAATCCTTTTAATTTTTTCATACATTTTTGAGAGACTGAAGTTGTCAATGCAAAGACAATGAAAAATCCAGAGAAAACCCATTTCCTGCAAATTTTCAAGACCCTGTAGCTCTGAAATGAGCACAGGAAACTACATTTTTTTCTCCCTTATTTGTTTACTATTCATATGTTCTCTAAAACTAAAACACTATTTCAAATCCTATTTACATTTGTATTTCCTATTAGACCAGCGATCATCCTTAAGTATGTATTTGTCACCTGTAATGAAATCCTAAAGTAAGTAATGTATGATAGCGAAAATAGGAATAAAACGTATCACAAAATACCGAAATAAATTTGATGCACTGTATGACCATTTCGTTGACTGACAACTCATCAGCAGTGAAAATATTTATCTACCAACAAAAATATATTTTAAGTTAGTGACACCCTACAAGGAAGCCGTAAACGGTTCCCCAAAATAGTAGTAGGTTTGACTACGATTTTACTTGACGGTTCTCTTCAGGCACTCCATTTTTCTCCAACAATAAAAACTGACTGCCACGACGTAGTCTGCACACTGACAGTGACTTAAAACCCCAATACACCATTAATTTGCTTATTCTAGAACAGCAGATGTCGGCAAGTGTTATCTCATTATAAGTGCTCAGTTTTAAAATATTCAAACAACAACAAAGTTCCAAAGCACAGGCAAATTATGCCAAAAAAGAACAAATATATTATTGACAAACCATCTTTAGAAAAGCAGAGTGGTAAGTAATAGGGAATACTCATATACTCATTAGTTCATAAAATGTTTCTCTTCATAACTTTATTTTTAATTATCGATTTCTAATCTTCATTAGGGACGAGATCAAAAGTTCAATGTAGGATAAAAAAACTCATTTCAAATAGTTTGGGTGGGGGGGGGGGGGTAAAAATCGCTGCAAGTTTTGTTATCCGACATCGATTTTCAGATTGAAAAATACGTAATCAATTGATGTCCAAGTCAATATACAGAACAAACATATATTGTTGAGGAAAAACATGACCCACGATACAAAATACTCAAAGCATATGCCCATATTGGTCAATTAATTTCTCTCAAATTAAGTTAAGAGGGGGTGGGGGGGGGGGTCAGTGAAAAAACTATGTGAATTAAGTTTTTTATCCTACATTGAACTTTTGATCTCGTCCCTTACCGAACTAATAGTGATATGGTGTGCCACCAAAAAAATATGGATATCAGAATCAGGGGCTCGGAGATTAGATCGAGTTTACTAAGTAAGAGAAAAGCTCAAACGTAGCAGTAAATCTATTATTCTAAACTTCTAAGTGAATGAGCTTCTGTGTTCAACGAAAACACAGAAACAACGATCTAAAAGTTTGGTTCAGACTAAAATTTCGGCTTGACTAAAAATTTCAGATTATCTGGGAAGAAGATAGTTCAGTGTGTTATGCTGAATAAAGATTCAAAGCATAATTTACTGCTACGCCTATGACATTATTTTTCTGTCCTTAGATGGTTTTGGCTTTTTTTGGTCATTTTGGTATTTTTAAATTTGCCCTTCAACGTTTAGGATTGTGGTTTTTTGTTTTTCAACATTTTAGGTTTTGAGCACAACTGATGAGTCGTAAATCGACGAAATATGCACACCAAAATTGGTATCAAAAAAATTTGTTTAGATACTCGTGTTGATAAACATGATACATATTTGAAGTTTTGTTAAAATTAGTGTTTAAACTCACTCAGGCAAAGTTGATCTTAGCTGTATATTACTGTTTAGCTCCGTTGTATTGCTCATAATGTTTTGGTGTTAATTTTTTGTATTTTTTGCCAAAAGCGTACCTGACCAGACTTAATTCAGAAATGTGCATCGTACCAAAGGACTTTATGGTATCGGAGTTTATTTTTCAACTAATTATTTTTTTTATGGTTATCAATCACCATAGACCTACATATCTGGATATTTAGTTTGAACACTGGTTTCAATGATCTTCGAGCATATATAATAAGTAAATATAACATCGTGAACACAATTACTTTAAACTGAACTTTCAGATTTTGTTATTCCTTATTTAACAAAATAGATATGCGGGGGCATCATTTGTGTCTACCAGACACAACATGAATTTCAAATGTAATTCTGTAACACTTTGAAATCGGTCATTAATTGAGGTTAATTGCACTTCGGTTGGTTCAATGTGAGGGTATCACATTGTCTACCCTTCCGGAGCACCTGGGTTAACTCCTGGTTTTTATAGGAGTTCGTGTTGTTCATTGTTTTTTTAGTTTTCAGTGTTTATTTGTTGTGCTTGTGGTTGTTCATTTGTCTTCCTGGGTTTGTCTGTCCACTGGATTACGTTTTTTGATTTGCTCCTTGAGTATATTTGTCCTCTTCATAATTCATTTCTGGGCTGTCAGAAAACTGAAGACGCAGGACCGTATATCATTGTAGAGCAACTACAGTAAGAAAAGTAAGAATGTCAACATGTTCTCTTGAGTACGCACGATCAGTAGTTATCTTCGAATCTGATTTTGTTTCCGGGGCATCCATAAGCCTGTGATACATAAGAGTAGATAATTCCTTTAAAGAAACAGTTCTAATAAGCAATTAACAGTTTATGTATACAAAAACGACTGAAAGGATGGAAAGTATCTGTTCACATAAGCCTTCAAATTTCATATTTTATCTGATAACAAAAATTACAATATCCGTCCACGGTCCAGGACAGAATAATTAAATCAATGAAACAAGATGGGACAGAAATTTTATCAACACAGTAAACATTCCGAAGTGTTCTTTAGTTTTATCATATTTCTTATGTTTATCGTATTTTCCACTGGACATTATAAGGCCACTGCGTCAAATTCGTTACAGATATATGATTTGGAAGTTCTGGGACAAGCCCATGTCGGTCCATAAAGTTTTGTATAAATTTACCAGATTTACGTTCTTTGTGGGTATGAAATTCCATTTGCACAAAAACAACTTTGACAGTTCTAAAGAATTTTTCTGCCCCCATCAACACGTGATCCTCGTGACCTTCAACGTCGACCTTTAATACTGCTGACTTAATATTAAATATTTCTATCAAATCGTCTAAACGTATGGCTTGGACAGATTGTAAATGGTTGTCGATTTGTTCTTTTGTTGTCTTAATGGTAGAACCATCTGACACAATAAAGTTGCTGCCGACATTCAGTTCTGAAGACGGTTTCGTATGAACTACTTTTCTTTCACTTGACAATGCATTATACACAATGCTTGTGTTTCCTGCAAGACCTTGTCTTCTAAAGCTGGCACAAAGGCGTTCAATATTTTCTCTTAAACAATCAATTGCAATTACTCTATAGCCAAAGGAAGCGATGGTCAAAGAATAAACCCCTACATGTGCCCCAATGTCTATAAACGTTGCGTTGCGATATTTAGCCATAACGTTTATCATTTTATCCAACAACTCGTTTTCCCATGATCCTCCATTTAAGATCACGCGTGATATATGAACATCTTTGTCCCATTGGTGTAAGAAGATTGGGATTTTCTTCCTTCGTTTCTTTAGCTTAATATGTCCTAAAAGAAAGTCATTTTTCTTGTCACAAATATGGTCATCCATTAAACTCCATGATGTCTGATTGAAATGTATTACTTTATTTCTTCCTAACCATTCTTTTTTGCCCTTTTCAGCATTGATCCTAGTATGAACTGGTGTTGACTGGTTTAACACTGAAAATTCTTTTTTCACTCGATATAAACTGTCGGAATTGTTTATTGTACATGTATTTAATTTCATCAACCCAAAGTATGCAATCAACATTAAAAGTATTATAAGTTTTTCATCCTTATTTATCATTTCCTTATCATTTATCGCATCGGTATTATAACTTGTATAAAAAGCATTAAATTATTATCTGCAAAAAATCTTCCGTTTTTCAAATCTGGGTCCCGTTGCACAAATAGCCATAACACTACGCTTAGTCGTAAGTGTGATCTGGTTTCCAGTCTTTAGTGTCTTTTTTCTATGGATATCCTGGAACCAGTCTCCGAATCTCTTTGTCATCTGATGATTCACATAAATATCCACTGCATAAAAAAATACCAAAACAAAATTCATACAATTTTTAATTTATCCAGTCAACATTGTTGCTCACACCTACTTTTGATATCCATAAATCCAAAGAACTAATATAAATTTAGTATGGCCTTAATTTTTTTATGTGTAGATTAACGATTAACGGTTGATCGTTGATCGTTGAAAAAAATATTTTTTAAATATTACAAAACAACGGTTTCCGTAAATTTAAATTCAGATTGCAATGTATAAATAATGCTGTTCATCATCCTCTTCACGGCAATTTTTACATAATCTATTCTCTCTTTGAATATTGTTTATATCTACCAGTTTCTATCTCTAATCTATGGTCACTCACCCTAAATTTTGTAATTAACTTTCTCTTTATAAAATTTGGTTCTAGTAATAAATAGTCTTCTATAACATAAAGATTGTCATTATAACATTTCAGCGGAATTCTTTGTTTTATAAGTCGGTGATGTTTCAGCTGTGAAATTGAAACATTGTAACAAAACATTTTTTTTTAATTTTGTTAAAGTGTTACTTCCGACTAAATAATTTTAGATATTAAAGTATTTTGTACGAATCGCTAAATGCATAAAATATTGATTCTAATCGTAAAATTTTCACAAATTTTAAAACCAAGTTGCATAAATATAAATGACATATATAGATTGTTAATTACATACCTCTCTATTGGATTATTTCAAACTATCATAATTAATGTCATATATTAAACAGAGAAAAGGAACTCAAACCAAAGTATTAAGTATCTATTGTTTAAACAGAATATTTATTGGTGTGCACTCGACCAATGACAAAATGGTGACGTGCGTTTAAACGTCCCAAGCTTTCCTTTGTTTCTTGGCTAGATATTGTTAATTATTACATTGTAACCCACCGTGTACAGGCGCTTTATTCCTGATTGTCCCACTTTTTAAATTTGTAGAGTTCTGATTGTCCCACTTTTAAGATTGTAGAGTTCTGATTGTCTCACATTATTTTCAGGTGTCAAAAATACTTTAATTAGCAATAAATTAGAATGTTTGTTTAACAATATATAATCAAAATACTTTAATTATTTAATGGAAACAGTAGATTTTTATTTTTTATAATATTTTTCTTTATATTGTGTTATGTTTTTTTCATTCACATTTTTCTTTGTTTTTTTTAAGACTTCGGTTAATTACAAATGTATCAGAACGCAATATTAATCTGAACCCAACAACATTCTTCATTGACTACGAGTCTGCTGTCCAGAATGCTACAAGAACCTCCTTTCCAGGCATCAGTGTAAAGGATTGCTTTTTCCACTACACACAATGCATTGGAGCAAAGTACAGGAATCATACTGGGTTGAAACCAAAAGACACCTTTGGAACCACTACACACAATGCATTGGCGCAAAGTACAGGCATACTACATACTGGGTTGAAACCAAAAGAAACCTTTGGAACCACTACCAGACAGAGGGACCAAGAACCACCAACCGACTTGAAGGTTGGCACAACAGTATAAAGAAGATGATAAAGTCCCACATCCGAATATCTACAAGAAGAACATGTTGCAAACGAAATCACCCGTATCCAGTATGCAGCCGGAGGATTACGGCCAACTAAGCGCAGAAAGTACACACAACTCAACCGACGACTACAACAACTCAATGTACGTGTACAAACCAAGAACTAAATGTTACCCAGTATATTGATACAGCCTCATACCTCAGTGTTACATTTAGACTGATTTTGTAATTTAATATGTGTAGTATTTGTTATTTGACTTTTTTCGGATGGAACTAGTGCTTTCCGAAATGCTTTTATGTCATTGTTAGGGAACAACCATTTAACTTCAAGGAGCAGGTTATGGTTTCTTGTGAAAAAAATATTCTGATTCCAAAGGGAAGGGAAAAAAATAATCTGTGGCAGCAAGGGCCAAAAAAAAAAAAAATGATCTGTTTTACAAAACCATGGAAATTTTGGTTTAGATATATTTTTTCCAAAAAAAAATAAATGAATCTGAGAGTTGATTTAAAAAAAATCAGATGCATTACAAGAAAAGCTTTAGACCTGTATTTAATACAAACGCGACTTGATTTATTGTGAACCGTCGTACCGTCCGTCATCATACCGCTGTCCGTCGTCCGTCCGTCTATTAACTATTCACATTTTAATCTTCTCCTCTAAAACCAATGGGCCAACTAGAATAAAACTTAACAGGAAGCCTCTATGTAAGGTCCTTTATAAAGTTTGCTCATTTCGTCCCGATCGGACAACAATCATGGCCGCCATGTTTCTGATTGGCTGAGTTTTCAAAAATCTGAAACTGCAGGGCTAAAGAAACAAAACTTGACAGGAAGCAAATATTGGGGGTCCTTTATAAACTTTCCTCATTTCGTTCTGATCGGACTACAAAATATGGCCGTAATGCCAAATTTTTTACTTCTCATTGGTTGATTAAAAAACAATTCGCTGAAACTACTGGGCAAAATGGAATGAAACTCGACAGGAAGCATCTATGGGAGGTTCTTTACAAAATTCCTCATTTTGTCTCGATCGGACTACAAATATGGCAACCATGGGCAGTTCTTGTTTCTTATTGGCTGATATATAAAAAAAAAAAATTTTCTCTGAAATCGCTTGACCAAATGGAACGAAACTTGACAAGAAGCATCTATGGGAGGTTCTTTACAAAGTTTCCTCATTTTGTCCCGATCAGGCAACAAACATGGCCGTAATGGGCAATTCTTGTTTCTCATTGGTTGATTAAAAACATTTTTTTTTTATTTGGAACTGCTTGGCCAAAACTGTCAGGCAAACTTGACAGGAAGCATCTATGGAAATTCTTTTATGAAATCAATTTTTGTCATCTTGATTGGACAAAAAGTATGGCTGCCATAGGCAATTCTTGTTTCTGATTGGCTGATTTAAAGAAATCTTCTTCTCTGAAACCGCTTGGCCAAACGGAACGAAACTTGACAGGAAGCATCTTCGGGAAGTTTTTTTACAAAGTTTCCTCATTATGTCCAGATCAGGCGACAAACATGGCCCTCATGGGTAATTCTTGTTTCTGATTGGTTGATTTTTTTAAAAAAAAATTTCTCTAAAACCGCAGATAGAGGACTTAGGTTAACACAAGACCTATGGGAAATACATGCAAAAATCTTCTATAGAACCGCCAGATTTTAGAATATGCTGACCTATAAGTAGAAGAACCCTGATGAAGCAAAATTTGGTTCCCACAAGGCTTAAGTACCACAGTTCATGATAGGGAGAAGTGACTTCTCTATGAGGTACATCAATAAAAACAGCTTTCATGCCAGGTAAGCGATACAGGCGCAGCCATCTGAGCCTCTAGTTTAAATATGGATACATGTACATATACCCAATGTGTGTCTACTCAGTATTATTATGATAAAATACAAAGTACAGAGAAAATGATGTAAAATTCCATTTCTTAAGGAATTAATATACAAAAACAAAATATTTATTGCTAGTGATTTCATAGGAATAAATACACCTTTTACTTTCTGGGCATTGCTCAAAAAAAAATTTCTGTTTCGACTTGATAAGAAAAAAAATAATTTGGTTTGTTGTAGTCGAAAAAAAATAAAATTGTGTCCGTACCTTGAAAAAAAAAATTCAAACCAATATAAAAACCATACACCCCCCCTTTTGAAGGTAAATGGTTGTTCCCTTATAAAATATTTTGTTATTTTGTTAAGAAAGGAACTGTGATATGTGCTATAAGTCTTAATAAAATATCTAAATACAAGTAATTCTTCTTTTTCCTTACAATTATAATACTTAATTCAATGTATAATCACCTAGCTACATACTTTTTTGACAAAGGTACCACTATAAAAAATACTTCCCAATTGTCAAACATTTAAATTTCCCAATTGTCCATCATTTTTTCTTACCTTTTTAATCTGTAATTTTCAAATGTGGGACAACCGGGAAGACACCGTACAGGCAAATCTTAGGGGGAAAGTCAGCAGAATAAAAAAAGATTGTTTTACAGCAAAATTAAGTATCGGAGAAAGCAAATAGATACACTACGGAACTCAGTAAAAAATACTCTTTCTTTTGGTAACTCATACGTTATACAGGGCTTTCTAGTTTTCGCAAACACCTCGACAGTTTTTGGTATGTCCCCCCCCCTTAAGATTCACCCAATTCAAATTGTCTAAGTGTTTGTGAAAACTAGATCGTTTTGCAAAAAGTGTGTATAATCAAAGGATAGAGTACTTTTCACCGGGTTCCGTGCTCTATTTATTTACTTTCTACGATTCTTTATATGGAATTGATACACTGTTTTTCGATTCTGGTGTCACCCCCTTTAGATTTGCCTGTACACGATGTAACCGGTGATTTACTGTATTACTAGTATCCCGGTGAAAGAAAATCTGGTAAATCACATGTGAAAATAACAGCCGTTCTTTCATTACTAGGAAATGACGTTACAATTGCTTTGGAGAGACACCAAATGCAGTCCGTTTTATTTCAATGTATTTCTGATAAAATGATAGATTCTGTACAATGTAATAAAAAGTATAATTAATCGCTGAATTGAATACCAGAAATAAATAAGTTGTGACCGAACTACAGCTGTAAATAACTCCTGCGCTGCGCGCACTCGTGATTTGCTGCGTAATTCGGTCACGCGTTGTTTATTTCTGGTATTTGAATTCAGCAATTGGTTATACACTATAAATAGTTTTAACGTAAATGTTGGAAACGTCTAGAAGGTGGACATAAGAATTCAAAATTACTATTATTCAAAATAATTTTGTATCTCGCTTTTTACCTATCAATCTAGAATTACCATAAATTATTGAAAATAGTATATATCACAAATGTATTCAAAATAAAGAATTATTTGTTGCAAATTAAATTTCCAATTGAAAAGCATTTAATTTGGGATAGTGTTCGGGTTATGGTAATGTTGAAGGGTGGGGACTTGTATCATATAAATAAGGTTTATTAAACACCCTTTTAGATTTATTCAATTTTGCCAACTAAATAGATATACTATCAATATAGAAAATGTAAAAAATGAAATTAAGGATGCTCGCTGGTCATGTTTTGGTCTTTTTGTCAGATTTTCGGAATCCTCAGGTTTTATCCATTTTTTAAACATGAATTTTTTTGCCCATGAACCCCCACTTTTTCTTTTATAATTCAATCATATATACCTTAAAATGGTATTTGACAAAATTTTATGAAATCCTTTTTATGTTTTCATACATCTTTGAGAGATAGAGTTGTCAATGCAAAGACAATGAAATATCCAGAGAAAACCCATTTCCTGCAAATTTTCCAGGTCTTATAGCTCTAAAATGAGCACATGAACCTATATTTTTTTCTTGCTTATTTGTTTACTATTCATGTTTTCTCTCAAACTAAAACACCTATTTCAAATCCTATTTATTCCTAGTAGACCAGCGATCATCCTTAAACTGGTAAACTAGGAACAGACCAGCAATATTGTTCTCTTTATGAAATCTACATTTTTTGACACCAAAGATCGATGAAATATTTGGGCAAATTTTTCATAACAAAAATCCTCATATTATATTTCATGATAAGTACCAAAATATTAGTAAATAAGAATTATATTGAAACTTTTGATGAAATTATTAATTTTTATTCTTAGGGATAAAGATCCATGAACCCTTAATAGTAGATTTTATTTATTATTTAACGCAAACCGCAATTATGAAACTCTCTTATGCTGTAGATTTAATGCTTAATTCAACCAGTAACTTTTTATTACAATGGTATATTCATAAAAAATTTCGTTCTCATTTGCAACATTAATAAGAAGAAATAGACAAATGGTTCATTGGTTTCAATCAAATAAATCTTTCTAGTTCCCTAACACGACAAATAAAGCTGCTATAATATATAGTCCCTTGAGATTCTGTACTCGTTCGTGATAAATCTTCTCGGGAGATTAACTGACATAAAGTCAAATGCAAATAGCAATAAACTTCTGTAAGGTTGAATCAAATTCGATTTAGATAATTGTGTTTTTATTTCTTTCGATCATGTATCCTGGGGATTAGTCCAGAAAATATTATTCAGAGAAAGTACGGTACCATTTAACCGTTAATCCTACGTACATAAGTAGATAGATATAGATTCTCCTTCGTGTACGAGTGGGTTATGGAATTTCTCAACCCGAGATAGTTAAATCTAAAATTTAACTATTGAGGGTGGAGAAATTCCATAACTCACGAGCAAATTGAAGGAGAATCTGTTTCTCCTATGATTTTCGACAAAAACCTCAAGAAAATGTCGTTGCTATGTAGTTTGTTTACATAGACGTCATTTCGGGACTTCTCTAGTTAATCGTTCTAATAACTGCAGAAAAAAGGGCGGTAATTCCCACGTAGAAATTTAATCACCGGCATGTGGTTAAAGATATTATGTATTTTTATCCAACCGATTAAACACGTCAGGAATAGGAGAAATATTGTTATAACTTAGTCTTATTATTCGCTTCATGTCACGTTTAAAATTTAAAAAAAAAATCCTCTCCTTAAAAAACAAGAATTGAGAATCTAATATGAAAAAAAAACCAAAAAGAAATCGAAAGAAGTTTTTCTTGTTTTCGTTTAAGTCTTAGTTTTTACAGTCAGAAGCGTACTGAGGCCAACACTGGAAATAGTAATAGTCCTTTTCGCTACGTATAAATTACGTACGGCCTCTGTGGAATCCTTACATTAACATGATTAAGAATTACCTCGTTCTCATCCACCTCAGTCAGGATTCGACCCATATAAGATAAACTCCAAATTCAATATATATAAAATCTACTTCTACACACAATTTAAATAAAAATATCAAAATGTTTTCTTCTAGTATCTTCTAGAATCAGTATTGCACACACAATCCAGGGCTACTAGTAAGGCGTTTGTATTCTTCACTTTATCATGTTTATTCCCATATGATTCCCAAATCTTTCTTTTTCTACCAATTTCAGCAGGATGTACTTGTGTTTTTCAATAAATTATTGTTTTCAGTAAACCTTAATGCAAAAATGTGAATAGCCGAAACAATTATCGAAAATGTTGTATATACATATTATTACATGACATTTTTCGTATCAGATGAATTATCACCCTGAATGTTTTCATATCAGATAAATTATCAAGCCGAGGTTTTCATATCAGCTCGAGAGCTTGAATCTATTTTATCGAACATTAAGGAACAATTTTAGTAAAGTCCCAATTCTATTTTTAGATCATATTAGGTTGCTATCAAATTCCGTGTAACGTACCACTTTTATTTTGGAACAACGTTAGTAAAGTCCCCATTCTATTTTTAGATCATATTAGGTTGCTATCAAATTCCGCGTAACCTACCACTTTTATTTCGGGAACAATTTTAGTAATTTAAAGTCCCAATTCTATTTTTAGATCATATTAGGTTGCTATCAAATTCCGCGTAACCTACCTATTTTATTTTGGGAACAATTTTAGTAATTTAAAGTCCCAATTCTATTTTTAGATCATATTAGGTTGCTATCAAAGTCGGGATATTTGATGAATGTTAGGTTGCTATCCCGGTACTCACAACCTCTTATGCTATTTTCGGCTAATCAGGATCAAGAAAAAATACCATAATGTAATAATTGTTTTATATCAGTGATTTATCGATTTTTCGTCATTTTTTAGCATTACCAAATAGCAAAATTTACTATGCTTATTTTCTATAATTATATAACAGATTTGATTTGACGTGGCAAAATTGCTAATAAAAAGCTACGACAATTGAACATACTCAAAATTTACGTAGCGAGATCGTTCAATAGTCGTAGTGACATCGTATCAATTTCGTAGAAGGAGCGTAGTGAAAGCGGTTGCAGCGTAGTAGAGTCGTAGGGCTACGGTGGCTTGGTCGTCAATACTTTGAAGCAAAACTGACTACGCTAGGCTTACGTTCGAAATACGATCGTTTCACGATTGCACTACGACTCCTACGCCCGGATTACGATATTACAACGTCCATGCTGCGTGCCTACTACGGACATTTCCGCTCTCACTGCGATCAAGAGGACCACGGTACATTCTAACGACGAGGCTCCTACAACTATTTAACGTTGTCAACTCAACTACAAAATACTGCAGTTTTTACAGCCATTCTTCACAAACATTCCATATATATATATATATATATATATATAGTCGTGGAAATAACGCAGCGCAGACGTGATACTCGTGGTAGCTGCGTAATGCTAGCGTGATACGGTCTTCTAGCGCGTAGCAGGATCCGGACACAGTCGTAAATATCGTAACAATATCGGGCTCGCAGCGTAGTTTGTCGTGGTATGATCTTAATGGGAACTTCCCGTTGACGTAAAGAGCGTAGTAGTACGGCGTGGTAATGCAAAGAAACATCAAGAAAAACCTATGTTGTGCGTAGTAGAAGCGTAGCAACGTCGTTATAGCCTTCAGACTGAAGACGGTTTTCCAAATTTTTCACGACCCCGCTGGGACGTTTAAGGTCGTGGAGGTCAAGGAGAGCGTATTAAGAGTCTTCGTCCAGTTTGAATGGACATAAGAGAGATTATACTCCCTTCTCTTGGTATCGTTGGTTCCATGATGTTGTTCTATTCACATACCTTTGCAAGCTTCGAAGCCATTTTGATGTCATTATTAAGTACCCCGATAAGTGAGCTACCAGCATACTATTATAATATGACGGGTGTCCCCAACGGAGCGGGAAATGGCATCCCTTCATGTTTTAGCAGCTGATGTCAAATATGTCTTTTATTTTATTTCTTTTGGTCAATTAAACACAAACAAATGTAAATTACACATTATTTTTCGCACATGTGATAGACCACGGGAGCTCAACCCACAGAGCTGCCTAGCGCGTCCCCAGGTGGCGGTACGGGAGACCCTTTCGTTGGGGGTTTTCAGGTCATGATACGGAAAGCCTGATCGCGGACCATAGTGGGTAAATTATCCCACCCTACCCATTCACCCACCCTTTTACAGTGGCAGTCAACACTGGTCCCCCCCCCCCCCCCCGTGTCTTGCTGCACCCCTATTTGAATTGTTTGATAAATTATTGAACTGGTCCTCGTCCTGAGGAAGCATGGAATATTTGCCACTGGACTTTAAGCAAACAACAAAACAAACAAACCTTATTTTTCGCTCAATTTTAATTAAGTTAATATGATATCTGGGACTGATCGGCCTATATTCAGCACCCTGATCATAGTGGCCAATAAAATATACCTGTGGAAAATTAGCATTTTATGTATGTTTTATTTACTTCACTTTCATAAGATCTACGAGACAACAATGCATTATGCAAATAAAAGTATTAACAATACGGATTTCTTCCAATGCAACAAAGATGAGTGGGCGTTATTCTTCAAGCTAGGTGCAATCAACAACATGCTGCAAATGTCTACAGAGGATGTAGATAGATTTATTTCAGACAAGGAAGTTTATCAAATGTCAGATTTTTATAAAGTTACAATCGTTTAGAATATATAACTTATAAGATAATGATAAAATAAGATCCAGTTACATTTTGTTATGAATTTGCACTTTTTGTATTCTATTTTTATGCAAAAATTTAAATTACCAATCGCTACAAGTCGCAATACAAGTCGTGTAAATTACAGAAATATGAATTATTCATATGAATGATTACACAACACAAAAAGCAATTATATGTTCTAAGATAATTTAACATGTTATTCAAATAAGCGAGAAATTTCTTCCTCTTATTTGTCGTTTTTAATAACGTTATCACGTGTACTTCATTGTATTTGAGAAAAATCAGTTAGCAACGAATTGATTACCTGCATGTCTCTTTTGAGATTTAAGCAGATCATTTTGCTTTGAGACAATAACGCCCACTGAAGTCGATTAACGTGAAAATCTGTTTTTGTTGCTATTTACATACACTTCTAAGATAGGGTTGTGTTCAGGCTTAAAGTTTGTGAATTTCATCACTCTGAAAATTTTACGATCATCACGAAATGATTGGCTGATACGAAATTTGACACAAATTTACTCACTGGCAATGTGACGGGTGCCGCTTGATTAATATATTCTTTTTGTCGTTTTCTATTCTTTATTGAAAAAAAAACACTAATTCATGTGACCCATTGGTGGCCTTGAGCTGTTTTCTGCTCTTTGGTCGAGTTGTTTTCTGTTTGACACACTCCCCTTTCCATTGTCTGTTCTATATTGGAATATTATAAAAAGTGAAAAGGGATTTAATTATTATTCCTGATCTTGAAAATCATGATTTTTTTATTGAAAAAGCTCAGTTTTTGAACCGAAAGTAAAGATGTTCATGTAAAAAAAACTGGAAAAACAATGATCCGAAATCTGCTACACGTTTAAGTGGCCGGTTGTTCAAACGTTAACTCCATTAAAATTTTCGAAATTCCATTTATTTGCTATACCCGAAGGACTGAGAATTTGTAACATGACAGATCTTGTGATTTATGGGCGAGACAGAAATATCTGCCAATTAGAGATGGGTCACAGATCCAATTTAACAGAGGGCAGTTACAATTACCATAAAATGCTTGTTGTAAAGCGCATGCGTTTACTATGCCCGCTTTCGAAAATAATTAATTACTCAACCGTGAAGTACTGTATGCGACAAGAAGCCAATCGAACTGGAGACAATAAAAAGCACGTGCTAATACCAACCTTTACATGGTAAATGACAATCTCCCGCCAATCAGTTTTAACTTCGACACGCGCACATGTGGAGGAAAATATTGAATCCAAGCCGTAGTCTGTATAGCAATATCGTTTAAAGGAAATAAGGAACTGAAAAAGGTGGCCAGTTTTGAACAACTGGATCTAAAATGTCAGATGGTACAAAATGCACAACCAAATACGTATTTAGTATCTGCATATTGACAGCTAGATATCGTAAAATATCATCCCGTGAGCCAGAATATGAAGCTTGGGACGAGTGAGCGTAGCGAACGAGTCCCAAACCTTCATATTCTGTCGAGCGGGGTGATATTTTACGATATCTAGCTGTCAAAATGCAGATATTTTTATCATTTTAATTACTTAACCGAAACGTAAGTATTCGTAAACGTTTTGAATTCTCCCAAATTTTTGCGGGAAAAGTATGGATTCTTCATCGCAACGACAAGTTTTCCGTTACGTTGTTTACCATACCAATAAGTATATATATATTTCCTGAAAGTTCATGTAAAATATCTTATAAACGATATAAAAACCGACATTAAGGTGTATTTTCATGTTTAAAAAAACAAAATCAGTCTGGAAATATTTGTTCATGATTTTCCGGGAAACTAAAGCACCCGCTTGCAACCTCGTTGACGTCATAGTCCGTCTCCATTCGCGAAACAACTTCTGACTAAAATATGCGCAACGTAAAATAATCACTCAAATTTAACCAAGCAGACGACATATTTAAACAACATTTAGTCGTTTTTGTACTAATTCAGGCGAAAATATGGACATATAAAAATAAAACGTACTTTTAAAAATTTGATTTAATCGCAAATAATGAAATGCAATGGAAAGAGAGGAAAGAAGTCCCAGCAGACATTATCAGCATCGAGGAAAGACACATTTTGTTGATGTCACTTTTAGAAATTTCTTTATCATTCATTTGAATAAAACTCCATAATAAAAAAAAGGAACACCAAATCTTGATATATTTATTAATGTTTTGCAATTTTGAAATCTACTTAATAAGTTCTGAGCTGCCAAACGTTGGGAGAATTTGTTGATAAGTCCTGCTCAGCGCACGCTCTTCTTGATACGAATTTTTCGGAGCTGCTCAACAAGCTGATAGAATCACAGGGAAGGATGATAAATTTGAGGATACAGATGTGCATGGTTTGGTGTTTATTCGTCCAAAGATGTTTGTGAAAACACGTTATTCATCAACGTATCTTGCAATGATGTGAAACAAGTACAAGATTATTCGTCATTTATAACTTCACTTTTTTTTAAATCAGAATAATATATCTGCTTAGTTCCTTTAAATGTGATATATAACTCTCAATGTATTACGCAGAGATTTACAATTATAATAGATTACTGTTTAAAGCATACGACGCCCACTCGTATAATTGTTACCTTAAATCCTGGTAAACGAGTCTAATTGAATTGATTCTTAATGGAAATGCTTAAGGGCATACGATACAGTTTCGATCTAACATTGATTTTTCCTTAAAATTTTGCAAAATGGTAGTTTTTTCACCGATCTTTCTATAGGGGCAAAGAAAATGTGCTATTTTATGAGATATTTAATGTTCAATTTTCGGAATTTTTAGTAAAATTTTGCAAATATCGTCTTTTTACCTATTTCGATGAAAATTAATTACTTTTTTGATTTAAAAGATAAATACATCGTTTTTTGAAAACAGAAGTTTAGTATCTCTTCTCTTCCAATAAATAAAACTTATATATGTGTATCTAATATTTTTTCAACATATGTGATATATGACCAAAAATTTTGAATTTAGGCACGATAGATCTGTTTATTTAAAAAAAAAAAAAATCTGCTATTGATAATTTAATTAAAAAATCATATAATGTTGTCCTTATAATTTGCTATCGAATGTAGTTTCGAAATTAGGGCGTCCGTGTGATCATTTTAGTTATTTTGAAAACAAATTGTTGATATTTTAGGCATTGATACAAAATTCGATTTTAAGCGGGAAATGACGTGCCATCATAACACAAAACGGGAAATCGCCTGATCCCGATTTCCGTGTGTAAAAATCTTGGAATCACTCCCTTTGTAAAAATTTCTGATCTTCCGAGAATGCATATCTTTTAACCGTGTGGAACATTCTGCTCTCATTCTCTCATAAAGGGCATCTTGCTCGGGGTTGAAGCCTGTGCGAACCGTTTTATGACGTTATGTAATTTTCCAAGAAAAGGAGACGTCCGAATTGGCGACGTTGCGGGAAAAGGAAAAACAATTTAACGCTGTTCCGCGAAGAGTTCTGGTTGGATGATAGCAAAGCGATTACTAGTATCTCCCCTGTAACTACATCGTATGCCCTTAATGTTTTGGAAATGTCACTCTTACGTAACCATGGTAACCATAATTTACGCCATCTTAATTGCTACTGTTACCACATCAGCGTGAAATTGGTACTTCTAAAAATTACTTCAATGGTATTGTGCTACTTTTAGAAATCTCCAACATAAAGTCTGCTATCAGATGGTTTTGTTTTAACCTATTTGGTCATGTAGGTGTGCTAGGTCCACAAAAGCGTGGATTATTGGTTAGGTTTTCTACAATAAGCACCGTTTATGAGCCATAATGTAAAATTGAAATTGACAAATCCACGTCATCAAAGTTAAAATAATATGTCTATCTTTAAACTGCTTCCTTAAGGTTTTAAGGATGCCATGTTTTTGAGATTTTTGTCAGATATTCGTACTGATTTATCCATTTTAAAGCTTTGAAGTTCGTTCCTACTTTCTTTTCCTTATTTATAATACATATATTTGAAAAAAAACACATTTAAAATCTTTATATTTCTTAATACCGTCGGATTTAGAGACAATTCCAGTTGTATAAATCATTGATTTAAATTGTTTCATTACTGGCTAATTTTGTGGCGTCAACAGAGAAATCAACTGGAAACTACATGTACATTCATATAAATGGAGGTCTCGTAGTTGGTCGCTTAAATATACCATCTGTAAGTTGGTCTTTCTTCCTTAAACTATTTGATGTGAGGTATTAACCGACTATACATCAGTTTCTACTATGATTAAACTCCCACCAAATATTGCCATACATATGTCCTCTGTATTTATCAATTTGGTCAGTTGGGCAATTGAATCACGTCTATAACATCTTGTGTAAATGGATTAGGTGTCGACTTTGAGCACTGATGACATGCTATTATAATACGTGCTCGTCTACTGTTACAGTATTCCTGACTTGCGGTTGACTATCCTGCCAAAGGTTTTCGTTCTTTACAGCAGGTGTATCACTTGGAACACGCCGATTTATCTTTCAATCCGAATGATAAAACAGAAAATCCCGAAAGGTGAAGGGAATTCCTCATTATATAGGATGTGCTGTCAATTTTATGTAGTTGGGATACATATGAAAATTTCCAATGTCTTACCAGTGAAAAAATGGAAAAGCCTTAAGTTCTCGATTGCACAGTTAATATTGTTTGTAGGGAATTCCGTTTTCGTTCGAACTCCTCAATCTTTTTCATTCAATTCTGGCTAAATGCCACGAGTGACCTCGAAATCGCACCTGTTGTGAGTAACGATAACTCTGTCAAAAATAATAAAATACGTATGCATCCCGAAGTAGGGAATAAAAACTAATATCTTATGTCATTGTCGTTGCCGATATTGTTTTATCATTAGGTTTGCAACCAAGGCTGATGGTCATCATCAATTTTTGTTCAAGCAACGGATTCTTCACATCATTTGAAATTCCAATACCCCTGGCGTGATTATGTCGTTCTGAGTATGGTATGCCACTATTATATCATCTTGATAGACTTCTGATAGTTCCAAAAGTGATCTAAATTTTGTTTTCAAAATGAAGCTCTTTTGCTTCTTTGCCAAATAAGAAATGAATCGGATTCGGAATTCGTGTCATCTTTCGTCGATGTGTTGTTCGGCATGAACGTGTTAACCTGACTCGGGTTGGTGTTAGAACCATATATTTTGTCCCGTGGCGACCGCCATTTATAACATGAACACGAACAAACGGATAACGTCTCTTGGAATTCTGGTCTTTCTTGAGCATTACCAACCACCCCTGAATTTCCGGTAATGACGTCACCTTCAAGGTGAACAGCGTTTTGGGCTGCAATGGCAGCTTCTATTTCATCTCTTCTCTCGTCTTCTGAGTTTAATGTCAGAAATCTTAGAACTAATAAGTTCATGGCAGCGGATATTACAGTTAATCCAAACAGAATAAAGAGTAAACTAAATGCGAAATAATGGGTCTGAACCATATCCTTCTTCTGTAAAGCTACAAAATCGCCGAAACCAATTGTGGTCAGTGTTATGAAGCAATAGTACAAAGAATCTATGTACTTCCATTGTTCATAATGAGAAAATATTAAAGCCCCAACTGTTACGATAATGGTAGAGAGATTCATTGTGATGAAAATAAGATCCGTTTGTGACACATCTGTCTTTTTCAATCTGAAACATTTCTTGATCTGTTTGAGTAAATATGATGTAAATGTGTTCAACCTTTCACCAACACTTTGAAACATTATTATGCACAAAGGAATCCCAGCCAAGGCGTAGACAATGCAGAAAAGTTTCCCTCCAACTGTTTTCGGAGTACTGTGTCCATATCCTGAAATAAAATAGAAGGAAGTAAATAAAAAGCGGAGAGGGAACAAATACTCCCCAAAGACAGAACATGGCAAGAGAGACAGACAGAAAAACCAAGGAGTAAAGTTTGGAGACGATTTAATTAAATCTGCAGAGCGATTTTTGTCTATCGCCTTTAAACGTGTAACCAGTTTCACCAAACATAATTTTTATGTTTATAAAAATATTTACCACATATAGGGTGAAATTTATTCAAATTGTTAATTTTATATTAATTTAATATTAATTTTTGGTTTATCAATTCACTATTGAGACACCATTCCCGTCAATAGCTGTTTCTAATCCATTCTATTAAAAAAAAAAAAAAATCTGAACCAAAACTTTTAATCGTTAAGTGACTCAAAAATATTGTGTTGTTATTTGGAGAAGAGCTTTTATTTTTACATTGGGAATGGAAACTTTTCACGCCCAGAATTTGTTAAAAAAGAAATGGAATTCAAATGTAAAAAACAATATTCCCTGAAATCAAGTTATAGTAAAATGCAGGCAAAAAACAAGAGATGCGTGGTTTCAGCAAAAACCAAAAAATCAATTTCCAGAATCTGAGATCTCCCTCCTTGTCACCTCTAGTAGTATCAAATGGTTGTTACCTTAGATTAATGTAATTATGGATGTCTCATGTTCATACTCCCTTAATAATGTTAAATACTTGATTTCCGACTTAGTCCGGAGTTACCGCATCCGGGGAAGAAATTATTATTCCGATCACGTGACTTTAGTTTTTTGTTAGGCATGAGAATGGCGCTTTCATGGTTACGAGAATGAAGGGAAATTTGAAGGATAATGCAAATCGGGCGAGTTTTAGCTTTCTGTATTGGGACAGAAATTGTCGCAACTCTGGTATTGTTTTTTGTCTCAAAATTTACCGGGGCTGCTATACTGTTGCCTAACAAACGTCACGTGATACGTCATTCTTTACCTCAGTCGAAAAGAGCGATCGATCTAGAAAAAGTCGTATTGTTTCTTATTTTAGGGCTATTTACCCAATATCCATTGTTCTCATTATATGAACCGTAGCTAATATACTGGGAATTAAAGGAAAAAAAGAATTATATAAATATATACTATCAATGGCTGTTTACTTACCAATAACTGCAACAACAACCAATGAGAAGTATAATGCACCAGAAAATTTCCACTGGGTACCTGCCTGATAAGGTCGTGACTTAATAACATTGATTCTGATTTGTTCAAAATGTTCATCACTGATGTTGTATCTTTCTCTGATTTCTGTTTCTTGTTTTAAAAGTCTAGCTTTGTTTTCTATTTCATAGTCGGATTCCAATGAATCAAAAACCGCAGCACCAATCAGTAAGTATGTAAATGTACATACGATCAACGAAAGAGTCCTCACGTTCTGCCTCTTCATACTGGCAAATGTCTGAACTTATGTCTGAAAAAATGGGTATTAGTTATAAAATGGAGTGCTGCAATAAAATACATAAAGCAAGCAAACTGTAACTATATTGCTGTTCTTCATATTGAAAGTCGTAAGGTCTTCAATAATTTAAACTTTCATCTAGGACTGAAAAGATATTATTTATCTAAACCAATTGATTCTTTTCAGGATATCTTATTTCCGAGATTCATTGAAATGCAACTCAAATGCAATTATTGTAAAATTCAAATAAAGCATGTCTCATCTGTAATGCACAAGAAATTCACAAATTTCACTAATGATAACAAATTATCTGTTTTTGTTTGGTTTTAATTTGTTTTTAAAATTTTATTTTTTTTTTAACTTAAAATGAGTTCTTAAATACTCAATTTGCAAATATGTTATTTTTGTATTAGAATTAGATGAAGGAAAAACAAAACTTCTGATGGTTTTTTATTAATTGACAAAATATTATTTGAACTCTTTAACCAACATTTCCACTTCCGGAAAGACAAAATTCCATTACATTAAGAATGCTCGCTGGTCATGTTTTGGTCTTTTTGTAAGATGTTCGGAATCCTCAGGTTTTATCCATTTCTTAAACATGAAATTTTTTGCCCATGAACCCCCACCTTTTCTTTTATAATTCAATCATATATACCTTAAAATGGTATTTGATAAAATTTTATGAAATCCTTTTTTTTCATACATTTTTGATAGGCTGAAGTTGTCAATACAAAGACAATGAAAAATCCAGAGAAAACCCATTTCCTGCATATTTTTAAGGCCTTATAGCTCTAAAATGAGCACATGATCAGAACCTATATTTTTTTCTTGCTTATTTGTTATCTATTCATATGTTCTCTCAAACCTATATTTTTTTCTTGCTTATTTGTTATCTATTCATATGTTCTCTAAAACACCAATTTTCAAATCCTATTTATTTCGTATGAGACTAGCGATCATCCTTAAGTAGGATTTCCAGACGGAGAACTCCATCAATTTGCTTTTCTACGTAATATTTTAGGCTTGAGCACAATCAATGAAAATTACACATCTTAATTGGTATGGTGGTTTTATATTTACATAATAAGGCAATAAACATCCTCATCATCCTATTGTATCAATTTATATTAATTTTCTGCGAATTTTCTCTCTTTATCATATTCAAACGAGGAAAGCTGAACTAATTACAATTTTTTTTTGTATGTAAGTAGATTGACGTCCTAATATTCATTTCCTCTAAAAGTCCATATAACTAAACAGATCTAAGCGACTTTTTTAATTCTAAGGTACATTTTCAATCAGTATCGCTCCCTCCGAAGTCAGCTGTTCTTAGTCCTCGAGTCGGTATTGAATACTCTAACGATTGGTGGTTACAAAGACAATCTTTGATTTATGTCGATATAATTAAAAATATTCAATTTAAGCATTTATTACAATCCAACCCATTCTCCAAGAATTAAATAAACAATTTCCAAAGAAACTATTACACGATGTAAGTCTGGAGATTCTTATAAGTTGTTTTTCAAATTCCAAAAAAAGCTTTTTTAAAATTTATGTCTACCATCTCCTTTTGTTTCAGTGTTATCAACTAAAACAAAATAAATGTCTGATTGGTTGATTGATATAATTATGATTTTTTTACGTTTTCTGTATACTTTCTTATTATGATTATTATTTTTTAATTTTTATATTTTGCTAAGAACTTTACATACGTCAGTTGTTCTGTCCTTTAACGTATTTTGTTTCCGCCCTTTGCAATCATTTTATTAATGCAAATAAACCCACTAAGGCTTAGACATATACACAAAAAGACAAAGGCATATACACACATAATAACAAAAAAATATCAAAAGAAATAATATAAAGCTGATTTTTTTTGCAGTTCTAATGACCGTTTTATGAAGACACAAACTGCCTTAAAATGAGTAGTTGTTTTAGGGTTAAGAAGTTTCTTAATAAACACAGAATAAGAAGATACACTGTTAACATCTTTGAGTTCACCAAAAAGTGTCTCATTTCCACATTTTCAGTCTTAATTAACTGATGCGAAATATGCAGGTTGAAATGCAAATTAAATAATTCAAAATTGGTATAAGATAATTTAATTCTATCCGAAGTTATTTTATTCTTGGCTTGCTCTTGGTTTCTTGAATTCGTTCCCTTTTTTCTCCCCTCTAGTCATTTATTTTTGTCATATGAAATAAAAAAATACAAACATACAAAAATTGGGTTTTTTTACATAAAAATAACATTTCTTAATGTACAAAATAAAAATACTAACCTCACAATACTGTCACGTGGAGTAAAATAAAGAAAATATCGATCGGCATCATCTCGTCACATAAATACACATTTCCAACATTTCAAGATGTAGTTATTACTGATTCCGTCAATTATCCACAAAAACAATGGTGCAATCTGAAACGAGTGACATTTTCCGATACATTTTACGATAGAAACGATTTAAGTAAATAATTGCTGCGTATCTCAACGACTGCGAAACCGCGTATGAAAGGATTACAAAGAATCAATTGTAACCGATCGATTTTCCCGCCATTCCCGATGACGCTGAATGTGACAGACGGATACAGTATGCAAATGTCAATTTATATTTGAACGTGATCATTGCGATATTTATTTACGAAAAAGCATAATGAAATAGTTATAAATCGGTTTATTAAGCATTAATTTCCTTATTTTTGTGCCTTTCAGCTAAAGACGTGACGAACAGATATCGTTTATCGGATTATTAACAGAATGTTTGATAAATTAAAAATTTATATAACAGCTCAAACGAATACACAATAAAACTAAAAATCGATGACTTTAAATAAATACAAAAAATTACCAGTGTAAAATTAACATAAGGTTACGGGATATACAATTTATGTTAAATTAACAGTGCTAAGGACAAATACGCTAGTAAGTAATATCCCACACAATGTTCATGATGTTGCTTATAATGTCAAATACACAAAAGCGAATAGATTTCGATCAAAAATGCAATCCGAAAAGTGCTACCATCAACAAGAAATATTCAAACATCTCGTATATATAATAAATGTTGAAAAAAACTTCAACAGAAACTACAAAATAATTTGTAAGGTATATGTATCATAATACGAATTGAACGTAAATTGTATTTCTTTGATAGAAAATAAAATGAATCAAAAGTTTAAAACACAAATTGTGTAGATATTATCTTTCCAAAGTTTTTGCGCGGCGTCTATGAACATTGTTTGCCGATGATTATAGAGGTCACATGTTCAATTATGGTTCTAATACCTTAAAACCATTTAAAGACACCCTTTTTAATTTTTTAACTATTGAAAAAAAAAAGAAAGAAGTAAAGTCCATAGAATAAAAATCCAAATACAATGCATATTTTCGAGATAAGCAAATATTATATATAAAATGTCCTATAGGTTTTTCAAATCATATCCTATATTAATTTCATAACACCAATGTCAGCACGAGACCTCAAGAGCCGATCCGGGCCGAGGGTTCAATACTGGATATGATTTTAAAAAAAAAGTCGTTTTATATTCTTTTTATCAGTATAATTTTTACATTCGCGACATGGGTTTCTCAGCAGGGTGATACAGATATCCTCCTGATAATATGGTTTTAAAAGTTTCACATATATACATAGGTATATACAGAAACTTATATTTCATTATAAATATATGATTAAAGGTGTAAAAAAGAACGAATTCATATAACAACAAGAAGACATCACAGAAAAATGTTGGTTTGTTAATTGTATCAATGTTTCCACAGAACAAGCACCAGAATAAATTTAAAGCCTAGAAATCACATGAAATATGTATAGCTCTTAATGTCCTTCTCAAAACGCCGGTAAGCATATAAAATTTCGATGCCACGTATAAAAAAAATTGATACATGTAACACATGTTAGAAGGCACGCGATTTGATCATTTGAAATATACATGTACATATTTAATGAATATCAATATTGAAGTAAGAGTGAATGATTATGAAATAGTTCATTTGCGGCATACAATTACATTAGTGTTACAGAGTACAACGATGCATTCACTTTCACTTTGTCTGCTTTTGGGACTGATGTCACCATTCGTGAAAGGTTCTTGTCCCAATATTAGTAAGTTTTAGAGTCATTTATGAACACTTTTTCAAAAGCAAATATATTATACAGTCCATGTCAAAGGTTGTGCCTCAATATTATTACTTATATGCTTTAAGCATTAGAATTGTTGCATAGTTGTTTGATCGTCGAAATTCAACCTCTATCTTTGATTTTGTACTTGTGTCAAGAAAGTAAAAAGTTATAAATAATTAATTGTCGTAAATTTCAGTTTCGAATAAAACATTTGAACCATTTGGCACCACCGCTTGCAAAATTAGTTGCCAATTTACAACTTAAACGTCACGATTTTAACTATAATTAAGGTACATGTATATATTTTACATTATTACAGTCTGACAGACCAGATTCATGCTAATCTGATATAGTGATATTAAACAACGAAATTTGTTTGGTATTTTCTTTGCGGTGAACATAGAATTCTGTTGTGACAGTCACTGATCCAGAATTCATATATTATCATAAACATTGTTTTATACATGAAAAATCCATCAAAACATTTAATTATTATTCATTTGTGGTTTGTTGCTTCATATATTTCATAATCAGGATATCTGAAACATGTGATGCTTTATCTTAGTTTGTGAACTGGCGGATGTTATGGTCAAAGCGAAATGCCAGAATTCCGGCTTGAAATCCGGTAAGACAGCAAATTTTTTTTTTAAATTATGGAATAATACTAATATCTGCCAATTGTAAAATTGTTCGACACTTAATTTTTAAAAAACTCAATCATTTGATTAAGTTTTCGGTAGATTAGTATGCATTCTATCAAAAATCATGTAATCAGGACAGATTTACAATTGAACATCATAAAATAACAATAGCATCTTTCTGGCATATTTCAACACAAGTGGGTAAACATGTAATGGTTTATTGAGGTTTTCCACCGCTTTGGGCGCTCTTCGTCTGACAGTGACTCGATTAAAACGGCAAACAATTGGGATTTTACAGGTTGTTTATATATATATATATATATATATATATATATAAACAAACATTAAAAACCTAGTCCTATAACATATGACTGCACATTCGTTTTCAATTTTTAATGTTTTCATGCTGATATTTTATTTTTTTATTTTTTAGGAACCCCTCAGGTCCTATGTTATAGGACTTATTAAAAACCATGAAATATAGCTACAACGATAAAAATGGGGATCTATAGTGTTATTTTGATACAATTTGAAATTCACCTAAAGGCTGACGATCGTTATTTGTTAATAAATCAATAAATACTAAAAGAGGGTATTAAATATTATCTTATTTTTTAGATCCTGTAGTGAAACCTGCATTCTTTGCAACCTTGACACAAACAATAAATTTGGGCACGAATACAATCGTTAAATTTGATTCCGTGAAGACAAACATTATGAATGGCTACGATGGCAGTACCGGGGTGTTTACTGCACCCAAGTCTGGGGTATACGAGTTTGCTGCAAACTTCATTTCTTATCGTGAAAATTGGTTGGAGCTCAATTTGATGAAAAATGGCGCTCTTATTGTCAAAGGGCACTCAGCAAAGGCCAATGGTACCTCAGGTTCATTTCAGGCCATTCTACAACTGAAGAAAGGTGATAGAATCTACGTTCGACATCCCCGTAGTAGCGGAAGTATGTATGGAGATCAGTATTGTATGTTCTCCGGTCATTTATTGTGAAGTAAAATAAAATATAACATTTGTTTTTTGTCATGTTTGCTTTAGTAATTTGGGTACATAAAAACTATTTCATGTATTTACCCATTTCTTTAATCCTCACAACCATTAAGTCTTTGATGAAATTTTGCTTCATTTAGTTATACAAGTATACTTGTTTCATTTGTTTGTCATGTTCAATTCCGATGGCTTTGTCCTTTCCTTTAGATTTCGAATTGACCGTTTTGTCGTTTCGGTAATCTTTTTTGCTTTTTATGCGTGGAAAGGATTTTTCAAAATTTAAATACATGTGAAGATGACAATATGACACCTGTGAAGATGGCACAGTTAATAGTCATGTACACTGAAAAGCTTTGTTGTGTTTTGTTCTCATTGTGATATTGTCGGACCAATTATGACCGTATTTGTTGGATTTCATAGTGATATTTGTTGAGACTACACCGGTATTTAAAATGAAGAAAAGTAATATATTCGCTATATGTAAGAAACTTCGTGTCACGAATCCAATAATAAGTGTATTCACAATATCCCTTCTTTTTAGATTTGCAAATTTCAGGTAATTCCGGTGATAACCTTAAAAATCTCAAACTATGTTTGGCTTTGATCAATATTTATTGACAAAGTAAACCCTCCTTAAAAATAAACCCTTTCTAACTTTAAAATTTCATGAGGTTTTATACATGTTATAACGACGAAACATTTAAATCACTCCGCCACCCCAACCAATCTTAATTTTATGACATAATTTTGTAAAAAAAATGACAAATTTATCAAGACAAAAATTCGTTTAGATTGAATACTACAAATATTCCTATAATACATATCGAATATGCGTACACTCATCCCGCAAAATAAATATTTTGTAGCTGGTAAAAGATTAGAAGTTATCCGGAAAACCATTTACCTCCAATGACAATTTCACCAAGAAAATTGTAAAATCCAACAACCTTTCAATTTTGTGAAAAATTTGATGAAACTATCAACCTGCACATAAAACACGTTCCAGTTCATAAAACATAGGAATATTTATTCGGACAAAACATATCGGATTGACAGACGGGAGGACGATGAAAGACGTACCGGGTCAAAACAATTTGCCCCCAGGCGTTTTCTCCGGGGAAAAAGGAAACACCAATCTACCTTCCCTATTTTCAAACCTACATGTCATGTAATAGAAAACAGTTATATTTTTTTGTTGGACTTATACAATACACAATATTTTATTCCAGAATTTTTAAAATAAAATGAATACATTGAAGTACACGTACAGAAAGACATAACACAAAAGGTTCTCGTACCACCGTATTAAAACAAACATTGGAAATATCTGGTATTTCCTTAAATTCATTCAGTAGTTCTTTTAAAAGCACCCTACTTTGACCTATTATATTAGACCTATACAGTCTTCTATCAATTTTGGGCAGCCATAGAGTTTTCCCAGGTTGTAATTGATTAGTAATTGTGTAATTCAAGTTTAAAGTTAGATTACCAGAATAATTCGTGATTTATTTACAAAATACTTTTTAAAATATGTTTAAGAAGATTTATATTCTTATTCGCCGAGCTCAAACGAATGTAAATTATTTACCATTGCAAATAAAAATCTAAGACATAAATATGGGAACTGTACCTACTCGTGTAGCAGCTTTTTTATTTTAATACTTTTGAAATAAATATATTTTCTATAGAAATGTCTTGTAATTATATTCGTCATCCATCCAACAGTCCAATCATGGCCTCCATACATTAAAAACTACAAAATAGAAAACTTCACATTAATTCTATACACATATATATATATCAGTATTGGATGGGTGGGTGTTAAACTAAACACATTACGTCATTACAAAGTGTTGCTACATAAGCTGATAGGCAACTTCGATTGAACTTCAACGTCATAACAACCGCTTAAATACTACTAGTGCACGTACTGCACGGACTACATGTACTTCATCTACCATAAAAGCCGCACTGTGTACAATCACAGCCAATCGTATTTTACATAAACACTGACCATGTGTTTACAGTAAACAATCACACGTGTTCATAATACCCATAAACACTTTAACACCTTGTATGTGTTTCTGTATCTTTAATAAATTCATGTAGATGTTTCCATGTACATTGTAAATGGTCATTCGCAAATAAATTGTAAAGAAATAATAGCCTTTCAATTTAACCTTACTGGTTTTACACACATTGGTACATGTACGTACATGTGATAAAATGTGTGTAAAATATGTAGAATAAATTAATATACGGCATCAAAGCGGTAAAATGTGTTTTCGTATGGGACTTCTATGATACATTCAAAAACCGCCGATTCTAAATCTGCGAAAGGTTTTCTACATTAGATTCCAAAAGAATTTAATTATGATATATATGCCATTATGCCCTGTTACGGTTTTAATTTATTGAGCTGTTTGTTATAGTATTAATATTGAGATATTTATTATATATCTCAAAGGAGTAGGCCGAAATGGCGCCACAGGGGCCGCTCTCGCACCCGCCAAGTGGAGAGGGGTTAGTATAAGTATTATATATACCACGCTATTTACGAGATAACATATTTAAACGACGAATCCGCAGGATGAGTTCGTTTAAATATGTTAATGAGTAAGGCGTGGTGTATATGTTTTGTAACATCATTCAAAAGTGGCCTGATGATTTTTTATCCAATAAAAAAACCAGTGGAAGTGTCGTTCTATCCTGCTGCGAGAAAATCGATCCAGGCAATTTTTTAAATCATGGTTTAACATAAAACATATATCAGATTAAACCATAGTCCAAGCTCCGCCTATCTACATGAAGTTGCAAGAACAAAGTACGTCATGATTCTTTTTAATGGAATGACATTTCAATCTCTATATTAAACCATGGTTTTTCAGAAACCTAACTTTTAAGCAGATTATCACGTAAAAACTTCAAAGGAAAAATGCCGTATTGTGTTACAAGTCGGTATAACTTGTTTTCCCAATCCACTATAAATAAATAAGTTAAAACTAAAATACCGTTTTAATAATTTTCAGCAAATCAATACCTCGAATAATACAATCCATCTCCGCATCCGATTTTCTCCTTCTGTGGAGGACTGTAAGTGAGAGGAATTCAGTATCATGACTGGATTATTCGGGTTAGCAAATCGATTGGTAAATTAAAGAGTACGACGTATGACGTATGAACCGGCACAGTGTATAAACGGAAGTGTTCGTTCGTTTGAAATATGTTTGTACGTCATTTGTGCAAAATAGAATAGACAAATGAGTATGTGCGGTCATTTTGAGCAACTTTTTTTACTTTAAAATGACCGTACAAACTCACATATTTCAAATGAAAGAACACTTCCGTTTATACACTGTGACTGGGTTGACTAAGGAGATGTAATTTCCGATGAAAATAGTAATGAAAAAATATTTAAATTTGTACCACATTGTACGACATATACTGGCTTGAGACAGTTAACGCTTTCTCGGAATGTAAGAGTTTTTAACCCAAACCAGGTTACAGATGGTGCACACGGATGGTGCATGGCGAATACTGACACTTAAACCTGTGAATGGATTTCAATGAAGACTTCAGACATTCTCAAATATACATTAGAGATGGGCACCCCCCTACTTCAAATTAAAAAATATTTCCATTTTGGGGGGTTTCACACAATAGGGGGTACCTATCTCTTATCCGCAACTTCTACTAAACCTGTTTATGGATTTCAGTGAAAAAATCAGGCATATATATATATATATATATATATATATATATATATATATATATATATATATATATATATATATATATGTGTGTGTGTGTGTGTGTGTGTGTGTGTGTGCCTCCTACTTTATATTCAAATATCTTAATTTTTGGGGGAAAATTTTTTTGTGTCTTTCAGCAACAGACGTGACGAACAGATATCGTTTATCGGATTATTAGCAGAATGTTTGATAAATTAAAAATTTGTATAACAACTCAAACGAATACACAATAAAACCTAAAATCGATGATTTTAAATAATTACAAAAAATTACCAGTGTAAAATTAACGTAAGGTCAAGGGATTATGAACATTCATAATACAATTTATGTTAAATTAATAGTGCTAAGGACAAATAGCTGGGCTAAGTAATCACGGTGATGATCCCACACAATGCTGCTTGAATTGTCAAATGAAAAGAAGCAAGAAGAAAGTTTAGAAAATTTATTTCTTTTTGGATTAATTATCTCAAGAATCATTTATCCATTCTTAAGAATTTTTTCTGTATCGTAGCAGGAAAGCGAACATATATTATACCACCTATACACATATAATAATTAACTGCGATGCAGCAGATGCACGTTGTTATAAAATGTGCATCTCCATGACAAAAAAAAAAATAAATAAAAAATGAAATATAGCACCAAACGAAAAGAAGAAACATGACAAAAACTGCTTGAGATAAAAACAAACGCCAAAGCCACCAAATATATTTAAAGACAGACAAGTGCAACAAGATGGAAAAGCAACTCCTTATCGGTATTTAATGTTTGAATATCTAGTCAAAATAGACATGATATCATATAAACACCGAACTATTCTCAAAACAACCGCTTCAGAGACAGACAGGAAAGGGGACATATAGGGTAGATTTCGATCAAACGTAGAATCCGAAAAGTGCTACCATCAACAAGAAATATTCAAACATGTGCTCTTAAAAGTTGAAAAGAACTTCAACTGAAACTATAAAATAATTAAAGGTAGATATGGATCATAATACGAATTGAACGTAAAATTTATTTCTTTGATCGAAAATAAAATGAAAGAAAAGTTTAAAACAGGAATTATGTAGATATTATCTTTCCAAAGTTGATCTGCGCGGCGTCTATGAAAATAATTTTATTACTTCCGAGTTTTCACGAAGTTTGCCGATGATTATACAGATCACTAGTTCAATTATGGTTCAGATACCTTAAAACTATTTAAAACACGATTTAACTTATCTATTAACAAAATAAGAAAGAAGTTAAGTCCATAAAATAAAAATCCAACCTCAATGAAAAGGACAAGGTGTGAATTGGCCTGATATTTGGCCCTTTGAATTCCAAAATCAAAAATTACTGAGAAACTTACTCACAGCTATAAAATGTTGCATTTTAACAAACATGTTTTGTTTTTAACAACAAATTTCTGTATTCGCGGTAATATACTGTCAAAAATGGTTACTTTTGAAGAAATCAATGAAAAACACCAAATTTCACCCATTTGTGGACCTTTGAATTACAATTTTGATATGAGCAACATCCTTGCACCCAAAATACATTTCACTGAAATGTGTCTTTATGTAAGACAAGCGTTACATTAAAAAAAATCTTTTTTGGGTGAGGCTATTTCTCATAGTTGTTTTGACCAAAATCTACTGTGAAAACAACATAAAAAGTCAATGACATCGCTGTTGCATAATGGGAAGGATTTTTTTTATAGAATTATTGTTAGATTATGAAAGTTAGATCATTATATATAAAAATGATATAAAAATGATACAAATTTGAATCCGAAGCTTAATTTTAATATTTCATGTCAGATTGGGCCAAATAAAGACTAAATAAAATGTATAACAAAATACCGAAATAAATTTGATGCACTGTATGGCCATTTCATTGACTGAAATCATACATCTCCTTTTCGATATGAGCAACGTGACAAAGGACAAATATTACATAAAAATTGTCCTATATAGGTTTTTCATATCATATCCTATATTACTAAGTTTCATAACACCAATGTCAGCACGAGAGCTCGAGGGCTGATACGGGTCGAGGGGTAAATACTGGATATGATATAAAAAAAACTCGTTTCCTATTCTTTTTATTATATTTTTTACATTTATGTTAGATCGCGACATGGGTTTCTCAGCAGAATGATACAGATATCCTCCCGCTCTGATAATATGATTCTAAAAGTTTCACATATATACATAGGTATATACAGAAACAATTCTTTATAAATATATGATTAAAATGTGTAAAAAAATCATATAAGTAGTAAGGTGTGAGGTTTTTTTATCCCCCCAAAAACCCAGGGCGTCAGGGCGCACCCAAATATGGTCATGCCCCACCCCCTTTCCGTTAATGGACATACGCCCCTCCCCCTTTTCTATATATGGACATCCGCCGCACCACCGACGTGAGTCATCAGATCATCGCGCAGTCCTTATTTGGTCAACAAAGTCTTATGAGTCATCAAGACACCGATTGGCATACGTGAGTCATCGCGCAGTCCTTAATTGGTCAACAGATTCCAATGACTCATCAAGACACGGATATGAGTCACCGCATGTTTACACATGCCGATATTATTCGAAAGGGTGTTGACCTTATTTGGAGGCAATACAATTGATCTGAAAAGAACCAATGAAAAACCCGAAACGTCATTGTAAAGTAACGCGCATCGATGCCCGAAACTTCATTTACCCACTAACCGAGATGGAGAACGCACGTTGCAATATCGAGCTGGGAAACAACAGATTCGTTCAAGCCAAAGAGTGGAAAGATCAAATTAGAATTGACATAAGAGAGTGGGGGCATACAGATGGAAAATTAGTGCCTACCAAAAAGGGAATTAGCTTACCCCTTCAGACGTGGAAAATGTTGGTCGACAGCTTGGAGTTTCTAGATTTGGCCCTGTCGGAAAGAAGAGACTACATGACATACCTGGGAAGAAACGTGTATGCCGCAACTCAAGCAAATAATGACAATATTAATATCCGTCAGTACTGGTTACCACCCCACAACACCGAAGTCGCCCCCACGAAAAAAGGAATAACTTTACGCAAGGAAGAATACGCTAAGTTGAAAAACATTGTCGTTGAGATTGGAGATGTCGTCCCGGAATTAAGTACCGTCGTCCCGTGTTCATACAGTTCAGACCACCAAAACCAGCTGGGATTCTTAAGATATCCAGAGTGTAACCCCGACTCCTTTACAGAATGGTGAAATATATAAACAATCTTTAAAAGACTGGTTAATCCAATGTCTAGAATTGAATATGCTGTATAGAATTGAATATACTATAATAAAATGTAGAAAACTTTGTTATCTCTTTTTTTCATGTTTGTGTTTAAGATGTAAAAGTAATTTTAGAGAAATTATCACGAAGTGATTTTTTTAATAGAGGAGTACCGTAAAACCTGTTGAACCGAACTGTTTGTCATGTTATCAAAATCACCACAAAGTTCGTCTATTCAAGGGTCACCAGAGGTGCTTTACCGAAAGACTACACTATATGAATTTAAAGAGCATAGAACAATAAAATCAATTAATGCAGAACCAAATTAAACAATTGTTTTACCCCGGTGCATTGATCTCTAACCTCAAATTATCCCTACTAGACTGATAACGAACGTCGACTGCTAGGTCATGACCTATCTCATATTACAAACACACTAAAACCAATCAAATATTGATTAAACCGATGCAACAAAATTGGTTAATTTATTCCCCGATAATATCCTATTATGTGATTTATATTCTTACTAATAACAGTCCGTTATCATATAAAACAAAACCGTTGTCGTCGGTAGGGTTAGTAGACACTACCTGTTGCAACAAAGGAAACTTTTGTTTTTATCTCAGTACAGCTTATCTTTCACCTTAAATTACCCCTACAAGAGCATGCTGACCTATCTCAAGCCAGATGTCATACTAGCGAACAAACCAAACAAATATTGATTTCAAAACCGATCAATAGTAGAATAGTAGAATAGTAGAATTTATCACTATCTTAATACAAAACAACGAAATATGCTGTCTTCAAAACAAACATTTTTCCAAAAAATCACACACACACACAAAAATAACAGATCTACTGTATTGTATGCCAAATCATCAGCATTTGGGGTTTTTTTTAATTTGCATGAAATTCCTACAGTATTAGTAAAATTATTTAATTTATTTAGAGAATTCTAGCTGCCCTCTCCTCTTTCCAAATAATTAAGCAAAACAACAAATTAAGGCTTTACAAATGCATGAGAGCAAAGCAAATCATATTAAGGTAGAATATTTATTGGATATTCAATTTTTTTCTTCCTTTTAGGTTGAAAGAGAAGGCTAAGACAGATTCTACTTTAACATTACTGACCAAGGCTCATAATGGAGAATGTTAACCAGTTACATAGCACACACAAACAAAAATAACAGATCTACTGTATTGTATGCCAAATCATCAGCATTTGGGGTTTTTTTTAATTTGCATGAAATTCCTACAGTATTAGTAAAATTATTTAATTTATTTAGAGAATTCTAGCTGCCCTCTCCTCTTTCCAAATAATTAAGCAAAACAACAAATTAAGGCTTTACAAATGCATGAGAGCAAAGCAAATCATATTAAGGTAGAATATTTATTGGATATTCAATTTTTTTCTTCCTTTTAGGTTGAAAGAGAAGGCTAAGACAGATTCTACTTTAACATTACTGACCAAGGCTCATAATGGAGAATGTTAACCAGTTACATAGCAACCATTAAAACATTATCAATTTCCTTTACAGTTCTGTTAAAGCTCAAGAATTTTACTCTTGTAATCTAATTCAACTGATCAATTTCAGATTCGTAACCTAGTAAAATACTGTAAATTCGCAAATTATTGCGATGTTTTTATTATTGCGAAAAATGCGACAGGGTTGTAATCGCAATAATTTAAACTCGCATTTTGAAATTTTGTATATGAATGACGGGGACTTTTTTCAATATCGCAAAAATTGAAATCGCGTTTTGGTCTAAAATGACAAAATCGCAATAATAAATGCACGCAATAATTTCTGAATTTACAGTATCATATATCAATCCCTGTCTTTCCTATAACATTTCTAAAAATGCAAGAAACAGATCAGCTTAGATTAAACCGATTTTCTTTAAAACTATGTATTTAAAATTTTAAAAAATGCAACATCCACGGAGAGGTATTTTTATTATGACTAAAAGTTTTAAACATTAAAATACGTAATTTAATACATTCTGTGAATAACTGTGTATCCTTATCAAAACATACGTTAATTGAATTAACAGTAAACACTAGTACTTGTACATCAGATTCCTTGTTACTAAAAAAAGTATGGTCAATATCAGATAAGGCAAATAATTCTAAACATATGCAACCCATATATTTTTATATAATCAATACTTTTCATGACATCTCTACAGATGCAATATGAGGTTGATTGACAATCCGAAATAAATAAGAATTTGATAAATAGGAAGCTAATTAAATCCACAGTATTATCTTTACCACAAGTGAGAGAGCATATAATTGAAGTCAAAAGGTGATAACCTTTAATCAGAAAAAAAATCTTATCCGATAATAAATTATATCATTAACCACTTGTGAAACCATTATAAGCATATGCCAGATATTTGCTGATGAGAGCATTTATCAAAAATGATAGAGTTTCATGTCTACTTAGATAATTGACAGTTTTAACAAATTAGATATTTAACTGGAGCTTTTTAAATCTCTTTGTAACTAATACTAAGTCTAAATGAACACCAAAATAAACAAAATAAATATATATCGGATAATATTATCAACTTTGATATACACACAGATGGTATACGTTAGAAGGGAAATAATTATTGATAATATGATTTGACCAAGATGACTTGATGAATATGTTTATTTATATATTAGAAGTATATCTTTTATATTTGATTTGATCGACAAAATTTTAGGCACACTATCAAATACTTTTTTTATTTTTTAGTCCACTAAACCGACACCCGAACCAACACCGGGTCCTTCTGAAGGATTCCGATGCCGACGATGTACGGCACGTTTCCCTCACACACGTCAACCCTACCTCCACGGGATACAACACCATTACCAGAGTGGAGCCGGTGCACTTCAAGCCAGACCCTGGGCCAACGGGGAAGCACCGTGGGAAACTGAAGAAGACGACAACAAACAAAACGCATTGATATTTTATTCATGACAAAACATGTTCATGACATGATTATATTCAACGATTTATTGATAATAGTATTTCAATTCGTCTTCGATCTGTTTTGGGTCTCTAGCCGAGAGTTCATTGACGATGTGCTCCATGGTAAAGTTCTTGTGTCTGTCCTGGATAAATCGAACGCAATATAATCCACAGCTGTCTCCGTCCCGAGGTTGCACACGAACCTTGTTGAACATGTATTGAGGACCGTTGACTATCAAAACGTTTCTGAAGCGACGGTGATAGGTTTCGGGTGCCCGTCCAAAGGAATCGAAGAATTCGGCCGGTCCGTCTTTGGGAAAATGAAACGCTACCCATTGAATGCCTTTTCCGTCGCAATCGTCCGTGTTGACGACAAAACTCCAAGGTCTGTCGACTTTGGCTGGAAGATCGTTGGCGCAGCACACATTGACCGGTAAGTCTTCGAGGTAACATTCCAACTCGTACCCGTAGGTTCCTTTGACGTCATTGCTCTCCTTTCTACATCGTTTACGCGGCGGTTGACAATCTCTCTCTTGATGCTCTCTAAGTCCCCATGCGTGTACAAACACTAGTCCGCAATCTGTGCAAGCCAAGAGGTCTGATTCGTCGCGGACACTGTCTTCTTCGTCAATATCCATATCGTCTTTCGAGTCGGCGGTTTCTTCCTCCTCTCCCTACCCCAAGATGTTGACTCGCAGTCTCAAATGATCTGGTGTATCGGCCTTTAAGTCCACTAGAAGATAACTATGGGGACTCTTCGTCGCCTGTTCGAAGACCCTTAGTAGATAATCTCTATTCCGCAGATACATCTGTCTTCCCAATGTGCCAATAGGTTGACGATCGACTGGGTTGTTAAAGAGGACTAGGTAATGGCAGTTTCTTCTCTGAGTCGGATCTTTGCCAAAGTACAGGTTCTGATTAACGGAGACGACCGACAGGTTCCGATGATGCGATCCTTCTGTGAAGAGGTCGTTGATTCGAGGGTCCTTGATGGACATCATGTCGTCCAATACCACCATGTCTCTTTTGCGGGTGTCAAAATAATGGTCGGCGTCCAAGTCCGAAGGTATTCCGCGAACAAACTCCACCCTTGGTTCCACTTCCCGACGTATTTCGTCATAGAGCGGTTGCCATCGTTTGTACAACCAGACAATTCTCTCTGGTGTGGGAGTCATCGCGCTTTGTGCTCGTCTCAGCATTTCTTTGACAAATTACGTCTTGCCGCAGGACGAAGGTCCCGACTGTAACACAACCAACACAGTGTATTTGAGAAGAAACAATTTAATAATCAAAATTACATTAATTAGAAACAGTTCATCGTATAGCTTTCCAAATGCGTTGTGTAAAGTCTTTTGAGAAGATTAAATTGAATTAAACTAAACGTTGTGTTAGTTCAAAAGTACAATATAGCTTAGCTCAAGATTCCAGCAAACCACTGCAGGAGCTAACGTTGCCTCTCACAGGCCCATCTCTGCTACTACTAAACAACGGTGAACTTTTATATGTTTTAATTGCCAACTCGGCATCATATGTTACATAGGTGTAACAATACTAATCTAGATGACGAATTTATGCTTCTATTGTTGATGAAAGTCACAAGACACTGAATCATAAGTATCTTATTGTCCAAGTATTGGTCATCTTTAATATATCAGTATTAAGTGACAGTCTAAGATTATAGTTTATACGTGGTTTGTACAAACAATAAAGTTCCTGACAGAAGATAAAAAGTATGATGAAGTTGTGACAGTTACTAAAGTACACTAACAATAATCTTTCTTAAGAGAAAACAAAATTGTTGTAGATAATTTTGTTACATTCCTTCCAATGTTTGAAAATGAAAGTTTCGGAAATCGAAAATTTCTTTTTATAAGTAGAACTTGATTAGTCACATAAATATAAACGATGAATAATAACGAGATCCCAGTACCATATACACAAGTATTATATAATTATCACTCATTCTGCAACATCCTTCATTTCCTCTTCGACCTCTTTGACGGTCTCGGGAATATTTAGAAATCTTGGACGGGTTTGTCCTTTATGAATTTGTATAAGCTTTTTTAAACGGCTATCCACACTGGTATGTTTTACCAGTGGCACGGTTGCTTCTTTAGACTGACTTTTCCGCAACAAGGACTGTAGATGTAATGTGTTCCTTCTTAAAATCTTAGCATCGGGTGGTGCAGATAAATTTTCTGTCTTGGCGCGACCTCCGCCTCCAGTACGAGATACACCCACCACTTGTACATCCGGATCTGTCACAGAAGATTTCGTCTTATTGAGGCGTTTGGCTAACCGGTGACGTAATTTTCTTCCCAATAAAATTAGTATGCACAAAATAATAATAATGATAATTGCCCAGCCCCATGAAGAAATGGATGGCTCACTTTCGGGTAAATGATTAATTGGAGGAATCTGGTCCAGTTTTGAAATTAAAGAATCCATACTTATAGTTTCGGTAAAGTATCAATACGAAAGGTTGGGACAGTTGTGTGAAAGTCTTCCCACGTGTTGGCATAAGTGGTATTATAATTTTGTATAAATTTTGAAAAAGGAATATCAATATTTACTTCAGTATCCATATGATAATAGGGTAATAATGTTAACTCGTCATTATTGGCCGAACAGCTTGATTCTAATTTCAACAAATCAATGGGCGGTTTTACTATTATCTCTTTATTCTGAGAAGTTATTTCACATGTTATTGTCATCCTAAGCGGATTATTTGTAACAATGACCCATGTACCATCGGCAGATATTCAGCCGAAGGTGACGCTGTATTTACTTTTATTATATTCTTACAATTCTCTTTAATCGATTCATGATTTTTCATAAATAGAGCAACAATACATAGCTTACTTAAATTAATTCTATAAACTGGACTTTTCAAATCACAGAAGTGAGCTATAGGATGACTGCATTTATCAATTTCATTATCATTTAATAAAATGTATTTAGATCTCTTGACGTTAACACCTATCGCTTTTGCTTCTAGATTCGAATAGGCTAACATAGAATAGGACCATTCATTGCTATCGTTCATTTTAAAAGGTATTGGAAGGTTAAATGGTTTAAAAATTTCATAATTGCTATCAAAATCCAATAATGGAATGGACATTACTACGAAAATACGATTTGTGTCCATTATTGTGTGACAATTCAAAACTTTATAGTAGCTCCATAGGTCTGTGATTGGATCATTTGGAAGAAGAATTCCATGAGGTAATTTTTTTGATATTCCCAGTAATAGTGATGTAAGTTCTACCGGGGAAATTACACTTGGTGACAGGTGACCTAGGGACAACATATTTAGTTGCATTTGTAAATGCTCAATATAAAATCTAGCTTGGTTGACAGAGCGAGAAAGCCCTTGAATAATGGAATTCACCACAACATGTCTTTGAACAAAAAGAATTTTCTCATCTAAATCCATTGTTAAATTATAAAGATCTTGTTGTAATCTGTAAATACTTTGATATAACTCATTTATAGATTCCCTATTTTGTGCAATTTCCACCCGTGATACATTTAACACTGTTAAACTTTCTTTTAAAACATGGGCTATGTTTCGTTGATTTTCTGCTAAAACGTTTACATTTCGTCTTATAGATATTAAATCATCATCACTTACAGTGCCAAAAAGAAATCCTAACAGTTTACCTACGATGGGTAATACTGATCGTTTAGACCTTGTTAAAAATGATTGGTATTCTTCAAACATATCAACGATTGTGTTATGCGTTAAATTAAGTTTGATGATTTCTTGTTCAAGATTTCTTAAAGTTGGTATCCATTGTTTATTTTTAGAATGTGCATCTTTATCATGTACATTTAATTGCATAGTCTGAACTAAAATTAATGCACCATTAAGTTCATGTTTTAAATTATTTATATAATTCTGATAGGGTTCAAGATCAATTACGAAGGTGACCAACCATTTTGAGCGGGTTGTTGTAATTTAACCCAATTTTTCAAAGATCACATTTCTTTGACTGATACATACACTGGTTAAGCCTAACGTGATCAATAAAAATGACAGGATTGCCCTTTTAGACATCTGTGTCTAATCCTACAAAACAAAATAACAATAGTTATTTTATTTGTTAATGAAAAGTCAATAATCCTATTTACAAAATTTAGCGTTACACACTTCATATTCTATAAAAATCATGAAATCAATTGATTTCACATTTTACCTATAACTTTAACTTTTGTAAGTTACTTTTATACGAAAATATTGCGAAGCCTTACAATATATTCGATATTGACGTTAACAGTTTCTTTATTTCGGAAGTTTTACTGGATTTCTGGGGAAATTTTTTCCCTACTTTCTTGGGATTTATTTTAATTTTAGTTTGTACTATTTCATTTTCAGACATAGGTTCATCTGAAGGATTAGTATAATCACTAGCATGACTACTAGCATTTTCCTCTCTTTGTTTTTCTTTAATGAGTTTACCCAACTCCATTAAAGGAATATTTTCTTCATCTGAAGTATTATCCCTTTCTCTTTTATTTTTTTTAACAAGTTTAGCAAGAGGAGTATTATTTTCTGAATCCGTGTCTGAATCAGTATTCATATCAGAACTACTTTCTGATGGAGCAACATAGGCTGTCTTTCTTAATCGTTTAGTATTATTACTGAGGGGAATGTCCCATTCATTGATTTGAGCTAATCGTAAATGTTCAGCATGTGCTTTCGTTACTTTTCCTGTCAATTGATTTTTAATTTTAAATGATACAGGAGATGTTTGGTCAATGATTCTATAGTAAGGTGTCCATCTGTCCTCTAACTTATTCTTTCTGAGATGGTTTTTACAGTAAACTGGATCACCTATTTTGAGACACTCGTCTGAGTTGTTTTTGTTTTTATATTTTATTTGCCTTCGTTTAGCTTGCTTTAAGGATCTATGTACTAACAAAAAAGCTTTATGTTGCTGGTTTAACATAACTTTATGCAGATCTTCTCCTACATATTTTCTATGTGGTTTCATTATATTGTCAACAGGTAACACCACATCTCTGTTATAGAGCAAATAAAATGGTGAGAATTTAGACGATTCACTTATATTAAACCTAATGGCAGCGAGTGCTTGATTTAAAAATAAGTCCCACGTTCTGGTATCCTCTTTCATTAACTTAGATAAAACGTCATGGAGCGTGCGATGGAAGCGCTCGATTCTTCCATTTGATTGTGGGTGGTAGTATGACGTAGTTACATGACTTATATTCAATTCTTCACATGTCTCTTTCATTATCCTATTTACATTTTCGGACCCATTATCACTTAGGATTTGTAAGGGTACAGAATGTCTTGGGATAATTTCTTCAATTAATAAATGTGCCACTGTTTCAGCTTTTTTATCTTTTACTGCAAAAGCTTCTGGGTATCCAGAGTAAAGATCAATAAATCCAATTATATATTTATTTCCTGATAAAGTTTCAGGGTAAGGTCCTGACAAATCTAAAGCTATTTTTGCAAACGGATAAGGTGGTATGTCCGTTTCTTGAACAGGAGGATTGATCTTTCTAAGATTTCTAGCCTGACACGTAACACAAGTTGTCACATAAGAATACAAATCTTTATAAAGGTTGGGCCAATAATATTTTTGTTTAACGGCGTCATATGTTTTATCAATTCCTAAATGGCCATTATCATCGTGGTATTGGACGACAATATTCTGTCTAAGATGGGTTGGGACATACAACCTAATTACAGCATCATTATCTGGGTTTGAAATATAATAAAGTATATTATCAATAATGATGAATTTACTTTGTAAATTAGCACTTGCAGCACCAGTCTTAATTTGCTTTTTAATTTTAGAAATTTCTTCATCTTTCATTTGTTCAGATTTCATATCTAAGCCATTATGTTGAAAAGTTTCTTTATTGGGCAAATCTGGTTCTTCAACATCACAGCTTGCAAATCTTTTTGGATTAAAAGCATTTGAATTGATGGTATTGATTTCATAAGTATTATCATTTATTTCGGGATTTATGTTTTCATCGACTTCAGTGTCATCACCTTTGTGTGGCGTTCTTGACAACAAATCAGCACAATAATTATTTTCTCCTGCTATATATTCGATTTTACAATTATAACCTGAAATGCTTAAAGCCCATAACTGTATTTTCTTATTTTGCATAGGCGAATCTAACAGATACTTTAAAGGTTTATGATCAGTTTTAATGATAAAATTAGCCCCATGTAGATAAAAATCTAACTTTTGAAGTGCATAGTAGATAGCAAATGCCTCTTTTTCTATAGTGGACCATCTTGTTTGAGTTGCACTTAATTTATGAGAAATGAAATATATCGGCTTTTCAATACCACTATTTTCACTAGTTTGCTGTGTTAAACACGCACATATACACGTATCACTGGCATCTGTGTATAGAACATACGGAAGATTTGGATTAGGATATGCTAACAAGGGAACAACGGACAAACTGTCTTTAAGATAGTTAAACGCCTTTTCACAGTCAACTGACCACTTAAATTTTGCATATTTTTTTGTCAAATGTATCAAAGGTTCTGCAATTTTTGAAAAGTTTGGAATAAACCTTCGATAGTAACTGCACATACCAATAAGACTACGTACTTCTTTCACTGTTTTAGGTGTAGGGAGCGTTTTGATTGCTTTGACTTTCTCGGGATCTGGCCTTACACCTTCTTGTGTAACAACAAAACCTAGATAATTTGTTTGTTCTTTTAGAAAACTGCATTTTTTTAATTTTAGTTTTAGATCATGTTTTCTTAATCTGTGAAATACTTCTTGAATATGATTAAGATGGTCTTCTAAGGTTTCTGAATATATCAAAATGTCATCCAAATATGCTACCGTAAATTTATCTAATCCTTGCAAAGCAATAGCAATCAACTGACTAAATATACTTGGTGCATTTACAAGGCCAAAAGGCATAACATTAAATTCAAAAAGACCTCGAAGACAACAAAATGCTGTTTTTTCTTTATCAATTTCTGACATTTTCACTTGCCAATATCCACTCTTAAGATCTAAACTTGTATAGTATTTGGCTTTACCTAATTGTGCCAAAATGTCATCTATTAATGGCAATGGATAGGACATGGTTTTCGTGATTTTATTTAATTGTCTAAAATCAACACAGAAACGTTTGGACCATCTTTCTTGTCTACAACCACTATGGGAAAGGACCATGGCGACTTCGATCTCCTTATAATTTTAGCTTCTAACATTTCATCTATTGCTTTATTTACTATTGGTCTTTTATGTATGGGAGTTTGATAAGGTTTCATTTTAATTGGCCTACTGTTACCTGTATCAATATACATTTTTACTATATCCGTTTGCCCTAAATCTTTATCATTTTCTGCAAATATATCCTGATTATTCTGTATTAACGATTTAATTGTTTTCATATGTTCGAAGGGCGCATCAACTTTTTGATCTAATAAATTGACTGATTCTTTTTTTGAGACATCTGTTGTAACTGTGGAAATTTCATTAACATCGATTTTATTGACTTTCCCAACAACACATCCCCGATTTAAATTAATTGTTTTATTGGTGTTATTTAGAATTAATATGGGAACTTTCTTAGTGTCAATAATTTTTGTAACAGAATTACTCACAATTAATCCTGCTTCTGAATGTATATAGCCCGAATCCACGGCAGATACTTGTAATAATTCGGAGTTAACAAAACTAGAATTATTTTTTATCTTTGCTACACAAACATTGACTCTTTGAGGTTTTAATAATGTCTTCTTAGCCAATCTAATTATTGAAGCGATATGAATGTCATTTTCAAGAGGAACATAAACTTTTCCTACTCGGACGCAGTTAAGATCAAAATATACCCGAATTCCTTGCTGTTGTAAGACATCCCTTCCTAGTATTATATTTCTGTTCATATTAGAAACTACATGAAAGTCATGATTCAATTTTATTCCACCTATTTCAAAATCAAATTTTGCACTACCTTCTAGTTTTAATGAGTCACCATTTACAGCTGGTAAGGAAATTTTCTTTTTAATTAATTTTGGAGGGTTTTTTAGAGATTGAAATACTCTTGTATGAATTAACGAACAACTAGCGCCAGAATCAATCAAAGCTCTGAATTTTTGTTTTTCAATTTTTATCAAACAAGAATTAGGAGTGTTTAATGAATTAACTTCTAGATTTTTACATTCTTGAAACTTGTTTTGTTTATTTTTAAATTTCAATTTCTTAGTTTGGTCCTTAAATTTTGTTTTACTCTTTCTTTTTCTTTCACTCTCTCTATAGGCTTCTTTATAGAGAGAGCGTTTTAGTTTAACTGTTTAGTGTTTGAAGATTTCCGTTTTGGACAATTGCGCTGAAAATGCCCTTTCTCTTTACAAAAATAACAAATTATTTCCGACATGCTGTAATGAATTGCATTAATCTGTTGAGGTGGTAGTCTAGTCCTACATTCCCTAGCCCAGTGACCTTTTCTCTTACATTTGTAACATGTTTTGGAGGGCCGATAATGATCAACCTCCATTGAGACATGACCTTGATTTTGACCAAATTCTTCTTCTTTGAACACTTTAGCCCCACCCTGTTTGTTAGACCTTAAACCAAACCTAGTGCGGAGATTTTGTTCCGTCATAGCTATTCTGACAGCCTCTTCTAGCGTGTCTGGATTTTCACGCATCACTTTCATTTTTAAGTGATCGTGTAGGAGCCCATCTACAAAAAATCCTACAATTTGTCTCTCTACTGCTCCAACCCCCCTTGGTTGTCCAGTATAGGCTTCATCTACTAAGTTCATCAGCCTCTCAGCAAATATTTGTACTGTTTCAACTGGTCTTTGTTTAACTAATCTTAATAAGGAAAAAGCATGTTGTGGGTCTGTTACTCAGAGAAACGAGTTGTTAATTGCGCTTTGCATGCAACCCAAGTGACCCCTTCATGTTCTGTAAGATATCTTTTTAAATAATCACTCACAGCACCCTTACACGACTGATATGCAATCAGCTTAATTTTATCTTCACCTGCATTTGTTAGTAAGGCGTATTTTTCAACCGCCTTAATCCATTCTTTAAATTCTTTAGGTTCTCCCCCAAATGGATTAATGACTTTTGCCACCCCCTGTGTACTAACAGATGAGGAAAGACTTTCAATTTGTTGTGACAGGGTCTGATGAGCCATCCCTTGGTTCCCTATGGAGACAGACAATTGATCCAATGTCTGTGCCAGGGTTTGAAATACCTCCCCAACATCCTGGTTAGCCATTTTACCCACAAAAGACTAATCAAAAAGTGACATACCTTCTGCATGTGAGCGTTTGTATATTTGTACTTTTGACGGAAATCCTGGTCACGGCTACCAAAAATACAACTGTGTAACACAACCAACACAGTGTATTTGAGAAGAAACAATTTAATAATCAAAATTATATTAATTAGAAACAGTTCATCGTATAGCTTTCCAAATGCGTTGTGTAAAGTCTTTTGAGAAGATTAAATTGAATTAAACTAAACGTTGTGTTAGTTCAAAAGTACAATATAGCTTAGCTCAAGATTCCAGCAAACCACTGCAGAAGCTAACGCTGCCTCTCACAGGCCCATCTCTGCTACTACTAAACAACGGTGAACTTTTATATGTTTTAAATGCCAACTCGGCATCATATGTTACATAGGTGTAACAATACTAATCTAGATGACGAATTTATGCTTCTATTGTTGATGAAAGTCACATGACACTGAATCATAAGTATCTTATTGTCCAAGTATTGGTCATCTTTAATATATCAGTATTAAGTGACAGTCTAAGATTATAGTTTATACGTGGTTTGTACAAACAATAAAGTTCCTGACAGAAGATAAAAAGTATGATGAAGTTGTGACAGTTACTAAAGTACACTAACAATAATCTTTCTTAAGAGAAAACAAAATTGTTGTAGATAATTTTGTTACACGACACGATCATGGTGAAAGGATGTCGGAAGCGAAAACGATGCTCAGGCGTCGACGGTGGCGAATGTGGTGGTGGTGGTGGCGGTGGTGGTGCTCCTCTTCCATGCATTTGACGATGATGTCTCAACATGCCGTCTCTTCTGGAAAACGGCTTGTGACAGGTAGGACACTTCATCTTTAACGATCCGTATTACTCTCTTCCTCTTATAACTTTTTGGAAGTGGAACAAACAGAACACGTGATCATCCTTACATCGACAGATGTTTAACTGATCGTCTTTTAAGGTAATTTCCATCGTTTTCATGTCGCTGTTACGGACCATTACGTAGCGAGGTCGTTCAAAGACAATATCCGTTATCTCTTCGTTTCGTACGGACACAGACTGTAAGAGAGGTTGAAAGTTGTCTCTAACGTAAGACCAATCCCCAACCACATCGCTGCACACGTAAATCCTTTTCGTCGGTGATTCGAATGCAGGGACGAACGTCAACTCTAGCAAGGCACATTCCCACAATCCATCCATGGAGTAAGTCTTCGGTAGCATTATTCTGAACTGACCTCCGTTATTTTGAGGGAAGTGCTCCAGCGAATCGCTGCTATTGACAAACAGGTAAAACTCTTCCATCGTGTATGAAATGTCCATCTTTTCTGTCTCCTCTTATAAACTTTTATTACACCACCACCGCCACCACCACCACCACATTAACCCATGCGTTGTAGAACTCTAGCGTATCGACGCACGCGGAGTCTAGCCTCTTGTATGGATTGACATTTTCCGTTACAGTTAATGGTTCCGTTAGAAAATAACAGACAATTTCCTCCAATATTTCGATGTTGCCAGATCAGTCCCGAAAACGAACGAGGATCGTAGCGGACGTTTGACAAACGATAGGTCAACGCACGTAAATCGATGGAACATGCCAAATTGGATTGTGCGACGACGTTGGTCAGGTACATTCCAATAAATCTGCTAACTCTTCACACTCGTGGACTCGAAGAGCTTCGATAGAGTCTATAGGCTCGAGACCCTCTTCTCGTCAGGTTGAAGATCAATTGTCTGTTTTTACGTCTACTCGTGTTTTGATAGACGATGTCCTCGGCAAGATCTTGGGTCAAAATACGTTGTGCTACCAAATAATTCACGACTTCTTCCGTGGGTGTTTCTTCGACTAATCGTACTAAATGGCTCAGGAGCTTCTTTTGGTCACGTCTGTCCATGTGAACGGATAATGACGAAATGAAAGAGGATCGTTTCTACCCCGCTTTCAAATAAAATTCGATCTTTTTGATTGGATGATTTTCGATCACGTGATATAGGGTTAACGTGACCAAATAAGGACTGAGCGATGACTCACGTATTTACCATTCGGTGTCTTGATGACTCATAAGACTTTGTTGACCAAATAAGGACTGCGCGATGATCTGATGACTCACGTCGGTGGTGAGGCGGATGTCCATATATAGAAAAGGGGGAGGGGCGTATGTCCATTAACGGAAAGGGGGTGGGGCATGACCATATTTGGGTGCGCCCTGACGACCTGGGTTTTTGGGGGGGATAAAAAACCTCACACCTTACTACTCATATAATAACAACAAGATATCACAGAAAAAATGTTGGTTTGTTAATTGTATCAATGTTTCCATAGAACAAGCACCAGAATAAATTTAAAGCCTAGAAATCACATGAAATATGTATAGCTCTTAATGTCCTTCGCAGAACGCCGAGTAAGCATATAAAATTTCGATTCCACGTAGAAAAAAATTGATACATGTAACACATGTAGAAGGCACGCGATTTGATCATTTGAAAAATACATGTACAAGTTTAATGAATATAAATATTGAAGTAAGAGTGAAAAAATATAAAATAATTCATTTGCTGCATACAATTACAGTATTGGTACAGTATACAACCATGCGTTCACTTTCACTTTGTCTGCTTTTGGCACTGATGTCACCATTCGTGAAAGGTTCTTGTCCCAATATTGGTAAGTTTTAGAGTCATTTATGAGCACTTTTTCAAAAGCAAATATGTTATACAGTCCATGTCAAAGGTTGTGCCTCAATATTATTACTTATATGCTTTTAGCATTAGAACTGTTGCATGGTTGTTAGATCGTCCAAATTCGCCCTCTATCTTCTTTGATTTCGTACTTGTGTCAAGAAAGTAAAAAGTTATAAATAATTAATTATCGTAAAATCGTTTACGTTCAGTTTCGAATAAAACATTTGAACCATTTGGCACCACCACTTGCAAAATTAGTTGCCAATTTACAACTTAAACGTCACGATTTTAACTATAATTAAGGTACATGCATATATTTTACATTATTACAGTTTTACAGACCAGATTCATGCTAATCTGATATTAAACAACGCAATTTGTTTGGTGTTTTCTTTGCGGTGAAGATAGAATTCTTTTTTGACAGTTGCTGATCCAGAATTCATATATTATTATAGATTTTGTTTTATATAATATGAAAAATCCATTGAAACATTTAATTATTATGCCTTTGTGGTTTGTTGCTTCATATATTTCATAATCAGGATATCTGAAAAATGTAATGCTTTATCTTAGGTAGTGAACTTTTCCGAGATCTGATGGATGTCATGGTTAAAGCAAAATGCCAGAATTCCGACTTGATCTCAGGTAAGACAACAATTTTAATTTTTTAAAAAATTATGGAATAATACTAGTATCTGCCAATTGTGAAATTGTTCGACACTTAATTTAAAAAACACAATCATTTGATTAAGTTTTCGGAAGATTGGTATGCATTCTATCAAAAATCATGTAAACAGGAAAGATTTACAATTGAACATCATACATAGCATCTTTCTTGCATATTTTAACACCAGTAATGGTTTATTGAGGTTTTCCACTGCTTTGAGCGCTCTTCATCTGACAGTGACTCGATTAAAACGGCAAACAATTGGGCTTTTACAGGTTGTTTATAAACCATGTGAGTACTGATACATTTGAAATTTACCAAAAGGCTGACGATCGTTATTTGTTAATAAATTAATAAATACAAAAAGATGGTATTAAATATTATCTTATTTTTTAGATCCTGCATTCTTTGCAACCTTGACTAAAACAATAAATTTGGGCACGAATACGGTCGTTAAATTTGATTCCGTGAAGACGAACATTATGAATGGCTACGATGGCAGTACCGGTGTGTTTACAGCACCCAAGTCTGGGGTATACGAGTTTGCTGCAAACTTCATTTCTAATGGTGACAATTGGTTGGAGCTCAATTTGATGAAAAATGGCGCTTTTATTGTCAAGGGGCACTCAGCAAAGGCCCATGGTACTTCGGGTTCATTTCAGGCCATTCTACAACTGACGAAAGGTGACAGAGTCTACATTCGACATCCCCGTAGTAGCGGAAGTATGTATGGAGAGCAGTATTGTATGTTCTCCGGTCATTTATTGTGAACTAAAATAAAATATAACATTTGTTTTTGTCATGTTTGCTTTAGTAATTTGGGTACATAAAATCTATTTCATGTATTTACCTATTTCTTTAATCCTCACAGGAATTAACTCACAAGCATTAAGTCTTTGATGAAATTTTGCTTCTTTTAGTTATATAAGTATACTTGTTTCATTTGTTTGCCATGTTCAATTCCGATTACTTTGTCCTTTCCTTTAGATTTCGAGTTGACTGTTTGTCGTTTCGGTTCGGTAATCTTTTTTGCTTTTTATGCGTGGAGAGGATTTTTCAAAATGTGAGTACATGTGAAGATGATAATATGACACCTGTGAAGATGGCACAGTTAATAGTCATGTACACTGAAAAGCTTTGTTGTGTTTTGTTCTCTTTGTGATATTGTCGGACCAATTATGACCGTATTTGTTGGATTTCATAGTGATATTTGTTGAGACTACACCGGTCTTTAAGATGAAGAAAAGTAATAAAATTTTTGCATGTAAGAAACTTCGTGTCACGAATCCAATAATGAGTGTACTCACAATGTCCCTTCTTTTTAGATTTGCAAATTTAAGGTAATTCCGGTGATAACCTTAAAAATCTCAAACTATGTTTGGCTTTGATCAATATTTATGGACAAACTAAACCCTTTCTAACTTTAAAATTTCACGAGGTTATATAACGACGAACCATTTAAACCACTCCCCCACCCCACCCAATCTTAATTTTACGACATAATTTTGTAAAAAAATGACAAACTTATCAAAATAAAAATTCGTTTAGATTGAATACTACAAATATTCCTATAATAAATATCGAATATACGTACATTCATCCCGCAAAATAAATATTTTGTAGCTGGAAAAAGAGTAGAAGTTATCCGGAAAACCATTAACCTCCAATGAAAATTTCACCAATAAAATTGTAAAATCCATCAACCTTTCAATTTTGTGAAAAATTTAATGAAAATGGAACATATTAGAGCTTCAATAAGTGTACTATCAACCTGCACATAAAACACGTTCCAGTTCCAAAAACATAGGAATATTTATTCGGACAAAACATATCGGATTGACAGACGGGAGGACCATAGAAGACGGACCGGGACAAAACAATTTTCCTCCCCCCAACCGTTTTCTCCGGGGAAAAAGAAAACGCCAATCTCCCTTCCGTATTTTCAACCCTACATGTAATGTAATAGGAAATAGTTATCTTTTTTTCTCGGACCTATACAATACACATTATTTTATTCCAGAATTTTTTAATAAAATTCATATAAATCATTGAAGTACACGTACAGAAAGACATAACAAAAAAGGTTCTCGTACCACCGTATTAAAAACAAACATTGGAAATATCCGGTATTTCCTTAAATTCATTCTGTAGTTCTTTTAAAAGCACCCTACTTTGACCTATTATATTAGACCTATACAGTCTTCTATCAATTTTGGAAAACCATAGAGTTTTTCCAGGTTGTAATTGATTAGTAATTGTGTAATTCAAGTTTAAGTTCGATTACCAGATTAATTTGTGATTTATTTACAAAATACTTTTTAAAATATGTTTAAGAAGATTTATATTCTAATTCGCCGAGCTCAAACGAATATAAATTATTAACCATTGCAAATAAAAATCTAACACATAGATATGGGAACTGTACCTACTCGTGTAGCAGCTTTTTTATTTTAATACTTTTGAAATAAATATATTTTCTATAGAAATGTCTTGTAATTATACTCGTCATCCATCCAACAGTCCAATCATGGCCTCCATACATTAAAAACTAAAAAATAGAACACTTCACATTAATTCTATACATATATATATATCAGTATTGGATGGGTGGGTGTTAAACTAAACACATTACGTCATTACAAAGTGTTGCTACATAAGCTGATAGGCAACTTCGATTGAACTTCAACGTCATAACAACCGCTTAAATACTACTAGTACACGTACTGCACGGACTACATGTACTTCAAAGCCGCACTGTGTACAATCACAGCCAATCGTATTTTACATAAACACTGACCATGTGCTTACAGTAAACAATCACGCGTGTTCATAATACCCATAAACACTTTAACACCTTGTATGTGTTCCTGTATCTTTAATAAATTCATGTAGATGTTTCCATGTACATTCTAAATGGCCATTCGCAAATAAATTGTAAAGAAATAATAGCCTTTCAATTTAACCTTACTGGTTTTACACACATTGGTACATGTATGTACATGTGATAAAATGTGTGAAAAATATGTAGAATAAATTAATATACGGCATCAAATCCGTAAAATGTGTTTCCGTATGGGCCTTCTATGATACATTCAAAAACCGCCGATTCTAAATCTGCGAAAGGTTTTCTACATTAGATTCCACAAGAATTTAATTATGATATATATGCCATTATGCCATGTTATGGTTTTAATTTATTGGACTATTTGTTATAGTATTAATATTGAGATATTTATTATATACCTAAAAGGAGTAGGCCGAAATGGCGCCACATGGGCCGTTCTCGCACCCGCCAAGTGGAGAGGGGTTATTATAATGTTACGGCCGAAATCACCTTTAAATTGTAGCCAACAAAAGACATAAATCAATAATAAATTTTAACAAGATTTATTATATACAAGTTTACAAAAAATATTACACAAAATAAAATGTCAACTTAACTGTTCAAAATCCTATGTCTTTTCTTTGTCCGGAATTCTTCTCGTCACTGTTGCGGGAATCCAAACGGAATATTATATCCAATCAGTCACAATCTATTATGATGTAACGTAAATAAAAGTGTGTTAAGTATGATGTGTGAAAAGTAAATAAAAGTGTGTCAATCAAACAGCTAAGAACACAAGAATTTTATTGTCTGGTCCAATACGTTCTGCTCTGAAAGTCTAACTTTCTTGTCCGTATATATACTGTAGACTGGAAACTTCTGGAATACGGTAGAAGTTCGAATCACACCAGAATTATTACGTAAGTCAAATAGAAAGTTCTAGTCATTCCATCAGTATCTATTATTGTTCCAGTGATTTCTAAACTGTGCAGTTATAACATTATTTGGTAAACAACTATAAATATTATGTAAACACATTATACATGTTATAAGGCCACACAAAACAAATTAGGCCAAGATAAATAAACATAATAATTACAATGTCATAACAAAAATAAATATACTGAACCGCAAAAGAAACGTCGCACAAAATGACATGTTCACATACATTTATTTCAAAGTGACATTTATATATTTTAAATTAATTTTTACAAAATTTAATGAATGATTTACAGTCTTTTGGTTACAATGTTCACAAAAACGTCACAATTGTCGCAACGTCACATGTTTTCAATGCTGTGCTCCCACGTCCGTTAAAAACGTGTATGTCCTCCACCGGCACCAATTACTGCGGCACATCTTCGGTACATGGAGTTGATGAGCCGATTAATAAACGCCATCGGAATACGTGCCCATACTCTCTGAAACGCTTGTGAAAGTTCAGCTGGAGTTGTCGGACTTGGCTGCTCATTATTCAACCGTCTTTGAACTTCGTCCCATAAATGTTCAATAGGGTTTAAATCTGGACTCAAAGCCGGCCAATCCATAACATTAATGTTATTCTGCTGTAGGAAGTCTCTTGTGGCTCTTGCGGTATGCGCACGTGCATTTTCCTGTTGGAAAGTCTTGTTTGATGACGTGCGAAATGGGGCTGAACATGGGGTGTCAAGACTTGGTCGATGTAACGGGCAGCTGTTACGCCATTTCCTCTGCCTGGGCCAAGGTTCTGAAAGATGACTGGACCAAGTTTAACGTTAAGGCCGATTCCACCCCATACCTTGATGCTAGGTCCTCCCCACGCGTCTGTTTCCAGAATGCAGCTGTCTTCGTAACGTTCCCCGCGTCTTCTCCACACTCTGGTTCTGCCATCGGCTGTTGAAATGCAGTAACGGCTTTCGTCAGAGAAGATGATGTTACGCCATTGTCGATTTCGCCAATTCTGTCGCTGTGTGGCCCACTGAAGACGAGCTTGACGGTGTCGAGGAGTAAGAATAGGTCCTCTTGCTGGACGGCGACATCTCATGTTTCTAGCAGCTAATCGCCAACGAACCATATCATCACTTATGGGTCGTCCATGTGTTCCAACAGTGTTTCTGGCAGTTTCGGCAGCTGGGGTGAACCGATTCATCAAATGGTGACGAACAATGCCTCTATTCTGTCTAGGGGTAGTGACTTGGGGTCTACCACTCCGTGGACGGTCATTTGTGCTGTTTGTTGCATTGTACCGTGTCCGTAGACGTTCAATTGTTCGAACAGCACAGTTGAAGTCGTTGGCAATAACTCTGGCAGATTGCCCAGCATCCAATCGACCAATAGCCTGTTCTCTCTGTTGTGGAGTCAGACATGGCATAGCTTCTGTCTCAACACTGATACTAACACTCTTTAATTTTCTCCGGCCTTTTATACCCATAAAGGAGCATGAATTTCACGAACATTTAAGATTTAAGAAAAATTACCGCCAAGTGTGTCCCACGAGCGGTTTTATGTACGGTCGCTCTACGATATCAACTGAAAATTATTCAACCGAAAATTTAATTCACAGGTAATTTAATCTTACCTGGTGATGTAATCGTAATACTGATTATATAAAAATCATTAATTAATATTTATTTTGAATTTTGCTAACATTTTGAAAAAAGCTACGTTTCTTTTGCGGTTCAGTATATAATAATACAATATCATAACACCCCCCCCCCCCCCCTTAAAAGAAGTTGGAGGGTAACGAAAACTTCGCATGAACAATATATACAAAAATATATAGTATGTATACAGTGTTTTAATATAATCTAGATAAAGCATATATCTAATTTCTTGTTTCATAAAAAAATCAAGTTTAAGTGGATTGAGCCGGTAAGGATGTTGCTTAATTGGATATGCATCCCCTACAACATCATGACAAACAGCAGTGGTTTTGTTTGGCACATCTGGAAAAAGATTTTTAAAAGAAAATACCAAAGTTTTCAATTTTTCTCTGCGATCGAAAGTCAGATGTGCAAGTTTTGGGTCTAAATTTGACACAATTTCAGAATTTTTCAATCTAACAGTTTGTTCCATAGTCTTGGAATCAAAAGATGGTTCAATTAAATCTGGTTTGTCATGATCGTTCTCCTATTTAAACATGGCTAAAGTGGCAACTGGTTTACTCTCACCTTCATTAGTACGCTCAAAATATGGTTTTAACATATTAATGTGACACACTCTATTTTGTTTACGCCGACCTGGAGTTTTTAAAATATAATTCAAATCATTGATTTTACTGTCGATTGTATAAGGACCACAGTATTTAGCCTGTAAAGGATGCCCAGGGACTGGCAAAAATACAAGTACCTTTTCACCAGGCTCAAAAACTCTGTCCCTGGCATCTTTATCATACCATATTTTCATCTTATTCTGTACAGTTTTTAAGTTTTTCTGAGAAATTTGACAAGCAGTATACAATTTTTCTTTAAATCTAGATACATAGTCTAGAAGATTCAAGTCAGTGTGTTCAGTAAGCCATTTTTTCTTAACCAATTTCAAAGGTCCCCTTACAGTATGACCAAACACCAACAACTCAAAGGGGCTAAAACCAAGGGATTCTTGAACAGCCTCTCGGACTGCAAAAAGTAGAAAGTGAACACCATTATCCCAGTCCTGTCAAATTGAAGACAAAAAGTTCTAATTATGTTTTTCAATGTTTGATGAAAACGTTCTAAGGCACCTTGAGATTCTGGATGATAAGCACTTGATCTATACTGAGCAATCCCTAACTGATAAACGAGCTGCTGAAATAAACCTGACATAAAATTTGAACCCTGGTCGGACTGTATAGACTTAGGACAAATGTAGGAAGTCCGACTAATGTGCAAAATTTGATAAGAGCGTTGACAATAGTTGGTGTCTTGATATTCCTTAAGGGAATAGCCTCAGGAAAGCGAGTGGATGTACACATGATTGTCCGTAAATTAGCATTTCCAGTCTTGGTCTTCGGTAAAGGTCCAACGCAATCAATAAGTACTCGGCTGAAAGGTTATTTTGTACATATAGGTATATAAACAACACGTTAACACTTTGTCACCCACTTAAAAATGAAACTCATTGTTCGTACTTCTGATGTGGTGTTCAATTATGTGGAGACGGTACACTTTACAATTTGTAATCAATTTGAATATCAAGCTTGTATTTTAATAATGAAATCTTGTATATATATATGTGTAAGACTCGAAGATGCGATGGGGACGCTGAAGTGCGACGGTAATGCCGAACTGCGATGGCCACGCCAGAATGCGATGGTTTCAGTCAGCCTAACACGCTGAAGCGCCATGGTCGCAAAAATTACGCCGAAGTGCGATGGTGGTTTGTAATCCAAGAGTGTACTAGTATAAATTGGACAAACATTGATCAAAATCAATTAATGCATATTATCGGATACTTTTTAAATAGTTTTCCCTATTTGAATATACATTACTCTCCAGTGAATTTTAACAGCGACGTATATACGTGGTTAAAGTCTCTGGTTTTAAGATCTACGGAAAGGGAAAATATTCATGTTAGTACTGGTAAGGGTTTATTCATGATATATACATTAACTGAGGAGTTTCCTCAAATTGAATTAATAAACTAGTTGATGATGTTTGAAATGGGTACATAATATCCAATAATCCCTAGGATCATAGTTCGCTATTTCCCTTAATAGCTCAAGAACTGATAATTTTCAGGTAAGTTTTATTTCCTTTCGGAACCACTTGCAAATAGTTTCGCTTACATGTAAAACTTGTCTTAATTTCAGCACATATGTACCAAATAATGTCGACAGCACTATTTGCACACGTAATATATCTGAAACACAGTGATTGCCGAGAACCGTTAATGATATATATATATAAAAAATGGATAAATTTCAAGATTACCGTATCGAACATTAGTGTTTGAATTGAACTAAAGTATATGTTGCATTTTAGTTTGTTGCTTCAAATTGTCTTTTTAAGCATACATGTATCGTGTATCGGGCCGAATGTGTATCCAGAAATTGACAAAAATACCGGAAAATAACAACTCGTCCAATCAATGAAATGAAAAGCTTATTTTACTAACATTAAACATTTCATATCAGCGAATGCAAAAGAACAAATCCATGCACTCAAGTAATCGCTCATCAACGTTAACACTAGCAAATACGTGTAACGTATGTTGATCAGCTTATCAAAATCAAAACGTAGTTCTATATATAGTTTTACCTTAACGCAAAAAAATCTTTCAGGCAGGAAATATAGGTTATGGTGACCCTAGCTATATATACTAACCAAGTATGATTGACGTGCCATGTATTGTATATAAGGAATGGATCTTAACGCTATAATTAACTAAGATCGTGACGGACGTACGTATTGAAAAGGTTTTACAATGTATCTATATATGTCCCTTTCACTTCGTGATCGGGGCATGAAAATAATATGTTTTTTATGGACTTTTATATATCATTCTGAAAATTGCTTCACAATCTGTAACAAGGACACAGTTAAGTTCAGTTAAGCGGGGCATCCAATCGCCCAGTAGTAGGATGAACCAAGTACATTGTGCGTCACGAATGCGTGTTCCATAAGTCCTATAAGATTAGTATCAAACCCTCTACTAGTGCGAGTGTAGTCCAAATAATTATGACGTCTTGAAAGGCTATTTTATTTTTTTGCTTTGACGCCTTACTGCGACAGTTAGGCGTCAAAGCAAAAAAATAAAATAGCCTTTAAGACGTCATAATTATTCGACAGTAAGGCGTCAAAGCAAAAAAATAAAATAGCCTTTCAAGACGTCATAATTATTTGGACTAGTGCGAGTGTGGCCCTTGTAGCCCCCTCCCCCCAGAAGACATACTCTAAGCAAAATCTACGAACGTTTTTGGGGTGCTGCTTTCCTCTTATAAAGATCTATCATTTTATCGTCTCATTCGACAGACTTGCATCGTTTTCCCGAGACACAAAATAGGAGAAGGACTGAAAAGATTCTTTAAAGACAATGCAAAAAGGAGAAGAATATGAATGGTCCATACCTTGTAAGATTGGGTTCAGAATCAGTGGTTTCTTTTCCAGATGGAAACTTTCCTCTGTGCTGATGGTGAATACTTTGGTCCCATCTTTCCCTTTCTCTATCCTTCCGACTGTTATGGAGATGGTGTCCCCCAAACCTTTTTTCGCCGCTGCCTCATTAAGCCCACAAGTATTACGTATTCTTTTAATCATATGATTCAGCGGTTGGTCAAGGTCAACCTCTACCCGTTGCCTTTCTTTTGCTAAAGGCGGTTCACTACTATCACTACTGTTATAAAAGTAAATAATGCATTCACCAATGACATTCTCATGAATCTGTTTTGAATTTTCCTCCATTTCAACTTATTGATAGGGTTATTTAAGTACTTATAGGCTATTAATGACGAGAGCAATTAATTTACTGGGAACCAGTTCATTAATACATAATTTAAAACAATATCCGGGCTGACTTTGAATTAGTCCCGGTTTACTTTTTAATCAAATGCAGGACAAGCACGAGAAATTAAGAGTACCGACACGAAACACGGAAAATAAATAAGGGGAAACACGAAGCACGCACATCGAACCAAACACGAAAAAACGAGAAATAAAACGTCAAAACACGAAAACACGTGAAATAAAAAGGCCGAAAACGTTGCACGAAAGTAACCCTTTACCACCCTCAATTATGGTTCCAATAGATTGTATTCCATCGATCGATAAATTACCCATGATGCTTTGCGCCTGCAGCCATCTTGTAGGTCAAAACAAATGCAGCGCGAAATGTAAAAAATGTCAACAAACGCAAAGGAAAACGCCAAACTTTCAGACGTCAAGGAGAAATCAACTTATCGGGATACCTTAGACACCATCACCAAAGCCAGGTATGTGGATAAATTGAAAGGGGTAGACGGGAAAGATCCGTATGAATTGGATAAGGCAGAATGGAATGCTGACATGTCAGAATGTCTCAAGATGACCTATCCAGATATCGTAAATTATCTTGTTTATACCCAGAGTGCATACACCCTAGCTGCGTTGAAGGCTTACAAGTCATTACAAGCTTATACTTACTTTTTAAGTGGTTTTGTCCAAGACATCGGACACAAGCTGGTGAATGGGAAAAGTATTTTCTTGGGGAAAGTGAAACATTCTCAGCGAATGTCTGATCCGAGCTTGAAACCCTGGTTAATTGTAGAAAGCGATGGATCTGTGACCACTGCTCATTGTGATTGCATGGCTGGCATAGGAGAAGTTTGCTCGCACGTTGGAGCCCTGTTGTTTTCTATTGAAGCATCTGTAAAGATACGAAATAGTAAGACGGTTACAGAGGAAAAGGCCTACTGGATGTTGCCAAATGCAGTGAATAAAGTGAATTTAAGAGTGTGCGTGATATTGACTTTACATCTGCCAAAACCAAGAAAAAGAAGCTGGATGGAGCCATTGCAGAATCTTCTGAAACCATTGATGGACCAAGGCAACGTAAGTTACCAACTGTGCAAGAGCCCACTTCAGAGGAACTGACCATTTTTTATTCCAATTTGAGCAGAACTGGTACAAAACCTGTAATACTGTCACTTGTACCACAGTTTGCCAAGTCTTACAGACCAAAAGCTTTAGATAACAAATATCCTAATGTCCTATCTGAACTTTATAGTGAAGACTAAGGCTCCCTAAATTGTCAGGAACTTTTAAAAAGGTGTGAGGATGTCTTTGAAAGTATCAAGGTCACTGCGGAGGAAGCTCTGAACTGTGAAAAGGTAACTCGAGAACAAGCTAACAGCAAACAGTGGTTCAACTTTAGAGTTGGAAGGTTCCCGTACGAAATAATAAAGCGTATTACGCCTGGAAATCTGGCGTAAACCAGGCGTAACTGTGATTTTTAAACAAAAACCAGGCGTAAAGGAGCTGGACACGTAAATCTTAAGTAGTGACGGGCGTAAACTCAAACATACCATGCGTAACTGTGCTTTTGAATCAAAAACCAGGCGTAAAGGAACAGGACACGTAATCCCGAGTTGTGATGGGCGTACAACCATTTACAAACCTGGCGTAAATTCAAATGTACCAGGCGTAAATTGTTTGGGGGGGGGGGCGTAAATATCCAGACTTTTACCCAGAATGCTCTATTATTTAAAGAATCATGGGGAAAATATTTCAAAATTTGGCTCTCAGTTGGCATGGAGGGAGTGGAAATGCAGGCTGCATGTTATAAACAATTTTCATGTGATAAATTTGGTTCTTGCTCCTTACAAGAATTAAAATTGGATTATTAACAAAAAGAACAACAAAACTGTGTTAAAAAAAACGTTTTATAATTTATTGAATGATTTCCAATGCAAATAATGTCATTATTTACTGTCTGAGTAATCACAATTCAATTTAAAAATTGCAACATTCATGTTAAGTTACTTTTTCATATTGTTTTCTTTTCCCTAATTTATAAAGAATAACATTTTTCCTATGATAATTATGGTGTAAACAATGTTTAATTAAAATATAAATTAGATAATAGATTATACATTGTAAATATTAAATAATCTCAAATTTAATTATATCACAGGCACTAGCAGAAATTTAGTAACATAAGATATACGTTTGTCATTCTATGTCATTAGACACAGAAATTTTAAAGATCATTCAGTGCTTATATATTTTGTTTCAATTACACAAAATACACAGCAAGTTGTGTACATCCACTAACTCTTTGTTTTGTATCTAAACATAGATTTACGCCTGGTTTTGCAATTGACCCATTTTACGCCTGGATTACGCCTAAATTGACGCCTGGTTTACTCCATTTCTTTAGACATTGGGATGACGCCTGGTTGCTAAAGAATTTTACGCCTGGATTCCGTGTGATAACCAGGCGTCACACTGTACAGGTTAACAACTTCTCGTGCTAAGCGTATATGTAGATCCTCACCCTAAAACCCATCAAAAAGTCTCATTAAAGAAATTAGCTACCCAAATGCAAAGGTTTTTACCTCTAAACAGACACAATGGGGATGTGACCATGAGAAGAATGCAAAGGTTCAGTACATTAAGAAAATGTCTGGGGAACATACAAACTTTCATTGGCATGACAGTGGATTTATTATAAATCCTACCTATCCATTTATGGGAGCCAGTCCAGATGGTAAAGCAACATGTGATTGTTGTTAAGATATACTGGTTGAAATCAAGTGCCCTTACTGTCAAAGAAATGATGAAATAAGTGGTTCAGTTGACTGTCTTCAAGATGTGAACGGACAATTGCACTTAAATAAAGATCACAGCTACTACTACCAGGTACATGTCAGCTTCTGACAGAAGAAATTAAGTCATGTGATTTTATTGTATGGACTTCAAAGGACTTTTTTGTTGAAAAGATACAGTTTGATGAAACCTTCTGTCAGGATATGGTAGACCACTGCAAACTTTTCTTCTAGAAAGCTGTCCTGCCAGAACTTGTTGGGAAGTTATATTGCAGACCCTTACAAGAACAAACAGTCCAACAGAATGGTGCCTCCAGTACAACTGATGTAACTCTACATGCTGAGGATACTACTAAGCAAGACAAATTAATTATTTGTGTATGCAGAGCAGTGTACAATGAAGACTCAGGTAATGTGATAGGTTGCGACAATGAGAACTGTCTGGCTCCATTTTAAATGTGCAGGAATAAGGCGGGTACCAAAAGGTCAATGGTTTTTGTAAATCATGTAGAAAATAACAGCTTGACAAGACTTGAAATCATGTAACCAGTTGAATATTTTTTATAAGAAAACAGACATGAAAAGAATAAAAAAACCGTCTGCCAGGCAGCCTGGTGAGCTCTAATAGGGCGAAACGGTTAAGTATATAAACACAGATAAATAAACAGGGGTCCGACATATACTATAAAATAACAATCCAAAGATAGTAATATTAGATATAGTAAATTTATACTATGCTGTATACGACGCATTTCAAGGAGTTACCTCTCATCAGCAGCATTAAAACCGAAACATTTGAAAGACCAACAACCAAACTTATATTAAACAAGAAGTACTCAACCAAAAATACCGAAATAGAAAGCCAAATTTCAGCTAAGGAGATCTACCATGTGCAATACAAGGAATGAACCCTTAGTATTTCTATTATTTTTGAATTTTGCTAAATACTGGTAATTTCTGTAACAAATCAATGAATAATCATGTAAAACAAGTCTGACGACTGGGTTGGCGAATACCCTCGGGGATCTAGGGTCAACCAGCAGAGGCATCATCCCAGGAGTTTCAAAATAACAATTCAAAGATAGTAATATTAGATATAGTAAATTTATACTATGCTGTATACGACGCATTTCAAGGAGTTACCTCTCATCAGCAGCATTAAAACCGAAACATTTGGAAGACCAAAAACCAAACTTATATTAAACAAGAAGTACTCAACCAAAAATACCGAAATAGGAAGCCAAATTTTTTCTTTTTTTTTCTTCAAAAAGAGGGTGAATTTTTTTAACTATATACTAAATACAAGACAAATTTTTATAAAAAGTTCACACAGCATTTAATTCCATTCTAGGTATTGCAATAGAATAAGGATGCAATTTATCACTGTTTTTTTTTTATAAAAAAGAAAAAAATCCAAAAAAAATCATAGTATGTGTCAGACCCATGTGTATAAATATATTAAATTAACTAGAAATTATTTGTGAATATGGATTGTTGTTTCATTGGTATTTATTCCAACAATAGTATGCAATCTGTGGAATGAGGAAAAACAAAATCAATTAAATCTTAATACATACATTTATTGGGATGGTGTTTCATTAATGCATACCCCATATCCTTTCCATTTCATATGTAGGGTGTTTTTTCTCAATAATTCAGACATAGATATTCAAGAAACATCTTACATGTACATTTGTAATACCCCATTAAGTCATATCATCCAAATAAGGTGTCTTATTACACTGAGTGTGGTGAAATACCAGGATTTCCAAGTGGAATGAAATCTGATTATTTACCCAGTGAAATCCCCAATCATATTTCACTCTAGGAAGTGACCTAACAATTGCCGTCGCCAACAATGTGCTATACAATCGTCGACGTGTAGTAATATAAAAACCATAATCCCTTGTATTTTCTCGTTAAATCTTCTAAATATATGAAATATTTCAATGTAATAAACAGAATAACTAATCTTGAAATTCGAATACTAAAGATCTACAACTTGTGACTGAAAAACACTAATAATTCACTAATTGTCTTGTTCGGTAACTCTTCGTAGATTTTTAGGTATTTTCATTTCAAGCCAGGTGAGCTAAAATGGTTTATAAAGGCATATGGTTTATACCACAGGTGCACCATATAATTTTCATTTTTAATTAGAATAGGTCTGGTTAGCAGAAATTTTGGTGGACATATGACCATACATATAAACCGTTTCGCCCTGTAAGAGCTCATCAGGTTACCTAGTAGGTAACGACGGTTTGTTTTACATAGTTTTTTTCCTTTTTTTTTTTTTTTAGAAAAGTTTAACTATTTACATAGCCCATTTATTTGTCAATCAAACGGTACTACAGAGTCACAAAGATTTGTTAAAGAACAGCATACAGAGGCAATCTTGTCAATTTTTCACTCTGACAGTGGAGGTAATCCATAGATATGACACTCTGTAAAATGGTATATTTATTCCTGACAAGTCCTATGACACGTTCTACATGAATTCGTGAGTGGGCAATTTTACGTGTGGGCTCTAACTTTAAAGGTGACAATTGCTTCTTCCCTCTTGTAAATGGAGGATTTTTTACCACTGCAGAACATAATCCAACACTCTCAGATATATATGTCAAAACCCCGATCAGCCAATATAATGTCTCCTGGTAAAAGTTTGGACAAAGGCCCACATTTTTCAGTCAAATGCTTATCAGAAACACGCCAACCATATCCAGAGGATAGAAAGGAAACAGCTCATTGTGGGGTAATTCCAATTAGATATTTTACCGTATTGTGGTGTTTGTAATTACTCCATGTTTCGGCACGAGCTAACAGATTTGAGGGTCTAAACAGTCTATTATTATAAAGACCTTTACACCAAAATATTTGCGAAACTCCATCGGCATGGACATTTGAAGCTCTTCTCTCTCTGGCCATAATATCAGACATTTCATGCGAACATATATGGATCATATCAAGAAGTATCTGGGACTCACTTTAAACCGATAACCCAAGTCTTGAATTCCAAGGTTTAGCCTTAGTTTCATCCAAACCAACACAAGTTTCTGGAATTTTGACAATGCACTTCTTGATGTTTGAGTTATACAAGGCTCAAGGAAATGATATAAAGCCATGAGTAAAATCACACCCCACTTTCTGTCATTAAATCATAAATTGAGACCAGTATACTAAAATTTTCATTATTAAGTAAGTTTTATAACATAGTCCAGTGTAATGCTTGACCTTTTCATCTTCTTTGAAAGTATCTGGACAGATGTCACAAGTGCCAGCATTAAGTTTCTCTTTCAAAGATGCATTCTCCAGTTTAAGCCTTTTGATCTCCTGTTCATGATCACCTTCAGGCTGTGATTCATTCACAAGTGTTGCCATTAACTTAAATGTACAATTTATGTCATTAGAAATGTTATCGGACGAGTTTTCAACTTCGGATGTAAACAATTCAGACACTGTGAAAAAAGCCTCTTCATCCTCATCATTTCCAGCAATTTGCAGTTGTAGAAGAGCTTCTGCAGCATGAAACTGTACTTTTTTCTCCTTCCTAGACTGTGTCCTTTCATATCGCTTCTTGGATGATTCCGGTGTGGTCATTTCATGAGGACCGAGTTTCAATGAAGGTGCCCAATCTGGACTTGTTTTGTCAAAGAGGTCAGCTTTCATTCCTGAAACAATAAATAAATAAAATATATATTAAATTTATTAAAGTAAAAAATTAAATCATTCATTTATTTTAATAAGACAATTTTCACAATAAAAAGAACATTCTTCAATTTTTCTGTACCTATCGCTTGTGGTTAGACTCTGAGAAGGAGAAATAATCTCAACTTGAAGTGGTATCTCTACTGTACAATTTTCAGTTAATTCCTAAAATAATGAAGAAGAAAAAGAAGAAGAAGAAGAAGAAGAAGAAGATTTTTTATTAGCCAATTAATGGGCCCATGGAGGGCATAGTTACAGTACAAAACAAATATGATTGAGTTACATATATAAAACAAACATGTATGACAAATGTATGGTATGTAATATAACCATGTAAATGTTGTTTAAGTTAACAACTACAAACAAGTGAATTGTATAAGTATAATAACAATACCAGTTTCTTGTCAACATCAACACCGACGTTTTAAAAGTCATGACAAATAAACTCATCTTTTTGAGAAAAGTGTCCTGTCATCAAGAAAGCCTAAGAATTTTAGTTTCAAACATATAAATATATAGGTCAATAACCTACCTGTAATAAAATGTTCTGAACATACTTTGTAATGTCGCTTTGTTGGGTCTGGGTCAAAGTTTGCCCAATTGATGCGTGCCAACCATAGCCTTCGCCGTTCAGTTGTCAACTCGTCTGTCTGATTTCCTTGGTGTTTTACTATCTTTGGAATGTCGAAAAACTTAAAAGCATGTTCCCCGTCTGTCGATCGGTTTGTACATCCGTACACAACACACGTATTAACCATTGCTACACTTTTTAACCTACTCAGATTACACTTGTTGATTCGCTCTACTTGCCCTACAAGATGGCGTTACGCGTAATGCATAATGGGTAATTTAGCGTACGGAAAACCATCTATACCTTAAAACCATTTAAAGACACTCTTTTTAACTTTTTAACTATTGACAAAATAAGAAAGAAGTAAAGTCCATGGAATAAAAATCCAAAGACAATGCATATTTTCGAGATGAGCAAATATTATATATAAAATGTCCTATAGGTTTTTCAAATCATATCCTATATTAATTTCATAACACCAATGTCAGCACGAGAGCTCAAGAGCTGATCCGGGCCGAGGGTTCAATACTGGATATGATATAAAAAACTTCGTTTCATATTCTTTTTATCAGTATAAATTTTACATTTATTTTAGTTCGCGACATGGGTTTCTCAGCAGAATGATACAGATATCCTCCCGCTCTGATAATATGGTTCTAAAAGTTTCACATATATACATAGGTATATACAGAAATATTTTATTTCTTTGTAAATATATGACTAAAAGGTTTAATAACAACAACAAGACAGCACAGAAAAAATGTTGGTTTGTAAATTGTATCAATGTTTCCACAGAACAAGCCCCAAAATAAATTTAAAGCCTAGAAATCACACGAAATACGTATAGCTCTCAATGTCCTTGTCAAAACGCCGAGTAAGCAAATAAAATTTCGATGCCACGTACATGTAACACATGTTAGACGGCACGCGATTTGATCATTTGAAATATACATGTACAAGTTTAATGAATATAAATATTAAAGTAAGAGTGAATGATTATAAAACAGTTCATTTGCTGCATACAATAACATTCGTGTTACAGAGTAAAACGATGCATTCATTTTCACTTTGTCTGCTTTTGGGACTGATGTCACCATTCGTGAAAGGTTCTTGTCCCAATATTAGTAAGTTTTAGAGTCATTTATGAGCACTCTTTCCAAAGCAAATATGTTATACAGTCCATGTCAAAGGTTGTGCCTCAATATTATTACTTTAATAATTAATTGTTGTAAAATCGTTTATGTTCAGTTTTGAATAAAACATTTGAACCATTTGGCAACACCGCTTGCAAAATTAGTTGCCAATTTACAACTTAAACGTCGCGATTTTAACTATAATTAAGGTACAAGTATATATTTTACATTATTACCGTCTGACAGACCAGACTCATGCTAATCTGATATAGTGATATTAAACAACGCAATTTTTTTGGTATTTTCTTTGCGGTGAACATAGAATTCTGTTGTGACAGTCACTGATCCAGAATTCATATATTATTATAAACATTGTTTTATATATGAAAAATCCATCAAAACATTTAATTATTATTTATTTGTGGTTGGTTGCTTCATATATTTCATAATCAGGATATCTGAAAAATGTGATACTTTATCTTAGTTTGTGAACTGATGGATGTTATGGTCAAAGCAAAATGCCAGAATTCCGGCTTGAAATCAGGTAAGACAACAATTTTATTTTTTTTTAATTATGATATAATACTAGTATCTGCCAAGGAGAAGTTGAAAGATCTATTCCATCGATGCCTTCAAAATAAAAATGGCAACAACAGATACACATACCTTGTCATTGGTAGAGATAAATCATACTTTGTTAAAAACCACTCTAAATCTAACGAAAAATATACATAGGACGAAATGTTCTGATGATTGAATTTTTGATTGACAACATATTTGTTCAATTTGGTGGACGTGTTTTCCAACAGACATTTGGCATTCCTATGGGTACTAATTGTGCGCCACTACTGGCCGACTTGTTCCTTTACTCATATGAGGCAGACTTCCTTGACGGGCTTCTTAAGGAAAAACAGAAGTTAGCCCGTACCATTAATTTCAGCTTCCGCTACATAGATGATGTTTTATCACTCAACAATTCACGTTTTGGGAATTTCTTACATCTCATCTATCCCAATGAGCTCGAAATTAAGGATACCACAGACACTGCCAAGGTACAATGATAAAGAGGGGGGCTTATAGTGTTCTTTTGATACATTTGAAATTCACCAAAAGGCTGACGATCGTTATTTATTAATAAATTAATAAATAGTGTGACAAAAAGATGGTATTAAATATATTATCTTATTTTTTAGATCCTGTAGTGAAACCTGCATTCTTTGCAACCTTGACAAGACATTTAAATTTGGGAAAGAATACGGTCGTTAATTTTGAAACCGTGAAGACGAATATTATGAATGGCTACGATGGCAGTACCGGTGTGTTTACAGCACCCAAGTCTGGTGTATACGAGTTTGCTGCAAATTTCATTTCTCATGGTGACAATTGGTTGGAGCTCAATTTGATGAAAAATGGCGTTTTTATTGTCAAAGGGCACTCAGCAAAGGCCCATGGTACTGCAGGTTCATTTCAGGCCATTCTACAACTGAAGAAAGGTGACAGAGTCTACATTCGACATCCCCGTAGTAGCGGAAGCATGAATGGAGATCAGTATTGTATGTTCTCCGGTCATTTAGTGTGAAGTAAAATAAAATATAACATTTGTTTTTTTGTCATGTTTGCTTTAGTAATTTAGGTACATAAATTCTATTTCATGTATTTACCTATTTCTTTAATTCTCACAAGAATTAACTCACAAGCATTAAGTCTTTGATTAAATTTTGCTTCTTTTAGTAATACAAGTATACTTGTTTCATTTGTTTGCCATGTTCAATTCCGATGACTTTGTCCTTTCCTTTAGATTTCGAATTGACTGTTTTGTTGTTTCGGTTCGGTAATCTTTTTTTTTTCATGCGTGGAAGGGATTTTTCAAAATTTGAGTACATGTGAAGATGAAAATATGACACCTGTGAAGATGGCACAGTTAATAGTCATGTACACTGAAAAGCTTTGTCGTGTTTTGTTCTCATTGTGATATTGTCGGACCAATTACGACCGTATTTGTTGGATTTCATAGTGAAATTTGTTGAGACTACACCGGTATATAAGATGAGGAAAAGTAATAAAATCGCTGCATGTAAGAAACTTCGTGTCTTGAATCCAATAATAAGTGTACTCACAATGTCCCTTCTTTTTAGATTTGAAAATTTAAGGTAATTCCGTTGATAACCTTAAAAATCTCAAACTATGTTTGGCTTTGATCAATATTTATTGACAAACTAACCCCCCTTTAAAAATAAACCCTTTCTAACTTTAAAATTTCACGAGGTTATATAACGAGTAAGCATTTAAACCATCCCCCACCCCACCCAATCTTAATTTTATGACATAATTTTGTGAAAAAAATGACAAACTTATCAAGATAAAAATTCGTTTAGATTGAATACTACAAATATTCCAATAATAAATATCGAATATGCGTACATTCATCCTGCAAAATAAATATTTTGTAGCTGGAAAAAGAGTAGAAGGTATCCGGAAAACCATTTACCTCCAATGACAATTTCACCAAGAAAATTGTAAAATCCAACAACCTTTCAATTTTGTGAAAAATTTGATGAAAATGGAACTTATTAGAGCTTCAATAAGTGTACTATCAACCTGCACATAAAACACGTTCCAGTTCATAAAATAAAGGAATATTTATTCGGACAAATCATATCGGATTGGCAGACGGGAGGACCAAACAATTTGCCCCCAGGCGTTTTCTCCGGGGAAAAAGAAAACACCAATCTACCTTCCCTATTTTCAAACCTACATGTCATGTAATAGAAAACAGTTATATTTTTTTGTTGGACTTATACAATACAAATTATTTTATTCCAGAATTTTTTAAATAAAATGAATACATTGAAGTACACGTACAGAAAGACATAACACAAAAGGTTCTCGTACCACCGTATTAAAACAAACATTGGAAATATCCGGTAGTTCCTTAAATTCATTCAGTAGTTCTTTTAAAAGCACCCTACTTTGACCTATAATATTAGACCTATACAGTCTTCTATCAATTTTGGGAAGCCATAGAGTTTTTCCAGGTTGTAATTGATTAGTAATTGTGTAATTCAAGTTTAAGTTCGATTACCAGATTAATTTGTGATTTATTTACAAAATACTTTTTAAAATATGTTTAAGAAAATTTATATTCTAATTCGCTGAGCTCAAACGAATATAAAGTATTTACCAAATAAAACTCTAACACATAAATATGGGAAGTGTGCCTACTCGTGTAACATCTTTTTTATTTTAATACTTTTGAAATAAATATATTTTCTACAGAAATGTCTTGTAATTATACTCGTCATCCATCCAACAGTCCAATCATGGCCTTCATACATTACGAACTACAAAATAGAATCAGTATTGGATGGGTTGGTGTTAAACTAAACACATAAACGTCATTACAAACTGCTGCTACATAAACTGATGGGCAACTTCGATTGAACTTCATTGTCGTAGCAACCGCCTAAATACTACTAATGTACGTACCGCACGGACTACATGTACTTCATCTACCATAAAAGCCGCCTGCGTACAATCACAGCCAATCGTATTTTACATAAACACTGACCATGTGCTTACGGTAAACTTTCACACGTTTTCATACTACCCATAAACACTTGAACACCTTGTATGTGTTCCTGTTTCTTTTATAAATTCATGTAGATGTTTCCATGTACATTGAAAATGGTCATTCGCAAATAAATTGTAAAGAAATAATAGCCTTTCGATTTAACCTTACTGGTTTTACACACATTGGTACATGTACGTACATGTGATAAAATGTGTAGAATAAATTAATCAAAGCGGTAAAATGTGTTTTCGTACGGGTCTTCTATGATACATTCAAAAACCGCCGATTCTAAATCTGCGAAAGGTTTTCTACATTAGATTCCACAAGAATTTAATTATGATATATATGCCATTATGCCCTGTTACGGTTTTAATTTATTGAGCTGTTTGTTATAGTATTAATATTGAGATATTTATTATATATCTCAAAGGAGTAGGCCGAAATGGCGCCACAGGGGCCGCTCTCGCACCCGCCAAGTGGAGAGGGGTTAGTATAAGTATTATATATACCACGCTATTTACGAGATAACATATTTAAACGACGAATCCGCAGGATGAGTTCGTTTAAATATGTTAATGAATAAGGCGTGGTGTATATGTTTTGTAACATTATTCAAAAGTGGCCTGATGATTTTTTATCCAATAAAAAAACCAGTGGAAGTGTCGTTCTATCCTGCTGCTTAGCACGCGCACGAGAAAATCGATCCAGGCAATTTTTTAAATCATGGTTTAACATAAAAAATATATCAGATTAAACCATAGTCCAAGCTCCGCCTATCTACATGAAGTTGCAAGAACAAAGTACGTCATGATTCTTTTTAATGGAATGACATTTCAATTTCTATATTAAACCATGGTTTTTCAGAAACCTAACTTTTAAGCAGATTATCACGTAAAGACTTCAAAGGAAAAATGCCGTATTGTATTACAAGTCGGTATAACTTGTTTTCCCAATCCACTATAAATAAATAAGTTAAAACTAAAATACCGTTTCAATAATTTTCAGCAAATCAATACCTCGAATAATACAATCCATCTCCGCATCCGATTTTCTCCTTCTGTGGAGGACTGTAAGTGAGAGGAATTCAGTATCATGACTGGATTATTCGGGTTAGCAAATCGATTGGTAAATTAAAGAGTACGACGTATGACGTATGAACCGGCACAGTGTATAAACGGAAGTGTTCGTTCGTTTGAAATATGTTTGTACGTCATTTGTGCAAAATAGAATAAAAAAATGAGTATGTGCGGTCATTTTAAGCAACTTTTTTTACTTTAAAATGACCGTACAAACTCACATATTTCAAATGAAAGAACACTTCCGTTTATACACTGTGACTGGGTTGACTAAGGAGATGTAATTTCCGATGAAAATAGTAATGAAAAAATATTTAAATTTGTACCACATTGTACGACATATACTGGCTTGAGACAGTTAACGCTTTCTCGGAATGTAAGAGTTTTTAACCCAAACCAGGTTACAGATGGTGCACACGGATGGTGCATGGCGAATACTGACACTTAAACCTGTGAATGGATTTCAATGAAGACTTCAGACATTCTCAAATATACATTAGAGATGTGCACCCCCTACTTCAAATTAAAAAAATATTTCCATTTTTGGGAGTTTCACACATGAGGGGTACCTATCTCTTATCCGCAACTTCTCCTGAACCTGTTTATGGATTTCAGTGAAAAAATCAGGCATATATATATATATATATATATATATATATATATATATATATATATGTGTGTATGTGTGTGTGTGTGTGTGTGTACCTCCTACTTTATATTCAAATATCTTAATTTTTGGGGGAAAATTTTTTTGTGTCTTTCAGCAACAGACGTGACGAACAGATATCGTTTATCGGATTATTAGCAGAATGTTTGATAAATTAAAAATTTGTATAACAACTCAAACGAATACACAATAAAACCTAAAATCGATGATTTTAAATAATTTAAATAATTACAAAAAATTACCAGTGTTAAATTAACGTCAGGTCAAGGGATTATGAACATTCATAATACAATTTATGTTAAATTAATAGTGCTAAGGACAAATAGCTAGGCTAAGTAATCACGGTGATGATCCCACACAATGCTGCTTGAATTGAAGCAAGAAGAAAGTTTAGAAAATTTATTTCTTTTTGGATTAATTATCTCAAGAATCTTTTATCTATTCTTAAGAATTTTTTCTGTATCGTATACGTAGCAGGAAAGCGAACATATATTATACCACCTATACACATATAATAACCAACTGCGATGCAGCAGATGCACGTTGTTATAAAATGTGCATCTCGATGACAAAAAAAAAAAAAAAATAAAAAATGAAATATAGCACCAAACGAAAAGAAGAAACATGACAAAAACTGCTTGAGATAAAAACAAACGCCAAAGCCACCAAATATATTTAAAGACAGACAAGTGCAACAAGATGGAAAAGCAACTCCTTATCGGTATTTAATGTTTGAATATCTAGTCAAAATAGACATGATATCATATAAACACCGAACTATTCTCAAAACAACCGCTTCAGAGACATAGACAGGAAAGGGGACATATAGGGTAGATTTCGATCAAACGTAGAATCCGAAAAGTGCTACCATCAACAAGAAATATTCAAACATGTGCTCTTAAAAGTTGAAAAGAACTTCAACTGAAACTATAAAATAATTAAAGGTAGATATGGATCATAATACGAATTGAACGTAAAGTTTATTTCTATGATCGAAAATAAAATGAAAGAAAAGTTTAAAACAGGAATTATGTAGATATTATCTTTCCAAAGTTGATCTGCGCGGCGTCTATGAAAATAATTTTATTATTTCCGAGTTTTCACGAAGTTTGCCGATGATTATACAGATCACTAGTTCAATTATGGTTCAGATACCTTAAAACTATTTAAAACACGATTTAATTTATCTATTAACAAAATAAGAAAGAAGTTAAGTCAATAAAATAAAAATTCAACCTCAATGAAAAGGACAAGGTGTGAATTGGCCTGATATTTGGCCCTTTAAATTCCAAAATCAAAAATTATTGAGAAACTTACTCACAGTTATAAAATGTTGCATTTTAAGAAACATGTTTTGTTTTTAACAACAAATTTCTCTATTCGCGGCAATATGGTGTAAAAAATGGCTACTTTTGAAGAAATCAATGAAAAAGACAAAATTTCACCCATTTGTGGACCGTTGAATTACAATTTTGATATGAGCAACATCCTTGCACCCAAAATACATTTCACTGAAATGTGTCTTTATGTAAGACAAGCGTTACATTAAAAAAAATCTTTTTGGGCGAGGCTATTTCTCATAGTTGTTTTAACCAAAATCTACTGTGAAAACACCCAAAAAGTCAATTTTCTTCAAATCCTTGATGTAGCAGACGTTCATGACATCGCTGTTGCATAATGGGAAGGATTTTTTTTATAGAATTATTGTTAGATTATGTAAGTTAGATCATTATCGATAAAAATGATAGAAATTTGAATCGGAAACTTAATTTTAATATTCTCATGTCAGATTGGGCCAAATAAAGACTAAATAAAATGTATAACAAAATACCGAAAAAAATTTGATGCACTGTATGGCCATTTCGTTGACTGAAATCATACATCTCCTTTTCGATATGAGCAACGTGACAAAGGACAAATATTACATAAAAATTGTCCTATATAGGTTTTTTCATATCATATCCTATATTACTATAACACCAATGTCAGCACGAGAGCTCGAGGGCTGATACGGGTCGAGGGGTAAATACTGGATATGATATTGTAACGAAAACTCAATTCTGTATCGAGAAGAAAGTCTTTGTGTTACTAGAAACGAGATCCGTGACGTTGTATCGCGTAGCTGTAAGGAAACACTAACAAAGAATTGCAAGTTATACATGGTTTAATAGTTTATTTACAATATGGCCATCACAAAATATATATTTGCAAATATACCCATGTTTTACAGTAACTTATAGATGGTTACATGGAGGTTATCTGGGGGTATGTCTTCTTGTGGCAAAATGGAATGCTGTGATGTCAGCAAACACCTGTGGCATTTGAACCAAGGTACTCTGTTAGCAACCATATCTGCTGGTAACAGATTTTGTACCTTTTATCAGGTCATCAACCACAAACTATGGTGAAGTCTTTACCATGCCACTTAACCAACCGTACTTTATGGTGGAGTGCTAAATGGTAATTCTTTGACCACCACTAATAGTTCATAATGGTAACTATAATGGTTATTTACCATTAAAGGTGTTTATCCATTCTGGCATCTAAACAGCGTGCCTAACACCCCAGAATAACCCAGATTATGACCAAAACATTTCCTTATATACTGTCTAAAGCAGGTAAATCATGTGACTGAACAGGTGTTAAGTTTCATGCCTGACTGCACTTTAACTATAATTAATGATTAAATCAATACCTATGTGAAACATACAAACAAATAATAGTCAAATACAAATAATGATTTAAATAGCGAAATGTGTAAAATGCATAAACCATTGTTCATGACATTGCCCACTTCTATGGGAAAAGACGAAGTCATTTTGTCCTCAAAATCCATACTCCTTAGCATCTTCATGATTAAATATTCAGTCTAAAATTCGAAATAAGCAATCGGTACCACATCCATTTTTATCCACTGGTAAAATACTAGTTATTACATATGCTACAAGTGTCCTTAAATTCTTGAATTGAAACTTTCTTCCACAGATTCTTCTATGACAATAGCATCAGTTGATTCTCCTACATATTCATGTTCAAAAAAATTCTTAATAACAAATGGTCACTTCTAAGACGAATTAAAATTAGGTAAAGTCCACGTTTCGCACAGATTATATTCAAGTTCTCAAGATTGCAATTATCAGTTTCTGGAAATCGAATATAACCAACCACAGTTAGAAGTCCTTATGTATCTCAGCATTTTTTAAAAGAAACCTGATAACAAGTCAGTTCCTACAAATGTTTCCAGTCATATTACTGTAATAATTTTGAAATGCATAATTTCAGAAATAAACTATTCTGTTCCAACTCCAAACTATCGGCTCCAACATACTCCTTTTTCTTAGCTACGTATTAACATTGTCAAGCTCTGCAAAACAAATGGTAATCTTAATGAAGCAATGACGTCAACTCATCCCACCGCTGCCATCAATGTAACGAAAACTCAATTCTGTATCGAGAAGAAAGTCTTTGTGTTACTAGAAACGAGATCCGTGACGTTGTATCGCGTAGCTGTAAGGAAACACTAACAAAGAATTGCAAGTTATAATGGTTTAATAGTTTATTTACAATATGGCCATCACAAAATATATATTTACAAATATACCCATGTTTTACAGTAACTTATAGATGGTTACATGGGGGTTATCTGGGGGTATGTCTTCTTGTGGCAAAATGGAATGCTGTGATGTCAGCAAACACCTGTGGCATTTTAACCAAGGTACTCTGTTAGCAACCATATCTGCTGGTAACAGATTTTGTACCTTTTATCAGGTCATCAACCACAAACTATGGTGAAGTCTTTACCATGCCACTTAACCAACCGTATTTTATGGTGGAGTGCTAAATGGTAATTCTTTGACCATCACTTATAGTTCATAATGGTAACTATAATGGTTATTTACCATTAAAGGTGTTTATCCATTCTGGCATCTAAACAGCGTGCCTAACACCCCAGAATAACCCAGATTATGACCAAAACATTTCCTTATATACTGTCTAAAGCAGGTAAATCATGTGACTGAACAGGTGTTAAGTTTCATGCCTGACTGTACTTTAACTATAATTAATGATTAAATCAATACCTATGTGAAACATACAAACAAATAATAGTCAAATACAAATAATGATTTAAATAGCGAAATGTGTAAAATGCATAAACCATTGTTCATGACAATATAAAAAAAACTCATTTCCTATTCTTTTTATTATATTTTTAACATTTATGTTAGATCGCGACATGGGTTTCTCAGCAGAATGATACAGATATGCTCCCGCTCTGATAATATGATTCTAAAAGTTTCACATACATACATAGGTATATACAAAAAACGTATATTTCTTTATAAATATACGATTAAAATGTGTAAAAAGGATCTCATATCACAACAAGACAGCACAGAAAAAAATGTTCGTTTGTTAATTGTATCAATGTTTCCACAGAACAAGCACCAGAATAAATTTAACGCCTAGAAATCACATGAAATACATATAGCTCTTAATGTCCTTGTCAAAACGCCGAGTAGGCAAATAAAATTTCGATGCCACGTATAAAAAAAACCTGATACATGTAATACATGTTAGAAGGCACGCGATTTGATCATTTGAAATATACATGTACATGTTTAATGAATATAAATATTGAAGTAAGAGTGAAAAAATATAAAATAGTTTATTTGCTGCATACAATTACAGTATTGGTACAGTATACAACGATGCATTCACTTTCACTTTGTCTGCTTTTGGCACTGATGTCACCATTCGTGAAAGGTTCTTGTCCCAATATTAGTAAGTTTTAGAGTCATTTATGAGCACTTTTTCAAAAGCAAATATGTTATACAGTCCATGTCAAAGATTGTGCTTCAATATTATTACTTATATGCTTTTAGCATTAGAACTATTGCATAGTTGATTGATCGTCCAAATTCGGCCTCTATCTTTGATTTCGTACTTGTGTCCAGAAAGTAAAAAGTTATAAATAATTAATTATCGTAAAATCGTTTATGTTCAGTTTCAAATAAACCATTTGAAGCATTTGACACCACCTCTTGCAAAATTAGTTGCCAATTTACAACTTAAACGTAACGATTTTAACTATAATTAAGGTATATGCATATATTTTACATTATTACAGTCTTACAGACCAGAATCTGATATAGTGATATTAAACAAAGCAATTTGTTTGGTATTTCCTTTTTTTGTCACTGATCCAGAATTCATATATTATTATAGATCTTGTTTTATATATGAAAAATCCATCATTAAATCATTTAATTATTTTTCATTTGTGGTTGGTTGCTTGATATATTTTATAATCAGAATGTCTGAACAATGTAATGCTTTATCTTAGGTTGTGAACTTTCCGAGATCTGGCGGATGTTATGGTCAAAGCAAAATGCCAGAATTCCGACTTGACCTCCGGTAAGACAACATTTTTTTTTTTTTTTAAATTATGAATACTAGTATCTGCCAAATGTAAAATTGTTCGACACTTAATTTAAAAAGCACAATCATTTGATTAAGTTTTTGGAAGATTGGTATGCATTCTATTAAAAATCATGTAAACAGGAAAGATTTACGATTGAACATCACACATAGCATCTTTCTTGCATATTTTAACAGTAATGGTTTATTGAGGTTTTCCGCCGATTTGAGCGTTTTTCGTCTGACAGTGACTCGATTAAAACGACAAACAACCTGGAGGATTTTACAGGTTGTATATATATATATATATATATATATATAACAAACATTAAAAACCATGTGAGTACTGGTACCTTTAAATTCACCAAAAGGCTGACGATCGTTATTTGTTAATAAATTAATAAATACAAAAAGATGGTATTAAATATTATCTTATTTTTTAGATCCTGTAGTGAAACTTGCATTCTTTGCAACCTTGACAAAAACAATAAATTTGGGGACGAATACGGTCGTTAAATTTGATTCCGTGAAGACGAACATTATGAATGGCTACGATATGGCAGTACCGGTGTGTTTACAGCACCCATGTCTGGGGTATACGAGTTTGCTGCAAACTTCATTTCTAATGGTGACAATTGGTTGGAGCTCAATTTGGTGAAAAATGGCGCTTTTATTGTCAGAGGGCACTCAGCAAAGGCCCATGGTACTTCAGGTTCATTTCAGGCCATTCTACAACTGAAGAAAGGTGATAGAATCTACGTTCGACGTCCCCGTAGTAGCGGACGTATGCATGGATTAGAGTATAGTATGTTCTCCGGTCATTTATTGTGAAGTAAATAAAATATAACATTTGTTTTTTGTCATGTTTGCTTTAGTAATTTGGGTACATAAAATCTATTTCATGTATTTACCTATTTCTTTAGTCCGATTCCGATTACTTTGTCCTTTCCTTTAGATTTCGAATTGACTGTTTTGTTGTTTAGGTTCCGTAATCGTTTTTGCTTTTTATGCGTGGAAAGGATTTTTCAAAATTTGAGTACATGTGAAGATGACAATATGACACCTGTGAAGATGGCACAGTTAATAGTCATGTACACTGAAAAGCTTTGTTGTGTTTTGTTCTCATTGTGATATGGTCGGGCTAAAATTTAAATGCCCCTTAAAAATATTAGACCTTCAATAAGTGTACTATCAACCTGCAAATAAAACACGTTCTAGTTCATAAAATATATAAAGGGTCATTCGAACAAAACATATCAGACTGACAGACGGGAGGACGACGGAAGATGGACCGGGTCAAAACAATATGCTCCCCTCAACCGTTTTCCACGGGGAAAAAGAAAACACCAATCTATCTTTCCTATTTTTGAAATTCAACCCTAGTGGGCCACAGGTTTAAAAATCGAAATTCAGAACCTTATTAGACATCTACATATAGTTTAGGACTAAAAAGGATAAATTGCAAAATGAGAGGTGTTTAGGTCACAAACTTAAACTGAAAATTTCAAATTTCGACATCTGTGGGCCCAAATTTTTGAAAATTAAAAGTCTAAACAATTATTGCTCTTCTGCATATAGTTAATGACAATAATGTACAGAAATAAAATGCTTGAATTGAAAAACGAAAGATAAGTTTACATCACAAGCTTAAATTGACAATTTTTCCAATTCCAGGATGTTAGGGGCTATCTGAATGATAACTTTACCCCTTAAAGACATTTTGGGGGTTTTCTTGAAATTTGCAATGGTAGAATTTTCTATAATTTTGATGTATTTTCCAGTTATGAGTGTACCTTTCGTAAAAGCAAGATTATAAAGTTTGAGCCGGTGCAATTTTTTTAATTTGACTTAATGCTAATATGAAAATGCACTATAAAATAATTGTGGTCTCGGCCCTAACAGGTGAATATGAAAAACATGAAAACATGCATTGTGAGGCATAAAAAGTATACACATGACTCATTTTGGTCTGATTATGTCTTATCAATACCTATTCTGACATTTCCCATTATTTTAAACAAACCAAATTTTCAGTGCAAAACAGAAATTGAGCCCAAGGCCTATAACCAACTTTATATGCTAGGTAAAATCAACTTTTATGCATTTATTTGAAGCCAACCAGTTTGGATGAATCATTCTTGAGCTATTATATTACAAAAAAAAATATTTTATTTTTTTTATTTGGTGTGAGCATAGAATTATAATTGAATTTGTCATGCATTTATAGCTGCGGCAGGAAAATCACCACGGATAACACAATACTTTTATCACTAACATGTCAGAACAACTACTACAATGAACTGCAAATTTGACGACAAGGAGCAAAAAAAATTAAAATAAAGAAAATGAACATGGCTAAAAATAGAACATAGGGGTAAACTACAGTTTTTGTCTTATATCTCAAAAACTAAAGCATTTAGAGCAAAACTGACTGGGGTAATAATGTTCATCAGGTCAAGATCTATCATGAAATTTTCAGACGAATCGGTCAACCGTTTGTTGGGTTATTGCCCCTTAATTGTTAATTTTATGGAAATTTGGCAGTTTAAGGTTATTATCTTGAATATTATTAAGACAAACTGTAAACAGCAAAAATGTTCAACAAAGTAATATCTAAAAAAGTCAACATGACCCCTTCCAAAATTTGTCCAGCATCCCCGACTTCCAACCGACATGGCTGCTGTTACTAAAAATAGAAAGGGGGTGAATTTAAAAAATCTTCTATGAAACTACAAGGCCAATTGGAACCAAAGTTGGCAGTAATTGTCCTTAGGAAGTTCTCTTTCATAAATATGTCCAATGACCCGGATTGTTAACCAAGATGGCCGCCACAGCCGAAATTACTTTCATAGGGTCCTATGAGAAAATTCATTGAAAAATCTTCTTATCTGAAACAACTTAACCAATTGGAACCAGACTAGGCAGCAATGGTCCTTAGGTGTCCGATTTCGTGGACTGTGAACCAAGATGGCCGACACAGCCGAACTTAAACATACGACCGTATGGGAAATTGACTAAAAAATCTGCTTGTCGGAAACCACTAAGCCAATTAGAACAAGACTTGGTACCAATGGTCCTTAGATGGTCCTCTTTCAGAATGTGTCCGATGACCCGGACTGTCAACCAAAAAATCTTCTTGTCTGAAACCACTTGACATATTGGAGCCAGACTTGGCAGCAATGGTCCTTAGGAGGTCCTTTTTCAGAAATTTGTCCGATTTTGTGGACTGTGAACCAAGATGGCCGCCACATCTTAGTTTAACATAGGACCCTATGGGAAATTCACTCAAAAATCTTCTTATCTGAAACTGCTGAGCCAATTCGAAATAAACTTGGCAGCATTGGTCCTTAGATGGTCCTCTTTCAGAAATGTGTCTGATCAACTGGATTGTCAACCAAGATGGCCACCACTGCCAAATTTAGTTGAAAATAGGACCCTATAGGAAAATTCATTTAAAAATCTTGTCTGAAACCACTTAGCCATTTGGGACAAGACTTTGCAGAAATGGTCCTTAGATGGTTATCTTTTAGAAATGTGTCCATTGACCTGGACTGTCAACCAAGATGACTGCCACAACTAAACTTTGTTTAACATAGAACCCTATAGAAAAACCAGCCAAATTGATTGCAACACTTAAATTTTTAGTCCTGCTCAAGGTGAAATGTGAAATCCAGCTGAGCAATACAGTCTCTTGTGAGCCTCTAGTTTCGACTCAGCTAGGTCTCCTGCTATGTTACTGCTATAACCGAAATGCATTGTTATCACAGGCACTCAATCACTGTATCTATTTTTTTCCCTTTTTAAAAATCCTTTAAGGGTATCATGTGACCATACAAACTATTTCCATGATGATGGCTTATTCCTGCTATAGTATGATAATGTGTTTTTTATTCATAATAATAGTGTTTAACTTCCAAACTACTCTGACAACAGGTCCTCAGTTATTAATGTATGAGGGGTGTTTGAAAGTTGGCTTTAATACATCATGCTATAAAAATACAAACATAACTTAACCTTATTCAGAAAAAATTAACAAAAAACGGTGTAAAACAAGAATCGGGATAGTCCGACTTGGGTACAGACAGTGAGTGGTGTGTGTGTGTCTGGGGGGGGGGGGTGGGGGGGGGGGTGGGGGGGGGGGGGGGTGGCATGGGATGGGGTGGGGAGGTGTTACAGAAATCCCCACCTTACCTATCCTGAACCCATTTATACAATTATTTATATATGCTGTCCTACTAAATAATAGGTTTGCATTCTTGTATTAATATTTTATTCTTCTTAAAGAATTTTACATCCAATATTTTACAATAACATGCATCAATTCATATAACTTTCAAAAGTATGGATAGACATAGGACAGCAAATGTACAAAATGGCTGAATATACAATCTAAAAATAGAAATGTCCTTTAATTCAACAAATTTTGACTACAAGTGGATCTTTGATAAATATTTCAAAAAAGAAATTATCTGTTAAATTAACAGGACACGGGATTTTTTGGCCGTTTGGAGCTGCATGCCATTTAACCTCCAAAACTCCAGCCCATCCCACCTCCCACCTTTTTCACCTAATACTCTCATTTTTATCAATAAGGTAAATTAATTTTTCTGTAGGCTTCATGATTCTTAGTGTAACTGTAATGAAAAGAAGAATCACCAATTTTATATTTATCAATGGATTTTTTCCATGACTTAACACTTGAGATTTGCACATTATATTCATATATAATACCGTATATGTATACACTTGAGTTAAGGTATTTCAGCTATGTTCTCAGTCCATTAAGTGGTTCATTTAAACACACCTAATTTGTTGTGATGTCACAACCACTGACATTAGTTGGAACAGTTTGTTTGGATTGAATTTTTTGAAAACTATAAAAATTGTCACAACGGCAGTGATTGTTTAGATTTACATTACTTAGCCCACTTCTCAACAATTAAGATCTAACTTAATATATTCTAACTTGGGCTTTAAAATATATTTTTCAAATACCTTCATGATGTGATGTTCTTCATAACCCATAAAAGTCAAAATTTTGTTTAGCCTGTAGTCCCATGACGACGTTGATGATGCTGGAGTTCAGGGTAGTAATATTTTGAGACAATAGAGAAAATATTTTAAAATTGCAGTCACTTTTTTTTACTTTTCAAAAATAAAATATATTTATAAGAATTGAAGGCATCATTCTAGTAGTTTAATCGAGTTTTAATAGCATTGATCGGGCAAACAATGCTGCACTTCGTACAAAATGCATACCAGATCAAGGCTTTTAAACCCCAATAAAACTTCAAAAATGAAGCATTCAATTCTTAAACATTTTTGTTTTCTCATTATATACAGTGTAGATTCTATATCTAAAACCTAATAACCAATGCCACCAGAAATGTTGTGATGTTTTCTTTTTCTGTAAGATCATGGATATTCTTTATAATTAAAAATAACAGGTAAATAAAAATTTCAAGTGGTTCTATCCATTATTTTCATCATAATCTTGTGAATAATTTTACCATTCTGAATAAATAGTTATAACCTCCCCTCATTTCTAATTCTGCCTATAAAACTTATGATTGCAGTTTTTTCTTTTACATAATATAACTTATTCAATACATATACATAAGTTATAAATTTATTTTATTTTGGAATATTGTTTTTGCGATCTTTCTTATACAGTTTTGTTTTATTTTCCATTTGCCCTTGTTTAAGACCCTCAAATTTTAATACCCCAGTCTAAATATTTATTAACTTTACAATTTACACTATCCATTGTTAGAAATCAGGGGAGATAAGTGATGTAAAGTATAATTTGGAACATTTACAAGTTTTCATTACAAATTGACATTCATGAATTATGTATTTACATACAAAATACATACAAAATAATATATACAACAGTATGAGGTATTATTAAATAGTAACAATAATATAGAATAATTCAATAAATAGAAAAAAAACTCCAGCAAATATAAAACAAATTAAAGGAAAAATAGAACAAAACAGTTAAACATTTTATTTACTGTAAATTCATAAATTATTGCACGCATTTTTTATTGCGATTTTGTCACTTTAGACGAAAATGCGATTTTAATTTTTGCAATACTGAGAAAAATCATGCTTTATTCATATAAAAAATTCCAAAATTCGAATTTAAATTATTGTGATTACAACCCTGTCACATTTATTGCAATAATAAAAACATCACAATAAATTCTGAATTTACAGTAGCGGTTTAGGAATAACAAAAATCAAGTTCAGTAGATTAAGAATTTTAACAAATGTGAAAAGTGGGACACAATGAACACTGCAATAATTAGAACTCACATTTAAAGTTTTGCTTTAAAATTTCTATTTCAAAATGTAGAGATTAATGTGACTTGTTAAAGATTTGCAATAAAAAATAAAGTCAGATATTAATACTCATTCACTGTGTTATTTGAATGATAAACTTGTGCTCTCTATCAAGTCTGTGTAGACATATTGTAAAATGAATAAAAATTTTGCCCATTGTTCTAGGAGCTAAAGCTAGAAAGCACCTGTCAAATCATTTTAAAAGATGATACAGTGTCAAATCATTAGCCATGCAAGACAAAAATTATTGGCTGTTTCAGTAACACGAGTATCATCATCGTCACAGCTTTCAATAATTTTGGAAGAACATTTTTACATGTACCAAAGTATAGAGGTAGGTGGCTACTGTCTGTATATTGTTACCAAAATTTTACTAAAGCCACAAGCTAAGACATGAGAAAAGTAAGATCCACCAACTATAAGATAATTTTGAAAGCTATGAAATTTAATTAATAAATGGTGTCCAACCATTTAAGTTGGAAGGTAAAATTGATTTCCATTCAGGACACCATTCCTGAACAAGCAGGCTGTTTAAAATTGGCACAATTGGAGTATACAGTAGGACTTCACAAGATCAAACACACAAGGGACTTGATGAACCAAGAAGAAAAGTTTATAATTAAAGTACCGGTAATCAAAGTTTGAAAATGTAGAAATTTTGGTAAAGGGACCTTGAAGGTAAAATTGTGACATTCACATTCAAACAACTTAAACTACTTTATAAGTTGTACCATCAAGCTTCCTAACATAAAACTTTTTATTAGTCCCTTAGATGTTCCATCAACTGAAGTTCTGTTGAAGATACATAAACCATGTGATCTGACTGACTATAGTCAAAACAGAAATGTAGCAATTTTTGTTACCAGTGACAAGCAGATATTTATCACACAGTCTACAACAACTTTGGCCATTATTGTCTTAAAGTGACTGTTCTCCAAAAAAAAAATGATGAAATCACTGGAAGAAAACAACAGTGAAGACTGTGCACAGTGGACATCTTGTCAACTGTTACGAGTATTGCTAGTGATTCAGTTTCCCTTCTACCACTAATACATGTATTATGAGTGCAAAAAAATGTTTAAATGAGAACACTTAATGGTAAGTCTTCCAGGGAAGACATGTATCGCCTGCACATTCTCCATACAAAGCTCTGTGTCAAATACCAGGAAGCCAACTTGTGTGGTTATTGAGAAAAATGTGACATATTTTTCTATCTCAAAAATATTCTAAGTTCCATCAAACAGAAGTGGATATGCACAGGTGACAGATTCGAAACTGCCTTACATGGTACAGCTCTCCATACTGATCCTCTATGCCAAATATCAGGAAGCTGGGTGGGGTGGTTGCTGAGAAAAATGTGACAGAAATTATTTTGTGACGCCGACTCCGACAACGATGCAAGACGACGGATAGTGATCCCTATATGTCGTCTCTGCGTAAGCAGGTGACACAATGACATATATTAATTATTATAAAATGAATCCATGTACAAATAAATCTGCTCAACATTTTACACAATTACTCACCCAGAGACAATACTTGCTCTTCATTGTAATTTTCATGATTAATTCAACTTATTTGCATATTTTGTACATATAAATTTCATTTACATTTAATTAAAACTATCCATAGCACTTTTCCACATCGTTTGCGATTGTTGTTTTGCAATGTGGTGTCGAATATTCACAAGATAATTTGAATAAAACCTATGCATATTCATATCTTTCATTTTATAATGCCATTTGGTTGATGGAAGTCTCCCGATGTAACTAATTGTCCACCTTTCCTTTTCACATCAAACACTTCTTGTATAGCTTGTCTAAAACACAGGAAATTGTAGTCTATTACACCTACAAAATAAAAAATAGGATAATCCATTATTAGTTGTCTCCCTTCAGAAAAAATGAACACTTATGATTCTGTTTTACCCTGCTTTACTTATGACCCTTACCATTTCTGAAATATAAACTCTTATAATAAACTTGACCAATGTATTTATTGTAAAAATAAAATTGATGATGAAGTTCATTTCTTTCTGTCCTGTGATTTAACCCAGGATCTACGTGCAAAATTGTTCAATTATTTTAATACAGTTTTAATAAGTTTAATAACGTTGATAAACTTAAAAGTCTTCTAAATCTGTCAACACCAAGTGATTCAAATTAAATTCAATCAGTTACATCTTTTATAAAACAGTCATTAGAACTGAGGAGAGAGGATTATCATAACAATTAAAACTGTTTATATACTGTAAATTCGGAAATTATTGCAATGTTTTTATCATTGCAAAAAATGTGACAGGATTGTAATCGCAATAATTTACTCGCAGTTTGGAATTTTTTATATGAATGAAGCGGGATTTTTCTCAATATCTCAAAAATTAAAAGGATATAAAACTGACCCAAACATAACCTGGATATAATACTTGACCAAAGTCAGTTAACCATGAAAAAGCTTCTTGCATATTCAAGTATGCATAATCAAGAGGGCGCCGTGGTGTAGTGGTTAGTGCATCGGACTAAGAAGCCAAAGGTCCCTGGTTCGATTCCTGTTCGGGATGAAAATTTCAGGTATCAAATTTTGGACACCCTATTGACACCATCTGCTAGTCCGTCGGATGGGGACGAAAAAATGGATGTCCTGTGTTAAGGGAGAGAAACACCCTTAGCACGTTAAAGACTCCCCTGTAGATGTCGAAAAACAGTAGGCTAAAATGCCGCTACAAGGGCTGCTCTCACACCCACCAAGTGGAGAGGGATTAGTATAAGTCAGTATAACTTGTTTCCAAATCCACTATAAATAAATAAGTTTAATCAAGTACGACTACATGGTTTAACAAAATATCTTGTTATGGGCAATTTCTATGGAGTAAATATTTCAGACATAAGACAAGATTGAGATATTCAGGATGACAAAAATGAGATAAAATGGCAATTTGAAACACAAATATTTGAGAGAATAAAAACCCACTCACCTTGTTTGTCAAAACTGTCTTCTCTTAAAATACACACTAATGCTAAGTATCTGTTGACCTCGCGTAAATATAATATTGTTCCGTTATTTAATTTTATAGTTGATGCCGACTGGCTGTCAAAGGCTCCATCTTCTTTTGTTCTGCAATTGAAATTCAAAGCATTGAATGCATTATTTTTATTATGCAGTAGATTTAGAATTCCAAAATTTACCTCCCTGAATTCTGAAGTGTTTATTTTTTTTTCATGTAATAGATTTAGAATTCCATAATTTACCTCCCTTGATGCCTAATTCTCAAGTGTTTATTTTTTTCATGTAATAGATTTAGAATTCCATAATTTACCTCCCTTAACACCTAATTCTCAATTGTTTATCCTGGTAATTAAATAATTGAACTACCGGTAAAGTTTAAACATTCAGTGCTTCAGCTGCTACACGAATAACATATTTATCTTGAGGTGTTTATGCATGATACATCACTATGAAATAATTTCAGGCCCCATCCTTGCAATTTTAAACTTCCATAAAATGACCTTTTACCCCAAATCTTCAGTCAGTTCCCCATCCACCTCAAAATTTTTTGGTCACAATACTAAAGTCACCTAGGTGGACAAATATTAAGCTAAGAAGCATATCAAATACTGCAACACACAACCTGTTTAGGGATTTACTTTTTTGTAATCGTGTCTATAACATTTAGGGTAACAGTTTCAGCTTTTCACTTTTATTACTTTAACCACTAATGATAGTAATTTGAATGATTTGTGAAATACTAAAGAATGATTGTAACAATAGCCCTTTTCAGAAACTCATTTCCTGAATCTCGATTCTGACTATAAATTTATAATTTGTAGCAAGTTATTTCCCTTGCTGGGAAGTAGTACTGGTTCGCTGCAATGAAGAGTAAAGCATTATAAACTGTTTTAAAAACTTGTTAATTTGCACGTAATCTTTGGTTTATACAAATTTGGGAACTACTTACAATCTTTTTGCTTCCAATATACTTGTAATCAAACTTGATTATAAAGCTGGAAATATTTGCATATCAAAGTAATAAATAATTTCTATTTACTTCCTACCAGTTGCTCTACACTGCAGCGAACCAGTAATACGTCCCAGCAAGGGAAATAAGTTGCCTCAAATTATAATTTTAGAATCCTGGAAATGAGTTTCTGAATAGGGCTATAGGGTTTGATAGTTTTGATGAGACGCTCCAGTATCTCATAACAACTTTGTTCTACTTTGAAACTGAGAGTCAACAATAATAGCTGAAAGTTTGAACAGTTAACCAAGGAGTTAAATAGGTTAAAAATATCACTGTATTCGATATATGTTTAATATACTTTTAAAATTTAATAATTCACGATTACAATTCACAATGATTAATAGAAGCTTTGTTTTTTGGCTATTTAATTAGTGCTTGTTCCTGGAGGGAGATAGTTGCATAGGGTGGTGATGAATTCCTCAAGCAGCCCCTGGATAAAATCAATCGACTGGTATTCAAGTATTCAACCCTATGGGATGTTATCTCATTGACGCTTACTCCATATCCTTTCATTTTCATACAAAATTCTTTAATATTGATTTGTTACAAATAATCTCATACAAGAACATTAACAAAAAAACATTGTATTTTCTTAGCTGTTAATTTTTTAAAATAAAAATGAATGAAATCCTACCACATTTATAATTATTTCTAATATAACTTTTACCATAATTTGGGAATAAATAAAATGAGTTTCATACCAAAACTCTGCATTTATTTTTTCTTCAAAAACAAAAATGAATATATTAACATTGCTGGATTCCTACCAATTAAATAATCACAGGTTTTGAACTCAAATGGCTCTCTGATTATATAGGATAATATGATTCGTGCAATTTGTAATTTTTTTTATATTATTTAACAGAAGCCATTAGAATTGCATATATTATTATACTTTAAATATTTTATCCTATGGAAAAGATCATGCAGCTTAATTTTATTCACAAGAAAAAACCAATAGTTGCTAGCTGTTATCTACAGAGTACAAACAAAGATAATTCTCCAATTCTTAAATTTAGAATTGTACATGTACCTACTGAGTATAATATACATTTATCAAACTTCAACAATTGTGATAAATGTAGATTCCACAACGATGACCAGTTGATTATGAAATTTTTCAACCCAAGATAATTAGATTTTCATTTTTAAACAGCTGCCCATGGCGGCCATGTTTGTTGTCCAATCAGGACGAAATGGGGAAACTTTGTAAAGAGCCTTCCATAGATGTTTTCTGTCAAGTTTCATTCCATTTGGCCAAGCGACCTCAGAGGAGAAGATTGTTTTATATCAGCCAATCCAAAAAAAAGAACTACCCATGGCGTCCATATTTGTAGTCCAATCAGGACGAAATGCGGAAATTTTATAAAAGGACCTCCATATATGTTTGTTCCATTTGTCCCAGTGATTTCAGAGGAGAAGATTTTTTTATATCAGCCAATCAGAAACAAAAACTGCCCATGGTGGCCATTTTTGTAGTCCGATTGGGACAAAATGAGGAGACTTTGCACAGAACCTCCCGTAGATGCTTCATGTCAGGTTTCATTCCATTTGGCCTAGCAGTTACAGAAAAAAATTTTTAATCAATCAATGAGAAACAAGAGTTGCCCATGACGGCCTTGTTTGTTGCCCAATCGGGACAAAATGAGGAAACTTTGTAAATAACCTCCCAAATATGCTTCCTGTCAAGTTTAGTTCCATTTGGTCAAGCAATTTCAGAGGAGAAGATTTTTTTATATCAGCCAATCAGAAACAAGAATTGCTGTTGGTGGCCATATTTGTAGTCCCATTGGGACAAAATGAGGAAAGTTTATAAGGACCTCCCACAATATGCTTCTTGTAAAGTTTTGTTCCATTTGGCCTAGCAGTTTCAGAGGAGAAGATTTTTGAAAACTCAGCCAATCAAAATCAACAATTGACCATAATGGCCATGTTTGTTGTCCAATTGGGACAAAATGAGCTAATTTTATTAAGAACCTTACATAGATGCTTCCTGCCAAATTTACTTTCATTTGGCCCAGTGGTTTCAGAGGAGAAGATTAAAATGTGAAAAATTGATGACGGACGCCAAGTGATGACAAAAGCTCACATGGCCTTGGCCAGGTGACCTAAAAATGAAAATTTAATTATCGAGAGTGGATAAATTTCATAATTGATGCATCAAGAATTGATCTTTTTCTCTAATGACAATATAAAATTCCAAGAGTTCTTCTGACAGTTTTTTGGCCGGAAATTTCAAGAGCATTTTACCAACGTGTGGTGATATTATAAACATTAGTTGAGGGTTTTATGGTTGATTACCACACGAAAAAAAAAGAGACGGAGACGAGTGTGATATTTTTTCCAAGAGTGGTAATCTACCTTAACAATCTCAACTAAAGGCAGTGTGTTTTTTATTACATGTATACTGAATGCCTTGATCTCATCTGGATTAGTTGATGCGGAATAAACAATACTGTATCTCAATGAATGACATGTAAATGTATTTTAAGTCAACAATATAATATCAATAAAAACACCTGCGGACAATAGAACCAACACATGGTAGGGTTGTGGCAACTGTAATGACCTATTATAGAATTGTAAAAATACATGTACTTTTCAGCTTCAAGATGAAAACAAAAAGAATCATACACACAAATGACCCAAATGACACTACCCTAGCAGCATGTGATAATTTTGCATAGCAATGAAAATATCACGTTCCAAGACAGAACATTACCAAACTCACTTATCACAAATTAATCTGCAGGCCGTAATACATGTAATAAAAAACCTATATATAATGCAGAACTTGTATACTTGGAGTCCGTAGACCAAAGTAATTGAAAATCACAATTTCAATTTTCAATACTATTATTTTGATTCAAGTCTGCCACCAGATAAATATCCTCATTTATATTCACTTTTATGATAACATACAAGTTTGCTAGCCTAGCCTGAATTTCACCCATCAAGCATCAAATTAATTGTTTAATGTGTGAATAACTGTCACCCTAACAAAAATATGTACCTAAGATATATCTTGCCACAAACACCTTATCATTATTATTTTTTCAGCAATTCTATAAACTGTATAACAAAATGTTTATCTGAATCCTAGTTCAACATTTAAACTGATGCTTAACAAATGCAGAAGTGATATTTAATAAAGCAAGATTTTCAATGATGGCAGAAATGATTCATAACATTTGTATTTTCTGAACCTCAATTGTAATGCCACATATTCTCTGAACCTCAATCATAATGCCACATGTTCCCATTACCTCAATCAAAATGTCACATATTCCCTTTAACCTCAATCATAATGTCATATATTCTCTGAACCTCAATCATAATGTCACATATTCTCTGTACCTCAATCATAATACCACATATTCTCTGTACCTCAATCATAATGCCACATGTTCCCATTACCTCAATCATAATGCCACATGTTCCCATTACCTCAATCATAATGTCACATATTCTCTGAACCTCAATCAAAATGCCACATATTCCCTTTAACCTCAATCAAAATGCCACATATTCTATAAACCTCATTCATAATACCACATATTCTCTGAACCTCAATCATAATGCCAAATGTTCCCATTACCTCAATCATAATGTCACATGTTCCCATTACCTCAATCATAATGTCACATATTCTTTGAAGCTCATTCATAATACCACATATTCTCTGAACCTCAATCATAATGCCACATGTTCCCATTACCTCAATCATAATGTCACATATTCTCTTACCCTCAATCAAAATGCCACATATTCAATGAACCTCATTCATAATACCACATATTCTATGAACTAGATTCATAATGCCACATATTCTATAACATTCGTATTTTATGAACCTCAATCATAATGCCACATACTCTATGAACTTCAATCATAATGCAACATACCCTATGAACCTCAATCATAATGCCACACATTCTCTGAACTGCAATTGTAAGGCCACATATTCTATGAACCTCAATCATAATGCCAGTCAATAATATCAAACATCAATGATATGAAAGTCCTTTAAATTATACATGTAGGTATACAGGCAATTAATACGAATCTATGCTGAAAAAATAATTTGTTTTAAATTTAATTGTTTTATCAATATGGCTTACAACGGCTTTTTATGCTAAATACATGTATACGTTCACTTTCTTTTCATGTAAAAAATCATCTTTAAAATTGAATAAAAAGTTCATGTACACTTGTCATTTTCTTGAATTCCTTCATTCATTGAGTATTATTAAATAAATTCTGGTTTTACAAGTGTAATTGTGATTTTGGATTTTGTGTTGTCTTCAAAATTTATGTTGTGTATAGAATGAAATGTATGACAGAGAATTTTTAAAGGTGAATACTAATACAACAAGCAGGTATATGCAGCAAAAAAACTATAAAATATACAAATGAATCTTAGAAATTTTATAAATCAAAAAATACATGAGATACAAGCAAAAGCATTGAGAGAAATCCCAATATGTCTCAACTCAAACAAACTTTTGATTTAGCTCAGAAAAATGGGAAAGGTTGCTATCCCGCTTAGATGTGAAAATTATGAAAATACACACGCAGTCGAGTCCTGTCGTGAAAGCAAACCTGTTGGGTGACCTGACCAATCCTTCCTTTAAAAACAAGACATAATAGTTATTTAATTCATAGCGTTATAAAAAAAAACTAAAAAAAAGCACGACTTAGTGGAACCTGCAGTGCTCATCTACTTTGGTCTAACCTTTTCAGTAACAACATATAGTAGCTACCATAATGGTAGTTCAAGATCCCTCTGACGCCAAACGGGCTACGGTAGAATTGACTTCAACCAAGCAAATACTACAAAAGGTTGCCTGACATCAAAGGAGAGTTGGACTACATATAGGGAACATAAAACAGAAAATTGTTTGAATGTATTTTAAAATGCCCTTGTTGGTGATGATATTATAAGCACATTTCAACAAACAAGTACAAACACTTCTAATCCAAGATTTCTAGCAGCATTTGTGCAACGTCAGAATACCCATCGTATATAAACTTGTCGAAAGACATAAATCAATGTTTTATCAAATTTCAAATCAATTTTTCTGCCATGAAAACATTATGTCTTGCCTCTGTGAGCAATGGAATACATATCTCAATAAACTGTTATCACAGAGATATGTCTCGCCTTTTTGTAATTTTGATTATGCAAATGTTGAAATCATAATAGCAATACTTTAACATCTTACACAAATTATGCAAATATTCAAAGTCAATGAACCATGACTGAGTTACATGGTTAAACAATTTCCATTTAAATGAGATGTGTGAATGCTAATACAACTGGATACCAAATACCACTGACTTATTATAAGTCGTTCCCAAACCTAAATACAAAAATTTTGTGGGAAAAATTTGGTTGATTATATAGGGAATCACTGATGCGTGACTGGAGTGGGCCCCCCTTAGGTCGGTCAGCGCCCCCCCCCCCCCCCCTAACAAAAAGTTCTGGATCCGCCACTGATAGCAATACTTTAACATGTAAGTTATGCAAATATTCAGTCAATGAATATGCACGAATTAGCATACCTATATGTAGCTTTTCAATCCAACCTCATCATGGCGAGACAAAGATCTTTTTGCTTGGCTTTGTGTCCAATAAAATATAATTTTGTTTGTTTACTTATAGTTACTTATAGTTGATTTCCAGAGCAGGATCTCTCAAGGTTCCTCTTCACCAGACTCATAATATATGTAAAGTAAGCAAACCATTCAAAGTCAATAGACCATGACTGAGGGGGTAGAGCCAAATAATCTCCATGGCAATGAGATGTGGCAATGATAATACATCTGCATACCAATTATCATTGACCTACCACTAGTGGATCCCCATAAACTGACCTAATCACAAACTAATACATGTAAAGTAAGCAAACCATTCAAAGTCAATAGACCATGACTGAGGGGGTGGAGCCAAATAATCTCCATGGCAATGAGATGTAGCAATGGTAATACATCTGCATACCAATTATCATTGACCTACCACTAGTGGATCCCCATAAACTGACCTAATCACAAACTAATACATGTAAAGTAAGCAAACCATTCAAAGTCAATAGACCATGACTGAGGGGGTAGAGCCAAATAATCTCCATGGCAATGAGATGTAGCAATGGTAATACATCTGCATACCAATTATCATTGACCTACCACTAGTGGATCCCTATAAACTGACCTAATCACAAACTAATACATGTAAAGTAAGCAAACCATTCAAAGTCAATAGACCATGACTGAGGGGGTGGAGCCAAATAATCTCCATGACTGAGGGGGTGGAGCCAAATAATCTCCATGGCAATGAGATGTGGCAATAGTAATACATCTGCATACCAATTATCATTGACCTACCACTAGTGAATCCCCATAAACTGACTTAATCACAAACTAATACATGTAAAGTAAGCAAATCATTCAAAGTCAATAGACCATGACTGAGGGGGCGGAGCCAAATAATCTCCATGGCAATGAGATGTGGCAATTATAATACATCTGCATACCAATTATCATTGACCTACCACTAGTGGATCCCCATAAAACTGAGCTAATCACAAACTAATACATTGTTGACGCCGTCGCCGCCGCCGACGCCGGAAACAGCATACCTATGTCTCGCCTTTTGACTCCGTCAAGGCGAGACAAAAATTACTTTCACCAACTTGAACTTGCCATCTTTGTTATATCAAAATATACGGCGAAATTACGAAGCAGTTGTCAATAATCAACTCCTCGTTAATTAGATAAAATTAATTAAAGCTATCAACCTTTCTGAAACAGAATTGAAAAATATAAGCTCTTCTTGGCAGAAAATAAAAGTATTAGTGATAAAACCTGATAAAAGGTGATCTAAATTTGCAAATTCCAATTTCATACACGGAATTCTGATGGTACAATGGCTCACGCTAATGTGACTTAAAGTCATATCTGGTACAACACCTTGCCATGAAGCATAGTTAGTGATTCCTTAAGTAAAAAATATCTCAGGTTTAAGATGATTTTAATATTAGATGAGAGATTGGAAGTCCTCTGAAATTGGTTTGAAGGTAAGACAATTTTTTTATTGATACAATCCGAAACGGCAAAGTAACTTAAGTAAAAATTCTCTCCCTCAACTCCAAAAACAAATGAAAATCTATGGGATATTCCTGAAAATGGTGGTCACTGTCAACTCTCAAATAAATGGGACAAATACTTAAGATTTATTTACTTGAATTAAGTTTAAGTTTGAAACACTCAAGTACAATGTACTGAAATTTTGCATTAATAAATCTTGTCAAAGAATCACAAAAATCAGTGAATAATTAGAGTATTTTTACCTATTCATATTAATTTCAGAAATTAAAGACATGTTTGAAGTTTCTCCGAGTGAGAAATTCAGCTCATACTTATGCCAAATAACTGACATCATATCCCTCCCCCCCCATAATCCGTCTTTGGGTTGAAAATATATAATTATACCTACCCATATATATAAGATACATCATTAACGACATCTATCATATCACAGCAGAGTTCATACGACTGCATATCTACCGGAGAAATATCTGTAGCTATGTATATTTTACTGACTACATCAAAAAGAAATGCCTTTTCTATACCAGAATGCTACAAAACAATAAACATAGAAGTGACTCTCTTTATCTCATAATACCTCATATCTCAAAGTCATTTGTTGCTACGAAGACTTTATATTTACTCCTGACATCTCTGTAAGTTAAATTTAATGTGTCAATCTGCCCCCTTCATTAGGTATAAGTTTTGATATTTAAAAGAAAACACTTTTTAATATAAATAATAAAGGTTAAATTCTTTAAATAGTTGACAGAAGTCCAAAAGAGCCTAAATTAATTGAATAATTGTTATTTCTCAAAACTGATATTATCTTGGTTGCCCTTTTCAGATCCCCGAACCTAAAAATATACCCTTATATCCTAGACACAAAACTGATTTTCGTTTTTAATAAGTGTTTTTGAGTTAAATTGTAATATGAACATATCTCTGTTAGAAAAATTAAATTTGAATTGACGAGAATTTGCAGTTGCATGTTAAATTTTAACATAAATTGAACTTAGTTGTGATCTTGGCTTACTTTAAACTTATTTATTTATAGTGGCTTGGGAAACAAGTTATACCAACTTATACTAATCCCTTTCCACTTGGCGGTATGAGAGCAGACCTTGTAGCAGCATTTTAGCCTTTACTTTTTCGATGTCTTCAGATGAGTCTTTAACGTGCTATGGGTGTTGCTCTCCCTTAACAAGGGACAGCCATTTTTCGTCACCATCGGAGGGACTAGCATGGCAACTTTTAACATGACATGAACTTACCGTTGTCAGTATATTTAGAAGATTTTCTAACACCGATAACTGTGGTATTAACTTCTGTACTACTTTGCTGAAGGCTTCAAATATTGAATGGTCATATATACTGGTTAGGTAAAAGCTAAAATATAAATATAACAAAACTTATTACAGCTCATATAAATGATCACATCGATAGAAAAATTTACATCATTACTGTGAAATAATATAATTACACTTGTCATGATATCAATGGATCACTCATATGTCGTGTAAAAAAATTTGTAGATTTTGATATACACTGTAATAGGTAAACGAAAATTTTTTAAAATAAAATACAGGAAAGACGTCTTCCCGAAGTCAACAGATTATGACCTGCTTAAGCTACCCTATTTTCATTCATACTCAACCTTCTTTAAATACTGATCTATTTATCTGTATCTCCAAATAATGTTTTTCATAAAAAAAGTGGCTGAACAAAATTGGGAAATATTCAAATTTTTCACATGGAGTGCATTCTAGTGGTCAAATGGATCATGCTTATGCAACAAAAAGCCACAAGTTTCCTTACTAAAAACTTGGCTACTTGGCTAATTCATTCTAAAAGAAGTACCAATGAAAAACAGCTTAGGACTTTTATGAAGGATCTTTCCAATGTGTTCAAATATGTTATGTACAGGAATAATATTGACCACTGTGGCCTTCCACCTCAAAAAAAATTGCAGATTAATTTTTTTCTAGAATATTCCATGTATTAAAAAAGCTTACTGAGTTGCTGGAAATATTTAAAGAGAGTAAATGTGTTTTTCTCTGAGGTGATTCATTGGCTGTTATTGGACATATATTGGCATTACATTGAATAAAATATTTGTTAACAGATTGCACTCACGAAGATCCACTGGATATGAATGAAATCTGTAATGGTGCTGTAGGGAAGCTTTTGAAAGATGATTGTTCCATCTACCCCTTAATAAAAATATTTAATAAATTTACAGTATTTCAGGATTTTTTGCATTTGGATCTCTTGTTAAATAAAAACTACACTAATCTCAGTGTTGGTCATTGTCCAACTTTGATAAAAATACATGTACCTTAATCTAAGATTTTCCAGGCCTTCATCGGCTAGATTATCTGATGCCCTTTGATGTATGTCTCTCTGGGCTTCTATTTTATGGTCATCAGACAAACCATCTACTTTATGTATAAATACTTCAAATTTAATATCAGGATTTATTTTAAAGGCTTTGGCAACAGTCGTGTGAAGTTTTGTCAAGGCATTCATATACTCATCCTGCAAATAGAGTAATTTTCTGAAATTATTGAAAATAAAACTAAAAAGAATTATAAGACAAACAAAATTGAGATGTCTCAAATAGGCTTGAAGAATTCATCACTACATGTACATCTGTGTAAATCTTTTTTTACTTCACTTTTACAATGTTGTGACAATACACATGTATGTACAGTTTAGAATACCGTAGAACAAGGTTACTGCATGATATCAGAATCACAACAGTGTATTGCACAAGCTTGCAAGTGCATTTTATATCCTTCAAGGGACAAAATTTATTTATAAAAGAACTCACTTTTCTGTCATTTAAACTGTTTCTTTCAGATAATAAACATTAAATTATCAAATAAATGCTATGTTGTGTAATATTGTATCATTATACCAGCTAAATATAATGCAAATTATGATTTAATGAATGTTTTGTTAGTCACACCAAACATATTTTATCATTCTGTCATTGTAACTAATTAAAATCTTCATCTATTCTAAGGCTAACAAATCTGATTCTACACATCTTAGGCAACCAAATTCACAAATTACACGATGAAGTTGATTTTTGTATGCCAGAGTCTCTGTATGGTGCTTTTAACTGTGCAAATTTGAGAACATTATTTGAATCCCAAAGGTTTTTAGTATGATCATGTGATAATTAATTTTAATAGTACATGATTACTTGGTGTCATGTTGTGAACAAGATCTGGTGTTTTAACAAGTTTAAATTCTTTGGATTACCTCCCCTTTGCCCCAAAAAATTGAAAATGTCATACTTGTGCATCAATTACAAATATTATTGCCCCACATCCTCCAAAGATATTTTCTGTGTCAAAACTTGGATCCATTGTGTTGAATTGACCAGGTAAATCCCAAATTTGGAACTGTACAAATGAACTGTTTGATATATCTATAAAATACAAAAAGCAAATTTGAGGTGATATGAAAAATTTCTTTAAAATAAGTCTTTAAAATGTAAAACAAACATTAAATTCTATGTCTTGCCATAGCAGAAAAAAATGTGAACAAAGTTGTAATAACTATATAAGTGCTGAAAAAACATTATTTTCTAAAAACATATACTAAATACTGCAACATCTGAATATATACAATGAATAGTAAGCGAAATTTTTTTTTACATTTTGATTTTTTTTTCTGTTTTGTATGATAAGGATAAATTATAAATTATAAACTGTAATTATAATTTTTTCATATGAGTTTTTACTGCTTTTTAAGCATTATTCTTTGTCACGAACCTTCTTTGACTATTTTATTTGTACTTTCCAAAAATAAAGTCTCGTTTGGAGAAACCTTGTGAAAGACAACTTTCTGTATTGAAGATTTTCCACTTCTGCAAAAGAACAAACATGATTAAAAAAATTGGGTACCGGTATTTCATCTTCAGAAATAATATATTTTAAACTAAAATTCAGTTTCTTTCATGAAACATCTCAAATTGACAAAATCCTATGTATAACGTACTTCATCCACAACAATGAATATTTTAACTGTCCTGCTATAGAGTTTCAGGCATGCTTTTTGAAATTTTTTAATGCAACTAAGTAAAATTGTCTTCTGGGACTTAAACCAATATGAATTTTTTCTGCTTTGTGTACTAGAAGTACCAGTAACATACTAAAAAAATCAGAGTTTGTCTTTCTATTTGTTATTTTTTTCTGTATGGTATGTTTACCTCATTTGAAGCAGTTTTTAAAATGTTTTACATATTATTTCTACTTCCTTCCATCCTACTCCCCAAATTGGGTAGTGCAAATAACCAAACAAAGAAATAAACAAAAAATCCCATCTTCATGAGGTATTGGGTACATTTATGTTATAGAATTTCAAACTAACCTATGACATTCCGAGGTTTGGGTTTTAAAATTTTACACTAGAATAATGCCAGAATATTCCTGAAAATTTCTAAGTCATGTATTAACCATTTGAACATCTTTTACATTCATTCAATCTACAGAAATTCAAATCATTAAAAAGGTATGGTACAAGTTATAAAAAACCACATTTATACCTGGGTAAACCCATCAATAAAATTCTAGGTTTTTGTTCAGATGATCCTGCAGGTACATCTGTATCATTTTCGTCTGGTCCATATCCAAATCCCCGAGGGAAAGACCCTGGGTCTTCATCAGCGTATGAGGACTGTAACAGAAATGTTCCAAAATATTGCTAGAGGTACTTCCGTTAATCGTAATACAAATACTAAACAATAAGTAATTAGCCACTGACTAATTTCCAATTTAACATAACTGCCTCAGTTTTCTTGTGGTAGCATGCTCACCTCAAGTGCAGAACTTCGTGGGTTCAATCCCCAGCCAGGTCAAACCAAAGACATTAATATTGGTATTTGCCGTTTCTCCGCTAAGAACACGGCATCTAAAAGTAGGAGCAAAGGACGGTCACCTCGGAGTCAGTGTAATGTGTCCGGGTGCACTGATGTGTCTTCCTGTGGTCTGTTACCTCATGACCTAGCACGTTAAAAATCTGGCTCAGTGTGTCGGTCTAGTACAAAGGTTTATAGGTGTAATCAGTATGTAATGTGTGTGTATGATTGTTATTTGTTATGATTAATATACGTGTAAGCGCCCTATTATTTATAATAAGAAAATACAGAATTTGTTAATAAATCTGTTTTGTTCAAAATTAGGGTTTCAACTCCTTCTTGACATGTCTTAAAAGCCACCCGCCCTACCCTCTGTATGTATCCCCATAAATTCCTTGTGCTCTATTCAGCGTCTACATCCTGAATGCCTTTCCCGGTGAAGACGGCAGTATTTATAGTTCCCTGTGACCAAGTCCAGCTGGGCTGACCCGATCACATGCACAATGGAGCAAGAAAGATCTGTGACCTGGTGAGAATTTCAATGGCCGTGCTCAGAAGGAAAAAGTGTGGAACTATAAATAATACTAACCTTAACCTAAAATAAATGAGAATAAACAATATAGTCATCATTACCAGGTACATGGACAAGTGTTTTTCATAACAAATTAGCAAAAACCAAACTGATATAATAGACTGTAGAAACTATGGAGAACTACTCCAGGATGAGAATTTGTTAGAACAACTAGAGGAATATACAAAAGATGTGTGTGCCATAGTCTATATGTAAAAAGGCTGAAGGTATTAGGACAATATAGCTTTAAAACCAACAAATCATACATTGATCTGAGTTAAATTATTTTTAAGTGGAAATATTTTTTACTTTTTAAATAATAATTTTTATCCTTATTTGACTTATTTAATTCTGTTTCAATTATTTTTTACCTTTTAAGGCCTTTTTATTTATAGTTTAATTTTATTTGATGACCTGATAATACCCCCTGTATATATGCCCAAAATACTATGTTGTCGGGTAATTCGGCGCATCGTTTAATTCGGCGCATTCAAATCATTTTCATGTTAATGCGCCGAATAGGACGATGCGCAGAATTACCCGAAATTACTGTAGTTGTGTTAAGTGAAGCAGCATTCATGGTGGTCCTCAAATAGGACACTTATACACAGAAGAACCCATCACTGTCAAAATGTGCACCCAAGCCAGGATTTTGTTTCATGTTTTAATTACATGTTATGATAATAAAGTTGAGGTCTGTCAATTATATTTTTTACAGAACCGATCAAATTTATCCTGGTCATTGTTGAAGCGTTTTACACATCAAAATAATATTTTTGGAAGGGGATTTTTCCAGAATTTCAATTGGTAAATCACATGCATGATTTTCTTTCTTTTCCATTAGATATAAATATTAATTTCATCCGTGAAATAGATAGGAACTACAGATATATTTATTTAGTGAATTCATTTGTGTTTTGGAAACTAGTTTGTCAATAACTTATACTCTGCGCAGAAAGTTTGGGCAGTTTATTTTCAACAGCATGACACTCACCATTTTGTCTGGTCATGTGACAATGTTAATAATCTTTAAATCAAAATAAGTTTAAAGGTATAAAAACATGTTTTTTATAGATTATTAAAATATTTAACACATTTGAAACAAAGGAGCTTGGAACTATATTCCAACAAATTCATTAAGGATTGCTCTAATATTATTTGTTATTGTTTAGAGATTATGAACCGAAATGGCTGCGTCCATGAAAAACCATTTCGGTAACAAATTAAATTTCCCCTTTCTTATGAGTCATAATCCATGGTAATTTTGTAGTATATTAAACAAATTTTTTTGCTGGATAAATTTATTGACTCTACCACTGAACCCTTGTTTGAAGTAAGGGTATTAAATCAGTATTCAGCATATTCAGTCTGTGAACTCTTCTGCTTCTCATAAATAATTTACAAGAATCTGTCAGATAGTATTAATGGAGGTAAATTTAATGTAACAAATGAATTTATTTTAAAAACTTATAAAAGTACATCAAAGTTGGTAATATGAGGCAGGTGAAGCCTGTAAGAGGACAAAGTCAAATAATATCTCTATTTAGTCATGTATTTACAGTATTTATAAAATTATAGTTTTGTTTTTTGTTGCAGAAATTACCTAATTGCTCTTATGGACCTACTGTCAGGTTCATTTCATTTCGCAAACTTTGATCACGTTTTGTTTCTATTTTCAATTTTTGTTTCACAATTTGTAGGAACCTACGTGCTCAAAGGAAATTTCCGGTTTTTACCACGAGTTGCTACTTGCCACGATACTTTCAGTCAGAAAGAAATTAAAGTCTTAGTGATCCAGATATAACGGCAACATTTTAAAACTTTTATAATGTTAACAATTATGAAGACTTCGTCCACTCTCAAAGAATTTATATTCATTAATTTCCTTTCGTTAAAGTTTGAATTTGCAAAAGGCAGAGTTCGTCGTAAATATTACGATTAAATACCCATTGAGAGCCTCAATCGTAACATCCTCGTCCTTTCCTTAACCATGTGCCATAAAGAAAGGTCGATGTTGTACCAATTGTCCCAATTTACGAATGATCCCTAAAATGCTTTAATTACAAAATGTACTTCGAAAAGGGTCTAAAAGACAATTATCAAATCACAACAGCCACACACTTCGGCAACTGATTTCTCGATAAAAAACTACTGAGATTATTAAAATTGTGCACATCACAAATTACGGTATGATATATCCCAAAAGTCAACATGGTTTAGACTTTTAAAAAAGAAACTGGTATACATTCAGCAAGTCACATTTGTTTGTGGTAACATCATACTTTACAACAAAATCAACAAATTGCACTCAAGAAATGTAAAATCCATTCTTGTAAAATATTTGAGGCATTTAAGCGGCGAAAAGATAACAATTAATTACTAATTGGAAACATCATGTATAGTTTTATTTTTTTACTATCATTTTAATGAAAGATTCATGAAAAACAACTCTCAGTTTTAAAAACATGAAAAAAGACACATATGTGTAGTATCTCCTCTGTAGGAATAAAAGAATAATCATATCTCAAAACATAAGAAACCAATCAAGGATTTTAAAGAAAATTTGTCATTTGAATAAAAACATTGTCAGACACTGATAAAGACAACCCTGTGGCCAAAGAAACAGAAAACTTCAGCTGTAAACGTGAAATAAAATAGTTTTACAAATTTCCCTATTTGTTAATTATATCTATAATTTTTCCCAAATGGAAAGGCACAGGCACCTTTGAAAAATCACTGATTACATTATTAAAAACAACTTACAGTAGAAAAAATTATGTATAACATCATATGCATTTGACGTGGATGTTTGCTAGCCTTCTCAAGCCACAAGTTAATGAAAAATGCATTTGACTTTCTTCATGTATAATTTTTTTTGATTTTAAAGATATTATGTAACTAGAAAATATTATATACTAAATCCTTATTAATTCAGAATTTTTTTAAACTATCACAAACAGATGTACCTGCTGTTCAATATCACTCAATATAAAAAATAACATTTTTTTTAAAGTGGGATTTTATGAGCATCTTTCATTGCTACTACCCATTCTGATGGATTCTTCATAGCTGTTATGTAACATTTGGGATCGGCAGGTGATAGTAGTAAATCGACCATGCAAACGAGAAGGCTACTGTGTTACTTAATTTTTTCATTTTGTAATATAACAAAAATTGCTTATTAAACATTTGAATATTCATTCGAGATTATTTTGAACGGCTTTACAAATATTGATTGATTTTGTGTATTTTGCGGAGTAATACAGAAAGTGAAAAATTCATCTGCGTGATCGGCACGCAAAGATTTTCTCTGTCTAACATCACTCGCTAGGTACGGAATTATTAAGTTCTTCTCTGTGAAAAGTTTTTGGCAACCCGAAAAAGTCTTCTGCTTGGCTGTTTAACATCTTTCAGTCTTTAATTTTGGCATCGTGGCATCAAAGTTTTATTTTATAAAGAATGGGAATACTGAATCTAAAAATAACGAAGTGGTTGAAAATATGCAGGGTGAGTCTCAAAATGATGCAACAGAACCACCATCTAAAAAACTTAAAAAAATAAAAATTCGTTGAAATTGGAGAAAAGGAATTTCCTTGGCTGAGAACTGAAAATTCTGACAATGGAGTTTTGTTGTTTTGTACTGTATGCGAGAGACAAAGCTTCATCCTTTTCTATTTAAATCGTTTCTGAGACGGTCTCTTCTATAATAAAAGTAATCTAACCTATCAGAATCGCTCTGCTGTTCATGTCCTTTGCCATGTTCAATCTAATTAAAAACCGATCTCTCATCGCTCCTGTTTTCTGATATGTCGCGTGGGAGATCTAACGAAACCCGCTTTGAGGTCACATGTGAGTGAACTGGAACTTATGAATTTATAATGATATGCAAAGGAGTTGACTTCCTATCAATAAGCCAATCAAAAAAGTTTTCCTTTAGATCTAATCGTTAAAGAAGATCCGAATGAATTCTGGGGACTGACGATTTCTTTGTTAATAAAATGAGTTACATCCCTTTACCACACGATCAACTTCCAAGATCGCCGAAGCCGCAATTTCATTGGTTAACAGGACACACCTACGAGGTCACTCACATGTGACCCCAAAGCGGGTTTCGTTAGATCTCCCACACGACATATCAGAAAACGGGAGCGATGAGAGATCGGTTTTTAATTAGATTGTCACCATGTTCACCTTACGATATATAAACAATACACGTTACCTAAGACTTATCACCAGATCACTAGAATGTTCATTGCATCAGCTGATTACAACTGTTAATTGAAACTGATTTGACAATATCTTGTGACTGCCTTCTAAAACATTGATAGAAACCATAGAGAATCCCCCATAAAGATTCTATTCATTAATCCAATAAAAAGCATACTTCACACAAACATGACAAACATTACAGTTTCGCACAAAATGTTCGGGTCTTTGCGTTTTTTCACACAAAATTAAAAAAAATCTACCGCGACCACTGTAAAATCAAAGATATTTTCAGCTATTTGGTTAGTATTTAGGTAAGAAGGTAATCCATGTGACATTAAACACAATAATTTTAAGTTCTGATGATTGTTTGACTTGTTGTCTGTCTGACTTGCCACTGGCCATGGGCAGTGGTGATGAAATTTTGAACTTTATTACGTTTTTGAAATTTTTTCGTTGTTTAGAATGTAATCATTTGCTTCAATTAGTTATATTTCTTTGTTTCAAATGTAATCGGGAGGTCACTTGCATCATAACATACTTTGGCGTGTCTTTTTTTACAAACAAACATTTGAACGAGCATTGGTCATGCCCACAGTTAAGTAACTATAAAAATATTCCAAAATCCAGAGCATGTTGGGCTTGTATTAGCAAAACAAGCTCGTTAATCACCATCTCAGTCTGTTGAATAAACATAAAATTCTGTTTTGTTGAATTACATATCTTAGATAGAATTTTCATTATTATACTAGATCTTGGATGGAATTAACATATTAATATAGATCTTGGATAGAATCTACAAAACATAGATCTTTTATAGAATTTACAAAACATAGAACTAAGATAGAATTTACAGAATTTAATAGATCTTGGACAGAATTTACACAACAGTATGGATATCTTGGATAGAATAAACATAATATAGATCTTGATTAGAATTTACATATAACTATATAGTTCTTGGATATTGTAGGAAAAACATAACTATAGATCTTGAATAGAAAGAGAGGAAAAAGGGATCAGACAAAAGATAAATTCCACAGTTAAGTTTGATTTCAACTTTTAAATGGTTTCATGCAAAAACACACTTTTCGGAATCCCATGAACATGTCATGATCTTTTTGGCAACTGTATTTCATTATGTCAGATAAATTTAGTAAGATTTCAAACGACCAATTTCCTCAGTGCTTTATGTACTTTGATTTTAAGGCATCACTGACATATATATATACTTGCTGTTCAATATTTTATATATAAAACACATTTAGGGCTATTCCAGAAAAAATGGTATGGGGGGGTTGGAAGGCATTTTTTTTCAGCACCCACTACCCATACAATTTAAAATAAAATTTCCTTATGCTTCCTTTAGAATTTTTTTCCAGACCCCCGACCACCCATACAATTTTATATAAAGTGCCTTCCAACCCCCCCATACATTTTTTTCCGGAATAGCCCTTAACAAAAAGAAGTCAATGAGAGATATATGTACATGTATACATGCTGTTTAATGTTATACATAAAAAATTAGAATTTTTAAATATGCTTGAAAGTTATGCTACCATAGGTACATCCATGTCCTTTGCATATTTCACATGTTTGAGTCAATTTATGCATTTTGTTAAACCTGATGTCTTATAAGAAAATAAATGTATGGGATCATGTAAGAGTATGTTTATTTTTTTTTTTTAAATTATGTTTAAGTCATGTTATTTGTAGAAAAATATGAAATTTTGAAAATGAAAATATTATAATTAATGGAAATAATTTTTTTGTGTAAAAGAAAATTCATTTGTACCATTGAATGCAAAGATAAGAATATTTTATAAACATTTTGGGTGGTTACAACAATGTATGGTTTTTTTTAACTCATGGATTTAAAGTGTAGTGCTGTCAAAGGAGTTTTGTTTGTTTATTTAGTGATTTCCCCAGTAATTTGTGAAGGCATGGTAAATTTTGTATTTTGAAGGCACTCAATAGATAAAAAAGATAATATGGGGGCACCCCACCTTGACTTGAGGGCAGTATATTTATCAAAACCTGCAATAAACAGCCTTCACCCTAGTTTGATGGTGTAAAAGTGTCATAAAAGTGTGCCAACACAACAGATGTACATTATTAAATGCAAATCAGTTTCAAAAAGATAAGATTAAACTAAAAATTTGGGGCATATTGTAAAATTCATGATGAGGGCAGCATGGTGCTTGAAGATGGAGGCATGGTGCAGCACCATGCTAAATTGGTCTAGGGAAACCTCTATTATTATTTATTAGCAGCTAAATTTTGATACCAGTGAAATGTATAGTAAAATGACAGTATATCACGTTATTGACAATAGACATGATAGAATAAAGTATTATTTACATGTAGTCTTCAAATACAGTGTAATTTCTAATTATTGGAATTTTTCCTTTTACTCTGACATTCAATTAACCAAAATCCTGTAATTTGGTTGACAGATAAATGGAAAATTCCATAATCAGCACAATTTTGAATTTAAGTAATAACTGGTTGATCAGTATCTTGAATTTCATTTTAAGACTAAATATGTGTAAAATGCAGGCCACATCTTCAAAGTATAATTGAAAGTAATCAGACACCCTGATCTTAAATCTTTTTATAGTTAGATACTAAAATAATACCAATCTCTATTTCAGATGGTTGAGATAAATGGAGTTACATAGGACCTTATAAGGAATAGAATGTTATGATGAAACCACAGAGAGGTATGGCTTGTCCCTGGTTGACACACATACGATGGTCACGGGTGATTGGCCTGCTTTTGCTTTGTTTAATAATTGTAGCTCTTGTTAGCCATAATTATTTGACAGACATAAATAGCGACACAAACAGTGAAACGCACAAGTCGAGAATTCAGCTTCAGCATGATGAGGATGATCTGCAGGCACAGAGATTAAATAAAGAAATCCAAAGTCTACGCAAAATCAAAGCTTCCGTTAACAATGAATTGCGTGATATGGAAAGCAAACGACAAAAACTACAATCTCAGATATCAGGATACCAGAAACAGGTAACAGTCACCAACAAATAATATTTATTATCTAATCATGATAATGTTTATTCAGAGACCATACATGTGTTTCCATCGAAAAAATTTTCAATTTTTTTTTTATAGGAAAAGCCAAAATGGGGAAAATGATGTGTTACACATACAATGTGCGAGAGGTAATCTTGAGAATAAACATGCAATTACTGTAAACACCTAAGAGAATATACATCAAGACTAGGGAACTTTCAATTTTTTTTATATTATTACAGATAGATGTCTTAAGTACACAGATAGAAACAGCAGAAAAAGACATAAAGTCTACACAGCTCACATTAGAACAGATTAAGTTAGAAAAAGCTGAAATAGATCAACAGTACATTCCAATTCTAAAAGCTCCAGTTAGAACTTTGATGGGCGATGATTCTGATGCCCGTCTTCCTTTACCAGCTGATGTGCAGGGATGCAAAATGTTTTCCTGTTTCGACTTTTCACGGTGTTCCGTTTTTTCTGGATTTCCAGTTTATTTCTATGACATTGAGGACTTAAATTTTGGAGAATTACATCCGTTTATAAAAGATTTTATAGAAAAATATTCAAAGGAGAATATATATAGGACATTAGATCCCTCATCTGCTTGTATTTTTGTAGCAGTAGTTGGTCAACAAATCAACAGAATTTCAAGAGAAGATGTGGAAATCACGTTACACAAATTGCCATTTTGGCATGGTGATGGACGTAATCACATTCTTATAAACTTGATGAGGGATGAAAAGGGGGATTATTTATTTGACGGTGTGAACACGGGCAGGGCTCTTCTTGTGCAAACTCAATATGTGAAAAGAATTTTAAGATCTGGATTCGACATTGTCATTCCTCCTAATGTAGGAAAAAAGTTTGGAGATGTTTGGGATGAGCTTCCTCCAATATCTCCGATAAGGAGAAAATACTTTCTGTCTTTCATAGGCAGTTTTAATGGAAATGTGCAGTCTAAAGAAAGTAAACAAACTGACGAGGAGTTATCTTTCTTGAATAATGTTGAACATTCTGTTGTTTCTTTTCTGAAAAATGTACAGTCAAAAATAGACCCAGAAATGTATGTAGAATTTTCTTGTGATAATGTTTTGTCAGGTGCAATAAATGGGGAGTATTCTATGTGCCAAAGTGATGTAGATCGTCAGGAACTTTTAAAACAATCAACGTTTTCTTTAATTATCTCCCCTGTTAATTTTAGTTATGTTTCTACAAACATTTTTCAGCTTCGACTTTATGAGGCTTTGAAGTTTGGTGCTATTCCTGTAATACTAGGAGATCATGTGATATTACCATATATGGAAATACTTGACTGGGAAAAGGCTGTAATTATGTTACCAAAGGCGAGGTTGACTGAATTTCATTTTATACTCCGAACATTCACTGATGCAGCAATGGCATCTATGAGACTAAAAGGAAGATTTTATTTTGAAACTTATTTTTCTTCAACACAAAATATTATGGATACAGTTTTAGCTTTATTAAGAACAAGGTTAGACATTCCGCCTGCACCTATACAGGATACAAAATCAGCTAGTGTTTTCAATAATAACTCGTTTATTTCTGTTAAATATGAAGAAGTAAATCAGGAAAATGATGAAATTTTAGGACCTTTGGAGGCTGGTTTTCCATCAGTTCGATTCAAAAACAATTTCACACAAAATGTGTTTTATCATTCTTTTACACATACAGGAGACCCATTCAGGAATTATCCATTCACACCCTTTGAGCATGTCTTACCATCAGAATCAAAATTTATAGGTAAGGTTAACAAAATTTTGAATATAAATTGAACCAAGCAGATTATATGAAAAGTTTAAAAGTCCATGTTTTTGACCCTAAAACATGTGAAATATTGTAGCTTTCTCAAAGTGTATGTTTTACATCACTCTGTCAAAGTTAAACTGGTGTTCATGATGTGATAGTCATGATAGTGATGGAGTGTGCATTTCTGCAGTGGAGTGGTGTTATTATGCCCTCTTCTTCAGATCCCTGCGTGGGGGATGTAGTGACCTACATATATTGGTTTAGCATTGCAAAATAAAAAAGAAATTTTATACAAGTACATTGCAAGTAAACCCGACACATACATTGTACTTTGTAGTTCTTATACATTGTTCTATGCCATGTGCAAGATTTTGTTTCTTATTCTAAAGAATACACGTATGTCCATCTCATGAAAGTTAACGAAAGCTAGAAAAACTTTGTGATAGACATGTACGATAACTTACATACGTGTACATATAGCTTTGGTCACATTGTAAATGAAATGTAAAGCACTAACACAACCGGTTGTTACATGTATTAATTTAAACATAATTTTAAGTTAAGATGCTAATTACATAATAATTTAACTCCTTGTAAATATGACTTCACTTAATATTTACATTTAGGTTCAGGGTATGGATTTAGACCAATTGGTAAAGGAGAAGGTGGAGCTGGTAAAGAATTCAGTGAGGCTCTTGGAGGGAACTTGCCAAGAGAACAATTTACATGTAGGTATCGAATAAACAATTTTAAGGTATAAAGTATGGTCTGTGTGATACTGTGATTTTCCACTTTGCACAAGTGGACACCACTAAAATTCCACACGTCCTGTCCACTAAAAATAGTGGTGTCCACTCAAAATTTGAGTGGACATTTGTGAAAAGTCAGTACATGTAATTGCATACCATATATACATGTAAACTGTTTCTACAAAATATATTTGAAATGACAAATACTCATAAGTTAATAATCACACTTTATTATTTTATATATATTTTTTTCATTTCTTATTGCTTAGCAAATATTTAAGTGTTAAAACTACTGACTGTCCACAAATGTCCACTCTAATTTTGAGTGGTGTCCACTCATTTTAGTGGACACCACTCAAAATTAGAGTGGACTCTGCAATCACAGTTCCACAGACCTGTTTACCACTACGATTTTGGCGTAGTTTCTATGATTTTTTGTACTCAAATTACGCTCTACGCCCAAATAAGTCATTTCTACGCTTTCAAAGATGTTACAGTAAAAAAAATCGGCAGTATGTAATTTTGTGTCTAAAGGAAGTTATTCGAACGCAAAACGGAGTCTTTGTCTTTTACGCGTTTGATAATGAATATATAAGTATGTATTACAAACGTTCTGGTGATCGTTGACTGTCAAGTTTGACACATGGCGCGATGCCGAAACGAAAGAATAATGTTGTTGAAGGTAACACTGACAAGCTGTATTATTTAATTTTTTTTATATTGTTTTAAAATCTAGTCATTGTTGTTTAACTGACTTATTGTTATAATAAAAGTTTGAAATAATTTGAACTGTTCAAAAGTTTTCAATTAGTTAAATATTGTGATGCCAGACATATTTCAAAACGCAAATACGAGCAAGAGGTCAGAGAACATAAATGTTTTGATGTTTGGACCAAGGACAGACCATGGTTGTATCTTTGGATTTACAAGAGAATGACTTAATAAAATTTAGGAAGAAAACATATATCATTATTGTGTTCAATATAACTAATCCTATTGAATTTATATATTTGGTATCTTCAAAACTTGACTCTAAAAGCTCTCAGAATGCAGGATTTTGCATCTAGTTTTTCAAAAAATTTCTGGGGGGGGGGGAGGGCATGCCCCCAGACCCCCCTAGCAAGTTCGCGGCACAACATCGGTGATAGTAATTTTTAGGACTTGTAAAATCTAAAACTACACCTAAATATTGAAAACTACACTTTCTAAGTGTATAAACTACACTACTAGCTTAAATGGGGTAAACAGGTCTGGTTCCACCCCGACTGTACTGTAGGCCCATAGTAGATAATGACTGTAAGTTATATTTTTTTGGATGGCAAGTAAATTGAACCAAAGTTTAAAGCAATAATTGCATTTGGATAAATATGTACTTATATTACCCATTTTTGATACATGAAAGTTGTCTCCCATTTACTGAGTTACAATTGTAGATGTCTTCTATTAGATATCAATGGACAAATTGTCGTATTTCTACAAAATATTTCTTCTTCGTAATAATATCCTACATACACATTAATGATATGTTTTTGGATATATGTTCCCACATTTTTCAATGTCCGATGAAAGTCTTCCCCAATTTATAAAAAAATAAAATAACTTTTGCCCTTTATGTTTTTTAAATTCAAGACACTTTCTTTCAGGAAAGATAACTCATGCATATGGGAGAAAACTCAAATATCCATAAGTAGGAAATATCTTTTCCTACATGTAATTGAAACGAAGTTTGTAGTTTGAATGCGTTCATGAAAATAATTTCAAATTGGCAAGGTTTCCAATGTTTGCCGAAAATTACAAACATGACCAAGGTCATTACCATTTGGAATACTGGTAATAATGTGGTCAATTATGGTTGAGATTCCTTTAGAAAGTTTACTGGTGAAATACAAGTTTTGTATGTAGATCTAGAAAGGTTTATACTTCATGTCGTCAAAGTTGATCTGTTGTGGTTTTGGATAGCATCTTTAGTTTAACAATGTAGTATGTGGAAGTGAAATTAAGTAAAATTGAACAGAAGTAACGTCATATATGTCAAATGAACACTGCATTTCATCCTATAAACAAATAGACGAAATAGTGGACAAGAGACCTTCATTGAAAATACAGGGTCCTTGCATGGATAAATTTGGGGGGTTTAATCATATTTAAGAGTTAAGGCCAATGACAATATTGAATTTATTGATAAATTTCTGTTTATGAATGAATTGTGTCAGTTTACGCAGGCTCATTTGATGCAAATTGAACATTGTGATGGCAGAAATTCACAGAAAGCTGTACGAGCTTGAAGTACATTTTTTGCTTGCACTATTTTGATGATTTCAGGATTTTCAAGTTTTTTTTCGAGAACCTACCTATTGAAGATCAAGAAAAGTAAATTTTGTACCTTAATTTTATATGAAATGAATTTTGTACCTTAATTTGTATTGTAGAAGTATATAATACTAATGCTGCCTGAAAGACCTTGGGTAGGAAACTTTCCAAGTTTTCTTGTCTTCTACAGAAGGGAATGATTTAATATTTTGTCTACTACTGTATAAAGTTGAGATCTGTCGTGCAGCCACATCCTGTTTGCTGATACTCAAAACACTAGAAAAATTTTCGTGAAAGTTTTCTTGGCTTCTACTAAAGGGAATGATCTTATATTTTGTCTACAGCTTGATGATGTTGAGTTGTAGCTTGTAAGCAATTATCGGATCTGTCATGCAGCCACATCCTGTTTGCCGATCAATGAATTGCATTCTGCGACGCAAGTCCAGACCCGGTTTTGGTCTTGTTACTTTTGACGCAGCAATCTGTTCCCATTTTTCCTTAGTTTACATTAGGGAGTACAAGAATAATTTAAATCCACTAAAATTCTGCACAATTATTATTATTTCTCATAAATTATCAGAATTCTTATAACAATACCTTTATAACAATAATTGAAAGATTTGTTAGAAACCTATGTGAATTTTATACCATAGTGCTATCAAAATTATCTGGGGAGAACACTGTAATAAGGATGCTTGCTGGTTATGTTTTGGTCTTTTTGTCAGATTTTCGGAATCCTCGGGTTTTATCCATTTCTTAAACATGAAATTTTTTTTACCCATGAAATCCCACTCTTTCTTTTATAATTCAATCATATATACCTTAAAATGGTATTTGACAAAATTTTATGAAATCCTTTTTATTTTTTCATACATTTTTGAGAGACTGAAGTTGTCAATGCAAAGACGATGAAAAATCCAGAGAAAACCCATTTCCTGCAAATTTTCAAGGCCTTATAGCTCTAAAATGAGTACATGAACCTATATTTTTTTCTTGCTTATTTGTTTACTATTCATATGTTCTCTCAAACTAAAACACCTATTTCAAATCCTATTTATTTCCTATTAGACCAGCGATCATCCTTAAATAAATTTTAGGATTTGATGAATCTTTCAGTTCTCTTTTCTGTCTTATGATTTATGATAACCTGATTTTATTTACGAAATATGATACATGTATCACATACAAGTCCATAAATTGTACATTTCAGTGGTAATGTTGACTTATGAAAGAGAGAATGTATTGATAACAGCACTACAGAGATTGAAAGGTTTACCGTTCCTCAATAAAGCTGTCGTCGTATGGAATAATCCTACACCTCCGTCACTGGAACTAAAATGGCCAGATATTGGAGTTCCCATTCATGTAAGTTTAGTACTTGGGTAGTTTGTTATCATATATATATCTTCCAGTACTTTATATGCCCCGGCACGAATGTGGCTGGGGCATATAGATTTACCTTTGTCGGTCGTCCGTATGTCTGTACGAACGTACATATGTACTTCCAGATTCCGTTAAGTTTTGCGTTTAGCTCCATTTCTCAGAAACCTATAAAATATTAAGCAAAACTTGGGTTGCTATGACCTATATTTCATGCTTCAGCGTCTTTGGTTAAGTTTTGCGTTTAGGTTTATTTCTCAGAAACCTATAGATATATATCAATGATATTTCACCACTTCAGTCCTCTTGTACAGTACAACACAGCTTAGCAAACTTGGGTCACTATGACCTACATTTTATACTTCAGTGACTTTGGTTAAGGTTTGCGTTTACATTGTAGGTTCATTTCTCAGAAACCTTTAGTAATATATCAATGATATTTCACCACTACATTCCTCTTGTATAGTACAACCCTTGCATCGCTGTGACCTACATTTCATGCTTGAGTGACTTTGGTTAAGTTTTGTGTTTAGGTTCAATTTTCAGAAACCTATATTGTATTTAGAGCAGGGCATCCATTTCATATAGACACATTTTCTAGTTATGTAACATTATGTTAATAAATTTGGATTTAAAATGTATTTGCTTGAAGAAAAACCAAATGTATCATGTTTATACATTGTACATACTCTCACTAAATCAGTTTTTGCAAGTGATTTATTTTCCCTGTCAAGTTCTTGAGAAGAAATTGTCGTGAAGTAGTTTTAATTACTAAATAAAATGGTAAACATATGCTAATCTCAAAAATACATTGTCACAAACTAGACCAAACCTTTTCAAACACAGAAAAAAGCTCACAAAAATAATGTTGGTTTACAGTACAAGAATGTATAAACTATGCTGAATAAATGGTCAATCAGTTTAGATGCACTTTGACAACTACTTGATTTTCAGATGAGGGGAGGGGAGCTTAAGGAAGGAATTTCTAAAAATAACCAGGCTCTAAAATTTGATCGGAAAAAAGGCAGGAGAAACTATTACCTTGAAAAAAAAACAAGTATATTTTGGAAAAGAATGGATGCTGCAAAATTACATACATGTAAGTAAGTATCGTGCAACAATCCCTAACCCTCCCTTGTCACCACCCTTTCCCTTAGAAATCAGATGGTTGCCACCACTACCCCACGCAACAGATACAAGGTCTTTATTGACTGGTACCTCATTTTTGTAAAATTTGAACAGATCCCAAAATTTACTGCTGATTCCTTCTTAAGCAAAGTAATGTAACCTTTCACATTTGATTAATGTAAATAACATTGAACTTTTCAGGTTGTTAAGACAGCTAAAAATAGTTTGAACAATAGATTCTTGCCATACGACATCATTGAAACTGAGGCTATACTAAGTATAGATGATGATGCTCACCTTCGACATGATGAAATTGTATTTGGTTTCAGGTAAGTAAAACTAAACAGGGAAATGTCTTCCAATACATGTAAAAGTTACTATTTATAGTAAAAAAATTATACATACATGTATATTAATTTTGATGCATTAAATTTAGATCCATGAGTAGTTCAGATAATGTGAACACAAATTTAAGTCTCAGAGGTGGAACAGTCATATTTTGCTGGACATGAGCCCTTTTTTGGAAAAAATATAATATATCAGAGGTTTTTACTATTACGGAATTTCCGTAATTGTCCTTGATTTTAGATTCAAAATACGGATTACAGATTTACCTCCGGAAATTAAAATTACGTTTTACAGTTTTGTACCTAAATTATATTTTTTATTCCCGGTCGTGTAAATGCTTTGTAATTGTGCTTGATTTTACAGTTATGAAAGCGTTTTAACGAGATTGATGATGAAAACTCGGATTGTTTCTAGACTTAACACTATAAGATGCTTTGATGGCGTGTCTCTATGGTAGTTTTCATGCTGAAATTTGAGATTACTGACAAAGGGCCAAAATTACTGACAAAAATCATTAACATTACTGAAAATACCAGAAAAGGGTAAACACCTCTGTTATACATGTATATATCCGAAAAGTAGAGAAAAATAATTATGTGACCCGTATATCTTACACTAAGTTTCATGACAGTATAGTGAACTTCCTGGTTCTTTCAGTCTTCTTTTTTACTAAAGATTGCACATTCTGTGATAATCTTTGATATGTTTAGGTAAGTTTGTATTTGTAAGCTCATGCAGAAGATAAAGGGTATAGATTCAGAACCCTATTAAAGGATCTATGATTTGATATATTTATATTTTTAGACTGTATGGCTGGAAAGCAATATAGAGTTTTGGATTCCCTTGTAGATTCCCAGATAAGGAATATGATTGGCTATTTCAAGATTTTCTTTCTATTTTTAGGGTATGGAGAGAAGAACGTGATAGAATAGTTGGGTTCCCTGGTAGATTCCATGCATGGGATGTGAAGAACAATGCCTGGTTATATAATTCTAACTACTCCTGTGAGCTTTCAATGGTTCTTACTGGTGCAGCATTCTTTCATAAGGTTTGTGATGTAACATTTAGCGAAATATTTCACTCGAACCATCTCTAGGGCTTGAGCTTCATCAGAATGCAAGATTTTTCTTCATGGTGAAGGCCTTACTGCGACTAAAAATGAAGAACAACCATAGTAAAACTCTTGTTCCTTTGCTTTTGTCAAGTTCATGTAGTTTTTAACCAAAACATGGTACTTGATTAGATTAGATGTGCAAAACAACCCATTATAAGGTGCAAAACAATCGATTATAAGCTACATGAAATATAAATGATAGATTTACAGTGGTAAAAATTGAGCAACAATGGCTAATGATGACCAATTATCAGATCTGGTAGCAAAACAAGTAACTTGCTACCAGGATTTCTTGTCAAGCATGAACTAGATTGGGTGTAGTATTTTTGTGTCACCTGCGGAACGCATGGTCGACACATAGGGATCACTATCTGTCGTCTTGCATTTTGCGTCTTGCGTCGTCACACTTTTCTTCTATCCTCAACTACTCATAAACTGCTCAAAGGAATTTGATGAAACTTTATCTGTGCATTAAATTTAATGCAAAGGTGTGCATATATATTTCATTTTTAGAAAAATTTTTATTTTTTTTTTGGAAAAATTGACATTAAAAATTGAGATTTTTGAAAGGGGGGATGAGGGGGGGGGGGGGGGTGCAGGCAACACATGTCTACCTTGGAAGACTCACACATTTCTTATTGAAAAGTATGTCCATGTATGGTGGTCTAAGATTTTATAGTTTGTTGGGTTCTTCCATGAATTAGCAAAATTTGGAGCATTATGAGTTATAAAAGCATAATAGTATGAAATAAAGTAATTCCAGTAGTTTTTGTTCGCAGATAATTTTTATGAAAATTATTTTTCCAGTATTATGCTTACATGTACAGTTATGTAATGCCAGCTGCCATCAGAGAGAAAGTGGATGAGTATGTAAATTGTGAAGATATAGCAATGAATTTTCTAGTTTCACACATCACTAGAAAACCACCAGTTAAGGTAATAACTAATAATGTAAAACTTCTATAGATAATCTTTCAGTTATAGACACTAGATGAAAAAACTTGACATATGCATGTGCCTTCATGACTTAATTTACTAGTTTGAGTCTTGCCCATATATCTTTTTTGGCAAAGCAATATAATTTTTTGTATGGTACTAGTACATGCATTATAGGGTTTTAGGTCATTTTTTTGTTTAATTTGTTTGGGTTTTACGCCTTTTTCAGGACATTTTGGCTATTTCGCGGCCGCCAGTTTTTATTGATGGAGTAAGCCAGAGTACCCAGAGAGAACCACCGACATTAGGTAGGAAAATTTGCAATCCTTGTCAATATCAGAGTCGAACACACCCTGCCACAGATGAGATTTGAACTCACAACCTCAGGGTTGACAGGCTAGTGATCATTAATAGTCATGACGAACTACCTAGACTACACAGCCACCGAGCCATGGCCCCTTTTATGTCGTAACTTTGTTTGAAAGTAAAGTATGAAATATTCGATTTTGAAAACAGACAGCAAACCTGGTCCTTCAAAAAGAAAAAAGAACACATCTATACTTCGTTTTGACGCATAAATATCCAATTAATTTTTTTTCAGCTTGAAGCTCTTCAGCTTCTATAAAAACAAATAAAGGAATGGTCGAGTGCTGTACACTTGTATATTGTATATTATGCTCTATCTTTATAAACTCAAAATATATTTGATTTTTATCATGCACTGTTCCCTAGCATAAAGTGTTTCTCATTTCTTAATGGTTGTTTTTTCTATTTATAGGTAACATCTAGATGGACATTCCGTTGTCCAGGATGCCCTCAGACTTTATCCAATGATAGATCCCATTTTGAAGAGAGACACAAATGTATAAACTTCTTTGTGAAAGTTTATGGATATATGCCATTACTATATACTCAGTACAGAGTTGATTCTGTGTTATTTAAAACAAGGCTGCCTCATGACAAACAGAAATGCTTTAAATTTATATGAATTTATGTAAGACTTAATGCATTGGAAATTGATAGTTAGAAAGTTGAAACTTGGAATCAAGGAAAAATAAATTGGGTGCTTTTCTTGGTGATAGAAAAGAATGAAGCAGAGAAAGGAAGGAGGGACACATGAATTTGGGGGAAGCAAAAGGAAAATAACAGAATTACAACTCCAACCTGTTCATTCCTCAATATAAGTCAATACTCAGTGACCGATAGAATGCTGCCAGGTCCATTTCACAAACATTCGTACGACTGCGATCGAGACTTGTTCCAGGACATCAATAGAATAAAAACATTGAAGACTGGAAATAAGATTAAACTTAAGACTAATCGTAGTCGTACAAATGTTTGTGAAATGGGGACAAATATATACAAATAATTAATGTATTTTGTTCATTAATGTATGCATATATGCGTAATTGGTTTTCATATTCTTAAAATATATATAAAACAGATGTACTGTAAAATCATTTGTCTTTAAAAGTTTATGTAAAATATTTTGTAAAAATTATATGACCAAGATTAAATTTACTAATTCAAATTTTTATGAGGTTAAAAGTTGTATTTTAGATATTTTACATTTATAATATTTTCTTTAGAAATCATGCAAGTCGTGGGCTTTTTTCATAAACGGGTGAAAATTTCTTTTTAAGTTAATTTGATTTTAATTATGGATATTTTATATTAAATACATGTATATATATATCAAAATTTTACTTAAATTTATGAGAATAATTTTTTAATAGAAAGATTTTTTATTTATGACATTTATTTATGAAATACATATACACATATATTCTATTATGAAAATGATTGCTAATATTTTATAAATCTTTTCTTTCATGTTGATACTAACTTGTATACTAGATCAATTGGTGAAGGTACAGTAAATGTCAAAAACCTGAAATATCTAAATCATTTATATATATTTTCTAAGTTTTCTTAAAGAATGTATACATACTGGATTCACCAGAATCTTGAAATCTGGCAGATTTTGGAAAAATTTCTCCAAGGCATGGATGGATGAATTATTGTTTAACCAGGAACCATGCTGGCTATGCCAATGTCGCAAAATGCGTCTTTTATAGTTGGCGATATTTCTGGCGACAGAATTTTTCGATCTATTTCTGAAACAAAATCTGGCACTTATGTGGAAAAATTTTAAAATGGTGACTAAGAAACATCATTTGTAAGTTTTATATAATTATCTATGATAATTGAACAGTTTACATCAGGCTAATAAACATTAAAAGCATTAGATCATAAAATTTCCAATCTGCAAAGATTGAGATGTTCCTTCTGGTTTAACATCAACACACACGTGTGGAACAATCGATTTTTTATTAGGCTTGCTATCAAAATAAAGGTCATTTCAGATGAAAGTTAACTGTCATTAAAACTATTTCATCAAAAATACTTTTCAGGTCAATTTATTTCAAATAGTCATGAATAAAAGAACAATCACTTCCATAAGGGGGAAGGTGACTTGGCGAACAAATTTTGAGACTGGCTACAAAAATGATGCCTTGGCGATTTTTTTGGCGATAAGTTTTTGAATGCCAGCGCGACCCCTGTGGCAAATACCGGTATTATACACATATCAGGACAAGAACATGATGATGTGATATGAATATGAATTCGACTTTATTCTAGACCGACACACTCACATCCTAGCTCACAAGGCAACAGTCTGCAGGAAGACATATCACTCAACCCTGACAAGTGCTTTGCTCTTACTCCTAGATGGTGTATGCTTGGCGGAGATGCAGGGAATACCAATTTTAATGTCTATGTTTGACCAGGCTGTTGATTGAACCTGTATTCTTCCCCACTCAAGGCAAGCACGAAATTAATGAGGCAGTTTTCTCCAATGCAAATTTTATTGTTAATAGTGCTTTTTTACATACTCTATCCATCACTTTCGTTATAAAATTTATAAAGTATACTAAAATTTTGTAAATGTTGTATATGTTGTTTTTTTTTAAAGTAAAAATTTTACATAATTTCTAGTATAAAGAGATTTTTTAAGTTCTTATTACTTAAAATGTTACTATTTTATATTAATCCTTAATACATATGTACATTTGTACCATGGTTTGTTATTATCTGGTAATTTTTATTTGACAATGTTTTTTTTTTCAAACTGCATGAAAAATATTTAAATGTATTTTGAATTTTACATTTGGCAAAGAGAGGCATGGTCATTTTCATCATTTTTTTCAAATTTATAAATGGTGAAAATGATGAATAAATTAACAGGTTGACATATTTTGACAATGTTGATGACTGAGTCAATTACTTTGTATATCAGTTTTTCAGTTACTTATCTAATCCAGGTTATTTTAAGGTTGTTTGTGGTAATATTACTCAGATTTTTAAAGGTTTAAAAATATATTTTATGATATGACCACCATCTTTTAGTCATAACAAGTGATTATAATTCAAGCAATATTTTTTTTAAATGTAAATGTCTGGTTGATTTTTACAGATATTTTAAGTTGTATTTTCAGGATTTTTAAAAATTTGTATCAGGCTTATATCGCTTGTGATTCTCAGACCTGATTTTCTTCAGGGTTGAAATTGAATTCTGTTTTTGGAAGTCCAATTTGTCCATTATTTTTTTTTCGTTATGCGTAGTAAAATAGCTGCCGAAGTATACTTTCTGATCTTTTTACATCGTTGTCAAAATTAGGTCTGGATTCTATAATGGCTTTCTATTAATATAACTATATGAAAATAATAATTTTTTGCTAGGACTAATCCTATTTTTTGTTGCTACTTATCAACCCTATACTTATTTAGCATAATGTTTTGTCCTGATATCCTTATTAACTGTTCATTCACTATTTTTCAAACATTTAATTTAGTTAAAATAGTTGAATTTCTACATAAAGCAGTTTGGCATTTATCATTGTAGTTTTTTATATGAATTATGCCCCTTTATTATAGTGACAGGAAAAATTAATATTTAAAAAAAAAATTTTCACAATTTTTTTTATATTTAGAATGCATGTATCAGATCCTTGATTTATTTATATTTATTGGGTTTGGTTTCCATGGATGTCAGAGTGAAAATTTATTGTTCCTAGAATATCAACTTCAGATAAAACCTGTGCAGCAGTGTGCGGAAACATTGGTTGTAGACATTGTATCTAGTGTCCAAATTTTAAATAGATATGTGAATAATATTTAGTAAACAAGTAAAGTGATTAATATTTAGTAAACAAGTTGTAAAATAACATCCAGAAAAATAGCTCAACATGGTGTTAACTGAAGTGGCTATCTAGGATACTAAATTCTGTAGCTTTGTATCTTTGTATTGATATGACAAAAATCACAAAAAATGGTATACAGGAAAATATAAAAAATCCAAAGTTGCTAATCCTATGGAAAATTTTTAGCTCAATTCTTACATAGCTTTTCCTTTAAATAATTATTAGACTGAAATACTATTCAATATACTACATACATGTATGTCATTACCATTAAGTATAAACTTGTGGGAAGTTCATCATTTCAAAATGTCATGTTTAATCATCAACAGCGTAATTTTTAAGACGGCCAGTACATATACCAGAATTGTATTTTTTAAATGATTTTATTTTCATTTGAATTATTTCCAAATTTTCTACCGAAGGTCAGTGGTTCTCTCCGGGTACTCCGGCTTCCTCCACCAATAAAAACTGGGCACCGCAAAATAGCCAAATGTGCTGAAAACAAAACAAAATATTTCCAAATTTATATTTATTACCTCCCCTGATTTCTAACTACATCTGTTAGGACTTTTATAAATGTGTCACAGTGAATCAGTAAACTTTTTTTTATTGCTACAGCTATTGTTTACAAATTAACCAGTTCACCTGCATGAGATTAAATTTTATCCTGCACATAAGCTTTTAACTGACCAATATAGCGTACCAATAGTGTTTTTTCAATATTGGGTCAGTACCGAATATAGTATTCTGGTATCTTTATCCTCACATTTAACGATATTTTGCATTGCGTTCTGGTTCACAGTGATTATGACGTTGTATTTCCCTAAATTATGTGCCAAAAACGGCCCTTCTTCAAATCAGCTATAAATGTTCCATTTTCATGCTTTTTTGCTCAAACAGGAAACAATATGGTGTTGCATGATAAAAACAATTATATTGTCAGAAAATACCATGTTTGTTTGTACTCGCTGCGAAACTGGCGAGATATGTTCGGTAAACCTCACATTTCCACCTGTTTCTTAGGCTCCTACAAATAAATTATATATTTTTTTTCAATGTACATACATGTATATTGTATATGTACAGGGTGTTTTGACATCATAAGTCTTACAGAATAGCTTTTGTGCACTTTTACCAGAAAATATGCTTTGTGAAACATCAGTAATATACCTCCCTTTACACAGTGATGAATAAAATGGTCCAAAGCTGTTTACTCTTTTATAAATAAAAATTTTCCATCTATAACACTGATTTTGCATTGCAACTATGCATGTTGGCAGATCCAGAAATTGAGTCTGTTCTGCATGCAGAATTGGTAACAAGAAAATGTTAATCAGTATCAGTATAATCCTTTTTCTGCAAAAACTCATTTTCTAAAGCTCTGTGCCAGTTTCTGTTAAAAAATGTTGAATGCTAGACGAAGTTGGGCCTGGACTTGATAAAAATCACAAGAAGGGTAAATTGTTTACCAAAGCCGTTTCGTTATGAAAGCAAAGTCAGTATTAAGATATATCAGAATGCAAGCTAAAGCTAATATAATCAAGTTGTATGTAGTTTTACTGTTATAATAGTTTCATTAAAAACTACTGGCAGTAAACCAAAGTTGCTGACACCAAAGGGAGGTAAACTACGGATGACACTCACAACCAGGCTGATCTCCCTTTGCTTACTTGATCAAGGGAGATAACTGACAAATGTTTCTCATTTCATGTTAAAAACAATAACAGATAGAAATCAAGGGAGGTAAAAAATGTTAAAGGGTTATGAGGTTAATGAGGAACCAGAGTGAGTTATCTTTTCCTAATTAAATTCTCTCCCTTTTGTCCTGAGGCTAAAAGGGAGACAAATTTATTATCTCCCTTACCTACATTGGTTAGGAAAATATAACTCACTCTGGTTTCTCATTCTTATATTACTATTTTGGTAATAAGTATAGACAAAACTTATATTATGACAATATTCTGTTATTTTGTACCAGAATATTTGGATTTTATTATGTATGTAATTTTATTGCATAGATATACAAACTTATACATTTTACTGTGCTATATGTAAACATAGGCTATGTGTTTTTTAATGAAATAAAAATTTCAATTATATAAATCTAAATTTTTAGGTCATGTGAGCTATTGCCATCAATTTGCGTCTGCCGTCTGTCCATCAACATTTCACATTTTGAACTTCTTTTAGAGAACCACTGAATTGATTGAAACGAAACATGGCACCAATGTTCCTTAAAAGTTGCTGACCAAGTGTTGTACTTTGGTGGGGATCTGTCATCCAACATGGCTGCCAGTGGGGTACTTAGTTTTGTCACCCGAGATACGAAGAGGCGACATACATGGATCACTATCTGTCGTCATCAGCGTAACATCATAATTTCTGTCACATTTTTCTCAGGAACCACAAAAGCCAGCTTCCTGATATTTGACATTGAGCATCAGTATGGAGAACTGTATTGTGTAAGGTAGTTTCGAATCTGTTGCATGTCCACTTCCTGTTTGACGGAACTTATTGAGATAAAAAATTTCTGTCACAATTTTCTCAGGAACTACACTGGCCAGCTTCCTAATATTTGGCATGGAGAACTGTATCGTGTAAGGCAAGTTTTAATCTGTCGCATGTCCACTACCCTGTCTGTTAATGACCCAGTAAACAAAAATCGTGAAATAATTATAAAGCTATCTTCACAGAAGTATTTAATTCTTATAACTACTAAGATATTCAAAATTTACAAAAGAATTTAATAAACTGACCTTTTTGTAAATTTCAATATTTTTCACACAGAAATATTGGATAGAAGAGACAAGAGAGTCTAAGATAATGTGAATCACTGTATCCAAAATATTGTTGGCAGGTTCCTTTCCGCCATGTATAGCAAAATCCTAAAAAAGCAAATAGTACAAGGTCTGCAACAAAAGGGATCACATGAGAAACGCTTTGTTGAAATGGTTTTGGGTGGTTCCTTTTCAAAACTATGAAGAACATCATGAAACGAGGATATAGTAAAAAAAAATGGTTAAAATCTCCCCCTTTAAGACCACTTTTCCAATTAATTTGTTAGTCCAAATATGGCATCTAGGAATAATAGGTTCTAATACAAGTCTGTACTGAAGGTTTGGGATTTCTTCAACCAGTATGAGAAATTCCGTATTCCACCAGTGCAGCACAGCTGAACGAATGAAAAGACAAATAATTTCTCACATGCTTTCTGATTGGAATAACAATTTTTTGGAGGACTTGTTGCTTCAAGACCGTGTACAACGGGAAACGTCGGAAAGACGACACAGTTTATTTCTCGGATTGCTGCTCTGCTTCCAGCTAGTACGAGATTGCTCTGACGTCTGACAGCCTTTTTGGTGATATGCTGGGGCGGTGGGGAATAGAATGTACATATTCTTCGAGATAAGGAATCGATTGATGTATGATTTATCTACTTATATTTGGATATATTACGATTTCGGGTCGGCAATTTCCATGTTTTCATATGGAGTTCGCTTTGACGTCCCACTGCCATAGCATATCACAAAAATGGCCGTCAGACGTCACAGTGATCTCGGACTAACATCCAGCATCTCGAAAAAAGATGTTTCATAAACGTTGATGCTTGGCTGCATGTGCAATATGGAATGAAGATAATGTGTGAGGGGTTGTGCACCTACACCTTTGAGTTGCACAACTTTAGATGGATGAACATCCTTTGAAAATTTAGCCTAATTTTGCCACGACCTCCCTGTTTGCGTCGAAATAAAATCTTTATCTAATAAGCATGCAACCAACTAAGATGGCCCCAAGAGCCAATTATGCAATGTTCAGCACATCTTGAACCCGTGGGAGCTTGGTATTAGAAGATTGGGACCAAATGTCGGTAAACTAGTAAATGAGTGATCTATTTTGGGACCTGTATAAAGTTCCTGACGTAATTAATTTGCTTTGCAGAAAAATTGCTACAGCATCAGTAGTTGAAGAAGAAATAAACTGTGATGGTATGTTTAATTAAGATAATCCATTTTAAATTATATCCAAGGAAATTATTATATAATTATCCACCAAACAAGATGGATTTAAAAGGCGAAAATTGATTAACACATGTAACAAATGCTTCGGCTGAATTTGCTTTGTCAATTGCATAATCATGTGAAATGATCTTTGGCTGAACCCTAGCTTAGAACCCTTACAGTCCTTTCACAATTCAGAAGACCATCACATCTATACAATTTGTATCAAGTTTTGGAAAATCTGAGTGACTTTTTCTCAGCACATTGCATATATATATAGCTATTTTGTGCCAATAAGATGTAAGAAAAAATTGAAAATTATTAATAAGAATCAAATATAAACATATATTTATACACATATTATAGATACTGATCCTTTATCCACTCGGTTCTGGTATGGATCATATCTACATGATCTAGTAGTCAGTAGATTAACTAATTAAGAATAACAATAATTTTATTAGTATTAAATCCAAACAATTGGATTGTCGCTAAAACAAATGTTAACAGAAATATACAGTAAACAATACAAATGTGAAAAATTGACTTGAAAAGAAAAAAAAGAAAAAAATGTTGTGTTTATTATTATTTGTGACAACATACCTCCTCTAAAATTAATATTAACAATATCATATGTATATTTATATAATAACCAGAGATACAAGAAGGAAATGCTGCCTAGCTACCTCTATTATATTTATTCGTATATATTCAGAAAAGAAACAAATAAACATATATATATATATATATATATAAATGATTATCCATGAAATAAACACAATTTAAGTACTACCAATATAGTTGTTTCTTTCATTATACATCTCACTTATACCATGAACAATAATCATAAGTATATCACATTCTTCACAAGAAAATATAAAATCGAATTTGTGTTTATTATTCATTGAATTAAAGCAAAGAACAATATAAGAAATATCGTTAAACATTTTTATTCTAGATTCCTTCAGTTCTGTACATATTGTTATAAAATTGAATTCATCTTCCACCTCTGTATGGCACAGGGGGCACATTCTGTTTTCTAAGGCTATTTTATTAATTAAAGACAATATGTTACATTTGTGAATTAGACTACAAGTTAAATAATGAAAGCTATATGTAAATTAAAATCAGGTAAGGCTGTAGGTTAGCACAAAATCAAATCTGGGAATGAAATTTACATCAAGTGGACTTGTTAAACAAGGAAAAGAAGATATGTATAAGAAATTTATGAAGGCTGTATTCAAATTGCAAAGAGCCTTAATTATCATCATCCAATCCAAGTATCCCCACTCTTCTTCATTTATATGATCATACAATTAAACCAATTCTGATTTCAGGAATGTTTAAAACAAATTCTGCAGCATGCAAAAAAGAAAATTAGTACTTGTTTCAATAGATTTATATAATGATTTTTTAGACAAATCTCATTTTAAATACCTAAAATACATTTTGGGTGTAAATAAAAGATCCATAAATTTAGCTGTACAGTCTGAACTTGACAGATACCCATTGTATTTCTCTGTTGTTTTGTCAATATATAATTGATTGTCTAAATATCAGACGAGGTTGATAACTCTGGTCCTGTCCAGCATAGTTTTTATTCTATTATCATTGTAATTTATGCTTATGAATCAATGATGTATATGTTCTTTTATCCTGCAATCAAGCCATTTCCTAATAAAAGGGGTAGAATAAACTTTAGTCGTATTAGGTCAATGACCTAATAAAGTCTACTGGTACTTGTTTACTAAAGCTCACTAAAGCTCGCCTTTTCTCATGTTTCTAAAGCTGGCCAAAATAAATTTTATATTTTCCAACAATATATCTTGCCCCTGTGAGGACCCATGATTGGAACAATAAATATTCTTATTCTTATTCTTATTCTATGTATAACTAGATATAATAGGATTTGGAGTACCAATCATCAATAAATTCGAGTAGCGTTCTGTTTCACCGCATAAAATAATTCATTAAAGGAATTATGACAATTCACAAGTATTAAATCAATAAACAAACAAATATTGAAATAAAATCCATCAATTCCATCAATAACTTTTTATTTTCACTGTGCAAAAAAGCTTTACTATTTACATTTAGGTATTTAAGTACGTAATTTTAAAAGATTAAAGTATATTGACATCGGGTTAAATCTAGGTCGGTTGCAAATTAGGTAACTTGGTTAATGTGTTGTGTTTTTGTTTGTGCTGACGACGCCCCCTAAATCCAGCACTCTGATTGGTTTAGAAGGTACATACCTCCGTACGATTATGTCACATTAGCCATTCACGCACAGTCAAACGTGCTGTTTACATGGTTTGCAACAGGTAGGAATTTCACAATTTTTGTCTGTTTATTATAAAAATTAAAATAAAATCGTGAGACACAAATTACGTTCTGGATAAGAAATATTTTTAAAAAGTATTTTGTATGTAATAATAAGTACGTATACATTTTAAAAATCATGAAAATTGCAATTAATCGGTTGTCCAAGATATCTGTTGATAAATAAACCTGAAAACTAGTACTAAGATCATAAAAATGTTTTTTTCAGAAACCATATTTTTAAAGACAAGGGATTTTACATATGTATCCAATTGCATGCATGAAGTTGTTATTGTACAAACATTGCCAAAAGTACATTTATTTTAGTTTATTAGGTGTAAATTAAATACCATTATAGATAGACATAACTATTTTTTATTCCAGACATTATATACTTAAATAATTTGATGGTTGTTCGATTTTTTATGCCCCGCCTGTAAGGCAGGCCGGGCATATAGTTCTTCGGGCTGTGCGTCTGTACGTACGAGGTTAATTAAAGTTCAGGTTTAAGGTAGTTTTTCATGAAGCAGTATGGTATCATCCTGAAACTTTGTACATGAATAGCTTGTGATATGAACAGCAGCATTTTGATGAGAAACGGATGCTGTGACCTTGAGGTCATGGGTCATATATCGACTCTGAATTTCTTTATGGGATTTCAATATTAGAATCCAGGTTAAGGTTCAGGTTTAAGGTAGTTTTTCATGGAGGAGTTGTGGTATCATTATGAAATTTGGTAAATGAATAGCTTGTGATATGAATAGCAGCACTTTGATGACAAACGGATACTGTGACCTAGAAGTCATGGGTCATCGACTCTGAATTACTTTATGGAATTTTAATATTAGAATCCAGGTTAAGTTTTAGGTTTAAGGTAGTTTTTCATGAAGTACTGAGAGACAATATTTCATCTACCCTGTCGTTAGGGACTTCAAAGTCAACTATATAAAAATGTAATTCTATTTAATAAATACATCATTGGCGAAGCAAGAAGTGTCTATTGGACATATAGAATAGAGAATGGAAACGGGGAATATGTCAAAGAGACAACAACCCGACCAAAGAGCAGAAAACAGCCAAAGGCTATCAACGGGCCTTCAACGCAGCGAGAAAATCCCGCACCCGGAGGCGGTTTTCAGCTGCCCCCTAAACAATAATGAATACTAGTTCAGCAAAATGGACGGCACACTAAACTGTGAAACACATATTTGTTATGATATTAAAATGACATTTTTGTGAATTTATTGGTCAGAGTATCGATCTCCATCAGATAGATAGGAGTTTCATACATGTATTTATGTTCACTTTGTCTATTTCGAGGGGGTGAAGGGGGACAAAAAGAGCTATATCCATTCAGTGCAATTTCAATTGGTTGTTGAAGTCATGGTGTACGGTACCCTATTTTTGTAATTTTTAGCATGTCTGCTTTTATTGTGTTCTTCATGTCTCCTCGCCGTTTTGTAACAAAATTATGCAATATATTAAATAACCGAAAGTGAAATTACCACGAAAACACATTATGCAAGATTCGTTGAATTAAATGTCCTATTTTTAGGGTGTATTTAAATTTCTTAAGTAATATTCCTTTTTTAGAAAAAAATTAAATGATATACACAGAATTATTCGTCAAACATTCTGATTTCACAGAAATCCTGAAAAGTAAATACGCAATTGAAAAGGTTAATAAAAACTATTATTAGGCCTATTATTATTATTATTATTATTTCTGCATATCACATGTATCAGTGGATCATATTTACATTAATTGTTGGAATAATCCAATGATTCATAGTTTATGATTGCAATGACGCGGATTAGTTGGCAGTATAATAAATTCCGTGTGTTCTATGCGTATTTCTGGATTAACATTTATCAAGTACACTCTTGACCAAAACACACACAAAAACACAGAGGCCAACACAACCTTACAGGCCTAACCATTTTGGCCACAATCAAGGTATGTTTTACTGCTTCATTGCGGAGCTCGTATGGTTCATTTAATTTTTTTAAACAATATAATAAAATAACATATTAAAGTGTTAAATGTGATATTGAATAATTAGTCATGGTCATGTTGAACATTTTTTTTCATCCACTAAAATCGGTTAAATAGTATATACTGAATAAGTAGTATAGTAGAAACTTTTGTATGCCTTATAATCAGTTATATATATCTGTTCCATTGATGTTATCCATTCCTCATACTGGATTTGACATGGGCAGCATGGCGGGTGTCCTGCAGGAAGTAGAGACTGCTTACCTGAGTCTACTACCCCTGGTTTTTTGGTGGGGTCCATGTTGTTCATATGTTTTTAGGTTTTAATTGTAGTGCATGTATTGTTTTTGTCTTGTCTTCGTTGTTCTCCGGACTTTGTCAGTTGTTACGATTTTTCTCTCCGAATATCCATTTGGCATTTCTTGACTTTACTAAAGATAAAGATAAAGAATTTTATTTCCAATTAAGGGCCCATTAAGAGCAAGCAATCAAATACAAGTGATTTATATAATTGGAGGTACATATACAGTTTACATATATACAACATGTATATATTTATTTAAACCCACAATAACCGCAGTCAGGTCAGAGCCATACTATATGCACAATATCTATATTATCATAATATATCAATTAAAATATTTGCATGTTATTATATAAAATTTCTTATTTCTAAACACTTATTTATAAATATACCCAATGTTTTTAGGACATTAATATTTTCATTAGTCAATAGCCAAATAAACTTTGCTGTTTTATTCAGGTTCCCAAAATTATTACAAAATAAAGATATATTTTCATAAAATACTTTTCTTTCATTTTCATACCATGGACATTGAGCTAAAAAGTGTTCTTCGTCTTCAACCTCTCTGAGTATGCACTTAGTACATAGTCTTTGTGAACGTTCAATATAATTTTTTGCATATCTATCAGTTTCTATTTTTAAACAATGAGCACTAACTCTAATTTTACAAATTGATTGTCTAATTTTAAAATCCTTTAAATCAAGATATTTTTCTCTTTCAAAACATCGTTTGACAGTGAAGTATGTTAATAATTTCCCTTTGTCGGAATTTAAACTACTTTCTCTAAAGCCATCCCAAAAATTGAGGAAACTTTTTGATAGTTTATTTTTAACAATTTTGCATAAACGACCTAATTTTAGTTCCTTTAAATTTGATATTGGTAAGTCTATCTCTTTCAATATAAACATAATACTAGAATACCAAGTATTAACTTTACAAGAATGCAATTGCCTGTTACATAAAAAGGCATCATACAATAGACCTTCCTTTACATTTTCTAATCTATGATAATATTTCAACATTGACAAAATAATAGTAAAATATACAGGGATTCTGCCAAGCTCAGACATAACTGCTATATTACTGGATTTTTTATTAACACCAAGGATATATTTCAAAAATTTTATTTGTGATTTCTCAGAAATATCACCTGAAAATACCTTTTCTAATATATAATCATTATTTTTCTTGCAAGCAGAAGACTCAGGGGAAAACAGCGAACAAATTTCACTACCATATAATACAATAGGCTTTATTGTGTGGTCATATAGGTGTAATAAAGTTGAGACACTTGGATTTGATGAAGACAAGCAACGCTGTAGTTTAAAACAGGCCTTAAGAGATTTTTTATATAATTCATCTTTACATTGCTTAAATTTTCCACTTGATGTAAATGTGATGCCTAGATATTTATATATGTTAGTACTCTCAATGTTTTCTGTTCCAAGTTGTAATGGACATTTAAATAACTTTCCTGGTTTGTTAAAAACTAGGGCTTTGGTTTTATTTATGTTAACTTTCAAGCACCACTTTGAACAGTATAAATTCAGCATATCCATTCTCTTCTGCAAACCTACTTGTGTTTCAGAAAATATAACAATATCATCCGCATACATTAGACAATCTATTCTTCGGTTATTAACCTCTACATGATCAGGGCATGATATAAAATGGTCTGGAAGGTCATTTATAAAAATTTTGAAAATATTTGGGCTTCATACATCCCCTTGACGTACTCCAATGTGAGATTTGAATGCAGGTGTTAATTCATCATTAATTCTAACACAAAGTTCATTTTTGCTATACATATCTTTGATAATAGAATAAAATTGGCCTGCTATGCCATTTTTCAATAATTTATATTTAATACCTGGATGGATTACAGTATCAAAAGCTTTCTTTAAATCTATGAAACAAGCAAATAGTTTTCCACCCTTTTTGTTGATATATTTATCAATTAAGGTTTTTAAAACAAAAATATGATCAGTGGTTCTTGATTTCTTAGAAAAACCAATTTGACATGGGGTTATGATATTATTTTTTTCCAGGAACTTATCCAATCTACAATTTAAAACTGAATTAAATAGTTTACCAATACATGAGTTAATGGCTATACCTCGATAATTTTCTGGTTTACATGGGTCTCCAGCTTTACTTATATAAGTTGTTAAATTGTACATTACATTCTGTGCAGAAAACTTTTGTTTCTGCAAAAAATTTTCTCTACACTTAAGCAGTCTGATGCGATAAAAAATCAGAATAAGAATGTTACGTAATAAAATGTAACTTTTTATGTAACTAGACTGTTCTTGAGACAAACGGCATTGAGTTTAAACTACAACATGTGCAATAACTATGGCAAGCCGTTCTCGTCAAAACTATGTTTAAACCCTTTTTTTCGAAAAAATTACACACTGAGATCTAAAAACCTTTTCATTTTTTTAGGGTTAGGTTGCTAAGCAACCAAAACCCTTATGCCGTCGGTCGTTTGGTTAGACAATGAAGGAAACTTTGGAAATCTGGTGTTTTGTGGAAAAAGTTGGACCAGAAGTTTTTGAAACTATGTTTTTATGAGTAAATATGCAAGCTTGTCTAGGATTGAAGCTTAAGCAAGGCTAGTTAAGCAGCTTTTTATCTCGATTTTGAGATGACACATGCGCAAAGCAACCTCCATATTTTTCGAATTACGACTATGTTTATATTGGAATATCATATAAGAAAATAAACATTCCGCGGTAAAATAGTCCTAATATTTGTTATTGCTGGTGCAGTTGTTTTTTAATAGAAATGTAACTGAAACACACCGAGAAGTGTAATTGTCCAGTTATTTAATAAAAGATGTGTGTTTTATTGACGATTTCCTTTTTGTTTTGAAAGCCGTGTAAAGTATTCGCACCTTTTAAAGTGTACAATGCTATCGGCGTAAGGATTTTGCACGGATATTTTGGGAAGGATTACAATCAGGTTTATTTTCAAAAGATTTCAAAGGTAAGTTCCATTTTTGTTGTGAACGTGATTGTTAACTTATACAGAACATATTTTGCACATTATTTGCTTATTCTTCTTGTAATTCTGATGGTATTTTGTGTATTTGATTAACCTTTTGACCTGATCATCGTGACTTCATTTTGTCAAACCTGTTGGTCAGTGATAGAATTGCATACAGGTTATTTGAAATGCCGACAACTTGCACATTAAGATTGAAAAACACTGTGTTTATCATTAATTTAGAAAACGGTATTATCGAAGGTATAATGGGTTTATTTTAATTGAAAGCTTGAGTGTTTACGTTCTTTTTATACGACCGCAAAATTTTTGCGGTCGTATATTGGTATGACGTTGGCGTCGTCGTCGTCGTCGTCGTCGTCGTCGTCGTCGTTGTCGTCGTCGTCGTCTGCGTCGTCGTCCGTCGTCTGCGGCGTCGTCCGAAGACATTTGGTTTTCGCACTATAACTTTAGTATAAGTTAATAGAAATCTATGAAATTTAAACACAAGGTTTATGACCACATAAGGAAGGTTGGGATTGATTTTGGGAATTTTGGTCCCAACAGTTTAAGAATCAGGGGCCAAAAAAGGGCCCAATAAGCATTTTTCTAGATTTTTGCACAATAACTCTAGTATAAGTAAATAGAAATCTATGAAATTTTAACACAAGGTTTATGACCACAAAAGGAAGGTTGGGATTGTTTTTGGGAGTTTTGGTCCCAACAGTTTAGGAATTAGGGGCTAAAAAAGGGCCAAAATAAGCATTTTTCTTGGTTTTTGCACAATAACTTTAGTATAAGTAAATAGAAATCTATGAAATTTAAACACAAGGTTTATGACCACAAAAGGAAGGTTGGGATTGATTTTTGGAGTTTTGGTCCCAACAGTTTAGGAATTAGGGGCCAAAAGGGTCCAAAATTAAACTTTGTTTGATTTCATTGAAAATTGAACTATTGGGGTTCTTTGATATGCCGAATCTAACCGTGCATTTAGGATCTTAATTTTTGGTCCCGTTTTCAAATTGGTCTACATTAAGGTCCAAAGGGTCCAAAATTAAACTTAGTTTGATTTTAACAAAAATGGAATTCTTTGGGTTCTTTGATATGCTGAATCTAAACATGTACTTAGTTTTTTTATTATGGGCCCAGTTTTCAAGTTGGTCCAAATCGGGGTCCAAAATTAAACTTTGTTTGATTTCATCGAAAATTGAACTATTGGGGTTCTTTGATATGCCGAATCTAACCTTGCATTTAGATTCTTAATTTTTGGTCCCGTTTTCAAATTGGTCTACATTAAGGTCCAAAGGGTCCAAAATTAAACTTAGTTCGATTTTAACAAAAATTGAATTCTTGGGGTTCTTTGATATGCTGAATCTAAACATGTACTTAGTTTTTTTATTATGGGCCGAGTTTTCAAGTTGGTCCAAATCGGGGTCCAAAATTAAAGCTAAAAAGGGGGTAAATTTTTTTTTTGGGGGGGGGGGGGTGGTAATTCTCCACAGCATATTGTATTACACAAAAGCAAAAAATTGAATATAAATTCAAATCATATGACCAATTCTAAGTTCTTTATTTCAGTTATTCTGTGTCAGAAACCTATTATGTGTCAAATATTTGAAGAAATTTTCAATTGCACAGTATTGCGCAATAGCAAGAAATCTGATTGCACAGTATTGCGCAATAGCAAGAAATTGATATGTGTGCCCAATTTTAAATTTTAAATTGGTTATTTCTGATTTATATATGTAAGACTCAAATCCGTGTACGGCCTCAAATCCGTGTCCTTTCCTCAGATCTGTGGTCTTTAAACAATACGAAACGTCATAGTTGTTACTTAAAATCTTTATTTCCTCAAATCTGTGTCCTCTTTTTCGCGGACAACGTAACGTCATAATTGCCACCAGTTGATTTCGTCGTTGTTCGAAATTGGCATTGCGGCATTGCAGCAACATGGCGGATGAGGAGTCTGTTCCGGATGAAGGGTACGTTTTTACGGCAAAAAGAAAAAAAGGCATCAGTAAGGATCCAAATCCAGAATCCTTTTGGATTGACATGCCATATCTGATTCAAATAACAAAAGCAAAAGATGAAAATCCAAACTGGGGAGCCAAAAAGATTTTGGAAAAGTTGCATCTTGCATACAATGAACGTACGGTAAAAAAGTTTTTGTCATTATACTTTTACGACGATAATTCTAAGGCAATGTTTAGAAAATCACAAGATTTTAGTGACAATCACAGAAAATGTTTGGATAAGGAAGCTTTGATAGAATTGATAAATCAAAATCACAACAAAGATCATAGAAAATCTGAAGCAATATACGACAGTTTAAGAAGTTCCGTATTTCCCGTTGTTAGAGAGAATATTAAGAACTTGTTCAAGATGTATGTTAAATGTAGTGGTTGTAAAAACACTACTGAGATACCAAAAACAACTATTCAGCGGCGCCCAATTCCAGCTACATACCCTAACAGCCGCTGGCAAATTGATCTGAAGAAAATGCCACCCGTCAGAGGCTATGGCTATATTTGTAATATAGTAGACCGCTATTCACGCTTTGCGTTTGATGGTGCATTGAAACTAGAACTTTATCCATTGGAAGTATTTACAGAAACCAAGGAGAATGTGTACACCCCAATCTTAGGAGAAAAACTGAAATTCCGTACCAATCCAGCAATGAATACAGGAACTGCCGTGTTTAGTTCTGTATTTGGGGAGACGGAGTTTGCACTGAAATTAGGACCGACTTTAAAAGGGGAAAAATGTTTACCATCAAAGACATTATCATCAATTATACTTTCGAACGTAATAGGTATCAGCTACGGCCTTACCAATAAATAAAAAATATGTTCTTTGTATATGTATAGTTTTGTAGTTTGCGATGGAAAAAAAGGGGGATGGGAGTAAATAAAATATTAAAATAATGTCTAAGACTGGATATTGTGAACATGACCCCAAATCATGAATCATGAATCAAAACATGTACATAACAAAGTTGCCACTTTTATTGCTGTTCCTCATCTTGAGAAGTACAGTGAGATCTTCAACAGGAGGAATCATTCTCATTTCAATGCAAATTTCAAGACGGCCCCTATAGCACCGGTTTGAGCGGGGTTCTTTGCTAAATCCGACTGCGTCACACATTGTATAATTTATTAGTTTATTCCTTAGGGAGCAATCATTTGATTTTTGGGGGGGGGGAGAATTTGAAATGAAAAAAAACTTAATACAAATTTTGGTGAAAAAGGGCAAGATGGCCATATCCAAGGATTCAAATAATCTAGACAGGATAGAAAATGTTGCCAAAAAAGGGCAGGATCGGAAATTACTTCTATTGCTCCTTCATGACAAAACCAGGAAACAAAGACAACCACAAACAAATAAGACATACATAACACAAAAAACTGAAATATTTTCAAATCTGGGGTTAGGCCACACCCTGTAAGGGAGATACACTACAAAACCTACAACAGATGAAAATCACTTTTCATCGGAGAAACTGGTGTACCATATCCGTCCACTAGTTCGTGGCGACGACCATAGTATAAAAATAAAAATTGGACACAGATCTGAGTCTATATTTTTTTAGAGGACATAGATTTGGCGATGACGTCACATGACACAGATCTGAATAGGGAAAACAAACATTTGAGTATGACGTAATGATAGGCCACAGATCTGAGGAAAGGACACGGATTTGAGGCCGTACACGGATCTGAGTCCTACATATATAAAAACAAATAATACTGATATGGTTTGAATAGGTAAATTAAAAATTTTTAAGTTCTTAGACAACATTCATTCTGTGTCAGAAACCTATGCTGTGTCAAATATTTATTCACAATCCAAATTCAGTATTGTATCAAGCTTGAATGTTGTGTTCATAATTGCCCCAACTATTCAGGGTTCGACATCTGCGGTCGTATCTAGCTGCACCCAGCGGAGCATTTTATTGTGTATTTGATTAACCTTTTGACCTGATCATCGTGACTTCATTTTGTCAAACCTGTTGGTCAGTGATAGAATTGCATACAGGTTATTTGAAATTCCGACAACTTGCACATTAAGATTGAAAAACACTGTGTTTATCATTAATTTAGAAAACTGTATTATCGAAGGTATAATGGGTTTATTTTAATTGAAAGCTTGAATGTTTACGTTCTGATCTACCTGCACATGCGCAATGTAGTGTAAATAGAAATGACCCCCTTCTACAATTGTCCAAACTTTGTCTTTTTATATAACCTTAATAACTTGAAGACCTTTGATTTCTGTTTATTTTAATTCATCAAATCATTATTATGCGTTTGACTTTTTAAAAAAATTCAATTTAGAGTGATAATTCAAGAAACGTTAGCCGACTCGTGCTTTCTTTGATTGATTAGTGTATATTTATGTACAGACATGGCTTTCGAGACGTTTCGGCCATAAACCAGTTCGTCCATATACCGTTTCGTCCATAGACCGATTCGGCCATAGTCGTTTCGGCCATACTTTTTATAATGAAATATATACTTAATAGCATCGTTGTTTCTTACGAGAGGTATTCTTGGTAGGGAAGAAAAAAGTTTTGAAACACTCACAATCATTTTCAACTTTATTTATTCTCTTTATATATTTATATCATCAGGTTGATAACAAGCAAATACATAATTAACAACAATTTAAAAAAAAGCGCTATAACAGGTGAGTTGCACTATAATTATATATATAAGATATGTTCACTAAGCATCAGAATCGGAACCACTGTCATCGGAGTCTGGTAGGTCTTCTTGGTTTGGTACTGCTGGCGAGTAAGGTTACCCACAGCACGCAGGAAGTCTGATGTTCTGATGGACTTGCTGTCATACTGCCCCCACAGGGACTCCAGGCGACCTTGCATCTTCTTGTAAGTATCACGCTGGTATCTTGTCAGTTGCTGTTCCCCGACCAGTCTGTAGGTGATGTTGACAGTCTTGGCTTCCTTCTGGAATGCAGGCACTATTCTGTAGAATTGGAGTTGGGTGCGGGCTGCTTTACCATTAAAACGTCTGTGCCAGCCTACAAAAGTAATAATTGAATTAATACAACATACTTCACAGGAAATATGATTTGTTCAACCTTCAAAATTATTATACAGTGATTGTAATTTAACCCAGCGGTATAATATATTAATAGATTTAATTTACATTATTGGAAGTGTTCTGAAAAAAATATTTATTTTATTAATAATGTGCACTTTTTTAATTCTTCTTTTCTAATTTTCTAAAATGTGAACTTTAACATTGAAACTATTAAGTGAATGAATCAATAAATAAAAGCGTTATGTTTTGATAATTAATTATAGGCAATGAAGCCATTAAGAAAGATCAATCAAGTGATTGAGATAATACGCTACTGCCACACGTTGTTGATTACTAACAATACCTGTAAACTGTAGCGTACACAAAGCAAAATTTCTATAGTCAAACAATATCAATCATAAAAAAAAATATGCAATATACCTCATCTTGAACTTCTGCAAAGAATCAATTTATGCTCAAGAGCCGATGCTGCCAACGGAAACAAGACTCGCACTCAAGAGCATGCTGGCGTGGACGAACTGGCTTGCTACAAGATACACATCAATCTAATTAAAAAACCGATCTCTCATCGCTCCCGTTTTCTGATATGTCGCGTGGGAGATCTAACGAAATCCGCTTTGAGGTCACATGTGAGTGAACTGGAACGTATGAATTTATAATGACATGCAAATGAGTTGACTTCCTATCAGTAAGCCAATCAAAAAAGTTTATGAATTCTGGGGACTGACGATTTCTTCGTAATCAACTTACAAGATCGCGTAAGCCGCAATTTCATTGGTCGAACAGGACACACCTACGAGGTCACTCACATGTGACCTCAAAGCGGGTTTCGTTAGATCTCCCACGCGACATATCAGAAAACGGGAGCGATGAGAGATCGGTTTTTAATTAGATTGGATACACATGGAAACGGCAATGTGGAAAGTTTTTTTTTTTATGAATACAATTCACATTTTCAAATCCTTTATATAAAGCATGTCGGCAAATATAAAAAGTTTTCTCATGGTCTCATTGTTGTTTTAAAATTTTCTCCATAACAAGAAAAGTTTAATTGCATCATCTTGTGGTAAGCTTGGGTCAAGCTTGGATAAAAATAACCCATATGCAGCCATTTCGTGTGCTTAACAATCACAAAATGCAGGATATAGTCAGATCAAAGAATAAATAATTGATAATTATCATGAAGTAATGAACATAATTACATTTTATTTGTCTTGCAATTAATTACGATTGATCTACAATAGCTGGTTTATATTGATCATTAATCATCTAGTAAATAAATAATATTCTGAAATTTCATGATTAATTTCCAAATATTTATTATATATATAAAATAAAACTTAAATTTTGAGCTTAGAACTTGTTAAATATTTGTTAGATTCCGTATAAATATTCCATGGCCGAATCGACTTTAATTCTATGGCCGAACTGGTAGTATGGCCGAAACGACTATGGACGAAACGACTATGGCCGAACTGGTAGTATGGCCGAAACGACTTGTTTCCACAGACATGCGCAGTAAAGTTGAGTAGTAGAACCTTCAGCTCAGATACACTGTGTTGCGAAAATATACGTTTTAAAAAATCACTGTATATTTTGAAACCAAAGCAATACATCTGCTGTCAATTTAAAAAAAAATCAGTCACCTACCCACAGGAACATTATTATATAATAGACACTTTTTCCGCAGAGCTCGTTAACTTTCATAATTGATATATTTCCTTGTAAATAATACTGTTAATAAAAAGAATTCAATACCAAAACCTATTTTGCAATACATTGTACAAACAAAAAGCATTGAAATAATCATCAGCAATGTTTGTACAAATAAAAGTCAAATGCTAGCAACCTAACCCTACCAGTGCTATGCACTTTGATTAAATCTCAGTGTGAAATTTTAAAATTGCAGTGTGTAATTTCGATTTCTCAGTGTGTATTTTTAGGTTTTTTAATCTCAGTGTGTTTTTTTTTTTTAAATTCTCAGTGTGTAAAATTTTCGAAAAATGTTTTAAACATAGTTTTGACGAGAACGGCTTGCCATAAATAACCGTTAAAAAATACACGTTCCTGAAGTAGAGCGGAGGGTTTAGCAATTAGACTATACCGCATAATCCAATTCTATTTCGAAATATCCAAATTCGAGTTATTTTATTTGTACAACCAAATTTTTCAGACTTTTAATTTTATACTTCACTAGAAGTAAATTGTCTGATATTCCAATTCAGCGTTTTAATTGAAAACGAATTACACGTACATGCATGTGGTACACTTTTGTTCAACCCCTTAATAGGATATTGAACTTGTTGGTTTTCTCAATTGCCTTTCAAAAAATAAACTATAGGTCCACCTTGGCCCAGTTTAAGATATCTGTATATAATAATATTGATCAGCACTGCTTTGTTGATAACATAACAAATACTTCAGGATTGACAAAGTAGAATAACATGTGGTATTGTTATCAGCTTGACCAGGTTTTATCACACGTAAACAACCAAAAATAAACAATGTTGGTAAATATATTTCATAAAAGATATGTTAATTTTTTTTTCATATATTTATTCCCATCTTGAGAAAATAACGCAGTTATGAGTGGTATACCATAAACACTATGGCATGGGTCGCAGTTCTATATGTTTTCGATCGGTCATCCTCCCAATTCAGGGTTTTGTATCCACGTTCGTTCCTACAAAGTTTGTAGGAAAGAACGTGGATACAAAACCCTGACTTGAGAGGATGGTTTTCGGTAGGACCCCGGCCGTTTTAGCCCCCTGTTTACGTTTTTAGCTCACCTGGCCATAGGCCATGTGAGCTTTTGTCATCACTTGGCGTCCGTCGTCCGTTAACTTTTCACCTTTAAATCTCCTCCTCTGAAACCATTGGGCCAAATAGAATTAAATTTAGCAGGAAGCATCTATGTATTAAGGTCCTTTATAAAGGTTGCTCATTTCGTCCTGGTCGGACACCAAACATGGCCGCCATGGGCAATTGTTGTTTCTGATTGGGTGAGTTTTCAAAAATCTTCTCCTGTTGCTGGGCCAAATAGAACAAAACTTGACAGGAAGCTTATATGAGAGGTCCTTTATAAAAGTCCTCATTTCGTCTCGATCGGACTACAAATATGTCCGCCATGGGCAGTTCTTGTTTCAGATTGGTTGATATAAAAAATATTCTCCTCTGAAATCGCTTGGCCAAATGGAACGAAACTTGACAGAAAGCATCTATGGGAGGTTCTTTACAAAGTTTCCCCATTTTGTTTCTGATTGGCCAATATAAAAGAATCTTCTGTTCTGAAATCGCTTGTCCAAATGGAACGAAATCTGACAGGAATCATATATGGGAGGTCCTGAGGAGAATATTTTTTCTGTCCCAATCTGAATACAAATATGACCGCCATAAGCAGTTCTTGTTTCTGATTGGCTGATATAAAAAAAAAACATGGCCGCCATTGGCAGTTCTTGTTTCTGATTGGCTAATATAAAAGAATCTTCTGTTCTGAAATCGCTTGACCAAATGGAAGAAACTTGACAGAAAGCATCTAATTTGGATGTTCTATACAAAGTTTCCTCATTTCGTCCTGATCAGGCAACATACATGGCGTCTTGTCTTTCATCGGTTGATAATCTTCTTCTTTGAAACCGCTTGGCCAAAGGGAACGAGGCTTGACAAGAAGCATCAGTTGGAGGTTTTTTTACAACGTATCCTCATTTTGTCCAGATCAGGCGACAAACATGGGCGCCATGGGCAATTACGGTTTCTTATTAGATGATTTAAAAAAAATCTCTTAAACTGCTTGGCCAAATAGAGCCAAACTTGATAGAAAATGTCTATGACATATAACAAAAATCTTCAGAACCGCAGAATTGCTTGAAACCAAATGTTGTAACATAAAATGCCGTGTACAATACGTTCAGTTAAATTATAAATTATTCTAGTTTTTTAATGAAAATATTATTTGAACTTTTAGACTTTACTATATTTGATATAATTGCTCTTGTCTGCTGACATGCTTTTGAATACACCCAGTGCCCCAGGTCGAACATGGACAAGCTAATTAAACTATATACTTCAAAGAATGACCGCGGTTAAACTAATATTGACTAAATCTAATAATATAAATTCTACGTGCGTCATTCTGTCCCGTTAATTAAAAATTGTTTGGCCTGACCGAAATTCTACAGTATGATTAGGAAAGAAATCCCACATTTCTTTCCTATAATTATACTGTAGAATAGCTTGGGCATTTTACTGTTGTAGGTATGTACATTTGTTTTTAATATTAAGAATTTTAACTTTAATAATAATTATTTAGTTTTGAAATTTTATAATAAATGAATCATAACTATGTTCAGTAAATATTTTCAATAGCAATTAAATCTGAATATAATTATCACAGTTTTAGATATTACATCTTTTACTTTTGCAATGTGTTTCTTTCTGATTTCTTATTATTATTATTTTTTTATTATTTTTAATAAAGCTTGGGTATTTTACTGTTATAGATGTTCCAGTAATTATCTTTGGAGCCAGCCGATCCCGGCCTGCCTCTACCAGGTAATGCCATTGCCGGACATGCCATAACCGGGCATGCCTCTACCAAATAATGCCTCTACCAGGCATGGTAATACCCACTTCACTCCATCCAGCTTCACACCATCCAACTTTACACCATCCAGCTTCACACCGTCCAACTTTACTCCATCCAGCTTCACATCATCCAACTTTACTCCATCCAGCTTCACACCATCCAGCTTCACTAAATCCAGAGATACTTCCATTTATTTCTTTTTTTTTTCTTATTATAATACAAACATGATCTGAATGTTCCTCTTAAGGTGCTCACCAAGTGTTGTAACTGGTGCCGATCCCTAATTCAAAATTGCCTTCAGCAGAGGACTTAGGTTAACGTAAACCCTATGGGAAATACATGCAAAAATCTTCTGGAGGCCCTAAATTTTTAGAATATGCTGACCTGTAAGTAGAAGGACCTTGATGAAGAAAACTTTGGTTCCTACAAGGCTTACCACACTTCATAATGATAGGGAGAGGTGACTTCTCTCTTTGAGGTACATCAATAAAAATGGCTTTCATGCCAGTTGAGCGATACAGTCCCAGCCCTCTGAGCCTCTACTTTTCATTGACATCAGAACGTTTTCATCAGAGGCCTCAAATAAAAGCTGCGGAAGCATGACTTTAGAATAAACTTGGTATTTATATTATATACAAAATAATTATGGATGGAATGTCTCATACTCCACGTTCTTTCATATTCATGATCATGGTTCATGTACGTATAAAAGCCGGGGGTTACTTAAAATTTGAAAGCAAATAGTAGGTTGGGATGTTAAGGGACTGACGAGATCAAAAGTTCAATGTAGGATAAAAAACTTAATTCACATAATTTTTTCACTGAACCCCCCCCCCCCCTTCTTAACTTAATTTTGGAAAAATTGATTGACCAATATGGGGATATGCTTTGAGAGTAAACTTTTTGTATCATGGGCCCTGGTTTTCCTCAACAATGAATGTTTGTTCTGATATTGACTTGGACATCACTTGAATCCGTATTTTCCAATCCGAAAATCGATGTCGGATAACAAAACTTGCAGCGATTTGTACCCCCCCCCCCCCCCAATTCTTTGAATTAAGTTTTTTATCCCACATTGAACTTTTGATCTCGTCCCTAAATCACTGAGGCCTGATATATTTCCAAAAAAGTGGCCCACAAAAAAAAAAGTGCGTTCACTGGGAATGAAGTTATGGCATCGTAAATGAAAGAAAATACTTTAAGTTTTATAATTTATATAACTCCAACATATTTATAACAGATTACAGAATAATGCAGTATCCACAATTCATTCAAATTCAACAGATGTAAAATACTATAAAAGTTTCAATACCAAAATAAAAATCAACAGATTACTGTTAATTTAATTTCAAAAAATATTGCACAAAGATTTATCTTTAAAAGTAACCGTTTACCTTTAAATATAACAAAACTATAAGTACTTATATTTCAAGACATTTAATTGGGAAGACCCAGCTAGGTAATGACCTTGAAAAGAACACGCTGTGGTGGAATTCTAGGATTTAAAGCCTATTTATAAATTGACCTACACATTTTATCCAATGAAAAAGCTGTATAAAACATATTCAAAGTAAATTAATGAAATTTTGAAAGTCTAAGTATGACCAAGATGGCTTGATCTGCAAAAGTTAAAGCCTTCATTTAACTAAAAAATATGAAAACATAAGTGAGCCTGCATTAGCCAATGGTCCGAAAACAAAGAAGTTTGTAAACTTATAGGTATATATTTTCATAACGCTTCAAACATACCATGTTGTTAATTTTATTTAGCAAAATGATATATTTTAATTGAACATTTCTTTCATTAAAATATTTAAATTAAATCATATGACAACTGTCAAATTAGCAACGTATATCTTTTTCTCAAAACTTTATCAAAAATAAACTTGTAGGTTGATTTAAAACAAAACATATCTGATTCAAAGAGAGATAATCATAATTAATTAAAGTGAAATCGTTACTTCCCCCCCCCCCCCCCTAAGAATACAATTATTTACAAAATAATACATTTTTGTCTTATAAAGTTAAACGATTGAGCACCATGACTAAACAGAAATAAATTAGCACTAAATCAATGTACTTAAAGAAAAATAACATAAATAACTCTTCCCAACAATATACAATTCAATAAAGATCAAAACTAGAGTCACGAACAAGTCTATTACCACCCAGGCTTCTTCTTTAACTGTAACATGAGGCCTTCTTTTCTGTCCGGCATTTTAAAAATATGAGCCTCATGGTCCCGTGGCACCATTACCGCTCCCTCTGTATTCGGAAACGGCACTTTGTCCTTGAGTGTTCTTGCTAGTTCTTGCCTTTTCCTTCTCGCCTCTTCTCTGGCTTCTGTGTTTGGTTTGTACTTTAGTCTTTTACAAACGTCCCCAGTTTTTTTAAATTTTATTTGCCATCATTTTTGCAGTTTCGTTTTCCAACATTCGACCAATCCTTTCATTTGAAACATGATGAAAGAACCTCAAGTGTTGTCTGAGATAGCACTTTCTGCCAACTTTCTTATGGCACATTTCACACTCATATACAGGTGTTAATTGCTCATGGAAACGAATCCAGTGTTTACAATATATGGAATAATTTGCAAAGACAGGGGTTTTACATCTCTGCACCTCACAAGCCGTCCCAGTTTCCGGCCACAGTTCTGGAACTGGATCATGATTTCTTGTACAAAGGAAGCTACATAAATATCAGTAGTATATTGTGACATCTAAAAATACATACTTTTAATATATACAAAAATATTTTTAATTTTTAATTAATTATTATTTTATAGTATAAAGATAAAGAATTTTATTTCCAATTAAGGGCCCATTAAGAGCAAGCAATCAAATACAAGTGATTTATATAATTGGAGGTACATATATACAGTTTACATATATATATATTTATTTAAACCCACAATATGAACACAATTATATCTTCTGTTTCAAAAGAGAAACAGTTATTTTAACAAGACCATATAAGAAGTAGGATTTATAGTACATAACTATAACATATAAATATAAAAGTTTAAATTTGTTTAAATATCATCCAGATAAACCACAGGGGCCCGACTTCTGGAAATTTATTTATTTTTTATTATATTTTTTTGTTATCTTATTTCATGAGTACTTTTAATAAATATTCACTGTAACAACGAATATTCTGCGTTTATTATCAATATGCTATACATATAAGGACGTGGATAGTGTATAGCCAGAGACATTGTTATAAGATAAGATATTTTATTTTCCAAATTAGGTCCCCAGGGGGGCATACACACATAACAAATATAATCGTTACAACATACAGTATTTTACATGACATTCATATAATACACCTAAAATTGATATATGTCTGTGGTATAGCCCATTGATAATAGACGCATAATTTGCGTTGTTATATTAAATATTTATCAAAAAGTATTCATGAAATAAGACACAAAAAAATAAAATAAAAAATAAATATCCAGAAGTCGGGCCCCTATGAGATAAACAAGTTGAATGATGAAATATATGTAAAATAACTACACGATTTAACATTTTAATAGTATATTATTAAATTATAAAATTAACAAATAAATTTACATTAAGAGTCCGGTTTTGTCTCAATGTTTGTAAACATGTGATTATTAGTTCATGGTATTTGCTATATTTAGAATATGTAAATATTACCTGCTGATTGAAAAACAATCAATACACATATCGCGATTTCATTTTCGGCCAATCAAAATGTTCGTTTAAGCAAATGACCTTTCACCCCACCTCCACATGATCCGCCATTCGAACAGACGTCAAAATATAGGTTTCTGAAATTTTTGGGATAAATTAGAAAAAAACAAAAATATTCTTACTTAAGATATTCGGTATCAACAAAACTGGATTGGTCGAGGCCAATTTTGGCTAAATAGCTTGCAATTTAAGGTAAGCAAGGCTTGTGCATGAATCATCAAACGAAGTCAGACTCGAGTTTTTCTGGACTTCAGTCTTCACCGGCTATTGACCCTTCACTATATCCATCACTTATGAATGGTGAATGGGGCCACAAAACATGAAATTTCGTTACATAATCATACACTATAGACAAGGCCAAAATCTAATAGCCAATACTAATAGTGAATAAATACGCTGTGCTGGATATTTATTTGGGTTATTTTAAATAAGTTGACCTTATGTAAGTATGCATATGTTTGTATTTTTTAAAATTAGTCACCATAATCTGTCCAGTTTTTATAAATATGCTAATTTTAATATTTTGACCAAACGGTATATATCATCAGAGTTTTCTAAAGTTTTTACAGTAGTTATTTCAAATTGTGAAAGGTGTCATGTGATCAGCTTGCTGTAAAATATTAAACAAAAATAAATCGCTGAGAGTAGCAGAAAGAAATCCACAGCTACTGGATACTTTTGGAAATTCTTAATTATTCAATACCAAACATTTAATAATTAATTTAATTATCCTTGTGGGAAAGGTGATCAACAATAAAGCTTTTGTTATTGTTTTTTAAAGCCCTGTATCTAGCAATTCTAGTCAATGCTAGGTGCAGCAATGGGCGGAAACATCAATTGTAAACATTAGATCTGGTACCCAAATCGTCTATCGATAGGTTATAAATATTTTCAACCCAGTTTTTAAATAACTTTAGGAAAAACAGCTCCGCCTGGCGTTAAGTGGAATGGCTACTGTATCATTCATGTTAATGCAAATTAAAGTGCTTGAAATAATTTTAAAAAATAAAACACAGATACTTAACGATTCACCCCGCTTACAATACAGTTCAATGAGTATGGTAATTAAAACGTGTGTGATTATAATATCAAAATTACCGAATTACGTTTTATGTAAAATTAATAAATAAAGCAGTTGACCGATGAAAAAATTGTGCTAGCACATTCTACTCTCCCAAAATATTATTTACATGTAAATGCCTCATGCGTGCCTACAAAACATTTTCAAGTTTGTATGGAGCCTTCACAAAACATGGAAGTTGAACTGGCAAGACTTTTTTTTTTAATAGATACTAATATGTATTGTTTATCTTACCAAATATCGTAATACATATCGTTTGTCTCTGAAGTGTATCGTTACACCCCTAATAATGAACAAGGGGTTGACCATATGGTGATTCACTGGGTAATAATTTTACACTGTGGATACCTAGAAAATGATGAACATTGCGTCTTTACTGCTACATGTAAGTGCTTCAATATGAAAATATTTTTAGAAATTTTGGTGGGAGGACAAAGATACCTGTCTGATAATTTTATTTGTGTACACTTACCGAGAAAGAAAACTCGCAACACATTAAAAGAGTGATTTTTGAAAAAGTATGTTAAACTCATAGAGTGTACATATAACTATCAGGAGTTAAAATTATCTTTTCACACTTGCATGCCCGGTGCTAGCATGCAGGTCAAGTCTACTAGCCCTGGGTAGCAAACTTAGCTATAGGAACTATAAGTGCAACTGAAGTATTAGTCCTACATTTTGTACTGCCACGAAATAATAGTTTCTGTTTTAACTTTTTTCACCCAAGGAAAACAAACTGAGTTTGAAAAGTTCGTTTAGGATTGTCTTTTCCTTGGATTTCGAAATTTTATGGACTTTTCCCACTGACCTGTTGCTTCGGTAATCTTTTGTCGATATTTTACGTTTCTGTCCATTGTTTACAGTAAAATTGAAGTTCAACAAGCTGTACTGCTTGCTGTTATTATTACGGAGAAATGATTTTCTGGTTTCTTATAAGAGCTAATCTTGTTTTTGTTTCCGGAATCCAGACAGGGTACCAGTATTCATCAATACGAATATCCCAAATGGAAATCGATAGGATTGGTTGTGAGTGATTCGATACAGTAATTACCTTGACAGTGATATATTTTGATCATGAGGAAATTACTTGGAAATATGCGATAATATCACAAGTGCGCTTTTTTATTTTCCTAGCCTATCAGGCTTTTCAGGTCTTAAAATTGGTAGTCTGTCATAAATTTGATAAAAAAGGTAATTTTGGGTGTTGGGTTAGTTAATTTTTAAACCCCTAAAACTATTACAATTGATCTACATGCATCATAAGACAAAGTTTGCTTTTAGATGTTTAGTTTACATATTTATTATTGAGCAAAAAAAAGCTGCAAAATGTCAACCCTAGTGCCGAAGTTAAATTTTATTGGTGGAGATCGGCATTAACCATAAAAGGTTTGTATTGGTACATGCTGTTTACTATATTCCATTTAGCTGTACAATGTAATGTCTTCTCGTAGTAGAATATTTCACCAATGAGTAACCAAATCTTTGTGAAAGCATGGATAGTAAACACCACATGCTACATGTATATCCAACAAGCTTTTTATGGTAATCTTCATGGCCCCAAATAAAATTAGAACTTCACTCAGGTGGCTTTTTGTGGGAATTATTTTTAGGCCTATAAATGAATTATGCCATTTATTGAAATGTTTTGCTTATTCTTTTTTGTAGGAAAAAAGTAAAAATACTGTTTGAAATTCAAACCTGAAATATGTAAGGGGAAGCAACCAGGATGAGTTATTTCAGTTACGTTGGCAGATTATTCACAAACGTTAAAGGTTTTTACAATGAAATCAACGCTGCAACATTAACTGGTGCTATAGATGTAATTATAGTGGAACAGGAAGATGGAAGTTTCAAGTCGTCACCGTTTCATGTTAGATTCGGGAAACTTGGTGTGTTACGAGCAAAAGAGAAAGTGGTAGGTTTTGTGTGTTACATACAAATAAAAAGTCTTGTCAGGATTTATTTAAAATGGGACTGGAGATTTTTCTGTCAAAACTCAAGAAATAGAAGTGATTGCAATGTTGCGAAAAGCTTGTTAATTTGAAATGAAATTACCTTTAAGGGGAAAATATAAACTGGAAAGGCAAAGTAAGTCGAAAATCCACAAAGAAATTGGTGGGGAGGGCATCAATTATAACGATACTTGGGGAAACCCTAAACAATAATCACTGATAATATTTTTCTTGGTCAAAACAATGTAAGAATAAGATGCATGTTTTTAACATTCCAGAACTCTACATGTTTTTGGTATCTGTATTAATTATATCAAACCTGATGTTATTTATGTAAAACAGAAGATCCTCATTGATAAGAAACCAATTATTGTCAATTTCTACATAATTAGATTAATTACAAGAATGTTTGTTATAATGTTGATCAGACAATGATATATATATTGTGTAAGTGTCAGTCCGGTGTGTAAATAATCAGATTGTTCTGATTTGTGTCTGAGAAGCTTTTATTCTAAAAAATTTTTAGCTTAAAAATATGAAAATTTGAAGATGTGTGGGATAGAAATCAGTGTTATTTGCTTTATGTGTTTAGTGCTTTTTCATAGTTGATTTATTACAGATGCTATCACAGGAACATTTGAGGCCACATAAAATTGATTTTTATTTCTTTGGATTTTTTACAATTTTTAAAAAATAAAATATTGCACAATTTTTAAAACATAAAATATTGCACAATTTTTAAAACATATAATATTGCACAAAATTGAAAAAAATTCCTATTTTTACAAAATTTTAGTTATTGTGGGCAAAAACTTGTTATTTTTAATTTCTTGGGATATGAAGAATAACGGGGGCATTTTCAGAATTTTTTCAAAATGAAGAGGCAAATTGGTTTTCTAATTAAAATTTAGGAAAGTCCGAAAATCAGAGCGGCTAAATCCAAAGAACTAAAAATCAATTTGGTGTGGCCTTAACTGCTGTTTCTTTGAAAATTTTCTATTTGATTTTGATCTTGTCAGTTGAGTAATTCTGATGGTTGTCCAAATTAGGTCTGATTATAATCAGATGTAAATTCACACTTTGAAAAGCCTGATGCTCATCACTGACAATGTGTGCATGTAACTCATTCAATGATTCATATGTACATGTATAATAGTTAAATCAGTCTGCAAATTAAATTCTATTGGTGCCCTATTGCCATAAAAGTCTTGTATAAACAGGTCCTATGCACTGCATATTTTATCAATTGAGGTTCAGTAATCAAGATTACATCTTTACAAGAAGTTTTGGTTCAGATTATACAAATTATAAGAACTTTTATCAATGAGTCTATTACCTGTATTTTTAGGTTGATATAGAAATAAATGGGGACCCAGTGGATCTGCACATGAAACTTGGTGATTCTGGGGAAGCCTTCTTTGTGACCGAGATATTGACAGAGGAGAATGTTGAGGTTTGTAATGATTACATGCTTTTTTATTTTTAATTGAAAGATGCAAAATATTTTTTACAAGATCCCCATATGCTCATGATATATGTTTCTGCAAAGAGCACTCTTATAGTTGTTCTTCATCTTACAATAAAAGTGAAATCTTCAATATGGAGCAGAATACTGCAGAATGGTCCCTACTATTTACTTAAAGTTGAATTCTCTGCTATATATTCATATTTCTGTCATAATTTTTCATATTACAGCAGTAATGTTAAATTGTTTGATATATTTTACCTATTTGTTCTTAACAGGAAATACCTCCTCATCTGGCTACATCACCAATGCCCTCTACTGAAGACCTTATGGAAAAAGCTGTGATTGAAATGAGAAAGAAATACATTGGTGAAAGAAAGAAAAAAGTAAAAAGAAACAGGGAAGATCAAACTGAACAGGTATTGAGTTTGATAAATTGTAAAAAAGTTATTATTGAATATTTTCTTGAACATACAAATGTATTGTGCTACCTGTTTATTGCAAATCACATTCTGATAGTGAAACTTTAAAACATTAATTTGAAAAAAATATACCTTGAGGTCAAATGCAATATAATTCAGCACTGCACTGAGTTCCAGATTCATTCTAACTGAAATATTTAGTTGCAATGCTATACCTATTGATTAAGACAATAGATAACAAAAACTTAGATTCTCGTTAATTTTATAATTAGGTCAAGGAAGAAATTGTTAATGAAACAAATGAACAAAGCAAAAAAGTACGGCGAAAGAGGTCAACCAAACGAAAAAATCAGCCAGATGTGAAACTGGATTCCAAATCTGATGATAATGAAATATTCGAAATTGATGACGTATCATCTGACGAGGAACTAGCAAATCTTCCCATGATGCCAATGCACAAATCTGTTAGTCTTCCTGTTGTTGAAGAAAACAAGATAGAGCGGACACGGGAATGGGCAAACAGCCAATCATATGATACCTTCTCTCACGTTTTCAGTGAATCAGAAATGTCTCCAATTAGCAGGTAAGGTTTTTGACACTTTTTTGGAAGCAAAACACTGGTTGGTTTGAATAGTCCAATGATATCAATTCTTTTGTATCAGATATCATGGATATAGCTTTTGATATGTTAAGGGGGTACACAAAACTTTGACTAACATAGAATTGGCTCTAATTTACATAAAATTTTGACAAAATATTTACTTTGACCTGTAGACAAAAATATAAAAATTTCAAGAAATTTGAACCACACAATTTATGGCAATAATTTCATTGGATATATCACTAATTTTGATCATTGAGAATCTTGATTTCTCTTTACTAATAGTATGTGATTAAAACTTTCAGCTGATTTTTAAAGAGTTAACTCCCTTAGGTGTTCTGTACCACCTTAAACATTTATTTTTATATTTATTTCATCAGTCATAATTTACTTTTTATATGTTTTGATATAGAAGCTAAAACAATATTGAAAAATAACAAATAAGGACAATAACTGTAGTGAAGAGTCATTGGATGACTGCAGACTGATAGCTCAGTTCAGAATTTATACATGTAGGACTAAAAAAAAGATTGTTTGTTTGTTTAGTTTGGGTTTTATGCTGTTTTCAGCACATTTGGATATATATTGGGTATTTCGCAGCGGCCAGTTTTTATTGGTCGAGGAAGCTGGAGTACCTGGAGAAAACCACCGACCTTCAGTAGGAAAATCGGCAATCCTTGTCAATTAAGATTGGAGTCAAACACACCCCACCACTGGTGAGATTTGAACTCACTACCTCAGCGTTGACAGGCTAGTGATCTTTTGTAGTCATGACGAACTACCTAGACCACTTGGCCACCGAGGCCCCCTGAAAAAAAGAGGTCAATTGTTAAGCTGACAAAAAAAAAACAGAAATTTAAGGTTGATCTTTTATATATGTATTTATTTATTTTAAACTGGACAATTTGATCGCTGTAAATTTAGATATTACTGCAAATTTGTCAGTTTGGGCTGAAAGTGAAGTCAAACCCCAACAACATACATGTAATTATGTTTGAATTATTTCAGTCCTATCGGGAGCAGGCCACCATCACCAAAAAGTGATACGGAAGTGGAATGCCGAACTAGTGTAGATCAGAGCTTATACTTGAGTTGCGAAGATTCAACATTGTGGGAATGGGGAGATTTACCAAGAAAATCAGAGACTGACACAACACCAGACAAACATCTGCTGGAGAGAAGTGAACATGAAACAGGTAAGAGAAGGTTATGTCAGTGATTTTTGTAATAGGATTTGTGAAAAGCTAGGAGAAAATTCATTTAAAGGGCATTTTTGACTTGATTTTATGTCAGAACAGTTTATTGCATCGGTGGCTTTCCTTTGTTAAGGGAGAGTAATGCCTTTATCATCTCTCTGTAGATGTCAAAAAGAGAAGGATAAAATGCTAATACAGGGGCTGCTCTGATGCCTACCAAGTGGAGATGGGATTAGCAAAGTTTGTATAGATTGTTTCCCAATCCTTTATAAATGAATAGGTTTAAACTAATAGACAGAGAATTATATAATCAATAGAAAGGGAAAGACAACCCTGTGTGATAACTGTATGTCTGTTATTATAAAATTCATCACAAGATACTTCAATAAATTTGATGCACTGTTGTGGCCATTTCCTTGACAGACAACTCATCAGCAGTGCTCAAGATCAAAATGTTGGAAATCCGGTTAAATATATAATGATGAATTAATAAGCAAAACCATCAAAAACCAAAACAGATAAAACAAACAGGAATAGATATTTGGGAATTTGTTTTGAAATTTTTCATAAAACAAAAACAATAAATATGAAAAATTAAATCATGGAATAATCCAATTTTTCAATTAAATGTAAAATTTTTCAGAAAGAAACATAGCCAAGCAGAAATCTTCGTCAGGATTGTTCCATTTTATGAAAACAACCAGAAATGTCCGACACAAACCTGAATTAGAAGGAATATATTTGGATGATTTAAACCTGGATGAGATGAGTCCTGAAGTGGCCAAATTGTACTTTCCCAAACGGTAAGCAATTTGTCAGCTTTAACTGTAGACAGTTTTTGGATATTATATTTTGTTCCAGTATATATAGTATTGATGCAGTTAGTCCCTTTTATAAAGGTCTTCCAAGGAAACAGAATCAAGTGCCTTTTATAAACCATGTAAACAGGTGCCCTTTGTATTAGAGGTTTATTTTACAAGCTTTCCTGATGCCATGTGATTTGAGTTCTCTTCAAAGTTATTATAGAAAGTTATATAAAGGTATGATGTAATATTGGTTTGAATGTACATGTGGAGTAGTGTATATACAATTTACTGCACACAATCTTAAAAACAAATTTGTTTGTTTGGTAGTCATCAATCTTTTTGGTTTAGGAAAATTTTGTTTGGAAATTTTCTAGTCCAAGTAAATTAAGCCAAAATAAATGAATTGTGTCTCTAGTACCATCAGAACAAAGAGTATGGTACCTAGTAGGTTGATAACATTTTATTTTGTCTTAAAAAAAATATTTTTATTTTTACCTGACAGCAAGTACACTAGGGCTGACGATTAGCCATGCCTTTTTATCCAAGTCAATAAAATGCTTTTCATATGACATCAAATATGTTAATATCAAACGCATGGATAATTATGTGCATTGTAAAAATAAAATCGTACTGGAAAAGTAAAAAGATCCGGAAATGAAAAATAATATCGTTTTTGTGATCAATAACATATTTTTGCTGTGTACTCAGAAGTTAGGGTTGGTTCGAAAATGTAAGTGCACAGTATTTTATTTTATACCTCATGAAATATTCCTACCATTGAAACTTACATTTGTGGTTTCACTGCACGTGCAGGACCACCATAAAAATTCATATCCAATGAAATATACCGGTAGTATTTTACTGATGCAAATTTTATTTTCTAAAAGCTGTTCTGAACAGTAAGTATGACATACATACATGATTCCTATTTCCTGGGTATAGCAATGTAATTATAGCTAATATACTGTTATATTGTGCTGAGCATTAGCCAAAATTAATTCCTTTCCAGGAAAACAATTGCAATCAATATTAATTTATGATTTTTGGAATACTGGTAATTAGTTTAAATGTCGTCTGTTCAAATTTAAGACTGAATAAGACAATTTAAGGTAATTAAAAAACACAAACAATATATATATATATATCTTGAGGATCCCCTTGTTTTTTTAATATATCAATTTTTCGTGCTTCAAGATAAATTCAGATAATTTAAGAAAAAGTATAAATGACTCATTTTGAAGAAGTTAAAAAAAAGCATTATTTCATGCCTTTTATTTGTTGAAATCTGGGTTTTTAGCTCACCTGGCCTGAAAGGCCATGTGAGCTTTTGTCATCACTTGGCGTCCGTCGTCTGTCCGTCCGTCCGTCCGTCTGTCCGTCCGTCCGTCCGTCCACAATTCACATTTTAATCTTCTCCTCTGAAACCACTGGACCAATTTCAACCAAACTTTGCAGGAATGGTCCTTGGGTGGTCCCCTTCCAGAATTGTATCAGGGGTCGCAATCCACCAACAAACATGGCTGCCGTTACTAAAAATAGAAAAAAGGGGGTGGTTTCTTAAAAAATCTTCTCCTCCAAAACTACTCAACCAATTTATGTCAAACTTAAGTGGAATGGTCCTTAGATGATCCTCTTTCAGAATTGTATCCGATGACTCCACCCGCCAATCAAGATGGCTGCCACAGCCGAACTTAGTTTAACATAGGACCCTATGGGAAATTCATTAAAAAATCTTTTTGTCTGGAACCACATGCTCAATTTGAATCAAACTTTGATGGAATGGTCCTTAGATGATCCTCTTTCAGAATTGTATCCAATGACCCCGCCCACCAACCAAGATGGCTGCTTCAGCCGAACTTAGTTTAACATAGGACCCTATGGGAAATTCATTAAAAAATCTTCTCGTCTGGAACTACTTGCTCAAATGGAACCAAACTTTGGTGGAATGATCATTAGGTAGGTCTCTTTCAGAATTGTATCCGATGACCCCACCCGCCAAACAAGATGAATTTTAATGTCAACTTTGGCAACTGTATGCCAGGTGAGCGATTACAGGCTCCTGGGAGCCTCTGGTTTCATTGGTTATTGATGTTAATTATGTCAGTACAGTAACAGTATTTTGGCAGAAAACAACCAGGTGGATCTAGATTCCTTTTCCTATCTTAAAACTGTTGTTATAAAATTTTCTAAATCTTATACTTTTGTATATTAATAAGAAGCATTATTTTACTTAAGTTTATGATTAATTTTGTTATTATATTTATTATAATGAAGAATGTCATATTTGTAAGTATAGTTGTGAGTTACCTCCCCTGTCGCATAACTATGTTTAACCTTTTACCTGACGGTTTGTTAATACAATGTACTATCATTTAAACAAACTATGCATATGAACATATGCTAGTTGCAAGGTGTGTTTATTTCTGATCTTAATTCACAAGGATTGCCAATTTTCTGAAGGTTGATGTTTTTCTCCGGAGCTCTTCCTCCACCCAGTCCAGTGAAATGGGGAAGCTATGATTTAGCAAATCTAAATTAACAAATAGAATAAATGACAGTGACAAATATTTGAAGAAAAAAGTTTTGTTTCATGATTATGTTTATATAAAATAAAACTGAATTTTTATTAAGGTATCCGGACCATAATAGATTATTATCGAAAATTGTATTTCTTTTTGACCGTGAATGGCTGAACCAAACAACTTAAAGCTGGAATTTTGTATATATTTTTTTCTCAACTTGAAACCCACTTTGTTGCTTATATGCAGTCTGTAAAAATTAGTTAGTTATATTGGCATTTCCGAAGTTTGCCGATAATTACTGAGGTCATTTCAATTGCGTTGTATAGAACATCCGGGAACTTTTGAATAATCACGTGGTCATTTATGGTCCGGATACCTTAATATATGACTGCACAATTGTAAATTCTTGAAGTTCAAGAGTAGACATTGTAGAGTAACAGATCAGTTGAAATGCATGCAAAAATAATTGATTTTAAATTACAATTTTATTTAACATTATTCTGAAGATTTGCTTAAAAATAGAATTACCCAAATGGCCTTAAAAGTGTGTCTAATTAATGGAACTATTTAATAGTAATCTAACATCAATTAAACTGCTTGGCAAAAACTGTCAGCAAAACTTGACAGGAAGCATCTATGGAAAGTCTTTTATGAACGTAATTTGTTTCATCCTGATTGGACGACAAGCATGACTACCATGGGTAATTCTTGTTTCTGAAATCTTCTCTGAAACTGTTTGGCCAATGGAACGAAAATTGATAGGAAGCATCTGTGGGAGGTTTTTTACAAAGTTTCCTCATTTTGTCCAGATCAGGCGACAGACATGGCTGCCATGGGCAATTTTGATTTAAAAAAAGAAAAATTCTCTGAAACTGCCAGGCCAAATAGAGCCAAACTTGACTTCTCTCTTTCAGTTACATCAATAAAAAAATGGCTTTCATGCCAGGTGAGCGATACAGGTTCAGCCCCCTGATCCTCTAGTTTATGAGTTCTGATTATTCACTGTTAAATTTAAGCTATCTAAAGGAAAAAACAAGATAGAATTAAAATTTGTTTGTGTGACCTTCTGTTGGTATTACCAGATATATTTCAAAGTTTTTTTCAAGTGAAGAAAGTTTGTAGTGCATTTTTTTTCTAAAAAGTAGAAAATTATACTCATTCAAATTTGTGAAATACATGAAGTTCAATATGTGGTGCTTATACACTCACAAAAAACCCCAAAACTGGTATTAGATGAAATATAAATCCATAGTAACCAAAAGGCTGATTTACAAGAATTAATGCAAATTTTGATTTATTGTAAATGAGAGATTACATATTTGTCAAGCATCATCATTTTAATTTAAAATTCAATTATTTTGTCATCTTCCTTTGAAAATAAGTACATGGTATATTGCTGTTTTCAAAATTGACAAGAAAATGGAAAATTATACACTAAAACTGGATAAACAGTTATTTTTAAATCTCCATTTATGTCCATTACATTTTGTCCATCTTTATCTGCAGTGAGAACATTAGTCATTTAAAGGAAATTCATATTTGGTGGTTTTCATCTAATATTTCAAATTCTATTTTTTCTTAGATTCAGTGAATCACAGTTCAAGTCTATCAGGGAAAGAGAAGAAGATACAGAATCTGGGAGAGGTGCATCACTTCCTGTTTCACCTCACTCAGTAGAGGGTGCTGTATGTGGACCACCTGTTAGCTTCCTAAGATCTGAAGTCAGAGGTCTGGGAAATTATTCAATGTCGCTGTGCGGCGGATTATCAGAAGGTGTCACTTTGGAAAAATTCATGCAGAAAATTGTGACATTTGATGACCTTTGTGAAAACTTCAACATGATCAACAATCCTGACCTTGTTATTCGGATAGGCGAGACGTAAGTATGAATTACTATAATTGTTGGAATCATTCATTTAGGGCCATCTTCTTTCTTACACCTCAGTCAGTGGAATGGATTTTTCAAAATTTGAATACCTTAATCAATGTGTAATTTTCTAGTCACTTGGTTGAAAGATGCAATGATCTAATTCGTAACTGAAACATTGAACTTACCTGATTTTGTTCAATCATGTCTTCCAGAGAAATAAAAAAATTCTGCCTATGGAATTTTCAATGTAAAAGGGCTATAACTCTTCTCATGGAGTGACATTTACCCAATATCCTTATCCAGTCAAACCTGCTTTTAAGAGCACCTCTATATAGCAAATCACTGTCCATTATGGGCACAGTTGAAATGTTCCTCTCATGAACAAGGCTTTTAAAATAAACTATATAAAGGGGTACATTTTTCTGGCCTCTTAGGTGCCCTTTACACACAGGTTTGACTGTATTTGTACATGTATATTGAAAATTTGGGCCTACTGGTGTTTATACAGTAATTAATAGGCAACAGTGTAATAATTAAGACATTTTTATGGTTTCATTATCAGATTTGATAAATAAATAAATAAATATAAAAGCAGCTGACAAAAAAATTAAAATGCCCTTGGGCCAAAATAAAAAATAGGTGTATTTCCGGTTGCCCGACCAACCCTAATTTTTTGGCTCCGACCCCAACTTATTTTCCTGAAAAAAAAAGAAAAAATCGGTAATTTTCACTGTGATTGGAAAATAAGCTCTTCCTTTATCATGTCCCAAAATAATCTCGGTCTATTTTTAACGCTATTAAGAAAGCGTTTTATTGACCGCGATTGATATAAAATAAATGGCCGCCTATAATGGCAAACTTTGAAAATTTTATAGGCTGGAAATCACGGCCATGTCTTCTGTGACTTTTGAACACTGACTCTTCATATCTTATATAATTTACTCAATGAACCGATGAAAATAGCCTGAAAGAATAACAGATTGATTATAAAAATACACAAAAAACACAATGGAAGCAGGCCCTCCCCCACCAAAAAAAAAAAAAATTAAAAAAAAAAAACCCGACCTACCTACCCTATTTTGGACATGCAACAGGAAACACACCTATTTTTTTTTTTTGGCCTCGTTAATTTTTTAGCTGGACATTTTTTTTTTCAAAAAGGGGACATGTAAATTTTGGACAATAGATTTCAAATATTTTTGAATACCATGCATTTTGATATTTTGCAGGTTTTATAACTGGCAGACTGCAGTACCTATCATTTTGGCTAATGTAGTATTTGAAAAAAATTTGGCTCAGGTTGGTAAATTTTCTTTGATTTTAATTTCACTTGGCTTTAATTGGTCTTAGTTTCCTAAACAGATCTTAGAATTTGATTTGCCATGCTCAGAATATGTCTGGTAAAAGTTTATACATGTATAAATTTGCAGATGATGAGATAATGATATGGTATGCCTAGAATTTGGTTTAATTACGTAAATATCTAGGCCACCTTAGGTAATCCAACCCTGATGTCATTATTGCAAAAAGGCCTGGCTGATGTGTTGAACTGTTCATTAGGCTTATTTTCACAAGAAAACTTGATAATTAATTCATACTATTAATATATACATTAATAAACATGTGAAATTTGATTGACAACGAAATACAACAAATCAAAACATATAACATTTTCTCATTGTATTTCTGTAGATTACTATTTGCTTGTATATTCAAATTTTGTGTAGGATTCATTGAATAAACTAATGGATGAACATATGCCAAAGCCGAAGAAAAAAGAAAAGCGAGGAGTTTCATCCTGGTTTTCATGGGGGAGGACACCTAAGGTCGACGAAGTTGAGGAAAAACAAGCTACTCAAGTGTCAATGTCAGATTCAGAGATAGGCACTTCAAAGACAGTAAGTTGTTAATTTTTAGACAAATTGTTTTATCAATGGACTTTGGTTACTTCTATTCAATGCTGTTATCAAAAATATTTTGAAAATGGCTTAAACTTTGAAGAACAGTTTTGTTTAACATTTTCATGGTCCTATGAAACCAAGTTATTTCTAGATCTTAAAAGAAAGCCACAAAAAACTTTGAACAACAAAGTTGGCCATTAAAACTCTGGTGTATATTCAGAAATTCAAATAAAAATTGTGAATTCTTTGTTTAGCATTTAAAGAAGAAAGCTAAAGACAAAGGGAATATTGTATTTTTATGAGATACTTTTATTGATTGTTCAAAGTTAATTTTAGTATGATAATTTTTCAGACAGAACCAGCATCTACTTTAAGTCCTCCTACCAGTTTGCCTCCTAGTGTGTCTGGCAGTCCAAGGAAAGTCCGAAAAAATACTGATAACAGGTTAACTTTTTGAAATATCAATCATGATAAATTGGAAAGTGTTATTGATATAAAGTAAATTGACAAATTATTGGAAAATTTTAAAGAAAACAGATGAACAAGACCACTTTTTTTATGTAAGGAGAATAGTTTAGGTTAATATTTTGTGACACAGTCATCTAGTTAGGAACTTTCTACACTGTTGATAAAATAACTATTGATTTTGCAATGGCAGTTTTTAACTTTGTAAACGCATCAAAGCTGACCTAGACAGCAGTAAAAAAAACATAACTCGTACATGTACTTGCATTAATTTGCTTCTGTTTCTGTACTGTAATTTATTTTCCAGTTTGGCTGATGATGACCATGATGACCAAACTTCCAGTGAGGCAGACACAGATTCAGATAGATACTATGCACGGAAACGAGAACGCGTTGAGACATATAAAAAGACAATCAGACTCGACTCAGATTCTATTGTAAGTTATGCAGTGTAAAGCTTGATGCATACAAATAGCCCAATTTTTTTCTTCCATTTGTTGTGGCTGTTCTTTTTACCTCCCCAGTTAAAGCACATTACTCGGACGTGCAGTTCCAGTTTGTCAGAATTCAACGATTCTTTGTCCAACTTCTCAATGTTTGAAAATGCAAATATAACTGGTGGGAACTTCACTTTTAACATGCTGAACAAAGAGGTGCAGTAATGATGTGATGATTGACACTTACAGCCGTCCGCTGTGACGGATCATTCAATTGAGAGAAAAATGTGTGACCTACATAAGAGAAAATCAAACTTTTGTTCGGTTTTTGTCCATTTGCGCTGAAGTCGTCTGTTGAATTTATCAAATGAATTTAAAATTTTCCTCGAGCATTTAAAGGCTCTGTAAACATGAAATTTGAATTTTATCGAATCATCAGAGGGACTGTTAATCATTTGAGAGAACAGACTCAAACACTGATTTATTTACCGTATTTTCACCAATTAGGAGCAGTAACATCTGACCCTCTCAAAAAATCATTTTTAGACCAGCCTGAAGAAATTGATATAAGGGATGATGATATTCCATTTTTTAGCGAATTTCTGCTTTTTGTAAATTTTTGTCCCATATTTGGTTTCTTTATTACACATAGCAAAATGGCTTCAGCATAGAGCATTTCCGTTTTTTTTTCTTCGCTGGGAAAATCATTTCTGGAATATTAGTTATTAATACAAGATTGCAAACAAATCAGGATTAGGTGAATGTTATTACAATCATTAAAATTGAACATGCTTCTCTTTCTTTCAGAAAAAATTGAAATTACTTCCTGGTGTAAATGAGATAACATATTCTGTTACCTCACAGTTTCAAGGAACAAAGAAATGTACTAGTCATATATATCTATGGAGATATGATGATAAAATTATCGTATCCGATATAGATGGTACTATCACAAAGTAAGTCCGATGAAACTGATCATTTTAGAAATTAGGGAGATTTTAAGTAATGATTTCAGAAACTTAAATGTTTAGAAATTGTGTGAATCCTGAAAGGGAAATCAGATGAAGGCTTCTTGAATCATAGAGTTAATAAAAAGGTGTGTCTTTTTACAGACAAATTCCGGACACATGATTCTGACTCTAAACTATAACATCAATGTAATTGAATGTCAATGGAGACCATTTTTGAGATAAACAAACACACTTCATTGAAGTTTCCTGGAAATCTACAATTTACTATTGCAAATATGCCTTAATAGACAATATTGGAACATTAATTTATATGATTGATGTAGGATTTGTGATGGAATATACATTTTGTTGTAAGTTAAAAAAATCATAAGTGAATTTGGATTGTTGCAATCCACATCCATTCACATTTTTCGCAATAATAAGTACATTGCATTTAATTTTCATATTTACTGAACCGATAGAGATTAAGGATGCTCGCTGGTCATGTTTTGGTCTTTTTGTCAGATTTTCGGATTCCTCGGGTTTTATCCATTTCTTAAACATGAAATTTTTCCCCATGAACCCCCACTTTTTCTTTTATAATTCAATCATATATACCTTAAAATGGAATTTGACAAAATTTTATGAAATCCTTTTTATATTTTCATACATTTTTGAGAGGCTGAAGTTGTCAATGCAAAGACAATGAAAAATCCAGAGAAAATCCATTTCCTTCAAATTTTCAAGGTCTTATAGCTCTAAAATGAGCACATGAACCTATATTTTTTTCTTGCTTATTTGTTTACTATTCATATGTTCTCTCAAACCTTCAAATCCTATTTATTTCCTATTAGACCAGCGATGTTTGATCAATTTTTCGTGAATTAAAATTCTAAAGTCTTACTATAATCTGAATTAACAGGTCAGATGTCCTTGGACAGATTTTGCCCATTATAGGCAGGGACTGGTCACAATCAGGAGTAGCACAACTGTATACCTCTATACACACGAATGGGTACAAATTTTTATACCTCTCAGCACGTGCGATTGGACAATCAAAAGTCACCAAGGATCTTCTTAAGAGCATCAAACAGGAAGTACATGTTCTGCCAGAAGGGCCTCTTCTGTTGTCACCAACATCACTAGTTAGTGCTTTCCATAGGTAAGGGACTGCATCAGAGGTTTTGTATCAAATTTAGTCAGTGATTTCAAGAAATAAAGGACTTCAAGTACTCTGGTTTCATCCACTAATAAAAACGTGCTGCCACGATATTGTCAGTTGCACAAAGATTGATGTAAATTTGCAATCAAAGAAAACAATTGCATAAAAATATACAACAAAGTACATGTATATTGCATTGAAAATGTCTAATTTTTTAGTAAATATGGAATTTTGATGATTTTATTTCATGTAATTTTTTTTTACAGAGAAGTAATTGAGAAGAAACCAGAAGAGTTCAAAATAGCTTGTTTGAAAGACATTGGTAGTCTCTTTCCAAGTTATACTCAGCCATTCTATGCAGGATTTGGGAACAAAATTAATGTAAGTCATAATTTTATGGTAGTAAAACTTACACATTGGGTTGCAGATATTACCAGTTTGATGACTAAGTAGTTCATTTTCTTGTAGATTTTTTTAAATAAAATGAGTAGCATTATTCCGCGATCTTATAACATTCTTTACTTGATTTAGTACTGAATGCAAATTTTGTAATTTCCCTGATGTTGTGGGTGTGAATCAAATTTGTGGCTAGGTGTGTTCAACACCAATCTTAATTGACAAAGAATTCAGTTTTCATACCAAGGGTCAGTTGTACTCTTCGGGTTCTTTGGAAACTGGCTGACACAATATAGCCAGCAGCACTGAAAGGGGTGTAAAACCAAATAAGCCGTACCAAAGCAAACATTTTAAATTTCTTTGTAAATAAGAGGTCAATTCTGAATAATTTTGTCTGTATGTATTGGGGAAAAGGGGGGGGGGGGGGGGGGTAAGAAACTGATACATTATCAGATTTAAAAATTTATTTTGTATTTCAGGATGTGTATGCTTACACTGCTATTAACATTCCACCATACAGAATCTTTACAATCAACCCACGAGGAGAACTTAAACAAGAGTCACACTTCACATTCCAGTCCTCGTAAGTTTTTTTTTTTTAGAATTGCTTAAAATGGAATCCTTTTTGTCTCGCCTTGACGGAGTCAAAAGGCGAGACATAGGTATGCTGTTTCCGGCGTCGGCGGCGGCGGCGGCGGCGGCGGCGGCGATGGCGTCAACAATGTATTAGTTTGTGATTAGCTCAGTTTTATGGGGATCCACTAGTGGTAGGTCAATGATAATTGGTATGCAGATGTATTACCATTGCCACATCTCATTGCCATGGAGATTATTTGGCTCCGCCCCCTCAGTCATGGTCTATTGACTTTGAATGGTTTGCTTACTTTACATGTATTAGTTTGTGATAAGGTCAGTTTATGGGGATCCACTAGTGGTAGGTCAATGATAATTGGTATGCAGATGTATTACCATTGCTACATCTCATTGCCATGGAGATTATTTGGCTCCACCCCCTCAGTCATGGTCTATTGACTTTGAATGGTTTGCTTACTTTACATGTATTAGTTTGTGATTAGGTCAGTTTATGGGGGTCCACTAGTGGTAGGTCAATGATAATTGGTATGCAGATGTATTATCATTGCCACATCTCATTACCATGGAGATTATTTGGCTCCATCCCCTCAGTCATGGTCTATTGACTTTGAATGGTTTGCTTACTTTACATATATTATGAGTCTGGTGAAGAGGAACCTTGAGGGATCCTGTACTGGAAATCAACTATAAGTAACTATAAGTAAACAAACAAAATTATATTTTATTGGACACAAAGCCAAGCAAAAAGGTTTTTGTCTCGCCATGATGAGGTTGGGTTGAAAAGCTACACATAGGTATGCTAATTCGTGCATATTCATTGACTGAATATTTGCATAACTTACATGTTAAAGTATTGCTATCAGTGGCGGATCCAGAACTTTTTGTAAAGGGGGGGGGGGGGGGGGTGACTGACCTAAGGGGGGCCCACTCCAGTCACGCATCAGTGATTCCCTATATAATCAACCAAATTTTTCCCACAAAATTTTTGTTTTTAGGTTTGGGAACGACTTATAATAGGTCAATGGTATTTGGTATCCAGTTGTATTAGCATTCACACATCTCATTTAAATGGAGATTGTTTAACCATGTAACTCAACATTTGCATAATCAAAATTACAAAAAGGCGAGACATATCTCTGTGATAACAGTTTATTTAAATTTTAATCAGAATTCCTTCTAAGAAAGTAAAGAAAATACAAGCTAATAGATTGATATTGATTTTGTGAAATGATAGTCAATGAATAAAATTTCTGTTAAAAATAACATTGCTTTCCACTCAATACTGGAAAATTACTCTTTTTTTCTATGGAAAAAATGTTTCTCGCAAGTGTGCATTATGAGTTATAGAACCATTTAACTGGTTTGTTTTTTTTAAATTTTCATAGATATATAAACCTGTCGGACATAGCAGACCATTATTTCCCCCCTGTAATTCATGAACATGCTCTGGAATGCAGTGAATTTAGCAATACAACATTTTGGCGTCAACCAATTGAGAATGTTGATGACACGGAATTGCAACAAGTTATTGCTATTGCCCCTAAATGACATGGGGCTCAAGTGGGTAACCAGTCTACGCAAATTATAAGCAACCATTTGGATAAAATTCTTAATGATCAGCATTATGTACCTAGCAATAATAACATTGACTTACTGGATGACATATTTACCGAGGAGTTTGACGAGGACGATATTGGTAGAGCAATAAATATACCAGATGCAGTTAGGAAGCAGAGGATGTCAGATTGGTTACTTCCCTTTAATATTTACATGTAACAGTAATTATCTCCCCTGGATTGAAATGCAGTCATTCAGGTGTTCTTTATTTATTTGATACAGAAATATCAAATTATTTTCTTCTATACAACAGAAATCTAATCCTTTGTGGTTATTAATCCAAAATTAATTAGGGTATTGAAGTGTTCATCAGCTTTGATAAAAGAAAATACAAGAGGGAAGAATTTTTTTTTATAATAAAGTCCATGCTTTAAGTTATGATCCGTGTACCAAAGTTCAAGTCTCTTTAAAAAATTTCAACAACCTACAGGAATTTTCATTAATTCACGTGAAGGTCTCTTTTTGACATTCAGTAAAATTTTACTGTTTCCTTACTGGAGGTTAATGGCTGTTGACCTGGTACATGATGGAATAGCTATTAAGAATTTCAGCATCAATTTATTAAGTTATTCAGATTTTTTTTTCACTTTGAATTTTAGTTGTGTTGATTTGAGTACATAAAAAGTTGATTTTATGATCCTATGTTTGGTTGGTGATTTTGAGTTGATCAGAAACATTGGTTACTTACTATTTGATGTTATAACTCAGGATTTGATGAATTATTTGCCAGTATTTATTGTTAGTAGAGGAATTATTATTCTGATGGCAGAGGTTCAGATTTGCAAATCTAAAACTAAATAGAAATAAAATGACCCAGAAAAGATTTTGAACGAAAAACCAAAATTAACACATTTGTAAAATAAGATATATATATTTATGTTTTGCAACTTAAAAAAAAGGAAAAATTAAGAAAATATATTTTACTTAAATATCACAATATTTTCTCTCCTCTTTTTCTCATTGATGGAATTTCTAAGTTGCTTATTTGTGGACTTTTTTTATCTAGGAATTTGAATAAGGAATAGGAACAGGAACCTTTGCCTACAGAAAATTTACATCTGTGAAATGAGTTTGATTAAGTTGTCGAAAACTTAAGTTTTATTAAGTGGCTATTTTGTACAGTGTGTTGTTGTGTCAGGGTTTAACATATTGTCACAAAAATTATGATAGGCATTGATTCATTGATTACAGTTTAAATAAATTTTGCAATAAAAGCAATTGGCAACTATGTGTATATTTTGATCTCAATAATTAAGCATTTTTCATCTTTCCACTTTTTTTCATTTATTTATTAAATTCATACAGGCTTTTTGACTAATTTTTCTCCAGAACCAAATTAATTCAGGGGAGGTAGTAGCCTCCCTTTATTGTTGGCCAAAATAAGATTTATCTCCCCTACTTAAATTTGTTAAGAGGAAAATTAAGATAAATTGCTAATTCTAGATTTTACATGCAGTTCTATGTATGATTTATATAAGTTGTATTCAGCTATGTATTAAAAATATACAGTACATGTATATAATCAAGACATAGTTCTACAGCAGACGGGGTTTAATGAATTTTGATGACAAATTTGTTTTCTAACTTTCTCCATGACATTTATAACATATTCAGCTACAGTATTAATGTTTAAAGAGAAAGGTCACCTGATAAACCTGTGTGCATATACTTGTTGTATATATAAAAAAATATTTTTGATGTGGTGCTAATTTTATGTGTATTGTAAATACTTTTATGTACAGGTTTCTGAATGACAGAAATTGTTATAGTTTTAAATGTGTGTGTTAAGTTTTTGATAAAATGTACTGTATGGCAAGTTATTTTGATTTGTAGAAAAGTTTGCAAATTTGGATTTTGAAGGTATGCCAAATTATTTAGCATTTAAAATTCTGGTAGATTTCATAATATTGCAGCGTAATTATGTCTCCAAATAATATTTAGCAGAATAATTTGGGCCACTTCTAAAATAATTGAAAATGAGAATCCAAAAAAATAACTTGCTAAGTGGTATGTTATTTGTACATAATATTCCAGTTCCCATAAAGACCAATGGGTTTGTTGGACCATGTGTGTTATCCTCGCATGTTGGACCATGTTTATTTTCCAGCATGATTCTGTGTTCCATAATAAGTAATTTTATACTTAATTGATGAGTGAATTGTTGGATTTCTTTCTTCCATTTATTTATGTTTTATTCTTGTCAAAAGTTTTGCAATTCATTTTACTTGTAATTTTATTATTAGGGTACTAAAGTAAAACAATTCAGTCAGTACTGACTATTTTTGTTAACAAAAACAGGAAAAAAGCAAAAACATATTATCTTTGAAAATATTTTTTGCAAATGTCTGTCAAAAATATTTTCTTGCTGTGAAAATAGTTCCTGGAACAAATATTTGGTAAAAGTAAATCCTGAATAGAATTTGCTGTACTGTTTATAATTGTCATTTTTAAGGCTCAGGTTTTCTTGACCCTTTACGTTTGACCTTTTTGAATATAATAAGACAGTCAATATCATGATCTGAATATTACAAACAGGAGAGTGCTAGATTTTACTGTGTTTTACACTTGTTGGTATTATTTTTATACGACCGCAAAATTTTTGCGGTCGTATATTGGTATGACGTTGACGTCGTCGTCGTCGTCGTCGTCGTCGTCGTTGTCGTCGTCTGCGTCGTCGTCTGCGTCGTCGTCCGAAGACATTTGGTTTTCGCACTATAACTTTAGTATAAGTTAATAGAAATCTATGAAATTTAAACACAAGGTTTATGACCACAAAAGGAAGGTTGGGACTGATTTTGGGAGTTTTGGTCCCAACAGTTTAAGAATCAGGGGCCAAAAAAGGGCCCAATAAGCATTTTTCTTGGTTTTCGCACAATAACTCTAGTATAAGTAAATAGAAATCTATGAAATTTTAACACAAGGTTTATGACCACAAAAGGAAGGTTGGGATTGTTTTTGGGAGTTTTGGTCCTAACAGTTTAGGAAGTAGGGGCTAAAAAAGGGCCAAAATAAGCATTTTTCTTGGTTTTTGCACAATAAGTTTAGTATAAGTAAATAGAAATCTGAAATTTAAACACAAGGTTTATGACCACAAAAGGAAGGTTGGGATTGATTTTTGGAGTTTTGGTCCCAACAGTTTACATTGTAGGAATTAGGGGCCAAAAGGGTCCAAAATTAAACTTTGTTTGATTTCATCGAAAATTGAACTATTGGGGTTCTTTGATATGCCGAATCTAACCGTGCCTTTAGATTCTTAATTTTTGGTCCCGTTTTCAAATTGGTCTACATTAAGGTCCAAAGGGTCCAAAATTAAACTTAGTTTGATTTTAACAAAAATTGAATTCTTGGGGTTCTTTGATATGCTGTATCTAAACATGTACTTAGTTTTTTTTATTATGCGCCCAGTTTTCAAGTTGGTCCAAATCGGGGTCCAAAATTAAACTTTGTTTGATTTCATCGAAAATTGAAGTATTGGGGTTCTTTGATATGCCGAATCTAACTGTGCATTTAGATTCTTAATTTTTGGTCCCGTTTTCAAATTGGTCTACATTAAGGTCCAAAGTGTCCAAAATTAAACTTAGTTTGATTTTAACAAAAATTGAATTCTTTGGGTTCTTTGATATGCTGAATCTAAACATGTACTTAGTTTTTTTTATTATGGGCCCAGTTTTCAAGTTGGTCCAAATCGGGGTCCAAAATTAAAGCTAAAAAAGGGGTAAATTTTTTTTTTTTTTTTTTGGGGGGGGGAATTCTCCACAGTATATTGTATTGCACAAGAAGCAAAAAATTGAATATAAATTCAAATCATATGACCAATTCTAAGTTCTTTATTTCAGTTATTCTGTGTCAGAAACCTATTATGTGTCAAATATTTGAAGAAATTTTCAATTGCACAGTATTGTGCAATAGCAAGAAATTGATATGTGTGCTCTGCTATCAAAACCTTATTATTAACAAATTCCATGACTATGATGTCATTTTCTATTTTAATATGTTATGGTGTATTTAAATGGGCTGTTATGGTTACAAAGTATAAAGAAATGGGGGGGGGAGGGGGGGGGGGGGGGGGGGTTGAAAACAAAATTTAGAGGGGGGGTAAATGAGAAATTGGGGAGGGGGTAATTTTTTTCTCATTTCATATTTCATAAATTAAAAAGGAAATTTCAGATTTTTTTAGCAAAAAAAGGGGGGGTTACATTAAATTTTATTGTTTTTTGTTTTTTTTGGGAGGGGGGGGGGTCAATGTGCAACTTCATAGTGTATTGCACAAAAGCTAAAAAAAGGGGTAAATTATTATTTTTTTTTGGGGGGGGCAATTCTCCACAGCATATTGTATTGCACAAGAAGCAAAAAATTGAATATAAATTCAACTCATATGACCAATTCTAAGTTCTTTGATTTCAGTTATTCTGTGTCAGAAACCTATTATGTGTCAAATATTTGAAGAAATTTTCAATTGCACAGTATTGCGCAATAGCAAGAAATTGATATGTGTGCCCAATTTTAAATTTTAAATTGGTTATTTCTGATTTATATATAAAAACAAATAATACTGATATGGTTTGAATAGGTAAATTAAAAAATTTTAAGTTCTTAGACAACGTTCATTCTGTGTCAGAAACCTATGCTGTGTCAAATATTTATTCACAATCCAAATTCAGTATTGTTTCAAGCTTGAATGTTGTGTTCATAATTGCCCCAACTATTCAGGGTTCGACATCTGCGGTCGTATCTAGCTGCGCCCAGCGGAGCATTTTATTTATATTATTTTTCTTTGATTCTGGAATTCTGAATTTATAATAACAGTTTGTACAAAGAATTTATTTATTTTTACTGGACATTGATTTTTCAAGGTTTCTGAATAATTTGTTGTTTTAAGGATACATTTAAATATGTGTTTTTCTAGTACTATGTACATGTCTGTGAAAATGTATAATGAAATACTACATCATTTTATAAAACAGAAATTATTGGATTCTCTTATTATTGGGAATCTGAACATAATCTGCATTAGTTATTAAGGATGATCGCTGGTCTAATAGGAAATAAATAGGATTTGAAATAGGTGTTTTAGTTTGAGAGAAAATATGAATAGTAAACAAATAAGCAAGAAAAAAATATAGGTTCATGTGCTCATTTTAGAGCTATAAGGCCTTGAAAATTTGTAGGAAATGGGTTTTCTCTGGATTTTTCATTGCCTTTGCATTAACAACTTCAGTCTCTCAAAGATGTATGAAAAAATAAAAAGGATTTCATAAAATTTTGTCAAATACCATTTTAAGGTATATATGAATGAATTATAAAAGAAAAAGTGGGGGTTCATGGGGAAAAAATTTCATGTTGAAGAAATGTATAAAACCCGAGGATTCCGAAAATCTGACAAAAATACCAAAACATGACCAGCGAGCATCCTTAAAATTAATGTCATTTGTATGCATGTTGCAATAGAATAATACAAACCAAGAAAAATTTGAGGTTTAATTATGACGTTCACCATCTTGCATGTTTTTTGCAATAAAAAAATATTGCATTTATTTCTGTACAGGATGTATTTTAATGTGTAATTCCTTGGTACCAGTGCTTGCAAATTCTACGAAAATTTACAACAAAAAAGACTTGTAGATCCACATTGTCTGGACAGATTTGTGTAAATGTTTGGTTTTCCATTCTTTTTTCTTTGCATTGTCTTTTATATAACAGGAAATTCAAGATATCAGAAATAAATAATAATAATAATAATAAATTTGAAATAATTATGAATAATAAAGACAAGCTTGGATTTGCATTTGTATCCTTCCAGACTCCAATTCAGGTTTTTGGTTTTTTTTTTTTGTCTTTTACATGTAGACTTCTGATTGAATTTAAATTTAAGTGTAGCAGAAATGTGTGTACTGTTGTGGGTCAAAGCTGCAGAAATGTAATATTAAGTCCGGTTTGGAATTTCTGTTAATGAGATAGACATTTGGGGATGCATATTGATTTGTGTTTTTTAGTTGTTTTTTTTTTGTCCATCAAAATGCATTTTTCTTTAGCTATGAAATAATAAGATTATGTTTTGAATTACAACATCTATCCCTCCCCATTTTTTTTAATTAAGGGTAAGGATGAGAATACAAAAAAAATAGTTTTATATGGCCTTTTTTCTTTTTTTCCTTTGAAAATATATCACCTTTTAAGAGCAAGTATTGTTATATTATATTGAAGTTAATTTTATAAGTATGGATGTGATACTGAAAACAATGTGAAAAGACTCTAACTGATAAGAGGGAAATAAAATATAAATGGAAATGGGCTGGGGGGGGGGGGGGGGGGGGGGGGCGGGAGGGGGGAGTATGGTATGTGCTAGATTTCATGAATGATTTATAGGAAGATTACAAATCTTTAATTTAGAGGTAAAAAATGAGTAAAAAGTAAAAATGTGATAAAAAGCATTTTGGTTCAGCATTCTCATAGTCATGATTTAATCATGCCTCACAATGCTCAAGGTGAAGTTGTGATAATATAAAAGTTTGTTTATTTTGGACACAAAAGTCTGGTTAAAGCTAAAAGTTATTATTCAGTGTGATATATTGAAATATTCAAGCTTAAATCTAGGAAAATGGAAGATTGTAATTTCAATTCAGAAATTATTATGTGTTACTATGTATTTGTGAACAATAGTATAAATATTATTTAATGTGAATTGTGTACATTCTATTGCAGAATATTAAGAAGTTTGTTTTAATCTTGTTAATTTTTGTTACATATAGTGCCATGCTAATTTCTGAATTGACAGCAATAGAGAATTAAGTGTGAAGTGTTGATTTAAAGTGAAAATTGATTGAGCATGATCAAACAAGTCAGCTAAGTGAGATTTATTTCCTGAAAATGAAATGAGTTATCTACCTTTAACAAAGTCATGCAGGGAACCAAGGAGAGAATAATAAACCAAAAGGGACATAACTTGCTTAAAATTTCTTGTATTGATCTCTAATGTTGAATGTGCATGACAATATAGGAGCTAGATAAAATATTAAAAAGCCCATTAGCTAATAAAATATTTTTTTTTTAAATAAACTTTAAAAAATGTTTCTGATTTGAACCAAACACATAGAGTTAGACTGAAATGAACATTGATTTTTTTGTTTGTTTTCTGTTGGACAAAATACAAGCTATAACCTTTTCTGTATATTTCAATTTGTATTGTATGTTTAAACTTGATTAAAAATCTCATTGTTGTCCAGTTTTGTGTGAATCGGGGCAACATAAATAAAGAAGATACCTTTATTTTATCAAGTCGAACAACAATATTATGTAGATTTAGGATAATATTTTGTTCCTTTCTTGTGAAATAATAAATAATAATGTATATAATTTTTACCTTTCATATAATTGAGTTTTATTATGTGATTTATACAAATTAAGCACGGAGCCTCGGTGGACGAGTGGTCTGGTAGTTCGTCATGACTACTAATGATCACTAGCCTGTCAACGCTGGGGTTGTGAGTTCGAATCACACCTGTGGTGGGATGTGTTCGACTCCGGTCTTAATTGACAAGGATTGTCAATTTTCCTACCGAAGGTCGTGGTTCTCTCCGGGTACTCCGGCTTCCTCCACCAATAAAAACTGGCAGCCGCGAAATGGCCAAATGTGCTTAAAACGGTGTTAAACCCCAACTAAACAAACAAACAAATTAAGCACTTAAAGTTACAGAATTCTTTTCTTCAGACAATGAATTAAATTTTACATACAGACTGATGATGATGTTACAGAGACCCTATTGGCATTGTTTATCAGATGACACAGTTTAATATACTGTATGAAGAATAGGAGCAGCAATTTTAAAAAGCATCTTATTTTGAATTAATTTCTTAAATGTTTATACATTGTATATTCAAAATCACAAAATGATAGAATGTAGTTTTGAGAATGTCTATGAAATGGGGAACTGAATTTTAATCAATATTTCATTATTTTTTCGGCAAGTAAATTTCATCTGTCTTAGTAAATTACAAATTAAAATTCTAAATAAAATTTCTGTAGTACAATATTTGATGGACAAGACTAGTGTAAAATAGAGATAGTGTAATTTTATGTTGAATAGGTATATATGTGCATGTACTAACATAGAGAGTAGAATTATTATGGGTGTGAAAAGAATTCTTGTGAAAAGTCACCTGAGTGACATACTAAATTTATTTGGTGTGCAGTTAAGATTTCTGTATAAGGCATGTTGTATATAGCATGTCCTGCTTACTATCCATGTTTTCATCAAAATTTGGTTCTTCAGCTGTGAAATATTCTACTATGAGAAGGCATTACGTTTTACAACTGAACAAAAATAGTAAAAAGGATGTGCTAATACAAACCTTTTAAAGTAAACACCGATCTCCACCAATAAGATTTAACTTTGGCACCAGTGGGTTGAAATTTTGCAAGTATTTTCTTTCTTGATAATATATTGAAAATGTTTCGTCGTGAATTATTGGGTTTTCATTGTTGTAAAAAGCTTTGATGTGATAACTGTGTTGCTTTGCTATCTCTGTGTTCCAATGAAAGGATTTTATTACAGTGTATTATAAATAAATGGAACATATCTATATCTTGCTCTGTGTGATATTTTGTTCTGAAAAACTTGAAACTTTAGTATTGATTAATATTATTTAAAATCTCATTTTAGTATTTAGATTGCTGGGTTGTTTCAGTTTTAAAATAGTTCATTCCTTTGAAAAAAGATTCTAATAGGTTTTAAATATGGTATTTCTTCTTTGGCAAAAGATTTCTAATATAGGAAGATTTCTAGATGTTAGCAATTTTGTGTCTCTGTAGAAATTACAACTTTTAAAAATGAAATATTTTTCATATCCAAGTTTACTTTAACTCATTTGTCTTTCTGGAAAAATGTACGAAAATGACTGATCTTCCCAGTAATCTTTAGTACAAAATGTATTATTTTTTTTCATATTTTAGAGTTTTTCTAGACCCATAAATCATATGGTTGCATTTTACATTAATCAAAAGATATCATAAAATTATTGTTGAAACATTCTGTTTATTCAGTTATTACATTTTATAAATTAGTCAATTATTTGTCACTTATCTACCAAACATTTAATGGAATAGCTAAAGGGAGAATTATATGATTCTAATGGTGTGTTCCCATTTTGCCTTAGCTGTAAAATACATGTAAAAAAGGTAAAAAAGTACTAACGTGAAGTGGGAATTTTTAAAAATTCCTAAATGTAAAAACAAAAGTGTAAACTGATGAGATGTTGTTTTAATAGTCAGAAAACACAAATAGAAAAATCAACAATATTTTAACTTAATTAGATGTTTACACAAGTTCCCATTTCGCCTTAATTCACCTCAGACCTTACTAAGGCTAAATAGGAATACTTTTATATATCAAATTTTACAGTTAAGGCAAAATGGGATTAAGCCATTCTAATATCTACCATTAGGTAACCCAGTCAAGGAGATAATCAAGGAGATTAAAACATTTTTTGCTCAGGACTATTTTATTATTATGAGCCCTTTTACACATATACCCAAAATATTCAGAAATTATTGCATTGTTTTATCATGTGACCAATGTAACGAATACTGAATTCCAGATTGTTTTGACAACAATTTTATGCTGTAGATAATTTTTCATTGTACATTTTGTATGAGATCATGGATCAATCCTCATTGTTGTATGATGCCTATGTTACTCTCTTATTGTTTAAGTTTGATGATACTATAAAATATTTCTCAGAAACTGAGTTAGTCTTATTTCTAGCCATGATTAACAATACCAATTATCACCATGTACAACTGGTGATGCCGTAAAGTTGGTACGATACAGTCAAACCCACTTTAAAAGGAACCTCTATATAGCAAATCACTGTCTATAAAGGGCATATTGAGAAAGTCCCATTCATGAACAAAGCATGTAAGATTAACTGTATGGAGAGCAACCGTTGTGAAAGCTTCTCTTAATAAAAATAGGGTATGATGCATTTGGGTCTAGAGGAGTCGCCCTTCACAAGGTGCCTTAGAGGTTAAAGAAAAAGAGCCGGTTTTTTTGTCGTTCATAATATATATATTCCTAGATATGTAAATATGCTTGAAGGTTTCAATAAATGGCCAATTTTCTAATATATATTTAACCTGCCTTTTGTTTAATAACCTCTGGGTATCTGATCTATTTCAGGTTTTTAATCAGCTCTATTCAAATTAGTTCCTGCCGTGATATTGGCTGCAATATCGCTAGCTCGGTATTAAACAATATTCAATCCATATCTCTTTCAGGTTAACCCTTGGCCTTGTTGAAAGTAGTAAAGCTGAGAAATCAACAATTGTGCTGTTTTTGGGCCACCAGCAATAATGGTGTTAAAGCACTCGGCATTAATACCAGGTTTGCTATTTTGACTTGTCATTGGTTTTCATCTAATTGACTTTCTACTTCCTGTTGCTTTTCTATATTTGCAAACATAAGCCTGGCACCTTGGATAGCTGAGGTAGAGGTTGACAAGCAGCTTCATGTCGCATAATTTGACATTGCTGCTATGGTGGTATTATTTTAAACTTGTCTTAAACATAGGGTTGTGTGAGCTCTGACCAAAATTTCATGTCTTCCGACATGATTTCCGTAAATCACTGCACATTTCAGTCTTGTTAAACAAGTCCTTGGGCTGATATATCACAATGACTGTCCACTGCGATGCAACGAACCTACACACTTTATGAATTGTGAAAAATTGATTGAAAAAGGAAGTCAACAGGACATTTAGTATGGAAGATGTCCCCCGTTTCCATATACATTCCACAAATTTAAAGTCTGTTTTAGTTATAATGTGAGCAGGTGATATCCTAGGTCATTTGAATACGTCATCATATTCACAATTAACTTTTTATGATATTAGTTTTGAGGCGAGAAATATGCGTAGATGAAAGAATTTCATACAGGCAGACTCCAGATTTTTGTGAAAAGGTAGGTGTAAAATAAAAAAAAATTTTGAGAAAAAAGCATTTTAAAATAATCCAAATTCACTGCGTTGTCTTATTCTATATAAAATACAAAATGACAAACGTTGCTCCTTAGACGAACAGTGAAAAAAAACACAAAGGATGAAATTTTCTCGTCTCTAAAGCAATGAAACGTCTGTGTTAATCATTGCACAACTCCGATTAATGTTTCCGATAGTATGCCTCTTTACCTATGACCTGTTCACCTATCTATTACGTTATCAAAGCACCTACAAAATGAAAGTCTGGACAGGATTGTTTGGAATTCTTTACACAGGTGGGGTAGTCTGGTTTCTTATTCGTTATTAGTTTGTATTCTATGGTACCAATTGTGATGGTGTTCCAGTTTCGTTGATTTGTGTTCAAGGCCTAAAATAATAAAAATCAAAATGATCAAAAAAGTTATACATGCATGGATAGAAGTTGAATTCAGATGTTATATTTTAAGAAAGGAGTTAGAAGTTTTGTTAACACGAGTTTATGTCAACCAGATGCGTTAATGACTGCTGACAGTTAATAAGTTGATTTATGGAAATGGGATTTTTTTTCTCATACATATCTTCAAGTTACTTTCTAGAAATGTGTTTAGTTTATCAAAATGCACCAAAAGGTTTACGGGGAACAAGAACAGACGGTCATGATTCCAATATAACCTAAATTTGTTTGCAAAAAGGGGTTTATTATATCATTCATCGATACGTTTAAGGCATCATAAACAACAAAGAAATTCATCCAGTGGTAATGTGTTCATTTAATTAAAAAGGATGTAAACAAATCTGGGCCATCGGTGACATGGCACATTGTATATATCTAAGGACTTAGCTGTATTCGGCACAGGACATTTTAGCGGATTGATAGGACAATTTAGCGGGAAAAAATGGACCTTTTAGCGGATATTTTGTAGAAATTTTAGCGGAAGATTTAAAGGACAATTAAATGGAATTTAAAATATAACATGGTACATTGTATACATCTAAGGACTTAGCTGTATTCGGCGCAGGACATTTTAGTGGATTGATAGGACAATTTAGCGGGAAAAAATGGACCTTTTAGCGGAAGATTTAAAGGACAATTAAATGGAATGTAAAATATTATGTGGACATTTTAGCGGAAGAGTTTAGTCATTAAACATCTACCTCTTCCTTAAGCCAGACGAGCGGAAGTAGGATTTTGAGCAGGATATAGTTCACTTTAATAAGTTAATGTTTAAAAACCAAGCACTATTATAATTCTCAGTGAGCACTAAAAACAAGATACAATATTTACATATCAACATTGGCTCTGCATCGGTCTAAATCGAACACTGCGTACGTAGTGTCCTCTACTAATGTCACTAATGCTGAACATTTCTGGTGTTCTGGGACAACTGACATGAAGTCTTCGCCAAATAAATAAAAACAATAATACAGTGTTATTAACAGGCTGTTTCTGTATTGGCACTGGTATAGATTCAAGGTTTGCTGTATTGGCCTCGAGACCCGTAGGGTCGAGGGCCAATACAGCTGACCGAGAATCTATACCAGTAAAATGTCCATTGAATCTGTAAAGGTAAACAATTTTTCTTCCGCTAAAATATCCACTAAAGTTCCCTCAAAAATGTCCATTCACACCTTTAGGAAATCTGCTAAATTGTCCTACGTCCCCTGTATTAGTCTGTTTTAATTGTACTAGAGCATTTCTGAAATTTAAAAATAGAAAGTAAGAGTTTTTAATGATGTAATTGCCTCACTTGCCTCAATGATTGTTACTGCTTTGTATATGTTGTTCATTTTACTTTAAACGTTTTTTTTTTCTTATATTTACAGTCGCTGTTGTTAAGTGTCTGTGTCCGGAAGGATTCGAGCGACATGGCTCAAAATGTTACAAAGCGTTCGGACTGCAAGCTACATGGATAGAAGCTAAGGTATTTATACAATTCTATCATAAATAAAAAAGAAATAATGAAATGATATAAGATACCTTCTATATAAATAAACTTGCACTAATTGTACTGCTTGTTTGTATCATGCTTGTCACAGACATTACTTTTATATGTTTTATGGCAATAAAAATATTATTATTATTATTATAATTAACATTTGTGCTAATTCTGGGTTTAATGTGCTCTACAATATACTTTGGTTAACTGTAAAGGCTTACTAAATATTGGAGGTAACCGGACCATAATAGATTATCACCGTTACCTGTATTTCGTTTTGACCGAAAATACTTATAACCATGTGTTTAAGGATGATCGCGAGTCTAATAGGAAATGAATAGGATTTGAAATAGGTGTTTTAGTTTGAGAGAACATATGAATAGTAAACAAATCAGCAAGAAAAAATATAGGTTCATGAGCTCATTTTAGAGCTATAAGGCCTTAAAAATTTGCAGGAAATGGGTTTTCTCTTGATTTTTCATTGCCTTTGCATTGACAACTTCAGTCTCTCAAAGATGTATGAGAAAATAAAAAGGATTTCATAAAATTTTGTCAAATACATTTTACCATTTTAAGGTATATATGATTGAATTATAAAAGAAAAAGTGGAGGTTCATGGGCAAAAAAAAATTTTAAAAATCATGTTTAAGACATGGATAAAACCCGAGGATTCCGAAAATCTGACAAAAAGACCAAAACATGACCAGCGAGCATCCTTAAAGTAGGAATTTCATAGATATATCTTTTAAAAATTAAAACTGAAAATACGTTGGGTATTGCAATCTCCGAAACAGAGGCTCTTGTATATCCTACGCCAATCAAACTCCGAAAGAGAGGCTCTTGTATCTCCTGCGTCAATCAAACAATTTGAATTTGACGTAGGAGATACAAGAGCCTCTGTTTATGGGATTGGGTATATTGCGTCTCCGACGTTCATATCCACTACGTTGCATAGAACATCCGGGATATTTGGAAGTCATGAGATAATCATTCAAATGTTCATAAACGGCCTATCGAAATCGATGTCTAAGAATATTTATTTCTTAATATTTTATAAAAAAATTAAATGAAGTTAATAAAATACCCAAAAGCAGAGTTCCAAGATAAGCAGCGTGTTAGCGTAAATTTACATAAAAAGACCAAAACAAAATATCTTAGCAAAGGCATTCCCCAAATAATGTTAAATCGGTCTATAAATGGAATCCAAGAAAACAGTGACTTGTATGCAATTGGGACATTCTAGTATATATTCACTGTTATAAATTCTTAACTTGTTTCCTTTAATGTCCTTATGTGATCAGTCCTTAAAAAAATAAAAAAAAAATAAAAAAAACAAAAAAAAACAAAAAACAAAAAAACCAACCTTCTGATGTCTAACGCTTTTATTCTTTTACGTGGAAGTTAAAATTCTATTAAAGTTATATAGCCGACATTTTTTTTTCACTTAAAAAGCACCAATTAATATTTTCGTTTATATTTCAGACATTTTGTAATATACTGGGTGCTGACTTGGCAGTTATTGAGTCACAGTATGACGAAACAGTGATTGAAGGAATTCTAAAAAGACATCACGGTAAGTTCGTGGCATAAATAATACACCAGAAATTTAAACAGCAACAAATCAATAACCACTTTGAACGCGTCTACTTACTTAAGATTTTAACATTTACCACATGTAGCAGGCAAACATAGAAGAGACTCCGTGTTAACAGACTTTCAAAGATTTTTTACTGTAATATAAACCAGTCGATATTTTTTATTTGGTCTAAGGAAATGATATTTGGCTATTTCGCGGCGGCCAGTTTTTATTGGTGTTGAAAGCCGGGGTACCCGAAGAGAACCACACATCTTCGGTAGGAAAATTGGGGATCCTTGTCAATTAAGATCAGAGTCGTGCAGACCCGCCACATGGGAGATTCGAACTCGCGTGTTAACAGGCTAGTAATCATTAGTAGTCATGACGAACTTCCTAGACCACTCGGCAACCGGTGCCAAGGGGAAGACAAATGAACAAGCACAACAAATAAACACTTAAAACTAAAACAACAATGACAATCTGGCCAATATGTACATCGAAACAAAACTCCATAAGACCTAAACCTGAAGACAAAGTAAAAACGTGAAATTAAATACTACAAATTAAACTAAAAGTATAACATTATAAAGATAACAGAATACAAATTGAACAAGAGAACATCAAAACAAAAACAAAAACAAAAATCAGCCCGTAAAGGATTTGAGCAAAGTAACCTTGGTTTGATTTGTTGTAAATAGGAGCAATCAGTCCTGAGAATTATTGGTTAGACGGGTCAGATTTTTTGGTAGAAGGAGAATGGCGTTGGATGGCAAATGAAGGAAATTCAAAACCTATCAGTGGATATACGTATGTTATTTTGGTAACATTCTTCTTCCATCTCTCATTTCTTTCAAAAAGTCAATTTGTTTGTGTTCAGATATTTCATAATGATCTGGTAATGTAAGATACCGTTTGACAAATGATTTTCATATTTATTACCTTCAAACAACCAATCATCAACGCTAATATAAAAGTATTTATTGAAGAGAAGTTAAATATTAATTCTGGCATAATAAAAAAATTGGTCTAGATACTAATAATCCAATTAATGTTCATCACAAAATTCATACAAACGTTTGCAGGGCTTGGACTCCAGGTCAACCAGACAATGCTGGTTCAAACGAGCACTGTTTAGAAATTCGCTATTCATTTGGGGTACACTGGAATGATTATTTATGTGACCACAAACAGAACTTTATCTGTCAAGCTTCGTAAGTATATACTAATTTACAAAAATATCAAACAAAATAGAAATTGGCTATTCATTTGGGGTGCACTGGAATGATTATTTATGTGACCACAAACAGAACTTTATCTGTCAAGCTTCGTAAGTATATACTAATTTACAAAACTATCAAACAAAAGTAAAAATATAAAAACTCACAAGGCTCTGTATAAAAATCATGGTGGGGACATATTTTTGGTTCTAAAATTGAAGCATTTTCCCGCTTTTCAAGATCAAAAAATTGATTTTTTTAAAACCAAACCTTTGTAAAATTACTGGAGTTTGTACTAACTACGGCAGGTAAAATAATTTGTACCTTTTGTAGAAATCAGGTACTTTGATAGTCATGAATTCGTTTCTCAAATTTAGTTATTGTTTTAAGATTTGAACCCTGAAAATTTGAAGAAGAAATATTGAAAATTAAGTAAACGTACATTACATATGTCGACTAGGAACACATCTCGTGCAACACCAATCAGTTGATTGGAAACTAGGATTATTGTTTATTTACGGTTTTACATCATTTGTAGCGCAACTGACTATTTGCACGAGGATACAGAATTTGTATTTTGCAAGCTGACTGAAGGATAAAACGTCAAAATTACACCGCTTATGTATAAACAAAACCCACCAAAAACTATTCAAAATTATTCAAAACAAGAATCTATATCATGTATAATATGCTGTAGTGATTACATAACACTAGAACCTGTCCGTGTTTTTAAATATTCCAGGCAATAACAAATATAGTTGATTATTGTATGGACACATGATTAGAAATATAAAAAAGTCCTAATATGTCTTCAACAGTTCACCATGGTCACTGTCATGACTGTATTTCAAGGAGAGTAAGACGATTCGCACCGTTACGATCAGAAATGATCTGCAAGCAAAAAATCATGTTGACAATTATTAAAAAATAAGTATATATACTTTTAAAGCCAACACAAAGATACACGCGCGTTCTCCCAAAGAAGTATTAACTTTCCATATTGTTGTACTGTCTACTGGTTACAAACAACAATTAGCCGTTCTATGTTATTTCCCATATGGGGGTACCCCAATATGCAATAAAAATTTAATAAATTTCCATTATAGCATTCCGTTGTGGCGGAAGTGTAATGGAATAATGTAAAGCAATTTAAAATATATGTTCCCGTTGCTTTTCTTGCCTAAAAATAAGATTGTAAAGGGGGGATGCAATTTTCCCGAAAATTCGGAGGTCCACCATTTAAATCTTAAATTTGCACACATTTTTAAACATTCATGTGAAATAGTTTGATTTAGAATATTTCGAATAAAGACCTACCCAATCATTTACAAATTAATATATTGACCAATCGGAAGGGAGTGTGATATTCATTTTTTGGCTCAATCATCTCTTCATAAAATGGCTGCGCCCAGCGAATCTTCTAATGCTGAATTGTAACCTATAACTGCACGTGAGTTTTGGCACGTGATAATCATTCGGAGTACTCTCTCTTTGAAAAACGATTACTAAAATATATAATGATAACTTGCATTTTACATGAAGAATAGACAAAATGTATTCGTAAATTACCGATTGATTTACCATAAAAGATGCAATCTTTGGTATGTGCCAAAAGCATGATAGGAGTATCTTGCAAATAAGAAATAATGATTCTTTCATATTTTTGTTAGTAGTAATTTACTTACTCAGTACCACATATATTTGCAGTGCAGAAACAGATGGAGGTCAAATTATTGGTTGATATGATCAGCGAATCAACATTTACATATAGATCCTTTAATAATAAATCTTCGTTTATTTCTGATGTCATGATCTTAGAGTGTTATGTGTTTCAATCAGATCAAAATTACCTATAATATTTTTGCCATCATATCATAGTTTTCTCAAATAATAATCTGTAGAAGAAGACGAAAGAGATGAAACTATAAACTATAATTCAAATGAAAATAAAAAAATTAATAAAGAATAAATGACAATATTGGACTATCAACAATCCATATGAAATTATGATATACATTTAATATACGAAAAAAAGTATTTTACATCTTTCTTGCAAGAAGCAAAATAAATTTTATAAAGTTCTAGATTCTATTTTTCATGAACGAATAAAACTACATTTGGCCATGAACAATTGTATTTTGATAGATATCTATAACATGTATAACGTAATTTTGTAGTTTCGTGAAGGACATAAAGTAACAAAGTGGAACTCGTTTTCTACATCATTCATACCACAGCACGTGCATACTCATACTTTCTTTGCGTGGTTGATTACCCAATGTCCTTATTTTAACACTTAATTTAAAAACACGTAATCAAAATTTTACACTTTAAACCTTTTAATAATTCTTTCCACAAAAAAAAATCTTTGTTTATAAAATGATTTTTTCAAAACTATTATTTAACGAACGATTATATAGATAAATCTGTTCAAGAAATCACTTGTTTAATACCTTAGATCACAGTACATCTGGCTTATACAGCATGTAATTAGAATATTAACTAAAATCCTATATATATTATAATTCTAGGCATATTGTTAATGTATTATACAAATATATTTTTATCAACGCATAGCGTACAGAAATATGACAGTTTAATTGGTAACGAGAGTGCTTGAAAGCAAGTCGGTTTCCACAGGTTATTTAACTGACGCCATGTTAGCCAATCAATTTAACGAAATCATAATATTGCGTCTGCCCTGGCCTGTTTAAAATCGTTCTCATGCATATTGTTTTTTGGCCTCAGACCGTAAGGTTTCAAGTAAATCTTAGCTAAAGTCTAATTTAACAGACTGTACTTTGCGAAAAGAGGATGATTGCTGTCACTAAAGCTTCTTAACAACCACGGTTTTATAAGAGATAAGTTGATTTCATCACTTAGGACATTTTACGGTCGTCATCACGAAGTGATTGACCGTTACAGTGTTAAAATATCTAAGATGAAGTTGGACCTGTTCCCACTGTCGTTACATTTCATGTGCCTCCACCGATTTGTGACTTCCACCAGACTTTATTGGAACTTCACGACGGGTACCGTATACGGAGCAGGAACGGCTTACCCTTCCGGAGCACCTGAGTTCACTCCTGGTTTTTACAGGAGTTCGTGTTGTTCATTGTTTTATAGTTTTCAGTATTTATTTGTTGTGCTTGTGATTGTTCATTTGTCTTCCCGGGTTTGTCTATCCAATGGATTACGTTTTTTTTTATTTGCTCCTTAGATGTATTTGTCCTCTTAACATTGCATCTCACAGGTAATATTGATTTCAATAAACCTTTATGACAATATACCATTACACATAGTAAATGTTATAAGAAATGACTGCACATTAAAAACTGAGTACAATTACTGCATTGTTTTAATAAAAGTCCCATTTTGAACATGCTACCTATATCATGGGAATATGTCACACCTCGTGTATTCTTATCCTTAAAATAAAGTTACGGTCTTGAAACCTCAGTTCGTAAGTAAATGGTTATTTAAAACTTTGTTTTTTCTGATTTTTACAACACTCGTCCTAAAATACGAGTTTTTATCAGTTGTTGCATTTTTGGGATATGGCCTGCTTTTTTATTATTGCCTGTGGTGAGGAGGGTATATTTTGATAATTGCATGTCATGAACAGGGTAGTGTTTTTGATAATTGCCTGTCGTGAACAGGGTAGCGATTTTTTTAATTGCATTTCGTTAAGATAGTCTCATTTTGAAGGGCAATTGGCACAGATACAACATAATTATGGTCAAGTTGCCCACCTCCCTGGCATATGTTATTGTTCTTCCTTTAATTTGCCAGCGTTAATCATACTGTACTATTGTCTACTGCAGGTTTTTGTGTGTTTATATATACCAAAGGACTAGGAAAACAGACTCAAAACTTGTATAAAACACTTTAGAATTGCAGTTCCAAGTTAGACTATCCTCGGCTGACTCCCTGTCATCTATGTGTTTTGTGTCTAGCTTTTTGAGAGTCGGGTTGTGATCTTGCTTTTTTATACTTGTGACATTGCTGACCTCACGTGCGAACACTTATTCTTGCAACGAGGATGACCTGCGAGCCTTTAGTCCAAATATTATGTTGCATTATTGGTGTTGGTAGAATTAAAAAAAAAAAAAACAGAAAAATTTAGAACCATGATAACTCACATACGCAGTAAACGCGAAAAATAAGATTATACAAATACAAAACCGTTTGTGATATAACATTAGACTGAATATGTACTTAATAAAATTGAACACGGAACAAATTCATAGCCTTTGGTGAAATTAATTTTTACCTGCGTAATTTTCATTTCATAACACACAATGATTGATCACCTGATTTCCATATTACTGCTATAAACCATAAAACATTCTTTTTTATGTCAAATTGATGACAGCAGAAGGAAGATACATGACACACGTGAAATGGTATCTCTCTATTTTTTTTTTAATTTATAAATCTTTAAAGAATATAACCTTTCGGTAAAAGTTTTAAAAACAGTAAAAACTCTATGCACGAGAAGATAGTCTTTAGTTTTCACACATTTAATATTTTTTTAACAATTAATTGAAATTATTCATTTCGGACTAGTATCGAAATGCAAATGTACTAGCAACTGAGTTTGCTATACCCTCGGTGAAATCAGAGGATGAAAAAATTCTATTTAGATTGTACTACAGACCATATTCTATCCAACACGACCCAAAGCGATTCGTATTTGTCTCTCATTTATTTGGGGTTCGCGCATTTTTGTGGAGAAATCCAGAGTACCCAGAGAAAACCACTGACCTTCATAAGGAAAACCTGTGCTCTTTGTCATAAGATCTGAGTTCGAACACACTTCTTTACGAGATGCTTTAGTGCAATGCATTATGGGCCTGCCAGCCACAACTCTCCGAAGAGGTGTGTGGTTGATTTGTTGCAATTCATGCTAAATTACTAACACGACCCAGACTGTCCTTGTTAACGATTATCAACTTTTCGGCTACTGATTTAATTATTCTCACCATTATTTATAAACAATGATATTTTCCTCTGGACATAGTAGTAAGTCAATCAGAAAATGTCGAGTACACCACTTTATAAATCTGATATATGGTAGCTCCTCATCTCTTTACAACAAAATTGTATTTTGATAGATAATACCAGGCGCGTAAATAAGCTTGAGTTTCTCCATAATGTTACGGAAGATTGCGAAATTACTTCAATATGAGAAACAAACAACAAAATGGATAGCAGGAAAGGTCAACAGTGACATACCAATCAATCAAAGCAACACAACGCCGGACAAAAATAACATAGACCACAAAACACAAACATAAACACAACAGAGAGTCAGGATAGTCTGACTTGGTACAGACGAGTAACAGTGGTGGGGTTAAACCGGTTTACGGGTACCTAAACCTACCTCTTATCTATCCTGATACTCTGGTGTATCAGATACACTATAAAAACCAATACAGTATGATTACCAAGGTGACCGATTGCTGGAACTGCAAAATTAGAATGGACGGTAAAACATTCAGATAGGAGGGTTAGAAGGTGCTCGTTTTAACTGTAAAATAGCCAAGGCTCTCATATTTGCAGGTCGGATACTATTTCCATTAAGAAAGAAACGCCGCAGCAAAATCAGAATCAGAATATTTCATTGGTATTAAATCCAAACATAAGGATTGCCACCAAAATATGACAAACAAGAACATAAAAGAAACAAAACATATAAAATAAACATACATGTTTTAATATACAAACATTCAAGCCTTGGACCCATGCCTCCATTAAATTGTATTTGTATATAAAGGAATAATCTATTAAACATAGTATAAATAAAGTCATAGAAGATTAATTAGGAACGGATTTGAAACATTGAAACGGGAGTCGGGAGTATGTGCTGCACCTTCCCCATAGACGTTAAATTAGAATCTGATTTAGACCAGTGACATGGTGAAAGTGCAGCAACAGGGACTCAGCTTCCCGATTTCAGCATCAAATCATATTTACTTTAATCAGAGAAAGAAAAACAAAGAAAAAAACCCGATTCACATTAAACTAATACTTTCTATAGATACACATTTCTCCCATCCCAGCAACTACTATTTTAAGTATATCAACTTCTTCAGCTAAATATATGGATGTAACGTATAGTATCAAAGTCAGGGACAATATTTCCTATTTTCAAGAACACTTTATCTCTAATTTCTTTCAATGATGTGCACACGATAGTGAAATGATGCCCATGTTCGACATCATTATCACAACGTTTACATATTCTATTTTCAATAGTTACTTTTTTAAACCTCCCACTTTCAACAGCCAAACGGCTGTTTCTTGTTCTTATTTTAGTTAAATATTTTGTATATATCTTATCTATATTCAGTAATAAGTATTTTTCTATCTGTATTTTGATTTGATTTGTCTAAAAGATCTTAACGTATTACCGTGATTGCAGAGTAACTATCAGTTGAAGCACACACAGTTGACTCGATTTTGTATTTTCTGCCTTGTTTGTTAAACCATCAAATGTTAAAGTAAGGTATTATTGTCCAGTCAAACTAAGTTTTAACCTCAAACTAATTGCAACAGAAAATGTTTTAGTTCTAATCTATAGCATTAAGCCCCAAATATACACAGAAAAAAGTCCCATAAAATCTAACATGAGGAAAACTCAAAATCAGCATTTTTAATTTCCTATGGAAATTAACATTGGAAAGGGGAGATAACTCTGCAAAAATTAACCTTTTTTTGTCAGTTTTTGGTTGATTTTCTTAAAATTCATGTAAAGTATGATACTTTGATGGGGTTATAAGTTCGTATTTGACTATATTACATAATCTTCTGCTAATGAAATGTACAAAACCGAAGTGTTATGGGTATTTTTATTTTTTTTTTGAACATTTTTCATTAAATTGCAAATTTGTGGCTTTGTGACCATTTTGAAAAAATAATGTGAAAATTTGGTATTGTTTATATCTATAAATTATATTTGTTCAGCATCTACGATGTTTAAAGAAACTTTAAACCACAAAGAGAAGAATATATGCTAAATCATTTTTATTAAATTTGAGATTCTTTACCTTGACATGTTGAAAAATTTAATAAATGGTCAACTAGTGAATTACGAAATCTAAGTTGTAGCTTGATAAAACATATAAAAACACCTTTAGAGTTGTTTGTTATACTCTAAAGATGGCTAGAATATCAAGAATCAATACATTCTGCTGAATAGAAGCCGTAAAGTTATAATTTTGTATCAATTTTTATTGATATTTCTGCCTTTTTTGCAGAGTTATCTCCCATTTTCAATGCAAATCTCCATAGGAATTTTGAAATCGTGATTTTTTAGTCTTCCTCAAGTTAGATTTTGTTGGACTTTTTTTCTGTGTATATTTGAGGTATAATGCTAAAGATTAAAACTTAAAAATCTTCTGTTGCAATTACTTTAAGGTTAGGGTAAAATTTCTGCTAGATTGACTGGATTATTACATATCAGAATTGTTTGTATTTTGCAGGATTGTTACCTATAATATGAACAGGAGGCCACTATAAAAAAAAATGATTGTTTCCCCTCCCCTACCCTAATTTTGGAGTTGAACAGGCAGGCAGGGTATAACATTTTTTTTTCAGGATTCCACTTCAAATCAAAATACAATAAAACCGAGTAATTTAGTGCTTTACAATTTCTTAAAAGATTCAGATTACTTGTTTTGTAGTATGTGTTGTCATAAAAATTGCTTTACTGATATAAATTTAAAATTGTATTTGATGCAAAAAGTGAAGATGTTGCCACTAGTATAACTCTGTTGATATTAAAAACTCTCATTCTTGTCTTGTCTATTCTACCTTAGTCTTTATTTTCTGCAGTACGAGATTTCAAACAAAATCAATATAGCAAGATAATAATTATCAAGACTTGATGTCTTGTAATTAATCTAGATCAGTCAACACAGGTGTAGATCAGTTCTGCAGTATTAAAGTTAAACTTTGCACTCTTCCGAACTGGTTTAAGATAAAATAAGACCGAAATGGCCGTTTTAGATCAAAAGTGTGTAAATAGTGAGTTAGAGAGAAATATATGTTACTAGCTGTATTTCTAAACTGATTTTTTTGCATGTTGGTTATTTACATATAGGTCTTATATATTTATTTTCATATGCAAATAGAGGAAAAGTGTAGTCTAATAGGATATTGTAACCACTTTGTTCAAATGTCATATTAAGCACATTATTATTTTGTTAAAATATAAGTCAAAACTGTGCATAATTACTTATTCTGTTATGGGCGTTATTAAATTCTCTAAATATAATTTTAGTTAAATGCTATGTTTTAGTTTTATATCAAACTGATATTTTTCTGGCACGTCTGCAACAAGGAAAAAGGATTTCTTTGAATACTGGATAATTTTTAACTAGATGTCATTATATTCAAATAAAGAAGAAATAAATGAATATTTACTATTCAAACTTTTCTGGTCATTGTCATTTGGAGGATGTTTAGAATGTTCAATTAAATTAAGTTTTGCAACTTCAATTTCGTAATAGCTGAATGACGAAAAAATTGTCTTTGTCTGAAATCAGTGTAAGACTGAAAACATTGATTTTCCTGAGAACTAGTTGAAAAACTCTTGACAGCAGAATGGCAAATTCTTGGTCTTATGGTCGAGCATAAATTAGGAGAAGAAATTAGAGGATGAATCTTGAATGTTATTGCGTGTACAACTTAAGTCTGGAATTACAGAGTATTCTTCACTTGGGGAAAATTGTAAATTCAATTCAGTGACATAATCCTCACTTGTGAAAAAAGACGAACCACCTACTTTATCTTCTTGTCCCCTGTTACTAAAATAACTGGTGGTTTCTTCATCATATGCACTGAATGCAGAAAGTTCCCCGAATTTTTGCCTTTCCTGGAGAGCTTGCTTTTCTTTTTGTGAACAGGGTTTGAAGGATACGTTTTCTATCTGAAGAGCTATTTCTTCACTACTGTTTTCAAGTATCCAGGTTAATAGTTCATTGTCAGTATCATATTCACTTTCTTCACTTAATAATCTGTTACATCTAACCCTTAAAGGAGAATTATAGCTTTCTTTATAGAAGTTAGCATTTGGTGTTTCTTGACTAAGAGCTGATTGCGAATTGCAAGGTATTGTATTGGATGCAGATAGAAACCGGCAAGAGGAAAAACTTTGAGCATTACAGTCTAGAGACTCCGAGGTAGTTTCTGTTATATGTTGTGTACTATTTTGTTTACGTGATATACTAAATGGAGTTTTACCATTATAAGTAAATTGTGAGCAAGCTGTTTCTTTCAATAATTTGTTTAAGATTGGAGTTTTCTCCACCTGTGGTGGAAGGTTGTTGTCACAACCAACATGTCCCAATGAATAGTGCTTTGGTGGGTCGGTTTCGATTCTTTCTCCAGTCTTGTCTAAGGCTGTATTATCTGTACCAGAGGATGTCTGAATTCTTATTTCTTTCTCCAATTCCTTGGGAACATTACCATTATCCATTTCTTCACACCAGTGTCTGTACTAGTGATTTAAAAAGGGGAAAAAAATAAATCAAATAGCAATTATTTAATTCTTTACAATACTTAATATATAGAAATTAAATAATTCCAATGTATTCCTATGGCTTCATTTGGCTTCTGATTCAAGTAATGTTTAGTTTTACGTTTGTCTTATATTTTGTATATCTTTTTTTCATTTCGAAAATCGTTGGAGAACTTGGAAATTGATTGTATTTATGCGAGTGCATAACGATTCGCCACATGCTGTTACGCCCCACGTATAAGATTCTTTGATTTTAGTACGCCCAAGCTCAGTTTCTGTTCGCATAATTTCACTTTCATTATGCCACAGCTGGTTTTCGGTTCGCCTCAACGTACTATCATTACACCCCATCTGGATATCGGTACGGCCCCATAATGCCTGTAATAACATATTTGAATGAAGCATAAAAAAAATCACACGTGCAAAAAGGATGTACAATTAACTGTCGACATGTCATCGCGGGATACTGTCTTTAAAGACGACAGTGATAATTTACACACCAAGATAAAAGTTACAATCATGAGGTATGTAATAAACTTCAATCGAAAACAAGTGATACTGGGTCGTAATGAAAATGAAACGGGGCGAATTTTAATTGGAGCACGTGTATTGAAACTGGGATGTGACAGAATGGGGCGAATCGTCTGTAATTCATAGAAACATGGTCTAGTGCCAATGAAAACTAACAATGGGAAATTTGGAAGGATCACATTGTCGTACAGAAAATTGATAAAATATTTCTACAATGGATAACAGGAAGGATCAACAATGGCATACTAATCAATCAACACTACATCAACAGACAGAACCCCGAACAAAAAATAACATAAAGAACACATAAGACAAACAGGTACACAACAGAGAGTCAGGAGAGTCTGACTTGGTACAGACACTGAACAGTGGTGGGTTTAAACCGGTTTTATGGGTACCAAAACCTCCCGCTTATATATCCGGAAAATCTGGTGTATAAAACATACTATAGAAACCAATACAGTATGATTACCAACAAGGCTACTGCTGGCTAGACCTGAAACATTTTATTTGGACGGTACGTAATTTAGTAAAATCTAAAATTCCTCCATATTTCAAAGACCAAACTGTTCCACTTATTTCTTATTCTTATGGCAGAAACCCATTGCACCCAAGATTTTTAATTACAAACGGGCATTGCGGGACCTTAATTTCGATGACCTCAAGTCTAAACCCCCTGACTGCTCCTGTTCGACATCTCCATACAATTATAGTCCTGTGGGTTATGTTATCACTGGGGATCTCAATCTGGTTGATAATCAAAAGCTAAAAAATATGGCCCAAAATACCGAGAACCTCAGCCAATTAGTTGGAATTATAATTTCAAATTACTAATGGATTCTGTTGAGGACTATGCCAGAAAATGGACTTCAAAGGCACAGGAACCTGCTGACACACTTTCAGAGTGGGTGAAGGCTATAAGGAAAATGATACAAATCCGAATTAAAAACCTCCAAGTGTCTATGAGCACTAAAGCTAAATCTATCTTTAAAGACCCTAAGGTTGTTGAAAACTTGACTCGCCTCCATGACAAATATGTAGTTATATATATATAAAGCCCCCAATAACATCGTTTTTGTCTGCAAGAACTATTATTTTGAGTGTCTTAGAAACGAATTGGGAATAGATAACACTTAAAGACTCCAAAAATTAACTTCAATATCTAAAATCAAAATCTTTGGCTACATGCAACAGCATAAACACGTTCGACTTCTCTACACTCTACACTACCATACCACATTCTCAATTAAAACAACTAGTTCATCAAGAAAAATGGCACACGCGGGTATAAATTTCTTGTTCTAGGTAGAGAAAAGGCTTATTTCGTGAAGAACCACTCTGATTCTGACAAAAAGTATTCTGAAGATGAAATTACAAACATGTTAGATTTTCTCATAGACAACATATTCGTTGAATTTGGCGGTCTAATTTTTCAACAAACAATCGACATTCCAATGGGAACCAACTGTGCTCCTCTCCTTGCCGATCTGTTTTTGTACTCATATGAAGCGGATTTCATTCAATGGTTTTTACGTGAAAACAAAAAGAAACTACCCAATCCTTTAATTTCACTTTTCGTTATATAGATGGTGTGTTGTCGTTAAATAACGACAGATTCCAAGACTTTCTACATCTTATCTACCCCAGTGAGCTTGAAATTAAGGATACTACAGAAACACCAAAGTCCGCTTCATATTTGGATTTGTTTCTTGAAATAGACTATGAGGGACATTTGAAGACAAAACTTTATGACAAACGTGATGACTTCAACTTTCCTATTGTTAATTTTCCGTTCATGAGTAGCAATATACCAGCATCGCCTGTATATGGCGTCTACGTTTCTCAGCTTATCCGATTTTCAAGGGCATGCATGTGTTACCCTGAGTTTCGACAAAGAGGATTACTGGTGTCACCAAAGCTTCTTAACCAGGATTTTATCAGGGATAAGTTGATGTCATCACTTAAGAAATTTTACGGTTGTCATCACGAATTGATTGACCATTACAGTGTTCCAATATCTAAGATGATGTTGGACCTGCTCCCACTGTCGCAACCTTTCAAGTGCCTCCACCTATTTGTGACTTCCCCCGGATTGACTTTGTTGAACTTCACGACGGGTGCCGTATACGGAGCAGGAACTGCTTACCCTTGCGGAGCAACTTGGTTCACTCCTGGTTTTTATAGGAGTTCGTGTTGTTCATTGTTTTTTAGTTTTCTGTGTTTATTTGTTGTGCTTGTGGTTGTTCATTTGTCTTCCCGGGTTTGTCTGTCCAATGGATTACAATTTTTGATTGCTCCTTAGGTATATTTGACCTTTTTAGATATTTGATGGATTGATAACTTATTGTCAAACTTCCAGTGGCGATTATTAAATGCACATCAGGACAGGTATATGTTAATATGGATGTGAACCCTGCTTTGCACTAGACCGACACGCTGAATCGGAACAAGACATATGAATCCACCCGGACAGATTATACTGACTTCAAGCCAACCAGTCCATTGTCATTACTTTGATGCCGCGTGCTAGGTGGAGAAGCAGCAAATACCAATTTTGATGTTTTTGGTTTAACCCGGCCATGAATCAAACCCGCGATCTTCCGCACTCGAGGCGAGGACTCTATCACGAAACCGCCGAGGCGTTTTTTTTGTCTTTTAAATCTGTCCTTCAGTAAATATTGGGTTAATGTTTTGACTTTTAGCATTTTTGGTCTAGGGCAACTGATTAGTCGTAAATGGAATAAACATTCATATTTTGTGTATTAGCATTCATCCTATATCCACATATTGGCTAATATTTTGATCCTATAGATGACATGGTATCTTTTGCAGTTGATTCAAATTTTAAATTCTCTTAATTTTACATATTGTTTCCATGTATATTATCTATTTATCGAAACTTTATGATAGATTTATCGTATTAGATCGACTAAATGTGCACATCTTGTGCACCAAAACGGGTACCAAGGATTTATTATTGACTCGTTTTGCGGTTTGCGGTTTATCTTATATATTGCACTTACCTTTTCAACTTCATCCCGTAATTTTTGAATGGCATGTTCTTTATGATTTACCAGCTGTTCTAAGTATCGGTATCTCATGTGTTTTCTATATCTACAGTCACGTGCACTTTGTCGGCTGCGTTCTACCTTCTGTTTAGGATTAAGATTTGACGAAGGCCTTCCTACTGGTCTTTTGGGCAGCAAGTCAAAGGTAACAGTCGATGTTGAATAATCCTGTAGAACAAACTAAGGAAGGTATGTTATATGTTTTTTGTGTAACGAGATGTCTTTGTCTTATCATACGATTACTAAAAAGTGGTATAGATTTCACAAGCGCCTTAATGCTTTTAAAAAGTATAATAACAGCAATCAAAAACTTTTAGCTAATAATCCGGCTTCCAGAAAAGCGCTTATCATGAACGGTTTTTCCTAGTTTCTATTGTAACATGGTGAATATATGCAAAAGTCTGGCCAATAACTCACAGAAACCTGTAACTTACTGAAGTTCTTTTCACATTAAGAGCTACAAATATGATAGCCTTAGCTACATTTTATGGTTAAAAAAATGGGTCAAAGACACAAATGGCCGGGTTGCTGGGTGTTTACTGTAGTGGTGACAAAGGTGATTACAAGATCATATTGCACATTGGCAGTCATGAATATTTATATAGACAAAATCAGACATATTTAATGTTGGTGTACGAGCACAGAGGCAGCCATCAATTTAATTAGAAATAGGTGAAGTAAGCACTATTTGATTTGATTACATGTTGATAAACACTTGTTTGGAAAAATGGGAAATAATTCCTGAAATAATTCCATAAAGTGAGGTGCACATCTTCAATATATATAGAAACATTCTATGAAGTTTCAAGGATGTGGGTGAAAAACTGTAGGAGGAGTTGATTTCACAAAATAGGTACCCTCTATTGAAGATGTCAATAAAAAACGACTAAGTTCCAAAGTTTGGAAAAATGGGAAATAATTCCTGAAATAATTTCATAAAGTGAGGTGCACATCTTCAATATATATAAAAACATTCTATGAAGTTTCAAGGATGTGGGTGAAAAACTGTAGGAGGAGTTGATTTCACAAAATAGGTACCCTCTATTGAAGATGTCAATAAAAAAACGACTAAGTTCCAAAGTTTGGAAAAATGGGAAATAATTCCTGAAATAATTCCATAAAGTGAGGTGCACATCTTCAATATATATAGAAACACTCTATAAAGTTTCAAGGATGTGGGTGAAAAACTGTAGGAGGAGTTGATTTCACAAAATAGGTACCCTCTATTGAAGATGTCAATAAAAAACGACTAAGTTCCAAAGTTTGGAAAAATGGGAAATAATTCCTGAAATAATTCCATAAAGTGAGGTGCACATCTTCAATATATATAGAAACATTCTATGAAGTTTCAAGGATGTGGGTGAAAAACTGTAGGAGGAGTTGATTTCACAAAATATGTACCCTCTATTGAAGATGTCAATAAAAAAACGACTAAGTTCCAAAGTTTGGAAAAATGGGAAATAATTCCTGAAATAACTCCATAAAGTGAGGTGCACATCTTTAATATATATAAAAACATTCTATGAAGTTTCAAGGGTGTGGGTAAAAAACTGTAGGAGGAGTTGATTTCACAAAATAGGTACCCTCTATTGAAGATGTCAATAAAAAACGACTAAGTTCCAAAGTTTGGAAAAATGGAAAATAATTCCTGAAATAATTCCATAAAGTGAGGTGCACATCTTCAATATATATAGAAACATTCTATGAAGTTTCCAGGATGTGGGTGAAAAACTGTAGGAGGAGTTGATTTCACAAAATAGGTACCCTCTATTGAAGATGTCAATAAAAAACGACTAAGTTCCAAAGTTTGGAAAAATGGGAAATAATTCCTAAAATAATTCCATAAAGTGAGGTGCACATCTTCAATATATATAGAAACATTCTATGAAGTTTCAAGGATGTGGGTGAAAAACTGTAGGAGGAGTTGATTTCACAAAATATGTACCCTCTATTGAAGATGTCAATAAAAAAACGACTAAGTTCCAAAGTTTGGAAAAATGGGAAATAATTCCTGAAATAACTCCATAAAGTGAGGTGCACATCTTTAATATATATAAAAACATTCTATGAAGTTTCAAGGGTGTGGGTAAAAAACTGTAGGAGGAGTTGATTTCACAAAATAGGTACCCTCTATTGAAGATGTCAATAAAAAACGACTAAGTTCCAAAGTTTGGAAAAATGGAAAATAATTCCTGAAATAATTCCATAAAGTGAGGTGCACATCTTCAATATATATAGAAACATTCTATGAAGTTTCCAGGATGTGGGTGAAAAACTGTAGGAGGAGTTGATTTCACAAAATAGGTACCCTCTATTGAAGATGTCAATAAAAAACGACTAAGTTCCAAAGTTTGGAAAAATGGGAAATAATTCCTAAAATAATTCCATAAAGTGAGGTGCACATCTTCAATATATATAGAAACATTCTATGAAGTTTCAAGGATGTGGGTGAAAAACTGTAGGAGGAGTTGATTTCACAAAATAGGTACCCTCTATTGAAGATGTCAATAAAAAACGACTAAGTTCCAAAGTTTGGAAAAATGGGAAATAATTCTTGAAATAATTCCATAAAGTGAGGTGCACATCTTCAATATATATAGAAACACTCTATAAAGTTTCAAGGATGTTGGTGAAAAAATGTAGGAGGAGTTGATTTCACAAAATAGGTACCCTCTATTGAAGATGTCAATAAAAAACGACTAAGTTCCAAAGTTTGGAAAAATGGGAAATAATTCCTGAAATAATTCCATAAAGTGAGGTGCACATCTTCAATATATATAGAAACATTCTATGAAGTTTCAAGGATGTGGGTGAAAAACTGTAGGAGGAGTTGATTTCACAAGATATGTACCCTCTATTGAAGATGTCAATAAAAAAACGACTAAGTTCCAAAGTTTGGAAAAATAGGAAATAATTCCTGAAATAATTCTATAAAGTGAGGTGCAGATCTTCAATATATATAAAAACATTCTATGAAGTTTCAAGGATGTGGGTGAAAAACTGTAGGAGGAGTTGATTTCACAAAATAGGTACCCTCTATTGAAGATGTCAATAAAAAAACGACTAAGTTCCAAAGTTTGGAAAAATGGGAAATAATTCCTGAAATAATTCCATGAAGTGAGGTACACATCTTCAATATATATAGAAACACTCTATAAAGTTTCAAGGATGTGGGTGAAAAAATGTAGGAGGAGTTGATTTCACAAAATAGGTACCCTCTATTGAAGATGTCAATAAAAAACGACTAAGTTCCAAAGTTTGGAAAAATGGGAAATAATTCCTGAAATAATTCCATAAAGTGAGGTGCACATCTTCAATATATATAGAAACATTCTATGAAGTTTCAAGGATGTGGGTGAAAAACTGTAGGAGGAGTTGATTTCACAAAATATGTACCCTCTATTGAAGATGTCAATAAAAAAACGACTAAGTTCCAAAGTTTGGAAAAATGGGAAATAATTCCTGAAATAACTCCATAAAGTGAGGTGCACATCTTTAATATATATAGAAACATTCTATGAAGTTTCAAGGGTGTGGGTAAAAAACTGTAGGAGGAGTTGATTTCACAAAATAGGTACCCTCTATTGAAGATGTCAATAAAAAACGACTAAGTTCCAGTTTGGAAAAATGGGAAATAATTCCTGAAATAATTCCATAAAGTGAGGTGCACATCTTCAATATATATAGAAACATTCTATGAAGTTTCAAGGATGTGGGTGAAAAACTGTAGGAGGAGTTGATTTCACAAAATAGGTACCCTCTATTGAAGATGTCAATAAAAAACGACTAAGTTCCAAAGTTTGGAAAAATGGGAAATAATTCCTGAAATAATTCCATAAAGTGAGGTGCACATCTTCAATATATATAGAAACATTCTATGAAGTTTCAAGGATGTGGGTGAAAAACTGTAGGAGGAGTTGATTTCACAAAATAGGTACCCTCTATTGAAGATGTCAATAAAAAACGACTAAGTTTCAAAGTTTGGAAAAATGGGAAATAATTCCTGAAATAATTCCATAAAGTGAGGTGCACATCTTCAATATATATAGAAACATTCTATGAAGTTTCAAGGATGTGGGTGATCCCAACCCAACCACTCTTCAGTAGTCAGACTATCCTGGTTATTTGTTGTGTTTGGTGTGCCTTTTTATGTTATTTTTTGACGGGGGTTCTGTCTATTTTGAGGCGTTGATGGATGGACATGTCATTGTTGACCCTTCATGTCATCTTTATTCGTTGTTCATGTTTTTCTTGAGAGAAAGAGAGAGAGATTGTCGTAATAAAAAAATCACCATGTTCTGATCAGCTTATAGCTAATAAATGTTTATCCAGAAAAGTGCATCCTATCAACGTTTGGTGTTCGAGTTGACAATTTCGCTTCAATAAAGGTTCTTGGAATGGTTAAGATCCCACTAAATAATAAAATAAATAACATTTAATATCACTAATTACATACCAATCAATCAATCAACGCCATCCCATCTAAAGACCTGCAGACAGAAACAACACAGAAATGGACAAATCACAAAGTACGGAGACTTAGCAGTAGTCAAACATAATATATTCTTAGTCAGGGCAACAAGTTCACTTCAAGCTTAACTCTAGGATCATATCCACCCCTTCATTTCAAGACTTGACCAATATCTGGGATGTATTTGAGATGCTCACTGCTTAGCCAAATATAAAGTAGACCAGTTGCATGTTTATTTCCAAAGGTCATCCTCTACTATGGAACGCCATACTTATTTCTATATATGCACATACTTGTCTATATATGTACATACCTTTTCTATATATGCACATACTTTATCTATATATGCACATACTTGTCTATATATGCACATACTTTGTCTATATATGTACATACTTTATCTTTATACTTTGTCTATATATGCACATACTTTGTCTAGCTCTGAGGAAGGTTGCCCTGAAAAATCTCCTAAAATAACCCGAAACATTGAATAAAATACATGTAATACAAAACGCAATGTAAGGTCAAAGTTGCAATCTATACCGTAAATTGGGGGGGGGGGGGGGTATGGTCATTTAAAAAAAAGTATGTGCATATAAAGAAAAAGTATGTACATATATAGAAAAAGTATAAAGAAAAAGTATAAAGGAAAAGTATGTGCATATATAGAAAAAGTATAAAGAAAAAGTATGTGTATATATAGACAAAGTATGTGCATATACAGACAAAGTATGTACATATATTGACAAAGTATGTGCATATATAGACAAAGTATAAAGATAAAGTATGTGCATATATAGACAAAGTATGTACATATATAGACAAAGTATGTGCATGTATAGACAAAGTATAAAGATAAAGTATGTGCATATACAGACAAAGTATGTGCATTTAAAAATTTTGCAACATCAAATTAACAGTTATCTCAATGGAAATATTCTGATGGTTCATGTTTTAAAATTCAATGTTTAAATAATAATATAAAATTATGTGGTGAAATTGCCTATACAGATAAGAAAATTTATGACATCCTTAAATACAAAACTAGAATGAAAATAAATTTAAAAAAAAAAGAAATAATTACCTGGTATATAAATTGTAGAAATTAGTCTATAAATGACTTCAGAATAAAATTATGAAAATTAAGTTTTATAAGAAAATGCATAAAAAAAAATTCATAGCACGAAATAGTTTTGGCAAGTCACTGTCATGAACAACTTGTATCGGTCAAGATACAACAAACAATTTAAATTCATCAAATTGGCTGGTGTACAAGATAAAAGCATTGTTACATTGTAGACGACAGCTACTTTATCTTTTTTATAAGAATTTAGGGATTTCTTATTGTATATGGCCAGTCATCCTAATAAATAAATTTATGTATTGTATACGTGTAATCAACTAACATTTGATGACAATTAGCATAACAATCAAACAAACGACCAATATCTGGTTATAATCCTTAATTTTCTTCTATCTTATGAAAAATCAGAGTATAATACAATTTCCAAACTATATGGTAATAGTATATGAAGTAAAACATTTAATGGAAATTTAAAAATCATCTTAAAAACAAAAAATATTTACTTAATTAATTTTACAAAACAAACAAAAATATAAATAATAGAATAAAATAAAAAAAATAAATAAAAAATGAATGAATAAATAGATACATAACAAATAGAGCTCTGCAGGTTCCATTAAGAAATATTTGAGAGTTCTGAATTGTAATTAATGATTTTGTGTAGGCTCAATGTACATATAACGATTGGCCAAAGTTCTAGGATAACTTGAATCAATCTATTGGTATTGAAATCCACTGTGACAAAAAATAAAAAATTTAAACTATAAAATCCTTCACCAAAAATATACTAAAACGGCACACCCATTCTTGGAGTAAAAACGTCAAATTTTTGAGGAAGTATATACATACAAATGTCCCGAGCAGGATAAATTAATAAACATCTTAGCTATTGATTTTGTCTAACCCAAGACAAATTTGACATCGTAGGGAACTCGGCCATTAAAAAAGAATTTTGTAATCATTGATGACATAAACAACAAATACGATCATCATGACAATGTCTGGTGATACTGGAAGATAGTATAACACAAATATTAAAAAATATGTTGTTACCTTGTCCGCCATGTGGATTTAACTAATGAACAGAAAGTTCTGGAAATGCAAGAAACAAGCACCTTGTTGGCTGCACTGTATGTATTTAACTGTTTCGTTCAACATGTTGGGCCGCTCATGTCATTTCGATTGGCTGCAGCGTGCGTATGAACAACCGATCATGTTAGATCAAATAAAGGAAAAGGTTCTCAAGTTTTAATGTATTTGTTGAAAGCTTTATCAAAGATAGAGGAATTTGATCTAATTAAGAAATCCGGGTCGTTTTCTTATACTTTCTGAACAGTGATATTTGAAGTTTTCAAACTTTACTTCGTGTGTCTTTTTATATACAGTATTGACAAACAAAACCTTTTCAACTTTTATCTTTGAATGTCGATGTAACAAATAAATATGCAAATATCTGTTATGGATGTGAGAAAAATCAACCGGTAATCTGATCCCTAGGGCGATAACTGTTGGTTCTCGTATAAGGGAGATAATATGGCTGTATTTCTCACTAATGTTGTTGAATACATTAATTTCCAAAGTTTAACAAGTTTCGAAAAATAATACATGTATCACTTAGGAAAAGTTAAAAAATATAAATAGTTTAGAATACAGGTCTTTAATAAACAGCCATGCAAACACTAACAATGGACACATAAAGTGCAAAGGTTGTTTTTTTGCTACAATAAAACAAATTAACATCCCCCTTTATGATATTTTTAATTGCCGAGGGTGTTTCCACACGAAACCAGTAATAATTATAACAGAGACATAGTCATAGTAAGAAAACAAGGGAGATAATTAATATCCCAGTAAAAACCGTTAAAAAACAATTTATCATTGAACATTCTGGTAAGGATTTTCAGTAAAAACTGGAACAGAATTTCTCCATGAACATTCTGGTGAAGATTTTTACACTTAAAGCAAATTGAAATGAAATATTTGAATATTTCTGCATTTTCTCTGCTTTACAGAGGATCATCCCAACCAAAAGGCTGTTTGTTTTACAGAAATTATGGAGTTAAATTGTAAATTATTTTGCCAGTCCCAAAGATTTCTTTTAGTTATGTTTTGCCCGAAGATGAGTTTATATTAGGATATTAACTTCTGTATTACAATCAAATACTAACCTCTATAAGAAAACGCACTGTTATATCCAATTCATTATTTTTCTTAGAAACCTTTTTATAAACATAATATCCTAATCATTAGAAAATCTACTGGCTTAAAAATATTCAAGCCATAAGTCCTTAAGAAAAACTGTTAAAACATAGGATATCCAATTCATAAGTCTCCAAGAAAACTTCAGAATATCCGGTCCATTAGTCTCGAATAAAAACATTTGCTGCTGATGAGAGGTAACTCCTTGAAATGAGTCGTATACAGCATAGTATAAATTTAAAATATCTAATATTAGATTCTTTGGATTGTTATTTTGAAACTCCTGCGACGATGCCTCTGCACGGTGGATCAAAGGTCCCCGAGGGTATTCGCCAACCCAGTCGACAGACTTGTCTGACATGATTATTCATTCGTTTGTTACAGATATTACCAGTATTTAACAAAATTCAAAAATAATAGAAATACTGGAGGTTCATTCCTTGTATTGCACATGGTAGATCTCCTTGGCTGAAATTTGGCTTCCTATTTCGGTATTTTTTGGTTATGAGTACTTCTTGTTTAAAATAAGTTTGGTTTTTCGTCTTCCAAATGTTTCGGTTTTAATGCTGCTGATGAGAGGTAACTCCTTGAAATGCGTCGTATACGGCAGAGTCTAAATTTACAATATCTAATATTAGTATCTTTGGATTGTTATGTCCTTCAGCATGTACAGAATAGCCAATTCATTACTCCATGGAAAACTTTCCACAGAGAATATCGAATTAACAAAACACTTGTCACGTTCCAAATCTCCATTATTCTTAAGTTTCTCAAGATTTAATTTGTTTATTCTTCCATTTTTCACAAAATTATATATGGAGGCACACATCTTAAAAAATCATTCGGTGGTTAAATCCATCGTTGAGTAAATATTATTTTAATATCTTTTTGTAATCTTCAAACAAATCTGTTAAAAATAAAATGAAATATTATATAATAAACTATTAAAAATATTGAACCAAATATTTTGAAAAAGCTCTGTTTCTAGATATTTTACCTTTAACACTAGCAAATGACTAGAGTGACCGTTCAACATTTGGGCTGCAGTCTAATGAATAGGTATTTTTTTCCCCATCCTTTATGAATATTCAGGATTATTTTTGCTTATAATTATACATAAATATTGAATTTTCGCTCCTTTTAGTCTAATACAGAAACTTATGAAAATATAAAAAAAGAGAATAAAAGCCCCCTTTTCATTACTGAATTATGCACATTTTCTAAAATTTTGCTATTTTCAAGCCTACATTTAACCAGTAATACAACTTTGAATCTAAATAATTGTTTATTCCTTAACTATATTAATAATATTTTTAAATAATTTAAAAAATGTTACCTTAATATAAACATTTTAAAATTTGTTTCTTTTTTAAATAATAAATTATCAATAAATTTGCGCTTATAATACCAATACAGTCATGAAATATAATTACATTTGAAAGTCAAAGATTTTTATTGATATAAAATCCAAAATCTGGATTGTCATCAACACACAAACAAACAAAAAAATGATGGAAATGCTGAGCATATTGCCGGAAATGAAATGCAGCGCAAAGAACAGACATAAATCATTACAAGCAATTTATGTACATACACGTACATGTAGTATGTGTTTAATTTTGTATTTTGTTTCCTTTCTGTTTGACGGAGACGGTACAGTTTTACAGATAGCTTATAATATCTATATCATAATCTAAGCAATACACTAATAATAATAATATAATCTTATTGTTGTATGTTTATGTTTTTCAATTATATAGGGGGCCTCGGTGGCCGAGTGGTCTAGGTAGTTCGCCATGACTACTAATGATCACTAGCGTGTCAACAATGAGGTTGTGAGTTCGAATCTCACCTGTGGGGGGGTTAGTTAGACTTCGATCTAAATTGACAAGGATTGCCAAGGTCGGTAGTTCTCTCCGGGTACTCCGCTTCCTCCACCAATAAAAATTTGCCGATTCAAATAGCCAATTGTGCTCAAAACGGTGTAAAACCACAATTAAAACAAACAAACAAACGACCAATTATATATAATACAGTTAAGTTAGTGAACGTCTCAACTTGTACATAATACTAATACCTTTTATGCAACATTTACTGACATCATAATCATTACTTCGAAATATGAGATGTAATTTTTCAGTGTTTGAAAAATTATTGAAAGAGGGTGAAAAAAATAATGATTATTTTTTTTAAATCATCACTTAGAATCATTTTAGTGGTTTTGATTTTTTTTTTCAAACTTTTATGCTTATATTCTGCAAAAATATTTTGTTGTTTTCAAGTTCTCTGTATGAAAATCCATGTTAATTAGCATTTTTCGTCAAAATCCACCATTGTGTCTTAATCACAAAATGTCACGAATGTTCCTTAGAAATTGCTGAATATCATTATTTAAGTCTCCCAAACGAAGTTTGGAGACTTATTGTTTTTGTTGCGTTTCTTATGATTATTATTATTATTATTATTATTATTCTTTCTCGCGCCGCCAACTTTGTCCGGGGCACTTTTGTACTTTATACTTGACCGATTTCCATCACATTTTGCACAATGATAGTACCCAATTAGATATTGCTTCTAACCATTTTTTAAGTGTAGGGGGGGGGGGGGGGGCAGGGGCAGTGTCACGCCCCTTCAAATACCTCAAAAATTGATATTTTTTGAATAGGTCAAAAATAGTTTACATTCCTACCCTATAACCATATATATTATTACTGTTTATGATAAGACGAAGGATTTGGTACCTAAGGGGGGTCTGAGGGGGTCATGCCCCGCCCCCCTCAAATGACAAAATACTTTATATCTTGAAAACCATTGAGATCCCCACCCTATAACCATATATATTATTACTCCTGATGATTAGACGAAGACTTCGGTACTATAGGGGGTCTGAGGGGGGTCATGCCCCACCCCCTCAAATGACAAAAGACTTAATATCTTGAAAACGATTGAGATCCCCACCCTATAACCACATATATTATTACTCCTTATGACAAGACGAAGCATTTGGTATCACATGGGGGTCTGACAATTGTGTGATTTATGTTTCAGTTTATCTTTTAATAATATGTGGGAGTTATGTTTGGGAAACTTCGTTTGGGAGACTCAGTAACAGTTCACTGTTACAATTATTACTTGTGAACTATTGTTATTTTAGTGGCATCTGCACAATCCCCCCCTTTCAAGTCTGTAATATTTGAAGAAAAAAAAACACCTCACATAAGCCATGTCTCATGTTCATCATACATAATTTAAAGATATATATAATGTAAGCCTTTTAAATTGAAACAAGCTTTTGCAAATATGCAAGTCATATAAGCAAAATCTGTCTGACTTTATATATATAATGTATCTCTTCAAAAAGTGTATCCGGGTTCTTATATTTCCACAATTAGTATTCTCATTTTTTTATATCGACCGCGTTAAATATTCTCTTTTTATTGGATGGCAATTATATATACTAAAGAAAGGGAAAATACATAATCATATGTGTATATATATATATATTTCTGAAGCGCACTACATATGCGTCTTAAAAATTGATAAAAATCAATGAATCACCATCATCAATACTATATGCATATGTCAAGTCCAAAACAGTGAAAATCCAAAACAAAAACCAAAATGTTGTTGACCAGATTAAAATGTTATTTGATTAAACGGGTACGATCAAAAGCTACAATGTATCTAAGCTCAGAACTGCGCACGAGTGATATATCAATTTTGAGGATCGATCTTATGACAGACATTTTATTTGCGCCAAAACTGGTATCCTAAAATATTGTTAGTAAACTTATTTGCAATAAATGAGTTCCTATCCGGGGGGGGGGGGGGGGGGGGGGAGGGGGGGGGGGAGGGAGGGGGGAGGGGTGGCACTTACAATATATGAGGTGCTAGGTATGTTCTGACAAAAGGGGTGGATTTTTTTTAGCAAAACGATACTTTTTTTCTCTTTTCTACAAAGGGGTAATATCTGACTATCTAGAATAGGATTATATGTTTAGAACATATGAAACGGGGTTATAATTTGAAGGAAACAACCTCAGCAGGATTGACTTGTAGATAATCACTTGTTAATAACTGAATTGCCCTTTTAATTGGTTTATACCATTGACGTGTCCGAAAAGGGGTATTATTTTAAACAAAGATTGTCTGTAATGGGGTATATAACACGGTCAATATTTTTCTTGAACGGGGTAAGGGTCCAAATATGCTGGAAGAACCCACCTGTCAAATTTTTGACAACGTACACCCTCCCCCCCCCCCGGGTTCCCACTTGTGAATTTGCCTATATAATTCATATAAACATTTTTTTTCTCAATATGTTGTATTGATCCGATTTTTGTTATCCTATGGGGTTATGAAATACAACGATCAATTTCAGAAATATTTGAAGTGACTTTGGATAATTTTGAAATTTTCTGTGACTCTTAATTTTGGAGAAATCATGATCTAAACACAAATGAGATTGTATGGATGTCAAAATTACATAGGTTTAATGAAGATGTAAAATGTTATAAAAATCATATTTGTATTTAAATTATGGATTTTAAAAAACAATAAAATATTACAATATTTTGATATTATCGATATAAATTATAGATATTTTTCTGTCAAACAATACAAATTTCATTAAAACCAGACAAAAAATTGTGGTTTTATATGTACTACTAGTATATAGAAGTGGAAGATCATTTATGGTCACTGACTGTAAGTTCAGCTGTCATATATAAAATTTATGGTGGAAAAGGAAATATAATATTCTGAAAACATGAATTCACAACTTTTTGTCAACATACACTACTACAATGCATTTGATTCCTAGTGACGTAAATTAACATCCTGTCATTGTTTTCGTCGCATTTTTGAACCTGCCCTTTTCGCCAAATTCTTGAGCAAACCTTTATTCCTATATATGCCTTTCTTGTCATCCATTAAAAGCAAAGGGTGTTTCCATATTCATTGTATTTTTTTGCAATAGCTAGGTATATAAACTTTTAAATTTTGACATGTTTTTTTTTTTTGAAATGTTTAAAAATATCTTACTTGCCTTAGCCATACTGCATGCCTTCTGTCGTAAAGCACGTCCAAGCTCTTGTATTACTTCTACAGTATGTATTATCATATTCGGTGTTCAATATCTTTTGATTAAATGACGATTGTATTGACGACATGGAAAATACTCTATATTTTTCTGAAACGCAATAAATCTGCGACTTGAAAATTATAATAAACTTAGTGAATCTAAGAAAGTTTATAACTACGCAATATAATATTCATGCATTTTTTCTCTTCCATAATCATTGTGTAATCTATGTTTGGTTTTTATTTTGTGGTTAGAAGGAAAACGGTGAGCATGTAAATTTTCAAGCCTAATTTTTTGAATCGAAATACCTAGATAATTGTATACATGTCCTCCCCCCTTATTTCCTTTACCTTTCTTTTCTCTGTTTAAAATCTAATGTCCGATTCGTGTGAGCTAGTTTTAACTGAAAGTAACTAAGATGCTGTTTCGAGTATGGGTTGAGTTATTTTTAATCTTTTTAGGGAACACGTTGTGTAAAATATTAAAAATCCACCAGAACGTGGAAAGCTGAAAAAATATCATTTATCCTTTCGACACCCCCTCCCCCCATTTTCCGTTTCACTGAGTTATTTTAAAAAAAAATCATTTCTTCAAAGTTAAAGTAATTGTCCCTTTTGTCACAGATAAACGCCATTTAAGGAGTGATTTTATGGTGATCATCTTGGAAATGTTGTGCCAAATAAAAATGATTTGACAAATCTAATTATAAATTCAAGTTAAATAGAACTATGATATTTATCGCTATCTAAAATACGACAATTTTTAAAAAGTAGCCTTAAAAAATTCGTCCAGAATTTACTTACGTAGCTTTTTGACTCAAATTATGTCCGAGCTAAAAAATAAAACGCACTTAATAAGTTTAGTAAGAATTTACGTTTTATTTATTCGAGGATAATAATAGTAACAGGGAAATTTGATGACAAGTAACAATTCTAATTATACATCGTAGGCACATTACTTTGCTGATATTTCTTTTTTTTTTAAATTACTTCCCATAATAAATTATGTTGGTAAATAAAAAAAACATGTACTAGCAAACAAAAGAAACGATACACGATTTGGGAACCAAATATCTTCGTAATTCCTGAAAAAAAGCTGAAGTATGAAGGAAACAGTGGTTTGCTACTTCATTTCTTGATCTAATGCGTCTCAATTTGAAATTTGGAGAACACTTGAAATGATGGAAAATGTAAATTTCCAAAAATTTGCGGAAAATCGGGAAAAAAAGCGACACACATTTTGTAAAATGAAAATCCAGCCGCTGAAATCAGTAGAAAAAACTCAAATCTTTTGTCACTCACATAACGAGGTAACAATACTGATTTTTTTAATTTTGGGTTGAAAAATGTGATTTTTGAAATCTCAAAAATAGGAATTTTTTAATTCAAACTTTCTGCACAAAATCCATGCTTTTGATGAGAAAACAATCTACTATGAAAATCAGACGTGTGGGTCTATTTTTCTGCTTAGTACACTCATGACACTATTTGAAATTATGAATATATGAAAAATGTATTACCCTGTATCGTTTCTTGTGTTGACTAGTATATAATTCTGGAAGCGCACTTGATATATGTAAACAAATTATCAGAGTTATCCCCCTTCTAAATGAAAATGGTACTGTTCTGCTGACGTCTTTAAAACAAATTCTCGTTTATTCATTACCTGCTTCATTACCAAGTCGACAATCATTCCTTACGCCCTTAATTACTCCAGAAACTAAGTGCCTTTAACATGACTAAGAACAAAAAGAAACGACATATTTTTTTTTTTTGGTCTTAGATACAAACAAAAAACCTATTTCATATCAAATCCTCCGGATTCGCAAACAAAGGAAGCAGGAGTTTATGATTAATAATATGCAGCCTATATTCCATTTGGGGAAACGCATATATTTCTACGAATTAAAGGAATTCAATCTACACATGTAGATATCATTTACCACTGAGTTTGAAATAAATTGCGTTAAAACACAGCCGAGTCTACTGCTAACTTAAACTCGTTCCTGTATACAGCGAGAAGAGTCACCTACCCGACTATTTGACAAAAGATATCACTTTTACTTTCTTTCGTGAACATTGCATATTTTAGCTGCAACAATCCTTTGCATATAAATAGACTTCCCATTTCACATTTTTTCCGCTTATCAAGAGCAACTAATATCTGACTCTATAGATAACACATCTTCACGGCCAAAGACTGAAGAAAGTGGGGCTACACTGGACCGATAATGGTTACATTATTGATTCATTGTGGCCATATAAGTAATAAGTTAATAATTTGGAACATCTGTATTTTCACTCCTAAAAAATTTACTCTTCCTCATACTGGATTTGACATGGGCAACATGGCGTCTGTCCTATAGGAAGCAGACTGGTTACTCTTCCGAAACACCATCGGTTTTTTGGTGGGGGGGGGGGGGGGGGCATGTTGTTCATATGTTTTTAGTTTTTAATTGTAGTGCATGTATTGTTTTGGTCTTGTCTTCGTTGATCTCCGGAGTTTCCATTTTCACCTCCTTTGACTATCCATTTGGTATTTCTTGACTTTACTTACTAGTGCGACGAGTACAATATGCTTACTGATTTTTTTCGATGTACTTTTACCCCAGAATTTAAGTGCCGATATGCTTTGTGTTGTATTTTTGTTTGTGTTGTATTTTTTGTTTGTTTTCTTTTGTGTTTCAGGTGATACTAAATCTTGACTTTCAACTTTGAAACTGTTTGTCTTTCTTTTAACGGGCAAAATGAGCAAAACCTACTTTATAGAGCACTCTGATTACGTCTTATTATATACGAAGCAGGAACTGCTTACCCTTCCGGAGCACCTGGGTTCACTCCTGGTTTTTATAGAAGTTTTTATAGAAGTTTGCTCCCTAAAGGTGATTTCCTGTCTACACATCCGGTAGTAGTAGATTCATTGAAATGGAAGATAAATGAAGGATTACTGAAAGATAATGTAAGGCTACTGTATACATTGACATGAAGATAAATGTAGGGCTACTGTACGCATTGACATGAAGATAAATGTAGGGCTACTGTACACATTGAGATGAAGATAAGTGTAGGGCTACTGTACACATTGAGATAAAAATAAATGTAGAGGTTGTTTTACGTAACAATTAAAATGTTTTGGAGTCCGTATTAAATGTAAGGGTTATGGAACCATCGCGAAACTATAACCCCTGTGTGTGTGTGCGAGTCACCAAATGGAAATAATAAAATAATCTCCATTAAATTTTAGGAACAAAGGAAGAAAATTACAATTACCTCCCTTTACTAACTTGGTTAAGGGAGATAATTGTGTAAGGTTGCTCATTGAATCACTGGAAAAAAATCGTTATCCACGTTAGAGGCTAATTTGTTTAACGTCCTTGAATTTCTGCGTTTTTGACCCCAGCATATGATTAAACAGTATATGTCTAAAACCGTAAAATTGGATAATTACTCTAGCACATAACATGCACAAATAAACTAAAAATTAAACAAATATTGACACTATTTCTAAGTATTTAACCTGAATTCAAGCACTAAGTTAGCCAAAATTTTCTTAATGAGGAACCTGAGTGAGTTATCTTTTCCTAACCAATGTAGGTAAGGGAGATAATTAAATGCTCTCCCTTTTGTCCTGAGGCAAAAGGGGAGACAAATTATAATCTCCCTTACCTACATTGGTTAGGAAAAGGTAACTCACTCAGGTTCCTCATTGTCGCGGAAAAGAATAATATCTTATTTTAAAACATTTTTGCGGAATTTACCCTTTTTTGTCTACAAGTATATAAATGTTGTTTCCAGTGAAACTGCGGTATTATTCCTTAAATCTAATGTTTAATTTACAATATGTTTTGAAAATTTATCATATTATATATAACTGAATTAAAAGACAAATAAAGTGGTCGAATACATTTTAGCTTTGTCAGGTCTTAAAAATATTCTGGTACCCTTGTTCTCGCATCCAACCACAGTTTGTAGTGTGTTCTGGTTCACGGTGTTTGTGATTCTAAGTAACACAAAAAAGCACGTGTTCAAATGGGCTAGAAATGTTACATATTCATGCTATTTCTCTATTACAGAAAAATTCTTTCCATTGCAGGTTAAACATAATATTTTAAAAAATGTAAAATCTATTTGTACTTCCTGCGAAATAGGTGATAAATTCTAAGAAACCTCACATTTCTACATGTTTCAAAGGTTCGCTTAATTAACTGCACATTTCCCGACAAGGTAAATGATTGTCTATATAATTTTTAATGCTACATTACATGATTTTATTAAATGTTATTGCACATGTTTATGAGCTTTACCTTTAATGGAAAAAACGAGTCCTTTGATTAAATAATAAGTTTTAACTAAGTGTCATTATTTTTAAGCAAATATGACAGAAATGGGAATTTAATATCAACATCATCCTGCCCACTATCACTCAAAGAGCGTTTAGACTGTTCCAAGGGTTCTGTTTTTCTATTTGGAGCTTCTTCACTACTGGTGTGATTTAACGTTGGTCTCTGTTCAGCAAGTCTAAGCCACTGACTTGTCTGAGAACATTTTGATGAGAGATTTTCGCTTTCAGAATGCAGCATTCGTGGTTCTTCGGTTGAACAAATTAAGGTAGTTCTAAAATCTTCAGAACTTGTAGACGGATAAACATGTGGACTACTGTGACGTCTGTCAATATAATCTGGTATGGTCATGAACGTTACAGCTTGCTAAAAATGTTAAAACGTTATCGTTTTGATTGCCATCTTCTGGAAATAGGACAGAGCTTGCAGCTGGCGGAATAATTGGGTAATCGTTATTCTGTTTATCGGACACTTTAACTGATGTTTCACTATTAGAATTCAACAGGGAATAAGGGGTTCCGGTCAATAACTTGTATAGCTTCGAAGATTTGTCAACACTTGATTGGCAACTCTCAGCAGAATTATTGATTCCTAACTCAGATCTGCTGTGTGTAACGGTTTCCGTTCCTTCTACTGGCTGACCTTGAAACTTTTTGCCAGTTGATGCTTGAGTCCCTTTTATTTCTAACAATAATTCTTTTGGAAGACACCTTTGTCTAAGTCTCGACACCATCTTTTGTGCTAAAAGTTTTAAAATGAATCATTAGTATATAACATTGTACTATTCATAGTATAATATCACAATTACATTGTATTGTATTGTATGACATAAATGCAAAATATATATGTATAGCTGATCTTGAAATTATACAACGAGTTACTGCAACAAACTTGGCAACTTTTACACTAGGAAATTAGGGTATTTCAGTGCAATAATATACAGGTTAAACATAATATTTTAAAAAATGTAAAATCTATTTGTACTTCCTGCGAAATAGGTGATAAATTCTAAGAAACCTCACATTTCTACATGTTTTCAAAGGTTCGCTTAATTAACTGCACATTTCCCGACAAGGTAAATGATTGTCTATATAATTTTTAATACTACATTACATGATTTTGTTAAATTTTATTGCACATGTTTATGAGCTTTACCAGTAATGGAAAAAACGAGTCCTTTGATTAAATAATAAGTTTTAACTAAGTGTCATTATTTTTAAGCAAATATGACAGAAATGGGAATTTAATATCAACATCATCCTGCCCACTATCACTCAAAGAGCGTTTAGACTGTTTCAAGGGTTCTGTTTTTCTATTTGGAGCTTCTTCACTACTGGTGTGATTTAACGTTGGTCTCTGTTCAGCAAGTCTAAGCCACTGACTTGTCTGAGAACATTTTAATGAGAGATTTTCGCTTGCAGAATGCAGCATTCGTGGTTCTTCGGTTGAACAAATTAAGGTAGTTCTAAAATCTTCAGAACTTGTAGACGGATAAACATGTGGACTACTGTGACGTCTGTCAATATAATCTGGTATTACTAGATTATTAACATCCGATGAGTATGATAAATCAGAATTTGATTGAGTAGTACAACATTCACTTTTACGGAAGTTTTGAAAAGATGAACTAATTGTCACATTTATACCCGGATTTCTCTGCTGATAAGCTGATCCTGATATTGATTCCTCAAGCAATAGGGGCGATTCGAGTTGTAATTTACTAGCATTCTGGCTCTTAGAAAGATTTAAATGTTCATTTGATTTATCTATAGCATCTAAAGAAGAACCAGGATTACATATATTAATAATTTTTTCAGGAATTAGACTTTCTTGTATATCATGTGCATGACTCGTTGATTCATGGCTCGGTTGCTTAAACTCAACATGATGTTCGTCATTTTTTTGAAAAGTTTTACAGGATATATTTTCTAATTGACGAGCTGACTGATAAAGTGTTGTATCACTAATTAATCGCGATTTGTTTTGTAATATCCAGTTTACCAGTTCACTATCGGTGTCCACTTCAGTTTCGTCACCAGAAGAACTTTTTGATCCAACGCTCATAGGAGAATCACAATGGTGAGTTTCTTGAGAATATTCATCTTGAGCTTTTGTTGTTGTTTGGACACTAAATGGTTTTGAATTTCCAGGTAGTAGACTTAGAAGCTTTTGATTTTCTGACCGTGATAATTTTTCTTTTCTGTTCTGACTCAAAGATTGGTCATCAACTTTACAGCTTGCTAAAAATGTTAAAACGTTATCGTTTTGATTGTCATCTTCATCTTCTGGAAATAGCACAGAGCTTGCAGCTGGCGGAATACTAGGGTAATCGGTATTCTGTTTATCGGACACTTTAACTGATGTTTCACTATTAGAATTCAACAGGGAATAAGGGGTTCCGGTCAATAACTTGTATAGCTTTGAAGATTTGTCAACACTTGATTGACAACTCTCAGCAGAATTATTGATTCCTAACTCAGACCTACAGTGTGTAACGGTTTCCATTACTTCTACTGGCAGATCTTGAAACTTTTTGCCAGTTGATGCTTGAGTCCCTTTTATTTCTAACAATAACTCTTTTGGAACGACACCTTTGTCTAATTCTCGACACCATCTTTTGTGCTAAAAGTTTTAAAATGAATCGTTAGTATATAACATTGTACTGTTCATAGTATAATATCACAATTACATTGTATTGTATTGTATGATATATATGCAAAATATGTACAGCTGATCTTGAAATTATACAACGAATTACTGCAACAACCTTGGCGACATTTACACTAGGAAATCACGGTGTTTCAGTGTAGTGATATACTTTTAACATTTCATTGTTGACGTTTGTTTCAAATGTTACTGAACCAATTTTTACCCGCATTAATCATGTTAATTTTCACAAACTCAAAAATTTAACAAGAAATCAAAATAACACAATAAGAGAATATGTTATCTTGCAGTCAATCAGAAAGGGTTAAAACTAGATTATATCTGTTCAGAAACATCATTTATTTGTGCGTAACTCTTCATTGCTAGTCTTGACCCACCTTGATCGGCTGCAAAACCCCATGTCTTGGCTTAGTCTTGTTTATTTGATTTGGTTTAAGTAAAGTCAAGAAATAACAAAGGGATATTCGAAGGAGAGAAAAATCGTAACAACTGACAAACTCCGGAGAACAACGAAGACAAGACCAAAACAATACATGCACTACAATTAAAAACTAAAAACATATGAACAGCATGAACCCCACCAAAAACCGGGGGTAGACTCAGTTTCTCCGGAAGAGTAAGCAGTCTCTGCTTCCTGCAGGACATCCGCCATGCTGTCCATGTCAAATCCGATATGAGGAAGGGATAATATCAATGGAACAGGTCCATTTTCATTTGGGAAACGGTTTTTTCATACCTGTCAACCAAGTCATGATGACGCCCATAAAACTTTAATAAGGATGACTTCAGCTTAGGAGCAACGTACCCCTGTCTGAGCAACTTTTCTGTCAGAAGCCGGGCTTTGTCCAGGAAGTCAATGTATATGTCACAAGCTCTGGAATAACGTATGAGTTGTGAAATATATACTCCATACGCCGGCGCTTCTGGAATATTGCCGCTCAAAAATGGGAAGTTGACGAGTGGAAAGTCAAAGTCATCCCGTTTGTCGTAAAGTTTTGTATTCAACCTTGCTCTGGTGTCAATTTCGAGGTGAAGGTCAAGATAAGATGCAGACTTGGCAGTGTCTGTTGTATCCTTAATTTCGAGCTCATTGAGATAGATGAGATGTAAGAAATTCCCAAAACGTGAATTGTTGAGCGATAAGACATCATCTATATAGCGGAAGCTGAAATTAAAGGTACGGGCTAATTTCTTCTTTTTTTCCTTAAGAAGCCCGTCAAGGAAGTCTGCCTTACATGAGTAAAGGAACAAGTCGGCCAGTAGTGGCGCACAATTAGTACCCATAGGAATGCCAATTGTCTGTTGGAAAACACGTCCACCAATTTGAACAAATATGTTGTCGATCAAAAATTCAATCATCAGGACAATTTCGTCCTCTGTATATTTTTTGTTAGATTTAGAGTGGTTTTTAACAAAGTATGATTTATCTCTACCAATGACAAGGTATGTGTATCTGTTGTTGCCATTTTTATTTTGAAAGCATCGATGAATTAGATCTTTCAACTTCTCCTTCAGTTGTGAATGAGGAATGGTGGTATAGAGGGTAGAGAAATCAAATGTTTTTATGCTGTTACGATGGACCGAGATCGTAAAATATCCTTTAAGTCTTTGGAGTTCTCTAATATTCACATTTGATTGATACCACTTGTTGAATAGCTTGTCTCACAATAACTTTGGAGGCCCGTTTTGACAGCTGTTAAAATAGAAGACAGAAGTTGAGACAATGGTTTGGTGGAACACTTTGTCAGATCCAGCTATAAAGCGTTGTTTGTATGGACACTTATGTAACTTGGGTATCCAGTACAAATTAGGAAGATCACAATCATCATCTTTGATGGAAATACCAAAATGACGAAAAGACCGATCTATGATTGTCGGTTATTTCTTCCTTTGAAAGTGTAGTAGCTTTATAGGTAGGGTTGCCAAGTGAACTAGCAATCCCTAGTTCATTAATCAAGAATCGTGGAATGCAGAAAATGGATAGGTAAGAATAGATAAGATCAGATTAGGATTACTAGTTAGAATTTCAATGACCTTATACCACTAATATTAAGAAATATGCCTGTGGTACGTAATTAAACTTTTTTTACATGAAACGATTTCAACAATTTGACAGAACGAAATTAATGTCACACATTGAAAAGTCTAAGACAAGGTTATGTTCAGACCCTTAATGTCGTCACTCAAGTATTTTACGGTCGTCATCACGACACAAAGTTTCAATCTTATTAATGAAAAGGCGTCTTCAGTAAGATTTCATGTCTTAATGGATTTGACATTTCACTGGACCTTCTCTCTAAAAAGGACAAATATATATAAGGAGCAATCAAAAAGGTAATCCACTGGACAGACGAACCTGAGAAGACAAATGAACAACCACAAGCACAACAAATAACACAGAAAACTAAAAAACAATGAACAACACGAACTCCTATAAAAACCAGGCGTAAACCCAGGTGCTCCGGAAGGGTAAGCAGTTCCTGCTCCGTATATGGCACCCGTCGAAGTTCAACAAGTCAATCCGGGGGAAGTCACTATATCGACTTTGTGACGGGTGCCGTTACCGCAACTTACTCGAATGAAATACCTGATCTTACACTCAGTCTTTTGTGGGTTTCACATTGTTTTAGTTCTTATACTGTCTTGGTCGAATTCTCTTAGGTTTTGTTTATATGTTTTTACCCCCTTTGTTGTGTGTTTGTAGCTTTTGTTTTTTACCTTAGTATTCTCATGATTTTGCCTGGTTGGGATTTCGATTATGTGGAACTTGCCTAATAGCTTTTGCTTCGGTGTTCGTTTACCGACAGTTGAAAACTCGGGAAAACAAAATTGTCGTATAATACTGCATTACCTCGTTCTGGATATTATGACATGGCAAACGTGTTTCAGGTCGAACTTAACTAGTAAAGAAAAGAACCCAACAATACAGCACAGAAACTTAAGCACTAGCAATGTGAACTCCCATAAAAAAAACCATAACTGCTAACTAGAAATGATACAATTGACAGTCCTACTTATTTATGTTACTAGTACAATTAAGTATATATGATAATATACTCTGTGAATTCAGTTATTTTCATTGACATCAATTTTGTATACGACCGCTTTCGTCATAACCAAAACATAATGCTATACAAACGAATTATATTTCGTTGGTTTCGTGGATTGATCTGTCAACGAAATCCACGAAAATTGGTGTACTAGGAATAATAGTGTTTCACAGTAATATAAATACTCTTACCGTTTCAACTTCATTCCTTAATTTATGAATTGACCTTTCTTTAACCCTTACTAGCTGTTCTAAATACTGGTATCTTAAATTTTTTCTCGTTCTACATTCACGTGCACTTTGGCGGCTGCGTTCTAGCCTCTGTCTTGAATTTAAGCTGGATGAAGGCGCTGACGTAATATCCGGCTTAGTTGAATCTTCCTGCAGAGGAAATAACAGTGAGAAAAATTACTATATTTGTATCCAAACTTTCTATGGGAAAAATATTATCTTTTCAAGATTCTAACAGTCGAGATAAAAATCTTTCCTTACTTATCCTTTTATGTCTGTACAAGCATCACGTTTTTGAAGAAATGAGAATGATTTATAATCTATCCGACACCACGAAAGATAAATTTTAACAGGCTGTTTTATGTATTGTGGGATGGGTATTCCTGTTACAACGCTAAAGCTGCAGTTCAAATAGTTTTTTTAGGTTTGCTGCAATAAAGTTACTACAATTTACTGCCTGTGTATAACTATCACTTAACATCATTTCACATTATGTTATGTCTCTGTTTTATTGTTTAAGTATAGGTTGCACAATGAGTGAGAATTAGATATCGCATGATAATAAATCGAATTATTTAATTTGGGTATAATAATAAAAGAGCCTTTGGCGAGTTTATAATTACATTCAAATTAAATAACGAGAGTTGACATCAAACGATATCTAATTTTTACGAGTTGTTAAACCTATTTCTCTTGATTTCTAAGGAATATTTGTTTGTTTGTGATTCGGCCTCCGAGCCGCGGAAATATTAACGTTCATTTCTCTGTGACGTCAAATGTTGCTATGCAAAGATGAATTTCATATATGGCGCCATTGTGTAGCAAACTTGTTGACCAATCAAAATATAAGAAATAATCTACACAATCACGCGTTGACCCGTCAAATGACCAGAGTTTTGATATGACTAGTTGATATCACACTGTACAAGATGTGATATCGAATTTCCCTCGCCGTCCGAGAATTAGATGAAACCGGTCAATCATAAGAGAAAATTATTTATCTTACAGACATACTGTTGATACCTACTCTTGAGTATAGGAATTATGTTTTTATACAAAGCAAGGTTAATAAACTGAACCAATCAAAGCTCTGTTGCATGACTGAGTATAACATCAGTGAGCATGTTGGTATTATCTGGAACTGACACCCAAAAGCGACAAGCTTAGACCTGATTTACTAGTAAACCTCTACTATAACAGGTTTGTTGTATAGGGGGCCTCTGTAGTCGGATGCTCAGTAATATTTCCTTATGCCCACTGGCCTGCCAACAGCGACACTCAACCGACACTAAATACTGTCATTTCACGTAAACACCCTGAAGCTTTTGTTCATTAACAGGAAGGGTAGGTTCACAATGACATGCCAATCAATAAACTTCATTCAATCACCAGACAATTGTGTGTCCCACACACTCCGGCAACTGATGAACCTGTGTCTTTCAAATAACAGTTTAGTATATCCCAAGAGCGAAAGTGACTCAAACTTTTGTAAAAAAAACTCATATTTTTTCAGCAACGTCACATTTATTTGTGATGACGTTATATGTTATGCAAAGATCAACTATTCCACACAAAAATGGGAAATCAGTTCTTGAAAAATATTTGAGGCAAGGTAGAATAATACATTTTTGCATTAATTTAAATTAAATATTTGAGATTATGCTCACGAAAAATGACTTGTAATTTAAAAAAAAGACACACAGTACATACATGAGACAAAGTACAGACTTATAAACATACACTCCGGATCACAGATTACAGGGAACTATGACTTGGTATCGACTTTTAAGTAGAGGTGAAAGTACCAAATAGTAGATGACCCCTACACCACAATCTATCCTAATTATCTTGTGTATAAAACACACCACCAAGGCCAACATGTACGATTTCTTCTTTTGTGGCCTTCCAAAGTTTTATTATTATTCATGATGAAAAATGATAATCAATCATACACAATGAATTTATGTATCCGACTTTATTTGTTCAGCCATATGATGTAGAAACACGCTATAAAATCCAACACAACATTATTTTCATGTTATCGGGAAACACCAAACAAAGAACATGTAACAGCTTTTACTGATGCCATTAATTCAGAAAGAAGACCAAAATGTAACCTGAAAGAACACAACTAGGTTATTGTTAAAAAATAATTCAATAACGCAGTTTTGATTTGAAAGAAATCAATTAAAACATTTGCTAATATATTTCTACTATGCCAGTTGAATGTAAAAATGTCTCATAAGCAGTGATGAAAGCCAACAAATTTAAAAAGTCGAATTTATACCCAAATATATATGACAGGCCAAAATTCCATCTGGCAAAACTCTTTAAGTAAAAGTCCCAAAAAGACAAAACTCTAAACCAAAACTCATCTAACGACAGACTCTTTGGTTTTCCTCCAATAAATTTAACATTTTCACTTGAAAACAGTCTTTGTTGATAATCTTATGGACCAAAGTAGAAGCATCCTTTCTCTGATGTCATCCGGTTTTCAATTGTGATGCACAAAATACTAGTATAGATAATATGTCTTGGTATTAACAGGATAAAACATATCGCTTTATGATAAAAATGTTTTTAAAAAAAAATACCTGCCAGGGCTGAATTGGTGTACATTTACGCATTAAGCATGTACCAGGGTAGGCAAAACGAAGGCTTGAAATTCTGCAAAAAAGGTTTAGCCCTCAAATGATACTTTTTAAAAATTTTAATTTTGTGACCACTGAGGAGTATCTCTCCGCTGCATAGTTTTGTTTTCAGATAGGTTTGGTTTTACACTTTTTGTCATTTTAGTACTTGAATGGGTAATCACCATTTTGGGCTATTGTTACGGCTCTCATAATTTTTTGACTTGACTATCAGAAACAAATCATGTGCATTAAAAATCTTATCATGGAATTCAATGACTATAAACACACTATTGTATTTATTGTTGTACTTGACTTTTTGTATTGTAGTTTTGACGTATCTTTTGTTCAGTGTTTGGTTTATTAATAATTAGATAATTCTTAACATTCCCTTGCTTTTAGTCTAATAAAAAATATCTGATACTAATGTTGATGCATTGCATGTGTACGTTCATAGTTTCAAAAATATACGTTTCCTAAAACAATAAACCACACCTTTGTCGAGATCAAAGTGCCATATTAAATAAAAGGGTAGAATGAAACAAACAATCATTTTGAGGACGAAATTATGCACGAGGAATTCTCCTTACTTTACAAAGATTTGAATTTGAATTTTGTATTTACCTTCACCAGGTACGCTCGTGACCAAAACTTTGGAAAGCAATAGAACCAAACAAGCCTTAACGGTATTCATGACGAGATAGTAGTAAACCTTTTATGTTTATGGGAGATTTATTTCTCACTGTTGCGTCTAAGAGAGCGACACTATCCGACCAGCAGCTATGGGAGCCTTACCTAGTTTTACAGTAAAAACGTTCTTATTCTGACCATTTCAGCTAAATTATATACCGTCTATCCAATATTTGCAGTTCTATCAAGCGGTACCATTGTTGTTCATAGAACATTATATTTTATAGTATGTTTAAATACCAGTGTGTCAGGATACGTATAAAACCGGTTTAAAGGAAAGGAGAAATCTGCTCAAAAATTAACATAACTATTTCAAATATACTTAAATATGTAAAGTCAAGAAATACCAAAGGGATGTTCGAAGCAGGGGAAAATCGAAACAACTGACACACTCATTAGAACAACGAAGACAAGACCAAAACAATACAATCACTACAATTAAAAACTAAAAACATATGAACAACCTGGACCCCAACAAAAAACCGGGGGTAGAGTCAGGTGCTCCGAAAGAGTAAGAGTAATGCTGACCATGTCAAATCCGGTGTGAGGAAGGGACAACATCAATGGAACAGGTCCATTTTCATTTGTACAAAACGTCATTCCGATATTTACAGTGATAAATGTTGTTCTGAGAAATGAAGTACTACAAAGTCGGACATCTTGCCAACGAAAATGTAGGTGGTGACGTCACGACCTACAAAATCTACCCTAAAATTAAGGAGGATTTTTCCACAGCATGCTACCATTTACATATGGCCATAATATGGTGTAAACAGGTCGATAATTACAAAATTATAACGATTATATCACAAGTTAATCCATTTAGGTTATTAATTTCAAGTTAGGTAAACCTGATTAACCATATGTAAAGATAAATCTTAATTCGAAAAAATGAAGAATTAAAATAATTGTACCCTAGTTCAAAACATCGAAAAAATAAAAACAAATTAGTAAATTCTCACAACTGATTCTAAATAGTATGTATTTGCAATTCGAAAGTAAGTAAGACTTTATCCTTAGGATGTAATTAAATGACCTGCATTTAACAATGTAACAAAAAAGACCCCCCCCCCCCAGTGTTTACTTTTCAATTATGTTGAATATTGCAATTATTTGCCCAAGCCATACCTCTTGTATATTGAAAGATCACTACCCTATCTGACAGTGAAATAATTTCACACTTGTTATTCATCCAATCACAGCTTTGTGACTGGCAATCATTTTTCCAGGTGGACGTGGATTTCATTTTGAATATTATATTACAGTGTACACAAATGGTGTAGTTTGCAATTGCTCATTAGTTAATTAGAACACAACGAGGTGTCAATTTGGACGTGGTTATTTAAGAATATCTGGGATCTACCTGTGAAACACCTCAATCGTGTGTCAATGGTGCCATAAACATTAAACAAATAAATAATGCATATCTCGTCTAATTGTTTATAATAAACATGTTGATCAGGTGACAAACTGTTTTATTCAAACAATTTGAAATGTTATACATCGTTTCAGTGAGTATGAAGAAATACGAATGGATCGAATGATTTTCAAACATTGAATATCTTTATTTTATTTGTTATAACGTTTCTTTATGAAAAAAACTACATGTATTCATTTTGTCATGCAAATCCTTTTGAAAATGTATGTTCATGATGTGTTAACTTTCTAATTACGACTTTGTGGTTTTAAGACTCCACCCACATCGATTGTGGCTCCACCTATAAAAAGATGGCTGACCACCACAGATCGCTAAGATCAAATTATATTTGGATCTCTAAACAATACCTTATTGAATTGATTAATAAAAACATCAACACCTTTTTATCTAGGGGAACTGATTATAATATGGTTGCGGAATTTTCCCTAAAACTTGCACTTTAACCCCACCACTGTTCAACGTCTTTACCAAATCAGACTATCATGACTCTCTATCGTGTTTCTGTTTGTATGGTGTGCTCCTTTTGTCCGGGCTTCTGTCTGTTGGGTGGTGATGATTAATTGGTATGCTAATACAGACCTTTTCTGTTATTAGTTTTGTTTATTAAGGTATCCGGACCATAATAGATCATGATCGAAGATTGTATCTCTTTTTGACCGTGAATGGCTGAACCAAACAATTTAAAGCTGGAATTTTGTATATATATTTTTCTCAAGTTGAAACCCACTTTGTTGCTTCTATGCAGAGTCTATAAAAATGAGTTAGTTATATTGGTATTTCCGAAGTTTGCCAACAATTACCGAGGTCATTTCAATTGCGTTGTATGGAACATCCGGGAACTTTTGAATAATCACGTGGTCATTTATGGTCCGGATACCTTAAAATCCAGGGATGCTAAACATTGCCTAGGGGAATTGAAACCTGTCTTTTAACAAAATTTCAAAATAGATGTATATTAACTACAAACTCAACACAACTTTCTATGATTGAGAACGGGTATGAAAACATTGTTCCTTTCTTAAACTTTTGTAAAAGTGTCAAAATTCAAATCATTATTTCAATACTTTTTTTTCAACAAGAATAGTCTAATATAATATTTTTTAAACAAATGATGTCTCATTCAATCATTGTTTAAGGCAAAACTTGGATAATGATGAATCAGTAACTCGGTAACCATACCACATTATTCAAATCAAAATAAACATGAACATTGATGCATAAAACATCTAGGACAGAGCTACTTTTTAAAACTAAAAGAAACTGCACATTTATAAGGCTTAGAGTGAATTGTAAAATATGGATTAGAAAGTATTATTATACTAGCAATGAAGCTGGTGTTGCACCCAATAGGACTTAAACTGTATAATATAATAAACTAAGCTCTTTGAGATTTCACATTTTGTACTTCCCATGTTTTAATATGATTTTCATCAGGAGTAATGAAGTCAAATATTTCCAAGTATGACCAAAAGGAAAAATAAGATTTTCAATAAAAGACTAAAATGCATGATAAAAAGTTGTAGAAAACCTTGTGAAACCATTTTAACTTTCCCATGTCAAACTACAATATCTATCAATTGCTTTTTGGCAATTGAAATTGGCGAAGCGGATTTTTTTCTCTCAATAATATCATATAAAATAAATACATAATTAGTCTAACGACAAATATTCAGAGGTACCAGATTTCTGCATAAATATATGGGTAGTCAGTGTAAATACATGTATTTAAAAGATAAATCTAATTCCATATCATTGACGAAAACAGGAATACAAGTTTAATTTAAAGCAAAGATCCTAGTATTCAATTTGGTAATCTAATATTGATAATTATTATGAAGTATTTTTTTACACAAAGTTGGACACTTTCATAATGAAGGCATATGAATACAATAAATGCATAACAAATGAATAAATATAAAATTAAACTCCGATGCTAAAGACTGTTTATCATACGAAGACATTAAGAAATCGGCAAAAATCCATTCTGTTTGAGATTATCCTTTTATACAAATAAAAGGGTTCAGGTACTATAAACCAGATCAATCCTATACTGCTAATTGTCAAGTACAAGGTAAGACATAAAAAAACAGGAAAAATACATTCTGTTTGAGATTATCTTTTTATATAAGTAAAAGGGTTTGGGTACTATAAACCAGTTCAGTCCTATACTGCTAATTGCCAAGTACAAAATCAGACATAGAAAACAGGAAAAATTCATTCTGTTTGAGATTATCCTTTTATATGAGTAAAATGGTTTGGGTACTATAAACCAATTTAATCCTATACTGCTAGTTGACAAGTACAAAGTCAGACATAAAAAACAGGAAAAATACATTCTGTTTGAGATTATCCTTTTATATAAGTAAAATTGTTTGGGTACTATAAACCAGATCAATCCTATACTGCTAATTGCCAAGTATAAAGCCAGACATAAAAAAACAGGAAAAATACATTCTGTTTGAGATTATCTTTTTATATAAGTAAAAGAGTTTGGGTACGATAAACCAGTTCAATCCTATACTGCTAATTGCCAAGTACAAAATCAGACATAAAAAAGAGGAAAAATACATTCTGTTTGAGATTATCATTTATATAAATAAAAGGGTTTGGGTGCTATAAACCAGTTCAATCCTATACTGCTAATTGCCAAGTACAAAGTCAGACATAAAAAAAAACAGGAAAAATATATTCTGGTTGAGATTATCCTTTTATATAAGTAAAAGGGTTTGGGTACTATAAACCAGTTCAATCCTATACTGCTAATTGCCAAGTACAAAATAAGACATAAAAACAGGAGAAATACATTCTGTTTGAGATTATCCTTTTACACAAATAAAAGGGTTTGGGTACTATAAACCAGTTCAATCCTATACTGCTAATTGCCAAGTACAAAGTCAGATATAAAAAACAGGAAAAATACATTCTGTTTGAGATTATCCTTCTAAACAGGAAAAATACATTCTGTTTGAGATTATCCTTTTATACACATAAAAGGGTTTGGGTACTATATACCAGTTCAATCCTATACTTCTAATTGCCAAGTACAAAGTCAGACATAGAAAAACAGGAAAAATACATTCTGTTTGAGATTATCCTTTTATACACATAAACGGGTTTGGGTTCTATAAACCAGTCAAATCCTCTCCTGATAATTACCATTCATCCTTTCATACAAACTAATAAGTGCTATAAAAAGTTTAATTCCTATATTTCTAAGTGTAAGTACCAAGTTCAATCCTGAATTTGTAATCATTGTTTATTGTAGGTTGGTAATAGGATTGTTTATTTGACATCTTTAAGGTTGGTATTGGGGTTGTTTATTTGAAGATACTACTGGGATTTTTTATTTGTGGTGGGTACTGGGGAACAGGTGGGAACTGGGGCTCATTGACTTATCTATATTGAACTTTCTTGTGATCATTTCCTTTATAAAGGGGAAATTATTAATAAAAAATATTTAAAAAGAAAACAAATATATGTAAGAAGAAGTATAAAAAAGGAAAAAAGGTGGGTCAGTAAAATTCTTAGGACAATACAGCAAGACTGAATTATACAATAGTGTTGAACAATTACTAGTTTTAACATTTGTTACATCCACTCATTTTTATCTAAAACTATCAGTTGTTTTGATTGTAGCCTAAATTGTTGTCCTGGCATGATTCATTACTTAAATGCCTTTAAATCTTTGTTCAAAATTTGACAAAATTTAGCAGAAATTTTTAAGGCTCTTCATTTTGATGCAGAGGAAACCCTTAGCTGAGTTTAGATTCCTGTTTGTTTTAATTGTTTTGGTTTTTGATGGTTCTGCTTATTAATTCATCATTATATCTTTAACCGGTTTCCAACATTTTAATCTCGAGCACTGCTGCTGATGAGTTGTCAGGCAACGAAATGGCCATACAGTGCATCAATTTTATTTCGGTGTTTTGTAATACATTTCATTATAAACAAATTGTTTTGTTTGATGCTGTTATAAACAACTTACCATGATCACTTGTATAGGACAGGTCTGTAATGATATGACATCATATAGGTGGAAAACTTGCACATGTAAAACCCTGCATGTCATAAAATACTTAAAAAGGCATGGCCTTGGGTACAAATCAGGGGAGGTAACATGCTAAGTTAACAAGTGTTCAAATTATTGTATTATATGAAATGGAAATAAAATATAGTTGCTAAAAGCCAATAAATCATCTTAAGAGAGCCTATTTAACAGGTCGATTGATCACTGATTGAAATATCAAATATGTCGAGTCGTCTGTCTTCTTCAGTAATCTTAGTCTTGACTCAACGACCCAAATCGATATAAACATTGGTCTTTTGATGCGAAGATGGAAAAATAACAAAATTTCAATACTTCTTTCACATTCGCATAGATATTCGCAAACCATTTACAAATCTTTCAAACAGAAACCCACTGACAAGACATATACAACAATACTGTAGTACAGCGTAGAATGTAAACAATGATGACCCAGACAGGAAAGGAAGACAGTCATGACATCACAATTGGTTTTCAATAAAATTCATTAAATGCAGTCATAATTTGAAATAGGTTTACCTTGTTTGCCATTTTAGTTTTAGAGATCGAACCGACAAATCTTGCAATATTAAGGCCAAACTGTCCGTTGAACACATCTTATTTTTTGTCAGTTTGGCTTACATGTTGGGCCGCTCATGTACTTTTCGGTATGATGTAACGGATGTTTCGTATATATTCGTTTATGCGTATTTTATTGAAAAAAAGAAAAAAAAGATAAATATTAAATAATATAATATTATTTTAACACAAGTCCAAGATTTTGTCAATTTCGAAAGTGTATGTGCCTCCAAAGCAAACGGAATTTTACGAACAGCTTCTGTTTTGTTTTCGTTTTTTTAAAGCCTATTTCAAAGTTGGTATTTGGAAGTAAAATATCGAATTGGTATTTATTATTAAAACAATACTTGTGTGTTCTTTGTTAAAAACACCAATTTGTCCTACTCCCGGACCGATAGTTGTGTAAAGGAATTGGCTCCCCTATTTATCTTGGCGAAGGGAAATACCTGTATAACATTTCTCATTGGTGAGTTTGGATAAATATAGAACAATGATGACAATAAATAAACATTTTTTATAACTTGATGGTACTGGATAGACTTTCAGACAGCCATTTGAAATTTTAACTGTTCTTCCATTCGGTAAGTCTAATGCCCATAACGCTGTCTATCTAAGGGTTTTGAATTTCTTTTCAGGCCAAGTAACTGCACCAATGCATAAAGGAGCCATATTTAATTTATTAAAAACTTTAATCCATCAGAATGTTACAAGGTAACGAACCATTTCAGTGAAATGTTGGAAAGTTTTCTCTTTATATCTCAGGGAATCTTCCAGTTAGAAATAAGTGTTGAGATAGCTGTTTGTTGTTCTTTTAAGGATGCTCGCTGGTCATGTTTTTTCATGAAATGTTTTGCCGATGAACCCCACTTTTTCTTTTATAATTCAATCATATATACCTTAAAACGGTATTTGACAAAATTTTATGGAATCCTTTTATTTTTTTATATATATTTTTGAGAGATTGAAGTTGTCAATGCAAAGACAATGAAAAATCCAGAGAAAACCCATTTCCTGCAAATTTTCAAGGCCTTGTGCTCTAAAATGAGCACATGAACCTACATTTTTTTCTTGCTTTTTTGTTTATTATTCATATGTTCTCTCAAACTAAAACACCTATTTCAAATCCTATTTATTTCCTATAAGACCAGCGATCATCCTTAAAGATAATATTGTAAAAGATAATGCTTTGTCACAGTTGTGTAAATCCCCTTCCAAGATAGTTTATGAAGATATATAAACTGCATTAGAACATTTATTTGAAACAAAAACACAATCTCATTCAATAAGAATATACTAACCTTGATGCTTCTTCACAATTCCTTATTAAGGTCCCTTGAATATGAAGTATCAAAGTAAGGCTACGAGGCAACATCAATGATACAAAATGACATCCGATTTGATTGTCAATTGTTCAAATTCCAAACATTATAAATCATTGCAACTCCTGAAAAATCCTAATACGGTAGTGGACAAAGAGGTCTTGAATATGGGAATATTAAAGATTTCTTAAGTAATATCCTCCTTTCTCATTTCTGTATTTTCCAATTTAACTGCATTTAAACCTGCTATAAATAAAAAAATAAAATAAAATAAAAAATAAAATAATGAGAGCAACATTCCAAAGCTTTTAAATAAATAAAACTTATCACAAAATACCAACAAAAATTTAAGCTGTTAAAAAGGGTTACTTTTTTGTTTGTTTATCTATTATTAGTATTAAGAATGATATATTAAAAAAAGATACAAATATTGAACATGACGAATTTTTATACCCTTTTTTTTGTTTATCTATACCAGCAAAGAACCAGATAAAATAGAAACACAAATGATATGAATAAGGGACTTAAAATAAAATATAGATTTTGTCGATGATATATAACTTAAATGTTTTTATTTTGTAAAACAATATATATTGTCTTTTTCATTATTTTCTTAAGAAATGTAAAGTGGCAGACAAAGTTATCATAAAATTTCTCAAAAATTGATAGATATAATAAATAAATAGTAATATAATATTAAGCACACAAAATAATTTAAAATAAATAAAAGAAAAGAGAAAAAAAATCATTTTTGTTTGAACAAAGCGATATAAGACAAACAAACAAATGAAATGAAAAGCCAGATATATCCATTTTTCGATATAATAATATATTAAAAATATTATAACACAAAAATACAGAAAGTTGGATATTTTGACTATGGAATTCTAATGTAAAAAATGAAGCTTAGCAAAAACCATGCATGTTCAAGAACCTCTTCATCCTTAGGTTAGTAGACCCTATTTTAATGTATTTTTGTTGGACTATTCAAATAATAATTTTTTTTCTTGATCTATCAAAATTTAGAAAATACTAAATGTTAAACAAACTTTTTTTATTGTTTTTTCCACTGAATCATCCATTGGTAGACAGTCCTTTCCGTTATATTACAAGACCTTGTTCGATCAGTTTTCTTGGTCAGTCCAAATTTACAAAATTCTCATCCTAACATTACTATATCTTGTTTTCATTATTTTTCATTATCCATCAATATAAAAAATAATAATAATAAAGAACATATCTTAACAGCCATTTTGTTATTAGAAACTTGCTGACAATGCATATACAACAGAATTTAGTACAGCGCAAAATGTAAACAATGATGTCCCAGACAGGAGAGGAAGGCAGTCATGGCTTACAATTTGTTTTCAATAAAATTACTAGTAAGTGAATATGGTCAAAATTGAAAATAGTTTGCCATTTTATTTTTAAAGATAGAAGCAACAAATCTTGCAATATTAAAGCCAAACTGTCCATTGAACACATCTTGTGTTTTGTTTACATGCTAGACCGATCCGGCCCTTTTCGGTATGCTGTAACGGATGTTTTGTATTTGTTTATGTATATTTTATTGAAAAAACAAAAAGATAAATATTGAAGAACCCAATATTATTTTAACAAAAGCCCAATGTTTTGTCAATTTTGAAAGTGTATTTTTAAACTTAAATTTGTCCCTAAACCAATAGGAATTTTGCCCACACTTTGTTCTGTTGTGTTTATTATGCCTATTTCAGAGTTAGTATTTGGAAGTAAAATATCGAATAAGTATATATTATTTACACAATATTGAGATGACTGTTTGTTTTGTTGTTCTTTTAAAGATAATATTGCGAAAGATTATGCTTTGTCACATTTGTATAAATTCCTCCCCTATAAGCTGCATTAGAATATTTAATTGAAACAAAAACACAATTTAATTCCACAAGAATATATTAACCCCGATGCTTTATCATTATTCCTTTGAATATGAAGTATCAAAGTAAGGCTAAATAAAATAAATAATAATGAGAGCAACAATCCAAAGCTTTCCTGTTTTACTGCATAAAGTTGTTAAATTAAAGCTGTTGGAAAAGGGTTATTTTTTTGTTTATCTCTTATTAGTATTATGAATGATATATATAAAAGATACAAATATCGAAAATTATGATTTTTTTTTATCTATAACAGCAAAGAACAAAATAAAATAAAAGACTTCAAATTCTAAAAATATAGATTTTTTCGATGAGATATAATTTTTTTTAAATTTTATTTTGTAAAACAATATATATTCTTTTCTTCATCAGTTTCCTCGAAAATTTGCATTGGCTGCAAAAATGATCATAAAATTTCAAAAACTGATAAATATAATGAATAAATAATAATATAATATAAAGCAAACAAAATAATATAAAATAAATAAAATAAAATAAATCATTGTGGTTTGAGCAAAACAAAATAAGACAAACAAAAAATTAAAATAAAAACCAAATATATCAAATGTTCGATATAATAATATATTAAAAATATTAGAACACAAAAATACAGAAAGTTGGATAATTTTATTATCAAAATAAAGCACAGCAGAAAACATACATGTTCAAGAACCTCTTCATTCTTATTCCATTAGACCCTGTTTTATTTTATGTTACAAAAACTTAATTTGATTGTTTCTTTTTCCACAGAATAACCCATTGGAAAAAAATCTTTCCGTTATATAACAAGACCTTGTTCTATCAGATTTCATAGTCAGCCCAAATTTTCAAAATTCTCATCCTTACATTACCGTATCTTGTTTTTATTATTTTTTTATGATCCACCCAAATAATAAAAAATAATACAGAACATATCTCAAAAGCAGTTTCACCATTTCCCATTTGGTTTTTAAATAATTCGGATATTTATTTTAGACTATACAGCCGAATGACGATAATATATTGTTGCATTATTTTCGCAAGTAATTTCAAGTACACTGATAATATTTCGAAAATAAGGATACCAAATTTACAGTGAAATTTACAAACCAATATTTAAAAATTAATTGAAATAGCTAACTTCATAATACTCTTGCAAAATAATTTATCTAAACTATCAATATAAAATCAATAATTTTTAAAAAGTTTTAAACAGGTCTCCTCAGTGAACGAGAATCTCGCGTGAATTATGCATTAGTATCTTAATAACTATGATTTCGAACTAATTAAGAATCTGCTTAATTATGCATTTGTCCTGGAATCCAATTTATTTTTGAAATGGAGTTAAACAGGGAGATACTAGATCTCCTCTACTGTTCGTAATATTCCTAATTGATCAAAATGAATTTTCAGAAAGATAAGGGGCTTCTGGCCTGTGTACTATATAAGAAAGTTTAAAAGGAAATTTATCTAAAAATGTTTGAAATTGTGTATTCTTTTCGTCGCACATAAGACAGTTCTCATGGCAGAATTCGTTGATGTAAGAACTGAAAATTAAAGGTTAAATTTCTTAAAGAATAAACCTTTAAAAAAGTTACTTTGCAAAGACTTCTCAATTTAAACGTTGAAATGTTCAATAGTGCAGCAATTTATATTCAAAACTGTTATCTGTATTTACAACAAATGTATGAGTAATCTATATTTAATGTCACATTAATTTCATTCAGAACCACGTTATTTATATTTAATACCACCAAATTTTATTTTAAAACTTTAAAATGTATATAATTAATATCTCCTTATCTATATTTAATGTAAAGTTTTTTGTATTCGAAAGGATGTTATTTCGATTTAATATCACGATATTTAAAAAAAAAAAAAAATGGGGAATCTCAGTAAATGTATGCTTAATATAACAATCCAAAGATACTAATATTAGATACTGTAAATTTATACTATGCTGTATACGACGCATTTCAAGGAGTTACCTCTCATCAGCAGCATTAAAACCGAAACATTTTGAAGACCAAAAACCAAACTTATATTAAACAAGAAGTACTCAACCAAAAATACCGAAATAGGAAGCCAAATTTCAGCTAAGGAGATCTACCATGTGCAATACAAGGAATCAACCCTTAGTATTTCTATAATTTGTTTCGTGTGTATCAGTATTATATATATCATGTTTCGTCCGAGTTAACATATTTATGAAAAATAGCGTTTTAGATATGTTACAAGAAAGAATCATGGCATGTATGTTTTGTAATATAAATAACATTGGGCGGAGCTTTAGCTATGCAATAAAATCACGATTGGCATATTGTACCATGGCAAAGCTCGGCCTACTTTCCTGTTTTATTTTATTCGGTTATATATACACTAAAAAAAAAATAATTTCTATACTCCTTCTGTTTTCTTTCTACATTTCGGAGCACGTGGTAATATTTGGTGATATGAATTTTATTAGTTAGACGGCTGTCAACAGGTTTTTACAAGAAGTTAGGTATACCATTGTATTACACCGATTAAGACAAAGGAAGATATTTCCCTTCTCTATCAATGTTTTTTTTTCTATTGTAATCCTAATTCATTATTTTTTACCAGTTTTTCCAACGGGTAAATTAGTTTGGCGAGCGACTCCAAACCAGTGATAATGAAATTACGGTTTTCTGTCCAATAGACTTCCTCGTATCATTTTTTATTACTATCTCAGTTTTAATTTGCACCCCCCCCATTTCTTTTAATTGTATTGCCTTTATTCGCTTTTCAGATTTTTGTTCCGTTTTGATAATAAAATATACAAATGCATTTATAAAACACCAATTATAACATTGTGCAACCTTTTCATTTATACTGTGAAATAAATTTCAAAAGTATGTAAAAAAAAATCAACTTACCATATAGGCACGTTGCCGCTTCCTTTATATTTCATCATAAAACTTAATCAGAATTTGAATTGCAAGTTATATAGCTCGTTACGTCTATTTATAGAACTTCTCATTGGTTGATAATTATAGTAACGGAGTGGAAAATACTGTTTGTTTACAACGCATTTTATATAATATACTGAAAACGCGTAAAATTTAATCTTCGACCAAGGTCAAAATATAGAATCTAGGATCTCATGTCAAAACGCATATTGAGCAATGTGCGCATTTCTAGTCTCATCCCAACGCACAAAGCATTTCTTTTCTTTGTTAATTTTCCTTTTTCCGCTGAATCATTGCATGTATTACGTTTATATTTTAGCTTTGAAAGATATGATTTTCGATTGTCTAGTCATTCCCATACCCGGAAACATTCTTGTAGCGAAGTATTATCCGACAAAGAAAGGGGGATCTGCAGAGATAGAATCAGATTGGCATACACTGGATTTTCAGTTTAAACTTGCATAATATATTACTTAGAATAAATTCTTTGATACCCATTTAATGCACCAGATGTGCACATTTCTCGGTGTATGACACATCGGTTGTGTTCAAGGCCTAAACCAAGAACCAAAACAAAATGCCAAAATTACTAAAAGAGTAAAGCTAAATTTAACCATCTAAGGACAGAGCTATGAACAACGACGATACTCCTTAGTATGTTACTTTTCCGAAAACTTAAAATTTCGTCTAATTTCGAAATGACCATGAAAATGCAAAAAGTTTGGATGATGTAAATCTTTGTTCCGTGTTTGAAAGTGCCTTGGTATTTGGCATTTGTACTTAATAGGGAGACGGTTGGTCATTCCTACAAATCCCTGACAACACTCATTCATATTTAGCGTGTCGAACATATCGCGGCCTGGTGTGTGACCTAGAAAATTCTAACTACGACGCAAATGGATTCTCTTTTGACCTTGAGAAGTAACCAATGAAAATCGTTCACTACCGACCCGTAAAATATGACTGTATGTTGTCAGAGGTTCGTAGGAACAAACGTGGATGGGAAATGTGATTCGATAAAATATTTCCCATTTGATGTGTGTGCATTACCCAAATTAGATACATACAATTATGGTTGAAAAATTTGTTACGAACTAATTGGCTATGAAATAGATTGAAAATTAGTTCAGAGCGGAATTTTCAACTTTACACGTATTAAATTAAGGATGGTCGCTGGTTTAATAGGAAATAAATAGGATTTGAAATACGTGTTTTAGTTTGAGAGAACATACGAATAGTAAACAAATAAGCAAGAAAAAAATGTAGGTTCATGTGATCATTTTAGCGCTACAATGCCTTGAAAATTTGAAGGAAATGGGTTTTCTCTGGATTTTTCATTGTCTTTGCATTGACAACTTCAGTCTCTCAAAAATATATGAAAAAATAAAAGGATTTCATAAAATTTTGTCAAATACCATTTTAAGGTATATATGATTGAATTATAAAAGAAAAAGTGGTGGTTCAAGGGCAAAAAAATTTCATGTTTAAGAAATGGATAAAACCCGAGGATTCCGAAAATCTGACAAAAAGACCAAAACATGACAAGCGAGCATCCTTAACTAGGATTGAACAATCACAGCAAGGAATTGATATTATAGAGCGAATCACATTCTTGGATTTTTTAAATAAAACATATTTTTGAATCTATCGAGCAGAGCCGAATATGTCAGATCAACTTTTGTGTTTGTCACAATCATGGCCTTAGAGTCATTTAGGCAATGCGGTAAATTGTCCATCTTTAAAATGGCTAATTAAGAACTTGGGAAAAGAAATAACATATTTCTTAGCTTATTCATGTGGAATTTCAGGATTTCACGACATGCAGTAAGACATTACAAAAAAGATTATTTAACTATAAAGGTCAGCTAGCCTTTCTACTTAAAAAATGAAACTTTATTCATAAAAACATGTACATTTTGCTTATTGTTTCCAGTATAAATATTCCAAAAACTTAATCATCGTTACTAAAATAGTGAAAAGTGTTGCCAAGTTCTTTTTATCTGTGATCAAAGTTTGAAGTTGCTAAAAAGACTGGTACAAGACTCACTAGACCGACATTTCCTTAGGCTCCTCCATACTGTTACCCTATGAAAGTCAGATGTTGTTCTGGAGTTAAGTCGCCTTAAGCTAGTCCATAAAAAATCAAAAACGATCAAAAGTTCAATGTAGGATAAAAAACTTAATTCACATAGTTTTTTCACTGACCCCCCCCCCCCCCCCCCCACCCCCCTCTTAACTTAGTTTGGAAAAATTGATTGACCAATAAGGGCATATGCTTTGAGAGTATACTTTTTGTATCAAGGGTCCTGTTTTTCCTCAACAATGTATGTTTGTTCTGTATTTTCACTTGGACATCACTTGAATCCGTATTTTTCAATCCGATGTCGGATAACAAAACTTCCAGCGATTTTTACCCCCCCCCCCCCTTTCCAAACTATTTGAATTAAGTTTTTAATCCTACATTGAACTTTGATCTCGTCCCTAAGGTTCGTGAATGTATATTAATCTTCAAGAATTTGAAATATTTTGTACCATCATTGTAAAATTCGGGAAGGTTGTTAAATTACGCATCATGTAAAACTGCGTATAACTGGGAATAGTTTTATGATCTATAATCAATCTTAAGTCAACCAAATAGGGATTGGAATTTATTTTTTCAATTTCCGGTCGATTAAGAAAATAACAGTCATAGGTTATCTTTTTTTAATTACAACTTTATCTTTTTTTACCGTATGCACAAACTTTACTTGTCGTTTTAATTTTATAAAAGGCAACTTATTAACTTAATGTACGTGTGCATGAATATGTATATCTAAGGAATATAAATTATTAAAAACAAAATGTTTAAAATGAAACAAAATCCTACGCAAAAAATAAGACGGGCATGTATTGTTAAAGCTTATCAATATTAATAGTAATAGGGGAATCCCCAAGATTTATAATTGATCTTTCCATAAAGTAGGTCATTTTCCAACGAAACGAAAATCAAAAAAGAGTTTAAGCACTATAAACCAATTAATTTTGTTCCAATTGCGCTCAGTTTGACCCAATTTCTGATCAATTTATAGTTAAAACTGACAAAATGCCGGTAAGTTCCTGATAAAATTAAATATCCGTTTCTTTTCAAGGTAATGTCATACAAATACAAAAATATTTTCATTGCCACAAACTCATTTACAATAAATGGCAAAGGCCCATTATTACAAAATGTTGTAACACAATAATTCCAGAAATCAAATCAAATTACATTGTTTCTAGTTTCAAGGCAATTATATATAAAGGAGGAAGATAATTTAAGGACCAAAGCAGATTCATTATTTAAAATTATTTTAAGTCTGTCGTAGTCATTTTTTGGTAGATTTTTTTGTTATTTTATTTAATTTGAACATAAATTCTGATTGTTGTGTGGTAAATCCATCACACTTCATTTTCAATTTGGTTTGTTTTACAAATATGGCGGAATATTTTATCCCTAGGAGTATTGAGATATATTTCTCATTCAATCATAAGTTGATGTGCACTTATGCTTGGCTTGCATATAGCAGATCTGTCACATCTATAAGTTAATAAATCAACATAAGGTGGACGTTGACCCATGTTATATTCATTCCTGAAAAAACTTAGTTTAGAATTACAGATAAATTAGTTTTGATCCTGTAGACACTGATCTTGAATTCTTTGTTTTATATTATTTAAATGCGGTTTTAAGGAAAACTTAAAGTCAGTTAGGTACGAGAACCCTAGTTTTTGTAGTAAGAACTTGATTTGATTAAACCATGGGTTTGCGTTTTTAGTTTCACAACATATATCATACATTAAAGTGTTATCTGATGAAAGTACATGATCTAAATAGCTTAAGTTGGAAAACATAATTTTAGCTTTCATCGGGAGCCTTGCAAGTTCAGCTCTACAGGCATCATTTGACGACTTACAATGTACTCCTAATATTTCCTTTATAAATATGATGTGCAGTTTTTCAAAAGGATCAGAATCTTTAAAAGGTGAAAGCAGACCCCATACTTCACTACAGTACACAAATATTGGAGATACAAGTGTATCAAACAGTTTTTCGAAAAATTTACATGAATTGTTTAAGCCAACAATTTTTTGATTTTGAAAAATGCGTTTCTTGCTTTTTCCATAAGAGTAGCAATAGCCAAGTTGAAATTTATATTATGTTTCAAAACTACACCTAAATAACAATAATGATTAACAGTTCTAATGATGGCTTCATTGTATGTAAACCCATCTATAACAGATTTACCATTTAAATTAAATATAATAACTTAAGATTTATCAGTGCTAATCTGTAACTTCCAAGATGTACAGTATTCGTGTCATACAATCATTACAGAGTTCAATTTTTCTACCGGTTAAAATCGTAAAAATGGCGGTTTTTGGACTTACCAATTGGTATCTGAGGTTATTTAAAATTTATAAATAATTTATAAATAATAAAATTATTTAATTTATTAATTGATTATTTCTGGTATCAAGATCATAAATGATCCATTTAACATCACGGTACCCAAGTTGCGACCTTTTCTCTGTTTGTTTTGTGTTACATTAAGAAATGTCTATCAAACATTTGAAGTTCAGTATATAATTACAGTTGTTATAGACCTGGAGAAAAGTTACTCAGACAGAGTATGTTGCTCCTAATCATATAATAAAGTGGAGTCATCCTTATTAAAGTTTCATGGACGTCATCATGACTTGGTTGACAGGTATGAAAAAACCGTTTTCCGAATGAAAATGGACCTGTTCCATTGACATGGGCAGCATGGCGGTTGTCCTGCAGGAAGCAGAGACTGTTTACTCTTCCGGAGCACCCGAGTCTACCCCCGTTTTTTTGGTGGGGTCCATGTTGTTCATATGTTTTTAGTTTTTAATTGTAGTGGCTAGTGCATGTATTGGTTTGGTCTTCGTTGTTCTCCGGAGTTAGTCAGTTGTTTCGGTTTTTCCCTCCTTCGAATATCCCTTTGGTATTTCTTGACTTTACTTCATATGTAGTATTCATTTTTAAACCCCTTTCTCTCATGTTTTGTGTGCACAGTAATGTTAAAAACGAAAGCGAATTGAAAAGGGAACAAAAATCGTGACCAGTTTCCGTGATAAGTGTGTTATTATCAAATTTGTAATTTTAGAAGAAAAAAAAATGCTGATAATATGTTACATTTTAGATAATTTATTTCTGGGTTTTCAAAAATGTATTGAGAATCACTGACGTTGCTGTGCGGCATCATCTTAGTGAAATTTACAAATAGTTTTTATCCGTAGTGCGTAAATAGTAAGCAAACGGACTTCTGTCGAATTGCCTATATACGCAGAATCAAATGGAAATTTTTAAGATGAATATTTCTGTTCTATTCAAAGTATAGTGAATGCATTGGTTGCATTTGGGTTCTGTAATAGGCTAGGGTTTTCCCAGGTTAAAAGAATAAATTTCAGGTCATGGATTCTTTATTCCTTTACAGAGTGTATTTTTATATAATATCCAGAAATCAGAAAAAAATGCCCTAAAACAACAATAAACCAGACATTGGTGCCATCATAAACGATGTCACTCCCGCACTGCGCATTGTCAGAAAACAATTAACAGTGAAAATTTAACAATTTCACTATTTCAGTCTGAAAATTGGAACCCTGAATCAAATTTCAAAATTGAGAACCTTATTGCACATCTATACAATAATGAAGAACAATATTATCAACAAATGAAACCACTGAAACAAACTAGATGCACAGAGGGCTGAGCCTGCATGAAAGCCATTTTTATTGATGTATCTCAAAGAGAGAAGTCAGTTCTCCCTATCCCTTTTAGGAACTAAATTTTTCTTCGTCAAGGTCCTTCTACTTACAGGTCAGCATATTCTAAAATTTGACAGTTCCCCAGAAGATCTTTGCATGTATTTCTCATAGGGTCTTATGTTTTCCTCTGCTGAAGGCCATTTTAAATTAGAGATCGGCAGCACCAGAGTAACAAAACTTGATGAGCACATTAAGAGAACGTTCAGTCTATGTTTGCTTTCAAGCAATTGTGCGGTTCTGCAGATTTTTGGTATATGTCATAGACGCTTTCTGTCAAGTTTGGCTCTATTTGGCCAATCAATTTAAGAGAATTTTTTTTCCAAATCAACCAATCAGAAACAAGAATTGCCCATGGCATCCATGTTTGTTTTCTGACCTGTGTCGCTCACCTGGTTTACAAATAGTCCAAACAGTCTCATTTAAAGACTAGACTGTCTATTTTGCCCTTTGAAGATGAAATGATAAATCTTTGTAGAAGATCATTTGTACCAATTAACAAAGCTTTGGATTTGTTCAATTTGGAAACAAAAATTGCCAAGGCAATGTTTAAGGCGTATCAAGAAGATTTGAGGATACTTTGTGGAGGACTTCACAGCAATCATTTGTACCAAGTTACAAATAATTTGCACTTATAGTTTCAGGACAGAAGATTTTTAAAGTTTCAGTGAATCAGTAACAAGACTTGCCCATGGCAGCCATGAATTTTGCCAGATCAAGCCAAAAAGAGGGATCTTGGTAGAAGATCTAAAAAAAAATCATTTGCCCTTGTAGTTTCAGAGGAGATGATTTTTCAAATTACAGCCAATCAGAAACAAGAACTATTCATGCGACCATGTTTTTCGACCAATCAAGATAAAATGAGGAACATTTGTAGAGGACTTCATTAACATCATTTGTAGCGAGTTACAAATCAGTTGCCCTTGTGGTGTCAGAGGAGATGATTTTTAAAGTTTCAACCAATCAGAAACAAGAATTGCCCATGTTTTTTGCCGGATCAAGTCGAAATGGCGAATCTTTACAGAAGACCTCACATACATCATTTTTATCAGCTTACAATTCATTTGCACTTGTAATTTTAGAGATGATTTTTAAAATTTCAGCCAATAAGAAAAAGAATTGCCCATTGCAGCCATGGTTTTAGCTAGATGAAGTTGAAATGAGGAATCTTTGTAGAGGACCTCACAAACATCATTTGTATCTAGTTACAAATGATTTGGACTTGTAGTTTCAGAGGAGATGATTTTTCAAATTTCAGCTAATCAGAAATAGGAATTGCCCATGACAGCCATGTTTTTTCCGGATCAAGTTGAAATGAGGAATCTTTGTAGAAGACCTCACAAACATCAATTGTATCAAGTTACAAATCATTTGCACTTGTAGTTTCAGAGGAGATGATTTTTCAAATTTCAGCCAATCAGAAACAAGAATTGGTCATGGCGGCCATGTTTTTCGTCCGATTAATACGAAATGAGGAAATTTTGTACAGGACCTCACAAACATCATTTGTATTAACTTTCAAATCATTTGTGCTTGTAGTTTCAGAGGAGAGGATTTTTTTAAAGTTTCAGCCAATTAGAAACAAGAATTGCCAATGGCGGCCATGTTTTTCGTCCAATCAAAATGAAATGAGGAATTTCATAGAGGACCTTTAGTACATCATTCCTGCAAAGTTTTGTTCCAATTGGACCAGTTGTTTCAGAGGAGATGATCAAAATCTGAAATGAGCTATTAAATTTGCTAAAACTAAATGAAAAATTAAAGAGGAGTTCAAGGCACAAGTTTAAATCCACTATTTTCGAAATACAACCCCTTTGGGCCTCAAGTTGTCAAAATCAAAATTCTAAAACCTCATTGCGCATCTACATACAGTATGTGACAAAATGGTATAGAAATTAAAAGCAAAAAAATGAAAAATTAATAAGGAGTTTAGTTTAAATTTCCAGTTTTCAAAATTCGACCCCTGTGGGCCCGAATTTTTGAAAATCTAAATTCTAAAATCTTATTGCGCATCTACATATAGTATGCGACAATATTGTATAGAAATTAAATGCATGACATGAAAAATTAATGAAGAATTTAGGTCACAAGCTTAACGATGATCGCTGTTCTAATAGGAAATAAATAGGGTTTGAAATAGGTGTTTTAGTTTGAGAGAACATATGAATAGTAAACAAATAAGCAAGAAAAAATATAGGTTCATGTGCTCATTTTAGAGCTATAAGGCCTTGAAAATTTGCAGGAAATGGGTTTTCTCTGGATTTTTCATTGTCTTTGCATTGACAACTTCAGTCTCTCAAAAATATATGAAAAAATAAAAAGGATTCCATAAAATTTTGTCAAATACCATTTTAAGGTATATATGATTGAATTATAAAAGAAAAAGTGAGGGTATATGGGCAAAAATCTGACAAAAAGACCAAAACATGACCAGCGAGCATCCTTAAAAGAACAACAAACAGCTATCTCAACACTTATTTCTATCAGGAAGATTTCATGATTGTAAATCAAAATTCTAAAACCTTATTGCACATCTACATACAGTATGTGACAATACTGTATAGAAATTAAAAGCATAAAATGAGAAATGAATGAGGAGTTTAGGCCACAAGTTTAAATTTCCAATTTTTGGAATTCGATTCCAGTGGGCCCCAATTTTAAAAAATCAAAATTCTAAAACCTTATTGCGCATGTACATAATCTACACAATTCTGGACATAGCACCCCGTACCTGTATGGAGGCGTTCAGGTTACATTCGCCTACACGTAATATTTTTCTTCGCCCTAAAGTATACACCAAAGAACGTAATGCTCCCATTTCAAATACATCAGAAACAAAATTACAGTCAGTCATTATAATGTATTCCACAATGTTGTTTAAGGTGGTACCCAACACTACAGAGAGATAACTTTTAAAAATCACCAGAGCGTTTTAATCAAATTTAACAAGGAAAGAGAAATTAAGCTTCTCTACGATCAAAATTGATGTTTGCCAAACTGCTATATATTCAATGAAATTATTCCCGTGAAATGTGAAATTCTATTTACTAAAAAAAAAAAAAAATCAATATTTATGTCATAGTAAATATTTCCTAAATATTTTATGAAAATTAAACGAGCCACATTTATTTTAGTCAAGGTAAGGTTTGCGGTCACAGGGAGATAACTCGAATGGAAAAGTTACATAAAGTTCTGATCACTTGAGCGTTTAATCCGGCGAATTTTTACACAACATTGAAAAAGCGCGTTGCGTACAATTGTCGTCTGACAAAATGACAAAACACATCGTAGCAGTGAATCGAATCACATGTTTAACTATTAAAAATCAAAACGTTGCTCTATTGCTAGGAATGCATTCGGGAACTATATCAATGTCAATTTAAGAAAATGTTTTTTGCTAGAAACAGTTGAAAGTCTACACAACTGCCGAAGCGTGTATCTATGTGTTGAATATTGATAAACGTTGATTTGGGAGAATATTTTTTGAAACGACCAAGTCTCATGTTTATGGACGACTTCATCATTGCCGATGCTTTGAATTATTAGATATTTCTGTAACTGATCGTCTTTAACATGGCCAGAATTTATGAGGATACAGTGAATAAATCATTATTACATGTACAAGTATTTGAGTCGCAACTTGCTACAAGATTCAAGCAACGAACTCATGGAGGTGATAAATCCTGATCTTTCCACGAATTGAAAATCTAACCTTTAACAGTTCAAGAAGAGATTTTGAATAGCTACGTGTATTTTTACTTCATTAGTTTAATAAAAATGTCCATTGATTTTCTGGTCTTCATCTACTTTAGCGCCCACTCTTGTACTGTAGAGCTATGATTAGGTAATATTCATAGCACCACGATGCAAGTTAAACAGATCCAACACAATATTTGCTTAGTACTTTGTTTTACTACACTCAAATTTAAACTTGATCTAGATACTATCAAAACAAGTCTCATATGAATTTCATCAAAATCCGCAAATGAATTGGGCTTGAGAACGCTTACAATTGGGACGAATGGACAGACGGACGGACGCCCGGCATTTCTATGTCCCCGCATTGCGTTCCGGCAGGGGACAAAGATTGTACCCTGAAAACAGCTTTCAGTGATTGATTTTCTTACAAAACGCGAAAAATACTTTATTTATGTGTTTAAGTGGGGTTAATATAGCATCCGTTTCCATCGAAACGAGATCGGGGACATGTGAATTTTATTATTTTATACATTTTGTTACGTCATAGATAATAGTCAAACTTTGTAAAACTAAACTTCAACCAATAAGGAGACGTGTTTTACATCTGATAATAAATTATTCTTATGTTCTTTTTTTAACCGAACATAAAGCACTTCTTTTCTATACTGGGCTAAATGATACAAGACAATTTCCATTGGTATGGCGAGTTAGCATTGTCCAGTCATAGAATTTAATATTTGAAATAATATATACAATATTTCAAGTGCTATAAAATGTCAGAAAAAATAGTCCAAGAAATCCAATCACACTTTCATTAACATCTCCAAAAAACCAGTCCTTCTCGTATTACTGCATTTAACATCTGCAATCTACAAAATAATGATAAATACTATAGACAGGAAAAATGATATGTGCCAGGAGGCATCTGTTGGGCTCTGTGGAAGATAGAATATTTGAATGTTTTGATGGTTTCTATTATCAACATCTGAGTTATGCACAGTGTGATGATTAAATATCATGAAATGTCGCTTTAAGACATATTACAATTATGGTTTTGTCTGTGTCTGTTCAAACATGATAACATGTACATGTATGCAATCATCCGACGCGTTTTCGGTCACTGCCTTTTTTTTATTAAAAAAAAATTCAACTGAAACTTCATGATTTTGAAGAGCAAATTACGAGCAAATGCAAACTCTCCAATGAGTTCTATTCCCGCCTTTGGTAACTGTCCTGGGTAGAAACTACGCGTCCGTAACACTGAACACTGCTCTACAGATTTAACCATGTAACGAAAAGAAATTTATATGAACGCAGCAAGTTAAATAAAAAAAGGCTGTACGAAAATAAAAATACACATACACACCATTGCAGTATAATGTGGGTTTTGTTTTGATTATTTTTTTTCGAAGTTTTTTTATCTCATATTAATGGCAGAACACCCATTTTATCTTTAAAATGTTTTCTTCTATGAAAAACGGAAAATTCTAAATTTAGGAAGTCAGTTACAAATGGAATCAGCATTTTCAGAAACGCAGCAGAATAATTGCCCAAAAATGTTCTTCAACATCAGAAGCTAATGAATATATTTTAAATCCGTAGACTAGTAAAACTATTGGTACGCGCTATAGATACTTTCGGCTCAAGTTGTACGTACATGTACATCTAGTTAAGACTTTATCCGAAAACTGCCGAAGTCCAAACTGCATAAAAACTCGTAAATGATCATAAGTGTGATTTTTTATTCAATATAGGATACTTCTGATATCATTTGTGATGGGAATGCATCAAACTCATCTAGGCCCAGGCGCGGACGACCGTCGTATGTTGATACCGAAACACAGAAACGAGATTGCAGACGACAAACCGCACGTGAATGCAGGTTGATAAGGGGAGACGAAATGCACCAAAATTGGTGTATCAAAGAATTTCATTCAGCATGTTTGCTATTGTCTCAGTTTTCAACATTTCCAGCCATGAACACACTTTAAATGAGTGATAGATCTTTTCTTGCATTGTCTCGTGTAATCGAGTATTTTTTTTTATTTCCAAAGTCGTGTCGTGTATTTCTTCATCAAGTCTTTTCATTTTGATAATGTAGCAATGCAGTATAGGCAGATATATATAACCTGGCGCGGATCAAAGATTTTAACTGATTTAAAATTTTGGTATATTTTATGGAAATTTTTTAGCGATTTTTGTGGATATCCATAAACAAACAACACATATCTCCAATACAAATAATTGCGTTAAAATTTGTCGCATTTAAAATAATTTTCAATGTTCAAAAATAAATTTGTACAAATCTGAAAATAAAAACAAAACAAAAACTAAACCTTTATTTCCAGATTTGTACAAATTCATCGCTAAACATAAAAAAATATTTTAAATGTTTAAATTTTAAATGATTCAAACGATTTTTTCAGCCTATCAATCGGTACGAACATAATATAAATAATCTCCTAAACATCAGTGTTTACATTCAACTTTAAAATATATATGTGGGTGACTAGAAATATTTTATATTTTAGTTATTTTATGTAAAATTGTATTTAAGGGGTGGGGTAGGGGGACTCGGATGAAATTTGAAACCCCGAGACTCCTATGAGCCTGCATCGCTCACCTGATATTTCGGTTTGTTCATTGCTAAAAGAATTGAAATTAACGTCGATGTCATGTTTGATTTCATTCAATTTAGTTATTTTCAAGGAGGAGCCGTTTGTATGTAAGTCCCATACATGTAAGGTCCTGTGTTAAACTAAATCTTCCGCTAACGCCATCATGGATGACAGATCCGCACCTAAGTAACAATACTTTGTAAGCGTCTCATATGGAACATTCATGGTCTGTTTGGTTTCAATCAGTTCGGTGATTCTCTAGAAGACGATTTTGTATATATTTTCCGTGGCCGGGTTTCTATGTTAAACTAAGTCCCCCACTGGCGGCCATCTTGGATGACGGATGGGCAGCAATTAAAGTAACAACACTTGGTCAGCACCTCATAAGGAACATTCATGCCAGTTATGGTTTCAATCAATTCAGTGGTCCTCTAGAAGAAGATTTTTGTATTATTTCCCATAGGGTTCTGTGTTAAACTACGCCCTCCACTGGCATCCATGTTGGATGGAGGATCTTCACCAAGATAACAAAACTCGGTCAGCACCTTGTAAGGAACTTTTGTGTCATATTTCGTTTCAATCCATTCAGGAATTTTCTAGAATGTAAAATGTGAACGAACGGATGGGCGCACAGACGGACGACGGACACAAAGTGATGACAATAACTCACCTGAGGTAATCATGAGCTAATAGAAAAAGGCAGAACCAGGAGTGTGAAAATGTGTATTATCTATATGAACATCTGTATTTGACATGTTAGAATAGACTATATTATTGACCATTTGATGTTTTTTAAATGTAAATACTTAATAAAATTTTTACGTCACTGTTTAAAATATGTCCACCATATACAGGAAGTCACTCAAAGGTTTGAAATTTTATTGAAAATGCCTTGTGGCGGAGGTCCCCTTTCTTTTCTCAAGTCTTTTTCGTTTTCGGAAGTCCAATTCTTCTATTTAAAACATTTAGAAGAATTGGATTTTCGGAAACGAAACAGACTTGAAAAAAGAAAAGGAAAGTCTCAATCTATAAAGCAAAAGTACCCGTACCAAAACCCATGGAAAGAGAATAGGAACATGATGGTAACAGTTCCGATGACAGTGGTGATTTCATAACTGAGGAACTTGGTGGGACAGAGACTTCTGAAAGTGATGATGGTGACAATCAAATTATCATATCCAAAGGAACAAGAGACTCACAAACCACCGTCCCTACAAACAGAGCTCTTTATTGACGTTGTTCATTAAGTCAAGGGCAATCTTCATTAAATTAAAACACAAAATAGGAGTTTGAGCTATATGTTTAGCATTGATTAGCGGTTGACCATTAAAAGATACTTATCTTAACAAAGTATGTTTCAAATTTTAACAAGATATATTGAGCCCATCGAAGTCGACACGTTTTTTAATTTACCCGAAAATTGCTAATTTTGTGATTTTTCGTGCATATTTGATTTTTTACTGAAAAAGCGACTTAACTCCAGAACAACATCTGACTTCAATAAGGTTACAGTATAGACATGTTATAGGAGACTAAGGAAATGTCAGTCTAGTGAGTTTTTCTAGCAAAATCTAACTTTGATCACAGATACAAAGAACTTGGCAATATTTTGTAACAATTTTTCACCATTTTAGTAACGATGATTTAAGTTTTTTAAAATAATTATGAATATTTACACTGGAAACAATAAGAAAAGTGTTTTCACGTGCTTATTAATAAAATTTCATTTTTTAAGTAGAAAGGCTACTTTATATCACAAATTTTATCTTGTCTGGTTTCATTATAATGTTTTTATCAGAATAGAATAAGGCTTTTATATGGGCCGATGTCACATGAAACATATAACACATGTTGCCGTCATATTTTTTCTTACCATTCCGAATATAAAATATAAAATAAAGGCGAAAGGATTGTTATTGAGTGAAATTGAATCAATTCGACCATGACAGAAATTGGCAGCTTTTAAAAAAGATCACTGCTTCGTATTTTTTTTCTCTCGAAAAGTAAGCATTTGGGATGGTTTAATAAGAATGTTTATAATAAAAATTTCAAGTCTTCCATGCCAAATTCTGATAAAAAATCAAACAACACAAGAAACTTTTGAAGCTACTGAAATGCATGGTATAGAAGACGATTAAATGGAATGTTCAGGAGATAAATCTGATCCGAATGTTTAGCTTTTAGGTCCTGAGGAATATGTTAATGAGTGACCTATGAACTTGCATTATTTTACCATTTAAAACATGTAGTAATGAAATAAATTCGTTCAATGAGATATGCCTGGTAAAATATCCCTACATTAGACTATTGTAATGCACTTCTCTACTTAAGGATGCTCGCTGGTCATGTTTTTTGTCTTTTTGTCAGATTTTCGGAATCCTCGGGTTTTATCCATTTCTAAAGCATGGAAATATTTCGCCCATGAACTCCAACTTTTTCTTTTATAATTCAATCAATATACCTTTAAATGGTATTTGACAAAATTTAATGAAATCCTTTTTATTTTTTGATACATTTTTGATATACTGAACTTGTCAATGCAAAGACAATGAAAAATTCAGAGAAAACCAATTTCCTGCAAATTTTCAAGGCCTTATAGCTCTAAAATGTGCACATGAACCTATATTTTTTTCATTGCTTATTTGTTTACAATTCGTCAAAATTCGGTATGGACAAAGATCTGAACCTGCGCAAAAAAACTCATTCGAAAAAGACATAAACATTGCACGTCACAATTTAAAAACCAATCACTGACCTGCGCAAACTCTCTCCACGACGTCAAATAAGACGGACCAATCGCTTCTGAAGAGTAAATACTTTGTATATATATATTCTTTGTACTTTTTTTGTTACTTGTTTATTTTATTTTGCTTTCTCTAGTCATGTTCATAAATATGTGAGCTTTCTGATAATAAAATAATCTTTAATCTTTAATCTTTAGTAATACATAATGCCCCAACTGATGTGCGCAAATGAAGGAAATTCCCATTCAAAGTATAAATAAATGAAATCAAGTTTTACTATTTCTTTTAATCAAGTAAGAAGTTCAGCTGGCAAATTCAATCAATCAAATGATCAATACTTACAAATCGCGATATAAATATAAAAACGAATTATTATCGTGCCAAAAATGCTGCAAAGCACCGCCTTGGTGGTATATTCAAATGTGGGTGGTGGTCATCAGTTCGTTTTTGCACGAGATTTTCTGTTTGTTTTGGAGAGCAATAACAATTACCATAAAAGGCTTGTTGTGTACCCGCGCTTTTACTACCCACGCTTTTGTCAAGATGTGGTTACTCACCTGTCAAATATTTTACTACGTACGAGAAGAAAATAGTAAACAGCTCGTGCTATAAGTTACGACAAACAAAACATGTTAATCTAAACCCAAGTTTTAAACATACGACTTAATGCTTGCTCAGTTTAAACGTGTTTTGTGCACATTATATTTAGACATGTTTGAAATTTGAATACATGTATATGATGAAAAAATGATAGATAGACTTATGTTTATGCATTTAAAGTTAGAAGTTGAAAGAAAGGTTCAGGAAAAAATATTTGTGGAATACATTAAAAAAAAACACGTATATTGTCTTGTTTGGTTGAATATAAAATTTTATTCACATAGTTTGTAGAAAGATAAGGAACAATACCCGAAATAAGTTTTGGAAATGGTAAGAAATTTTTAAATAATCAAAATATCAAATATTTCTCTTGATTACCCTCGGTGCTCCTATCAATTTCACTGATGACGTAAATTTTTATATTTTTGCACCCTACTACGAAGCGAATTCTTTCTTTATGTTACAATTATTTTTTGATAAAGCATTTTTTTTTATAATATCGATCATTTATTTTGTTTACTATCGTACACGTTTCATTGTTTACTATTTCTAAATCCATTCATTGAGCTGGGAGGTGTGCATCTTAAACATGATTTGATTGGATGTTCGTACAAGTTCTGCGTGACGTGGTCAATTGCTGTCTCTCGTGTGTGAGTGGTTGTTTCATCGTGACATATGCAATTTCCAAGGTGGTGTTTGCGCAGGTCAGTTTACTCGCCCATGCATTGTCCATACTGAATTTTGACGGCATGTACTTATCATATGTTCTCTCAAACTAAAACACCTATTTCAAATCCTATTAGACCAGCGATCATCCTTAAAATATTTGATATTCAGGTACATAATCTATAGTTCATCTGCCCAAAAATTTGTAAAAAATGATATGTCCCTAAAAATCAATTATTGCTCCTATAGGTAAATATTATTATAAATAATGTTTTGCAATATAAACAGTTTTCACTCAGCTATAGTACAAATTAATCTATCAATAGTTTGCGAAAACAAATATAGAACGCATTAGATCAGTAAAATGACCTTGAGAAATATATTTGGTTTAGTTATGCGTATTATGGGACGGAAGGCGGTTGTTTGTGTAGACATGTGGAACGTGACTGATTACAGCCTGGAATTTTGTTTATCTGCACACTGGTAAATGTTTGTCTTTTAATTCAAAACGTAAACAATGCAAAATTGGAATTATTGTGAATTTTTTTTTTTTATATTTTGCTTAGTTAATTAACAATTTGTAAAGACGGAAGTCAGAGTTTTGAAATGGAATACAAAAAAAATTCAGACAAACTACGTTATCTTAAAAGGTATACTTACACTTCTTTTGTGAATTTCTTTATCCTCATAGAGGTTAAGAACACGGGAGCCCGACTTCTGAAAATTTATTTCTTTTTTACTTTCTTTTTTTGTTATCTTATTTCATGAGTATTTTTAATAAATATTCACTGTAACAACGAATATTATGCATTTATTATCAACATGCTATACACTATCCATCTAGGATTTTTTAGTATACGGACGTGGATAGTGTATAGCACATTGATAATAAACGCATAATTTGCGTTGTTATAGTAAATATTTATTAAAAAGTATTAATGAAATAAGACAACAAAAAAAATAAAATAAAAAAGAAATAAATATCCAGAAGTCGGGCCCCTGTGGCTAAGAAACGTCCAATTAGATTTGGAGGTAAGTGGATAGAAGGGCCAAAAGAATTTTCCGTGGACATACCTTTTTTGTTGTCTACAAAATGAAGAGAAATCATTACTTTTTGTCACCAAATTGTTTAAAGACGAAAATAAAAACGATGCTCAAATTAATTAATATATTTTTAAGATTTTGCACTACATGTTAACTGTTTAGAAAGACATTAGTTGACAAAAAAGTTCAAGCAAAAGATGGCTATATGAATTATTGTTTAAAGTCCAGTGGCACCCATTAAATAATGCATATCAGGACGAGAACATGTGTTGAAAATAAAATCGTTTTTGTACTACACCGACACGCTTAATCGGATTTTTAACGTGCCAGCTCACGAGGTATCAGTCCGCAGGAAGACATATCACCCAACCCGAACACATTATACTGACCCGAGCCTACCAGTCCTTTGTTCCTACGTCTAAATGCCGCGTGCTTGGCGGAGAGGAGCAAATCAGTTTTAATGTCTTTGGCTTGACCAGGCCGGAGATCGAAATCGCGACGTTCCGCACTCGGTCCTGCCTCGTGCACGCTACCACGAGCCTACGGGGCGGTTAAAATTGTTCGATATCTAAAGAAAAAAAAACAAGATTTTTACTGCACATAGTCTACTATGACGTTATTCCACCCCCCTTTTTTATGGAAAAGGGATTTTTCATATGCATGCATACATGTTATTTACTGTTGCAAAAATCACCAAAAAGAGCATCTGTATTTGAAATGTTAGAATAGGTTATATTATGAACCATTTGATGCTTTATAAATGTAAGTAATTAGAAAATATGTCCACCATATACTGGAAGTTTGAAATTTCGTTGCCTTCCTCCCAAACATTGTGACATAAAGAGTGTTATTTGTGGGGATGGTGGTTTGTGAGTATTGATTTTTTCGATATGATAATTTGATTCCATAATAAATTTTGGAAGTATCTGTCCCACCAAGTTCCTGAATGATGAAATCAACCCTATAATCAGAACTGTTGCCATCATTTTCCAATTCACTTTCAATATTTCATGGGTTTAGGTACAGTTACTTGTTTTATATGCTGGTACTTTCCGTTTCTTTTCTCAAATTTTCTTATCGTTTCCGAAAGTCCAAGGCTTCTAAATATTTTACGCATAGTAACTCCTCCACAAAATATGGTTCACAAAAGATATAGAAGATGAGAAAATGGAATGTCCAAGAGATGAGTCTGATCCATTTGATTCTGTAACTGTTAAACTTTTAGGTTTCAGAGATCTTTTAACTTGATTTTATCCGTTACATACATATACACATCACCGTACACAGGGGATATTTGAAAGGGGGGGGGGGGGGCGTATAATAAAACTTTCGCCAATCGGAGCGAGGTGAAAAATTTTTTGGACCTTTTTTTTTGCTAAAAAACATAAAATAATTGTGAAATGCACTAATTTAAGGGTTCCTGACCTGGAGCATGTATATTTTATATGTGTTTAATTAGTGAATATGATAAATTGCCATATTCAATACAATATAAGCAGATTACGATATTTTTTTTTCTTTTTTGAAAAGGGGGGGGGGGGCGTACGCCCATTACGCCCTCACCCGGATCGGCCCCTGGTACATATGTGATAAGGAAATACATTCGTTCAAAGAATTGAGCCTGGTAAAATTTCCCTACATAAGACTTTCAATGCACTTCTCCACTAAAAATATTGGTTATTAAGGTACATCATCTATTTTACATGAGCAAAAAAATGTGATCCCCCCTTTAATACAAAACATTTGGAACCCCTTTTTCCATTTTTGGGAAAACATTTGACCCTCCCCCTCTTTGTTCTAAAAACAGTCAACACGTCGAAAACATGAAAATCCGCACGTGTTGATGTATGCAACACCTTTCACCTTTAATTTGTTTTAAATTCATTTCTTGTCGTTAATTTACTTTTATCAAAGAGAAGCATATATTCTGTAAATGTAAATATTGCGGATATTTACATTCAATATAAAATAGGCAATTGATGTGTTTATGGTCTGGATCGAGGTCAACATTTTGACCTTGAATTCTTAACTTAGAAATTTATTTTTCATCAGATAAAAATATCAACCAATCAAAATTTCGATATGACAAGAAAATAAGTTGTTTGCGCGAGAAGGCAAATTAGTTTCAAAATGAAACTTGAATGTTGACGACGTGTATTTTATTCGCAAATGTTGGACTTGAGGTGTAACAGTTGGAAAAGACAAAGAAAGGTAAGAGATAAGCAGTTAATTGAAATTAGACAACAAAAAATAATCTTAATAAATATTTTTCATGGCTGTATAATCAAAGAGGGTCCTTTTTGTATGAGGCAAAAATCCTGTTCGCCGACCGTAGCGACGCGAACAAATTGATGTTTAATCCTCGATTCTATCCATTTCCTGACATCTTTTTGCTTGTTTAGTAATACAAATTTTTTATGATTTAATTTAAATTTCTTTTTTTCTACTGAATCAGGAAATAAGATGTATTTCGGAATCCACATACCCTACATTGCCCTAGAAATACAAAAAACTTATTCACAATAAGTCTTAAAAGCAGTTTGCATTTGTAAAAGAAAGGATACGGGGTATGCGTTAATGAGACAACATCAGAATAAAATAGAACACGACAAAAATGCCGTTAACTAGGAGTCGCCGACGTGTAGCCTTCAATCATGAGCAAAAGACAATTCCACATAACAAGTACTAAGACGAAAAACAGCCTCACTCGTAGAAATTACACAAACCATCCTTCGGCGTCAAGATTAGTAGTTAACCATAACGGATACCAATTTGCACGTTTCAACAATAATGTATAAATTATAAATTAGCAGGGCTCATGATCGAAATCATGAAAATCCCAAACAATAAGCTAAAACCTTGTAGAGAAAATTCAAGTTTCAAAATGACCGAAAAATATGAAGTCAAAAACCAAATACACGTAGGACTTATGCATGGATAAATGTGAAATATGAGAGTTTGAAACTGTGTGAGGAATTAAGATTTGTCCATAAAAAAATTGTCAAATTTTACGATGGCCAGAGGCATCATAACGCCTTAAAATGTTTTCCCGGTTCAAATCCAGATTTCGGTGAGCATGAAGCAAGCATTGCTAATCCACACAAACGTAAGCTCATCATTGTTGATTTACCCAGGTCTTAAGTCTGTGCAAAGCCGAAAATGCTCGTTCGCAACATACAGACGTTACTCTGAAGAAAAAGCAACAAATTAAAAAATAGTATGAATATTCGGATATATATTCGGGGGAAAGGGGCGGGGGGGAATGGGGGGGGGGGGGGGGGTTCGGGGGGTTTGGAGGGGGTGCTCCCATTGTGGGAATTTAAAAAAAGATTTGGTTTGTCTATTTGGTAAAATAATTAAAAAATGTATTAAATTAAGGTCCACGTTTTGTAAATTCCGGATGGGCTGTATATAATAAACCCGTTTTAGCTTCTGACTTTCGTTTAGAGGCCGTTTTAAGCCAGTTTATAAGAGATTGATAGATAGATAGAGTGCTGTCGATGACAAAATAACAAAAAATACATTGCATCAATGACTAGAATGAAAATGTGAGAAAATGATGCTGGATTCCGTGATCGATAGTCTGTTTGGTGTCCAATTGTCTTAGAAGTCAGTTATGTCTTTCATCGCAACGCTTTCTGTAGACTTCAAACGGTAACCATGCACCTTTATCGTAGATATCAAATAAGCGACATATTAAGCGGATATCATATTTATATTTTTTAAACAAAATCTCTTTTTTATTTATTTTTATTTTTGTTGTCAAATTCGGCATGAGGCATTTGCCTCATTTGCCTATATGTAGTAGTTGCGGCACTGTTTTTCATAAAGTAATATGCTGTTGGCGTGGCCAATGATGCGAGCAGAGCAATAGCCCTTTCCAGAAACTCATTTCCGTTATCACGATTCTGACTCTTAAATTATAATTTGAAGCAAATTATTTCCCTTACTTTACGTACATGTAATTCAGTTTCCGGCGAAGGAAACTTTTTCTAGCCTTAGTATATAGCACAATATGGCCATATTCGCTTTAACAAATAAATTCACTTCGGATTGCGTAATGGCTTCCCCCATTAAACAAAGATTTTTCTAAATGACCCATATGCTCCCACTAACGCTCGCTACGCTCGCTATTAACTCAGAATCGCCAGAGAATCGAAATAATTGAAAACAAAGGTATATATTTTATTTCTACCTGGGGATTCGTCCTTTTCAATTTTAAACAATGCCAAAAAATGCAAACAGTTTGATTTACCTATAGCTGCATTTGAGCTGGGCCCTGACAAATTGTATTATACAATTAAGGCCTTCAGAAGAAGGTAATAATTATGGATATCACCGCCTTCCGAAGGACATAACGTTATTATTATACTGAACTAAACTCCTGGACAAATATCACTTATTACCCTCTCGTCGATTCTCGCGAGAGAGTTATTTTGCTCTCATTGATTATCGCGTGAATCGACGAGAGCAAAATAATAGTTAATTCCCGCTGGCAGAGAAAAACTGGAGTTATTTTATTTGCACGCTAAAAACAACATAGTTAGTTTACCAGTAGTTGCTATAGTAAAGTATAATAATATTAATTATTAATTTAATATTTAAATCAGTCCTCAATCCTTGATTATAGAAATTTTAATCAGGATTTCATACCATTAAAACTCAATTTTGCGTGCCCCTCCTATTAAAAGTTAATTTCGAAACAACAGTAACGGTACGATCAAACACAAGATACAACCAATGTACTGTTTTCTAATGCCATGGCTCATTTTCATTTTTTCAAATTCCATGTAAATAATTTCTATGGATTCTTTTTTAAATATTAAAACAAATTTCAGGACAACTGTTGCAGACAAGTTTTATCATTTTGTGAATCAACACGGATGTCTCGTAAAGCGGGCGAATCTGAAGCACATGCCGTTAAAGGAAAAGTGGAGCGCAGCAGAATCAGCGCCCGTGAGTGTAGAGAGAGAAAGAAAATACGTTACCAATACTTACAAGATCTAGTTAGCTGTAAGGAACGAGCCATCTACAAACTTAGGAAAGAGATTGATACAGCAAGTATTTTTACTTGAAAGTTTAGTTTTTAGACAAAATATATTGTAAATATAATGCCTCATCAATCCAAGACTGATGGTATGTGAACATCATGCCCTATTATAACCTTCATTGTTCTTATTTGGTCTCCTGGTAGTGTGCTCGCCTCGAGTTCCGAATGTCGCGTGTTCGAACCCAGGCTGGGTCAAACCAAAGACAGTGAAATTTGTATTTGCTGTTTCTCCGCCAAGCAGGCGGCATCTAGGAGTAAGAGCAAAGGACTGATCGTCTCGGAGTCAGTATGATGTGTCCGAGCGGGGTGATATTTCTTCCTGCGGACAGTTACCTCGTTAGCTAGCACGTTAAAACTTCGGCTCAGTATGTCGGTCTTGTACAAAGCAGGTGTCATATTCATAGCATTTCAACATGTTCTCGTCCTGATATATATGGTTGCCACTGGACGTTAAATAATAATTCATTCATCCATCCATCTTACTTCAACCTTAAAACTACAGGAGGTTATTTGAAAATGTAATATAATCTGAGAATTTGACAATACAGGCAGAAAAATAGCCTTGAAAGTCTAGACTTGTGATGTTGGTAGAGTTTATTAATTATAGCGATTCTTGTAACACGCGTTTTCACTTTTATCTACATGGCTAATCGCGGTTGAATAAAAGATGGAAATAAAATATAACTTTTATACTTTAAAAAGTTGGTAGAAAAAGTCGTTCTTTCTAAGAAAGCATAATATTGAATTGTTGCCCTCTAATGTAGCAACTTAAACCTTGTTGCAGCCATGGTCGTCCACATTGCATCTTGTATTGGAATTTTAAACGCAATATATGACACTGAGTTACTCAGATGGTAAATTGAAAAAAAATGAAAAATAGCTCCACCTGGCATTAGCTGAATTTACTACTTACATGAAATGATACATGCTTACAAAAAAATATATATATATAATCACCTCTTTTACACCAGCCCTTACGGTACATGTAAAACAAGCTTCGACACAAGCATCGCTTTGACACTAGAGAGTTTTACAGAGCAACTCAGTTCCAGATGACAATCATATATAATTACGAAAGAAATATCTGCAAAATACCAAACCGAGTTCCGAAGTTAAATTTTATTGGTCGATATCGAGATTTACCATAAAAAAGTTTGTATTAACACATGCATTTTACTGTTTTCCGTTTCCGGTCTAGAAATGCCAGATTAAGAAATGCGAATTATATTTTATGTTACTACTACTGATAATGATTTTTTCTTGTTTTAGTGGAGAAATATTTGCCATGAGTATGATGAAGGGTCCGTTTCAGAATGTCTACACAGATTACTGAATATGGATTTGAATTATACAACGAAAATAAAATGTCAACCTTTGTCAAAAGAGGTGTCGAATCATCTATTTAAATCAAAAGCTGGATGTTATACAAACATTATGAAAAAGGATGAAGGGTTACCAACAGAGAAACATAAATCTGCTAGCACAAATAACTGCATGCCATATAAATCAAAACTATTCTCATTATTAACAAGAGGACCATTATCAACTCCCGAAGCTAAACATTTGTTTCAAAATACTACAACCAAACCCAATGAAGTTAACAAGGTTTCGGATAAGGCCACTTGTAATACAGATAATTTGAACTCAAATTTACTTTGTATGGATACTAATTCTACAGCATGTTCCTATATCAGTAATATTAAATTTATTGCAAATACTGATTTGATGGATTTTGATGAGGATTCCGGTTTCTCAGAAGTCATGAATGATAAAGATAGTGAATCCAACACACCCATAGTTGACTGGATCTTACAGAACGAAGACATGTTGCAAGAGATTGTAGAACATCCGCCGCCTTCAAATTCTGAAGAAGCGGTGTCGTTAAACGGTTCCCCAGAGGAAATTCCCGATGACGCTTTTGGAAGTAGTGGTAAAACTTTGGAAGATTATCTTAATTATTTAATTGATATTTCTGATGAAAATGTGGATTTGTCAAATACAGCTGGCACGAGTGAGGGACCATTTGATAGCACAAGTTTCGTGCAACAAAAGGGGGATGATTCTGAACCAAGTCGGAATATTGCAGTTTTGTCTGTGGATAATACTCATAATAGACAGGTTTCAAATGGAATACGATGTCTGAAAGATACAAATTCATTATTTCACAAAGAGGCAACCAAAGATTCATTAATGGGTGAAATGTCACACCCATCATTTACCGCGGGGCTAGATTCCAATTTGACTTCCGCTTCCATTGGTCTTAATCGCTCGGTAAGTTTGGCGGGAAGTCCTCCAATAAAGAAATCTTTTCATGAGAAATGTCGATCAAAAAGTGAAGATTTTTCAGAAGTCCATGACATAAATGCACACGAAAAATTTCCATGTTTATCGTTTCTTTTAACAACGGATGATGCATGATAAATTATGTTTTTAACACTAATGTATACCGTCTTTAAGATGATAAAATGTTCTAGTCAGTAGTCATATAACTTGTACTTTATTGAACATCAAATGAAAATGTCGAAAGTATATTCTAGACTGCAATTTTATATATACATGTATTAATTTATACGGTGGGATTGTGTCATTTCTTACTTTTTTTTAAAGAACCAGTCTTTCGGTTTTCGGAGAGGGTGAGGCAAGGAAATGACCCAGTCAACACATCCATTAGCCATTTCCCCCATATTTTGAGCCTGACCATTTGGAGTCATTATATTTGTTCAAATTCCTCCCTGGTCTCCCCCTTTCCCATAAAAAATCAAACCTTTATTCTTTTCTTACCAAATCTCAAAATATAAGAGGGGATTATAGAGTTGTTAAAATAGTTGAAATCCTGCCCTTAAACGACATTGGAAATCCTGTATGTTGTTTTATTGTGTGGTGCTTTCAGCAGAAAAATGCCAAGAACATCATGCACTATGAGCTATCCGACTAAATAAATTATCATATTCCACGATTTATATACAATCTTCAAACAGAATTTAGTTATGTGTATATAAAGTTTGAAATTTCATTTCTCAATCAAGTTGGAAATTCCATTTTTTTTCAGTACAAATAATTTAAATCTGTGCGTTTCTTAATTTTTAAATCATTCTTTTGACCTAGAACTGATCTAATTGGTACATGTATTGAATAAAACCAAAAACGAAAACAACCATGGATTCCATTACCTAATGAGATACATGTAGTTTTGAAGGTAAGAAAAAAATATTTATATAATTTAAAGTTTGTTTTGGCAGTACCAAAATAAAATGTAGCTGGAATAAATGATAGAAACATTCAAACTGAGTTTTACAAACAACACAGGGGCGATAATGTTCACTCGTTGTTGCTAAAGATTCAGTTTTTATTATCTCCCTTGATCAGGGGCAGGTAACTCACTAACAATTCTCACTTTATCACATAACTGGAACTATAATCAGTATTATTATGATTTTCATTTATTCTGAAATATTAGAGAAGACTAAGCATTCCAGAATGCAGCTGATAACGGGTTTGTCTGTCCAATGGAATACGTTTTTTGATTTACTCCTTATTTTATATTTTATTTGCTTGTACCAAAGTCCAGTATGATTTTTTGTTGATATTATACTTTATTCTTGTTTTACATCATTATAGAATATATGAACAGTTTTAATTCATAATTTAAATAATTTATGTAATATATATTATATATATGCAAAAATTGTGTAATATTTGTATCACACTTCAAAAACCCGGTGTTCACCTTTTTGGTCACACTGTTGTTAATTCTTATACGCAAACATTTATGCAATTATTTTATATATGCAATAGGCGCTGTTGTACCTTTTAATAAAATGAATTGTCAAATATGTTCTTTTTGTTGTCTTTCTGTTTTGAAGCCGAATCTAACACTGCTAAAATTTGTTCTTTTTCTGCCCAGTCCGGTGAATCAGATTACAGTCTGATGCTTCTCCTTCCCCTTAACATGTTGCTCTAAATCTGTCAATACTTCCAATATTTCGTTAGGGAGCAACCATTTGATTTTTAGGGGAGGACTAGGATCAATTTTGAAATAAAAAGGCAGGATATTGACAGGATCACTTTAGGTGTGAAAAAAAATGCTGGACCTCTGTCAATCAGGAAAGTTTTTGGTTTAAATGAAAGTAAAACTTCAGGCCGAATAAAAAAATCCAGGACCAATATTTCCAGATCCTACCCCCTCAATAAAAAAATTTGGTTGCAACCTAAAGGGAGTAAACATGCAAATAAAGAATTATTATTGTAACAGGCTTAAACAATGTTCCCATATCAAACTTTACCGAAACATTCCAAAAATACTCTAGTTTCGTTCTGCACTGCTTCTAAAAGTCAATCACCAAAAATAATTCCTTCAAATTCCTGAATCCCATACATATACCCAGAAAATATATAAAATCTCACATAAATATAACACTAGTTCTAGTAAAACTAGCGAATTTGGGAGAAAAAAAAGTACTAACGACCATAGTTTAAAATCTTTATAATTACTTTATTTGCATGAAAAAAACCCTGTTGGGCAGAGTTCGCGAAAACCTCAAATTTTCTGTCAGTCATAGGACTGACAAAATGCAAAATTCTGCCGGTCCCACAAAAAAAATTGGTGGTCCTACAATTTTTGAAACTTTTAACAACAAAAGATGATCAGGCCATATTCATTATTAACTGGAACATCAACAGCAAACCTGAAAATAAACTGAAAAGTAAAAAAAAATGTTTTATTTGTATAGAATTTTATTCTTCTGTGGCAAATTTGGTGATACTAAAAAACAGCTATGTTTTCGGAAATTAGAAAAACTTATGGAAAATTAGGGTTTTTGTTGTTATGGGATCGTTGTTGACTTCCAGTAGATTGATTTGTGTAATGAATGGAACGTAAAACAAGACGAAATTAAAGCCCATACTTTCAGAGTTGTTACTTCATTTGTTTTTCATGAATTCATTATCAATATTAATGAAAATTGCCATTTTAAATCCATAAACAACAACGGTGACAAACTTCAAACAACCCGCCATGTTTTGATATGTGGGCAACATGTGGTCGTAATCTGGATTCGGAACGGAACCTAATGTGAATATTTATTTGATTTGTTTCTTTCATCTTCATATAAGATCAATGTCAATTCAATTTATAGGTTAAAGAAAAGGAATTGTGAATTCAATGAAGTAGAATATGTTTAATTTTGTAATATTAATTTAAATTTCATACTCGTGTCTAACACGAAATTGGAAGCGTAGTTATACCGAACTTTATTTTGTTGTTACTATCTTACAAAATATCGATTGAATTTGTTAAAAATTTTGTATTTGTAACATTTATTTTCATGTTTTGGGTGAATAAACTTGTTTGTTTTGAGGAATGGAAGACTCGATGATGACAAAAACTAATTAAGTTAATGAATAATTTTGAAAATTCCGACTTGACAAATTAGAGATTTTTCCACGAAATTCGGCTTACGAGCAGTCGGACATCGGGCCGGCACAAGACACTCAAATGCCGGACCTTATGAAATTTTGGCGGACAGGACCGACGATTTTCGCGAACTCTGGTTGGGTTAGGCAATACACATATACACATATTACACGATAAACAACACAAATTAAATGGAATGCAACATATCTTACACTATACATTTATTGACTTTGAACTAAGTTTCTATTTGAATTTATCAACCCGACAAAATGGTAATGTTCACCGAGCCGTAGGGTGGATAAATCGATACAACCTAGTTCAAAGCCAATAAGTGTTTTATTACATGATTATGGCATAGAAAAAATAAAGAATTAACGGTGTAATTTTCTTCAACAGTTTTCAATGAATGTAAACTTTAGTAAAGTCTCCATTCTATTTTTAGATCATATTAGGTTGCTATCAAATTCCGCGTCACCTACTACTTTTAGTGAATTCCCCATTCTATCAAATTCCGCGTAACCTACCAATTTTAATTTTAGATCATAACTATGAATTTGGAATTTTTTTATGAATGTTAGGTCAGTTGCTATGGCGGAAACTCACAACCTCTTATGCTATTTTCGGCCAATCAGGATCAAGAACAAATACCACCATGTAATAATAACATATATAGAACTATGTTTTTGGCCAATGACAACCCCATTCTCGCGTTTTTAATGATCGCTTTATAAAGTAACAAACATTGGGCAAAACTTCTGTGTCAGGATTAAGACTAATTTTCAATTTTTCAAACTGAGGAAACTTAGTTTTCATCAAATCGATAAAAGGAGAACGGAAACTATCATTAGTTTTACAATAAAAGAAAAAGTGATATTCATCGTACAGAATTTTACAAAATTTACACACCCGAGTTAGGAATGATTACGAGCTGCATGAAACAGTGACTGATTGCCGTCATCATTATCAAACTTTTACAAGAAAAGCTATAAATAGAATATTATATAACAATTATGCTTGTCCGTTTCGTATTTTTTTTTTTACAAAAATATGTATTATTTGATACAAACATTTTATAATTAATGTAATGTATATATAAACAGCTTTCAGCTTCTGAAAAATAATGCTATCATTTATTTTCAAAAACACAAATGTAGAGTTATTTAAATCAGCAAAATAACCTTGAGAAACAAAATTGTCCTAGTTTTGGGTCGGAGCTCGAGGTCTGTTGTTTGTGTACATATTTGTAGTGGTCAGGCCCCCGTTTCCGACAAAAAATCGTATGACTAAGATTTTCTTAACAGTTCTTCTTGTAGAAATGATAACATGAAAGAATATTTAATTCTATATAACTCGAAATTAAAAAAATTATAAGAACTATCTTGACAATTCGATCAGTAGCGCACCCCCCCCCCCCTCCCCCTTGCATTTAGTAATTTGATTATCCAACAAAAATCAACTTGTAATGTCAGCCTTCATCTTAAGGAGAATACGTTTGTGTTTATGTGTGTTCATGTTTGACCTCTGCATGCTCTGCAACGAAATATTAAATACATGTCTATTTATTTTTGTAGGAGAACTTTCCAGTATGTTGAGAATATTTGCAACATGGAAATGAGTTAAACAGAATTTGTCTTGGGGTACAGCTGGCGGAAAAGGTACTCAGTGTATCGATCAGAACACGATGGGTAAGTACCGAGAATATCAGAGTCGAAATTAAATTAAAATAAAACCAACATATTTACGCATTTTTTAAAAATATTTTCAAAAAATGAATCCTGACGCATCCTAAATGATGTTTTGGAATGGAAAATATTTTAATCAGTTTAAAGCCATATTTTTGGACTATGATACAGGGTGAGTTCCAGAGCGTCTCAAAATGCTACTGAACATGTTTTTGAATTATACGTCGAAAACAAAGTGTCAACCTTTGTCAAAAGGGACGTACTTTGAGTCGTCTCTTTAAATCAAAAGCTAAATGTTATACAGACGTGACACAAACACTTGTATGGTTACCGGCAGAAAAACAGCAGTCTTCTAGCACAAATAACCAGCCATGTAAATAAAAACTATTTTTATTATTAACAGGAGAAGCATTATAAAAAGAAACGAAGTAAATTGTCAGTCATCATCTAAACATAACGATGTTATTTGGAGTTTGTCAGCTGGAACAATGACATAATTGTCATGAAGGTAAGGACAGTGTTTTTCCAACTTGGGGATCGTTTAAAAAGGCTGTCAGACGTTGAACTCATGGACGTTCTAAGGTGTCGAAATCAAGCAAGAATTAATGACTTTATCGACCTGATCTAATCCGAAAGTGTCTCCCTTCTCTCTCTTCGCATATTTTCTGGCATAGACCTCAACTGCATCCATCAGTATATTGATGTTGTTTCCAGTTGACAAGCTGGGGTCCACGACATTTGTGGTTGAAATAGTAGTTGCAATTGGTCTGCTATAGGTATAACATACGTGTATAAGTGGAACTGATTGGTCCTTAAAATAATGTGGAAATTATTGCGATGTTTTTATTATGGCGAAAATTGCGATCGGTTTCGGATCGCAATATTAAAAACTCGCATTTTTAATGCATATTTTCATGTCCGATTTATTCTAGATGTGTCACCCTTTGTTTAAATTTACACACGTATGTTTCTGGTCATTGACTGCCGATATCCGGAAACAGGTTAATTGGCAGATACTTAGCTGTATAGTTATTGTTTGGACAGCTATTATATATAAATGACATTTTAAATTCTGATATTTTTAAAACCATTAATTAAAACAATTTCATTAATAAAACTTCAATCTTCAATTTTTACCCGATCTCCGAATGAAATAATAAAGCTTTTTCGATTTCACGCGGTCAGCGATCGCAATAATTAAACCTCGCGATTTTGCCTGGAGTAGAGGAATCGCAATTATAAGTAGACGCGAAAATTTCCGAATTTACAGTATTGCAAAGGTTGATGGCATCTATGCCTTTGTTAGCAAAATTAATCTGCAGGAACGAACGACGTTCTTGTTACCAGAATTGCTGACAGGCCTAAATAATCAATGTTGGCAATACAGCACAATGGCAATTATTTCATATTTAACAGAGGTATGGTCAGTAGCAGGTGTATCCAAGCAAGTTTTATAAAAGGAATGTAATTTTGAATGAGGTAAGGAGTAAAGTTCAGTGCGATTGTGATGAATACCGAGAGGTTTGTTCATGTATTGAAGAATGCCATATATGGAAATGTCATGCAAGTTGGCGGGGGGTCTAGTTTCTATGACCATGACCATGGACGACGCTGGCTTCCATAAAGAATATTCATCATATTCAGAGAACTGCATCCGGGGCTGGACAAAGTACCTACATTTTTATGTTATCGTTGCAACCATAGGGTTATTGCGGTTTCTAGCTCTCTGATCCAGTAATCTTCTCGTTGTAATCGGTATGGTGTAGAATACGTAAAACACCCAAAATAAGTTTTGTCAAATATTTCTCTTGGTTATCTTCTGTGCCCCTGTCTAATCATTGATGACAGACATGACAGAAAAACACGGAGAGTCACTGACAGAAAAACAGAAACTGCTAGCACAATTAACCAGCCATGTAAATAAAAACTATTTTCAATATTAACATGAGAAGCATTATATAAAAAGAGACATTTAGTAAAGTTTCAGTCATCATTTTAAGGACAGTGCTGTTTTGTCTTCATGTTTGACTGCTGCGATAAAATATAAAACACATGACTATTTATTTTTTAGCGGAAATTTCCAGTTTGTTGAGAATTGTGCGACATGGAAATAATTCTAACAGAAAAAAGTACTCAATTTTTTAGAACACGAACGATAAGGAAGCAACCATTTGATTTTTATTGGGGGATAGGGTCAAATGTTTGATCCTGCCTATTTTTTTTCGTCGAAATGTTGGTCCTGGATTTATTTTGGCCGCTTTTGCGGCTTTAATTTTTATTTTCATTTAAACCAAAAAATTTCCTGATTGACACAGGTCCTGCATTTTTTATTCACACCTAAAGTGATCCTGGCTTTTTTGTAAAAATCTTATAAAATGCTTGTTATTATTTAATGGTTTTTGAGAAATAAAACCTTTCAATGATAAAGCTATGTAAAATCAAGCGATCATATTTTTCCCGCCAAATTTTCAATTGCTTAATTATATCTCGAAAACAAGCACACGGACCTATAATTTTTTTTCTGCTCTTTTTAGTTACTTTATTAATCCACTATCAATATTAACGAGTATTATGAAAAGCTTATTATTTTGAAACTGAACAGCGAACATTCGACGCCCCCCCCCCCCCCCAATAAAATTTTGACCCAGTTTTCCGTGAAGGTCAAATTTATGCTTACACTTCGAAAACAACTCCACCGTGTCATATATTAAATGTTAGTATATCTAAATTGGGACATTTAAGTTATTACATAGTTATTGTCACTAAACAGACGAATGTACTTTAATTTATGTAAACACATTTAAAATCAATCGCGTTGTTTTGTTGTTGTGGCGTCTTTAAAGGGGGTCAATATTTTTACCTTGAACATTGGGATCGATTTGTTTGTCTATTTTTCCAGAGATTAAAATATCCACCAATCAGAAGGGCGAAATGGCAAGAAAAATAAATTTGTTTACAAGAGCGGTAAACTCGGTTCTTCATTCACAAATGTTTGACTTGAAGTGTAACAGAGTTTGAAAAGTAAGGTAAGAAATAATGATATTTTAGAAACAATAATTCATATTTATTCACTAAAATAAATCACGATTTTTTTTAACTCATTGACATTGGATATGCACTGTATTATAAAACGTGATGAAAAGACCAGAATGAAAACAAATATAAATCATTTGCACAATAGATTTACAATTCTACTCAAAGCTATGGATATAGATAAATTACTTTTCTTCAATCCTAATTTTGATTAAAGAAAATTAATTCTTTTCAAGATCATATCTATATGCATACGTTGTTCGGACAGACAGCGACAGTAATGTTTAATATTTTCAAAGAATGTTAAGCACCAGGGATGGATCCAGGATTTTTGAAAGGGTGCATGGGCGTCGTAAAATTTAGAATTGAAAAATTTAACGCCGAACGGAGCAAGCCTAATTTTTTTGACGAATTCATGCAAAAAAATCATATATGTCGAAAAAATAAATGTTTTTGCCGGGGGGGGGGGGGGGGGGGGGGGGGGGTTCGCCCTCTAGGCCCCCTCTGGATCTGCCAACGTTTGCCTTACAATGATGATCAATAGTAATGGTCAGGGTGCAACCAAAGAATACCAATGTAGGCTTTTCTTCTGTTCTCAGAATAACAAAAACATTCGAATCATACACAATTAATACATAACTAATCGCTTATTTTTTTTGTAAAGCCATGGTTCAACTTTATTTACTTTACCATTACTTGGCATTGATTTTTTCAGAACAACTGTTGCAGGCTAGTTCTATCATTTTTATGAAAGGCGACGCAGATGTCTCGAAAGTCTGACAAATCCGAAGTGCATAGGGTTAAATATGTTGAAAGGAGAGTTGAGCGCAGCAGAATCAGCGCCCGTGAGTGTAGAGAGAGAAAGAAAATACGTTACCAATACTTAGAAGATCTTGTTTGTTGTAAGGAACGAGCCATCATCAAACTTAGGAAAGAAATTGATACAGTAAGTATTATTATTCTTTATTTTAAAATTAAAAATTAAAAGCAAATTCAAAAATATACTATGATTGTAAATTTAATTAAATGCGTCTCACCAAAAGTGATTTTATGTGAATCTCATGCGTTGGATGTATTTTAACTCGTATAGCTGAAACGGTACAGCCACGAGAGGACATTTGCCTTGTAACATAGGTCTACAAGAATGAAATAGCTAAAATTGAAAGGCATGAGGCATGATTTATTGCCAGAAATATTTGTGTTAATTCACCTCAAGGATTGTATACAACTGAATAGATCGTTGCAGAAAAATTCGAGAACTTTTTTCAAACAGTACTGAACATCAAATTGTAATCCTTACATCGTTCTGATTTATACTCTTCAAAAAAAGAAACGCATAGACAAAATATGTATGATTGAGATTTAATTTTTCTCTGTTTATGTCTATTTTAAGCAAAGGTGTTTTATGAGGCAATAACTCAATGCTAAATGATTTCAAATCAAGTGCAAAAAATTTGTTACTACTGATTATGGCGTCATTTTCAATTTTACCCTTATTTGTCCCTGTTCACTGACATGAACGTCGAAACATTAAAACCAACAGTCTCATTTGAAAGAAAAGATATGGAACAACTCACCCAGCTGTATAAAGTAAAAATTTTCTTTTTCTGGAAAGTTTCCACAAAGAAACACCGATTTCGTGTTTTTTCGAACGGACAATTGAAGGGCAAATGGTCCAGATTATCATGTAAATTGGTTCATTTCCGTTGTTTTTTTAAGTTTACGAATTATGGTGAACATAATCAAGGCCATTAATAAAGTTTTCTTTTTCATATTTTGGGTGATTTTTGTCAATTTCGTTATTTTTCGAAAATTTCGTGAAATGACGCCATAATCAGTAGTAACAAATTTTTTGCACTTGATTTGAAATCATTTAGCATTGAGTTATTGCCTCATAAAGCACCTGTGCTTAAAATAGACATAAACAGAGAAAAATTAAATCTCAATCATACATATTTTGTCTATGCGTTTCTTTTTTTGAAGAGTATATATACATGATATAAGTAAAAAGCTTATAAATGATACAATAAATGACAGAAAGCAATTCGGTACCGAAATAATGTTAGTCTAGCTATGCGAAAAAAAACAAATAAAAACCATGTTCACACATAGAACTTCACGTTTTCTACTGTGTCAGTAAAATTAATTCTACGGTAGGCTTTTGCTTGACATCTTCAAAGGTAAAATTTGATTCTACGCAGCAGAATGAAGTCTGAAATTATTAATTTTTGGTTCCAGTGGAGGAATATATGCCAGGAGTATGATAAAGGGTCAATATCAGAACGTCTTTACAGGCTAGTTAATATGGGTTTGAATGATAAGATGAAAATACAAAGCACCTCAAATGAACACTTTAAAGTGAAAGTCGGATGCAGTAAAGAATATAGTAAAACACAAAGACATGCTGGACCGTCACTGAAAGAGGAACAGAAGTCTACAAGCACAAATAACCAGACATGTAAATCAAAACTATTCTCATTACTGACACGAGGACCATTATCAATTCCCGAAGCTACACATTTGTTTGAAAATAATACGAATTCACATAGTCAAGTACATGTATATCTAGATTCGGATCATTCCAACCAACGTTCAGTAAATTTAAACACAAATAATTTACCTAGTCTAGATGTTAATTCAACTAATGATACTGTTAAACCTATTGAATATACTGATATAAAGAATTTTAATGATGATTCGGGTTTTTCTGAATTCATGGAAGTTGAAGATAACGAATCTAACGAATCCATAGTTGATTGGATGTTACAGAACGAAGATATGCTGAAAGAGATCGTTGAACCGGTTTCGTTAAACAGTTCCCCGGAGGAAATTCCTAGCGACACTTTTAGAAGTAGTAGGAACACTATGGAAAATTACCTTAATTATTTAATTGATACTTCTGTTAAAAATGTGGATTTGTCAAATTCAACCAGTATAAGTAAGGGGCCATTCGATAGATCAAGTATTTTGATAAAACAGAAGGATGATGTAGGCAGTTTTGATTCTGAACCATGTGCAAATATTGGAGATTTGTCGTTTGAAAATGATAAAAATAGACATGCCTCAAATGGCGTACAATGTCTCAAAAATACAAATTCAATATTTGACAAAGGAGAAACCAAAACATCATTCATAGGATTAAATTATAATCTATCACCTGCTGCTGATCTAGATTCCAATTCTACGTCTGCTTCTTCTGGTCTATTTCGTTCGACAAGTTTTGGGGGCAGTCCTCAAGTAAACATACCTTTTCGGGAAAAACGTCGGTCAAAAAGTGAAGAACTCACAGATGTTAGTGACAGAAACGCGCAAGAAAAATTTCCATTTTTATCTTTTCTTTTAATGACTGAGGATGCATGATAGAGCATCTGGTAAAGTGCTAGTTTATATATACATGTAGTATACAGTTTTTTTAAGATAATATTGTTCAAGTCATTTTTTTGCTAGCTGTTCTCTTAATTTCACGTATTACAGATATGAAAGTGTCATCGTTGTCTATATTTTTATACATTGTTTGCGTCAATAGTTTTTGATATCTAAATGTTGCTGTGGAAGAAATGGGCAAAGAAAAGGGTGCCGTTGAGTAGTGGTTTGGGCATCGGACTACGAAGCCAAAGGTCCCGTGTTAAAGGAGAGCAACATCCTTAGCACGTTAAAGACTCCTCTTTAGATGTCGAAAAAGAGTAGGCTAAAATGCCGCTACAGAGGCCGCTCTCGTACCCGCCAAGTGGAGAGGGATTAGTATCAGTTGGAAAAACGTGTTTCCCAATCCACTATAAATAAATAAGTTTAAACTAAATGTTCGGATAGCTGCATCCTTGTTTTCCATAACACATCCAAGCCGATCCACAAGGAGCTATGTAAAAAATAAATAAATAAAAAATAAAATATAACCTTTATAGTGATATAAACTATTATATAGATAAAAGGGAGCATTCCAGAGGGCAGCTTATGACGCTTTATGTATTTCTCATTTTTTGTACCAAAGTCTAATGTGTATTTATGCAGACATTAAATATTTATTATTCTCATACATCATTTTACAATGTATGATATGTTTTGTTATAATGTATAGAAATGTGTTGCCATAAAATCCAAACTTTGTATACATTATATTAACATTTCCAAAACTAACTGTTCACCTTTTTGATCAGTTTTGTTGTTAAAGCATGCTATCATCAGTCGGACCGCCAAGTCAATAATGGCGTCGTTTTTATTTACAGAGTCACGTGACTTTTCATTTGAAAATGGGTCATTTTTAGTAACGTCAATCACCTGTCGGTATTTTTGGCCATACATGACGTATGGTTTCAGTTGGGTCTAGGGGACGGTATTAAACGGTTTCTGAGAATATTTTCTTTTCATATTACTTAAAAATAGATATTTTTAGGGTGCTTTTCGTACAAAATTTTACAATCAAAGTTGGCAATGTTGCCGACGATTTCGTCACCTTTGGTCAGAAAAAGGACAATTTCTTCATAGTCAGTTCTCGGGACGGGGATTTTTAAATCGGAAAAGGTGTGCTGTTACTTTTCTGACGAACAGTTCAAATATTTCTCCGCAAAACCGAGTGAAACGCAATTCGAGCGAGCTTTTTCTGTGAAAATTACGTGATAAAGGGGGATAATCAGCGTTGACGTTGTCAATAAAATGTAAACAAAGAAGGTATGGCGGTAAAGATCGATAAAAAAAGGAAATATAAATAAGTTTCACACTTGGTTGTCAAATGATATAATAAATATGTGTCAATAAACATTAAACAAACCATATTTAAGAATAAATAATGTACCAGGGGAAAAAGGGGGGGGGGGGGGGGGGGGGGGTCAGGCAGGTGCTTCCACTTACTTCTATCATTTTCTTGTGGAGGGATTCAGGGTCTTTCTGTTGAATGGTAGAATGTGCACAAATGAATTTAAAATTATTTTCCATATAAATTAACAACTGAAAGCCTGGGTAGTAGCTGAAGTACTGCTATAGGTCTATTTTAGTAATGACAAATGTTGGTTTTTTCAAAAACAGGACTGAAGAATTTTTTCTCACTTTAATTTTGAAAAAAAATTACTTGCTCCAATTTTTATTTGAATGGTTTGTGCATTTTGCAATGTGGAAGCTATTAAATAATGGATTTTTGTCTTTATCAGGACCTAAATTGTGAGTTTTTGGTTAAAAAGTAACAAATTACCCAAAAAAAGCATTGGAAAAAAAGAAAATTTTATTAAAATTAAAATTACCTTTATCCATTACTCAATTGTGAAAAACTGTAAGGATCTGACATGGACAGATTTATTTTTGCCAGCAAATCACATGAATCATGCATATTCTTTTCAACAAAAGGAAATTTTACATTTGTACATTAAGTTCTCAGTCTTGTTTTTCATGAATTAATATTTATTGTATTGATTAAGAATAATTATTATTGCTTTTTTGTGTATTTGACCTATTTCACCTCCTGTAGTGCCAAAATTGGTAAAACAAAAATATACATGTGATTTTATAGAACAATTTCTCATGCTTATTATTGAAATTTGCTGACTTTCCACGTAAAAAAGTAAAAATCTGGACATGAACATGAATTAAAAATCATGAAATAATAAAATAAAATCATTTATATAAGAAAAACTGTAATATGGAAGATACTGGGTTTTAGATTAAAGGCAAAGCACAAAAATTAGAAAATTTCAACAGAATTTAAGTTAATAGGTCTATTAACATGATTAATGCTCTATACATGTACATAGCATGGTGAAATTCATGTGAATGTAATGAATATTCTTTGAATAAGAGAACACAACCAAAATATAATAAAACTATTACTTGATTGAATCATAGACTATTCTAACTAAATAGTCCAGATGACACAAGAGGGTAGAAAAATTTAAATAATAAAGGAAAAGAAATTAGATAACCTTACTTACAAGTGGTTGTAGATATTACAAAAAATTAAGAAATTATACACATAAGAGACATATGAAAATCATACAATATTTTCCATCCAAAGTATAACAAATACACATAAAATATATATTTTGATATACAATTTATTTACTAATAGTTTTCCTGTACATTGCCAATGAAAATAAATGAAAATAAATAAAACTGGTGGCTCATAGGAGTACTTATGCCTAAAGACTAAAAGTGTTCTAATACTATTTATTCAAATATTGTCAGTGAATGTTTTTTCTTTAATTTTTAATCTTATTTTTAAAAAAAATCATCTCATCATGCATTTTTTTTCTGTCCATAATATAACCTATTAGATGAACCTGAGTAAAATTTAAAAAAAAAACGTGTATAATCAACCAAAAAATGGGAAGGGGACTTTCCAGGTGACTGATCTTTGAAAATAGACACTCCTCTACAATTTTATGCAGAAAATTGAATATCCAACGTAAAAAATACTTCAAACGTGTCATTTTGTGAAAACAAGAAAAAACACACTTCATTTCTTCGCATATTTTGATACCCCTGGATATTGCGTAAGAACTATGTAACGGAGTCTCGGGACAGCCTTTTTATCTTGCAAATGAAAGACCTGATACTATATCTATTTGCAAAACAAAACATTATAGGCTCCTCCCAGTGAAACGGTAAACGAGCGAGATCTGTTCATTGGCTAAAAAGTGGCAACGCGTGTCGCCGGCCATTTTGAGGTGCACAAAAATACTCACTTTTGATGTCTCATACGTTCATAATTTTCAGTGTCAGGAGAATCCAATAAGCCTGGGTGTTAACGAAATAATTTTTACACATATTTCCATCCATGTTATTTGAAAGTCAAAAACTAGCACAACGATATTTACACATTTCACACACGTCATGTCAATCAAAAATTCGAGGCGGGACTAAAAGCGCCATCTAGTGTAAAAAATTCTGAAATTATCTCCACCTGTTTCTCTGTAAATAGAATGCACTAGCGTAACGGTCAAAATGGCACTTGGCGGTCCGACTGTCATTATGCAATTGTTATGCCATTATATTTTTATGCAATACACGCTTCTGTACCTTTTTTTAAAATAAATACATCCTTTAGTATCTTTCTTATTGCCCGCCCAAAAAAATGACTAGTGACAGCCCAAGGTTGCGAATTTGATATTTGGCAATTGGCATTTGACAATTAGTGATCATGGCAATTGAGTCAGTATTTGACAATTAGTGATCAGCAGACGGCAATTGGCTATGTACCTTTAGGGCTTCCTTACCTTCTTCTATGAAGATGAATCTAATCTACAATGTCCCCAATACCTAAGCAACTGATTTCTCGCTGAAAAACTCCAGAATTATGTACCTTTCAAATAACAATTTGGTATATCCCAAAAGTCTACCAATGGTTCAAACATTTGGCAACATTACTTGAACGTATTCTACAACGTCACGTTTGTTTGTGGTGACGTCAATCTTTACGCAAAAATCAACAAATTTCACACAAAAACAAAATGGAATTGTGTTCTTGTAAACTATTTGAGGCATTTCAGCAATAATAGAGACAATAATAAATTACGGCTATTGGAAACAATAGTTGGAGTAATAATTTTTTTATTTCATTTGAATGAAATATTTGAGATATCATTTTTTATTTCATTTGAATGAAATATTTGAGATAATATTCATGAAAAACGCTTTGGCACCGGAAGACAATGGTAAACACCTAATAGGTTTGTTGTGGCAAGAACAATTTACTATACTCACCTTTGAAGCATTTTACATTGTACACCAGTCAACTGGATTTTTATATGGACAAGACAAAAATGAACATGACCGACGTAGCCGAAGTTAATAGCGACCGTTGCCATTAAAATGCTTGTGTTGTATAGCACGTATTTTTACTGTCCATGCTTTTAGATACTCACCATTGAAGTACTTTAGGGACAGCAGTCGAAATGATGACAGAAAAAAGCTCGTTGAAAAGTGGTTCTCCAAGCAACAACCAGAGAATCCCGAGAAACAAAATGTTTCTCAATTTACCTTAGTTGACCCACTGAATCGATACGAGTGGGCTGAAGAATGAACTGCGCCCACCCCCCCCCCCACCCCAGGAGAAAAAAGATCTGTTTCGTTTATATATATATATTTTGGTTTTCGCTTGATAAAAAGTAAATTACATATTGTATGATAAAGGAAAATCATTTCCGAGACGAGTACAGGCGGCAGTTACTCTGAAATCGAACAGGTAATGGTAAAATTTTGAGTCGAAGCGGGGGTTCCTTCTTTGTATTTTGAGCGGTTGCTGCTTATCTTTAGGGATTTTTCAGTGAAGGTCAGCAGGGCCTAGAAACAAAGGTTAATACAACAAGACAATTGTAACACGAAATGCTGTTACACATAGATAAAATGGTCAAAATTCAATTTGCTTCTTTCAGCTTAAAATCCATACCGGTATCATAGGAGGGGCATTGTGAGAAAAAAAGGGGTCCGGAATTCAAGAGTCTGTGCTCGGCACGCGGATGGACATGTTGCAGGTATTTCTTATTCGATAATAATTTTTGAGTACACTTGTGTCGTCTGCTCTCATCAATCACTGATTAAGCAGGAGTTGCAACTTGGGGTTTTTTACCGCCTGAGTAATAAATTTTACTGAAGTCCTAAAAATGGAATTATTTCAATATCAATACAAGACAAAAAAATATTGAATACAAAAATGATATGTAAAACAGAAAACCAAAACGAATCGTATATCATGGCTCCGTGTTGTGGCGGGATGAAAATTTCAGGGATCAAACTTGCGACGCCCTATCGACATCATTTACGAGGATAACCAGTCAGGAAAAAAAAAAAATCCATGTTAAGGGAGAGAAACACCCTTAGCTCTTGAAAAACTCCCCTGGTACGTGAGATATCGAAAAAAAAAAGAGTAGGCTAAAATGCCGCTACAATGTTTTTAATACTTTTGCTCGGAAATGATCTTTTACGCCGCTACTACGAAAAAGATAACCAAATAACTCGTTACCTCTTAAACTAGTTACATTTCTGTTCTGTTACACGCAATACGACATACATGTATTTATAAAGATATTTCATTTCTTGTTTCATTCATACAAATAATCTTTTTTTTATTCCATGACACAGCACTATTAATATAACAGGTAAATAAGTTATTTATATTCAACCTGAATATGCATACCACAGTTAAACAAGCTGTTATTGAAAGTAACATTCTATAAATAACTTTATGCAGCTGAAAACAATTTACCTGTTGTGAATGAGCATTGTAAACTTACAATAATATTCCAGCCCATAAACACAACAGTCAATAAGTCCTTGATCAACTTATACATGTTTATGTATTGTCCTTGAAATAAACAGAGATGCGGAAATCTGTTGTTTACATATACGTGTGGAACGTGAGGAGCTTTAGCTGTGGTATTTTGTTTATTTACTAATTCAAATTAAGGATTTAATAATAAATATAAACAAAACGCTTGAGGTATCGTGCGATTCACGTTCATCACGTATATAATTAAAAAAAAATCTCGTACTCATAGAATAAATCAATTTTCAAGTATTAAGGTTAAAAATAAATGATTTTAGAGGAGAAAGAATACTTAAAATGTATTAGACGTGGGAAAAATCGCGGGCGAAAGGTTGCAAGGGATCGATAAACATTCTAGGATCTGAGACCCCAAACCCCTTTCCCCTCCACTAAAACCTTAACAAACGCTTACTCCTTTTTAAAAATCTTTATAACAATGCATGTATAACGAAACTTGGAAGAAAATACATCGGAAATTTATTCTGTATATGAATGAACAGGAAAACTTGTGAAACAACGAACATGAAATCTATTTCTAATAGTACTGTACCGAAAAATTTCACCGTGATTATTGTTTAAAGCTTTAAATCATTTCACAAATCGTTTTGAAGAAATTCAGTTGAAGTGGTTTTGAATTTCGAAAATTTCCATAAAAAAATATTTTATATTCATTTTTATACATACAAACTATTTGTCTTAGAAACAGGAAAGATAACACCACAAAGGATGTCAAAAGGACACCGGTACACAACAGTGATACATGACTGTGATATTCTGGGAAAAAACCATACCATGCTGTACTCCCGAAATCTGGTCAACTGGCATATAACAATTTAGAAACAGAGGGTAAGTTTAATTGTCGTTTTTGTGCAGTAACCATTAGGTTTGAAATATAGCAGATATATACTTGTTTTTCAAGGTGTATCTGAATTTTTAAGCTATCACTTTCATGATAATTATAAAACGTTATTTAGTATTGGAATTCCTCGGTCCTGTAAAGCCATTTTTAGCATTGCCCTTTAAATCATTTTAGAATTTGAATATATTATTCATTGATTTGTTGATTTTAGGTAAACACACCACACTTTTATTTTTAAAAGATTATTTTCGGTAAAATAAACGAGGCGAGATTTAATTAAAAAAAATTGAAAACATAAACTGTGATATCAAAACCTAACAAAATACTCATGTTTTGGCAAGCCAGTTTTTGGAGCTTGTTTTACGACTCAACGCCAAACATTTTTAAAACCGAGACCATTACACACCGACCATTTTATCCCCCATGGGGGTTATGTTAGACGCCAAATTTTTTCCGCTTCCGTTGAAAATATTTTACATGTACTTCTTCGGAAACTAACAATTTCATAACGAAAGTTTAAAATACGGTATTTATCACCCACCAACACCGCGACTGTGAAGTAGATGTCAATGTACTTTAATCTGCTTTAAGGTCAAATGGTGTAAACAGCATTTGAGAAGGAAGCTTTATCAATATTTACCTGTCAGTGAATGAAATTATTAGTATGTTGAAAAAATTACCTCATGTCAATAAATTTGTTTAATCCATATAATAACTTTACATTGTCATTGTAATGAATACATTTAATGTTACAAGCAAAAACGTGCCATCTGTCAGGAACGGTAATCATTTTGTTGACGTCTTACATCGGGATCAAAATGTTTGACCTTGAACATTCCAGCATTTTCCAGTATGTTACTAAGATTAGATGTTTATTGTAAATATATAAAAATATCAACCAATCAAAACGGATCTTCAGCTTTATATAAATACAGTTCGCCTGCGCGGAAGTCATGATCATTTGAAATTGAAAGTAGAGGATTTGCATATATATATTTTTATATTATATAAAAGAATTTTGGATTAGTGCAGTTTTGGATATTGGAAGGTAGGATTTATATGTTATTTTTATTTTAGAGTTAACATAGTTTGTTTGGAATTAGCATTTTTAAAGGCATAATGCCATTTCTAATATGACGTGCTGCATTCGCTTTGCAAAATAGGCATGCTTATTTTCAATTGTAATGCCTATCACTGTTAAACTAAGCACATAGCATGCCATCAATAATTAATTATATCTTAAAAACAGCAAGTGTAGGGAATTTTAATATTAACAGTGATTAATGAAAAGATGCTTTGTTTTCGAAGTGCAATCCTTTGCCAACCCCCCCCCCCCCCCCCCCCTCGAAAATTGGAAAGACTTGGTACCTGGTACCTAGAAACCATGTTGCTGTTGCTAACCTACCCGAATACAAATGCATATTAAGTGTTTAACTGTCAAAAAGATTGAGGTCTGCCGTGATGCAATAACTAAATCAAAGAAGAAAGTCCCTATCAGTTAAAATTCAGCAAATCTACTACCGAAAATTTATCTACCGGGGTACCTATATATATGATTTTCCCTGGGCACACCCAAATCTTATAAGATATGCTGGAAGAGAAAAATTAAGGTTTTAATTATTTGTAAGAAAATGCACCAAAAATTATACTTTACAGAAAAAAAAATGGAGAAATTACTCTTAACCAACCCACATACAAAAACTAATAAAATGAGCATCTTTCTGGTGTAATTCATTGCTTGACCATGTTATTATAACTTATTAAAAATATTTACATACCTTTTTTCTTATTTATAGATGGATATTCAAATTAGGAATACTTTTCTTTTCATCCAAAGTTCAAATATTTTATATATAGCATATTTCAAATAAAATAAGTAATATAAACCACCATCCTCCCAAGACAGAAAAAAGGTATAAGTCAGCTCAGGTAATATTCATAACATAATAAATCAGTCTTAAACTGAGCACACAGTATGTCCTCGACAATAATGACCTATTGGTTATGCAATGTACACATTTCCTTGAGGTCAGATAGATCGTCTTTGACCTCAACACCTGTACTCTAGAAATGAATAGTATAATTGTAGTTTGTCCTTGATAATGAACAGTTATAACCGGACCATAAATGACCACGTGTTTGTTCAAAAGTTCTCGGATGTTCCATACAACGCAATTGAAATGACCTCGGTATTTATCGGCAAACTTCGGAAATGCCAATATAACAACTTATTTTTACAGACTCTGCATATAAGCAACAAAATGTATTTCAACTTTGAGTAAATTTATATACAAAATTCCTGACTTAATTTTTTTGGTTCAGCCATTCACGGTCAAAAAGAGATACAGTTTTCGATCATGATCTATTATATGGTCCGGATACCTTAATGTAACATTAAGCAATGAATCCACATCACACGAAAAATTACCTAGCTGTTAACAGTAACAAAACGAACATTTTCGATTTGTCTGAGCAATTATTTTTAGAACTGGTCTTTTTTTCCCTTTTTGTGCATGACCAGTGTATTCAAGTCTGAGAGGAGTCATTAATTTGGTAATAATTTTACTTTTCAACTTGAAACTATGGAAAAAATGCGAATATCATAACTAGATTCGGTAAATGCTTTGCTATCAAAAATATCCGGAAAGAAATCCACCGTTCTCCGAGCAGCATCATAGTAAGATGGGGGTAACGAGAAATTACTCGGCATGGAGGATCATATAATTTTACTATGTTTTTAATTACAGGGGAACGTTGGAAGATGTTGAGTGATGCAACCAAAATGTCACGTAAATCTCATAAAAGAAACAAAAACGACATTGGGCTCAAAGTTGAACGGAGTAGAGTTAGCGCACGAGAATGTAGAGCAAGGAAGAAATTAAGATACCAGTATTTGGAGGATCTGGTTAGATTTAAAGAGCGATCTATTTTCAAAGTCAAGAAAGAGGTTGACGCTGTAAGTAGAATAATGTAGGGCCTAAAATGAAAAACAAATGTATGCGTGTTTCCGGTTTCCCCAACGATCCTAATTTGCGTCTGCGACCTTAATGGTAAAAAAAAATATGGAATTATTTCCATTAATGTTAGATTTTAAATTAACAAAACCAGCCAAAAATATGATTTTAAGAGGGTTTCTGGCAATATAAAAAACGTTTTAGTGATCAAGATAAAAAAAATGACCTGTCGCCAGCCCTTTGACATCCTCGCTTTGGGGAAAACGTTTGAACATTTAAATTTAATGTGTGAGAATGTTATTGTCGATTAAATTTTGCATTGTTTTATTACCCATATTAAAATTTCCAACAAACCTATGTATTCAATGAATTTTTTCCATATATTACAGTGGCGTAAACTTTGCCAGGAATATGATAATGGATCAGTATCAGACTGTCTGCTCAAGATCCTTGGTATGGATCAAAAAAGTACTTTTAAACCATCTGACAGTAGTACAACTCGTAATAAATATCAGCTGCCATCGATCATAGAAGCACATGATCAAAGTCGGTCAAAACTTTTCTCATTATTGACTGGTTCTGTCCCGGAAGCAAGGAACCCTGTATCTTGCAGAACTACTACGACCCTACATGATCAAACAGACAAAATAAAACATGAACAAATGGATGTACAAGAAGATACAGCTCATAACAATGAAATTTCTAATTCAGTTACTATAAAAGAGGACTCGGGATTCAGCGAAAGGATGATGCATGATGACGGTGAATCTAACACGGCGATCGTGGACTGGATTTTAAGTAATGAAAGTATGTTGGAAAATGGTCAAAACATTACCAATACAACGCCGAATTCTGTAGAGTCGTTATCGATAGATAGTTCCCCAGTGAGTTTCACCGGAGAGTCGTCTGGTAACCATGGTAACGGTAAAACTTTGCAGGATTATTTAGATTATTTAATGGATTTATCTGATTTGAATTTGAGGACAGAAGACGGATCACACATAACAGATGATTTTCATCTTATAAAACAGTCATCTGAGATTGTGACAAACGCTCCTACGGGAATTTATAATAGGAAATTTTTCTTGTGCCGCAATCCATCATCTGGTGATAAAAATTGTCCCATTAAAAATTCTTTTCAAGAACATAATATACATGTAGATGCCAATGGCAGTAGGGAACCAGTATACAATGACAGTAGGGCACCAGTATATCAAGTTATTGATATTGGCACGAACAGAATAAATCGTTCTACAAGTATGAGGGATAGTATACCCGTAGATAGATATAATATGCATGATAGAATTCGGTCAAAAAGCGAAGATTTATCGTCACAAGATGATAAAACACAAGATAAATATCCCTTTTTGTCATTTTTATTAACAACCGAGGAGGCCTAAAATATTTTATTATGTTGAAAAAAAGGTAGGGTAGCGGGAACGGCTTATATTTTTTAATTTTTTTTATGTTTATGAAACATTTAATTCATGAAAGGGTGGATACAACCACTTTTTACATTCCATAAAAATTGTTTCCAAATCATTACCGACGCCGTTGTCTTTTTATAGTGAATTGATGGGGTTTTTGTTATAGCATTACGTGTATTTCTCTGGGCATCATTTAAAATTACATTAAGATAATGCATATATACAGTTTTATTTTTAGATCATGTAGATTGTCTTTTCCTAACAGGGCTCCTTAATCAGCCTCTCGAACTATTTTATGATAAAAAATTCCTATACAAGTCTTTAAACTATGGTAGACGACAGAAGGGAGGTTTATCCTTACAAGGGTTTTGATGTTATTTTACTTGGTACATATATAAACTCTCTTGGACAGTGAAGGAAACTGCTTTGAAATGTTTAGTTTGAATAGGCATGTATTTGTGTATTTTGCATTTCACATTTAGTCTACCTCACATAAAGCGTAACTTAAAAATTCCATATTTGGTTTTTTTATATTTTGATACTTTTTTCTTATGTGAATATAGTTGTTGCCTAACTGTGATAAAAAACTAAAAATAATACAAGACATTCAAAATGGCAGCTGTTTTTGTTCGTGTTATGAATCTTTTCATTGCTGTTTTTTTTTATCAGTTTGAAATCTTATTTGTATGTAGAACTTCGGTCGTTCAGACTATATTTGAACCGTCTCATTAGCATAACCGGTAAAGGGTTCATCACAAATTTTCATTTGTTACCATAGTATTGGAACAATTTTTGACGGTTATTGAGCGACTGAAGTTCCGTATTATCATAATTATATTAACCATCAATGTAATCGATTTGTTTTGGAGTTGGTGCTCTGTAATTGCTGTTAATAAACTATGTAAAAATTTATCTTAATTTGTTTTTACTTTTCCAATGTATATAGCCAAGCACCAGGACTGACGATTTCTTGTTTACATGGATTTGAGGGTGAAAGGGGATATGGATCTTAAATTGACACTTTTGCGTTTTAAGAACGGTTTAATGCTCAACTAATCACATAAAACTGTTTTCATCCGATGAATGGCCATTTTCAGTGTGAAATGATCCGTTGAAGATTGGCTCACGCGACCTCATCTCCCACTGCACCCGCACGAGGCCTCATTTTCCACTGCTTTTAGACCAATCAAATCAAGCCGTTCACAAATGCACATACCTTTGACCAATTATGCGTAACGTTATTTAACTTCGTCGACTGTTATGCTCATTTAATTAACCTAGGTACAGAAAACTTAAAAATCGGGTTTTACGGAAGAAATAGGTGCTTATACTCGTTCATAAGTGAAGAACTTGAAAATCAACTCGTTTTTAAAATTCAGCGTCTTTTGATTCAGACTTTAATTTTAAAAACTCGAAGATTTTCCAGTCTTCAATTTGAACTCGTATAAGAACCTGTTATTCTTCTTTGATCATTTAGATGGTTTGGGATAGGGTTTGAAACAGAATATATGTTTTAACATGAAATTAATTAATATTATTAACTTTATTTAGAAATGCATAATTATACCCTAAGGGTTGAAAGCATATATAAGTACAAACATAAAGAGTACAATACAACATTAATAAGAAAAAAATATGAAACCTATATGTGAATCTGACAATATATTGTCTGTGGTGAACCATGCAATTATTTTTCCACTGTTCTCAGTATAAGTGACTTTTTAATAAATGGAGCAACATATTGCAAGTGAACCGATAGAGACAATATTGTAGCAAGATTTTCAAATTCATTTTCATTATTTTCTATTTTAAAAATGTTTACATTTTGTTTTTCAAATTCTTCTCTAATGGAAGTATATTTTGGAAATTTATAGAAGAAGTGATTAATGATAAAACATGAAATTGAGTTTGAAACAGAATATATGTTTTAACATGAAATTAAGGATAAAAAATATCAGAAAAATACCGAATCAACAAAACAGTGGGAAGAGTAAAAAAGACCGAAATCTAAAGGCAAGATAAATCCATGAAAACACAAAACAAAAACAATTTACAACAATTGCATGAATTACCTCAAGTATAAAAGACAAATAGGAAACTAAAAATAAGAAGACACCACAGAAAATAAACTTCTAGCAATACGAATTTAACACCTTTGTCACATGTCAAAGAGGATCTGAATCTAATAAACTGCACATTGTATGCACCGTGAGCTTTTAGTTCTGCCATATATATTGTATTGCAATAGATGATTATTTCCCAGACCTATAAAACGTTATAGTATGAGGTGTATAGAGTACCTTGTTAACAGTCGCTGTAATCTAGAAGGATTCAGCAAGCTTTCTCAGTACTAATTCTTTTTCGCTACATTTTTCAATTTCTGTATCGAACTAGCCCCAAGATAGGCTACTGTATTTTCATGCAATCGTTGTCTGTTATATGTTTATTTTATGGAATACTGTAATAATCTGTGATTTGTAATGTTATTAATATTGTCATGGATATTTACGCATGCACCACATCCTTACATTTGTACATAATGGTAAGCTGTCCTTGAAAACACGACCAATCAAAATAAAAATAGAAATAAAATCAAATAAAACAAAAGTAAATCAAACAAAATAAACATAAACATAAACATCACATAATAAAAATTAAACAAAATAAATATAAAATTTTTCATTAATAACACCTTTATTATAACGTTATCTCTCATCTGTTTCTATAATATGCTGTTGGCGTGGCCAATGATGCAAGCACAGAAATAGCCCGTTCCAGAAACTCATTCCCGGTATTACAATTCTGACTCTAAAATTATAATTTGAAGCAATTTATTTCCGTTACTTTACTTACTTTAGTTTCCGGCGAACGAAACTTTTCTAGCCTTATTTAGCACAAATAAATTCACTTCCAATTGCTTAATGGTTTCCCCCATTAAACAAGACGTTTCTAAATGACCCATATGTAGAAAATGCATATGCTCCTATGGCACTCGCTGCGATCTCTAATATGCTGTCGGCTTGGGCAACGACGCGAGCACAACAATAGCCCTTTTCAGAAACTCATTTCCGGTATAACGATTCTGACTCTAAAATTAAAATTCGAAGCAAGTTATTTCCTTTTCTTTCGTTTCCGGCGAACGAAACCTTTTCTAGCCTTATTGTACGTACCACAATATGGCTGCCCCCATTAAACAAAGACTTTTCTAAATTAACCATATGTAAAAAAATGCATACGCTGCTATAGCTCTCGCTGCACTCGCTATCATATTGATATCGTCTCTACTTTTTTTTTTTTATCTCGGATCATTAACGTGTCTAGAGGAAAAATCAGAGATGAGGAAAGACAAAGACAAATCAGAGATGAGGAAAGACAAAAACAAACAACAGAAACACAGAACTAAAAACTAAACAAATTATTTGCAACGTGTTCCGAACAAATTTTGGCTATGAAAAAGATTGAAAGATTCAGCGGATTTAGCAGCTACTGTTGAATGTAATTAACAAAGACTTAACAATATAACATTAAATCACATTACTGGAATTTAAAAATCATGCAGAAAATGTGAATATTTAATATTATCATTTGTTATTCATGAGAGATATATAAGCAGGAGTGAGAATATCACGTAACATAAATGTATCACATGTACGACAGTGAAGAATAACATAAACACGAATCTTATACATACGAATGCAAAATTTATTTATTGAAATAGATTCCAACCGTGGACTATCGTCAATACATAACAAGGAGTAAACAATAACAATACATTAGCCATTTTACTTAAAAAATGAAAAGTACATGAAAACATTTTTCTTATTGTTTCCAGTGTGCATTCTTAAAATAAAATTAAATCATCGTTACTGAAATGGTGAAAAAATGGTTACAAAATATTGCCAAGTTCTTTGTATCTCTAATCGAAGTTTGAAGTTGCTAAGAAGACTGGTACAAGACTCACTAGACTGACATTTCCTTAGGCACTATACTGTTACCTTATGAAATTCAACCGATGTTCTGGAGTTAAGTCGCCTTGTCCATAAAAAAATCGAATATGCACGAAATATAAAATAAAAATAGCAATTTTCTGGTAAATCCAAAAAACGTATCGACTTCGATTGCTTCCATATTTCTTGTTAAAATTTAAAACTTATTTTGTTAAGATAAGTATCTTTTAATGACCAACTGCTAATGAATGCTAAACATATAGCTTCAACTCCTATTTTGTGTTTTAATTTAACGACTTCGACTTGACTTATCTATTGTGAGTAATTCGTGTAATTTTGGTATTTTTCCTTTTGAGTACTAGAGTTATCTTTCTTAGTACTGATTATTTATATTTTTGTTTTTTTTAATACAACAAAACAGGAAAATAACCACTGGGTTACATTTCTACTCGTAAATGGCCTTTTAGCCAGAATGTCCCAGTGTCATTCCCTCTGGGCGTTTTTTTTTTATATAAAATATTGCTGTTTTACAAATACAAGTATATATTTGTTAATCATATGTGTATAAAGTTTTGAGATAAAATTTTTTTTTATTTTTGGAAAACCGATAATGCGGTGACAGAAAAACTGTTTTTTAACCAGTTTGACAGAATTCGCAGTTTTCTCAGATAAGTACTTTTATGTTTTTTTTTCAACTGATCCAGGACCTAGGAGAAGGTTTGAATCCCCATAAACCTATTTGCATTAACCATATTCTAAATATATATACCTTTGTACATGTTCTACATAAGGACCCTCTACATTCATTTTCTCTCACTTGTCTATATTGTGATATTTCAGACATCGAGACCATGCATGTCGATCACTAATGACGATCGTTTAATTGAAGTAAGGCAATGACAAATAGTGTTTCGAGGTCTTTCTATGTATTTTAGGTGCATATCGAACAGATTATGCTTTAATCATAATTAAATGATTTTGTATCTTATTGTTTGAGTATCTATATACTTTACCTAAACATTTTTTTTTATATATTTACTTTTTTTCTGTGTACGTTTTTATTGAAGAAAAAATAAATAAATGTATCAAAGTATTAAAAGAATTTCAATAAAATAAACTAAAAAACTTTGTATATTATTTAATATATCTTTTATATTATGCAAGTATGAATATATTGAATGCGTTTTTTATTAACATTTTAAATTTGTAAAGTAAATTAATTTGTTTCAATATCTTGGATAAAAATGTTATTCTCGATACTCTATCAAACGCTGTTTATCATCCATGGTTTTCACAGTTTTAAACGTTCTGACATTTAACAATTCTACAAAAACGGCCACTAAATGCAAAACAGAAATCCTTAAGACAGCCATTAAAAATAACTGTAAATAACTTGAACAAACTGGTGCATTTGAATTATGATAATCCATCGTACCGAATTTTTTAGAGGCACAATATGTTTGTTTTCCACTGTGTACAACCGGTGAAACAGGAAATATGTCATATATTTTCTGTTTCTCAGTATTGTTACTTTCTACCAGGAAAAAAACGCCAGTGAAATATCGGATCACTTTTGGCTCAACCATTTCTTCAAACTTCCATGCATACTTTCAATATCTCAGAAAATATATTCAGTAGATATCTGAGAATACAGATCAGTTGCTAGTATTTCGATACTAGCCGAAATTGATACCTAAAATTTTAAAATTTGTGAAAACTATGGAGTATCTCCCTCGTGCATAGCAATGTCCTTAGATGGTTTTGGATTTACAATTTATGGTAGTTTTGGTAAATTTGAATTTGCCCTTTAACTTGTTGGATTGTTGTCTCGGTTTTTCAACATTTTTGGCCTTGAGCACAACTGATGAGTCGTAAATCGGCGAAATGTGCACATCTTGTGCATCAAAATTGGTATCATAAAATTGTATTGGAAACGTTAACATGACTGTCGTCACATGTGGAGTTATTCCTTTTCATTCAACTACATTTAGTTTTTATTGTTCTTAAAATGGAAAAGAGGTTGCTTATAAGGGCGAAATTTGTATTTCTCTATGGTAGAGAACTGTGTATCGAGTCGAAGGTGTTTGTTTCCGTTAAATATAAACACCTTCTCATATTAAATCTAAACTTGTTAAACCACTACCTTGGAATGGTGACAGGTATATAAGCAGCCTACTGGTAACGAACGTTAACCGATTTGCTAAGTTGGTTGTCAACCTTTTAGGCCTTGAGCACAACTGATGAGTCGTTAGTCGACGAAATGTGCATATCTTGTGCATCAAAACTGGTATTAAGGATGATCGCTGGTCTAATAGGAAATAAATAGGACTTGAAATAGGTATTTTAGTTTGAGAGAACATATGAATAGTAAACAAATAAGCAAGAAAAAAAATATAGGTTCATATGCTCATTTTAGAGCTATAAGGCCTTGAAAATTTGCAGGAAATGGGTTTTCTCTGGATTTTTCATTGTCTTTGCATTGACAACTTCAGTCTCTCAAAAATGTATGAAAAAATAAAAAGGATTTCATAAAATTTTGTCAAATACCATTTTAAAGTATATATGATTGAATTATAAAAGAAAAAGTGGGGGTTCATGGGCAAAAAATTTCATGTTTAAGAAATGGATAAAACCCGAGGATTCCGAAAATCTGACAAAAAGATTAAAACATGACCAACGAGCATCCTTAAAGAATTTATTATGAACAAGGTCTATTGATATTAAAGAGAGCAATGACACATCCATTACTGCTTCATAACCGTATTTTTATACTTATACATACATGTAGACGACAAAGGGATCCTGAGTAACTGCTGGTAGTCCTTTGTTAATTTATATTGATCATTGTGCATATAGTTGTGTGTTTGTTTATTCCACAATAATGGCTAGGGGTATAGGGGGAAGGTTGAGATCTCACCAAAAAATGTTTAATCCCGCCGCATTTTTGGCGCCTGTTCCAAGTCAGGAACCTCTAGCTTTTGTTAGTCTTGTGTGTTTTTTTTAATTTTTGTTAATTTGTACGTTTCGAAATTTAGTGTGGCGTCCATTTCGCTGAACTAGTATGCATTATTGTTTAGGGGCCAGCTAAAGCCCGCCTCCGGGTGCGGAATTTTCTTGCTGCGTTGAAGACCCATTGGTAGCCTTGGAGTGTTTTCTGCTCTTTGGTCGTGCTGTTGTCTCTTTGACACATTCCCCGTTTCCAATATCTATTTTACTGAAATAAAAAAAAGTAGGACAAGCATGATCATTTCTTAGTAAACCAGCTGATGGTGATTTTATTTCACAATTTGCTACTATCGTGCATGTAATTTGTATGCTGAATTCTTGGTATGTTTTGTTCACTCGCACAATTTGTAATCACGATTTGATTGGCAGATACGAAGTTTCTATCTCACGTTTTACTGGAATTGGCGCTTCACCTGATGTGACACTTAACCTGGTTTTCCTCGCTTGTTTTGTGACGAGTGTCGTATGCTTACCCTTCTGGTCAGTATGGTCAGTATGTCACAGATTTGAGCGAGTTCACATTTCTTTTGTTTTTATTCTTTTCTTTGTAGTATCGAATGTTTGATTTGTTAATTGTCTCACAACTTCGCGTTGTTTTTTTTTAATGTTTGTCTTGTATATTGCTCCGGTATTCCTTTCGATATCCATGAAGCTTAGGTTAGTCTCTACGTAATTAATTTGGTACCTATAATTATAGATATTGGTAGTAAAAAGTCAACATTTGTTTTGTTATTCTGAATAATCTTAAGAGATACATGTCTGTACGTTTCCTTTTACATTTACTTGTTTGAGTATAATCCATCAAATACACGACCTTCACCTAACTTCAATTCTAATATGACGTGTCGCTTTCCCTATAGAAACAAAACCGTGTTCTATATGGAACAATTATTATTGACACATGCGTACAATGCGTTGCTGACGTGAAGCATGAAGTACACATGAAATCACAACTGTTGTATTTTGTTGATAAAATAAAGTAAAGTCATATTCTTCCATCTCACTGAATCTATCTTTTTTACATATATCGCTTTGCAAACATTAAGAAAAGCTCGAAATACAACAACGATAACTGTCACGCGAAATGGTATGACCGTCGAAAGTGCGACGTCACAATCCAAGGTATAACGTCACACATACATTCAAATGACGCCAAGGTCCAGTTGTTCTAAGGTTAATAACTTTTTTCACTTTCCATTATTTTGAATGATAAGTAATATTTCTGTACATAATTTTGCATGGCCACACAAAGTCATAGGATTAACCCATCAGAAAATTTTGGTTCTTTGGCACAATCAAGAGATTGAAAATTTGTAACTGAAAATTGTGGTTAACTTTTGAACAACTGGGCCCAGATCGACAGTCAAAAACGGAAAATATCGTACGTTGGACAGGATCTGGAACGCTGGTATTTGCTTTAAAATCTCCCAAAAAATGTAAGTCTGATTTTATTTTGTTTGTTTAAATCATGTTGTCGTGTTTAATCTGTACATGTATTGCATTTTGTTTGTTAAATTGTGTGTTTTGCTTTGACCCGTATGGGTGTATTTTGCAAATAAATAAATAAATTTAAAGACATTTTAAGTTTTTCTGTAAAAGTTTTTGCCTTGTTAAAATCGACATGGCTGCCCGTATATGACGCCTTATATGGTTCGCTTCGATTACAGAAATGATGATTATTGTTATGATTATTGGTTATGCCTTATATTTGTTAACATTTTACACCTCACTAACTCTCGGTGTAAAATATAAACAACTATAATGCCTAATCAAGTTTAGATAACTATAGAGCTTGGCACCAATGAATTATTTCTTAATTAAAATTTTTTGACGTGACCCAGTTCTTAAGTACATGTACACTAAAAGTATCCTAAATAAAAGATGAAAACCTGCAAAAAATTACTGATAAACACCAGTATACTGCAAATATTGCATTTTTTACTTACTTGTTAGTTCATCGTCGCAGAAGAAAACTGAAAGGTTACTTTCAATTTTAATCTAAAAATAGCCATTGGTTCCAAAATCTATCCATTATGAATTTATTGCATTGTACATCTACGGAAACAAAACATTTTTCGATAAGATCTTTTTTTTTCAATCAGGCAACAATATATCAAACAGAGAATTAGCAGCAATTATCCGTTATATAACACCATGATATGTGCGTCATGGAATATTACAGTGAACATCTCAGAATAATCTAGAAGGTTTCCAGAAATCTATTTATAGAATATAACTATATATATAAATGTCGCATAGCAGTTATGGTTCTTACTTCAAACAGAGCACGGAAATGTACAAAAAAGGTAAGGAGTTTTTTCATTGATATTTTTTTTACAGATATTGTCAACTTAAAAGTTACAGTTAGCAAAAAAATAAATTAAATATGTGAATTTTTTTTTAAAGTTTTTCATTAACACGATTAATGCCATATATATATGATGGATTTTTGGCTAAAAAAATGTTTTCTTCCTGATTTTTTGGAAATAAAATAATTGGATTCAGAAATAAAGTGAAAAAAAAGTTTAACTATGCTTGTAATTGCAAAAAATAGTTGCAAGGTAACCAAAATTAAATTATTAAAATATCAATGAAGGATAAACATGCCTTTAAGCATAACTTAATTAAATAAATGTGTTTTATGGTCACAAATATTTCCAAACTACAATTGGATTTGTTTGGGTGTTCTCAAGTTATTTATGCCGGGTATATAATAAAACAGGTCCTAGCTGTATCCCATATATAACAAAGATACCATGCTCATTGTTGCTACTTGGAAGACATACTGACCATGCTTATTGTTGCTATTTGGAAGACATGCTGTGCACATAACATATTTTGTCATATTTTGTTCAATTGTTTATATCTACAAAACTCCACATACCTTAGAAGCACGTGATCATAAATATTTCAACATAAATACATCTTCACAAGCAGTCGACCTCTTGACTCAGTCTTTCCCTTTTCTGTACGTTAAAACATATTTCAATTCATGATGTAGATCCAACCCAGGTACTATGAAATATAACTTTATTAATGCAAATAAACCCAATAAGGGTTATGCATATACATGAAATACAAGACATTGCAATGGGATGTACATACATAACAACAAAACAGTAAATTACATCTTAAGGAATCAGTTTACAGCTTGTTTCTTCTGGTATGTATAGTCTCCTCTCCTCAGTTCTATTGACTGTTTTATGAAGACACATACCGGGCGTTAAAGGCATGACAGGGTTACGAAGTTTCTTAATAAAGTATCAAATGATATATTTAAAGGAAAGACTCTGTCAACATTGCTCACTTGGGTTAGTAGAAGATGAAATTCACTTCATGCTTGTATTTCCCCTATATAAACAAAACGGGGAAATATTTTTAAAAAGTCTCTATGACATTTACCCAAACTTATCAATTTTGAATATTAAATGTCTATTCCTCTGGATTATGTCAAATGAAGACGCAAAATTTATAAATTCTTTTTCCGAATATTTAATAATGTTAATTTATTCCGTTAGAAATGAAACATAATATTTTATTTATTTTATTATATATATATATATATATATATATATATATATATATATATATATATATATATATATATATATATACACACGTCTAAAGTAATAACCAAAGTTCAAACTTACTAGATGTTCGACCGATAATAAATTATAACCAAAATTAAAATTATTAAAATATAAATAAAGGATAAACATGTCTTTAGGCATAACTTAATTACACAATGAAACTTAATATATGTGTTTTATGGTCACAAATAATATTTCCAAACTACAAATGGACTTGTTAGGGTGTTCCCAAGTTATTACATTGTTATTATGCTGGGTACGTATAAAGTGTATGAAATAATGCATATAATTAAATTTGTGATTATCTTTTCTTTTACAAAATATCTAATAAAACAGGTCCTATCTGTATCCCATATATAAGAAAGATACCATGCTTATTGTTGCTACTTGGAAGACATACTAACCATGCCACATAATATTTTATTTATGTTATTATATATATATATATATTGATATATAACATAGATTGATTGATTTACAGTGTAACTCCCATTTATACTGATGGTTGTGTCTTGGCTGATTTACAATGTTTATTATACTATTTGTTTCTGCTGTCTCATATTGTTTGTTCTCTAATCAACAATAATCAGTAAGCGAGGTGTGTGTATGTTGTGAATGTGAGTATGAGTCTTATTTTTTATGCCTGTAAGGACCCTGTGATGAGGAAATAAGTATTGATTTGATTTGATTTATATTGTTTAAAACATCTTTTAGTTTATCAAGAAGAAGTCTTCTCAAATTTTTATTTATATTACATGTGGACAAAAAAAGATTTTCATCGTCCAATATCTTACAGACTGGACACTTCCTGTCATCCCTGGGTACCTTTGCCAACTTCTGTTCACTTGTTCTGAACTTTGTAATTAGTATTCTATTATTGGATTATAAGAGGCATAATTCCATCTCCCTTATTTTATGATTGCATTTGATATATTGATAAACATAACTTTGTTATTTTCCCAAGGGTTGTCCATCGTTGAATTTAACAATTTATTATAAAATTCAGTTGCACACTTCCTGATTTCTTGTTTTTTGGAGTATTTAGCATGTTTTGTTTTAAAAGATTTTTGTATGATAATATTTAATTTGAATTTCTCAACAACATTTTTTTACATATGTATACCAAGAATAAGTTCCTTCAAGATCAATATTCTTTGACATCTGATATGCCTCTTTCAATAAGGGTTAATATTTAAAGTATTTAGTCTCACCAGGTACTTCATAGTTTGAATGAACCTAAAGCGGTTTTGGACCTACAACACGGAAGTACTATAGAAGAATAGAATAGAATATTTTTATTGTTGCAATCATGGGTCCTCACAGTATTTAGACAACCAATTATATATTTCCCCAGATATTTGAGTACAGATATATCTTCATTTGTAAAAAGCCATATAAACTTTGCCTCCTTTGGAAGATCTTTAAATTTTGTATAAAGCTCACCTATATTATTAAACATGATTTCTGTGTTGTTATTATATAATGGGCAATTAATTATAAAATGAAATTCATCTTCTGTTTGATTTGAAGAAAATTTTTCACATACTATACTGTCAAATATCACTCTGAATTTTTTGTTACTATGTCATAATCCTTAATTCAGGTTTTTGTGTGAAATTTATAAATTTTTAAGTATGTTTTAGAATTACAATAAAAGGTTATAGTTTTTCTTACTTAACATTCAATAATTGAAATGCAAAAATATTGGTTTGAACCACATTTATCTGTATAGTTCAAGAGTTAATTGTTTATTATATCATAGAAAAAAAACTTTCAACTCTTAAAATCATACTTGTGAACATCCTTCAAATTAAATCATACTCTGTTATGCAAATCATCAATATGTCTAAACATTCTACCAAGTGTTTACAAAGACCCGAGTTAAAAGCTATAGGAGGAATTGGTTACACAAATTGGTACCCTATATACAATGTATACGCAATTGTTTAAAACAAAGAACTTTCACAACATGGAAAATCTAGAAAAAATTATTCAATGACAGTATACTCCTTAAGGATATACACCTCAAAGGAGCCAAAAATTTCTACAATTAAACTTTTTTTCTTAACCTGATTTTTGGGTTTATAAACAAACAAACAAATATTTTTATTCTCAATCAAAATTGCCTGTATAGGCAGTGTAATTAGCAGAAATTTAATACAATTGATTACATTGACTGGAATTGATTATGGCAACAATAGTGAAAAAAAAAATCAAAAACAAAAACAAACAAAAAAAAAAAAAACACAAAAAATACAAAAAAATACAAAATATACAAAGAAACATGTACATACAGGATCCAGGACTCAATACATAATCAGAGGCAAATTTAAAAATATATATAGTTGACTTTATATATGATATTTTTATACTATTGAATTGCCTGATGTGCCTGACAGGGATTCACATCTAAAAATATACAATTTGGTTAATAACTGATATAATTGATCATAAACAAAATTATCCTCAGCAGACAAAAGCCAAACAAATTTAGAGGCATTATCAAGAAGCTTGAGATTATTAAATCTATTTTCTAACAGTTCTAAAATTTCTTTTCTTACTTTATTACATTTTGGACATCCTAACATGAAGTTCATTTTCTTCCTCTATATTACATAATTTGCACATTCTCTGTGATGCTGGTATATTCCTATATTGTCACGTTCTATTTCTAGTTAAAGTTACATAGTTACATATATTACTGCCAATTGTCAGTCCTCTATAGCTAGATGAATTAATTTTTTTAAATATGGGAACTATTATACCTTCTGCCCATGATTTAGGAAATGTACTTGTAGTTAAAACAGAATTGAATAATTTGTGTAAACATTTTAGAATATACAATTGACTATATTTTAACATTTCATTAAGAAAGCTACTGGTTTTATTATTTTATTATTTATTATTTTTTATCATTTTTATAAATTTATTATTTTCATATTATTATTTGCAATAATCTACTGCACTACTTCCCCTGTAATTATGACATGTAAAATTTCCTGTCAGATCACATGTACATCTACCATGTCTACCGTTTATATGTCGTTAATTAAACCACTGGTGTGACGTCAAGCCTATTCATTTACCGAGGTTTCTTTTTCTAGAATCAACGCTTCTTTAATCCGTCACTGAAATGAATCATCAAATTATATTCAATTGTTCCCTTTGTGTACTTAATTTCATTAAGTTTGAATTGGCTAATTTACTGATTTCTGTTCACAGCTGGTATTAGGGGACGACCATTTGATATTCTGGGGAAGGGGGGGGGGGGGGGGGGGAGGAGGATTTGTTTTGGATGGGTTATTTATTTTTGTGGAAAATAAAGACAGATTACTTATTTTCTGCACCGTTGAAGCATGATTTTTCATTTTCAGTAAAACAAGGGACTTGTTATCTATTTTCACAATTATATTTATAATTAAGCCAGGATTCAACTGTTTTCCCACGATGTCGGTTATGTATTATAGATACAATGGATAAGCGTTGGTTCTTGAAAAAGAAACCATGAGGCCGGAGGGCGAATGGTTTGTTTTTCATGAACCAACGCTTATTCATTGTATCTCTTACTTAAACCATTGTTGTGACGATACTTCCCAATTATCTTTCCTTTCTTAATTAGACTGTATTATTTGTGAGTTTAAATTAACTTAATTTCATGTTTTTATTCTTAAATAAATAACATAGTCAAGGTTGTACCTGTTCGGAATTTTGGCTGTTCCACTTTGCAGTCTCAGTCCCTGTCCAGCACTGTGGTATTCTTTAAGACCATCATAAAGATACCATTTGTTATTGTGTTTGATGCTAGCAAAAAAATGGCCACCAATACCATAAATCTGTGCACCAAGTTCATATGATATGTACCATTTAATCGAAATTAATCATCATCCTCTGGAAGTGAATCTTCTGAATTCAAAACTGTATATATTGCATACTTACAAAAACAATATAGGTTAAAATGGGAAAAGGTATTAAGGTGAGGTAAATGTTCATGAGACAATATACCTCAAGTGAAATGAAACACATTTTCAGACATTTCAAAAACATTAATATATCCTTGTTGTTAATAAAAAATCCAGTAATATAGCAATAATGTCTGAGCTTGGCAGAATCCCTGTATATTTTACTATTATTTTGTCAATGTTGAAATATTTTCTGTCAATGTTGAAATATTTTCATAGACTAGAAAATTTAAAGGAAGGTCTATTGTATGATGCCTATGTGTGTAACAGGAAATTGCTCTCTTGTAATGTTAATACTTGGTATTCTAGTATTATGTTCATATTAAAAGAGATAGATTTACCAATATCAAATTTAAAGGAGCTTAAATTAAGTCGTTTATTCAAAATTGTTAAAAATAAACTATCAAAAAGTTTCCTCAATTTTTGGGATGGCTTTAGAGAAAGTAGTTTAAATTCCGACAAAGGGAAATTATTAACATACTTCACTGTCAAAAGATGTTTTGAAAGAGAGAAATATCTTGATTTAAATGATTTTAAAATTAGACAATCAATTTGTAAAATTAGAGTTAGTGCTCATTGTTTAAAAATAGAAACTGATAGATATGCTAAAAATTATACTGAACGTTCACAAAGACTATGTACTAAGTGCATACTCGGAGAGGTTGAAGACGAGGAACACTTTTTAGCCCAATGTCCATTGTATGAAAATGAAAGAAAAGTATTTTATGAAAATATATCTTTATTTTGTAATAATTTTGCGAACCTGAATGAAACAGCAAAGTTTATTTGGCTATTGACTAATGAAAATATTAATGTCCTAAAAACATTGGGTATATTTATAAGTAAGTTTTTAGAAATAAGAAATTTTTTATAATAACATGCAAATATTTTAATTGATATATTATGATAATATAGATATTGTGCATATAGTATGGCTCTGACCTAACTGCGGTTATTGTGGGTTTAAATATATATATATATATATGTAAACTGTATATGTACCTCCAATGATATAAATCATTTGTATTTGATTGCTTGCTCTTAATGGGCCCTTAATTGGAAATAAAAAATTCTTATACTTATTCTATATGGTATAGTTTATATATTATTAAAAGATTTGGGAAGTTTTTCCCGAAAAAAATATGAAAAAAGACGAATTTTGGTAGAATCTGGTGCCATCTCATGCTTTAAAACATGCATTTATACAATGGTTTAAAAGACCTTCCGAGTTATTTATTTTCAATACATTGTAGGTCAGGTTATTTATTTTCAAACTACAACAGAACAAACCATTCATTTGTGTTATTATCAAGGCTGAGTTATTTATTTTCAAAATCCTCCTCGGCGTTCCTTTTTATCTATTCATTGATATGATTTAGTAATGAGAAAAGATCATTATTTTTTTATTTGATAATTATCAATTATTTTATATAATTCAATAAAAAATTAGAACATTGTTATTTTGATGTTTATGGCAATTTCATCTGTTTCACTGCATATTTTTACATATTTTTAAAAATATAAAAAGTGGTAATCGAGTGGATTTAAACTATTTTTTCTTTCAGTAACATTATGTTTTACTGGAAAATTATTTCGACTATGCTTTATTTTGTCAATAATGGAGAAATTTCTGAATCATATGCCTTATATTGTAAGTTCATACGGTGTTGTATTAATTTTCATTTACCATTTAAATCATCAACGTGGCTATATATATATCTAATTGAATAGTAGTATAGAGAATTAAGTTAATTTAAACTCACAGATAATAAAGGGAAAGGTAATTGGGAAGTGTCGTCACAACAATGGGTTAAGTAAGAGATACAATGAATAAGCGTTGGTTCATGAAAAACAAACCATTCGCCCTCCGGGCTCATGGTTTCTTTTTCAAGAACCAACGCTTATCCATTGTATCTATAATACATACATGACATAACCGACCTCGTGGGAGAACAGTTGAATCCTGGCTTAACCGGTTTTTTAAAATTAAAATCAGGAGTGTAGTCATCAAAAAGAGGAATATTACTATCATGCTCTTCGTTTTCAATAAAATCAGATTCTTTTCCAGTTTTTGCGTTAGAGTCCCCCATGATCAATATTTTACCTTTTAATGAATAATTTACAATTATATCATTTTCAATTATTTAAAAACTATCAGTATCTAATGACTGAGTATAAGAAGAATTTTCTGGGTGATTATATAAGTAACATAAATATATATCCTCTTGAATACCAAAAGGCTTTTACAAAGTTATGGTAGATCTCCTTAGCTGAAATTTCGCTTCCTACTTCGGTATTTTTGGTTGAGTACTTCTTCTTTAATATAGGTTTAGTTTTTGGTCTTCCAAATGTTTCGGTTTTAATGCTGCTGATGAGAGGTAACGCCTTGAAATGCGTCGTATACAGCATAGTATAAATTTACTATATCTAATATTAGTATCTTTGGATTGTTATTTTGAAACTCTTGGGATGATGCCTCTGCTGGTGGACCCTAGGTCCCCGAGAGTATTCGCCAACCCAGTCGTCAGACTTTTCTGACATGATTATTCATTGATTTGTTACAGAAATTACCAGTATTTAGCAAAATTCAAAAATAATAGAATTACTAAGGGTTCATTCCTTGTATTGCACATGGTAGATCTCCTTAGCTGAAATTTGGCTTCCTATTTCGGTATTTTTAGTTGAGTACCTCTTGTTTAATATAAGTTTGGTTTTTGGTCTTCCAAATATTTCCAAATATAATAAAATGCTGCTGATGAGAGGTAACTCCTTGAAATGCGTCGTATACAGCATAGTATAAATTTACTATATCTAATATTAGTATCTTTGGATTGTTATTTTGAAATGGACAATTCTAATAAAAGAAATTTAAGCATTTTTGGGACAGAAATAGATTAGTCTCACCCCTAAAGAGTGAGATATTCATGTTTTTTTTTAGTTTTTAATTGTAGTGCATGTATTGTTTTTGTCTTGCCTTCGTTGTTCTCTGGAATTTGTCAGTTGTTTCTATTTCCCCCTCCTTCGAATAGCCCTTTGGTATTTCTTGACTTTACTTAATAATTATTTTTTAAAAATTTGAAGTTTTTAATAATTTTTCAGTGACAAAGTCTCACAATTTTTTCTTGTCTTTCTTAGGAAAATATATCACATGTGCTATACATACAATTTACGTGGTCTTTGTAATTTTTGAAATTTTACGTACATACGAAACTGTAAGGATATGGTATAATCAATTCAAAGACCTTTGATATTTTCTGACCAAGTACTTTCACAGAAGAGTTTTATATACTTATCCCGATTTGAGTTGTCAGTCAAAGAAATGGCCATACAATGCATCAAATTTTTTTTCGGTATTTTGTGATACATTTTATTAGTAATGGTGGCCATAACGTTCAAGGACTTTTCCTCAGAAAATAATTTTGAAAGTTTGGTTCCTCTTTGCCAAGTAGTTTGCTCCTGTTCGATATTGAAGAAAAATATGTTCCCAAATTTATGAAAAAAATGTTGGGCCTAGAAAAAACCCATGCCTCCCACAAAAGATGATTAATCTTTGCCTTATATAAGTCACTAAAATCTCCTCGATTGTAATGTCTTGGCTGATTTAGAAGCATTTTTTCAGGTGATACATGATACATGTTATAATTCTGGCAAAAGTATGTCTTGAGCTCTCTTAGGCAAAGAATTAGGTAGTCAAACATAGCTTCATGTATGTATATAAATGAAAATACATATCCATATGTCTATATTCAGAAATAAGTACATTTACTTATTCAAGTTGTTAAAATTCAAGTTAACATATAAAACCCAAAGTTACAAGAATACTTATTGATAATTAACATGCATAATATCATGCATAAGAAATGTAAAAATGCCATTCAATCGGCAAATCCGAAGGCTCGCCAAACATGTGTAGAAACAAGAATAATTATATACAGAAGATTGAATTAAGACCATCTTCCAAGATCATAGGCATAGACATAAAAGGACCATATTTAGAGTCTACAGTCATAAATCTATTTTATACAATTACTGTCAAAGATTTGAAGTTGAATACTAACCATTAAAAGTGAAACAAATTTGCTAGTGAAAACTGAAATGGCATATATCAAGATTCGGCTAACTCAATCTTCTCAGATCCTCGTCTTTGGATCGAGTTCCGATATCTGACACTGAACAGGCATGACAGGTGTACTTCCATTTTAATAAAAAAAAACTGTTTAAGGATCTATAGAGTTAAAACTCATATATTAAGGTTTCGATAAAAAAAATTGTAAACACAAAAATTTAATTTCGACTAGATAAATAATTAGATTCCATTAACAGACTACTTTCAAATGATCCAAGATGTTTAATAGCATTGTACTGGTATACTTGATCCAGTCCTCTAAGAGACTAGTGTAATCGATCAAAACTAAATAAACATTTGGTCAGTTTACCAAATCTACAATAAAATCCTATTCACAATACATATATTTGACATTGTATATACAGATTGCAATATTCTTCAAAACTTGATTACAATTTAGGTTTTGAAAGTTTAAAATCTTTGTGTCTGGAGATGAACATATATAGCAATTTGCAGTGCAGATTCTTAATTCCTGAATAGTCAAATTCCTTATTCATAATCAGACGCCTTTAATTGAAAAAGATCATTTGTACGAGCATGTATAACAATTTTATCAAAATTTCACCAGGAGAACACTGAAAACGCTTGAATTTCAGTGTTGTTCAATTCAGGAAGGTAAGAAAAAACGGAATCAGAAATAACAAGGGAGGGTCTAGACCTTGCCTTCAAACCTAAAATAAATCAATAATGCAACACGACTGATACAAATGAAAACCAATACATGTAGTTAAAATAAGTTTAAATAACAAGGATTTTGAATAGTTACATTGTTTAGATTATACATTACTTACTATCTTTTGATGGTCATGCGCAAACCTGAAGCAAAGGTTATTCAAGTAAAACAGAAATTTAGAATTTTGTTTTGCAAAATATGTTCAAATACAGATACACATATATCACTTTATTTATGCATTCTAGAATTCCCATTAGCTAAGATTATTCCAAATGCAAATATGTGGTCCGGGAATAAATCGAAAAAAAAATCTCTTTTAAATTTACATGGGATACCAACTGTTTTCTACGCAAAGCTTACCAAAAAAGTAAAATTACTCAGTAACACTATGCAGGCGGTCCCATATGTTAAAACCAGCGTGAATAAAATATACAATGCGACTGAATTAAGCGTTGACTTTCGATGTTTATACAATTCGGAAATCGTGCATCAAAGATAGGTCAAGTCCCACCCACTAATACATTGTATTAATACGTTTGGAAACAACTTTACAGTGGTCTGTTGAAATTATATATATAAAGGTCAAGGTAAATATCAGTAGTTTACAATTCCCACACAAAGGTGCTGTTACGACTAACACTGTGCAAAATGCCATAAAAACGAACATATGTCTACAAAGTTAAAAAATTATAACTAAAAAATGGAATTTGATAATATAAGAATACAAACGGCGTTGTTGAGTGACATTCTCAGAGAACGTCATTTTTTTCCAATAAGTTCTATAATTTTCCAAATAAACATACATGCACATGCACGTGTTGAGCATATTTCTTATTTGTACATATAAAAAAAACTATTTCTAATGATCCAGTGCGGGTGTTTTTTTTAAACTACTGAAAATTCAATAAACTTCCACGAATTCAACAAACATGTGCGATGTTTTATTTTGTCATTATTAGTGGGTGGGACTTGACCGACCTTGAATCCGTTGTGGTAATATCTAATACTTAGGTTTTTTTCTCGTGAGAATACTATGTCGATAGATTTTGAGTGGGTACTAAATTCTTTCATACTAATTTTAATGCACGAGATGTGCACACTTCGTCCATTTAGGACTTATCAGTCAATAATAATAATAATAATAATAAATTCTTTATTTAACGAAGGTAACTCATTTAACATACAATTGTTAATCTCACACGAGGCCTTCACACATTAAAATGAACAATATGCTAAAGGTCTAAAATGTTAACCTAAACAATAATCCAAAAAGTTGAAGAGCAAATTCAAAAATGCTAAAATAACTAAAAAAATCAAAATTCCAAAAAAGATCTATACCACAACATAAAACATAAATAACTCTAAGTCGGGTAATTTTTTTCTGTGGTAAGAGTTCATTCCCGTAACTTCGAGTAATTTTTTTTGGTTTTTGTTTGTTGTTGAAGTAGTAGCCCCTGGCTTGTTGTGGTTTTTTGTGAATTGTTGTGGATTAACATTCCGACCTGTGTGTGGAAATTTCTAAACGTGTACACGTGACTGTTGACATTAACTATGAACTTGAATACAATTACAACAGACCACGTGACGTAACATCCAATCGTATTACTACAATTGTATTAGTGGGAGGGACTTGACCTATCTTTGATGCACGATTTCCGAATTGTATAAACATCGGAAGTCAACGCTTAAATCAGTCGCATTGTATATATTTGCTTGGAAATAAAGGATAAATTTATTTCGTTTATAAGACAATATAAAAAAGAGCAAAGGTAATTTTAGTAATACATGTATAAAGTAAAATCTATCTAGTCGGTACAAAATTCCATTTGTTGAACTATTTCAATTAATCTAAGAAATTAGCCCATCTAGCATTTTGTTCTTGTTTGGCGGGTAAAGTGTACGGGAGCTTTGCGTTGTATTAAGAAATATCCTGTTTGTGGTTCATTTTGTTGAAAAGGATAATCAGTATTGATACTAAATTAACTTTTAATTGCTGTTTTAGGAATCATATCTTCACAAATAGTGCTCAAACTGTCTGCAAAAGTCCTGATGGTAAAATAAGTGATTCAGGTTTTCTTTCAATCTAACATAAAGTTTTGTGTCTTTATGATTTGTAGGAAGTGGTATAATGAGCAAAGACCCTTGCAACGGTCAATTAAAGGTTCTCAAGAGGGGACCAGGTAGACCAAGAATACAAAGAAATGTCACAGAGATAGTAGAGCGCAGTCGAAGAAGTGCGCGTGACTGTAGGACTCGAAAAACGATTCGATACCAATATCTTGAAGGCCTTGTGGCGAGCAAAGAGAGATTAATCTTCAAACTCCGGTCAGAATTGAACGATGTAAGCCGAAGTATAATAAAAACATGTTTATGACGGATATTAGCTTATTTTTCTTATCTTTCGTCTGCATCTTGCGCATGCGCAGTTTTCATAATAATTTATGCCTTCCGTTTTCGGGACATATATGCTGCTATACCTTGTACGAAAGAGTACCGAAGGAATAAGATAATAGGGAAAGGTAAGAAGAACCGAAATCTAAAGATAATTTAAAATAGTGAGAAGGTAGTGGATAAAATTTCGAATGCTATCTAGTGTCATTCTCTAGATAGAAACCTCTTGTATCGGCCAAACGAGAAAAAATATTCCGAGTGATTATATCAACAAGGACTGAACAGAATCATAACTAAGAAGTTTACTTGAAAATAATCTCAACTCGCTAAGAAAGACTTCGCATATATAGCATTTACGGTATCCTTTTCGTACATTGGTATTTTGTAAAATCGAGACACCATAGGATATGTATGGGGTCGTATAAGGTTAGGTATACAGTAATGAAAAGGAGGTTTTAAATGTCATTACTCACATAGCAAAGGAAAAGATAGAACAGAAATATGATTGATAATTTCTTCCTTTGATATTGTTTGGCGCGCGTTAGTGTGAATGCCGAGCAATACCCATCTACTTTTTTCAGACAATAAATATAATTCCTTTTGAATACGAAATGTTGTTAAAAACTTTATCAGCGAGTAAAACACGAAGGCAGAATTTTTTTTCTAATCGGAGGATCGTTTAAAACGCTATTAGATTTAAAAATTATGACCTCTTGTTTTTTTGTAAATTTGCAATGGTCAGTATTAACTATCCATTAAACTTATTAAAACATTCTCGTTTTATAACATTATGTTTGCTTTAATTTGTTTTATAATACATGTATTATCGCCATTACACATATGACATTTTTATGAAATTTCAAAAACAAATAACAAGAAGTCATTACGTTTACAAAGAAATAGAAAACAATATAATCAACTGTCTAGAGAACTTTTGATTTGAAGTTAAGTCAATATTCATGCAATTGAAGAACACACTTTCCGTAAAGTAAAAGACCAAGAGTTAATAAACAAAAAATAGACAAAAAAAAATACCTTAGCGATAATACAGTAGGGAAATTCCATAAGATCAAATTCTAAAGACAAAGCGAATTCGATCACTTACAAATAAAACATATTCTACAAAGTCCAAAATACTACAAAACACACAACAAACTCAATAAAAAAGACAAATATACCTAAGCAGCAATCACAAAAACGTTATCCATTGGACAGACAAACCCAGGAAGACAAATGAACAACCACAAGCACAACAAATAAACGCAGAAAACTAAAAAACAATGAACAAACAGAACTCCTATAAAAACCAGGAGTGAACCCAGGTGCTCCGGAAGGGTAAGCGGAACAAGAATGAATTCGGAACAAGACAGCACAAAAATTAATGCACATACAATATGAACTCCCACAGTGGAATGTCATTGAAACCAGGTTCTCTGGAAGGGTATGCATGTCGTGCTCCGTTAATGTTTAAAGGTCCGCAATTAAACAAACGAAGAGCAAAGAGTAGTACAATAAAAATGTTTTTATTAATGTATATGCATAGAGAAACCGTTAGGCATTTAAACATATACTGATTTCAACCCATGTGTCATTTTTTTTTGGGTCAGTGGCAAAAGATCTGCAAGAAATATGACGCTGGAGTGATTCCAAAACGTTTAAAAAAGTATATTATTCAGGAAAATAACGACATTACAATGATGCAATCTTCAACAGCCTCTGAATTACTGTCCGAGAATTCTACGAGATCTCTTAATTCCTTTACTCCACAGAATATTCAGGATGATCACATGGAACTAAATAGAGGGTGTGAAGAACACGAAGAAAGAAATGATTTTATAACGTTAACTCCAGAACAAATGGTGGACAAATCTAACGTTCTTAAGACACCAAATTCGTTTGAAAAAAGTGTAATCGATGAAACTGGTATAAAAACAGAAACCAAGGACAACAGTGATAAGGATTCCGAAATGACATGGGACAGAGATTTACCATTGGATAGTCAGATGCAATTCAGTATATTAAATGATTCGCACAACCTTATTAACAACGTTCACTCTGGATCACCAAAACATTCGTTTGATTTTTTAGACCTTATTCTAAAAAGTGACAGCGGTTTGAATGGCAGTACTGGTACATATCACACACGTGTCACAGATTATGCAGAGCTAATCAAGGATATGGATGAAACTTACTCCCAATGTAGTGCTACGTGTGAAGAAGACTTCAATATTTTGTTGGAATATGTAAACGGAAATTCATTGGATCACTTTGACACGAATGAAAATCTGCCTCATGTCTGCTGAAGTTTAGAAATTGAACATGACGGTCGTATTGAACAAAAGAACCAACAGCAACCATTTAAACATTCAACACCTAATCAATATGTCCCCTTGCCAAACAATGATCCCATTCTTATTTAGAACTCATAGGTTACAGAAAAATAATGAAACTCGGTTGTGTCGAAGTGGAAGGAACTTACAGAAAAGTTTGATTTATCCAATACTCCGACTTGTCCGTATTCAATTTTGACCTTCAGTTTAATATATGATAAAGTGGGACATCAGGTTAGTCTTCCAAATAATAATAATTCAACTTTGGCACTATAAAAATAGTTCGACACAACCGGTGAATTCGATTCTAGCATGTTCGGGTAAATAGTGTTGAATTTACTTGGAATTAATGGGCAAAAATTCGGGCCCGTCAGGATCTTTGACATGTCCATTGCATTCGAATAAAGAGAGATAGACATATTCACTTTCGATTGCAGCCCACTCCAATTATCTCGAAATCTTTCGGATCGCAAAAAAATATCGTGATATTGACAAAGTTCGATAGGGATACAGAGAAATTGTTTGCAAGTATACGATCATCTCGTAAGGTTGTGGTAGTAGATCATTTATTTTAAGACGCTTCTTTAACTTTCAATCGTGTTTTCACGATCTTTGGACACTGTATGGCCAGTTTGTACAGTCAATTTATTTGTTTACCAATTATCTATATATCTGTAGTTGTCGTTGTTTCATTTTTTCAATATGAAAATGCCCATGAGCAAGGTACTGATTCCATCTTTAAATCTTCAAAGTTGAACCGTTTGTCATCTTTGGCTGAGAGCGCAAGGTTGCTGAACATCTGGGTGAAGATCTGATGCTGGTGACTTCGGGTGATGTTCATCGGATTGTGGATCTTCTGTTGTGCTGCGAAACATCTCTTGTATTGCTCGAAGGGGTTGTCTCTTTGATCTTTACACTCTTCGCTCTCTCGGTAACTTGGACATCTATCTTTTAGGCATACATTTTTTGCCCCGGACCTACAAACTCTGCCATCACCTTTCCTCCGCAGTCGTCGTTCCACATTCCGATTACTTTCATGTTCATACCTGTGGTTATTTCCGATTCATGTTCTTGTCTTGAACATGTTTTACAATGATCTTGTAAAGTCTTCTGTCTTAACTATCCTGATCGGTAAACATGGCTTTTTTCATGTTTGTATACACCTTCCGCACAAAGTTGTTATGGAAGTCTTATATCAAGTCCTTCGACAGATCGAAAATGCAGCTTCCGAGGTAGACTGGCTTGTATAATTTAAATTTTGTCTTTATCATTTGGATCTCTACTGGTTTCATTGAAGTCAACTTTGCAGTCATTTATATTTGGATTTGGCCACGAGTTTCATTGCCTGTTTTTCAGTGGTTACCGAACACCGAATTATTCACCAACAATGATCAATTTGAATGTCTCCTCCTCAGAGTCAGTCTTAGCTTTGGCTCGTGTTCAAGTCGATATACTTCTTTCGCCATCACGATTGCTTAAATACGATCTTCTTTGAGGCCACGATAGAGTAGCGAGTACTTTAAGTGATTGTTCTGTTTTGTGACCAGTTTGAACTCCAATCTCTCATGCGCTATCGTGGTGGGGAATCCATACTATCAACGGGACATTTCAAGATACGATCGATTTCGTCTGGCTCCATACATTTGAAATTACCCGTAGATGGGGGTTCAGTAATAGTCCGCCCGTACCGGCTGTTAGCATACAAGTAAGTCAACTTGTTATTGGCCTATTCAAGTCGACGTGTGATCATGGAAACACTTCCTCTGGGTTGCACACCAGCAGCATATCTGAGTCAGACAACAATTCCAGTTACATATCAAGTGATTTAAATAGTTGTAACAGATGATAGTCCGGGAACTGTAAAGCTAATGTCCAGGATTTTGCTTGTGATTTCCATACAAACATCCCCGAATTCCTCAACGATGTCAATCAGTAAAGCCACGTCCGTTACCAGGTAAATGTTGTACTGTGATATTTCCGTGAATACACTGAACACCTGACCGTGAGCATAGTGCTCGCCGTTCAGTTTACTGAAGACGTCCTCTTTGGGTGGTAGTTGTATCTCATCCGACCTAATCTGGTAATCCGGCACACTCTCTTTTTAATCAACAATTCCTACTGTTCTCCTAAGTACTTCCAAACTTCTTTGACAAGCTGATGTACTTTAGGTGTGCAGTTGAGCTTTCATTCGCCGAATAGCTATCCCTTGCGAAACTGATATGAGTCGTGCCCACTCAAGTTGTGAAATACAATAGTAACGAATCACGGGTGTTGATATTTGAAATTAAGCTCGTTGTGTGCAGCACCGCGTTACTTTCCTGTGAGATGATCGTGATAGCGAACTTTATAGTTTCAAGTGGTTCTCCACATATGTGAGTCCACATTGGAATCGAATCGTTCTTTATTTTTCTCTGTTAGCACATTTCAAACTTTATGCGTTTGACAAACTCCATGGTCTCATCGTCTCGTTTGTAAAGGACTGGTGCTTTTTAGTCTCCATGAGCATACGTCACATAATAACAGAAGTCTGATAGTGTGTGTTGTAGATTCTGTTTTGTATATGCCTTTGATGGATCGATTTGGCTTTTATCAATTTTCTCTACGAAGCAATCAAAATCAGCGTAGATGATTGAAACCCTACGACAGAAGAATAGTTCCTGACATTCTAATGATACTTACTATACCAAAAGTCATGAAAAGCTCTTGTTCCATTAGTAATTCTGTGTTTCATCACTTGATGTAAAGATTAATGTACTTAGTGCTAAATTCTTTGATATTCTCCATGGATACACTTCATACTCATAGCCAAACTTATTGAAGTTTTCGATCTGCTTTTCAAATCCATCGATATACAATATCGGTCATCAGTCCGGCCATTGTATGAAAAAAGCATTAATGCAAGTGTGTCATGGTAGATCTCCTTAGCTGGAACTTGGCTGTCTATTTCGGAGTTTTGGTTAAGAGTACTTCTTGGTTTAAAATAAGTTAGGTTTTTGGTTTTCCAAATGTTTCGGTTTTAATGCTGCTGATGAGAGGTAACTCCTTGAAATGCGTCGAACTTTGTATACAGCATATTTTATGATATTGTAATTATTATATTTATTTATCTTGGCCTAATTTGTTTTGCGTAGCCTTATGACATGTATAATATGCTTACATAATACTTATAGTTGTTTACCAAATAATGTTATAACTGCGCAGCTTAGAAATCACTGGAACAATAATAGATACTGATGGAATGACTAGAACTTTCTATTTGACTTACGTAATAATTCTGGTGTGATTCGAACTTCTACCGTATTCCAGAAGTTCCCGTTCTACAGTATATATACGGACAGGAAAGTTAGACTTTCAGAGCATAACATATTGGACCGGACATTAACATTTTTGTGTTCTCAGCTGTTGGATTGACACACTTTTATTTACGTTTCACACATCGTATTTGACACACTTTTATTTACGTTACATCATACTAGATTGTAACTGATTGGATATAATATTCCGTTTGGATTCCCGCAACAGTGACGAGAAGAATTCCGGATTAGGAAAAGACGAAGGATTTTCAACAGTTAAGTTGACATTTTAGTTTGTGTAATATTTTTTTTGTAAACTTGTATATAATAAATCTTGTTAAATTTTATTATTGATTTGTGTCTTTTGTTGGCTAGAATTTAAAGGTGATTTCGACCGTAACACATAGTATAAATTTACTATATCTATTATTAGTATCTTTGGATTGTTATTTTGAAACTCCTGGGACGATGCCTCTGCATGGTGGACCCTAGGTCCCCGAGGGTATTCGTCAACCCAGTCTTCAGACTTGTCTGACACGATTATTCATTGATTTGTTGTAGAAATTACCAGTATTTAGCAAAATTCAAAAATAATAGAATTACTAAGGGTTCATTCCTTGTATTGCACATGGTAGATCTCCTTGGCTGGAATTTGGCTTCCTATTTCGGAGTTTTTGTTAAGAGTACTTCTTGTTTTAAAATAAGTTTGGTTTTTGGTCTTCCAAATGTTTCGGTTTTAATGGTGCTGATGAGAGGTAACTCCTTGAAATGCGTCGTATACATCATAGTATAAATTTACTATATCTAATATTAGTATCTTTGGATTGTCATTTTTACATTTTCCTGAAGGTGTACCTCACTTAGTTGAAAATTAGTATACATTTTGAAGCGATGATGTTTTTCTTAAAAATGAATGGTAAACAAACCACAACAGTAAATACTTTTTTGCAATTTCCTGTTCGGTAGCTCGTATTTTTTCTGTATTGAAAATATTTTTATTTTTTCCATTTTCATATTTCTCTCTACTTAATTAAATTACATTGACTATAACACTGTCTAAGAAAAGATACTCTGTGGATGATGTTGTTAACATGCTGGAATTTGTAATCGACAATATATTTGATGCATTGTAGGACAGGTTTGTCAGCAGGCTATTGGAATTCCTACAGAGAGGAACTGAGTGCCGCTGTTAAATCTGTTCTTATTTTCATATAACCTTGATACAAGTGCTATTAAATAATAAAGAGGTTGCAATCGTCCGATCAGTTCCCGCTATGTACTATCTCTTAAATTATCCTAACTTTGTGGATTATCTATATGTTATCTACCCCAACATGCCCAATGAACTCTGTATTTAAGAGAGCAAATTTGACCATCTACTCATCAAATATTTTTTGACAGATAATGTTAGCATGCAGGACATGGTTATCCGTCTGACTTCCCAGTTCACATATCTTCAGATTTTGAGCTGTCTTGTTCTGATACTCTTTGGTTTGATTTATGTTTCTTTTCGTTATTTCCTTACAGTATTGTTTGCTTTGTTAATTGTTTTTTCCTTGTATATTGCAAAATGTATATTGCTTTGGTCATTCCTTTCGATATCCAGAGAGGACAATCTAGGCTTTGGTTAATCTCTGCATTAATATTATACATGTAAGGATCTGTATAGATAATAACAAATTCAAGATTTTGTTTTTTATTATTCTGATAATAGTACAATATATGATTCATAATTTTCCTTTAACATGCTTGAGTCTATCCCCGAAATACGTGGGACCACACAACCTTCACCTTACTTCAGTTTAACAGTTTTCTCGTGACCCAGTTCTTATATACACTCAAGATATCCTTTATAAGAGATGAAAACCAGCAAAAAAACTACTAATAAACACTAATATACTGGTGCAATTATTGAATTTTTACTTACCTGTTTGTTCGTCGTCACAGAAGAAAAATGATAGGTTACTTTCAATTTGAATCTAAAAATAGCCATTGGTTACAAAATCTATTTAAATTATCTTTGCGAGAGATGTGTAGCGCTAGAAACAAACAATTAATACGATATCATTTATTTTTTTAATCAGAGTTACAATTAAATAAATAAATTATTATTTATTGCTTTATACATAACGTTCACTTGATACATGCGTCATGGAATAATAACGATATTCAGGGGAACATCTCAGAATAATCCAGATTTCTCCAGACATCTATTTATAGAATGTAAACAACCATCGGAAATATATAAATTTCCGATACAAGATATGGTGCTCATTTCCAAATGTGCAAGGTAACGGTGTAAGTGAGGTAAGGAATTTTTCAAATGATATCTTTTTTTAAATATTGTCCTCTTCAAAACTTATAGTTATTAAAAACAAAAACAACTTATTTCGTGAATTTAATCTTTTTCATCATTTACTAATTTCATGAAATTCTGCTGATTGTGGACTTTGTGTTGACAGGTTTAGAAGCACGTTTTCAATAACATTACATTATTAAATCTGACAGAGGTAGCTAGGGCTTTAACTCTCTCAAGCAAAGAAGATCGTAATTATCTAGATTTTTAAATATTTCTGACAATGGTTTAGTAACGCTTTTTAGCGCGTCCAAGGTTTTGTTCCATGAACAAACCTTAGGTTATTAAGGTAAACCTCAAAATTGGCGAGAATTTGTCTTCCAAAATGTGTTCAAATACACTATGTAGTACTTTCTTTATGCATTAATTAATGCCCATCAGCTAAGATTATTCCAACTGCAAATATGTGTTTTTGGTAAAATAAAAATTTCTCTTTAAAATTTATATAGAGATACCAGGGGTTATGTAAGCAAGGATTAGAAAAGGGCAAATTATTCAGTAACACTATACACTATATTTCCTTCAAGTGGGAAGACGTGAATTTAAAAATAACAATCCAAATATACTAATATTAGATATAGTAAATTTATGCTATGCTGTATACGACGCATTTCAAGGAGTTACCTCTCATCAGCAGCATTAAAACTGAAACATTTGGAAGACCAAAAAACCAAACTTATTTTAAAACAAGAGGTACTCTTAACAAAAACTCCGAAAAAGGAAGCCAAATTCCAGCTAAGGAGATCTACCATGTGCAATACAAGGAATGAACCCTTAGTAATTCTATTATTTTTGAATTTTGCTAAATACTGGTAATTTCTATAACAAATCAATGAATAATCGTGTCAGACAAATCTGACGACTGGGTTGGCGAATACCCTCAGGGACCTAGGGTCCACCATGCAGAGGCATCGTCCCAGGAGTTTCAAAATAACAATCCAAAGCATCTCTTTAAAAATTATACATGTATTTGCTGAGCAATAAAAGATAAATTTATTTCGTTTTTAAGGTAATCTAAGAAAGAGCAAATATCATTTCAGCAATATAAGTTTTGTTCTGTCTAGTCAACACCAAATTCCTGGTGATGAACTGATATAACAAATTAGTCGTTTTATCACGTTGTGTTTGTTAGGTAGGTCAAGTTATTTCAGTTGTTTGCTGTACATATAAGCAGGGATATGGAAAGGTTTGGTCTGTATAAGGAAATGCCCGTTTTTTTTGTTGATCATGTCTTAAATAGGATAATCAGCATTGACCCTGAAATTAACTTTTAATTATTGACAAAGAGACATATCGTCAAAAGTGCATGCTTCAAAAGTCAGCAAAACTCTAATGGTAAAAAAGTGATTCAATTTTGCTTTAATTCTATTTGTAAAGCAAGGAACTGTACGTTTTTGTTGTTTTTCATTTTAAGGAAGTGACATAATGAGCCAAGACCCTTTAAATGATCAGCTAAAAATTCAAAAGAGGCGGCCGGGTAGGCCAAGAATACAAAGAGATGTCAAAGAGCTGGCAGATTTCAGCCGAAGAAGTGCACGCGACTGTAGGACTCGAAAAAAGATACGATACCAATATCTTGAAGGCCTTGTGGGGAGCAAAGAGAAAGCAATCTTCAAACTCCGGGCAGAATTAAACGATGTAAGTTTAAGATTGATAATTTGTCACAACTCATGTCCATCCAGAAAATGAAAACGTCTATATAACGGATATTATTTAGTCATATTTAGAATCTTTTTTCCGTTCTCCTTGGCACTTCTTTCTTGTGTTTACGGAACATAGATGCTACTATAAGCTCTAGATACGCTGGCTTTTATTTTAGTGGAAGGTACCATTTAACTTGGGAATACCGAGAACCTGGATTTTTTCATTCGGTTTGATTTTTAAGGAAACTTAATTAACACCTGGTTTCCCCACAGATGTTTGAATTCCGTATTTTTCACTAAACTAGTTTCAAATTTCCCTGTTGACCAGAAAAAAGTCAAAGGGTTGTTGCGGGAAAGACTATCGTATTGTAGTCAATGTTATGGTACGGGGATATGTCTAAGTGATATATTACCACTTTACGGGAAACGAGACCTGAAATTTACTGTAACGGAATCGCTCCTTTTTTCGAATAAAGTATCTACTTCGTATAAACTATGTCGTTAGATGGAGTGTTTCTTAACCTTGGTTGCAATTTTGCAATTTGGGTAAATCTGCTCTTCAACATTTTTGGAGTCACTTTTCTTTATTGGTTTAGCAAGAGAATACCAAAGGAATAACATAATAGGGAAAGTTAACGAGTCCGAAATCCAGAGGAAAGGCAAAGTCGTGAGAATGTAACGGATAAAATCACATTTGAAAAATAAACAAAATATTAAAGTCAGAACAATAATAAAGCACTAGCAATTTTTAATACAGGAAGAAGTAAAGGTGAACAATTAAACAAGCGAAGTGCACAGATATTACAATAGAAAACATGTTAATGTATATGAGCAGAGAAACCGTTGGAGATTTAAATAAGAAAAGATTTCAGCTAATATATTGTATTTTACTTTAAATTTTGTTTTTGCATTAGTGGAAACAGATTTGCAAGGAATATGACGTTGGAGTGATTCCAAAAAGTTTGAATAAATATATTAACCAGAAAAATAACGACATTACCATGGTGGCTTTTTCATCGGCTTCTGAATTACAGCCGGAGAGTTCCACGAGATCGCTAAATTCCTTTATCTCACATAATACTCAGAAAGATCACACGAAGATAAACAAATGGCTTGACGAAAATAATGATTTAAGAAATATGGATTTTATAACGCCTGTAGAAACTCCCGAACAAATTGTTGACAAATCTAACGTTCTTGAAACACCCACAACGTTTGAAAGAGATTTTAACAATGAATATGGTACTCAACCAGAAATCAAGGACAACGGTGACCAGGATTCCGAAATAAAATGGGAGACTGATTTACATTGGGATAATTATATGAAAGGCAGTATGTTTAATGAACCAAGCGAACTAATGAACTCTGGTTCACCAAAACTTTCATTTGATTTGTTAGACTTTATTCTAAAAAGTGACACCGTTATGAATGACAGTATGGATATATATCACAAACGTGTCACAGATTATACAGAGCTAAGCAATGTCATGGATGCGAATTCCTCCCAATGCAATGCTAACATTGAAGGAGAAGTGAATCGTATGTTGGAAAATGTAATAGGAAATTCATTGGATTATTTTGACACGTATGAAAATCTGCCACATGTCTGCTCAAATTTAGAAATTGAACATGACAATCATGTTAAACAAAAGAAACAACCACAACCGTTTAAACCTTCAACAACTTTTGGATATATGTCATTTCTAAATAATGATGCTACTGTTCATACAGAACTAATTGAAAAGGATAAACCAGATGAAAACTACTTTAATGGTAATTTTTGTCATATGATGCTTCCTGGATACAGAAAAATACAATGAAACTTGGTTGTGTCGAAGTGCAGGGCGACATAAAGAAAACGTTGACTTATTCAATGCTTCGACTCGTCGGTATTCAGTTTTTACCTTTATTTTAATCACTGATTAATTCAATCACATAATGTGGTGCATTGTAATTTTTTACATAAATTCCCATTTTGATAAAAAGTGTAAAAACACAACGAATTTAAATCAACATCAATGATTTTTGGAAACAAATGACTGGAAATTAAGCTAAAAGTTACATAAAATAAAAAATAAAAATACATCTGATCAAAGAAGGCGATCAGGTTAGACTTCCGAATGGCAAATTTGGACTTCAGGACTATAAAAAAATTTCGGCCCAACCGATGTTTTTGTTCGAATAAACAATGTTGAATTTACTTGGAAGTAATGGCAAATAATTTGTGTCAGGTCAACAACTTTGACATATCCATTGTATTCGAATATAGAATATTCGAAATATACTTGTCGACTCTCGTTTCGCAAAAAAATCTAGATAGACAAAGTTCAACTTAAAAGGTGTTGAGAAATTTTCGAAGGGAGATAATTTATTACATCAAATAAATCTGAAATCTGTTTACGTGCTGGAAAAACGATAGTTTGCAAGTACTGTCGAAACCCCGGTTGGCTAATGTTCAGTTTTGTTCAAGTGTAATGTAAGTTTGTATTTTGTCTGATATTTTATATATTTTTTCAAAAAAAAAAGAGTTGAAAGAAACTGTTATATACCTAAAATAATGCTATTCCACAGGTACGATATCTAATGCATATTGTGGAATAGATTACACTACACCATTCTTGGTAAGGTATGCACCAAACACACAGATGAATAGCTCTACATTATTGCAAACTTCTCTTGTGTTTCTTTGGATCAATAATTTACGGAAAAGGAGTTTTAAATTTATTATTACTCCTTAAATCATTGTCTGTGAGCCAATTTTTGAATTAGGTGGTAGAACATCCATTTTACAGAATTTAGCCCAGGAATGTTTGGAGGAGCTGAACAGGTGGGAATAGTCTGTAAGAGTCGAAGTAAACTTTGGCTGATCCTTTTTTGAACCAACACGTCCAATGCTGTCTTGTAACATCCGTGATTCGAGATACCATATTCAACGTCGTACAGTTTGTTTGGAAAGCACTTTCGCAGGAACAAACCACTAAAGTTGGATAATCCAGATTAATTACAGGCCTATAAAGTTCTCTGTTCGGCAGTGGTTTGTTAGGGGAAACTCTTAATTGTAAACGAATCTTACTCGTTTGTTATAAGACGCTTTCTCAAATTTTCTCTAGCTTTCAATCGTCATTTAATAGCATTCCATGCGTGCAAATATTCGATCTGTGGACACTGTGTGATAAATTTGTACAGGAAATTTGTGTTCTGCAAATTATTTATTTATAGTTGCAGATTTGCCTTTTTTAACTTGATAATGCCCACGAGCAAGGGTACTAATTCCATTTTCCAGGATGAACCGTTTGGCATCCTTGACTGAAAGTGCAACCTTCTTTGATGTTACGCGCGATGTTCGTACACATTAGGGTAACATGACAGCGACGTTTTTCAATGATGAAAGTTAAATATGTTCTGCTTTTTTAGTTTAGCAGGTTAAAATAATAATTGAATATACCTCAATTGAAATAACTTGGTTTCTCATTTTCCGCGATCCCGAAAAAGCTTAAAGCCATTTTAGGAAGTTTTATCCCCTTTTATTTTTTTCTCAAAATAAAGTACATGTACAATAGCCAAAAAAAAACAAAACAAAACAAAACAAAAAACAAAAAACAAAAAACAAAAACAAAAAACAAAAAAATTGTTATGATATGTAATTATTATATTTATATATCTTGGCCTAATTCGTTTTGTGTGGCCTTATAACATGTATAATATGCTTACATAATACTTATAGTTGTTTACCAAATAATGTTATAACTGTGCAGTTTAGAAATCACTGGAACAATCATTGTTACTGATGGAATGATTAGAACTTTCTATTTGACTTATATAATAATTCTGGAATGATCATAATATTCGATGTGTAATTCAGACTTCTGCCATATACTAGAAGTTTCTACAGTGTTCTAGAGATTTCCATGACAACTATATATATACAGACACTGGAGTTAAACTTTCAGATTAGACATTAACATTCTTGTGTTCTCAGATGTTGGATTGACACTTTTATCTACGTTAATTACATCATACTAGATTGTGACTTATTGGACATAATATTCTGTTTGGATTCCCGCAACAGTGACGAGAAGAATTCCGGATAAAGGAAAGACAAAAGAATTTTTATATATATTTTAACAGTTAAGTTGCCATTTCAATTTGTATAATATTTCTTGCAAACTTGTGTATAATAAATCTTGTTAAATTTTATTATTGATTTGTGTCTTTTGTTGGCTACAATTTAAAAGTGATTTCTGGCCGTAACAAAATAATAGTAAAAAAAAATTCTCACACTCTCCCTCAATTTTTTCAATTTGTAAATAAAGTAACAATTTAAACAATTCTAAATTTCTACCGACATTTTACCAAACAGTGTAATTACACTAACGATTATACAGCCTTTAACATGGCTTAATAAGATTAATTACAGATTAAGATAAAAAGTGTTTAAAAACTAAACTGGATAAAAACATTTAATTTTCATAGATTTTTAAAAAAATTAGTTAACCCTCCGTTTATTTCATTTAATATACAAAATGGTTTAGATGAAGAAGGGCATTCATCGAATAGAATGAGCATAAAAAATAACTCTAGATCTAAAAACGGTTTCTACAAATTAATGAAAAGGAGAGTCACGATAACACATGTATTCTAAAAATTAATAGATAAAAAGTATAATAGATTTTTTTTCCTTATTTTTGGTCTTTTATTTCTTACGATGTATTACAACAAAAGAAGATTTTTAGAAACTTGTACTACGTCAGAATTAGGCGCTACTGTAATCACTTTTTGGAGAGGCATATAATTTTCTTACTGTTCATGTTATGTTCATAAGTTTTGTTTTTGAAATAAGGAATACGAAAATAACATTTAATAACTGGATGTGTCCTACGCAGTCAATTAAAATTCTACTAAAACATTGGTTTGATTTGGTTTTCCCATTCTTTTTCATATGTGACATGACCTACAACAATCTGCAATATATTTTGTTAGCCTTGGTCAGTAAAAATAACTTAATATCTTTTAGGTCTTGTTGATGACTGGATTTCTAGACAATGGAGTATTTTGTGCCATGGGTAAAATTTCTGATCGATAAACTTTTTGAACAACAGTCTGATATATCCTAATCCATTCTTCATTTCCTAAAACATACGTTCTCATCACTGATGGCTTTTTGAAATAAGCTGGCAATTTGAGGATCTTTTTTCCTTAGCAATTAGTTGAAAATATGCCCCATATCTAAGCTGTGAACTGTTGAATGGTCTCTCATTTTCAATCCTTTGGATCACTGTCACTATCACCCGTTTTACTAAGCTTAGAAAAAAGTGCTGCCTAAATCATAAACACTGTCTTTTTTATAAAAATTCTACTCATCAAGTTTCTATGCCATAGCTCGAGGTACAGCCAATGAAATATGTAATTCTAGAAAATCTTGTTAAATAGGATGGGGTTCTTGATCAAAAGAACTTTTGTCACAATTGAAGATACTTGAACTTTGTTCCCAGAGAAATAATTTCTATGAAGAAGGCGGATGTCGGTAACAAGTAATGATGACTACTCTTCCGGCTATAAAACCTTGAAATTATTCTGATGACAAAAACATATCATGGAACAGTACAGCAGTATAACCCCTAAGAAAACGAAAAGAGTAATTACAAAACGGCACGGTCTCCGTCCACAAAAGAGGCTGTGATGCACCAATATCTCTTAGTATTGTAAATGGGTAGCATCGGAAACATCACTTGTGAGTGATATAAAATCATCATGGATGATTTGCTAAAAATATCTTTAATTTATTTGGATGGGTTTTCGTCCTGTACCTTGTCTGATGTCGCATTTGGTAATCTGTGCTAAACAAGATCCAGATGATCATTGTCTGACGGGAGATCACATGTGGACGACTGTGTTCTCTTTACAAAACAACTTGGATTAATTTCACTCTTCCTCTGCTTCAATTTAAAACAATTGGAGATCACATGGCCCTGTTTCGTGCATTAATTACATGTGGGTGACTTAAATTTATTCTGTGGAGCTGGATTAGGTTTGGATGTTTTGTTTGAATTCAACTGTCAACAACTGAATCTGAACTCTGTGTATTGGTTTCGTAAATTCTTTCTGGTTGTACTTAAATTCTAAAGCTTGATGTCTCATTCGGTGGTGAGTACTTATTATTAAAGTTATTCTGTGGTTTGTGATCGAAGTTTACCTCTTGAGTCAAAGAAAAGTTATCGGTTAATCGTACTGCGGCTTTTGTTCAACAATAAATTGCTCAATTTCAGGACTGATGCATTTTTTAACTTCAGTCTGTTTCAAGTTCTCATAATTCTTGAAGTACACCATCGATTAAAAGATTGTTCGTTTGTGCTAGCAAATTCCACATACGTCTGAACATCATCTTTCTGACAACTTCTCAATTTTTGGCGGTATGCCTCATGGACCAGTTATCCTTTCAAAATTAACTCTTTGACAACATCATAATTAGAGGCTTGTATTACAGAAAGCTGAGTGTAAATTTCCCTGGCCTTTTCAACCAAAACATTTTCTGTTGCAACGTAGTCCAGTACTTTTTTGGTCACTTTAAGCTTAGTGTAATTGATCCAAAATACGAAAAATATTTATCAATATCCTTCTCCTGGTAAGGGAGGAAAACTTGCGTAAGATGTTAAGCTACATCAAGATTGACTAAATTACATTACAAGTGACCTGATTGAGGGGATTTTTTTTCATTTCTAATTAAAATTCGAATTTTTACCTTTAATTTCTTTTTCTATTCTTTTTTATCATTTTTCTTTCTTTTTTATTTTTCTCTCGTTTCCTGTTATTTTCCTTTAGTCGTATTTCAATTTCTATTTCTAATTTTCTTAATTTCAACTCTACAAAAGAACTGCTTTAAAACATTCCCAAATCAACTAAATGTTCAGCAATTATGCTCTGAATCTTATTTTTTTACGCATTTCTACTTTTACATTTAATTTCAGGTGTTTTGCTAAACGGATAATATCCACATTAATAAAAATTAAACTCATTTACAGAAGAATTGAACGCCATGGTTAAAAGTCACTGACTCACTGACTCAAAATAATGTTCATGCATTACATTTCTTCTTCATGTTCTTGTAAGGAAAAGTTATGTTCCGCACCCATATTTTCAGTTCTATCCAATAAGAGACAATGATATGTCATGTATGTCCAGCAGTGAAATTCCTCTACAGTAGAAATAAAAGTTTGAGTACCTTTATCAATTACTAGATCCCATCTCACAACATCAGGTGTGTGGTACCTTTATTAAAATTCTAAAAACTAAACTAAAACTATATTTTAATGAAAATAAATAAAAATATGCTAATGCATCCCAAGATGTCAAACCTATCTTGAACACGCGTTTCAATGACCTTGTAGAAGACTTCTTTCTGTATCTTGAAAGTTAAACTATCGGGTCGGTAAAGAGAACTTTAGCCTTTTTACAATATTTCTTCTGCACGAAATTGTAGTGGAAGTCGTACATCAATATCTTTAACAGATCCAAAATGCAGCTTCCCGTGTAGACTGGCTTGTGGACTTTCAGTTTTGTCTTCTTCATATGGGTCGCTACCAGGTGTTCATTGAAGACAACGATGGGTTTTTCAGTGGTTACCAGTTTCACATCTATTCTCCGCCGGTCATGCTCTAACCGAATTCCAATTTATTCATCACTTTAAAGGACTCCTTCTCAGAGTCAGTCTTTGCTTTGGTTCGTGTTGAAGTCGATATACTTCTTGAGTCATCCACATTGTTTAAATACGATGATTCGATGCAACCTCTTCAGTTTCATTCTTAAAAATAGATACTGTTTGGGGTCACTATCGTGTAGTGAGTTAATTTATGTGGTTGTACACTGTTTGGATGAGTTTGCGAGCCCAATCTCCACGCTTTCAGGCGTAAATGGATAGTTATTGTGTTCATCGTGGTGCTCCTTAGATTAGTTGAGGTCGCATTCTACTATGAGTCCATTCCCATTGTAATCGAGACATTTGAGCGATCTCCTTTGGTTCCATCCATTCGAAATTACCCGTTGGTTATAGCTCGTCGTTAGAAATCCTCCGTGCTTGGTATGTAGTTGATCTTTTCTTCGTCGAATCCAAATTCCATGACAAACAGGTGTGGTAATGCATAGTATCCAATCAAGGTGTGAAATACAAACGGAATAAATCGTGGGAGTAGATAATCCAGATTATACACTCGTGTGCAGCGACGCGATACATTCCTGTGAGATGGTCGTGATGAGAACCTTGTCGTTTTTTAGTGGTTTTCCGCAGACAGTCTGCATTGGATTCAAATTGTTCTTTACCTTTCTCTGTCAACTCCATCCCCTTTTTTGTTGAAGATCTTCTCTATCTGGCCGCATCACATCATCTCCTTGGTAAAGGACTGGAGCTTTGTACTCCCCATGAATAAATTTCATGTAGTAACATGTGTTGTTTATACTGCCTTATGTATGCATTTGATAGATCGGGTGGGCTTTTATCAGTCTTCTCTACGAATCAATCGGAATCCGCGTAAACGATGAATGGGACCCTAATCAATCCATTGTAAAATAAAATAACAATCCAAAGATACCAATATTAGATATAGTAAATTTATACTATGCTGTATACGACGCATTTCAAGGAGTTACCTCTCATCAGCAGCATTAAAACCGAAACATCTGGAAGACCAAAAACCAAACTTCTATTAAACAAGAAGTACTCAACCAAAAATACAGTATTAGGAAGCCAAATTTCAGCTAAGGAGATCTACCATGTGCAATACAAGGAATGACCCCTTAGTGTTTATATTATTTTTGAATTTTGCTAAATACTGGAAATTTCTGTAACAAATCAATGAATAATCATGTCAGACAAGTCTGACGACTGGGTTGGCGAATACCCTCGGGGACCTAGGGTCAAACAGCAGAGGCATTATCCCAGGAGTTTCAAAATAACAATCCAAAGATACTAATATTTAGATATAGTAAATTTATACTATGCTGTATACGGCGCATTTCAAGGAGTTACCTCTCATCAGCAGCATTAAAACCGAAACATTTGGAAGACCAAAAACCAAACATATTAAACAAGAAGTACTCAACCAAAAATACCGAAATAGGAAGCCAAATTTCAGCTAAGGAGATCTACCATGTGCAATACAAGGAATGAACCCTTAGTGTTTCTATTATTTTTGAATTTTGCTAAATACTGGACATTTCTGTAACAAATCAATGAATAATCATGTCAGACAAGTCTGACGACTGGGTTGGCGAATACCCTCGGGGACCTAGGGTCCACCAGCAGAGGCATCATCCCAGGAGTTTCAAAATAACAATCCAAGGATACTAATATTAGATATAGATTAGATATAGTAAATTTATACTATGCTGAATTTATGAATCTTACCAAGGTATTTTCCTCTGGCATCTCAATCTTCACTGACTATGTATGACTGCAGCATTCAAGGTGCTCATCTAAGGTGTCCCGTGAAATGGCCCAAACATCTACGACAGAAGAATAGTTCACCACTGTATTATGACACTTGCTATTTCAAACGTCGCGATAAGCTCACGGTCCAACAGTAATGTTGTGTTTCATCGCTTATTAAGATCAACGTTTTTAGTTCCCATTTTCTTTGAAATCCTCAATGTATATAAGTTATCTTCATAACAAAACACACTGATGTTGACATCATCGTGTTGCTTCTCTAATCCATTGGCACACTATGATTTTAATTTGGCGGTCTAATTATTCAACAAACAATCGGCATTTTAATTGGAACCAACTGTGCTCCTCTCCTCGCATGTGCCTCCACCGATTTGTGACTTCCACCGGATTGACTTTGTTGAACTTCACGACGGATGCCGTATACGAAGCAGGAAATGCTTACCCTTCCGGAGCACCTGGGTTCACTTCTGGTTTTATAGCAGTTCGTGTTGGTCATTGTTTTTTAGTTTTCGGTGTTTATTTGTTGTGCTTGTGGTTGTTCATTTGTCTTCCCAGGTTTGTCTGTCCAAAAGTTTTCTCTATTAGACCTTTCTCTCGACACCAAGTCAATCTTATCTGCTGGTTTTTTTCTGACTAACCCTCATTTTCTTCTTTAGCGCCACTCCTGACCGACTTGTTTCTTTACTCATATAAGGCAGACTTCCTTAACGGGCTTTTTAAGGTAAATTAGAAGAAGTTAGCCTGTACCTTTAATTTAATCTTCCGCTATAGATGATCCTTTATCCGTCACTTATTCACTTTTTTGAATTTCTTACATTTCATCGATCCCAATGAGCTCAAAATTAAGGATAGCACAGACATGTCCAAATCTACATCTTTTCTTGACCTTCACCTCGAAATTGACACCAGAGGAAGGCTGAATACAAAACTTTACGACAAATGGGATGACTTATTAAAGTTTTATGGACGCCATCATGACTTGGTCGATAGGTATGATAACACCGTTTCCGAAATGAAAATGGACCTGTTCCATTGATTATGTCCCTTCCTCGTACTAAATTTGACATGGGTAGAATGGCGGGTATCCTGCAGGAGGCAGAGACTATTTAATCTTCGAGAGCAACTGAGTCTACCCCGTTTCTTTGTTAGAGTCCATTTTGTTCATATGGTTTTAGTTTTTAATTGTAGCGTTTGTATTGCTTCTGTCTTGTCTTTGTTGTTCTCCGGAGTTTGTCAATTCTTTTCGATTTTCCACTACCTTGGACCGTATGGGAAAACATGTTAAAGTTCATCTCCTCTGAAACTACTTGAGCAAATTTAACCAAACTTTACAGGAATGATGTATGGAAGGTCCTTTACTAAGATTGCCGAAATTTTTCCGATCCGCCAAAAAACATGGCTGCCAGAGCAGGACATAGTTTAACACTGGACCCCATGGGGAAACAGGTTAAAGTTTATCCCCTCTGAAACTACTTGAGCAAATTTAACCAAACTTTACAGGAATGATGTATGAAAGGTCCTTTACTAAGATTGCCGAAATTTTTCCGATCCGCTGTAAAACATGGCTGCCAGTACAGGACATAGTTTAACATTGGACCCTATGGGAAAACATGTTAAACATGTTAAAGTTCATCTTTTCTGAAACTACTTGAGCAAATTTAACCAAACTTTACAGGAATGATGTATGGAAGGTAGTTTACTAAGACTTCCGAAATTTTTCCAGTCCGCCAAAAAAACATGGCTGCCAGAGCAGGACATAGTTTAACATTGGACCATATGGGAAAACATGTTAAAGTTCATCTCCTCTGAAACTGCTTGAGCAAATTTAACCAAACTTTACAGGAATGATGTATGGAAGGTCCGTTACTAAGATTGCCGAAATTTTTCCGATCCGCCACAAAACATGGCTGCCAGAGCAGGACATAGTTTAACATTGGACCGTATGGGAAAACAGGTTAAAGTTTATCCCCTCTGAAACTACTTGAGCAAATTTAACCAAACTTTACAGGAATGATGTATGAAAGGTCCTTTACTAAGATTGCCGAAATTTTTCCGATCCGCTGTAAAACATGGCTACCAGCGCAGGACATAGTTTAACATTGGACCCCATGGGAAAACATGTTAAAGTTCATCTCCTCTGAAACTACTTGAGCAAATTTAACCAAACTTTACAGGAATGATGTATGGAAGGTCTTATACTGAGATTGTTGAAATGTTTCCGATCCGCTGTAAAATATTTCTGCCAGCGCAGGACTTAGTTTAACATTGGACCCTATGGGAAAACATGTTAAAGTTCATCTCCTCTGAAACTACTTGAGCAAATTTAACCAAACTGTTCTGGAATGATGTATGGAAGGTCCTTTAGAGAGATTGCTCATTTCGTTCGAATGCGACAAACATCATGGCTGACAGCAGGAACATAGTTTAACATACATGCCTATGGAAAAAATGGAAAAAAACATATTTTGATCATCTTCTCTAAAACTATAATAGCAAATTGAATAAAACTGTACTGGAATGATGTATGGAAGGTCCTTTACAAAATTGGCTCATTCTGTTCAAATCTGAGAAAAACATGGCCGTCAGAGGGGAAATACTTTTAACTTTGGACCCTATGAGAAAAATATATTTTGATCATCTGCTCTGAAACTTTTGAAGCAAATTCAACCAAAGAATTAATGGAAGTTTGTAGAAGCATTTTGTCAGGTGAGCGATACAGGCTCAGCCCACTGAGCCTCTAGTTTCATATCACACCCCATTTTAACCCTCGACCCGTATCAGACCCTCGAGCTAAAACTCTCGTGTTGATATATGCGTCTAAGGTTGATATGGGTGTGATATGAAAAAAGCCATGTAACATTCTATATATCGCACTCCAAGTTATTTTTGGAGTTAACATTTCAATAGTTTTTGTGCTGTCTTGTTCTGATACCCTTTGGTTTGATATTTTTTTTTCTTTTGGTTGTTTCCATTGAGTATTGAATATTTGCTTTGTAAGTATTTTCACTATTTGCCGTTTTTAAATATTTTTTTTATCTGTGTATACAAGTACATTGTTTCGATATTCCCTTTGATATCCATACAAAGCAATCTAGGCTTAGGCAAGTATACGTTAATTTGGTAATATCAAAATTTGCGGGAGGACCTCTTTTCTAATTTAGATTGTCTTATGATATTAACTTTCGGGGGGGGGGGAGGGGGAATGTTGGTGAACTTAAAACCCCTACCCAAAATTATCCACGTTATATCTACGGTTTTGCAAAATCTTGACCCGAATTTGCCCACGTCCAGTATCCAAATATCATTGATCCCCTCCCCCCCCCCCACCGATATGTTTAGATTAGATAAAAAGTCCATTAGTACTTGTTGTTTTCCATGTTTGAGTTTATCCCTGAAATGCGTGGGACTACACGACCTTCCCCTATCTTTAATTTAATAGTTTTGACGTGACCCAGTTCTTATACACTCAAAATATCATTCATAAGAGATGAAAACCTGAAAATATTTACTAAATATTTACAAATAAACACTGATCTCTTGATGCAAAGGTTGCATTTTTCACTTACTTGTTTTTTTTTCCCCAAAGAAGGAAAATGATAGGTTCCTTTCAATTTTACTCTATAAATAGCCATTGGTTCCAAAGTCTATTTGAATAACCCATACAAGCGGTTTGCTGTGCTGTATATCTTTGGAAACAAACCGTTAATACGATTTTTTTTAATCAGAGATAACAAATAAATAAATTGTAAATAAATTAATTAATACTCGGGATACGTGCGTCATGGAATAGTAGCAATTCGTAGGGAACATCTCAGAATACTCTAGAATTTTTCCTGGAATCTATTTATAGATTGTAAACAACCACTGGAAATGTATATAAATGTTCGATATCACTTATGAAGCTCACTTTCAACAGAGAGCGGAAAAGGTACACGTGAGGTAAATATTTTTTTTTTCATTGATTTTAAAGAAATATTATCCACTTCAAAACCTATTGAATAATTACGTGAATTTTAACTAAAGTTATTTTATTAAAAACTGTTGGTTGACTTTGAATAACGTAGAATAACATCTTTGTGGTTGTATTTAAAGTTATTAACATGTTTAGAACGCATGTTTTCAGGTGATACATATAGTTTAATTATTGCAAAGCTACGGCTTTACCTATCTTAAAGAAATAAGATCGAAACTATGAGAATCTTAAATAGTAAATTGTTAAGAATATTTGATTATATATTTATTAAAATGTTCGATGCTTTTTGATTAGGCGAACAAAGGTTATTCAAATAAAACAAAGAAAAGTTGTAATTTATATTGCAAAATGTTTTCAGTTACATATACAAAATGTATTAACTTTTGTATGCATTCGTGACAATGCCCATCAGCTAATATTATTCTAAGTAGAAAATTGAGGTCCTGGAAATTTTTTCAATGTATCAGTTTCTCTTTTACATTTACACGGAGATACCAGCCGATATATAGGCAAAGCTTATAAAAATTAAAATTACCCAAGCGGTCTTTTGGTAATTGGAGATAATTTTAATAGCCTATTTCTCTAAACTAAGAAATAAGTCTTTTTGCTCGTTGTTTTGTTTGGCGGGTCAAGGGGTTGCAGTTGTTTGCTGGACATGTATGCAGTACTGTGGAGAGCTTTGTCCTATATGAGGACATATCCTGTTTATGGTTCATCTTTTTTCAAATAGGATAATCAGTATTGATCCAAAAATTAACTTTTAATTGCTGATTAGGAGTCATATCTTCCTAAGTGCATACATAGATAGTCAGCAAAGCTCCTGATGGTAATAAAATGATTCCATTTTCTTTCAGGCTAATATGATATTCTTTTTATGATTTATAGGAAGTAGTATAATGAGCCAAGACCCTTGCAACGGCCAACTAAAAGTTCAAAAGAGGCGACCAGGTAGGCCAAGAATACAAAGAGATGCCAAAGAGCTGATACAGCGCAGTCGAAGAAGTGCACGTGACTGTAGGACTCGGAAAAAGATACGATACCAATATCTTGAAGGACTTGTGGGGAGCAAAGAGAGAGCAATCTACAAACTCAGGTCAGAATTGAAAGATGTAAGTTTAACATCATAATTTTTATTGGGATTACAAAGAAAGTGAGTCGCAGGCCATGTTCATCCAGGTTACGAAGACGTCTATGTGACGGAGACTAATTCATATTTAGAATCTTTCCTGCACAGTTTGCATTGTAATCTCTTCTTTCCGTTTCCGGGACATAAATGCTACTATAAGATTTCGATACGCTGGCTATTATCTAAATGGGATATTTAGACTAAACGTTTTGATTTGAATCGCTCGTTATAATCTTCATATAGGTACATGTGTATCGGTCTAAATTTTCTGAGGTCGTTTAAATTTCAAGTTCGATTGAATGCAGATACTCCTGTAATATTTTAAGCCTGTATTATTACGTGACAACATTCATAATTTTCATCTGTATATCAAAAACCGAAAAATTAAAGGAATAAGCTAGTTTAGTTTCTTTTCTCTGTTGTAGCTCTTGTAAAAACTTTGTTTCATATGTAAATATTAAGAATCGGTAGCGCATAATTTGTACCCATTTGCATTCAAACCGTGAAAAACTAGTCCTTCAAACTAAACAAAGATATAGCTTATTAGAGATTCCAGTATGTTTACAACTCCATGTTCAGGGTACTTTTTTGTCTTAATTAGTGTAGTTTTGACGGTATAAAGCTCTTCTTTACCTAATATACCAAATGGGTGTTTTGTTAGTCCAGAAACATTGGTGAATTACATCACGTAAAAAGATTTTAAATTATCATCTGAAGGGTAGTGTCCTGCGTAGAGTAATCTAAAGTTACATACGGTTGCTTGAGGTAAGGTTACTAAAACAAAGATTTCTGTAGGCCCGTAGAATATTTAAGAATCCAAATTTCATTTACACTAATAATTGAGTAGACCTTATCACCGTTGTTGCCAATCCTTACTTAACTGCTGTAAGTATAACAGTATCATTTTTTGAAAGGAGTTTAGTAATGCACTTGGAAAAAATAATATTCATATTGGCATCGTATGAGTTCGGGTATGCACTAAATATAATGATGTCATCATATAGTGTCACCGGTTGAGAACTCGTGGGTTGTCTTGTAAATTTACATATTCATTACAATGGTCAATGTCTGTTAACATTATAATCCAAACAAAAAAAAGTTCCATCAGGAAACCAAATTAAAAAAAAAATCTATTGTTATAACATTTAGTTTGCTTTAATTTGTTTAAGAATATATATCACGATTTTTTTATGAAATTTCAAAAACAAATAACAAGAAATCATTCAGTTCACAAAAGATTAAACACAACCTAAAAAATCCTTAATTTGATGTTCAGAAAATATCAGTGAAACTGCAAGACACACTTTCGTAAGGCAAAATATCAAAATGCAATTTATTTTGATGGACTCCAAATTTCGGCAAAAAAATACCGAAGCGATAAGACACTGGGCAAAACCCACAATCATGAATACAAAGACAATGCGAATTCGAACACTTACACAGAAAACAAATACTACAAAATTACAACCTGGAGTGAAATCGGGTTCTCCGGAAGGGTAAGCGTGTCCTGCTCTGTTGTACATTGCAAATGAGGAAAATCCAGTCGAATGTTAATTTCAGTAAGCAGAAATTTTATTTGAATATTTTCTAAATACAGGAAGAAGTAAAGGTATACAATTAAACAAGCGAAGTACACATTTACAACAATAAAAGTGCACATATAATACAATAAAAATATTTTTTATTAATTTATATGCATATTTTTATTAATTTATATGCATATAGAAACCGTTTGGGATTTATAAATACATGTGTAATGATTTCAGCTCACTTATTGTATTTTACTTTTATTTTTGTGATCAGTGGCAAAAGATCTGTAAGGAATATGACGCTGGAGTGATTTCAAAAAGTGTAAAAAAGTATATTATTCAGGAAGATAACGATAGTACAAAAGAGCGATCTTCACCAGCCTCAATATTACTACCAAAAAATTCTACAAGACCTATCAATTCATTTACTTCACAGAACGATTTTGGAAAAGTGAACAGATGGTATGAAGAAAAGAACGATTTAACAAATACAAATTTTATAACGTCTATAGAAACTCCCGAACAAAAAGTAGATGAATCTAACGTTCTTAAGACACCAATGATTTTTGAAGGAGGTTTAATCGATGAATTGGATAAACAACCAGAAAGCAAAGACAACGGTGACAAAGATTCATGGGACACAGATTTACATTGGGATGGTCAGATGCAAGGCAGTATGTTTAATGAAGCAAACGAACCAATGAAATTCTTTAACTCTGGTTCAAAAAAAGATTCGTTTGATTTGTTAGACTTTATTCTAAAAAGTGACAGTGTTGCGAATGACAAAAATGTCACAGATTATACAGAGCTAAGAAATGGTATGAATGAAATTTACTCCCAGTGCGGTGCTGCGCTTGAAGGAGAAGTAAATAGTATGTTGGAAAATGTAAACGGAGTTTCATTGGATCATTGTGACACGTATGAAAACCTACCTCGCTGCCGCTCAAGTTTAGAAATGGAACATGAAAGTTGTATTAAACAAAAGAAACAACCTTCAACATCAATTCGCTATTTGTCATGGCCAAACAATGATGTTAATTTTCATGCAGAAAGCATAAAGTTTTCGAAGGACAAACCAGAAGATAACTACTTTGATGGTAATTTTTCGGAGATAATGCCTCATGAATATAGAAAAAGTCATTTGTCAACTGTCTGCTCTAATCATTACATGTCAGTACCAAACTCAGGTTATTATATTCATTACCACAGTATGCCTTTACAGAGTTCAAAAAGATGTGCTCTAGAGAGTCATTCTTCATGGACTTCTATGTGTGCAGGAGCTTGCAGAAGTACCCCAAAGACAAGTGACATTAGCATGATATTAAATTGTAGCAATAACATGCCATTCTCAGACACTTTGAGCCATAATAGCGACCGACATATAAGAGGCAGGGACAGACAGATAGACCGTTTAAGCACAGATAATGACATTTTCCAAAGTGGAAATTTGATAAGCTGTCCGTTTCCAGACAGCCCATCTACATATATAACTGACACATTTCGAGGCTCATTGCAAGTCAGCGCCGCTAACTGACACCTTGACAGATTTTACCTTTAACCAATCACGATAGGAATTCAGAGAAAAGAACGGATATTTGATACACAAACAAATTAAAAAAGGACAAAAATACCTAAGGAGCAAATAAAAAAAAAAATAATCCGTTGGACAGACAAAAAAATTGCGGATATTGGAGTTGTCTCCCATATGCACGAGTTATCTTTTCTAACAGAAGGTATATTGTATTTAACATAAAGGGCAAAAAATGCTTCTAATTTAAAAAAAAAATATTGAATTGGGGAAGGCTTACATCAGACACTAAAATTGTTGGAAATTATATAAATATATCGTTAATGTGTTTCGGGGATATTGTTAGAAAGAAAATATGTAGTCAAAATACGTGACTTGGTGCTAAAAAATTATTTGTAAAATATATTTATGATTTTTCTGTGACATACACATCAGAACATTTGTGTGTTCCGTAGATTTTTCGTATTTTGTCAGTTTGATAGAAAATTATATTTCATTTGAGAGAAGTTATTCAACCACAGAAAATCTTATGCATTATGTTATTACCAAATGATTAACCGTGTCATTTTACCTAAGAAAACGGGTCATTAGTTTGTTTTAAACATTATATTTATTTTTCTCTCATTTTTATAAAATAGTTATTGGCTTGTATATATGTATAATGTATTTAAAAATGTTTTATTGAATTTTTGTAAAAGAGTGAAGAATTTTTTGCAAAGAGTTAATGTATTTTCCATACATGCACATTGTTGGAAATGATTCACGAATGAACACCACTTTAACCGTTTCGAGCAAGGAAATTACAATTAACGTTGGCGGCATAGTAGCCTTTCAATTTTAATATATGCACATAGGTTTTGTTTGACTTTTTCGAGTATATTTTTAAAATTATTTCCAGGAGAAATCGGAAGGTCAACGTTTGATATGACACTAAAGACTTTTAGTTATAATGCTTTTAGAAATCAGTTTTGATATTTGATTAATCACGTACATGTATTTTGTATATTCTACCAATTTCATTTTGAGTTCTATTTATCACAAACATGGTAAATTCTGAAAAAATATAGTTAGAAATTGAGGGATTCGTGAGTTTAAACTTAGTGTGCAGACAAACATATCATTATCATCATGTGTTCCCATGACCGTCTGAATAATACATTCCTCTCCGTGCTCACACAAACATATCACCGTCATATATGGATTCCCAAGACGGTCTAACTTACTTCCCCTCCGTGCCCAGGCAACCATACCTTATATCACCACATTCCTCTTTGTGTGCACACAACCATACCTTATATCACCACATTTTCTCTCCGTGTACACTTAACCTTACCTTATATCACCACATTCCTCTCTGTGTACACACAACCATACCTTATATCACCATCAGATGTTCCTAAGGCTGTCTGCCTTTTACGTTCCCCTTCGTGCTCACACAAACATACTTCATATCACCACCGTGGGTTTCCAAGACGGTCTAATATACTCCCCCCCAACCCGTGCCTCATTATCTAGACTTGCTACAAGTCTCTTTCTTTTCTATTTTCATTTCTTTTCTGTCTTATATGTAACGGTTGCTATCGGCATGATCAGATAGACATAATGTATTGATAATTGCAGGAGGAAGGTATACATTCCTTTCCGTGCTCAAACAAACATACTCCACATCACCATCGTGGGTTCCCAAGACGATCTAACTTACTTTATTCTCGGGGCTCAGACAAACATACTTCATATAACCATGATGTGTTCCCAAGACGGTTAAACTTGCATTCTTCTTATGTTTCTAGTGCTCAGACAAATTTACATTGTGTTCAAAGACAGTTATATTAATTGTACATTCCTCTTTGGGTTCAGGTTTATATAATTTGTGTTATTTTGTGGTCATATATGTTATATGTTATTCGGGTATCATATTTTTTTCCATTAATAGTTATATACAGAGTTATCAATATATTATATTATTAAGAATATTACATGCACAATGTTATTCATAATTTTATATTTAATTCATTTTATTGTTTTACATTGTTTTTATTTTTTTATTTTTTTATTGAATTTATTCATAAATTTTGCTCAGGGGCTGTCTGTCTCCGTATACATTTGTATAAAGTTCTAATAATATTAGTTGTGAATATATTTAGAATTTTTAAATTTACAATTCAATACTCTTAAGCCATTAATCTTGCCGACATGATAATTGCATAGGACCCAGGTAACAAAAGGGTTTGTTTTGTAAAAAAATCTGTGAAAACGTATCATAGTGATACATTTAACTAGTTCTTGTCTTTCATATGTTTCATGTTTTTACATGTTACATATGATACAATGTATATATTTTTAAAAATTGGATATAGGTATATATTCTTGTGTATCAGTTTTGTCACAGTTTCTATTGGTTAGTCCGATATACCATTGAGGTTGATCGGTCGATTGTAGAATTGGCAACCCCACCACACTATTGGTATAATCTGAGGAACTATAAAACTTAGTGAGAGCACAAACAACCTAAGACATATATTTGTTTTTATATTTTCAGTGAAGTTATTCAAACAAGTTTGCTCAGGGGGTGTCTGTCGTCGCATACATGTGTAAACAGTTCTAAGAATACTAGTAGTTTGTTTATATATTTTACATTTTTAAATTTATTACCCAATACTCTTAAAGCATCTTGTCTTCTGATAATTGAATAGTACTCAGGTAAACAATTCTGTGAATTTGAATCATTGTGACATATTTAAATATTTATAGTCTTTCATATGTTTCATGTTTTGTAAAATTATTTTTATTAGAATAAATTGTATTTTACTATGTTAGTATTAAATGATACAATGTGTATGTTCAAAAAATTAGATAAAGGCATATATTCTTGTTTATCAGTATTTGTCAGAGTTTCTTTTGGTAAGGCCGATATTTCACTGAGGTTGATCGACCGGTTTTAAAATTGGCAACCCCACCACGGTATTGGTATAATCTGATGAAGAATAAAACTTTGTGAGAGCATAAACAAGCTAAGAGATATTTCTAAAGTGGGCTGCCTTTGTTATGTACAAAAAAATGAAATATATGTCCATTTTAAGTTTTATTATATATCAGAATATATCATCTGCTATCAATGCATACTTCAAGCTGGGCTTTAAACTCAGTATCCGCTAGCAGCAATCAACATAAAATGATAGATTTGCTACAAGTCCCTCTCTTTTTTTTTAGTTATATTATGTACTTATTGACTGGGTTTGAAGGGAATATTTAACTGTCCCAGAGGTAAGAGTTGGTATCGAGGAGATAACAAACTTAATTAATATTCCCCGAATATGCATATGATGCAGTCAGTAAGAGTTTTATTATACCGAGATCACGTACTCCTTTATAAGAAATTAAAGCGTGCACATATTTCCTAATAAACACTGACATACTGATGCAAATATATTATTTTTCACTTTATTCCTCATCTCAGGTTCTCATAGGTTGCTTTCAATTTGAATCTTATAATAGCCTTTGGTTTAAAAATCTATTCGAATGAACTATACGAGTAATTTGTTGTGTTGTACATCCACGGAAACAATTAATACGATAAACAAATTGTAATTACAGGTAACAATTTAAAAATGATTAAATCAGTTCTCTTCGGTGGTGTGTTCCTGTTCTGCCCACTTTTCGAAAATATAGGACTGGTATACAATGTAGTGGGCAGAACAGGAGTGGTAGTATCAACACTCTAATTATTGGTTCTAATCAGAGAACAATAGATTTGAAGTTATAGTCTTGTCCAAAAAACCTTTTAGTGGAAATTAACAGAAAGAAATATCTAAGTATGAATATTAAAATGTCCACTCATATTTATTCTTATCAGAACAATTCATGGAAGAAATAAACAAGATATTATACATAGTCGATGTTTCATCTGTTTCAGTCTGCTGTCAATGTTTGAATTTCTGTATTTCTTTGCCTTTGGTCTGGTAGTTTGTACTGCGTGAAGCTGTATGTGGGTATTTTCATTTGATGCCTGGTTTGATTTCCTTTAAGCATCTTTTGCGTTTATTGTTTAGAATTTGTTTAACATTGATCTCTGTTTGGTTTTCCAGGTGGTTGTGTTGGTGCTTAGCTTTGATACTCACCATTATCAAAGCTAATGATTTGTATCGTTGATACAAATCATTAGCTTGGATAGAAACTAAGTTTCATATTAGAATCAAATTTGGTCCAAATCAATATTTATGTATATATAAATTAGATATAATTAGTTAACATCAAAATGATAAGTACATGTAATATACTCTCTCAAAAAAGAAACGCAACATCAGATTATCTTTTTGAAATATTATTTTTCCGGACAAATAACCAATAAATATCAAAATATATGTACACATGATCATAATTACACCTTCATAAAAAGTTTCCAGGTACAATCATTTAAATTCATCCACCCGTAAACGACTTTGGTCGCAATCTGGGACACCCTACGATTTACGCATTGCCAAAAACTGGGTCGACTTTGACGTGCAAATCATGGGTTATTTTTTAGCTCAGTCAGTCGGTATAAAAACCCGGTATTTCTTTTCATGAATGCATTCGTAAAATAAAATTCTGATGAGGTGACGCTATGCCAAGGTTAGACGCTGCTACCCGGAATATCGCTATCGGACGACTAGAGGCCGGAGAATCACAGAATGCTGTTGCTGTAACGTACAATGTTCATCGTAGCACAATTTCACGCCTTTGGGGACGCTACCTGCAGCTTGGTACTACGACAGATCGGCCACGTTCAGGGCGCCCGCGTGTTACAACCAGGGCGCAAGATCGTTACATCAGACTTTTCCATCTGCGGAATAGGACTATTGCTGCAACAGAAACAGCTGTAAACGTCCCTGGGTTGCGCCGTATATCAGCACAGACAGTACGCAATCGGTTACGTTCTCATGGATTGAGGGCAAGAAGACCTTACTTTGGAGCAACACTGAGACGCCAACACCGCCGAGCGAGGGTTAGATGGTGTACTACAGTTCGTGCATGGAATTTACAGAACTGGAGAAGAGTATGGTTCAGCGATGAGTCACGTTTTCAACTGGAAAAGCGAGATGGTCGCATACGTGTGTATAGGCGCCGAAACGAACGTTTTGCGCAAAACTGTGTTGTGGAGAGAGACAATTTTGGCGGAGGCAGTGTTATGATGTGGGCCGCTATTTCTTATGCCAGAAACACACAGCTGATACATATCCAAGGCAATCTGAACGCTGTTAGGTATAGAGAGAAATTTTACGACCTCATTTATTGCCCGTAATTGACATTCGGAGAGAAATTTTTCAGCACGACAATGCCCGACCACATACAGCACGTGTAACAGTAGACTTTTTAGAACAACATAATGTAAATGTGATCCGTTGGCCGTCACGATCACCCGATCTTAATCCAATTGAACATTTGTGGGATGAAGTGGATCGGCGCGTGCGCCAACGACAACCACCACCGCAAAATCTGCAACAATTACAGCAGGCACTTCAGTTTGAGTGGCAAAGGATACCGCGTGTTCGAACTCAGCGTTTAATTCAATCTATGCCAAGAAGAGTCGGGGCTGTGTTACAAGCAAATGGTGGACATACCAGATATTGACAATTTATGAGTGATTTATTGACAATATGTGACAAACTGTGATATTCCAAGGTAAAAGAACTCATGAACAAGAAGTGTGCCAATTTTTGCATTCCTGTGTAAATTATTTATATCATAAATTATGAAAATAATATATGAAGTAAATTTCCTATTTTCTGTATGTTGCGTTTCTTTTTTGAGAGAGTATATGATAAAATAACATTAACATTTAAAAAAAAAATCAACACTTTGCATCTTGATTTCTTTAAATATCAGATTTTTTGGTAATTATCATAAAATATATATATATATATATATATATATTTAATTTACCTGTCCTTTTATCAAGTTAGTTGTTAAGAAATAAAATATAATTACTAAAACAACATTCATACTAATTAAGTTTACACAGGACATGTGGGCAGAACAGGAATTGAAATTTAAAAAAGTGGTCAGAACAGGAACAAACCCGTTCGATCACATATAACTATCTCCGAAGGGAACATCTCAGAATGATCTAGGTTTGTTTCCTGACATCTATTTATAGAATGTAAACAACCATCGGAAAATTTCATATAAAAGTCCAATACCAGTATTGTTGCTACTTCAAACAGAAGGTATACAACATGTAAAAGTGAGGTAAGGATTTATTTCATTGATTTTTTATAAAAATATTGTACACTTCAAACCTTACAATTAGGAAAAACAAAAAATTATTACAGTGTATAACGTGAAATTTTACAACTTTTTAATTTTTACTAAATCTGCTGCTCAGGTTTTTGAATTGTGTTGGCAGGTTTAGAAGCATCTTTTCAGCGAATACACTTTGTAATTCTGGTAGAAGCAGAGCTTTAACTCTCTTACGCAAAGAAGATCGTAACTATATATATTTTTAACACTCGTAAGATATATGTTTGTTTTTTCCTCTCGTTTCATCATAAATAAACCTCAGACAAGTTTTAAAAGATTTTTCAAGTAAAACCCGTAAATGTAAAAATTTGTCTGGGAGAATGTGTTCAAATACACAATGTTTCATTTCTTTATGCTTTCATTTAAATGCCCATCAGCTGTGGTGAGGGTAAAATAAAATATTTCAACATTTCTCTTTTACATTTATATTGAAATACCAGCTGTTATCCTAAAAGGCTAAGAAAATGTTACATTACTTTATAACACTTTACAAGGGGTCATTTAATTGAACAGAGGAAATGTAAGCATTTCGTTGAAAATTATATTTACTGAGAAATAAAAGATTTACTTAAATCTATTACAAGTTTTATAGTTTATATAAATATACAATGTTGATTTCCATTGCTTTATAGAATTTATATAAGTTTGATTTCATAATTAGAACATACGCATGTAATTTCTTCCCCATTTTCTATGCTAAATCGTTAAAATAATGATATATATATAAACGTCTAAAAAGTTGCAAAACAACATCAAAATAAAACAAATAAAATTTTGAATTATAAATATAATTCAAACTTAGCAAAATTTTCGGATCACTGAGATCTTTCATCAGTGCTGTCGCGTTGCGTGACTAATTAATTACATGTAGAAAACAATATGACTAATCGTGATCTTGATCTTCCTCGTGTGTAGCAACGCATGTAAACAAAAATTAAAATAAATAATCCTTTAACATAAGGTAGAGAATTATTTTACAGAATTATAACTACATAACAAATGAAAAAGTGTACGAAAAAAAAAAAAAATAAATATCTTGAATTTAGAATAAATAGTAAAACGGCATAATTTTGCGTTGTCAATTTTTTGGTTAGTTTTCAGTGTTATTTAATATTGTCTTCCACATTATATTCATTTTATTACCGTCTTAAAATTCCTGTCCATAAGTATTTTAACAATTTTACAATTTTATCTATTATAATTGTGCTGTTAAAGAACATTTTGAATCAAAGATAGATTCCGTTTAATTTGAAAAGTAAATTTAATATTGACCTTTTCATTTAGGCATGTCTGCCGCGCTTTTCATCTATCGTTTCAAGATATCTTATAAAGTTTATAAGATATCTTATAAATATTTTTATATAAGTGATGACAAAAGCTCACATGGCATTTTACCAGGTGAGCTAAAAAAAGAAAAAGAAAAAAAATGAACACTTATGTAAGACTTGTTGTCATTTCATGCGTCAGTAACTAATGGGGTCAACAAAAATATTCCAGTCTTCTGACCTAATTCTATTTATAGACATATACGTAGGTCTAAGTACACAGGATGAAATGAGTACATTAAGATTTATAAATGGTTATGCAAATCTAAAATTATGAATAAATGAGAGAACACTCTTCATTTCATTTACAAGGTATTATGTTAAATGAATTTAAGGGTTGGGGTGTAACAGTCTGAGATGAGCATTATCCAGCAATGAGAAAGAAAAAAGCTTAAGAATACCTCCCTCCCCAGAAGATACTTAATCATAAAGGAAGTTCGTAAAGGTGGATGTGGACGCGGGCGAACGGGAAATAAATAACAAAAAATAAACGTTTTTCTTATAATTTGCACGTTGCAACACTGTGCAAATGGCCATGCACATGTGGAATAACAACTGCTTAAACTTTGGACGAAAATTACTCTGCACCATGTACCCTCTATAATAGCATTTAGAGAATGAATAGGACAGTTAACTTCTATTTTCAAACAAAGGTCCCAGTTTGGGCCTTTATTTAAAAAATTATGTAATTTACTATGAAGGCATTGTTGAATGCATGGGTTGAGTTGACAAAGAAAAACTTAAAGATTTTAACGCGATGGAAAACAAGTAAGCAAATAACAATTTTGTCCATTCTAAAATCAGGACATCCAAATATATAGTATTACTTTCAGTCAAGAAATCGCACAAAGCTACAAATTTCTGCCTTAAACAGGAAATATACACTGATACAGGCTTGGAACCACTTGCGGAAAAGAGAATTAAGGTATCCGGACCATAAATGACCACGTGATTATTCAAACGTCCCGGATGTTCCATACAACGCAATTGAAATGACCTCGGTAATTATCGGCAAACTTCGGAAATGCCAATATAACTAACTTATTTTTACAGACTCTGCATATAAGCCACAATGTATGCTTCAATTTGAGAAAAATATATATACAAAATTTCAGCTTTAAATTGTTTGGTTCAGTCATTCACGGTCAAAAAGAGATACAATTTTCGATCATGATCTATTATGGTCCGGATACCTTAAGCATAAAATCATCAGATTTCACAAAATGTTTCATGGACAATGGCCGAACTATCTAAGCAGTCTTGTTCCTCAACAACTTCACGAAATTCATAACTATAATACGAGACCAAACAATCGGAACATTGACAAGAAACACCCCCCCTACAAGCACTATTGTCGGGCTCCGAATTATTAAGTGTAGAAGAAAATCAAAATATTTTCGATAAAGTTTATACTTTTATTATTGACACTGGAAGATTCGGTTTATAGTGTGTATGGTTGAATAGCTGCAGCACATACCCTGGGTCACTGTTGCTATAGCTGTTCAAACCAACTACTCTTCAGACCGTATTTCCTGGATACCAACCAACAAGATTCCTTAGACCCCCTCCCCCTTTTTGTGTTTCTTTTTTTTTATATCATAAACCCTTAATACTCAGTGGCTGTAGAGTTGACAATTTGATCATGGCTGAGGTCCAGGGCTGGTAGGTCACGGAGGGATAAAGAAACAAATGGTCGCAATTTTCATCTGAATCATATCAACATACATGTATTCTATAGTTTTTACTATTTCAATCTATACAAAGTTCCTTATTGTCATTTTTTAGAGGAACTAGTAGAAACCCGTAGTTTATGATGATATATGATTAATGCACCATTCATAGCTGAAGTACTAAGCAGTGAAGGTAATATGCTTTTGGTCAAAGTCAGAAAAAGCTGAATTTTTTTAAACAGAAAGTTGATGAGCGACAGACCTGAAATTGCATATATAGTATGGGTCACTCACCTGAGGCTGCATACCAAATATCAGGAGCCTCTGACTGATAGTTGCTGAGAAAACTGTTATGGAAGTTCATGTCTGTTTTTCCCTGCCCGCCCAACATTCACCATTTTATAACCCAAACAAAAATACTTTAATAGGTTTGAAGCAAAATCATACATGGGATTTTACTAAATATGCCAATTCCATTGGGAACTTGGCCATATCTATCTGATCACTATTCTCATCTGCCACTAAATTTTGTCGAGATAAATGGGGTTAGTCTGTGTATGTTTTTCAACCTGTAGGCTAACCCCTACTACAGGCTGATATACTATACCTGAACACATGTATATCATTGTCAAATCTGCAATATACGTAACGTCGTTTAGGTCAATATCGCGAGTCAAGAGAAAATTTCATGGTTTTACTTTTTCGTTTAAAAATGGTGAATTTTAAAATTGATTTTAGGCTATGGTGCCCTAACTCAAGTTACGAAGTGTACGTACATTATTGCAGACGATAGTTTTTTTTAATAAATAAGACGTGACGTGCATCTTCTGTTGTCTTGGGTAGTAACCTGTGAAGTGTTTTTAGACGGGGAAGCAGATTTGCCTTTTTTATTTTCATGCATGTGATGTTGGGCATGTGGTCACTTTCTGTTTTTAAAATTTCCAGTTGCCGACAAAATGTTTGTTTTTACAAATATAAAGACGCGATGTGCATCTTCTCTTTTTGGATATTTAATCCCTGGAGCCTTGGGTGAAGTGTTCTTTATAAGACGGGGAAGCAAGCATATTTGCCTTTTTTATTTTCATTCATTTTGGGCATGTGGTCGCTTTTTAAATTCCCAGTGCAGATGATTGAATAGAAAGACGATTGTTCATTTTCTTTTGTGCATTTTTCTTTACACTTACGCAACGAAATCCTAAACCGTTTTCTGTCGAGCTGTCTTTAGACAAACTTTTCCTCGGTCGATACCGGAAACTTCTTGTGATGTATACTTCCGGAACGGTATCGGTTTTCGTGATCCGGATTAATTAATTATGGGTAATTAGCAAAACGCGCAAACAATTGCGTATGTACTGATAAAAGTTTTAAACTGCACAATGGTCTCATATTTCTGATATATAAAGATCGCACGTCGCATTTGTTGTTGAAACGGCAACCCGGCTAACAAAAATTTGTCTCATTCTTTTAGTAGTATTAATAAGTTCTCTTGTTTCTGAATCCCTGTATTTTCACATTTTATATAATATATTTTTGTAAACAAATATTTGAATAAACATTGTTTAAACTAAGAAATCGCAAGAACAGCTATATTTACGTAATTTAAAGATATTCAGCATATCACAAATAAACATTGACAAAATGCATTCGCAAAAGTGCACGAATTTGAAAAGACATCGTAACAAATAAGAAGAAAGTGCTTAAAGTACTTTCAATTATCTTTAATGCCCGTAAAAAGACCCCAATATATAGAAATTAAACCTGATCATTTTCCACCCTTTGTTCGCTTTATTTTATAAATGCTGTTTTTATTATTTAATAAAATAAGCAATTAAGCTTGTATTATTTGGATAAGGAAGAGCCTGCTCCTATTACATGTACTGTGACCATCTTCAAAGACCATGAGACCCATAGACGTTAGTATTATAGGTACAAAAAGTTCAAGGAAGATCACAATAAACATGTGACCCAAAGGCCAATTTAGACCAGTCAAAACCGGTTATCACCTGTGAAAATTAGCTCAGCACGTTTCGTAACAGGTATGATCTGGTCGTAATCAGATGCCGTAATATAAACAACATACAATGTGTGTGTTCTTTTTTAAATAATGTAAACTTTTTTTAATTTTAAAATAAGTTAACCCCCCCCCTCCAATATTTACATTTCTATATGCCTTTTAAAAGTATATAATATTTACTTGGCAAAAATCTTTCATCATTTTCTACTTCGTATTCTTTTAAAGAAAGTGTTTTATTCTGCAAAATTTCTGATAATTTCATGAACATTCTCGAACATTCTCGATAAACTTTTTTTGTAAAGTACGACTGGAAAATTTCATAAATAATCATATTCCGGAATCATATTAAACGATGTTAAGGGTCGTTAACCTCGACTACAGCTAGGGGTGAAGGTTATTGTGATTTTCCTTGTTTACATAATTCGATCGTGTAAAACATTCCTGGTGACATTGATCTTTGTAGTACATACCAATAAAAGTCTTTTCTGTGCTAGACAATGATCATTTATAACTTGGGAATTAAATTATTTTTTTTTGGGAGGGGGGGGGGGGGGGTGAAATTTTCACAGAGAAGTAGGGGGACTTATTAGGTGCAAAGAGCAATTCTTTACGAGAGAATGCATGGGTATTCAGGGGGTATTCGTTGCTTCAGAAGGGAATACGATACAATTGGCTCCTCTATTGGTTTTTTGCTTAAAATTTACCAGACGGTCAATTTTTTTATGTATGCTTTACAATTACGGGAAGAAAAAACACGGCCTTCGTGACTTATAGTTTTTAAGATTCTGGACACTGATTTTGGTATATTTGAGCCAAAAACCCTATTTTATTTTTCAAGACAGTCACATTTTTAACAAAATAAAAATTACTTCACCCGGTCTTTTGTATAATATTACTAATTAAACTGATAGACATTGTTTTCTGGACATTGATAAACTAATTATAATCAATTTCAATATGCAAATTTAAGTCAAATAAGGAATACTGATAATAATTTGGTAAATTTAGATGCATGTAGAAAAAAAAATGCTATACTGCTTATTTCTCTTAATCTTCGTATAGTTATCTTGAAGTAATGAACTTGCGTTTGCAAAACAAACAAGAGGCTCACCAGAGCCTGTATCGCTCACCTGAAGTCTAGTTTTCATTGGACAATTAATCAACTATTTGACCAAGTTTGTTGCAACTGGTTCAATTGTTCAGGGAAAATTTGTTGAAGATTTATTTTTCATAAGGTTTAATGTTAAAATATGTTCCCTGATGGTGGTAGTCCTGGCAGGAAGTTGATATAATTGACCAGGAATAAGGGTGAACCTTAAATAAATGTAACAGAACCCGACCTCAAATTACACAAACCGATAACTCCTAAATATAATTTGGGATTCCCTTCAAAATTTCAGGGTAGGTAGATCTCAACATGGCAAACATTTTTCAAATTTACATTTCACTTCTATCTCAAAAAGTTTTGGAGATAAATGACGAAAATAGTTAAAATTTTGAAAAATTTGAAGAAAAAAGGGCAATAACTCCTAAATGGGTTTTGAAATTTCCTTCAAAATTTCATGATAGGTAGATCTTGTCATGCTGATCAATTTTACCCCATGTCAGATTTTTGATATCTGTAACGGTTTTTAAGTTATAAGCTAAAAACAACACATCCGACCCCTATATTCTATTTTTAGCTACGACAGCCATGTTTTATGTCAGATAAAAAAAAAATTGAGGATCGTTTGTAGAGGACATGTCATAGATCATTCCTTTCAAGTTTCAAACGAGTCGGCCCAGCGGTTTCAGAGGAGAAGATTTTTGAATGAGAAAATTTTGAAAATTTGACGAAAAAAGGGCAATAACTCCTCAATGGGTTTTGGAATTTCCTTCAAAATTTCAGGGTAGGTAGATCTTGTCATGCTGATCAATTTTATCCCATGTCAGATTTTTGATATCTGTAACGGTTTTTAAGTTATAAGCCAAAAACAACACATGCACCCCTATATTCTATTTTTAGCTACGACAGCCATGTTTTATGTCAGATCAAAATAAATTGAGGATCGTTTGTAGAGGACATGTCATAGATCATTCCTATTAAGTTTCAAACCAATCGGCCCAGTGGTTTCAGAGGAGAAGATTTTTTAATGAAAAAAAAATGAAAATTTGACAAAAAAAGGGCAACAACTCCTAAATGGGTTTTGGAATTTTCTTTAAAATTTCAGGGTAGGTAGATCTCAACATAACAAACATTTTTTATATTTACATTTCACTTCTATCTCAAATAGTTTTGGAGATAAATGACGAAAAATGTTAAAATTTTGAAAATTTGACAAAAAAAGGGCAATAACTCCTAAATGGGTTTTGGAATTTCCTTCAAAATTTCAGGGTAGGTAGATCTTGTCATGCTGATCAATTTTACCCCATGTCAGATTTTCGATATCTGTAACGGTTTTTGAGTTATTAGCAAAAAACACCAATTTACCCCTATGTTCTATTTTTAGCAACAGTGGCCATGTTTTTCATCGGATCAATATAAAATGAGGATCGTTTGTGGAGGACATGTCATATATATTATTCCTATGAAGCCTCGATCCAATCTGTCCAGCCGTTTCAGAGGAGAAGATTTTTGAAAAAGTTAATGACGGACGACGGACGACGGACGCCGGACGACGGACGACGGACAACGACGGACGCCAAGTGATGGCAAAAGCTCACATGGTCTTTTAGGCCAGGTGAGCTAAAAAGTCGGGGTCCATATATGGTTATTGCAGAGATATTTGAGAAAACCCCAAATTTTAAAATAAGAATTTATTTGCTAAACCTTTTTGCTGTTTTGGCCATAATTTCTGACTTCTTTGTTTTCCTCCAAATAATTTTGACATGATTCTAAATTCTAATATCATTACAGGCCCGACATCTTTTATTTTAACTCCTCTTTTTTATCAAAAGTCATGTTTATCAAAAGTCTGCCATTCAACTCGTATTTTTTTGTATTATATTACATCAATTAGTTTTTTTTGTTTCAATGAATTCGCATTGAGTTGGGTTTGGATTTATAAAGATTTATCTTTTTAACTGATTCTCTAAATTCTTTAAGGATGCTCGCTGGTCATGTTTTGGTCTTTTTGTCAAATTTTCGGAATCCTCGGGTTTTATCCATTTCTTCAACATGAAATGTTTTGCCCATGAACCCCCCCTTTTTTTGTTTTATAATTCAATCATATGTACCTTAAAATGGTATTTGACAAAATTTTATGAAATCTTTTTTATTTTTTATACATTTTTGAGAGACTGAAGTTGTCAATGCAAAGACAATGAAAAATCCAGAGAAAACCCATTTCCTGCAAATTTTTAAGGCTTTATAGCTTTAAAATGAGCACATGAACCTATTTTTTCTTGCTTATTTGTTCACTATTCATATATTCTCTCAAACTAAAACATCTATTTCAAATCCTATCTATTCCCTATTAGACCAGTGATCATCCTTCATTCATTTAATTCCTGCAAGGAGTATGTTGTTATATATTTTATAAAAAGTTGTTTTGAGACTCCCATTTGTATTTGGTCAATAAGTCCTGCTTTCTTTTAATTTTAGATGCTGGACAGAAGAAACAGGTACCTTTTCTTGCCCAAAATTATGGAAAACTTTTGTAAGACAAGAGTGGACACACCATAATGTCTCGCCTGTAGTGAATTTCTAATGAAAGTAAATGCTTTCAGACATACATTATAAATTTTAAGTTGAAAATAATGAGTAAATGAGGTCAAGGTCAGATAACACCTGCCAGTTGGACATGTACACCTTACAATCCTTCCATACACTAAATATAGTAGACCTATTGCATACAGTATTCGAAAAACAGGCCAAAACACAAAAACTTAACTATAACAACTGAACCATGAAAATGATGTCAAGGTCAGATGACACCTGCCAGTTGGAAATGTACACCTTACAATCCCTCCATACACCAAATACAGTAGACTTATTGCATACAGTATTCGAAAAACAGGCCAAAACACAAAAATTAAACTATAACCATTGAACCATGAAAATGAGGTCAAGGTCAGATGACACCTGCCAGTTGGATATGTACACCTTACAATCCTTCCATAAACCAAATATAGTAGACCTATTGCATACGATATTTGAAAAACAGGCCAAAACACAAAAACTAAACTATAACCACTGAACCATGAAAATGAGGTCAAGGTCAGATGACAACTGCCAGTTGGATATGTACACCTTACAATCCTTCCATACACCAAATATACTAGACCTATTGCTTATAGTACCTGAGATATGGACTTGACCACCAAAACTTAACCTTGTTCACTGATTCTTGAAATGGGGTCGAGGTAAATTGAAAACTGTCTGACGGATATGAGGACATTTTAAGGTACGCACATACCAAATATAGTTATCCTATTACTCATAATAAGAGAGAAATTAACATTACAAAAAATCTTAACTTTTTTTTCAAGTACATGTATTCACTGAACCATGAAAATGAGGTCAAGGACAATGTACATATGACAGACGGATACTTCATAACATAAGGCATCTATATACAAAGTATAAAGCATCCAGGTCTTCCACCTTCTAAAATATAAAGCTTTTAAGAAGTTAGTAAACGCCGCCGCCGCCACCGCAAGATCACTATCCCTGTGTTGAGCTTTCTGTGACTTAAGTCGCAGGCTCGACAAAAACCTATGTCTTTTTCACATGTTACATTTTGCTTCACTTGTGAAGGAATGTCAATTTCTCATAATTTTGAGAGATACCCAAATCTTCAATAAGAACCTACAAACTCTCTGTAAAGCTGAGTAATTCAATAATTTTTTTTTATTGTTTGGACTGTTGAAACTTGGGTAAAATAGTCTGCATACTAAAGCATAAATAGAGAGTACAACAAAAATGTTATTAAACAATTTTAATTCAAACAAATTAAAAATAAGTTAAAAAAACAATATATCACAGGCTTTTATACCACAAAAAATCGTGAAAATAAAGTGAATAGAAGTAAACCATGGACATCCTATACTAAAATAGTGTAGTAATTATATATAACACACTATAAATTTTTGCTAAATGGCTATCAATAAACCTTGCAACTATATTACCTAAATAGGTTCAGAGGCGATTTGCCACACGGTCTATTTTTAGTAACCATGGATATTTTGATTCATGAAAAACAATTTGATAGGGGAAAACCTAAGGACCATTCCATTAGAGTTTGGTGTCAATTTCAGAGAATTATAATAAATATGTTTTGCTATTTTTTCTATTTTAGTTACAAAGGCCATTCTGGTCAGAGGTCCTAATTTTTCAGAGAGTATACACCCAAATAGGGACCACCTAAGGACAATTTTATCAAATGTTTCAAGTACCTGGGTGTTTCAGCCGAGAGGATTTTTAATGATTTTTTTTCTCATGTCATGGTCATATAAGCCAGACTTCAGGACAGACTTTTAAATGGGGGTCATTTAAAATCCATTCCATCAACATTTGGTCTCAATTTCCTAAGTTTCATAGACAATTTTAAAATATTTGATGTTGGATTGCAGTATTTGTCAGAGAGTATACACCCACAGACACAGTTTTGAAAGGGGACAAACTAAGGCCAATTCCATCAAAATTTTGGTTTCAATTTCCCCTGCTGCTCCAGAGGGGAAGCTTTTTTAATATTTTTTGGCCGATTGTTCTATTTTTAGATACATCTGCTATATTTGTAGCGACATAATTTTGAAAGGGGACCAACCAAGGACCATTCCCCCAGTTTGGACCCAAATCGGCCCATTGGTTTCAGAGAAGATTTAGAGGCTTTGGTCGACATTATATGCCAAGTGATGGTAACAGTTAATATGAACCTTTGGTCGAGATGAGCTAGCAAGTTTTTATTATTTTAGTATATCAATCTAATATCTCAAAGATGATGGAAATTCCATGAAAAAAACCTATAATAATTAAATGTTTTATAATGCAAATAATCATGTGAACAGAGGTCTGTTGTATGACCTGTTATTATTTGACCCAAATCAAAATGTCTTCAGACCTAAAAGATAAATCTAATTTAATTAATAAACAAATTTTGGACGGAATCATATGTCAGAACAGAAAACTTCATTAATAATACATGTATATATATTTATATACATACATATATAAATATTTATTTTCACAATTATATGCCAAAATGAGAAGAGATATGAGGCAAATAAACCAGAGGCTTAATGGAGCCTGAATCGCTCACCTGGATATTAGGTGACCACAACTGACAAAGTGCTTCTTGATAAGATCTGTAAGGAATTGTTCTACAGTGCCCAGCACTTCTAGATAAGATATGTAAATAATTCTTCCAGTGTCAAATGTTAAACTAAGTCCAGCTATGGCAGCTAGCTTGGATTCTGATCGGCACGGAAACATAATTTTGTAGCAGACATTTATCCAAGGATCTTCATGCAACAAAAACATTTCAGTTGGCTTGGTAGTTTCTGACAAGAAGACCTTTGTACAAAATTCCCCACAGGCTCCAATGTTAAACTAAGTCCAGCTGTGGCGGCCATCTTGAATTTCCGATTGGCACAAAAAACAAGTTTTGTAGAGGTTCATCTAATGCTTGTTCATACATAAAAACATTTGCCCCTGGTAGCCATGTTGAATATCCAAGCGGTACAAAAAACATATTTTTTGTAGTAGTCTATCAAATGATAATCACACATCAAAAACATTTCAATTGGCTTGGTAGTTTCTGACAAAAAGACCTTTGTACAAAATTCCCCATAGGCTCCAATGTAAAAATAAATTCGGCTGTGACGGTCATCTTGGTTTTCTGATCGGCACAAAAAACATAAATTTAGTAGAGGTTCATCCAAGGATCATTCATGCAACAAATCATTTCAATTGACTTCGTAGTTTCTGACAAGAAGAGCTTTGAAGATAAATCAAATCAGAATGAATTATCTACCCCTGGTAGCCATGTTGAATATCCAGTTGACACAAAAAACATATCTTTTGTACAGAACCACCCAACTAACATTCCTGCCAAGTTTGGTTCAATTTGTACTGGTGGTTCCAGAAAAGAAGATGAAAATGTGAAATGTGGACGACGGACGAAAAGTGATGGCAAAAGCTCACATGGCCTTTCAGGCCAGGTAAGCTAAAAAACGGAAATGCTGTTTCCTGAAGCCACTTCAGCTTATGCCTCGCAGAGATTTTCTTCTGGAAAGTATTTGAAAACTGTTTTACAACATATTTAATATTTATCACCTTTCAAGTGAAGATTCGGGTAACAAATACAATTAATGTTTACATGCAGTGCTACATCTAACATTAACTGAAAATGCTACAATTTGAAAAAAACAACAAGAGGCTCACCAGAGCCTGTATCGCTCACCTGGAGTCTGGTTTTCATTGGACAATTAATCAACTATTTGACCAAGTTTGTTGCAATTGGTTCAATTGTTCAGGGAAAATTTGTTGAAGATTTATTTTTCATAAGGTTTAATGTTAAAATATGTTCCCTGATGGTGGTAGTCCTGGCAGAAAGTTGATAAAATTGACCAGGAATAAGGGTGAACCTTAAATAAATGTAACAGAACCCGACCTCAAATTACACAAACCAATAACTCCTAAATAGAATTTGGGATTCCCTTCAAAATTTCAGGGTAGGTAGATCTCAACATGGCAAACATTTTTCAATTTACATTTCACTTCTATCTCAAATACTTTTGAAGATAAATGCAAAAATGTTAAAATTTTGAAAATTTGACAAAAAAAAAGGACAATAACTCCTAAATGGGTTTTGGGATTCCCTTCAAAATTTCAGGGTATGTAGATCTCAACATGGCAAACATTTTTCAAATTTACATATCACTTCTATCTCAAATAGTTTTGGGGATAAATGACGAAAAATGTTAAATTTTCAAAATTTGACGAATAAAGGGCAATAACTCCTAAATGGGTTTTAGCATTTCTTTCGAAATTTCAGGCTAGGTAGATCTTGTCATGCTGATCAATTTTACCCCATGTCAGATTTTTGATATCTGTAACGGTTTTTAAGTTATAAGCCAAAAACAACACATGCACCCCTATATTCTATTTTTAGCTACGACAGCCATGTTTTACGTCAGACCAAAATAAATTGATGATCGTTTGTAGAGGACATGTCATAGATCATTCCTATTAAGTTTCAAACGAATCGGAACAGCGGTTTCAGAGAAGATTTTTGAATGAAAAAATTTTGAAAATTTGACAAAAAAGGGCAACAACTCCTAAATGGGTTTTGGGATTTCCTTTAAAATTTCAGGGTAGGTGGATCTCAACATGGCAAACATTTTCCAAATTTACATTTCACTTCTATCTCAAATAGTTTTAGAGATAAATGACAAAAAATTTTAAAATTTTGAAAATTTGACGAAAAAAGGGCAATAACTCCTAAATGGGTTTTGGAATTTCCTCCAAAATTTCAGGGTAGGTAGATCTTGTCATGCTGATCAATTTTATCCCATGTCAGATTTTCGATAACTGTAACGGTTTTTGAGTTATTAGCAAAAAACAGCAATTTACGCCTATGTTCTATTTTTAGCAACAGCAGCCATGTTTTTCATCGGATCAATATAAAATGAGGATCGTTTGTGGAGGACATGTCATATATCATTCCTATGAAACCTCGATCCAATCCGCCCAGCCGTTTCAGAGGAGAAGATTTTTGAAAATCAGCCAATCAGAAACAAGAATTGCCTCTGGTGGCCATGTTTCTTGACCAATCAGAACTAAATGAGGAAACTTTGTTGAGGACCTTCCATACACCACTCATGCAAAGTTTGGTTGGAATTGGCCAAATGGTTTCTGAGGAGAAGATGTTTGAATGAAAAGTTTACGACGGACGGACGGACGGACGGACGGACGACGGACGAAAAGTGATGGCAAAAGCTCACATGGCCTTTTAGGCCAGGTGAGCTAAAAAGTGATTATTATCGAACCTTTAACTTGGCAAATACCCACATTAAACAGTGGACATTAGGCTTTTAATGGCCATAATATTTTCAAATCAATTAAAAACATTATACACATATCACTTTCTTTTGATAGGCAGCCCTACAAACAGGGCATAAATTTTTGTCTGACAGAGTCAACTCTTCAAACATTCCCAGGCAAGTAGAATGATAAACATGAGAACATGATAATAACACAGTCTGTCTCTCTACTTTGTCACCCATCTCGCATCCATTTTTTTCACCTTGTCCTTCTTTTGATTTACTCTTCTGTTTAGAGGTAGACTTAGTTTTATCAATGTTTTCTGCTGATGTCAGATGAAAAACAGACTTGACATTTGTGTCCTTTGTGATACACATATCACTTGGCAATGAAAGACCTGTGAGACATATTGGACACTCCATCTTGCCCCTCTCTACTGCCTGAAATTAAAAAAAATATAATTTGTAAATTTATATTTTTCTTCATTACAAGTTAAAATAAGATTGAACCTCAATCTAAAAATAATATTTACCCTTTGACTACTGAGACATACATTAACATAATCACAGATTTTACATTTCTGTAATCAAGGATAAATCATCCTCAAGCAAAGTAAAAAAAAAAGTTTCAGCAATCCTGACCACCCCTTTTTGTACCCACCCTTACATTTCTTTTATTTTTAAGTCACTGTTTAATTAACAGTGCCTCAGCTACAAAGACCAGTTAAATTTCTAGAATTTAACTTTCTGTCTGTTTTTACAATTAGCATACACAATATTGGCCTATTAGCTTGATCAAACAGATGATGTGTTTTTCTTTACCAGAAGAGATAGATAACGGTGGAAGTTTGTGTACAGTACCAATAAAACAATTTTAACTCCACCTCTACTAAGCATCTATACCATGTCAGACTAAAATTACTCGGTCAATTTTATGTTTGTGTTTTGTGCCCCTTCATGTTGTTTTCTTCGATTGGTATGTCATTGTTAACCTGTCCTTTTATCCATTCTATTATTTATCAAACTTTAGCAATTTGCACTGATGTGTCAACTACAAGATCACATTCATATAAAATCCTTCTCTTTGAGAGCATCTTGTTATTATAAATATATTTCAGGATTATTTTAAGGTATCCGGACCATAAATGACCACGTGATTATTTAAAAGTTCCCGGATGTCCCATACAACGCAATTGAAATGACTTCGGTAATTATCGGCAAACTTTGGAAATGCCAATATAACTAACTTATTTTTACAGACTCTGCATATAAGCAACAAAGTGTGTTTCAACTTGAGAAAAATATATATACAAAATTCCAGCTTTAAACTGTTTGGTTCAGCCATTCACGGTCAAAAAGAGATACAATTTTCGATCATTATCTATTATGGTCCGGATACCTTAAGTTTTGGAAAAGGTTATACGATATAACCTACTTTGAGGCAGTTTACGATTCATAAACCGTGAATTGATTTATGCTTGAAGATAAACTGACCAAAGATGAATTATCAAAAAATATAACTTGTTCCAAATTTATAATAATCCTTGTAATTTAATTTTCAAGAATTTTCTGATAAAAAATGGAGGTAGAATCATTTGAATAACTTGTTTACCCCAGGAATATTAAAACAGTGGATTGCAGAGACATACATTGAGACATCACAGTACCCAAAGTAGTTATTCAAGCCATCCAACTTGCTCAAGGTCAATAAAATTGCTTGTTTCATTTTTGAAAAATCAAATTATGCTTGTTTCGTTTCAAATTAAATAATTGCAAAGGATGCAAAGTATAACTGCAATTTATTCTTCAACCATTTTTTACAATGAAACATACCTTAAGTTGTATGTGATCCCATTCTTCATCAGTTATTCTATGGAACGATCGCTCAAAGTTACGGAATACATTTCTACTAGCCTCTAAACTTTGATCTATCTCCGACAGGAAACTGTTTAGATTAAAGTCACATGATCTAATTATTCTGTCAGTAATACTGGACAGCTGGAAAAAATAGTGTCGAAATCATTATAAATGTTTTCCATAACGGCCAGGAAAACAATTAAAAAAATAACATTCATTTATTCACTTTAAATAATTGAAACCTAACTGTATGGATTTTATATTGCTGTTTGGAACTCACCAGGACTTTTCAATGAAAACTATTGGTGGATAATATCATTAAAATTTATTTAAAAGTTCCGATGAAATACATGTACTGGACACAAAGCATTTTATCTTCCAGATTATATCAGTGGTAGGAAAGTTTGATATTTTGCACCTGTTTATTGTTTGTTTTGTTGGGGTTTTACGCAATTTTCAGCATATTTGGCTATTTCGCGGCAGTCAGTTTTTATTGAAAGAGGAAGCTGGAGTACCCGGACAGAACCATGGGTAGGAAAATTGAAATTGGCAATCCTTGTCAAATAAGATCGGAGTCGAACACACCCCGCCACAGCTGAGATTCAAACTCACAACCACAGTGTTGACAGGCTAGTGATCATTAGTAGTCATGACGAACTACCTAGACCACTCGGCCACCGATGCCCCTTTACCTGTTTTAAGTTCTGTTTTGTAATAAAAGAGATATTAAAGGAATATTGATGAATAATAGCCCTAAAAAACCAATGAGTTTCATTTTCAGGCTTGTACCATTCAATACTCTTCTTAGGACCATATTCATTCATTATTTATGCAATAATATAACAAATTATCCTTTAGACTCATAATTCATAAATTTCTGTTTGTTTGCTTGTTTAGTTGGGGTTTTACGCCGTTTTCAGCACATTTGGCTATTTCGCGGCACCCAGTTTTTATTGGTGGAGGAAGGCGGAGTACCCGGAGAGAACCACTGACCTTCGGTAGGAAAATTGGCAATCCTTGTCAATTTAGATTGGAGTCGAACACACCCCGCAACAGGTGAGATTCGAACTCACAACCTTAGTGTTGACAGGCTAGTGATCATTAGTATTCATGACGAAGTACCCAGATCACTCGGCCACCGAGGCCCCTATAAATTTCTGATGATGGAACCTGATATAAATGTATTTTTCTAATTCTCTGAACCTGTTTTATCAAAGTTTAATCAATGCTTGGTTGCCAATGATCGGTTAAGACAAAAGGTCAAACCCTGTCAGCACAATGTTTACATTCTGATTTCTTGGATAAATAACAACTTAGCAATGACAAAAAATCAGGAATGTGGAGGAAAAAGGCAGGAGTTTGGTTCATCAAATATGAAAATTCATTAAGACTTGGACTTTAAAATTTGATAATTTAACTCTCATGATTAGATAACCACTGGTAACAATGCAAGTGGATAATTTAACTCTAATGATTAGATAACCACTGGTAACAATGTTAGTGGATAATTTAACTCTCATGATTAGATAACCACTGTTAACTATGTAAGTGGATAATTTAACTCTCATGATTAGATAACCACTGTTAACTATGTTAGTGGATAATTGAACTCTCATGATTAGATAACCACTGGTAACAATGTAAGTGGATAATTTAACTCTCATGATTAGATAACCACTGGTAACAATGTAAGTGGATAATTTAACTCTCATGATTAGATAACCACTGGTAACAATGCAAGTGGATAATTTAACTCTAATGATTAGATAACCACTGGTAACAATGTAAGTGGATAATATAACTCTCATGATTAGATAACCACTGGTAACTATGTAAGTGGTTAAATTTAACTCTCATGATTAGATAACCACTGGTAACTATGTAGGTTGATAATTTAACTCTCATGATTAGATAACCACTGGTAACTATGTAAGTGGATAATTTAACTCTAATGATTAGATAACCACTGGTAACTATCTAAGTGGATAATTTAACTCTCATGATTAGATAACCACTGGTAACTATCTAAGTGGATAATTTAACTCTCATGATTAGATAACCACTGGTAACAATGTAAGTGGATAATTTAACTCTCATGATTAGATAACCACTGGTAACTATGTAAGTGGATAATTTAACTCTCATGATTAGATATCCACTGGTAACTATGTAAGTGGATAATTTAACTCTCATGATTAGATATCCACTGGTAACTATGTAAGTGGATAATTTAACTCTCATGATTAGATATCCACTGGTAACTATGTAAGTGGATAATTTAACTCTCATGATTAGATATCCACTGGTAACTATGTCAGTGGATAGTTTAACTCTCATGATTAGATATCCACTGGTAACTATGTAAGTGGATAATTTAACTCTCATGATTAGATATCCACTGGTAACTATGTTAGTGGATAATTTAACTCTCATGAATAGATATCCACTGGTAACTATGTAAGTGGATAATTTAACTCTCATGATTAGATAACCACTGGTAACTATGTAAGTGGATAATTTAACTCTAATGATTAGATAACCACTGGTAACTATCTAAGTGGATAATTTAACTCTCATGATTAGATAACCACTGGTAACTATCTAAGTGGATAATTTAACTCTCATGATTAGATAACCACTGGTAACAATGTAAGTGGATAATTTAACTCTCATGATTAGATAACCACTGGTAACTATGTAAGTGGATAATTTAACTCTCATGATTAGATATCCACTGGTAACTATGTAAGTGGATAATTTAACTCTCATGATTAGATAACCACTGGTAACTATGTAAGTGGATAATTTAACTCTCATGATTAGATATCCACTGGTAACTATGTAAGTGGATAATTTAACTCTCATGATTAGATAACCACTGGTAACTATCTAAGTGGATAATTTAACTCTCATGATTAGATAACCACTGGTAACTATCTAAGTGGATAATTTAACTCTCATGATTAGATAACCACTGGTAACTATGTAAGTGGATAATTTAACTCTCATGATTAGATATCCACTGGTAACTATGTAAGTGGATAATTTAACTCTCATGATTAGATATCCACTGGTAACTATGTAAGTGGATAATTTAACTCTCATGATTAGATATCCACTGGTAACTATGTAAGTGGATAATTTAACTCTCATGATTAGATATCCACTGGTAACTATGTAAGTGGATAATTTAACTCTCATGATTAGATATCCACTGGTAACTATGTAAGTGGATAATTTAACTCTCATGATTAGATATCCACTGGTAACTATTTAAGTGGATAATTTAACTCTCATGATTAGATAACCACTGGTAACAATGTAGGAATCTAAATGTTAATACTTATGTAACGAAAGTTGTAAAACAGCATTCACTGATAATTTACCTTTTCCTGATAAAACTTTTTCTTGAGATTGGGATCATTAGGAGGCACTTCCTCTCTAAATTTCCTGTACCAACATCGGACCACATATCCTCTCCAAGCTGCTTGTATTCTATAAAATATTACAGAAATAAATATCTTTATTATAATATACAACAGAACAAAACCCAATAAGGAAGTTAAAAGCCCTTAAAAGTTAAAAAAAATCACAAATGATAGGTAATAAATTGACACTCTTAATCCAATGAGAAACCAGAGTGAGTTATATTTTCCTAACCCATGCAGGTAAGGGAGATAAAAAATTTGTCTCCCTTTTAGCCTCAGGAAAATTATAATTATCTCCCCTTTTAAGTTAAGGGATGATGAATGAATTATTATTTAATGTCCAGTGGCAACATAAAATGCATAAATACAAGAACATTTTGATATGATATAAATATGATCCGTGTTTTGTACTAGCATATGAGGTAAATATCCGCAGGAAGACACATAACCGCACTTGGACACATACTGACTTCGAACTGACTTACTCCTAAATGCAGCGTGCTTGGCGGAGAAGCAAATACCAAATTGAATTTTATGTCTTTGGTTTGACCCCCCCGGGGATCGAACCTGTGACCTTCCACATGCTACCACCGAGGAAATTTTCCAGTTAAGAGAGATATCTGACTTTACATGTAGATCAGTGTTGTATCTTGCAGATTTAATTAGAAGGTCAGAATGCACTACAATTAAAATTTTATATATTTATTAATCAGCCTTAAGCAGTAAAGGTAATAATGATTCAATTTTTTGCATGGTGGGATAAAATAACATGTGCCCTACCACATATTCAATCATTTCTCAAACAGCCAATCACTCACAACCTTGCACAGTATAAATTAAAAAAATTTTTTTTTTCAAAAGTATGGTTTTATTTTTATGTAATACCTGGATGCACATTTAATTTTGTGTTGCTTAGATCCTTCATGAATGACTCTTGTTTGATATTGTTCTCTACGACACATTGGACAAGTTTTTTTCCCAGTAAATCTTTCAAATGCTTGTAAACATGCCTGAAAATACAATGAACATTTTTTAATTTAAAAGTTATAAAAAGACATTCATACAAGTCATTTTACTTTATTTATAGTATTTTTTAAAACAATTAGAAGACCAAGACAAATATTAAACAGTCGGACCAAATAAAAACAAACTGTTTTCTAAAAATGTAGAGTTGGTAGGTAACTATTTTCAAACAAAAAATTCAAAACTTTTTATATCGGACTAAGGACTCTTCCTCACTCTAACAATCCTTGTTCAAAAGTGACCAATAAGGGTTAAACACAGGAATTTATTAATTTGGTTTTACACAAAATCTAATATTACCCTATGAAAAACATGAGTACATGATAATAGCACTTGTTCCTTCAGACCAAAGTCTTCTTTACAGATGACACAAGGCATGACTGAATCATCACGTTTATTTGACCTCTCCTTAGCTTTCAGCCACTCAGATTCTGTCAATTGTTGTTCAGGTGCATCTACTAACCCTAGTTTTTGTGCTGAAATAATAAAGAAAAGTAATTTTTTTTTAAATTGAAAAAAAAAAAATTTCTTTAAAAAATTAAATTAAAACAAATACTGAAGCATCAGATACACAATAAATAATGATAAACAAGAAATAAGCTGCCAGGTTAAATGGTTAGAGATGCCTGCCCCACCTGACTGAGAAATAATCTGCCAGGTTAAATGATTAGAGATGCCTGCCCCACCTGACTGCCCAGTCATCTGCCATAAACCATCCGGCTACTACACTAAATATTTGTGTTGAAAATCGGGTTGAAAATGGTCAAATCAATATTGATAGACTGATTATAATTTAACTCCAAAGAGGCAGTTTTTGAGCAACAGTGCCAAAAGCAAATAATTCTGGAATTTATTATAAACAAGATGACTGTTTTTTTTTATCATGTTGATCGGTAAATCTAATTTATACCAGTAAATATGATAAACAAGGCTTTGAGTACCAGCAACAAATCGTTTTTTTTTTAAAGGATAATGTTACATGTATGTAAACAAAAGTAATATTTTCTTATAAGGCATGGTTTGGTTTACCAGGCTTTCAAGACACTTTTAACACAATGGTGGAAGAAGCTAGATCCTATGTACTGGTATATGTATATAGATAATATCTGTGGACAGTTAAACTCACAATCAGTCTCAGTTAACATTTGAGTTGAACATGCAGCTTTACAATTTTAAAGTTTTTGATATATTAGGCCAAAATAAAATATATGTGTTTCCTATTACACGGAAGGAATAGTTCTAGGTGAGGAATATGGTTGATCATTTGTTCCTGAAGGGTGTTTTCAATTAAAATCCAAATTAACACATTTTTTTACCGATATTGTTAGTAAAGTAAAGAAATACCAGAGGGATATTCGAAGGAGAGAAAAATCATAACAACTGACAAACTCCAGAGAACAACGAAGACAAGACCAAAACAATACATGCACTACAATTAAAAACTAAAAACATATGAACAACATGGACCCCACCAAAAAATGTTAGGTATCTCCTAGATGTGTTAGAGGAAAATACATCTGGAGAATAGGTAATAAAGGGCTTTGCTAAACGCAGCATGATACAACTGCACATGTCGGCAGGTAAGCAATTAAAGCAAGTGTGCATTCACTATTATGCTTGACCCCATAAAGTGTTGGATATTATAATATACATTACACAAAAACCAGATGAAAAATAAAATTCAGAAATCCAGCCACATCGCTTTTTTGGCCCCTTTAACCTCCTATATTTCAAAAACCTAAAAGATAGGATAATCATTTGTCAGACATATTATTGAAAGCACTCACCAAGATGAAGTAAAAGAAAAAAATCTCTGTTGAAATTGAATGAAAATAAAAAATTTATGTTTCCTAAAAAAATAACTAACATTGACCACTTGTATCTCGGAAACAATAAAAGACAGAAAAAATTTGTTTGCATACTAACAAGATTGCTACATGTAGCCATATGTCCCCCGCCACAGAGAAAAGTGGAATGCCTCAAAAGATATACAAAATGTATATTATTGAAATGGTGGCATAGGATCAAGTACATGTGGTGACTAACAATCCTACAAAATTAAAACAAAATCCGATCAGTGGTGTCAGAGGAGTTGCATCCACAAAGTGTTAGTGTCACATGCACAAAAACGTTAAAGTCCTGTAACTCCCGTAAAATTTGTGGAATCAAAATGGTGGTGCGATAGGATCAAGTACATATGGTGACTAACAGTCCTAGAAAATTTGAATGAAATCTCTGATCAGCGGTGTCAGAGGAGTTGAATCCACAAAGTGTCCCTATAGTGTCAAATTCAGAAAAAAGTTATTAAAGTCCCATAACTCCCGTAAAATTTGTTGAATCAAAATGGTGGTGCGATAGGATCAAGTACATATGGTGACTAACAGTCCTACAAAATTTTAACGAAATCCGATAGGAGGTCTCAGAGGAGATACGCCCACAAATAATTATGACGGACAGACCGATAGACAGGTGCGGACCATTACTAAGTCCCTGTGTTCGTTGCGGCGGGGGCCAATTAAAGCACTAATCAAGGTTAATAAAAAGAAAAAAACCAAAAAAAAATTGGATGAACAAGACTGATTACATGTCTGGACCTGTTTGTCATGGCAAAGTTATTATTACTCTAATACATGCATGTATGTGGTTTAGGTAAAAAGATGCTTCCATTTACCTAGTATTATTCAGGTCATGATTGCATTTATATTTTTCAGGATATGGACTTTATAGGGATTTTGTGTCATGATTTTATACACCATATCCCTTCTTTATCTTATAACCCTGAACTTCAACACATTATTATACTGAAAGACTTTAATCATGCAACACTTCTGAAAAATAGAGGATATAATGCTATTGTATATATAAACACTATGCAAAGTTTGAAAACTATTGGTTCAATACAGTCTGAGTTACAGATTACACAAAGTATGCACCATTCATACACTGTAGCATGTATTGCAGAAAAATGGCTAAATTCAACATGCAAAAATTCATATTAAAAATTTGTAAAATTTGCCCCCAAATAGGAGGTGCTCATTTTCAATATGTATATAAACAATATGCAAAGTTTTAAAAATATTGGTTCAATACAGTCAGAGTTAGAGATTACACAAAGTATGCACAAAAAATGTTCAGTTTCGATGCTAAATATTTAGGCAAGAAACACGTTGTATTTTATGTTACCTAGAGTTAACGCTGGTGGTTTGGGGTCCAATACATATTCTTGTTCTTTCACTTCTTCTTTCTTTTGCTTAGTATTTCTATCTAAAAAATAAAAGGTTTTATAACCTTAGTTCAAAAGTTAACATGAATTTACTGGTAAGGCCACACCAAATTGATCATTCGTTCTTTGGATTTCTCCGCTCCGATTTTTGGACTATGTAAATTTTAAGAAAAAAATTTTGCCGCTTTTTTTTTTTTACAAAAATGCTGAAAATATGCTCCAGACTCGTCATTTTTCATGATTCAAATTTAAAAAAAAATTGTTCGCCTGCTGCAGAAATTTTGTAGAAAGTGGGATTTTTTCCCATTTTTGCACTATTTTAGTTAAAAAAAAATGTGTGACGCAAGTAAATGTGATATTAGCCCGAAAAAACTACACTTCAGAAATAAATATTAAAATAAAAATTTCGCTCACTGGCAACTATTTTTACCATCCAAAAATCCAAAGAACTAAAACTCAATTTGGTATGGCCTATATTCTTCATACAAAAGAAATGAAGTCTTGTTAAATAAAAAATTATGTTGATTATGTAATGGAACTCTAGATCTACACATTTTAGTTAAACTGTGTACAGTGCGTTCGACAACTAACTGTTTATTCTGTACAAACTCAGATGATCAATTTCAGAATTGTTCCCCTATTTAAGTTACAGGGTGACTATGTTAAATATTTTGGATATGAATAGATTTTTCCAGTGGGAGTAAGTATGCTTTTTAAAACCTACTTCATATGTAAACAAAAACAAAGATACATAACATAGTCACCCTATGGGTAACTTTTTTACAGAATAGGGAATTGATCATCAGAGTTCCTACAGAATAAACAGTTAGTCGTAGAATTAAATAAAATAAATATCTTGAAGTGCTGAATTTTCATTGATTTTTAATGCATGTTTTAGGCACATCAAATGGGCTATAAATAAATGCATATAAACTATATTTTGACTGCAGTTGTTAATTCTCTGAATCAGAATTAAGTGACTGAGTTCATTAGCTACAAATATCTTTTAACATAGATTCTATATGGGCCTATAACAGCCCAGGACCTTATATTTTCCTTTGCTGCCTCTTGTCCTCTTAAAGTTATTGTACTGAATACCAATGGCCAGTGGAGTGATTTTACTTTTTGTATAATTTTTACCTCCATTTTCATATATTGCAAAAATTATATTTCATATACTCTATCTTATCAATGAAATGTGCAAATTTTGCACATCAAAATTGGTATCAAAGAATTTATTTATATAACAAATAAATGTTATTTTATATAATTGTAACCTAGTCTTACATGACACTTACTTCTTCCTGTATCAACAACAGAATGTATCTGTTTCTTTTGTTTAGCTCTGGCTGCCGGACCAAGACCAACATTCCTAGGACCAGTCCTTCCTAAACCTCCAAGATTCAAATTCTTTACTAAGTGGTCCTGTAGAGCAACAGCAGCCAAAACGGTGGATGAGTTTCCCTCCTACAAGTATAAACAAAACAATTTCTGAAAATCCCTCCAAATACAACAACTATTTTTGAAGCAAGAAATTGATCTTATATTTTAAATAAATTACAAACATATACATGTGTACATCACATTTCATATCAAAATCTGAAAAACTGAAGAGCTAATTTCTGTTAAATTTGTGTTATTTTCAAATATTGGTTGTGGATCTTATTTTTGGGAAAAAAGGGGTCATATTAAGATGTCCAATTTGTCTTCAGAAAGTGGTCCAAGTGATCTGCAAAGTGTTCCAAGATATTTTATAAAGTGGTCCAAGTGATTGTTGTCAGCCTCGTCTTTGGTCTGATTTGTCTTGAATTCCTTTTTATTTGGGTAACACTTCCCCCCTACAACATGTTATACATTTCAAAAATTTACATTCAGACAGGTTTTTATAATTGTCAACTTCAGTTCTGTTAATTAACACTGGTTATATGAGGAGAATCTAGTTTAGTCTGCAAATGCACGAGCCTCTTCCAAACAATGGGTCTAGATATAATAACAGCTCCTGATAGGTCAAATAAAGCCGATACATCCAATCATATATCTAGACAGGTCACTGTCAGGTGGGAGATTTAGACAGTACTTAATAAACTGATGTAGAAAAAAGTAAACTCCAACCAAAAAATTGGCAAAAAATAGATATGAAACTTCATTTCAGCAGTAACAAAATGACGTCTTCAAATATACATTAAATTTGTTGATGTAAAAGATCTTTTTTCAATTTAAGTTAAATCTTTTAAAATGTCCTGCATTTCACAGTCAGATTGTGCATTGAAAGTGCAAATGCAGATACATTTTTAAATCTATTTCTATTGCACATATTGATAAAATCACATTACTTAGTATAATATTAATAAAGTTTGTTTCATTTCGCAAAAAATTTACACTGGAGCCAATTTGTGTTTTTTTAACACTTTTTAATGAGCAAAAAGGTAAAAACATTGAATCCAGGTTGTTTTTCCCCAAATCCTGTTCACACCTATACAGTTTCACCCTAATTCCTGTTCGCCCTGACATTTAAATATGTATAATATATAGTATATATATTTGGAAGATACTCTAAGGTTACCCAAGGTAGACATTGCAAATGTAATTCTGTAGAAGACGAAAAATATTTCTGTGGATGGGAGACTATAGTATTTCCATATTGACTTCTGTTTTATTGGTTAGTTTTTTATTATTATTATCTCATGCATTATGTCATACACTCCTGATTAGTTTATATGGTGTCATAAATAACAATAATGCAGACTGAAGGTTGTTGTTTGTTTCGTTGGGGTTTTACACCATTTTCAGCACATTTGGCTATTTCGCGGTGGCCAGTTTTTATTGGTGGAGGATGCCGGAGTACCCGGAGAGAACCACCGACAATCGGTAGGGAAATTGGCAATCCTTGTAAATTAAGATTGGAGTCGAACACACACCGTTACAGGTGAGATTCGACTCACAACCTCAGCGTCGACAGGCTAGTGATCATTAATAGTCATGGCGAACTACCTAGACCACTTGGCCACCATCTATTTATATAATTTATCTAGCTGGGGCGAAATGACCAAGAGCAAACATTTTAATCTGGAGGTGGGGATATGACCTGAAAGGCAGACATCCCCTACACCACTGGCATCACCATGATTTTTTAACTGAATGATATGAAAGCAGTTTGTGGAATCATTTTTTAAACCAGTATCCCCTCCATGTGAAACTTAAACAAGACTTTGATGTAACCAAAACTACTGTCAACATAATTTTCTGAGATTTCTGTGAGTTGTAATATTTTTTTAGTTTGATTGTGAGTCTAACCTTTGACTTCGGATTATTGTGTTTATAACCTGAAGCCATTCTCAACTAATCGGCTAAATATTAAAGAAATCTAAGCAGTATCAACTAAAATAGTCTAAACGTCTAAATATTGACTCCATGTTTGTTGTGAATGCTAGACAACTCGCCCCATACCAACTCGCACCAAATTTTTTCCAACTCGCCCCAACTCGGAAAATATTTATTACAAACTCGCCCCAACTTTCAAAGTAATGATTTTAAACTAGCTCCAATGGTGAATATCATATTTACCAACTCGCCCCAACCGGTAAAAATATTGGATGGAATAGTATAGTGTCGTTATCCTAAATAAAAATCAGAATGTACTTTATAATCTTTAATTTATCATCATCATTACTATCAACATAAACAACAAATGCAACAAACAAAAACAAATCAACACATGAGCACTAAAACATAACATATCATAATAACAAGAGAAACACAAAAAATTTTTACAGGTCAACGTCTAAGATGGGACCATTCACACGAGCACTCTGGTTCAGCAGGGTCGTTGTCGTTATCAATTTTCTGGAATACTGGTCCACAAGTTCCTTTAATCTTTGGTTAATGAACAATCATTAACCTTAATGAGAAACATTGGTGAAGATTATCCCCACTTAATTACAGATGGCGCTGTGGTAGATAAGGTCCAACAACATCTGTTTGTATGATAAGAAAGTCAGCATGCATTCATTGATACATTATACACAAACATTTTGTATAGTACTGATATAAGATTTTATAAATTCCTTTATCACACCTAAATCTGTTCCTTACTTGTCCGAGGTAAATGGGGAGTTGATTTTGGACCAAAAACATGACTATTATTATCAAGTACAAGGACAAATGTTTTGCACTGGAAAACAATCATGTGACTTCTTCGTATACACACTTAAAGATCACAAATTAATAACAATTCAAAGAAATGACAAATTTATTGTTGAAATGAAAGCTGTTTTATCTTCATTTTATGAAAAATATTTCAAACAGGTAGTTCTTGACAAATTTATGTACAACAGTTATGATAAGTACTCATGGTGATTTCACTTTTTCAATAAAACATGAATTTCATTGTTCATATTGAATAATATGCAGAGAAAATTAAATGTATGCATGTTCATGGTGTTTAAATATTGTTGATGAATTTTATTTTCAAAATACAAGTTCAATTTCACCTTAATTTTGTCATTTTATGTTTACGCATGTCTTGGTATGATGCATTGCCTAAAGTTGCAAAGCATAAAAACTACAAAAATTATGTCACTCGAAAATTTTGTTTCTGTTCTGTTCATTGCAACGGTAAGGATTTTAAATGTCTTTGCTAATCCTATTATTCTTTCAATGTGAACACGTTTGCTGGATATTTTCCTATCTCTTAAAACTATTTCCCAGTCATTCTATTACGTTTCTTAAAAAATGTTGGAATATTTATAGTTACGTCACTTGGTGCAAACAAGTCCTGAACGTTAAATCCTTTATCTGCCATAATGGAATCCCCAGGATCACATAAGTTTGTCAGATTACTTCTTTCCACTATTTGACGGTCACTTACTGATCCCCCGTATGAATCAGAAACATAAGACACCAGACCACTGGGTGAGCATCCTACCAACACTTTAACTGTGTTTCTGTTTTTGTAAGTTGAATATGTAGACTGTTGAGCAATTGGAGACTTCGGTTTCTTAACAGGCATTTCTGTCCCATCTACAAGCAGTCTGGTTGATGGAAATTTTAACTTGAAATCAGATGGACTAAAAAAGCGCACTAAATCTCGGCTTGGCCACAAATCTAACTCCCTCCATTGTCTAGACATAAAGTTCAGCCATGTGATCCATATGTTTGTCACAGAATGTTCAGAAATGCAAAACAGTCTACTCAATTCAAAATTGGTTTTGTGTCTTCTTAGCTTAATAAGCGTTAAAAAGAATTGATTTTCAACATTAAGCTGGTCCACTCTGTTATACATGTAGTTCATGTGGTATATTCCCTCTCCAAGTGAAGCCAACACAAATTTAAAATCCATGTAATTTGCCAACCCTGTATAAAACAATACACCTGCATCATCATGCCTAAAATTTTCTATTGCAAGGGATGCCCAGGGTGGGGTTTGACAGCTAAATTCTCTATTCAGTGGAACAGCAGTATATAGTATGTCTGACTCTGCATCAGGTACTATGGATTCTGTTTTAGACTCGACACATTCTTCTCGACCTATATCAGAAGTACACGGATAATTTGTTTCAATATTTTCTTCTGTGAATGATAATTCAGATTTTGTTCTGTTTCTTTTAAAAAGTCGATCACTTCTGTCTGGGGTGCTTGTAGATAATTTCCTTTCCCAACAAAATATGCTTTGAACTGATCCTTTCTTTAATTGTTTCCTACTAACATTGGTGCCTACAAGGATCAACAAATAAGTTACTGATATTAAAATTGAAAAAGATGAGCTGATAATTATTTTTTTTCATCTGCTTATCATACACTGTTTTCATTAATCCAGCTTAGTTAACAGATTAAGCAAACAAAATTAGAAAATCATCACAGCAGGGTATGACATGTGAAAATAGATAATCTGAATAAACATTGATAATTAACATATTATGCTACAAGTAATGATGGCACATTACAAATAAATCTTTGTTAAATTAACAAAATACAAAAAAGAAAATATTTTATTTTTCATTTCCATTGCAACAAATTCTCTAATTTTATTATTCCTTTTATGAAATAAAATTAGGATTATAGAAAATATCATAAAATATTAGACTATTTCTTTAAATATTATTTTAAAGTATAAAATCTTGGATATTAATTTCAATATTCACTTACCAAAACTTGTAATTGATGTATAATCACTTTGCAAAAAGTGATCATAGCAAACAACACTGCTTTTGTTTGGTGTCCATTCTTTATGTTTTTCTTCATTAGAGTTTCTTTTGATTGCAATTAACCATTTCTTTTTTAATTCCCCATCCTTTGGAAAAAGATGCCCACCTGTGTTGGAACATCCAGGTACACAACAACAGGTAAACGGCATTTCAGTGAACAAAAACTTCTTATTATTATTAGTAAACAAATATCAACACACTAATTTTATATAGGTTATAGATAAGAGATGCTGTGTGTTGGACCTGATCTACTGCACTGCCATCTGTGTTATCATTAGAGGGGAATAATTGACCAATGTTTCTCATTGTTTTGACAACTTCGGAAATAGAAAGTAACCTAAATTTCTATTGCGCATTATATGGCTTTAATCAAATGACTAATTATTCTTCAATCACGTCTTCAAAGGCTGAATAAACAAGATGTAATTGGTGCAAGTTCCACACTTGGAATTCAAATCGTTATTGTAATAAGCGAATATGGAATTATTATTTTCATGAGTTGGGGCGAGTTGGTAACCAGGATATTTACGTATAGAATTATTATTTTCATGAGTTGGGGCGAGTCGGTGACTATGATATTTACGTACGGAATTATTATTTTCATGAGTTGGGGCGAGTTTGTGACTATGATTTTCATAGTTGGAGCGAGTTTGTAACAAATATTTTCCGAGTTGGGGCGAGTTGGAGAAAAGTTGGTGCGAGGTCGTATGGGGCGAGTTTGAAGTGGGGCGACTTGTCCTCCACCCGTTTGATCCGTAAAAAAGCAGAAATTTGATTGGTTATTTGAGATAAGGGAGTTAACTCTAGGAAAAATCAGCATTAGTCTGTTATTTTTTATTCTTGTGTTTAGTTTAGTCAGTCTAACCATGACAGCTGATCAGTCAGGCGTTACTCCTGTGTTTGCTGAATTTCAGAAATATCTAACCGCAGATCAAGAATTGAGAGAGGTGATGACAAATTTTTTTCAACTTTTCCTGCCCCTGACATCAGGACTATTATAACTATTACTTAATTAGTTATAACAGTGTTACAGTCCCAGCCCTTACCCACAGCCCAGGCATTTGTTTTATCCAAAAAAAAAAAACAGCCCCATACAGTAATATATGTCGAAGTAAAACTTGTTTGGGTTATTTTGGTGCCATTTGTTTCAAATTTAAATTGGTGGAAATTTTTGCACAAATATGTAAGCCAGAGTATGAGCGTAATTTTGTCAGTCCTGTCTAAAATGTAAGGGAACAGTCATTATTTACCAGCTGGGGGGGGGGGGGGGGTTGGGGAATTTTTCACCAAAACCATGATGATAAAATTAACCCCCCCCCCCCCCCCCCAGATGGGGAAAATCCAAGAAATCAACCCCCCCCCAGAAGAATCAATTTGAAAATTTTGACCCCCCCATTCCTTAACTTCCTAGTATCAGAGGAAAACAACTATAAAAATGACATTTATTGTACACTAATAACATTTGTACATGTAATACAATATTAAAACAAAACACGCATTGTTAGACAACATGGACAATTTCAAAACCTTTTTCAAAATAACAATCCCAAGATACTAATATTAGATATAGTAAATTTATACTATGCTGTATACAACGCATTTCAAGGAGTTACATCTCATCAGCAGCATTAAAACCGAAACATTTGGAAGACCAAAAACCAAACTTGTTTTAAAACAAGAAGTACTCATAACCAAAAATACCGAAATAGGAAGCCAAATTTCAGCTAAGGAGATCTACCATGTGCAATACAAGGAATGAACCCTTAGTAATTCTATTATTTTTGAATTTTGCTAAATACTGGTAATTTCTATAACACAAACTAACCTTTAATCAGTCCTCACCACTCTCAACTACTCCATCATTCTATCCATGACTGCTTTCACTCTCCATTTGCTCCTCACTTTCAAGACCACTCATTTCTTCCATACTGGCTCCCTGATTGGCAGTACTTAACCTACTCTCATGCTGTCTTTCATACAATTCCCGATATCTTTCTTCCTCACGATCATCCAAGTTTTCCAAATCAAACATTTTGCCGTATGATTAAAAAAATTATTCTCAAATAAAATAATCAGAGCTTTTGGAAATGTTAACCAATTCAACATCAATATTGTTTGTACCAAAGAAATACTTTTCTTTGCAAAGGTCATACAATCCATTTATATGAGGAGAAAACAAAAGTTCTTGATTTTCAATTGAAGGACACAGCTGTTTGTTCAAATTGTTGCACTTTGAAACGAGAATTTTCGGTTTCCTTTTTACAGCCTTTCTACAGTTAAGGCACTTCTTTTTGTCTCCCATTCCAACTTCAGTCCTGCCAACTCGACCCTTTGCTCCGAAAAGTTGCTTGTATTTATGTAGCAATCTCACATTGATGCAAAAATTCCTTCATTTTTCCTTCCGTTCAGATAAAGGAAGCAAGCATGTCGCTTTCATCAGCTTTTAAATCCCCATGTAAATTGTTAATGATTGATAATTCTGATTCAATTTTTCGACCCCCTCAAGTGTGCCCTAAAAAAAATTTAAGCCCCCCCAGTATAAGTCCAAAAGAAATTTGAACCCCTCCTAAAATTTCCCAACCCCCCCCCCCCCCCCCCCCCCCCCCCCCCCCCCAGCTGGTAAATAATGACTGTTCCCTAACCATGATATGAAAAACATAATTAAACAATTGATGATTACGCCACACTAAGACAGTAATCAGAATTGAATGAGTGCATATTATAGAACTCATGACATTTCTATCAAATATTTTGACCTTTTTAATATGTCCTGAAATTTAAAAATATTTGACGTTTTTTTGTCCTGTAATTCCAAACTGTCACTGTCATTACTGTTTACGAAGCAAACGTAACACAATAGACGAATAATGCGTTGTGAAAAATGTATTCATGTATATACAATAAAAGCGTATTTGTTGTGCTCTGATAAGCAGCAGATATGAATAAAACATAAATCATGAAAGAAAATTTTGTTTACATTGTATTACAATAGAATCAGATTTGTGGCTGAGTTAGATTTCAAAAACAGGAATGACCATTTTCGGTAACATTAATGACAAAATCTGAGCAAAATCCGATTTCTTAAAAAGATTGTTTTACAAGACATCTACTTTACTGACATATTATGTCTCCAAATGCAACTCCTTTGTCTCATATACAAATTCTGTGCCACAGTTTTTTATGTAAATGCTTATTCTTGCTATGCTATCTTTTCTGTTGCTGATACTTTTTGCTGAACACACGAAAAAACTAAATTGCTGAATTTGTTAGCAGTTGAATGTGTTATTTCTGATCAAATGACTTACTACCGGTAGCAGAAATAACAGCTATTTTTGTGATATTTTCTGTTTAGAAATCTTAGACACGTTAGATGTCATCTGAGTAGAATCATATTTCATAATGCAAGCTTTTGATGAAAAGAAATCAGAAAAATATTTGAATGCTTGTATATACTCTAAAATTTTGATATGATCTTCAAAATTCTTAGAGAGAAAAGATGGATGGATGAATTATTGTTTAACGTCCAATGGCAACCAGGTGCATATCAGGACGAGAACATGTTGATATGATAATGAATATGATCCCTGCTTTGTACTAGACCGACACACTAAGTCGGATTTTTAATGTGCTAGCTCACGAGGTAACTGTCCGCAGGGAGACATATCACCTCATTTGGACACATTATACTGACTCCGAGCCGACCAGTCTTTGCTCTTGCTCCTAGATCCACATGCTTGGCGGAGAAGAAGCAAATACCAATTTTAATGTCTTTGGTTTGACCCGGCTGGGGATCGAACCCTCAACCTTCCGCACTCGGGGCGAACATGCTACCACGAGACCACCGAGGCAGTCTAGACAGAAAAGAAATTTTTTTAATAGGACAGTTTCTTTTTTTTTTGGCTTTTGTAATGGTATCAAAAGAGACAGAAGTAAGTTATAGACATGCAATCTGAGATCTGTAGTTTTGTTCAGAATCGAGCTGAAGAATATTAATGGTAGTTCTTTCAATTATTTAGGTGATTATTCAGACCAGTGCATCGTATTTATTATTCAAATGTTACCTAAGAATGACGATGACATTTTTTTAAAAATAACGTATTTATTTGACGTACGAAAGTCCCAGACAAAAACTACAATAGTAATTATAAAGTTTACCATTAGATAACACTGATAAACAGAAACTAGTTATTATTTCAACATAAATTTACTTTATAATTTCATGAAAAACAAATTTTCTTGGCTGCTGTTTTCACAATATTTTAGCAAAGACACATGTACTGATATTTTTTCGTGGTTTTAATCAATTTATGTTGTTTTTTTTTTAGGAAATAAGAATGTGTGTAAGGGATATAGAACAAAAAACAAGAGAGATCCATACACAGCTTCAGCAGGTCCACCAAACAAGTACCATTAAAAACAGTAGGTGGGAATTCAGATACATGAAGGGTACAATAAGCTATTGACATCACTCAGATGGATAATACGAAAGGTCAACAATAATATACCAATCAGTCAATGCCACCCAAAAGACAGAACTCCAGGATAAAAAATAACATGAAAGGGAACATAAATATACAATACAAAGTCATTGTCGGAAAATATAAAATTTATTTGGGTGAACTTTAGAAACAGCGAGCCCAAATAAATTTTATATTTTCCGACAATGACTTTGTATTGTCTTTATCCTGCATTCCCCTTTAGATGCGTAAAATGCCTTAAAATTACGTTTGAAGTTAAAATCCAACTGCCCTGAAAATGCGGGAAACGCCACAACGTCATCTGGTACATTCACTACGCTCCTCGCGCTCTTCATGTTAGCAAGTACCAATAGACTTTATTGGGTCATTGGCCTAATACGACTAAAGTTTATTCTACCCCTGTTATTAGACCGGAAATGGCTTGATTGCAGGATCAAACACAACACACAGTTGATGTATAGTCTATCTTGGTACAGACGCTTAACAGTGGTGAGGTTAAACCAGTTTTATAGGTACCTAAACCTCACCGGACACTCTAAGTGTATAAAACATACTATAAAAGCCAACACAGTATGAAAATTTATTTTTGAAATATTTCACTCATATAGAATTCTTCCTGGTTTTCCAGACCTTGTATATACATTAATTTACTTTTACAAAGATTACTTAATTCAGCAAAAAATTGTTGGTATAAGCCTACTCATATTTGATAGACAGAACGTTGAGTTGTATAAATTTATTGTATGCAAGCCTGTCTTAACTAAATTTTAGCCTCTTCATTATGTCAAAGACTGAAGCCATCATTTTTACCAGTTATTGAAGATATGAAGAAATTAGCAGCAATCATACCGGCACATCAGTATTACAGGTATGTTATCATTCAAACATATAATTCAACAGTAAAGACAACTTCTTGACATACACTACAGAAATATTAAAAACTAAAAATAATTTACCTCACAAACTCTTTTAAATAAGTAGTTACAATGTAAGAGTGAAATCAAATGCTTAAGAAGGTAAGCAGTTTCAAGTCAGTGTATGGGCCCATCATCCTACGCATCAAACCAAATCCATTAGCAACACCATCATGTACTTACTTGACATCTCCTCTTTAATATGTAGGCTATTTGTTTTACATAAATATGTGACATTTATAACCAAATATGAACATGGAATTTTTAGAATTTCATAAGTATCTTCACTGTGGCCTTGTGTAAGGTTGGCATAATTCGGATGATTTTCATAATTCATTACAAATTGTATTTTTCATTTAATTCACAAAGATTCCACGACCACTGGAAAATGGTAATACAGAGACTTAGTTTCCTAGCCTCATTTATAAAGTACCTTGAGACTGAGGAGTTAATTACCAGAGAGGAGGCAGCACAAACTTTAGGAGGTTTGTATTATGCCATCGTAAGATTATGAAATAGCAAAGGTTTGTTATTATGTTTTGCCAGTTTTAATGCATCTGATGTGCATAAAATGTAAATAAAAAAATGATACAGAAAATTTGTTCTTGGAAGGGAGGTACCTGATCTTAGCATAATATATACCTTCTGTGTGTGAATATATAAATTGTTTTGCATACTTTATTACCTTGGATAAAAATTTTGTTTGTGAAGGATTATTTTTGCACCTTTAATTTTCTGGGGAGGAGGCTGTGATGTTTTATCTACGATCAAAGTTTCTTATCAGATATATCTTGAGTAATAATATGAAATAATTCTGGAAAATATTACTGCAAGAATTTTGTTTTAATTATTTCTAAAAGTTAAAAGTGTTAAAAACTGCTTACCTCTATTAAGCAATAATTTCTAATATGTTGTTGGCGTGGCGAATGATGCGAGCACAGCAATAGCCCTTTCCAGAAACCCATTTCCGGTATCACGATTCTGACTCTAAAATTATAATTTGAAGCAAGTTATCTCTCTTACTTTACTTGCGTCTATTTCCGGCAAACGAAACTTTTTCTACCCTTAGCTTTTGCACAATATGGCCATATTCGCTTTAACAAATAAATTCACTTCGGATTGCATGATGTCTGCCCCCATTAAACAAAGACTTTTGTAAATGACCAATATGCTCCAATAGCACTCGCTATAAGTGTTTGTTTGTTTAGTTGGGTTTTTATGCCGTTTTCAGCACATTTGGCTATTTTGCAGTGGCCAGTTTTAATTGGTAGAGGACGCAGGAGTACCTGGAGAGAACCATGACTTTCGGTAGGAAAATTGGCAATCCTTGTCAATTAAGATCAGAGTCGAACACACTCCACCACAGATGAGATTCGAACTCACAACCTCAGTGTTGACAGGCTAGTAATCAATAGTAGTCATGACGAACTACCTAGACCACTCGGCCATCGAGGCCCTCTCTTTTAGTGACATTTGTATATAATATACATATATCCATTTGGACTAGTGTTCGACTCCGATATAAATTGACAAGGATTGCCAATTTTCCTACCGAAGGTCAGTGGTTCTCTCCGGGTACTCCGGCTTCCTCCACCAATAAAAACTGGCGGCCGCGAAATAGCCAAATGTGCTGAAAACGGCGTAAAACCCCAACTAAACAAACAAACAAACAGACATTAAAAACAATCCTTAAATAGTATACATTGTATATGTAATAAACTTACAAATATAAGTTTTATATTTTACAGTATGTACTAAGAGAGAAGATGGGTTCCATATGGACCTAGATGACTATCTTCATGGTTTACTACAGTTAGCAAGTGAATTGGTAAGGTGTTAAATGTTAACTTCTGAAACATTGTATAGCATCTACTTGCGATGAGAACTTTTTTTTATAGTTTTTCTTTCAGTACACAATTTTCTTGCCTTTTACTTTTTTTTATACACATAACACCTAAGAAACCGTTTTCACAATTTCCTGCTTCTTATCCAATGAAAGACAAGTAATTGTATGTCTGTATGTCTGTTAACAATTGTTGTTAGCACTTTCAATTCTACATTTCTCAACGGATTTAAACTAAATTTATATGGAAGGCATATATGGGCAATGCCTTGAACAAGTTCGAAAACAATTGCTATCAGATAATTGTGTGGGAGTTACTGCCCTTGACTTAGTTTTTCCATATTAACTTCCTGTTAGCGCTCTCAATTCTACATTTCTCGACAGATTTCAACCAAATTGATATGGAAGGTGTATATGGTCATAACCTTGATGAAGTTCGTAAATGAGCGCTATGGGATCATTTTTGTGGGAGTTAATGCCCTTAATATAGTTTTTCCTTATCAACTTCTTGATAGGGCTCTAGATACCTTTTTTATCCCTTTTAACCAAGTTTATGTGGAAGTTGTATATTGACAATGCCCTATCAATTACCTGAAATATTTTTCTGTTCTCTACAACAATATATGCACATCACAGTATACTAGTTCTGTCACCCAGACTATGTGTTTGCACTTCTTTTAATCTGACTATAGTGCAGCTGTAGACAATGTGGGTATCCTTTATTTGAACTTATATCACATATATGGAGGTGGATGAATTCAATTTTTAGAAAAAAAATTTAATGTCAACAGTAGTCATCTTCAGTATTTCAAGATCAAAGTGCAACAATTGCTTTCATATCAAGTTTCATGAAAATTAAAGAAATTTCAGTGTTTTTTTTTAATTTTTTTTTTATGTTTTCATTATAAGGGCAGCAACTTTGAAAAAATGTTTGAACTAAAATGCACACTTAGGAATGGTGTCTCAACCTAACATGAAGTTTCATAGATATTGGATAATTTTCATTATTATCATATTTATTGCCCTGTTTCCATGGCATCAGTAACCAACTCCCACATTACTTGGCTAAATACCTGTCTAGGCATAAAATATAACCTTCATATGAAGTTTCAGAATATTTAGAGAATCTCAATTTCTTTTGTTTGTTTTTCTTGTTTCCATGTGCATGGCAATCAGCTCTGCAGGAATTATCTGTGTACCAGAAGTAAAGGATGGATGGATGGATGAATTATTGTTTAACATCCAGTGGCAACCAGGTGCATATCAGGACGAGAACATGTTGATATGATAATGAATATGATCCCTGCTTTGTACTAGACTGACACTCTAAGTCAGATTTTTAATGTGCTAGCTCTCGAGGAAACTGTCCGCAGGAAGACATATCACCTCACTCGAACACATTATACTGACTCTGAACCGACCAGTAGATCTTTGCTCTTACTCCTAGATGCCGTGTGCTTGAAGGAGAAGCAGCAACTACCAATTTTAATGTCTTTGGTTTGACCTGGCCGGGGATTGAACCACGACCTTCCGCACTTGGGGCGAGCACGCTACCACGAGACCACCGAGGCGGTCAGAAGTAAAGCTTTTGGGTGTTAGAGGCCACATTCTATTTTACTACACCATAAGATTTTATTTAAATTCAATTATTAACTTTACTATTTGACAGTTTCCTGAACCTTTATATAGTATAATAGCTTTTTGCCACATTCTTATTTTTATTAGACTTGCTACCAGTCCCTTCCTTATAACTTATTTTTTTTCATATTCAGTCTCATTTAACAAAAATGAAAAAAAGGTTATCAGGAAGGGACTCATATCCTGTGTAATTTTTATTTCTTTAGTTTATTTTTTATTTCAGTCACGTCTCGCAGTAAATTCAGTAACAGCAGGAGATTATGGCAGACCATTTAGAATAGCAAAATTCATAGCCGAATTAGATGCTGGTTTTAGATTACTGAATTTAAAGAATGACTCTTTAAGGAAAAGATTTGATGTCCTAAAATATGACCTTAAGAAAGTGGAGGAAGTTGTTTACGACCTTACAATTAGGGGACTTAAACCTACAGAGGACATGGAACAAGACGATAGCAAATAAAGTTTTCATAATTCTTATTTGGTTTTCAGTTTTTGTGTTTCAGATATGACATTACATGTTTGGATGGGTGGGGCTTTGCTCAGTGAAATAACTTTACATAAATTACACATAGAAGTTATACTTGTTATAGGGGTGTGGCTTTGCTCAATGAACTGGCTTTCAAAAGATTTCACACAGAAATTATACTTTTTATAGGGGTGTGGCTTTGCTCAATGAAATTGCTTTCCATAGATTTCAAATAGAAATCATGCTTATAGGGATGTGGCTTTGCTCAATGAAATTACTTTTCATAGATTTCACATACAAATTATGATTGTTATAGGTTGTGACTTTCCATAGATTTCACAAAGAAAGTGTTCTAGTTATAGGGGTTAGCCTTTGCTCAATGAAATGGCTTTCCATAGATTTCACATAGAAACTATTCTTGTTATAGGAGTGTGGCTTTGCTCATAAAATGGCTTTCCATAGATTTCACATAGAAATTATGCTTGTTATAGGGGTGTGGCTTTGCTCAATGAAATGGCTTTAAATAGATTTCACATAGAAATTTTGCTTGTTACAGATTGTGGCTTTGATCAGTGAAATTACTTTCAATAGATTTCACATAGAAGTTATGCTTGTTATAGATTGTGCCTTTGCTCAATGGAATGACTTTACATGGATTTCACATACAAATGCTTATTATACATTCTTCAAGGATGTGCAGCAATCCACGTTGTGAGATAAGCATTAAAACAAGAGAAAATTAGATGTCAAATGGTTATAGATTGACAATGTATAAGGACTGTACTCTGGATTTACAGTAATGAAGTGCTGCAAAAACCACATGACGACCCTTAGATATTATCTGCTGAATTTGTTTTAAACTTATTGCAAGACATCAGACGTTTCAGAGCTTCTGTAAAATATTGAAAGACAAATTTACTTTTAAGAAAACAGATTATTTCATTGTTTCTTATATAAGTTTTATCCAACTTAAAAGTGGTCTCATTTACCAGTGGAGTACAATGAAACTTACCAAAAGATGACGAATTTCTCATAAAGAACAAAATTGATAACATGAAAGGTCACCATTGACATACGAATCATTAACTCCAATACAATACAAAAATAATCCTGTACACAAAATAACATAAAAGAGCACAAAACAAACTCAACATAGTCAGGACAGTCTGACCTGGTGCAGACGCTGAACGATGGTGGCATTGAAGGCTTTATGGTTACCCAAACCTCCCCTTTATCGATCCTGACACATTGGTGTATAAAATATACAGATTGGTACCAACAAGGTGACCCTAAGCTAGAAGTGCAATTATTGGTTGAACAGTACAAAATTAAGGTAGGACTGTAACACTAGCTAAGGATCTCATAGCATCTTGTGGGAAATCATTGAACTATCAAATAAATGGTCAGAAATAACACCCCCATAAAGGATTTAATCCTATCTCGTCATGGAGTTGAATCATAATCGGCAATAATCGTGAGAGGCCAATATAAATGTAAACTCTTTAGGAGAAAGTAATTTTTACAGAATTGCATAAAATTGTAAACACTGGAAGATTCTGGTAATGATACTGAAAAACAAGGGTACTTGCAGATACTGGAAGATTCTAGAATACCATAATTCATCTTTTCTTTCATTCAACACATCTATTCAGAAGTAGTGTTTTCGACGCCTTTCCATCTTCTTATCCTGATATCACAACCATTATTTACACAACTTGGAAATCAGTCCATGCATATGTTGCACAGATTTATCTCTTGAATCTTGTGAATTTTTACAATCCTGGTTTTACCATAATTTTTGTCATTAAATTATGAAAAAAACGATATCGTGATGTCAAGAATACAACAAATCTGATAATACCAGAATAATTATGGTACATAATGTACACCTGTATTGTGATAAATACAGTTCTGAAATTACTATTATTGTCTACATACCATTGTGGCAATTCAAGAATTGCAAAACTTTACAATTGTAGTAAATAACTGGAAAATTCTGGAAATTCCGTTGCACAATTCTGATGATTACAGTATCATGTGTATGGTGACATAATACTAGTAGAACATATTCTACCAGGATTGTTTACCATACTGTTTTTTTTTAAAGAATTGTGGGATTATGCGGTTCTCGTAATGTGCAAACCCAATTCTGGAATTACTGGAATTGTGGATACAAATTTTACGCAATTCTGGTAGTACTAGTAATGCGGCCACCGTACTGATTCACTTTCACTATGACTGTCATAAAATTTCATATTTGTAGCTCTTACCGAGTAAAAGACTCAAGTTTCTGTGGCCTAATGATATATTTTTTCTTAAAATGTTCGAATAATGTTAGAATAACAGTGACACAAGACGAAATTAAAAATGTTCAAACATGTATTTGCTCTTTTATGTTATTTGTTTATGTCCGGGATCTTCTCGACCGCCTCGGTGGTCTCGTGGTAGCGTGCTCGCCCCGAGTGCGGAAGGTCGCGGGTTCGATCCCCGGCCGGGTCAAACCAAAGACATTAAAATTGGTATTTGCTGCTTCTCCGCCAGGCACGCGACATCTAGGAGTAAGAGCAAGTGGTCGGCTCGGAGTCAGTGTAATGTGTCCGAGTGAGGTGATATGACTTCCTGTGGACAGTTACCTCGTGAGCTAGCACATTAAAAATCCGACTAAGAGTGTCGGTCTAGTACAAAGCAGGGATCATATTCATTATCATATCAACATGTTCTCGTCCTGATATGCACCTAGCTGCCACTGGACGTTAAACAATAATTCATCCATCCATCCGGGATCTTCTCTGTTAGGTATCGATGATTGATTGGTATGTCATTTGTTGTTCTTAGAGAGGGTATAACGATATTGTGTCTCTATTGTGTCTCACGTCATTAAGTTTCATGAAAATAGAAATTACTTTGTTAGAGACCGTCATAAATTTATATTATTCATGCTATTAGAAGAAAAGAGTCATATTAAATGGAATTATATTGGTTAATAGCCAGAACATATAACCTATAGCCATCTTAAGGTATATATGTGTCAAAGTCTGTATCAGCTAGCATTGTATACAATTAATAGTGTCTTTCAAAAATAATAGAAATACTAAGCGTTCATTCCTTGTATTGCACATGGTAGATCTCCTTAGCTGAAATTTGGCTTCCTATTTCGGTATTTTTGGTTATGATTACTTCTTGTTTGAAATAGTTTTGGTTTTTGGTCTTCCAAATGTTTAAGTTTTAATGCTGCTGATGAGAGGTAACTCCTTGAAATGCGTCGTATACAGCATAGTATAAATTTACTATATATAATATTAGTATCTTTGGATTGTTATTTAGGATTTACACAATTTTAATACTTTTATTACAGTAAATTTGAAGAATCAATAAATTATTCTATGGCCAATGACTGATTTAATAAAATTATTCTATTCTAGTATCGACACACTTGCAACTTACTTGATACTCTGGTGGTCTTGGAGTCTACCAGCAGAGATATCGAATCAGTGGTAATAAAATATATTCCCTGATAATATTGATGCGAATATTTCGTCGATTTATAAAATATAAGTTTAGTATAATTTCAGTTTTCTAATGATATTTTTTGATAATTTATCCTGAACTTCATAAAGAATCATTAAATCAGTTAGAATTCACAATTTTGTTTGTAACAGGGACACTTGGTCACTTTTTTTCGATACGGAAGCTGTGCACACGAAAGTCGCTTTTATAAACTGCGTTGTCTTTAAATTGTATCTGTATTTATAAAACTGTCTTTGTACATCATCATTAAATGGAATGAGTCTTAATTTGGTGGAAATAGTACCTATGATGACAAAAGTCATTTTTAATTCTTCAGTACCGTTCTTTCTGCTAACAAATATTTATGACCATAAAATGGGCTTTAATGGTTGGAAAAATTTCCATTGTCCCACATAATTGAAATTGGTTGTGAATGATCATTGCAAGGCACTGTCCAAAGATGTTACTTTATTATTTTGATTGGAAATCCAAGATGACTGACACTGGAACTTGATTTAGATAACATTGACCACGGGTGTTTTTTTTTAAAGATTTGTCTATTGGCCATAGTAACTTAAATGGCAAATAGAATCCTACTGACCAATGCACCTGGAAGCCACTAATTTTACTCACTTTTTCGCATGTTATTGAATTGGATGTAAAGGTTTTTCAAAGAGTTGAAACCTAAAACATCTTGTAAAATCTGGGTATTGGTGTTAGATAATTGAATTATTAACTTTTACCTCAAATACTTTTATAATAAAAGAAGACGTATTGCTTTCTTTTTTAGCATTTCAGGTAAAAGGTAAGTTTAGAATTAGTTGGTGTAGCATGGTATAGGTTCGAATATAGGTTTTCCGCCATTTAGCAGGGTTCGGTAAAGGTTTCATTAACCAAACTGATTTCAAAAGGGAGAAGTTTGGTTTCAAATTCCTGCGTGCAAAAGCACCAAAGTTAGAGAAATGTACGCTGATATTAAGTATTTTCTAGATAGGCACGGAAACAAAACAACGTTTAGTGACACACCTGTAAAATATTTCCCCGATTGCCTTCGTTGTTGATACGATATGAAAACATGCACATTTCGCACTGTTGCAGTCATCAGTATTTTATTATTATTTTTTTTATAACTTGGGAATACTATCTTTTTATGTTCCTATTTCCCAGTATAACAGAAGTTTGATCTAATTAACTGCTTTCATATACATGTATATGTATGCCTTTATTTGTTTTGCCTCCAATCGTTTCCTGAGATAAATAAATTAAATATTCAACTCTCAATGGTCGTGCAGACTTCTTAAGCAGATAGTCGTTACTTCAAATATGTTGCATTTTGACACTAAATTTCGTTGAAATCGTCCATTACAGTACGTTTTCAAAATGCAGTAAATCGGATTAGCGTCTGTCTGACTTCATAAAGGTAATTAAATTCAGCATCATAGAATACTTGAAACAATAAGACAAACGGTTGGCGGAATAATCCAAAGATTGTCAAATAAAAAAAAAATTGTGGCAATCGGAAAACACAGCTACCCCCCCCCCCCCCCCTTCTGCACTTCCAACTTCCAAAATGTTGCATCCATGTGCAACACTTGCACAATCATATGTCTAAAACCGTAACGCTAAAATCTATATGCAATGTATGACAAGGGTATATTAAAATTAAATGCATAAAGTGAAAAATGAGTTTAGGTCACAGCTTTAAACTTCAAAATTTGACTCCACTTTGCCCCAGGATATGAAACTTATTGCACATCTAAATAAAGTAAAACATCTATATAACAATTTTGTATAGAAATCAGTAAAACGCATAAAGTGAAAAATGAAAGATATATGAAATTTTGTATATAAATAAAATGCATAAAGTGCAAAAGCTTAAGTTTCAAAATTCCAAACTTAAAAGGCCCAAAGTTTTGAAAATCAAAATTCTAAAACCTTATTTTGCTTCTACCAGAGCACTGTATGACAATGTGTAAGGAAACAATTCAAACAGTTGAAAATAAAGGCTAGGGTGGTAAGTTGTTACAAATGGGATGTTGTTGGTGGTACATCTTTCTTTCCATTCTAAGAAATCGTCTTGTTTGCGTTGATGTGTATACCCTTTATTCTTAAGATGATCACGCAGTTCATCAAGACATTTTGATGGTGTTATTGGAGAGCAACAAATGCGTTTGACTTGCAAGGCCTTCTGTGATATTGGAATGACATCTGCCGGGTGGCAAACAGTAGGTTTCGAATATAAAATACTAAGTGTGTTGCGAAACAGATAACAAGGAAAGTAAATGGAAATTGTGACATGTCAAAAGGGGCAAAAACCGATTTAAATGTATAAAATACAAAGGTCGAACAAAACCAAAAATAAAATGGTAAAAAAAACACAACCAAACTAAAAAGTTAAAAATACCGAACGTTTCGACCAATAACGAGCATGTAAAAAATAAAAATAAAAAGGTGTTGACTCTTTGATACCCACAGCAGCACTGAGTTTCTAATATATATCGGTGGATATTACTCTGTCGTTCATTGTAAAGGCGATATGTGCATGTGATATAATGGGGAATCTAGTAGGTACTCGGGGAAAATAAAACTCCGTATTTAGATAAATGTTCTATTAACAAAACTGCATAAAACTATAACAATATAACACAAATATGATTGTTCTAAATTCACTCGTTAATCCTGGTATATACCTAATTCGGAAAATCCGTAAAGTCACTGTTATTAGAAAAAACGTACGTGATTCGCACTTGTTCAATCGGTCATCCGAACTACTTGTCCCTCAATTTTAGAATTGTTTTATAGTTTTATAGTGAACATTCCTGGGAATTAACAAGTTCAAAATCGCGGTGACATGTTTGACAATTATCACTCCATTCATGACATATAACAATAGGCAAAATAGAAAAACGTTTTAACAAAGAATTAATACTAATCTCATTAATTTGTTCTAAGTTGATATTATAAGTTTTTTTAACACCGTGAATGCTAAATGTTCCTAAAAAATGACACTTTGTTTTCAAAGATATAATTGTCAAATTTTAGACCATGACAACTCTCCTCTGCTCCGACAAGACTCTGACCCAGTCTAGTAAATAGTTAATTTCCCTCCGCGACAATGACCAATGACTCTGCCTCTTTCATGTCTGTGTTTTCCAGAACCGCGACCTCGATTTGGTGGATCGTAATGTTGTATAGTAGATAAGTTCACATGATCGAATGCTTGTTGCTGTTTTACATTTTCCCTTGTTTTGTTTTCTTGTAATCTTTTGTAATGTTTCACTCTGTCCGATAGGCTCTGATTTTCTCTTAAAACTTTATTGTGTTCCTCTATTAGATTGCTGTTTCTAATTTCAAAAATAGCCATATCTCCCTGAATTGTTCTCTTATCCTCTTCTAATTGTTCCTTTTCCTTCAAAAGTCTATCATGTTGTTGTTTCAACGATTTAAGTTGTTCCTTTAAATTTGAAATTTCTTTCACCAATCCGTTGATATGGGCATCAGTGTCGTCGGTTTCATTCATATCTTCGATACAATCGTTTAGATATTGGATTTCGTTCTTTAAACTCCGAATTTCGAGTCTGGGTCCAGATTGAAATGTTGATACTGATCTCCAGAATTCTGAATCGTCCAAATTGAAATATGGAAAGCTTGAACAAGTTTTCCTTCGAATAAAGTTTTCTAAGCGTAACTTGTCTCGTGCAAGATTTTTCACTGATTTTTGTTTCCTTGTATTCGATTTACAATTTCTGACGTAATGTCCATTCTTTCCGCATCTAAAACATCTAATATACGTATTTCTGTAACTTGGTATAAATCCACAATATTGATAAATGTCATTTCTTTGATCGGGTATAAACATACGCATATCAGGCAAACACTGCCCATTAAAACTCGGTATTCCGAAATGTACGCTGTTCATTCTGCAGGTTTGATGTGTACACGGGATCTTGCAACGCAAAAGCTATAGACGAAAATAGCTAATGCTCCGGATTCTGCGCCAGTTGATATAATGGGGAATCTAGTAGGTACTCGGGGAAAATAAAACTCCGTATTTAGATAAATGTTCTATTAACAAAACTGCATAAAACTATAACAATATAACACAAATATGATTGTTCTAAATTCACTCGGTAATCCTGGTATATACCTAATTTCGGAAAATCCGTAAAGTCACTGTTATTAGAAAAAACGTACGTGATTCGCACTTGTTCAATCGGTCATCCGAACTACTTGTCCCTCAATTTTAGAATTGTTTTATAGTGAACATTCCTGGGAATTAACAAGTTCAAAATCGCGGTGACATGTTTGACAATTATCACTCCATTCATGACATATAACAATAGGCAAAATAGAAAAACGTTTTAACAAAGAATTAATACTAATCTCATTAATTTGTTCTAAGTTGATATTATAAGTTTTTTAACACCGTGAATGCTAATTGTTCAAAAATGTTCCTAAAAAATGACACTTTGTTTTCAAAGATATAATTGTCAAATTTTAGACCATGACACATGGTCGTGGATATCTCATGGGTTAATTTTATTGACGGGTAAACGTTGTTTGCATGGTCGATGAAGGCGTTCAATTTTTATTCAGTATGTCCACTTCATTAGAAAAGAATCAAAATTATCGATTTAAATTAACAGCACAAAGCTAAAGTGTTATAGAGTTGAAAGTTCAAAGTTTTCGCAACGTCTGATCAAAACTAAGCTTAAATTATCTCATAGGCCTGCTTACATATTTTTGTAGTGGAGGCTACTACTGAAATAATTTTTATCGAATTAAGTTCACAGCACAAGGCAAAAGTGTCTCAGGGTGGAAAGATCAAAGTTGTCGTATATATAAATGTCAAACCAAAATCATGAAAAAATTAGAAATCCAACATATGTTAATTTGTCCCCTCTCCCCCAGCACGGAAACTGCCTTACAAAAATAACACCAGTTGATATCAAGGTTTGCCTTGCTCTTTATGAATGGTCACTGATTAGAGTGTCCGCTTTCTAGTAATTTTTGTCGATTTGCCTTAAGCCAAAGGTACCTCTATTTGTGAAATAGGAGTGGAATCTTTATGCGATAGGGGAAGTAGAGCTCTATGTTCCTCTCTGCGCCTCATTCCAACACGTTCATCGTCAAACGTCACTGATATGAATCTGTGGAATTCATTATCATCTTCTTATGAAGCTTAATACTGTCCAAGCTGCTGAGTTGACGAAACCATCTGACACACCAACATTCTTTATATATATTTTATTAGACAATATTGTTTGTTACAATTATACTAAGGTGCCCAAGCAACACCTAAGTATCCCTGTGAACACTCTTTCCATTGTCCAGGAAAACAATCAAAAATATAAGTATATTCATGACTGCAGTTAAAAAGTAACATCTTCTATACATTTTTCTATCTTCAGTAATAATATATTATTTATGAGAATGACAGATGCCCAAACTCCAATTTTCAAGACATCGTTTAAACCTCAACCTTTAATACCCTTCCTATGACTGATAGATGCCACAGTTACTCTTTTCGTTTGTTCGTCCCTTTTAGAATCTACAGCAGTGAAGTGGTCAATCTTTGTCATAATTTTGATGATTCACATCATCATTGTAGGCAAAAATTTGAGTTGCAACTCTACTATCACTTTTTGCCACTGTACTTTTGCATGTTCTGTGAGCTCAATTATTTTGAAATGTATTTGCCAAAGTGAACCATATAGAGCTGACATTTCATTAAATGGCTTAGAAGAAACAGCAATCTGTCCAACCGGTGCTAATTGTAAAATAACAATCCAAATATACTTATATTAGATATAGTAAATTTATACTATGCTGTATACGACGCATTTCAAGGAGTTACCTCTCATCTCATTGTAACAAATCTTTAACAGCAAGAATGGAAATGCCTCCAAAGGGAAGTGTGTACGACATGATGTTACATAATCTCAAGTGAATAGTCAATAGAGTCTGCTCCGACCATGGAAATTTCATCAATAATAATCAGTTTGATACTTGAAAGTGTTTCTTTCATAATGGCAAGTTTTCTGATGAAAGTGGAATGTAGTAATCTGTTTTGTTTCCATTACAGTGGAATTTAGTCATCTGTTTTATTTCCATGACAGTGGAATGTAGTCATTTGTTTTATTTGAATTCCGCGAAGGGAAAAACTGCATGGAATGTATAGCCACAGACATTGAAAATTGCTGCTCCTGTCGGTGCACACACAAGAACATGAATTCTCTGAGACAAATTCATTCTAGTTGCCCTATCCACAATAAACTGGTGAAGGCTATTTGTTCTTGTTCAAAGAAAGGAAAAATTCTATCCACTCTAAAGTTGGCATATTCTCTGTCAACATCTCATAATTAAAAATTGTACTTCTAGTGTCCTTTGGCGCTGCTCTCTGTTGTGCAGATGACTCACAAGCATTGAAGGGGATGTCTTCTACCACTGGACCTTTATTCCGTTGTTCGATTTGGTTCCTTTTAATTTCAGAGGCTACTACAGGCCAGACATCATCAGCAATACCATACTGTTCAATATCTTCTAAAACATCTCCAACTTCCTCAGTAAGTTGTTCAAACTGTTCTCTTTTGTGTGTTTTAACTTCCAACTTCTCTACAAAGGATCCTAGGAGTTTTTTAGTATAAGGACGTGGAAAGTGTATAGCACTTTGATAATAAACGCAGAATATTCGTTGTTATAGTAAATGTTTATCAAAAATACTTATGAAATAAGACGACAACAAAAAAATAAAATAAAAAAGAAATAAATATTCAGAAGTCGGGCCCCTGTGATTTTGACATGATAAATTAAGGGATGTACATTTTGTACTAGTGAGGCAATTTTCTTACAGCATTTGGCACCTGTGGTAATTTATTTGAGGGTTTAAAAAAGTTGTTGTGCCGCTACCTAAAATTGAAAAATGTGTCCAATCATAAGATTCAAGGATCGAAAAAAGTACATGTCCCATCAAACTTGTATTACAATTCGAAAAAATAAAATAAAAAAATTCATGCAATCGAACAAATATTATTAAAAATATTTTAAAAATTGTAGGTCTTCTATCTGAATACCATACATACATGCACAAATGATATAATGCTGTAAATGATCAAGGGTGAGAACAAATATTATTGAAAATATTAAAAATTGTAGGTTTTGTATCTGAATACAGTACACATGATGTAATGCTATAAATGGTCAAGGGTGAGATTTTTCTCAATTAGGGGGAGATTTTGAAAATTAAAAATTTATGAATTTTTTAGTGAGATTACATAATTTTAATAAACATTTCTGGGATGAAAAAGAATAAGTCTGGCCCCTAAAGTGTGAGGTATCACAAGTATTGGTAAACACAATCAGCTATAAAAATGTTATAATTTCTTCAATTAACTTGGATTTTGTATAATGTTATGGTATATATTTTTTAATACAAACAATTTATTAATGACATTCAATATTTTTCTATCTGAAAACAAACCCTAAAAGTATGAACTTTCTTTACTCAAGGCTTTATCATTGAATGTTGAAAACCATTAAGTATTAAAATTGTCATATTTTCTTCAAATGAACTTTATATGTTGTATAATATTATTTTTATAATATGCAAGTGTTTGTTAAATTCACACAATCTTTTGTTTTAAATCAAACACTTGAAATTTAAATCTCTATCTGTGGGTTACAGTAGACATCATGACTTATATCCCCCAGTCCTGCACTATATAACACCCACTCCAGCCCAGACATATAGCATGAATATACAGTGATATAACAGACACACTTGACATTGCTACCCATGATACTAGTTACCAATGTCAAGTTGTCTGTTGTATCAGTATATATTCATACTACATATCTGGGCTGGAGTAGATTGTATATAGTGCTGGACTTGAGGACGGAGGTCATGATGTCTACTTTAACCAACAGAAACTGGGTAGCAATGTCAAGCGTGTCTGTTGTATCAGTGTATATTCATACTACATGTTTGTGCTGGAGTGGGTGTAATTTGGTGCAGGACTGGGGGATATGAGTCATGATGACTACTGTAACTCACAGATACTCGTTACCAATGCCAAGTGTGTCTGTTGTATCAGTGTATATTCTGATATGTCTGGGCTGGAGTGGGTGTTATATAGTGCAAGAATGGGGGCTATAAGTTATGATGTTTACTGTTACCAACAGACACTGGGTAGCAATTTCAAGTGTGTCTGTTGTATCAGTATATATTCATGTCTGGGCTGGAGTGGCTGTTTAATTAATATAGTACAGGACTGGGGATATAAGTCATGATGTCTACTGTTTCCCACTGATACTGGATATCAATGTCAAGTGTGTCTGTTTTATCAGTGTATATTCATACTACATGTCTGGGCTGGAGTGGATGTTATATATTGCAGGACTGGGGGATATAAGTCATGATGTCTAATGTAACCCACAGATACTTGTTACCAATGTCAAGTGTGTCTGTTGTATCATTGTATATTCATACTACATGTCTGGGCTGGGAATGGGTGTTATATATAGTGTATGACTGGGTGATAGAAGTCATGATGTCTACTGTAACCCACAGATAGAGATTTAAATTTCAAGTGTTTGATTTAAAACAAAAGATTGTGTGAATTTAACAAACACTTGCATATTATAAAAATAATATTATACAACATATAAAGTTCATTTGAAGAAAATATGACAATTTTAATACTTAATGGTTTTCAACATTCAATGATAAAGCCTTGAGTAAAGAAAGTTCATACTTTTAGGGTTTGTTTTCAGATAGAAAAATATTGAATGTCATTAATAAATTGTTTGTATTAAAAAATATATACCATAACATTATACAAAATCCAAGTTAATTGAAGAAATTATAACATTTTTATAGCTGATTGTGTTTACCAATACTTGTGATACCTCACACTTTAGGGGCCAGACTTATTCTTTTTCATCCCAGAAATGTTTAGTAAAATTATGTAATCTCACTAAAAAATTCATAAATTTTTAATTTTCAAAATCTCGCCCCTAATTGAGAAAAATCTCACCCTTGACTATTTACAGCATTACATTATTTGTACATGTATGTTCTGTATTCATATACGAGATCTATAATTTTTTAATATTTTCAATAATATTTGTTTTCACCCTTGACCATTTATAGCATTATATCATTTGTTCATGAAGATAGAAGACCTATAATTTTTTAATATTTGTAATAATATTTGTTCCATCGCATGAATTTTTTTATTTTATTTTTTTGAATTGTAATGATGGGACATGTACTTTTTTCGATCCTTGATTATTATGATTTAGGGAGTGGCACAACAACATTTTTTAAACCGTCAAATAAATTAGCACATGTGCCAAATACAGTATCAAAATTGCCTCGCTAGTACAAAATGCACATCCCTCAATTTATCATGTCAAAATTTCATAGAGAACATTAATTGTACTGTCTCAATTTCTATATATATATGTTCTTGAAGGCAAGAAAAGGAAGGAAGAATCAAAATAGCTTCCGAGACTGGAAAATTATTTGACCCCCTCCCCCCTTTTTATTGCAAGGAGAATATATCTTTTTGGTCTCTGAAAACAAAAGAAACTATGTACAGAGATAATGACGATAATGACCCCCTCCCCCCAACCCTCTCATAAATAGTAATGAATGGTGTATGACTATAATTAATATTTTTTAATGGTTATAATTGAATTGTTGTTAAAAATAATGTCTGGGCCATGTGTTCTTCTGTAGGTCTATATAGATACATGAATAGAATAGAATAGAATAGAATAGAATAGAATAGAATAGAATAGAATAGAATAGAATAGAATAGAATATTTTTATTGATTTAAAATCCAAACTGCATGATTGTCATCATTAATACATATGTACATATAGAAATTAAAACATACATGTCATGTGGTATATGGCAGCGGCTTGTATCACTTTTTGACAGTTCTTTCTTTTTTATCTTATTACCTGTTATCATTCGCCATATCTATTAGCACTAAACTGTAATTGTTTGTTGTTTTTCCTTTTCATTTCACTTACAACCCTACCACGGAATCAGATACATAGTTTTACTGTTGCCTGTGTTTTCGGTTTTCATACGCGTTAGGTGATTTCCTTATCTATTTATAGAGCGTTACCGCGACATCTACCGGAAAGGCTGGACTGGGTCTGGGTGCGGAATAACATTGATCACCCCAAGTAGGCAGTACACACAAACAAGTAAATATTTTAAACTTTTCATCGATTTTAAAAGTATACGTAAATTATATTTTGATTGATTTGTTAAAAATTTTCTGAGGTTTCCATTAGTGGCTGATAACTAAAATTCTTGTTGCGTTGTACATAGCCTAGCTATATCATGTCTGGACAGGAATTCAACTTGATGATTATTTTTCATGGTTTTGTCTCAACTAGTAAAACGTTCATCACATTTTTGAGTACAAGTCTTTATTGACAGGTATAGTCATGCTTATAATGAATTTTGTATAAAATAATATATTCCATGCAGCTTTGCGTGATTAAAATTTGATACATTGTGTATTTCATTATCTATGTTGTTTAAAAATATAATTTTAAACAGGTACATAGTACAGTGTTATTAAATATGTATTTTCATATAAAGCCTGTATTATGTCCGAGTCAATCTTATTGATCCGAGGACATCTGTATATAGCTAATCCAGGCCCAATACGACTGTCAGTCAGGGGATCGACTTGTTTGAGTCAGAATTGTTCTGATGCCAAAAAATCAGAACTCACCTACGTATATACGTCAGAAAAAAATTCGTCGATTTTCGCCGATGTAAAGATATTTCAAAATTGTCGCGTTACTATTGCCTCCAATAACAAATATTGATAGTCAAGACTTCGGAGGTCACTTGCGCTATTACAAACTCTTGGACTTACATCATGAGTGAGTGGTTTATAGATTTTATTCCATGTTTTTGACGAAAAATAAACATTTCTTAGTCTGACTTTAATTCTTTGCAATGTCTTAAATCGGTTTTTTTTCAATCTCTCTCATAATTTTTACGCAATCTTTACACATTTTTGCGTTAATCAGAAAATTTTGGTGTAGATTCACGACCTATAAGAGGGGGTCACGGCGTCTGGAGATGGTAACTGTCGTGTACATTTAATTGCATTCTGACATATGCAAGTAGCTTAAGAGGAAAATCGGAAAGAAGGAGGATAACTCCGTCTTCCTTATACATTTTTTCTACTGAAGACCGTAAGTTGATCGTCGACCTCGACAAAGCCTGGAAATTTATTTGGTTTGACAACCCAAAAATTCCAAAACAACTACTGAAACCTATTTTTTTCCCTGAAAACTGGGCAAAAATATCTTTGAAGGTTGTATTTCTTTACAAAAAAAAAATTAAAAAGCTCCTTTGCTATATTTTATTTTTAGTTACATAAGCTTAAATCTATTTTCGAAGATTATAAAAATTCTAAAGAAAAAGATAAAAAAAAAAAAAAAAAATTTCTATCCATTTCACAATATCCTTATTTTTATATTGTTTGTACGATTTTATTATTATTTTTTTAAATGCTCAAATATTTTTCATTATATGTCATATCATCATTTTGTTTAATTTAGTAATGACACAATACATTTTTGTTTTCACTTTGAAAATTTCCAGACAAACTGCTTTTCATCTTATTATTTATCTTTTTTGTCATTTTTAAAAACTACAATCCGCAAGAAGGTCACATTTTGAGGGGGAGGAAATCGATCCTGTAAGGGAAACGGTAAAAGCAATTGTAGGCTTCTTATTCTATATATTAAAGTGTAAACTATCATAAATTCATTAATTTAAAAGTTCAATTCATATGTGTACTTTTATGTACAGGTAACTCACATATCTCATTTACGAGTTTTATACACATATATGGTGGCTTGCTTTTATTTTGTTGCATTTGGAAGTTTTGTATACATGTAAATGTATGCTTTAAATACTGTTTTATGGTAAATGAAGTAATATTTCCTCAGAGTTTCTTTGCAGATATGCATTGGAGGGGGTAAAAATATCTTAATGCAGGGATCAGCGTAAAAAGTAGTTCCGTAGGCATGTTAGGATGAAGGCCTAGTTTTGCTCCTTCTCATGGATTTACAAAATATTTCACCTGGTAAATAATGACTGCTACTTTAAAAAATAAACATCTAGATAACTTCCTTATTGCATGTCAAAATTTGCTTTCATTTAAAGATTTAATTCACGGATGCAGTAATGCAGTAAGTTAACGTCTCGCATAATTTATCGAGTGCGTAACTGGCCCCGGGTGGAAAGGGGGTGTATACTCCCTATTATTACTAGGTAGTATGAGTATGGCAAAATATAAGTAAAGGGTGTGGTTTTGCTAAGAAATCACTTAGTTAAGTAAACTCCGCCAGCATTACCTGAGTGGTATGCATAAAACAGTCAAGTTAAGAATTTGCTTAGCAAAATCTTACTTTATTGAAACCCTGCCCGCTCCATTTAAGTCATGCATAAAAAACTTAAGTTAAAAAATGCTTAAGATTTGACTTAACTCTAAAATAAATAGGGGTAACTCTAAAATAAATAGTGGGTGACTTCAATTAAATAATAAAACTTCATTCATACAAAAGGGGCATGCATTTTGAACAAAATATCCAATTACCCCTTTTTATATTCTCTGTAAATATTTTATTTATATTAAAACTTTGTATCTTGGCTTATTCATACTTTAGGTTTAGTCATATAGGCACATTTAATATGTGGTAGTGTTTAAAACTTATAAAATAAGATAAATTTGTAACAATAGGCTATCGTAAATTTATCTCCTTAGTATATATAGATTTACCAAATATTTACTACGACACTCATGAAATTATTGCATTTAATGAATGATAATTGTTACTCATCAGTGTCTACCTTTATTGTTACCATATGATCCATTAGAGGGGAACAGATTTTTAGAGATTACACAAATCCCATAGATACATGGATCGATCACCATCTGAACACGTCAAAATATTCAAATTTGACAGAAATACAGATTTTACACGATTGTGTTCATACAATTCGTATATCGAATTTTATGTCTGGTCAGTGCACTGTTATTATCTTAATACTGCAATCTTTGGTGACATTAGTCGACATTGCTACCAATTTTAAAATTATTTGTTGCAAAACGTTTGTTACCTTCAAGATGCCCCAGTTGATTTGGCGGGGGAACTCACCCTTTGAAAGATCAGATGTACAATTGATAGTTGCATAAGATTATTCAAAATAAAGGAAAATTTGGCTGAAAATATTTTTTTCAACAATATAAAATACGTAAGACATGTAACAGGAGAATACGTATTGATATTATGTTTTAAAGATTTGTCAATAGGTTTGTAATTTGTTGTTGTTGTTGTTGTTTTTTTGGGGTGGGGCTGAGATTTCTGTGCTTGATAATATATTTTTTTGTAGGTCTGGATAAAATCAATTTTTCTTTTTCCACATTCTAGCAAAGCAGTTTTTTCCGAGAATAGAGTTTTTTTTTATTAATTTTAGGCAGCATGAAATATTGGGTTAATCTTTAGTTGAAATAATCCAGCAAAATATTATAAGGTTTGAATTTTTATAAGAAAATCCATTGGATATTAAAAGTTAACAACGTCCTTCTAGATCTACTCTGTACACACATCTTGAAGTTTCAATTAAAAACTCGGTGCCTTACTCTCATCGACGCGTAATTTACGACCCATGTGCCACGTGGCTTTCAATTAACTTGCGTACAGTAAATGTATTAAATGTTTGCCACCAAAAATAAATGAATTGACATGCCTATTTGCATTTCAGGATAAAAAGTGACGTACTGTACATAATGTTTATATTTCTTTATGTTTATGGAGTAGTTGAGGATAGAAGTTTCGCCCCCCCCCTTTTTTTTTCAAAAATGTCAATTTTTACAAAATTTTTTTTTTAAATTTTCTAAAAATGAAATATATATGCACACCTGTGCATTAAGGTTAATGCACAGAGAAAGTTTAATCAAATTCCTTTTAGCTGTTATTGAGTAGTTGAGGATAGACGTTTTGCCCCCCCCCCCCCCCCACTTTTTTTTGCAAAAACATCAATTTTTACAAAAAAAATTAAAATTTTCTAAAAATGAAATATATATGCACACCTGTGCATTAAGGTTAATGCACAGAGAAAGTTTTATCAAACTCCTTTGAGCGGTTTACGAGTAGTTCGGGATAGAAGAAAAGTGTGACGACGCAAGACACAAGACGACAGATAGTGATCCCTATAAGTCGACCATGCGTCCGCAGGCGACACAAAAATGTTTTATTGTTCGTTTTTATACTAAAAAATAAAAGATTTTAAAATAGTTCACTTCCTTGATCTGCCACTATTTTTAGAATATTATAAAGATTTTTTAAATTACAATAAGCATGGTGTAATTTATTTTGATTTAAACTCAATTCAATTCAGCTAAAACTTTTGCAAACATATAAAACTAAGCGGGTTATATCAATACAAATTCATCTCATGACAAATTAAACGAACAAATACATGATATGAAAATAGATTTACAGTCTCCCTTCCTCAGTTCTAATGACTGAAATACAAAAGAAATCAAAATTTCTTTATCATTGGGTGTTGATGGGTTTAAAATAAGTTTAAATCTTTCCTCTGTTTCCATGTAGTAAATAATGGGATTTTCTTGTAAAAATATATTAGAATAGGTTTTCTTAGTTCCAAATCTTCTTACAATCGAATTAAAAAAAAATACGTGTTAATAAGCAAACAGTTAATGTCAAAGTCAGGGCTTATTAGTGCACTCGGGACACTTTGGGATTGTGAAATGATTTCATCTGTGGTATAATTTGGTACAATTTGCAATTTAAACGGTTTTAGAGATAGATGTCCTTTTTACCAAATAACGGACACAATCCATTTATTACTGAACAGATCAATCGAGAATGGACTGTTAAATCCCAGTAGATCTATTACGTTGGTAACTATAATGCCGTTATGGTTCATTGAATTAAAGTGGTCAGACTGAATTTTTCTTACATTGAAGTCTTTAATGTGTGAGATGTTTCTTAGTGATAACGAGTTCTATGATTGAAGATTCTACATTAATTTTTGGAAGAATCTATGTTAAGGTAAAATCGAAATAATTGAAAGTATCCTACAGTTGTTTAATTTTTCGATGTAAAAGTCCATAAAAAGCATTGTGTAAATCCTCCTGTTTCGTGAAAAAGTAATATTATATTGCTATATAAAGCTCTGATGATTATAAAAACAATATCTGTGTGTTCCCATGTTCGACCGTTGAAAATTACAAAAAGGCACCAATTTTGGGCAATTTTTAGGCAACGTCATGACGGCGTTCGGTAAACGTTGCAGATACAGTAACTTAACTATTTACTTTGCAGACCAGTTACTTTCTTTCATTTTCTTATTTTTTACCATATGTATTGCATTTATATTGGGGCCTCGGTGGCCGAGTGGTCTAGGTAGTTCGTTATGACTATTAGGTACTCCGGCTTACTCCATCAATAAAAATTGGCTGTCGCGAAATTGCCGAATGTGCTGAAAATGGCGTATTTTATATTAAAAAAGGAGTACAATTATCTATATTATTGTATTTTTACTGGATTTGTTCGAAAATAAAATATATGGTAACATTGAATCCGCTTGTCAGTGCGGATAACAGAGTACATAACTTTACACGTAGAGAAAACAATTTATTTATTAAACTTTATCGTTGGGTATGCAACAGCATGTATAGCACCAAATGATATTTAATATTCACATTGTTCTGCTCAAGCTAAAAAATCCAAGAATGATGGTATATAATTTCCTAAGTGTGTGCGTTCTAAGCAAGTTATATTGTAGTCCGCAGCAAAATCCGCTGTGCGCTTTCGTAAGCAATATTTGTTCTTACAAATTTATCAACAATGTATCTAATACACTAGGGAACTATTTCATCAAATAACATTACCAAATGCTGAGCCATACTTTTACACTTATGTAATTTATAAAACCGTCCGTATCGTCATTATGGTAGACTAAAATATGAAGATTCTGTCCTAGAAACTTCTAATAACATTTGAAATTTTATTCATCCGACTGAATGGTTTGCCTTAATACTTACTGAAATAAATACGAATTCTCTGTAGAATTATAAATAATGTAAGTTACCGTGAATCAAAATACATGTATGTAGACATGTAGAGACTTTCTTGTCATGCTTGTGAACCATAATCTTCAATTCTAATTTCCCATAGGCGGAGCCAGAGGATCGACGAGTGGGGGGGGGGGGGGGGGGGGGGGGGGGGGGGGGGGGGCACAATTTCCAATTTAATCTTCTCATGTTTTCCTAGTTAATGAAGATTTAAAGACTTTCATTCATGGTACAACGTCTTATCTACTTTAATTACCCAGATATGTTTAATTACCAATCAATTTCAAATATTTTTTTATAAAAAGACAGATAATTTAAATAATCTTTTGTTTATATATGAATCAATGTGTAAGCCATTGTATATGAAGGGTGTGCGAGTTATTAAATACATGTACTTGCAAATCTTCAAGGGGCACTGATGGAAAAATTAATTTTACTTTCTTCGCTGCGATACATCTCCATCCAATTAACTCTTCTTTTTTATTATCAGATTTGTAAAAAGTTACATACATGTTAATTTTCACATCTGTTTTTCAATCAATCATTACAAAAGATCATTGCATATGTTATGATCACTTTCTTAAAATTTTCGTTGGATAAATATGAAAATTTTCAACAATGTGAAGCTGTGTGTCTAGTAATTTTAGCACACATTTTTTTGTTACCTGAATTGGAGAAGGAGGTGGGGGGGTGTCATCCTATAAATCTGCCAATATAGCAGGTTTTTCTAACAAGCTTTTCAGCAACCATAAATCTGCCTTTACAAAATTTGGTTTTATATATTTATCGTAATCTGAACGGCATAGACTGTGAAGACAAAAGAAATATATGGAATATCAGCGGGATTACAATGGGAGATTTGCCAGTACGTAGACTATTTCTGTATGGGGGTGAACTACTCTGAAGGTAAACCAGTCCGTAGGGAACACTTTACTTCTTTTTTTGGAGGGCTTACAAATTTACTAATTTTGGAGATCTTTGGGATAAAACTCCAGACGCACAACGTATCTTTTGGGGGTAAAACATTATGCGGCATTTTAAAAGGGATAAAAGATGTATTGAAGTATATTTGTGAATATTAATATTTGAAAATTTTATTTAGTGCATATACCTGTGACTTATTTAGTCCAGAGTCTACAAAATGTATCAAAAAATTTTACATTTTAAAATAAATAGCTCAAATCATACTAAACTAAACATTTTATGTATTTGTTAATATTTCATATGCTGTCGAAATTTAGGTGAGTTTATTATTATTAATATCATGCTAAAAATTAATTAAACCTTTAATGAAATCTCATATTGCTGATTACGTTTAAAAGTATATTTTCAATAAGCCGTCTGAGGCATATAACAATTTATGTGGGCATAGCCTAGTATGTGTTCCCTTAAGATTTGCTAATACACGTAATAACTAACATATAAGTTACTAAAAAAAAATCTTACCAAAACATGGGAGACATTTTTAACACAAATTTGCCAAATTAACTTCTTGAATACAATTTTTCCACGTGAAGGACACTCAGAACCCAAACTTGTTTTTGGTGTAAAGGAGTTTATGAATCTCTTTTTATATGACAATAGAATGATTTTGCGTCTGAAATTCCTTCTTGGCAATATTCCAAAAATGATACAAATTTACCCAAATCGCCCATATATACACACGACCTTTGCGGGTAGAATTTTTTTTTCTCATAAGGTGCATTGCTTACAACCGATTAAGATAAAAAGTAGAAAAATATTTCAGATTAAAAATCAATGTTTAAGAGTGAAACAAATACTGGGGAAAGTGGCCCTACTTCTCTGTTTTCTCCATAAAGCCGAATTGATGTTATTCACCTTGAAACTTGTAATCGCAGATATAATATATATATAACTATTCCTTTTCTCCACCAAGTATCAAAATAGCAAAATATCCTGATCCATAGAAACTGATTTGTGCATTGGAAAATGTTTGAAACCGAGATGAACAAAAGCCAGTTCTATACGACAGAACTTTAAAAGATAAAAGTCAGTCTGTCTGTCGATCAGATGATTCGAAAAGGAGAGATGTCAGATGAATTTATTCAATTTCTTTCTCTTACACAATTTATTAGCACTCCAGCAGGTCTCAATTTTTACGAATGATTCACACATTTTAACATATTACTTGAAATTTTGCCAATTAAAAAGATGGTCAATTCAGTGCGTGGCATAAACAAATTGGTAAAATTTTAAACCTTGCGATGACCAATTAATTTTGTAATTTAAAACAACTGTTACAGTGACGATAAGAAGCAAGAATTTATACTGAAATTTACTTATTAAAATCACTTTGCAGGATATTATGTCATGAAAATATACAAGTTGACTCCAAAAAATAATAATTTAAACCCGAAAGAGGGTGGTGTGTATAATACTTTATTTATTTATTTGCAAATGCGCCAAGAAAGGGAGAAAGGCTATTGTTATCATCTCTTGCTAATTACGAGGCCATGACCTTTCTGATAAGGCTGGTTGGTATGATTATTTAGAAGTGACTGTGTTTGTCTGTTTGTTTAGTTGGGGTTTTTCGCCGTTTTCAGCGCATTTGGCTATTTCGCGGCGGCCAGTTTTTATTGGTGGAGGAAGCCGGAGTACACGGAGAGAACCACCGACCTTCAGTAGGAAAATTGGCAATCATTGTCAATTAAGATTGGAGTTGAACACACCCCGCCACAGGTTAGATTCGAACTCACAACCTCAGCGTTGACAGGCTAGTGATCATTAGTAATCGTGACGAACTACCTAGACCACTCGGCCACCAAGGCCCAGAAGTGACTGTATATGTGTTGATTAATTACAATTGTATAAAATAAAAACAATTAGTGGAGGCATATTATGGCTGATAGAGGAATTAATAGTTGCCATCTTATAATTGTTATATTTAAAATGTTGATTTATCAATACAAACGTTTACTATAACAAGTTTGTATTGATAAATCAACATTTGGATATAACACAATTCCTGTCAATTTTCCAGAATATAATTTTAGTAAAAGATATAATGGCAATTGGGGCTATTCCAAAACTTTAGACCAGGCAAATCAAATTTGTAGACACGAGAGAGAGAGAGAGAGAGAGAGAGAGAGAGAGAGAGAGAGAGGGGGGTGACATATTATGGCAGATAGAGGAATTAATAGTTGCCATCTTATAATTTGTATCAATATTCCAGCATTTGGTTTAAGTAAAAGATATAATCAGAAGATCCAGAAAAATGTCAAACATTCTATCAAGAGGATGAAGGTATTTAAAATGATGTATGAAATTATTTCTCTAAACCTAAGACATTTTCTGAACCAGATCCTGAAAAAATGTTGTATTTTATGTAACTTGCAAAGCCATTTAGTCAAAAATTAAGCTGATTGAAAGTATGTAATCATTATTTTCATCAGTAAATTATCTATTAATATTACACATTTGTTCTCGGATCATTTTTATTAAAACATTGAAACAGAAGGCAATAAAGCTATTTTTTTTCGATTTTTCGTCATTGGTCAAATTTTTAATTTCCCCAGTTTGATTATTGTATGATCCTTCTAGCTTTTAAAAAATACTGCAATTGTTTTACTTTTCAAAAATCAATGTTTTTATCCATTTTTCAGAAACAATGTGTATAAGTCCAATGTGGTACAATGATAAGCACTGTAAAAGATAATAAAGTTTGTACCATACACAGATGGAGATAATATTTTTGAAAGACCACTACTTATGACCAGCTGTGTTGAATGTCACAAGCAAAACATGCATGTTAATTACCCCTGATATGTGGGAAAGTAATACCATCAGTACAGACAGATAAAGTGACTGTACTTCTCAGAATTTTTTATCCTCCCAAAAAAAATTGCGTATAGAAAATTTTATTTCTAAATTTTGACCCCCCCCCCCCAATTTTATTTCAAACTTTTTACCCTCAATAATTCTCAAGCCTCCCCCCGCCCCTATAAATATTGACCGGCCCCTAAGCTAACATGCCTTATTGTGTTGTATTTGGATTTTAATTCTATGGTGGTTAAGTCTGTTTCTTTTTGGGAGGTTTCCAAAAGAACAAGCCAGGTTTTTAAACATTCGGTACATTATTCTAGAATGGATGGCTTCATAGCAAAGTTTTGTTCAGACCTTTCACTGAAGATCCCAAGAGACTAGACATGTTGGGCTACCCAGTCAATAAATTCACTGCCTATTCAAAGAAAAGCGTATGAAGAAAAGTGAAGACTTTAAAAAAGATACATATTTGATGAACATTCAACAAAGCTTCTTATGCAGCTTGAACAACTTTAAAATAGTCTGTTTGTTAAGTTTGTGAAACGGTGAAACTTTGGCAAATCGGATTTTGATAATGTTTTCGTTTATTTTTTTTTTGTAAAATACCCATTAGAGCAAAGATATTAGGTTGACAGGAATAAAATTGGGAATTAGCACACCCATATTATTTTACTAATTTTTTTCTTACTTTTGATGACCGGGTAAGTTGCAGAAAAGTTGTATGTATTTTTTGCAGACACGACATATTCTTTTCTGCGGAAAAGTAAAACTGTTATTTCACAAAAAATTGCGGAAATTTAAACCAATTTATCTCGGTCAAATTTACCCCCCCCTTCCCCTTCCCATAAAAAACTTAAATAAAATGAAAATGAAAACAAAAAACAAAAACATCAACAACAACAACAAAAAACAAACGAATAAAGGAAATGTAATGAAATGGAGATAAACGAAAATTACATAATAACGGAGTTACAAATAAAATTTACATTTACTACATTTTAATTCATATTTAAAAATATATATAATTCTTTATCCGTCTTGTTTTCAATAAAGATTACCAGTACTACATAATATTAGAAAAAAATACATAAAATCTTGATATCAATTAACTAGCTATCCCGCGCCGTTTATACCAGATTGTCAGTTCAGAATTTGTTCTGGATGATTAAACGCAATAAACATGTGATAAGGTAATTAACACGGGACTTATTGATCACTCTGACACGTGCCGATAAAAAATATTTATGTATGAATCTAATAATAATGAGATTTTAAATTCATGTTTTTTTTTTTTACATTTTGATTTTCATTTCATGACCTTTTTCTTCATTTCTCTCACCATCATGTCTTCAGATTTTTTTCTTCCAACCAGCGATATTAAGGTGCTTCGAGGTATTTCTACGAAGCCCTCTTCTTGATGTACGATGTATCTTGGCTGATTGCCACGAAAAAATAAACCTGTTCACAAAAGACAATAACAAAAAACAACAATTAAATAAAGAAAATATAAAATTATAAAAAAAAAATAAAATATGCCTCGATCGTCCACGAATGAGGAAAAGTTTACGAATAGACATAATATGAACTTCTTGACAAAAAAGATCATGGAAATAGGAATCTGTATTGTGGTATTCTCTACAATCAAAACTGCTGCAAGTTCCCTCTCCCCAACACTTTCCTTACCGGGGAATTTAAGCCGATGCTTACATAGTAAGAAATTCTGATTACTCTTTAGTTGAAGAAAGCCAAACATAGTAAACCAAACTTTGGCTTTGATATATATATAGTAAAGGAAAATGTATGCGTAAAAAGTCGTTCTTGTGCATCGAAATTGGTATCAAAGAATATTATCGTTATCATCATGATAATTTTTAAATGAAATAAAAGCGTAAGAACGGAAATGGACTTTATTAACGCATACTACGTACATGTACGTAACTATGTTACAGTTTGTAATTCCGATATGCGAACGATTAAGATACGGATGCAGTTTTAGATTTTTTTTTCACCCACAGGTGTTTGAATGCCTTAATCTGACCAACAGAAAATATTAACTTGGAGTTGCCTTATCAGAGGCCCGGATTTTAGATCGTAAAATATTGTCATAGATTCATATCCAGCTCGTACATGTCATATTCAAAGGTCTCACTTGGTAACTTCGTTGTTAAACTTATAATACTCACTTTTTAATGTAAGATTCATTTCTTATTTGTAGTCTCACATTTTGATGTGACAAGGGCGAATCTAGAATTTGGGGAGGGGGTGGCATCCACCCCACATTCGAATAATTATTGCCCCTCGCTGCAACGCGACGGATGAATTTAGTAATAGTAATGATCTGCGTCCTTCCGTGCGTCCGTCTGTGCGTCTCATAATTCGGAACAGATTAAGCAAAAATAAAGAAATATTAAATGAAAAAGGAATGAAAGTTAACATTTTGTTTAAAATATTTTAAATGCTCCTTTGCACTAACACTAACCTAAAAAAAAAACAACCTAGCTATACTTGTATGATTAATTTATACATTGTACCTATATGAATTTTACATATACTGATTCAAATATTTAAATAAAAATGAAACCAGATTTCAAAGTTTAAGCCATCGTCTGTGAAGTAATTAAATGAAAAGGACAAATATACATAAGGAGCAATAAAAAAAAACGTAGTCCATTGGACAGACAAACCCGGGAAGACAAAAAACAACCACATGCACAACAAATAAACACAGAAAACTAAAAACAATGAACAACACGAACTCCCATAAAAACCAGGAGTGAACCCAGGTGCTCCGGAAGGGTAAGCAGTTCCTGCTCCGTATACGGCACCCGTCGTGAAGTTCAACAAAGTCAATCCGGTGGAAGTCACAAATCGGTGGAGGCACATGAAAGGTTACGACAGTGGGAACAGGTCCAACATCATCTTAGATATTGGAACACTGTAATGGTCAATCAATTCATGATGACGACCGTAAAATCTTCAATGCACGTTGATGGAAAATTAATTTTACTTTCATACCTTTCCATCGCATTCTTCTTATCTGTATTATCCCGTTGTAAAAAGTTACACGCGTGTTAGTTTTCACAACTGTTTGTCGTTTATTATCAATTACATGTACTACAAGAGAGCATTTGTAATGATCACTTTCTTAAGATTTGATAATTATAAACATAATCAAGGAAGTCGATTTGTGTTTTTATTGATTTTACATATAACATTTTTTGGTGACCTTAACTTAGGAGAGGGGGACACGTGCTCCCTGTGCTCCGTAAATCCGCCACTGAGTGATCTTTCTCAACTTTTCATACTTTTATATAATGTATAGATGTAATTAAGTTGAAAAGTTAAGTTATAAAAAGTACAAAAAAATGGCCGGTAATACATTTGGCTGGGTTATCAGAGCTCACTCTATAAAAACACGTGGAAATTCTGTTCGAAATCGACTCTTACATGTACATATATCATGAACCAAGAAATTCTTATTTAGTTTAATTCTATATCTTCGAAACAGTTTATATTTTGATGAAATGCCCTCTAATAAAAAACTGACAGTTAACAAATCTTTATGATGTCTATTTTTATCTTGCCTGACCAGAAATGACAAGCAACATTTTTAAAACTATTATTCAAAGGTGACCGAAGCAAAACGTTTTTGCAGCTGAAAATTAATTTGAAACCCTCAATTAATATCTGCAAATTCATTCCGAAATCTCATAGTTTAGTGGACTGGAATCTGACGTATGAGAGCCCTACTCATTAAAAAGAAAAGCGTGGAGGAATCTCGGACTATCTACATAAATGTATTAAGTTTAAAACTACATGTATTTTCATGATTTTGATTTGATTTCGTCAATTTGGCACCGGTGCACACCCTATCAGTTTCGTTTCTTTTTTAAACTCAGATCGCCAATAATATTCATATAGTTTGATGTTAGTTTCTCAAAAAACTTTGTCTACTCAGTTTGAAAAAAATATCTTTCCCGGTTTCTGATGTCAGTATTGTATTGCCTTGACTTATACGTTTTACCTCTTTTTTGTTGAAATCAGACAGGAAGACATTCTGATTTCATGAAGTAAGTCTGTTACTGTTTCATTTAAATTGAGGCCACTGATGTTCTCAGGTCAGTTTCATTTTGTATTTGTTGAAATCAGATTCGGAACTATTCAGCTCACATTCATACTCATGTAGATTCTTATTTGATCAAGTCAGTTGCATTTCTGATTTGTATTAGCCAGATTCGAATATATATCCGTCTCGCAGTAAAACAAATGAAGATTCTTATTTCACGAAGTCAGTTTGTTGGCTCCCAGTTACTCATCTCAAGTCAGTTTCATTTCTTATCTATTTGAATTAGATTCGAAAATACCCAGATTAAAGTCATACACTTGCAGATTCTTATTGGATTAAGTCAGTTTTTTCGGTCTCATTTAAATTGTGCGCACTGATTTTCTCATTTATTTTATTTTAAATCAGATTGAAAGTAAAGTCAAGAAATACCAAAGGGATATTGGAAGGAGGGGAAAATCGAAAACAACTGACAAACTCCGGAGAACACCGAAGACAAGACCAAAACAATACAAACACTACACTTAAAACCTAAACACATATGAACAACATGGACCCCACCAAAAAACCGGGGGTAGACTCTCAATTTTGCAGCGATGTCAGTTTGTTACTTTCTCATATTCTCATGTAAAGTTATCCTTCATAAAATATACTAGTCAGAGTTTCCTCTGACGTCAGATGACCCCGTTTCTCAATTGACTAGCATCAGAGATCACTCTATATACAAAACTGGGAAATTTGTCGACTCTGTCCAGATATTGTTAATCAGTTTTATATAGGGATTTTATTTCTTGTAAATGAACTTGGTGCTTTTTTTTTTGCAAATTACCCCTATCTTTCACAGTTTTTGTCATCTCTACAGTGGTAAGAAAGAAGTCATGAAATATTTTTCATCTTTTAATTGAGTAGAATTTTAACATAATTTATATAACCTATTGTTCTGTAGATTGAACGGTCTAGATATTATATATTACTATGCTTTATTGAGCCAAGCATAATAGTGCTCAGCTGTCAATATGAAGCTATCGTATTTAAATACTGTTCGGAGCATCCCTTTTGTGAAGATTACTGTGGTCCTTCAGCAGAAATTTTTCATCTTACCTTTTTGCAAAATGTATCTCCTCCGTGTCCAATTCATATACCTGCTGTTCCTTGTCAGTAAACCTTGGGGTATGTAAGTAGGATTTTGAGAAGGATTTTTTGTGAGAGAATGCTATTTTTATCACACAATCCTTTAAAATTATATTAATATTCACAGCAGAATACAACAAAACCATTTATAGCTCACCTGGTCCGTCGTCGTCCGTCGTCGTCTGGCGTCGTCCGTCGTCGTCCGTCGTCGTCGTTAACATTTTACATTTTGAACTTCTTCTTGAGAACCACAGAATGGAATGAAACCAAACATCGCATGAATGTTCCTTATGAGGTGCTGACCAAGTGTTGTTACTTTGTAGCCGATCCATCATCCAAGATGGCCGCCAGCGGGGAACTTAGTTTAACATAGGACCCTAGGGGAAATGCATACAAATGACTTCTTTTAGAGAACCACTGAATGGAATGAAACTAAATCTGGCATGAATGAATTCTTATAAGGTGCTGACCAAGTGTTGTTACTTTGTAGCCGATCCATAATCCAAGATGGCCGCCAGAGGGGGACTTAGTTTAACATAGGACCCTATGGGAAATGCATACAAATGACTTCTTTTAGAGAACCGTTGAATGGAATGAAACCAAACATGGCATGAATGTTCCTTATGAGGTGCTGACCAAGTGTTGTTACTTTGTAGCCGATCCATAATCCAAGATGGCCGCAAGCGGGGGACTTAGTTTAACATAGAACCCTATGGGAAATGCATACAAATGACTTCTTTTAGTGACCCACTTAATGGAATGAAACCAAACATGGCATGAATATTCCTTATGAAGTGCTGACCAAGTGTTGTTACTTTGTAGCTGATCCATCATACAGGATGGCCGCCAGCGGGGAACTTAGTTTAACATAGGACCCTATGGGAAATGCATACAAATGACTTCTTTTAGAGAAGCACTGAATGGAATGTAACTAAATCTGGCATGAATGTTCCTTATGAGGTGCTGACCAAGTGTTGTTACTTTGTAGCCGATCCATCATCCAAGATGGCCGCCAGCGGGGAACTTAGTTTAACATAGGACCCTAGGGGAAATGCATACAAATGACTTCTTTTAGAGAACCACTGAATGGAATGAAACTAAATCTGGCATGAATGAATTCTTATAAGGTGCTGACCAAGTGTTGTTACTTTGTAGCCGATCCATCATCCAAGATGGCCGCCAGAGGGGGACTTAGTTTAACATAGGACCCTATGGGAAATGCATACAAATGACTTCTTTTAGAGAACCGTTGAATGGAATGAAACCAAACATGGCATGAATGTTCCTTATGAGGTGCTGACCAAGTGTTGTTACTTTGTAGCCGATCCATAATCCAAGATGGCCGCAAGCGGGGGACTTAGTTTAACATAGAACCCTATGGGAAATGCATACAAATGACTTCTTTTAGTGACCCACTTAATGGAATGAAACCAAACATGGCATGAATATTCCTTATGAAGTGCTGACCAAGTGTTGTTACTTTGTAGCTGATCCATCATACAGGATGGCCGCCAGCGGGGAACTTAGTTTAACATAGGACCCTATGGGAAATGCATACAAATGACTTCTTTTAGAGAAGCACTGAATGGAATGTAACTAAATCTGGCATGAATGTTCCTTATGAGGTGCTGACCAAGTGTTGTTACTTTGTAGCCGATCCATCATCCAAGATGGCCGCCAGCGGGGAACTTAGTTTAACATAGGACCCTAGGGGAAATGCATACAAATGACTTCTTTTAGAGAACCACTGAATGGAATGAAACTAAATCTGGCATGAATGAATTCTTATAAGGTGCTGACCAAGTGTTGTTACTTTGTAGCCGATCCATCATCCAAGATGGCCGCCAGAGGGGGACTTAGTTTAACATAGGACCCTATGGGAAATGCATACAAATGACTTCTTTTAGAGAACCGTTGAATGGAATGAAACCAAACATGGCATGAATGTTCCTTATGAGGTGCTGACCAAGTGTTGTTACTTTGTAGCCGATCCATAATCCAAGATGGCCGCAAGCGGGGGACTTAGTTTAACATAGAACCCTATGGGAAATGCATACAAATGACTTCTTTTAGTGACCCACTTAATGGAATGAAACCAAACATGGCATGAATATTCCTTATGAAGTGCTGACCAAGTGTTGTTACTTTGTAGCTGATCCATCATACAGGATGGCCGCCAGCGGGGAACTTAGTTTAACATAGGACCCTATGGGAAATGCATACAAATGACTTCTTTTAGAGAAGCACTGAATGGAATGTAACTAAATCTGGCATGAATATTCCTTATGAAGTGCTGACCAAGTGTTGTTACTTTGTAGCCGATCCATCATCCAAGATGGCCGCCAGAGGGGGACTAAGTTTAACATTGGACCCTATGGGAAATGCATACAAATGACTTCTTTTAGAGAACCACTGAATGAAATGTAACAAAACATAGCATGAATGTTCCTTATGAGGTGCTGACCAAGTGTTGTTACTTTGTTGCCGATCCTCATCCAAGATGTTTAGAAGTCTATCAGAAAATTGTAAAAAAAATTCTGAAAGGTCACAACTTGACCACATATTCTAGGCTTTTTACTTGACGTTTGTCATTTAGTGAAGGGTAAACTTCATTAAATTAAAACACAAAATAGGAGTTGAAGCTATATGTTTAGCATTGATTAGCAGTTGACCATTAAAAGATACTTATCTTAACAAAGTATGTTTCAAATTTTAACAAGATATCGACACCTGAGTGCATAAAGGTGCCAACTGCAATTTTTGTAATTTTGAGAAATTTGACTTTTAAGTTTAAAGACGTATAAAAAATTCAGTCCATATTCAATTGTGTTAAAAAATGGCCGGTAAATGTATTTATTAACCAGAATTTCTCACGCAGAATATCTTTTTAGAATATTCATTAATTAAGGAGTAATTAACACATTTACAGATGGAACCTTTCTGCTCGCATTGAATTCAATATATTATCGGTGCATAAAGGTGCCATTTGGCAGATGGAACCTTGTTGCAGATTGTAATGAATACAAAAGATATCAATTTCTGTACAATTTTACTATATTTGAGATTGTTTAACAAACAAACAAAGAGCATGCAGTAAACACGGGTTCTTTTCAGTCACTTGATAATGTCTAATCGTCATCCGTGTCATATTCGGATTCACCATCATCAGGCAATGGGATCCTGTCTTTTAAGCCTTTTGAAGTTTTTATTTGCTGATAATAGCTGTGGAATTCTGACGGAATGATACCCGAGTCACACAGTGATATCAAGTCCGCCTTTTTCGCAGTTGACACTGGCAATTTACCTTTGTATAAAGGCTCAATTTTTTCAGGCCACTGTTTTGGCCTACCTGCTCCTCGAGTTACAGTTTGCACTTTTATTTCCTGCAGATTGTTTGGATTGAAATCTGTGCTCACAAAAAGACTTGTTGGGCAAGACCTTTTAGCTTGTATCCACTTGATCTTTAACCAATTCAATCTGGTGTCTACTGCTGTAACTTTCATATTTGGACAGTGGGATTTCGCTAGTCCTTTGAAGTCCTTGAAATCTGAATACTTCATTGGGACAACCACGTAAGGATTTGTTTTTCTTGAAAGTGAAATAACTGTATTCCACTGCGAAGGTACATAAACGCTTGTCCTCTTTTTAGCATGTTCTATCGTTGAATGAATTGAGTCAGATTCCATGTGAGAATGTCCTCTTTCGAAGAATTTTTGATTGACAGTTTCAAGTTGTCCCTTTTGATTTATAGCATGTAAAAGTCCAGCAGCAACAAACTTATTCCTATTCTGGCCTCCACATGTATCAGAATAAAAAGTTATTTCCTTTACTGATGAGCATCTTGATGTAACAGAGTTAATGTATGTTTGGACACAGGTTGCGATTTCGCATGAACCTCTTCCTCCTTGAGTTTCATCCCATAAGTAGCAAGTTCCATTTTTGTCTCCAAGGGAATAGAATGAAAGATTGTAACAAGAAAGTTTCCGTTTGTAATATAGTTCTCCAACTAAGCTACATGGAGTTGACAATACAGCCTGTAGGTCAAATGTTGCAGAATGAAAATTGTTTTCTTCTTTTGCACGCCTTTTGTCTCTTCCTTTTTCCTCTCTTGCTTGAACTTTTCTATCCTGATGATCAGCATATCCTTTTTCCATCTCTTCACTAACTTCGTCTCTCATTTTATGATTTTCATAAAGACTGCATATTGAGCATTGGTCCTTCTTTGGTTTAAAAAAGGACAAGTTGTATTCTTCGCAGAAAATGTCCCTGTACTTTTTCTCTTTCACTGGTTTCAAATGTTTATCTCTACACATTTCACAATACAGAAGCCACATCTTTTTTATGCTGAGATCTTGTGATAGATATTCTCTTTTTGATCTTTGTCGTGTATAGTGTGACTGCATCTTGGGAAAGGATTCGATATGTCGTCTTACTTCTTCTATGCTCTCAGTAGGTGTTTTATTTGCTGACTGTTGTTTGCCTCTCATATCAGTTCCTGAGAACATTCCCCCAATTTTACTTTTAAGTGCAAGATGAACAGTCTTTTTCCCAACTGATAGTGTTTTTAGAAAGAATGTTCGGCAAACTCTGACTCTTTCATTTTTCACCGGAACATAATAAGTGTATGAAAGTGATTTGTGTCCAGTTGAACGTTTTGCATTGGAAACTACAACGTATTGACATAAAAAATCTCGTTGCCTTTCATAATCATGTAATTGCCAGTATCTAGTAAATATGTGCTCTCTTTCTTCATCTGCCACTTTGTCTTGGCATTTAAACTTGCAGTTCTTGCAATTTACATCACCTAGCTTCCTTGCACTGACATCTTGTCCTTTCTGTGAGGTATAGGGTAAGCCTGCTGCTCTATTCCTCTTTCTAACGTTCCTCTTCCATAGTTCTGGTTGAGCTTGCTTCTTCCGCTTTCTCGCTTGATGTTCCGGACTTTGATACTGTGCTTCCTTGTGAGGTGTCAAATTAAAAACAGATTGTTCTCCTTGTTTTGACGGTGTAGTTTGAATGTTTTCTTCCAAGCATTTATTCACGTGCTCGGATTCTTTATTTGGTAAATAGTTGCTAACATCTTTATCTGTACGATTAACTAACTTAATTCCCTCATAGTGTTCTACACCAGGAATTTCAACATAAGCAAGATAGATAAATTCATTTAACGGCTCTGCAATATTTGGCCTTATATCAAAGACAGGATTGGCTGTGTTGCTTGAAAAAATTTTAATTGGTCGACGGAACTCATTTGCAACAGCAAGTGGTAAACAATCAGCCAGATTTTCTTTCCAAGCTCCACTCATTCTAAGTCTCTGAATTTGCTGACAGAAGACTCCACGCAAGTCATTACTCTCACTACAGTTAAGAAATGGAATATAGGTGTCTGCATTGTCTAACAAGTGAGTGGCAAGTTTGTTTCTCAGATCAACTACAGAAATATTTTCATCTATTTGGCATTTGACGGCGTTGAAAAAACAATCTCCATCTCCGTCAATGTGCACCCGGCGTAATCCATTGCTGGATAACAGCATATCTAATCTGCTAAGGTGATATCGTTCCCTGATAAGTCTATCATTTGCTTCCTTCTGGCTCCTGGCAATGGCAATCTCAGTTGTTAAGTCTTTTTTCTTTTGAACTGTTCTTTTTATTTTAGTTAATTCAGTTTTTAAATCTTCAGAGAAGAGTTTCTTTTGAACTTTTGACCTCTTTTTTGTTACATACTTTTCCTTTTTCTTCTCAATCTTTCCGCCATCAGAAATGTCTGACACTGAATCTGATGAATTCATTTCTTCCTTAGTTACGACATATGTCTGGTCGTTGTCCTCATCATCATATTCCTCTTCCTCCCTAATAACATCCATATACCTTTCTAAAGGAATATCATCATCAGATGACCACTCACTGGAGTTGTTTGCAAGTGATTCTAAAACCCTAACTCTTTGTCTCTTAGATTTCCTTCGTTCAATTTCTTGTTCAAACACGTTTTCACCACTAACCTTTGAAGAAGTGTTTGTCTCAATAGGCTCAGCTGTGTATATTATGTGATCGTCAGTGTTATCAGTGGTTTTTTCCTCGTCACGCCCTCCATCGACGAGATCCTTTTCAGTGTTGCATGAATTTTGCTTTGAGTTTGATGAAGAAGCTTCTGCTGTGTCATCTATGCTGCTTTTTCCAATGTCTTTCATCTGCTTTTCTATATCCATCAACATACTATCTGACCAATCCGACATTGGACTTTCAGGTTCATTCTAAATTGAAAAAAGGAAAATGTTGATTAAATGATTCGTGAAAACATTGCTAAAAAATTGTGTAGGTTAACTTTATGCTTAAATGCAATTAAAACTTGATATAGTATGTTTTATGGAACAATAAAGTCAATTGATTCTATTTTCTAAACGTATTTATCTGAAAAACATTTTTTTATTATAAAAATAAATAAAGTAAAAAGTAAATTTACCTCTAAAATATTTTCTTGTTCCTCCATTCTCTAGCTGTAATGACTTAATTTCTGTGGGAATAATGTAGATATGGCACTTGTGTACATATTTTTAACACAGTATACAATTTCATACTTATCAGATGCTGACATGTTACATCAATTATCAGATCAAGATAAGTACATAACTGTCAGATGGAACCTTCATGCAGACATAATTTGCAAATGGAACCTTAATGCATGAATGAAAAAATAATAATTTCAAATGGAACCTTAAAGCACAACAAAATATCTTTTTAAAATTAAAAGACAGCTAATTGAAAAATTGACACATTGTAGATTATTTATTTTTCAGTATTTTGCAACACAAAACTCAATTTTGACCAGATTTGCAGATGGCACCTTTATGCTCTCAGGTGTCGATATATTGAGCACATCGAAGTCTACACGATTTTTAATTTACCCAAAAATTGTTAATTTTGTGATTTTTCGTGCACATTTGATTTTTTTACGGACAAGGCGACATAACTCCAGAACAACATCTGACTTTAATACGGTAACAGTATAGACATGATAGAGGAGCCTAAGGAAATTTCAGTCTAGTGAGTCTTTTTAGCAACTTCAAACTTTGATCACAGATACAAAGAACTTGGCAATATTTTGTAACCATTTTTCACCATTTTAGTAAGGATGATTTAAGTTTTTTAGAATAATTATAAATATTTACCCTGGAAACAATAATAAAAATGTGTTCATGTACTTATTAAAAAAGTTTCATTTTTTTAAGTAGAAAGGCTACATATTCAAAAATAATAATGATAAGATGTCTTCAGTAGCTATTGTAAGACTACACTAAGATGACCTGTTTTTAATTTTAAATACTGTGTCAAATTAAACCAATCTTGGTCTCAATCATTATATAATTTTACATAATTTCCAAAATCAAATTAGATACAGGTGAGCGACACAGGCTCTTGAGAGCCTCTAGTTATGGTAAATCTGTTATCACCATTTATGGTAAGATTTCCTCTGTTTAATTTGTTAAAAGGTGACCGAATTGTTTCAATGAACTCCAAAATGGATCAGCGAATGTATACACAATATATTGGCATATAGGCCATGTGAGATTATATTATGTCATCACTGCGTCCGTCGTACGTATACTTTTCACATTTTGATCTTCTCCTTTGAATCTAATAGGCGGATTGAAACCAAATTTGGTAGAAATGGTATATGGAAGGGCTTCTATAAACGGTCTAACTTTGGTTCAGGTTTGACGAACAACATGGTTACCAGAGGCGATCTTTTATTTTTATTCGCCAATTTTCAAAAATCTCCTCTGAAAGTGCATAATGAAACATTTGGAGACTTTGCAGGGCTGATGACAGCAATACCCTCTACAAACGATTCACATTTGGTTGAGATTCATGCGCTTATCCGACGGCTACTGTAGTTTTCAAGCAAAACCATTTGTGAAATGCCCTTTTTGCCACTCGCTCAGGAATTAATATTATAACCAAAGTTGGGAAAATTATGAATGGCAGGACGTCTACAAATTACTCAGCTTTGGTTCCGGTTGGATGAACAATATGGCCGCCAGAGGCCATCTTTGATTTTTATTGGCAAATTTTCAAAAATCCTCTCCTCCGAAACTACAACATGAAATTCGTTGAAAAAAATGAATACCGAAGCGTCAAAAGAGGGGAAGTTCGTGGACAAAAAACACAATCGGGAACACCAAAAACACGCACAGTACTAAACAAAACAAGAAAACAAACCATCCATATTTGCTAACGTGACGGCTGCAGCTTCCCAAAGTTTCCATGTAAACCATATGGGGAAATTACCGTTTTAGCTCACCTGGCCCTTTAGTCATAAGAGCTAATTGTCATCACTTTGCGTCCGTTTGTTGTTAGACAATTCATCATTTCAGCAGAAACCACTTGGTCAAATTAAACCAGACTTTGCAGGAATGTTGTATGGTAGAGTGTCTATAAAACGTCGTCGGTCTAGTCTGATCGGATTAAAAACATGCCACCAAGCAACTCTTGATTCTGATTGGTCAAATATTCAAAAATCTTCCTTAACACTACTATGCGAAATTTTTTCAAACTTTATTAATGATAAATGGGTTGCCTTCCGTCGTTATTTGCTGTTGAGATTGAAACATGGTGGCTGTAGTGGCACATAGATTTGCGATTCAAAACTCGATTTTGTCTACACAAAAATAAACACAAAATTGAATTTTGTGACAAAATCTCAGTTTTGTATGGAAATTAGTTCACAGAATCCAAATTAAATTAATTTGCATACAAAATTGACTTTTGTCACCCAATTTTCAAATGTGATACAAAAATGAATTTTGTGATAAGTCATAATTTTGTATGACAAAATTTATATTTGTAGTATGCTACAAATTTTGTTAAACTGAAAAAATTAAAAAATAAATCCAAATGGGTAAAAGTCAAAACCATCTATAGACAGTCATATGTACACGTGAGAAAAAAAAATAACAATCCAAAGATACTAATATTTTATATAGATAATTTATACTATGCTGTATACGACGCATTTCAAGGAGTTACCTCTCATCAGCAGCATTAAAACCGAAACATTTGGAAGACCAAAACCAAACATATATTTAACAAGAAGTACTCAACCAAAAATACCGAAATAGGAAGCCAAATTTCAGCTAAGGAGGTCTACCATGTGCAATACAAGGAATGAACCCTTAGTGTTTCTATTATTTTTGAATTTTGCTAAATACTGGTAATTTCTGTAACAAATCAATGAATAATCATGTCAGACAAGTCTGAAGACTGGGTTGGCGAATACCCTCGGGGACCTAAGGTCCACCAGCAGAGGCATCATCCCAGGAGTTTCAAAATAACAATCCAAAGATACTAACATTATATATAGTAAAACTTCTCGGTATACATTTCTAGTAGAAGCTGAACTATTGATACTATTGATACCCTCCTTGACTCATGGAGGTATCGACTCTGTCATAATAATAAATTCTATTATACCAAATCTGATACACACGATGTGTAACTTTGGCAGTTGTTTTGATAAAATGTGAAGATATGCACCTCTTAGAACTGACTTGATATCAAAATTGTCATAGAGCTAGGAGTCATTATGTTGGACATCGGATGCCGACTATTAAGGTACAAATTTACTTGATTTTTATAAGAATTGCAATCTTACTATATTGGAATATTTGATATTTAAAACATGTTGAATCTATAGTATTACCTTGTTAATCGGTGTTGAACTGACGCAAAAAAAACTATTTGAATTAAAGTACATTATTAGAATAATGAACACTTCACTTAAAGCCCGACTAGGACTATTTTGTTCTTGGAATAATTTTTTTTGTCGGTTTAATATCCGGTTTCAAGATCTCCTGTTTGCAACTTTAACCAGTGTTGCATATAGCGTTAAATAAAAATGTTGCTATAGCATATAGAGGTCCATACAATATGGTTACATTTTTCCCATTAAGACTATTAAAAACTATATTTGAAAATAAATAGTAAAACTGAACTATTCTATCTTTGCAGAGAAAAATCTTATTGCACTTTTACCATGACAACGAGAGGGGTAAAATGCGGTCCCTGTGAAAGAGAGGACAGTGACAGCAAATCCGAATTTTGGTGTAAAGTATGTTCAGAAAGTTTATGTAAAACATGCACAAAAGAACACAGGAAAAATAAAGCTAGTTGTAACCATGACGTTATTTCATTAGAACTTATCAGCCATATGAGCGACTCTGTGCTAACAGCCGACAGTTCGTGTGAAAAGCATGGTGGGCATATGATTTCTCTATTCTGTGTCTCCCACGATGAATTATGTTGTGCAATGTGTATTCCTGCATCTCATAAAACATGTCAGAGTATTATTAGCATAAACGAAGCAGCCAAAGGATCTGGAGAGAGTAGCGCGTTTTTTGATTTGGAAAATAGAGTTTCAAGTACGATTTCCTATTTCGATAGCATTTTAGAAAGTAAGACCAAAAATATAAAAGATATCGAAGTGTTTGTCGCGGCAGAAAAAAGTGGGATTTCGAACAAAATTAAATCAATTATAAGTAAACTTGAACTTGTGGAAAAGTCTAAAAAGCACGATCTCGAAGAAAGAGCAGCACATTGCATTGAAGATTTATCTTCACAAAAGGACAATGTTTTAGAAAAAAAGAATAGACTTAAAGTGGTCAGTGATGATCTGAAAGCACTGAAAAAACATGGATCCGACCTCCACAATTTTATTGCTCTAAAACGATTGGATAAATCTCAAGTCATTCTGGAAAAGGAAGTTCGGAATTCTTTACAGCAACTTCATACAAAATACGAACTGAAATCATCAACATCGGTTCCTATAATGTTAACATTTGACGATTATTTTGATAATGTAAAAGTTACGAAAACAATTGCGGAATACGGTGAACTTCCTAAATTTAATGAGTGTCAGTTTCTACCGCTAGAAACATCAAAATTGGAACTTTCTAAAAGAATAAATCTAAAAGAGATAAACGACCTCAAAAGTCCATCTTTAACATGGAAGACTTGTTATTTCTCTCAACACGACAGAGTTGTTTTGACAGACACAGGTAAAAGTTGTCTGTACATTTATGATATAGCCAGTGATAAATTTAATATATTACCTGTTAAAGGTACATGTTTATGGTACGTCAATGTACTTGACAACGATCACGCTATAGTTGGTTTTATGTATAGTAACCTACTTAAGGTAAACATAGTGAAACCAAAAGTAATAAGTGAAATAAGTTATTCTGCATCAGATGCGCCTATTATCGGGCGTGTTGGTAGATATATTGTTGTGATTCCATCTAAATCAGGCATGTTCATTGTTTTTGAAAACGAACGTAAAATTCGTGAATGTCCATTCCCATCAACTACAATAGAAGAAGAAGTAGGATTCGTATGCGGGTATGGGCCAGACAAATTTATTTATACTTCGTATTACGAAAATATGGTACGTTGTTTTACACTAGAAGGCAAGGATGTTTTTAAACTGTCTTGTGTTAGTCCACTAGGAATTGTGATTGACCGGTACAATTACATATATATAGCGACTCAAAGGAACGGAATAACTAGATTAAAACCTGACGGAAGTCTTGATAAAACATTACATATAGATGCAGATCCTTATCCTTTCAGTCTAGCATACAAGGAAAACACACACGAACTTATTGTAAACACTCGGGAAATGCTTGACTTCTATAAAATAGTGTGCTTTTAACTTTATCGTTTAAATGGTTAAACTGGGTTAAATTTAAGTTTATTTCTATACATGTAACTCATCCTCTCTCTTTTATAAGACACAACTTGGCTTGCATCGCAAAAATATTGTTATTTAGTTATTTACTCACACATTCCAATCCGAATTTATTTAAAAATATTTTATCCCATGTATATGCGAAAACAGCACCAGAAATACACGTTTAAACTATAATAAAAAGATTAAGGTTTTTTGCAGTGGTAGATAAAATATGATTCTATATACTGAGAATATGATTTCAAAATATGCACCAGATAAGATTGAAATAAAGACACTACAATTTCAATCTTAAAAAAGTGAATGTTATGTCAGTTAATGCCGAAGAGAAAAACGATTTTTTCCCCAATTTTATTTGTCGTGATGCTAAATTTCCCGATTGTGAAAAATATTCAAAAGAGGTAAAATTATAACAAAAATATAATGGAAACTTTCGAATAAGATATTGACTCTGTTATGTGCTTCATATCCGTTCATAATGACTAGATGGCAGAATTTAGGTATATCGTATATCGGCGCAACTCCAGGCGTTGGCTTGTCTAATTTATAAAACAATTTTCTATATATAAATATGCAATCTTTTTGAGAACGGACCTGGGACTGTAGATATATAAATTTACCTGTAAATTCATTTTATCTCTCTTCATAATGACTGTTTTTTTTCACTTTTTTACAATATGAAGATTACTTTCAGAATTTGGAGGTGTAATTCGATGGACTATTTCCTCTTTGATGTCTGTGTATTACCCGTTAAGGTAGATACAATTATGGCTGAATAATCTGTTCCGAACTTATCTTAGCTATGAAAGAGAGTGAAAATTAAAGATTTTCTTGTTCTTAGTCAATTCAACCAAACATGGCAGTAAGTGTCCAAAAGAGGTCGTGATTCAGAAACACATCCGATGACCGGGAACGCCACTACAGGCGAACTTAGTTTAATATAAGACTCAATAGTAAAATAAACTTATAATTATTCTTCTTTGAAGCCAGTGAGCCATGCAAGATGTTGAAAAACTTATTATATTTACTTATAGTTTTAATTGTGTACTATAAATAGAAAATAAGCCATTCTGTAACATTAATTCTAATTTAATCCGTATCTACATTTTATAGACCACATGCTTAAAAATTGGGTCATTCCACGATGAACACAACTTAGCTGAACGTACACTGCAAGTAACCATTTACTGACTGCAGGCTACTTAATTTGCTTCTGTTGTAAGGCATTGCTTAAATTTATTATTAAAAACTGTATAACTTTTTCGCACGTGTTACGCAGTACTACATGTACTATGTTCGAAATAATATCGTGTCTTTTCTTGGGAATGTTCACTAAAAAAATCCCCTTGTCTGAAACCAAAATGAAATTAGAACTTACTTTGGCAAAACCAGTAAACCAATTGGAACCCAACTTGGCAGCATGGTTAAAGATTGCCAACCAAGGTGGACATAGTCAAACAATTTATTCTGCTTTAAGTCTTCAAATGATATCCAGGTGAGCGATACAGGCTTGTAGAGCATCTAATAGTTTCTATATTCAGATTATGTGCATTAATTCTATATTTACTAATTAAAGGGGTTAAAGTGTTAATTTACTGGTCGACTTGAATAAAAGAAAACAAGACAAAGATTCAGCTATATAGTTGCAAATAACTCTGCATGTTCAACATGAACAATGTAATGAAAATAATATTATTGAAGATGTGAAACATGTTCTACTGAACTGCCCAGTATATGCAGATTTGCATGCTATTTTATTTAGCCATGCTAGCTCTTTTAAGTGTACATTTTGTGAATAGGTCCAATGATGATAAATTCAGGTTTTTATTCACTGATAAAAATGTATGTTATTTTTTAGCCAAAAAAAATCTGCTATGATGTGTTATTAAAAAGAAAAAGTATTTTTTATAATTGTAGATAGTTGTGTGTTTTGAAGAAATGATTTTATAGTCTCTCATAACCCTTTTTAGAGTGGCTGTTGTTGTTTTAAATGATACTGTGATTTTATACTGTATGAATATATGTCAATATTGAGTCGAGACTTTCATAAAGTATTTGTCTTGTCTTGTTTTTTCTTGTCTTGTTCAACAACGTTCTCCATAAAAAAATTTAATCTTTAACATTTTCTTCTTTCTTCTTAAATTTCGGAAGAAGCATCTGTTATTACTTTTCCTCATAGAATTAAGCAATTATTGTTTTGAGTTTTGTATTTCCTTGTTTAACTTGTTCTATGTTCGTTTGTACCGTTGTGTCGCTAGTTTCAGTTCCATCCCACTTTGTACAGCTACAAGAGTGAATGACTACAATGTTGCCTAATCATCATTAAAAATTTTATTACATTCTTCTGTGTCCGTCTTAGTGACTTTATACTCTGGTTTACTTGTACAAGGTATATTGCACTGTTTGAAATCATTTAGCTTTTTTGCTGAATGACCATATTATCATTAAGTCCCCAAAACAACGTTAAAGTGACTTATTGTTTTTGCTCCGTTTCTTATCATTTTGTTTTTCAGCTCACCTGTCCTAAAAGGACATATGAGCTTTTGCTATCACTAGACGTCCGTCGTCGTCTTTCGTCCGTCCGTCGTAAACTTTTTCAAAGATTTTCTCCTCTGAAACTACTGAACCATTTTCAGCCAAACTTAAGTTGAATGATCCTTAAGGATCTAGTATTTGTGTTTATTTTTTTTAACCGTCGAGAAACATGGCCGCCATGGCTAAAAATAGAACAGGGTGGATAAACTGCACTTTTTGGCTTATATCTCAAAAACTAAAGCATTTAGAGCAAAACTGATGGGGTAAAAATGTTCATCAGGTCAAGATCTACCTGCCATGAAATTTTCAGAAGAATCGGTAAACCCTTTGTTGGGTTATTGCCCATGAATTGTTGATTTTAAGGAAATGTTGAGGTTCTAGGTTTTTATCTTGAATATTATTATAGATAAAGACAAAATGTAAACAGCAAAAACGTTCAAAATTTCAGATATTCACAATGCTCTTAATTAATTCGATTGTTATAAAATTTTATATATTTTAGAATTTATCTTCTACCCCTATTTCCAAATTAATTTCCTCTTGACCGGCTTTTCTGTTGATGATGACTACGCTCGTATTTTTGCAACTTCTCTTCCAACTCTTCCATTTTACGTATTATATCAATTGGATTGTTTATTTTAAGATTTTCTAACTCCTTACTCCTTAATTTCCACAGATTTATTTCTTCTTTATCTTTCAGTTGTTCCTTCCAAAGTTCATCGATTTGTCTGAAGAGGTTTTGAATACAGTCTATCATTCTGTAGTTTTCTTGTTGTAAAGATTTGATTTCTTGCTTTGGAACTTTGCTCTCTCCCACAGATTTTTGAATTTTTGTCCTTAAAGATCGGTTTTCCTGCTTAATGGTGGCAATTTCATCAAGCAAGGATTTCTTACTGATTTTAAATTGTTCCTTAATGTTATCAATTACATTTTCCAACTTTATTTTTAATTTTTTCTGCGTCATGTTGTTGTTGTCTATTCTCAATAATCTCAATAAATTAATTTGATGGTTTAGACACGAATTTGATCTAAAGAACTTCCTTATTTCCGAATCATCCAAACTATAAAAAGGGAAATTTTCACAAACTTTCTTTTGAATAAATGTTGTGAGTCTTTCTCTGTCCCTTATTTGTCGTTTCGCTGATTTTGGTTTTACAACTGTTGATGTACAAAATTTAGCAAAATGTCCTACTTGTCCGCAACGAAAACACTTAGATTGTCTTACGTGATGTTGATTGTAAACTGATAGTGTATCGTTGTTCCGTCCATAATTTTTCTGGTTGAAATATATATTCCTAAGGTGGTTTGGTGATTGTCTCCAACTAAATCTTACAAAACGGTTGTTCGTCATCGTACGAGGATCTTGTGCGCAGTTTGACTTACTGGATGACACTGGCAAACTGTGCCCGGATTCGCCACCAAAATTTTCGCAGGGATACTACACGGGGAATTAGTCAAACTAAAAATGTAGATGTGTTGATCATGTTGATGTATTTTATAATAAAGTTAAACCAATATAAATCACAGTTGTACAAAAATATATTTCTGTTAAATATATATGAACAGCTCAAATACAAATTGTCCCAATGGTAATATTCCACTTTCGAAATGTCACTACGGTATCCGCTAAAATATTAATATGTTACGGTAATATCCGTATACTTTGTCTGTTGGTTTCCAACTCCCAGTAAAACAAATTTGTATAGTTTTTATAATCAAAAGTTTATGTAAACAAGTTTAGACAAACGGAATTTTAGCTGGATTATATAAAATTATATTAAATCTAGGATTATCTATTCTTATCCAAGCCAAGGATAAGCCGGCTAGGATTAACTTGAACACGACAATCGACGAATTTTATGCAAACAAAAACTTAGCTTATAATAGATTAACTTAACTCAATTTAACTAAAATTTCAGATATTCACAATGCTCTTAATTAATTCGAATGTTATTAAATTTTATATATTTTACAGATTTTTTCACTGTCACAGTATCTAGTATAGAACTATTATTTTTTTTAACTTTTTGTCTATCGAGGAACATGGCTGCCATGGCTAAAAATAGAACATAGGTTTAATGCACTTTTTGGCTCATATCTCAAAAACTAAAGTAGTTAGAACTGACAAGAAGTAAAAATTCTTATTTTTAAGTTTTATTTATCAAAATCAATTAAATAATAACAAGGATTTTATAGGATTTTTACAAATAGCTAATTATTCTGCATGCAAAAGATTTATGAAAAGAAAAATGGGTGTTAGCACGAAAAATAATTTATGGCACTAGATGGATAACACCAGATGATTCTGAACATCTGACAAAAATTCAAAAACATGACCAGCGGACATTCTTAACATAGTTTATCTTCGCACAAGGTGAAATTCCAGAAAGACCCCCCCCCCCCCTTTTCAAGGGTGTATCCAATACTTAGTCTATGCAATATTTGCACGACCCAATATTACTTCACCTATCACGTGAAAAACATTTCAAATATAATAATTACGTGATCCTATTTTTTATACAAAAAAACAAAATTACAAATAAAAATTTCACGCGTATGTGTTTCGGTAATATCAACACAAACAAATTACATCTGGGATATAGAAAAGCTGGTGGCGAATGTAGCAAGGGCTGACTTGATATGTTTTTTCTACTTCCGTCATGGGCGTGCATGTCCAGTATGTACGTTAAAGGCACACTGATTACTGCACCTGATAGACCCCAGTCAAAATTCTTGTTGCGTCGTACATAGCCTATACAAGTTTTAGCTTTCTAAAAAGCTGTGGACTGCTTCGCTGTATCTTAATTTATGGTAATGTGTGAGCATGTGGTTGTTGATTTAGCGTTGGAATTCTCTGTTGACCAGTAAAATTTTCCGCGCGAAAACAAATAGACACGACTAGATTGGCAGAAGTTATAAAGTAGAGATCATGCATTTTTTGTTGTAAACATAGGATTATAGTGTATACGATTAAGCAAAACAAACCGTGTGTATTGCAGATTAACAAGGCAAATATACACGTATTAATAATTGATTTCAATAATGAATTTCAGAATATATGAATATTACATAAACATGTAATTTCACTTGATCGGAACTGATATACACATAGTTAATTTTCCGGCGTTTGATGACTTATCCTGAACGAGTAAAGTCTGTAATTCTTTATCTCATTTAAACCAATGGCTGTTGCTGTATCTCAGCCACATCATAAAGTAACCAATCAGTGATCAGTAATTATTTCAAGATGGCGTGTATGTCTACTGAAACTAATAGCTCCGGACCGTGATGCGAAGCAATCATGTCTGGACAGGAATTCAACTTGATGATTATTTTTCATGGTTTTGTCTCAACTAGTAAAACTTCCATCACATGTTTGAGTACAAGTCTTTATTGACCGGTATGGTCATGCTTATAATGAATTTTGTATAAAATAATATATTCCATGCAGCTTTACGTGATTTAAATTTGATACATTGTGTATTTCATTATCGATGTTGTTTAAAAATAGTACAGTGTTATTAAATGTGTATTTTCATATAAAGCCTGCATTATGTAGCAATGTCGGGTACCTCGAATCACCAAAAAACTCACGGGAACACCGAAAACCTCACGGAAACACCGAAAACTTGATATAATATTACCTAAACCTCATCAAATGTTGCGAAAACCACATCCATTCGATAGGTGTGACAATTTTAAATCTAGAAAACATAATTTTATTGATATTATGTAAGAAATAAGACTTTTATGAATAATTTTCTCAGACATAGTGCATTTCATATTACCTGTCATTCAATATGGCGGACGGACATATCGATTAAATGCCCTAAAGAAAAGTACAATAAACTATGTATATACCTTGAATAAATTAAGTTTATTACCGATTTCGTTCATGTTGGACAACCATTATTTACAAATATCATTACACTAATAATGAAAATAATGGAAGAGCCCTCACGCCACGTCAAGGCCATGAACGATGTGAGGGTAGAATCCCCCTATCCCAGACCTTTATTTGGGCTGTTAAGTTTTTTTTAAAGTATATATATATATATATACATTTATTTTGATAATAATATGATTATTGACACTTTTAAAAGTTATTTATTTTTGTATTTTAAGAATATAAGTTAAAACTACTTAGATATCCTGCACACGGCACGCGCATATCTGTAATAGTTCCCAAAAAAGTTATTTATTTTCAATATAAAAAAGATAGTTAAAACTAGTAATATATCCTGCACAAGGCACGGGCATATATGTAATAGTCCGCGAAAAAGTTATTTTTATATTTTAAAAAGATAAGTCAAAACTACTGAGATATCCCTCACAAGGCACGGACATATCCGTAATAGTCCGCGAAAAAGTTATTTATTTTCAATATAAAAAAGATAGTTAAAACTAGTAATATATCCTGCACAAGGCACGGGCATATATGTAATAGTCCGCAAAAAAGTTATTTATTTTTATATTTTAAAAAGATAAGTTAAAACTACTGAGATATCCTGCACAAGACACGGGCACTCGTGAATTAATGTGTTGTTCGGTAACTCGTTGTAGATTTTTAGGTATTCGCATTTCAAGATTAGTTATACTTTAAATATTCAGGAGGAAAGATTTGATTTTATAGGATGACACAATAGTCTTTAGTTTCACAACCCATTGGTTTACTCCACCAAAGTGGTCTCAGTGTTGCAGATATTCTAAGAGAAATTTTTTTCATGTGTAGAAAAATGTATTCTTATTTTTTAGGAAAGTTTAATGTTGTCAAAGATGGGACAGTGTCACTAAATTACAACTGTAGTTAGGTCCCAAAATACAACAAATTTTAAATACCATAATTGCTTGCTCTTATTGCTATTATCAAAAACAGCCATTGGATGATATGTGTTTGTATCGTCATTTAAAAAAATACCATGTTTTAATTTAATTACTTTTAAAGAAAATAATAAAAGCTACCGATTTCAAAAGAAAAACGAAACTTATTTAAAGCACACAAAGAAAGCTAGTATGTGTCAGATAACCCTTAATGTAAATTAAATAGGAATGTAGAATTGTATAGCCAGACAAAGAAACGACCTTCGATTTACCAAGCGAATGTGACAAACCTGTGTTTCTTTATACGATTGCTGGCTTATCATTCAACCGGATCATTTATAAAACCAAAAACAGGTTTTCAAATGTAAACATTAAAAACGAAATAGGGTTCTTTCATTTTGTCACGATTTATTTATTAAGTTCCATGCTTATTCCCATTTCATGTATTGATCTGTTGATAGCTATTAAATGAAAAAAGTGAACATTAAGTCGTTGAAACTACGTTTGTAATAGTCGTTCTTGATCAGCCAGTACAGTTCTTTGTGCATATTTCCTCGATTTATGACTCATCAGTTGTGTTAAACGACAAAATTTCTCACACCAAAACAAGAACAAATTTAAAAAAAAATCCAAATGGGTAAATGTCAAAACCATCTATAGTCAGTCCTATGAACACGTGAGAAACTTCTCGGTATACATTTCTAGTAGAATCTGAACTATTGATACCCTCCTTGACTCATTGAGGTATCGACTCTGTGATAATAATAAATTCTATGATACCAAATCTGATACACACGATGTGTAACTTTGGCAATTGTTTTGATAAAATGTGAAGATATGCACCTCTTAGAACTTACTTGATATCAAAATTTATCATAGAGCTAGGAGTCATTATGTTGGACATCGGATGCCGACTATTAGAGTACAAATGTACATGATTTTTATAAGAATTGCAATCTTACTATATCTTGTTAATCGGTGTTGAACTGACCCAAGAAAACTATATATATTTGAATTAAAGTACATTATTCGAATAATGGACACTTCACTTAACGCCCGACTAGGACTTTTTTTTTCTTGGAATAATTTTTATTTGTCGGTTAAATATCCGGTTTCAAGATCTCCTGTTTGCAACTTTAACTAGTGTTGCATATAGAGTTAAATAAAAATGTTGCTATATCATGTAGAGGTCCATACAATATGGTTAAATTTTTCCCATTAAGGCTATTAAAAACTATATTTGAAAATACATAGTAAAACTGAACTATTCTATCTTTACAGAGAAAAATCTTATTGCACTTTTACCATGACAACGAGAGGGGTAAAATGCGGTCCCTGTGAAAGAGAGGACAGTGACAGCAAATCCGAATTTTGGTGTAAAGTATGTTCAGAAAGTTTATGTAAAACATGCACAAACGAACACATGAAAAATAAAGCTAGTTGTAACCATGACGTTATTTCATTAGAACTTATCAGCCATATGAGCGACTCTGTGCTAACAGTCGACAGTTCGTGTGAAAAGCATGGTGGGCATATGATTTCTCTATTCTGTGTCTCCCACGATGAATTATGTTGTGCAATGTGTATTCCGGCATCTCATAAGACATGTCAGAGTATTATTAGCATAAACGAAGCAGCCAAAGGATCTGGAGAGAGTTGCGCGTTTTTTGATTTGGAAAATAGAGTTTCAAGTACGATTTCCTATTTCGATAGCATTTTAGAAAGTAAGACCAAAAATATTAAAGATATCGAAGTGTTTGTCGCGGCAGAAAAAAGTGAGATTTCGAACAAAATTAAATCAATTATAAGTAAACTTGAACTTGTGGGAAAGTCTAAAAAAGACGAACTCGAAGAAAGAGCAGCAAATTGCATTAAAGATTTATCTTCACAAAAGGACAATGTTTTAGAAAAAAAGAATAGACTTAAAATTGTCAATGATGATCTGAAAGCACTGACAAAACATGGATCCGACCTCCACAATTTTATTGCTCTAAAACGATTGGATAAATCTCAAGTCATTCTGGAAAAAGAAATTCGAAATTCTTTACAGCAACTTCATACAAAATACGAACTGAAATCATCAACATCGGTTCCTATAAAGTTAACATTTGACGATTATTTTGAGAATGTAGAAGTTACGAAAACCATTGCGGAATACGGTGAACTTCCTAAATTTAATGAGTGTCAGTTTCTACCACTAGAAACATCAAAATTGGAACTTTCTAAAAGAATAAATCTTGAAGAGAGAAAAGACCTCAAAAGTCCATCCTTCACCTGGAAGACTTGTTATTTCCCTAAACACAACAGAGTCGTAATGACAGACACACGTAAAAGTTGTCTGTACATTTATGATATAGCCAGTGATAAATTTAATATATTACCTGTTAATGGTGCATATTTATGGTACGTCAATGTACTTGACAACGATCACGCTATAGTTGGTTTTCAGCGTAGTAACCTACTTAAGGTAAACATAGTGAATACAAAAGTAATAGGTGAAATAAGTTATTCTGCATCAGCTCCGCCTATTATCGCGCGTGTTGGTAGATATATTGTTGTGATTCCATCTAAATCAGGCATGTTCATTGTTTTTGAAAACGAACGTAAAATTCGTGAATGTCCATTCCCATCAACTACAATAGAAGAAGAAGTAGGATTCGTATGCGGGTATGGGCCAGGCAAATTTATTTATACTTCGTTTTATGGAAAGATGGTACGTTGTTTTACACTAGAAGGCAAGGAAGTTTTTAATCTGTCTTGTGTTAGTCCACTAGGAATTGTGATTGACCGGTACAATTACATATATATTGCGACTCAAAGTAAAGAAATAACTAGATTAAGACCTGACGGAAGGTTTGATAAAACATTACATACAGATTCAGATAATGCTTTCAGTCTAGCATACAAGGAAAATACGCACGAACTTATTGTAAATACATGGACAATGCTTGACTTCTATAAAATATTGTGATTGTAACTTTATGATTTAAATGGTAAAACTGGGTTAAATTTAAGTTTATTTCTATACATGTGGCTCATCCTCTCTCTTTTATAAGACACAACTGAGCTTGCATCCCAAAAATATTATTATTTAGTTATTTACTCACACATTCCAATCCGAATTTATTTGAAAACATTTCATCCCATGTATACGCGAAAACAGCACCAGAGATACACGTTTGAAATATAAAAAAAAAAATTTGGTTTTTTGCAGTTGTAGATAAAATATGATTCTATATACTGAGAATATGAAATCAAAATATGCAAAAATTAGGTTGAAATAAAGACACTGCAATTTCAATCTAAAAAGTAAATGTTATGTCAGTTAATACAGAAGACAAAAATGATTTTTCCCCAAATTTCATTTGTCGTGATGCAAAATTTCCCCCATGGTGGAAAATGGTCAAAAGAGGTAAAATTATAACAAAGATGCAATGGAATCTTTCGAATAAAATATTGACTCTGTTATTTGCTTCATATCCGTTCAAAATGACTATGTGGCAGAATTTAGGTATATCGGCGCAACTCCAGGCATTGGTTTGTCTAATTTATAAACAATTTTCTATATAAATATGTAATCTTTTTGAGAACGGACCTGGGACTGTAGATATATAAATTTACCTGTAAATTAATTTTATCTCCCTTCATAACGACTGGGTTTTTAGCTCACCTGACCCAAAGGGTAAAGTGAGCTTTTCTCATCACTTGGCGTCCATCGTCCGTCGTCCGTCGTCCTACGTCCGCCGTCCGTTAACTTTTACAAAAATCTTGTCCTCTGAAACTACTGGGCCAAATGAAACCAAACTTGGCCAAAAGCATCATTAGGGTATCTAGTTTAAAAAGTCTGTCCGATGACCCCGCCTGCCAACCAACATGGCCGACATGGCTAAAAATAGAACATAGGGGTAAACTGTAGTTTTTGGCTTATATCTCAAAAACTAAAGCATTTAGAGCATAACTGATATGGAGAAAAATGTTCATCAGGTCAAGATCTACTTGCCATGAAATTTGCTGACGAATCGGTCAACCCTTAGTTGGGTTATTGCCCCTGAATTGTTAATTTTAAGGAAATTTTGCAGGTTTAGGTTATTATCTTGAATATTATTATAGATAAAGGCAAACTGTAAACAGCAAAAATGTTCAACAAAGTAAGATCTACAAATAAGTCAACATGACCAAAATCATTGATTGACCCCTATAGGAGTTTTTGCCCTTTAAAGACGGCATCCGACGATTTCCTTTAAAAATCATTTCCTCTGAAACCAATTGGGACGAAACTTTGATTGAATGGTCCTTGGGTGGTCCCCTTCAAAAACTATGTCTGGCATTCCCGACTTCCAACCGACATGGCTGCTGTTACTAAAAATAGAAAAAGGGGTCTGAAACCACTTGACATATTGGAACCAAACTTGGCAGCAGTGGTTCTTAGGAGGTCCTCTTTCAGAAATGTGTTGGATTTCGTGGACTGTGAACCAAGATGGCCACGACAGCCAAACTTAGTTTAACACAGGACCCTATGGGAAATTCACTCAAAAATGTTTTCGTCTTAAACTACTGAGCCCATTGGAACTAAAGTTGGCAGCATTGGTCCTTAGATGGTCCTCTTTCAGAATGATGTCAGATCACCTGGATTGTCAACCAAAATTGCCGCCACGGCCGAACTTAGTTAAATATAAGATCCTATGAGAAAATTCATTTAAAAATCTTCTTGTCTGAAACAATTTAGCCAGTTGGAACAAGACCTGTAATGGTCCTTAGATGGTTCTCTTTTTAAAATGTGTCCATTGACCTGGATTGTCAACCAAGATGGCTGCCACAGCTGAACTTAGTTTAACATAGAACCCTATACAAAAAACCAACCAAATTTACTGCAACACTTAAATATTTAGTCCTGCTCAAGGTGAAAAGTTAAATCCAGGTGAGCGATACAGGCTCTTGAGAGCCTCTAGTTTCATTTTTTTGCAGTATGAAGTAATTTCAGAATTGGAGAGTGTAATTCGATGAAATATTTCCCCTTTGATGTCTGTGTATTACCCCATAAAGGTACATACAATTATGGCTGAATAATCTGTTCCGAACTTATTTAGCTATGAAAGAGAGTGAAAATTGAAGATATTCTTGTTCTTACGCAATGCAACCAAACATGGCAGTAAGTGTCCAAAAGAGGTCGTGATTCAGAAACACATCCGATGACCCGGAACGCCACCACAGGCGAAATTAGTTTAATATAGGACTCAATAGTAAAATAAACTAATAATTATTCTTCTTTGAAGCCAGTGAGCCATCCAAGATGTTGAAAAACTTATTATATCTACTTATAGTTCTAATTGTGTACTACAAATAGAAAATAAGTCATTCCGTAACATTAATTCTAATTTAATCCGTATCTACATTTTATAGACCACATGCTTAAAATTGGGTCATTCCACGATCAACACAACTTAGCTGAACGTTCATTGCAAGTAACCATTTACTGAATACTGGGTATACTTAATTTGTTCTGTTGTAAGGCATTGTTTAAATTTATTATCGAAAACTGTATAACTTTTTCGCACGTGTTACGCAGTACTACATGTACTATGTTCGAAATAATATTGTGTCTTTTCTTGGCAATGTTCACTAAAAAAAAATCTATTGACTGAAACCAATGAGAAATTAAAACTTAATTTGGCAAAACCAGTAAACCAATTGGAACCCAACTTGGCAGCATGGTTAAAGATTTCCAACCAAGGTGGACATAGTCTAGGCTTTTTACTTGACGTTTGTCATTTAGTGAAGGGTAAACTTCATTAAATTAAAACACAAAATAGGAGTTGAAGCTATATGTTTAGCATTGATTAGCAGTTGACCATTAAAAGATAACTATCTTAACAAAGTATGTTTCAAATTTTAACAAGATATATTGAGCACATCGAAGTCTACACGATTTTTAATTTACCCAAAAATTGTTAATTTTGTGATTTTTCGTGCACATTTGATTTTTTTACGGACAAGACGACATAACTCCAGAACAGCATCTGACTTTAATACGGTAACAGTATAGACATGATAGAGGAGCCTAAGGAAATTTCAGTCTAGTGAGTCTTTTTAGCAACTTCAAACTTTGATCACAGACACAAAGAACTTGGCAATATTTTGTAACCATTTTTCACCATCTTAGTAAGGATGATTTAAGTTTTTTAGAATAATTATGAATATTTACCCTGGAAACAATAAGAAAAATGTGTTCATGTACTTATTAATAAAGTTTCATTTTTTTAAGCAGAAAGGCTACATAGTCAAACAATTTATTCTGTTTAAGTCGCAAATGATATCCAGGTGAGCGATACAGGCTTGTAGAGCATCTAATAGTTTCTATATTCAGATTATGTGTATTAATTCTATATTTACTAATTAAAGGGATTAAAGTGTTAATTTACTGGTCGACTTGAATAAAACCAAACAAGACAAAGGTTCAGCTATATAGTTGCAAATAAATCTGCATGTTCAACATGAACAATGTAATGAAAATAATATTATTGATGATGAGAAACATGTCCTACTGAACTGCCCAGTATATGCAGATTTGCATGCTATTTTATTTAGCCATGCTAGCTCTTTTAAGTGTAATTTTGTGAATAGGTCCGATGATGATAAATTCAGGTTTTTATTCACTGATGAAAATGTATGTTATTTTTTAGCCAAAATCTGCTATGATGTGTTATTAAAAAGAAAAAGTATTTTTTATAATTGTAGATAGTTGTGTGTTTTGTAGAAATGATTTTATAGTCTCTCATAACTCTTTTTAGAGTGGCTGTTGTTGTTTTAAATGATACTGTGATTTTATACTATATGAATATATGTCAATATTGAGGTGAGACTTTAATAAAGTATTTGTCTTGTCTTGTTTTTTCTTGTCTTGTTCAACAACGTTCTCCATAAAAAAAAAAAAAAAAACTTAAGCTTTAACATTTTCTTCTTTCTTCTTAAATTTCGGAAGAAGCATCTGGGATTACTTTTCCTCATAGAATTAAGCAAATTATTGTTTTGATTTTTGTATTTCCTTGTTTAACTTGTTCTCTGTTCGTTTGTACCCTCGTGTCGCTAGTTTCAGTTCCATCCCACTTTGTACAGCTACAAGAGTGAATGACTACAATGTCCCTAATCATCATTAAAAATTTTATTACATTCTTCTGTGTCCGTCTTAGTGACTTTATACTATGGTTTACTTGTACAAGGTATATCGCACTGTTTGAAATCATTTAGCTTTTTGCTGAATGGCTATATTATCATTAAGTCCCCAAAACAACGTTTAAGTGACTTATTGTTTTTGCTCCGTTTCTTATTATTTTGTTTTTCAGCTCACCTGTCCTAAAAGGACATATGAGCTTTTGCTATCACTTGACGTCCGTCGTCGTCTTTCGTCCGTCCGTCGTAAACTTTTTCAAAGATCTTCTCCTCTGAACCTACTGAACCATTTTCAGCCAAACATAAGTTGAATGATCCTTAAGGATCTAGTATTTGTGTTTATTTTTTTAACCGTCGAGAAACATGGCCGCCATGGCTAAAAATAGAACATGGTGGATAAACTGCACTTTTTGGCCTATATCTCAAAAACTAAAGCATTTAGAGCAAAACTGACGGGGTAAAATTGTTCATCAGGTCAAGATCTACCTGCCATGAAATTTTCAGAAGAATCGGTAAATCCTTTGTTGGGTTATTGCCCCTATATTGTTAATTTTAAGGAAATGTTGCAGTTGTAGGTTTTTATCTTGAATATTATTATAGATAAAGACAAAATGTAAACAGCAAAAACGTTCAACAAGTGCGATCTACGAATAGGTCAGCATGATCAAAATCGTTAATTGACCCCTTATAACTTTGTAAACTTTCAAAAATCTTCTCCTCTGAAACTACACGATCAATTTCTGTTAAATGTAGGCTGAAAGATCCTTAGGGTATTGTAGCAGGAATACTACACGGAGAATTAGTTAAACTCAAAATGTAGATGTGTTGATGGATTTTATAATAAAGTTCAACCAATATAAATCACACTGTTGTACAAAAATATATTTCTGTTAAATATATATGAACAGCTCAAATGCAAATTGTCCCAATGGTAATATTCCACTTTTGAAATGTAACTAAGGTATCCGCTAAAATATTAATATGTTGTCTTACGGTAATATCCGTATACTTTGTCTGTTGGTTTCCAACTCCCAGTAAAACAAATTTGTATAGTTTTTATAATCAAAAGTTTATGTAAACAAGTTTAGACAAACGGAATTTTAGCTGGATTATATAAAATTATATTAAATCTAGCATTATCTATTCTTATCCAAGGATAAGCCGGCTAGGATTAACTTAAACAGGACAATCGACGAATTTTATGCAAACAAAAACTTAGCTTATAATAGATTAACTTAACTCAATTTAACTAAAATTTCAGATATTCACAATGCTCTTAATTAATTCGAATGTTATTAAATTTTATATATTTTATAGATTTTTCACTTTCACAGTATCTTGTATAAAACCATTATTTTTTTTTTATCTTTTTGTCTATCGAGAAACATGGCTGCCATGGCTAAAAATAGAACATAGGTTTAATGCACTTTTTGGCTCATATCTCAAAAACTAAAGTAGTTAGAACTGACAAGAAGTAAAAATTATTATCATTGACAAGTTTTATTTATCAAAAACCATTAAATGATAGCAAGGATTTTATAGGATTTTTACAAATAGCTTATTATTCTGCATGCTAAAGATTTATGAAAAGAAAAATGGGTGTTAGCAGGAAAAATAATTTATGGCATTTGTTACGGCCGAAATCACCTTTTAGATTGTAGCCAACAAAAGAAGCAAATCAATAATAAAATTTAACAAGATTTATTATATACAAGTTTACAAAAAAATATTATACAAACTAAAATGTCAACTTAACTGTTCAAAATCCTTCGTCTTTTCCTAATTCGGAACTCTTCTCGTCACTGTTGCGGGAATCCAAACGGAATATTATATCCAATCAGTCACAATCTAGTATGATGTAACGTTAATAAAAGTGTGTCAAGTTCGATGTGTGAAACCTAAATAAAAGTGTGTCAATCCAACACGTGAGAACACAAGAATGTTATTGTCTAGTCCGATATCTTCTGCTCTGAAAGTCCAACTTTCTTTTCCGTATATATATAACAGTGACGGAAACTTCTGGAATACGGTAGAAGTTCGAATCACACCAGAATTTTTACGTAAGTCAAATAGAAAGTTCTAGTCATTCCATCAGTATCTATTATTGTTCCAGTGATTTCTAAGCTGCGCAGTTATAACATTATTTGGTAAACAACTATAAGTATTATGTAAACATATTATACATGTTATAAGGCTACGCAAAACAAATTAGGCCAAGATAAATAAATATAATAATTACAATATCATAACACCTTTGAGTGTAACGAGAACTTCATGAACAATATATAGAAAAATATATAGTATGTATACAGTGTTTTAATAAGATCTAGATAAAGCATCTGCAATTACATTATCTTTACCTTTAATATGTTTTACAATAATATCATATTCCTGTAACAATAAACTCCACCTAGTCAACCTTTGGTTCTTGTTTCTCATTTTATGTATGAAGGTGAGTGGATTATGATCAGTATAAACCAGAATAGGATGCATAGTGGGATTTAAATATACATCAAAATGTTGAAGTGCAGACAACAGTGCAAAACATTCTTTTTCAATAGTGGAATAATTTTTCTGATGTTTATCTACTTTCTTGGAAAAATATGATATAGGTTTCTCAACATTATCATCTGTTTCTTGATATAAAACGGCTCCAACTCCTACATCACTTGCATCAACGGCAAGTTTGAATTGCTTTTTAAAGTCTGGAGTGAAAAAAAACGGGACTGTTAATTAAAAGTGATTTGCTTTTTTCAAAAGCGTTTTGACAATTATCACTCCAGATGAATTTAGAATCTTTTCGTAAAAGATGAGTCAATGGTTGAACAACAGTAGCAAAATTTGAACAAAATTTTCTGTAAAATCCAATCATGCCTAAATATTTTATAAGTTGTTTTTTATTTGTAGGAGGAGGAAAACTGGTAATTGCATCCACTTTAGCCATAATAGGTTTCACTTGACCTTGGCCTAAATAATCAACAGTGGCCTTACAAAATTCACTTTTAGCAAGATAAACAGTCAAATTTGATTGTGACAATCTATCAAAAGTATCAAATAAATGTGTTAAATGCTCTTCCCAGCTATTACTACATACAATAAGATCATCAATATAAGCATAACAACAGTCTAAATCTTTTATAACGTTATTAATCATTCTTTGAAATGTAGCTGGAGCATTTTTCATACCAAACGGCATGACAGTATATTGAAATAAGCCGTCTGGTGTGACAAAAGCTGATATTTCACGAGCTCTCGGTGTCAAGGGGACCTGCCAGTAACCTTTAAATAAATCAAATTTGCTTACGAATTTTGATTGTCCAATGTTATCAATGCAATCGTCTATTTTTGGAATCGGATAGGAGTCAGATTTTGAAACTGCATACTTTACTTTTCTGAAATCAGTAACGAAACGAAAGGTTTTATCTGGTTTCGGCACAAGGAGACAAGGAGAGCTCCATTCACTGTTACTCGGCTCAATAATATCATTGCCAAGCATATATCTAATTTCTTGTCTCATAACAAGTTTAAGTGGATTGAGCCGGTACGGATGTTGCTTAATTGCAGAAGCATCGCCTACATCAACATCATGACAAACAGCAGTGGTTTTGTCTGGCACATCTGGAAAAAGATTTTTAAAAGAAAATACCAAAGTTTTCAATTTTTCTCTGCGATCGAAAGTCAGATGTGCAAGTTTTGAGTCTAAATTTGACAGAATTTCAGAATTTTTCAATCTAACAGTTTGTTCCATAGTCTTGGAATCAAAAGATGGTTCAATTATGTCTGGTTTGTCATGATCGGTCTCCGATTTAACCAGGGCTAAAGTGGCAACTGGTTTACTCTCACCTTCATTAGTACGCTCAAAATATGGTTTTAACATATTAATGTGACACACTCTATTTTGTTTACGCCGACCTGGAGTTTTTACAATATAATTCAAGTCATTGATTTTACTCTCGATGGTATAAGGACCACAGTATTTAGCCTGTAAAGGATGCACAGGGACTGGCAAAAATACAAGTACCTTATCACCAGGCTCAAAATCTCTGTCCCTGGCATCTTATCATACCATATTTTCATTTTATTCAAGTTTTTCTGAGCAATTTGACAAGCAGTATACATTTTTTCTTTAAATCTAGATAAAAGTCTAGAAGATTCAAGTCAGGGTGTTCAGTAAGCCATTTTTCCTTAACCAATTTCAAAGGTCAATTACAGTATGACCAAACACCAACTCAAAGGGGCTAAAACCAAGGGATTCTTGAACAGCCTCTCGGACCGCAAAAAGTAGAAAGTGAACACCAAAATCCCAGTCTCTGTCAAATTGAAGACAAAAAGTTCTAATCATGTTCTTCAATGTTTGATGAACGTTCTAAGCCACCTTGAGATTCTGAATGATAAGCACTTGATCTATACTGAGCAATCCCTAGTTGGTAAACGACCTGCTGAAATAAACCTGACATAAAATTTTAGCCCGGGTCGGACTGTATAGACTAAGAAAGTCCTACTAATGTGAACAATTTGATAAGAGCTTTGACAATAGTTGGTGTCTTGATATTCCTTAAGGGAATAGCCTCAGGAAAGCGAGTGGATGTACACATGATCATTAATGAATAAGCATTTCCAGTCTTGGTCTTTGGTAAAGGTCCAACGCAATCAATAAGTACTCGGCTGAAAGGTTCTTCAAAGGCTGGAATTAGCAGAAGTGGTGCTGGTGGTATTTTCTGGTTAGGCTTGCCAACAACCTGGCATATATGGCATGATTTGCAGTATTCTGTGACATCATTTCTAAGTCTGGGCCAGTAGAAATGTTGTAATATCTTAAGGCAAGTCTTCCTTATACCTGCATGTCCAGCCAAGGTGGTGTCATGGGCAAGACCAATAATTTCTTGCCTATAGACTTTAGGCACCACCACTTGGTATACCACTCTCCATTCCTCCTCTGGAATAGCATCAGGGGGCCTCCACTTCCTCATCAAAATGCCGTCTTGATGGTAGTAGCATTCGGCCACTTTGTCTGCTTCTTCTTGGGGTAGAGCCCTCTTGCGGAGCTGAAGAACCTCAGGGTCTTTATTTTGTTCTTCCCTAAATGTCCTTTTGTCTAATGAATGGCTGTTCACGTCTGGCCATGGCATAATTACACGTTTGTTAGTACCAGGTGGTCTTATTATGGCCTTTTGTGAGCTACCGGGACCTTCAATGTCGGCAAGAAAAGTGTCAGAGGCCTTCTTGTAAATCCTCATCTTGTTGTTTTCTTGCCATTGCCCTAGTAACAACACAAGCTGGATACAGCTGAGCATCATCTTCATGTGATTTAACATCCACCACCAGTTCACATGTAACAATTGGTTCAGCAACCACTTTGTTCCTAGCTAGATCATTTCCTAGCAATAATGAAACACCCTCAACAGGGAGAGTAGGACGAACACCCACAACAACTGGTCCAGTAATTAAATCTGACTTCAAATAAATACGATGGAGGGGAACATCTATACAACCTAACTCCACGCCTTGTAACAAAACGGAGGCACCAACGGACGTATCCTCGGAAAAAGGCAACACACCTTCTAACAACAAAGTCTGAGAAGCTCCAGTGTTCCGTAATACTTAATAGGCTGAGGAGTAGTATTATTAACAATAGAAACAAACCCATCAGACATAAAGGGTTTATAATCCTCCATGTAATAAGAAAAACTGGACTTAAAAGCCTGACTCGCAGGACATTCCAACTTATTGGTAACAACGGGTGTCGTACAAGCACTGGACTTGGGCTTATGATCTCTTTCATTCTTCTTCTGGAGTCTAAAACAATCAGCCATCAGGTGACCATTTTTCTTACAATAAGCACAAGTTAGTGACTTCTTCTCAAAAGTATCAAATTTTGGACCAGACATATTATAACAAACGGACTCTTATTCTGTGCAACAGGCTTACTATCAGTACGCTCAGCGCGTTGATTTTTGTAATTTCCGCTTGAAGTATTAAAATTTTGACCTTTGAAACTTCTTTTATATGAAAGGGTATAATTTAGGCTTTTTACTTGACGTTTGTCATTTAGTGAAGGGTAAACTTCATTAAATTAAAACACAAAATAGGAGTTGAAGCTATATGTATAGCATTGATTAGCAGTTGACCATTGAAAGATACTTATCTTAACAAAGTATATTTCAAATTTTAACAAGATATATTGAGCACATCGAAGTCTACACGATTTTTAATTTACCCAAAAATTGTTAATTTTGTGATTTTTCGTGCACATTTGATTTTTTTACGGACAAGGCGACATAACTCCAGAACAACATCTGACTTTAATGCGGTAACAGTATAGACATGATAGAGGAGCCTAAGGAAATTTCAGTCTAGTGAGTCTTTTTAGCAACTTCAAACTTTGATCACAGATACAAAGAACTTGGCAATATTTTGTAACCATTTTTCACCATTTTAGTAAGGATGATTTAAGTTTTTTAGAATACTTATGAATATTTACCCTGGAAACAATAAGAAAAATGTGTTCATGTACTTATTAATAAAGTTTCATTTTTTTAAGTAGAAAGGCTATATAATTGTCGGAAGCAACCCCTGCATCTTGCAATGTCTCAACAGTTTTGTCATCTAAATGTGTTTTTAAGTCTAAATTAACACACTGCTTGAACTCTTCTAATAACATTAATTGTCTTTATTTATCAAAATTGTTATCTATTTTCTTTGACGTAAGCCATTTATCACATAGATCTTCTTTTTCGCTTGCAAATTCAACATAGGTTTGTGTTTCAAACTTTTTATAAGACCTAAATTTCTGTCTATATGCTTCTGGCACTAGCCCATAAGCTTTCAAAACTTCCTGTCTAACAGTGTCATAATCAGAACTTTTTTCTGAAGAAAGAGCTGAGTAAATTTCAGCGGCCTTGCCCGCGAAAACACTTTGCAGCATTGTAGTCCAATAAGGCTTTGGCCATTTCAAATTTTTAGCAATTTTCTCAAACTGTGGAAAAAATTTATTAACTGTTTTTTTCACAAAATTTCGGAACCAAACGGATATTTTTTGCTGCATCAAAATGTTCTTATTTTGACTCAAATTTAGTGGTGCTTTCTACTTTGGCCATTTCCATTTTTATTTTCTCCATCTCTAACCTTTCCCTCATTTCAAGTTCTGCCTGCCTTTCTTCTTTCTCCAATTGTTTTAATTTAAATTCGTTTTCCAGTTGTTTTTGAAATTGTTTTAATTTAAGTTCACACCAGAATTATTACGTAAGTCAAATAGAAAGTTCTAGTCATTCCATCAGTATCTATTATTGTTCCACTGATTTCTAATCAGCGCAGTTATAACATTATTTGGTAAACAACTATAAGTATTATGTAAACATATTATACATGTTATAAGGCTACGCAAAACAAATTAGGCCAAGATAAATAAATATGATAATTACAACATTGAAACGGATAAAACCAGATGATTCTGAACATCTGACAAAAATTCAAAAACATGACCAGCGAACATTCTTAACATAGTCTATCTTCGCACAAGGTGAAATTCCAGAAAGACCCCCCCCCCCTTTTCAGGGGTGTATCCAATACTTATTCTATGCAATATTTGCATAACCCAATATTACTTCACCTATCATGTGACTATTTCTGGATCATCCCTTACATGAAATTTCACTGAAAAACATTTCAAATATAATAATTACGTAGGCTTTTTACTTGACGTTTGTCATTTAGTGAAGGGTAAACTTCATTAAATTAAAACACAAAATAGGAGTTGAAGCTATATGTTTAGCATTGATTAGCAGTTGACCATTAAAAGATACTTATCTTAACAAAGTATGTTTCAAATGTTAACAAGATATATTGAGCACATCGAAGTCTACACGATTTTTAATTTACCCAAAAATTGTTAATTTTGTGATTTTTCGTGCACATTTGATTTTTTTACGGACAAGGCGACATAACTCCAGAACAACATCTGACTTTAATACGGTAACAGTATAGACATGATAGAGGAGCCTAAGGAAATTTCAGTTAGTGAGTCTTTTTAGCAACTTCAAACTTTGATCACAGATACAAAGAACTTGGCAATATTTTGTAACCATTTTTCACCATTTTAGTAAGGATGATTTAAGTTTTTTTTAGAATAATTATGAATATTTACCCTGAAAACAATAAGAAAAATGTGTTCATGTACTTATTAATAAAGTTTCATTTTTTTAAGTAGAAAGGCTAAATTACGTGATCCTATTTTTTTTATAAAAAAAAACAAAAAAAAACAAAATTACAAATAAAAATTTCACGCGTATGTGTTTCGGTAATATCAACACAAACAAATTACATCTGGGATATAGAAAAGCTGGTGGCGAATGTAGCAAGGGCCGACTTGATATGTTTTTTCTACTTCCGTCATGAGCGTGCATGTCCGGCATGAACGTTAAAGGCACACTGATTATTGCACCTGATAGACCCCACTCAAAATTCTTGTTGAGTTGTACATAGCCTATATCATGTCTGGACAGGTATTCAACTTGATGATTATTTTTCATGGTTTTGTCTCAACTAGTAAAACATGCATCACATTTTTGAGTACAAGTCTTTATTGACAGGTATGGTCATGCTTATAATGAATTTTGTATAAAATAATATATTCCATGCAGCTTTGCGTGATTTAAATTTGATACATTGTGTATTTCATTATCGATGTTGTTTAAAAATAGAATTTTAAACAGGTACATAGTACAGTGTTATTAAATGTGTATTTTTATATAAAGCATGCATTATGTAGCAATGTCGGGTACCTCAAATCACCGAAAACCTCACGGAAACACCGAAAACCTGATATAATATTACCTAAACCTCATCAAATACTGCGAAAACCACATCCATTCGATAGGTATGACAATTTTACATCTAGAAAACATAATTTTATTGATATTATATAAGAAATAAGACTTTTATGAATAATGAATAATTTTATGAAAAATAACTAAATTACAACTGTAGTTAGGTCCCAAAATACAACAAATTTTAAATACCTTAATTGCTTGCTCTTATTGCTATTATCAAAAACATCCATTGAATGATATGTCTTTGTATCGTCATTTAAAAAAATACCATGTTTTAATTTAATTACTTTTAAAGAAAATAATAAAAGCTACCGATTTCAAAAGAAAAACGAAACTTATTTAAAGCACACAAGGAAAGTAAGTATATGTCAGATAACCCTTAATGTAAATTAAATAGGAATGCAGAATTGTATAGCCAGACAAAGAAACGAACTTCGATTTACCAAGCAAATTTGACTAAACTGTGTTTCTTTATACGATTGCTGGCTTATCATTCAACCGGATCCTTTATAAAACCAAAAACAGGTTTTCAAATGTAAACATTAAAAACGAAATAGGGTTCTGTCATTTTGTCACGATTTATTTATTAAGTTCCATGCTTATTCCCATTTCATGTATTGATCTGTTGAAAGCTATTAAATGAAAAAAGTCGTTGAAACTACGTTTGTAATAGTCGTTCTTGATCAGCCAGTACAGTTCTTTGTGCATATTTCGTCGATTTATGACTCATCGGTTGTGCTAAACGACAAAATTTCTCACATCAAAACAAGAACAAAATAAAAAAAAATCCATATGGGTAAATGCCAAAACCATCTATAGACAGTCTTATGTACACGTGAGAAACATCTCGGTATACATTTCTAGTAGAAGGTGAACTATTGATACCCTCCTTGACTCATGGAGGTATCGACTCAGTGATAATAATAAATTCTATTATACCAAATCTGATACACACGATGTGTAACTTTGGCAATTGTTTTGATAAAATGTGAAGATATGCACCTCTTAGAAATTATTTGATATCAAAATTTGTCATAGAGCTAGGAGTCATTATGTTGGACATCGGATGCCGATTATTAATGTACAAATGTACTTGATTTTTATAAGAATTGCAATCTTACTATATTCGATTATTCTAATATTTAAAAGATGTTGAATCTATAGTATTATCTTGTTAATCGGTGATGAACTGACCCAAGAAAACTATATATATTTGAATTAAAGTACATTATTCGAATAATGGACACTTCACTTAACGCCCGACTAGGACTTTTTTCTTGGAATAATTTTTATATGTCGGTTAAATATCCGGTTTCAAGATCTCCTGTTTGCAACTTTAACCAGTGTTGCATATAGAGTTAAATAAAAAAAGTTGCTATAGCATGTAGAGGTCCATACAATATGGTTAAATTTTTCCCATTAAAACTATTAAAAACTATATTTGAAAATAAATAGTAAAATTGAACTATTCTATCTTTACAGAGAAAAATCTTATTGCACTTTTACCATGACAACTAGAGGGGTAAAATGCGGTCCCTGTGAAAGAGAGGACAGTGACAGCAAATCCGAATTTTGGTGTAAAGTATGTTCAGAAAGTTTATGTAAAACATGCACAAAAGAACACAGGAAAAATAAAGCTAGTTGTAACCATGACGTTATTTCATTAGAACTTATCAGCCATATGAGCGACTCTGTGCTAACAGTCGACAGTTCGTGTGAAAAGCATGGTGGGCATATGATTTCTCTATTCTGTGTCTCCCACGATGAATTATGTTGTGCAATGTGTATTCCGGCAACTCATAAGACATGTCAGAGTATTATTAGCATAAACGAAGCAGCCAAAGGATCTAGAAAGAGTAGCGCGTTTTCTGATTTGGAAAATAGAGTTTCCAGCGATTTCCTATTTCGATAGCGTTTTAGAAAGTAAGACCAAAAATATTAAAGATATCGAAGTGTTTGTCGCGGCAGAAAAAAGTGAGATTTCGAACAAAATTCAATCAATTATAAGTAAACTTGAACTTGTGAGAAAGTCTAAAAAGGACGAACTCGAAGAAAGAGCAGCACATTGCATTGAACATTTATCTTCACAAAAGGACAATGTTTTAGAAAAAAAGAATAGACTTAAAGTGGTCAATGATGATCTGAAAGCACTGAAAAAACATGGATCCGACCTCCACAATCTCATTGCTGTAAAACGATTGGATAAATCTCAAGTCATTCTGGAAAAGGAAGTTCGGAATTCTTTACAGCAACTTCATACAAAATACGAACTGAAATCATCAACATCGGTTCCTATAAAGTTAACATTTGACGATCATTTTGAGAATGTAGAAGTTACGAAAACAATTGCGGAATACGGTGAACTTCCTAAATTTAATGAGTGTCAGTTTCTACCACTAGAAACATCAAAATTGGAACTTTCTAAAAGAATAAATCTTGGAAAGAGAAAGGACCTCAAAAGTCCATCTTTAACCTGGAAGATTTGTTATTTCCCTAAACACAACAGAGTTGTTTTGACAGACACAGATAATAGCTGTCTATACATTTATGATATAGCCAGTGATAAATTTAACACATTACCTGTTAACGCTGAATTGCATTTCTTTTTATGGTACGTAAATGTATTTGACGACGATGTCGCTATAGTTGGTATTATGCGTAGAAACCTACTTAAGGTAAACATAGTGAAACCAAAAGTAATAGGTGAAATAAGTTATTCTGCATCAGATTTTCCTATTATCGCGCGTGTTGGTAGATATATTGTTGTGATTCCATCTAAATCAGGCATGTTCATTGTTTTTGAAAACGAACGTAAAATTCGTGAATGCCCATTCCCATTAACTACAATAGAAATAGTAGGATTCGTATGCGGATATGGGCCAGACAAATTTATTTATACTTCGTATGATGGACATATGGTACGTTGTTTTACACTAGAAGGCAAGGAGGTTTTTAAACTGTCTTGTGTCCACTAGGAATTGTGATTGACCGGTACAATTACATATATATAGCGACTCAAATGAACGGAATAACTAGATTAAAACCTGACGGAAGTCTTGATAAAACAATACACACAGATGCAAATCCTTATCCTTTCGGTCTAGCATACAAGGAAAACACGCACGAACTTATTGTAAACACTCGGGAAATGCTTGACTTCTATAAAATAGTGTGATTGTAACTTTATCGTTTAAATGGTTAAACTAGGTTAAATTTAAGTTTATTTCTATACATGTGGCTCATCCTCTCTCTTTTATAACACACAACTTAGCTTGCATCCCAAAAATATTGATATTTAGTTATTTACTCACACATTCCAATCCGAATTTATTTGAAAATATTTCATCCCATGTATACACGAAAACAGCGCCAGAGATACACGTTTGAAATATAAAAAAAAAATTTGGTTTTATGCAGTTGTAGATAAAATGTGATTCTATATACTGAGAATATGAAATCAAAATATGCAAAAATTAGGTTGAAATAAAGACACTGCAATTTCAATCTAAAAAAGTGAATGTTATGTCAGTTAATACAGAAGACAAAAACGATTTTTCCCCCAATTTCATTTGTCGTGATGCTAAATTTACCGATTGTGAAAAATGGTCAAAAGAGGTAAAATTATAACAAAAATATAATGGACACTTTTGAATAAGTTATTTGCTTCATATCCGTTCATAATGACTATGTGGCAGAATTTAGGTATATCGGCGCAACTTTAGGCGTTGGTTTGTCTAATTTATAAACAATTTCTCTATATATAAATATGTTATCTTTTTTAGAACGGACCTGGGAATGTAGAAATGTAAATTTACCTGTAAATTCATTTTATCTCTCTTCATAACGACTGGTTTTTTTCATTTTTTTACAATATGAAGAGTAATTTCAGAATTTGGGGAGTGTAATTCGATGAAATATTTCCCTTTGATGTCTGTGTATTACCCCATTAAGGTACATACAATTATGGCTGAATAATCTGATCCGAACTTATCTTAGCTATGAAAGAGAGTGAAAATTAAAGATATTCTTGTTCTTACGCAATTCAACCAAACATGGCAGTAAGTGTCCAAAGGAGGTCGTGATTCAGAAACACATCTGATGACCCGGAACGCCACCACAGGCGAAATTAGTTTAATATAGGACCCAATGGTAAAAAGAACTTATAATTCTTCTTGTTTAAAGCCAATAAGCCATGGCAGATGTTGAAAAACTTATTATAGCTACATGTACTTATAGTTTTAATTGTGTACTACAATAAATAGAAAACAAGTCATTTTTTAACACTAATTCTAATTTAATCCGTATTTACATTATTGAAAATTGGGTCATTCCAGGGTCAACACAACTGAGCTAAACGTACACTGCAAGTAACCATTTACTGACTACTTACTTTGCTTCTTTTGTACCGCATTTTACATGTATACATTGTTTAAATAAATTATTGAAAACTGTATCACTTTGTCGCACGTGTTACGCAGTACTACTAAGTTCGAAATAAAATCGTGTATTTTCTTGGGAATGTTCACATAAAAAATCCCCTTGTCTAAAACCAATGAGAAATTAGAACCTAATTTGCCAAAACCAGTAAAACAATTGGAACCCAACTTAGCAGCATGGTTAAAGATTGCCAACCAAGATGGACATAGTCAAACAATTTATTCTGCTTTAAGTCTGCAAATGATATCCAGGTGAGCGATACAGTCTTGTAGAGCATCTAATAGTTTCTATATTCAGATTATGTGCATTAATTATATATTTAATAATTAAAGGGGTTAAAGTGTTAATTTACTGGTCGACTTGAATAAAACAAAATAAGACAAAGATTCAGCTGTATAGTTGCAAATAACTCTGGATGTTCAACAACGTTCTCCATTAAAAAAACTTCAAACTTTAACATTTTCTTCTTTCTTCTTAAATTTCGGAAGAAGCATCTGGGATTACTTTTCCTCATAGAATTAATCAAATTATTGTTTTGATTTTTGTATTTCCTTGTTTAACTTGTTCTCTGTTCGTTTGTACCGTTGTGTCGCTAGTTTCAGTCTGGACAGCTACATGAGTGAATGACTACAATATTGTCTAATCATCATTAAAAATCTTATTACATTTTTCTGTGTCCGTCTTAATGACTTTATACTATGGTTTACTTGCACATTATTAGGTGCTCTGAAAGAGTAATCGTATCCTGATACATACAGTAGTACCATTTGTAACATCGGATAGTGGTCACAATCCAGGAATTGAAGGTAGTGGATGACTTTCAAGAAAATATTCGGTGTTTGAACTCTACAGAAAGAAATAAAAATAAATTACTGAAAATAATAAAATAAGATAAAATAAAGAAAGCAAAATCCATATGGAATAAGGAAAGGTAGTGGTGGAAGCCAAAAAAGAATGAATCATTTCCTTTTTAACAGAATTGTGCATCATGTTTAATAGTTTGTCCGTTGTGATGATACCTTTAAAAACTTTTCCTTTATGCTTCAATTTTACTTTTTATATACCTATGAGTGTCGTCCAGAATTGAATTGGACGAACGGAAATTTAAAATACATTCACCATAAACATGATAAAGAAAAACGGATGTGGTCTCCACATTGCATTTTATCGAATTGCACGAAACACGGGGAATAAAGACATTCCAGCAAGGAAACTTATTAAAAATGCAGACACGTTCCACGTTATTTTATTTTAAACTTTATTGTCATATAAATCATGATATACTGTAAATTAGGAAATTATTGCGATGTTTTTATTATTGCGAAAAATGCGACAGATTTTGAAATTTTTCATTTGAATGAAGCAGGATTTTTCTCAATATCGCAAAAATTAAAATCGCATTTTGGACTAAAATGACAAAATCGCAATAATAAATCCACGCAATACTTTCTGAATTAACAGTACGATTTGTAACAAACATAATAATGAATTAAAAACCAATTGTTCAGAGAACAATTGAAGATCTTTCCACCTCAATTGCAGATTTGTTGATGAAAAAAATGAGGTTTAAAATGTAATTGTTGGTTTTAGAGCATAGCTAAACTTTCAGTGATTTCAAAGATATATGGTTCTATGTACTGAAAAAAGGGAGGTATTATGCTACTTCCCGTGTTACAAATATCACTTCTGGTTTGATATGATAGGTAATTTCACAATTGTTAAAAAAATATATGGACTGCTAGTTTGAATAACTAAGAAAAATGTTTATTTCTGGTAAACTAAATGTTTGTGATGAATTATACTGTTTTGCACTATAAACATCAAAAACGTCATTAAAGTGACCTTATAAATTGACAATTCTAGACGTTTTCATGGGTTGTAACATTGTCATATTAATTAACATTCCAATATATCCAAAACGTCTAAAAACGTCTACAAAAATAATAACGTTGCCAGAAATGACGTCATCAAAAGTAGTGCCTGAATTTCACGCTTTCAATAGCTTTAATTGCTTTAAAAACCTGAAAAAAACTTATAAAGTGTGAAAAAATGCAAAATACGTAATATAGGTCATGACCTTGACCTTTGACCTTGTGACCTTTTTCAAGGTCATTGGTCGTTGAGGTCATTTTAGAAGACCCCATGCCATTATTATGTACCATTGTCAAGTTATAAACGAAAAACCTTAAGTTTGAACGTTCTAGGCGCAATTACTCTCAAAAGATGACGTCATACAACTTTAACTCAAATGTAACAAAGTTGCGCATCAATGTCCTAAACATTTCCACCGTTACATTTCCTTGGCTATCTACAACCATTTCAGAGGAGTAGTGATAACAAGCAAATGTCAAAAAATAGAACTTGACCTTGACCTTTGACCATTGTTGAGAAATAAACGAAAAATTTAAACGTTCTTGGGGCAATTACGCCTATAAAATGACGTCATACAACTTTTTCTCAAATGTAACAAAGCTAGGTCTCAACGTCCTTAACATTTTCTCCTTTGCATTTTATCAGCTATCTTTTACCGTTTCAGAGGAGAAGCGATAACAAGCAAAAGTTAAATTTTAGAACTTGACCTTGACCTTTGACCTTGATGCCAATTTGAAGGTTATCAATCCCTGATGTTAAAACAAAAGACCCCATGCCTTTATCATGTACCATTGTCGAGAAATAAACGAAAAACCGAAAAATTAAACGTTCTGGGGGCAATTACGCCTATAAAATGACGTCATACAACTTTTATGCAAATGTAACAAAGCTAGGTCTCAACGTCCTTAACATTTTCTCCATCACATTTTATCTGCTATCTTTTACCGTTTCAGAGGATAAGCGATAACAAGCAAAAGTCACAATTTAGAACTTGACCTTGACCTTTGACCTTGACCTCATTTACTTTTTAGGGGTCATGGACCCTAAATACAAAGTTTCATGTTGATATCTCAACTCTAAATAACAATTTGTATGATACACCAAAAGTGAAAGTCGTTTGAAGGGAAATAACTCCTATGAAATGTCGTCAGATCCTTTCCGACCAATGGAACAAAGTTGCGCACAGACACATTGAAGACATTGCAAAAGATTTTGGGTCGATATCTTTTACGGTTTTAGAGATATAGCGATAACAAGAAAAAGGGGACGCGGGGAGATAACTCCTATAAGAATAAGTGTCCGGTCTCACAGGGTGAGTTTTGAAACCCCCATTACTGTACAACATCATTGGCCAAAAATCCATTCGATATGTTTTAAGACAAAAAAGCATCTCAGACGGCAGAAGAAAAAACAATAATCAGAAGAAAAACAAAAGGTCTTTCCACGAAAAGTGGAAAGACCTAATTACAAGAAGAAAGAAAAACGTTATTGTAAATACAATAAAGTAGATTGTGTATATCCTGTATTACTCTCGCTATAAACAATAAACCAACTGAGATAGGAAATGACCACATAAGGAACGAGATCAAAAGTTCAATGTAGGATAAAAAAACTTAATTCACATAGTTTTTTCACTGACCTCCCCCCCCACTCCCTCTCTTAACTTAATTTGGGAAAAATTGATTGACCAATATGGACACATGCTTTGAGAGTATACTTTGTGTATCATGGGTCCTGTTTTTCCTCAACAATGTATGTTTGTTCTGTATATTGACTTGGACATCACTTGAATCCGCATTTTTCAATCCGAAAATCGATGTCGGATAACAAAACTTGCAGCGATTTTTACAAATTTTTGCAAATTGATTTCCATGTGAACGGATAGCAAAATTTGCACCCCTCCCCCTAATTTTCGACAAATAATGTCATAATTCCTCTTTGATGGATTCATACAACGTATTGAACCTTGACCTATTGATTGAATAAGCTAGTAACAATATCTTATCGGTTATTAAAATGCCGCCAAAGAGGAAAGCTGGTCAAAAACATGTGCTGCATAGTCTGATGAATCAGATGAGACTAGACTTTTATTGTTTATATGGGGAGAAAATAGCGTAAAAAAATCTTGATACCAATTTTGATGCTCAAAATGCACTTTTTGTCCATTTACGACTCATCAGTTGTGCTAAAGGCCAAAAATGTTGAAAACCAAAACAACAATCCAAAACGTTGAAAGTTTTCAATCCACTGGTCATCGTCAAATGTCTCAAGAACAATATGGTCAAACCAATCAGTAGAACTTTCTTTTTTCCAAACCCTTTGTCATGACCCATGGCCAACCCAAAAACCAAACCCTTTCCCACAAAGTATGGAAACAATTTCCTTCTTTGGCATCTATGACGAAGGTAAGCGTACATATTTCGATCATTAGATGTCACGGTAGATATAAAAAAAAAATCATATTACGCTTCGCAAATTAACTTTTACACACGTGAGTAAATCTCAGGTAAATTAATTTGCTCTCGTATGTGATTTTTTGTCATGAGAACGTGGTTTTACACTCTTCCTTGGATATTTGCAGATATGGCAATTCAAAACTGCAGAATGGAAGAAAAACATATCAAAGACGCCCCTCCCCCGAAAAAAAAAAACAAAAGACAAAATTCATTGAAACGACGGAAAACACTAATTCCTCTAAGGAGATCTGTATGTATTTGTACGACTACAATATAGAGCTATGCTCAGGATTAATGTCATTAAAGAATTTTTTGTACGTTAACCAAACAAAACCACATATATTTTATTATTTTTTGCCTATAATTTTAGCATATGTATATCTCTGTGGCTTGATGAAAAACATATTGCTGTTAATTAGATAATAAATATTGTATTATGTAAACCTGGAAGACGTAATTAGCGTAATTACCTCAGATTTCAACTTTCAAAATGCATCAATAACAAATACACGTGCACTCAGAAAAAATCTTTACAGTGAAACCTTGGTTGTTTGAAATTCAATAACTCGGACACTATGGATATGTCGAATTCCTGTTTAAGTCAGTCCCTTCAGAGTAAATTCTCTTTTCCACAACATCGATTATTCGAATGTTCGTAGAACGCAAACTATTTTCGTCAGATTTATGGGTGTTCGAACAACTGATTTTTTACTGTATCATTAAAGAACAGAAAACAACGCTGTACTTGATAAACATGTTTTCGTTTTTTACATAGAAAAAAAATATGACGCGCACAATAAGTTAAAATATAACTAGTGTAGAGGCACGGATTTATTTTCTGTGACATTTACTTGGGTTCAAATGGATTTAGGATCGTACAAATATGGAAATCAAATTAAACGACATAATAATTGCGTTCAATTTATTAATTTGAATAATTTGTATTACATGCAAGAACTTAATTATCTCTTGAAAATACAAGTTTCGTCGGAACAACTGTCGCTTTCAATTCTATTGTAATAAAGTAGAAAAAAGTTAATTGTTAATTTGAGATTTGGTAATAAGTTTCTGATGGAAATCGGATTTTGTCGAAAAGATTTATTAATTTGTGTACTGTTAGCAACCATCCAGTACTGTATTTAATGAAAAGAATAATTATCATTTTGAAAATTAAATTTGTACGTTTAGATACAAAATTGACGTAAAGCTTAATTGGTTTTTGGGAAAACTGAGTGGTTTTAGTTATACGAAATTTAATGTGCATGTATGGATGGGATTTATCTTACAGAAAAACGGATTCTTATAAAAGCCATAAATAAAATAAACGGAGTTACAAAAACAAACATTAACACAAAGATGGAATTTGAAGACTACTTTTATAGCGAGAGTGAAACAACAATTTCTAGATCAGCCATGTCAGCAGAATAATGGATAAATATACTGTGCAAACATCTTAGTTTCTGCAATCTTTGGTTATAAAATTCATCTCTACTCAATGAAAAGAATAATATTTTTGGTAAGTAATTATTTTCTTTGAAGAATTGATTGAGAACGTAAACTGGTTGTTGTAAATTCTTTGAAGATTTTTACTGAAGCAAGAAAAAACAGTGTGCTTTACTTTCATTTCGCCGTAATACTGCTTTCTGAACGTGGAAAAAATTAAATAAACAGCTGCAGCTACTTCTTAGGGAGCAACCATTTGATTTTTAGAGAGGGGAGGATCAAATTTGAAATAAAAAGACAGGATCACTTTAGGTGCGAAAAAAAATGCAGGACCTGTGTCAATCAGGAAATTTTTTGGTTTAAATGAAAATAAAAATTTAGGTCGCTATTGCTAACCTTCAAAATAATTTATTTGTGCGACCCTTTCCCCATAAAATCGGCAATTCAATAAAATGCGAGTACAGTTCATTTGTATGTTTCAGCGTTTGATGTGGCGTCCATTTCGCTGAACTAGTATGCATTATTGTTTAGGGGCCAGCTGAAGCCGCCTCCGGGTGCAGTATTTTCTCGCTGCTTTGAAGACCCTTGGGCTGTTTTCTGCTGTTTGGTCGAGTTGTTGTCTCTTTGACATACCCCCCGTTTCCATTCTCAATTCTATTAACTTAAATTTCCAATGCTAATTGTTTAAAAAGTACATATAATTGATTGAAAAAAATGTTTTATCTTGATTCAAGATGGAGCTAAAGATGAATGGGTCTCGCATTTTCTGTTTCTTAATTTCTTATGAAATAATATTTTCTTTAAAAAAAAATGGTTTGGAAATTAACTTAAATTCTGTTTGCTCTCGTGCCTTCATCCCCAATAGCGGTACAAATACTAGTACATGTTTTACGTATAAACAATTCTACGTTTTCATTTCATACAATCATGGCACTTCACTGCAAGCGATATCAAAATTTATGAAACACTCAAAACCGACGGTCGAGGTTAATGTCCCATAAATCATCATATTGCATGTACTGAATTGCCGTAATTGTTTTATTACATTTCACTGTACCAGTAGATCCATGTATTGCTATGATGGGATTTCTTCCCAAGACTATTCTTTTATGTCAAAATTGTACTGATTGAGTGTGTTTTTTTGTGCATGAAATGCATCAAATGCGAAAGATAACAAGACTGACATTAGCATCATACCTTAAGGATGCTCGCTGGTCATGTTTTGGTCTTTTTGTCATATTTTCGGAATCCTCAGGTTTTATCCATTTCTTAAACATTAAATTTTTTACCCATGAACCCCCACTTTTTCTTTTATAATTAAATCATAAATACCTTAAAACTGTAATTGACAAAATTTTATGAAATCCTTTTTATTTTTTCATACATTTTTGAGAGACTGAAGTTGTCAATGCAAAGGCAATGAAAAATCCAGAGAAAACCTATTTCCTGCAAATTTTCAAGGCTTTATACATGTAGCTCTAAAATGAGCACATGCACCTATATTTTTTTTGCTTATTTGTTTATTTTTCATATGTTCTCTCAAACTAAAACGCTTATTTCAAATCGTATTTATTTCCTATTAGACCAGCAATCATCCTTAAATGACAAGTTTGATTTGTTTTTAATTTTCATTTGCAGTAGCCGTTCAATATCACTTTTAATGAAGGGCTCAACCGTGTAATATCGCGAAATACCGAACTGTTAGAATTACACTGTTCCTATATAATTTTAAAAGTACGTCATAATTACAAGACGTTGGAATTGAATATCTTTGCAAAATATTTTTTTCTTACTGATATTTTATTTTATGAATTGCTAACCCCTTAACAAGAATGCATATAAAAACTGAATGAAATAATGTATTTTATATTTTATCCTTTCTAATATTTCAGGCAGCGAAAATTCCTCTCTATAAAAGTATAGTATACTAAATTATATAGTTTTACTTTAATTTTCACTTTTGTCTTTGATTAATTGCGGTTACTTTTTTTCAAAGGTTGTTAAGGGACACATGTTTGGCATCAGGTTATTTAATAAGAAAATATGGCTTATTAAATTACAACCTACCGGTTAAGAATTTTTATTTATGCACATGTGTCTACATTACGATAAAAAGGAAAGTCATATGAACAATGCCTAAGAGAAGGCGAATTTGTTAAAAAAAAAAGAAAAGATACACTGAAAAAAATATTAGAAATTGAAGGATATTTTTTGTAACTGAGACCCAAACCCCCCCCCCCCCCCCCCCCCCCCCGGCCCCTATTTCCAAAAAAAAAAACAAAAAGATAAAAGAATAAAACAAATGAAATAATTGTCACCAAGTGCTCAAAAAGTGGAAGCTTTTCCTACTTTTTAATGAACTGATTACATTTATTGCATCTCAACGCTTATCTTACGTCATTCTTTCCTAACAAAGTTACAATATAGGGGTTTAGTGCCACATGGGTTTCGAAACTTTGTGGTCATTCACTATGATAGACTTTTCAGAAGAATCAAATAAAAACAACTTGAAAACCAACCCAACCACAGAAAAACCTTTCCGACATAATTTTAATCTTTCCTGATCTTTTGCTATATATACAGTTCAGGTTAGTATTATTTAAAGCCAATCCCCAACCGCCAATATTTTTTTTTATTTATTCAGGATTTTTTCCTGATCGTTTCCGGTAAAATAGTTGTTTTGATACAAAATCGACCGCAAGTCCCTATCCCAGATCTCCCAGACACTGAGAATGTTCGTACATTGGCCTTACCAATGATGGTTTGAGGACAGAAATAGAACCATGTAGTAAAAAATAAAATATCCTCAAATCCGCCCCAAATTATTTAGAAGGGGTAGATATTAAGTAAAGTCAAGAAATACCAAAGGGATATTCGAAGGAGGGAGAAATCGTAACAACTGACAAACTCCGGAGAACAACGAAGACAAGACCAAAACAATACATGCACTACAATTAAAAACTAAAAACATATGAACAACATGGACCCTACCAAAAAACCGGGGGTAGACTCTATCAATTAACTTGAATGGGCATATGCCTCCGAATATTACATTTGATCTAAAATTGGTTATAATAGTCCCAGCTTGAGGTTAACAAATTCTGAAAGTTCAGTCAAAATCAACATAATAAGACCAAAATGAGATGTTTGCCCTTTAAATCAATTACAATGTGTTAAGACCAATTAATAAACTCAATGAATTATTTGATTTCTAACATCATGATCTTAACTTGTCTTCACGGATCTTTATTGACTGAATGACAGCTTGACTATCTTAATTTCAAATTATAATTTTAGAATCAGAATCGTGGTACTGGTACAGCATATTATCTTGATACCTTGATTTTATTTGAAAATATATTAGTGTGGAAAATCAAGACAACGTATTACTAAGAATAACAAGAAAAATAAATTGAAATGGTGAGCTGTCAAAAGGGGCGTAAAACGACTAAAATGTATGAAATACACAAGTCAAACAAAACCAAATATAAAATCGTAAAAAACAACAACAAACTAAAAAGTTAAAAATACTCAACGTTTCGATCAATATGGTCTTGATCACGAGTATGTAAAAATAAAAATAAAAATAAAAAGGTGTTGACTCTTTGAAACCCAACATTGCAACATACTTAAGTTTTTATTACTAAGAATAAGCAGGACCGTTATAAACAGCTAAATGGATAATAGGAAAGGTCAACATTGACATGATTTAGATGTGCACGTTTTTGACAAAATATGGGTCGCTAGACGATTTTTGCCAATGTTTTCTTTGTAATGAGTGTATCAAAGGTTAATCGATAAAGACCTATAGTATCAGAGTTTATATTAATGTTTTATTCTTTTTCTTTTTTTTTTTTGTTTTTGTTTTACCTGTAACTGTCTTTTTCAGATTTTCATTGTTCTAACTACTTTGTACCATGTGAATTGCGGAAAGCATTCGAGTACTTACGGTAAGCTCATATAATTTCCTTGTTTTCGGAATAAAGAGGGAGAGTTTAGAATCTATAGTGTTATGATTCAAATGGAAATTAAAGCTTTTTAAACAAAAATTCGAACTACAGATTTAACAAACCTTTAGTATACTTGGTTTAATCGATATTTATATCAAATACTGCCTAAGTGCTTATTCCGAACGCACCCGGTCTGTTGTGGCTATATCAGCCGGACCACATGACACACCCGGTTTGATATGGCCATATCTAGGCTTTTTACTTGACGTTTTTCATTAAGTCAAGGGTAAACTTCATTAAATTAAAACACAAAATAGGAGTTGAAGCTATATGTTTAGCATTGATTAGCAGTTAACCATTGAAAGATACTTATCTTAACAAAGTATGTTTCAAATTTTAACAAGATATATTGAGCCCGTCTAAGTCGAGACGTTTTTTAATTTACCCGAAAATTGTTAATTTTGTGATTTTTCGTGCATATTTGATTTTTTTTTATGGACAAGGCGACTTAACTCCAGAACAACATCTGACTTTCATAAGGTAACAGTAGAGGAGCCTAAGGAAAATGTAACTAGACAAGTCTAGTGAGTCTTGTACCAGTCTTTTTAGCAACTTTTAAATTCTGATCACAGATACAAAAAACTTGGCAATATTTTGTAACCATTTTTTCACCATTTTAGTAACGATGTGTTTAGTTTTTTTAGAATAATTTTTAATATTTACACTGGAAACAATAAGAAAAATGTTTTCATGTACTTATTAATAAGTTTCATTTGTTTAAGTAGAAAGGCTAGATATGCCATATCAGTCCAGGTATGTTCGAATAGCATGTGCGCACTTGAATGGTGAGTTATTAGCCTGTGGTGCACAAATAAACGAAGTACACTTATGCAAAACACAGTCATATCAAATAAAAAAATAGAAACTGACGCAACAGGAAAATTAGCGATAGGTTCTGACACTAGTAATTCATTGATCCTAACCGGCCATTTCTGTCTTGTTTTATCTTGTTTGTCTGATTTTTATGATTTTCAAGGTTTCAGAAAAAATCAAGGTAACAAGATCAACACAAAATATATTGTCTTGCAGTCGAACAAGATTGGACAAGACAAGTTCATAACAGTTAACGTTACCTCTGCTGTACTGATCTTAATTAAAATTGAAAAATGTTGATTGACTGTAAGACAACAGTCCTGATTTGGTCTAAATATTGTAATGCAAAAAATAAAAAATAAATAAAGAAAGACCCAAAATGGCCGTTTTAGATTTCGCCGCTTCGATTTTTGGACTATGTAAAATTTAAGAATTTATTTTTGCCGCTTTATTTGACAAGTTCTTCAATTTTCAAGAAATTAAAAATAAAAAATTGTTTGCCCGGTCCTAAAATTTTGTAAGAATTGGGATTTTCCCCATTTTTGCAATATATTATTTTTCAAGAAATACAATTAAAATTTCTCTCCCTCGCACCTATTTTTGCCTTCCAAAAATCCAAAGAACTATAAATCAATTTGGTGGGGCCTTAAGATCAAATGTGTATTACTAGTGAAACAGAATCTGAATCTAATTGTATTGACTAACAGCAAGGAAATTTACCATGCCAAATCTTGATCTGAATTTTTATTATTTGGAAATCTGGACAACAGAGATAAAACAGAAATAGATCAACATTTTAAACAAAATTAATATACATGTATGCCTTTTCTCAATTTAAGGTACCCGGAAAATTCGAAATAAAAGGTCTGTTAGACAGAGAGCTTTCAGCAGAGCATGCGCTGTCCACACATGCCAGTAAGTATAGATTGAAAAAATTCGTCTTCAAGACAATGTTTATATTTAACATTTTTGACGAGACCTCATTTATTGAAAAAAACATAAACAGTTCTTCAAAATATTAAGTTAAGATTTAAAGTCTTATTTTCTGGAGAATCACCACAGTGGTCTCCTGGAAATATTCTAGCATCGAGTGCAAAGATCCCCGGTCATCTTTCAAATCGATATTTGCTGATACTTTAAAACTGGTTTTTGATGTTATCCAATCAGAGCAAATACTTTTTCCTAGTGCACTGACACACATCATTTTGGTCTAGTACGAAGCACGATTATATCCATTTCGTAACCACCTGTTCTCGTTCTAATATGCATGTAACATTTGACACTGTACTTTATTACAATTTAACTAATATTAATGAAAATAAGATATTTAAACGGTGGTCACTGTTACATACATTAAATTAATATAAATTATTATAGCGTTACCAGTGATAATTGGATTTATCTAAATCATCAATCTTTGACTTTAAAATTCTTTTAAACCCTGACTGTCGACAAAGAGGATTACTGCCGTCACAAAAGCTTCTTAATGCTACCTTCACATACACGGAATGTTTCTTACGAATCCTTACGCATGGCACCAATTCGTAAAAGTACACAGATCCTTACGATTTTACCACTTTTAGTAGCGATTTAAGAGTGGTTACGAGTAATTACGAGCCATTTACGGTTTATTACGTGTTATTACGATTTATTTACTGCAAAAATCTACGATTTGTTCCGAGTTACCAAGGATAAATACGAGCAAGTTACGACATTTTACATATTCATAACTATTCTTAAAATAGTGAAAAATGGTTACAAAATATTGCCAAGTTCTTTGTATCTGTGATCAAAGTTTGAAGATGCTAAAAAGACTGGTACAAGACTCACTAGACTGACATTTCATTAGGCTCATCTATACTGTTACCTTATGAAAGTCAGATGTTGTTCTGGAGTTATGTCGCCTTGTCCTTAAATCAATGAAATATGCACAAAAAAATGACAAAATTAGCATTTTTCGGTAAATTAAAAAAGCTGTCGAATTCGGAGGGCTCAATATATCTTGTTAAAATTTGAAACATACTTTGTTAAGATAAGTATCTTTTAATGGTCAACTGCTAATCCATGCTTAACATATAGCTTCAACTCTTTTTTGTGTTTTAATTTAATGAAGTTTAACCTTGAATTAATGAAAACATCAAGTAAAAAACCTAGTTTAACTATTCTTGAGTAACGATATAAGAAGCTGTTACTCTAGTGATTGTGAAATTTGGTAAACCAGTTAAATACCTTTCGAGCGCCTCTATATTTCCGACTTTGACGTCATACACTTGCGCAATATGGAACTATAAGTATTTTCGGTGGGAGATATGATTTTATTTTAACCAATCGTCTCCGAGGTCAGCGGCAACCACATGTTGATTACATTTTGATGTACCATGGGTTCAGACAAATCTTTTTAACTATAGTACCAATTAATTACACGATAATGTCTTCTCACGACACGATACGACAGATGAATAACCGGCTAAACCCACGAAAATTTGATTCTAAGACGTAAAAATAAATTTGTATCCTATATGTTTTCGAGTTGTGTAAAAATAAATTTGTATCCTATATGTTTTCGAGTTGTCGCCCTTATGCCAGTTATTAGTATTTGTTTCAGAAACCTAAAATGCAAAAATGAGGACGGTTGGTACTTGTATGGTTCGGACTGGGGTTGCTGTGGTAACTACGATGGTTGCTGCACGTGGGCTTCAGCTGTCTGCTACTACCACGATGCAATGTGCAAATGTTGTGATTACGGTTGGTTAATTTGTGGACCAGACTGTAAGCAAGATGCTGAGTGTTTGGAATCGTTTGAAGAAAAAACAAATAAAATATTTGACAAAAAAAATGTACCTCAGAGAGCGGAAAAGGATAAATCAGACCCGACAAGGGATAATAAGAAAATGATAAATTCTTATCAGAATAAAGTGAAAAAGAAAGCTAAAATATACACGGAAACTAACAAAATACTGCGGACTGATACAAAGCATAGAAAGAAGAATTTTAAGTCAGGGCATCATTCCTACAAAAACAAAATGGAGGAAAAAATGTTCAATGACGAATTAATAATGGCAGATCAACCTATGGCAGACAATATAGATCCAGGGAGTGGTGATGGCAGTTTTGAGAAAAAAGAATTAGCAGTGGATTATGCAACACCTTGAAAAATTCAGATCCATAAACTACAAAACCTTTAACTGCAAAATATGACGTCAAAAAATCAGCTGTTCAGTAGAAGTAATACAACAGTAATATATATATTGTAAATAAAGTTGTGTGTAAAATTTGTTTTTATTGTATCAGCTGGGTTATACGTTTTTGTATGTGAAAGGCTTTCAATTTGAGCTTAGTACACGAAGGGATGGGCTTTCAATTTGAGCTTAGTACACGAAGGCATGGGCTTTCAATTTGAGCTTAGTACACGAAGGGATGAAAAAGAATCTTTCAAAACAAAATCGCCTTTGTCTAACCGCCTTCCCCATGAATTAATACTACTAAAAGAATGAGACAAATTTTTATTAGCCGGGTTGCCGTTTCAACAACAAATGCAACGTGCGATCTTTATATATCAGAAGTATGAGACCATTGTGCAGTTTAAAACTTTTATCAGTACATACGCAATTGTTTCCGTGTTTTGCTAATTACCCCTAATTAATTAATGCGGATCACGAAAACCGATACCGTTCCGGAAGTATACATCACAAGAAGTTTCCGGTATCGACCGAGGAAAAGTTTGCCTAAAGACAGCTCGACAGAAAACGGTTTAGGATTTCGTTGCGTAAGTGTAAAGAAAAATGCACAAAAGAAAATAAACAATCGTCTTTTTATTCAATCATCTGCACTGGGAATTTAAAAAGCGACCACATGCCCAAAATGAATGAAAATAAAAAGGCAAATATGCTTGCTTCCCCGTCTTATAAAGAAGACTTCACCCAAGGCTCCAGGGATTAAATATCCAAAAAGAGAAGATGCACATCGCGTCTTTATATTTGTAAAAACAAACATTTTGTCGGCAACTGGAAATTTTAAAAACAGAAAGTGACCACATGCCCAACTTGACATGCATGAAAATAAAAAAGGCAAATCTGCTTCCCTGTCTAAACACACTTCACAGGTTACTACCCAAGACAACAGAAGATGCACATCACGTCTTATTTATTATATTTGTAAAAACAAACATTTTGTGGGCAACTGGAAATTTTAAAAACAGAAAGTGACCACATGCCCAACATCACATGCATGAAAATAAAAAAGACAAATCTGCTTCCCCGTCTAAAAACACTTCACAGGTTACTACCCAAGACAACAGAAGATGCACATCACGTCTTATTTATTAAAAAAAAAACTATCGTCTGCAATAATGTGCGTACACTTCGTAACTTCAGTTAGGGCACCATAGCCTAAAATCAATTTTAAAATTCACCATTTTTAAACGAAAAAGTAAAACCATGAAATTTTCTCTTGACTTGCGATATTGACCTAAACGACGTTACGTATATTGCAGATTTGACAATGATATACATGTATTCAGGTATAGTATATCAGCCTGTAGTAGGGGTTAGCCTACAGGTTGAAAAACATACACAGACTAACCCCATTTATCTCGACAAAATTTAGTGGCAGATGAGAATAGTGATCAGATAGATGTGGCCAAGTTCCCAATGGAATTGGCATATTTAGTAAAATCACATGTATAATTTTGCTTCAAACCTATTTTTGTTTGGGTTATAAAATGGTGAATGTTGGGCGGGCAGGGAAAAACAGACATGAACTTCCATAACAGTTTTCTCAGCAACTATCAGTCAGAGGCTCCTGATATTTGGTATGCAGCCTCAGGTGAGTGACCCATACTATATATGCAATTTCAGGTCTGTCGCTCATCAACTTTCTGTTTAAAAAAATTCAGCTTTTTCTGACTTTGACCAATTTTTTTTATTTATCCCACTGGAAATTACATACTTATTGCAGATAGAAACATGAAAAATTTCAAAGGAATTTCTGGCATTTTATCAGTATTTGTTATTAACTTGACTAACACTGGAAATTGCGTTTTCTTTTACTTAGGTAAGGCCAAGGGAAAATGATGGTTGGTTTCCCCTAACCTGCTAGGGTCAGTTTTGTGGTGACAGGTTGTTATTTTTTTGCCACTTAAAAAAAAATAAAATTAAAGCCTAATCTGCCAGGTCCTTTCCTTTCCCTGATTTGAATACCCATACAAAAAAAGTACTCCGGCAAATAAGTTCAATGTGACCTCATACTGTTGCATTTATGGTTTATGGACAGCATCCAGGTGAACTTAAGTAACTGGGAACACTTTTACTTCTTCAATTCATGGCTTTGTGCCTTCCGTCCAAAAGCATATTACGTTCACTGCTTAGTACTTCAGCTATGAATGGTGCATTAATCATATATCATCATAAACCTACTAGTTGTTTAAAAAAGAATATATTTTCAGAATACAAACTTCATTGTCGGATACTTTTCCAAAGTAATCTATGTTTGTGTTTAAAGAATAAAGTACAACGATAGCAAATATTTATTTCCTTAATCTTTAAGAGCCAAGTTAGAACTTGTGTTGGCTTTCCCTGCATTACGCCAGCGACAAAACGTTTTAAATAAAACAAATTTAAAATTAAGTCAAACCGACAAATATAAGACAGGTACTGCATCTCCTCAGAAAATTCAGATATTTTGAAAATCGAAACAGAAAACATCAAAAGTGGATACTGAAGCCAGAGAATGTAATATTACCTTAGTAGAAGAGAAATTACATTAATTTTACACACTTCTATTTGTTTCGATATAAATTGGCAATCTGAAAGAGTAACAATTTCAGTTTTCCGTTAGCTCATTATTACAAATTAAGGATAAACCTGGACAAAACTACACTTACTATAAGTTTCAGCACTACGATGACGCGCAGCTGCGAGGGTTTTTCATGATAATTTAACGGCCTATAAATGAATGATAGAAAATATAAATTATGATTTAATACCGACATGTTTTCCGAAAGTTTAGAAATTAATAACAAATATTGATGCAATGTCAATTAACCTTCGAATACAGTGAAAATGTTCGCAATTTGGGTACTTTGACGTGAGCGTGATAAGATTGTTTTGTAGTTTAAGGTCTGTTCCAAAATTACTATATGTGCGCAGGATAAAAATATTTGTTGGAAAACATCAAAATATAGTGTTTACCATTACATACATGCACCTTAAACCTTTTAACATTATCACCATGAATATAAAGTGAAACTGACAAAAAAGGTGTAATGTAACTATGTAAAATAGAATGGTCGCCACTCAGGGCAATGGTTGTATCTGGGGGCAAGCTATGTTGATGGAATAATGAAAAAAAAAACCGTAATACTTGGACAATACAATAAGCAATACGAAACACGCTTTGTTTGATTGCGTTTATCTTAAAACCAGCATTTAGATCCTTCAGTTTTTGTTTACAGCAAGACCAATCCATTCAACGCGCTTACATACTAGACTTGTTTACTTTGGAGAATAATCACTTGATCTTTGGGTAGAGGTTGGGGAAGGAAGAAATTTGAAGTAAAAAAATCAAGCTCCTTATGATAACGAAAAGAAGCGCATGATTGAACATTATATAGCACCAATTAATAGTAAAGTTTGACATGAACAAAGTTATACACAGAAGCGCGCAAATAACAGTCAGACTTGATCGTGGATACTACGAAAAGGATGTCCATGATGCAAAGATCACAGAAAGTTGACTAGTAACGATAGGTAAACTATTTTTCTCACTCTTTTTTTTAAAGAAAATACCTCTATATAGTTATTGGTGATTTTACAGCCTCCCTTGATTAACTGGTACGACATGGTTGTTTGACAGAACAAAAATTTCGAAAATCGATTTGATTTGTTGTTTAATTCACTTCCAGTGGCAAATATATCATGCTTCTTCAGCACGAGAACCAGTTCAACAATTTATCAAACAATTTAAATAGGGGTTGTAACAGTGGTTTGATTCCGCCAGTGTACTTTATCCGGCGGATGAAAACCCCTAGTGTTTTTTATCCACCAACAAAATATCCCTAGGTTTTTTTCTCCGGATCCACTGTAAAATATCCATCACACATCCTAACATTCTAAAGAGGGTTTTTTGAAGGGGAACTATATAAAAAATGGGGCTTGGTATTTTTGGAGGGTATTTGAATATACTGAAACTTGCATAAATGATTTATGTGATAAATGGACAAAATAATCTAGTGTTTTTTATCCAGGAATGATTACACTAGTCCTTTTGTACCCGGAATGATTACACTAGTGATTTGGAACCATGAATGATTACACTAGTGATTTGTAACCAGGAATGATTACACTAGTGCTTTAAATCCAGACAATGATGAAGTGTTTAAGTACTCATTTTAAATTAGTGAGGGGGCGAGTTTTTTTTAGAAAAAATATCCTGACCCTGATTTTGGTTAAAAAAAATATTTCTGGTCTGCACTTGTATTGAAAAAAATAATCTGTCTCACATTTGACAATTTAAAAAAAAAAAAAAAATTCTACACTGAACGTATAGGGAACATAAGAAAGACTGGTATTCTCTCCACCGCAACATCTCCTGATTTAATTGTTATAACTTTATCAGGTGAAATCAAAAATAAGGTATTTCAAATATATTGAACAATGGAATATTCATAAATAGGGAATGCATATCAAAATTTAAATATTTTAACACTTAGATAATCAAAGCTTCTTAATATTTTAGTCTGTTTTAAGCCAAATCAAACTTGTAAATAACATCTTATTAAGAAAAATGAATCCGAACCTATTAAATGGAGATAATGCTAATCCACACAAATCACATTTATAAAATACACAGCGACATGTAAATAACCACCCATAGTTCAAAATGCGACAGGAATATACTAGGTAATTTCATCCTATTTACAATAAAGTATCTATGATTTAAAACAATAAATATACTATTCAGTAGTGTGTTCAATTTAAATTCTAATATGTTTCCCATGTGAATTTAAAGAAAAGATATTAAAAAATAAAATAAATTACAAATTTTAATAATATACTGAACGCATTTTAAAATAAAAAAGGTTTACAGATAGATAACTAATGCTCATTTATATTTTTATTTGTATTAAAGGTTTCAACTTATTTTAAACATCTTATTCAGAAAAAATTTTATCAAGACCGAATAAAGGGAGACTATTCAAATCAGCTAAAATCACAATACATGTATTGTTTGTAACTAACAAAAGAGAGTCCTTACTCAGTCAAATATACACTAGAGAGTTTTATCCTATGTACAAAAAGTACCAAAATATTAAATTCATTAAAATATATACACTGAACGTATAGGGAACATACGTTTTGAAAAGCAAATGAGACCAATTCTGATAAACTACATGCTCGAAAGCATTTAATACACTATGACTCATTGTCGGAGCTCTAGGCTCATTCGCTGACTCAAAATGTTGATCACATTAATTTAAGGATGATCGCTGGTCTAATACGAAATAAATAGATTTTGAAATAGGTGTTTTAGTTTGAGAGAACATATGAATAATAAACAAATAAGCAAGAAAGAAATATATGTTCTGTGTTCATTTTAAAGCTATAAGGCCTTGAAAATTTGCAGGAAATGGGTTTTCTCTGGATTTGTCCTTGCCGTTGCATTGGCAACTTCAGTCTCTCAAAAATGTATGAAAAAATAAAAAGGATTTCGTAAGATTTTGTCAATTACCATTTTACGGTATATATGATTGAATTATAAAAGAAAAGGTAGGGGTTCATGGGGAAAATACTTCATGTTTAATAAATGGATAAAACCCGAGGATTCCGAAAATCTGACAAAAAGACCAAAACATGACCAGCGAGCATATGAATAATAAACAAATAAGCATGTTTAAATTCATGTTTAATAAATGGATAAAACCCGAGGATTCCGAAAATCTGACAAAAAGACCAAAACATGACCAGCGAGCATCCTTAACATAAAGCAAAAATTCAAACGAACACCACACGTACAAGAATAATTTTTGAAAGTTCAATAATAGACCACCAAACAATCAATTCCATGTCCATTTATCTCTCCAACTCGTAACAATTACTTCTTGGCATTTTTTTTTCAATATTCAGGGTAATTTGAAAATTAGGAGAATGTGATTAGATACAATATTTCACGTTTACTTTGTGTGTATTCCTCCATTCAGATGCATGCAATTATGGTTGAAAAATCTGTTCCAATCTAATATTGGCGATGAAAGAGATTGAAGATGAATTCAGAGCGTATTTACGGCTATACCCGTATTTGATTAACTAGAATTCAAACATCACAGGAAGGCCATAATATTAAAGCTAATCATCACAATATTGGATTTTGAAGAAATGAAATAAAATAATGAAAATATTTACCATTATCAATTTTTATGCATTCTAGAGATACATGTAAGTACTCGTTATTTTTTAATTACATGTGTCTACTAGAACTTTAAAGTACATTGAAAATCCTGTATTAGATTGGCTGATAGAAACTACTGTTTAATAAATGACTAGAAAAGCAATCAATAAATGAAAATATAAAGCGGTACATGTAGGTTTTGATACCTATATAACCTGTTTAACAACACTACTTTTTTGCGTATATGCGAAATTAAGACTTCCGGTTGCCTTTGTTTATACTATGTATACCTTTTGTCTTTTTTGTGAGGGTAGATGTTTCTTTGTTGATTGGTGTGTAATTATTGGTCCTTCTATTGAATGATAGAATAGAGCCATAAAAAGTGAGCCAAAATTTAAAAAACAAACACAAGACAACATAGGCTAGAGGTTTCCTGACTTGGGACATTCGCAAAAATACATGTTTTCTTTTATGTAAAGGTTTAATATTTTTATTCATTGATTGCTATATGTTGTTTTCTTTCTTGTATACCTAGGCAAACACAATAATTAGAAGATATCATTGCAATACATTTTACTTTCTTGTGCAGTCTGATGGACTGTTGTCTCATTTGCGAATACCCCATATCCTTATATTTTTTACCCTGACTGATATCCACTGATATACTGATTGAGGTACTTTGAACTAGCCCACAAAATGATGTGCGGAGATTTATCAAATTTTTATAGGAGCAGTTGTATTTACAAGGCCAATGATTGCTTTTTGGATACCTCAGCTTTTCAATAATACCACCAATTTGTTCTGTAGAAAAAATCAAACCAAATTATTTAGTTTACGGAAATCTCCTTATTGTATATTACCTTAGTTTATTATATCTATGCGAAGTTACATTTAAATCCATTCAACCTTTAATCAGTAGTTGCTCAAACATGGCTAATAGATACATAGACAGGCAAACAGGTAGACAGTCTATGTTTATGAAAGTATAAAAAAAACTATAATTTGGCAGATAATTTGTATTAAATGCTAGTATGTGCAATAAAAAAGAAAATTTTCTGTTAAGTCGGGTTGTCCTTTCTTATTCGGTCGATGACGGTTACATATCAGGGTATTACTTCTTCAAAACTTTCTGTAGTCTCCTCATTTTCAAGAAAGCACGTAGTCGATTTATTTTACTGATCATACGCTTTTTTGAATATAATTCTTCTGCTTTATCTTCAAATTTTCCAATGAATTCCAGACATTCCTGGTCTTTATCACAATGGTCTTCAGCAAGTGGTCTTGCGCATTCAAACGCTTCCTCGACTCCGATACTTAACTTATCGCCGCATTCTTCGTGAATATCTTCACCCAATTCTCCTGCACTATCAAAATCCGCAACCAAATCTTTGCATTCCTGGCTATCCACACTCCAATCTGCCAAGTCACAGAATTCAACTGCTCTATCTACTAAGCATTTCCTTTCCTCACCTCGTTTGTTCAGACAGTCAGACAGAACATTCTTCACCATACCAGCTACTTCATCCCCAAATTCATCTCTAGCTAGCTCTGTACCTATATTGATCAAGGCATCACGTACACCTTGGTCAATTCCTTTATCGGAATCTTCGTTTCCAAACAGTTCTCTAGCTTTTGCTTCAAATTTACCCATATAATGGCGGCATCCCTGTGGATCCCTGTGGTCTTTGCAATGGGATTCAGCGATTGGTCCGGCGCAATCAAAAGCTTCGTCAAGACCCTTTCTAAGCTCATCTAAACACATATTGTGGATATCCTCACCTAATTCCCCGGCCCCATCAAAATCAGACACTAAATCTTTACACTTTTGGCTATCTTCAGACCACTGAGCAAGCTTACAGAACTCCTTGGCCCTTTTAACAAGACATGGTCTTTCTTGGCCAACCTTATTTAAACAGTCTGTTAACACATCTTCAACGATATCAGCAACATCATTTCCGAATTCGTCTCTTGCTAGCTCTGTTGAAATTTTAATAAGACCATCTCTAAGTTTTTTATCTGACCCGGCCTGTTGATCATCGCGTTTCAATGAGTAACCCTCAATATACGCAAAACTTACGACAACCAACAACAGTGCTGTGACTCGCATCTGTAATTAAAGAGAAATCAAAGTCAGACTTTTTTGCGGCTGCTTATTATTTTCAGCGGTTGTTGTATTTTCATATTAAATACTGAGGAAAATGAAAAAAAAAAAAACATTCATGGTAAATTTCATCAAACTATACAATCGTCAACATTCTGTGACTGTCAACTCAATATTTACCACTTAAAACTTAAACCGGAAAAGTAAAAAGATTGAAATGCTCGCTGCTAACTGACAGCTGGTTAGACATTTATATCATATTTCCATGTGGCTAAAAAACGCTGTGAAATTTAATTGTGATATTGATGTTACTGGAAAAGGGGTGCATTTTTTATATCCTAGGTATTCGAAGATATATCAACCGGCAAGGTGTTCTTACGTATGTCAATACACTCATTAACTTCCTTTCAAATGTATTGAAAAGCAAAAGAAAAAAAATGCCAAAAAAAAAAGAAAAGTGACCCCCCCCCCCCGAAAAAAAAACAAAACAAAAACAAAAACAAAAACAAAACAAAACAAAAAAAGTCAAAAAAAGAAAATAAAAAATGAAAAAAAGATCCTTGTCCAAAACGACAAAAAAAAAGGACGCTGTGTAAAAATCAAGAATTCCACATAATATTTTGATCAAAAGAGGATTACTCTTTATTTTGAAATTCACTGCTGAAATTAAAATTTTCTCCTGACAATAGAATTAACCTCCTTGCTTAGATTGTACTTAAGCAGAAAAATGTCTTAAATATTTCAATCGTGATAAAGAAAAAGACCGTTATTATTTCGCTCCCTCGTTGCTTGGAACTCTCTATCCAGAAACTTTACCGAAATATGGCAATGAAAAAACACATGCGTTTTTCATTTGAAAAGAGGAGCATATTCTACGAGAGATACTTTTTAATTTCCAAAAAATCAAAAGATCTCAAATTATCTATATTATATATATATCAGATTAATTGTCGCTGTTAAAAATTTGGAATTTATAAATTAAAGTCGATTTATTTATTTATTTATTATTTTATTATGCGAATATATAAAACAATTCTTGCTCCACTTACCTTTGTACACGGGATACCGCAGTCCAACGGAAGAATAAAAGTGTGGATGGTATATTTTACTATCTGTCCCCCTTTTATATCCAGTGATACCGAGTGATTTAGTGACCTGGCCAATACCATTCAAAAGATTAAAAAAAAACCAGTTCCTGACCTTATTAACATAACAATTGGTTGTTTGATCTATTTCGTTTAAAAATGACATTGGTCTTTCATAGGTTAATCTCACATAGAGTAGTTAAAAGTGAAAAAAAAACGCTTCGTTTGTTAGCTAGTGCTATTACCACAAGTCTGCAATCCGATTTTTTCTTAAATAATTTAGGAAATTGGTAGAACTTTATGAATCCGATTCTTCACGATGCAGACATAAATGAAATTAAATATTTTAAAAATCAGGACCCAAACCCTAACCATATCTATATCTATATCTATCCCTAACTCTAATCCTAACCATATCTATATTTAAAATATTGTATACACATTTTTATTTTTTTTAATGTATATAGGAAAATATTACATAATAAATTTGTAAGTTTTGAGCATATATTTTAATTTATATATATATATTTGTTTGTTTGGCTATTTCGCGGCGACCAGTTTTTATTGGTGGAGGAACCCGTAGAGATTTCACCCACCTTCGGTAGGAAAATTGGCAATCCTTGTCAATTAAGATTGAAACTCACAACCTCAGCGTTGACAGGCTAGTGATTATTAGTAGTCATGACGAACTTCCTAGACCACTCGACCACCGAGGCACACGAATATATATATTTAAGTTTTGAACATAAATTTTTTTTAATCAATATTTATTTTTGAATATTGAAACGTTTGACGTGTCATATCAGAAAGCATTCTCTTTGCATTTAAGAAAACAGTTCTTGACCATATTACCATAAAAATAGATTTGGTGTTTAAAAAGGACATTGGTCTTTCATAAATCATGCCCACGTACATGAAATAATGATAGTAAAACAATATTACGTCTGTTTCCTTCGTATGAATTTTTGTCAAAAGTCTGGAAGGATTTCGTGTCTGAAACTAACACATTAAACCAAATTTTCTTTTATTACACTGGTAAAATCGTAGATGCAAGTCAATTGTTTTTCTTACGAAATTGATACCAAATGTTGTATTAATCAAACTCTTCAAGATACAGACATAAATGAAATAAAATATTTCAAAATCATAAAAAATTCTGATTTCTTGAGACAAAATCAGTGCATACACGTAATAAAAAGGAACAAAAACAATTTTTTTTTCATCTTTCAGTCACAGAGGGACCATCAACATGAGAAAAAAATCAAACTCACTGCACTGTAAACATGTTTTTGTTTCTTTTGGCTAATTGTGTGTATGTTTTTTTATTTTTCTTTTTTAAATAATTTTTGGCAATTTAAAAAAACGCGAATCTCGGCATATACAAATATGACACCTCTTTTTATTTCTTCATATCTTTTAAATTAATCAATGGCAAAAATTATAATTGTAAAAGTCCAAGATTGATACAAAATCAAATTTGAAACTATAGGGCGTATGAAACTCATTGTTCATGCGTTAGTTAATACTGTATTTAGAATGAAGACATTTCGAAAGAACAGTTATTCAAGCATATTTTAGACCATTACATGCATATATATATTTATAGTGCATTCAGCTCTTACAGACCAAAAAGAACTTATCATGATTAAGATTTCCTTGTCAGGCATGTTTTTATCATACTACCCTGACTCTCTGTTGTGTTCATGTTTCTGTTTTGTACTCTTTTATGTTATTTTTTTTGGCTGTAGTTCTGTCAGTTAGATTAAGGGCCTCGGTGGCCGAGTGGTCTAGGTAGTTCGTCATTACTACTAAAGATCACTAGCGTGTCAACGCTGAGGTTGTGAGTTCGAATCTCACCGGTGGTGGGATGTGTTCGACATCAATCTTAATTGACAAGGATTGCCAATTTTCCTATCGAAGGTCGGTGGTTTTCTCCGGGTACTCCGGCTTCCTTCACCAATAAAAACTGGCCACCGCGAAATAGGCGAAATAGCCAAATGTGCTGAAAACGGCGTAAAACCCCAACTAAGGAAATAAAGAAAGTCAGTTGGATTGCTTTGATTGATTGGTATGCCATTGTTGACCTTTCCTGTCATCCAGTATGTTGTTCATTCATTCTTTTGCTAATTATTCTTGGATTTCCGAAGGTTTGGTCACCAGGGTGCCTGATGAAAGATAATCCAGAAACGAGCTTTGTATTGTAGTAACTAAATTTGTTCTTTTTTCTTATAATTACAAAATAATACTGCAAAATAAGTGATGGTGATGATTTATTTCTTGTAAGTCAAGAACCTCAAACCAATGAGAAAAACAATTGAAAGGACGTGAACTTGGATCCTGAATTTTTTCTTGGCATACTTCCGTTGTCTCGTTCAACCATAATATTTTTTTCCAAAATAAATTCCTCATTATAGGCGATACTTTACAGATTCCTGCAATTTTTTCACAAATTTCTAGCATTCCTTTTTTTCAATCTTCCCCCTTTCACCCCTCCTCAGCCATAAAAATTAAATGGCTACTTCCAGACGAGATTTGGATTGCGTTAACCTTGGTTTATTTACCTAATAATACGGAAAATGATATAGTTGATGAAATCTTGACACAAAATCTCTTCCCGCGCTTGATAAGAGTGCCAGATTTGCGACATGCGACTCAGTGAGCATGCACATGCTGAAACTACGTATTTAGCTATCATGTGCGAATCGCTACTCGGGATGCTTCCGGGGTTTAGGTAACCGGTTGAAAACTCGACACAGCAATTTACATTCGGCGAATGCAGCGTATCTGTAGATTAAGTAGTAACGGAGCGGAAATGAATCACAGTCCGGAGTTTGATTTCTTTTGTCAGCAGATCGGATTTTTTATACGGAGCAGCTCACCCTTATACGAAGCACTTAATTTCATTCACGTTTATTGTTGTTCGATGTTATTATAAGTGTTTTTTTCTGTTTTGTAATTGAACCTTTTCAGTTTTGTTTCGGGGTTAGGTGTCGTTGAGTTGATTGATTTTGGTCTGGACAGCTGACCTTAGATAAAGTTCCAGGTCAAATGGAGCTGGAGTATGGAGTATGACTGGCTCGTTTGTTTATTGACCTCCTCGAGACAAAGCACAAAAGCATTTTTGACGAAATGAGGAAAGCTGATCCTAAAAAAACGACCAAGCTATTTAAGTAACACTTGAATGAGCGGTAGAAATTTAGGACAAGAAACAAATATTTGCATAAACAAAATAATCCTGCATACCACAAAAATTAACAATATCGGATTGTACACAAACGGAATGATACGAAAATTGAGAGAAAAGAAAAAATCAAGTCTCGAGTACGATGAACATTTTTTTTTCCTATGTAAGATGTTTCCCTGCGCCCTTTCTTTCAAATTGAATTCATGAAAGATGCAATTACATTGCAATATCTATTTTAAGACAAATACTGTGAATGAAAGGAACCGTAAAAGTTTTGTATGACCTCTACAAAAGGTCCGTAGAATGTTTTAGAGCGTTTCGTATTGAAACCATTTTTGTTGTAAACTCATCGAATTTTGGTTTATAGTACAAACAGTTCTAGTTTTTGATCCAACTTTATATTGTCGACAATGGTTTAATAATTAAACACAAGTCTTCAAAAGAGAATTATGACAACGGTTAAAAAGCACGACGAAAACATATCAATGGGTATTTAGTATCTGACACGTTTTTTGTTATATTCTGAATAGAAATTAAACACAGTGTAATTAAAGTATTTTAATACGAAGAAAGATATGGAAAGCTGAACAAAGAAAGTTGAGCGTATGTATATAAATGGTATTTAACGCAGAATAATAAAGAAATTTCTGTTAATTATTTAAGTTTAAAACCCTACTTCGTTTCTGAAAATAGAATTTCTTCATATCTTGTTAGAAACAGATTAGGTTTGTTAAGTTTTCTTTAATGCACTAGATTGAAAAGAAAGAACGCGAAATCGATTAAAAAAAAAAAAAAAAAAAATGGCAAAAATGCCATGACAAAATTATAAGCGGTATATATTTTTTTTCCCTGAAAATCTGCCTCCAAAATTTGGAGACGCAAATGCCAGTCTTCATTTTCAACTTTTTCGCGTCTACGGGTATGTTTTTGTCGGTGCTTTTCTAGGTCATTTGGATAAGTTATTGGCACTCTGCAATTCCAAGAAGATAGTCTAGTTATTAAAAATATTTCCGAAGTCAGAAAAGGTCATTTTTGGGAGACTTCACGCTACTTAAAAATTAAATACAGGCTACTATCCTAAAATATTTGTTAACAAAGAACAAATGTGTGCTATACATTATCAAATGTATCAAATTATTTTCCATGGAAATTAAATTCTAGATTGACATTCATTGGGGGTGACACGGGGGGGGGGGGGTATGATTTTCTAAATTCCCCCAAAAAAATCCATTCTCTCCCAATTCCCTTAACTGTTTGCCACTTTTTGCAAATAGCTTAATTTGTTTGATCAATTCTCGCCAACCCCCCCCCCCCCCCCGGGAAAAAAACATCACTCTTTTCAATCAATTTCCAAAATCATGTGACCCCCCCCCCCCCCCCACACACACACTTCATTATTGTAATTCAGATGTAATACTAAACCTTTAATAATTCCGATAATTTAAGTGTTTGACCATGACAATATTAGTGTCAAAAACTAGGGACAACGAACAGCAATATGAACAATGATCGCCAATCTTCTACTTGCTAAAAATATACAAATTTATGCACAAACACGTGAGCACAAACACGTGATTTACAATCTGCCTGTGTCGTAAATTGATTTCGTTAAAGAAAACAAATCACACCCACATATATACATATACATATATATTTTTTAAAAATGCTCAAAATAAAAAAATGCTAAAATTTAAAAAAAAAAAAAAAGATATGGTTTTTTTTTAACTGCAATGTTAAAGTGGTTATAAGTAGACAAAAATAGATTTGATAGGAAAAAATAATTTTGTTTTTTTTTTTTTTATAATTTCACACATGGAATAGATTCGCTGAAACGATGTTCCGATTTTACTCTTAAAACTTGAAAAAAATTTCCTTGGTCAAATTGTCAATAGAACACCGCCTATAAATCAAAGCAAGAACATTTTTGTACCATGTGTACCATCTTTATTGCGAATTTGAAAATTTTATCAGTTAATTGTCATTGTTTTGCCAAGGAAATTATCAATCGTAAAAAAAATCAGAGCTTTTCAGAGGTAAACCGATGAATAATGCCATGTTTACTAACGCAAGATTTTTTGTCGATGGTGGATATTGTATTGAATTTGAATACAGTCATCTTTTAACTACTTCAAAAGTCCGGATTTGAGAAAAATAACAATAATTAAGCAAATCGAGCTCAACGAGACAACCATTTGATTTTTAAATGTAGGAGCAAGGGAAAAAATAAATGCTTCTATAATATGGTATAAGAAGGCAAGGTTGATTACGCTGGCGAACAGAAAAGGGCAGGCTCATGGATGCCAGGAAACTGCATTGCTTCTCTTTTCTCCATAAAAAAATGATTGCTCCCTTAACAATCATCGTTCAATAAGCTTGTATAACAATTTAAAGAACATTATCTAACTTTCTTAGTTCTACATGTCCTATTTTATGCACTTTAGAGAGGATCCGAATAAAGAGAACTGCTGACAAGGTTTTTGACATTAGGGCTGATCTTCTTACGAGTAAACAGTTAATTGTTAGGGATGATTGTCAACAATTATACATGAATTAATAGGGTCAATATTTAAAGACTGTTTCATTTAAAGCTATTTTCTGTTTGCTTTCACAAGTATCACGTTTTCTATAGAACTGAAATTTAAGCAGTAGATTTTAATCTTTAGAAGTAGGTTAACATACTGTATCTCTTCTTTTCTATTTAATACCTTTAAAAACATAACGGACAAATATTTGTAAAGGTTTATTTTTAGTTTAAATATTTGGAAATTGTGGTAATTTTGTACATAACCCTTTTCAATACTCATAATAATGGGGTATTGCTGACGATTATTTTGGTACAGTATGTGAAAATGGTTCTCATTGTTCAATAAATTTTTATAATTGTCCGAAAATTTTAGATAAGAGCATTTGTTCAACAAGTAATAGCTTCTCTAAAAAGCTAGCAGTCTCTTAGCTTTTTATTAAAAAGGAGTATTATTTTGTATGCATTATTAAATGTTCGTAATGTCATCACATTAAATTTTCCCTTATTATATGTTACAGTATTATTACTACCTTTCAATAGATATATTACTACATAGTTTTTTTTAAAGTATGTGTTTTGATGGCTTTTTTGGTCTGCCTTTTTTTTTACTTAAGGATATTCAGAGATTTTAATTTTTCATACTTGATTTTTTTTTAAATTGCCATACAGATATATGCAATAGCCTTTATCTTTAAAGTTAACTTCCGAAACGTAAGGGGTGACATTTGACGATATCTATGACCATATTTATGTTGTGAAATGTATGATTGTGGTAAAATTTGTAAAATTTAACAAACATACATGTAAATACAATAAGGCTATTAATAAAAAGTACAAAGACTAACCAATTACCACGACCTGACTTGGGACAGGCACAGGAGACATGTGTTGGTTACTTGAAGGTATTTAGTACATTAGGAAAATTCTAAGTGATATTTGTATTTCTAATTGTCTTAAATCATGAAGTATAAGTTGTTTCTGACTTTTGTTTAAATAAACTGATAGAGTGGTCGGAAACGACAGCTAATCAATCCCCTGGCCCGTTAGCTTGTAATAGGAAAATACACATAATGTAATATTTAGAATCTTAGCAGTGGACATTATTGCAAAACATATCCAGAATAATAAATAAATGAATTGTTAATATGAATTCAGTCAATGTGTCTATAAATAGACCGCTATTTGTCTATTAATAGAATGCAGATGTACATACGAGTGTGAAACACGCTTTTTAAAGCAACAAACTAAAAGCGCCAAATGAAGTTCCGTGTTTTATTAGACACCCAGCGATAAGTTTAAATCTTTACTACGGTAAACTGAACAAATATTGTATGTTTTACAGCCCGTGACGATTTTCCCTAGTTTAGGTGATGCTATCTTATAATCATTTACGGAGTTGCATCATTCCAGTTGACTGACCAATCAGATGCCGTTTATCATGCATGCATCCATCTAATGATGTTGGGTCGGCCAATCTGGAGACTTATTCTGGTCCTTTTTAACGACTGTTTTCCTCTGTTTAGCTTTTCATTACTTATCCCATCTCACATGCGAGACGGTAATAAGGTTTCTGAATGCCACATTAGTAATCTTGTGCTAAAGAATACAACTGTCAAGCTTATTTATTTATCATGCAGAAAGCAATTTAAACAGAGAGCTACGTTTGTTTGTAAAATAAGGCCATTTACTAAATTCTTCCCAGGTTATGTCTTGAATTTAAAGTCTGGATTATCCCCCACCAAATGACGAAACCATAGAAAAGATAAAAGATCATGTTAACATTGTAAGCATTAAAATTGAGGGGATTTAAACAAGTCAGTTAAAAAAAAGCTAGGTCTACTTACAAAATGACTTAGAATGAGAGAGCTACAAACCTATTTTAACAAAAGTTCAATTAAAATTTATCCTCGGAAAATTTCAACAGCTGCATCTAAACATCATACATAAAAAAAAAAAAAAAAAAAAAAAAAAAAACACTTTTTTTTAACATTTTGTCCTGAAATTATTTTTTTGTTCTGATTTTAAAGAAATTTATATTGCGTTTTAAAATCCACAAATTAAATTTTGATCACTGAGAAGCTGGATTTCTCTTTACTAATAGCTTGCGATTAAACCATTCAGCTGATTTTTAAAGAGTTAACTCCCTTAGGTGTTCTGTACCCTTAAGTTTTCTCAAATTCGACATTTTTGTAACAGTAAATTTAAATCGTGGGAAACGGTACATAAAACTGACTGACAGGGTGAAAAACAAATGTTCTGTTTTAATGTATGATTTATTGTCAAAGGGACATAATCATGTCTGATTATCTCCCTTCTGCATAACGATAATGTTTAATTTTCATATTAATTCTGTTTTATTTCAGAATTTCAAGAATGTGGTTCGATATAATATTATTTCGTTAGTCATGTTAGTACTGTCGTAAAATTATGGCTAATCGCATACGAGTATGGCTGAACTAATTTTCAATCTTTTGCACAGTCAATTTGTGTTCGGAACATATTTTGCTACTATAAGTATGTATATCTAAACAGGATAATACACACACTTCACATCCTAACTATTTCATAGAATTTTGAAATTAATCGGCAAAAATGTATTGTAAAATTATAACAATAATCATTTTTTATAAATTAGAGTACCGGAATAAGAATAAGAAAGCTTTTTTGAATTCGGTTCATTCACAAACAAATAACATAACCTCTGATAATGTTTTCACAGAATAAAGTGAACCGCCTCGGTGTTCTCGTGGTAGCGTTGTCGTCTCGAGTGCGGAAGGTCGCGGGTTCGATCCTCGGCCGGGTCAAACCAAAGACATTAAAATTTGTATTTGCTCCTTCTCCGCCAGGCAAGCGGCAGCTAGGAGAAAGAGAAAATGGCTGTGTGGGAATGGGGTGAAATGCCTTCCTGCAGATGTTTTGGTCTTTTTGTCAGATTTTTGGAATCATCGGGTATTATCCATTTATTAAACATGAAATTTTTTTGCCCATGAACCCACACTTTTTCTTTTATAATTCAATCATATATACCTTAAAATGGTATTTGACAAAATTTTATGAAATCCTTTTTATTTTTTCATACATTTTTGAGAGACTGAAGTTGTCAATGCAAAGACAATGAAAAATCCAGAGAAAACCCATTTCATGCAAATTTTCAAGGCCTTATAGCTCTAAAATGAGCACATGAACCTATATTTTTTTCTTGCTTATTTGTTTTCTATTCATATGTTCTCCCAAACTAAAACACCTATTTCAAATCCTATTTATTTCCTATTAGACCAGCGATCATCCTTGACTGCTTTTATAATGTTACAGTAGTATGTATGCGGTTTTCAGTTAGCATTTGAGGAGGAGCGAGGAGGAGCCGGAAGTGACGTCAACCGGAAATGACGTCACCGGAAGTGACGTGACCGGAACCGGAGTTCAGGTGACCGGAACCGGAAGTGGTTTTGCGCGCATGCGCAACCGGAAGTGACGTGTTTTCCCGCCCTTTGTTGCCGGAAGTGACGCAAGTCACGTGGTAGGACCCGGATGTGCCGTCTGCGCATGTTCAGGAACCGGAAGTGGTTTTGCGCGCATGCGCAACCGGAAGTAGGGTGTTTTTTCCGCCATTTGTTGACGGAAGTGACGTAAGTCACGTGGTAGGACCCGGATGTGTGGTCTGCGCATGTTCAGGAACCGGAAGTACCGGAAGTAATTTGCGCGGATGCGCAACCGGAAGTAGGGAATTTTCGCGCCATTTCTTTACGGAAGTGACGTAAGTCACGTGCCAGGACCCGGATGTGTCGTCTGCGCATGTGTAGGAACCGGAAGTGGTTTTTGCGCGCATGCGCAACCGGAAGTAATGGATTTTGGCGCCATTTTCTCATATTTTGTTTACGGAAGTGACGCCAGTCACGGACACGGAAGTGCCATGCTTGACCAGATTGAATTATCTCCCTTTTCCCGCACTTCTCGGTCGTCTCTGGATCTTTCATCGGTCTGATACCCTCACTGATATGTCGAAGTCCGAGAGTATACGTTTGGATTATCTCCCCATATCCCGCTCTTTTCAGTATTTTCTGTGAGGACCAACGGTAGGATTGGATTATGTCCCCTTACCTCCAAGTAATGCTGTCACCAATGGATGGGTGTCCTTAGCAACGGCGGTCCATTTCATTGCATTCACTTCTCTTCTCTTGCTCCATCCCGCTCTTTGCTACTCCTTGCTGCTCATCGCTACTCAGGCTTGGTCATCGCTGCTCTTCTCTTGTTCTTTGCTGCTCAACGCTGCTCTGTACTGTACTCAGACCTGAAAGTACCCTAAAGACAATTGTTTACCCTAACACTAGTACCACTTCAAATTCATAAGGGATTGAGCCAGATTGAATTATCTCCCTTTTCCCGCTCTTCTCGGTCGTCTCTGGATCTTTGATTGAATTATCTCCCCTTATCCCGCTCTTTTCATCTGTGAGTGATGTTTTCTGTGAGGACTAGGATTGGATTATGTCCCCTTACCTCAAGTTGATGCTTGTCACCGCTCAATGGAGGGGTGTCCTTAGCAACGGCGGTCTATTTCATTGCTCTATGCTTCGCTTCTCTTCGCTTGCTCTTCGCTGCTCCATGCTGCTCATCACTAATAATGACTATATTCACCTGCTGATTTAAGATTCTTGGGGTTACTTGTCGGTGTTTTCGCTGCTGCTTCCGCTCCTGCTGCTTGTTGGTGTTCGTCATTGCTGCTCTTATCTTGTTCATCGCTGTTTTTCTCGTGCTCTTTGCTGCTCATCGCTGTTTTTCTCTTGTTCTTTGTTGCTCATCACTGTTTTTCTCTTGCTCTTTACTGTTCATCACTGTTTTTCTCTTGTTCTTTACGGCTCATCACTGTTTTTCTCTTGCTCGTTACTACTTATCGCTGTTTTTCTCTTGGTTTTTGTAGCTCGTCGCTGTTTTTCTCTTGGTTTTTGTAGCTCGTCGCCGTTTTTCTCGAGCTCTTTGCTGCTCGTCGCTGTTTTTCTCTTGTTCTTTGTTGCTCATCACTGTTTTTCTCTTGCTCTTTACTGCTCATCACTGTTTTTCTCTTGTTCTTTACTGGTCGACACTGTTTTTCTCGTGCTGTTTACTGCTCATCGCTGGTTTTTCTCTCGCTCTTTGTTGATCATCGCTGTTTTTCTCTTGTTCTTTGCTGCTCATCGCTGTTTTTCTCTTGTTCTTTACTGCTCATCACTGTTTTTCTCTTGTTCTTTACTGCTCATCACTGTTTTTCTCTCGTTCTTTACTGCTCATCGCTGTTTTTCTCTTGCTCTTTACTGCTTATGGCTGTTTTTCTCTCGCTCTTTGTTGATCATCACTGTTTTTCTCGTACTCTTTGCTGCTCATCGCTGTTTTTCTCTTGCTCGTTACTGCTTATCGCTGTTTTTCTCTTGGTTTTTGTAGCTCGTCGCTGTTTTTCTCGTGCTCTTTGCTGCTCGTCTCTGTTTTTCTCTTGTTCTTTGCTGCTCATCGCTGTTTTTCTCTTGTTCTTTGTTGCTCATCACTGTTTTTCTCTTGTTCTTTACTGCTCGTCGCTGTTTTTCTCTCGTTCTTTACTGCTCATCGCTGTTTTTCTCTTGCTCGTTACTGCTTATGGCTGTTTTTCTCTCGCTCTTTGTTGATCATCACTGTTTTTCTCGTACTCTTTGCTGCTCATCGCTGTTTTTTTCTTGTTCTTTGCTGCTCATCCCTGTTTTTCTCTTGTTCTTTACTGCTCATCACTGTTTTTCTCTTGTTCTTTACTGCTCGTCGCTGTTTTTCTCTCGTTCTTTACTGCTCATCGCTGTTTTTCTCTTGCTCTTTACTGCTTATGGCTGTTTTTCTCTCGCTCTTTGTTGATCATCACTGTTTTTCTCGTACTCTTTGCTGCTCATCGCTGTTTTTCTCTTGTTCTTTGTTGCTCATCACTGTTTTTCTCTTGCTCTTTACTGCTCATCACTGTTTTTCTCTTGTTCTTTACGTCTCATCGCTGTTTTTCTCTTGCTCGTTACTGCTTATCGCTGTTTTTCTCTTGGTTTTTGTAGCTCATCGCTGTTTTTCTCGTGCTCTTTGCTGCTCGTCGCTGGTTTTTCTCTTGTTCTTTGTTGCTCATCACTGTTTTTCTCTTGCTCTTTACTGCTCGTCGCTGTTTTTTCTCTTGTTCTTTGTTGCTCATCACTGTTTTTCTCTTGCTCTTTACTGCTCATCGCTGTTTTTCTCTTGGTTTTTGTAGCTCATCGCTGTTTTCCACGTGCTCTTTGCTGCTCATCGCTGTTTTTCTCGTGCTCTTTGCTGCTAATCGCTGTTTTTCTCTTGGTTTTTGTAGCTCGTCGCTATTTTTCTCGTGCTGTTTACTGCTCGTCGCTGTTTTTTCTCTTGTTCTTTGTTGCTCATCACTGTTTTTCTCTTGCTCTTTACTGCTCATCACTGTTTTTCTCTTGTTCTTTACTGCTTATCGCTGTTTTTCTCTTGGTTTTTGTAGCTCATCGCTGTTTGTCTCTTGCTCTTTACTGCTTATCGCTGTTTTTCTCTCGCTCTTTGTTGCTCATCGCTGTTTTTCTCTTGGTTTTTGTTGCTCGTCACTGTTTTTCTCGTGCTGTTTACTGCTCGTCGCTGTTTTTTCTCTTGTTCTTTGTTGCTCATCACTGTTTTTCTCTTGCTCTTTACTGCTCATCACTGTTTTTCTCTTGTTCTTTACTGCTTATCGCTGTTTTTCTCTTGGTTTTTGTAGCTCATCGCTGTTTGTCTCTTGCTCTTTACTGCTTATCGCTGTTTTTCTCTCGCTCTTTGTTGCTCATCGCTGTTTTTCTCTTGGTTTTTGTTGCTCGTCACTGTTTTTCTCGTGCTGTTTACTGCTCGTCGCTGTTTTTTCTCTTGTTCTTTGTTGCTCATCACTGTTTTTCTCTTGCTCTTTACTGCTCATCACTGTTTTTCTCTTGTTCTTTACTGCTTATCGCTGTTTTTCTCTTGGTTTTTGTAGCTCATCGCTGTTTGTCTCTTGCTCTTTACTGCTCATCGCTGTTTTTCTCTTGCTCTATGCTTCTCATCGCTGTTTTTCTCTTGTTCTTTGTTGCTCATCACTGTTTTTCTCTTGCTCTTTACTGCTCATCACTGTTTTTCTCTTGTTCTTTACTGGTCATCGCTGTTTTTCTCTTGCTCTTTACTGCTCATCGCTGTTTTTCTCTTGCTCTATGCTTCTCATCGCTGTTTTTCTCTTGTTCTTTGTTGCTCATCACTGTTTTTCTCTTGTTCTTTACTGCTCATCAATGTTTTTCTCTTGTTCTTTACTGGTCATCGCTGTTTTTCTCTCGTTCTTTACTGCTCATCGCTGTTTTTCTCTTGCTCTTTACTGCTTATGGCTGTTTTTCTCTCGCTCTTTGTTGATCATCACTGTTTTTCTCGTACTCTTTGCTGCTCATCGCTGTTTTTCTCTTGCTCGTTACTGCTTATCGCTGTTTTTCTCTTGGTTTTTGTAGCTCGTCGCTGTTTTTCTCGTGCTCTTTGCTGCTCGTCGCTGTTTTTCTCTTGTTCTTTGCTGCTCATCGCTGTTTTTCTCTTGTTCTTTGTTGCTCATCACTGTTTTTCTCTTGTTCTTTACTGCTCGTCGCTGTTTTTCTCTCGTTCTTTACTGCTCATCGCTGTTTTTCTCTTGCTCGTTACTGCTTATGGCTGTTTTTCTCTCGCTCTTTGTTGATCATCACTGTTTTTCTCGTACTCTTTGCTGCTCATCGCTGTTTTTTTCTTGTTCTTTGCTGCTCATCGCTGTTTTTCTCTTGTTCTTTACTGCTCATCACTGTTTTTCTCTTGTTCTTTACTGCTCGTCGCTGTTTTTCTCTCGTTCTTTACTGCTCATCGCTGTTTTTCTCTTGCTCTTTACTGCTTATGGCTGTTTTTCTCTCGCTCTTTGTTGATCATCACTGTTTTTCTCGTACTCTTTGCTGCTCATCGCTGTTTTTCTCTTGTTCTTTGTTGCTCATCACTGTTTTTTTCTTGCTCTTTACTGCTCATCACTGTTTTTCTCTTGTTCTTTACGTCTCATCGCTGTTTTTCTCTTGCTCGTTACTGCTTATCGCTGTTTTTCTCTTGGTTTTTGTAGCTCATCGCTGTTTTTCTCGTGCTCTTTGCTGCTCGTCGCTGGTTTTTCTTTTGTTCTTTGTTGCTCATCACTGTTTTTCTCTTGCTCTTTACTGCTCGTCGCTGTTTTTTCTCGTGTTCTTTGTTGCTCATCACTGTTTTTCTCTTGCTCTTTACTGCTCATCGCTGTTTTTCTCTTGGTTTTTGTAGCTCATCGCTGTTTTCCACGTGCTCTTTGCTGCTCATCGCTGTTTTTCTCGTGCTCTTTGCTGCTAATCGCTGTTTTTCTCTTGGTTTTTGTAGCTCGTCGCTATTTTTCTCGTGCTGTTTACTGCTCGTCGCTGTTTTTTCTCTTGTTCTTTGTTGCTCATCACTGTTTTTCTCTTGCTCTTTACTGCTCATCACTGTTTTTCTCTTGTTCTTTACTGCTTATCGCTGTTTTTCTCTTGGTTTTTGTAGCTCATCGCTGTTTGTCTCTTGCTCTTTACTGCTTATCGCTGTTTTTCTCTCGCTCTTTGTTGCTCATCGCTGTTTCTCTTGGTTTTTGTTGCTCGTCACTGTTTTTCTCGTGCTGTTTACTGCTCGTCGCTGTTTTTTCTCTTGTTCTTTGTTGCTCATCACTGTTTTTCTCTTGCTCTTTACTGCTCATCACTGTTTTTCTCTTGTTCTTTACTGCTTATCGCTGTTTTTCTCTTGGTTTTTGTAGCTCATCGCTGTTTGTCTCTTGCTCTTTACTGCTCATCGCTGTTTTTCTCTTGCTCTATGCTTCTCATCGCTGTTTTTCTCTTGTTCTTTGTTGCTCATCACTGTTTTTCTCTTGCTCTTTACTGCTCATCACTGTTTTTCTCTTGTTCTTTACTGGTCATCGCTGTTTTTCTCTTGCTCTTTACTGCTCATCTCTGTTTTTCTCTTGCTCTATGCTTCTCATCGCTGTTTTTCTCTTGTTCTTTGTTGCTCATCACTGTTTTTCTCTTGTTCTTTACTGCTCATCAATGTTTTTCTCTTGTTCTTTACTGGTCATCGCTGTTTTTCTCTCGTTCTTTACTGCTCATCGCTGTTTTTCTCTTGCTCTTTACTGCTTATGGCTGTTTTTCTCTCGCTCTTTGTTGATCATCACTGTTTTTCTCGTACTCTTTGCTGCTCATCGCTGTTTTTCTCTTGCTCGTTACTGCTTATCGCTGTTTTTCTCTTGGTTTTTGTAGCTCGTCGCTGTTTTTCTCGTGCTCTTTGCTGCTCGTCTCTGTTTTTCTCTTGTTCTTTGCTGCTCATCGCTGTTTTTCTCTTGTTCTTTGTTGCTCATCACTGTTTTTCTCTTGTTCTTTACTGCTCGTCGCTGTTTTTCTCTCGTTCTTTACTGCTCATCGCTGTTTTTCTCTTGCTCGTTACTGCTTATGGCTGTTTTTCTCTCGCTCTTTGTTGATCATCACTGTTTTTCTCGTACTCTTTGCTGCTCATCGCTGTTTTTTTCTTGTTCTTTGCTGCTCATCGCTGTTTTTCTCTTGTTCTTTACTGCTCATCACTGTTTTTCTCTTGTTCTTTACTGCTCGTCGCTGTTTTTCTCTCGTTCTTTACTGCTCATCGCTGTTTTTCTCTTGCTCTTTACTGCTTATGGCTGTTTTTCTCTCGCTCTTTGTTGATCATCACTGTTTTTCTCGTACTCTTTGCTGCTCATCGCTGTTTTTCTCTTGTTCTTTGTTGCTCATCACTGTTTTTCTCTTGCTCTTTACTGCTCATCACTGTTTTTCTCTTGTTCTTTACGTCTCATCGCTGTTTTTCTCTTGCTCGTTACTGCTTATCGCTGTTTTTCTCTTGGTTTTTGTAGCTCATCGCTGTTTTTCTCGTGCTCTTTGCTGCTCGTCGCTGGTTTTTCTCTTGTTCTTTGTTGCTCATCACTGTTTTTCTCTTGCTCTTTACTGCTCGTCGCTGTTTTTTCTCTTGTTCTTTGTTGCTCATCACTGTTTTTCTCTTGCTCTTTACTGCTCATCGCTGTTTTTCTCTTGGTTTTTGTAGCTCATCGCTGTTTTCCACGTGCTGTTTGCTGCTCATCGCTGTTTTTCTCGTGCTCTTTGCTGCTAATCGCTGTTTTTCTCTTGGTTTTTGTAGCTCGTCGCTATTTTTCTCGTGCTGTTTACTGCTCGTCGCTGTTTTTTCTCTTGTTCTTTGTTGCTCATCACTGTTTTTCTCTTGCTCTTTACTGCTCATCACTGTTTTTCTCTTGTTCTTTACTGCTTATCGCTGTTTTTCTCTTGGTTTTTGTAGCTCATCGCTGTTTGTCTCTTGCTCTTTACTGCTTATCGCTGTTTTTCTCTCGCTCTTTGTTGCTCATCGCTGTTTTTCTCTTGGTTTTTGTTGCTCGTCACTGTTTTTCTCGTGCTGTTTACTGCTCGTCGCTGTTTTTTCTCTTGTTCTTTGTTGCTCATCACTGTTTTTCTCTTGCTCTTTACTGCTCATCACTGTTTTTCTCTTGTTCTTTACTGCTTATCGCTGTTTTTCTCTTGGTTTTTGTAGCTCATCGCTGTTTGTCTCTTGCTCTTTACTGCTCATCGCTGTTTTTCTCTTGCTCTATGCTTCTCATCGCTGTTTTTCTCTTGTTCTTTGTTGCTCATCACTGTTTTTCTCTTGCTCTTTACTGCTCATCACTGTTTTTCTCTTGTTCTTTACTGGTCATCGCTGTTTTTCTCTTGCTCTTTACTGCTCATCGCTGTTTTTCTCTTGCTCTATGCTTCTCATCGCTGTTTTTCTCTTGTTCTTTGTTGCTCATCACTGTTTTTCTCTTGTTCTTTACTGCTCATCAATGTTTTTCTCTTGTTCTTTACTGGTCATCGCTGTTTTTCTCTCGTTCTTTACTGCTCATCGCTGTTTTTCTCTTGCTCTTTACTGCTTATGGCTGTTTTTCTCTCGCTCTTTGTTGATCATCACTGTTTTTCTCGTACTCTTTGCTGCTCATCGCTGTTTTTCTCTTGCTCGTTACTGCTTATCGCTGTTTTTCTCTTGGTTTTTGTAGCTCGTCGCTGTTTTTCTCGTGCTCTTTGCTGCTCGTCTCTGTTTTTCTCTTGTTCTTTGCTGCTCATCGCTGTTTTTCTCTTGTTCTTTGTTGCTCATCACTGTTTTTCTCTTGTTCTTTACTGCTCGTCGCTGTTTTTCTCTCGTTCTTTACTGCTCATCGCTGTTTTTCTCTTGCTCGTTACTGCTTATGGCTGTTTTTCTCTCGCTCTTTGTTGATCATCACTGTTTTTCTCGTACTCTTTGCTGCTCATCGCTGTTTTTTTCTTGTTCTTTGCTGCTCATCGCTGTTTTTCTCTTGTTCTTTACTGCTCATCACTGTTTTTCTCTTGTTCTTTACTGCTCGTCGCTGTTTTTCTCTCGTTCTTTACTGCTCATCGCTGTTTTTCTCTTGCTCTTTACTGCTTATGGCTGTTTTTCTCTCGCTCTTTGTTGATCATCACTGTTTTTGTCGTACTCTTTGCTGCTCATCGCTGTTTTTCTCTTGTTCTTTGTTGCTCATCACTTTTTTTCTCTTGCTCTTTACTGCTCATCACTGTTTTTCTCTTGTTCTTTACGTCTCATCGCTGTTTTTCTCTTGCTCGTTACTGCTTATCGCTGTTTTTCTCTTGGTTTTTGTAGCTCATCGCTGTTTTTCTCGTGCTCTTTGCTGCTCGTCGCTGGTTTTTCTCTTGTTCTTTGTTGCTCATCACTGTTTTTCTCTTGCTCTTTACTGCTCGTCGCTGTTTTTTCTCTTGTTCTTTGTTGCTCATCACTGTTTTTCTCTTGCTCTTTACTGCTCATCGCTGTTTTTCTCTTGGTTTTTGTAGCTCATCGCTGTTTTCCACGTGCTCTTTGCTGCTCATCGCTGTTTTTCTCGTGCTCTTTGCTGCTAATCGCTGTTTTTCTCTTGGTTTTTGTAGCTCGTCGCTATTTTTCTCGTGCTGTTTACTGCTCGTCGCTGTTTTTTCTCTTGTTCTTTGTTGCTCATCACTGTTTTTCTCTTGCTCTTTACTGCTCATCACTGTTTTTCTCTTGTTCTTTACTGCTTATCGCTGTTTTTCTCTTGGTTTTTGTAGCTCATCGCTGTTTGTCTCTTGCTCTTTACTGCTTATCGCTGTTTTTCTCTCGCTCTTTGTTGCTCATCGCTGTTTTTCTCTTGGTTTTTGTTGCTCGTCACTGTTTTTCTCGTGCTGTTTACTGCTCGTCGCTGTTTTTTCTCTTGTTCTTTGTTGCTCATCACTGTTTTTCTCTTGCTCTTTACTGCTCATCACTGTTTTTCTCTTGTTCTTTACTGCTTATCGCTGTTTTTCTCTTGGTTTTTGTAGCTCATCGCTGTTTGTCTCTTGCTCTTTACTGCTCATCGCTGTTTTTCTCTTGCTCTATGCTTCTCATCGCTGTTTTTCTCTTGTTCTTTGTTGCTCATCACTGTTTTTCTCTTGCTCTTTACTGCTCATCACTGTTTTTCTCTTGTTGTTAACTGGTCATCGCTGTTTTTCTCTTGCTCTTTACTGCTCATCGCTGTTTTTCTCTCGCTCTATGCTTCTCATCGCTGTTTTTCTCGTACTCTTTGCTGCTCATCGCTGTTTTTTTCTTGTTCTTTGCTGCTCATCGCTGTTTTTCTCTTGTTCTTTACTGCTCATCACTGTTTTTCTCTTGTTCTTTACTGCTCGTCGCTGTTTTTCTCTCGTTCTTTACTGCTCATCGCTGTTTTTCTCTTGCTCTTTACTGCTTATGGCTGTTTTTCTCTCGCTCTTTGTTGATCATCACTGTTTTTGTCGTACTCTTTGCTGCTCATCGCTGTTTTTCTCTTGTTCTTTGTTGCTCATCACTTTTTTTCTCTTGCTCTTTACTGCTCATCACTGTTTTTCTCTTGTTCTTTACGTCTCATCGCTGTTTTTCTCTTGCTCGTTACTGCTTATCGCTGTTTTTCTCTTGGTTTTTGTAGCTCATCGCTGTTTTTCTCGTGCTCTTTGCTGCTCGTCGCTGGTTTTTCTCTTGTTCTTTGTTGCTCATCACTGTTTTTCTCTTGCTCTTTACTGCTCGTCGCTGTTTTTTCTCTTGTTCTTTGTTGCTCATCACTGTTTTTCTCTTGCTCTTTACTGCTCATCGCTGTTTTTCTCTTGGTTTTTGTAGCTCATCGCTGTTTTCCACGTGCTGTTTGCTGCTCATCGCTGTTTTTCTCGTGCTCTTTGCTGCTAATCGCTGTTTTTCTCTTGGTTTTTGTAGCTCGTCGCTATTTTTCTCGTGCTGTTTACTGCTCGTCGCTGTTTTTTCTCTTGTTCTTTGTTGCTCATCACTGTTTTTCTCTTGCTCTTTACTGCTCATCACTGTTTTTCTCTTGTTCTTTACTGCTTATCGCTGTTTTTCTCTTGGTTTTTGTAGCTCATCGCTGTTTGTCTCTTGCTCTTTACTGCTTATCGCTGTTTTTCTCTCGCTCTTTGTTGCTCATCGCTGTTTTTCTCTTGGTTTTTGTTGCTCGTCACTGTTTTTCTCGTGCTGTTTACTGCTCGTCGCTGTTTTTTCTCTTGTTCTTTGTTGCTCATCACTGTTTTTCTCTTGCTCTTTACTGCTCATCACTGTTTTTCTCTTGTTCTTTACTGCTTATCGCTGTTTTTCTCTTGGTTTTTGTAGCTCATCGCTGTTTGTCTCTTGCTCTTTACTGCTCATCGCTGTTTTTCTCTTGCTCTATGCTTCTCATCGCTGTTTTTCTCTTGTTCTTTGTTGCTCATCACTGTTTTTCTCTTGCTCTTTACTGCTCATCACTGTTTTTCTCTTGTTGTTAACTGGTCATCGCTGTTTTTCTCTTGCTCTTTACTGCTCATCGCTGTTTTTCTCTTGCTCTATGCTTCTCATCGCTGTTTTTCTCTTGTTCTTTGTTGCTCATCACTGTTTTTCTCTTGTTCTTTACTGCTCATCAATGTTTTTCTCTTGTTCTTTACTGGTCATCGCTGTTTTTCTCTCGTTCTTTACTGCTCATCGCTGTTTTTCTCTTGCTCTTTACTGCTTATGGCTGTTTTTCTCTCGCTCTTTGTTGCTCATCACTGTTTTTCTCTTGTCCTTTGTTGTTCATCGCTACTCCTTACCTTACTCGGGTGCTTATTTCGTTTTTTGGGGCTACTTGTCTCTGTTTTCGCTGCTTTTTGCTGTTCGTTATCGCTGCTCTTCTCTTGCTCATCGCTGTTTTTTTCTCTTGCTCATCGCTGATCCTTTCTTGTTCTTTGCTGCTCATCCCTACTCAGGGCCTTACTCGCATGATCATTTCGCTCCTGCTGCTTGTTGCTGTTCGTCATCGCTGCTCTTCTCTTGCTCATCACTGCTCTTCTCTTGCTTATCGCTGCTCTTCTCTTGCTCTTTGCTGTTCATCGCTACTCATGATCTTACTCGCGTGCTCATTTCAGTTTTTGGTGCTATTTGTCACTTTTAATCGCTGCTGCTGCTACTGCTGAAGGAATGTAGTTTACTGCTGATGATCGGAAGGCCACTCGGTACTCATGTTGTCGGTTTGATTGGTAGATCAAGACTGATCGATGTGATTGTATACTGGGATATTTATCGACGACAAGCACAAATGAAACAGTTTCATATTTTATTTTACAAAATCTACATCAGTCAATGTTTTAAGTTCTGGTTCTTTCTCTTCAAACAAAGGTATGATCTTCTTCAGTTCTTTCCATTCGAAGGTGTCCAAGCCGATTCCTCTCTTTGTTGGACGATAGGTCCAGTCTCCCCGGGGTATAAAGTGCTTTCTTATCCAAATAGTGGGGTATGGGGATTTGACGGTGACGAATACATTGTCCCCAATGTGATATCTCCAGTCGACTAGTTCTTTATCCTGTACTCTACCGATCAAATCATCCAGAACATCAGTAGTCTCGCATAAAGCTTTCCATTGTATCAAAGATAAGCTCACTCCGGTCTTGGTGGGCACCGTTTCACTTTCCCAAAATCTGAGATCTACTCTTTTACTGCCATTCCATTCTGTCAGCTCTGCATACGTTCCTCCATCAAGTAGTACTTTCAAAGGAATATCGGAAGCTGTCATGGCGTCTTGGACGATATCGCTCTCGGTCTGGTCTTTGGTTTTCTTTTCTTTACGAGACATATCGACTGACTGATTCCTCTTCTTGCTGGTCTATTTATATATATATCGGAGATGAACTGGATTGGTTCTTATATTATGAAACTTGAAACATGATTGGCTATCTTTCCGACATCGTGATTGGTTAACTTCTCCCGTTCCGATTGGTCGAAAATCTGGCATTTTCATTGGTCAATTCCAACCGTTTCGATAGATCAACACGATGATACATTGTCCAAATATGCGGCGCCCAATCCGGAAACTGTTCACAATAGGTACGAGTAAACACCGACAATACGACCAGTCTTCCTTGGTTCACCACACCGTCTTCGAACATGGCAGAAACGATTCTCTCGTATACTCGTAGGGGGTCCATCGTACGAATGATTTCTCTGACTATCTTCACTTCCTTTTATACATTTATGACATGAGACTACTCTGCATTGACAAACTTGTAACTGTCTACATATATACATGTATATATAGTGTTGCCAGAAGATCCCGATACCGGGGTTTTGTATCTGAGGCACTGGCAGTCCACCCGGACAGAGGAAAATACCGACAATCGTGTTCAGGATGAACGAGATTACATCCGCCACCTTTCCTGATATGGTTCGCCACACATTCAACCTACAAAATACGACCTTCAAGATCAACGTGTCGTTTGGATTTATACTGAGAAACGCAGAGACCGGACAACTAAGATACTTCCATTCCAGGACGGGGACGAATGTTCTCTGTCTCGATGATGTTAGATGGACATCAAAGATGGCTGCACCCATTCTCTTGCTTTTTGCTGCTCATCGCTGTTTTTCTCTTGCTCTGCTAATGATGACCTTACCTCATTTCAGTTTTGGGGCAACTTCTCGCTGTTTTCGCCGCTGTTGCTAGTGGTGGTCGATTGTCCTTAGTCAAAGATTGGATCTGTGCGAGAGCACCCTTAGATCCGGGTTATTTAAAAGTCCACTCTGCATTTATCCAGGCTTGTGACTGGCTATCATAAGATAGGCTGCATTAATCCTGCTCAATTTTTTAAGGGCACTCTGCATTTGTCCAGGCTTGTGACTGGCTATATATATGTATAAACATATATAGGCTGCATTACCCTCCTTCCCTTTTTTGTTATATTTTTTTCTGTTTTTCTTTGTAATATGTTCCAATTCCTCCGTCACATAGAGTCATTGCTGTCTTCAGCTGGAGGTGGGTCGTAGTCGTTCAATACACGGTTAAGCATATTTTCGTTTTTCTACGGCCTAATCCCATGATTCTTTTGATTCGTAGTCTTCCTATTCTCTCCAGCGTTTAGCCGTTTTTCTTGATCTCTCTATGTACGGGGTCTTTATTTATGTCTTGATGCCAGGACACCTGTCCGAGGTAATGCTTTCGTATTTCGTCTCTGTATGAGTCAAACATGTCTCTATATGCTGCCAAGCGTGCCTTGTCTTCTTCCATTCCGGCTTCCACTACTTCGTTTACTGTCTGTGAGCATTCCGATTGATGTACTTGAAATGTTATGTTCAAAACGACTTCCCATAGGGACTGTTCGCAAAGCTCTTCGGAGTCTTCGTTGGATCCATGGTCACTACTTTGTTCCGATTCATCGTTATCGGCTTCTGTGGTGGTGTCTGAAGCTGAATCACTATAGTCTGTTGAATCCTCTTCAATACCATGTGCATTCTTTTTGTGTCGCACTAGGTTAAAGTTTTGCTTGGATTGGTATCCACAGGTATACATTTAAGACGTCTTTATTTCCTGGTAGTCGATAGCAGAATGAGTTCCGGTCGTCCTGCAAGTGCTTATATTAGATACAGGTTCCTCAGCGGCTTGTTGATTCATACACAAGCGTTTGGCAAAGTATTCGTTTCGACATTGTTGCAGTTCAGATTTCACTTTTCTGATGAGGTCTCTTTTAAGTTTTTCCACTCGTTGTCAATCCTTCTACATCCCTTGCAGATATTCATGTTTTTGTAGAAGTCCGCAAAGCTCTTGTTCGTTTGACACTTTTTACATTTCTTGTTTGGATCCACTTTGTTGGGTCCTCCACTTGTGTTATCCAGCCGTTTGGTTCTCTTCACTTTGGTTAGAAGTAATTTCCTTTTCCTTTGTGGTTTTGCTTTGGTGTTAGAAAGATCCACAGGTATTAAATATCTAGCAGGAACCACTAAATCAACGAGAGGCGTTTTCGATGCCATTGATACGTGTGTGTTGTTTGACGGTCTTCAAACAACTGACGAAATTAAACAAAACCTCTGATTATATTTTCGTTAAAAGCTTTTCATTGGTGTCATAGAGACGAAGATTACCCCACACAGTTCGCTGTTCGTTGTTGCTATTGCTGCCGAGGAGGTGAAGGTGGGATTCTCACTGTTTCGTTATAAGTCATCTCTTAGTCTCGTTGATGTTACGATGGATACAAAAGATGGCTGCGTTCATGTAACGCGGACCTGAAAGAGAACACCCTTATGAAACAGAAATTTTAGAGTCTTTCCGGACCGGAACGAATGTTCTCGGTCTCGTTGATGCTACGACGGACATCAAAGATGGCTGCCCCCAAGTAACGCGGACCTGAAAGGGAACACCCTAATGAAACGAAAATTTCATTGTCTTTCCGGACGGGAACGAACGTTTACGGATTTCAGTCCTAACCATAACCCTAACTCCAGACCTAACCCTAACCCTAACTCTAACCCTAACCCTAGTTCTAACCCTAACCCTAACTCTAACCCTAACCTTAGTCCTGCTTCTAACCCTTATCGTAGGTCTGTCTCGTACTCCTACTCTAACCGGTCCATACCCCACGCCGGTGGTTCACTGGTGCAAGCGTGACAAACACGAGGCAAACAGTCACGCTTGCTTAGGTGATCCATCGACGTGAGGTATGGACCGGTTAGAGTAGGAGTACGAGACAGACCTACGATAAGGGTTAGAAGCAGGACTAAGGTTAGGGTTACAGTTAGGGTTAGGGTTAGAACTAGGGTTAGGGTTAGAGTTAGGGTTAGGGTTAGGTCTGGAGTTAGGGTTATGGTTAGGACTGAAATCCGTAAACGTTCGTTCCCGTCCGGAAAGACAATGAAATTTTCGTTTCATTAGGGTGTTCCCTTTCAGGTCCGCGTTACTTGGGGGCAGCCATCTTTGATGTCCGTCGTAGCATCAACGAGACCGAGAACATTCGTTCCGGTCCGGAAAGACTCTAAAATTTCTGTTTCATAAGGGTGTTCTCTTTCAGGTCCGCGTTACATGAACGCAGCCATCTTTTGTATCCATCGTAACATCAACGAGACTAAGAGGTGACTTATAACGAAACAGTGAGAATCCCACCTTCACCTCCTCGCCAGCAATAGCAACAACGAACAGCGAACTGTGTGGGGTAATCTTCGTCTCTATGACACCAATGAAAAGCTTTTAACGAAAATATAATCAGAGGTTTTTTTAATTTCGTCAGTTGTTTGAAGACCGTCAAACAACACACACGTATCAATGGCATCGAAAACGCCTCTCGTTGATTTAGTGGTTCCTGCTAGATATTTAATACCTGTGGATCTTTCTAACACCAAAGCAAAACCACAAAGGAAAAGGAAATTACTTCTAACCAAAGTGAAGAGAACCAAACGGCTGGATAACACAAGTGGAGGACCCAACAAAGTGGATCCAAACAAGAAATGTAAAAAGTGTCAAACGAACAAGAGCTTTGCGGACTTCTACAAAAACATGAATATCTGCAAGGGATGTAGAAGGATTGACAACGAGTGGAAAAGACTTAAAAGAGACCTCATCAGAAAAGTGAAATCTGAACTGCAACAATGTCGAAACGAATACTTTGCCAAACGCTTGTGTATGAATCAACAAGCCGCTGAGGAACCTGTATCTAATATAAGCACTTGCAGGACGACCGGAACTCATTCTGCTATCGACTACCAGGAAATAAAGACGTCTTAAATGTATACCTGTGGATACCAATCCAAGCAAAACTTTAACCTAGTGCGACACAAAAAGAATGCACATGGTATTGAAGAGGATTCAACAGACTATAGTGATTCAGCTTCAGACACCACCACAGAAGCCGATAACGATGAATCGGAACAAAGTAGTGACCATGGATCCAACGAAGACTCCGAAGAGCTTTGCGAACAGTCCCTATGGGAAGTCGTTTTGAACATAACATTTCAAGTACATCAATCGGAATGCTCACAGACAGTAAACGAAGTAGTGGAAGCCGGAATGGAAGAAGACAAGGCACGCTTGGCAGCATATAGAGACATGTTTGACTCATACAGAGACGAAATACGAAAGCATTACCTCGGACAGGTGTCCTGGCATCAAGACATAAATAAAGACCCCGTACATAGAGAGATCAAGAAAAACGGCTAAACGCTGGAGAGAATAGGAAGACTACGAATCAAAAGAATCATGGGATTAGGCCGTAGAAAAACGAAAATATGCTTAACCGTGTATTGAACGACTACGACCCACCTCCAGCTGAAGACAGCAATGACTCTATGTGACGGAGGAATTGGAACATATTACAAAGAAAAACAGAAAAAAATATAACAAAAAAGGGAAGGAGGGTAATGCAGCCTATATATGTTTATACATATATATAGCCAGTCACAAGCCTGGACAAATGCAGAGTGCCCTTAAAAAATTGAGCAGGATTAATGCAGCCTATCTTATGATAGCCAGTCACAAGCCTGGATAAATGCAGAGTGGACTTTTAAATAACCCGGATCTAAGGGTGCTCTCGCACAGATCCAATCTTTGACTAAGGACAATCGACCACCACTAGCAACAGCGGCGAAAACAGCGAGAAGTTGCCCCAAAACTGAAATGAGGTAAGGTCATCATTAGCAGAGCAAGAGAAAAACAGCGATGAGCAGCAAAAAGCAAGAGAATGGGTGCAGCCATCTTTGATGTCCATCTAACATCATCGAGACAGAGAACATTCGTCCCCGTCCTGGAATGGAAGTATCTTAGTTGTCCGGTCTCTGCGTTTCTCAGTATAAATCCAAACGACACGTTGATCTTGAAGGTCGTATTTTGTAGGTTGAATGTGTGGCGAACCATATCAGGAAAGGTGGCGGATGTAATCTCGTTCATCCTGAACACGATTGTCGGTATTTTCCTCTGTCCGGGTGGACTGCCAGTGCCTCAGATACAAAACCCCGGTATCGGGATCTTCTGGCAACACTATATATACATGTATATATGTAGACAGTTACAAGTTTGTCAATGCAGAGTAGTCTCATGTCATAAATGTATAAAAGGAAGTGAAGATAGTCAGAGAAATCATTCGTACGATGGACCCCCTACGAGTATACGAGAGAATCGTTTCTGCCATGTTCGAAGACGGTGTGGTGAACCAAGGAAGACTGGTCGTATTGTCGGTGTTTACTCGTACCTATTGTGAACAGTTTCCGGATTGGGCGCCGCATATTTGGACAATGTATCATCGTGTTGATCTATCGAAACGGTTGGAATTGACCAATGAAAATGCCAGATTTTCGACCAATCGGAACGGGAGAAGTTAACCAATCACGATGTCGGAAAGATAGCCAATCATGTTTCAAGTTTCATAATATAAGAACCAATCCAGTTCATCTCCGATATATATATAAATAGACCAGCAAGAAGAGGAATCAGTCAGCCGATATGTCTCGTAAAGAAAAGAAAACCAAAGACCAGACCGAGAGCGATATCGTCCAAGACGCCATGACAGCTTCCGATATTCCTTTGAAAGTACTACTTGATGGAGGAACGTATGCAGAGCTGACAGAATGGAATGGCAGTAAAAGAGTAGATCTCAGATTTTGGGAAAGTGAAACGGTGCCCACCAAGACCGGAGTGAGCTTATCTTTGATACAATGGAAAGCTTTATGCGAGACTACTGATGTTCTGGATGATTTGATCGGTAGAGTACAGGATAAAGAACTAGTCGACTGGAGATATCACATTGGGGACAATGTATTCGTCACCGTCAAATCCCCATACCCCACTATTTGGATAAGAAAGCACTTTATACCCCGGGGAGACTGGACCTATCGTCCAACAAAGAGAGGAATCGGCTTGGACACCTTCGAATGGAAAGAACTGAAGAAGATCATACCTTTGTTTGAAGAGAAAGAACCAGAACTTAAAACATTGACTGATGTAGATTTTGTAAAATAAAATATGAAACTGTTTCATTTGTGCTTGTCGTCGATAAATATCCCAGTATACAATCACATCGATCAGTCTTGATCTACCAATCAAACCGACAACATGAGTACCGAGTGGCCTTCCGATCATCAGCAGTAAACAACATTCCTTCAGCAGTAGCAGCAGCAGCGATTAAAAGCAAGAGAAAAACAGTGATGAGCAACAAAGAACAAGAGAAAAACAGCGATGAGAAGCATAGAGCAAGAGAAAAACAGCGATGAGCAGTAAAGAGCAAGAGACAAACAGCGATGAGCTACAAAAACCAAGAGAAAAACAGCGATAAGCAGTAAAGAACAAGAGAAAAACAGTGATGAGCAGTAAAGAGCAAGAGAAAAACAGTGATGAGCAACAAAGAACAAGAGAAAAAACAGCGACGAGCAGTAAACAGCACGAGAAAAACAGTGACGAGCAACAAAAACCAAGAGAAAAACAGCGATGAGCAACAAAGAGCGAGAGAAAAACAGCGATAAGCAGTAAAGAGCAAGAGACAAACAGCGATGAGCTACAAAAACCAAGAGAAAAACAGCGATAAGCAGTAAAGAACAAGAGAAAAACAGTGATGAGCAGTAAAGAGCACGAGAAAAACAGCGATGAGCTACAAAAACCAAGAGAAAAACAGCGATAAGCAGTAACGAGCAAGAGAAAAACAGCGATGAGACGTAAAGAACAAGAGAAAAACAGTGATGAGCAGTAAAGAGCAAGAGAAAAACAGTGATGAGCAACAAAGAACAAGAGAAAAACAGCGATGAGCAGCAAAGAGTACGAGAAAAACAGTGATGATCAACAAAGAGCGAGAGAAAAACAGCCATAAGCAGTAAAGAGCAAGAGAAAAACAGCGATGAGCAGTAAAGAACGAGAGAAAAACAGCGACGAGCAGTAAAGAACAAGAGAAAAACAGTGATGAGCAGTAAAGAACAAGAGAAAAACAGCGATGAGCAGCAAAGAACAAGAAAAAAACAGCGATAAGCAGCAAAGAGTACGAGAAAAACAGTGATGATCAACAAAGAGCGAGAGAAAAACAGCCATAAGCAGTAACGAGCAAGAGAAAAACAGCGATGAGCAGTAAAGAACGAGAGAAAAACAGCGACGAGCAGTAAAGAACAAGAGAAAAACAGCGATGAGCAGCAAAGAACAAGAGAAAAACAGCGACGAGCAGCAAAGAGCACGAGAAAAACAGCGACGAGCTACAAAAACCAAGAGAAAAACAGCGATAAGCAGTAACGAGCAAGAGAAAAACAGCGATGAGCAGCAAAGAGTACGAGAAAAACAGTGATGATCAACAAAGAGCGAGAGAAAAACAGCCATAAGCAGTAAAGAGCAAGAGAAAAACAGCGATGAGCAGTAAAGAACGAGAGAAAAACAGCGATGAGCAGTAAAGAACAAGAGAAAAACAGTGATGAGCAGTAAAGAACAAGAGAAAAACAGCGATGAGCAGCAAAGAACAAGAGAAAAACAGCGATGATCAACAAAGAGCGAGAGAAAAACCAGCGATGAGCAGTAAACAGCACGAGAAAAACAGTGTCGACCAGTAAAGAACAAGAGAAAAACAGTGATGAGCAGTAAAGAGCAAGAGAAAAACAGTGATGAGCAACAAAGAACAAGAGAAAAACAGCGACGAGCAGCAAAGAGCACGAGAAAAACAGCGACGAGCTACAAAAACCAAGAGAAAAACAGCGACGAGCTACAAAAACCAAGAGAAAAACAGCGATAAGTAGTAACGAGCAAGAGAAAAACAGTGATGAGCCGTAAAGAACAAGAGAAAAACAGTGATGAACAGTAAAGAGCAAGAGAAAAACAGTGATGAGCAACAAAGAACAAGAGAAAAACAGCGATGAGCAGCAAAGAGCACGAGAAAAACAGCGATGAACAAGATAAGAGCAGCAATGACGAACACCAACAAGCAGCAGGAGCGGAAGCAGCAGCGAAAACACCGACAAGTAACCCCAAGAATCTTAAATCAGCAGGTGAATATAGTCATTATTAGCGATGAGCAGCATGGAGCAGCGAAGAGCAAGCGAAGAGAAGCGAAGCATAGAGCAATGAAATAGACCGCCGTTGCTAAGGACACCCCTCCATTGAGCGGTGACAAGCATCAACTTGAGGTAAGGGGACATAATCCAATCCTAGTCCTCACAGAAAACATCACTCACAGATGAAAAGAGCGGGATAAGGGGAGATAATTCAATCAAAGATCCAGAGACGACCGAGAAGAGCGGGAAAAGGGAGATAATTCAATCTGGCTCAATCCCTTATGAATTTGAAGTGGTACTAGTGTTAGGGTAAACGATTGTCTTTAGGGTACTTTCAGGTCTGAGTACAGTACAGAGCAGCGTTGAGCAGCAAAGAACAAGAGAAGAGCAGCGATGACGAACAGCAACAAGCCTGAGTAGCGATGAGCAGCAAGGAGTAGCAAAGAGCGGGATGGAGCAAGAGAAGAGAAGTGAATGCAATGAAATGGACCGCCGTTGCTAAGGACACCCATCCATTGGTGACAGCATTACTTGGAGGTAAGGGGACATAATCCAATCCTACCGTTGGTCCTCACAGAAAATACTGAAAAGAGCGGGATAAGGGGAGATAATCCAAACGTATACTCTCGGACTTCGACATATCAGTGAGGGTATCAGACCGATGAAAGATCCAGAGACGACCGAGAAGTGCGGGAAAAGGGAGATAATTCAATCTGGTCAAGCATGGCACTTCCGGGTCCGTGACTGGCGTCACTTCCGTAAACAAAATATGAGAAAATGGCGCCAAAATCCATTACTTCCGGTTGCGCATGCGCGCAAAAACCACTTCCGGTTCCTACACATGCGCAGACGACACATCCGGGTCCTGGCACGTGACTTACGTCACTTCCGTAAAGAAATGGCGCGAAAATTCCCTACTTCCGGTTGCGCATGCGCGCAAATTACTTCCGGTACTTCCGGTTCCTGAACATGCGCAGACCATACATCCGAGTCCTACCACGTGACTTACGTCACTTCCGTCAACAAATGGCGGAAAAAACACCCTACTTCCGGTTGCGCATGCGCGCAAAACCACTTCCGGTTCCTGAACATGCGCAGACGGCACATCCGGGTCCTACCACGTGACTTGCGTCACTTCCGGTTCCGGTCAGGTCACTTCCGGTGACGTCATTTCCGGTTGACGTCACTTCCGGCTCCTCCTCGCTCCTCCTCAAATGCTAACTGAAAACCGCATACATACTACTTGTTACGTTATCACTCTGTACTACATACATATAACACCGGAAGGACGGTACAATTCTTGATTTCTCAGTCAAAGAAACGTTTGACAGTGCATTTGGATGAAGAGATCTCGTATGCTTAGTGGAAGGCCAGTATTTTTTAGAACATTCCTGAAGTATATTTTACGAGGTTAGGTATTATGTTTGAGGAAACGATCTTTTTTCTGGTACATATTAAACATACTCTTTGTTTGATAAACCACTGGGATCCGATTCTGCTCAAATTGATCATAATTGAAAGTCAAAAAGGTTAAGATGGTCAAAAGATTGTGCCGTCTTTCTGGCGTTACCAATTCTACACATTCAGAATATGCAAAAACAAATCACATCTTAAAGATTTTAGACGTTTTTTTTTTCATCTTAACAATCAATCTGAGATAATTTTACATGTATTAAATAATCCAACCAGTTAAATCTCACCAACAGCGCTCAAAACCAGAAAAAAAAACCAAAAACGCTGAAATCCGAAATTGCAGAATAAAGCACAACACACGCTAACTCGAAAAGACAAATAAAGTGTAGTAAAAAACAATCCGAGGATAGAACAGTATACGTGCGAATTTAAATAAATAAATAAGTAATTAAAATAAATAAACAAATAAATAATTTAAGAATAATTCAATACATAAATGGATAAATGTTCATTGTAGATAGATGGCGCTTCTAATTGTCATGGTTGCGATTATTGGCATTTTGGGTGCTGATGGTTTTTCCTTGAAGAAGAAAACAGCTTTGAATGGGAACGTTCAAGAACAGGTCGTCTATGTAATAGAAGAAATGGTGAGAGACGAGCATGGTGATTATGGCGCTGGTTTGGCTTATAATATCTTGTCTGCGTGTTGAGATAAAGAAAACGAGGCAGCAAGATTACAGTGTTTGGAAGATGAATCGTTAGCTACTTGTAATGTATTGGAATGGCCGCATGATAGCGAAGATTGTCAGGATCTGTCTGAATACTTCAGTTCAGGTGGTGAAATTCTGGAAGTCATTCACGATGAATGTGAGGATATTCTTGGTCTTGAAAATAATTTTGTTTCGGTTTTAATGCTGCTGATGAGAGGTAACTCCTTGAAATGCGTCGTATACAGCATAGTATAAATTAACCATATCTAATATTAGTATCTTTGGATTGTTATTTTGAAACTCCTGGGATGATGCCTCTGCTGGTGGACCCTAGGTCCCCGAGGGTATTCACCAACCCAGTCGTCAGACTTGTCTGACATGATTATTCATTGATTTGTTACAGAAATTACCAGTATTTAGCAAAATTCAAAAATAATAGAAATACTAAGGGTTCATTCCTTGTATTGCACATGGTAGATCTCCTTAGCTGAAATTTGGCTTCCTATTTCGGTATTTTTGGTTGAGTACTTCTTGTTTAATATAAGTTTGGTTTTTGGTCTTCCAAATGTTTCGGTTTTAATGCTGCTGATGAGAGGTAACTCCTTGAAATGCGTCGTATACAGCATAGTATAAATTAACCATATCTAATATTAGTATCTTTGGATTGTTATTTTGAAACTCCTGGGATGATGCCTCTGCTGGTGGACCCTAGGTCCCCGAGGGTATTCACCAACCCAGTCGTCAGACTTGTCTGACATGATTATTCATTGATTTGTTACAGAAATTACCAGTATTTAGCAAAATTCAAAAATAATAGAAATACTAAGGGTTCATTCCTTGTATTGCACATGGTAGATCTCCTTAGCTGAAATTTGGCTTCCTATTTCGGTATTTTTGGTTGAGTACTTCTTGTTTAATATAAGTTTGGTTTTTGGTCTTCCAAATGTTTCGGTTTTAATGCTGCTGATGAGAGGTAACTCCTTGAAATGCGTCGTATACAGCATAGTATAAATTAACCATATCTAATATTAGTATCTTTGGATTGTTATTTTGAAGATGCAGTACAATGCACAGAGCCGATTGCCGTGGAACACTGCAAAAACCACGAAGACTCAAAAACATGATCCATGCCTTTGGAGAAAAGGTGTTTGACTTTTATGGTAAACGAAAACGTACCTTCGCTAAATTTTTGCGTCTACGTTCTTTCTTGAAGCGAAAACATATTTTGAAAAAGTGAATTGAACAGATACAAGTGACTGATGACCAACATCCAAACCAACAGAACGTACATGAACAATGAAATATTAAAGTAAATTCAAGAATTATCATTTCATGACCCTCTTTGCATATTATATTGTAATTATCATTGAGTTACCACAGCATATAACAAAATATTTCTTAAATTTGCAAATCAGCTTCATGTCTTCAGGGAGTTAATAGGATGTTTGTCAAAAGTGGTGTGGGAGAAATGCCCATGAGACAAAAATCCAATATACATGTAAGAAGTTATCCAAAAAATCATAAAAGGCACCATTTAGCTTTAAACACCGAATTGAAGCATTCATCCTCCCCCCCCCCCCCCCAAAAAAAAAAAAAAAAAAAAAAAGAAGAAGAACTGCGGACACCCCCCTCCCCCACCTTTCAAGTGATTAAACAAAGAAATGGTCATAAAAAAAGTAAAATAAAAACCAACACAAATTAGAGGGTCCCAACCCTACCCCTATTCGGTTCATGTGGCATACAGATAAACATGGATATACAAAAGATACGTAAATGCCTAGTTAACAGTTAAATCTCTCCAGCCGTATGATGCCTTAAGGTATGTCCCCCCTCTTTCAAGCCACTTATTCTCCCTACTAGTATTTGGGTACACTTTCTTAGTGTTGATTGCATGAGAAACATTATGGCTACAGAATCAGTAACATTTGGGACTTAAATACATAATTATGTACGAGTTTACTGCACAGTGCAGAATAGCCTTGGTGCCATCATCTGTCAAAAAGAGAGTGGGGTAGGCTAGATTTCGGGCCCTTAGGGAAAATTCTTGGGAAGGAATTTTTTTCTGATGAACTGTACAAGCAGGAACAGAAGGTGTCATTTCAGAATACCTCATATTTTTTTTAAAACTTTATAACACCATCAACAGTACAAAAATGCCACAAACTGCAAGTTTGGCCTTCAAGAACTTCCTCACATCAACCCTACAACACCATTTTAGTTAGTTGTAGCTCTTGCTAGGGATGAATGCAAAGATGTCAGCCAATTAAGGCCAACATATCATGCATTAATAGGGGCCTTCACTCTGGTTTCCGTGGCAAACAGAAGGCACCGACATATCATCAAAAATAAATTTTTTCTGGTTGGGAGGGCTTTTTGTGTTGCTTGTGGATGGTAAAAAAAGTTCCCATCGAGGGTCCAAACATTTCTAAAACCAATTTGTTGAAGAAATCCTTCATAATGATACGTTATGGAAACATGAAATTTGGTGCATTGATAAAAATATAATAATAAGAGCCATTTGTGCCGAACATTTCCAAATTTGGATATCGGTATATGTTCGGTGATAATCGGTGAAAACGTTTATTTCAAGACATCTATAGTAATAAAGAAATTTTTAAAGCATTTTAGTATAGAATGTTGGAAAATATATGTTGATGAATGTTATACACAACATGTCAAATACTGGTTTTTTTATTTTTTTTAACACTCCTAGGTTCGTTGTCTCTGGATGGTCCGAAAATTTTAAACATCGATCGTTCAAAAGCACCCGTTACAAAAATGGTGTCAGAAACATGAAATTAGGTTTATAATAACACAATAAAAGTTTTCTGTGTCGAAGGTTTCTGTGGCGAAGGTTTCTGAGGACAGAATTATTGGGAAAATATATATATATTTCGAGATATCCAATAATTGTTGAAATTTATATGGAGACTCGTATTGTATGTGCCATGTCCGAAAATGGTGTTAGTAATGTTTGTGGTAGGCTAGGGATCTGCAATTTTTTTAGCATAAATATGTTTTTCACTTCTTTTTATGATTTCTTCCAATGCATCCTTGTTCATGTTAGATATCCCAACTACTACAGAGACAAACATAACAGGGAATTATGTGATTAGAGATAAATCAACGAAATGTGCAGATCTTGTGCATCAAAATTGGTATCAAAGAACTTTATTTTGAATTTTACTAAAACAATAAATTCAAACCGGATTTTAATGAATAGTCATAAACCATGTTCATTTGGTCCCAAAGGCTAAAGGCTAAAGGGAGATTAATGTATTATCTCCCCTAGATAATTTGATTCTCACTGTCTATAATGGTTATTCATATAATTGTACCAACAAATTTTAATGTAACTCGTTAAAAAAAATTCTTTTGCTGTTATAGTAATAAATTAAAAAAAAATTAAAATAAGAATTTACCCGATTGACAAAAACTTAAGCTGATTTTCATCCATCCCTGCTTGGAGCCGAAACAAATAATACGGACTCAGTCTTGCTATGGGTTTCCATAAGAATCAATATCTTTTTAATTTTTTCTTGGTCGTGATCAAGGCCATATTGGTCGAAACGTTGGGCAATTATCACTTTAAGTGTTGTTGTTTGTTTTTATGATTTTGATTTTTTTTTCGACTTGTGTATTTTGTACATTTAAGTCGTTTAAGGTGGTACAGAACACCTAAGGGATTTTAACTCTTTAAAAATCAGCTGAACGTTTTAATAGCATACTATTAGTAAAGTGAAATCAAGCTTCTCAATGATCAAAATTAATGTTTGTCAAACTGCTATATATCCATTGAAATTATTTCCGTAAATTTTGTGGTTCAAGTGTTGAAATTTTAATATTTTTGTCAACAGGTCAAAGTTATTATTTCATCAAAATTTTATATAAATTAAACGATCCAATTTTATTTTAGTCAAAGTGTTAATGACCATATAATAGCTCACCATTTCCATTTATTGTCATCGTATTCTATTTTTGTAGGAGCTGTTTCGCAGTATTTACGTACATTTTATAATTTAATATGATGGCTCGTTTACCGTTTAACGTCCAGCTGTTGCAGTTATGACATACAGATCAGGACAAGAACATGTTTGTGTGATATGAGTACTATGAACCATGCTTTGTAATAAATTGACAACCTGAGCCGAATGTCTAAAGTGCTATTTAACAGCCTGCTGAAAGACAATCCACCCGCAGACATTACACTGACTTCCAGCCAACCAGCATTACTCTTAAATGTCGCAAGCCGCGTGCTTGACGGTGCAGCAGCACATAGAAATTTTAAAGTCCAACAAAGTATTTAATCTTATTTGGATGTTAATAAAGAAACACGTGTAACTTTAATAACTAATATAATCAACTTTTCTACTCTGTGCATGTGAATATGGCCGGTTTTGCTTTTCGCATCTTTGGTTTTTGACATATGGCAAAGAAGGAGACGCAGAAGCAAAACAATTTTCTCTCACATGTACCTAGTTTCAGCAAAAAAGAAAACAAAAAGCCCCCCCCCCCCCTCCCCCAAATAGAAAGTATCCTCTGAAGGAGAATATTTTACTAGTATGAAAATACATACTAAAATTATCTGATAGATTTTAAAGTTATTAGACGACTTTTTCAAAACGGTTCATGAAGCGAATAAAAAGTACGAGAACGAGGCAGTAATTCCTAATCTAAATTGGACAGTTTTTTTTTCAGAAGAAAAAATAAGGTACCACTTATTGATGAGGCCTAACATTCGAACAAATATACGTAAATATTGTCATAAATTTATGGTATTAAAAAAATTAAATAGTAGAACCCTTGACAAAGGTTGTCAAGTTCAGGGAGGAAACATTTAAATGTATGGGAGCAAGGAGGGAAGTTCAGGGAGGAAACATTTAAATGTATGGGGAGCAAGGAGGGAAGTTCAGGGAGGAAACATTTAAATGTATGGGGAGCAAGGAGGGAAGTTCAGGGAGGAAACATTTAAATGTATGGGGAGCAAGGAGGGAAGTTCAGGGAGGAAACATTTAAATGTATGGGGAGTAAGGTGGGAAGTTCAGGGAGGAAACATTTAAATGTATGGGGAGTAAGGAGGGAAGTTCAGGGAGGAAACATTTAAATGTATGGGGAGTAAGGTGGGAAGTTCAGGGAGGAAAAATTTAAATGTATGGGGAGCAAGGAGGGAAGTTCAGGGAGGAAACATTTAAATGTATGGGGAGCAAGGAGGGGAGTTCAGGGAGGAAACATTTAAATGTATGGGGAGCAAGGAGGGAAGTTCAGGGAGGAAACATTTAAATGTATGGGGAGCAAGGAGGGGAGTTCAGGGAGGAAACATTTAAATGTATGGGGAGCAAGGAGGGAAGTTCAGGGAGGAAACATTTAAATGTATGGGGAGTAAGGTGGGAAGTTCAGGGAGAAAACATTTAAATGTATGGGGAGCAAGGAGGGAAGTTCAGGGAGGAAACATTTAAATGTATGGGAGCAAGGAGGGAAGTTCAGGGAGGAAACATTTAAATGTATGGGGAGTAAGGTGGGAAGTTCAGGGAGGAAACATTTAAATGTATGGGGAGTAAGGTGGGAAGTTCAGGGAGGAAACATTTAAATGTATGGGAGCAAGGAGGGAAGTTCAGGGAGGAAACATTTAAATGTATGGGGAGTAAGGTGGGAAGTTCAGGGAGGAAACATTTAAATGTATGGGGAGTAAGGTGGGAAGTTCAGGGAGGAAACATTTAAATGTATGGGGAGTAAGGTGGGAAGTTCAGGGAGGAAACATTTAAATGTATGGGGAGTAAGGTGGGAAGTTCAGGGAGGAAACATTTAAATGTATGGGTAGTAGAGAGGGAAGTTCAGGGAGGAAACATTTAAATGTATGGGGAGCAAGGAGGGGAGTTCAGGGAGGAAACATTTAAATGTATGGGGAGTAAGGTGGGAAGTTCAGGGAGGAAACATTTAAATGTATGGGTAGTAGAGAGGGAAGTTCAGGGAGGAAACATTTAAATGTATGGGGAGCAAGGAGGGGAGTTCAGGGAGGAATTATTTAAATGTATGGGGAGTACGGAGGGAATTTGTTATTCATATATTAGAAATAGTTTACGACATTTAAAATTGATATTTAAAAAGATAGAAGTTTTAACAAATGATTTGAACTATAGCCTTTTTGGCAAAAAAAAAAAAAAAAAGATAATAAATGCGAAGTCACTTTGTTACGACATTTAACGGGTTGACATGATTTTTTAAAATCTGCATAAAAATTAAAATCGTTACGCTTTGATTCCTTATTTGTCCCATTATTTCCAAATTGGTCTTACGTCACTAACTGTTCCGTATATAAACTAATATTTTGCAGGTTTAATCAATCGGCGGCAAAATATATAGAGGGGATATTATAACGTATAAATATATATATATTTAAACGGCAAACAACTGTAAGTTTTTCTCTATTTAATTTTTTTATTGAAAATTATTTATTTATACTGGATTGGGTGCACCAAATTATACCAGCTTACACTAACCCCTCCCCACTTGACAGAGCTGAGAGAGACCCCTAGTATTTGGTTTTTAGCCTATTCTTTATCAAATTCTAAAGAGGATTGTTTCAAGGACTAAAGGTATTACTCAGAGGACATCATCCGACGAACTAGCAGCATGATAGTTTTAGAACCTGCCTAGCAAATAATGTCAAAAGGGCGTTGCAAATTGGATCTATGATGTTTTACCCTGAATTCAATTCGAACCAGGGAACCATGGCATACTTCGAGGCTCCGACCACTACACAATTAATAATGCCACATTAAATTAAAAACAGCAAAGTATGAAGTAGGCTCGTAATATATATTAATTTTATATTTTTAATCATTTCTACCGTTTTAACGCATTTACTTTTTTATGTTGGCTTAGAGTTGGCAAAAACACGAAAAAATAAATGTGGATGTTTACATTTCAAGTGGCTTTTATGTGCACTGACCAGCCCAGAAAGGCCACGGTCACAGTCCAATTTAAGAAGGCTTTATGACATTATAATTATGACCAGTATACAGGTATTGACTGGGTTCGAGGACAACAGCTGTTTTGTTTGATCCGAGGACTAAACTGTTGCCCGAAGCCGTAGACGGTCAACAGTTCAGGAATTTGAAAGATTTGAGCATTGTTTTAAAACATTCAAAATGTTGATTATAATTTCTATTAAATTTGTATAGGAAAAAAATAAAAAAGTATAACAATTTCAATTTATAACCTTTGAAAGTTAAACATATTACAAAAATAATTTCCATTAATATCAAATGTTGCACTTTTGCATAAATGTGTAAAAAAAGATTAAAAAAAAAATTGGAATGTAATGAACAAACTTTCAAATCTGGTACTTTATCTGGTATCTCACTGACAGCTATCGCATCTTTACATTATATTTATAGAATTATAAATAGCCATTGACATATTGCCCTTATGTTCATCCCGAGATGTTGGTATCGGCCCTAAAGGGAATATATATGGCCAAACATTCATCTGTTTACCTCATATTTGAACATTACCAAATAGACGGATGTAGGATATCATATTTAATGACCAGACTCTCCAGATAAAGAACCCTAACTCACCGTTATTGTCAACAAGGTAAAATGATTGAGCAGAAATAATGTAAAAGTTGGCCCACAAGTGCCATATATTATTTGCCCAGATGGCTAATAACTGCTGTTGGCAACATCCGCTTTTATGCATATGCAAAATACATGTATACTTAAGAATATTTTCCCCAAACATGTGATAATATGCGATTAGGCAATGGTCATTGTGCCAAAGTAAAATATATAATTAGTGTATGTGTATATAATATGAAACGGATGACGGTTTGTGGGGGGGGGAACCTTTATGCTCACTGTTATTGTCTTACTTTTCATTCAAATCAACATGTTGCTTCCTTTTAGGCGAATTTCAATGAAATAGTAGCTCTGTCACTAGATGGTTTTGGCCTTACATTTCATGGTCATTGAAATTTAATAATTTTAGCCATATCAGTTTCGAAGAACGTGACAATTTATTTGTCATCAGCAATTCTTATGGCCACAAACGTACGTTGATAATAATAAAAAAAAATTTGTAAACACAAATTCAGAGTGAATAATAAGGTAAAACCGAAATCCGCCTAAATATATGGTCTTGAAAATAAATCCTGCAAAAGGTCTACCGAGTAACGTAATAAATTTATTTGGCGCATAGTTATGATTACCATCATGATGATAGTCTTGTTAAATATAGCACGTGTTGTTTACTATCCACGCTTTTCATCAATATTTGCTTATTCACGAGTAAAATATTTAAGTTGTACAGCTGAATGGAAAGTAGTAAACAGCATGTGCTAATATAAATCTTTATGGTAAATGGCGATCTTTTTTATTTAATCCGTTTACGAGGTAAGTTGGACTATGAGTAATTGGACAGAGTTATAAGGAGGTAAACAAAAAAATGTAAATTAAAACTTATCACATTTCTTTTGCAGAAAGATGGCGTTTGTAATTGTCTTGGTTGCCATAATTGGCATTTTGGGTGCTGATGGCTTTTCCTTACAGAAAAAAACAGAAATACACGAGAACGTCCAAGAAAGCGTAGTAAATATAGTAAAAGAAATGGCAAGAGACGAGTGTAATGATGACGGTGAAATTGATGGTGATATTTGCGCTGACTTCACGGAAGCTCTTTTAAGACCATGTTTGAAAAAAGGAACAAAGGAAGAAAGATTAAATTGCTTGAGCGAATCTTTCAAGGAGATGTGTACTTGGTCTGCCGACGAATCAGGAGAAGACAGCTGTGAAGAGATGGAGGAAGACATCCTTGCAGGTGCAGAAATGATGGAAGACATTCACGCTGAATGTGGGGATACTCTTGCAGAAGGGGTCGATCAGGCTCTAAAATGTGCAGGACCTATTGCCCAGAGTCACTGCAACAACTACGAAGACGCAGAGGACAAAAAGGAGTGTCATGAGAAAATTACTGAATTTGGAAAAAAGGCTGAAGAATTGTATGGTGAACAAAAACGCCTCATGAAATTGAAATTGCGTCTCCGTTCTTTTTTGAAGCGAAATAATATTAGACGATTATTCAAAAAATGAATGGAAAAAATACAATAAAAAATACCCAATAACAAAAAAAACAGCCGAACGGACATGAACAGTGAGATTTCAAAGTAGAATAAAAATTATCATTACTTTATGACTGTCCTTTCTAAATCATATCATTGTATAAAAATAAAAATATTTGATATTACCATCTTGAAATATCATTGTTTTAACTTGTAATAGCATAATAAATGTATTTCAGCATCAGTATAATTACTTTTTAAAGATTCCCAGTGGCCAAATTTCTCCGAATGTGCAAACATGTATCTTTTGCATCAAAATATCTATATTCAGACATTTCTGGAGTTATTTCAGAGTAACGTCACACTAAGAATAGAGAATAGAAACTGGAAATGTGCCAAAGAGACAAAAACCCGACCAAAAGAGCAGAAAACAGCTCAACGCTACCAATGGGTTCTCAAAGCAGCGAGAAAATCCCGCACCCGGAGGCGGTTTTCAGCTGCCCCCTAAACAATAATGTATACTAGTTCAGCAAAATGGACGGCAGACTAAACTCCCAAACATAAAAATGAACCAAAATCAAAAAAACACACAAGACTAACAAAGAAAAGAGGTTCCTGACTTGGGACAGGCGCAAAAATGTGGCGGGTTAAACATGTTTTGCGAGATCTCAACCCTCCCCTATACCTCTAGTCAATGTGGAATAAACAAACACACAGCGATACACACATTAAAACTCCATTCAAAAGATGTTAGTAAAGTTTTGCTTTTAAATTCCCAACTACAAACCTTCTTATCTCTCTCATGCATAACAACTGATAAATACTGTATCTGTCGTGATAGACTTTGTCTCCCATGCATAACAACTGATAAATACTGTATCTGTCGTGATAGACTTTGTCTCCCATGCATAACAACTGATAAATACTGTATCTGTCGTGATAGACTTTGTCTCCCATGCATAACAACTGATAAATACTGTATCAGTCCCGATAGACTTGTCTCCCATGCATAACAACTGATAAACACTGTATTTGTCCTGATAGACTTTTTGTCTCCCATGCATAACAACTGATAAATACTGTATCAGTCCCGATAGACTTTGTCTCCCATGCATAACAGCTAATAAATACTGTATCAGTCCTGATAGACTTATCTCTCTCATGCATAACAACTGATAAATACTGTATCAGTCCCGATAGACTTTGTCTCCCATGCATAACAGCTAATAAATACTGTATCAGTCCTGACAGACTTATCTCTCCCATGCATAACAACTGATAAATACTGTTAGACCCGATAGACTTTATCAAAGGCTGATACTGATCGTCCCTTTCCCCTTTCTAATATATTTTATAAACTAAACATGTGGATTTCGGATTTTTCTCTTAATGGATGCTTCTTTTTACTAGTTGGAGAGCAATCATTTAATTTTTATGTAGAAGGGGCATGTAAATTAACTTGGATCCCGGCTCTTTTCGGAGCAACAATGATTCTGAATATTTAATTCCAAATAATATCCAATCCTGAATGTTTCACCAAATTGTTGTTTCTGTCTTTTTTCATCCTCATTCCACATTCCTTCCCCTCTACAAAAAAATGTCAATGGAAAACTACATCGGTGATCATAAAAGTTTATAAATCTTAACATTTCAGAACAGAAAATTAGTTCATCCGGGCACAACTCAGGCATTGCCTGTACTTTTCAGGGGTAAATGTAAACATCCTTTTCTTAGCTTGGTGACCAGCGTCTCCAAACGATGATTCAGAAAAACTCACAGCGTCTTATTTTACATTGAATAGGATGATATCATGGGTAAATATAATTCACCTGCAATCAATTCAAGTTAGAAAATATCAGGATTTTTCCGAAATAGTGTAGAAGTGTGGATACGTTTTTTTTTCTCTCTTATTCATTTTACAGTTACACAAACGTCTGGTGTAGGGCCATACATTTGTTGTTTCATTTTGGGTGCATTATTTGATTTGTATGTCGCGAAGAGGGCCAAAACAAAAATAAAAACCCCAAAACATCAACGATCTTACTGTGTGTCCCACATACACCAGCAGCTGATTTCTCGATGAAGAACTCCAGAGATTACTGATTACAATTTTGTACATTTCAAATAACAATTTTGTATATCTTAAATGTTAACATGAATGAAACTAATCGAAACAAAACTTGCACATATTCAGCAACGTAAAACTTGCACATATTCAGCAACGTAACGTTTGTTTGAATTGACGTCATACTTTACACAAAAGTCAACGAATTGCAAACAAAAAATGGAAATGCGTTCTGTATATGTAAGAGAATGATAATCCCTTTCTTCGTGATTAAGTACGAGCGTTAGCGAGTACTTATCATGAAGAAAGGGATTATAATTCTCTTACAAACTTAGAATATTGTAAAGAGCTCAAGGCTCAAATGACCTCTTGATTGGTTTTAATCAAGTATAATTGTTTTCAAGGTCAGTGCAAGGTTTATAGTTAATACATGATTTCCTTTTAGATATTTCCTTTATGAAATAGTCGTAGTAATGTAAGGAATTTCTAATAAATTGCGAAATTTTAATAAATTGCATTTTAAACATTCACAGATACAACAGTATGATTCAATGGTGTTTCCTTATTGTGAGTATGAATGTCGACATGTAAAATTAAGTAAAGAATTATCTATTTGTTTATTTACAGTGTAAATCAATAAAGGACAAGGTAGGATAATGGCATTTTTCCACCCTGTCGTCAAATATCTTAATATTGGTATATGTATTAAGATATGTCTCGAAGATTATAAAAATGCGAAAAAATGTGTCCTGCCCTTTTTTGGTTGCCTAGCAACCAATTTGGAATATTGTTAGAAAAATTAGTCTATGACGCTAATAAATGAAATTATAAGATTATTAATAGTTTAAAATAAATCTACTGGATCATATATATTTGACGGCAAGATGAAAATGCACGACATGTCTTACCTTGAACAGATTGCAAAAACTGCCATGGAAACACATTTATTGTCTTAGCAACGGCGAATATGTCAATATATTACTAAAGAAAATTAACATTTTCATAATACTTTTTATATTTGGAAAGGAAAAAATGATGCAATCTTATCGTCCAGGTAAACCTGACAGAAATGTACCTTGTCATTAATATTTTTTCCTTAGCAACCAACCATTTTCCTTAGCAACGGGCTTGAATTATGACGTTTTTGGGGAACGGCAAGTATAAAAACACACTTTTTATCTTACTAAACATATTGTAATATAAGAAAATGAATAAAAATAGATTTTAATATTTCATTTTCAAACAGAATAACGCAACATAATACATGTATAATTTTAAACTTTGACAAGAGTCTCCACGGAAGATAGATGTTGCCTGCGTATAAGTTTTATGTTAACAGGAAGTTGATGACCGACGACAATAAAAATGAACTTCACAATATAGCACATTGGTATAACATTGTATACAGCTTTGAGTCAAATATCAAGAGTCTGCTCCAAGTAGTTTCCAAGAAAAGTGTGGCGAACGTTTTTATGACATCGACAAGGACGACGACGACGCAACACAACGGATAGCGATCCCTATATGTCGCTAGCGTAGGCAACATAATGATTAATATAGTCTGACATGTATAGTACAGGTACTGAAACAGTTTACACTAGAAAATCACAAATACAGTTTGCCTCAAACCATAACATTTTCAAAGTTAATGGTACATTGATACTGTAATATCTTGTACTTTCCCCTATAGAATTTCGAATTTAACGTTAGAGCAAATTAAGTGGAAAATGGATCGTAGTGATCTCTTTTTGCTGACATGAGTATTGATCCCAATCGCATACTACAATATGATCATCCGTTCATATTTACTGAGATATGAACAAAGATGTAAGCCTTTTTCGAAGACTTAGAAGGGAATCGTCCTCGGAAAAAGATGGGTCGCCTGCGTAAGTTTCGGTAAAAATGAAGTTGATGAACGACAGTAATAAAAAAAAGTACACACGGTATAGCACATTGTATAAAGTTATGAGCCAATGCAAGTATCAAGAGTCTGCTCCAAGTAGTTGCAAAGAAAAGTGTGATGAAAGTTTTTGTGACGCCGACACGGACGATGGATAGTTATCCATATATGTCGCTTTACAGGCGACATAATAATTAAGCAAAAAAAAAATGGAATTCCTTCCCCTGTAATGCAAAAACGGATAATCGTACCATGCGTACCTCCTGTGATACTTATAAAGATCTGATACAGAAAATGAGACACTAAATGAACAATGATTACGACTGCGAGAAATAATAGGTACAAGTAGAGTAAAAATCACACAATACGATTTTCAGTTTAAAAAAGACAAACACTAACTACAGTAGATTTCTAACAATTATTCGTGAGGTTTTGTTGCCTATCAATTTTATATCCAAGATGTTTTTCAGCTTTTTTTTGGGACTGAAATACACAAGTATTCAACAAAGCTTATTATAACAAAAAGCTATAAGGAGAGTGGCACATTAATATCCGAGTTGGCAGTTCCGTCCAACATTGCTAAAAATCATACTAATTCCCATAGGTTTTGACATCACAAAGAAAAAAATGGACGTCATCATTAAAAAAGCAAATGTTATACGATGTCATTAGGTCGCATTTTCGTCTAACATGACAGAATCGCAATAATAAATGCACGCAATAATTTCAGAATTTACAGGTGAAATAAAATTCTTTTATACCATGTTCGATGCACAAGATGTGCACATTTCGTCGATTTACGACTCATCAGTTGTGCTCAAGGCCTCAAATGTCAAAATTCCAAAAGGTTGGACAGAAAATTAAAAAATACCAAAATGACGAAAATGCAAAAACTATCTAAGGACCGAGCTACGCACGAGGGAGATACACCTTAGTTTTCGATTTTTTTTACAATGTTGTAACAGTAAATTTTAAGTATCAATTTCGGGCTAGTATCGAAATACTAGCAACTGAGCTGGGGATACCCTCGGGTTCTTGGAGTACACCAGCAGTGGCATCGACTCAGTGGTTAAAATCTAATTCTTTGATACTAATTTTGATGCACAAGATGTGCACATTTCGTCGATTTACGACTCTTCAGTTGTGCTCAAAGCCTAAAATATTGTAAATCAAAACAGCAATCCAAAAAGTTGAATTTCGTGGACTTTATATTTTTGTAGCAAATATGTTTTTCGTGGTATATTAAAATTCGTAGTTTCTTAAGAAAATTGGGAATCCAACAAAATATATAATATTAAAAAATCCAGACTTTGTATTTTAAATCATGAAACACACCCTTTATTACATTATACATATAGCTCAGGTTTCATTTTAAATCTTTTTGTGAAAAGAAATGCTCACGGTTAGTAAATTAACTGATCTATAAATACGACTGTAGAAACCATGTAAACCTTGAGCCAATATAAACACCTACCCCCACACAGAGTATTAAATTCGATAATTGGATACCTCAGACACTTTCTTTTGTTAGAAACGTCCGAAAACCTTCAAAGTAAGATTAATTATGAGATTTAGGTCAAGACGAAAATTTATATCTTATAAAAAAGCGTCATATTGAAGCATTGTTGGTGACGGCATGATAGTTGGGGATTGTAGTACGTCATGATTTGCACAATTTAATTCGTGTTAATTGTTAAACAGTTTTGAAGTCGTTTCGGATCGTTTCACAAACAGCGCCTTTCAATAAAGTGTTCTTATCAAATTTTGAAATTAGCTGGATGTGTTAAATATCGGTAACATGACCGGCATGGGCGTAATTTCTATTAAGACGGATGATGTACTGCCACCATAACCTTTAATTTTTGCGAGCAAAATAAATAAAAAATATTAATTAGATAAATTAGATAAATTAAATAAATATATAAATAAATAGATAAATAAATAAAGGAAAAATACTAGCTTACGTACAGTGCATCTATGTGTCTTGACTACATGTACGCACATCAAATATCACTACCACTAAATCTGATTAATTCATATACATTTATAATTAATTTAGTCAATCATTGGTGCTGACTGGCTGTCCAAATTCTGTTCCATATGCGGTACTTCGGAAGACACCCAAGCCCATGAAAATATGAGTATCAAGAAATTTTGTCATCGTTGTTATATCAATCCTCATTAGTCAAGATGCCAAATAGATCTTGGAATGTCTCAGAACCAATATGATCAGGTCCTCGGCTGATTTACTGCTTACTTCAAGAAAACATGAAAATTTACGACTGCATTCAGTTTGTTCCTTACAATTTTAGAAATGTTACATGCACATTTAATATTTATACTATAAACTTAAATCTCATTAAGCAGTTAATTTGTTTGAACAGAAAAAAAAACAAAACAAAAACAAACACTAAAACTAAAAGAAGAAAAACAAAAAACAAACAAAAAAAAAAAAAAAAAACAAAACAAACCGAAAGTAATTTGCATGATTTCCCTGCTTTGCCATTTTGGGCTATCCCATGTTTAGTGAAGGCAATACAAGGTTCAATATACAAACCTGATATTATGATGGACTGAAACGACAATCAGTGAAAAGGCCTGTACCTTTATCATTGTATAAACACATGCACCATCGTGTACAACCTATTATGAACAAGAGATTCAATTCCTAGATTTTGTTGTTTAGTGTTAATATGCCAGAACTTCATATTTGCAAAGGTTAATGAAGTACGTATGGACAATCGTAGATAGAATCGTAGACGATATTCTAGGGATCAACCATTCAAGTCTTATAAATCGTAGATAAAATCGTAGACGGTATCCTATGGATCGACCACTAAAGTCTTATAAATGGAAGGATATGATCTTGGATCCTAGCAATTTTCTTTTTCACCTGGGGGCACCCACGATTCACTCCCTTTTGGGGGTGGGGGAGGGGGTGGGGGTGGGGGTCAGGTTTTCTCGATTCCAGGTGACATTGCATCATGTCCTTGTTTATTGCACCATGGTATGATCTGGCCCCAGTTTTATTACTGCCTCCGACAGGACAAGGGGTAATTTACGGTCTTGGTGGTTGTATATGGATAATCTCCTATGCTGATAATATTAATTTTTGAAATAAAAAAAATTGGGATGCTGTGGGGTTGGGGTGGATCAGATCAATCTCCAATCAGCATTCCGGAAATCAAAGCAAAATATCAGTGACATATTTCAAATGTGCATATCAAAATGACGTCTTTGGCAAATTAAAGAACGCATATGACGTGTTGCCTTAAAAAATAGGTAATTTTCCAGAAATGACAAAAGTGGTCAATCCTAGGATAACTATGACAAGTGACTGGTGAATAAGATATGGTATAGATTCTTGGATATAAAAAATTCGATGCTAGATTATAATATTTATTTTGCTGAGAAAGTGCATTAAAAGTATATGTTAGTATTATGCGTTGGAAGACAAAGAAATTTATGTTCGTTAATTTTGTTGAATGAATTAGTTATTATAAACAGTATAAATACAGTTTAGTAAATTCCATAAGAATTTCTATATATAAAACATATTATGAAAAGGTATAAGATTGGGAACGGTCTTGATGTTTTGAAGTATAGAAAGTCCATTAAACCATATAATTTTTTTCCCAGTCCGAAGTTACACATATACTTTAGCTACTGCAATATTCTAAAAATGTAGTTTCAACTCTCAAATTCAAAATTAAACATATCTGGATTTTTTCTATTCCGAATAGGCCTGCTTGTTTCTTTTGCTCGCCATGTTTCAACGAACCTGGTTTTTCCTAAGCTTTATTAAAAGTAGTCTTTATGTTATTATTGTAAGCAACACGTTCAGTGTATGATTTCATTGTATCTTCCATCGAGACGATCCAGTGTATCAAGAGGGCATTGCATGCAGTACAAAAAATTTGCAAATCTGTTTAAAGTGTGGTTTGAACTCCTAGGGGTAAACTTCACCTTACCTGAATTTTTACTATCGTATTTAGGCCCGTTCGTTCTTATTGTATTCAATGGTGTAATTAAATGTACTTTTGATTTCAAGGTTTGCTTCTTAGGTATACCTGTTGAAATTTTTTTCATAATATTTTACCTTGTACTCAACAAAATAATTCATTCTATTTCATTTTATATTGAATACTTTTTCCTGACCAATTGGAAATTGACCCATTTCAAACTTTAAAAAAATATGAATTAAAAATTTGCTACAAAAGCAGGGAAACAGTTTAAATACAGTCGAACAACAGTATTCCAAACTACAATGAAATAATGATTTAAAATTTGATTTGTTTGTAGGCCATCGGATTTGAACTAACACAAGTTGAAAACATATCATTTGTATGGCAAGCCGTTTTACTATTTATTCTAACTTCAAGATATCTCATATAATATATAAGATATCTCATATAATATATAAGATATCTTATATAATCCAGTTTTTATAAGATATCTTATAAACTTTAGACGATATCTTATATACTTTATAAGATATCTTATAAACTTTATAAGATATCTTATAAACTTTATAAGATATCTTATAAACTTTAGAAGATATCTTATAAAGTATATAAGATATCTTATAAAGTTTATAAGATATCTTATAAATATTTTTTATATAAGATATCTTATATACTTTATAAGATATCTCATATAGTTTATAAGATATCTCATATAGTTTATAAGATATCTTATATAGTTTATAAGATATGTTATATAGTTTATAAAATAACAATCCAAAGATACCAATATTAGATATAGTAAATTTATATTATGCTGTGTACCAGGCATTTCAAGGAGTTACCTCTCATCAGCAGCATTAAAACCGAAACATTTGGAAGACCAAAAACCAAACTTGTATTAAACAAGAAGTACTCAACCAAAAATACCGAAATAGGAAGCCAAATTTCATCTAAGGAGATCTACCATGTGCAATACAAGGAATGAACCCTTAGTATTTCTATTATTTTTGAATTTTGCTAAAAACTGGTAATTTCTGTAAAAAATCAATGAATAATCATGTCAGACAAGTCTGACGACTGGGTTGGCGAATACCCTCGGGGACCTAGGGTCCACCAGCAGAGGCATCATCCCAGGAGTTTCAAAATAACAATCCAAAGATACCAATATTAGATATAGTAAATTTATATTATGCTGTATACGACGCATTTCAAGGAGTTACCTCTCATCAGCAGCATTAAAACCGAAACATTTGGAAGACCAAAAACCAAACTTGTATTAAACAAGAAGTACTCAACCAAAAATACCGAAATAGGAAGCCAAATTTCATCTAAGGAGATCTACCATGTGCAATACAAGGAATGAACCCTTAGTATTTCTATTATTTTTGAATTTTGCTAAAAACTGGTAATTTCTGTAAAAAATCAATGAATAATCATGTCAGACAAGTCTGACGACTGGGTTGGCGAATACCCTCGGGGACCTAGGGTCCACCAGCAGAGGCATCATCCCAGGAGTTTCAAAATAACAATCCAAAGATACCAATATTAGATATAGTAAATTTATATTATGCTGTATACGACGCATTTCAAGGAGTTACCTCTCATCAGCAGCATTAAAACCGAAACATTTGGAAGACCAAAAACCAAACTTGTATTAAACAAGAAGTACTCAACCAAAAATACCGAAATAGGAAGCCAAATTTCATCTAAGGAGATCTACCATGTGCAATACAAGGAATGAACCCTTAGTATTTCTATTATTTTATATTATAAGATATGTTATATAGTTTATAAGATATCTTATAAAGAAAATTATATGAGATATCTTATAAATTATATGAGATATCTTATAAACTATATAAGATATCTTATAAAGTATATAAAATATCTTATAAACTATATAAGATATCTTATAAACTATATGAGATATCTTATATATTATATGAGATATCTTGAAGTTAGAATAAATAGTAAAACGGCTTGCCATACATTTGTTTGGCCAACGCAGTAAGTTAAAATTAGTGTAAAGGGTTTTATGGTACAGATAAGTCTTATTTGTCGTTTTATGTTCCATGGGAGATAACTGTAATAGAACGAAAACCATGCAAAATTAACACTCCTATGAAAATATAATGTTTCCATTCTTACAAGTCACATTGCACGTGCTCCATATGCACACTGCTCTCCTTGAATAAAACTATGGATAGCTTTCCAAGTATATATGATAAATTCAATAAGTATTTAATTGTTCTGCATATTGCTGTTTCATGTACACTAATAATATATAATTTAATATTGGATGTAACGCGTCATTCGATTGGTTAACTTTTTCCGTCTATCATGTCATAGACTAAATTTTTATTTTCTACTACGACGTCAATCCCAACGTTTTAAGACTTATTGTAATTGTGTTTTCAGTCTATTCGAAATAACCTCGATTCATGTTGTGCACACTTTATAAAATAAATTCTAAGGTAATATAGGTTACACCACGTGATTGATGTTATTCTTCATCGACTGATAAAAGAATTAAATTCATTCCTTAAATATATATTCGATGTTTAAACACTATTATTCATTCTATATTTACGGTCTTGCTGCATGATCATTTTTTCCTGGTCTTTGTTGACATTGTGGTATGAAATCAAATTTACCATAGCAGCAGTGATAATCCCATTTCCAGAGGAAAATGATCTTTTATCACCCAGATAATACTTTTGAGCTAGTTGTAACTTGACAACACGGATAATAAATCGGCGGCTTCCGAACTGTCTATCGTTGTAGTCTTTTGTTCTAACACCTAACTTATTGAATTTAACGGAATTTATTTTTTGTCGACCTATATCTCTGTTTCTCGTTGTAGTCTTCTGTTCTTGCACCAACCTTATTGAATTTATTGGAATTAAATTTTCTATCGAGCTATATCTCTGTTTGTCGTTGTAGTCTTTTGATCTTGTACCTAAATTATTAAATTTATTGTCTAGCAACTTGCTAAAAGGGGAAGGGGATGATTATATGTTTTACTTCGCCACATTCTGTATATGCCTCCAGGACCCCATATATATTGTCTGCCTATGATTATATGCTTAAATATGTAATTTTATTTATTTTCACTCATTGTCCTTTGCTGAATTTTTGACACTACTCTTTCATACATATGCTTGTCTGATGATGGGTAGTGTTGCTTCTAATTGAAGACGACCAAAAAATTCAATTGGCCCCAATTCATATGCTTGTCTTAATTATGATCGGTAGTGTTGCTTCTAATTGAAGAAGACCCACAAGTTTAATCGTCCCCCATCCTCATTCATATGCTTGTATTATGATCGGTAGTGTTGCTTCTAATTGAAGACGACCCAAAAATTCAATTGTTCCCCAACCCATATGCTTGTCTCGTAATGTCTACGCCCAGTTGTTCAAAAGTTAATCACTTTTTTCACTTTCAATTATTTCGATTGCTTAGTAATATTCCGTTACAGAATTTTGCATGGACACATAAAGTCGTGGGATTTACCCATCATAAAATTTTCAGTCCTCAGGCATAATCAAGGTTGTGAAAATTTGAAACTGAAAATTGTGGTTAACGTTTGAACAACTGAGCCCTGGTGTTACTTCTTATTGAAGACGATCCTAAAATGTAATCACGTAATCCTCCGCATTTAATCAAATTGGATGATGTCTCAATGGCGCTTATCCCGTATCATTTAAATTTTCTTATTATCTTGTTTCAGAACCAAATGCATATATTTCATCAACGTATTTGATGTACAACACACATGTATGATTCATACATATACAATCAACCTCTTTTCAACGCCTTTGTTTAAATTCTAGACAAAAAATCTTGTTCAACAAAATTTAATAAAAACATTACCATCTCATGCACTACTTAACTTTTATTTCAAAATTTTAACGGTTTCTTTGCATGTTTCACAGTACATTAATCTAATGTGATCGATCTAAACACATATCGTCTTATTGAAAGTATTGTAACAATATGGTGTACCTTCAAATCATTGTATGTGGATTACTTCTTGTATTTCATTCATCTGGACAAATAGTAAGGCTTGGGAAATGTCCACAAGTCAAGGCAGTGAATTTTGTAGACTGGAAGAAGGTAGGTGTTTTTTTAACACAAAACACATCTGATGGGTCATAAAAAATGTGCAAATCTTGTGCATCAAATTTAATAGAAACTGGATTTGTGGCACATCCGAAATTTGAAATGAAATATTTTCGTATAGCGCCAAAAGGTCAACAAAAAATGTTAGAATTATAGATTTTGACACAGATAAATTTTTCTCTTTCAGGAGGATTAAGGGTGTTGTAACGTCTACCGCTTCGTTCAGGCCCTAGAATCACTCGGCCAATTAATCCAAATGAATATAGCTTCATTCAGTAATTGTTACTTGTCCACTTGTCCTTAACATAGAGTTGGACCATAGATGAGTGTATATGGAGATTATTTTTGTTAGAAAATAATAAAAGCAATAAAAAAGCTTCTGTATATGTAAAACAAACGTTGGTAGTTGGTTATACAGTTTCAATGTTCAATAAAACTAGGTTCACACACTCCAACTCGATGATCCCGACTTCCAAAATTTTCCCGTTCACGCGCTACCAAATTCTTGATCGGGCCTGTTTACGACTTCTACCCGACTACTAATTGGACATGTATTCGATAATCCCGACCAATGCACGATCTATACACGATCTTTAGACGACTAGCTAGACAAAATCAACGTTTTCTCGATCTCAACCCAATCTCGACCAGACCAGATCGACCTGATCGTATAGGGGTCGTAGGGATAGTCGGAAATTAGTCGGACTTGGACAATTAGGTTCACACTGCCGATCAGATTAACTCGATCAAGACAGATTAAGCGATTAGGAGACTAGTCTGACTCGCTCGACAAGAATGTTCGGGATGGTCTACCTCGCTCGGCATCGCTGCGACTTTCTACCCGACAATTTTTGACATGCTAAAAAATTAGAGTAGGAATCGAGAATCCAAGCATTCGAGGACAGATCGGGTATTTGTCGACTAACGGTCGAATTGATCGGGAAAGATGGTCATTTCGTTGACTAACAACTCATCAGCAGTGCTCGAGATAAAAATATTGGAAAACCGATTAAAGATATAATGATAAATTAATAAGCACAACTATCAAAAATGAAAACAATTAAAACAAACAGGTATCCAAACTCAGCTAAGGGTTTCCTCTGCATCAAAAGGAAGAGCCTTAGAAATTTCTGGTAGTTTTTGGCAAATTTTAAATGAAAATTTAAAGGCATTTGAGTAATGAATCATGCCATGACAAAAGTTCTGGCTATTGGGCTGATAATTCCCTCGGGGACTAACATTCCACCAGCAGTGACATAGACCCAGTCGTAGTAATAAAACGTATCACAAAATACCCGAAATAAATTCCATGCACTATATGGACATTTCATTGACTCATCAGCAGTGCTCGAGATCAAAATATTTGAAAACATATAAGAGTCGAAATATTTATTTAATGGAAGTATGTTTTGAAATTATATATAAAAAATTATTAAAAAGATTTGTAACCTACAACATTTTCATGTATTTTTTTCCACAGAATTCAAAAGTATAATTTTAATTAAAAAAAAACAAAGCTATCATTAACACGGGAAAATAATTGATATATTTTGAACATATTTTATACAAGATATGTGGGCAATATCTGCTTTTTACAATGAGGCCTTATTTTTAATTTTTTCTATGCCAGTGTTTGTTGTTGTATATTACATAACGTTTAACGATTTCCAGATTTATGACGTGATTTTGAGCTTTCTAAATAGTTAGAGCAGTTTGTTTGAACTAAAGGTTCTGAATTCTGCCTAAGAGGTAAATTCAATTTGTATCTTTTCAGAAGTTTTTCAAGTTCTCCTTCACTCATTGCATAAAATGCTTGCAACTTGTTCCTGGTTTCATTCAACATTTGCTTCTTTTATTCTGTTTTAAAAACTCTTTCACGACAGGAAGTCTTCTCCATAGACATCTAGAGGCTAGGTAAAAAATATTTTAAGTACTTTGCACACGCATGCGTATGATGAATAGGAGAATACGAATAACTATGTACTTTATAAAAGAAATAGGAAATTTGTCCGTTTATTTTACACTTTCTCACGTTCGATAATGAGGAACCAGAGTGAGTTATATTTTCCTAACCAATGTAGGTAAGGGAGATAATTAAATTCTCTCCCTTTTGTCCTGAGGCTGAAAGGGAGAGAAATTTTTTATCTCCCTTGCCTACATTGGTTAGGAAAATATAACTCACTCTGGTTTATCATTATAATTATTAGTAAAGAATTTGATGGCTGATGTCAAATGATTTTCTGTCAATATTTATGCCTTTCAAATTCGTGGTTATATCTATCAGTAATACTTGTTTTGTTTTTCTATATAAAAATCAAGATAATAGTTTTACTATTTTGTCTATTTCTAAACATAAAACTATTTACCTGCGACTAGTTTCCATTACTATTCATGATTGACTGCATATTCTGTGATAGTAAGTTTAATGTCTTCCCGATACCAACTACGCATCTGGGCAATGCTCTATAAACTTACTATTCTCCTCAAACCCAGTCAATAAGTATATACTATTTTCCAAAATGACTGACAGAAACCGATATTGCTATATTTCACTGTAATTGTTACATCAAAATGTGACACTTTATTTTTATTTTTGTTTTGTTTTGTTTTGTTGTTTTGTTTTGTTTTTTTTTTTTTTTTGGTTTGGGGGGGACTGGGTGCGTTTAAGCATAATATTGAAATATTTCCATTTTACTTGAAGTTTTTGTGCGGTGTGTCAAGCGCTTTTATCTTTTGCTTTGTTTCCAATATTTTGTTTAATTGGTTTCTTACTTAATATGTGACGATTAGTCCTTTATTTTTTCATCTATTTTAAAAGTACCGTATTTCAAATATTTAACATTTTGGGTATGTTATTTCCGGCATACAGATTTATCCAAGGAAATAGTAGTTGCTACTCTTTTGATATCAGCCCGAAATTGGTGTTGGCAATAAAATGTTAATTTTTTTTAATATTAAGCAGTAAATGTATCTCCCTCATGCATATTTAATTTTCAAAACGTGGGCTGTGGCGAGCGTGTTAAAAATCTAAAATTTAACTATCGAGGGTGGAGAAATTCATATCTCTGTCCTTATTTTTTGCTCTCCCCTTTTGGTCATTTTGGTATTTTTGAATTGCTCTTCAACTTGTTGAGTTATTTATCTCTTGGTTTTTAATATTTCAGGCCTTGAGCACAACTGATAAGTCATAAATCGACGAAATGTGTACATCTTGTGCATCAAAATTAGTATCAAAGAATCAAATACATACCAAGATCTAAAAACTGAAATACTTTAACAAGTCTTACACACATACTATAGCTACTTCCATATTCTAAAAATTGTAGTTTCAATTCTCAAATTCAAAATAAATCATATCTGGATTTTTTACTATTCCGAATAGGCCTGCTTGTTTCCTTTGCTCGCCATGTTTCAACGAACCTGGTTTTCCCTAAGTTTTATTAAAAGTAGTCTGTGGGTTATTATTGTAAGCAACACGTTCAGTGTATGATTTCATTGATTTCGAGACGATCTAGTGTATCAAAAGGGTATTGCATGCAGTATAAAAAATTTGCAATTCTGTTTAAAGTGTGGTTTGAACTCCTTGGGGTAAACTTCACCTTACCTGAATTTTGACTATCGTATTTAGGCCAGTTTGATCTTATTGTATTCATTGGTGTAATTACATGTACTTTTGATTTCAAGGTTTGCTTCTTTGGTATACCTGTTGAAATTTTGTTCATAAAATTGTACCTTGTACTCAACAAAAATAATTCATTCTATTTCATTTTATATTGAATACTTTTTTTGCTGACCAATTGGAAATTGACCCATTTCAAACTTTTAACAAAATATGAATTAACAATTTGCTAAAAAAGCGTGGAAACAGTTTAAATACAGTTCAACAACAGTAGTCCAAACTACAATGAAATAATGATTTAAAATTTGATTTGTTCGTAGGCCATCAGGTTCGAACTAACAAAAGTTGAAAACATATTTGTTTTGCCAACGCCGTAAGTTAGATGGTTTATCAACATTTTGAAATCTATATTCTAAAATTATTCACCTTAAGATAAAATTACATGAATTATATTAATATTATCGCAATTAAAATTAGTGTAAAAGGTTCTATGGTACAGGTAAGTCTTAGTTGTTGATTTATGTTCCATGGGAGATAACTCTAATAGAACGAAAACCATGCAAAATTAACACTCATATGAAAATATAATGTTCCCATTCTTACAAGCCACACTGTACATCTTCCATATGCACACTGCTGTCCTTGAATAAAACTATGTATAGCTTATATATAATAGTATTTAACTGTTCAGCATGTTGCTGGTTCATGTACGCTAATAATTATAATTTAATATTGGATTTAACGCGTATTCGATTGGTTAACTTTTTCCGTCTATCATGTCATAGACTAATTTTTTCTTTTCTACTACGACGTCAATCGCAACGTTTTAAGACTTACTGTAATTGTGTTTTTAGTCTATTCGAAATAACCTCGATTCATGTTGTGCACACTTTATAAAATAAATTCTAATGTAATTTAGGTTACACCACGTGATGCAGGTTATTCTTCATAGACTGATAAAAGAATTAAATTCATTCCTTAAATATATATTCGATGTTTAAACACCATTATTCATTCTATATGTACGGACTTGATGCATGTTAGTATTGCACTAGATCATTTTTTTTCCTTGTCTTTGTTGACACTGTGGTATGAAATCAAATTTACCATAGCAGCAGTGATAATCCAATTTCCAGAGGAAAATGATCTTTTATCACCCAGATAATACTTTTGAGCTAGTTGTAACTTGACAACACGGATAATAAATCGGCGGCTTCCGAACTATCTATCGTTGTAGTCTTTTGTTCTAACACCTAACTTATTGAATTTAATGGAATTTATTTTTTGTCGAACTATATCTCTGTTTGTCGTTGTAGTCTTCTGTTCTTGCACCAACCTTATTGAATTTATTGGAATTAAATTTTCTATCGAGCTATATCACTGTTTGTCGTTGTAGTCTTTTGCTCTTGTACCTAAATTATTAAATTTATTGTCTAGCAACTTGCTAAAAGGGGAAGGGGATGATTATACGTTTTACCTCGCCACATTCTGTATATGCCTCCAGGACCCCATATATATAGTCTGCCTATAATTATATGCTTAAATATGTAATTTTATTTATTTTCACTCATTGTCCTTTGCTGAATTTTCGACACTACTCTTTCATACATATGCTTGTCTGATGATGGGTAGTGTTGCTTCTAATTGAAGACGACCCAAAAATTCAATTGTCCCCCCACCCCAATTCATGTGCTTGTCTGATGATGGATGGTGTTGCTTCTAATTGAAGATGACCCAAAAATTCAATTGTCCTCCATTCATATGCTTATCTTAATTATGATCGGTAGTGTTGCTTCTAATTGAAGAAGATCCACAAATTTAATAGTCCCCTATCCTTATTCATATGCTTGTATTATGATTGGTAGAGTTGCTTCTAATTGAAGACGACCCAAAAATTCAATTGTATCCCCCCACATTTCATATGCTTGTCTGATGATGGGTAGTGCTGCTTCTAATTGAAGACGACCCAAAAATTCATTTGTCCCCCAATTCATATGCTTCTCTTAATTATGATCGGTAGTGTTGCTTCTAATTGAAGACGACCCACAAATTTAATCGTCCCCCACCCTCATTCATATGCTTGTATTATGATCGGTAGTGTTGCTTCTAATTGAAGACGACCCAAAAATTCAATTGTCCCCCCATTCATATGCTTGTCTTAATTATGATCGGTAGTGTTGCTTCTAATTGAAGAAGACCCACAAATTTAATCGTCCCCCACCCTCATTCATATGCTTGTATTATGATCGGTAGTGTTGCTTCTAATTGAAGACGACCCAAAAATTCAATTGTATCCCCCCACATTTCATATGCTTGTCTGATGATGGGTAGTGCTGTTTCTAATTGAAGACGACCCAAAAATTCATTTGTCCCCATTCATAATTATGCTTGTCTTAATTATGATCGGTAATGTTGCTTCTAATTGAAGATGACCCACAAATTTAATCGTCCCCCCACCCTCATTCATATGCTTGTATTATGATCGGTAGTTTTGCTTCTAATTGAAGACGACCCAAAAACTCAATTGTATCCCCCACATTTCATATGCTTGTCTGATGATGGGTAGTGCTGCTTCTAATTGAAGACGACCCAAAAATTCATTTGTCCCCCAATTCATATGCTTGTCTTAATTATGATCAGTAATGTTGCTTCTAATTGAAGAAGACCCACAAATTTAATCGTCCCCCACCCTCATTCATATGCTTGTATTATGATCGGTAGTGTTGCTTCTAATTGAAGACGACCCAAAAATTCAATTGTATCCCCCACATTTCATATGCTTGTCTGATGATGGGTAGTGCTGCTTCTAATTGAAGACGACCCAAAAATTTAATTGTCCCCCCATTCATATGCTTGTCTTAATTATGATCGGTAGTGTTGCTTCTAATTGAAGAAGATCCACAAATTTAATCGTTCTCCCTCCACCCCATTCATATGCTTGTATTATGATCGGTAGTGTTGCTTCTAATTGAAGACGACCCAAAAATTCAATTGTTCCCCCATCCATATGCTTGTCTTGTAATGTCTAGGCCCAGTTGTTCAAAAGTTAATCACTTTTTTCACTTTCAATTATTTCGATTGCTTAGTAATATTCCGTTACAGAATTTTGCATGGACACATAAAGTCATGGGATTTACCCATCAGAAAATTTTCAGTCCTCAGGCATAATCAAGGTTGTGAAAATTTGAAACTGAAAATTGTGGTTAACGTTGGAACAACTGAGCCCTGCTGTTACTTCCTATTGAAGACGATCCTAAAATGTACTCACGTAATCCTCCGCATTAAATCAAATTGGATGATGTCTCGATGGCGCTTATCCCGCATCATTTAAATTTTCTTATTATCTTGTTTCAGAACCAAATGCATATATTTCATCAGCGTATTTGATGTACAACACAAATGTATGATTCATACATATACAACCAACCTCTTTTCAACGCCTTTGGTTAAATTCTAGACAAAAAAACTTCTTCAACAAAACAAAAAAAAAAAAAAAAAAAAAAAAACATTACCATCTCATGCACTACTTAACTTTATTTCAAAAATATAACGTTTTGTTGCATGCCCTACTGTAAATTACCTAATGTGGTCGATCTAAACACATATCGTCTTATTGAAAGTATTGTAACAATATGGTGTACCTTTAAATCATTGTATGTGGATTACTTCTTGTGTTTCATTCATCTGGGCAAATAGTAAGGCTTGGGAGATGTCCACAAGTCAAGGCAGTGAATTTTGTAGATTGGGAGAAGGTAGGTTTTTTAACACAAAACACACACTTCGTATCCAGTGTCCTTCAAAATAAGATATTGCGTTTCGGAAGTTTCCGATAATTACCGAGGTCTTTGCCATTCCGTTTGGAACATCCGGGAAATTCAGAAGAATAACGTGAATTAAAATTCAACAAAAATGTATTGTATACCTCGCACATAATTTATTCAAATGTATGTGCATTGTAAAATGAGATTTTGGCCATATATAATCAAAAAAATACTCTAAAAAGACTTGTCATGAGGTAATTTCACCAAAGTTTTGATAATGAAAAAAATGAAATTATCAACATAATGTTAAATTTCAATGTATTAATTTTTATATCCATATATTTTAAATAAAGATGGAAGGAAGGCGGTATTATATCCGAATTTTTCCAGACCTAGATCCACGAATACGATTTAATAAATGTATCTCAGAAGTTAAGGTCCTCAACGACAATGGTACAACAAGCGTTTATGGTTCTTGGTTAAATGCAATGTAAGTTAAACAACATTAAATTATTCTTAGAATCACGTGTGTTGTTATGCTCTCATAGAACAGTAGAACAAATAGAACAGCAGAACAAAGCTATTTTATTGCACAACAGCATGAGGAAGTATTTTATTAACAATCAATATAAAATATAAAATCGACAACGGGAAAGATGTCCAGTGAAGTACCAATTAACAGCGTTCAATCAGCAGACACTGGAAGAAACAACATGGACTATAAAACACAAACACTTCAATCGACGGAGTTGGGAAAGTCTGAAGTGATAATCTGAGTACCAAAACATCAAAAATAGGTATTCAACGAAGAAGTCTGACCTGGAAGCGGCACCAAAACAAAAAGTACAATTAACGGAGAGTCGGTGAAAATCTGACCATTTACAGGCATCAAAACAAAAAACAGTACAATAAATGAAGAGTTGGGAAAGTTTGAACTGGAACATGTATCAAAACACAAACAGTACAGTGAACGGAGAGTCAAGAAAGCCTGACCATGTACAGGCATCAAAACACAAACAGTACAGTGAACGGAGAGTCAAGAAAGCCTGACCATGTGTGGCCGCATTATATTTTATCTGTGTTGTTTTTAATCAATTTCGATTATCCTAATTATCATTCAACCTATATAATAAATTTGCTATTTGATAAATTTATTAATCATGTTTTGTATGTATTATTATGCATATGCATTTATACTTTATATTAACTATTTATCTTTGTTTCAGACAATATTAACTTAAACCTTATAATTACTTTATTAACTTTGATAAAATAGTTTCTTTCAGAAAGATATGATTTTGTTTAATTTATAAACTAATCAATATATCACATAGGTAATTTACTTTAATTGCAGGTAAACTTAGTCGTAGTTGACTGAGCCAGTGAACACTTTTCATCCTTATTTTTCACTTGTAGGTTTAGTGTTATTCTAATTAGTATATTATACCTTTACTTTTACCTTGCCTTATTTGGGGATATTTTTTTGTTAAAATTAACATACCCAAGGACATTACCTAACATAGTCATGGTCAGTTTGTCTTATTTTAATATCAAAGGGTTTGAGTAGTTTTCTGTCAAGTATCTTGTTGAATCTGGTTTTTTGGTGTTAGCTATATAAACTGGACACTTTTGTCATTTTTTATCAGTGTGCTTTTGAGTGTCTAGAATGTAACACTATATATATGGATTTTTGGATATATACTTTCTGTAACTTGTAAGTACAAACCTTGTATTTAATGCATTTTTAGCTTTAATTTTAAATACTGTTCTGAGGTAAATTTGTCAATTCCAACTTTTGGAAAACAATAGTATTACTTTGATATTCTTATTGTTGTGTAATTTATTTAATAGTAATGGTTAAATATTTCAAAGAACCATAACTGTGAAATACTTTTACTGTATTTATTTGACGTTTTGCGCATTGTATTTTGGAAAAGTGAAACTTACAATTGTTGTACTTGTGAGTAAGACGTAGTTTTTTTATACAGGATTTAGTCCTTGAGTATTGGTAATGTAGATAGATGGCATAATCAGTTCATGATGATGACACAGTCAGATGTTTGCTAAATTGTCGCCTTGTCACACTGATGGTACGAATCGTTTTTTATATACACGTAATATAATATACTAATGATATATTTTTTGTTATTCGGAAACTTTATCTTTAAATAATTGTAAACTATAAAATTTACAAATGTAATTAATATAATTAAATAGATGTTCAGTTTCCTCGTGATTTGTATCATTGTCATGATTGTGTTTTTTTTCTATGTTTTGTGAAAATATTTTTATACATAATTGTTTTGTTTTCAGTTGGTGTTTCAATTTCGCATTGAACTGAAATAAATTATAAAAGAACCCTTCAACGACTTGAGTCTTTATTGTATGACGAAAGCCTGTTACAAAATTGGCGCCCACGTTCGGTGTTGATGTGTCTTCCATGGAACTTGTATTATGGATATCGATCCGAGGACGCAGTCTAGCAGTATATAGAATCTTGTCAATCGTACGATGAAAATTTATATGTGCGCACAGACTTGAAAGTGTCGTTCTGTTAATCAGTGATGGATCCTATCGTCAATGTTACAGTCTTCTAAACGTCACCAGAGAAAAAAAAACAGTAATAATTTTGTGTTGATCAACTATAGTATTTTTATTGTGTTTCTATTTTTCAATTTTTTTCTATTGTGTAATTGAAAATATTTTTTTTATAATTTTGCACTTATAACATATTTATATGTTCTGGTTTTGGTTAAAGCAATTAGTTTTGTCAAAATAGTTATATCTTTTTTCAAGCGATTGTACAATTTAAAATTGTTTTTCATTTCTGTATTTTTTTGAAATTGTATTCATACAGAAATGGCAGAGTTTTCTGAGGCAGAAACTGCCAAAATGGTAGAAGCATTTACACAGTTGGGTATAAAACCTAAATTAGATACACCTGAGGATTTTAAAAAGTGGATGATTGAAGTTGTTGGTTCAGGTCAGTTAGGTGATATTAAACCCGATGTGGGTAAGGGGCCTAGTACAAGTCTTTTTCGCCATCCTCCCCGCATTTCATTCTTTTCAGGCACATCGAAAGATGCTGATTTTGATATCTGGAAGTATGAAGTTGAGTGTTTGATTTCAGATAAAGTGTATTCCAGTGAGGAAATTTTGTTGGCCATTCGTCGTTCATTGAAGGATAATGCAGCTCGGGTACTCATGCATTTGGGTCAGAAGGTAACTGTACAAGATATTTTACAGAAATTTGAAAGTGTTTTTGGATCAGTTGATCGTGGTCAAACTATACTGTCTTCATTTTACAGTGCGAAGCAGGCGGAATCCGAGGATGTAGCCAGTTTTGCAAACAGATTGGAAGATTTGCTTAGTAAAGCAGTTGAAACTGGTAAAATTAAATCTGTTGATAGAAATGACATGTTATGTTCTGTTTTTTATGCAGGTCTTAACCCACGTTTGAAATCAATTGCAGGCTATAAATTTGATCAATGTAATAATTTTGATAAACTTAGGGTAGAGATTAGACGCCTAGAAACTGAGTTGCCCGCTGTGAAAACTCAGAGTAAAGCTGCATCAGTGTCAAAAGATGATCAAATTGAGAAGTTGACAGGTGTTGTGAACCAACTGAAAGCTGAAGTAAATGACTTCAAACAGCAGTTTTCATCCCAGAATCGTGGGAGAACTCCATTTCGTGGACAACCCAATAGTGGAAATAGAGGTAGGTCTATTAACCATAGTAATAGATATTACAACCCAAACCCAAATCGTACACAAAATATTGAAAAGGAAGTAACCTGTTATAGGTGTGGACAAAAAGGTCATATACAACTAGGTTGTAGAGTTAGGTTAGACCATACAAGAAGACCACTTAGTAATCCTTTAAACTTCAGAGGGTCTATGGGCAAGGGTCAGCCATAGACAACACACACTCTGAAAATGACCCTAACATAAGTCCAAGTCTAGTTGGTGACAGTAATGAGATTGACGTTCAAATAAATAAGTTTTCAGGACGCGCTCTTTTAGACACAGGGTCTACTGTTACGACACTCAGTCGAAAATTCTATGAAGAACATCTTTCACATATTCCAATACAACCTTTAAATTCAATTTTAAGTATTGAATGCGCTGACGGAGAAAAACTACCGTACGATGGATTTATTGAAATTGAAATTTCAGTATCAGGTTTACCAGTGACACAAACACAAACATGTTTAGCGTTAATTGTGCCACCGAGTAATTTTAATATTAGAGTGCCATTATTACTTGGAACGAATGTGTTGACTCAATTTTTAGACTTGTGCACAAAATCACATGGCAACAAAATGTTACAAACAGCAGATTTACATACTCCGTGGTATTTATGTTTCCGTAGTATGTTATTCAGAGACAAGGAGCTCACGCGTAGAGATCATGTTCTTGGTATTGTAAAATCAGCAGAAAACAAGAATATTACTTTACTACCAAATACTACTAAGACGATATCTGGATTTGTCGATAAAGGTCTTGATTATCATGCTACATGTGCACTTTTACAACCAACTTTAAAATCGTTCATTAATGAGGACTTAGATTTATGTCCATCACTTATTACATATCAAGGCACTGGCAAAGGTTTTATAGATGTTACGTTATCTAATTGCTCTACAAGGACGGTAACCATACCTCCGAAAAGCATCGTGTGTGAAATTCAACCTGTTAAAATAGAGGATAAAATTAGTTTACATAATACTACACAAATGTCCCAACATGAGACAAACATACTTCATGATGTCAACATTTCTTCTGAAATTTTGTCAAATAGTGAAAAACCCAAATTAGAAAACCTGTTATTGAAATTTAAAGATGTTTTTTCTCAGGGAGACACTGATATTGGTTTCTATCGAGGTGTTCAGCACAAGATTGAACTTGCAGATGAAACGCCGATAAAACAACGTTTTAGAAGAATCCCACCTGCGATGTATGAGGAGGTAAGGGAACATCTAAAACAATTAGCTGCTTGTGGCGTAATTAGACCTTCTCATTCATCCTGGTCTTCCCCTGTAGTATTAGCACGTCGTAAAGACGGTAAAATCAGAATGTGCATTGATTACAGAGCCTTAAATAACAAAACTATCAAAGATAGTTATGCACTTCCCCGAATAGATGAAGTTTTGGATTCTTTGGCAGGAGCAAAATATTTCAGTGTCGTCGACATGAAATCGGGTTATTATCAGGTCGAGGTCGCAGAAACCCACAAACCTCGCACCGCATTTACTGTTGGTCCTCTTGGATTTTGGGAATTTAACCGTCTACCATTTGGTTTGTCAAATGCCCCCGCTACATATCAACGTATCATGGAAAATTGTTTTGGAGAATTACATCTTAAAATTTGCTTCATTTATTTAGATGATTTAATCATCTTTTCCGATACATTCGAGCAACATTTAGAACGTCTTGAATTGATCTTTCTTCGTTTGCGTGAATGTGGTCTAAAACTCTCAGCAAAGAAATGTTCTTTTCTTCAACAAAAAGTTAAATTTATTGGACATGTAGTATCTTCAAAAGGAATTGAAACCGACCCTGATAAAATTGATAAAATTGTAAATTGGCCTACTCCAAAATCAGCAGAAGATATTCGTAAATTTCTTGGATTTTGTGGTTATTATCGGAGATTTTGCAAACATTTTTCAAAAATTGCCAGACCTCTGTCTGAATTAATGCCAAAACCAGAAAAATGTCGAAAAAGGAAAAGGAAAACGTCAAAATCACCAGATGTAATTTCATCATTCAAATGGGGCCCCGAACAGCAATCTGCATTTGAAAAACTTAAGAATATGTTGTCTGCACCTCCAGTATTGGCTTACCCAGATTTCAATTCTTCTTTTGAACTGCACACAGATGCAAGTCAGCAAGGTCTTGGTGCCGTTCTATATCAGACACAAGAAGGACAAAAGCGTGTTGTAAGCTATGCTAGTAGAGCTTTAAGTAAGTCAGAACGTCACTACCCAGCACACAAATTAGAATATTTAGCGTTAAAATGGGCAATCTGTGACAAATTTTATGATTATTTGTATGGTAGAAAATTTACAGTGGTTACAGATAATAACCCTTTAACATATATTCTTACTACTGCTAAATTAGATGCTTGTGGACATCGTTGGTTAGCTTCACTTTCTTCATTTGATTTTAACATTATGTACAGACCCGGAAAAAGCAACAATGATGCTGATTGTTTATCTAGATACCCAAGTTATCATACTTGTGAATTGAATAATGATTCTGTTCAGGCTATTTGTAATGGCATACATTGTCAGCCTTACATTGAAACATTAGCAATGTTTGAATCAGTGATTCCTTTTGATGATGATGTCGGTCAGAATTTAATACAGTACAGTCAGTCAGAAATTCGAAAGTTTCAGAGAAATGACCCATTGTTAAAATTTTGGTTGAACGCTGTATGGAACAAACAAAAGCCAAAACTTGAGAAACTGTCAAATTCAGCTTATCATGTAGCCATGTTACGGTCCTTCAACAAACTGAAAATTCAAAGGGGAATTCTTTACAGAGAGATTTTAATTAATGAAGAATCTAGATTACAATTAATTTTGCCAAATGAACTTATTCACCAGGTTCTCACTAGTTTACATAATGATGTCGGACATCCGGGTCGTGACAGGACTTTAGCACTTCTAAGAGACAGATTTTACTGGCCTGGTATGTCGTCAGATGTGGAAGATTGGATAAAAAGTTGTGGTCGCTGTATAAGATTCAAAACTATAACCCCGGCAAAAGCACCATTAGTTAGTATTCAGACTTCGGAACCACTTGAACTGGTATGTTTAGATTATCTTACTTTAGATATGGCTAAATCTGGTATACAGTATGTGCTCATTATTACAGATCACTTCACACGCTACGCTCAAGCAATACCAACAAGAAATATGAGTGCTAAAACTACTGCGGATGCATTTCTTAATCATTTTGTAAAACACTATGGACTACCAAAACGCATACACTCCGATCAAGGAGCCAATTTCGAGTCAAAATTGATAAAGGAAATTTTAACTATAACCAACATTTCGAAATCTAGGACCTCACCATACCACCCTATGGGGAATGGTATGTGTGAACGATTTAACAGAACTCTCATTGACATGTTAGGAACACTTGAATCAGAAAAGAAAGCAGATTGGACCTCTCACATTTCTTCACTTGTTCACGCTTACAACAGTATACGACATGATTCTACTGGAAATTCACCTTTTTATCTTATGTTTGGTCGGGAACCCCGCTTACCGATTGATATAACATTTGGCTTGAATGATAATCAACAAAAACAGTCATTGTCAAAATATGCAAAAGATTTGGAAATACGGTTTAAACAGGCACACGAAAAAGCACAGGAAGCAATTAAAAAATCTCAAGAAAACCAAAAGAAATATTATGATGTAAGAATACGAGGAGCTAATATTCAGGTAGGTGATAGAGTTCTAGTGAAAAATATGGCTTTTGATGGACGTCATAAACTTTCTGACAAATGGAGTGACGAAATTTACTCAGTAACTAAACATATTAACAAGGACATTCCCGTATTTGAAGTAAAACCAGAAAATGGACAGGGTAGAAAACGTGTTTTACATAGAAATCTTTTGCTTCCTATTGGGACCTTGGAGGAAAACTTACAGGATGGTTTATCAGAACCCCCATCTAAACCGATACCTAAACCACGAAAAAAGAAATCAATTCAGCCCACAGAAAATAAGCCAAAGGTAAGATGCCCTTTGAGTAATGATGATGACGATATTGATGATGATGATGACTATGTGTTTATTCCTTCAAATTTATCCGATTTCAAAACTTCAGATACAGTGGAGGAAACAGGAAATGTCTCTCAGCAACCAAGTGACGACTTCGGCTCTGTTGAGCAGACCCAGAATGCTGATCATGGTGGGGACGCCCACACTCTCGGACGGGTAGAGAATGATTCAGTTTCTGTGAGTGTAGAGGAACAGTTGGATAGTGCTGCTGGTGTCGAATCTCCAGTACAAGATGATATTCAAAAAGTTGAAACTAACTCTGGGGTAAACCCTTCAGATTTAAGTGTTTCTGAGGAACCCATTTCTGTGGCGTTGCGAAGGTCTAGTCGTCCCAGTAGGAAACCAAATTGGATGCAATCCAATGAATATATTATGTCACAAACATTGTCGGAATGGGAAAAGAAGGTAAATGTTTTAATGGCCTTGACGGACAAAGTGACCTCTGAAGAAATGTCTGTAAAAATATACGATGCCATTTTGTCTGTCATTTTAAATAAATAAATGTCGAGGTCGCCATTTTCCTGCAGGGGGAACTGTGTGGCCGCATTATATTTTATCTGTGTTGTTTTTAATCAATTTCGATTATCCTAATTATCATTCAACCTATATAATAAATTTGCTATTTGATAAATTTATTAATCATGTTTTGTATGTATTATTATGCATATGCATTTATACTTTATATTAACTATTTATCTTTGTTTCAGACAATATTAACTTAAACCTTATAATTACTTTATTAACTTTGATAAAATAGTTTCTTTCAGAAAGATATGATTTTGTTTAATTTATAAACTAATCAATATATCACATAGGTAATTTACTTTAATTGCAGGTAAACTTAGTCGTAGTTGACTGAGCCAGTGAACACTTTTCATCCTTATTTTTCACTTGTAGGTTTAGTGTTATTCTAATTAGTATATTATACCTTTACTTTTACCTTGCCTTATTTGGGGATATTTTTTTGTTAAAATTAACATACCCAAGGACATTACCTAATATAGTCATGGTCAGTTTGTCTTATTTTAATATCAAAGGGTTTGAGTAGTTTTCTGTCAAGTATCTTGTTGAATCTGGTTTTTTGGTGTTAGCTATATAAACTGGACACTTTTGTCATTTTTTATCAGTGTGCTTTTGAGTGTCTAGAATGTAACACTATATATATGGATTTTTGGATATATACTTTCTGTAACTTGTAAGTACAAACCTTGTATTTAATGCATTTTTAGCTTTAATTTTAAATACTGTTCTGAGGTAAATTTGTCAATTCCAACTTTTGGAAAACAATAGTATTACTTTGATATTCTTATTGTTGTGTAATTTATTTAATAGTAATGGTTAAATATTTCAAAGAACCATAACTGTGAAATACTTTTACTGTATTTATTTGACGTTTTGCGCATTGTATTTTGGAAAAGTGAAACTTACAATTGTTGTACTTGTGAGTAAGACGTAGTTTTTTTATACAGGATTTAGTCCTTGAGTATTGGTAATGTAGATAGATGGCATAATCAGTTCATGATGATGACACAGTCAGATGTTTGCTAAATTGTCGCCTTGTCACACTGATGGTACGAATCGTTTTTTATATACACGTAATATAATATACTAATGATATATTTTTTGTTATTCGGAAACTTTATCTTTAAATAATTGTAAACTATAAAATTTACAAATGTAATTAATATAATTAAATAGATGTTCAGTTTCCTCGTGATTTGTATCATTGTCATGATTGTGTTTTTTTTCTATGTTTTGTGAAAATATTTTTATACATAATTGTTTTGTTTTCAGTTGGTGTTTCAATTTCGCATTGAACTGAAATAAATTATAAAAGAACCCTTCAACGACTTGAGTCTTTATTGTATGACGAAAGCCTGTTACAGGCATCAAAACACAAACTGTACAATCCGCGAGCTCTCCGTTCACTGTACTGTTTGTGTTTTGATGCCTGTACACTGGCATCAAAACAAAAAACAGTACAATAAATGAAGAGTTGGGAAAGTTTGAACTGGAACATGTATCAAAACACAAACAGTACAGTGAACGGAGAGTCAAGAAAGCCTGACCATGTACAGGCATCAAAACACAAACAGTACAGTGAACGGAGAGTCAAGAAATCCTGACCATGTACAGGCATCAAAACACAAACTGTACAATCCGCGAGCTGAGAGTCATGAACGTCTTGCAATACAAGTAAACAAAATTGCTTCTGAAAATACTGTTGCCATACATCACTTAGATTCCTTATTGAACGCACGGTTCTATGGAATTAATTCTACAAAAAAGATAAATAAGGACAGAAAAGGGGTTCTATAATGCGTCAACGAACAGAGCTATGCATGAGAGAAATCCTTGTAATTTTAAATTGCATCAGATTTCAGCAGATTTTCAGTTTTAATAAACACGAAAAGAACTAGGAATTTGTGGAAGCAAAGGCACATATCTCTCATTCATAGCTTTGTCCTTAAATTACTTTTGGTTCGACCCCTTTTTGAATGTGATCTGCAATATTAAGTATGTTTGAGCTCCACGTGTTGGGATCGTGCACAATATTGATGCATCGAACAATTTAAGGCATCCAAGAATGTTTGTACACTGTTGTAAGGAAATACATCTTTATTGTTTATAGGACAGGTGACTATAACAAAAACGTGTTCCAAGGAAATATAATACCCGATATGACCAATCCTGGTCTCTCAACCTTTGAAGGTGTACTTGAGGGTAAGTACGACAAACCGCTGAACTTTGATTAAGTCTGCATGTATGGTGTATGTATTATGTGTGGATTTTAGTCTAAATCACGTTTTTATAAATGGTGTTCACTAATTTTTCGTTATAAATAAGAGACATTTCATTGAGGCCAAGAAGAAAAGAAAGTCATAAACCGCGAGGAGACTCAAATTTATGTACATTGACTAAATCGCCGTTATATAACATGTCTGTCAAGTTCAGAGACCAGTTTGTAATGTAACAGTAGAGACAATTGAATTTTGAACTGTGATACATTTGAAAATATAAAGCAATATATTGTATTTCGGTAAAAGGAAATTTCACCCAAGCTGCGTCGTTAGGGACAAAGGAGACACTTAGAGGGTCTATAATGCCAAGGAAGAAACTATATAGGTCTATGATGCCAAGGAAGAAACTATATAGGTCTATGATGCCAAGCAAGAAACTATATAGAATTAGTACATTGGGGCACTTTTTTACAGGACAAATATTTGCTAGAAGAACAGTTGATCTCGTCACATCCAAAAAAAATATAAATACTTGTAAATAAATGAAAATACAAATAATTATAATGAAAATTGATAAACAAAATAGAAAACAACTATAATTAAAAACAAATTACTGATTATAAAATTCTTACTCCTTTTGTCATGTATATCTCAACAGAATACAAATAAAATTGCATCCAAATCTTCTTTTTTTGATAGGTCGACCGAATTATATTGTTAGTTTGGTAGACGTGCAGTACGACAGTTATCACGTGATTTATGGGTGTGAAGATGGTCCAAGAACCAGGCCATACAGTCTTGGTAATCTTTTTATCTTTTTTATGCTTGGTAGAGCAAGTTAAAATATCTGCAAAAGGATACAGATAAGAGGGCGTCCCTAAAATAGCCACCCCCCCCCCAAAAAAAAACAAAACAAAAAAAACAAACAAAACAAAAAAAAAAAACAAACAAAAACAAACAAAAACAAAAAAAAAACAAAAAGAAAATAACCTTGGCAAGCAGTAACACGGAGATCAAATATTTGTATCAACACAAACTTTTTCTAGGGTGTATTCGTTCTATCACTCCAGTCGGCAATGTGAAACTATTATCCTCCGATTACAGTTGTGTAACTTCCATTCAGGCAATGAGGCAGTTGCCTCACCTAAAAAAATTTTAAAATGTAAAAATTGTCTAATAAGATTAAAAGTTACATTTATGGCCGTTTTTTTAGAACTTCTAGAGCAAATTAATATATTGAGATATATAGAAGGATAACTGAGTGAAAACGATCCCGTTATGATGGTCTTGATAGCCGATTAATTGCACCCTCTATGATGTGAAACCCTTAAAAAATATTTATCCATGTCAATTTGGAAATATCTGCCTCACCTTTAGAAAGGTGCAAGCTACTACACTGGATTAGGACAGAATGTACATTGTATTTTGAATCCAAATGGAGTTGAAACTCTTATTTTGTTTATTTCAGAGACCGCTGCAATCTTGTCCCGCAGTAGACGACCACTAAGTAAACATATTCTAAGAAAAATATATCAATTACTATCATCTGATGATGTCAATACAGAATATTTTTTCCCTGTGGATTGGAAAAATTGTCCAAATGACTGCTAACTAGAGATAAAAATATGTTGTATAACTAATTTTAGTTATTAATTGTAGTGCTTGTATTGTTTTGGTCTTGTCTTCATTGTTCTCTGAAGTTTGTCAGTTGTTTCGATTTTCTCTCCTTCGAATATCCCTTTGGTTTTGCTTGACTTTACATGTAACAGTCGAAACATTTATTTAATGGAAGTATGTTTTGAAATTATATATAAAAAATTATTAAAGAGATTTGTAGCCTACAGCATTTTCAGGTATGCTTTTCAACATAATTCCAAAGTATAATTTTAAATAAAAAACAAAGCTATCATTAACACGGGAAAATATTTGATATATTTTGAGCATATTTTAGGCCAGATATGTGGGCAATATCTGCTTTTTACAATGAGGCCTTATCTTTTATTTTTTCTATGCCAGTGTTTTTTGTATCCTATTACATAACGTTTAACGATGTTACCAGATTTATGACGTGATTTTGAGCTTTCTAAATAGTTAGAGCAGTTTGTTTTAACTAAAGGTTCTGAAATCTGCGTAAGAGGTGAATTCAATTTGTATCTTTTCAGAAGTTTTTCAAGTTCTCCCTCACTCTTGGCATAAAATGCTTGCAACGTGTTCCTGGTTTCATTCAACATTTGCTTCTTTTATTCTGTTTTAAAAACTCTTTCGCGACAGGAAGTCTTCTCCAGGACATAGACATCTAGAGGCTCTGTAAAAAAAAATTTTAAGTACACTGCACAAGCATACGTATGATGAATAGGAGAATATAAATAACTATGTAATTTATAAGAGAAATCAGAAATTTGTCCGTTTATTTTACACTTTATCACATTCGATAACGTTCGGCTTATCTACTAATTATACCTACTATCTATAATTACTAGTAAAGAATTTGATGGCTGATGTCAAATGATTTTCTGTCAATATTTATGCCTTTCAAATTTGTGGTTATATTTATCAGTAATATCTCATTATGTTTTTCTATATAAAAATCAAGACAATAGTTTTACTATTTTGTCTATTTCTAAACCTAAAACTATTTACCTGCGACTATAGTTTCCATTACTATTCATGGCCAATAGTGACCGATGAATAGTAATAAAAAACTAAGCGTTTAAGCATAATATTAAAATATTTCCATTATATTAGAAGTTTTTGTGCGGTGTGTCATGCGGTTTTGTCTTTTGCTTCGTTTCCGATATTGTGTTTCTTACTTAATATGTGACGATTGATCATCTATTTTTAAAGGACAATATTTCAAATATTAAAAATTTTGGGTCTGTTTTTTCCTTCATACAGATTTATCCAAGGAAATAGTAGTTGCTGGTATTTTGATACTAGCCCGAAATTGGTGCTGGCAATAAAATGTTAATTTTTTTAACATTAAGCAATAAATGTATCTCCCTCATGCATATTTAATTTTCAAAACGCGAGCTGTAGCGAGCATGTTAAAAATCTAAAATTTAACTATCGAGGGTGGAGAAATTCATATCTCTGTCCTTATTTTTTGCTCTCCCCTTTTGGTCATTTTGGTATTTTTGAATTGCTCTTCAACTTGTTGAGTTATTTATCTCTTGGTTTTTAATATTTCAGGGCTTTAGCACAACTGATAAGTCATAAATCGACGAAATGTGCACATCTTGTGCATCAAAATTAGTATCAAAGAATCAAATACATACCAAGATCTAAAAACTGAAATACTTTAACAAGTCTTAAACACATACTATAGCTAATTCCATATTCTAAAAATGTAGTTTCAATTCTAAAATTCAAAATTAAACATATCTGGATTTTTTACTATTCCGAATAGGCCTGCTTGTTTCCTTTGCTCGCCATGTTTCAACGAACCTGGTTTTCCTTAAGTTTTATTAAAAGTAGTCTGTGGGTTATTATTGTAAGCAACACGTTCAGTGTATGATTTCATTGATTTCGAGACGATCTAGTGTATCAAAAGGGTATTGCATGCAGTATAAAAAATTTGCAATTCTGTTTAAAGTGTGGTTTGAACTCCTTGGGGTAAACTTCACCTTACCTGAATTTTGACTATCGTATTTAGGCCAGTTTGATCTTATTGTATTCATTGGTGTAATTACATGTACTTTTGATTTCAAGGTTTACTTCTTTGGTATACCTGTTGAAATTTTGTTCATAAAATTGTACCTTGTACTCAACAAAAATAATTCATTCTATTTCATTTTATATTGAATACTTTTTTTTGCTGACCAATTGGAAATTGACCTCTTTCAAACTTTTAAAAAAATATGAATTAAAAATTTGCTAAAAAAGCAGGGAAACAGTTTAAATACAGTTCAACAACAGTAGTCCAAACTACAATGAAATAATGATTTAAAATTTGATTTGTTCGTAGGCCATCAGGTTCGAACTAACAAAAGTTGAAAACATATCATTTGTTTTGCCAACGCCGTAAGTTAGATGGTTTATCAACATTTTGAAATCCATATTCTAAAATTATTCACCTTAAGATAAAATTACATGAATTATATTAATATTATCGCAATTAAAATTAGTGTAAAAGGTTCTATGGTACAGGTAAGTCTTAGTTGTTGATTTATTTTCCATGGGAGATAACTCTAATAGAACGAAAACCATGCAAAATTAACACTCATATGAAAATATAATGTTCCCATTCTTACAATCACATTGTACATCTTCCATATGCACATTGCTGTCCTTGAATAAAACTATGGATAGCTTATATATAATAGTATTTAATTTTGTTCTGCATGTTGCTGGTTCATGTACACTAATAATTATAATTTAATATTGGATGTAACGCGTCATTCGATTGGTTAACTTTTTCCGTCTATCATGTCATAGACTTAATTTTTCTTTTCTACTACAACGTCAATCCCAACGTTTTACGACTTACTGTAATTGTGTTTTTAGTCTATTCGAAATAACCTCGATTCACGTTGTGCACACTTTATAAAATACATTCTAATGTAATTTAGGTTACACAACGTGATTGAGGTGATTCTTCATAGACTGATAAAAGAATTAAATTCATTCCTTAAATATATATTCGATGTTTAAACACTATTATTCATTCTATATTTACGGTCTTCCTGCATGTTAGTATTGCACTAGATCTGGTCTTTGTTGACTGTGGTATGAAATCAAATTTACTATAGCAGCAGTGATAATCCCATTTCCAGAGGAAAATGATCTTTTATCACCCAGATAATACTTTTGAGCTAGTTGTAACTTGACAACACGGTTAATAAATTCGGTGGCTTCCGAAATGTCTATCGTTGTAGTCTTTTGTTCTAACACCTAACTTATTGAATTTAATGGAATTTATTTTTTGTCGAACTATATCTCTGTTTGTCGTTGTAGTCTTCTGTTCTTGCACCAACCTTATTGAATTTATTGGAATTAAATTTTCTATCGAGCTATATCACTGTTTGTCGTTGTAGTCTTTTGCTCTTGTACCTAAATTATTAAATTTATTGTCTAACAACTTGCTAAAAGGGGAATGGGATGGTTATATGTTTTACCTCGCCATATTCTGTATATGCCTTCAGGACCCCATATATATTGTCTGCCTATGATTATATGCTTAAATATGTAATTTTATTTATTTTCACTCATTGTCCTTTGCTGAATTTTTGACACTACTCTTTCATACATATGCTTGTCTGATGATAGGTAGTGTTGCTTCTAATTGAAGACGACCCAAAAATTCAATTGTCCCCCCCCCATTCATATGCTTGTCTTAATTATGATCGGTAGTGTTGCTTCTAATTGAAGAAGAGCCACAAATTTAATAGTCCCCCCACCCTTATTCATATGCTTGTATTATGATCGGTAGTGTTGCTTCTAATTGAAGACGACCCAAAAATTCAATTGTATCCCCCCACATTTCATATGCTTGTCTGATGATGGGTAGTGTTGTTCCTAATTGAAGACGAGCCAAAAATTCAATTGTTCCCCCATTCATATGCTTGTCTCAATTATGATCAGTAGTGTTGCTTCTAATTGAAGAAGACCCACAAATTTAATCGTCCCCAACCCTCATTCATATGCTTGTATTATGATCGGTAGTGTTGCTTCTAATTGAAGACGACCCAAAAATTCAATTGTATCCCCCACATTTCATATGTTTGTCTGATGATGGGTAGTGTTGCTTCTAATTGAAGACGACCCAAAAATTCAATTGTCCCCCCATTCAAATGCTTGTCTTAATTATGATCGGTAGTGTTGCTTCTAATTGAAGAAGACCCACAAATTTAATCGTCCCCCACCCCATTCTAATGCTTGTCTTATGATGGTAGTGTTGCTTCTGATTGAGGACGACCCAAAAATTCAATTGTCCACCCCCCCCCCAATTCATGTGGTTGTCTTAATTATGATCGGTAGTGTTGCTTCTAATTGAAGAAGACCCACAAATTTAATCGTCCCCCACCCCATTCTAATGCTTGTCTTATGATGGTAGTGTTGCTTCTACTTGAAGACGACCCAAAAATTCAATTGTCCCTCCATTCATATGCTTGTCTTAATTATGATCGGTAGTGTTGCTTCTAATTGAAGAAGATCTACAAATTTAATCGTCCCCCCCACCCCCATTCATATGCTTGTATTATGATCGGTAGTGTTCTTCTAATTGAAGAAAAAAAAATTCAATTGTTCCCCCATCCATATGCTTGTCTTATAATGTCTAGGCCCAGTTGTTCAAAAGTTAGTCACTTTTTTCACTTTCAATTATTTCGATTGCTTAGTAATATACCGTTACAGAATTTTGCATGGACACATAAAGTCATGGGATTTACCAATCATAAAATTTTCAGTCCTCAGGCATAATCAAGGTTGTGAAAATTTGAAACTGAAAATTGTGGTTAACGTTTGAACAAGTGAGCCTTGGTGTTACTTCTTATTGAAGACGATCCTAAAATTTAATCACGTAATCCTCCGCATTTAATCAAATTGGATGATGTCTCAATGGCGCTTATCCCGCATCATTTAAATTTTCTTATTATCTTGTTTCAGAACCAAATGCATATATTTCATCAACGTATTTGATGTACAACACAAATGTATGATTCACACATATACAAACAACCTCTTTTAAACGCCTTTGTTTAAATTCTAGACAAAAAAACTTGTCCAACAAAATTTAAAAAAAACATTACCATCTCATGCACTACTTAACTTTTATTTCAAAAATATAACGTTTTGTTGCATGCCCTACTGTAAATAACCTAATGTCATCGATCTAAACACACATCGTCTTATTGGAAGTATTGTAACAATATGGTGTACCTTCAAATTATTGTATGTGGATTAGTTCTTGTGTTTCATTCATCTGGGCAAATAGTAAGGCTTGGGAGATGTCCACAAGTCAAGGCAGTGAATTTTGTAGATTGGGAGAATGTAGGTTTTTCAACACAAAACACAACTGATCGGTCATAAAAAATGTGCAAATCTTTTGCATTAAATTTAATAGAATATGTATTACAAAAAAGCAAAGAAAATGTGATGTGTATATTCACTGGATCTGTGGCACATCCAAAATTCGAGATTGAAAGGAAATATTTTAGTAGAACGCCAGAAGGTCAACAAAAAATTTTAGAATTGTAGATTTTGACACTGATAATTTTTTTTCTCTTTCAGCGGTATTAGGCCTGTTGTAACGTCTACCGCTTCGTTCAGGCCCTAGAATCACTCGGCCAAAATGCAAATGAATATAGCTTCATTCAGTAATTGTTACCTGTCCACTTGTCCTTAACATAGAGTTGGACCATAGCTGAGTTGATATGGAGATTATTTTTGTAAGAAAATGATAAAAGCAATAAAAAAGCTTTTGTATATGTGAAACAAACGTTGGTAGTTTGTTATAAAGTTTCAAAGTCCAATAAAACTAGGTTCTCACACTTCAACTCGATGATCCCGATTTCCAAAATTTTCCCGTTCACGCGCTACCAAATTCTTGATCGGGCCTGTTTACGACTTCTACCTGACCACTAATTGAACATCTTTTCGATTAACCCGACCAATGCACGGTCTCTACACGATCTTTAGTCGACTAGCCAGACAAAATCAACGTTTGCTCGATCTAAACCCGATCTCGACGAGACCAGATCGACCTGATCGTATAGGGGTCGTAGGGATGGTCGGAAATTAGTCGGACTTGGACAATTAGGTTCACACTGCCGATCAGATAACTCGATCAAGACAGATTAAGCGATCAGGAGACTGAATGTTCGGGATGGTCTACCTTGCTCGGCATCGCTGCGACTTTCTACCCGACAATTTTTGACATGCTAAAATTATTAGAGTAGGAATCCACAAGCCATGCATTCGAGGAGAGATCGGGTATTCGTCGACTATCGGTCGAATTGATCGGAAAAGATGGTCATTTCGTTGACTGATAACTCATCAGCAGTGCTCGAGATCAAAATATTGGAAAACCGATTAAAGATATAATGATGATAAGCACAACCATCAAAAATCAAAACAATCAAAACAAACAGGTATCCAAACTCAGTTAAGGGTTACCTCTGCATCAAAATGAAGAGCCTTAGAAATTTCTGGTATTTTTTGTCAAATTTTGAATGGAAAATTTAAAGGCATTTGAGTAATAAATCATGCCATGACAAAATTCTGGCTAGTAGGCTGATAATGCCCTCGGGGACTAACAGTCCACCATCAGTGACATAGACCCAGCGGTAGTAATAAAACTCACCACCAGTGCTCGCGATCAAAATATTGGAAATCCGATTAAAGATATAACGATGAAAAGTAGGTTAAAGTTTTTCTGTCGATTTGAGGTATGTAAAACGTAAAATCAAGAAAGGATTTCTGTTATTTAAGTAAAGTCAAGAAATAACAAAGGAATATTCAAAGAAGGGAAAAATCGAAACAACTAACAAACTCCGGGGAACAACGAAGACAAGACCAAAACAATACATGCACTACAATTAAAAATTAAAAACATATGAACAACATGGACTTATCCGGACTATAATATATCACAAACGTAAATTATATTTCTTTTCTACCAAAAATGACTAAATAATTAACTATATCTTTGTCAAATTGAAACACTTCGTATCCGTTGTCCTTCAAAATAAGATATTGCGTTTCGGAAGTTTCCGATAATTACCGAAGTCTTTGCCATTCCGTTTGGAACATCCGGGAAATTCAGAAGAATAACGTGAATTAAAATTCAACAAAAATGTATTGTATACCTCGCACATAATTTATTCAAATGTTTGTGCATTGTAAAATGAGATTTTGGACATATATAATAAAAAAAATATTTCAGCGTAAAAAGACCTTGTCATGAGGTAATTTCACCAAAGTTTTGATAATGAAAAAAATAAAATTATCAACATAATGTTAAATTTCAATGTATTAATTTTTACATCCATATATTTTAAATAAAGATTGAAGGAAGGTGGTATTATATCCGAATTTTTCCAGACCTAGATCCACGAATACAATTTAATAAATGTATCTCAGAAGTTAAGGTCCTCAACGACAATGGTACAACAGGCGTTTATGGTTCTTGGTTAAATGCAATGTAAGTTAAACAACATTAAATTATTCTTAGAATCACGTGTGTTGTTATGCTCTCATAGAACAGTAGAACAAATAGAACAGCAGAACAAAGCTATTTATTTATTGCACAACAGCATGAGGAAGTATTTTATTAACAATCAATATAAAATATAAAATCTACAACGGGAAAGATGTCCAGTGAAGTACCAATTAACAGCGTTCAATCAGCAGACACTGGAAGAAACAACATTGACTATAAAACACAAACACTACAGTCGACGGAGTTGGGAAAGTCTGAAGTGATAATCTGAGTACCAAAACATCAAAAATAGGTATTCAGCGAAGAAGTCTGACCTGGAAGCGGCACCAAAACAAAAAGTACAATTAACGGAGAGTCGATGAAAATCTGACCATTTACAGGCATCAAAACAAAAAACAGTACAATAAATTGAGAGTTGGGAAAGTTTAAACTGGTACATGTATCAAAACACAAACAGTACAGTGAACGGAGAGTCAAAAAAGCCTGACCATGTACCATGTACAGGTATCAAAAAACAAACAGTACAGTTCGCGAACCGAGAGTCATGAACGTCTTGCAATACAAGTAAACAAAATTGCTTCTGAAAATTCTGTTGCCATACATCACTTAGATTCCTTATTGAACGCACGGTTCTATGGAATTAATTCTACAAAAAGATAAATAAGGACTGAAAAGGGGTTCTATAATGCGTCAACGAACAGAGCTATGTATGAGAGAAATACTTGTAATTTTAAATTGCATCAGATTGCATCAGATTTCAGCAGATTTTCAGTTTTAATAAACACGAAAAGAACTAGGAATTTGTGGAAGCAAAGGCACATATCTCTCATTCATAGCTTTGTCCTTAAATTACTTTTGGTTCGACCCCTTTTTGAATGTGATCTACAATATTAAGTATGTTTGAGCTCCACATGTTGGGATCTTGCACAATATTGATGCATCGAACAATTTAAGGCATCTCAGAATGTTTGTACACTGTTGTAAGGAAATACATCTTTATTGTTTACAGGACATGTGACTATAACAAGAACGTGTTCCAAGGAAATATAATACCCGATTTGACCAATCCTGGTCTCTCAACATTTGAAGGTGTACTTGAGGGTAAGTACGACAAACCGCTGAACTTTAAGGCTGAATGTATGGTGTATGTATTATGTGTGGATTTTAGTCTAAACCACGTTTTTATAAATGGTGTTCACTAATTTTTCGTTATAAATAAGAGACATTTCATTGAGGCCGAGAAGAAAAGAAAGTCATAAACCGCGAGGAGACTCAAATTTATGTACATTAACTAAATCGCCGTTATATCACATGTTTGTCAAGTTCAGAGACCAGTTAGTAATGTAACAGTAGAGACAATTGAATTTTGAACTGTGATACACTTGAAAATATAAAGCAATATATTGTATTTCGGTAAAAGGAAATTTCACCCAAGCTGCGTCGTTAGGGACAAAGGAGACACTTGGAGGGTTTATAATGCAAAGGAAGAAACTATATAGGTCTATGATGCCAAGGAAGAAACAATATAGGTCTATGATGCCAAGGAAGAAACTATAGAGGTCTATGAGGCCAAGGAAGAAACTATATAGAATTAGTACATTGGGGCACTTTTTTACAGGGCAAATATTTGCTAGAAGAACCGTTGATCCAAAAATATATATATATAAATACGTGTAAATTAATGAAAATAAAAATAATTATAATGAAAAATTGATAAACGAAATAGAAAACAACTATAATTAAAAACAAATTACTGATTATAAAATTCTTACTCCTTTTGTCATGTATATCTCAACAGAATACAAACAAAATTACATCCAAATCTTCTTTTTTCGTTAGGTCGACCGAATTATATTGTTAGTTTGGTAGACGTGCAGTACGGCAGTTATCACGTGATTTATGGATGTGAAGATGGTTCAAGAACCAGGCCGTACAGTCTTGGTAACCTTTTTTATGCTTGGTAGAGCAAGTTAAAATATCTGCAAAAATATACAGATAAGAGGGCGTCCCAAAAATACCTCCCTCCCCCCCCCCAAAAAAAAACCCAAAAAGAAAGAAACCTTGGCAAGCAGTAACACGGAGATCAGATATTTGTATTAAAACGAACTTTTTCTGGGATGTATTCGTTTATTCACTCCAGTCGGCAATGTGAAACATTTATCCCTCCGATTACAGTTGTGTAACTTCCATTCAGGCAATGGGGCAGTTGCCTCACCTAAAAAATTTTAAAAATGTAAAAATTGTCTAATAAGATTAAAAGTTAAGTATTTTCTCTGATGGTTATTTACATTATACATTTATGATCGTTTTTTCTAAAACTTTTAGAGCAAATGAATATATTGAGATATATAGAAGGATAATTGAGTGAAAACGATCCCAATATGATTGTCATAATAGCCGATTAATTGCACCCTCTATGATGTGAAATCCTTAAAAAATCTTTATCCATGTCAATTTGGAAATAGTTGCCTCACCTTTAGAAAAGGGCAAGCACTTGATTAGGACAGAATGTACATTGTATTTTGAATCCACATGGAGTTGAAGCCCTTATTTTGTTTATTTCAGAGACCGCTGCAATCTTGTCCCGCAGTAGACGACCACTAAGTAAACATATTCTAAGAAAAATATATCAATTACTATCATCTGATGGTGTCAATACAGAATATTTCTTCCCTGTGGATTGGAAAAATTGTCCAAATGACTGCTAACTGGAGATAAAAATCTGTTGTATAACTAATTTTAGTTTTTAATTGTAGTGCTTGTATTGTTTTGGTCTTGTTTTCATTGTTCTCTGCAGTTTGTCAGTTGTTTCGATTTTTCACTCCTTCGAATATCCCTTTGGTATTTCTTGACTTTACATGGAACAGTCTAAACTTTTATTTAATAAAAAAAATATTAAAAAAATTTGTAACCTACAGCATTTTCAGGTATGATTTTCCATAGATTTCAAAAAACAAAGCTATCATTAACACGGGAAAATATTTGATATATTTTGAGCATATTTTAGGCCAGGTATGTGGGCAATATTTGCTTTTTACAATGAGGCCTTATCTTTTATTTTTTCTATGCCAGTGTTTTTTGTATCCTATTACATAACGTTTAACGATGTTACCAGATTTATAACGTGATTTTGAGCTTTCTAAATAGTTAGAGCAGTTTGTTTGAACTAAAGGTTCTGAATTCTGGGTAAGAGGTGAATTCAATTTGTATCTTTTCAGAAGTTTTTCAAGTTCTCCCTCACTCTTGGCATAAAATGCTTGCAACGTGTTCCTGGTTTCATTCAACATTCGCTTCTTTTGTTCTGTTTTAAATACTCTTTCACGACAGGAAGTCTTCTCCAGGACATAGAGATCTAGAGGCTCTGTAAAAAATATTTTAAGTACACTGCACACGCATGTATATGATGAATAAGAGAATATGAATAACTATGTACTTTATAAAAATCGGTATGGTGGCCGGATGCGGCCATTTCACCTTTTCGCGTTTTGGCGTTTGCTCCTTTCACTTTGCAAACGCGAAATCGAGAAATCGAGAAATCGGGAAATCGAGAAAGCGAAATCGAGAATTGAGAAATCGGGAAATTGGGAAATCGAGAAAGCGAGAAAGCGAAAACGCGAAATCGAGAAATTAAGAAAGCAAAAACGCGTGTGAAAATGTACTGAATATGATTGTGCACATTTTAAATATAATGTTCGTAGTAGAAGATAGAAAGTTCGCGAGTGTTTACAAAGTCATTTGTGTAATATTTATTCGTTTGAAACAATTTTTTTTTATAGCAAACTGAAGTTCTAGACCCGTTTGAATCTGACAAACCCGGGGATTACCAAGTTTATGAATGAAAAATTGTCCTACGAAATCCCAATTGCAATGAAGCACTAAGATATTTGTCTACTTCAGATGGAACACGGTGACATCTAAAATGATCTACATTCAAACTTCCTTAACACGAAAATGTAGGAAAAGTTCTCCTTGGATGATCCCTCTGCTGGTGGACCCTAGGTATTCGCCAACCCAGTCGTCAGACTTGTCTGATATGATTATTCATTGATTTGTTACAGAAAATACCAGTATTTAGCAAAATTCAAAAATAATAGAATTACTAAGGGTTCATTCATTGTATTGCACATGGTAGATCTCCTTAGCTGAAATTTGGCTTCCTATTTCGGTATTTTTGGTTGAGTACTCCTTGTTTAACATAAGTTTGGTTTTCGGTCTTCCAAATGTTTCGGTTTTAATGCTGCTGATGAGAGATAACTCCTTGAAATGCGTCGTATACAGCATAGTATAAATTTACTATATCTAATATTAGTATCTTTGGATTGTTATTTTATTTATCAAAGTAGAAGCGGTTGGGTTTTTGGTATCATGTAAATAATATCAAGTATTAATACCGTAATAGACTAGGTCGGATCTAGCAAATAAAAACTGGGGTTCCATGCTAAAATTTGCCATTTTTTGCTCAAATGCTGCATGAATTAAAGAAGTTTTTCCGCCAACAATAGGAGGGGTTCCAACCCCTGTAACCCCCTTTTTGATCTGCCACTAAAAGATAATAATTAGTTAAACTTTAAAGTGAACTTCATCAATATTATTGTAGCAATTTTTCAACAAAAGCTTTTCCTTTACTAGAGTCAATCTTAAAGCGCGCGAATAACAAACATCCAAGTAGACTCCAATTGATTGTTTGCTTGTTTAGTTGGGTTTTTCGCCGTTTTCAGCACATTTGGCTATTTCGCGGCGGCCAGTTTTTATTGGTGGAGGAAGCCGGAGTACCCGGAGAGAACCACAGACCTTCAGTAGGAAAATTGGCAATCCTTGTCAATTAAGATAGGGGTCGAACACACACCGCCACAGGTGAGAATCGAACTCACAACCTCAGCGTTGACAGGCTAGTGATCATTAGTAGTCATGACGAACTACCTAGACCACTCGGCCACCGAGGCCCCGACTCCAATTGATAATGTAGTTAGCATCTTTACTTGTATTATTTTTACCATTCTACTCTACTATGCCTTCTCATATTTTGTAAATGAGTAACATAGCTATAAGCAGTAGTTAGTTATAATTAAGAGTAATAACTTTAAGTGTGTATCTACAACATAAAGTAAACAAATTTAAAACAAATATAATCAAACATTTACATTTTCAAGACTTTTATTATACCAAAAAAAAAATATACTGACCTTTCTCTCTGCATAAATTCACACGGTAATTTCAGTGTCAAAACTTATAATGAATCCAAAGAACAAGCCTGTTAAACAAGCAGAATTTGGAAAATCCGAAGCCGCAATGTAGTTTTGATTCTGGTTCCATTATAATCTAATGAAACAATTACACACCTCTTTGGCCTTTTCAGTTATTGTTAGGTGGTAAAGATCGGATAACTTCTCTTCCTTACCAATGACATACAAATTCCAAATTTTCTTGCTTTTTAGTACAATTTAGTTTGCAGCAGTTTCTGAGCAAAGATGATCATTTTGACAAGAATAAGATTTTAAAATAAATAAACTTAATTTTAGATTACTGAGTAAAACCGTGGAATTAATAATAGCCCTCATGTAATTCCATCGATATCGTCTGTAAAGCAGACTTTCTTACCTGCAGTAATTAAAAAAAAAGTCCCCTCCTTATATTACAACATGACGCAACATTGATTATCTATTTTTAAAAGATGGAAACTTGCGTAGATTTTATCTGTCAAACGCTTAAAACCGCAAGCAATTTTATGAAGAATTGGTACTTTTTCACTCTCTCGATTTCTCGATTTCCCGTGAAATTGAAAGGAGAAAACGCGAAAAGGCGAAATGGCCGCATCCGGCCATCATAAATCGGAATTTTGTCCGTTTATTTTACACTTTATCACATTCGATCACGTTCGGCTTATCAACTTATAATTACTTGAAAAGGAATTGATGGCTGATGTCAAATGATTTTCTATCAATATTTATGCCTTCAAATTCGTGGTTATATCTATCGGTAATACCTCCTTATATTTTTCTATATAAAAATCAAGACAATAGTTTTACTATTTTGTCTACTTCTAAACCTAAAACTATTTACCTGCGACTAGTTTCCATTACTATTCATGGCCAACAGTGACCGATGAATAATAATGGAAACTGTTCATCTATAAATTGTCTTTCGGTATAGTAAAACACTTATTGGCTACATATTATGTGAATTGTAAGTTTATTGTCTCCACGATACCAACTACGCATCTGTCTATAAACGTACTATTCTCCTCAAACTCAGTCAATAAGTATATACTACATTTAATTTTTCAAAATGACTGACAGAAACCGATATTGCTATATTTCACTGTAACTGTTACATCACAATGTGACCCACTGGGGGAAGGGGGCAGGCTGGGGGAGTTTAAGCATAATATTGAAATATTTCCATTATACTTGAAGTTTTTGTGCGGTTTTGTGTTTTGCTTTGTTTCCGATATTGTGTTTAATTGGTTTCTTACTTAATATGTGACGATTAGTCCTTTATTTTTTCATCTATTTTAAAAGGACCATATTTCAAATATTAAAAATTTTGGGTCTGTTATTTCCTTCATACAGATTTATCCAAGGAAATAGTAGTTGCTGGTATTTTGATACTAGCCCGAAATTGGTGCTGGCAATAAAATGTTAATTTTTTTAACATTAAGCAGTAAATGTATCTTCCTCATGCATATTTAATTTTTAATACGCGAGCTTTAGCGAGCATGTTAAAAATATAAAAATTAACTATCGAGGGTGGAGAAATTCATAGCTCTGTCCTTATTTTATGCTCTCCCCTTTTGGTCAGTTTGATATTACTCTTCAACTTGTTGAGTTATTTATCTCTTTGTTTTTAACATTTCAGGCCTTGAGCACAACTGATGAGTCGTAAATCGACGAAATGTGCATATCTTGTGCATCAAAATTAGTATCAAAGAATTAAATACATACCAAGATCTAAAAACTGAAATACTTTAACAAGTGTTTGTACTGGGTGTCGAGCATAATCCTCTGTTCTTAAGACTAGAAATTGGTCTTTATTAAATACATTCAACCAATCTTGCAGAAATATATGGTAAAATCCAGACGTTAGAGGAGCCTTGGTGAAAAAAATTGATGTTAGATAGAAACGTAGTAATGTCAGTAGTATTTGGTAACACTAATATGTATATATTTGTAAATTTCTTTAAAGGTAGAATAGAGAATGAAAACTGGAACTGTGTCAAAGAGACAAAAATCCGACCAAAGAGCAGAATACACATTTCGATTCTTTAAAGAAACTGTTTTTAATCAGAATTTAAAAGAAAACATCCATGTAAATTTAAGGCAAACATTTTACAAAATATCAGGAACAACAGTAGCTCTTCCCTTTAATAAGACATTGTAAAATAATTCACTTAAAACATGCAAACATATATCATTTAAGTGGGGAGATGCCATTTGTGGCTTTTACAGGAAATGCAGTCAACAACAGTGATACAAGAAACATTACCCCCACCCCCTCCCACCCCAGTCATCTAGACATTACACAATTTGAATATACTGAACTGATCATTACTTGCCTTCGCAGGATTTATTGCAAGGCCAAATGCTTGTCTTGATTCAATCCTTTAATCTTGATTTTGTTTGAATATTTTGTGATGCAGAAAATCAAAAATAATTAAGACTACAAAAGACCAGAATTGTCATTTTAGCTCAAATATTGGTTAGTAGTTTAAAAAATGTAATCAAATATCAATACGTACTTTCATACTTGTAGTAAGATTCCTGTCATATAAACAAGCTCGTATACTTTTAACTTCGGTACAACTCTCAAATAGTTTGATGGATTTCTCAACATCATTATTAAAGTTCTGAACTGTAGGATGGAATTTCTCGTTAGCCTTCTGGTGTAAGTAATGACTGTAAAGTCTAAAAAGACATACATCACTTTGTGTATAACAAGAAGAACAATTTTATAGTGACGTGAAACTTATCCACAACATAATCCACAAACCAAGTGAATGGAACTTATATCTTTGATTTGACCCATTTCACGACTACCCCTGACCTCCACCCAGCCCCTTTTTGCATCAGCTACGATCACGTCTAAGTCCATGACGGCAATAGAAAAAAAAAGACGCAGAGGACCGGAATTCAGATCACACTTACTACTAATGATGGTCGAGCGAATATCTTTGAAACGAGACCCAAACATCATCTTTTCACGTTATAGTTTTACTACTCTGTTATCCTTGTAATTATTTTTTAACGTCTTTGTAATGATAGATTTTTCTGTGAGAGACAAAGTGTGATTTCCTAATTTAATGTAAGGTCTTTTTATTTTTAACTTCATGAAAAATGAAGAATTTGGGCGAATTTTCAGCATTTTTGCAAAATGAAGCGGGAACATATTTTTACTTCTTAAAATTTACATAGTCCAAAAACTTGAGCGGCAAAATAAAAGAACTAAAGATCAATTTGGGATGGCATAAACTATCCAGGACATAACACTCTTAAAGACATTTTAAGAAATACACCTGACTGTGCAATAACTCGGGCATATATATGGTCATATATAGATAGGACTGCTATTTGCATGACTGAAATGTTTGAATACATACCGTTCCACTGGGTCACGTAGTAATAATATCAGTTTGATATTAGGATTGATATGATTAATGAGATGTGGAGTGGTATATATCGGTTCCGTCGTGTTAGGATCATTCTGTGGTATTTTAGTCCAGTCATAAGGATACCATAGATCCATCGGATCCCCGTGTCCTAAAGAAAAATAAAAAAAATATATACTTATTAAATTTGGGTGAATAAAAACATGAACATAAAATCTCGAATCCATCTAATGCACCTATGAGAAACTGGACTAAAATTCAACGTCATTTTGATATCCGACCAAAAATAAATTAATTTGGAACTGATTAGGGTAGAAGACACCGGAAGAAGACATTGGATAAGACCGAGCGAGAGACGAAAACACCAGACAAAGGGATAAGAAAGGACCCTCTTAATGCCATTTTTAGACCTTTTGCAATTAGTTCCATTTAATAGTTAATATCATACCGCTAGCTCCGTAGATTCCGCAAATTTAAAATTAGACATATTTAGTGGTCATTCGCAAATTCCAAAAAGTACCTCCTATGTGGAAGTTTAGGGACTTTTTTTGGTGTTGTAAGGTGTGAGCTATTTGCTCGTCATTTAAGGTCATAAAGCGAATTTCAAGTTGAAGAATAGCAATAAAACTTTATTTAATGTATTCATATCTTATATATTGTTGAGATTAGTTCTTCGTGTGTACTAGAATCCAAGTAGAAACAGTTACTGCTGCACTTTTTATGGCAAGCAAGACTTGTGTTTATGTTTGTGTTTTGTGCTCTTTTATATTATTTTTTTTACCGGAGGCGTGTCAGTTGGGTTGCTTTGGTTGATTGGTATGTCATTGTTGACCTTTCTGTTATCAATTTTGTTGTTTATTTCTAATGAACACAATTTACTAATGTTTTCTACGTTCAAAAAATAATTAAGTCGCAATAAGAAAGTCTTAGAGGGTTGTACATAATTGAAGTCTTTTTATTATCGGTCGTGATTGCTGTTACTGATTCAGTTTTGATTTTAACCATACACCAACAAAACAACTTCACAAAAAAGATATCATAAATGGGCACATTGAAAACATCGAAGAACACATGCCGTATGATGGATGATGGATGGGTGAATTGTTGTCCAGTGGCAGCCAGATGCATATCAGGACGAGAACATGTATGATACTAATAATGAATATGATCCCTGCTTTGGACTAGACCGACACGCTGTGCTAGCTCATGAGGTAACAGTCCGCAGTAAGACATATCACCCTACTCGGACACATTATACTGACTCCAGCGACCTTCCGCGCTCGACGGGAGGACGCTACCACGAGACCACGGTTCACATGTCGTATGAACAACAGTTGTCCATATATTACGTAAAGTCAACAGAATTCCTACAAAATAATTTGAATACGTCAAAAGTTTAACGCTTCATACAAAATGTTCTTCGATGAACGCTTTCACACGAAAAGAAGCATCCAAATTTTAAACATACCTGTCACAAAGTGTGAGAAGAATGTGTCCAATTGAAGGTTATAACTGAGACGTTCTGGTAGAACTTTAAAATACTCAGCAAAATCTCTTACAGTTTCAGCCTGGCCATCAGTATCTGAAAATTAGAGTGCAATTAGCTACACTTAGTTTTATACTTTCTTTGCAAACTTTCTATGCAAACTATGTACTTGATTTCATGAATTCTTGTAATAATTCGACAAATATACGTATGGAATATAAATGTAAAGCGACAAGGGCCCGAAACAAAATCTGAATATTCTCCGTAGAGCGTTCAAAATGAAAACCTATGAATGGTCCTTGAATATTTTAGAATTTGTGTTGCACAAGACGAATATCTTTGGTCGGGTCACAAATTTTAGTCAACACGGCTAACAACTGTGACACTTACATACTTTTGATCTTTGACATCAATTCTGGTCTTGTTTATTCTTATTTCTCTTTTTTTTCTGCATCGCTATATTGTCAAGCAAAAGCAAGGTATGTGTTCTTGTAATCAATCAAGAAAAGTCAAGATAAGTTTAGATCAGTATAACACATGTAAAGTTAAACATTGTGTAATTTATTCCTAACTTTTATGAACTGGTCTTATCCAGTCTTGACTGACTGCAGTGTATCTTGTTTTGCTCATGTATCTTAATTTTTTTTTATCTTAATTTTTTTCTGAAGTCAAGACAATCAAGATAAAACAAGACCGAAATGGCATGATAAGATCGAAAGTGTTACCGGTGAAAACAAGCTAAATGCACCAAACTAAAATGTCGGAGAGCAAATATAGATCACAAAATGACACAAAATGACAAAATAATTTGTGCTTTTTCTGTTCTCGATCTTAAATACTGTCGATACGACTTAAATTATCCGGATCACAATAAATCATCACGGTAACTTATATATAGTTTTGACCGAAAATAGTTTGAAGCAGGAATGTACATGGTGTAGGCTTTTTACGTGCTTTTTACATCCGTTGTTTGTATTCTGCGTCTACGTGTATAGAAATAAGTTAGATACTAGTATATTGTTTTCCCGATATTTGCCGATAATTACCGAGTTAATTGCTATTACGTTTTATGGAATAAACGGGACATTTTGAATAATCACTTGGTCCAGATATTTTATTTTGACATATGCACATGCATTGCATGAAATTATGTATCACAAAACGTACGCTCGCCATATCTTTTCCATGACCAGAACCATGTTTCTTTCTTCATAGTCCCTTTGTTTCCTATAATCTGATGATGGGTCAACATTCTACGGAACAAATCCGTGGTCCCTGATTTGCATACTCCAAAAATGTGGAAATATGGCAAACATCGTATTTCTTTGCCTTTCTCAATCCAACACGGATTTTTATAATTTTCTAAGAATGCTGGTCTTTCCTGTAGAAAAAATTGAGAATAAGGTGGCATTAAATGTTACAGGTCGTGTAAGTTTAGAACCATAATTCTAATGCAATGAGAATATAACAATCAATTTGTTTGGCTAAGAGACTGCATACAATCTACGTTCTATCTATCTGTAACCAAGCATGGCCGCCATTTTGAAAACGGGTATTTCGGAGGAATTTAATACTTGACAAGATAAAATAATCGGAAATTGGATTTGGAAATGCTTTTCAATTAAATTTTATTCGATTTTGAAGCAACGCGTCGCTAGATAATCTCAATTTGCGACAGTAAAATCTACGTTTTACGCAGTAACCACATCAAATACAACACTGTCATTCCCCAATTCTGAAATGCATTCACAATAAACGTGAAATATATTTTTTGTATTGCGACAAAAATGCAATAAATTCCTGGCATGATTCAGAAATTTCGAAGGCTCTTCCTTTTGATGCAGAGGTAACCCTTAGCTGAGTTTGGATACCTGTTTGTTTTAATTGTTTTTGTTTTTGATGGTTGTGTTTATTAATTCTTCATTATATTTTTAACCGGTTTTCCAATATTTTGATCTCGAGCAAGGCTGATGACTTATCAGTCAACGAAATGGTCATACAATGCATCAAATTTATTTCGGTATTGTGTGATACGTTTTACTATACTATGATTTACAAAATTTGAAAAAGAAGAATCGTAATAAAGACGGCATTTCATTAAAATCCATTTTAAGGTTTCATAACGTTTTACACGAGGCATCACTCTCTGCATAATGTATGTAAATTGTGTCGGTTTGATAATCGAACCAGTAATTTCGTTTCAAATAACGTGTATTGTGAAAACAGAGATTAAGATTGGGAATTATAAGTAAGCCATATCTGTAACTTTAGCTCTGTACTTATAGACTGTTTCGGTGTTTACAAATGGTTTAATTGGGTGGAAAGGAGGGGGGAGGGGGGGGGGGCGATATTACATATAACTCAATGATATTTAGATACGGGACGTGCGGCAAATTCAGGTCAAGATTTTACAAAACCGGCGGAGATTTCTGGTCGGGATTTTTTGACAATCTGGAGAATTCCAGTCAGGATTAAAAAAAAATCGCAGATTTTCACAATAAAAGGCCGATCAAAAGAAAAAAATAAAAAGGTTGGCTTTCCGGGTTGGCTGATAGCATGTTAACATCCTGTACTCATGGCTTACAGATATGGCTTACTTCTAATTCTCATTCTTAATTGTTCCCTGTTTTCACAATACACGTTATTTGAAACGAAATTACTGGTTCGATTATCAGAACGAAACTATTTACATACATTATGCAGAGAGTGATGCCTCGTGTAAAACTAACTGCCTTTTATTATTTTTGGATAATTTTGGGTATGTAATTTTATCTTTCCTGGACATTTTCGGGTCACAAATTCGATATAGCTTGGATAATTTCGGGTAAGGGTTTCAAGTTTACCGACGCACCCCCGTCATAAAATGGTCAAGTTAACCCCCCATCCCCGAGATTCGCTGTTCAAAGATTTGGATTATTGCTTCGGCTACCAACTTTTTAAGAAAGGAGCGCAACAATGATATTTTAAAACTAATATTTCAAAAATGTTAAATTTTGTGAAAACTAAGAAAAATCATAGATCTGCATGTCCTCAGATTTTGGTTTTATCCTTTTTGGTAATTTTGGCAGTAAACTGCGCTTCAAAGTTCTGGATTTGTGTTTCAGCTCTCAAAATTTTAGGTATTGACCAGAACTTACTAGTAGTAATTTGATAAAATGTAAAATGTATCAGGTAAAACTGAGATCTGATAAAACCAGTGCGAAGGACCGTCTGAAACTAACTGCAGGAATTTCGATGTCCGTTTGCGGATCTCCCCATCACTTCAAAGTTATGAACAACTGTTACAATACAAAAAATGCTTCTATAGTCGGAATGCTACTATTGATTTAAATGTGTCAATGAAAGTTAGGTCTGGTAAAATTATAAAAACTTATAGTGTCACCACAGGGAACTGGCATAGTTCTAATAGTGTGTTAGATCTATAAAATACACTTCGTTTACCATATGTATATTCAACAGACTTATTTTTATACAAACCATGCACAAAATATCTTCTGGTATATCCGTATCATTTCTACTGCTTATTAAGTCGTATGTCTGATTGCAATGAAACTTGTATCGAATCTTTGGTAGTTTATAATGAACAAAATATCTGCCGTACTTTTCAAAATTTTTAGCTTGCAGGAAGACTTTTTCCCCTGGATTTATCAGTGTCGTCGTTACAGATTGTTTATGCTTTATCGTTTCCAATTCTTCTTGATATGTATAGTAAACATGCAGCCAGATGAGAAAGGGGAGATAACCAAAAATCATTACGGCAACGGCTACACATCCTGTTTTTAGTCTACAACTATTAGAATATTAATACATAATACTATTTGCATAAATAAATACTCTAAAATACAATAATTGTCAAAAGAACATAACAAAAAGCCTAATAGTGGGGGCTGTCACCAGAAGCTTCAATTTTAATTGTATGAAGTACACAAGGAGCACAAAAGGTTAATATTGAAGGAAACCAAATTACAGTATAATATTCAAATGGACGTACAAACATGATAATACAAAATAACAAAAACAACAGACAGCACAAAAGAACCGATAAACCAAGGATAACATGAACTTCTTTAATTTCAACTTCACTTTAATAAATGAGATAGTGGAATGTGATAGTATTGAGGTGAAATTAAGATTTGGCTAGTTTCTTTTGTTTTCATATAGTGCATATAGCCCTTGAATGAAATGTACTTCAAATGAATATCAAAATGATCGACGAGAAAATTGGAGCAAAGTTGCTACCCATTGGAATGCCGATTTCCTGTTGGACAGATCGACCATCGAATACGACATTCCTTATCTATGAAAATTCAGAGTCTTCATAATAACAATACAAAGATACTAAGATTAGATATAGTACATTTATACTATGCTGTGTACGAAGCATTTCGAGGAGTTACCTCTCATCAGCAGCAATATCATCTTTAGAGTAGTTTGTTTTTGTCAGAGTTTATGTTCACAAAGTATGTTTTAATTACCCAAGAACATAAATCTGTTCCTACGTGTACCGTTGTTCTCGGAAAAACTGCTGAACTATATACCGGTAGGTTAAATCCACATTTCGATCGAGAATGTGTAATTATAGTATATAGGGTTGAAAAATCAATTCTACTGTAGCAAGATAGGAAGATCTGGATAGATACGGCAGTAAATTTATAGAATCTTAAGCATAACTGGTACACTATAAAAGCCTTTTTAATTAGCAGTAAGTATAGATGTCCGGAAAGATATTTAGTAGACAGTCAAAGACTCAGCACTGTATCTCTGTTCATTAAAATGGATTCTTGTATGGTTGTGGAATCTAGTGAAGCTTTCATACTTTGTTAAAATGACAAATGATATGCTAAACCTACCCATTATCTCAGGAAAGTATATTTTAAATTCTAATATTCTATAGCTGATTCGTCAAATGAACTGGAACTTCATATGAAGCATCTAATTGCGTGTCTGTAAATTTTATTGTAACTTGATTCGACAAGTAAAACAGTTATAATTCTTATTATTGGCTAAATAAAGCGCCTGACAGAAAATTATGTTGTCAAGTAAGATCTCGAGAATTTAATGTGTTATCATAGAATAGAGAATGGAAACGGGGAATGTTTCAAAGCGACAACAACCCGACCAAAGAGCAGAAAACAACTCAAGGCTACCAATGTGTCTTCAACGCAGCGAGAAAATCCCGCACCCGGACGCGGGTTTCAGCTGGCCCCTAAACAATAATGCATACTAGAACGCCACACTAAACTCCATATGTTTTTAAATGACTTTCTAAGTTGGATTCAATAACAAATTGAAACGTACATTACATTTACTTTTTTTTGTCACGTTGGCATTTGCATTTGTGATTCAACGTTTTGGGTTTTTTCGGCTTTCAACATTAAGGCCTTAAACACAACTGATGAGTCGTGCATCTTGTGCATCAGAGTCGTGCATCTTGTGCACCAGAATTCTGCATCTTGTGCATCAGAGTCGTGCATCTTGTGCATCAGAGTCGTGCATCTTGTGCATCAGAGTCGTGCATCTTGTACATCAGAATTGGTATCATGCAAGGGGAATTTACTAAATCAGATCTATGACCTAACCTGCATGTCCATATTTCAGAAAAGTAGCGTTTCTTGGGTGGTGTTCAACACCAAAGGTCACGTGTTAAAAACGAAGAAATAATCCAAAACATTTAGAGAATAAATTCGGTTTGTCTAAAATAAGTAAATTTCGTAATTGAAAGAAATGATAAAAATGATTTAAAGCTATACCAAGGAAACAGCATGCATCTCTGTCAGAAATAATTTGAGAAATTATCATCTTTTTATAAACAAAATTTACATATAAACGTCTATTTCAATACACTTACCTCATTCCGTGTATATATGTGTGAATATAAAGTGTAGGAATGCTTGATTTAACGTCATTCAATTCCTTTTGTTTTGTTCTTTAAATGGCAGAAAAATAAATAAATGACTGCTTTGTACTTAAACAGTACAATGTCAAATGAGTATTTAAATTAATTTTGAAATTGGAATTATACACGGTTCGGCCAGTAATTTTTTTATAAAATATCCTAAAATATTCGATTGTCCTCTACGACGACGAAACTGAAAGGATATGGGATATGCAAAATAGTCTGCTTTGCATACAGGTCACATTTTATAAAAGCAGCAGAAAGAAGAATGTAGTATAAATGTCAAGCGAGTCAAATAAAAGAACACAATGTTATAAGATGGTTTGTTTTGTTAAATATCGGAAAAAGAAATACGGAAGCAATTAGACAGTGAACAAATTCTACAAGATGAAAATACAAATACCCTGGCGAATTCAGCAAACATGCAAACACTACAGAACAGAACAAAGTGAGAAAAAAAAACGCAAGACAAACCAAAGAGACCCAGGACAACACACCATATAATATAACTAAATCACCTGCAATGTGAATCTACCCCCCCCCCCCCCCACAAAAAAACCAAAACCTATAAGAAACTGTCGTTTAATGCCATAGCAAGTAAGGAAAGTCAGTTTGATGGAGAGTCAATTCCAGTATAAAGACGTTTAATCTAAATGAAGATATATAATCTCGCATTTCAATGATTTGTGAAATAGTATATCGGACAATTAAGTTGTGGGAACGGCTGTAAAATGTCTATAGAAAAATGATATTTAAACTTGGGAGTATCTCAATCGTGCACAACTCTATGTTCGGGTGTATATAACTGTTCTATGGTCTTTTTGGTTATACGGTTTTCCTTTCGAACCTTTTTTGCCTTAAAGTTTACCAATACCGATGAAACGATATACCTTGCCTCAAAATTTGTACCGTTCAAATGTTTATTATGGTATGGTCAGTGTAGCTTTAAACTGAATGCTATCCAATCATTTCAAGCGCAAAAAAGAGATAAACATGTAAGCATTCATAAAGAGGAGTTTAGAGACATTTTTGGATTTTTTTAATTTACTCTTCAACGTTTTGGAATGTTATTTTGGTTTTCAACATTTTAGGCCTTGAGCACAACTAATGAGTCGTAAATCGACAAAATGTGCATATCATGTGCATCAAAATTCATGAAATTGGTATCAATGAATTATATTATATCTGGTTAAAAGCCACTGCACGTCTTTTAATACATCAGAAACTGGCTCCTTCGTGAAAAAGTGTTGTTGTATCGCCTGCGGAACGCATGGTCGACACACAGGGATCACTATCTGTCATCTTGCGTCTTTCGTCGTCACACTTTTCTTCTATCCTCAACTACTCATAAACCGCTCAAAGGAATTTGATGAAACTTTCTCCGTGCATTAACATTAATGCAAAGGTGTGCAAATATATTTCATTTTTAGAAAATTTTAATATCTTTTGTAAAAATTGGCATCCACAGGCGAGGAAGACTCACATATGTTTTCAATATAATACTGACAATTAACAATTAGGCATTTCCCAAAAGTTAAAATGTTCTAACATTTACAGTGATGAAATACTATGATTTCCAGGTGAAGGAAGGGATATCCTGGTACATTCCTGTTGATTTTTGCAAAGTTTGAAATGGCAATAATTACCAAATGTTCAGGATCAGACTTTTAAAAAAAAGCAGTAACTTGTATCGGCATATTTAATATCTCCTTACAGACAACAACAGAATATCATAACATAATTTGTCTAAATAAGAACGCATACATAATATGATCAATAATGGAATGGTGAACGAATAAAAAGCAAAACATTGAACAATATGAGCACAATAAAATGGAGAGATGCGACTAGCATATTTTACAGAAAATGTCTTACAGATACTTTTGGAATATATATCATTTTGATGTAAAACATGTTAAGATGTTGTACATGTAAAAATTGTTAATATTTTACTCAAATGAAAAGATATATAGGGTAAATGTCATTGAGACTACAAAAATACAAAACAAGCTCTGAATTAGGTATCTTATGATCATATGATTATAAATGTCCTTTATGTTGATTATTTATCGATTATAAACTTTTAATGAGGTCAATACATTGTATATGGACCTGGTAGAATGATATCAACCAGGACTTTATGTATGTACTGAGGACTTTATGTATGGACCGAGGACTTTATGTATGGACCAGCAGAATAATATTTTTTCAAACAAGAAACCTTTCTCAGCACGTTCAAACCAAAATATGTAATATGTGCATTTTGCTAGTTCTCAACCTTCCGTAAAACAGGTAGACAATAAAGTTACACAGATTTAGTTTAAACTCATTTATTTATAGTGGATTGGTAAACAAGTTATTCCAACTTATACTAATCCCTCTCCACCTGGTGGGTGCGAGAGGGGCCCTTGTAGCGACGTTTTAGTCTACTCTTTTCCTATATCTACAGAGGAGTCTTTAGCGTGCTAAGGGTGTTGCTCTCCCTTAACACGGGAAAGCCATTTTTCGTCCCCATCCGAGGGACTAGCATCATTTATCGAGACCATCCTTGCAAATGGTGTCGATAGGGCATCGCAAATTTGATCCCTGAAATTTTCATCCTGAACGGGAATCGAACCAGGGACCTCTGGCTTCGTAGTCCGATGCGCTAACCACTACACCACGGCACCCTTACACAGATTTAATCAAAGAAAATCAACACTTCGACAATACTGACTAATTTTACGAATGAATCCGGATATATCTTTAGTAATGTAGAGTCAATATTCTTTTATGGAGTCAATATGCTTTTGCAAGAGGTCAATACATGAAACATCCTGGTAATCATGTCACCAAAAACTAACCAATGAGAAAACGGGAAAAACACCACATATGTCATATTCCTTTTGAATATACTCTATGATAAACCTGAAATTAGAATTTTCAAAATATAGCCAGACTTTCAATTCCAATTAGTTAAATGCATCGATTTGGTCTCTGTTCCACACCTGATGACATTTCTAATGCAAAGTTTGATTTGTTTCCAAATTTAAAGTTACACTTCCAGTTGTTGAGAGAGTGTTACATGATTTTAATAATCGTGATAATGTCAGGAATTCAAGAAGTAAGTGCTTGAAAATTTAAAAAGAAACATGGAAAAAATTACTGCACTTTAAAATTTATCTGACAAATTCATTGTATTGGAGCAAGCCAAGTTTGAGCCACCGAGATTCAACTTTAAATCAATATTTCTTGCTGCGAAATTAGTTTGTTTTGGGGTCAATTTATAAAATACCATTCGAGACCAGTTATATATCCTATATAAACAACCTAAATCACTTGCGCAACAAGACCCTTTTGTATTGTTCTATACGAATACCGACTTAACTCTCCAATAATCCAATTATAACAATTGGTTATGGTAAATTATGCTGATTAATTTAAAAATTTTGGGAATGTGAATCGATGAAATCGTTCCTGTTTGAAGTGTGTATATTACACAATTTAGATACACACATTAATAATTGAAAAATCTGTTACAGACAAAAATTGGTTATGAAAGAGATTAAAATTAGTTTAGATGGCATTTTGCGGCTATACATTTTGTACTCGTATATAATTAACTAGAACTGAACACACACATTAAGGAAGTAATATTACACCCAAAAACATTCTTGGAATTTTAAATAAAGCAGAATAGTATATTAATTATCTAACATTTAACAAATAGTTCATGACATTGAGGGTCATATGGCAGTATATGGTCCAGTTGTTCGCCCGACAAAAATTATATGGACTGAAGCGATTCGGAAACTGAAGTCCATATAATTTTTGGAGGGTGAACAACCGGTTCATATACTGAAATTTGACCTGAAGTGTCATGAACTATTTGTTATATTATACTTTTCTGGCATTTAATCGAATTTAATCGATCTCGCCAAAATGAGGCGGTCCATATAATGTACAGCCGGTACATATAGCATTATATGGGCCGACTTAGATAACATAGATAAATAGAGAAGTAAAATTGTAAAAGTAAAATATTATCAATTGTTATGCACAAAAGAGATAAGCAGGTGTGATATGGAAATGAGAAATGATACACAGTTAATAAACAATCTATATACAAAAAAAACACAAACAATATTATAATAACAACAAATCAACTTTTGCCATTATAAAAACAGATCATAATATCAACAATAACATAACAAAGTAAACAAATATTAAACAATATTTTTGATTAGTTTTATAAACTGCTTAAACTATTTTTTTCAAAAATATGTATGATCTAGATTCATTTATATTCATGGATATCAAATTTCAAGGTTTAGAAAATATTCGTTATTTTCGAGAATACCAAAATTTGAGTTTTTGTTTTTTTTTACCTAAGTATTACACATTTTTGAAATGTGCATTTTGTTTTATATTTTATTTTGGTGTTCTGTGTCCTCTGGAAAACCTACGTTTTTCTTATTACCTACTTTTTTTCGTCTAAAAAGTAAAGATATGAAACTATTTACCACCGAGTTAGTCATAAAGTTACCCCAAAAAATATCATTGTTTTTTTTTATTGTAATCATTTTATTATGAAATTTACAGATGACAAAAATAAACAATCAGTAATCAAATGCTCTCAAAAAAAAAACAGAGTTGTAATACAACATATATATATATATAATCAAACCTATCTATAAAGAGCATCCAAGGGACCAAAAAAAAAGTTCTCTTTATGAGCAAGTGCCCTCTATACAATTTTACATACTCTGTTCATGAATGGGACTTTTTCACTGTGTCCTTTATAGACAGTGATTTTCTATATAGAGGTGCCCTTTAAAGCAGGTTTGACTGTATATAAAAAAGTTTATCAGTTAAAGTCTACTCACACGAGCACAACAATTTAAAACAATTAAAAAGATTTTATAGTGATTGGTTTTGAGTTTGTTTCTAAAATTAAATAATGATTGTTTTAAGTTCTATTTTCTGGTACATAAAATGCAATGTGTTAAAAAGTACAATTTTTTAATGAATACTTGATCTGTTACAAGTAAACTTTAAAAATAAAAAAAAAGTCAGATTTTTCTGGATTCTGGTATACAGAAAAATGAGACAAAAAACCATATTCAAGTTATATAAAAAAAAAATAATTAAAAGCTGTTTTTAAGATCTGTATATTTGAGCAGGTTATTCTACTCACTGAATGAAAATAATTTGTTAAGGTAGTTATCTCTAAAGATTCTACCATATTTTACAGCAAGTCAGTTTATCTAAGAGTTGAAAAAAAAAGATTTGCAATGTGGAAAAATAAATCCAAAAACATATCATTCATGTTAGATGAGGATACTGATAGGAAGAAAAAACATTTTGAAGAAAAATGACAATTTGTCCATTGCTGTCTATAGTAGACATCTTCTCCAAAGAGATTACTCTATAAATGGGAGTCAACTCAAATAAACAAAAATGGGGTTAAGTGCACAAAAAAATTCTGAATTTACAGTAAATAAAGCAATCATAACCTAAATAACAACAAAATTATTGCACTTGCACTTTTTCTTACTTCTGTTTGGTTGGTATGGATTCATTCAGTTTTGTTATTTTATAACAAATTATTAAATTTGAATTGATAAAATTTAAATTTTCAGAATTATAATGAATGTCATGGTTCTGTAACTTACTCCAGGTAAGGCCAAATAAAACTATGTGTTTGATATTTCTGTACTGTGTCTTAAATTGTGTGCCTACCCTACAGTTTTACTGACTTTTTGTACAAGCACTGTTAAAAAGTCCTCCTTTTGGAACCAGGTAAAAAATCCAGCAAAAAAAAATTCCTAACTATCAACCTTAATTTTTATAAACATGAAACCCTGAACATACATATTTTTTTTCATTTGTAGTTACGCATAGAAATATGTATCTTGTAAAATGTCAAAATGTGTGTTCATCTACATGTACAAAGAATTATACAATGTATATACAGTATCTGGTTTATCCAATAATAGTATAAGGATTTCTTTATAATTAAAGTATTGCACACAATACATGAACTTTTAATGCTGTACAAATACTGGCTTTATATTGGTTTGCAATGTGTTAGTTTCACTTTAAATAAGGAAAATTTCAAAAGTATTTTTGAAAAAAAATATACAAACATTTTATGTTCAAAGTCTGCAATTCGGCAAATTAGGTCAATCAGAATTAAAGCAATTTTTATAACTCATTATTATATATTATTCTATTAATCTTCTGTAGATTTTCTGTATATCTTCATGGGTGAAGAACAAATTTTTTACAACCATAATTTTTAAAAACTTGTTTGAAGATTGTGTCAAAAATAGATCAATAGGGAGAAAACACAATCTGCTCATTATATACTGTTAAAATTTCAAAACAAAATAACTGACAATTAATATTATGCATTAAATAAGATGTTCTTGAAAGAGTTTCACATCACTATTAATGTATACCATTTACAACTTCGTTGTCGTTATGGAAACCATTTGTTCTGTCTTGGTGACTAGTTTTTGTTCTTCCAATGAAACTGTCCATAAAATTCGCTGCACCAAAAAATTTTATAATTTCATGGAATGCTTCAACTGGTATAATCCTAAGATACAGAAAAATTAAGAGTTATCTCCCATTAAATAAATAAAAATATATGTTTTTTTAATTTAAATTTTGCATCAACCTGATTAATCATAGTTCTGTAATCTGCAATTTAACTGAAAATATTCAATAAAATATTCAATTAAAATGAAAAACACAATAATAGCACATTGCAGATCCCATCATTTCCTCATTATATTAGCAAACCTCATCATAATTTCCATACAGCAATTTATTTCATATTGATTTTGTTTGTTTAGTTGGTGTTTTATGGCGTTTTCAGCACATTTGTCTATTTCCTGGCAGCTAGTTTTATTGATTGAGGAAGCCTGAGTACCCAGAGAAAACCACAAACCTTCAGTAGGAAAATTGGCAATCCTTGTCAATTACGATCAGAGCCAAACACACCCAGCCACAGGTGAGATTTGAACTCATATTCTCAGTGTTGACAGGTTAGTGATCATTAGTAGTCATGACAAACTACCTAGACCGCTCGGCCTCCGAGGCCCCCTTTTTAAATTTTTTTGAAAATTGATCTACTATACATAAACATTTCAACATACTATACTGAAATGTTAACAGATTTCACAATAAGTTGTTATGATAAATTATAAAAAGTTAAAGTCTAAAGTTACATAAAATTTAATGTTTTGGAATTAATAAAATGATTTTTTTACTGTAGAGTTCATTTCTTGTGGTTGGTATGCAACACTTCAAATATACATGGGCAAAGATTGACTAGAGGTAAATCTAATAATCTCCCTTTAATACTTTGTGAGCACTGAGTGGATATTTGATTATTAGTTTGGTTAAGGACAGGTATTTACTGATTTTCATTCTAAAATTGGGTCTCTTAAAATCAGTTATCTCCCTTTAATAAGAAAAAAAAATACCAGTTTCAAAGTACAAAGTAAAATTATTAAAATTTATGAAAAGCTGAAGAATAAGGAATATATCAATAGATATTAGCGATCACAGCGAGCCATATAGAAACATAGCATTTTCTACATATGGGTCATTTAGAAAAGTCTTTGTTTTAAAGGGGCAGCCATATTGTGCTACATACTAATGCTAGAAAAAGTTTCGTTCCTCGGAAGTAAGTAAAGTTAGGGAAATAACTTGCTTCAAATTATAATTTTAAAGTCAAAATTGTGATACAGGAAATTAGTTTCTGGAAAGGGCTAATACTGCTGTGCTCTCATCATTGGCAATGCCAACAGCATATTACTGCATTAATTAAAATTGAACCACAATCACATGGCCTGAAGAGACATGCTAACATCCAGTTTATCTTAATGGTCCAACACCATAAGTAGGAATCATTTTCAAAAACTTGCTCTCTCCATATGTTTTGTAATGACTATTAGGTTCAAAACAGAATACTCTTTTGTTCATTTAGATTTTTATTATTGCAGATAAACATGCCAGGTAATTATGGAAACTAACACATCTTATCTATTATGAACTATAAAAGAATCTGACATTATATTATCATGCCTTATTGCCTATACATGTAGGAACTCACCAAGAAAATTTCTAAGAATAAAATCATGTATTTAATTCCTTAATTGCAGTACACAATTCTTTGTTTCTATTTTTGGTTAATTCATTGTTAGCACACTAATGCAAATGGACAAAAATCAGATACTCTATAGATTAGACCAATTACCACAATCAGAATATGTGGCAAAACATCTAACAGTTGACAGAAGGGATATTATGGTGATTTCTCCTGACACAAAACTTCCTTCCTTATATGACAAATATTTCAACAAGGAAAAACTCTGTTCTTCTTCTGATAATAAATTCTTTGTTACCAATTTTGCAGAACAATATGTGCACATTTTTCTGATTTAGGACTCATCAGTTGTGCTCAAGGCCTAAAGTAGGACTCATTAATTGTGCTCAAGGCCTAAAATAGGACTCATCAGTTGTGCTCAAGGCCTAAAATAGGACTCATCAGTTGTGCTCAAGGCCTAAAATAGGACTCATTAGTTGTGCTCAAGGCCTAAAATATTGAAAACTAAATAATGAATTAGTTTGAAATGGTAATTCTCAAAATATCTATAGAGTCCATACTTACGTTTTGAGAAATGTAAATATATAAATAGATCTTGGTATGCAGATCATTTCTTGGTTAGTCAAAATAGCATACATAATTTTATCTACAGTGGGTTTCACTTTTAATGGTGGCAGTAACCATGGAAACCTAAAATTAAATAACACAGAAAAATTATATCTTTAATGAAAACACAAGCTAACTAGAGGCTCTCAAGAGCCTGTATCGCTCACCTGGATTTAACTTTTACCTTGAGCAGACCTAAAAATTTAAGTGTTGCAGTCAATTTGGCTGGTTTTTCTATAGGATTCTACGTTAAACTAATTTCAGCTGTGGCAGTCATCTTGGTTGACAGTCCAGGTCAACGGATAAATTTCTAAAAGAGAACCATCTAAGGACCATTTCTGCTAAGTCTTGTTCCAACTGGCTAAGTGGTTTCACAAAAGAAGATTTTTAAATGAATTTTCCTATAGGGTCCAATATTTAACAAAGTTCGGTGTGGCAGCCATTTTGGTTGACAATCTAGGTGATTGGACACATTTCTGAAAGAGGACCTCCTAAGGACAAATGCTGCCAAGTCTGGCTCCAATATGTCAAGTGGTTTCAGACAAGAAGATTTTTCAATGAATTTTTCCATAGGCCCCTATGTTAAACTAAGTTCGGGTGTGGCGGCCATCTTGGTCGACAGTCTGGGTCATCGCATAAAATTCTGAAAGAGGACCATTGCTACCAAGTCTAATTCTAATTGGCTTAGTGGTTTCAGACAAGAAGATTTTTGAGTGAATTTCCCATTGGGTCCTATGTAAAACTAAGTTCTGTTGTGGCGGCCATCTTGGTTCACAGTCCACAAAATCAGACACATTAACCATTGAACCATCTAAGGACCATTTCTGCTAAGTCTTGTTGCAACTGGCTAAGTGGTTTCACAAAAGAAGATTTTTAAATGAATTTTCCTATAGGGTCCAATATTTAACAAAGTTCGGTGTGGCAGCCATCTTGGTTGACAATCTAGGTGATTGGACACATTTCTGAAAAAGGACCTCCTAAGGACCAATGCTGCCAAGTCCTGCTCCAATATGTCAACTTGTTTCAGATAAGAATATTTTTCAATGAATTTTCCTATAGGGCCCTATGTTAAACTAAGTTCAGTTGTGGTGGCCATCTTGGTTTTACAGTTCAGGTCTTCGGATACCTCTGTAAGAGATCCATCTAAGGACCATTGCTGCCAAGTCAGGTTCCAATTGGGTCAAGTGGTTTAAAGACAAGAAGATTTTTCAATGAATTTTCCCATAGGGCCCTATGTTAAACTAAGTACGGCTGTGGCGGCCATCTTTGTTAACACTACGGGTCATTGGACAAATTTCTGAAAGAGAATCTCCTAAGAACTATAACTGCCAACTTTGGTTCCAACTGGCCTTGTAGTTTCATATAAGAAGATTGTTGAAATTCACACCCCCCTTTTTTCTATTTTTAATAACAGCAGCCATGTCAGCTAAAAGTTAAAGGGATGCCAGACATAATTTTGGAAGGAGGCCACCCAAGGACCATTCCACCGAAGTTTGGTCTCAATTGGCCCATTGGTTCGACAGGAAAAGATCTTTAAAGGAAAGTTTATGCTGGATGCCGTCTTTAAAGGGCAAAAACTCCTATAAGGGGTCAATCAATGATTTTGGTCATGTTGATTTATTTTTGTAGATCATACTTTGTTGAACATTTTTGCTGTTCACAATTTGTCTTTATTTATAATAATATTCAAAATAATAACCTAAAACTGAAAAATTTCCTTAAAATTAACAATTCAGGGGCTATAACCCAACAAAGGGTTGACCGATTCATCTGAAAATTTCATGGCAGGTTGATCTTGACCTGATGAACATTTTTACCCCAGTCAGTTTTGCTTTAATTACTGAAATACAAGACAAAAACTGCAGTTTACCCCTATGTTCTATTTTTAGCCATGTCGGCCATGTTGATTGGCAGGCAGGGTGGTCGGATACATTTTTAAAACTAGATGGCCCAATGATGATTGTGGCCAAGTTTGGTTACATTTGGCCCAGTAGTTTCAGAGGAGAAGATTTTTGTAAAAGTTAACAGACGACGATGACGACGACGGACGACGGACACCAAGTGATGAGAAAAGCTCACTTGACCTTTCAGGTCAGGTGAGCTAAAAAGAAACAGAACATTATACAGTTATTGACTGGTTCCTCGGACAACAGCTGTTTTGTATGACCCGAGGACTGAACAGTTGTCCGAGGAACCAGTCAATAAATGTTTTGTTATACTTTATGGTGGGTGTCCAGCAAGAAGCAGAGACTGCTTACTCTTCCGGAGCATCTACCCCCGTATTTTTGGTGGGGTCCATGTTGTTCATATGTTTTTAGTTTTTAAATTGTAATGCATGTATATTGTTTTGGTCTTGTCTTTGTTGTTCTCCAGAGTTTGACAGTTGTTTTGATTTTCCCCTCCTTCAAATATCCCTTTGTTATTTCTCGACTTTTTTTATAATTTACAAATGGAAGTATTTATAGTAACCAATCAAAATATTATTGACCAGTCAATTGCAGTGAAAAATATTGACACTGGTCAACATTAATGCAAATAATAATACCTCAGTGTTTTTTCTATATAAAAAAAATGTGTGAGTCTTCCAAGGAAGACATGTGTCGCCTGCGGACGTAAATTTTTACAAAAGATATTAAAACGTTCTAAAAATGAAATATATATGCACACCTTTGCATTAAGGTTAATGCACAGAGAAAGTTTCATCAAATTGCTTTAAGTGGTTATGGAGTAGTTGAGGATAGAAGTTTTGAACCCCCCTTTTTTTTTCCAAAAATGTCATTTTTTTTTTAAAAATTTAAAATTTTCTAAAAATGAAATATATATGCACACCTTTGCATTAAGGTTAATGCACAGAGAAAGTTTCATCAAATTGCTATGAGTGGTTATGGAGTAGTTGAGGATAGAAGTTTTGAAACCCCCCCCCCCCCTTTTTTTTTCAAAAATGTCAATTTAAAAAAAAAAAAATGAAAATTTTCTAAAAATGCAATATATATGCACATCTGTGCATTAAGGTTAATGCACAGAAAGTTTCATCAAATTCCTTAGAGCGGTTATGGGGTAGTTGAGGATAGCAGTTTTGACCCCCCCCCCTCTTTTTTGTTCAAAAAATGTCAATTTTTACAAAAAAAAGTTAAATTTTTCTAAAAATGGAATAAATATTCACACCTGTGCATTAAGGGTAGTGCACAGAGAAAGTTTAATCAAATTCTTTTGAGCTGTTATGGAGTAGTTGAGGATAGAAGTTTTGCCCCCCCCCTTTTTTTTGCCAAAATGTCATTTTTTACAAAAAAAAATTTAAAATTTTCTAAAAATGAAATATATATGCACACCTGTGCATTAAGGTTAATGCACAGAGAAAGTTTCATCAAATTCCTTTGAGCGGTTATGGAGTAGTTAAGGATAGAAGTTTTGCCCCCCTTTTTTTGCAAAAATGTAAATTTTTACCAAATAAAAATTTAAATTTTCTAAAAATGAAATATATATGCACACCTGTGCATTAAGGTTAATGCACAGAGAAAGTTTCATCAAAATCCTTTGAGCAGTTTACGAGTAGTTGAGGATAGAAGAAAAGTGTGACGACGCAAGACGCAAGATGCAGGACGACGCAAGACGACAGATAGTGATCCCTATGTGTCGACCATGCGTTCCGCAGGCGATACAATAATAATTTGAAGCAAGTTATTTCCCTTGCTGGGATGCAGTACTGGTTCACTGCAGTGCAGAGGAAGTAAATAGAAATTATTTATTAAGTTGGAAGCAAAAAGATCGTAAGTAGTTCTCAAGTTTATATAAACCAAACATTACGTCCAAATTAACAAGTTTTAAAAACAGCTAATCATTTACTCTTCATTGCAGCAAAGAAATAACAAGAGAAATAACTTGCTTCAAATTATAATTTTAGAGTCAGAATCGTGATACCAGATGTGAGTTTCTGAAAAGGGCTATACCAGTATATATCCAATTTAAATTAACTATGTATTGACCTACTTCCAAATTCAAACTGAAACATTATATGTCTGTAACCTACATATATGAGTTTGTACAAACTTTCCATAAACCCCTCCAAACAATAGAAAGATATATGATATTATTAGATAGTTAATTTGATATATATATAAATTTAAAGAAAGGCATCAATCTCTTCTGCCAGGTGAAGGGAAATGTCCACCAGTCTGATGTGGAATAAAAGGACTATAAAATGTAGCAATAGGATTTTTGTTTAATTTGTAAATAATATGTACATCTCTTATTACAATGATACCTCTCAATTCCTATCAATTTTACAGTTGATATTTTATTTAATCTTACTTAAACAGTTTTGAAATATGAGACCAAAGGTTCTGTTTCTCTAATGAGAGAATAAAAATTTTAATAAATATGATAAATAATGCTGAAGCTAAGGTAACATGTATATATCAATTCCTGACCCACATTTCTACTTTAGTTTTTGGAGAAAGTAGGTGAAATGGGAGGAAAGGGCATATATATAAATTCCTGACCCACATTTCTACTTTAGTTTTTGGAGAAAGTAGGTGAAAGGGGAAGGAAAGGGCAAGTAGGAACAAATGCCTGAACATCAAACTAAAGAAAAAAAAATTTACATATATTTGATTGGAACATGAGGTCAAGGCTAGGTGATGCCTTACAACTAAGATTGAGATGGCCCATGTGTTGAATCTGATACACTGCTGTAATATATAGTCAAACAATTTCTAATTCCCCAGTTTTAATGCTTTTACCGATTTCTTTTTTTTGTTTGTTAATATTTGAATCAATACTTCATAAATTGATTTCTTCATAAAAAAAAAAAAGCCATAGCTTTTCAAAAATGTTACACACTCCAAACAAAGCAATCTTTAGAATCGAAAAGTTGGAAGCAAAACTTTCATGCATTCAACAATATATTAGATACATTTGTACATGGTGATGCCATATTTGTATGCAAAAATCAATGAAATGTGCACAGAAAATGATAAATATGCTTCTTTTGCATTCGACAAGATATTAATTAGTCATGACAAAAGGAAATGAAAGATAGAGGTAATGTTTTATTGATATTTTACAGATATAATTAAGATTTTCATAAAAAATGACTTTTTATGTGCAACACACAGCATTTGAAAAGTAAACACTATTTATCGGACAATTTTAGGGATGTTATGGTCTGATACCCAGATCCCCGGATAAGCTGTGTATTAGCATCATTAATGCAGTGCAGATATGCTTGGGAAATATTTTCTGACGGTCAAAGTTACGCTCGTTCAGCAATAACTATGTAGAAATCAAAGCCTCCAAGCTGCTATCAAAAATAATTGTGGATTTAATACTAATGCTTCAATCTGGTACCCAAGAAAATTCATTTTACTCATTGATTTCTCATTTTACCCTTTAATCCTGCTGTTTGGAGATTAAAATACTAAACCCCATTTAAAAAGCTGGAGGTATTTATCCCAGATTCAATAAAATGCTCCGCTGGGTGCAGCTAGATACGACCGCAGATGTCGAACCCTGAATAGTTGGGGCAATTATGAACACAACATTCAAGCTTGATACAATACTGAATTTGGATTGTGAATAAATATTTGACACAGCATAGGTTTCTGACACAGAATGAATGTTGTCTAAGAACTTAAAAATTTTTAATTTACCTATTCAAACCATATCAGTATTATTTGTTTTTATATATAAATCAGAAATAACCAATTTAAAATTTAAAATTGGGCACACATATCAATTTCTTGCTATTGCACAATACTGTGCAATTGAAGATTTCTTGCTATTGCACAATATTGTGCAACTGAAGATTTCTTGCTATTGCACACTACTGTGCAATTGAAAATTTCTTGAAATATTTGACACATAATAGGTTTCTGACACAGAATAACTGAAATCAAAGAACTTAGAATTGGTCATATGATTTGAATTTATATTCAATTTTTTGCTTCTTGTGCAATACAATATGCTGTGTAGAATTGCCCCCCCCCCCCAAAAAAAAAAATAATTTACCCCTTTTTTAGCTTTTGTGCAATACACTATGAAGTTGCACATTGACCCCCCTCTCAAAAAAACCCCAAAAAACAATAAAATTTATTGTAACCCCCCCCCACCCTTTTTTTGCTAAAAAAAAATTTGAAATTTTCTTTTTAATTTATGAAATATGAAATGAGAAAAAAATTGCCCCTCCCCAATTTCTCATTTACCCCCCCTAAATTTTGTTTTCAAATCCCCCCCCCCCCCCCCCCATTTCTTTATACTTTGCAACCATAACAGCCCATTTAAATACACCATAAACGTATTAAAATAGAAAATGACATCATAGTCATGGATCAAACAAAGTTTAATTTTGGACCCTGATTTGGACCAACTTGAAAACTGGGCCCATAATAAAAAAACTAAGTACATGTTTAGATTCAGCATATCAAAGAACCCCAAGAATTGAATTTTTGTTAAAATCAAACTAAGTTTATTTTTGGACCCTTTGGACCTTAATGTAGACCAATTTGAAAACGGGACCAAAAATTAAGAATCTAAATACACAGTTAGATTTGGCATATCAAAGAACCCCAATAGTTCAATTTTCGATGAAATCAAACAAACTTTAATTTTGGACCCTTTTGGCCCCTAATTCCTAAACTGTTGGGACCAAAACTCCAAAAATCAATCCCAAACTTCCTTTTGTGGTCATAAACCTTGTGTTTAAATTTCATAGATTTCTATTTACTTATACTAAAGTTATTGTGCAAAAACCAAGAAATATGCTTATTTGGGCCCTTTTTTAGCCCCTAATTCCTAAACTGTTGGGACCAAAACTCCCAAAAACAATCCCAACCTTCCTTTTGTGGTCATAAACCTTGTGTTAAAATTTCATAGATTTATATTTACTTATACTAGAGTTATTGCGCAAAAACCAAGAAAAATGCTTATTGGGCCCTTTTTTAGCCCCTAATTCTTAAACTGTTGGGACCAAAACTCCTAAAATCAATCCCAACCTTCCTTTTGTGGTCATAAACCTTGTGTTTAAATTTCATAGATTTCTATTAACTTATACTAAAGTTATAGTGCGAAAACCAAATGTCTTCGGACGACGACGACGACGACGCCAACGTCATACCAATATACGACCGCAAAAATTTTGCAGTCGTATAAAAATATTATCTGGTGCTCTGGATATACCCCTCAGTCCTGAGATTCACAATTTATAAGGGTTCTGTAAGAGACATTACCTCATTTTACAGCCATGGAACATCCCGGTCTCCACATAGGACGGACAAACCAATGTAGTGTGGACTCCATCATGGCCAGAAAAAATAAGTTCATAATTCAAAACTTCTGTGAAGCCGACTACACCAAATTTGGATGCGCAGTATTCAGTCAGTTTGTTGATACCAACCAGGCCTGTTGAGCTGGCAATGTTGACAATATGGCCATGGTTTTTTCTTATCATTGATGGAAGGAAAAATTTAACTGTCTGAAAAGAAATATGTTTCTATAAAAACTGGTATTTGTTATTTAATATTACTCATTTCTGAAGGCAGTAAAGTTTTATTTTCCTGCAAAATGTTTGCCATCTTTATTATTACGCTAACAGGTCCTCAATCACCATGTTTGGAGCAGATGTTTAAAAACATTCGTTATATTTGTATTAAAATGTATTATTATAAACCTTTTTCATTTATAGTTCCTGTTCATCCACATACGTAATCCCATTTATAACTCTCACCGAATACCAGTAATTGATTGGTTCGATCATGATGATGGATTAAAAAAAACTAATGCTTGCATATGCTTTTACCATATGCTAATGTACATTGTATGTGTATCTAATGAGTACATAATATACATTGTACTAATATTATATACGTTGTTTAAATTCTTATGTAGAAACCCAGTTTTAAATTTGCAGACTTTTTCAATCAAGAATAATAAAATCAGATTACGTTTCAGATGCTGTTAATATATCATCAATTTTAATATTTAAAAAATTAACTTAATTTTGTGTTATTGCATTTATGAAAGAATATATTCAAAAAAGTTTCTTAAAAAAAAAATTAACATGAAAAAAGGAAAATGTATTCAATTCAACTTCCTTTCCAAAAATGTTCATCATGAGAATTTGTGTTTACATAGATATAATCATAGAGATGTCATTTTAAGGGGGGGGGGGGGGGGGGGGGGGGGGGGGGGGGGGGGGTGGGGGATAAATCAATATATTTAAATTTTCAATAATGCTTTTATAATTATGTTATAGAAAATGTGGAAAGCTGGCAAAACTCAATACAAACTACATAAAAATGTAATTATTTTACTATGAAGGACAAATACAAAATGTAAATTACATGAAAACTAAAATGCAAACTGTCCTTCGATGTCAAACTGTCAAAAATAAATCTTATTTAGAAATTCCTCACATAATTTCCCTGAAGACTGTTATTTTTTCACACTCCAGCGACAACAATTGACACATGGCAACATTCTCAGACATGGTCATACTGACCAGTCACACCTGGACAGGTGTACAACAGGTGAAGTATAAATGTAGTGAAGAATTCGTTTTGTGAAGCAAGGCTGAAAATTAATTACCATGACCATACTAGTCTCTCCTAAAATATTAATCTGATTTTTTTTCTGGCCCAGTTCATTAATTTACAATGTCCATTTTATAATTGCCATGACTCTAACCTGATTTTTTTTTGAAGGCCAAAATAAATAATTTCAAAAACATTTCAACTGAAAAAAAAAGGACAAAGACAAAACAAATAGAATGTCAATTGTTCCATGTATCATCCTATGCTGTGAGTGAAAAATGAATTAAAAAACAAACTCTGACGTAATTGTAACACTTGCTGTAATGCACTCCTTTATAAATTTCAAACACTGAAAACAATTAATTTTTTATCCTACATGACATTGTTGAATTAGATATCATAAAGTGATCATTTTTGTAACAGATGTTTGTAAATTCTTCGTTCTATGTATTTCCAAAATTTACGGACTTACAATTTTAACACACAATTCATTAATTTAAAAAAAAAATTCACTTTGAAAATGCCTCTGTGGGCGCTGTGGTGTAGTGGTTAGCGCATAGGACTACGAAGCCAGAGGTCCCTGGTTCGATTCCTGTATGGGATGTAAATTTCAGGGATCAAATTTGCGATGCCCTATTGACACCATTTGCGAGGATGGTCTCGATAAATGATGCTAGTCCATCGGATGGGGACGAAAAATGGCTGTGTTAAGGGAGACCAACACCCTTAGCACGCTAAATACTCCTCTTTAATTGTTGAAAAAGAGTAGGCTAAAATGCTCTCGCACCAGCCAAGTGGAGAGAAATAAGTATAAGTTGGCATAACTTGTTTCCCAATCCACTATAAATAAATAAGTTTAAACTAAATGCCTCTGTAGTCAAATTTTGAATTCCGTTTATTACGTTATTAAAAGAAAAAGGGAAGTAACTCACCAAAATAAATATTTCAAAAAATACCACTTGGTAACTTTCTTGATTAGATTTGAATACCTTAATAGGGGTAAGAAAAAGAATCATACACAAGTTAAATTGCAAGACTGAGAAATCTCAGAATCCTCAATTACACTTAGTGTTGGAGTCTATATTTTCAAACAATGATGACAGAAAATCCAGTTTGTTTGTCATAGAGACAGCCTCATGTTTATGATCAAACAAAATATAGCTGGAGAAAAATGTAAAAGAATATAATACCCAAAAATGAGCCAGCAAATTGACTCTGAAGACTTTTTCGATCATTTCATCGGGTGTATTGATAAGCTTTGTTCCTGACACTATTCCAGCATTATTGATAAGTATCATCACATCTCCAACTTCCTCCTTCACTTGCTTTCCCACTCTTTTAACCTCTTCGCGAATTCTACAAAAAAACAAATTAGTCAACTGAAGTAAATTTTATGGTAAAACAGTGAATGATTAAATAACCATGGGTGAAAGTATAAAAGGTGCCAACACCGGAAATCCAATATTTTTCAAATATTTTATATAGGAATATTAAAAAAGATAAAATGGTCAAAATCCTGAAGTCTGGCAAATTCCTTAATACTTTCAGGCATGAATATCTTGGAAGCATGGGCAGAATCCAACAGGTGACCATTATGGGTGTCACACACACACACATACCCAACTCCCTTAAAGTTGGAAAAATACTATAGGTTTCGATGGTCAACCACATAAATGTCATATTGTTTCCAGCTTGCAGTTTTCCCTAAATGGAAATGAACTTGAATATAAATTTAGTCAATATCCAGCACATGCAAGTTACCCGTTAACATATTTCAGAATTGATTTAGACTACTTATATTAATGCTCAATAAACCTTCTATATGCTTTGGAATAACATTTTTATTAGTTCTACACTCCTTAAAAGAAGATATATTTCTATTTAATTAAAGATGCTGTGATAGTAGAGAAATAAAGATATAATTAAATAAAATTGTGAGTAAATTTTCGCTAAAAATCAATTTGATAATACCAGTAGTAGCTGTGGATAATGAGTGTGATCATTTGACATAACGTCTCGTCTTTGTCAGCTGATATAAGGAAGAAGAAAAAAATAAGCTGCAGGTACTTTATTGATTTCATATATCATGTATATATCATGCCTGTTGATATAATCAAGGAATCTTGTTACTGTTCGTGTCATCAACTTATAATTTAATATATTGTCCTTAGGAATACAATAAAATCAGAAAAAATGTAAGGAATGCCATTGCATATATACAACGACTTTCGTATTTTAGTTTATTTTATAAAATATTTCCTACTAAAAAAATATATATTCCCTTATAGGCACTAGGAGAGAACTGATACATTGCATTTTCATATTTCTATACACTGCTATAACACTAGAAAAATAGTCAAGTATGAAAAACAGGAAGAAAATGTACGACAACCCAAATAACCAGTTGGAGTCAGAAACAAAGGTGTTCCTCATTAGAGCACTTTCCCTTTTTGTGACATCATTTACTGCATTAACTGTGGAGGCCATATACATGTAATATTGAGTCTCAGTTTCAAATCACACATTGCGGCCAATAGACTTTACATTTGTACATATAATGTACATGTACTCCGTATAAAGTCCTTTGGCTATGGGAAATACACCATAAATCCCATTCCTTGATTTAATTTTGGATATTTACTTTTCATGAAGGCTAGTAATTGTACATTTAATATAATTTATACATGTGTATACTTTAATACTAATTTTGATGCACAAGATGTGCACATTTCATCAATTTATGATTCATCAGTTGTGCTCACTGCTGGAAATGTTGTAAAAGCGAAAACAATAGCACAAAATGTTGAAAACAGATGAAAAATTCCCCTACATGCACAGGACTAAGATTAAACAAAACTTGTTTTTTAAAGATTTCCTTATAGGACATGTTGTATCATATAAATTTTCATAGGTTGAATAAATATATCCCTACAAGCACATCAACTAGCAATGTCAGTAAATGAGCTGTTTTGGGGGAAGTTATTTGAAAACTGGATTCCACTTCTTTACAACCTTTTCCAGACTATTTGGGACCAGTATACTGTAAACAAACTCTTGTTTAAGTCCAATGGCGCCCCTAGTGTTTACTGACATTGCTACATCAACAATGACAAATCAATCAATTAATGCCATTCAACAGCCAGGCAGATCCCTGGACAAAAAAATAACACAACGAGCACAAATAACAGAGAGGATTATCTTACTTGTTATTTTTGTACATAAAGTGAGCAGTATTGTGGTTAAACTGGTTTTATGGGTACCAAAATAAAATAAACAACAATTCAATTCTAGTACATATTCAGTCCTGTATCCTTTGGAGATTTTTTTTACTTTCAAATTACTTCTTTAGCTCCCACCAACCATTCATTTTCCCCCATTAAATTCAAATTGCTTTTCCATAAAAAAAAAACAAAGAAAACTTTTAAATTTTGTTCAAACATATAACTAAAATTTCTCCATAGAATTGTAGAAAAATATCAGATTTTTGTAAGTTATCTCCCCTTATGTATGCAGTAAACTACTATTCACAAATTTGGCATTTTAAATTTCTGAGGAGCTTAAGTCCTAATTAAATTCTATCATGCAGAACTTGTCATGTCTTTATAAATCTATATGAACCTCTCATGAAAATCTGATTAATGTCATTAAAATATGACGATTTCCATCAAATGACTTTTTAATCAAATTAGACCTAATGCATGTCAATATCTCAAAGATTAAACAAAATTTCTCATTAAATGCTAGAATTTCAGTAACAGTAAAAAATATCATACAAAATCATATTATGCTATTTCAACTTTCAAGTCTAAACCTTGACAGTCTGACAATTATAGTATTGTACATATTGGTTGGAAGTATAAGCAAGACTAAATGTGCTAGGAGCATGAGAAGAGATCTTATTTAGCTCAGTTGTTTAATGAATAAAGTTTCATAACAAAACACAAAACTCTGAGGGAAATATCATAATCAAAGTCCAAAATACCGGCTAGGTCGGGACGAAATACATTTGTAACAGGATCTGGTATTGAATCACACAGGTTTTCCAATGAAATTTTTTCACAACACCAAAGAATTAATTCAGGTTAACATCTGCTAGAGGCATTTTGTTGAAAGCCTTGCAATGACTTAATTTCAACAATGAAAGTGCCATTGATCATTAATTTTTGTCACAAGTATATAAATAATTTGTGATTTTGCGTTTAGAATTTATGCCATATCCATCAATTCTTTCAAACTGAAGAATTGTCAGCCTCCAACTAACGAAAGAGACAGAGTACAATGTATGTTGGACCTTAAATGCAATATTCTCTGTCCTCTCCAAACTTGTATACCATAGTGGTACCACTGTGCTATCACCATCGTAACTTCTTACCATAATGCTTTAATTTTTTAACACTGTGCTATCAATTTTAACAGAAGTATATATAATTTTACCCTTTCCATATTTTCATTAGCAGAAGCAAAACATTTCTTTTCGATTAAAAGTCTAAACAGTAAATATTAGTGCTTTCACATATGAGAAAATTTATTCATTTTAAAACATGTGTATTGCAATGACATCATAAGATAGAAAGATTTGCAATATATACTACATGTAAAATAATGCTTTTTAGAACACTGTTGTATATGTATATAAATAATTTATCTAATTTATTTCTAATTCATACTTAAGTCTAATTACTGTATTCCCTATTGTTATATAGATGGTAGGTCCAAAGACTTTGAGAAGGATCTAACTTAGGTTGGTGGGGATGGTGACCGGCCTGTTTCATAGTCATATTATTATGGAATAAGAGAGTATCCTATCTTTTATTCCCTTGCTTCCTCTGGTACACACTGGTACCAATTCATGACTTTTTACTTTATCTCTCATTAGTTTGTATATAATTTTACTAGGATTTATAATGAATGATTTATAGCACTTTGAGTACTTTAAAATTTAATACGAAATTGATGACAGTTGATCAATAATTCATATTTTCTCCCTTCTACATTCAATGAATGTATGATATGTAGGATGTGAACAGAATGAAAATAAATACAGCTTTTGTTGTTTCCTGATACAAATTGGAAATTTTGTAATATTTACCTTTTTCCCTGGGTTTTGTTGAAATTTTGAATCAATGTTTCAGTGGTTTTATGTTTTAAAGGAATATGCCTACATCTTCAAATTTAACATTTTTTCAAATGTTCCTGTATTGAATACATTATATCAGAGACATATACATGTTTTATATTTCTCTGATTATATAGAATATGTGTACACTTTCTGGGAATATCAAATTTCTTTGGACAAGGCTTAGAATCAGGTAGAAATGCACGGCTTGCAGAGCTTTTCAAGAGACATTATGTACAAATATTCTACATTTGTATATATTTTTATTTGTGATTTTACAAGTAGTGCAATTAAAAAATAATTTTGACGATTATATATACGATTAAAAATAATGTGAAAAATCCTTAATTATTTGTATTTCAAGTTTACCCTGGTATACACACACAGACACACAAATATCATGAAATCTTTTGAAATGTATTACTACCTTCAAAATGTCAATCCCGTGCCAAAGTAAAATAACCAGGTAAATTTTAGTAATCAAGCCAGAATTAGATTTAATGTTTAAATGGAATTTGCAGAAGGGTGCAGTTTTAAGAAAGACGGATGGTAAACGCCATAATGAAGATCAAAGAAGTAGGGCCATTTTCCCCTGCATTTATTTCACTTGTAGGCCCTTTTTCAAAAAGCCCTCAGGACAGATATCAAGTTCTCAGGCCCCCAAACCCTACCCCCCCCCTTCCAAGAAAAAAATCAAATGGTTAACATAATTGCTTCTCTACACTGAAACAGGATTTTTCTTTTAAAAAAAAATATAAAAACTTTGTGTAGTAATGGCAAGGGGCAAGAATGGATACTTAGCCAGTAGACATTTTCCAAACTTAGAATTAATTAATCATAAAATAAGCAAAATGTATGTATATGTATATACACATATAATGAATTATCTTACCCAACATCACATTTATACAGATGATACTTGACGTCATATGCTTTCAGCAAATTTCCAGTTTCTGTATTTGCCCCTTCATCAATGTCCCAAAGAACAAGAATTGCGCCTAATTTTCCAAATTCTAAAGCCAACTGTCTTCCAATTCCAGAACCGCTCCCCGTAATTAATACTATCTCGCCCGTCACTGATTTTTTCGGAGGTGACACAAAAAATTTACACATCGATGAGAAAAATGCTATGAAAAATAATTTGAGAGCATACAGAAAATCGCAAAATATTGACATTTTAGTCTCTTTTTTATCACCGTCCGCTCTTGTCAATGTTGCATTATCATCTGAATCTTGTGCCCTCATCCTCGCTTCTTCACACTGCACAGGTGTATGTTGTCAGTCACGCCTTTTCACCTTTGACATCTGACTTTTGTTTTGCTTATATCATTAAACAAAACAAATACAAATTTACAATATTAAAGTATTTATTTAAATCAAAAAGAAATATAAAACAGTTATGAATTTTGAACTGCATTTCCCTATACAATATTTACTGATAAATTCTAAAGTGTTCTTTTTGTTTTGTTATAGAGCCCTCAAGCGGCCTTTTCAATTTGGCAATTATGGCGGATAAGTATGTCCACATTGAGTTAGAGTGCAATCCATAGCAATCTGCCTAAATTGTAGCAAGAATTCGCTTTCAGTTAAATACAAAACAAACAATAAATTCTGATTAACTGACAAACACCCTAATTTTCAATATATGTCATACAGTGATGTGAGAAATGTGTCATGCGATGCAACTTCCTTCAGCATAGACCTAAAACCTTTTCTTCCAGATATCTTTTATAGAGAGTCGTGTTACTTTTAAGTGCAGTTTCATATATAAAACTTGTATCATAATGGTGCGACCCGTTCCTTTTTCAGAATCTCTTCGTAAGTGTAAATACAAAGTTATCTGTAAAATACCACCCCCCCCCCCCCCCCCCCCCCCCCCTGAAAAAAAAAAAAAAGTGAACAGTACTTTTCTTACAATTTGTGTAACTAATGTTGCCTTATCTACTGATTCCTCACATAATACCGGATAAAGTGAAGAATAAGAACTAGATTCTGGTACAACCAGAATTGTGCAATGCTGGTAGAAAAATTCATTCCAGAATTGTTACCAGAATTTTCCAGCATTGCAGATACTGGAAGATGCTGGAAAATTCTGGTAAACCAGCATTGTAACAAATTTTCACAGAACATCATGAATCACCCAGAATTTACCAGCATTGCAGATTCTGGAGAATGCTGGAAGATTCTGGTTATACCAGAATTGCAGATTCTGGACAATGCTGGAAGATTCTGGAGAATGCTGGAAGATTCAAGTTATACAAATGTACCAGAATTGCAGACACTGCTCATGAAATTGCAAATTTGTGGCTTTGTGACCATTTTGAAAAAAATAATGTGAAAATTTGGTATGTTTATATCTGTAAATTATATTTGTTCAGCATCTACCTTGTTTAAAGAAACTTTAAACCACAAAAAGAAGAATATATGCTTAATCATTTTTATTAAATTTGAGATTCTTTACCTTGACATGTTGAAAAGTTAATAATTGGTAAACTCATGAATTACGAAATCTAGGTTGTAGCTTGATAAAAGATATGAAAACACCTTTAGAGTTGTTTGTTCTACTCAAAAGATGGCTAAAATATCAAGAATCAATACATTCTGCTGAATAGAAGCGGTAAAGTTATAATTTTATATTAATTTTTATTGATATTTCTGCCTTTTTTTGCAGAGTTATCTCCCATTTTCAATGCAAATCTCCATAGGAATTTTAAAATCGTGATTTTTTAGTCTTCCTCAAGTTAGATTTTGTTGGACTTTTTTCTGTGTATATTTGGGGTATAATTCTAAAGATCAAAACTTAAAAATCTTCTTTTGCAATTACTTTATGGTTAGGGTCAAATTTATGCTAGATTGACTTGTCTAAGAGTAATTTCCTGTGCATTGTTTTTACAACCATTAAGATTAATCAGGAAAATGCATCATAACTCAAATAAATGAACACATGGATAATCCTCTTAATAAGCTTCATTTATGGATTCAATGTCACTCATTAATCTTGTCCTGTCAAACTAATATACATGGGCATCAAACATTTCTATAGAAAAATTTATTGGGAATATACATCTCCAGGTTTATGTGTATTCCAAATACACAATTTTTTAAAAGGTAACAAATAAGTCTGTTATTACCTTCATTAAAAACAAGGGTTAAAGTGGACTTACAGATGTGAAAAGATTAATGTTTGATAAATATAAATAAAATGTTCTTAGAGGCCATTGAATACCAATCATACTAAAAAGAATCTAAATTTGTTGTTTTACAATAGGTCTCTTTGTAAATGCTCCAATAAATTGTTATGTTTTTGTCTGATATTCTATATTCTAACTAAATTCGACATTGTTGGAACTTTTACCAGCATTGTATATCTTACAAAGCTGGTTGTACAAACATTGTCAACTTACAATTCTTGTTTTACCAGAATTGTACATCTTACAATTCTGGTTGTGTACCAGCATTGTAGGTCATACAATTCTGGTTGTACCAGCATTGTATGTAATACAATTCTGGTTTTACCAGAATTGTAGGTCATACAATTCTGGTTGCACCAGCATTGTAATTGCTACAATTCTGGTATTTCCATTATCAAGCTACAATTCTGGTATTTCCAGAATTGTAAACATCTTTTTACAATTCTGGTAAATATATGTATACCAGAATTGTTGACAATTCTGGAATTCCAGAATTGTACCAGGATACAATGCTAGTTATACTAGAATTGTTTTGCACAATTCTGGTATTTCCAGAATTGTTGAGAACAATTCTGGAATGAATTTTTCTACCAGCATTGCACAATTCTGGTTGAACCAGAATCTAGTTCTTATTCTTCACTTTATCCCATAATACCATATTGTTTTGCATATAATTTGATTGAACACTGTTGATGTGCCTGGCACTGGTCCTTGTTTAATAAAGATTTAAAGAGCAAGTTATCAAGCAACAACTATTTCATCGTTTTGGTGGTGCCAGTTTTTAAAGAAATGATTTATTATTACTGTCTATTAACCTCAATTCATTGAAGGGATTTTTTTGCATTCTGTAAAACCTTACTTTAAATCTTTTTGCATATTTGATGCAATACTTTAGAATTGAATAAAATTTCTTAGGGAGAGTTATCTCCCTATTTAGGTAAGTTCAGTTGTGTTTGTTACAACTTGACTAATTGCATCTTCAGCATCTACCGTACTTACTCTATTTATTCAACACTAAAATACACCCTATTTTTTGAGAAAAATTGGAAAATCGTCGAAAAATAGAGTTCATATTTCCGTCCACATCATTGTCATTTTTTAACTCTGTATGATCAACCTGGTCAAAGTACTTGAAAAAGTATTTGAACAGGCAATCAAAATAATGGTTCATACTTGCGGTATTGTTATTTCATTTTGCTTTCATTATTTATCTTTTTGTACCTTCAAATTAAAAGTTAATGTTGAAGACAAAAACAGTAGCAAACTTCAAACGACTCGTCATGTTGTTGACTAATATGTGAACATCTCACAAATGGTTTTTACGATCTGGATTTGGAGCATCTCACAAATGATTTTTTCAACACGTTACGTTTGTGGTCTCATTGTCTTTTTAGAACATATTATAACTATTACATTTAAATGTCTAATAAACAATGATAAGGGGATTTGTTCTATAAAAACATTATTCATTTCATTTTAAAATTTTTAAATTTATTTATCGAGAATCACGAATACGCAATTCCGTTCCAAACTCGTTTCGGATTTCTTTTCAAAAGGAAAATTCCAGGTAGGAAAAATTCAATAAAATTTACTTAAAAATCGACCTTGTTTCAGTCAAATTTATTAAGATAGGTAGTTTAAATGGTTTAGAAAGACGAAATAAACACTCGATGAGGACTGAAAGTAACTTGCCTAAGAAGTTAAATTACTGACTGTCACCACCTGAGAACAATGACCGTAACTTTGACAATTTTGAAATCGTCGAAAAAATAGTTATCAAAATATTCAATTTCCTTTGAATTTTCAAAAGTGTCGAATAATTATGCTGTCCAATAATTAGGGTTATTACGGTACATTGTACAAATGTACTAGCCAAGTGATTACTATTGAGTAATGTAGTCAGGATTTTGAAAAATCCATTCCTTGGACTGAGGTAAACAGACTGGTTTATAAACGGTGACAGGTACATGTAACAATCATTTATTTTGAAAAAAAAGTCGTTCAAATTGAATTTGTTAAAACATTTGCATTTGTACGGTGATGATATCAACACAGACCTGTCCTGATATCAGTGATGTGTAAAAGAATATCTGAGTGCAGAAAGTCTTTTTTTTTTACCAATATGAATATAGAATAGAACACATACAATATATAGTCATTTGATTAAAAAAAACCAACAATTTCTGTGTCAAGACCGAAATAATGAAATATACACGTATTATATTTTCAAAATTTAAAATTAAGCTATATTCCTTTAATATGAAACATTTTGGTTGATTTCTACCCAATTTGTATAATGTCACCCACATTGTTTGGCAAGTGATCGATAATAATATGATTATTTTATTTTCGTTTACCTGAAGTCAATATACACATGTATCAGTGTACCATTGATTCTCGCCCTTAAGGCTACGTGTCCTATAAGACAAGGGCCCTTTCTTGGGGGAAATTTGGGCAGTACTTTTGCATTGACCCTCGTATAAGACGATGGCAAATCATACACGTATCAATAATCTGGCAACGGCTTGAGAAGTTTTATCCTAAAATTCAGAAAACATGTCAGTATCGAGACTTCCATTCCTCAAAACAAATGTTTATTCACCCAGAACATGAAAATAATTGTTATAAAAATATATTTACTCTATTTATTTGACACTAAAATACACCTATTTTAAATAGGTGAAATAGGGAAAATTAAAAGATGGTCGAAAAAAATAGTTTTCATATTTCCGTCCACATCCTTGTCTTTTTGGCTCCATATGATCGACCTGGTCAATGTACTTTAAGAATATGCAATCGAAATAATGGTTCATACTTGCTGTATTGTTATTTTATTTTGCTTTCATGATTTATCTTTTTGTACCTTCAAATTAATAGTTGTTTTAATGTTGACGAAAACAGTAGCAAACTTCAAATGACTCACCATGTTGTTGACTAATATGTGAACATCTCACAAATGATTTTTACGATCTGGATTTGGAGCAACTTGCAAATGATTTTTACAACACGTTACATTTGTAGTCTCGTTGTCTTTTTAGAACAGATTATAACTATAACATATAAATGTCTAATGAACAATGATAAGGGGATTTATTTTGTAAAAACATTATTCATTTCATTTGAAAATTTTTATATTGATATCTGAGAAACAAGAATACGCAATTCCATTCCGAACTCATTTCGGATTTCTTTTCAAAAGTAAATTTCCAGGTAGGAAAAATGCAATTAAATTTACTTAAAACTCAATCTTGTTTCGATCAAATTTATTAAGATATATAGTTTAAATGGTTTAGAAAGATGAAATAAACACTCGATGAGGACTGAAAGTAATTAACTTACCTAAGAAGTTAAAATTACTGACCGACACCACCTGAGAACAACGATCATAACTTTGACAATTTTGAAATCATCGAAAAAATAGAATTATCAAAAAATTCAATTTTCCTTGAATTTTCAAAGTGTTGAATAATTAGGCCGTCCAATAATGGGTTATTACGGTACAATTTTTAAATCGTTTTTTTTTTTAATCGAAGTTGGGTTAAGATAGTAACAAAGTAAAGTTCGGTATAACTATGCTTCTGATTTCACGTTAGATAACGAGGATGAAATTTAAATTAATATTACAAAAATTAACATATTCTACTTCATAATTCCTTTTATTTAACCATTAAAATGAATTGTCATTGATCTTATACGAAGACGAAAGAAACATCAAATAATTGTGCATTCTATTCCGAATCCAGATTACGACCACATGTTGCCCACATGTCCAAACATGATGGGTCGTTTGAAGTTTGTGATCGTAATTGTTTTTGGATTTAAAATTGCAATTTTTATGAATATTGATGATGAATTCATGTAAAACAAATGGAAGTAGCAACCTTTTAATATCATCTTGTTATATTTACCATTCATTAAACAAATCAATCTACTGGAACTCAACATACATGTAGCAACAAAAAACCTATTTTTTTGGTATATGGAAGAACAAATGAGGTCTTAAGTCCTATAAGGGTGAAAATTGGTACAAAAGACATTTGTATTATACCATTGTAAACTTTCTGAATTTTCATTTAATAGGAAAGCAACTCCCCAGGTGCCTGAAACACTTCTAAAGAGGAGAAAAAGGAATGAAGAGATCCGTGCTAAAAAGGCAAAGGCTGCAGTTCTTGCCAAGAAGGTATAATGATGGTCTGTTGGTTATGGTTTATTAAATACTTAACACTGTGTATAAGGAGTACAAAAGGCATTTGTTTATGTTACGCATTTTGACATCTTACAATACAGTGAATCCACTGATAACCACTGCAAACGAAGATTCCCACCAAAACTAAACTTAGTTTAATATCAACACAATGGGAAATAAATTCATTTCAACATAGGACGAGAGTTAAAATCCATGCAAGGACCTTCATAAAATTTGATATTTTTCCCCGACAGGGCTTCGGAATTCCCATTTCCCATTTCTCCCCAGGGCAAGTAAAAACACGAGTACCAGTTTCCCATCAGGCAAGTAAATCGTTGGTACATTGTACGTTCCGGTGCCTTGTAATATTGTTTGACAAAGTCGGTGATTGGACGAATCTAAATTTTAGAAACTGGTTCCCCTAAGGTTAGCTTGTTTTTTCAAGTTTTACCAGTAAACCAAAATGAAAAGTTTTGAATTTTGACAACTATAAATGTTTAATAAATAAGGTCCGAGGCATGTGCTTGCACAAATATTTTGTTTCCAAATTCAGACTTAAAAGAAATTAAAAACAGGAAAGCCAATTATGGTGCGGGAAAGTAAAACTAATACAACTTTCCCATTGGCAAGTTAAATTTTCAAAAAAATTCCGAAGCCCTGTTCCGTCAAATGACTAATGGCTGGCATGAATAATTCCTTATTTTGCATTTGAAAACATTTTTAAAAAAACTTTTGAGGACAGGGCATAAAAATCTGAAACTGAATAGCTAAATGAACAAATATACATCTTGAAAAGGATGCCAGATGAGCAACCCTGACTCACCAGTTGAACCTCTAGTTGTTTAAAAGAATTTATGATGGAAAAATATAGATCTACAAAAATTTGTAATGAGAAATTCAACTCCTTAACCAAGTTATGCACAAAGCAAATTAATGTTTTGGGCTGAACATAGGTAATTTATTCTCCTTACATGAATGACTATATAACATTTCACTTTTATCAATATACAACATCTATTTCCGATTAAAATACCTTCAGTCTAAACTTGGGGCCTCAGTGGCCGAGTGGTCTAGATAGTTCGTCATGACTACTAATGATCACTAGCCTGTCAACGCTGAGGTTGCGAGTTCGAATCTCACCTGTGGCGGGTTGTGTTCGACTCCGATCTTAATTGACAAGGATTGCCAATTTTCCTACCGAAGATCGGTGGTTCTCTCCAGGTACTCCGGCTTCCTCCACCAATAAAAACTGGCCGCAGTGAAATAGCCAAATGTGCTGAAACAGCGTAAAACCCCAACTAAACAAACAAATCGGTCTAAACTTTAACCTAAAGTGGAAGTAGGTATGTTCAGACAGTAACACAGACTGAAATACTATAAGCGCGGCTGTTGTTGCAGACGGGGCATAAAAATTACAGCCGTTCAACAATCTCCAAGTCTGAACATCCCAGTATGGGAGACTTAATTATTGAGAATATTTACATACAAACATTTCACATTACCAAGACTTAGAATTAAAGACATTGTCTGAAATAATCTTTAAATCTACTGACATAAATATGACCTCCTTAATTAGGCCCAATAAAATATGGTCTTGTTTCCTTCTACCCGACCGACCCTGTTTTTTTGGACAAAGTCAGAAAAAAAATCGATTTTCCAAATTACCGCAATTTGATGCCGTCACTGAACTTCGATTTCGGTCTTTCTCTAACAACATCGCCGCCTCCAGCGCTGGTAGCGCTATTGTGCTTGGTAGCTCTAGTGTGGTGAACCTTACTTTTCATGAATGTAGACATTATTCAAATAAGACATTTGTTAACATCTTTATTTAACTGTCACATGTTACATTATTATGTCACAGAAGTCCATACCTGAAAAAATGAAGAAAAAAAAAATAAAATCATTTTCCGACCCTCCTTCCCTATTTTTTTCTGGCCGGTAGCAGGAAACAAAACTGTCTTTTTTTTTTTACCTTAACCAGGGGAGATAGTTAATCTTAATGGCTAAAGGGAGGTAATTTTACCACCCATGTGTTACTTGGTTAAGGGAAATCATTGTCAAAAGGATTGTTATCAGTAAATTTTACATTGTAGAAATCTGCAGAAAATAAGAAGATTATCTTCAAGAGGGCAGAGAAGTACATTAAAGAATACAGAGCCAAGGAACGTGACGAAATTCGTCTAAGACGTCAAGCTAAAAAGAATAATAACTTCTATGTCCCAGCTGATTCAAAATTAGCATTTGTTACTAGAATCAGAGGGTAAGGCTTGAGTGATAAGAATAAGCCAGGGTTTAGAAAAGGCATTTATTGAACATTAATTTTTAGCCCACCTGGTCTAAAAGGCTTTTGCCATCATTTTGCGTCCGTTGTCCGTCCACATTTCAAGTTTTCATCTTATTCTCCAAAACTACCAGTCTAAATGGAACCAAACTTAGCAGAAATGTTAATTGGATGGTTCTGTTCAAAAGTTGTGTTTTTTGTGACCACTAGCTATTTAACATGGCTACCAGGGGCAGATGATTCGTTCTGACTAATCTTTAAAGCTCTTCTCAGAAACTGCAAAGGCAATTAATTGATTTGTTGCATGAATGATCCTTGTATGAACCTCTAAAGTTATGTTTTTGTGCCGATTGGAAATTTAAGTTCGTCGCCACAGCCAGACTTTGTTTAACATTGGACTATATGGGGAAATTTGTACAATGGTCTTGTCAGAAGCTACTAAGCCAATTGAAATGTTTTTATGTATGAACAAGGATTGGATGAACCTCTGCAAAAGATACGTTTTTTGTGCCGATCGAAATTCAAGATGGCCGCCACAGCTGGACTTAGTTTAACATTAGACCCTATGGGCAATTTTGTACAAATATCTTTTTGTCAGAAACTACCAAGTCAATTGGAATGTTTTTGATATATGAATGATCATTTGATAGACAACTACAAAAGATATGTTTTATTAGCTGATTGGAAATTAAAGATCGTCGCCATAGCCGGACTTAGTTTTACATTGGACACTATGGGGAAATTTATCCAAAGGTCTTCTTCATCTTGTCAGAAAATACTAGGCCAATTGAAATTTTTTTGTTGCAAGAAGATCCTTGGATAAATGTCTGTTACAAAAGTTCTGTTTTCGTGCCGATTGGAATCCAAGCTAGTTTAGTTTAGCTACTTAGTTTAAAATTTTTAACATTGGACACTGGAAGAATTCTTTACATTTCTTATCTGGAAGCGCTGGACACTGTGGAACAAATACTTATAGATATTATCTAGAAGCGCTTTGTCAGTTGTGGTTGAGCCTCTGGTTGTGTAAGACCCATTCACTGCAATAATAGATTTTATTCACCTGGGGGCATTTATAGGGAGAATTTTATTTTTCATTTTTTTATATCGGAAAAAGAAAAGGTCGTACTGGAACAACAGGAAGTTTAAAGAAAACTACTGTCATTTGTTTTCCGATGGTGAGCATGAAAAGATTTCACAAAACAACAAAAATAGAATAATTTGGGTTGGGCAGAACAATTTGGGGGGGGGGGGGGGGGGGTGCTGATTATCCTAAATCATGTAGCCTAAAAAGGCAACACTTGTACAGAATTTCATTTTAATGCCAAATTGTGAGCTATGATACTTTTAAGAAGTTAAATTAACTTTTATTATGTAGTATATAAAATTTTCCAGGGTAGGCAATAGTGACATCACAGGTGGAAATATTTAATAAGTTTCATTATAGTCTTCTATTCCATAGGCTTTCACATAAAACAAGAACTTTTAGCTACACTTCAATTTTTATTTGAAATTTACACATGAACAAAAAATATGAACTGGAGTCCGGGAGGATAATGAATACTACTCAGAAACGTCCATGCTTGCGATAAATTTTGAGCCAGTGGTTCATAAATGACTTTAGCAAGGATAAGAATAAAATAAAAAATATTCAACTTAACATGCTTTTCAAGAATGTAAATTCTTTGAAAAGATGTACACATTTCATCAATTTACGACTCATTGGTTGTATTCAAGGCCTAAAATATTGAAAAACCAAAACAATAATGCAAAGCTTTTGAATAACAAATCCCAAAAGACCAGATGGATAAGGCCAAAACCATTTAAGGACAGAGCTATGCATGAGGGTGCTACTTAATTTTTACAAATACTAGTAAATAATCAAAATACTAGCAACTAACTGTGGATAAAGTTTTATATAACAAGTATTCTTTACTTTGCAGTATAAATGGAGTTCATCCAAAACCAAGAAAGGTCATGCAGCTGTTCCGCCTTCGACAGATTAATAATGGAGTATTTATTAAACTCAATAAAGCAACCATCAATATGTTGAGAATTGCTGAGCCATACATTACATGGGGGTAAGACGAAAGTGAAAGGAGAAAAAAAAATTCTTGTTACTGCTATTATTAACCTAATTTTTAGGGGTAAAGGACTGCACTATTTAGGTTTTGAAATGCCACACTTTAGGCCAATTAAAATTAATTGATAGATTTTCATCCCTGCCCGGCCCTCTAAAATCGTGCCGCCCCAATTTTTTTTATTTTCTAAAATTTAAGATTTCCGGATTTTGTTCATCTCCGTTACCGTTATCCGTGTCAATAATTTCGTTTTTTGTTAACTTCCTGTAACAATTCAACATGGTTTTCGTGATTCGACTATTTTTGTGACCTTTAGATGTCTTTAATTGGTCAGCTTAAGTCTGCAGAGATTGGAGTTGAAATTTCTATTGTGCATGCTTCTGGAATAAAAAAATATATAAGCCATTTTATAACGTTTACATATTAATAACACCTTACAAAATAGTTTCATATGAAATAAAAAATAAAATCCTCCCACCCGCCCCATTTTTTTCAAAAAGTTGGATGAAAATCTACTAATTAATTTTAGTTGGCCTTACAGATTATTTTTAAAGAGAATTCTGATTTTTGCAATGGGGATTTCTCCATTACAGGTTCATTATTATACATGAAATATAATGTTATTATTTTATATAATAGTTTTGACATCACTGCAAAACAATATATTCTTGCTATTGAGTGGTGTAATGCTCAAATATGTAAACAGAAACATAATAACTTGCACATGCTGAGATCATTTACACTTGACTGCTCAATTGATTGACCACCATGAGGACAATTCAATTTATACACTAAGGTTATATAATTATCCAAATTTTTATTAGATAATTTCATTAGTCATGAAATTAAATATGCATGCTTTTAAACACCTTCTCTCCAGGTACTCAGGTGGCTTCCTACACAAATAAAAAATGTCTGCCGCAAAATAGCCAAGTGTGCTGAAAACGACGTAAAACCCCATTTTAACCAAACTAAACCAAACCAAACAGTGATGTATAGAAATATATACTATTATGTTAGCTATAGTATTAGTGTATCTACAGCTAGCAGTTTCTGTAATAGGAGGCCTCGGTGGCCGAGTGGTCTAGGTAGTTCGTTGTGACTACTAATGATCACTAGCCTGTCAATACTGCGGTTGTGAGTTCGAATCTCACCTGTGGCGGGGTGTGTTCGACTCCCACCTTAATTCACAAGGATTGCCAATTTTCCTACCGAAGGTCGGTGGTTCTCTCCGGTTACTCCAGCTTCCTCCACCAATAAAAACTGGCCACCGTGAAATGGCTAAGTGTGCTGAAAACGGCGTTAAACCCCAACTAAACAAACAAACAGTTTCTTTAATATATTTTATTAGGCTTGCAATCAAAATAAAGGTAATTTCAGATGAAAGTTAACTGTCATTAAGGGGCCTCGGTGGCCGAGTGGTCTAGGTAGTTTGTCATGACTACTACTGATCACTAGCCTGTCAACGCTGGGGTTGTGAGTTCGAATCTCACCTGTGGCGGGGTGTGTTCGACTCCTATCTTAATTGACAAGGATTGCCAATTTTCCTACTGAAAGTCGAAGGTGACTTGGCGAACAAATTTTGAAACTGGCATCAGAAATGATGCTTTGGTGATGGCAACCAGTGCGGGGTACTTAGTTTAACTTTTTCACTGAAGGTCAGTGCTTCTCTCCGGATACTCTTTCTTCACGAATAAAAAATGCCCGCCGCGAAATAGCCAAATGTGCTGAAAACAAAGTAAAACCCCATTTTAACCAAACTAAACCAAGCCAAACAGTGATGTATAGAAATATATAATATTGTGTTAGCTATATATAGTATTAGTGTATCTACAGCAAGCAGTTTTTTTAATATATATGTGTAAGAAATGTAATTTATGTAGAAATATTGCAACAGTAGATTTATCTCCATTTCAGTTACCCAAACCTTAAGAGTGTTAGAGAATTAGTTTACAAAAGAGGATATGCTAAAGTAAAGGGACAAAGAATACCACTAACAGACAACTCTATCATTGAACAGAACTTAGGTATAAAACTTGATAGTATTGTAAGAATCTTGAAACTAGGGGGAAAATGTAAGCATATTGGATTTTTTGCACAAAAACAACATACCATTTAAAAATGCATGAAATTGTTGTGTGCAACTTGTAAAACGATAAAGACAGCATACAGATTCATGGTAATTTTTCAATCTTGATACATGGATAATCGTTAGTGAAGTCAGATCTCTAGGGGCTATTAAACAAGGGAGTGCGTTTAAAAAATAGAAAATTTTTACATTTTCTGCAAACATTTTAACATACCAAATTTCTTCTAATTATTCTTATTAAGGCCCTACCTAAATTCTAGACCATAAGACACATTTTTGGTATGCAAATAGATACACAATCACAAGAACCATGCAAAGAATTTGAACAAATCCTTTGGCAAAATCAAAAATCTTTATGATATATTTTGATAATGATACGCAGCATGTAGCACAGACCCCATATAAGCTGGGAATTGGCATCATTTAAACTTAATAGACAAAGGCGATACACCTGAGAAATATTTTCTGCAAGTGAAAGTTATGCTTGATTTGCAATAGCTACACAGATTTTTCGAAAAACAAGGTTCCAGTGCTCACATATATATTTAGCTGAAAGCCTTATTACTGACAGGAATGCTTCTGGACTTTAACACATACAGAATGAAGTGTATTTTGGATGATGATATAAATTGTGAAAGGAAACTTGCCAATATCTTTTGTTTAAAAAAATGGAGATACAAGGGGGAAATAGTACCCATTGAAGATTCATTCTTCCGTAATTTGCTGTTTTCAGTGGGAGATGACCCATAGAAGATTGTTGCACGTGCATCAGTGTCCCACAGTTGGGACGTCTAATCAGAATTCTTTTATCATACCTTTTGACCATTTTGTCGACTGTGCTAAAGGAATTACCAAGGTGCAGGAAACCCAAAAATCGAGTATTAACGGAGAAATGGGTACTTTTGCTTATTGAAAAGTAAAGAAGGAAAGTCTTCATTTTTAAAATTCAGTGTCATTCCCCTTGGCCTGAGTTCCATATTTTGTCAGTTTCTATATACAAGTAAAGGCTTCATGTCAGTTATAGCCTGAAAATTTAAAAGAATATATCATAAAAGATGGCATTGCATATTTGAATTATTTTTTTCAGGAAAATGTGGAATTATATGTGTGGAAGATTTGATACACGAGATCATAACTGTTGGACCAAACTTCAAACGGGCTTCAAACTTCTTATGGCAATTCAAATTAAACACGCCAAATGGAGGATGGAGACGAAAGTATAACCATTTCAATGATGGTGGCGACTTTGGCTGTCGGGAAGACCAGATCAATGCTTTGTTGAGGAGAATGGTCTAAAATGATGAACTTAAATTATTTGACAGCGAAATAAATAAAAGAAAAAAACATATAGAAATTACATTTTATCAACAGCCAAATAAATAAATTTTAAATGGTTTGGAGGAATCAGGATTCCCACACATTAAAGAAAAAGCAATGAATTTCATTTCACGTAGGAACTGTCATTGAAAATTCAAGAGAAGCCACAAATCTGTGAAATATCCTTGATCATTTGTTTATAGCAGTCCTGTTTTACTTTCCACTGGAAGATGTTTTGAATTTTGAAGTTACCTCCCTTCTTCCAATATTTTCTTCCCTTGGTTGCATTTTCTGTATTGTTGCCAGTTGACATTCGACAAGATGATATTCAGGGTGAATTTGTTGTATACTATACAATTTTGGCACTTTACAGAGTGAAATATGAATATATGGACCACTTAACAGCAATATTGACCAAGGCCAACTGTCGCAAACAATACTGCTTTAAGTGGTCCATAAAATATATTGCACAACAGTGAATTGCTAAAATTGTTTTATTACATTTCATTTTAAAGAGGGGGCCTCGGTGGCCGAGTGATCTAGGTAGTTCGTCATGACTATTAATGATCAATAGCATATCAACACTGAGCTTGTGAGTTCGAATCTCACCTGTGGCTGGGTGTGTTTGACTCTGATCTTAATTGACCAGGACTGCCAATTTTCCTGCCAGGGGTCGGTGTTTCTCTTCAGGTACTCCGGCTTCCCCCAACAAAAACTGGCCGCGACAAAATAGCCAAATGTGCTGAAAATGAGGTAAAACCCCAACTAAACAAACAGTTTAAAGAACATGAAATGGAAATCACCTGTTTCTGAAAATAGTTAACCGTGCAATATCATAAAATATGGACTGGATTGAAACATATTGTTTCTATATAAATCTAAAAGTATGAAATATAATAAATATTTGAAATGAATTTGCCTTTATTCAATCACAAACAAGTTAAACTGTTACAACATACAAAAGTGTAACAAAAAAGAACTGCTATAAGCAGAAAACAAACTTGAATTTGTGAAAAATCCTAGATTTTTAGCTACTATTGCCATGTTAGCTATTGGTATCACGTTGTGTCTGTTGTCATCTTCCGTCCTGTTCAACTTTCCTTTGAATATCTTCTCTGAAACAAATTGGAACAATTCTTATGGCAATTCAAATTAAACACGCCAAATGGAGGATGGAGACGAAAATATAACCATTTCAATGACGGTATGAACAAAAGTTGGCAGCAATGGTCTTAGGTGGTCCCCTTTCAAATTTGTATCCAACGAACCCCGACCAAAACTTGGTAGCAGTGGTCCTCCTTCAAAAGTATATCCACAAAGCGAATTGAAACAAACTGGCAGCAATGATCCTCTCAGAATTATATCCGATGACCCCTTCCGCATCCAAGATGGCCGCCAGAACTGAATGATCCTTGTTTGAAACCAGTAAACCGGTTGGAACTTGACAGCAATGTTTCAGACTGACAGTCGAGATGGACAGACCATTTATTTTGCAAATGATTTCCAGGAAAGTAATACAGGCTCCTGGGAACCTCTGTTTCTAAGAGTTGGAACTCAGAGAATTATTTGGCACTCCTGAGACGTATACATGTAGTAAGCAGTTCGTCCATGGTCCCATTGTATGATGCTCTTGTTTTATCATTGAAATTGTCATTTAGAATGGAATGTCTTCATTGAGGGTCAAGGTGAGAAACATTCATCATACTTGATTTTCTTCCGCATTTGGAAGTTCTGATTTGTCTATTGGAATGTATATATTTCGTATAAAATTCCAGTTGTTTTTTTCATATATAGTACGTCATAGGTTTTGGATTCCATCTATTTATAAGTTCTAGATATATTGTTGGTTTCATTATTTAAATTAGTCTTGGCTTATTTTAGGTTTAAAAAAATGCATGAAATGTAAAAAAGTTTTTATTCGACCGCAAAATTTATTTTTGCGGTCGTATATTGGTATGACGTTGGCGGCGGCGTCGTCGTCGTCCGAAGACATTTGGTTTTCGCACTGTAACTTTTGTATAAGTTAATAGAAATCTATGAAATTTAAACACAAGGTTTATGACCACAAAAGGAAGGTTGGGATTGATTTTGGGAGTTTTGGTCCCAACAGTTTAATAAGAATTAGGTTCCAAAAAAGGGGCCAATAAGCATTTTTCTTGTTTGTTATTATCTTGGTGTAAGGGAGGTAATCCAAACACATTTAAAGTAAAATGTTGTGTATGATTCAATTACCTCCCTCACACTGCTTGTAAACTATGTGTAAAGTAGGCTTTTTACTTGACGTTTGTCATTTAGTGAAGGGTAAACTTCATTAAATTAAAACACAAAATAGGAGTTGAAGCTATATGTTTAGCATTGATTAGCAGTTGACCATTAAAAGATACTTATCTTAACAAAGTATGTTTCAAATTTTAACAAGATATATTGAGCGCATCGAAGTCTACACGATTTTTAATTTACCCAAAAATTGTTAATTTTGTGATTTTTCGTGCACATTTGATTTTTTTACGGACAAGGCGACATAACTCCAGAACAACATCTGACTTTAATACGGTAACAGTATAGACATGATAGAGGAGCCTAAGGAAATTTCAGTCTAGTGAGTCTTTTTAGCAACTTCAAACTTTGATCACAGATACAAAGAACTTGGCAATATTTTGTAACCATTTTTCACCATTTTAGTAAGGATGATTTAAGTTTTTTAGAATAATTATAAATATTTACCCTGGAAACAATAATAAAAATGTGTTCATGTACTTATTAAAAAAGTTTCATTTTTTTTAAGTAGAAAGGCTATGTAAAGAAATGTAAATTGTCTTGGGGCGATTTATAGCTGTCAGTTCATTTTTAGAAGTTACTATTAATTAATATTAATTTTGTCCATATGTCATTTTCTATTTTAAGACTTTTATGATATATTTAAATGGGTAATTATGTTTGCAAACCCCATGAGAAATTTGAAATAGGGATTATGACCATATCTTGAAGGAAAGAATTTTTTTTTGAAAAAGGGAAGGGGGGAGGGGTAAATAAGAAATTGTGGGGGGGGGGGGGGGGGGGCAATTTTTTCTCATTTGAGATTTCAGAAATTAAAAAGAAAATGTCTTCAAATTTTTATTTTGCAAAACAAAGGATGGGGAGGGGGGGTACAATGATTTTTTTTTTTTTTTGGGGGGGGGGTCAGTACGCAACAGCATAGTGTATTGCAAGAAAGCAAGAAAGGGGTTAAATTTTTTTATTTGGGGGGGGGGGAGGGGTCAATTTGCAACAGCATATTGTATTGCACAAATAGCGAAAAATTTAATATAAATTCAAATCATATGTCCAATTCTAAGTTCTTTGACTACAGTTATTCTGTGTCAGAAACCTATTATGTGTCAAGTATTTAATTACAATCCAAATTCAGACCTGTATCAATGTGAATATTGTGTCCATTTTTGCCCCAACTGTTCAGGGTTGGACCTCTGCGGTCGTATCCAGCTGCGCTCAACGAAGCAATTTATTCAGAGATGTTTTATTAATGGGAGACTACTCTAAAAACATCCGAAAATAGGATGGGTCGAAACATTTTAATACCACTTTTATGTAGCTATTTTAACAGGCGGTGAATGTAGCGTGAAAGTAAATGTGCTGAAACCAGTTGAATGTGTACTTGGGAACGCACATATACTAAGTTCTCTAACAAGATGCTCTGAGGTTTGTCGGTTTTCGAAATAGTTGAAAAAGGGGGGGGGGGGGGGGGGTTCTATCTGTTGTCAGTTATCTTTCTGTAATGGTAAGTTTTTGAAAGGATTTCCTTTAAAAAAGTTATATACAGTGAAAGCTTAAAGAAATACGTTTTATTTGATATATAGTTGTCTATGGGTATATGATACAGTTAATTGCCCAGCTATCAATGCGGACTTCAGTATGTTCCTTCAATTCAGAACGTCATGAAAAGTACTAAGAAAAACTTGTGTGTATCCGTATAGGCCATGTGGGCTTATGTCATCACTTTGCGTTTGTCGTCGGCGTCCATCGTCTGTAAACTTTTTACATTTTGATCTCCTTTGAAACTACTTGGCGGATTGTAACCAAACTTGGTAGAAATGATTATGGAAGGACCTCTACAAACGATCCACATTTGTGTCCGGTTGGATGAACAACATAGCCCCCAGTCTGAGTCATGCCAGTGGTCATATTTGATGTTGATTGGCCAATTTTCAAAAATCTCCCCAGAAAGTACATTATGAAATATTCTGAAAACTTGCAGGATTGAAAACAGTATCCCTCTACAAACGAGCATCTTCTGGTTGAAATATGGGTTTGGACTTTTTTGTCATTTGCTCAGTAGCTTATGGGCAGATTGTAACCAATGTTCGCAGGAATCTCATATGGAAGGAGGGATGCAAATGATCCACCTTTTTTTCAGGTCAAATGTCAAATTTACTTTTATATTTTGCGTTTCTTTAACAGCCATGTTTATACAACAGACGTTAAATTTTCAATTGGGCCAATAGAAACTGGGTGACCGATTCAGGCTCAGGTGAGCCTCGAGTTATTTCGAAAGGCGGTCAGAGATGCCCTTAACGTGTTTTTATGCGTGTTTCATAAGTTGCATAATACTAGTATTAAAAAAATATATTTCTATATATACAAAAATATACGATGTTAGTTGTGTAGATACCCCGCTGGTCCTCGATCAGTGTGGGTGGCTGGAAACAAAATAAGTTTTCCCGCAATCTACACTGATAGAAGAGCTGCGGTAAGACAAAATTAGTAAATTTACTTATTGTATAAAGTAATTGTATAATATTTATTGTTGTATTAAGGTAAGGTTTGCGTTCACAGGGAGATAACTCGAATTGAAAAGTTCTGATCACTTGAGCGTTTATTCCGGTGAATTTTAACAACGTCGAAAAAGCGCGCTGCGTACAATTATCGTCTGACAAAATGTCAACACGTACAGTCAGAGATCCCACTTGTACAAGTAAATCGATTTTTACTCATATGGGTAAAAAAAAATTTACGCGATCGCGTAAATGGTTGATCGGAGAGTTTTCCCGAGATCGACAATTTTTTTGAAATTGCCGCTTATTGACGTATCAGAGCACTCCCGAAATGCATTGGGGAGAATCAGAACATCACAGCCATCGAAAATATCACGTGGAGTTTTGAAAGGTAAATATGAGAGTGTTTTTATTGAAAGATTTTAATCGTAATTTGTGTTTTTTGGGCTAGTTTTCAAGAGATTGGTTTGTTGAAGAAAACTTTTATCTAGAAATACGGAGAGTTTTCTGATAAAACAGAAAGGTTAAGCAGTCTATTTTATTATATAACGAAGAAGCGCACTGCGGTTATGGGTTGACGCACGTCATTTTAAGTTGACCACTGTTCCTTAATATTTACGCATGCAAGTAAAAAAATATTTCTTTTCATTTTAAAGACATTTTGGGGAGACAACTCATGCGTCCTTGTAGCTTGTTTCGTGAAGCTACCGTTATCGACATTTATTGGGGACAACAATCAGGATGGGAACATGTCTCCGAACTGGACAGGGGCTCCAATCATGAGTTTTATATGTTTATGGATAAAAAAATGGTTTCATACCTAAAGCATCTAAAGTGTTCATATTAAAAGTAATCAAAAATGGGGAGGGGGAGAGGGGGGGCACATGGGCTTGTACTTAGGATGGGGACTTTTTGGGGTAAAAAAGCTGGTTAGGTAAGAAAAAAAAATGGTTAGTCTGTTAGTTGAAAAAGCCTGTTAGGGAAATTTTAATCTTTCATTTCTTTTCAATATGGAGTCTAGAATTTTTGGTGCACCAAACCATTTCTCAAAGATGCCTGAAACACATACACTGACATACATATAAAGGTATGGAACGTTTATTTTTCAGCCAATTCTTGATTATCAAATTATTCTAACACTGGTTGAGAGATGTGAAAAATGCACGTAAAATTAGAGAAATAAAAAAATAATGCCTAACGTTGGGGTATCCAAATCGCCCATGGTTAAATATCAGCCCCATTGACAAAACTCAGGAAAAACAATTACATTTTGTTAAAGAAGGTTATTTTTAATAAATATCTGTAAAATGAGTTCATACATTTTATGCTGCGTTAAAAAATAAAGTACCACGTATGATTTGGGTACCTGTGGTCGATTTGGATACCCCGACGTTACACCTTACAACTCTGACTTATTTAGGCATTTCAGCAGAAACACAAGTATTTTTTATTTGGCTGAGAAGTAAATTTATTTGAGATTCTACTATTGTCAAAATTGTGCAAGGATTTCATGAACTGTCAAACAATCATTTGTATAAAGAGTGAAAAATAAAACTTATACAAGTAAATTTCACCAGGCAATGTTCTATTTAGTATTTCAATTAATTTTTTAAATCAAATTACTTTATTGTCCTTAAACATATAGTTTGTGACAACAACAAAAAACAGATTAACAAATTCACAATATTGAACATTTTAAACACAAAGAACAAGAAAAAAGTGACTAGTCCCCTAAAGATTGACTTTAAGGATCAACGTTCGAGTAAAAAAATGAAACTTGTATAAGTACATTTCTTTTGACGTGTAAGATTTCATATGACGTGTAAGACAAATTATATTTTGCACAATAAAAAATTACTTCAGGGAGTAAAAAAAATAAACTTTAGTTAGTTAATTTAATTAAGGCCTAATAAAAAAAATATCTGCGTTTCCGCTAACATGCCAAAAAAGGGTAGATAGGTAGGCATTACATTTTATTTGTTTTATATATGTTACCTTAAGTTGTACTATGAAAACATTCAAACTTAAATAGTGCTTGTTTAGGCGTCGGTGTAAAGGATAACTTGATATTTGAACTTGCATTAATAATTTATCATTATTTCTATTTTGACATTGCGATCATATTTTTCGCGCGAAAGACACAATTGAAAGTTACTTCCCTCGTTGTTAACGTTACTCTATATTGTTTTTACATTTTACCATTGAACTTTTTAGCATTAGGACAAGAGTCTGATAAACTTTCATATGTAACAACTTACTTCAGTAAGGCTTAAATATATATATATCTGTGTTTCTGCTAATCCAACCAACCTTAGTTTTTTGGGCCTATCTTGACATATTTTTATTTTTTACTTATTTAGGCATTTCAGCAAAAACACAAGTATTTTTTATTAGGCGGAGAAGTAATTTAATTTGAAATTTTACTGTCCCAAATTGAACAAGCATTACATGAACTCCTGTTAAAAAAATATCTGTATAATTATGAAGTGTAGAAAAACAAGACTTCTTCAAGTAAATTTCACAAGGCAAAGTTATAATGTTTTGTATGATAAAATTTTACTTCGAGGAGTAAAAAAACAAAACTTAAGTTAACAGATTTTATAAGACAAAAAAAAATATTTAAATTATGAAAATTTCATGGATGGCAAAGTTTAAATATACTTTTCACTTACTCTGTGGAGTAAAAACATTAAATCTTATAGAATTAAATTTCCGAATTAAGACAAAGTTCAAATATTTTGTATAATAAAAGATTTACTTCAGCGAGTAAAACAAATCAGACTTATATAAGTAAATTTCAGAAAAAATTGTGTATTCAGTGTATATATCGGAATGCTTTACTTTGCAAGCTTGTACACAAATGTACCCTGTACACTACATAATATACTATTTACATGTAGGACAGTTTTATTTGAAGTTGTAAGAGCACTATTGGAACAGTGAAGGATTTAATATGCATTATTGAATATTCCCAATTGCCCTATCTTGCAATATGGGGTATTAACCACAAAGAAATTAACAAGCATCCTTTATACTTTCAAATACAATGTAATGTAAAGTGTGTCTAATTTAATTTATTAACTTTTGTCAATCCTTTCACAACTGCAATTAGTTGTGGTCAGCACTCTTGCTCTTACATTTGACCATTAACCTTGTAAACATTTTAAGAACAAGAGCCACAATAGCACCATATTCTTCAATCAGGAAAAAAGTTTACTTATACAAGTAATCTCTTAAGCATGTTAAGGTGAGGTTTTAATAATTTATATCACATATGTATTTCATATAGAAATATACTTCATTGAGTAAAAATTTGTTTATTTGTATAAGAAATTTATACCTTTATTGACAACATATGATTTGATGTAGATTTGTTTGCAGTTGGTCTTTTTTTATTATTAAATATACCTTGACGTTCGGTCAAGTAGCAAAGAAATAGGTAATATGCTCAAAACATTACGGCCTAACCAAACCAACCTTAATATTTTGGGACTACCATGACATATTTTATTTTTTACTTATTAAGGCATTTCAGCAAAAACACAAATATTTTTTATTAGGCGGAGAAGTAATTTTATTTTAAATTGTACTGTCCCAAATTGAACAAGCACTACATGAACTCCTGTTGAAAAAAATTTCTGTATAATTATAAAGTGTAGAAAAACAAGACTTTTTCAAGTAAATTTCACAAGGCAAAGTTAAGTTTAATATTTCATGTAATAAAAGATTTACTTTAAGGAGTAAAAAAATAAAACTATACTTGTACAAGTAAATTTCACAAGACAAAATTATAATGTTTTGTATGATAAAATTTTACTTCGAGGAGTAAAAAAACAAAACTTAAGTTAACAGATTTTAAAAGACGAAAAAGAAATATTTAAATTATGAAAATTTCATGGATGGCAAAGTTTAAATATACTTTTCTCTTACTCTGTGGAGTAAAAACATTAAATCTTATAGAATTAAATTCCGAATTAAGACAAAGTTCATATATTTTGTATAATAAAAGATTTACTTCAGCGAGTAAATCAAATCCCACTTATATAAGTAAATTTCAGAAAAATTGTGTATTCAGTGTATATATCGGAATGCTTTACTTTGCAAGCTTGTACACAAATGTACACTGTACACTATATAATATACTATTTACATGTAGAACAGTTTTATTTGAAGTTGTAAGAGCACTATTGGAACAGTGAAGGATTTAATATGCATTATTGAATATTCCCAATTGCCCTATCTTGCAATATGGGGTATTAACCACAAAGAAATTCACAAGCATTCTTTATACTTTCAAATACAATGTAATGTAAAGTGTGTCTAATTTAATTTATTAACTTTTGTCAATCCTTTCACAACTGCAATTAGTTGTGGTCAGCACTATTGCTTTTACATTTGACCATTAACCGTGTAAACATTTTAAGAACAAGAGCCACAATAGCACCATATTCTTCAATCAGGAAAAAAGTTTACTTATACAAGTAATCTCTTAAGCATGTTAAGGTGAGGTTTTAATAATTTATATCACATATGTATTTCATATAGAAATATACTTCATTGAGTAAAAATTTGTTTACTTGTATAAGAAATTTATACCTTTATTGACAACATATGATTTGATGTAGATTTGTATGCAGTTGGTCTTTTTTTATTATTAACTATACCTTGACGTTCGGTTAAGTAGCAAAGAAATAGGAAATATGCTCAAAACATTACAGCCTAACCAAAAAAACCTTAATTTTTTGGGACTACCATGACATATTTTTATTTTTTACTTATTAAGGCATTTCAGCAAAACACAAATATTTTTTATGGCGGAGAAGTTATTTTATTTGAAATTGTACTGTCCCAAATTGAACAAGCACTACATGAACTCCTGTTGGAAAAAATTTCTGTATAATTATAAAGTGTAGAAAAACAAGACTTCTTCAAGTAAATTTCAAAAGGTAAAGTTAAGTTTAATATTTCATGTAATAAAAGATTTATTTTAAGGAGTAAAAAATTAAAACTATACTTGTACATGTAAATTTCACAAGACAAAATTATAATGTTTTGTATGATAAAATTTTACTTCGAGGAGTAAAAAAACAAAACTTAAGTTAACAGATTTTATAAGACGAAAAAAAATATTTAAATTATGAAAATTTCATGGATGGCAAAGTTTAAATATACTTTTCTCTTACTCTGTGGAGTAAAAACATTAAATCTGATAGAATTAAATTTTCGAATTAAGACAAAGTTCAAATATTTTGTATAATAAAAGATTTATTTCAGCGAGTAAAACAAATCCGACTTATATAAGTAAATTTCAGAAAAATTGTGTATTCAGTGTATATATCGGAATGCTTTACTTTGCAAGCTTGTACACAAATGTACCCTGTACACTATATAATATACTATTTACATGTAGAACAGTTTTATTTGAAGTTGTAAGAGCACTATTGGAACAGTGAAGGATTTAATATGCATTATTGAATATTCCCAATTGCCCTATCTTGCAATATGGGGTATTAACCACAAAGAAATTAACAAGCATCCTTTATACTTTCAAATACAATGTAATGTAAAGTGTGTCTAATTTAATTTATTAACTTTTGTCAATCCTTTCACAACTGCAATTAGTTGTGGTCAGCACTATTGCTTTTACATTTGACCATTAACCTTCTAAACATTTTAAGAACAAGAGCCACAATAGCACCATATTCTTCAATCAGGAAAAAAGTTTACTTATACAAGTAATCTCTTAAGCATGTTAAGGTGAGGTTTTAATAATTTATATCACATATGTATTTCATATAGAAATATACTTCATTGAGTAAAAATTTGTTTATTTGTATAAGAAATTTATACCTTTATTGACAACATATGATTTGATGTAGATTTGTTTGCAGTTGGTCTTTTTTTATTATTAAATATACCTTGACGTTCGGTTAAGTAGCAAAAAAATAGGTAATATGCTCAAAACATTACGGCCTAACCAAACCAACCTTAATTTTTTGGGACTACCATGACATATTTTTATTTTTTACTTATTAAGGCATTTCAGCAACAACACAAATATTTTTTATTAGGCGGAGAAGTAATTTTATTTGAAATTGTACTGTCCCAAATTGAACAGGCATTACATGAACTCCTGTTTAAAAAATATCTGTATAATTATAAAGTGTAGAAAAACAAGACTTTTTCAAGTACATTTCACAAGGCAAAGTTATGTTTAATATTTCATTAAATAAAAGATTTACTTTAGGGAGTAAAAAAATAAAACTATACCTGTACAAGTAAATTTCACAAGACAAATTACAATGTTTTGTATGATAAAATTTTACTTCGAGGAGTAAAAAAACAAAACTTAAGTTAACAGATTTTATAAGACAAAAAAAAATATTTAGATTATGAAAATTTCATGGATGGCAAAGTTTAAATATACTTTTCACTTACTCTGTGGAGTAAAAACATTAAATCTGATAGAATTAAATTTCCGAATTAAGACAAAGTTCAAATATTTTGTATAATAAAAGATTTACTTCAGCGAGTAAAACAAATCAGACTTATATAAGTAAATTTCAGAAAAATTGTGTATTCAGTGTATATATCGGAATGCTTTACTTTGCAAGCTTGTACACAAACGTACCCTGTACACTATATAATATACTATTTACATGTAGATCAGTTTTATTTGAAGTTTTAAGAGCACTATTGGAACAGTGAAGGATTTAATATGCATTATTGAATATTCCCAATTGCCCTATGTTGCAATATGGGGTATTAACAACAAAGAAATTCACAAGCATATCATAGGTTGTGCTGTTTATATATTAATTATAAACAATGCGTTTTTAATAATATTTTTTTCATGTTTTTTTTTCTTTCTTTTACAGAAGATTTTATTGCTCAGTGTTTTAAACAGTGTCTCTCATGATGTATGGTACATTGTCTCAGGAATGTCATAAAATGTGTCCATGTGTTACTTGATATTGATAATCTTTATATTTTTAGTGTCATTACATGTATCACTTGTATTAGGCATGTAAAAGAAATTCAAATGGTGGGAATTCCATTATCTCATTATGCTGCCATGACGGTTGTAAATATAATGTTATATTTTTAGTTTGTTAGTTATGTCATTGTGTATGTTAAAAATAATTATTAAAAGAATATACTGTCATTACTGTGGGTATTTTTTGATAACTAATAGAAATAAATTGGCCATGTTTCTATTCAATATGAAAAAAACAAAGTATGCATCAACGGGACACTATCTGAAAAAAAAATGCTATCACCTAAGGGTCGTTCAAGTGTTCAAACTGGTCAGAATAGATAGGAAAAGCCACTTTTTTGTCATTAATCAATCTTACGATTCAACAAAATGGGGGGGGGGGGGGCGGGGGTGTTCAACCGCTTGGCAGTGCCCTTTTCGCATTCAGACTTGACAAAATGATACTTCTAAGTCTAAATATTCCATTACTGTTCCCAGATGATACATTTCAGGCACCTATCAAGCTGATTATTGATTAGCATGTATCTGTCCATGAACAGACTGCGTCTGGACCACAAGTATGGATCAATCAATTGGACATTGCTCTTTTGGACATACAAACAATTACTTCAACTGAACAAATCCCATTCATATCCAGTGGTTAACACCATACAGGCCTATCTATCATTATGAATTGCGTTTTACTTGTACAAGTAATAACTAAGGGAAACAACTCTGATATGAAAGTTGACCTGAAAGCATCTTGTGATGTTTAGATGGTATCTAAAAAAACTACTTGTATAAGTAAATTAATATCACAGTATTAAAAGGGAGGCAATCCAATTTACAATTTTTCAGTTACCTATTCAAGTAAATTTTAATTTACTTGTACAAGTGGGATCTTTGACTGACGTAGCAGTGAATCGAATCGAATGTTTAACGATTAAAAATCAAAACGTTTCTCTATTGCTTGGAATGCATTCGGGAACTAGATCAATGTCAATTTAAGAAAAGTTTTTTTTTTTGCCAGAAACAGGTGAAAGTCTACACAACTGCCGAAGCGTGTATCTATGTGTTGAATATTGATCAACGTTGATTTGGGAGAATATTTTTTAAACGACAAAGTCTTATGTTTATGGACGACTTCATCATTACCGATGCTTTGAAATTATTAGATTTAAGTAACTGATCGTCTTTAACATAGCCAGAAATTATGAGGATACAGTGAATAAATAATTATTACATGTACATGTAATAGAGTCGCTACTTGCTACGAGATGAAAAACAACAAACTCATGGAGGTGATAAATCCTGATCTTTCCACGAATTGAAAATCTAACCTTTAACAGTTCAAGAAGAGATTTTGAATAGCTACGTGTATTTTGACTTCATTAGTTAAATAAAAATGTCCATTGATTTCCTGGTCTTCATCTACTTTACTTTTAGTTTTAGCGCCCACTCTTGTACTGCAGAGCTATGATTTGGTAGGGATATGGTTAGCCGAGGGACGGGTTCCTTCTCGCAGGTCAGAGCCTTTTACATTTATAATTTGATGTTTTTTCTTATTTCTATTTAGAATATAAAAAGGGAAAACTATGCAGTATTTTTCATACATAAAAAAAAACAAAACAAAAAACAAAAAAAAAAATCAAAGTGCATAGCACTGGTAGGGTTAGGTTGCTAGCATTTGACTTTTATTTGTACAAACATTGCTGATGATTATTTCAATGCTTTTTGTTTGTACAATGTATTGCAAAATAGGTTTTGGTATTGAATTCTTTTTATTAACAGTATTATTTACAAGGAAATATATCAATTATGAAAGTTAACGAGCTCTGCGGAAAAAGTGTCTATTATATAATAATGTTCCTGTGGGTAGGTGACTGATTTTTTTTTAAATTGACAGCATATGTATTGCTTTGGTTTCAAAATATACAGTGATTTTTTAAAACGTATATTTTCGCAACACAGTGTATCTGAGCTGAAGGTTCTACTACTCAACTTTACTGCGCATGTCTGTACATAAATATGCACTAATCAATCAAAGAAAGCACGAGTCGGCTAACGCTTCTTGAATTATCACTCTAAATTGAATTTTTTTAAAAAGTCAAACGCATAATAATGACTTGATGAATTAAAATAAGGTCTTCAAGTTATTAAGGTTATATAAAAAGACAAAGTTTGGACAATTGTAGAAGGGGGTCATTTCTATTTACACTACATTGCGCATGTGCAGGTAGATCAGAACGTAAACATTCAAGCTTTCAATTAAAATAAACCCATTATACCTTCGATAATACCGTTTTCTAATAATACCGTAATGATAAACACAGTGTTTTTCAATCTTAATGTGCAAGTTGTCGGCATTTCAAATAACCTGTATGCAATTCTATCACTGACCAACAGGTTTGACAAAATGAAGTCACGATGATCAGGTCAAAAGGTTAATCAAATACACAAAATACCATCAGAATTACAAGAAGAATAAGCAAATAATGTGCAAAATATGTTCTGTATAAGTTAACAATCACGTTCACAACAAAAATGGAACTTACCTTTGAAATCTTTTGAAAATAAACCTGATTGTAATCCTTCCCAAAATATACGTGCAAATGTAAACATTCAAAATCCTTACGCCGATAGCATTGTACACTTTAAAAGGTGCGAATACTTTACACGGCTTTCAAAACAAAAAGGAAATCGTCAATAAAACACACATCTTTTATTAAATAACTGGACAATTACACTTCTCGGTGTGTTTCAGTTACATTTCTATTAAAAAACAACTGCACCAGCAACAACAAATATTAGGACTATTTTACCGCGGAATGTTTATTTTCTTATATGATATTCCAATATAAACATAGTCGTAATTCGAAAAATATGGAGGTTTCTTTGCGCATGTGTCATCTCAAAATCGAGATAAAAAGCTGCTTAACTAGCCTTGCTTAAGCTTCAATCCTAGATAAGCTTGCATATTTACTCATAAAAACATAGTTTCAAAAACTTCTGGTCCAACTTTTTCCACAAAACACCAGATTTCCAAAGTTTCCTTCATTGTCTAACCAAACGACCGACGGCATAAGGGTTTTGGTTGCTTAGCAACCTAACCCTAAAAAAACACATGCCATGCTTGAGGCATGTTTTATAGTTGAATATATATTGCACCACGATTCATGTTAAACAGATCCAACACAATATTTGCCTAGTACTTTGTTTTACTATACTCCAATTAAAACTTCATCTAGATACTATCAAAACAAGACTTCCCTGTGAATTTCATCAAAATCCGCAAATTAATATAGGCATGAGAGCGCTTAAAATGAGGACGAACGGACAGACGGGTGGACGCCCGGCATTTCTATGTCCCCGCATTGCGTTCCGGCGGGGGAAATACATTTATTTCCTGAAAACGGCTTTCAGTGATTTATTTTCTTACAAAACGGGGAAAATACTTTATTTATGTGTTTAAGAAGGGTTAATATAGCATCCGTTTCCACGGAAACGAGATCGGGGACATATGAATTTTATTATTTTATAATAATGGAAATATTTAAATCTATGAGTTCTCAATTTTTCATGAAATCGTGGGATCCGGAAACAGGACATTTTCACCTTTTTGTTGCCATGGCAACGTCTCTATTTTTTGCAAGGAAATGTTAAAATGTTGTGTTTTCGTGATTTTTTCTTACATTTTCATGCAGATTTGATAAATAATATCTAGAACATAATCATTTTTACAATTTTCATTAAAAACTTTAATAGTTTTAATACTTGCATAAATTATTTTTTGAAAATACTAAAATAAATATATTGTGACAAAACTACCAAAAATCCAAATTTTGAGCTGTTTTTACAAAAAAACTGGACGGGCGATTTTCTTAAAAATGCCACTAAATAAGAGAGGTTCCCCCAATGAGCAAATAAATATGTCACATTACTACAATATTATAATGATAAAAATCAAAGGAGAGCGCAAACCTTACCTTAATATTTATTTCATTTGTTATGATCAGCATAGGCACGGAAAATTGAGAACTTTATCAAAAGCGTAGGGAAAACGAAGGACATATATATCCCTATATAAGCAGGACTGTCGCCAGGCTAAACTATTCCCTAAAAAAGAAGAAAATACAGAATAATTAAAACTATGAAAAATAGTTACCACAAACATTAAAATTTATTAATACGGGAAAACCAGCATAAAAAAATAGAGAGGAAAAACATAAAACATCTTGCGTTGATTAAATTTTTAAGTGTCCAGTAGCATGTATTTTCACATTATTTTTATGTTGTTATGTTCACGACCAAGTCCTCACAAATGGCCAACCTAACATATACATGATATATACAAAATAATACGCATTCGAATTAGTACTATTTTTGTGTAGCAACACTTGATTCCACTGCAAAGAACCCCAGATGATTACAAAGATATCAACAAATATAAACGTTTTAGTGTAGGGTTGCATTCTGTGTAAGGATTTTCTTTCAAATATTTCATTCAGATTCATTGGCTCTTCACGGTGAAAAGTCATGGATAAAACTGAATACTGAAAAAATCAAGTATTTCAATGTTACAAATACAACCGTCCGCACCCTGCCTGGACAGTCGCACTGAACCACGCTCGCTTATTGAAACAAGCACGTTATCTAATCTCACTCTGCTATATGGTTCGAACTGAAAACAATGTAACACTCCTATGTGAGAAATGTGGCAAAATATTTTATGATCCGTGTATCCATGCTATTGTATCATGTGACTATTCATCAGATATTCGTGACAGTTTTTGGTGCGATATTCTCACGATCGACCCTATATCATTCAGTGCTTATCTTGTATGTATGACCGACGAGGACTTGTGTTTAACCCTGCTATCTTGTCATACCGAATTTCATCTTGTCTCTGCTCAAATGGATCACTTTCAAGTACATTGTGTGAATTACGGCTTCAAATTTTGCAATAACTTACTATGTTCAAACTAACAGTCTTACCCGTTAGTACAAACATCAAATTATCAAAAACTCTCTAAACAAATTCTACCAATGTAACCTGTAAATATTTTACTTATGTGTTTATGTACATTGTATATGTATTACTCTCCTTAAGGAGGCAAATAAACGTATATATATTGGTGGGAGTACACTAAAGTTACAGATAAAACGAAATGTTTCCCCCTTTTTGAAGTAAAGATATAATTTGATCATAGACCGTCTCCAAACATGATAAATAAATCATTTCACGCACATTTGCATAATCTTCACAATTACAAAAGAACTATTTTTGTGCGCAGCACATTTCCTTTGCTTCTTTTGAAGCAATTTTTACTTGTTTGCATATTTTATCTTCAGTCTGATCCTGAGGTTTATCGATGCGGGGAAAAAATGGATGACAGCAAAAATTAATTATTGAAAGATTTCTGATCAATTTTATATTACTGAGAAAAAAGAAAAAAATTTGATCAATAAACATTGATAAACCATGTCACTAATTATTTTTAAATATTGTTTGAAGATATCAAGTTCAGATTAACAGAACGCCACCGATGGCACATATCATGCGATATTCGGGGACTTATGATATTCATAATATTAACTGAAGCACTTTGGGATACATTTGTGTCCCACAATGTTGTTATTAATCAGACTACTTTCACAGATAGTCTAATCAGGTTATATTTTTAAACCAATAATACGATTCTGTATGGGAATTTCCTTATGTTAAAAACATACTGCCTTAAGTTGAGTGTGTTACGAGGAAAAAATATCACTCTCTGAAAAAAAATATCACCCCCAGGCATCGACGTCGTCAAAATATTTTGCAAAGATCGAAGCATGATATTTTTTTTCGAAGGTGATATCCTTAAAAAATGTCACGCTGCCTCAATTTCGTACAAGGTGATATTGAAATATTGCAGAGTTGTTGCAAAATATCGAATGTCTTTTAAACCAATGATATCTCTGTATAAAGTATAATAAATGAAAAAAAGTTCCCCTAAGACGGCTTTTATTTACAATCACAATAATTATGTCAAAAGATCGTCTTTTATTTCCTATCACAGTTTTCGCTCAAAATATTGAATATGCTTCCCAAGGGTTCATAAAGTACGGATTTTAGTTTATTTGTTACGACAAATTGCAATTCCTAGAAAATTATACTTGATTAATAATACCAAAGTACTCACTTTGTTACCAACATTCAATAAATTGTATGTAAACAAAGACTCAGAGACTGTAAGTTTTTTAGTGTTATTCCAGCTAATACAAAAATACTGATCAGAGTTAACCAAGTTAACAGGAAATTGCATGAAACCTGAAAAAAGTTTGTTTGCAAAATAATTATAAACATTCAAAATTACTTAATGAGCATATTGATAAAGGATCAAAGAAGAACAAAGCACTTAAAAGTCTTCTTGTCCATTTCTTACGAAGGCATTAATTTGTAAAATCTGAAAGTTAAAAATCATCTTGCGTCATTCTGCCAATTTGTGACATTGTTTATTTATAAAACTTTGTTTTGTTCCTTTTTCTAAATAACGTAAAGTTGATCATAAATCTTTCAATAATCTATTTCTGCTGTCATCCATTTTGTCCTCTCGTCGATACACGTGAGGATCAAACTTGAGACAAAATATGCATATAAAGATAAATATAGATTCTACAACGATGACCAGTTGATTATGAAATTTATCAACTCGAGATCATTAAATTTTCATTTCTAAAATACGAGGCTTGTCCGAGCAGTTTAAAAAAATTGAAAATTTTCGAAAGTGGATAAATATCATAACTAATGCGTCAAGATTGTTTTCTCTAATGACAATGTAAAACTCCGATAGGTCGTTCGAACGTTTTTTGGCAGGAAATTTCACGAGAATTTAACTAACTGGTGGTGATGTCAAAATTTATCCAACGGGTCAAGAAATGTATAAATGCGCACCGAATTAGAGAAAGATATAATACATGTAATAGATATTGCTGGCATTTTTTGAGATCATAATGTACAAAAGTAAATACAGCAACTTTTGACAATACTGAAATGCCGCGGCCTATCATATCTAACTCATGTATCAAACAACCCAGTAAAGATATCATCTTTAATGATTATTACTCCTCTACATCATCTAACGCGAATGTGGAAGACAACTAGCAAAGCACTTGCGATTGTACAGACATCGGCAAAAGAATACCAATTTGAAAGAAAAAAAAACAGTCAGAAAAGTAAAAAAATCGAAGTCCAAGGAAAAGACAAAGTCGGGAGAATGGAACACAACAAACAAACGTCACAAGGATAAATGTGTAATTAAAAGAATAAAAAACGTATATTAATCTAAACAAAAGCAGAACAATATAGCACCAGTGAGTTGTCAAGTCCCCTGAGCTGTCAAAAGGACATGAAATCTAACTGAAGATAGGCGAGATAGAAACTTCGTATTTGCCGATCAATTCGTGACGACGACCGTAAAACAAATTAACATAGACTGAACTGAACATAACACTGTCTTAAAACTTTATGTGACAGCAATCTCGCCCTGTCGAGCAGTGACAAATCAACTGTGAAATACACCTCATAGGCTGGAGACCTTGGTATGTTACTCCTAAGAAAGGGAAAGTTCACAATCGGAAAATTAAAATCATCACCTCTAAACCCTATTTAATTACGTGTACATCAATTTTTTTCACATCACTAAACGATAAGTGGTGCAGTGTTTATAACTTTCCGTGGACTTATACTGGGCTATGCTACTCGAACTCGATGTTTAGTCACACCCATTTTTGAAAATGTGTTTTCACGGAGAGTGTTAGAATTATCTAATTCTTCTCTTAATTAATAAACGTAATACCTTTTTCAGATGATCACAATTTTTTCAAACTGGTTAGAGTCCACAGTACAGATAATGTATTAGATGTTCCTTTTTTTTAATTAAATAAGTTTCTCAACATCGTTTTTTGTCTGCAAGAGACACTACATTGACTGTCTGATTAAGGAGATAGGTATTGACAACCTCACTTCCACACACGCTACGATACCAAGGGAAGATAATCAATAATCATTTTTCTGTTCTATCTTCCTTTGATATTTATGTAAGTTATAACAATTTTAATCTCCCTTCCATTTACTGGATACTCGAATTTCACAGGTGTCCATACAAAAAAAGGTATAGGGCAGGCTCTGCCAAATGCATTACTACTTTACTTCAAGCAATCAAGGATGGCCTCAAGTTACTGTGATAAGGCCTACTCAACTAAGTCTTTTGACGTGTGTGGATTTTAAAAAATCAAAAGACTTACAGGAATTTCTCTCTTCTATTGTAATAGAATACAAACTTTTGATTTTTCTACACTGTATACTACCCTCCCAAGTGATAAATTAAAATCTGTTTTTCGTTTACAATGATATGCCTATCTGGTATTTGGTAAGGACAATGCTTAAAGGTAAAAAAAACAGACTCTAACAAAAACTACTGTGAGATTGATGTTGTTAACATGCTGTAATTTCTCATCGACAACATCTTTTGTGTTTGTGTTTTTTTTTCATCTGAAGCTAAATTTTTGCAGGGGCTACTGAATCGGAAAGAAAAGAAGCTAGTCCAGTATTTAAATTTCAGTTTCCGCTATACAGATGATGTTTTGTCACTTAATAATCCTTACTTTATCTCATCTATCCCAATAAACCTTCAAATTAAAGAGACCACAGACACACCAATTTCCGCTTCATATCTAGATTTGTACTTGTACATAGATAATATTTGGCTGTTGAAATCAAACTTTATGAAAAAACGTTTTTATGAAAAACTCCTTAAAGATGAAACACATGACCATAATAAATTAGTTGATATTTTTAACAACAGTGAAGTTATCTTTGCGATGAACCCGAGGTTCTAAATATGCAAAACACATTTATCCAAATGAACTACAATTAGATATTATTAATTTTTCTTTTTTCGACGGAGAAATGCATATGGCACCATCGTATGGTGGGTACATATCCCAGCTTGTGTGTTTTTCACCGGTTTCTAGGTTAGAAGATTTTAATGAATGAAACCATACAATTGCTAAAAAACTTCTATTCTTTCCACCAATCTGGTACTAATTCGATACGTTGTAGGTTCGTATTATTAAGACTGCACAACAAAGTAAAATTAGAGGACTTTGCAAGTCTCTTTTCTTACATCTTTTATAGTCCTTCAAGACGCCAAAATTCTTTCGAGAAAGGTCTTAAGAAAACCAGAGGCATAATTAAAAACCATTAGTTTAAACTCATTAATTTATTTTAAAATCGAACCAGAGAGCTTTGGCGTCGTAGTTCGATGCGCTAACCGCGCCAAAACATTGGCATGGTAAGGACAATTATACCTTAACTTATAGTGGCCAAATTTTATTTTCATTTATTTCTCTTTTTGGTAGGTATTTTTTAACTTGTTCTTCGGCGTGTTGGAAATTTCAACATTGAATGCATTGAGCGCAACTGATGATTCTTAAATCAACAAATAACCTCATCTTGTGCATCAAAACTGGTATGTTTATAGAATTTAATACGAAACGTTGTGGTTGTGTGCAGACTGTCCTTATACAATTAAGTATTAATTTTGTTTCTATCAAAACTATCCTCAAAGCTAAGACCAAGATTATGAAACAACGTAAAAAAAAATCTTCTACAGTAGAAACTGCTGTAATTAATTTGCAAATGCAAATCAGATGAGAAAAAATCGGCTTTAGAAGTAGATTACTATTGATAATATTATAATAAAGATTAATCATATAAATTAGCAATACACGTCACAACATATTTTAACCAATGAAAATTCAGCAAAAACTATATATTCTAAATATTTAGATTCGCAACAAAGCCGACTAGTCTGGACAGAAAATGGCTATTGCAACAGATGGAGGATCTATTTGTTCAAAACAGGTAGGTTTATATATGTAATACCTTTAAAGTCAGTAAGTTCTGTTAATACGAACAGAGGTATCTTTGTTGTTTTTTAACCCCTTACTTCCTACGATTGACTTTTTAAATAGAAAAATCATTAACTTTAAAATATTTTTCGTACAAAATTTAACAGAATATTCTAATACGACTCAAATCCTTGTTGGTGCCACTAGCTCAGTTGTTAAAACCAGCTTAAAATTAGAACTTGCCCATGTGTATTATTGTTATCTAATTGTTAATTTTGAAAGTAGTATATCCAGCTCTATCTGTCACCAAATAGTTTCTGTCATTTATCCATTTGGTTAGTCCGATGTCAATCGAGTTTGTTCTACAATACTTTGGGAGTCTGTTTCGGCTATCAACAGATTTCCGCCTTGAACATAACGGACGGTCATTATAAAACGAAATATATATATCTTGTGGTTCAAAACTGGGGTCATAGTATTAACAGGGACAATAAACTTACTATTCCAAAATGTGATTTATTATTGCGAAACAATTTATACCGGTGAAGACTTTTCATGCAGTACTATTCACCTGTCACTACTTATCGGTGAACGGTTTGGGAAACTATTCACAGGTAACTATTTTAAGGTTTAGAAATTGATAAAATAGTAAAATGATTGTCTTGATTTTTATATAGAAAAAACATACTGAAAATATAATAATGTACAATTATTTAACAATATTGAGTGATATAGACATTTTATTTGTCCCGTAACACTGACTATACGCGTCGGGAAATAGTCGAGGGGGCAAATAAAATGGCTATATCCCGAAATGACTGTTAAATAACTATTTTATTATACCGAAACAATTTACCGGTCAATTGTTTCCAGTGCTAATCACCGGTACAATTTACAGCTGATTAGTTTTGGAAACTAATCACCGGTAAAAAATAGTAAAATTGATGTCTTGATTTTTATATAGAAAACACATACTGAGGTATTATATTTTTATTAAAATATTATACTTTTTTCTCCTATTTATCGAAGTAAATTTCTCCGGTCCATATAATCGTGAAAATGTACTTATTTTGGGGATTCAGAATTTATCCGAAAACTTATTTAGACTGGTATTTCAGGTTGTATCTGAAAAAAAACTATGGTTGGGAAAACACATTTTCGTCACCATAACCGGAAGTCGCGTAACCGTAACCAAAAGTCATGGAAGTGGTTTGCGCCCATGCGCAACCGGAAATAGTGGGTTTCCCGCCATTTTCCCATTATTTGTTTACGGGTAAGGGTCTCACATGGAGTCTCCAGGGACTGAAACTCTCACTGTTATATCGAAGTCCGAGAGTATACGAAATAAAGAGGTACTGTTGGATTATCTCCCATTATCCCGCGCTTGTCATTGCGGGTGATGTTTTCCTTTCGTTCAAGGGAGAACCAAAGGTATGATTGGGTCCCCTTATCTCTAAGTGATACTGTCACCATTAGGTCAATTGAGGGGTGTCCTTAGCAACCGCCCTAGCAACGCAATCCATTTCATTGCTCTATGCTGCTCTTCGCTGCTCCTTGCTACTCATCGCTACTCATGACTATACTCACGTGCTCATTTTATTATTTTCGGTGCTACTTGTCACTTTTTTCGCTGCTACTGCTGCTCCAGCTGCTTGTTGCTGTTCGTCATCGCCGCTCTTCTCTTGCTCACCGCTGTTCATCTCTTGCTCCTTCCTTTCTCTTTGCTGATCTTTTCTGCTCATCGCTACTCATGACTTTACTCGCGTGCTCATTTCGTTATTTTGGGGTTACTTGTCGCTGTTTTTGCTGCTGCTGCTGTTGCTGCTGCCAACTTGTTGCTGTTCGTCATCGCTGCTCTTCTCTTGCTCACCGTTGTTGTTCTCTTGCTCCCTGCTGCTCATCGGTACTTATCGCTTGCTCCCTGCTGCTCTTCGTTGGTAGTCTTGCTCCTTCCATTCTCAATGCACCTCTTTGCTGCTCATCTCTGCTCATGACTATAGTATACTCACGTCCTCATTTCGGTTTTTTGGTGCTACTTGTGGCTGCTTTCGCTGCTGCAGTTCCTGCTGCGTGTTGCTGTTCGTCATCGCTGCTCTTCGTTGGTAGTCTCTTGCGCCTTTCTCTATGCAGCTCCTGCTGCTCATCTCTACTCACGGCTATACTCACGTGCCCATTTCGGTTTTTTGGTGCTACTTGGTCATCGCTGCTCTTCGTTGGTTATCTCTTTCTACTTCCTTTCTCTATCTCCTCTTTGTTGCTCATTGCTACTCATGACTATACTCACGTGTTCATTTCGGTTTTTTGGTGCTACTTGTCGCTGTTGTCGCTCCTGCTGCTTGTTGCTGTTCGTCATTGCTGCATTTCTCTTGTTCATCGCTGTTCTTCTCTTGCTCTTTGCTGCTCATCTTTACTCATGACTACACTCACGTGATCATGTCGGTTTTTTTCCTCCTGCTGCTAGTCGATTGTCGTTAGTCAAAGATTGGATCTGTCCGAGAGCACCCATGCTCTCGTGCTCATTTCGGTTTTTCGTAGAAAAACTAAAATATCTGCTTAACCGTGTATTGAACGACTACGACCCACCACCAGCTGAAGACAGCAATAACTCTTTGTGACGGAGGAATTTAAACTAACACTTTACAAAGAAAAACAGAAAAAAACTTTAAATTTAAAAAATTTAAGAAAAGGGAAGGAGGGATAATGCAACCAATATATGTTTATACATGTATATAGCCAGTCACAAGCCTGGACAAATGTAGAGTGGTCTTGAAAAATTAAGGGAAGGGTTTATGCAGCCTATCTTATGATAGCCAGTCACAAGCCTGGATAATTGCAGAGTGGACTTTCAAATGACCCGGCTGTAAGGGTGCTCTTGCACAGATCCAATCTTTGACTAACGACAATCGACTACCACAAGCAGCAAACAAAAAAAAACGAAATGATCACGTGAGTATAGTCATGAGTAGCCATGACCAGCAAAGAGCAAGAGAAGAGCAGCGATGACGAACAGCAACAAGCAGCAGCAGCAAAAACAGCGACAAGTAGCACCAAAAATCCGAAATGAGCACGACAGTATAGTCATGAGTAGCGATGAGCAGCAAGGAGCAGCGAAGAGAAAGGAAGGGGCAAGAGACTACTAACGAAGAGCGGCATCAAGCAAGTGATGAGTAGCGATGAGCACATGAGTATAGTCATGAGTAGCGATGAGCACATGAGTATAGTCATAAGTAGCGATGAGCAGCAAAGAGCAAGAGAAAAACAGCGATGAGCAAGAGAAGAGCAGCGATGACGAACAGCAAAACAGCGACAAGTAGCACCAAAAATCCGAAATGAGCACGTGATGAGTAGCAAGGAGGAGCGAAGAGAAAAGAATGAGCAAGAGACTACCAACGAAGAAAAGCAGGAGCAAGAGATGAGTAGCGATGAGCACGCGAGTATAGTCATGATTAGCGATGAGCAGCAAAGAGCAAGAGACAAACAGCGACGAGCAAGAGAAAAGCAGCGATGACGAACAGCAATATGCAGCAGAAGCAGCTGCAGCAGCTGCAGCAGCAGCAGCAAAACAGCGACAAGTTGGTGTACTAAAACAAGTAGTACAAAAAAAAAACGAAATGAGGACGTGAGTATAGTCATGAGTAGTGACGAGCAGCAAGGAGCAGCGAAGAGCAAGAGAAGAGAAGTGATGAGCAGCGAAGAGCAGCATAGAGAAGTGAAACGGACCGCCGTTGCTAAGGCGGTTTCTAAGGACACCCCTCCATTGACCTAATGGTGACAGCATCACTTGGAGGCATGGGGAAATAATCCAATCCTACCTTTGGTTCTCCCTTGAACGAAAGGAAAACATCACCCGCAATGAAAATAATCAAACAGTACCTCTGTACTTCGTATACTCTCGGACTTCCACATAACCGTGAGAGTATCAGTCCCCGGAGACTCCATGTGAGACCCTTACCCTATACAGACCGATGACAGACCCAGAGACGACAGAGAAGCGCGTGAAAAGGGGATATAATCCAATCCGAATTCCGGACAAGCATGCGCAAACGACACATCCGGGTCCACGCACGTGAATGACTTCACTTTCGTAAACAAATAATGGAAAATGGTGGCAAAACACACTACTTCCGGTTGCGCATGCACGCAAACCACTTCCGGTTCCGTCTAAACATCTCCGGGTTCCAGCACGTGACTGACGTCACTTCCGTAAACAAATAATGGGAAAATGGCGGGAAAACCAACTACATCTGTTTGGGCATGGGAGCAAACCACTTTCGGATATCCGGTTCCGGTCACGTGACGTCATATCCGTCACCTCCACAGCACCACAGCACCACCAGCACCTCAGCACATCCTCCATCATCCCTTCAAATAATAACTGAACTGTGCCAATATACTTCTTGCCAGACCTTAAAAATATACACATCAAACATTGTTATTTATATTTAGGAATCGGGTATTTATATCATGTATATTGCCACATAAACGAGATCCACCAACATTTAAAAAAATTCAAATAAATTATCTCTATGACGGTAGTATATGTACATGCAATGCTGAACACCCTTATTACATTCACGGTTTGGTCTAATTACAAAGCGTAGTCCTGTAATCAAGAAAGTAACACGTAATAATTATAAATTATGTTCACTAGTCAAATTATTAGTTGTAGCATGATGTTTCCTCAAACTTAACATTTTCAATTTTACATAGAATTTTAACTGGTTATTTTTCTGTTATTGTTAAATTTATCCCATTGTTTTGCATTACGCAAGAGGCAAAAATAGGGAGAGCGAGGTGACACACTATCGGGAAGTGGGGAAATTGGGATAAAAAAATTGGGAAGATGAAGAAATTGGTATTTTCAAGGGTGTGGGAAAAATTGATAACATATAGGGTCGAAGTTTTCCCAGCTGAAACTTTACGAAAACATATTTATGAAAAAAAAGTGGAAGAAAAAAATCTCAATTCTCTCTTAATTCTGACTGAACCTTTACAGAAAACGTCCCAAAAAGAGAAAAATCCAAGGCCATCCATTTATTCTAATAATTTATTTCTGGAAAAAATAACCTAATGAGTATGTTGGGAGCAATACACATTTGTACATTGTTTTGCTTCAAAAGTTTGAGGGCGCCGAATACTGGATACCGGTGGTCATTTTTTTGTGAAAGGCAAATAGGGGATCCATATTTGTGATAAAAATTGTGGCCATACTTTTGAAATAACTTCTGGTATTTACTAAAAAATTTTACATCATCATAGATTTCTGACATTTTCCTTTAGTACAAACTAGAAATTTAAAGGCATTGGAAAAGCTCTCAATATAATTACGGTCACATGATTATTAAAGAGTGAAACATTCATAAATTTAACAGATAAAAAATAATGTTAGATCTACTTTCTTGCCCATTTCATTTTAGGAAATCGACATCAAAACGCGATCCTGAAAAATACTGTTGATTTACTAAAACTGCATGGCGCTTTCAAGAGTTTAAGGTGTTAAACAGTGTCTGCATGCATGTATAGTAGTTAAATAATCTTTATGAATAAGAATACTGAATATCAAATATATATACATAGGAACATTATTAAACAAAACATTTCTTTTAGCTGCAAACGTCGTCAAAAGAGATCCGCGTGAGCGACGTCGCCGTAAATCTCGCATGACGTTGCTAAAAAAAAGGATAAATATACCTAAGGAGCAATCAAAACAAACGTAATCCATTGGACAGACAAACCCGGGAAGACAAATAAATAACCAAAAGCACAACAAATAAACACAGAAAACTAAAAAACAATGAACAACACGAACTCCTATAAAAACCAGGAGTGAACCCAGGTGCTCCGGAAGGGTAAGCAGTTCCTGCTCCGTATACGGCACCCGTCGTGAAGTTCAACAAAGTCAATCCGGTGGACGTCACAAATCGGTGGAGGCACATGAAAGGTTACGACAGTGGAAACAGGTTCAACATCTTGTTAGATATTGGAACACTGTAATGTTCAATCAATTCGTGATGACGACCGTAAAATTTCCTAAGTGATGACATCAACTTTTCCTTGATAAAACCCTGGTTAAGAAGCTTTTGTGACAGCAGTAATCCTCTTTGTCGAAAGTCATGGTAACTCACGCATGCCCTTGAAAATCGGATAAGCTGAGAAACGTAGACGCCATATGCAGGCGATGCTGGTATATTGCTACTCAAGGAGGGAAAATTAACAATAGGAAAGTTGAAGTCATCACGTTTGTCATAAAGTTTTGTCTTCAAACGTCCCTCATAGTCTATTTCAAGAAACAAATCCAAATATGAAGCGGACTTTGGTGTATCTGTAGTATCCTTAATTTCAAGCTCACTGGGGTAGATAAGATGTAGAAAGTCTTGGAATTTGTCGTTATTTAACGACAACACATCATCTATATAACGAAAAGTGAAATTAAATGATTGGGCTAGTTTCTTTTTGTTTTCACGTAGTAACCCTTGAATGAAGCCCGCTTCATATGAGTACAGAAATAGATCGGCGAGGAGAGGAGCACAGTTGGTTCCCATTGGAATGCCGATTGTTTGTTGATAAATTAGACCGCCAAATTCAACGAATATGTTGTCTATGAGAACATATTCTCATAGACAACATAAAAAAAAATCGCCAATTTTTCAAAGATTTCCAAATTTTAATGTATCACAGCTTAAAAACGATTCCGGTAGTCAAGGATTTTCTTTGCATCAATCGATTCGGAATTATTTCTAAATGTTTAGTTAGTTTTTAAAATAAAGTTACTTGCCAGTTAGCGAGAAAATTAATAAAAAGTAAAATTACATGACGATTTTCAATGAATTTCCCTATATAATCAATGTAATGTTGATGCTATAGGATGGTTATTTCGACAACTGATATATAAAAAAGTAAGTCGCGGACCCTATTATGTTTTTACATTTTCTGTTGTACTTCAAATAGCCCTCTCTACATAAAAAAAAAATATATAAAAAATTTACGGAGTGGTTATAATTTCGTACATCTTAATTGACCGGTAAAAGATTCACTTTCAATCAACATTTAAATGTTACTATCGTTTTAATATTTTTCTTTTCTCATTCTTATATAAAAGTAACTTAATCTACATATAACTTGTGTGAATATCTTCTCTATTTACAAAGAGACGGATTAATCAACTCTTATGACAAGTTAAGATTCTTGTTAGATATATCTGAATCTAATTTTTTGAATACAATCCTTTGAAGTAATTAATTACATATATTTACACTAAGTGACATAAGGAGACAACTATGTATGTTTTGTTGTTTGTTTTTTTCTGCCCTATTAATCAACTAAAAGTTGGTTCCATATAAAATTCAGCCTCATTGACTGTTTTCAACTTCCTTGTACGCTTTCAAAGACAAGAGGCCAATACGCCAATTAAACATTAATACGATATTTTATACCATTATCAAAATTACAATATAGCCATTGTGTAAGAATGAAAAAGAAATGCTGAACAAAATATCTTCTTTGATTTTGATGCACAATATGTGCACATATCATCGATTTACAACATATCAGTTATGCTCAAGGCCTGAAATGAAAAAAAAAAATCAAAACAAAGTTAAAGAACAAATTCAACAAGAGGCTCAGAGGGCTGAGCCTGTATCGCTCACCTGAGAGTCACAAAATTTTGATTTCATTTGATGGAATGGATTGATTTCTGGAAAATTTGTAAATTACCTTCCATAGATGCTTCATACCAAGTATAAGTTCATTTGGCCAAACTGTTTCAGAGGAGAAGAATTTAAAAAATTGACCAGTGAGAACATATAAAGGCTTCTGGTGGCCATTTTATTTCACAGACTATGATAATTTATGCAAAGTTTGTAAAGGACCTTTCATAGTTGCTCCATACCAAAATTTAGTTCATTTGGCTTTACGGTTTTAGAGGAGAAGTTTTAAATTTCAACCAATCAGATTATGTAATGCTCATGGCGGCCATTTTGTTTCATGGACCGTGATGATTTATGCAAATTTTGTAAAGGACCTTCCATAGATGCTCCATACCAAAAATCAGTTCATTTTGCTTTACGGTTTAAAGGGAGAAGAAGTTTTAAATTTCGACCAATCAGAACACTTAAATGGTCCTGGCGGCCATTTTGTTTCACGGACCAGGATTATTTATGCAAACTTTGTAAAGGACCTTATATAGATGCTCCACACCAAAAATCAGTTCATTTAGGTTTACGGTTTCAGGGGAGAAGAAGTTTTAAATTTCGACTAATCAGAATATGTAAATGTTCATGGCGCCCATTTTGTTTCAGGGACCAAGATGATTTATGCAAACTTTGTAAAGGACCTTTTATAGATGCTCCATACCAAAAATCAGTTCATTTGGCTTTACGGTTTCAGAGGAGAGGAAGTTTTAAATTTCGAGAAATCAGAACATGTAAATGGCCAAGGCGGCCATTTTGTTTCACGGACCAGGATGATTTATGCAAACTTTGTGAAGGACTTTGCATAGATGCTCCATACCAAAAATCAGTTCATTTGGCTTTACAGTTTCAGAGTAGAAGTAGTTTTACATTTCGACCAATCAGAACATGTAAATGCTATTGGCGGCCATTCTATTTCACGGACCGGGATTATAGATGCAAACTTTGTATCGGACCTTCCATAGATGCTTCAGGCCAAGTTTCAGTTCAATAGGTCCAGGGGGTTTCAGAGGAGAAGATGAAAATGTAAAAGTTTACAGACGGACGGACGACAAGTGATGGCAAAAGCTCACATGTCCTTTTAGGACAGGTGAGCTTAAAATGCCAAAAAGAACCAAACGTTTATAGCTAAAGATAGAGCTATGCACGAGCGAGATATTCCTTTAAATAGTTTTTACAAAATGTAACATTTATGGAACAGTAAATTTAAAGTATCAATTTCGATATACTACCAACTGACCTGGGGATACCCTCGAGGACGTGGAGTCCACCAGCAGTTCTGTCGACTCAGGGGTAATAAATTCTTTGATACCAATTGTGATGCATATTAACTTAATATGCCGTAAAACTACAAAATTATAAAAAAAAAAATATTAAAACCACACAGCAAAGAAAGGGAAATAGAAAAATAGAATTTAAACAAATTTAAATGAAGTCGCATTGGCCTTTAATGCGGAGCAAACTTAAATTTTAAAAACCACTGATTGTCATGACGGTAGGGCAAAATCCCGAAATATAACTGTTATTTGGTCATGGAAAGGCGATTTTGATTCTCCGTTCTATATACCGACCATATATCGAGTAATATTTATTTATGCCTTGAAAAACCTCGATGCACTTATCCCGCGAAGTGTAAAAAAAAACCAACATTCTGCATGTCAATTTTGATGCCCGAAAAACATGTTTAATATATTTCATTCATCCAGAACTTTTCACAACCGTTTGACTTTAACAGGGAAAGGGAGGAACTTTTAAAAAAGGTAGGCTCAAAATTTTGGTGGAAAATGACAAATCTGAATTTTACATGTAGTCGAAATATTAACTTTACTTTGAAAAATTTTTGTGTGCACTTGTGCACCAAATAAAAAAGAGAAATAATTAAGTGCAAACATAGCTTAAATCATAAATGTTTATCTGGACCAACGAGTTTCTCAGACGCAAATGGGCATTCATTTTTACATCGGGAAAACTGGTTGTAGATTCCAGCTTAGTCAATCCCAATATTGCCGACAATTTTAAATGAGTTAAAAGTACGTGTAAAGCTAGAATGCTAATGTCTGTCTACGTTCGCCGCAGCCAACGTCTACCTAACCTATCAAAACCATTTAATCATATTTTTAACGGTCGAACACAACATTAATAGAATGGATTAATATATAAAATAGTCTGTAAAGGGGAGAAAATTAACCTGGTCCTTCTTTGATTAAAGTATTTGTCATATTGTACTTTATTTTCATCAGAATAATTTTCTAAATTAAGGAATTATCAATATTTACCGAGAATATTATTAGGAAATAATATCACCATCTGCATAATTACTGCTAAGTATCTGTGATCTGCTAGAAAAACCCGAACAGAATTAATTAATAATGAGGTGAAAACAGGTAATTGGGCGACAATTGCATGTATTACGAAAAACAATATAAATATAACTATGATAAATATTAACCGCGATAAACAATGCGTTTAGAAAACAAATCTCTATGATTGAAGTATAAAAAGGCATCGTGTTGTGTAACAAGTAATTTTTCCGGGAAATGCGAATGAAGACACTATGGCCATTGAAATGCATTTAAACGGAACGAACGATTGTATAAACCAGGTAAGAATTATTGAAAAAAAATATTGAAAGAATTGTATTTTTTTAAACCGAATTTTATATATTATCCCACATTTTTAATTTGATAAACTTTATTTTACTGCGAGTAAAAAAATATTCATAAAATTTAAGATAGCAAAGAAACATACATATTTTCCACACGAAAACATTAATAACAATTACAATAATTGTAAATAAAAAAAAAACAATAATAATATTTAGATATTTTTTTAAAGACGTAAATAAAAATGTTTGCATATAACATCCCTGAATTCGATCATGAAGACATTAACGCATTTCATTTTCGATATAATAGTTTTTTATATTATGATAATAATAAAAATGATAATAATAATATTAATAATATTAATTTATTTCATTCGAATATGGCGAAAATAAAACCTAAAATCAAAATTAAAATTTTGATATCTTTTTAAAATTCATATAAAAGCTTAAATTAACTCATAAACAAAATAAAATTAATGCTGTGATTTTGTGAAAAACAAACAAAATCCTTCAATTTATCATTCAACTAAAAACTGCTTTTGTGAAGTTGTTTTATCTTTAAAAAAATGTGTGTTTTTTTTTTTTTTTTGCTTTTTTTTACATTTAAAAGAATTACGTGTTTTAAAGTTTTGTGGGTTACCAATTATAAAATGCACAATTGCTGCTTTATAAAATCACAACAGATAAAAGTTCAATACAGAGATGTCTCAGGGGGAGGGGGGGGGGGGGGGCTAGGATCAAATGTATCCTGCGGTATGTAGTATTCGTTGTGTCCGTCCGTCCGTTCGTCCGACCTTTGTATCCACAACTCCTCCTAAACTACTGAATGGAATTTGATGAAACTTTCAGGGAATCTTCATCCCATGATAGCATTGTGCACCTTCTATTTTAGAATTTGATCAGACCAATGTTTGGGGTTTCCCATAGAAAAACATGGACTTTGACTTTCAATGTGCCGGGTTACCATGGTGCCATCCGCAACTCCTAAACCACTGAATGGAATTTGATGAAACTTTCAAAGGATCTTTATTACATGATGCCATAGTGCACCTCCTATTTTTGATTTTGATCTGACCAACATTTTGGGTTTCCCATACTAACACATGGACTTTGCCATTCATTGTGATAGGGGGTTCCAGTATGCCATCCGCAACTCCTCCTAAACCACTGAATGGAATTTGATGAAACTCATCTCACTGCTGTTGGAGTTTTCTTATCCAAAAAATTGACATTTCCATTCATGTATCTTATGTAAGGCGGGGGTATCAAGTAGTGAGCTTTGCTCACAGTATTTCTAGTTTTCGTCGAAATTTTGGTCCTGGATATTTTTCCAAAATTTTTATTTTCATTTTAACCCAAAAATTTGAGACACGATTGACATAGGTCCTGCATGTTTTTTTCACACCTAAAGTGATCTTGTCTTTATATTTTGCTCCAAATCTGGTCCTGACTTTTTATTTTAAATTAGCCCCGCCCCCTCCCCCCCCCGGCCCCAACAAAAAAAAAATATCGAATGATTGCTCCATTATGGAGTGCGTTCTGACGTTTCAAGTTGAGTAAGGGCAGAATTAGCCATAAATTGCTATGGCAATGTTTTCAGTGTGGTTGGGAAAAAATAATAATTGAAACATTCAGTGATCTTGACTTGTCATAGACGTGCATTCCTTGCCTTCATAAATTGGCATTGCATGTGTTTGATTCATGTGATTTAAAGCGACCAGCTTGATACATATATGATTGGGAGCGTTCACATGCCAAAATATCACCATGTTACATCTGTTGGTCAGCTCATGTATTTACACCGTACTATATTTTGCAATCATTTGTAAGTGCATTTACATGCACAATGTGTACCCTTTTATAACTTCATATAACAATGTCAGTAAACGCCAGGTGGAGCTGTTTTGGAGGAAGTTATTTGAAAACTGGATTCCGCTTCTTTACAACCTTTTCCAGCCTATTTTGGGGCCAGTATACTGTAAACAAACTCTGGTGTCCGCCCAGTGGCGCCCCTAGTGTTTACTGACATTGCTACTTCATAGGTACGTAAAAACGTGCTTGTGAATGGGACGTAAGTTCAACGGTAAACGTTAAACTGCTTGTAATGAGTTTTCCTTCTAAATACTCTCTAAAGTTATAAACACTAATTATGACCGCTATTTGCGTCATTAATGTTTTAATAATTGTAATCCAAGTTGTAACCCTATTAGCCAGGTATTAGGATAGCGATTAGATTCTTTGTTCTACAAGTAAACACAGGCGGCAAATATATATTTGTAAATGAACGTAAATTAATTAAAAAATGCTCTTTCATAAGGAAATTGTGACCTCAATACTACCAAAGGATAGAATATACGATCCAATTGTAATATTTTTGTTCACTTCTCGATTCGAAAGCAAAGCCGTGCTGGGGATAATAATATATATAAAAGAATAAGAATAAAGAATTTTATTTCCAATTAAGGGCCCATTAAGAGCAAGCATGTTATTATCCCGGATGACAAGGCCAAAAAGATAAAGGTGCTGGGTTCTCAGGCACCGCCGCATCCGAAAAAGACCCCGAGTCGGCGGTTTTTATTCCTAGTAAAATTCGGATTTTATTCAAGTCCACCCCGGAAACGGTCGATACTTATTTTTTCATACGCTTATGTAAGAGATAATTTATTCCGGCTGTGATATTCATATATCTGTGAAATATTTTCCGACCGTCAAATGATGATCTTGTGTAAAATATGAATCAGATAATATTTTATAGCAATCTTAATTTTTATATAATGAAATATTTTCCAACTTTATTCCGTCAGAAGTGTATTAATATACGAGTTCGTACACATACGCTTGTAGAAATAAATAATTATTATAGTGTTCTAGCTTGCCCTCAACAAATGGAAGGGTTGGTCACCCTTGATGCCCTTTGAGTCTCATAAATGTACCCTTTCTTTCAGAACATGTTTTTGTTGTCATTAATTGACCAGATTAAGTTGAAAGTTTAAGTATCTTTTGCTGCTACAGAAAAAAATCTGCAGAGTTGCTCCCCTTTGATAATCATTTTTTTTTTCAATTCAAATTTTTTTCTGACAAGGGAAACATAAAATTTATATTTAATTGTAGAATAACAAATAAAAAATGATTTGTGAGAATATATTTATTTTTCTTTTGAAAAGAATGTGTTTCCCAAACTTTTTTGTTAAACTTTTGTAATTCTTTTATGACTTCCGTTATATTTCTGCAATCAGTAAAAAGATTCACAGTCATCAAATCTGTTTCAAAATAGGAAACCAACTTCTAAACTGCATTGTGTGCTAAGTTATCTTGGAAATTTGTGATGAAACCCAAGAATGATATAAATCACATATAAGATGTTTCTTAATAAATGTTAGCACAAACAATATCAATTTCCAAAAAAAAAAAAAAAAAAAAAAAAAATAAATAAATAAAAAATTTAAAAAGCCTCCCTCCCTCATCCATTTTTTTTAAAGTGGTATGAGAACCTAAGCATCTTTTTTGCATGGCCTAATATACGTGTCATTATCACTGCGTTTCAACGATATTTTTTGCTGTTCGACGTACGTACGTCCAGGATAATCTCAGTGACCACTGGATGTAGAAAGATCTTGATTTTTTTTCCAAACATAAATAATTTATTGCACCAAATAAATTTTATCGTGCCATATTTGTGCAATGAATGTTTATAATACAGCATGTCATTATACAAATTCAATTAATAAATTAAAACAGCTTTGGTATAAAGTAGGTTGCATTTCCCTTAAGACTTTAATAAAAGATTCGCTGACATGCATTTTTCATGAATGAGGAAAGGGGTGATTAGTGATTTGAGAAAAGGAAGTCATGGGTTTTATTGCATATATTCGAGTTGTATTCAAACTGTAAATATAAAATCATGATTTTAAAAATGAGATATGAAAACCAAGGGATATAATTCATACAAATTCACTTATTGAGAACAAATATTGTAACTAAATAAATTTTAATGAGAAGGGTGTTATTTCCGACAATCATGACAATTACATCTACTAACGATTCAAAAATGTTATCAAAGATATGTGTTTTATTGTCTTTGTTAAGAGGGTTCTCCCCTTTAGTCGTCCGGGTACAGGCTCCTCATTGAATTTTTTTACTCCATATCATAAAATAGTTCTTTCTAGATACCAACCAGGAAAACTATTAAAATAAGTTATCCCCCCCCCTTTCCGTTTCCCAGCCGGACAATAAAATACCTGCGAAATGTTTAACCCTCATCATTTTGTGATTTAGATAACTCTTGATAATGTTTGTTTGTTTGTTTAGTTGGGGTTTAACGCCGTTTTCAGCACATTTTGGCCATTTCGCGGCGGCGAGTTTTTATTAGTGGAGGAAGCCGGAGTACCCGGAGAGAACCACCGACCTTCGGTAGGAAAATTGGCAATCCTTGTCAATTAAGATCGGAGTCGAACACACCCCGTCACAGGTGAGATTCGAACTCACAACCCCAGCGTTGACAGGCTAGTGATCAGTAGTAGTCATGACGAACTACCTAGACCACTCGGCCACCAGGCTACCTTTCTGCGGCTTCCAGCAAACGATAATGAACTTCCGAACTAAGAATGAAAGATCGATTCTGATTGGTCCTTAGACTAATCCAACAGCCAATCAAAATATCGCTTTATAAATTTGTTCTTCTAAATTCTATTTTTGGAATAAGGGGGTCTTTCAACTAAATTATTTTTAGAAACTCTTAGTCTTTCAACATTTTTAATTTTATTTATGGAAACACCTATTTTACAAGCTTTTTACAGGTTGACTATGTGATCTATTTTGACAAATGACAGCTTTTGAATTATATACAATATTATAATAAATAAAAATATATATGCATTGAATCATTCCAATGAATTCGATATAATAATTTGATAATTTACTTGCCAATTCAACAATTTGTAAGATGTTAAAATAGGTTTCAAAAATTAGATTACTTAAATGTGCTTGTTTTCTGGACGTGTTGGTCGGAATCATTTTCTTTCCTGTGATCTTTGGTAAAGTGTTCATTTGATATCAGATTTGTTGATGACGTTCTAAAAGGGGTTGGCTTGATTAACTGTAAACTTGAATTGCTGCCAACCGATAACGGTAAATATTTATTAATTTACACTAAACTTTTCAGGTATTCCGAAATGGCTCCTTGGAAATTACGAACAACACCTGCTTATATGATGATGCAGAGGGAGTCGTTACACGTCCGGCTCTACTGGAAACTGATGCCACACTAGCCACGACCTATATAGCCATAATGTCATTTGCTCTAGTGAGTGGAGTGTTTGGTAATGTGATGATATTGACGGTGGCTGCTTGGGCAAGAGGACTGAATAAAGTTGGCAAAGAATTTATGGTCAACCTAGCACTGGCTGATTTTTGTGTGACGGGTATTGCTGAGCCAATGTGTATCATAGGTAATCATCGATAATAAATTGTGACTGAGACAAAATTCGTAAAAAAAATTAAAAAAAATAAATAAAAAAAAATATCTTAAAAACAAAAATAGTGCATTTATCGATCACCATACTATTTTTAAACCTAGAAACAAATGAAAAGAAAATTGTATACTTGTCTAAGTTGCCTATACAAAATACAACTAAAACCTTATTTGAGAAATAACATTAGTTGTATACATCTGACATTTGTCAAGAAAATCAATGGCCAGAAATATAAATGATTAAATATATATCTTTATTTCATTTTTTATTTCAGGGGTGGTAAAGGGAGAAGTCTTTTTTCAAGACAAGCCTTGGTTATGCGACTTGGTGGCATGCTTATGCCTGACAGCATGCATCTGTGCTTTTATGAGTCTTACCATGCTTTCGGTAAATCGCTATATTTATCTTTGCCACAATTCCTGGTTCGATCGGGTTTCTGGTCACAAGACCTGTATTGTTATTTGTATCATTTGCTGGATCGTTTCAATCCTCTTCGAGTTTCCAAATTTTATTGGTTGGGGTGGACATTATTTTGATCCCAAGAATCACCAGTGTATTTGGAACAGGACCGGCAGTATAGCGTACACCCTCATCGTTGCACTAGGGTTTATTTTGGTTCCCATCATGATTATGACCTTTTGCTTCATCATGATATTTCGTCATATCTGGAAGACAAAGAGGAATCTTTATGATATTGACACAGAAAAGTCCGAGAGAATGCAAAAGTGTATCAATGAATCGATCCGAGCATCAAAAACACTATTCTGCATATTTGTCGTTTTTGTCGTCTGCTGGACGCCATATGCGACAGTCATCGTAATGGACATCGAAGACAAGTTGTCAGTGGAGATACATCTGTTTGTAACCCTTCTTGCTCATAGTCACTCAAGTACCAACTTCTTTATATGTGTCATCACCAACAAGAGATTCCGACAAGTGGTAGGCAGGATTTTGGGATGTCATAGAGATTCTCTGTTGGAGCTCAGCAAGAAGGATATCAAATCAACATCAATGGAGAAATGTAGCAATTCAATTTAACAACCGACAGTTTACAGTTAATGAAGCCAGCCCTTTTAACGTCATCAACAAAACTGATATCAAATGAACACTTTACCAAAGATCATACGACCATACACATTTAAAGAAACTAGTTTTTGAAACCTGAGTAACTAATTTAACATCTTACAAATTGTTGAATTGGCAAGTAAATTATCAAATTGTTATATAGACCGTTGGGTGTTTGTTGATGGGAATGATTCCATGTATATATATCATGTTCGCGCACCCAACGTTTTATGGCTTCAACGGACGTGTATAAAGAAAATGCCAAGTTTATTTTGTCTTTTTATTAAACCTAAACGAATCAATGAAGGTTTCTTTGGTCCGCGATAACAATATTTTACTGTACAATTTAAGTGTTGTATGCATTATGGTGTACTACTTTCTTTTTTCCATTATTCTGAAATTATTTAAAGAAAGTTTGATATAAGTTGGCTTCATTATCATGAGTAAATTAATTCACAAAGGGATGAGGGGTAAACATTTTTAGGCATTTTATTGTCGGGGGGGGGGAGGGGGTAACTTATTTGAATAGTTGTCATGGTGGGTATCTAGAAAGAACTATTTTATGATATGGGGTAAAAAAAAATTAAATTCTCAATAAGTCAATTTATATGATGTTGATTTTATATATACAGTTTGAATACAACTCAAATACGCAATAAAACCCAAGACTTCTTTTTCTCTAATCACTATCACCCTTTCCTCGTTCATGAAAAATGCATGTCAGCTAATCTTTTAAAGTCTTAAGGGAAACGCAACCTACTTTATACCAAAGCTGTTTTAATTTATTAATTGAATTTGTATAATGACATACTGTATTATAAACATTCATTGCAAAGATATGGCACGATAGAATTTCAAGATTTTTTTTTCATCTCCACCCAGCTTAAGTTTCCAGTCACAAGACAGAAAAAGCAACCTTAATACACCAAAAGTTGTTAAAATTATGTAAAAGAAATCTGCCTGTTAATTTAACAAACCTTGATGAGGACCCAGGAAGTATATCTTTCAAATTAATATACATTCATATTAGTTCATGTTTTTTTCTTAGTGTTTTCGTTATATGGTTAAATGTGTTGTCTACCCTGTTTTGCGTCGTTTCTTGCTGTGGTCTTTACCATTTTATACTAGATAATTTTAGAGAGCGACCATTCTTCTTTCTTCCTTGTTTTAGTGGAAGGAGGCTACGAGGAATTTTTTGGGGAAATGTTTTATTAGCCTGATATTTTCCGCTACGGGCAACTTTTTTTAAAGTTAAAAACCAATTGGGTCAGGTAATAATCAGTCTTGTATTTTGTGCATCATCATATTTTCAGCGCGAAATTTTTACGCTAAATTTGGGATCCAACAATTTGCTTGTCTCTGTTAAAAACAAATGGTTGCTCCCTTAGTATCATTGTTAGAGAAGGCTGCCTTTTACCAATGGTCTAGATTTTGACTTTGTCGTGACGAGATGTGTTCGGCTCCAATTGTAGCTGTCAAGGATTGCCAGTTCTTCTGCCTAGGTTCGTGGTTCTCCGCTTTTTTACCAAACCTGAAGGCTATCCACCACGATAGCTTAGTGGGCAACCATTTGATTTTGATGTGGGAAGGGAGGGGAGGGGAATGGGCTATGATCAATTAAAAGAAAATGCAGGACCTGTGTCAATCAAGTAATGTTTTAGTTTAAATGAAAATAAAAATTTAGGTTGAAAAAAAACCAGAAACAAAATTTCGATAAAAAAAATATAGGCAGGATCAAACGTTTGATCCAAGGCCCCCTTCCCACCCGAAAAATCAAATGGTTGTTCCCTTATTGCACGTAAAGTGGCGTAAAAGCCCGTTAAACCAAACCAAAAATATTAAAATTTATTACATGTATTTTAATAAAAACATCTCTTATTAATTAGAACTACGTGTAAATAAAAGATTTTTTAATGGTGTTGTGGCACTTCAAAAAAGACTATTGATACTTTTATAATGATATCCAGTAAGTTAATATACAACTAAAACACCTGCATTAAAACAAAGGTAAGCTTTACTGTCTATCAAGGTACTTGCATTGTTAAAAAAAAAATTTAAGAAAGTTGCCAAAGAGTAAAGTATAGCGTGGTAGAAACCAAAAGTGTCACATTGTCTTTAGTTCACATTGTAGAAAGTATAGTGAAATTGTCTTTCTCAATCGCGCATTCTCTTTATATAACATCTTCCATCTCCATCCACCAGTGGAGTCGTCATATTAGGGAGCAACCATTTGATTTTTATGGCTATATTATCGAAAATTTGGTGCTGGATTCTTTTTTAAATTTCATGATTGACACAGGTCCTGCATTTTTTTTCACACCTAAAGCGACCCTGTCTTTTTATTTTGCCAAAATCCTGGTCCTACCTTTTTATTTCAAATTTGATCCTTGTCCCCCATAAAAATCAAATGGATGCTCCCTTATGCCAAGACAGGTCCTCCACTGTTGACATCATCCAAGTTGGATGCATATTAGGACAGAGCATCATAGGTTAAGCATCTATACAAACAGTGTCGTAAATCTGTCTAGTTTAATGAGATTTTTAACCTTAGTACTATCTGAGTTGTATAGTATGGCGTGGTAGAAACCAAAAGTGTCACATTGTTTTTAGTTCACATTGTAGATAATGAAGAAAAAAAAACTGTGTACAATTTTGTTGTATAAGTACTCTCTGTATTTTTTTTCTTGTTCTTGTTCTTTTATTATATGCAGAATAAGGGAGTAACGGTTTGATTTTTAAGCGGGAAAAGATGCAAGGAATGAATCTGAAAAAGGGCAGGACAAACATTTTTTCGTAGAAAAGTGCAGGATACAAAAATTAATGAAAAAGGCAGGATTGAATATCACCTGGAATTAAACAGTATTATAAAAAGAAAAACAAATATTTGTACGCTCAAGGATGCCGGAAATTTTTTTTATAGGGTCTAATATCACTTTTATTGCCCTCCAGTGAAGATCTTTTTTTTCTTTATTAATCTTGTTGCTCAATTTACTGCATTTTTCTTGAATTTTCAAACTTTAAAACTGGAAGAAAATTGTAACAAATTGAGAAAATACGCCGAAATGAATAGAATATCTTCGTTTAATGGGAGAACGAGTATAAAAAAGTATATTCGGCGGGAAAATACACCCGACAAGTTTTGATCGAGTTGCTATTCTACCTTTTCAACCGTGTCCGGGCATGGCGAGTTTTAGATATATGTAGAATTGTGTTTTGAGTATTTTATATTGTTTTGTTTCTGTATAATTTTATTTTCCGAGATTGTTATTGTTTCAATAAAAAATATTTCATTTGTTGTATTTATGTAATATTACATTAAGGTGTCACACTGAGGTGTCACATTGAGGTGTCCATTGAGGTGTCACATTGAGGTGTCCATTGAGGTGTCACACTGAGGTGTCCATTGAGGTGTCACACTAAGGTGTCCATTGAGGTGTCCATTGAGGTGTCCACTGAGGTGTCCATTAAGGTGTCCACTGAGGTGTCACATTGAGGTGTCCATTGAGGTGTCCACTGAGGTGTCACATTGAGGTGTCCATTGAAACTTGCCAAAATAGTTTTTAAAATAATTGAAAGTGGTTGAACATACATAACAATGGAGAATTTGGGCAATGCTTTAATGAGACAACTTTCATCCGAATGGAAGACAACATTTCCTATGTTAAACTATATCCTACTCTGACAGCTATCTTGGATGGTGGACAGGGTCATCGAATATAATCTGAAGGAGGACCGCCTAAGGACCATTAATGTCCTGTCAAGTTTCGTTCCATTTGGCGAAGTGGTTTCAGAGAAAAGATTTCTTTATATCAGCCAATCAGGAACAATAATTTCCCATGGCATCCATGTTTGTCGTCCAATCAGGATGAAAACAACTATTTCATAAAAGACTTTCCAATGATGCTTTCTGTCAAGTTTGGCCAAGCAGTTCCAGAGGAAAAAAAATTAATCAACCAATGAGAAACAAGAATAGCCCATGGCGGCCATGTTTGTTGCCCGATCGGGACGAATTGAGGAAAAATTGTATTGTAAAGAACTTCCCATAGATGCTTCATGTCAAGTTTCGTACCATTTAGCCAAGCGATTTCAGAGGAGAAGATTTTTTGATATCAGCCAATCAGAAACAAGAATTGCCCATGGCGGCCATGTGTTTTTCCAGATCGGAACGAAATGAGGACCTCATAAACATCATTTGAACCAAGTTACAAATTTTTTGCATGTGTAGTTTCAGATAAGAAGAATTTTAAAGTTCCACCAATCAGAATCGAGTATAGCCCAATGCGGTCATGATTTTTGCCTGATTAAGACGAAACCAGGAAGATTTGTAAAGGAACTCACAATCATCATTCCAGCAAAGTTTGGTCACAATTGGCCAAGTGGGTTCAGAGAAGAGGATCTTTAAAGGGAAAGTTTACGCCGGACGGCGGACGACGGACGCCAGGTGATGGCAAAAGCTCACATGGCCTTTTACGCCAGGTGAGCTAACGACCAAATATAGATAATTTTTGGGTTTGGGTCATTGTTCGGACTTTCTACATTTTCGAACCCGAATACAACTCAAGTCTCACCTTAATAAAATACGCATTCTATTTCAAAAGAAATTTGGCATAACACATTTTGTATAACTAAGTATTAAATAATACCAGTTTTGGTGCACAAAATATGAATATTTCATCCAAGTACAACTCGTCACTCGAAAATGTTAAAAGCCGAAACAACCCAAACAGGTGAAAAGCATATTTAAATGCCAAAATGAACAAAAGATTATTTTATCGTGTTGAAAACAGTTTTATAGTGTATATATATTTCCAGAATCACTTCCGCTCTCAAAATTGCTTAAACGTCTTCCTGCATGGATAATTACAGGGTTCCGCCATTTGTTTTCCCAATAAGTAGGCAGACATTTGCCGGTAAACACCAAGTAATCTATATTTCGTCGCTTCACTTCCGTCTCTTAAATCGCGTTTCATCAATGTTCCCGCATGCGGCATCAGACACGGTACTATATATACATAAATGGTATGAATTATTTCAATTCTAATATGCCAAAAACTAAAATTTTATAATCAGTCTATAATTTTTGGTCTTTTAAATTGACAAGTCATTTTGATATTGGAGTGGAATCATTATCATGGAAAATATTATTTCCTAAATATGTTCGATTTTATGACACTTTGAAGAGTAAACAGTCTATTATAATTATCAAATTTCTCTAACACCATATCAGGATGTATACATTTTGGCAAGTTAAAACCAGGCAAATATTGCAATAATTTTGTCAATGTACTTCCAAATAATCATGAATTAAAAGAAAACAGTCTCAATGCATTTCCAAATAATCGTGAATTAAAAGAAAACAGTCTCAATGCATTTCCAAATAATCGTGAATTAAAAGAAAACAGTAGTCCATTACAAAACATCCAGAGCAGAGTTGTCGCGCATTGGATATATCCCATGTAACTATATCCTGCAGTACACTTAATTTTTCGTTTGGCGAACAGTGGATGATGTAAACTGAGGATGCATCTGATATAAAAAAAAAGTAACAACATGTACTGTAATATATGACAATTTGGTGTAGATATTTTGGAAACACAAGGTATGCTAGTCAACAGAGCTTTAGAAAGCCAATGAAATGATCACCAAAACATTGTAATAGAACAAAAAACGAGCCAAAATAGTTTAGTCAAATTTTAGGTAAGGTCAGCTTTGCTATGTTGAGTTTAAATTCTTCTTTTAACAAATTTATTGATTAACTGAAAGTTTCATCACTCAAGTATCGAAAATCAAGTCATGGTCGAAGCAATGAAATTTGAGGGAGGATGATGGTTTCTTGAGCGCACGAGTTTCATAACTTGAGAGTACGAGTTCTTATTATAATTCTGGTTATATGAGGATATGGGTAAATAGGGGAGCGGGGAGGGGTAATCCATTTGTGAACTATCAATTCACAAGACTTTAGCAAATCTCTGTGTTTGCTGAACTTTCCGGATAACATTAAGTGAAGGTCCCTTGAATACCTACAATAAAGAAATCTTAAATCTAAGACTAGAACTACTGTCAGCACAGCTAACAAATGGATTACCCCCTCCTCGCTCCCCTATTTACCCATATCCCCATATAACCAGCCTTATAATAAGAACTCGTGCGCTCAAGTTATGACACTCGTGCGCTCAAGTTATGAAACTCGTGCGCTTAAGTTATTAGCTCGTGCGCACAAATTAGTAGTTCCTACGCACGAGTTGTAATTTATTTTTTGCATGGCATTCCAGATCTAGAGCTTCCGTATCTAACAATTCTGATATCTTCGAAAAACGAAATAATTCTTCTTGTCACCCATGGCAGTTGTAAAGATTGACGTAAAGTCTATAAAGGTAAACATGGTAACGTATAGAAATGATAATCATTCAAAAGCAAAGCAGTCTGATCACAACTCTAGGATGAAAAAGGTTGAGCAATTAATCAACAGGCCTAATAAATCTAAAATCGCCCCATACTTCTAAAATCAGAAGATGATAAATATTCTTAATAAAATAAAATTGATGAAACGTTCGTTTTTTCAGTCTGTTAAGGTAGGAGGTACCTAAATCTATGGAACGCCATAGCTGTCTTCCGTTGTTCATATTTAGTATACGCTGTGATCATTTAATTATTTTCAGCGTTTTTTTCTTGATTATGAGTGGCCTTTTTATTATGTTCAGTAGTATAACAATTATGTTGAGCAGTAACATCATAATGATCAGTAGAATAATCATTATATTGTGCAGATCTGGTATTATATTCAGCACTTTAATCAATATACTTAGCAGTTTTGGCTTTATGTTCAGTAGGTAAATTATTCTATTGAGTAGATTTGTCTTTATATTCAGTACTTTTGAAAATATCTTCTGTGGACATATTTTTATATTATGTAGATTTCTCATTATGTTGACTACAGAAACCGAAATATTCAGTGGTCAAACACTCTTTATAATCAGTACTGTTATCATTATGTTGAGTGAAATAAATATTATGTTCTGTAGACTAATCATTATGTTCTGTAAAATAAATATTATGTTCAGTACAAAAAACTTTATGATCAGTGGTCAAAATGTTTTATGTTCGGTTCAAAAAATATTATACTAGGTGGTTAATCAATTATATTCAGTGCTTTTTTCATTATGTGGTGGTGGTAAACTTCCGAAAATAACCGAAAACCTGGTATAGAATCAATAGATACTTGGCACATTTCCGACTTTGATTCTTAAGTTATGTGTTTTTATGACCCCGCAGCTAGGCGGTCGGGGGCATTAAGGTTTAAATATTATATCCCCTTTTTGCAACTTTTACATAAATGTAATTCGAAAACCATAAGAGATAGATCAAATCTGTTGACTTACTACTAAAAGCTCTTATTCACAGCATCACAATGGCAAAAACTGCACGAAAATTGTATGAAAAATAAAAAATTCTGTGAACCTGTTGAATTTGCGAAATTTCGTAAATTTGGCCCCTTTTAGCCCCTCAGCCGAAATGGAAAAAAAAATTATTACAGATTTTATAAATAACTCATCAAGATTAACATTTTGCAAAAAAATGCATCAAAATTGGTTGAAAAATGAAAAAAAAAAAAATTTTAATTTCCACCTTTTTGACCCCTTTTATTTCGAAAACCGTAATAGATAGCTCAAATCCGTCGACATACTCATCCTCTATCCTCTCATCTTTAAACTTTTGAATGATTTGCAGATTAAGTTCTTCAAGAGAACGTTGTATGGCAGACGACATGTTATGACAGTATGAAAATAAACCCGAAAAAAATGTCCGGCTTCGTATGTTTTCGGTTATTTTCGGAAGTTTACCACCACCACATAATGAAAAAAGCACTGAATATAATTGATTAACCACCTAGTATAATATTTTTTGAACCGAACATAAAACATTTTGACCACTGATCATAAAGTTTTTTGTACTGAACATAATATCTATTTAACAGAACATAATGATTAGTCTACAGAACATAATATTTATTTCACTCAACATAATGATAACAGTACTGATTATAAAGAGTGTTTGACCACTGAATATTTCGGTTTCTGTAGTCAACATAATGAGAAATCTACATAATATAAAAATATGTCCACAGAAGAAATTTTCAAAAGTACTGAATATAAAGACAAATCTACTCAATAGAATAATTTACCTACTGAACATAAAGCCAAAACTGCTAAGTATATTGATTAAAGTGCTGAATATAATACCAGATCTGCACAATATAATGATTATTCTACTGATCATTATGATGTTACTGCTCAACATAATTGTTATACTACTGAACATAATAAAAAGGCCACTCATAATCGAGAAAAAACCGCTGAAAATAATTAAATGATCACAGCGTATACTAAATATGAACAACGGAAGACAGCTATGGCGTTCCATATAAATCCGCTAAATAAACGTCCTGTCTGTAAAAACACTAAAAATCCGACGTCGTGACGACATTACGCTTATTTTACCTTTTTGACGTTTATTTTCACTTTTCATATAGTAATAAATATAACATACTAAAAACGAACCTGGTGACCCCTAATAAATTTATATCAATAAAAAAAAGAAAATTTCAATGGCAATAATATATCATTTTTTTTTTTAAATCTTGGATTTTGAGAAATCATAAATTATTGAATGTCTAAATATTAGATTTAGGGAAGTAATAAAGGGACATACATTATTTATTATATTCAGATGCAGTTTAATTTGATAAACATCTGAGATATACCCAATTGGGTACCTCCTACCCTTATTAACCTTCAAGTATATGCCCGTCTTTTAGCATGCTTGAAAAAAAGTCCTTAAGAGATAAATACCGAAAATTGTATTGAAAAAAACAACATCAAAATATGCGTAGCCAGTCCTTTTGTACTTTATATATTTCAACTCACGTATTACTACTAAGTAGAACCTTTCATATTTATGTTATTTATGGGACAAAAGAGATGATATCATTTGTATTGATGGGGTTCATTATGTTTGCTTTGTGTACATTTATTAAATATTCGTATAACCATAACAAATGTCTACACAATATTTTTTGGTTTGTTCATTAGCTTAAGGTACAAATATCTGTGGTGTTTTCTTAAAAGAAATATGTAAATTATTATACCCTTTTAAAAATGTTCCTTTAAGGTGTATGTTAATTGTTTGATCTATTTTAAACTGTAGTGTCATAATATAGATTCATTAACATAAAGCAAATTTTAAAAATTTTAAGTTGAAAAATTGGGTATAATAATCCCGCTGAGCAAGCAAAGTAAAATATTACGAAGCTGGTAAGTGACATGGGGAGTTGTTTAAAAAAATAACTCGTTTTAACGACTTAATAACTCGATATAAAAACTTAGCACAGCTAACTTGTTTCAACAACTAGATAACTGGTTATGACAACTTAGCTTACTCGTAACAGAACAACTAGCTAACTCGTTAAAACGACTTAACGTATTTTTTATAACGACTTAACTAACTCGTTACAAAGACTTAGTAACTTGCTATAACGACTTAGCTAACTCGTTATAACAACTTAGTTACTTTAAGTTACTTTAAGTAGTTATAACAAATAAGCTAAGTCGTTATAAGGAGTTAATTAAGTTATTATAACGAGTCAGTTAAGTTGTTATAACGGGTAAGCTACGTTGTTATAACGAGATAGCTGTGCTAAGTTGTTATGTCGAGTTACTAAGTCGTTAAAACTAGTAAGCTAAGTCGTTATAACCAGTTAGCTAAGTCGTTATAACGAGTTAGTTAAGTTGTTATAACGTGCTACTAAGTCGTTAATAATATAACGAGTTACTAAGTCGTTATAACGAATAACTAGGTCGTTATAACGAGTTAAAATTGGGAAAAAAACAACTCCCCTTGGCTTTAGTAAAGTGAGTCAATGAAATGCAAATATGCATTTTTGGATACACATTAAGCCAGTTTAACCTCCTCGTTGTCTGTAACAAGTCAAACTATCCTGACTCTGTTGTTTTCATGTTTGTGTTTTGTTTGTGTTTTGTGCTCTTTTATGGATTTTTTTTTTATCTGAGGAGCTTTCGATTGGATGGCGTAGATTGGTTTGAATGTAATTTTGACCTTCCCTGTTTTCCGTGTTTTTTTGTTTTGTTTTGTTTTTTTTTTTTTTTGTCATACAATACTTTAGTTACCGCATGTAACTACAGACTAAAAATGATTTCTATGACAACTGGGAGTGAGCTCCGGAAGGGAAACTAACAGTCCCTGTCTCTTTTATGGTAACATTCAGTAAATAATTTAGGTTCTGTACTTCAGCAATCTTGCAGAATTAACTATTTTACATTGAAATAAAAAAAATACAGTAGAAGAGGTCTATTTTACACTTAAACGCTCCGCTGTTTAAACTTTCCGACAATAAAGTGCGTATAGACTTTAGTTTTTTATTAAACGACAGACAATAAGGTATTTAGTTGTTTATCAATCTTTTTAATACACATGATATAAACGATACTAAATAATCCTGGTTATAAACCCCAGCAATCTAGTGGAATTCAACAAGGTTGATGAACCCTGAAACATAAACTGTGACATTGACCTTTAACCTTCTGTAATAACAATAATATTCCCTTCTAACAGTTAAACTGGTATTTTTCAGTCTTAAATTTCACCTCTTCTTTATAAAACCGTACCATTAATACATTGATTTATGAGTTATTTATACACGTTGTAAATCGTTTTGTAGTAATTAATGTAAGCTTAAGTAATGTGTGTTTATACCAATTTAGGGGAGAGCATAGAAATTTACATATAATGATTACATAGATTGGTATTATAAACAAAACAGACAGTGAGGAAAAAAATAAAATAAAACAATAATACACTGAAATACACGGGTCTATTGCACGGGAGCAATCTAATTTCATTTTGATTGTTGGCTAAGGACGAGTAATTCATTTGAAAAAAGTGAATCCCAGTCTTCTAAATTTGGGGAAAACAACAACAAACTGCTGAAAAAGTGCATACACGATATGATAATTAGATTTTGCTTATTTTGCAATACCGTTATAAATAATTAGATACACTTAAGCTTACAAAGCTATTCATTGAATTTGGATATGCCCTGTGTGTACAACACCAGTCTGGTTAGAATGATGCAGCTTGCTACGACAATAGTTAGCAATAAATGCTAGCAAAATTATTTCAGGCTAGATAAATGTACAAAAATGTATATCTAATCTTTCAGGATTAGCTAGCAACGTTTCAGCCTGAGATGTTTTTTGCCAACTATGCGTAAATTTTAGCTAAACAGAATAATCGACTCGTTCAAATATTTAAACTCTCTACCGCCAGACAGTAAACAACTTTTTCATTTAAACAAATTTTGTATTATATAAGGCACTTAAAGTACAGGTAGCTTTGGTCACCCAGTATGAGAGAAATCTTATTAAACAAACACTTTTTGTGAATTTTTTCTATTTTTGGTGAGATGGCCATACTGTTCAAAAGACCTTACCTCCGAACACATTTTTTGGACGCGTCATTTTAATAATTATGTACGAAAAAATTGACATGAAAGAGGGGAATGGCTATTATACACCGAAAACTATTGCACTGTGTGTTTCTTTGAAATTGTATGGCTTTTATTTTGAGTTAGACCAAAAGTTTTTGCCAAACCTGTCTTAGAAACACAAAAGATTTTAAAAATGTATTTATAAAAAAATCATCATTGTTGAATACTGTTTCTGACTCGTTATAGATATTTCTTCACGTGACTTTTTTTAATGAGACATCTCCTACGACTTGACATAATGGATCATTAGGAAATATATAATAAATAAGACATTTTTACAGATCTTTTAATAATTAATATTAATTAAATAAAATGAGTATTGCCTCTGTGGACATCCACAATGTTCATCTTGTAATAGCTTTGTTCAAGAATTTTTATCTTGTAAGAGTTGTCTTTCCGAATTTTCATCTATTATACGAGTTGTCTTCACTAGCCCAATGCAAGACAAATCCCAGAACTAGGTCTCATGACGACAATACTTGTAAGCTCACAATTCGCATATCAACTTCTAAAGAAGACCATGATTGTGTATTGTTTTTAATGACAGTATGTTTTGATTGACGACAATATGTGCAGTGTAATTGGTAAGTACTGTCGCTGACCACAATATATGCCATAAGATGCAAGTAAGGGGGTTTAATCTATTCATTCCCTAATGGTTGTTAAGATTTGCGGAAATTCAAACTTTAGCATTTAGAATAAGTTTTCCCCGTTACGTTCAAATAAACATACTTAAATACACCTAAAATGTTAGTTTAGTGAAATTACTTATAATAAGATTGTGAATTAAAGCAACAGGATTATCACACTTACGGATAAGTAAAATTAATTTAAATTACTAGCCATTCTGTAAAATTCAATAAACGTTTGATTACACCAAACGAAATGTTTTTACTACCTTTAGAGAGCAACTCGTGTGTATAAGATGTTGACAATTGGTTGAACTTCTCGCTTTTAAATCTAATTTTGGCGGGGTAGTGTTAAAAGTCAATTTTCAGAACGTAAAGTTCAAGAAATATGCTTCAGATATTTCTATTACATAAATAAAATCTTTAGGTACGTTGTGTTACTAAGTACAATGAATGAAATAAACATATATACATGTATTAACAAGTAGCAGCGCTGTTCTTCACATTGAAAGTCGATATAACATCTTTATAAACGAGTCATTCATTTATGTCTCCATTTTACTATTATAATCTAAAACTTCTGTATCTAAATATTTCTGATATCTCAGTTTTTGCCGGTACCACAGAATTACTTTCTATCACCAGGTCAGCTTCTTTTTTTTCAGGAAGTTGCCCAAACCACTGGGTCGATAGCAACATGAATTTATAATGATCGACAATCATCGATGTTTTTTCTCGGTGCTGAAAGAAGCGTTACTGTATCTGAAGTTGCTACTGCGTACCATACTTTGTACTCGTTTAATACATTTTATATTGCCCTTTTTAGTTATATCAACCTTGGCCTTTGTCCTCACTTGATATCTTGCTTCCAGGTCAAAGTAAAACGCATTGACCTAGTCAAGAGTAAATGTCACACAAAATTTACTTCAATTCATTTTTAAACAGACCAAAATCTCCTTTTGCTGGAAGCTAGTCCGATAATGAGGAACCAGTTAGATCTCTTCATGTCAGTTCTTATGCTGAGCTTTTTAAAGAGTATTACTTACATGCATGTATACAAAACTGTCCTCATGTAAGTATCTAGTACGGACTTGCTTTATGTGTGATAATAATATGGAAACTGTTTCTTTAGTTGGGGTTTAACGCCGTTTTCAGCACATTTGGCTATTTCGCGGCGACCAGTTTTTATTGGTAGAGAAAGCCGGAGTTGTCGGAGAGAACCACCGGCCTTCGGTAGGAAAATTGGCAATCCTTGTCAATTAAGGTGGGAGTCGAACACACCCCGCCACAGGTGAGATTCGAACTCACAACCACAGTGTTGACAGGCTAGTGATCATTAGTAGTCAAGACGAACTACCTAGACCACTCGGCCACCGAGACCCCAATATGGAAACTGAGGAACATGAACAACTTGAATGTCCGCTTTATGACGATTTAAGGAACGAACTTTATGAATAGATAAACAGTGAAGATGAGAATTTTAACATGTTTAAGAATCGTGAGTTGTGGTGCCAAAATTAATGTTATATACAAATGTGCCATGCAAAACCTGCAAATCTGTTTTAGACAAAAGGAGACGTTTTTTTTATATAGATAATTTTTAGACTGTAAAGTTTTCGTAATTTTTAGAAATTTTAATAAGTACGCAATTTTTGTCTGTTTGGAGATGAAGTTTGATTACAAGCACCGCTGACATCTTATTTAATTGAAATATCTTGTATAATATATTGTATAGTATAGGTTTAGTAAAGTGTGAAAGTAGCATAAACTAACATGAAATGAATGTGAATAGGTATTCGAACATGTTTATAGTAACTATCCAAGATTCAATTACATTTCAATAAATCGAAAGTCACGATTTTCACTAGATTTTAAAAAAGGATTCATGCGTACAAGTTTTGAAAATTTGTTGAACTCAGCGCGCTAAGTGCAATCTAAGTACAGTATTGACACAAAGTTCATGTTTAGATCGTGGATTTCAATGATTATTTAATTCAAAATACACTGTATAAATCTGAAATTACAATATGTTTCTAATGACAACACAAAAAATACTTTTCTAACTAAATTATAAGTCACATCCATCCTTATTGTCTTTTTAAAAGTCTTCTTTTGTTATATTCCTTTATCACTTTAAAGCACCTAGTTTTTATTGCTATAAACTTATATACTACATATCTTACATAGAATATAAAAATCGCAAGATAAAAAATACATTAAGCCAAAAAAAAAAAAAAAAAAAAAATTAATAAATAAATAATTCCGAGTGATCCCACCCCATACTAATATTTGATATATATGCCACGCAAAGATAGGTGGTAAGCCTGAAAAAGACATCGAATAATTGAAATGACTGGTTAGGTGTAACGGCCGAAGTGTGGTGTATAGTATTTAACAAGGAGGAACAGCCTCAATTACAAGACAAAAAACAAATGGCAATCTTTTAAAAAAAATACACAAAATAGCCATAAATCCTGAAAATAAATACAGTGCAATATGTAGACAGAATACAAGTGTTATAGTGCAATTTTGAACAATTTTTAGTTCACGAACAATTTGTATTAAATGTGTTTATTTCATTCTAAATATTTACTTTCGAACATTCACGTTACAGCGGATTAATATCATGTATTTCAATTATGTTTTAATTTTTAACCGGATTTTCATAGGAAAATATCGGTTATTAAATTGGTAATGTACGGCGGGCGGGCGGCCGGGCGGACGGGCGGCTGCCAAACAGTGTCCGTGCAATAACTTATGAACTGTTCAACCAAAGCTTTTCAAATTTTAATATGTTGTTACTGATGACAAAATGGAGGTCAAGTTCGATATTGACGATTTTCACTTTCACCGTTCAAGAGTTATGGTTCTTGAAACATTGAAAAATGGCTTTTCCAGTGGTGTCCGTGTGATAACTTATGAACTGTTCAACCAAAGCTTTTCAAATTTTAATATGTTGTTACTGATGACAAAGTGGAGGTCAAGTTCGATATTGACGATTTTCACTTTCACCGTTCAAGAGTTATGGTTCTTGAAAGATTGAAAAATGGCTTTTCCAGTGGTGTCCGTGTGATAACCTATGAACTGTTCAACCAAAGCTTTTCAAATTTTAATATGTTGTTACTGATGACAAAACGGAGGTCAAGTTCGATATTGACGATTTTCACTTTCACCGTTCAGGAGTTATGGTTCTTGAAAGATTGAAAAATGGCTTTCCCAGTGGTGTCCGTGTGATAACTTATGAACTGTTCAACCAAAGCTTTTCAAATTTTAATATGTTGTTACTGATGACAAAATGGAGCTCAAGTTCGATATTGATGATTTTCACTTTCACCGTTCAAGAGTTATGGTTCTTGAAAGATTGAAAAATGGCTTTTCCAGTGGTGTCCGTGTAACAACCAAAGCTTTTCAAATTTTAATATGTTGTCACTGATGACAAAATGGAGGTCAAGTTCGATATTGACGATTTTCACTTTCACCGTTCAGGAGTTATGGTTCTTGAAAGATTGAAAAATGGCTTTCCCAGTGGTGTCCCTGTGATAACGTATGAACTGTTCAGCCAAAGCTTTTCAAATTTTAATATGTTGTTACTGATGACAAAATGGAGGTCAAGTTCGATATTGACGATTTCCACTTTCACCGTTCCGATATTGACGATTTTCACTTTCACCGTGTGTGTACTTATATACTCTCAAAAATTCCAATATTTGTCACTTACTATAAATAGGAGGTCAAGATTGATTTTTGCCTTTCCATTTCTGAACCCTACAAAACCCTACAAAAATTCATTTATATTTCTTTACTTCATCCTGTTTGGGAATCCAGATTTGCAAACATCATTTCCATGCAGGAAAATCCGGTTTGCTGTCATTCGACAGCCTCTTGTTATGATTAAGATAATCAGTGGTAACTAGAACAATGATAATTGTTTGATTGTACACGTTTATTGAAATAGGATTTGTTAAGAAATGTTTCGTTGATTAGGCGAATTGTGATAAACTTTTATGCAACTGTTTGAATTGAATTAATAAGGCTTAATCCGTTAAAACATGCTGGTTTATATGGAACGCATGTTTATTCAAAAATAGTTGTTGTTTTATAATTTTGATATAAATATTGCCTGTAAATTATAATGAGGGAAATTGGAGTCGTAGCTTTATACTGACAGAACCTATTGTAATTGTTAAAACTGTTTAACTTTGGTTAGGAATAAAACATAAAACAATATCGAGTTTTGTATAAGTTCGGTGCCAGAACTAGTGTCAAGCATTTTGTCAGGCTTATTTGAGGTTCGAAGACTTATTTAAGTTTTATAGCGATCAAGGACTGTGTCGCTTACAATTAACGCAGGACGGTCAAAACCTGTGGTTACACAAGCATTGAAAATACGGGATCCTCGCTTGGGAAAATATAATGTAGTTACATGCAATACGTTTATCCTGTTCATGAATAACGCAAGCCCTATCCATATATCCTTGCGAAAACAGACAAGCAATTAAGAGCAGTTCTAATATGATTGGTATTAACACTTTTACATAAAAAGATATAAATTATGAATACTAAGAATGTTCATGACAATTCGCTCAAAACTCAAACTATTTCAAAAGTCTAAGTGTCCTTCTAATGTTAGATTTTACATTTATTTACAGCAAGAGAGAAAAAATGCAAGAATTGAGAAATGAATATAAATTTGCAAAAAATTAGAGAAACTCGTACAGAGTAAGCCATAAAGCACTATATCTTAATTGGCTCAGTGTAAATGACAACTTTCTGTTATTTTGAACAGTTTTATATTTACAGTCTTATTCTATGGATGGATGGACGAATACTTGTTTAACGTCTAGTTGCAAACATTAGGTGCATGTCAGGACGAGAACATGTTGATGTGACATGAATGTGATCCCTGCTTTGTACTAGACCGACACGCTTAGCCGGATTTTTAACGTGCTAGCTCACGAGGTAACAGTCCACAGGAAAACATATTACCCCACCCGGACACATTATACTGACTCCGAGCCCACCAGTCCTTTGCTCTTACTCATAGAAGCCGCGTGATTGGCGGAGAAGCAGTAAATACCAATTTTAATGTCTTTGGTTTGACCCGGCTGGGGATCGTACCCGCGACCTTCGGCACTCGGGTTAGTCACGCTACCATGAGACCACCGAGGCGGTTTTCAGTCTTATTCTAGAATAAACAACGGACAACGACCAGTCGTATATCTGCCCATGATATTCTAGAATAAACACAGGACAATGTCCAGTCGTATATCTGCCCATGTTATTCTAGAATAAACACCGTACAACGACCAGTTCTATATCTGCCCATGTTATTCTAGAATAAACATCGAACATTACGACAAGTCGTATCTGACCATGTTATTCTAGAATAAACACCGGACAACGACCAATCGTATATCTGCCCACGATGAATCATTATCATCCAGGATTACCTTGATATATTCAGATCCCAAGTCATAAGTGTAACGATTTAAGACTTGAAAATTGCACATACTATTGACGAATAGTTCCACTAGGTATTCTCAGTTTGATTGTCATATTTAATCCTCATTTAGATTTGAAAAAAATGAATAAATATTGTTAAAAATAAAGCGTATCATTAACTATGTTGATTTATTTCGATTAAACTATTTGATTTAGAAGTAAAAAAATTAAAACAACAATGCAAAAATTCCATCTCTGTACCCATGACAGCAACGGCGTTTGACTGTATCCATTGTGTTTCAGGACATAGTTCCATATGGCACCCCCAGCTGTGTTTATCTTGACGGAATAAGCATACAGATGTACTTATGGGGTGACAAATGGAACTCTTGCCGGGTTTCAGTCAAAATGATCAGGGTCGGTTGTACGGTGTCATAAAGATACAGACTATATCGATACATTTTATATCACCATTTGTACAAGTTAAACATTATATCATACAAGGTGTTTTTCTATAAGGTCTAGTTTTTAACATTTGTCCTAGGGGTAAATTTCTACCCAGGAATAGCAATTATTCACGGTCATTTGCGCATGAAGGTAATGTTCAAAATCGTTGCTCAGTGTTTAAAAAATAATTCAACGGAAGAAATAACCGTACAATTTTATATTTACTATTCAATATGTCACGCCAAGGAGCACAAAACATTTTTGTGATGTTTTCAAGCGTTGATTGAAAGATGGGAAAAAACGGCCTCTGCTAATTTACTACATCAAATAAAGGGAAAGATGTTATCTTCTAAATGGGGTAAATTGTGCGGGTTTTAATTCTCATCATACAAATGAGGACAAAAAAGATATGGCGTGAAGAATAAGGGAGCAACCATTTGATTTTTATATAGAGGGAGGGGGAAAGGGGAGAAGGGGGTATGATCAAATGTGAAATAAAAATTTAGGCCGCAATAGGGGACGAAGAAAAAAAAATCAAGGACCAAAAATGTCGACGATTAAAATAGTAGGCAGGATCAAATATAATAATCAAATGGTTGCCCCCTAAGATAGTTCACTTTAAAATACTGATGTCTCGGAGGTTCTTCTAAACACTATTGGCATTATATCAAGTTTAACTATATAACCAAGTAGTAAAATTGCAACAAGTCTTTTGCCATACTAGCAATGACTAGTAAGTCATTTCGAAATGATTAATACAATCGATCAATACAAGATAAGTATATTGTGTACTCATTTTTTTTATACTTTTGAAGCTTTTCTTCATGGAACAACAAATTTAAATCTAGGGGGGTAGGGAAGGGATTTGAAAAAAGATGGGATTCAAAATTGTGCGAAAAAAGCAGGCTAAAAATGTTGCGACAAGAGCACTTGGAATGAAATGGTAGTATATTGGACCTAGTATATCTTATTTTAAAAATTTTGCACCGAAAAAATAGTCTTGTCAATATCACGAACAAAAATTTCCATGATCCAAGATTACTTCTCTGCCCACCCAAGGTGAAATTATAATAAATAGCTGTTTGGTCTTTAGATCAACTTGCGAGTTTAATTTAAATTTTTGGCGTTTCGTAACGACTCTCATTTCAATGAGACGATATTACGTAATAATTAAATAACTACTTATGTGTGAAAGAATACGTTGTTTAACTGTTGTTTTTGAACTTTTGAACTCAATTATCCAACAAAATACCGCTTTCATCTGTTATCTTTCATATTCTCTAACTAAATGATATGTGTTATGTGGGAAACGTCATAATCTTACACAATTTTTTGAGTTGTAATACTGCTTTTGCCAAATGTCATGAATGTTAAATCAATATTTACAAATTTTGTTTTTAAACTTTTATATACTGGTCTAATAATCGGATGGAACATAGAAAATATAGATTGTGGTGTCAGATAAAGGACATGTAAGCATAAAAATGTGGATATTAGGGTGCCATGATTTTACGGAGTTAAATTACTATCGCACAATACGGGAGCAACCACTTGATTTGGGGGAAGAGGATCAAATCTTTGATCCTGCCTATTTGTTTCGTCGAAATTATGGTTCTCCATTTTTTTCGGCCCCAATTGCGTCCTAAATTTTTATTTTCATTTAAACCCAACATTTTGCCGATTGACACAGGTCCTGCATTTTTTTCCACACCTAAAATGAGCCTGTCTTTTTATTTTGCCAAAATCCTGGTCCCGCCTTTTTATTTCAAATTTGATCCTGCCATCCACACCCCCCCCCCCCCCCATAACAACAATTGGTTGCTCCATTACATTGGTCTGGGTAATATTTTACCTAAATATGTTAGCATCATTACTCCAGATCACAATTAATAGTTTTTTATCAGAAAATATATTTTTTAGTGTTACATTAGTTTTAACCCTGACCACACGTTTTTTTTTTGCATGACAAGCAAGTAGATTTCATACGGTTCATATCACCAACAGAAATAAAATAAAAATGGAACCCAAATTGTACCCAGTTACTGTATTGTCAGTCTTGGACTTCAAGATTGTAATTGGATTCTTAATGTTATCTATATTACTATAAAATTCACAAAATTTTCTGAGAATATTATATGTATTAATCTTAATAATTACATTAATAGAATATGTGGTAATAATAATGTCGCAGGGCAACATTCAACGATATTACATAAAAATATCAACTTTTCACCGCGGCATGATGTTTTCGTTATCCGTAGTGCATACAAAAATATGATCTAACGTACATTTGTCATGCCGTATTTACCAAATAAAATTGCATGTAGATACAGGCAGTGGCAGTTTGTTTAGTTTCATTTAGTTTCTTTTAAAATATTATATAATACTCTTTCGACTATAGACAAGATGAGAATTTAAATTTGCGAATGTTTTTATGGATTTTTGTGTAAAAAGGTTGTAATTTTAATATATATATATATATATATATATACATATATCTATCTCAAATTTGATGATGCGGATATTTTTGTTGTGACCCCAAGGTAAAAATCCTTATTCAGAAATTTCGAAAAATCTTAATAAAAATTTGTTTTAACCAAAAACACGCCCACCGAATTAATGAACCTTAAGCTGTTACGTCTTAAACTGTAATGGAGGGGTATATAAGTCGGAGTTAAGCTTTCCAGTCGTACACCTTACCTACTACAGTGACACAATGAATACCATACTGAGTTTGGCAGCCTTGCTGTTTACTGTAATACTTGTTACAGACGGAAAACGCTTCAAACGGGACTTGCAGGTAGGTGGTTTTTTTTTTATCTATCATTGTCAAATGGAACATAACTTCATTCTTAATTATAAATAAATATTTTTTTCATTAAGTTTGATTTTAAAGCCTTTCTAGTTGTATAACAGAATTTTTTCAGCAAATTATTTTATGAACATTCTATAATATTCGGATTGTGTTTCTCACTATCAAAAATGCTAAGGGCAAAACACGTTGAAAAGTCCATGAAATAACAGATAATGTTTTAGAGTATATTGTATGAAGCTTAATATATTCTTTGTTGAAAATAAACTGTTAATTTATTTCGTGACTTGAAACAAGATCGATTTAAGACGATTACCCTTCAGAATCGCCCATTGCGCAATTAACTTTTAAAAAACAACGAATCTGTCAAATTAAATGTGTTCATCCTGAAATTCTGAAGAGAAATACAAGCAGAAATAAAACAAATCCAGTAATTAATCCAAATTTGTTAATATAGAGATCATAAGGCCACTCCAAATTGATTTTTAGTTCTTTGGATATTGCGTTTGTTTGTTTGTTTATTTAATTCTAGTTAAATACACATGAGTCTAGCTATTACTTCGAAACAGATTTTCAACAATAATTGTATCTTTCTAGATGTTGCAATTCAAACGAATCAAACGAAATTATTTTATCGAATCACAATTTTGAAATTACTCATATTTTTGCAAAAATTTAACAATAACCAATTGTTATCAATAGGGGAGATAATTGGGCGCGTATAAGTACTGCTTTGAATTATAGAATATGATATTTACCATGGTTGGTAGGGTTTTCTGAATATCAACGATCGCTAGAAGATGGGTCGCTAATAAAGTTGAAAAACCGTACGTTACGTAATTTGGGTTTAAACGAACAATCTTTTAATCTGATATAAATGTTAGCGTCTTACACCTGACTTAAAAATAAATGAGCAGAACAGTGGGTGTTTTAAAAGTACGGACTACCAAATCATAAATATTATCTTTTGCATGGTGTATTTTCCTTGTCTAATTTAGTGTTTTATTTGTTTGTTTGTTTTTTTAATGTCCTTCATTATGCCGTTTTGTCAGTGTTGTCTTCACTGGTGAAATACTATTGATCTTGAACGGCTAGTCTGCTCTTGTTGTTTGTTATATTGTTTCTTTGTTTGTTTAGTTGGGTTTTACGCCGTTTTTAGCACACTTGGCTATTTCGCGACGGCCAGTTTTTCTTGGTGGAGGAAGCTGGAGAGAACCACCTACCTTCGATAAGAAAATTGGCAATCCTTGTCAATTAAGATCAGTCGAACATATCCCGCCACAGGTGAGATTCGAACTCACAACCTCAGTGTTGACAGGGTAGTGATCATTAGTAGTCATGACCACTGGGCCCCTTTCTTATATTGTACTGATTTTCGGTATCACCATATTTACAAGCAAAATCAAGATACAAGTATGTCTTCTTGAAGTCAGTCAAGATCGGTCAAGACAACTTTAGATCAGGTCAGCACAGGTAAAGTAAAATATTGCATAATCCATTCTTAACTGTTATGAACTGGTCTTTAGGCCACACCAAATTGAATTTTAGTTCTTTGAATTTTGCCGCTCCGATTTTCGGACTTGTAAATTTTAAGAAAAAATTTTTTGCCGCTTCATTTTAAAAATTCGCACCAAATTCTAAATATTCTAAATTTCTGATATAAAATTTGGTAAAAATAGGTATTTTTTCTTTTTTTTTTTTTTTTGCAATATTTTAGTTATAATATTTTCACCAGAAAAAAATAGTCTTCAACATGTTCAATAAAAAGTTTTAAAATTAAAATTTCGCCCGCACATATTTTTGCCATAAAAAAATCCAACTAAAAACCAACCTGGTGTGGCCTTACCAGTATTTACTGACTGAAAAAAAATATACCATGTTAATCTTGATGTTTTTTTGAGTCCGAGAAATTGTAAAAAAAAACCCACGACAATCAAGATAAAACAAGACAGGAATAGTCGGTTAGGATCAAAAGATTTATGACGAGTAATTGATCCCAAATCTTGTCTTCGATGCAATTTTTTTTTTAGAAATTTGTCTCATCAACAAAAATACATCGCATACAACCAACAAAAACATTCTTTCGACTACGAGTCTTCCAACTATCGGCATTTGGGCACCTCCATGCGAGATTTTGTGTTTTCTCTAAAATTTCACATCAAACCAAAACTCTAATTAGTAACAATTTTTATTTTTAGCAACGTGACTTAGTGGAAGCGGCACATGCTGTGAAGGATGTTGAAAGTCTACAATGCATTTTGGACACAACTCCAAAATGCCAAAAGGAACTTTACCTCAGGGACTTAAAAGGAGAATTAACTGGAATGAATGTACTTCTGGAGAAACTCAGAGGGAGTAAGAATTATTTTTTTTAATACTACCAGAATAAAAAAAAAACCGTATCAAACTACATATTATTCTATTATTCTCGAAATGTGTCCACTTTAGATGGTGACCCAAACGAAGATCTTAGTACAAAAATTGTACAGGAATGGGTCTCTAAATATTTGCCAAATGTCCGTGTTTAATCTGGATTTCCAATTCACGCACTTCCCCGCTCAGTGTTTTTTTGGAGGGCAAGTGATCTTTTTTTTCTGTAGGTTGTTCCGTTATCCCGAATTCATTTGGGGGCTTTTACGCGAAAAGTTTTTGAAGACAAATTACTTTTTGGTTCTTGTAATATTCAATGCTGCATTTCTCAACACATTTTTTTCGCAATTTGGAATCTGAATTTTGTGTAAAATTCGTTTTTATTTTCGTTTTATTATTTTATTTAATACAAAAAATGATTGTTTTTTCCATCATACAGTATCACCCCTTCAAGAAGTAATCAAGGGAAGACATTAAAAAGGTTACTTCCCTTGGTGAAGGGATATAATCAAATGATCTTGCTGCCGGTGAATTTGCTGCAAGTTGTAAGCTTGTCAATAATGAGTGTTTTATAGCAACATAAAACTCGGAAACAATTCGGAGAGAGAGAGAGAGAGACACGGACACAGGTAATAGCTTATTCGATCTGCCATGTACATAAACCTTGGAGAATTCAACTTTAAGTTAAACAAACTTGTGTCTAATCCTTTTGTCATGTTTCGAACAATAAAATATGTTTAAACTATAAACCTAAAATTAATTTTGTTTTTTATTTTTTTATGTGGAATGTTCATAATGGATATTTATACATTACAGTTGATTGGTTTGGAGGGGGACATCATGATTTATGGACTACAGTTGAGCATGACGAATGGGAAATTTTGGAATCTTGGGGGAGACTACAAGGGATGCTTCCTCAGACATACGATGGTAAATCAAAGATTTAATTTATCCCTCATAATCGTTTATGTCATAATCTAATTTATATCTTGGCGGAAAAAAATTTTTCATACCGAATGCAAATAGGCAGATATTCATACATGTAGTACAGTTATTTAAAAATTTCACCAATTTAATTTTTTCAAGAACGTATTTTCCTGTCAATTGATTACATTTGTCTAAAAGTCACTTCGCTTTTATAGTGGGGATAAAACAAAAAGTAATTTCAGGTGCGGATTCATGCGTAGGGGTGGTGGACACCTAGGACACGTTCAATATTTTCATCTGTAACATAAGTCGATGAAAGACGTGAAGTCACTGTCACCACCCCAAAACACATGCAGATCCTTATTTCTCCTATTCTTGACGTGTTTAATCGGTGGGATAAAAATACATAATGTTTTTAACCACTTCCCAGTGATTAAATTTCTATGTGGGAATTACCGCCATTTTTTCTACAGTTATTGGAACGATAAACTAGAGAAGTCCCGAAATGACGTCAATGTAAACAAACTACATAACAACGACATTTTCTTGAGGTTTTTGTCGAAAATCATAGGAGAAACAGATTCTCCTTCAATTTACTCGTGAGTTATAGAATTTCTCCAACATCAATAGTTAAATTTTAGATTTTAACTCTCTCGCAAATGCTCGAGTTTTGAAAATCGAAAATTTAACTATCTCGGGTGGAGAAATTCCACAACTCACTCGTTATTTTGAAGGAATTTATCAATGTGTAAACTTGGGTGATTCACTCACAAACTAAGTAAAGTCCGAAGGACTATATGCAAAGTTTGTGAGTGATAAGCACGAGTTTACACATTGATAAATTCCGTAAAAATAGCGTTTATTACTTATAATTCCAAAGTGATGCAGAAATATGACGTTTTACATTTGAAATTCACATTTTCCTCATGCACTATATTGCATGCGTACATATTCATACGCACGACGTCTTAAAAAGAATTAATCAAGTTATTACTTTTTACCGAATGTTGCTGTTAGCCAATGAAATTACTGCATTTGATGTTTTGAAAATGATATTGGAATTATCGCAGTTTATCTTTTTTTTTTCAGAAGCTACTGGCGCTTACCAAAATTTCGATAAATTTTTGGACAAATGTAGTAAGTACATATCATTTTTCTCGGTATTTAATGAAAGGAAAAGCAAAATATATTGTTTTAGAAATTGTTGTAACACTGTTGTTCTGTAGTTGACTTAATGGGTATTCTCCAATAGTCTAAGGGTCCAATGTTAAACTTAGTTTGGAAGTGACATCCATCTTGGTTGACCGACTACATCATCGGATGCAACTCTGAAAGAGAACAATTTGGGGACCATTAAGTTATTCCTAAGGACCCTTGCTGTAATATTTGATTCTTAATTGTATAATTGGCTGTTTTGGTTTCTGAAAAGAAGATCTTTATGTGTATTTTCATATTGTGTTAAGTGTTAAATGATGTTCGGCTGTGGTGGCCATATTTGATGGCTAATTAACTGGGTAATCTGAAAGAGGATCACTTAAGGACCATTTCTGTAATGTTTGATCCCAATTGGTTGATTGTGTATTTTCCAATAGGGTCCTATGTAAGACGAAGAGAAGAAACGGCCATCTTGGTAGGCTGTCCAAATTTTTGATTTCAGATAAGATGATTGAAATATAGTCGAAAACTGTATTGAAACCGCAAAGTCTATGACACGGTTTTTAAGGCAAAATAAAAAAAAAAACCTACCCTAAAGATTTTTTTAGATATTTAGCTATTCGCACTGTTAAAATCAGAATGTCTCTCCCTTACACCCAATTTTTGAAAAAAAATTGTAAAATAAAACTAATCCCAAAGTTCCAAGTGAACCCTATTTATCTTGATGTAACCCAGACGACACTTATTTTTTCTACTTGGCCTTAAATGAATTTACTTTAATACTTTCATCTCCAGATACATTTATTGATATTAATCACCTTGAAACTTACACGAGAGTATGAGTACCACTTCTGAGAAATTGTGTTAATTGGTGTATTGGTGTATTTCTTTATACGTATTGCTTAAGATACGTGGGAAACTTTTTTTTTAGTTTTTGTTTTTGGTGTCTATCATATGTATAGTTTTCATAATTGCATTTTTTTTTGGTTTATGATTTTTTTCCAATTATTATCTTGTTTCTTAACCTATTAAACCAATCATTGTCAATCATTATATTTTATTATGTTAATTGTGTGCTGTATTTGGTAATTATATGATGATTATACTACTCTATATGGAGTAGGCTCCAAAATATGGAAAATAAAAACATTTTTATTTGTATTTGTCGTTTCAATATGTATATGATTTTATCATAGATATTTGGATGGAAGATTTATCAGCTCAACCAGATTGCCAAGCTGCAAAGGCGAAAGCGATGGACTTAGTCACAGAATGCGAAGCGACCGGATTTCAACAGGCTCTTAAAATATTACACTCTGCTGGTAGGTTTTTTTTTGCTTTAAGTGGTCCATAAAACATTTTATTATACCTCAGTATGTTTTTTTCTATATAAAAATCGAGACAGCAGTTTTACTATTTGTTTACCGGTGAGTAGTTTCCAAAACTAATCACCGGTAAATACTGACCGGTGATTAGTACTGGAAACGTTTGACCGGTAAAGTGTTTCGGTATAATAAAACACTTATTGACTGCATATTCGGAGAATAGTAAGTTTATTGTCCCCTCGTTTCCACCTATTGCCCCTTGGATACGCCTCGGGGCAATATTTGGTATCTAAGTTTATTATCTACTCGATACCACCTATTGCCCCTTGGCTACGCCTCGGGGCAATAGTTGTTATCTCGAGGACAATAAACTTACTATTCCCCTCATACCCAGTCAATAAGTATATAATATTGCACGACAGTGAAGTGCTATAATTGTTTTATTTCATTTCGCGTAAAGGGGGAACATGAATTCTTAATTGGAAATCACCTGTTTCTAAAAATAAAACACTGTGCAATATCATAAAATACGGAGCAGTTTGAAAATCATTGTTTCTATATAAATCTAAAAGTACGAAATGTAATAATATTATTTATAGACTATCATAATACAGCCTTAATTTCTACTTATGTTTACAGATATTGATAATGCTAGAAATTTGGCAGAGGGAATGAAACATCTTATGGAAATCTTGGCTGAAGTCAGAGATGTGAATTACTTTGCACTTGGGATAGCTTTTGTCGATTGTGACGATTATCCTACACCAGGTAAATCTTCTGAATATACCCTTTTTAAATCGATGCTTCCAAAAAGCGACTAGTATTGACCAATGCACGTCATTGTTCCGTTTCACAAGTTTATCGATTAGTTGTATGTGCTATGTGATTGCCGGTCTTTGGTGTCTTTGTACGAATGCCCTTTTGGGACCAGTCTCGATTACAGTCACATGAATGTTTGTGGAACTGGGATCAGCATTCAGTGAAGCAAGTATTCATAGGACTACGATTTGTCGTAAATGTCAGCGGAACAATATTCTGTCTCAAAATTCTTAATTCTGTTCATGTTCTGGAACAAGCCTTGACCATAGTCGTACAAATGTTTTTTTGAAACTGGGACCTGGGTAGGCCAACTTTAAACTGGGACCTTGGTAGCCCAACTTTAAACTGGGACCTGGGTAGCACAACTTGAAACTATTGGCTGTAATGATTTGAACTAAACTAAGTCATCACAGAGGAAATTTTACGGTTGTCATCACGAATTGATCGTTACAATGTTCCAATATCTAAAATGATGTTAGATCTGTTCCCAATGTCGTAACATTTCATGTAACTCCACCGATTTGTGACTACCACTGGATTCACTTTGTTGAACCTTACGACGGGTGCCGTATACGGAGCAGGAACTGCTTACCGTTCCGGAGCATCTGAGTTCACTCCTGGTTTTTATAGGAGTTCATTTGTTTAGTTTTCGGTGTTTATTTGTTGTGCTTGTGGTTGTTCATTTTTGTCTGTCTAATGGATTACATTTTGGATTAGTCCTTATGTATAGTTGTCCTCTTTACAACACTTTATTAATAAGATACGATCATTAGTAAGATACGATCATTAATAAGATACGATCATTAATAAAATACGATCATTTTTAACATGAAAGATGAAGTTAAGAAAAATTGGTTTCCGAATAATAGCTTAAGAAGTCTTTGTCCTATGAAGAGGACAAATATACCCAGGGAGCAAACAAAAAAAAAACGCAATCCATTAGACAGACAAACCCGGTAAGACAAATTAACAACCACAAGCATAACCAAGTTTTAGCTTTCTAAAAAGCTGTGGACTCGGCTTCGCTGTATCTTAATTTATGGTCATATGTGAACATGTGGTTGTTGATTTAGTATTGGAATTCTCCGTTGACCAGTAAAATTTTCCGCGCGAAAACAACAAATAGACACGACTCTGGAAGTGTGCCTAGATTGGCAGAAGTTATAAAGTAGAGATAATGCATTTTTTGTTGTAAACATAGGATTATAGTGTATACGATTATGCAAAACAAACCGTGTGTATTGCAGATTAACAAAGCAAATATACACGTATTAATAATTGATTTCAATAATGATTTTCAGAATATATGAATATTACAAAAACATGTAATGACAGTTGATCGGAACTGATATACACATAGTTAATTTTCCGGCTTTTGATGACTTAATCCTGAACGAGTAAAGTCTGTAATTCATTTAAACCAATGGCTTTTGCTGTATCTCAGCCGCATCATAAAGTAACCAATCAGCGATCAGTAATTATTTCAAGATGGCGTGTATGTCTACCGAAACTAATATCTCCGCACCGTGATGCGAAGCAAAAAGTATTTGCATTAAACATATGAGACAGTTTGATTATCACGTAGTACTTTGCATTAAACATATGGGACAGTTTGAATAATCACGTGGTCATGATTCTTATAATTTGTTCCCGGCCTCCATTCTGTTGAATTTGTTGTCAAATTTTGATACAATGATACTTTATATTTTAGATACGTTCAGTAATATCTTAGACGATGCTAGAAAACACATAGGAGCAGGCATTGAAGAATTGTTCAAAATGTTTGGGGGAGATGACAAAAGGAACCTTGTCACGAAAAAATCCATCGCAACACAGATTAAGTCTATTAACTTTGACAGATATCTGAACACTAAAGTTAACAGTAAGTCGACAGGGACCGAAGCTGAGATCCAAAACTTGATCAGATCCATTTTGAAGAAATACTAGACCAACGGAATTATGGACAACAAACTTTCGGACCGGAAACGATTATAGAGACAAACACTTATAAAATCATACACTATATTTTTTTATATGTTTTTTTTTCACTAAATTTTCTTTTAAAGAGATAAAAACAAAAGATAATAAGCGTGTACATTATATAATTCTTGTAATAAAATTTAAGCAAAAACTATATACATGAATTTTGGATTGATAAAAAAAAAATGTATTTGAGAATTCTCGTTTTCCCTGTAGATTTAATGCGTATCAAAGAATAAAGGGTTTTTACACAATTTGAAAGTGAAAACCGGAAAATCTTCAACGACTTTTTTAGCTCACCTGACCTGAAGGCTCATGTGAGCTATTGCCATCACTTTGCGTCCGCTCGTCCGTACTTCACATTTTGAACTTCTAGAGAACTGTTGAATGGATTGAAACGAAACATGGCACAAATGTTTCTTAAAAGGTCTTGACCAAGTGTTGTTACTTTGTTGCCGATCCGTCATCCAAGATGCCCGCCAGCGGGGGATTTATTTTAACATAGGACCCTATAGCAAATGTATACAAAATTCCTCTTCTAGAGAGCCACTGAATGAACTGAAACCAAACCTCACATGAATGTTCCTTTTGAAGTGCTTACCAAGGGCGGAGAGTTTTCCTTCTGGTTAGCCTTGGTCAGTTCACTCTTTACAAGTATTTTTATGACTTTACATTTTTGATAATAGCCGAAATCATTTCTGAACTGACTTCATATTTCTTTATATATTCAATGCTCTTTATGAGGTGATGACCAAGTGCAGTAACCTTGGTGCCGATCCATCGCATAAGATGGCCACCAGGGAGGGTTTTAAATAAACATAGAACGCTATAGGAAATATGTACAAAAATCGTCTTCTAGAGAACCGCTGAATGGACCAAAACCAAACATAGTATGAATTTTCCTTATCAGGTGCTCACCAAGTGTTGTTTCTTTGGTGCCAACATATCGTCCAAGATGACTGCCAGCGGGGCATTTAGTTTAAGATAGGACCAAATGGGAAGTACACACAGAAATCTTTTTAAAGAGAACAGCTGAATTGATTGAAACCAAACATGGAGTGAATGTTACTTATGAGGTTCTTGACAAGTGTTCTTACTTTGGTGCCGATCTGTCATCCATGATGGCCGTCAGCGGAACATAGTTTAACATAGGACCCTATGGGAATTACATACAAACGGCTTTTTCTTGAAAATTACTGAATGGATTGAAACTAAATATAGCATGGATATTAATCTCAAGGTCCTTTAGCAACGAACAAATGTACATATCATGTGAGTTGACCCTACTTTGATTTTGGTTAAACTCTTTAGTCCTGTTTGCATGCTTCTATTGCTTAAATTATTTCGGTGCTTATTTTCTTTATTTTTGTTTTCATCATTATTATTAATTCGTCAAAACAAAGTATGGGGGACTTATTGTTTTTGCTATGTTTCTTTTCGTTTCTTCTTCTGAGCCATGAACTTGTCCAAAGCGGATCTCAGAAACCGTTCAAGCAAACTTAATGAAACTTGGTAAAAAATTAGGTGGCCATGCCTAGTTGTGCATCAAGTTTTCGGAATTTTCGAAATTGCCGCAGTTTTGGGAACTTTTGTGTTGGCATCCCAGCACAGTATTACTTGTTATTATTATTTTGGCTTTCAAAAAATTCGTGTTAAGAGGGTACCTAACGAAGATTAATCGAGAAATGCGTAGGAAATTCAATTAACGATGCTCAAAGCTGAAAATGTGCATAATATTAATATAATCCAAACTTTTAGTAATAAGAAAGATTTGTATGTTTCTGTTCGATTATTGTATCAATTTGACACAGCAGATATTTTGAGTTATCGGGAGGAGATATGATGCAAAGTATTACATCAAGACCAATAAAGTTTTATCTTATTAATTTCACCTTTCTAGGTTTTTACAGAATAAGCACATGATCCTCATATCCTATGGATTCTTATATTATCGGTGTGTATCGGCAACAATTTGGTGGTTCGTTTGAAATACACAGCTATACTGCTTCAACGATCTTATGAATTACAAGAAACGCAATACTGTATGGTACAGCTTTTAAAATAGGCATTGAACTTAAACAGTATAAAATTTAAAAAAGATATTTAGGGAGCAACTTTTTGAGCTTATTTTGGGGGGATATGGGCCGCAAGGAAATAACCTTAAAAATTATCCAGAGGATCCACTACGATCCTGGGTATTTAAAATCATAGTAGTATTCAGACATGTTATACAGATAAATATGTTGATGAATATCGGGCGTTTCATTTTTCCCTTTCATTTCAAATTGGTACTCGTATTGGTTCTCGTATTACACATTCATTGTAATTTACTATAGAAATCAAGTTTCACGAGATTATTTAAATATAAATGGGTTATATTTAACCACCATGTTAATAAAGGAAAAAAAGAAGAATGTGTACATAACCATTGAAAAGTTTGTTTGTGCACTTCAAGTTGAACGATGTTTCGCTAATTCATACAAATTTTTAAATATATATATCGCCAGAGAGTAAACAACTTTACATTTAAACGCGATTGGTAATGACAGACCATCAAAGTCTAGTCATATATGGAACACTTTGAGCATACCATACACAAATCTTCGACTATCGAAGTATTTTTATGCAAAATGAGCATTTATTTTAATATTGTCGAATTTAATGGTTTTTTGTATTGCAGTTCCACTCCGCTTTGCACACTATATCGTAGCGTAGTTTTTATTTGAGGAAAGAGCCTGAGAGAACTGGTCAGTTAGGATTGGATTTGGCATATAGTAATTTGATCCAAGAAACCATTGCCCTAGGTTTTTCTATCACGAATAAATGAAAAAGCTGAAGGCTTTAACAGATAGTTATTGGCGAGAGGCACGTTTTAATGATACATGTATCTTTTCATTCATACCAATCGCCAAGAATAAAAAAGGGACGGGGAGGGGGGCTCAAAGGGTTCAAAATGTCAGCTAGAATGTGACCGGCTTGGTCAACGAACGCAAGGGACAATTTTTACAAATATACAATCTTAAAGTTTATTATGGTTGATACCTATCTATGATTAAACTTGTAAATATATTTCATATTTTTATCTAATAAATTGTAAAATACCACATATATGAAGAAATAAGTTATGTTCTGTGTTCAGTTCAAATTCAGCTTTTATGAACATAAATTACGTTCCCATTTTTTGACATTAAAATCTATATGAAATGTAATCCTGCATATTAAGTTCAAAATGTAGCATCATATTATTACCGTCCCTCCCATTTTTGTGGTATGAAACGTAAAGATTAAACCTTGAAGAAAGACTACATGTACATAATCACAGAAATTTCAATTTTTATTATTATTAGTATTGTAACATATATGACAATATGAAATACAAAGCGATAATTCCACTCTCAGTTTTAAGAGAGGTACTCGTCAGTTCTGCTGATATGAGTCTCCGATGGAAAGGGTAGGAGTCAGGACATTGATTATACTATATATACTTTTCTTTAGACAGTCTGCAAATCATAATAAGGTCTTGTCCATAAGTAGCTCATATATTTTTGCATACAATCAGTAGAAAGAGAAAACTTAAAGCTGGTCGGCTAGGAGCCCGAATAACGTGTGCGAGTGATTGTAGACAGTTATTTTGTAAACTGGCACGATAAAAACAATCTTAGCGCGGCTTTGTTATATTGCTCTCCCTCTCTCTCTCCCGCCAGCCTTAATCCCATTTTTATGCAAGAGGAATTTTGAGATGAGTGCCATTCTACCCCAACGGAAAATATATGTAAACATTAAGCTATTTTTCTATATTGCACAATATGGAGCCATGAGTTACTCATTACTATATTCCAAATAAACTTGATACTTGTTTTTGAGGTTCCCTTGTTTACAAATGTATTAGAAAAACACTTGCAGCTTCATTTTTATACCTCTGCAAACAAGGTTTGTTAAATATGTAGGGATCTCCCTATTCGCCTGGCCGTCTTTGAGTCTGTCTGTCGGTGAATTATCTAAGCGCTGCTCTCCCTAAACTGTCTACTGGAATTCAATGAAACTTTACACAAAGACAGATGTACATAAAACCAAAAAACAAAAAAAAAACAAAAAAAACATTTTTGTCCGACATCCTGACGGAGGAATAGTTTGACTTACGCAACAAAACATTATGAAACATGCATGCCATTTTATGAACATGCTCACTGTACATCTTTTCTCTTCTTATTTAAATTTTCAATCAAATATTGAAGTTGTCGCTTGTTCTTACAAAATCCTGAAAATTGAAATACACGTATGTAATTTCAATAAAAGATTGGGGTTAGTCCCTAGCTACTCGCTGTTAAAAAATATAGGTTAAAGAATAATCTTGCTTATATAAAGTAGCCTTTCTACTTAAAAAAATGAAACTTTATTAATAAGTACATGAACACATTTTTCTTATTGTTTCCAGGGTAAATATTCATAATTATTCTAAAAAACTTAAATCATCCTTACTAAAATGGTGAAAAATGGTTACAAAATATTGCCAAGTTCTTTGTATCTGTGATCAAAGTTTGAAGTTGCTAAAAAGACTCACTAGACTGAAATTTCCTTAGGCTCCTCTATCATGTCTATACTGTTACCGTATTAAAGTCAGATGTTGTTCTGGAGTTATGTCGCCTTGTCCGTAAAAAAATCAAATGTGCACGAAAAATCATAAAATTCACAATTTTTGGGTAAATTAAAAATCGTGTAGACTTCGATGTGCTCAATATATCTTGTTAAAATTTGAAACATACTTTGTTAAGATAAGTATCTTTTAATGGTCAACTGCTAATCAATGCTAAACATATACCTTCAACTCCTATTTTGTGTTTTAATTTAATGAAGTTTACCCTTCACTAAATGACAAACGTCAAGTAAAAAGCCTATATAAAGGAGAAAAAAAACTGGCCTGCTTTGACAGCAAGGGTGAAAAATGGATATCATGCATATATTTTCGGGGTGAATAATGGGACCGATCCATTTTTCATCCCAGTGGGTTGAGAAAGGCAACAAGAAACCGGTCTAGTACAAAATTAGGTTCATATTTAAATTAATCAATATGCATAACATATGGATGTATTTGTAATAATTATCACAGAACAGCAACCAGTATATAATCAACCAATTACTGTAAACTCGTACATTATTGCGATGTGTTTATTATTACGAAAAATGCGACAGGGTTGTAATCACAATAATTTAATTTCGCATTTTGGAATTTTTTACATGAATGAAGCGGGTTTTTTTTTCTCAATATCGCAAAAATTAAAATCGCATTTTGGTCCAAAATGACAAAATCGCAATAATAAATGTACGCAATAATTTTTGAATTTACAGTAATAAAAATGCATACCCATGCTATAACAGAGTATCCTCAATTCATTAAGTTATATTTCTTGAATCAATACTATGGGTATAAAATAACAATTATCTTTACCCCATTTGGGTAATTTTTCGCATTTTGTGATTTGATCTTAAATTTTTTTTATTGTGGTTTTGGTTTCAACAGGGCAGCTCTTGGGCACAACTGGCGAGTAGTAAATCGACGAAATGAGCACACCTTGTGCATCAAATTTTGGTATCAAAGAATTTTGTTATCACAATAGTATAAAAAAGAAAGTACGCACAGAGAGAGAGAGAAACTTGTACATTGGTGTGCATTCAAAAAGTAAATGTTATATAAATACTGAAATATATAAACTTGTTTGATCCGGCCTATATTTTTTTCGTCGAAATTTTTGGTCCTGGATCTTTTTTTCGGTTTATTTTCATTTAAACCCAAAAAATTCCTGATTGACGCAGGTCCTGTATTTTTTTCACACCTAAAGCGATCTTTTTATTTTTGCAAAATCCTAGTCTGTCTTTTTATATCAAATTCGATCCTAGCCTTCCATAAAAATGAAATGGTTGCTCCCTTACGGTTCATCAGTTGTACTCAAAGCCTAACATGTTGAAAGTTAAACCTGTTATCGAAAGGGTTGAAGAGCAAGTTAAAATAAATCTAAAATGACCGATAGGTTAAAGACAAAAAAATATTTGCTAGACGAGCTTCAATTTAAATTTTGTTGAAATAAATTAAAATTGAAGACTGCACTTTTTGTAACAAGCTTAAAGCATTTTAATATTAACAGTTGTAACTATTTTCGTATAAAAATTTGTTTAAGAAATTTTGTCATTCTTTGAAGAAATTGTAACACGTTATTTCCTAATTTAATAATGCAATGTTTTCCATTGAGATTATATGATCTATACCCTTAATCGGAAATTTAGAGAATACCAACTTGTTACGCCCACTAAAATCATTGCCTTATTCATAACCGACGAACCGTAAATGGAGACAGTATAAATTAAGTCCGGGCGGTGTCTGATCGTTATTTAGACCCCGGTATTTCATTAAAACTTTTGCAATGAAGACCTTACTATGTTTCACAGTCCTGGTATTTGCTGTAGCATTTGTCACAGGTTTAAAACGTTTCAGACGAGACTTTCAGGTAAGCACCATGTTTTTCTTCATGTTTGAAAAAATATTTAAAATGGTTCATTCTTTTAATCTTGTTTGCAGTGATAGAGTGTTGACAGCATCGTAGTCTCTCCCCATGTTAATCTGTTTGGTTGGATTTTGGCACGCTTTAAAGCCTTCCAGATATTCCTTTATTTTTAAGAAATATTTACAATTTTTAAAGATTCGTGCATTGAGCGTTCTGTACAGACAGCATGAAAAGAATGCCAAAGATGGCGAAAAGAGATAATTCTTGACAAAAAAGAAAACAACAAAATTTATAATATAAAATAAAATAAAATAACTTAAAATCAAAACTGTAAAATCCTCCCTTAAATAATTTTAATACGACTTTACTTAAAAAAATATAAAGCATATTCAAGAATGATATCTTTGCAATTTGATTTGAAGGATTTTTCTATTTACCAAATTGTTTCGATAATCTTTAAGTCATTCAACACCCCCCCCCCCCCCCCCCCCCCCCCTTACCCAAAATAAAAATAATGTCTATGGTCATTTTTGTTGTAAATTTGGTCTTACTATATGATTGTGTTTAAATGTGTGTAAAGATACTTTGGGAAACAAGAAAGAAGAAAATAGAAATAGACAAATAAATGTCAGCGAAATCTAACAGCCCTAAAAAAGTAGCCCTCTTTCAGAGGTGTATGAGATTAGCTAGACCAACAACCAAGATGGCAACCACTGCTGAAGTTGATACGTTTAATGTAAAACCCTATGGGAGAATTCACTTCGAGGCCTTCTCGTCTTAAATCACGACGCTAATTGGAATCACACTTTACAACAAAGGGTCATAGGTGGCGTTCTTTCGGAAATATATTTGATTTCCCGACGTTTGGCTGTTCAACAATTCATAGTATTACAATAATAGTTCTAACAATTTTTGTTGTTATAGCAACGTGACTTATTCGAAGCTGCGCACGCTGTAAAGGATGTTGATAGTTTGCAATCCATTCTGGAGGAAGCTTCTGACTGCGCTAAGAGTGAATATGTCAAAGAGTTAAAGGAGGAATTAAATGGAATTAAAAGAATACTAAGAAGACTCAGAGGACGTAAGAAACAATAATTTATTTGGAAGGGAGGGGAGAGGGGGATAAAATGTGAGAAATGTGGATGAGCTTGAACAGTTTGACACATATCTGAAAAGTGAGTTCAGTTTGGTAGAAACGGATACAAACGTCTTAAACGGTCATGAGCCTACCCATTTTCGAACTCTACAGAAGGGGTTTTTAATATGATAAGGCTTTGGCATTCTCTGAACACGTGACCCATTATTCTCCAAGTATAGGTTTTCTGTATCACGTGTATCACCCCAACATGAGGGTCTCTCCTATTGGCGAACAGGAGAGCAGTTACTTGTTTGTAGGCAAATATGTTGGTTCAGTCCCCAAGACCCATCAACCTAGCTATACAACAGACGAATGATTAAACCTATACTCGATATTTTTTATCGATGTTTAATCGTTGGATTCCGTTGACCGTTTATCTGTTACTATTAGTTGATCATTAGACCAACGCTAGATTTCAAAAGGCGTTGTGATTTAGCTTGTATGTTGTGAGCTAGTTTTTTACAGTAACGTTTGAAATGAAGAACTACAGTACAATCATTGTTCACGTGCCTTAAGTTATAGATACATTAATAATTCAAGTCCGTCTCAATTTTATTCTGTTTCGTATGCAAATTTTAACAATGGATAGTTTAAACATTGCAGTTGACTGGTTTGGCGAGGGATTTAATTGGGATTTAAATGAGGAAGAAATGGAACTGTTTGGAGCATTTGCTAAACTGTACACGATACTTCCAGAGACATACGACAGTAAGTTAAAAAAAAACATTTTTCCATTATTATTTTGTATTTTCCTTTTCTAATTCATTTATATTTGATTGATGTATCTGTATATGTATATACAATATTCTATTCTATTCTATTCTATTCTGTATATACAATATTCTATTCTATTCTGTATATACAATATTCTATTCTATTCTATTCTATTCTATACTGTATATACAATGTAATGTTTTTATCTGATAAATATTAACATTTTATTTGAAAGTTTTGAAGTAAAGAAATGTCAGACGAAAATCTAATATAATTTTAAAAAATGTTCTTAAACTTCCCAGGCCAATTTATTGTTAGCATAAGAGTTGGTTGTTATATTTGTTTCCTGTCAATGTTGTATTGTGCACACAAAGAACCAAAGTAGCAGGTTTTTTAAGTGTTTATACAGGAACGTTAATTATTTAATTAAAATTAACCAATCAGAAGACATATCACATCTAATACCAAAATAAAAAAAAAAACGATTTTTATTTCTCTTTGGTGAAGCAGCTTTTCTGAGACTTTGTTTTTAACGTAGACGTAGTTTTTTTCACAAATTATAAATATACCAAGTTATGGGAAGAAGTTCTCATCAGGTGATTCTGGTATTTACGCGGAGAGAAAACGCCTCTGACGCTTATCCTTGCATTCAATCCCGTAAGAAATTATTCGCCTTTCTTCCATGGGAATTATGATTTTCGTTATACAGAGAAAATATAACGTTGGCATAATGTATGTAGAAGTTAATCCTGAATATTTATCTTTTTCAGTGGAAACTGGAGAACACAAAGATTTAGGACAATTCGTAACCAAATGCGGTAAGTTCATTCGACGTTTTGAAAAAACTTTATGAGGTGAGTAAAATTTGAAGTTTTGAGATTTTTTGTTAACCTAGGTAGTCCCTATATACAGTGAATTTTTAATAGTTGCGGTGGGTAAATTGCAGCCACCCCCTGAAAAAATAACAAGAATGAAAATAAATAAATGGATAAATAAATAAATAATAATGATAATGATAAACAAAAACAAAACAAACAAAAAAAAAACAAAAAAAAATTACAAAAATACAAAAAACAATGCATGATGACAGAATAGATACATAAGGGGTAATTAAACAGGTTTGCTAGAAAATCATGATTGAATGACTTTATTCTCATCAGTACATAATTACAGAAAACATAAATGATATTATACACACATGACATACAACAGTAAGGGAGCAACCATTTGATTTTAAGGGGGGAGGGGTGTAGGATCACATGTACGATCATGTCTATTTTTTTCGTCCTGTTTTTTTTTTTTTTTGGTCGCTATCGCGGCCTAAATTTTTATTTTCATTTTAACCAAAACAAATTCCTGATTGACACAGGTCCTCCATTTTTTTCACACCTAAAGTGATCCTGCCTTTTTATTATGCCAAAATCCTGGTCCTGCTTTTATTTCAAATTTGATCCTAGCTCTCCATAAAAATCAAATGATTGCTCCCTAACTTGATAACGATTAGAGATTTTGCAAATTCGTACTGTTTGACAATTAAAAATCATTTTTTAATCTTTTCACCCTTTAGCATATATATTTAAATATATATACATGGTACTGATTAAAAATACACTTTATATATAGAGGAACAGTGTGAGAAGGAAGATTTAGGATTGCAACCAGACTGTAGTGCTGCAAAAAACAGATTGATGGACTTAATCACTCAATGCGAAGACATTGGCTTCGATCAGGCTATTAAAACATTAGACTCTGCTGGTAGGTTTGTTCGAACAATTAATATATTAGCAACATTAAATTCATTACAGTATATACGGTATATACAATATTCAGTCTACAACGGTGAGGCCAGTCTATTTTTTTACTTAAAAGCATATTAATAAGCTAGTAAACATTTACATGTAATTTGACACTTGATAATAGATTTTGATCCAAACATAGGTGGAATGGTCTTTGTATTTGTTTTATCAAAGTTGTTTTTGGAAGGTTCGGAATTTGGATCAATATGACCACTGTTACTAAAAATAGAAACAAACCATCTAATTTCAATAAAAAATATTTAAAAATAATCTCCTCTGAAACTACTGAACAAATGGAAACCAGATATGGTCTGAATCATGTCTATGGTTTTAAATTAAAATTTGTGATTTTGTTCGCTTTGGAACTACAAACTTGGCTACTAAAACTGAAAATAGAACTGAAAATATATTATGAACAAATTATTCTCTTCTGCAACCATTTGGCAGTTGTCAATATGGTCCATACTTGGATAGAATGGTCATTGGAAGGGTCCTTTTCAAATATATATATTTGCACCAATATGGCTGCTGCTACCAAAAATAGAAAAAAAAATATATATGTTCAAAATTCTCTGAAACTACAGAAAAAATTGTAACCATATATAGGCTATTTGATCTTTAGCATGTCTAAACCAAGTTGGCATGGCTAAAAAATAAAAATAATAGTCATATTGTCAAACAAATACTTGAAAAAAGTCTTCTTGTCTGGGACCAATTGGCCAGTGGGTTTCTTTAACACATTTGATGAAAGCTACCTGCCTCTGTTCTTAAAACAGGAAAAATCTTGTACTGTGAAACTGCTGGGCATGTTGAGACTTAATTTTAGTGGAATTAGTTTTAGGTGGTCCCTTTTCAGAATTTTGCCGGTGGTCCTGACTTTGGAACTATATGGCCCTTATTACAAATAAAACAATTCAAAAATAGAAAAAAAAATCAGCTAAAAATATTTCAAACTCTCCTATAAAACTAATTTGACAATGAAGGCCAATCTTTGATGAATGGTCTGTAGGGGAGTCATCCCTTCCATATTTTGCCTGAGTCTAGGACCTTTTTGGCAACCGAAACTAAAACATATTTAAAAAACATTCACTGAGAGTATTGTGGCAATTTACATCAAAATTTGGCGAAGTGGTCCTTCTTTCAAAATTATGTCCAGGGAACCAATATTGTAAAATGTTAGAAATAAAAACGTTAAACATATTTTGAAAAAACTAAACTTCGTTGAGGTAGTCCTCAGGTTGCCCTCTTCAAACTAGATTTTGGACCAATACAGCCTCTGTTACTGAAAACATTCTTCTAATAACACCGATAAGGTTTTGCTAGATTGATGAGATACCTTCTGGGAGCACCTAGTTTCTTTTTCAAACATAAGTTCATTACTTCAAGATTATTTTGCTAAAATTTGAGAAAAAAATCTTTCTGCGCACATTACCAAATAATTATTGCTAATGAAATGAAAAATTAAGTTTTTTTTTAAATTCAAATATACCAAAATCAGCGTCAAATAACTAAATCACAGAGATATGTTTTTTTTTGTCTATATGAAATGTTTAAATAAAAATTCACCATATTTTAAAATTTCAGCAATAAGCAGTAGAGAATCCTTACCGTATCGTATTCACTTAAGTCATTTGATACCACAATTGATACTGTTCTCCTTTTGTAGCAAACTCAGTAAACGCCAGGTGGAGCTGTTTTTGGGGAAGTTATTTGAACACTGGATTCCGATTTACAACCTTTTCCTGCCTATTTTGGGACCAGTATACTGTAAACAAACTGTGGTTTCCGCCCAGTGGCGGCCCTAGTGTTTACTGACATTGCTACCTTTTGTGCAGTTTGTGTATATAAATAATCTCCTCTTCATGCACTATTTCATACTTCCGGATTACATATGTATGAATTATCTTTCCTGACCATGCTGACAGAAGATGTCTTGGATTTTACATAAAGGGTAATCAGTACTTTTGGTTGTTTCTAAAAATATTGAATTGGAGAAGCAACATATAAAAAATTGGGGTAATATACCCAAGAACATATCATTAATGTTTGTGGATGATATTGTTAGGAAGAAAACATATGTTGCACAAAAATGACAATTTATGGAAGTGACCTTCTCCAAAGAGCAGATAACTCCGTAAATGGGAGACAACTTACATGTACCAGAAATGGGGAATTATTATTATTATTATTATTATTAGCCACCAATTTTCTACTCTTATTTATAGATACTAACGATGCTAAAAATTTGGCAGAAGGAATGCAAAAGATATTGGAGATTTTGGCCGAAGTCAGGGATCTTAATTACTATGCACTTGGAGTGGCTTACACCAAATGTGACAATTATCAATCAACAGGTAAACGTTAACAAAATATTTAAAACGCTTTAGGTTTTGTAAATCTCGTCTATCCTTGACCTAAATAAAGACCAAAACTGATGAAAACCAAAACAATAATTCAAAAGGTTGGAGATCAACTTAAAAAAATACTAAAATGACCAAAATTTGTTATGCCTAATGACAGAGCTATGCACAAGGGAGATACTCCTTAGATATAAGTTACAAATATTGTTGAATTTCATTGGTTAACGTCATTACAACGAAAATGTTTTACAAATACCGAAAAAAAAATACAAAATAAATAAGACAAGAAACAAGGTACTTCGTCCAAATACTAAACAGCAAACAAATACTGAAAATACAGACCCAAACGAATAAGCCACCTAGCAGGCCAAATAAAATCAGATCAAGACAGTAAAAAGGTAAAAATAAATGCACTTCCAATGTGAACACTGAATATATAAGCTCCATTCGTACTCATAGAATGACATGACGAGTAAAAAATGCCTATGCAGAAAAAATATCATAATTGCTTGACAAAATAAACATAAACAGATTTCTGACGGAGGAATCATGTATTTTATAAATAGACTTCTATCAAAGTCCAATATGTGCATGAATTAACGCTATCGTACAGTTCTGGGTTTGTAATTGTATTCAAGTTCTCCTACTCTTGACGTGTTTAATCGGTGGGATAAAAATACAAAATATTTTTAGCCACTTCCCGTTGATTAAACTTCTACCTGGCAATTACCGCCGTTTTTTTCTACAGTTATTGGAACGATAAACTAGAGAAGTCCCGAAAGTACGTATATGTAAATAAAATAAATTGCTAAGACATTTTCTTGAGGTTTTTATCAAAAATCATAGGAGAAAGATTCTCCTTCAATTTACTCGTGAGTTGTGGAATTTCTCCACCCTCAATAGTTAAATTTTAGATTTTAACACCCTCGCTAATGCTCGCGTGTTGAAAATCGAAAATTTAACTATCTCGGGTGGAGAAATTCCATAATTCACTCGTACCTGAAGGAGAATCTATATTTCTATATTTTATATCCATGTGTAATTTTAAAAACAAATTATTGATATAATGCGGTTTCAGTACATTACTCGGAGCACTTGTTTTCGTGGTATTTGTAAATGAACTGAACAACAAACTTAGGTATTCGACGAAATACGTGTTTCAGAATGTGTAAACACTGGACCATTTGATCCCCTCCCCCTCCAAAAAAAAGTTGTTTTCTAATAAGTGGAAATCTTCACCCCGCCCGAGGATTGATTTCACATTGACTTCTCGGTATTGACTAATGGCAGTAGTTGTTTTTTTCAAAATTTCTTATGTAAAATTTTCACGTTTCCCCTAGAATATGTGGAAATCCAGACCATACATTTGAATTATTAAATGTATATTGATTTGTGGAATTTGATTCGTATTTTTGTCTTTCTTTTAAGACTCGTTCAATGACATCAAAGAAGATGCTGGGAATAACGTAGGACCAGCACTTAATGTAGTATTTGGAGCAGAGGACGATGTGAAGAAATCCATTACATCAAGTATTAAATCTTCTAATATTGGAAGACATCTGAGCACTAAAGTTAACTCAAATATGACAGGGAACAGAGCTAAGATCCAGAGCTTACTTAGATCCATCTTGAAGAAATACTAAATCAAAAGAAATTATGGGAAGCAGACCTGAGGACCGGAAACGACCAAAGAGACGAACACTTATCTAATCATATTTCAATGTTTATTATTTTTCTCTGTTTCTGTCATGAAATGTTTGATTAGCGGAAAATTTCAATAAATTTAAGCATTATCTTTAAGTTTTAATGTTTTTTATCCTGCAATCAAGCCATTTCCGGTCTAATAACAGGGGTAGAATAAAATTTAGTGGTATTAGTTCAATAACCTAATAAAGTCTACTGGTACTTGTTTACATGAAGAGCGCGAGGAGTGTAGTGAATGTACCAGTTGACGTCATGGCGTTTCCCGCGTTTTCACGGCAGTTGGACTTCAACTTCAAACTTAATTTTAAGACAATACAAAGTCATGTTCGGAAAATATAAAACTTAATTGGGCTCCCTGCGAAACATGGGCAAAAGGCTCGCCCAAATAAATTTTATATTTTCCGACAATGACTATGTATTGTATATATCAGTTGCATAAGGTTTTAGAACTACGTTTTACGGATTTTGTCCATTGATTTAATATGAAAATGTATTGTGGCATTTTTTTTCTTTAAATACCCTGTAAATCTAGTTCAGTACAGAAGCCTTTTGTATGCAACCATGGTGTGATTATCACATACAGTTAGACCTGTTGTATGAAAGTAAGACAAAATGCAAAAGACGTTTTACATCGTAATATTCAGAACATTTACAACATTCTTGAGGCCACGAAAAGTATAATATAAAATTAAAAGAAATATTTTACTGAAAGAATTAAATTACTGTCTTCGTTCAAAATTATAATAAAAAAACTACTATAACACGACAAATTTAACCAGTTCCGAATATTTTATTTTGCTTTAATGCTAGCATCACGTTTTAAATTCTTCCATATCAGAAGTAACTTCCGGTGGATACAATTTAACTGTTGTACGTGTACTTTCAGTGTTCTTAGTCCGTATTTTCGCTGCACGTGCAAGTCCATCATTCCCTTTAATCAATTCGGTTACGACTTCTAACTTCCATCTTGACCTTGGTGTCTCATCATGTACTTGCACAACATCTCATACTTTATCGTCTGTTCGTTTCTCTCGGACATTTTGTGGAATTCACGTAACGACGTCAAATACTCATTCTTCCACCTTTCCCAAAAATGTTGAAGAAAATCAGCTTGTCTCTCAGCTCGTTTTATAAGTATTTTCCGATTTATCTGTAAGCTGGATTTATCGATTTCCGTATGCGGATATCGTAATGAAGTAATTCTTCTGCCATACAGAATATGTGATGGAGTAAGTCGTTCACTGTCTCCAAAATCAGAGGAAATGTATGTCAGTGGTCTATCGTTTACGATCTTCTCAACTTCTGTGGCGATTGTGTGAAGACTATTCATATCAATTAAAGGTCGTCCTAATACTACTCTTTGTAATACCGATTAGTCTCTCCTAGAAACCTCCATACCACGGAGCTCGTTTAGGAATAAAACGCCAATCGACTCCCAAATCAGATAATGTTCCTCTGACTTTCTCAGATTCACATAGGTGTTTAATATCGGGTTTTCTGCGTAAAGATATTGTAAAATATCAGCCGCTCGACACAATATGAATCTTTTAGGCTCGTTCGCTGCACACACTCACCAAAAATCTTCATACTGTGGCTCGCGCCTGGTTTTTTACAATATCAATGTGCAGAAAACCCGATAATCTATACTTATTTTCCGACAACAACTGGAACCGCCACACATTGACGCACTAGGCAGCTCTGTGGGTTGGGCTCCCTAGATCAACCAGTAGAAAACACATAGCTAACCAAAAAGAACCAAAACAGGAGAGCAAAACAAACTAAAGCATTTGTCATGTGAACCACCATAACCAAAACCAGAATTAACCGGTTTAAGACCTATGCTGCTAAGATTCTGTACCCTGTCATACTATGCAGACTCTCTGTTGATTCTACGATGTTGTATTGTGTGCTTCTATGTTGTTTTCGTCTGATGATTGGAGTTAATTTATTGGTACTTCATCGTTGACCTTTCCTATCACATCCTTTTTAATATGTATTCATATGACAATTAGTAGATAAGATACATCTACTGATAAGGTAGGTCCGAGCTTATCCATATTTCCCATTGAAGCGGTTCCAGGTGGGCTGGAAAATTTTTCATCGTCAGATACAGTGACATATTTTCTAAATTTTATACATTAATCCATCCTTTATGTATGGGAAGTAATGTTAGAAGTTCATAGATTGATATCAACGATTATACCATACACTGACAGCAGTGGATATTTAAGAAAGAACCATATATCTTGAAAGGAGGTTGGCACGGGTTAGCTTTTTATGAATGGAAGCTACTTTATTTTATTAGTATTTTATACTTATACTAAGACCGAACACAAAGGTTTTCTACTGATTTTTATCCCATATATATTTTTTTAAACAGCGTGAAACAAAATTGTTTCCTTTTTACAAAAGATCGTCCGTTTTTAGCTCACCTGGACCAATGATAAAAATAGAACATAGGTATATAACATAATGAACTTCAAATCAGGTTTATCGAACCAGCTATCATATGGTTTTTATACCCAAACCTTCAAATTTTGTCTTTCATTAAAAAAAAATCGCAATTTTAAATTTTGAATCGGTCGCTTGTCCCAGTATTTCAACTATCTTATTAAGATGACCGCTTATAAACGTGACTTGTTTAATATTTCGAAATATTTGACTTTTTATAATGAAATTTTAGAAATCTTGTTAAATGTTAATTTATACTTTTTTGTGGTTTCTTGTTTTGATTGGTTTGGTTTGATATGTCTGTTAATTGTTTTTTTTTGTGGTATTTGTTTGCTATGTTAGTGTTTTTGTCTCGTCTTTGGATCTTGGTCTTGGAGAATTTGTCCTTTGTCTTGTTGCTCCTGTATTCTTTTCCGATAACCATTTAGTGCACAAATTTGGTTTCTGTCTGTATACTAAATCCCAAGTCTCCCAAGGTCAAACGGCCTTTACCTGGTTCCTGGCGTATCTTTTCGGTACGTTTATTATCCCCCAAAATGCTTCGTAGCGTTTTGGTTTCAACGGTTTTGGTCTTATGAAGGATGATTTAGAAAAGAACAATATATTTGAAATCTGATTTGAATTTGATAAAAACAAAATCGTTTTTATGAAGAAGCGGTATCTCCCCCCAGTACGAATTTGCAAAAATTGATATGAGGTAAATGTCAAACAGACAAAATCTTTCCTTCGAAGTTTATGTACGTCCCTGGGGATACCACAAACGCTGTAGACAGTTTTTCTATATTAATTTAGTGGATATTGTTATTTCAGATTTTACTGTTGGTAACATCGTGCATTGTTTTGTCTTGATTATTAAAAAAATACCTTATTTTATTCTATTTAATAATTTTATTTTATTTTTTTTTGCGGGAGGGGGGGGGGGGGGGAGTTGCCTTCTGATACATTTGGGGGCACTACAGTAAATAGCTGGAGTAATTTCGACAGAGTACGAAAGTAGTACAAAATAATTCCTATGGGTTTCGGCGTCGATCTGTCACAACTAATGCCACAATCTAAAGCGTAAACAAGTGAATTTATTCTGGAAAGGAATGAATACCCTACGAAATACACTTTACGGCATGTCAATAACCCTTAAAAGTTTCGAGAACTAGACATATTAATGCGCCTGTAATTTCCGGTATTCAGTTTGAAGTGATGGGGCAAATTTTCACCGGGAAATTTGAAACGAGAAAACATTTCTTATTTGGTAAACAATGTACTGTTCAAGTACAATTTTCTAAGACAGCTTTAATTTGAAAAAACATGTCAACATATTGCCCGACTTGGGAAAATTCATTTTATATTTTTCCCTAATTTTTGAAAATGACGAATTTAACATTGAAGTAAACGGGGGCTCGATTTAGTGGTGTGCCTTCTTAAGAGAATCTAAATAAAGACTAATTACATGGATATTTTTATTTATTTCCAAAGTTCTCGGTAAGAAACGATAAATAAACAAATTTCTTTTAAAATTAAACGACCGTTTAAAAAGGGGGGAGGTAAAAAATGCCGACTCAGCACTTAGAGTAAATTTGATGTACTCCAGAATTCAAGGTGCCAAACTAAAAGAAAATTGAAGTAAATATGAAAAATTCTGGCATTAAATAAAAGCACGGTGTATTCTTCACTTTCAGTAATTTTATTGTGCACTTCTTGGCTCTGATAAATTGAGCACACGCAATTTACGAACACTCGTTTTTTTCCTATATTCCAGAAAGCGTGAAAAATCCCAATTTTTGAAATTTGATCCATTTGACCTCAATATCTGCCATAAGACTACATGTCTGTTAAAATATGTTAGGCAATTGTCCAGTGCGTATTATTGAGAAAATATAATTGGAACATCGTTTGGCAATGATCGTGAAATGGCAATTTCTAAAACTTGGATCGGTCACATTTTAGGGTGCCTATCTAATGTTTCTGCTATTTTCTACCGAAAACGCCCGAAAACGGAGGATATTGGGTAGCAGAAGACAAGAAAAGATAGATGTCGGTGTGAAAATGTGATAATAATCACAAAACTGTATATTTTTAGTTTCTGAATAATGAGATAAAAAGGGGTGAAAATCGGCCAAAATTCAGGGAGGGGGTAGGCTCAAGAAAATATTTTTCCAGAGGTTAATAAAACTCAATTTCTAATAAAATTGTGTTATCAAACACCCAAAATGGTCCCTCTTTCTATACCAGCCGTGAAATTAAAATTCCTCATAATCTAGGGGTACCTTAAGGGGGCACTACAGTAAATAGCTGGAGTAATTTCGACAGAGTACGAAAGTAGTACAAAATAATTCCTATGGGTTTCGGCGTCGATCTGTCACAACTAATGCCACAATCTAAAGCATAAACAAGTGAATTTATTCTGGAAAGGAATGAATACCCTACGAAATACACTTTACGGCATGTCAATAACCCTTAAAAGTTTCGAGAACTAGACATATTAATGCGCCTGTAATTTCCGGTATTCAGTTTGAAGTGATGGGGCAAATTTTCACCGGGAAATTTGAAACGAGAAAACATTTCTTATTTGGTAAACAATGTACTGTTCAAGTACAATTTTCTAAGACAGCTTTAATTTGAAAAACATGTCAACATATTGCCCGACTTGGGAAAATTCATTTTATATTTTTCCCTAATTTTTGAAAATGACGAATTTAACATTGAAGTAAACGGGGGCTCGATTTAGTGGTGTGCCTTCATTTCATAATATGATCTGATTTGAAAATTAAAAAAAATTGTGTTTGGCTTTTTACATTTCCGACGAGTCATAATATAAGACGATATTTGTATCAAGGTCATCAAACTCGGTATCATAATGGTGTTTATACCAAAACATTCAAAATTTATTCTTTTATTAAAAAAAACATAGTTTTATATTTAAATTAGTGTTGTTCGTTCCAGTATTTCAACTTTCATTTTTACAAGATGACATTTTATAAAAACACATCGTTATTTAAACTTTTGAAATTTACAATGAAAAATCTTGTTATATCAACGCCTACTGTCATTATGACCCTCCACTGTAATTACTAGTCGAGCCATCTTTGTCCGAGGCCGATTTATGATAAATTATGACTGATTTCTGGTTTACTCCCACTACTACTGTATAAAAATAGCATGATGATCCTGAGGGGTGTGACTAAACATCGAGTTCGAGTTCGAGTTAAAGTTAGAGTTAGAGTTCAAGTTAGAGTTCGAGTTAAAGTTAGAGTTCGAGTTGAAGTTCGAGTTAGAGTTCGAGTTATAATTCGAGTTCGAGTTGAAGTTTGAGTGAACTCGAGATATTAATTTCTTATGTCATTTATCGAGTTACATTACGAGTTAGAGTTACAGTTCGAGTTAAAGTTCGAGTTAAGATAAAGGCAATTGTTCCTGGTACCTATTTTTATCTAATACGGAAATCAGTGACGAATTGGAAGTCTTGTTCAACAGACATTTTAGTCACAGTTCACATGATAAAATGCTGCTACATGGGCCTTTAGAGTGCTTCATCTGCTAATAATTTGTAATTTTTGATTTTTTAATAAAATTTCAATGAGAATTTAAGCCTTCTTTTATTCCGGGTGTAGATCACCAATCCTAGCAAAACAAGTCAACCAGACTCTACCATACGATCTGCAACATATGGACGGAGGTATATACACTATATTTGCCCCAAATTTAGAAAAATGTGAACAGGACATATCAGGCCTACAAGTACTCTATACTACAAACAATATTTCAAACAAACAAGAGGCTACAAGGAGCATATATAAGCTCGCCCGTAAGGGGAAAACATTTAACTTCAAAAGGGGGGGGGGTATGTTTTTTTTTAACATTGGTTTGAAATTTTTTTTTCAAAGTATGGAGTCAATTTTTTTTTTTTACTACAATCAAACCAAATTATTTTTTTTCTTACCAAATCGAATCAGAATTTTTCTTTTTAGCAATGCCCAGAAAGTAGCAGTAAATAAAACTGGTATATACTATGAATTTGTTTTTATAATAAAACATTTGCATATTTCTGATTTGTTAATGACTTTTATTTTGTTTTTGTATATTAATTCTTTAAAATAGAATATAACATCATTTTCTCTGTACTTTGTATTTTATTATAACAATCATAGTTCCACACAATAATGAGTAGACACACATTGGGTATATGTACATGTATGCATATTTAAACTAGAGGCTCGGAGGCCTGCATGAGCCTGTATCGCTCACCTGGCAGAAACAAGAATTGCCCATGGCGGCCATGTTTGTCAATGATCTAAACAAAATGAGAAAAGTTTGTAAAAAACCTCCCACAGATGCTTCTTGTCAAGTATCGTTTCAATTGGCCAAGCTGTTTCAGAGAAGAAGATTTCATTATATCCGCCTATCAAAAACAAGAATTGTCCATGGCAGCCATGCTTGTCGTCCAACCAGGATGTAAAAGACTCATTTCATAAGACTTTCTAAACGGATACTTCCTGTTAAGTTGGGTTGACAGTTTTGGCCAAGTATTTCCAGATTTTTTTTAAATCAACCAATGAAAAAAAAGAATTGCCCATGACGGCCATGTTTGTTGCCCGATGGGGACGAAATGAGGAAACTTTGTAAATAACCTCCCATGGATGTTTTCCTGTCAAGATTTTGATATATCAGCCAATAAGAAACAAGAACTGCCCATGGTGGCCATATTTGTAGTCCTATCGGGAAAAAATGAGGAGGCTTTGTGCAGAACCTCCAATAGATGCTTCCTGTCAGGTTTCATTCCATTTTGCCAAGCAGTTCCAGAAAAGAAAAAAAAATTAATCAACCAATGAGAAACAAGAATTGCCCATGATGGTCATGTTTGTACGGGCGAAATGAGAAAACTGTGTAAAGAACCTCCCATACATGCTTCCTGTCAAGTTTAGTTCTTTTTGGCCGAGTAATTTCAGAGGAGAAGATTTTTTTATTCAGCCAATCAGAAACAAGAACTGCCCAAAAAAGGAACAATGCTTTGATTGTCATGATTGTTGCTCTTCATCTTGATGGTTAATCAAGCATGACTGAAAAACTAAGGAAAATCTTATATTATGTTCAAAATAAATCAAGTAAGGTTTGTATTAAATAATGATCTTAAGCTTTTCTTCTAATGCTTGTGATTTATTAAATCAACGGATTCAAATATTTATTTTGGAAAAAATATACCTAAACCAGAATTGTTTTCCATAGTTTTGTAAAACAGATTACATTTTTGGCCGTTGCCGCAACAGATTATTTTTTTCCTTCCCTTTGGATCAGAATTTTTTTCACAAAAAAACCATAAACCCCCTACCCCCCCCCCCCCCCCCCCCCAAACACCACCAACACCACCACCCTCCCCCCCCCCCCCTTTTGAAGTTAAATGGTTGTTCCCTAAATTTTATTGGTTCGATGCATCCTTCGACACAATATTAAAACTGGACACCCCTAATGATGAATTAGGCCAAATTGCCCAGTGGATTTATAGAGAGGCCACCGTGGTAGCAGAGGTCGGCATTAGCTGACACCGTTTTGGAAGAGGACCATCTTAAGATCATTAAAGTAAAATTTGGCTGATGTTGACTTTGTATAGTTTCAGAGGAAAATATTTTAAAAATTTCCTTCACCCTTTTCTATAATTAGCTCCGGCAACTATCTTGGTTGAAGGTCGGGAACAACAGACACATTTTAGAAGGGGACCACCCAAGGACTTTTCCACCAAAATTTGGTTCTAATAGGCAAAGCAGTTTCAGAGGAGATCTTCGAATTGTATTCCCCATAGGGTCCTAAGTTTAATTATGTCGGGCCGTGACGGCAATCTTGGATGACAGACGAACACGCCAGATAAAAAGTTTAAAGGGGGCCACCCCATAACAATTATAACAATTTTTGGTTCCAATAGGCCCTGCAGTTTTAGAGGAGAAGATTTTTATATTAAAAAACCATAACAAAAAAGCTAAAAATCAACAATTCAGGGGCAATAACTCCAAGATGGGTGATACGATTTCTACAAAAAATGAAATGCAAGTAGATCTTGTCATTCTGGTCGTTTTTAACTTGAAGGATTTTCTCTAAAAGACATTTCTTCTGAGATAATTTTCAAAACTACTGTCTGACCCATATGCTCTATTTTTAGTAACATAGGCAATGTGGTTTGGCTTCCGCATCAGTCAAATACGCAATATAAAAAAACAATAAACAACAAAATGGTTCCTATTCACAACGTTTATATTATTTAGAAGGATATAGTTTTGTAACACAAATTCCACAATTCAGTGTACGGATTATTTTAAGGAAGTTAAAAAAAAAGGGGGGGGGGGGGTACTCTCCAAAATGTTCTGCACTTAGGCTAGTACTATTTATTCTCGATTTTACTATATTGTTTAGGGGTCCCAAAAATTGCAGGTATTTTTTTGCGGGGGGGGGGGGGGGGGGTGCGTTCAAAAACAAAAATAATAGCGTATTTTTCTGGGTATGAAAAGTGTAGAGATATCTTTATGGGGGTGTCAACAAATTTAGCTATTTTTTTATGACCCTATGTACAGGCAATTTTTTTACCTCCCACCCCCTAAGTTTAATCCGTAACTCGAATTTTAACTCGACATGCAACTCGATAAATGACATTAGAAATCAATATCTCGAGTTAACTCGAAGATTAACTTGAACTCGAACTCTAACTCGAACTCTAATTCGAACTTTAACTCGAACTCGAACTGTAACTCGAACTGTAACTCGAATTCTAACTCGAACTTTAACTCGAACTCGAACTCGAACTCGATGTTTAGTCACACCCGACCCTGAGTACTTTATCTTGGTGTTTTTTGTTTTTTTGTTTTTTTGTTTTTTTGTTTTTTTTTGAGAAAAAAATTCAGAGGGTCATCTTCTCAGTGTGATTATGAAATGAAAAAATATATTGCATTACATGTTCAGATTGTTTTGTTAAATATCTCCGTCGAAAATGGTATGTGCGTTTGTCTGTTCGTCCAATCGTTTATTTTCAACATTTCGTACAACTCAAGTTTGCTTATACGGACTCTCGCGAGTTTTCACTTAATCTTAGTATATTCAATTGCAGTAAGGCCCCTTTCAGATTCGATCATTTGAAGTTTTTTATGCCACACCAACATGACTAACAAAAAATTTTCAATAAAAAATTATGATTTATACATGTCCAATATTTGCCAATGATTAATGAAACATATACAAGACTGCCTCCTTTGGTTGTCATTTCTGTATTTAAACTTATGGATATCGCAACGAGTGAAAACTGTGTGTCGCAAATTATCAACCCGAAGATTCACTTGATTTTTTTAAATGCCCGGATGTCCCATACACCTTAATACACGTAGCAATGACCTCGGTAATTATCGGCAAACTTCGGAAACGCAATGAGGTGTGATTAAATTCGACAAATTTAGGGTCATGATCTATTATGGTCCGGATACATTAAGAAATAATTCATTTATGCCATGATCTATGCTTATTTTAACATGGATAGGCATTATATATGTTAAACTTTATACATGTGTTATAGTTTACACGCCGATGAATTCCGTAAAAACAATTTCTATTACATAAAGTTCTAAAAGTGTCAAGGGATGTTAGACAACCAGTTTAACATTTAGTTTGTAAAAACAGCCCTATTTCTCAGGCGCATCCATTCCCATGCAGGATGTTACAAAATAAGTTTAAACTTTAGCTTGTAAAAACTGCCCTATTTCTCGGGCGCATCCATTCTTTTGCAATAGTGTTTCATGGAATATGAACGCCATCGGACGTTGACCGCTGAAAATTAATTTTAAATCAATACAACAACTATACAGAAATAATGTTGAAAGTTGAAAGTACTACAGATCGCAAAAAACTAGACATATCATATTTTATTCTGAAAAAAAACAACGTATAAATTATAATCATCACAAAAGGTTAGGTCATATATCCACCAAGCAATCCTCTAAATAAAATATTTGTTTCCGCATTCATTAACGTGCAAATATTACAAAAGAATATCAATAATAGAATTTGAATTTTAATGATTTTTCCCTCTTTTTTTCAACTGTTCAAGGTAAGATATCTATTTTCGGAGACTTAATGTATTACCGTGGTTGTCATTCTGAAGGTTGATGACAACAACATATTAAATAGATATTTTGTCCCAGTCTATTGCTGTATTAATATACAAACCGCTCTGCGCTGTCAATTTGACAAAGATCTAAATTAAAAATTGTCTGATTAGGAATTTCTACTATATTCAATTTTTATATATAAAGCAGAATATGGACAATGCTTGAAGATTGTGAGATTGATTAACACATGTAACTGTAAACCAACACGTTAGTCCAACAATACCCAACAATACGTAGCTGAATAATTTACGGCTAGTTGGGGTATTTAAAATATCATATCCCACAGTTTTGTTTTCTTCTGTGGGGAATAAACTGCCAGAAAACACAGTAGACTGTTACACGCATAAATTACATTATGACCAACGATACTTATAACTTAAATTGACCTTCTGTCAAACTTCCAAGGTCGTGGGACGCCACAGCACTATAATTATACTTTTCAGCCCCCCCCCCCCCCCCCCCCCCCCCCCGAATCTTCAGTTAATATTATATCAAGATTTTTAAATTAGTTTCTGTAAAGAATATTTATATGCTTTGCTTTTAAACAGACTATTTTATAAAAAAAAATATAATAAGCTGAAACACGAACCAAATACCAAAAAAAAAAAAAAAAACGATGAATAGCATAAAGATTGATTGATTGATTAGAATTTAATGCTATGTTAGCGATATTTCAGCCACATTACGGCCTGAACAAAGTCGGGGTTTCAAATTCAACATTTTTAGCGTACGCTTAAAAATCACTGATAGAGAATACATGCTGAATTCATGATGCTTACAAAGTCTTGAACGGTACATAATGTGACAAAAAGCCAACAAACGGCAAATCACTTGAACATGCCAACATATGACTCGTCATCTGGATTTGGTACATGCATTTTCAAGGGATGTAACTATGTCTGTAGATCCTCTTTCCGGTAAAGAGTGGTATCTGTTCATAGCAACAATGATTAAAAATGTTTATGTTCACTTTCTGAGGGATGCTGAGGGATTCCAAAAAGAGTGCTCTTTGTAAACTTCTGAAAAATGTTGATTATTATGGATGACCCCTAAAGGGATATACTGCGTAATTCTTTTGAATAAATTTTATACCAATATTGAAAGAAATACGAAGATCAAAATTTAAATCTAAATATTTATTTTAACTTTATGAATGGGTCAATGAGCATTCTTTGTCCAAATTTACAGCACAAAAAGAGGACAAACTACAAAAATAAATACAACAGCGAATCATGATATTCTGACTTAAATGCTATTATCATCCTTCCCTGTGATCCTATCAGCTTGTTGTGCTGCTCCGAAAAATTCGTATCAAGACGCTCACTCGTCCCAAGCTTCATATTCTGGCTCACAGGATGATATTTTACGATATCTAGCTGTCAAAGTGTAGATAATATATACTTATTTACATAAACGCCCTGATCCTCGAGTGTGTATCAAAACAAAAAAATAATCGTCATTAGCCAGAACAATAAAAAGGAAGATAAAATTGTGTGAGTTTCTTCTATTAGATGTATAAGTGAAGTTAGATTATGTTATCATTGCTGCTGGTGGGTACTGGTGCACTATTAAAGATAGGATTTAATACTATAGTGTCATTCAGAGTAACAAAAATTAGCTTTGCTTAAGAAAGTTGAGAATTTACTTTTAATTGTTACTAACTCAGGAAAAACCCTACCATATAATTTATCGACTAAATTCGAGATAACACTTTTCAGTCTTTTTGTTATATATATATGTTCGATAGAATTATATTTAATCATTACAATCAAGTTTTGCTGTGTCAGCATATAATTCATAATGATTTCTTTGCACTTCAGTTAGGTAAATATTCTGTGCTAAATTTTTTCTTGTGTAACTAAACCAATTTTTTCTTTGCGTATTTTAATACAAAAGAGGAACACTGACGATCACAAAAAAGTAGGTAAGGTGAGAAACTTCCCAAGCACTGAAGAACCCATGGATAATAATTAGATTTAAAGTTTTAGATAAAAAAAAATCTCTGCACCTATTGCTCTATTGAAACGAAAATGATCCCGTGTTTTTATATTTTTTCATGAAGTGTAAAATTACATAGTAAAAAATCGTGACATTATTCTATATAATAGCTATATAGGTACGACTTTTCGTTCACCCTGACATTTGAAAAATAAATCTGTTATAAATTATATGTTCCTTTTTTTCTTAACACGAATGCTTACAAAATGATATTTTTTTTTCTACTAAATAATCTTAATTGCCAAAGTTGACGGGGTGATAAATTCACTACAGTTTTTAAATTTTTAATAGTTTAAATTCACTGTTACAAACATGTTAAATTTTGTGAAAACTAAGGAGTTATCTCCCTTCATACAAAGCTCTGTTCCTACCACACTGTTGGCCTTTTTGGCATTTTGCTCTTCAAATGTATCTCCATCGTGCATATATTTATCCTCAGACAACCATTTGGTATTGGCATTTTTAAATTTTCCCTTCAACGTTTAGGCTTATTGTAAATACGTTTTCAAAATTTTTGGCCTTGCGCGCAATTGATGATTCGTAAATCAACGAAATGTTGAAAACTGATATCATGTAAATAAAGGTAATTTCGTAATATCAGAACCAGAAAAATTGCAATTGCAATAACTAATTCATTTGCTATATTTTCAAATGTTTGACTTGAAAGTCTGAAGTCTTTTAGACGCACCTTAGTTCCGAAAAAATGCAGCCTCGTCGCCGCCACTGAAAAAGGTGCAGGGCCCCCTCTCCAATAAATGCATTTTTGCTTCCTTGGGACCGTTGAAGTATCTCACTCATACATAGCCCTGCCCTTTTGTGTTTTATTGTCATTTTGTCAGATCATCTTCCTCTATATATTTTTGCAATTATCAATGGAAAGCAAGTTGAAGGTTTCAAATATCATGTCCAAACTTATCATTAGAGCACATAGGATGTAGTCCGAATGACGAACATCAAAATTATGTATACCCTCCCGGAGCACCCAATGTTGTTCCCGGTTATTATTGAAGTTTGCCTTGCTAGTGTTTCAGTTTTCTGTTATATCTGGATTAAATTTTGTCTAGGTTGCTATAAATATGTTTTTTAATATTATTGTTAGTTATATATTTGAAGTATGTGTTTTCTGTGTTTCCGTTCTGAAGATTTCGTCTTGTCTTTGGATTTTTTGTGAATTTCCTCATTTTATTCTTCATAAAGCAAGCAAGCAGCAACTCTGAAAATACGATGCATAAAATCTGCTGTATACATATATCACCTATAATTTGAAAGTAAAATTGTAAGTTCGAATTAATTTCATTTTCCATTTTTCTCGATATAAGAACATAGGCAGACTTACAAGGAGAGGTACACTAGTCTGCATACTTCTTTACTGGAGTGTCTATGTTTAAAACCTGCATTACACTGTATACAAGAGAGCCATGATAGTCTGACTTGGTACAGACACTGGTGGAGTTAATCCGGTTTTATGGGTACAAAAACCTCTCTCTTATCTATCCTGACAATCTTGTATATAAAAAACACTGTAAAAACCGATAAAGTATGATTGACTGCTTGCCAGAACTGAAAAATAAGACTGGACGGTACATAATTTAGATAGCAGGGTCAGAATATGCTAGCTTTAACTGTAAAACTAGACAAGTCTCTCATAGCTGCAGGTAGGATACTGTTGCTAATCTAAACGCTCTAGTTCCACAACGTCAAGGTCTTTGAATCACAACCCTAGCAATGTGTATTCGACTCCAGTCGTGGTTGGCAAGCTGATCCAAGCGGGTACTAGCATAAAATTGCAGTAACAGAAATCTCTCTTTACTTAACCTTTTATTAATATAAACGTTCATACCAACAGAAGTATTGGATAGGTCAAAGTTTTCTTTTCGTCTCATTGTCTATGCATGTGTATGAAGGGGAATAATTCATATATATATAATTGCATTATTTTTGTTATTTTGTTTAAAATAATGCAATTAAAATTTCCCCTTCATGACAATATGTTATCCTATTCTAGGCTTTTTGCTTGACCTTTTTTAATTAAGTCAGGGGTAAACTTCATTAAATTAAAACACAAAATAGGAGTTGAAGGTATATGTTTAGCATTGACACATGATTGATTAGCAGTTGACCATTGAAAGATAATTATCTTAACACAAAATATGTTTTAAAATTTAACAAGATATATTGAGCCCATCGAAGTCGACAAGTTTTTTAATTTACCCGAAAATTGCTAATTTTCTGATTTTTCGTGCATATTTGATTTTTTTTAGGCGACTAAATTCCAGAACAACATCCGATTTCCATAAGGTAACAGTATGTTTTATCCAGCCAATTCTTTTCGTCGAAATTTTGGCCCCTAATTTTTGCGGCCTATATTTTTATTTCCATTTAAACCAAAACATTTCCTGATTTACACAGGTCCTGCTTTTTTTCACACCTAAAGTGATCCTGTCGTTTTATTTGCCAAAAACCTTGTCCTGCATTTTTATTTCAAATTTGATTCTAGCCACACCTCCTCCCCCACTCCATAAAAATCATATAGTTGCTCCCTTACGACGAATCAGTTGTTCCGAGGACCTACAAATCGTAGGAATGTTTGTGAAGCTGGGACATAGTAATAGATAATTTTAGCTTTCTGAATTTGGTCGATTTTTCGGTATTTGGATACGCTCAAAAATATTTTGGATTTTTTTGGGGGCTCAAGGTCTTGAGGAAAACTTCTTTTTAATTGAAGGAAATACGTATCAAAATTTATTTTACTGATTTTACAAATTGTATTGGACTAGTCTATTTAGAACAATCTTAATTTAATAATGGAAGAAAGTTATAATTGCATAACAAATTCTTCAACCGTAGATATTTAAAATTCACACAGTCAGTTTATACATATTAACCAACATTTTTGCAATTATACATGCAATTTCAAACAAGGTTCTTTTTTAACAAAAACATTATTATAACTTTCTATACATGTACAACGAATGATTAACACAAGCTTGCTTTCATTATGAAACACTCGTGCATAACTTATCTTACCATGGGGTATGAATTCACATTTATAATATTCTGATCTGCCTATTCACTTAATATTTTTCATCCATTCAAAAACTTCCCCTTATTGTGAAAATGTTTGTATATTTTCGTCTCTATGTTACATCGTATATAAGTATACACATATAGAGGAACGATATAGTTGTCTCTCAAGGTTTGATGACGGATTGTCAACAAGATGACAACCATACTCAGATTAGCGATTTTCCTGGCTGCTGGAATTATGATATCAGAAGCTACGCTGTTTAAGAAACGAGTTCTAGAGGTACATTTTGCAAAGTCTTATCTATTTTTCAAGAATGTAAAGTGGTTTTGAACGAACATAAAACACATTTATCATGTGCATGTATATTCAATTTTTTTTAGTGAAACTGTAATGTATGAATAAATATTTACGTTAACTGCTCAAATGTGATATAATCGGCGTCTAGCAAAGAATAGTACTTATGGCGGAGCTAAGGGGCCTGGAAGTTGGATTAGATTGAGGTTGGGGAGATTTCAACGCGTTGAATACCTCACTTTGACTTAGAGTCGAGGACAGTATAAACAGTTTCATTCCTTTTGTTTGGCCTTATGTGGAGTGCACATCTAGATTTTTTGTCAAGAATTTATCCCTTTTCAAGCTTTTTTCCTTATTAATTAACAGAAAATTGTATCGCACTTTGACTGTTTGTCATGTACATGTATAGTCAAGATAGATTACTGAGTGTCCTTCAGTTGCAAAACGGGATTAAAAGTCCCCAAAATAGCTAGTTTGTGTTCAGATTGTTTCAAAAAACGATATTCAGAAATTATTGGTAAATCTTACTAGAACACATGTTAGGCTATATCCTGATAGAATTTTGAAGACATCAGATCAAGTTTTGAAAATTGCCCGAGAAGTTAAAAAAAAATGAGTGAAAATGGCCATACTACTTTTACAACTAGATAGTCCAGAATAGCTCGTCTTATGTTTTTTTTTCTTCCAGGAAAAGTCCCTGAAACTCGGCGATGCCATCAAAACTATCAATACAGTTTCTGAAGCCGATTTTCAAAAGGTTCTGGATAGTATCTCAGACTGCCGCAAGACGGTGTATGTTGAGGATATGACGGCAGAATTGTTTGCTATTGGAAAGCTTTTCATAAAGCTAAGAACTAGTACGTGTATCTTATAATAAGAAAGTGTTATTTAGGTGTATGGGTATAAATATTTGGCCTTCATTTACTTTAGGGGACCCACCCGGGGGACTCACTCCATATGGGGTATCCAATACTAATCCTAAACTCTAACTTAACCCTAAACCTTCAATAACCTAACCCTAACCCTAAAACCAAACCCTAATCCTACCCTAACCGTAACTTTAAACGCTAACCCTAAACCATAACCTAACCCTAACCCTAAACCCAAACCCTAATCCTACCCTAACCGTAACTTTAAACGCTAACCATAAACCATAACCTAACCCTAAACCTTCAATAACCTTACCCTAACCCAAAACCCAAACCCTAATCCTACCATAATCGTATCTTTAAACGCTAACCCTAAACCTTCAATAACCTAACCCTAAACCCGTTCTCGTCAAAACTATGTTTAAAACATTTTTCGAAAATTTTACACACTGAGAATTAAAAAAAAAAATAAATGAGATTAAAAAACCTAAAAATACACACCGAGAATAAGAAATTACACACTGAGATTTCATAAAGACGCATTTAGATTACGAAAAATGAAAAACACACACTGACAATTGAAAATTACACACTGAGAATTGAAAATTATACACTGAGATTTCGAAAAGACACACTGAGATGAAATAAACTGAAAAACACACACTGAGAATTTGAAATTACACACTGAGAATTTAAAATTACACACTGAGATTTGTGGGCATTTGTAATATCTAATTAGCATACGTAATCGTAATCTATTACAAGCTTAAAACAACTAGGGGACAGAACTCGTTAGTCCTTCACTCTGACGCCAAATTAGAAATACAACGTAAAAGACCAATAGAACAAGAAAAATACCCACTTTCTCTCTTTACCAAAATAACGATGTTATGTCTTGAAATTTATTATGAATGTTGGTTGAAGGAACCGCATTTCATTATAATGACAATAGTTCTAGAGACCAAGATATTAATCTGTTGAATTATTCATCTCATGAATATTCAATTGTAATTTGCATATTAATCTCAATGTGTATTTTTGAAATCTCAGTGTGTAATTAACAATTCTCAGTGTGTGTTTTCCAATTTATTTCATCTCAATGTTTCTTTTTAAAATCTCAGTTTGTAATTTTAATTTCTCAATGTGTGTTTTTCATTTTTTTTAATCTCAGTGTGTAATTTCGATTTCTCAGTGTGTTATTTTAGGTTTTTAAATCTCAGTGTGTAATTTTTTCGAAAAAAGGGTTTAACCATAGTTTTGACGAGAACGGCTTGCTATAAAGTTATTGTCATTTCACCTGGATAATAACTTTTGTACAATACTTTTTATATTTTGTTTTGCTAATTGCTGCTTAAAAATGTATCTTTGGACTCGAAAATTGCTAACCTAAAAAAAACATTTTGTTTATGCGTATATACATATGCCAATTGCCTTTCGATTTACTCGAAGAAGTTGCCTTTATTTTACAGAAAAGGTTTTGAAATGAACAATATTCTGGTTTTCTAAATTGAGTACGATTTAAACTGGTCGTTTTTATTGCATATAATACCTTATAAAATTGACAAACAAATATATAAAGTTTTCCTGTTCAATTCATATTCGCACTTTATTATTTAGGGGTTCATAATTGTCAACATTTGTCACGAGTTTAAGGTGATGTTGTTCCTTCCTCATACCGGATTTGACATGTGCAGCCTGGCGGGTGTCCGGTTTTTTTTGTGGGGTGTATGTTGTTCATATGTTTTTAGATTTTAAGTGTAGTGTTTGTATAGTTTTGGTCTTGTCTTCGTTGTTCCACAGAGTTTGTCAGTTGTTTTCGATTTGGTATTTCTTGACTTTACTTATAGAATTCATGATGATGACAAAGCTCTGATCAGTAAATAAGATAAAAAAAACCAACAACTGGCAAATAACTTGAGCATGTCAACATAACCCAAGCTCTTGACCAGCTGCCACATGCACTAACAAGGGATGTAACGATGTATGTTTACCCTCTTTCCGAGTAAGGAGTGAGGATTATTCACACTTAAATGTTGATGTACACTTTTTGAAGGGAGGTGGCAGCATCCAAAAAGAGAGCTTTTTGAAAACTTGTGAAAAATGTTAACAATTATGTATGACCCCTTTAATATTAGAAATGGTAATACACATATTGTCTCTGCTTTCTTGTCCCCTACCTTTCATTTTTCTGTCATAAATTGAACAAAAGGGGAAACAATAAGTAATCGTCTTGTAATTATTATATAGTTGACTGGGATCAGCCGGATGCTTGGTGTTTAATAGAATATGAAGAGAAAGAATTGCTGAGAGAGACACTTAAACTGATGCAAAAGTTACCAGTAGGTGGTGAGTATACCAATTTTATATGTCTCCCTTCATTTTTTGACTGTCTAAACCGTTGAAGGTACAAGGCATGCTAACCCTTCCGGAATAAATGAAACAGTATCAGTTTTGATTTAATATTTTAAAGCACGAAAATAAATAAAACCAATTAGTACAAGACAAAAGTATGTTTTCACATTCATGACATTCATGTGTATGAATTGTACCTTTTGTTGTAATTTCAGGTGATGTTCCATCAGTGGACGCATGCATCATGGGTGAGTACACAAATCCATGTTATCGACTTAAATACTAAAGGCAGACAGACTTTATACAATGTTATACACGTACATATGTAGTAAACGAAAAATAAAGGTGCTGCAAAAAAAGCTTTTATACTAAATACAAATGAAATGAGCAATTGATAAAAGAACAATGAGATGTAGTATACATAAAAAAGAGGATATTCGAAAGTTGATCGAAAGTTCATGAACGAAATAAGCAATTGATAAAATAACGATGAGCTGTAGTATACATATAAAAGAGGACATTCGAAGTTGATGACGTGTGATGTGCTGCAGATACCGGGGGGGGGGGGGGGGGGGGTGTCTTTCGGGAGTTTGATTTCCCAATACCCTACAAAATGCCATTTTTTCCCTAATACATAGATTTTTCCTAAATGTTTTGCCCTTTTTTCCAAAATCCAATACCATAAATGCCCCCTCCCATACTTTTTACCCCAAGTTCCAAACAATTTCATCCCACCACATGAATGAAACAACAACCCAGAAACGAAACCTAAAAAGGACACAAGATATATTACATTCGGTAAGGGTTATGTTTGGACCCTGCATAACACCATATATCAACGCTGTAAAAAAGTTTTTATCTATAAAAATGTTACACGTATAAAGCTAGATAAATGGGTTTTTTTCATATGTGGTTATATAATGAAAGAGTTGGTAATTTTTGTTAAAGATGAGATTGGAAATACACGAATGAAAAGGATCCAGGAATACGCATCCTATCCACCCAATGGCTAATCTAAATTCAATACGCTTTTTTAAACTGTTTATTCAAATGATAACCACTAAAAGCGCTTTTTTGCAAAAAAAGTTGTATACATATTTTGTGCAATACTATACATTAAATTTCTGTTACAGATTTGCAGAGTCGAGACTACAATTCTGGATTCAGCAACCTTAAGGAAGCATTGATGGCAGCATTTAACGATTTGTCACAGTGTGAACAGGCTTTGTTTACGAATTCTCTCAGTTATCTCAACATTAATGCAATAGGTATGACATCATTATATTTAAATAAATACTAGGTTTAAGGTAGAGTTCTTAAAAAAAAAATTTTCAAAATACTTCCAGACTACAATACTTGATTCTGGGTGCGGCTGTGTAATGGTTAACGCATATAACGTATAGTAAAGGTTCCATTCACGTGCGAGATGAAAATATTGTAAATCAAATATCGACCTAAGAATAACGAAACGACAAAACACATGAAAGGGTAGGGTAATTCCGGAAATCAAAAATCCAAGGGCAAGACGTACTCGTGGGAATAGAACAAAACAAACAAATGACAGGGTACATGTAGACCTAATAAAATAAAAAATATATGTAATAGATCAAACAGTATAAGGACATGACAGTGCAAAAACTAATGTTTAGGTTTCACTTTGAACATATTTTATTTCCAAAATAAGATGCCAAAAGGATGAGACACAAGTTACTCAAACTTATGAAGTCTTCTACTAAAATGTTTAGGTTTAACCCCCGCCGCATTTTTGCGCATGTCCCAAGTCAGGAACCTCTTGCCTTTGTTAGTCGTGTGTGTTTTTTGAATTTTGGTTCATTTGTATGTTTCGGAGTTAAGTGTGGCGTCCATTTTGCTGAACTAGTATGCATAATGAAGCTGAAGCCAACCTCCGGGTGCTTTGAATACCCATTGTTTTCTGCTCTTTGGTCGGGTTGTTGTCTCTGACATATTCCCAGTTTCTATTCTCTATTCTAAAGCATTACCTGTGAACTACCTCTGTTAAGCATGTGTGACATCAGATGATCCGGAAGGGCAAGCATGTCCTACTCCATTATTTGCGAGGTCCTATCAAGACCATTATTGTTACCCATTCTAAGACGATATGATATTGTTTTTGGATTTATAAATATATTTTTGATCGTGGTTTTGTGGTCACTTTTAATACATTTTAGCTACTTTGTGACAACCACTTCTTATTGGAGTGTGCGATAACTCCCTTTCATCAACATATCTTATGCACGAGAGCTATAAATGTCAGCAAAATATGAATGGGACGACAACTCGAAACAGACCAAGATTGATAACAATGTATACATTTTTTTACCACTGGGATGACCAGCAGCTTATTTATACGTGCTGGAGAGGGCGCGATCCACTGTCCGGAGTTTTAGTGATTTTACGATGTTCAATAAAATGAATCGCTTAGGAACGAGATCAAAAGTTCAATGTAGGATAAAAAAAACTTAATTCAAATAGTTTGGGGGTGGGGGTGAAGGGGGGGGGGGGGGTAAAAATCGCTGCAAGTTTTGTTATCCGACATCAATGAAAAAACTATATTAATTAAGTTTTTTTCCTACATTGTACTTTTGATCTCGTCCCTTAGTTTTATAAGCAGAAATGGATCTGAAGACAAGTACACTTTATAATTTTAAATTTCTAGTACTTTGAATGCAATATTGAAAAACAAACACATGTCGAGGGAAAAAATATAATTTGTTTTGTTATTGTTGAAGTTTAATGTATACTTAATTTGTTGTTTTTCTGAAACAGATTTTAATAGTGCACCGGAAGTAATTTTAGCACTTAGCAACCTGGCTTCAGAACTAACCAGAGTAGCAGAACTTGCAGTGTTCACATGGAATGCAGTGGATCTTGATCCTGATGATTACACTTCAGGTATTTCCCAAACTTTATGAAAATAAAAAACATGAATAAACTGTAGAATTCTACATGCATTATTGTATTTATACTGTAACCTGAACTGTACAGAGAACACCCATAATGAATGTACTCTTATAGGGAGGCTAGAAGGTGATCTTAAACACAGGAATGTTTTTTTTTAACCTGCTCTTGTGTCAGCAAAATTGCGCGCTGAACCTTTTTTCCTAAAATATACCTTTTCACGAAATTTTTTATCTGGCTTTTTTTCAAATTCCTTCATTGTCTCTCCATAAAAATGAAATGGTTGTTCTGGAAAAGAAGCTCTCGTAAATTGAAAAGGATAAAAAATAATAAATGAAGAAAACGGGTTATAAATTGTTATTTTTTTCGTTTTTCTGATGTTACAATTTTCATATGATAAAGTTTTATCTTTTTGCTCCATTTCATGATAATTGCAACTGTCAACTGTACCTTGCTTGAAAGTGCAATTTGTAGGTTAAATATTTAATATATATAATTAAGATTTTGGTAATTGTGATAAACATGCATTATTCCCCGATTCTATATTCTTTTAAGTTGATCCTAACAAGTTTGATAAATTTGGATACACTACGACGTATATATTATATATTCCCGCCAAATTTGTCAATAGTTCGTAAGAGAAATTATTTGATTATGTACGTACATATGTATCTTGATTAACGATTTAAAGAAAGGTCTGAGTTCAGTGAGAAGAAGGCTAGTATTTTCTTCTCGGGATGCAAAGGAAGGAAAATCCGGACAATTTCAGTCCAGTAATAATACTATGCTGTAACTTATTACACTACAAGAGATAAGCAACCATAGGCCCGGGAATAAAAATAAATTATACAGATTTGATAAAGCCGCATAAAACCTCGTTTTCATTGCATGCATGATCTACAAACATCTTTCAAAGCTGATACATGCGTGTTTGTTTTGTAGGAGATTACAACAAAGCTATTGTAGATGCAGCCTCGGATGTCCCAAGTAAATTTCAAGAAATAATGCAGGTTGATTTTGATGACGTTGATTTTGGAGATGACTGTTCCAAAGATGCTGGGTCCAGTGAATCTGGTGAAGTAGGAACCAGCGGCTCTAGTAATACCGGAAGTAGTGATTCTGGCGATACAGGCAGCACTGCCCCTAAAAGGAAAACGCTTCCAAATGCCATCCAGAAAATGCAGAAATCTAGAATGCTCGCTGTCAAGGCTGTTCACAATACAAACCTACGCCAAAGAATAACGAATGCAGAGAAACGCATCAGTTCACTCTTCCGGAAATACAAGTAGATCAAACATAATGATGACTCCCACGGATTGAAATATATACATAATGTTACTTTCAAACATTTCGTTTATACATACTTATAGTTATAGATGAAGCTCCATATAATGAACAATTTTTTTTTAATTCAGAAATTTTTGATTTTTTTTTCTCCATTTTACTTTTCAATTTTTTCCATTCTTTTCCCTTTTTAGATACAAAATAAAACTTTACCTGGCAAGCGTTTAATCATTGTCTTTATTGTATGTTATTTTCTGCCTTCAATATTGGCATAACAGAATACAGGCAAAATTGACGAAGTTATATGGTATTTTTGTCTTTAATGCTTGTAACATTCATTTGTAAGATTTAAGGGCTACAATTTAATAGTTACATATAACTTTATCATCTACTAGATATTTTAAGATTTTTCTTACCTTCTTGATGAAATAGTCGTGACCCTGCTAAAACTGAACAATTTGTATACAAGGTTAATACATGCAAGTGTAATTAACTTTGATGGTAGAAGATTAGGCATATCGTCACGGTTAACATAGCCCAAACTTATTACAGAAAACTTGCTGGATGCTGTTTTCTTAATATTTACCCCCTCACTCCATTATCTTTTCTTTCTAATAGTTGCATTTATTAAACAATTTTAGATGTGGTGACGTATCTGACTTCACCACATCTAAAGAGGACATTGATACTACTCAAAATTCAATGCAAAATTCAATGCATTTTACACAGAAGACGGAACGGAAAACCTGCTCTTATCGAATCTTTATAGCATCCTGGGATCTCCAAAGTTTTACTTAAGATTAACGTATACACAAGTTTTGTTTTTATCGATGTTTGACAGTTGAGATTTTCCCTGAAAAGGACTTGGTAGTTTCTGTGGGACTAATTTAGTTAACGAATTAGGACAATCATGCTATCCTTCTGGACAAAAGTAGTCACGTTGGAATCCGGTTTTTTTTCCGAAAACGGAGGGGTTCACATTGCAAGTCTGCTATTTTTCTGTATTCTTTTTAAAACATTTATGGATTTTAAATATAAACAGTATTGATGACCGATCTGATTGTTCAGTGAGTACACTACAGTGTTACAGAGCTATCTCCTATTCGAGAAGACCTGACTCTGTTGTGTTTATTATGTTGCTCTTCTTTGTTGTTTTTTGTCCGGATTCTGTCTGTTGGGTGGGGTTATGTCATTGTTGACCTTTCTTGTTATCCATTTTGTTGTTTATTCCAGTTAAAGACCAAACCAACTATTGTATATACGCACATCTCAACGCATAAGTATTGTTCCATAAGACGTCTATGACGTTGATAGAAAATCGCGAAACGGTGTTTCACATTCGCGTTATTTTTGAGAAGCTAAAATGGTGTCGCGCTTGAAAGGGCATTTCATTAAAACTAGAGAAAGAAAGCGCCGAAAAGACTGCCGAGAGCGAATGTCTGAAGTTAAAAGGAGGAAAACAGATTTTTATTATCTACAAGAAACTCAAGATGCAAGCAAAATATGGGAAGAAGGGGAAAAAAGAATAATAGAACCAAAGGTACTGACACCGGAACTTATGAGGGGTTGTAATTGGTGTGGGGAGAAACTGAATTTTACTGAAATCGTAGAAGAGACACAGAGTGGCCTAGGCTCATTTTTATACGTCTTGTGTTCGTGTGGTGAACTCAACAAAGTCAGTTCTGGAAAAGTGCACTACAAGAAAGATAAGCGGAGAACAAGACCAATCTTTGACATTAATACCAAGACTGCGATAGGTAAATAAATCCCTTTTTCCTTCATAACTCCCATTGAAACATAACGCAAGAAAACCATTAAGACAAATGTCTATATACATGTATTACATCAACCCTTTTTGACATTTGTACCAACTTTTAATTAACAAAAAATGCCTGCATGTGCAAACGACATTGTATACTATACGAAAGACAACAATCATTACTTATTACAACGTAATTTTTTTATGACAGTCGTCAAGAAAATACACAGAGTAATTTTTAAAAGTACATTTTACAAGTTCAAAGATCACACAACGGGACAATTTTCAAATGCAACATTAATGACGTCACAATCCTTTTACGTCATAGTTCTCCACAGGTTCTTGTAGAAACAATAGATAAATTGCGTGTCAAACTTTTTACTATTATTATTTCACCACAGAAAATTAAAACAATAAAATAAAAACATTCAAATAAACAACAAACAAACACACGGAATTAGATCTCTTATAAACTGGGCGACAAGTTGGTAGTAATGTCAAAATATCAGCAAAATAAAAATTGACGAAAACTGCAGCAAAGCTATTCTATATGCCGGAATACACTACGGGAGCGTGTCAACGCCGTAAATCTTTAAAAATAATTTATGTGGCTCACTCGTCAGAATAAGATTTTCGATCTTTTCAGATTTATCTTTTCCAATGCATTAGAATTCTTATAAAATATGAATATATAAGTAGAACTCTTACAAAATAAGATGAAATTCTGTAAATGTTCCTTTACGGTGTTCTGCAAACTTGCTCAATGCAAAAACCTAATATTTAAATAGTCAAGGTATATTCTATTCCCGAGGATTGCGTTTTTTCGCACCTAAAGTTGGCGGTTTTTTGCCGGGTTTATTCAAATTCATTGAAGTTAATTTAAAAAAAAACATAGTGGAGTAGAAATTCAAAAAGGACCTTGCGAGAGTTCATACAAGGCAGACGAACATAGTGCAATTCCCCCACCTCAATGTGACGGAGACAACAGCCCGGTACAACAGAGCTATTTAAATGAAGCACCAAATAGTTGTTACAAATCAAATTAATTGTCTAAACGTATCCATATAGCCGGATGATTATGGTGGCAGGATGCGGCTATTATGCGTTTTCGCCTTCCAATTTCCAAACATGGAAACGCTTAAGCGAAAACGCAAAATTGCGAAAGCGAAAACACGAAAGCGAAAACGCTAAAGTGAAAAGGCGAAGTCGATTGCGGGTTTTCGTTTTCGCAATTTCGAGTTTCCTCTTTCGGGATTTCACATTTGGAAACTGAAAGACGAAAGCGCGAAATGGTCGCATCTGACCACCACAGATAACATGTGAATAAACTTAAATTCTTCCATATCAGAAGTAACTTCTAGTGGATACAATTTAATTATCGTATTTCCCTATGGCTATATCGACCTGCTGAGGCCTTCAGAATTTCCCGTATTTCGGCACTGTGACGTCGTTAAGAGTTGACCCGACACTATTATGAGCTGACCCGATTATATCAGCGACGTCATAATGTTTGACCCAACGTTGACCCGAATATATCAGGAAAACATCCGGTTATAGGCGGATGGCCATTGAAAAGTAAGAAATTCCATTAAGATTGCTAGTTAACAATACGATAAATTTATCATCAAGTATATTGTAAAAATTAAGCCGCTCGAGACAAATACAGAATAAAATATACGCTCACTCGCCGAAAAAGCTTCACATTGTGTCTCGCGGCTGATATTTTACGATATATGTTTGCAGAAAACCTGATAATATGTACCTATTGGACGCGTACTTTCAGTGTTCTTAGTCCGTATTTTCACTGCACGTACAAATCCATCATTCCCTTTAATCAATTCGGTTATGACTGCTAACTTCCATCTTGACCTCGGTGTCTCATCATATACTTACACAACATCTCCTACTTTTATTGTCTGTTCGTTTCTCTCGGATATTTTGTAGAATTCACCTAACGACGTCAAATACTCATTCTTCCACCTTTTCCAAAAATGTTGAAGAAAATCAGCTTGTCTCTCAGCTCGTTTTATAAGTACTTTCCGATTTATCTGTAAGCTCGATTTATCGATTTCCATTTGCGGATATGGTAATGAATTAATTCTTCTGCCATACAGAAAATGTGATAGAGTAAGTCGTTCACTGTCTCCAAAATCAGAGGAATTGTATGTCAGTGGTCTATCGTTTACGATCTTCTCAACTTCTGTGGCGATTGTGTGAAGACTATTCATATCAATTAAAGATCGTCCTCTTTGTAATAACGATTAGTCTCTCCCAGAAACCTCCATACCACGGAGCTCGTTTAGGAATAAAACGCCAATCAACTCCAAAATCAGATAATGTTTCTCTTACTTTCTCAGATTCACATAGGTGTTTAATATCTCGGGATGATGAAATAAATGTTAGTGAATTATCGGACAATGTAACTCTTGGTGTAGATTTGCGACTTATGAAACGTCTAAATAATCATGAGTTAAATTCGGTACAAGCTCTAAGTGTACAGCCCTTGTAGACGCGCATGTAAATAGACACACATAAGCTTTTTTAATATGAGTATTTCATCCATCTTTTACATTGAGCGCACTTGTAAAATCTATCCCTGTTAATACGGTAAATGGTGATGAATCCTGGAGTCTAATTTTCGACAGCGGTGGTGGAACTGGCGCTGTGTATGAAGTTCCGTTTACCGTTCTGCAAGTGATACATTTCCGTATCAACGTCTGAGCAAACTGGCGTATCGCAGGTATCCATATTGATTGTCTCATATGTGAAATTGTAGTATTTACTCCAGAATGAAGTAACTGTTCGTGAACATCTCTCACAACCAATGTTGTTAATGGTTCATTTGCAGGTAGTAAAATTGGAAATTTTGTCGATTCTGGTACTGGCGCATTCTGAATTCTCCCTTTATGTCTGATAATACCGTTTTCATCTATATATAATTGTAATTGTCTCAGTCTTTGCAAAGACTTGATAGGTTTTTGTTTCATCTTCAGTGCGTTATATTCTTCCGGATATATCTGGTCCATATCGTTGCTGATTTCTGGATTTCATCTGTAAAACAACACCCTAGTCTCCTCAACTCCCTTGGTGTCCATTTGGGTCCATTATTCCACAATAAACTGTTTCTGTATTGAATTGTAGAGATCCCTCGTGTCTATATATCTGCAAGGTTGTCGTGTGTTGGACAATAATTCCACTTGTAATGTGTTGTTAATCCGTTTATCTCGTTCACTCGGTTCGCAATGAATCTTTTCAAAGGTTTAATTGATACAATCCAATTTAAAACTATTTGACTATCAGACCAAATTTCAACATCATCGATAATGTCGCCAAATTATTACAGTAGCCATTCGTGTCGTTGTCTAGTAAATTATTGTTTTTCGCTCGGTTTCTGAAAACTTGACCATTGGATATCCATAATGCTGTCGATTTCTACCATTATATCCTTTCTGGAATTGATCTTTCCAGCACCTTGTTGACATGTGATAAGTGCGAGGATTTGTTATATATATAAATATTGAACAAATAATACAGTGGGCAGATTCCACAAGACCAACCAGAGAAGCGCGGTCTTTAGCAGGGAGCGTGGTATTCTCCAAACACTATTCCCAATATGGTCCGCGGCCAGGCTTTCCCGTATTATTTTCCGACAATAACTGGAACCGCCACATGTTGACGCACTAGGCAGCTCTGTGGGTTGGGCTCCCTAGATCAACCAGATGTACCTAGCCAAAAAGAGTAGAAAACACATAGCTAACCAAAAGAATCAAAACATGAGAGCAAAACAAACTAAAGCATTTGCAATGTGAACCACCATGACAAAAACCAGAAGTAACCGATTTAAGACCAATGCTGCTAAGATTCTGTACCTTGTCATACTATCCTGACTCTCTGTTGATTCTACGATGTTGTATTGTGTGCTTCTATGTTGTTTTCGTCTGAAGATTTATCAACTGGTTGGAGTTAATTTATTGGTACTTTATCGTTGACCTTTCCTATCATATCCATTTTAATATGTATTCATATGACAATTAGTAGATAAGAGACATCTACTGAAAAGATAGGTCCGAGCGTATCCATATTTCCCATTGAAGCGGTTCCACGTGGGATGGAGAATTGTTCATCGTCAGATACACTGACATATTTTCTAAATTTTATACATTAATCCATCCTTTATGTATGGGAAGTAATGTTATAAGTTCATAGATTGATATCAAAGATTATACCATACACCTATTTAAGACAGAACCATATGTATTGAAAGGAGGTTGGCACGGGTTAGCTTTTATGAATGGAAGCTACTTTATTCCTATTTTATATTGATACTAACACCGAACACAGAGGTTTTCTACTGATTTTTATCCCATATATATTTTTTAAAACAGCGTGAAACAAAATTGTTTCCTTTGTACAAAAGATCGTCCCTTTTTAGTTCACCTGGACCAAGGATAAAAATAGAACATAGGTATATAACATAATGAACATCAAATCAGGTTTATCGAACCAACTATCATATAGTTTTATACCCAAACCTTCAGAATTTTGTCTTTCATTAAAAAAATGGCAATTTTAATATAATAATCGGTCGATTGTCCCAGTATTTCAACTATCTTGTTAAGATGACTGCTTATAAACGTGACTTGTTTAATATTTCGAAATGTTTGACTTTTTATAATGAAAATTTAGAAATCTTGTTAAATGTATTTTGTTAAATGTCAGCGAATACATCTAGTATAATAATGACCCTTCACTATAATTACCACTCCCATCGCCTCTCACCGAGGTCTACATGAAACAAATATTTTGACTGGATTCTAATTTTGTCCACCCCCCCCCCCCCCCCCCCCTACTTGCGGAGTTGTCTCCCATATGCATGGGTTATATTTCCTGACAGTAATTGTCTTGTATTGAACATAAAGGGCTATATGTAATTTTATTATTTTATAAATTTGTAGAATTCGAGACGACCTTCATATCAGACATTGAAAAATTTGGGAAAACATATCCAAGAACATATCATTTATGTGTTTGGAGGTTATTATTAGGAAGGAAAAATATTTTGCAGAAATATGACAATTTGTCCATCTATGAAAGACACCTTCTCCAAAGAGCAGATAACTCCGTAAATGGGAGACAACCTACATGTATCAAAAATGGGGAATATATTACATTTTGTTGTTTATAATTTTACAAGATTGGTATATTTAGGGTAACTCGAAATAAACGAATGCTCGATTACACTTTTTTGTGGTTCTTGTTTTGATTGATTTGGTTTGATATGTCTGTTAATTGTTATTTAAACGTTAAAATTTACAATGAAACTTGCAAAATCTTGTTATGTCAACGCCTACTGTCACTATGACCTTTTTCTATAATTACTAGTCGAGTCACCTTTGTCCGAGGCCGATATAGGATAAATTCTGACTGATTTCTGGTTTACTCCCACTACGACTGTATAAAAATAACATGTTGACCCTGAGTTCTGTATCTTGGTGTTTTTTCCATAATAATTATGACAGAGAGAAAAAATTTCAGAGGGTCATATTCTCAGTGGGATTATGAAATAAAAAATATATTGCATTATATGTTCAGATTGTTTTGTTAAATATCTCGGTCGAAAATGGTATATGCGTTTGTTTGTTCGTCCAATCGTTTATTTTCAACATTTCGTACAACTCAAGTTGGCTCATACGGACTCTCGCGAGATTTTCACTTAAACTTAGTATATTCAATTGCAGTAAGACCCCTTTCAGATTCGATCATTTGAAGTTTTTTTATGCCACACTAACATGACTAAGAAGAAAATGTTCAATAAAAAATTCTTTACTCCCATTCTTTGCAAAGAGTTTATATAATCATAGATACAGTATCCGTAACCTGAAAGTAAGCTCTCATTTAATGTTTGAAAATCTAATTTATACATGTGAAATATTTGCCAATGATTAATGAAACATATACAATACTGCCTCCGTTGGTTGTCATTTCTCTACTTAAAACTTATGGATATCGCAACGAGTAAAAACTGTGTATCGCAAATAATCAACCCGAAGATTCACTTTATTTTTTTAAATGCCCCGGATGTCCCATACACCGTAATACAGGTAGCAATGATTATTGGAGTTTGCTTTGCTAGTGTTTCAGTTTTCTGTTATATCTAGATTAAATTTTGTCTAGGTTGCTATAATATGTTTTTTAATATTATTGTTAGTTATATATTTGAAGTATGTGTTTTCTGTGTTACCGTTCTGAAGATTTCGTCTTGTCTTTGGATTTTTTGTGAATTTCCTCATTTTATTCTTCATAAAGCAAGCAAGCAGCAACTCTGAAAATTCGATGCATAAAATCTGCTGTATACATATATCACGTGTAATTTGGAAGTAAAATTGTAAGTACGAAAAACATTCATTTTCCGTTTTTAACGATATAAGAACATAGGCAGACTGGCAAGGAGAGGTACACTAGTCTGCATACTTCTTTACTGGAGTGTCTAAATTACATGGTATATAAGAGATCCAGGATAGTCTTAGTTGGTACATACACTGGTGGGGTTAACCCGATTTTATGGGTACCCAAACCTCCTTCTTATCTATCCTGACACTCTGGTGTATAAAAAACACTATAAAAACCAATAAAGTATGATTGCCGACAAGTTTACCGCTTGCTAGAACTGAAAAATAATACTGGACGGTACATAATTTAGATAGCAGGGTTAGGATATGCTCGCTTTAACTGTAAAACTAGACAAGTCTCTCGTAGCTGCAGATCGGATACTGTTGCTAATCTAAACACTCTAGTTTCACAACATTAAAGTCTTTGAATCACAACCCTCGCAATGTGTATTCGACTCCAGTCGTAGTTGACAAGTTGATCCAAGCGGATACTAGCATAAAACTACAGTAATTAACACAAACCTTTCTTTACTTAAGTTTTTATTAATATAAACGTTCATACAGACATTGTTGAACAATTAGAATTCCCTTCCAGTAATGTAATGGTTTCAATTACAGCACTGAATATCTCTTCATGGCTAATTGGTATGAATTCACGATCAGTAGCAACTTCTGTTTTCAATTATTGCTAATTTTCATGGTTTTGTAATTATTGGTAGTGCAGTAATATTCAGATGTGTCGAAGTGCTGGAGCCTACAAGAAAACTTTGACCAATCTAGTACTTCGTTTCATTGTCGTCTCGAATGTTCAATGTGGTGTTAAATTTTCTATGTACAGAAAGCTTTACTATAATGCAAAAAAGAGGTTCTGTTTCTTTATTTTACCTTTAGTTTGTCAAATTATCTAGGAAATAATTATCCTTCATTGGCGACCGTAAATGTAGACAAGTTACAAATTGTATGTTCCGTGATTACAAGCCTGACTGTATTGTACTATTATTTGGTGTAATGGACATTACCGATCGGGAACGTGTTGGTGTATATGACCGATGAAAAGATGAATTCATACTTCAGATTAGGTGCTTGGAATATGCATTACATTTTTCAGTGATAATGGTACTGAGGGACCAGATGGAAAGTTCAATGTAGGATAAAAAAAACTTAATTCACATAGTTTTTTCACTGAAAATCGATGTCGGATAACAAAACTTGCAGAGATTTTTAACCCCCCCAAACAAAGTTTTTTTTAATCCTACATTGAACTTTTGATCTCTCCCTTAATAGAACGATGGTATTAGAAGTCAATTGTTTTGTGACCAACATGTCAATGCATGTGTATGAAGAGGTATAATTCAAATATATATAATTGCATTATTTTTGTTATTTTGTTTAAAATAATTTAATTAAAATTTCCCCTTCATGATAACATGTTATCCTATTCTAGGTTTTTTAACTTGACGTTTTTCATTAAGTCAAGGGTAAACTTCATTAAATTAAAACACAAAAGAGGAGTTGAAGCTATATGTTTAGCATTGATTAGCAGTTGACCATTGAAAGATACTTATCATAACACAAATTATGTTTTAAATTTTAACATGATATATTGAGCCCATCGAATTCGAGAAGTTTTTAGATTTAAACGAAAATTGCTAATTTTGTGATTTTTCGAGCATATTTGATTTTTTTATGGATAAGGCGACTGAATTCCAGAACAACACCCGACTTTCATAAGGTAGCAGTATGTTTTATCCTGCCAATTCTTTTCGTCGAAATTTTGGCCCCTAATTTTTGCGGCCTATATTTTTATTTTCATTTAAACCAAAATATTTCCTGATTTACACAGGTCCTGCTTTTTTCACATCTTAAGTGATCCTGTCATTTTATTTTGCCAAAAACCTGGTCCTGCATTTTTATTTCAAAGTTGATTCTAGCCACACCTCTTCCCCCCATAAAAAATCAAATGGTTGCTCCCTTACGGCGAATCAGTTGTTCCGAGGACCTACAATGTTAAACGCAGAATGATACCCCAAAGCGCTGAAGAGCAAAATCAAATGCCAAAATGCCACAAAAGGGTAATTCCAATTTACAAACAAAGGTCAGAGCTATGCGCGAGGGAAATACTCATTAGTTTTAAAAAAAATTAACATTTTATCATGAAAAATAATATTCGGGTATTTCGCTCAATGAAAGATTAAAAACCAGAAAATTGCCCTTTATTATGCGTTGAGAAAACAGTTTGCGAGAAATCAGTTAAGGATTATTTCTCTCGCACATAGCTCTGGTCAACGTTTCACAAACACTCGTGCGATTACGATTTAGACTGGTCCCAGTACATCAAAAGCAGAATAAACTGTATCTGTTACTTTATGCTGATGACACTGTAATTTTAGCTGAATCAGAGTCTGAATTACAAGCTGCTTTGAATGCCATGTACTTGTATTGCAAATGCTGGAAGTTAGAAGTAAATGTATCGAAGACAAAAATTGTAATTTTTAAAAAGCGTACTGTTAAATTGGATGAAAATCTTGTTTTTACTTATAATGGTCAGAATATAGATATTGTAGATGACTTTACATATCTTGGAATTATTTTTACAACAAATGGCTCATTTTGTAAAAATAAGGAAAGGCTGGTTGGTCAAGCTAGAAAGGCTATGTTTAGTATCTTAAAAAAGAGTAGAAAATTGAATTTACCTATTGACATTCAGATTCAAATGTTTGATACAATGGTTTTACCAATTTTAATGTATGGTTGTGAAATTTGGGGTTTTGCAAATAACAATATAATTGAATCGTTTTGTTTACAGTTTTATAAATCTATACTAGGTTTGAAGAAAACTACACCTAACTGTGTTTTGTATGGTGAGTTAGGAAGATTTCCTATTGATATTTTTATCAAGAGTAGAATGGTTGGATTCTGGAAGAGAATAATTTGTAATAAGCAGGATAAGATTGCTGTTACTCTGTACAAAATATTATATAACATGCATATTGAAAACTTTTTTCATTCTAAATGGATTGTTTGTATTGAACATACATTAAATAATTGTGGTCTTACACAATACTGGTTGTCACAAAGTGTACCAAAGAATGTGAATTTATCAAATCTTGTTAAAAAATGTCTCTGTGATCAATTTAAACAGAAATGGGTAGCTGATATATATGAGTCTCCTAAGTGTTTGAATTATAGAATTTTTAAAACTGTGCACAAATTTGAGAGTTATATTGTTGATTTACCATATGATCTTCGAAAAGCATTAGGTAATTTTCGATGTATGAATCATAAATTGCCAATTGAGCAGGGTCGTTTTTGGGGCGTCGATCGTGATGATCGTATCTGTGATTTATGTAATCTATGTGAAATTGGTGATGAATTTCATTATTTGTTTAATTGCAATTATTTTTCAAATGAAAGAAAAAGGTTATTGCCACAAAATGTTTACAAAAGGCCAAATACTGTAAAATTTTATGATCTTTTATGCTCTGATAATTACAGTACACTTGTTAAACTTGCAAAATTTTGTAAAATTGTGTTGTCTGTTGTGAAATAGGTTTGCCTTCCTATGTAAAATTTATACTGGATATATTTGATACATTGTACTTGCATTGATATCATACCATTTCATTCATTCTTTCCACATTTATGTATATGTGTTCATTATATTGTTATTACATGTTAATATTCACATTCCCCTGATGGGGACTTGAGAAATAAAAAGTTTCAAGTTTCAAGTTTCAAGAAATTCAAGACCGGAAATCAGATGACAATTACGATTAATCGCAATCGTAGGAATGTTTGTGAAGCTGGGACATAGTCATAGATAATTTTAGCTTTCTGAATTTGGTCGATTTTTCCGTATTTGAATACGCTCAAAAATATTTTGGAATTTTGTTTGGGCTCAAGGCCTTGAGGAAAACTTTGCTTAAATTGAAGAAAATACGTATCAAAATTTATTTTACTGATTTTACAAATTGTATTGGCCTAGTCTATTTAGAACAATCTTATTTTAATAATGGAAGAAAGTCATAATTACATAACAAATTCTTCAACCGTAGATTTTTAAAATTCACACAGTCAGTTTATACCTAATAACCAACATTTTTTTGCCATTATACATGCAATTTCAAACAAGATTCTTTATTCGCAAAAAAATATTAAAACCTTCTATACATGTACAACGAATGGTTTACACATTTTGCTTACATAATAAAACACTCGTGCATAACTTATCTTACCATGGGGTATGAATTTACATTAATTTACATTAATAATATTCTGCCTATTCACTTAATATTTTTCATCCATTCAAAAATTACCCCTTACTGTGAAAATGTTTCTTTATTTTTGTCTCTATGTTACATTGTATATAAGTATACACATGCGGAGGAACGATATAGTTGTCTCTCAAAGTTTGATGACGGATTGTCAACAAGATGACAACCATACTCAGATTAGCGATTTTCCTGGCTGTTGGAATTATGATATCAGAAGCTACGCTGTTTACGAAACGAGTTCTAGAGGTACATTTTGCAAAGTCTTATCTATTTTTCAAGAATGTAAAGTGGTTTTGAACGAACATAAAACATATTTATCATGTGCATGTGTATTCAAAATGTTTTTAGTGAAATTGTAATGTATGAATAAATATTTACTTTAAGTGCTGAAATGTGATATAATCGGCGTCTAGCAAAGAATAGTACTAAGTCTTATGGCGGAGCTAAGGGGGCTGGAAGTTGGATTGAGGTTGGGGAGATTTCAACTTGTTGAATACCTCACTTTGACTTAGAGACGAGGACAGTATAAAAAGTTTCATTCCTTTTGTTTTGCCTTATGTGGAGTGCACATCTAGATTTTGTGTCAGGAATTTATCACTTTTCAAGCGTTCTTCCTTATTAATCAAAAGAAAATTGTGCCGCCTTTTGACTGTTTGTCATGTACATGTATAGTCAAGATAGATTGCTGAGTGTCCAGTTGCAAAATGGGATTAAAAGTCCCCAAAATAGCTAGTTTGTGTTCCGATTGTTTAAAAAAACGATATTCAGAAATTATTGGTAAATGTTATGAGAAAACATATTAGGCTATATCCTGATTCTTAAGACATCAGATCAAGTTTTGAAAATGGCCCGAGAAGTTAAAAAAATGAGTGAAAATGGCCATACTCCATTTACAACTAGATAGTTCAGAACAGCTGGTCTTATGTTTTTTTCTTCCAGGAAAAGTCCCTGAAACTTGACGATGCCATCAAAGCTATCAATACAGTTTCTGAAGCCGATTTTCAAAATTTTCTGGATAGTGTCTCAGACTGCCGCAAGATGGTGTTTGTTGAGGATATGACGGCAGAATTGCATGCTATTGGAAAGCTTTTCATAAAGCTAAGAACTAGTACGTGTATCTTATAATAAGAAAGTGTTATTTAGGTGTATGGGAATAAATATTTGGCCTTCATTTACTTTAGGGGACCCACCCGGGGGGGGGGGGGGGCACTCCATTTGGGGTATCCAATACTAATCCTAACCCTAAACCCTAACATAACCATAAACCTTCAATAACCTAACCCTAACCATAAACCCAAACCCTAATCCGACCCTTACCGTAACTTTAAACGCTAACCCTGAACCATAACCTAACCCTAACCCTAAACCCAAACCCTAATCCTACCCTAAACAATAACCTTACCCTAAACCTTCAATAACCTAACCCTAACCATAAACCCAAACCCTAATCCTACCATAATCGTAACTTAAACGCTAACCCTAATCAAACCCTAGCCCTTAGGGAGTGGGTCATCTAAAATAAAATGAGGCCAAATGTTTCATACATGTAAGATATATACTCTACTATTGTAAATTGTTTCATAGTAAAGAAGTACCAACATTGAACCAAAGGTTCCACCAAGTTATTGTCATTTCACCTGCATAATAACTTTTTATATTTTGTTTTGCTAATTGCTGCTTAAAAATGTATTTTTGGACTCGAAAATTGCTAACCTTAAAAAAAGCACATTTTGTTTATGCATATATACATATGCCAATTGCATTTCGAGAGCTTTTTGAAAACTTGTGAAAAATGTTAACAATTATGCATGATCCCTTTAATATTAGAAATGGTAATACACATGTTATCCCTGATTTCTTGTTCCCTACCTTTAATTTTTCTGTCATAAATTGAACAAAAGGGGACAAAAATAAGTAATAATTTTGTAATTATTATATAGCTGACTGGGATCAGCCAGATGCTTGGTGTTTAATAGAATATGAAGAGAAAGAATTGCTGAGAGAGACACTTAAACTGATGCAAAAGTTACCAGTAGGTTGTGAGTATACCACTTTTATATATATCCCTTCATTTTCTCACTCTCTAAATCGTTGAATGTACAAGGCATGCTAACCCTTCCGGACTAAATGAAACGGTATCAGTTTTGATTTAAATTTTGAAGCACGAAATTCAATAAAACCAGTTAGTACAAGACAAATAGTAATCGACAACAATGTTATGACCTTAAAGATGTTATGATTTTAAAGGCAAAAATTTGAATAAGAACAAAAGTATGTTTTCACATTCATGTGTATGAATTATACTTTTTGTTCTAATTTCAGGTGATGTTCTATCAGTGGACGCATGCATAATGAGTGAGTACACAAATCCATACTAAAGGCAGCTAGACTTTCGGGGGTTTGATTTCCCAATATCCTACAAGATGCCATTTTTTCCCTATTACTTAAATTTTTCCTAAATGGTTTGCTTTTTTCCAAAATCCAATACCATAAATCCCCCCCATAATTTTTACCCCAAGTCACAAAACAATTTCATCCCATGCACCACACGAATGAAACAACAACCCAGAAATGAAATCTAAAAAGGACACAAGATATATTACTTCCGGTAAGGGACATGTTTGGACCATGCATAACACCATACATCAACGCTAAAAATGTTTTTATCTATAAAAATTTAGAACTGTTACACGTATAAAGCTAGATAATTTTTTTTCATATGCGGACATATAATGAAAGAGTTGGTAATTTTTGTTAAAGATGAGATTGGAAACACACGAATGAAAAGGACCCAGAAATACGCATCCTATCCACCCAAAGGCTCCTCTAAATTCAATACGCTTTTAGTCAAACTGTTTATTCAAATGATACCCACTAAAAGTGTTATCAAAAAGCGCTTATATATTGTATACATATTTTGTGCAATACTATACATTAAATTTTTGTTACAGATTTACAGAGTCGAGACTACAATTCTGGATTTAACGACCTTAAGGAAGCATTGATGGCAGCATTTAACGATTTGTCACAGTGTGAGCAGGCTTTGTTTACGAATGCTCTCAGTTATCTTAACATCAGTGCAATAGGTATGATATGGCAAGCCGTTCTCGTCAAAACTATGTTTAAACCCTTTTTCGAAAAAATTACACACTGAGATTTAAAAACCTAAAATAACACACTGAGAAATCGAAGTTACAAACTGAGATTTTAAAATTACACACAGAGATTAAACAAAATGAAAAACACATATTGAGAAATTAAAATTACATACTGAGATTTTAAAAAGACACATTGAGATAAAATAAATTGGAAAACACACATTGAGAATTGTTAATTACACACTGAGATTTCAAAAATACACATTGAGATTAATATGCAAATTACTAATGAATATTCATGAGATGAATAATTCAACAGATTAATATCTTGGTCTCTAGAACTCTTGTCATTATAATGAAATGCGGTTCCTTCAACCAACATTCATAATAAATTTCAAGACTTCCGATTAACATACTTATGATTTTATTAAAGTTTTTCACCATTTGGTTATATCAGAGACATATAATACAGGCTGTCTCTGTAGTCCAGTCAGACTAAGTTTTAATCTCAAACTAATTGCAACAGAAAATATTTTAGCTCTAATCTATAGCATTAAGCCCCAAATATACACAGAAAAAAGTCTCATAAAATCTTACTTGAGGAAAACTCAAAATCAGCATTTTTAATTTCCTATGGAAATTAACATTGGAAAGGGGAGATAACTCTGCAAAAATGGGTCTTTTTTGTCAGTTTTTGGTTGATTTTCTTAAAATTCATGTAAAGTATGATACTCGATGGGGTTATAAGTTCGTATTTGACTATATTATATAATCTTCTGCTCATGAAATGTACAAAACCGAAATGTTATGGGTATTTTTATTTTTTTTTTTTTTGCGCATTTTTCATTAAAGAAATTGCAAATTTGTGGCTTTGTGACCATTTTGAAAAAATAATGTGAAAAATTGGTATTGCTTATATCTGTAAATTATATTTGATCAGCATCTACCTTGTTTAAAGAAACTTTAAACCACAAAAAGAAGAATATATGCTTAATTATTTTTATTAAATTTGAGATTCTTTACCTTGACAAGTTGAAAATTTAATAAATGGTCAACTAATGAATTACGAAATCTAGGTTGTAGCTTGATAAAAGATATGAAAAAAACTTTACAGTTGTTTGTTATACTCTAAAGACGGCTATAATATCAAGAATCAATACATTCTGCTGAATAGAAGCGGTAAAGTTATAATTTTGTATCAATTTTTATTGATATTTCTGCCTTTTTTGCAGAGTTATCTCCCATTTTCAATGCAAATGTCCATAGGAATTTTAAAATCGTGATTCTTTAATCTTCCTCACGTTAGATTTTGTTGGACTTTTTTCTGTGTATATTTGGGGTATAATGCTAAAGATTAAAACTTAAAAACCTTCTTTTGCAATTACTTTAAGGTTAGGGTCAAATTGATGCTAGATTGACTAGACTACTGGTTATATCTTGTAAAGAGAGAAAGTGGGTATTTTTCTTGTTCTATTGGTCTTTTACGTTGTATTTCTAATGTATTTTATAAAACATTTGGCGTCAGAGTGAAGGACTAACGAGTTCTGTCCCCTAGTTGTTTTAAGCTTGTAATAGATTAAGATTACGTATGCTAATTAGATATGTGCGCATCAAAATGCGCACAAATCTCAGTGTGTAATTTTAAATTCTCAGTGTGTAATTTCAAATTCCCAGTGTGTGTTTTTTTCAGTTTATTTCATCTCAGTGTGTCTTTTTGAAATCTCAGTGTGTAATTTCGAATTCTCAGTGCCTCTGTGTTTTTCATTTTTCGTAATCTCAATGCGTCTTTATGAAATCTCAGTGTGTAATTTCTTATTCTCAGTGTGTATTTTTAGTTTTTTTAATCTCAGTGTGTTTTTTTTTTAAATTCTCAGTGTGTAAACTTTTCGAAAAATGTTTTAAACATAGTTTTGACAAGAACGGCTTGCCATAGTATGACATCATTATATTAAAAAAAATACTAGGTTTAAGGTAGAGTTGTTAAAAAAAATGGCAGTGACGTCAGATGATACGGAAGGGCCAGCATGTCCTACTCCATTATTTGCAAGGTCCTATCAAGACCATTATTGTACCCTATTCTAAGACGATATGGTATTGTTTTGGGATTGATGAATATATATTTGATCGTGGTTTTGTGGTCACTTTTACTATGTTACATTTTAGCTACTTTGTGACAACCACTTCTTATTGAGGTGTGCGATAACTCTCTTTCTTCAACATATCTTATACACGAGAGCTATAAATGTCAGCAAAATATGAATGGGACGACAACCCGAAACAATCCAAGACTGATAACAATGTATATATCTTTTTTTACCACAGGGATGACCAGCAGCTTATTTATACGTGCCGGAGAGGGCGCGATCCACTGTCCGGAGTTTTAGAAATTTTACGATGTTCAATAAAATCAATCGCTTAGTTTAAAAGCAGAAATGGATCTGAAGACAAGTACACTTTATAATTTTAAATTTCTATTTCTTTGAATGCAATATTGAAAAACAAACACATGTCGAGGGAAGAAAGATTATTTTGTTTTGTTATTGTTGAAGTTTAATGTATACTTAATTTGTTGTTTTTCTGAAACAGATTTTAATAGTGCACCGGAAGTAATTTTAGCACTTAGCAACCTGGCTTCAGAACTAACCAGAATAGCAGAACTTACAGTGTTTACATGGAATGGATTGGATCTTGATCCTGATGATTACACTTCAGGTATTTCCCAAACTTTATGAAAATAAAAAACATGAATAAACTGTAGAATTCTACATGCATTATTGTATTTATACTGTAACCTTAACTGTACAGAGAACACCCATAATGAATGTACTCTTATAGGGAGGCTAGAAGGTGATCTTAAACACGGGAATGTCTTTTAACCTGCACTTGTGTCAGCGAACATGCACGCTGAACCTTTTTTTCCCTAAAATATAGTATTACCTTTTTCACGAAATTTTTTATCTGGCTTTTTTTTCAAATTCCTTCCTTGCCTCTCCATAGAAATGAAATGGTTGTTCCGGGAAAGAAACTCTGATAAATTGAAATGGATAAAAAATAACAAATGAAGAAAAGGGGTTATAAATTGTTTTTTTTTTCGTTTTTCTGATGTTACAATTTTCATATGATAAAGTTTTATCTTTTTGCTCCATTTCATGACAATTGCAACTGTCAACCGTACCTTCCTTGAAAGTGCAATTTGTAGATTAATTTTTTTATATATATAATTAAAATTTTGGTAATTGTGATAAACATGCATTATTCCCTGATTGTATATTCTTTTAAGTTGATCCTAACAAATTTGATACATTTGGATACACTACGACGTATATTCATATTTCCGCCAAATTTGTCAATAGTTCGTAAGAGAAATTATTTAATTATATACGTACATATGTATCTTGACGATTTAAAGAAAGGTCTGAGTTAAGTGAAAAGAAGGCTAGTATTTTCTTCTCGGGATGCAACGGAAGGAAAATCCGGACAATTTCAGTCTACTAATAATACTATGCTGTAACGTATTACAGTACAAGAGATCAGCAACCATAGGCACAGGAAGAAAAATCAATTATACAGAATTTGATAAAGCCGCATAAAACCTCGTTGTCATTGTATGCATGATCTAAGGTAATCTTGTTACAAACATCTTTCAGAGCTGATACATGCGTGTTTGTTTTGTAGGAGATTACAACAAAGCTATTTTAGATGCCGCCTCGGATGTCCCAAGTAGATTTCGAAAAATAATGCAGGTTGATTTTGATGACATTGATATTGGAGAAGACTGTTCCAAAGATGCTGGATCCAGTGAAGTAGGAACCAGCGGCTCTAGTAATACCGGAAGTAGTGATTCTGGCAATACAGGCAGCACTGCCACTAAAAGGAAAACGCTTCCAAATGCCATCCAGAAAATGCAGAAATCTAGAATGCTCGCTGTCAAGGCTGTTCACAATACAAACCTCCGCCAAAGAATAACGAATGCAGAGAAACGTATCAGTTCACTCTTCCGGAAATACAAGTAGATCAAACATAATGATGACTCGGACCACTGATTGAAATATATATATAATGTTAACTTTCAAACATTTCGTTTATACATACTTACAGTTATACATGAAGCTCAATATAATGATTTTTTTTTAATTCAGAAATTTTGGTTTTTTTTCTCTCCATTTTACTTTTTAATTTTGTTCATTCTTTTCCCTTTTTAGATATAAAAAAAAACTTTACCTGGCAAGCATTTAATCATTGTCTTATTGCATGTTATTTTCTGCCTTCAATATTGGCATAACAGAATAAAGGCAAAATTGACGAAGTCATATTGTATTTTTGTCTTTAATGCTTGTAACATTCATCGTGTAAGATATAAGGGCTAGAATTTAATGGTTACATATAACTTTATCATCTAGATATTTTAAGATTTTTCTTACTTTCTTGATGAAATAGACGTGGCCCTGCTAAAACTTAACAATTTGTATACAAGATTAATACATGTATGTGTAATTAACTTTGATGGTAGAAGATTAGGCATATCGCCAAGGTTAACATAGCCCAAACTTATTACAGAAAACTTGCTGGATGCTGTTTTCTTAATATTTACCCCCTCACTCCATTATTTTTTCTTTATAATAGTTGCATTTATTAAACAATTGATGTCAAATTTAGATGTGGTGACGTACTTTTTAGTATCTGACTTCACCACATCTAAAGATGACATTGATACTAAGAAAGCAATGCATTTTACACAGAAGAAACCTCTGTTGTGTTTATTATGTTGCTCTTCTTTGTTGTTTTTTGTCTGGATTCTGTCTGTTGGGTGGGGTTATGTCATTATTGACCTTTCTTGTTATCCATTTGGTTGTTTATTCCAATTAAGAAGTAGCAAGGAGACCCCCCCTCTCTCTTTTGGTCCAGAAAGACACTTCTAATGGAAGGTTTTACTTCCCCCTTTTCCGAAACGTTTTGTCAATAACCCATGTAAAGTATGAAAATCAATATAAGTATGGAAAATGATACTGTCATGTTCAATTTAACATCATGAAAATATACAAGTAACCTCTGATTATATTATCCAACTAACCGCTATGATTACCTTGACTATCCAACCATCCGCTGTGATAACCATCACTAGTTTAAATTTTTTACAGTTACTGTTTTCGCTTTTTAATGTAAATACCGTTTCTTCTTTGTGTGGCCAAATTAATTACGTCATAACTTATTACTATCTTTTTCCAATGCTAACTTTCTTTTTCAGTTCTGCATATTGAAGCGTTTCAAGCAAACAAACAATCAAGATGTACCAAATGTCGGATTGCTGTTTGCTTAACGTCAAGTGTATCTTCAAGAAGAGATTAGATTCAACAATTTTTCATTTGACCAGATTTTCTTTTTTTTTTTTGGTGTTCAATTCATTGTACATGTATTTTGCATCAGAAATGATTTCAACACAAAAAGGATAAATCTGTTTGATAAGGGCAGGATGTGTGTCAAGAATAATGCTTTCTTTTTGGCATACGACTGTTAGAGAAATATCCTGATTCTACCACGGGTAGACAGCTTATGGAAAATCTTTTTAGCACGAGCGACGAGTGGTAAAATATCGGCATAAAGGGCCTACTTGTGATAAAATCATGATATTTTCAAGCGACGGTGAATTATTTCTACACTTATAGCCAAGGACAGTTTCTACGACATATTGAAACGCAGCAACATAGGTATTCTGACAGGAAGACGCAATTACACAAAGAAAGTTATACTGTGACGTCTTTAAACTCAGTTATGACCTTGGAATCAAAATATCCATATTTCACCACGGTGTTTATTGCTGAAAGCGTTGGAGCAAGTCATATTAGAAGCCTGATTTTACGTTAACCACGAGTAACTATCAAGAATTTCAGCGCTTAAGTATGTGCGACACACATAGTTTCTCACGGTTTGTAGATGAAAGCTCCCCTAAACAGCACACACACAATATTTTGAATGATATATATTGTTTTGTAAAAATTTCCAAAAGGTTAACCATAGACAAAAAAAATGTACATTGCAGGTTTTCAAGTTGCTTTTAGAAACAGATCGATGGAGGTTTTGATATTTTAACAGTTTTCCCTGCTACTCAAATTTGTCAAAACTTTTTGCGTAATACGACATACACGTAAATTTTCCCAGGGAAAGAGGAACATCCATGGAACGACTACTGGTTTCAGAGAACAAGATTTCTGAATGTCTGCTTTCAGTAATAACCAGAGCCGTTGCAAGCAAATCAGACCAATCCTGGATATACAGGTATCAAATGAAAATTTTTCTAGAAGCTCCTGAATATCCAATTTTGGGCATTTTTTATTTCATCTTTGTTATGATAATTTTAAGGAAGTAATTTGAAGTCCTGCCTTTTTTTCAGCAAAATTTCGAGACTGCTTTCTTTTTTACTACCTGGTGTTGTCCTGCCTTTTTTATTTGAGGATATTTGGATATTTCTGATGTTACAATTTTCATATGATAAAGTTTTATCTTTTTGCTCCATTTCATGACAATTGCAACTGTCAACCGTACCTTCCTTGAAAGTGCAATTTGTAGATTAATTTTTTAATATATATAATTAAAATTTTGGTAATTGTGATAAACATGCATTATTCCCCGATTGTATATTCTTTTAAGTTGATCCTAACAAGTTTGATAAATTTGGATACACTACGACGTATATATATATATATATATTCCCGCCAAATTTGTTCGTAAGAGAAATTATTTGATTATGTATCTTGATTAACGATTTAAAGAAAGGTCTGAGTTCAGTGAAAAGAAGGCTAGTATTTTCTTCTCGGGATGCAACGGAAGGAAAATCCGGACAATTTCAGTCCAGTATTAATACTATGCTGTAACTTATTACAGTACAAGAGATCAGCAACCATATGCACAGGAAGAAAAATAAATTATACAGAATTTGATAAAGCCGCATAAAACCTCGTTTTCATTGTATGCATGATCTAAGGTACACTGTTACAAACATCTTTCAGAGCTGATACACGCGTGTTTGTTTTGTAGGAGATTACAACAAAGCTATTGTAGATGCCGCCTCGGATGTCCCAAGTAGATTTCGAAAAATAATGCAGGTTGATTTTGATGACATTGATATTGGAGATGACTGTTCCAAAGATGCTGGGTCCAGTGAAGTAGGAACCAGCGGCTCTAGTAATACCGGAAGTAGTGATTCTGGCGATACAGGCAGCACTGCCCCTGAAAGGAAAACACTTCCAAATGCCATCCAGAAAATGCAGAAATCTAGAATGCTCGCTGTCAAGGCTGTTCACAATACAAACCTCCGCCAAAGAATAACGAATGCAGAGAAACGTATCAGTTCACTCTTCCGGAAATACAAGTAGATCAAACATAATGATGACTCCCACTGATTGAAATATATACATAATATTACTTTCAAACATTTCGTTTATACATACTTAAAGTTACAGATGAAGCTCGATATAATGAACAATTTTTTTTTTTAATTCAGAAATTTTTGATTTTTTTTTCTCCATTTTACTTTTCAATTTTTCCCATTCCTTTCCCTTTTTAGATACAAAATAAAACATTAACTGGCAAGCATTTAATCATTGTCTTTATTGTATGTTATTTTCTGCCTTCAGTATTTGCATAACAGAATACAGACAAAATTGACGAAGTTATATGGTATTTTTGTCTTTAATGCTTGTAACATTCATTGTGTACGATTTAAGGGCTACAATTTAATGGTTACATATAACTTTATCATCTAGATATTTTAAGATTTTTCTTACTTTCTTGATGAAATAGCCCTGCTAAAACTTAACAATTTGTATACAAGGTTAATACATGGAAGTGTAATTAACTTTGATGGTAGAAGATTAGGCACATCGTCACAGGTAACATAGTCGAAACTTATTGAAGAAAACTGACGGGATGCTGTTTTCTTAATATTTACCCCCTCCCTCCATTAACTTTTCTTTCTAATAGTTGCATTTATTAATCAATTAATGTCAAATTTAGATGTGGTGACGTATCTGACTTCATCACATCTAAAGATGACATTGATACTACTAAAAAATCAATGCATGTTACACAGAAGACGGAGCGGAAAAGCTGCTCTTATCAAAACTTTATAGCATCCTGGCATTTCCTTAGTTTTACTTAAGATTAACGTAGACACAAATTTTATTTTTATCGATGTTTGACAGTTGAGATTTTCCCGGAAAAGGACTTGATCGTTTCTGTGGGACTAATTTAGTTAACGAATTAGGACAATCATGCTTCCTTCTGGACCAAAGTGTCACGTTGGAATCAGGTTTATTGTAACGGGATGGCCTGGGTGACCAAAGTATATAAAATATATTTCAATAAATTTGGGAAGGTAATAATTTTAAAATTAAAATATGATTGTATAATAAGTTGTATTTAGACAGGCTAATACCAGTTTAGTACAGTTCCAATGATTAAATTGTAAAACTTGTTAAAATTGACCTTTAGAAAATAGATATGTACTAACATGATATTTCGATAGAGATGTATTGGAACTGTATTTGGACTAGGTATGTTTCACACGTCAGGTGCCTATTAGTAATAGTACCATTTTGGGATGCTGTGATTGACGTTTGAAGGACTAATTTTCTATATTCGTTTAATATTTTCTACGTATTATTTTATTATTCTACGCAGTATTTAATCTTGTTCTAACTGGTTTTTGGGGCTAGATTATAAATATGAGCGACATTGTAGTCCGCTCAGTTGGGTTTTTACTTCAGTTAAGTTTACATCTTAACCACTGTCTGTTACTGTTAATTGATCTGCATAATAAAGTATTGGAACCACACCAGTCTTTTCATACACAACGCATGTAACCAGTAAGCAGTAATATACCACTATACGATCAACGACCCATAAGCCTACAACAGCTTTATTGGTGCCGTGACCAGGATCTAACTGGACAACGTACCAGAGTTGAAAAGTTTAAGGTAAGACAACTAAGTATTTATCTCTAAAAAGTACCTTAGTAGACTGACCTTGTTAAAATTTAAAATATGGTTTGCCTAAATTAATCGTAAATCGCTTATTTAAGTAAAGCTAGGTTTAATTGCAGTTTTTAATAATTCTTAATTATTAAATTAAAAGTAAATAATTTCTCAAATGTCTTTAAGTAATATGGCAGATGTCGTTGAAGAATTAACAGAAAACTTCTGTAATTTAGGACAAGATGAAAGTCAAAAAGCACACCCAAGTAGTATTGAAGTACAAGTAACTGAACCCGCCAAATTTACTCCATTTATAGGAGGGGGACGACCGGACTCTAGTTTCAACCCTTTTGGGTCACTTAAGGACAAATTGGATGAAAATAATCCAAACTTTTGGGCTAAAACAGCCTTGGATCAATTAAAAGCACTGCAAACTGCAGTATCAGTACCTCTTTTTAGTGTAGTCCAGACATTTGAGGGGGACCCTACCCAGTTTAAACATTGGGTTAGAAATATAGAAAGATATGCACAAATGGCAAGGTTAGGGGACACAGATATACCTCAGGTAGTTCATGTAACCTGTACTGGGTTAACAGCCGATTTTGTTAAACGATATATAACAGAATGTCAGTCAGCAGGGGAGCCACCTAAATGGCAAGATCTTAAGATACTCTTACAAAAACGGTTTGCTGAGATCACAGATCCACAACAGGTCTTGGCTATGCTTAGAAAAACAAAGCAGAAGCCAGAGGAAAGTGTACAAATGTACGCTGAAAGGCTGTTGAGGATAGCTGAGGATGCTTATCCTGAATCAGTACAAACTGATTCAAATGTAGTAGGGTTAATCCAGCAACAGTTGGTTGATGCCTTCTGTGATGGACTGTATTTCGATTACCTCCGTATGAAAATTATGAGGGAGGAACCAAAAACTTTTGATAAGGCCGTTCAATGTGCTATGAAAGAGCAAAATCTAAGAAAGCGTTTTAGGGATAGAACAGATACGTTTACTGAACAAGAACCAACTAATAAAATTGTCAGGGTAAGGGAAACTCCTTTCCAACCACCGTCATGGACGGGGGCAACAATAACAGTTTCTTAACACCTGTTCCTTGGCCAACAGTAGGAAATTTTCCTGACAACCGTCAGATAGAGCCAATGGAAATAGGACATTTAAGGGGGAAAACTTGTTTTAGGTGTGGCAGACGGGGTCATAGGTCAAAAGAATGTCCTTTCCGATCTTATAATGTCTTTGCAGCTGGGGATTCTAGGGAGGAACCCATGGTAGTAAGTGATGAGGAGGAGGAGGTCGAACAAAAAAAGGTGCCCAAAAGAAAAAATAAAGGGTATTTGCCAAAAAGGGGTCAGCAGGGTCAAAGACAGGAAACACCCCAAAAACGAAGAGGAAATTATCAAACTCGAAATAGGGTTGAGGAGCCTGACTGGATTAGGGGGGCTGAATGTTGGATTTGTCATATGATAGGTCACTTAAAAAGAAACTGTCCAAACCGTAATGTTCCGGAAAAGAACAGAGTCAAAATTTTCAGACCCGCTACTTGGGCTGATAAACCATTTAGGGGATTTCAGGAAAACTAAAACCCTCTCTTCACAAGGAAGCCGGTGAAGAGAGGAGAAAAGGTTTTCAGGGTAAAATGAAAGAATTTTGGAAATCACAAGTACTAAATTTATCTTTGGCAGGGAACCCAGGGTCTTGTATAATGAAGATAGGAAAAGCGCGCTATCGTACTTTGATAGACACAGGTGCGGACGCCTCTTTAATTAGTAAGAAAATGTTTGATAAGTTACCAGAAAAACCAAAAATTATGCGCGTCATGCCGCTTTTACAGACCGCGAGTGATGAGTCATTATCAATTATAGGGCAAACGACTATTTCATTTACTATGAATGGATTTCCGTTAACACAAAAATTTTTCGTTACTGATGGACTAAATCGAAATTTCATTCTAGGCCGAGATTGGTTGAAAGAATACGGCGTAAGAATATATTTCGACTTAGGAATGATAAGGATAGGTAAGACTTATGTTAAATTAGAGGAAGACATTCATATTTCGTCAATCTTAAGGACAGATAAAGAGGTAAGACTTAGACCCCAGACAGCAACTGTTTGTCATGTTAAGTTGAATAAGGGCTTCCGCATACCTGACTCAAGACTTGTAGAAATCTCAAGTCTGGACTCAGGATGTTTACTCGACGAACCAGGACTTATCTTACAAGGTTCAATAGGTAAGTTACAGAATACTTCGGGGATACCTGTGATGATAGTTAACCAAACAAACATGTACTACAAACTGAAGCGAGGCTGTGTAGTCGGAAAGGGACGTGGACTCCTTTCTATAGAATTATAGGAAGAACAGCACCTCTTACTTTCGTAATCCGTAATTAAATGAACGTAAAGGTAAGTAAAACTCATGCCCGACACATCAGGCCAGCAAATGTAGAAGGATGGGAGATACCAAAAGACGACACAGGTCGACTCCTAAGAAAAAGTACGTATGTAGTACCACCGGAAGAATCAGATGATTCTTCGGACCAGGAAGCGAAAACAGCTCTCAACAAAGTTATTCGATATCGTCGAATGGAAAGATAGGACTCTTCAGATGAAGATGATATTCCCTTAGCGGAACTTCAGAAGAGGTTAAGAGCTAAACAAGAAAACTATCAACAAGATGTTGATGAACTTAAGGTAATTGATCAAGTAACCGATCAAGTAAGGGTTGGCTCATCAACCGAGGTTTGTAAAGACGCGCGCGCAGAAATAAGTGTCAACGTAGGCACTGATAAAGATGAGGTGATAAGCCCAATGAAAAATAAGGCTTCCAAGGAGGAAACGGAACATCCTCCCGTTGACCATAAGAAATTAACGAAAAATCTCCTTGCTGCGATTCAAGCAATGCTGTAAACCAGCTTGGTGATCATGTGGAAACATACACTTGTTGTCTTTGGGACACCTTTCCCCTTCCGTTATTTCCCCTGTGCAATTAAAGATGCTCTTAGTGTCCATTTAAAGCAGTTTAGTTTAAAGCTTTTGCACCTTTAAAAGTCCTGTCTACCCAATAATAACATCTACCACGTGTCTGATGCAGCTATTTATGGAAAGGGTAATTGGAATTAAGAAATATTGTAAAATAATGATTTCCTACAAGACCTCGGGCAGAGTACTTGACCGACGGACATTGGTTAGTCATTGCCGAGAAAACTTTGGCTTTTAGTATCTCCTGTAAATCAAAATCGACATCTGAATTACGGACCACCAAATGTCCCTTAGATATCATCAGACTTAACTCAACTTGTTCTGCTTATAATGCATATATGACATTATTACCCTGTTATCATAAAGAAAGTAAATTCAATGTGACGGACGTATTCAGACAATTCTTGAGAAGCTACTCATTTGGCATAATGACCCTTTGGAAGACATTTGACACAACCATACCAAATTTCAATGATTCTAAAATTCCCCCGAAACTTAAAGAAATAAAAGAGATGCCTATAAATAAACTAAAAGAAGAAATAGATAACATGAATTTAAACGAAGAACCCATGCCTGCAAGTCCTCGATATTGGATATCTATAATTGGAACAGTAACAATTATTTTAATAATTATTATCTTTGTGAAATTTAGGCGCAGGCTTCTAAATTACAAAGGTTAAGGTTAAGGTCAGTCAAAAAGGGAAATGAGGAGGTGAGTCAACAGTTGTCAAGACCACAACCAAGTGCACCACGACTACAAGATGGTGAAGAATCTTCGGTCACCTTCAGCAGTAGCCCTGGTCACTCTGGTACAACGACAAGATATGGTAATGGTACAAAGTACTGGTCACGATTACAAGATGGTAATGGTACAACGACGTATAGGCCTTATGTCAATCTTTCCCGACGGTACTTACAAGAAAAGTATGGACTGGTACCAATGGAGAATATGACGATATTGAATAACCTGAACGACATGGTAACCTCTACCCAATCATCCTGCACACGCCAATCACCTGACGAAAAACAACGGCCGATATCCGATCCAAGCAGCTACAAGGAGTATGGTCAAGGTAACGATCCCATGAATCCTGGCGACAAGAAATATGGTCAAGATGATACTTCCATAACATCGCCGATCCCCGTTCCAGAAGATAATCCGATGGTGACGGCAGACATTGCCGAACGTGATGATTACACGGAGACTGAAGTACAGACAGTCTCACCATCGAAAGGATCAAATTCTGGTCATTCAGTGAAGAGAGTAACAAACTTTCCAATAAGGAAACCACAAGCAAAACCACAACAATCTATTTATCCCAGTTTACGAGAAGAACTAAAAACTACTCAGTGAAAAGACAATCTTGATGTTACAAGAACTTTTAAGTATCTCGGTCACTAGTAATGAACATTATTGAAAGGACATTTACGTATTATATCCTGATCAACAATCATTATGCTAGTCACATGGATATTATATGAACAGTCTAAATCCTGGCCGTAGGAAGAAAGAACTGTGTAAATCCTGGTCATGAGAAGGAAGAACTGTTTAAAGAAAACATTTACGACTATGACTAGCGCCAGTCTGTTCCAATGACGGGTAAGCTCTTCCAAAAGGAGGACAACCTATGACAGGGGCAGTGGGCAGTCATAGGGCTAGCGCCGATCTGTTCCAATGACGGGTAAGCTCTTCCATAAGGAGGACAACCTATGACAGGGGCAGCGGGCAGCCACAAACGAACAATCATGAACTGAAAAATACTATCCTGGTTATCAAGATTACGACTGATATTCCTTCCTAGTCACCGAGATGTGTAAATAATATGAACATTTTGCTTGGACATTTTTATTTCTGATGGACAATTGTGCAATGAACTGTGAAAAGACAATATAATAATTGTGCATGTTGCATGTATATTGAATATGTATATAATAATAACAATTAATAATCCTGGTCACCCATATGTTGATAAAGAAAGAATTGGGTAATTTATTTCTTTCGGAAAGGGACGATTGTAACGGGATGGCCTGGGTGACCAAAGTATATAAAATATATTTCAATTAATTTGGGAAGGTAATAATTTTAAAATTAAAATATGATTGTATAATAAGTTTTATTTAGACAGGCTAATACCAGTTTAGTACAGTTCCAATGATTAAATTGTAAAACTTGTTAAAATTGACCTTTAGAAAATAGATATGTACTAACATGATATTTCGATAGAGATGTATTGGAACTGTATTTGGACTAGGTATGTTTCACACGTCAGGTGCCTATTAGTAATAGTACCATTTTGGGATGCTGTGATTGACGTTTGAAGGACTAATTTTCTATATTCGTTTAATATTTTCTACGTATTATTTTATTATTCTACGCAGTATTTAATCTTGTTCTAACTGGTTTTTTTGGGCTAGATTATAAATATGAGCGACATTGTAGTCCGCTCAGTTGGGTTTTTACTTCAGTTAAGTTTACATCTTAACCACTGTCTGTTACTGTTAATTGATCTGCATAATAAAGTATTGGAACCACACCAGTCTTTTCATACACAACGCATGTAACAAGTAAGCAGTAATATACCACTATACGATCAACGACCCATAAGCCTACATTTTTTTCGAAAACGGAGGGGTCCACATTGCAAGTCTGTTAGTTGTCCGTATTCTTTTTAAAACATTTATGGATTTTAAATATAAACAGCATTGATGACCGATCTGATTGTTCAGCGGTTACACTACAGTGTTACACAGCTATCTCCTATTCGAGAAGTCCTGACTCTGTTGTGTTTATTATGTTGCTCTTCTTTGTCGTTTTTTGTCTGGATTCTGTGTGTTGGGTGGCGTTATGTCATTATTGACCTTTCTTGTTATCCATTTTATTGTTTATTCCAATTAAGAAGTAGTAAGGAGACCCCTCTCCCTCGTTTGGTCCAGACAGACTTCCAATGGAAGGTTTTCTTTTCCCCCTTTTCCTAAACGTTTTATCAATAACCCATGTAAAATATGAAAATCAATATAATTATGGAAAATGATACTGTCATGTTCAATTTAACTTCATGAAAATATACAAGTAACCTCTGATTATATTATCCAACCATCCGCTATGGTGAATACTCTGACTATCCAACCATCCGCTATGATAACCATCACTAGTTTAAATTTTTTACAGTTACTGTTTTCGCAAGCGCATTTTATTTCGCTTTTTAACGTAAATACCGTTTCTTCTTTGTGTGGCCAAATTATTTACGTCATAACTTATTACTATCTTTTTCCAATGCTAACTTTTTTCAGTTCTGCATATTGAAGCGTTTCAAGCAAACAAACAATCAATTAAGATGTACCAAATGTCGGATTGCTGTTTGCTTAACGTCAAGTGTATCTTCAGGAAGAGATTAGATTCAACAATTTTTTATTTGACCAGATTTTCTTTTTTCGGTGTTCAATTCATTTTACATGTATTTTGCATCAGAAATGATTTCACCACAAAAAGGATAAATTTGTTTGATAAGGGCAGGATGTATGTCAAGAACAATGCTTTCTTTTTGACATACGACTGTTAGAGAAATAATTCACGGTGTCTTCAAAATATCCTGATTCTACCACGGATGGGCAGCTTATGGCAAATCTTTTAAGACGAGTGATAAAATATCGGCACTAAGGGCCTACTCGGATAAAATCATGATATTTTCAACCGACGGTGAATTATTTCTACACTAATAGCCAAGGACGGTTTCTATGACATTTTGAAACGCCGCAACATAGGTATTCTGACAGGAAGACGGAATTACACAACGCCTTTATACTGTGACATCGTTAAACTCAGCTATGACGTTGGAATCAAAATATCCATATTTCACCACGGTGTTTTCAGAGCAAGTCATATTAAAAGCCTAATTTTACGCCCGGGGGGGGGGGGGGGGTTATTGACTATCCTTTCGGGTATAACTGTGCCGACAGCACTTGCCAAATCATACCCTGTTCTAACCAGAAAACATTGAAAAACACCCTGTTCTAAACAGAAATATTGAAAAAAAAAATACCCTGTTCTAGACACACTCAGCAAATGTATACCCTAAACAAACTAGTTCTAGACTGTATCTTAAACAATTATATAAGCGATCCTGTTCTAGACAAAAACTTTGTTTAAAAAAAAGACCCATGAAAAAGCGACCCTGTTTCTAACCAGCAGGACATGAAAAAGGGGCCCTGTTCTAACCAGCAGAGCATGAAAAAGCGACCCTGTTTTGCGGCACACTTGTACCACTAAAAATATAGTAAGTAACCCCCCCCCCCCCCCACCCTGGATTTTACGTTACCCACGAGTAACTATCAAGAATTTCAGCGCTTAAGTATATGCGACACCCAAAGTTTCTCACGGTTTGTAGATGAAAGCTCCCCTAAACAGCACACACACACACACACACAATATTTTGAATGATAGATATTTTGTAAAAATTTCCAAAAGGTTAACCATAGACAAAAAAATGTACATTGCAGGTTTTCAAGTTGCTTTTAGAAACAGATCGATGGAGGTTTTGATATTTTAACAGTTTTCCCTGCTACTCAAATTTGTCAAAACTTTTTGCGTAATACGACATACACGTAAATTTTCCCAGGGAAAGAGGAACATCCATGGAACGACTACTGGTTTCAGAGAACAAGATTTCTGAATGTGTGCTTTCAGTAATGACCAGAGCCGTTGCAAGCAAATCAGACCAATCCTGGATGTACAGGTATCAAATGAAAATTTGTCTAGAAGCTCCTGAATATCCAATTTTGGGCATTTTTTATTTCATCTTTGTTATGATAATTTTAAGGAAGTAATTTGAAGTCCTGCCTTTTTTTCAGCAAAATTTCGAGACTGCTTTCTTTTTTACTACCTGATAATTTTAAGGAAGTAATTTGAAGTCCTGCCTTTTTTTCAGCAAAATTTCGAGACTGCTTTCTTTTTTACTACCTGGTGTTGTCCTGCCTTTTTTACCTGAGGATATTTGGTCCTGCCTTTTTTTCAACATATTTTGCATCTACATGCCAATGAGCTGGGACTACCATTTTAAGTCACAACAGGTCATAAATGAGTTCCCACTTGTATTTTCCTGTACAATTCCATATAAAACTACTCTTTTTTCAAAATAGTGTCCTGATGTTATTTCTTATCCTATAATTATGAATTGTTTACTATCAATCTCAGAAATATTTAAAGTTTCTTTGGATCACTTTAAAATTTTCCTGTGATTCCGATTTTTTTTAGAAATCATTAAAAACAAATAAAATTGTATGCATGTAAAATTACATAGGTTTCAATAGGAAAAATGTTGTTAAAAATAAATATTTGTATTTTAATTGTGGATCATTGTAAACAACAATAAATTATTATAATATATATATAATTATCAGTAAAAAATATAAATTTCTCTGCCCACGAATACAAAAAATATCTTATGGACACTATTTTGAAAAATTGTGGTTTTATATGTAATATTAAAGCGAAATGTATTCTCCCCTTTATTTTATGAAATTTCTTTATAGGAAAATTTCCAAGTGGGAACTCATTTCTGGCCACTTACTGTATTTCCTTTATAAGACGATGACAACAGATGAAAAGTAATGAAAACGTCCATTTCAAGATAACAATTTCCATATGCCTCCAATGTGCCTATTTAAGCCGGTAGTTGGTACGTAGCATCCAAATGAAACATAAAAACACTTAAATTTTTTCTCCAATATATTTTTTTTATATATTTAACAAAGCACCTACCATTTGACTAGAATAAATTTTATCAATTTTACAAAATACATATTCAACTTACATAAAACTTTTACAACATAAAATATTGCACAAAATTATATCGATACAATTAATTCAAAAAAAGGTCCTTAATGATCTAATTAATAAATTCTATAATATATATATCATATTTTTACATTGTTACATTCTACAGGATAAACAAGGGATATGGTGGAAAAATCTTTACAAAATATCCTATAAGCATGTGACAAAAGTTTCTATGGGAATTAACTCCATTGATTTCTGATGATATTCATTCTTTTCAACATAATATTGAAATTGTCTTTTTTCACCTTATTTTTTTACCTAGATCTGATTTTGAAACCAATGTAAAAAGACCTGAAATGATACTTTGGCATCCATTTAACTATGTACATGTATAATACAGGAAGTGTAATGGACAAATATGGACTTCCAAAGGCAGAAGAAAATCAGGTCTACTGACCCTACCTTTTCTTTCTTACCTTTACCCCCCCCCCCCCAAAAAAAAAAAATTTTGTAATGTGGAATGTCTATTGACATCAGTGTCAGATACAAAAAGACCATTTTTGTGCACATATATAGCATTCTGTAAGTTTTGTGTCTATTCACATTGACTTTTGATAGACCCAGGTCAGTATAGAAAAATAGTCAGAAATGACTGAAAGTGTAAAAATTATTCTCCTGAGGAGGTTGAAGATGAACAACATTTCCTAATCAGATGCAATAAATATATTCATGAGAGGAAAGAATTATTTAAGTTTATATCATCAAGAGTTCCTATCTTCACACCAGATAGACCCCATATAAAAGTTGTGAAGATCCTGATATACTGAACTCTGTTGGCAAATTTCTCCATGATAATGACTGATATTTTCATTATCTGTATTATATGTACAATCCAATTAATAATTGGAAACAATAGAATTCATCAAAACATCGTTATGAGCATTCATATCAATACATTTTCATAAAACAGATACAATAACAAAACATTAAAAATATCACATTTTGATTATTATCACAAATTTCTAAGAGTATTTAAAAAAAAAAGCAATATACTGTAAACACTGGTAAATGTCTTTCATATCACAGAAAAATTATTAAATGCCATTGATGTAATTAATGCCATTTCAAATTTAATCTGTAGATTTTCTTCAACAAAGACCAAGTAAAACACACTTTTTATCATTTTTTTTATTATATACCAAGAGAATTTCCAAGAGAAAATAGATAATTAAGACCAAAATAGTAAACATCAAACATTTAAATCCGTCAAAAATGGGTATCATTGTGAAAATTATTTATACAGTCCTAATCCTGAAAATATAAAAATTATATGACAGATTAGAATTAGTGATCATCCTTTATCAATTAAAAGAGGAGATATACAAAAATACCAAAAAACTTAAAATTATGCAGCACTTGCAATGAGATTGAGGATGAGTCTCATTTCATATTAGATTGTCAATTAAATGAATTTTTACGAAAAGATTTTATTATGTCCCTTAATATTGAAGAAACTATGACAAAGGAGGAAAAATTAAACTACATTTTAAATCCAGAATCAAAGGAACAAGTGAGATTGCTGGGTTCCTTTTTGAAAAAATCTTTTTCACTGAGGACGAGGGGCAAACATATTTTATAATTGTTTTTTTAATTTGTTGTACTGTTTGTTTCTTTTTTTGTTGCTATTGACACTTCGGGGTGTAAGAGGCTAATAAAAATTTACAACTTATGACTGTTATTTGAATATCAATACTGATAAATGGGGAGTTTACAAAAAAATGAAAAATTAAACAATGAAATAAAATATTCATTGGGTAGAACAATTTTCTAAGACAGGGTTTGGATGGAACTACAGATTAATTTTAATGAGCCAAATCTAATAATTCCATATACACATAACAATGTTACTTTTTATCACTTAGTACAAATGTATTATTGACTGTGATGATATTAATTCCTCAAAAATCTCTTCACATGATATCAGCAAAATATGATTTTCAAATTTAGTCAGAGATACAAACAAAATTTTGTTGTTCAGTCAGAAGCTGAAGAGGAACTGTCTCTTTAGAAGAGATATTTTTATTCGTAAAGGCTCGGACTTTAAAATTAGATAATTTAACTAATAGTATATCTATTAGATAAATCGGATAATCCTCTGGAAACAATGTAGCAATCTCTATTCATCTGTAAATCCTCACCCTCTGCATAGTCACTGTCGGAAATCCATGGCCGGTAGCACTTTCGCTTTGCTACACTTACTGACAATGACCGGCTTTGGGTTTTCGATGATACTGCATAGGAGAATGATGAAATTTGGCAAGTTGAATATAATTTACATGCGAAAGGAGTTGTTAGTAAACTATTTACAACTTGACAGTAAATTTACATTCACAAGCTCATGCAACAGAATATTATGGTTGGGACAATATTCACTAATATTAATGATATTTAATATAAAATAAGCTAATAATCTTTATCATAATACTTATAGAAAATAAAGGTAAAATTTTACCCTATGATGAAATTGCAAATTGTACATATTTCTGCCAAAATCTTATAAGAATTGGTTTAGCGGGCTGATATGACTTTATTTGTTATCAACTGTTTCCGGTTTATATCAACTGCTTCCATTTTATATCACACCCTAAATCCGTAATCGCGTTATAAATCAGTCGTTTTTGTAATCGATTCTAAACTTACTATCACATAGAAACATGGCAGACGATAGCGGGATGAAACTGTGGATTATATTAATTCGCTCAAAATTGTTAATACAAACAGAAAAACATTAAGTGACAAAACATTTTGACTAAATGGATTAGGGACGATGATGATTTGCAGCACCTTGAGGATATTCGGTAATACAGCAATGAAAATGATATCATTGAGATAAGAATTTTAATGGAGACCTACATGTATAAAACACCAATGTTGAAGTATATGATAAAAATATCATAACATCTCGGGCTGATATGTTGACCTTGGGCTGATAATAGGTCAGATATGAAAAATGCCATTTTATAATCTATATATATATCTTAAATGAAATTGACAAATACACTGAATGGATAAATTTTTACATTACTGAACAAACATTTAATTACAGGCTTGGGTTTCATAAACCTTCTCAAATTACTGAATTTTCTCATATTATCCTTAATTCAATATTAACGACTAACATGACTAAAATAGCAGAAAATTTCAAAATTTAAGGAAAAAGTTTAATAAATTAGGCCCAAGTTAGACATCCCTCCAGTCTTTCTCACTATGGTCTATGCATCAGTAATGAGGGCAAATAAAGAATATCTGCTTTTACAGTAACCAGTCCGATCCAGTGTGTACTTCTGACAATTTCTGAGTACACAAATTGTTAAAGTCACAAAGAGCCCTATTCATATTTATCACATATGAAAAGTTTAGATAAAATAAACAGATATGTCCATATAATGCCATTAATTTTTTTTAGCATGTTACTGGAAACACATGACTTTTTTGTTTGGCCTCACAATAATGTATTAATTTAGTAATCATATGGCTTTACTTCAGCTGGTCTCTCTTCAGAAATTCTGACTATGTAATTTCATCAAGGATAAGTCGAGAAGCAAATGCTATTGAGAATGCCAACAGAACTCCAATTATAGCATTATAATTCAGGGCAAAGTTAAAAACCTACAACAGAAAAATACATTAATACAGTAATGGGCTCTGTGATTGGAAAATAAAAGATTTGTATCTGTATCATTAATTACAAACAGGAAGTGAGATACACCATATAATGCAACAGATCGATCTTTAAAATGTAGGGATCATAAAGACCACATGATTTTTCCAGGTGTTCTGTATCTTCTATACAATGAAATGGTAATAACAGGCCTTAGGATTCAGTCCATTTGCCTGTGAACACCAAAATATTGACTGATTTGACTGAAAGGAAAAACTGAATATAGGTCATAAAATTTTTGTTGTTGAAAAAACGATTTGTTTATTCCATACACAAGTTTATTTAATGCATATATATAGAGAGTATTTTAGTTCAACATATGTAGTTAAAGTATCTTCCGAAGAGACATGAGGACAAATAATGGGAGTTCACCCTTCTTCTCACACCTGCAAAATTCAAACACAAGCTCCTGGGTATGACCCAAGTCTAAAGTCAATTAAAATGACCTCGAAAAATTTCCAATGCCTTGGGCAATAATCTCGGCAATCATCGGCAACCTGAGGAATCGCAATTTATTTTCATAGACATTGCATCCTAACAATGAAGTGCATTCCAACTTGAATACATAATACCTGCTTTAAAATTTTGGTAAGAAAGAAATATAATTAAATTGGTGATCTATTATATGGTCTTTAATTGCATCGTTTGTAATGCCAGATCACTAACTGTAATAAGGAGGAATATTGTAATCAGAATTTTAAAAGTTTACAATAAATTTTTGTAAAATAGAATTAAGAAAACAAGAAAAACCAGAAATCTCTGATTACCGAGTTCGCCTCGTTCCCCCAATAATTTTGGTGTGTGGCTGTGTAGCTACCCAAGATTCACCATTACAGCAAGTAATGATTGTAGGTACTTGGTATCTGAGAACAGAACTCAGATTTAAAAGTTAACTAAGTCAATGAAGTACAGTAAGTAGGTCAGGGTGACCTAATTTTGGTGGGAGGCTTTGTTACTCCCTGAGATGCATCCTCACATCAAGTTATATGACTGTAGGTCCCTTGGTATTGAAGAACTGAATTCAGATGTAAAACTTAACCTAAATCAATGAAGCGCGATAAGAAGGCCAGAGTAACCCAATGTTAGTATGAGGCTGCGTTACTCCTTGAGATGCACCCTCACACCAAGTAATATGATTGTAGGTCACTTTGTATATTAAAACTGATTTTTGACATAAACTTAAAAGCCAGTCAACTGTGTAATATGGGTCATGTGACCATCATCTTATGTCACATGGTCAGTCTCTTCATCATGCTTCTTCATACAAAAATATATGACCCTAAGTCAACTAGTAACTGAGAACTAGCTGTGGACATGGACGAGCATGCGGACGTGGACTCTGAGGTGACTCCAATAGTCCCCCTAGACTTCGTTGAGGCGAACTAAAAATGAACATAAACAATAATAGTAAATGGTTCTGTATGCAAAAAAATTTCCAAAAATAGTTTTCTTATGATAAGGTGATGAACTCGATAGTGATTCATGCTTGACTCATTAACTGGTAAATAAAATGATAAAGGTGTATGTAGTGTTTCTACATGTATGGAAGCCAAAGAAACTCGACTGTTGTTTATTGTGTTGCAGTATAAAAGTATACAAACCTGCATCTGTAACGGTTGTATTGATAGGAACTGTAATAGTTTCAATCTCTCTGTTGTAGGACAGATGCACTGTAACAATATAAGACATGGATTATGCAATGTAAAATATTACTTTATATATGGTAGCATGTTACAATATGCAGTTCCAGTGGTACAGATCTCTTCTGTTACATATGAAACATACAGACCACAGAGCTAGTTTAAACCCATTCAAAACATGTTGGAATAGTGATAAATATATAAGTAGTAAGTTAAATAGAAGGACAATTTTAATTATTCTCATGAAAATTTTTATTTCATAGTTTTTATTTATCATTTTTGTTTAAGTTTTATTTCATATTGTATTTTGAACAAGCCTTAGGGATGAGATCAAAAGTTCAATGTAGGATAAAAAAACTTAATTCACATAGTTTTTTCACTGACCCCCCTCCCCCCTCTTAACTCAATTTCGGAAAAATTGATTGACCAATATGGGCATATGCTTTGAGAGTATACCTTTTGTATCATGGGTCCTGTTTTTCCTCATCACTTGAATCCGTATTTTTCAATCTGAAACTCGATGTCGGATAACAAAACTTGCAGCGATTTTTAGCCCCACCCCCAAACTATTTGAATTCCGTTTTTTATCCTACATTGAAATTTTGATCTTGTCCCTTAATGGCTACAATTTTTATAAGTTAATCATTATTGTCTTATTTAGTTACAATAACCATTTGATAGACTATCCAATACATTTTTGTTTAATTCTACAGGATGACGCTAACTCACATCAGGAATTCCAAGACCAATGGTCTATTCTGGAGTATAAATAGACAAAGGTGAATATAATTGATTTCAAATAATACCAGAATTACTCAGTCTTACTGAGGATACATGTAAATGTTTTATGACCTCTTCTGTGAATAGCAGCATAGCCCAAATAATGTCTGAAAGTTATTGTATACCGGTAACCATAAATCAATAAACCAGAGGCTCCTAGGAGCCTGAATCGATCCCCTGGTTTTCAAATAGCCCAGAAAATCTCATTTAAAGACTAGCCTGTATATTTTGCCCTGTGAAGATGAAATGATAAATCTTTTTAGACCTCAAGACCTCAAACTCATCATTTGTACCAATTAACAAAGCTTTGGATTTGTTCAGTTTGGAAACAAAAATTGCCAATGGCACTGTTTTCGCCGTATCAAGAAGATTTATGGATACTTTGTGGAGAACTTCACAACAATCATTTGTACCAAGTTACAAATCATTTGCACTTATAGTTTCAGGACAGAAGATTTTTAAAGTTTCAGTTAATCAGTAACAAGAATTGCCCATGGCAACTATGATTTTTGCCGTATCAAGTCAAAAAGAGGGATCTTGGTAAAAGATCTAAAAAAAATCATTTGGATCAAGTTACAAATCATTGCACTTGTAGTTTCAGAGGAGTTGATTTTTGAAATTACAGCCAATCAGAAACAAGAACTGACCATGGCGACCATGTTTTTTTCCAATCAAGACGAAATGAGGAATCTTGGTACAGGACCTCACAAACATCATTTGTATCAACTTACAAATCATTTGCACTTGTAGTTTCAGAGGAGATGATATTTACAATTTCAGCCAATCAGAAACAAGAATTGCCCATTGTGGCCATGTTTTTTGCCGGATCAAGTCGAAATGATGAATCTTTATAGTAGACCTCACAAACATCATGTGTATCAACTTACAAATCAACTGCACTTGTAGTTTCAGAGAAGATGATTTTTAAAAATTCAGGCAATCAGAAAAAAGAATTGCCCATGGCAGCCATGATTTTTGATGGATCAAGTTGATACAATGGATTCTTTGTAGAAGACATCACAAAAATCCATTGTATCAAGTTACAAATCATTTGCACTTGTAGTTTCAGAGGAGATGATTTTTCAAATTTCAGCCAATCAGAAACAAGAATTGCCCATCGCGGCAATGTTTTTCGCCCGATCAATACAAATTTTGGATGTTTTGTACAGGACATCACAAACATCATTTGTATTAAGTTACAAATCATTTGTACTTGTAGAGGAGATGATTTTTTTAAGTTTCAGCCAATCAGAAACAAGAATTGCCCATGGTGGCCATATTTTTCATCTAATCAAAAAGAAATGACGACTTATTATAGAGGACCTTCAGTACATCATTCCTGTAAAGTTTGGTTCCAACGGGCCCTGTAGTTTCAGAGATGATCAAGATCTGAAATGTTAATGACAATGACGACGGAACCAAATTGATGGCAATAGCTCACATGGCTTTGCCAGGTGAGCTAAAGGTTCCACTATGGAACAACAGATAGTTAACAAATTAAACTGAATTGATCACCTTTTGCAGTGTCCATAATAAAGTTTCTTGCATAAAAATCATCCACTTATTGAAGATTGAGACAAATTTTATTATGTACGATGCCACAAAATATTATTAATTCAGTTATTTTTGTTGACAACAATTTTTGTGGACTGGAGAAAACACAATGGAAGAGACAAATGTGTGGATTCTTAAATTCACATCTTTTCCTTAAAATTTAAAATAAAAAAAAATCAAAATAAAACAGAACAAAAAATATTGCAGGAATTTAATATGCAGATGTTCTGTAATCTATGCTAGGAAATACAATTTTGGATGATCTTACATGTCACAGACATTTTGATATTTTCAAAAAGTTCCTGGAAGTGTTTAAATTTTATCACATTTTATAAAACTTTTGAATTTGTCATTCTATGAAATCCACACAATTTAAAGCACCACAAATCATAAATTTTTCACATACTGACAGCAATCAATGAATCAATACTGTAACTACTTTACCCTAATCATTCTTTGACCTTCACCGTTGACCTCTGCAAATGCTGATGCCAAGAGCAACAGCATAAACAATGGCAGTACACATTCCAGTATAGAGAAGACATCTGCCTTGTGAGACAACCAAGTAATCACATAATCACTTATCCACAAACTGACAAAGAAAATCCAACTGCCCAGCCATCTTTGTAGATAACGGGATGTTATTCTCATACGTTTCTATAAAATATACACAGACTGTAAATATTGTAATTATGTTAATAAATGTACTAAGTAAACAAATATAAAGAAAAGAGATTTCAAATAGACAGCAATTGCTGTTTGGAGATTGTTGCTGCAAAAAAAAAAACAAAATAAAAATATGAAATAAATGTCACCCACTCACCCCATTTTTTATAATCAGGGTGCATTAAAATATTTTGATTAGTGACATGTATATAACTTCAAGCAATAATGTAATTCTTATTCATCCAAATTTTACTTACAGATATTTTCCAATATGCATTGAGTATTTCTTCATTTGTTAAGATGGTGGACTTATTTTCTCTGCATGCTTCATAATTTACACTCCCTTCAATCTGTTAAAAGATACATAAAAATATTGATTTAAATGGCTGTCATTACTGGATAAAATAACTGGCAATGCAGTAATTTTACTTTCCATAATTAAGAAATAGTTCATGACATTGAGGGCCATATCGCAATATATTGCCATTTGGCCTGAAGTGTTATGAACTATTACTTATATCATAGTTATAAATCATATGTAGATTGCCATATACTGCATTAGCCCATGAGGGGGTTATAATCGCCTTAAATATCTGTTTATAGGCTCATTATTTTTTTCCCTACCCCTTCCAAAAAGTAGTGGTTTTTTTAATACAATCTTAAATATCAGTTTACGTTAACAGCCCTTGGGCAATTGCCGTCAAAAGGGGTGATTAACATGTTAAAAGTCCTATTTTGAGCCTCACAACTTTACTCCCGCATAACTGTGAGTTGTTGTCTGGATCAATAACAATGGTGGAAGCCAGCAAACAGGATCGTTCACTGTCCAGAGACTAAGTGAAAATGAACTAAAAATCCCTTTTGTCTGAGGTTACATACATATGTAAGACTTACAAAAAATTGTTTCCTTATCCATTGTTTTAGAAATGAGATAAATAGATTAATGCATGTGTTTTCCCATATCAGCACTGTTATCAGCCCTGGATATCAAGGTCTCTGGCTGACAACAGTGATGATATGGAAAAAGGCATGCATTAATCTATAATTATACAATCTTATACTTTATAAACAAGATAGATGTACATGTATAAAGAAGTGATTTGGATGGTCAAGGTTTGTTTGTTTGTTTAGTTGGGGTTTTACGCCGTTTTCAGCACATTTGGCTATTTTGTGGCGGCCAGTTTTTATTGGTGGAGGAAGCCGGAGTACCTGGATGGTCAAGGAAATATGGAGTTAAGTAAATGCAGCACAAGCTTAGTGATCAATGTTACAAGGAAGTAATATACCTGTGAAGTATTATCTTCTACTATACTGGTACCACGAGGGTTTACATCTACGGATGACATTGTTGGTTGCTCTTGTAACAACTGGTACTGAGTTCCATCCTGACCGAAGTCATCCCAGATAAACCATCCAGAATCTAAATATATCATATATTCAGGTACAGCTGTCTGGGTTGATTCCACGCATTTTAAAATTGGTCCCCTTAACACACCAGAAATCTACGATTACAAAGTTCGCCTTGTTCCCCCACTAATTGTGGTGTGTGGCTGTGAAGCTCCCAGAGATGAACCCTCACCTCAAGTATTTGAAGTAATGATTGTAGGTCACTCGGAGAACTGAATCGGATGTCAGAGTGATCTAATTTTGGTGGGAGGTTGTGTTACTCCCCAAGATGCACCCTCACACCAAGAAATATGATTGTATGTCCCTTGGTATCGGAGAACTGAACTCGGACGTAAAACTAACCTAAGTCGATAAATTGCAATAAGAAGGCCAGAGTGACCTAATTTTGGTGGGACATTATATTACTCCCTGAGATGCACCCTCACACCAAGTAATATGATTGTAGGTCACTTTGTATGTTAAAACAGATTTTTGATATTAGAATTAAAAGCCAGTCAACCGTGTAATATGTGTTATGTGACCTTCATCTCTTCATCATGCACCTGCACACAAAAATATATGACCCTATGTCAACTAGTAACTGAGAATTGGCTGTAGATGCCCACATGTACGCAGACGCAGATGCATGGGGTACTCCAATAGTTCCCTCAACTTTGTTGAGGCGAACTAAAAAATTGGGAATTTTAACTTGATTAGGAATTTTTCACATCCGGTGAAACATTTTCTCTCTTTGGTAATTATAATTTTCATCAAAACGTTTGGGGCTGCTAACAAATTTCTGGGCTGCTAAGTGGCCCTAATTGGTATAGTAGATTCATCCCTGAGCTGTATTTAGCTAAATTCTTAGTGTGTCTTTGTTATACATGTAAGTAAAAAAATAAATTTATATATTTTCAAACTATTTTTAAACCTACATGTATTTTACAAAAGGTACTGACTATGTACTTTAAGTGGTTGTCTCAGTTTTGTTCATAGTGTATGACGATGGAGCACTGTACTCTTTTCATTTACAAATAAACATATCTTAAAATTGTATACTTTTTCATACATTGTGTTGGCAAAAAGGCAAATTTGATAAACATTTTTTGTCATTTCATTTCATATAGACTCTGTTAACAATGAAAACATTTTGCAATAACATATCGAAATAAAAAAAAATATTACATATTTTGTAGAATTTTTAAATTGGTGGTTCCTCTACATCTGCTAAAACCTTAAAATTGAATAAATGAAAATATAACGAATCCAAAGCTTTTGTTAAAATTTATCCTTTTCATGCCAAACAAATTTATAAACATTTTATCAAAAAGGAAACATACCTAAATTACTAGAATGTGAGACAAAATCCATACTCTTGGCTGAAGTCATTCTGAGAAATTTTTTGGCATTTTCTTTACTGATAAGCTCTAGAACCCTTGCCTCCCTGTCAAGAACACTGATAAATCTTCTAATTACTGTAAATATAATAATCAATGTATCTTAGTTGTATGTCTAGCACTTTACGAAACTTCGTAAAGAAATGTTCTAGCTAAAAGTACAATCTAGTTTCCTGGAACACTAATGATTATTAGCGAGCTGTCAAAACTCAAATTTTGAATTAAAATCCAACTGATTGAGAGGTGTGTTCATAAACCAAATTAATTGACAAAGATTGCTAGTTTACTAGGTAAAGGTTAGCGGTTATCTCCATGTACTCCATATTAAATTGTGATGGGTATGGTGTAAAATCGCAATAAACCAGACCTTATACTTTTAATAGTTATCAGTAAATGACAATTATTGTTACTGAAGTCAATGCTACGGTCCATAAGGTTTGAGAATCAGCACATTTTCAAGGGCCTTAAAGAAAAATTCACGACGAAGAACAGTAATAAATGTCCTGATTACTTGCTTTCATATTAATTTTCTGGTTAAATCCATAAATATGCATTTTTTATTTTATTGACTCGCCCTCTATGTATATAATTATCCCATGACACATTAGAGGTTTCCCTAGACCAATTTAGCATGGTTCTGTACCATGCCTCCATCTTCATTCACCATGCTGCCCTCATCATGAATTTTACAATGTGCCCCCATGTAGCCAACCCTAAGTTTCAATTTTTAGTTTACGCTTATCTTTTTGAAACTGATTTACATTTAACCATGTACCCAAGTTGTGTTGGCATACTTTTATGATACTTTTACACCATCACACTAGGGTGAAGGCTGTTTATTGCAGGCTTTGATAAATATACTGCCCTCATGTTCAGGTGGGGTGCCCCCAATATTATCTTTTTTAACCATTGAGAGCCCTCAAAATACAAAATTTACCATGCCTTCACAGATTTCTTGGGATGGATGGATGAATTATTGTTTAACGTCCAGTGGCAACCAGGTGCATATCAGGACGATAACATGTTGATATGACAATGAATATGATCCTTGCTTTGTACTAGACCGACACACTAAGTTGGATTTTTAATGTGCTAGCTCAGGAGGTAGCTGTCCGCAGGAAGACATATCACCTCACTCGAACCCATTATACTGACTCCGAGCCGACCAGTCTTTGCTCTTACTCCTAAATGCCGCGTGCTTGACGGAGAAGCAGCAAATACCAATTTTAATGTCTTTGGTTTGACCCAGCCGGGGATCGAACCCGCGACCTTCCGCACTCGGGGCGAGCACGCTACCACGAGACCACCGAGGCGGTTCAGATTTCTGGGGAAAGCACTATACATGATATCCATATGCATCACATGAGATACTTACCAATAGTATGTGTTCTACAGACTGACAATAGAGTACAACCAACAACAACATTCCACAAGGATGATATCACCGTAAAACTCACATGTGTCCAATACATCACATGACATACATAACGAGTTAACTGTAACTTATCACAGTGCTTTGGGCCAAAATTCTGTAGTGAAACATAGGTGTTTATTCCAGCAAGAACTATCGTCAAAAATATAAACAAACCAGCAACACTTATTTTTAGGAATGTTCGTGAGTGAATTCGAACACATTCAACAAAGTTACGATTGCTAAATAATCTGGAAGCCAATTTCTGAGAGTAAAGTCCCATGCATATCCAAATAAAACCTAAAAATACATTTACTATTCCCATCATTAAAGATGTGTTCGTAAATTGGCTCTTGATATCGTATATTTCATGCACCATACCAGTCACAGAAAATGTCATCGCCAACAAAAGTGTTAAAGCCTGTATAAAACTTGACAATTTAGACTGTCTGGCTCCTGGAGAAGCTTTTACTCCCAAAATATAAATAATTATCTTCCAAGCACATCCAGGTATTTTCTGTGATCTTGCAAGTTTCCGATTGCTTTCATTTTCCGAAATCTGTGAATTTAGGAAGTTTGGCATATACACTTGGTCCCCATCTATGGAATCCAAAAAGTCTGGATGAATATTTTTTGCAGTATCGTCCATGCTTCCCTGTCTAAAAAAAAATTAACGTCTCTGATTTTTATCAATATATCAAGATGATTCTAGAATGTGTAATCAACCAAAAAATTTTTTTCAAAATTTATCCTTTCTATTGGAAACAACCATTTGATTTTTATTTTGGGGGGGGGGGGATGCTAGGATCAATTTTGAAATAAAAAACGGCCGGACCAGGATTTTGGCAAAATAAAAAGGCAGAATCATTTAAGTTGTGAAAAAAAATGCAGGACCGGTGTCAATGACAGGAAATTTTGCGGTTTAAATGAAAATAAAATTCCAGGACCAAAATTTCGATGAAAAAAATAGGCGGGATCAAACATTTATGACTTATGACTATTTAAAAATCAAATGGTTGCTCCATTATGAAAATATGATTTGAATATAAAAATAAATACTTGTTGTTATAACTTTGAATATGAATCAATTTTTATATTTGAGGTTTTACAAGAAAGTCTCTTGGTTTGTGAGATCATAATTTTTACATCATTTAACTTGTTAAATACAATAAAATATAAAAATATTTTGTCAATCACCATGCCCATTACTTAGCTCTACAACTGTAAGTAATTACTGTATGCAAATGAAATGACATTAACTACATTAATTAAATTGCAAAAACAGTACATAAACAGTGTTCTCCACAGAACTTATAAATAGCATTGTGGTAAAAAATTCAGATAGGTTTATAACGAATCGTTCTATTAACATGATTAATGTAATGAAAAAATTTATGTGAATTTGAATAAGATTTCTTATCATTTATGAGAAATGATAATGTAGAATTTTAATGGATTTTAATTATTCTGGTTGTCCCTAATGTAAACTAAGGTAAAAGGGAACAGATCACTGCATAAAAAGTAAAAAATATATACATTGGTAAACATTAATAGCACAATGCTAAGAAGTTATTGCACATGGAGAAAAATTATAGCACAGTGGTTAAAAATTATAGCACAGTGGTAAAAATAATAGCAGTGGTAAAAAATTATAGCACAGTGGTACCACTGTGGTATATAAGCCTGGGGAGAACACTGAAAAATGTAAATGTATATATAGGCCAACTGGGTATTGGGATCAAATGATTAGCATTTTGTAGCACTCCAAGTTATTTTACCATGCATAGTTCTATGTAACTGGAATAATAACATAAATAACACATACACGTGAATTAGAGATTCAGTGGAGCGGCAAATTATATTCTGATCAATGCTCACAACACTGGGAGAACTGGCAGACATAGTGTCCCTTTAATCAGAGATCTAGAAGTCTCCCTGTTACAGGCGTTAGGGAGAAGTTATGTCTACCTATTAATGATAAAAATTCCTTATAAATCAAGCAAATGTATGGTGAATTCAATGGTCAAGTCTCTTTATGATTCCAGTGTTTTCATCTGATGGGAAGTGTCTTTCCCTTCAGACTGAAGCTGCGGTAAGCCTTGCTGATGTCATTGTACATTTATTACTATTTTTGCTATGATTTAGTCTTGACAATTGAAAGTCATGAGTTCGAACCAGAACGACAGGAGATGCATGCGGAGCAGGAGATTTTTAACTGGTGTTTAAAATCTGATCTTATTCTGTCTGCAACTGACATAATCTTAATTCATACATTTTTATCTGATACTGTTTTGTATTTATTAGTCCTGAAAATGACCCTAATCTACATTGTACTATAATATTAAAGTTTATGCCAGGTATGACAAATGGATTGTAATCTCCTGTCCCAATCATCTTAATTTCAAATATTTGTAATATGAATGTAAAAATACTACATTTTCACTTCAGGAAAAAATATTGGAAATAAACAAAAATCAAAGAGAAACTAAAATTTTAATATAAATCTTGGAATCAAACTAAAAATCTCATAAAAGGGGCCTCGGTGGCCTAGGTAGTTCATCATGACTACTAATGATCACTAGCCTGTCAACGCTGGGGTTGTGAGTTCGAATCTCACCTGTGGCGGGGTGTGTTCGACTCTGATCTTAATTGACAAGGATTGCCAATTTTCCTACAGAAGGTCGGTCTTTCTCTCCGGGTACTCGGCTTCCTCCACCAATAAAAACTGGCTGCCGCGAAATAGCCAAATGTGCTGAAAACGGCATTAAACCCCAACTAAACAAACAAACAAAATCTCCTAAATGATTGCTATGTGTTTGTGTGCTAGTGGTAAAATGCAACATGTAGTTACCTAAAATCTTGAGCCTTTAACATTCAAACGATTACTGTTTTTAATTCTTAATAGTCATTTTTATATTTGGTTTATTTAACTTTAATCCATTCAAAATCCTTTTCAACTGTTTAATAGTGACATTTTGAACTTTTCTACTTTTTTTCATTCTATTTTTGTTTTAATTTACTGACAAAATCAAAATGGCTGTTGAAGGTCACTTCACATGCTAACTATTGAGATATTCGGTTGGTTAGTAACATAAAAACAGAACTTTTGACAAATAAATTCTACATGTACCTGCTTTCAGTTTCAGAAATCATTTCAATCCGATTTTCTTACCTATGTCTTAACCTGTTTGGGTGATGGCAATCAGTCTTTAATTTGTCGTCCTGAGAAAGAAAAAAACAACAACAGATTATCAAAAATATTGTGCCCTATATCAAGGTCCTTATTTTTCTAATGCATAACAAATGATAATTTTAAATTTTCATATTATGGCATTATACACACTTTGTTTGAAATTTCTCAGCATATTATAAATTTCAATCACATTCAGTTGTTATTAATTAGAGAAATAAGTGGGTGTGTGTATATTCAATTTCCCAACTAACATCCAGTTTATTAAAAATAAAACTAGAATCACCTGGATTTATCTTTTCACCTTGAGCAGACCTAAAAATTTAAGTGTTGCAGTCAATTTAGCTGGTTTTTCTATAGGGTTCTATGTTAAACTAAGTTCAGCTGTAACAGTCATCACGGTTGACAGTCCAGGTCAACTGACATATTTCTAAAAGAGAACCATCTAAGGACCATGTCTTGTTCCAACTGGCAGCCATCTTGGTTCACAGTCCACGAAATTGGACACATTTCTGAAAGAGGACCACAGGCGCTTGTCTCAGAAAAAAAAATTACTATATATGCCAAGTTAGCATATATAGTAATTTTTTTTCTGAGACAAGCGCCTGTGAAGAGGACCTCCTAAGGACCATTGCTGCCTAGTCCGGTTCCTATTGGTCAAGTTGTTTCAGACAAGAAGATTTTTCAATGAATTTTCCTATTGGGCCCTATGTTAAAGTAAGTTTGGTTGTGGCAGCCATCTTGGTTGACAGTCCGGGTCATCGGACACAGCTCTGAAAGAGGACCACCTAATCACCATTGCTGTCAAGTCTGGTTACTATTGGTTAAGTGGTTTCAGACAAGAAGATTTTTCAATGAATTTTCCCATAGGGCCCTATGTTAAACTAAGTTCGGCTATGGCGGCCATCTTGGTTAAAACAGTCTGGGTCATCAGACATATTTCCGAAAGAGAACCTCCTAAGAACCATTACTGTCAACTTTGGTTCCAACTAGCCTTGTAGTTTCATATAAGAAGATTTTTTAAATTCATCTCTACCCCTTTTTTTGTTTTTAGTAACAGCAGCCAAGTCTGTTGGAAGTCAGGGATGTCGGATATAGTTTTGGAAGGGGGCCACCCAAAAACCATTCCACCGAACTTTGGTCTCAATTGGCCCGGTGGTTTCAGAGGAGAAGATCTTTAAAGGAAAGTTTACGAAGATGACGTCTTTAAAGGGCAAAAACTCCTATAAGGGGTCAATCAACAATTTTGGTCATTTGACTTATTTGTAGATCTTACTTTGTTGAACATAATTTGTCTTTATCTATAATAATATTCAAGATAATAACCTAAAACTGAAAAATTTTTCTTATAATTAAAAACTCAGGAGAAATAACTCAACAACAGGTTGACCCATTCATCTGAAAATTTCACGGCAGGTAGACCTGATGAACATTTTTACCCAATGTCAGTTTTGATCTCAATGCCTTAGTTTTTGAGATATAAGACAAAAACTGCAGTTTACCCCTATGTTCTATTTTTAGCCATGTCGGTCATGTTGGTTAGAGCATATTTTGCATGTGCTATTTTATCCCTATATTAATAGAATTTTTGTTAAAACAGAGTGTCAACTGTCATCATTTTCCTCTTGACATACATTCTTGAAAAAAATATCTTTGAATGTCACGTAGTATAATGGCCTTTTTTTTTAACAATTGATACGGTCGACCATAACAATTGTTAAAAAAAGGCAATTATACATTCAAAGATATTTTTTTCTACGAATTTCTTGAAAAAATAAAATACATTTACCTAGACAAAGTTCAAAATAAAGAAAATATCCAATAATGAAACAGATATCTATTAAAACTCAGAGTAGCTCTTTAAACAAATTTTAAACTCAAGTCGTCAAGAAGCAGTCTGAGGCTTTCTTATAAATCAATTTAAGTGCCCTACAGGCCAAAGTAAAGGTTTATCTTCCAGGCTGTTACCCCATACAGATGTAGGCATAGTCTTTGGTTCAGGGGAAATGGGACGGGAGGGGGTCTCATGTTACAGAAACCTGATGTTGCAATTTTATTTAATTTCATAATGGTCTTAAGTTAAATTACATAGATTACAAATTGCTTTTGGTTGTCTCGGATTTGGTCGATCTCTTTCAGGTATGTTACAGATATTATGGAATGTAAAATCTTACAAACTAAACTTTTTATGGTCCTTTTCCCGTCCTGCTCTAGAAAAAGTCCCTGTTATCAAGAATGAATCGTAGCGAAAGTACTGAGATACCGATCGGAAGCAAATTTTTCACTTTCCCGCCAGGAAAGTAGAAGCAGTGATTTTCTTGCCAGACGGATTTCAACTTTGTCGGGCAAGTGGGCAAGTGCTCTTTTCTAATACTGTATTGTTCTATTTCATTTCCCGCCCCGTCATAAGTCTACACAACAAAAATCAAGAATACCTCATTGATTGTATTCAATGCTATTAATGAACTCAAATAATTACAATAGAAAGGAATACTACATACGTGTATGATGCATGTGATCACATGCGCAGATCCAGGATTTGACGTTTTTGGTGGGAGGGAGGGCTGAAGTGTTGGTAATGATTGATATAATGTTTTGGATGACTTTATGCTAAACATTCATATCGTTATTTTTAGGGGAGAGCTCACCGGGTGTGTCCCCCCCATCTGAATCCCTGGCCTGATCATAAACTTTGATACTCAGGTTGCCTATAAAAAAAATGGTATTGAAAAGCATAGCCTTATGGACAGATCAGAAAAATTTTAGGCAGGGTATTATTCAATTGGTTTTTTCATGATCAAATAACAATTTCTTGGCCATTTAAAGTATCACTGTATACCGGGACTCACTATATTGACATTGTACTTGATGACATAAAAATGGTGTTGAATTTACGTTGAAATGATACAACGAGATACATGTGAGAAAGGAGCTAAACATTTTTTTTTTATGAAAATGTGCAAACCTGGCTGCAGTTTAGCCTGTATGATGTTACCGATAATCAAATGTGAGGTAACACAATATTTGACAACTGAATTGTTTTTAGAAGGTTGCGTAGGGATGGTGGGTGGCACTATGTCCATGAACAAATGTGAAATCAAACTGTCATTTATTATATAAAAAAAAACAACCAGTAGCTAAAAAAAACATACTTGTACAAGGTGCTTGTACTGTCCTGCCTTTCCATGCTTATCCTCAGGTCGTATTCCTGTACTCTCAACTGAGTTTATAGACGCAGTGGAAGAGGCATCAAAATCTATATAGTTGTATGAATTGACAGAGGTGTTGTTGCTATCAATTTCATTCATTTTTCTTTTGTCAGAACATTAGTTATATCTTAAAGTTTCAACCAAAAATAGTTGTAACAAAACATATGTAGGAGTAATTTCAAAGACATGCTGGATATGTTCATATCAGTGCAAAATGTAGTTTGATATATTCTGATTCGTTTCTGAGTCATTTTTATACTCCCACTAATCTTCTGTCGGTTATGTCCCTTCCGTAAATTTGACTTTGAAGTGTTGATTTTATGATGATCAACCAGGTGTATTCGATTTCGAACATAATTTCGTTCTTGGACATAAACCAGGCTTTTTGATTATTCGACTTTATTTCATTAAGTCAAGGGTAAACTTCATTAAATTAAAACATAAAATAGCAGTTTAAAGGCTACATAAACTAAAACTTAACAGAGCTCTCAGTCGAACTTTAAAATCCGAATTTTCTTTCAATTTGATGCATAAGACATGCATGTTCTGTCAAATTACCTTTCATGTTTACGACAATGCTAAAAAGCTCCATATCTATAGATCTTCAATTTCCCAGAACTTCGGAACCAGCTGCAGAATAAATTGAATTACACTCGAACAAAGAAAGCAGCTGTAAAATTCCAGTCTGAGGGATTTTATTGAATTTCAAATCAAAAATGGTATATTTGGGAAAAAAATGAACGCGCTTCCCTCTCCTGACTGAAAAAAACCGAATCACGGCGAAAAAACAGATATTTTTTTATAGGAAAACTAAACAGACCTTTTTACAAGTTTAGAATGTAATAAATCATTGTAAAGAAAAACGACCCATAATGTAATTAGAACATCTATTAGTATAATTGGGAAAACCAGTCAACGTCCATCATGACAGTAATCTGTTAAGTTTGACGATCTTCGTAAAAACAAACAACAAACCAATATATGCTATATTTTTATTAAAACGATGATCGAAATAATATTAGAATAACACTAAAATAAGAAGAAAATTTAGCAGACATATTTTCCCACTAGGCTCTATATATATAGATCAGTCTTCCATTCTCTGATTAAACGCGCCGAAATTTATAGATAGAGGGCAATTATAATTTCACACCATACAGCAATGGTATTTTCATTGTGTTTAAAGGCCGTTATAAATTTCTTTGATTTTAACCAATAAGCCAATTAGGCAAAGAAAAAAAAAACAAAACAAAACTATATGTATGTTAAAGGTTACCAAGGACGTATAACTAACATATAACTAACTAATATACGTCCTTGAGGTTACCCTACCTATCCTATTTTTGTGTGCCTACCATAACCCATTCTATTCGTATTTTATGACAAAAATGTCGCTGATAAAATTATTTACCTAATAAAACAATCGCTGACCATTTTTTCTCCAATCGGGGACTATGTAAAATAAATTTTCAAAATAAAATGATTTTGCCTACCTACATGTATTTATCCAATTTTTTGTCAATGTAACCTTACACTGACATATATTTTGTTTTGGCCTTATGTTTCTATTCTTAAAAATATGGCACCGGTTTATCCTGAAGCCACTCACCTGGATTTACATGTAACTTGTCCAACTTAAGCATGACAAAAAATCGAAGTGCAAGTTGTTTCAGACAACTTTTAAATGAATTTTCCAATAGGGTCCTTTGTTAAACAAAGTTCGGCTGTTGCAGCCATCTTTGTTGGCAGTCCGGGTCATCGGACACGTTTCTGAAAGAGGACCACGCAAGGACTATTGCTGCCAAGTTTAGTTCCAATTGGCCTAGTTATTTCAGACAGGAGGATTAGTAAATGAATATTCCCATATGGTCCTATGTTAAACTAAGTTTTCCTGTGGTGGCCATTTTGGTTGACAGTCCGGGCCATCAGATACAATTCTAAAAGAGGAAAAAATGGTCAATTGGTGTCAGACAAGAAGATTAGTAAATGAATTTTCCCATAAGGCCCTATGTTAAACTAAGTTCGGCTGTGGCGGCCAACTCGGTCGACTGTCCGGGTCATCGGACACAATTCTGAAAGAGGACCATCTAAGGACCATTAATACCGAGTATAGTTCTAATTGGCTCAGTGGTTTCAGACAAGACGATTTTTAAATTAATTTCTCATAGGGTCCTATGTTAAACTAAGTTCGGCTGTGGCGGCCATCTTGGTTAACAGGTCCAAGTCATCGGACACAATTCTGAAAGAGGACCTTCTACGGACTATTACTGCCAAGTGTGGTTCCAATTATTCATGTAGTTTCATAGAAGAAGATTTTTGAAATTCATAAACTCTTTTCATATTTTTAGTAACAGCAGCCATGTCGGTTGGAATTCGGACACAATTTGGAAAGGGAACAACCAAAGGAACATTCCACCAAAGTTTGACCCAAATTGGTCCAGTGGTTTCAAAGGAAAAGTTTACGCCGGACGACGGACGACAGACGACGGACGCCAATTGATGGCAATAGCTCACATGGCCTTTTAGGGCAGGTGGGCTAAAAAGTGGATGTCCCATGCCAAGTCCCTAAAAATGGAACGTAATATTTCCATTGATTGTCGGTTCAGTCCACTATAAAAACAGAGATGCATATTGAACCAGTCCTTCTGTTGGCTTGACTGTAACATGTATAAACACAGAATAACCCAAACATGGCAAATTTCGGTTTAATGAATTATTTTTATTCAAACAAATTAAAGCATTTGTACTAGTTTAAAGTCGAGTGTGGAATTATTCATAAAAATCTTTCATTAAGTTAATAATTTTGTTCTATTAAAAACTTAGGAAAGAGTTTCATATGGCATCCCCAACTGTGTATATGTTTGACGGAATAAGCATATAGATGTACTTAAGGAAGTGAAAATCTTGCCTATTAGTTCAATACAAATACTTTAGAACACTTTTCGTTTAAAGATGAACGGGGCGAATCAATGCAAACTGGGCACGAATAAAATGTCTACTAAACCACGTGAGCACATTATCAATCATATTTGTTCAGTTGTTAAAATTCATTCGCATCACGGAATGAATCATTGTGAATAGTTGGTCCTAACGGAACCATGCGGCAAAGTCAATCAAATAATTTCAGCCGTGATAAATATATTCAATCCAAACGAGTGATTGCACTTATACTCCATACAATGGAAGCATGGGTTGTTTTCTTAAAAAATGTTTGATTTTAATTGTTTTGGAAAAAAATAATTTGATTAAAAAATAAAGTGAAAAAAGTTTGATTTTGGTTATAAATTGAACAAAATGGTTAGATTTTTTTAAATGGAGAAATTGCCAAAAAAAAAGAATAAAAAAGTCTTTAGGCTTAATTTACAAAAACTAAATACACCAAAATGGAACTTGATCCATGTTTTATGGTCACAAATAAAATTTCCAAAATACAAATTGTTCTGTTTGGATATTTGTAAATTGTTTTTTCTTAATATAAAAACGGCATGGAAATATGCTTATTATTAGAATTGTGATTACATTTTCTTTTGCAAAAATGTCTAATTAATACAAGTCCCTGTATAAATATAAAACAACACAAAGATACCATGCTAACTGTTCTCGGAAGCTGTTCACATAACATGATACAGAGTACCCTGTCATATTATGTTCAACTATTTACAACAACAGAAACCCACACACTTTTGAAGCACAAAATCATAATTCAACATTTAAAATTAATAAACCAGTCTTCCTTAATTCACAGGCAGTTGACATATGGACATAGAACTTTTCTGCTTTCAATTTCAATTTTTCAAAGCGATATATGACACTATAATCTATTTACCTGATGTATAGGACCAACCAAACTGTTATGAGTAAAATTAGAGGTTCGCAGGGGCCTGTATTGATCAGCTGAATTTAATTTGACATTCATGTTAAAATTTGGTGTCAATGGACAGAGTAATAAGAGAGCAAAATGTTAGGGTTAGGGTTATCGTTTATGACTAGTTTAAATCATATGTAAAAAAGTTTTTTTTGGAAATTTAACCAATAAAGCCCATGTTAACTAATTCGGGCACCGACAACAATATTTGGTTTCCATTGGTCAAGTAGTTTCAAAAAAGAAAATCTTTAAAATTTTAGCCCACCAGAAAGACTTTGGGACCTTTTTGCCATGTATGATGGTAGAATGGTACCAAAGTAAAATACGATTATACCATTCTATCGAATTGTTCATGAGACTAAGAACTTTAAATACTAGTACATGTAATTTCTTAAGAGAGAAATGTTAAAAACTTCCACCACTGGCTCACTGGCTTGGCAGCAATCTTGAATTTCCAATCGTCACCAAAGTAATACCTCTTTGGTAGTACATTGCAATGGTCATGCATGACAAGTTTCAAATATTGAACTCAATTAAGTAATTTCAAAGAAAGAGATCTGCGAAATTTAACTAATTTGGAAAGAACCTTTTGGGGCCTGTCATTAATGTTTGCTGGTAGAATGGAACAAAAGTAACAAGATTTATTCATAGGTATCATAACCCAAACCACCAATCGTAGTCTTTTCAATTGTTCTTCAGAACAGGAATTTTATATACATTTTCCCATCAGATCCAATATTAATCGATTCAGTTGCTGGCGGCCATATTTGATTTCAGAGTGATGGCATCACACCTTTAAAGTAGATGAGTTGGACCTATACCACAGAAATAGATTGTACTGTCGTAGCACGCCCTGCATATTTTGTCAAACACAAGGAAAAACTACGACGTATATATATAATCCTTCACTGAGATGATTCTGTGAAATTGTATCCATTTTCAATTGAGTTTTGACACTTTAAAGAAATTAAATGCTTATTCGTACTGTTCAATAAGTAAATTGACAAAATATTGGTTTTAACCACAGATTTATATATACAGTTCAAGAGTAAATTGGAACTTGCAGATGATCAATCCGAAATAATCAGTGAAATCCATCCGTTACACCACCCATCATAGCCAGAACCGAATTATATTCCAATTATTTCCTTCCAGCGACAGTGTGACGCTGGAACCTATTACCAGAAAATATAAAATCAAGTACGTCTCTGGGAATCTTTAAAACTACTTTACAATCGCAAAACAATAGTCTATAAACGCCCCCCTTTTACTATGTCGGTAAGCGCCAAGGTCAAATTTTTCATGTAAGACTTAGGATGCAGTGCAGCTCTCAATCAGCACCTCTTTATAAAAAATATTGTAAACCCCCCCCCCCCCCTCCCCTTTGTCAGTGCGGTGCTATCGAGTCTACAGATCATTATCTGGATCATTTTCAAAAAAAGTCCATGTTCCTGTCCACCTATGTTAAAAAAATATTCAGACACAATGGCATTATTTCTTTGTGCTTAAACAAAAGTGTGCAATATTTACAAATCGGCACATCTGGAATGAGAACGATTTTCTCCTTGCAATCCAAAATAAATTGATTTTGAAGCTCAATATTGAGCAATTTGCGAGTGTCCAGACTGAGAGAACCATGTTTGCACATTATTTTTCAATGATTTTTTGTATGTTTTCAAATCTGCAAAATTATTTTTTTGAATAGCATATAATTTAATTTTAACAAGAAAGTAAAGTCTTGAAGATATATATATATCTGCTCATAGAAAATTAAATTATGCTGGCGTCCATGAAATGCATGTCTGTCCTGTTACCGATGCTAAATTTGCAGAGCAATAATTTTTGCCTGCAAATATGAATATCTTCTATGATGAAATCAAAAGTACACATATTTTCCAAATTACAACCAAAACAATAAAACGTTAGAAGATACAGAAGCGAAGTTATAACCAGAAAAGTAAGTCAAACTGATGGCCTACCCTTTTAAAATGTCTATCACGTTACCAAATGATTTATACATTACTACACCCATACGTTCTTAAAATGGTCACCAACTGTTTGGAAACAAAGAACGCTAAATGAAAAAACCAAACATCGATGTAAGGGGAGCTGTTATTTAGAAATATAATCAATAAACATATAATTTTGTCCATCTTGTTACTGTCTATCCTGTAACCTTGAATAAAGTAACAGGATAGACAGATTAAGTATAAGAATAAACAACTATGTATCTGTAGACATTATGAAATATTTGAAAATGAAATGAAACATTTGATAGTCCACATATAATTAAGAAAAAACAAACAACTATGCAAGGGGAGTTGTTGTTTTGCAATAGAATCAATAAACATATAATTTTGTCTATTCTGTTACTGTCTGTCCTGTTACCCCAACTTGGTAACAGGATAGACAAATATGTATATGTAAACCTTCGATGTCCGTTCCTGTTACCATAAAAAATAGCGTTTTACTAAAATTTTATGTAATCAAAGAACTAAGTGATGGATTGATTAAAAAGTCCAACATAAGCCGAATATAAGGAAGTGCTTCAGTTGGTTTTGCGTTGATTGTAGCAATTTTTGCAGCATTTGAAAATCTATTTTTTGACATTTTTTTCAGGACACAAAATTAAGTGATATTTTTATCCCGTTAATGCAAAGAAATTAAATATTCTGTTATTTTTTTCTGAAGCACCACTAACGTACCTTTGAGAAATAATCAATACGTTTTTCACATTTGTCCTGTTGATAGTAAAAAAATTCTCACAAATGTGGTAACAGGATAGACAAAATTTTGCACCATCAGTCGAGAATGTGTCAATAATATTTTTATGTTATGTCATTAAGATTGCATATTTGAGTATTTTGTTCAAGAAGTATCATATATTTTGCAAGTTTAATAAATATGATGATTCAAGAAAATTGTTTTTTCTCAATTTTGCAGTGTTAAAAATGCACATTTTTTTGAAAATGACCAATTTACTTCACTGTCCGCGTTTCGACCTCCAGCGTCAGCAGCATATTGGGTGCAATATAAATAATCGTAGATTTAACAATACAGGGCCTCACCGTTTCAGCGATGAACAAAACATAGAACTTTTCTTGGCAGTTCAGTCATATATTATGAGTAGCAAACGATTTGCTAGACAGTAAACAAATACTCATCATTATTCATCAACATTCCAGTTATCTATCAAAATTTGGCATCATTTCTTTAATTCTTTTTTAATGTATTTTTAATGTATTGATTCATAATACATGATGTTTTGAGTATTAGAAAATTAACTATGAAAATTATTTTTTGTAGGATACGGATTTATATAAGCCCAAAACTTGTTTCCGAATCCTATATTGATTATTCAATGGTATTGTATATTATTTGCGTTTAGTTATTGCATGTATATTATTTAATGAATTAATAAAATATGTTTACACTAAATAATCATTGGTGAGACAGAGGTTAAGGGTGAGATTTTGAAAATTTACAAAGAATGTTAATTAATTTTAGGAATTTATGGGTGAGGCTTAAACATGTTAAAGTTTTAAAAGAAATTTAAGCACCTTGTGGAAAAAATATGTTAGGAGATATCATTATTTATCAACCCTGACTTTGTCAGTTATTTTTGAGGGAGAAAGCTGTGGAAATTGAGATTTTTTGTCATTCTGAGACTTGTGTATGCTACATGTATTGTTTGGATGCTTTTGTATTTTTGTTTTATTACATATTATAAAAAATGTAATAGTATGGTGTAATTGTCAGTAAGACATCATTCAGACATCATGCATCAAAGTTTGATCCCTTCCGATTGACCATGTAGTTTAAAAGAAGTATATATTTTTGCTGATTTTCTGTTATCTTTTAGTAATGGTGGCCAAATACATGAAATTGTTCAATGTCTGGTCCCCTCAAAATAATTTCGAAAGGTGTATTTTATTTTATTTTGTGCAAAAATTGTTAAAAAAACTCAGTAAAAACAAGTTCGATTTTGAAATGAGAGGAAAAATATATTGAAAAAATATTTTGATCCAAATTTTTGTTGAAAAAAAGGTTTGACCCCAGAAAAAAACCCATGCCCTGCACAAAAGATGAATGGTTCGTGCCTAAGAACAGACCCATGCACTAGGGAGATACAAGTTGTTTATTTCTGAAATTTCAATTAGTTGTACGTTTATCACATTGTACAGAATCTATCATTTTAGCAGAAATGAATTGAAATAAAACGGACTATGTCTTTTGATATCTCTACGCCGCAATTGTGACGTCATTTTCTAGAGTTAAACATTGGCCGTTTTTTCACATGTGATTAACCAGATTTTCTTTCGCTCGGATACTACGTCAAATCACTGGTTACATATAGATTCTCCTTCAGGTACGAGTGAATTATGGAATATCTCCACCCGAGATAGTTAAATTTTCGATTTTAAACACGCGAGCTTTTGCGAGCTTTTTAAATCTTCTCCTCTGAAACTACAGGATCAATTTCAGCCAAACTTAGGCTGACAGATCCTTAGGGTATGTAGTATAAATTTTGTGTTTTATTTTCTTGTCGATCGAGAAACATGTCTGCTGTGGCTAAAAATAGAACATAGGTGAAAATGCACTTTTTGACTCATACCTCAAAAACTAAAGTAGTTAGAGCAAATATGACAAGTGGTAAAAATGTTTATGAGGCCATGAAGTTTTCAGACGAATCGGTCAACACATTTTTGGGTTATTGCCCCTGAATTGTTAATTTTAAGGAAATTTTGCAGTTTTAGGTTATTTACTTGAATATTATTATAGATAGAGACAAACTGTAAACAACAAAAATGTTCAGCAAAGTAAGATCTACAAATAGGTGAACATGACCAAAATCGTCAACTGACCCCTTATATGAGTTTTTGCCCCTGAAAGATTTGTTACATGAAAACAGAAAATAATATCAGGTCTGACATATTGTCACAGATGTTTAGAGAATAACTTGATATAAATTAAATGACAGATGTACAAGTAAAATGGAGGGTCAACGGTCAAGGTCATTGTAAAAGTCCCTGGCAACGGATGAAAAAGTCCCTAGCAACCATATATATTTGGGTTTAAGGACCTTATAATTTACCCGTATAAGTAAAAAAGAAAGGTCAAGGTCATTGAAAAAGTCCATAACAACCAATGAAAAAGTCTCTAGCAGTCATATATTTTTGGGTTCAGGACCCCACAATTTACCTATTTAAGTCAATTTCAAAATGTAAGTCAAGAGTCAATGCCATTGAGAAAGTCCCTAGCAACCAGATCTATTTGGGTTCAGGATTCTATATTTTAGCTGTACAGGTCAATATTAAGGAAAAAATTGTGACGGTATACATTAAATACCAAAAATAATCATTGATGCAAGAGCTACATAAAATATAACAGGTGAGCGATTTAGGCTCTCGGGAGGCTCTTGTTTTGGTTATTTTGGCATTTTCGTATTATTTTTTTTTCTTCAACTTTTCGGACTATTGTTTTGGTTTTCAGCAGTTTAGGTCTAAAGCATAAATTGACGAAATGTGCATACAAATTGGTATCAAATTACTCCAGGACAAGGGGGGATGTGTTCGGATGGGACAGTTTTACAGCAATTTTATAAATGCTAGTAAATAATCTATATTGACTATTACACAATGTATTGCTACTGTTATATTTCCCATTTCATGCATTGTGAAATTTATAATTTACAAAATGGGAAATATAACATATATATAATGACTGCCTGTACAACCAAGAAGTATTTCTACTATCGCGGTTCGATACACATCGTTGAATTTTAATCTTTCAACCTTTATTAAAAAGGTGAAATCATTATGGCGAATGTAAAATGAAATATCCAAAGTCAATTAAACTTTTATATTGACACGTGAAGATACCGGAAACCCGACAAGTTCGATCATCAACAAATTGAACTTACATTCCTGCATGTATTTCACGTATTTGGAAAAATGGTTTCATTATATTATTTTGCTATTAATTGCAAATTCGGAGGCAAAAAAACATGTGTCCATCGAGAGCCAAACATCCACTTTAGAAGGGCATGGAGGACATGCGTCAAGGTAAAAATATGTCTTTTTACATTTTTAGCTCACCTTGCCAAAGGCAATGTGAGCTTTTGTCATTACTTGGCGTCCGTCGTCCGTCCGTCTGTAAACTTTTGGTTGCACTCCACAAATTAATAGTACCATTTTCTATGTGAAGTGAGCTAACAAATGTCATGGTCTTGTGCCATCTTCAGAGTAAATAATACCATATACATATATATATATATATTCCGAAAGGCCATTATGTTAGCATTGTTTCAATCATGATAAAATAAATAAAAAATATCCATGGAAACCTAGTTGGCGTAGCAACATTTCAAAAATTTTCATAAAAAAGCTTTAAAAATGTTAAATTTCACTCCACTTCGGCTTAAAATTGAGGTCTGATGCAGCTTTTCAATCCAATTGAGACTTAATTTTTCAGATTCTGTATAAAATTCAATTACATATGTGGGAAAAAAAAAGGTTTGCTTTTCCGTCTCTTTTTTTCGCAATTTAACTTAGCAGTGCAGGTGCCGATTATCACTGTCAAAGTTTTGCACACCACATGTCAATTCACAAGTCCCAGTTTATGACCTCCCATTACTTGTCAGAAGTAAAATCAGTTAATGTTTTCGTATTTTTTAAAACTAAAATCTATCCTCTTTCAGTCAATATTACATTTTTGAGGTTAAGACATTTATTATTTATCTATCATGTAGTCAAACTTTAACCTAACAATTAATAAAATTCTGGGGGTGCATTTCTCTGAAACTAAGATAATTAGTGGAGTGTAACCTTTACATTTTCATCTTCTTCTCTGAAACCTCTGAACCTATTAAACTGAAACTTGGCCTATAGCTTCTATGGAAAGTCCTTTACAAAGTTTGCATAAATCATCCCGGTCCGTGAAACAAAATGGCCGCTATGAGCATTTACATGTTCTGATTGGTTGAAATTTAAAACTTCTTTTCCTCTGAAACCGTAAAGCCAAATGAATTGATTTTTCGTATGGAACATCTATGGAAGGTCCTTTACAAAATGTGCATAAATCATCCCGGTCTGTGAAACAAATTGGCTGCCATCAGCATTTTCATGTTCCGATTGGTCAAAATTTAAAACTTCTTCTCCTCTGAAACCGTAAAGCCAAATGAACTGATATTTGGTATGTAACATCTATGGAAGGTCCTTTAAAAAGTTTGCATAAATCATCTTGGTCCGTGAAATAAAATGGCCGCCATGAGCATTTACATGTTCTGATTGATCGAAATGTAAAACTTCTTCCTGAAACCGTAAAGCCAAATGAACTGATTTTTGGTATGGAGCATCTATGGGAGGTCCTTTACAAACTTTCATAAATCTTTCTAGTCCGTGAAACAAAATGGCCACCAGAAACCTTTATATGTTTGGTCGAAATTTAAAACTTTTCCGTTTGGCCAGTGAACTTATATTTGGTATGAAGCATTTATAGACGATCATTTACAAAGTTTCCAGAAATCAATCTAGTCTGTCAAATCAAATCAAAAATTTGTGACTGCAAGGTGAGCGATACAGGCTCAGCCCACTGAGCCTTAGTTTTATAAAGTCATCGAAAATTTGAAGTTTGCAAGTTGACAAATCTAAAAAAAAGTATTCAAAAAGTATATATGATTTGTTATGGGTTTGGCGATGTAGGCAGCACCAGAAAATGATGAAGAAAACTGGACTTTGATATCATTTAGACAGCTTTTTGTTAAATGTTGCGAATATTTGATTTGTTTGTTTGTTTAGTTGGGGTTTTATGCCGTTTTCAGCACATTTGGTAATTTCGCTGCGGCAAGTTTTTATTGATGGAGGAAGCCGGAGTACCCATAGAGAACCACCGACCTTCGGTAGGAAAATTGGCAATCCTTGTCAATTAAGATCGGAGTCGAGCACACCCCGTCAAAGGTGAGATTCGAACTCACAACCTCAGTAGTCATGACCTCTCGGCCAACGAGGACCCTGAAAATATTGAAAACCATGCAATTTACGGACGCTAATGTTGACCATTATTTATGTTATTATGAGGCAGAGCAGCATTTCATTGTATTTCAACACTACTGCCTAAAATAATCTGAGGAAAAGACTAAAATTACTATTGTTTTATTATTATCATTTCAAACAGAATACAAAGTATTATGGGAATACCCTTAAAAGATATTCCTGTTTCGATGTGTTTGTCCGACCACAGTAAAAATACCCAGACGTACAAACGCACAGTAAGTCTTCAATACGCCAAATACGGGAATTCAACATTGAGTATACACAGAGGACATGGTTTTGGAAATACGGGGGGTAATATAGAGGTGACCAGGAAAATTATCATATCAGAAGGTATTTACGATAAGTTTTCTGAAATGCATGTTCTGACTAAATCCTTGAAACATTATTATTCAAATTCTAAAATTAAAAACCAAAATGTGTTTACCAAGAGTTTTTTCTATATTTTCTTTTGTTTTGCAATTTGAAATCATTTATATTGAGACGGAAAATTCTAACTAATAGCAGATGTGTTATTCTTTTTATAATACTATGCCCCAATTGATCCAGTAGGATACAATGTCGGAAATAAACACAATTTTCAAAGTTTATACATTTAAAATTATACGTATCTCGCACTCCATGTCTTTAGATAATTTTAACATTTTTAATCACATTTACTGTGACGATAGTATTAACAACAGTGCAACCATTTTAAGGATCTGTTGTATACAAGTTATGGTTATTTTTCACATTGTAACATTTTTGGCCTTTAACCCTAATGATGTGTTATATAATTAAAGTCAAGAAATACCAAAGGGATATTCGAAGGAGAGAAAAATCGTAACAACTGACAAACTCCGGAGAACAACGAAGACAAGACCAAAACAATACATTCACTACAATTAAAAACTAAAAACATATGAACAACATGGACCCCACCAAAAAACCGGGGATAGACTCAGGTGCTCCGGAAGAGGAAGCAGTCTCTGCTTCCTGCAAGACACCCACCATGCTGCCCATATCAAATCCGGTATGAGGATAGATAATATCAATGGAACAGGTCCATATAAAATGCACAAAATATTGTACCATATATGGTATCATTCTTTTAACGAACTCAAACGTAGTTTTGTAACCCCATTTGTTTTTTATATTAAAGGTGACATTGCATTGGGAACCAGACGTGATAATCATGGTCATTTGACAATAGTTTACAATCCCCACAGATCCCTATCTGTGTTGGAACCTAGTCATCCGGGTGGCTGCCGGGACAAGGTAATGGCCACAGCTGTTGAAACCGCCAGAAGAAACAAATGTCTGGTTGGCGTCAATGCTGGATTCTTCGAATCAATCTACCGCCCCAAAGCTTGTGTAGGTAAGCATTATGTGTTGCAAACCATAACATGCTTAAGTATGTGATTATTTGATCCAAGGTTAAATTTTCTGCCCTAGTATTTGTTCTCACTGTTAATTAAACGTTCAAGCTAAAAAATGTATTTCTCCTATTCCTGGCATGTTTAATCGGTGGGATAAATATACATTATATCTTTAAATACTTCCCGGTGATTAAATTTCTACGTGGGAATTACCGCCCTTTTTTCTACAGTTACTAGAACGATAAACTAGAGAAGTTCCGAAATGACGTCTATGTAAACAAACTACATAGCAACAACATTTTCTTGAGGTTTATGCCGAAAATCATAGGAGAAACAGATTCTCCTTCAATTTACTCGTGAGTTATGGAATTTCTCCACCCTCAATAGTTAAATTTTAGAATTTAACACGCTCGCTAAAGGCTCGTGTGTTGAAAATTTAACTATCTCGGATGGAGAAATTCCATAACTCACCTGAAGGAGAATCTATATTTATTAAAGAATTACAAAATTAAGCATTACCTGGAAGTAGATATATTTTGAGATAAGAATCCATCTGAAAAAGTCAGATTATTCATCCCTCCCACAAACGTACCTCCAAAACAATTGCAGGTCACTGTCATGCCGTCCTACAAATCAAGTTGTCGGTCGTTCTTCGTATGAAACACGTTAAAACCACCTATTGGTTGATAAAAAAAAAACTCATACAAATTTATCTCATACGATTTATTTATACATTGTATCAATTACATTTTTAAATTTTAAACATGAAATTATTTACCAATCCTTTATGGCTGGACTAGGATCAAATTTGAAATAAAAGGGCAGGAACATGATTTTGGCAAAATAAAAAGACAGGATCACTTAAGGTGTGAAAAAAAATGCAGGACTGTTTCATTCAGGATTTTTTTTTTTTTTTTTTTGGTTTTGAATGAAAAAAAAAAAAAAAATACAGGACCAAAATTTCAACGAAAAATATAGACAGGATCAAATATTTGATCATAGCCCATCTCACAATAAAAATAAAATGGTTGCTCCCTTATCTTAAAAATTTCCAAAATATTATACCCACTGAATCACGCAAAAAGGGTCATTCATTTTTACTGTAATCATACGTCTGTATAATTGGTATGAATATTTGTTCTTTATTTTACCAGAATTCTTGGTTCTTAAAACTTCTATTTTCAGGAAATATTGTAAGTGATGGAAGACATGTTCTTGATTCAAACGGAGCACAGAATGCACATTTTGGAATAACAAAGGACGGCTATTTACATTTTGGGTAAAATTTTATGAAACTATAAAAATAAATGGGTTTGGCAATTTTCGAACTTCTGTTGACAGGGAAATTATTCAAGATGAAAAAGAAATAAAATATCAAACAAGTTATTTTGTCATAATTATCATGATTATATTTATGCGAATTCTTGTAACACTTTTAGAACAGAAATATAAACTGTCTTACAATGTATGCTATGAATTTATTTATTTTCGAGGGTTTTGGTGAATTGCAAAAAAATAAAAAAAATAAAAAAAATACATCGTTATTTTGTGTTTTAAATTTAAGCTATAAAAATAATATGAATTTTTCTTGCTGCGAATGCTTAAAAAATCACGGTTACATTTTACCTACGAAAACCAGAAAGGACAGACAACCTCTGAACATACTTTTTTTCATAAGATATTGTGTCATATTTTCATAACGGTTATTTTCCACCTGTCGGCAGGGGTGCAACCAAGTTTGGGGGGGGGACTTACTGTTTTTGTTCCGTTTCTTTTCCTTTCTTCTGATCTTGTTTGAAGCGGATCTCAAAAACCGTTCAAGCGAACGTAATGAAACTTGGTACAAAAATAGATGGCCGTACCTATTTGTGTATAAAAGTTTCGGAATTTTCAAAATGGCCACTTTTTGTGGACGTTTGTGTTGGCATCCCAAACACGGTATTACTTGCTACCTCACCGTTATTTGAACCGCCAAAAATATTTTAAGATAACAGAATCTGGAGTTATCAGGTGGATCTTAAGGCGATAGCAGAAATCTGAAAATCAACTCCGACTATTTTTTAGGTATTTATCGAAACATGATTTATATTCTACACCATACAAACAGTTAATTGGAGGAGCCTTTTGGATTGTCCGGAATGGGGAAGTCTATATTACACAGAGTATAGAAATAGAGTGCCAAGATAAACTTCAGGCAGGTATTGTCTTCAGTACAATATAGTGTCTTATTTTGACAGGACTTAAATTTCGCAAAGCTTGGACAAGATATGTACACATATGCCAAATAAATTTAAATTATATGGCTCCAAATAAACCTTAGCGGAATGAATGGGCTAATTTCTATCAATTAATCGATAAAACATTTAAAAATCAGCATTCTGCAAATTACTCTGTTATACACTATATCGTTTGACTCCTAAGTGAAAAATAAATGAAAGTTTAGAACAAAACTGCTGTTCCAGAATGACATGAAATGAGATTTCAGTTGACAGGAAACCAATTTTCTTTCATCACTGTTTGGACTGAGCTGGCCAACAAACTAAAAAACAGATTATTCGATTGATAATCTATTTGAGATTCTATTTCTTGTTTAATTTTTTTTCATTTTTCAGTTTACCATGTTTTATTTATGTTGTGAACTTAAACTCATAATTCAATTGACCACTGATAAAACACCTGTCCACAATTCAAACCCAACAAGGATAGCAATGTCGATGGTTCTCTGCAGAGCGCCCTTCCACTCCCGGCTTCCTCCAATAAATAAGATATGGGCGCCACAATATAAACAGTTTAAATGGACAGTTGCATTAAAACTCTAATTAAACACAATTAATATAGCCATTGCCCATGGTAAATGGCAGAACTCAAATTAAACACTATATAGCCAGATTGTGTGTGAAGTAGAGTGAAATATCAAATTAAACACAATATAGCCAGTTTGTGTCGTAAATGGCGTATACATTTGTACAACCCAATTAAACATGCACTATATAGCCAGTGGTCTATACATCCCAATTAGACATCCAATGCATGGCCAGTTTGTATCGTAAGTGGCCTATACATCACAATTAAACATGCACTATATAGCCAGTTTACATCGTAATTGGCCTATACACTTTACGTTCTAATTAAACAGACAGTGTATATAATTTAACACAATAAAGCCAGTTTCCATGGTAAGTGGCGTAAAAACCCTAATAAAACGAAGAATTACAGTCGAACAAAATGTTTATAAAGTAAATAAATATTACATGAACTGTGTTACTATGGTTACTTTTGAACTGACTTTTACTGTGTGTATCGCTTTGTGTTTGTTTATTCCACATTGGCTAGAGGTATATTGGGAGGGTTGAGATCTCACAAAACATGTTTAACCCCGCTGCATTTTTGCGCCTGTCCCAAATCATGAACCTCTAGCCTTTGCTAGTCTTGGTATTTTTTGAATTTTGGTTCATTTGTATGTTTCGGAGTTTAGCGTGCCGTCTATTTCGCTGAACCAGTATATACATTATTGTTGAGGGGCCAGCTGAGGCCCGCCTCCGGGTGCGGGATTTTCTGGCTGCGTTGAAGACCCGTTGGTAGCCTTGAGCTGTTTTCCGCTCTTTGGTCGGGTTGTTGTCTCTTTGACACATTCCCCGTTTCCATTCTCTATTCTATAATAGAGGTAAACCGTTTATCTACTAAGATTAATAGCCTGATTTTGCTTTCAACAGATATCATGCGAATGCATGCCAATACAGTGTCAGCTAGAACAGCCGTTGGTCAAGATAAACAAGGAAAAGTTTTAATTATGCAAATTGATGGTCAGACAGGTTTTAAAGGGTAAGTAATTGACTAAAAAGTTATAGATGCTTACTTTCCTATCGGGGAGGTAGGTTGTCTCCTTGAAATATACCCCATATCGATTCTATTTCATTTACAATTTATATAGAAAAGAAATACAAGAAATGTTTACTGTAGTTATTTTGAAACTGCGTCTTGATTAGACCAAAATAAATCAATTGGACAGAGCAAAAATCAACAAATCCTGAAATAGAGACGAAATTCGAAACTTGAACATAACCACGAAGAAAATAACATTTGCACACGCAGGCCCAATTATCTCTCTCATTCATGAGAAGTTGTTATGGTTGAATTTTTATAATATGATGAACAGTTTCAGAATTTGGGGAATGTAATTTTAAAATTGTAATAGGCCTCATTTGATGTGTGTGCATTGCCCAATTTAGATACACACAAATATGGTTGAAAATCTGTTCCGAAGAAATATTACCGCCTCGGTGGTCTTGTGTAACGTGCTCGCCTCGAACGCGGAATGTCGCGGGTTCGATCCACGGCCGGGTCAAACCAAAGACATTAAATTTGTTATTGCTCCTTCTCCGCCAGGCACGTGGCATCTAGGAGTAAGAGCAAAGATCTACTAGTCGGCTCGGAGTCAGTATAATTTTTCCGAGTGATGTGACATGTCTTCCAACGGACAGTTACCTCGTGAGCTACCACAATACAAATCCGACTCAGCGTGTCGGTCTAGTACAAAGCAGGGATCATATTCATTATCATACATGTTCTGGTCCTGATATGCATCTGGCTGCCACTGCATGGAGTTAAACAACAATTCTTCCATCCATCCGTAGAAATATTGGCTATGAAATAGATTGAAATTTAGTTCCAAGGAACTAATGTTACATCGAATCACATTCCTGATTTAAAAAAAAATTAAAACAGAACAACGTGAATATTCAACATTACCACTTGTTATGCATGGGAGAAATAAACAGGCGTGACATGGAAAACATGAAAATTAGTATGATACTTTCATGATCTATTAAATATCACATCAGAAATCAAATAAAATACTTAGTATTCTGTATTCGTTAATAGAATGACATTATATGAGTTCGCCGACGTATTGGTAGACTATGGTTTTGTAGAAGCCATAAATCTTGATGGAGGAGGTTCTGCTACATACGTTGTGAATGGGACATTGGTAAATTATCCATCAGATACATGGTAAGCTGGCTGTTTGATTGGTATTTCTTTCTTACAAGGTACAATTGTAATGGGACATTGGTAAATTATCCATCAGATACATGGTAAGCTGGCTGCTTGATTGGTATTTCTTTATTACAAGGTACAATTGTAATGGGACATTGGTAAGTTATCTATCAGATACATGGTAAGCTGGCTGTTTGGTTGGTATTTCTTTATTACAAGGTACAATTGTAATGGGACATTGGTAAGTTATCTATCAGATACATGGTAAGCTGGCTGCTTGATTGGTATTTCTTTATTACAAGGTACAATTGTAATGGGACATTGGTAAGTTATCTATCAGATACATGGTAAGCTGGCTGTTTGGTTGGTATTTCTTTATTACAAGGTACAATTGTAATGGGACATTGGTAAGTTATCTATCAGATACATGGTAAGCTGGCTGCTTGATTGGTATTTCTTTATTACAAGGTACAATTGTAACGGGACATTGGTAAATTATCCATCAGTTACATGGTAAGCTGGCTGTTTGGTTGGTATTTCTTTCTTACCTGGTACAACTGTAATGGGACATTGGTAAGTTATCCATCAGATACATGGTAAGCTGGCTGCTTGATTGGTATTTGTTTATTACAAGATAGAATTATAATAAGACATTGGTAAATTATCCATCAGATACATGGTAAGCTGGCTGTTTGATTCGTATTTCTTTATTACAAGGTACAATTGTAATGAGACATTGGTAAATTACCCTGGCAGCAGACACACACAAGAAGCTACTTGCTTGGTATCTCTCAGTTAAATTTTACAAGGAAACGAGACACTGGTGAATCACCCTGGCATCAGACAAATGGTATATGTAGGTTTCTTGGCTGGTATTTCACAATTTAAATACCTGATAATAGGACACTGGTAAAAATAAATCACATTTAAAGCTATTTTTAGCGTTATTTCTAAAATTCGGTACCGACATGACTAGACTTTTTGTAAATTACCTGTCACACATATAGCTCCTTGAATTAACTGTATAGTCTAGCTGTTTAAATTTATTTTGTTGTGTCGGGAATATGTATGTATCTAGTACTCATATATAAAAAATGGTTAGCACCATATTATTATTTCGAATTTTCGGACTTTTGTTTTAATTGTTTTTATTTTTGGTGGTTGTGCTTATTAATTCATCATTATATCTCTAACACTGCTGATGAGTTGTCAGTCAACGAAATGGCCACACAGTGCATCAAATTTATTTTTTGATAGGTGTTTTAATACAGAGAAGGAACGTCAAATAATATATGCACTCGTTTGTACAGAATAATGTACTAATGTTCTCATGGCTGCTGAGCGGTTACTGTCGAACAGTCTTGTTTATGTTGTTTGTATTAAGGATGCTCGCTGGTCATGTTTTGGTATTTTTGTCAGATTTTTGGAATCCTCGGTTTTATCCATTTCTTAAACATGAATTTTTTTGCCCATGAACCCCCACTTTTTCTTTTATAATTCAATCATATATACCTTAAAATGGTATTTGACAAAATTTTATGAAATCCTTTTTATTTTTTCATACATCTTTGACAGACTGAAGTTGCCAATGCAAAGACAATGAAAAATCCAGAGAAAACCTATTTCCTGCAAATTTTCAAGGCTTTATAGCTCTAAAATGAGCACATGAACCTATATTTTTTTTCTTCCCTATTTGTTTACTATTCATATGTTCTCTCAAACTAAAACACCTATCTCAAATTCTATTTATTTCCTATTAGACCAGCGATCATCCTTAATTTCAAGTGGTTAGTTGTTAACTTGTTTTACAGTAAAGACAACGCCAGGTTTAACTGTCCTAGAAATGTATCAACTATTCTCTGTGTACACAATACTGACAGCAACGAAGACAAGACAACGGGTGTATTGAAAGAACAGACTTAAACCTGATTATATTGGCATAAGCCATCCAAAGTTTCCCAAAAGTTATCTGGACCATAAATGACCACGTGCATCTTATCGACTAATAAAAAATATCTAACACAAAACGTTTTAAGGATTTTTCTATGGAAACAATGTTAGTTTTGCGAGGAACGGTTGTCGGGTAATCCAATCAATGACCAAGGAAAAATTTGTTTGCTGTCAGTTTAACGGCTCATCTAAGGCTCTTCCTTTTGATGCAAAGTAACCCTCAGGCTGAGTTTGGATACTTGTTTGTTTTAATTGTTTTGGTTTTTGATGGTTGTGCTTATTAATTCATCATTATATCTTTAACAGGATTTACGACATTTTGATCTCGAGCACTGCTGATGCGTTGGTCAGTCAACAAAATGGACATACAGTGCATCAAATTTAATTCGGTACTTTGTGATATATTTTATTACTATCACTGGGTCTATGTCACTGCTGGTGGAGTGTAAGTCCCCGAGGGTATTATCAGCACAGTAGCGAGAATTTTTGTTCTGCCATGACTCATTTCTTGAATGCCTATAAATTTTCCGTTCAAAATTTGACAAAAATTACCATAAATTTCTAAGGCCCTTCCTTTTGATGCAGAGATAACCCTTAGCTGAGTTTGAATTCCTGTTTATTTTAATTGTTTTGGTTTTAGATGGTTGTACTTTATCATTATATCTTTAACCGGTTTTCCGTCCAAGAAATGGCCATACAGTGCAACAAATGTAATATATTTTATTCTTATTTGTTCATTTTAAGGAGCTTTTCTTATGTTGGTCAATATTTTTAAGGTCAATAAATGACTAAGGAAGTAGACAAAATAAATTTGTTTTGTGCCTTTTGGAGTTTTTTTTTTAATGTAATTTCAATAATTGTTGCAGAATTAAAGTGATGAATCTACTTATAATTGTATTCGCCACTTTCAAAATTAATTCGTCACGCTTAATCTTTGTCCGACTGTCTTACATGACTTACATGAGAATTAACTCATCATTTCGATTTAAATTTGGCTTTCCAGTATTCACTTAAGCGCAAAACATCTTTCTGACGAAAGGCAAAGAACAGACCGATTAAGAGTAGGAGAAAGTCAATTTCAAAGCCGCAGTCAAAAATCTTAATGTCCAATAAATGGAATTACAGATTATTTTATCAAAATAGGAAGTTTTATAAGAATGCAAATCATAAACCTAAGGAAAAATTCATTAGTATGATAAACCTCTCCAGCTATTGGTTCCGAAACAATATATCTTATGTTGTCCTCAGCATTGTGTTAAGCACATAACAAAGTCGCATTTGGTTTCTCCATACACATGTATTGCCAAGGAATTGCCTCATCACTTATTCTACATGGCATTTGAAACCAGCACTACAAAGACATGTAGAAGTAAACTACATCTTGTGAACTGAGTTTTACTGTGTGTATAGCTGTGTGTTTGTTTATTCCACATTGGCTAGAGGTATACATGTTTAACCCCGCCGCATATTTGCGCCTGTCCCAAGTCAGGAACCTGTAGCCTTTGTTAGTCTTGTGTGTGTTTTTAAATTATGATTCATTTTTATGTATTGGAGTTTAGTGTGCCGTCCATTTTGCTGAACTAGTATACATTATTGTTTAGGGGCCAGCTGAAGCCCGCCTCCGGGTGCGGGATTTTCTCGCTGTATTGAAGACCCATTGGTAGCCTTCAGCTGTTTTTTGCTCTTTGGTCGGGTTTTTGTCTCTTTGACACATTCCTCGTTTCCATCCTCTATTCTAAATGGTAAATAAGGCCTAAAATAAAATTAGTAGCGTTGTTATATTACCCATCAGACACATGGTACATATATATATATATTTCTTTGTCTTTCTCAATTTAATTGGCCCAACCGAAACAATTTTATTGACCTTGCGAGTGACATTTTAATTTCCTATTTCAGTGGAGTCATATAAATTACTTTTGTTCATGAATTTAATTATCGGATGATTTCCGAAATAAAAAAAGAATGACTGACTACCTCCCATACTTTCCTAAGTATGGACCGGGCTATAGCAGACACAGAATATTTAAACCTCCTCCTAAGTATGGGTCGGGCTATATAAGACACAGAATATTTAAACCTGGCCTAAAAAGAAATAAGTGAAAACCTATTTTCTGAAATAAATTTAAAAGTAACTTGCAAAATATGTAGTGAGTGATTTCGGTCACTACTTCGCACAACGAATGATGTTTATATCTATCTATCCCAGTCTGCAAGATGACGTCGAGCCGACGTCGGGAAAAAGTCGGTATGGTTGGGATGTAGTCGGCGTCGGCAATACGACGTTGAACCGACGTTGGTTTGGAGTCGGCAAAACAATAGTTGGGCTGTAGCTCTTTTGCCGACGTCGGGTTATGTTTGGCAAAACGACCAGCGGCTTCAAGACTATCAACCAACGTCGGGTCGGATATGGCAAAACAACGGTTTTTTTTGCCAACGTTGGATTCGCCCGGTAAGACAACATTCGGAAAATCATTGATTACAGACAAAAAAAAAAAACTATATGACCACTTGTTAATTTTTGTTGTTTTTTATTTTTTCCCTATAAATTAATATTGATTGTTGCAATTTCTCACTGATATTTGTTTGTTTTCGTTTATTTTTCACTTATATATTTATTATATTTATTGGTTTACTTCTCGTTTCTATTTTTATTTTATTTATTTATTTAGTTTTTCTTTTTGTTTTTTTTTTATCATGATTTCATTTGCTCTAATTCACACAGCATGCACAAGTCTTAATAAAATCACACGGCATTTGAACCAGATGGGTTACATTTATCATATGAAATCGGATACTTCCTCTCGTTTTGCCGCGCGCTCAGCTTGGCGTTTAGAAGGAAACAAGATAAGTCATGTAAGTTTTTACTTTTTATAATTATATTCGAATCTTTCATTTTTTTCAATTTTAGGTTTAACTTACTAAGACTGCCCACAAGTTTTAATAATGATTAGACACGTTAAACACTCGACGGCTTCAAATTATAGAAATTAAACAATTTAAAATCTTATTATACATAAATACCGATCTTTTCATGTGGTTGTCATGGTAACAGTGTGGAATTTTGTAGAGTGAGAAAATGTGCAAACTGAGATTGATATCGTCCGCATCCTTTGGATAAATTATTAAAATAAGTCTGATGGTAGTTTTTTAAGACTATTAAATGGTATATACATGAACTACTGTTAATTCAGAATTTTTTATGTTTGCACAGTTTAACAAACGGAAACCTGTTTCTTTGTTGTGGATAACATTTCAAAATGTGTATAAATTGTGTATTTATAAATCTTCTAAAACAACAAAATATTGTCATTTTATCAATGAAATGAAATGTGATGCCTACATCTGTGTAGTGTAAGCTACAAGGTATTTGACTTTTTAATTGCTCAAATACATCTGGAAACCTCATTATCACTGTTATACATTCAATGATTTGTCATTCCTCCTGGTGGAAGTTCTTGGGGTTTAAGCACTTCATGATAATTAGTAAATTAAATATTTAAAAATAAGTGTATACTCATCGTCAGAATTATACAATCGTAATATTTATTTTAATTGTGTGTCACATTAGTATACATTTGAGATACATCGCTGAGAAAACATTTTGTACTCTATGCACATATAGTTTTTGCTTAGTATAACCTATTTCTCAGATAAAGGATCATTATTAAATGTGAACATTAGGTTCCCTAGCAAATGTAAGGAGTTTGTGGTATAAAGGGTCAAAGGCTGTAGATTTGGGTGTTTTTCATAATGGTTATTTTTTTACTATATTTATTCAGTTTGTTTCGTTTCGTAGTACCAGTATAATATCAACGGATTCGACCCCGCAACTTCTTTCAGTTTTTGTTACATTTTGACATTAAAAATTAAAAATTATGGAGTTATAATCTTGCCAAAAATCATAATCAAATATTGGTACATGTATTTCACCCTCCTTCACTTTCCAACGGAGATTTCAATTACTTATCTTGTAAACATAAAATAGACGGCAATGTATTTGATTTGATTTATGATAAGAAATATATGCATCTTATAAATGTTACTTACATCTTATAATTGGATCAATAAATTATACATTATCTATTTACACACACACACACGCGTCTGATAAAACCGCTGTGCGTATGGCTTAGAGACAGAAACAAAATATGGCCAGTACAATCAGGGGCGGATCCAGGATTTTCGATTAGGGGGGGCGTGAGGGAAGAAAGATCGCCGAGCGTAGCGAGGCGCGAAAATTTTTGGGTATTTTTGTAAAAAATTCAAAGTTTTATACAAAAAAATCATATTTTTTTCGATTTTAGGGGGGGCGCACGCCCCTCACGCCCCCCTCTAAATCCGCCCCTGACAATGAAAATATGGATTGCAATTACATTAATTATTTCTATTGTTTTTTACTGCGCCTTTATATATATATTGTAAATTCGACGCATATATATATCAGTGGCCGCTCATGTCAATGACGCGCTATTTTATCGCGTTATTTCTCCAATTTAATGCGTTATTTTGTCAAACTAACGAGCCATTTAGTCACACCAACGTATACATATTCCCCGGCTATGAGACCGCTTTTTGATTGAGATTTTTAATAACAAACTTAAAATCATGAACACAGAACTATTTTAGACGGGGCCCTGATTGGAAAAATGCTTACCCCATTTCTTTTGTATTTTTGATAGACAAAGCAAGTAAATTAATACATTTTACGTGCCTTTTGTTTCAGAATATATTTAAAATGTCATATTGGACAGTTAGGAGATCAGCGAAAAAATATTTGGCTACTCACATCAATGAAATAGAAAGTCAGACATCACAGGTTGGCCCTGATAATACCATAACAAATTCTCCTACACAAACAGATTTCCAGGAAAATAGTCTCAATGTTTTAGAAGTTGAAAATATTTGCCAAAATGTTACGCCCTTGACTGATTCTGAAAGTAATTGTGATGACCAGGATTCATATATTTCATTAAGTGATTCTGTGTCGGATTTGAGTGACTTTAGTACTGAACCAGAACCAACACCAACAAGTAAACCATTAGGTTTGCAATTAGCGACATGGGCATCCGAGTTCGGAATTACAACAGATGCACTGTCGGCACTACTTCGAATTTTGCAGAATTTTGTTACTGATTTACCAAAAGACACGAGAACCCTTTTAAAAACCAATACATCGTACAAAATTCAAGATAAGTGTGGGGGTCAATACTATCATTTTGGAATAAAGAAGTGTATTTTGCACATCTTGTCGAATATTGACAATTTATATTTCCATGGAAATTGCATTCAAATTCAAATCAATGTCGATGGTTTGCCTCTTTTCAAGAGTTCTAATCACCAATTCTGGCCTATCCTTGGTCGAATATGTAATAGTGTGACAGTAATACAGCCGTTCGTGATAGGAATATATTCTGGCACATCAAAACCAAAAGATTTAGGCGAATACTTTGACGATTTTGTTAAAGAATTTAAGGACATACAAACAGAAGGAATCCAATATGACGACAACCATCTAAATATTGAAATTAATTCTATAATCTGTGATGCTCCAGCCAAAGCATTTGTCAAAAATATCAAGCAGTATTCTGGGTATCACGGTTGCGATAAATGTACCCAAGAAGGCGAATGGAGAGGGAAAATGACTTATCCTGAAAAACATTCCCCGTTGAGAACTGATAATTCATTTTTAATGATGACAGACGAGGACCATCACAAAGGTCCATCTCCTTTAACTGATATCGGTCTAAAAATGGTTTCACAGTTTCCGAATGATTACATGCATATGTGTTGTCTTGGAGTTATGAAGCGCATGCTTTTAAACTGGATAAAAGGACCATTAAACCAAAGACTTGGGGGTGCCATTGTTGAAGAAATATCGTCCAAACATTTTGCACTGCGTAACTTCATTCCGTCAGAATTTGCTAGAAAGCCAAGAAAACTTAACGAAATAGATCGGTGGAAAGCAACCGAGTTTCGCCAATTTTTACTGTACACTGGTCCTGTAGTTCTCCGTCATTCTCTTCACGACAATATTTACAAAAACTTTTTGCTGTTTTCGGTTACTATGCATATTTTGCTGAACAATCGTCTTGTTGAAATGTACAGTGGCTATGCTCGTGAACTAATGCTGTCTTTCGTTGATCATTTCGGACAGATTTATGGTGTTAACAGCCTTGTTTATAATGTGCACGGGTTGATTCATTTGGCTGATGACGCTGAACTTTATGGGTCACTTGATAACATTTCCGCATTCCCGTTTGAAAACTTCTTGAAAGACTTAAAAAGATTAGTAAAAAAGCCGTCATTTATGTTATCTCAGGTTATTAGGCGTCTATCCGAAAAGAAAACAGTTAAATCGTCAAAAAACGAAATGAGTTTTAAGAAGGAACACACAAATGGTCCTGTGCCCCATGAGTTCGGCAAATGCAAGCAATATTATAAAGTACGTTTCAACAATCAGAGCATATGTGTAAACAGTAAAGATAGTTGCGTTAGAATTCGTGACAACATTGCAAAAGTATGCAACATTCTTGTTGATTCTGACAATGACATATATCTTATGTTCAAAATATTTAAGAATGTTCATTGTTTCTTCGAAATACCACTCAGTTCAGACCTTTTAGGCATACATTTGGTATCAGATCTAGACGACCGAATGTTAATGGATACAATCTCAGCTGTTCAGGCTAAATGCATTTTAATGCCACTGCCGAATCAAGAACAAACATCGGTAGTATTTCCTCTAACTGACCAAATATGGTAATTTTTGTTGTTAATTTTAAAAGGGCTACATACAAAGTTGTTGAATTTTTGGACGATGGAAATGAAATAGAAGTAGTTCCCAGTTGCTGGGTAAAAGACAGAAATAAATGCTTTTGGCCTACGAAATGGAAACAACAGTCTAAAATCGCAATGGCAATCAAACAGCAAGCACCGCCTGACAAAAATTTTGAGGAATTCGAAGTTAAAGTGTTGTACGAAACTGGTAAGTAGAATTTGTTTAAAAACCACAGTTATTTTCACAATGTACACTGTATACTAAAAACAGGTTTATTCATGGTCAACCTAAGTCAAAAGGTTTTAAAAATATGTGAGTATTTAAAGGCATACATGTGTATATCAGAATCGCTATAGATAAAACATGTCGATCCTTTGTTTTTGTGTGTTTATTCATGGAAAAGGTAATATGAATTCATAACAGAAATGTGACAAAAAGATCTCATTTTTTGTATTTAACATACGTATGTATTTTTTTAAGATCTTGGTAATTGAGTATGAATGTTCACAATTTGTTGAGATCTTGGGGCTTGTATATACAGAACGAGTGACCAATAACTTGTTCAGATCTTGGTGCTTGAATATACAGGATGAGTGACCAATAATTGTTGAGATCTTGATGCTTGTATATACAGGATGAGTGACCAATAATTTGTTGAGATCTTGGTGCTTGTATATACAGGATGAGTGACCAATAACTTGTTGAGATCTTGGTGCCTGTATATACAGGATGAGTGACCAATAATTTGTTGAGATCTTGGTGCTTGTATATACAGGATGAGTGACCAATAATTTGTTGAGATCTTGGTGCTTGTATATACAGGATGAGTGACCAATAACTTGTTGAGATCTTGGTGCTTGTATATACAGGATGAATTTTGTTGAGATCTTATTACGATTTATAGGATTTCTTATGGGCTTCACATACACGATTTTTCTTACTAATCTTTACGAATAATCAGTTCGTAGTAATTAGCAAGTATTCGCATTCACATCGCAAGCATTCATACAGTATTTAACTCACAAGGATTCGAAAACAACTCGTAGACATTCTAATTGATTCGTGAAAGAAATGACATTTTTTTTAACATGTCAAAAAATTTATAGGAATACTTACAAATCTTGTTTTGATCATATTATTCGCAAAGTAATCGCAAAATTGCATATTTTGCGTGTGTTTACATTTGACAATGACATGAGGTGCATTTGCTTATTGTGATAGTTACTTTTACTGATAGTCTTGTCGCATAAATTTGTTGTAGACTCATTTATCAGGGCAAGGGAAAAGTTAAGGGAGGCAGAGAATACTTCTGCATCAGACCTCCAAACAGACAGGGATGTGGAAAACAGTCCACAGAAACGGAAGAAGAGGTAAACAATACGGTTTTATTAAATTTTATGCAAGTTTCTTACTTTATAACTCCAATGCGTAGGACATATAATTTTAATTTTATACATCCCTGATTATTTCTAACCATTCGTAAGCCCAACCCATCCCTAGGTGACTTAATGTCTAAAATTAACACCCGCTGAGCCGACTCGTTTTTGAGTCCAACATTTCCAAAATGGCGACCGTTGCCATGGAAACATAAAAAAGACGGGGGAATTTTTGACAATAGGGGACAATAGTAAAGGCCTGCGAAGTGGGAATTCGTTTGGAAGACTTTTTCTAGCAGCATCATGATACAGTTTTCATTTTATATAATTAAAACAAATGTAAGGATATGGAGTAAATGTACATGACACAAAATCTCAGTGAATACATTGAATAAATAGCAATGGAACAACGCTTTTATTTTTGTTCTTCATCTTGAAGGCCTTCAACAATGAGCAAAAACTCATATCTCATGACAAGTTCAAAACAGCCCCTAGCACCGGTTTAAGAAGAAATCCATTGCCAGATGTTGATCAACACTATATCTGTCCTCGGTCTTTTCTTTTAACGGATGCGGGGTTGTCAACAAACATTAAAAACTGGAAAAGTGTTCTGACAAGCACTGTCATCCGTTGCCCGACGAAAGGGCCAATGCCAATACCAACATAAAAAAAGACCACAGGGCACTCATCGAGTGAATTGTAAGAAAACTGAAAGATAAAACAAATAAAAATCAAATGACGTGGGCATTATGTCAACTGATGGACATGATAATAATTTGGTTTGTAGGTTGGATTTAGTTCTTTTAATGCTACATTTGTGTAAATTTCAGACAAAACCAGAGATATGTTAATTCATCCGAAGATGAAAATGAAGACAAAAGAAAAAACAAAAGACCAGTTAAAAGAATACAATCGTCTGAGTCGGAGTCGTCTCCGGAAAAACAGAGAACACCAACAAAAAGGTCACGTTTCATCCCGGAAAAACAGAGAACACCTACAAAAAAAGCACGTCACATCCCGCCACCAATGCCAGATCTTCCACGAACTCCGTGCCAACCATCAACCTCACGCCAAACATCTAGCATCTCTAGGCCGACTTTGTTTGGGGGTGGGTCGTCAGCAGCGTCACCCATCAGTTCTGTATCAGGTAATTAAAGAATATTATTACGTAAACAGAAGTTTTTTACTTCTTATTGGTTAAAAAAAACTTAAAAAGTAATGAGCAGCAATGATAAAAAAAAACAAAATGTATTATAAATACTGCGCTATAAATAAATAAACGCCTTCATATCAACATATATTCTGCTATATATACATCATGTGTCATGTTACAACCCTAGAGTAAACCTACGAGGAGGCATCACCCGTTTATCGAAAGCTATATTTTTTATAGCCTAGGTGGCCGAGTGGTCTAGGGCGCTGGACATGGTGCAGGTGATGTTGTCGTAGATGTCACAACAGCAGAGGTTCGAGTCCCGCAGAGGGAACGACTGAAAATAATTTGCAGTTCTAACAATGTTTAGCTGATTTTCAGACGTATATATATATAAACTCGGCCCGGGGAATGTAATGGTTTCAGGTTGATAAATCACGGTAGCAACTTATACCAAACTCATAATTGTAAACCTATCAGAATGACTCGCTAGCAACATTTCTACTCTAAAATTAGTCCTGAAAATCATGACTGTGTAGTTATTTTTAGTTGGGTGTTTCTCGTTATTCCACACAAACCAGGTCATTAGGGCTATTAATGTGATTTCCGACTTCGTATATTGGATATGATAAAATTGTTTGAACAGTACTTTTATTTAAACTGTTCCATCAACTACACTCTAAAAATGGTGTTTAGATCTTAAACACAATCCTAAACACATATTTTGTGTTGAATTTTTAACACGTTTAGCCCCTAAACATGTTTAAGCAGCAAGAATGTGTTTAGGTTTTAAACACGTTTAGCATTTTAACATGTTTAGGATTAGAAATATGCTATTATGTTATTATGTTTTTATTTTTAATAAATATCTCGGAAATACACTCTTTCTTGTACTATGCAACTGTTCGTAAACATAACAGCGAAGTTTGGGAGTTTTTAATGAAACATTTATTAGAAATATTGTAAACACTGTCAGCTTTACTTAGTACTCCAACAGCAATCTGAAAATAGAAATAAAGTACATTATATTAAAATAAAACACATTTATAAGCATCAATGTTCATTTTTAATATTTTAAACTGATGAGTTTGAGAAAAACAATGTTGAAAACTAGCTAGTACATCGATCAATTACAACACAACAACAGAGTGTTTTGCACGACAGTTTTAACACCATTGCATTAAACAACAATAATTATAGTTTATATTAATAAAATAACTCCAAAACGTCATAAGCTTACCTTTGAAACAAAAATACATGACTGTTGTCTGGTCGTATCTCTGAACATGTGGGTAAATATCTCCATCGTGTTCTCGCACCATTTCTTCTTTCAAATATTAAACAAAGAAAGATCGCAGCGCCCTCTGCAGGGACCATGTGCCTGTTTACATAATTAGGTCTAAACATGTTTAGATGTTTAGAACACAGAATCAATAATATGTTTAGGCGTTTAGGATTGTGTTTAAGTGACGAAAAATGATAGTAATATAGTTAAAGACTGATATTTTTAATGAACTAAACATGTTCAAATCCTAAACATGTTTAGTCTAAATACGTTAAACTTCAAATGTGCTTAGGCTCTGAACACAATCCTCAACGTGTTTAGAGCTAAACATGTTCTACAGGTGTTCAAATCCTAAACACCATTTTTACAGTGTAAATTTTAGAAACATAATATGATAAAACATTTTCATTTTTCAGCAACAGAGAAAAAAATTTTGGAAATGTTGTGCGAGGTAAAGGCAAATATGAAGCACATGGCAAAAGACATCAGTATAATAAAGAAAAAAATTGACACCTCAGCAAACGTAGTGTCTGATGATTTACCAGGAGATATGTTGTTACCTATCAAAGACCAGCAACAAATTGAGGACATGGAAAACAAATTAGAAGATGACAGTTGCAGAGAGCACTTGGTAAGTTACAACAATCTATAAAACTCGATTTCATTCCAATTTTTCTTTGTGTAAAATCTATACTCTTTGCAAAATACACTCCTGAGCTTAGTAACGATATAAACTTTTTTTTTCTTCAGATCAGCTACCTGGGTAGAATTGGAGGTGACAATGTTGGAGACTGTGTAAGAAGGGTTTTAAATGCAGTCATGGTTACGGATGTTGCAGTTACCCTGAATTGGAAGGGGAAAGGAGACAAAAAGTCGTTTGAATCCTTGAGATTGTGTGGTGTTATCAAATGTAAGACATTGATATATTTATAATTTTTCATACCTGTATTAATATGTGTGTAAGTGAGCAACTTGACGGCGCACCTTCCAAAAAAAGAGGCATTAATCAATTAGTGAATAAATAAATACCGAAGGTGCCGTAAATTTAGCATCAGTATATGGCCATTTCAACATTGTATGTCTCATCAGTACAGATAAATTCAAAACATTTGGAAGAGCAAAAGATGTATAAAGGCGGATAGTGACCGATGCAACCGAATGAATAAAGTAATTAAGTGTGTTTTGTTCAATTTGATCTTTAACATTATTTTAGACTAAGAACTGAAACATTGTGTTGTTGTCCCATGCGCCTTTTCAAATATTTTGATTTGATTTGTATGTTCTAGCCCTGCCCTGGATAAAGCTAAAGTACTGCTCACTATACGTTAAACACTAAATAATCAATCATTTATTAATTTCAAAAGCCATTTTTTTTATATTGCAGCTGCTGTTAGAAAAAATCAAATGACCAAAAACGAGACTGATGATAAAATTGAAACGGTCATCAAGAAGTGGTTGAAATACGCGAGTGACAGGAATGGTGGTCGGAAAATTAGAGAGGAGAAGAAAAAAGAAAGAGAAAGGAACCAAGTGGAAGAAGTTGAGCAAACATGATAAAACATAAATAACTTTGATACGTGTATAATCTTTGCTCTAACATTAAAATTATCATTTGTTACTTATGTATTGTTCAAACTCACTTAATCTGAAGCATACCAGCACAAGTCCGTTAAATCCCACGTTACAAATGAACAAACAAAGTTATAAAAGGAAACTAAACAGTCATTCAACAAAAATGGAATATAAAGGTGCCAGGAAAGGGAAAGCATATGACATCAATCACCCAAGTCAAGTATACTCTCAATGTTTATGGGTTTAAATGTCCGACATCTTCGAAAAAAAACGGCATGTTTACGGAGCTACAATATCATCACAGATAAAAGATGACAAATAGGCAAATAATGTTTTAAACCAACGCCAACTTTAGCAATTTTTCAGCCAAATTGTGTAAATATTACAAAACATGGAGTAAATTTATATTGGACCAATAGTCGGCATGTCGACGGAATATTAGAATTGAGACATTGACCCAACTTCAGGCCAATACAGGTAGCATTTTATCATTGAATAAAGGTCGGCATATTGTTGGTTAATTGGAGGTTATTAGTCGAACCAACGTCATGCCGACGAAAGTAGAATGATCTGGGCATTGGACAATGGTCGGCATATTGTCGGCTAGCTGGGATTTAACGTTGGGCTGACGTAGGCCCAACGTAAAGCCAACTTCTTACCGATGCAAGAGAACAATCTGAACACTGGATGATGGTCGGGATATCGTCGCACTATTGAAATTTCAACGTCGGCCCAACGTCGAACCAACCAGCCGCGCCAACGTCTCCCCGATGAGCAAGATGACGTCGGGCCGACGTCGGTTGCCAACGTCAGGCCAACGTCAGAGGCGACCAAAACCCGACGTTGGGCCAACGTCACATTGCAGACTGGGATACTATTAAATTTGCGGACTGAATTTTTCTAGCCGTTTTACCTCCGAGCCGATGATCGTCAGAAATTCTATATAATAATAAATAGTTAGTGCATGTAATATACTTTCTAATTTTATATAGTAATTGTTTTAATTAACGTAGCTGAATTGAAAAAAAACAAAATATCCGTGATCCGACTTCTTTGGTTGGTTCCCGGTACGTTACGGTTACGATTATTATTTCAAAGCTTCTTCTTCTTCGTTTCTGTATTTTCCTCCAGTTTTTTAGGAGCACATCACTTTGGGGTTGAAGTGGGGCTTATTTACACGGGATAAGTATTTAAAATTCTAATTTTTATAAGAGTCCCTTATCCACTAAGCATGCGCAAAAGATATGCAAGTAAAGACTTGTACAATTGAAAACGAACATTCATATGTGTGTGGAGTTAATGGGGTGTGCTTGGGTTAATTGATTTAAATTAAATTTAATTTAATCTTGATTTTAATTTCATTTAGCTCAAATTAAATATATTTAGCAATCAATAAACGTCTGGTACTAAGTCGAGATTATATACACTAAGAAATTATATACAACAGACACTTATAAATTTATTATCTTTTATCTATTTAATTAACACTAATAAGCTAGATTGGTCCAGTATCGTTTTTTTTTTTAATTTTATTAGCCAATCTTTCTTAATATTAGGTAAAATATAATCTTTGGGGATAATTATGGAATAGGGACCACCTAGCAGGCATACTATTTCAACAGGTTGATTAATTTACATGCTAGATCGTGAACGGTCCACTCGAATCAGTCAGACAAGCGCCAATGAAAATGAAAATGAATGAATATAAATAAAACATACTATTATGAAACACCGACGAATAAAACTATTCACAAAATACTTAATTACCAAAATCATAACCATATATCACAACAGCAGCATATTATGCCGTGACACATTCAAGTTAAGGCGGTATGAAGAGTAATGCTACGGGAAAATTTATTAAGAAGAACACAAAATAGCAAGTCCATATTTATATAATTATACTCAGTTTTAAGAGTTATACTAGTATATAGAAATACCCCTTTTGTGGTTTTAGTGGTATTATGCAAAACGAAAAATAAACTTACAAATATATCTCCACAATTATTACGTAGTTGACTGTTTCGCGTAAAGTAGCTGACATGAAATATGTACAATGCAAAGGTGGCTCAGTCTTATTTGTTCTTTTTGTGCTGATATCAGCTTTATCGTTTATTTTAGATGCTTAACTGTGTTGCAGTTGTTCTATAGGCATACAAAATTAGCAATATAGCAATATAAGCAATGATTTGTGAGGAATCAGTAACGTGGCAATGGTACATGTAAGGAATGTATGATATATCATGTAAGAATGTGATAAAGGAATATAAAGCTACCCATTTAATACATCACACCATTTAAAATTTCATCTGTATTACCGGCCTTTATTAATTAAACAAAATGATTTTAGAACTAATTCTGTTGAGGAAAAAGACAACATGAGTAGCCACAGATCAGCTGGCATTACATTAAGGACCTCAAGACAGTTCTTGTTGTACAAGAATTGTGATTTTCACTTAGACATAGTGAAAATTTATTGAATTTTTAGTTATCCTTTCTAAAATGAATGCAACGCTAGCTATAACCAACAATTTTCATGTATGTGACAATCGATACGAAATGGTTGGGTCCATGTTGTTCATATGTTTTTAGTTTTTAATTGTAGTGCTTGTATTGTTGTTCTCAGGAGTTTTGTCAGTTGTTTCGATTTTTCCCTCATTCGAATATCCCTTTGATATTTCTTGACTTTACATACTAAGAAGATACCATGTACTTATACAACTCCAGCTTGTGTGACTACACGCAGTCATTTGATCTTCCACAACAATACCATGTAACTGTATGTTTGTATTTGGGGGAAATACGGATTGACTTCAGACAGATATTCATCGATGTACACCTAACAATCAAAGATTTTCGTCAATACAATCTAAAGCTATTGACGCCACTCATTGACAAATCATTTCCATTGCAATGCTTTGGGGTTTCAAATAAATCGTTTTCAAATACCAAGATATCTTCATAATTGCTAAGCCATCCATATGTTTTAGTTGGCATATGTCCCTAATGTTAAATGACCGATGCGGAAAACTTTTGACTTTTCAAATCATCAACGGTTCTCTTATAGATTTCAACAAATCTATGTGATACGATCAGTTGAGTAATTCTCCAAAGATTAAATGACAATTAATGGGTCCAATAAGTCTCCATCGCGTTTAATTTAGAAAGTGTGAAGGACAAGATTTAAATCTGATGCCCAGATCTACTATTAACCATAACCTGACAAACAAGCTTTTACACAGAATTCATATTTACAATGATTTAATTATCTCATGCAAACTCGTCCTTGCTTTTCAAACTATTTACCTGATGGAGGAATTTGCGTGGTTTTGCAGCTGAGGAATTTGCGTGGGTTCTGCAGTTGAGGAATTTGCGTGGTTTTGCAGTTTATAACCGTCTAAATTTAGCTAAAGAGAACAAAGTCGCATATAAAATAGTAGTTTTATTATAATAATAAACAGGTACCAGCTGTATATCATCCAACACAACCAGTTGTAACATGTATAAAATAAACTTTAACATTATTAGCAATATAGCAATATAAGCAATGATTTGTGAGGAATCAGCAACGTGGCAATGGTACATGTAAGGGATGTACGATATATCCAGTAAGAATGTGATAATGGAATATAAAGCTACCCATTTAATACATCACATCATTTAAAATTTCATGTGTATTACCGGCCTTTATTAATTAAACAAAATGATTTTTAGAACCAATTCTGTTGAGGAAACAGACAACATGAGTAGCCACAGATCAGCTGGCATTACATTAAGGACCTCAAGACAGTTCCTGTTGTACAAGAATTGTGATTTTCACTTACACATAGTGAAATTTATTGAATTTTTAGTTATCCTTTCTAAAATGAGTGCAACGCTAGCTATAACCAATAATTTTCATGTTTGTGACAATCAAGACGAAATGGTGGGGTCCATGTTGTTCGTGTGTTTTTAGTTTTTAATTTTAGTGCTTGTATTGTTTTGGTCTTGTCTTTGTTGTTCTCCGGAGTTTTGTCAGTTGTTTTGATTTTCTCCTCATTCGAATATTCCTTCGGTATTTCTTGACTTTACATACTAAGTAGATACCAGGTACTTATACAACTCCAGCTTGTGTGACAACATGCAGCCATTTGATCTTCCACAACAATACCATGTAACTGTATATTTGTATCTGGGGGAAATACGGATTGACTTTAGACAGAAATTCATCGATGTACACCTAACAATCAAAGATTTTCGTCAATACAATCTAACACTATTGACGCCATGCATTGACAAGTCATTTCCATTGCAATGCTTTCGGGTTTCAAATAAATCGTTTTCAAATACCAAGATATCCTTCATAATTGCTAAGCCATCCATATGTTTTAGTTAGCATATGTCCATAATGTTAAATGACCGATGCGGGAAACATTTTACTTTTCAAATCATCAACGATTATCTTATAGATTTCAACAAATCTATGTGATACTATCAGTTGAGTAATTCTCCAAAGATTAAATGACAGTTAATGGGTCCCAGGGGCGGGCATAATGGGCGTACGCCCCCCCCCCCCCTTTCAAAAAAAAAGAAATATCGTAATCTGCTTGTATTGAATATGGCAATTTTTCATATTCATTAATTAAACACATACTCTAAAATATACATGCTCCAAGTCAGGAACGGTTACATTAGTGCATTGTCAATTATTTTATGTTTTTTAGCCAAAAAAAGGCCCAAAAAAATTTTAAGTTTTATTGTACGCCCCCCCCCCCCCCTTTCAAATATCCTGAAAACGCCCCTGGGTCCAATGAGTCTCCATCGCGCTTAAATTGGAAAGTGTGAAGGACAAGATTTAAATCTGATACGGATGTACTATTAACCATAAACTGACAAACAAGCTTTTACACAGAATTCAAATTTAAAATGATTTAATTATCTCATGCAAACTCGTCCTTGCTTTTCAAACTATTTACCTGATGGAGGAATTTGCGTGGTTTTGAAGTTTATAACCCTCTGAATTTATCTAAAGAGAACAAAGTCGCATATAAAATAATAGTTTTATTATAATAATAAGCAGGTACCTGCTGTATATCATGCAACACAACCAGTTGTAACATGTATAAAATAAACTTAATTTTAAATTTTACACAAATATTACTCTAAAAGCCATGCACTAGTAACAATTAATAAATTGTTTTAATATGTATTTACTTATACAGTTTCACTGCGACACAGTAATCCAAAATTATACTAGACCTTGATTTGATCATGGAGCTCTTAATTTTTAATTTTTTTTTTGTTTTTTGATACAATACTATATAAGTGTTCGGTTCGTCGTTAAACATTTCATGTATGTATAGTATTATAGCTAATTATTAGGTTAGTTTATCACCGTGCCTTGTCCATCATTATATTAATGTTGTATATTTTCGTTGCCTCTTGTAACAGTGTAATGCTGTCTGAGTGTATAATAAAATCTTGAATCTAGTAACCCATATTTGATCTTAAACGGCCATTTCGGTCTTCTTTAATCGTGTCTGTCTGGATTTTTCTATTCTTTCAATTTTCAGGCAAAATCAAGATAGCAAGACAAAAACAAGATTTATTGCATTGCAGTCAATCAAGACTGGTTAAGACCGGTTCATATCTGTTCAGAATCACCATACATTGTACCTGTGCTGAACAGATCATAGCTAGTCTTGAACATTCTTGATTGACTGAAAGGCGACAGGTTTTGAATTGGTCCTGTTATCTTGACATTATTGAATCATTTTGTGATACGGAAAATCAAGACAATCTAGATTGAACAGACCAAAATGGCCGTTTAAGATCAAATGAGTTACTACTGATGTTACATGACAGAAAACAAAACATGAGGAATGAAAAGAAACGAGATAAATATTTACAGATGATAATTTACGCACTTAAATGTAGTGCTTTGAACGTAGTAATTGTCAATTTATAAAAATCCAAATGAATACAAAGGTGAAAGTTTTATGGTTGAAAAGAACATACATGTATAAAAGTATAAAAATCAAATATCATTTAAACAACAGGGTATAAAATCAGTATAAAATATATTTAGGAACAGATATATGTTAAAAAAACTTGTTTAAAGGAAAAATCCCGAAGAACTTTTCAGGCAGTTCAGGAATGGGTGAGAAAATGATTTTTATGGGATGCAATTGGACCATTTCAGAAAAAAATAGCTTAAAGGAACTAGATTTTATTGCACACAACCTTTAATGATAAAAATCATAGATATATTCAGAAAATTCAAGCACAAAACGTTCCACTAAATGACATTGTAAAAAGTATTTAAATATAAATGTACATAAAAGCAGAATTTTAGATATGGGGTAAAACAATCTCAGATTTTGCAACAACTTATTTAGGCATGTGGAATGAAAAGCTATCAAGATTTACACTTTGCATTTCTCCATTTGATTGTACTCTGAGTGAAAATGGTAATAATTCAAAGTAAAATGAAAGATTTACCCATTTAAGGAATGTTTCCAATTTTTGAACAGGTTATACGATATAACCTGGTTGGGTCAGTTTACGCATAATAAACCGCGAACAGGTTTATGAATGCCGTAAAGTGATCCAAACCAGGTTGTTGAAGTATAACCTGTTCAAAAATTGGAAACATTCCTTATAATTTAATTCCCAACCAGACAATGATTCCTCGATTCAAGCGTCAATAATGACTATTTGAATTACAAGTGGCGGATTATTCCGTTGGTCGATGTCACAAGACGAAACCAGGTTATACAATATAGCAAATGTTGCTCTATGCCGTTCATCCAATCAACATGCAGTATTCAAATCAAATTAAATTATTTATATAATAACGCTTTGATTTCAATATTAGTGGAAATATCAGAACTGAAAATTAAAAAGACTGAAAAATGAATACAGTGGTGAAAGCTGAATGAAGTATAAAAGGAAATAAAAAAAATCTTTATGTAACGTGTGTATAACACACCATATTCAAAACAAGGTACAGAGGTAAACTCTTTGAAAGAGGGTTTAAACACGTATTTTTTGTTCAAAGTCGCTTTGTTGTCGATCAGTTTTATATCTACTATGATACGTAAATTCTCCATCGGTTTTACAAACACAGAATTGCACACCAACTGCATTGTATTGTCAACTGTATGTACTTCATATTTACTTGGCCAGCCATGGATATCGATTCCAAGATTCGATGCATTTTCGTGATTTTTATTCCTGGTATCGTACATATATTTGTAAATTCCGGTAATAAGTAATGTAATTAGTCTTACTATCCAGAGATTGTTTTGTGTTTTAGCTAGTATTCTTACCATCACTACAATTCGGAGGCGCCTCTTATTTGACACTCCTAGCACTGGAAATGGCTGTGCAATGTACGATGGTGGTAAAGGTGGAGGTAGCATGTATTTCCCCGGTTGATCAACAAGCGCAGGGTGTGGGACTTGAGATAGTTGCTGAACCTTTAAAAGAATGAACATATAGTGACCAAATAGGTAAAAAAGTTCAATAAAATCTCCAAAACATTAGTGAGGCAAAATATAAATGAGAATCTTATATTTCGCGGAAACGCGAAATAATTGTCAGTAAAATAATAAAACATAAAAACTTATCTCAAATTGAGGATGTAACTGTTCCAATGGGTTCTTCATCGATACCAACTCAACAAATTCGTCCTATCCTATGGAACCTCTCCCGGGATAGTTTGGATTGTTGTTATAGAGATTAACGTAAAAATACCCATCAACTTTGGTTATAACCAAAGCCATTTGGCGTCCAAACATGTTTCTCATTTCCGTATTATATGTAGAACTGTCGTAAATGGTTCTGAGGTAGAAATAACAATCCAAAGATACTAATATTAGATATAGTAAATTTATACTATGCTGTATACGACGCATTTCAAGGAGTTACCTCTCATCAGCAGCATTAAAACCGAAACATTTGGAAGACCGAAAACCAAACTTATATTAAACAAGAAGTACTCAACCAAAAATACCGAAGTAGGAAGCCCAATTTCAGCTAAGGAGATCTACCATGTGCAATACAAGGAATGAACCCTTAGGTTACACTCCACTAATTATCTTAGTTTCAGAAAAATGCACCCCCAGAATTTTCTTAATTATTAGAGTTGGTAAAGTTTGACTACATGATAGATAGATAATAAATGTCTTAACCTCAAAATTGTAACATTGACTGACAGAGGATAGATTTTAGTTTAAAAAGATACGAACACATTAACTGATTTTACTTCTGACAAGTAATGGGAGGTCATAAACTGGGACTTGTGAATTGACATGTAGTGTGTAAAACTTTGACAGTGATAATCGGCACCTGCACTGGTAAGTTAAATTGCGAAAAAAAGAGCCGGAAAGGTAACCCTTTTTTTCCCAACATGTGTAATGGAATTTTATGCAGAATCTGAAAAATTAAGTCTCAATTCGATTGAAACGCTGCATCAGACCTCAATTTTAAGCCGAAGTGGAGTGAAATTTAACATTTTTAAAGCTTTTTTTATGAACATTTTTGAAATATTGCTATGCCAACTAGGTTTCCATGGATATTTTTTATTTATTTTATCATGATTGAAACAATGCTAACATAATGGCCTTTCAGAATATATATATATATATGTATATGGGTATTATTTATTCTGAAGATGGCACAAGACCATGACATTTGTTAGCTCACTTCACATAGAAAATGGTACTATTAATTTGTGGAGTGCAACCTTAGTATTTTTATTATTTTTGAATTTTGCTAAATACTGGTAATTTCTGTAACAAATCAATGAATAATCATGTCAGACAAGTCTGACGACTGAGTTGGCGAATACCCTCGGGGACCTAGGGTCCAGCAGCAGAGGCATCATCCCAGGAGTTTCAAAATAACAATCCAAAGATACTAATATTAGATATAGTAAATTTATACGACCGTCATACATGGTTATAGGGTAGAACTGTCGTAAATGGCTCTATGGTAGAACCATCCAGAATGGTTCTATGGTAGAAGTGTCATAAATGGTTCTAGGATAAAACCACCCAGATGCTTCTAGGGTAGAACTGTAGTTAATGGTTCTAGGGTAGAACCGTCCAGAATGGTTTTAGGGTAGAACTGTCATAAATGGTTCTAGGATAAAACCGTCCAGACTGGATGTAGGTCAGAATCAACTATAGAATTTACAATTTATTTTAGAAAAAACTATGCATGGAATCGGTTGTAACGTGATTTTTAAGATTTTGAAATAAGTAAACTCATATTTATAATAATATTTATTCTTATTTTCAGACTCTGTGGGGAATTACAGTATCTCAAAATTTTTTTTTTTAAATATCATACCATACTAAATACATGTATTTAAATTCTTCAGATTATGATGTTTTAATCTGGCAAAATCTTCATTGTGAGTGAACTCTTCCTTTATTTCACTCTGTAAACCATTACGGTAAAATAAAAGTGAGTTTGAAAATTAGGGCAACACATTAGATATTTTATTTCTTATAATTTTGAATCAAAATTCATGAACTATCGCCAATGTCACGAATGGTTCTATAGTAAAATTGTCAAATGGTTCTACAGTACAACCGTGCAGAATGGTTCTAGGTTAGAACAGTCGAGAACAGTTCTAGGTCAGGACACACCATGTCATAAAACAGTTCTTCTGACAGTTTAGGACAGTTTTATAGAGAGGTTATAACTGAGCCCAACTCTATGCACTAGGGGGCCTTAGTTTTCACTAACTTTTCAGTAACAGTAAATTTAAAGTTTCTGTTATGGCCTAGTATAGAAATACTAGCAACTGAGCTGGAGATAAAAAACTTATTAGCAGAATACGTATTTTTTTTCAGTATATGAAGAAATAACCTCAAACACGTGGTTCACACTAAATAATAAATTATTAGAAAGTGTGCACTATGTGCATTGAGGTTATTTCGAATGAGGTGCACACTAAATAACCCGCGAAGCGTGTTATTAGAACATGTAGAAAGTGTGCACAAAGTGCATTGAGGTTATTTCGAATAGACTGAAAAGAAAATTACTGTCAATTCTTATAATTTAATTTCAGCGGTCGATTTGACTTGTAAAACGTTGGGATTCCCTTTAATAACGTCATAGTAGAAAAGAAAATTTACTCTATGATATGGTAGACGAAAAGAATTTCACCAATCAAATGACGCGTTACACCCAATATTAAATTATAATAAAATGTATCACAAAATACCTCAATAACTTTGATGCGTTTATCACCAAATTGAGAGTTATTCTGAAGATTTTGGATTCTAAGATTTTAAAACTAATATTGTAGTATTCACTGCATATTTACGAAAATATGGAATTCGAATCCATAAATTAGCTTTTAAATTTTGGTGAATGAGAAACCAGGGTGAGTTATATTTTCCTAACCAATGTAGGTAAGGGAGATAATAAATTTGTCTCCCTTTTAGCCTCAGGACAAAAGAATTTAATTATCTCCCTTACCTACATTGGTAAGGAAAAGATAACTCACTCTGGTTCCTCATTGCTTCGTTCATTGTCACATTCTGATATTTAAAATTTACAAAATTGTAACAGCTGTTGTAAACAAATTTATTTGTTAGATCCTACATAGTAATGGGGTGGTAACTATTTATGGTAAAAATATTCACATATATTTTATTATTTCATTTCATAAATGCGGGTATTTATTATTATGAATCCACTGAATATTTATAAATTTTGACGATTTTCCGTATTTGTTCTTTTGATGAAATATTGTCGATTTGACCATGGGAACATCCAGTTGTCACCTGTATATTATGAAAAGCCCTTTCTGCTTGTTTACTATGATTTTCAAAGTTGTAGATTGTGCCGATTAATTAATTCTCCTCCATTGCGTGATTTTATACAATAGCAGATATATCGTTTAATATTACAATTGGCAATATTTAGCTTTGACGATGTTGCTGAGGAATGTCGACTTTCAAATGCATAGTCAACATTCAAGTAAAACACAAAGTGATGAGGAGAAACCATTACTTCTTCTTGTAGAAAAATCGTAAGTTTATTTTTAAATATTTTTCTATCCTTCGAAGGCAAAGCAATAATAATTCTTGGATTCTCATCCCAACCAGCTACTGAATGTTATAAAATTTGTATTACTATGTACCATACAAAATTAAATTTTTTGTTACCTAAAGATTCCGAAACAGAATAATTGTAACAAAAAAATCAACCCACTCCGAGTTTTAAAAGGTTTGGAAGAGATTCTCTTAAACTTTTTCTGAGCCTTGATTAATATTAATAATAACAATTATGATATAAAATTTATGAGCTTCAAAGGAGACCACTTTTTAGCCTCAAGAATTTGTAAATTATTGAATTGTGGTATTATCGATAGTATGCCATTAAGAAAACAAAAATGAGTTCATATTGCTATAATAATGAAAACCCAAAATGTTTTCTGCGCATCCTACAACCAGTCCATTTAAAGTATTTCCCAAAATTAGTCATGTTCAGCATGTTTCTAATCGAAATAAGTTTAGATGGTTGTATGAATTAAATATCATGTACGTATATAGAGAAACTGACTTGGGGCCTCGGTGGCCCAGTGGTATAGGTAGTTCGTCATGACTATTAATGCTCACTAGCCTGTCAACACTGGGGTTGTGAGTTCGAATCTCACCTGTGGCGGGGTGTGTTTGACTCCGATCTAAATTGACAAGTACTCCGGCTTCCTCCACCAAGAAAAACTGGCCGCGCGAAATATATAACCAAATGTGCTGAAAACGGCGTAAAACCCGAGCTAAACAAACAAACAAATTGTCTTGCTGAGTCTCATGTATATGTACTACTAGCCGACTATAAAACTCAAAGAGAACTACAGTAAAATTAAAGCATTATTTACTTCGATATTTTGTGATACCTTTTTATACGGGAAAGAAAAAGAAAACATTTTATTGAAAACATTTGTATTGGCCCAGTTTTGAGAGATTCACCATTGCCCCCTGAATCCGCCATTGATTTACAGATCCATGGACATGAGGTGCTTTTACCTTGATCTTTATTTTTTTCTTTCAAGATTTTCAGTGAAATGAATTATTTCTCATATCCCGAATTTACGTTTTCAACATGCGCATTGTGTCTGTGTGAATTTTATGTGTTTTGAGAAACGATGGGGGAGAAATTATTTTTCTGAAATTTGCAGTATATGATTGGAATGACGAGTGTTAATGTCGAACCGACGACATCACTTAAAGCGGAATCCGGAACGCGTTACTTTTTCGTTTTTTAATGGTTTTTTTTTTTATCAAAAAGCGAAAACACACAATGGTCTCATCCGGCAAGCATAGTTTGCTTAGATATTGATTAAAATTTCCACAAATCAATTCCATGTTCACTGTAAAAAAATAATAAACCAACCATATTGCATTAATTTAGGTTATGCAATTACTGTGTATTCCAATATAAAGCCAGTGTTATTATTTTTTTCATGAATGAAACATGTCTTAAGCGTTTTATCCTGGATTTCCCACTTTTAATTACAGGTACATTTTGTATATATAAACATAATAAAGGTGTTTTGTTGCTTTAGCAATAATAGTTTGTTTCAAAAGTTTTAAGGTAGATCATACTTAATATACTCAGCATCTTTTTCGGGCTTCTTGCAAATTTATATTAGAGAACTTAGTTAATGTGCATTCCAAAGTACACATTCAACTGGTTTCAGCACATGTAGATTCAGGGCACATTCGCCGGCTTCCAAAATTGCTACATGAACTGGTATAAAAAGTTGTGTGTTCACCAAATTTTATTTTTAAAGGAACCTTTTTCAGGGGACATAATTTCTAATGAAATGTAAAGGAAATTTTATTTTTTTGGAAATATCAAGAAAAAATGAAAGGTGACCCCAATTTTTATTTTAACAATATAAAAGCATGTTAGATAAGTGTTCTTTTCACAATTTAATAAAAAAATTCTATCTGGGAGTTTTTTTTATTGTACGAGAAATTTGGATTTTCCCTATATAATCTATATAAAATTTACGAATATTAAGGCCCAATTATCTCAAAGTCAAGAACGGTTACCTGTGTTTTTTTTAAATTGAAATTTCAAAGAATATCAATCCAACATAACATAGGACAGGAGTCCTGTATCGCTCACCTAATTAAACTATTATTTGAATTGGCATCATGATAACGACGATAGCCGGAAGAAAAAGAAAATAGAAAAAAAGAGAAAAAATAAAATAAAAAAAAGATGAAAAAAAAAATAAAAAAATAAAAATAAATTTTTTATTGTAATTTTTTGACATTTCATGGAAATAGATGACAGGATACCGATAGCAAACATATCCCTTTTTTAAATGTTAAAATGCATAAGAATGAATAAAATAAAATAATACAAATTTGAAAAAAAAATATCAAATGTAGTTATTTTGTCAGGTTAATGTTTTTCCTATGAAGCAGATGGTGGTAAAATTGAATTTCAGAATCAACATGACTTATTCAAAATGTTACAAATAGTCAAATATACTTTACACATTAAATTTTCTGAAACACTGTGTAGTATCAAAATTTTACACTAGATGGCGTTCAATTACTTCGCCTTGACCTTAAGAAGAAATGGCAACTAATAAATATCAAATACACTGTCAAAAACTTTATTACCATAGTTTACATATTTAATTCATTTTTTCATTACTTTTTATTTTATTATCAATTTTCTGGAATTTTTATACGTATAATATGGATAATATAGAAATTCCAAACTTCACATGTAATTTTTTTTTTTTTTTTTTTGTTTGTTTTGTTTTGTTTTGTTTTGTTTCTTTTTTTTTTGGGGGGGGGGGGGTACTTTGCATTATTTTATATAGTTCCCTCCGAAGCTGTGATTAATTTAAATCTGTGAGAATAAATAATTCTATCTTCGTGAAAAAAACAATGTTTCAAAACCTGTTATTTTCTTTAACTTAAATAGGTTTTAATACCCATAATGGTCACATTGCCAGTATTTTAATTTATGGCAGTCCACTAGTTAAACACTTAACTCTGCCTTTGGCAAAAACCACAACAATATATACATGTATTTCATTAGTACTTAATTTCAATTGGTTTGATGTTAGGGACGACATCAAAAGTTCGATGTAGGATACAAAAACTTAATTCACATAGTTTTTTAACTGACCCCCCACCCCCTCTTAACTTAATTTGGGAACAATTGATTTACCACTATGAGCATATGCTTTGAGAGTATACTTTTTGTATCATGGGTCCTGTTTTTCCTCAACAATGTATGTTTGTTTTGTATATTGACTTGGACATCACTTTTAAAAAATATTGGAAACAAGAGGCCCAGAGGGCTGAGCCTGTATCGCTCTCCCGGGATTCACAAACTTTTGATTTGATTTGATGGACTAAATTGATTTGTGGAAACTTTGTAAATGACCTTTCGTAGATGCTTCATACCAAGAATAAGTTCATTTGGCCAAACGGTTTCAGAGGAGAAGAATTTAAAAATTTGACCAATTAGAACATATATATAAAGGCTTCTGGTGGCCATTTTGTTTCACAGACATGATAATTTATGCAAAGTTTGTAAAGGAACTTTCACAGATGCTCCATACCAAAATTTAGTTCATCTGGCTTTACGGTTTCAGAGGAGAAGTTTAAATTAGGACAAATCAGAAAATGTAAATGTTCGTGGCGACCAATTTGTTTCAGGGACCAAGATGATTATGCAAACTTTGTAAAGGACCTTCCATAGATGCTCCATACCAAAAATCAGTTCATTTGGCTTTACGGTTTCAGAGGAGAAGAAGTTTTAAATTTCGACCAATCAGAACATGTAAATGGTCATGGCGGCCATTTTGTTTCACAAACCAGGATGATTTATGCCAACTTTGTAAAGGACCTTCCATAGATGCTTCATACCAAAAATCAGTTCATTTGGCTTTACGGCTTCAGAGGAGAAGAAGTTTTAAATTTCGACCAATCAGAACATGAAAATGCTAATGGCGGCCATTTCGTTTCACCGATCTGGATGAGTTATGCAAAATTTGGAAAGGACCGTCCATAGATGCTCCTTAACAAAAATCAGTTCATTTGGCTTTACGGTTTCAGAGGAGAAGAAGTTTTAAATTTGGACCAATGAGAATATGTTAATGCTAATGGCGGCATTTTGTCTCACGGACCGGGATGATTTACGCAAACTTTGTAAAGGATCTTCCATAGAAGCTTCAGGCCAAGTTTCAGTTCAATAGGTCCGGGGGTTTCAGAGGAGAAGATAAAAATGTAAAAGTTTACGGACGACGGACGTCATTTGATGGCAAAAACTCACCTGTCCTTTAAGGACAGGTGAGCTAAAAGGTGATGTGTATTTTTAGAATGCATCAAAAAAGGCACTGTTAAATTATAATTTTATACATATCATTCAAAATTCACGATCGATAAAGCCGTTGAAAGACGTAGATACTATTATTGATTTTGCCCCAATACTCTCGGCCAAAAATTTGTTTTCCGGTACGATTTGATGGTTTTTATTTGCTTTAAAAGTCCAAACATATGTTAGGGCCGAACTTGAAAATTTTTCAATCTATAAATCAATGTCTGATAACAAAACTCGCAGCGATTTTTACCCATACCCCACCCCCAAACTATTTGAATTAAGTTTTTTATCCGACATTGAACTTTTGATGTCGCCCCTTAACATGGGGTGTTTTTAATTTAATTGGTTCTGAATAGGGGTATTGCATCATATTTTAGGTGTAAAACAAGCTAGATTTTTTTTTATAATTTAAATTTTCATTTAATTGACGCTCGATTTTTCAACAACCAATTCCTGACACCTCTCGGTGTATTCTAATACCGGAATAAACTACAGATTTAATGTCCATCACTCCCAGTCAAACAGACCGCGATTCAAAGTGTAGCACTGATTCACCTTGAATTGCGGGTCATCAACCGGGGCGAAGTTGTCAAGTCTGAGGTGCGTGTGCGATGCATTGGACAGATACTCAAAGATCGACAGAGATAATATGGGGAAATTTTTACTGCTGCAGGTCTGTATGTTTTCAAATCATCGAGAATCAGTAAATTTTATTATTGATACCATGAGCACTTCGTATCGGGGGAGGGGGGGGGGGGGGGGGGGGGGGGGGGGTGGTAACACTAGCCCGACAACGCTAGAGTTCAGATCGAAATCTGACTCTTGCCAAAATGTGTTTGACTCTTAGTTGATAAATTTCCCTAGCGAAGGTCGATATTTCATTCAGCTGAACAATCTGGTTACCTCGATAATGCCAGTTGCACTTTAAGAGGTAGAAAACCCAAATAATTGATAAAACTAAATAAATTAATATGGGTTAACTTGTTTCTTTTATATAGTAACTTGAATATTAATAGCAATATCTCATCTCCCACCCAACCCACCCAACCCACCCAACCCGAAAATGAAATTTATCAATTTCCGTTGTTTCTTAAATAACAGGAATAATACAAACCCTATATCGATATAAACAAATTCCTGTTACTTTCCACACACCCACTTATCTGTCGTATACATAACAATTATGGTTTACTTAAATTTTCGCAAAATTATGAGTAATTTAAAAAATTTTGGAAAGTCATTGGATGAAATAATTCCAGTTTTATTCGTATGCATTAGATACATCAAGCCAATTATATTGTTGAACAATTTGTTCCGAAGTAATATTGGCTATTATTAATTAACTAGTGTATTATTGGCTTCAATACGACTAAAACTGTCCTTTCAATACAGAATCATTAACTCAGCCAATATAGAAAAACCCGGCCAATACAGATTTTTTGCTGTCTTGGCCGACTTGTACCCGGCCAATATAGGGTGAGTCGATTTTCGCTACATTTTTGTTTGAATATATACGAAATTTTTTTACATTATATCTAAATTTGTTCATGCTATGTGATCAAAGGTGCTTCAAAATTGATAATTATAAATATAAACTATTAAGTAATAGCTCTGACTAAAAATATCATTCATAGCCCTCATTCCAATCCTTCAATGAATAAACTTGAAGAATTTAAAAAAAAAGTTCATACAGAATATGAATTGTGAAAACTAGTTAATTAATAAAGATATCATTACATGGTTTTTCTGCATTGGCCTTGTTATTGGTCCTCGGCCAGCTGTATAGGCCTTCGGCTCCGCCATAGGCCAATACAGCAAGCCTCGGACCAATAACAAGGCCAATACAGAAACAACCATGTAATAATATCATATGAAAGGGGCTGAAAATTAGTTCAGAGCGTATTTTGCAACTATACTGGTGTCAATGAAATAAAAAAAGTAAATAAATAATATTATAGGCAATCACATTCTTGGATTCTTGAAATAAACCATAATAATGAGAATATTTAACATTATCAATTGTTATGTATAAGAGAGATAACCAGGTGAAGTCAGTTCCTTATAAATTAGATTTATTCTAATCCTACTGGAACGGGCTTCCCTTTATTAGCATTGATGTTTACTTATAGAGCCGAAAAAGGTATCTAACCATCCCCATTTGTGGTGCTAGTGGAGTAATCCTTCAGCTAAGTTGGTAGACCACCGACATAACTGAACCAAAGATTGCGGGTTCAATCTACCCTTGATGTAGGTAATTTGTGCAGAGAAAGCGAAGCCGAGATTTCCACTAACTAAAGTCATACCATCATACAGGAGTTTAGTGTGCCGTCAATGCAGCCTTGAGCTGTTTTTTGCTCTTTGGTCGGGTTGTTATCTCTTTGACACATTCCCCGTTTCAATTCTCTATTCTATTAAGACACTTATTTCAAAACGACTATATAAATTGTTTTTCATAACGACTTTATGAATTAGACCTCTGGTATGATTTTGATTTTAGGAATCAATATTTGGATTTTATGAATGAATATTCTGGTACATTAGTAGAAATTACTTACCAGTTCAAAATTGATAGAGATATGGACCTTCAGCTTATAAATCAGTTTTATAGACCACATAATGGTACCTATATACGTCTGCGTGAACAAATGTATATTGGGATGATTGGTATGGAAATTCGTCTGGTGTTAGAAGCTAATTGTAAATTATTTCTGCAGAGATATGGCCCTTAGAATTATTTAATATTATGACACATAAAGGTGTTTTCATCATGATTTTTTCAGCTTCTATCACTTTTTCCTCACCTCCCGATTACATATTTTACGTAGTAATACTTATAAGTAATTGTCCCATGTAGTAAAATATACTATAAGTAATTGTCCCATGTAGTTAAATATACTGTAAGTAATTGTCCCATGTAGTTAAATATACTATAAGTAATTGTCCCATGTAGTTAAATATACTGTAAGTAATTGTCCCATGTAGTTAAATATACTATAAGTAATTGTCCCATGTAGTACAATATACTATAAGTAATTGTCCCATGTAGTTACATATACTATAAGTAATTGTCCCATGTAGTAAAATATACTGTAAGTAATTGTCCCATGTAGTTAAATATACTATAAATAATTGTCCCATGTAGTTAAATATACTATAAGTAATTGTCCCATATAGTAAAATATACTATAAGCAATTGTCTCTTGTATTATAATATACTACGTGACTGGATTAAAAATTATGACTTGTTCTCAGTTTTCTGGAGTAATATGATAAACGGTAATTTATCTAACGTACAGATAACAGTCAAAACAAATTTTGACGGATTTTTGCCTTTCGTTTTTTTGTCTTAATACATTTGCATGAGCTGAGCATTTTTAACGAGATGGGTTTGGATATTCTGTATTGCTCTAACATGTTCTATTGCGGGTTTTGTAATGTTTTGGTAATTTTTTTTCATATTTCTCCTCGGTAGACAATGCGGAATTTCTCGGTTAGACAATCAACCACTTAAATATGATATTTATACATGTAACAGCTTTGCAAGTATCTGCACTCGTGGCGGGACATGTGCGACAATGTGGCTTGCATCAAACAACCAAAAATAAATAAAAGAAAGCATTCGGCACTTGAAGAAATTATTTTTTACGTAATGAATTGTGCTGTATGATCAATTTCATTATTGTTTTTCATATATGCAAAAAGACAGCACTAAAAACTAAATATTTGCAGTGTGACCCCCTCATAAAGGCTTTAGCTCATTTGACGAGAAAAGTAATTTTCGCTTTTGCTATCAACAGAGTTTTCAGCGTCCGCTCTCTTTCGTGGTCTTCCGTCTACTCTAGACATATACTGGGGTCTCAATGTATCGCGTAACGTATTTTTTCAAGATGGGGTCAAAATTACGTTGAAATAACTTGGTAGCGCGATACAGTGGGATCATAGTAAAGGTATTTTCACATTTATAAATTCGTATCCTTTGAAACCACTCTGAACCAAACTTAAAGGCTTCGCGGCGCCCTGCCGCCCCCTCTTATATTCCCTCGTAAAGATTTTAGCTCACCTGATGCGATTTCAAAATAGCGTTCATAATGCGTTTTCATTCGTCGTCTTCGGTCAGTAAATCCGTAGTATTGGTATTCTTTTCCTCAGAAACCACTCATATTGAAATTAATTAGCAAGAGTAATCCTTGATAGAACTGGAAATTCAAATTTGTACAAATGAATGTTTAGGGGAACCATAAGGTCCATGTAGTGGGTTTAAAACTTTAACACAGACGTTAAGGAATAGAAGCTTAAAAAAAATTTTCTTGACAATAGAAATGAAATTATAACTAGCGAGATTCATCTAGGAACGACAGGAACGTAAAGATTCCAGTTTACCATACTTCAAAAGTTCTAAACGACATTTCCAACGTATATCTGAAAACAATTGGAAATGTCCGCAAGCTCGAAATCAAAAGGCAAGACAAAAACACGAGACAAAGAGTCAATCAACCGAGTAAAATTATATAGCAACTTATGTACAAAACACAACCAACGCAGTTAAATTGTATAGCAAACCAAAGGGAGTCAAAAGTAGACAGGACAAAAAATTAAGCACTTGCAATGTGAAACCCATGTGACATCTGGTGCTTGGAAACGGTAAGCATGTCCCGCATGCATACGTATAGTGCAAATGAGACAGAACTTCGTATCGACCAATCAATTCGTGATTCCATAAATTTTTGGATTGATGACATCAACAAGGAGTGGACATAACTCTGTCTTAGACATTTTCAATTTATAAAGATTTGATCTTTTGTACGCATGTAGCAATATTTACATGCATTTTATTTTATTTTTCTAATCGAATTGGCAGAATTTCGGACCGGGGAGGGGGTGGATGAAATTGTTGTCTTACTGAACATTTAAAAAAAACATTTTAAAACAATTTTTACGTCTCTAAAAAAATAAATTTGCTTTGATTGTTTTTTAAATTACTGTGTTGGATAAAAGTTAAAAGTTATACCCAAAATAAATAATTGAAGACACTTCTTTATATTTTGCTTAATTTTACTTAGTGTAAAAATACTCAAATTATATATTTGATAATACTGACGCGTTTACTACATGCAATTTATGTATCGAATATAATAACTTTTAATGCATGGAGTAATGGGTTTGTAGGTCTAATTAAGTTTAAATTGTTGCACCATAGTAACTAGTTGCATAATTTTTCCAACATTTTAAGATTTAATTAATATTTGATAAGCGTTAACTTGAGATTTCTCACAGCTAGGATTTTATATTTCATATATAACTGCTTTCCATTGCAACTTTAAAGTGGCAATTTTTTGTCAAACAACTGCTTTTGGATGAGCAAATCTTATAACAACTCAGATTAATTTGAACTCTTTTTTCATTTTGAACCAGCCACTCAAATACTAAATTATTTCTCAGCGTTTTACATAATTGTGTCTTATACTTAACAACAAGAATACACGGAACGAGAAAGAACGGATATTGAATATAACATCAAGAGAAAAACATCCCGTCTAGGAAAATACTGTATGGATTGTACATTTTTGTAAATATGTTGTGAGTATATTTGTAAACGATAGAAGACGAAAAACATTTCATATTAAACTGTAAATTAAATGAAGCATTACGAAAAATAACTTTTCGAAATTTTTCTGCCGAAGATTCATATTTCACAAATTTAACCGATGAAGAAAATTTTGTCTTTAATTTGAACCCAGCGTCCTCCCAGCAAGTAAAAAACAGCGTTTGCTTTTTAAAACAGTCTTTGAAACTGAGGGCAGGCGACTAGTCACTTTTTGCTTGTTCTTTGTGTTTATAATGTTCAATATTGTGTATTTGTTAATCTGGATTTTATTTGTCACAAACTGTATGTCTAAGGACAATAAAGTAATTTGAATTGGAATGTAAATATGTTTGATAAACAAAAACATTGATGAACAAAAACATATATATGTACCATGTTCATCCCAAGATTCACCTCTGTAACTGAAGCTATATTTTTATAGCGGATTTGGCCGAGTGGTCTAGGGCGCTGGACATGGTGCTAGGCGAATAGGTGCCATAGTGTCTTAACGGTGTGAGTTCGAGTCCCGCCATAGGGGACAGAAATTTGACCGTATTAAAATCTGATTTTAACAGTGTTGGGTTAGTATTTAGACGTATATATATATATATATATAAACGTCTAAAAAGTTGCAAAGCAACATCAAAATAAAACAAATAAAATTTTGAATTATAAAAATAATTCAAACTTAGCAAACTTTTCGAATCACTGAGATCCTTCATCAGTGCTGTCGCGTTGCGAAATGACTAATTAATTACATGTAGAAAACAGTATGGCTAATCGTGATCTTGATCTTCCTCGTGTGTAGCAACGCATGTAAACAAAAATTAAAATAAATAATCCTTTAACATAAGGTAGAGAATTATTTTACAGAATTATAACATCATAACAAATGAAAAAGTACACAAAAAAATAAATAAATAAAAAATAAAAAAAATAAAATAAAAAAGGAAATAATAAATAAATAAAGCACTTGGAAATAACAATAAAAAAGGATTATTCAATATCTGTATCAATTGACAAATTGATTTCTTTTTATTTATTCCCCTTGGATATAAGGTGCCTAGTTCTTTTATCCAGAAGCTTTCTCTTGTCTGCCTTTCTTGATCACTCCAAATCAAATTTTGTTCTATAATAGAAACTTTCATTTTACCAAAGTCCCCAGGATTGTGTCCAGTTGATCGAAAGTGTTGGCTGACGGGTAGAAAGTCTAGTAGTGTTTATGTCCTCTGAGTCAATTAACTCATCGTTATTTGCTTGACTCAAAGGACATAAACACTACTAGACGTCCTATACAACGTTTCAAAAAGAAAAGTAACTGGGTTCCTAAATCAAGTGAGAATACCACACTGGAAGCCGTTATCGGTCTAATTAAATCAGACGTAAACCAAACTGCCGTTGTACACGACACCGTTCATGACAACCTTACTATACAAGAAAGATCAGCTCTCAAGAAACTTAAAGACAGAGACGATATAGTAATAAAACCTGCAGATAAAGGCAGTGGAGTAGTTGTAATGGACAAAGATGACTACATCCAAGAGGCAGAACGCCAGCTCTCTGACGCTAGATTTTATCAAAAAACTGACGTCAGATCCTACCATTGAATTCGCGCAAAAGATAACTGCAAGCCTTCAAGACATGCATGACAAAGGCTACTTCGATTATGACATCTTCGAATATCTTGAGCCCGAAAAATCTAAAGCTGGTCGATTCTATCTTCTGCCTAAAATCCACAAGAAAAATAACCCGGGAAGACCCATTGTCTCAGCAAACGGTCATCCAACAGAAAAGATATCGGAATTCTTGGATTTCCATCTTCGGCTACATGTTGAATCTTTACCATCTTACATACAGGATCCACCGATTATCTAAAAAGATGAAAAGCTTGAATCCTCTTCCTCATAACACCCTCATGGTTTCCATGGACGTGACTTCCTTGTACACCAACATACCACACGATGACGGCATCCTAGCTTGTAAGGAAATCTGGGAAAAACGGACCATTCAAGAATCCCCTACTGAATGCTTAGTTGAGATGTTAACCTTGGTCCTCAAACATAATAATTTCAATTTCAATGGAGAACACTACTTACAGGTGAATGGTACAGCTATGGGAACTAAAATGGCTCCGTCGTATGCTAACACCTTTATGGGGAAACTAGAAAAACAAATTTTGGAATCTTCGGAAACACAGCCATTGTCTTGATATAGATTTATAGATGATGTTGACATGAAGTGGACAGATACGGAAAAAAATTGAACGTCTTCGTCGATCATGCAAACAGTGTCCACCCATCAATAAAATTCCCCCATGAAATATCCGAGACTAAAATTTCTTTCCTCGATACAACTACAACATTAGAAGACGGAGTAATGTCCACCTATGTTTATTCCAAACCTACTGACAAACACCTATATCTGCCACCAAGCAGTTGACATCACGACAGTATCCCGTATAGCCAGGCTCTCCGAGTTAAACGCATTTGTTCCTCTCCAAAAACAACAGCACAACGTCTCGGTGAACTTCGTGGTCATCTTAAAAATAGAGGGTATACACACCAACGCATACAAGACGGCTTCAAAAAAGCTAACCGCTTCAGTAGAGACAATCTCTTAGAATATAAAGAAAAAGAGACCACCAACAGAATCTCGTTCGTTACAACATACCACCCTAGCCTTCGCAATGTCTCTAGTACCACCAGGACACACTGGAAAGAATTCGAAAAACACCCCGAACTTTCCAGACTTTTCCCACAACCCCCAGTTATGGCGTTCCGACGACTGAAAAGCCTGAAAGACATTCTTGTACGATCTGATATCACTAGCAAGATGTCTTCATCAACTGGCGAATGTCAGGCTTGTTCAGACAAAAGGTGTAAGACTTGCTCCCAGATGATATGTACACAGAGATTTAAAAATCACACAACAGCCAAAGATTACAAAATATTTTGCACTGTGAACTGCAAATCAAGCAACGTGATCTACATGTTGGAGTGTGGGATTTGTAATCTGCAGTACATTGGAGTAAGACAATAAACAATTGATTAAACTTAGTTGCTGCCAGCTCATTATCTTTACTAAAAGCAAAGTGAACAGTTGTCACTTATTATTCCTCAGCTTCAATCATTTATTCCCCAAAACTTATCCTTAAATTTTGATTTAATTTTGTTTATTTTTGTGTAAAATTTTTATATTTATTACTTAATCTGGTTTGGAAAAATAATTACAGTTTACATTCCAAATTGACAAAATATTTAGTTTATTTCTTGATTTTAAATTAAATTATGTATTTTTTCAATAAAAAATATATTAATAACATATCTATGAGGAAATAGTGCAAAATTTGTCATATAAATATTATGAAATACAGGTAAATCTCAGGTAATATTTAATTAATCTTAAATGCTAAATAAACAAATTAACTATAAAAACATCTATTGTTATATGTATGTGGGAATAGGAGGAATAGTGATTTATAAAAAGTACGAATAGGAGGAAGACACCTTTTATGTTTTGCTTAATTTTACTTAGTATAAAAATACTCAAATTATATATTTGATAATACTGACGTGTTTACTATGCTACATGCAATTTATGTAGCGAACATAATAACTTTTAATGCATGGAGTTATGGGTTTGTAGGTCTAATTAAGTTTAAATTGTTGCACCATAGTAACTAGTTGCATAATTTTTCCAACATTTTAATATTTAATTAATATTTGATAAGCGTTAACTTGAGATTTCTCTCAGCTAGGATTTTATATTTCATATATAACTGCTTTCCATTGCAACTTTAAAGTGGAAATTTTTCGTCAAACAACTGCTTTTGGATTAGCAAATCTTATAACAACTCAGATTAATTTGAACTCTTTTTTCATTTTGAACCAGCCACTCAAATACTAAATTATTTCTCAGCGTTTTACATAATTGTGTCTTATACTTAACAACTAGAATACACGGAACGAGAAAGAACGGATATTGAATATAACGTCAAGAGAAAAACATCCCGTCTAGGAAAATACTGTATGGATTGTACATTTTTGTAAATATGTTGTGAGTATATTTGTAAACGATAGAAGACGAAAAACATTTCATATTAAACTGTAAATTAAATGAAGCATTACGAAAAATAACTTTTCGAAATTTTTCTGCCGAAGATTCATATTTCACAAATTTAACCGATGAAGAAAATTTTGTCTTTAATTTGAACCCAGCGTCCTCCCAGCAAGTAAAAAACAGCGTTTGCCTTTTAAAACAGTCTTTGAAACTTGTTCTTTGTGTTTATTATTTTCAATATTGTGTATTTGTTAATCTGGTTTTTATTTGTCACAAAAAGTAATTTGAATTGGAATGTAACTATGTTTGATAAACAAAAACATTAATGAACAAAAACACACACACACACACACACACATATATATATATATATATATATATATCTATATATATATATGAACGTCTAAAAAGTTGCAAAACAACATCAAAATAAAACAAAATTTATGGGGAAACTAGAAAAACAAATTTTGGAATCTTCGGAAACACAGCCATTGTCTTGGTATAGATTTATAGATGATGTTGACATGAAGTGGACAGATACGGAAGAAAAATTGAACGTCTTCGTCGATCATGCAAGCAGTGTCCACCCATCAATAAAATTCCCCCATGAAATAACCGAGACTAAAATTTCTTTCCTCGATACAACTACAACATTAGAAGACGGAGTAATGTCCACGGATGTTTATTCCAAACCTACTGACAAACACCTATATCTGCCACCAAGCAGTTGTCATCCTAAACACTGCTACGACAGTATCCCGTATAGCCAGGCTCTCCGAGTTAAACGCATCTGTTCCTCTCCAAAAACAACAGCACAACGTCTTGGTGAACTTCGTGGTCATCTTAAAAATAGAGGGTATACACACCAACGCATACAAGACGGCTTAAAAAAAGCTAACCGCTTCAGTAGAGACAATCTCTTAGAATATAAAGAAAAAGAGACCACCAACAGAATCCCGTTCGTTACAACATACCACCCCTAGCCTTCGCAATGTCGCTAGTACCATCAGGACACACTGGAAAGAATTCGAAAAACACCCCGAACTTTCCAGACTTTTCGCACAACCCCCAGTTATGGCGTTCCGGCGACTGAAAAGCCTGCAAGACATTCTTGTACGAGCTGATATCACTAGCAAGATGTCTTCATCAACTGGCGAATGTCAGGCTTGTTCAGACAAAAGGTGTAAGACTTGCTCCCAGATGATATGTACACAGAGTTTTAAAGGTCACACAACAGCCAAAGATTACAAAATATTTTGCACTGTGAACTGCAAATCAAGCAACGTGATCTACGTGTTGGAGTGTGGGATTTGTAATCTGCAGTACATTGGAGAAAGTAAGCAAGCTTTCAACAAAAGAATGAACGGCCATAGAAGTGATATAACAAAGAAAGACTTTCTACCCGTCAGCCAACACTTTCGGTCGACTGGACACAATCCTGGGGACTTTGGTAAAATGAAAGTTTCTATTATAGAACAAAATTTGATTTGGAGTGATCAAGAAAGGCAGACAAGAGAAAGCTTCTGGATAAAAGAACTAGGCACCTTATATCCAAGGGGAATAAATCAAAAGAAATAAATTTGTCAATTGATACAGATATTGAATAATCCTTTTTTATTGTTATTTCCAAGTGCTTTATTTATTTTTTTATTTTTTTTTTTTTTCGGGAACTTTTTCATTTGTTGTGATGTTATAATTCTGTAAAATAATTCTCTACCTTATGTTAAAGGATTATTTATTTTAATTTTTGTTTACATGCGTTGAAGATCAAGATCACGATTAGCCATACTGTTTTCTACAAGTAATTAATTAGTCATTTCGCAACGCGACAGCACTGATGAAGGATCTCGGTGATCCGAAAATTTTGCTAAGTTTGAATTATTTTTATAATTCAAAATTTTATTTGTTTTATTTTGATGTTGTTTTGCAACTTTTTAGATGTTTATTTATTATTTTTATTTTGCATTGTATCGTTAATTTATTATCGGTCCAACATCTAGTAAGTTCGAACGTTGGTTATTACTGTAGACGTATATATATATATATATATATATATATATATATATATATATATATATATATATATATATATATATATATATATATATATATATATATATATCTGAGTGCTGTTATATAGCACATAAACAAGAATGGACTAAAGGTTAATAAATAAACCCGTTTTTAAAAATGACTAGTCAAAAACTTAAAATAATAATAAAAGATAAAAGACCTAAAGCATGAAAAGTTTCGAATAACTAGCCCCGATCGCGGGTTCCAAAAGAGCTACTTATTAACTTTTGAATCTCGTCAACTACTATAGTTTCATCTGAAATCAGTTGGAATCAACATTGACAGCAATAGTCCTTAGGTGTTCCTCTTTCAAAATTACATCCAGTGATCCGGACAGCTAATTAAGATGGCACCACAGTCGAACTTACTGTAACATAGACCCCATTTTGATATGTAGTAGCTATGTGTCAAACATCTTATAAACTAAGTATGAAGTTTCGTTTAAAAACTTTGATAAAAAAAAACAGCAGAAACACTTCTTGGAATTCTTCTTATCAAGTTATGCAATTTACAGCCAGTTCCATTCATTAGAAAGTCTTGAGGATCTGAGGACAAAAAACAACAAACACTTCTTTCTCAATAACAAATTATGCAATTTACAGCTCCATTCATTAGAAAGTCTTTAAGGATCTTTAAGACCGAGGAGAGTGGATCATGCAACTGCATAGTTTATAATACATCAACTAATGTTCTTGATTGATTGCTTTTGTTTGTTTATTTTCTGTATGACTTTGATGTATGCCCTCAACCCTTAAGGGTATAATTGTGCGTTTATTGAATACTAGTAAACACAAACGACGCCTGTAATATATAGAAGGTTTCACCCTTCTTCTTTCTACTGCAACGCAAAGGTCATTTCAATGAATTATATACACTCGATCACAACTTTGAACTTAACATCATGTCACAGTAAGTGGCATTTTTTTTTATCAATTTCTCTAGCGATTTCCAATCATCATTAGAACAATAAACCATTAAAACTTAAAAGGTTGTTAGATGTAATCAAACTAATTGAGTAATTGAACTATAGTTGTATATAGTATTTTAACTCTCTAAATGTTGTCATCTAAATAAATCATCGTATCCCGTGTATTAAGTTTAGTTAGCCGTAACCTTGTCGGTAATTGTGTATTTTGTTTTGTCGTATGTGGTCGGTCAATTTCCCCCCAACTGCACCGCAATACTCCGACACTCATTATTCCGCCGAAACCCGTTTCTACGACATTCGATATTAATACTCCTGACATCTATGAATTTACGTTAAAGTTTTCGAACATTTAAGGATTGACTGTAATTTTTTTCGGCCTATGAAGAGAAAAAGGAAAAAATAACCTCAATAGCGGGTTATTTGAAAGTATACACCACATGCATTGAGGTTATTTCGAATAGACTGAAAACAAAATTACCGTCTATTCTTAATAATTTAATTCCAAAGGTTATTTTGACGTCTAAAACGTCGGGATTTCCTATGATATGATAGAATTTAGCCAATCAAATGACGCGCGTTACATCCAATATTAAATTATAAAAAAATAAAATCATACATTGAAAATAAAAGAGAAGCATATAGGTCATAATCCTAAACTCAGAATTTCGAAATTCCACTGGTGTGTTTTGAAAATTAAACCTCTTAAATCAGATTGAGCTACTTCATATGATGTACGTGCGAAAAAATTATAAAGACGTATTTGCATGAATTGAAAATGAAAGAAGAGTTTGGTCATGTATTTAATTCAAAATTTTTGAAGTCCGGCCCCTGAGGTCCCCAAATTTTGAAATCAAAATTCGCAACTACACATGATGTTTGGCAATACTACAGATTAAGAAATTCGACCCCAGTGGGCCCCAAGTTGAGAAAATTAAAATTTTAAAAGCTATCATTCATAGGTATAAGTATGCATCCAAAATGAAGGAGGAGTTGATGTCACAAGAAAGTTTTACGGACAGATTCACAGGTGGATGGGCAAACGGAGACAATCACAATATCCCCGAGCTTTCTTCGAAACTTCGTGTGTGTAAGATTTAAAAAAATGAAGAGTGCTCCTTTAATGAATGGAGAAACATACATGTTGTACCAGTTAAAACTTCCGGTCATACTGGTTTCAAATAAGTAAACAAAAGGGGCCAGTTCAACACCTAACGGGAAAAATGAGTGAATCTGACTCTCTTTTACCGAGGGTAGCTGTTAGAGCTTCTCATAGGTGTAGTGCTGTGGGAGTTGAAATACTCACAGAGAGCGAAAGAAAGTTTCTAGAACAGACAAGGTTTAAAATTTTACATATTTGTATCTTTACAAAAAACTTCCCAGTTCTGGACATGTGATCATTGACATTGTTTACAAAATTGAAAAGAAGTATGTGATACATGAACTAGATAAAGGCAGTTAATAATGACAGTATAAAGTGAAGAATAAGAACTAGATTCTGGTTCAACCAGAATTGTGCAATGCCGGTAGAAAAATTCATTCCAGAATTGTTCTCAACAATTCTGGAAATACCAGAATTGTGCAAAACAATTCTAGTATTTCCAGCATTGTATCCTGAATTCTGGAATTCCAGAATTGTCAACAATTCTGGTATACATATATTTACCAGAATTGTAAAAAGATATTAACTAGCTATAACTAGTTTAACAACACCCCCCACATGTTACATCTCTCAATGTTTTACAATCTCTGTTATTTTTGAAAGTCAAAATTCTAAGCCTTTCCAGGTCTGGTCGACTTGCATACTCTCAAAAGTCAATGTTTTTTTATGAAATCTCCAAATTCATCTTATATTATACATTCACAACAAAAGTCAGCAACATTGGAATTTATTTTATGATTGAGTGAATTTGTTGAAATTTTTGCATTTATGTATATTTTTAAAGAACCTGTGGTAGTATATTGATGATATTTTACAACTACAATCATCTTATTTAGTACAAGACAGGCAGCTACATTTGAGTCACCATGACCTACATTTCTTGCTTGAATGACTTTGGGTATTTAGGTTTATTCTTAAAGATCCTATGGTAATTCATGAACGATACTGTGTATTTCACAAATAGCCACCTTACATGCATATATATAGTACAACACAGCTCAGCTACCTTTGAGTCATTATGGCCAATATTTTACGGTAAAACTATTTAGTCCTGGGGTATAATTTATGTACTAGTATGAAACTCTCATATTTTAAAATAATTCTCAAAATGATTTCCCGTCATAAATAATAAGTGGAAATTTTATGTGCTGGAAGGTAGGACATTGGTGTGTTACAGACCCACAATCTCCAGTTGAGTATGAAACATATCAAAGATGTATTTTTTGTAATGATGTTGTTGATTGTTTTAATCAAAGGAATAAGGAATCTGGGATAAAAAGGTAAGTAAGCCTGCCTTGCCCAAACAGTGCCTTACATTTATTCCTTGCCTCAGCATATATATATTTGTATGCTGCTTCACAGCTGTCATCTAGACTTTTACAGTCAACAAAACAAGCTAATAAACAATTAACACACCAAGGGAACAACCATATGTGACCTTTATTGGTTGGAGACAAAGATAAAATTTGAAAAAAAACAGACCCAAAAAGCAAGATTGTATATTGGTTTGTAGTTTGTTACAGAATAGTAAATTTTAGATTCAGCTTAGAAAAAACCTGGGATGGAAGATCAATTAATTGCTCTCCTCATCTCAAATCTATTGGTTGTTCCCTATTAGCTATTGAAGAAAAATTGTTGAAAATAATACAAAAGCTAATCAAAGAGTAACTAATGCACATTCTTTTTTTCAATATCTGATTTTCACAAGTTTTCTTTTCTTCAAAGTTCACTATTTCCATTCTAATACACTTAAGGATTGACTTTAATTTTTTTTCAGTCTATGAAGATATAACTTCAATCACGTGGTGCACACTAAATAACCAGCGTAGTAGGTTATTTGAAAAAGTGCACCATGTGCATTGAGGTTATTTCGAATAGACTGAAAACAAAATTACCCGGTACTGTTAATCCTTATAATTTAATTCCTACGGTTGTTTTGATGTCCCTTTAATTACGTCATTTGATAAAAGTAAATTGGTGAAAAATACACTAGCTAAATCAACCAATCAAAACTCAGGATTCTTACATAAGGTGTAATTAGGTCTATTATATGTTAGAGGAAAACATTTTGACCAATCAAATGGCACGTAAAATCCAATATTAAATTATTGTGGGATATTCTATAGCATTCACTAAAACATTACTGGTTAAAAATATTTTTTGACTGTGGTATAGTATTTGTAAAATTGCCCAATGTTCATTAGAATACATTTACAATGTATTGCCTACTTATAGTACATTTGTGTAATTGCAGAACTAAAAACAGTTTTAGCACCACTTTTTTTTGTCCAAAGGTCCATCTGAGTTATTAGGGTAACCATCATTGTTGTGTATCAGTCCATCAGTTATTCAATCTAATTAAAATTAGTTCTCCGCACTTGCTCCTTCATTTTGTTCACTTGATTTTATGTTGTGCATGGGACCATGACATATAATCAAACAAATAAAAATAAGGAGCAAGAGCAGATAACTAAATTTAATTAGATTGTCAGTTATTAAACTTTAAATCTTCTCTGAATCCACTGAACTAATTGGAATCATACTTTGCAGCAATCCTTTATACTTTATTTAAGTCGGTTATGTTTTACTAATGAATAGATTGAGTTCCAGTGAGCTGTTTTTATCTCTTGAATTTTTGCACAATGTATATACTTTGGTCAACATGTCTTACCATTTTCTAAATAAACATTAATTGTCCCCCTTGATTTCTAACCAAAACTATAAAGGCTTATCTATTTGCAGATTTATACCAGCACACATGCCTAAAATCTACACATAAAAAAGTCCAATTTAAATTAATTGAAAGATTTTTGTCGTACCAGTTCATGCTTCACAAATTGTCCCAACAAAATCTTTTTTCATTGAATTAAAATTCAAGAATTTGTTTCCTAGCCCTTCAAACAAAAACGACAACACTTTTTGTTATTTCTTGCTGTTTTGAAATGGGTTTTAGTGTGAATTTTTTCCTTGTGTAAAGATTGAATATAAAAGACCTCCTCCCTCAACCTTCATTCCCAGTAATGTGCTATGTTTCATTTGCCTAATATTAATATGAAACCAGTAAACAATTATATAATTTACATTTGTAGATGAAGAGGCAAAGCTCTTTAATGCAGCAATTCCCTAATATTGCAGTTGTCTCCCATTTGCTTGAGTTATCTTTTTCCTGATAGAAGGTGTCTTGTATTAAACATAAAGGCAAAAAGTAAATTTTAATTTTTATGAAAATGTTGAATTCTGAAAGACCTTCATCAGATATATAAAATATATGGGAAAATATATCCAAGAACATATCATTAATGTGTGTGGATTTCATAGAATGACAAATTCAAAAGTTTTATAAAATGTGATAAAATTTAAACACTTCCAGGAACTTTTTGAAAATATCAAAATGTCTGTGACATGTAAGATCATCCAAAATTGTATTTCCTAGTATAGATCACAGAACATCTGCATATTAAATTCCTGCAGTATTTTTTATTTTGATTTTATTTTATTTTAAATTTTAAGAAAAAGATGTTAATTTAAGAATCCACACATTTGTCTCTTCCATTGTGTTTTCTCCAGTCCACAAAAAGTGTTGTCAACAAAAGTAACTGAATTAATAATATTTTGTGGCATCGTACATAATAAATTTGTCTCAATCTTCAATAAGTTGATGATTTTTTATGCAAGAAACTTTTTTATGGACACTGCAAAAGGTGATCAGTTCAGTTTAATTTGTTAATTATCTGTTGTTCCAAAGTGGAATTTTTAGTTCACCTGGCAAAGCCATGTTAGCTATTGCCATCACTTTGGTTCCGTCGTCTGTCCGTCGTCTTCTTTGTTAACATTTCAGATTTTTATCATATCTGAAACTACTGGGCCAATTGGAACCAAACTTTGCAGGAATGATGTACTAAAGGTCCTCTATGAAAATTCGTCATTTCATTTTGATTGGATTAAAAACATGGCTGCCATGGGCAATTCTTATTTCTGATTGGCTGAAACTTAAAAAATCATCTCCTCTGAAACTACAAGTACAAATGATTTGTAAGTTAATACAAATGATGTTTGTGAGGTCCTGTACAAAAATTCTGCATTTTGTATCGATCAGGTGAAAAGCATGGCCGCAATGGGCAATTCTTGTTTCTGATTGGCTGAAATTTGAAAAATCAACTCTGAAACTACAGATGCAAATGATTTGTAACTTGATACAATGGATGTTTGTGATGTCTTCTACAAAAAATCCTCATTTCAACTTGATCCGGCAGAAAACATGGCTGCCATGGGCAATTCTTGTTTATGATTGGCAGAAATTTTTTCATCTCCTCTGAAACTGTAAGAGCAAATGATTTGTAAGTTGATACAAATGATGTTTGTAAGGTCCTGTACAAACTTAAGATTCCTCATTTTGTCTTGATCGGCAAAAATCATGGCTGCCATGGGCAATTCTTTTTTCTGATTGGCTGAAATTTGAAAAATCATATCTGAAACTACGAGTACAAATCATTTGTAACTTGATACAATTGATGTTTGTGAGGTCCTGTACAAATTTTCCCCATTTTATCTTGATTGGTGGAAAAACATGGTCCACATGGGCAGTTCTTGTTTCTGATTGGCTGTAATTTGAAAAATCATCTCCTCTGAAACTACAAGTGCAAATTGATACAAGTGATTTTTTTTTAGATATTCTACCAAGATCCCTCTTTTTGACTTGATATGGCAAAAATCATGGCTGCCATGGAAGATGCTTCTCCAAAGAACAGATAACTCTGTAAATGGGAGACAACTTCCATGTATTAAAAATGGGGAATAATAAATCAAATTTACTCTTTGTTTGAATACATTCGCAAGGACTGATATCCATATTAAGGGGAGGTAATTCATGTACAATTGGAACATGGTTATATAACTACAGTGACTTTTGTTATTTTATTATGTAATTTTTGTTTTTGATAGGAATATATGTTTTTTTGTTTTTTTTTATCTATTAATATTAAAGATACAATAATGCCAAATTATGGAATCTAAAGCAGATTCAATTTAAATGTCGTCAACATTGACCATAGCAATTTATTGTTTCCTGCATAGCAGAGTTCAACATTTATAGAAACACTATGTGGTATCTTGTTGCTTAAATTGTTTCCCTGACAGTTTAGCATTGGAATTGTATAAGAATTTTTAATGTGTTGGAAATGAACAAAATAATGTGTTACTTGACCTTTTAAACTCTTATTTGTTTGAAAGAGGGGGGTGTTTAATCCAGGTGTTGTTCTCCTTTCCCACTCTTAAAATCAAATGATCTTAATCTATGTTTAAATTGCATCCTTAATTCGTAGACTTTTCCACAGAATATATATACATTGATCTGTATTGAAGGTCTTAGTCTGAACAATGTTTATAATAACGTTCAAAAAGTGGTTTATAATAAGGAAATATTTATAAAAATATTACCTTATTGGTATCATCATCCTTTTCAAGTATCTGAATGATTTTTTTACGAGATGTTATAAAGATAATTGTAAAAAATTGTCCTTTTATATAGGTTACCCTTTAAAGTTTTGACTACCATAATAGGACAATTCAAGTACATTTGTAAATATGATGGTTCTTAAACTCATGACTATTAGTCACAAAGTTCGTGGTCGTTATACCTTTTCTAAATTTTTCAACCAAAGAAAAAGAGAGGTAATCGTTAAAAAATAATTTGGAAGATATTCTAAACATAATTAGCTTAATATATAATGATAACTTGATAAAATGATAAAATTTTTAATTAGCAGGAACAACCATTTTAATAAAATATGCTTGAATAAAAATGTACTCATGAACCAACTTGATCTAAATTTTTTGTATGTACTTTTTTCCACCAAACAAAAATCAAATTTATTTATACAAAATATAAACATTACAACATTGATACATGTATGAGCCAAAATGGATAGATTGTTGGAAATGCTAATCAGCCGTCCAGGCTAAGTTCTCTCGTTATCATCAAATTTACTGATACAAAATATAAACATTACAATGTTGATACATGTATGAGCCAAAATGGATAGAGTTGGAAATGCTAGTCAGCAGTCCGGGCTAAGTTCTCTCATTATCATCAAATTTACTGATACAAAATATGAACATTTAAACGTTGATACATGTATGAGCCAAAATGGATAGAGTGTTGGAAATGCTAGTCAGTCGTCCGTTCTCTGGTTATCAACAATATCAGAAACGAAACAGTATCGCATAGTTATTACACAATGGCTGCCAAAAAGATGTATCCGTATAAAATTTTACAGTCCTGTTACCATGGTTATACAAAAAGGAAACTTATTTCACCTAACCTCAAGTTTTATTTAAGGATTCTTTTTCAATTTTGGAACAGGTTATATGATATAACCTACTTGGAGGCAGTTTACACTTTATAAACTGCATAGTGGTTTATGTTTTAAGTTTAAACTGAACATTTATTAAAGGTAGGTTATACAGGGTACAAGTACATAACCTGTTTGAAAATTTATAACAATCCTTATAATTTAATTTTCAAAAATATTCTGATTCGAGATTGTAAGTATAATCATTTGAATAAATTAAACTTCATACTGCAGAGTAAAATTGTAGTGATCTCACAGTATTCCAATTCAAGTAGATTTTACAATATTTCTAACTTGATCAACCATTCAGTTCAAATCAAATTATTACTGAACATTGATAATAGATTTTCTTCCAGCCAGGAATAAATATGATGGTCAGTAGGAGAAATTGTAATATCCCCATTTTCTAGGAAAGTTTGGTAAGGGAGATAACTTGATTAATGCTTTTCATTTACCATCAAGCAGAAAATACTGTGGGACTATTGAAGTTCGTAAGTTTAATTTTCAAATATATATTATAGGATTAAATACGATTTTATATGAGTTTATCGATGTGTAAACTCAGCCGACTCACTCACATACTAAGTGATTTTGTGAGTGAAAAGGCCGAGTTTACACATCGATAAACTCATACAAAATCGTATTTAATCCTTATAATTCCATTTCATACATCGAAAAGTTGTTCCTAACCGAAATAAAAAAAAAAAACTTTTCCCTTTTCAGGCGACATTTATCTTGAATCTGGTACTATTTTTGGCAGCTGAGCAATTGAATAAAAAACGTCAAGAAAGTCATTTACAAATCAAAAAAAAAACAAGGAAACTTACATTCTGATTGATTTTAATATAATCTGAAGCGTACAGAATCTACGCAATGTCAAATTTTTCGGTTTGAAGAATCCAACTTGTGTTGTTTACAAATATGACGTTGCAATCTTGACTGTTCTGTGCAGCAAATTTTAGCGGAATTTTTGAAAACGCAATTTTCATCAAGTTTTAAACCATTTCTCATTAAATTTTAACTATTATTGTCAGTATCATCCTTAAAGTTTATTCTTTTACAGCATTCTTCATATTTAATGTCTCATTTGAAACTTTAAATAACCAAGAAAGCGCATTAATATACTTGCAAAATACGGGTTATCGATGTATAAACTTTTATGATTTTGCCCTTCCGACCAATGAAATTGTTGTATTTTATCATATGCAAATTAAAATGGAATTTTATATATATATAAAACACTAAGCTATTTATGAGTGTCGGAGCTTGGGGCCACGCTACCGCCCTTCATCAATTCGAGATCATTCTCTGATTAAGGTCACCAGTTTCTCCAACATAAATAAAACGATAACCATAAAGTTTTAAACAAAATATTGCATAAACAACATTTGTGTTTTTGTCATCATTGTTCCAGTACTATTAAAATGTCGCTGATGAAGGCCTTTAGGGGGGCCGCAAGCTCCGAAGCTCATAAATAGCTTAATGTTTTTTTGTATAATACATAAAATTCATGGACTTTAATTATATATTTATTGACACATTTATATATAAAATAAGTAATGCCTTTATTATTGATATTTATGCAATTATTTATCATTTTCTTTTTAGCTCTTCGTCTTCTGGAAATCTAGAAAATGGAGCAGAGAATAATGGAGGTTAGTGATAAACTTTCTTAATGAAACGGTTAAAATTAACCCCCCCCCCCCCCCCAAAAAAAAAAAAAAAAAAAAGTGTGTGTCTTCCTTAAGACTTAAGATGCATCATGTTATTTACATGCGTATTTTAGCTTATACTTTCTCACATTTCAAGTAAATATGTAGACAAGGAGGAAACATACACTTCATTTCAATGAGATATACAGTTTCAATTTATCTATATATATATCTTAAGTAATAATTAAATTGCCTTGTATGCAATGTGTCAACATTACAACAGTTTACTATAATGCCGATTGAAGATAATTGATAATATCATATGTGAATATATATCATTAACTCCTTCGTAAAAAATATGGGCATTTACTTGGACTGACTTGCATAATTTGCAATACATGGATTAAGTAAATAAGACCCTGATCCCAAGAATATTTTTGTATATTAGAAATGCTGAACCCTCAAGTTTGTCAGGCCCCCTCTCAGAATCAAATAGTCTCCACCCCTATTATGCTTGTTTATCTTATTTATCTAGAGCATTGTCATGCCATCAGAAACAGTGCTGCCATAGATAAGAGAGCCAGAAATAGATTAATTCTTGCCAGTGTGTTATGTCTCCTGTTTATGGTAGCGGAAATTGTAGGTAAGGTGGAAAACAACATTTTCTGTAGGTTTGCAAAATGCATGAATTTTGTTAGTATAAGTTTCAAAAAGTATTCATTAAAACACTAACTAGAAAATTACAGCACCACAACATTTCAATAGCCTTCAAACTAAAATACATTTAGTTTTTACCAGTCGATATCTGTGAACAGAAAAAATGCCAATCATTATAGGTTAAAATTAATGTGAAAAACAATTGACACAAGTTGTATTAGTGGATTAGAATTTCCAACCTCATTTACCTAAGAACTACCTAAATCCCTCTGTTACCAAAGACCCTCCACTATATTTAAAAGAAAGTTTTAATGAGGTGTACATGTATGTGATTTACTTTGTGTAGAAGCAGCTCATAAAAGATAGTTTTATGCGTGATGAAATTAGACTGTAAACTAGAAATATAAAATAAAGAGACTAATTTTGAAAACTTGTACATGTAAACAAGGTTATACATAAATATGATATTTACCACTGGCACACATAACTAAAAACTAACTTACTGGAAAGGTATTAATTTATAAAACCTTGCTTTGGTCCTATTGTTTATTAAATGAAGTCGCCAAAATTTAAATTTTAACTTTACATTTTATAGGTGGAATTATAGCTGGAAGCCTTGCCATAGTATCAGATGCAGCACATTTACTCACAGATTTTGCCAGCTTCATGGTCAGTCTATTAGCCCTGTTACTGGCATCTAGACAGCCAACAAAAAAACTTAGCTTTGGCTGGTACAGAGCTGGTAAGTAACATTGAGAAGTCTCTTGGATGAGCAGACACAAGAAGTCTTTGTAGCCCAGGTACATGTATTAAGGGTTTGCTAATCTTTTATTTCATGTTAAGGGGCCTCCATGGCCGAGTGGTCTAGGTAGTTCATCATGACTACTAATGGTCAATAGCCTGTCAACGCTGAGGTTGTGAGTTCAAATCTCACCTGGTGTGTTCGACTCCAGTCTTAATTGACAAGGATTGCCAATTTTCCTACCGAAGGTCGGTGGATCCCTCCGGATACTCCGGCTTCCTCCACCTAGCCAAATGTGCTGAAAACGGCACAAAACCACAACTAAACAAACAAATATTTCATGTTAAATGAAGGTTTTTTGGTGCACCATTGGTTTACTCCTTTAATGAACAAACGCAAGTTGATATTGTGTTCAAAGATCATTGCATTGTTTTGTGTTAATTTTCTGCTCATTTAAAGAATGCCAGTTGTTATGTTATTGATCTTGAAAACAGAAATCTTAGGTCCGTTGCATGAACATGTATGGTTTTGATTTAATTTATTTTCCATTGAAAAAAATTTGATTTACAGTGATAATCATTGTCCAGATAGCTGAAATAAGAACTGGTAATGAGGTCCAACTGTACCTGAAAATTTAGCTATATTGCAGTATGGCTCCTATAATTTCTGTTAGGCCAAGCAGAAATTTTTTAAAGCTTCTCAGATCAAAATGAATAACAGAGATAAAATCTTTCAATTCTTCTTGACGAGCTCTGCAATTACAGAATACTTTAAAATTCTTGGAAAAAGAATTACCGGTATGAGTCAGGACCTTAAAAGGTTATACTATAATTTCACATTTATTTTGCTTTGTTCGTCTATGTAATCCAGGCTGATTCTTATAATGCAATATTGACCAGGCTTGATTTGGTGAAATCTAAAAAAATAAAGAAAGAAACTGAGTTTATGAAAGTATATTATATCACAACTAAAGGCTCATAAGAGCCTGTATCACTCAACTGGATTTACAAAAAAAATGTAACTTGTCCACCTTAAGCATGACTGAAAATCTAAGTGTAACAGTCAATTTGGCTGGTTTTGCCATAGGGTTCTATGTTAAGCTAAGTGCGACTGTGGCAGCTGTTGTGGTTAACGTTTTGGATCATCAGACACAAATCTGTAGGAGGACTACCTAAGGACCATTTCTGCCAAGTTTGGTTCCAATTGATACTGTAGTTTCAGACAAGATTTTCAGTCCAGCACTGGTAGTTTTGACAAGAAGATTTTTAGTCCAGCACTGGTAGTTTTGATAAAAACTAGCCGTGCTGGAGTATTGTTGACATGACAATCTGCTGAGACAAAGTATCCCCAATCTGCAAATAGTCCTATGAACTCAAAACAATTTTAAATCAAGGTACAATGCATAGAGTTCCATGCAGTTATTCGCTGAATAACATAAATAGAAAGATAGCTCTATCCAATAACAATTGGGTGTTAGAGAGAACTGTTCTGAGTCAAGCAAACTTTAGCGTATGAATATGAAAAGATACAGAAGTATGAAAGTGAGGGAAATTCAATTTAATTTACAACTAAGATTGTCCGTAATATTGTTACCGGCTGGTGACAGTCGGTAATTTTAATAATTCAGTAATTTAATTACTTTCAGTCCCCATAAAGTGTTCATTTCGTGATTCTTAACCATTTCAACCATTTACTGTATTAAAAATAGTTGTAATGAGAATGAGTTTAAAATATATTTTATTGATTTTTTTTCTACTCGAAAAGAAATATGATACAATTTCGGAATGGACTTGTGTATTCACGTTACTCCTAGTAATAAATTTGAAATATTTAAATGAAATGATTTTTTTTTTAGAAAACGGATCCTCTTATTAGATATTAAAAGGTTATGGTTATATATATTCTAACAAGACGAATGTCAACAAACGTTGAACATGTGTAGTAAAAATTGATTTGTGAGATGCTCCAAAACTGGAGCAAGATCATGGTCACGTGTTGCGAATTTGTCAACAGTATGGCGGGTCGATTAGAGTTTGCTGCCCTTTTCTACTTTGACATTAAAACAGCTATTTGAAGGAACAAGAAAGATAATTTTTTGAAAGCAAAATATAATAACGTTGTCAAAAGTATGACATATTAGTATGTTTTCCTATTCTTACCATGCATATGCCAGGTCGATCTTGTACCAAAATTTTGGGGTAAAAAATGAGGACGGAACGAACAAATTCTATTTTTTTTTTTACAATTTACCAATTGTACTAAACATTGTTGTGTTTTGATGTAAAAAAAATTAAGATGACTATGTGTATGTATTGTAAAAAGAAGTCATAATTCATGCTTGGGCTTTTATTATTAAGTCTCACAACTTAAAAGAAGTGCAAATTGACAGTCAGCTATCATATTTAGAAAAGGGGTGGGGGGCTTTATCCACTCTCTCAAATCCCTTAACATTCAAATAACTATGAAATGCTTGAGATCTCAACTCTAAACGTATTTTGTTTCTCCTTATAAAAAGACGCACAATTTCGAGAATCCTTTAATTTGTGAATTTTAGTTTCAGTACTTTTAGTATCTTCTTAAAGTTAATAAAAATGGTAGAGAATTTTTTTATAAAGGACCCAGTGAACAATTATACATCTGTTCGTAGTAATTCAAAATCAATTGCTAATAAGTATGTCTGACATAATTCATTTACATCAAATTTGTTTAATTCATGAAAAAAAATTGATTCCTCCTTTTAAAACTGCTCTTTACAAATCAACTTAATATTAATGCCTGTTACAGAGGGATGTTAGCATCCGTGCTGGACAAAAGCACTTCGTGCTATGTTTTAATGAATTTTCCCATAGGGTCCTTTGTTTAACTAAGTTCGGCTGTGATGGCCATCTTTATTGACATTCCGAGTCATTGGACACAATTCTGAAAGAGGACTACCTAAGGACCATTTCTGCCAAGTTTAGTTCCAATTTTCTTGTTATTGGTTTCAGACAAGAAGATTTTTTAATGATTTTTTCCATAAGGTCCTATGTTAAGCTATGTTTGGCTGTGGTGGCCATTTTGATTGATCATATGGGTCCTCAGAAACAAGTCTGAAAGAGGACCATCTAAGGTCCATTGCTGCTTAGTTTGGTTCTAATTGGCTCAGTAGTTTCAGAAAAGAAGATTTTTAAATAAAGTTCCAAAGGGTCCTATGTTAAACTAAGTTGGGCTGTCGCTGCCATCTTGGTTGAATCTAGGTCATCAGACACACATCGGAAAGAGGATCATTTTAGGACCATTGCTGCAAGTGTGGTTCCAATTGGTCATTCAGTTGCATAGAAGATTTTTTAAATTCATCCCACCATTTTTCTAGTTTTAATCACAGCTGCCATTTGGATTGTAGGTCGGGGATGCCGGACACAGTTTTGGAAGGGGGTCACCCAAGGACCATTCCATCAACATTTGGTCCCAATTGGGTGAGTGAATTCAGAGGAGAAGATTTTTTGTTGACAGATGGACGGATGACAGACAACGGATGCAAAGGGATGACAAAAGCTCACATGGCCTTTGAGGCCAGGTGAGCTAAAAAGTTCATAACATTTTCAGTCAAATGACGGTGGTTCTTCTTGAGAAAATTATATAAAACTCGGCTGTACATGTGCTTCAGTCCATGTAATCCTTTGAAGCAACTGTTCTACCATAGGATCCTCAGTGTAATGAATTACATTTGTATTTGTTAAGTGATTCTTTATGGCCTTTATTCAATGTAGAAATTTTGTATTTTGTTTTTCAGAGATTCTGGGAGCACTTATGTCTATATTGCTGTTATGGGTTCTTACTGGGATAGTAGTATATATGGCCATTAGGAGGATAATTAATAATGATTATGAAATTAAAGCCACAGTAATGTTAATAGTCGCTGGATGCGGTGTAGCATTTAATCTTTTGTAAGTATGAACACAGAAAATAGTCGATGATTGAACTGTTATACATGTTAACAAATAAAATTATAACAGGGAATTAATTGATTCTTGAATTATTACTAAATTGTGAGAATTCTTCATGTGACCCATTTTCATGCTTCATATTTGAATTGTTAAATTGTTTGTGTGTAAGGTTATAACATTTTCTTTACAAGTTTGACAACAATCTTCTCAATCAAAACCAGACATGTTGCTGATAGACCAGACATAAAGCATATTAAATGAGTTTTTCTTGTGAAAATCCTTTACTTGCTAAATAGGCTTAAATTTTATATGAATGTTTAAAAATTTCTAAACTTCTCCTTATGGGAAAGCTATCATGGTTACTTAAGCCAAGTGTTTTATGTTTTGTCAGATTTATTTCCCACATTTTGAAAATCTTTTCTTTTAATTTGATTCTTTTCAGTATGGGTCTCACTTTACATCAACATAGTCATGGCCATGGAGGTCATTCCCATAATTCTTCAGGTAGTCATAGTAACGATAGTCCAGCTAATTACAGAAGCATAAATGCTTCAGAAGCAACTGACAAGGAACCAGTTAGTGGTAACCATAGTAACCATGGACACCATGAAAATATAAATGTTCGAGCTGCTTTTATACATGTTGTTGGTGATTTGATACAAAGTATTGGGGTGTTAATTGCTGCTATAATTATTTATTTTAAGGTAAGACATACAGAAAAAATGGCTTCATGCTTTGAAATATGACACAAAACATTTTATAAAACAACCACCGTGGTAGTCTTACCTTTTTGTAGTGTGCTCATCTGAAATGTGTCAAACCCAAGATTTTACATTGGTATCAGTGGCTTCTGCACTATGCATATTTTTAACATAGCAAGATTTGGAATAATACCTGCATGTCCCTTGGGATGACATCTCTTCCTGTGGAGTGTAAACTTGTGAGATAGCTTTTAAAAATTTGAATCTTACAGAGAATGTCTGTATGGTACAAGTTAGGGTTCGTATGCATGTACTTGTACATTTTTAATAATTGGCACTCAAGTAGTCTTATCCAAGTTTTAATTTGATTCAAAAATCTGGATTCATTTATTTTCTTGGGGACCAATATCATGGATCTGTGAAAATTTATAGTTTTGAGGATATCAGATTTCATTTTGAAATGCTATACAGTCAACTCCCATTCAGGGTTCGTACTGGTCCTTAAATCCTTGAAAAGTCACGGATTTTCGTTCTGTAAATTAAAGGCCTTAAAAATCATAGAAAACTGTAGTTTTGTCAAAAGTCCTTTAATTGTCCTGGAAATGGATGTTTTACATGTATTTTTTATTAACAATGTTTAATCTTCAAAATAGTATATCGTGAGCAATGTTTTTAACCGGATTTTCATAGGAAAATATCGGTTATTAAATTGGTGATGTACAGCGGGCGGGCGGACGGGCGGCTGCCAAACAGTGTCCGTGCAATAACTTATGAACTGTTCAACCAAAGCTTTTCAAATTTTAATATGTTGTTACTGATGACAAAATGGAGGTCAAGTTCGATATTGACGATTTTCACTTTCACCGTTCAAGAGTTATGGTTCTTGAAAGATTGAAAAATGGCTTTTCCAGTGGTGTCCGTGTGATAACTTATGAACTGTTCAACCAAAGCTTTTCAAATTTTAATGTGTTGTTACTGATGACAAAATGGAGGTCAAGTTCGATATTGACGATTTTCACTTTCACCGTTCAGGAGTTATGGTTCTTGAAAGATTGAAAAATGGCTTTCCCAGTGGTGTCCGTGTGATAACTTATGAACTGTTCAACCAAAGCTTTTCAAATTTTAATATGCTTTTACTGATGACAAAATGGAGGTCATGTTCGATATTGATGATTTACACTTTCACCGTTCAGGTGTTATGGTTCTTGAAAGATTGAAAAATGGCTTTCCCAGTGGTGTCCGTGTGATAACTTATGAACTGTTCAACCAAAGCTTTTCAAATTTTAATATGTTGTTACTGATGACAAAATGGAGGTCAAGTTCGATATTAACGATTTTCAATTTCACCGTTCAAGAGTTATGGTTCTTGAAAGATTGAAAAATGGCTTTCCCAGTGTTGTCTGTGTGATAACTTATGAACTGTTCAACCAAAGCTTTTCAAATTTTAATATGTTGTTACTGATGACAAAATGGAGGTGAAGTTCGATATTGACGATTTCCACTTTTGAAAAAAGGCAGTTCAAGTCGTCATTTCCATGCAAAGGTCATTTGTTGCAGGAAAATCCGGTTTGCTGTCATTCGACAGCCTCTTGTTTCTATCTAAACTGTTCCCTCTGTATGCACTTAAACTGAGTATGAGTATAACATGGAACCAGTAAATCTTCAACTGGGTGTAGCCCGGTTTCCTTTTTTCACATTATTCCCCTCCATTGAATTTATTTTTAAAGGGAACCTGGCTACCGGAAATTTACCAAAAATATGCGTTTCATCATGATAATGTGCAAGTCATGGAGTAAAATGCCAGGCAACTGCCACTTTCAACCCAAGTGGGTTTATAATCAAGAGTACAAACAGCGTCTACAAAGGGGGAGCAGTTCTGGGAAGGGCAAGTGTACGATATGTGCCAAAGAAATTGATGTCTCAATCATGGGGGAAGCTGCCCTGAAAAGCCATCTCAAAAGTACAAAACATAAAGAACATTTAACAATGTGATGGGGTTAAAATAGTTTTAAAAGTTCCTAAATATGTATAATGATACAAATTTGTCTGCAGCTTTGGGTATAGAATTTTCATAAAATTTGTGGAAAGTCATTTAAAAAGGTGTATGAACCCTGCCTTTTATCTCGAAGTTGGGAACATAGAAAAAGTTTGACACATCCGTAGTTTGACTTAAGCGAACGTTTATTAAACATAATAATAAGTTAATTCTTGTGTCAGTAATTCACTAATTATCTAAGATAACAAATCAAGTTAACCTAAGGTACATACAAGACTGTTATACATCAGTCTGTGGTTAATGACCTGAAATTTAGTGTTATTCGTATGAACTGTTGAATCCATTTTCATCCTCGATGTAATTATTTTATATGTTTGTATTACTTTGGGATAACGAAAACATTTTAAATTCATTTGTTAATATTGGGACCTTAACTTTATTTCAAGACTACTGAAATTTCGACTCACTGAATTTCAACACAACAGAAGTGAAAATACATGTAATTATATGGAACAAAGTTTGGTACCATGAGAAAATTTAGAATCATTAAATTTCGACTGAAGTTAGTTCGAGATAACAAGAGTTGACTGTAGTGTGTAACACAATATCAAAAACATAATGGAATGCTTAAATTCTCTGGTCCTGTTGCACTAACAAATTCCAAATGGTTAACAAAAAAATTCACAGTATGTATTGTCGGTGTGATTTTGATTCCGTAGCATTTGTACTAAATAGTTGCTATATATTTTTGACACTTACTCCATATTCTTTCATTTTCAAGAATGTCTACCATTATCAATGTAAATCTGTTACTTGTACACAGTAAAAATTGATACATCAGTAAAATTAATTTAATTTATTTATATTTTTAGCCAGAATGGAAGATAGCTGATCCTATTTGTACATTTCTTTTTTCTGTGATTGTAATGGTTACAACATTTACAGTTGTTAGAGATATTCTTATAGTTTTAATGGAGGGTAAGATCTGTCTACTTATTTTCTCGGACTAGACTGTGTGCTTCATTTTAAACAAACTTTTTTCTCAAATTAAATGAAACTTACACAACAACAAAGAGGAGTTACAGACACCAGTAGCATATACATGATATATTAACATGAAATATCATTTTTTTTCAAGAAATTTGAACACCTTTTATTGATGGCATTTCAAAATAATTTTGACTTTATGGGACAAAAAATTATGAGACTTTCTTCAAATAACTTTTTAGAAATGTCATACTGTAAATTCAGAAAATAGTGTGTGTATTTATTATTGCGAATCTTCGACTGCTCAGGAAAATGTGAGTTTTATTTTATTGCGAACTCTTTAAAATTTGTAATGGAATACTACTAGCAAAATCAGAAATGCGACTTTTAATTATTGCGATTCTTATCCAGTCTCATTTTTCGCAATAATTTCTGAATTTACAGTAATGTTCAAGACCTATTAGGTCATTAGTTGTATGCACAGTATGTAATTTTCTTTTAAAATTAATTTTCTTTTTGTTCTAAAATAGGTAAGCTTTTTGTCTGCAGTTAGTCAAGTTTTTTGTTTTGCAACTGTTTCTAAGTAAAGATTGAATCAAATGGATTGCCATTTTCAGTCCTAAAAACATTTAAATTGCCTCTTATTCTAAACTTATTGTCTCATGCCTTAATAATCCTTGCTTCAATGCTGTTCACATTTTAAATAGCTTCGCATATCATGGTAAGCATTCTATAAGCAAATTATAATTAATTTCAGGTACACCAAGAGGGTTGAATTTTGTTGAAGTACAGAACAGTTTTTACAATATACCCGGTGTAAAAGATCTGCATGATTTAAGGATGTGGTCTCTATCACTAAATAAGATAGCTTTATCTGTTCATATAGCAGTTGGTATGTATATTGTGTGATTATTCGAGGATTTTAATTATCCAAACAAGTGAGGATTGACAAAATAATTTTCAAATAAATTTTAATTTTAGTCACTTAGAAACAGGCCAATGTTTCATAAAAAATCTTAGGACTTTTGTCATCAGTCTGATATCAGTGCTTAACTTTTTATATACATCAGAATTACAAAATAACAATCCAAAGATACTAATATTAGATATAGTAAATTTATACTATGCTGTATATGACGCATTTCAAGGAGTTACCTCTCATCAGCAGCATTAAAACCGAAACATTTGGAAGACCAAAAACCAAACTTATTTTAAACAAGAAGTACAATCTATTCTATTCGTAAGTTTTTTGTGAAATGTGGATTTGGTTTGATGTGGTTGAAAAAAAATTAAAGCGAATTTTCAGGATGGTGATACATGTATTTACCAGTAGATTCATATTCAGGAAAATAAATGTTGAGCTGTCAAAACGATTACAATGTACAAAATACACAAGTCTAACAAAACCAATTACAAAATCATAAAAGAGGTGCTCTGGGTTTCCAAGAGACAATACCTTTTATTTTTTCATGCATGTGATCAAGGCCATATTGGGCAATTTTTACTTTTATTTTTTGTTGTTTTATTTATGTTTGACTTATCGTATGAGCTATTGTATTTTTGATTCATATTCAGTATTGCAAATTCATCAGAATTGTATATCTTCAACATTGTTAATTATACCATGCTTTAGTATTTGCATGATAGAAAAATACTTCATTTACAGTTTTTACATGACTGTGGCAAGATGTGAGCAGTGAGATATCTAACTGTCGTGCATCCAGTTAATTAATAAATCTAAAGGTATTCAATTGGCCGCAGATGTCACAAGTTTTTAAACTTTAAAAATGTTTGAAAATTTATAAATATTTGTTTCTTTTTAATAGATAAAAACACTGCTGATCCATTAAAAGTATTAAAATTAGCCTCAGCCATGGTGCAGAAAAAATACGGCATAGCAGAGACGACTATACAAGTGGAAGAATACATCGATGAAATGGAGAGCTGTACACATTGTAAAGATCTACCTGACTGAAAAGATTGGTATGATCCAGGGTCAATGTACAAATAATGGGACGATTTTTTCAAATTAAATATGAATGATGTTATGAATCAGAAACAATGTATGACAACCATAAGAGATTACTACATGTATATTATCAGACCTATATATCAAAGATGGGGTGCATATGGCAGGTCTTCATCCTTTCCACATTTTTTGGCCCAAATCTTTTCTGTTAATTTGCCAAAAATAATATGAATTTCAGATGAAAATTATTATAGTAATAAGAGTTGTTTTGAAGCAATGAGGAACCAGAGTGAGTTATCTTTTCCTAACCAAACCTTTTGTCCTCAGGCTAAATGGGAGACAAATTTATTATCTCCCTTATCTACATTGGTTAGGAAAAGATAGCTCATTCTGGTTCCTCATTTATCAGGTATAAAGGATGAACTGAATAAAGTCCATAATAACTACACTTTTCGGGAAAATAATTAAGAAATGAGCGGTTGAAAATGGCTCCCATATTCATACGCTGAACGTCATTTATTGGAAAATAAAAGATCCTAGCCATCATGTTGTCGACCAATCAAATTGAAAATACTCACAGTATAGGAATTATGACCTGATATAAAAATGTTTGATTAAGGGTCAATCTTTTTTACCAATGAGATATTGCTATAGTATTGCCAACATGTCATTAAAATCCAATCAGTTGATCATTTGAATTTTTTTACCTGATTTTTTTTTATATATAAATTTTTGACAATTAATAGAATTTCTTACTGAGTGAAAAAAAAATTTGTGTGAAGTGGTAGAATGATCATGGTTAAAACTATGTATTAACCAAAAACTTTTTTGTCAATTTAGTAATTATTTATCCAATGAAAATAAACAGATTTTGATGAATATCAACTGTGTAATATTGACAATGAAACCTCAACTATGAAAAACATTAATTATGCATAGATTGCATTTTCTTCTAATAAAAATTAAAATGCGTACTGTCAGATAATGAATTCTGTTGAAGAGCTGTCTGTTGGCTACACATTAATTTTACTTAAGTTTTTTGCTCCTACATTTTCTTGCATGTAATTAGATTCATTGGAAATTAATGCAAATTTCACCAGAAAGAAAATTCATGTACAAAGGTTGATTCACCTGAAATTTATGTTAGCAAAATTTGCACTCATAAAAAATATGTTGCTATGAATAATGAAAAATAATATCTTTAAAGGTCTGTAATGACAAATAATATCTTAAAAGGTCAGTAATGACAAACCAATCCATTAACTTCATTCAACATCTTTTAAGACAAACAAGAAATACCACAAAACACAAACACAAGATCAGCAACCACTGTTGACTGTGAATAAACAACGACTGTTTACTGTCTGACTTTTAGCTCTGCACATCTTAAACATAGTATTTGCTTGTTAAATGGCATCTTGGTGCTTGATGATCTAGTCTTTCATTATGCTCAATAATTTTATCGTCATTGCTTCTTGTAAAATTGTCATGTAATTGCCATTCAAAATTTATTTGGCATAGCATTTTTGTACTACATGTTTATGAAACAGTACCCACCACTATGCCAAGGACCATCCACAAAATAATTACTAATAGTATCAATATCTGTGAGGATAGAACTTCTGGCAGATTGAGCATTATTTTTTCAGTATACATAAAGAAAAATAAAATGTATCATTTAATATTTTGAATAATTAAATAGATGATTAACTGAAAATGACAGTCAGAATAATGAAAGTAATAATTTTGTATGTAACATTGACCATGTGAAAAAATATCCTTGGGTTGCAAAATCATGCATCATGCTGCACGTCTTGCACCATTTCGTCACCTCGACTGCATACAACATTATCTAATTATTGTATGGTAACTTAATGATATACATTGTAATATATGCATGCTATGTCCAGATTTAAAGTATCCGAAAATTTTATACAGTCACGTAGATGCAATAACCCTTTAATTCTATTATAAGTGATAATTCGTTGTATGTGAAAGTGTGCTTTTAGTACAATAAGTGAATTTTATAGTAAGATATTTAATTATTATCATCCTATGCAAGTTTAACCATAATTTTATATAATATTCATGTTTGTCTCTGTCAGATTATTTGAATAAGCTGCAAATTCTGTTTTTGCAGTAACCGAACTTACGCTTATAAACGATGCATTTCCCCAAAAAATGTTATGGCTGTTTTTGTAGAATTAAACTTTTTTTCTTATACTGTTTTTTTGGTTTATATGACTGTAAGAAAGTAATTTATGAAGAAAAAATCTTATGATGGTGCACTTCTTTTTTTGCTAAGGTCATTTGAAAGTACCCCATTTTGGATGATTTTCCAATTTGTAATCAATTTTTACCCATTTTTTGGCTATCATCATGAAAAAATTCACATTTAAACTTTTTTTCATACTTTTCCTAAAGATGAAGTGGACCAATCTGAATAAATTTAACTTAAAAAAACTATATAAGAAAGTTTAATAAAATTTTGTTGTTTTTTTTGTGTCAAAATGACCATCGGCCAATTTAGTAAATTTGGGGTTTTTCTAAAATTTTTTAGAACAAAGAGCATATAATTTCAACTTCTTTGCTATAAATGATTGCAAAAACACATAATAAAGAATTTTAAAAGGACAAAATTGATATGAGACGTACAAATTTTTGGTCAAATCATTTATTTTTACCCCTCACCCATTTTCTCAACATTTTGGCTGATGACACTGACCAGATTGGTTATTAAATTTGAAAATTTTATTTTAAGTACATAATTTTTTCACAGAGTTTAGTTGGATTATAATATTTTTTAAATTCATTAATATTTTCCACTTGTATCACATGTTTGGAAATAATTGCTGAACGAGACTGAAACATCAGAAGAATACATCCTTAATTTTAGGAAAAGCATCTGATATAATCTAATGAAAACAATTGATGAAATAAAAAAAATACCTACCATTGAAATTTAGGAACATATTAACAGAAGCTCAAGACTTTTTGTTTTGCTGTAATAACCAGAATAAACTATTTAAACCATTTCAAACTATAATCTGCCATGTTATAAAAATTTGAAAAACATATTTTAGAGGAAATTTAGGAATTCTCTTTTTTCACCAAAAATGACGCTATTGATTATACCTGAAAATATCTTCACATTTTAATATTTTTGTACAACATACTGTAGTTTCATTATATGTGCTTTTCATTTTTTGTGGGTTATTTTTTTGAAACTCATTATCACAATTTTTATATAAATATATGTACGCCAGGGGAATTGTGCTTATTTATTCTGATGACATGGTTGAACTTTTATTGGAGTAACAAAGTTTTGCTGTCGAAGTATTTTTTTTAGTATCATAATCAGAGCCAAATATGATATATTCTGGTATATTTTAAATTGATAAACGGGAATTTTCGGAAGTTAAGTACAATTAATAATACATTTTCAAAGCATGTTTAGAGATTTTTGTTTGTTTATGTACATGTAAGTGCAGAAGGGCAGGGATCATTTCTGGACAGTTTTTTTGTCGAGCCTGCGACTTTAGTCGCAGAAAGCTCGACATAGGGATAGTGATCCGGCGGCGGCGGCGGCAGCGTTAACTCACTTCTTAAAAGCTTTATATTTTAGAAGGTGGAAGACCTAGATGCTTTATACTTTGTATATAGATGCCTTATGTTACGAAGTTTCCGTCTGTCATATGTACATTGTCCTTGACCTCATTTTCATGGTTCAGTGACTACTTGAAAAAAAAATTCAGATTTTTTGTAATGTTAATTTCTCTCTTATTATGAGTAATAGGATAACTATATTTGGTATGTGCATACCTTACAAGGTCCTCATCCCCATCAGACAGTTTTCAATTGACTTCGACCCAATTTCAAGGATCAGTGAACAAGGTTAAGTTTTGGTGGTCAAGTCCATATCTCAGATACTATAAGCAATAGGTCTAGTATATTTGGTGTATGGAAGGATTGTAAGGTGTACATGTCCAACTGGTAGGTGTCATCTGACCTTGACCTTATTTTCATGGTTCAGTGGTTATAGTTAAGTTTTTGTGTTTTGGCCTGTTTTTTCGAATACTGTATGCAATAGGTCTACTATATTTGGTGTATGGAAGGATTGTAAGGTGTACATGTCCAAGTGGCAGGTGTCATCTGACCTTGACCTCATTTTCATGGTTCAGTGATTATAGTTAAGTTTTTGTGTTTTGGCCTGTTTTTCGAATACTGTATGTAATAGGTCTACTATATTGGTGTATGAAAGAATTGTAAGGTGTACATGTCCAACTGGCAGGTGTCATCTGACCTTGACCTCATTTTCATGGTTCAGTGGTTATAGTTAAATTTTTGTGTTTTGGCCTGGGTTCGAATACTGTTTGCAATAGGTCTACTATATTTGGTGTATGGAAGGATTGTAAGGTGTACATGTCCAACTGGCAGGTGTCATCTGACCTTGACCTCATTTTCATGGTTCAGTGATTATAGTTAAGTTTTTGTGTTTTGGCCTGTTTTTCGAATACTGTATGCAATGTGTCTGATAGCATTTACTTTCAAAAGAAATACACGACAGGCGAGACATTTTTGTGTGTCCACTCTTGTTTTAATATATAATAAATTTTACAGGACCTAGGGAGATTTTAATGGGAATGACCAATGGTCAAATGAATTTCACATCCACGTGTCTTTGTTATTCAATATCTGCCGTAAAAATATCATATTGAATATTGGCTTAGAACATAAAGCAATCTTGCAATGTAATGACTATTTTTTTCTGTAAAAAAAATGGTAACTACAGTTGAATTATGAGATTGACTACTTTTACAGTTATAATTTCTGTGTATGTTCAAAACAAAATTTACTGCCATTACTGCTGAGGTTGTGAGTTCAAATCTCACCTGTGGCGGAGTGTGTTCGACTCCGATCTTAATTGACAAGGATTGCCAATATTCCTACCGAAGGTCGGTGGTTCTCTCCGGGCACTCCAGCTTCCTCCACCAATAAAAACCGGCCGCCGCGAAATAGCAAAATGTGCTGAAAACGGCATAAAACCCCAACTAAACAAACAAACAATACTGCCATTTTCAAAAATTGTTTTTATTGTTCTGTTAATAGGATGGTGTAGTTGTGAATGATAGCACGGAATTGATCGTCAATAGTTGTATTGTTAAGGTAATCATTAACCAAAGTTTATACTGTTACAAATATTTTGTATATGATTATTATATTTGTTATTATTTATTTGTGCATTTATTGACTAATTTTTAAGTACAATTTTTATTAATTAAAGCTAATAATAATTTTTAATGTAAATTATTGTTATCGTTCCTAATGTCTGCCTTTTGAAATGCTTTTGTTGTGAATATACAATGTGTAATTATCTAATACTAAATATATTTTACTATAAACCCATTCAACTATTTGATTTTTTTGTCAAAAAGCTTCTTTCTTGTATTTTTAACCGGATTTTCATAGGAAAATATCGGTTATTAAATTGGTGATGTACGGCGGGCGGGCGGCCGGGCGGACGGGCGGCCGGGCGGACGGGCGGGCGGGCGGGCGGGCGGGCGGACGGGCGGCTGCCAAACAGTGTCCGTGCAATAACTTATGAACTGTTCAACCAAAGCTTTTCAAATTTTAATATGTTGTTACTGGTGACAAAATGGAGGTCAAGTTCGATATTGACGATTTTCACTTTCACCGTTCAAGAGTTATGGTTCTTGAAAGATTGAAAAATGGCTTTTCCAGTGGTGTCCGTGTGATAACTTATGAACTGTTCAACCAAAGCTTTTCAAATTTTAATATGTTGTTACTGATGACAAAATGGAGGTCAAGTTCGATATTGACGATTTTCACTTTCACCGTTCAGGAGTTATGGTTCTTGAAAGATTGAAAAATGGCTTTCCCAGTGGTGTCCGTGTGATAACTTATGAACTGTTCAACCAAAGCTTTTCAAATTTTATTATGTTGTTACTGATGACAAAATGGAGGTCAAGTTCGATATTGACGATTTTCACTTTCACCATTCAAGAGTTATGGTTCTTGAAAGATTGAAAAATGGCTTTTCCAGTGGTGTCCGTGTGATAACTTATGAACTGTTCAACCAAAGCTTTTCAAATTTTAATATGTTGTTACTGATGACAAAATGGAGGTCAAGTTCGATATTGATGATTTTCACTTTCACCGTTCAGGAGTTATGGTTCTTGAAAGATTGAAAAATGGCTTTCCCAGTGGTGTCCGTGTGATAACTTATGAACTGTTCAACCAAAGCTTTTCAGATTTTAATATGTTGTTACTGATGACAAAATGGAGGTCAAGTTCGGTATTGACGATTTCCACTTTCACCGTGTGTGTACTTATATACTCTCAAAAATTCCAATATTTGTCACTTACTATAAATAGGAGGTCAAGATTGATTTTTGCCTTTCCATTTCTGAACCCTACAAAACCCTACAAAAATTCATTTATATTTCTTTACTTCATCCTGTTTGGGAATCCAGATTTGCAAACATCATTTCCATGCAGGAAAATCCGGTTTGCTGTCATTCGACAGCCTCTTGTTTACCAGAATTTTTTGGACTAACCTTTTGTACCAAATTTTTTACCCTGGATTTTTTTCCAAATTCCTTTGTGTGCAGTTGTATTATGATTTTCCTCTGCTAGACAAAAATATTTGAGATAGACGAAATTCGACTTAAAAGGGGCTGACAAATTTTTCAGGTTACGAAGGGGAGGTAATAAACTTCCTCTGAGGTCCAGTAAATCTAAATACTTTGTAGGTGCCAGAGTAAAACGATAGTTTGCACGTACATGTACTAACGAGACATCACTTTATCCATGTTCAGATACCTATTTAATTAATTTTTAACATTTTACATTTAAAATGATAATAAAGAGTTGAAGACAAATTGATTACAATAGATCTAAATTACTAATTGTTCTGCAAGGTGATGTTTTGATGAAGATTATTCGACATATCGAATAGAATTTTCGTTGTTTTTATAATTTATGATTCAAAATTTAGTTCGAGATGGAAGAAAATTCGACTTATGCAAATTCGACTAAACAGGAGTAAAAATACATATGTTTGCACTGTAAAACTTTTGCGACCACATAAAAAATATGACTCATCCGAAAATTCGACTCAAGCGAGTTTGAGATAACGAGAGTTGACTGTATAGTATTCCCTAGTTTTGGTCCATGTGAGTTGTCTCCCATTTATGGAGTTATCTGCTCTTTGGTAAAGATGTCTTCCATACCCATCAATGAACAGATTATCATTTTTCTGCAAAAATATTTTTACTTCCTTTATCCTCCATGCACATTAATTATATGTTTTTTTTGTGTATTTTCCCAAATTGTTTTAATGAAAATGTTTTAGAAAAAAAATTGAAGTAATTTTTGCCCTTGTAAGGTAAAAGATGCCTTTTGTCAGGAAATATAACACATGTATATTGGACATATTAGCAGTTATATATTGAGGTATGGCCAGCAAAAGCAGTTGCCACTGAATGCTTGTTATTTGTAAGATGTGTAATAATTTTTAATACAAGCAGCTCAACTAAAGCTCTTTATGGCCCCATATAAGAAAAAATATGTTTTAAAGTAAATTTCTAGGCAAAAGAATATTTTTATTTCAGATGATTGTGTATTTTTCAAGAGTTTATGAGAAAGTGGAATTGTTCCTTTATTTATGTTATTTATTTGTGATAAAGTTATGCAGGATAAAAAAATCAATTTTTTCAATTATACAATAAACATTCCCCAATATTGTATTGTTCTTTTTCATATGTTTAGCGCCGAAAAAGGTAATTTTGTCTATATGATACAGCTGGAAGTAAAGTTACCATATTATCCCACTGTGGGTAATATTGGTAATCCGAGGGTGGGTAATATTGGTGTCTTGTTGTTTATATGGGATATGGAATGAAAAATCCCATATGATCTTCTATATTTTTTATATTAAAAGCAGTTTTTGTGATAAAGGATGCAATGAAATTGCCTGTGTTCAGAAGTTTCATGATTTGTGTTTGGTTTTGCTATTTGTGAAGTGTATAAATTCGGTTTATTCCATTGGATGCCAGTTAGCATGTTTTTGGTAACCAAGTTTTGACCACAATTTAATTTTTTTTTTTTTTTCGTGAAAACTAAATGATATTATATCATCAGAAAATGAAGAAAACATAATCCTAATTTTATTAAAAGAATTCATTCTCTCAAACTATGAAAATTGATATCTGCAGATATCTTGAATATAAAACCATCCACCAAAATAAGAGTAATAAATAAAATTTTATGATTTTTTTCTGACTTATTGTGGAAATTGTTGATAAATTTATTACATAAGATTGTTTACTGTTAGCATGGGAATTTTGGGAACAGTTTTATTTTTGTAGTATGAGATGAAACGTGAATATAAAACCACTCAGAATAATTACTTCAATAATTTAGCCCCGTTGATTGATCGGGAATAGCAAAATTGAATTATTTGCAAAATCGCAAAAATTTCAAGGTACAGTAATTATATATGTTAATTATTAATTTGTAAATGTTGAATATAAAACGATAAATGATGAATTTTGATATGAACACTGCAAATACAAACAAAGGGTTGATATTGGGATATAAGTAAATAAAAGTTAAATTTTATATTTTTATACAATGTAGTAACATTAGCAGATGATATTGGTACAAGAAGGTAATTTTATGTTGTTATGAAATATTCTCAGAAAGTATGAAAAATAAACATTGTAATATGCAATGTAATATACATAAATAAACTGAATATGTGGTATTGGTGTGATTTATTTTTAGCTCATTGGCCCATAAGGCCATGTGAGCTATTGCCATCACTTGGCATCCAGCTTCCGGCATAAACTTTCCTGCAGTGATCTTCCCCTCTGAAACCACTCGGCCAATTTGGACCAAACTTTGGTTGAATGGTTTTTGGGTGGCCCCTTTCCAAAATTCTGTCTGGCATCTCCAACTTCCAATCGACATGGCTGCTGTAACTAAAAAAATTTTCTGTGTAAATACATGGTACTCTTTCAGAATTGTGTCCAGTGACCCTGATGATCAACCAAGATGGTCGCTTGTTACAGCCCAACTTAGTTTAATATAGTTCCCTATAGAAATTCATTTAAAAATCTTCCTTGTCTGAAACCACGGAGCCATTTGGAACAAGACTTGGCAGAAATGTCCTCAGTTGGTCCTCTTTCAGAACTGTGTCTGTTGCCAAGATGGCCGCCACAACCGAACATTTTTTAACATAGGCCCCTATGGGAAAATCCATTAAAAATATTCTTGTCTGAAACCTCTAAGCCAGTTGGAACTAGACGTGGCAGAAATGGTCCTTAGGTGGTCCTCTTTGAAAACTATGACCCGGAATGTCAATAAAGATGGCCATCACACCTGAACTTAGTTAAACATAGGACACTTATAGGAAAATTCATTAAAAACTGCATAGCTAATTGGAACCAAATTTGGCAGAAATGGTCCTCTTTCAGAATTGTAGATGACTCAGAATGTCAACCAAGATAGCTGCCACAGTGGAACTTATAAATGTAGTTTAAGGACCTTATGGGAAAATTCATTACAAAATCTTCTTGTCTGAAACCACTGAGCCAATAGAACCAGACTTGCCAGAAATGGTCTTTAGGTGGTCCTCTTTCAGGATTGTGTCAGATGACCCCGAATTTCAACCAAGAAGGCCGCAAACATAGGACCATAAGGGAAAATTTGAACTTAATTTAACATAGTACCCTATGGGAAAATTTATTAAAAAGTCTTTGTCTGAAACCACTAAGCTAATTGGAACCATATTTGGCAGAAATGGTCTTTTGGAGGTTCTCTTTCAGAAAGATCCGAGATGACCCGAATGTCAACAAAGAAGGCCGCCACAGCTGAACTTAATTTAACATAAGACGTTATGGGAAAATTTATTAAAAAGTCTTTTCGTCTGAAACCACTATGCCAGTTGGAACAAGATTCGGCAGAAATGGTCTTTTGAAGGTTCTCTTTCAGAACTGTGTCAGATGACTCCAATGTCAACCAAGAAGACCGCCACAGCCGAACTAAGTTTAACATAGGACCCTATGGGAAAAATGATAAAAGATCTTGTCTGAAACCACTTGGCCCATAAGAACCAGACTTTGCAACCATGGTTATTAGATTGTCGCCTTTTAGAATTATGTCCATTAATACAGACTTTGTTTTAGCTCACCTGGCCAATGGCCATGTGAGCTTTTGTCAGCACTTGGCGTCCGTCTGTCAACATTTCATATAAAGATTTCTGAAACCACTGAGCGGATTCAAACCAAACTTGGACTGATTCATCTCTAGAGTGTCTTGATTAAAGTTTATGATTTTTGTACCCGTTTTTGATTCAAAATTGCCGCTTGGGCTAAAAATAGAACATAGGGACTGTCAATTCACAAAAAGATCTTCTCTGAAACCACTGAGCCAATTGAAGCCAAACTTGGTTTGATGGATATATAGGGTGTCTAGATTAAAGTTTGTGATTTTTGTGTCCATGGTTCATTCATAATGGTCGCCTGGGCTAAAAATAGATCATAAGGGTATGAGGATGTTTTTTGTTTAAATATCATGAAAACATAAAAAAAACCGTTACTTAAAAATGATCAGAATGCAAAGTTTAAACTTTCATTCATTTGGTCCGAAATTATTAGTTGAAGTGTTGCCGTCCTATATCAGTTATAGCCCTTAAATGACGATTTTTATCCCTTCTTTTTTTGGTGAATTTTGCTTTTTTCTCGAAAACTATAATATATAGAGAGAAACTGTAAACTATGAAATTGTCAAGCATTAGATCTACCAATGATGTAACATGGCCGATATTATCAATCAATCCTATGGGAGTTATTGCCCTTAAATGACAACTTTTAGTCTATTTTTTGCAACTATAAAATTGTTAAGCATGATAGATCTACAAACAAAAAGCGATATTGTCTTTCAGTTCCCGTGGGAGTTATTGCTCTTAAACAACGATGATAGCCATATTGGCAAAACTTAGTTGAACATACGACCCAATGGAAAAATCACTTAAATTTCTTGTCTGAAACCTTCGAGCAAATTTGAACCAAACTTGCCAGCAATGGTCCTTTGATTGTCCTCATTCAGATTTGTGTCCGATGACCTGGTTTGAGCTCCAAGATGGCCACCATACCCAATATTATTTTAAAAAAGAAAACCACTTAAATTTCTTCGTCTGAAACCAGCCACCCAATTTGAACCAAACTTAACAGCAATGGTCCTTATGTAGTCCTATTTCAGATTTATGTCCCATGACCAAATCTCCGATCCAAGATGGCCACCATAGCCGAACATAGTTTAACATAGGACTCTATGGGAAAATCACTCAAAGATCTTCTTGAAAATCTTTATAGGATCTTCTCATCTGAAACCACCTGGGCAATTGGAACCAAACTTTGATGGAATGGTCCTTGAATGGAGCCCTTCAAAACTTATTCCATTTAAAATCGGTACTATAGCTGAACATACACTGTAGTTTACATAAAACCCGATGGAAAAAATCACTAAAAGATCTTTTTGTCTGGAAACAGTTGGATAATGTAAGCCAAATTGGGCAACAATTGTCCTTAGGTTAATGTCCACTTATAGAATTATGTCTAATAAGATGGTCTGCCAACCAAAGATTAACTCAGGTGTTCAGGCTCTTGGGAGCCTCTGGTTCTTAGGTGCTTTTTGTGACTGTTGATTGGCAAATCGAATCCAGGTGAAGCAATACAGGCCCCTGGGAGCCTCTAGTTTTTCAAAAAGGTTTAATATAAGATAAGAAGAAAAGGCTGAAATAAAGGTGGCAGTTTGGTGCAAAAAAAAACATGTTTCCAATGTGACTCTAAGGTAACATTAAAATACCATTCCTTTACTTGAACTTCTGTCACATGTGTGTATTTTGTGTCAGGAATTTACCCATCATATTAGTTCAGAGAAACTAACACATGCATTTTCAGGGACGTCTAGTGTATGTTTTGTCACATGAATTGATGCTGATGATCTGATGATTGAAGGCCACATAACAAGACGATCGGGGCTTATATAGTGATAGAAGGTTCCTTTTTAGCTCACCTGACCCGAAGGGTCATGTGAGCTATTGCCATCACTTGGCGTCCGTCGTCCGTCCGTCGTCCGTCCGTCCGTCCGTCGTCCGTCGTCCGTTAACTTTTTCAAACGTTAACTCCTCCAACACCATAAGTCCAACTGCAACCAAACTTGGTACAGTTATTAATTGGTATGGGTGCTACAAATATATTGTTTGGATTTTTGATTCGTATAAAAACATGGCCGTCATGGCTAAAAATAGAACATAGGGGTAAATCACAGTTTTTTGCAAATAAGTCAGAAACGGTCACAGATATCAAAATTCTGGCATAGGGTAAAAGTGATCAGCACCTCAAGATCTACCTGCCCTGAAATTTTGAAGAAGATCCAACGACCCATGTAGGAGTTATTGCCCTTTTTCTGCATTTTTTCCAAATTTTGCACTTATTAAGCTCAATATCTTGGATACTATAAAGGAAATTTGAAAAATTTAAATTTCATATTGTTAGGCACACAAAGATCTACAAAATTTGTAACAGGATCGAAGTTGTAGGTTCGTTCCTTTTAGGAGTTGTTCCCCTTAGATCGTCAAAATTGACCATTTTTGCAGTCTTTATTCATTGTAATAAAATCGTTAACTCCTCTTACACCATAAGTTTAATTGCAACCAAACTTAGTGTAGTTGTTCCTTGGCATGAGTGCTACTAAACTATCGTTTGGATTTTTGATTTGTAAAAAAACATGGCTGCCATGGCTAAAAATAGAACATAGGGGTAAATTGCAGTTTTTTGCAAATAACTCAAAAATGGTGACAGATATCAAAATTCTGATGGGAAACAAAAGTGTTCAACACCTCAAGATCTACCTGCTTTGAAATTTTGAAGAAGATGTAACCACCCATGTAGGAGTTATTGCCCTTTTTCTTGATTTTTTTTTAAAATTTGTACTTCAGTTGTATGATCATTCCTTTTAGGAGTTATTCCCCTTAGAACATCAAAATTGACCATTTTCACAGCATTTCCCTTAGTTTGCAAAATGTTTAAATGAGCCCTTTAGGAGTTGAAGTTTTGTCCCTTAAATGTCAAAATAACTGTTGACGCCTTATAGATGACCCTTTAAATGTCAAAAATAGCGTTTTCTCTTGTTTTTGCCCTATAGAATGAAAACTATTGTCGATAGAGAAAAGCTGTTGTTTGCTTAAACAATCAGCTCATTGAGCTCTACAAAAGTCTGAATTGGGTCGAAGTTGTCAGATGATCCATTATAGGGGTAATAGCTCATGAAAGACTCCCTTAAAGCTTAAGGACCAGGTGTGCGATTCAGGCTCCTGGGAGCCTCTTGTTTTCGTCTGTTCTACGTTCGTACTCACCTTTTTACTGCAACCACTTGTACACCAGTGAATTGATTTCATTGAAACTTTCACAGAGTGGCATTGTGCACCACCCACTTATTTTAGTTTTGATCATAATGAATTTTGGGGTTTTTCACAGACAAAAATGGCCATTTTTCCATAATATGGTAATGTAAGGGGGAAGGCATGCCCTGTCTGCAACTCCTCCTAAACCAGTAAATGGATTTATTTGAAAATTTCAGGGATTCTTCACTGTAGCCCGGTGTCTCCGAAGTTCGTGGTACTTGTTGTTTTTCAGTATTAACCAATCGATCATGACTTACCTGCATGTTATTGATTTTTTTGTAAGAAGTAAACTTCCTCTGCTCTCATTTTATGAACATTTAGTCATCAATTTGTCCTTTATTTACGATTTTGTTTTCATTGTAGCATGTCCGCCATTTTAGGTCACCAAAATAGGATTCTCCGAAGTTCGTGCTAAATATAGAAACTCATGTATGGAACACCTATTTAACACAATGAGGACAAAATTCACCTGTACTAATTCACACATGATATAGCTTCCATGAGAATGTTGTTTGGCAGTATTTGGATGGTTTTTTGTATTTTTATTCAAGTTTGCTGAGGAAATTACTAAAATTTGTTGATTGATTTTTTAAAAATATTATCTAAAAATGTGTTTTCATTCCAAATATTGGTTTATTTCATTATTTTCTTTTGATTATTTTGTATTACAACATTCTATGCATGTTATATAATATTTTGTTATTTGTTTGTTTGTTTCCTTTATATACAAGTGTATATATAATATAATAAAATAATACTTATAATTTAATAATCAATTAAAACAATATTATATCATATACAGGATTTTGCTTTCGACCAGCCCCAAAAGTAAAGGCAAATAATTATATAATAATTTTAACTGTAACATGGCAGTTCTAGATTGATTTCACTTGTCTGTGCAGTGGGGACATCTAAACTCACTAGCCCTCCTTAAAACAGTTACATTAGAACAAAATTTTAAGTGTGTCCAATGTGGACAAAAATCACATTTTCCCCATTTCACAAATATAAGGTCAGTTATGTGCTCAAGTTCAGAGGGCTGCCATTTATCACAGACGCAGCAAACTTCATCATCATCTGTGAAGATGTCACTATCCTCCGATAACTTAGGATCTAAATTAATTGGACCCCCTTTTTTCACTGAAATTCCTGAAGAACCTGCTTTTGCCGTGTCAATTTTCTTTATACTTTTTCCTTTTCCTTTTACATTGGTTGATTTTGTTTTTTTTGAAATTGTTTTTGATGGCTTCTTTTTTCCAGCTCCACTATTTTCTTTCAGTTTTTGTTTCTTAGCATTTGACTCTATAACCTCCATATTTGATTTTTTTGCTAAGTTCCCAACTAAATAGGGGGTTACAAATTTTCGCTTTGGTTTTTTCACAACTGCTTTGGTTATTTTGCGCGTTTCAAAGAATGATAGCTTTGATTGTTCACTAGCCTGCGACTCATTATGAACTGCCAAATCCTGTGTGTTTATATCATTGTTAATTTCTATAGGGCTAAGCGGTGCTACAGTCAGCTCCTGTGTGTCATCGAAACTTATGCGAGGGCTCAACTCAGAGTTTGCAGTTACAAATGATTGAAATGAATCGTCCTGCTGATCAACGTTTTGAATATCCTGGGCATCATCAACTTCATTTGAATTTCCTTCGACATTGTCAGTTGTCACATCATCAATTATGCATGTATAAATCGCAGACGGTGCCGTTTCATCTGGTAAAATGGCCTGATTGTCAAAAGGATAAATACCGGTCTTACGGAATGATGCCACCAGATTTTGAGGTGACATTACTTTCAGATATGGTTGACAAGTCAGAGTTGCAATGTCATACTTTGAAATGCACATCCCTGGATTTTTCTGCATAAAGGTTGAACATTCCCTGTTGTACATGTTCTTAAAGGGGCCGAATACTCCAACATCTAGGGGTTGTGTTAGATGGCTACTGTGGGGAGGAAGCACAAATAGTATAACGTTATGTTTTTTTGCCCACTCGCTTAAAGTTAGACTAATATGGGACCTATGTCCATCATACAAAATCAGTATTGGTTCATTGTTTCTCTCCGATATGCCAACATTGTTGGCGAAATGTGTTTTTATGTACTTATGAAAAACTTGCATATTTGACCATCCAGACTCACTCATCTGTCCGTCTGCGCCTGCAGGTGCACCTTCCAGAAATTCAGGATTCCACCTCTTGCCAGGAAATACATAATATGGAGGGATGAAATTACCCATGGCATTTCCTCCAGCAATAAGTGTTATGGTAGAGGATCTTTCTGATGTAATAGATTGAGGCTTTGTTTCTTTATCACATACTACTTTAGGGGGTGAGTGTGCAGTTGTCACTCCAGTTTCATCGATATTATAAATTCTTGCAGGTTTGTCATGCAGGTTATTGTTTGTAAGCACTGCCGATAGTTCCTTGAAATAGTTACTAATCTTTTGTGGAGATGCATTCTTTGCTCTAGCAATTGAGAGTTTTTGTGGCTTGACTATTTTCAATTCTTCCCATCTGTCCATAAAACGATAGAACCAGTTATTACTTAGCTTGGTTGAGTCTTCCGCTGATTGGAGTTTCTTTCCTAAAGATACAGCATAGTCTTTGGCCATGTACTGAATATCTGTCTTTGTATAACCATAACCGATCTTTGCCATATATGTAATATGTTCAACCAACGCTCTTTCCTCCGTTTCAGTGAACAATGTGGTTGTTCCCATTTTAGCATTCACGTCTATTTTTCCCTTCACTCTGTCCCTCAGTGTCATTTCTGGAACTTGGTAGTCTCTAGCAGCTCTATAAACAGACTTTCCCTTTTCAACAACAGCTTTGTATGCCAACTCCAAATTCTCTCTGTCATATTGAAGTCTTTTTTTCTTTACATAAGGATCCTGAAATTAGAATTTTCCTTCAAAATTACTTATAATTTGATTTTTATGGATGTTTAAAATGTGTTTTACACACCTCCAGACGTCCATTAATCTTATCTTAGCAATACTATATACTTTTAAAAATTCAGAAAAAAATCTAGAGTCTTCAATAGTACAATAACATTGATAAATGTTATTTATTCATTTCTACGTTTTTCTGCAAACAATTCTAAAAAACTAAGATTGGTCTTATTTTATTATACATGCTTTCCATAGTTTTTTTCATGGACAGAGGTGAAGGACACATGAAATGACAAGATTTCCGGTATTCCTGGAATCCATTGTAAACAGACGACAACTTGTCAAGACAGATTTTGACGTTTGCTGGTTATTATAGGCTTTATTTAGGAGGAAGGTGTCGGAGCTTTTTTCAATGGCAGCCATTTTGTTGAAATATTATATAAATATACTGTACTCACCAGAAACTTAGGCATGTTGAACGTAAGTATCAAAAGGAAGATAACGTGACCCCAGTGTTTACATTTCCATAAATAACTGAACCGAAACTGACGTCACGCGCGTGGAATCCTTGTTCACAGAAATGCCACGAACTTCAGGATACCACGATAATCGGAGAAGGGAGTATACATTGCCTAGCCTTTCTACTAAAATGAAACTTTATTAATAAGTTACATGAAAAAAAAATGTTATTGTTTCCTGTGTAAATATTCATAATTATTCTTAAAAAAAAACTAAATCATCGTTACTAAAATGATGAAAAATAGTTACAAATATTGCCAAGTTCTTTGTATCTGTGTTCAAAGTGTTACGGCCGAAATCACCTTTTAGATTGTAGCCAACAAAAGACACAAATCAATAATAAAATTTAACAAGATTTATTATATACAAGTTTACAAAATAATATTACACAAAATAAAATGTCAACTTAACTGTTCAAAATCCTCCGTCTTTTCCTAATCCGGAATTCTTCTCGTCACTGTTGCGGGAATCCAAACGGAATATTATATCCAATCAGTCACAATCTAGTATGATGTAACGTAAATAAAAGTATGTCAAGGATGATGTGTGAAACGTAAATAAATCCAACAGCTGAGAATGTCTGGTACAATACGTTCTGCTCTGCAAGTCTAACTTTCTTGTCCGTATATATATAACAGTGACGGAAACTTCTGGAATACGGTAGAAGTTCGAATCACACCAGAATTATTACGTAAGTCAAATAGAAAGTTCTAGTCATTCTGTGACCATATATTTGTTCCGCATAATACTTGTTCCCCTGGAACCAAACTATGGGTAATAAAAGTTCTTGGGAACTAACATAACATGATATTATTTCCACCTTCATAAGACATTTTCCTGGAACTAAAACATCATATAATTTCATAACATTAGTTCCTTTAAAGAAAGAGTGTCATGTGATTTTTTACACCTGATTGCATCTAAATTACTGCTCACCTAACCTGTGTTTGACATTTACCTGTGCATGTAAACAATGGAGTCTGAGGAATACAACAAATGTTTTACATATTAAAACAATGGCTCTTATTCTAAACAAGGTTAGAATATATATTTTTAATATTTTATTACCCCATGCTCCACTTACTTTACTAAATGGTCCGTTTGTCTGTATGAAGAACAAAGTTGAGCTTACACTTAAGTCAAGCATGATGTTAGCCACAAATTTCAGATGAAAATGCCTTTACTTTATTATTGGAAATTTACTTGCATACATTTGTAGCTAGAAATAATTTTTGATATTGTAATATAAATCCCTAGAACTTTGATCATATAATATATATTCCTGGAACATTTATAATATAACCAATATTACTGGAATATTTATAATATAACCAATATTACTGGAACATTTATAATATAACCAATATTCCTGGAACATTTATAATATAACCAATATTCCTGGAACATTTATTATATAACAAATATTCCTGGAACTTTTATAATATAACAAATATTCCTGGAACTTAAATAATATTACAAATATTCCTGGAACTATTATTATTTAACAAATATTCCTGGAAAAGAGCGCCGTAATAGTATTTATGAATATTTTTCTGTCATAAAAAAGTTGTAAATTATTAGTCAATCCGTCCTCAAAGCTTTGTTCTAAACAATTTCTTGTATATACAGTGTATATGTTTAAAAATGCTTTTGCCTCATTTGTTGTTACTTTATTGCTACCATGGTAGAAATCAGTATATTTGTTATAGGGAACTTTTGTCACATAACAAAAGTTCCAATTCAAAGTTTTTTTCTGGTGGAAAATGTCAAAAGAAAATATTTTCCATAATATTTGTTCAAAAGAACTTTTAGCATATAACAAAAGTTAAGTTTGGAACTTTCTTTATGTAATATTTTATCCTTACATAAGAAATTTTCTTATAACATTGGATAACATATTATGTAAGGAAAGTTCCCAATGGAACTTTTGTTATATGCTAAAAGTTCTTTGGAACAAATATTATGGGGGAAATTATATTCTGTCACAATTCCACCGGTATCTATTATTGTTCCAGTGATTTCTAAACTGCGCAGTTATAACATTATTTGGTAAACAACTATAAGTATTACGTAAACATATTATACATGTGATAAGGCTACGCAAAACAAATTAGGCCAAGATAAATAAACATAATAATTACAATATCATAACAAAATAAATATAATAATACAATATCATAACAAAAGTTTGAAGTTGTTAAACAGACTGGTACATGACTCCCTAAACTGACATTTCCTTAGGCTCCTGCACGAAAAATTACAAAATAAGCAATTTTCTGGTGAATTAAAAAACATGTCGACTTCGATGGGCTCAATATATCTTGTTAAAATTTAAGAATACTTTGTTAAGATAAGTATTTTTCAATGTTCAACTGCTGGTCAATGTTAAACATATAGCTTCAACTCCTATTTTGCGTTTTAATTTAGTGATTTACCCTCGACTTAATGAAATACGTCAGTCAAGTAAAAAGCCCAGATAAGTATCTTTCAATGGTCAACTGCTAAACATATATCTTCGAATCCTATTTTGTGTTTTAATTTAATGAAGTCTATTTTTGACTTAATGAAAACGTCAAGTAAACAGCCTACATTGCAATTGTGCACCTTCTATTTTGTTTGTTTGTTTTTTTTTATTAAAATGGTTTTTGGAGGTTCACATAGACTTATACGATTTCATATTATTGTCTTCATAGCGGGAGATATACATTTGTGAGCTTTGTTCACAGTAATTCTAATATCACTTGCATAGCATTGTTGACATAAGGATCTCTATCTGTTATCTTACGTCATCGTCCAGTGATTCATGTCCAGTTTTCTGAATAGGTCTGTTTCTGAATAACTGAACCTGTTCAATTATCAGATATCTGACATAGGTAAAGCTTCCCGTTCATTTGTACAAATCATTATGAAGACAATAAGATTCGTTTTAGTAAGTACAGTGAGTAAGTAATCTTTATTTCAAGTTGGGTTACATCTATACAAATAACATAGAATATTCTGCTTAGTTTCATCTGTTACATTTTCTAACATCGGAATCGGACTTCTTTTGAACTGAGTTTTACTGGGCGTATTATGTGGGTTTGTTTATTCCACATTGGCTAGAGGTATAAGGGGTGTGAGATCTCACAAAACATGTATAACCCCGCCACATTTTTGCGCCTATCCCAAGTCAGGAACCTCTAGCCTTTGTTAGTCTTGTTTGTTATTGAATTTTGGTTAATTTGTATGTTTCGGAGTTTAGTGTGTCGTCCATTTTACTGAACTAGTATGCATTATTGTTTAGGGACCAACTGAAGCCCGCCTTTCTCGCTGCGGTGGCCTTATGCTGTTTTCTGCTCATTGGTCGGGCTGTTGTCTCTTTGACACATCCCCCGTTTCCATTCTCTATTCCATAAGCAAAACAAAAGAAACAATAAAAGAATTGGTTTGAACAAAAGCTACACATAACCTTGCACTGTGGGAAATAAATAATAAAACGGAAAACAAGAAAGGTCAGCAATGACATACCGGATGACATACAAATCAGTTAACGTCATACAACTGACAAACTTTCAGACGAAAACAACCGGATGATGAGACAGCACAAAACATAAACAGACTAAAGACACTCCGACTTGGTACAGGCATCTAGAAGATCACGTGACGGTAATCTGGCTTTCTTGTGAAAGTTGCCCCGTGTCGCATGTATTAACAAATAATCTATGAAATGTGCGCACAGCTGCCGATGTTAAAATCAAGAATGGATGTCTTTATACATCTTCCCAGTTATTGCCCCTATACTGTTAAATGTTGATTTTCTTTTCTTCTGCAGCTCCCGGCATTAATTAATTCAACCTATTGGTCGGTTTAACGTAAATAGAGCGAAATGTAAGCCTTCAGATAAATTAATTGATTATAGATGGGATGTCGCATATAGTCTAACAATTAGCTACAAAACATAGAAGTAATTCGTTGAAGTAGGATTTGTGAGCTGTAATAACAGAGTTAAACTACATTTATTATACCCTGCTTCAGGGGCATATACTGTTTAACCTCTGTGGCTTCGTCTGTCCGCCCGTTCGTGCTTGTGTGCATCCGTCTGTCCGTAACAAAATGTTTACTCTCACGCTTTACTCTGCAATAACTCATCACATCCGCTTGATAATTTGTCACAATAGAACAGAGAGTGGAGACAGGAAATGTGTCAAAGAGACAACAACCCGGCCAAAGAGCAGAAAACAGTTCAAGGCTACCAGTGGGTCTTCAACGCAGCGAGAAAACCCGTACCCGAGGCGGATAGGGGAGACCCTCTCATTGGAGGGTTGTCAGGTCATAATACGGAAAGCTTGACCGCGGACCAGAGTGGGTATACGTGTTTGGAGAATGCCATAATTCCTGCACGCTAAAGAACCCTTCTGTAGTTTTCGAAAAAGAGTAGGATAATGGTCGCTGCAGAAGGTTAAATTATCCGACCCTACTCAACCATCCACATTTTGACAGTGGCAATTAAAATTGGTTCCCTTTGTGTCCCGTCCCATATTGTATTGTTTTTATAAATTGTTGAAGTGGTTCTTGTCCTGAAAAGCATGAAATATTTGCCACTAAACGTTAAGCAAACAAAAAAAAAAAAAAAACAAACAAACAAAAAAAGAAACAAACAAAAAAACAAACAAACACCAAAAAACATATCTTTAATCTTGCCTTTCGTCAGTCAACTATATCTGAACAAGATATGTTTCCTTGCATGCAGTCAATCAAGATTAGCCTGTTAAGACCAGTCTCTACTTTTTCAGAAACACCTTGTAAATTACACGTACATAACTGATCATAACGTATCTTGAACGGTCTGCAAGACCACATGTCTTCTCCGTTTGATATGGTGTTGTTGTCTTTTTTCGTTTGAAAGAATTTGTGTCAAAATGCCAAAAAAATCAAGATCATCAAAAATAAACGAAAACAGAATGGCTCTTTAAGACAAAACGTGTTTCCTGTGATACGTAACCATTGGTGAGATTATCGAAGTAGTCCATGCTCTCGAGTCGAATTTCTGAAATTTGACATTCCTACAGAGAATAAATACATTCAAAAATTCTTTAAATGGCACCTCTATATAGCAAAGAATTCTCTATAAAATGCACTTTGAAAATGATCCAACTTTGATCAAAGCTTGTAAAATTAGCCTTTATAAATCATATATAAAGGGCACCATTTTCCCTTGGGTACCCTTTATACACACGTTTGACTGTATTTGCAAAATTTAATCAATATATACATGAAAACTATTTGTCAACTTCTCAAATAAACAATCTCTTTTTTTGTTTAAATTCTAGTTGACTCACGCGGTTATCTTACATGTACTACTCTCTCCCTTCAGGTACTGTATTCTGCATGTATCATTGACATAAAACACTAATTATATGAAAATAATACATATCTATGTATCTTAGATTTGTAATAAACTTTATGTTATCAGTTCAAGATATCGAGCTAGTCGAACTTTAGTAAGATGTGTTTCAAGATTTAATCTTATCAAACAAGTCCCAAGTGCCACACCAAAGTCAACACACAATCCCACTTTTCTTGGTCTAACCTCAGTGCAACACTATCATTTCTTCGTTTGTCTTTTTGCATCTTCCGCGCACTGTGTTGCATAGCTTTAATTTCTAAGATTAGAACTTGTTGACATCGTAAGTTCGCGACTGTACCTTTTATGAGATGCATTTAAGTCTAAAGGTCAGCCTGTTAAGCCTCTTTTCTCTGAATAACACTAAAATGAAAACTAATGAAAATCTCTCAAGCGACGTTGACTTATTTCCAGAAATAACAAAGTTTTATTCTTCAAAGACATTTCATTGACACAGGAGGAGTTTTTTGTTACAAATCATAGGCTAAAAAGAAAAACAACCCAATGGCAACAATGTATTATTGTACTGTCAGACAATTACAGTTGGTATACAGGAGCCATAAAAGAAAGAAAAAACCAGGGCAGGATTAATATTCTTCCAAAATTTTCGTCGAACACGTTTACTCCAATTTTTGTTTCCTTTTGTCTTAACGAATCTTGTCTTTTCCCAATTCCAAGACGCAAAATATTTAAATTGAGAGCAGATTTCGTTTCTAATGAACGATTTATTGATTTTTAAATGAAATGTGACGTCATCATATACAAATGCGACCTGATAACTAATCTGATTATTTTTACAAAACCTGAAGAATCCTTAGCAATATTTTGTAACCATTTTTCACCATTTTATTTAAGTTTATTAGAATAATTATGAATATTCACACTGGAAACAATAAGATTTTTTTTTTCACCTACTTACTAATAAATATTCATTTTTAAGTAGAATGGCTATGTACAGGGCTTATTTCAAAATGGTCAAAACTGTTTTTCACGTTTTATAATAAAACAGCAATAATTAAGGGCCTTAATATGGTATTTTTATGTGTTAACCTTGAGTACAAAATTACAATTACTTATCAATAAACATTTTTTTACTGAAATTAATTCAGGAAATTATTAATATTATTATTAAAGAAAAACAATTATCTTGTTATCTTTAAGAAATTTATGGATTTTATTAAATGCAAAGGTTCAGCAATTTCAAGCAAATATTTCTTTTAAAGTAAGCAGAGAAAAAAAAATCAACCAGATTAAAACAGAAAAATCATTCAATTTATTCGGGTTGATCTGTTGATGAATATATATACTGAACAGCAAAAGAAATGTTTCCGTTTTTCAAAAGTAGTTTAAATATCGAAATAAACAAAGAACATATTTCTATTGAAAAGATATGTGTTGATTAACATATAACTTAAAAATTAGTCACATTTAAATGGTTTTCCGCATGATTGATTTTTTTTCGGGTATTGGACAACACTCGAATCTTTCGCCTTTCTCAGGCCCTGCTTTTCAATGAAAAATCTGAAAACGAAATTGAAATGGTTATAAAAGGCATGAACATTTGTTTTGAAAGCGATGCCACGTTTGAGTCCACAACAGACAGAACAGGCCATAGGAAGATTACATGCTGGGCAAGCCGCTAGAGTTACTTCCAATGCTTCAATTTCAACTGTAGTGTCCGGACCATAGAGTGTCTGTGTGAACTTTACAGCACTACTTACAGCTCCCATCACCGTCCATGCAGCGACCGACCACAGGTTACCACTCCACGCCAGAATAGGTTTATGATGCGCCAGCATCTGCAAAATCCGTTTACCAGAGCTTCAGAAACTGCTAGACAGACTTTTGAACTCATTGGGGACCTATTAGTGCTGATACTGTTCACGGTCGACTGGCTGCCAATAACCACAATAGGACATGTCCTCACCCTCGACACCGCAGGGAACGACTTCAATGGGCTTTGAAGCGACAAAATTGGCGTAAACAGCAGTGGCGAGACTTCCTCTTTCTGATGAAAGCCAATATTGCATCCCCGTCGCAGATGACAGGATAAGAGCATGGCGAGGTCAAGGAAAACGGTTTGCGGACAACTGAATCATGGAAAGGTATGCTTGTAGAGGTCCGAGCATCATTGTATGGAGTGGCATCTGTCTCAACGTGAAACTGGGTCCAGTTGTCTTCAAGAATCCTGGTCCATGGAGAGGCAATACAGTCATACCTGCTCGTTACATTGATCAAGTTGAGAGACCACATGTCGTACCGCATTCGTCATCAAAACAAGACGTTTCAGCAGGACAACACGCGTGTGCATGCACACAAGGCCACAAGAAACTTCCTGGATCAGAATAACGTAAATGTTATGCCCTGGTCAGCTGTGGGACGAGATTCAGCGACAATTGAATGCATAGCAGCCAAGGCCAACAACTACAGCTGAACTTACCGCAGCGTTTCGGAGAATCTGGGCGGGTATTCCCGTCCAATTCATCAAACGCCTGATCAACTCCACGAATCGCAGATGTGTAGCTGTAGTCAATGCTAGTGATAGGCATACCTGCTATTTAGTGAAGTGCCATAAAACACTAAAATTATGTGACAATTGTGTTATCAGGACATTCGATAAATGACCACGACTAACAGACAGTAAATCTAACGTTTAAATAGTGTAAAGTGAATTTATTTGCTATTTTGTTTAATCTAAAAATAAATTTATGTAAGACTGTAATTAGTTACGAGATTTCTTTTGCTGTTCAGTATTTCTTTTACATACCGTCCTGATGGACTGAACCAGCCATCCAATTCAATACGCATGCTTAAAACAGTTGTGGAACATTCCATTTTTAGCTCAATCTGTCAAGAAAATAATATTTGCGTTAGTAACAGTCCTCTTTCTTTGTAGAAAAAAAATCTGAATTATTTAAATCGGAGGCGAACACACTCTTTGATAAATTACTCATATTATGAGCGGCCCTCCTACAGGCGATCAACTTGAAAGCTGATGTGAATATTTTGTATGACTCAAGGTTGCCACTGAACAGTAAATATTACGTACAGCTGTTTAAGACTTGTTTAAAAGTATTCTTATAGACGTGAGCATAACTTTTTAGTTTTTCATGTTTCAATAAAATAGGAAGAATAGATTTATATAACTTTAGGTATCAAACTTCAGCAAAACTTTAAAATGAATTTAAAATAATTCACTGGAAGCTGAGACTACTATAAGAGCTGGAATTAAATGAAATCAACAAATTATTATTATTCTCTTATGATGGTACGATGTTATCTATTTCACGCGCGATGAATAATTTGTCATAACTAATTCCTCATCATATGATATGAACAAGTGTTACAAGAAATTCTTTTATTTGATTGGCCTTGATCCAAACGTCGCTGTTTTCTGATTGGTTGAAATCTGCGCGGTCATCGTTGAAAGCCACCGTTGCATAGCAACATTTGAAGTCACAGAAAAATGAACGTTAAGATTTCCCGCGGGTCGGACGCCGAATCACAAACAAACAAATATTCCTGAAGAATCATAAGAGAAATAGGTTGAACAACTCGTGAAAATTAGATACAGCTTGATATCAACTCTCGTTATTTAATTTCGACTTGATAAGAAACTCGTCAAAGGCTCGTTTATTATTATATCCAAATTAACCAACTCGATTTGATATCAAGCGATATCTAATTCTCACTCATTGTGAAACCTATAATGATCATTGTTATTGAATGATAACAATATGATCTTTTTTCTTTTACATTTTATTGTCAAAATGAGATATTTTATAATTCAGTGATTAACAAATTTCAAGCAAATATTTATTTGAAATATGTGTCCCGTCCATACCTATTGTATTGTTTTTATAAATTGTTGAACTGGTTCTTGTCCTGAAAAAGCATGAAATATTTGCCACTAAACGTTAAGCAAACAACAAAAAAGCAAACACACACACACAAAAATAAACTATCTTTAATCTTGCCTTTCTTTATTCCATTATATCTGAGCAAGATATGTTTCCCTGTGTGCAGTCAATCAAAATTAGCCTGTTCAGACCAGTCTCTACTTTTCTTAGAAACAACGTGTAACTTACACGTACATAACTGATCATAACGTATCTTGCCCGGTCTTGACTATCTGCAAGACCACATGTCTTTTTTCGTTTGAAAGAATTTGTGACAAAATGCCAAAAAAATGAAGATCATCAAAAATAAACGAAAACAGAATGGCTGTTTAAGACAAAACGTGTTTCCTGTGATACGTAACCATTGGTGAGATTATCGAAGTAGTCCATGCTCTCGACTCGAATTTCTGAAATTTTGACATTCATAAATAGTCAAAAATTCTTTAAATGGCACCTCTATATTGCAAAGAATTCTATAAAATTCACTCTGAAAATGGTCCAACTTTGATCAAAGCTTGTAAAATTAGCCTTTAGATATCATGTATAAAGGGCATCATTTACCCTTGGGTACCCTTTATACACACGTTTGACTGTATTTGCAAAATTGAATCAATATATACATGAAAACAATTTGTCAACTTCTCAAATAAGCAGTCTCTTTTGTTGTTCAAATTCTAGTTGACTCACGAGGTTACCTTACATGTATTTCTTTCTCCCTTCAGGTTCTGTGTCAATTTCCAAAAATAGAATTCTAAATTTGGTTAATGTCCTGAAAGACTCTAAGATCCGATTTTTTTTTAAAGTACCTAGCAACCATACATATTTGTTTACAAAAAAGCAACAGCTGTGTAGGGAATGATTAAATTTCCAAAATTAAATGGAATATTTGGATTTCAAAAAAAATAATAACTCCAATTTTCTGAAAGACTTCATTTTTTGGAAATGTATCTAGCAACCATGCATATTAATAAACTATTAATGTCACAAGACTTAGGCTAACCATTTAATTTCCAAAACTGATATTCAAACTTTGGTATTTACACTTAATTAGTAGAACATGTCATCATAAAAACAGTTCAATACATGTAGTCACACTTCATTTAACATTATGACTACTATCTCAACTTTCCAATTAATTACTAAAGTTGTTGTCACATCTGAGTATAATTTCTTTGGTCATTTGTGTTTTGCCATTCATAGCAGTGGCTGAATTATTTAAAAAGAAGAAATGGTAGTGAAACAGTGAAAAATTTTTATTGTTCTTTTGTGAAATATTCCTTTGATTGAACTCATAGCATTTAATTTTATGATTAAGACAACAGTGGCGCGGGCATCGTGGCTGCCGTGTTTCATTTAAATTCTAGTTGACTCACGCAGTTATCTTACATGTACTACGTTGTATCATTGACATAAAACTCTTATTATGTGAAACAAATATATATTTATGTATCTGACTTAAATTTGTAATAAACTTTATGTTATCAATTCCAGATATCGAGTTCGCTAGTCGAACTTTATTAAGATGTATTCATCAAACAAATCCCAAGTGCCACACCAATGTCAGCACACAATCCCACTTTTCTTGTGCTAACTTTAGTGCAACACTATCATTTCTTCGTTTGTCTGAGAACTTGTTGACATCTTGAGTTTGCGACTGTACCAATATTCTTTTATGAGGTACATTCAAGTCTAACGGTCAGCCTGTTAAGCCTCTTTTCTCTGAATAGAACTAAAATGAAATCTAATGAAAATCTCTCAAGCGACGTTGACTTATTTCCAGAAATAACAGTTTCATTTCTTTGAAGACATTTCATTGACACAGGAGGATTTAGTTGTTACAAATCATAGGATAAAAATAAAAACAACCGAATGAAAACAATGTATTATCGTACTGTCAGACAATTACAGTTGGTATAGAGGGGCCATATAAGAAAGAAAAAACTGAAATAAATTCATTCACTAAACACGCACTATCTTACATGCACCCTGATTCAGTGTTAAATAGTCGTTTTCCCTACAGGAAACTTTGTAATTATACACGTGAAGCCATCTATCAGAGTTGAATCTAACGTTTTTGTTCATAGGCATCACGATGTCTTTTGACTGTAGTGCTTGTCTCAACATGGTATTTTAATTCAATTTACATATTATTGCTAAAACGGTTTAAGTGCTAAAATTTTGTCATAATTATTTAACAATTATGTATTCCACAAAACCGTAGAGTTATGGGCAGGATTAATAGTCTTTAAAAATACGTTTACTCCACTTAACAAAACAAAGAAAGCAACCAAAAGTAACAAGGTAGCTAACATGTAAGGTCACCTTGGCTGGGTATCTTGTTTTGATTTTAAAACTTGGCCTGTATTTATGATATAACTTGAAAAAAATCAAAATTATTTTTTACTTACCCTGTCATTAGGGAACAACCAGTTTCCCATTTGTCTTAACGAATTCTTGTCTTTATCAATTACAAGACGCAACAGATTTAAATTGAGAGCAGATTTTCGTTTCCAACACTTTATTGATTTTTGAATGAAATGTAACGTCATCTTATACAAATGCGACCTGATAACTAATCTGATTATTTTTACAAAACCTATTGAAGAATCCTTAGCAATATTTTGTAACCATTTTGAGCCATTTTAGTAACGATTATTTAGGTTTATTAGAATAATTATGAATATTTACAGTGGAAACAATAAGAATTTTTTTGTTCATGTACTTATTAATAAATATTCATTTTTTAAAAGTAGAATGGCTATGTACAGGGCTTGTTTCAAAATGGTCAAAACTGTTTTTCAGGTTTTATAATAAAACAGCAATAATTGGTATTTTTATGTGTTAACCCTGAGTACAAAATTAAAATTACTTATTAATAAACATTTTTTTACTGAAATTAATTCAGGAAATAATTGATATTATTATAAAAGAAAAACAATTGTCTTGCTATCTTTTTTCGGCAAGTTTAAGGATTTTATTAAATTCAAACATTCATCAATTTCAAGCAAATATTTCTTTAAAAGTAAGCAGAGAGAAAAAATCAACCATATTAAAACAGAAAAATATTAATCACTTAGATTATTCAATTTATTTGGGTTGATCTGTTGATGAATATATATACTGAACGTGTCCGTTTTTCAAAAGTCCTTTAAATATCGAAATAAACAAAGAAAATATTTCTTTTTAAAAGATATGTGTTGTTTAACATATAACTTAAAAAGTAGTCGCATTTAAATGGTTTTCCGCATGAATGATTTTTGTCGGGTATTGGACAAACTCGAATATTTCGCCTTTTGTGGACCCTGCTTTTCAATGAAAAATCTGAACAGGTTTATGAAGCGCCAGAATTTGCAGAATCGGTTTACCAGAACATCAGAAACTGCTCGTCAGACTACTGAACTTATCAGGGATCCATTAGTGCTGATACTTTTCACCGTCGACTGGCTGCCAATAACCTGAGATGTCACCTTCCATCCAGAGTACCTGTGCTCATCCCTCGACACAACAGAGAACGTCTTCATGGGATTTGCGCTGACAAAATTGGCGTAAACAGCAGTGATGAAAGCCAATATTGCATCCCCGTCGCAGATGGCAGGATAAGAGCATGCCCAAGGCATGGAGAACTGTTTGCCGACAACTGCATCGTGGAAAGGTATGCGTGTGGAGGTCCGAGCACCATGGTATTGAGTGGCATCTGTTTCACTATGAAACTGGTTCCAGTTGTCTTCAAAAATATTGGTCGATGAAGAGGCAATAGATTCATACCTGCTCGTTACATTGATCAAGTTGTGAAACTACATGTCGTACCGCATTCTTCACCAAAACAAGACGTTTCAGCAGGACAACGCGCGTGTGCATGCACATAGGGCCACAAGAGACTTCCTGGATGAGAATAACGTGAATGTTATGCCTTGGTCAGCTCTAAGTCCCGATCTGAACAGATTGAATATCTGTGGGACGAGATTCAGATTGAATGCCGAGCAGCCAAGGCCAACAACTACAGCTGAACTTACAATATGGGCGGGTGTTCCTGTGCACTTCATCAAACGCCTGATCATCTACACACATCGCAGATAGTTGTGTTATCAGGACATTCGATAAATGACCATAACCATAAGGTTTAAATAGTGTAAAATGAATTTGCTATTTTTTAATATAATAATAAATTTCTGTAAGACTGTAATTAGTTGCGACATTTCTTTTGCTGTTCAGTATTTCTTTTACATACCGTCCTGATGAACTGAATCTGTTATCCAAATCAATACGCATGCGTTACACAGTTGTGGAACATTCCATTTTAGCTCAATCCATCCACAAAATAATATTTTCGTTAGGAACAGTCCTTTTTGTAGAAAAGGAAAATCTGAATTATTTAAATCTGAGGCGAACATACTTTTTGATAAATTACTCATATTATAAGCGGTCCTCCTACAGGCCATCAACTTTAAATCTGATGTGAATATTTTGTATGGGTTGACACTGTACAGTTAACATTACTTCAGCTGTTTAAGACTTGTTTAAAAGTGTTCTTATAGACGCGAGCTTTTCTTAAAATAAATTTAAAATAATTCACTGGAAGCTGAGAATACTATAACAGTAGTCTCAGTTGGAAATAAATGAAATCAACAAATTATTATTATTATCTTTTTATTAAATCATAACAATATGGTATGTTTTCTTTTACATTTAATTGTCAAATTGAAATATTTTATAATTCAGTGATTTACAAATTTCAAGCAAATATTTATTTTAAATTATACAAAAACATGAATTAAATTATCTTAAAATAGAAGAAAATATTAATAACTTGGATTATTCCATTTATTTGGGTTGAAAAATACATAACTATTATCAATAGAACTACATTTTCGTTCCGTTTGACTTAACCGGCTATCCAAATCAATACGCATTCGGTAATAAAACGTATAAAAAAATACCGAAATAAATTTGATGCACTGTATGGCCATTTCGTTGACTGAAAACTCATCAGCAGTACTCGAGATCAAAGTTTGGAAAACCGTTTAAAAATATAATGATGAATTAATAAGCACAACCATCAAACACCAAAACAATTAAAAGAAACAGGAATCCAAACTCGGCTGAGGGTTATCTCAAAGAGAAGAGCCTTAGAAATTTCTGATAATTTTGTCAAATTTTGAAAGGAAAATTTATAGGCATTTGAGATATGAATTATGCAAGGACAAATATCGGCAAAAGAATACCGAAAAAACAGTGGGAAAATTCCAGACATTCGAAGTTCAAGAAAAGACAAAGTCAGTAGAAGGGAACACAACAAACATACGCCACAAGGATACATGTATAACTAAAAGAATAAAAAAAACGGATAACTAGGAAATGACAGCACAGAAACTAAAGTACTAGCAACGTGAATACCCATAAACAATCGTGAGTGACATCAGCTGCTCCGGAAGCGTTTACTTAGCATGTCCTGCTTCGTTAACTACACCTGTCACATTACCAGTGAAGTGTCAAGTCTGGTTTAGGTGTCAAATCCGGTGGGATGTCAATGCCAGAAGGACATCAAATCTGACTGAAGGTATCTAGTATCACATGCGAGACAGGAACTTCGTATCAGCCAATCAATTCGTGATGACGACCGTAAAACTTTTGGAGTGATGAAATTAACAAAGACTAAACATAACCCTGTCTTAAAAGTTTATGTTACAGCAATCTAGCCCTGCAAAGAAAGTCGGCGTAAAAAGCGCATGCGCGGCAGTAACGAATCAACTGTGAAATGTACACATAATAGTAGGGAGACCTTGGTACGTTACTGCTAAGTAAGGGGAAGTTCACAATTGTAAAATTAAAATCATCACGTTTGTCATAAAGTTTTGCTTTCAACCGCTCATTATTATCTACAATGTATATACAAGTACACATCTAGATCAAACTCCCCGGCAGTTCCAGTTCCGTCCGTATCCGTTCCTCCACTAATAGTATTGGAGGTATGTAGTACCAGAACGGATATGGTAACTGTCCTGGAGTTTGCATCTCGATATGAAGCAGATATACATAATAAATAAAGAAACAAAACTGATACTCCATCTGCAAATTTTTTTTCTGTTTTCTACGTAACCATGGTAACCTTCATCACTTTATTTTGTAATATTACTGTCTCATGTTCAATGTTCACCGGATTAATTGGTTAAAGTATAAAATTGATAGAAAATCTTTCGTCAAAAGAAAAATAACATAAAACAAATAATAAAAATAGAGAAGAGATTGACAGCTACAAAGAAGATGTATTCAGATTTTGACTTTTCATATAGAAAACAATTTACGACATTTTTGGAAAATATGTGTGGCGTTTAGTACGATTATAACAATTTTTATAGGAATTCAGATTATAGTATGTTCTCTAAGTATGATTGTGACGAACATGACATTAAAAGCGGATACGTGTAAGTGGCTGCAAAACGATATAGAAATATAAATTTAAGGATGTATTCTGCTGATGTTTCAGTCTCGTTGAAATCTCGTTCGGAAATTATTGCCAACTAAACTCTGTGAAAAAATTATGTACCTACAATAAGTAGATTTTGAGTAATAAAATTTTCAAATTTTATAACCAATATGGTCAGTGCCATCAGCCAAAATGTTGAGAAAATGGGTGAGGGTACAAAGAAATGATTTTACCAAACATTTGTACATCCCATATCAATTTTGTCTTTTTATAATTCTTTAATATGTATTTTTTCAATCATTTATTACAAAGAAGTTGAAATTATATGCTCTTTGTTTTAAAAAAATGAGAAAACCCGCAAATTTAATAAATTGACTTAATGGCCTTTTTGACACGAAAAAAACAAAATATTATAAAACTTTCTTATATTAACACTTACCTATAGTTTTTTTAAGTTGAATTTATTCAGATTGATCCACTTCATCTTTAGCGAAAATATGAAAAAAGGTTTAATTGATTTTTTCATGATAATAGCCCGGAAATGGGAAACATTGATGAAAAATGGGAAAATCATCAAAAATGGGGTACTTTCAAATGAACGTAGCAAAAAAAAAAGTCCACCACCATATGATTTTTTCTTCATAAATTACTTTCTTACAGTCATATAAACCCAAAAATCAGGTTAAGATTTGGCTCCTCAGAGGTGTACATCCTTAAGATACGAAATTAACTAAGATGCTAAATAGTAAAAGTTTCGTTGACGATCTTTATAAGGTATATGCTACAATTCATAAATGGGAAAATACATAAATGGTCACATTTGCTGATATAAGTTGGAGCTTTACTTCAATAGAATTATAAAATATTAAATGCACAGGATACTTAACTCTTCCGAATACGTAAAATATATGACATTTTGGAAAGCATTATTTCAAAGGACATCAACCCTATCGGAAATTATAGTTGGAAATGAGATTGTTCCAGGAAAATTGCCTATATTACAAGTTAATAACATGAATTTAAAACTATACATAGGTCGTGATGCATTTAATCAGTTCAAATAAGCTGCTTTGTTTATCTGAAGGAAATTGGTGAGAAACATAACGCGAACCTCGCCTTTATCAGGTTTGAAATTGCTGTAGAATTAATTGGAAATTTGATAGATAGAGGACAAAATTACGTGTTTTTTAAAGATTGTAAGCTACTGAATATAATAAACCACAAAAAGGTCATGTTTTGAGTGTCAAGGGAAACAAATTGTAACAGTTAACATTTGAGGTTTCGTAACATCTTCCCTCCCCACCTTAGAATTTGAAATCAAATTGTTTATCCAGGAACATCATGTAAATTGGCAATAAATATTAATATCTGACATAATTGAGAAAAAAGGAAACACAATTGAAAAAAGCTAATTTGAATGGTTATCGTATTTTCATTCATTGTCCTTAGTAAACACGAATGTACCGGATCCCTCTATGCCACTGACCTAACACATCTCTTTGCGTGCAGGAAAATAAAAGTTAAAAAATAAACAAATTCCATCTTTTTTTTTGTTGCTCGTATGGAAAATGTAATTATTTATTTATTACGTGTACACGTAAGTAAGTCATGCAAGTATTACCATCTCTTATGGATTAATCCTTCTAAAACATTTTCCAAGGGACAATATTTTATAACTATTGTCATCATCTTTCATAGTATGTTGGTCATATCTTTTTTACAGATCTCTTGAGGAGGGAGAAATAAGAAATGCTTCATAATTTTAATTACTACAAGAATAAGGATTTAGATTGTAAATTTCTACAGAAAAGTACTAAAATTGTCAAATAAACGCATAAATGAAAAATCGTTTTGATTTGAATGGTTCCCATGGAAATCTTATATGAATTTGTATTATATAGTTGTTTTCAATTGATAAAAATGTAAAAAAAAAAAGGTTTAAAAATATTAAATTTTAGTTTAATCCCACTTTTATTCCTTTCCTATATTGATTTTCTTTTCTGTAGTTTATTTGAAACATCTTTCACTGTGATAAAAGGGTTAGATTAGGAATCTGAATTGCTAGTGAAAATGTTTACAGATGAGGCCTTCTTTAAGTTGCTCTTCAACCTTTTGGATTATAAATTGTTTTCGTTTTCAACATTTTTGGCTTAGAGCCCAACTGATGAGTCTTAAATCGACGAAATGTGCACATCCTTTGCATCAGAATTGGAAACAAAGAATCTATTTTATAACACATAAATTCCGACCTCCACGTTTTCCAATTCAATCCCCCATCCAAAAAAAAAAAAAAACAATACAAAAACCAATTATAAATTACAAACAAAGAGATGGGGGGGGGGAGATAAAAACAGATGAAGTTTACTTTATTTCAAAACATATTAATATGGAGCGAAATTTCATCAGGATTTTTTTAAAAGCTGCAGTATTGTGAAAACAATAATATGAACGGACGTAAAAGGACATTTTTATAAAGGACAATAACCCTGCAACAAAAATCAGAGATAATTGGTTACATTAAACTATACCATGTATACTCATTAATTCCTATAATAAGCTTCATATATCAGGAGGAAGCTGTTATTGAAAGAAAAAGAGAGAAATTAAATTTCTTTGAAATCGTTTTGATAATGAAAGAATTTAATTTGACATAGACGGATTTTTTTCGAATAAAAATTCCTAGAATATTGCGCACAAGTGTACCAGATGAGATTTTGTTAAAATTAAGATTTTACATTGACAAAGTTAGATTAAAAACTAAAATGGGGATAAGGTATAAATGTCAATAAGACAACATGGACTTTAAAATACAAAAAGAGGTCATAACAATATAGCCTTTAAGGATGATCGCTGGTCTAATAGGAAATAAATAGGATTTGAAATAGGCGTTTTAGTTTGAGATAACATATGAAAAGTAAACAAATAAGCAAGAAAAAAATATAGGTTTACGCGCTCATTTTAGAGCTATAAGACCTTGAAAAATTGCAGGAAATGGGTTTTCTCTGGATTTTCCCTCGTCTTTGCATTGGTAACTTCAGTCTCTCGAAAATGTATGAAAAAATAAAAAGGATTTCATAAGATTTTGTCAATTACCATTTTACGATGTATTTGATTGAATTATAAAAGAAAAAGTGGGGGTTCATGGGCAAGAAAAAATTCATGTTTAAGAAATGGATAAAACCCGAGGATTTCGAAAATCTGACAAAAAGACCAAAACATGACCAGCGAGCATCCTTAATATAGGATATATGTCCACTGTATAAAGAGTCTATTTGGTTTTATTTATTCATAATTAAATGTTTTAACTACTCTTTGCTTTCAAAGTTATAGTCACGAGAGTACCAAATCAAGTTTATAAGTGAAATGTGATACACATGTACAACGCAATAGGTGAATTTGGATAAACACAAACAACGAATTAGGTGAAATGTGATACACGTACAAGGTATTCGGGGAATTTGGATAGACACCCGTTTACAAAGAATTTTGGAAAAACACATACAAGGAATTAGGTAAATTTGGATAAAAAAAAAAACATACAACGAATTAGGTGAATCTTGATAAAAACATACAACGAAGTGAATTTGGATACACGCATAAAACGACTTGGGTGAAACTGGATACACACAAAGTCTTGTTTGTACCAGATTCACATCGTCATTTTAAAATAAAAAGCAAAACGGATAACATATTAATGTACAAAATTGTAAATGGTATGGTACCTGACTATTTACTTTTGCAAGATGAATGTCAGCCTTACAGCGTAAGATCTTCTTCAAACAATGACTTATTTTTGCCTCGACCAAATACAAAAGATCTTTCCATTTTTAAGCTTTGACAATTTGGAATGAACTACCATCGATCATTAAATGTTGTAATTTTTTAGATCTATTTAAAAAACATTGTTTTCAACACTTCTTTACAACAACACAAAATATTGATGAGTAATTAAATTAGAAAACTGTCTATTAACATGCATAGATATTGTTTTTGTATATTTGTTTTATGTTCATTTATGTGTTAAGAGGGCCGTAATGAAAATTATACTTTTTCTAATTGGGTTACCCTCTTTAAATAAAGAATTTACTTACATACTTACTTATATGAATATTCATCAATGACATACCAACCAATCAACGCTATCCAATCAACAGACACAATATAACCCAAGAGAGTAAACAACATAAACATCGAAACAACACAGAGTCGGAATAGTCCGAATTGGTACAGACACTAAAGTGGTGGGGTTGAACCGATTTTATGGGTACCCAAACCTCTCCTTATTAGTTCTGACACTAGGGTGGATACAACATACTAAACTAGAGGCTCACCTGAGCCCGTGTCGCTCACTTGGCTTCTATTAGCCATATGGAAATGTAAGCGCTCTTGTATTCACAAGGCTGTAAAAGAAACGCAAAATGTCAATATTCTATTAAAACTTTTGACACTAAACATTAGCATGTCCAAGGCAAAACTTCATCAATAAAATTTCGAAATGTCTCTTGTTATATAACAATTCTTATGAATCTTTGTAGAGGTTACATTGACGTTATGTAATTCATTTTCCCAAATGAGATATTACCAATATTACCTCCCACGCCATGTAATCATAGATAAAATACATGCGATGCAGTCCGATCAATTTCATTAAACAAATATCATATCATTACATTTACAATTAATCTATTCGAATAAAATAGCTGTCTTATTTCTCTGAAATTCCAAGGAGACGTTTTCCTTCGTTTATACCATCAATACTGCCAATGATTATATTAGAAATAAATAACAATCCAAAGATACTAATATTAGATATAGTAAATTTATACTATGCTGTATACGACGCATTTCAAGGAGTTACCTCTCATCAGCAGCATTAAAACCGAAACATTTGGAAGACCAAAAACCAAACTTATATTAAACAAGAAGTACTCAACCAAACATACCGAAATAGGAAGCCAAATTTCAGCTAAGGAGATCTACCATGTGCAATACAAGGAATGAACCATTAGTATTTCTATTATTTTTGAATTTTGCTAAATACTGATAATTTCTGTAACAAATCAATGAAATGTTCAAATTAAGAAGTAGGGCCATGTCGTCCAGCATTTATTTCAGTTCTAGGTCCTCTTCAAAATCTCTCGGTGTGTGTTCTCTTAAAGTTTGCTAATATTAACTAACAAATAAATAGCCAAAACAAATTGGTACATACCTGAATATTGCTTTGGGAGACAATCGAGTCAGATCGCCTCTATCTTAACGACTTTTGCGGGTAGAAAACTTGAACGTACTAATGATAAAGCACAACATGTCTGTCAACACATTGCATACAATCAATCATTTACATAAAAAGTAGGCTTTTTACTTGACGTTTATCATTAAGTCAAGGGTAAACTTCATTAAATTAAAACACAAAATAGGAGTTGAAGCTATATGTTTAGCATTGATTAGCAGTTAACCACTGAAAGATACTTATCTTAACAAAGTATGTTTCAAATTTTAACAATATATATTGAGCCCATCTAAGTCGACACGTTTTTTAATTTACCCGAAAATTGCTAATTTTGTGATTTTTCGTGCATATTTGATTTTTTTTATGGACAAGGCGACTTAACTCCAGAACAAGATCTGACTTTTATAAGGTAACAGTAGAGGAGCCTAAGGAAAATGTCACTAGACAAGTCTAGTGAGTCTTGTACCAGTCTTTTTAGCAACTTTTAAATTCTGATCACAGATACAAAAAACTTGGCAATATTTTGTAACCATTTTTCACCATTTTAGTAACGATGTGTTTAGTTTTTTCAGAATAATTTTAATATTTACACTGGAAACAATAAGAAAAATGTTTTCATGTACTTATTAATACAGTTTCATTTTTTTAAGTAGAAAGGCTAAAAAAAGTAGGTAAATATTTTAAATATGAGTCTATGGGAAAGTGGCCCGACTACTTTACTTTTTACAGTAATTTTTGATATTTTACTCCTCGGTTCTACATACTGTGATATTTTACTCCTCGGTTGTAAAGACTGATATTTTACTCCTCGTTTCTAAAGACTGATATTTTACTCCTCGGTTCTAAAGACTGTGATATTTTACTCCTCGGTTGTAAAGACTGATATTTTACTCCTCGTTTCTAAAGACTGATATTTTACTCCTCGGTTCTAAAGACTGTGATATTTTACTCCTCGGTTCTAAAGACTGTGATATTTTACTCCTCGGTTCTAAAGACTATTTCATATTTTGTTTTATTATACCTTAGATATATTTTTCTATAATAAATACATGCACAATAATTTCACTATTTTTAACATTTTCAGTGATTTAACTATTTTCCCCGGTCACCGGTCAATAGTTTCCAAACTATTTTCCCTCAAAAAACTATTTTCCCTCTTCAAGTTACGTTGTTTCGCGGATTTTTAATCCCGGGCACGGGATTGGCTGGGAGGTTTTAGCCGACCCGTTCGGAAGCTCCCGCGTTATAGGTTATCGTCAATGCTGAATCCCGAGATGTAATTAAGTATTTAGAAAAAGGGATATGTCATGGTGAGAACATGAATTTAAAAAAAAATAATGGACTCTGTCACTCGATCATGCATCTCGGGTACGTACACATGACTTAAATTTTGCCTTAATTATCTCTTGTGTTTCTTTCGGTATAATAAAACACTTACTGACTGAGTAGTCGGGGAATAGTAAGTTTATTGTCCCTCTGAACAACTATTGCCCCTCGGCGTTGCCTCGGGGCAATAGTTGTTCCTCGGGACAATAAACTTACTATTCCCCTCTTACTCAGTCAATAAGTATATACTAGTATGCCAATAGCATAGTATTAAAGATTTCAGAGGAAATAACTTGTCATTTCTAAAAATGATTGAAACTGTAAAAAGAAATTTATATTTTGTCCAGTAGTTCTACGTAGTTTAAACAATCCGTCTTCTGCAGGGATCGTATAATACCTAACCGTATCAATCAATAAATCATGGTCATATAAAAACAAAGATTCGCATTGTACACAACAAATTAAGAATCTGAACTTATTTCAAATATCATTTGTTTTCGGTTTAAAACTGTAATACTTATAATTACCCCATCAATCACTTTTTGAAGTATTATTTTTCAAAATAATACAGATATTTTTATTGATATAATACATGTATGTACTAACATAGGACTGTCATCAAATTGGTTATTGGATAAAAATATGAAAAAAAACTGAACCCATTTCGTCCGAAGTCCTCCGACGGCAAACGTCCTGTCTTAGAATTTACTTGAGCCACCGGCCCGCATTCTAAATATAGAAGTGGGAAATTTTCCGATTTGTCTTAAACATTTAGAACATTAATTATATATATGCTTCAATTCTAATAATTATTTAAATGTTAACAGAAGTAAATCATACTAGGATTTCTTGGTAAAACATTGGTTTTAAATTCGTTTGCAATATTTCCAAATGTGTATATATAAAATGTGCTCTCATAGGTCCAACCGTCTCAGTAAATTCTCTTTTAGGGAACAACCATTTGATTTTTATTGGGGGGGGGGGGGGTTGAGCAAAATAAAAAAGACAGGTCCTGTGTCGATCAGGAAATTTTTGCTTTAAATGAAAATAAAAATGTAGGCGGCAATAGCGGCCGAATAAAAAATCAAGGACAAACATTTCGACGAAAAAATATAGGCAATAAAAATCACATGGTTGCTCCCTTAGATCATCATAGGAATCCTGGACTAAACCTCATACACCATGTACATAGTTTTTAGAGGAATTTAGAGTACAGTTAAAAAAAGGGGAAACAATTTTAAAGCTGAGGAAAGGCAAGATTTTAGGACTTTGAACTGAACTGATATAAAAGGTAGGAGACACGAGGTGCCGGAGGGTAAGCACAAAATATACAATTATAGGAGTTCAGTAATATTCAAGATTGCAAAATTGCCTGATAGCTTACATAATTATAAATCTTTAAGATAAATGAGAATATCAGATATTTATCAAAGATATTTATGTGGGTGTGATTTTTTTTCTTTTTGTTTTGTTTTGTCTTTTTCATATTATAATATAACACATACGAAAGGACAATATTACATACTTCCTGGATTAGTCACCCTTATTCAACTGGTTTTTCTCCTTACAGATTCCGTTCTAAGAATCTTAAATGATGATTAAATACTCTATTATACCATTGTTTGTTTGTCACCCTTTTTGTATGCTTCTTTGCAGAATAATTTACTATATCTAATATTAGTATCTTTGGATTGTTATTTTGAAACTCCTGGGACGATGCCTCTGCATGGTGGACCCTAGGTCCCAGAGGATATTCGCCAAACCAGTCGTAGGACTTGTCTGACATGATTATTCATTGATTTGTTACAGAAATTACCAGTATTTAGCAAAATTCAAAATTTATAGAATTACTGAGAGTTCATTCCTTGTATTGCACATAGTAGATCTCCTTAGCTGAAATTTGGCTTCCTATTTCGGTATTTTTTAGTTATTAGTACTTCTTGTTTTAAAATAAGTTTGGTTTTTGGTCTTCCAAATGTTTCGATTAGAATGCTGCTGATGAGAGGTATACAGCATAGCATAAATTTACTATATCTAATATTTGTATCTTTGGATTGTTATTTTTTTGATAGTGAATAATTGGAGTTTTGTGATGATCATTGTTTGGAAAAACAAAAATGTTATGAGAAAAACAAAGTAATCAAAGAGATTGACTGGCACTGACCTTAATCAGAAAACCGAATAAGAAGGTCAGAAAAATATAGCGTAGTAATTGTCTATATATCTCTTTGCAATACATAAAAAAACTTGTACAGTTGTTCATGTATTATTTGATATGTTTGTTTGAAAAGCAATTACATTTACATACGTCTAATTCTATTCCTGATAAGCAATTTATTTTAATAAATTTCTTACTTTCCCATAGTTCCAACCTTTAGCACTAATGGTGAAAGACAACGTATCGAATGTTAAAATTTAGTATCTTTTAAAAAAAGGCCAAATTAAGAAGAAGAATGGACAACACAGAGAACAAATAACATAATGATATTAGAAAAAAAAATAATAATAAAAGATAGGCAGCAGAAATTACACACAAAACCCAGCGTAACACGTAATACTGTGTTGGGATGACAACACAAACGTCCCAAAAACTGCGGCTGTTTTGAAAATTTTGGATGACGAAAATCACTTCCCCATATCATAATCTATTTGGAAATCAAACCAACTTTGAAATACATGTAGAAGCATGTTGAATTTTTTTTTTGCATTTTGGCGGCTATTTTGAAAATGGCGGCCGACGGAAATTTTTAGATGATGGAAATCACTTCGCAATATCATAATCTACTTCGAAACTAAATTTCGTCCAATTCGAGCATGCTGAATTTTTCCACATTTTGGCGGCCATTTTGAAAATTCCGAAACCTTTAAGCCCAACTAGTCATGGCCGTGTTTCATTAAGTTCGCTTGAATGGTTTTTGAGACCCGCTTCGAACAAGTTCATGGGTCAGAAAAGAAACAGAGCAAAAACAATAATTCCCCCAAAACTTTGTTCATTCTGGGGACTTATTTAGAACAAAAATAGTAATAAAACTAAAGCACTAGGTAAGTAAACACCCATAAACACCTAAAATTACATAGTTTTCAGAAAGGGTAATTATCATGATTTTAACCCGTTAACATCACCCATCGCATTGCAAGTTGATGAAAATCCAGTTTAGTCGATTGGCCTTTATAGTAATTTTATGTCAGGAGAGATAAATAGATATGGGCAAGGCATGGCTATCTATAAAACCGGAGTAATAGCTGCATTAAGTCAGTGTCTGTACAATGTCAAACTATCCTACTCTCTGTTCTTTTTATGTTAAACTTTGTGCTCGTGTATGTTACTTTAGTCAAGGGTTAGTTTTTGTAGTGGCTTTGATTGATTGGTGTGTCATTGTTGACCACTTCTGTTATCCATGTTTTAGTTTAAGGTAAGATGTAAAACTACACTAAGTTAGGTAGTCTTAGTTGTGAGTTAGAAATTTAGTACTGGTCAATTAAACTATGATGACGAACGTAAAGTGGACTGTAATAAATTATTTGTGAAATGTATGCTACACTGGTGACTTTGGTACGTTATACTGGTCTTATTTGTGCATAGAGGAAAGGAAAGTTCACACAACTGAAAAGTAAAAATGATAACATTTATAAATCAAATAATAATAATAATTTTTAATATCTGTTAAACTCAATTTCCATTGAAAATCTCCTTTATCATGATTATACGAGGGATTTTTAAAAATATTAGGAAACGATGTGTATAAATATACAGAATTATTAAATGTTTCGTGAAATTGCCAGTAATTAGCTAAATATTGATATAATGAATCTAAAACACTGTTTTCAGATGTCAAAATTGGAATCATGTAATGTATATTTTGCTTTTAAATTCAATCTGGTCCATTGTACAGCGGAAACGTTATATCCGTTTGAGATAAAAGCAACATTTTGCACCACAAACAAAAGAAGGAATTGGTTCTCTTCGGAATTTCAAGGAAAACAGATATATATTTACACTGACGCATTGATGGGAAAATTATCACTATAATAAAATAATATCATGACGAATTCAATTAATTAGAAAATTGGATCCTTTTCATATTCTTTAATATGATTATTACATAATGTGCGAGCTTTGGGAATGCCTAACTCAAGTAGATTGTCAAATAAAGGGAATAAATGGTCTTTAACTTAACAACAAAATGGATAACAGGAAAGGTCAACAATGACATACCAATCTTCAATTGAATCCTGGAAATAAATGTTAAGGTGGTACCCAACACTACAGGGAGATAACTCTTAAAAATCACCAGAGCGTTTTAATCAAATTTAATAAGTAAAGAGAAATTAAGCTTCTCTATGATCAAAATTGATGTTTGCCAATCTGCTATATATACAGTGAAATTATTCCCGTGAAGTCTGAAATTCATTTAGGAAAAAAAAAATCAACATTTATGTCAACAGGTCAAAGTAAATATTTCCTAAAAATTTTATGAAAATTAAACGAGCCAAATTTATTTTAGTCAAGGTGTTGGGTACTACCTTAAGTACCCTTTAATCACGATTAACAAAAATTAGCGGCCTTTATTATCCACTGATAAAAACTATAATTTAGAAGTTACGTATCATATCATATATTGTTTATTTGTTTAAGGCCCGCGTTATATTACAATGATAAAATGGATACATCGTTGAAATAAAATACAAACCGACACGCTACAAACAAGCAAAGCAGGGCAATTTTTCACTGCATCGTGCCAATTTCAAAAAGTCGCTTAATACCTTTCAAAATCGCTTAGGGAATATCCTGCTGTGTTCACTTAAGGGAACACGATAGAATAAGGTTCCTCCACTGATTTTTTGCTGAAAATTTACCTGATGGTTTATTTTTATGCATAATTTTCAAATACAGAAAGTATATCTGCATGACTTAGTTTTTAAGATATTTGACACTGCTTTTTGTATAATTGAGCAAAAAAACCCCAAATTTCTCATTTTTTAAGACTTTCACAAAAAAAAAATGTTCAACTATTTAACGGAAAAGGATAGATTCACCGGGTCTTTTGTAAAATAGTCTAAACTACATAAACATTGTTTTATGATAAATAATTGATGAAAGAAATTGATAAACTAATTAGAAATTATGCAAATTTAAGCCTAATAAGGAATACTGATAATGATGTGGTAACTTTAGATGCATGTAGAAAAAACTTAAGTTTAATTATCTTGAAGTAGTGAAATTCTGTTTACAAAAGAATAAAGTTGAGGTCCATGTATTTATTGCAGAAATATTTGAGAAAAACCCACACTATTTTAGGATGGTATAATGGTTTTCCTGAAAGGATACAATGTCGTCACAATGTGTATCTCTTGGCGACGTCATTACTCCCCCCCTTTCCCCTTTGCTACTGTATCGCATCTCTTAAGATGCTAATAATAACAAACAATAACACTGACAGAGGAAAAAAATCTCTTTGGACAGACAGAACCAAAAAAATGTTATGCGCTCAAACACAACAATTGTGGTCTATTAGAACAGTAGATAAGGTATCAATTTTATACATGTATCCAAGAGCAGCGACTAACCTTGTGTGATGCAATCAGTTCCGTCTGAATCCAACAGCTGAAGTATATAGACACTAATATCTAAGCGTCTATTTGGATAGTACAAATAGATTCAGGTATAAAATGTATAACTTTACGAGTCATGCAAGTAGTAAACATGAATTACTATTACGGATTACGAATTGTGCTGCAATAAAAAGGCTATGCTATTCTATTTACTGTCTGTAAGACAATTTTGTGCAGGTAAAATTACTTCGGTGAATTTTTTTTAAATTGTTTATAAAGGTTATATTTTAACTGCAAATATTATTTTGAATGGGGAATTACATTGGAAAAATAAATGCACTGAAAAAGAAAAAAAAAAACAAAAAATGAAACTTGAAATGACTATAACTCAGACTGTCTTAAAATTTACAAAACCACTATTCTTAATATTTTTTATCCACTTTGTATATTTTGTGCACCTCAGGGATGAAATATTTAATTTTATAAAATCTCACAAGAAGAGTTTTCTCCCTTTTACATTGAAAATCCCATAGGTAAAATACTTTTGTGTCTCTGGAAGACATGATAAAAGAAAATCAGGTAAATTCTGATTTAGCTAGTTGCATCAGTCTGCAAAGTATTAAATAGTTTAGGGACTAAAATAGGACAAATCCGTTCAGCGGACTGATGTTTACAGACAGTAAATTATAGTTATACAAATCTCACCAGCAATTACGTTTTTTCGAGCCTGTTTAAAATTAAAAATAAATACATGTTTTAGTTATCAAAGTGTTCGTATTTTTGAGTTCATGCGTGATGTCTCTGTCGGTTATAATGCAAGAGGATTTGGAGTAAATCGGATAGCCATCAATCGATCTAACTCATCATTTTCAAGCCTTTGGTACCCAGAACGATTTTTTGACTGTCTGTTATAGAGGTTCTAGTATTCCATATGTTCATTAACCCCGACCAGATTGGATTTTTAGAATTTGTCGTCACATGTAGCATAATTGGCTGTAATGTGTCGACCAGTTTTAATTTGTGGATAAACCGCAGTAACAGGAGAGACTCGCCAGTGTTTTGCAGGAAAACTAGCTATCTTTTTTCAGTTAACATCGGAATCTTTAGTCGTTGCCACATTATAGTCGACAGGTCAGTGTCAGGATATCGACAACCCAATATATATTCTTAACAATATTTTCTTTCATAAGGTGCTGACAAAATTATCATAAACACTTCTCTAATTTTGGTCACGCAGGAAATGCGTACGTTAGGATGGATATGGCTCAACAAAGCCACGATTTTAATAAAAAATTAATATTCAGTTAATAGATTGAAATTCTGTTAAAAGTAAAATTCAGCTCACTGAAGGAAAGCTGATCTTATAAGATTTTGGCCACCCTGTTTATGTCCCTTTGGTTGTGTTGTTACATGATTTTATGATTATATATTAGTTTTCCAAAGTTTTGGTCACGGGTGCGCTTTTATGAAACGTACTTTATCCAGAAAAGTGCTTTGTATACCATGAATTTGGTGTAGGTCCATTTTGTCAGATAAGTAATCCATACGTGATATTTTATCCTCCAACATTATATAACAATATTAATGAAAGAAAACGATGCAATCTTCCGAATAATCGAATTCACCGGACATTATTTAATTATTACAACTAATTGCATTTCAATATGTCAGTTACAATATATATCTTATTTCCAATCAGACTGATTACCTGAAAATTTTGGCTTTGATCAAGACCGGATATATCAATGTCCGTTGTGCAATAGATCATATAATATTTAAAGGAAAATAGTTATACAGAGTAATGATCCATTATCTAATTGCTAGAGAAAAAATAGTTAAAACAAGCATTGTAATTGAATATTCTTTTTGGTGCCTTAACCGAGATGTTACAAATAATCAAACTCTTTTTCTTTGAGGATGAGATGTACTTTTCATGCTAAGTTATCTATACTGAGTAGACAAAAAACCTCCAAAAATAACTTAATAATCATGGTGATAGTTCACTTTTAATAAACTAAAACGTATATGCCTAATGAAGAACCAAAGTGAGTTATCTTTTCCTAATCAATGTAGGTAAGGGAGATAATCAAATGCTCTCCCTTTTGTCCTGAGGCTAAAAGGGAGATAAATTTATTATCTCCCTTACCTACATTGGTGAGGAAAATATAAATCACTCTGGTTTCTCATTATGCTAAGTTAATAGAACTATAATGAGTTAAATAAAACACCCAAAATACAAATGTAACTAATGATATAATAATAATCATGGTGATAGTTCACTTTTAATAAACTACAATGTATATGCCTAATTATCACGCTATATTCTTTTATGCATTCCTATTAACTGAAATATACATGCTTAATTTCTAATGTTTGAAAACAAACATTTGATTTCTGATAAATTGTCAAACTATATAGATTTATTTTTTGATGTCTCTACTTTACATAGTCACAACAAAGATGTAAAGTGTATAAATAATGCATTACAAAGTGAAATAAATATTATTCGGTATTCGTGTACCAACAGTGGTATGAAACATAATTCTCATAAAACTAAGTGTATTAAGGGACAAATCATAACACGCATTTAACTCCATGAATTTTTCCCAAAATCGTTACAACAAAAAAGACAGAGAAAAATCTTCCTAGCTATTTAGTCTGTAAGATGCTTTTCATCGTTAAAATATTATCAGAATAAAATTGGTTCAAAGGATAATAATTTTTGCTTTAAAAAGTAATCGGAATTGGGATTTCATTTTAACTAGACAAATTACCCTTAATACCGGAAATACAATTTTGCAATTAGCATAATGAATGCTACTTTAAAATTATAAATTATAGTACAATCATATCTAAAGCAATTACTCCACACAAGGGAAGGGCAGTTTTTTTCTCAAACATCTATAAATTTTACTAGATACTGAAGGTATGCGAGATGGTTTGAGAAAAATACGGATAATATCAAATATGCTTTTGAAAAAATAGCAAAAAATGTATCTGATTGTACATCGCTGCATATTTTGTGTTTGCATTGGTTCAATTTGCTCCAGCGTGTGGCCCTTTGGTATTCGTCGCAGTTATTTCTGTAATTCTCCGGTAGCATTCCATAATGCGATTCAGGATTTAATACTTGCTTACGCCTGTTTATGATAAACATTGTGTGTCAGGTGTTATGTTTTTGCTTTAGGGATACATTAAGTTAAAAAATCTGATATGATGGGGTAAATGTCCATGAGACAAATCCACAGGACTAACCTAGGCAAAAGACTGTCTACATCTAAGGGATATCTTGTTGCTTTCAGTAATCTCTAAATGGCCCCGGCAACAAAATTTCAATGAATGTAACAGTAAATCAAAAATAAACAACCACTAAAAATTTTCAGTTTTCACAAAAAATCGCAGAATTAGAAACAGACAGAACTTCTGGTCATCAGTGTCTTTGTTCTGTTGATGTCGTGGCACTAGTCTCGATTGTTGTTGTATGAGTGTTTCCAAATCTGAAACCAGTTCCGTGGCTTCAAACAGGCACACACATCATTTAGTTGGGTTAAAGAGTAAGAATGTTTAGCCCTATCCCTTAATCTTCGGTCAGTGGTTAAATAAAGGAATATTTGTAGATACCCGACATGCATCACTTAATTCTAATAAGTTCAGAAATAAAACCCACATACAGGATTGCACATTTCCGTACTTCTGGGCCCAGTTGTTCAAAGGTTAATCACTTTTTTAACTTTCCATTATTTTGATAGTTTATTTATGTACTAAATTTTGCAAGGATACACAAAGTCATAGGATTATGCCATTAGAAAATTTTCAGTTCTCTGACATAATCAAGGAAGTGAAAATTTGAAACTGAAAATTGTGGTTAACTTTTGAAGAACTGGGCCCTGGTGGGTTTCATGTTTGTTTTTATCAACAAATATTTCTGAGAAATAAAACAAAGCATCAACGAACCTTAGCACGAATAATTATGTGTTTCCTTCCGTAAAATCAATGGGCTTCAAGCGTTTTATCTCCCATATCTGTCTTGGCAGGCATAATAATATTAAAGACCTCTAAGTATAAGCTCAAAGAATATTATTTTTAATGTTTCTGCGATGTTTCAGATAGTCAAACTCTTTTCATTGAACAGCGAGGATCGGATGTTCGTTTTGCACGCTAAGTTATACTGAGTTGAAAAAAATACCAAAAATAACTTATTTCAAATACTGTTAGTGATTATTCACTTGTATTATACTCTATAGCTTATTATTAATAATTCTTTCTCACGCTAGTTACTGACATGCATTCTTATTAACTGAAATCTACACTTCTTAATTTCTATTGTTTTAAAACAAACATTTAATTCTGACAAAATTTCTAATTAAACAATTGATTGACTCATATTTATTTTTGCATGTGCTTCACATACCATTGTGCATATATTGTCTGAGTTTAAAATTTCAATAATAAGCGAACATGCGAGCATGTACATGTAACTTATATTTTAACCGATATAGAATTTTAACGGCATAAAATGAAACTGAATTATTCTTTTGTTTTTATAGATCCTATCAAATTTTGTCGTATTACAATTATTTACTTTCTATTTGTTGGATGCTTTCCTCACATGTTAATCACCTTATGAAGCTCAAGAATATATTTTTTAAAGATTAAATAACAATTCAACATAATTCGAATGAAGATCAAAGAACTTCAACACATACACATTATATATACCTGCCTTGAGAACCTGTTACTCTCTAAGGGGTTGTCATATAAGACTGATAAATAATGGAGACAGACTCCCTTAGACAATAATATTAACACTAAAAATCACGATAAACCAGGCGTATAGGTTCTACTTAAAATTGTTTCTGCCTTGGAGGGACAATTCATAGCACGCATTTAACTTCATGATTTTTCCACAAAACCATCACGACAAAGAATACAGTATAATGTTTGCACGGCGCATTTCATCGTAAAAAAGGGACAAATATACCTAAGGAGCAATCAAACAAACATAATCCATTGGACAGACAAACCCGGGAAGACAAATGAACAACCACAAGCATAACAAATAAACACAGAAAACTAAAAAACAATGAACAACACGAACTCCTATAAAAACCAGGAGTGAACCCAGGTGCTCCGGAAGGGTAAGCAGTTCCTGCTCCGTATACGGCACCCGTCGTGAAGTTCAACAAAGTCAGTCCTGAGGAAGTCACAAATCGGTGGAGGCACATGAAAGGTTACGACAGTAGGAACAGGTCCAACATCATCTTAGATATTGGAACACTGTTATAGTCAATCAATTTGTGTTGTCGACCGTAAAATTTACTAATAAAATAACAATCCAAAGATACTAATATTAGATATAGTAAATTTATACTATGCTGTATACGACGCATTTCAAGGAGTTACCTCTCATCAGCAGCATTAAAACCGAAACATTTGGAAGACCAAAAAACCAAACTTATATTAAATAAGAAGTACTCAACCAAAAATACCGAAATCGGAAGCCAAATTTCAGCCAAGTGATGACATCAACTTATCCCTGTATCCCTGATAAAACCCTGGTTAAAAAGCTTTTGTGACAGCAGTGATCCTCTTTGTCGAAAGTCAGGGTAACTTACGCATGCCCTTGAAAATCGGATAAGCTGAGAAACGTAGACGCCACATGCAGGCGATGCTGGTATATTGCTACTCAAACATTATCAGAAGAAAATTGGTTCAAAGAATAACATATTTGGCGATAAATAGTAATCGGAATAGGAAATGAATTTAACCAGACAAGCTACCAAATAAAAGCTTCGTGTATAACCTGAAATAACGCAAACACAATGCTAATTTTAACAAGAATATATTATACATATATTGCATTGTAGCGCGGGGAATATGAATATTTATTCACATCAGAAATACAATATTCCCCGAGGGCTTGCAGAAACACAAAAATGAGTCGTATTGTCGGAGTGACACACTGTACATACATGTAGCTACATATATGTGTTTTGCATTTAAGTTTGCATTTGCACCATAATTTGCTTTTACATGTATTTGACCCTTTGGTGTTGTCACAGTTATTTCTGTAATTTTCTGGAAACATTCCGTAATACATAATCAGGACTTTATACTTGTTCATGCTTATGATGAGATTTGTATGTTGTCTTTAGTTACATAATGTGCCTTGGAATTATAGTCATTTCGTACCCCTATTTCGTACACTGATCATTTCGTACCTTGACCATTTCGTACCTCATGGAATATTTACATGTATACCATTTCATACCTCATGGAAGATAGGATTTGTATGTATACCATTTTCTACCTCATGGAAGATTTGTATGTATACCATTTCGTACCTCTGGAAGATTTATATGTGGATCATTTCCTGGTTTAAACTGTTTTATAGATATATAGTCCACATGTCACTTATCATACAATTACTCAATCATGAATAAATAAAAAGCAAACAGATTTAACATTTATTTTATTTTATTATTGGTATGCATATACATAACAGTATAAACAGAAAGCACTAATAATAACTCTGTAATTTTTCAAATTGAAAAAGCCAAAGCAAGATCTTTGATTGGTCACATGAAGTGCAAATTCTTATGCAAACACTTTTATTTATGGCTTCCTTTTTGAGTGGATACCAGCTTGTGTCCCTTTTCACTGCATTTCCTGACAAAAACAACTGTTAATAACTATAAAAACAGTAGGAGATAATTATTTCTTTGTTGGTTAATTATTTTTTATAGTTGAAAAATTAATTAAGGACAAATCCTGCAAACAAAGAAGTGTAATTAAAACTATTAAAGTTTTTAGGTGCTGCTTAATCAAACCAATCATCGGTCTTTATAAAATTTCTACGACTGGATGCATTTTATTTATATATGTTATATTTAAAAAAAAATTAAAATCATCTTAAAATGTTTTATATCTTAAAAAATTGATAACCTTTACAAATATATGATACGAAATAGTAAACATGTATTTAGTCCATGAGGTACGAAATTCTAGATGTATTTGGCCCATATGGTACGAAATTGCAGAGATACGAAATAGTCAAGGTCCGAAATGACTTGCTTCCCATGCTGTAAAGTGATGGGGTAAGCGTCAATGTGACAAATGAAAAAGATAGAACTAGGATCTAATGGTCATCTTGTTGCCTTCAACAGCACCCCCCCCCCCCTTGCATGAAAACGTCTAAATGACCCCGGAAACAAAGGTGCTAAAATTTAAAAAAAAATAACAGTAAATCGTAAATAAACAACCACTGAAAAACGACCCGTTTTCACAAAAATATCACCGAAATAGACTGGAGTCCGGTCTTTAGTGTCTTTTATCTGTTGATGTCGTGGAACCAGTCTCAATCCTAGTCGTACGAGTGTTGGCAAAACTGAAACATGGCGTCTGACAGTCACATGGGTTAAATAGTAAGAATGTTTAAACCTGCCTCCTACTCTCGGCCATTTCTTGAATAGCGGAATGAAGAAAACAACAAATATAATTCGATAAGTTCAACAATAAAAAATATTGTATACACGATTGAACATGTTGAACTCTTCCGTACTTCTGGTGGCTTTAGTGTTTGTTTTTATCAACAAATATTTCTGAGAAATAGGATAACGGATCAACGAATCTTAGTAAAAATAATTACGGGTTTTCTTTTGTAAAATCAATGGAACTTCAAGCGTTTTATCTCGTATAACTGTATTGAGACGCATAACAATATTAGACACCTTCAGCAATAAGTTCAAAGATACAAACAACCAATTTTATTCATTTATAGTTTTGAATGTTGTTTACAGAATATTAATCAAAATATAAGTTCACTTGGAACAGAACTTTTAAAGATATCTAAGTACTGTTGACTTCGATTTTTGCCTTTGACTGACATTGCCTACATTATCGATTGACTGCCATTGCCTACATTATAGATTGACTGCCATTACCTACATTGTAGATTGACTGCCATTGCCCACATTGTAGATTGACTGACATTGCCTACATTGTTGATTGACTGACATTTCCTACATTGTAGATTGACCGAAATAGCCTACATTTTAGATTGACTGACATTGCCTACATTGTAGATTGACTGACATTGTAGGCAGAACTTGTTAAACTGATACATTAGATTAGTAGACTTTGAGTTTATTTATGTGTATAATAATATTGTTATGTTCGTTTGAGAACTCTTTTAAACTGTATATTGGAAAATTTAATTCTTAGAGGTATCATCAAATCATGAGGTATGGTAAATAATTATTTGAATTTTGGTAAGAAAAGAAGTGGCCTTAGATTCTGCAGCGCATACAATTTTGGTAGCTCTTTTTTCTTTTCATTTTTTTTTGCAGATTAATACTACTAATTGTTTCCAAGTGTTATGCATTCTTATTTTTTACATTATTTATTGAATCTTCTTTTTCTCATAATTTGGATTTTTTTTTCAAATTTCATCTTTTTCCTCCCTTTAAAACATTACGTAGTTTTCCCTTATTCTGTATAAAGGTAGCATCAACACATGAGAAATCCTACTGTCAAATGTTTGTTTGTTTGAATGTCAGACTAAACTGGTAAAACTATTTGCCAACCTGTTCTGAATTTGTAGTGTCTTTTCAGCATAAAAAACTATTTTTTACCAAGAATACCTAAGGTTTTTTGTTTTAAATCATGTAAAATTACATAATTATGTTCGCAAAAGCAAATGGCGCTGTTGGTAAATCGATTAAACACTTCAGATATATGTAATTTTAAATTTGTGATGAATACTATGTCATTTTGGATATAAATACTTCATATTTCAATATTTGCCGGCATCAGTTCGGGAATTGATGGTTTCTAATTGAGCTTAAGATTTCTTATCAAAGTCAATAAACGGATATTTGCGACAGACAAATGACAAATTGATGTTAGAAAATGTTGAAATTTAATACTGATGCAATTTTGAAAATAAAGAGACATATGTTTTTTTTTAAATTCGGAAAATATCATTTTCAAATGCCATACTCCCCTGAGACGTCGACTAGTTTCTTTCTGCCCGCCGGTCTATTTTGGCCCACCCCTTCACTGTAGTGTAGGATATCTGACAATATTTGTCGAAACCCAGCACCCACTAAAACATCCATGCATATTGTGTGTTATACAGGTTAAAGCTTTCCAAGTGCGGTGTTGTGATGTACATCCAAGTGCAGGGTATTGTCTACATTTAAAAACGCATATACAGAGGCTAATGTTCGGTCGCTAAATGCCAAGCAAAGTCTATAAAAGCCCTACGAGTCACTATGTATAGGAAAAAGAAGAGGCACGATGATGCATACGTATAAGACAAAATTAAAATCATCCAAAGAAAATCGACGCCACCTAAGAATATTATGAATGTTACATTAGAATATGTAATTACTGGAAAATTACAAAACTGAAAAAAAGTATTTAAAATGATAACTTAGAGAATAAATGAATAATAAGTACGACCAAAATTATCTCAATTTTATGCATGTATTTTGAATTTATTCCCACGATCGCAGTCTATTTAAACGTCTTTTTAAAGGACTATCAGACTACTTATTGGCATAAATAAACCAGCGTCATGCATTTAATCTAAATTGAAATATGTTCAACAAGTCTAAAAAAATGATTCCTATACTCTGTTGGCAGATTATTATCAGTTGCTATTGTGTCATAGTGGCGAAAAAACAGTGCTTTAAATTTACTGGTACACATGTATATAAAATGTACCACAAAATACCGATATATATTTGGTGCAATGTATGGCCATACTGAAAACTCATCAGCAGTGCTCAAGATGTAAAAGTTTCCTTCCCGGTTTCAGTATTGGTCTCACAGAAGGTGGCCTCAACAATTTGATTATTATGATCTTTGTTTTAGTTGACAACGTGAAACTGTGAACTCGGGGTGTTTGATCATCAAACATCGACATTTATACGATATCTCTGACACTTCAGTGTGTGAAAATGAGATTTCGAAAGAAAATGTTAGATTTTAGTCAATTGTGTAGAATCTTTGGAGAATTCCATAAACTTTTGGTGTAAATTAGGACATTTAACACATTAAATGAGAGAATTTGACCTGAAAAAGGATAAGTCTTATCCAAAGGCGTACTTTAATGTGTTTAAATGGTTTGCCGTTATAATGGTAAAACATTCTGTCAAAGTATGAGGGAGAATGTCCGTCTTCTAACTACTCTTTTTAATTCCTTTGCTCCATATAAACCCCAGATTTAGCGCCTAAGGTCATGTTATCTATACTCAAGATTCAACACCCTAGTCCTCATGTATATCTGCCGATTTACGATTTAGCACCATTGATATACTTATGTGAATATATATACATGACACACATAGACTAGCATCTAAACATCAATGGCCCTAATGAGAATAAATGCACTAATGATTTAACAGAAGTAATCCTATTGAGAAAACCTATTTTAACGATTTAACATCACTTATCTAAATGCGTAGACACTGACTATCGATTTAATATCACTGATCCAATGTAAAATATACAGTATCTAGAGAAATCAGTACGCATCTTTTTCTTATGAGAAAACCTAGACTGACGACTTGGCACTGCTACTTTTGATATTGTTGATTACATTAAGACAAAGTTGAAAAATTGAACACCGCCAAACACTGGGTAAAAATTGGAAACTCAAGACTTGTAAAGAAATACGACTCAATTCCTCTTCTTTTTTGGGCTGAAACATGAGGTAAAGTTTTGTGTGCTCTTTTCATCTGCACCTTCATGACTTAGTTTTTGAGATATTTGATCAATGATGTTTGGTAAACAGATGGTTTATGAACTAATTAATAATATGCAATTATGCAAATTTTAACAAAATAACAAATATTGACTGGTATTTGGTTTCTTTGGATGCATGTAGAAAATAATTATCTGTTTATATTTTCTTTAAACTTCAGTACAAACAACTTGAAGTAATAGACTTTTTACGAAATAGAAATGCAAGGGTCAATGTGCTTGTTATAGAGATATTTAAAAACAAATACAAAATTTTATTATTTTCCAAGGGCTTTACTTGGGATATGTTGTGACGTAACAATGTACAGATGTTGGCGTAGACTGGGATTCGGTCTCTTTAATTTGCAGTTCCGCAGAAAGCTTCATGCATAAAGATTTCGAATGGAGGGAGAAATCAAGGGCAGGTAACACCAGACTAATGTTGGCGACGTTATTATCTCCCCTGCTACAGTATCGTATCATATCCTTTAAAGGTAAAAACGTATTGCCTATAACTGAGTACTGTAAAATGTCGTATTTGGTGAAGTAAAATAAAAAATAGAGTACACTATATCTACAAAATGATATTAAACCTCTGTAGCCAAGTGGTTAAATAATTTTTCGCAAACACTGAACATTTTTTTTAAAACCGGCTTTATTCATAGCGTGTTCCGCTATAATTTGCATGACAAAATTTCCAGTTTTCCAGATCGGCGATTCTCACATGATACTCAGGGGCCTCGGTGGCCGAGTGGTCTAAGTAGTTCGTCATGACTACTAATGATCACTAGCCTGTCAACGCTGAGGTTGTGAGTTCGAATCTCACCTGTGGTGGGGTGTGTTCGACCCCGATCTTAATTGACAAGGATTGCCAATTTTCCTACCAAAGGTCGGTGGTTCTCTCCGGGTACTCCGGCTTCCTCCACCAATAAAAACTGGCCGCCGCGAAATGGCCAAATGTGCTGAAAACGGCGTCAAACCCCAACCAAACCAAACCACAGGGTTTGTGCACAGTAAACATTGACCGATTCGATACGGTCAATTGCGCTTAAAATGGACTGAACACTTTAATAAAGTATAAACCAAACCGACATACATACAAAATAAAATTAGAACTATTTTTTTTTATTTTCGAGGTCAGAATGACAGTGTAGATAAATGTACATCTCACTGCAATATGGATGGTAATATCAGCAAAAGAAACAAAAGAATACCGAAGCGATATTGACAGGAAAATCCAAAACGAGGCAAATTCCTGAGAAAAATAACATAGGTGACATCAGGTGCTCTGGAAGGTTAAGAATGTACAAAATAACTCAAAATGTTGAAAAACAGATTCAAATATCAAATGATAAAAACGGTTAAGCTAAACCCATCTAAGGATAAAGATATCCTTAGTTTACACAAAATTTAAGATTTTAAAATGGAACTTTTAAAATATTAATTCCATGCTTGTATCGCGATACCCACAAGAACTTTACGCTTAGAATGTAACAACAGAAGCATCCACTCTACAATACCAATGTCGTCATGGTGATTTTAGCTTTATGTTTGTAACTTAATCAAACTTAATTGTATGTTATATTTGGATAAATGTTCTCGTTAACTGGTATGTATGCCATCGGATATTTTTGCCGTTCCTACATATTTATTTTATTCTTTATCAAAACATTTCAATCTCAATTAACGATTGTCTTAATTATTATATAATACTGCTTTTGTTTGCGTACTGAGAGTTCACTGAGACTTGTTTGTTGTTTGTTTATTGTCATATGTATTTATTGTACGGAATACATTGATTAGTATCAGTTCAATTTTAATGTTACTTTTGTGATATTTGGACAGTTTGATTGCCGCGGACATTCAATACTTCAAAACGTAATCCATTGGACAGACAAACCCAGGAAGACAAATGAACAACCACAAGCACAAAAATTAAACATAGAAAACTAAAAAAAAAAAAACAATGAACAACACGAACTCCTATAAAAACCTGGAGTGAACCCTCCGGAAGGGTAAGCAGTTCCTGCTCCGTATACGGCACCCGTACCAAAGGGATATTCGAAGGAGGGAAAAATCGAAAGAACTGACAGAGAACAACGAAGACAAGACCAAAAACAATACATGCATTACAATTAAAAACTAAAAACACATGAACAACATGGACCTCACCAAAAACCCGGTGGTAGACTCAGGTGCTGCCCATGTTATATCCGGTATGAGGAAGGGATACCATAAATGGAACAGGTCCATTTTCATTTGAAGGTTACAGGACCCTTAGATGAAATTATTGTTTGTCATTTTTTAACTATCGTTTTACTTATTATTTGAAATGTACAGGAGTGTAATAAATTCCAGAGTTTTTCATCAAGAAATCAGTTGATGAAGTATATGAAATGCACAGTAATTATCTTCTGATATTCAATCCCATGGTATGTTGTTTCAACGAAGCTAATACCACATGTTCTTATATTTTCTTATGCATAATTGATATCCAAAGAACAGAAATATCAACCAATCAAACTAATATTTATGTCGAAAAGGATAAAATGTGGTGTACAGATGTGAGGGGCCATAACGTTTTAAGAAAATGTCACGTGTAACTCATAAATTCGTTATACATCTCAACTACTGGCAAAATTGAGTTTAAAATGCAGACACAACATTTCAAAAACTACACATTTAGATTTAAAAAAAAAAAAAAACTAGAATTAGATTTAAAAATCTGTAAGATACACCTATTGAAATTTTCAGTTGATTATATTTGAATTATTCAGTAATGTATTATTGTTTGCCTCATTGAAAGGTTTAGACTTGTTTGTTATTATAACTCAACAGTTTGCTTCTTAATTTTAGCTGTCCAATGGTTTGTCCAAAGCGATAATCCCCCCTCCCCCTTTTTGAAAAAAAAACAAAACAAAATTGTGTTTACTTGACCTGTTATGGGGAAAATGTTTACGACATTGACTCTTTATATTTTAATATTGAAAATGTTCTTATCAAATATTCAACTTCTACGTTTCCATTAAAAAATACAATCCCAATCTCGCTAGAACAATCAGTTGAAAACTCCATATGACCTTCCTTTCATAAAAAATACAATAAGACTAATGGAGTTTGAAAGGCCAAATCTATAAACATCAGACACAAAATGTGGAATAAATATATCCTTGTACTGATACGTACAAAAAACAATTCCGTAATTGCTTCATTTTCAATGTTTGTTAATTTTATGTACTTCTTGTCTGCTGTCGATAACACGCTTCAATGCCAGTGAACTAATCGACTTATAAAAATCAAATGTCGTATGTCGTAATCTAGGATGTGAACCCTTATTTATGCATGCTTTATAAACATATTGGACAACATTTCCACTTTGAGATAACACTGTCGTTTTGTGATAATCCGGGATTTGACAACATGCACAATAAGGGTTGCCTAACCTGATCATATGTTAATCATAGTTTTCCATAGTCATGATAGTCTAGGAGGGGAATATTGGCTTCTTTAAGAAATATAAAATGATAATAAATATAAATATAATAAATATACTGGTATGACATTTGGTTATGAAATATCGGCAAAAGAATACCGAAGCGACAAAACAGTGGGAAAAGTCAAGGAAAAGAAAATGGAACATAACAAACAAACGCCACAAGGATACATGTATAACTAAAAGAAGAAAAAAAAAACATATAATAAACTCAACAGAAATAGAACAAGACATCACAGAAATTGAAACACTAGCAATGCAAAATCCAACAAAAAACCGGAAGTGACATCAGGTACTCTGGAAGGATAAGCATGTCCTGCTCCGTTAACGACACCCGTCAATTTGCCAGTGTGTAAACTCTAGTGAAGTGTCAATTCCAGTGATGTGATATCTAATATTATACATCAGATAGAAACTTCTTATCGGCCAATTAATTCGCGATGACGACCATCAAATATTTTGGGTGATGAAATTAACAAAGACTGAATGACTATGACAAAACGGTACAAATGTATAAACAGCAACAAAAACGTTGATCATACGAACCACAATTCATATCTTTAAGTTTGTTTCGATTGGTGTAAAACTGTTCTTAAAATACATGCTTTCATATTATTAGTTTTATATAAAAAAAAATCACATTTTAGAAATTGTCATTATAAAATGTTTAATGATTTTTTAAAGATAAAGCTTATTTATTATTACGCATTTTTACGGGCTTTGATTTATCCTTTTGGTCATTTTGCATTTTGGGGTTTCAGCCTATAATTCGTTCAACGTGTAAAAAGATCCCTTCGACCCTATCGATAGGATGGTATGGCTAAAACTGTTGCATACCATACACCATCAGTTGAATATCCTACATGTAACTTTATGATAGTTTTGCATGATTTTTGTATAAGTTTTGATAATGAGTGTGATGCTGACTTTCACTGTGTACTGTATAAACGTTTTCTATTATACATTATTATACATGTATCTAGTGCATCAAAAATGTGTTATGGAGTTACATATCAATATAAAAAACCTGTTCCTGAGCGTGACTGTACATTTTATTATTAAATATAAGGGAAGACAGCATAAGCATGGTAAATAATAGAAACAACAGAAGTAAAGCAAAACAAATAGTATCTAATTAAACAAAAACAAAAAATAATAATGAAACAAAAGGAATATATTTCTTCCGTAAAATGAAAATAAATCTTTTTTTAGCAATGGAGGTAGGTGACTATTGCATAAACAAAGATAGGGGCAGAAAAAAAGAGTACAATGAACTAAATCAAAGTCACATTTGGATGTAGGTTAATTCTTCTTCACATAAATATGAGAAAAAAAATAAGCAAAGGATTCTCGATTCGGGAAATTTATATCGCAGCATCCTTGTGTATGAATATTTTATTTTTTTTCATATTCATTCTCAAGAATGATTTGTTATCGCGGGTCAGTCCTTATTTCAGGTATCATGATATTCAATCTTTTCCCATTCCCTATTCTACTGTCCCAAGACACATTCTGTACATATATTGTTATTGGTTATCCTTTTTCAACGTATCGTTCTACGTTTATATATTGTTGAAACATTGTGTTTATTCGGGATTTTGGGTAAATGTTCAATTTTTCTAGGCATTCACCAGTAATAACAAGGGTCATTCAGTACTTGTGATGCCCGTGTGATATGGGCTGTTCCACATTGGCAAAGACCACAGGACGACCACCAGATATCTGTGTTGTATTCAAGTGATGTCATCTCTCTGACATATTCAACTTGTCCTTACATTAACGTTTCCTTATTCTTCCTATAATAAGAAAATACTTCTGAAACTATCTAATTAAGGCCAGCCTCGATATCACCCTGCAATAGGAATGTCTAATTTCTATATTTCATAATTCCGATTGGATAAATTAATTTTTCCATGAGTTCAACCTAGATTGTATCCCAGCGGTTTGTACCAAAATTGAAGGAAAGATTCATCGTCGTTATAGCTGACTTACCATACATTTGGGCTATAGCTTAAATGAAAAAAACTATCCGCAAATGTAAATTGGTTGATGATAGTTGGTATTATAGCGAGTTCAGCGACCGCTATAGGAGAATATGCATTTTCTACATATGAGTCATTTAGAAAAGTCTTTGTTTAATGGTGGCAACCACATTGTGCTACATGCTAAGGCTAGAAAAAGTTTTGTTCGCAGGAAACAGAAGTAAGTGAAATAACTTGCTTCAAATTATAATTGTAGAATCAGAATCGTCATACCGGAATGAGTTTCTGGAAAGGGCTATTATTGTGCTTCCATCATTAGCCACGCCAACAGCATATTAAAATAATTAAAAATTACATCAGAAAAGACAACTGACAAAAAATCCTTAAAACAGATTACATAGAATATTTGTACCATTGTAATATTTATCATATCAACCTCATAGTTTCTTCAATTTTGTAATAACGGAAGTCATGCATCTGTCTGATTGTGAAATTTAGTCTCACATTAATATGTCAATGACCATATATATTTCAATCGTGTTGACACTTAAAAACCGGTGTGTGGGATAATGAGACAGGAAATAATAAGGAAGTCCTCTCTTGATTACGGTACATGCAAAGGAACCGGTAGATGTTACTGTCATTATAATTACTGAAAACAATCGTGACATGGAATAATTTCCTGATTTACCTTTTAATTATTTTAAAGTTTTCTGTGTCTTTGTTCAGCATATACATGCTATCTGTCATTGTTATGTATTTGGTTGAATTTGTTTATTTATTTGTTGAAAACATGCATCGGGGATTCATGTTTCCATCTGTCTTAATACACATCCTTTGATGAACTTCCTGAACAGACTAGGATATATATTTACTGTTTCCGTGCAATAAAATAAGTATTTTGATTGGGTATTTCCATCTTCTTGCCTTTTCATGGGCCTGGAACATAGTTAATGAGCCGAAGCGTTGAGAACTTGGAGATTTATTGTTGAACCCTAGTTTTCTGTAGGTTTGGTATTAGTGCTCGCGATGCTTCCTATATATTTGTTTTTCCTTTCAAAGTTTTGTTGTAAATTTTTGGTGACATACGTACCTGATATGTACAAATAGGTATCTTGGGTTTATTTTATTTAGCAGTTTATATCGAAATCTAACAATCTCTCATTGTAATATTTTTGTTATTCATATTATAATAGAAGAGAAGAAGAAAAATAAAATGTCATGTGTTGAAAACAATTATATAGTTGCATTGAAACGTGTAGAGAACAAGAACAAGCTGATAATACATTAAATAAACAAGTGTTGAATCTTAAAGATAGTCATAACGCATTACAGTCAAACCTGCTCATATCGGATTTGACATGGGCAGCATGGCGGTGTCCTTCCAGAGCACCAGAGTCTACCCCCGGATTTTTGGTGGGTCCATGTTGTTCATATCTTTTTAGTTTTTAATTGTAGTGCATGTATTGTTTTGGTCTTGTTTTCGTTGTTCTTCGGAGTTTGTCAGTTGTTTCGATTTTTCCCTCCTTCGAATATCCCTTGGTATTTCTTGACTTTACTAAATTTAGTCTCACATTAATATGTCAATGACCATATATATTTCAATCGTGTTGACACTTAAAAACCGGTGTGTGGGATAATGAGACAGGAAATAATAAGGAAGTCCTCTCTTGATTACGGTACATGCAAAGGAACCGGTAGATGTTACTGTCATTATAATTACTGAAAACAATCGTGACATGGAATAATTTCCTGATTTACCTTTTAATTATTTTAAAGTTTTCTGTGTCTTTGTTCAGCTTATACATGCTATCTGTCATTGTTATGTATTTGGTTGAATTTGTTTATTTATTTGTTGAAAACATGCATCGGGGATTCATGTTTCCATCTGTCTTAATACACATCCTTTGATGAACTTCCTGAACAGACTAGGATATATATTTACTGTTTCCGTGCAATAAAATAAGTATTTTGATTGGGTATTTCCATCTTCTTGCCTTTTCATGGGCCTGGAACATAGTTAATGAGCCGAAGCGTTGAGAACTTGGAGATTTATTGTTGAACCCTAGTTTTCTGTAGGTTTGGTATTAGTGCTCGCGATGCTTCCTATATATTTGTTTTTCCTTTCAAAGTTTTGTTGTAAATTTTTGGTGACATACGTACCTGATATGTACAAATAGGTATCTTGGGTTTATTTTATTTAGCAGTTTATATCGAAATCTAACAATCTCTCATTGTAATATTTTTGTTATTCATATTATAATAGAAGAGAAGAAGAAAAATAAAATGTCATGTGTTGAAAACAATTATATAGTTGCATTGAAACGTGTAGAGAACAAGAACAAGCAGATAATACATTAAATAAACAAGTGTTGAACCTTAAAGATAGTCATAACGCATTACAGTCAAACCTGCTCATACCGGATTTGACATGGGCAGCATGGCGGTGTCCTTCCAGAGCACCAGAGTCTACCCCCGGATTTTTGGTGGGTCCATGTTGTTCATATCTTTTTAGTTTTTAATTGTAGTGCATGTATTGTTTTGGTCTTGTTTTCGTTGTTCGGAGTTTGTCAGTTGTTTCGATTTTTCCCTCCTTCGAATATCCCTTGGTATTTCTTGACTTTACTAAATATCAAATCACTATCTAAAGAGGGCACTGTGAAAATGATCTTATCATGAACAAAGCTTGTAAAATGTACCTCTATGTGAAGGGCATCATTTCATAATAAGAGCTTTTCTCTGATCCCTTTGGTGCCCTTGTAATGTTTATTTATCACCACTGATGCCTATATATGCTGGATACCGAGTCTGAAATTTAATGTGATAAAAAAGTTAAATTCTGTGAAAAAAAAATAGTGGGTGACTTCCTCGAATATAGCTGTGTTTTTAGACAAGCCGACCCTCTTGGTATTTAGATATGCAACTTTTCAACATTTCGAATTTTTTCTTCCATGATCAAAACTGATCACTTGTAATTCGACGTAAAAAGCAAACATTGTATGGTATGCATCAGTGCCATAGATTTTTTTTATTGTACCATGTTATAAAAATAAACAACAAAATAACCTTGTGAGATACTGTAACGGATTTTCTGACTAAATTCACTAATCGTAAAAAAAACTACTAAAGGCGTTTATATATTAATTTATTTTATTGAAAAAATTTCAAATATTATAAAATGAATTGTCTTCCCGGGTTTGTCTGTCCAATGGATTACGTTTGTTTTGATTGCTCCTTAGGTATATTTGTCCTTTTTTTTCTTTTTACGACAAAATCTTTGTATGAAATTATAAAGTCTTTATCTATCCAGGTGAAAAGGAAGTGTGAAGGAATATAATGGACGAGTGAACATAAAAGTAAACGTCTACTTTCAAGTTAACGGTAGATTAAAACACGTTCGCATTTAAATGAAAGTCCGTCAGCTCATTTACACTTAACGTAGGATCTAACTTACGATTCCTGTGAAGTTCAGTCATTGAAAAGTTGACATGAATCCACTAAACAGTTTTCTTTCCTGTGAGCCGAGTTAATGAGCAGGCAAAAAAAAAATAGTGCACTTTCTGTTCACTGTGCAATTATTTCATATATACTAGTCAACAAAAGTAACGATACACGAGTTCGAAACCAAATATCTTGGTAATTCCTTTAAAAACTGAAGTATGGGGGCAACAGTGGTTAGCTACTTCATTTCTTGATCTAATACGTCAAATTTTGAAATTAGGAGAACACTTGAAATGGTGGAAAATGGAAATATACAAAAAGAGGGTTAAATTAAATTTGCGGAAAATTGAAAAGAAAATCGACACACATTTTGTAAAATGAAAATCCAGTAGCTGAAATCAGTAAAAAAAACTCAAATCTTTTGTCACACAGACATTACGATTAACATAACGGGGTAAAAATACTGATGTTTTAATTTGGGGTTGAAAACTTAAAAATTGGAATTTTTATTTCAAACTTTTTGCACAAAATCTATGCTTTTGATTAGAAAACAACCTACTATGAAAATCAGACGTGTGGGTATTTTTTTCTCAATATATGAAAAATTTATTACCCTGACAAGTGTATCGTTTCATTTGTTGACTAGTATAGTTAGTATACAGCTCTATAATAAAACCAAGGACGCTTTGATTTGTTTGTTTGTTTGTTTAGTTGGGGTTTTACGCCGTTTTCAGCACTCTTGGCTATTTCGCGGCGGCCAGTTTTTATTGGTGGAGGAAGCCGGAGTACCCGGAGAGAACCACCGACCTTCGGTAGGAAAATTGGCAATCCTTGTCAATTTAGATCGCAGTCGAACACACTGGTGAACACACCCCCGATTCGAACTCACAACCTCAGTGTTGACAGGCTAGTGATCATTAGTAGTCTGACGAACTACCTAGACCACTCGGCCACCGAGGCCCCAGGACGCTTTGAATAATCGATGATAAGTCAACAATGTCTGAACAAAACATGTACAAAAATGTACCTTACCATTAATGTTACATTTATTTGTAATGATGTCATATTTACACGAAAAATGAGCATACATAGAAAAAAAAACCGTTTAAAATCGTGGAAAATATGGGGTTTTTAGGCAATAGAAACGCCATAATTAATTAATATTAAAGGCAACAAATTGTACAGCAACAAATTTTCACTTCCAGTTTATGACCTACAGTATGATCCATCCTTAGATCTGTCAATTGAACATTGTTACGTCTACATATTTTATTTTTTATGGCGTCACAATTTTGCCAATACGTGTAAACGATCATCCAGTTGTAGCGATACTAGATCACGTGATATCTGGGTACCGCTTTTAATAAATCAGATATGTATATTCTGTCGCATTACGGCTCATCAGTTAAGCTCCAGGCCGTTAACTTTGAAAGCTCACACACTAACTTAAAGTGCTCTAGGAATATATCTAACAATTTTATCAGGACAAATTTTGAAGTATCAATTTCATGCTTTTATCAAATTGTTTATTTGTGTCGTTCTTTCAAGTTACTCTGTCACAGAGCCTTTTAGTTAATAATAACTCATCTGTAAATGTCTAATAATTGTCCAATAATCAGACTTAATTAGAGTAAAATTACTTTTCCCCGAACTGAAAGAACTAGAAATGTCAACTAAGATTTACATTTGACTGCTCGCCAAACTGTATGTAATTACACGTATTCCAAATTTATTCCACATTAGAATTATTAAATTTACTTCTAGTGACACATAAATTGAATCTGTCAAGCCTTAAAGGACATTGAAAATTTCAGTTGTCAACAAGAAGTTTCATCAAAATTTAAAAGTACATGTATTTAACTAGCAGGTGTTTATTAGAGCACCATTATTTCCTTGGCGATTTTCTTTAGATTTTGCTGACAAATTAAATTTATCCACAACGCAATATCATATATAAATAGATTAGCCTACTCAGTTCTGAATGGGTAGGGATGTTTCCACATCGGAGATGGTAAGGTAGCAACCGTTTGATTTTGTTTTTGTTTTGTTTTGTTTTGTTTTGTTTTGTTTTTTTTTGGGGGGGGGGGGGGGGGGGGTTCTATATTTTTCGTCGAAAGTTTGGTCATGGATTTTTCTTCGACCATTATTGCGGCCTAAATTGTTTTGTTCACGTAAGCCTAAAGGGTCCTACTGTTTTCATAACTAAAGTGATCCTGTCTTTTTATTTGGTTGTTCCCTAATGTAAGTGAAATATAATTTTGATTTTCTCAAGTTATATCATGAATACAGACCAAGTTTTGAAATCAAAACAAGTTACCCAGCCAAGGTGACCTTACATGTTAGCTACCTTGTTAACTTTCGTTGCTTTCTTTGTTTTGTAAAGTTTTCCAGTCTTGAATGATAAACGTTAATGAAAAATGCGCATCTAAAAAATTTAGTATCTGAATTAAATCTTTACAGAAAGTCAGACCAGATAAGGGGGATTTTGGGTACCAATATAACTGTTTAAACCACCGGCTCTCTTCACATCTGTGTTCGGGTTGATATTTAAATTTTGTAAACTTTATGTAAAGTTTTCTGTGCGATTATGTTATTTTGTATTATTATTGGTGAAGTTTTGCTTGTATTCCTTATTTGAAATAATGATGTTTAATTTTTTTTCAGATGGGTCATATTACAAAACTACATACGAAAATATAACAGTGGTGTTATTGGTAAATGTATAACTGTCAGCTTCGTATATTAAAGATCATTATAGACGTACATCAAGTAATATGATAGCATGAGATGGTATATATGCAAAATAGTCAATTGAGGACAACACAAAAATTTGAAACCAATAAACGACCAAAACATTAGATTGTCTCAAAGGGAGATACAAAGGATGACATTTATTGGGTCAAGAAATCATCTCGTTTCAAATTGTCTGGATACGTCACTGGATTTTACGCGACCCTTAGATAGCAGGGTATTCCTTTTTCCAGGAGGACGGCCCCATAAGTATCACTTATCTAAGCCGTCCTCCCCCAACTGTTTAAGTGTTTTCCATTCAAAAGTTATCAATGAAAAATTTCAACACATGTATCCAAAAATCATCTAATATTGACGCAGTAATGTACATATTATCAGGTTTTCTGCAAAACGTAAAATATCAGCCGCGAGACACAATGTGAAGCTTTTTCGGCGAGTGAGCGTAGCGAACGAGCCAAAAAGCTTCATATTGTGTCGAGTGGCTTATATTTTACAATATTTGTTTGAAGAAAACTTGATGATAAATTTATCGTATTGTTAACTAGCAATCTTAATGGAATTTCTTACTTTTCAATGGCCATCTGCCTATAACCGGAAGTTTTCCTGATATATTCGGGTCAACGTTGGGTCAAACATTATGACGTCGCTGATATATTCGGGTCAGCTCATATTAGGGTCGGGTCAACGCTTTACGACGTCACAGTGCCAAAATACGGGAAATTCTGAAGGCCTCAGCAGGTCGATATAGCCATAGGGAAATACGATAAATTGATGTTATGATGCACTCGGCGACTAAGAGTCCAACATCAGCAGCGATATTGCCTCAGTGGTACTTGAAACATCACAGGAATAGTTTTAACGCCTATTTACTGTCAAATTGCCATTCATTGCCTCCATTGATAATTGATTTAGGTTATGTCTTTTTTATTATGTCAAACGTGTTGAAGATATAAATGCTTCAATTGCTTTATTATTAAATATTCTGAAATAAATGGGAGATGTATTGACCGAAATTCTACTAAAGTCCATAAACAACTAATTACCTCCTGCATTAATTACCGGAACTATTTCATAATTATCTGATAATCTAACCGCCTACATGTTTGTTGTACTACAATTCGTCCTTTACTTGATACTTTACAATAATTTACTAAATACCACATACTATAGGGCCCTCATAATTTTGCTGAAAGCTGTTGAATACATTTGAGCCATCTTAAAAAACAAACAACAGCAAGTGGAGAATTGTTGAATCACTTTTGATATCATGTTCCAGAACTGTTCATTCTCTTTTGGTGCCTTGTTACATAAGCTCGAATTGGCTTTACGTGCAAATGAGACTTCTTTACTGCATCGGATATTTCAATGTTAGAAAGAAGGCGGGTCGTGTGCACTATATCATAATTTGTATTTACTAATGTACAATAGCATGTCAGCACTGAGATATCATGATAAACTGTGTTCACAGATTGCCACTTTTCTGTCATAACAGGTTGGTCATGTTCGCTTTCTCCCTCTAAGTGATGGAACACGGGAGCTTAACCCGTTAAGTTGCCTAGCGTGTCCATGGCGGACAGAGGAGATCCTCTCATTTGGGGGTTGTGAGGTCATAATTAAGAAAGCCTGCCACGCGCCCTGCACGCTAAAGACACCTTTTGTAGTTTTCGAAAAAGAGTAGGCTGATGGTCGCTACAGAAGGCTGAATTAACCAACCATTTTACAGTGGAAGTAAGAATCAGTTCCCATCTGTGTCCCATCCAATCCTTTTTATAATGTGTTAAATCAATTGTTGAACAGGTTCTCATCCTGAAGAAGCACGGAATATTTGACAGTGGACGTTAAGCAACAACAATCACTTAATCAATTAATCAATTAATTTTCGCTTTCTCTGTCGTAAATAAATACATGTAAAACCTAGCAGCCGAGATATAGCCAATTGCACTGTGGTGAAAGTGGCGCAAAATCCAAATAAAACAGTATTAGGACGAAGAAATATAAAAGTAGTGAATTTTGATTTTCCATTCTTCTTAAAATGACTATCCAAACCAAGATAAATTTCGTTACACAAATAAAGTTATCAAAGACTTTATTAAACATTAAATACCTATTCATTGCAGAAATACTACAGACTAAGACTCCGAACAAAACCACACATCTCCCTTAAAAAAAGTAAGGGTGGACCAGGGGCTCCGGAAGGGTCAACAGTTCCTGTTCCGGACAATTCTGTGCCTTCTTCGCTAGAAACGCCTTTTGTTCTTCTAATGTCCAATTAACAGTGTTTAGAGATAGAACAGGAAACGCTCTACTATACAATAAAGAATTGTCGTTAGTGATTCATTCAAAAGATGTTTCTGTGGCACATATATACATGCATGTCACATATTTCAATATATGTGTACAAGGAACGTATTCCAATTATCAGAGATTATAAGAATTTAAATCCAAACTTTTCAAATTTTATTGAAATTGCATAATACATAAAATATGACAAGTCGGGATTGGATATAGGCTTACACAATCATCTTTTTTAAGGTTATGTAATATGTTTGTAGATTATTTAAAGAAAAGTGTAGGCTTGTGTTATGTAACAAGCTCAATTGCTAGTTACTTTTTGCTGCAATTAAATTGATGCTAAAAATTACCATATCCCAGATGTTTTAAATTTTATTTTCAAACAAAGAAAACTAGAATAAATCACTCGTCCATACGCCTGTCCAAAGATAATTTTGGAAACACCTGTTACTAAAATAAAAATTTGTATGATAAAATATTTTCATCATGATAAAATAATTAATCTTATTCTTCATTCTATATACAATATATGTACACTGTCAGAAAATATAATTTATTTGTACGAGCCTTGGAAACAGGAAAGAATTGCTTTTATCCTGAAATTATAAATTGTTATCTTTTGTCGAGAAACGTCATGGAAATGGCTTTTTTTCTAGCCTATCTATTTTCAGAAGACTATATTTTAATCTAGGGATAACATGATATCATAAACACTGTGAACCAGCAGACAAAACAAATTTTCACTGCAAACGAGGACAAGGGTACCAGGAGATGATATTCGCCATAGACGAATATCGAAAGAAAAACATTCGACACACCTAATTTGTCGACTAAGTTGGCTAGTTGCAAGAGATAAAAACTTCACCTTGTGCAATGGCTAATTTTCGTTTGGTGTTATTAGGGCTCATTGCTTTATTTTTTAGCTCATACACTAAAAATAATAGACCAAAAAGACAATAAAAGAGTTTGCATTAGTTAGGAAGCAACAATTTATTTTTATACTGCAAGTAGCCTATTTACTATCCAAATAAATGGGGTCAATTTTTTGTCGATACTTGTGTAGTAGGCGAATATCATCTCCTTGTCTTGCAATGAAAGATCTGGATCACATGCAGCGTTTATGACTTCATGTTCTCCCTATATTACGTGCCAAAACCTCCCTTTGAAATGTTCTATTTTCGTGACTTTCCCTAATATAATACAACAATTTATGATCATTCCAGGTTAATAACAATATATGTACATTGTCGGAAAAAATACATTTTATAGACCTAGCATTTCTGCTTGTTTCTAAGGCTAATACAAATAAAACTCATATTTTCCGACAATGTATATATTATGGTGAGTATTAAGGAGTGATCGAAGTGACCTTGATTATGTTATTATTTCAACTATGCTAAAGACCGACAATGTTAAAATCTGAAACAACACTGAACCTATTTAAAGGTAGATAAAAATCACAAAGTAACCTACATACAGCAGAACCAAAACCATTTACCGACATACCTAGTTAACAGGGCGAGTACGTCTATACAAAGTTGACGTTTGTTTGTGCAACTTCGGATACAACCTTGATGGACGACTTATTTAAAAATATCTTAACTTGTCTAGTGTTAATAAAGCAAAGCAATAGAATAACCCCAGAAATTACGAAAAGTATAAAACTTTTAAGAGAAGAACAAAACACTATTTACGGATATACCCATGTAACAGAGCGATTACATCTATACAAAGTTGACGTAACTTAAAAAGATAAAACCAAACAGTTGACGGACACCCCATTTAACAAGGCGAGTCCGTCTATACAAAGTTGACGTAACCTAAAATATGTGAACCAAAACCATTTACCGACATACCTATGTTACAGGTCGAGATTGACGTAATTTAAAAGGATAGAACCAAAACCAATTACGGCGATACCTATTTAACAAGACAAGTACGTCTATACAAAGTTGATGCAACCTAAAAGGGTAGGACAAAAACCATTTGCAGACGTACCTGTTAAGTAACAGGGCGAGGAGTCAATAAAAGGTGAGAATAAAACGTATCACAAAATACCGAAATAAATTTAAAACAGCACAAACTTTTTATTATAACGCATGATTTATTTACTCCGGAAAAAATACCTCGTATTGCCGAATAAAACCACAACAGAAGATTGATGAAATAAACATTATAATACCGATCGCAACATTTCCTGGTAGACTATCTATCATAAGACAATACATTACCGTTACGGAAGATAAAATGCAACTTAGCTTAAGGGTATTACATCCCAGAAGGTCATAATCTTACATCGCGTTTTTATCTATACGGTTCCCACACAACGAAATTACGATGGTCTAATGTGCGGAAAACTGCGGAAATGGAAGCAGTTAATTTAATATTGGCTGTCTAAATCAGATACCTGTTTCTTACAAATAGAGACAATGTGATTACAAGGTAATACTATAATGATTGTTTGTTTGTGTAACTTCGGAAATAACCTTGATGGAAGACTATGATATAAAAAATATTTCAACTGACATAGTGTTAATAATAAAAGCAAAACAATAGAATAACCCCAGAAATTACGAAAAGTATAAAACGAATACTAAATATGTATCACAGAATGCAAAATAATAATAATAAAAACAAAACAAATATACCCAAAGCAATACACAAATAAAAATAAAAAGTCTACGTATATAAAATATTTGAAAAATAGTGGCTTCTGAAAGGGGGGCGGGGCTGACACGGGGGTATCATTTTCCCAATTCCCTAAAGAAATGCCATTTTTTTCTCCGATTCCTTAAAATTTTTGCCTCTTTTCCCCCAATTCCTTAAATTTTTACCAATTCTCTAATTATTTTGTTCAATTGCCCCCTCCAAAAAATCACTATTTTTCCCAATTTCTAAAACCGTGTCACCCTACTTCTGAGAATGTATCTGAGTGTAGCTGCCGTATTCGTTATCAAAAGCCTTACAATGGTTAGCTATACTCTTTTGATCATGTCAATCGTTTAAATTTTTCCTCTTTAACATTTTGAGTAATCGTCAAGTGGTGGATTTCAAAATATACGTCTACGAGAATAAGAATGCACAACTGATGATTTGATAATGCATTTTTAGTACAATACCATATTCATATACAATGACGTCTAAATGTTATCTGGAAGCAAAACAACAAAATAGATAACAGGAAAGTTCAACAATGGCAAACCAATCAATCAATGCCATCCAACAGACAGAACCTCGGACAAAAAATAACATAAAAGAGAACACATAAACACAACAGAGAGTCAGGATATTCTGACGTGGAACAGACATTAAAGATCGTTGTGGTTAAACTGGTTTTTATGGACCCCCTTATCTATACTGACACTAATGTATAAAAAACAGTTTCCTAACAAACTTGGAACTCCAAGGGAAATCGTATAGTCATAAACAGACACCAAGAACAGCTGGAAAGCAAGGGTCATACTTCTGACTAGTACAGGCATTTTCCAATGAAAATGGTGGGTTAAACCAGATTTAACGGCATACCAAACAATCGACTCATAAAAAACATCAGTAAACAGTGGTCAACATATCTTCAGGAATTTGTCAACACTATCCTTGTAAACTGTGAAATAGATCTGAACATTTTTCTATTAAATCTTGATATCTGCCAAAGAATATTTTGAGGGAACGAAGAAGCCGTAATTTTTCATAGCCTAGCTTCACCAGTCTACTACTCCGTAAAACATATTGTAAAAGTTAATACAATATGATTACCAACAAATTGATCACAAACTTAGGTTGAACGGGACATAATTTGGATAGCATGGTCAGAATGTGTTCATGTTAACTGTAAAACTAGCTAAGGCTCTTTATAAGCAGCTGGTCGGACAGTGTCGCTCTATCAAACGAAATAGTCAGAAACAACACTCCGAAAAAAAGTTTAATGTTATTGTTAATCGGAATATTGCGATTATTTGGTATTTGTTGTTGCATTTGTTAAATTTTATCACAGGTATTTCCGGCACCATTTGGTGCTATTAAAGGTTAGCGGCTGCTCCTTACCTACGAACATACAACGACTTCTAAAAGTTATCTAATTTTCCCACCTTCAATACTATGGGATATTGTTTCATTGAAGCATACTCCATGTCGTGGATATTTCACATTTTATCACGTTTCCATTCTATTTAATGAAAAAAGGCGAAATTTTAAAGGCCAGACTATATCATTATTGCATTAGAGCGTTTTAAATGGAATAGAAGAAAAAGATTGTATCATGTTTATTGCGTTATTGTCTGAGCGATACCATTTTGGTTAAGTCTAATGGGGATCGTTTTACACTTAATATATAAGTTTAAGAATCAGCAAGTATTTTTTGCGCTAACAAGAAGATAACTCGATAATAAAATGCGAAGATATTTTTATTGGTTAACCATTATCAATCAGGCTCGAGTCTGTATGTGTTTATGTCAAACTGGTCCCAGCTTAAATCCAAACAAAAATTTTAAAATTGTAACACAGTAGTACATTTTACATATACCTGAAAGTTAAGAAACCACACAGATTTCAAAGCTTGTACACAATCAGAGAACAGAGATTTTTATTGCAGCTCTTCAATGTGATTTGATTTGATTGTTGTTTGCTTAGTGTCTAGTCACAAATATTTCGTGTTTCCTCTGAACAACAACCAGTTTAACAGCTTATCATCAAACACAATTCAAATAGTGAGAGTGGGACGCAAAGACCACTTTTTACTGCGTACAGGGAGCGTGGCTTTCTCCAAACACATTATCCACTAGGTTCATGTAACACAGGCTTTCAGTTTTATGACTAGACAACCCCCCAAAAGCGGTGGCCACTATCTACCATCTGGAGACGCGCTAGGCAGCTCTGTGGGTTCCCGTAATTAATAACAATCCATTACTAGTGCTGAAGTGTGGTACCAACCTCAGAATTTTATTTTATGTTTTTATTTAATTTTGATAAGGAAATGGTCGTATGGCGTTGATTCAATTTTCAGCGTAATGGTGCGTTATAATCGCCTTGAAGTCCTACGTCATATGTTGGAAAGACAATTGTCCTGTCTCTAAAAACACTAAAAGTCTACATTTTTCATCTTGACGTCGTGACGATGTTACACTTATTTTGGCTTTTTGACGCCTTTTCTACTGTATATAAAATAACAATCCAAAGATACTAATATTAGATATAGTAAATTTATACTATGCTGTATACGACGCATTTCAAGGAGTTACCTCTCATCAGCAGCATTAAAACCGAAACATTTGGAAGACCAAAAACCAAACTTATATTAAACAAGAAGTACTCAACCAAAAATACCGAAATAGGAAGCCAAATTTCAGCTAAGGAGATCTACCATGTGCAATACAAGGAATGAACCCTTAGTATTTCTATTATTTTTTAATTTTGCTAAATACTGGTAATTTCTGTAACAAATCAATGAATAATCATGTCAGAGTAGTCTGACGACTGGGTTGGCAAATACCCTCGGGGACCTAGGGTCCACCAGCAGAGGCATCATCCCAGGAGTTTCAAAATAACAATCCAAAGATACTAATATTAGATATAGTAAATTTATACTATGCTGTATACGACGCATTTCAAGGAGTTACCTCTCATCAGCAGCATTAAAACCGAAACATTTGGAAGACCAAAAACCAAACTTATATTAAACAAGAAGTACTCAACCAAAAATACCGAAATAGGAAGCCAAATTTCAGCTAAGGAGATCTACCATGTGCAATACAAGGAATAAACCCTTAGTATTTCTATTATTTTTTAATTTTGCTAAATACTGGTAATTTCTGTAACAAATTAATGAATAATCATGTCAGAGTAGTCTGACGACTGGGTTGGCAAATACCCTCGGGGACCTAGGGTCCACCAGCAGAGGCATCATCCCAGGAGTTTCAAAAAAACAATCCAAAGATACTAATATTAGATATAGTAAATTTATACTATGCTGTATACGACGCATTTCAAGGAGTTACCTCTCATCAGCAGCATTAAAACCGAAACATTTGGAAGACCAAAAACCAAACTTATATTAAAAAAGAAGTACTCAACCAAAAATACCGAAATAGGAAGCCAAATTTCAGCTAAGGAGATCTACCATGTGCAATACAAGGAATGAACCCTTAGTATTTCTATTATTTTTTAATTTTGCTAAATAATGGTAATTTCTGTAACAAATCGATGAATAATCATGTCAGAGTAGTCTGACGACTGGGTTGGCAAATACCCTCGGGGACCTAGGATCCACCAGCAGAGGCATCATCCCAGGTGTTTCAAAATAACAATCCAAAGATACTAATATTAGATATAGTAAATTTATACTATGCTGTATACGACGCATTTCAAGGAGTTACCTCTCATCAGCAGCATTAAAACCGAAACATTTGGAAGACCAAAAACCAAACTTATATTAAACAAGAAGTACTCAACCAAAAATACCGAAATAGGAAGCCAAATTTCAGCTAAGGAGATCTACCATGTGCAATACAAGGAATGAACCCTTAGTATTTCTATTATGAAGTATTCAATATCATCTTAAAGTAGGGGTACTCAATTGGGCTATATTTCAGATTGTTATGAAATTTTGCATGAACGTAAAGAATGTTGAACTGCATCTGAATATAAGCCTCGTAGTTATATGTGATCGCATTTTACTATGGTACTTTGCCTTATGGCGGGGCTTATGCATCACGTGATATGGCATATTACTATCATACTATGTTCAATGGGCTAAGCCGAATAATTCATTATATTTGCTCACTTCGATCACTCCATCAACGCCTAAATATATTTCTGTTGAACGGAAATTTAATTACAGAATGAAATTATTCTTGAAATGAGGAAAACCCTATTCAAATCTCACGTCATTGTTTATATTCCATGAGAACAAACATGACGTTTTTTTTTTACTTTGTCCTTCCAGCTGGTGCTATTTTTGTACAATAGCAAGAGGTCATATTTGTTGTATATAAAAATTGGAATTGGAATATAAACAATGGCGTTAGATTTGAACATATCATAGGCAAACTCAAACCACAACGACAATTTGATTGGGTCTCCCTTTCAAGCCGTTTATCGAAGGGGAGAATCGGATACGGAAACTGCTTGAAATATCCAAGTTACCAATGCGCGGGACTTGTGCATCATGTGATTATTTGTGGGTTGGATTTCGACTAATTAAGAATTGTTATCTGTGCGTTTGTTAGTATTTTATATTGTTGATTTTAAAACTCAACATTAATTCTATGCTTGTAACTTGGTTTTATTTACAGGAAATGTTTCAAATAAATGAGTAAATGAGTAGAAAATTCAGAGAAATAAGAACAAGAAGGCAGACCTTTTTAGTAAACGATATCAAATTAAAAAGATGGTTCCGAACTACTATAAATACGATGACAAGAACTCGCTTGTATCTTGTATCGATGTGATTGTGTTTGTTATCGGCAGATTTGATCTTTTGTTCCACTTGTAATATAATGTCCAACAATAAAGCCTATTCATACCATTTACTGAGATAAAAATGTAATATTATCAACGGTCATGCGTTGGATTGATTTAATAAAAAAGTGTAAATGCGATCTGGATAATATGGAGTTCTCAATACCACACATAACAAACTATTGTGTCAGATTGAAAATATATAAGGAAGAAAAAATAAAATTAATGAAGGTATTTAAGTGTTTTTTCCTCTAGCATTGTCTAGGGATCGGATGGCTTTTCAGCGTGTTAAATCTGTCTTGTCGCAACAATACTGTGTGACATACACCAACGCAGGATAGATCGATTATATTTAGTCCTGCTTTTTTTCATTTTGTTGTTATATTTGTACGAATGTCAGCAAAAATCGTTGTCTCTTATAAGTAAAGTTAAGAAATACCAAAGGGATACATACATAACAATTGCAAGCTCCTTCAATTAACCGATGGCTTAAAGGCCAAAGGAATTTACTAGTTAAAGTTATAAAGTATTTTCTGAGATTCTATTTTCAAAGATCTGTTTTTGTCGACAATATAATATCCTTGAGAAATAAAAAAGGTTAGTGATTAAGAATTCAGTTAATCTCTTCAGAACATAATAGCATTACTTAGCTTTTATCTGACCGTTACCCACACATCATATAATTATTCCTCCGTTGACTATAAGAAGGCTCCTAACAATATAAATGTAGCTGATGTAATTACATATTGGATGGCAGATCTTCTACATTTCAGTAATTTCAATAATTGAAGTTAATGCAATGAAATATCAAAGGTTTTTGACTTTATATGCGGGTTTGATTTATTATGTTATTTCACATTTCGAGAATAAAAATGTCAACAATAAGAAATAACTGAGAAATAATTATACTATCCATTAAGGAACAACCATTTGTTTTTCAAGAAAATAATCCTGGGTCCTGGAAATTTTTATGAAACACAAGCTTTTTGAGCCGGATATTTAAAACCTAATGGTTCTTTTAGATTTATAAAATATTGTTCTTAAACCTCCAAAGAAGTCACAGATTACTATCTAAGGGCCAATGCTGCCAATTTTGGTCTCAATTGGCTAATTGGTTTCAGACAAGGTCATAAATGAATGTTTTAAACGGTTCTATGTTCCACCTTTAGCAACTATCTTTGATAGCCATCCGGTTAATTGGATATACTTCTGAAAGGGAACCGTCTAGGATCCATTTTTGACAAGGTTGTATCCAGTTGTGTCATTGGTTTTCGAAAGAAGACTTAACATAATCAATTATGACGTGCCTACAACAGACACTAACTGAAGGAAAAAGCTCAAATGGACCTATTGACCTCTGGTCAATGTAAGCTAAAAAGGGCATCTTTGGTGATGTACACTTAAAACGCTGTACTAATTTTGTTCTCTGTGCTAATCATTTTTTTTCTTTCCTATGTGTTCATTCTTTTGCTAGATTTGTTCTGAATTATTTTCATTGTAAGTCCAAGTCTGAGTTTTATGGTGTTGGTAAAAGTCTCATTCAACGATGCAATCGTGTGATTCACTATATATACGTGCACAAAGATCCGATCCTGTAGTTTAATACAACAATTCTATTTTATATTTGTCTTTGTCGGATAATGTGTTAAGTCCATTAAATTTTTGTAGACTACCGCCGATTTCTTTATACATATACCATTTAGAATAGGTGTTAAATACGGTTACACTATCTTGCTATTTACCGATAACATGACATTGTCTAGTTTAACAGGATGTATAATTTAATTTGAATTGAAACAGAAAATTTAATTGGTTGAGCAAGTTACAATATATTGTATAATCTACTTCAGGTTCTGTGACGTCACCAACGTATTTCTCCACATTCCGCCCTTTGAATATTCCTGGGAGAAATAAGATATTCAAATGATTCTACCTACAATTTTGAATCGTAAAATTTTTAAGAATTAAATCTTAACGATTGTTGTTAAATTGAGGACTATTTGGACAGATTTAATTTGATTCCATATTCCGAAAACTTTCGACATCATCTATGCAGTACTTCAGATCCGTACTTAATCATTTGCCATTAGTTTCAAAACTTATCCGTTAGGAAATGATCGTTTTTTGTTCAGAATTAGAATTCATTGATTACTACATGTATGCAATAATAACAATTATCTCATAATGAATTACAACATACTAATATGCTCTAAACACTTTAATCTAACCCTTTAACGTTTGATAAACTACACCTTCTTCTTTATTGTACGAACCATATCACACTAAATTTTTGCGTGATAAAAACAATTCTCCATATCTTTTGTCCTGAAACTACATTGTCAGCTTAAATTATGAATGGAACTATATCTCATTTCGACAATAATCACATCTGCATCAACACAGTGCAATACCATTAAGCTGATCACATAAAGAATTTCGAGATGCTGACACTTCATTGTGTGGGCAGAATATATAGCAATAAGCTCGTAATAAAAGAAAAAAATCAAAGATCACACGAATCAATAATATTAATATTAACTAAGGAGTATTCCCTCGTGCATAACTCTGTCCTCATATGGTTTTGGCTTTACCCCTTTTGGTAATTTTTGTATTTTTGAATTTGCTCTTCAACCTTTTGGATTGTTCTTTTGGTTTTCAACGTTTTAGGCCTTGAGCACAACTGTTGAGTCAAAAATCGACGAAATTGGATAACTTGCACATCAAAATTGTTATCAAAAGAATTTTATTAATCAATATACATTTTGTAAATCAATTATTTGAAATTTTCCAAACGGGATGGCTTTGACTTCCAGTCGCCAACTTCCCATTTTTGAGCGGCAATATACCAGAAGCGCCGGCGTATGGAGTATATATTTCACAACCCATACGTTATTCCAGAGCTTGTGACATATACATTGACTTTCTGGACAGAGCCAGGCTCCTGACAGAAAAGTTGCTCAGACAGGGGTATGTTGTTCCTAAGTTAGAGTCATGACTTGGTTGATAAGTATGAAAAAACCGTTTCCCAAAGGAAAATGGACCTGTTCCATTGATGTGATCACTTCCTCATACCGGATTTGACATGGGAATCATGGTGGGTGTCCTGCAGGAAGCAGAGACTGCTTATTCTTCCGGAGCACCTGGTCTCCCTCTGGTTGTTTTGATGGGTTCCATGGTGTTCATATGTTTTTAGTTTTTAATTGTAGTGCATGTATTGTTTTGGTCTTGTCTTCGTTTTTCTCCGGAGTTTGTCAGTTTCTTTCGATTTTCCTCCACTTCGAATATCCATTTGATATTTCTTGACTTTACATATATAACACGACAGAAACAACTAAGTTTGGTTCATACTTGGCCTTACACTTATCAACAGGCACCAGAAGACGGTTGAAGACTACATTATACGACACAAGTGATGATTTAAGTTTTACAGTAGTGAACTTTCCTATTCTGAGCAGCACTATTCCTACATCACCTGCATACGGTGTCATCAGCGGATCAGTTATTCTAGAGCTTGTGTCCACTACAGTGACTTCCTTGAACAAGCAAGGACACAGACAAATAAACTGCTCAATCAAGGATACATCCAATCTCGACTAACATCATCACTTAAAGAGTTTTACGGTCGATATGATATTTGGTTGATCCTTATCAGGAAGTGTGTCACAAACGATCGTTTACATATTCCCTTTGTGATTCCAGTTTTTTTACCGATTTTGACATTTACCAATATAGACCTATTAACAGCAATAACCCCTACATTACGACGGGTGTCGCATGCATAACAGGATATGCTTACCCTTCCGGAGCACCTGATATCACTTCAGGTTTTTTTTTGGAGTTCGTATTGACCACGCTTTAGTTTTAAGTGTTCTTTGTTCGTATGTCTCCCTTTGTATGTTTGTTTGCCAGCCGTTTCGTCTTTGGTTTGTCTTGTGCGGGTATTGTTCTCTGGATAATGATTTCGGATTTGCGTTCTAGCATTGTTGGTTCGGTATCTTTAACACTTCATTTATAAGGGATTTTAGCCAGAGATTAAATTTAAAGCCTAAGGTTCATAAATTGCTATCATCTTAAATTTTATGGTCAACATTCTTGGCGATCGAAATACGCTTACCAAAAAGTCAGACTGTTAAATACAATAACGTTATTAGTTCTACTGGGTTTATTATTAAAACACCAAAGATTATGATAACCAAACTTAATTGCAAAGAAATTCAAATAATTAGCAGATAAGTATTTCTCCCAAAAAGGGAGATTCAATAATTTAAAAGGAATGCTAAATGTGTATCCTTTATATAATACTTATTGAAATAATCGGTAAGGATTGGGGGACAATTTAAAAAGAATATGTGCCTTTTAAAAAAATATTTCTAAAGATATCAGGATCTCAAATTCCTAGCTTATGAGAATCATACCTTTACAGCCACATTTCTGGAACTGATTTTGGAAAATAGTAAACTTCAGAAAGACGAAAAATATAGACAAATGGCGAGCAGATATAATGGGCATGGAATTTTTATATAACAATTACACTTATGACTGAATTATACAAAAATTGAAAGCTGTGACGTTTGAGCTGATGCATTATTTTAATTTGCCTAAATCCAACATTGAAATGTATTAATGATTGTCATTATTATATCATAAAGCTAAGCGCATATATTGATAGCACCAAATGTACTCTCCACGCAAGAACAATGGTTTTTCAAATTTCCCAGTGGAGTGACACTTGATTCCGGAACGAAATCACTCTACTACGAAGGTTACACCAAAACAACATTTAAAAAGGAATGATGCAACAAACTTGCATGACAACACCTATTAATAACCTTGAAGATACGAAGTCAATTTGATTGGAAATTTCCCGTTTTAAATTATTGATGGTGCCGATAGATGGTTACTAATTAATTTTCTTACCCAGGTATTGATAAGACACCATCCATGTTTTTCCGATAGGCTGTAAAACGGATATAACGTTAATATAAACTCAATCTACCTATGAGAATGTATGCCATTAAATAAATGAAGAAAACATAATAGGTACAAACGTACATCGATATTAAATATAAAAGTGCACCGTATTCCTTGTCAGAAATAGTGGATTTCAGCAGCATTTTTGAAAGCATAAAATAATTAACAAAACATTGTGACCATTAGAATAAAACGCGTATCAGCAAGGAAGCAAATATTTAGATAAGTTCAGCTTTTTCTTAGAGAATTTAAACTATTTTTAAAAGAATATAACTTGTTTATCATTCGAAAATTTCAGCTTCTGCCTGTCATAGACCTCTTATAGTCTACATCTTCAGTGTAAATAAAATTGTCTCGGATATTCAATTGTTTGCATTCAAATCATATTTCTGGAATAACATTCTTGCTGTCGCATCGCTCTATTCTTAGACTTATTATTTTTTAGAGGGAGTCGGAAGTTTGGGTTATTGTTTTGCTCTTCAACATTTTTAGTAAGTCGACGACATGTGCATAACCTGTTCATTAAAATTTTTAATAAATTGGTTTCATCAACACGAAAATTTCAGTTCAACATTTAACTAATATTTAAAAATAGTGCACATGGTAACCCCTGACGTGTTCTCTTGTTGATTACATAATTTTTAGTTAGCGATTCCCTTTTTTCGTGAACATACTGTATTGGCGTTTATAATCAGGGACAGATTATGTAATGAAAGGATTGGGTATTCATAGAACCAGTGTTTAATATAACTACTGCTAAGTGTCTGTACCAAGTCAGACTATCCTGACTCTTTTGAATCTATCTTTGTGTTCTGTTTTCTTTTATGTTGTTTTTTGTCTGAGGTCTGTAATGGCGTTAATTGATTACTACATGAACATGTATATCATTACTGATCCTTCCTTTTGTCCGTTTTATTAATATTCGTCGCGAACATGTGAAGTCAAGAAATACCAAAGGGATATTCGAGGATTGAAAAATCAAAATAAATGACAAACTCCAAGACCAAAACAATACATGCACTACAATTAAAAACCAAAAACATATGAACAACGTTAACATGGACCCCATAAAAATCCGGGGGTAGCCTCAGGTACTCCGGAAGAGTAAGCAGTCTCATTTATCTCTTTGTTTTTATTTATATCCTTGTACACATTGAATTACTAAACAGGAAACATTTTTAATCTTTACTTTCGGTTACAGATGTAACTAATAATTGAATATATCTGTCTAGCTTTAGAATTCATTGCCAATTAACTAATTATACTTTGTCATTGAGACGGATGTAATTACCTAAGGAAGGTCACAGGTGACAGTTTTGATATATATATTTTCAAATATTTTTAGATTTAGATAGAGGTTGAAATCAATAACAAAATAAGACAAAGAAAACATTGTTGCTGAACTCGTTTCTGAGACATAAGGTGTTACAAAGTTGGCGGAAAAACGAGTCTCTCTATATTTTTCGTTTTTGTTTGAATGGAAAATGTGATGAACTTTAAAGTTGTATTGAAATTAAATTAATATATAGAATTTCACAAAATGTTTTCATTTAGATCTTTAAGATGTGCAGAATAAATAAATAAAAAGAAAACAGGGGGTTGCTGGTAAAACATTGTCCGATACTATAAATGGATTAACCTTGAGTATTTCAAATAATCTGACAAAAAATTCAAAAATCTCACAAGTGACCATCTTTAAATCATTATTGTGGCGTAACAATTATGCCAATATTGACAAAAGAATGCCGACACCATAAGGCAGTAAGGCTAGTTTATAAGAAGGAAATCCGAAGACAAGTCAAACAAATGAGAATGGACATAGCACACAGACATCTCAATGAGATAACTGAAAGCATAATAAAACACGGACCAAATGATAACTGCGAATGGTACAGAATAATATAGACTGACAATTAGTTAAATGTACCTACAGTAATATTTTTTTTAGACAAAAATGAAGTTTTATGTTTAATTTTGTATTTAAGCCACTTTCAAGGTAATAAATTCTTTGATACCAATTTTGATGCAATAGCCATTCTCGTCGATTTACGAATCATAAGTTATGCACAAGGGCCTAAAATGTCGAAAACAAAAATCCAAAAGGTTGAGATATAATTAAAAATGCAAAAATGACATAAAAGATAAAGCCAAAACCATCTAAGAACACAGCTATGCACATCATTGAATTATAAGCCTGCTTACATAAACATAAACAAATAGTTTTGCATTTCCTGTTTTTGTTGTTTTTTCCGCTTTAAAGTTGTTTGATAATTGTCTATTGTTATTTTAGATTTCTAGCTTTTGTACGTATTTGGCTTATTTTGCTCACCTGAATATCACGGAAACACAGCATTTATACGTGATGTACCCGGTGCGTTATGTTGGAACCACTTTCTGGGGACATTTATTGTTGTTCTTGTTGAGTTGGTCCTTGCTTCTTCTGAAATGAGCTATTTTATAGTGCAATTATACTTGTATAAGTTAAGCCACTAGTCTGTTTAATACGAAAGCCAAGATTCGAAATTAGAGATTCAATATCAGCAATTCGAACTTCGAAAACCGACATTCAACATCTTAAATTTGATGTTCGAGATTCGAAATTCAACAACTTCTAACTAATAAGAGGAAAGCTTTTTAGTTGTAAATAATAGTTGGCCAATGTTATATTTTTTCAAAAGTAGCTATAAATAGAAAATTGGTCTCGTTTACAAGTTATTAACGAATTCCAAAGAATTAAACATCAATTTGTGGTGGCCTTAAATCTACATATAACCCATTTTAAATTGGAAAAAAAATCTAAATTTTCTGCATGATTTCTAGTCTCCATATATTGGTTTAATATGAACCGGTCTAGATGATCCCAACGTCCCATGACGTTTCTCGATCAAACATTAACACCATGAGTACTGACTGATCTCTTCTCAATCTCTCTCATCTAAAGTATGTAAACAACCCAAATATGATCTTCTTGAAATTTGCGATGCTACTGAGCATATTTTTATATATATCATAAAACTTAAATCAAGAAAGAACTAACTTGTACGTTGCAATGAATTTTAATTGATGTTGCAAAATTATCATATTTAAAAAAAACTGATCAATGCTCTATATTATTGGATGGCAGTTCTATTACAGATCATTTCATTGACGTTAAACAATTTTCCAGAATCAGTTCATACAAAGTATATTCATTATCAATCCTCTGCCATATATCATAATAATTGAGACAATCGACTCTCCAGCTGAAATTATGTTTAGAGGGAATAAAGATTATGAATGAAAAATATCATGTTTTATAATTTTGTTTGATTGATATCAGACTACATTTATAAACCTATTCTCTAAAAATATTGTTTTGATACAAAAGTAGAACTTGTAATACGATAGCAAATGCTTTTTTTTGTGCAGATTGCAGATCGTTAGTGGATCCTTTAAAGCCGTGATGCATGCAAATTATAATGGATGAGTTTGATCTTCTAAATTAACATTTTTTTCACGTAAATTCAAAGCCATAATAATTTGAAAGAATAACAATTTTGTCTTTCATTTGTCGTTACAGGAATAAGTTATGTGAAATTAAAAATGATCCATGAACTCTTTACGATAAAGTCTGAAAATTTCTTATTTCAATGCATTCATTATATCCTTTTATAAAGGCTTTTATTTTGCAAAATAATTTATTCCTTTCTTCCCTTTTCACGTGAGCATGCATGTTCGAAAGTTATTGGAAGTTTCAATTTTTTTTTAATAAACAGATAAACATGTCGAACAGGGATATTAGTATACAGTTATAGACTGGTTTTAACTTCGAGGATGACAGCTGGTTTTTTTAACCCGAAGCCGTGATTGTGGGTTACAGTTTTGGTCTGAGGGTCAAACAAAACAGCTGTTGCACGAAAACTCAGTCTATACCTGTTTTCTGATACCCTTTATATTGAGAAGGAAAAAGTATTTGTGGGCTTGAAGTTATCAGCCAATCGAAGTCAGGCAGATGGCCAACAGATAACTGGCGGCCAAAAATTCACTTCATACGGGATAATGTAAGGACACCCTAAAACAGTTATAATGTTAATTATCTTATATAATAAAATTATATGGATTAAAAAGTATAAAAGTATAACAATATTGCTTGTTACTTGGTGATTGGGCCTGCTAAAGGACGACTGGCGTGTATATAATTTGATATTAACAATCAGATGTTAAAAAATGTTTTAAATGAAAATACTGCCAGGGAATAAATCTGTATTACACGATATGACTTAACCACTTTAGCAATTGAATCAGATCTTTAAATATATTGTTTTCTTGTTTTGATTATTATTTCGTCTATCAACTTTTCGGCTTTAAGCTGAAATGAAGAGTCGCGAATAACGTCTTTTATATCTTATGTCTTTGATAAGAAGCATCGATTTTTTCTGTATTAGTCATGTTTTTAAAAGCAAGGTAGTTGATACTCTACCTGACTTAAACGGGTCTTGATTTCTTTTGGTACGTCATATTCCACTGAGATACAGGGTGTATAATATTTATACAATATTGACCAATAAACATCAAGAGATATCAAAATGTCGTCTACTAAACGATAGAACAAACCCCAGATTAAAATGAATAATTCATAGGCAGAATAATCAACAGTTACATTGAAAACTAAATGAAAAAAGTTTAATGCACGTGCTCCGGAAGGGTAAGCGGATACTGCAACGTATACGTCAAATAAATATATAAAATGTAAAAGTTGCCAAGACAATACTGTAATTTGAGACAAAAAACCGATGAGTATCAGTTGAGACCTAACTGTATCATCATCATAACAATTAATTTGTAATATAGTATCTATACTTAAAAATATTTGCTGAAAGTGTGTAAAGAATGACAGTCGTAAAACACATATTACATGTTAAAAACATAATAGTTATGACAACAAAGGATCTAAACCTTGTCCTATTATTTGAAACTTTTATGTCAGATATTTACATTTCGATCTTTTACATAATTACATATGATTAAACCCACCACTTGTCAACTCATTCAATCCGAAATTGATAATCAAGAAAAAAAACTGCATATGTCGAGTTATCTAACGATCTCCGAAGAGGAAATCCTCTATTACTGCACTTTAGGTTGCATGCATTTAGCATTTTTCACATCTGAACGATAATTTTTGAAATAATTATTCGTGACTAAAACTATTATTACTCAAATTTATATTGTCTAGCGGGATTGTTTCAACGCGAAACGACATTTCATTCTTTCCATGTCAAATTTATCTGCTTCTGATATTTTAGTTTATGATAATAGACAGGACGTCCCTAACATAATCGTTCGATAGTTTTATAAAATTTTATTCGGTATTTAGTTTTTGCTATAAATAAAACGACGGGATATATCTTGTGACAGCTTCACCTAAAAACGGTCAGAAAATGGTTCTAAGACATGCACAGTATACTGAAATTTTTATCGTGTTGTAATATTTCAAGTTTAGGTACTGATTTAAACTGTAATCAGGTTGACGTTGCACTAAAGAGCTGCGCACAATTCTGCAGCAGATACACCCCAACTGGTACTTTTTTTTTAAATGAGTATGTGTATTTGTTTATAACATTGACTTCTTATCTGTTAGTTCATTTGTATCGGAGATTTCATTCGTTCCTATCATTATTGTTTTTCAATTTTTCAATCAGAATTTAATTCCAATTGAAAGAAAAGTAAATCATATCACATCCCGAACATAAGGATAATTATGAAATCTGATCTCTTCCATTTGTTGTAGTTGTGTTGATTTTTATCTGTTACTGGACTTGTCGAGTGTCTTATGAGAGGCAGAACGTACTTACACATCCGAATCACCTGAGTTAACTTCCACTTATAACGGGGTCCATGTCGCACATCTTTTGTTTTGTTTTTTGTGTTGTGTTTCTGTACTTTTCTTTGTCTTTAGACTTGTGATTGTTGAATGGTCCTTCGGATAATTGTTACCTTGAAGCCTTTAGATTCATGTCCCATGCGCAAGGCTGTTCACCGATCTCCTTTTGTATCTTTCGGACATGTCGGATGCTGTTGTCGGGATACTGCCTCATCGATGTTTTAACCATGTCGCCATTCATTTCTCCGATCTAGCACATGTTTTACAAACATTTAATACGGCTACCATTGAAACTGATTCCAGAGCATCAGTCGAACAAAGACACAGAAGAACGTACGAATGTTCTCCTGAAGTAGTCCAGTCATACTAAGTTTTAACCTCAAACTAATTGCAACAGAAAATGTTTTAGTTCTAATCTATAGCATTAAGCCCCAAATATACACAGAAAAAAGTCTCCTAAAATCTAATTTGAGGAAAACTCAAAATCAGCATTTTTAATTTCCTATGGAAATTAACATTGGAAAGGGGAGATAACTCTGCAAAAATTAGTCTTTTTTTGTCAGTTTTTTGGTTGATTTTTTTAAAATTCATGTAAAGTATGATACTTTGATGGGGTTATAAGTTCGTATTTGACTATATTATATAATCTTCTGCTCATGAAATGTACAAAACCGAAGAGTTATGGGTATTTTTAATTTTTTTTGCACATTTTTCATTAAAGAAATTGCAAATTTGTGGCTTTATGACCATTTTGAAAAAATTATGTGAAAATTTGGTATTGTTTATATCTGTAAATTATATTTGTTCAGCATCTACCTTGTTTAAAGAAACTTTAAACCACAAAAAGAAGAACATGTGCTTAATCATTTTTATTAAATTTGAGATTCTTTACCTTGACATGTTGAAAAATTTAATAAATGGTCAACTAATGAATTACGAAATCTAGGTTGTAGCTTGATAAAAGATATGAAAACACCTTTAGAGTTGTTTGTTATACTCTAAAGATGGATAAAATATCAAGAATCAATACATTCTGCTGAATAGAAGCGGTAAAGTTATAATTTTGTATCAATTTTATTGATATTTCTGCCTTTTTTTTGCAGAGTTATCTCCCATTTTCAATGCAAATCTCCATAGGAATTTTAAAATCTTGATTTTTTAGTCTTCCTCAAGTTAGATTTTGTTAGACTTTTTTCTGTGTATATGTGGGGTATAATGCAAAAGATTAAAACTTAAAAATCTTCTTTTGCAATTACTTTAAGGTTAGGGTCAAATTTATGCTAGATTGACTGGACTAAAGTGATTGTAAAGAAGATAACAAACGACCGAAGGAAGCTACCAACAGTTGCGATATTATTGACATTTTTTCTTACTTTCGTATTTTCCTACTTTTCGAATAACAAAAATGTCTGCTGCAATTAAATCTCAGAAATAGCGTGCTGTAATAAAGAACCATAGTTTTATAACAAAATTATATTTATGCTATCATTTGGGCTTGAAAAAAGCACATGTCTTATTTAATCAAGACTTATATCATTTAAAGATCACGATACTCATGAATCTTTTTCTCCCATGTATAAATTCAATTTAAAACATGTCTATGTTTATTGCTCTTCATATATATTATTCTCTTTAGAATTATTTTTTTTGTGTTCATGAACAGATATGTCATAAAACAAATCCTTCTGTTTATTTTACTTATTTCTACACGGATTTTGATTTTATTTTGATTACAGAAAATAGGTAAGAACAGATTCGGCACAGCAAAGTCGTTAAAAATATAAAAGCAAACGTTTTGACATTTAGCAATTTTAACAAAATAGCTATGTTTCAATTTAAGTGATTGAAACTTGAATACATATTTACTTGTTTGGGCACAATATAATCTAATATTTAAGATATATTGAAATGCATTTATTATATTTAATAGAACGTTTGCCAAAAATGTAGTCGTCAAAAGAATAAAAAAAACCGAAAATAACTTTGGGATTTCCTTATTTTGTCTAAATAGATATGATTTTCCTTTTTAGAATTAATTTCAATTAACATGGAAATGCATTTAGTATATTTAAAAAGAAGTTTGCCATGGAAACAGTCCCAGAAAACATGCTGTTAGATGAAATTTTCTGTTTGTCCTTTATAGTTCATATTGTCAAAACCATTTAACACAACATACAACTTACTGTAATTGATAAAGTACTGCAAATGCAAACAATAAAAAAATTTGAGCTAAGGTGCTATTACAATCTGTAAGGATGGTGACATCCAGACGCTAACAAAACGGAAACGACAATGTCCTCCGACCATAAATGTCAGATGGATAATTGTGAGTGATATTACTAATAGTGAACGTTATTATACTTACATGGTACTTTCCATTAAGATATTACCCTTCGAGCACAACAAACTTTACTGACCCGTCGTGATATTTATAGAAATTGTAATTCTTCTTTGAGTCGGATTTTCCAACACAAAAAAATGGGGTTGTTAGTTAGGCCATCCACATAGGGTGGACGGGTGGGCGAGCAGCTCTAAACAATGATGAAGTAAAATTTGATTTGTCCAGACAGTTTCTTGTCCGTCTGCTTGGTTTTTTTTTATTATATTAAATTTTATTATCAGGTTTTTGGTGAGGTCCATGTTGTTCATATGTTTTTAGTTTTTAAGTGTAGTTTGTGTATTGTTTTGGTCTTGCCTTCGTTGTTCTCCGGGTTTTGTCATTTGTGTCCGATTTTTCGCCCTTTCTAATATCCTTTTTGTATTTCTTTTCTTCACATAAACTCGTATTTGAACATTTAAATGTATTGTTGTACTGATTGCAATTTGAGTAAAGCTTGAAATGTTTCACATGGCCTTTAGCTTGTAATATGTCTTCGTACCGACATGGGTAAGAAAGTATGACACATGCGTTATAGTGACAATAGTTACATCAGAGGAAAGGTGGTATTATCGTTTCAGCTTCAGCAGATAGAAAATCTTGCAGCTTCTGTCATTGCATGTTCAAGATCACCCCAACATCTGCTATATGTCAATTGAAGAACTTGTTATACTTTTCAACAGTTTTCTATGTATTTTTAATACGTTGCGGTATGTGTATATATAATTGATTGATCATTAATCAATTTAGGAAAAATAATATCCCTGGAGCCATTATCACAAAATACGTTCTGAGTGAAATCACTTGTTAGTTATACTAGAGTAATTAAGAGTAATTCGCTCTTCAGATTTTTTGTGAAAAGTGCTAGAGTTCCTTTACTTAAACATTTTTTCGTGTATGTCAAGACTTGATACACTAAATTCCTTGCTCATTTCAACAAACTACTGTTGAGCACCTGTAGAATGTATCAGCGTATGTTTACAATGTACCGCAAGTAATCACTAGTAACTCAGTCTTGATCTTAAAAGGTAATTCTGGTCTTGTTTGTTCTTATTTTATCATTTTTTTCTGCATGTCCATATTTTTCAACAAAGTTAAAAGAACATGATCATGCCTTGCCTTGCAGTCAATTAAGATCTGTCAAGACCAGTTTAGATCAGTTCAGCACAGGTATTGTTTAACATTGCATAATTCATTCTTAACTTTTATGAACTGGTCTTAACCAGTCTTGATTGACTTGTTTTGTTCTTGTTATCTTGATTTTGTTTGAAATCTCAGAAATACTAAACATCAAGACAGTCAAGATTAAACAAGACCAAACTGGTGTTACTAGTGAATGTGACAATTGTTTATATGTTTAATTCTGCACTAATTGTTCTTTTGTGCTACATTCTGTGTTTATAAAATGTCAAGAAAATAACGATGCCACAATGCAAGGTTATCAAAAAATGCATTTTGACCATTGAGTTGATGCCGCTTCTAGTGGACTCGAGGGTATCCCCAGCTCAGTTGCTAGTATTTGATATTGCCCCGAGATTGATTCTTAAAATTTACTGTTAAAGAAATAACGTCTCCCTGGTACATAGCTCTGTCCTTAGATGGTTTTGGCTCTACTCCTTTTGATCATTTTGGCGTTTTGCAATTTGCTCTTCAACTTTTTGGATTATTGTTTTGGTTTTCAACCATTTAGACCTTGATCACAACTGATGAATCGTAAATCGACCAAATGTGCACCTCTTGTGCATCAAAATTGATATTAAAAGCTAATGACGTCACAATAATTTTGTATGTAGTCTGTCATGTGTATTTGTTTACTCTTTTTTTTCCGTCTGAATATATAATAATTAGAAGGTATTTAACCGTTTAAGTTTACTATATGATATTGCGTTTAGCTCACAAATTAAATAAAATTTCAATTTTCTAAATCAAGGTTTCATTTTTTTCAGCAATGTAACATCAACACAGAGGCAATATTAACAATTTTGGTTTCCTGGATATCATATTTTTATTTAGTATTTAAAGATCTTAAACTGTGAAAATAACTACATTTGATATTCCATCGCTTTGAAGGTGTATGAAATGATAAAAAAGAAACGAATGATGTAGATAAGTCTTGTCGTGTAATAATGGCGTCACGTTATCCCACGTATTACCTTTAACATTCAGGCGTAATAGAATTTTTCAACGTAAAACTCCGAGGAATACGAACGAAGTCGTGATAGCGTGAGATTACATAAATATTAATAGGAATACAGTCTCGGGTGTACACTTTAATATGTTTCTCGTAATTATGAGCATCAACGTGTTTCAAAAAGCTAATAAATTTACTCCCAAATGAATGATACAATAATATTGTGTTAAAAGATAATCATGCATACCCCTTTTGGAGTATAGGTAATCAGTTAATATTCTGTAAAAATTTGGTTTTTTATGCATATTATACATGTTAAAGGTCAGATTTGATCGTTGTTATGTATAAGTGGCAACACTATTGTAAGCATGAAAACGAAAGTAAATATATTTTTATTTCTGCAAAATAAAATAGATTAATTTTATTTCTTCTAACATAAAAGCAAAGAGTTTGACATATTTTGATATTAAAATAGTATAATATAAATAAATAATATTTTCCAAATAAAATACAAAAATATCACCATCTTCGACGTAGTCGACGGTTTATATTATCGAGCAAGACGGAAATAAATTGTAGGATAACAGAAATGTTAAGACAGCAATCAAACATGTAACCGGTCTGATCTTGTTAATTTTCAACTTGTCCTGATTTTCTACATCATAATATTTTCAAAGAAACAAAAACATCAAATCAAGATATATTGTTTAAAATATAAATGATTGGTCGATCGTTCTTAGCTTAACGTCAAGTGGCAAACATTTCGTGCTTCTTCACGACGAGAACCAGTTCAATAATTTATCACACGTAATTCATATAGGGTAGGACGGGACACAAAGTCAAACCGATTTTGACTACCACTGTAAAAAGGTGGGCGGTTGTGTATAGTTAGATAACTAAGCCTTCTGAAGCGGCCATTATCCTACTCTTTTCTGCAAACTAATTAAGAAATCTTGAACGTGCAGCCCACAAAATCAAATTCAAAACAAAAAAATCAAACTAAATGTAAGAACAGTAATAAAGCACGAGCAGTGTGACCTCCTACGAAAATCTATGATGACATCAGATGAACGTGGAATGCATGCATGTCCTGCTAACGATATATGTCTCATTTGGAGTAAAGAAAATCCTATGAAAAGTTGTAAAGTGTCATGTCTGCTAAGGGGTAAATTCATGCATATACCAAAATAAATATTGCATTTTGAACACAAACACGAACAAACATGAAACATCGACAGAGAAAATCTATTGGGATGATATTTGTTTCAATTTATTAACGACAGAGTAAGCTGGTATATCATAATCATAGACCTTTGCAGGAAACAGAAACAACTTTTCACTTAAGACAACGAACGGACTCCATTGTCACAAAACATTTTTTTATTCTTTTAAAAACCTTACAAAATCACACTGGGACAAAACCATTGGTTACTAGTCCCTTGTAAGCTTAGAAATCTCTCTTGTACTAACAGATAATAACTGCAAAATACAATGAATTTGTCTTATATATCTACAACAAATAAATAGTTTTAAAGTTCCAAACACAAAATCTCCTTCGTCGAAATATCTATAACATTGTCTTGCATGCTTGATAATGCGATTTGATTAAACGTTAAGAGAATTGATGCGATACAACTTTAAAAGGCAATACTGGTCCCAAATGTCGTAATTAAGTCACTAGAAAATGTTATTTTTGAACCAATTTCATTAATTGTATGACATTTTGTCTTAAACTCGCGGCATAATTTACAAAAAGCTAATCACCGTGCAGAAGATCAAAGCATAAATTATGAAGCTTTTGGTTCTGTTTGTACGTAATTAAACGTTCAAAATGTACAAATGAACATAGATATTTTATAATGCATGTATTACAAACGGTATTATCTTGAATTAAAGAACATACTGGGTACAATTTGAATGCTGTTATAGTTGTTTTGTGAGCACCCCTTTAACAGCAGGACAGAGCCTACATATGTTTATAATAGTTCCATCGGTTAGTCATGATTAGATTTATTCCAGTCAGGACAACTGCATTGCCATACTATATATATTTGTCAAGATTTATTCTGAATGAATATGACATAAATCCAATCATTTGCAAGTAGTTTTTCGTTTTGTAAGTTTGGTTTTATTTTACACTAGTGCATTTGTCACGTAAATTACATAAATTGATGGGTGTTACACAATATGTTACTCAGCAGACAAAATTTGTATGATCATTTTATCAAATTACGCTAAGCGTCTGTCTTTCATTTTGAAAGATAACAATCCTATTTGATTGTGATACCTTTACAAATTAATTTTTTACATAAAAATTCATTATTTTCCAAATATTTTAATTTTGTTTCAAGTACAGAAACATTCTGCAAAACATATTTTCAGTAATGGAGGTATCATTTTCTATAAGATCATGAAATATATTGTATTGATGTTTCTTTTTATATTTCTTTTAATACAATCAATTGACTAAAATATTCTTTTTCTACGCAGTATTCAATAACAAGTGTTTGTATATCATTCAGGGACTCAAGGCTGTGACAAAGGTGTAGTAATATTCATATAACATTGATAAAGTGTATTCGAATATACCTTTTTCCGCCATTAATTTAGAATTAATTCATCCTACGTGCAAAATTATTTCCTATGTAATGGTAATCTAAGCCATACTCTTCTAAAAGAATTACTAGAATCATGTAATTAAATCTGAAATTATCTGACGTAACAACAAAATTAACTTTTATAACTTTAATTAAGGTATCCGGACCATAATAGATCATAATCGAAAATTGTATTTCTTTTTTACCGTGAATGGCTGAACGAAACAATTTAAAGCTGGAATTTTGTATATATATTTTTCTCAAGTTGAAACACATGCAGAGTATGTAAAAATAAGTTAGTTATATTGGCATTTCCGAAGTTTGCCGATAATTACCGAGGTCATTTCAAATGCGTTGTATGGAACATCCGGGAACTTTTGAATAATAACGTGGTCATTTATGGTCCGGATACCTTAAGGGTATATAATACATGGTGGAAGGTCATTGCATCTAAAAGTTTATTTTTATTCGTTTATTCTAATAATAAACGAGAAACAGGAACTTTTTACAATGAAATATGAATTACTTAACAAAATTAAATTTTCGGGTTTTCAGAAAACAACAACAGCAAAGCGCACAAAACTCAAAATCAACATGATCAACTGAGAGTGATTTCTTTTGTATTGCTTCATTTGGAGTTTTTTTCCGTAAACTATTCTGACAAAATACCTATAAACTATGTATAGCTGAATAAGATACATGTGATGATGTGACTCCATAAAGGTGTAGACTGTGGATTTGGAAATGATAAAATTGGTAGAGCAACTAGTAAAAACTCAAGTGTTATTGATTATGTAATTTGTACAAGTTATATTTTGAAATATATTTTTGACTTTGAAGTAGGTGAATTTAGTAAACTTTTTTCTGATATTCATTCACCCATATCTATTGAGATAAGGATGAACGATGATCTAGAGCCATAAGTTGAAGGTAACAAAAGTTTGAATTTAACAGGTCGAATAAGAAAGTGGAGACCTGACAAGAAAAATAACTTTATTGATAATTTAGATAGAGATCGAATCAACGATCTAAATGCGAAACTATCTGATGCAAACCATATTGACTTAGAGCATCAAGATATTGGGGAATTTATTCAAGATTTTTGTTCTATTTTATTGAATTCAGCTGAGCTGACTTTTGGTACATCAACGGCAAAAGATCATACAGGTAATAAGCAATATACTAGACAGAATAAGCTTTGGTTTAACGATGAATGCAAATTATCTAGAAAGCAATTTAGTAAAGCGAAACGTCAGTATAAGAAGTATGGGTCTAATATTTTTAAGACCAGATTGAAGGTAACTGAAAAACATTACAAGAAAACCATGGATGAAAATATCTCAAAATTTAAAAGAGATATGAGGGCAAAAATGAGAGAGATGAGACTTAAAAACCCAAAAGAATTCTGGAATATTTTTAGAAATGACCAGAAAAGGGAGAGTAAAAATATCTCTATTGATTGTTTGCTTGAGTTTTTCAAAGATTTAAATACCAATAAATCTGATAATGGTCCTGACTTAATGGTAAAGAATAAATTGAAGATAATCAGAATGCAATTTTGAATAGCAGAATTACTAAAGATGAGATTGCCAAGGCAATCAGGGATGCTAAAAATAATAAATCACCGGGTGTTGACAAAGTTATTAACGAATATATCTCATCTTCATTTAGCACCATGAAGGATATTTATGAAAGCCTATTTAATTTGATCTTTGATACTGGATTTGTTCCAGAGACACGGTTGACAGGTATTATCATACCCATATATAAGAAAAAGGGAGATAAACTAGAGTCAAAAAATTATCGGCCAATAACACTTTTATCATGTATTGGTAAAATTTTTACATCGATTTTGAATTCTAGATTGAATGATTATTTTAATGAAAATAATATTTTGCATGAAAAACAAGCTGGTTTTAGAAGCGGCTACTCGACAAACGATCATATATATTCTTTGTATGCTTTATTTGAATTGCTACGTTTGAAAAAATTATTTTGCGGATTCATTGATTTTGAAAAAGCATTCAATTTTGTCCACAGAAACTCACTATTTTTAAAGCTTGTTGGAAATAATATCACTGGGAAATTTTTAAGTATAATACAAAACATGTATGATGACGCCAAGTCTTATATTAGGCATAATAATGAATGTTCTGGTCTATTTAGATGTAAACTAGGTGTGAGACAAGGTGAAAACCTGTCACCTGTACTCTTTTCAGTATATTTAAATGATCTACAGTCATATTTGGAAGAACAAAACATCAAGGGAATTCATTCAATTAGTTCTGATGTAGAAAATGAGTTATCAATTTATTTAAAAGTTCTTCTGTTGTTATATGCAGATGATACTATATTATTAGCTGAATCTGATACTGAATTACAATGTATGCTTGATTGTTTTGATCGTTATTGTGACCAATGGAAGCTTAAGATTAATGCTAACAAAACAAAAATTTTGATATTTTCAAGAGGTAGAATAGGAAATTATATTTTTTACTTGAAAGGAACTGAAATTGAGATTGTTAGAAATTATAAATATCTTGGAGTATTTTTTGAAAGGAGTGGAAGTTTTTATACCACCAGAAAATATTTGAAAGAACAAGCCCCAAAGGCTATGTTCACACTAATGCAAAGATGCAGGCGCCATAACCTATCAATTGAATGTCAGTTAGATATGTTTGATAAGGCTATTTTACCTATATTATTATATGGTTGTGAAATTTGAGGATTTGAGGGTTTGGAACTTTTAGAAAAGGTGCATTTGCGCTTTTGTAAAATTTTATTAAAATTAAAGCCATCAACACCAAACAAAATTGTTTATGGTGAGTTGGGTAGATACCCAATCATACTAACAGTCAACGTGAGAATGGTTAAATTTTGGTGCCGTTTAGCAAATGGTGGCGAAAATAAGATTTCAACAATATTATATAAGCTGCTTTATGTATACGCAAATGATTATGGTTTTGAAATCATAACATTTATAAAGAACATTTGTCATCATTGTGGCTTATCAAATGTCTCTCGTTCACAAAATTTTTACTCTCCTCTTTGGATAGAACAGTGCATTTTACAACGATTAAAAGATCAGTTTCTCCAAAATTGGTCATCAGATATATTTAATTCTTCAAAAACTATTTGTTATCGTTTATAGAAATCAGATCTTTGTTTTGAAAAATATTTGGTAGAGTTACCTACTTATTTGATGCAAAATCTATGTAGATTTAGGTGCGGGTGTCATCGCCTGCCAATCGAGACAGGGAGATGGCAAGGTATCCCTAGACAAAATCGTATTTGTACACTGTGTACTTCACATGATATTGGTGACGAGTATCACTATATTTTAATATGTAAATTTTTTGAAAAGGATAGAAAAGAACTACTACCGGATTATTGTCAATCCAATGCAAATACATTAAAATTTTCAAAACTTTTTTCCTCACAGGAAATTGATATACTTGTTAATTTATCACGTTTCATCAAGATTATTTTCCCATAGGTCGTACCTCCAGGTTAAACATACATGTACTTATTGTTTACACATGCTGATATGTAACTTTATAAATATTGTATATTTTCTCTGTAACTTGTCAGTTTATGAGAATAAAGTATTGAAGTCGTGCTTTTAATGTGAAATCATTTTTCAATATACCACAACGAAATATGCCCATAAGCAAATATGTAATACGTATATGTTTTCAATAAATATATGTTTTAGTTTCCATTGGTTTCTTATGATTTGATTAATCTCAGTCAGAAAAACCGTATTAACAGGTGGTAAAATGCATGTTGATTGGATAAGGCATACAATAAAAATTTTGTTCCAATTACACAAAATTACATCAAAACATCTTTCCATTAAAGGAGGCAACATTAGCCGTTATCTACAAGATCTTGCAATATATGGTATTGATGTTTTATATTTCTTTTAATACAATCAGCTGACCAAGATATGGTTTCTTCTACGCAGTATTCAATTCCAATTGTTTGTAAGCCATTTAGGGACTAAAGGATGTGATCAAGACAGAACCTGAAAAAAAAATGTTTTTATTTAACGTTAGGTACCGGCAAAGGAATATCGAAGCGACAAAACATTGGGAAATTTGAATTAAGTCCAAGGAATAGACAAAGTCAGGAGAATTGAACACAACAAACATATGCCAGAAGCATGCATGTATAACTAAAAGAATAAAAAACTTATAATAAACTAAACAAAACTAGAACAAAACATCAGAGAAACTAAAGCACTAGCAATATGATCATATACTAGTAAGTTTATACATATCTGTCTACACCATCGCTATCTTTAAGATAATTACCTCTGATTTATATATCTGGACCGAAAAAAATAAATGAAAATTTCTATATTAAATTGCTGTAGAAAAATTATAAATTGTATCAAAATGCAAACAAAAAATGGTCAGAGAGATATTTAATAACTGCAAAACGTGGCATTCAAAACAAATGATCTTTTTTTCAATTCTTTCCTTAATAAAATGTATGTGTTACTGATAGTGTATAAAAATGTACTTTTATAATTCAACCTACATACAAAATTATTTCTTTTGTAATGATAGTCTAAGCCATATTATCCTAAAAGATGTTACTAGGATCATGTAATTAAATGTGAAATTTTCTGACGTAATAACAATATTAACTTTTATCAGCTTTAATTAAGGGTATAATAATACATGATGAAAGGCCATTCCGTTTAAAAGTCTGTTTTTTATTGGTTTGTTCTAATAATGAACAAGAAACAGGAACTGTTTACAATGAAATATCAACTACATAAAAACATGAATTGTTCGGCTTTTTAACTAACCTGAACAAATACTTTGAAGTTAATTAAGTATAGCTGAATAATATACATGTGATGAGTTTACGAGTTAAAGGAATATATGACGATGGTAGAATTTTGAAGGCTAGAATTATATGATAAAACCTGGAGATAATAATACAAAGGACACAGAAAGAGTATGCAACGTTCACAATAAATTTACCTCCCACAAAATGTGCATGTGAAAGACCAAGCGAGAGCATACTAAATAATATTTGTCACTAAGTTAGGTACACATTGCTTCATCTTTGCTAAAATAAAAGCAAACGTACAGATACATTATACATAACAACGAAACATCGTAAAACTACGTCTGATCAAATGTAAAATGTTTTTTTTAATTATATATGCCAGTTTGACTTTTTATTTAATCTGAAAATATCTTGACTGGATTAAATTTTTTGAAACCAGTTTGTTATCTTTGTAAGTGTTTTTTACTCCTTAATGTTGAGCTTGTCCTGCTATGAATGATTTAGATAGAGAACGATCGAATGTTTTATTACTGATGTAAACAAAAAAGCAAAAATAACAGTGCTTTTGGCCTCACCTACTTCTTAAATTTACTTGCATGGTCTTTGGAACAGTTTCATCAATTCCATCGATCGAAAAAGCAATCGTTAAGATGATGAATTAACATGTATTTTACTTTATGATTCAGAAAAGTGCATTGAACAGCAAGAGCTTAAATGAACCATTCATATTACGGAAAAGATAGCTGCATGATTTTGAATCGATAGTTATAACGGTTAATTCTTAAAAGCTGTTGAACTTGTTAACATTTGATATCAATAACAAGCCAGGATTCAAAACTGATGAAACAATTGTTAACAACTACGGGTAGATCTACGGTAAAAAGAAAACTTGAAGATTTAATCTTTGAAGTCTGAAATTTTATATTGATTCACCCTTATGTCTGTGATTAAACTAACATGGTTATATAATTACAATTTCATATTTATATCCGGTTTTTACTTTTTAATTTGTTTAAAGGAAACCGTTGGTAACAATAACATAAGAAAATAACAGAAAAACACAAAACGAGAGGTATAACAAGTACAATACAAAACAAAAAACTTCCCTTTCGGAGCACCTGATGTCGCTGATGAAGTTAACATTTCTGGTAATTTAGTTCCTTTGATGTCTTGTTCTATTTCTGATTAGTTTATCATACGCTTCTTATTCTTTTACTCATACATGTATTCTTCTGGCATTTTGTCGTTGTGTTCCATTTTCATGACTTTTGTTTTTCCTTGGATGTCTAAATTACGGACTTTTCCCACTCTTTTGTTGCTTTGATATTTTTTTGCAGACATTTGATGACATCGGTAATTACTTAATAATATAGTATGAAGCATACATTGAGCGAAAAATATGAGCCAGTGCGTGGTTCATTCAGCAGAGTATCTCGTTATGTCAGACTATTTTATCTCACATTGTTCACATTGTTCACGGTTAAAAGTATTCAGATGGTAAAATTTTATAGAAATTCACTGTTAATCTCCTTACAAAAATCATGCCTTAGTTGAACAATTATGTCTTGATTTGTTAAAATTATTTGTTGGTTTTATTATTATATATATATGACACATGGCGAAATTAAACTACCTGCAATAAAAAATATCAATTAATTGTTTATATATAAGCTGACACTTTGACGAAATTAAAATATCTGGAATTAAATATTATTTTATTGTTATATATCATCTGACATCTTGGAAAACTTAAACTACTTTTACCAGACAATCAAAATGTCGTTTGGCCGAACATTGTACATCTAAATTTCAATATATGTGTTTTTCTAAAATGCAGATAACCCAACCCTATCAATAGATATATAAATAAATAATATTAAGATTTCAGTATGCCTTGTAATAAATAAATGTTTTTCAAAACATATTTGTTTCGCACCTATTTTGCCCTCTACATGTGGTGGAAAAATGTTAACGGTCTGAGTGTTTTCATAAGTTTGATTCTATTCATTGTTCAAACACCTGCGTTTGACATTTTTACGGTATAATACATCATATGGAAATTGTGTTTATCGTTAAAATGAATTCTGAAGCGATATTCACAGTTGACGCCACATTCATGTCCATGTCTTATTATGGTCAGATTGTTTGTCTGAAAGTTAAATGGTTTCGACTGATAATTAAAGGATGGTCGCCTAGTTAATAATATTCGTGAGATGTTAGCTTCAAATAAAGCCAGACACCGAATCTCTAGTGCACGGTGCATATTTCCCAATTAATTTTCTCGGCTATGATAGTAACAAAATTAAAACTTTGGAAAATCAAAATGCAATGAATATTTTGCGAGTAGTAAGGGGTGTTTACTCTACTCTTAGAGATAAATAAATAATGTTTTACCCGTATAAATATAACTATAAAATATCTTTTGGTGGAGGATGTGCACATTTCGTCGACTTACAATTGTTCTCCAGGCTTACAATGTTGAACACTGAAGCACTTATTAAAACTGTCATGACTGTTGAAGAGCAAATTCAAACGACAAAAATGACCTAAAAATGTAAAGCCAAAAAGATATATATTTTATAACAGTTTAATAGTTTTGTCTCTAGTATCAAAACACTAGCAACATCACCTGTGATAAAATGCAGGTCTGGAAGTCCACTAGGACAGGTATTGTCTCATGTTGATACCGATTTTGATGCAAAAGATGTGCAATTTTTATAGATATATTGTCATAAGTGTTGAATGTAGACTGAAATTAAAGAGATAAAACATTTAGAATTGAAATAAAAAAGACAAGCAAACAGAAATCCAACAATTATAAAAAAAAGTAGAAACCAGACATTTAGAAGAACATAATCCAGAAACAAAGAAAAACGGTAAGAATAGGTAACTGGTGAACATATTCCATCTGATTATACAAATGGTATTGCAAATATTTTCTTCGCATGTATTGTCTTTTACGACTTAACAGCTGTGTGACAGTACATGAACAATCCGGAATTATTCTGAAGACTTTTTCATGACGTGCCAAACCAGTTGAGACCAACTAGTTCCCGGATGTAACATGGTTTTGTGAAAGAAACTTTACAAGGAGGCATATTTAAATGATCGTAAACACTTTAAATAATATGTTAATATAATTAGTAGCTAGGCATCAACATGATAGTTCAAAACTATCATCAACCTAAAGCATTTCCCTTTGAAAGTTATCCTTCCCTCAGCTCTTTATTGTGACCTTTAATTCTAACCCCGCTTGACCCCAAGTTGAAGTTGTTTAATATCCGGAAAATAATCCGGATTGGACATTACTGTCAATAGGTGTATACATTTGTATATTGAAAGCATATTCAAATGCTAAAATGACTAAAACAGTAAAGTCGAAACCAACCAATTTTCGTGGGGTAATTTTCATATTCTTTATGGGTTGTTTTGTGTTATTTTCACCCCTTTGGATAGTACTGTTAATTCAGAAATTATTGCGATGTATTTATTATTGTGAAAAATGCGACAGGGCTGTAATCGCAATAATTTAAAATCGTATCTTGGAATTTTTTATATGAATGAAGCGGGATTTTTCTCAATACCGCAAAAATTAAAATTGCATTTTGGTCTAAAATGACAAAATCGCAATAATAAATGCACGCAATAATTTCTGAATTTACATTATCTTAGTAGTATTTGTTCTCTGTGTTTTTGTTTCTACGATATCGATTGTCTTTATCTGCACACGGCCTTATTGTTTCTACGATATCGATTGTCTTTATCTGCATACTGCCTTATTGTTTCTACGATATCGATTGTCTTTATCTGCATACTGCCTTATTTCTTGAAAACACCGATTGTAATTTCGTTTTTGTTGTTAAGGTCTCTTGGAACAAGATTTTTATTTCAGCACTTTTGTGCTTTCGGTTTAATTTCTTAACAGTGTTTTACATCATCAGACTATTAAGAGCTTGTTATTCAGCATTGCCATTAGCATTTAGGTTAAGGTTTTATCACCAGATCTCTTTTTGCAGTTATGAGTTTCATTTCAGGATTGTTCTCTTATCGACATTTAAGGGGTATGTCTTTTTGTTTCTAATTCGATCAGTAATTTAATCTAGGCCGAAACATAATCAGTCTTAGAACCTGTCATATGTACTCAAATGTCTCTTTAGTCGATTGATGTTCAACATAAAAAATACTTTTTCATCGTTTTTATTGGTTTTCTTATATTACCATGTTGCTTCCGTGATATATTTTTGCTGTGTTTATAGCTGTTTTATTTCACTCTGGTTTTTTTTATGTACCTAATTTCTTAGCTTCCTTAACTTTATGATTGCTCATATGCTTTGATTCAGAGGTCCACGTTTTTGTAACTCAGGATAAAATTATTACTGGTCATAAATTTATGTTTAAATTAATAAAATTTTGTGACGATGAATTTTACATATAAATATAGAGTATCATAAACGTGAATTATAACATGTACAAACTGAAGATGATGTAATTTAATATCACAGACTGAACAAATTTCAGTTTTAGTTTAATGATTATGATCTAAGATCTCTCTAACATTATCTATTTTATTTCAAGGTGTATGGAATACTGTGTTTAATTGCAAAGTTGTAAAATTTGTGAAAACTAATAATTATACCACTTTTGAATAGCTCTGTAAGTAGGTGGTTTTGGCTTTACCCCTTTTGGTAATTTTGGCATTTTTTTATTTGCGCTTCAATATTTTAGATTCTTGTTTTGGTTTTCAACATTTTAGGCTTTGGGCACAAATTGATTAGTCGTAAATCGACGAAATGCGCACAACGTGAGCATCACAATTGATATCAAAGAATTTATTTTTGGGGGATAAATGACGATTTTTTAAGCAAACAATGGATAACAGGAAAGGTTAATCATGACATGCCAATCAATCAATGTTACCCAACAGATACATGTAGGAACTCAGACAAAAAATAACACAAAAGAGCACAATACACAAATATAAACACAAAAGAGAGTGCGGATTGGCTGAACAGACAATGTACAGTGCTTGGGTTAAACCGGTTTTATCGGTATCAAAACCTCGCCCGTATATACCCTGACACCATGGTGCATAACAATAACATAAAAGCCAATACATTATGATAACCAACAAGGTGATCGTTTACTTAACGGTACATAATTAAAATAAAATGGCCAGAATGTACTCTTCTTAAATGTAAAACTAGCCAAGGCTCTCATAGGTGCGGGTCCGAGCCCATTTCGCGTTAGACTGTTGCCTAAACAGTTTAAATGTAAAACCACTTATTAGATCTCTTCTATTTTTTTATGGAATGTTGTCTCATTGTCGAATTCCTCATTTCTTTTAAACATAATACAATTTTAAAACTTGTTTTTAAAGTAATTATATGTACAGACCTCTTTAAATTTAGTATCAGCTCTATATACAATGTCTAATAGTTTGAATTATTCTGGACTTGGGTATTAATATTATTACGACTATTCCAAGGTCATTTCAAGCTAAGATTACTTACAAAAGACAACCAATTAGCAACATTACACACTCCCCAAGTTTTATGGCAAAAACACTATAAAAACATAAATAAAAATACATTTTACAGCAGAAAAGTACGAAATTTTGATTTATTATTTTGACTTATTGATTTTAAATGAACCCGTTTACTACAAACGTAATAACTTCTCTCATCAGCTTTTTTACATTTCGTGACTCGTATAGTATGCAAGAGGTTGTTCCTTTTTTTAACAGATATATCAACCATTACTCTTTCTCAACACATGCTTTTTGTTTTTTGTTTGTTTTTCAAGTTATTCGTTTTGCTTTTCGTTGTTTCCTTGTTTTGGTTTTGGCTTATGATAATTTTCCTATATTTTTGGATTGGTAAATTATTGACAAGCACCGTGGGTTTGCCTCTAGTTTTTATTATTCGTTCACTGTTAAGAACTGTACTGATGTAATTGAAAGAATTGATAATTGCCAACAAACACGGAGCCAGTTGTCATTAAGTTGTCACATCGAACAACATACATTCGAAGTACGGATCTCTATCATCGTCTGTCTTTTTTATAGCCTTTTCTTTTGATACCAAACGTATGGAATTGAATACTTATAGAATATAATTTTATGTTTGTCTTTCGTCGTCTAACTACTAATCAGAATTAACTAGAGACATATTTTATATTTTCCTGTACCCTGAAATGTTAGTGGGCGTATCTTGTCTTCTGATTATTATATTTTACATTGTTTATTTTTGAATTGTGGTTCCCTTCATCGGACATCATTGCTTCATTAAGTGCGTAAAGTTTTTAATCCATTTTAATCCACTGTTGTCACATTTACATCTACCCCATATCCTTACATTTGCACGGACAAATATATGAAAGTATATGGTGGATTAAATCCCGACACAAAATACCCTAATATACGAAACAAAAGTGAAAGGAAGTGCACAGAGCTTTTATTGCAGTTTTTCCATTTTAAAGTCAAATGAGGCCTGCATTCGTAACTGCAAAATTCCTTGGAATGATCATGTTTATATTTTTATTGATATTTTTGCACACTGATATGATATTGTAATTATTATATTTATTTATCTTGGCCTAATTTGTTTTGTGTAGCCTTATAACATGTATAATATGCTTACTTAAACCATTGTTGTGACGTCATCTATTGAAGAAACAGTGGATTATTTTTTAGGAATCCACTGAAGTTCTGATTGTGTCTATAAATACTACTCACCACAGTTCAACGAATTTCGTGTGAATGAGTAGATTTAATTACAACCGTAAAAAAACTCTATCTACAAATTGATAGAAAATGAATGTTGTAAACGATAAAACGAAACTGTTTTTTTTTTTTTTTTCGAGACAAAAATTTATTTTTTCTGTTGGTCAGAGGATTATTTTTATTTTACATGTAGGAACAGGATTTTTCAAAATAAAATGTCGTTAGTGAAACAAACGATTTTTTGCCAACACTTTTGAAATATTTGCTTCCCATAAAATTTAGTACCCCCATGGTGAACGTCTTATTGTAAGGTAATATACTGATGCTGTGCACCTGAAACATTTTATGCATGGATTTTTTTAAAAAGAATGCATTCCCATTTTTCCGGACTTTGGAACTTAAATGTAGGAAATTTTTCAGCAAACTTAATAACAAAGGAAAGTACAAGTTTTGTGTAATCAACCCCCTCTCAGTTTTCGACCTAACTGTTGTACAAGTTGTACAATTTTTTCTGTACGTGGAAACTAGCTTATTTCAAGCAAATTGTACAAAGGAGGGTACAAGTTTTGTGTATTCAACCGATTAACTACTCTGACGTTGTTTAACTGAGACCTTTCAAATATAATCCCCAAAAAAACTGTCAATAAGACGCTTTTTTAAAATTTGATGCAACCCAAGCGACAGTTTTTTTGACAGGAAAAAATAATAATCTTGTCTTCTCCCTGATAAAAATAGTTATCCTCTTATACATAATTTATGGGCCTTTCCTACGTGTTGAACACAGTTGAAGGTCGTGCGGTTCATATATAACTGCATAGGACCGTTTCAGAACATCATATATATACTTTAGAAAAAAAGGGGGGACAAATACTTCGGAAAAAGTGGGGATGAGGATTTATCTTTAAAGAATCAAATAAATATAAGAATATAATAATAACCTTCTCACAGAAAGCTCTTCTATTTGATTACCAGACACTATCGTCTTTATTCTTGACGGCCCTTGGTTTGGTTCGTAGCTCAGAATCTACCTTATCGACTAAGGTACACATTAAATTCTCGTCTGATGCAGACGATATATCCTCATAAATAAATAGGTTTTATAACAGGAAAAGTTTCATTTTCAGATGCCGACGAAATATCATTATACATTAAAAAAAGTTTGCACTTAAATCCTCATCAGATTTTTGTGGATTTTCACAAAATTTAGATAGCGTTATAAAAATATCCTCGTCGTCCATTTCCATTGTCATATAATTAATGATGATTAGTTTTTATTCAAACTTCTACACTCATATATTTACTAATATTTGACTAGGGGTAAGTTCAAAAAACATTTTTATGACAAATGTTCTAGCATCGTGATTTAATGCTACTTTTTTAAAAATACTTTTGGAATTGTAGCTTTTTTTATAGTGATTTTAAATTAAATACACAGGTTATTATTCTGTGTTAGAATTATCTGTATTTATTGTCAGACTATATTTATTTGTTTGTTTAATCGATTTTTTATTTTCATTTTTGAAATAATCCATCCATGGCAAAAATCCATGCAGAACAAATAGTGCTTTTAAACTCACCCAGAATTAAAATTTAATTTTAAAAATGTGATTCGAAAGGGATATATTTTATTCGATTCTGACAACAAAAATGTGAACAAACTATAAGGAAACGCTGAAATTGTATATCACAAAGAGTAATGACTTAAAGAATACATAGCAATGGTTTAAGTGAGAGAACTTATAAGAAGTACTGAGTTCGGAATGGATAATCAACTCGACTGACGTGGCTCGTTGATTATCTTTTCCGAATCCACTACTTCTTATAAGTTCTCTACTACATAACACTTATAGTTGTTTAATAAATAATGTTATAACTGTGCAGTTTAGAAATCACTGGAACAATCATAGATACTGATGGAATGATTAGAACTTTCTATTTGACTTACCCAATAATTCTGGAATGGTCATAATATACGATGTGTAATTCAAACTTCTACCGTTTTCTAGAAGTTTCCGTTCTAAAGTTTTCTAGAGATGTCCGTGACAACTATATATATACGCACACTAAAGTTAGACATTTACATTCTTGTGGTCTCAGATGTTGGATTGACACACTTATTCACGTTAACTACATCATACTAGATTGTGACTTACTGGACATAATATTCTGTTTGAATTTCCACAACAGTGAAGAATTCTGGATAAATAAAAGGCAAAAGGATCGGACATATATTTGAACAGTTATGTTGACATTTCATTTTGTATAATATTTTTTGTAAACTTGTGTATAATAAATCACGTTAACTTTTATTATTAATTTTTGTCTTCTGTAGGCTACAATTCAAAGGTGATTTCTGGGCGTAATGACACAAGTCCATGGAATCCAAATAGATAAGCTCCAAGATAACAAACATATTAAGTTTGGAAACGACGACTTTCTTTGCTGAAGAAACACCATTGGTAACCTACGTAAATCTAGGCGCTTAATAGCTGCTCTGCTGACAACAAATCATGAATTCCGATATTGTTCACATTCTTTCGTGGAGGTTGATCACAATGAACGATTTATCCTGTAATAATTTCATTGTAGTGACATTTAAAGAAATAATTTCAATGTATGTGTGTTTCTACTTGCGTCATGGAAAAATGTATATATCACATCGCATTACTTCTAGTCCCAGAAGGAATTCTTAATGTTTATAAACAGAAACAATTTACTATAGTTAGTAAATAATACAGAGACAAAATTATTAATCTTACAATTACAAAATTTAGAAGTGGATAGGGAGTGAATTGAACGAATAAAAATTCTTTGATACTGATACTTTACTGGAGACTAGATTTCTAGAAACAGACATAACTGAACAACACATTAAAGCCATGAATAGTTTCAAGGCCCTACCCAACACCACAATGTTCCTATGATATACTGGCTAGTATCAAATTACATAAAAATCCATACAAATTTCATTATATTTCTGCCCCTAACTAAGGAACAACCTCAACATTGTCTGTTCTTTTAACAAGTTTTCTTACATGTATAACACGAGTTGTCTTTAATTATTGTAACAAAGTTTATGAAAATTCTGGCATAAATTGTTTTGGAGTGTTAAGAATGTTTTGAGTAAAACATCATGTATCTGTTGGGAACCCTTCCTCATGATTTTATCAAAGAAAAGTCGAATGCACTTATTTACTGGTCTTTTGAATCTTCTGGTTGAAATTATATTTGTTGCAACAGTTTTAAAGCATTTTGCAGTCATAAAAAGTATGAAACCTTACATTTGTTGGACAAGTGATGACATGATCAAGCTTAAAGCCTTCACTTCTTGCTGGAAAATACTGCGTATCAACAGGTCATTTGGCATTCATATATGTATAAAATGTGCTCCTCTTATTTCCAACTTATTTTTATAGTGGTATGATTTTTTCATGAAAAAACTCCTTATAGGTGTAATACAGAATTATGATAAATTAATTGATATTTTTAACAACAATTACAGGTATCTTGATGACGTACCTACTGTTGATAACCTCGAATTTCTTAAATAGACAAAAGACATTTATCCAAAAGAGCTACATCCGAACAAACCTATTAGGAATAGTAAATGCTGTCCTATTTTTAGATCTTACTACAAATAGTAGTAACACAAGCTGCTTAATGCTTTTAAAATGTTTTATAATAGATTTCCGCATCTTTTAGCTAAAGACCCGGCTTCCAGAAAAACACTTTTCATAAACCTATTATCCAATTCTAGTTTCTTTTGTTATATCGTGAATAAATGCAAAAATTTCGCTAAAAATCCACCAAAATATGGTAGTTATTTAAGATCTTTGAGTAGAAAGGCCTACAAATATGAAATTGTGTAATTCTGTATAAAGGTGCTCTTTCGTCCAAATGAATTGAAGACTTTGAATTTATACTGGTCTCTCACGTATAATGCCGATTTCTATTGAACTCTATGGCGAGATAGCATTGCAACCTTTATGAGAGTGTTATTTCATACTTTTTCGTTTAGTACAGCGACAGTATCCGACCTGCAGCTATGAGAGCCTTAGCTAGTTCTACAGTTAAAACAAGCACATTCTGATCCTGCTATCTAAATTATGCACCATCCAGTCTAATCTTGCAGTTCTACCAAACATTGTTAAACATACTGTATTGGTTTTATAGTGTGTTTTACACACCAGAGTGTCAGGATAGATAGGCAGGGGGTTTGGGCGCCCATAAAACAGGTTTAACCAAACCACTATTCAGTATCGGTAACAAGTCAGACTATCCTGACTCAATGTTGTGTTTATGTTTATGAACGAAATGAGATAATACTTAGTTTGTTCAATTTTGTAGCAGTGAATTTTAAGTATCAATTTCGGGCTATTATCGAAATACTAGCAACTGAGCTGGGGGACATCCTCGAGGTCTTTGAGTCTACCAGGAATTTGACTTCTAAACATTTTTTAGTGGATATCAATTAACATGATAAATGGCAGGTAATTATGGACCGTATTATTCCTGCCGTTATTTGCACTTGATGCAATAAACAACAGATCTTCGTATAAGTTAATAACAGAAATAAAATGAACTGCATGCCATTAATGGTATTGGTCAATTGTCAATTAGAAATGATTTACTGTTACATGTCTGAACAAATAGACAATATAATATATTCGTTGTCGTCTGAAATTATAGTTTATTTATTTGCACGAGCATAAAAAAATAGAAGAAAAGAACTACCTTTCGAGCATTTCTCTCCTGAAATATATCAAGTACAAATAAATCTTAATAGTTTCATGTTAATTATGTACCACTGCCATGTTAAAATTTGTCAAATTGCAAGAATGTGATGAACAAAGTCATTTTTCAACAGATTCAATGAATTCTTAAAGTACGGGTGTAAGATGCAATTGTTGAAATGCTCTTCACTCTACATACTAGTACATGACATAAGACCAGGGTACAAGGAGACTTTATACAAAGCCATGTATTATACGTATAAATGCACAGTTATATGTACATCATTGCGGTCGATGTTTGCAATATAATACGGGGTTATTACATAAATATTAGCGAATGTTGACCCGAAGTAAATACTGTTATTAGTTCAACGACGAATGAAATCTTATTATGCAAACGACATAGATGTTCAGTATTAATTTTAAGTCCATTAGGGTTGATAAATTAAAAGCAAAAAATTCAAACCTCTGCTTTTCAGAAATATTAACTGTTGGATGTTTGATTCAAATAATATATTTCTTCATTTTGTTAAAACACTACTTCCTTTCATATTAGACAAACCAAAGTGTTTCAGGTACCTATTAAGAAAAATAGGGACTCAAGCCTGACTGCCTTTATTTGTGACTTATTTACTGTTTCCTGTTTGCTATATATATATATATATATATATATATATATATATATATATATATATATATATATATATATAGCAATATATATTATACGATATTTTTAGTTGTATACAGTAGCTTTCGACTAAGAATACCGAATGATACGACAAATACATCGTCATATATATATTTAAAAGTGAGGCAACATGAATTGACACCACGCCATTGACATTCTTGTATTTTTTATTTACTACAACACAAGAACTAACATATCTGAAAACATATAGTGGTTAATGAAATATTGTTTATCAACAATAAAACTGGAGATTAAACTAAGCAGTAGCAGGCCTAAAATACAAAGAGAGATTTTCATACAGATTTCAACACCTTGCATGTGCCTTCACTGCGTAAATGATAATAGCCTCATGTTAAAAATTCTATTTCTAGTTTTTTTTATATAAAAAAATACATTCTTTTAAACGTCGAACTCTTTTGACCTTTCCAACATTTACATTAGGGCATCAACATACATATTTGAAATGCAAAAATGGTTCAATACGTTTATGTCACTTTGCATTTAAATATATAACTTAGACTAGTCTAAAATTATATCATGATGTTTCTCATAAACAAACAACAAAATAAAAGGATGAAAGAAAACAATGACAACCAATTAATCAATGCCACTTAACAGACAGAATCCCATACAAAAAAATAACAAAAGGAACACAAATCACAAACAGAAATACAACCGAGTCAACCCTATCTTACTTGGTACAGACACTGAACATTAGTGAGTTATATCGTTTTATGGGTACCCAAAGTTTCCCCTATCTATCCTGACCATCTGGTGTAAAAAAACAGACTATGTACACATTTACAGTCGATGACGTATTTGTTGGTAGTGTAATATGAAAATAAGCAAACGTTGATCGAGGTAAATATCATTATTAGTCCGATGTTTAAAGAATCAAAATAGGCAAACTACATGTGACCCACAAATATATGTTTCGTATTAAATTACGGATCATTTGGGTTGCCAAATGTAAACGAGAAAATTTGAGAAAAAAAATTTCTATGGACGGGTTTTCATGGTACTTTGCATCCATATTGTATGCTGGCAGATAGATCATGTAAAACCACTTCTAAAACAATAAACATCACAAACACTGGCAATAATGGACTAGTAAACTGCATGACATCAATAATATTGGTCAGTTGTCAATTAAAACTGATTTACTGTAAAATAACGGAACCAGAAGGTTCTGTGTACTATACTGGGTGGTTTTCAAATATCACGAAAAGTTTTATAGATTATGAAGATCAAATAGAAAGGTTAGTCCATAAGAACAAAAGCCAGCTGCTTTAAAAAAAATTCAGCCAGATAAATGTTAAATTATTTGAATAAATTGTGGTATCTGGTCCATAAATGACCACGTGATTCTTCCAAATGTCCCTTATGTTTCAAATAACGTAATAGCAAAAACCTCGGTTATTGTCAGTGGCTAAATCTGGAACCATAATATACATAACTTGTTTACAAAGACACCGCATACATTGTAGAAGTTTGCTAAGTTTACGTTCGGATTGATTGTGCTGTCCTCTTACATTTTCTTTCGTTTGATATGCAATTACGAATATTTTGGTTATGGCCTTGTACCATCCGTGCTATGTATACTAATATTTTGTTTGTCTTTTAGCCTAATTACCTCCCTTATGTTTTGGTTCGGATAATAAATAAGAGTAGATAGGCTATACGTATATACGTGTATATGTACCGTCGAGACCGTTTTATTAACACAGCACCTTTTATATTGATTCACTTTTAAATCGTTCATATTTTGAATAGTATGATTTCCGGAGCACCTGGGTTCACTCCTGGTTTTTAGAGGAGTTCGTGTTGTTCATTGTTTTTTAGTTTTATGTGTTTATTTGTTGTGCTTGTTGTTGTTCATTTGTCTTCCCGGGTTTGTCAGTCCAATGGATTATGTTTTTTTGATTGCTCCTTAGGTATATTTGTCCTGTTTTTTCCAAAAACGGGAACCATATTTCATGCAAGGAATCATCAAAGAGTTATCAATGGGGCTATAGCTATGAATGAAACATAAGACATATTTTTTACTCTTAACGATACGATATATTTTAAAACGTGCATAATACATGTCTATCAAATATTATGTCACCAATAATTGACAGTTTCAGTCTGCTTTTGGATTTAAGTGACAGACATTCATGGGGACTAAGACTGTTTTGAAGTTTAGTTACGATGTATGTCTTCCTGAGTAAAATGTCACATAGATAAAGCTTACTGTTCAAAAGATTTAGATTTTCATGAGAAGAGGTTTATTAGATTATGTAAAGTCAGTTGAAAATAATAAAGTGTCAGAAATTTAAACTGTCGAAAAGGCCCTACCATAACAAAGGATATTATAAGACCCTTTTCGGACAAAAATGACTCCTTTTATAAATGTCATAGGGTCTTACGGAGGTTAGCTTATATGGTACCCTTCTCACATATGATAAGCCAAGTAAGTTAATTACCGAAAAAAAGATAATAATGCATCATCTGCAACCGTAGAACGACAAATTAAATGGTATAACTCTAACACAATGTACAAAGTTTTATTTGGGGTTTCCAGATATAAGCTATTCGAACAGTTAATATTTTGAATCCTGATTCATCATCCATATTTGGTTAATGTTAAAGATGTCTGTGACAACATAAGAACAATTAGGACTCAATTATCAAAACGTCAAAGTAAGATTACTTTGAAATAATAAATTTATATGTACATTTGTAAGTCTTCCCCGCTTGATTTACGTAACAGTTCCCAATAGATACAGCAGATTATAGCATTTAAATTGGTCTAACTTTTGTTTCCAAAAAATTATTTTAAATTATTTATTTGCATTGCAAAGTATATATGTTTTGCAAATTGTAAGTCGACAAAAATATGATGGAATAATCTACTAAAAGTTAAGTACACAGAGGTGACATGTCCGCTAAAAAAAACTAAAGGTTTGCGTTCAAATTTGTAAAAGGTCTCGCTCGAACTTTAAAGACGAAAAATAGCAGGTTCTTGTTTCTAAAAAATTTGAAGGACGACGATCGAGACTGGTTCCATGACGTCAATAGAACCAAGTCACTGAAGACAGAAAACCAGATCACACTCACCACTAATCTTAGTCGTCCGAATATATGTGAAACGGGATCCAGGGAATGTACTGATTCCATGCCTAAAATTTAAGATTCTCTCTATACCATATCCTTTCCTACAACAGCTTTGATGCTCTAGATTTGTATATTCTGACAATAAAAGGATATACTTCACCGTGCACTGATTGTCAAAACAAAAGATATACAAGCTAAAGGTTAAATTTTAAAATCCGGGTCTTGGTGAGGACTTCGAAATTCGATAATTTAAGTAGAATGTCCTCTGTTGACATTTACAGCGTTCACAATTTGGCATCATTTGAAATGCAAAAATGGTTCAAATTATTTATTTCACTTTGTTTGAAATATAGATTAGGTTAAAATTATATCATGCTGGAAATGTTTACTTCTCATTAATTGGTATTTTATTTTTACATGCATTTACTATAACAGAAGATAGACAAGATAAAATGTACAAGTTACTCGAAATAAATTCATCAACCTCAGCGAAGAAACATTGAACAAATTAATAAGAAAAGTTTTACAAAATATATCGAATTCTGTGAAAGTGAATATACGTTTGCGTTTTAATGCCGCTATATTTGATAGATTTTAAATAAATATAATGAGGTACTTCCGGTAACTTCCGTTTGTAATGATGCTGAATTCATCAGCGGAAAGTAAATGGCCATATATAATATTTAATTAGTCATAGTGAACAATTTAATAAACTGAGACGAATACTTAAACATATGTACTTTAAAGGGTTTTTTCGTGAGACTACTGATACATTTCCAAATACTATGAACAATTAAGTATTTAATCTGGTAAATGATTAGTGCTTTTGATTATTTATTACTAATAGCTGTATACAAATTTTCTTCGTTTTTGTTGATAATATATGTATCATACCAAACGTGTTTCTTTAATGGTTTTACCAAATTAAAATACTGAACGTTATTACAATTTAAGTCTGTTTTTACGAAACTGATAGGTAAGAAATTAAATGAATTAACACTTACTCTAAACCATTGTTAGTATAACATTATATTCTTTTTATCATATGTTTAGTTTTGATATTAGGTAGTTTCGGCATTATGATACAACCGGAAGTGAACTTGCATAATATCCCAGCTGGGTATAACATTATATTTTCTTTAGTCATATTTTTAGCCATATCGTACTCTTAAAGAGTCAGGTGATTTCAATAAATAAATAATGTATTTCCTCGAAAATAGAAATTATATTCTCACAGCTAAAGCATGTTAAATTCTGTTAATCATTTCTTTAAAAACTACATTACGTCAAGACCAATCTTTTCCCCCGACGTATAAAGTGAAAAAATATTACTTTTGTTAAACGTTTATAATATAGACGAAAGGAGCATAAGTGATAAAGCAATTCTTTTCTCAGACGGAATAAAAACAATTTTTTAATTTTTTTACCCTTAAGTGATTTCTATCAGACAGGGTTCCCGATAGGATTTAAAATGGTATGTGATTGACTGTTATTGTAAATGAATTGTCATGCTAGCCTGATGCGACATAACGTCATTAACAAGTTACAAAACGACAAAAGTACTCTACAATAAGTGCTATCAGAATATCATTGGAAAAAAATAATACGGCATCAAATTTAGACGATAACTGTTCGAGTTGATGAGTTCAGTCATAGAATTTTTCTACAAGAGATAATAAATGTAGAACTAAATTTGAAATACTGTTTTCCTGAATATATCTCAAGCTCAATTGCTGGTATATCAGTACGTATTTACATTATAGAATTATTGCAATTATTATTATAATTATGTTTAAACTAAGGTTTTCCGTTTTTGTTTTTGTTCTTCTTGTTGAAGTAGTATATATGATTTGTACAACAACGCTAAATTTTTAGAGTGTTTTAATACATTTTAAGATTTCGTAGTCTTTCAGAAGATGCAGTGGCACGTCGTTTGCCCGAACTCCGATGAACCGTTGAAATTTGTTCAACTTAACGTTACTGAAGTTTGTTTAAGTATTGACAAGTGCCGTTGTAATACGGTTTATGAATTGGTATAGCTGATCATTGCAATGTTGTATGTTCTATTAAAAACAGATTAATAATTATTTAATAGTAATCATGGCATATTTATAATATTGAACTATAAAAAAAATTATTTTCAGATAAATCTGTTTTTATCACACCTGCAAGTATCAGGTAACACTCTTGACCGTTTAATTATTGAGTTCATGTTTTCCATGGTAAAATACAAAATTTTATCATTGTCGGGACAAAAAGTTTTCAACTTTTAGAGAAGTCGTTGTTTGGAAAACCTGGGCTTTTATTGTATGAATATAAAGGGAAAATTGCTGGACAGTTCGAACCATCGGTGGTGTTCGAGCGATCGTAGTTCGAGCTACCGAAATTTGACTCGAAATGATGGGTTTTGTGAATCAGACTTTTGGCAGGTCAATTGAAACGTTATATCTACAGATAGTGTCATCAGCCAATGAGCGGAACTTAAAGTAATCTATAAATGTGTAAGGACGGGACACTGAGGGCAATGAAATTTCTCTGCCACCAAAAAAAAAAACTGTAAAGAGATGGGTAAAATGCCCAATTTGCCATTTTGCGGCGGATTTAGATTACTCTTTCGTAATCTATGGAAGTTCATTAATGTGAATGAATTGTGGTATTGTTACACGCCACTCTACGGAATTATGGAAAAACCACCTACGAGAAGGTCTTACATGCCAGTAAACTGGAAGTGCGTTGGGTAGTTCTTTGTGGGTGGATCACTTATAACTTATCACAGTTAGGTAACTTGAAAATAATTAAAAACAAAGTTTGATTTCAAGGTATGGTACAATAAAAAACATATTACGACCTTAGTAAATTGAGTAGACTATATTTATTTGTTTGTAACGTTCCAACTTATTACAACTTAACTGAACAAAAGTAGCAGAGATATAAATTTTATATATTCTAATGATAAATTTGTATTAATTATTTTATCTCAAAATAAAAGTTTCCATTCTCTGCCAAGTTTTACAGTTCTGTTTGTACTATAAAATATATATGACGTAAACAGTGTTCTAGTTTATAAGCAGGTGCGAGAAATTGTAAGTTTATTACTATTTTCTAAACTATACATTACAGTGTACTAGGTAGATTGGTTTCAAAATGTTTCCAATCTGTGTTCAATATCCACTGATGATTTTTCTTGCTTTTTAAAAATATTTTAATTTTTGGTTGAGTACTTCTTGTTTAATATAAGTTTGGTTTTTGGTCTTCCAAATGTTTCGATTTTAATGCTGCTGATGAGAGGTAACTCCTTGAAATGCGTCGTATACAGCATAGTATAAATTAACTATATCTAATATAAGTATCTTTGGATTGTTATTTTGAAACTCCTGGGATGATGCCTCTGCTGGTGGACCCTAGGTCCCCGAGGGTATTCGCCAACCCAGTCGTCAGACTTGTCTGACATGATTATTCATTGATTTGTTACAGAAATTTCCAGTATTTAGCAAAATTCAAAAATAATAGAAATACTAAGGGTTCATTCCTTGTATTGCACATGGTAGATCTCCTTAGCTGAAATTTGGCTTCCTATTTCGAAATTTTTGGTTGAGTACTTCTTGTTTAATACAAGTTTGGTTTTTGGTCTTCCAAATGTTTCGATTTTAATGCTGCTGATGAGAGGTAACTCCTTGAAATGCGTCGTATACAGCATAGTATAAATTAACTATATCTAATATAAGTATCTTTGGATTGTTATTTTGAAACTCCTGGGATGATGCCTCTGCTGGTGGACCCTAGGTCCCCGAGGGTATTCGCCAACCCAGTCGTCAGACTTGTCTGACATGATTATTCATTGATTTGTTACAGAAATTTCCAGTATTTAGCAAAATTCAAAAATAATAGAAATACTAAGGGTTCATTCCTTGTATTGCACATGGTAGATCTCCTTAGCTGAAATTTGGCTTCCTATTTCGAAATTTTTGGTTGAGTACTTCTTGTTTAATATAAGTTTGGTTTTTGGTCTTCCAAATGTTTCGATTTTAATGCTGCTGATGAGAGGTAACTCCTTGAAATGCGTCGTATACAGCATAGTATAAATTAACTATATCTAATATAAGTATCTTTGGATTGTTATTTTAATATGTGCGGTAGCTTAGATGTATACTAACGTTTCATGTGTTTTAATTTTTAGGTTAAATTCAATCTGTTATCGTTTACGTGGGGATAGTGCAAGATCAACACATAGTACTATGACCGTAATACATCACTGTTTTCGTGTAAATCTATTTACAGTGTTCTAAATGAATTTGAAATTTATAGAGAACTATGTATTTATCATGTTTATTGTGTAAAATCATGAAATATAAATGTATTTGAACACAGTTTGGGATTATTCCGCTATTTTGATATCATTTCAATACATTATTTGGTATTGCTGGTTTAAATGTTAAAATAATAAATATATCATTTATTTATATAATACATCATCATTTACCAGATAAATATGATTTATATCACTATGGTATGTTATCTATTACAAAACTAACTTGGAAATCGGAGCTTGTATTTCCATCTTTTAAAAGCTAACTGTCGGCAATCTTATGTGTGGCCCACGCACTCCAGAAACTGATTTCGTGATTTAAAAAAATAGCCGTAGTTTTGCTACCGTGTAACACATTCCAGACAAGGATCATATTTTACGGAAGTTATTTTCTATTTCCGCTGTAGAATATACTGCTTTATTCTGTTATCGTTGAAACTTTTGGGCATCTTAGCGTTGAAAAAGGCAGTAATAAGTGGCAACAAAAGTACAGTGTAGATTTGTATACAGACAAATACTCCCAAGAGAGTTCCAAGTGAAATCGGCTGAAACATAAACTTAACATGAAAATAAAACGTGAATTTAATGTTAATTGAGCAGATACATTCAAATCCCGGGAATTGTCATCCCTGTATATTTACATGATTTTCAAGTTAACTTCGTATGAATTGTCACACATAATATACTTATGGTGCCTTTTGATCAAATAATGCATAGAAAGAGTAATTAATCTTAATTTTCCTTACTTAAATTTTACGTAAAAAAATTATGTAAAATGCCGTTATTTTCCGGTGAAAGTCAAACGAGGAAATATTGCCTGTGGACATCCCCTTTTCAGAGAATATTAGCATCAAACAAAGTTTAATTATGCTAAATATATTATACAATATTTCCTGGATCTCTTTAAATAAGATTTATTTAGCAGGTGAAAGACATTACGCACTTCCTGACCGAAAATTAATGACACTTATATGACATCTTACGAATCAATTGAACGAATAAAAACTAGTACTAAGTTCATAGCAAGCTTAAATTCCTTCAACAAATGTCTGTGATCACTATTGCCTAATCTTATAATGAAAATGAATTTGATTTCCGATTGACGCGAGAAGTTCCGAGATTAGCCTGACAGAAGTGCAAAGCACTTAGTCTTCCTGTTATATTCAATTATGGAATAATTTGCACAAGGTTATTATTATTTTTAAAGGAAATGGCCAAAAGGGATTGATTCATTCAAAATTGGATTAATATAACAATTCCAATTCTCCAGATTTTAAACTATTTATGGAAAAAAACAATTATTTTTGTTTTTATTTCCAACAAAACTATATTCAATGCTTACTTGTGTGAAAGCGGGAAAACTTGCATGAAGGTAAAAAACATTGTGTCAGACGCCAAAGGTCCCCAGTTCGACTCCTGTTCGGGATGAACAGCATTTTTACGGGTTTGTCGCTAGTCAACTGCTGGACATGTTTATATAAATTCGATGACCGCTAAACGTTTGATTTATAAAATGCAATCGTTCGGCTGGATTCGTATTTAATTCTCATTTCTATGAAGTTTGTTCTTCATAATTCAACTATTTCTAGAAGAGGGGAATTGCAATGTAAATAAGAAAACAATGGCCGAAACGAGACACAAAGTGTGGTTGTAGTTCACTTTGACCTAATGATACGTCTTTTAAATTAAACCACTCGTTCCAGTGATGACAGAATTCTAACAACCAGAGCTCCGAAATGAAACAGTATATACATAAGTCAAGATGTTAGATATAAAATCTATAAATTAACAAGAACTAGAATTCCATTGCAATTTAGTGGTCTGTCAGAGTTATAACAAAATTATGTAACTTTATCCGACATCAATTTCTTCCAGACTATACAATTTTTCATATTATTTTCCTTTTACGAAGCACAAAAAAACGTAAAGTTGACACGTTACATTTATTGTATTATTCTTTGCACGATTTTGTATCTTATTTTTTGTTGCGACAATACAATGTTTATTGTATTCTAGTAATACAAGTTAAAGTATAAAGTTCATTATTTACTATATAACTTAAAATTTTATTCTTGTAATAGTTTCATATCAACTTTTCGCAAATTTATTGTTTAATTTATAGCAGAATCTGGTAAATGATCTAGCACCTTTAAAATGTCAGTTAATTTTTTATCCGGAATATCGACGAAAAATGAACAATGAGAGAAAGATGATGTGAATATATTATTAAAGGGTCCGAAATGGTACAAAATGAGGGAAAGGAAAGAATAAGGTAATATTCTGTTTCTTTCTGTTCCATATTTAGTTATGTATTCTATTCCAGATTAGTTATTTGTTGTACTGAAGCCGCTATTGTTATGTTTTCTATCTGCTCCAGACTAATTATATGTTCTATCCTAGCCGCTATTCTTTTTTATCTGTTCCAGACTAGTTATTTGTTCTATCCAAGCCGCTTTTCTTTTGTTTTCTATCTGTTCCAGACTTAGTTATTTGTTCCATCCTAGCCGCTTTTTTTATCTGTTCCAGACTAGTTATTTGTTCTATTCAAACCGCTATTATTATGTTTTCCATCTGTTCCAGACTAGTTATTTTTCAATCAAAGCTGCTATTCTTTTGTTTTCCAACTGTTACACGCTAGTTATTTGTTATATCCAAGACGCTATTATTTGGTTTTCTATCTGTTCCAGACTAGATATTTGTTCTATCCAAGCCGCTATTCTTTTGTTTTCTCTCTTTTAAACACGAGTTATTTGTTATATCAATGGCGCTATTAATTTGTTTTCTAAATGTTTGTTCTATCAAACCCGCTATTATTTTGTTTTCTATATGTTCCAGACTAGTTATTTGTTACATCAAAGCCACTATTCTTTTTTTTCTACCTGGTGCAGACTTGTCATTTGTTATATTCAAACCGCTATTCTTTTGTTTTCTATCTGGTCCAGACGTGTTATTTGTTACATTCAAACCGCTATTCCTTTGTATTCTATCTGATCCAAACACATTATTTGTTGCATTCAAGCCGATATTCTTTTGTTTTCTATCTGTTCCAGACTAGTTAGTTGTTCTATTCAAGTCGCTATTGTTTTGTTTTCCTTATGAAGAAAAATTAGTTTATTGTATTAAATATCACAAGTCCACAAAATGGAAATATTGTCGATAAGACACAACGTTTAAACCTAGTGAGTAATGCTTGTAGTATGTTAATTTATACAATAAGATAGTATTATAAAGTGCGATATATTATGTGTCAAGTAATTAAATGTCTACAGAATATTCAATGAAGAATTAACATTCTAGGAATTATTCTATGTTCGCGTTAACATAGATTTAAACGAGAGACTAACTGCACTATTAGTGGTTTACATTCTTGGAAATTGTTTTTCCAATTTGTTGTAACGTTGGTTAATGAGAATCGTGGCAATAAATCTCTTTTATGAAGAGAAACTATGCTGATACTAAAGTTTATTCAAATTTTAGGTATGGTAACAAGTGATTGTAATGACCTCCATTATTTGGTGTGTCATTGTTGACCTTTCCTGTTATTATATTTTGTTGTTATTCCATAATTTGAAAATAAAAGTATTAAAGGATGCCGTTGTGTAATGGTTATTATATTGATCTATGATCCCTGGTTCCATTCTCATTTGGAATAAAAATTTGAGGGATCAAATTTGCTACTACCCAGCCACACCATTTGTGTGATGGTTTTGATAAAGGATGCTGGTCAGGTAGATGTTATTTTAAATAAAATCATTTCCATGTTGCTGGATTCTAACTTTATGTGATACGTGGGCCAGCACAAAATTAGAATAAGTGCTTTTGGTTGATTGCACCTTGTTTCTTTTCACATCTTACAAGGAAGATAAATGTTCTTGTCTAACCTTTTTACTTTCTCAATTTGCTTCTATTTCCATAGTTTATATTTAGCAAAACAGCCTCGTTGACATATCTTTAACAAAATAAAATCAGACTAGATAACAATCTTAGCATACATACCTATTGTTTAATTTATTTTTGAAATGCCTTTCGGACTGAATGATTTTTCTATCCAATAGAAGTTATGATAACGGCAAAGGAAATACCGAAGCGACAAAGCAGTGGGAAAACAAAACAAAATGAGAGTAGAACATAACAAAAAATTGCCGCAAGGATACATATATAACTAATAGAATAGAAAACATAAAACATGTTTTATAAAATAAACAGAATTAGACTGAACTCAAGAAAAGCTTTTTAAAATGTTTCAATCAAACTGATATACCCTTATAGCGAGCGCAGCGAGCGCTTTAGCAGATATGCATTTTCTACATACGGGTCATTTAGAAAAGTCTTTGTTTAATGGGGGCAGCCATATTGTGCTACATACTAAGGCTAGAAAAAGTTTCGTTCGCCGGAAACGGAAGTAAGGGAAATAATGTGCTTCAAGTTATAATTTTAGAGTCAGAATCGTGATACCGGAAATGAGTTTCTGGAAAGGGCCATTGCTGTGCTCGCATCATTGGCGATGCCAACAGCATATTACATGTTATATTCTCGTATTTAATATTTTTAAGTGGCATGATGAATACATAACCGGAAATATTACATAACCATTACAAAAGAGACTTATCTTCTATAATTATTGAAAACACTGGGAAATAGTAATTTCGCTCGTAAGACTACTTTATCTTTTTGATTAATTAAAATACAATACATTTCCTCACATCCGACTTACGTAAATGAATTAATAGACATTTTCAAATATTTATGCTAATTGCTACTGGAATTCACTTATGGTTCATGTCAAAGTAATCCCTTTCACATGTTTGCTATTAATCCTTCTATATTAAATTTTTTGCGTCATCTAACGTTATATTTAAGTCGAAGAGGGCCGTAAAAAATACGCGGTAATGATAGGAATATATGAAATATCGGGAGTAGATATAAAACTAATTCTCATTTTGAAACCAATCAATTACCTTGAGATATCAGAAATTTTGATATTAAAGACAGGAACGTCGATTGCCTTGAAATTTCACGGGATTTGATATAAAAAAATAGGAAGGTCAATTACTTTGAGAAATCGGTAATTTTGTTATAAAAGAAAGGAACGCCAATTATCTTGAAATATCAGGATTTTGATAAAAAAAGTCAGGAGGTCAATTACCTTGAAATATCAGAGATTTTGATATAAAAGAAAGAAACGTCGATTACCTTAAAATATTTTGATATAAAAGACAGGAAGGTCGATTGCCTGAGATTTCACGGGTTTCGATATAAAAGATATGAACGTCCATTACATTGACGAATCAGGTATTTTGATATAAAAGACAGGAACGACGATTATCTTGAAATATCAGAGATTTTAATGATAGGAAAGTCAATTACCTTGAACTATCAGGGATTTTGATAAAACATATAGGAACGTCAATTGCGTTGAGAAATCAGAGATTTTTATATAAAGGACTGTCAATAACCTTGAGAAATCAGGGATTTTGATATAAAAGACAGGACCGTCAATAACCTTGTGATATCAGGGATTTTGATATAGAAGACAGGAACGTCAATAAACCTTGGCGATATCAGGGATTTTGATACAAAAGACGGAATCATCAATTGCCTTGATATATCAGGAATTTTGACATAAGGGACAGAAACTTCGATTGCCTTGAGATATCACGGGTTTTGATATTCAATATAGGAAAGTTATTTACCTTGAAATATCAGGGATTTTAATATTAAAGAAAGGAACGTCAATTTACTTGAAATATCAGGGACTTTGATATAAAAGAGATGAACTTCAATTGCCTTGAGAAATCAGGGATTCTGATATAAAAGACAGGAACCTCAATAACCTTGAAATATCAGGGGTTTTTATATAAAAGACAGGAACTTCAATTAACTTGAAATATCAGGGATTTTGATATAAAAGAAAGCAACGTCAATTACCTTAACATATCAGAGATTTTGATATTTAAAAAAGTAGCGTCAATTACCTTGAACATGTTGAAAGATCTAAGATTTTGATATAAAAGATAGAAACGTGAATTATCTTGACATTTTAGGGATTTTGATATAAACATAGGAACACCAAATGTACTTATACTATAAATATGAGGTAGACACTTATTTGTCAACAAAATAACAAAATTGTAATAACGCTTGTAAAATTTCAAAAGATTGACTATTACCTTTCCAGGAATATCATGATGATCAAGTCGTACACAATTTAAATCAGCAATTTTATAAATGTAACTGGCTGTTTTTATTAATCTTTAAGTAAGAAGGTAAAAGAGTTTTCGTGGAAATGTAGCTATTTAAAGGTTTCTTGATAAACACTGCGTCAAACAGCAGAATTTTATATTCCGATTATGAGTCTAAAGGGTATTGACAATGAAAATAACATCAGATTAACTTTAAAATTGCTAGAAATGATTTTATCTGCTTCTTTGTAAATAATGACTACATAAAAGGTATAAACTGTTCAGATATTTAACAGTTTTAAAGACTTGCTGTCTGTAAACCTCAGTTTGTGGAGTGGAGTTTTGGCATTTTGAAAAAGTATAATAAATGTTGGAATTCTGAAATTATTTTTGTTGGTTAATTAACGTACTTGAGTCGTCAAAGGAAACATAAAAATTCTACAATTGTTTATTAAGGTTAAATTCTTACACCTCAGAAATGATTCTGAATGGGGAATTTCCAATAGAAAAATTAATGCACTTAAAATTTAAAAAAGTTGGAATTGACCAAATCAGACCTATCCTAAAATTCTTGAAACCATTATTTCAAATATATCTAATGCACTTTGTGCATATTTAATGCAACATAGGGATGTAATACTTAATTCAATAAAATCTCATAGGAACGTTATCTCCCTTTTACATTGAAAATTCCATAGGCAAAATGTGTTTGTTTCTCTTGAAGACATAAGAAAAACCATATCTTTTAGTTACGACTTATCTAATTGCATCTATCAGCCAAGTGATTTGACTATTCACATTGGTTAAGGTACTCGAATTTTGAAAAATCCATTTCGTGGATTGAGATTAACAGACAAAATGCAAAACACGTGTGGCAGCGTCTGTAGCCGGTTTCAGAATAGTTATTGCATTATCACGTTTGATAGCTAACGAGTTTGGTCAACAGTTTCTATACTTCACAAAAGGTAATTATATATGCAGTTTTCGAAAATGGTGATTAAATGGGCCATATTCATTTGTCATTTTACCAATGCTTGACAGTAAACAGAGAAACGTTTTGCATGACCTGTAACAATTGTAAAACCATAATCGTCGTTTTTGAATAAAAAAAATTGAAGACAAATCTTTTACAACATTGATTGCAAATATCGCTAAATGGTTATCACGGCCATAGTCTTTATCCCTGATAAATAGTTTTATAGAAAAGCTCCTTTACTCGGAAAATCTCCATATGAAGACAAGTAAGTGTAAGTCAATGTTCTTCATTTTGGAGGTAACAATGTGTCACTCCTTATTATAGGATCGTTCTTATATCTGCAGTCATCTATAAACCATCTATAATCCAAACCGCAAGACATCAATGATACAAAAGTCTGGGTGTCAACAAGGTAACATTTTCCTATGTCAAAGTTAAGTATGATCATTTGAAATAAAAATACATGTACATGGCATCAAACTGGTATGATATTTTATAGAGAATAACACATGCCAAAATCCGTATCACATTCCGTATCAACCCGAGTAACCAATATCAGTCAGAGGGTCAAATGCCCGAGGGATGATATTGTTCGAGGACTGATACGGATTTTGATATGTATTGTTCACTTTATCATACATTTCAACTGGAGACTAATACAGGGTGTGCGGATACAGGTTTAATCTAAGGGTCTTTATTAGACAGTCACAATGTAAGTAATAACTACTAAATATATGATAAATGATCGCAATTAATATTTTATATTATATTTTTGAATATGTTATCGGAGATATTACATAACCATTATAAAAATGACTAAACGTCTACAATTATTGAGTTTGAAGTGGGGCGAGTTGCCTGGCATTCATTGGAAACAATAGGAACATAATAATTTCGCTCCTAACACTACTTTATCTTTTTGATTAATTAAAAGAGAATACATTTCCTTACATCCGATTTATGTAAATGAATTAAGACATTTTCAAATGGACATTCCAATCCATATGAATGCTAATTGCTTCTTGAATTTATTACGAATAATTTCATGTCAGAATAACCCCTTTCACATTTATGCTTTTGATCATTTTTTGTTTAATTTTTAATGTTGTCATCTAGTGTTATACATTTTGTATTTAAGTCGAAACGCATCGTAAAAAACATTTTGTGATAATAGGAATTTATACAATATCGGCAGTAAATATTATGCAAATTATTATCTACCGTTTAGTTACCCTGATATATTAGAGATTGTGAGAGAAAAGATAACAACTGGTTTAACCCACCACATTGTAATTGTATGTCCCTTTATAAAATCAGGAAAGTGTTGTCATGAATGTCTTTGTCTCGGTTACCGTTTTAGTGTATTTATTGATATTCTGACATGATATGGTACCGCTGGACATTACTTCTTATGAATAACTCTGGGGCCATTCGGGGCTTGCGGCATGGTGTGATTTTCCACCAATGAAGACCATGCTGTAATCTCTGGACGTCTCTTTAGTTATATACTTGTGATTTTGTGCTTTTGTAACTTCACTCTACATCCGTGTTTCCTCACATATCATACTTAAAAAAAATCTTACCAAGGTTCAACTGGTTCTGTGTGCACAATTTTAAGAACAATCCGAAAGAATACCAACTTTAACCAAGGAATTTTTATCTCGAGTCTAGATGCATTTGACAACTTTTTATCCACATGCTGCAGCAGATAAACCTAACAGAAAATATCTAAATATAGTCATTCTTATGAGTTAAAAGCTTATTTATCAATAAAATCGTGCAATCTAATTTTCATTCGTTTGTTTGTCATCGGGCGTGGGAGATCTAACTACAGCCGCTTGCGGGTCATGTCTAGGCAATCAGCGTCTAGAAAGTCATTTACAATTAACAGATGTACGAGGCGCTCTCATACCAACATGAAGGTTTTTTTTAGTGCCCGCTCTTCCGTTGACAAAATTTCAATGCTTATGAACGAAAATCCACACCATACACATTTTTTTGTTCTGATACATATTTTTCTCGGTGTTCATAATTCAAAGGACGCCATTGGAATTCGTTGGTAGACTTAAAAAACAATAACATTTCAAGATTCAGATTGTGAAATAAAAATCGCACGAGGCTGCCACCTTTATTATTTTACATTCGGAATTACTTTAGATGCTGCAAAAACTTCTATGCCAGTTCAATACTGATGAGAGGTAACTCCTTGAAATGCGTCGTATACAGCATATTATAAATTTACCATATCTAATATTAGTATCTTTGGATTGTTATTTTGAAACTCTTGGGATGATGCCTCTGCTGGTGGACCCTAGGTCCCCGAGGGTTTTCGCCAACCCAGTCGTCAGACTTGTCTGACATGATTATTCATTGATTTGTTACAGAAATTACCAGTATATAGCAAAATTCAAAAATAATAGAAATACTAAGGGTTCATTCCTTGTATTGCACATGGTAGATCTCAATAGCTGAAATTTGGCTTCCTATTTCGGAATTTTTGGTTGAGTACTTCATGTTTAATATAACTTTGATTTTTGGTCTTCCAAATGTTTCGGTTTTAATGCTGCTGATGAGAGGCAACTCCTTGAAATGCGTCGTATACAGCATATTATAAATTTACCATATCTAATATTAGTATCTTTGGATTGTTATTTTACAGCCGTATCGCTGATTGACTACAACAGTTTTGACCATAGACGTGACCCTCAAACGGCTGTAGTAAGATCATATAAACAACCGAATCAAAATAATGAGCATTTGCGGAGAAGTAATTTTAATTAGATTGTAAAATCGTGATAACGACTGTAAAATGTAAGAAGTAATGATATCAACAAAGATTGCAGATAATGCGTGTTACTGTGGTTGAAAATGCACATCACTTCTTTTTTAAGTGTATCAGATTTTCCAACGGCATATCAGTATCGATTAATAACCTAAACTTGTTACCAGATCTTTGCAATATAAATGTTCTCTTAACAAGAGGCAGTAATGAAGTTTCGACGAGACAAAATGAAATCTTTTTTTTAAATGTGTACGATAATATTAGACAATCAAATAGATTCTTGCTCGTCTAATTAACAGCTGATTCCACACTCATCTCTCTCTAATTCTTTACCTCGCCTCCTCCACCTCGTCTCCATTCATTTTGAATGTTATTATGTCAAGTAGATTTACTAATATATTTATATATATATATATGTATATGTATCTATGTAATGCATGCTGTAATATTGTTAAACATTTTAATGTATAAGGAGAAGACTTCATCAGTATGGTTTACTTGTGCCTGATCAGTTTTCTGTTTTATAGCAATACAAATATGTTCTAACTAAACTAAGCTGAACATTAGAATTCAATGAATTTCTTTTTGATCATTTTGTAAATCAGAAATATTATAAATTTAACTGGATGCTTTTATTTATCTTTAAAAAAAAAAAGAAGATAAAAAGAGTTTACGTGGAAATGAAGCTATTTAGAGGTTTATTGAACACTACGTCAAACAGCAAAAAATTATTATCCGATTATGAGACGAAAGGGTAGCGAACATAATAACTATCAGATTAAAGACTTTAAAATCGTGAGGAATGCGTTTAGATACTTCTTTATAAATATTTACTACATAAAAGATATAAAATGTTAACATGTCTGACAGTTTTAAAGACTTTAAATGCCAAATACATATATCTCAGCGTCTGTAAAAGTTTTCCGAATGGTAATGTTAGTATCACCTTTGATAGCTAACACTCTAGGTCTTAATGAGGAACCAGAGTGAGTTATCTTTTCCTAACCAATGTAGGTAAGGGAGATAATAAATTTGTCTCCCTTTTAGCCTGAGGACAAATCATGTATAATATTGATCTCAAAAACAGAAAAAATGGTATCTCAACCACAGTCTTTCATTCTGATAGTACTTTTGGAATAGTGTCACTGAAAAGCTCCTTTACTCGTAAAATCTCCTGATATAGATATATGCATGTAATTCAATGTTCTTCCGTTCAGAGGTAACAATTTGTCACGTCTTATTACGGGATGGTTCCAAATCCTACAATCATTTATAACCGAAACAACAAGACATGAATGCTAAAAAAAGTCTCGGTGTCAACGAGTTAATATTTTTAAATATCAAAATCAAGTATGATTCTAAAAGAAATATACATGTACATGGCATTTGGTATGTGAGTTTCTACAACAGCATAAAAGTAACACGCATACAATGTGAAGAAATGAAATGAATCCGAGTGGTCATTTTCTAGTGTTCAACAAGCAATCTTGATACATTGTACATTGTACGAGCTAAACACCCTAACAAATTATTCCCTTATCATATGCTTAGATGTCTAAAATTTTCACGAAAAATTTTCTTTTTCTTTGCTTGATCTACATTTCGTAAAATTTGACGTCAAACTATCCTGACTAATAGACATTTGAAATGTGTAAAAATTTCAGATTTTTGATAAAAAAAATCAGTTTCTGAATATTTGAATTTTTGGGATTTAACGTGATTAAAGTATTAAACATGAAAAGAGAGACAAACGTTAAGCGTAGGTATTCCGCTGTTCCCCTGAAGTCAAAGAGCCTGTTTTATAATTAGCTGGAACGATCGGATAGCCAATTGGAAACAGGTCATTTGATGTCTGAGGAATCTTTGACAAGAAGTGTAGGAAGGTTGATCGTAACAACCACATATAGCATTTGTATCCATCTACATATTGTTTATATAAAACCATCTTAATGTAAATAACTAAATAAGAACAAATATTGTTATTAAATTAACTTCAGTATATATCCTTTTCCTGACCTTGACATCTGAACTAGACATGAATTTTGCATTGGGCAACGCGTGATTAGCTTACCCTATTTGATGCACCTCCTCTCATCCCCTTTTGGATTTATGCTGCCTTTCGATATTTTTCATTTCAAACTTTAAAAACATCTTATTTTTTAATGACCCAGTATGAACATTCCTATCGCTTTCTCGCTAGTGACAATTTTTTAATCTTAACCGGCCATAAGATTGCTGTCTTGTTCTATCTTGATTGTCTTGATTTATACAATCTATGAGACTTCAGAAAAAAATCAAGATAACACGAGCAAGACAAGATATATTGCATTGCTTTAAATAGATACACAACAAAATGGATTACAGAAAAGGTCAATATGTGTACTAAAATCCCCCAAAGGACTCGTTAAGACCAGTTCATAACAATTAAGAATGAATTATGAAATGATTAACTTTACCTGTCTTGACCGATCTTGATTGACTGCCAGACAACAAATCTTGATTTGGTCTTGTTATCTAGATTCTGTTTAAAGATATGGTGATGCAGAGAATCAAAACCAAAATAAGAATAAACAAGACCAGAATGGCCGATAAAGATCAAAAGTATGTTAGTAGTGTTTACGAATCTAAGTCTCAATATTTTGTTTGTAGTATTAATAAGATATGGGATAAGCTTCAGCGAGATAAAATCCCATACGGTTGAATACGGGAAAATAGGAGGGATCGTTGTTTTCGTCCTCCAAACCCCAAACCAAAAGATGAGCGCTAAATGACCCCACAAACAATGTTGTTAAAAATTCATCAAACATTACCATACAATCCAAAAGGCACAGTACTCTATGCAATTATTAGTAGTCCAGATACAACCAAATAACAATACAGAGGCTTTACATGTTTATCTATCTTATATACTAAATACAGTTCCTTTGAAATATTTAATAACATGCTTGGAATGCTTTTTCATCAATATTAAATCCCTTTATCACAGATCCTTTATTGATAACTATTCATATAATAATCCATATGCAACTACACTAGTGTTTCACATCTGTATGCTTACTTTGAAATCTATGATAAAGTGTATCAAACATGTCAATATCTGTAACCCATGTCATATCATCCCGAGGACCCAGAGGACTGATATTGGTAGCTGGCAGTCTTACCTTAAACACAAAAGTGAGTATGTAAAAAGATGTGCGTAGATACTTTCATATCTCTCTTTAATAACAAGTGTCATCAGATTTAATACTTCATATCTGGACATTATGCAGGCTGTCAATTTTAGTGATTAATTAGAATACTACCAACAAAATCAAGAGTTTAATTAAGACTTTGATTCTACAAAAGTGATGGAAATGCCCATACTGGATCATAATAAATGAAATATTTCCATAATTGACAAATGGAATCAATTTCAGGAGGATCTGTTCGGTTTCATGTGATTCAGAAAGCAATAAAAATCCTACACCTATTTGTATGATGTCAAATTCGCAGAAAATATATATTTCTATAATTTTTGTTTAACCTTGAATTCCAAGAATATGTATATGTGGGCTTGGATTTATTGTTCGGGGTAATTTTGTGGTTATAAACTTTCCGAACAATGGAGATAAACTTTGGAACAAGGAATATCATGGGAGACTTTTAATTACATACTAGTAGCTTCTTAGCTTTTATTCGCCCAAATAAAAACATCTCACAAATTAAGCCAGAGTTGTATGACACGCAAACATTTGTATTTATCATTCATATGTTTATATAGAATATATAGAATTATCTCAAATAGGTTACAAAAAAGGTATTGGTGTCATCTTCAAGGTCACAAAAAGTGGGATCTGTCATGTTATTATCTGTAGAATTTTTAGAAATGTTATGTTAATGAGACTAAAAACACTTGAAAAATGTAGTTATAGCATGTCTAAAGCCTTTTTTTGCTTTTGTAGGAGTTATTTCGAGATTAAAATTGGAAAAGCAAAATAATTTATCTTATGGTATGACTACGCACCATTCTTCGTCTAATTAATTAGTTTTGAATTCTGGTATTTTCTTTTCTGCTTTAAATAGGCCCGAGGAAACAAAACAAGATTGGACGCACAAAAATGTCTCGCCTGTCGTGTATTCCTAATGAAAGTAAATGTTATCAGTATTCAAAAAACAGAGAAAAACACAAAAACTTAACTATAACCACTGAACCATGAAAATGAGGTCAAGGTCCGATGACTCATGTCAGTTGGACATGCACACCTTACAATCCTTCCATACACCAAATATAGTAGACCTATTGCATACAGTATTCGAAAAACAGGCCAAAACACAAAAACTTAACTATAACCACTGAACCATGAAAATGAGGTCAAGGTCAGATGACACCTGCCAGCTGGACATGTACACCTTACAATCCTTCAATACTCCAAATATAGTAGACCTATTGCATACAGTATTCGAAAAACAGGCCAAAACACAAAAACTTAACTATAACCACTGAACCATGAAAATGAGGTCAGGGTCAGATGACACCTGCCAGTTGGACATGTACACCTTACAATCTTCCATACACCAAATATACTAGACCTATTGCTTATAGTATCTAAGATATGGACTTGACCACCAAAACTTAACCTTGTTCACTAATCCTTGAAATGGGGCCGAGGTCAATTGAAAACTGTCTGACGGGGATGAGGACCTTGTAAGGTACGCACATACAATATATAGTTATCCTATTACTCATAATAAGAGAGAAATTAACATTACAAAAAATTTTAACTTTTTTTCAAGTAGTCACTGAACCATGAAAATGTGGTCAAGGACAATGTACATATGACAGACGGAAACTTCGTAACATAAGGCATCTATATACAAAGTATAAAGCATCCAAGTCTTCCACCTTCTAAAAAATAAAGCTTTTAAGAAGTTTGTTAACGACGCCGCCGCCACCGCCACCGCCGGATCACTATTCCTATGTCGAGCTTTCTGCGACTAAAGTCGCAGGCTCGACAATAAAAAGTACGATTAATGTAGCCTCTGATCATTTAATAAGGAGTTAATAAATCCTAGAACTGCATACCATTTTCGAACAAGCGGCAGAGAAACCTCCGTACAAATAAGTTTTTCCTGTCCTTCCGATAACATACGCATATCAGTGTTTACATTTTGCAAATGCATTTTGAAGAGCACATAACGACAGGAACAACATATACTCAAAGGTAAGGAAAAAATATGAATGGTTTCATAATTAAAAGATCAACATATTCCATGAACAAGGCAACGAATTCATTAAAAAAAGATATGACTAACAGAAAATTTAAAACAAAACATAAACACACTGATTCTGGTCGGTCTTTAGACAGGTTGAAATAACTTTTATTCATTCCGCCAATTTCGATTTCCAAATTAGCGCACTACTGATGAGTCGTCCATTTCTACATTAAATGAAATAAGCACATTTTGTGCATCAACACTTGTATTATAGAATATAGAATGTGTCTCAATCATTACAAAACAAAACTCCAACTGAGCGGATATTACTGTGTTTTGGAGCTATTATACAAATAATCCATCACGATAACAGGTGATGAAAAAGCGTTAATGATATATACCTTTCTATCATTACGAATAAAGCGGAAATTATTTCTAATCTGCATGTTTTATATCATTCCTTTCAGTGTAGGTTTATAATTCATTTGGTGCTTTTTTTAGATTGATGCCTATTTCATATGTTTTGATGGAAGGGTTTGTCTCAGCATCTGCAGGAAAGCAACAATATGACAACTGATTTATAACATTGGTCGAACTAGCTCGTAACTGCTGGGGTCTTCCAACAAGATCATTTCTTTTTGCCTTAGAACCATTTGCATGTAGTTAATTATACCCCCCGCAAACGAAGTTTGGGGTGGGTGGGATATATAGGTTTCAGTCTGTCTGTCTGTCAATCCATCTGTCCGAAATGACGTTGTCCGCAACTCCTCCTACATTACTTGCATGATTCTCATGAAACTTTATGGAGTGTTAGATCACATTATGGAGATATGCATACTGTCAGGATTTTCAGTTTGGGCGAGTAGTTTGAAAAATATGATCATTTGAACTTTGTGTAGGCTTCAAAACAGACATGTTGCTGTGGGGTATTAGTCCTCCTCAGGACAGTTCTAGTTTCAAACAGATATGTAATATTAAATAGGAAGAGGGAACAATCACATACCATTCCACTTATGATGCTTACACCGGTTTTGGTTTAGATGTAGCTCTCGATGCAGTTGATTGTATCTTAGGGAACAGTTTTAATTGGTGAAGGGATCCGGAGAAAACTACCAGTAAACTGGCATTTCTTAAGCTCGAGATGAATTCTAATTTAAAACCTAGTGATTAAAAAGTTTAAACATTGAACTACCTTGACCACATAAGTTCTCATGATGCCTACGACACAATATGGTTGAATGTGTTCTACCAAACATCGTAGTAATATTCACAACTATTGCAGATATCCATATTCGATCACAACGAAGAAGCTATGTTATATTTGACAACTAAAATCAGTTAAAAATAAGGAAATATAAACTTAAAGTTATTTTGAAATAATTTTATTGTGTTTGGATAATACTCCCCTATAAGCATGGCAATAAATGTCCTTCTTTACCGACAATTTACTACAGTAACTGTGGAATGAATAATCATGTTTCGTCTTTCGCAATCCAATGAAAGTAAATGCATGTATGAGAAAGAGCGGATATGGCACAAAATTTCAAGAAAAAATCATCCCATTTACGAATCGAATATAACAAAAAAAACAACACAACATCTGTATTACCACACGACCTTAAGTCAATTGGAAAGCCCACACCTTGTGCCGAGCCCGACATAATCGTGTCAAATTAAACAAGTATGTAAACTGGTGAAAGCAAATAATGTTGCAAAACTAAAGAATGGAATGCCAGCGATCTAACACCAGTTTGGCAAATATATGACAGTTGGTATTTTTTTCGTAAAATACACAGAAAGACCGGAAATCAGATCATACAAATAATCGTAGTCCCAAGAATGTTTGTGAAACGGGATCCAGTGGCTATCAGAACAGGGAAAATAAATCTTTTTTTTCACATGCGTCATGTATTTCACTATCTTAACATGGATTATAGTTTCTATTGTACATAAAACTTCTTTAAAAGTGACAGAAGTAATCCCACCAGTATTTGACATATCATATAAAAATAATATAAGTACTCAAAAAAACAATTTCGAAATGTTCAAAATAAAGATTAATCCTACACGGTTGTAGATAAAAACAAAATACAGCGAAATGAAAAATATAATGGCCAATGCTAGTTAAAAATAAAGTTTAATACAGTTTACTACGTGACAACGAGCAGAACTACAATATACAGTTTATATTTACGCCCCTCGGGATTAAGTAAAATACCAATTAAATGTTCTTCGTATTACTATAAGCCTACCCTTCAAAATCAATTCAACTTTGATGTTATTTTCTAAATTTTATTTTCACAAAAACATTCTGGGGCAGCCGTTTTGTACAAATATGCTTTCCTTAACAAATCGCGCATCGTGAGTACTGCTCATATATATGAGTTATAATATAGACTTACTGTCGTTAGGACATAAACTGAAAGTAGATTTCACTCTTGTTATTTCATAATTGCTGATATCAGGAAGTGGTTTGTTGGTGACAAGATAATTATTTATTCTTTATTAAGTCCTGATATATGTATAAACATTCTTTTTATCTCAAGCTCTGATGGTCCTAATAGTATACAAACTATGAGATTGTTCTGTAGTTGGAAGCTTTACGAGACTAATGAGAGGCCATTGGCAAAGCAACGCTACACTACGGAAGGAACGATGTAATACAATAAACTAAACGAACGTAAGTGTTACATAGATAACGAAAGTCAACCAAGGCATACTAAAGTCTTAAAGTCTTGGGGTTACTCTCGAATATACCTCTAAAATTTGTTAGAAGCAGAATAAAAAGAACAGATACCGTCCGGATATATGAAACTGATACATCCGTACGAACATTTGTTATTAGAATGTTTTAAAAATAGGTTAAAATTGATCTTAATACGGTGAAATCGGCATAATCTATACTATATGGATAATTCCGCTTGTATTAATCACGTGATTATATGGCGTTTCGACCCATGGGCGTATTTCCTTCAGGATCTCCGATCCGGCTATGTACTCAACAAAGAACTATGTAATGTTCCGGTAAATGAGAAAGTAATACTCGGACCCAATAAGGCTATACACATGCTTCGTGTTAAAAGACGTTCGATGACCTCTTTTGTATTTTTTAAAAGTCCATCTGTTTGATGTTGTCTGATCGAGATTTAAACCATAATATTCCTTTCTCTTTCATTTTTTCAAAAAAATATTGTGTTTCCTTTTTTTGAACTTTCACTCTTTATTATTAGATATCTTTCCGTTATACGGAAGAAAAATTACGCAGGTCAACAACACCTAAATAGATCTGTAGGACTTATTTATTACACTGATTATTTGTCCGTGTTGTTTCCCCCAAGTCATTTGGGAATGTAAATTACTTTTATGTTTAACTTAAGTATTGTAATTTCAGGATTGATTTTATGATTTGTTAGTGATAAACACGACTTCGAACTTAAAATATTGTGTATTATAGAATACCTGGCTATCAACTAATTCCGATTTGCATATTCTGTAAAGATGTTTTCGATTTAATAGGACGTAATATAAATTGTGACATTGATCTTTGATTTATACGAACAAAAACATGAAAAGAAACTTCGTTAAGCGCATACATACGCCCGCAGCATGAAAAAATATTCTGCTTGACGTGAACTGTTTTAATTACAAGTATGAGAAATGAACAGGAAAATGTAAACAATGACACACCAATCCGTTAACAACCACAAGACAGCAACAAGAAATGACAATCAACAGCATCACAAGTCTTTAGAAAACAATATCACAAGCCTTCAGAAAAAAGCATTACAAGCCTTCAGAAAACAGCATCACAAGCCTTCAGAAAAAAGCATCACAAGCCTTCAGAAAACAACATCACAAGCCTTCAGAAAACAACACCACAAGCCTTCAGAAAACAGCAATACAAGCCTTCAGAAAACAGCAATACAAGCCTTCAGAAAACAGCATCACAAGCCTTCAGAAAGAAGCATCACAAGCCTTCAGAAAACAACATCACAAGCCTTTAGAAAACAGAATCACAAGCCGCCAGAAAACAGAATCACAAGCCGTCAGAAAACAGCATCACAAGCCTTCAGAGAACAGACAAACAAGCCTTCAGAAAACAGCAACAAAACCAATGAACAGAAAACACAAATATAAAGCCACCAGAGACCAAAGATAGTACAAACTGGTAAAGACACTAAAATACTTGTACACTTTGTGCACAGATTTAGATATATTTGGCACAAATTTGAATACATTTGTAAGTAACTTTCATCCATATAGTGTTAACATTTGTACAGGAATTAAAGAAGCGCTAGGTTGTTTGTCGTCTACGAGCCTGCCTTTTTTCCCCCGAGCAAGAACAAACAACATATTTTTTTTAGAAATGAATCTTTGTTTGATCACTTGTTTTAGTCAATCTAGCATTCTCACAAGCACATTAGTATTCTTAGCTAGCCTGACAGTGAACAGGAAAACATATTGATCCTGCTATTTAAATTGTAAGTACCCACCAACTGATTTTAAGGATGATCACTGGTCTAATAGGAAATAAATAGGATTTGAAATACGTGTTTTAGTTTGAGAGAACATATGAATAGAAAATAAATAAGCAAGAAAAAAATATAGGTTCATGTGCTCATTTTAGAGCTATAAGGCCTTGAAAATTTGCAGGAAATGGGTTTTCTCTGGATTTTTCATTGTCCTGCATTGACAACTTCAGTCTCTCAAAGATGTATGAAAAAATAAAAAGGATTTCATAAAATTTTGTCAAATACCATTTTAAGGTATATATGATTGAATTATAAAAGAAAAAGTGGGGGTTCATGGGCAAAAAATTTCATGTTTAAGAAATGCATAAAACCCCAGGATTCCGAAAATCTGACAAAAAGACCAAAACATGACCAGCGAGCATCCTTAACTTTTATAGCTATCGTGATAGTTAGGTTTAACCCCTTTACAGATAAGTGCTTGTACAAAGTCAGACTATCCTGGCTGTGGATTTTATGTCTGTGCTTTTGTGATCTGTTTTGCGAACTTTTTTCCCTAAATTGCTGTTGATCAAATGTCATTCATTTGATTGGAATGTCATTATTGACCTTTCCTCTTATCATTTTTATAACTGAAAGATCGCATGAAATAAATCGTCTTTCATAGTCAGAAAAATACAGCTTGATTACTCACTTCTATGGAACCTTGGTCGCTTATCAAAGACCTTTTCGATAAAAACAAATATAAATTGGATTACAAACAAAGAAAAAGATACCGATGTACATCTACTCGTTCATTTGTTTGTTAACTTAAAAACCAGACGAAAGTCCAGCATGGGTTAACAAGTGCATCCATGTATAGCTCACATTTGAAATATACGTAGTTGGTGTTAAAAATATAATTTTCAACATTCAGGAAATGTTTTGGTTGTATAAAATAGCCATTTATTAACACCTCTGTATTTTATAGTTGTATTGTTATATATTGATAAAATTGTAGTTTCATATGAATCTTAATTTTCAATTTCCGATCACAGCTACATATTACCAAAAGACGTTTTTTTTTGGTTTTTTTTGTAGGAAATTTTTAATACAATCGTCCAATTACAGAACAGATATTTGACAACGCCTATTCTGGTACCACTAGCAAGAGTCTTTAAGATCAAAGTACAAAAAATTTAAAATATATCGCCTGTGTCGCAAAAAGTATATGTGCTGTATACGGACAAAATCACTACGATAACGAAAGCGTCATTTTACCAAATATCTCCAGAAATACATTAAAACAACATTATCTGGTGGTGTCTTCCTGATCGTCCCACATTTGATAATTACAGGTAAAAAAGGTAAGAAAATGTGATGGACAATGGGGAAGATGTATGATTGACAATCATTATATTTAACGATTGTTTAATGAGGAAATGTTTTTATAGGTTTAATCTCTGCCAAAACAGTTGTTTTGTGTGTTGGTGATTATATATATAATCAAGTGTTATAATTGTAAGAAAAAAAGAAAAGGTTTTTTTTTTCATTTAGCACATCGACATTACAAATATATCATTTCAGAAAGCACCAATTCAAAAATGTCAAATAATTAACAAAATCAGTTTAAATGTAACAAGTATGAGGCTGTGTCTGCATACTGGGTAACAGTGGGTTCCTGGTTCCGTAGGCGTACGTTCAGTTGTATGTACTTTCTACACTTAGTTGGTCTGAGTCCACCTGCTGCATACTGGATACGGGAAACCTTATTTGCAGCCTGTTCTTCTTTGAGATGCTTAAGTAGAATGTAGATGTTTTGATGTGGTACTTTGATCATCTGCTTTAAACCGTTGTGCCAGCCCTCTAGATGGTTGGTGGTGCTTGGATCGTCTGATTGGTAGTGATTCCAGAGGTATCTGTTGGTTTCAACCTAGTGTGTAGTGACATAGTAGGTGAACCTTGTGACGTCTGCTGTTGTGTTGGCCCTCTCAATGTCATCTAAGGCCTGGAACCAGACGTCTTTAATGTCAGCTTGTGGAACAAGTGGAAGTACTGCTGCCCTGCGTATAAGTCTATGAATCTCGGGGTCCTCTTTGTAGTTGGTTACCAGCCCTTTTGCCTGTACTTTGCGCCAGATACATTGAGTGTAGTGGAAGAAGCAACCTTGAATGTTAACCCCGCGAAAGTATGTTCTTGCAGCATTCTGGACAGCAGTTTCATAGAACTACTGTAAATTCAGAAATTATTGCGATTTTGTCATTTTAGACCAAAATGCGATTTTAATTTTTGCGATATTGAGAAAAACCCCGCTTCATTCATATAAAAAAAAAATCAAAAATGCGAGTTTAAATTATTGCGATAACAACCCTGTCGCATTTTTCGCAATAATAAAAACATCGCAATAATTTCCGAATTTACAGTATTTAGATACATTGATTTTGAAGCGTACTAAAGCATTTTTTTTTAAATCTAAAGTTATAAATGATAAAAAAAACTTTTCTTTTTAATTTGCTGTTTCTATTAAATAGTTAAATTACTTTAATTAATCATTGTTAAACAAATATTCTAAATTACAGTTTATTTAATTATTTGTGACACCTAAAAATCATGATTGGCAATCAGAACTCTTCAGTTTTAAAATATGGGACAATTGGGAGTAAACCTATCTAGTTCATGCTTACCTATTTCGTAAAATATCAGCCGCGAGGCAAAATATGAGGCTTTATCGGCGAGTGACGATGTCGAAAAAGCTAAAAAAAATGAAACCCTTCATAATGTGTCCGAAGGCTGATATTTTCCAATATTTTCCCCGAAGAAATATTTGGCAAATTGCCTAAAAAATGAATTAAGCATATTTGTTACAACCATGTTTTCTTCAGTCTATAGCTTTTCCAGGTTGTTGTTTTTCTCTATCTAACCGGAAGTAATCTTGAAATATTACATTGTAACTGGTGATTAGCACTAGAATCAGAGTGAAAGAAAGTGTGGTAAATCACATGTGGAAAGAAAAGCTGTTCTTTCACTCTAGGAAGTGACGTCACAATTTCAGCGGAGGGATACCAAAAGACATAGTCCGTTTTATTCAATTTATTTTGCTAAAATGGAAGATTTTTTTTACAATGTAATAAAAGGTATAACTAATCGCTGAATTGAAATACCAAAAATAAACAACTTGTGACCGAACTACAGCGGTAAATAACTCGTGCGCTACGCACACTCGTAATTTGCCACGTAGTTCGGTCACGCAATGTTTATTTCTGGTATTTGAATTCATCGATTCGTTATTCTATAAATATTCTGGTCAACGATAGCACCACATTATGACGTCTTAGATATATTCTGATCAGCTCATATTAAGGTTCGACGTCATAGTGCGAAGTACGACAAATGTTGAATGCTTCTGGAGATCGGTAAACTTACGGAAATACAATAATATACAATTGCTGACTTTGAAATGGGTCGTTATCGGGATTTATAAACCCGAGAAAATTTAATATTCACCGAGCCTTTAGGCGAGATGGATATACATTTTCAAATATTAATTAATCCCAATAGCCACCTATTACATAGTCAGTGATTGTTTTATTACATGAATTGGAGAACTGTACTTTCACTTTCTATTTTAAGAACTAATCGGTCACTATCACATTCCGATTGACCGATCAGGATATTTTTTAATCCTATAACCGTGCAAGCGGAATTATTGCACTAAATATAGATACTTCTCAGTTACTATCATCAGTACTCAAGACCTTTTAGACATTTCTCAGTAATCAGATAATAGAAAAAAATGTGGTCATGTAATAAAAATGTATAGAGACTGACCGGACTAAACTTCTTAAATTCAAAAATAGTACGCCTGCATAGCGCAGCAGCTACCTATTCAGGTCTCTGAAGCAACGAAGAACAAAGAACAAAAAATGGAAATAGAGTTTGTTGTACGACTATCTGTTTTCTATTTACTGATTTTATTTCAATTTATTTTTTTCGTTTTCCTATTTATATTGATGGCGTTAAACTATTATTACTCGTTAATATCTACCTATCCTCTCTTAATTTTAAAATAATGATTGACAAACAAATTGATCCTTCAATTAAATTTAAAACAAAGAATAAACGAAGATTTAAACACGTCATATTACTTTGTTACTAAAATAACTGTTTTGTGAACATAAATCTGTGAATTTATTGTTTTGAAGGCAATATGTAGCTGATGTTTTTAATGCTTGGCATTTATCACAAAGAATCTTAGTCTAACAATCTAAAGAACGCATTAGTTACTTCGTAGTCGATTTTGTATTTTAATTATGTTTATATTGTTTTTATCAATGTCCAACAGCGACGAATTTTGACAATTAATTGTCGTCTTCCTATAATTTGTAGCATTAAGGTGTTTTGACTTTTATAAAATAATCCCACCTATAAACAAAGGACAGACATTAATGATTTTTAGTAATAATTTTAATACGTATTGCTGTTATGTTTCAAGTAACCTTATTTGTTTTCCATAGAGTGGCTTACGTGAGTGGATTTTATGGTCGAGTTCATTTTACACGAATAGATGAAAGCGGAGGCAGATTACATATATTTATATTGATTACTCGTTTTTCAAGTAAAAGATGGAAAATATCTCCACTTCGATTGATCAGGCTATTTGGTATTTTTTATGGAATAGTTTTAATTAATTGAATTTCTTGGCTTTTATAACAGATATTGACATTTCGGATTTCTTATTTGACAACTTTTTCCCAGAGTGTATTGACAAAGTCAAATATACTGACCGAAAAGCAAATAATTCAAAACAGACATTTACAGGATGTTTCATGTCTCAGACTTTTTGTTGGAAAAAAATTGATACATTTTTTAAACTGTGTGAAAATGGACGACACTAATTTTTGGAATAAATTTAAGGACCTTATTCTTGAGGATATTAAGGTATGTTTTATATGAAATAGTCACGCAAGTAAAGAAAAATGCTTGTAACAATTAATCTTTATTTAAAGATTCGGGGTAACTTCGTTATGAAGGACAACAATAAATTCATGATAAAATACTTTGGCATTGTTTCAATTGAAGGTATTCTTTTTATAGTCGCATAGTTAAAAATTAGAAAAACGAAATATGATTTTTTATTTTATTTTATTATCGTTTTTTTCTTTTGTCTGACACAACGGATAGTGATTGAAACGATACAAATCACGTAATTGCAACAATTCAGAAGAAAAACACTTCTTTTTTCTATAAAGTCTGCAGCAAATGAGAAAAAAAAAGAAAATGGAAAATTAAAGGAATAAAAAAATTAACTATTCCGATTTGAAAACGGAGAGCAAATACTAGTTTAACAACTTAACGTTTCTTTAAATTTATTTGTTTCTCCTTTGAACTCTATAAAACGTAACACAATAATATTATACAAGAAACAAAACTGGGTAAGTAGCTTGTTACGATCTGATTATCACTATAGGATATTTTGTATAATATCTAATGTTATCTGCAGGATATTATCAAGACACAATTACGAGAAACATTTGTAACAATATTTGTTCTTCTAAGTTTTTTTTATTAAAGTTCGTAATATTTATAACTTGTGCACTGTAAACACAGTTTCAATGTATGTCTGTTATATATTAAATCTGAAGAAAAACGGCGCAATAAATATTATGGGGATCATAGTGGGTATGTATTTAAACGTCAAAAAATACGTAATTCAAACCCATTATGTTTACCCTAACCTATTAAAAGCTATCGCATCTTTGGTAATCTCTTTTCGTATTTTGAACAGTAGATTTTTCCGAAAGGGACAACAGTTAGCCCCATATATTTTTTTGGAATAACTTTGACGGCCAGAAAATATATCTTAAGCTTACTGCACTGATTTAAGGCGTAGATGACCCTAATAAACAGCTTAAGGATAATCGCTGGTCTAATAGGAAATAAATATTATTTGAAATAGGTGTTTTAGTTTGAGAGAACATATGAATAGTAAACAAATAAGCAAGAAAAAAATATAGGTTCATGTGCTCATTTTAGAGCTATAAAGCCTTGAAAATATGCAAGAAATGGGTTTTCTCTAGATTTTTCTTTGTCTTTGCATTGACAACTTCAGTCTCTCAAAGATGTATGAAAAAATAAAAAGGATTTCATAAAATTTTGTCAAATACAATTTTAAGATATATATGATTGAATTATAAAAGAAAAAGTGGGGGTTCATGGGCAAAAAATTTCATGTTTAAGAAATGGATAAAACCCGAGGATTCCAAAAATCTGACAAAAAGACCAAAACATGACCAGCGAGCATCCTTAACTGATTCCTTGGGACATTCAGCACTTGCCTTGTATTTCTATAGAACCTGGCTGATCGTTTAAGGGCCCCAACGGTGGCAACAACCAAACCTTTACATAAGCACATAAAGATCTAACTACTTTGATGTAATGTTGTTTTATTGACGAATTCAAATCTCTTTTCATCTTTAAAAAATTCTTATCAACTCAGTATCTGCAAAAGACAATTCACATCAGAAACTTTTATGGATACAATATATGTATCACTAAGTTAGTTGCTAGTTGCTAGTATACCGGCACGGACATAAAACTGATGCTCAAAATTTTACTGAATAATTTTTTGATACCAATTTTTATGCACAAGATGTGCATATTTCGTCGATTTACGACTCATTAGTTGTACTCAGGGTCTAAAATGTTGAAATACAAAACAACAATCCAAAAGGTTAAGGAGCAAATCCAAAAAATAACCGAAAGGGGTAAGCCAAAACTATCTAATGACAGAGCTATGCACAAAGGAGATACTCATTAATTTTCAAAACTTGTGTACAGTAAAGTTTTAGTATAATATATACTGAAATAAACAATAAACGTGCACATTTTATATATTTACGACTCACCAGTTTAGCTAAGACCAAAAATGTTGAAATCCCAAAAAAATAATCCAAAACGTAAAGGTGCAAAGTCAAAAAATGCCAAAATAACCAAAAGGGTAAAATAAGGAAATAGTAGTATACGGAAACTAAGGAGTATGTCTCTCAAATGGAATTTCGTGTTCTAAGTTTTGATTTATTGTTTGGGATTTCCACATTTCCGGTCTTGCGCACAGCTGAAGAGGCCTAAACTGTTGACATGTACTTGTTAATACTGTGTACTTAAAGGAGTAGGGCCACTTTCCCTTGTATTAACATGTATTTCACGCATAACCTTTAATCTTACATATTAACCTACGTAAACGACTGTATGCAATGCATTAATATATATGTTAACGAACAGAAATGTTATCTTTATTTATAATCATTAAACAATTTCATGTTTTCCACCTGCAAAGGTCGTGTACAAATGTATATATTAGACGATTTCGGTAAATTTGTACCACTTTCAGAAATATTTGCCAGAAAGGACATTCAGAAACAAAAAACGATCTGCTGTTATGAAATTAAGAGATACATAAACTCACTTTCAACCATAAAATAATTTTAGTTCTGACTGTCCTTCACGCTGAGAAACTGTCGTAAAGGCGTTCATTTGGGAAATTTGTGTTAAAACTCTCCCAAATCGATATTCAGGCATGTCGAAAAAAATTTAATAGCTTATTTTCTATTTAATAGTACATGTAAATCTTTAGAGGCAACATACCGGGCTATGTACACAGAAATTTTGAAAGGTCTTTACGCTATTTTTTAAAAATGGCCCTTGGAGTGAAATAGATGCAGGGGGAAATGGCCCTACTTCTTTGTATAAGAGAACGTGTATATATGAAGATGTCTAAACGTTGTTATATACACTTACACATTTGTAGCTTTTCATTCAGTCAAAAATTTGTCAAGGTGCATTTCACAAATATATTTTTTTATATATTTTATCAAACTTTTCTACGTGTCCAGGACTGTTTCAAATTTTTAACCATTTTGAATGATCGAACTTAAACATCGTACTTGTTTATTTCTTTGATAACCCTTTTTTATAACTTTTGATTGGCCATTTGGACAAAAAACAACATAAAAATATTTTCGCCCAGTTACGAACCCGGCATTATTTGGAAGGGAAGTTGTTCAAAACATTATGTTCAAATAGAATTATTCTGTTGCATAAAAAAGGTAATTCATCCACCAACATAATTATTAGTAACCTTGACATAATGAAATAAAAAAATTCGAATTGTGATTCAGTGAAGAAGACAATAATTGTTTTGTAACTCCTGAAGATCATTTTCATTTGGGAAAATTTGACATGCACGATTACCAATAGGTCGTTAAATATGATTGAATGATTCTGGTAACTGAGTATTACCATATTTAACCGCAAACAGAGAGTGATTATTTGGATCGTGCAGTGAGTAGATTTGATACGCGTCATAGAAATTTCTAATCAAATTATGACGTTGATATATCTCAGCAATTTTCGAGTCGTGGCTATCTTTTCCATCATCATAACTATTAATTATTGTATTTAAATTAAAAAAAACGTACAAGCCAATCGTCATTTGCTGTATAATTAATGCACAATGCAACCGTCAATTCATTTATAAATTTGATATTGTCAGATATGAGTTTTACGTTCAAGAGAATACTGCTTTATTGATATTATCTCCGAAAAGATGAGTTTTATCAAAATACGTTGTCATTCATTAGTTCTATGTACAAAATCCGCAAATTCTGCATTTCGGTTCATTTCATGTCGACAAATGCTTAATTTACAATGTGAGGCCAACCATTGTACATTGTAATGTAGAACGACTGTTAGTAAGAAAATTATGATATGCATAACAGTTTCTAATTATATACAATTATTAATTAACTTGTGTCTTATTATTTGTCTTCAATACGACTAAAACTGTCTTTCAATACATAAAATTGCGCGCGTGGATTTTACAGGTAAACTCAGGTAAATTAGATTAACAGGAATAAAATAATATAGATTCTAGAAAAAATGCATGCACATCATCACTGGAGTTGAGCAAATTATGATATTCCTGTCTTCTTGAAGAGCGTGGTGGTTTTTTTGTTGATAAATGGCTATTTTGTATTTAGTGCGAAAATATAGGGGTAATGCGCGCAAACGTAATGCACCGAAATAGTCACATTAACCTGATACTCAAAACGAACAAGTTTTTGACAAAAGTAATGGTCATGTCGAGTTTACCATATTAGGACAGATTTCTAATTATTCAATATTATTATTTAATAAAACCCCTATCCTTTACTGATTAGGCAAAAAAACCATATGTGTATTTAAGGTTACCCTACCTACACATTTTTTTGTGCCTACATTTTACCCATTTTTGTGCCTACACATAACCCATTTTATTCCAATTATAGAACAAAAATGTCGCTGATATAATTATTTTTCTAATAAAACTTCCGCTGACAATTTTTTCTCCCATAGGGGTCTATGTAAAATAATTTTTCAAAATAAAATGATTTTGCCTACCTACTTACCCTATTTTTTTTTTTTTTTTTTTTGCCACAGTGTAACCTTAAACAGACATATATTTTGTTTTGGCCTTATAGCAGTAAAGTGTTTCTTGGACGCAGTTCGTGTAAGATGTTTTCTGTCTTGCAGATGTCTTCTTAGCTAATAATTTTTAAGTTACAGCCTATCCTTTGAAAACAATTTTGTGCTATCATTTTACATGGAATTGTTTGAGGAGAGTTATTTAAATAATGTTAATGCATTGTTATGTTTTAATAAAGACATGATGAGAAAAAAAAAAATTTGTGCACTTTGGTAGATAGAACGAAGAATATTACACAATGATCAGATTTCAGTAAATTAATTATTTCCATTAAGTCGGAAATATCTAAAATATGATATGAAATCGATATGCTTTGTCGTGAGAGTTCATGCTAATATGCACTAAACATTTGCAATTATTTTCTTATCTGCAGAGTATAAAATGATCCTTAATGGCTGCTTCCTTATCCATATAGATCCATAAAGAATTAATTTCCAAGAAATAAGCGGATTATATTTCACTTGAAATCCCATGTCAAAGAGTCCATCAATTTATCATTTTCTATTCTGCTAAAAAATTTTACATTTAATACTGATTGGTTCTTTGTGATTAAAATTCACGAATATTTCATAACTTGAGAAAACATTTTATAATAACCAGTGAATTTTAAAATTGCAAAAAGAAATCGTGCTGATGGAATGATATATATGTTTTGCTTTGTGTTATTATTATTAATCTTGTAGTTTATGAAATTTGGCTTCTTATTTCAGTATTTTTTGTTATGAGTACTTCTTGTTTAAAATAAATTTAGTTTTTGGTCTTCCAAATGTTTCGGTTTAAAGCTGCTGATGAGAGGTAACTCCTTGAAATGCGTCGGATACAGCATAGTATAAATTTACGATATCTAATATTAGTATATTTGGATTGTTATTTTACAATATCTTTGTTTTTTCCTTCAGATATATATAAAAAAATGTTTTTAGGTACATCAGAATCACACCCATGCAATATATTAAGTTTCTGTTCATTGTTTCTATGATTTCTCCTTGCCTCTTGAACTAAGCGTTTCTAATGTAACCAACAATTGACAGTTGATAAATTTTAAAATTCGTTTAAAAATTGGGTTTTAACTCCCTCAGACAAGTTGACCTGGACATTGATTTTGACTACGCGTTGTGCTTACACTGTTTTGGTTATTATTTTCCGCTTTCTAAAGTTTTGGACATAAGAATTGGTTTACCGGGCAGATATGACGTTGGTATCAACTGTTTCCGGTTTATATCAACTTCTTCTTTTTTATATCACACCCCTAAACCGTATCAGTCGTTTCCGTAACCGATTCTAAACTTACTAGCACATAGAAACACGGCAGACGATAGCAGGACGAAACTGTGGATTATATTAATTCGATCAAAAATATTAATACAAACAGATAAAAAAAAACATTAATTGACAAAATATTTTGACTAAATGGATGAAGGACAATGACGATTTGCAGCGCCTTGAGAATATTCGGTAATACGGCAAGAATTTTTATGGAGACCTATAAAACATCAATGTTGAAGTATATGATAAAAATATCATAACATGTCATTATTCATATCAGACCCATTATCAGCCCATGGACAAAATCATATTTCGAGCCTGGCGGCTCTCGGCCTGATATCTTGACCTAGGGCTGATAATAGGTGTCATATGAAACATGCCATGTTATATCTATATTTAGCATATATTTAGTAGGTATTACTTAGACTCTGAATATCTGATACAGACGTTTAGCTGAAACATGTATCGCATACCCTTATCGCATACTCTGTATCGAGTCTGCAAATGAAATATATGATAAATAAACAATCCATATTGTCATATCAACCCTTGACTAATATCAGCTCTCGTGCCTTTGGTCCTCTGGCTGATATTGGTTAGTCGGGTTGATACGGTATGTGATACGGATTATGACATGTATTATTCTCTATGTTACAGTTAACAAAGACGACAAAGTAATTAAGTTCTTATGAATAAAAAATTACACTGTAAATAATATTAATCCGTAGTCGCTTTTTGTGTTGAAATCCATTTTCTTTTAAAGGTTACGAATTAAGAGTTGATTAACAAAACACTCTTGAAATAACTTAATGTTCTTTTTATTACAAATTTATATATTTATTTACATCACGGGATGATTAGATGTAGATACAGATGAAAGAATTTAACAATAATACAATCTATTTAGCAAAATAACAAGTTAATTACGTAGATTCAAAGGAAACACATCATAAAGTTTTTTCTCCTCAAACTTAATTCATTAATGTATCAGACCGAACAAATTGAAAGAAACATTTCAGAGTTTTAATATCGGTTTATTAGAGTGTTTTGATGTAATTCAAGTAAATACGATTTTATCACTGTAAAAGTTGATACATGTTTCTAAATAAATTTTTACTCACCTTCGCTACCCAACTGTTATGATTCCCGTTTCTCTTCTTGAGAGAAGCGAATCGTAACACTTGGCTAGCGAAGATGACAATTATCTGTCTGGAGGGGAACGTGGACCAATAATTCACCCACGGAAAATGTTTATTTCTTTTTTTAGCACCTTTTTTTTACTTTTTTAACTAAATAAGTATCCTCGAAAAACAATTTCTCATATAAGATAAGAATGGAAACGGGTATTGTGTCAAAGAGAAAACAACCCGACCAAAGAGCATAAAACAGCTCAAGGCCACCAATGGGTCTTCAACACAATACACTATGTATATCTACACTTGATTTTAAACAAATTAAAAAAAATACATTATTTTAATTGGATCATTGAATCAGTTTGTATTTCTCTCATTGCAAGCGGCTGAAGACAGCGTTTGGCGGTGTAAGATACCCGTATGGAATATCCTTTTCTCAAATTTCTATGTGTTTTTGACAGTTATATTCCGTGTGAGATTCATGCATCTCACATCACATGACCTACACCGACGTAACAATGGAAAAAACGTCACGTCACAACGCTAGAACGTCAGAAAACACACAACTTCGCACAAAAGGTACGACAACGTCGAAATTAACATCGCTTCAATTTGAAAACCACAGAAGCGCAACCTAAAAAATATCTTTTTAAAGTTTTGTACCTCTGGTACAAAACCAAAACGCATACGATCTTTTCAAATATGTAATTTATTTTGCACTAGGTTGTCTAGTTTAAAAGACCGCATTTTCGTTTCATGGCGGCCATGTTTATTTCTTTAAACTGGAAAATCTGAACCCTCGGGTGGAATCGTCCCATCTCACATGTTAGACCATTACTGATTATTATAGTCTTACATCACGTGACACAAAAATCACGTCGCAGTACATTCCATCGACGTCATTATGCCAAAACGTCAAGAGAACGTCAACTTTTCCGGATTTGGACAAAACACGTCAAAAAGAATATGCTTTTAAATAGAAAATTACTACGTTATTCTCGTTTAAGAATTTAATTTCAAGTTTAATACTTTTAGTATAAAACAAAATTGCGTATGTTCTTTCCGATTATGATGTTTGTTTTTTCTGTAGAAACCTTCCATTTGTAGGGAACAATGAGAGAAAATTTATCATTCTTACAGAAAGATGTAGGATAAGGGAATTCAACCCTCTTTATCACAATTTTTATTGTCCGACACTCGGCAAGTCCTTATCTTACATCTCTCCTGTATGAATGATAGTTATATGATTCGCCTATTAGATCACCGTTGGTACCTCTTGTTTATCCTTCCGTGTTGAGGTACATGTACATGTATGTTGAGTAAAGTTTTGACTGTGTGTCTTTTTGTGTTTTTAATGTTACCTTTGTTTATAACTTGATAGGAGAAGGGTTTGGATCAAATAAAATAGTTTAGCCATGTGCATATTATTTTTACCTGCCGACAGTCTGGAACATTTTGCTGACTAGCATGTACATTTGTATCGACTATGTAAATTCTTTAGTTTTTCAATCTTATTTGAGTTTTGGTTGTCACAGTAATGTTGTTTCTGCTTATTTATACACGTTGTTATTTTTGTTACATGATGAAGGCTTTCTACTCATTATGGATCTCGGGGTGAAGGGAGGACCTGCCAGATATCTAATTTAGTTCTATTCACTTCGGAAATATAAAATATTATCTTGTCTTCTCCATACTAAAAGTTTAAAGACCAAAAAATGTTTTGTGTTTGTTTTTTGTTGTTGTTGTTTGTTTTGGATTTTTTTTTGGCGGTTTTTAGTCCATTTTTTAGTACCACAGAATTGTACCTTAATAATTCAATGTTTCATATTTTTAATTGCCAGGAATATTTTATCATATTAATTTTAGTGTGAACCATGTAATGTGGTTGTAACATCGCAAAGGTTTCGTGAAACATTTAATCAATGAATCAAGTAATATGGTGTATGATTTTATTATATTCATTATCTTTTCATAAAATAAATCATGTTATTTATTTTTTTTCCTTTTATTTTCTTAGGCCAACAAGACAGGACGCTTCCCATGTAACTCCCTTAACGGATCCAATGGAACTGACTGCGATTACGATAGTTACACCAACCTAAGTAACTTCGGCAATGGAAAATCAGGAGATCATAGCTCTTTCGGTTTGGATATCTTTACCTACGTGACCCCTGTAATATTTGCTGTAGGAATTACCGGAAATACGATGTCCCTCATGGTGTTTCTGACGAAAAACATGAGAAAACTTTCAGCTAGTGTTTATTTGGCAGCCTTGTCAACGGCAGATTTATTGGCCTTGCTCTTTTATGTTTTGATAGAATGGATCAGAAAGGGAATTCCTGTAGAATCCGGTCAAATTAGTGCACCCTTCCTAGAACGGAACGGTACATGCCAAATAATACTATTTCTTACGTACGTTTCGCGTTTTCTGTCGGCATGGCTCGTAGCATGCTTTACACTAGAGCGATATGTTGGCGTTTGTCATCCTTTGAAACGAAAAGACGTGTGTAATATGCGATCGTCAAAGAGAATTGTATTTTTTGCTGTGATTGTGTCTTTATTGGCGTCCTCATTCCGGCCATGGTTGAATGAAGTTCTTTATATTGGACCAAATGATGTCCCAGTTTGTACACGCCGAAATGAACACAGAACTCTGTCATTTATTTATGATTGCATATTTGTTTTTTTCATAACATTTCTGCCCTTTTTAATAATAACTGTGCTCAACACTTTGATCATTCGGAAACTTATCATTCGGAACAGACGTCACCGACAAGTCAAAATCATCACGGAAGAAAGCATCATCCGATTGGAATTTACAATAATTCTAATTGCAATATCGTTTTGCTTCATAGCGTTTAACACTCCTTACGCAATTATTTGGTTCAAACATCACATTCAAGTTTACGACCAGAACTTAAAAATGGAGGACACTACTCTTGTCCATAATACACAGAATCTTCTGCATTTCACGAAGACAATATTTTTCATGAACTACTGCATAAACTTCTTCTTGTATAGTATTACCGGTGCTTATTTCCGAAAGGAACTTAAAATGTTATTTACATACAGAAGTAAAGTATATCAAAGTTATCACCAATGCTCCCTGCCTAATTCCTCTGCGACGACACCACAATCGTGGGTCGCCTAATATTAAAGATCAGAGTTACAGTTGTAATGTGCTTTTTATCAGTTGATCTTGCCTATGACTGGTTACAAATTTTTACTCCCCAAAAATGAAACATCAACCAAATGAAAGTGAAAAAAAGCAAACCTCCCAGTCAATTCTTGAGTCTAAAACAATTCCATTATTCTTATGTGTTAATAAACTACCCTTTCTAATTCTAAAATTGCAAGACGTGCTCAAAAAGTTGTTGTTTCAGTTAAAAGGATAGAAAATTGTATGAGTTTTCTAGATGTACTTTGTATGTTAGATATTATTGTTAAGTTCAAGTTTAAATAATTTTTGCTTGACTACAGTTTTGATCTCATATTAGTTAATATGTCGATTTGTTTTTAGATGAAGTAAAATTAGATTCTATTTATCATTTTAAAGTAGTTGAACTTATTTTTATAAATTATTATTTTTATCTTTAAATTTTTATTTATTTACTTTCTTGTGCAACAACAAATTGTGTCTATAATGAAAATCACGTACAATTTGTTTTATATCATCTATTAGTATTTTCCACATGAAGAAATCACGATACAAACACCATTCTTTTATTAGTTTTTACAAATAAAATAAATTATCATTTCCGAACACATCTTTTGATGACATGTGATAAAGATTGAATAATGGAGGACAAACTATGTATTTTGTTATTTTTGTTATTTTAATGCATGATATTACTTTGTTATTTGTGCACTTTTGTTGTAAATAAAAGATAGATATCTATAGAGTAGTTGTAGAAGTTATTTACGTTGATATATGCATGTTACACCAAAGTCAAGAAGAAAAGACAATTGTTGTTGGTATCGAGTTATAAGATAGATATTATCCCAGTTAGTGGTAACAAGATTACGGGAGATTGTCATGGATATTATTCCGGTTATATAAACCCGTCCATCGCTGTCCAGGGCAGCAACCCGAAGAGAGAGAGTTGATAAAAGTTAATACTATTGATCGATTGATTGATTGTTGCTTAACGTCCAGGACGAGAACCAATTCAATTTATTAAGTAATTCAAATAGGGATAGGATAGAACACAAAGGGGACCCAATTTTGACTGCCACTGTAAAAGGAGGATGGTTGGGTAGGGTCGGATAATTTAGTCGTCTGTAGCATCCATCAGCCTACTCTATTTTGAAATCTACAGAAGAGATCTTTAGCGTACAGAGAGTGTGGAATACCCCAAACACGTTACCCACTATGGTCCGCGGTCAGGCATCCGTTTTATGACCTGAAAACAACTCAATGAGAGGGTCTCCCCTAACCACCATTTAAGATAATACTAAAAAAACTACAGCGTACCATCAGCACACTACACAATTCTAAGGTACAAATGCTTGGAGCAGGAAGACAAGAGAGATATTGAAATTATTTAGTTTCGTGTTTATTTTAAAGCATTATAATGCAGATTGCAAAAATTATTTATCAGTAATGCTTAGAACCAAAAATTAAAAACAAATATTCGGATTAAAGATTACCAAACCCTATTATTTTATGGTGTATATAAAACTACCACAATCCCAGTAATGTGTGATATCCATCGGGTGAATGTAACTTGCTATAATAGTCATATAGAATGAAATATACTAACAACATGTCATGCCAAACAATAGCACAACGGATCCAACCAACACTGGAACTTTAAAGGGAACCACCTGCCCCGTTTTCCATGTCAGGTCAATCCAGGAATCAATCTTATTCGTTTGTAGGGAAATAAAAAAGCGACAAATGGAGGAAACCCATTCTTGATGACCTTAGTATACAGAGAGTACTTTAAAATAATGTTGTGTTTTTGTAGGTGGCCTGTTCAGAAAATTGCTGTACTGGTTATAAGCACGCAAAAATGTGTGAATAAAACACACTGCATTACATATAGTAGCGACATTAAACAACGTAAATACGATACCAATCACAAGGTGTGCCTGCAGTTTTGAAAATGAATGTCATTTTGTTTTATTCCTATCAATTTGTAGGATATTCGAAGGAGGGAAAAATCAAAACGACTCACAAACTTCGGAGAACAACGAAGACAAGACCAAAACAATAAATGCTTTACAATTAAAAAAAAAAAAAAAACATATGAACAACATAGATCCCACAAAAAACCGGGTAGACTCGCGTGGTCCGGAAGAGTAAGCAGTCTCTGCTTCCTGCAAGACACCCACCATGCTGCCCATGTCAAATCCGGTATGAGGAAGGGATAATTTCATACCTATCTATCAAGTCATGATGACGTCCATAAAAATTTGATAAGGATGACTCCAACTTAAGATTACGCCACACGATTTCACTTAAATGTTGATCGAACTGGTTTGTATTTGAGCCATTGGTTGATCGAAATTGATCCTTCGCGATCTTTCAAGCCTATTCGATTCTGTTCGTGGAACAGAATACCTCTTCACTTGTTCTCGTGTTCCCATACTTGTGTTTTTTTTCTGTGGATTTGTGGACCACACTGAAATGTTAGTACCCAAGACCATTCAGGACCAGATATTCAGCCCACGAATCGGAAAATATCATAGAACCAGGAAGAGCATGCTTCGATCTGTATAAGCTGTACCAGCTGATCCGTCATCAACTGAGTATATAACCAGCTTATTGGACGAGCGTTCAACAAGACCAAATATCCACATACGAGATGTTGTATTTAACCTTTCTGCCAAAGAGGATTTCATTTCTACCACCCCCGGAAGTCTAAGATTCTTGTATTCCTTATGCACATACACAACAAGCATCTCTCTGGTGTATATAGTCTAGTTGACTGCTGTGTTTTTGTTGCCAATATTAGCACTTTTGGCAGACTGCAATAATGTGTTTCGTTCCAAGTAGTATTTCATGAATACTAATAAATATCTGTTGTTAAAAGAGGAACGTTCAAAGTAAGAGTATTTTCTCATACCGTACCCATGCCCCTTTTACAACAAAACATAAATCTATCAGTCTTACTCGATATTTTGTTGAGATTACAAAATTCGTGGCAAATCAGATGAACTAGGAGACCCGTATCTCTCAGCCATCGGAAAACTACGGAATTCGGAGAACGAAATAAATTAATGTCCATATATTTCCAAAATCCTCAAATTTTCATATATCAAAACTGCCTTTTCCTGGTACTCCCGTTCCCTGCCATTTTCTAAATGACAAACAAGTGTATAACTTGATTATGTGTTCATAGTGAACACAATTCAGATAAAATAGATAAACCCAAACAGATTCTATTTAGATCATAATCACCTGTCCAATTGAAAGCAGTTATTGGAAGCTTTAAATTTCATAGCGCATGGTTTTCCATGCTTTGTGAAATAACATGCATGGCCAGTTATCTTGCCTGGGGACTAGATTGGACAAAATATTCGTGACATTATGGGTTTTAGGGAGGAAAATGTGATTGGAATTTATTCAATTTCATGAATTCATAATATTTTTTACATTTTGAACGTTTTTAGGGGGGATTTTCAGTACATTTTCAAACACTGATATTACTGCCATTCAAACAAAAGCATATATAATCTAACAAATTAATGTTTATATAATTGTTTAATGTAAAAAATTAAGTAAAACCTAAGGAGATGTAGATACATGTATTTGAGATGAAACATCGTTTTAATTGTTTTTTTTATTGGGGGGTGTACTTTTATAAAAAGAAATTTTAATATTATAATTATTATTATTATTTGTTCTGTTTTGTTATCTTATTATTTTTTAACAACGCATTTGATGAAAAATATTTAGTAATTCATAAGGAAACTTTCTAGACAAAATTAAAATTAAATCAGAAAATCTCACCAATATCATTAGTTTTTTTAACGAATAGAAATCTTTATGTCTGTCCGTTCGCTTGTAATAGCTTGTTAATTTTACTTGACATGGTTTCATAATTAGTGTGGTTGGAGTACAATTTTTCTCGGAGAGGTGAATTATATTCTAAATTGGTCGAAGAATGGTTTTCTATGTATTATGAACACAATGCCTACAACTTTGCCTTGAGCATTTACGTTCATAATACAAGGACATTCATTCTATAACTTATATACAAGACATATATATTCCTTAAATTGTCCCGTCTTGGAACAAAACGGCTTTGTTTTATAGTATCCCACGGTATTATATACATATTCTCGAATCTGTGCTGTCTTTTTACAAAGATGCTATTTTATAGTTCCAATCTTTCAGTGCCAGGTATTATATTAAAGGCGTTATTTTACGGAATAAAGGGAATCATTATGAAATATGTAATACACGTGACAGAATCAACATTACAATTAATATTTGCGCTTTATTTCGTTTGTAGTGTCTTTTTGAAATATTTCTTTTATTCAAAAATTTAATCCAATCAATGGTTAGGAGAATTTAACTGGAGCTATGTAACCAGTCCCGTATGGGAAAGAATCAAGATATACTACGAATCGGTATGTTTAAATCCTAGTAACATGACGATTTTTTTTATCGATGTTTTTCTATATCTTATTTTACCTGTTAACGTTGTTTACGTATTAATTATTCAGTCCCTGGTCATTGGATATGAAAAAGATAACTTCGAGCCGAGCCGAGCCGAGTCGAGCCGAGCCAAAGGTGCGAGAAGTTATCTTTTTCATATCCAATCACCAGGGATTGAATAAATTATTTAGCCTATACTTTCTTTGTCGAGTTCATGATGGACAATTATTACCAAATACACTTGAATGTCAATAATGATAAGCCTTCCCACAGGAATTTCTCTTGATTTTTTACCAGGGAAAACAATGTACATTGAGCTTCTTTTCATTATTAAAAAGCTGTATGTACTGGAACGTTCAGATTGGACTAATAAGTTTGAATATTTATTGAATTAATTTGATTGAGCGTTGTCGGTGGAGGTCCTCATTCATTTTTCTCTTTAAAGGTTTTAATTTAGATATAAAATATGGTTCCCTACTATATGCAAAGGTCAAGTTCAAGTTTTGCATAAAGGTTGTAATATATTTAACCCAAAACAATTGCCAAAATTCAGGCGCGGATCCAGACAATTTAAAAAGGGGGGGGGGTGGGGTAAAAAAAGCGACATTCCATATTAAAAAAGGCCAATTTTGGTATAATTTTCGGTAATTTTCACGTAGTTTTTACAAATTTTCCGAAAAGGATGGACGGGAGTTCCAATCCCCAAATCCCATCCCTCCTGGATCCGCCAATGCTAAATTCACATAGGCTTTCAAAATGGAATACATGTAATACCACGTCAGATATTTTATATTTGTATTAAAACAATATAATTGTATTTCAAAAGTTGCACCTTTCTGTGCGTTTAATAGGTTTTCTTTTTATCCACAATTTAGAATATTATATACTCATATAGAAATCTTTAATCTGATTTGTTAAAACAGTGTCACGTGATATTTGCCCATTCGTTGGGTCAACCGAAAATCGTTGGGTCGCATAGTAAGGTCAACAGCTCGCGAGAAAACCCCATGGAAATCCCCTCGTGAGCCTCACGTGTCTCCATTTATAGTTACTTCCCTTGATTCAGTAAACTAAAACATGGCGTCCGACAACAGGTTGCTTGCGGTGGATGAGGCAGAAATGGAACGCCTGCTGTCCGATAAGGACTCCAAAAAAACAACGTGGTATCTGTCAAAAGTTGAATATTCGATATAACAGTTATCACCCTTGTTGGTGTGTGACCCGACGGTTTGTCTCCCCTCGGAAAGTAAGGTCACCCTCGGGCAAGAGGTCACATTATACTAACAACTCTCAATGAGAAACCAGAGTTAGTTATCGTTTCCTAACCAATGTAAGTAAGGGAGATAATAAATTTGTCTCCCTTTTAGCCTCAGGACAAAAGGGAGAGAATTTAATTATCTCCCTTACCTACATTGGTTAGGAAAAGATAACTCACTCTGGTTTCTCATTACTATCGATTTTAAACTTCAAAAAGATACACCACTTAATCTTTGAAAGGAATATTAATTTTAATTATTTGATTTACAAAATTAAAGAAAAGCCCCCCCCCCCCCCCCTAACGCTGAAGCATTTTGGGATATAATAAACACTCTGACCAATAAATAGAGAAACTAAAATATATTTTAGATGCTGAGTTATGACTATTTCACTTTAAACAACTTAATACCGTAAAAGATTGTCTGCATGACAAGAAATGGAACGCCCTGAATTCATGTAAAATACCAGAAGCTAATTTTCCTCTTGATTCTCATAATTCTATTGACGACAAAAGCAAAGCATGTTACAACTTGAAAATAACAAAGCAAACGTATGGACAGAAAACTAAGTCAAATATTTAAATATGGTCAGTGTTTTTATTGCCGAGCTGAGAAAATTGTTCAACCTAATACTCACCTCCTGTATTTATCCTTATATTTGTTCTATTTTTTCCCGTACTTTCATTGTTATCTTGTCTGGTACATGCATGCACTTCACCCATCTTTCGCTGGCTAAAAGGTTCAAATAGATAGCTTTGTCAGCGAAATGTGTTCTTCAAACAGATGGTGAACTTCGATATATATATATTAAAGACACAGAAAATAGGACTACTATGTATTTTGTCCATCGAATCCTAAAATTCAATTAAGTTACCTATTGGGCTGAAACTATATACTTTAATGGTACATTGATAATAGATGTAATTCTTATTATAACATATTGTTTTCGACTAATATAATGTGATTGTACAAAGAGAAATAAAAATTAAATGGATGTTAGCAACATAATAGTCATATAACAAAAATACCAGACTGAAATGCCAAAGCACTGGGTTACTAAGATGGATGCCCTGGAAATATATTGAAAGTGTATGAAATCATTACTGAAATATGTCACCACTTCAAGCTAATACAATGCAGTTTGTACAAAATGTCACCATTTAAAGCAAATACAATGCAGTTGGTACGGACTGAAATACGAACTAAACGAATGTTAGTAACAGAATACTGATAAAATGAAATTACTGACCAAGAATATCGAATTGGTATCTAGAGGGTTGCCCAGAAAGTATGTTGAAAATGTTTTTTATATTTTGAGTATTTCTGTGATTATAATTGCAGCATTTCCAGCTCATACAAATAAAAGTGAATTAAGAATTAAATTGATGTTAGCAACAGAAAACATTAAATAATATTACTAAATAAAAGGTTGACAAAAGAGAATGATGAAAATGTATATAACCATAACTGAAAATGTCACCGCCTCCAGCTGATAAAATGCAGTCGTACAAAGTTAATTAAATCAATATTAGCAACAGATTACTGAAACAATAAATCACTGGCCTAGTTCGCTATCCAGATGATTGCCCTGAAAATATGTTGAAAATGTATGCAATCATAACTGCAACATGTCACCGTTTCCAGCTGCATGTAATATATCTATATATATCAATCGTGAGTGTTGTACGATTTAATCCAGGCTAGCAACAAATAAAAATATCAACAAGCCATATGTTACCTGGTGGGTTATCCTGGGTGTATTTCAATAGTATTTCTGTAATTATAATTGCAACATGTACAAAGTGAAGTAAGAATTTAATGAATGTTAGCAACAGCATATTGACCCTATAAAATTACTTGGCTACCTAAAGGGGGACCTGAAATTGCGTTGTATGTTATCACAATTGCAAGAAATCACTGATTCTCAAAAGTTCACTGTAGTCGTACCTTGTGACTTAGAACTGATATTTGGGGAGGCTTGGGTACCAATAGAACCGGTTTAACCCCACCACTGTTCAGTGTCTGTACCAAGTCAGACTATTTTGACTCCCTGTTGTGTCCATGTTTGTGTTTTGTACTCTTTTATGTTATTTTTGTCCGGCATTCTGTCAGTTGGGTTGCTTTGATTGATTGGTATGTCATTGCTGACCTTTCCTGTTAACCATGTTGTTTGTTTGAAGAATAGTAATATAATACATAGGATTATACTGAACTATTATAAAGTCCGATTTGGTTTCGATTCCATCAAAATATAACTGAAAACAACAAGTATTTGTGACACGGAAACTTTTCGCCTATTAATCTTTTATATAGAGAATAATACATGGTAAAATCTGTATCACATGCTGTATCAACCCGAGAAACCAATATCAGCCAGAGGGCCTTGGCCCGAGGGCTGATATTGGTCGAGGTTGATACAGCATGTGATACAGATTTTAACATGTATTATACACTTTATCATATATTTAAACAGAGGACTTCAAATTTTCCAAATTAAAGTCTACTGCTACAAATGAAATTGATTGGGGAAAACATTTTGTGAAATAAAAAATAAAAAAAATAGGGGGGGTTGAAAAAAAGTCAAATAATCGGGAAAAAATTTGAACAACATTTGTTTTTTTTTAAATTTACCCCCCAAAAAATTTCGCCCCCCCCATAAAAAAAGAAAACAAATAACAAAAAAAAAAAAAAATACAAAAAAGTAAAATTGAAAAAAAATGAAAAAAGCTATGTGATAAAGGGGTGTGATAAAGGGTAGACATGCGATAAAGGGGTGTGATAAAGGGTGCGCATCAAAGTTGAATGATACGGATTAAACAGCAGGCTATTTATCAAATATTCAAAACTACTGTATTTACTACTAAATATATGATAAAACGATGTAAAATATTTTTTCTAAACATCCTTTCCTCAGAAATTTTTATGAGAAAAACTTTGCTCTGACAGTATCATATCAACTATAGTAAAATTAAATAAACAAAATGGATAACAGGAAAGGTCAACAGAAGGGAGATGATCAAGTTTTTTAATGATGAAAATTTTTAATTTGAATTTGAATATCTCAAGTGAAATCTGATAAATATTTTTCTTTACAGTGGATTTGTTATATAACATAAATTCTGTTTATGAGTATAAATAGGAAACAATACCAGTCCTTAAAATAAAATGTTCCATAGCCAACAATGTTACGCAGGAATGCGGACAAAACATGATGGTCGTAACAGGGGACGTGGACGAATCGGATTTAGAAATGCTATTCACAATTTTTTTTCAATTTGTACAAAACACGATGAATAATTATCTATCAGCACCACTGCTCGTGAAATAAAACTACAATAAAAGTTGCGCGAAATTAACCCTGCACCACCCACATAATTAAATACGTAATATCCCCAAATGTCTCGGGTGGTCAGGTTTTCTTATTATAACATGGCCACTCATTCAACTAGAAGGTGTACCGTTTCCACAAACTCGGCACTCACTAGGCAGGGTTGAGCTGATGTGAACCATTTCAGGTACCAACAACTGTTTGAAGATCAGTTTATATATAAATTGATTTAATGTTAGATAATTGGTTTAGTTTATTTTTGTTGTATAAACATATTTCTACTGTGATGTCACAAAGAGAAACACTCGTGTATTTGTAAGACGTTGTAATTTTTGAAAACAAATCATTTATTTTAGAAATAAAATTAAACAAGCATGAGTTATCTTTCTTTTGATGGTCGATAAATTTATATTTGTTTCAAAATCTTGCAACAAAAAGAAAAAAATTCCCTAATTCTATTGATTTTATCCAAATTAGATGAGAGAAAAATAGTGTGTAATGTAGGCTTTTCACAAGAGATTTGATGACACTATTGCTTCGCTTTGATCTGTATTAGAACGGGTTGAAAAGAGAGTCATGTACATACATGAATATATAAACATAAAATAGTATATAAAGCCAGGCCAGATTGTTTGAATTACAGTTGAGATCAGTTCTAACCTCTCTTTAGACCTGTTCTAAACTGCAGAAGAACTGTTCTAGAACAGTTCTAGAACAGTTATAGAACAGTCATCCTGACACCTTTAGAACCGTTTATGACAGGGGGTGCCCTGACCTAGAACCATTTATGACAGTTCAACCCTAGAACCATTCTGAACGGTTCTACCCTAGAACCATTTATGACAGTTCTAATCTAGAAGCATTTATGACAGTTCTACCGTAGAACCATTCTGAATGGTTCTAACTTATTATCATTTATGACCCTGGCAATAGTTTATGAATTTTGAACATCAAAATTATAGAAATAGAATAATTAATTTGTTGTCATAATTTTAAAATCAACTTTTATCATACCGAAATATGTTATAGAGTTAAAAAAAAAAGAACAAATTTTACCCAGAATAAAGTTTTTACTAAAACTTAATGATTTAAAACCTAGTCGGTTTTATTTGATAGTACATAACACATTCCTCTACATATGTTTCGGCAAGAAAACACTTAAAATCAAAATTTAGTCCCGCCCCTTCTAAATTGAAATTATTGTGTAAAATGTCCATATATGTACGTTATGTCTATGTAATTTTTCGATAAATTGGTGAAATGCACCTCTTAATTCAAAATGCTGGTACTCATCCCAATCAAATTTTACCTTGTCATAACGAAATAAATATGGTTCATACGAGCAAAGAGAATTAATTATATATCAAATGTTTACCATATAAAAATGGTAAAACAGATAAATTATTAATTTAAAATTAATCAAAATGTTACTTATCTAACACATTTGAAAGCGGGGCATTGAAATTTGGGACCAACTTATACACACCTCTTTATTCAGATGCTGCATTAATTATTTAATTCGTTTTTCTTGTGGGTTAAAACAATGAAGAAAAAAACATTGCACCATAGCTCTTTATTACATGTTTGCACTTTGCTGTTTTTGTATAAACTGGTCATAAATTTACTATTATAAATTATTGTCATAATTTCATATATTGAAATTATAATTGATGTGATATCTTATTACATATTTAAGAAAAAATGTTTGTAAAAGTTTGGGAAAAGGCGGAAACGAGGAGTACGTGCCATAATCAATGCAGAGTTATCGGACATAAAAATGGACCATTTCTACCCTAATCTACCTAGAACCATTTATGGCAATTGTACCATAGAACCACTCTGGACGGTTCTACCCTAGAACCATTTATGACAGTTCTACACTAGAACCATTCTGAATGGTTCTACTTTAGAACCATTTATGACAGTTTTACCTTAGAACCATTGATGACGGTTCTACCTAGAACCATTTATGACAGGGATAGTTCTACCCTAGATCCTTTCTAGAATGGCCTCTGTAGAATAGTTGAGAGGTTAGAACTGATCTCAACTGTATATTGCAGTGTTGCACGATATTCAATCGTATATTGGCCTGACCTGTTGGTATATTTTTGTACATGTAGTAGGTACAAGAAAAGATAACATGTTCAACTTATTCCCTGTAATTGTGTGCAATTTATTGATTGACCTTTCAACAATGTCCTTTAATAACACAGATGCAAAGAATTCCATTAAAAAATGCTAGAGGTCAGAGGCCATATACTTTCAGTCGAATGGAAGGTATAGCTCAACGATGAAGTCCTCAGTGGTGACTTTAAGGTAAAAGACAACAATAAAAGCATTGGTGGGATGCCCCATGATGGTATGCTGCAAAGTGCAGGTGGGGATTTTAATTTCAAGTATTACCAATATTCTCATTTGTTACTTTTCAAAATTATAATGTAGTCCTGGCAGCTTTAGGACGATGTGTATTCAGCTCATGCAGAGTTTGGGTTTAAGGCGTATTGTTACTGTCACATTTCAGTTCACGAAAAAAAACGTAGGTGTCAATGTGCTTATTACTGATGTATTTAAGAAAAAACGTCTAATTATTGAAGTCTTCACAATGCGTGACTATAAACAAGGTCACGTCAAGCTGTTATTGTAAAGTGTTCTTATAATATGGTAATTTTGCACAAAAAAAACAAACAAAAACAAAAAACTAAAAAACTAACACAAATTGAAAACAAATCTATTTAGCATTTAAAATAATAATCTGATATAAAATTGACAACACATTATTAGAAAAATCCATAAAAGCATTTGCAACTCCACTCTCCATGGAGATCAAATTAATTATCAAATAACATTATTATTAGATAATTATTAAAAACGACATTTTGGGAAAATGGATATTGTACAATTAACATTTTCTGCAGCTACACCACTGCAAACTTGTTATTATGATAAGCATAGGTGCGTCGTTTTATATCAAATATACATGTATAAATTTTATAAATGTCATAGTTCTGATTTTCAGAATTGTAAATTTTTGTAATAAGAATCTCAATCCCTTGAATTTGACAGACTAGTCCATCGTATATGCAACAGTATGGAACAGTAATAATAATCATTTCAAGTGCATTGTCAAACACTGTACATATTTTAAACTCATAAACCACCTTTTTCAAAATCAAAATTATTATTCTTTTCCTTTCTTATTTTCGTGTTAAGCTTCTATAAAAAAAACTAACCTGGTACTTTAATTTCAGTATGAAGCTTCTACAAAAAAACCTAACCCGGTCCTTTAATTCAGTAAACATGCAAATCTGATGTCATAGAATTGATTATTACCCATAGAGTATCAACAGCTCAGTAAATAGTATTCCGAAATTGATACTTTCAATTTACTGTAACGAGTATCTTCCGCATACATAGATTTTTTCTTAGATGTTTTTTGCTTTACCGTTTTAGTCATTTCGACGTTTTTTCGAACTTCTTAAACTTCATTTTAGATCATAAGCACAACTGATGAGTCGTTAACCGATGGCAGTTGCATAAATGGTGTCATAGAATGTAATATTACTACTAGGTCAATGTCTCTGCTGGTTCACTATAACTCCCCGAGAATATCCCTTGATCAGTTGATGGTATTTTGATATATACCAGCCCCAAATAGTGTGAGTTCACATTGCCAGTGTTTTTTTGGTTTTGTGCTGATTTGCAATAGTTCTATAAGGATTGTATATGTGTGGTGTTTGCTTGCTGTGCTAGCGTACCCGTGGATTCGTCTTTTCCTGTGATTTTTGTCGTATGGACTTTCCTAAAAATAAATTCTTTGATATCAGTTTTTATGCACAATATGTGCAGATTTTGTCGATTTACGACCTAAGACCTAAATACTTTAAAAACCAAAACAATAATTCAAAACGTTGAACTGCAAATTGAAAAATCACGAAAAGGGGTTATGCCAGATTGTGTATGATTATTTAGTTGTTTAGAGGTGTGGTGTGATTTTTGTATTTTTAAATATCTTAACTTAATTTCGTATTTGTTGTTGTTTCCCTTTTGGTGTTTTTTTAATAATCAAATATAATCTAGATAAAACTTTTTAAATGTTATTTTCATTAGATAAAATGTAACGACTATCAAATATGACATTTAATAAAGTCTAACAATTATAATAAAATTATGAAATAATATTAATTATTAATAACAATAGCCATAACATAATCAGTACTTCACAGTCTCCGGCATAATTAGCTAAACAGAAGTACGGTTTTACCAGTAAAAGAGATAAGATTTGAAAGTACGTCAATTAATGATCTTTACTCTGGTTTTATAAATTAAATTTCTCAAATACGTCGCGGACGTGAAGGCAGTGCGATAGTTTAATTTTAGTTTAATATATTCAATGTTATTTCGTTTAGTTTTAACAAAATATTAAATTTTGTGAAATCTAAGGAGTGTCTGTCCCTCGTGCATAGCCCTGTCATGTGGTCAAGGCGTTCCCCATTGGCCATTGTGGCTTTTTTAAATTTGATTTTAAAAGTTTTTGCTTATTGTTTTATTTAGGTTTGTATAACTGATGAGATGTAAATTGAGACATCCTGTCCATCAAAATTGGTTTTATTATCATTTTGTTGTGCTCACAGCAGTATTCAAATGATTGTTATTTGTCATTTGCCATTGTACTGAATAGAATTGTATTTTATGTTGCTGAAAACATCAGTAGACATTTTATTTTGAAACTTTCCATTTTTGAGCGGCAATATTCCAGAAGCGCCGGCGTATGGAGTAATATTCACAACTCATACGTCATTCCAGAGCTTATGATATATACATTGACTTCCTGGACAGAGCCAGGCTCCTGACAGAAAAGTTTCTAAGACAGGGGTATGTTGCTCCTAAGATGGAGTCATCCGCATTAAAGTTTTATGGACGTCATCATGACTTCGTTGACAGGAATGAAAAAACCGTTTCCCAAATTAAAATGGACCTGTTCTATTGATGTTATCCTTTCCTCGTACCGGATTTGACATGGGCAGCATGCTGGGTGTCCTGCAGGAAGCAGAGACTGCTTACTCTTCCGGAGCACCTGAGTCTAGCCCCGGTCTTTTGGTGGGGTATATGTTGTTCATATGTTTTTAGTTTTTAATTGTAGTGCATGTATTGTTTTCGTCATGTCTTCGTTGTTCTCCGGAGTTTGTCAGTTGTTTCGATTTTTCACTCCTTCGAATACTTTATATTATTGCGATTACAACCCTGTTGCATTTTGCACGATAATAAAAACATCGCAATAATTTCCGAATTTACAGTAACCCTTTGGTATTTCTTGACTTTACTTGTTTATATGTAGTTGACTCTCCAACCAGAGTGCATCTTGACTGGCATGAAGTCCAAAAATCGTGATAGATATTTCAAATGGATTACCAAAGCAATAAAACAGCAGGAAATGTCCAAGGAAAAGAAAATTTTAGGAGCATAGGAGCACAACAAACAAAAGTATACATGTATAACTATAAGAATAAAACCTAAACAATACTAGAACAAGACAGCACAGAATCTAAAGCAATAGCAATGTGATATCACATTAAAAACTGGGAGGGACATTAGGTGATTCGGAAGGGTAGGCATGTCCTGGTCAGTTAGCGACACCCGTTCGACAGTTGCACATTTGATCCGTTCCAGAATCGAACAAAGGTCCCTAATCTTTTCATTATGTATCATAACAACTACGCCACTATATTAAATACATACCTGTATATATGTATTTGTATAAAATTGATATAAAAAGAGGCATGCACAAAGAGAAAAAGAAGAAAAACAATTAGATCAGCCGAATACGTACTAAATGAAATGTTAATTCAATAATTACAAAGAGCATACATTTTGTATGCTTGTGTACTTGTTTGGAGGTACGATGTGGTGGTTTTGTTTAATATTTAAACTTATTTTTCTTTTTTTTTTATTTTCTCTCTCTCTTTTGTGTATTTTCAAATATCATCTAGAAAAACTGTTTAAATGTTACTTTCATTAGATAAAATATATCAGCTGTCAAATATGACATTTAATAAAGCCTAAAAAGTATAATAATATGATGAAATAACATTAATAATTATTGACAACAATTTTAGTCATTAAGCCATTACATAAACAGTATTTCACAATTAGCTAAACAGAAGTATAGTTTTAACAGTAAAGAGATGAAATCCGAAGGTACGTCAATTAATTATCTTTACTCTGGTCTTATCAATTAAAGATTTCGCAAATAAGTAACTACACTCGTGGACATAAAGGGGGTAAGATATTTTAATTTTAGTTTAGACCTATTTATTATCCCTGCACTTTGAAGAAGTTCGGCGATATTATTATCGCTGCCGTCAGTCCGTCACAATTTCTTGTGACTAAAACTCCTCGTTTATATGCAACTTTATTTAATCATATAGAGTATTGTCTTATAACCGCATGTAGACCCACAGTGGTCGAATTTCGAAAAATGTGAATTTAATTTAAGCTTGTAAACTAAACTTCTCGTTCATTTTTAACTTCATGCATTTAATTTCTATATAGTATGTCACATAACTGCACGTAGACCTACAAGGGTCGAATTCTGAAAATTGTGAATTCTAGCTTGTGACCTAAACTCCTCATTCAATTTAACTTCATGCATTTAACTTCTATATAGTATGTCACATACTGTATAAAGATGCGCAATAAGGTTTAGAATAATGATTTTCACAAATTGGGGCCCACAGGGGTCGAATTTCGTAAATTGGGGAAAAATGCACAATAATGCAACATGTGTGTACTGCAGGGATAGCTGTGGTTTCCAACTGCCTCAATCTAGTTTATAATGGACTGTAAAACAAGTTATACAAACAAATCTAATACCTCTCCACTGGGAATGTGCTAGAGCGACTCCTATAGTGACATTTAGGCTACTCTTTTTAGACACATAAAGACGTAGTTTTAACGTAGTAAGGATGTTTTTCTGACTAAACACGTTACGGCTATTTTTCGTCCCTATCAGACGGCTAGTATCTTTTATAAAAAAGAATCCCCGCTAAAGGTTGTCAATTGGGTGTCGCAAATTTTATCCCTGCGGGAGAATCTAACGAGCGACAGATGGCCTCGTAATCTGACGCGCTTTCCAATACACTATGGCGAAGGGAATATCATATATTAACAGGAGTAAGGTTCCTGTACTTTGTTCTGAAAAGTTACTTTTATGGTCTGAATGTGATTTGCCAAACTTTAAAAAAAATCAGTTATAAACCCCTTTTGGTTTGTTATTTACTCGTCTAAAAACCGCTAACGAAAACTATTTTTTTCATTTGCACATCACATTTAGTTCATGTAAATTTATTTGTCGATATATATAGATGTATATATTAAAACTACTACATTTAAGGTAAGAGGTACCTAAACCCGGTTGATTACGCATTTTTATGAAATTTTATATGCAGAAAGAATATTCAAAGCTGCATATAAATATCGAAAGGATTTTGTATTAAGCTTTTATATTTTTTCAAATTTTAAAATAAAGGTCTTTTTCTGAAGATTTCATAAAAAAAAACTGCCGTAAAAAAATTAATATTTTCACTTAAAATCGTCATTTCTCGAAAACAAATCCCTAAAGCTTTCTATAAAAATGATATGTTATTGCTGTACAGTTTCCGTTTCATTGATAGTAAATAAATATCGGGTAACTAGCTTCGTTATCCCTGTGAAAATCGTTAAACTATATATTTTGTCTGTTAAAACACAGCGACGTCGTGACGAAGTTACAATTATTTCGCCTTTTCACTCTAAATATAGGTATTAATCTAATATAATACCGAAAAAAACGAACTGGTGACCCTAATAAAATTGATATCAATAAAAATAGAATTTCAATGTTATAACAATATATGTTTTTGTTTTGAATTCTGGGGACAGGATTTTAAGAAATCATACTTTAAAGTCTAACAATCTGACCTTTTGCAACAATATCGATGCGCATTCTATGTATATACACATTCTAGTTGTCAAAACTTGAAACAACATATTTCGGGAAGTATTATAGTGATAAACATTATTTTTGGATATTCTGGTGCAGTACAACATATTGTAGGTACATGTAAAAAAAAATTAAAATCTTAAATAAAGCCCAATAACATACCACCTACCTGTTGTGAAAATTAAGTAGTATATCTCCCTCGTGTAACGCTATGGCTTTAGATGGTTACGGCTTTGCCCTTTCGGTCATTCGGACATTGTTTGAATTTAATCTTTAACGTTTTAGGTTGTAAGCACAACTGATGAGTCGTACACCGAAGAAATATGCATACTAGTATCTTTTGCATTAAAATTAATGTCATGAAATATTCATAACATTTTTTTAAATAAAATTACATTTTAACTTGCTGAAAACATGCTGATCTTTACATGAATTTAGTATCCTGGAAAGAAATCTGTTTCATATGTACTTGACTCTCTTCAGTACAAATTTGAACGTTAAAAATATATGAAGCACGTATTCTACGTGTTCTTTTATGTTATTTTTGTCTATAAGCATGGCGGGTGTCCTGCAGGAAGCAGAGACTGCTTACTCTTCCGGAGCACCTGAGTCTACCCCCGGTTTCTTGGTGGGGTCCATGTTGTTCATACGTTTTTAGTTTTTAATTGTAGTGCATGTATTTTTTTGGTCTTGTCTTCGTTGTTCTCCGGAGTTTGTCAGTTGTAACGATTTTTCTCTCCTTCGAATATCCCTTTGGTATTTCTTGACTTTACACATAAGCCTGTTGCTTGGGTGAAATTAATTGGTTGGTTTGTCATTGTTGATCTTCCCTGTTATCCATGTCATTATTTATTTATATTATTCCTGATAGGTAACTATCGGTCTATTACACGAAATAATCTAGTTTTATGGTATCTCGTAATAGACCTAAAAAGAATTCGACAGTATTCGTAAGAGGACAGTACAAATATAGTAATATCTCTGGATACGCTAATTTCTTTGTGATATATAAATTAAACATTACTAACACATTCTATACATGTCTGCCCCATATAAAATGAAAGGCAAAACAATTCATGCCGCCCAATCGACACACGAAGAAAACTTCATAAAAGTACGCAAATATACGTTTTGAGGTGAGGGTTGTTCTTTGTGGTTGAAGGTCACGTGATGACCTCTAAATGGAATTTAGTTTTCCAACTGTTCAACCAATCAGATACCATCCTCTTACATTGCATTGTCTGCCTTGCCATATATGAAAAACGAAAATCGATATATATTATGAAGGGAATATTCCATAAAAGCAGAATATTTCGTCATATATTTTTAGATACACAATTTATCCTCATTTTATCAATATTTTTTCCAGTTATTCGTTTGAACTTGTTTCTTTTGGTTTTCTGCTCCTATGACAAGATACAGTTGATTTCAAGTAAAGGAGACACCAGTTCAAGGGGTCCACCAGAAAACCAAATAGTGGAACATAAACAAGATAACAGAAACAGTTCCATTGATCGAATTTTGACAGTTCATTACAAGAACTTGACACATGAATGGAAACTTAGCTGTTTAGTACCAAAGAAAAACAGACCAAAACGAAGAATTAAAAAGAGAATTCTACTTGAACTGTTGTTTCCCAAACCTAGAGTACGAACACCTCGAAAGGTATATAAAAATATAGGAGATGTATTAATATTATACTTTAAATAAAGTAAATGTATTTGAATCATTTGATATTGATTTAAGACTTCCATCAAAACCCGTGATAGGTGTCATGTTAGATACATCTAAATCTGTGTTGAATGCTTTTTGTAAGTAAAGGTGTTTGTCTATGGTACATAAAAAAATAAATCCGACAACAGAGAGGAAAAACAATGACAAGAAAATAAATATACACCATCCAATTTTCGAACGAAAACAACATAAAAGACCACAGTAATCAATGAAAAAGAGTACAAAACACAACATAAAAGAACACAAAGCATATAACATGGCACCTGTGATGAATCAAGGGAGCTCAACCAGCAGAGTTACCAAGCGATCTCAGATGTAATATTGGGAAACCCGTCTCGTTTATTAAGTTGTCTGGTCATTATATTGAACGCTTGACGGCGGACCATAGTGGGTAATGTCTTTGGAGAATGTGACGCTCTAAACACCCCTTCTGTAGTTTGATGAACTTTGATTATAAAGTTAACATTAAATGTTATTTACATAGGCCCAAAGAAAACTGCATCTTAATGGCTTAGTTTTTAAGATATTTGACACTGATTTTGGCAGATTTTCACAAAACACTGCCTACCCTTTTAACGAAAATAGATAATTTCGCCGGATCTTTTTAAAAACTCTGAAGCACATAAACATTATTCTCTGATATATAATTGGAGCAAAGATTGTTAAATGTCTCAGGAATTTATCAAACTTTGGACAAATAAGGAATATTGATAATAATTTTATAACTTCAGATGCATGTAGAAAAAAATTCATCTTATTTTTTCTTTAAATTTTAGAATAATAAACCTAGAAGTAATTGATTTCTGTTTGCAAAAGTAAAAATGGGCGGTTAAGGTATCCGGACCATAAATGACCACGTGATTATTCAAAAGTTCCCGGATGTTCCATACAACGCAATTGAAATGACCTCGGTAATTACCGGCAAACTTCGGAAATGCCAATATAACTAACTTATTTTTACAGACTCTGCATATAAGCAACAAAGTGTGTTTCAACTGAGTAAATTCATATACGAAATTCCTGCTTTAATTTTTTTGGTTCAGCCATTCACGGCCAAAAATAGATACAATTTTCGATCATGATCTATTGTGGTCCGGATACCTTAATGTACCTATACTATTAAGAAGATGCTAAAGAAAAACCTAAAATTTTGGGATGTTATAAGGTTTTCGTTGGAGATTCATTGCTTCCCGTTTCTACTGTATCGTATTCACTTAAGATATCTACCAAACTGGCACAGTTCTCAGAGATGCTCCTTGAGGATATGCATATCTTTTGTCCATCATTTCCTACGTAGAGAAAAATCAGAACTGAATCTTCCGAAAGGACAGTAAAGTTTGAATTAGTTAATTTCAGAGTCACAGCATTAATCATCAATTTTACTAAACTCTGACAGTCGGTACTCGTCAAACCCAGCACAATCTAATGTTTAATCTACGTGTTAACAGAAGATCTGGCGAAGTTGACCATTTAAATTGTATAAGGCCAGTTAATATCATTTGGTGTATGATCAGGATGACTCCCGTTATATATTATTGAACTGTATTCGGTAGTGGCAATGTCAGTACTATAGAATAGACTAAGGTGGCAGGTTGTATTGTGAAAGATTTGCAGAAAAAAATAACAAATTCTGTCTGGTGTTCTTTACATTATGAAATACATTTTTTATATTGTGTATCAGAACAATAATTGTTTTAAACATGGTAAATATCCATACAACCAGGAATGAATGGCTGATAGATTATAACTGGACATATAACTGTAAAATCTGACACCCCTAATGAACCTGAAACTTCCGAAATTATTTAACCGATATAAGCTCAACCCGATAAGGTGAAACAATTTGAGTAATACTAATGGACAAAATGTGGGCTTCTTGTACATCAAAAAAGGTATCATAGAATATTTCACAATACTTTTTGGTGTGTAAGATTCAAAACGTTATGTAATGATTTACACTTCATTGGAAATTAAGACTAGGAAAGAAGGTGAGAGAAAATTGACATGCTAGCCATTGTTATGAAGCAATTGATATTTTCTTTTATTTGTATTTTTCTTTTCAGAGATGCCACAGGCTATCGTTATGACACATTTAATGAGTACATGTACCCACAAATTTTACTAGAATATGTTCGGCTTCTTAAATTTCATAAAATGTGGACGAAATATCTACTTTGACCTGTTAACAAAAAATAATTCAAGTAATTGGCACCACACAGTTTACAGGAATAATTTCATTGGATATATAGCAGTTTGACAAACACTAATCTTGATCAATGAGAAGCTTAATTTTTATTTACTAATAGTATGTAATTAAAACGTTCAGCTGATTTTTAAAGCATTAACTCCCTTATGTTTTCTGTACCCCCTTAATATTTTCTTTCTTTTATTTGTTTATTTTTCTTTTTCAGAGATGTCCCAGAGGATGTAAACATGCATGCAATCGTTTTGGTAAACTGAATTCAAAACTTACCAATACTAGCAACACAATATGGATGATAAATAATTTTCCATTTAATCAAACCGTTCTACACGTATGTTCAGAGAATACAATTGTTTATGAAGCTGAAGGTACTACGAAAGAGATCCAAGAAGTTAAAGGCCTGTGTTATTTGCCGGTTGTTCAACAAATACTACAATTTAAAAACGCATATAAAGAGTTAAATATATCGATGAACGTAGACATGGTAGAGTCAAATAGGTGTTCACTAATCTGTGCTATTCCACTGGCAATCGCATTTGTAATGCGACACGCCTTGGAGTTTGTTTACTTTGTCCGAGGTCTGACTTTCCTATCTATAGTTTCTTTACTAATCAGCCTGGCTGTGTACGCATCTTTCAAGCAGTTACGAAACATACCAGGTTTGAACAATATGTTTTTAGCTGGTAATTTGGCTTTGTATTACATTTTTTACATGTTATGGACATTTCAGCCAGATGATCTCTATGTTTGTGCCATCACTGGAATGGCCATGCACTATTTCTACATGTCTTCTGTTCTGTGGACTAAAGTGTGTATGATACATATGGTCAGGGTGTTCTGGTGTTTTAAACCTAACACGGGTGTGTACTTCCAAAGAAGGTCTGTCATTTGGTATTGCATCTATGTATTCACCGTCACCTTGCTGCTTGTTATTACTAATATTGTCAAACACGAGGTGTTAGATAATGACGCATCTATTCCCAATTCACATAATTCTTTTTTAGGCTATGATGGAAAACACTGCGTGTTGATAAACGAAGCCATGCTTAAGCAACCAGCTCTAATTCTTCTTTGCATGAATATCGCACTAATAATTCTTGTGTGGATTCGAACAAGGTGGCATCCAATCAAACAGACAAATACTTTTTCTAACAGAAGAATGGTGGTTTTTTATTGCATATTTTCTTTTGTCTATCTCAGCAAGATTATTGTTGATTTTGTCTATGATGGAACGTACAATCATTTTGTTGGAATCCTTTATGTAATGGCTGACAGTAGTCATGGAATTTTTTTCCTTGTTGTGTTCTTTACTATCCCACAGATACGATGGTTAAAAGCGTTTTGGAAACTTACACATAAATCAGTAAACTTAACGAAAGATTCCGAAATGTCGGCCAGCAGAGAAATAACAAACAGAGAATTTCCAGGAAACTTTGAAACAACTGACCAGCAAACAGATTCCGAAGACTGATTCAAAACTGATTCTATATTTTATATTTTATACTTTTTAATTTAACAGTACCATTCTATTTTTTTTCCTCTGTGAATGTAACTTTTACTTGTTGAATAAAATTAATATGAATTGGAAACACTATTTGAGTATTTGTATTGATTTAACAGTGGTAAATGTAAACACACTGGGTGCACAGTTTGGGGTGTCGACTTTGAGTTATTTCATGATAGGGTCATTTGATATTATATTTATATTTATATATATTTATCGGATTCGAACCTATCTAACCGTAGTCAAATATGACAAACCTTTCAATTGATATGATGTTAATAAAGAGTTACCCGAGTTCAATCCTGCTTCTGTTCAGAAAAAAATATGTCAGATTTTTGCAATGGACTCTTCCAATGCAGATCAATTGCAAATGACCACTGATAAGCTTCACATATGTATCCCGTTTCACTAATATTTGTACCACTACGATTAATCGTGTGTGTGATCTGAATTCCGGTTTTCAATTGCTTAAATGTATTGACATTAAAAACGGTTTTATCGTAGACGTATGATTGTTTGTGAAAATGAAGACAGTCGCTAGCACTTATAACATACTTTTGATATTAAACGGCCATTGTGGTCTTGTTTGTTTTATTTAGTCTTGATTTTCTGTATTACCAAAATGTCAAGCAAAATCAAGACACAAAATGATATCAAGATATATTGTCTTGCAGTCAATCAAGATTGTTCAAGACAATTAAATTTAGATCAGTTCAGCATAAGTAACGTTAAACATTTCATAATTCATTCTTAACGGTTATGAATTGGTTTTAAGTGACTGCAAAACAATATATCTTGTTTTGATCTCGTTATCTTGACTTTTTCAGTCTGAAACCTTAAGAATAAAACAAAAACTGTGACAATAATGGCTTGCTCTTTTTTCGAAAACTACATAAATGATATTTAAGGTGAAGATGGGAGTGGCATTCTCCAAATACGTTACCCACTTTGGTCCGCAGTCAAGCTTTCCCGTTTTATTACCTGAAAAAACCCACACGAGAGGCCTGTCAAATCCACCAATTGGGAACGCGCTTGGCAGCTCTGTTGGATAAACTGCCGTGCTCCATCACACGTATCCAGTGTTTTACTAGTCTAGTGTATCTGCGTCGTTTGTAAAAATTAGTCAACTTGTAACAATTCTGTTCAATTAAGTACATCTTTATTCACTGGATGTTTCTTTTCCGATTTCATTGATCGAGTTCAATTTATCAAATCGTTTTATACGTCCGGGTGAGGTAAAATTCTAAGTATTAATTTTACGACTAGCTGATGATACCTTTGACATGTTTGATGTCTTCAATCCACCAGCAGAGATATCGTTAAAGTGATTCAAAGATCAAACGTGGTTTACCGAGTTTTGATTAAACAATAAAACGATCAACAACAATCACATACCAATCAATTAACCCACCCAAAAGATGGTGCCCCGGACAAAAAAATAATATAAAAGAGTACAAAACAAAACAATTAACACAAACTAGAATCAGGATAGTCTGACTTGGTACAAAAACAGTTTTCGTGGTTTCCGTTATCTACCTTGACACTCTGGTATATAAATGATACTATAAAAGCTGCTGTCGGATACTGTCGCTCTATAAAAGGATATAGGAAGTAGATTTTAACGTAATTGTTCTATTCCTATGTACAACCTATTGCAGGCTTTTGATATTAATATTTAATTTTTGAAAGATAATGTTTCTTTTTCAATCTTTTCTTTCGACCATATGGACTTGCATAACATGGGTATTTTCTTTGATTAACAATGTGTAATCGTCTTCCATAAATAATAGATTAATTATCTATTACAATTCCTACTCTCAACTGCAACATGACTTTAAGTTCACTTTATATGACATTTTTTTTTAATTTTCCTCTCTCAGTTCTGTCCTTAGATTGTTTTGTTCGATTTTGCTCTATACATTGGATAGTACACCAATCAGAACTTCCTGTCAATACCTGATTAGTTAAGGAATGTTTCAAATTTTTGAAAAGGTTATACGATATAACCTGGTTTTGGTTAGTTTACGCATAATAAACCGCGAGGCGGTTTATGAATGCCGTGAACTGCCCGAACCAGGTTATTGAAGTATAACCTGTTTAAATATTGGAAACATTCCTTATAATTTAATTTCCAAGCAGAAGGACAAAGATTCCTTGATTCAAGCATCAACAACGACATGGGACTATTTGAATTTTTAAGTGGCAGATAAATCCGTTGATGACGTCAAACGACCAAACCAGGTTATACAGATTATCCAATGCTGCTCTATGCCGTTCGGAAAATTAAAATACAGTATTCAAATCAAATTCAATTATTCTTAAATTTTTCACAAAATATAAAATAAAAGCATTCAGTAACGGGTTGGAAATTTGTCCTTTTGGCATTGAACTTCAATTGTTCGACTGCCAACTAAATGTTATTCTTTATTGAAAATTAAAGGTTTGAAATGGTACATGTATATAACCAAGTGATATCTAATTTTAGAAACCATTTCGATGTGAAAGTGTTAATACCGCTTTGCACACGTTTTTCCTTATTTTCTGTTTAATCTAGCTTCTACTGGTTTTCATAAAATCTTAATTTTCAGATTAAAGATTACAAGACCATAAGAAATATTGGCAGTTCTGTTTCGTTTAATAGAGCGACATTATCACACACGCAGCTATGAGAGTCTCAGTTAGTTTTACTGTTAAAAGAAACACATTTTTACCCTGATATCTAAATGTATGTACCGTACAATCAATTTATGCAGATCTAGCTAGCGGTCACAATTATAGCAATCCTATTATATTGGCTTTTATAGCATGTTTTATACACCAAAGGGTCAAGATAGATAAGGTAAAGGTTATTATTAGGGGACAATAAAACTGGTTTAACCCACTGATTATACAGAATCGGATCTACACATAATTTTTGACAATACTGTGATATGCTGATGCATTTGCGACTTTTTACCAAATGCGTTCTTTTTCTATTGAAATTCGTGTACGATCAAGTTTTTTTGCTCTTTACTTTCGGGACAGAAATGTGATGAACGGAAAAGAGGAATGTGTCAAAGAGACAACTTCCCTACCAGAGTGTAAAGCAACTCAAAGCCATTTAATTCGTGGCGAGGATCCATCCCACCCCTAGGGATAGGCGAAGAAATTATGGTGGAGATTTTTTTGTGGAATCCCGTCCCTCCCCTGTACATGTAGCCAAAGTGGAATTAAAAATTACAAAGTGAGAATAATTCAGTTCAAAATCTCCTATTCTTTTGTGTGAACCAGGTAACAGAAGAAACTGACCAAATATGACAATGAACAATAGAAATTTACAAAGGACTGCTAGGAGTAATTGATATTCCAAATCCAGATCTCGTTTATACATATCGAATTTTAGCTCACCTGGCCGAAGGCCAGTGTAAGGTGTTGCCATCTTTTGGTGTCCGTCGTCCGTTAACTTTTCACATTTTTATCTTCTCCTGAGAACCGCTGAACCAGCTGAAGTCAAAGTTTACATTGAAACCCTATGGAAGATGATATTTTCGTCTTCTTTTTTAGAACCACTGAACAGAATTTGACCAAACTCGGTAGAGATCTTCCCTATGCAGTCCTTCAAAAGAATTGGTTCTTTCGTGTCGATTCGTAAAACAAAATACAAAAAAACATGGCCGCCAAGTTCAATTAATGTTTCTGATTGGCCGATTTTCAAAGATCATTTTCTGATGAACCAATGTAGGGGTTGAACCCAAACGTAGTAGATATATCCTAACACAAGTGCTTAGCGATTGTTGTTACTTCAGTACCAATCAGAAATTCAAAATTGCCGCCAGCCATGGTCAAAGTTCAAATTGAAACCCAATGGGAAATGCCATTTTTGTCTTCTGTTTTAGAACTACTTATCAGAATTTGACCAAATTGTGTAGAGGTCTATCCTTTGAGGTCATTCATAAGTGTTGTTACTTTTGTGCTGATTTCAAAATGACCGAATTAATCCGAGGTTGAAATTTAAATTGAAACCAAAGTTTGCATAAAAGCGTTAGGTAAGCAATTCAGGCTCCTGGGAGCCACAAGTTTTTCCATATAAAAAATAACCACAATCGCTCCCGTTAGGGGATTCCCATCATGACATCGTAACTTGAATGAGAAGAGCCTAATAGGTATCACGCCAACAAATTGGTTTTAGGAGGACTTTTAATAAGGACCCCGCTGACTCTCTATAGCACTATATAAATCAGCTTGTCCGTCCGTCACAAATAGTTGATACATTTAATACCTCTTGGAGTTTAGTGATGAAACATGGCATGACTATTCTGCACTTCTAGAGACTGCGGTGCGTACAGGGTAGAAAACCATATATTGAAGGTCATGGTAAAAACTTAGTTAAACTGTGTCAACTACCAGACGCAAGTGTACGCTGGTCATAAATCATTTCTGTTCCATAACCTGAAACTTCTCACGAACGGTAAATGTAAACTTATGGTCAAAAACGAAGTTGCAACACCCCTCCCCCCCTGGAAGGAAAAACGGGTATATATTTATTTTTCCCGGGGGGGGGGGGGGATCTGGTATATACTAGATTTTCCGGGGAAAGTCTGAGTATATACCCATTTTTCCAGGGGAAAAGTCTAGTATGGGGGAACAACTATGAGTAACACCTTCACAACAGAAGAGAAGAGAAAATATTGAAGCACAAATGTAAAGACTTTGAGAAAACATTTGAGATAGAAGCTCAGCAGCTTGACCATTTGGATTCACACACAAGAACAAACGATGCAGACGTTGAGAATTTTATAAACTCCTTCGTTTCAGGAAAAATCTAAGTAGGCACAAAAGTACAACTTGTAAAATATGAAATAAAAACTTTAGAGCCGAATTGTAATTTCAAAAACATGCAAACATTCACTCTAATAAAACGTTTCCATGCAGAAAAAGCTCAAGATATTTAAATATGAAAACTATTTAAAAATGGCATGATAAAAGCAAACACTTATCACAGCTCTAATGTTTTCAAAAGAAAGATCTTGGGTTTATTACATTTCCTACATCTGTGTCGTCTGTGTAATCACTAGTAAATGGTGGTAGGGGCCCTCTTAAAGATAAATATGGATGTGAAACTTGCTGTGACTTTTAAGGTGAAAAAACAGAGATAAAATATTTATCACTTTTCTATAGACGATTTTGGTACCAAATATAATGTTTTTAATCGATGTTTCCGCCCAGGGCTGCACCTAGCTTTAGCTGAATTTGCTATCCTCGAGGTCTTGAATCCACCAGAAAAGATATCGATTTTGTTGGGGTGGAGATGGCCAGGGAGAGATGTAATAAAAATTTGAAATTTTATAAAAGATCAATATAGAAATACATAAAGATTATTAGACCAAAACAAGAAATATTACCTAGTAGTCAATCATTGCAAACTTTGTTCAAACCTATTCTGAAAACGTCTAAGTTACCTGTCCTGAACAGATCATAACTGGTTTTGATTGACTGCATGTCTAGATATTGATTTTTTTAGTGGTTGTTTAAGATAATATATGGGTTACTACTGTATGTCTTTTTGTACGTGGTTTTCGGGAATAATTTAATTTGAATTGGCTCAAGACCTGCAATGAACTTTGACCTGAGGGATACAAAAGAAGTCCATTAAAAAAATTATAATTGCACCATGATATATGGACCTACTGTAACAAAACCAACCATGATAACTGAATAACTAGTGTTGTTTTAAAGGCGTATTTACCTGAGACATTTGACATAGAAATATTGAAAGGATTAAATGAATAAAACCAAGAAAATTTTTATTCTACATGGAGAGCATGAAAGAGGTACATTTTACTTTGCGGAAGGAGACTTTTTTACCATGGCTCGTGATTTCTCAAATTACGGAAAAAGTAGACTGACTTCACACCCCGAGATTTTAACTGGATATGTGCCACTGTATGGCGATCGTTTTGAGCCATCTCCCATGTTTCAACGAAATGTACAGACTTAATGGCAGCCTATTATTTCATGACTTCTGTAACAGGAAAACAATTGCGCGGCTTGACCCAATTGTAACAGACAATTTGATTGGTTGCTTAATGGTTGGCCAAGTAACAGAATATTCTATAATCACCTTTGGGTACTGTGACGTCACCAACGTATTAATTCGCAGTCGGCGATTCAAATATTCCTGGTGTAATACTTAACAAACTTTTAAACATATTTTTGATCGATTCTCAAAAATCCTTTACTGACATGAATATGATGCAATGGCAAAAATATATTCTTTAATGTACCCAATATTCGTAAGCCAGCTCTCTATAATTCCCGTGTATTCCATTTTGATTGAAATTTGTTACAATAAGCCCCGGTATCTCCTACATGTATATAGGTGAAATTTGCATATAGAATGGATAAAAATTGATGTAAAGTAAAGTAAAGAAATACCAAAGGGACATTCGAAGGACGGTAAAACCGAAACAACTGACAAACTCCGGAGAACAACGAAGACAAGACCAAAACAATACATGCACTACAATTAAAAACTAAAAACATAAGAACAACACGGACCCCACAAAAAACCGGGGATAGACTCAGGTGCTCCGGAAGAGTAAGCAGTCTCTGCTTCCTGCAGGACACACGCCATGCTGCACATGTCGAATCCAATATGAGGAAGGGATAACATCAATGGAACAGGTCTATTTTCATTTGGGAAGCGTTTTTTTTTTCATACCTGTCAACCAAGTCATAATGACTTCCATAAAACTTTAATGCGGATGATTCCAACTTAGGAGCAAAGTTCTTTTTTAATAATGAATAATCAAACACTTCATTTTTTTTCATAACTGATTTCAAAAAGGCATCAAGTTATTGAAAAACATATTTCATTTCACTTTTTATTGAACAGACAACAATGTAACAAAAAGTAACTAAATGTTAAGATATCCAGACCGTAACAGATCATCACCGTAGATAGCTTGAACCAAATGTTTTATGTAGGAATATTGTAGATTATGTTTCTCACGTTGAAAATACTTCTTTGTTTAAATGTTAATGTCTATGGAAATAAATTAGGTACATGCATATTTCGTTTTCGAAGTTTCGCGATAATTACCGAAGTCATTTCCAATACGTTGTAAGGGTCATCTGGGACACCTGGTTAATTTATTACACGAATACCTAAAGTCTTATGGCAAAGTTTTAATTTCTAACGTACAATCATTACATCCATGAATTTGGAGTTGAACTGGAATGATGGGAATTCTGAACCGAACATCGATAGTAGTTATCTAACTTTTTGCGCCGATACGTAAACAAAGCCTTTAATTCCTTTCGGAAGTATGCTCCTGTTATGCTATAAAGGAAAAAGTTTATACAGTAGTTCAGGAAAAAGATACTTTTCGTGAAAACATAAATGTTTTGTAATTTATCCACCTGGTTTCCTAGCGATGCTCTTTTTGTACGTGTTTGAAGAAAGTGTTGAAACCATACGATAGCATATGGTGTATTAAAGGCGATAAAACAAAAAGAGATTGTAATTAATATAATTGTAAATTCAAAACGTATTAAACGTTCTTCCGACCTAACGTTACACTTTCGGTGCCGCTTGTTTCTTTTAATCAAAGTTCTGATAATTAGTATATTTAATGATGTAATTATGAGAAATGGCAAAACAGTTATGCAAAAGGCAAAAATGCAGTCATAAACAAACGACAACGTTTCATATTCAGTTTTCCTGATACACCATTGAATTTTATTAGGACCAATATGACGGACCTCATTAAACCATGGTCGAAACAGAGAGATGAATATAGAAATAAAAAACAATGCAACGACAATTTTCTTGGATGAATTGACATCACATAGATTTCGTCGCTTTAGCGGATGACAAATCCCAATATATCTTTCCAAAGTGAAACATGCTACAAGCCAAGTTGATAGAAATCGAGACATGTAATTAATGAATATTATCAGCTGACATACACCGTTAGCATCTAAAAATGACGCCACATGGCTGTCAACTTTTTCTCGTAGCCCGTACCTTATCCATTCAATGAGGACAAAAAATATCAGCGCTAGGATATCTGCTGTAGACAGTGCGGCAAGGTAGACACTAGCTGATAACTTTCTCATATTCTTTGTAAGGAATACCAACAACGATAAAATATTACCGACCATTCCTATTAAAAAAACCACTGGTGTGAAATAGGTGAAGAAAACTAAACCTTCGGTGTGTTTTCTGTAGGTGATGTTACCGATGTTGCCAAAACTGAGAAAAAAATCGTCCTCTACACAAAGTGATGAAGTATTATTTCTTCCGCCTACGTAAAGACATGGGTCATCTTCAGATTCATTCAACTGCAAAAAAAAATTGAAAATTTAAGAATTATTCACAGTATAGCAATATCATAAATGACTATGAGTTGTTTCCGCTGTCGAAACATATCCCGACCCTCAACTGATTGCGACTACTAGTATAACATGTGGTCCGACTCTACTAATTATTGAGTTTCGGATAAATAAACTGCAAAAATTATATTGATACTTAAAGTAAAATATTACCCAAAGATAAGCAATATCAAGTGAAACGGATACGTTTTAGAATAATAAAGTGTGAAAAAAATATACTGAACAAGCTTTGAAACTACAAGTAGGGGTTGATAACAAGGACATGTGTCGTACTATTTGTGCTTGACTTTTTTATAGCAATTTTTGGATTTTTTGAATTTGTAAGTTAAATTGTGAGAAAATCAGACAGAAAAGTTTTTGTTTTTCTTTAAAAATGTAATGAATTTTTATGTAGAATCTGAAAAACCGAGGGCTAATGATCTTCATTGAAAAGTTGCACAATACCTTAGTTTATAGTGGAATATCGGTACCATTGCATATTTTATACCATATTTACCACAAATTAGAAACACTGCTATGGTAACGCTGATTCTATGGTCAATTTTCATTTATATTTTTTTGGTGTTCTGAATATATATACATATTTCTCCTATTCTAATCCGTGGGATAAATATATATATGATATTTTTAACCACTTCCCGGTGATTAAATTTCTACGTGGGAATTACCGCCGTTTTTTTTTTTTTTTTTTTTTTTTCTACAGTTATTGGAACGATAAACTAGAGAAGTCCCGAAATGACGTCTATGTAAACAAACTACATAGAAATGACATTTTCTTAAGGTTTTTGTCGAAAATCATAGGAGAAACAGATTCTCTTCAATTTACTCGTGAGTTATGGAATTTTTCCACCCTCAATACTTAAATTTTAGATTTTAACACCCCCCTAAAAGCTAGCGTGTTGAAAATCGAAAATTTAACTATCTCGGGTGGAGAAATTCCATACCTTAATCGTACCTGAAGGAGAATCTATATATATATATTTATATGAATAGTTTTAACTCTGAAACTGCCCCATGATCAAGAAATCGTTGAGGCCACTTAAAAAGAAAAAAATTACATCTGTAATTTGGAGTCTAACCTGTATTGTATTCACCTTGTTTGACCATACGACGGGTGTCCTATACGGAGCCGGAACTGCTTATCCTTCCGTAACACCTAGTCGATTTCTGTTTTTTTTTATAGGAGATTGCTGTCCAACTTATTCAATTTTCAGTTTTATTGTATTGTTATATTGTGTGTGGTTTTTTGGTATGTTTGTTTATATATCTGTCTTCCATGTACCGGGAAATGACTTTCTGGAAATGTATTGCTCTGTCATTGGAGTGCATGGTTTATATCTCAGTCGTTGGTGTTTTTATTGGTATACCCCTTAGACTTTAGTCTGATAGTGGTATACTACCCGGATGCACGATAACTTCCAATAATTTAGAGATAAGGTCTTTCATGGATTTTCCCCTGAGGCAATGACAAATAAACAACACTGACGCCACCCAAAAGACAGAACTCCGAACAAACAATAACATAAAAGAGCACAAAACACAAACATAAAGACAACAGAGAGTGACGTTTTATAGCATCATTGTATAAATATTAATACAATTATTTTGTTAAAACCAATAAATAAAATAACAACTTTTTCATACAACAGTTATTTTTCTTTCAACTCTATTTAATATTGTCAAATGAAACATGATGATCTATATATATTTTAAACGTATATTTACGTTAATAGCCTATAAATCTACTCTGTAATATAAATTTCTAAAATGTACGCTGCACAAGAATTAATTTAATTAAATTGTCAATTAAAATCTAATTGAGTATATAACTACTGTTAACTTCTAAATTGCCCATATTACACAGTGGAAATTCCTAAACTGCTTTTCTGAACGACAAAGATCTTGAATCACGCTATTGGAACAATTAATGACATTGTACATCCCGTATGAAATAAGACGAACAGCAAATCGCCCTGAGATGTATGCAGACAAGTTTGTAAACCAGAAACGTTCCCTGTTTAAAAGTTTCGGTAACCCTTGGATGTAAAATAAATTAATATAGCACTTTTTTTAGGGGGGGGGGGGGGGGGGAGGAGGGTAATCAAATTCGAATTCGAAAGCCGTTGAGGGTTTGTTTATTATTTTTATTAGCGTCCCTTGCCAATTCTAAAGCAGATGAATCTCGGACATGAGCTTTCCGAAAAGGATGATGTCAACACTTATCACGTTAGGAAGTCTGCTTCTGCTAAATCCTCATCTTCAAAAATAAATGAAAACGCGAAATGCCACGCGTATTGCCCAAAATAAATACGGAATTGCTTGCAATTATACACAGTTACATATTATATCAGTTAAGGATGTTCGCTGGTCATGTTTTTGAATTTCTATCAGATGTTCAGAATCTTCTGGTTTTATCCATTTGAATGCAATAAATTAATTTTCCCGCTAACATCCATTTTTCTTTTAATAATTCTCTTGCATACAGAAAAATAAGCAATTTGTAAAAATCTTATAAAATCCTTCTTATTGTTTAATTGTTTTTTGAAAAATAAAACTTGTCAATGCTTAAGCTATTTCAATGGCATATATCTTGAAAACAAATACACGGACCTCTAATTTTTTTCGTTCTTTTAGTTCGCGTATTAATTAACTATCAATATTTACCAGTTTTATGAAAAGCTTGTTATTTTGAAACCTCCTTAACCAACAGAAAGCTTAACTGAAGTTCGTGCAACATTATTAACTCGTACGTTTTACTAATTGTGAATTACGGATTTAATTTCCTACTAACAAAAAATAAACTATTGAGTTAAAAGAGTATTTAGGATAAGATTTCTAAAATTACAAATTGTACGCATTTGATTTTCCAAATGTTATATTATTTCTGAATAGGTTGCTTAAAAACGTCTGAACAGAATTACATGTACTTTTATTCCACCCATGTATGAAAACAACCATTCAGACCGGTTATGTCGATTTGACTATCCAAGTTGTAATTAGTATTACCAATATACCAACGCAATGGCCACTTCCTTTAAACCGGATATGTGCGCCTATCAAATCTAACATCTGAATCCATTGTCATATTATTTATCATACTTTGTTACTGAATAAGATAAAATCCCAAAGAGACCCGTTATTGGGTATTGATAAGAGGACACAAAGGACTACCACCCATAGCGTATACATATATCTTTGATATGTGTGCCTTAATTTGAATAATTTATGCATCGTTTTTTTTATTTTCAGATTTAATTCTTTGCGATCTAGTTTTTTATCAATTTTAAATGAACAATCTGAACAATTTCATTCCATCTACCTTTTCGAAATTCTGATTATCGTTGACATTTTTTCCGTAGATACACTGCGCATATACATTGTACTCGTATGACCGTCCGTCAATTTGGCCTAATTTTAAATTTTGTAGCCTCTTTATGACTTACAACTAACAGACTCGTCAATAAAACTTTAGAATTTGTTACTTTTCGTCTTATTTGAAACTTTACGGTTTATTTTATTATCAATTTTCAAACAGCTCTCCTTAATGTCGTTTTTAACAATGTCAAGTTACTGTAAAACACCGCCGAATCACTCAGTCTAACATATCGGTAAAGAAATACAGAAGCTATAAATCAAAATTGCAATTTCTAATCCGTTGTTTTCAGTAAACAGAATTTCATAGCGTCAACCAAGCCTTTGGGATGGATTAACGTCACTTCAACCTACTGATTTTTTAAATCTTGATAATTTAATTCTGCTTTAGATCTGCTAATTTTTCTTTATCCTCGATGGATTAAATGCGTGAATTTCACTTCTTTTTGCCTAAATATTTTCATATTTTACAGACTGTTCATCTGAATCTGAAGCGTTAATATATTAAGATAATTGAATTTGAATTGTAACAGACTATTTGATTGGTTGTTAATGGTTGGACAAGTTGGATTATATTGTATATAATCTACTAAGGGTACTGTGACGTTACCAATGTATTACTTTGCAGTCCGCGATTTAAATATTCCCGAATTAAATAAGCTATTTAAATGATTTTACCTGCAATCTTTGATCACAATTTTTTTAATTTTAATTATAAGGACTGTTCTAAATTCTATAAACTGCTTCGGTCAGTATAAGCTTAAACAGAAGCGGTTTATGAAGTGGGAACTGCTTAAAGGTAGGTTATATCGTATAAACTTTTCCAAAATTGAAAACAATCTATAAGTATAACGTCATTTTTGACAAGGAAAGACAACCCACAAGTTGTCCAGTTTTCCTTGAACTTTTGTCTTCTCCTTTTACTGTTAAATTTGTACATCACTGATTTTCAATTATCTCTGAGATATGTGTCAGAAAGAAACCGTACCTGTTGATCTAAGTACAATATATAGTAGAAGCCAATGGTTTGTCCCCAGAGAAAAGATGTACATTCCTTTAAAGTCACGTTCGCTGCTATACAAATAAGAAATGTCACAAAGAGTTCAGTTGCCAATATCATACTCTAAGCTGATTAAATGCAAGAATTTATAGCTATGATTTTAAGATATTTCTATTTCTTATCTATTCATTTTTTTAACATTAGAGATATGAAAACTATGGCAAATCGGCACGTGTAAGAGTAAATGGTTCATAAACGGAGCAGTAATTATATTGGTTTTCCTAATTTTGTAACTGGTCTTCAACATTGTTACCCCCACTCGTATATTTCTATATTGCCCTTTCCAAGACAATTACACTTCTAACAGGTACACTTTTACACGACTATTACACGACTGAAAAATAGCTTGTACCTTTGTTCCCCTACTAGTGTTTAAACAGAGTCGAACACGCTTTGAGAAAATATGACAAGTGATACTGGAAATAAACTACCCCACAAGTAATTTTCAAATATTATTTCAACTTCAATTCAGACTAGAGTTAATATTTCAATCATGGCCGCGTGCATCTAAATTGTAAATAAATACATATCCATTTCACGCCCACTTACATCGTATCACACTAACGCATAACAATTGGTTATTGTCAATTGTTTATAATATTCAGAGTAATTTTAAATATTTGGAATGTGATCCGATTATTCTAATTTGATGTTTATGCATTACCCCATAATACATATGATAAATATAATTACGGTTGAAAAATATGTTCCGAACTAAAACATTGGCTATAAAAGAGATTGAAAATTAGTTCAAAGCGGATTTTGCAGCTATTCTTATAGTGTAACTAATCTTGAAATGCGAATACCTGAAAATCTACAACTCGTTACCGAACAACACATTGATTTACGCATGAGCGTATCGCATGAGTAAATTATTAGTGTTTTTCGGTAACGAGTTTTTTTTTTTTTTTGGTATTCGAATTCCGAGATTAGTTAATCTGTTTATTATATTGAAATATTCCATGTTATACAGAGGATTATGTTTTTGTATGACTACGCGTCGACCGCTGTAGCAACGTCGTTGGGGACGGTTATTGTTACGTCACTTCCTAGAGTGAAATACGACTTTCAAATTTCAATGGTGAATGATCGGATTTGATTTCAATCGGAAATCTTACCCGAATAATTCAGTCGTTATATTCGCTCACTTCGAATCGGACACGGAAACGGCTGGAGTTATCCGAGTTATCGAAAATCCCGTTATTTCACCATTCTCAATGTAATAATCGTAGAATTAAACAATCACAGCACGGTAGTGATATTACAGTGAATCACATTCTTAGATTTTTTAAATACAACATTTAAGAGAATACGATACAGTAACAAGGATAATGACGTCGCCAAGAGATACCCATTGTGCTGTCATAATATCCCTCAGGAAAAGCCCTTATACCATCCTAAAATTTATTCTCAATAAGAACATTGACCCCAACCTTTTTATTTTGCAAATAGAAGGCCATTACTTCATTATACTAAAATTAAAAGAAAAATCAGTAGAGCATTTTTTTCTACATGCATCTAAAGATACCAAATGATCATTAATATCCCGAACTTTCTAATCTATTTATCAATCCTTTTCATAAAGTATTTATCAGAATAGTTGGGGATATTTTACAAAAGACCCGGTTATCTTTTTTAGTTAAAAATTCGAAAGTTTTTTGTGACAGTCTTGAAAAATGAGAAAAATCGTGCTTTTGACTGAAATATCTCAAAATCAATGCCAAGTCATGAAGGTGTGCTTTTCTTTGCGTATTTGAAAAGTATACATAAAAAGACTATCTGGTAAATCTTCAGAAAAAAATCTGTAAAGGAACCTTATTGTATCGTATTCCCTTAACATTATGAATTGTTATGCATGCGATGGATATGCAGGCGTGTATTTACAGATGTCTTGTGTAATTCCTCACAACATATCCATTCTTGTAGGTATGCTTTGAAGTAAATCTGTCCATGAAATAAAATTGACCACTGATCAGTGAATATTACATAATATGAGGATTAGAAATCCATGTAGCGACCTATTCCAAGGTCAGTAATTGTATACTCTTTATTATTAATAATAAGTTATTATATAGATTATGTTAAGCTAAGACAAAGGATTATGGCCACTTTCTCCTATTCTTGACGTATTTAATCTTTGGGATAAAAATACATAATATTTTTAACTACTTCGCAGTGATTAAATTTCGACGTGGGAATTACCGCCGTTTTTTCTACAGTTATTGGAACGATAAAGTAAAGTAATCCCGAAATGATGTATGTGTAAACAAACTACATAGCAACGACATTTTCTTGAGGGCTTTGTCGAAAATCATAGGAGAAAAAGATTCTACTTCAATTTACTCTTGAGTTATGGAAGTTCTCCACCCTCAATAGTTAAATTTTAGATTCTAACAGGCTCGCGAAAGCTCGCGTGTTGAAAATCGAAAATTTAACTATCTCGGGTGGAGAAATTCCGTACCTCACTCGTACCTGGAGGTGAATCTATATTTCTCCTGTATTTGTTTCACTCCTTCACTTAAGAGAACCATTATTTCATTACTCTTAAATATTTACCTACTTCCTAACGTAAGCGATAGTATGCAACTAATTTTAATGTTCACAAACAAAATTTTTATATTGAAACATTAATAAGTTTTCTTTCCACAAAGGATGTGTGTAGGGTCAGTTGCCAAGCATTTTGTATCACTTTTTGGAATAATGCCTAGAAGGACACTCGAAACCAAAATCCTTCTACTGTCACATGAAGGGAACTGCATAAACACACTTACAGCCAAAAATATCGGTTTTGTTCTGAGTGTCTTTTATACTGAAAAACTGTCTTAAAAACGTCAATTTGGGTTATTGGTTTTATTAACTTATTTATTGGTAATTATTTCAAATCTATGCCCTGAGAGATTTAGAAACCCATTAAACGGGTTTTTTTAGGGGGGAGGGGGAAGTGGTGTAACATCTTTGTATATACTAAATAAACGTTTAGCCAAAAATTGTAGTTAGGCGGTCGAAGATTTTTGTTCATTCATTTCATCAAAGATTAAGGTTAAACATCTGTTCGTTCAATCCTAGGTGAGCCTTTTATTCACCGTAAGTCATTGTACGTACTTACAGTTGCGATGAGTCATAACCTCTCGTCCAAGTTCTGAGAACTGCTTTAAGTTAACTTAGAGCAGTCAGGAAGAAGAATAGCTCTGGTCAAGAACAATTCTGGTTAGGAAGTAGAACAGCTCTGGTCAAGAATTAGAGCAGTCCTGGTCCACGACTGCTTTTTATAACAGCTCTGGTCAAGAATCAGAGCCGTCCTGGTCCACGACTCCATCACCATATTATAACCCATCATCAGGGGCATTTTTTCCTTTTTTTCTATAATTTCTTACTCTGAGTAAGGAATTATAAAAAAAGAAAAAAGATCGAAAATAAAATTAAAATTAAAAAAAATAAAAAAGAAATAAAAAAAAATAAATAATAAAGATAAAATTTAAAAAAGAAAAAAGAAAAAAAAGGATGGCCTCTGATGGTGGTTTCTCCCGGGAAAATATCCCACAGAAACCCGAAACATTGTAGGTATGATGTACACAATGTCAGGTCAGTGATACGATCCATACCATGAATAGTTGGTTAATATGATCAATTCTATAACAATGGTATAGAACTGTTCTAGACCATAACAGGTTAGAACTGTTATAGACCATGACAGGTTAGAGCAGTCAGAATCTGTTATGATTCTGTTCTAGAGCTGTCAGGATTCTATTCTAGAACAGTTCTAAGGCATTCGGCAGAACTGCTCTAAGTTAATTTAGAGCAGTCAGTAGAACTGATCTAAGTTTACTTGGTGAGAGGTTATGTCTGCACCTAACTGTATGTTATTCTAGAATAGAGAATGGAAACGTGGAATGTGTCAAAGAGACAACAACCCGACCAAACAACAGACCAACATGGATATTAATATATTGTCAGTTTCAACCTAAAGTCACTTATCAGACAAGAAACTGATTAGAGCATTACATGCATCTCAATAAAAGCTCAAACAATGCAAAGTGTTTTCCCATCCATTGTAAATTTGATGCTTTGGTATTTTGAATCCAATCGAGACATACAAGACCTTTATAATCTAAATTTTAATAGTCTTATATTGATTGCAGTTTCAGTTTAAGACAAATCAGAATATGATGTGAATTTTTATTACTTCTTAGTAAAACATTTCTAGATGGATATAATGTTATATTTTTTGTAAGATATTTAATTCTGTGATCACGTCTAATCTTTACAAAATATTTTTTTTCTTAACCTAACAATTTTGTACGCACCTAACACGTCTCGATGAATAGTATTTTGCTAATTGATTATTTGCAATAGGTATGGTGGAAATGAGAATGTAAAAATGTATAAGGTGGGACAAAATTATTAGTTGATTTTGGTCACAAGAGAAAAATTTCGAAAAAGGTGTGATAGGGGTTAGGAATGTTTCATTTAAAGAAATCCTGCAGCATTTGGCCAACAAATTCGCATTATCGCAAAAAACATAACTTTTCTTCAAATTACAAGACGATGTTGTTGCAAAAATAAGGACCAATATACGTTCCATGGGAAAAGACTGCTTAAAGGTTTTCATTCCGTTTACTGTATTGGGCCACATCAGCACAGCTTACTTTATGGTGGCTTCGAGTTTTTTATTGGTGGGTTAAGTCAGAGAGTACCACTGACCTACCACACACAAAAAAAATAGTAATTAGAGTCAAACATACCTCGCTACGTACTGGATTCGAACTCACTATGTCAGCTTTTGATAATGATAAGAAGATACGACGAACTACGACTACATAGCTCAATTTGTGTAATACAATGTTTCGAACATGATAAAATCCTTTAAATTTGTTAAGAATAGAAGATGTTTTGGTTTTGCATATTTTTCCTCTAATTTATTGTTTAAACTTTTATACAAATTGTCATATGCTGACTAAATTTTCAAATCAAAAAGCTTTTTCCTGTCTGAACGTCTGTAAAATGAATTTAAACCTTTTAGTGAACTAGAAGAATTTTTTTACGAATAAGCAAACTCTTTACCAATTTGACACTCTACATGGATTCTTTTGTAAAGTACTGAGACATTTCGTACGAATAAGAAAAATCTTTTAGCAAATTGACACTAAATGAAAAAAATATTGAGTTATATCGTACGAATTAGCCAATACTATACTAAGCTGACAGTCGGTATGAGCCTTGTTTGAAAGTATTTGGACATAGTGTTAATTTATTCTGGTACAAGTTAAGGACATATCTGTAAACAGATTTGCTATTTTTGTTCTTTACAAACAAGAACACACTTTTCGTTTTAGGAAAGTATCAATATTCCTATGAAAACAATTTGACATACCTTAGTTTCGATAAAGGACTGCAAGGCTGATATATCCATTTCTTGTTTTCTTGCCTGTTCAGTTATGAAAAAATTTACAGTCAAACTTCACAAAAATCAATTAACGAATGATCTTTTCTTGCAATAATTCACGTTTCTATTGAGGTTTCATTCATTACGTCAAGTAACAGTTATATAAAATAGTTTTTATCTTTTTTCAGCTTGAATAATTCATATGGTCATGAAGAATCAAGACTATAACTTGGATTACATCAATATTTCTCTTTTATACACCTCAATATTAATGACACTGTCAGATAGATACTTGTTAAGTAGACTCAAGTTCCAAGTCTACAGTGGGTGTACGTCAAATAAGAAACAATAGTGGGAGGTCGTAGCTTACTATTAGTCAGAATTTGATTTGTTATTAAGGATGATTGCTGGTCTAGTAGGAAATAAATAGGATTTGAAATATGTGTTTTAGTTTGAGAGAACATATGAAAAGTAAACAAATAAGCAAGAAAAAAATATAGGTTCATGTGCCCATTTTAGAGCTATAAGACATCGAAAATTTGCAGGAAATGGGTTTTCTCTGGATTTTTCATTGTCTTTGCATTGAAAACTTCAGTCTCTCAAAGATGTATAAAAAAATAAAAAAAGATTATATAAACTTTTGTCAAATACCATTTTAAGGTATATATGATTGAATTATAAAAGAAAAAGTGGTGGTTCATGGGCAAAAACTTTCATGTTTAAGAAATGGATAAAACCCGAGGATTCAGAAAATCTGACAAAAAGACCAAAACATGACCGGCGAGCATCCTTAAAAGGTATATTTATGGAAAATTTTACACATATTTTACAAATGAAAATCCTTCAAATTCTCATATTTTTCTATTAAATCTTAACGTTTTATCGACACCAATCCTCATGCAGATATGATATTTTAAGGTTTATGACAAAATTGTACTGTGTGCATTTCTCGATTGATTTTCATCGGTGATGCCCGTGACCAAAGTCCGTGTTTATCCAAAAAATCATCAAAACATTGCTTAAAGTTCAATAATTGTATCTAAAAGTTGTGTTGTCATTACAGTATTGACTACACCTACGGAGGAGATAGAAAAAACTTTGATGTATCCTGGTGATATTCTTTTACAAAATGAATCCATTCACACTAATTAATATTGCAATAAAGTCTGTTAAAAAAAGATTTGTTCTAGTAAATGCATGCAAAATGTCTTACTTTGTAGTAATATGAAAACTTGACACTGAACCATTATGGAATTTCCACTTATTGGCCTCGTTAATAAAAATAGAGTACATGATAAAGAATAGAACGAATATAGAATTCAAATGCCAAATAAATCGAACACTTGTTTCAGGGGAAATTTTCATCAAGTGTGTTTGTTAATATATCTTTGAAAAGCCAAAAATCATTAAAATATATATCCAAAAAAATTCAGAGCAAGATTAAGATCCATAAAATATCAACTTTGAAACATTATTACTGATATATTTTCGAAATTTATCATCTTAAACTTTCGAATTTAGGCTTCTAAAAATAGTGTCAATAACAACAGTACCGGAGAGCGAAGTTTTTAAGACCATAAGTCACGGTATTACGTCATTGGTAGTATATCAAACGCAAAACTAATGCCAAACATGTAGAAACATTTTTTTTCTTAAATATACAAAGATAGTATTAGAACATAGAATATCTATAGGCTCTGCTTTCTCCATTTATTTTGTCATTGCGACAGGAATTAAGCCGTGGAAATGTGGAAAATATCAAGTTTTTGTAACTTCATTTCTTTTCATGGGCATATGTTTTGGAAGTAAATTGGATATTCACTGTTTTCGAGATATTGATTAAAATACTATTAATTCACATTACAAGTGCAAACTACCTTTAGACATTCATATTCTCGTATACTTTTATGGACAAACTGGAGCCGTATTTCATATTTTACTATCGTTCTTCGTATGGATGTAAGATACATTCAGAGTAACGTTGTAAATTTACATATTAACGTCATTTTCAGAATATTACAGGAAGCATATCACTGACATATTATCAAATAGCGTGGTAATATGGCAACATTCATTTTTTATCGGAAGTATGATCAGCATAAAAAAGGACAAACAAGAAATCTAACTGCACTATAAAGGCACCAGAATTCTTGACAAAGCTTTTTTGTCGTACATACAGACGTTAGCAAATAAATATCGTTTTTTAACTTCACCTTTGCAGGAATGGGTGGCTGTTAATATGTTTTATAGTACTTACGCTCAAAAGTGTTCATGATGCCTTCAAGGACTATTGAATAATTCACTTAAGGATGTTCGCTGCTAGATTTCAAAATAACAAGCTATTCATAACACTGATGAATATTGATAGTGGGTTAATAAAGGAACTAAAATAGTGAAAACAAATTATAGGTCCATGTGCTTGTTTTGGAGATATAAGCTATTGAAAATTTGGCGGGAAAATATTCTCTCCTGATTTTACATAGTTTATCATTAACAAGTTTTATTTCGAAAAAACAATTAAATAATAACGAGGATTTTATAATATTTTTAACCAATGGCTTCACATTCTGCATGCAAAAGATTTATTAAAAGAAAAATGGATGTTAGTGGGAAAAATAATGTATGGCATTCAAATGGGTAAAACCAGATGATTCTGAACATCTGACAAAAATTCAAAAACATAACCATCGAACATCCTTAACCTTCAAAGTCTCATTACCTTTAATACATCCAATCATTGTTTATGAACATGCAGTACTTTGTGGACTTTTTTAACAATGCGTGGATTAGATTTATTGAAATAACTAATTTTAGTCCTTGAGCTCTTTAATTTTAGTTATCTTGTATAGGTATAAAGTCAGGAAGTTGTTTTTGAAAAGTTTATCACAGTTCATTTGCATTCCTGCTCATACATTGATTTAAACTCATAAATTGTTATACTGTTTATAATTCAAGAACTGCCTTTTGCAATCCAAAATTAATGCTTGCTAAATATTTCAATTCTAGTCTACAACTAATACTTAAAAATTCTATAGTACAATTTTGTTCGGTTTGTCATTAACCATTTAAATTTTTGTGACAGAATGAAAACATACTGAAGCAAAACACATGAAAAAAAATAAAAATATGCAAATGTACAAGAGCATACATAATTGTAAGTTAAGCTTCTCTCCTCGGTTATAATTATTGTAAAATTTTGTGGAAAATAAAATGGTAGCTTTGAATTTAAAGGGTTCTGGCTTTATTCTTTTAATAATTTTGGAATGTGAATTTTGTGTTATTTTGGCTGTAACTATTTTGGTCTGAATTGAGCAAAACTGAAAATTGTAACAAATATTTGTCTTAAAACCCCCATTCCAGTCTTGTTGAATTTTGAATTTTCTTGATTTTCAATATCATCATATTCTTCAGATAAAATTATGGTAAGAAGTATAAATGAAGACAAGTTGTCTTTAAGTCAATTACGATTCTTCAGGACAAGTTTAGATAAGTTGGACATGTCATTATACATTCGACAATAACTTTTATGAATTATTATTAAATAATATGATGACAATATGGCAAATTTGACTCGACCAATATTTTAACGTCTTTATAAATACCCAAAATTTATCCTGTTAATATTTTGATACAGATTTTAAAGACAATGTGGAACAGGGCAATATGGAATTCCCTACGGACCGGCAATTTGGAAACAGGACAATATGGAATCCCATACGGACCTGCAATTTGTAAACAGGGCAATATGGAATCCCATACGGACCTGCAATTTGGAAACAGGGCAATATGGAATTCCATATGGACCAGCTGTAGATTATTTAATAAAAGTGTTACAAACTTGCTGGTTCTGTATTGATCCTGTATTGATTCACGGTCAGCTGTATTTGCCCTCGGCCCCAATGGCCTCGGTACCAATACAGACAACCTTCAATCAATACAGAATCAGCAAGTTAGTAACACTATATTCTTAACCAGTCCTGATTTACTGCAAGGCATTATATCTTACTTAGACTTTATCTGAAATTTTAAAATATTAAAATCAATAAGAAAATAAAGATCAACAAGATAAAATGGCATTTTGAGATTACGATAAATTTTAAAATACCAATTATTATCCACAAGATATGATATCGTATTCGAGACAACCACTATCGTGTCTTTTTAGTTGTATTAAACGGTCGTCAATCAAACGATGAAGCTAAAGAGCGAAGAAAACGCTGGATGGCGATATATGTGATAAATATGTAGAGTTGACATTTTTCTGTTGACAAAGACGTAAAGTTATTATACGATTTTTATTAACTGAATCATGAGTTTTGTACAAGAAATGATTTATTTTCTTGACAAAAAAACAATTTACTGACATACAGTTTATCTTGAATACCAGAGTCATAATCTACACTCAAATGACAGTCTATCAAAATATTTAATGGCAGTTTTATATTCACAGAAAATACTCGTTAGAGAAATATTTTAAAAATAACATGAGGAAATAGATTTGAAAATATAATTACAACATAACTTGTACAAACAAAGTATGTACAACAGGCATGACAGGGGGAAATCAATGATAATAATTTTAAACCATGTAATGTGAAAGGAGGAGTATTGTGTATCACTTCTCGACAAAAAACACCTACATTTATGTGACTTAGGTTTAAACAAAGGAAAAAATAAGTTTTTTAGCTGTCATTTTCATCTTAATGTCACAGTATTTTCGTATGCCTATAAATATACTAGAAATACCATGATACCATTGTGATGCACATGACGTGCACATTTCGTCGATTTAAGACTCTTCAATTTTGATCAAAGGCCAAAATCCAAAACATTATCCTTACACTTGGAAGAACAAATTTAAATAGCAAAAATGAACCAAAAATAGAAAAAGGAAAATGTCAGAGCTATGCACGAGGGAGATACTCCTACATGTTACACGAGAAATACTCTTATATTTTACAATTACGTGCGAATGATAACATTATATTTGCTGTGAAGTTATAGTGCATTAAGATAGATATCACGAAATGTTTATTTTTACCACTGAGTGGATGCTTTGATGGTTGGATTTTCTCGACGGTTATCAACAGCTTCAGTACGGGAAACGAATAGTTATTTGATAGTAATTTGGCTGTTTTCTGGCTTTCCGAAATTTGATAAACCGGGTGTGATTTTTTATTCTCGGTCACTAAATGGTCGATGAAATTCCCTTTCAATTTTCTCGATAATTTCCAAAGATTATGTAGAACTTAATACAAACTACAGCTAACGTTTGTAGTAATTTGTGCAAGATTAATATTATTCTTTACCAGAAATTACAGCAGGGACAAAAGATTGAGCTTACACGTGGATCTACAGGGGAAATCAAGGAGTCCATCGAGTAGGTGTAGACGCATTACTATAGGTACATGGATGAAAAGATTGAGACGGTCAATACTTGGTGCATAGTGAAATATATTTATATTTCTGCAACTTTTAAACTTATGACAGAATTAGAATACAGAATCGTATACTTCGCGAGCAACGGATTATCATATTAGCAGTATCAATATTTAAATCAAGGCTTAAAATTTGAAGGTTTAACTATATCGATTGTAGAAATGTGATAATCAACTGCTCCCAAAGTAAGATTCTGCATTTCCATTTTTCACCTTTGATCACAGAAAATTACACATAAATAGTTGAAATTACAAATGATAAACATTGCATGTTCTGTGGAGGAAGAACGATGATATATAAAGGTAGACGGAACCAATAGAAAGTCAAATGGCTAAGAACCATTCTAGCAAACCTTCTTGTTAAAAGACAACTGAACACACATATATGCATATCACTGGTAACATAATTTTTAGCTTTTTTAGCTGTAACAAGTACTTCCGTATTGTTTACTGTTGACGGTCTTTACAATTTACAAACAAAAATCAAGATAAAAAGACAACAAAAAAAGAAAAACATCCTTGCGGTCGATCAAGACTGGTTAATTAAAATCAATTCATAACAATTAAGTCGTCAGACTTGTCTGACACGATTATTCATTGATTTGTTACAGAAATTTTACCCGTATTTAGCAAAATTCAAAAATAATAGAAATACTAATGGTTCATTCCTTGTATTGCACATGGTAGATCTCCTTAGCTGATTCCTATTCCGGTATTTTTGGTTATGAGTACGTCTTGTTTAAAATAAGTTTGGTTTTTTGGTCTTCCAAAAGTTTGGGGTTTAATCCTGCTGATGAGAGGTAATTCCTTGATATGCGTCGTCTACAGCATAGTATAAATTTACTATATCTAATATTAGTATCTTTGGATTGTTTTTGTAAGAATGAATTATGCAATGTTTCGCGTTACCTGTTCTTTATTTAATCCAAATTTGCCGGACCGATATCGACGGACTGCACGACAATATTTCTGATTTGATTTTGTATTGCACCTCGGGAACAAAGCAAAGAGTAAACTACTATCAGTAAAGTCAAGAAATACCAAAGGGAGAACAACAAAAACAAGAACAAACAATACATGCACCACAAATGTCAAATCCGGTATGAGGAAAAGACAAATCAATGGAACAGGTTCATTTTTATTTGGGAAACGATTTTTCACACCTGTCAATCAAGTCATGATGACGTCCATAAAACTTTAATAAGGATGACCCCAACTTAGAAGCAACATACCCCTGTCTGAGCAACTTTTTTGTCGGGAGCCGGGCTCTGACCAGGAAGTCAATGTATATGTCACAAGCTCTGGAATAACGGATGAGTTGTGAAATATATAGTCCATACGCCGGCGCTTCTGCAATATCACCGCTCAAAAATGGGAAGTTGACGATTGGAAAGTCAAAGTCATGCCGTTTGTCAGAAAACACTAAAACTATTTTTTTATATTTCGTCCATTTTCATGACTCATCAATTGTGCTTAAGTTAGAAAATATTGGAAAATGTATTGAACAAAGAGAAGAGAAGGTGCAAGGTTTGTTAAATATTTTACCACGGTTAAAATTTTACAACTATTATGGGAGATTATGAAAACATAACATTATTAAAACTGTATTATGGCATTTGAGCCGGCCGGGGATCGAACCCGCGACCTTCCGCACTCGAGGCAAACACGCTACCACGAGACCATCGAGACGGTTTCCCAAGAATTAAATATATCACTACACGTAATGTCATAATATCCCTTAGAGGAAAAACATTAGTGAAAAGTAGACGTACTGATTTATTTGTAGATACTTTCCAGTCCTTTTATAAAAAGAACCAGAGTATGGATTTATTTCCATATAATAATAACAAGAATTACATAATAAACGTGGTTTTCCGAAATGTCAAAGTTAGTAGAATGTCAAAGTAGTTATTTTAGCCTCATAAATGTGGTTTCACAACAACATAAGTGTTAAACAAACACCAATTTAAGTGCTACAGCAACCATCTTATGCTACATACATTTCATGTATATTACAACTAGACATTTTCAAAATTCAAAGGGATTAGAGCAAATACTGTAATTAAACATTTAACTTTGGAACAAAGCTAATTCTGTACCTGTACCGATTTGTGACTACATGTAGCATCGGATTGACTTTGTTGAACTTCACTACGTGAGCCTCATACGGATCAGGAACTGCTTACACTTCCGGAGCACCTGAGTTCATTGATTTATACTTTTCAGTGTTTATTTGTTGTGTTTGTGGTAGTTCATTTGTCTACCTGGGTTTGTCTGAATCGCGTTTTTATTTTTATCCTTAGGTGTATTTGTCCTCTTTTATTCAATATTGATTTACATTAATAGTATACGATCATGACGATAGTGCTTAAATTAACTCAGCTCTTTTAAAATTGCCTGATGCATTTTTTCGGATTTACCTTCATCGTGTACATGTGTGTGCTCTTAACAAAAACGTGGATACCAAAAACAATCATCAAAAGATAGTGAACAATAAAGCCAAACCATGGTATTCAAAATCAAGGTGAGAGAGGTTTGACTAAGAATAAAATGATCTGATAACTTTACGTCAAAAGCTTTGTTTTTTACGCCCTCCTTAAAAAATTGGAATTGAAATCTGATGTGAAAATCGTATCGGGTAAGCGCACCTTGACGGCTATCAAATTAAATTAAGAATAAAACGGGTAACAAGAAAGGTCAACAATGACATGCCAATCAATTAACGCCACGTATACTAATCGGCATATGTTCAAACCAAAGAAAACATAAAAGAGCACAAAACACAAATATAGGAACAACACAGTCAGGATTGAGAGTCACTTACTACTTTGAACAAAACAACAGTGGTGTCAATTCTTCCTCCTTGATACTCTTCACGGGTTTGTCCGTCCAATGGAATACGTTTTTTTATTGCTCCTCAGCTATATTTGTCCTTTTTTCCATAATGGAGACATTTATTTTTAGATGATTTCACATATCCTTTATGTATCCTCAGGACTTTAGTTATTATTGTATTATTTTTATCCAAAGAAACAGCTGTTTTTCATGATTTATATAGAGTTCGTACTTTAAGTCTATACAGATCTAATTCCGATAATGCACATATAGAAAGAGAATGAAATATCAAGATTCAATATGTTTTACTGTCTGTATTCAATGTTCGTAATCAAAAATAAGAGAAATTGAAAACATGTATTTTCTCGAATAAAATTCAAACAAATGATAAAGCAGAAATCAACAATGACAAACCTACATTATCCCCAGATGTAAGGAGATACATGCACATGTAGAATGGTATAAAACATAAACCTGTCAAGTAATATACAGATCCCCAGATGAAAGGAGATACATGCACATGTAGAATGGTATAAAACATAAACTTGTCAAGTAATCTACAGATCCCCAGATGAAAGGAGATACATGCACATGTAGAATGATATAAAACATAAACCTGTCAAGTAATCTACATTATCTCCAGATGAAAGGAGATACATGCACATGTAGAATAGACAAAACAGAAACCTATCAAGTAATCCACATTATCTCCAGGTAAAAGGAGATACGGGCACATGTAGGATGGTATAAAACATAAACCTGTCAAGTAATCCACATTATCTCCAGATGTAAGGAGATACATGCACATGTAGAATGGTATAAAACATAAACCTGTCAAGTAATCTACAATATCTCCAGATGAAAGGAGATGCATGCACATGTAGAATGGTATAAAACATAAACCTGTCAAGTAATCCACATTATCTCAAGATGAAAGGATATGCATGCACATGTAGAATGGTATAAAACATAAACATAAAACGGAGAGAGAGAGTCACAATATAGTCTGGCTTGGCAGTGGTCCAGCTAGGATTTAAGGGCAGAAGGGTATAAATTGAGGATAAGGGGCACTTTAACGCGTTTCCAAATCTGAAAATGGCACACAAGATCAAATCAAGTTTTAAGAAATATCAATTTTTCACTTGATAATTCCCTTTTACTTTTAGGAATTCTATTTGTTTCTTTCTACTATTTAATTTAGTGTCAACCAATTCAGAATTGTTTATGTGTAGTCAGTAGTAAAACAGTTTTTACTTAATTCTATACTTTTAACTCAATGTTGATCTTAAACAGCAATTCTGGTCTTGTTTATTCTTATTTAGTCTTTTTTTCTACATGTCTATATTTTTTAACAAAATCAAGATAACAAGAGCAAATCATGATGTCTTGCATTGCAGTCAGTCAAGATCTATCAAGACCAGTTTAGATCAGTTCAGCACAGGTTATGTTAAGCATTGAATAATTCATTCTTGACTTTTATGGATTGCTCTTAACCAGTCTAGCAAGGCATTATCTCTTGTCAAGATCTTTTTATCTTGATTTTGTTTGAAATCTCAGAAATACTAAACATCAAGACAGTCAAGATTAAACAAGACTGAAATGGCAGTTTAAGATCAAACTGGTGTTACTAGTGCTATATTATGATTATTGCAGAGGGCAAAGGGGAGCACTGAAAGGGCAGACGGGTACACCGAAAAGGCCACAGGGTAATACTCTTCTCTTTTCAAGCTAGCTCGAACACTGTTTAGTACAGACACTTACTAGTGATGTAAATACAAATGTAAACTGGTTCTATGGGCACCAAACCTTCTGACTTATCTATCATGTGTCTATTCCGACAATCTATCATTTCACAAATATCTTAACGGGAATACTTGAATTACTTGATATTATAAATATAATTTTTTTAGCTTATTACTTGTTAACTATAAACATCGTCCTACGCATTTTAAATTTGATGGCATTTTCAAAACTCTTGAGAAAAGCCATACATTTGTATTTCATTTAAACATCGGATTATTATTCAAAATGATAAAATAAAGCAACCCGGAAGTGTAATAAATGTCAATTCTAACGGGTCTGTGTAAACAAGGGTTTCACTTTTTTAAAGTAACAATCCAAAGATACTAATATTAGCTATAAATAACAGATTTGTGTTGTTTTTATGTTTATTTAAAAATCAAACAAAACTGACACATTTTTCGATATAACTGCTGCAAGATTATCCTACTTTAATTCCCTCAAGAAAGGGGCTATTACTTCCGTCAAAAGGCCATCGGGTAAATGTTTTTATACAAGCAAATGATTTACATCAAAACGATAATCGACGTGCCAAAACCATGTAATTCTTTACATGTTTACATTTTTCTTTGTATAAATTGATCTAAGGTTAGAGAAAATTGTAAACAATTCCCAACACTGTCAGTGCTATCAAAAATTGTTATCATTTTAATTCATGCAAACTAAAATTCACATACAGCATTCATAGAGAGAATATTGGGTAAAAAATATCTGGGTGCCAACAAAACCGACTGAATAATGTCACTTTTAAATTCGTGTACCCACTTAGACCATCTCTGCTTTAGATGCATTTATGTTTGTTTGGTAATGTTTATCTTTGTAATTATTTTTTTCTATTTATTTTTTTCCTCACTCAGCTGTCTTGTTTGGATGGAGGTGAGATGGTGTTCGTTAGTTGGTGCTCCATTCTTGAACGTTTCTTTTATCTCAGTTTTTATCTGGTCTGCATTTTAAAATAATAGAAATATTTGTATGATATAATACGACTATTTGCTTGACATACGTTGTAATAAATAATTTCTTTAAAAAGGGGTTTACAATAGTTTTTCCAATATGAAGGCATTTGCATATCAACTTTAGAGAAATGTATATATCAGAAGTTAGGGACCAACTTGATTTTTGTCTGAGAGAGCAAGGAATTTATTGTGAATTACATCTACATGTAACACAGGATCCACGAGCTTGGATATTTTCAAAAAATGGCGGTACACTTTGAAATATAAAAATATATCAAAGAAACTTTTATACCAACCATAAAAATTGCTCTCGACAAATTGTATTCCATTCTAAAATCAAAGTTATGGTATCGTATTGAAACTGTCGAGAACGATATAAATTCAATTATGATTTTGGAAATGATAAAGTGACAGTTTGTGTTGGTGTAATAGAAATCACGATACAATAGCAATTTTGCATTGTATATTAATTGAAAAGTTGGCATGACAACATAGACTACCAAACAATCGTTTCAAATCGGTAATACATTAAATCACAAGCTTAATTAGCTCATATGCTGAATTTCGGTACTGAAAATAAACACTCGATGACAACTATAAACATTCTATGTTGATGCACAGTGTATGCATATGTCAACTATTTGTGTCTCATCAGCAGTAATTACGGTTAAAAATGAGGAAAGGTGAAATAATTAACCCAAACGTCACATGTAGCAGAGCAAATTCAAACTAGAAAGCTACTGTCCAAATTTTAAAACCTTATTGCGTATATACATATAGTTTATGACAATACTGTACAGAAGAAAAAGGCAAAAATTACAAAATTAAATGGAAGTTTTGGTAACAAGCTTAAATTCACAAGTTTCGTAATTCTATCCCTGTATGTCCCAAGTTTTGAAAATTAAAAATCTTAAACTTTAAAAAAAACATCTACAGATCGATACATGCAAAAACATTAAAATGTACAATAGATTCGAAAAAATTAAAAGTCCCATTATGATATATTTTGTGTATTTTTTCTGAATTTTCTTACGAAAAATATACCAATCACATAACAAATCTCGAAAAGTGTTCGGTATTCCAAAATGTTTTGTTTTAATCACTGTTGTTGACAAATGTCTTAATATGCACACTTATTTCCCATCTATAATTCAACCATTTCGTGATCTAACTGAATTCCACTACTGGTTTTACTTTCTGATTTTAAAAAAGAATTATAGTTCTGAAGAGCTGGTGTTTAAGCATTGTTTATTCGTTTATACGTGTAATAATATACACGATGAAAGACACATCCGATGTTAAAATTCAACAGAAAACCCATGAAATTAACCTAGAAATAATACAAGTTCTTATTGCTGTTCTTCATCTTTCAAATTCCAGTAAGATTTTCAAAAATTAGCAAAGCTTTAACTTAAATTTTTTAGGCATTTTGGAATTTGCTCTTAATTTTTCTTTATAATTGTTTTGGTTTTCAACAGCATAAAACCATTCGACTTCTCTACACTCTACACTACCATACCACATTCTCAATTAAATGATCGCTTAAAGCAACTAGTTCATCAATGTTTTTTCAAGAAAAATGGGACACGCAGTTATAAATTTTTTGTTCTAGGTGGAGAAAAGGCTTATTTCGTGAAGAACCACTCTGATTCTGACAAAAAGTATTCTAAAGATGAAATTACAAACATGCTAGATTTTCTCATAGACAACATATTCGTTGAATTTGGCGGTCTAATTTTTCGACAAACAATCGGCATTCCAATGGGAACCAACTGTGCTCCTCTCCTCGCCGATCTGTTTCTGTACTCATGTGAAGCAGACTTCATTCAAGGGTTACTACGTGAAAACAAAACGAAACTAGCCCAATCATTTAATTTCACTTTTCGTTATATAGATGATGTGTTGTCGTTAAATAACGACAAATTCCAAGACTTTCTACGTCTTATCTACCCCGGTGAGCTTTAAATTAAGCATACTACAGATACACCAAAGTCCGCTTCATATTTGGATTTGTTTCTTGAAATAGACTATAAGGGACATTTGAAGACAAAACTTTATGACAAACGTGATGACTTCAACTTTCCTATTGTTAATGTTCCCTTCTTGAGTAGCAATATACCAGCATCGCCTGCATATGGCGTCTACGTTTCTCAGCTTATCCGATTTTCAAGGGCATGCGCGAGTTACCCTGACTTTCGACAAAGAGGATTACTGCTGTCACAAAAGCTTCTTAACCAGGGTTTTATCAGGAATAAGTTGATGTCATCACTAAGCAAATTTTACGGTCGTCATCCCGAATTGATTGATCATTACAGTGTTCCAATATCTAAGATGATGTTGGACCTGTTCCCACTGTAAACTTTTATGTGCCTCCACCAATTTGTGACTTACCAAGGATTGACTTTGTTGAACTTCACAACGGGTGCCGTATACGGAGCAGAAACTGCTTACCCTTCCGGAGCACCTAGGCTCACTCCTGGTTTTTATAGGAGTTCGTGTTGTTCATTGTTTTTTAGTTTTATTTGTTGTGCTTGTGGTTGTTCATTTGTCTTTCCGGGTTTGTCTGTCCAATGGATTACGCTTTCCTGATTGCTCCTTAGGTATATTTGTCCTTTTAGGCCTTGAGCACAACTTATAAATCATAAATGGACGAAATGTGCTCATCTTATGCATCAAAACTGATATCAAATAATCTATTTTTAAAATGATTGAATGATTTTCATTAACAAGCATGAAATAAAGTTCATAGCTAGTTTAATAACCACCAGGTTAACAATAAATCCAGCTGTCTCATTACAAGGAAATTTGTATCGAATACTGCTTAATTGTTGGCAATATTTTAATAGACGTTGTCTTTTTCGTGATTATTTGGTGAAAATATTTCCTTTAAGGAAGGTTTTCTTCTTGTTTCTTTGGTTAAAGAAAGTTCATGGGTTTTTCAAAGACAATACATTTATGGATAATGATCAATTACTAGCATTTCAAGGTCTTTTTGAAGTCTTTTTATACACAAATTGTTTTATACTTTATTTCTTTTGCTTCCTTATAATTTTACAAATGACAATTTTATCCTATACAATGAATTATTACGGTTGTGTACATCGGAAAAATTTTGCTCTACTTAGTTAATAAAAAGTAAAACAAAATGGAAAAAAATATAATGTTTTCCACATTTGAAACATCAACCATTTTAGATGTACTTTCTATCCATATTTCGTTCTATTATGAGAACTTTGACACCAAAACAATAACATAAAATATTGTTGTAGAGGACATTTAAATGCATAAATATCCAACAACGAAAACCAGAGTATTCTTGCAATTGCTAATTGATAGCACAAATACCTTGTCACTTGTTAAATAAAATTCATTTATAAGATCATATACTTGTATATTCCAGTCGCCACTTGAAAGTTCTTTTCATTCCTACATTTCATTTAATCAAATCAACTGACAGACTTCCTATCCATTCTCATACGTATTAGTTATTCATTAATTTTTTGATTTATCAAATTATTCTTCTGAATGCATGACAGACTTTCAACAAACACCGGCTAGACATACAAACTGATAAAACTGAAATATATATAATTTACTCAAATATTCACAATACGTTCCATATTACTATTCAAATGACCCAATAAAATAAGTGTATATACTAAGAAACGTCTTCGGTTAAGCCTCTTGGATAATTGGGAGCAATGAGATAAAAATAATCTACAAATATTGTTCAAACAAACGGACTGTTTATTTTAAGAAATATCTTCAAATGGATACTAATAGTTTATTGAATAAATGCACAATTACATGTATACCCCAATGCGGTTAATGCCATACATAAAATTAACAAAAGTAACAATATAAGATCACAGAAACATAAAAAATACAAAAAGTGTGACATTATATACATATGTACTAATCATGCAGTTGCAGAGTCCTCAGTGACTTTTTAATAAATGGAGCATCAAACTGCATAATTAACGGACATGAAGGACATAAAACCAATTTATTTAAATCATCCATATTATCTATATTTCATTAGGTAGTTTTAACTTACTGCAAACATTCAAGTCTAAAGGTTTCATTTGTTGTACATTTAAATAGGAAATGTTCTTCGTCATCTATTTTATTTAAACAACAATTTTGATATACACGTTCTACTCTTTTTATATTTCTGTATCTCCCCCTTTCAATTTCCAAAATATGGTCAGTTAATCTTAATTTGGTAAAAGTTTTCCTAGTGTCAAATTTATTTTCTTTCAGTAAATATGACTCAATTTAATATTTCTTTTTGACTTTACTATAAATAAATGATTTGTTATTTTCTGTTAAAGAATTTAATTTTTTAAAGAACAGATTTTTATAATTTTCTTGTATAAATTCTTTCATGTGTACATTCATTTTATATTTTTCTTTTATAAATTTTATATTTTCTATACTGAAACAATTTTTCAAAATCAAGACAAATCCGTGAGAACAGTATCACACTGAACAAACAATACAATGATAAAAAAAACATTACACAATTAAACAGAGATAGAACAACACATTCAGAAAAATATCGCACAAAAACTTTGAACCTGCAAAAAGAATCTGAAGAAAACAATTATTTATCACTAAATATGTCAATGTATGTGCCCAGAAACTACCGTTACCTTCGAGACAAAACCTGTATGATTCTTCCCGATATGATTAACGGTTGCGATAAACTTAATAATATATGTCAATTTGTGTGACCATAAACAATATTGATATCTCTTCTCTCTATTCTACCTTCCATATAAAAATGTCGAAATTTGGTTTAAGGTGGTACCTAACACTACAGGGAGATAACTCTGTAAAATCAGCTAAACGTTTTAATAACGTTGTGTTGTTAATGGAATATTAAGCTTTTCAATGATCAATATTAGTGTTTGTCAAACTGCTATACAATCAGTGTAATTTTTCTGATGAATTGGTTGGTTCAAATGTTTTGAAATTTTAAAATTTTTGTCAATGGGTCAAAGTAAATACTTTGTCAAAATTTTATGAAAATTAAACGAGCCAAATTAATTTTAGAGAAAGTGTTGGGTACCACCTTAATAGACTATTTACAAAAAATTAAGAGTTTATTTCTAGCTTAAAGGGCAACAATTTGTTAAATTGTGCAGTCGAATTTGCATATACAGACATTTGACATTTAAGATGTGCCCTTCTTTTCGTAGATCTGTATCAGTGCAGTCATTTTCTTGTTTGATGACGTCTTCATTAAAGGAAATAAACATTCAATTAAAATAAATTATAATAATTCAAATCTCAAACCTATTCCAATTCTCTAATTTGACTTTAGATTATATTGATGACGTCTTGTGGTGAATCAAAATTAGAATATATATTTCAGGTTTTATGGTAACTTATCTCCGAGTTGTCCGTTTTATGTCTGGATTTCTCCTTTGAAAATTACAACTGATCAGATTTGAAGACAATAAAACCAATGTATATTTAAACACCCCGTGACAACGATAGACGAGAAGATAATAACTGCAGTCACTATAAGCAGATTTTATGATTGGTGCAATGACATCCCGGTCACTGATTACTGCTGGAAATACTCCCTCAGACAAAGGTTAATGTTGACATGTTTGTAATTTTTAATGATTTTCAGACTGTCATAATTATATATTGCCCATCCAACGACCCCTACATGTGGGCGTCCGAAACCAATGTTACACTTTCAGAATGAGCTACAAGTTCGGTAAACATTCAAAGAAACCCCTAGAATAAGGCAAAATCAAACGCCAAATTAACTGTTTCAGTGGAAGGTATTAAAATCTAAGGAGTTTCAGACGCCATATGTAGAAGTCTTTAGATGGGCAATATATAATTATGAGACTTACTCTGGAAAACATCAGAAATTACAGAAATGTCAAGACCTACCTTGTTTCAAGGCGAGAATGTCATTGCTGTAATCATAAAATCGGCTTATAGTAACTGCAGTTATCATTGTCCCGTCTACAGTTGTCATGGGGTGTTAAATGACATTATACATGTAGAAACATCGGTCGTGTATGATCGCCATTCACACCTGCCTCTATACTGGTTGTTATATGTAAATTGTATTGACGTAAAAAAAATTCTTGTTACACATACCCACACACAACACCTCAACGAAGGAACACATTGTTCATATACTTTATAAATTACATGCATAAAATGTTTGTTTTTGCACCCACGTGTTTGGCATTCTTGAAATTGCATGACTATGCGTATTGTCGCAGCATTATTGATCCTTCGCTTGTTAGTTTATGGAAGTTAACATGTCTGTATTGTATATTTATTCATTTCAATTTGTTCTTTATTTTTTAGTGGTTTCATTTATATTTATTTATTTGGCCATTTATATTTCCTACTAGGTTATCTCCCCCTATGATTTGGGTCTCTCGGTTTGTTCCCTAGAAATAATTGTTCGTGTTTATTTACCCAACGATGTTTTTCACCACGTGGCTTATATAATAAGCTAACAGATAAAATTTTCCAGTAAAAATATGTTAAAGTCGAAAAAAGGAGAATATAACGAAAAAGAAAAAAAATTAATCATTCTATATTTTACAGATTATCCGTGTTGAAATCCTCACTGTGACAATAAAATTGAACAACAGCTGCAATAAAACTTTTATTCCTTTATCAAAACGTTTATTGTTGAGTTATCAATATTGAATTTTCTTCAAGATTTTCAAACTGCATAACATACAAACACAAAACGATATCAATAAGGTGTGAATAATCAGCTTATCGTTAAAAAACAAAACGAAAACCAAGGTTTCTGGATGTGTTTCACCTACTCGATATTCGGCGTTTCACTGTTTTAAGATGTACCGTTCTTTGATCTGAAATTTAACGTTTCAAAGTTTTAGTAGATGCCGACTTCTATTTTACCTGCAAATGCCCTTTCGAATTTAAATGCATAACTTGTTACAACTCTTGGACATTTCGCATTTAGTCATTAAATATGTTAATTCCGAAAACTCTATTTATACAGTGTTAATTTGGCATGTCATTTAATGTTTTAATATTTATTTATTTGTTTTAATTGTTTTGTTTACACCTTAAAGTCAGTTTAGATTTTGACTCTGTGCTACAACGTTTTGGTTTAATGTTTGGAATGTTACATTTTCTGTCTTTACCTCCGATAGTTGAAATACACTTCATACATAAAAATCATTTAGGTATTTATGCATATATGTTTGTAATCATTAGGCTCATTGCACATCAAGTCATCGCAAATTTTTCCTTTAAATAAGTAGTATAAGATTATACCATAAAAGTAATAATATTCTAAGACAAGCCTTTGATTGCAATAATATAAAGAAACTATATTGCATAAATATAGATTCTCCTTTAGGTACGAGTGAGTTATGGAATTTCTCAATCCGAGATAGTTAAATTTTCAATTTTCAACACGCGAGTCTTTAGCGAGCGTGTTAAAATCCAAAATCAAGTGGTTAAATATCTATAATACTAAATTTACGAATTAGCCGAATAGGCGGCACAACGCGTGGTTCAAAATAAACGATGTGTGGTTCAGATTATAAAGGTTATTATCGGATTTGACAATCTGCATTTATAAATTTAAACTGCAGTTTTGTTTATGTGCAAATGGAATTTGTATGCACTTATCCGATATGAATTCTCCCAACATATCCCTTAGAAGCTTCTCGAATGCATTATTTTAACACATTGATTTAAATAAACAAGTATGCACATATTTTAAATGTATTTTTGTTTGAAATTAGGAAAGAAGAATAAAACAAATTAAAAACATTCTCCTTCGAGTGGGATGTTTCCGCTTCATGTATTCAGGATTGTTTTTCTACAATAACGCAATTTCTCCTAACTGTAAAGGTTATGAACTTTGAAGATTATGAAGAAGTAAGGTAAAGTTCAGAGAAATTCCTAACTTAGTTGTTTTTTTTGGATGATCGGATGTTTACCTTGCACAAAGTGATAATACCAACCATTATCTATTTTAACATTATTTGTCATGTGACCTGTCTAAATATATCTCTACCATACAATTCCCTAGATAAAAAATTTTTAACAAATGGTCATCTTTAGAATTAATGACGAAATTTATCTCGGACATCTTTATAAACGTGGACAGCACACGCAGTCACACACTAAAAATGCTTTTATCGTCTGATTATTGGATATATTAGTGAAATTAATCCCCGCTTGCCCTGTCCATGACGACAATGAAACAATTGGAACAATTATTTTCCAAAAATATGCTCTACCTTACTCACGGCATCTTTTGAAAAATTCATCCGTCTCTAAGGAAATGTTTACATCTACAATTTCATTTCCATATTTATTCTGAAGGAAAAAGGTAATGCATTATGAAATGTGTATTTAATGAAAGCTTTTCATCAAGTTCCAGTTCAGAATTAATTGTAACAATAAAAATATTGACAATTTATGTGGTTGTGTTTTCGTCATAGATTTTGACTTTGAGGGAACCTTAAGGTTCATTTTGGTAATTCTACGTGGCACACAGTCTACTTCATCAGTGGATACATCTTCGGTAGTAACGAACAGCCATATGACAATTGGGTCACGTTGACCTAAATTTCACGCTTCATTGACTTTGGTTAAAGTTTGCATTAACATCCATTGCTGGAATACTACAGTATATATAGACATGAAACTATCAGTTGATACCACCTTCTTGACAGGAAGGTTTATAGGAAGCCTGCCACAACATCCATATTGAGTTCCTGTTCCATGAATGACATGGCCGTAATAACTTTTTAAAGTCAATATGGCCAACAAAAAAAAAATGCTTATTTTCCCGCGCTCGCGCGGGTTCAATGTCTAGTATTATGTATATTTATCCCATCGATTAAACACGTCAAGAATAGGAGAAATATTGTTCTATTTTAGTTCAAGTTAAAAAAGGATTAATTACTATACATCGTAATAACATTAATCTCTACAAATAGAGACGATGACATTTACCAAGAAATGCTGAATCAAACCTGTTTATGACATATTAAAGGGGTATTTTAGAACCAAACCACAACGACGAAAACATTATGGTTACATCAACTTGCCTTAAAATTGTATGTAACATTCTCCAAAAAGACAAGATCACAACATGTTATATTTGACCTTCTGTCCAAACAAAATGATAAATATATTACAAACGAAATATTTTAGTTTTCAGTTAAATCTTAAAACGTGATGATAAAACACGTTACGGGAAGTTTTTGGAAGTATTATGCTTAATTCATGAACTCGTGGCTATCGGCTTCATGGGAATATGCTTCAAAAGGGAAGGCGTTCTATGTTACTCTTTCTTCGGCAAAGGAAGTTTATTTTTTTATATTATAATTGACTCTTTATTTTCTTTTGTATTACACAGAGCTGCCTAGCGCGTCCCCAGGTGACAGATAGGGGAGACCCTCTCGATGGGAGAATGCCACACTCCGCGCACGCATAAGACCCCTTTAGTAGTTTTCGACAAGAGTAGTCTGAAGGCGGCTACAGAAGGCTAAATTATCTTACCCTACCCAACCACCTTCCTTTTATAACGGCAGTCAAAATTGTTTCCCCTTTGCCCCGTCCACCCCTATTTGAATTGTCTGATACATTGAACCGGTTCTCGTCCTGAATAAGCATGAAATATTTGCCACTGGGCGTTAAGCAACACACAGTCGATCAATTTTTTGTATTGAATTCAAAAAGTTCCGTTTTGAAGCTGTGTGTATTATATTGTGTCATTAATAAAAGAAGGTTCATTATTCAAGACGTATTTACGGTCAAAACCTTACTTCCTTTATTATTGTCGGCCTTGGGCACTGCTGTTGAGACTCAAACTGTTTAAATTAGCATATGCAGTGCACCGAAATTTGTTTTTACAGAACATTTATTTAAAAAGATCTTTTTAATTGCTCAAATGCATTCATGAACACAACCACGTCAGAAAAATAATCTTTTCATTAGCTAATAATTTAAATCGTGATGGCATATCTGTATTGTAATATAAATTAAACTGAGATATGATTTCATAGTTAATAACAGCCTATTTAAATGTAATTAGATTTTCGATATCTCTCTAATGTCATACTAACCACGATTCCAATATTGAAATGATTAGGGAACAATAAGCAGACTGTAAAAAATTGTTTTATAAATCATAAAATCACACTTTTGTTCTTTGTCTTGCAAAGATCATGAGCCTTTGGCAGTGGCTGTATACCTCTTTATGTTAAATAATGCTTTATATTCACTATCGTTTTGTTTCTGTTTTGAGTTTTTTTTTCACAACGTTATTGATATTAAACTTAAAATACCTTGTTATTTCCCGACATTTACCCCATATTATGTACCTACACTTTCCACTGTAAAATTCATGAAATTGTCCAAAAATATTAATTTAATCGCCCAAAAGGTTTAATGTATTCTGTCGTATCTTTAAAGCTGTCGATCGATTTGAATAATCATTTTTATCACTGGTCAGTTATGATAAACAGTTTTAGTCACTGAGAAAGTGTTATTATTTCAGGGAAATGTTTGAAATTTCAATAATCATTTCTCAAATCATCAACACTATTATAGGTTAAATATTCAATTTATCATGTTTATATTTCGTTCCAATAAACGTTAACTTCCAAATATTTCAAGAAAATGGTTTTAGGTGACACCATAAGAAAACAAAATTATATCGTTATCTCGCCTGCGGGGCTCCTTATATTTCACTCATTAACTTTTACTCACAGCGAAGAATGTAATATAAGTTATTTAACCAAGTACTAGTATTTAATTTTATACTTCAAATTGTTAACCTCGGTAGTGAATTGGACAGGAGATATTGTTATCCCTTTGTGTGGTTTCTCTTTATAATTTTGTTATATATAAAAAGTAAAATTTCAACTGTTTTTAGGTATTCTATCATTATTCTGTATGAAACGACTGTTGCAGGTAACATTTTCGGACTGCTGGACCGCAGTGATCTGTTGACCGCCTCCCTAAATTCCATTGGTTGATAACGTCACGCCCACAATTCTTGTTTCTTCCTCAATACAAAAGGTATAAGAAAACAGTTATAAAATCTTACAACACCTGTTAGCAAACTGTGTATTATAACCAATTTTACAGCATTTTTGTTACATTACAATGTACTTGGTATTATCTTTCCAGCTTCATTCAAAAGGGGCATGGGTAAATTTTGAACCTTAACGCGTCAAAAAGACAGACGCCCGCTTATCTCTCTTATTCATAAAAACTGGTTGGTTAAATTTTTAGAAAAATGCTGAGTAATTTCAAAATTTGAGGAATGTGATTTGGTGAAATAATTCAGGTATGATACGTGTTTATTGCCATATTTACATACAATTATTGTTGAGAAATTTGTTCCGAACTAATATTGGTTATGAAAGAGATTGAAAATTAGTTTAGAGCGGATTTTGCAGCCATACTCGCTTGAAATTAAATAGAATTAAGGATGCTCGCTGGTCTTGTTTTGGTCTTTTTGTCATATTTTCGGAATCCTCGGGTTTTATCCATTTCTTGAACATTAAATTTTTTGCCCATGAACCCCCACTTTTTCTTTTATAATTCAATCATATATACCTTAAAATGGTATTTGACAAAATTTTATGAAATCCTTTTTATTTTTTCATACATTTTTGAGAGACTGAAGTTGCCAATGCAAAGACAATGAAAAATCCAGAGAAAACCCATTTCCTGCAAATTTTCATGGCTTTATTGTTCTAAAATGAGCACATGAACCTATATTTTTTTCTTGCTTTTTTTGTTTACTATTCATATGTTCTCTCAACCTAAAACACCTATTTCAAATCCTATTTATTTCCTATTAGACCAGCGATCATCATTAAATAAACAAACTTAGGAAATAAAACAGAATAATGAGAATAGTTAACATTATCAATTGTTATGCATGAGAAGGATAAGATGAGACACTTCATTGGTATTTTACAAACAATATGCGTGTTCAAGGTCCTATGTACGGTCAAAAGTTTTATTTCTGTTTGAATCTGCTTTACAACGTTTGTTGTTTTGTGTTCAATTTCCACACTATTTGGGCTTGACCACCACTGATGAGCGCATAAATAAACAACAAAACGGATAACAGAAAAGTCCAACAATGACATACAAATCAATTAACTCCATCAATCGACAGATAACATATAACATAAGGCGACATATAACATAAAAGAGTCCAAAACATAAAACTTGAAAGAGGCATTGAGCAGTTGTTGGGTTAATTTGTTTTATAGGTACCCTCCAGCACCTTATTTATTCTTTTCCTCTGTTTTATAAAACATACTATAAGAGCAAAAACAGTATGATTACCAACAAGGTGAGATTTACAACAGGTTGGACGGTACAAGATTTAGACAATACACATCAGAATACGTGCTAGTTTTAACGTTAACCACATAAGACTCTCACTATTGTTGCCCTGAAATTGTTACTCACCAGTATAAATGTAAAGACATCATAGGGATAGAGAGCAATTTAACAAAATTGAATAAATATCATATTTATAACCCTTCCTCTGAAAAGATGATCTTAAGGTACTTCCACGTTTGCATGGCATATGCATTTATTTATGATGTTACTATAAAACTAGGATATGAACACCCGCTCATGATAAGTCCTTTTCTTGAAAGCTCAATTTTTTGTTGATATCTATTATGCATCTTTTTGAAAGCATTAAGCAACTCGTGAAATATATAACACTGTAATAGAAGTTTCATATTATGAATATAAGTCGACAATAAGTGGAGCACAGTTTGTACCCATATGAATCTCTAAAACGAATAAGCCAGAAATATAAGGCTTTAATACGATATTCGATTGTTCAACAACTGTAACTTGTTTACGTATTATTTCTAAAAAAATCTTATTGTTCCAAAAATATCATTTAAACAAGTCAAAGGACCAATAATCAGTAAACTCAACTTTTCAGTAGATCAGTGGGAAAGGTTGTATACAATGTTGAAAAATCACAACTGTCCACAGCGTTTACTTGATTATCCAGATTTTAAAATTTATTCCCAACGTTGAGAGAATTTTTGACGCTCCAAAATCAATTTATTTATATTGGTTTCACACAATTATTCCCAAAACGACTTTCTAATGGCTAAAACGCATTTTAGAATACTAGCACGTTAACGTGATCAGATATATAATTCTTTCATTAAGAATTAAATTTAATCGTGATAGTAAGTGTTGCAATACGAATTAAATTGAATTATGCTTTCGTGACAGCATATTACATGTATCTATGTTATACGATTTATACTATTTTTTTAATGTGATACCAAATTTATATATTATGCATGTTATTAGAATGGGTTTAAAAGTCATTGCAGCCAAATATTCAAGTCTTTGTCCCAGGCAGCATATTACATGTATCTATGTTATACGATTTTTACTATTTTTTTTAATGTGATACCAAATTTATATATTACATTGTATGCATGCCATTAGAATGTGTTTAAAAATCATTGCAGCCTCATATTCAAGTCTTTGTCCCAGGCGAGCACCTTTTCTCTGTGGTTGTACACTTTTTTACGTAACATGACGTACAGTTTTGTTTTGTATGAATTCTAACACAAAGTTTTTTTTTCTTTTTTCTCTTAAATTAATATAATTAAGAATGTACCGTGCTGTGTGGGCATAATCTTTATCATATTGGAGACTCATTTTAGTATACGACTCATGCTATGTCAATTGTTTGTTTTCTTATCGATATTTATCTAAAATATCTATTCCAATATATAATTCATGAAGTTGTCAAAATTGCACTTTATATTTCCATTAAAATCAATTGAATAAAGTTATATGTAGGCTGTATATATACATTATTTTATTAAAATATGCATTTTTTATATATGACTATCTAAGCATCTCTTTGACTAGTCAGATGTAATAAACAATTTTAGTTTCTGTCTAAGTTTTGTTTTCTTATCGATATTCATCTAAATCTAAAATATCTATTCCAATATACAATTCATGAAGTGGTCAAAATTGCACTTTATATTTCCATTAAAATCAATTGAATAAACTTATATGTAGGCTGTATATATACATTATTTTATTAAAATATGTATTTTTTATATACGACTATCTGAGCATCTCTTTCACTAGTCAGATGTAATAAACAATTTCAGTTTCAGTAAAAGTGTTAATGTTCCGACAACATATCGTGATGCATTTTGTACAAAATATCCATAATTATATCAATTATATGTATACTATCAAAAATTTATAAAAACTAGAATAATTTTATATTGTAATGCAATCCAAAGATGCAATTGCCTATTTGTTGTCAAAGTTCTACTTCCACAAGATATTTTTTAAATGACAAAATAGTACGACTAATGCCTAACTTAAACTCGAGCTTAACGTTAAATTTTGTAACGAACATGTCCCGATATGAATGACTTCAAGACTTTTTATTTTCAATTTTGACCACTTTCTTGACCTAGCAGGTATTTGAACGAAATCTCCAAAACTACTTTGTGTCTTTGAAATGCAAGTATTTTTCATTAATATCTGAAATATTTTATTAAAATGAAAGTAAAAAGTATTAATCTATCTTTTGTTTCCAATAGTTGCAATTAAGGTATCCGGACCATTATTGACCACGTGATTAGTCAAAGGTTCCCGGATGTTCCATACAATGCAATTGAAATGCCCTCGGTAATTATCGGCAAACTTCGGTAATTACAATATAACTAACTTATTTTTGAAGACTCTCCATACAAGCAACTAAGTGTGTTTCAACTTGAGAAATATATATCTAAAAAATCCCAACTTTAAATTGTTTGGTTCAGCCATTCACGTTCAAAAAGAGTACAATACTCGATCATGATCTATTATGGTTCGGATACCTTAATCAAATGTCTTTTCTACCGATAAAATGCGTCGATGGTTTTAAAAGAGTGGTTTTTCTATATATATGTTTTGTGCAATTCGTTGATTTTTATTCTAAGTGTCAACTGTGACGTTGTTGAATATGACTGTGCAACGTTTGTTTCCAAAGGTTTGACTTTGGGATAAACCATATTGTTATTTGAAATGTACAAAAATGTGTTTTTCATTCCTAAGAGTAAAGGTCATTATTTAAAAAAATGTTCGTTAATTATAAAATATATATTTATTTTAATTTTTTCTCAAAGTTTCTATTGAAAACTTCAAGAAAGTCTCTTTTTAACTATTATATATATTCCTAAAATTGTGAATTAACGTAACGTAAAAAAAAGGACAAATATACCTAAGGAGCAATCAAAAAAACGTAATCCATTGGACAGACAAATCCGGGAAGACAAATGAACAACCACAAGCACAACAAATAAACACAGAAAACTAAAAAACAATGAACAACACGAACTCCTATAAAAACCAGGAGTGAACCCAGGTGCTCCGGAAGGGTAAGCAGTTCCTGCTCCGTATACGGCACCCGTAAAACACTGGTTTTTTTTTCAATGTAACTATACAAAAAATTATTTTATGATATGCAAAATTCAGGCTTTGACATGTTTCCGTATTTGTATTACTCCGCATTTGATTTTATAAACTTCTCCTTTGTCTTATAGTTTTAGTAATTATTTGCCAACATTCACAATTATATGATTGAAAAAAAAAACTCTATTATACCCTCTTTGGTGTAGTAGACTGGAATTTTTAGAAAAAAGTGTCTTGTCAGTATAGTCCAGGCCAACATTGTATAAAAAGTCGACTTCACCTGCTGGAAAGAAACATGAGAAAGATGCCATTGCAGTGACCGAAAATCCACAACTAAGAGAATACAAGCTGTACATGTACATGTATTATGAGCATATAATATTCCATCCTAATTATTTAATTAAAGATTTAACCATGATACTGCCTTGAAATTTTCTGCTTTTTCTTATTAATCTAGAATGAACTTTATCTTTTACCAAAATAACAGATAAAACAGGGCTTTTCTTGTAATCGATCGAATCGTGTCAATACAGTCTCATGTCTCTTTAACTTTTAATGCAGCGGTGAATTTCAGAGGGTAAAAAATCAATTAAAGGATCGACGTAATGAGCACTGAAATTACATCGTTTACGAATTAGTAGTATTTGTTTTTATAAAAAAATAATAATTACTAGTAATTATTGTCATTGAATTTAACATGATAATAGATTGTTGTCATCTCAACTCTAATCATGAATCGATGGATGGTTCAATATCCAGAAATGTCGAAAATGAGGATGGTCTCGTTTCCACAGTAACTGTTGTACATGTTCCACATCATTTACTCTTAGGCTATTGATTTGTGGTTTCTACTGGATTGATTTTAAAGGATTGCATGACAAACGTCGTGAGCAAGACTGCTTTCCATGCCAGAACAGGTCCCTGATTATCATTGGAGTTCGTTTAAAGCTATCGTTCTGATGACCAAATACGCTCCCTACCATGATGACATCTGGCGACAAAACCTTCAAACATTCTAAGTCTAATGAGTTTATTTATAGATAACTGCAGTGTCTTTAGCAGACTATATTTTACAGATGCATTACAATTTCACTGTATGTGAATAACCTTTCCAAAATGAAAATGGACCTGTTCTATCAATGTTATCCCTTCCTCATACCAGATTTGACATGGGCATCATGGCGGGTGTCCTGCAGAAAGCAGAGACTGCTTACTCTCCCGGAGCACCTGGGTCTACCCCCGGTTTTTCGGTGGGGTCCATGTTGTTCATATGCTTTTAGTTTTTAATTGTAGTGCATGTATTGTTTTGTTCTCCAGAGTTTGTCAGTTGTTTCGATTTTTCCCTCCTTTGAAAATCCCTTTGGTATTTCTTGACTTTACCTGATATATTGTTCCATTGCATTTTAATTGTTCCTGTCATTTCCTTAACCCTTGTCGATAAAAGGACTGTCTTACTAAAAAGCGTGAGTTTTCTGTAATTTCAGTACTTTGATTTCTATTAATCTTACCATTTATTGTTTTACTTTTGTCTTTCCTATCTGTTCGTTTTTTTTTCTTTGCTTTCTCTGTCACTATGATTTGTGATTTTCATGTTGTTTTTTCGGTATTTTTTATACCGACGAATTTCATTCTATTTTAAGAGACGAATTAAAAAAACGGTAACTATATCACTGCTTATCTCTCTCATGCATGAAACATGATCATGTTAAATTTTCACTTTATTATTTTAATAAGGATAAATTGACGTCATCACTTAGGAAATTTTACTTGTCTTCATCACGAATTGATTGACCGTTACAGTGTTCCAATATCTAAGATGATGTTGAACCTGTTCCCACTGTCGTAACATTTCATGTACCTCCACCGAATTATGACTACCACCGGACTGACTTTGTTGACCTTCACGACATGTGCCGTATACGGATCAGGAACTGCGTACCCTTCCGGAGCACATGAATTCTCTCCTGGTTTTATAGGAGTTCGTGTTGTTCATTGTTTTTAGTTTTCAGTGTTTATTTGTTTTACTTGTTCATTTGTCTTCCCGGATTTTTCTGTCTAATGCATTGCGTTTTTTTTTTTTTTTTTTTTTTTTTTTTTTTATTGCTCCTTAGGTATATTTGTTCTCTTTGTCTGTATTACGAAAAAAAATTAAGAAGATGATTCGATGTAAAATATTATTACCTTAGCGTGTTTGATCAATTCTAGTTAATTACATACGAGAATATAGGCTTTTTCCTTGACGTTTTTCATTAAGTCAAGGGTAAATTTCATTAAATTAAAACACAAAATAGGAGTTGCAGCTATATGTTTAGCATTGATTAGCAGTTGACCATTGAAAGATACTTATCTCAACAAAGTATGTCATAAATTTTAACAAGATATATTGAGCCCATCGAAGTCGACACGTTTTTTAATTTACCCGAAAATTGTTAATTTTGTGATTTTTCGTGCATATTTGATTTTGTTATGGACATGGCGACCTAACTCCATAACAACATCTGACTTTCATAAGGTAACAGTGTGGAGGAGCCTAAGGAAATGTCAATCTAGTGAGTCTTATACCAGTCTTTTTAGCAACTTCAAATTTTGATCACAGATACAAAGAACTTGCCAATATTTTATAACCATTTTTCACCATTTTAGTAACGATGATTTAAGTATTTTGGACTAATTATGAATATTTACACTGGAAGCAATAAGAATAATGTTTTTATGTACTTATGAATAAAGTTTGATTTTTTTAAGTAGAAAGGCTAGAGTATAGCTACAAATTTGCTTTAAACTAATTTTCTATCTCCTGCATAGCCAATATTCGTTCGGTACAGATTTTGCAACAATAATTTTGTCTATGTAAATTGGGTAATACACAGACTTTGCACCGGAAATAATTTAAATCATATTCATGCACCAAATTCTGAAATTACTAAGCATACTGTAAAAAATTAACCATAACCAAATGTTAGAAGAGTCGGCATGTAGTCGTAAACTGTCTTCCGGAACGACAGTACCGGTAATGTTCTTACATATAGCTGCATTTTGTCCTTCTCTAATTCGATATCTGCAGAGAGATCTTTAATATGTTTAATAGAATAGAGAATGGAAACGGAAAATGTGTCAAAGAGACTACAACGCGACCAAAGAGCAGAAAACAGCTTAAGGCCATTTGTTACTTTTGCCAGTTTTAACGACACAATTCCATTTGATTCTTGATTGAATTGATAAATACTACCATGATGACCTGATCAGAAATATCACCAGTTCATCGAGTATCAAAATTCAAGTGAGTTTAGTATTTCTGTTGTAATATGACAAGTTTAGTATTTCTGTTGTAATATGACAAGGAATTATAAATTGACTTAAGATTTCCTAACAGATAACAACCCATTTCTATGCGATTATAATAACTCTATATCTCACTAATGATATATTAAACACGTATCCATTATTGAAACGATTAGAAGATTGCAGATCTGTCAGAAAATTTGTAAAATTATTTGCAAAGCTGGGACTATTTAAAATCTGGTCAAGGTCATGGTCTTTTTGTTTGCCAGCAGTTATAAGCTTCTTTTAATTATTTATGTATCTTGAATTATATTTTATTGCTTCGGTTGGATTTAGTCACAACGCTATTTCATGGAACTCCCTGCATTACGAGTGCTTCTTGCTATCCGGGGCGATGCATTTTATCCAAATCCATTTATTTTAATATATAATTCATAAATATCTTAAAAGAGTTTTTTATGCCAAATATTTTTTTTAAATTAACTGATTGTTGGAATATAGGGATATACTTTTTAAGGAACATTTATCTATTTGTCCCCGTTTCCTGTCGGATGTACCATAACATCTTTTTAAAGGCATGTTCCATCGTCATTAACCTTATATCGAAAAGCATTCGAAAAATTTCCAAAAATCGATTTCCCGAAAAAGAGGAAATAAAAATTAGGACGGGTCGCTTTCCGACGACTTAACAAAGATATACAAAAAGAACCGAAATATAAAAGATATGAGTGACAAAATATCTAGACGCCAAGTAGTTTTAAAGAGTAGTTTTAAAATGCATCGCCCCGGATAGCAAGAAGCACTCTTAATGCAGGGAGTTCCATGAAATAGCGTTTTGACTAAATCCAACCGAAGCAATAAAATATAATTCAAGATACATAAATAACTAAAAGAAGCTTATAACTGCTGGCAAACAAAAAGACCTTGACCTTGACCAGATTTTAAATAGTCCCAGCTTGGCAAATAATTTTACAAATTTTGCAGCTGTTTCTGTATTGTTACAATACACACCAGACTCAATCTGATAGGAACAACAAACCTGGGTCCTCATTCACAAATTATATACGTACCACTACGATAGGTCGTCCGTGTGATCTGATTTATGGTCTTCAGTTCCTTTTTTCGACTGATGACCTGGAACCAGTCTCGGTCTTAGTCGTACGAATGTTTTTGAAACAGGGGCCATTACACAAACGTACATGTAAGATATTTCGGCTGTAAAAACAAATAAATCTAATTTTTCACATTAATTGTCAACAGGACATGATAACAAGTAAAATTACGTAACCAAGTCCTAATGAAATAACTGTAAACCAGCTTTTTTGACAGCAATAATCCTCCCGATAGAAAGTCATTACATTATCAACATGATTGATATGATTATTATAAATTATTGTTTATGATTGAAAACAATGGATGTTCAATTACTGACAATCTGATACAAAATATGACCAACTGTTATTGTTAATATTTTATATTTCATTTATATATGATAAATATTTGTGATTGTTGCTTATACTTTTATTTGACTTCATATTGTACATTTTCACAGCTTGTTTTTAGTTTTTTTTGGTGAAAATTGAGGGCCTCAGGGAAGATTGGTTTTATAACTAACTGTGTAACCCTCATAAAATAAAGTTATTATTATTATTATAGTCATACTGACTAATCCACACCATTTGGATACAGTGCTGATATATTTCGTTACGTCGGAAAACAAATGATTGTTTTTTTTTAATCCAAACTAACAGTAACTCTTCAAAATCTTGATCTGAGACATACGAGTGTACCTTTAATTGTTTAACGGTTTTAGAATTGTAGCCATTACCTAACTAAGCCCTAATGAAATAATTGTAAACCAGCGTTCTTGACAGCAATAATCCTCCCGATAGAAAGTCATACTCACTGAAACGTACTATTTGATACACAGCTGATATATTATGTTACTTTTTATAGTTGGGAAAGTCATAAAACAACAAAACACAACTAAAATGATTGATTCTTTCCAAACTAACAGTCAAAATCTTGGTCTGAGACATACTATTGTCCCTTTACGGTTTTAGCACTACATAGAATAGGATAGCACATAGATTTGGCTCAACACTACAGTATTTGCAAGATAACGAGGACATGAGATACCCTGGGTTTGTTGGCAGGGTAGGAAGAATAGCATAACAATTTAAGCTGATATTGCTCTTGAAAGACTTTACCTGAATTTGTTTTGCCTTTCCAATAGTGTTTGGTTGAGCTGTGACACAAATATTAGATTCACGAATCAATATTTTCAGTTGACAAATTTTGAAATTCCCTTTTCATTTGTTTTTTGGTTTTTTTTGTTTTGTTTTTGTTTTGTTTTGTTTTGTTTTGTTTTGTTTTGTTTTGTTTTTTGTTTTGTTTTGTTTTTTTTTTGTTTTGTTTTTTGTTTTGTTTTGTTTTGTTTTGTTTTTTTTTTTTTTTGTTTTTTTTTTGTTTTGTTTTGTTTTGTTTTGTTTTGTTTTGTTTTGTTTTTTGTTTTGTTTTGTTTTGTTTTGGCTTGGTTTTTTTTTGTTTTGTTTTTTGTTTTGTTTTGTTTTGTTTTTTTGTTTTGTTTTGTTTTTTTTTTTTGTTTTTTTTTTTGAAAGTTATCTTAAATCTTTCTAAATAAAAGAGGCCAAACGAAGTGTATTGTAAAAACCTGGAGCTTTCTACTTATTCATGGTATTAAAACGAACAGTGTTCAGCAAAAATATACCAAACTGCATATTTATTATTTATAATTTACTTTCCAAAAACAAAACAAGAATATATGGATTAAATTTACTTCACTAATATATTTTTCAGTATACGAAAATATTTGTAAATCAACAATTTTGGTAGAACTGAAAGATATATTTTATATGAAATTCTTTGAATGCAATTTTGATGCACAGGGTGTGCAAATGTCGTCGAGTAGCGACTCATCAGATGTGCTCAAGGCCTACAATGTTGAAAACCAAAACAATAATCCAAACAGTTGAAGATCAAATTCAAAAAGGGTCAAGCAAAAACCATCTACCGACAGAGCTATGTACGAGGGAGATGCTCCTTTGTTATATATCCTATAATAAAAAAATACAGGTGAGACGAGCTGATTTAGGTCAGCTATATATATTTCACAATTCCGATTTGCTAAATTAAGGTCAGCCTCGGTATCACGTTGCAATAGGCATGGCCCAAATGTTATTGGTTAAATTGTTTTAATTCACAACTCCGATTGGCTACATCAAGGTAGGTCTCAGTTTCAAGTTGACTTGTTTTAAAAAGAAAATAACTAAAAAACATATGCACTTAGTTTTCAAAAATAAATAATTAACAAACACAACACATTCATCTTAAGTATATTGTTTTAATTTCAAAATTAAAAAATTGAAATGCCTATAAATCTGCAATTGGTATTCAGTACGTATCCTTCAATTCATTTATTTTGTTTTTTTCCTCAGTCAGTGACATTATTAATCTCTACAATTGTAGTCTTATCAGGCATGTATCACATTATTATCGATATACATGTAATTAATTATAAAACAAAAGGGCAATAAACTGTAATGAAGTTACATTATCGCCTGATCTTTTAATTGATCATTTAACTTTGGCAATGGTTTTAATCACTGTTTTCCCTTTATCTGCTCATGTTGTGAATTCAGCTGGTAGAAAGTTTAATTGATTGCAAAATAATGTAACAATGTGCATGCTTTTTTGTCTGTGGAGACTTACCACTGCGGAATTTCATACCAAAATAGATAACAAGGCCAAATCAACACATACACGTTATACCGCTAAAGGTGGGGGTATATCTTATTTACTTAATTTTTGGTAACTTCAAATGGTGAACTGAATTTTTGAAAATGTCTAGAATTATGAAACAATTTTCTTTGTTTGTTTATTAACCTTGTTGACTCGTCCAAGAAAACATAAAAATGTTACAATTGTTTATAAAGGTTGAACAAATTCAAATACTTCAACTGTTTTAGTTACGACTTAGCTAAATATATCTGTCAGCCAACTGATGAACAATTCACATTGATCATGTTGATTAAGGTACTCGGATTTTGAAAAATCCATTCTGCGGACTTTACTTTACTGATAATAGTTTTCATTGATAACAGTTTAATTTGTGCTCTACAATTTTCTTTTTGATTCTTTTTTCTTTTCGATTCTTTATTCAACCAACGTTTTGTAACGTATAGTTACCAAACGTAATATAACATAATATTGTACAAAATCACGACAAACAATCAGACAGAAGTTATATGACAAATGACGTGCATAAGGTAAGGCCAAAACAGGTAAGGACAATATACAAATCACACATGTAGCATGTTCTATATATAAATGTAGAAACAATCGTTCCAATACTCCTTAAAGGGGGTCAAAGTAGTTTATTTTCCATTCAGCGACCACGACGGTGTGTGCATGAACTTAAGTATTGCACAACCAGACAGTGGTCCCGGATTATGGAAAATGAACTATTCTGTTATCCAAACCGAGATTTTTAAAAATACGTTCGAAAGTTTTTGGGCTAAGTGGGTCTTAAAAAAGGATGATTTCGAAAATTTGTTAGAATGGTGGGAAGAGAGTAAAGTTAGAATTAAATTTTTGTCGATTGAAATTTCAAAACAATTAAAAATATCTGACAAACAAATAAGGGAATGGGAGAAAAGATTAGAAATATTAATGCGGAATGATCTGGATAGACAGGATGAAATTAATATATTGGAAAATAATATTAAAGATTATTATGACAAAAAAGCCGAGGCTGCAAGAATACGATCTAGAGCCAACTGGTATGAAAAGGGGGAAAAATCAACGAAATACTTTTTTAATTTAGAGAAAAAACGGGCGTTTGAGAAACTTTGGACGAGGGTGAAAACATCGAATGGACAATATAAGGAAGATATCGGGTCTATTTTAGGGGAACAAACTGATTATTTTGAAAAGTTATTTAAATCAGAAGGGTGGGATAGGAATGCCGCGGAGGAGCTCTTGCAAAATATAGAAAACCGGGTAAGTGAAAGGGATAGGAATTTATGTGACCAAGAAATAACCATGGAAGAATTGGTCAAAGCTGTTAAAAAACTTAAAGAAGAAAAATCACCTGGGGAGGATGGAATAGTCAGTGAATTTTATAAGGTGTATTGGTATCTTATCGGAGATGATTTTATGTCTGTGGTAAGAGAAATATTTAATACTAATACACTTTGTAATTCACAATATATTGGAGTTATTACGCTTCTTTTTAAATCGGGGGAACGGGAAGATATTAAAAATTGGCGACCGATTACTTTACTGAATTCAGATTATAAAATTCTCTCAAAAGTTTTAGCGGAAAGATTAAAATGTGTATTGCCGAATATAATAGATACGGACCAGAAAGGATTTGTCAAGGGCAGAAACATATTTCAGGGTAATAGATTGCTCCAAGACATTATCGATTATACAGATATGGAAGATGAAGAAGGGGCAATTATTTTTCTTGATCAACAAAAAGCTTTCGATAGGGTAGAATGGGGATGGGTGAATTTGTGTATGAAAAATTTTGGATTTGGAGAAAAATTTAGAGGGTGGGTAAATATGCTCTTTAAGAAGGCCAAAACTTGTATTCAGACAAATGGATTTATTTCAAAACTTGTATGTCTGACTCGATCAATACGCCAGGGGTGTCCAATTGCACCGATGCTGTACATATTGCAAGCGGAGCCACTAGCGGCGTCGATAAGACTTAACCCACATATAGAAGGGATTAAACTTCCAGTTAGAGTAGGGGAGGGTATGGAGGCTAGATTGAATATGTATGCGGATGATACACAACTTCTCAATAAAACTGAGGAATCTATTGAAGAAACATTTAAGGTAATCGAAATTTACGAAAAAGCATCAGGGGCAAAAATGAATATGAATAAAACTGTGGGGATGTATTTAGGTAAATGGCGAAACAAGAAACCAATTTTTAAAAAAATCAAGTGGTCGAAACAACCAGTTAAAGCTTTAGGGGTTATGCATGGATATGGGGTAGATCTAGATAAAATTTGGCTGGATAAAATTAACAAAATTAAATCGTGTATGGCTGTCTGGAAGTCAAGAGATTTGACATTTAATGGGAAAGTTTTAATTATTAAATCTTTTGTATTGTCCACGATAGGATTTGAAATTGAAATGCGTGGAATACCGGATAAATATGAACGTGAAATAAATAAACTAATTTGGGCTTTTGTATGGGATGGAAAAACAAATCAGATTTCTCGTGAAGTCTGTTGCCAGCCCAAATCGAAAGGGGGTATGGGAATGGTCAATCTGAAACATTTTATCAAATCGAAATACATTAAAAGTATGCATTGCTTAATTAATTCGGATCGAGATAAGTGGAATGTCATTGGTAAATTTTGGCTTACATCACATGATGAAAAATTTGACACGGAATTTTTCTGGTGCACATGTTCTAGCACTGAAGGGCTAGCTAACGGTCGTCTCCCTATTTACTATCAAAATCTTTTGGATTCTTGGACGGAATTTCAAAAACTTCAAGAATTCTCGACAAAAACCGAGCTTCTTGAACAAAATTTATTTGGAAATTCTAAAATTAGATTCAATGGCAATGTTTTGTTTTATGCTAATTTTTCGAAAAGCGGGATTAAAAAGGTTAAAGATGTGTGGGATTTAAATGCCAATTCCTTTAAAAATACTGGGGAAATATTTAACAAGCTTTCAGATAAAAGGAATTGGATATCGCAATACAGTCGAATTAAAGCAGCCTTTACACAAGATATGATAAATCATCTCAAGTCAGATATTGTAACTATCAAGTCGAGTAGGCCGTTCAAAATTAAAAACAATTTACAATTTGTTAGGAATAAAACTGGTGTTGTCATAGAAACAGTGGATATAAAGTTAAAAGATATCCAGTGTTTTTATGGAAACTCAGTAACTCCTAACTGTCAGAATAGATGGGGTTTATTATTTAATTATGAATTTAAGTGGGAAAACATTTGGGCCAATCTGTACAAAAATTTTGGGAATAGGAAGGCAAAACAACTTCAGTGGAAGATTATTCATAATATAGTGTACACTGAAGAACTACTTCAAAAAATGAATAAATCGAATGGTAATTGTCATTTTTGTGGAGAAAGGGAAACTTTATTGCATCTTTTTGCAAAATGTAAATTAATCGATGAAGTTTGGTCTGATATTTTTCAAAAATTCAACACAATCTGCGATAGCAGAGATCTGGATTATTTTCAAAAATCAGATAAGTTTTTAATTTTTGGAACAAGTATTCTGGACACAAAAATTGATGTAGATTTATTACTTATAGACACGATATTAGTAACAGTAAAATGGGCAATTTGGAAATGCAGAAATATTGTAAAATATCAAAGGAAAATAATCACAAAATCGTCAATTATCCGTATGGTAGAAACTGAATTTCAATTTGTTATTGGTCATATGGGTCAGAAGTCTGGTAATCAAATATTTTCCGAGTATAATCGTTTATTTCTTGCTTGCATACACTAATTTGTTGTGAATTTCACTGTAAAGTGTGACTATATATATATATACCCATTGTATTAATTCATCTTAGGTCCTTAAAACTATGTTAATTATTTTATGAAAAGATATTTGACTTACCTTGACTGGATCAGGGAACCTCATTCGTCTTTTTAAGTGACGAGACACGATTAAGTGATGCACGGGATATCCGCGCACAGGGGCAGGGCGAGTTGGGATAGGTTTTTAAAAGGTAAATTAAAATTAAATAGCAGAAGGCTTATAGATATGCGTATATTCTGTTGTAATTTTTGTAGCTCGAACATAATTGTTTATTTTGTTTAAACTTGTGCCTCTCATTTTTTCCCCTGGCAATGAGAGTTTGTATGAACAGGGGCCCCTTGGTATGCTTATCCCTGGGCTACCTAGGGTTCAATGTAGCAGGATGTTGTTGAATAAAATGTATACAAATTTAAAAAAAAAAAAAAAAAAAAAAAAAAAAAAAAAAAAAAAAAAAAAAAAAAAAAAAAACAATCGTCTCGAAGCTTAAAAGCTCTATAGATATATCTTCCTAAGTTACATAATTCTTTAATATTTGTAGTAGTGAGTAATTGTAGAAGTTAAATACAGATGGTTACTTCAAATATTTAAAAACAAAATGTTTTGGAACTTTTCTGCACTTTTTGACTCTTTTCTTTAGTCTTCTGTAAATTGTTGTCCCTTTTTCTAGGAACAATGTAATTCTTCCTGACCTGAATTTTTATTCTTTTGAAAAGTTATTTAGAAAAGAACATTTTTTTCGGGTTGTTTCTGTACTTTTCGTTCTTTTATGCAGTTTTGTAAATTGTCCTTCTTTTACGTAAAATGTAATTTGTCAGACCGGTATTATGATGATTATGATTTGATTCTATGATAAAGTCTGATAATTGGCTGATATGAAAGAAATTGTGAAAAATAGTATTAATTATTCACAAGTCAATTTACAGTAAAAAAGACATTCGTAATTACTAAGTTAATCTATTGCTTTTGAGATGACTGTTTGGCTTATTTAAGGTTATATTTTTACATAACATGTTATAGATGAAATGATAACCAACTTCATTATCAGAAACTATTATCCTTGTCTTAAAAATTAGTGTGTGGTAAACAAATTCAGTGTCTCAGCATGATAAAAGAAAATTCTGAGTCAAAACATTGATGGAGAAATATATTTTAGCTGGATGCAACCACGTGATTCAATTAAATATTTACAATATTTTATTTTTTGTAGTTGACAAAAAGTCAGGATCCAAGATATTGAAAAAGCAGACAGGCTCCCAAAATGTGATGAAAAAGGGGCAATATTAGAATAGAGAATGGAAACGTGGAATGTGTCAAAGAGACAACAACCCGACCAAAGATCAGAAAACAGCTCAAGGCTACCAGTGGGTCTTCAACGCAGCGAGAAAATCCCGCACCCGGAAGTGGGCTTCAGCTGGCCCCTAAACCATAATTTATATAAGTTCAGCAAAATGGACGGCACACTAACCTCCGAAACATAAAAATGAACCAAAATTTAAAAAAAACACACAAGACTCAGAAGGGCTAGATGTTTCTGACTTGGGACAGACGTAAAAATGCGGCGGGGTTAAACATGTTTGTGAGATCTCAGCCCTCCTCCTACCACTAGCCAATGTGGAATAAACAAACACACAGCGATACACACAGTAAAACTCAGTTCAAAAGATGTCCAAGTCCGATGTTAAAAAAGGTAACAGAAGAAACTAAGCAAAATGATCAATATGTATTAACAAATGACTACTAACAGTTACTGACATGCCAGCTCTAGACCTCAATTAAACTGATCGAAAGATTATGTCTAAATCATATAGAAAATCAGCCACAATCCCTCCCGTTAGGGGTTGAGTATCATGCCATCAAAAATTATACGAGAAGAACATAACCCGTATCATGAAAACAACTGGTTTTAGAACAATTGTGTTTTTTTCCGATGCAATGATCCTAAGAGTGAATCAATATTAATTCCAACAAATGACATCTTCAATGACTTCACAACAGTATCGTAACTATATCCATTGTTGATAAGTCTGTTTAAAGGTTTGATTAGCTTTTCAGGTGAATGACAACATTTGTGTGCTTTGTATAGAATACTACCATAAAAGATGGGATGTGAAATACCTGAACATATAAGATGTTTGCACGTTGATTTATATTTACGAATGAGGTCTTGTACCGATGATTAAATTTAGTAAAAGTTTTGACAAGTTTGTGATATCGAAGTCCCTGGCGTAATAACTGTATACAAACAGATGTATAACATCAAACAGTAGTATTTTGAAAAAACAAATTTTGCTGGCTAAAGCCATGAATAAAATTGCCAAAGAAATAGTGTACGATGCTTGTTCTTTACTGACAGCTATTATTTCCTTCTAGTCTAGAGTATATTAAGCTACTTGCAACATATATTAGTCACATGTACCATAACATCACTTACAGTGCAAAATAGAAATCTAGTGAAAGTCTATATTATTAACGGTAGGACCCCAAATGTAGAAAGAAAGTAATATACCAAAAATAAAAATAAACTTGATCAGCGGTGTTTGATGCGTATGGAATTTAACCAAAAACAAGAGATTGTGTGTCAGTCAGACACGTATGCCCAGTCCTCCCGAACAATGAGAACCATTTCAAATATATGGCATAATAGATCCTGCTTACATTAACTTCTACGCCATTAGAAATAATGAATCCACCACACTAAACTATGTTTCTAGCATAAGGATCCAGACACTAAAATTTAATGGAACCACTCAAGCATGAAATGTAGGTCATGTGGACTTGTGCATGTATATTGGTGATCTCTGTTGAACTGAGATGATTGCAGTTGTAAAATATTGATATATCAACACAGGTTTTATTTAGAAATAAATTAAAATGCAAAAATTTAATCAAAGTCACTCAAGTATAAAATGTAGGTCATGGTAACTAAAATGTTGTGAGTTGTGTTGTACTATATAAGACGATTGTAATTGTGAAATATCTGCAATATACGTACATAGGTTCTTTGAAAATATACCAAAATACAAAAATTTTACCAAAGTCACTCAGGCATAAAATATGGATCCTGGTAACACAAACTTACAGAGTCGTGTTGCACTATATAAGATTATTGTATATTTAGTTGTAAAATATTATCAATATACTAGGTAAGGTTCTTTAATAATACACCGAAATACAAAAATATGACCTAAGTCAAACAATCATAAAATGTAGATCATCGTGAATTACATGTTGGGACTTTTGTTGTACTACACAAGATGAATGCATAGATATAATATCATTTATATGTCTCAGTAGGATTCTGAGAAATGGACCTAAACACAAAAACTTAACCCAGTTATTCACGCATGAAGGGTCATAATGACCCAATTGTTGAAGAATATGAAATTAAAGTTAAAACTTTATCAGAGTTACTCATGCTTTAAATATAGGTCAGAGTGATCCAAATGTTGCTCATCTGTGTTCAGTCTTATAAGGCGGTTGTAGCGGTATAATATCATTGATATATACTTATATTTTTTGTAGTTTTTATAGAAATAATAAGTCAGGCACGAAGGTTTGTAACAATCGTTCTGGTATCTGCTGTTTTCCATTCTAGTTATATCAATCGATTTATCTGACTTTAATATGATAGTTTGGTGTTGTATTGCTCTGGTCACTGAATTGTATACATACAGTTGTCTTAATTTCCAATGTTTAGTTTGAGTACTAAAATAATCATAATTATTATTTTGCTAATCTCATTGATGAAATAAACCATTGTTAGTTACTCTGACAGGAGTATAAGCAGACAAATGTTAAAAAAAAAGAAGTTCAAGAAAGATCACCTTGTAATGCGGATACATTTTTATCACTGCATGACCTTCAAATGACAAATTTATCTCATAAAATATACAAATGTAGACATTGAAAAAGATCAAATAACAATTTTCATCGGCAAAAGAAACCGAGGCGATAAAACACAGTAAAAGTCAACAAATTCGAAGTCCAATGAAAAGACAAAGTCAGGAAAATGGAACACAACAAACAAACGCCACAAGGATACATGTACAAGAATAAAAAACGTATAATAAACAAAACAAAACCAGAACAAGACAGCACAGACACTAAAGCATCATCAATTGAAATCCCATTAAAAACGGGGGCGACATCAGGTGCTCCCGAAGGGTAAAATGTTGTTCCCTAAAAAGTTGTACAGTAATGAAAATTTTCTCAAATTTAGGTTTTTCGACTTTTCGGCATTAAAATGAATTCCATTGCTATCTCGTTCTCACTTCTATCTTGTATTATACATATGTACATACATGTATGTTTTTGTCTATTATTTTGTATCAAAATGAGGATTTAAAAACAATAAATGAATCGGATACTCATTATTACACTCTACATGGAATATAAAATGTTTTATTGAGTTATTTCTACGTAAAGCTTATACAGAAACAAAGATCATTCATACGTCCGAGAAGAACCTGTACGATCAGGGTAAAGTGTATTCATTTTGATTTTATTTGAAACCTTTCCTCAAAATCGCATCAAAGAAGAAATAAAAATATAAAATAATTTTAAAATGGATTGGAGTGCGTTAATGAGATACACTAACAATTTAATTTATTTTGTTGTAAGATAATTAAGTTTGATTTGATATTTATGGACAAATAACGAAAGAGATGAAAGTTATCTAGAAGATACAAGACTTATTGTAACATGAATGGAAATGTAACTTTTTGACCTATTTCTTCAATTCTAAATTTACCTGATCTACTGTATCAAATCTGGTACTATATTTTTTTCACCTGTTTACATTAACCGTGAGTTTCATTAATATATCAATTCTCTATACTGCTCTTTTAGCACCAAAATTCGAGATCAAAGTTTCAAAAATAAAAAACTGAAGCGATCAAAACTGATATAAAGGTTCAGGGTAAAATACATATATCAGACCATCAGAGTCTAAAATACTTGGACACGTATTATATCAAAGTGCGTTACATTATGTTTGAAGCCCTTTATTAAATTTGTTTCGAATTGAACTGATCCAATATTTTGATATGTTCTGATTTTTTTTTCCCAAATTTAACACAATCTGAAGTATTGCTTTAAAGCGTGTTGTTTCATTTCATATTATTTTATTCAACTTATTTGATATCTTTATCAAAATATCAAATGGTAGAAAAGAGGGTATAGTTATTCTAAAAAAAAGCACTATATGATACGTGTTCAAAGCATTTTAAAAAATGAAAGTACAAATGTATATTTCTTTCTGTATCCTAAAACCGAAGTTCAACTATGGCAGGTGCAAACGTTTTAACAGCCAGTTTATGAATCTAGTCGAAAAGAAAAATAACGTTAAATGATATATTTTTATGAACAAAATAAGTAGAAGTGACTGGAAGTTCTATCTCAAAGGTGTCAGTTAAATTTCTTTTACCGATTTTAACATCGTTGTTGTGATATGTCTATGTCCAAACAATTAACATCAATTCAAAGATAAAAGAATATAAAAAGAAATTAATATTCCTGTATGAAATATCTGTAATAACGCTTCTGTGTGATATAAAAATAGTCAATCAATTTTATGTTAGCTGACACACGCAAGAACTTTCTCAGAACTAACATATCTAAAGAGGACAAATATAGCTAGGGAGCAAACCAAAAAACGCAATCCATTAGACAGACAGACCAGGGAAGACAAACAACCACAAGCACAACAAATAAACACTGAAAACTAAAACCAATGAACAACACGAACTCATATAGAAACCAGGAGTAAATTCAGGTGCTCCGAAAATTCTTCTTGTACAATGCCGTTCAGAATACAATATTTGACATTTTCCGATAAAGCTAGTAGACACATTCAACAACGTTATGAAGCAGCTACAAAGTATTCGAACAACTTTTATTGAAATTTTTATCTTTTGATCTTTTTCTATTAACTTCATTAAATTGATTGGTTTGTTTATTCGGAACACTTTGACCGTATTAATGAGATCAAAAGCAATGAAAACAGAATTACTTCGTACTAAAATGAAAACAAAGATGAAAAGATACATAATATTTCAGTAAACTAAGTTTTATTGTTTTGATCATGTAAAGGGTTACACAGTCAGTTACAGGGGACATACGGGAATATATGGAGTGCCTGAACAAATTTCGTATCGAGCGAGGCCTCTGAGGACCCGATACGAAATTTTTTTCACGCACTCCATATATTCCCTATCCCCCCTGTATCAAATTTCGTATCGGGCGAGGCGCCTGCCGAGACCCGATACGAAATTTTTTCACACACTCCATATATTCCCGTATCCCCCCTGTAACAGACTGTATAACGTATTTATCCAAGTGTGTCCACATCTTTTTTCATAGGGGCAACTTGTATGCAATTAAAATTGGCCGATTTCAATACTGTTATATTTCCTTCGAAAGGTATAACCTCAGCAAATTCTTAACAAAGGAAATTGTTTTATCAAACTCAGTGAGTCCAAGCTCCATTCTTTCCAGAATTTTATTTTATTTTTGTTCTCATTAGTAGCGGTTAGAAGATCGATAACTCTTATCAGACATTATTAAATTTAGATGTAGGCGTTTTTCATTAAGTCAAGGGTAAACAAAATAGGAGTTGCAGCTATATGTTTAGCATTGATTAGCAGTTGACCATTGAAAGATCCTTATCTTATCAAAGTATTTTTAAATTTTAACAAGATATATTGAACCCATCGAAGTCGATACTTTTTTTAATTTACCCGAAAATTGCTAATTTTGTGATTTTTCGTGCATATTTGATTTTTTTTTATGGACAAGCCGACTTAACTCCAGAACAACATCTGACTTTCATAAGGTAACAGTATGGATGAGCCTAAGGAAATATCAGTCTAGAGAGTCTTGTACCAGTCTTTTTAGCAACTTAAACTGTAAAACTTTGATCACAGATACAAGGAACGTGGCAATAATTTGTAACCATTTTTAACCATTTAAGTTTTTTAGAATAAACATGAATATTTACACTAGAAACAATGAGAATAATGTTTTTATGTACTTATTAATTAAGTTTCATTTTTTTAAGTAGAAAACTATATGAATGATAATTATGCCGTTTGTATTTGTATTTAAGTAAAGCTTTTTCGGATAAAAATCAATTAATGATACGTTTTCAAGTTGATCAATGACTGGGATTTTTTTCTAAAATGGTTTGTGATATTTGCCATATTTCACTTGAATAAAACCCATGTTGACACAAATTGATAGCTTTCAAATTCTTGCAATGACTTTGATTTAATTTCGACGGAGTTACGGGCAAATAAAATTGGGTAATACATTTTTTTTTCTTATGCTTCCTGTCAATATAATTCTGGTAATATGCACAGCAGTGGTATTGCTCTCTCAAATTGTTTCATTAATTTCTATTCCTGTTGCTTTTCTTTTAGTAGAAGCTTTTGCCATTAAAAGAAAATATATGAAAAGTTAATTAAAAACATGGATTTAAATCCAAAACACAAAAATAAACAGTAACAAATATAAAGGAGAGTCTTTGTTACATAAATGACTGACAGATTAAAATTTAACCTTTTCAATTTGAAGAATTCCAGATGCAAGTACAGGGGTTAGCACATTAAACCTTCGAAACCTGCTATAGATGAAAACATCGGAATTACGTTGTGACGTTTTATCGATACCATTAGGGAGGAAGATCTCGGCATACGATTCAAGTCCATTGGATGTTGACAAAATGTTCCGTGTTAACAAATGCCAAGCAAAAGAGTCCTTAGTAGATGTAAAAAAAAAATATGGCTAAAATGATGCTACAGGGTGCTTACGTAATGTTTACGATTGCATTTAAGTCATGTTAAGAGTTATTACGAGCACTTTACGTACATACGTATAGTTCACGATTTAGGAAAGGTATACAAATTGTCTCGCTGGATGTGAGTTGTCGAATGATGATACACAGAGAATTGCATAATTACATTTTTGCAACAAAAAAAAACATAAAGACTCGTACATATTCGTAACTAACTCGCAACTCTTCGTAACAGCATGTTAACAGGTCGTAATTTAAACGTAAAAGCTTAGATGAATCGTAACATTCCGTAATATACTCGTAAAAGTGGCCACATCGTAAGTATCCGTGTAGTTTTACGAATTTGTGCCATACGTAAGGATTCTTAAGAAAAATCCGAATATTTGAAGCATTATAGTATAAATAAATTGTTTTTCAATAAATTTTTAATGGAAAAGATAATTTTCATATGGGTAAATTATTTATCGGAGGGCGAGTTGTCCAAATACAGTAGGCGATTTGTACAATACTGTGGGCGACTTGTCTAAGAAGTGGGCAAGTTGTCTCACTAATCAGAGTGGCCGAGTTGTCTTGGGGGCGAGTTGACTTGCATTCTTCATTACAATACTGACGGGGATTAAGATCATATAATATACAAGATTTATTGAACACAGTACGTACTTGACTGTAAGAAGAGGCAAACAATGATAATATATATAATACAATGTTGGACATTACAGAAGTGAAGTTAATATATATATAAACAAAATAAAATATTACATTATAATTGTATAATCAATCTGTAAAAAGACCGTATTGAAATATATATATAAATATAATAAGCTTCTAATATTATCAATGAATAATCCAAAATTATTTAAGACTGTGACATTACACAAAGACAACATGCCTTTCATCTTTGATTATTTTGCTAGTAAGCTGGTATGAATTTCACCCGAAGTTGCTGTATATTATCATTTGTGGATACAAACAAATAGTGAAATTCATCCCCAACTGCAAAGATTACAAAAACATTCATCACGAGGAATATTATCCCACCCAGCTTTACACATGACTTAATATTGAGGTGCATATTATACACTACATTTAAAATTTCACCTGTGACATTATTTCTAACAATCCTAACCTCAAGAAAGTGTCGAACGCTTTTTTTAAATCGACAAATGTACAAAAGAGTTTCTTTCCCATTGCCAAATAGATCTCGATTAATAAATGTAAACAAAATATATTATCAGTGGTCGAATAACCTTTCCTGAAGCCGGCCTTGGCTATCAGGAATTAAGGATGATTGCTGGTCTAATAGGAAATAAACAGGATTTGAAATAGGTGTTTTAGTTTGAGAGAACATATGAATAGTAAAAAAATAAGCAAGAAAAAAATATAGGTTCATGTGCTCATTTTAGAGCTATAAAGCCTTGAAAATTTGCAGGAAATGGGTTTTCTCTGGATTTTTAACATTGTCTTTGCATTGGCAACTTCAGTCTCTCAAAAATGCATAAAAAAATAAAAAGGATTTCATAAAATTTTGTCAAATACCCTTTTAAGGTATATATGATTGAATTGTAAAAGAAAAAGTGGGGGTTCATGGGCAAAAAATTTAATGTTTAAGAAATGGATAAAACCCAAGGATTCCGAAAATCTGACAAAAAGACCAAAACATGACCAGCGATCATCCTTAAGAAAAATATTTCAGCATATGCTGATAACATAATACTATAGTATTCAGTACAGAAGTAAGCAGTTTGCATAATGAGAATACAAGTGTAATTCCTCTATATGCATCTGGATTCGTAGGATCCTCCCCGCCACTTGTTTTTGTAGATAGGTATTATAATTCCTCTAGTCCATACTTCTAGATGCATAATACAAAATAAATTATTTTAAACTGAATATTTTAACTCTTTTGGCCATTATTAGTATTTTTCATTTTCGTTTTTTTTTTTTTTTTTTTTTGGAAAAAGTGTTATATAAAGTGTGTTTTTCATTATGAATATAGTTATTCATTAGAAAAGTATGGTGAAATATAGGAGTTCATGATATGAAAAAGGACATATGTTTAGGCAGTTGTCCTAGAGGACCGATTTTGTATGGAGGACACTAATCCTAGGAGGCAATTTTTATGGGGGACAGTTGTCCTAGGGGCAATTTTACATAGTGGGCAGTTGTCCTAAGGTGGGGGATTTTACATGCGGGCGTGGCAGTTGTCCCCTCTGGCAATTGTCCAAAGGGGGGAGGGGGCAGTTTTCTGGGGGCAATTGTCCAGTGGGCAGTTTTCCGGGGGCAATCATGCTTCCGTATTAGATTAGTTTTTATTGAATTCATGTTATCGTATCTTTCTTTGTGAATATAAAATTGTGAGATTGGAGAAAAGTAATATGCAATAAATAGCAACCCGATGTTTGGACTGCATGGTTCTCAATATGTTGTCTATTTCAGCTTTCTGAAGAACTATATACTATACCCGGCAATACAGCTCCAGACAGACCTAAGAGCAAAAAAAAGCGATCACATATTCCTCGGAGAAACCATTTCAAGTATTCCTTCTGACATATATATATATACACATAAACTGTATCGTTAAAAATTATATTAAGATTTATTCATAAAATTTGTTTCTTTTTCCGCGATTTTTCATTCAAAAACACCAAGATTACACCTTATCTTAAAATCTACGAAATGGGGCAGGAAAGATATCTGAAATTATACTGTTCTCAGGACAGATAAAAGGATTATAGTCATACTTACAAAGAGATAAAGATTACACAGGAGCTAGAACGATTTTGTTATCGATATGAACTTATCTTAATTCTCTAATTAAAGATTTAATGATGTTGTTTACCAAAGGCGTTTTGTATGATGTATTATGGTCTACATAGATCTAGTAATTCAAAGTTAATCATAGGATTATAGAAATCAATCTAGAAACTGTGTTCTATGACTATCTGTTGTACACAGACGATATGTTATATACATAGTGCGTTGTACCAATCTTATTCATAAGGTCAGTCAGGTTAATTTAGTTACAGAAATTGAGATGGTTTGAATACTTTACAATTTTATGATGTTAAAAGACACATTCAGTCATTTTTTCCCTCAAGACAATAACTTTTTCGGACTCGTAGCGAAAATAATTATTTACTTGAAGGGTTTGACAGATGGAACAGTTCTTCATTCCACGGACCCCTCTCTCCTTTCTCCATACGCCCCAGCCCCCCTCCCCCCCCCCCCCTTCCCCCTTTCCTGTCCCCTACTCCCGACCGGCAATTCTCTCCTTTCTTCCATCCCGGTTTCCCGGTACCATATTCATCCCTTATTCATCGTTAAATAATTTTATTATTATATTAAAAACTTTTCTTGCAAAAATTGCGAGAAATGTCTAGAAAATTGTCAATTTCCACCTCTTATATTATTGGTACTGGATGTCACATGATCATAAATCTGGTAACAAAAAACATTAAAAAAGCCTGTTAAATAGAAGCAGGAAGGGATACACAAATGCTGCTTAACTACAGTTTTGGAAATTAGTCTTCTAACCTATACTGCGATTGGGCCTTTTATTAAATAACAATTTTTAATTAAGAATACACATATCCTTAAACAGAAAATAGTACCTCAGGTTTAACAATGTTTTACAAATTGATTTAAAGGGGTCAGACTAAGGGTAGGAAAAGCTTTCATATTTGCTTTTTACGAAACAAGGTTTCGTGTAGTCATGTCTGTGTGACTGTCCAAATTATAAAACAAATACAACCAAGAAACATACTAGGCTATCAGCCGAAAGTTAAGCATATCCTTATTTTGAAATTGAGTTTAAAATTTGATTTAAAATTTACATTAATGTATTTTTTAAATTCATTCTTATGGACACATTGCATAGCAACATATTTTTTCAGGCCTACTTAACTGTGTAAAAAAGTCTTTCGAGAAAACTTTCAGGCTCTTTTTGTTTAATCTTTTTTCAATTGCTAACAATTCCTCCCTGTTCAGTCACCATGATAAAAGAAAAAATATGATATTAACTTGAAAATTGTTTGGTAAAATTTAAAAACAAAATGAAAAATAATAAACGCAAAGTTTCGTGAGTACCTATGCGTTAATATTTCAATTTCTATCAACTTTTAAGAAAAGAAATAAATTATTAGTGATGTGTTGTGTTGTATTGAGACTTGAAACCCAACGCTGTTGTAAAGAACACATGAGTGTGTAGCACTAGTTATACTAAAATTGGTTCTTTCCATGGGTAAATTGGCGATTCTTAAAATTAGGATTACCTCCCTAACAACGTATTCACAAGTTTTATGGTATCTTTAGGGTATGACTTCTTTCAGTATACTTTCCAGCAGAAAACTTGAATTTCAATGAAATAATTTTTTTAGACTTGGAACAGCTAGTTTGAAAACCGTTGATCTAATTCCACTCCATTTTTACCTAATTATTAAAATCAGAATACATTTGTGAAACAGAGGTTATCATAACTAGAATAATAAATAATACAGTTAGCTTTGTTACTTGCTATATTGCTACACTCTATTTATGTTTGATAAGAAATAAAGTGTGAGTAAAACATGTAAAAAGATTAGTGATGCTTTAATTTTGGTAGAGAGTATACATTCCATATCAAAATTTTTCTATCATCATAGTGTTGTTTTACATCTGTCATTAGACTAGACACATTAAAAGATCGTAACATCTAAAACACAACATGAAGCTTTTACTGTGTAGGAATATAATGACTTTGTTTATATGTTCATCACCTTGCACAGATTATATTCAGTCACGTGTCCTGCTGAGAGTTATTATTCAGTCGAATAAAAATATGAATGAGATACAAAATGTCATTTTTTACATCAAAAATGCTGGTATAACGAACATTATTAATATATTACAGTGCAATAGCATCAGATATTTGTTGACGGGCACCGATTCTCAAGTTTAGTTTAAACTTTTTAAATTAAAGTTGATTGGGAAACAAGTTATTCCAACTTATACTAATCCCTCTCCACTTGGCAGGTACGAGAGCGGCCCCTGTAGCGGCATTTTAGCCTACTCTTTTTCGACATCTACAGAGGAGTCTTTAACGTGCTAAGGGTGTTGTTCTCCCTTAACACGGGACAGCCATTCGTTCATCATGTTCATATCCGGACTAGCATCTTTTACCGATACCATCCTCGCAAATTTGATCTCTGAAATTTTTATCGAGAACGGGAATCGAAACAGGGACCTTTGGCTTCGTAGTCCGGTGCGCTAACCACTACATCAGATCTATTATATTTGACTCGAACCGTTTCAATTTTAGAATAATATTTGTACTAAGCTACATGTAAGGCCCTAAACAAAATATTATTTGTTTTTGGTTTTCAAACCAGCTCTTTTTTCGGCTCATAAACTTAAACCTTTTATTGAAAAAATAAAACTGTATTTTCCAATTTCGGATTTTCAGGTAAGATTTTATCTTTAGAATGCACATAATCATCCAAGTGGTTGGTTGATATTAACATATTTAATGTAATATGAAAAGCATTTTAGTCACCAAGACAAAATTACATGGCTAATGATAGCGTCCCTGCGAGCGATGTGTTATGTTTTTACGTTTGCCTTTCGGTATTTAGAGAAAAGTTCGGAATCGCAAACTTGGCACTTTTTATTATTATTTTTTTTATTTTGTCAGATTTGATTCCAAGTGGTTCTCCATATTTATTCTTATCACATATCTATTGAAAATATGTGCCGTTTCGTATATGGGTCATTTTCAAATAAAGTCCATTTTCCTGTCCACCTATGTTAAAAAAATATTCAGACATAATGGCATTATTTTTTTGTGTTTAACCAAAAGTTCGCAATTTTTTCAAATCGGCACATCTACAATGAGAACGATTTTCTCCTTGCAATCCAAAAAAAAATTGATTTTGAAGCTCAATATTGAGCAATTTGCGTGTGTCCGGACTGAGAGAACCATGTTTGCACATTATTTTTCAATGATTTTTTGTATGTTTTCAAGTCGGCAAAATTATTTTTTTGAATAGCCTATAATTGAATTTTAACAAGAAAGTAGAGTCTTGAAGATATTTGTATATATGCTCATAAAAAAGTAAATTATTCTGGCGTCCATGGAATGGATGTCTGTCCTGTTACCTGTGCAAAATTTGCAGAGCAATAATTGTTGCCTGCAAATACGAATATCTTCTATGATGAAATCAAAAGTACACAAGTTTTCCAAATTACAACCAAAACAATAGAACGTTATAAGAAACGGAAGCGAAGTTATAACCAGAAAAGTAAGTCAAACTGATAGCGTACCCTTTTAAAATGTCTATCATGTTACCAACAAATTTATACATTAATACACCCATACGTTCTCAAAACGGTCACTAACTGTTTGGAAACAAAGAACGCTAACTGAAAAAACCATACAGCGATGTAAGGGGTGCTGTTATTTCGAAATAAACTCAATAAACATATAATTTTGTCCATCCTGTTACTGTCTATCCTGTTACCTTGAATAAAGTAACAGGATAGACAGTTTAAGTATTAGAATAAACAACTATGTATATTTAGACCTGATGAAATACTTGAAAATGAAATGAAATATTTGATATTCCACATATCTTTAAGAAAAAACAAACAATTATGCAAGGGGAGTTGTTGTTTTGCAACAGAATCAATAAACATATAATTTTGTCTATCCTGTTACTGTCTGTCCTGTTACCCCAACTTGGTAACAGGATAGACAAATTTGTATATGTAAACCTTCGATGTCCGTTCCTGTTACCATAGAAAATAGCGTTTTACTAAAATTATATGTAATCAAAGAACCAAGTGTTGGATTGATTCAAAAGTCCAATATAAGCCGAATATAAGGAAGTGCTTCAGTTGGTTTTGCGTTGATTGTAGCGATTTTTGCAGCATTTGAAAATCTATTTTTAGATAGTTTTTTCAGGACGCAATATTAAGTGATATTTTTATCCCTTTAATGCAAAGAAATTAAATATTCTGTTATTGTTTTCTGAAGCACCACTAAAGTATCTTTAAGAAACAAACAACATTTTTTTCACATTTTCCTTGTTGATAGTAAAAAATTCTCACAAATGTGGTAACAGGATAGACAAAATTTTGCACCATCAGTCGAAAATGTGTTAATAATATTTTTATGTTATGTCATTAAGATTGCATATTTGAGTTTTTTGTTCAAGAAGTATCATATATTTTGCAAGTTTAATAAATATGATGATTCAAGCAAATTGTTTTTTCTCAATTTTGCAATGCTAAAAATGCACTTTTTTTGAAAATGACCCATATGTGAGATGTCAAGGGCAAAGTAAATGACGTCACAGTATGTGATAAACAGATTATGACATGTCTATATACCATATCTGCCCGAATATCTTCCCGAGGTTTCATATTGATAGTTTAAAAAGTTAATGAAAGTCCATACATAATTTATTTTGTTCAAGATACTCTTTACTCTCATCACGCCGGAAGCAAATGGCTAAACGAGATTTCCCGCGTGGTGTTTTGATGGCGCGTTTACTTCACACTTTTTTACACCTCTACATTAAACAGCGAGCTTTGCTCGACTAATACTCTCTTGATTTCGCTCTTAAATAAAATTTACTTTCCTGTCCCATTAACATCAAATGTGCCATAGTTCCATTACAGTATGCTACAGGTTATTTTAAACATGGCCTCAACTGATTTTTTGCCACGATTTCTAAAAATCTAAAATACTAAAATCATGACAAACGCAATAAGCTTATATTATTTTTTCAAATTTAAAAGAAAATTTCAAAGCTATCACTTGGATGTGCAAGAATTCAAGATTCAAAAGTTATTTACCCGACAAATGCTTATTTATTACATTAAAATATATAAACAACAGTTACACAATATTTGCCCAACGAACCATGATTGAAAATCACAACATTTGCTTTCAATAATTTCTTTAAAGTTAAATAATAATACTGACATATTACCTAACTCTTGTGACCTAATAATTAAACAATTCTACAATTGGTAATTTTTTATTTTATTTTGAAACATCACGCATTTTTAAGTATAATTCATGTCCTCTTTTCATACAGAATAAAATGTTATCACATATTAAGTCATTAACCAGCTGCCTTTTCCTGAGTGTATGTAAATTTAAGAAGCTATTTCTTCTATCCTATGAAGGGTAGAAAATCTCGACGAACTCAATTTATGTCATTATGCCATAAATTATGGATACATCGGCCTTTAAAACAGAATCCAATTATGACGTCACCAGAAGACGAATATCCATAAAAGCAAACCTCCGTTAGTCTGTTAAACTGCTTTATAAATCATCATTCTATCTGTTTCTTCGTTTTTGCTAAAACAATATGATTCTATTCACGAGTGATTTTTTCTATAATAATTAAAATCATCTGGTGACTAAGTTTAATTCTAAGATCATACGAACTCTCTTGGGAAGTAATAGACACATTGTATTTACTTTTGGGGGACATAATACAGATATTATTTCCCACGGTTGACAAACGTACATTTGATAATCGATTGTGATAAATATATATCACATTGTTTCCTAGATATGTTATACAATAGATAATTCTAACATGACATAAAACACGATAATACATATTACTTCATACATGTATATATAGATTCTCCTTCAGGTACGAGTGAGTTATGGAATTTCTCCACCCGAGATATACTCTCTCAAAAAAGAAACGCAACATACAGAAAATAGGAAATTTACTTCATATATTATTTTCATAATTTATGATATAAATAATTTACACAGGAATGCAAAAATTGGCACACTTCTTGTTCATGAGTTCTTTTACCTTGGAATATCACAGTTTGTCACATATTGTCAATAAATCACTCATAAATTGTCAATATCTGGTATGTCCACCATTTGCTTGTAACACAGCCCCGACTCTTCTTGGCATAGATTGAATTAAACGCTGAGTTCGAACACGCGGTATCCTTTGCCACTCAAACTGAAGTGCCTGCTGTAATTGTTGCAGATTTTGCGGTGGTGGTTGTCGTTGGCGCACGCGCCGATCCACTTCATCCCACAAATGTTCAATTGGATTAAGATCGGGTGATCGTGACGGCCAACGGATCACATTGACATTCTGTTGTTCTAAAAAGTCTACTGTTACACGTGCTGTATGTGGTCGGGCATTGTCGTGCTGAAAAATTTCTCTCCGAATGTCAATTACGGGCAATAAATGAGGTCGTAAAATTTCGTCTCTATACCTAACAGCGTTCAGATTGCCTTGGATATGTATCAGCTGTGTGTTTCTGGCATAAGAAATAGCGGCCCACATCATAACACTGCCTCCGCCAAAATTGTCTCTCTCCACAACACAGTTTTGCGCAAAACGTTCGTTTCGGCGCCTATACACACGTATGCGACCATCTCGCTTTTCCAGTTGAAAACGTGACTCATCGCTGAACCATACTCTTCTCCAGTTCTGTAAATTCCATGCACGAACTGTAGTACACCATCTAACCCTCGCTCGGCGGTGTTGGCGTCTCAGTGTTGCTCCAAAGTAAGGTCTTCTTGCCCTCAATCCATGAGAACGTAACCGATTGCGTACTGTCTGTGCTGATATACGGCGCAACCCAGGGACGTTTACAGCTGTTTCTGTTGCAGCAATAGTCCTATTCCGCAGATGGAAAAGTCTGATGTAACGATCTTGTGCCCTGGTTGTAACACGCGGGCGCCCTGAACGTGGCCGATCTGTCGTAGTACCAAGCTGCAGGTAGCGTCCCCAAAGGCGTGAAATTGTGCTACGATGAACATTGTACGTTACAGCAACAGCATTCTGTGATTCTCCGGCCTCTAGTCGTCCGATAGCGATATTCCGGGTAGCAGCGTCTAACCTTGGCATAGCGTCACCTCATCAGAATTTTATTTTACGAATGCATTCATGAAAAGAAATACCGGGTTTTTATACCGACTGACTGAGCTAAAAAATAACCCATGATTTGCACGTGAAAGTCGACCCAGTTTTTGGCAATGCGTAAATCGTAGGGTGTCCCAGATTGCCACCAAAGTCGTTTACGGGTGGATGAATTTAAATGATTGTACCTGGAAACTTTTTATGAAGGTGTAATTATGATCATGTGTACATATATTTTGATATTTATTGGTTATTTGTCCGGAAAAATAATATTTCAAAAAGATAATCTGATGTTGCGTTTCTTTTTTGAGAGAGTATAGTTAAATTTTCGATTTTCAACACGCGAGCTTTAGCGACCGTGTTAAAATCTAAAATTTAACTATCGAAATAAACTGTGTATGACTGGATATCTAAATCATGTAAAACAGACTTACATGAGCTTCCTCCATTCATCGGCGAAATTCATTGATATATGGTATTATGGGTCACTAATGTTTACAACAGACTCGTATTTTTAAATAATATCTATATCATATGAACCCGAATTACATTCATATGGAAAACACCATATTGCAAAGAGACGTACAAATTTAAAGTGAGAGAACAAACATTTCATTTGGATGGAAATTGGATATGGTTCCCTATCTTCTAAAAATTGTTTTTAAAAAGCGTGGCCTAAAACTATGATAAAATAAACATCCAGGATTGAATGTTTTCCGATAATCATAATAATAGTGGCTTTTTGAGATTAAAAAGGATTTATCGCGAGAACAAGCTTGTAAAAACAGTAATCTAGACTAAAGAACATAAAAGTACCATTAAATTACCATTAAATTCTTATAATACCCTTTTCAATGAACGAGCATGTAATTCTTTTATAACCGTGGATAGATCTCGCGCGGCTTGGCCTCAAGGTCGGTTTGAAGGTTTCGACCTGCTGTCGGCGGCGGTCCGTCGGAGAAATGGAAAGCGGGCTGCCGGACAGACGGCGGTGCCAGCAAGGAAAAGTGAAATTATTTTTCCTTATCGAAATCCTGGCCCACGTATGTGTTAAAATGAACATCGGGTATATTTCTAAAGAAAAAATATGCTTTACAACATGATTGAAAAAAAAGATATAAAAACAGCTTAAGTTGCATGCATTATATTATATTAAAACCTGTAAATTCATAAGATATAATTCTTAAGTGGATTGATTGTTAAAATGATGACTTGCATATATAAATTATAACATACCTTTGGGTGACTGATGCTTGCAATCAGCTGTTTGATAAAATCGTCGTCCATTGTCACAGTTTCGTATTTCAGCGAAAAATATTTCACACATAGGGTAAAAAACCAAAGAATCGTCAATAACTTTGTGTCACTAGAATCGACGTTAAGCACGTGCAAGAAAAAGTTAATCGAGCATAAGTAATTTCAAATTATTTAATGAAAAGATACAAACACATTCTGATTAACTGTCTGACAACATTAGCGAACTTTACTTTTTACTTGATTCAACTACCAATCAAAAAATTGGCTGTATTATGCTGCTGATAGCTTCCTTACAGCTTTTAAACAATCGATTCTTATATAACCATCACGGCCTACGCCGGGTTAGAATTATCACACATATGTACTATTTGAACATCACTATTATATTAGTGACATTATATTACCTAAAGGCACATCGTAAAATCCTCATTATCCTAAAATCCGTTCTGTTAAAAACAGAAAATAACCATAAGAACCGTCTAAACGTATTCTAGACGTTGCAAATGGTGTTTTAAATGACCAGTGTTCTAAATTTTAACAGAGATCTATATTGACTCTATCGTGTATATGTATACTAGTCTGTCTTTATCACACAACATAATGATATAGAATTATAATAAGATTTTTTTTCTGTGTGTCTATCATATTCGATCGTTGATTTCAAAGAAGTAGGACCATTTCTCCACTGCATTTTCTAAGTTCTAGGACCATTTTCAAAAGGTCACCTAAAACCTTTCAAAATCTCTGGGGTATCCTGGTATGTGGTCTCTAAAGATTTTATCTGAAATTATTTGTGATATTTGTGGTACATTATGTCAGTTTATTTAATTAACGTATTTTTGAAACAAACTGTTTAATCAAGATTATCTATAACATAGTCTCAAAATTAGCTTTAAAGAAGTTAATTAAATTTTTGACAAAAAAAGATATGTTTGTTTTAGATTTCCCCAATCCCGATACTCTATTTTCATTGATTGTGTAGTCTCTTGATTACAGGTGTTTTTTGTGATGTAAATGTCAGATGTCTAGCAAAAAAATGTTTTACAAGTTTTTTGTTATTGATATGGCTGCAAGACCACTCAATCATGAGTTTGGCTATAAGAAGAAGTTGGAAATTGCTACTCATAAATTTTAAACAAGAGGCTCCCAAGAGCCTAAATCGCTCACCAACTACATTTTGTGTATATCTTAATGATAATTTATGCTATGCTCTAAACAGCTGTGACAATATGTCAGACAATTGTTTTTACTGATAATTACTGTTTACATGTAAATAATCTTTCAAGGGCAAACATTCATATTATGAGTCAATTGAATATTTTGGTCATGTTGGCTTATTTGTAGATCTTACTTTGCGGAACATTTTTGGTGTTTACAGTTTGTCTTTATACATAATAATATTCAAGATATTAAACTAAAACTGCAAAATATCCTTAAAATTAACAATTCAGGGGTAATAACCCAACTTACGGTTGACCGATTCATCTGAAAATTTCATTGCAGATAGATTTTGACCTAATGAACGTTTTTACCACAGACAGGTTTGCTCTAAATGCTTTGGTTTTTAACATATAAGCCAAAAACTGCACTGCAGTTTATCCCTATATTCTATATTTAGCCATGGCGGCCATATTTCTAGACCGTTAAGAAAATAAAACACACATTCATACTGGATACCGTAAGGATCCTTCCACTTAAGTTTGGCTGAAAATGGTTCATTAACTTCAGAGGAGAAGATCTTTGAAAAAGTTTACGACGGACGGACGACAGACGGAAAGTGATAGCAAAAGCTCAAATGTCCTTTAAGGACAAGAGAGCTTAAAATGTGAAACCTACAGACCCCTCGAAACTAAATGTACATGTGTATTTTACGTAGTAGATATATGTGTGTGCAAGAGCAACAACCGAAAGTCAGTTATTGGCCGAGTCTGTGGGTTAATATCTACTATTGGTATTTCTTTTCTGTTGTGTTTGTGTTTTTTTATTTTTTTTTTTATTTTTTTTTTTTTTTTTTTATTATTTTTTGTTTTTTTTTTTTTTTTTTTTTTTTTTTTTGTTTTTTTTTTTTTTTTTTTTGTTTTTTTTTTTTTTTGTTTTTTTGTTTTTTTTTTTGTTTTTTTTTTTTTTGTTTTGTTTTTTTTTTTTTTTTTTTTGTTTTTTTTTTTTTTTTTTGTTTTGTTTTTTTTTTTTTTTTTTTTTGTTTTTTTTTTTGTTTTTTTGTTTTTTTTTTGTTTTTTTGTTTTTTTTTTTTGTTAACAATAATATAATTCGAGATTGAGGTGAAAAATTAAGGATTGAAGCCAAATATTTGTAAATTTAGCCAACAAAATGTGGTTTCCTTTGCGCGTCAAAAAATGATAACAATAAGACATAACTAACTGAGAACAATTTGAAGGTCTTTCCATTGTAAAATTGACCTTGATAGTGTCAAAGTCAAAATGTTAGACGAATAATTGAAGTCTTGACTATATACAAGTAATGCATTCCATAAGGCATATATATGATCAAGGTTTCTATGCTGTTGTATACATTGTTGCTAAGGAAATTAGTCAAGAACTTTACTTGTTTGTTTGCTAGGTAGTTTTTCATCGGTTGATTAGGTCTTAAATGACCTTAAACCTTGACCTTCAATTTTGATTTTCAGGTCTAAAATATATGGTCCTGTACATGGTTGCTAGGTAATTTCCATCGGTTGTTAGGGCTTCTTTAATGACCTTGATCCTCGACCTTTGACTTTGGTACCAAAAATGTAAATCTTTTGAAACTGATCCTTTTCGTATGACATTTTCTTCCTATATCTATTATAATTTTTAAGATAGAAGATAAAATATAAAATATTCAAGGACACTTTCTCCTATAAGGAGTCATCGTACGACTTTGGACACCTGAGATAAATTGAGATCTTGACATTCTGAATATTTTCTGTACTTCTAAGTGTTACGGTTTCTGAAAAAAATGCAATAGCAATGTTTAAGGATAATGGTCAAGTATGACCTTCACCTTTAACCCTTGAAGCTTCTTGAAGGTTTTCATCTCTGATGACCATTGGTGCAAGTCCAAAGTCTCTACGACTAGTCTTTAATAAGTTTTGACAAATATACGTTTTTGGTTAGATTTTCAGTGGGACATAACTCCTACAATGAGTCGCCAAATTGAGTCGACCAAAAAACTAGGAAATTATCTTAACAAGATTAACACTTCCTCCGTCACATTTCATCAGCTATTTAGTACGTATACGGTTTCCAGGTTGAAGCGATAACTCGGGCTAAGGTCAAAGGTCAAGTTCAACACATATTCGGTCCCATGGCCACTCGTGAAAGCCCTCTATGCTTTAGAAAAAAAATCCTTCAACTGATTTTTTATTTGGGGTCATTACTCTTACTACGACTCTTCAAATTGATTCGATTTTATGCAACAAAAACTGCAGTCGATAAATCGAAAAATCATTTTCCCCTTGTATCTAAGTTTTACGGTTTCAGAGATAGAGATATGCCAAGGTTTCATGATATTGGGGAGAAATGTTTAAACCGAGAAAAAGAATGTATCTCGAAAAACCAACCTTCGTCCCATCGTTAAATTTTAATTCCAGACAAAAACTGACGTGGCTTTATTACTTTTTACATAAAACCAAATCATATTCTGTAAAGTTGTCGGCTTTTAATGAAATAAGCAGACCGTTTCCTACAGATATCTGACATGTCTGGGATTTTGCTATTACATTGAGGGTAAAGCAAGAATTTTATGTTTGTGCTTTTGCTCGAACGTGTATCGAGTACTATTAATAGAGGTTGTGTATCTATAAAAAGTATACAAGTATTAGCTTTAACAAATTGTCTGACTTCATTATATAATGAATTTGTGTCAGAATTTGTATGTTTATATAAAGGTTTTGCTAGAACGATAAGACTATAGAAGTGAACTTGATCAACAACGCTTAATTGTGTTTTTAAAACCGCGGGAATTATTTTATATCTCAGAATTACATAAAACTCATCAAAGTGACAACAGACCAGATTTTCTTTAGTTAGAAGTGCAGTTTCCATTTTCCATCTTTCTGAATAGATCAGTTAGAATTGTCCCAATAGCGTTCCAAGTGTATACTAACATTGTCATTAAGGATGCTGGCTGGTCATGTTTGGGTTTTTTTGTCAAATTTTCGGAATCCTCGGGTTTTATCCATTTCTTAAACATGAAATTGTTTGCCCATGAACCCCCACTTTTTCTTTTATAATTCAATCATATATACCTTAAAATTGTATTTGATAAAATTTTATGAAATCCTTTTTAGTTTTTCATACATCTTTGAGAGACTGAAGATGTCAATGCAAAGACAATGAAAACTCCAGAGAAAACCCATTTCCTGCAAATTTTCAAGGCCTTATAGCTCTAAAATGAGCACATTAGTTTCTTTCAAACTAAAACACATATTTCAAATCGTATTTATTTCGTATTTGACCACCGATCGTCATTAAAAAGGTTTGATCTAAAGTAACATAATGACGATCGGTCTAGCTTTTTTGTTTTGATAATGCATCTGTGAACTATTGCCAATGATGCATTGAAATCAGTCATTTTTAGAACTTTAAGGCTCTTCGTTTTGATTCAGAGGTAACCCTTAGCTAAGTTTGGATGGAAGATCCTTTTCTCTCATTAAAAGCGGTTGAAAACAATGTTTTCCGGTGTAAGACACTCATGTGGAAGATTCTTTTCTCTCATTACAAGCGGTTGAAGACAATGTTTGTCCGTGTAAGACACACATGATGGAATATATTTTTCTCTCATAACAAGCGGTTGAAGACAACATATGCCGGTGTAAGACAATCATGTTGAAAGATCCTTTTCTCTCATTAAAAGCGGTTGACGACATTGTTTGCCGGTGTAAGACAACCATGTGTAATAGCCTTGTCTAGACTGGTTCCCGATCGCAATATTCAGTATGTTACAGTGTATAGCAATGAGCTAATACCTGGAACGTAGTCCCGGGAACCAGGATAAGCCTTGTCTTACACCACGGGACAAAAAACGACAAGTCACAATTCATTTCGTCGATGTCAAAACGTCAAGAAAACATCACCTCCTGGATTTGGACAAAACATGTCCAAAAAATTGCTTATAAAAAGAAAACTACTACATAATTCTCATTTAGAATTTAATTTCAAGTTTCATACTTTTAGTGCAAAACCAAATTGCGAATGATATTTCCGATTACGATGTTAGTTTTTCTCTAGAATTCCTAATTTTTTAGAAACATTTTTTTCTGTCATGGCGGCCATTGTCACTTCCCATCTATTTCTTTAAATTTTTCGGTTTGTAATGATAGAAAATTTATCAGACACGAGGCTGGCCGAGTTGATGGAATTCCCTTATACTACACATTTCTGTATGAAAGATACATGTAGTTATAGTCTTACATCACGTGACACAAAACGTCACCTCAGAGTATATTTCGTCGACATCATAATGAGAAAACGTCAAGAAAACAGCAACTTTAAAGAATTTGGATAAAAAAGTCCAAAAAGAAATTGATTATGAATAGCAAACTACAACATGATTCTAATTTATATAGAATCAGGGTTAATTTCAAGTTTAATACTTTTAGAATAAAACCAAATTGCGTATGCCCTTTCCGATTATGATTTTAGTTTTTCTCTAGAACCCCTCATTTTGTAGTAAGATTTTTCTTTTATGTCGGTCATTCTCACTTCTCATCTATTTCTTTGAATTTGTTCGGTATGTAATCATGCAGAAAAATCATTTATGCAGAAAGATGTAGGATAAGCCTCGTGTCTGACAAAAAATGTGACCCCTCGGGTGGAAGTCCCCTATCCTACATCTCTCTGAATGAAAGATAGCTATAATCCTTCCTGACAGAAGGTGTCCTATATTTAATATAAAGGCCAAACTGTACTTCTAGTTTCTTCTTAAAATACTAAACTGGTGAAGGCCTTCATCAGAAATTTTAAAAAATATGGGTAAATATATCCAAAAACACATTATTAATATATGTGGAGGATATTTTTAGGACGAAAAGATATTTTGCAGAAAAATTATAATTTTTCCATTGATGTTTATGTAAAACACCTTGTCGAAAGAGCAGATAACTCAGTAAACTGCAAACTACAAAAAATTGGAGACTAGCCATTGAGAAGAAAAAACTTCTTATGGAGATAAATCGCGTGAAACCAAGACGTCCCCAACATGGTGTAGTCGGACACAAACTATCAGAGATTAGAACCAGGTAAAATTAAATAAAAAAACAATGTTCAATTGGGTCAGTAGCAACATAAATTAATATATAATGAGCACATAACAAAATATCAATTCACATATGTTGTCTTTTCCATAATACACAGTCTTTTAAAAGCAAAACAACACAAGACCCGGGTACATGTCGTACAATGCCGCATTTCTGGAATTAAGTATGAAATCCGTATAATGGAATTGTTTGTTAAGAAAAAAAAAACTTAAGCACACCAAACGGTTCAACGATTATTCTTATTCAGCTTAATATTTTTTTTTATTTCATCGTTCAAATTGGAATAAACAATTTTTATTTCAATCATTGATTTTTTGCGACGCATTTACAATATTTTCTGAAAATAAAAAATAACAATCCAAAGATACTAACATTAGATATAGTAAATTTATACTATGCTGTATACGACGCATTTCAAAGAGTTACCTCTCATCAGCAGCATTAAAACCGAAACATTTGGAAGACCAAAAACCAAACTTATTTTAAAACAAGAAGTACTCATAACCAAAAATACCGAAATAGGAAGCCACATTTCAACTAACGAGATCTACCATGTGCAATACAAGGAATGGACCTAGTAATTCTACTATTTTTGAATTTTGCTAAATACTGGTAATTTCTATAACAAATCAATGAATAATCATGTCAGACAAGTCTGACGACTGGGTTGGCGAATAACCTCGGAGACCTAGGGTCAAACATGCCATGCAGAGTCATCGTAAACACATTTTAATTCTTTTCTCTTTTTTTTTTTTTTTTTTTTGTATATAAGATGTAATGCACTTATTTGTAAATGAAATCATTTATTGACCTCTTGAGACAGACATTGTATAGAACAGTTGACAAAGTAACGACAGAAAGATTGCGTTATAGGTCCTTTATTAACAGTCAGAATGACTGTTAATAGCAGAGGGGGGATTACAACTAATTTCGTGTAATTTAGTGAAGAAACAACGTGTAGAACACGTGTCAGACCATGTATCTCATGACAGTCATAATTCTATATTAGGTAATCCATACCATAAATAGACTAGTAGTGTGCAGAAATTATGAATCTAATGTCTTATTTAATGTATTTACAGATTTACCTACCCACAATAAAGATTAATATCATTAAAAATATTCTTACAAATCAATGTTAAAATTCGACGAAGAAGGCAAAAACCTCGAAACAACGAAACCTGACTTGAAAATTATGGGTCTGGCTTTTATAGCTTATCTTAATTTGTTTAACAAAGGTGAAAAGTTGAAACCTCCGAAACATTTCTAATAACAACTAAAAACCATAACAGGAAATGTTAACAATGACATTTGGAAGACCAAACACCAAACTTATTTTAAAACAAGAAGTACTCGTAACCAAAAATACCGAAATAGGAAGCCACATCTCAACTAAGGAGATCTACCATGTGCAATACAAGGACTGAACCCTTAGTAATTCTACTATTTTTCAATTTTGCTAAATACTGGTAATTTCTATAACAAATCAATGAATAATCATGTCAGACAAGTCTGACGACTGGGTTGGCGAATAACCTCGGGGACCTAGGGTCAAACATGCCATACAGAGGCATCGTAAACCCATTTTAATTCTTTTCTCTTTTTTTTTTGTATATATGATGTAATGCACTTATTTGTAAATGAAATCATTTATTGACCCCTTGAGACAGACATTGTATAGAACAGTTGACAAAGTAACGACAGAAAGATTGCGTTATAGGTCCTTTATTAACAGTCAGAATGACTGTTAATAGCAGAGGGGGGATTACAACTAATTTCGTGTAATTTAGTGAAGAAACAACGTGTAGAACACGTGTCAGACCATGTATCTCATGACAGTCATAATTCTATATTAGGTAATCCATACCATAAATAGACTAGTAGTGTGCAGAAATTATGAATCTAATGTCTTATTTAATGTATTTACAGATTTACCTACCCACAATAAAGATTAATATCATTAAAAATATTCTTACAAATCAATGTTAAAAGTCCACGAAGAAGGCAAAAACCTCGAAACAACGAAACCTGACTTGATGAAAATTATGGGTTTGGATTTTATTGCTTATCTTAATTTGTTTAACAAAGGTGAAAAGTGGAAACCTCCGAAAAATTTCTAATAACAACTAAAAACCATAACGGGAAATGTCAACAATGATATTATAATCTATTAACGCTATCCAATCGATGCACTTTTAGCAAAAATATAACGTAAATAGCACAAAACACAAATATTAAAAAATAAAGCATCAGGATAGCAGTCTTATTATTCATGTACATTGTATGTAGTTTTAACCCAACCCTTTTTGTTTGTGCCTGGTATTGGGAGTTGGTGTTAATTTTAATGAAATTCTCGTCCATTTACACAGTCCATACGTTCCTCTACATCCACTTGTTTTGTTTAGTTGGGATTTTACGCCGTTTTCAGCACATGTGGCAATTTCGCGGCGGCCAGTTTTTATTATGGTGGAGGAAGCGGAGTACCCGGAGAGAACTACCGACTTTCGGTAGGAAAATTGGCAATCCTTGTCAATTAAGATCGGAGCCGAACACGACCCGCCACAGGTGAGATTCGAACTCGCAACCTCAGCGTTGACAGGCTAGTGATCATTAGTAGTCATGACGAACTACCTAGACCAATCAGCAACTGCTGTTCAACGTTATGTGTGATTGTTCCAGTTTTCAACATTTTATGGCTTGATGAATCGTAAATTGACTAAATGTATACATTTTGAGAATGGAATTGAAATTTATTGAAAATTTATTTTGTAAAATGCCACACTGATAAAAAAAAATGTTGAAGAAAAAATAAACCAAGGAAAAACCTGCGGCTTTAGACGATACTCGTAAGCTTACAGCTGACCATTTGAATCTCGTTTTTATTACACTATTTTATCTACAAATCGTAAACTCAGAGCACTTTGTTTGGTCCGAGATCACTTTTCATCGTATTTACTCCTAGTATGTAACATTCATATTCCTCAAAATATTGCGTAAGTTCTTAAAACTTTTAGATATTAAGAAAAGTAAACTAATTGGATTTTTTGAATGTATAAGGATAATGATTAAAGGTAAATGATATATTTTCTCTAATTCTTTGTCAAGTTACAGGTAAAGTCAAGAAATACCAAAGGGAAATTCGAAGGAGAGAAAATCGTAACAACTGACAAACTCCGGAGAACAACGAAGACAAGACCAAAACAATACACTACAATTAAAAACTAAAAACATATGAACAACATGGACAGTTACAGTTAACATTTTCTGAAACCGTTGTTCATAAAAAATTTGATCAACGTGTTGTTTGCATGTCATATTGATGTTTCTACTGGCCATCATAAACCTACATGTGAATATATAATCCTTTTATACACATTTAACGCAACCCAGTCTATTGAGTCGTTTTTAAATCATAAATTCATATATATAAAAGAATACAATGTAGGCTAGCTCCATTGTTCATAAGGTTCATAAAATATTTACATTCATTAGAATCATTTTCGATAAGTGAGTTTAAGGATTAAAATCCATCATAAAGTCTGGAATGTCCCTAGTGACAACTGACTAGGCATTGGTATCTGATAATCGATTAAGTATGGGAATATGTAATTCGTTTAGCGACTTCTTTCGACAAATTGTTTCTGTTTGTTTGACATGATTTTGTAAGACATAATTTATATATATTGAATAAGATCTATTTTAATTAAATATTTTTTTTTACAATTTACAGTGTGTTGCGTAAAAGTAATATCTAAGTTAATGTAAATTGTAGTAATCTTTTTTCTAAAGACGTTTATATATAAATTTGTAACCGAATTATTCAATAATAATGCAAAATGTTGAAGCTCAGATTCAAATGTCAAAGTTAACCCAGTATGTAAACCCGAACACAGCTAAGGACAGTGCTATGTATTCGGAAGTCCTTAGTTTTTCACAATGAAACAAATGTGATAGCAGTAAATTTCAAGTTTCATTTTCACGTCTGCATTGGTATTGGTCCTTGAGCTGATGAAAATACCACGGTTTACTCTCTTTATTATGTTTATCTCAAGATTGAAAGGGACCACAAAAATAACTTGATACAGCTGAAATTATATTATGTCTGGGGTACATAAGTACATATGTATCTTGATATTTACCAATAAAATACTTTCAAATACACCTAAAATTTAGGGAGTCATTTAGTGCTCATGTTGTGGTGTTGGCTGTTGCCCATCAATGAAGGAGACGATGACCCCAACATGTAGGTATTATTGACATATATGTATTGCCGTGTTAGGTCCAGTTAAATGTATTAATTAGCATGTGTCAAGACCTTGCATTGTATACATGTATACACATGTATATGTCGTGTACATTTTATTTGTTTGTACATGTAATAACCTGTATGAAAAAAATTTACGAGTTATAACTTGTATGACAGAAGTATACAGGTTATTTACCTGTACTACCTGGCCTGTACAAGTTATTACTTGTACAGATTTTTATTGTGAAAAAAATGATAACATGTACAAAGTTTGAAACCGTAATTTTCTCCACAAATTTGCAATATCCCGTTCGACAGCTCACAATTTCCATTTATTTTCCTTGTTTTCTAATAAACGCTTTGACGACCGCCTCAGTGGTCTTGTGGAAGCGTGCTCTTCTCGAGTGCAGTAGGTCGCGGGTTCAATCCCCGGCCGGGTCAAACCGGAGTTTGGTGGAGGAAGTCGGAGTACCCGGAGAGAACAACGGACTTTAGCTAAGAAAAATTGTCAATCCTTGTCAAATAAGATCAGAGTCGAAAACACATCCACAGGTAAGATTCGAACTCACAACCTCAGTGTTGACAGGATAGAATTTGTATCTGCTGCTTCTCCGCCAAGCACGCGGCAGCTAGGAGTAAGATTAAGGGACTGGTCGAATAGGAGTGAGTAAAATGTGTCCGGATCGGGTGACATGTCTTCCTATGGATTGTTAACTCGTAAGCCAGCACGTCTAGTACAAAGCAGGCTTCATATTCATATCATATCATATCAACATATTCTCGTCTGGAAATGCATTAAATGATTGCTACTGGACGTTAAACAATAATCCATCCATCCATCCATCCATGCTTTGACGCGTTCTGTGTAGAGAATTTTCTGCAATATAGTAATAACCATGATAGCGTAATGTTATTTTACAGGGATGCTATTTCTAATCAAGCCTATATTGATTTTATTTTAAACTTAGGCCAAATTTTTATATTATTCTTTCAAATGGTGATGTCCGTTATAAATTTTTTTCACTGGAATTGATGAGTTTCCATACTTTTGTTCTCGAGCATCATAAAAGAGATTATTTACCCCTACGAATGCACCAAACGACTCATCAATGGTACCCTGCAATACAAAGAATTAATTCCAATTAATTGGAAACAGTTCTTAAAGCTACTTAGAAACAGCAAAATAATAAAAAAAGAAAACTTACTAAATAAATTTTATACATGCGCTAAAAATATATACCGCCAGAGCACTTCAGAAAACCCGGAATTTGAAGTATATTCGGACGCAGAACATTATTACATTAGATATCCAATATTTATTTTTTAGAGGGCATAAGTATTGCTCTAACCATAGTCAGGAAAAATGCAAATTCAAAAGTTTTAAAAATTTTTAAACTAATATTTGATACTTTAGTACATTGGTACGGCGAAATCATTTAAGGTAATATAATGTAAAGTCTTTCATACAAAATCTAACTACATTTAGTTCGGTTCTGATAATCAATAAGTATTGGAATATGAGTTGAGTGGCTACCTTAAATAAATTACTTATTCTTATTCTCGAAAAAAAAAATGTTCTGTCATTACGTCGTAAAAGACAAAATTTATGTATAGATATATCCATTTACTTGAGTATATGAATGTAATTTCGTTTTAATTTGTCTCTGCTAACCTTCTCCCAGAGCTTTCGAAAGCAATTTCCTATCAAATAAGTCAAATTAATTTGACGCGAGAAGAAAATGGTGAATATATATATTGTATGTTTTCAATAAAAAAAACACTATGTCTTTTAATTTCGATTTTAAATGTTCCGTATACTGAAGAGATTGAATTAAACGAATAAATTTCTGATACACACTAACATATTCTGAAACATATTAAAAATGAATATCATATTTGCGTGCTTTCGGGTATTTTTGGGGTAAGCTATATTTTTGAAGACTATTTTGTACACGTTATTTATTTTCAAAGCCCATCATTTTGTTTCGAAGGGCATGTTGCGACATTTATGAGTCTTATTCTATTGGATAAGAAAAACAAATGGTTATTTGAATGATTGAAAGCATTAAGAAATACTTTTAATATGAACAGCAATAAAAGCTATGATCACCAGTTTTTTGGTTTTTTTTTTTTTTTTTTTTTTTTTTTTTGTATTGATTTGTTTGTTTAGTTGTGGTTTCACGCCGTTTTCGGCACATTTCGCTATTTCGCGGCGGCAAGTTTTTATTGGTGGAGGAAGTCGGAGTACCCGGAGAGAACAACGGACTTTAGGTAGGAGAATTGTCAATCCTTGTCAATTAAGTTCGGAGTCGAAAACACATCCACAGGTAAGATTCGAACTCACAGCCTCAGTGTTGACAGGCTAGTAATCATTAGTAGTAATGGCGAACTACAATGACCACTCGGCCACCGAGGCCCTTTTTTGTATTGAACTAGTTAGTTGATTAATATAGATTCTCTTACAGGTACGAATGAGTTATGGACTTTGTCCACCCGAGATAGTTACAATTTTTATTTTCAACATGCGAGCTTTAGCGAGCTTGTTAAAATCTAAAATTTAACTATCGAGGGTGGAGAATTTCTAACACTTACGAGTAAATTGAAGGAGAATCTGTTTCTCCTATGATCTTCAACGAAAACCTCAAGAAAATGCCGTTGCTACGCATTTTGTTTACATGAACGCCATTTCGGAACTTCTCTAGTTTATCTTTCCAATAAACGTAAAAAAAAAACCGGCGGTAATTCCCACGCAGAAATTCAATCACCGGGAAGTGGTTAAAAATATAATGTATTTCTATCCCACCGTTTAAACACATCAAGAATAGGAGAAATATAGATTTTCTTTCAGGTACGAGTGAGTTATGGAATTTCTCCACCCAAGATAGTTGAATTTTCGATTTTCAACACGCGAGCATATAGAGAGCGTGTTAAAAAATAAAATTTAACTATTGAGGGTGGAGAAATTCCATAACTCACGAGTAAATTGACAAAACCGCAAGAAAATGTGGTTGGTATGTAGTTTGTTTACATGGACGTCATTTAGGGACTTTTCTAGTTTATCGTTTCAATAACTGTAGAAAAACGGCGGAAATTTCCATGCAGAAATTTAATAACCGGGAAGTGGTTAAAAATATTATGTATTTTTATCCCACCGATTAAACACGCCAAGAATAGAAGAAAGCACATCAACCACCCATCTTTTCAGGACCGGTATGTTAAAGAAGCCCATTTAACATTAAATACTTGACAAAATAAACTTGAAAGTACATTACTATCATAGATTGATATCCAATCTACAGGCACAATTACGAGCAGTTTGAAATATATTTCACCAATGCATTGACCAAATCCGTTAGTGTACTAAAACACTGATATCCGCACTCTGTTATAAATTAAAGTACCATTGGTATCGTGAGCTAGTATGATTGACGTTATTTTGTATAAATGTTCGCCGTATATATTTTGATATTTTGCCACATATATTAGATGAGCTAACAATTTGATATGATCACGTTTTATATGATACATTGCATGATAATGACAAAAAATAGTTTTGCTTAGGAACATTTGTCAAGTAAGTGGGTTAAGAGATATATCACAAGCAAAATAGAAGGATAATTATCATATACTAGAACTGTGGATACTAACATGTCAAATTTCAGATAATCAGATGTACCATTTTACTACATACAAATTCTTTGATACCAATTATGATGCAGAAGATTTGCACATGTCGTCGATTTACGACTCGTCAGTTGTGCTCAAGGCCTAAAATGTTGAAAACTAAAACTGTTTTCAATAATCCAAAGAGTTGAAGAGCAAATTGAGAAGTGCCAATATGACCATTAGGTGTATAGCCAAAACCATCTACGTACAGAGCTATGCAAGAGGGAGATACTCTTCAGTTTTCACAAACGTTTTACTTGTAATCTTTTTAAATTAATTAAAAAACTACATGTATTTGTTCTTTCAGCGACAATCAGGATGGAGAACAGCATAAAACTGGTACATATATCCACTTCCTTTTTTTTTACGCCACCTTCCAGTCTTGCAAGGATTATTTTCTACTGTGCCACAATACAGCATCTGTCTTTTATCAAATACTATTAAAGTTGTTTCTCCCATGGGTGTGCGTATTTTCATACCGTTCAGCCCATTGAATAAAAATAATTTAATGCTCTAAGTCTCGTGCGGAAACGGAATTTTATTGGCTGTCCTAAAGGTCGCGACCTCGCACTAAACAAATCGTCAAGCGATATCCGGTCGAGCGTAAACGATAACAAAAACAAATGTCGGGGTACAATTAGGGATGACCTAGATTCTTTTGGAGAAACACATTCGACTTCAATTTCTCGTGAAAGGCCAAGGCTCGCATGTTAAAATCTTAATTTTAACTCTCTCGAGTGTAGAATTCTAGTAATTCACTCGAAACTGAAATAGAATCTATATGTACCCGCCTTATACATGTTTGACATAACCCGGCCCACATAATCTGAAGTTCTATCGTTAAAAAATAAAATAGATAAAATGATAAATATTATTTTGCCTTTTAACAGTTTATTGTCTTCTTTTACACTTTATTCAGTTGTATTGAGGGAGCAGTAATTGCATCTTTGGAGACTGGATTTCTAGTGTGACAATAGTTTACGCTGTCAACCTATAAAAAAGTAACTATTCTACAAAATAACACCTTCAACAAACTCTTTGGTGGAATGGATTTAAAAATTAGAGTTTATTTCAATGTTTATGCGGAAACAACAATTGAATAACAATTTCACAAATATGGATAATGTCAATATACAGTTGACTCCAAAAGCAGTATATGGATTCTTTTAGTTACAATAGTGAATTCAAACTAAAACTAAATATCTTTACAAGATCGGAAAATAAAGGGATTAACTCTATAGTGGGGGATTAACTTTTTAGAAAGGATTAACTGTTTTTAAAACTTGTTAATTTGCACGTAATGTTTGGTTTATATACATTTGGGAACTACTTACGATCTTTTTGCTTCCAACATACTTGTAATCAAACTTGATTAATAAAAATGGAAATATTTTTATATATCAAAGTAATAAATAATTTCTATGTACTTCTTACTGGTTGCTTTGCACTGCAGCGAACCAGTACTACGTCCCAGCAAGGGAAATAAATTGCCTCAAATTATAATTTTAGAATCAGAATCGTGATACCGGAAATGAGTTTCTGAAAAGAGCTATATCTAAATGGCATATGCACACAGAGTAAATGGCATGGTAATCTAAATTATGAAAGCTTAGACCTAAATACATTACACAAGATTATAAGATTAACAATATATAATTATTGAAGAGTGTTGTGGGATATAGCAATTTTATTAGTCCCGAGACATTGACTATTTTTCCGACGCGTTAGCGGAGGGAAATAGTCAGTATATGTCGAAGGACTAATAAAATTGCTATATTCCGAAACAGCTGTTCAAAAACTGTTTTATTATACCGAAAAAATGTCGAAAAACCTGTGTTTACTTACAGAAATGGACAAAATCGAAACCATTATCATGTTATTGACACGCCCACTATCATGACGTTACATCCAAAACACGCCCACTATCGTGACGTTGTCCAATAAAACTTGTCTGCGAAAAGAACTTTTGCCCGGGGTAATAGTCCAAAAACTATTACCCCGGGCAATAGTTCTTCCAACTCTTCAAAGCGATGGAACAGTTACTTTACTGAATAAAGTTTTACATAGTAAAATCTTACTGAGGTATAATAACAGTGTCTGTTTCATGTGCTAAAACCGGCTAATACTTGTACACGTAGTGACAAGGGAATTAACGACTGAATAATTGAAAACCAGGTGCAGACAATTAAATTATCAAAATAGTATAATTTAAAAAATTCTAACATAGTTAATTTGAGTCTAATTGGTATAATAATTAGCACTGTCACAGAACTATGCTTTTACTTTTTTATAGCATGTCTGAAGATTACTTAACTTGGACCAATCAGTTAGAATCCTCTAAGTACCACTCAGAAAGCAAATTAAGCCATGAACCCGAAAGATATAGTGCACAATGTTGTATGTGCGTGGGCAAAGAACCAATTTAAAACTGTTTAGTAATCAAAACATGTTTATCTTAGGGTTATTATGTTATTATGTAAAAAGATTTCAAGATACGTGAAGAATATTTTTTGTTTGCTTAAAGGTAGAATAGAACAAATAACAAATTAATCATCGGGAATATAGCAATCATATCTTTAAACGCCTTATTTCGTCTTCTTAATAAGAAGTACTTTGGCGGTATAATTATCACTCCTGTTTTGAAAATACAAAAATGAAATGAGCAATTTGATATACGACTAGAGCGTAGGATGTTTTGTCTAACACATAAAAATGTGTACTGTTCTTTCCATTAATACTTTTGTTACATTTTTGTCACTTCATTAGTTACTCGTACCTCATTTCTCATAAATGTATCTATATTTAATTCTTCCGCAATTGTATATTTGTAGATGTATGTAATTAAATTCCCAATTGATAAATTTCAGAACAGTATTGATAGTAGCACTCCTTCGGTTGAAAGTTGATCTAACAGGCGTTTGCAGGTATTGTTTTACCCCTCAATGTTTATAACTTTCGAAACTTATGGTCACGAGATGTGACAAAGGCTAACGCAAAGGGAGGAAGGAGGAAGTAAGCCATGTTCCGTAGAATTTTATTTTTTTTCCATCTCCGTAAGCGTACACCTTTTTGGATGACAGATTATATGGATACGCAGTCCTCCCTTTCTTTTTCATAATGTTAGGTGACTGACATTCCTCGCCGAATTTTTGGATTTTTTGTTTTCAAATTGCTTATTTTCCCCTACTTCTTTGCTCCCAGTAAAAATCGAATTGTCGCGCAATAAAAAAAAATATAGTTTGACATAATGATAAGACTTTACGACGATAGAACTCCGTTTTACGCTTTGCAGACAGCTAGACAATACAGATAAAACGAAAAATATTTCCTTTTTTAAACGACAGTAAATGCGATCTAAATTACTACATATCAAATAACCGTGTTAATGGATCTGTATGATTGTAAAACAATTTGTCTAGCGCTCTGTCATTATGTAACTTATACTGCCATTTTTTCCCTGCAAAACGACAATTGATACATCATCAAAGGTCACATAGCTTCGTAGTTCTCATAGACTAACATCTCCACAAAAGAATGTACTAATATGTTATGTTTATAGAAACCGAATGAAGGAAATCATTATGAATTAAGTTCTCATAGATTAAGATCTTGACAAAAAAACTGATATTGGTTTATAGACTAACATTCTCTCCTGAGTGGTCTAGGTAGTTCGTCATGACTACGAATGATCACTAGCCTGTCAACGCTGAGGTTGTGAGTTCGAATCTCACCGGTGGCGGGGTGTGTTCGAATCCAATCTTAATTGACATGGATTGCCAATTTTCCTACCGAAGGTCGGAGGTTCTTTGGGTACTCCACCTTCCTCCACCAATAAAAACTGTCCGCCGCGAAATAGCTAAATGTGCCGAAAACGGCGTAAAACCCCAACTAAACAAACATACAAAAATCAATTTCTTATAGAGTCCGAAAAAAAAGAAATTTATAGTGAAGCATTCAAAAGGTCATTTTGATTGACATCTTGATGTTAGAATTTATCTTGTGTTTTATAGAATTCAAATAAGGAAAAGCAACGTGAAGCACGCCGAAGTTCTAAGAGACTAACATATTGACAAAAGCATGCATATTATGCTTTTTAGAAACCGATTAAAAAAAACCATTATGAAGCATGCCAAATTGAAAGTTCTCAAAAACTAACATGTTGACCAGATATATATATATATTCATTTTTATAGAAACTAGATAAAGAAAAGCATTATGAAGCATAAGTCAGTTCTCCTAGGTTAATATCTTGACAAGGGAAAATGAATTATGTTTTATAGAGAACCCCCACCCCGGCCCATCGTGACGAGAATGTATATTGCGCCTTATATAATCCGAAAAAAAGAAAACCATCACGAAGCATACTAAAGTTCTCATGGATTAACATCTTGACAAGAATGTATATTGCGCCTTATATAATCCGGAAAAAAGAAAAGCATCCATACTAAAGTTCTCATGAACTACCATCTTGACAAGAATGTGTATTGCGCCTTATATAATAAAAAAAAAAAAAAAGAAAATCAACATGACGCATTCTAACGTTCTCATGGACTAACATCTTGACGATAATTTATATGTACATATTATCAGGTTTTCTGCAAAAGTATATCGTAAAAAATCAGCCGCGAGACACAATGTGAAGCTTTTTCGGCGAGTGAGCGAAGTAAATAGATACAAGAATAGGGGAAAGTGAGATATAAAGATAGATGAATAGCTACAGAGAATAGCTGAAAACTGCAATAGAAACATAGATCAATAGATATAAGGATAGAGGAAAACTAGATAAAAGAAAAGGGGAAAACGGAGATAGAAATAGGTAAAAAGTTACAAGAATTGGGGAAAACTCAGATAGATAGATCAGCGTTGAATTGATTGATTTTTCTACAAAATGTACATTTGTCAAATAAACAACAGAACAACAGAATATATCAACAGCAAACAACATCTATAGACCAAAAGACCGTGCAAGAACAGCCAATCAAAATTATATACATACCATTGTGTTTAAATAGTGTTTAAAGTGATATATATATATATATATTTTATTTTACATTATTACTTTCAGGCGTTTAATGGGTATACACACAGACAATAGGTATTCGATCCGTCCAATTATTTTTTTTTTTTCATTTTTTTTCAATCTATAAAATCTCTGTAAAGATATAATGATGCACACTGTGAGTTTTATACATGGATCAATAAACATAATTATGTATGTGTATATTTGGTCAATTTATAATAAAACGTATCACAAAATAACGAAATAAATTTATCAACTTATCAAGGCAGAAAATTTCAATTTAAAGTTCGACCGTTCGAAACATTTCCTTTTCTTACAATATTCGGATTGATTTCAGGACAGTAAGAGACTGATGCTACGCTTGGATACTACATTTGAATTACTTTGCGCTAAAAGCTAATAGTTTTCTCATACGTATTTTTGTAATATAATTAGTTTGCATTAATGTCATTTTCTGATTTCATATGTCATTAGGTATATATAACATCGTCAGACACCCTAGTTGCATAATTGCTACAATGATCACTTTTGAACTTTACGTCGAGAACAATTTGTATAATGCTTTTAGTGTGATATTTGACAAACCGCACCATAGTTTGGTTACATGTACTTCTCAACAATTTACTTCATTTGTGATTGAAATTGAGACGAATAAAAGTGTCTTGAAATATGGTTGTGAAAGGGGATTGTGTCTATTGAGGTTTACGCTACTTTCAATGTAACTCGCTATATCGTGCGGCCAGAATTTTTTGATGAAGAAAGCCAGAGTACACAGAAAGAAACCGTCCTTCGGCAAGATTAAAATTTGATAATGACAGAGGACAAACATACCTAAGGAGTAAACCTAAAACGAAATCCATTATACAGACAAACACGGAAAGACAAACGAACATCCACAAGCACAACAAATAAACACTGAAAACTCAGTGAACTCGGGTGTTTCTGAAGGGTAAGCAGTTCCTGCTACGTATACGGCACCCGTCGTGAAGTTCTACAAAGTCAATCCGGTGGTAGTGACAAATCAGTGGAGGTACAAATTATTAAACACTGTAAATTACATGGAAGTTAATTATAAGTAATATCTGTAATCTGGTCGAGATTTTGGGTTCAAATTTCAGTTTGCTTATCTAGTTTACAGACATTGTTATGTACACTTCCCATGAATAAAGACTATGAGACACAAGTGTTCAAACATAAAAAGATCTATAACTGCACTACATTTTTGGTAGATATGTGAGTTACTGAATTTAACACATAAAACAGTGAAAATTGTCGAAATTTGGAAATTCTTACCTTAACAATGTATTAATTTTGGTGCCCGATCTTACTCATAGTTCTGTCTAAATAAACGACGTCTCTCCAAATCGTTTAATTAGAAATTTGAGGCATTTTCTTTGAAAATGGCGGACATAGCATATGCAGATGTTATCGATAGGCAATTATAAAAAATAAGCGACAGATGCAATATACAAACTCTTTTGAGCGATATATTACTCAAATAAAATCTCGAAAATTCAAAGCATCACAACTTTAGGTTGCAAACAATAAATCCATCCTGCTTTTGGATTGTACATTGGATACTACTTCGGGTAACGTGAAATAAGATTAACATATAAAGGGACGGGATCTGATCAAGTCTGTGCTGATAGCTGAACCATTGTGAAAGAGAGACTTCGAATATTTCCGGTAACCTACGTGAGACAAAACAATGTTTTCGCAAGTTTGACATTTTTCTTTTGTCTTCAAAACAAATTATTAATCATAATCTATATAAAAAATTAAAATTGCGGTTAACTTTTCTTCAGTTCTTTTTTGTTTTTAAATATTTTGTGAACGATGTGCGATTCAAAGAATATAAAATTGTAATAGTGTTCGACATTGAATTGGGATGGATGGATGAATTATTGTTTAACGTCAAGTGGCAACCAGGTGTATATCAGGACGAGAACATGTTGATATGGTAATGAATATGATCCCTGCTTTGTACTAGACCGACACGCTGAGTCGGATTTTTAATGTGGTAGCTCACGAGGTAAATGTCCGCAGGAAGACATATCACTCGGATACATTATACTGACTCCTAGCCGACCAGTCTTTGCTCTTACTCCTAGATGCCGCGCGCTTAGCAGCAAATACCAATTTTATTGTCTTTGCCGGTGATCGAACCCGCAACCTTCCGCACTCGGGGCGAGCACGCTACCACTGGACCAGCGAGGCGGTCATTAAATTGGGACTTTGCCTTATATTTACTGGAATAATTCAAGCAGCAAGTAAAAAGTGCTTTTTTCTGTTCTTCATCCTGATATATATATGATCACAATACCTGCAATGTTATAAATGTCACATTACAAGGCTACAAATCGTCCTTAATCGAGACCATTATTTGGGTTCCATACAGTTACAGGGTAGTAGAAGATGTGCGGACCATATCAATAATCCTTAATGATATATCTACTGGCATATCATGACTAAGAACCAAGTTCCAAGTACTTCTCCTAAAAAACATTATTTGAGCCTTTTTTAAAATTAATTTTAATGCATTTTTCAATTTTAAAATTTGCATTTTGCCTATAACATGTATATTTTTCCCTCAAAAATTTTTATACTGAAATTTAAATCGCGTAGGTTTTCGAACTAATAAGATGTTCAATTGAATTTAATAACTTGACTTGAAAGGTTGAAATTTTCTTTTAACAAAGGACAGTTGTTTGCGTTGACTTGTGTTTTCATGAACCTGCGTTATCAAATGTGCCAGTTACAACCCCAAAGGTAATTTTTATTTGACGTGACCCGTTTTGTTCTTTCTATAAAAATTTATTGCGACGAATAAACTGGTAATTGTCATTATAATCAGAATGTTTGCAAGTGGCAAATAAAAATTGTTTTCACATGAAACATATACGTGTATTGTAATTTTTTTCCGGGTAAAGTAAATTTAATTGACCAAATGTGAGACCACAGCTGATGGGCATACAATTTAAATAGAACATGTATAGAGAGAAAACTAAAAAATCAAACTGACCATAATAAAATAGGGGTGACCTTTGAACTCATATTATCTTGAACAGAAATATTCTATGATACCAATTTTGAGGAACAAATTTTGCACATTTGTGGATTTACGCCAAAGGCTACAATGTTGAAATCAGAATAACCAAAAACATTTAAGAGTAAATTCAAATGCAAAAGTGATCGAAAATGGTTAAGAGAAAACCCACCCAAGGAGCTGTAGCCTACCCTTTTTTGACCAAATTCCTTCCTCTTTCTGCTCCAAATGGGCACTCTCAATCTCAACAAATTTCCTATCAAACTTTATGGAAATGACCTAAGCAATGAAAGTCGAAAAATTATTCAACGAAAATATGCATCTATGTCACTGAATATTGTTGACACGAGATTTGATTTGGTTTACATCAATTTTGACCAAATCAACAGTAGACATTTTTTCTTGATAATGATGCATTGAAGCACTTTTTGTAGTAGAAAATTGTCATGAAATTAGACCTAATTTTGGATATATATACGAAGTCTCCAGAGTATGGAAACTCATTAAGGTACACAAAAATTACTGACAGACTATAAAATTTTCCGTCTGTTTAGAATGATGTCACTACTTATAAATTTTATGGTAAGTAATCACGATACGATTTGGAAAAATCCCCTGCTGTAATAATGTACTCAAATTTTCGTTAGCAAAAGACATATATATATGCATATATAATATATTTATTTATTTAGTTGGAGTTTAACGCCGTTTTCAGCACATTTTGGCCATTTCGCGGCGGCCAGTTTTTATTGATGGAGGAAGCCGGAGTACCCGGAGAGAACCACCGACCTTCGGTAGGAAAATGGGCAATCCTTGTCAATTAAGATCGGAGTCGAACACACCCCGCCACAGGTGAGATTCGAACTCGCAACCCCAGTGTCGACAGTCTAGTGATCAGTAGTACTCATGACGAACTACATAGACCACTCGGCCACCGAGGTCCCATTTTCCAACGATAAATACAGGAATAAATACCACATGAAAATGTTTGCCTAGAGATAAGTCATGGATAAATCTATTCACCGCCAGTTGGTATTGTTGATAAATTGATTATTTATTCTGAAATGACATGTACATAAGTCATTTTTGATACTTAGTATGATGTACAACATGTGCACATTGCATCGATTGAAGTTGTGCTCAAGTCCCAAGATTTATTTACGTCAAACGGGCTACTCAGCCAGCCAACTCCGTTTGACGTCAGTGGAATCTCGGACTAAGCTCAAGGCTTTAAATGGTGAAAGCTTAAATTATAACGGAAATCGAAGAGCAAAATCAGTGCCCACTGAAAATGGCTAATATGCCGGTACCGACAGTACCATCTAAGAACAGAGCTACAACGAGGGGACATACATGTAAAAAGTTGCTGAAACCAAAAGCAATTCAAGATAATATGAAAAAGTTTCAATAAAATGAAAATTTTTTATAGCAGTACTATATCGGAGCACCCCGATGTCACTTCCCATTTTGTGTGCGAGTTTTGTTGTTCTTTATTCGAATTCTGTGTGTTGCAATGTTGTTTGTCTTTAAATTTAATGCATATGTATTATTTTGTTGATAGTTTTTCCTTTGAATGCAAAACCATTAATCTATCAATCTTGCAGCAAGTAGGCTTCAAGTTGCAAAACTGAACATTGACTGTTTAGCTACTTCAAATGAAACCTTGTAGAATGTGACATTACCGGAGCAGGACATTATACCCTTCATGTTTCTCATATTGTGTGGAGTAAATTCAAATCTCAAATGCTGTATTACTTTTTTTAAACTGTTCCTCTATGGTTTCCAATGTGTCTCATGTTTTTCATTTTCCCCCATCTCTCGTTGCGTCGGTATTCTGTTGAAAGTATTACCATTGGATGCAAAACAATGGTTTCAGACAAGATTTTTAGGTTAATATTCCCATAGGGATCTTTGTTAAACTATAATGGATTCCAGTGGTACTTTCGACAGTCGGCAGGTCCATCATTTGGTTCCAACTGGTTCACTGGTTTCAGACGAGAATAATTTCAATTGAATTTTCCCATATTAGTTAAATTATTATACCTCAGTATGTTTTTTCTACATATAAAAATCGAGACACTAATTTTACTATTTGTTTACCGTTGAGTAATTTCCAAAACTACCAGTGAATAGTACTGGAAACTATTGACCAGTAAAGTGTTTCGGTATAATAAAGCACTTATTGACTGCATATCCTGGGAAATGCAAGTTTATTGTCCCCTCGATAACTATTTCCCATTGGCTACGACTCGGGGCAATAGTTGGTATCTCGGGGACAATAAACTTACTATTCCCCTCATATCCAGTCAATAAGTATACATGTATGCTATGACTGTGGTGGTCATATTTTGGATGGTGGGCGAGGTCATATATTTTTGATAGAGAACCATCTAAAGACCATTGCTGAGAAATCAGTTTGGAGTTGGCTCTCAAGTTTGACAATAAAATTTATCAGTGACTTTTCTTGTAGGTTGAACTAAGTTTTCTTATGGCAGCCATCTTGGGTTGCAATGCAAGTCATCTGATACAATTCTGAAAGAGGACCACTCGGGACCATTGCTCCAGACTTTGGTTCCAATTGGTTTAGTGGTTTCAGATAAGATCTTTAAAGTCAATTTTCCATTGGGTCCTATGTTAAACAACTTCGCCTGTGGCAGCAATCTTGGATCACTGTCCAGGTCATCAGATTAAGCTCTGACAGAGGATCTGCTAAGGACCATTTTGCATAGTGTGGTTCCAACTGGCTTAGTGGTTTCAGATAAGTCGATTTAAAATAAATTTTCCCAAAAGGTCCTATGTTATGTTTGGGTCTGGTGGCCATCTTGGATGGCAGGCTAGGTCATCAGAACATTCCTGCCAAGTTTTGTTTCATTTGGCCCAGTGGTTTCAGATGAGAAGATTTTAAAGTTTTCAACAAGAGACAATGGATGATGGATGCCAATACATGTATGTGACAATAGCTCACATGGACCTTTGTTTTCACAATCAATGTATCAGTATTTTAGAACTTAAGGGCAAAAAGTACAATGTAGGAGTAAGATTTAATGAATGCAACTTTGGTTAGGTTGTTGTCTCTTTGACACATTCCCCTTTTCCATTCTCTAACTTCTCTCTTTCAGCACACTTTGCCATATTCCTCAAGTACATCTATCAACATTTTGATGTTTTGCTTTCAATTGACTTGCTGGAACTAAATGTATTTTTGCATACCTATAAATGACAGAAAATACACAATTCCTTTACATAGTTTTTTTTTTATTTGTTACAATCACATCACAGTCTATTTGCCTTTCTTGGTTTTTATCTTTTTCAGATAGAATTCCAACTCTTTCCCCTCCATGATATACCCATCAGCTCGTCCACATTTCCCTGGACGAGAGGACAATTTCGCTGAAAAAGAAATTAAAATATACCTGTTGATGAAAACTCAATCCCAGTCAAAAATAAAATGTTGTTAAAATGTCTGGCAATTTTTGTTGGAATAGTATTTTGTGGATTACTCTGAGATCTAGAAGGTGTCTTTTCAAAATTTGTATCTATCACGACAGACAGTATTTCAAAAATTGGTTTTCACTTGATCTGAATCAAACTGAGTACCAAGAATTTAGACTACACACATTTTATTTTATGTGTATCCTTTTAAATAAGATTTTGTGTTAAAAATAACAGACACTATATGAAATCACATCAGAAATTGATGTTCAAACATATCATATATAGACGCATATAAGAAAAATTAACATCACTATCTAACTCGTGTCACTCAGAAATAATAATCTTCATCGTCTTTTTAACTCCAAGCGAGCTGGGATTATGATTTACATCATTGTGACATTCAGTAACTAAAACTTAACTATCTCACACATGAGATATCTTATGATTTAGAGGTGAGACTTCCACCTTCACTTATTGATATAATGAAATTTCAAACACTCAAGATTTCTTAGATATTTTTACATGCATTGTTAATTTTCAACATCTCTCCCTGACTTTATAATTTTAAGTGATATAAGCTCACTACATGTATTTGGTAACTACTACTTTAAAATAAACACAATCCTGAACGAGATCTGAGGTTTTCTAAAAGGGCCAAGTAATGGCCACTATGATATGGAGAATCTTATACATACTTATTTTTGACAGAAATACACATTGAGCAGAATATTAAAATTAACAGCACTTATTGATACTGGTCCATTGGAAAGTTTCGTGAATTCAAAATTAGGACAATAATCAATGTTGGATATTTCTCCTGCCCATGATGCAATGATGTCTGAGTCGTGACATATTTTTGTAACATGGGGCCTAGTTACAAAGTGGAAAAATGCACTCAGTACAATCATTTGTTATGTGCATTCAGTTTTATTTTTTCCTTTTTCAGGTTCAATTGACATATGATAGTTGAATATGTTGCTAAGCATTATCAGTGTAACTATGACAACATAACATAGGAAAATGTAAATGTCAATACAACATCTGTATATCTTCCTGTGTTTACTGGTTTTCATCATGTAATGCTGTGCTGAAAACCCACGTAAGTATTTTTTCCCCATGTAAAAACTTTTAATATGCCATTCTCTTCTTCAAATTCATATTTATAATAACACATGAATAACAGAGTACAGGGAGGCTGAAGTACATGTAACTTCTATTACCAAAACTTAACTAGAACTGTCCTGAAAGGGACTTACCCCCTGCAGCAACATGTCTGTTTTGAACCCTACACCAAGTTCAAATCATCATATTTTTCAAAGTACTTGCCCAAACAGAAAATCCTGACAATATGCACATCTCCATAATGTGATCTAACACTCCATAAAGTTTCATGAGAATCAATCAAGTAATGTAGGAGGAGTTGCAGACGTTATTTTGGACAGACGGACAGACTGAAACCTATACTACCCCCACCCAACAAGGTTATCTTTAATTGTACTTGAGCACTAACTTGCTATTAAACTTGATTCCATATGGTCCAATTGTATGGGTTTTTAAAATTTTACTGGATTGTAAAACCAAAAAAAAAATTCTGAACTTATGTGACCATTCCCAATGTTTTAAGGAAAGATATAACAGTATAAGTGATAAATAATTGCTTGTTTTAACTTAATTATTTACAGTGAATTAAGGAACAAGTTATACCAACTTATCCCTCCACAGCTGCACAAGGCACTTTATCAACATTCGTCTACTTTTTTTTTATATCTGAAGGAGCCTTATTACATACAAAGATGGCTACCCTCCCATTTTTTGTACAAACTATTATGTCATAAATTTGATCTCTGAAATTTTGAACCCATATGAGAATCTATAGGGACCTCTGCCTTTGCAATCTGATGTGGTGACCACTACTCTCCTTTAGGTTTTGTTTTCATTAACCAACAGAACATGAGTGAACTTAATACACTCGTCAATATTTTAGTAAAATTTTAAAATGTGCAAAATTTTCAGCATTATCAGTGTAACTATGACAACCATGTCATTGAAAATAGTTAAGCTGTAGTCAAGACGACATTATTAGCACTATCTTCTTGGTCAAGAGTTATCATCATTTAATGCAGAAATGTTATGTACTTTTCTTATATCAATGCCAAAAAATAGTTTTCTTATCTCAAGGACACAATCAGTCATTCAGGTTTTTCTTACACTTATACTGACTACCTATAAAATATTTTTCTTATCTGAAATTTCCCTCAGTTTCCAGAAAAAATTACAGCTGGGTCCTGGGCACAATGATTGCAAGCCACAAAAAAATATATTCAGTGTCACTATTTAATACAATCAAAAGAGTGCTGATGTTCAGCTTACTGATATTGAATCTATTGTAAAAATTCTGCACGATTGGGGAATTGGACTTTATCAAAATACGCACCTAAAACTCGACCAGCACTGAACTGTTCATCCAATATAGGATCAACCTTAGCCAACTTCTGTCGTTCTTGGTATTTCTTTACTAATCTTTTGGAGGCTTTTTCTAACTTATTTAATACAGTTTCTTCTGCTTCAGTCTAAAAATAAATTAATACACAAAATAACATTACAAATTTGTCAGGAACAAATGAAACAAGTATATATGTGTCCAATGGACACAACATGCCCCACCAATGATGTAAGTATTTAGTAAATAGAATTACATTTGTATATTGTTGACTTTGAAGTCCCTAACGATACGGTAGACGAAATACTATCTCTCAGTACTTCATGAAAAATGTGTGAATCTTACAGAAGATATTAAAATTTTTTAAAAATGTCAATTTTTACAAAAAAAAATTAAAAATTTTTAAAAATAAAATATATATGCATACCTGTGCATTAAGGTTAATGCACAGAAAAAGTTTCATCAAATTCCTTTGAGCGGTTATGGAGTAGTTGAGGATAGAAGTTTTGACCCCCCATTCCCCTCTTTTTTTTCAAGAATGTCAATTTTAGAAAAAAAAATAAAATTTTTCTAAAAAATGTAATATATATGCACACCTGTGCATTAAGGTTAATGCACAGAGAAAGTTTCATCAAATTCCTTTACGGGTAGTTGAGGATAGAAGAAAAGTGTGACGACGAATGATGCAAGACCACAGATAGTGATCCCTATGTGTCAACCATGCGTATCACAGGCGACACAAAAACTACCTTCAACCTGAACCTCAACCTGAATTGTAATATTGAAATTCCATAAATAAATTCAAAGTCAATGACCCATGACCTCAAGGTCAAAGCATCCGTTTTGCATCCAAATGCTGCTGTTCATATCACAAGTTACCCGCATTTAAAGTTTCATGATGATACCATAATTTCTTCCAAAAGAACTACCTAAAACCTGAACCTTAACCTGGATTATAATATACAATGGATAGCCTTAGAGCTGTTTTCTGCTCTTTTGTCGGGTTGTTGTCTCTTTGACACATTCCCGGTTTCCATTCTCTATCTTATATATCGAAATTCTAAAAAGAAATTCAGTTGATGACCCATGACCTACAAGGTCACAGCATCCGTTTCACATCAAAATGCTGCTGTTCATATCACAAGCTATCCATGTACAAAGTTTCAGGATGATACCATAACTCATTCATGAAAAACTACCTTAAACCTGAACCTTAATATCATACAGATACACGAACGTACAGACAGAGCTATATGCCCGGCCTTTTTTCCAAGTTATAAAGGGGCGAAACGGTGACTCACTGGCCAAATTCAAACTCTCTCTGTGTGTTCTGGTTCTTAGCATTGTGTATGAGTTTCATAAAATTTGGATGAGGCAAACTAAAGTTGGAGTGCAGAAACCAAAATCTGACAGATGGAAGGACGGGCAGACGGAAGGTCAAGGGTGACACTTCATGCCCCATTCGTATGGCGGCAGGGACATAAAATCACTGCCTTTACTGATACATTCCTTAAACATTAATCAAAAGTAAATATCGGGTAAGTATCTGATCATTACAGAACTTTCAGAATGTGAAATATACATCAAGAATCAGCCGAAAGATGGTGATTTTGTATTTAATTCATCATTAGTTCTGTAATACAACTACTAAATCTAAATGGAATTCACTTCTCAATTTTCACATTCAACACTGATGAGAAATATTCCCCAGGGATCGTATTCCAATGCCTTGGTAAAAATGCCTCTGGACAAGGTGACATATGCATAGGTGAAAGTACAGAAGGTCCCAAAAATAGGAAATTGGGAAGAATCTATTATTTTGTATAGGAATATATAAGGCCAAAAAAAAAAAAGTGTGTTTCCGGTTACCCGACCCACCCTATTTTTTTGCGCCAAAATTCCGACCCTAAACTTTTTTTGACGATTTCAGAAAAAATCTGGAAAAACTACATGCTTTTTCCGTAACCGTCTCTTTTATTATAAAATCGTAATGGCTGCGCACTTGTTTACAGCAATAAATAAATAAATGAGGGAACACCTTGTAGTGGATAAAAATGCACATATTTTTTTTTTTTGGCCTAAAGACTAAAATGGTCAAAATCCGGAAATCTGGGAAATTCTAGAAAACTTTCAGGCATGTATATGTAATTCAAGTTTCAACTTTCTATTCATAGTTGTTTACACAATTTCACTAGTTACTGGATAACTAAAAATACAGAGTGGCCTGAAAACGTTACATTTTTGCTCATGATATAAAAATTTTGAAACCTTAAAAAAAAAAGACAATTTATAGCTTCCTGGACCCCTATGGAATATGCAGCCATGGGAAAGCATGAAAATTCCAGTGCCATTTGTCAAGTTGGCATATTTTAGTTGCTACGTATTTAATTTTTAACTTTCTATCCCTAGTATAGTTTTGATGATTTTACAAATTTATTGGATATCATGAAACTCTTTTTTAGCCATACGTCTGCTCTTTGGGCAAATATCAGAATTCTGAAACCTTGCCACAATCTAAATTCATAGTTTTAGTATTGTGCCAAGTTTCAATATTCTGTGTTTGTGGTTGCTGAGATTATCGTGGACATTACATACAAATGGATTTACCTGTGTTATATATAAGGTGACCAGCAAAACTTTAAACAGTATCCTTGCTGCTTCATTGAGCACAGGGATAGAAATTTAAGGTATATCAGGTAACCACAAATGTAATTATTAGACAACAGAAACTAACCCACATTATTAAACCATTTTCCTACTGAAGGTCGGTGGTTCTCTATGGGTACTGCGGCTTCCTGCAACAATAAAAACTGGCCGCCGCAAAATAGCCAAATGGGCTGAAAACAGCGTAAAACACAAAGTAAGCAAACTAACAGTTTTAAACCATCTCAACTTACACTTTCCAACATCCTTTTCTACTGAGAAAACAATCAAGAAAATTTTAGTGTGTGGGATTGTGACATCCATTTCTGAGTTAATAATGGCAAAAAATGGCATTTGTACACTCAGTGAAATAGTGTATCCAACATTTCCTTCATTTCAGTTAAACATACCAATTTAACGTTCTTCTTTCTTCCCAAAGGTTTAGCATAATGAGCTTCATACCATTGTCTGAAAGGTGTGGCATCTATGGAAATGATCGCACTTTTTACAAGAGTCTTCGTTCTGACCAACTCGTTGTTACTGGCATTGTACACCACATCAATAATACGAGTCTTCCTTGTTACGGCTGAAATAATATAAATCAATCATTTCAATAGGCATGTATAAAATCTCTCAACTAAGCATCTCAAAATCGTGTAGGTTAATTTTGTCAAATCTTACAATGGGCTGAATGGTTTAGACAATTACCTCCAAAAATCACTAAACAAGAAGGTTGAAAGCCATCTTTTTTTGATATGCTATTCATATCTTGATCTACATTTGGAAAGAGTGACAAATCTTCATATTGCCTTTATTCCTTTAGCCAATGGGCCCAAAGCCCAAATTATCTAAAATATCATTCAAGAAAAATCTTTTATTACCCTGACTGGTCTGGTAATACTAGTATAACATTGCCCTATTCAACACACTGGAATTGTTTTAGCCAAGTAAAATTTTGCCCCGAACTAGCTCAAATCTTTAATAAATGAAAATTGCTTGAACACTATATCTTATCTATCTTTGCAACATGCTTCCTTTGAAATTACTTGAACCCCTTATAACAGCTTATTAGCGTCATATGCATTTACATTTTAAAACAGGACAGACAGGCTGGCGAAATCTTTTCTGGCCATCAAGTTACTCTCATTCTGCAATACATGTCACTACACAGGTTTCAAAAATCAAAGTGTCCAACATGTGCAAGCTCATATTTTTTCAACATGTAAGTTACATTATTGACACAACAATCATATGGCTATGTTGACAAAATATCAATGTTGTTGTGGCCTTAATGCAACCCTGAAAATGCATTTTACTCATATTTCTCATTTTACCCCTTTGAAGGTCAAAATACTCACCCTTTTACAGGCGTTTCATTTCAAGGTGGTAGGCAGCTGTTTTCTCCCCCTACATGTACTGCTAATGTTTTGAGTTGGCTACTTTTGTGGAATTTTTGTAATGTTTGTATGCAAATAATAGAACAATTGATAGAAAACAGCCGCCTACTTTGATATTCATATATACTGCTACTTTGAACAATGTTGAAATCCCTGTGCCCTTAAGAATTTAGAGGTAGTTTATACCCCCTGATCCAAAAAAAATATTTGGGGCTCTGCATCATAATTTTTTTTCAATCTGTTATACTGGTGCTCTGTATTTCTCATTTCTTAGTAGTAATAATAAAAATGTCACTCAGAAATAATAATCTTCACCGTCATTTGACTCAAAGCGAGCTGGGATTATGATTTACATCACTGTGACAATGTATATATACAAACAGCTTAAACATTCAAAGTAAACAATATTACCAAGTCCTATCCCATGACAATACAGTTATGATCTTTCAAAATTGAAGTATATATTATTTACATGTACTTTTTCAATGTTTTTTTTACAGATTTAGCCTTGCTCTGGGTTTCAAAATCAACATCGGTTATTTTTACCTGCTCTGAACAAGGCCATATTGGTCGAAACGTCAGGTATTTTTAACAGTTACCTTTTATTTTTTGTCTTTATTTTGTATTTTGTGTTGTTGGGCTTTCATCTTGTATACATTTTAACTGTCCTATGGCCTTTTAACCACACAAAATTTCCATTTAATAATCCTATCTTTCAAAACTGTAGCTTTAATTTATTTGTCAAAAAATTACCAACAACCAAAAAAAAAATACTGAACTTCAAAATCTCTCAACATATTATCTTTGTGATATAGGTGAATCTATCTTAAATTAACCTTTGTTTCATGTCAGTATATCTATAAATGTCACTCAGAAATAATAATCTTCATCGTCACTTGACTCAAAGCGAGCTGGGATTATAATTTACATCAATGTGACAAAACATATGTACTGTATTTTCTGGACAATAAGTCTATGTGGACTATAGGTCTAATTGATACTTTCTCCATAGACTTATAATGGTAAAATGGTCATTTTAAGGTCAAGGCGAAGTAATTGAAAGTATCCTACAGTTTTCTAATTTTTTGTCAGTATGTTAAGCTAATCTAAATACATTGGAATATGAAATAAAAAAGGGGGGTACCCATGCTTATTTTTTTGCTATAACCCTTGGAAAATGGGTTTTGAAATTAACTTTTAACATAGGATATATAGGGAAAATGTCAATTTTTCGACAATTTTGCTCAAAAAGTCTATTAAAACCATTGATGTTAACCCTACAGTTTCTTGAAAAACTAATATTATATTGCCCCATTCACGAGCTTTCTGGTTATATAAAAATATTTGGGGGTCCCCATGCTTGATTTCATTGTATCTGCTGCTGAAGATAATATCAAGGTACTAATTTTGGTGATTTTTTTATGCAACGTCATGACGTCCAGCGTTCGATAACGTTTATGTATTGCAGATTATAATTACAGGACAAACAACAAATCTTTTTCTTTCATCTGATGTATATTTTTCAATTTTAATGTTTTTATTAATTTTTTATTAATTTTTATTAATTATTTATTGACAATTTTATTTATTTATTCATTTATTTACTTTTTGCTTTCTGTAAGGAGTTGTGGATTTTATTTATTATTTGTTGAATGACAATGTTTGATTTTCATGTTGTTGATGAATGATTTGTATTGCAAAAATATAAATTCCTTGGAAATATAGTAAAATGTAATGGAAGTCTTGCTCCGAAATTTATGTTATGCCGTGAACTGTATCCTTATTGTCCAGTGAAAATATTTAAAAAAATCGAACAGCGTTCCGAAGTCCCCCGCCGCTAGAGCATCAGAAACCCTTGGACAAGTGAAACATAACAAAATTTTCTCAAAGAGAGAGAATAGAAGGACAAACAATTTGTGCTTATTGCTAAAGTTTTTTACAAGTTAATGAGTGGTATGAAGACATTTATACAATATGGGTATAGTGTTGAAATCTTATTTTACCATGTGTATTGAGAATGTATACAAATGTAGCTTTACTCCTTTTCAATAAACAGAAATGCTTTGATCAAAAGTATTCCGCCTAACAAACTCTTAAAGACAGTATTTTTCAATTTTATAAGTTTCGATAGGAGTTTATGTATAAAACCTCCCTTTAGGACCAAGTGTATAAATATTATTCCAATGCAAGGAGAATATAAATTTTCTAGAACACTTAGATGAACATTTTGTCAATTTTCAAAGTTATTAAGGGGCATAACTCCTACAAAAATATTTCAACATGACTCATCTTCGAACTCCCTTGAGGTATCATTGAGTTAAAGCTACTGTATAAATATTATCCAAATCGGTCAAGAAATAAATTTGCTAGAGCGCTTACATGAAAATTTTGTCAATTTTCTAAGTTATTAAGGGGCATAACTCCTACAAAAATATTTCGACATGACTCATCTTCAAACTCCCTTGAGGTATCATTGATTTAAAACTACTGTATAAATATTATCCAAATCGGTCAAGAAATAAATTTGCTAGAGCGCTTCCATGAAAATTTTGTCAATATTATAAGTTATTAAGGGGCATAACTCCTACAAAAATATTTCGACATGACTCATCTTCGAACTCCCTTGAGGTATCATTGAGTTAAAGCTACTGTATAAATATTATCCAAATCGGTCAAGAAATAAATTTGCTAGAGCGCTTACAAGGTGGACGGACGGACGGAAGCACGCACGGACGGACAGCCTTGCGGCGGGGGACAAAAAAACTCAAAGTGCGTCAAGTTGACCAACTCCGCGTAATTTGAAAACCATTTTTTATTTCAAAATGCGTTAAATTTGGAAGTTATCACAAAATTAAAACTTCTAACAAAAAAATTCTTGCATGCGAGAGATAAGCAGGAGTGTAAAGAAGCTAAAAATTCGCCCCTTATCCAAATTAATAATAAAAAGTTGTGTCACACTTAAGTTTGATATTCAATGGCGCCTGAAAAAAACGTTCCGTTAGAAAAAACATTGCTCGCTCGCACCTATATTTACCCTTAAAAAATCCAAAGAACTTAAAATCAATTTTGTGTGGCCTTATTAACCAAAATAAAAAAAAACAGTTAATGTACATTCTCAATGGATCATGTGATGAGATCAAAAAATTAAGCTAATATCGGTCATATTTTCAATCGATTCAGTTTAATTCGCAGTATTCAAATGCCGAAGCTGTACGAATTTATTCCAATACCAGGCGAATTCTAGAGAACGATGAAATTGTAAAGACGTTTAATCGAAAATATAAGTAACAATGTTTTTTAAAAGGATAACGAGGATCGTCTTCACTTGATTGATATTTTTTATTTCTCCATCAAAGTAAAAATGATGTTTTATGCGAAACTTCACTTCACATATTCATTTGCGTTATTTACTTACATGTAGTTCACAGAAATTGAGATGTTTAGTAAATTTATAACAATGTACCCGTGATCTAAGTGTCAAAAAGTTGACTTACGTCGTGTTAATACTTTGGAGGTAATACACTGTACATAAATACCTAAAATTTAAGCTAAGCAAATTACTTGCATAATATGTACTGTACAAATAACAACACGTACACATGTATCTATGATTCTGAAATGAATTAGTCTAAATATGCCGCGTTTACACGACAAAATAATGCTTTCGAATGCGTTTTGATAATGAAGGGACATGCGAACGCACAATGCGTTTTGAAAAGTTCCGAAAAAGTTTTGCATTGCGTAATAACTGTACGTCTGAACACACCATTATTTCTACGTTACGACGACTCCACTGCTCCTCCTCCGGAGTCAACGTCATAATGGCTACGACGTCAGACAATCAGTCGGGGACGTAATACAATGACAAGGGGCTGTTACCCTTGAAACGGTAAACAAATCAACATTAGATGGCGTTCAATTACTTCGCCTTGACCTTAAAGTAAAAAAGTCTCAACCTAAAGGCAGGAAAATACGGTATATATCAAAACAGCTCAAACACTCGTACAATACAACATGACAAAGTCCATTCCATGCTAATACAGTTATTGTGCCAAATTTTACCTTTTCATCATTTGTAAAATAACCAACAACCATGACATAAAATATCATGTACTGAACTATAAAATCTCTCAACATATGATCTTTGACAAGGCCACACCAAATTGATTTTTAATTCTTTGGATTTCGCAGCTCCGACTTGCGCACTTTGCCCATTCAATTTTGCAAAAAAAGTCGAAAATTCACCCCCAAATTAATTTTTAAGGAATTAAAAATAAATTGTTCACCCACTTCTCAAATTTTAGAACTTGTGCCGCACATAAATTTGATCTTTACCTGAAAAACTAGTGCTCGAGAAAAATATAACTCGCACCTACTGTAGCTATAAAAAAATCCAAAGAACTAAAAATCAATATGGTTTGGCCTGAAGAGATTTATAAGTATGTGAATTTATCTTAAATCTTGTTTCATGTCAGCATACAATGTATCTATAAAATGTCACTCAGAAATAATAATCTTCATCGTCACTAGACTCGAAGCGAGCTGGGATTATGATTTACATCATTGTGACAATACATACGTATATAAATTAAACATTTCAGAAATTTTAAAATTTTCTTTTTTCTTCTTGCCACCTCAGGGACCACAATGACCTATTTAATTTCTGCCACATCAATTTTTAGTGCCATGCTTAATTTTCTTGACATATACGTGAATTTTGTTTCAGTGCAAAACGGGTAGAGGAATGTTCTTTCAATTTATATGAATGTAAGCTCTTAATTTCCTCTTTTGTTATTACATGTGAATGTTTGATCAGATTGGAGATAACCAAAAGCGAATTGTAATTGAATTCAACATCGCAAACTTTATTTTCCCTCAGAAAAATACACCAGAATGATGCATCAGTATGAGTTAAAGTATTTAATCAACCAAAAATGATTTCAAACATAAATCCTAAGTTTTTAAAGTTTTTACAGTAATGGACATGATGGACAAATTTCCATACATGGCATTATTATAACATGCAGCAAAAATTTCAACCTGTAGTGAAAAATGGAAGCATACTGTGTAAAAAATAAAATCATCCAACAAATTTTCATTTTTAATGATTTTTTTCCCCTTAATTATTGTATTAATTTTCAGTGGATTTGGTAATGTTCCAGCATACCTCCTTTAACAAGAGGCAGCCTTTTCCCCATCGCCATCCTAACAAATTTTGTTGGATTATAAGTCTGTATTGTTACATATATTTGAACCATCAGAATTGAATTCAATGCACATCATTAACTTATCAGCCGAAAGATGGTGATTTGAGTTTCATTCATCATTGGTTCATTAATCTAACAATTTTTCCATCAGATAAAGTATGAAAATGTATTAAATATGTGCTTATACATTGTACATGGGAGCAGGGCCTCGAAATGGTCATCAAATTGAGATGTACTCATAGTAAAGCAACTTTATAGAAAATATCATTGATCTATCACAAGTAGTTTCTATCAAACTAACTTGAGCAGAAAACTTAGCAATTGTTGAGGCCGTTGACGACAACAACGCCGGAAAAGCAACACGTATGACTTACGGTGCCTTCCGCGACAGGCGAGACAAAGACCATATAACCAGGTAAATGTATTTCAAATTGACCTTTGTTTCATGTCAGCTTTCAATTGTCACTCAGAAATAATAATCTTCACCGTCACATGACTCGAAGCGAGCTGGGATTATGAATTACATCACTGTGACAATATTAACAGTGTAATCATTATCCATGAACTTCTTGCTAATACATCAATACTTGACAATCCCATCTACATCACTTCTACATCAACACAACTGAATTAAGTTAACTTCTGTTGAAACAAAGCCAGTAACAGATCTATTTCCTCTTTTTCCGAAGACACCAATCAAGCAGCTAATAAATGTCTAAATTAAACATTTCAGAAATTTAAAAAAATTTTTTTTCTTCTTGCCACCTCAGGGACCACAATGACCTATCTAAATTCTGCCACATCAATTGTTAGTGCCATGCTTAATTTTCTTGACGTATAAGTGAATTTTGTTTCAGTGTAAAACCGGGAAGAGGAATGTTCTTTCAATTTTCATGATTGTAAGGTCTTAATTTTCTTATTTGTTATTATGTTTAATCAGATTGGAGATAACCAAAAGCGAATTGTAATTAAATTCAAAATTACACGCTTTATTTTCCCTCTGAAAAATACACCAGAATGATGCATCAGTATGAGTTAAAAGTTTTTAATAATCAACCAAAAATGATTTCAAATAGAGATCCTAAAGAAATAGATCTGGGCAGCTTTTAAAATAATTTTAAAGTTTTACAGTAATGGACAAAGTGCCATGGTTGATATAAACTTATGTGAATTCAATATTTTAGGCCATATATGGCATTATTGCAACATGCAGCAAAAATTTCAACAGTTGGTGATATATGGAAGCTTACTGTGTAAAAAATAAAATCATCCAACTAACAACTTTTCATTTTTAATGATTTTTTTTTTTTGCTTAATTATTCATTGTTACTGTAAATTTAATTATCAGTGAATTTGGTAATTTTCCATCATACATTGTACCTCCTTTTACAAGAGGCAGCCTTTTCCCCATCACCATCTTAACAAATTTTGTTGGATTCTAAGTTTGTATTGTTACATATATCTGACTCGTCAGAATTGAATTCAATGCACATCATTAATTTATCAGCCGAAAGATGGTGATTTGAGTTTCATTCATCATTGGTTCATAAATACCAACTGTTTATTTGGACATAAAACAGACCGTAACAGATTACATTTTCATGGGTGAAAATATGGAAATCTGGTAAACATTTAATATTTTCTATAGGAATAAATCAGGATAAAAATAGACAAAATCAGGAAATCCGGCTAATTTTTGAAAAATTTCAGGCTACATTTCAGATCATTTAGATTTTGCATGTACCTCTTACTGGAAGTGGCGTTGACAGTTCACCAAACCTGCATGGTGACAGATGTAGTTAATAGAACATGACATGCTGACTCCAGAGTATCTGATGTATATTCTACCTTTTTGGGTTTTTTCATATTGCTAATGTTTTAGTTTTTTTGCTGTCTTGTTTTAATTGTTTAGTCGTTTTGTGTATTTTTTTTATTCTTTGGTTATGTCTGTGTGGTTCTTTACTGTGTTTATGTTTCCACAAATTCTCTGGGTCTTTTTCCAACACTTGTGTGTTTTGTTGCGGAAAGAGCATAACTTTTGACGGTAGGCAAATATTTCTCAAGGTATCTATCCTGTTTAAGAGCTACAATGACATTAATATGCAGCTTATCTGGGCCTCTGTGACCCAACAAGTAAAAAGCAGGAATTCGATAAAAATAACTATGTATCTGAATTCTGTGAATGTCGTAAAAAGTTCATGTAAACAGATTTCACATCAATTATCTGTATGAATATTAAGTTGTCTTTCCTATAATAAACCATCAGATAAAAACTGGTACATCAGGGTTCAGCCGAAAGATGGTGATTAATGTTTTGATCATCATAGGTTCCAAGGGAGACAACTATGTCAGATTTACATTACCCAAGACATATTTCAATTGATCACTTTTATACCACTGCATACTGTATTTGATCACTTATTTTTCGCTTTCATAGATATTCGAATTCAACATGAGGTATACGCCTACTCTTTTTTAATTTTGAAAACTGGGAAAACGGACTTGAAAAATTTCATGAAAACATAAGGTATTTGTAAGTATTGGCAAACAGGAAGTGGTTCCTTGATAGACCTGAAAATAGGCGAGACAATACAACCCATGGTCATAAAGCTACAACCCAAATATCAAAACATTCCGTAGCATAGAAGCCGAGATAATTGGGACGAAAAATTTCAGTTTGAACCGATGGAAAGACGGACAGACAAGGTGAATCAAGTATACCACCCACTCCGTAGAATTTCACATTTTTACTCTACCAAAAAAAAACTCTATGGTTCACTAATCTAACAATTTTTCCATCAGAAAAAAGTATTAAAATTTATTAAATATGTGCTTATAGTTACTAAGGCAAACACAATTATGCGTGGTTCCAGTTACGTCCTGAAAAATTTGGGTTTGATAGGCTTTTTTGGGGGGGGAAACATCCTTTAGATCAACTTATCTAATATGCATATGTTGTTGTTTGTTGTATGCTTATTCAAATTATTTCCTTTTTTACCTTCCTTCACTTTGCACCTAGTGTGTGCTGGCATTCAGGGCTCTCACTAAGAGTTTTTCATGATGAGTCCTGAGGCAAGTCCCAGCTCAGGCAGCCAATTTTTTTTTAATATTTATCTATGATCTTTATATTATTTTTTCACAAAAATACTATTAATTTCTCCCACTAACCTTGTTTTAACACATTAATAATCAATATTATAATTTAAGGTTAAAATTTGAATTTTGGTTCAAGTACACTGTACAATCTATCTGCTGCTTTGCAGAAGTCAAACTCAAAGTCAGACCTATTCTAAGTTTTTCCACGTACCCTCTGATGGCCATGAAAAGTTGCCTTGATCAAGACGCAGAGCTCTATATTTCTTATTTCCACCCATGGTTCTCACTGTGTGAATTCTCTGTGGTCCTATCTGCAAATACGTTAATTCAAAAAGATGAACAAAGCCATTATGAAATGCTGTCTGACCAAAAAATGTCAGACAAAAAGTTTGACATATTCTCTATCTGAACATGTACATGTAGGAGCAAAATGCCAAATTTTGGTTTCGGTCAGACAAACCGTACAACAATTTCATAAATATTGAATTATTAAAATGGAATTTATAGATGATGATGAATTATTGTTTAACGTCCAGTGGTAACCAGGTGCATATCAGGATGTGAACATGATCTCTGCTTTGTACTAGACCCGATACGCTGAGCCAGATTTTTGATGTGCTAGCTCACAAGGTAAATGTACACAGGAATACATATCACCCCACTCGGACAAATTATACTGACTCTGAGCCGACCAGTCTTTGCTCTTACTCCTTTTGGCGGAGAAGCAGCAAATGCCAACTTAAATGTTTTGGTTTGACCCGCCGAGGATCGAACCAGATACCTTCTGCACTCAAGGCGAACACGCTGCCACAAGACCAACACAACCAACTGATGATCAATTAATAACAGGAACAATTTTTAAAGTTAAATGTCCACTTTTCTCAATAGTTGGCAGTGTAATTTATACACTGAGCAATAAAGAATATGCTGTTCCAGTGTTGGGAATTGGTTTGAAAATAATAATTGATTAATCGGATGCTGCGTCCGATACGATTATCGATTATAATCGTAATTAGTTCAATAAATTCACAAAATATATTTAAATGTTCTTTTTGCTGAATAATTAATTTGTACTCCCATTTATGCTTATTTTATTGTCTTATGATCAAGTTTATTTAATCTTCTATACCTCAGACTATGTGCATGTTTAATATACAGGCGTCTATATACATGTATAAGCAGTGGAATTTTACCCTACCAGTGCAACAGGTCCAGACTCCCAAGTATTTGGAGAAGTCTGTTGCCCATTTTTCTTCTTCTTTCATGAGTTATTGACAATATACAATTATCACCCTGATAACTGTTATATTATATCGAATATTCAACTTTTCAAATACTTAACAGCACTCGAAATTTTCCGTTTAGTATTCTTGGAGTCCTGATCAGACAGCAGGCCTTCCATTTCTGCCTCATCCACCGCAAGCAACCTGTTGTCGGACGCCATGTTTTTTGTTTACTGAATCAAGGGAAGTAACTATAAATGGAAACATGTGAGGCTCACGAGGGGATTTCCATGGGGTTTCCTCGCGAGCAGATGACCTTACTATGCGACCCAACGATTTTCGGTTGACCCAACGAATGGGCAAATATCACGTGACACTGTTTTAACAAATCAGATTAAAGATTTCTATATGAGTATATATTATTGTATTCTATTCTCAAGTAATCATTAATAATAATAATGCAATAAAAAGTTTTTGAGCATGGTCATATTTTGTATTGTTTGTAACATATTCATGCTTGGGAGAAGACCTGGTGTTTGATTCCCATTTGTCTCTTTACTTTGAGCAATAAAATAATTATTAACTGAAAATTATATTGTGGTGTTTCTTTCCTAGTATTGTCTAAGTCATTGTATCAAAGAGGACAACGTATCTGCATGTAATATACTAGCCATTTTTTTGTTAGATAAAATGACTGTAAGCTTTAGCCGATACACAATTTCGTATTTATTATTTATAAAATCCAACCGTACTTATGCCAATATTTTCGAAATAATGTCTGCCGGGGATAGTACACTCACAAGTATAGTTGCCTTTGATTCAATTGTTTAGATACTGCACAGGTGGCAAAAAGCCTAGCACACATCTAAGGTTGATTTATTACAAAATTCTTCCAAACAACAGTTTTTCTATACAAGGGATGGTAAAAAATTTTGGATTCAGTCTCCATGATTACGAGTGATTGACCTTCAAACTCTTGGTAATTTATGCGCTTGAAAGTGTGGACAAAACCTGTTACTTACAAACGTTTAAGACACATTACGTGTAAATATGTACTGGTTTCGGAAAAAAGACGGTTTTATCCGGATTTGAGAAGAGATTTTGTAAACTGAAAAGCAATTGTCGCTGGAAATAAAATAATCGACCAATTTTCAATTAAAATTGATCATCGGAAGAACACTACAGAACAGTACTCTCGAATACAAAATTAATCAAAATTCTGGACTCAAATTCAGTCTTACTGACCTGCTTACTTTATATTTCATTTTAAAACACTTTATCCATGTTATCAGGCCTCCTGCAACAAGAGTTATGTTATGTTATAACCATATTTTGACTTTTCCAATTTTTAAGATTTTTAGGTAATTCAAAAGACCCCGTTTCTCAAAATTTGAGTTGTTCTGAGGAATAGGATTTTGCATGCCTAACAATAATATACCTACTTTAGTGTTTGCAGGAGGACGGCCCAATTCAAACTTCCTTTTTTTCCTCATCTGGGTCATACGACCACCGGTTTTCCTCCTCTTGTGCCATTTATCACGTGAAATACCTACAAAAAGTTTCAGGGTTATACTATAAATTTTAAACAATATTCCATTTTTGAAAACTACTTTTCCAGCCTAATTGCTGTCTAAACTCCAGCATACAATATCAAAGCAAGTGAACCCCAATAATGCATAAAGGTACATTTCATCCCTACACGTACATATATAACAGGATGTTTAAAAAATATATCGGCTGTAACAAGTCATTTGATTGGTTAACCTTTTTTGGTCTATCATATAATAGACATTTTTTCTTTTCTACTACAATGTCATAAAGGGAAATCTCTCTGTTTTTGATGTTAAAACAACTATTGGAATTAAAGTATAAGGACTGACTAATTTTGTTTTCAGTCCATTCCAAATAACCTCAATGCATGTGGTACACACTTTGAAATAACCTCTGTTAACCGAACACTTGTGGGGTTGCAGAAATTGAATATTTTTGGAGATGCCGGTATTGAGAGATTCCAAACAAAATTGTACCCTTAACGAAATCGGACTTGAAATGAACAGAAGTATAAGTATATAAATATTTTCAGATCAATGTGCATGCTTCGGAAATATTACATTTGCATTGTGTTCTCTTGAACTGCCACTAAATCTTCATTACCACCTTTCTTTGGACAAGTTAGAATCTTTTATAAGAATTTCCCACTATACCCAGAAACTAAGCTTTGTACTCGATAAAAATCTAAATTTTATGCAATTACAAATGATTATCAAAAAATACAATGGAATAGCATTGTTTTTAAACCTAGGAAAATAAGTCTGCTGAAATCGACACGGCATGAAAATCATGCAACATATGTCACATGCTTATAACCTGTCTATGTACATGTATATTATGAATAAAATGCTCCGCTGGGCGCAGCTAGATACGACCGCAGATGTCGAACCCTGAATAGTTGGGGCAATTATGAACACAACATTCAAGCTTGATACAATACTGAATTTGGATTGTGAATAAATATTTGACACACCATAGGTTTCTGACACAGAATGAATGTTGTCTAAGCACTTAAAAATTTTTAATTTACCTATTCAAACCATATCAGTATTATTTGTTTTTATATATAAATCAGAAATAACCAATTTAAAATTTAAAATTGGGCACACATATCAATTTCTTGCTATTGCGCAATACTGTGTAATTGAAAATTTCTTCAAATATTTGACACATAATAGGTTTCTGACACAGAACTGAAATCAAAGAACTTAAAATTGGTCATATGATTTGAATTTATATTCAATTTTTTGCTTTTGTGTAATACAATATGCTGTGGAGAATTGCCCCCCCCCCCCCCCCAAAAAAAAAAAAATTTACCCCCTTTTTAGCTTTAATTTTGGACCCCGATTTGGACCAACTTGAAAACTCGGCCCATAATAAAAAAACTAAGTACATGTTTAGATTCAGCATATCAAAGAACCCCAAGAATTCAATTTTTGTTAAAATCGAACTAAGTTTAATTTTGGACCCTTTGGACCTTAATGTAGACCAATTTGAAAACGGGACCAAAAATTAAGAATCTAAATGCACGGTTAGATTCGGCATATCAAAGAACCCCAATAGTTCAATTTTCGATGAATTCAAACAAAGTTTAATTTTGGACCCCGATTTGGACCAACTTGAAAACTGGGCCATAATAAAAAAACTAAGTACATGTTTAGATTCAGCATATCAAAGAACCCAAAGAATTCAATTTTTGTTAAAATCAAACTAAGTTTAATTTTGGACCCTTTGGACCTTAATGTAGACCAATTTGAAAACGGGACCAAAAATTAAGAATCTAAATGCACGGTTAGATTCGGCATATCAAAGAACCCCAATAGTTCAATTTTCGATGAAATCAAACAAAGTTTAATTTTGGACCCCGATTTGGACCAACTTGAAAACTGGGCCCATAATAAAAAAACTAAGTACATGTTTAGATTCAGCATATCAAAGAACCCAAAGAATTCAATTTTTGTTAAAATCAAACTAAGTTTAATTTTGGACCCTTTGGACCTTAATGTAGACCAATTTGAAAACGGGACCAAAAATTAAGATCCTAAATGCACGGTTAGATTCGGCATATCAAAGAACCCCAATAGTTAAATTTTCAATGAAATCAAACAAAGTTTAATTTTGGACCCTTTTGGCCCCTAATTCCTAAACTGTTGGGACCAAAACTCCAAAAATCAATCCCAACCTTCCTTTTGTGGTCATAAACCTTGTGTTTAAATTTCATAGATTTCTATTTACTTATACTAAAGTTATTGTGCAAAAACCAAGAAAAATGCTTATTTTGGCCCTTTTTTAGCCCCTAATTCCTAAACTGTTGGGACCAAAACTCCCAAAAACAATCCCAACCTTCCTTTTGTGGTCATAAACCTTGTGTTAAAATTTCATAGATTTCTATTTACTTATACTAGAGTTATTGTGCGAAAACCTAGAAAAATGCTTATTGGGCCCTTTTTTGGCCCCTGATTCTTAAACTGTTGGGACCAAAACTCCCAAAATCAATCCCAACCTTCCTTTTGTGGTCATAAACCTTGTGTTTAAATTTCATAGATTTCTATTAACTTATACTAAAGTTATAGTGCGAAAACCAAATGTCTTCGGACGCCGCCGCAGACGGACGACGACGCAGACGACGACGACGCCAACGTCATACCAATATACGACCGCAAAAATTTTGCGGTCGTATAAAAAGGATGGTTTTCACTTCTAGTTTCATCATAACAAATGGATAAATATGGCTGTGTTTACACCTAAAAAATCACTCTGAGCACTGACTTACCTGTGCAGTTGAAAACATTTCAAGGCCTGGCATCCACTAAGATATATAAAAGTTAAATGCATTTTGTGTTTCAGACATATAAAATATTTGTTGTATTTTGATGGGCATTTTTTTCAACATTCGATTGCAGAAAAGGATAAAATAAACAACAAGCGAGTTATTTTTGACAATGTCCACTTAGTTAATTTATTTAAATACCCTATTGTCCATATGAATCAATACAATTGAATTGTTACCCGAGAAGGGAATCTGGAGGTCATTACTCATTTTAGTTTATTTTTTACACCTTCTGCAGAAAAAAAAAACGCCATCAAAATTCCAAGAGATTTTCTTTTTCTGAAATACAAAATGCTTTTAACTTTTATGTGCTAGGTTTTCAAATGTTTTCAACTGTACAGGGAAGTCTGTGCTCAGAGTATTTTTTTAGGCGTAAACATAGCCATATTTGTCCATTTAAGGCATTTGTTAATGATGAACCTTAATATTTTTTCTTGTACAAATTATAAAAAAATTTTTGTTTGTTTGTTTAATTGGGGTTTAACGCCATTTTCAGCACATTTTGGCCATTTCGCGGCGGCCAGTTTTTATTGGTGGAGGAAGCCGGAGTACCCGGAGAGAACCACCGACCTTCGGTAGGAAAATTGGCAATCCTTGTCAATTAAGATCGGAGTCGAACACACCCCGCCACAGGTGGATTCAAACTCACAACCCCAGCGTTGACAGGCTAGTGATCAGTAGTAGTCATGACGAACTACCTAGACCACTCGGCCACCGAGGCCCCCAACAAATTTTTGTATCAATAATAATTAATACATGGACAAACTATTTTTTCATATATAATACACCTACAGTGTATAGAATGAGAGTTTGGTCAGCTATTTTAAAGTAAATGTATACTTGACATCCACATGTACGTTTCAGAATGGTAATATTTAATCATGACCCTAAATATTCTGAATACTGGCAGGCCAATTTTTGGAGGACTTTTTTATTACATACTACAAAACAGTCGTGAAGTCCAGTCCAATCAGAAATCTTTGATTTAGCAGATGAAAGCCTCCACAATTTGCATATTCTCCGTGCAGTATTTATACAGCTCTTGAAATTTATTTTAAGGACGGACAGACGAAATCCGCTTTCAAACAATTTACACTTCTTTTTCACATTTTCGCTCTGATAAAGCGTGAAGGACAAAAAGCGAATGTTGGAACAAGTTTACAAATAGACATGTTACGAAAAGGTATATTCACGACGCTGAGGTTGACAAATTACACTTTAAATGTGGGGACTGTGTCAAAACACAAAAGAGATTACCTGTGTATACATTGAATATTACTTAAAAACTGCATTGATCCTTTTGGAGGCAATTCCATATGGAACGAATATTCAATAACATTTGTACCATAAGAAATATAAGAAATAGATATTAATAAATTCCATAATATTTTTAAGAAACTATCATGCAAAAAAATGGCGGGGGGGGGGGGGGGGGGTGGGGGGGTGGACGGTCATGTAAATGCAGTAGATTTGCGGGGCAACGGAGACACGGGGCACGGGGTACATACGTGTGTGAATTCTTCGGCGAGCCCTTAATAGACCTTGCAAATAATCTGAAGTATTATAATCTGTTTTATACCTACTCGTGAATATATATGTAACGGTCATTTTTATATAGTTATGAAAAGCAAACAAAGGAGTGTATGTATTTTGATCCAGTTGTTTGCCACCTAAATTTTTATCTAACGGGGTCTGTTTTAAAACACCTAAACACGATTTTTATATAATTTCAACTTGAAACACGTTGCATTATAGTTTTAAAAAATTTACTCCCGGTCATATAGCTTCGAATGCATGTATTTTCTTCCTTTATTTCCTTCCAACTTTGTCTTAATTTAAACAGTTTCAGCTCAATTTGTATTTTCTTTATAAGGGGTTTGTGATTGATTGATTGTTGGTTGCTTAACGTTCAGTGGCAAATATTTCATGCATGTTCAGAACGATAAGAGGTTTATGTAAAATATGACTCACTACTCACCGGTTGAACATCCCTGCAGAGTTTCAAAAGTATTGCATAATAACTTTGCATTTACACCTTAACATCACCTTATGCAGATATTTTGTATTTTATAAATTCCTCAAACGTTTTGTTTCATAAGAAAATGACAATAGGAAAATTAACACCGATGATCGATGGGTCTTTCCTCTATTTAAGCTAACAATGCTAGGTGTTTCTAAAAAAAAAATGGCGTTTTTATATTAAATCTGTTGGATGTGTACCTATTACTACTCTACGGAGGTACCAGTTGTTTTTTCAGGGAGAGGGGGGATAGTATTACATTTGAAAAAGGCAGGACAGGAGTTTTGAGTTAAAAAAGGGCAGAATGAGCAACTTGGCCAAAAAAAAAGGCAGGATGACAATTTATGCCACCAAAAGGCAGGATAAACTAATAAAAAAGGCCGAACAGAATAGGGCGATAAAAAAAGGCAGGAAATATATTACAAACATGTTTCAGTCCGCAATACTTTTCATTAGCCTGTCCTAAGTCAGGGGCCTGTAGTTCAGTGGTTGTCGTTGGCTACTGTCTGTCATATTTTTTCTTCGTAAATGGTTTTATTATAAATTATTTCCCTTTTTCGCGATCTTTAAAAGCCGACTACTAGCATACGGTATAGGTTTTTTTCATTGTCAAAGACCTTATGATTGCTAATGGATAAGTGGATAGATGTCTCATTGTCAATGATACCACATCTCATTGTTTTCGTAAACTTACGCGGGGAAAAATATGAAACACGCTATGAGGCGCTTAAAAACTTGAAGAGTCATTGGAAGCTTATGGAGACACCCGAGAGAAAAAATCAACCAGACTGTAGAGCTTTGAGCGGGATTAGTGGAGCGACAGATTGAACTTTTTCAGGAACTGTAATACAACAATAAAACTAATATCTAACTGGCTTACTATGTATATATTACCAATCTAGAATCTTGTATAACTCTCAGCCCCCCCCCCCTTTTTCTAGCCCACCCACTCCTGCACGCGTACACCTTTCATGTCTTATGATAGCCAGCAATGATATCACAAAAGCAATTGTCATATAGGATGTTACATAATGATATTCTAGATAAATGTGAATTGAATTAACCAAGACGCACAGGATTTAAATTTTACCTGTTTAAAACTATAATCAATGTTTTGACACCGTCCCCAAATTTAAAGTATAATTTGTCAACCTCAGCGTCGAGAATATACCTTTTCGTAACATGTCTACTGAATAACAGGTGTGATTCGACATCAAAATACATTGTATTTAACCTTTAAAAACCTTCTAAAATTGAATTCTTTTATTTCATACTTATTTAAAGAAAAGATTAATCATGAACAGGAACAGTTTATAGTCTCGATGTGATAGATATTTTAGGATTTGACGCGCAATTTATTTTCAGCATACCCATGATGGTTTTCAAAACGGAAAAGGCCTTTAACCGGAAGTGTATAATTAATGACAATTTGACGGATAAGAAACGAAGATATTCCGAAAAGATTTACTTTCGCAATTTGATAACTGAATATATGCATATAGGTGCTCAGCTGAGAAAAATGTGCCGTGTTAGGTAGAGTACGACTTTAAAGAAGATAATTATGGAATTAAAGTTTTAAAATATCGAGAAACTTAATAGGTCGTCATATACACGTATATATATGTACCACTCAAACAGAACTGTTGTAATACTGTCTGTTAATGAGGAATGTGTATTGTTATACATGCCCCCGATGGCCCCCTGCAATAAAAGTTATGTTATGGTATAACGATGTTTTGACTTTTAATTTTTTTAGATTTTTAGCAGGTAATTCACAAACAACAAACAAACAAACAAATATTTTATTTGCCAATCACGGCGCCCAAAATGAGTAGAATTCAAATAAATACAATCTTAATTTTTAAACATAATATAATTGAAGAGAGTTAAAGTATTTTGTAGTTGAATCTCTAAACTGCGGTTCAGAAATGGGTGAGTTATCTGTAACTCAAAAACAAGGCATAATTACATGTCTTCCCCAGGGTGATAACCCAGACATTTTCTTAAGAATTGGAGACCTCCGCATTCTTTGTGACCCCCCTCCCTTTACACACACCTTTATTAAAATGCTGCATTAATTATAAAAAAAAATGTAGCGTTAAAAATGCTTTTTATATTTTCAATAAGTCTTTTTAAGAACTGACAGAGATTGATTTTCCCAATTAGGTTTTTTCTTTTTAGTATTAGATTTTTTTCAAACTTTGGTGGTTTTCTTTTTATTATTATATCTTTCAAACTATGATGTTTTTCTTTTTATTATTAGATTTTTTCAACATGTGATGTTTCTTTCATAGACTTTTGTTTGCTACATCATAGATTACCTGATTAAAGTTATTAATCAGCATGTATTTTCATGAAATTGGTCAAATCATTCTGTATTTCTAATGAAGATTTATCTGTCCATATATACGAGGATGGAAGAGAATCAAGATGACAGGCACCGTGGTCACCATCACATTTGACAGAGTATTTCACCAATTTCCTCATTGCATATTCAATTTTCTAATTTAATATTAAAGTAACGACCTTTTTCTCTTTCAAGTTTATGAGCTCCAATTCTAAATCTTGTTAAAACACATCTTTGAGGGTATGCTAATTTCAATAAGTATGGTTCAAAATTAAAGTTTGGTTTGAATAATCGATAAGTTCTTATTTTTTTTTATTATCATTAAATAGCTCTTTCTTCCATATGTTACAATATTTTAAATATAATTTCTTTTTCGCCATATTTTTAATGTTTGTTTTGGATGAGAGTACTTGATACTCTTGTAAATCAAGCAGTTTCAGGATAGCATGAATACAACTAGTCCTAGAATTTTTCCCACCTTTTGACAATGTGTTTGAGAGAAAGTATGCATTTGCTGATAAGATTTTATTTGTATTTCGAATTCTTTTCCAGTATCTGATCATGTTTGTTAAAATATCTAAGGGAGCAACCATTTGATTTTTATTGATAAATCGACAGCCATTATTTGACACCTATATGTACTACCAGAAGTCACGTGATGACCGACATAGCTGGATTATGGGGGGGGGGGGGGGGGGGGGCATGGAAGTAATCTTAAGTCCTGCCTTTTTTTCAGCAAAATTTCGGTGTTGCCCTGGCATTTTATCAGCAAAATTTCGGTGTTGTCCTGCCTTTTTTTCTGGGTTCATGCCTTTTTTTCACTACATTTTGCATCCTGCCTTTTTTTCCACCAAATTTTGCATCCTGCCTTTTTTTCAAATTCCTTGCATGCAGGTTGAAATGTGTTATTATTTACGATTGTGAAATTATTCAAGATGGGGCCCATCCGAGTCATCTTCTATCTTGTCATAACAAAGTAAATATTGTTCATACTAGTAAATAGAATTAATTATATAATATGTTAAATGTTTACAATATATAAATACACCAAAAAAGATAAATTATTAATTTTAAATAAATTAAAATGTTACTTATCTGACATTTGAAATTATATTTCATCTCTGCATTCTTTCTGACCCCCACCCCCCCTTTTTACACCTTTATTAAAATGCTGCGTTAATTATAAAAAATGTAGCGTTAAAAATGCGTTTTATATTTTCAATAAGTCTTTTTAAGGACTGACAGAGATTGATTTTCCCAATTATATTTTCTTTTTATTATTAGATTTTTTCAAACTATGATGTTTCTTTCTTAGACTTTTGTTTGCTACATCATAAATTACCTGATTAAAGTTATTAATCAGCATGTAATTTCATGAAATTGGAAAATCATTCTGTATTTCTAATGAAGACAACACATTTCGGAATTCAGCAGAAGATCTATCTGTCCATATATACGAGGATGGAAGAGAATCAATTAGAGGACAGGCACCGTGGTCACCATCACATTTGACAGAGTATTTCACATTTAACATCATAGATATTTGACAATGGTCAGACATGGTTCCAATAAAATCATGTACATGAAAAAATGAAACATATTTTACTAAATATTCATATTACATTAAAATAATTTAAGACACTATTACCATTAGCTAGGTTGATGTTAGGTGTACTGTCCAAAAGTATCTCCTAATGTTCTACCATTTAGAATTCTTAATTTATCTTTAATGTATACATAAATCGATTAAATATTTCCCCTTTGAGAACGTATGTTATCTTGACTACTTCTGGAGGGTAAATCTAAATCGGGGCAGTATGAATAAAAAAAGGGGGGTATTATTTGAGCTATCACCTTGAATTGTGTCAGGTTCATCCCCGGTCCTGGCATTAAAATCCCCAGCCAATGTTATATCCCCGTCTTTGTAGTGTTTTGAAATATCTTTCTCAATTAGTGAGAGCATGTCAGCATCTAATTGACGGCTATAAGTGGATTCCACTAGTGGGTCATATAAGAAACATATATAAAAAGTTTCTAAGGATACACATGAATAGAAATGAATAAAAAAAGAAAAACAAAAACGAAAAAGACATCGGGAAAAAAACACAGTTCAAAGTAAATATTATGCTAATCATAGATTTAAAACACTAATATAGTGTTTATATGTACAGAGGAATTTTATCAGGATCAACACAAGATTTGGGCTTCTGTTATACGTTTTTTTTTCTTGAAATTGTATCATATAAATACAACTGCTGATATAATTTTTATGTCCATTTCTATTAATTTGTATATTTCATGATTGTTTAACAACTTGCATCCCTTTCTTCAATTAACAATACAATTAACTGTTTCTATTCAATTTTGAATTCAATTATAGATTTAAAATTTTAAGATCTCCTTTTTACAAATACAATTTTTTCTTTTATATTTTCAATTAAAATTTTCTTTAAAAGTCGTATAATAGCTAAACACTAACGCAATACAAATAACAACCACTTATTAGTACAGTAAAATAAACCTAGTCAAATTTAATTAGGAGAAAATGCTTCCTAAATATACCACCACAACATTTCCAAAAATTAAAAAATTTATTTTAAATTTACCATGGTATTCAATGTTATTACTGATGTTTGATTTGAAGTGTGTCTGTTGTAAATATACAATGTATAATATTGTAATTTTATCTGATGTTCCATCTTGTATTGTATAGAAGAAGATATAAATAGACATAGCCTGTTGTCCAATCCTTTTGATTTAATTATCAATAACATGTTTGTAAATAATTTCATTGAATTTTTACGATAATGTATATTCCTTAATTAAATCTGATTACCTCCCCTGACACATTTGTCACAAGCAAGATCTGCCCCTCTTCACGTGAAATTGTGTGTTTATCCAAATTTTCATTTCATGTCGAAACATACTACTACACATGTACTATTTTCATGTATTTTCACTATAAATAAGAATTTCAAAGGAGTTAAATAACTATGAAAAACAAATTGTGACCATTATGTAACGATTCGAATTATTAATTGCAACTGTTTCATGACTGTTACTAGTTTACTACTGACTGTATTACCCTCCAGCCCAAGCATATAAGACGCTCCAGTAGAGAGTGTGTATGTGTTTTTGTTTTTTTGTTTTTCATTTGGATATTACTTAGGAGCCTTGGTTATTTTTCGAGTTTGGGGGTATGACGTTGTACCGATTCATGGATTGTTATAAAGGTGATTTGTAATTTCAACTTTCTGGGGGAAAAGTCGGCGAGTTTTGGCACGTGCTCACAAGCTTCTTTTCGTTTTAGACAGCAACTTCCTGAATTATTTTGTGGAAAGTATCTAATATGTGTTGTGGAATGTTTGGATGGGATAAATAGAATAAATAACATGACAATTAATAGTCTAAGACTGATGATTTTCAGCAATATAAAGAATTAAAATTTATGATCAAAGATCATGAAGTCTCCCAAACGAAAAAAATTGAGCAGGGGTTCCACTAGACCTGGCTAACCCATTACACCAAATTTCATTGAAACTGAACAAGGTTGAAATAATTTCATTGATTCAGAAATGGAACAAGGTTGAAATTTTGGTGGGAAAATGGCGGCCATTTTGAAAAGGGCTTCCCATTAAACATTTTCTTTAACTCCAGTCAACTCGGGATATTATGTTTACCCTTTATACCAAATTGCATTCAAATTGAAGAATGTTGAAATTTTGGCGGGAAAATGTCGGCCATTTTGAAAATGGCTGCCCATAGAACATTTGCGTTATCGCCATTCAACTCCGGATATCATGTTTACTGAATAAACCTAAAATCGTTGAAATCCAAGCAAGTTCACTTTTATGGCGGGAAAATGGCTGCCCGTAAAACATTTTCTTTAACGCCATTCAACTCGGGATATCATGTTTACCCTTTGTGCAAATTGCATTGAAATTGAAGACTGTTAAAAATTTGGCGGGAAAATGGTGGCCATTTGCGTTATCGCCATTGAACTCGGGATATCATGTTTACCAAATAACCAAAAATCGTTGAAATCCAAGCAAGTTCACTTTTTCCCACTATTGGCGGCCATTTTGAAAAAGGCCGACATATCGTTTCCGTTTTTCTTTAATAAAAAGTTTCCACTCGTGCTACTGAACATTTATACTAAGTTTGGTGAAATTCTGCCGGGCAGTTTTTGAGAAAATTGAGGTCGAACGTTTTCGGTTTTTGGCGACCATCTTGAAAATGGCGGCCATTTTGAAATTTTTTAAACATTCTTGCATAACTAGGCAATGGGGTCTATCACCCCAGTAAGTTTCATGTCATTCCGTTGAGTCGTGATCGAGATCTGCGTCGGACAAGTTGAAATGGAAAGCGGAAGAAAAAAAAGACCGAAAATAATAATAAGAAACGGAGTAAAAACAATAAGTCTCCAAACTTCGTTTGATGCATGTGACATGCTCTTATACGCAAACAAACTAACTTTGACTTTTACATCTTTTAATTTAGTTTCCGGGAATTGAGACCCCCTTTACATGCTTTACCCACATCCTGAAAGTTGATCTAGCAATTCTAAAAATCTAGCTTCAGAAATTCCTAAATAAACGTTTTTAAGGTAGGAGGTAGTTACGATCGCCACAGATTTTTATGAAATTTTGCATGGAGCTAGTATATTAGAAAAGGCATCTATTAATCTAAAGTTTTATATATTTAAGTTATATCTATATTTCTTAGTAAGAATGATTTAAAAATTAAAAAAAAAAACTTTAAATGAAAAATGTTTACCATGTTTACTGCAGATTTCGTATAAATAAAGAAGCAATAAGTAAATAATTTCACTTGAAATGAATCAAACAAAGAATATAAACAAAAAAACAAACAAATACTATTGCTTAATCAGAAGCGCCCACAACGGGCAGAATAATTAACATTAATTTCATATAGTGATTACAAATGATTCAATGTGATTAAAATACAATTAGAAATCAAAAGGTATACAAAAAGCACAGCTAATGACTTTGAGAGATGACAATGTATGAACAGTGTTATTTATAAAATTGTTTATATTTTATGTAAGTATATAAAAGTGTACAGAACGTAGGTAAAATAATAGACGGAGTAAATATATCTTATATTTAATTGCTGTCAACTTTTCTGTTTTATTGATACTAAATGAATATAGGGTCTCTAGCTTCGCTTTCGCATTGAAAGCATTAAACTACATGTTCTGTGGTCAAAAACACTACGAACTGATTTTTTTACAGTGGGACGTTGTTGCGCCGTTCCTTTTATTTTGGCTGTTTGACGTTTTCTTTATCAAAGGGCCATGTGAGCAATTGCCATCATTTTGCGCCCATCGCCCGTCGTCGTAATAAACTTTCCTTTAAAGATTTTCTTCTCTGAAAACACTGGGCCCATCGAAACAAAACCTGGCAGCGGTCTCTTTCATAATTGTATCCGATGTCCACGCCCACAATTGTCAAACATATAGTTTAACATAGGACCATATGGGGAAATTGATTTAAAAATATTTTTGTCTGACACCATGCAGTAAGCAATCATAGCAGCAATGGTCTTTAGTTGATCCTTTTTCAGAAATGTATCGCATGACCTCGACCGCCATCCAAGATGGCCGTGAGAGCCGAACATAGTTTAACGTGACATAGGATCATACTGGAAAATAGACTTAAAAATCCTCTTAGACAATTGGAACAAAACTTGGGAGCAATGTCCGTAGATGGTCCTTTACAGAATTGTATCCTTTTTCAGAAATGTATCGCATGACCTCGACCGCCATCCAAGATGGCCGTGAGAGCCGAACATAGTTTAACGTGACATAGGATCATACTGGAAAATAGACTTAAAAATCCTCTTAGACAATTGGAACAAAACTTGGGAGCAATGTCCGTAGATGGTCCTTTACAGAATTGTATCCTTTTTCAGAAATGTATCGCATGACCTCGACCGCCATCCAAGATGGCCGTGAGAGCCGAACATAGTTTAACGTGACATAGGATCATACTGGAAAATAGACTTAAAAATCCTCTTAGACAATTGGAACAAAACTTGGGAGCAATGTCCGTAGATGGTCCTTTACAGAATTGTATCCGATGATTCCGCCTGCCACCCAAGATGGCCACCAGAGCTGAAAAACTTTAACATAGGATTTAAATATCTTCTTGTCTAAAATCAGTAAGTTAATTGGAGCCGAATCGAAGCAATGGTCCTTTTTATCAGAATTGTGTTCGATGACCCGGACCGCTATCCAAGACGCTATATTTCTAAATTTAGATTCGATTGTAAGCCGTTCCGGTCCGGCACGTTAAAGACATGCAAAATACAATACACGGAAAGAACACTGAAGTCATTTCCATAACATACTATTTACATAATGTAATATATAAATTAGGAATGCTCGCTGGTCATGTTTTGGTCTTTTTCTCAGATTTTCGAAATCCTCGGGTTTTATCCATTTCTTAAACATGAAATTTTTTGCCCATGAACCCCCACTTTTTCTTTTATAATTCAATCATATATACCTTAAAATGGTATTTGAAAAATTTTTATGAAATCCTTTTTATTTTTCTTACATCTTTGAGAGACTGAGGTTGTCAATGCAAATACAATGAAAAATCCAGAGAAAATCCATCTTCTGCAAATTTTCTAGACCGTATAGCTCTAAAATGAGCACATGAACATATAGTTTTTTCTTGCTTATTTGTTTACTTTTCATATGTTCTCTAAAACTAAAACACCTATTTCAAATCCTATTTATTTCCTATTAGACCAGCGATCATCCTTAAGGACTTTCACTCGGTCAATATGGATCTGTTAGATTATATTGACATCGGACTTCGTCCTCGGTTAATATAATCTGAACAGGTCCATATATCAGTATTTTGTCCGAGGTCAATATAATCTAACAGGTCCATATGTAACGTATTGACCTAGTCAAAAGTCCATAATTTATCAATATCTATCATATTTTACATCATTATTGTCAATCAGATTATGTAATGAGGAATCGGCGCTTTTTTATTTGTCACGTTTTCCTTCTACACCGAAAACAAAATTTTTAAATACAAAATAACTATGTTTATATTTCTTCTCTGTCAACGAATATATCTAACTTCAGATAATGTCTTAGATAACACTTTTTCTTCAATTCATATCGTTTTGTGTGGGGAAGTACTGCTTACTTTACACAATCCGGCTCGTGAAACTTTTCAAATCACGTGATACATTATTAACCGGTGCACAGTTGTATATATACCCTGTACAAAAATGTCCCGTTACGGAGGAATCGTTATGGAGGAATTTCCAGGCAGTTGATGTCTTTTTTTTTCAAGAATGTATGGTTGTTGGTATAAAACAATTTTCTAGTTTCTGTCCTATACCAATGGTTTAGCCTACCGTTATGGAGGAATCATTTGATTATTTGGGTAAATGGAATATTTAAGGAGAATTAGCAGGGATTTAATGCTTTTGTGGACAGAACGAGATAGTAATTCAAAATTCACCAGTGTTCAACCCTGCATAAAATCGGTGCACAGAACAGTATTTTTCAACTGAATATTCATTATTTGAAATTGGCGACATGAGTTTTTGACATTTTTTATAAAATTAAATGTAAATATCAAGACAAATATTTTCAACACAGGGGATCATCGAAAAGTATATCTTTGCACCAGTAGACCCATTGAAACACCATGAACCATATTTGCATAACTTATATGAGATTGGGTGTAATTCTGCTTTAAGTCTGAAAATTATTTCCAGATGAGCGATACAGCTGACATTAATATGATCTCTGCTTTGTACTAGAACAAGCTGAGCAGGATTTTTAACGTGCTAGCTCACGAGGAATAAGACATATCACCACACTCGGACAAATTATACTAACTTAAAATCGGAGTGATTTGTCGATCCACATTGCTATGAGCTGGATTCGAACTCGCATTTTTACAAGGCTAGTGATCATAAGTAGAAACGATGAACTACATAAACCGCTCAGCTACCATGGCATGATTACTACCCGTAGATACATGCATTTAATTCCACTACTACTCTGTGCACCAATGCTATATTAAGAAATTTGTCCGTTCACGCAGATATAAATCATAAAAATAACGCCTATACCTTTGTTTTTTCAAGTACACTGTAGCAGTTTAAAATTCCATATACTTGTAATCTAACAGAAAATTTTGCAATGCTGATACAGAAAAATTCCACAACATTATTTTTTTTTATTTAATCACGTTTACGGCTTATATTTTAATCTGTTTTGTATTATAGATTGCTTATTGCAACACAACACATCTGGTGGTATAAACAAAATATAATGTCCATCAGGTACCTGAAATAACGTGCATTAAGTGCAATAATGAGCCTATATTATTCAATGACACATACGGTTGCCTTTCCACAATGTGATGCGACAATACATTTGTTGCTAATGGGTGCAAAACGAATCGTTCGCGGTCTGTCAATTCCAAAGGTAGCAGCCTGTATAATTCTTATCAGTTTTCCTTCCTTTGTAATTTGATGAACGTTATTTGAATGGTAGCAAGTTATGTATATATTTCCGTTGCAATCGATGCCGATGCCGCGTGGACTTGATAGCTCCGAACTTGTGTATGTGAACTTTGTTAAACTACCATCTACGCATGATACCGTATCGCTTCCATCCGCGTGTACATATCCTTCATTTCCAATGACTAACACAAAATATGAATCTCCTTTTGTGTTTTTTTCAGCAATTTTTACACCCGAAGAGGCATTGACCCATGTCAGTGCGCTGTAATCGGCGACAATGAATGTTCCTTTATTTTCCATATAACAAATGCCATCTACCGGTATGCCTTGTAATGCAATTGTCTGCATCAATGTCATATTCAAGCTATCGATTATATAAACTGAACATGATCGGCTTGAGACAGCAATTTTTGACCTTTTCATCTGCGTTATGTCTTTTGGAGAATCATTCAGTTTTAATGTAGACAATTGTTTACCTTCACTGCAATACTTCACAACTTCCTTCTTGATGTCAATTGTTAAAACTATGAAATTCTCCATGAAAATGCCACTCAGTTGATGATTGCTGCCTCCAATATCAATAGTATGTACTATCCGAATATTCCCTGATTCTAGATTAAACCAACCACTTTTTGTAGATTCATCCAAGCGTACATTCCAAAATGAATCCACGTTATCTTTCATGGTCTCCAATGATTTATTTAGGTTCAGAATTATAGAAACATCCTTTGTTTCTCTCATCACTGCATGCAGTTCCTCTTCAAGAACAGATATCTTTGGAAGTATTTTGTGTATCTCTACCAAGCATTGTTTGTCCGACCCATGTTCAATTACACTATTAAAAACAGCCTCCCAATTAACAATAATACTTTTAAAATTTGATAATTTATCGATTTCATTCGTTATTTTCAAGGTGACTTGTTTCTTGGTAGAAGTCAAATCACACTGTAGCTTCTGTTCTATTTTTTTCAAATAGTCTATCAGTTCATCTTTCGTTTTCTTTATGGTTTTACTGATACTGTCATTTTGGTTTTCTATTTCATTCAAATTTTGTTTCCGATTTTGTATTGCTTCCTCCGTCCGTTCACACGTTTCTTTCAATTTTCCGGAGAGATCAGAAGCCTTTAATGACTGTTTAACACCTGTGGCAGCTTCGTCAATACCTGTGACATTTTCACATTTTCTATGCAGCAGTGTTGCACACAGAGTACAACACGGTTTTGTATGATCAACGCAGAAAACCTCAATGATTTTGTCTGGATGTTCATCACACTTAATTATCCCCGACAACTGAAATCTTGATTTGAAAGTCTGAATGTCTTTCACTGCAATTATCTTATGATTCATTGACATTTTAAATGTTTTATGGTACATTTCGCACTGTTCACAAAAAGCTTCTTCACAATCAACACACCACGATACAGCATTTGCCTTCTCATTCCTAATCTGACACGAATTGCACAATTTGTCAGATTTTTTAATTTGTTGTTCATCCAACAATGACATCACAAAATGGTTACATGGAAGTTCAGTTGCCCATGAGTCAGGTTTACTCTTGGAGTCATTGTAAGACACTAACTGTCTACAAACGGGACAACTGAATCCTTTACCATGTTTACATTCACTTTCTTTTTCGACCGAGGACAAAATGTAAGTGTTTATGCATACCTTACAGAATGTATGTAGACACGGAAGTGATTTTGGTTCTGTAAATGTTTCTAAGCAGATTGTACAAGTCAATAAGTCCTTATATTTGTCCGTATCTTCGAAACAAGTCGCCATGTTTGTATATTAACCCAGTGATATAAAAGGTCTTATGCACGTCTTACTTTATCGATGATATCACTAGTGATAGCTATTTTAAAGTCATGTAAGTGGCTACGTTGCTTTAATTCAGGCATCCGGAAATATTTTAACACCCTTTAATTTTCTTTCATTAAATTTTTCAATTAATCAGATGTACATGTAAGGGATATTTGGTAAGTATTTAAACTTTCCATTTCTATTAATACAGTTGCTCTGTATAAAAGGTAAAAGGTCAGATACAGAATACGTTATAAATACTACAGTAAAAACTGTGATTACACAATCATGTATTTGAAAATTGTTTAGAATTACTTACATTATAAATAACAACAATAAGAGTATTTAATTACATAAAAATTCCTGACAGTAAACATTATAGCAGCCTCAATTATATATGGGTGATTATTGTTTTTGATGCTATAGGAATTAAAGAACCAGTGACCTAAATGCTATTATTTAGCACATGTACAAAGTTATATGTAAAAAAGGGGTTTTAGGGGTAATATGTCATATGCCATGTATGTAGTAATGACCTATTAGAAGTTGGTGACCAACTTTCACAGCAAAGGACTCTTTTCATTATAAAATATTTGTTAAAAAAAATCAGAATAAAATTATATCCTGTTTTTATGAACTAATGTCTTATAGACATTATTATATTTCATCTAACATCACAAGCAATAGTCCGTCCTGTTTCTTTATCAAATTCAAAATATTATAAGAATAAATTACCAGGTTTCAGTTCAAGTACCATATGAATTCCATAATATATGGAACTTCCAAAATATCCTTCTTAAAACATGCTTCGTACAAAAGCCAAGCGTTTTATGGCATCTAATATCATTCGTGGAATAAAAATTTCGTACAGGAAAATAAAACGGCGTATTAACATTGATTTTTGTTTTATATTTGTATACTGATAGGTTCATGTCTCATCCGTCTTTTCTTACCCTGTACGCCAAATATTTAGATTTTTGTAGGTTAGAGTGTAGCATTGAATACGTGACTGCATCAATTACTTGTAGACATGGTAGAAGAGGAATAAAAAAATGTAATTCTATCTTTGCTTTTGAGTACTAACAACGGACTAACCTCAACTACAATACAAGACAAAGCAGGTGGAAAAAAACTAGGTAAAACAGATGAAACTTATATTATTATGACATATTTAAGACGATATCACTGTTGTAACTATATAATAAAATTTACCACAATATGCCTAAATAAATTAGATGAACTGTATTTAAACACACAAAAACAAAAAAAAACTAGCCAAATCCTTTAATTTCATTTCTAGTTATATAGATGATGTGTTGTCGTTCAAAAACTTTCCAAGACTTTCTACTTCCCATCTACCCCAGTGAGCTTGAACTTAAGGATACAACAGATACATTGAAGTCCGCTTCATATTTGGATTTGTTTCTTGAAATATACAATGGGGGACACCTGAAGACAAAACTTTATGACAAACGTGATGACTTAAACTTTCCTAGTGTTAACTTTCCCTTCTTGAGTATCAATATACCAGCATCGCCTGCATATGGTGTCTACGTTTATCCGCTTATCAGATAATCAAGGGCATGCGTGAGTTACCATGACTTTCGACAAAGAGGATTACTGCTGCCACAAAAGCTTCGACAAGGGTTTTATCAGGGATAAGTTGATGTCATCACTTGGGACAAGACGCACAATTGTTTTCCTGTTACAGAAGTCATGAAATAATAGGCTCCCATTAAGTCTGTAAGTTTCGTTGGCTCAAAACTATCACCATACACTGACACATATCCAGTTAAAATCTCAGGGTGTGATGTCAGTAATTTGACAACTCTGATTCACGAGCCATGGTAAAAAACTATTCTTACGCAAGCAAAATGTACCTCTTTCATGCTCTCCATGTAGACAATTCTCTTGGTTTTATTTATGTAATCCTTTCAATATTTCTATATCAAATGCCTCAGATAAATACACTTTAAAAAAAAACTAGTTATTCAGTTATCATAGTTGGATTTGTTATAGTAGGTCCATATATCATGGTGCAATTATATTTTTTATATACTTCTTTCGTATCCCTCAGGTCAAAGTTCATTGCAGGTCTTGAGCCACTTCGGAATTTTACGGTCGTCATTGGAATTGATTGACCGTTACAGTGTTCCAATATCTAAGATGCCCACTGTCATAACATTTCATGTACCTTCACCGATTTGTGACTTCCATCTGAACTGTTGAACTTCAAGACGGGTGCCGTATACGGAACAGGAACTGCTTACCCTTTCGGATCACCTGAATTCACTCCTGGTTTTTATAAGAATTCGTGTTGTTCATTATTTCTTAGTTTATATGTTGTTATGGTTGTTCATTTGTCTTCCGGGTTTGCCTGTCTAATTCATTCCGTTTTTTTTTTTTTTTTTTTTTTTTTTTTTTTTTTTTTTTTTTTTGGTTTGCTCCTTGGGTATATTTGTCCTCTGTATAACTAAAAAAAATAAAGACACGTAATACACTTAACTAAACTGTATGAGACAATATTAAATATGTTCTGTGTTCACTGGCTTCTTTCATCGGACTCAGTTTTTGTAAATACCGAGTTTCATTAAAACAGATAACAGAAAATCCATGAAAATAAAAAATTTCAATTTGCATAAAATCTGTCAAGTGCGTCAAAATGTTTTACCATCAAATATGATTTGAAAAAAAAATCAAAGTGGGTTGTAACACAGCTGCCCATTGTTTGAAGGGGCTATTTCTATGAATTATTTTTAAATAATTTGCTGTGTGAAATACATCCAAAACTGCACCTCAAATGTAGGCTTCTTGTTTTCTTGATAATTTTGAATACGTAATAATAACAAAATGAATAACAGGAAATACGTAAATATGTTTTTCATACCGATGATGCTAAATCATATTTTGTCTAATACTTCATTTTTTACTCACTTCAAGAAAAACAAACATTTGATCTTAAGAAGTAAATAACCTTTCTGTCAGTCTGGTCTGGCTGCTTTGATTGATTGACATGTCATTGTTGACCTTTTTTGTTATCCATTTTGTTGTCTATCAAACATTTTAAAGATCTGAATATATCTTGTACCTAGATTAATCTATTTGTCCAAAATATTTCGATTGTACTGTGTTGTCCATTCATAATTCTAGTTTTGAAGCATAATTTGGACTATCTTCTTAATTTTAAGATCAATAACATTGGTAATACTTAAAGTAAGTATTCTTGATAAAAAGGATCCAGTGAGTATATAGTAGACGTTAACAGTATGATGAGTACATGTATTATATTATAGCAACAGGTGAAATGTGATGGCACATGGCACATAGCAAGGTGCCGTAAAACGGTAATGTGTTTACAAGATTTTCATACTAAAACCGTATAGATAGCCACATAGTGGAAAATCAAAATGTAAAAATAATTGAATATTTATGTATATATAAAGAAAAACGGTCCCATGCAGATATTGAGAGCAAAACGTTTTCTCAGATAAATTTTCGATGCCATTATATCGTTGTTAATTTAGCCATTACAAAATACCCAGGTGTAGCGTGTTGTAAATATTCACTCCGATACGAACTTTTATTTTGTACACCCAAGCAATTAAACTTTATTTTTCGTTTTTTTTTTTTTTTTTTTTTTTTTTTAGATTTAAATGTTCATGAACTTTAAGTCATATTAAGTAATAATTAATAATAATTTAACTTGCTAGTCCGTCTGGTAGATGAATGGATAACAAAGACAGGTGTAGTTATTTGATAGGAACACCTGCCACCCTATCTTTAAATATCCATATCATTTCAATAAAATGATTGCACGCATCATAAGTGTAAAATTTTATTTGGTTTTCACCGTCTCTAAATAAAACACCCTTAAAAGAATATAATATTCACAAAAATTTCGGGCAAACTGGTTTTTTTATTCAACCGGAGGAATCTGTTATAGTACAACTTTTTCCTAAACTTGGTTATGATAATATGTATATCCTAATAAATCAATTTATTATTCATCAGATATTTGACGTTAAAATATTTCGAAAACTAATTTTTGCAGTGTTTAAATTGAGAATGCAGTGCATTTTAATTTCAATTCTCAGGCTTCGTTCTTCTAGAAATTATCTGGACCAGTCGTTCTATTGAGGAGTTATTGTGACGTCTTTAGTATCGATATGTTTTCGTAAATGATATTTAGTGTAATTAAACAAATATACTAGAAGCGGTCTCAAGACTAAATATTCCTTGCCTCTGCTGTTCGGGATCTTTTACCATCTTTCAACTAGTGTTTACCTCATATACACCTAAGGCTTCCAATCATCATAAATACATCTGTTTAGAAAACCGCCTATAGGAGTGTTGCTTCATTTACATTTACCCCATATTTACAGTCAGTTGCACAATATTAGTTTTCATTTGGAAATGTTTCTATATATTACATATAAACCTCATTTTTTTAAAAGTTTGTCCTAAGATCTTATTTGTTTTTAAAAAATGATTTCTTCAAAATTCAGAAGTAAAATTTCTATCTGTTCATTGTTGGACAAGAATATAATGCAGTCGGTTGATTTGTTTGTCATTTTGGGAATATTTAGAGCTTTTTTACATATACATTGACTTCTGGACAGAGCCCGGCTCCTGACAGAAAAGTTGCTCAGACAGGGGTATGTTGCTCCTAAGTTGGAGTCATCCTTATTAAAGTTTTATGGACGTATCATGACTTGGTTGAAAGGTATGAAAAAACAGTTTCTCAAATGAAAATTGACCTGTTCTCATTGATGTTATCCTTTCCTCATACCGGATTTGACATGGCCAGCATGGCGGGTGTCCTGCAGGAAGCAGAGACTGCTTACTCTTCTGGAGCACCTTAGTCACCCCCGGTTTTTTTGGTGGGGTCTATGTTGTTTATATGTTTTCAGTTTTTAATTGTAATGCATGTATTGTTTTGGACTTGTCTTCGCTGTTCTGCGGAGTTTGTCAGTTGTTTCGATTTACTCTCCTTCGAATATCCCTTTGGTATTTCTTGACTTCACTTCTTTCATCGCTGATAAAAATTATAATTTCACTTACATTTCAGCATTTACATCCTACGGGCAGGTTGACATGAAAAGGTACCCCGGTATAGTTTACTGCAAGTTCTAAAAGTCAATATGGTTCACACTTTTACTAGGAAACCGTGCACGCGTTCAAAAAAGTCACATTTGTACATCGTGCGGTCTTCTTGTACATGAAATGTTAATATTTTGAACGTAGCAAACGCAAAATCTCTGGTTAAAAATTTAAGTCACCTATCTTAGCAATAGAAATGCAATACAAACGAAAAAAGGAGAAAAAGTGCAGAAACAACGTTTTTTCGATATTATTTATAGACATGTACTAGTAACGACTATATAGTTTAAGCGGAATACACAGTAGGCATTGATTTTGACATTTGAATACATCATATGGCAAAATTGCGGGTACTTTGGTAATTTGCATAGCGGCCATTTTGGATTTCTCTGACGACATTCACTACAAAGCATTAAACTTGCCCCAAAAAATAAAAATGCAAATATTCAAATTCTTATAACTCATAAGCAATTTGTCCGCATATAGGTACATTCTACACAATATTAGCTTTCCTTTCGTGTGCAAATAAACATTGTCAGCATTGAAAACTTTCGGCCAATTCAGTTAAAAAACTGAAGCGTAACCGTAGTATAACTGCTATATGAATTAACAAAAATTAGTTAAAAATGCAAATTCAAACTACAGATACAGATACAAGGCGAGATCATACATAAATTGTCCGCATATAGAGAACAACTTTGGAGGATGAATTTAATGAGGAAATAAGTTTTATCTCACCTGCTTTCATAACTTTTCGGCCAAAATGTTTTTAAAACATGATAATTTCAAGTCTCCCATAGCGTAATCCTTCAAATATGAAGCCTTTCCCCTCAGAATTAAACAAACAATTTGTAAATATCCGCCAAAGGAAGTTTTCATAGACACATTAGTTTAAGAGCCGAGACGGAAAAAGACTCGATTATCCGTAATTCAAACAATTTTATCATTTTCGATCTACAACTAAGGGAGGTAATTTGCTTAAAAGGGCTGAAGTCACGTGATGCAAATGCCATGAATAATGTACCCAGCATTTTGCCATATGTACAGAAGAATGTATGAATTGATCTTTCTGATCAAAGTTTGCTTTTGCAAATCAGTTTAAAGGAAAGATTTAACTCTCATATGCAAATAGTCAATAACACACGGATAACAAGAAAGGTCATCAATGACACAGTCGACAATGCTGGCCAACAAAATATGGTCCCCGTGGAAAGATCTTTTACTTTCGCTTATAAAAACAGAAAGAAGTCTAATTATTACTCTTACAGCAAACTTCTTTTCGTATACAAAATATATATACTGTAGGGAGTTTCTGTAGTTTAATTTACAAGCTTACTCGGAGTCTATTTTGAAACTTCAAGTGGTTTTTCGGGAATTTCTCAAAGGTTACTTTAAAATGAAGGTACAAATTATTACACTACCTTTTGTTTCCGATAGTTATAATGAAATGTCGTTTCCACTGTTGAAATGTCCCAAATATTTTACTACAGCTGATTTCCAATTGTTGTGTGCATTTCACTAATTTCTGCATCAAATATGACGTCACCACAACCAAATGCGACGTTGCAAATATGTGCAAGTTTTGTTTCCGAACTTCTGATCCGTGATGACTTTCAGAACATACCTATTTGTTATTTAAAATCAACAGAAAAGTAATGGTGTCCAGAGTTTTTCATCAATAATTCTTTTGCCGAAGTATATGAGACACACAGTAGTTTGATCTAGGGCGTACTAATGAATGTTTCATTATACCAATTAGAATGCACTAGATGTGCACTTTTAATCGGTTTACGACTCATCTCTTGCTAAAAGCCTAAAACGTTCAAAACCGAAATAATAACCAAAAAATGTTGAAAAACAAACTCAAATACCACAATGATAAAAAAAACATGAAAAATGTCTAACAAAACTATCAAAGCTACGTAAAATATAAGATTTTTATTCTATAAAAGTAATTCTAAAATATCAATTTTACGCTGGTATGGAAACGCTATCAAATGAGCTGAAAGCTGATGAGAAAATTCAAATGCCACACAAATACACAAAATTTTATATATCTATAACATTTCATTTAAAGCATCAATGTGTTACAAACTGAGGTGATAGCTAAGCTGATAATGCGCAAGTCATGAGGGTATCAGTCGCCCAGAAATCTTTGTTTCAGATCTGATTAGATTTGAATATTTATTTGATAAACAACTCATTTAAAATGAGTATAATTGCATTCCAGATGTGTTTCGGTCAATTCGGTTATACGATTGGTTAACAAAAAACTCTCGGCGTGATTTAAATAATCACTCTTTCATAAATCGGTGAAATACATGACACAGTTACAACGCAACGACGTATTTTATTGTAATAGCAATATCCAAACTCTCAAAAGTACACGTGACCCAGGATTGTAATTACTTAATGTATCGCAACCGTAAAGTATATTATTTTTGTACCGAAAATAGCTTGAACAAAACGTTTGAATTACGAAATATTTATACATACATATCTTTCTGAAGTTGAAATACACTTCATTGTTTGTGTGAGGCATCTATCAAAATAAGTGTAATATCTTATTTTTCCAAAGTTTGCCTATAATTATTGAGGTGATTGACATTACGTTATGGAACATCCCGAACGTGCGGATAACCCCATGATCATTTATGGTCCAGATACCTTAAAGGTCCATGAAGATAGTACCTGATGAATATCAATTCAAAGACCAGTTTAAGGATAATGTGCTAAAACGCGTCACAACTATGACCTCATGGTCTTAGTTTATGATAAACCTACCGGACAGAAATTGTAATACCTCATTCATTTTCCTAAAGCATGATAAAGTTTACTCCAGAATAACAATTCTGAAACTTTAAGAAAATTATAAGTTTTTACAAAATATGTCATTCCTTGGTCAAGTCTATTGATATCTACGTCCTCCAGTAGTATCAACAGAAGATGTCCTTTATGTTTTAAAGTTTGACTAAATGCTTTCTGGAACTCCATGTGACACCATTCACTTTTTATGAAATTTTCCGATAAAATCACAAGAGTATGTCGACTTTCTTCAATACTGTTGATAATGTTTTCTGCTATTGTAGCTCCAGGTATGAAATTCTTATGGTGTAAGCATATTCTTATTCCCGATATGTTGGTTTCAAGATTGTATACCAATGTATCATATACCCATCGTTCATCTCTAGAGTTGTATGATATGAATGCATCGTAAGTCATAACCGGTGGACATTTTGTTTTGGCACGGTTCGGGCAATTTAAGGTCACATGTTGACGTTCGACAATTTTGCGTCGAATTATGAATGTTATCCATGATAAGAATAGAGTTGTTCCAATGATGATGACGACAATGGCCATCACTGAAACTGTGGGGGGTGTTTTATCAACGGCTTCTTTACTAATATCAGTGCATTCTGGTATACACATTTTCATAAGATAAGAATAGTTTTGTCCCATCTTTGTGGTAGATAATCCCTTTAACGATTCTTTAGGGCTAGTTTCGTCGCACAAACATTTAATGTAAGAGATTTTACGAAAGTCAATTAAAATATGTGGATAAAATTGCATAAGAGTTACAAAATCATGCCTGCTTAAAGATTTAATCTTATTGTTACCTATTTTCACCTTGACCTGATAGGTTGACAGAAACGATCGTGCTCCTGAGAGAAAGTCAATTGCATGCAGATTATTTCCACTAAGATCAAATGTCTTCAATACTGGAAACATCTTCATCCAAAATTCACTATGAATAGCCTTTGGAAGTGTGTTTAACATATTCATACTCAAATTAATCGTATTTAAGAAAGGAAATATAGAATATGAAAATATGTTTTTGATACGCGATTTCACGAAGTGTGTCCGACAATAAGAGATTTCAAAATATCGCAAATTCTTATATTGACATAGGTTGGTAATTGCGTTCGTGTATTTCTCAATTTCAATAACTTGCTCTCTCGATAAATTGATGTCCATGATAGTCTTAAATGAAACATTTCTAATTATATATACATCTAAAAGCGTATGTAGTTCACAAGAAGCATTGAAAAGTTTATGATTTTTCCATATTGTGGAACTTTTGATCAAAACGAAACTATTTCGGAGTATCCATCTGTCTAACATGTCTAACTCTCCACTCAATTCACCGTCACTGTGGTTTTTCAGCACAAACTCATTATTTAAATAACCTTTTACTGAACAACCGTTTATATCTATAGACTTGAGCCAGTTGATTCTTGTCCGGCTTTGAATATTTACACCTTCACCATTTGCACAGCTTATGTTCAAAATGATTGATTTGTTTTCGACATTAAAATTTGAAATCCATTTTGTAAAGGTATATAAAACCCACTCTGAATTATTATCAACTTTACATGTAATAACTACACTTGGAGAATTTGTTTCAGTCTTGCAGAGTACGTTGTAATCCGCATTGATTTCAAAACTGACGTTAAAACAAATAAACGAACAAAATAAAATTATTATACAGTACTTCATTGCTGGACTGGAAATGACTGATTAAATTATTTATCTGAGTGCCTAATTTGTTACGCCGGATTTCGGATGTTACGCGGGATTTCCGGAAACCGTCCTTTTTCTTTGTCAAGATCAAGCCGTGACTGGTACAACAAAACACTGTCTGATTTATATTTTGATTTTTTTTAAGAGATAGCAAAAATAAATTGGCCAATTGTAGGTGGTGAAATGGCAGGTGCCATGCACACGCGATTCGTAATTATTTGGTTCATATTCCGTAAAAGTTATTTAACTTATTGTGTACCGTTTTAACCAATTTCCTTACAAAGCAATCAAAAGCTAAACGAGTGTATTTGATATGGTTTTTAAACATTTTTAACCTATAACATAAGTCACGTGTGCATTAAATAGACGTATTGTTACTGAGGTAATTCAAATACTTTCTATTGATCATTGTCTCTGTATTTACATACTGCGTCAGTCAAACAGGTTTTCAATTTTACTTTGTCACGATTGTTTTGTCGTTGAGGAAATATCAGATTTAATTTTTATTTCAATAAATTCTTATAAAAAACTAAATATTCATATAATTATGTTCAACATGATATTGTGTCGCTTATATTACAACCTCCTCTATTAGCGAATTTTGTTTCGTCAATAAAACCAATAATTATGAGTAAATACCCAACCTATTTCATGTATCATGGACACACAAAATTCGCCAATACCTCGAGCTAGTCTACTGTACATGAAATTCGTTATCTTTATGGAATAGTGCCAAATACATTACTCGATCTTGAAAGACAAAAAGAGGTTAATGAAATAACACGTCATTTCCGGAATCCAGAATAAAGATTAGACTACGAAATGACGTAGTGAATTAATTTTCAGTATAGTGACAAAGTACTGTACGTATAATAATTTTATTAAGTTCATTTGTACTAAATATCGGTTTCTGTGTATATGACATTGATTGAAGCACTTATATAGTCCATATTACCTATCCATGATGATATCCATATCATCACGCGTTGATCCCGTACCCAGGAATATTTTGTCTCAGAGGTGAAAACATAAAAATCTGCTTTATCTCATATACTAAAGTATGTATTACTGGATACAAAACAACGTCAGCTATGAAATTATCCATTCATGTAAGGTATAAATATATGATAAAAAGAATATGATATGTTTTTTTTTCATATCACACACCATATCAACCCTCGAGACATATCACTCTCGAGCTAAAGATCTTGGACTGATCTGGGCATCTCAGGTTGATATGGAGTTGTAATAAAAAATGCGATATTTCGAAATCTCTAATTGTAAGGCAGACTACGTGAAATCGCATAACAAAATAAATTATATTTTCATACTCTATATATATATATATATATATATCCTTTCTAAAGAAAACATTAATTTGAGTATGAATAGACACACTTCCAGAGGCCATTCATAGTGAATTTTGGATGATATGGATGACGAGGTTTCTGGTGTTAATCTTAATTAGTGCAAAAAATCTGCATGCTACTGGCTTTCTCCCACATGTTTGTCCCAGGAACATGCTCCTTCTGTCAATTTATCAAGTCAAGGTGAAAATATGTTACAATAAGATTAAATCTTGAAACAGACAAAAATTTATAACTGCAATTTATCCCATATTCCAATAATTTACTATTGAAAAACATCTAACATTATGTCATGTATGTAATGAAACTATCATCGTTTGTTTGTTTGTTTAGTTGGGGTTTTACGGTTTTATTGGTGGAGGAATTCGGAGTACCCGGAGAGAACCACCGACCTTCTGTAGGAAAATTGGCAATCCTTGTCAATTAAGATCGGAGTCGGAGGTGAGATTCGAACTCACAACCTCAGTGCTGACAGGTTAGTGATCATTAGTAGTCATGACGAACTACCCAGACCATTCGGCGATCGAGGCCCCAAACTATAATCGTAAAGACTCATTAAAGCTGTTCTCAATTAAAGCTGTTCTCAATTAAACACAAAACCATTACTATCTTATTAATATTTGCACCGAATGTAGTGAACAGCAAAGGTGTCCATTATCACCATCGTCATCGGAATAGCTTTATTCATTTCAAGGGAAAAATTTTATCGACATAGAGTATATTTGTAAATAACTATGCGCCCCATTCCTGTAATGAAAAACATGATCATAAATAGTAGAATACATACGTTTAAAATGACTGCATCCTACATTGTACTAAATTGACTTAATCCTGGAAAGACAGCAGGTAAGTGTAGAAAGTACTAACTAAAGGTTCGGGATATTTCCTACCCCAATCCCACACACGCACACACATTTTCATCAAATGAGTAGAAATAAAGCTATAATAAAATATAATACCCTGTCACTACTCACTATACCTTTTTTGGAAGGGAGATTCAATATGTATCCCCGCACTTTCCAAGAAAGTTCGTGTATTTAGCTATTGTCTCCGTCCGTCCGTCCGCCTCACCTTTTTGTTACATCAACTCATCCTTCATTTTTGGGTTTAGGAATTCTAATTTTATATATAATTGTTGCATATCACCTGTAGATGCACAATAGGGTTTTACAATTTTGATGTTCTAAACAAGGGATCGAATTTTGAATTCAAGCTTGTGACCTAAACTAGTCTTTCATTTTTTAATTCGTGCATTTTATTTCTTCACACTATTGTTATGCACCATATGCAGATGCGCAATAAGGTTTAGAATTTTCATTTTCTAAAATTGGGGCTCACATCTACATGATCTACTGGGATCAAATTTCAAAAATTGTCAATTTAAGCTTGTGACAACTTGATTTTCATTTTCCAATATATGCATTTTTTTCTATACACATGATACAGTATTGTCATGCGCAATACATGTATGTAGATGTGCAAGGTTTTAGAATTTTAATTTAAAATTGGGGCCCAAAGGGAATGTGTTTTATTGTCATTTTTTCTTTATTTTTCACATCATTGCATAGTATTTACATCCAGTATTGTTATACACGGTATGAAGATTTGCAATAAGCTTTTTAAATTTGGTTTTCAAAACTTGGAAGCCATAGGGGTGAATTTGTTTTAAAAATTGATGACCTAATCCTTTTTTCATTTGTAATTGGAGTTATTGATTTAATTTCTTCATAGGATGATGGCGTAACATCTTTAAATGGGCAAGGTATTAGATTTTTGCATTTGGGTAAGTGTCCCAACTAATTGCAGTGGGGCGGGATCACTGAAGATTCCGACAGTCAAGCTTTCTAGTTTTATTATGACTTTATTTCTTAACAAGAAATTATAATGTATGGCCTTTCGGATCAAAATAGGGTATAGTAAAAAATAGAATCTACATGTCGGGCAAAATCTCCGATATCGGTTCCCAAGCGAACCATTGAAATGATTTTGTATGAACAAAACCTTATAAAATTGTAAAGTTACTATGTGGAAAACAGGAAGTAATAGCTAGGTAACTTTATACATATATAGCTACCACCTTGGTTGGTCTTATAGATGTCAACTTTCGTCCATTTTTACATTTTCATTTGATCTTTAACATTTTATGTTTTTGTTTTTGCTTTGAGCTGACCCGAATATATCAGCAACGTCATAATGTTTGACCCAACGTTGACCCGAATATATCAGGAAAACATCCGGTTATAGGCGGATGGCCATTGAAAAGTAAGAAATCCCATTAAGATTGCTAGTTAACAATACGATAAATTTATCATCAAGTTTTCTTCAAACAAATATTGTAAAATATAAGCCGCTCGACACAATATGAAGCTACGCTCACCCGCCGAAAAATCTTCACATTGTGTCTCACGGCTGATATTTTACGATATCCGTTTGCAGAAAACCTGATAATATGTACATACAGAACGCGATCGATCAACATATTGAAGCTGTGAATCAAGTTGAGGCAGAGGAAAATAGGGGAGATGAAACAGACTAAATCCATTCCCTATGCAGGTACCTGTGCTCTCTCCACATTTATGTTTGACTGTTAATCTTAGTAAAAGTGACTTTTGTAAGGCCACTGTTGATTATTTAGGGCACACAGTTGGCCAAGGTCAAGTGAAACCTATTATGGCTAAAGTGGATGCAATTACCAATTTTCCTCCTCCTACAAATAAAAAACAACTCATGAGATATTTAGGCATGATTGGATTTTACAGAAAATTTTGTTCAAATTTTGCTACTGTTGTTCAACCATTGACTCATCTTTTACGGAAAGATTCTAAATTCATCTGGAGTGATAATTGTCAAAACGCTTTTGAAAAAAGCAAATCACTTTTAATTAACAGTCCCATTCTTATCACTCCAGACTTTAAAAAGCAATTCAAACTTGCCGTTGATGCAAGTGATGTAGGAGTTGGAGCTGTTTTATATCAAGAAACAGATGATAATGTTGAGAAACCTATATCATATTTTTCCAAGAAATTAGATAAACATCAGAAAAATTATTCCACTATTGAAAAAGAATGTTTTGCACTGTTGTCTGCACTTCAACATTTTGATGTATATTTAAATCCCACTATGCATCCTATTCTGGTTTATACTGATCATAATCCTCTCACCTTCATACATAAAATGAGAAACAAGAACCAGAGGTTGACTAGGTGGAGTTTATTGTTACAGGAATATGATATTATTGTAAAACATATTAAAGGTAAAGATAATGTAATAGCAGATGCTTTATCTAGATCTTATTAAAACACTGTATACATACTATATATTTTTGTATATATTGTTCATGAAGTCCTCGTTACACTCAAACTTCTTTTAAGGGGGGAGGTGTTATGAGATTGTAATTATTACTAGTATATTATTTATCTTGGCCTAATTTGTTTTGCGTAGCCTTATAACATGTATAATATGTTTACATAATATTTATAGTTGTTTACCAAATAATGTTATAACTGCGCAGTTTAGAAATCACTGAAACAATAATAGATACTGATGGAATGACTAGAACTTTCTATTTGACTTACGTAATAATTCTGGTGTAATTCGAACTTCTACCGTATTCCAGAAGTTTCCGTTCTACAGTATATATACGGACAAGAAATTTAGACTTTCAGAGCAGAGCGTGTTGGACCAGACATTCTTGTGTTCTCAGCTGTTGGATTTGTTTGCGTTTCACACATCATCCTTGACATACTTTTATTTACGTTGCATCATAATAGATTGTGACTGATTGGATATAATATTCCGTTTGGATTCCCGCAACAGTGACCAGAATTCCGGATCAAGAAAAAACAGGATTTTGAACAGTTAAGTTGACATTTTATTTTGTGTAATATTTTTTTTGTAAACTTGTATATAATAAATCTTGTTAAATTTACTATTGATTTGTGTCTTTTGATGGCTACAATTTAAAGGTGATTTCGGCCGTAACAGTCATCCCCTGGAGACTTTTGTTACATTTGATTCTTTACTTCAATTATTATCCGTACATTTTTTTATTTCAAAGTGGTTAGGTGAAAGTACATCTATTTTAGTTAATTTAGTACAAACAGATTATTATAGATTTGTGCAGCACAAAAACATACGATTTCGAACAAGCATGTTTATGCAACTTAGGCTAAAAGTATACATGGCTAAATATCAATTTTCTTGTTCTAGAAAGTTTGTTGTACGTACTTTAAATTTAATTCGTTTATTGTTATAAAAGGCGCTGTCAAAACAACCTACATATGACCTAGACGCATACGGGCAAGCCGCATCCTGAAATATGATACATGTATATATATTACAAAGCGCTGTTAAACTTTTATTAAAAATAGATTATGTTTCAATAAGGGTGTGATACATTATTTCATGCCTAAGCTAAATTTGAATATATTATGTGTTGTGTAACAGAAATTATCACCCACATCACTTCAGCTTACTTGAATACTTTTTAATAGAATTCAAATTAACATTTAACAATTATATAATGATTTTTTATATTTCAAAATATCATAATTGCACAACTATGTATATGTACAACAAATGTTCAGACAGATGATCAACTATCATGACAAAAGATAAAATTTCACATGTGTCAGCTAGGGACTGAACTAGATGGAAAGGTGCAAACAGGCGGGAAAGGGAGGGGTGGTTTCACGTTAGTTATATCCGAAATCTCGTTATAGTAAAACTGCACACACATATGGTCTTGAATAATGCACTAGCGTTGTATTGCACGAATATTAAGGGATAATGTGCAGAGCAAAATAATATATTTCACCAGCTTATGTGTGAAAACATTATTTTGCAAGGCACAATATATGCCTCAGTACATATTGTATAGGATGAAATAAGTCAATTATCAATGAGGTCAATTTTTAAAACAATACTACATGAAGTGCAATATCTTAGAATAATTTGGTTACTTTCTATATAAAATATTACGTGGGGCAGACGTTATACACACGAAACCAACATAGCGTACGAATTGGAAATGTTTCTAGCATAAAAAGATACCACCTTTATTCATTTTTGTTATTATAGAATAAAAAAAAAAGATGACTGTCATTTGATTCTATTAATGTGTAGTCTAAGAATTGTTTACTTTTGAAAGATATTTACCTCGTCCGTTTGGCTCACTGAATATCAGTTTTCAAAAGTCAATAACACCACAAACACCAAACGTTTAGCCGGCTGTCAAAAGATTCCGAGACTGTAATTGGATCATACTTAAATTCTTTAAATCAGGTAGGTAATATTTATATTTGAAATTATATCAGTTTATATATTTTCAGTAAAATTTGCATAATTATTCTCGCACTTTTCTACATGCCATGTAACATCGAGTAACTAAATGAGCTAGCACAGATTTATGTGTCTTTCCCATGTCAGGACCATTTTTTCGTCCTTATCCGAGGGACTAGCATTTGTTATCGAACCGTCTTCACAAATGATGTTAAGGTATAACAAATTAGATATCTGAAATTTTCATCCCGATCGAAAATCCAGGAACACTTGGCTTCGACTGATGCGCTAACCAAGAAAACTATGGCGCAATGTTGTTGGGTGAACGAATTAAGGTCTCGTTTTGTACTTTTGGACTCTACATCTGGGTTGGTATATCATCTAACCGAGTTGAGTTGAAAACGGAACTATGCCAACAGAACAGTTTCCATGACTATCATTATTGTGACTTACTCTATATATATGTATCTCGATCGATCTTTTCATTTCAGTCTTGAAAGATGAAATATAAATGAAAGGATATATGGGATACGTGTCAATGAGACAACAACCCTAAAAACGAACTTTAAAAAGTCCAAAGCGGGTCATATAATACCCTTCAACATGGGACATGTGCTCACTTTGTATAACAAGTTCTGTGTGGCCCCCAAAATTAGCAAGTTGTAAAGAAATTTGATCCAAACTACAAAATATACCTCAAATACACATAAACTGTTCAAATTGATTATAAAATAAGAATTTCAAAGTAGTCAAAGGATAAATTGTTTAAATAGTTAATTATTGTATTAAATTATCAAATGTCTATTTCATTCTTAGCATTCATGTTCACTTGTGGGAACTACTGTGTATCTATAAGAAATTTTGTGATTTGGGCTACTGAAAACTAGAATTAAAGTGCAAGATTTGTGATATAATAATTTTTTAACGGAAATAGTCGACATAAACTCTGTTTCATTCAATCAGAATAATGAGATAACTAAACAGAAACGCTGTACACAATCGGTCACGCAGGAAAAACGACATATTTTCTTATTAACAAGATCAGTAATAAAGAGGGCATATATACTTAAGGAGCAAACAAAAAAAAAAACGCAATCCATTTGACAGGCAAACCGGGGAAGGCAAATGAACAACCACAAGCACAACAAATAAACACTGAAAACTAAAAAAACAATCATCACCACGAACTCCTGTAAAAACCAAGAGGGAACTCATGTGCTCCGGGAGGGTAAGCAGTTCCTGTCCCGTATACAGCACCCGTCGTGAAGTTTAACAAAGTCAATCCAGTGGTAGTTACACATCGATGGAAGTACATGAAATATTACAACAGTGGGAACAGGTCTAACATCATCTTCGATATTGGAACACTGTAACAATCAATCAATTCGTGAAGACGACCGTAAAATACCCTAAGTGATGAGAAGAGGATCTAGATTGCGCTGTGTTTTTATCAATCTCCGACACAGAGACTCTTGTATCTCCTACGTCAATCAATCATTGTTTGATTGACGTAGGAGACACAAGGGCCTTTGTTTCGGAGATTGCTTTATTTGATTCTGTGTTGTTTCGATGTTTGTGTTTAGTTCTCTTTAATGTTATGTGTTTCTGAAGTCACATTGAACATACTATTTGTTTAGTAGCCCCTAGGGATCCGATGTTACCTGTTATACACCTGCATGGGAAAGCTAATGTTAATAAAACGTATCACACAATACCGAAATAAATTTGATGTTAAACTACGTGTATAAAATCTTTGCCCACCACGAAAAGAACTACAGCCATCTGTTTGTCATAGAATTTGTACCTTAATTTTTACTTCAAACTATATTTTACAACGTTAGTATTATTTATTTAAAATCAACTAAAAACAATATGACAGTTGTTTTAAACAAACATCCGTCTTTGTAGTGACCGCAGTACACTTGCTTCATATTTGTTAAAAATGCAATAGTTTTCTCTTATGTCAACGGAAGAATTTCCTCTCTTATGTTTCCTGATGATATGAAATTGAAAAACCACAAGACCAGTGCAGCAATTTCACACTTGCAGTGACCTCAATACTTGTTACAATTACAACTGTTTCCCTTTTTTGCGACGGAAGGATTTTTTCTCTAACATTTCCTGATGATGTGACTGCATATGTCAAACTATTTCGGTTATAATGAAGTATGATAACTCGATATCGAAGCCGTACCTTCTACTAGTTCATCTTCCATTCTGCACTGATTTAAATAAAATAGATGGAGGCATTTGAAACTACAGCTATCCCCACATTTGGTATCCCAGAGCACCAAGTTCACAATCATATATTTGAATATGGGCCCAAATTTTTTAAAATAAAATTGCAAAACATTACTGCGCATCTACATGTACAGTGTATGACAAATTCTGTATAAACAAAATGCATAAGTACACAAATAACTAGGGGCTCATCTGGATTCAATTTTCCAATCAACGGCAATAAAATCTTTAATCGGTAGGCATTGGTTGTCATCTTAGTTGACATCGTCAAAGGACAAATGCCATTGCTGTCAAATTCAGCTGCCTTTTGCTAAGTAGTTTCAGAGGTAGCATTTCATGTTATCAGACACAATCCTGAGATAGGACTATCTAAGTAAAGTCTAGGTCATCCGACACAAAACTGAAAGTTGATCTTCTAAGAATTGTTGAGACAAAGTTTGGTTCCCATTGGAAAAGCGGTTTTAAACAAGAAGATTTTGAAATGAATTTTTCAATAGGGTCCTAGGATTGTGGCGGTCAACTTGGTTGTTATTCTGGTCATTCCTGAAAGGGGCCATCTAAGGACCATTGGTGGTTCCAATTGGACAAGTGGTTTCATACAAGAAGATTTATAAAGGAATTTTCCCATACCGGGTAGTGTTCTATGTTTAACTAAATTCGCTTGTTGCAGCAATCTTGGTTGACAGTCCGGGTCATCAGACAAATTTCTAAGGACCACGGCGGTCAAGTTTGGTTTCAATAAGTCTTGTTGTTTCAGACAATAAATGATTGAATGAATTTTTCTATGAGGTCTCATGTTGAACTATGTTCGACTGTGGTCGCAATCATGATTGACATCTGACACTTTTCTGAAAGGGGAACATTACTGCTAAGTCTGGTTCAAATTGATTCAGCCTTTTCAGGCAGGAAGAATTTAAAGGAATTTTTCCATAAGTTTCTATGTTAAACTAAATTCGAATGTGGCGGCCATCTTGACTTACAATAATACATGGTCATCGGACATAATTCTGAAAGAGTACAACATAATGACCATTGCTGTCAGGATTGGTTCCATATGGACATTTTTTTTTCTATTTTTAGTAACAGCAGCCGTGTCGGTAGGAAGTGGGGGTTTTGCAACCAAGGACCATTTCCAATTTTCCCCAGTGGCTTCAGTTATCTTTAAAGGAAAGTTTACGCCGAACGATGACAAGATGTCCGTCACAGTCGAACTTAAAAATCATCCTGTCTGAAATGGCTGAACCAGACTTTGCAGTATGTTCCTCTTTCAGAAATGTATCAGAGGTACAAGACCGAGACAAACCATATTTAATATATAGTAGTAGATACCTCATGGTCCGAACTGTCCCTCTGGCATATGTCAGCTGTCTATGACAGATTTCCAATATATCACCATACAAATAATCATTAAGCAGGTGAGATATTTTACAAACAATGTTTTATGGACAGCTTGACTTTTTTCGAATCTTGAATTCAATAATTTTTTGTCTTAAGAATTAACATTATCAAACTGAATTCGATCGAAGTAACAAAAACGATACTTGGACTACAGAAGAGCCGAAATAAAAAATTCAATCACTATGAACGAACCTGCATGTTTCATTTTATTTAATTTGCACGAAACACGGTGAATAAAGACCCATCATCACGACACCAGGTGAAATAAAAAATGCAAAAACAATTGCAAGAAAATATCCTCCTGTACAACCCTTCATGGAAGTTTTGTTAATGAAATGTTTAGTTTGATCTTTTGTCAGGCCAAGTTTCATTGATACACTATGTTTAGTTCCAAAGAAATGAACATAAACACAAAACTTAACCAGAGTCGCTCAAGCATAAAATGTATGTCGTAATGACCCAATTATTGCATGACTGCTCCTTTAAGGCACTTCCGCTGATCACAGGGGCCCGACTTCTGGAAATTTATTTCTTTTTTATTTTTTTGTCGTCTTATTTCATGAGTACTTTTAATAAATTTCACTGTAACAACGAATATTCTGCGTTTATTATCAATGTGCTATACACTATCCACGTCCTTATACTAAAAAATCCTAAAGGGATATAAGCCGCCATTTTGGATTTCCTACCTCTGCCACGATTAAAATCAATTAAAATTGCTTCCGTGTCACAATTTATTTCATATCTCCCCTCAATCTCCTCCAAAATGAATCATCTTCAAAATCCAATCATCATTTTACCAAGCTACGACATTAAACTCGATAATTTGAGGAGCGAAGTCAAAACTTATCATATTTCGCGTCGAAAGCAACGTTCCTCGTAGCTTTACTATTGAAGTCAAAGGGACGCAACTCTGATTCTCATTGACTTTTACATACTGTTATATACAGTAACGTTGCTTTCGATCCGAAATACGCGAACTTTTGACTTTGCTTGTCAAATTAAAGAGTTTGATGCCTAATCTTGGTAAAATGGTGACTGGATTTTGAAGATGATTCATTTTGGAGGAAATCTTAAAATAGTTCGGCGGAATTCGGGCGTACCAGGGTAGCTATGTATGCCCCATCCATATTCGTGTGCGAGGCATAAAAATTAATTTAATTAACAAAGGCCGCACTATTTGAAAATTTTATGGTTCCGCAGTTGGTATGAGTTTTCCCCATTCTCATCCGGGTTGTTTAAGAACGCGGGCAATAACAAACATGGCTGCCTCCAGAAAAAGCGTGGGGGTTGCTTCTGCCCAGCTTGAAGATGACGATGCATTTGTTTATGTCTTTGATCGTAGAGACAAAGATGCACCAGAGGTCAAAATACCTACAGGGGGGTTGTGGAGTTACGACGATTTCATTAAACGTGTGCGAGAGGTAAAGTAAATGTTGACCCAATTGTTTGTTTACAAACATTGCATTGACCACCGACTGAAAGTAGAATTGTCAAACACGCATCATGTTTTTAAAAATCGTGTCTGACTCCAGCATTCATTGTATATGAGTAGGGAGGTCAGCCTAAAAATGAAGTATCTGGAAATCAAAAGATTTTGCTTTTTAAATCAAAGTACACAAAAAAAGAAACATTTTGGTGCAAAAATTTTGAAAATCGGTCAAGGAGTTAAAAAGTTATGACCATTTAAAGTTCGTAATTTTGGCCGATTTTCTTGCGGGGGTAAATTTTGCCAAATTTGGGCCATTTCTAAAGCCAAATACAGGTTGTACAGTATAAGCTAAGCAGAATGTTACTATTGTAATGCATAGAGCTCTATTTGAGCTTTAAATTGAGGCCAAAATGTTATATGATTGATACTGATTTAAAAAAATTATGCAAGTCCAAAATGTTAAAAAAATGGGTTTCGTCTTAGTCTTATTATGCAATGTGCCGATGAAGCCCTAACTTGGACACCAATGTTCAATACACAATATCTTCATAATTAATGCTTCCAGATAGGTGCAATCTTATTTTCATACAGATACCAGTGCTGTGTACCAGAAATGATGTAAAAAACAATGGTATCTCTAGTATTTTAAATAATATTTGCTAATAAAATTGTCATCGAAGGCCTCGACAAAATTGTACGCATTTTTCTCATCACTTGGCGTCCGTCGTCCGTTAACTTTTACAAAAATTTTCTCCTCTGAAACTACTGGGCCAAATTGAACCAAACTTGGCCACAAGCATCATTAGGGTATCTAGTTTAAAAAATGTGTCCAATGACCCCGCCTGCCAACCAAAATGGCCGACATGGCTAATAATAGAACATAGGGGTAAACTGCAGTTTTTGTCTTATATCTCAAAAACGAAAGCAATTAGAGCAAAACTGACATGGGGTAAAATTGTTCGTCAGGTGAAGATCTACGTGTGATGAAATTTTCAGATGAATCAGTCAACCCTTTGTTGGGTTATTGCCCCTGAATTGTTAATTTTAAGGAAATTTTGCAGTTTTAGGTTATTATCTTGAATATTATTATAGATAAAGACCAATTGTAAACAGCAAAAATGTTCAACAAAGTAAGATCTACAAATAAGTCAACATGACCAAAATCGTTGATTGACCCCTTAAAGGAGTTTTTGCCCTTTAAAGACGGCGTCCAGCGTAAACTTTCCTTTAAAGATCTTTTCCTCTCAAACCACTGGGCCAAATGAGACCAAACTTTGGTGGAATGGTCCTTGGGTGGCCCCCTTCCAAAATTATGTCTGGCATCCCCGACTTTCAACCGAGATGGCTGCTGTTACTAAAAATAGAAAAAAAAAAGGGGGTGACTTTCAAAAATCTTCTTAAATGAAACTACAAGTCCAGTTGCAACCAAAGTTGGCAGTAATAGTTCTTAGGAGGTTTTCTTTCAGAAATATGTCCAATGACCCGGACTGTTAACCAAGATGGCCGCCACAGCCGAACTTAGTTTAACATAGGGCCCTATGGGAAAATTCATTGAAAAATCTTCTTGTCTTAAACCACTTGACCAATTGGAACCAGACTTGTCAGCAATGGTCCTTAGATGGTCCTCTTACAGAGGTGTGTCCGATGACCGGGACTGTCAACCAAGATGGCCGCCACAACCGAACTTAGTTTAACATAGGCCCTATAGGAAAATTCATTGAAAAATCTTCTTGTCTGAAACCACTTGACATATTGGAGCCAGACTTGGCGGCATTGGTCCTTAGAAGGTCTTTTTTCAGAAATGTGTCTGATTTCGTGGACTGTGAACCAAGATGTCTGCCACAGCAGAACTTAGTTTAACATAGGACCCTATGGGAAAATCACTCAAAAATCTTCTCGTCTGAAACCACTAAGCCAATTAGAATTAGACTTGGTAGCAATTGTCCTTAGATGGTCCTCTTTCAGAATTTTGTGCGATGATCCGGACTGTCAACCAAGATGGCCACCACAAGCGAACTTAGTTTAACATAGGGCCCTATAGGAAAATACATTGAAAAATCTTCTTGTCTGAAACCACTTAACATATTGGAGCAGGACTTGGCGGCATTAGTCCTTAGGAGGTCCTTTTTCAGAAATATGTCTAATTTCGTGGACTGTGAACCAAGATGGCCACCACAGCAGAACTTAGTTTAACATAGGACCCTATGGAAAATTCACTCAAAAATCTTCTCATCTGAAACCACTAAGCCAATTAGAATTAGACATGGTAGCAATGGTCCTTAGATGGTCCTCTTTCAGAATTTTTTGCGATGACTCAGACTGTCAACCAAGATGGCTGCCACTTAGTTTAACATAGGGCCCTATGGAAAAAATCATTGAAAAATCTTCTTGTCTGAAACCACTTGACATATTGGAGCCAGACTTGGCAGCATTGGTCCTTAGGAGGTCCTCTTTCAGAAATTTGTCCGATCATCCAGATTGTCAACCAAGATTGCTGCCACACCGACCTTTGTTAAATATTGGACCCTATAGGAAAATTCATTTAAAAATCTTCTAGTCTGAAACCGCTTAGCCAGTTGGAACAAGACTTAGCAGAAATGGTCCTTAGATGGTTCTCTTTTAGAAATGTATCCGTTGACCTGGACTAAACCAAGATGACTGCCACAGCTGAAATTAGTTTAACATAGAATCCTGTAGAAAAACCAGCCAAATTGACTGCAACACTTAAATTTTTGGGTCTGCTCAAGGTGAAAAGATAAATCCAGGTGAGCGATACAGGCTCTTGAGAGCCTCTAGTTTAAAGAAATTTTGGAATTCTTGGATAAAAAAATAAAGAAAAAAATTCTTCACTATTTTATTATTAATTTTCTTTCTGCAACTGTCTTCCTGCAGATAAAAACAACATGAAGAGATTTTTGAAAATACTTTTGCCTATTAGATTTGCAAATTTATTGTTAAATATTGAGAGAAAAATACCAGTATTTTGGCATATGATTTTTAAAAAAACTCATTTTGTGAAAAATCTACAAAGCAAAGAGATACTATTTGTTATTGTTTTACTTAAGTATGTATATATATAAAGCCTTGATAATTCATATATTTAAACAATATATATGGTCAAATTATATTTTTTTATAATTAATATTGAATTTTTTTTACAATTTCCACAATTTCAAGAATTTTTAAAAATATTTTTTTAATTCGTACCTAAAAACTTTTTCTCTCTGAAAAATATATACTTGTTTGGTATCATTTTAATCCTTAGATATTTCTCTTTAACACAAACTGTTTATATAATAGATTTGTGTTAATACATAGATGTAAGAGAGAAATTTATCACCCTTTTACCTTAATAAAAAATTCAGTCATTCCATTTATTTTCCACTTTTTTTGCATTATATATCGCACAGACCATAGGATGAAGTATGAAACATGTGTTGCTTAACATAAAGCTTTAATTGAGACCTTATTTTGTACAGTACTTGTTATCAGGTTCAAAATATCCTCAACTCTTTAGTGATTTTGGGGTTCTACAACATTAAAATTCCCACGGGGGGGCCTCTTGGTGAATATTTCGAATATGATAATCTAGAAAACTTATGGCTGAATAGAACATACATGTATATGTATATATTGTTACAGTTTTGAATATTGTTTAAACCATTATTATCAAATACAGACTACGCGAATGATTTTTTATTTTACAGGACATTCGGTCTGGTAAACAACCTAGCTTTACCAGACCGAATGTAATTTTACCAGACCAAAATTTCTAATGGGCAAAATTTCTTTCTTAACTTAAATTCTTATATTTACCCTTGATTATATTCCTTACCTGGAATGGCTCCTTGAGTATATTTTAATCCTATCATTGACATTACGAAAATAAACGGAAGTAGTATACTACCGGAAATACGATAAACCAAAAAAACAATACCGGACATTTGGTCCGGAATTCAACAAAATTTTACCGGACCGATCCATTTTTTACCGGAAATGTCCGACGGTCCGACAAATTTCGCGTAGTCTGCAAATAATGTACCCATTAATCTTGCAGATGATCATCTGAAAGGATATATACTGACAAAAAAAACGACAGACATATAGACATATTCACTCATGACTCCAGCTCTTGGATGCACATAAAGGCATAAAAAAAAGATGTGACCATTCCCTTTACAAAGCTCAAATTTGTATAAGTTAAAAGTAAATGATCTAGATATCCAAACTTTCCCAGCAATAAATGGCATAAGGTTAAACAAAAATGTTACTTTTTCTTCAGTAAATACATGTATGCTTGACTAATTGCATAGTTCTTGTCTTTCAGTCATTAGCTTAAAGAATATACTATTAGATGAATGAAGATATATTTATCAGGAGAACAGATTGTTTGTCAATAAATATTTATACATTTCAAATAAAGATGTTTCTGTATATCATGTATTTGTTTTATCAATGTGCTTTAACATACCATAGTTAAAAAATTACTATATTTACATAAATATAAAATATCCATGGACTAAAAAATTGAAGTGTTTTTTTTTTTTTTTTTTTTTTAATGTATTCTCTTCTATCACTTCTATCATTTTAGTACTGTAACACAAAGTTTTACAGAAAGGGTTTGTATAGGTAAATTTGTACCCTGCCATAGAATATAAATATAGTTTATGACAATAAACTTCTCAAGATATATTGTAAACAAAAAAAGGGCTGTAAGGTAAATTCTCCTAATCAGTAACATGATTTTTCTGTCAAGAGGGAAATAATTATTCTATTTGTCATGAACTAGTTGCAAATACATACATTTTTATTTCGATAAATAAATATAAGCCTACAAACAACCAGCGGTTCGCTTTTTAGTGCGGCGAAAAGAGAATTACTCATTTTCTTCCAACATAAAACGTCAAATGAATGAAAACTCTTGAAAAATCCGAAGGACAGAATGCTATGAGAACTGGCCATGGGAAGAAATCCGAGAAATCTGAACGCAAGCTAAATATAACTGACCAATCACAACTCAGGGGTTACGAGAATTTGATTAATTATAAAACGCAAATGAATGAAATATTCATAGTAAAAGTCTTTTTGGTGAATGACACTTTATGTATATTAACAGATGAACATTTACACAATCTAAATTAATTATATTTACAAAATAAACCTTAACGAACTTGTTTTGCAATAACCGTTTGAGGAAAGAGAATTTGCTACTTTCGTGATCTTGTCCCAGTATAGAAATTTAGTATTGAGATTTGAAGAATAAATAACAAAACGGTCATTCCTTCATAGTTTGGCCTCCGTGGCCGTATTCCATCGCTGTAAGTCACATTGTTCGTCAGTTAATGCGAGAGAAAACATGAGTTTACATACGTAAATCGTGCTACAGCACAATCACATCCTGGGATTTAAATAATAATCTCCGCCCATTTCAAGATGGCTAAAATTGTTCAAAACACGCTGTAACCACAGAAATTTACTTCCAATTCCGAGAGCGGGAGTACACTATTACAAAAGTTGAATTTACAGACTTGTAGAGATAGGACCAAATATTTATTATCCGATTGTGATGAGATCAGAACAATGTTGAAACATTTTTTTCGAACGTCATTTTTGATTATTTAATTTTTCATTTGGTGAAGATAATTTTTTTTCAACTCATCACAATCGGATTTAAAAAATTCAGATATTTTTCGAGTTTTTGAGCCATAGATGAAAAAATCGGTTGGATAACCTATCCCGGATTTGTGTTTAAAGTTGGCAAGTTTTTTGACACACGATTTTCATGGCGGACATTTTCACTGTAACGACACCACTTCAAACGATCACCTAGGTCAGTCAGGACAGTCGATAAACTTAAAGAAGTATACATTTAGAAAGATTAAGTTCTGAACTTGAACAGAATATGTTTTTTTATTATCTAAACCCATTTTTTACGTTTTATGACCGATTTGAAAATTAGGAATTTTGGCTTTTTTTACGTGCGCGAGAATATCGTTATAGTTGGCCAGTGACCTCCCTAATATGAGCTTTTTAATACGACGTCGTGTCACTGTCAACCATAACAACAGCAGTCAGCATGCCAAGTAGTGAATAACAGATGAAATATAACAGACTGCTCAATGCACACGGTTTTGTCAATTATCAACCAACTATCCAGTCAACATTGACTGGTTATTAACCTCCATGAACGTGGGCATCCGTTATCAGATGAAAGTTTGCTTTAACTGTGGAAAAACACGGTGGACGGTCAGCATTGACAGCAGATCAATATAATAAAATGGGTTAAAAATTAAGGTTATGTTTTCTTTAGTTCCAGAATTATTTAATTTAATTTCAATCCTTTTCATAATTATATAATTTCCTATGCAATCAAGAGTTTTTCTACGCTCGTATCGGTGTCAGCATAAATAAATGGGTCATCCTGTAGACTTAGACAATGACTGACAAGAATCTTGACAGAGGTATATTGTTTGACGTAACAGGTCAAGGTATTATGAACTGGATTGTTTATACCTTTATCAAGGAAGGTGTGGTATATCGATGATTTGTAACATGAATTGACAAATCATAATTAAATCATCTCCCTTCTGTCCTGAGGCTAAAAGGGAGACAAATTTATTATCTCCCTTACCTACATTGGTTAGGAAAAGATAACTCACTCAGGTTCCTCATTTCCCGTGCTGCAGTATTGTCGATATTATGATCAAACACTGCTCAGGTAATTTATATGCTTTGTCAATCTAGTAATTGACAATTGATGTTTGTTGAAAATAGCCTAACAAACTTCGTGAGAGTCAAATTACAAGTAGATGGAACCAGGATGGAATCAACAAAATAAATTGGGTCAATTAATAAACTGTGTAAAGAGTTAAATGATTATAATAAAATCAAAAATAATACATTTGTTCTATTACTAATCCTTGTGCTCTCTCCTTAACATTATTTTGTCTTTTATTTCATACCATATAAAATAATGAACTGCACACTGAATGTTTTTTTAATGAGAATTAATATTTAGAAATTCTCCTTTCCCACTTTGTAGATTTTTATGTTTTAAAAGTATATTTTTCTCTGAACTTTATGTTTCAATCTTCCTCAATACCGAACAGCTTGACGTCTGGCAGATAAAAGTAGGTATACACCTACATGTATAACAGTTCAAGCAAATCTCCTATTTATTACGTTTGAAACAACTTGTTGATTAACATGGGAAAAATTAAATGTACACATGTAAAAAAACATTTTTTATCCAAAGGATATTGAGCCTTTCTAATAATTATCTATATATAAACATCAAAATGTCTTTTTATATTAATACAAACAGGCATGCATTGAAGAATTATGCAATTGAGTAAAAACTAGCGTTGACAAAGTTTTCGTTTGTTTTTATAATTTTGAAATTATAGTTCTCAAGGGTAGGCAATGTTTTAACATTTAAAATTATCAAAATCCACTATAGACTTTCTGTGACTATTTATTCCATACTAGAAAAACATGTATATACAATGTAATTACAGGTAACACAATCATACTCTGAAACACACTTTAATCGTAAGCATACAATTAACATCTTCAATTTGGAATAACAGGTGTGTTGTAAGGAAGAAATACATGTTAACAAACAAAATTATATTAACACCCGCTGCAACTACGCAGTATTTGGACATAACAAATGAGAAAGTATACATAGATGAATTACATACATGTATTCACAACACGATAAAAAAATGTATTGACTATTAACACTGACATTCTCAGAAACGTAACTCACCTGAACAAGAAAAATAATTAGCATTTAGCTAATCAGAGCACTTTATTATAAATAAATAAATGATCATAATAACATTGAAAAACAGTTGAAGCAATGGACTCCTGTTTTTACTGGCGTTAAAGGTAACAATAGACAAATTACTAATACTGCAGAAGCCAGAATAAACAATGACACATTTTTATGACACACCTGAGCACCTGTTGTGTTTACCACCATAAAATACCCGATTTTAAATATAAAAAAACTTGGGATTGTTAACACAATATAACTTTAAAAATATGTTCAAATTTGATCACATTCGTCCAGTTAACCCATATATTTTTGTGTCCACGATCGTACCCATCTGTCCAACACATTTTTCCTTGTTCAGTGAGAAGTGCCCTTGAAGGGAAACAGGATTTTTCGCTAGAATGTCTGTACTGTATCAGGTCTGGGTGAACTAAAAATCGCTTTTGCGAGTATGATGTCATCAGTGTACTCTCAAATTCGAGTTCCTTTACCTGGTCGTATATTCTTTCACATGGAATCCAAACATGTAATTTTGCATATATATTCTTTGTACAATTTTAAAAGCAGACTCATTGAAGTGTTGTTGTCAATTTTGATTGTATTATTATTATTATTTTTATAATTATTTAAGATATATTTACAAATATTTTGTATTTCTTTTGTGATTTTTATATATTTACAAAATATACGAAACTCTGGTGAGATGATATTCCAGCCTCAGCACTGAAGATTTCATCAAAAACATTGGAAAAGAAAACTTGCTTTTGATAGTATACTCGGTTGTGTGAGTTCGACCAGACCTTATTATGTCAGCAATAACTTACTCAATAAACAACAGTTGGAAAACTTTTGACTCGAATATCATTTTGACAAAACATTTTCCCTTAAATTCAAGTTCATGGTGACTGAAGCTTTAAATTTTAGTCATCATCTAGACTACAAAAATGGATTTTCGTCTTCCCCACTTAATTTTCATCTCTGATACAGCATATGACAAAAAAGTCAGTTACATTTGAGTCACCATGACCTTAATTTTATGCTTGAGTGACTTTGATAAAATTTTTGTGTTTAGGTATATTTTTAAAGAACCTGTGGTAGTATAGTGATTATATTTCACAAATAAAATCATCTTCTATAGTACAGCATGACTCATTAATGGTTGGGTTCCCACGATCTAAATTTTATGCTTTAGTGACTTTGATTAGAATTTTGCATTTAGGTGTTCTAGAACCTGTGGTAATGTATGAATAATATTTCACAGTGGCAGTTGTCTTAAATAGTACAACATAACTCAGCAACAACTGAGTCACCATGACCTACATTTTATGCTTGAGTTATTTTAATAAAATTTTTGCATTTGGGTGTATTATTAAATAACCTACATGTATGGTAATGTATTTTAAATGATAATTAACAATTACAGTCATATTATACAGTAAAACACAGCCCAGCTACATTTGAGTCACTATGAGGTACATTTTATGGTAGATTGAATTTAATTAAATTTTTGCAATTTAGTCTATTTCTAATTTCTAAAAAAACCTGTGATAATAAATCAGTGTTATTACGACTACAGTCATTATCATTAGTTAACAAAGATCACAAACATATACATTCATATGACATACTTTTCATGCTTGAGTAACTCCATTGAATTATAGCATTTAGGGCCTTGTGTGTAGATTCATTATTTTCAAAGGGGTAAAAGTTAATATAAGCAGGATATATTATAAAACTTTCAAATAATTAAAATAATCTCAAAACAAGTTGCTCTCGCAAAAAATAGATGGAAATACTGTATACAGGGGGACAGGGCATCTGTGTCTTATAGACACACAATCAATATCTGCAAAATCTTGATTTGGAGGACGGAAAAAAAATAAGGCATAAAGAGTTCATGAAACATTTAGCATAAGGTTAACCATTATTCAATTATCTTTTTCAGACAATTGGAATAAAGAAAAATGAAAAGTTTATTGTTGCCACTACAAACAGAGAAGAAATAAAAGATGATCCATCTTGGGGTATCACATGATTTTTGTCGAGCCTGCGACTTTTGTCGCGGAAGCGAGACTATAATAATCAGTCATGGTCAAAGATGCAAGATTCGACAATTCCAAACGAGGGTTCACATTTTTAAGTCAGAAACGAGGCTTGCCGAGTTTCTGATGATAGAAAATGTGAACCCGAGGGTTGAATTGTCCAGTCTCACATTTTTGACCATGACTGATTATTTTTCTCACATTTCTTTGTTGAAAATGAAAGATAATAAAAATGGCCACCGTGACACAAAAATGTGTTCTCTTAAACTAGGCGACCCAGTGCAAAATAAATTCTATATTCGAAAAGATCATATGCGTTTTGGTTTTGTACCAAAGATACAAAACTTCAATAATATTTCTTTTAGGTTGCGCTTCAGGGGTATTCAAATTCAAGCAATGTTCACCCGCTCCTAAAATTTGTAAAAATTGGGATTTTTTGCAATAATTCATTTTTAAAAATTTGTTTTGCAATTGATCTTTGCCCCCAAAAAAAAGTTTTCAAGAAAAAAAATTAAAATTAAAATTTTGGTCGCTCGCAACTATTTTTGCCATCCAAAAATTTATTTGATGTTCCCTGACATGACGTTTTTTTACATTGTTACCTCAAGGTAGGTTATGTGATGTAAGATGCATGGTGCCTCACATGGAATATAACTGTGCCAAACACAAAGAAATGAGAGAAATAGCTGTCCCAAACACAAAGAAATGAGAGAAATAGCAATCCTGCATTCCAATGTGGGCGGCATCAACATTTACATTCACCCTGTGGTTAAAGTTTTAAACATTAATAGCTTTCTTAAACCAACCTGGATTTTTACCAAACTTATGACAGAAGCTTCTACATGATCAATAAATAATGTGTGGAGAAAAATTATGTACATTCATCTATTACACTGAAAACAGGCGAGACACTGGGTTCCATGGAACCCATACAAATTTTTATATTTTTATTCCCCACCTGTAAGGCAGGCCGGCCATATAGTTCTTCGGTCTGTGCTTCCGCCTGCCCGTACGATGTAAAGGTTCAGGTTTAAGGTAGTTTTTCACGAAGGATTTATGGTATCATTCTGAAATTTCAACATGAATTAATTGTGACATGAACACAGCATTTTTGATACAAAACAGATGCTGTGACCTTGAGGTCAGGAGTCTTCGAATTTGAATTTCTTTATGGGATTTCAATATTAGAGTTCAGGTTTAAGGTAGTTTTTGGAAAGATTGCAAATCGTTCCTATGGCATAGGTCTCCAAAACCGGAAGTGTGGCCTCTTCGATACCATCATATGTTAGTCTATAAAATGTAGTTCCAATGATGACAGCATTTTCCAAATAACAAGTTCTTTCTTGTTGATATTATATTTTTAACTAACAAAAATCTTTATCATTTACCGAAATTACCAAGGAATTAAAATGAAGTCAACGCAAACTGCGGATGAATTTATCTATCAGAACAATTTATACTTATAGACATGAATTGTCAATTTTAAATAACTCTTTTTAGCAATTTCAATACACGATCTTATTTCATACAAATGTTGTTATGCACGATTTATTAATGTTTTTGGTAAAACCTGCAATAAATGTCTTGTGTATCAACTCTTGTACTGCAGTAATGTACTGTGCGTTGTTGAGTTCTGCATTTTGTAGGTATAAATAGATCAACATGATCAATAGAAAAATGGACCACACAACGACGTAGAATTAATTAAATAAATTAATAAAATAAATTCAAGTTAGAATACTTTGAAATTAGTCTATGAAAGTCTTCCTGAAGGATGAAATTTTGATTCCTTTTTCATGTTTTACTAACAAAGATTTGTGCATGCTCAATCGATTATTTACTAAACTACACGTGCAGAAAATGGCAACAATGTTGAAATCTTCCAATTTTGCCGAGTTAAATCTACCAAAGCGTTTCTAATCTTCTCAAGCTTATGACTGTGAAACCTTGTAATGGATTTTTTTTTAATTTCAAAGCAGAAAGGTGTGCAAAATGCCTGATGGATCGTCATTGATGAATGACCTCAATATTGAACTTTGGAAATTGTTGACAGGTCATAAGGTGTACAGTAATTATATTTAAGCGTAATAAAAGCACAGACACCTTTAATGTTAATTACTTTTATGTCATGTCAAGTAAAATTATAATTTAATAACAAAGTGTTGGGGACAAGAATGTTCGAAGGGTTGTCATATCCTTGTGGTGATTTTCTTTAGTTTCTTTTGCGAATTTAGTGTGGATGATATTTGTTTATTCGTACATTCATTTGTAGGATTTCAGAGTTTGACTTTATTTTGTTTGTTTACATTCTGTACAATATTCAAGACAAACTGTAGCAGGAATCAACAATTACTCTCAATTATATATTTTTTCGAAATAAAAAAATGTTTGTTGAATACAATTTTTGTCTCTCCTGCGACGTCGAGATACAGCTATTACTTTCGGGCGGTGTTGGCGGTGTAAACTTTTTAAAAACTTGAATAGCTTTGCACACATAATGCCTACAGCAAGATTTTTGATTGACCGATACCATATCTTAAAAAGTTTGTCGCATTATACTTGTTTGGTGACCATAACCTTGTTTTCATGGTTCACTGACTTCATAAACATAAATGTAGAATCTGCATCTAAGTTTCGTGGTTAAATACATTTCTTAGCAACTGTAATATCTAGGCCTACCATGTTTGGTCTATAGATAGTTCTTAGTGGGTACATGTCGGTATGACACCTGCCTTTTGATCTTGACTGCAATTTCAAGTTTGAGTGACTTGTTTCATGTTTTGGGATAATGTCCATTTCTCAGCAATTACAATATATAGACCAACTGTATTTGGTCTATAGATAGTCCTTGGTGGGTACATGGCTGTCTGAGACATTCACCTAAATTTCACACTTGAGTTCCATTGGAACACCTCCACAAAGATTTTGAATATTGACATTAAAACTTGACTGGTGCTAAAAGCTTAGCCTTAATACACATTGAACTTTTACTGAAAATTATATCCTGGTTTGCATACCAGGGAATATACATAGATTTTGAAAAACAACCTTGATATTTCAGGGAAAAAAGAAATACATTCACTGTAATTGATCTCACATAACAAAGAACAAATCTGTGATGAAATTCAATTTGAAATTATACACATCAACAGTTGCAATCTTTCTACCACTGCTTTCCAGCACTTTGATTCATGAAAGAGTTATGGTATCATCATGAAACTTTGTACATCAGATAATTATTGCCAAGATAAGGCCATCTAAATTTAAATATCTGGTTATAAGATATGTTGGGCCAAAAAAAAATATAGGCGTGTTTCCTGTTGCATGTCCAAAAAAAATAGGGTCAGTAGGTCAGGTTTTTTTTTTTTGGGGGGGGGGGGATGGAGGGCAGGGCCTACTTCCATTGTGTTTTTTGTGTATTTTTATATTCAATCTGTTATTCTTTCAAGCTATTTTCATCGGTTCATTGTGTAAATTATATAAGATATGAATAGTCAGTGTTCAAAAGTCACAGAAAACATGGCCGTGATTTCCAGGCTATAAAATTTTCAAACTTTGCCATTATACCCGGCCATTTGTTTTATATCGATCACGGTCAATAAAACGCTTTCTTAATAGCATTAAAAATAGACCCAGACTATTTTTGGACATGTTAAAGGAAGAGCTTATTTTTCGATCACAGTGAAAATTACCGAAATTATTTTTTTTCGGGGAAAAAAAGTTGGGGTCAGAGCCAAAAAATAAGGGTGGGTTGGGCAACCGGAAACACACCTATTTTTTATTTTGGCCTTGCCTTTGGAACAAGTTTATTTTATTTCCAGAAAAAAATTGCTGCCGTTTCAGTATTTTTCCGTAAAAGTAAAATATGAAATTTGGTGTAAAGAGTACTTTTGAGTTGCAGGTGCACGTTGAAGAGACTGACCATTTGACATAAGATAAAGGTCACATGACCCATATTACACAGTTGACTGGCTTTTAAGTTTTATGTCAAAAATCAGTTTTAACATACAAAGTGACCTACAATCATATTACTGGAGTAACACAGTCTCCGAAAAAAATAGGCACCTCTGACCGATATATCGCGCTTCATTGGCTTATGTTCAGTTTTACGTCCAAGTTCAGTTCTCCTACATTTTTGTATACCAAGGGACCTACAATCATATTACTTGGTGGCAGGGTGCATTTCGGGGAGCTACACAGCCTTCCACCAAAATTAGGTCACTCTCACCTACTTATTGCACTTTATTGGCTTAGGTTAAGTATTACATCTGAATTCAGTTCTCCAATACTGAACGACCTAAAATTAATTACTTGGTGTCAGGATGCATCTCGGGGAGTAACGCAGCCTTCCACCAAAATTAGGTCACTCTGACTTACTTATTGCGCTTCATTTACCTAGGTTTTAATTAAGTCTGAGTTCATATCTCTGATACCAAGCGGCCTACAATAATATTATTTGCTGTAAGGCTGCATCTCTGGAGCTACACAGCCTCACACCAAAATTAACAAGGGTACGAGGCAAACTATGTAATCATAGATTTCTGTTTTTTCTGTCGACCCAGACTCAATTTCAAGCATTGTGTGACATTGATCAAGTCAAAACTGAAGTTAAAAAAAACAGCTGATAAACAATCATGGCAGTGAGTTTGACCGTGGAATAGCTCTGCAGAAGAGGTTTGCAGGAAAAAAGAGAATTTTTTTGCACACCCTTTTATCAAATAATCTTTTTTTAGCTCAAATGGTCAGGTGTGCTATTGCCATCACTTTGGGTCTGTTGTCCATTTCACAGTTTGAACTTCTAGAGAACTGCTGAATAAATTGAAACAAAACATGGCACAAATATTCCTTACAAAATGCTGACCAAGTGTTGTTACTTTGGTGCAGATCCATCATCCTACATGGCTGCCAGCGGGAGACTAAGTTTAACATAGGACCCTATAGGAAATACACAAAAAAATATTCTTCTAGAGAACCGCTGAATAGATTGAAACCAATGATTAAAAAATAATTTCTTTATTTACAGATATCATTGACAAGGGAGATACACTTTATGTCTTGAAAAATATTAATCAGGAATTATGTGCCCCTGCTAAAGAACGAGTAAATTTCCTGCCACATTATGACACTATTGTTAAAGGAGGGATGTATGAGTATTATGCATCAGAAGGACAAAATCCACTTCGTAAGTATTATCGTGCCAAAAAATGCTTCAAAGCTCCGCCTTAGTGACATATTCAAATGTGGGAGGTGGTCATCACCATAAAAGGCTTGTTTGCAAGAGATTTTCTGGGTGTTGCAGAGAGCAATAACATTTACCATAAAAGGATTGTATAGCCCATGCTTTTTTACTACTATCCAGGCTTTCGTCAAGATTTGGTTACACACCCTTGTTTAAAGTTTTTGCTACGAGAAGAAAATAGCAAACAGCACGTGCTACAAGTTACGACAAACAAAACTTGTTAGTCTAATTACAATTTTTTTTTAAACATTGAAAATACGACGTACATTTATGCATGCTCAGTTTAAATGCTTTATGTGCAAATTATCTTTAAAAATGTTTGAAATTAAAAAATATGATTAAAAAAATGGTATATAGACTTAGGTTTATGTAAATAAAGTTAGAAGTTGAATGAAAGGTTCAGGAAAAGATTTCTGGAATACATGAAAATAAATACATATACATTGTAATTGTCTTGTTTGGCTGAATAAGAAATCTTATTCACATAGTGTGTACATGTAGAAAGAATAAGAATGATACCCGAAATAAGTTTTTGAAAGAAATTTTTAAAAGTTCTGTGTCAAATATTTCTCTTGGTTACCATCTGTGCCCCTATCTATTCATTGATGGCATACATTTTATTTTCCGACAATGACTATGTATTATTTTGTATATATAAATTTTTATGCGTTACTATATTCGTTTCATTTCCAGGGTTACGAAATAAAGATTCACATTAAAGTGCAAAGAAATTTACAAAGAAATTGACCTTGGTCATTGAAAAATTGTGAAAACCTACTTTTACGATAAATACAAATGGTAAAAATGACCTCAAAAGGTATCGGAAAATGGTTTGCCCTGAGTTTTTTTTTAATTCTTTTCTGTACGGTAAAAAATTATTTCATGGCGAGTCTGTGTCCCTGATGACCATGCATAGATTTGCACTGTCGAATGTCACCCTAAATTTTTAATAATGCCGAAAAGAAAAAAATCCAGTAGCTGAATGCCTGTGCATACATATTACACTACTATGATGAGAATTTTAAAAAATGATTTTATTCATAGTAGCTTTGTTGGATGGAACTCCACGGAAAAATATATAAACAGTCGCAAAACTGGGGAAAACAAGGCCTAGAGTGCCCCTAGATTTCTTCTCTTTTTTTTTATTTTGAAACACTGGGAATTGCACTTTTTAATATATGTATTAATGGACAGTAAACCCGGATTTTTTCATTCAACTGACGGGTTTCTTTTAATTTCTTGTCCTTATTAAATGTGTACTACATTTTTAGCTCACCTGACCCAAAGGGTCAAGTGAGCTTTTCTCATCACTTGGCGTCCGTCGTCGTCCGTTAACTTTTACAAAAATCTTCTCCTCTGAAACTACTGGGCCAAATTGAACCAAACTTGGCCACAAGCATCATTAGGGTATCTAGTTTAAAAAATGTGTCCGATGACCTCGCCTGCCAACCAACATGGCCGACATGGCTAAAAATAGAACACAGGGGTAAACTGCAGTTTTTGTCTTATATCTCAAAAACTAAAGCAATTATAGCAAAACTGACACGGGGTAAAAATGTTCATCAGGTCAAGATCTACCCGTCATGAAATTTTCAGACGAATCGGTCAACCCTTTGTTGGGTTATTGCCCCTGAATTGTTAATTTTAAGGAAATTTTGCAGTTTTAGGTTATTATCTTGAATATTATTGTCGAGCCTTCGACTTTTGTCGAAAAAGCGAGACATAGCGATCCTACATTCCGTCGTCGTCGTCGTCGGCGGCGGCGGCGGCGTCCACAAATATTCACCCTGTGGTTAAAGTTTTTGAAATTTTAATAACTTTCTTAAACTATCCTGGATTTCTACCAAACTTGGACAGAGGCTTGTTTATGATCATAAGATAGTATCCAGAAGGAAATTTTGTAAAAAAAAAATTCCAGTTTTTCCATATTTTACTTATAAATGGACTTAGTTTTTCTGCCAGGAAACATTACATTCACTCTGTGGTTAAAGTTTTTAAAATTTTAATAACTTTCTTAAAATATCCTGGATTTGTACCAAACTTGGACAGAAGCTTGTTTATGATCATAAGATAGTATCCAGAAGTAAATTTTGTAAAATAAAAATTCCAGTTTTTCTGTATATTACTTATAAATGGACTTAGTTTTTCTGCCAGGAAACATTACATTCACTCTGTGGTTAAAGTTTTTAAAATTTTAATAACTTTCTTAAACTATCCAGGAATTTTACCAAATTTGGACATCTTATTCTAATTCACTCTAAATGTAGTTTATGAGAAAAAAATGCAAATTTCCTATAACCCACAATTTTCTTATTTGTACATATATTCTACTTTTTTAATTAAAGGCTAGATCATTAAGCACTTTAAAATTTGTCTTCTTTAACATTTGTTCATTCAATAAATTTATGTTTCTACTCATTTATAAATCTATATATATATAATTGCATACTATATTAATTTTTTACAACAAAATCTTTTTTCATACATTTCAAATGTTTTATTTCATTAACTGCAAATCTATTATGTGCATTCACCTATCACACTGAAAATATAGACAACATCAAAAGTAGGCGAGACACTGGGTTCCGCGGAACCCTTACGAATTTTTATAGATAAAGACAAATTGTAAACAGCAAAAATGTTCAACAAAGTAAGATCTACAAATAAGTCAATATGACCAAAATCGTTGATTGACCCCTTATAGGAGCTTTTGCCCTTTAAAGTCCTCATCCAGCGTAAACTATCCTTTAAAGATCTTTTCCTCTCAAACCACTGGGCCAAATGATACCAGACTTTGGTGGAATGGTCCTTGGGTGGCCCCCTTCCAAAATTATGTCTGGCATCCCCGACTTCCAACCGAGATGGCTGCTGTTACTAAAAATAGAAAAAAAAGGGGGGTGACTTTCAAAAATCTTCTTATATGAAACTACAAGTCCAGTTGCAACCAAAGTTGGCAGTAATAGTTCTTACGAGGTTCTCTTTCAGAAATTTGTCCAATGACCCGGACTGTTAACCAAGATGGCCGCCACAGCCGAACTTAGTTTAACATAGGGCCCTATGGGAAAATTCATTGAAAAATCTTCTTGTCTTAAACCTCTTGACCAATTGGAACCAGACTTGTCAGCAATGGTCCTTAGATGGTCCTCTTACAGAGGTGTGTCCGATGACCCGGACTGTCAACCAGGATTGCCACCACAACCGAACTTAGTTTAACATAGGGCCCTATAGGAAAATTCATTCAAAAATTTTCTTGTCTGAAACCACTTGACATATTGGAGCCAGACTTGGCGGCATTGGTCCTTAGGAGGTCTTTTTTCAGAAATGTGTCTGATTTCGTGGACTATGAACCAAGATGGCCGCCACAGCAGAACTTAGTTTAACATAGGACCCTATGGGAAAATCACTCAAAAATCGTTTGAAACAACTAAGCCAATTAGAATTAGACTTGGTAGCAATGGTCCTTAGATGGTCCTCTTTCAGAATTTTGTGCGATGACCCAGACTGACAACCAAGATGGCCGCCACACCTGAACTTAGTTTAACATAGGGCCCTATGGAAAAATTCATTGAAAAATCTTTTTGTCTGAAACCACTTGACATATTGGAGCCAGACTTTGCAGCATTGGTCCTTAGGAGGTCCTCTTTCAGAAATATGTCCGATCACCAGGATTGTCAACCAAGATTGCTGCCACACCGACCTTTGTTAAATATTGGACCCTATAGGAAAATTCATTTAAAAATCTTCTAGTCTGAAACTGCTTAGCCAGTTTGAACAAGACTTAGCAGAAATGGTCCTTAGATGGTTCTCTTTTAGAAACTGGACTGTCAACCAAGATGAATGCCACAGCTGAAATTAGTTTAACATAGAATCATATAGAAAAACCAGCCAAATTGACTGCAACACTTAAATTTTAAGTCTGCTCAAGGTGAAAAGTTAAATCGAGGTGAGCGATACAGGCTCTTGAGAGCCTCTAGTTATTATACTTCAACAGCTGTTGAATAAGTGTTTGTTTATCTCGACTTTTGTCACAAATTCTATTGTTATGCCACTTTCACAGATGAACATTAGGAAAATCATGTGCAAATACAAGCCTTTTTATATGGTGATCGACCATATTTTACATAACGAAAAAAAAATCAATAATTTTACGTAAAAAAAAAAATGATATAACGTAGTATCTTCCTCAGAAATTATATAAAATTAGAAGCCGGGTATGTTTTTATATATGTACTCAAACCCTTTAATGATAAACATGAACAAATGATTGTAGAATAAACAGGAATCTGTAATTATGTACAGTTAAATCACTGTCATAAATTCCTTAATACGAAAAGAAATACATTTATCTTTATATATCTTTCTGGTCAATTCATAGATATTATTGCGCTGTGTTCTTTGCTAATGCTGTGAGTGTAGACAAATTTTGCAGATATATTTTCAAATGGGCAATCCGTAAAATTTGTCTTTCTGTTTAAAGAAGCACCTTCACGTACTTGAGTCATGATTTTTGAATCTAAATTCCCAGACACAGAAGGGAGTGTTACATATCATAAAGATGTTTGTGTTTTGAAGGTTGCTATTATTCAAATTTGATATAAACATGATAAAGAACTTGAGAAAATAACAAAAACAATTTCTTGTCTATTTTAGCATATGCATTTGCCGAGTTGATAGACAATGCCCTGTCTGCTACCTCTAACAATGGTGGACCTAGAACTATTGAACTAAGACTGGTAAGTAAGCCTTAGCCTTGCTGATTTGATAGACAATGCCCTATCTCCTGTATAAAAAAAATATGGTGTCGGATTTATTTAAGTATATAAACCTGTCAACGAATATTCTTAGAAACCTTAAGTATTTCACTATTTCTTACACATGATATCATTTCTAAAACATACTAGTCTTTGCAAATATAGTTTGTGAGGCGCCAGAAATGATGGTCCAGGTGATTGTCAACTGCCTAAGTAAAGATTTTGGCAAAATTAGGCTGTAATCTAGAAATTTACCATATTCACGATATTTGTTAAGCAGATATTGTTTTATCTGTAATATATATTTTTTTCCAACAAAACATACATGTATATTATATATAAGGTCTTCAAAAGTATCCTGTGGTTTTGACTGCAGAAGTCCTTTCTGCGTTCTTTTATACTTAAACATAAGGTTTGAGCTAATAGAAGTGGGTTACATTCATTTTTATAGATGTTTATAAATTGATAATGATTTGAAAAACCTGGTAGAATGTTATATAATACTGACATACATGTTTGTAACCCTACCACTGTTCAGTCCAGGGATGGGCACAATTACTTTGTAATGTAATCGATTATTAATGATTACATGGCATATTTTTGTGTAATTGATTAATAATCCATTACAGTTGATTACTTTAGGAGAAGATATCAACAATTACTTTCAATTACATTTCTCAGAAAGCATAAAAATTAGAATGATTCACTGCAAAACATATTTATATAGAGGGAAACATTTGTACACTTTCAAATATTGAATTTGAAGAGTTAGAAGCTTAAGCATCTGAAATTTCAGTGTTACACTTTATCATCATCATTTTATGAAATATTTCACCTCGAAGTCTACAACGATCTGGCCTAAACACTTTTCCTGCAATGCTGAACAACCTCTCGACAGGTGCTGAGGAAGCAGGAATGGCAAGGAATCGCTTAGCCAATAATGAGAGAATAGGCAAGTTATCATTGTTTAACTTCCAATATTCCAGAGCATCCCCTTCAATACACTGTTCCATTAAGTGGTGACAACATTCCTGCTATCATGTGAATTAATGCATTGTTAATATCCTTTTGTTTTTGTTCATTCTTTCCAGACCTTCAGTCTCTGTATCAAGTCTTGACTTTTTTGTTTTTATGTTTGTATTTTGTGCTCTTTTATATAAATTTTTCCAAGGTTCTGTCTGATTGGTGGCGTTGATTGATTGATTGATTGGAATGTCATTGTTGACCTTTCCTGTTACCCTTTTTGTTGTTTATGTAGAATTACACTAAAATGTTTCATTCTTTTCGAAGCACTTCGATGACAAGAATCCTAAAGAGAACTGTCTATTTGTAATAGATAATGGTAAAGGAATGACTCCCCGTCAACTGAACAACTGGGCCATCTACAGATTATCAAAATTTATTCGTAAAGACAAAAGAGACAAAGTGTAAGTATATGTGTCACTCCTTTGTCATTTTTTAAAAATACATGTACTGTAAATTCAGAAATTATTGCATGCATTTATTATTGCGATTTTGCGATTTTAGACCAAAATTCTATTTTAATTTTTGCGATATTGAGAAAAATGGTGCTTCATTCATATAAAAAATTCCAAAATGCGAGTTTAAATTATTGCGATTACAACCCTTTCGCATTTTTCGCAATAATAGAAACATCGCAATAATTTCCGAATTTACAGTATACTGACAGAGTATAATATTTCCTGAAACAACATTCTGTTGTAAATCTGCTCCAGTTTTAAATTTCTAAAATAGAGGTAGACATTTTTCACATGTACATTTATCTACGGCTCTAAGACTAAAATGTGAGCTTTAATTACCAAAGTTGAGATCTTATTTACAGTGTGCTTAAACTATTAATTATTAAAGTCCAGGACTTATCGATAGTGAGCTTAAATTAGTAATTATCAAAGTTCAGCTACATTTACTCGCTAACATCAAATGTAAAGGGTTCTGCCTTAAACCAGCACTGTTTTGATTTGCACTGACACGCCTGCCTATCTCTCACATGCATAACAATTGATAAAGTTAAATTTTCACACTATTCTGCTTTATTTCAAAATTCTAGGAATGTGATTCGATGTAAAATTGTTTCCTTATTGTGCTTGTCCATTTCTAGTTCATCACATAAGAGTATCGCTAAAAATTCCTCTCTGAACTAATCGTAAATCTCTTTCATATCAAATACTTGTTCAGAACAGATTTTGCAATAACTATTGTTTGTATCTAAATGAGGTAAGGGACGAGATCAAAAGTTCAATGTAGGATAAAAAACTTAATTCACATAGTTTTTTCACTGACCCCCCCCCCCCCCCCCCCCCCCCTCTTAACTTAATTTGGGAAAAATTGATTGACCTATATGGGCATATCCGAAAATTGATGTCGGATAACAAAACTTGCAGCAATTTTTACCCCCCTATCCCCAAACTATTTGAATTAAGTTTTTTATCCTACATTGAATTTTTGATCTCGTCCCTAATACTTCACACAGGAACTGTTTTCTTTTTCTTTCCCAAAACTTTAAAATTACTCAGCGTAAAGCCATAACCAGTTCTTGTGAATTAGAGAGATAAGTGTGCATGACTAAGGTGCAAGGTCTTTCTCTGTTGAAGACATCACAGTAACTTCAGGATGAAAAGCAACAATACAATGATATTCCTTTGATGCATGTTCAGATTTTACATCAAGAGTTTGTCCACCATATCCTCTTGCGTTTGATGAATATTGACTTGAAGCTATTAATGTCATTTTACTTAAAGGAGTTTCATAGAGACGGATGATGAAGATTCTAACAGCTCTTTGACACAGCCAAATGTACCACTATCACTTAACAGTGACATTTCATACTTTGGAGTAGGAGGAAAACAGGCTGTGTTTTTTATTGGAACATCTACGAGGGTAAGATTTCAAAATCAAAAGTTCAATGTACATGTAGGATAAAAACTTAATTCAAATAGTTTGGGGGTGGGTAAAAATTGCTGCAAGTTTTGTTATCCGACATCGATTTTCGGATATGCCCATATAGGTCAATCAATTTTTCCCAAATTAAGTTAAGAGGGGGGGTGGGGGGGGTCAGTGAAAAAACTATGTGAATTAAGTTTTTTATCCTACATTGAACTTTTGATCTCGTCCCTAAGATTTCAAAGCACAAAAACAATTTATTTCTTAGTTTGGCAGCGTATGTCAGATAGGCAGACAGCTCTAAACAGTTTAAGGAAACCATTCTGATGTCATTTTTACAACTCACTTTGTTGATTGTATTCTGATGAGTTCAGTTCAAGATTCTTCTTCTGTTCTCAGGCAAAATGTGATATTACAAAGAAACTGCATATTTATTTTATCAACATAGAAAATTCAACATTTGTTGAGCATAAGTTTATGGTTTTAGTATTATAATCACAAGAGAATTTCATGTTCACTCTGAGAAGTGAAAGGAAAAACAATGGCAGTATCTGTATGGAGTGACAGAATTTTTTCAGTGTTTCAGTTTACATGTAAATGAGAAAAAAAAGACAAGAATGATTTTTGTTCTCTTATGATTAAAAAGAGACAGGTTCGATACCACAGGTATTAACTTCATGTCAGTGGTTTTAACCATATCTTAACAAAAACAAACCAGTCATAACAATATACATGTACAGTTGAATTTCAAAAGAGAGTTACAAATTAGAAGATAAAAAACACATGTATATTCATTAATTATTAACAGATGTTATCCAAGCCAAAAGATTCAAAAGACGTCCATGAGTTAACAATATCCAAAGAGGAATTCCAACAGAAAGAACTAAACCAGGAAGCTATATACAGTGGATTTATTCACAATAGGAAGGTAATAATGTATTTTTGTCTTTGCAGTGTGTATGTTTATCAACATAAATATCTGCAAATTTTAATACATGTATATAGATTTCCATCAAGCCTAATCAGATAGATTCCAACTTTGGAATTTGAATCAGCTCTTCAGAATATAAGGTAACAGCACTGATGGCTCGAACCGTTTTGAAAATTCCGTATGGAAAGTATTTTCATAGTTGTTCAAACATCAGTAACTCGAACTACTGATAACTCAAACAGATTTCGACGGTCTCTTGGAGTTTGAGCCAACAAAGTTTTAATGTATTTGTTTTGGAAATGTGTAACGAGATATGAATATGATTGAGATACATATATTTGAATAATTCCTGCCTTCCAATAGTAAGTTATGCCTACCTATCTCTCTCATTCATAATTGATAATGTTAAATATTCTCAATGTTCATTTAATTCCCATAAATATTCTCATTATTAACTTTTACTTCGAAAATCAATAAGAATGTGATTCGGTGTAATATTATTTCCTTAGTTTGTTTATTTAATTCTAGTTAATTATGTACGAGTATAGCTGCAAAATCTACTCTGAACTAATTTTCAGTCCCTTTCGTAGCCAATATCAGTCAGGAACAAATTTTTCAACAATAATTGTATGTGTCTAAATGGGGTAAATAGGAACTATTTCGTTGAATCAGTATTTTGTAAAATTTTAACCATAAGCAATTGTTATGAATTAGACAGATAATTGGGCGTGATATTTGGATATTTTAAAGTAATACATTTATTTATATACTTGGAAGCCAGGAGATGCTAGTCATATCAAAGATGATGAAATACTAAAAAGCGTCATTGCTGAGGAGAAAGGTAAAGGAAATTTTACAGTTGTACAAATTAAAAACATAAACCCAGATCATTTACAGTACCTGAAGGGACGGGTAAAAGACTGGACAAGACAGCTAGCGTAAGTTACTTGTTTATTTATTTGGGGTATAAAGATGGGTCCATGCATCAATCCAGCCCATTGTTCAGACTGTAAATGCTCTCACTCACAAAATCTAAAGTGATTTTATAAGATTTATTTGTAAGGGTATGATCAATAATATCTTGGTCAAGTTCGAATTTTAATAAAGTAGACAGATAATATTTGTAGAAGTTTTGGCCTTTGGAAGTGCATCAGAGTTGTTACCTTGTATGGATTGTCCATATTTTCTGCAGATTTTCAATTGCAAATACGCACTACGATAAAAACCTACAGATTCCTGCAAACAGGAAAAAAAATTATAGTTGCTTCCGAAAAATTGGTCGATCGAATTTAAGAGAGAAGCTTCTCGACAGAAACGTTTGTGATTTAAGGCAAACAATTGATGTCGAATTATGTAAATCAGCCAAACACATGCCAGCCCTCAGCCAGCTGCATCATGTAGACAAGAAAAATAACCGGGAAATTAACCAGAGATTGCTTCTTTGTATGACCAGGAGTTCCTCAATCCTGTGAAAAAGGTGTTTACTAAGTGCATGTTGTCTTTTGTGTTAAATCGTTCTTTTGTACTGACAAAATGCTGAAAAAACCAGACAGCTCACTGGTGGAATACTGACTTTGGTCAGGAGGGTTAAACAGCTCCGTGGTGCCGTGGTGTAGTGGTTAGCTCATCGGACTACGAAGCCAAAGGTCCCTGGTTTGATCAAATATGTGACGCCCTGTTGACACCATTTGCGATGATGGTCTCGCTAAACGATGCTAGTCTGTTGGATTAGGACGAAAAATGGCTGTCCCTTGTTAAGGGAGAGCAACACCCTGAGCATGTTAAAGACTCCTCTGTAGATTTCGAAAAAGAGTAGGCTAAAATGCCACTACAGGGTCTGCTCTCGCACCCACCAAGTGGAGAGGAATCAGTATAAGTTGGTATAACATGTTTCCCAGTCTACTATAAATAAATAAATTTAAACTAAACAGTTCTGGTGCAGATATAAAATATGCAATAACATGAAATAGCCTTGTATACACTTTAATTCACTTTAGATTTACAGTTATTACAATATCTCATTTTATAGTACATGTGTACATTTATGTATTTTAGTCATCTAAGCTTGTTTAAGATTTTAAAATTAGTAGTTTAACAGACTACCTAATGTGATTGGGCCATAATTGAACATTTTATACATGTATGTCACAGAACTTCCATGCAAAAGCAATGACAGAGACCTCTGTAAATGTCAGCAAACTTGTGAAACACTATATATTGTATATACATGTACTTATTTCCACAGACACTGAACTAGATCAATGAAATATGATTCATCTTGAGAAAAATATACATGTATCTATTGGGGCCTCGGTGGGCGAGTGATCTAGGTAGTTCATCATGACTACTAATGATCAATAGCCTGTCAACACTGATTTTTTGAGTTCGAATCTCACCTGTGGCAGTGATTTTAATTGACAAGCATTGACAATTTTCCTACCAAAGGTTGTAGTTCTCTCCGGGTACTCCGGCTTCCTCCACCAATAAAAATTGGCCGCCGCGAAATAGACATGTGCTGAAAACGGTGTAAACCCCAACTAAACAAACAAGCATGTATCTATTTAATTCAATCTTTAAACTTATGTTTCAATTTATTTTCGTCGAAAAGAATTAGAATTTTTGGTTATTAGCTATTGTGGTCTGGATACCTAAAGCTATTAAAGATTTGAAGCTTTTATTGAATTTTAGAACAACCCTTACAACCCATCCCACTAGAAATTTTCTGTTCCATATTCACCAACATCTTCCTTTTAATAATTCATAATTTAAATGTAAACCAGAAAATTACAAAAGGAATTATTTATGAATTTCAGGCATATTTATCATTATTATATTCATGGACCACAAGGTAACATCACAGAGTCATCTGTTAGAAACAACAGAGCACCGAGTCCTTTCCAGAACATTGATATACAGGTAATAAAAATTGATGCAGCAAAGCTTTTAAATATTAGTAACTTAATTCTGTATGATAAACAAACATAAAACTTATATTTCTCCTATTCCTGACGTGTTTAATCGGTGGGATAAAAATACATAATATCTTTAACCACTTCCAGGTGATTAAATTTCTATGTGGGAATTACCGCCCTTTTTCTACAGTTATATTAGAACAATAAACTAGAGAAGTCCCGAAATGACGTCTATGTAAAAAAACTACATAACAACGACATTTTCTTGAGGTTTTTGTCGAAAATCATAGGAGAAACAGATTCTCTTTCATTTACTCGTGAGTTATGGAATTTATCCACCCTCAATAGTTAAATTTTAGATTTTAACACGCTCGCTTAAGGCTCGCGTGTTGAAAATCGAAAATTTAACTATCTCGGGTGGAGAAATTCCAGAACTCACTCGTACCTGAAGGAGAATCTATATATACATTGTCAAGTTAAATATTGTTTGTCAAACAACACAGATACATGTATGTTGAAATATGTTGCTGCTCAATCATCATCTGTTCATTCTAGATAAAGTTTAACCCAGTTAATTCAAATTTGTACAAGTGAAATTACAGAAAAAAGGAAAATAAATAGTATTAAAGTTATTGACTTGCATATGTTGATTAGGAGAATATACGATGTCTTTATTTATAACTTCGGACATCTGTGTTTGGTTTAAATCCAGTGTTATCACAGTTTACAGGAGATTTAGACATACTGAATATTGCCATACTTACATGTACATATAACTGACAGTGTAATAATTTGCACTTATCGACTGGGTACGAGGGGAATACAGAGGTGTTTACATCTACGATTTTGCCATAGTTTCTAGGGATTTTAGGGAAAAAATACGGACTACGATTTTCATTTCAAAATCTACGATTGTCAATTCAAAACAGCAGAATATCTATGCTTTAAAGCACCTTTGAGACAAGGTCAAATAAATCAATATGGCAGCAAGGATGTCCAAGAAGACAGATCAGACCAGACCAACTAATGACAATAATAATGTTTCAGGACCAACAACAGCAAAGAAGTCTTGCCAAAGGTTTAGAGAATGTTACAAGGAAACCTTCATTCTTTGGGGCCTTCAAAGGAGGGTCCTACTTTTGTGTATTGCTGCATGTAAACGTGATTTTTCTTGCGCACATAGCAGGTTCGTGCCACTTCGCTGCACTCATTGGACAGTACTACTGACAACAGGGCAAAACTACTAACAATTCTACGGACAGGCATCATTCAGGGTAAACAGGTCTGGGAATAGTAAGTTTATTATCTCTGAGGTACCAACTATCGCTCAGATGCAAGGGGACAATAAACTAACTATTCCATGAATATTCAGTCATCTGGTATTGTATTATGTCAAAAGACTATTACTTATAGTGGTAGAAACTATTAACAGGTCATTAGTTATTGAATCTACTGATTCTCAATACTTCATTACGTAGAAGTTAAAATAAATGTCTAAATTTGAGTATAGAAAAAACATAATCAGCTGTTCTTAAGATGTGTGTTAATTACTGTATATTTCAGGTAAAATTATTTATGCCAAAACAAACTGTTCCACAATTGATAAACCTTCGAGATATAGACGATGATATGCAGACACTGTATGTGAGATCTGGAGCTAATGTTTTTGATTTTAAGGCCACAGTCGAAGGGTCGGGGGTCGTGGAGGGCATAATTAGATATCATCCTTTCCTGTACGACAGAGAAACATATCCTTCAGACACAAACGATCCAAGGAGTAAGTTTGTACAGTACCAAATAGAAATCAGGCCTTTGTACTTGTAAATGTATTTTCTATTAGAGTGAAGCCTGTCCAAACCTTATCATATGAAAAGCGAAAACCTGCTTAAACTTAAACTTAACTATTGGGTCAAAACAACCAATGAATATTCTGTAGTAAATGAACCTTCATGTATGAAGAGACCCTTGTACAATTTTGTTTAAATACACCAATGAATAAATGTATATCATCTGGGGGGACTCAGTGGCCGAGTGGTCTGGGTAGTTCATCATGACTACTAATGATCACTAGCCTGTCAATGCTGAGATTATGAGTTCGAATCTCACCTGTGGCGGGGTGTGTTCGACTCCGATCTTAATTGACAAGGATTGCCAATTTTCCTACCGAGGTTGTGATTCTCTCCGGGTACTCTGGCTTCCTCCACCAATAAAAACTGGCCGCCTCGAAATAGCCAAATTTGCTGAAAACGGTGTAAAACCCCAACTAAACAAACAAACAAACAAAAATCATCTGTGTGCTACATACGATTTCTTTTATATAGAGGGATGTTTGGTTGTGATGAATAGATTTTCTTTATTTTACATAGTAAATTTGCTCCCTGTACATCTCTGCTTTTTTCCATGATGGCAAAGGATGCATTTTATATTAAAACCAAGGTTTTGTAAAAATACCACTTACAGATTGAGAAATAAAAATACAAAATAATAAAAAAAAAAATATTAACCAAAAATTGTTTGATTCAGTTGAGCCTGAGGTATTTGATGAACATGATTATGCTGCCAGTGATCGTCCAGCACGAGGGAGAAGGCCTGTCTTTGAATGTTACTGGAATGGAAGACTTATCCCTTATACGTTTATTGAAGAGTAAGTTAATTTAGAATTCCAAAGTTGTTTTTTTTCAAAAACCATATCCGAATGTCTTTACTGTCTTAACTGTATTCTATCATATTTTCAATTTTGATCTTAAATGGCCATTCTGGTCTTGTTTAATCTATTTAGTCTTGTTTTTCTGCATCACCATATTTTTCAACAAGGTCAAGATCACAAGATCAAATCAAGATATCTTGCCTTGCAGTCAATCAAGATCGGTCAATACCAGTTAAGTTCAGTTCTGCACATGTATTGTTAAACATTGAATAATTCATCCTTAACTTCTATGAACTAGTCTTAACCTGTCTTGATTGACTGCAAGAAATTATATCTTGTTTTGGTCTTGTTATCTTGATTTTGTTTTAAATCTCAGAAATACTAAAAATCAAGACAGTCAAGATTAAACAAGACTGAAATGGCCATTTTAGATCAAACTGGTGTTACTAGTGTCATGGTTTTTGAAAATTGTGTTTGTTGTCACTCGGACAGCTAATTGCTTGTTATGCTTGTTTGTTGACCTCCTAAACATTAAGTGTTTTGTATTATAACTGCAATTAAATGTGATTTGTTTTCTTTTGATTAGCTTTGAATGGTGTCAGGAGCCCAAGAAAGGGAAGAATTTACCATTGGAATGTTACAATAGGTAAACTTATCCGAGTTTATTATAAATGAAATTCTAAGGAGATTCACCACTTTATTTTTGCAGCAGTCATTACAAAATATGCAAAAGTATATACTGTAGGCATTTTCAGTGTGTTATGGCTAAGTCAAATTCAATATCAGTATCTTTCTTCGTTCATATTAGAAAGTCTGCATCTTTTTTTTTCACTTATTGTGATGTGCTAAAATTTTGAAAAGATGTTAATAGATTTTCACCCTCACAACCCAAATCTGCAATATATGAATTTTTGTCAGGACCCATTAATCTTCCTTATACCAGAGGGGTTTACTATAATACGGAATTTTCATAATTGTCCTGGATTTTAGATTCAAAATACAGATTACAGATTTACCTCCGGAAATTATGCTGTCCGGTTTTGTACCAAAATTATCTTTTTTTATTCTCGGTTGTGTAAATGCTTTGTAATTGCGCTTGATTTTCCAGTTATCAGAAACGTTTTAACGACATTGATGATGAATACTCGGATTGTTTCTGGACTTAACAGAAAATAAGAAACTTTGATAGCAGGTCATCGTGTTTCCCTATGGTAGTTTTCATGCCGAAATTTGAGATTACTGACAATAGGTGCAAATTACTGACAAAAATCATTAACATTACTGAAAACACCTGAAAGGGGTAAACACATCTGTTATACATGTACATCAATGTAACTTCTGTTCGCTGTTTAAATTTTGTTCAAGAGGCCCCTGTGACCGAGTGTCCTAGATTTTTTGTCATATACATGTATGTAAGTAATAATGATTAATTCTCATCAGCCAATCAAAACTGAGATTGTAAATACACATGTATCACCAGCCAATCAAAACTGAGATTGTAAATACACATGTATCACAAGCCAATCAAAACTGAGATCGTAAATACACATGTATGACCCCCAAATCATAGCAAGATAATATCAGAAGAGCTTCAAATTTCCACCTGATCAACCTGATTTTTTTACTCCATAATCAGACATTGCATTTCTTTCCTCACGTGAAATTTTTGTTCAAATATTTATATTTCATTTAAAAAGTTAGGATTACTGTTCCAGCTCTTTCATATAAAGGAATTTTCAATTTTAGATTCATGCATTGAAAGTTAAATTTTATATTTAGAAGAAACAAATATTAAGAAGAAACTAATTTTTATGCATACATGTATGTCGATAACCAAATGTACATTTTTATTCAGTCAGTCACTTTGTCAGAAATGAGAATAAAACTTGAATAATTGTCAATTCATTAAGAGCAATATAATGTAAATGAATTTTGTTTTATACATGTACATTATTTACAGAGTGTCTGGAGTTTTGTTTACCAATGACCATTTTCAAGTTAGTACCAACAAATTGACATTTATTGACCTAGAAATGAGACTGAAGGAGAAAAATACAGTATATCACAGAATATCTAATGGGCAGGTAAGATCAAGTGTTTTTTTTCAGCTTTTTGAAGTGCAGATTTGTCCATTACGTTTCCTCTGTTATTCATAGTTAAATGTATCATTTCCAGTCTGTTTTCCCTGTGGTCAAAATAATGTCTGCTTTTTGAAATTTTGAAATATTGAAATTTTTATGAATTTTCAATATTGCTGAGAACAATTGATTTTCAACAAATGGAATTTTAGCATTTCAATTGGGGAGTAAGCATAAAAGTTACACTTTAACAACTAAAAAATGTACATTTTACAAACATCACAAGGATCTATTTAAGGTAAGCACATGAAATGGATTACAGAGGCTCACTTTTAAGACCATGGGAGATTTCAAAAAGAAATGTTTATACATGTAGTTGCTTGACCGATATTCTAACATTTAACATTAATTTTTCTGATTTAGAATCTGGTTAAAAATATCCTAATTTCTCTGCGTGCAGTGCTTTAATGTACATGGAAATTGTTTTATTAATATGCTACATGTATATAAACTTTGCCAGGAAAAGAGAACTGCAATAGACAAAGAGTTTCTACAGTGGTTAAAAGAATGTCATGAGCATTGTGACAAACAGATCCATTTTACAGAGTTCAAAGGTCAAGTCACGCGTTTAGATTTACCCAAGCAGAGACAAACACCATGGGCAGAATATCAACAAGTGGAATGGGATGGAAAGATATACAAGAAGGGACAACTGGTTTGTTGTGTTTTGGTGACATAAAATTAATTTTCAAATTCTCATCCCAGGCCAGATAACCTCTGAACTGAATTTGGTGGAAAAAATATCAGATTTAGATTTGTATCTTCTCAGTATCAAGTTCCCTTTTTCTGTTTATACACAAAAGTGTAGATCTGATGGAAAACTGAAGTGATCAAAAAGTGTTTATGCTAGTGTTCTAGAATTGATGTAATACACAGAGGTGTTTACTATTACAGAATTTTTATAATTGCCCTGGATTTTAGATTCAAAATACAGGTTACAGATTTACCTCCGGAAAGTACGCTTTCCAGTTTTGTACCAACAATTTTTTTATTCCGGGTGGTGTAAATGCTTTGAAATTGCACTTAATTTTCCAGTTATGAAAAGCATTTTAACGAGATTGATGATAAAAACTTGGATTGTTTCTAGACTTAGCACAATTTACAATGCAAGATGCTTTGATGGCTGGTCTCTATGGTAGTTTTCATGCTGAAATTTGAGATTACTGACAAAGGGCCAAAATTACTGACAAAAATCATTAACATTACTGAAAATACAAGAAAGGGGTAAACAGCTCTGAATACAAGATTGGATCTGAACCTAGACGTTAGTCAAACTTGATACATTTCAGATGTGTAGCATTCTTTTTTCAAAAAGAAAATTTGATAAAGATGTGTACACCCATGTTGAATGTCCAACATCAGAATGTACTTTCCTTTTGCTGTGAAAAAACATATAAATTCTAGATTCTGCCTGCCCTGCACACTATTTTTGATCAAGAATGCTGAGAATGTGAAAATTAATTTATGTGGCCTTATTATTTTTTTTTATACAAGAAATGATACATCGAGAAAAATGAGAAAAATTTATCGTTAGGGACTTAGTACTCAAAATTTGAAAATTATTGTGTCCACTTATTATTGGGAATATTGAACAATTGACAATAATGCATATATTAATTGATATGATTCCTGTGTATGTAGCTGTAGAATGTTACCTGCAAAAATAAAATCCAATACTTTATTATTGCACTCTTTATTTTCCACATAAAAAAACATCGCAGTGATTCTGAATTTTTAGTATACATGATAAACTAACTCATACAGTACCAAAGAGTAAAAAATTAAAATGTAAACTCACTATCTAGATTTCAACTTTTGGGTGAAGTGACTTCTACCTCCAATACAGAATTCGAAAAAGTGAATGTAATTGTATACATGTGTATTTACGGAAACAGTTGTTTTGTAATATTTCAAAAATCATTTCCAATTTCATCAACGATCAAGCGTTATTTAAATTAAAAACTATTCTTTGTCCTCCAAAAGAATTTTTATGTGAGATTTGTGACTTTATAAAGCAGTCTTAAGAATTGCAAAAATGAGGTCAGTGTCGGTCAATGACTATAACCACTAATTGATATTGTCATGGTTCTGTTGTTGTTACTATGTTGTTTGTTTGTTAATTGCTTGACCCGTATGGATTTAATATGTAAATAAAGATTTTATACATTAACATAAAATTAATAAGTTTTGTAATTGGCAGTTGAAGCCTTCTTGTCTCATTATTTCGGTGAATTTTATTCGTTCTTTGTTTTTTAATACCTCGTCTTTGAAGCAGGGTATATAGGTTTTTTGTGTCTGTCCGTCCGTTGTGCGGTCCATCCGTCCGTCCGACTTCTGTATCAGCAACTCCTCCTAAACTACTGAATGGAATTTGATGAAAGTTTCAGAGAATCTTCATCCCATGATGGCATTGTGCACCTCCTATTTTAGAATTTGATCAGACCAATTTTTGGAGTTTCCCATAGAAAAACATGGACTTTGACTTTTAATGTGATAGGGGGTACCATGATGCCATCCGCTCCTCCTAAACCACTGTATGTAGGGGTATCATTAAGTGAGCATTACTCACAGCTTTTTAAAAATTTCATCTCGCTGCTGTTGGAGTTTTCCTATCCAAAATATTGACATTTCCTTTCATGTATCTTATGTAAGGCGGGGGTAACAAGTAGTGAGCTTTGCTCACAGTATTTCTACTTGTAACTATTTTTTTTTTATAAATTTACTAAGAGAGATACATTAGCATTGCTACTGGAGGCACCAAGGGACAATGCCCATTAACAGTAACATTATGAGTATTTTAATTTGTCCTTTTGGTACAGACCTACATGTATATCATATACCATACATCTTTTTCAGGTTAGAATAACACGTACATTACCAACACTTCTGGGTACAATTAACAGATTTCTGTTGTATGGAGAATATGATGGGGATGTGTTTGCTACAGGTGGGGACTTGGAAGTTATACAGGTAAAAATAAGTTTTCAATTAGCTTTTATGTAAAAGAAGGATTCAGGTGGAATGTGAAATGGAATCCAAACATGCATGTGATGAAAGTTCTAGCAAAAATAAATCAAGATCAATTATATAGATAATGAGGCCTTTTACACCTGCAATCTCAAGGTGGGCTGAGCAGAAATCTTTGATTTTTCAAGCATGAGATGTTTTTTCTTAATTAGGAGTGTTAAAGAAGTTCAGGAAATTCAAGTTTGAAAATCCATAAATCAGGATATTTTGGTGTAGGGATAATTTGGCAGTTTTTTTCTGAAAAAATGGTTGTTAAATTTTGATGTGATAATTTTTGGAACTTTTCGTTGGTACCATGTTTAATACATACTTGGTGCTATCAGAAAACAATAAAACTTGATTTATTTGATTAGTAGTGTTCATAATGTATGAGCTAAGAGGATTGGCGAATTTTCCTATCCTAATTTTAAATTCTGATTATGATACATATAGATTATAACATGGCATTTTTCATATCACACCTATTATCAGTCCTTGGTCAAGATATCAGCCCGAGAGCCACCAGGCTCAAGGAATGATTTTGTCCATGAGCTGATAATGGGTCTGATATGAATAATGATTGGTGATTGTTGTTTTAATTGTTTTTATTTAAAAAAAAAATAATTACTGCAGTTTAAACAATTTATATTTGCAATATTTATTTGTATTAAAATTTCACACCATCGGTATAAGATTTAACTAAACCATTGAAATATTTTGGGACATTATTATACCCCCGCTTTTGAAAAAAGCGGGGTATATAGTATTCGTTGTGTCCATCCGTCCGTCCGTCCGTCTGTCCGTCCGTCCATCTGTCCGTCCGTCCGTCTGTCCGTCCGTCCGTCCGTCCGTCCGAACTTTGTATCCGCAACTCCAATTTTTGGGGTTTCCCATAGAAAAACATGGACTTTGACTTTCAATGTGATAGGGGGTACCATGATGCCATCCGCAACTCCTCCTAAACCACTGAATGGAATTTGATGAAACTTTCAGAGGATCGTTATTACATGATGCCATAGTGCACCTCCTATTTTAGATTTTGATCTGATGAATATTTGGGGTTACCCATACCAAAACATGGACTTTGACATTCATTGTGATAAGGGTACCATAATGCCATCCGCAACTCCTCCTAAACCACCGAATGGAATTTAATGAAACTTTCAGAGGATCTTTATTACATGATGCCATAGTGCACCCCCTATTTTAGATTTTGATCTGATGAATATTTGGGGTTACCCATACCAAAACATGGACTTTGACATTCATTGTGATAAGGGTACCATGATGCCATCCGCAACTCCTCCTAAACTACTGAATGGAATTTGATGAAACTTTCAGAGGATCGTTATTACATCATGCCATAGTGCACCTCCTATTTTAGATTTTGATCCGATGAATATTTGGGGTTACCCATACCAAAACATGGACTTTGACATTCATTGTTATAGGGGTACCATGATGCCATCTGCAACTCCTCCTAAACCACTGAATGGAATTTGACGAAACTTTCAGAGGATCTTTATTACATGATGCTGTAGTGCACCTCCTATTTTAGATTTTGATCTGACCAACATTTGGGGTTTTCCATACCAACACATGGACTTTGCAATTCATTGTGATAGGGGGTACCAGTATGCCATCCGCAACTCCTCCTAAACCACTAAAGGAAATTCCATGAGACTTTCAGAGAATCTTTATCACATGATGCCATAGTGCACCTCCTATTTTAGATTTTGATCTGACCAACTTTTTATGTTTTCCATAGCAAAACATTGACTTTGCCATTCCTTGTGATAGGGGGTGCGGGGGTATCAATTAGTGAGCTTTGCTCACAGTATTTCTAGTTTTTGGTTTATGTTTTATTTTTAGTGTGTTTAATTATGGAACATATACAACAAATTCCAAATAAAACAAAATATAATCACAGCTAACATATCCCAGTTTATGGTCATTTTTAGTTTTAAAATAAAAATCCCAACCTTTCATATTTTTTCTTTGTTCGACAGGAACCTAGATCCCTGTATGATGATGTAAAGATAGTACCACTCTCTAAACTAGACAGACAGGCTTCATCGCAACTGATAAAAAAATACATCGATGAAGAGGAGGCAAAGTAAGTAATAGACCATTAAGTTTCTGTTGGTTTATATCTTTTTTGGCATCCATGTCATCCAAATTAATCCAAAATGATCTATGGTAAGAATTTATTAAAATTCAGAGGGGCCTGTTTTGAGGATTTTTTTAATTGAAAATATAGGTATAAGTTCCAGATCAAAAGAAAGAGTTCGGTCACACATTATAAATTTTACATTTTGTTGTAAACTTAAATATCTTCTTTCTCTGAATCCAGGAAAGAAACATAAAACTTGAACTACAGTAGAACCTTGATTTTCCAATTTCCTAGATTTTCACCAAACAACAAAAACTAATAACCAGGATAGACACTCTGCCGTGACCAATGAAAAACAGCTGTAGGATTGAAGTTACATGTATCAATGTTCTTAATTTTCAAATTTCAGTGAAACAACTTGAAAACTAATTACAATGTACTCATGTTGTTCATTTATTTTAGCAACCAAGGCTCCACACACATTGTACAAATGTATTGTATAAATTGCATCTTCAGCCAATCATTGACAAGTATTTGTTTAACTTTTCAGATTACCATCTGTATTGTTTGTATCATGGCCTGAGGGATACGAAGTGAAAAACAATGAAAGTCGACGTGCAGGAGAAACTGTTGGTATGTACTCTTATCTCATTCATTTCAGAATTTGAAGATTATTACATCCTTGAGTACTTCTTCTAAAGCAACATCCCAGGGGGGAGGCAAGAATTTTAGACCCCCACCCCTGCCCACCTATGGAAAACAAGTATTTAACCCCTTTCCATCAAGAGTATTATGGAAAAGGTTACAATGACCAGTAATGGTAATTTCAAATTTTAGCCACTGATACCTGAATTCTTTCCCACACCCCTGGTAGAATGTATGTGTATGTATTCAAAAGAAAGAATTTTGGCCACCAAGCAAGTAGTTTAATGTTTTCAAATAAACAAAAACAGATTGGTCAAAAGATGACCACAAAACATTGTAAAATCTAAGAATTTGAGAAGTTTTTGTGCCAGTATTATATTGTCAATATAGACATCATAGCATAAAACTTAAGTTAATGGCTACATTTTAAAGAGAAAACAGAAAAATTGTAAAATTCACAATTTTTTACTCCATTTTTAGGAGCCATTAAAATAGAAATAGGTAACAAGAAAGGGGAGACAATTAGTAAATTACCTGGAAATGCTGCGTCATCAAAACGATTACTGGTGGAATTAAAAATTGTATGGCATGGTTAGTATATGGAAACTGTTCTGTTTTAAGTCATTTAACAAATAAATATTTCGATACTAGCAAGAGATTTATAAATAAAATTTACTGTTACAAAATTGTAAAATTTGTGAAAACTAAGAAGCCTCTCCATAATGCATAGCCCTGTCCTTAGATGGTTGTGGCTTTATCCTTTTTGGCATTTTTTAATTTGATATTCAACGTTTTGGATTTTTGTTTTGATTTTCAACATTTTAGGCCTTGAGGACAACTGATGAGTCGTAAATCAACGAAATGTGCACATCTTTTGCATCAAAATTTGTATTAAAGAATTTCATTTAATGTTGTTTATATACTTATGAAGGCCTCGCTGAAAATTAAAAAATGGAGATACATGGTATAAATGTGTGTTTCAGGTCCAACTAGAGATGAAGTGATAGTATCACACATAAGTCAATTCAGTAAAAATTGGGGATACTGGTTCAGGAAGATGGGTATGCTATTTGTATATTTATATATTAGTTTAGATTTTATGTGTTGGTATATTTAAAAAGTTCATATGATTGCCAGTTAGTTTGTATTTGAAGTACATGTACTATGACTTGATCAGGCAGAAATTCTCATTGGTTGAATAATCACGGGACAGTCAGTCTCATTAAAAATATATCTTATTTAGTTAAATGTAATGACCACAAACTGAATGAGAGAAACTTTTCATTTTGAATGAAACAAACAGATAAAATTAAAACAGACAATACATTTGGAATTGTTGGAAGCCTTCCCTTCAAATTCTGTATACAAATTCATGATTTAAGTTTCAGTTTGAATGCTACATTTCCAAGTGCACAGTCAACCATAGTTTTATGGGAAAATTCAACTTCTTGATAAAATTTGTTAGAACAAATCCTTCGAATTTTACTCGTCGGGATCAGACTTTGATTTCATATAAGATACAATTTATGTGTCTTTTTGTGCTGATTTAAATCCTTCAGTTCAGACCAAATCATTCTAAAGTTTTTCAATTTTTATTAAAGTCCAAAGTGTCATGATTAACGGGTATTCTTTAGTTCCATATTATGACCTTTTTTACAGTTTTTACTAGTTTTAGTTTTTGTTTTTCAGAAAATGTCAGAAATCTTGGTGCTCACACCCTATCATTACAAGTAGTTCTGAATGAAAGTGGTAACACAGTTTATTCTGGTAAAGAACTTCCTTCACACAAAATCAAATTTACCGTCACAGGTAAGTAATTTTTGTCATATCAAGTTTTAGAATTTTATCACACCGCTGCGTCTGAGGTTGAAGCTTAAAATGTTTGAATCTTTAAGGGAGAAAAGGTGTAAACTACAAATACCGCTTATATAAAAAGTATTTGTAGCCTGTATCGCATTCAGAATTCGTTATAGTCTTGTGTGTGTGACATAAAGTTTTTGGTATTTCAAAACAGGAGTACATTTTTTGCAACCAGATTTGTCTACTATGGTTTATTTATACATAGCAATATGGCTTGCTAAACAGCATTTTATTTCTTTTCTGGCAGGCAAAATCATTGTTGCGTATAAGTAATGTATTATCATTGAAGGCAACATTATAACTCTTGAAATCATTAAAAGTGCATTTCATTATAAGCAGAAAATTAAAGGAATTGATTCTAATTCTACAAAGGTACAAGAGCGTCCTTGAAAACTATACTTTTGACTATCATAGTTTGTGCTTTACTGAACAAGCGGTAAGAGATTAATAGTACACAGAAGAGTTCTGTAAATTTGTTGAAGAAAGTCCTTGTAAACATAAATTTGACCTTGAAAGTCTTTTAAAATTACTTGATTTTTTTTTTATCAAAAATATATAGATTTAAATTATTGAGTGGTCCTGTGAATTGAGGTTATTGTATATACTTTTTGATGTATAAACTGTATCCAGCTATTGAATTAAACATATTTTTTATCTGTCATTTTTTAAAAGACTGTTATAAATAATCATTCTTGCAGAAAGTGATCCAGAAAAATTTACAGTCGGGATGTTGGATGGGCCATTCCGTGTAGGTGTACCATTTCAGATTCCTTTAGAGTTTCAAGATGAATATGGTCATCCTACTAAGCCATCAAATTCATTTACTCCAGTTTTGGAGGCAAGGTATGCTTTAAATTTGGAAAATTAATGAGACATATTTATTCTAATGCATTTTTTTTAGCAGTAATGCATGATAATAATTACATTGTGATGCTGATGGATGAATTATTGTTTAACAGACTTTGGCAACCAGGTGCATATCAGGACAAGAACATGTTGATATGATAATGAATACGATCCTTGCTTTGTACTAGATGGACATGCTGAGTGGGATTTTTAGCATGCTAGCTCACGAGGTAACTGTCTGCAGGAAAACATATCACCCCACCCTGACACATTATACTGACTCTGAGCCAACCAATTGATCTTTGCTCTTACTCCTAGATGTTGTGTGCTTGGGGTAGAAGCAGCAAATACAAATTTTGAGCTGACGTTATTGATTTTCCTGGTACATTCTATTATAACAGGTATGGATTTTTTTCCTCTTTTTCTTTACAGATTTGTGTTTTGGCATTCATCCAAGATATGTCACTTCAAGAGTTTGTTCACATGTAGTTAATTGTATGCATGTACATATATATGTATATTTATAGACTTAATTCTACAAATAAACGTGGACATTTATGCATGTTAAAACTAAATGTGTTATAAATACTTGTAGTGGAATAGACATCAGTTTCCAGTTTACAAAAATAAAGGGAAATAATCTGATTATCATGGGCTGCGTTGCCAAGGGAGTTGTTGGAGAAAAGGCTTCTGGGAAGGTATGTACATGTATAACAGTAAAATTACCTTTAAAACCTTACATAATTTCAAATTTGGGAAAATACCGAAGGTCGGTGGTTCTCTCTGGGTACTCCGGCTTCCTCCACCAATAAAAACTGGCTGCCTCGAAATAGCCAAATGTGCTGAAAACGGCGTTAAACCCCAACTAAACAAACAAATATGGGAAAAAACCTAACAATTAAAATTGTCACAACTGAATCGTCGCTGCTTTACAATTTAAAAGAATTTAAATACTGTGGGCAATATCCACATAAATGAATACATGAATATTGTTCTGAGCACATAAGAAAATTTTTCATTAATCCATTGAAGCACTAAAAATATTCTATAATGGTTAAATAGGATATGATGGATAAAATCTTTGACACAAAAACTACGCATAGAATAGAGAATGGAAACGGGGAATGTGTCAAAGAGAAAACAGCCTGACCAAAGAGCAGAAAACAGCTCAAGGCCACCAAGAGGCGGGCTTCAGCTGGCCTCTAAACAATAATGCATACATGCATGTGACAAGACTTTTAACAAAGGATTCAAGTGGATTTTATTCCTCATCATATGTACATGTACATATATTTACAATGAAATCTTCCAACATTAAACATGTAATGGGTAAATAAGATATGATGTATAAATTCTTTCACACAGAAACCACACATACATTGGACAAAAACTTAAACCGAGAAAAAATGATATTTATACTGTTCTTTATGTTAAAGTTACGATGAAACCTTCAACGTTCTACTGCTCAGTGAAAGGCATCAACAAAATAAATGCAGTCAAAACTGTTTTAAAGGGCATCTCTATGTAGCAAATCATTGTCTATAAAGGGCACAGTGAAAAAGTCCCATTTATGAACAAAGCATGTAAAATTAACCTGTATATAGAGGGCACCTGTTGATAAAGGGCACTTTTTTCTGGCTCCTTGGTTGCCTTTTATAGACAGGTTTGACTGTGTATACTCATATATCCATTCTGATTTGTTGGAAATGTGTTTTATTTTTGTTGGAAGTTCATTGTGATTTGATAAATTATTATTTACTGGTTGCAGACTTATATTTCATTTCTTAGAGTTTTGATTTGACCGTCACAATTAAGCAGTTGGAAGAAGCATCACAGACCCTGAAGATTAGGCTATTACCAGGTAGGGCACTATGTAATTATTATACCCTGGCTCCAAAGGAGAGGAGGGTATAATGTTTTAACCCTTGTGATTCTGTCCGCCACAAAATTTTTTGATACAGTTTTCTCTGCAACTACTCATCATTCTATAGGTACGCCTTATTGTTGGATACGTTTTCGGACCAAGGTGACATCAACTTCCTGTTTGATGACTTAATTTATTTTTCAACCTTATTGAAAAGCGGGGTTATTGACTCGTGAGCAATGGCTCACAGTACATCTTGTTTTATAGAAAAATTGGTCTGTTTTATTGATCACTAACAAATCAACAATATTAAAATATGAATGCAGGGAGTTACATATATCGTGGATTAAGTTGATTGGGATTGCCCACTGTACTGAAAGCAGCGTAAACCACCCCCCCCCCCCCCCCCCCCCCCCCCCCCAAAAAAAAAAAAACAAACATACAGTAAAAGAAAGGTAAAAGATGAATTGTGGCTTTTTCAATATAAAAAAATATTCTAAGGCAGTTCAGTAATACTGGATATTATAATGTATACAGTATTGTAAGACATTACTTTTATTGTCAACAATGATTCCAGTAGCCTTCAAAAAAACAAAGTACATTTGTGATGGAATTGAATACAGAAATACACAAGGGAAGATAACTTCAATTTCTGTACTGGTTAAGGTCTCGTATACCCTATGACGTCATTAACATAATCCTGAACGTATAGGTGTAAAGTTCTGAATGAGACATACCTCATGCAAAGCAAAAGAATAGCAGATTTTAAAACTGCTAAAAATATGGTACAATAATCGTTTACTTTAATAAGTCTGAAGGCAACGTTTCCCTTTTTGGAGACAAACTGAGAAAAGGGATGGACATTAGTCATGTTATTACTTCCTGTACCATTAATTCCTACTCATGTGTGGAAAGTGGCAGTTATTTCTTTAAAGCAAATATTCTCAGCTTTCATTAAAGCCCTTAAATGTTACTTTTACCATAATGGTATTGTATTAATTTAATCAAACAAATTTACTTCAAAGTTCAACTTTTTAAAGAACTATGGTGTTCAGTGGCCACTTGACCTGGAAGTGTATAACGAGACCTGGATTTAGTAGAATATACAGTGGGTTTAATACTGTAGTATGACCAATCCAAAGAAATATCAATGATCTTATTGGAAAACGAGCCATATATCCATGTAGATGTAATAAAGGAAATCAGGCCTTGTTTCACAAAAAATCCACTACAATTAATGGTACAAACTGAACAGATATGGGACAGTAGAAATTTGCTGGATTTCGGAGGTGCGGGCTTTGAGAGGTTCCGTATTAGTACTGAAATCCAAATGGAAGTAAATAAATTGAAATATCAAAAGGCATGAAAATTACATATTTACTACATTTGCATTGTTTTTTCTTTCACTGTAACTAAATCGTAGTCTTTTAGCTTTGTCTTTATTTTTTGGTAGAAAGGGAAGTTAAAATTTTTTATTAGAACGGAGTTTTCCCTGTACACATGAATGGGGATTTCTATAAAATACTCAACTAAATGAAGAGAAGATAGTTTGGCCGGTTTTTAGAGGTGTATTTGACGGGAATACATATGTTTTGGACTGATAATTATCTGAATTCAGAGGGGCTGGATTTTGGATGATTTTTTAAGTTGAAAATATAGGCATAAATTCCGGACCAAAAGAAAGCGTTCCGTTTTCAAAGGAATCCAGTTTTCAGAGGGGCCGGTATAGGGGAATCCACTGTACATCATAATGTCACAGTTACAGGAATCGTATGAGAAAGTGGGTCATGACTTTTAAGTAAACTGACTTAGATAGACATTTAAATATGTGCTGTGTGCTGTAGGTTTTGTAGTTAATTATATATAATAGGTACTCCTGCCTCACTGGTTGTAAAAGAGGACAAAGAAATACAGATAGAAAATGGTAATCCTGCTAGTTTTATGGTAGAGGTTCACGATCATGCAGGCAATATCACTAACGACGGAAAGTTAATTTGTACTTGTAAGGTATGTTTTATAATTGTGTCTTTGGAAATTTACAGGGACTGTTTTTCCTGGGAATTAGATAATAAATACATGTACATGTATTCCATGATAGCGGTTTTTAAGCATATAATGTGCAAACTTTTCAGTCATCAGTTGTGCTCAAGGTCTAAAATGTTGAAAACTCAAAACTAACACCCAAAACATTGAAGAGCAGTCATATGCTAAAATGAAGAAAAGGGTACAACAAAAACAGAGCTATGCATGAGAAAGATACTTTTTATTACCGGTATATCCCCGCTCCAAATGAGAAGGAGTAGACTGTTTTACCCTTGTGGTCCCATCCGTCTAGCCATATAACATTTTACCTCGCACTTATCTCTGCAACTACTCATCACAGCCAATTGATATTTTGTCACAAGCCTTCTATAGGTACGCCATATCTTGGGATGTTTTCGGACCAAGGCGACATCAACTTCCTGTCCGACGACTCATCAGAAAAGTGGGGGTATCACTAGTGAGCAATGGCTCACTGTATATCTTGTTTTTTCCAAAATTTCTAATTTCTAATCCAGTAATTAAGTAATTAATTGTAGTATTGAAATACATTATACTAGCAACTGAGCTAAAATAAACTATATGAATATATCATTATATTAGATATCAATAAATAAAAATCTGGGCCTAGTTGTTCAAAAGCTAATCACTTTTTTCACTTTCAATTATTTCAATTGCTTAGTAATAATCCGTTACAGAATTTTGCATGGACACACAAAGTCATAGGACTAACCCGTTAGAAAATTTTCAGTTCTCAGGCATAATCAAGGAAGCGAAAATTTTAAACTTAAAATTGTGGTTAACATTTGAACAACTGGGCCCAGGTCAAATCTTGAACTAGTGTAGACTGATTAAGTAGTGGTTTAGTAAACAGATTTTTTTTCCTAGTTCAGATTCTGTATTAATTGAGTGAATTTTAATTTAGTTCACTATTTTATAACATGGACCATTATACAGTTTAGGATGAAGCTGCAACCATGCCTTTTTGGTTCAAGTGGATAGTTTGTTGAAATGCACTAAAAAAAAACTTAATGTATTTATTTATACATTGTGTATTTGCAAGTCTGAGTTAACCAGAAATGCTATTAGTAATTCTTGTAATAATTGCAGTATTTATCCTTTTATGTTTTTGGCAAATGTAAAATTAACTCAATAATTTATGGTACATGTGTATTTGTAGTTTTCAGGAGTAAGTGGATTACCTACATATTTCTTAGATTGTTCAACAGTAGGATTTGGTAAGCTTACCGGTGAATCCATTACTCTGAAGAAATTAAAAGATTTCCAAGTCTTAACGGCCAAGATTGAACTCACTGTAAGTGTATCTTGTTTTTTGTGTTTGTATACTTTAGATGGAATAGTTCATCTTCAAAAATCAGACCTGCACATTGTCTGATGGAGTCTTACTGAAAACATCAGGCAGCAAGATTAAATTAGCAGTATTTTAAAACAATTTTTTTATCACCTTTTTCATCTTCATTGGATGAATTAGAATCAGTTATACATGTAATAACCATTCACACAGATGTCTTTGATGTGGTGCTGGGAATTTGATCCCCGAAATTTTCTTCAGACAATTAAACTAGGGACCATTGGCTTTGTACTGGACAGGTCTTAATCAGGTTACAGTTTATTACAAAAGCAATTTGGGGAAAATGCCCATGAGACAAAAACAGGGATCTGGAAATTTCATCAGCCTCTGCCAGACATTTTTATACGACCGCAAAATTTTTGCGGTCGTATATTGGTATGACGTTGGCGTTGTCGTCGTCGTCGTCGTCGTCCGTCGGAGTCTGTAGACATTTGGTTTTCGCACTATAACTTTAGTATAAGTTAATAGAAATCTATGAAATTTAAACACAAGGTTTATGACCACAAAAGGAAGGTTGGGATTGATTTTGGGAGTTTTGGTCCCAACAGTTTAAGAATTAGGGGCCAAAAAAGGGCCCAATAAGCATTTTTCTTGGTTTTCGCACAATAACTCTAGTATAAGTAAATAGAAATCTATGAAATTTTAACACAAGGTTTATGACCATTTTTTGGAGTTTTGATCCCAACAGTTTAGGAATTAGGGGCTAAAAAAGGGCCCAAATAAGCATTTTTCTTGGTTTTTGCACAATAACTTTAGAATAAGTAAATAGAAATGTATGATATTATCTTGGTGGGCTAAGGGAGGTAATCCAAACACATTTAATTTTTTTCTCATTTCATATTTCATAAATTAAAAAGGAAATTTCAAATTTCTTTTAGCAAAAAAAGGGGGGTTACAATAAATTTTATTGTTTTTTGGTTTTTTTTTTGGGAGGGGGGGGGGGGGTCAATGTGCAACTTCATAGTGTATTGCACAAAAGCTAAAAAAGGGGTAAATTATTTATTTTTTTTTGGGGGGGGGGGGGGAATTTTCAATTGCACAGTATTGCACAATAGCAAGAAATCTTCAATTGCACAGTATTGCGCAATAGCAAGAAATTGATATGTGTGCCCAATTTTAAATTTTAAATTGGTTATTTCTGATTTATATATAAAAACAAATAATACTGATATTGTTTGAATAGGTAAATTAAAAAATTTTAAGTTCTTAGACCACATTAATTCTGTGTCAGAAACCTATGCTGTGTCAAATATTTATTCACAATCCAAATTCAGTCTCGTTGGGGGGGTTGTCAGGTCATAATACGGAAAGCCTGACCGCGGACCATAGTGGGTAACGTGTTTGGAGAATGCCACACTCCCTGCACGCTAAAGACCCCTTCTGTAGTTTTCGAAAAAGAGTAGGCTGATGGCCGCTACAGGAGGCTAAATTATCCGACCCTACCCAACCATCCTCCTTTTACAGTGGCAGTCAAAATTGGTTCCCCTTTGTGTCCCATCCCACCCCTAATTGAATTGTTTGATAAATTGAACTGGTTCTCATCATGAAGATGCATGAAATATTTGCCACTGGACGTTAAGCAACAATCAATCAACCAAATTCAGTGCTGTATCAAGCTTGAATGTTGTGTCCATACTTGCCCCAACTGTTCAGGGTTCGACCTCTGCGGTCGTATCAAGCTGCGCCCAGCGGAGCATTTTATTTTGATAGACATGAATTGTCAGTTTACACTCTTTTTAGCAATCTCAACACATGACCTTATTTCATACAAATGTTGTTACGCATGATTTATAAATGTTTTGGGTAAGACCTGAAATAAATGTTGTGTGTATCAACTCTTTAACATTCTGTGCAGCGTTGTTTGTGTATTAACAATTTCGATGTTATACATGTAGGTGTCTTCTAGGTCCACGTTTGGTACGTATAAATAGATCGATATGGAAAATGGAGTACAAAACGTAGTAGAAATGAACTAATAAATGAATAAATATATAAATTCAAGTAAAAAAACTTTGAAATCAGTACATGTCTATGAAAGTCTTCCCTAAAGATGAAATTTTTATTACTTTTTAACCGGATTTTCATAGGAAAATATCGGTTATTAATTTGGTGATGTACGGCGGGCGGGCGGCTGCCAAACAGTGTCCGTGCAATAACTTATGAACTGTTCAACCAAAGCTTTTCAAATTTTAATATATTGTTACTGATGACAAAATGGAGGTCAAGTTCGATATTGACGATTTTCACTTTCACCGTTCAAGAGTTATGGTTCTTGAAAGATTGAAAAATGGCTTTTCCAGTGGTGTCCGTGTGATAACTTATGAACTGTTCAACCAAAGCTTTTCAAATTTTAATATGTTGTTACTGATGACAAAATGGAGGTCAAGTTCGATATTGACGATTTTCACTTTCACCGTTCAAGAGTTATGGTTCTTGAAAGATTGAAAAACGGCTTTTCCAGTGGTGTCCGTGTGATAACTTATGAACTGTTCAACCAAAGCTTTTCAAATTTTAATATGTTGTTACTGATGACAAAATGGAGGTAAGTTCGATATTGACGATTTCCACTTTCACCGTTCCGATATTGACGGTTTTCACTTTCACCGTTCAGGAGTTATGGTTCTTGAAAGATTGAAAAATGGCTTTTCCAGTGGTGTCCGTGTGATAACATATGAACTGTTCAACCAAAGCTTTTCAAATTTTAATATGTTGTTACTGATGACAAAATGGAGGTCAAGTTCGATATTGACGATTTCCACTTTCACCGTTCCGATATTGACGATTTTCACTTTCACCGTTCATGAGTTATGGTTCTAAAAAATTGAAAAAAGGCAATTCAAGTCATCGTTTCCATGCAAAGGTCATTTGTTATTGTCAAGTTATTACTTTTCTTGTGGCATATTCGTGGCCCTTCATACAGCAGATCATTCTTTCATCGACCATACATATATTACAAGACAACAACTGTTTGAAAGTGGGAATCTGGAAAGTTATTGGAGTGACCACAAGATTCTTTGGATTCATGTAAAATAAGGTTATAATCTCATTGGCGTATTTCTTTCATTATTGACTTCATGATTTCTGCCTACCAACCCCTGCTTAACAAATGTGTGTGTACTTATATACTCTCAAAAATTCCAATATTTGTCACTTACTATAAATAGGTCAAGATTGATTTTTGCCTTTCCATTTCTGAACCCTACAAAACCCTACAAAAATTCATTTATATTTCTTTACTTCATCCTGTTTGGGAATCCAGATTTGCAAACATCATTTCCATGCAGGAAAATCCGGTTTGCTGTCATTCGACAGCCTCTTGTTCATATTTAACTACAACAATTCGCGCGTGCTAAATGATTATCTACTTAACTACAGGTGCATAAAATGGCAACAATGTGGAAATCTCTAAGTTTTGCAGAGTTTTAACTATCAAGGTGTTTTATCATCTCAGTTTTGTGATTGTGAACTGTTAGATCATCCAAAACATACCTTGTAATGGATTTTTTTTTAATTTCAAAGTAGAAAGGGGGGAAAAACACCTGACTGATCGTTACTGATGAATGACCTCGATTGAACTTTTGGAAATTGTTGACAGGTGTACATTAATTGTAAATAAGCGTCATAAAAGCACAGACACCTTTGTAATTTACCCTATTGACAAAAGTAATTGCTGTAAAAACAGTTTGAAAAGATCAGTTAACTATCGAGAGGAAATGACCTGAATGAGGGGACCCTTGGCTTTGTACTGGACAGGTCTCAATTAGGTTATATTTTATTACAACAGCAATTTGGGGAAAATGCCCATGAGACAAAAACCCAATATAATCAAATACCAAAACTCACAAAAAGAGGGCACCATTCAGCCTTCAAAAATGAGATTGTGCACTGAATGGTAACCAGGGACCCTTGGCTTTGTACTGGACAGGTCTCAATCAGGCTATATTTTATTACAACAGCAATTTGGGGAAAATGCCCATGAGACAAAAAACCAATATAATCAAATACCAAAACTCGCAAAAAAAGGGCACCATTCAGCCTTCAAAAATGAGATTGTGCACTGAATGGTAATCAGGGACCCTTGGCTTTGTACTGGACAGGTCTCAATCAGGTTATATTTTATTACAAAAGCAATTTTGGGAAAATGCCCATGAGACAAAAACCCAATATAATCAAATACCAAAACTCACAAAAAGAGGGCACCATTCAGCCTTCAAAAATGAGATTGTGCACTGAATGGTAACCAGGGACCCTTGGCTTTGTACTGGACAGGTCTCAATCAGGTTATATTTTATTACAAAAGCAATTTGGGGAAAATGCCCATGAGACAAAAACCCAATATAATCAAATACCAAAACTCACAGAAAGAGGGCACCATTCAGCCTTCAAAAATGACATTATGTTGCACTGAATGGTAACCAGGGACCCTTGGCTTTGTACTGGACAGGTCTCAATCAGGTTATATTTTATTACAAAAGCAATTTGGGGAAAATGCCCATGAGACAAAAACCCAATATAATCAAATACCAAAACTCACAAAAAGAGGGCACCATTCAGCCTTCAAAAATGAGATTGTGTACTGAATGGTAATCAGGGACCCTTGGCTTTGTACTGGACAGGTCTCAATCAGCTTATATTTTATTACAAAAGCAATTTGGGGAAAATGCCCATGAGACAAAAACCCAATATAATCAAATACCAAAACTCACAAAAAGAGGGCACCATTCAGCCTTCAAAAATGAGATTGTGTACTGAATGGTAACCAGGGACCCTTGGCTTTGTACTGGACAGGTCTCAATCAGGTTATATTTTATTACAAAAGCAATTTTGGGAAAATGCCCATGAGACAAAAAACCAATATAATCAAATACCAAAACTCACAAAAAGAGGGCACCATTCAGCCTTCAAAAATGACATTATGTTGCTCTGAATGGTAAGCCACAAAGTAAATAAGAGGGAGAAGATTTGTATGAAACTATTAATTTAATTTGAGTGACTTAAGTTTAAATGAACGGACATTTCAGTATTGGGTCAAAATACTTGCAATTCAAGGAACTCATGTTGAGTATGTTATTACAGGGATTTAAGGATGTAAAAGCCGTAGAAAGAAAAGTAAGAATTCTCCCGAGTGGCCGAATATCTAATATAGAGGTATACTACCAACAAGATGGCGGTAGACCTGTACCTGTCAAGGAAGGAGAAACATTGACGGCCATAGTTGGACAAACTATACAAGGAATTAGTATGTACTAGTATTTTCACCTGCTTTGTTTATTACAGAGCACTGCCCTTGCATATAGATATACATGTATAAATATAGTATTAATAAATGGGTGTTTTCATAATGGCCCTGTTATATGTCCAAGGTCTGTAATAATGGCCTGAGGATTGCTGTAATGTTACCCTACTGTACTGTAATGTTACCATACCTTACCCTACTGGTTACAGCATCCGAAGGCTATTATTACAGACCGAGGACATATAACAGGGACATTATGAAAACGCCCATTTCTTAATACTTTTATTAACCAATTTGTATATAGCATTTGCATTAATGCGAATAGCGCAAATATAATGGTAAGTAAGCAAACTTGTGAGAACAGTTTTAAAGATTAATTTCCGACAATTTTTTTCAAAAATATGTTTTAAAATGCTCTAGTTTGCTCTTTCTGAAATTTCCAAGTGAAGTATTGAAAAAAAGCTGCCATTTTGAAAAAGCCGTAATAACCGGTTATTATGAACAAAACGCTGTAATGGCCCTGCTGTAATGCATTCATTTTGCTCATAAAGATAAGGTATTTTCAACGTATTTTACCCTACTGGTTAATAATATACATGTATAGGTAATATTTTTTCTGCAGTCTCATTGTATACCTGGTGTAAGCAGTGGCGAAATGTAAAACCTTTCCCAAACTTCCTTATACTTCTAACTTTGTTCAGTTTTGCTAACACCAACCACAAATTAAAATTTTCTTTTTACCTGCATCGCAAATGGCGAAAGCAGGTCAAGTAACCACTTTTCTTGACCTCTACAGAATGGAATGATTTTGTATTTTGCCTGCAGCTTCATAATGTTGAGTTGTAGCATGGAAGCAATTTTTGGATCTGTTGTGCAGCCACTTCCTGTTTGCCTATAGTTAAAAATTCAACAGTACTTAAAACACTAGAAAAATTTTTGTGAAAGTTTTCTTGGCTTCTGAAAAAGGGAGTGATTTTATATTTTGTCTGCAGCTTCATAATGTTGATTTGTAGTGTGTATTAAAGCAATTTTTGGATCTGTCGTGCAGCCACATCCTGTTTGCCGATAGATTAGAATTTAACAATACTCAAAACACTAGAAAAAGTTTTGTGAAAGTTTTGTTGGCTTCTAGAGAAGAGAATGATTTTATATTTTGCCTGCAGCTTCATAATGTTGAGCTGTAGCGTGTAAACAATTTTCGGATCTGAATTGCATGCTGTAACACAGGTCCTGAGCTGGTTTTGGTCTTGTTCTGTAGTTATATTTTCAATTTCAATGAACCTACTGATGTGATACTTTCTCAAATACAGAATATGGGCATGAAAATAATTCCTGCAAAAAGTAACCCTTGTAATGTACTACATTTATTTGGCGTCCACTTATGTTTACCTACATGTATACCATAAAAGGCTTGTTGAATAAAGCACATGCTGTTTACTATCAACACTGTCGGTCAAGATGTTGTTACTCGCATGTTAAATATATGTATTTTACTACAGGAAGGCCTTACATTGTACAACTGAAAGAAAATATTAAACAGCAAGTGCTAATACAAACCTTTAATGGTAAACGCCCCCTCTCCACCAATAAATTAACCACCTCGGTGGTCTTGTGGTAGCGTGCTGGCCCCGAGTGCGGAAGGTCGCAAGTTCGATCCCCGGCTGGGTCAAACCAAAGACATTAAAATTGGTATTTGCTGCTTCTCCACCAAGCACGCATCTAGGAGTAAGAGCAAAGACTGGTCGGCTTTGTAATGTGTCCGAGTGAGGTGATATGTCTTCCTGCGGACAATTACCTCGTGAGCTAGCACATTAAAAATCCGATTGAGCATGTCGGTCTAGTACAAAGCAGGGATCATATTCATTATCATATCAACATGTTCTCGTCCTGATATGCACCTGGTTGCCACTGGACGTTAAGAATTCATCCATCATCCACCAATAAATTTTAACTCCAGCACGCAGGATTTTCTAACTTGTGAATTAATTATATTTTTTTCATTGGGTTATTAGTTTGTTTTGATTTATTGTGATATTTTGCCATTTTTAAAACAGTTGGAAATTGCTTGGCATAGGAAGCTTAAGTCGGAGAGAACTACACATTTTCAGCAAGAAAACTGGCAATCCTTGTCAAATGTTTTATTTGAATCCCAAACTTAGTTGTAACAGAATAATGATCACAACAAACTACTTGGACCACTAGGCCACCAAAACCACATGACAAATTTAACTATTCGATGAAGTAGATATGTGTATATTTATTATACCCCCGCAAACAAAGTTTGGGGGGGGGGGTATATAGGAATCACCTTGTCCGTCCGTCTGTCCATATATCTTGTAAGCGCAACTCCTCCTAGACCACTCAATGGATTTCAACGAAACTTTACAGAAAGGAAGTACATCATCCAAAGATGCGCATGAAGAAAAATATTTGCTTTCCGATATCACACAAGGGAGATAATTGGACTTCAAAGCGGAGGGTATCCTTTGTGAGCTTTGCCCACAGCCAGTGTATTTCATTCTTGTAAGAAGACACACTACTCAAATTCAGTATCTTCAAAACAATTTTTTTCTGGACTTCAGATCAGTTGACGGGTTTTTGTCCTATTAAGCATGAAATATTTTCCACATGACGTTAAGCAAACAACAAATCAAATCAAATCAGATCGGTGGAAATAGATAAATCCATAGTGCCATTAATAATAATTTTGTTCCTTGACCTTATCTTTTTAGACTGTTTAGTGCTTGATTTTCATTAAAAAAAAGTATAATCTTTACTTGTATTAGTTCTTGATTTTGACTGATTTTGTTCATGATATAATGTATAATTATTTGAAATTAAATATTTCAATTTCACAGAGATCAAAGAAGGTAAGGTTAAAAAGTAGCATGTAATAGTGACAAAGTACATGTTATTACGTACATTGTAATGCTGTCAGAATCTTAGTATATGAACTCAGAAAAAATAGATCCTAAATATTCAGTTTATTTATTGTTATTTAGGTTTTAGCCTGACAGATGAAGCTGGAAGAAAAGTTGACATTGATGATGCTGTTGCTTCAAAAATAAAAGTAAGTAAAACAATTCATACTGAGTTGGTATGCCAACAAAAAAGTCCCCAAAACTGTGGCCATTTTGTAAATTCCAAAACTTTTATGCACAACTAGCAATGGCTGCCTATTTTTGTACCAAGTTTCATTAAGTTCTCTGAAACAGTTTTTGAGATCCACTTCGGACAAGTTCATGGCTCCGAAGAAAGGAAAAGAAATGGAGCAAAAACAATAAGTCCCCCAACACATAACACAAAAAAATATTGTCATATATGTTTCTATCATGATTTTAAATCAGGAAAATATTTCTTCTCATCTCTGACTACAAAGGAATGTGAAATAAACAATTGTGCATTAAATTTTGATTTGAATGAAATTTTTGGTAAATGATTAGGACAATATACATATATACATGTATAAAGCACCAGTTTTCTTTTATAAATAATTCAATGTTTTATGGACAATTTTTTGTTTTATTTCATTTTCCCTGCAAAAAAATGTGGCATTTAACACGAAGTTTGGTGGCTCCAAGCAATAGCGAACAAATAGCCATAATGGTTTCATTTGACAGCAATTTCTTGTTTATTGTGAAATTTGTATTAGAATATTATAATTGTTGAATATCTGTTGTTTATACATTTGTATATTTTTAGGTGAACTGGACTCCAAAAACACCTAAGGATAAAATAATACAAGGACAGCTTCCAGATATAAGAGTCCCTGCTATTTCTTCAGATGTCAAATATTGTCAGATATCTGTCCAAGATGGGTCTGGTGTAGATTTTAATTTTGTTGTCAGCGGCAAGCCTGCAGAACCAAATCAGATCAAATGTAAATGTCATGGATTTAATGTTGTGAAGATAGGGGAAGTGTTAATGTCGGAAATACATGTAAAGGTCAAGGACAGATTTGGAAATGAGATATCAGATGTAAGTAGTAAAATATAATGTTTTAAATGAATCAGGACTTTTCCAATTAATTATTCCATGCGAATTTATTATTTTAACATTTTTAGTCAGATTTTGAATACTAAATATAAAAATTTACATTTTAAATCTTTATATTACAGTGTCTGAAAAAAAATACCAAATATACTTTCTAACACTAAATCTTATGGGTATCTCTCAGTTTAACTGTTATGAATTTACATGTAGATAAGAACTATGGCACAAGATGCATTTGAATTTTTTTTCTATGTGATTGTTGTGTGTAACATCATTGTCACAATGCAAAATCTGTGAATGGTAAATTTTTGTGTGTAACACCATTGTCACAATGGCAAATCTGTGAATGGTAAATTTTTGTGTGTAACATCGTTGTCACAATGGCAAATCTGTGAATGGTAAATTTTTGTGTGTAACATCATTGTCATAATGGCAATTCTGTGAATGGTAAATTTTTGTGTGTAACATCGTTGTCACAATGGCAAATCTGTGAATGGTAAATTTTTGTGTGTAAAATTATTGTCACAATGGCAAATCTGTGAATGGTAAATTTTTGTGTGCAACATCATTGTCACAATGGCAAATCTGTGAATGGTAAATTTTTGTGTGTAACATCATTGTCACAATGGCAAATCTGTGAATGGTAATTTAAAAATCAAAATTAAAATTTCAACAAATAAAAATCTGAGAACAAGGGAATGGCACAATCATTATGAACAAATAATGGGAGAAGAAGAGCATAAACAAACTAGCTAAAAGATTTCAGAAGCTGAAATAAAGCAAACTTTCCTCTCTTTGTCTTTGTTGTATGCAGTGGTAAAACAATTTCATTTTTGTTGAACTCTAATAATAAATATTTGTGATTTTGTAGCTGCCCAAGAATACCACAAGTGAATTCAATGTAACAGGAGATGGACTAATTACAGATAAGATCAAAGTTAGCCAATCAAAGGTCAGTACATGTAAATTCTAATCTGGGATCAGGATGTGTAATCTACGTTGTCTAAGTGGCCTTGCTTCGGATTTACACTTAGGTCATGGAGAATGAATATTACGAATAGATCTTTGTATTATCATTTACATCAACGAAAATAAAAATTAACTGACAAAGTACAAGTTCAGATATTTATCAGTACTGTTACTTTCAATGTTTAATTTTCTAAAGATTTTAAAATAAATACATGTAGATAATATTTGACCAAACTTTAATCTCGTTTCATTAAGTTTAACGTTAACATAAGTATAAGTACGTCACTTCCGCCAAAGCTATTTTTGTACAATAGAAAGACGTCACATTTGTTGTCATGGAATATCACAATGATGTAAGATTTGAATAGGGTTTTCCTCATTCTAAGAATAGGAATCACGTTATGCGCAAGTATTAGATTTAGAATGGCGTCTGAAAAGAATCCAATGACAAGCAAGAGATCGTTTGCTCTGGCCTGGTGTTATATTTGAAGTGAAGCTAGCGCAGCGAAAAATATTTCACCAGGATACCAGGTAAATGTAAATTCATATTGAGGATGTAAGCAACTTTCAGCAATGGTCAGCTTTATTGCATTGGCCAGGATTTATTGATGGAGGTTGACAAATAGATCCAAAATCTCCTGCAGGATTTGAGGTTGAAGATCAACACATTATCACAAGAGGTGTTTAGACTACATACAGTGTATCATTAGCTATTAGAATGAATAATCCAGACCACTCGGTCACAAGGACCCATTGATTGACATCTGTACATGCATTTCAATATAATTTAATATTGTATATAACGTGTCATTTGATTGGTCAATTTTTTTTAGTCCATCGTATCATAGACTAAATTTTCCTTTCTACTATGACATCATTAAAAGGAATCCTTACCTTTTAGAGGTCAAAACAACCATGGTGAACACTTTCAAATACTGTGCTATGTGGGTTATTTAGTGTGCACCACATTATCGAGGTTATTTCTTCATAGACTGAAAAAAAAATTACAGTCAATCCTTAAATAGAATGTTAAATGGATGACCAGGTTTTTTATTGAATTTTCAGTCTATCAAGGAAAGAATCATATTTTGTTTTCCAACAATTTTGATGTTATATATTGTTGCAAAACCTAATTTTTGATGATAAATCTTAGCTTGTTGATCTCACAGTATATGCTGATATTAAACAGAAGCCTTTTAGACTCACAGAGAACTATTTCATTATATGCAGGGAACATTTGTAATAAATGGTGTACAGTTTGAAGGAGTCAAGGCCGGTATCAAGGATGTTAAGGTCCAATGGAGAGAACATAGAGATTTTGTCAAAATAGATTTGGCAGCAGGACCACCTGCCAAACTAGAAGCTCCTGGCTGGGATGTCAATCAGGTAATCGTATATACTTAACTGTGATAATAAAGATAGTAATCCTAAATACTTCATCTTTACTTCCCTTTTTTGGGGATAAAAACATTGACTGTAGCACAAATAGTTTGATGGATTTTAGATTTTCTTACCATATTTTTTTTTCCAAAAATATTTGCAAAAAACCTGTAAATAGTTTTAAATTTCAGTCAACACCAAACCACTGCCTATATGACAGCTTGAAAAGTATAACTTTCAGGCAAAAATCAAATGTCTATATAAAGGTTACTTTTTCACTGTCCTTTAAGTGTCCTGTATAAACAAGATTGATTGTAGTAATAATACAGGAAAGTCTTGTTAGAATGTATGAGAGTTGTTCTAGAATTAAAGTAAGTGCATATTTTATGTTATACTGCCTTTTATAAAATTTTAATTCATTCATCACCTTTGTTCCTTCCATTGCAATCTTTTCTGGAATAGCCCTCAGCCTGTTTAAAAATATGAAAACAGGAATTAAAGAAAAACTTGTATTTTTTTTTACCTCACCTGACCCAAAGAGCCAGGTGAGCTATTGCCTTCACTTTGAGTCGGTCGTTTGTCATCATAAACTTACTTTAAAGATCTTCTCCTCTGAAACAAATAGGCCAATTTCTAACAAAAGTTAGCAGCAATGCTCTTTAGGTGGTCCTCTTTCAGAATTATATCAACATCCAAGTTGGCCACCAGAGCCAAAGATAGTTTGACATAGAAAAAAAATACTTAAAATATTTTGTCTGAAAACAAAGGGCCAATTGGAACAAAACTTGGCGGCAGTAGTCCTTAGGTGGGCCTCTTTCAGAATTGTATCCAGTGACCCTGCCCCCCATCAAAGATGGCCACCATAGCTGAATATACATGTAGTTTAACCATGGAACTAATGGGAGATTTTACTTAAGGTCTTCCTGTCTGAAACCACAAAGCCAGTTGAAACAAAACTCGGTAGCAATGGTCATTTGTGAATTGTATCCAACAACCCTATCTGCCATTCAAGATGGCTGCCAGAGCTGAACATAGTTTTACATAGGACATGGGAAATTTTCTTAAAAATCTTCTTGTCTGAAACCACAAAGTCAGTTGAAACATAACTTGGGAGCAACGGTCTTTGGGTGGTCCTTGTTCAGAATTGTATCTAAACACCTGTCCGCCATCCAAGATAGCAGCACGAGACAAACATATTTTAACATAGGACCGTATGGGCAATTTACTTTTTATTTTTACTTTTAAATTAGACAGTGACAGTTTTAAATGACAATAAACTGCCGAGACCCTTGATTGTACAAGTCTGTGATGTTGATGGTAATCCATGCCGAGTAAATGATGTCAGAATACAGATCGCCAGAGATATTAAAATTAAAGTAAGTATCCATGTTAACTGAGTAGATAAGAAGTCAATATGAATTATGTTTAAAAAAAATCACATTGAGCAGAGTAATTACATAAAAACATTCTTACATGTATATGTCTCAGACAGAACAAGTTTCTAGCATAATAAGGACATCTAATCTTAAATATCTTAAAAAGACAGAACAAGTTTATTTGATTTTCTGGGGAAAAAATCGCCACCATTCTAGTATCTTTCCATAGAAATAGAATTTTTAATTTTTCTGCAAAAGTACTCTTTAAGCAACTGCTAGCCAAGACTCAATTTTCAAACGTTTGACATTGAAACGAGAACGAAAGTAAATATACATCGAATAAACGATCATGGCAGTGAGTTTGACTGGAATATTCACTCCAAAGAAGTCATTGCATGGACGATACTGCCTGTTCAGTCTACAATTAGCGTGGAACAGCTCTGCAGATGAGTGTTTGCAGGAGAAATGGAGGAAATTTTAGGCATTGAAAGAGATAAACTCATTTGTATAATTAAGATATCATAGTAGTGAATAGATTCAAACTAGATTTATGTGTTGGCAAAAATAAACACCTAAACTAAAAAAAATAAATTCCCTACCTACCTTGAATCAGAGAATTTATTTTAGGTGGCCTAATACATGTATAATACAGTGTATATACACTAGGAATGTGAATTGTGGTTCTCCATGCCCTTGCTGTTTTAGAGTTTGGCATAATTAACTGTATACATGTGCTATATTGAAGGTGTTGATCTGATTATTGTTTGTATTTTTTGTTTGTTTTTTCTCTCGTGTTGTACATGTATATTATCTGTTCGTTTGGGGTGCAAATCTTTTTTGCAATAAATCATCTTGTCATCTATACAGTGTTATACATGTATGTCGGTTTGAAAATACTCAAATTTGCCACGGTGTGAATGATGAAACCCAAATGAATGTTCACAATCATGAGATTGTATTCCTATGTATTCAGTACTAAGTAAATTGTTCTATTCCTGTTTATCCAATGCTTAGTAAACTTCCAAGAATTTGTTTTTGTTTGCCGAAATACCAAGACTTTGACTTGAAACACATATTTTTTGAAGCATCTATAAAACTAAGATAAAAAGAAAGTAATTGTTACAAATAAGCAATGACACCATTGGTATTTCCATTTTCTGTGCTTTGACCATGATGACACTTTATCACAGAAATCATTTTAAGAGAAAATTCTACCAATATTTATATACATATATGTCAAAAAATTATTTTAACAGCTGATGCCTGCCCCACAGATGTTAAAGACTGGTCCAGATGGTTCTGTCAACTTTGGTGTTTTCTTTGTATCAGGACAGAGGTACATGTTTTCAACTTGAGAAAATTTTGGTAATTTAGTTACATGTATAAAGCTTACCGGTGAGTTTCTGGAGAGTATAAACATTGAAGGAATCACCCAGTCCATCATAAACTGTATGATGTAATTCAATGAAATTTAGGATTTCATATCAGATGAAATATTTATATCCATTGGATAAAAGGTGATCATGTGACATTCATTATTCAATGATAATGCCTGTTCCATTCATTGCTGAACCAATGGTAGCATGCTCGCCTCAAGTGTGGAAGGTCGTGTGTTCGATCCTTGGCCAGGTCAAACCAAAGGCATTAAAATTTGTATTTGATGCATAATCTGCCAAGCACATGGCATCTAAGGGGTAAGAACAAAGGAGTGGTCTGCTCTTGGTCAGTATATTGTGTCCAGGTGTAGTGAAGTGTCTTCCTGCAGACTGTTACCCCATGAGCTACCACGTTAAAAAACCAACTCAGCGTGTCGGTCTAGTACAAAACAGGGGTCATGTTCAAATCCTATCAACATTTTCTCGTCTTGATATGCACTTAATGGTTGCCACTGGATGTTAAGCAATAATTAATCCATCCATCCATTCATTGCTGTGTGATAATGCCTGCTGTTGTTTTAGAGTTGCTCTGGCCTGTCGCAGTAACAAAGAAATCACAAGAATATGACTTACATATAGGAATATCCAAAGTTTAATATCAAAGTCTTGAATAAAAGACAAGGTCTGAAAATTATTTTTTATTATTCTCAGCATAAATGTCTGCACAAAAAATACATGGTTGTGTCAATGAAATAAACATAATAGTTAATTATGTAGAGAACGTTATCATGAAACATAGACAACATTTATGATTATTGGCACCAAAAGGTAGTTAACTCTTTTAACTTTCATTTTAAAGAATGTGACAAAACGTAAGGTCATGTTTTTACAGAGGAACATATGAGATTGAACCAAGAGCCATGCATTGTACCCCAGCACTAGAGAGTTTTAAGATTTCTATAGAGATACAGCCAGACTCAACTAAGCCTGTAGAAATGAAAGTTGACCATGGTAAAAAGTCTGTGTTTTCTGTTGGAGACAAATTACCAGGTAATTATTCAGTAGTTACATCAAATACGTGTATATAGCTTTGTAGATAAATTTATAAATAGTAACTTGAAAAAAAATAGTGTAGGATTATGCCAAGTTTCTTTACTGATCAGATTAAAACTGTTTGAGCTATACCTCTTTGGTTTGTTTGAGTGTGGGAGTTCAAGTCCCAGCTGGTTCAAAACCAGAGATTTTAAAACTGAAATTTGCTGCTTCTGTGCTAAGTATACACCATTTAGAGGTGAGAGTGACTCATTGGCTTGAAATCAGAATAATGTGTCTAGATGGAATTAATATGGCCGTGTATTGTTAATTTTATGAAACAGCATGAATCTGTTTCAGTCTAGTACAAAGCATTGTTCATGGTCATGTTACAGCAACATGTTTTCATCTCGAATAATGGTTTTCAAAATGTCAAAATTTTCACAGGATGTTAGTCAACAATAAACCAATCAGAAATATCGTAAGGATGATGATGGATGGATGAATTATTGTTTTACGTCCAATGGCAACCAGGTGCATATCAGGACGAGAACATGTTGATATGATAATGAATATGATCCCTGCTTTGTACTAGACCGACACACAAAGTCTGATTTTTAATGTGCTAGCTCACGGGGTAGCTGTCCGCAAGAAGACATATCACCTCAATCGGAAACATTATACTGATTCCGAGCCGACCAGTCTTTGCTCTTACTGCTAGATGCCGCGTACTTGGCGGAGAAGCGTCAAATACCAATTTTAATGTCTTTGGTTTGACCCGGCCGGGGATCGAATCTGCGACCTTCCGCGCTCGGGGCGAGCACGAGACCACTGAGGCGGTCAATATCGTAAGGAGATCTAGTTCTTGCATAACAAAGCCTCGGTTGAGACAAAAATAATTTTTTGGCCTCTTAGGGGTGATAGGTGATAGATACTATTAAGCAGATGAAGATAACGTTTGCCAGGGTAAGACACACATATGGAATACCCTGGTCTTACATCACATGGTACAAAACATCACGTCACAGTTCATCTCGTCAATGTCAAAAAATCAAAACATCAAGAAAACGCCAACTTTCCCGGATTTATACAAACATTTCAAAAAGAAATATTGCTTATAAATAGAAAACTACTATGTTATTCTCGTTTAGAATTTAATTTCAAGTTTATACTTTTATAGTATAATGCAATGATGTTAATTTTCTTTAGAATCCTTTGTTTTATAGGAAGATTTTTCTGTCATGGCGGCCATTGGAAAATGTGACCCCTCGGGTGGAATTCCCCTATCCTACATCTCTCTGTATGAAAGATAGTTTTTGTCTCGACTATATCGGTCATTTGATTCTGGTCTTCAACATTTTGGGTTATTGTTACAGATTTCAGCATTATCGCACGCGAGCACAACTAATGAGTTGTAAATCGATGAATTATGCACATCTTCTGCATCAAAATTGTATCCTAGAATATGTATGGAATTGCCAAGTTTTGTGACTCTTCATAAAACAATTCTTTCAATGTCGTTAATTTTCAATGTAAATTCTGTATCGGTATCCTCTAATGACTGATTTATTTCAGACATTAAAGTGAGTATAATGGCAGAAGATGGAAACAAGATGGCCAATGCAAAACATTCGAGTTTGTCAATGAAGTTGTGGAAGATGGATAACAGATCTCGTAATGCACCTGCTTCACGGGTAATTATATATCCATATAATATTGTATTTTGGATTTCAGTGTGATAACTATAACTTGACTTAACCTCATTTTTATGGTTCTTTGACTTGTTAAATGTTCCTCAATAGCCCTACATCATATGTATAAGGGGTGTTAATTTTATCTTATTACATACCTGTACATATTATACTTTGGTTGAAATATTATACATGTGGTTAACTTACTTAAATTTTAGTCTTTTTCCCAGAGCAACCAAATAAGGTCTAAACAATCACCAAGTATTGTGCATAACAGATACATTATTATACCCCCGCAAACACAGTTTTGAGGGTGGGGGGAATATAGGAATCAGCCTGTCCGTCTGTCTGTCTGTCCAGATTTTTTTTGTACCCGCAGTTTCTCAAACATGCCTTATCAGATGTTAATGAAACTTTGCATACTGTTAGATTCTAGTACATAGATGTGCGCGTGCGAAGTATGTCCTGGTCCAATACTTTTTTCCATAATTTTATACCCGTTTGGACTTAGAAATTCTGTCTATCCCTCAGTTGTTTTTATACCCACAGTTTCTCAAACATGCCTTATCAGAGGTTAATGAACTTTGCATACTGTTAGATCCTGGTCCAATACTTTTTCCTGTAATTTTTTACCCTTTTTTTCCTCAGTTATATCCAATTGCACCATTATAAGGATGCTCTAGTCCATTAAATTAACAGCAGCGGGGGTTATAGTTAGTGAGGTCCCCTCACACTTCTAGTTTTAATTATACCCCCACTCCAAAGGATCCTTTTGGCTCCGCACATCCGTCCGTCTGTAACAAAATTTTTCGTCAAACATTTCTCAGCATCTATTCATCACAGCCACTTGATATTTTATAACAGGCCTTCTATAGGCACGCCATATTGTGGGATAAGTTTTTGGAACAAGGCGACATCAACTTCCTGTTTGACGACTTCGTTTATTTTTCCACCTTATTGCGGCATGGGTACATCTTCTATTTGCTGTTCACCTGTCAGCTTTAGAAGTTGGTCCTAATACCATGGTTCACATTTTTTTTAAATCATACATTTAATAAGATCAAAATGGCATGGTTGAAATTGTCTTATTAAAGGATGCAGTTTTGAGAATGAAAAAGAATATTAGAAATTTTAGAGGTCACATTTCATAATTTTTCCAGAATTATGAGCATTTGTTGTATGATAAAAGGATTTCACCCCTTAAAGAGTGATATATCACAGGTATTGTCTCTTTATGCACCATTTAGTGTTAGGCAAGCCATATTTCTATGTCAAATCTTATATGACATGTATTTACATGTACCTTGTCACCTCATATTTGTTTTTTTGTTTTTTTTACATTTTAAATATACGTTTATGTATTTTTAGGCAACATCTTACAGTCCAGAAGATGTAAAAAATAGTCCTGGAGATTTTGTTTTTAGGTAAGTGTTTTATTGTGTTGATTGTGTTGTCTTACCTAGACCACTCGGCCACTGAGGCCCCCATGTTGACTTATGAGTATGTTGATAAATTAGATGTTACAAAAGCTAAAAAATACAAGAAATTTAATGAAGCAAAAAAAAAGATATGTCAATAAAATTGCTATAAAAATAAATTTTTGTTAAAATGAAAGTATAAAAGAATAGTAAGATAATAAAGGAAATAAGAGATTTAATGAAATCCATATTAATATAAACACAGAACATATATTTTACTGTATAAATTTCTGATGGGCTGCTGTTTAGCAGTGTTGTTAATTTGCAACTTCTCATCAATTTTACCAGTTAAACCATACATGTACATGTGATAAATTTAGAATTGGTATGGGTGAGATTTTGCCCATTTAAGGGTGAGATTGAGTAATTTTGGGTGAGATTTTATTGACATCAAAATATAAGCTTTCACAATACAATATTCTCAAATATCATATGGTAAATAATCAATTTAATATTTCCACTATTGTTTGTAGTCCTAATTTGCTTTGTGGAATAAATTGCTATGAAAAAATGGTGATCGCTATTCAAGCACACAAGTTAGCTTTCAAATGCTAATTTCAATATGAAATAAGAATGAATTAACACACATTTCTGTATTTTTCATGTCAAACAATGTTTTAAAGAAAAATATCAATTTACCAAAGTTGTGTGGCTTTTGTAAACATTTTATTTTTTCACGGAAGTTAAGGTATGTGTGAGAAATCGTTGCTGGCGCGTGAGGGCATGAGATTGGTCCAAAATGCTTAAATCTCACGCACGATGCGTGGGATATCACATGTATGGTAAAACTGGAATAAGTTTTAATGATTGAACACATACATGTTAAGGTATGCATGCAAAATCATTGCCCGCGCGTGAGGGCATGAGATTGGACCAAAATGCTTGACTCTCATGCACGATGCATGGGATATCACATGTATGGTAAAACTGGAATAAGCTTTAATGATTTAACACATACATGTTAAGGTATAAGTGCGAAATCGTAGCCTGCGCGTGAGGGCATGAGATTGGTCCAAAATAAGTGACTCTCGCTCATGATGCGTGGGATATCACATGTATGGTAAATGGAATAAGTTTTAATGATTGGACACATACATGTATTTTACAGGGATAAGAAATTTCCAGAGATAGCAGGAGAGTATCATGTCCTCATTACATATTATGACGGTAAACATGAGATGTTCAGTAATGTTGTAAGTACATGTATTTTATATGGCACGATAAGTTAATGTGAAATGAAAGAAGCAATTTGATTGGTGGAGCAAGTAGGAATGTACTGTATGATCTACTTTGAGTACTGTGACATCACCAACATATAATTAGGCAGCATGCAATTTAAATATTCCTGCACTAAACAAGTGCTTTAAATTCTTCTTCATTCTTTAGAATTACATTATTAGCACTATTTTTAAATTTTTGGAGAGTCAATACTTGTAAAACCTACTTTAGTCAGTCTACACTTAAGCATAAACCATATCAGGGTTTATAAAGCATAAACTGCTTCAAATATCATTGAATCATACATGTATCAGGAACAGACCAGATATACATGTAAATTTTGTATATGGTAAAATATGTTAGATGATATTGAAGCGAAAGGTTTTTTAAAATCTGATATTTCTGTTAACATCCTTAAAAAAATTGTTAGTAATCAAAGTTTTCGTCACTGTGTTTTTTTTCCATGAGAATTACAAAGTACTACATGTATATTGAAATTCTTGTTTGATCTGACTTATTTTCTGACTTTCAGTTTGATCTGACCTATTTTCTGACTTTCAGTCTTCTGAATTCCATGCAAAATTTATTTGTAATAGAAAACAAGTTCTCTTCCAGTGTAATTTATTTTGTGTTTTCCAGATAAACTTTGTTTTGAATCCAGGAAAACCTACCAAGTTGTCTCCCGTCGAACCTCCTGGTACACCAACTGTATCCAATACACATAATCCACAGTCAAGGTGTCTCATCAGAAATACCAAGTTTCAGTTACAGGTATGTTCTTCTGCTGTCTGTGGAAACAACTTTTAGATCCCCTGGCTCAAAGGGCTATGTGAGGTATTGCCATTCTCTGAAACCACTAGGTCAGTTGGGACCAATGTTTGCTGAAATGGTCCATGGGTGGCCCCCTTTCAAAATTCTGGGCATCCCTGATTCCAAACAACTGGCTGTTGTTACTTTATAAAGAAAAAAAGGGGGAGTGATTTCAAAATCTTGAGCAATGGTCCTCAGATGGTCCTATTTCAGAATTGTTTCTGATGACCCGGAGCCAGAGCTGAACATAGTTTTCCGATGGAAAATTTAATCAAAGATCTTCATTTAAAAATCTTTTTGTCTGAAACCACTGAGCCAATTGGAACCAAACTTGGCAGAAATGGTCCTCCTTTAGAATTTTGTCCGATGAACCAGAATATAAGCCAAGATGGCTGCCACAGCCGAACTAAGTTTAACATAGGACCCTATGAGAAAATTCATTAAAAAATCTTCTTGACTGAAACCACTAAGCCAATTGGAACCAGACTTGGCTAAATGGTCTCAAGTGGTCCTCTTTCAGAATTGTGTCATATGACCTGGACTGTCAACAAAGATGGCCCCCACAGCGGAACTTAGTTTAACATAGGACCCTATAGGAAATTCATTCTCTTCTTGTCTGAAAGCACTAGGACAATTGGAACCAGACTTGGCAGCCATGGTTATTAGATTGTCCTCTTTCAGAATTGTGTCCAATAATGCAGACTTTTGTTTCTTAGTTGCTTTTATGGCTGTTGATTGGCAAATTGAATCCAGGTAAGCGATACTTGCATACTCATAGATTTTCTATCAGTTGTACATACATGTATATCGGCAAAAGAATTACCAAAGCGACAAAACAGAGGGTAAAGACAACAAATTCAAATTTCAATGACAGAAAGTCATTAGAATGGAACACGACAAACAGATGCCACAAGGATACATGTATAACTAAAAGAATAAAAAACGTGTACATATTGTTATGCTTAAAATTACTGATGACTGGTTTATCATGTTTATGATCAGGAAATGAATTAGAATTCCATTATTTACTTATATACATGTATTATATGTACTGTTTCATTATTTTCTGTCAAATGCTAAAATTAATTGATCACTAGGGTATACATATAGATTCTCCATCAGGTACGAGTGAGTTATGGAATTTCTCCACCCGAGATAGTTAAATTTTCGATTTTCAACACACGAGCTTTAGTTAGTGTATTTAAAAAATCTAAAATTTACCTATCAAAGACGGAGAAATTATATAACTCACAAGTAAATTGAAGAATATGTTTCTCCTATCATTTTCAACAAAACCACAAGAAAATGCCGTTACTTCGCATTTTGTTTACATGAAAGCCATTTCAGAACTTCTCTAGTTTATCTTTCCAATAAACGTAAAAAATTGGCAGGAATTCCATAACTCACGAGTAAATGGAAGGAGAATCTGTTTTTCCTATGATTTTCGACAAAACCCTCAAGAAAATGTCATTGCTATTTAGTTTGTTTACATAGTCATTTCGGGACTTCTCTAGGTTATCGTTCAGTAATTCCCACATAGAAATTTAATCACCGGGAAGTGGTTAAAGATAATATGTATTTTTATCCCACCAATTAAACACGTCAAGAATAGGAGAAATTATGAAAAAGACTACATGTGTGATCTTTCCTGACAAATTTCTAAATTTTTTAATAGTAAATACTGGTTTCAACTACAAATATATAAGAGTATGAGTTGGCACCTGTGATGTATAGAAAGGATTTTAAAAACATTTTAGTTGGTAGGTGGTATTCTGTCAGATTTTTGTACGTACATGTAATTAAGAATTATATTTATTGAAAGATTATTGCAAGTTTGCAATAAAAAAATTTTGAATTCAGGATAATGTTGGTAATTTTGCTGGACATGGTTATAACGGGACAATAAAGCTAGATATTTGTGGAGAACCTGGAGAGAAAGATATACCATGTTTTGTTGGTGGCAATAAGAGCATGGAAACCAAATTTGTCAATGGAGAATGTACAATTTCAGTAAGTTCATACATGTATATTAATAGAGCTCTTTAGTCTGCACAGGTGTTTTGTATGTACTATCACGGAATTTCTGTCATTTGTCCCAGATTTTAGATTCAAAATACGGATTACAGATTTACCTCTGGAAATTACGTTTTCCAGTTGTACCAAAATTATTTTTTTATTCCTGGTCGTGTAAATGCTTTTTAATTGTGCTTGATTTCCAGTAATGAAAAGTGTTTTAATAACATTGATGATGAATACTCAGATTGTTTCTAGACTTAACACAATACAAGATGCTTTGGCGGTGGATCTCTTTGGTAGTTTTCATGTTGAAATTTGAGATTACTGACAAAGAACCCAAATTACTGACAAAAATCAATAACATTACTGAAACACCAGAAGGGGGTAAACACCTCTGAGTCTGGAGGTGTGAAATAATTCTTTAATTCTACATATTTTTGTAAAAAAAAAAATCTTGTTTAATTAGAATTAACTATGTGGTAATATGCATAAACATATATACATGTATGTACTTGCAGGGTGTTATGTTACAAGAAAATACTTCAGGTAGAGATGGAGCTGAATATGTCCTCAAGTGTCAATTATTGTGTGACAAGTTACCAAAAAATCAGGCGATTCCACCATACAATATCACTTTCTTATTTTATAATGGTAAGTTTTATTACAGTATATTTTGTGTGGTAAATTAAATGAATAGAAAGTTCAGCTTTTTATTCTCAAAAATTTGAAGTAAGCATTGTCAAAACCTTATAGCTTTATTCTTAAAAATTCTTAAATTTAAATGTTTAGCCCCTTAAGACTTCATTATGAATAGTGTCAAAAATTACATCATGGAAGTTTTGTGAATAAGGCTGCAGTATTATCAGGGGTTGTCATGTCTGCTTATCTTATTTACTGTTACGGAATAGTAAGTTTATTTCGGATTTCTGGGTGTGACTTTTAAGTATCTTCTTGGGGCCCCAATGTTCTTGGCTTGTGATGTACACGTAGGTTGTTGCTTAACATTCATGGCTTCACAAGGATAATATCAGTCTGTTACCTTGTTTTAATCTAATTGGACTGTATAGATACGGTAATCAACTGCTCGTGAAGTAAGATTCTGTTTCTCTAATTCTTACAAATTTTTGAAAATTATCTGTGATAAAACATATTTGTTTTGAACCCCATATTGGCAGCTCTCCCTTATGTATTTCATGTAATGCAGCATATCAATACATCATATTTGGAAATCAATTCATTTGTTGGACCTCTTGATCATTCCCGTTAATTTATTAAAATTCCTGATCTTTTTGTTCCTGCTATAAGTGTATTTACCTCAAAATACTGTAGATATTAGCAGTAATTTACTTATTTTTGCTACGTAATCTTTGAAAAAGCATTTAGAAAGTTAAAGGAAAATTTAATTGGTTAAACAGCGAGCAAGAACAGCAAATCACATATGGATGATCAAATTTTTCTCCAACTGCTTGGAAACCCTGAAAACAGCCAAATAATTAAAGACGTTGTTTACATATCCAATGAATTATAGTGAATCTTAGGTATGATAACAGTACAACACTAGTTTCTGTGGACACAAAATCAGAAGACGAATTGGTTTTGTTTAGTTGGGGTTTTATGCCCTTTTCAGCACATTTGGCTATTTCGCGGCAGTCATTTTTTATTTGTGGAGGAAGCCGAGTACCCAGAGAGAACCACTGACCTTTGGTAGGAAAATTGGCAATCCTTGTCAATTAAGATCGGAGTCTAACACACCCCACCACAGGTGAGATTCGAACTCACAACCTCAGTGTTGACAGGCTAGGGATCATTAGTAGTCATGACGAACTACCTAGACCACTCGGCCACCGAGGCCCCGAAGACGAATTGATATATACTTTACTATATGTTTTGATTTTTCTGGGGGGGGTGCTTGTCTTCCTCTGCAAGAACTGAATTCACAGATGTACATGTATGTAGCATTACTGTTCTCAATGAACGTATACATGTACTGTATCATCTGAATAAGAAAAGACAGGGAGGGCTATTGCTATAAAATAAATGTGGGAGGGTAGGAATGAAATTTCATAATAGCCCCCACAACCAACGAACATTTTTTAGGATACTTTGGCACACACCAAAAATGACCTATAATAAAACTTCCCTTCCTACCCTTTGACATCCATTTCAATGGAATAGCCTTGACAGAATTATGTGATTGATTATTGAGATAAATTGTCTTTGTGAAATGTGGCTCTATGCATTCTCCATCAGGGTAGAGCAGAATCCTCTATGAACTGTAGTAGAGTTTCCATTGACTTGCAGGCTTTGTATTTACATTTGGCCTGGGTTAGAACTGCTACTTTCCTAAAAGTAAAAATAATTTTAAATTTTATCACAGAAATTTATTGAAAAGGCATACACGTATGACTGCAAAATTAATATTAATAAGTTTTTTCTATAGCAGAGGTATTTTTCAAGTTTCTATTTTAAAAGGCTTGGGTCATGACATGCAATTTAAAGATAAAATCATGCTAGAAAAGATGAAAAAAATCTAGAAAAATTTTCCATATCGATAAAATGTTTTAGGGATGCAGGTCTGTGGAGAAACTGGAAGCATACGATATTTTCTTTTCAGCCTCACCAATAGTTTTTATTATTTATATACAATATTCAGTGGATAATTGCCAGTTAAATGTTACAAAGTTGAAATGAAAAAAACATGAGCAAATATCGTACTGGTTTATTTTGGATAAATTAGTAATATAATCAAGTTTGGTATCTTTAACCAAAAATGTTATTGTTTAACAGTTTTAAAGAAACCAAATTTCTAAAATTAAACACACTCATTGTGTAATGATAGCTTGGATGCTGATTGCTTTCATGTTTTCTGTTCTTAAAAGAAGCAGAGAAATAAAAAAAATATATACTGTCTTTTTTACCTCACATGACCCAAAGTGAGCTTTTGTCATCACTTGGTGTCCGTCATCAGTCATTTGTCATCCGGCGTCGTCATTAACTTTTCACAAAATGATCTTCTTCTTGAGAACCACTGGACAGAATGAAACCAAATTAGGCAGAGATATTCCCTACAAGGTCCTTTCCAAATGTTCTAACTTTGGTTCCAATTTGTCAAAAAACATGGTCGCCAGGGCGTTTTCTAAGTTTTGATTGGCTGAATTTAAAAAAAAAACTTCTTCTGAAGAATGGCTTAACTTATTGAAAATAAACTTTATAGTTATGATCCTATGCTGACCAAGTGTTGTTACTTTGGCTGCCAGCGAGTGACTTAGTTTAACATAGGACCCTATGGGAAATTCATAAAAAAATCTTCTAGAAAACCGCTGAATGGATTTAAACCAAACATGGCACGAATGTTCCTAATGAGGTGTTGACCAAGTGTTGCTACTTTGTGGCCGATCCATTATCGATGATGGCCGCAAACGGGACTTAATTTAACATAGAACCCTGTGGGAAATACATACAAAAATCTTCTAGAGAAGCTATGAATGGATTTAAACCAAACATGGCATGAATTTTCCTTATGAGGTGCTGACCAAGTCTTGCTTCTTTGTTGCCGATCCATCATCCAAGATGGCCGCCAGCAGGGGACTTAGTTAAACATAGAACCGTATGGGAAATACATACAAAAATCTTCTGGAGAAAAACTGAATGGATTTAAACCAAACATGGCATGAATGTTCCTTATAGGGTGCTGACCAAGTGTTACTACTTGAATGCCGATCCATCATCCAAGATGGCCGCCAGCAGGGGACTTAGTTTAACATAGGACCCTATGGGAATTACATACAAATGGCGTCTTCTTGAAAATTAATGAATGGATTTAAACCAAACATGGCATGGATGTGAATCTCAAGGTCCTTTAGCAATGAACAAATGGAAATATCAGGTGAGCGATACAGGCTCATGGGAGCCTCAAGTTTCTCGGCATTACAAGTTGTGCAGGGTGTAGAATTAGACTTGTTTTTGTTGATTCATGTTGTCGTCATGCAAAACAAAATTCTTCTGTAGTTTCCTATGTAACTTACCCAGTGAGTTGCCATGCATTTAGTGTTATGTATCCATGACGCTGTTTATATCCACTTGAAGATGGAATGCAAGAGTTATCTTCCCTGATTGTCATCAAAATAAGATGACCTTGACCTTTTTGTTTTGGGGATGGAATCGTTATGGTTACAAGATGGTTGAAATCCGTGTCTTTGTTTGCCTTCAAGAAAATGATTGGCCCAAGGGAGATAATGTTGGAAATTATTGAGTTTTCCTCAAGAAGATTGTTAAGCATCTCTTTTTCAATTTTGATAATCTGAAAAGTAAGAAAATAAATGTTAGACTATGGATGGTATGAATGTAAAAATATAAAGATTCTTCAGCATGGCATTGTTTACACTTTGCACCCATTGAATTCTGATCATCAGTGGTGATATACATGTATAGCTTCTTACATTGTTATGAGTGGATTATTAGATTTCTCCAATCGAGATAGTTAAATTACGGATTTTTTTAGCACGAGCTTTAGCAAGTGCTAAAAGTTCCGTAATTTAAGTATCGAGATTGGATAAATCTGATAATCCACAAGTAAAAATGTAAGACGCTGTTTCTCTAACTTTCAATTTGTTTTGAAATCTTATGATTTGTGATCAAAGGCATCGGATTAATGTGCACGACATCATCAATTTTGTTGGCGCTTCTCCGAAATCCTGATGACGACACAATTAATTTCGACCAATCAATATCAAAGTCACTATTGTGATTATCAATCTTTACACAATGGGTCGAGAGACTGTTAAATTGGCTGAAAATTAGAGAAATTATAATCTTAAAGACCACAGAAAAGGCTCAATTAAATTACTTCATTGAATGAAGATAGCATTATTGGAAAAAAGCCAATATATATTAGTTACAGGTAGTGCCTAAAATATTTACATGCACTATATGTATAGGCTATCTGAAAATTACTAAATTGAAACATCAAGCGTTAGCATAATACCAGTAGTTTAATTGTTTAGTAGACCAGTAAAGCTAGTGATGTATAATTTTTTCAAGCCCCAAAAAAATTAAACTACACTCAGGGGTTTGGACTAGTGATCAAGGCATAAACTGATATATGAAATATTGATTTGTATCAGGTTATAGGGGACAAAATATTGATTAGTATCAGGTTATAGGGGACAAAATATTGATTTGTATCAGGTTATAGGGGACAAAATATTGATTTTATCAGGTTATAGGGGATAAAATATTGATTTGTATCAGGTTATAGGGGATAAAATATTGATTTGTATCAGGTTGTAGGCGACAAAATATTGATTTGTATCAGGTTGTAGGCGACAAAATATTGATTTGTATCTGGTTATAGGGGACAAAATATTGATTTGTATCAGGTAATAGGGGACAAAATATTGATTTGTATCAGGTTATAGGGGACAAAATATTGATTTGTATCAGGTAATAGGGGACAAAATATTGATTTGTATCAGGTTATAGGGGACAAAATATTGATTTGTATCTGGTTATAGGGATAAAATATTGATTTGTATCAGGTTATAGGCGACAAAATATTGATTTGTATCAGGTTGTAGACGACAAAATATTGATTTGTATCAGGTTATAGGCGACAAAATATTGATTTGTATCAGGTTGTAGGCGACAAAATATTGATTTGTATCAGGTTGTAGGGGACAAAATATTGATTTGTATCTGGTTATAGGGATAAAATATTGATTTGTATCAGGTTATAGGCGACAAAATATTGATTTGTATCAGGTTATAGGGGACAAAATATTGATTTGTATCTGGTTATAGGGGACAAAATATTGATTTGTATCAGGTTATAGGGGACAAAATATTGATTTGTATCAGGTTATAGGGGACAAAATATTGATTTGTATCAGGTAATAGGCGGCAAAATATTGATTTGTATCTGGTTATAGGCGACAAAATATTGATTTGTATCAGGTTATAGGCGACAAAATATTGATTTGTATCAGGTTATAGGCGACAAAATATTGATTTGTATCAGGTTATAGGGGACAAAATATTGATTTGTATCTGGTTATAGGGGACAAAATATTGATTTGTATCAGGTTATAGGGGACAAAATATTGATTTGTATCAGGTTATAGGGGACAAAATATTGATTTGTATCAGGTAATAGGCGGCAAAATATTGATTTGTATCTGGTTATAGGCGACAAAATATTGATTTGTATCAGGTTATAGGTGACAAAATATTGATTTGTATCAGGTTATAGGCGACAAAATATTGATTTGTATCAGGTTATAGGCGACAAAATATTGATTTGTATCAGGTTATAGGCGACAAAATATTGATTTGTATCTGGTTATAGGCAACAAAATATTGATTTGTATCAGGTTATAGACGACAAAATATTGATTTGTATCAGGTTATAGGCGACAAAATATTGATTTGTATCAGGTTATAGGCGACAAAATATTGATTTGTATCAGGTTATAGGCGACAAAATATTGATTTGTATCAGGTTATAGACGACAAAATATTGATTTGTATCAGGTTGTAGGCGACAAAATATTGATTTGTATCAGGTTGTAGGCGACAAAATATTGATTTGTATCAGGTTGTAGGCGACAAAATATTGATTTGTATCTGGTTATAGGGGACAAAATATTGATTTGTATCAGGTAATAGGGGACAAAATATTGATTTGTATCAGGTTATAGGGGACAAAATATTGATTTGTATCTGGTTATAGGGATAAAATATTGATTTGTATCTGGTTATAGGGATAAAATATTGATTTGTATCAGGTTATAGGGGACAAAATATTGATTTGTATCAGGTAATAGGCGGCAAAATATTGATTTGTATCTGGTTATAGGCGACAAAATATTGATTTGTATCTGGTTATAGGGATAAAATATTGATTTGTGTCAGGTTGTAGGGGACAAAATATTGATTTGTATCTGGTTATAGGGATAAAATATTGATTTGTATCAGGTTGTAGGGGACAAAATATTGATTTGTATCTGGTTATAGGGGACAAAATATTGATTTGTATCTGGTTATAGGGGACAAAATATTGATTTGTATCTGGTTATAGGGATAAAATATTGATTTGTATCTGGTTATAGGGGACAAAATATTGATTTGTATCAGGTTATAGGGGACAAAATATTGATTTGTATCTGGTTATAGGGATAAAATATTGATTTGTATCAGGTTATAGGGGACAAAATATTGATTTGTATCAGGTTATAGGGGACAAAATATTGATTTGTATCTGGTTATAGGGATAAAATATTGATTTGTATCAGGTTATAGGCGACAAAATTATTATACATGTATATCTTGCATGTTTATAACGTCATCAAATTTTGCCTAACTACCGGTACACTAAAAGAAAAATTACAAATGTTAAGAAGATGATATGTAAATCATTTACCTTCAAACATGCATGTAAGGTTCCACAGATGGCTTTGGCAGGAATTGAAAGTGACACATTTGGGTCAACAGATGAGATAAAATTCCCTCCAGCTTCAGTAACAGAAAAACTCTCGGTCCGGGACATAACAATTCCCACTATGCTTTGATTTGTTTTGTCGTTTACATCCCATATATTTTTGCAGTCTGTCCTGTAAATATATATTTGTTGAAGAATTTATTTATATCAGGGATCTGGAAATTTCATCAGCCTCTACCGAACATTTACAGTTTACACTCGGTTTAAGCAATCTTAACATAAGACCTTATTTAATGATAACATTATATACTTGTTTTTGGGTAGATTCTGTAGTTTGCTGTATTTGTACAAGTTATCAATGTTTTGGGTAGGTTCTGTAGTTTGCTGTATTTGTACAAGTTATCAATGTTTTGGGTAGATTCTGTAGTTTGCTGTATTTGTACAAGTTATCAATGTTTTGGGTAGGTTCTGTAGTTTGCTGTATTTGTACAAGTTATCAATGTTTTGGGTAGGTTCTGTAGTTTGCTATATTTGTACAAGTTATCAATGTTTTGGGTAGGTTCTGTAGTTTGCTGTATTTGTACAAGTTATCAATGTTTTGGGTAGGTTCTGTAGTTTGCTGTATTTGTACAAGTTATCAGTGTTTTGAGTAGGTTCTGTAGTTTGCTGTATTTATACAAGTTATCAGTGTTTTGGGTAGGTTCTGTAGTTTGCTGTATTTGTACAAGTTATCAGTGTTTTGAGTAGGTTCTGTAGTTTGCTGTATTTATACAAGTTATCAATGTTTTGGGTAGGTTCTGTAGTTTGCTGTATTTGTACAAGTTATCAGTGTTTTGAGTAGGTTCTGTAGTTTGCTGTATTTATACAAGTTATCAGTGTTTTGGGTAGGTTCTGTAGTTTGCTGTATTTATACAAGTTATCAGTGTTTTGAGTAGGTTCTGTAGTTTGCTGTATTTATACAAGTTATCAATGTTTTGGGTAGGTTCTGTAGTTTGCTGTATTTGTACAAGTTATCAATGTTTTGGGTAGGTTCTGTAGTTTGCTGTATTTGTACAAGTTATCAGTGTTTTGAGTAGGTTCTGTAGTTTGCTGTATTTATACAAGTTATCAGTGTTTTGGGTAGGTTCTGTAGTTTGCTGTATTTGTACAAGTTATCAGTGTTTTGAGTAGGTTCTGTAGTTTGCTGTATTTATACAAGTTATCAGTGTTTTGGGTAGGTTCTGTAGTTTGCTGTATTTATACAAGTTATCAGTGTTTTGAGTAGGTTCTGTAGTTTGCTGTATTTATACAAGTTATCAATGTTTTGGGTAGGTTCTGTAGTTTGCTGTATTTATACAAGTTATCAATGTTTTGGGTAGGTTCTGTAGCTTGCTGTATTTGTACAAGTTATCAATGTTTTGGGTAGGTTCTGTAGTTTGCTGTATTTGTATAAGTTATCAATGTTTTGGGTAGGTTCTGTAGTTTGCTGTATTTGTACAAGTTATCAATGTTTTGGGTAGGTTCTGTAGTTTGCTGTATTTGTACAAATTATCAATGTTTTGGGTAGGTTCTGTAGTTTTCTGTATTTGTACAAGTTATCAATGTTTTGGGTAGGTTCTGTAGTTTGCTGTATTTATACAAGTTATCAATGTTTTGGGTAGGTTCTGTAGTTTGCTGTATTTGTATTTGTATAAGTTATCAATGTTTTGGGTAGGTTCTGTAGTTTTCTGTATTTGTACAAGTTATCAATGTTTTGGGTAGGTTCTGTAGTTTGCTGTATTTGTACAAATTATCAATGTTTTGGGTAGGTTCTGTAGTTTTCTGTATTTGTACAAGTTATCAATGTTTTGGGTAGGTTCTGTAGTTTGCTGTATTTATACAAGTTATCAATGTTTTGGGTAGGTTCTGTAGTTTGCTGTATTTGTACAAGTTATCAATGTTTTGGGTAGGTTCTGTAGTTTGCTGTATTTGTTGCTTTAACATTCTGTGTGTTGTTGTTTGTGTATTGATAATTTTGATGATGTAGGTGTCTTCTTCAAGGTCCACGTTTGCTATGTATAAACAGATTGAAAGGAGAATGTGACTACCCAACGCAGAAGAAATGAAAAAAATTCAAGTAAAAAGACTTTGAAATTGGTCTATGACAGTTTTCTGGAAAGATGACATTTTTGTTACTTTTTATCATATTTAACTGGATGTAAAACTGCAAGAGAACCTCAAGATTCATGCATGAACAATGATTATTGCCAAATTAAACTATCTATGGAATTTATTATCTTCCCAGTTCTATGATTGTGAACTGTTAGTTGACATCAGATACATGCCCTGTATGGTATTTTTTTTTTTTAATTTTAAAGCAAAAATATGTGAAAAACATCTGATTGATCTAAAATTTTAGAAATTGTTGACAGGTGTAGAGTAATTATTATCAAGCGTAATAAAGGCACTGACACCTTTGTTAAATACTGTATTGACGTATCTGTTGCTGTAAAGACGGTCAGTTAAGATCAGTCAACCATCAGGAGGAAATGCACATAATGAGTTCACCTTTCTTCCGAACTTCGAAATCTTGGTATCAAAACTGTTTCAATATATCTTTTTTTATGAAAAAGTGTAAATTTGGATGACTTTTTGACTCTTTTTGTAACTAAACAAATAAAATTTTTCATGGTGGGTCATGTCCAGACCACAGAAGGCTTTCCAGATCCTTGATTTATATAAATTGTGTAATATGTTTTAAACAAATGAGATTCACTGCACAGTCTTTTAAATGTATAAAAAATATTTTGTTTTAATTTTCAGAGAAAATCATCACACTTCTCTATATTTTTAAATCTCAATTATCACAAAGAAACGTGATTTTTTTAAAGCTGAAGTTGATCATCTATGCATGATTCAGCGAAAAAATGAATTTAAAGTTGAAGATGAAATTCTAATGTTAATGAATAAAAGAAGGAAAGGAAGTATACTGACCTTTTTGATTGACTAGATAACAAAGATGGTTCTTGTAGCTCTTCGTTAAGAAACCATTCTAATTGATTGAATATTCCTAGGAGGTCATCTTCTGCTCTGGTAGTCATAAGACCTTGTGATTGCCCATCATTCAAATTTTTTGTTACAGAACCTGCCACAAAGTGATTCTGCAGTGTGGAAGTGTCGTCAGATATGTCATCTGTTGGCCTCTTTCTGATTATCACAGATCCATAATTGTTATCTAATAGTTTTCTTGAAAATCCATTTTGTAAAAGTTCATCTAAATCATGTGATTCAGAAAGGACTGAGTGTCCTAGTGTCCTTGATCTTGACCCAGTTAGATGATATTGGTTTCCTTGGTGTTGGGATGACATTGAATTGGGAATCTTATTCTTGTGTGCATTTTTGGATTTCTGAAAATGACCACGATCAAGATGACTGCTTTGTTTGACTTGATGGCTAATATTATTTCCAGTTATGTTAAAATAATCCAATTTTCTCATTTTATCAATAATTGGCGGGAACTCTGACAACAGATTGTTTCCAAGATCAAGAAACTTCAGTTTTTTCAACTGCACTATATCTCTGGAAATGTTGGAAATTTTGTTGCCATTCAGATTCAGAGTATCTAGCCTTCCAAGATTGTAAATTCCAGAAGGAACAGTCTCCAAGTTGTTTCTGTTAAGATTTAAATATTTTAGACGTCTGCTATTGACCACAGATAATGCTGTTAGTTGATTGGTTGATAAATTGAGATATTGAAGCTGAGCAAAGCCATCTGGGAAGGATGTGATATGGTTTCCTTGGATATGTAAAACATGTAGTCCTTGGAGACAAGTCATATGATGGGACACATGTTTTAAACTGTTACCTGCCAAGTTTAAATACTTCAGTTCGCTTAAACTTAGAATGGCAGTTGGAACACTTTCAAAGTGATTGTAAGACAGATTTAATTCTCTAAGATTTGTCAAAGTTTCGAAATCTGGAGCAAGACTTTGTAAATTGTTGCCACGTAGATTTAGAATTTTTAGCGAATTAATTTTGCAAATTGGCAGAGGTACTTGCTCAAAACGGTTGTTTGCTAAATTCAGGTATTTAAGTTTTCGGAGACCCTGCATCGGAAAGGGTAGATAACACAAATTGTTACTATGTAAATCCAGTTCTTTCAAAATTGTTAGTTGTCCAATATCATGTGGCAATGTTTCAAATTCATTCTGTCCAAGTCTCAGAGTTTGTAAAATCCTGAGTGAGCCAAGGTTCTGAGGTAGACTGGTGAGTTTGTTGTGTGTTAGATCCAGCAGTACCAAATGTATAAGATTTGTAATGGTCTCGGGCAAATGTGTCAGAAGATTATTAGCCACTATTAACATCTTCAGTGTTCTTATCCTTGCTAAAGAACTTGGCAAGTCATCTAATGCATTGTAGGACAAATTAAGAACTTCCAGGCGAGAAAAATAGGCAATTTCTTGTGGTACAGTAGTAAGAAACTTTCGGCTGAGATTAAGTTCAGTATAACCTTGGGGATTCTTGAATACCGAGTAATTGGGTTGTCTGCCACCATTTGCAGTTCTACTACGAGATTTTGGTCTTAACTCCCGTTGACCACTGTCCAGACTTGGACGTCGTCTTTGTCTCCGAGACCATGAGTCATATCCTGAACTAGCAATTGACATTATGAAGTTGTATTAATCTGAAATAATAAAAAAAAATAATTTTGGATGATAAACCATACAATGATGTATACTAAATGTCTGTCATTTTTATGTATCCTAATTTTTCAAACATTTTTGCTTGAACATGATTTTGGTCAGATTTAAAGCTGATTTCAGCTTTTTTTTCTATTCAAACATATTTTTCAAAAGGGTGCTGAGTTTTGTATAACAAGCTTGAAATTCATGTTTTTGAAGGACGAACTGTGCTATTTTTAATAATAGCTTGTTTCATTCAGATCTTCCAATAAGTCCAAAATCTAGGAAATACTTGGACATATCAGATTTTACTTGGAGTTATGATGTTATGAGAGGCTGGCAAATATTAAAACACAATAATGTTATCTCAATTATAATGTAAATGTAAAAGATTTTAAGTAAAAACATGAATAATGAAATCAGAAGTGAAGTTTTGCACATCAATTTTTATGGCATCAATTGCAGAAATGTTCACCAATGGAAATCAACTTTTTATCTAGTATTGCAGGAGAATTAATGATTGCATTGTTCTATTGTTCATTCTCTCGGTTTTCTTTTTAGCTCACCTGGCTAAAAGCCAGGGTGAGCTTTTGCCATCACTTTGCGTCCGTCGTCCGTCGTCCGTCCGTCCGTCCGTCGTCTGTCGTCCGTCCGTTAACTTTTCACATTTCAATCTTCTTCTAAAAAACCACTGAACCAAATGGAACCAAACTTGGCAGCAATGTTCCTGTGAAGGTCCTTTACAGAATTTGTAATTTTGGTGCTGATCGAATATTCAACATGGCTGCCAGGCCCAATAATGTGTTCTGATTGGCTGAAATTTCAAAAATCTTCTTGTTTAGAGAACCACTGAATGGAATGTAACAAAACATGGCATGAATGTTCCTTATGAGGTGCTGACCAAGTGTTGTTACTTTGTTGCCGATTCATCATCCAAGATGGCCGCCAGCGGGGGACTAAGTTTAACATAGAACCCTATGGGAAATTCATACAAATGACTTCTTTTAGAGAACCACTGAATGGAATGAAACTAAATCTGGCATGAATGTTCCTTATTAGGTGCTGACCAAGTGTTGTTACTTTGTAGCCGATCCATCATCCAAGATGGCCGCCAGCGGTGGACTAAGTTTAACATAGGACCCTATGGGAAATGCATACAAATGAGTTCTTTTAGAGAACCGTTGAATGGAATGAAACCAAACATGGCATGAATGTTCCTTATGAGGTGCTGACCAAGTGTTGTTACTTTGTAGCCGATCCATAATCCAAGATGGCCGCCAGCGGGGGACTTAGTTTAACATAGAACCCTATGGGAAATGCATACAAATGACTTCTTTTAGAGAACCACTGAATGGAATGTAACAAAACATAGCATGAATGTTCCTTATGAGGTGCTGACCAAGTGTTGTTACTTTGTTGCCGATTCATCATCCAAGATGGCCACCAGCGGGGGACTAAGTTTAACATTGGACCCTATGGGAAATGCATACAAATGGCTTCTTTTAGAGAACCACTGAATGGAATGAAACCAAACATGGCATGAATGTTCCTTATGAGATGCTTACCAAGTGTTGTTACTTTGGTGCCTATCCATCATCCAAGATGGCCACCATCAGGGGACTTAGTTTAACATAGGACCCAATGGGAAATACATACAAATGTCTTCTTCTATAGAACCACTGAATGGAATGAAACCAAACATGGCATGAATGTTCCTTATGAGATGCTTACCAAGTGTTGTTACTTTGGTGCCTATCCATCATCCAAGATGGCCGCCATCAGTGGACTTAGTTTAACATAGGACCCAATGGGAAATACATACAAATGTCTTCTTTTAGAGAACCACAGTATGGAATCAAACCAAATATGGCATTGCTAAAAATAGAAAAAAAAAGGGGGGGGGGGGGGTGAATTTAAAAAATCTTCTTATATGAAACTACAAGGCCAGTTGGCAGTAATGGTTCTTAGGAGGTTTTCTTTCAGAAATATGTCCAATGACCCAGACTGTTAACCAAGATGGCCGCCACAGCTGAACTTAGTTTAACATTGGGCCCTATGGGAAAATTCATTGAAAAATCTTCTTGTCTTAAACCACTTGACCGATTGGAACCAGACTTGGCAGCAATGGTCCTTAGATGGTCATCTTACAGATATTTGTCCGATGACCCGGACTGTCAACCAAGATGGCCGCCACAACCAAACTTAGTTTAACATAGGGCCCTATAGGAAAATTCATTGAAAAATCTTCTTGTCTGAAACCACTTGACATATTGGAGTAGGACTTGGCAGCATTGGTACTTAGGAGGTCCTTTTTCAGAAATGTGTCTGATATTTCATGGACTGTGAACCAAGATGGCTGCCACAGCAGAACTTAGTTTAACATAGGACCCTATGGGAAATTCACTGAAAAATCTTCTTGTCTGAAACCACTTGACATATTGGAGCCAGACTTGGCAGCATTGGTCCTTAGGAGGTCCTCTTTCAGAAATGTGTCTGATCACCCGGATTGTCAACCAAGATGGCTGCCACACCGACCTTTGTTAAATATTGGACCCTATAGGAAAAATTCATTTAAAAATCTTCTTGTCTGAAACTGCTTAGCCAGTTGGAACAAGACTTAGCAGAAATGGTCCTTAGATGGTTCTCTTTTAGAAATGTATCCGATGACCTGGACAGTCAACCAAGATGACTGCCACAGCTGAAATTAGTTTAACATAGAATCCTATAGAAAAACCAGCCAAATTTGCTGCTACACTTAAATTTTTAGGTCTGCTCAAGGTGAAAAGTTAAATCCAGGTGAGCGATACAGGCTCTTGAGAGCCTCTAGTTTTATTATTATTATAATCTTCGTTTAGCGAAGCGGATATATATATATATATATATATATATATATATATATATATATATATATATATATATATATATCGTGATGGGGTTGTCTGTCCATTTGTCCTTCTGCACACACCTAGACCTGCAACTACTCACACACCAGTTTATGGATTTCATTGAAGCATTCACAGAATCTTAAGTACAAAGTGGCATTGTCCACCATCTATTTTTTTTTTATCAGAATTATATTTGAGGTTTTCTGCAGACAAACATGGACATTGCCATATCTTCATAATGCATTAATGTAAGGAGGGTAGGCATGCCCTGTCTGCAAGTCCTCCTAAATAAGTGAATGAATTTCTCTGAAACCTTATTGCCATTGTGCACCTTCTATTTTGTCTTTTGATCAAAATCATTTTTGGGGTTTCCCACAGACAAACATGGACTTTTACATTTCTGTATATTTTAGCCATAGTAGTGGATATAAATTTCACAGTATTTCTAGTTTTTATTGTCGAGCCTGCGACTTTAGTCGCAGAAAGCTCGGCATAGGGATGGTGATCCGGCGGCGGCGGCGTTAACTCACTTCTTAAAAGCTTTATATTTTAGAAGGTAGAAGACCTGGATGCTTTATACTTTGTATATAGATGCCTTATGTTACGAACTTTCCGTCTGTCATATGTACATTGTCCTTGACCTCATTTTCATGGTTCAGTGACTAATTGAAAAAAAATTTAAGATTTTTTGTAATGTTAATTTCTCTCTTATTATGAGTAATAGGATAACTGTATTTGGTATGTGCATACCTTACAAAGTCCTCATCCCCGTCAGACAGTTTTCAATTGACCTCGACCCAATTTCAAGGATCAGTGAAAAAGGTTAAGTTTTGGTGGTTAAGTCCATATCTCAGATACTATAAGGAATAGGTCTAGTATATTTGGTTTATGGAAGGATTGTAAGGTTTACATGTCCAACTGGCAGGTGTCATCTGACCTTGACCTCATTTTCATGGTTCAGTGGTTGTAGTTAAGTTTTTGTGTTTTGGCCTGTTTTTCGAATACTGTATGCAATAGGTCTACTATATATGGTGTATGGAAGGATTGTAAGGTGTACATGTCCAACTGGCAGGTGTCATCTGACCTTGACGTCATTTTCATGGTTCAGTGGTTATAGTTAAGTTTTTTTGTTTTGGCCTGTTTTTCGAATACTATTTGCAATAGGTCTACTATATTTGGTATATGGAAGGATTGTAAGGTGTACATGTCCAACTGGCAGGTGTCATCTGACCTTGACCTCATTTTCATGGTTCAGTGGTTATAGTTAAGTTTTTGTGTTTTGGCCTGTTTTTCGAATACTGTTTGCAATATGTCTGATAGCATTTACTTTCATTAGAAATACATGACAGGCGAGACATTTTTGTGTGTCAACTCTTGTTTGAAATTATATAATATAATGATACCTGATTGTTGGGTAGTGCACTTTTCTTTTTATAATAAAAAAAAGTATACTGTTATGCCATTTATCTGTCAAAAGTTTTTATTTCTTACAAATTAAAGTAAAAACCTTTTTAATTTGTCTCCCAAAACAGGACTGTCTGTTATAGCAGAGGTCAATCCAAGACAGATTTTAATATTAAACAACTTACCAGATATGAGTTGAATACTCCAGGTTTAACAGCTCTGCCTCCTTTTTCATTGTGAATTGTATATATATAAAATCTAGTCCAAAAGGTAATGAATTTCACAAACATAGATTTCGTCATCAATATCTCTTCATACGCAAATGACTCTTAGATGCCAGATTTGGTACATAATATATTAATAGAGTTACACTTTAGACTTAAATAACTGTATATATATATGTATAATTAATAACAGGCAGGTAATTAATCAATAGTAGGTTGTTTAAAACAATAAAATTAATTAATTATTTATTAATGTAATTCTGCAAGGTGCTTGTTGTAATTGATTTTATATTGATTAACTGTTGGGGTAGATTTGGTATATTCTTGTAATATTTTGTAAACAAAGCAATAATGCATCAATTCAAAGTTAATGTTCATTTAAGAAAATAACAGATTAAAGTTGTAAGGAATAGCTCTTTTATAGTACTAACTAAAAGATGTCCAAGAAAATTTAGGGCACCTGTAAAAATGTATTCATTGAATATTGAATTAAAAACCTCCTCGGTGGTCTCGTGGTAGCATGCTCCCCTCGAGTGTGGAAGGTCGGGTCAAACCAAAGACATTAAAATTGGTATTTGCTGCTTTTCCGCCAAGCAAGTGGCATGTAGGAGTAAGACCAAAGGACTGGTCGGCTTTGAGTCAGTATAATGCTCAGAGTGGTGTGATATTTCTTCCTGCGCACAGTTACCCTGTGAGCTAGCACATTAAAAATCTGGCTGAGTGTGCCTGTCTAGTACAAAGCAGGGATCATTCATTTCATATCAACAGTTTCTCATCCTTATATGCACCTAATGGTTGCCACTGGACATTAAACAACCATTCATCCATCCATCCATGAATTAAAAATCTATAAAAGACAGTACCAAAAATACTGATCATAACTGAGTATTCAAGGAGTCCGATCAACCAGCTATCAAACAAAATCCCCCTTATTTAAATTTCTCCTTAAACATTTTATTTTTATGCCCCGCCACATCCGTACATCCCAATTCTGGTTAAGTTTTGCATTTAGCTCCGTTTCTCAGAAACCTATAGTAATATATCAATGATATTTCACCACTACAGTCCTCTTGTATAGTACAACACAGTTCAGCAACACTTTGGTTGCTTTGACCTACATTTCATGCTTCAGTGACTTTGGTTAAGTTTTGGTTAAGTTTTGCGTTTAGGTTCATTTCTTTGGAACTAAGCATAGTGTACCAATTAAACTTCATCAGTGGATGTGCCTTTGGTAGTACTGAGCAGTCATTATGACCTACATTTTACACTTGAGCGACTCTGGTTAAGTTTTGCGTTAAGGTTCATTTCTTTGGAACTAAGCTTCAACGAAAATTCATCAGTGGATGTGCTTTGGATAGTACTGAGCATTCATACATGATGACCTACATTTTAGGTGGGGCATCCTTGTCTTACAGACACAATTTCTAGTTTTTTTTGTCGTTGATTAAGATTTTATTCTGTCTTTTGGGGGGGAAATAGATAAAACTAATTTGCATAAAGGTAACAGTACGTCATTTATTGCAATGTTCTTAATTTGTTGACTCTTTTGTAAATATACATATACGGGTAGGTTGAATGAAAATGTATTGTTTTATGTATTAATAAAAATTGGTCAAAGACTCTGTAGGCTGGGTTGTCATGGTTGTGTTTAATGTGTATAAAAGGATAACATGCAATTTCCAACCCATACAACAGGTAAGTTTATAAAGACCAGTAATAAAATCAATCTAACAATGAATGGACATGTAAAATAAAAATTTGAGGGGGGAGGGGGGTTAAAAGTTCCACAACATGGACATTCTGAAAAGAAAATTGTAAATTACATAATACACATTCACATCTTCAATATGTCTGTAAACCTTGTGCAAAGATCTGGGTTAAAAGCTGTAGGAGGAGTTGATTACTCAAAATTGTCACCTTTCATACACAGTTGTCACAAAAATTCCCAATTTGCGCAACATGCAAAATCTGGAAAAAATTCTTCAATTGACATCATACTCCTTCATGCACATCTTCATTATGTTTGTAAACATTCTGCAAAGTTTCAAATATCTAGGTAAAATTCTGTAGGAGGAGTTGGTTACTAAAAATATACACTTGTTCCAAAATATGATCAAGTTTCAAACTTGGAAAATCTGGGGAAAATTCTTCAAATGACATCATACTGTTTAATATGTCCATAGACATTCTGCAAAGTTTAAAAAATCTGGGTTATGTAGGAGGAGTTGATTACACAAAGATAGTACCCTCCTTCCACAACATGGAAATTCTTGAAAAAAATCTTCAAAAGACATCATACTCCATACACATTCTACAAAGTTTCAAAGATCTGGGTTAAAATCGGTTGGAGTAGATGATTACACCAAATTGGTACCCTCCATACATTTGTTGCAAAAAATTAGTAAGTTTCGCAACATCGAAAATCTGGAAAAATTCTTCAAATGACATCACGGTCCTTCATGCACATTTTCAATATATTCACAAACATTCTGCAAAATTTCAGATGTATCTATAAGCTGTAGGAGAAGTTGACTACACAAAATAGGTACCCTATTTTCTACCCTATTTTCCCCACCCGCTCATCTGACATTCACCATACAATAAGATGGATTTGCACTTTGTGCAACCCGATCAAAATTTTAAATGTGACTAAATTATAATGTTGTGTATATCTGTATTTGTATAGTGGAAAGTATTTTATAAATAAATATAAAAAATAATACGGTCATTCAGGTTAGCACATACACAAGTTTTTTTCTTGGCTTATAAAAGTAAAAATAAAAAGAGAAAGTTTTACCTAATTGTGACAACATGAAAAAGGTGTTGTTTCTTTTGTTATATATAAATTTTTAAAAACTTGTAATCAGCAAAAAGTAGGATGAAATTAAATGTTGTAGATATTTGAGTCTTAAACCATATATTCGATGGTTATAAACACAGCATGTGAGTGGTTCATGGTGAGTGATTTACAACAATCAACTGATTAATAAATGTCACAAAAATAAATCTGTATTTTCAGATGCAAAGAAACAGTCCCAGATGGCATCACTATCTAAGCATCGAGATGAACTACAGACTGTGATAAGAACCTATAAATCGTTATTTGAAACAACAGAACAGCTTATAAAGGAACTGAAAAGTAAGTTACCTATAAAATATATAGATTCTTACACAAGATACAAAATGGAGGCTAGTATTCAGCGAATTAAAGAATTATCTTTTCCTGATAAGAACACAGTGGGATGAGAATACATGTATACTACAAATTGCCGTAATTCAGAGCTATCCCCTCAAGAAAGACCACCCCCATTATAAGACCACTTTCATGGTGTCCCTTAGGTGGTCTTATAAAAGGGGGACTACTTTAGAAGATGCAGAATTTCTTAGACGAATTGAAGATATCCGTAATATTCCTTTTTAAGTGAAAAATAACTACCCGTTTCATCCATAGATACAAAATTATACAACTAACATGTAAAACGAGAAGACTGAATTGATTGATTTTGTATACCATCATGAAATGTTAGCAATGTTTGTGGTATGGGACAATTTAGAGAACTTACTGGCTGTTACAACTGTGAGATTGTATATGATAGAATTGAGAATGGAAATGGGGAATGTGTCAAAGAGACAACAACCCGACCAAAGAGCGGAAAACAGCGATGTATTCATCAGACAATGATAGCAGTTCTAACAGAAGAATTCTGCTATTTTAACAAGTGTATTTGAATTTCATTGACAAACAATCTTTTTAAAATCTCCAATTTTTCGTCACTTATGAATTATTATTGCCAGATGCTTGCAAAGGGAGATAATCCAACTTATGGGCTTTACATGTTTAAAGCTTGTAAGCGCAACTCCTAGAATTGCAAGCGGAATATATCACTCTGTGAGATCACTCACGATTCTAGTTTATGGTTGAGATTCCTTAATTTGAAAGAATAAACCGTAGTATCGAAGAAAAATATGTTCTAAGATGATCAATTCTTTTTCTGGTGTTTTTTTCTATTAACAGAATAATTTCATTTAAAGAGTAACTAAAACGCTTATAGAAAGTTATTTTCATTTTATAGTACTAAAAAAACGTATAAAAACGCAAAAAACCCGATGAAATTTGGTAACTTAGTTTTCGAGATATTAGCAAAATACTGGCCGATCGTCATTTGCACACCTGAACGATTTGTTAAAAAACTCACCACGTATTCTAATATTACTACTCGCCGGAAGTGACGTACTGTGCGGTTCAGATCTTGTACATAAATTTGTACAGGTCATTTGCAAAGTGAAAGCAGATTCAGTTGATTGTTTATACGTTATTGGTGACAATTATCGATTGACAGTGCTTCTTATATATTCACCGACACTTGTTTGATGAAACATTTTACTTAATTTAAATCTACAATTCAACAATGGGAAGGAATTGTGCAGTTGCGGGATGCAGCAACTCTGCAAAAACGGGACATACTCAACACGCTTTTTAAAAAGATTTTTTTATCCACCCCTTTTCAATAAATAAGCACATTACTTAAACGCATGTCCATTGCATCTGTTGTACACTATGACTTATTATACATATAAAGTATATTAAATTTATAAAAAATAGTTGTGATATTATACAATGTATGCAAATCCACCAGAGACTTAGCAATGTATATGAATAAGTTTGACTTGGCATTACTATCTTGAGTTTGAATACCTAGAGACATTAGAAATAATATAAAGCGTCATAATTCTTTGCGCTAAACAGCTGATGTGCATTTGGTGCCATAATAGAATTATAAAAGTTTAATTGAATAAAGACTTAACCTATATTTGCTCACTTTTATTAGCTCACCTGACCCAAAGGGTCAAGTGAGCTTTTCTCATCACTTGGCGTCCGTCGTCCGTCGTCCGTCGTCGTCGTCTGTTAACTTTTACAAAAATCTTCTCCTCTGAAACTACTGGGCCAAATTGAACCAAACTTGGCCACAAGCATCATTAGGGTATCTAGTTTAAAAAATTTGTCCGATGACCCCGCCTGTCAACCAACATGGCCGACATGGCTAAAAATAGAACATAGGGGGTAAACTGCAGTTTTTGTCTTATATCTCAAAAACTAAAGCAATTAGAGCAAAACTGACATGGGGTAAAAATGTTCATCAGGTCAAGATCTACCTGTCATGAAATTTTCAGACGAATCGGTCAACCCTTTATTGGGTTATTGCCCCTGAATTTTTAATTTTAAGGAAATTTTGCAGTTTTAGGTTATTATCTTGAATATTATTATAGATAAAGACAAATTGTAAACAGCAAAAATGTTCAACAAAGTAAGATCTACAAATAAGTCAACATGACCAAAATCGTTGATTGACCCCTTATAGGAGTTTTTGCCCTTTAAAGACGGCATTCAGCGTAAACTTTGCTTTTAAGATCTTTTCCTCTCAAACCACTGAGCCAATTGAGACCAGACTTTGGTGGAATGGTCCTTGGCTGGCCCCCTTCCAAACTTATGTCTGGCATCCCCGACTTCCATGGCTGCTGTTACTAAAAATAGAAAAAAAAAGGGGGGGTGAATTTCAAAAACCTTCTTATATGAAACTACAAGGCCAGTTGGAACCAAAGTTGGCAGTAATGGTTTTTAGGAAGTTCTCTTTCAGAAATATGTCCAATGACCCGGACTGTTAACCAAGATGGCCGCCACAGCCGAACTTAGTTTAACATAGGGCCCTATGGGAAAATTCATTGAAAAATATTCTTGCCTTAAACCACTTGACCAATTGGAACCAGACTTGTCAGCAATGGTCCTTAGATGGTCCTCTTAGAGAGGTGTGTCTGATGACCCGGACTGTGAACCAAGATGGCCGCCACAGCTGAACTTAGTTTAACATAGGCCCTATAGGAAAATTCATTGAAAAATTGTGTTGTCTGAAACCACTTGACATATTGGAGCAGGACTTGGCGGCATTGGTCCTTAGGAGGTCCTTTTTCAGAAATGTGTCAAATTTCGTGGACTGTAAACCAAGATGGCCGCCACAGCAGAACTTAGTTTAACATAGGACCCTATGGGAAATTCACTCAAAAATCTTCTCGTCTGAAACCACTAAGTCAATTAGAATTAGACTTGGTAGCAATGGGTCCTTAGATGGTCCTCTTTCAGAATTTTTGTGCGACGACCCAGACTGTCAACCAAGATGGCCGCCACAGCAGAACTTAGTTTAACATAGGGCCCTATGGAAAAATTAATTGAAAACTCTTCTTGTCTGAAACCACTTGACATATTGGAGCCAGACTTGGCAGCATTGGTCCTTAGGAGATCCTCTTTCAGAAATATGTCCGATCACGTGGATTGTCAACCAAGATGGCTGCCACACCGAACTTTGTTAAATATTGGACCCTATAGAAAAATTCAGTTAAAAATCTTCTTGTCTGAAACCGCTTAGCCAGTTGGAACAAGACTTAGCAGAAATGGTCCTTAAATGGTTCTCTTTTAGAAATGTATCCGTTGACCTGGACTAAACCAAGATGGCTGCCACAGCTGAAATTAGTTTAACACAGAATCCTATAGAAAAACCAGCCAAATTGACTGCAACACTTAAATTTTTAGGTCTGCTCAAGGTGAAAAGTTAAATCCAGGTGAGCGATACAGGCTCTTGAGAGCCTCTAGTTACATTGTGTCTTGGATGGAGGGTTGTGATTTATATTTTGCCTAAATTTGTTCATATATGTATAAGAGGACTTTAACTTACTATTTTAATATATATAATTTTATATATTTCTACTTGTGTGAAAAATGGGCAACCAGCATGACCAGTATACATATCCTGATAATGCAGAAAATAATTTGGGTAAAAATTTAGCTTTTTTTTAAAGACATTCTATTTCATTAGGCAATCTAAAGCTAAAGCAAAGTTTGAATGTCTAATTATTTATTAAAAGAATATGTATTTATTTATTCATTATTTATAAAAAAAATATATAATATATGACACTTCCAATCGTGCAAGAAATTTTATTTTCCCCCTAAATAGTATTAAACACCTGTGAAAATTAAAACTAGTTCATGATATAAAACAAATTAGTAAACATGTGGATGGATATTTATCACCTTTAATCCTGGTAATTAAAACAGTTAAAGTTTTAGCACCTATTAATTAACATCCTGTTATCTAGTAATAAAGATCAAACAAAAGTTTTAATAATAATAATAATAAGAATACTTTATTTCAAGAGGGTAGCACAGTTAGTACAAACTAATCTTCCCTGAAGCCCTCATTTACAATTTAAGGCATATATAAAAAAAACATTACAAAATAATACACAATATTGTCAAAATATTTGCATAGTACAATACATTTAGGCAAATACACAAGATTGAGACCTACTGTTTATTTAACAAATAAGCCTTTAGATTTTGTTTAAAAGTCCCAAAACTCTTTGTGTTTCGCACTGAGCTTGGTAGACTGTTCCATAGAAAAGGCCCAGTGTAACTGAATGACTTTTTAAACAGTTCAGTTTTCGATTTTGGGACATATAAATTACCGTTTACAATATTTCTTAAATTATATGGATTGCTTTCTGAAATATACTTAATTCTATCAGTCAAATATAAAGGGGATACATTATTTAAACATTTGAAGGTCAAGGTACATTTATGGTATGCAATTCTGTTTTCAACCGTCATCCATCCCAGTTCTTTTATTAAGGGAGCTGATGGAGCAAGAAAATCTGTATCAAGAATAAGCCTTGCTGCCCTTTTTTGCAGTTTTATAACACGGTTGAGACTATCAATACTGCAGTTTCCCCAAATAATTATACAATAGTCAATTAGCGGAAGAATATAGCCAGTGTAAAAAAGCTTTCTTGAATCAAGATTTAAAAACTTTTTGATTTTTGATAGGAGGTAGATCCGACTAGAAATTTTTGAGCATACTTGATCAATTTGATGTGTCCAATTTAAGTTGGTGTCAACTTTTATTCCCAACAATTTTTCACACTTAGAATTTTGCAAAATTTCTGAATTTATTGTCAAGACAGGATTGACAGTCTGTGATAAAATGTTTTGTCTTGTTCAAATTACCATACATCCCTCCAATCAGGTAAATAACAACTTGGCCATGCACCTACCACCTGTGGAGTAAATCAATATAACAAAGTCATTAGAAAGGTGTTATGAAAACCAGTTTTGACTGATATTATAATTCAAATTACACAAAGAGCATAAAGTCCGATAACCAATATTAACCAAATTATAACTCTACAAATGTGGGAATTATTTTATAAGTTGAATAATTTTTTTTTTATTAAAATCCATCAAAATCTTTTATTAAAGTTTTAGGTGTACAGTGCAGTTTCTCCAATGATTCTCTACATATTTTTATTATTACAACAAGGATTGTAAGAAATTACTTATCCCTCTCTACATATATGTCTCTGATTAAACTAAGAAATTTATTATATTTTTATAAGAAAATTCTGAAATTTTATGAATCTGTCAATTCAATAAAAAAAAAAAACACATTACAATTCTACATCAAAATCTATGTTGTAAAACATCTGTTTTAAAACTATCAATTAATATTGTGTCTTATATTTGCTTGTTTAAAAAAATAGTGTTTGCTATGTTCCATATCGTCGTCCTCATCCAGTGTTGCAAATTCTCTACCATCGTCGCTGTTACCATCAGAAAGTTCGAGCTCAAACTGATATGGTTGTATATCTTCTTCTGCAACAATTGGCCGGTCAACTTCTTCAATGCTTTCAAATGACAGCGATAAATCACTAGCATTGCTGTTTCCATCCATAATATATTCCTTCTGGTCAATGTAAACAAGTTCAAGAGTAGCCCGCACTGTACGTCATTTCCGGTCAATCGGGGTCACTCAGCGAGGAAACCCTGTTTCCGGAAATAGCGCTGATTGGATTTCCCACAGGTAAAAATAATCCAACTTCACTCGCTATTTTCTCCGTTATTACTTGACCAAATTTCTTCGGGTTTTTTGCGTTTTTATACGTTTATTTAGTACTATAAAATGAAAATAACTTGCTATAAGCGTTTTAGTTACTCTTTAAGGTTCAATTCATGAAGTTCAGACTGAGAAAATTCCAATCTAATGCACACAATTGATATCATAGAATTTACTAAAAGAAAAACAACAATGCACAAAAATACCACAGTTTCAGTTGCAAAATATTTTGTTCTTTTTCTACATTATATATGGATAATTGTAGGTTCTGTTCATGAAGCTCAAACCGAAGAGACTCGATTAAAGGAAGATCTACGTCGACAGAAAATACCACTGGTTCAGTTGCAAAGTGTAAGTGCTTAATAAGATTTCTATAAGGAATATAGTGATTAATTCTTGACTCACATATAAACGTGCTTAAAAGTCTTCTGGATTTTGACATTTATTGCTCAATAATATATTCCAATACAAAATATTTAATTATCCCCAAACAAACAAAGTTTGGGGGGGTATATAGGAATCACCTTGTCTGTCCGTCTGTCTGTCCATCTGTCCATATATCTTGTAAGCGCAACTCCTCCTAGACCACTCAATGGATTTCAACGAAACTTTACAGAAAGGAAGTACATCATCCAAAGATGTGCATGAAGAAAAATCTTTGCTTTCCGATATCACACAAGGGAGATAATTGGACTTCAAAGCGGGGGTATCGTTTGTGAGCTTTGCTCACAGTACATCTAGTTTTTCCTGATTTTGGAATTTTGGAATACTCTATAGTTTCACCCATGTATAAATGGTAACAGATACATTTATATGATACATAATTTGGTAGTCCATAACATTGTGTCAAAATTTGATTTCAAAAAAATGCTGAATTATCATCAACAAAAAAAAACAATCACAAAATATTCCCCAAAAAATAAAATCTTTAGTATTTGTTTTAAAGTTTTATGAAAATATTCCATAACTCATGCATCCCATAAGAATTGAAAAAAAATACATATTATGAAAACATTTCTTGCATATTTCAGGTTGAAAGTGTTGACCGATTAATATTTGAAAGAACAAAAGAAAGAGAACACATTATGACAGCCCAAAGGAGAATGTGTTCACTAACTCAGGCTCCACAGGAACCCCAAGTTTTAGGGAAGGTTAGTCACTCATGTCAGATATACTTTTTGGTGGTAGGGTTCTTGATCATAAATATTTATAGGTAAATTTTCTGGAGAAGAAATTCTGTCTTCTACTCAACATGATCAGTATTAGTTTCACTAGTGATTTTTTTAGTTTCATTTTATGAAAATTTTAATATTTCTAATTTAGGGAAAATTTAACTGAAAATAATGTATGTTCCACATGCTTCTGAAAGTGAAAAAAAAGTCAAAAGCTTTACTAAAATTCTATGCTTTTAAAAGACAAAATCTAAGTGTCAAAGTAGATGTATTTTTTGGGAACAAAGTGACATTAGTCATGCATGTATTTCACATTTCAGTTAAAAAAATTAATCCTTCACAAAAGATGGTTTTTTTTTCCCAAAGTGCAGTTCAAAATATTTCATTGCGTATTTTATACATCTGTTCTGTTCAGGAAAATGTGTATGAATACATGCCTTTTACAAATTTACAAAATATGTACAGATGTTTTTTTTTTTTGTTTTTTTTGTTTTTTTTTTTTTTTTGGGGGGGGGGAGGGTGATCCTTTTATAAAATGTCTGTCAATAGCATTACAGAAATTGTATTATGTGTGAACACAGCATTAGTGTCTGATTCCCTGTTCCCAGTAAGTAATGGATTTGGTAGTATTGTCACATTTATATTTTTGCAGATTGGTCACCTTGCCTTAGTATCAGATACTGATATAGCTAGGGTATTATCATGGCACATGTCTTCTGATATGGACTGTGTGGTCACATTTACTACAGATAAGGTAGGTTCAGAGAATACTGTTTAATTTAGTTTGATCTCAGTTTGTTTTTTTGAAGTAAAATAACATGACATAATACATATTTCTCCTATTCTTGGCATGTTTAATCGGTGGGATAAAAATTTATAATATTTTTAACCACTTCCTGGTGATTAAATTTCTGCATGGGAATTCCCGCCGATTTTTTATGTTTATTGAAAGATAAACTAGAGAAGTTCCGAAATGGCATTCATGTAAACAAAATGCAAAGTAACCACATTTTCTTGAGGTTTTTGTTGAAAATCATAGGAGAAACAGATTCTCCAATTTACTCGTGAGTTATATAATTTCTCCGTCCTCAATAGTTAAATTTTAGATTTTTTAAATACACTAGCTAAAGCTCGTGTGTTGAAAATAAAATTTTAACTATCTCTGATGGAGAAATTCCGTAACTCACTCGCACCTGAAGGGGAATCTATATTTCCATCATTGTTAAGCAGGAACCATGAACACTACAAAAGTAACAAACAAAATTATTCCACAGTAACTTGTTATGCTAAACCTTAGTTGAAATCTTAACGATTTTTAATTAACTTCATAAGCACATTGTTTATGGCTGCCAGGTCAGCTTAGTAATTGGTGACTTGGTGTTCACATGCCAGTCTGTCATACTGAAATTTTAAATGTGATATTGATTTTATTTTTGGTACAGTGACAAAGTACAATGGACTGAAAGAATATTTTGACGTGCGCAGTATTTTGACCTACCCATATGTAGTTTTGACCTTTCTCAATTCAGCATTCTAACTCATTGCCTCATATTTTTGTAGTTTATACAAATGTATGGTTAAGAATAGTGAATAAAACGGTGACTTTACATCAGGTATCAGACAAATTAATTCAATGAAACTTCAGAATGTAATGAATTTACAGAAGGGGAAATATACATCTAGTATAAATTGACAGGTTCATAACTACCTGTATAGTGTTAGAATATTTTACTTTGTGGCCCACACAATCGATGTATTGTGCTCATGCATCTTCAGATTATACTTAGAATAAAAGAAATAGATCAACATATTATTCTCACATACATGTATCTATGGTATTCGAATAAAATATTAGCAGTATTATTTATCTAAATGTTAAGTCATCCAGTTACATTGTAGATATTATTGTTGTAGGCCAAGGAATTGTACAAAAGAACAGATGGAAAACAACAGGTGCTTCCTCTAGATTCTATTTATAGAAAAACATTACCAGATTGGACCAAGTAAGTATTATATAAATAATTTGAGTTATACATGTCTGAAATGACAGATTTTTGGACTTTGGTAATTTTTATATTTTGAATCGATATTTTTCCATAATAAAATGTCCATACATTATATTTTTCCTGTCTTCTGTTTTTTTTTGCGATTTCTCAATTTTGTTACATGCAGCTATAGGGAAATAACTATCTATCAGGGCTCACCACACTTGAAAATAACAGGGAGACTCCGAGTCTCCCTCAGGGTAGCAACAGGGAGACTTCCAAGTCTACCAGGTAGACTGTGTTTTTTCCCCCAATTCATCGCCTGTAGAGTAAATACCTCTTATTTTGCTTAATGTCTTATAGTGTATACTATACATTCCTTTATTGTGTTTTATCCTGTATTGTTTGAGATTTTATCTACATTTACTCCATATCCTTCCATTTTAGTCATAATCTGAGATTTTGTCTAATGTGCATTTAATCAATATCCTTTGTCAGAGATTGTAATTTGTTAGAAAACGATAAAGCATGTTTCTTTTATGGAAAGGCATGCTACTCAAAACTATAAAAACACAAGCCCTCACACAAGCCACTCAAAATACCAAAGAATTTGTTTCAAAACAATAGTCGGTCATTATCCTTTAATCATTAAATTTTCCTCCTTGATTAAAATCCTATGATGAAAATCAAAGGTAATTACCTAATGAAAACATCTGAATTGTTTCCTTATCAAACTGTGGTACACAATTAATTAAAATTGATTGAATTAAAAATTTAATTATTTTAAGAAGGGAAAGTCTGGCCGTTGCATCTTCATCTCCGTATTATTTTACGTTAGGTTATTAGATGGCGCAACTCTATATACATTTCAAACTTTCACACAAAAGAACTCGGGATGATCAAATACACAAATTTATAAAGTTGAAATAAAGATCGGCAATGAAATGGGAAGAAGGAAACTTAATTGTAAAACAATTTTACACGATCGCTAAAACACAAAGAAAAACGACCAACATTTTGACCAAAATATCGGAGGCGCCTTACTTAAAAACACAGGGCGACTCATTTGTCGCTCTGGAGCCGATGACAGGGCGACATTGGCAAGCATTAGGCGACTTGATCGCCCTAATCGCCCAGTTTGGTGACCCCTTTCTAGAGGTGATACAAAACATTTAAGAGATTTTAACAAGATTTCATAAATATTTATCTTAAAAGTTATATTTTGATGTCACAAATGAGACTTTATATATACATTGTATATATGTACATTTACATATTAAAAGCATTGATGACAGAATATGATTAGATTACCCCACAAACCTTTTCATATTGATTGTCCTGTGATTAATTAACCTGTTTGAGATTAAAAACCCAAAAAAATGTCTCCAAGCTGCTCGTAATATTATTACTAAATAATTTAATATTGGATGTAACACATCATTTGATTGGTCAAATTTTTTCATCTATCATATAGACTAAATTTTCTTTTCTACTAACACGTCATTAAAGGCATCAAAATAACCTCAATGCACATGATGCACACTTTTATATAACCCACGACGCGCGTTATTTAGTGTGCGCCACTTCATTGAGGTTATTTATTCATAGACTAAAAAAAATTACAGTCAATCCTCAAATCAACAAATTACAAGTGGTCAGTGAGCTGTTGAATAGGCTAAAAGGTATATAAACTAAAATAATCCAAAATGTTTTGAGAAATAAAGCAAGTCATAAGCATGATAAATGGCCTAATGTTTCAGCTAACCAACGATCATGAGCACAGAAAAAAAAACTTTAAAAATTGAAAATCTTATCAATTGTTAAATTCCATCTGATTATTTTGAAAAATATAGATTAATATAATATTTAAATGAGATGTATAATTTATTATAGACCATTACCACATATCAAACATAAGAGAAATTGGAGACCTCCAGGAAATCCTACATATGCCAGGGATCTGTTAGCATTTCCAAAGGAAGCTGATTCATGTAGAATAGGTAATTCATATGTATTCTTCAGTAAATTCTCCTGTGTAATCTGAACAATTGTTTAATTCAATCAAAATTTGTGTCTTAAATGGGATTTTCAATTTGAAAAATAGTGATTTTGCAATGTTCAGTGGCTGGCTTAGTTTGTAAATAGCTTCGATCGGTGAAGGAAACTCAGGTTTGCTGTCATGTAGAAATAGGTTCTTGTTCCTTTTTTTTTCAGTATTTGGTATGCTGCTGGGAGATACACTTATATTAGATGATATTGACAGTGCAAATACATACAGACAAGAGGTAACACATGTTTTATATCTTGTAACAGTGAAACAGTCATACACTGTACATCTTGAAATTGGTGCTTGCTTGGTTACTGGGCTGTTGGCTATAATATTGCAGCAAGTTTTTGTTGGTAGAGAAAGCCGGAGTACATGAAGAGAATCATGACCTTATGCAGAAAACCAGCAATCCTTGGTAATTAAGATAGTCAAACACTCCTTGTTAAGTTGAGAAACATGCCTTGTCAAGTTGGACTTGTACTCACAATCTCAATGTTGACAAACTACCAATCAGTGCAGTTGACATTTACAACAAAGTGTCTAGACTACTCACCATCTAGGCACCCCTTACTAATCATTGAACCCCCTCTCCCCCTCCCCCTCCCCCCCCCCACACACACACACCAAAAATTAAAAAAAAAATGGCTTAATGCAGTACAGTTGTAAGTCTGCTACATGTAAGTAGTGAAAGACTTATAACTTTATATGTGGATTTTCTATGAGTGACCAGACTAGTCTACATTTATTTCCTGTTTTGACATATTCAGTTCATTCATATTATATCCACTCAAATCTACAATGCATTTCCGTAAAAATTTATATTTTTTCACTAGTGATAGAATTGATTTATTATTTTTCAGCTGGTAAAGTTTTGTCACTGTCCGACCATTTTGACAAGGGAGGGAGATCGTGTTAGAAGTAATGGTAAATTTGGTGGACTGATGAATAAGGCATTACCTATAGAGAAATTACGAGGGGCAGTATTTGGTGAACCTTTACCGTCAACATTTGATGATACATCTGCTTTAATAAGTAAGTTGTGAATTATGAATTTATAGTAAAGTTTATTTTCATAGCCTCACAACCTCCACAAAGCTCAGTGTTTGCAGTAATTGATATAAAAAATAAAAGTTTTTGATATAATAATTTCTATAAAATGGAAATGTACCAATGTTTTTGATAGAGGAAATGTAGACAGGAAGTAAAAGTCTTGTTTCATAATCAGTGCTTTTCTGTAAAGAAAATAAACAAGCAATACTTTCGAAGGAGAGAACATACTTTTCTGTTTTATAAATACCATTCTCTTATGATTAACCAGAATTGTCTATCTCTCGGACGGTTAGGGAAATTTGATATTGCATCTTGTACAGTGTGATATGAACTAGTGATATAAAAAATCGGCCCGTTTGGTCAATGCATGATTGTATAGGAAAATTCACTTGCTTTCCAGTTCTATTTATAGAACATGTTGGGGATGAAATAGAGCCCACCATAAACAAAGGATTTTTTAAGATAAACTAATGGAACTTTGATTCTTTGGAGTTAAGATTTGAAAAGCAAGAATGAATATTTAATATTTGCCCTATTTATAACATACTTTTATTGTCCCAAATACATTAAAACATAACAGTTTGACACATTTCTATCTATATTTTAAACTTTCTGAGCCATTTTGATTGTTTACCTTTTGTTCCATTCACGTGTAATAGGTAGGGTTATGGTTCTTGTATTAAAAGAAGTTTTCATTTTGCATTTAAAGTTTTGTTTATTAAGTTTAAAATTGGCTAATGCTAGTATGGCATAATTTTTGTTTTTTCAAAAATTGAATATAACGTGTTAATATCTTAAAGAGTATTTGTATATAAACATTTGACTTGTCAAGAACAGAAATCAGTGCTCCATAAAAGGGAAGCAACTTCTCGGTCTTACAGTATTTGAGCCATTCTAAATAAGGTTACACTCCTCTTGAATAAATGTTAAGTTAAATTTACATTTATACATCTGTCGAAACTGGTTGCTTTGTAAAAATTACCGTAATAAATTATATTTGTTTAAATAGCTTTTTCTTTTTTTAGAAGCCTTATTAGCTACCTATATACATTTGTACATATAAGGTTTGAGCTGTAGTCGAAATTTAGGACTTTGAAATTTTTTTACATTAGTAAAATGCTGTTGTCACAGCCCTATTATACACCTATAATGGTGTAGTGAGTTATCATCCATTGTTGGGAACTTTACTTTGAAATTAATTTATTGTCAAAACTAAATAGTGCATTTACTAATTTAACGATTATTTCTTTAATTGACCCATTATCCAGAAAAACCTTATGATTATATTTTAACTCAGACCTGCACATTTAATCTAAATTTGTTATGTTTACAATATAATATCAAATATTTTAGTAAAATTTCTTATCACTTATGTACATTGAACTCTTATTGAAAAGTCTATACGTAATCCGGAATGTACGTCGATTTTGGGGAAAAAAGTCAAAATTTCAGGGAAAAGGGAATACATTCATTGTAATTGATCTCACATAACAAAGAACAAATCAATGATAAAATTCTATTGAAATTATACATAACTACAGTTGCAATCTTTCCAGCACTTTGATTTTCAACATTTTAGCCTTGATCACAACTGATGAGTCATAAATCGACAAAATGTACACAATCTGTGCATCAGAATTGGTATCAAAGAATGCGTCAGCATTGTACAAAAACTTTAAACTTGTGGAAAATTTTTTTCAAATACCAGGGATGATTGCATTCCATTTTTTAGCGGATTTCTGTTTTGCGCAATCTGGATTTGTCCATTGTGGTTTCTTTATTACACATTCAATATGGCTTCATGAACAGCATTTCCATTCTTTTTTTTTCGGCTGTGAAAATTATCTTTGAAATACATATTCTAAAACATGGTCATTGTTTGTAGGTTTAATACAGAATTTCAAGGCTGCCTTATTACGTACACAGAGTGCCAAGGAAGAATTACAGGAACAGGTTGATCATTTGAAGGATGCAGAGATGCAGAGTAAACATAAAGAATGTCGCGAAGCAGAACAACAGCTCAAAGATGTTGAATATAAACTTGGTGAGGACTGTTCAGAAATTAGAGTTGAACCTTTTTAATCTCATAGTTAATGCCACTTTAAAAATATTTAGAATTATTGCATTTATACTTTTATTTCTCTATATATAGCAAATAGCTTCATTTAGTCCGTAAAAATTATATTGCACGGCTAATCATGATAAAACGGGATATTGCATAGTGACGTCACTTTGACACGCCTCTTATGTTCTGTAACCATAAATCAGGTTTTATGACGTCACAATGTAATAAAACAATTCTGGCACTGTATTCAATCAATACGAGGTTTTACAGAGCGCAAAAGGTAATATCGGAACTCAGCTACGCTTCTTTCAATACTACTTTGTTGCTCCGTAAAACCTCATATTGATATCACAGAAGTGCAATAATTATATAATATTTAGAAGATTTTCAGCGACGTAAATGCCAAGAGATCAACAAAAACAGTTCAGACCATAGAATAGTTTAAGGTTTGGTTTTAAGGGCGAAGTATAATATTTATTTTATTGAATACTCATTTGTGGTTTCACCACACACATGCAAAAATTAAGAAGCTTTTAATTCAACAGTATATAAAGTAGTAGTTGGGTTACCCAAAAAACTGAAACTAGCTTTTATTCCCATCAAATTTCCTGTTTCAGGTGTTACCATGCAAAGTCCCAGAGTTATCCCTCAAAGTAGGTCAAGTACCAGGATCCAACAGTCAACTCCAGAGGAGACACCATCTCCAAATAAAAGAGCTCGAACATCGGCAAGTGCAACGCAGGCTGCCAGTGTGACACCCAGTCCATCCCCAAGTCCTGCTCCGTCTACACCAACCAGACAGAGCAAAAGGCTTTCTGCTCAAACACCAGGCTCAAATAAAAGACTTAAAAAAACATGAACGAAATAATCTGAAGTGGAGTGTTGTGGATTCACGACTACAGTCAATAACTGGAATATTTAAAACTAAGATGATACTATTTAGGACTATTCCAGAAAAAAATGCTTCAAAGTTTCAAAAGGCACATTCTGTTTTACACAGTCATGCATTGAATTTTACTTTTGAAGGCCAATTTAAAAAAAACCAACACAACCAATCAAATTCTAGTTGTAATGCATTCTGACCCTTTCATAAATGTACAGTCATTTCTGGAACAGTTCTGAACATGAAAATATATTTAAACAATTTTTATCATAAATTTTACTAATGTTTATACATTTATGTTTTAACTGTCATTTTATCAGTTACAGAAAATGTTTTTAATATTACACAGTATTTATGCCTCCGCCGCTAGGAGGAAAGGGCATTAAGTATAACCCTTGTCCATCTGTCCATACGTACGTTCCAAAATTGGTTTTGATACTCTAACTTTAGTTTTCCTTAATCAAATGTTATCTTATACACAATGCTTATTACCACCAAAAACAGATCGAGTTTGAATTTGGGTGAGGTCACATTCACCGCTCTGGAGTTGTGCCCTTTATGAATGGAAAAATTGCTAAATTTGCCATTTCTGCACTATTACTTTACTTTGCCGCAACCAAATGTTATTAAACTTATACACAATGCTTATTACCACCAAACATAGATCGAGTTTGAATTTGGGTCACAATCACTGTTTTGGAGTTATGCCCTTTATAAATAGAAAAATTGCTGAATTTGCCATTTTTACACCTTACTTTACTTTGCCTCAACCAAATGTTATGAAACTTATACGCAATGCTTATTACCACCAAACACAGAACGGTTTCGAATTTGGATGGTGTTACTATTACTGTTCTTGAGTTATTACCCTTTATAAATTGAAAAATTGCCAAATTTGCTGTTTCTGCACTCTAACTTTACTTTGCCTCAACCAAATGTTATGAAACATACATGTATACAAAATATTATTACCACCAAACACTGATCCAGTGGTGTCACTTTAATCGTTCTTGTGTTATGCCCCTTAATAAATTGAGAATTGCCAAATTTGCTGTTTTGCACACTCTGTGACTTTTACTTATTAAGTTTCAAAGAAAAAAAAACATCAGTAGGTTTGAATTAGTACATTGACTCTTGCATATTTATAAGCGGAACCCATCCGTGTTCCATGGACCTATTCTTCTTTTATTTCATGTATGTAATGAAAACAACAGTAATTGACATTTTGAAAGGTTTATGGATGGTGTAATATTGTACAATTAAACATTCTAATGCAATATTTATGCAACACACCTTTTCATTGGTCAAAACTGACTGTCAAATACTCTATGTACATGTCGGGGCCAGAGAAGGTCCATCCCCCCCCCCCACTTTACTGCCATTTGGGAACCATTTTGAAATTACAAAACTTTGGTGATCTGTATTTTCAACATTAACACAATTTAAAACATGACCTTACCTTTGAAACATCCTTTAATACTTTTTAATTAAGATTTGAAGTGGACAGCAAACAAAATAACCTCCAACGGTTTGCGGAATTTCTTATTTTTAGCGCACCTGTCCTAAAAGGACATGTGAGCTATTGCCATCACATGGCATTCATAGTCCATCATTGTCGTAATCTTTCCTTTAAAGATCTTCTAGTCTGAAACCACTGGGCCAATTGGAACAAAACTTCGCAGCAATGGTCCTTAGGTGGTCTTCTTTCATAATTTTATCCGATGACCGGGCCCGTCATGCAAGATGGCCACCAGAGACGAACATAGTTTAACATTGGATCCTTTGGGGAATTTACTTAAATATTCTCTTGTCTGAAACCACTAGGCCAATTGGAACAAACCTAGGCAGGAATGGTCCTTAGGTGGTCCTTTTTTAGAAATGTATTCAATGACCCCACCGTCATCCAAGATGGCCGCTAGAGCCAAACAGTTTAACATAGGACCCTATGGGAAATTTACTTATAGATCATCTTGTCTGAAACCACTTGGCCAATTGGAACAAAACTTTGCAGAAATTGTCCTTAGTTGGTCATCTTTCAGAAATATATCTGATGACCCTGCACATCTATCCAAGATGGGCACCAGAGCCGAACATAGTTTAACATAGAACCTTATGGGGAATTTACTTAAAGATCTTTTTGTCGGAAACCACTTAGCCAATTGGAACAAAATTTGGCAGCAATGGTCCTTAGGTGATCCTCTTTCAGAAGTATATCCGATGACCCTGTCATGCAAGATGGCCACCAGAGCCAAACATAGTTTAACATAGGACCCTAAGCCAAATTTACTTAAAGATCTCCTTGACTGAAACCATTTGTCCAATTGGAAGAAAAGGTAACAGCAATGGTCCATAGGTGGTCCTGTTTCACAATTGTATCAGATGAAATTGAAGATGCCTACCAGAGCAGAACATAGATTAACATAGGACCTAATTGGAAAGTTCACTGAAATATCTTATCATTTGAAACCAGTGAGCCAATTGGAACTTGAAAGCAATGTTCCAGGATGCCAGTCTAGATGGACTTAGTCCAGGTGAGCTTCTAGTTGAAATTGTTTGTGACATTCTAACATCAGAATATTTGTTGAAAACACATAAATTTTCATATGAAAATTAAAGTGAAAGTTATAATTTATTGACGTAAACTTTCAAATAAAGTGTGTCATCCTTTTTCTAGAAAATCAAAGATAAAAATTATAATTTGTCAGTTAATTAGAAATTTAAATGTATTACCCTAAATATTTTTGTACATTTTTCAATAAGCACTGTTAAAGTCAGAATGTGTACCATCGACAAAAATTGGGAAGTAAGAAAATCCCTACCTACCTAACCTAATATGTATCTTGAAGTAACACGAACCTTACTTATTTTTTTTTACTTAGCCTTACTGATGATCTCTCAACATCAAGATTGTAAATTTGACTGTGGAGTTGATTTTTTTCTGGAATTCACCTCATTACTGTTCCTTTAGTATACATGTACATAGTAAAATGGCTTCAAAAGTATCATTTCTACTTTTTATGTTGCACCTACAATACCAGTAGTCTGACAGCCCGTACGTACATCCCACTTTAACCTAATATTAGTATCTCTTATAAGTACACTTTAAAAATAACAATCCAGAGATACTAATATTAGGTTAAAGTTTAGATTGAAGGTAGTTTAATGTTAAGCAGATGTCATATCAACATGGAACTTTGTCACTCGATACCTTAAGATGGAATCTATTCAAAATTTAGGTCAAAGGGGTGGTATGATCTCAATGGCATGGTTGACTGATCATGATTTTAGGTGTTTGTTAGGAAGTGGGGCACAGTGTCCATTTGACACATATATTCTTGTTTTTACCAGTTGTCAAAATCATGTCTGCAAGGATTGTCACTTGTTCTTCTGTTTTGGTACTTCATATTCTACCAATAAAAACATGACCTTAGTAAAGGCAAGTGCACAAAATGAGGTGTAAACTCCCAATAAATCATAACTACCTATCAGTTTAATGATTGGTGATTTTTTAATATCAGTAATTCCTGCAAATGGGATTTAAGGATGCTCGCTTGTCATGTTTTGGATTTTTTGTCAGATTTTCGGAAAACTTGGGTTTTATCCATTTCTTAAACATGAAATGTTTTGTCCATGAACCCCCACTTTTTTTTTATAATTCAATCATATATACCTTAAAATGGTACTTGACAAAATCTTATGAAATACTTTTTATTTCATCATACATTTTTGAGAGACTGAAGTTGTCAATGCAAAGACAATTAAAAACCCAGAGAAAACCCATTTCCTGCAAATTTTCAAGACCTAATAGCTCTAAATAAGCACATGAACCTATATATTTAAGGTCTTTCCCGTTTCCAACGGAAAGACCTTTCTGTAATTCGTATGATTATTATTATTATTATTATTCTTATTATTATTATTTTTCTTCTTTTCCGCCAACTTCGATGTCAAGAATTTTCTTCATTTCGCGACATATCGAAATGATATTTCACCAGTTGGTTCGGAATGATAAACCGGATTTAGGATTGACACCGCGAAGCCAAACTCTTTTCCATACAGAGTTATCTGCCCAAATACCGTAAACCCTTGTTACCAAAATAACTCAGGAACCGTAACAAATAGCTGATCAAATATATTAGGAAAAATGTTCATCTTCGCAAGTCGCAACTTTGTCAGATTTCACTTAACCTGGTTTATCGACTCCTTATGGGAGTTACTGGCCCTTGAATATTTGACGGAGCGCGTGCATGATCAAAACTCGTAAACTGTTAGTCGTAGAGACTTGGGACTTTCACCATTATTCATCAGATGTCTTATTCTACAAAATGACCCCAAGGTCAAAGGTCAAGGTCACACTTAACCTTTGACCTTATACCTTGTTACAAGAATAACTCAGAAACCGTAACAAATAGCTGATCAAATATGTTGGCAAAAATGTTCATCTTCGCAAGACGCAACTTTGTCATGTTTTGCTCAACTTGGTTTATCGACTCCTTATAGGAGTTACTGGCCCTTGAATATTTGACGAAACGCGTACATGGTCAAAACTCATAAACTGTTAGTCGTAGAGACTTGGGACTTTCAACAATAGTCATCAAATGTCTTATTCTTCAAAATGACCCCAAGGTCAAAGGTCAAGGTCGCACTTGACCTTTGACCTTATACCTTGCTATGAGAATAACTCAGAAACCGTAACAAATAGCTGATGAAATATATTGGGGAAAATGTTTATCTTGTCAGGATCTAAGTTTGTCTCATGGGTCTGAAGTTGTACGATGACTCCTTATAGGAGTTAATGCCCTTGACTCATGTTAATTTTACACTATATCTCGAAAACCATTATAGATATGAAGAAAAGGTTAATACAAAAAAAGATCAGTTTCAAAAGATATACATTTTAGTACCAAGGTCAAAAGTCAGATATCAAGGTCATCAAGAAATCCCTTAGCAACCGACGGAAAAGTACCTAGCAACCATATATATTTATGGTCAGGACCCTATTATAGAACTATAGAGGTGAAAATTGAAGGTCAAGGATCAAGGTCATTGAAAAAGTCCTTAGCAACCGATGGAAAAGTACCTAGCAACCATATATATTTATGTTCAGGATCATATTATAGAGCCATAGAGGTCAAAATGGAAGGTCAAGGGTCAAGGTCATCGAAAAAATCCTTAGCAACTGATGGAAAAGTACCTAGCAACCATATATATTTATGCTCAGGACACTATTATAGAGCCGTTCAGGTCAAAATGGAAGGCCAAGGGTCAAGGTCATCTAAAATGTCCTTAGCAACTGATGGAAAAGTACCTAGCAACCATATATATTTATGCTCAGGACACTATTATAGAGCCATAGAGGTTAAAATGGAAGGCCAAGGGTCAAGGTCATTGTGACAGAGTCATATATTTTGACTATGCAAGCCAAAATAGAAGGTCAACAGTCATACTTAATAGCCTTATATGCAATTTGACTCGGGAAAGACCTTGCAATTGTTCTCTGAACAATTGTCTTTCTAGTTTTCTTTCTTATTTGTTTACAATTGATATGTTCTCTTAAACTAAAACACCTATTTCAAATCCTATTTATTTCCTAGTAGACCCGCGATCATCCTTAAGAGAAGTTTCAGTGACTCAAGTTGGAGTTTTGCTGTATTGTTGTACAAAGTGCTTTTCCAGATTTGTTTACATAAATAATAGTAATTTCATACATCTCTTGGTGATTTATGCTGAAGGTTAACATCCTGTGGTTTGTTGAAGTTCGAAGTATTTTTATAATTTAAAACATTAAATGGTGTCTGTCTAAAAATTTTACAGTTGTTACAAGTTTTAAAATGCATGTTGTTTAGTTTGTTTTATTTTTGTATGGAAAAAATTACAAAATTTGTCATGTATTATGTAAACATAAAATAAATAACATTATTTTGTTTTAAAGTTCATTACATGTACATTTTTAACACTTTTATTCATTTTTATTTCGAGTTGACACGCAACTGTCATCTATCCATTAACTTTTAATCCATAGTCTTTTACTCTTAAAAACCAAACCAGTTTGGACCAGACTTTGCAGCAATATCCCTGGTATCTTTTAATTCGGTGACCTAGACCAATACACGTACATCCAAATTTGTTTAATGAAGGGGAAAACTCACTTCAAAATCTTGTTGTATGAAGCCAGTTAGCTAGTTGGAACAGAACATTTCAGCAATGAATTTAATTACTAAGATCCCAATCTAAGATTGCCATTATAGACATCCTTATCTTATAATAGAAACCTATGGAACAATTAACTAACGGTCTTGTTTGAAACGAATATGTCAGTTTAGGTTATCTCGGCCAATAGTAAATTAATTTGACGATTCTTTTGGAATATATGCTGCAAATATCTTGTATGAAAACCCTTATACAATTGGAACTAGGTCCTTAGCCGTCCTCCCTTCAAAACTGTAAGTCAATCCATGTGCCAACCAAGATTACTACCTCAGTCAAATTTTTGATATAGGTTTGAAAATCAAATCCAGGTCAGCGATAAAAGCTGACTTTTACTTAAGTACAATTTCTTGGGTGTTTACCAGGATGCATTGAAAAGTCAAATGTTAGTACCTGGTGAAGTACCCATTTTATGTTCTGTTATTAACGGGAATTCTTGGTATTTTCAAAACTCAGATTTGTGTCAAACCATAAAAATTAATACAGTAAAAATAATAGATTCAACAACATTTCAAGAATTATCAATTCACGAGGATATAAAATTGTCAAATTACAGTTTGTTTTGTAAACAAAACATATGCCTACCCCATTCAGGGATGATTTTAGTCAGTTATTTGGTATTGCAAATTTTATGGAAAAGTTGTCAAACTGGGCAGACGCTGCAAGAAAATATTTTTATACATGTAACTCCCCTATTTCATTTTTTTAGCAATTTAATGAGGGTCATCTGAAGACAAAACTTTATGACAAACGTGATGACTTCGACTTTCCTATTGTTAACTTCCCTTCTTGAGTAGCAATATACCAGCATCGCCTGCATATGGCGTCTACGTTTCTCAGCTTATCCGATATTCAAGGGCAGGCTTGATTTACCATGACTTTCGACAAAGAGGATGACTGCTGTCAAAAAAGCTCCTTAACCAGTGTTGTATCAGTGATATGTTGATGTCATCACTTCGGAAATTTTACGGTCGTCATCACGAATTGATTGACTGTTAGTGTTTCAATATCTAAGATGATGTTTGACCTGTTCCCACTGTCGTAACATTTAATGTACCTCCACCAATTTGTGACTACCACTGGATTGACTGTTGAACTTCACGATGGGTGCCGTATACGGAGCAGGAATTGCTACCCTTCCGGAGCACCTGAGTTCACTCCTGGTTTTTATAGGAGTTCGTGTTGTTCATCGTTTTATAGTTTTCAGTGTTTATTTGTTGTGCCTGTGGTTGTTCATGAGTCTTCCTTTCTGTTGTCATTCTTCGTTAAAAATAACAATACAAAGGTACTAATATTAGATATAGTAAATTTATACTATGCTGTATACGACGCATTTCAAGGAGTTACCTCTCATCAGCAGCATTAAAACCGAAACATTTGGAAGACCAAAAACCAAACTTATATTAAACAAGAAGTACTCAACCAAAAATACCGAAATAGGAAGCCAAGTTTCAGCTAAGGAGATCTACCATGTGCAATACAAGGAATGAATCCTTAGTATTTCTATTATTTTTGAATTTTGCTAAATACTGGTAATTTCTGTAACAAATCAATGAATAATCATGTCAGACAAGTGTGACGACTGGGTGGCAAATACCCTCGGGGACCTAGGGTCCACCAGCAGAGGCATCATCCCAGGAGTTTCAAAATAATCCAAAGAAACTAATATTAGATATAGTAAATGTATAGTATGCTGTATACGACGCATTTCAAGGAGTTACCTCTCATCAGCAGCATTAAAACCGAAACATTTGGAAGAAATTGATGGATGTTGCATACAATGGAACACTTCAAAGTGTGATGAGGTGAACATAAGTACACTTTAACATGTTAATGAAATAATTTGTATTGCATGTCACATGGTATGCAGCAATTCTGTCAATTTTTCGTTTCATTCCAATGTTAACTAGGAGATTTTATGTCCACAAACTTGCGCACATGTAAAATGGCAGTCAATGTTTTGCAGTAAGAAATCTTGAAAAAAAATTCAATTAGAAAACCTTTTATGTTTTGCACAAAAACAAATGGTATGCAGCCATACTTTCAACTTTTGTTACGTTCCGATGTAAACTGTAGTAGACTTTGCATTCAGAAACTTCCTGTGATCTAGTAATGTACACAGACTCACAAAGTCCACGTTTTGCCATGGGAAGCTAGATATCTGGTTAGATTTATCTCACTGGACTTGACACATCATCGGAAATTATTGTATTGCCGTTTACAGGACATGCTTACCTTTCCTAAGCGCCTGGTGTAATTCGCATTTTATGTATTTCACATTTTCAAGTGCTTTAGTTTTATTATTAGCATTTCGATCAGACGCACTTATCCATCTATTTTGTTTCTGTTTTCTTTTGCCGCGTCTTGCGGGCTGAAATTCTGTTCTGTTTCATTAAAATATAAACTGTCAGAGATTTGCAATCACAAAATTTTGTGGAGGACAAACGGGGAAAAAACAATATGCCTAAATGGAAAGTGGCAAAATAAATTTCAGATATCCAACCTTTTATATAACCAGGACAATAGAACCCTGTGAGCATTTGTCATCCCTTGCCGTTTAATAAAATTTAGAACCAGTATTTTGCCGAACTAAGTAATCACACATATACTGAACTATCACAACATACCCTATTCCAGTCGGTAAGATTCAATGGATTATTTAGCTGACAAAGAATGCATCTAAATTTTGTTTCGTTAAATGGTTATTGGTATTAATATCCTCAAGAAATCGGACCGAAGTATATATCCAGCTCAATTGGTATTATCTTGGCATATATCTTGTAAAATGTTATCTAATTGATACTTCCCGGTTCACATAGATAAAATTCTTGATTTCAGGATGTTAATTATAAGTTTGAATTCAGGTTATGGTCAAATAAGTGAGGAATGAAAGGGAGTCATACATGTGTATGAAAATCAGGATATAAACTTATCTATGTTTTTGTTTTCAAGTTAAAAGTACAAATGTATATACATGTATATATTTTTTTTATTTTTTTAGAAAGAACAAATGAAACTATTTATACCAAAGTCCGAGTGATAATTTCAAACATTCAGATCTTTCAATATAATATTGACGAAATAAAGCAGACCCGAAAAACGTGTCACACTGTCATAGAAAAACAATACATGGACGTATAGGAAAGGGTCAGTAATTTTCGTGCATAAAAAAAAATGTGGAACTCTAGACAGAGGGCACCGAATCTAAAGTCTAATAATTCACCATTCTGTGGCATTTCTGTCACAATAATGGGGCCAAAAAGGACGCTGCAACAAATAAGGGGTTCAAGCCACAGACGAAAAAAAACATTTCACAATTTAAAAAGTATGAGAAAAAGGCGCACAGAAACGGTACAGAACGCAACATCCGAATTTAAAGCTCTAAAAATAAATAATAAGTGGTCAAAATACTATGTTCAATGATTTTCAAGCAAATTTATTTACTTTGGCTGGAAAATATTACTTAAAGAGAATTATCCAAGAATCAAACGAAAGCAATTTAATAATAACACAGTGCGATATCTAATTAACATCTCTGCAGTATTTTCCTATGTAGTTTACATGGTAATTTTAATTTGATAAACCTAAATAAATTGCTTATTATTGTATAGAATTTGAATATTTCAGAAAAAAAGCTTCATCATCTGGAAAAAAAATCCAGGCTACAAAATATGATGAAAAAATTTAGGACTGAAATAAAATATATTTTGTTTTCAGTATCAGTTGAAGTATTTTTTAACATTCTTGTGTCATGCCCCTTAATAAATTGAGAATTGTCAAATTTGCTGTTTGGCACACACTATGACTTTTACTCATTAAGATTCAACGAAAACAAAACATCAATAGGTTTGAATTAGTACATGACTCTTGCATATTTACATGCCTGAAAGGCTTGCAGATGTTTACCCTTTTAAAACTTTCTAATTGCCCCCCTAAAACTTACAAGCCCTTTGAGCTAAATAAGTTGTATTGTACCACTCTTTCAGGTAATCATGTCTAGCAGCAAGTTAATTTCAGTTTGTGAACAACATGAACATGAGGAGGTCAGGTTTTACTGTGAAGATTGTAAAGTTATGTTATGCGATGACTGTATTACAGGGCCGCACAAAAACTGCAAATTTATGAAGTTAAAAGACTTTGGCGTAAAACGCAAGACATCTTTGATGAAATTGATAAAGGAAACGGAAGATTTTAAACTGCCTGATATTAAAACAGCTATAATGAAAACTTCTGATCTTAAAACGAATTTCAAGAATACTATAGGCCAGCAAATTGATTTAATTCGAGCAAAGAGAAACTTTATTAATGAAATTTTGGACGAGATTCAATCTGAATTAACTGAATTTTGAAAGTGAGGAAAAAGTTGCAGAGGGCGAATTTAACCGATTTATTAAGATGCAAAGGAAACGCATTGTAGACATTAAGGATGTAACTGAATCAATTAAGTCCAAAGGCACGGATATCCCGGCTACAGACGTCGCTAAGTTCCACGTGACTCTGGAAAATCTCCTAGAACATGACCTTTACGCTGACACTATTCCATCAATGCAGCCCCCAGTCTACCATTTTAATGAGACACTTGCAACAAAGAGTAAACTTCAAGTTTTGGTTGGTTACATGGAGTCCGGAACATATGCAATGGTAGATTCCGTCAAGATGCCGCATGAAGAGAATCTAGACTTGATCAAGAAGTCGGATACAGTAGATCAGACAAAGCATCCAAAAGATGAAGACCAAGGCGTTAACTACGTAGATACGCAACCATGGAGCAAAAATGAACTACAGACACAACGATTTTTCAATACCGAAAAAGAAATTGCGTTTATAGTTCCCAAGAACAAGGAGCTTTGCGCCTGGATAGTTGAAAAGTATATCGCCGAAGCTGACTGTACCGGAACCCATGTTAACGTAAAATATTTGAAAACATTAGACCAGCAACCATTGACTGCGGGTACCAATACCAATGACGAGATAGTTGTAGGGTTTCGTAACAAAAGGGTTCTAAAACAACTGCAGATTTCCACTTCAACGGTTACCCGAAAAACACAATTCAGTTTGGCTGCAGGTGTCAACATTGGTGACCTTCAATTGTGTTGCATCAGTAAAACATCTATGAAAGAAGATGAAATCTTGCTCTGTCTCTCCGACTCTTCAGGAAAGTATATTATTCGCTGGCATTCAAACGGCAAATCAGTCGTCAGGGAGTTACCTTTGGTTCCAGGAAAAGTTGACATTATGAATCCTATCCAGATTTGTGAAAATGTTGGCGGGTATCTCCGTTTTCTTTGTAGATCAGAAAATGAATCTTGGGTTTTGGTTGTCAATAAGTTTGGAGAACAACAGTTTAGATACCCACAGAAAGACGACCCAAAGATGTCCACGGAACGATATGATATCGTAGGGGTTGGATTTCTAAGCAATGGTACCGTAACCATATCGAATCGATCTACTTGTGAACAGCAACTACTCAGCCTTGGTGGTCAGTGCATTCAGAGGGACAACATATACAAAACTCCTGTTTGTTCTGCTGCTGATGACTACGATAATATTTGGGTTGTATTTCTAGGAGGATTAATCAAAGTAATGCATTATAGCGAAGAACGCCTGTATTCATCAGTGGACGGTCCTAATGTTCCAAATTGATTTTCATTCTGTAGATAGTATGCATTCGTTTCAATGAATTATTCAAGCAAATCGATTTCAATTAAATTTCTTAAAATCGGTTAATTTTGTAGCGAGCCAGATTATATTCTGGATAAATAAATTGTTTGAAATGAATTGCTTTTAACCGCTTTTACGATCAGCATAACAACAATGAAAACTATCATTAAGTTTGTATTTTTCTGTAAACTGCTGTGGAGGGCCACTTTCCTATGTATATGATTTCCTCATAACTGTTTAATACCATTTTTAATGTTTAAAAATTTATACTGATATCGTCAAGTTGAAGCGGTAGAACTTTCGAGTTTTTTACCCGCAAAAGGCAAAAATATAAGCGTTTTTGGTCAATTGTCAACAATTCTAAATCATTTGTTGGAATATAATAAATATTTTCATGAAGGACATTCAGAACTAAACATATTTTACTGTCGTGTGAATGGCAGTTTCTGTACTAAATCACAGCAAACAATTACTTTTGGTTACGAGTGTCCTTTAAGTTAAAAACAACTGTCGTAATAGACCAAACATAAGAAATGTGTGTTACAGCTGTCTACCAAAGCGATATTAAGATATTAAGTGTATTTTTGGATCCTTTTTAGGCAGCATTTCTGAAGAGGACACATACAGTGCTATGCCCTATATTTTGAAAGGCATTAGAAAAGAGACCCTAAGTTTTTCATGAAATACCGAACAAGTTTTTAAGATGAATGTAATTTGTATTTAAGTCTTAAGTCGTTCTATTTATCTAGATTATAAACTATTATTACTCTTATTTTTTTTTTATCATTATTGGATTGATGCTGCACAAAGTCCTGATAAATTTAAAGGTCAACTAAGGAGAGAAAATTTAAAACAACGAAACAATGGTCTTGCAAAAAATAATTTTGTAAACTTTCCTATAGTTTTTAGCTAAAAGGACAATTGACCCCCTTATAGGAGTTTTTGGCCTTTAAAGACAATTTTTCACATTTTTTTCCTCGTCTTTTTAAACTTTTAAAAATCTTCTCCTCTGAAACTACAGAGTCAATTTCAACCAAACTTAGGATGAAAGATCCTTATGGTATCAAGTATAAATTTTATGTTTTATTTTCTTGTCCATTGAGAAAAATGGCTGCACTGGATAAAAATAGAGCATAGGTGAAAATGCACTTTTTGGCCCTATATTTCAAAAACTAAAGCCTCTAGAGCAAATCCGACAGTAAAAATGTTTATGGGGTCTAGATCTATCTGCCATGAAAAATTCAGACGAATCGGTCAACCAATTTTCAGGTTATTACCCCTGCATTGTTAATTTTAAGGAAATTTTGCAGTTTTAGGTTATAAACTTGAATTTTATTATAAAGACAAACTCTAAACAGCAAAAATGTTCAACAAAGTAATGGTTGAAAATAAACTGCCATATATCCAATGAACTTATTCCCCGAAAATTGTGTGGTTCAAATTTGTTCAGATTTGTTCAAATTTTTATATTTTTGTCAACAGGTCAAAGTAAATATTTCGTCAAAATTTTATGAAAATTAACATAGCCAAATCTATTTTAGTCAAAGTGTTAGGTACCCCTTTAAATACTAAAATTTGTATTGGTTGATTCATCTCCTTACTATTTATTCCATATCTGTTCTTTTGTGGACTGAGATAATGTCTTTCTCTCATTACAAGCAGTTGAAGACAATATTTGCCAGTGTAAGACACCCATGTGAAATATTCTTGTCTTACATCACGTGACACAAAAGGTCACGTCACAGTACATTTCTTTAACTTAATAATGCCAAAAAGTAGCGACAACACAAATTTCCCAGATTTGGAAAAGAAATTTCTAATAAATAGAAAACTGCTACAGTATTCACGTTTAGAGTTTAATTTTTTAATTTAAAGTTTTATACTATTAATATATCTTCATATCATTCCGATAATGATGTTTATTTTTCTAATCATCAACGACATAAACGGAGTCATGGTAATAGACATTATACAAAACCTCAATGTCATTATTTTTCTATCAAAAGCCTTCTCCCTTTCATACAACAACCATTAGGTCTTCATCAGATTCGCACAAAATTATATTCTTTACTCTTCCAAAAGCTACAAACTTTATATCAAGCTTACTTAGACAGTAGAACTACTGATTCGAATTCACCGAAATACAAACTGACCTCTGTTGTGTTGGATATTGGACGTCTCCGGCTTTTCAAACCAGTTGCTACCCATGAAATTGAACAAGACAACCGTTCTTTTCTTCCACTCTTTTTTGCCAACAAAGGTTTAGATGCCGTAAATATTGGCAATATACTTCACCACAAATCGGTCAGATCAACAGTTCCGCCTTATTTCAAAGATCAGTCCGTTCCCATTATTTCTTATACATATACTACACCCATTGCATCAAAATATTCAATCATAAACGTGCATTGCAGGACCTCAAAATCGACGATCTCAAAGCTAAGCCACCTGACTGTTCATGCAACAGTTCTCCGTTCAAATATAGTCCTGCTGGCCATGTCATCACAGGAGACTTAAATATCATAGACAACGAGTCTCTTCGTGATGTCCTTGCAAAAGGTCCTAAGTATCGCGAACACTCATCCATAAATTGGATATATAATTTCAAACTACTGATGGATGCTGTGGAGGACTATGCCAGAAAATGGACCAAACGTGAACAAGAGCCACTAGATTCACTTTCAGAGTGGGTTAAAGCTGTGAGATCGTTGATTCAAGTTCGAATTGATGAACTTAGAAGGTCTATGAGTAAAAAGGAACATCAGTCTTCAGCAACCCCGATGCTGCCAAGACATTCTCCGCCATTCATGACAAATATGTTGTTGTTCCTGCAGACAATGCCCCTCATAACATCGTTTTTGTATGCAAAAACTACTATTTTCAATGCTTGATTAATGAATTTGGGATTGCTAGTTCACTTGGCAACCCTACCTATTAAGCTACTACACTTTCAAAGGAAGAAATAACAGAACAATCATAGATCGGTCTTATCGTCATTTGATATTTCCATCAAAGATGATGATTGTGATCCTCCTACCTTGTACTGGATACCCAAGTTACATAAGTGTCCATACAAACAACGCTTTATAGCTGGATCTGTCAATTGTTCCACCAAAACATTCTCAACTTCTAACTTCTATTTTAACAGCTGTCAAAACGGGCCTCCAAAGTTATTCAAGAAGTGGTATCAATCAAATGTGGATATTAAAGAACTCCAAAGACTTACGATCTCGGTCCATTTCAGTCTGTAACAGCATAAAAACATTTGATTTCTCTACCCTCTATACCACCATTCCTCATTCACAACTGAAGGGGAAGTAGAAAGAACTAATCCATCGATGCTATCAAAATAAAAATGGATGGCAACAACAGATACACATACCTTGTCATTGGAGAGATAAATCATACTTTGTTAAAAACCACTCTAAACTAACAAAAATATCCTTCTTAAGGAAAAACAGAAGCCCGTACCTTCAATGTCAGCTTCCGCTACATAGATGATGTTTTATCACTCAACAATTCATGTTTTGGGAATTTCTTTCATCTCATCTATCCCAATGAGCTCGAAATTAAGGATACCACAGACATTGCCAAGTCTGCATCTTATCTTGACCTTCACCTCGAAATTGACACCAGAGGAAGGTTGAATACAAAACTTTATGACAAACGGGATGAATTTGACTTTCCAATCGTCATCTTTTCATTTTTGAGCGGCAATATTCCGGAAGCGCCAGCGAATGGAGTATATATTTCACAACTCACACGTTATTCCAGAGCTTGTGACATATACATTGACTTCCTGGACAGAGCCCGGCTCCTGGCAGAAAAGTTGCTCAGACAGGGGTACGTTACTCCTAAGCTGAGGTCATCCTTATTAAAGGTTTATGACTTGGTTGACAGGTATGAAAAAACCGTTTCCCAAATGGAAATGGACCTGTTCCATTGATATTTTCCCTTCCTCATACCCGATTTGACATTGGCAGCATGGCGGGTGTCCTGCAGGAAGCAGAGACTGCTTACTCTTCCAGAGCTTTTTTATTTTGGTGGGTCCACGTTGTTCATATGTTTTTAGCTTTTAATTGTAGTACATGTATTGTTTTGGTCTTATCTCCGTTATACTCCGTAGTTTGTCAGTTGTTACGATTTTTCTCTCCTTCGAATATCCCTTTGGTATTTCTTGACTTTACTTACATGAATAAAGTAGAATTTGTCCAAAACATTTTGACATCATGTAGCTTAAAATAAGAACGGATTTAATACACAAGCAACACTTTACTGTATATCACACTTCTCATTACACGATAACAATGACCTATCTGTAGTTAGAAGCAAAGGGGAGGTAATGAATTGTAAAATGAAAACTGATCAATTGAAATACAAACTATTACAGTAATATGCTTTAATCACAAATTTAGTTTTTAAAAGATGTTTTGATAACATATGAATGTTATCAGACTCTGTCCTAGAACTTCTTAATTAGATATCTGAGTCGAGTCCAAAAAATAAAAGAACATATATATATGTACATTATATAATTATTTGATACCAATTTTGATGCAAAAGATTTCGTCGATTTTACCACTCATTAGTTGTGCTCAAGGCCTAAAATGTTGAAAACCAAAACAACAATCCAAAAGGTTGAAGAGCAAATTACCAAAATGACCAAATTGTGTAAAGCCAAAACCATTTATGGACAGAGCTATGTACGAGGTAGATACTCCTTAGTTTTCCCAAATTTTGCAATTTTGTAACAGTAAATTGTAAGTAGCAATTTCGGGCTAGTATCGAAATACTAGCAACTGAGCTGGGAATACCCTTGGGGACTTGGAGTCCACCAGTAGTGGCATTGACTTAGTGGTTAAAATATAATTCTTTGATACCAAAATGTACATAAAAGAGATATAATGTTTACAAATCAAATATGTTTACAAACTTCATGATTTAAACTAAAACAAATTGGCAGTATTTTAATGATCTGAACAATCAATGAAAAATTAAACCATACAGACACACAGAATAGGGATTTTTGCGATGGAGATGACACCGACACAAAATTGCAGATCAAGTTTATTTGATTACATCACCTGTATTAATAAATTACAAGAGACATGAAGAACTCTATCTTGCAGTATTAAACACACTATCCTGACTCTGTTGTGTCTATATGTTTTATGTTTTGTGCTCTTTTGTGTTTTTTATTTCAATACAAATGAATATGCACCTGGTTGCCACTGGACGCTAAAGAATAATTCATCCATCCATCAATACAAACCTGGTTAAAAATTGTGAGATAATAAATTGTGTGAAATTAAAATCTACATCAGTAACACACATTCTTTCAATGATTGATCCAAATTATAATGTGTGTGACATCATTTGAACATGTATTGGCGAGTTATTGTTATAGAAATTATGTTTATTATCACTACAGTTATATATTCAATTAATTTTTTACAGCGTAATAATGATAATAAAAATAATTACAACAAATATGTCATAACAGTCACAAACAATGACATTTATCTTCTATTCACACAAAAAAAAATAATTAAAAACAACACTTTCTCAGCAGATCATTCAAAACAGTCTTTAATTTGAAGTTGATATTTTAAAAAGTCAACAATTGATCTTGTAACATCACAAGACATGGTGCAATACTATGCAATTCTAAGTATTCATAAGAAGGGCAGACCATTTTTAGATGAAGTTACGCACTAAATACAAGGGATTCAATCATAATAACTGCGACTACATAAAAAACGAATATCCATATGACATGTATGTAAGAGTATTCATGATGCCAATTCCGATTTCAATACCCAAAAGAAGATAAAATACATTAGCCAGAAATGAGGTATAGAGGTTTAAAATATGATGTATTCCCTCTTTCCGCAAAACAGTCAACCTCAATATCACTAAGTACTAAATAATATGCATCATTAAAACAATATACAGAATTTATCATTTATAATTCCGTACAAATTATCATTTAAATAAGTACTTGAAGCTATACTAGGTATTCATATAAATCATGATTTGTTCCAAATTTTCGACAAATGACCAAAAAATTAAATGTGATATTGAAAGACAAATCATTATGTATAATGACAAAAATAGTGCACATCTCCGGATTGCAAAAATGGAATTAAATTCTTATAATCCAAGTTTTTTTTTTTTAATCCAAACAATAAACAATAAAATCTGAACACATTTTGATATTGCCCAGTAACGATTCACATTTTGATATTGCCCAGTAACGATACACAATTTGATATTGCCCAGTAACGATAATTGTCTTATTGGGACTATTTGTGATTTTATATTGTGTGATTTTAAATTTTTGATGATGGGTCGTAGTTGTTATTTCTCAATTTGCTCACTAAACAAAGCAAATTGTTCAACCTTGGATAAAATTTTATCCTCAATTTTACATTTTGTAATGAATTAGTCCAAAATTTCTATATAGGACGTTTTTTCAAACTATACGAACCGCTTCGGGTGCGGAAGGTGGTAGATTTGATCCCCCAGCCGGGTCAAAGGGGACAAATATACATAAGGAGCAATCCAACAAACACAATCCATTAGACAGACAAAACCCGGGAAGACAAATGAACAACCTCAAGCACAAGAAATAAACACTGAAAACTAAAAAAACAATGAACAACACGAACTCCTATAAAAACCAGGAGTGCACTCAGGTGCTTTAGAAAGTAAGCAGTTCCTGCTCCGTATACGGCACTCGTCGTGAAGTTCAACAAAGCCAATCCAGTGGTACTCACAAATCGGTGGAGGTACATTAAATGTTACGACAGTGGGAAAAGGTCCAACATCATCATAGCTATTGGAACACAGTAACGATCAATTAATTTGTGATGACGACTGTAAAATTTCCTAAATTATCAGCTTTTGTGACAGCAGTAATCCTCTTTGTCGAAAGTCATGGTAACTCACGCATGCCCTTGAATATCGGATTAACTGAGAAACGTAGACGCCATATGCAGGCGATGCTGGTATATTGCTACTCAAAAAGGGAAAGCTAACAATAGGAAAGTCGAAGACATCACGTTTGTCATAAAGTTTTGTCTTCAGATGTCGCTCGTTGTCTATTTCGAGAAACAGATCCAAATATGAAGCGGACTTTGATGTATCTGTAGTATCCTTAGTTCCAAGTTCACTGGGGTAGATGAGACGTAGAAAGTCTTGGCATTTATCGTTAGTTAACGACAATACGTCATCTATATAATGAAAGGTGAAATTAAAGGATTGGGCTAGTTTCTATGTTTTCACGTAGAAGTCCTTGAATGAAGTCCGCTTCATATGAGTACAGAAACAGATCGGCGAGGAGAGGAGCCCATTTGTTTCCCATTGGAATGCTGATTAGACATTAAAATTGGTATTATCTGCTTCTCCACCAAACACGTGGCATCTAGGAGAAAAAGCAAAGGACTTATGGGCTCGGAGTCAGTATAATGTGTCCGATTGGGGTGATATGTCTTCCTATGGGCAGTTACCTCGTGAGCTAGCACGTTAAAAATCCGGCTCAACATGTCGGTCTAGCACAAAGCAGGGATCATATTTATATTATATCAACATGTTCTCATCCTAAAATGCACCTAATGGTTTTTCCCATGAATTACGCCCCTTGCCAAAAATAGAGGGACGGGGCCTCTTTATTGCAAAACTGGAAACGTGAAAAGGAAAGACCTTATAATTTGTGTTAGGCACTGGACGTTAAACAATAATTCATCCATTATCCGTCAAATAATATGAATGCATCCATAGTGGTAAACTTTGGTATAGAAAACATAACTTAAGTCAAATAAATCACTTATCCAATTCAATCATGTTGAATAGCTTGATAAAAAGACTGACTATTCTTGTATTGGTTTGCAACATGAAGACCTCTGACAAGAGTTCTATCAAAGAAACACAGTAAATTGTTTTGTTTTTATCAAGTAACTCAAGTGAAATAATCGCCTCCTCAAGGGTTTGTTCCCGTTAAAAACGCAACTAAATGATGCTTCTCAGGTTTATTTGGTCGTTGTGTAAAAAATTTGAACATTTGACAAACTTCTTTTAAAATAAGATAAAATAAAATTATTACATATCAGATGAACACGGTAAATGATAACTATAACAAAATCTTTAATGACACCTTCGACAACTTCAGCAAAGTTGGATGATGGATGAATTATTGTTTAACGTCCAGTGGCAACCAGGTGCATATCAGGACGAGAACATGTTATGATAATGAAAATGATCCCTGCTTTGTACTAGACCGACACGCTAAGTCGGATTTTTAATGTGCTAGCTCACGAAGTAACTGTCCACAGGAAGACATATCACCTCACTCGGACACATTCTACTGACTCCGAGCCGATCAGTCTTTGCTCTTACTCCTAGATGCCGCGTGCATGGCGGAGAAGCAGCAAATACCAATTTTAATGTCTTTGGTTTGACCCGGCCGGGGATCGAACCCGCGACCTTCCGCACTCGGGGTGAGCACGCTACCACGAGACCACCGAGGCGGTTAGTTCAACAAAGAAACAAAATCATAATAATTATATAATTACATAAAAGGGTCTAAATACAAATTATACAAAAGTAATAAGTATGTGTTAGAGCAAATAAAAACCCATAAAAACTTGCGGAAAAAACCCTTAACCCTTAAAAACTGCAGGAAAAACCCTTAAAACTTGCAGGTAAAAAGAATTCTCGACAGATTTGTATGACTTGAGGCTAGAAGTTTTTAATAAAAAAAATATTCATATTTAACGGAGTCATATTCTTCAGTCAAACTGTGGAATTGTAAGTCTTAGTGAACAAACTGAGTAAATATAAACATTGTCAAAGCACTGATTCCTCCAGCAACAGGGACTGTCACAATCCATGCCAATGCAATGTTTCTAAAAATTTTCCAATCGACGTTTTCTCTAGACCGGACTCTCCCGACGGCGACAACTGAACCTACTTTACAATGAGTTGAACTGATGGGAATGCCAATGTTTGAAGCAATAAGGACTGTCAGAGCTGATCCAATCTCAATACAAAATCCCCTGAAAACAGAACAGTTCAAAATAGCCTATCTAACCTATCTAGTTCAATAACAAGAAAGATGAAAAATCACAATTGATTTCTTTACATTAGTTTTTACTCAGTTTTACTTGTGACAAGCGATATTTTAAAGCTATACATATATAAGATAAAGCAAAAATATACAACAATCAAACATATCTGTGATTAGTACTATTTATTCAAAATATACTGATGTATCATGTTTAACACACTGAATGGTTTTCCAGAGTACTTGTTAAAACAACCTAAATACAAAATACTGTGTTTGTGGATTTAACGGATAAGAAAGGTGCACGCAAATGGCATGGAAATAAGTTAAAGCGATGGTTTGATTGATGGAAACGTTAAGTCCCCTGGGCTTTGACAACAACTTTCACAACTTTCACTGAATTTCGAATACAGAGTTAAAAAAATAATCTTTTTACGCACCTGTGTTTCCTCGTTAGCTGTTCCTCGCTGTTGAAGACCAATTTTACTACCCCTTAGGTATTGTTATTTCCATATTTTTGTCTAAGAGGATTATTCCAATAAATATATATCTTTTATCCTTACGCATTCATACTTTTAACAACACAAACTTACGAGGACGGTGTAATTTTGGCCAGATCCGTTCCAATCGTTTTGATCACCCTTCTGCCATATATCCACAATCCAAGAGCAATACCAAAACCTCCGTAAAACAGTATCCATATTGGGGTCTGTGCTTTCTGTAGGGCACTTCCATGTACTCCAATCAGCCAAATAGCAACCAGAGGCCCAATTGAGTTACTAAATTAATACAAATTAATTCTTAAACTGTTGGTAAAGATATATGAACACATAGGAAAAACTATATTAAATGATATATGTTACTAAAATAATAATATTAACCATATTTAACATTAGAGATACGGAATTTTTTACCTTACATCATTTCCACCATGTGCAAACGACCCAAATACAGCAGTTAGAATCTGTAGAAAACTGAACAGGGCAGCAGTCTCCGGTTTGTCTTTAACATTTTCACGCGCAATCGTTCTCCTGCACTGAAAATAAGATAACTTGGGTTTTATTGTGTTCGTATAAACAGTATGAATTTTCTATTTTATTTAAAAGAAAAAGTTTTATTTGTTCTGTGTTTTAAAAGAATTAAATATCTATATCTGAATCTATCAAATAAACATTTTTATTTCACTAAATTACAAGCATTTTTGTGTTCGATGCGGAAATTTATGATTTTTTTGCAAAAATTTTTGTTTGAATATAATACGTTTGCAGTGATAATTAGACTTATGCAAATTTATTATGATTTCGACATTTTTATTATTTCATTTCCCGCGTCAATAATGATTACAGACAGTGTCCTTTGTCTTTTTCTTTCCCAAAAACCAGATATATCCAGTATAAAAGAGGTTTGGAGTAAAAGTAGTGCATAAGACGAATGTAAGGTAAATTGTTTTGCAGCACATATGCCATAAATTCATCTTTTCCCAAATGAAAATGGTCCTGTTCCATTGATGTTATCCCTTTCTCATACCGGATTTGACATGGGCAGCATGGCGGGTGTCCTGCAGGAAGCAGAGACTGTTTACTCTTCCGGAGCACCTGAGTGAACCCCCGGTTTTTTGGTGGGGTCCATGTTGTTCATATGTTTTTAGCTTTAAATTGTAGTGCATGTATTGTTTTGGTCTTGTCTTCGTTGTTCTCCGGAGTTTGTCAGTTGTTTCGATTGTTCCCTCCCTTGAATATCCCTTGGTATTTCTTGACTTTACTTATCAAATGTTAGTATCTACAACAATGTGTCAATCACCAATAACACACTTTTAATCTTAACCGGGTATCTCTGTCTTCTTTCAACTTAATTGTCTTATTTTTGCAATTTCTGAGATTTCAGACAGAATCAAGATAACAAGCTCGAAATAAGATATATTACCTTGCAGTCAATCAAGACTGGTTAAGACCAGTTCATAGCAGGTAAGAATTAATTATTCACTGTTTAACTTTAGCTCTGCTGAAGTCATATAAACTTGTCTTGGCGGATTTTGATTGACTCCCCGATAACAAATCTTGATTTTGATTTAAACATAAGGCGATTGAAACATCAAGATGAAATAAGAAGAAGTAAGACCAGAGTTGTCGTTCAAGGTCAAACATGTGTTACTGGTTAATGACACGTTGCTCTAACTCGAATAAAATCGTCATGATTTAGTGGTTAGCTCGTCAGGCTGCTAAACAAAAGGTCCCTGGTTCAATTCCCGATCGGGTGAAAATTTCAGAGATCAAATTTGGGACACCATATCGACACCATTTGCGAGGAGGATGGTCTCGATTAAAGATGCTATTCCATCGGATGGGAAAATGGCTGCTCCGTGTCAAGGAAGAGACACACCCTTAGCATGTTAAAGACTCCTCTGTAATGCCGCTTCTCAAGTTCTTTGTATAACTTTTAAATCAACTATAAATAAATAAGTTTAAACTAATATTAATATATATATTACTTCCTCGTCCTGTTCAATCGATGCAAAATAACTGCTTTTACTGCCCTCTTCATTTTTGTTACACACACTCACTGAAATAAGAATATGACCACCCTATTAGTAGTCCTAAATTTGTCCGTACATAATGCTGTTAATCTGAATGAAAATGAATTCAGTCTTGTCAGTGCTCCCTTCCAAACTCTTCAAACAGTTTTGTAGACACCAGTTTGTTCATCTGTCTATCTAAAATTTATCCCAAATGATAATTTAAGATAGTCTTAAAATACATCTTTCTACTTTCTTACGAGTTTTATTGACCATAAAATCAGGCTAAGTTCAACTTTCACTCTAACAAATGTTACAATTCAGACGGAGTATTATGTAAAACGTAGCTGAATGTGGTTCCACTAGGTTGAGTGGTTGCTGAGAATAAGTTTGAAATAAAGACTTATAACGACGGATGACATTGGAGCTTAAAATCTACAAACCCACCTTTGATACCATCCGCAAATGTGTCCAACAGAGGTAGATCAAAATTATCATGCGATGATGGCTTTGAAACTGTAAATAAAATCATGATATTTGACAAATGTAGTGAGACAGGTAAAAGTAGCATAAAATAGTGAATAATTCCATACAAAATGTGAAATATTGAGGTTTGGTCAGAATGTATTCACATATGTAGATATTTCATTCTAGACCTTTCCTATTATCCATTTATTTATTTACTTATTTACATAAAGTTATGTTCTAAATTGATTTTTTTGTAGGCATGTGTATATATTGAAAAGCCAACATTAGTTATAGTCTTATACTTATAAACAACAAATGATAAACATTTTGAAGAAGTTATAGCTTTTATCCCCCAAAAATCTTGTTTAATATTTCAAACAAAATCTTTTCGATTTTTTATCCACTAGTTTTAAATTTATATTCTATACCAACAGCCAACTCATCTGAAAAACTAGATGGATGGATGAATTATTGTTTAACGTCCAGTGGCAACCAGGTGCATATCAGGACGAGAATATGTTGATATGATAATGAATATGATCCCTGCTTTGTACAAGATATTTGCATGTCTTTCTACCATATCAGAATCACTTATTAGCCAATTAAATTGAATCTGTAAATTGTCATCCACTCAAGTCCTATGTTGTTTAATTTTGGATGAGATATATATTCCCTTATTTTATCATGTCTGTTTCTAGAAACTAAAATGACAATACACTAATATAATTTTGATCCTGAACTACTATTCTGATCTTGTTTAATTTTATTTTATCTTGATTTTCTGAATCACCTTATTTTCATTCAATATCAAGATAACAAAACAATGTCAAGATAATGATGTCGCGTTGGAGTCAGTCAAGATCGGTCATGACAAGTTTCGATCAGGTAAAGTAAAACATTGCATTTTTTCTTACCTGTTATGAACTGGTCTTAACCAGTCTAGATTCATTGCACGGCAAATATCTTGTTGTGATCTTGTTATGTTTTTTTTTCTGAAATCTCCGAAATTGTAATAATCAAGACTATGACGATGAAAGAAGACAGGAAAGGATCTTGTTATGTTTTTTTTTCTGAAATCTCCGAAATTGTAATAATCAAGACTATGACGATGAAAGAAGACAGGAAAGGCCGGTTAAGATCAAATGTAGGTTTCTAAAGTTTTTGTTTTCTTAAGTCACTTGTTAAAATTGGAATGCTTTTTCATAAACATTAGTAAAAAAATATTGATAGCAAATGTTTTCATTCTGATAGGATTGTGTCTCAATCATCAACATGTACATGTACATTCACTGTCATATATACCTTTATCTTTATCAATTCCACATTCCACATCGATACAACTTAAACTGGCAGAATCTTTATTTTTATCACTTCCACTTTCGATATCTACAGGAATTGACCTGACAGGATCTTTATCAATTCCACATTCCTCATCTCCAGGAATTGAGCTGGCAGAATCTTTATCTTTATTAATTTCAATTCCACATTCGAAGCCTATAGAACTTGAGCTGGCAGAATCTTTATGTTTTGTGATTTTATCTACAAATAAACATTCTATATTGTATACATAATTCCAGTACATATAAAACTGAAGATCACTTAAAATTGGTTATCCTGTCATGTAGATATAGTAATAAATTGTTATAACATTGGTATATTAAACGTCACTCAAATTGATTACAGTTTGAATATAAAAAAAACTTCATGACAACCACATAATAATATATCAACAATGAATACAATTCTGGTTCCTTTTGAATATTTAAGGACTGACTAAAATTTCCTATTTTGTCTTTGAAGAGATAACCTCCATAACGTGGTGCACCCCAAACATTAATTAGAAATAATTGTAACGTTACTATTCCTTCAAATATCCTCACATATCATTCCTATACTCCAGTATAGTAGTGTTCAAGGTATGGCATTAGTAATCTGTTTCCATGGCAATAAGTCTTTCAGAAATACCAGACATTTCATTTCCGAATCAGCATCTCTGCCAATTTAAGTTCTTAAATGTTTTGCTCGGTTGGCATGACAATTAGGCTTTCGGGAATTTTGATACATTTGTGCACCTCTTGACATGATATCTTACCTATACATTAACAAAACATGATCATATAGGCTTTTTACTTGACGTTTGTCATTTAGTGAAGGGTAAACTTCATTAAATTAAAACACAAAATAGGAGTTGAAGCTATATGTTTAGCATTGATTAGCAGTTGACCATTAAAAGATACTTATCTTAACAAAGTATGTTTCAAATTTTAACAAGATATATTGAGCACATCGAAGTCTACACGATTTTTAATTTACCCAAAAATTGTTAATTTTGTGATTTTTCGTGCACATTTGATTTTTTTACGGACAAGGCGACTTAACTCCAGAACAACATCTGACTTTAATACAGTAACAGAATAGACATGATAGAGGAGCCTAAGGAAATTGCAGTCTAGTGAGTCTTTTTAGCAACTTCAAACTTTGATCACAGATACAAAGAACTTGGCAATATTTTGTAACCATTTTTCACCATTTTAGTAAGGATGATTTAAGTTTTTTAGAATAATTATAAATATTTACCCTGGAAAAAATAAGAAAAATGTGTTCATGTACTTATTAATAAAGTTTCATTTTTTTAAGTAGAAAGGCTAGATCATAACACACAAATTGTTTTATCTTCAACCATTATGAATATATCATTAGGTACAAATAAAAAATTACCAACGTTGAGCCCCTCTAACTATGCTATATGGGTCTATTATTTAAGCTTTGCATAAATTAATTTCACACTACATTGTACTTTACTTAAATTATATTTAATTGTTTAAAAATCAACGAGCTGAAAAACTTAATTAATCAATACCGTAACTTTTTTTTGCCTGAAATCCAATCCTATTTTATCTTCATAAATATACTTTTCAGGACATTTCTATTATAACCACTAATTATTTAAGTTTAGTTTTAAATTTGGTAACTTGTAACAGCATGTCATTCATATAACAAATATATAACTCAATTGATTAGGAATAAATGAAAGAGGACAATTTTAAAATAATAAAGAAAAAAATATTAACTTAATGAGCTTTGAAATAACATACATGTAACAAGAGCATGTGCAGCACCATGTGCGCTTGCCTTTTGTGATAGCAATTTTTGTGACATAAACTGGTAAGCTAAATTGGTTACTCTGTTTCTATGGTTTATTTCCGTTTATTTTTCTTTTTTTTTCTTTTAGTGTTTGAAACGCTGCCTTTATTTTCCTATTTCTGATTATATATACACGTATATGAATATTGTTAACGCCAAAAGTTCCCCATGATCAAGAAATCATAGAGGCCACTTAAAATTTAAAAAATCACATCTGAATATGGAATGTAACCTACATTAGAATTTGTATTAATATGATAAACAATAAACATGCGGCAACATTTCTTTAAAATATTGACATCATTAAGTAAACGGTTTCTGAAATCTAGTGCTCTAAATTTGATGATTTTTCACATATCCTTGTTTGAAAGTTTTCCCCATTGGGCCTCCCAGTTTTAGTCCCATTGGTTACATCATTTAGTTTCACACAATTGATGCATAAATAAGTTAATGAAATACGATACATAGATGTCCATCATTATTTCTCCTTATGAGGGGGTGGAAAGGGTATTGGGAGACAGGGAGAAAAGGGGCCGGAGAAAGGGGGCGGGAGAAAGGAGAAAGGGGGCAGGAGAAAGGAGAGAGGGGGCGGGAGAAAGGAGAGAAAGGGCGGGAGAAAGGAGGGAGAACTATCAAAGGGAGACGAACTTTAATGTTGAAAAAAAAATAAAGAGGTAAAAAAACGAAAAAACTGGATACTAAATGTTCTAATAAATGGACAAATCTTTGAAAAAAGGCAACATTTATATTTCCCAAACCATTTTTGCCATTTCCGATCATTTCTAGAAATCATCCTTCAAAACGGAATTATCTCTCCGTTACGTTTTTCTTTTTAGCTCACCTGGCCAAAGGCCATGTGAGCTATTGCCATCACTTGGCGTCTGTCGTCGTCGTCGTCCGTCGTCGTCGTCGTCCGTCGTCGTCGTCGTCGTCGTTAACAATTATACAAAACTCTTCTCCTCTGAAACTACTTGACTAATTAGAACCAAACTTGGTATGAATGTCCCTTGGGGTATCCTGTATAGAACTGATGTGGGGATTTTTGATTTGTCGAAAAACATGGTCGCTGTTACTAAAAATAGAGCATAGGGGTCAAACAACAGTTTTTTGCAAATATCTCAAAAATCATTAGGTTACGGCAAGTTGAAAGTGTTCAGCATGATGAGAGCTACCCGTGTGCTGATTTTCGTGAAAATCTGTCAACTGATGTTAGAGTTATTGCCCTTTTTTGACATTTTTGGCTTTTTTTATGTTATTTTTTCTTCTTCTCTGAAACTACTATTCAAAATCAAATGAAACTTGGTAAGATTTTTCCTTAGGGTATCCTGCAAAAAGCTATTGCTTGGATTTTTGATTGGTCCAAAAACATGTCCGCCCTTACTAAAAATAGAACATAGGGGTCAAAATGCTGTTTTTTGCTATTTTTTCCTGAAGTATAGAAAGAAAATGAAGATGAATCTACTTTCAAGGTAAACATGGTATCCCGAGTTGAATGGTGATGAGGAAAGTTTGTTTTGGACGGCCATTTTTAAAATGGCTGCCATTTTCCCGCCATTTTTTACACTTGCTCAGATTTCAACAATATTTGGTTTTTAAAGTAAACATGGTATCCTTAGTGAATGGTGATGATGAGATTTTTTGTATGGAGCATCTATGGAAGGTCCTTTAGGAAATTTGCATAAATCTTCCCAGTCCGTGAAACAAAATGGCCGTCATGAGCATTTACATGTTCTGATTGGTCGAAATTTAAAAGTTCTTCTCCTCTGAAACCGTAAAGCCAAATGAACTGATTTTTGGTATGGATGATCTATGGAAGGTTCTTTACAAAGTTTGCATAACTCATAATGGTCCGTGAAAGAAAATTGCCGCCATGAGCATTTACATGTTCTGACTCGTTGAAACGTAAAATTTCTTCTCCTCACAAACCGTTAAGCCAAATGAACTGATTTTTGATATAGAACATCTGTGGAAGGTCCTTTACAAAATTTGCATAAATCAGCCTGGTCCGTGAAACAAAATGGCTGCCATGAGCATTTACATGTTCTGATTGGTAAAAATTTTAAACTTCTTCTCCTCTGAAACCTAAAGCCAAATGAACCGATTTTTGGTATGGAGCATCTATGGAAGGTCCTTTAGGAAGTTTGCATAAATCTTCCTGGTCCGTGAAACAAAATGGCCGTCATGAGCATTTACATGTTCTGATTGGTCGAAATTTAAAACTTCTTCTCCTTTGAAACCGTAAAGCCAAATGAACTGATTTTTTGGTATGGAGCATCTATGGTCCTTTACAAACTTTGCATAAATCTTTCTAGTCCGTGAAACAAAATTGCCACCAGAAACCTTTATATGTTCTGATCGATCAAAATTTAAAACTTCTCCTCTAAAACCATTTGGCCAATGAACTTATACGTGGTATGAAGCATTTATAGAAGATCATTTACAAAGTTTCCAGAAATCAATCTAGTCTGTCAAATCAAAAGTTTGTGACTGCCAGGTGAGCGATACAGGCTCAGCCCACTGAGTCTCTTGTTAAAATGCCCCCATCATTTCCGGTTTGCCTTCACATGTGGGTATCTGTTTCCTCTAAGTATTTGGCGATCTTTTACAAATTTAAAAAGAAGGGATACTGACAATGTCAGAGAGATACACTCCCTCCTCAAAACAATATTACATGTACTTAACGCGTTTTCCAGGTCACCTTAAAATATTTACGTTATCCACTTGACCATACAAAGTAAGGTGTTCTCGAGGACAGGGAAAAATAGAGATGACACAATAAAAAACTATGTCAAATTTCATGATCCTCATACATGACCATACATATCAAAAATGAGTTTCTTGACATTGGGGCATGCACAATGCACCATTGACAACATTCCAACATTGTGTATTAATTTGCGTACGAGTCGGAGGCAGGCCTTGTTCGTAAAATCAGTATATGCTTTAATAAAGACCTATGCCACCTATATATGGTCATATATTAATTCAAATTTGTATTAAAATCGATTGATCTGAAAAAAGACGGTTGTTAAGGTGGGAGATGGAAGCAGAGAGGCGGGAGAAAGGAGAGAGGGGGCGGGAGAAAGGAGAGAGGGGGCGGGGGAAAGGAGACGAGGGGCGGGAGAAAGGAGAAAGGTACCCCCCTTTCCACCCCCACCCCCCCACTTATTTTCCAAAAACTTATAAATCAATTTTATGACGCATTAAAATATACCCCTGTTATAGTAAAAAATATTTTATTATTATATATGAAGAACGACAGTCTTCTCTTTGACTTTATAATATATCACTGAATATAAGTCTTCTTTTTTAAATTTTTTAAAAATTTTTTCTCCCTCTATGTTAAATAGGCCGTTAATTGATGTTTTCTTAATACACATGTAATATCATTTTAAGTACAAACCTATTTTTATTATGTTGAAGTGAAATACTCAATTAAACAAAGTTTCCCCATGGTGCCTTACTGTCATGAAATTTCATCAAGAATGGCGTAAAAGTGACCGAGCTAATTTACGGACAAGGTCATGTCAAAAAGACGCAGAAGAATAAAAACATGATGATAGTAAATTGATTTAAATTAACAAGTCTCGTTTGGGACACTTAATAATAAGAAATAGAGTGAAGAGGACAAATATACCGAAGAAGCAAATTAAAAAACGTAATCTATTGGACAGACAAACGCCGGAAGACATGAACAGCCACAAGCATAACAAATAAACACTGAAAACTAAAACAAAATGAATAACACGAACTCCTATAAAACCAGAGTGAACCCAGGTGCTCCGGAAGGGTACGCAGTTCCTGCTACGTATACGGTTTCCGTCGTGAAGTTCAACAAAACCAATCTAGTGGAAGTCACAAATCGGTGGAGGCACATGAAATGTTTCCACAGTGGGAACAGGTCAAACATCATCTTAGATATTGGGAAACTGTAACAGCGAATCAATTCATGATGACGACCGTAAAATTTCCTAAGTGTTGACTTCAACTTATCCCTGATAAAACCCTGGTTAAGAAGCTATTGTGACAGCAGTAATCCTCTAAAAATATATTATTCCCACAAACTTCGTTACAATTAATCCTTATAATATAGTCCTTCATATTGTTCAAGGCCTGACACACATACTAGTATAATTTATTTTAAACCGGCAATTTGTCTCATGTTCATCTTGAATCTTGAATGTTTAATTTTTACAATATCTGAGATTTCAGAAAAAACAAAGACATACTGCCTTAAAATCAATCAAGAGTAGTTAAGACCCAATAAGACCAGTTAAGATTGAATTATGGAATGTTTAACTTTACTAATTCTGAGCTGATGCAAACCTTGCGTGACCGATCTTGATTGACTTGATAAAAATATTCATTACATTTAGTATTAGATTATTATAAATCTCTGTAGGTTATAGTAATATTTCTACATTGGTTATAAAAGGGAAATATGGTCAGATGTACAATATGCCTAACACTGTTACAATGTATAAAGTATTACTTGATTTATATTGAGTTAGAATATAGAATGGAAATGGGGAATGTGTCAAAGAACAACAACCTGACCAAAGAGCAGAAATCAGCTCAAGACTACCAATGGGTCTTCAACTCAGCTTTACCATACTTTATTTTCAGTGGAGAATTAAAACAGAAAATTGGGAAAACACTTTTTCTGTTTCAAAAATATAAGGTTAATACAACATACTAAACGATATTTAAATACTTATACTGCTATAAGCAACATAACAGGGGAAGAGCCAGTGTTTGTAGACTCCCACCTTTAGAAAACAATTATATTACCAGACTAACACCAAGAGAATAGTGGGAAAAGATTATGTCGACCACCAACGGATTCTAAAATTGTAACCGCTTAGTACAATATTCTTCCAACGCCAACAAAACTAAAGAGAGTGCATTTTCCATAGGACAAACATGAAATTAAATGAAATCATTCTGAGCACGAGAACCAACAGAAAAAAATTAAATCCGAATTGTCATCCAGGAATATAGATAGAAATGGAATAGCCATTATATTTAGCTCTAAGGAAAATTATTTATTTATTTATTTATTTATTTATCTATCGGTAAAATTAATATGGTTTGGGATTGAAATTATCATTAAGTTATCATTGTCATGCATAAAGATGTATATTACATTTTAAAATCTGGATTTTTGTTCAATTTTGCTCTTACGCGACCATTTTTTTCTTATTTATTCTTTCTTGTCCTGTTTTTGCTGCATCATCATATTTTCATAAACATTCAGGGTAAAAGATCAAATCAAGACAGACTGTCAGGATAGATAATACATGGAAGGTTTGGGTACCCATAAAACTGGTTTAACCTCACTACCGTTCAGTGTCTGTACAAATTCAGAATAATCTGAATCTATGTTGTGTTTATGCTTGTGTTATGTGATCTTTTTTTTTTGGTTATTTTCGTCCTAGGTTCTGTCTTTTTGGTGGAGATGGTGGTTGTATGTTAATGTTGACAGTTTCTGTTATCCATTTTGTTGTTTATGTTGTCTGGCAGTCAATTAAGATCAGTCAAGACCAGTGTAGATTAATTAATTTTGGAATCGTTTACAATCAATACACTCAAGATTAAACAAGACCGAAATGACCATTTAAGATCAAAATTTACTAATAGTCTGGTTACAAGAAAAAAATGTCATCGTCATTCAAACCATTACTACAAGAAACGCATACTTACCAGTAATTTTCTTTCTTTGCCATGGAGTTACAACAAATTTAACGACTATTGCCACTATTAGAGACGTTCCAAATGTCAGAATGAACACGCCATACAAGGGAATCTTGTCAAAATGCAGTACTGTATAAAATAGATCAAAGGAAATTCACAGACCTATAACATGCATTATTGTAGAATTTTAATAAATGTATTTTTTCGGAATTGTCCTTTGACGGAAATAGATCGGTTTTCGTTTTGGCGTTTATTATTACGATTAACAGCATGGCTGCAGCTAGCCAATTTTTAATTGTTCTTTTAGTTTTCTGTGTTTATTTGTTGTGCTTGTGGTTGTTAATTTGTCTTCCCGGGCTTGTCTGTCCAATGGATTACGTTTTTTTATTGCTCATTAGGTATATTTGTCCTTTTTAATAATATTTATTTATTTATTTATTATGACTAATACTTTACGAAAATCAGTATTAATAGTGAAAGTATACTCTGGATGGTGAAAGTAACGAGGTTTTCAAAAATCAGAATCATACCATCCATGTTGTATTTTTCTAAGTTTGTTTCAGGATTCATTAAAATATATCATATTGTTGGAAATCTTTCACAAAAGGATATGCTAAAGATTAACATGAATTTTGTGGTTGTCTTGTGGCAGGGGAGAGATGCTGCTTTACGATAACTTTTAGATGATATTAATCTTTTCTATTGTTAAATATTAGTGCATTTTTCTAATTGTTCTATAAACAATAAGGGTTGGTAAAAAAAATATAATTGGTTTCTAATACTAAAGGAGAGATATTCTGACTTCCATACTGCTAACTGAACATTTTTCTAAAAATCGGCATTTTTTTTAATTCTCAATAATCGCGTAAAATGCTCTTTTCTTGATTTACCTTCATCAGGAACACTCATGATCCAAACTTTGGAAATCCAAACAAGAAAAAAATACATCAGAGCATAAATACGATTTTCAAGGATGGATACATTCACTAAATCTTTAATAATAACTTACAATTAGAACCTTTGTAGAAAACAGAAAATAAGTTAATGGCAGCTGTTAGGGCATAAAACAACGGAAGTAGCCGTAATCCAGGTTCCAAAGGTTTGGGCTGAAATAAAAATTACACGACTTCAAAAAATGGTCCCCACATCCAGCATTTACGCGTAAAAAGGAAATTATGTCTGATCTGGTTTATTATATATCAAATTATCAAACGAAAATTTGATTTCTACATGTATACCCAAACTTTTTAATTTGTTAAGTTTTTGTGATTAGCTGTATGTATCTCATGAAAACCAGTTTGTATGGACAGAGTACCCAGGGAAAACGACATACAGTCAGACAATTGAAACAATAAAGACCAAGACTTATATACAACTTTATGAAAAATAAATAAGGTAGTTTTAATGGAAAAACATTACATATGTGAACTTCAGACACTATTACACATGTTTAAAAAATTATTAACAAGAGAATAATATGCTGCTAAAATTACAGATTATTCATGGATGCTTTTGCTTCATACTTTTTTATAATATAGACCTCTTGCCTTCAAAATCAATCATCCAAATAATGTTATCAAAAATAATTACAGCAATATCCCGTGTAAATTTTAATGCACACTTACCTTCTTTAGCACCAGGTGGTGAATTAACAGAAAAGTAAAAACTGACACGATCCCTGATAAAAAAGGGGAAATGAACCAGGAAGCACCTAAGAATATAATAGTAAGTCCTTTGAAAATATATAGATTACGTTGTTGGTTAGTCGAATAAATATATTTATTACTTGTAAGTTACATGTGAAATCATTGCAAAATGAACCAGTTTTCCAGCACAAACGCTAAAAGTAATATCGTTACCTTTTTCAGTGAAAAAAAACACAAAGTATTAAATATAATAAAGAACCAAAGAGATGTGACATGACTTTTTATATCTGTACATAGGATGCCTGTATAATTTCTCATATAAAGTATGGCTATCTACTAAAGTGTTGAATTACAATGATTTCTGATTGAATGAAAATATAATCATTCTAGTGTGAAATAAATGTCGATTTTTCACTCTGTGAGGTTATTAGCTGTAGCAAATGCCTTTTTTATACAAAGTGTCCACAAGTAGTCAACGAAAAACGTAATGCCCTGTATTTTCTCATTAAACTTTTTATCCCCGCACTTCGGATGTCCGTCCGTCTGTCGGTTTGTCCGTCTGTACGTCCGTTAGATAATTTTGTCTCCAGAACTCCTCGTTCATTTTTAACTTCATGCATTTAATTTCTATACAATATTGTCACAAATTGTATGTAGATACGCAATGAGATTTAGAATTTTGATTTTCAAAAATAGGGGCCCACTCGGGTCGAATTTCGAAAATTGGAAGTTTAAACTTGTGACCTAAACTCCTCATACATTTTTCGTTTACGCTTTAATTAATATTTCTATACTGTATTGTCACATACTGTATGTAGATGTGCAATAATGTTTTGGAATTTTGATTTTTTAAAATTGGGGCCTACAGGGGTCGAATTTCGAAAATTGGAATTTAAGCTTGTGACCTAAACTCCTCATTCATTTTTCCCGTCAATTTCTATACCATATTGTCACATAGTATATGTAGATTCTCAATAAGGTTTTAGAATTTTGATTTTCAAAAATAGGGGCCCACAGGGGTTGAATTTCTAAAACTGGAAATTTAAACTAAACTGCTTATTAATTTTTCATTTTATGCTTTTAATTTCTATACAATATTGTCACATACTCATGTAGATGCGTAATAAGGTTTTAGAATTTTGATTTTGACAACTTGAGGCCCACAGGGGTTGTATTTCGGAAATAGTGGATTTAAGCTTGTGCCGTAAACTGCTTTTTAATTTTCATTAAGATTTAACAAATTTATTTGTATATATATAATATTGTTCTTTATTTTCTGTAGATATCCGAAAAGGTTTTTAATTTTGAAAATCTATTAAGGGATCAAATTTTGGGACCGAAAATGGTGAAATTGCTAATTTTGCTTTGTGTCTGGAAATACTCATTAATTTTTTGTTTCAGTGGTTTAATTTGTGTATAATATTGTTCTTCACTATGTGTAGATGTGCAATAAGGTTTTCAATTTTGAAATTTGATTCAGGATTCCAATTTTCAGACTGAAATTGCGAAATTGCTAATTATTCACTATTAATTGTTTTTTTGACTTGTGCGGTGCGGGGATTGACATCGTTTCTGATGGCACCAATTTCTAGTTTTAATTTGCCAATGTAATAAAAGGACTGAGTATAATTTATCCTAAAATCTAAAAGGCTCCCAACATCTAAAAATCATGACCATACAACAATAATTGTGCTACACAAATTTGTGAATAACATGTAATGAGTTTTGAAGGTTTTGAGTTATTTTGTATTAGATTTGTTACATTGATACTGCTGGCTCAATATATTGGGGGTACTTGACGTTAAATTCATGATTTAAGTTGAGAGAGTATGTTATAAAAAAAATACATGTATGATGCATGAGAAAGTAGTTTACTTCCATATCCGTTATTATAATCTGATTACACATACTTACAAATTTTGACAAGTTGTAACCAGTTTACTCCCTTACTACCCTGGACAACCAAAGAGAACCCAACAGTGGCCCCAACAATACTGTGTGTTGTTGAGACTGGGAGTGACAACATTGTTGCTAAAACTAGCCAAATACATGACCCTGGAAAATAAATTAATGATTTCTGTTAGGTACATATATGTAGCCTTTTTACTTAAAACAATGAAACTTTATTAATAAGTATATGAAAACATTTTTCTTATTGTTTCGAGTGTAAATATTCATAATTATTTCTAAAAAAACTTTAATCATCGTTACTAAAATGGTGAAAAATGGTTACAAAGTATTGCTAAGTTCTTTGTATCTGTGATCAGAGTTTTAAAGTTGCTAAAAAGACTGGTACAAGACTCACTAGACTTATCTAGTGACATTTCCTTAGGCTCATCTGCTGTTAGATCATGAAAGTCAGATATTGTTCTGGGGTTAAGTCGCATTGTCCATAAAAAAATAAAATATCCACGAAAAATCACAAAATTAGCAATTTTCGGGTATATTAAAAAACGTGTCGACTTAGATGGGCTCAATACATCTTGTTAAAATTTGAAACATAGTTTGTTGAGATATTAAAGTATCTTTCAATGGTCAACTGCTAATCAATGCTAAACATATAGCTTCAACTCCTATTTTGTGTTTTAATTTAACGAAGTTTACACTTGGCTTAATTGAAAACGTCAAGTAAAAAGCCTAATATATGTTGCAAATAATGTAAACAGAAGAAAAATATTTGTACCTAATATTTTTCATCTAAACCAAATTTAACCTCTGTTAAAATTGAATAAAAATAGACATTATGCATACGGCTATATCCTAAAATATGGAGACAAAGATATTTCCCATCGTACCTCTTGAATGTTATAATCATACCAAAACAAATTATTTCCTTTTGGTCCAGAAAACATACATATTCATGAAATTCTTTATCCTCTGAATAAACATTGGATATGTCGCCTAGTAAGAATTAACCAGACTTTTCTGACATGATTATTCATTGATTTGTTATAGAAATTACCAGTATTTAGTAAAATTCCAAAATAATAGAATTACTTAGGGTTAATTCCTTGTATTGCACATGGTAGATCTCCTTAGCTGAAATTTGGCTTCCTATTTCGGTATTTTTGGTTATGAGTACCTCTTGTTTTAAAATATGTTTGTTTTGTGGTTTTCCAAATGTTTGGGTTTTAATGCTGCTGATGAGAGGTAACTCCTTGAAATGTGTCGTTTACAGCATAGTATAAATTTACTTGATCTAATATTAGTATCTTTAGATTGTTATTTTAATAGTTTTAAATATAGTTGTACTCCAAAGTAACAATAAATTTTACCTGTAAGAGAAGCAACGTTTCCAGCTATCAACAGATTTTCACTTCCATTATTGTATACTTCAACATCTACAATACCTTTCCGTATAGTGTCAGATACTCTATAACCTACAAACAAGATAAGAACAAACACTAAAAACTGGTTCGCCTGTCTCCTGTAAGTTGAAGTAAGTCAGTATCAGGTGGCAAGTCACATTGGAGAGAATATGCAGACCAAGAACAGTTGAGTTATCACACGCAGTTTCTGACAAATGGACCTAACAACAAAAAAATGTCTCGCCTTCCACTTGTTTACTTGAAGTGAGGTCAGGGTTATGTAATATACAGAGCTACACATAACAATGACTCCAGACATGGACATACATTCCTCGCAATAACACCAAAAATAAAATAAGGCTGACCTAGCAATAAAATTTACAGGGAATGAGAACGAATTCAAAAATTGTAACCTGCCCATTGTAGCGTAAAAGTGAGATCAAGGTCATATATTATCTGTAGTTTGGACATGTTCTCTTTAGAATAAAATTTGAACAACCACATGCATAACAAACACTGAAAACTGAAAACAATGAACTCCTATAAAAACCAGGAGAACACTCAGGTTCTCCGGAAGGGTAATCAGTTCCTGCTCCGTATACGACACCTGTCGTGAAGTTCAAGAAAGTCAATACGGTGGTAGTCACAAATCGGTGGAGGTATATGTGAAATGTTACGACAGTGGGAACAAGTCCAGCATCATCTTAGATATTGGAACATCATTCGTGATGACGATTGTAAAATATCCGAAGTGATGACATCAACTTATCCTTTATAGAATCTGGATAATGTGATTTTTTTTCCTTCAAATTTTATTATGTCTTTAAAACATTCTAATCCAATGTTAATATAGAATATGTTATTTATCGAATACAACGGTTTTTAAATGCAGAAACAAGATGCTTTCTGAGTGATTGCAAAGTGTTTTTTTTCCTAGCTACTAACTGTTTAGAGCCTGTTCGACTGTAAATATCGCCATACTAATGACCGGATAATATAATACTTTTTTACATACAAACCTATTAAAAGTGCTCCAAGAATTTCAAATATTGTACCCAGGATGCACGCTTGTCTTAAGGTCAATACTTTTGCTCCTACGGATGTACCAAAAGAATTTGCCACATCATTGGCACCAATGGCAAAGCTCAGAATAAATGCTATGATGAACCCAACGATTACCATCCATAGTACATCTTCAGGAATGTAAACCATTTTCTCTCACGATCTCGATGTTACCCAGCTAATTCCTTACAACTTGGATGTACAAGTCTATTCTGGGAAGTGCTCCTGAAAAAAGATATTCCTATTGGTCACTAGGAATTATAAAAACTTACGTTGTATCATGGCCTTGCAATATATGCAGCAAATGTACAAAATATTTGACAAAAAATCTTGGCCGAGTCTTAGTTGCTTTTTTAATTCAAGAAAGCAAGTTAAGGTGTAACTTTAAAGTGATACCCTACACATAAAATGCTAAACCTTTATAACTTCAACAATATTCATATATTTTGTCATCACATATTCTTAATATTTTCAGTGCAGAAAGATTTACATTTAGAATTTGAATGGTCATTTCATAACTTGGCAACTGCTCCTCGGTATTAGATATAGAAGAGAAAGCCTGGAAAGAAAATCTAGTAGCTCTGAGCAGAAAAAGGTTTCTATCAAAGTCAATAACAAAATGCAAAATAATAATTATCAACTGAAAATATCATAAACTTACAGATGAAGACCGAGAAATATCTTTACAAAATTTTAAAAGCGTAAAGATAGAAACTTAGTGCTACAAATTGTTCGTGAAAGAATTATGGAAAATTATTGCAAAGTACATGACCAATTCCCTCCTTAAGTAAAGTCAATAAATACCAAAGAAATACCAAAGGGATATTCGAAGGAGGGAAAAATCGAAACTCCGGAGAACAAATAAAGACAAGACCAAAACAATACATGCATTACAATTAAAAACTAAAAAACCGGGGTAGACTCAGGTGCTCCGGAAGAGTAAGTAGTCTCTGCTTCCTGCATGACACCCGCCATGCTGCCCATGTCAAATCCGGTATGAGGAAGGCATAACATCAATGGAACAGGTCAATTTTCACTTGGGAAACGGTTTTTTCATACCTGTCAATTAAGTCATGATCGATCACGTCCATAAAACTTTAATAAGGATGACTCCAACTTAGGAGCAACATACCCCTGTGTGAGCAACTTTCTGTCAGGAGCCGGACGCTGTCCATGAAGTCAATATATATGTCACAAGCTCTGGAATAACGTATGAGTTGTGAAATATATACTCCATACGCCGGCGCTTCTGGAATATTGCTGCTCAAAAATGGGAAGTTGACGATTGAAAAGTCAAATTCATCCAGTTTGTCGTAAAGTTTTGTATTTAACCTGCCTCTTGTGTCAATTTCCAGGTCAAGATAAGATGCTGACTTGTAAATGTCTGTGGGATCCTTAATTTAGATGAGATGTAAGAAATTCCCAAAACGTGAATTTTTTAGTGATAAAACATTATCTATATAGCGAAAGCTGAAATTAAAGGTACGCGCTAACTTCTGCTGTTTTTTCTTAAGAAGCCTGTCAAGGAATTCTGCCTCATGTGAGTAAAGGAACAAGTCAGCCAGGAGTGGCGCACAATTCGTACCATAGGAATGCCAATTGTCTGTTGGAAAACACGTCCACCAAATTGAACAAATGTGTTGTCGATCAAAAATTCAATCATCAGGACAATTTCGTCCTCTGTATATGTTTTGTTAGATTTAGTGGTTTTTAACAAAGTATGATTTATCTCTGCCAATGACAAGGTATGTGTATCTGCTGTTGCCATTTTTATTTTGAAAGCATCGATGGATTAGATCTTTGAACTTCTCCTTCAGCTGTGAATGAGGAATGGTGGTATAGAGGGTAGAGAAATCAAATGTTTTTATGCTGTTATAGACTGAAATGGACCGAGATCATAAAATATCCTTTAAGTCTTTGGAGTTCTTTAATTTCTAAATTTAATTGATACCACTTCTTGAATAGCTTGTCTCACAATAAATTTGGAGTTTTGACAGCTGTTAAAATAGAAGTTAGAAGTTGAGACAATGGTTTGGTGGAACACTTGGCAGATCCAGCTATAAAGCGTTGTTTGTATGGACACTTATGTAACTTGGGTTATCCAGTACAAGGTAGAAAGATCACAATCACCATCTTTGATGGAAATACCAAAATGACGATAAGACCGATCTATGATTGTCGGTTATTTCTCCTTTGAAAATTGTGAATCGCCACAATGAGCAGTGGCCATCTTTCAGAATTATTCTTAAGCAAATGAAAATAAAAAAGATTTCATTCATGACGATTAATTGTTTGTTGATGGCCAACGCATTTATCCATCTACTTTTCATTTGCCTTGAGGACCACCTAACGACACGAACGTGCTTCTTACTATTATGAATATTGCGTTAAAAAGCAAACTTCGTAGGCTTTATTAAAAATCAGATTTATTTATATGCTTTGAAAGTAATGCATATACTTGTTTCAATTATACTTCTAGAACGATATTCTTATTTTCATTAAAAAAAACCAAAAAGGCCCAAACCAAAAAATGATCATTTTAATTATTATTTACAACAGCTTGATTTTTTAAATAATAATCTTAAATTTATTGATATGAAGAGTGAATTTCTGCAGTGGGAAAAACTCTTTAACAAAATTGTGTTGTACAAATCATGGTTCATTGGTTTTCCACTTCCCTACGGACAACAGTAGATTTTTGATATAAACATTCTCAGAAATGTTTGAGTAGATTGAAAATGAGTTTGTTACCTTACAAAATGAAATTTCTTTCTTCGCTCTTGATGGGGACTTCACATCAAGGACGCCTGTCTTATCTCGTTAAAGGGTAACACAATGTTCGAAATTATGTAAGTAATAATGTATACCACTATAAAAAAACTGTCTACTATAAATATGACGTAATTGGGATGTTAATAAACCACTACAACTTTACGTATATTTGCAAACTGATAAATAAATTGGCCAAGTTACTCAGGTGGTGGCAGTTTAATTGATTAATTAATAGTAAACCCTTCTCTTATATTTCTATCTTTGATAGCCTTGGATTGGATGCGTTGTTTTCGGGTACAAATTCCCTCATATTTTCAATATTTCTGTCCTTGTTTTTGGATACACATTCTCAATAATTACAACTTGAAATTTAAACTGTTACGCTAATGTGGGTAATGAGAACAAACAAGAAGGGATAACAGATTGATAAATAACAAACGGATATCTACTTGGTCTTCAGTATTCCAGAACTCTTTTATAATAAAACTTTTCTGAAAATATGTTCGTATACAAAAACATCTTTATATTTTTGTCAATAGTTCGAAGTTATTATTTGAAATTCAGTATTAGTATTAGACGGTTTGACATCGTCCCCATTTTTTATTGTTTTAATTTTTGCTTTAATGTTTTTAATTTTAATATTACAAGTTAAAACGAAAAGATATCCGTCATTTTGCTGAGCTGACATACAAGTTTAAACTAAATTTTTATAACCTATTCTTTTTCAAATGAATGAATTTCAAAGTACTATTCCTTTTAGTAAAATAAATAAAATAAACAATACCTTTCGAGAATGTCGTGTTTTTTCTACACGATACGATAGCCAGCGTGTACATAGTTGCATTGCACTTATGAACCTGTGTGTTGATTATCGTAGAAGTTATATTAAGTAGGTACAACGAGAGCAAAAGAACTGTCCTTGATAAGATGAAAGTGAATACTCGTACCCAGGTTAATGTCCCCGGCTAACACCTCGTACCATTGACATATGTACTCCTGCATAACGTCCTATAAATGACCCTTCTTTTGTTATCGTTGTATTGTATCTACTAATTAAATGACTTAATATTAGTAGTTACTAATCTGATGTCAATTGAACTCAACAATCAACAACATAAAGTTGGTTTTACATTCTTCTCATCTCATCCATCATGTCATCTCACAAATGACATAACAGAAAATAATGAACAACCAATGTAAGTTAAGATATTTTCCGAATATAAATGCATTTTGATTTTACATAACTAGGGCAGTCACCATTTCATATTTTTCTGATGCAAGATCTGTAACAATACAGTAAAATTTTATGTAAACAAAGGTGAGTCAATATTTATTGTTTTCCGACGAAGTCAGTATATACATGTAGTTTCGAATTTTGCCCAAACACCTTAAAGGGAATGACGTTATTGTTTATGTGCATCGTTCTCGGTACATCGAGCTCCACCGCCGCAAATGTTCGCGGCTAATTTCCAAAACGTCGACGCATTGGAAAGGTTGGTATATAAAATAAATATATATATAAAAAAAGGTAAAAAGATAAGACGACTACGAGAAGTGATATCACGAACAATTTTAAAATGTTCTCGCATAACCGTTTATATCATCATAATACGAGCAAAATTTAGGGAGCAAAAAAATCAAAAAAATCAAACACTTCAAATTGTATTTTTAAAAAGAACTTTTTTTTCTTTTTGTATTTTACCACACTTAAGTAGGAGGCAGTTTAAAAACACTGTAACTGTTATGTCTGATTGTCAGTCGATTTTTTTCTTCAATTGCATTGAAACTTGATAAAAATGGTAGAAGCTGAAACGAAACTCGTGTTACAACTCACTTTGACAAAACAAACAGGTGTTAAACCTTGTCCGAACTAAATCTAAATGCGATTCGATATCTTATTTGTCTCATTGATTCTTACATGTCTCTTAACCAGTATCATTATACATTGAATATTTTGTGTATTTTGATGTGTGATTTATTGACAAATTCAGCATATTGCTAAGTTCTTCGTATCTTCAAACGATAACTTATGTACATTGAAAACCGAAATATAAACATCGAAAACTATTGATAAAAAGATGACTGCAGCAGTGTTTTCGTTAACTTCTCCATACTAAATCTCATTAGTGATAGTATTATCCCTTTTCAATCATATCATAACTGGACCCAGAATCCAAAACTCCAAATTTCAAGATTTTATGAATATAAACTAACGAGGTTATAGCTATGAAAAGAAATTGGATGTCTCCGAACTTTCATTCGACAGTATTTATTTAAGTGAGAATTACCATATGATACCTTTTTACTCTTTTTATTAAAAACATATTTCTTGAGTCTGGTATCACTTTTGATGCAAAATAAGATTTTTATATAAAAATTTAAAAATCCGAAATGTATGAAATTTTCTAATACTGGTAGTTTTCAAACTGAATATGTTTTATCTCCAAACTTAGTTCTTGGTACGCGGTCTTTTTTTTTCTAAATATCACAATAAATGACATTAAATTTTAACTTACACATACATATGCAAATTATTTAGTATATGAAATATATTAAGTAATCTACGATCGAATCCGTAGATATTGGGATTTTAATAATAATAATAAGTTCCCCGGCGTAATGATTACCGGGAATATGGGTTAGCAACGTCCAGGAATATGGTTTAGCAACGCCTGGGAATATGGGTTAGCAGCGCCCGGAAATATGGGTTTTGTATCGACGAGTCATTGACCAATCACAATCCAAGATTTGTTTCAAGCCGGGGATAAATTTTCTTATTCTGGTAATCGTAAGTTGAATATGTAAAAATAATACAGAAGTTCTATTTACAGTTAGAAAAATGACATAGAATAAAGTTTAATGCAACATTATAAACATATTCTATATTTGTTAAGTCACAACTACACCTGAACGTAGATTTCACGATACGCGGTATAATGATCTATGTCATTCTCAACTTGAAGTATACTAAAACGATCATTAAAACGAAGAGGCAGAGGCATTGTCCCAGGAGTTTCAAATTAACAATCCAAAGATACTAATATTAGATATAGTTTATATAATGCTGTATACGACGTATTAAAAATATTAAATAACATCATGTTGTAAAAAATACTAGTGACCTAACGATGTTTTGATAAAGTCCTCACAAACGATTAAGCATGATGAAACAGATGAAAATTATATCATTAGAACACGCAATGTTCTCACAAATGTCTAAATAAGACGTCCCGTTTATTCAACTAAATGATATTTTCTCGAAGGCCTTGACAAAATTAATTCTATATCTATTTTGATTTTGAAAAAATATTATGTAAAAAAAATGAAATAAATGAAATGAAAATGAATAAGTTCTAGAATAAAAAAATGTGGGGGGAAAGGGGGGTACCCAGTGACATTATATACTGATAATAAGCTCGTTTAGAAACAGGTAAGATTACAGCTATGGTAGGACATTGAATGTGCTCGAACTTTCATTCGACAATATTTATATAAGTGGGGATTACCATATGATGCGTTTTATTCTTTTTAATTACATTTATTTAAAATGAACAGATATTTCGTGAGTCTTGTCTCACTTTTGATTCAAAATTAGATTTTTATTTTAGCATCCGAGATTTATGGCATTTTCTAATACCGGTATTTTTCAAAGTGATTTTTTTCTCCAAAGTTAGTTGTAGCTAGGCAGTCTTTTTTCTAAATAGTACTAGAACGGAATATTAAATTTTAACTTATATATATGTGATTCGATATCTTATTTGAATTATTGACTCTTATCCTTAGTTTATCAGATACATAAAAAATCTAGTTTGATATGAGATTTATTGAAATATGCAGCACATTGGTGCATATTATTCTTAATATCTTCAAACAATAACTTATTATTTATAAGATACAGAATGCTTGGCATTAGACCCAGTTTGTACCTATGCACAATTTTTGGGGGTAGGAAATTTGAACTTAATGATTCAGCTTACAATCTCTAATTGTTTACCATGTTTACGAAAAAAATTTGGTCAATATTTAAGATTTAAAAAAATAATGGTAAAGAGAAGAGTGAAACAAATACAATGAAAAGTAGCCCTACTCCTTTGAATGAAATATCATTGGTGGTTTTAATACTCTGATTCCCCTTTAAAGATGTCCGACTATAGTAACATGTTGGGGTTGTCAATTATCTGTGATGTGATTGGACGAAAATATTGTTATTTTTTATGTTTACTACAATGCATCGGTTTAATGTTTCTAATAGGTGAAATTGTAGATTTTTGATAAATAGCCATTTCGTACAAATGAAATACTTGATTGCATGTGGACAAACATAATAATATTTAACACTAAATATCATGTGATATACATATACGAACGCGGTAGTGGTTAACAAATGGGTTTTAAAGGACGAGAAGATGTACATTTAAAAATGCGTCTGATAAATCTTTAAAAGATATCACGTGTTCCCAAATATACATATATTCCATTATCGATACTTTTACTGCTTTTGAGCCTAAATATTTTTTTTCTAATTTCTGAGCCAGGATTTTTGTTTAAAATGTAGTCCTTGACACCAAACGTCTGCCTTTTTCACCCGGTTAAAACGAAATAGTCCCTGGCATTTTGTTCATAGACACTTCAACAGCTATCTTTCCAACTCACGGCAGAACATTTTTGCTTTTCAATCGATTTGATACATGTAACTACCTCTTTGTGCCACTCTTTCAGCGTTCCCGCTAAATTTGTGTATGAAAGTCTTACTATAATGAGCGTTGCTGTATACAGTAAGCATCCAAGAGATCGTTAAAAGCTATTCGAGTTACTCAAGATTGTTAAAGTACGGAAATGTTTTGTGCCATACAGAATATGGCTTGGCATAGCTACATGTAGCTAACTGATCATTATTATGATATATATTTTTTTTTATAAAAAATCACACATGTTAAAAGACATTAAAATTGGTATTTGCTGCTTCTCCGTCAAGCACGCGGCATCTAGGACTTTATGTTGGAAAGTTTATTTTATGATATGTTGTCTTTGATATATATATAGAGAGAGATGACTTGGTTGTATTTTCAAAGCAATACAGATCGAGGTCCTGTAATATTCACCATAGTCTGTTCACAATATTTGTTTGAGTGGGGGGCGATCTTTGGTCCCAAACTTTTTGCGGAATGCATGAGCTTAGATTTATAATTTTTTTTATTTTTCTTTTTTCTTTTTTTTCTTTTTCTTTTTTTTTTTTTTTTTTTTTTTTTTCTTTTTTTTCTTTTTTTTCTTTTTTTCTTTTTGTGCACTCGCTTTCTGTGCCGCCATTTTTTTGAATTTTACAAATTCTGTAATAGTTATCACACGAGGACACGGTGCGTCATTGTCACATCTTCGCGAATGTCTAGGGCCTGAGGAACGAGCTGTGATAACTATTTTACATCCCAGCTTTCCTTAAATGATTAAATAATTATTTATCTTCAGTTTAATTTAATTTTGAATGCCAAATAAAAAGTGAAATAAAACTTTTAAAATACTTTTTTTTCATATCATATATGTTATATATCCTTAATGAGCCTCCGACAGAATGTTAATACATTGTATATAAATCGTTTCTCTAAAAGTCCCCGGTTCAAATCTCGCTATGGGCATTAAATAATTTCCTACGAATTTTTTAACGTTTAATATGATCTTTTAATGGATAATTAAAAACAGCTGATTTTCTATGTTTAAATAGCAAGTTTAATTTTCCCACAATGTCATTATATTATAAAGATCCTGGTGTGATTTGGCTCAGATCACCCGTTATAACAAAATGATGGACTGTTCGCACTATAATATTGGTAAGCTGTCAGTAAAATTCACTCACAGTGGAATAAAAAGACTATATAACATCATATTGTATCAAAATACTCAGGTCATAACAACATTTTGATACATTGATGAAAGTCCTCACAATAGACATACTTCAATTATAATACCCGACAAAACATGTTGAAAACACAATTCTAATATAACAGATGAAACGTATATTATTAGAACAGGAGATGTTATCACAAATATATACGTAAGACTGTGTGGAGATGTCTCTGTTATTAAACTAAATGATATTTTCTCGAAGACCTTTGAAGAATTATTGATAGAGTCCATGTTTTGATTTGAAAATATAAAAAAAACATTCTAATGAAAAAATAAGATAAAATAAAAAAATTTAAAACAAATAATAATATAAAATTGGGGGATGTGGGTACACAGTGACATCATTTACTGATGATAACCCGAGAAAATATTCATGAAGGACTTGTAGTTTAGGCAAAGTGTAACACCGAAGACGTGGACGCGGACGTCGACGCAATACAACAAAGTGATCCCTATGTTCTGACACTACCACGTCGGCAGGAAAATGTTTAGTGAATGTAAACTGATTATATATCCTGATAACCAGCTTCCTATACAAAATATGTATAGCATTAATAACATGAATAAATAATAAAGATCTCGAGACAAAAAATTAAAACAACAGAAATCAAATTTTGTGTAAAACCTACCTCTTCCAGTTTTCTTCAACGTCTTCAACGTTGTATACTCTTCCCACGTGAATGAAAATTAAATGTATTATCATTCATAATTAAGCGGTAGATTTAAGTAAATAAAACTCTCGGTCTAAACCAATGAAAAGACAAGAATTTTACAAAAAGTATTATATTTCGCTATTACACCCGATTCTCATATTAAATTATTCTAGCACTATTGTGTACTCTTACTACTGACATTAACCTCGTTTCAGGCCAAGAGGTTAAAAGGTATTTTAGAGACTAAACTGCCACCCCCTTCAAGGACAAATTGAAAAGCTTGTCACGATACCAATAAAGATGCAATGAATAACAGAATGGTGCAAAAGAAAATACGTATAGGCAAAAATGCTATCAATAGGGTTGACAAGCATGCTCTCAGTGGAGTTGGAAGAATGCCTCAATAGACTTTATATCGAAAACAAGTTTTGCAAACTATTTCAAACTTATTGTTTTGACCATTTGTCTGATCAAGATGTTTGTCTCATTTCTCTTCTACATATTTTTTATAAGTTTTAATAGCTTTTTTCAGCTCTAATTGGTTATTTTGGGTTCAGCTATATTTGAGCTTTCTTTCTGAAATAATTTTCTCTTTTATAATTCGTGGTTAAACTATTTTACATTTGACGTCACAACTTGGTGATTTCTTAGGGTAAAAAGTAGTGCTTTTTATTTCAGTTTTAGGGCCATTTTCCGAAATTCGCCCAAAGTCCTTAAACATCAATAGCCGGATGTGTGTTCTATAAACTTTGCTAATAGTAGCTAACATATAAATTACTAAAAAATTTTCTACATACATGAAGAACACCTTTGGAGACAAATTTAATACAGATTTGCCAAATTAACATGTTTAAGACAGTTTTTCAACGTGAAGGAAACTGATTAGGTCTAAATTTTCTGTTTCTTAAGATAAAAATGCATTGCACGCTATCGTCTACGATTTAAAGTAAGAAAATAAAAAATTATTTGATATTAAAAAATCAATGGTTATGTAGTTATGAGTGAAAAAATACAGAGGAGAGTAGTACTATGCGCAGAATATCCATTTGTAATAATTTATAAGACTGTAAAAAATATCTCGCTGTTATGTATAGCATCTATATAGACCTCGCCCCCCTTCCGTTTATTATTTAACCAATAAATTGTTTATTTCAACTCTTTTTTTTGTTCTCATTACTCATTCTAGCGTTAAAGTTTAAATCGGTTAAATTGCAATCGAGAATGTGTATCCGAAAACAATGACATCAAACGGAATGTTTTAGAAGAGAATATGATCAATTAAGCAAAAATCACCTAATGTAACTTTACCAACATATTTTACAAATTAACATCGTTAGTTTGGTTCAAATACAACTTGATTACTTCTCATTAGACAGGTTATAGTCATATAATTATATAATCACTTGCATCATTTTAAACATTTTCGAAAAATTCATTTCCTAAAAACCGCCTCGCTGCTCTCGTGGTAGCATGCTCGCCTCGAATGCGGAAGGTCACGAGTTCGATCCCCGGTCAAGTCAAACCAAAGACATTTAAACTGGTAATTGCTGCTTCTCCGCCAAGCACGCGGCATCTAGGAGTAAGATCAAAGATCTACTGGTCGGCTCGGAGTCAGTATAATGTGTCCGAGTAGGGTGATATGGTCTTCCTGCGGACAGTTATCTCGTGAGCTAGCACATTAAACATCCGGCTCAGCGTGTCGGTCTAGTACAAAGCAGGGATCATATTCATTATAATATCAACATGTTCTCGTCCTGATATGCACCTAGCTGCCACTGGACTCTAAACAACAATTCAATCATCCATCCATCAATCATTTGCCTAAAAAAATCAGGCAAGACAGATTTCTTTGTGTTGAAGTATTCAGCAATAGCGTGTATATACATCACTTCATTAGGTTATAAACTCGTTTTAAGTCTATTCAAAAGTAGGGTTTTGAGAATGTATATTTAGATACGTCGAGGCAACAATCATTTGCACAATAACTGTATGCGAGAGATTTTTATTTATTGCACAAATTCATCCTCCGTATCAATAAATTTCAAATCATTATTAGAAAATCTCTTGTAAATACATATAGGACATTTACGATTGTATGTTCTTGTAATATAATCTATAACCCTACTACATTATTTCCCAAGAGTTACACCCTTGCCAAAAATAGAGGGGCAGGGTCTTTTTATCCTTTCATACCACAGATTGGTAAAGAAATAGTCCAAAATAAGACAACCAGTGTCATTTAAGAATATAAAAATATGCTCAAAACTCAACTCTGTGGGCTCCAAGTTTTGAAAATTAAAATTCTAAATATGTAACGGCTATTCTATATATAAATTAAATTCCTAAACCCAAAAGTGAAGGAGGTGTGAATGTCAAAAGAAAGTATGATGGACGGACGGAGACAATTCCAATATCTGAAAGTGAGGGGATAAAAAAAGTAAAAAAAAACAGACTTCTCCTTTGTCCCAGAATAATAATCGAGGACTTGAAATTCGCTTCCTCGTATTAAATATATGCCACACTTTCTAAATGAAAATGAACACAGCTTAGCAGTGTCTAGATTGTCTGTTGGAAGGCTTACTTGCATGCTGAATCTATCTAGCATATCTACGTTTTGCCATCTTATCCCTGGTCTACCTTACTGGATACATATTTTTCATCACAAATAACCATGAAATATTTGCTAATGGCCTTAAGCAAACAGTCAGGCAAAAACTTTCTCAATATACTTATTGAAAATTTCTAGAATTGCCTTACAACCTTCTTACATAATATTAGAAATGCCAGTATTGAAATTAAGCTTAAGCTCCAGATTTACCGTGACAAAGGAATTTTACCTTGATATCATAAGATATAGAAATGCCACTAAAATCAAGACCTTTTTATCGTGTCATTTTAACAGATATACACTTGTAGCCTGAATTTTGATTAAAGATATAAAAATTTTATACAATGACTTGCATAATTATTATATAAACAAGTTTTAACAAAGATAAAGGTATCATTAACAAGAAAGGATATGGGTAAACCCCACATCCAATGTTTCTCGATGAAGCTTAATTGAGAGAGAGAGTGCATTGACGACCAAAGTATGGTCTATAAATCCAAATATTTCTTGATACTTTTAAAATTTATATAGATCGAAGACTGGAAGAAACAGATGATAAATTAAAAAAAAACACATTTTTAGCTCAAACTTTATAATCTTTCTTTTATTCAGTTTACACATATTATAGGAAATTATATCAAAAATTAGAAAATTCTACAATTCCTGATTCAGGAAATGCCAAAAATTTAAAGTTAATTGATTTCGCCTCTAACACTCTGAAATTGGACTATTTTGATAATGACCTAATTATAATTTCTACATATATATCCGAGAAAAACAATGTTTAAAATTAAACAATTTAATTCGCCCTGTAGTCTTTCCGTCCGTCTGTCTGTCTGTAACAAATCGTGTCTGTTCTATATCTTGAGAACCTTTAGGATTTATACTTGGCATGGATATTCACTAGCACAAACGGGTAATAGGTCAAAGGTCAATGTCAAAAACTTAGGGAAAAGTTCAGAACCCCATGTCCTATGGCAAAGATCGATTCCGCTCTATAAAGTGAGAATGGTTTGAAGTTAGGTGAAGGTACTTGGCATGGTTGTGGGAACCCATGTTCTTTGGTAAAGATTTTGTCTGCTATATAACTTGAGAACAGTTTGGAGTTCAGTGATGATACATGGCATGGTTATGCATCACCATTAGAATGTGTGTCTCGATTAATGTCCGTATATCTAATTCAAAGGTCAAGGTAAACGCCACGGGTACCCACAGTCCTTTGGCAAATGTCTTCTCCGCTCTATAACTTGTATAACTTGGGAATCGTTTGTAGCTAAGTCATGATGCTTATTTACCACCATCAGAAGGTACGTCGTCATTATATAGTGTATTCACACAAAGTTTTGACCACAAGTTATTTACAGCGGGGCCCACAGAGATGGACTCCATCTCCTTGATGTCTAGTTGGTTTAGAACAGCATTTTCCATAAATAGAACTAATTACAGTATATGGTGTTCCTACTTCTTACTGATATTAGTATATACTTTTTGCTGTCAGGTGAAACGGAGGTGTCGGCTTTTCATGTGGCATTACATACATTATGAGATAGATTGTTTCAGAATTAAAAGACAGATTTCTGTGCATGAATAATATAAAAATCTTTTCAAATTGAAGAAAAATGTTCTTTTAAATGCAAAACACTTCAATCTAAACACAGAAAATTTGCACAATGAATTCTATAAAATGTTTGTCTGGATGTTGGTGGGTCAGTTCTCATATTTCTATGTCAGTAATTGCTACAACATTAAATGGAATTCATAAATAACACTCGCTTCATATACTGGATTAGAGATAAATTAAGGCATAAAATTTTTACAACCTAAAAAGATAATACATTTTGTCCCTAACTCATGCTTAATTTGAAGAACTAATAAAAACTGATTTTCTTTCTAATGAATGCAGAATTTATTTCCCTATTTTATTTGATTTTTTCCTGGAACATGGCGGACATTATTGAATTTGAAAATATGACATATTTTTTGTCATAATTTAGAATTTGTTGATGCATTTATTATTGCGCTGACCCGTCATCATCTGTTTGGAATCGTCGTTTCATGTTGAATTGAACTTGATTCAATTTGAACCTCTTTGGCTTTGACATACGTCCTTTGCAAATGTACTGTATTTATAACCTCAACTAAACAGTTAGCTTTTATGTGGCTTTGTTTTAATTACTGTATTTAAAATAAATTGCTCCACTACTAACGCACTGGATAATGACTAAGCACTGCGTTCCTAACTCAGTAGTATTAAACAGTGACCGAAATATTGATGACCCATTTATAGTTAACTAACTTATGTCAAGAGGTCAATTCTTCCGTGTAATATTATATTCCTTGGATTATATTACGTTACCTGTAATAATAGTTTATCTTATAACGACGAATAGTTACTAAATCATGTAAATATTATCCTAAATAAACATTACAGTTACCAAATCAACATGAAACGACAACTCCAAACAGATGATGACGGATCAGCGCAATAATACATGCATTAACAAATTTTAAATTATGACAAAAAATATGTGATATTTTCAAATGTATCTTTCATTTAGACTATATAATCATTTTTTATTAACAACACATTTTTCTTATGAATGTGTTGTAACTAATACGCATATTTTGATGAATTATTTTCCTTCGACTACGAAGAGGTAATTGGGGCCTAATCCGAAGGCATTAAGAATGGTTAACATGCATTGTCAAGCAATGAAAAAAATATATTCAACAGCAGGGTCTTGTACTAATATGAGTTCACCGTGTTTCCTGTTTGACAAATAGATATTCTTAGCTGGTTCAGAGAGCTGCCTTTTTCAATAATAGTAGATCATGACGAAGGCAGTCACAGGCCTTAGAGAGGTATGATCTAAAGGTGTATTTTACTAAGTTAGTTTAAAGATACACCGCCAAAATTGTGTACAAGTTGTCCTCTTATATTGCTGTTACGCACATCTTGTGCATCAAAATCAAGAAAAATGACACACGCAGGTATAAATTTCTAGTTTTAGCTAGGAAAAAGGCTTAATTCGTGCTGAACCACTCTGATTCTGACAAAAAGTATTCTGAAGATATTACAAACGTTAGATTTTCTCATAGACAACGGTACATATTTGTTGAATTTGTCTGTCGATTTTTTTTCAACAAACAATCGGCATTCCAGTGGGAACCAACTGTGCTCCTCTAATCGCCTATCCGTTTCTGTACTTATTTGAAGGGGACTTCATTCAAGGTCTACTACATGAAAATAAAAAGAAACCAGCCCAATCCTTAAAGTTCACGTTTCGTTATATAGATGACGTGTTGTCGTTAAATAACTACAAGACTTTCTACATCTCATCTACCCCACTTAGCTTGAAATTAAGGAATTGGATACTACAGATACGTCGAAGTCAGCTTCATAATTTGATTTGTTTCTTGAAATAGACAATTAGGACATTTGAGGACCAAACTTTATGACACACGTGATGACTTTAACTTTCCTATTGTTAATTTTCCCTTCTTGAGTAGCAATATACCAGCAGTGCCTGCATATTGCATCTATGTTTCTCAGCGTATCCGATATTCAAGGGCATGCGTGAGTTACCATGACTTTCGACAAAAAGGATTACTGCTGTTACAAAAGCTTCTTAACTAGGGTTTTATCAGGGATAAGTTGATGTCATCACTTAGGAAATTTTATGGTCATCACGAATTAATTGCCAGTTACAGTGTTCCAATATCTAAGATGATGTTGGACCCGTTCCCACTGTCGTAACATTCATTCACCTCCGCCGACTTGTGACTACCACCGGATTGACTTTGTTGAACGTTACGACTGGCTTTTATAGAAGTTCGTGTTGTTCATTGTTTTTTAGTTTTCAGTGTTTATTTGTTGTGATTGTGGTTGTTCATTTGTCTTCCCTGGTTTGTCCAATTGATTGCGTTTTATTTTTTTATTTTTTATTTTTTTTTTTTGGTTTGCCCTTAGGTATCAAAGAATTTTATATACAAGTTTTGTATTGGCTGATGGCATGGAAAAATTGATGGTGAAAAGAGAATCCTCAGAAATTTATTTCGGGTTGTTGAGAGAAATAACATATTACTCGTACAGTTTCTCATTATGTAAACAAATTTCCGTCCCATATTTGTATTTATTTCTTAAAATAATAAGAAGCATTTAACAACAAAACATTTCGACATTCTTTTTAATTTCTTTACATGTATGTGACAATGTACTGTCATCGTATTGCATTTACATTTCTTAATTTTTCCAAAATTGCTTTCATAATAGAAATGTTATTCGCACAAATCTGCAAGTTATACCTGCAGCATGCACAAATCTCGTTGAAACAGACTTGCAATTATTAATCTTAATGACCTGAAGAGCAGCACTTGAACCGGACTTTTTTATTGCACCAATAAGCAGTTTTGGTCTATCGTAATAAATCTCTTGACACCTATGTAATGCACTGTGCACATTTCAACAAAGCCAAAAATGACCAAACCATATAACTATTTTTTTTTTTTTTTTTTTTTTTTTTTTGGAAATACCAGTAAAAATGCAGCTATCTATATATACATCACCAACTAAACATAAGATGGGAAGTACAAAATGTATATAGTTACAAGTGAGACAAAAACGAAGCAGCTCCTGCTTTTCTCAAAATTGGTATCCAGGATTTAATTTTTCAACACGAGTCAATACCACTGGTGGACTAAGTTTCGAAATTAGCAAGAAGTTGATATTTCAAATTTACTGTTACCAAAATGTTAAATTTTGTGAAAACTAAGGAGTATTTCCCTCGTGCATAGATAGCCTTGCCCTAAGATGGTTTGGGCTTAACCCTTTGGTAATATTAGAAATTTTGAATTGCTCTTTTACTTTTTAAAATATTTGGCTTTGAGCACAACTGGTGTCATCTTGAGTCATAAATCCACGAAATGTGCTCATCTTATGCATCAAAATTGGTATCAAAGATTGTTTTCTACTGCAGAAACGACTTCTGGATGTAATTTTTTGTTGTTGGCAAAATGGAAAAAACAATTTAGCTAGTAGGTATGGAAGTCCATAAATTAATTTCATTTACTGTGAATCTTTTTTTTTAAACTGCAAGTCGTTTTTCTTTAATATCTCAAATATTTCTTGAAAATGAAAGGAAAAGGTATTATTCTACCTTTTGTTTTCAATACTTGAAATTAAAATATTTTTATACTTTTCCACACATAAATTCTCAAATATTTTTCAAAAGTGGATTTTCCATTTTTTGTGTGCAATTTGTTGATGTTTGCATAAACTATGATATCACCACAAACAAATGTGAGGTTGCTGAACATGTGCACATTTTGTTTCCAAGAGTTTGAACCAAGTTGACCTTTGGAATATACCAACTTATTTGAAATGTACAGAACTCAAAATCTCATACATTTTCCATCAAGAAATCAGTTGACAAAGTATGTGGGACATACAGTTAGGTTCATCCTGTCAACAAATAGTAAATTACTCTTGAATTTTTCAACATGTTTTTAAGAAACTGAAGTTCAAAAAAGATAAAAATAGAAGGAACAAAAAACTCAAAAGCATACACCCAGACAAACAAATTAACAGGCTGCATCAAAACCACACACTCTACAGGCAAAACAAAGATTCAGAAACAACAAACGTTGGTCAAATCAAAATTAAATGTTATTTTATAGTCACTGTTTCCACAGTAGCTGATTACATCAGCAATTATTCAATAACTATACCATATCTGGTTATTTTTATTTCTAATATTCATTTTCTGAGCAGTTGATTGAAATCAACAAAACTTGTTTTGCTAAATTACACATTTGGTGTCATAATTACATTGTAGAATGTTGCAATCCACTAAAATTTGGAATGCAAAGTTACTTTCTAGAACTGAATTCACAAAATTTTACACCCACTATACAGCATTGGTCCCTTGATATTCATCTATATTTTTTTAAAAAGCATTGAACCATAAAAACAAGGTCACAGACATAAAATTAAACTTTAATTCTTTTAAATTTACATAAATAATATTTAACTTACATGATATCAATTTGGATTTAAAATTGTATCCAGACAATAAAAACAATGAATATTAAAACCTAGTAACTGATAAATTTTTCAATTAATTTCCCCTGATTTCAAACTATTGTTCCTGCAGAAAATAACTTTACCTATTCACCTGATATCATGCCAGTTGCATGTTCTTATAGTATATTATATTTCCTAATACGAAATAAGAGGGGCATAGAAATGGTTAGAAATCAGGCTAGGAATAAAATTTTAAAATGGAAGGTGAGAAATTGTGATATAAAAGAATACAAAAATATATCACAAAATTGAATGTATTTAACTTGCATTTAGGATAACCCTTTTATGGAATGATGTAAAACATAATTATTACAAATGTTATTATTGATATTGTTTGTTTGTTGCGAGAATGAGAAACCAGAGTGAGTTATCTTTTCCTAACCAATGTAGGTAAGGGAGATAATAAATTTGTCTCCCTTTAGCCTCAGGACAAAAGGGAGAGAATTTAATTATCTCCCTTTCCTACACTCGTTAGGAAAAGATAACTCACTCTGGTTCCTCATTAGATTAGGTGTCATTTCCAATAATTTTATTGTTAGTCATAATTTACAATGTTCATTGGAAATGAAATAATTTTATGTTCTTTAAGTATTTTTGCCAAATTTAAATCTGTTTTGGACAATAAACAATAACTTTTAAACGAGCAAACTCAACTAGTGACATTTTATGAGGGAGATAACTCTAGGGAAGTGATTATTTTCCTTGAGTAATCTGATGAAGAACAGGTAACTGTTAGGATCCTCTAAGGATGTGTTTATGTAAATGAATTAATGATTAGTTTGGAAATGTCAAGTCATAATAAGAATATATATGAATTAGATAACAGATTTATTTTATTATACATCTAAGGATATCTATATACCATTTATGGAATTGTTACAGTTATCAGTGTACAAATTGTGCAAAAATGAACATCACCAAAGCACTTATGCCTCCAGCAACGGGGACCGTAACAATCCAAGCCAATGCAATGTTTCTAAAAAGTTTCCAATCAACATTTTCTCTAGAACGGACTCTTCCAACTGCCACAATCGAGCCCACTTTACAATGAGTTGTACTGATGGGAATGCCAATGTTTGAAGCAATAAGGACTGTCAGAGCTGATCCGATTTCAATACAGAATCCCCTGAAAACAGAACAGTTCCAAATTATAAAACTGAAAAAATACTACCATAATTTTCGGACCATAGGTCGATGCAGTGTATAGGTCGAAGAGCAATTCTTAAATCGTTTTATTAATACATGTAGTAACAATAGGGCATGGGTTAGGGTTTACAAAAAATATTTTGAAAAACTCTAGGTCGATGCAGTGCATAGGTCGAGCCCAGTGGTTCAGAGAAAAAAGTATTGACCTATATACCAAAAATTATGGTAAACTGTTCTAAATTTACAATGTACTTTATCATTTTGACAAGCAATCTTTGGAAGCTATAACTGCATGTAAAACAAAAATATATAGCAGTTAAACATGTATGTTTTAAGGTTAAACAATAAAAATACAAAGCACTGTGTAAATTTAACAGCTTGATAAGATGTGTTTGAACTGCATATAGATGAGGTGAAACACTGAAAATTAGATTTTTTTCTGGTTTTTGGTGGAAAATTTCAGCTGCATTGTCATTAGTCTCGGGCACCAGTTGATATGTTATAAATTTCAACATGGCAACGGTTGTAGATCAGATACACTTCTTTCATTTTATATATTACAGAGCTATGAACAGGTTTAATTGTATCCTTTCAGAGTAAGTTCTGTGTTGTACAATATTTGTTTATTTGCCAAATTAAGGGTAATTTGGAGTGTTCAAGTAAATTTCCAATGTATGTGTAATGTGATGTTGTCTCAATGACATGAACCCTTTAGGCCAAATAAAAAAATATTTGTGTTTCTAGTTACCATACCTATGCTATTTTTGCATCTGACCCAAACACTGTTTTTTACATTTTTCAATAAGCACTGTTTAAGTCAGAATGTTTCTACTATATACTCTATGTTAAAAAAAAATCCCCAACTACCTACCCTATTTTTCATCTTAATGTAACAGGAACCACACATTTTTTTACATTTTTTAAAGGTCGAACAAGAACTTACGATGATGGTGTAATTTTAGACAGATCTGTTCCCATCGTTTTGATCACCTTTCTGCCATATATCCATAATCCCAGAGCAATACCAAAACCTCCGTAAAACAGAATCCATATTGGGGTCTGTGCTTTCTGTAGGGCACTTCCATGTACTCCAATCAGCCAAATAGCAACCAGAGGCCCAATTGAGTTACTAAATAATTATAAATAACAGTAATGATTAGTAAATATTTTGAAAAGCTGCTGTTGAATATACATAAATATTATTAAATTTGCAGAATGATAGTTCCTGAATGTACAATATAATCTTAACAAAAAATATTACAATGTATGTCTTTTTTACAACTGTAAGTTGTTTCTTGGGAATATCTCAAATGTATAGTTAAAATAAATGTATAATAGGTTTTTTAATGAGTTCAAATTGAAGACTGGAAAATCTTCAAGTTTTTAAAATGCAAGCCTTTCCTCAGTGGAGTGCAGCAGAATGAGAGGAAAGACACTGATTTCAAAGAGAGTTGAAAATTTTCCAGTTCTTCACTTTTGAACGAGTGTAAGTACCCATTTTTTCCATAAATACTCAATTTCATAGGTAAGTTCATTGAGCAAAGTCGATGAAGTTAATAAAATTATGCCTGATTGGACAAAACGAATGACTACCCATGGAAGACAACTTCATGTGCACCTGTCTGTCATAGAAAATGTCCAAAAATAGAAGAAACAAGGCAAAAATAAATTCCAGTGTTTTTCATCAATAAATGAGTTGTCGAAATAACATAGACACAGTTATGTTCATTAATATGAACACATATTGCAAATCAAATTAAAAGACATGTGTAAATATAAAAGCATGTGATTTATCATATTTACCTACCTACAAATGGAAATATCGAATTCCAAAATATATCAACAAATAAAAGCATCTATTCTGTTAATCTTTGAATTTTTACCTTACATCATTTCCACCATGTGCAAATGATCCAAACACGGCAGTTAGAATCTGTAGAAAAATAAACAGGGCAGCAGTCTCTGGTTTATCTTTAACATTTTCACGAGCTATCATTCTCTTACGCTGAAAATTAGACAATTTGGTTTTGATTGATATTTTAATAAAAGTATCAATTTGCGTAAGTTTTTTTTTTTTTTTTTCCCCGAATAACCAAATAAATCTAAAACTAATGATGTTTCATTGTAATTTGTTGACAGCTCATTCAACAGTGAAATTGCAGAAATCTAATGTGTGAAAAGAAACGTTACGCCGTGATTCACACATGTACATTTACGTAGTGTGACTTAGTACTGCATAAAAGTTGGTATAGCTAATCATTACCATGAAATATTTTTCAAATAATTGTATTTCATTATAATGTTTGTCACAAATCCTATTTCATGATTTAAATGACAATAAAAGTTTGAACTGAATTGAATTTGAATAAAGAATCAAACAGGTTAATCACTTATTACTTGTTACCATGAAATATTTGTTAAATCATAAAGATGAACTTCATATAACCACCTGTCACACTAATCTATTTTTGTCACACTTGTAATTAGCATGTTTCAAACCTCTCCATTTACTTACTGAGTTCAAGATCTTTAAGGTAAAATATGCATGTTTTTTTCATTGCGTCCAATGTTTTTGTTTACTTTTTGATAAACCCGTGTTCAAGAAACCAAGGCTTTTTAAACATAAAAAAATAAAAGGAAAATTGACGGACTTCAAAAAGTTTGAGCTTTCAGTGGTGTTTGAGAGTTCAGAGTTCAAGCTACCGAAGGTCGACTATACCTACCTCTTCATCCTGTTCACTGGATGGTGATGACAGAAAGCTGTCTTTATTGTCATTTTTATTTTTGTTTGACACACTCACTGAAATAAAAATATGACTACCTTATAAATTATGTAGTCTTAATCTGTTTTTACATAATATTTAGAAGTTTGAATAAAAGATTTGTTTCCAAACTGAGTGCTTCTTTTTGTGCTCCCAAAAATAGTTTTTGGATCACCAGTTTGTCTTTCTTTCCATTCAATACTAATTTCAAATGATATAGTATGCCATATTATTGTCCATAAAATCAGGTCAAGTTTAACTTCAATCTGAGGAATTTTACAATTCAGAGTTATGCCCGCTGAAAATAGTAAAACAACAAAATCGCTGGTTTCAGAACATGTAGAAGTTTGATTAAGGCAACCATGTTAGTTGCTGGATGGAGTAAATTGACATTTTTAAGAAGACTACCTACAGACAATTCAAACTGATTCAGAATTTTCAGCCAAAATGGTCTTAAGTGAAATTTCTGACAGGATCCAATGTAAAACTCAGTTTGGTGCTCAAAGAAAACTTCTAAGAACCAATGCTGCCAATCTATGTTCCAACAGGCTGAGCGTTTTCCAAGAATAAGTATCAAATAAAAACGTGTCTAAATAGACGACAAGAAAAGCCAAATATGACAGTAGCATGAAAAGCTCACATAGGAATACCTACCTTTGATACTGTTATCAAATGTGTCCAACAGAGGTAGGTCTGAATTATCACATGATGTTGGCTTTGGAACTGTAAATAAAAACATGACATTTGACATATTTAGTTATAAAAGTACATAAAATGCTGAATTTTTCCATAAAAGATGTGGAATGTGAGAATATGGTCAGAATGTAATATATATAGAAGATATGTATTCTATCTTGACTTTTCTTTCTAAGCTTATGTTTATAATCAAAAGCCAAAATTAAAAATATTCTGAGACTTATGAACAACAAATAATTAAAATTTTGATGAAGTTTAGCATGTAAACCCATATAAATCTTGTTTAATATTTCAAACAAACTCTACTGGAAAACACTGTACAATGCAGTGAACAAAATCACATGCAGAGATGATTTTGCCAGACAAGAAAAAAACCAGAGATACTGTACCACAAGCCATATTGCTATGCATAATAAAGAAACCATTACGGAAAAATCAGAATTGCAAAAAGTGGAAATCGCTAAAAAACGGATTAAATCATCCCTGCACATGTTACTAGTATGCTAATGGTAAATATGGACAAGGTTTTCAGTCTTTGTCTTTAGCCACTAGTCCAAAGATAGTCTTATAACTTTTGCTTTCGGGCTAATTCAATTTATGCATGTACCTTACTAGTTCCACTGGTCTAGTAAATAAATTCCCTTTGATTCCAATTCTCAATAATTTAGTCTGGTCATTTTCAGTTCAGATTACTAAATGTTATACCCCAACATGCCCAACATTCTAGTTCATTTATAAAAAGTTAAAAGTGCAAACTGGGTTATGTTTTTCATATTTGTGTCTTAATTAATCGATAAACTTACATGAGGTAGGTAACGCTTCCTTTACTGGAGACATTTCTTCAGAAAGTTTTGTAGATTTCTGTTAAATATACAATTAAATGATGAAGACTTTGTAGGTCATTAATAATCAGAGATGATTCCACAAATTTTAAAATACCTCCCGACCTTAACACTAAATTCGTAAATTTTAAATGAATTGGGAATTTTTCTATTAGAATTTTGCCACACTAAAAACAACTTCGACGTGATGTTCCGTAAATATTCGTCCCGTCTGACAGTTTGATGTCATTGAGAAGATCATTGCAAACAAATGTACTTATTTAGGAGCTGCTATAGAGCCTTTCAACATTTTATGACAAATAAATTTTTTAAGCTTGACAACAAGTTTTAAACATTGAAATACGATCTTATGCATGCTTAATTCAAATGCTTTTTACCCTAAAATTTTTTGGAAATGTTAAAAATTCAAGTAAATTATTAAAAATTGATAGATGTATTTTTGTAAGTTTATAAATTTTTCGGCCAAAGTTGGACTTTTGGTGAAAAGTTTAGGAAAAAGTTGTACTATGAAAGATATCTACAAAATTAGCCACTATATAATTGTCACTTTTTCAAGGAATGTGAAATTATAATCGAAGACTTCACAGAAATATAAATAGTATTCGAAATCACTTTTGTAAAAGGGTATGGATTTTCATAATTTCTGTGTCAAATATTTCTTTTTTTCACCTACATGTGCCCCAAGATACTTGGCTAATCGGTTTAATTGTTACATAGAATGACCAATTGAAACCATGTTTTTATTGTTTTTACATTGTTTACCAAGTGACAAAAGGGCAACCCAAGATAAAGCAGTTTTCTGATAAAGAATTTTTATTCTTTAAAAAAACAATACTTTTATTAGCAAAGTTTTCAGAGTAAAGGCTCATATTATAGTCATAATAAAATTATCAAATTTTAATAAAAGAATTGGCTTAATAGTTGAAAAATTGTGAAACCTTGTGTCTCTAGGAATTTAAATTTTCATAAACAAATTTCAGCTAAGCGGTATAGAAGAATCATTCCCGATAATACTACTACATGTAAAATAAAAACAGATAAAAAAAATCTCCATACTATGTTCTTTTTCAGATACTTAATTGGAAAATGATATACATCCAATATAGCTGGTCACAACTACTAATAATAATTAGCCTGATATAGATGCTGTGAGGTTGAATTTAAGCTAATGGCATGTTTCAACTACAATTCTAATTGATACAAATTGCCAATTTTCCTGCAGAAAGATGGTTGGTTCGCTCCACGTACTTTAGTTAACTCCATTAATAAAAAGTGTCCACAATAATACATGTATAGCTAATTGCATAGATAGAAAATTCCTAACAGAAAAGTTGCTCAGACAGGGGTATATTAAAGTTTCATGGACGTCATCATGATTTGGTTGACAGGTATGAAAAAACCGTTTCCCAAATAAAAATGGACCTGTTATATTGATGTTATCCCTTCCTCATAGCGGATTTGATATGGACAGCATGGCGGGTGTCTTGCAGGAAGGAGACTGCTTACACTTCCGGAGCACCTGAGTCTACCACCGGTTTTTTGGTGGGGTCCATGTAGTTAATTGAAGTGCATGTATTGTTTTTGGTCTTGTTTTCGTTGTTCTCCAGAATTTTTTAATTGTTTCGATTTTTCCCTCCTTCGAATATCCCTTTGATCTTTCTTGACTTTAAATAGTAATTACAGAACCCATATGAAGTCAGTGACTTTCAAGAGAATCCAAAGATGGTAAAACTTAAGTCATTAATGAGGGCAAAACAAGTACATTTTTATTCATTAAAATAACATACCGTTTTCAGAGGAGTACTTGTCATTACTTCTGTATACAATACTGAAAATGGAAAGAAGTGTCGAAAATAACAAGATATACTGTGAGCCATTGCATTAGTGATACTCCCGTATCTCACAATATGGCGTACCTATAAAACTTGTGGCAAAATATCAAGTGGCTGTGATTAGTAGTTGCAGAGAAAAGTGTGACAAAATATTTGGTATTCAAAACCATAAGGTAGAAAAATAGTCTTCAAACAGGAAGTTGATGTCGCCATGTCCCGAAAATGTATCCCGCGATATGGCATACCTATAGAAGGCTTGTGATAAAATATCAAGCACAAGGGTAACAGTATACGTCCCTCTCTTTTGGAGCGAGGGTATAAAAATCATACTAGTTTTAAAACATTTAATAAAAACAAAAAGTAAACTGTTAATTTTTGGACAGTAAAAATGGAAAAATATAGCACACCTTGCCGTTTTCTATAAAATCATACGCACACAATAGGACAGTAGGGTTTCCTGAAGAAAAGTATCACACACGTGAGATGGATGGATGAATTATTGTTTAACGTCCAGTGGCAACCAGGTGCATATCAGGACGAGAACATGTTGATATGATAATGAATATGATTCCTGCTTTGTATTAGACCGACATGCTAAGTCGGATTTTTAATGTGCTAGCTCACGAGGTAACTGTCCGCAGGAAGACATATCACCTCACTCGGACACATTATACTGACTCCGAGCCGACCAGTCTTTGCTCTTACTCCTGTATGCCGCGTGCTTGGCGGAGAAGCAGCAAATACCAATTTTAATGTGTTTGGTTTGACCCGGCCGGGGATCGAGCCCGCAACCTTCCGCACTCGGGGCGAGCACGCTACCGCGAGACCACCGAGGCGGTCCACACACATGAGAAATAAGTTATGTAAAGATGGTATTTATATCATGTAAACTTTCATTGAGTTAAACAAAATTATATGTGTGATTTTGGAGCAGAAGACTGAATACTATTTTCTTGCTAATAATTTTTTTTCAGTAAAGTACAGATGGTAACAATATCCAGAAATATGTAAGAGTTCAATAATTTGTATAGAAATATACAGGGACAAAGATTTTACACTAAAAAGATAATGTTGATCACAATCGTGTCTATAACAAAATTGTTTTTATTTACTTTTAATTATAAGGGGATTCTATATTCATACCATCATTATGTGCGTCTCCTTTCAATGGAATTTTTGATCCACTAACACCCCCTTCATATTCTATATCAGCATCCAACTCAGCTGAAAAATAGATCTAACAATTTAATTCAAGAAACAACATAAAATTACAAGTCTTTGTACAATATCAAAATGACTTGAGGGCCAATCTGTAGATTGGTTGGGTGAAAGTCCACGTGATCTCCAAATCAAGAAATAAGGTAAAAATTTATTTTCTTTAGGAATATATCAGGGTAAAAATTGTCAAAATCCAGAAATCTGGATAATTCCCAATAACTTTCGGACATGAAACTGTCATCCACTCAAGTCCTTTTTTTTTTTGGCTAAGAAACAAATTCTGTAATTTCTTAAGTGACATATTTTTTCTTATCTTCTTTAACTGGCCAAATTTTCTTGGTCACGACAGGTAAAACTACATGTATGTCTAAAGCTTTCAATAATTGGCCTTCATATCTGAAAATACATCAATAAGTTCTCAAAGATTTTTCATAGAGACTGAATACTTAATCGTGATGCATATGGCAAGTTTTGAATTTGTATACCAACTTTAGTGATAACTCTTTTATTGGGTAGGGTCTAAGTCATTAATATCCTTTTATATACCTTTATTTTTATCAAGTCCACATTCGACATCTCTAGAAATTGAGCTGGCAGAATCTCCATCTTTTGTCACAGCATCTACAAGTACAATACATTTCTACATAAATCCTTGGCATAAACTACATTTACATGAATCCTTGCATAAACTACATTTACATAAATCCTTGGCATAAACTACATTTACATAAATCCTTGGCATAAACTACATTTACATAAATCCTTGACATAAACTACATTTACAAGTACATAAAGGAAGGGAGGTGAAGGATTTTCTAGACCAAACTCAAAACTGCAAGATCAAATATACCACCCGGATTTTTCAAATAAAAACAATGAAAATACATGTATTTATTCCTTCTTATTCTTCATGAATTGTTTCGAGTCTTAATCTGTAATTTACTACATTAAAAGTGACATTCTTTCGATTCTCGAGGCAATTCTTTTTATAATATGACACTGCAGATTCAATCTCTAATTCTTCTAATATTGCGATTATAGGTATTTTAAACTTCATTTAAATTTATCACAATTTTAGTAAAATATAATGAAATTCAGACCATAATATATCAACGGTAGAAACATGCTTAGAAAATTTCTCCTCAAATAAATATAAGAGGCACCCAATTCACTTTTGTCTGCCATTTTCTGTTACTGTTTTTACATGCATACACTGTTGAGCATGTAAAGGTATTACTGTCCTTTATTTTCAATGAAATAAATTCCAAAATTGTAACAACCAGCAGGACATTGTTTGTCTCTTTCGGAATTCTAATTTTCCCCAGAAATTTTAAGCCAAGTAAAAAAATAATTATGGTTCCTGTTTCATCAAGGTAGACAAGGATTTTTTAAAATATATAACAATTTTTTTTAACATAGTTTCTACGGTAGAGATATTCTGACTTTTAATGGTGCTTATTGAAAAATTTCAAAAAGGAAGGAAATCGGGGTGGTCAAAAGTTTTGACAATACTCTGAAGTATGCATTGTTTACTATAATTAGAGATGGGAATGACACACAAGACATTGCTTCCAACAACAATGATGCCAGACACAAAAATCAAAATGCTTTAGACCGGCTGCTGGAAAATGCCAGACTTGCAGGGTGTAACAAGACCCCTAAGAAAATAGCAACAGACAATGTCAGATTTACAGGTACACATCCTATCTTTTTTGTGCTGAGAAGATGTTTTTTAGGATAAGGGGAACTGTCCCCCTTCTCAGCATTAAGCATATTCTTCTTATACTGCCCTATGTAATATATATGTACAAAAATTTTGCAAGGTACCATGCTGCCCGTTTTTCTATCATGTCCATGGAAAATTTAGTTTTCAATTCTCATCCCAAAAATTCCGTCCATTTCCGTGCAATTAAATCATCCTTTTCTGCCTTTACATGTCTTTTCAAAGGAGGTAAAGGGTTATTTTCATGCAGTGTGTTTGACATCTTTTATTTTTCATTCTAACATTGTGATTGGGCATTGCTTTTCATTTTTTTTTCAGGCGTCATGCACTGTGTTTTGCTGTCCGATTTGATATTTTCGTGCAAGGTGTTTGCTGAAGATAAATGCCAATGGTCCTGATTTTATATGAGGGTTTTAATATCAAAAACAAAAAGCCTACCTACCTACCCACTGAAGAAAATCAGGGTCGGGTTAGTGCAAACTGAAATGTTTTTAAGTGTGGCCTCTTTACCACAAACAAAATGCATACGTACCAGCAATTCGTTTTCTTTGCCATGGAGTTACAACAAATTTAACGACTAGTGCCACTATTAAAGCAGTTCCAAATGTCAAAATGAATACACCATACAAGGGAATCTTGTTAAAATGAAGTACTGTATAAAAAAATAAATAAATGTAAATTCCTATGTATAATATAAATTGTATTTGATCTAATCATTGTGACTAGTTCTTATAGAAAATTAATGTAAATAGTGTATTTATGTTCTGTATCTGTTGAAAATTCTGTGGTTGTCAAAAACCAGAAATCAAAGCATCAATGTTTTTTTCTACATTTGTTCTGGAATATATACTTATATACCGGTACATTGTATATCTATTAAAATCGGGAAATCTGGTATATTCTTGAAAACTTTTCACCTAGGGATCTGTTAAAGAATTAAATGAATTTTGTTTTTACTGCTTTCAAATGGATGAGACATAGAATTTAACCGTGCTTACTGAAAAAAATCCAGAAGAAATTCAATATTAAAATTAAATATCTAAAATTAACTTACAATCAGAACCTTTGTAGAACACAGAAAATAAATTTATAGCAGCTGTTAGAGCATAAAACAATGGAAGTAACCGTAATCCAGGTTCCAAGGGATTAGACTGAAATAAAATTTACATATATGTAGTCACTACATTATCATTTGCAGGTAAATTTACCAAATTCAATAAATTTGTCAAAAGAAGAAAATATGTACCTCAACTGGTGTTTTCTATGAAATTATAATCAAATGAGAATTTTAAATACTATGTCTACTGTTTGTCTAACAGGTATTGGCATGTGCCGGAGAATAAGGCCTAGAAAAAAAATTGTTTGATTCAGGTTACATGTCCAAAACATTTAGGTAGGGTAGGTAGGCATTTATTTTAATCTTTTTTTAGCAATTTACGTCTTTATAGTAGATTGATTTCTTTAATGTAAATGAATGGTAAGTATAACAAGACAAAATTAGAGCCCGTACTTTCCGAGTTGTATCTTCATTTGTTTTTTCATGAATTCATCGTCAATATTCATGAAAATTGCCATCTTAAATCCAAAAACAACAACGATGACAAACTTGAAACGACCCGTCATGTTTTGACATGTGGGCAACACGACCTGGTCGTAATCCGGATTCGGTATGGTACCTAAGGAATATTAATTTGATTTATTTCTTTTGTCTTTGTATAAAATCAATGTCAATTCAATTTACAGGTTATAGAAAAGAATTATGAAGTAAAATATGTTTAATTTTGTAATATTAATTTAAATTTTATCCTCGTTATCAAACACGAAATCAGAAGCGTAATTATACCGAACTTATTTTGTTGTTACTACCTTTTAAAAACTAACTTCCAGGTGCAAAAAATCTATTACATTTGTTTAAAATTTTGTATTAATAACGTTTATTTTCATGTTTTGTATGAATAAACTTATTTGTTTTGAGGAATTGAAGACTTGATGCTGACAAGAACTAATTCAAGTTCATGAACAATCCTTTACAAATCAAAGTCCACAATTTCTTTTTTTTTTATTCAATGCTGGTAAAAAAATTGGGTTGGCATTTCTCTTTTAAGTAGGGTCGGGAAATTTGAACCCAACAACTTTTTTTCAGGCCTTACATGATTTTTGTATAATTGATTTTTCAAGAGGCCACTAAAATAGACACTATAATGAATTTGGGGGAAATTTGGTAGAACAATACAGATAATATGAAGTAAATTCTGAACCCTTAAACATATTTTTTAAAAGAGGTTAAAGAAGAATCACATGGTGATATTAATTCAAGAAATCTGTATGTTCATGTACTAGCCAATTATTTGTAGCATATGGATATTTACCAGCATGAGAATATGCAATTGATCATTATCCCAATTGACGAGATTATATGAGCCCTACATAAGTAGCGATCTTTTATTTATTCTGAAATCATAAGTGATAGTCACAATGAAAATTCAGTAGCCAGTCAGGCTTTAACTATCATGCAAAATGTTAGTAGGTCAATACAAAACATTGATCCTGGGCATATGGCTTGTGTTATTTTCAACCCCAAAAATATACAGAAATATTCCAAATGAAATTTAAATTCAATATTCTTACCTTCTTTAGCACCAGGTGATGAACGAATAGAAAAGTAAGTATGGACATTATACCAGATAACAAAGGGGAGATTAACCATGAACCAACTGGAAATATAAAAATAACAAGATTTAATAAAACAAAAATACAGACTATATTCTTTTGCTGTTTAGTAAAACATATTTATCACTATAAAATAAGGAAAGTAGTAATGGAAAACAAATGTTGAAAGTAATATTGGTACTTTTCTCCAAGTGAAAAATAGAAGAGATTGTTATATTTTTTTATCTTTTTCCTAGATATAAATTTAATAGAAATTATAATCAACATTTTGACTGTTTTAAAACAATGCTCAAATCTTTCAAATTCCTGAACTGTTGACCGTCAACAGTTTTGAACTATTGGACCAGGTCCGAACTGTTGGTCACTTGCCTTATTTTAATTGGTTACTATAAATAGCAGCTCCAGTGTAAATTATCAAGTATAACAAAACAGTTATTGATTGGTTCCTCGGACAACAGCTCTTTTGGTTTGACCCTTTGACTGGACTGTTGCCCTTGGCCTACGGCTTCAGGCAACAGTTCAGTCAAAGGGTCAAACAAAAAAGCTGTTGTCCTCTAACCCAATCAATAACTGAAATATAAATGTTGAAATATAAATGTTGATTTTTTTTTCTCTACTATTTATACTCACAAATTTTGGCTAGTCGTACCCAGTTAACTCCCTTGGTACCCTTGACAACTAAAGAGAAGCCAACAGTGGCCCCAACAATACTGTGTGTTGTTGAGACCGGGAGTGACAACATTGTTGCTATAACTAGCCAAACACATGATCCTGAAATATATATGTATTTATGTTCTAAACGTACATGTATGTTACAATTTAAATAAAAAAACAATAAAAAAAATGGTAGATTTTACTGAAATCTAATTTTTTAATAGAAAATTGAAATCAAATGAATACATATTTTTAGTTGTATTGCTACATACATGTATTCCAAAGTTTAAAAAATTTCTAATCTACTTGCCAAATGTGCTGATATTGCCCAAACAATTTTTTTTTCTTCTGGTCTAAGTAAAATCTAATTTCATGACATCTTTTGCACCTTTTCATTAGTTTCAGGTAATGGTAAATAAATAATACCTGTAAGAGCAGCAACATTGCCAGCCATCAATAGATTTTCACTTCCATTGTTGTATACTTCAACATCTATAATACCTTTACGTATGGTGTCTGATACTCGATAACCTACAAAAAAAATTGGAATTAAAATATTACTGATAAGCCAAATAAAAAAATACATGATGCATATATGTGTTCATTGTTTATTTTCCTACTTATAAAAACTAGGTACAGAGTTTTTTTCATGTTTGTTTAGTTGGGGTTTTATGCCGTTTTCAGCACATTTGGCTATTTCGCGGAGGCCAGTTTTTATTGTTGGAGGAAGCCGGAGTACCCAGAGAGAACCACCGACCTTCGGCAGGTAAATTGGCAATCCTTGTCAATTTAGATCGGAGTCAAACACACCCCACCACAGGTGAGATTCGAACTCACAACGTCAGTGTTGACAGGTTAGTGATCATTAGTAGTCATGACGAACTACCTAGACCACTCGGCCACCGAGGCCCCTTATATGTTGTGTTATATAAATACAAAGAATGGTCACCCCTTTATTTTCATTTTAAGAGACAAAAATGAAAAGAAAGAGCAAAAGACTTCTAATTCTCTACTTACAAAGTCATATAATTTCAAAAATCCTGTTCAAATTTTGAGTTTTCTGGACAAGAACGATGAAACAATTTTTTATGAATTGATTACAAAGGAGATAGTTTGTAACACTTAATAAATATTTATACTATTTTTTTCTCTCTACTAAAAGTTAATGAGGCAATGATTTGTTTTTTATTAATCTATTCCCAAAGATTTTGTCTATTACAAACCATTTTTCCTTATATATCAAATAATAATCCTTCTTATCAGAATTTTATCATATTAAAGGCCAAAAAAAAAAGATAACATTTTGCTAAGCCGACAAATCCTAATCTTATAAGCTTATCCAAACAATTTTTTTTTTACATTTTCAGCAAGCAATGAATGTTTTTCCTCTATAATAAAATTTTATGAAAAAAAAAGTCATAGGTAATTTTTATTCTTGGCCTACTGTATTCTTTGTCAATTATCTGATAATGGTCTGGGTCATTAAAAACTAAACTTTAACCATGAAATAAAGGACTGTCAATCTGAAGTGAAAATTGATCAAAGCTGTTCTGTTCAACAAACTGTCATTAACATTATATTGTACATCAGTGATGAAACGAGTGACAGTTATGTTGATAACAAAAATATTATTATACAAAGGTAAATATATCAACATACAAATACCACCTTCCTAATTTGTATATAGTAACATGTTATCAATTCAAAACATGGATTGACCTTTTTTATTTTAAAATGTAAAAATAGCATATTCTCTTCTTGATTTAGCTGCATTGGACTGAAAAGGTGAAAAAAAAATTTTAACTCAATTTGTGTAAAAATATTACTAGGCTAAAGTCTAGATAATATAAAATACATTGAAAGTAAAATCTGGATAAAGTAATGTTCTTATGGAATAAGGTATTTATTGGACACAAGTGCTTTTAAACGGATTTTTCTAGGGGAATATAAAGCTTGTGATTGCCAAATATAAAAGATAAAAATTCGCTCTCGGATGTCGATTTTATCTTTACTTAAGGGTATACTACCAATATCATGGAATGTACATGTAAGTGCTAATCAACCTAATTTTTTTATGTCCTTTTCCCGTTCTGTTTCCACTGAAACAAAAATTGCTATTTTCAAGAATGAAGCGTGGGAATGAAATACATGTATTTTAAGGAAGGCATTAAAATTTATGCTGAAAATTGAGTGGATTGCCCCTATGCTGAAATAGGTCATGGTGGTCTCTGCATGGTTTTGAGGCTGTCCATCACCAAACTAATAAACAGTTTTTTTTCCATATGAAAATATGGTTAAAAATGTAATGATTTTTTGCACACAATGTACAAACCTATGAGAACTGCTCCAAGAATTTCAAATATTGTACCCAGGATGCACGCTTGTCTTAAGGTCAATACTTTCGCTCCTACTGATGTACCAAAAGAATTTGCCACATCGTTGGCACCAATGGCAAAGCTCAGAATAAATGCTATGATGAACCCGACGATAACCATCCATAGTACATCTTCCGGAATGTAAACCATCTTCTCTCACTATCCTGATGTTACCCAGCTAATTCCTTGGGATGTACAAGTTTTTTCTGGGAAGTGTTCCTGAAAATGAATGTCTAGCATTATTAAATTATCAGCTTTCAAACTATTTTATTTATCCTTTAAAGATAAGACTCTGACAGGACTCTGCAAAGTTAAAATATATTTAAATAATAGGCGTACCTAGATATTTTAAATGTAATTTTTTTTTTGGCTTTAATTTCAAAATTGAATGATATTGGATTTTTTTTTATTCTTCTGCATCATCCAACAACCACTTCACCAAAATGTGGGACAAGATAACAATATAGACGACAGTTCTGGGAAGATAATCATACCAGAATAAATTAAATAAGATTTTCACTGAAAGTTTTAGACTTGTGAATGCTTGAAAGTGAGAAATAAGTTTCTAATATTTCTTATTTATACATTTAATCAGGTCTAAGGCTACTTTCAGCAACACTGGCTATATTATGGTTGCCCTTTTTTTTTATTTGTGGACAAAACGAACATTTTTTTTATTCAAGGAAATCTAATTATATATAAAGTTAACATTTTATTAATCTACACAAAAAAGTTCAACCTTTAGAACATCAAGATAAGCATGCAATATAATTTTCATTATAAATTCAGATTAAATACGTTTCAAATTTTTAGGACAAAATGATTTAAATTGAAAATTACAATGTAATAACAATTACGTTCATAACTTTCAAAACTAATAAAAAAAAAGGTGCTGTGTTTCAGGAAAGAGGACATAAGGGCTTTAATTAGTAACATTACAAATATAATTTACTTAAGTGAAGTAAACAAAAAAAGTTTTGTTTTTGAAATATTTTTTTACTTTTTACTGATTTAAGAGCCAGGGTTTTAAAAATAAATAGATTATTCCTTTCTATTCCTTCCTCCCTTGACCTTTCCACCTAAACAACTATGAACTTTAAAACTGGATATTCATCATATCAACAAGGATTTAAATTTAAAAATAATACAGTAGTATTTAAATCCTTGTCATCAGAAACTGTAGGGATATGATAGCATTATATGATCCCTGTTGTCATCAATAATTTTTTTTCTATTTTTTTATTTTAAACTTTTTATTTAGGAAACAAGATATACTATTACTAATCCCTATTACTTCAAATACAGTCTTCCCTACTTTAGGTGGATAGTTCCGATTTAAAACCTATCTGATACCTGCCTATTTGGTAACTTCTTGCAATGCTGTGACTAGTAGTGAATGTGTTATTTCCGGGTTCCCGCTAAAATTTTATATTAAATGTCCCGCTATAATACGCGTTGCTATAGTCGTGTACTGTTCCCTGTAGTATCCGAGTCAAAGCTTATTTATGTTAAACGACAGGTAACAGGGTCAACAATTGAGTGCATTATCGATATCGTCAGAGAAGTCCGAATAAATCGTCACTTGTGATACACACGTGTACAGCATCATTTACATTTTGAACCCACTTGCGACATGAATGTGTGCGAATATTAACGTGTTGGGTTAAAAAAGAAAACGGAGAAAAAATCGTTTTTTCACATTCGTATGATTATAATTATTTCCTTTTTTTTGTAATATTTCCTCGACCTCATCCTCCTCTCTCGCAAAACTATTTTCTATGTTTTCCTGGCATTTTACAACAGTTATTCCCTCGATACAAACTAAGGCTACATGTCCTGTGGCTTTGTGCATCTAATCAGGTGCTAATCGGTAATTACGGGGAAAATAAACATGCAATACCACGTGTAAAATGTGTATTCATCATCAATGTTAATTATTTTTTTCAGCTCAATAGTCCAGGAACGTCTTTCGATCCGGACTTTTGTTGCGAAGGAATGTCTTATCCAGGAAAGTTTAAATACAGCTAGTTTTTCAGTAAATTATGTATATCAAAAATCCAAGCATTAACTTTTTGCAGGATACCCTAAGGAACAATCTTACCAAGTTTCATTTGATTTTGAATAGTAGCTTCAGAGAAGAAGATTTTTGAAATAATAACATAAAAAAAGCCAAAAATGTCAAAAAGGGCAATAACTCTAACATCAGTTGACAGATTTTCACGAAAATCAGCACACAGGTAGCTCTCATCATGCTGAACACTTTCAACCTGCCATAACCTAATGATTTTTGCCATAACCTAATGATTTTTGAGATATTTACGAAAAACTGTTGTTTGACCCCTATGTTCTATTTTTAGTAACAGTGGCCATGTTTTTCGACGGATCAAAAATCGAAGCATAAACTTTGTGCAGGATACCCTAAGGAACAATCATGCTAAGTTTTATCCAAATCCATTCAGTAGTTTAAGAGGAGAAGATGTTTGAAAAATTGTTAACGACGACAGACGACAGACGACGACGGACGCCAAGTGATGAGAAAAGCTCACATGGCCTTTTAGGCCAGGTGAGCTAACAATAAAAAGTAGCCCTACTCCTTTGAATGAAATATCATTGGTGGTTTTAATACTCTGATTCCCCTTTAAAGATGTCCGACTATAGTAACATGTTGGCGTTGTCAATTATGTGATGTGATTGGACGAAAATATTATTTTTTATGTTTACTACAATACATCGGATTAATGTTTCTAATAGGTGAAATTGTAGATTTTTGATAAATAGCCATTTCGTACAAATGAAATACTTGATTTCATGTGGACAATCATAATAACATTTAACACGAAATATCATGTGATATACATATACGAACGCGGCAGTGGTTAACAAATGGGTTCTAAAGGACGAGAAGATGTACATTTAAAAATTCGTCTGATAAATATTTTAAAAGATAGTACGTGTTCCCAAATATACATATATTCCATTATCGATACTTTTACTGCTTTTGAGCATAAATGTTTTTTTTTCTAATTTCTGAGCCAGGATTTTTGTTAAAAATGTAGTCCTTGACACCAAACGTATCCCTTTTTCACCTGTTAAAACGAAATAGTCCCTGGCATTTTGTTCATAGACACTTCAACAACTATCTTTCCAACTCACGGCAGAACATTTTTGCTTTTCAATCGATTTGATACATGTAACTGCCTCTTTGTGCTACTCTTTCAGCGTTCCCGCTAAATTTGTGTATGAAAGTCTTACAATAATGAGCGTTGCTGTATACAGTAAGCATCCAAGAGATCGTTGAAAGCTATTCGAGTTACTCAAGATTGTTAAAGTACGGAAATGTTTTGTGCCATACAGAATATGGCTTGGCATAGCTACATGTAGCTAGCTGATCATTATTATGATATATTTTTTTATAAAAAAATCACACATGTTAAAAGACATTAAAATTGGTATTTGCTGCTTCTCCGTCAAGCACGCGGCATCTAGGACTTTATGGTTGGAAAGTTTATTTTATGATATTTTGTCTCTGATTTATATATATAGAGAGATGACTTGGTTGTATTTTCAAAGAAATACAGAGGTCCTGTAATATTCACCATGGTCTGTTCACAATATTTGTTTGAGAGGGGGGATCTTTGGACCCAAATATTTTGCGGAGTGCATGAGCTTAGATTTCTTTTCTTTCTTTTTTTTTCTTTTTTGTGCACTCGATTTCTGTGCCACTATTTTTAAATTTTACAAATATTTGATTTCTGACGGATTTTCGGTCCTTGATTTTTTTGTTGCAAGTTTCCTTCATTGCCCCACTCTCCCCTCCCTTATTAGATTTTAAGTATCAAAATTGGATTTCTTTCACCAAAAAGTTAGAATCAAGATGTACAATGTATGACTGAGTATTACAAGATCTACTTAGTAGTACTTGTGTGTATAGGAGTGCGTATATGTTGTTATTTGTTGAACTATACTGACTTTTCTTCATTAGAGAATGGAAAATATTTTCGTACATATAAATTCGGGTAGAACTAACCTAAATGGATACAGTTCTGCATATCCATTTTCACACGTGCATTGAAATAAAAGAAGTGATATTCATATCTATTTCTAGTTTCAAAATTGTGCCGAATACTTTTACCTTTCCAATACGTTATTATTATGTAATTTTCGACAAGACTTGTTCACAATAAAATATTGGCGTGACGATATGTTACCTTTAGCTGTCTAATACTGTAGCGTAAATAGTCCATTCTGTAATAGTTAACAGCTGATTTTCTAGGTTTAAATAGCAAGTTTAATTTTCCCACAATGTCATTATATTATAAAGATCCCGGGGTGATTTGGCTCAGATCACCCGTTTGAACAAAATGATGGACTGTTCGCACTATAATATTCCTAAGCTGTCAGTAAAATTCACTCACAGTGAAATAAAAAGACTATATAACATTATGTTGTATCAAAATACTTAAGTGAGAGCAACGTTTTGATACATTGATGAAAGTCCTCACAATGGACTTACTTCAATTACAATACCCGACCAATCATGTTGAAAACAAAATTCTAATATAACATGAAACGTATATTATTAGAACAGGAGATGTTATCACAAATGTATACGGAAGACTGTGTGGAGGTGTCTCTGTTATTAAACTAAATATTTTCTCGAAGAACGTTAAAGAATTATTGATAAAGTCCAGGTTTCGATTTGAAAATAAAAAAAAATCATTCTAATGAAAAAATAAGATAAAATAAGAATGTTTAAAACAAATAATAAAATGAAATTGGGGGATGGGGGTACCCAGCGACATTATTTACTGATGATAACCTGAGAAAATATTCATGAAGAACTTGTAGTTTAGGCAAAGTGTAACACCGAAGACGTAGACGCGGATGTCGACGCAATGCAACGAAGTGATCCCTATGTTCTGACACTACCACGCCGGAAGGAACATGTTTAGTGAATGTAAACTGATTATATATCCTGATAACCAGCTTCCTATACATAATATGTATAGCATTAATAACATGAATAAATAATAAAGACCTCGAGACAAAACTTTAAAACAACAGAAATCAAATTTTGTGTACAACCTACCTCTTCCAGTTTTCTTCAACGTCTTGGTTACGTTATAAACTCTTCCCACGTGAATGAAAATTAATAATTAAGCGGTGGATTTAAGTAAATAAAACTGTTGGTCTAAACCAATGAAAAGACCAGAATTTTACACAAAGTATTATATCTCGCTATTACACCCGATTCTCATATTGAATTATTCTACCACTATTGTGTACTCTTACTACTGACATTAACCTTGTTTCAGGCCAAGAGGTTAAAAGGTGTTATAGAAACTAAACTAACACCCCTTTCAAGGACAAATTGAAAAGCTTGTCACGATACCAATAAAGATGCAATGAATAACAAAATGGTGTAAAAGAAATTACGTATAGCCAAAAATGCTATCTATAGGGTTGACAAGCATGCTCTCAGTAGAGTTGGTAAGAATGCCTCAATAGACTATATATAGAAAACAAGTTTTGCAAACTATTTCAAACTTACTGTTTTGACCATTTGTCTGATCCAGATGTTTGTCTCATTTCTCTCTACATATTTTTTATAAGTTTTAATAGCTTTTTTTCAGGTCTAATTGGTTATTTTGGGTTCAGCTATATTTGAGATTTCTTTCTGAAATAATTTTCTCTTTTATAATTCGTGGTTAAACTATTTTACATTTGACGTCACAACTTGGTGATTTCTTAGGGCAAAAAGTAGTGCTTTTTATTGCACTTTTAGGGCCATTTTCCGAAATTCGCCCAAAGCCCTTAAACATCAATAGCCGGATGTGTGTTCTATAAAACTTTGCTAATAGTAGCTAACATATAAGTTACTAAAACATTTTCTACATACATGAAGATCACCTGATTAGGTCTAAATTTTCTGTTTCTTAAGATAAAATGCATTGCACGCAATCTTCTACGTTTTAAAGTAAGAAAATAAAAATTATTTGAAATTAAAAAATCAATGGTTATGTAGTTATGAGTGAAAAAATACAGAGGAGAGTAGTACTTCTCTTCTTTTGTTTAGCTGCACCAACAAATATATTGTTCACCTGCGCAGAATATCCATTTGTAATAATTTATAAGACTGTCAAAAATATCTCGCTGTTATGTATAGCATCTATATAGATCTCGCCCACTCAGTTTATTATTTAACCAATAAATTGTTTATTTCACCTATTTTTTTGTTCTCATTACTCATTCTAGTGTTAAAGCTTAAATCGGTTAAATTGCAATCGAGAATGTGTGTCCGAAAACAAGGACATCAAAGGGAATGTTTTAGAATGGAATATAATCTATTAAGCAACAATCACCTGATGTAACTTTACCAACATATACAAATTAACATCGTTAGTTTGATTAAATACAACTTGATTACTTCTTATTAGATATGCTATAGTCGTATATATAATCACTTACATCATTTTCAACATTTTCGAAAAAATTCATTTGCCTAAAAACGGCCTCGCTGGTCTCATAGTAGCGTGCTCGTCTCGAGTGCGGAAGGTCGCTTGTACGATCCCCGGCCGCGTCAAACCAAAGACATTAAAACTGGTAATTGCTGCTTCTCCGCCAAGCATGCTGCATCTAAGAGTAAGATCAAAGATCTACTGGTCGGCTCTGAGTCAGTATAATGTGTCCGAGTAGTGTGATATGTCTTCCTGCGGACAGTTACGTCGTGAGCTAGCACATTAAACATCCCGCTCGGCGTGTCGGTCTAGTACAAAGCAGGGATCACATTCATTATAATATCAACATGTTCTCGTCCCGATATGCACTTGGCTGCCACTGGACGTTAAACAACAATTCATCCATCCATCCATCATTTGCCTAAAAAAATCAGGCAAGATAGATTTCCTTGAGTTGAAGTATCCAGCAAGAGCGTGTATATACATCACTTCATAAGGTTATAAACTCGTTTTAAGTCTATTCAAAAGTAGGGTTCTGCGAATGTATATTTAGATACGTCGCGACAACAATCATTTGCACAATTTCTGTGTGTGAGAGATTTTTATTTATTGCACAAATTCATCCTCCGTATCAATAAATTTTAAAATATCATTAGAAAATCTCTTGTAAATACATATAGGACATTTACGATTTTATGTTCTTGTAATATAATATATAACCCTACTACATTATTTCCCAAGAGTTACGAAACTTGCCAAAAATAGAGGGCATGGCCTTTTTATCCTTCATACCACAGATTGGTAAAGAAATAGTCCAAAATAAGAAAACCAGTTTCATTTAAGAATATAAAAATATGCTCAAAACTCAACTCTTTGGGCTCCAAGTCTTGAAAATTAAAATTCCAAATATGTAACGGCCATTCTATATATAAATTAAATTCCTAAACCCAAAAGTGAAAAAGGTGTGAATGTCAAAAGAAAGTGTGACGGACGGACGGAGACAATTCCAATATCTGAAAGTGAGGGGATAAACAAGAGGCTCACCAGAGCCTGTATCGCTCACCTGGAGTCTGGTTTTCATTGGACAATTAATCAACTATTTGACCAAGTTTGTTGCAATTGGTTCAATGGTTCAGGGAACATTTATTTGACAAAAAAGGGCAATAACTCCTAAATGGGTTTTGGGATTTCCTTTAAAATTTCAGGGTATGTAGACCTCAACGTGGCAAACATTTTTCAAATTTACATTTCACTTCTATCTCAAATAGTTTTGGAGATAAATGATGAAAAATGTTAAATTTTGAAAATTTTGGGTTTTGGGATTTCCTTCAAAATTTCAGGGTAGGTAGATCTTGTCATGCTGATCAATTTTACCACTGTCAGATTTTTGATATCTGTAACGGTTTTTAAGTTATAAGCCAAAAACAACAAACGCACCCCTATATTCTATTTTTAGCTACGACAGCCATGTTTTATGTCAGATCAAAATAAATTGAGGAAAGTTTGTAGAGGACTTGTCATAGATCATTCCTATTAAGTTTCAAACCAATCGGCCCAGCGGTTTCAGAGAAGATTTTTGAATGAAAAAATTTTGAAAATTTGACAAAAAAGGGCAACAACTCCTAAATGGGTTTTGGGATTTCCTTTAAAATTTCAGAGTATATAGTCCTCAACATGGCAAACATTTTTCAAATTTACATTTCACTTCTATCTCAAATAGTTTTGGAGATAAATGACGAAAAATGTTAAATTTTGAAAATTTGACGAAAAAAGGGCAATAACTCCTAAATGGGTTTTGGGATTTCCTTCAAAATTTCAGGGTAGGTAGATCTTGTCATGCTGATCAATTTTACTACCTGTCAGATTTTTTATATCTGTAACGGTTTTTAAGTTATAAGCCAAAAACAACACATGCACCCCTATATTCTATTTTTAGCTACGACAGCCATGTTTTATGTCAGATCAAAATAAATTGAGGAACGTTTGTAGAGGACATGTCATAGATTATTCCTATTAAGTTTCAAACCAATCGGCCGAGCGGTTTCAGAGGAGATTTTTGAAAATCAGCCAATCAGAAACAAGAATTGCCTCTGGTGGCCATGTTTCTTGACCAATCAGAACTAAATGAGGAAACTTTGTTGAGGACCTTCAATACACCACTCATGCAAAGTTTGGTTGGAATTGGCCAAATGGTTTCTGAGGAGAAGATGTTTGAATGAAAAGCTAACGACGGATAGACGACGGACGACGGACGCCAAGTAATGGCAAAAGCTCACCCTGGCAATAGCCAGGTGAGCTAAAAAGTAAAAGAAAAACAGACTTCTTCTTTGTCCCAGAATAATAATCGAGGACTTGAAATTCGTTTCTTCGTATTAAATATATGCCACACTTTCTACATGAAAATGAACACAGATTAGCGGTGTCTAGATTGTCTGTTGGAAGGCTTACTTGCATGCTGAATTTATCTAGCATATCTACGTTTTGCCATCTTAACCCTGATCTGCCTTGAATACATATTTTTCATCACCTTCTTACATGATATTAGAAATGTCAGTATTGAAATTAAGCTTAAGCTCCAGATTTACCGTGACAAAGGAATTTTATCTTGATATCATAAGATATAGAAATGCCACTAAAATCAAAACCTTTTTATCGTGTCATTTTAACAGATATACACTTGTAGCCAGAATTTTGATTAAAGATAAAAAAAATTGAATACATACATCCAATGACTTGCATAATTATTATATAAACAAGTTGTAACAAAGATAAAGGTGTCATTAACAAGAAAGGATATGGGTAAACCCACATCCAATGTTGCTCGATGAAGCTGAATTGAGGGAGAGAGTCCATTGACGACAAAAGTATGGTCTATAAATCCAAATTTTTTTGATACTTTTAAAATCTATATAGATCGAAGACTGGAAGAAACAGATAATAGATTTTAAAAAAACCCACATTTTTAGCTCAAACTTTATAATCTTTCTTTTATTCACTTTACACATATTATAGGAAATTATACCAAAAATTAGAAAATTCTACAATTCCTGATTCAGGAAATAACAAAAATTAAAAGTTAATTGATTTCGCCTCTAACACTCTGAAATTAGACTATTTTGATAATGACCTAATTATAATTTCTACATATATATCCGAGAAAAAACAATGTTTAAAATTAAACAAATTAATTCTCCCTGTAGTCTTTCCGTCCGTCCGTCCGTCTGTCTGTCTGTAACAAATCGTGTCCGTTCTATATCTTGAGAACCTTTACGATTATGTTTATACTTGGCATGGATATTCACTAGCACAAACGGGTGTGTAGCAATGAATGTACAACTCGTTAGGTCAAAGGTCAAAGGTCAATGTCAAAAACTTAGGTAAAAGTTCAAAACCCCATGTCCTACGGCAAAGATCGATTCCGCTCTATAAAGTGAGAATGGTTTGAAGTTAAGTGAAGGTACTTGGCATGGTTGTGGGAGACCCATGTTCTTTGGTAAAGATTGTGTCTGCTATATAACTTGAGAACAGTTTGGAGTTCAGTGATGATTCATTGCATGGTTATGCATCACCATTAGAATTTATGTCTCGATTAATGTCCATATCTCTACGTCAAAGGTCAAGGTAAAAGCCACGGGTACCCACAGTCCTTTGGGAAATGTCCTCTCCGCTCTATAACTTGCATAACTTGGGAACCGTTTGTAGTTAAGTCATGATGCTTATTTACCACCATCAGAAGGTATGTCGTGATTAATTACAGGAAATGGTGTTCCTACTTCTTAATGATAGTAGTATATACTTTTCATGTGGCATTACATACATTATGAGATAGATTGTTTCAGAATTAAAAGACAGATTTATGTGCATGAATAATATAAAAATCTTTTTTCATATTGAAGAAAAATGTTCTTTTAAATGCAAAACACTTCAATCTAAACACAGAAAATTTACACAATGAATTCTGGTAAATGTTTGTCTGGATGTTGGTGGGTCAGTTTTCATATTTCTGTCAGTAACTGCTACAAAATGAATTGAAATTCATAAATAACACTGGCTTCATATACTGGATTAGGGATAAATTAAGGCATACAATTTTTACAACCTAAAAAGATAAAACATTTTGTCCCTAACTGATAAGAGTTTATACATGCTTAATTTGAAGAACCAATAAAAACTCGTTTTCTTTCTAATGAATGCAGAATTTATGTCCCTATTTTATTTGATTTTTTCATGGAACATGGGGGACATGATTCAATTTTAAAATATCACATATTTTTTGTCATAATTTAGAATTTCTTAATGCATTTATTATTGCGCTGACCCGTCATCATCTGTTTGGAATTGTTGTTTCATGTTAAATTGTACCTCTTTGACTCTGACATACGTCCTTTGCAAATGTACTGTATTTATAACCTCAACTAAACAATTAAGCTTTTATGTGGCTATGTTTTAATTATTGTATTTAAAATAAATAGCTCCACTACTAACGCACTGGTTAATGACAAAGTACTGCGTTCGTGACTCAGTAGTATTAAACAGTGACCGAAATATCGATGACCCATTTATAGTTAACTAAGCTATGTCAAGAGGTCAATTCTTCCGTGTAATATTATATTCCCTGGATTATATTACGTTACCTGTAATAATAGTTTATCTTTTAACGACGAATAGTTACTACAGGTAAATCATATAAATATTATCCTAAATAAACATTACAGTTATCAAATCAACATGAAACGCCAACTCCAAACAGATGATGACGGATCAGTGCAATAATACATGCATTAACAAATTCTAAATTATAACAAAGAATATGTGATATTTTCAAATCTATCCTACATTTAGACTATATAATCATTTTTTTTTTATTATTAACAACACATTTTTATTATGAATGTGTTATAACTAATACGCATATTTTGATGAAGTTTTTCCTCCGACTACGAAGAGGTAATTGAGGCCTAATCCGAAGGCATCAAGAATTGTTAACATGCATTGTCAAGCAATGAAAAAAATATATTCAACAGCAGGATCTTGTACTAATATGAGTTCACCTTGTTTCCTGTTTGACAAATAGATATTCAGCATATTCTTAACAGAGAGCTGACTTTTTTAATAATAGTAGATCATGACGAAGGCGTCACATGCCTTTGAGAGGTATGATCTAAAGGTGTATTTTACTAAGTTAGTTTAAAGATACACCGCCAAAATTTGTACAAATTGTCCTCTTGTATTGCTGTTACGCACATCTTGTGCATCAAAATCAAGAAAAATGGCACATGCAGGTATAAATTTCTAGTTTTAGGTAGGAAAAAGGCTTATTTCGTGAAGAACCACTCTGATTCTGACAAAAAGTATTCTGAAGATGAAATTACAAACGTTAGATTTTCTCATAGACAACGGTACATATTTGTTGAATTTGTCGATCGATTTTTTCAACAAACAATCGGCATTCCAGTGGGAACCAACTGTGCTCCTCTAATCGCCCATCCGTTTCTGTACTCATTTGAAGCGGACTTCATTCAAGGTCTACTACATGAAAACAAAAAGAAACTAGCCCAATCCTTTAAGTTCACGTTTCGTTATATAGATGACGTGTTGTCATTAAATAACTACAAATTCCAAGACTTTCTACATCTCATCTACCCCAGTGAGCTTGAAATTAAGGAATTGGATACTACAGATACGTCGAAGTCAGGTTCGTAATTTGATTTGTTTCTTGAAATAGACAATGAGGAAATTTGAAGACAAAATTTTATGACAAACGTGATGACTTTAACTTTCCTATTGTTAATTTTCCCTTCTTGAGTAGCAATATACCAGCAGCGCCTGCATATGGCATCTATGTTTCTCAGCGTATCCGATATTCAAGGGCATACGTGAGTTTCCATGACTTTCGACAAAGAGGATTACTGCTGTCACAAAAGCTTCTTAACTAGGGTTTTATCAGGGATAAATTGATGTCACTTAAGAAATTTTACGGTGATCACCGTTGACCGTTACAGTGTGCCAATATCTAAGATGATGTTGGACTTGTTCCCACTGTCGTAACATTTCATTCACCACCGGATTGGAGTTCGTGTTGTTCACTGCTTTTTAGTTATCAGTGTTTATTTGTTGTTCTTGTGGTTGTTCATTCGTCTTCCCGGGTTTGTCCAATTGATTGCGTATTTTTTTTTTTATTTTTTATTTTTTTTTTTTGGTTTGCCCTCTTTGGTATCAAAGAAATTTGAACAGATATATCATGTTAAGGAGGGGTATTTGCGAAAAATTCCAGTCGAGAGAATGTTAAATTTCGCAAGCCGTAAGGTCATCGTATTGCATTTACATTTCTCAACTTTTCCTTAATAGATTTCATAAGGGACGAGATCTAAAGTTAAATGTAGGATAAAAAACTTCATTCAAATAGTTGGGGGGGGGGTACAAATCGCTGCAAGTTTTGCTCTCCGACATCGATTTTCGGATTGAAAAATAAGGATTCAAGTGATGTCCAAGTCCATATACAGAACAAACATACATTGTTGAGGAAAAACAGGACCCATGATACAAAAAGTATACTTTCAAAGCATATGCCCATATCGGTCAATCAATTTTTCCCAAATTAAGTTAAGAGTTAAGGGGGGGGGTCAGTGAAAAAACTATGTGAATTAAGTTTTTTTATCCTACATTGAACTTTTTATCTCGTCCCTAATGGAAATGTTATTTGCATTTGTTATACTTGCATGCACAAATCTAGTTAAAACTGACAATACCACTGCCCTCTGGACTAAGTTTCCACATTAGCAAGAAGTTGGTATTTTAAATTTACCAAAATGTTAAATTTTGTAAAAACTAAGGAGTATTTCCCTCTTGCAAAGCTCTGTCCTAAGATGGTTTGGGCTTAACCCTATGGTAATATTAGAATTTTTGAATTGCTCTTTTATTTTTTAACATATTTGGCTTTGAGCACAACTGGTGTCATGTTTAGTCTGACATAAATCCACGAAATGGGCTCATCTTATGCATCAAAATTGGTATCAAAGGATTTTTTTCTACTGCAGAAACGACTTCTGGATGTAATTTTTTGTTGTTGGCAAAATGGAAAAAATAATTTAACTAGTAAGTATGAAAGTCCAGAAATTAACTTCATTTACTGTGAATCTTTTTTTTAAAACTGTAAGTCGTTTTTCTTTAATATCTCAAATATTTCTTGAAAATGAAAGGAAAAGGTATTATTATACCTTTTGTTTTCAATACTTGAAATTAAAATATTTTTATACTTTTCCACACATGAATTCTCAAATATTTTTCAAGAGCAGATTTTCAATTTTTTGTGTGCAATTTGTTGATTTTTGCATAAAGTATGATATTACCGCAAACAAATGTGACATTGCTGAACATGTGCACATTTTGTTTCCAAGAGTTTGAACCAAGTTGACCTTTGGAATATACCAACTTATTTGGAATGTACAGAACTCAAAATCTCATACATTTTCCATCAAGAAATCAGTTGACAAAGTATGTGGGACACACAGGTTCATCCTGTCAACATATAGTAAATTACTCTTTTGAATTTTTCAACATGTTTTTAACAAACTGAAGTTCAAAAAAGATAAAACATAGCACAAAGTGCTTTTGTCCAGTACTGATGCTAAAATCCCACTGTAACAGGAATTAATATTTAGTTGATTTGTAAAAAGAAATTTTAAAAGGAGGAGTCAATTTTTTTTTCGCGAATTAAAAAAATGGATATAAATGAATTATTTCAGACATACTTATTCGCAATTGATTTTGAATAACTACAAACAGATGTATAATTGTTCACTGGGTTCAGAGACATATAAAACAATATATGTCTCTGCTAGGTCCTTTATAAAAAAAAATCTCTACCATTATGCATAACTATAAGAAGATACTAAAAATACTGAAACTAAAATTCACAAATTAAAGGATACTCAAAATTCAGATATAATTATAGAGTGGCAATCTCGATGTTTTCAAATATATAAAGACCAAGCCTAGGTGCTCACACCAATGAATGTGCGTCTTGTTATAAGGAGAAACAAAATACGTTTCGAGTTGAGATTTCAACCATTTCATAGTTATTTGAATGTTAAGGGGTTTGAGAGGGTGGATAAATACGACAGCTGACCGTCAATTTGGACTTTTACAATACATACTCATGGTCATCTGAATTTTTTTACATCAAAACACAACAATGTTTAGTACAATTTGAAAATCGTCCAAAAAATAGAATTTGTTCGTCCCGTCCTCATTTTTGACTCCACAATTTTGGCACAAGATCGACCTGGCATATGCATGTTAAGAATAGCAGAGACATATATATGTCTCTGGAATAGGAAAACATAATACGTCATACTTTCGGCATAGTTATTTTCTTTTGCTTTCAAAAATTATCTTTCTTGTTCCTTCAAATAGCTGTTTTAATGTCAAAGTCGAAAACGGCAGCAAACACTAATCAACCCGGCATACTGTTGACAAATTCGTAACACGTGACCAAAAGTTTTGGAGCATCTCACAAATCATTTTTACTACACGTGTTCAACGTTTGTTGACATTCGTCTTGTTAGAATATATATAATCATAACCTTTTAATATCTAATAAGAGGATTTGTTTTCTAAAAAAAAAAAATCATTTCATTTGAATATTTCAAATTTATTCCTCTGAGAAACGTGAATACAGAAGTCCATTCCGAACTTGTTTCGTATTTCTTTTCGAAAGATAACTTCCAGGTAGAAAACAAATCTATAAAATAGATTTTAAAATCGTTCTCAATACAACTATTTTTAATACAGTAAATGGTTGAAATGGTTAAGAGTGACGAAATGAACACTCGATGAGGACTGAGAGTAATTAACTTAATGAAAATATTAAAATTACCGACTGTCACCAACCGGTAACAATATTAGCCTACGGATTATCTTGGTTGTAAATTAAATTGAATTTCCCTCGCTGTTGCACTTCTGTATTTTTTCATATTCATACGCTAAAGTTTGCTTGACTAAAAACAGTTTTCTCTGACATCCATTTGTTATTCGATAGAGTTATCTTTCTATATATGTTATTTTTCAGTGAATAATGGCATGCAACCCTTTGCATTTTACCTTGATTTAAAATTGTATTGAGTTCATAGGAACTATTTGCAGATTGGGGGTACTTTGGCTCAGCAGATCGTCGTGCTAACAATACTTCAGCACGTATAGTTTTTATCAAAACTACCAGTGCTGGACTAAAAACAGATGGAACAAAAAATTCAAAAGCATACACCCAGATTCTGGTACAGAAGACACACAAATTAACAGGCTGCATCAAAACCACACACTCTACAGGCAAAACAAAGATTCAGAAACAACAAAGGTTGGTCACATCAAAATTAAATGTTATTTTATAGTCACTGTTTCCACAGTAGCTGATTACATCAGCAATTATTCAATAACTATACCATTCTGGTTATTTTTTATTGAAATCAACAAAACTTGTTTTGGTAAATTACACATTTGGTGTCATAATTACATTGTAGAATGTTGCAATCCACCAAAATTTAGAATGCAAAGTTACTTTCTAGAACTGAATTCACAAAATTTTACACCCCCTATACTGCATTCTTCCCTTGATATTCATGTATATTTTTTTTAAAAGCACTGAACCATAAAAACAAGGTCACAGATACAAAATCAAACTTTAATTCTATTAAATTTACATAAATATTTATTTAACTTACATGATATAAATTTGGATTTAAAATTTTATCGTATTTCCCTATGGCTATATCGACCTGCTGAGGCCTTCAGAATTTCCCGTATTTCGGCACTGTGACGTCGTAAAGAGTTGACCCGACCCTAATATGAGCTAACCCGAATATATCAGCGACGTCATAATGTTTGACCCAACGTTGACCCGAATATATCAGGAAAACATCCAGTTATAGGCGGATGGCCATTGCAAAGTAAGAAATTCCATTAAGATTGCTAGTTAACAATACGATAAATTTATCATAAAGTTTTCTTCAAACAAATATTGTAAAATATAAGCCGCTCGTCACAATATTAAGCTTTTTGGCTCGTTCGCTACGCTCACTCACCGAAAAAGCTTCACATTGTGTCTCGCGGCTGATATTTTAAGATATATGTTTGCAGAAAACCTGATAATATGTACGTATCCAGACAATAAAATCACTGAATATTAAAACCTAGTAACTTATAAATTTTTGAATTAATTTTCCTGATTTCAAACTATTATTGCCGCAGAAAATAACTTTACATATAAAGGATGATTGCTGGTCTAAAAGGAAATAAATAGGATTTCAAATAGGTGTTTTAGTTTTAGAGAAAATCTGAATACTAAACAAATAAGCAAAGAAAAAAATATAGGTTCATGTGCTCATTTTAGAGTTATGAGGCCTTGAAAATTTTCAGGAAATGGGTTTTCTCTGGATTTTTCATGGTCTTTGCATTGACAACTTCATTCTCTCAAATATGTATGAAAAAATAAAAAGAATTTCATAAAATTGTCAAACACCATTTTAAGGTATATATGATTGAATTATAAAAGAAAAAGTGGGAGTTCATGGGCAAAAAATTTCATGTTTAAGAAATGGATAAAACCAGAGGATTCCGAAAATATGACAAAAAAAACAAAACATGATCAGCAATATCATGCCAGTTACATTTCTTATAAAACATTATATTTCCTAATACGAAATAACAGGGGCATAGAAATGGTTAGAAATCAGGCTAGGAATAAAATTTTAAAATGGAAAGTGAGAAATTGTGACATAAAGGAATACAAAAATATATCACAAAATTGAATGTATTTTTAAAATATATGTCAATTTTATAAGAACTTCAGCAGAATGTGTCCTGGAACTTCTAAATTACAAATTACAATGGTTAATTTTAAATTTTTATTTTAGTTGTTTTTTTTTACAATTTTTTATTTTTTTTGTTTGGTTTCTGTATTTTGCACATTTAGGTCGTTTTATGCACCAAATTACATAATAGTGCAGAGTTAAAATAAAAAACAACAAATATCTTTCATAAAAATGTAAACATATAATCTGATAAACATTTCTGAAGAGCTATTTTGGTGCAAAATTTTTAATAGCGTTGATTTTTGGGATATTATAGTCCGATTCATCTCTGATGTACATTTTTCTTGAATTTTTTCATTCTAATTAGATGTGTACACAATTTAAATGTATAATGCACTTTGCCAAAATTCTAAATATCTTTACCTATGAATATTCAAAACACAGATTTTGCATTATGACTCTCACAATTTCATATTTTACTTTTATATAATGTATTTACTAAGCAACATAATAAGCACCATATTCCAAATAAATGCATAAAATCAAAGTGCAAACAGAGATGCAATGAATATGTCTGTATGTACAAAAAAGAGCCTACTATTTACTTGTACAAAGCAATATTTTTACAAAATTTACATTTTACAGGAATTCACAAAAAATATGAAAAGTTGGCAGCATTTTAATGAACTGTACAATCAATGGAAATGGAGCCATGCAGACACACAAAATAAAGTAGAAATGAGCCATTGAAATGACAGCAATTCAGACTTTCTTTTATCGCTGTTTGGAGTCACCAGACCGCTGTACATTACCAACTGAATTTTATTTTTCGAATAAACAAATTTGACGTGTGATGATTTCTGAGGGAGGCAAAGAGACAAAACACTTTATCAACTACCCACTAATTCCACTAAAATGAAAAAGTCTGTTTGGGGGTTGGTCAACAACAACAAAAATTCAAATTTCAATTTATGAATGAATTACTCTATTTGATCTTGGGTCATTCAGGTAAAATCATACAACTCATCATCGGATATGTAAATACTGGGTACATGTATCTGTTTTAGGCAAGTCAAAATTTAGCCAAAAAAAATCATCTATTTTACAAATTCCAATACTGCATACCTAAGAAACATCTAAGTGAAATATTACACCTACTTGCATCTTTTTATGAACAATAGGTCAGGTAGCTGCCTCTTAGAATTTATAAAACACTGTGTAGTTACAAAAAAAACGTAATAAAATGGGAAGCTAAAGCAAAGCTTTAAGAAATAATATGCTGTTGGCGTGGCCAATGATGCGAGCACAGCAATAGCCCTTTCCAGAAACTCATTTTCTGGATCACGACTATGACTCTAAAATCATAATTTGAAGCAAATTATTTCCCTTACAATACTGCCTTCGGTTTCCGACAAACAAAACTTTTTCTAGCCCTAGTATGTAGCACAATATGGCCATATTAGCTTTACAAAATATATTCACTTCCGATTCTTCCAAAACAGAAATATTTAAAAACAAAATAAAAATAATCAATAACTTCTCTGCAGATCATTCAATACAATCTTTAAGTTGCAGGTTATTTATAAAAAAGAAAAGAAATTACCTTATAACATCATAAACCATAACTGCAGTAACTAAATATCTTTAAATGCAGCATATCTTACAAATAAATAGGGGCACCTGATTGTTACAAGATGTGAAGCACTATGTTTATATATTCATACAAAAGAAATTTATATTCATGGCAGTAATTGCATAATGAAAATCCTCTAACTCAAAAACATATCCCTAAATACTAAATAATAAACACTGTAAATAAAAACAATCCTGAATTTATCATTTTTAACTGCATAAAAAATTTATCATGTAAATAGACGTTTGCATCACCACTCAGTATTCATACATATCAACATCTGCTTAAAAAGAAAGTACTTTACTATTGGCCAAGTCAAAACATATAATAATTAACAAGAATAAAATGGACATCTCTTGATTACAAAAGGCTTAATTCTGTTAAAAAAATGAATAAAATAATCCAAATTAAAAAAAAAATTTCATCAATATAAATAACAAATTCTTATAACATTTAAATGTTGACTAGCAAAATCGATTGGCTTCGTTTGGGCTATTACTTTTAAAATTTGTGGTATAATAAGATATGATTTTAAAATTTTTGCAGATGTGTTATAGATTGCGATTTAATATACATGTATGCTATAAATAGAACACAACAAAACCATCAATAGTGGATAAATTCCATTTTACGTTTTCCATTTCTTAATCAATACATGCACCTGGGGACTGAAAATTCCACATATATGAATGCATCCTTGGTGGTTATCTTTGGTATGTGGATATCCTTAGATGTATGATAAAATAAATCTGTTATCTAATTCATATATATATAATCTTATTATGACTTGACATTTCCAAACTAATCATTAATTCATTTAGATAAACACATCCTTAGAGGATCCTAACAGTTACCTGTTCTTCATCAGATTACTCAAGGGAAATAATCACTTCCCTAGAGTTATCTCCCTCATAAAATGTCACTAGTTGAGTTTGCTCGTTTAAAAGTTATTGTTTATTGTCCAAAACAGATTTAAATTTGGTAAAATACTTAAAGAACATAAAATTATTTCATTTCCAATGAACATTGTAAATTATGACTAACAATAAAATTATTGGAAATGACACCTGATCTAATGAGGAACCAGAGTGAGTTATCTTTTCCTAACGAGTGTAGGAAAGGGAGATTATTAAATTCTCTCCCTTTTGTCCTGAGGCTAAAAGGGAGACAAATTTATGATCTCCCTTACCTACATTGGTTAGGAAAAGATAACTCAGTCTGGTTTCTCATTCTGGCAACAAACAAACAATATCAATAATAACTATTGTAATAATTATGTTTTACATCATTCCATAAAAGGGTTATCCTAAATGCAAGTTAAATAACAACATAAGTACATGTCTATTAGCAAAAATAAAGTAATTCTATAAGAAATACTTGCCAGAAAAAATTCTGAGCACATTTGTACGACTTCAGAGTTTGACTATTTTATATAAAACAAAAACAATATCCATAAGTTTAACAGTCTCAAAATATGAGTTAACATATGATTAGAAATTCCTTGGTTTTTTTTTTTTTTTTGGATTTTTTAAAACTAAAAATAAACAAATTGTAAATTTTAGAATTTGGGAGTGACAGAACCCAAAAGTGTTTACGTTAAGAAAATAATAGGTGTGAACTAGAGCAATTACAAAACAATACTTACACAGTTAGTGTTTTAAGTATACAACTTACAGTGAAATATCTTTCTGGTACTCACAATTCTTTTTTCTTACAATCCATTTTAAACCAGAAATCTACGATTACAAAGTTCCCCTCATTCCCCCACTAATTTTGGTGTGTGGCTGTGTAGCTCCCCGAGATGCACCCTTACAGCAAGTAATGATTGTAGGTCGCTTGGTATCGGAGAACTGAACTGAGATGTAAAACTTAACATAAGTCAATGAAGCGTAGCAAATAGGTCAGAGTGACCTAATTTCGGTCGAAGGCTGTGTTACTCCTAGAGATGCATCATGATACCAAGTAATATGATTGGTATAAGAGAACTGAACTCTGACGTAAAACAAAACCTACCTCAATGAAGTTCGATAAGTAGGTCAGAGTGACCTAAGTTTGGTGGGAGGCTGTGTTACTCCCCGAGATGCATCCTCACACCAAATTATATGACTGTAGGTCCCTTGGTATTGGAGTACTGAACTCGGACGTAAAACTTAACATAAGTCAATGAAGCAAGAGAAGTAGGTCAGAGTGACCCAAGTTTGGTGAGAGGCTGTGTTAATCCCCGAGATGCACCGTCACACCAAGTAATGACTGTAGGTCCCTTGGTATTGCAGAACTGACCTCGGACCTAAAACTTACCCTATGTCAATATAGAGCGATAAGTAGGTCAGAGTGACCTTATTTTGGTAGGAGGCTGAGATGCACCCTCACACCAATATGATTGTAGGTCACTTTGTCTATCAAAACTGATTTTTGACATAAACTTAAAAGCCAGTCAACCGTGTAATATGGGTCATGTGACCTTCATCTTATATCACATGCTTAGTCTCTTCATCATGCACCTGCACACAAAAATATATGATCCTATGTCAACCTACTAACTGAGAACTGGCTGTGGACGCGGACGTGCATACGGACGTGGACGCCATGGTGACTCCGAACTAAAAATTATACATATTTAAATGTTTTTTCAATATAAATCTGAAAATGACTAGATTTGCACAAAAATTGGCAATGAATATCGGGCAAACAGAAACAAACTTGATTTACATGATTGTCAAGGGATTTACGATGTACTGATGGCAGATTATCAATTACCCAAATCTATAATTTTGCAAAGCTTGGGAGGGGGGGTGGCCTTAGTTTACATCCATTCTTTGGATAAATTATAAACCAGCCTAAAAAATGTATATACATTTCACCAGTATAAACATTCATAATACAATCTAATTCTACTATTTTATCCATTTTTTTCACATTTTTTTTTCTTTTGTTATCCTTTTTTTCCAATTTTAACATTAATTACTTTTTATTTAAATTTTTTACATTTTAAAAAAAATTTTTTTCTTCCCAGAATTTTTATCAGTTTTAGTCACTACATACTGAATTGGGTGCACACTTTTTTCTACGCCAAAAACTTCTTTTCATGCACTAGACATTTGAACTTGTGCAATAATATTCCCAAGACTGAGCAGAAAATTACCAGATGACTTACAAATTTTACTAGACCAAAGCAAATGTTTCATGACTTAAAGCCCAGACTGTCTTTTATTAGATTTCTGTACTATAAGTTAACAATGTGTGTATGAAACAGTCTAATTAATAGCAAAAACAAAACACCTGACACTTATAAATTTGATACTCCCCTGAATATAAATGTGATATTCCCCTGAATATAAATTTGATACTACCCTGAATATAAGCTCATAAATGTTCAAATAAAACAAACCACTCACAAAACATAACAGGGATAAAAAAAAGTTATATCTCTACATGACACAATCAAACAAACATTTTACACTTAAATTGTTCTCCTTCTAATAAATAAGTCATATAAAACATTCACCCAAGTTCCTCCATTTCAACTCTCTTTCTTCTTAGTACACATCTTTTTTTCTTCTTTCAACCATTATCTTAAGGAGTCATAACCTTCAGTCATATTATGGAATTGTTACAGTCATCAGTGTACAAATTGTGCAAAAATGAACATCACCAAAGCACTTATGCCTCCAGCAATGGGGACCGTAACAATCCAAGCCAATGCAATGTTTCTAAAAAGTTTTCAATCAACATTTTCTCTAGAACGGACTCTTCCAACTGCTACAACCGAGCCCACTTTACAATGAGTTGAACTGATGGGAATGCCAATGTTTGAAGCAATAAGGACTGTCAGAGCTGATCCGATTTCAATACAGAATCCCCTGAAAACAGAACATTATAAAACTGAAAAAATACTACCATAAATTTCGGACCATAGGTCGATGCAGAGTATAGGTCGAAGAGCAATTCTTAAATCGTTTTATTAATACATGTAGTAACAATAGGGCATGGGTTGGGGTTTAAAAAAAATATTTTGAAAAACTCTAGGTCGATGCAGTGCATAGGTCGAGCCCAGTGGTTCAGAGAAAAAAGTATTGACCCATATACCGAAAATTATGGTAAACTGTTCTAAATTCACAATGTACTTTATTGAGTTTATCATTTTGACAAGCAATCTTTGGAAGCTATAACTGCATGTAAAACAAAAATATATAGCAATTTAACATGTATGTTTTAAGGTTAAACAATAAAAATACAAAGCACTGTGTAAATTTAACAGCTTGTTAAGATGTGTTAGAACTGCATATAGATGAGGTGAAACACTGAAAATTAGAATTTTGTCTGGTTTTTGGTAAAAAATTTCAGCTGCATTGTCATTAGTCTCGGGCACCAGTTGATATGTTATAAATTTCAACATGGCAACGGTTGTAGATCAGATATACTTCTTTCATTTTATTTATTACAGAGCTATGAACAGGTTTAATTGTATCCTTTCTGAGTAAGTTCTGTGTTGTACAATATTTGTTTATTTGCCAAATTGAGAGAAAATTGTGAGTGACAAAGTAAATTTCCAATGTATGTGTAATGTGATGTTGTCTCAATGACATGAACCCTTTAGGCCAAATAAATAAAATATTTGTGGTTCTAGTTACCATACCTATGCTATTTTTGCATCTAACCCAAAGACTGTTTTTTACATTTTTCTATAAGCACTGTTCAAGTCTGAATGTCTCTACCATAGACTCTATGTTAAAGAAAATTGTAAAATTTTTAAAAAATCCCTACCTACCTACCCTATTTTTCATCTTAATGTAACAGGAACCCATATTTTTTTCAATTTTTAAAGGTCGAACAAGAACTTACGAGGATGGTGTAATTTTAGACAGATCTGTTCCCATCGTTTTGATCACCTTTCTGCCATATATCCATAATCCCAGAGCAATACCAAAACCTCCGTAAAACAGAATCCATATTGGGGTCTGTGCTTTCTGTAGGGCACTTCCATGTACTCCAATCAGCCAAATAGCAACCAGAGGCCCAATTGAGTTACTAAATAATTATCAATAACAGTAAGGATTAGTAAATATTTTGAAAAACTGCTGTTGAATATACATAAATATTATTAAATTGGCAGAATAATAGTTCCTGAATGTACAATATAATCTTAACAAAAAATATTATGTCTCTTTTTCACAACTGTAAGTTGTTTTTTGTGAATATCTCAAATATATAGTTAAAATAAATGTATAATAGTGTTTTTTTTTAGTTCAAATTGAAGACTGGAAAGTCTTCAAGTTTTTAAAATGCAAGCCTTTCCTCAGTGGAGTGCAGCAGAATGAGGGGAAAGACACTGATTTCAAAGAGAGCTAAAAATGTTCCAGTTCTTCACTTTTGAACGAGTGTAAGTACCCATTTCTTCCATAAATGCTCAATTTCATAGGTAAGTTCATTGAGCACAGTCGATGAAGTTAAATAACATTATGCCTGATTGGACAAAACGAATGACTACCCATGGAAGACACCTTCATGTGCACCTGTCTGTCATAGAAAATGTCCAAAAATAGAAGAAACAAGGCAAAAACTGGGTTTGGACCTGCGTCGCAACATGCAATTCATTGATCGGCAAACAGGATGCGGATGCACAACAGATCCAAAATTTGCTTATATGCTACAACTCAACATTATCAAGCTGCAGACAAAATATAAAATCATCCCCTTTTGTAGAAGCCAAGAAAGCTTTCACGAAAAATTTTCAAGTGTGTTGAGTATTGTTGAATTTTTAACTAATGACAAACACGAAGAGGCTGCATGACAGATCCAAAAGTTGCTTACACGCTACAACTCAACATTATGACGCTGCAAACAAAAGATAAAATCATTCCCTTCTATAGAAGCCAAAAAAACTTTGATGAAAGTTTCCTACCCAAGGTATTTCGTACGGAAGGTGTCAAACGGTTACTAGACCTGCTTTTGCCGTTGGTGATGCAGGTATAAAGCATTACTCTGCCGTTTGTTTTCCAATAGTTAATTGACTTCCTCTGCTGAAATTCCTGATAATTTTTTTGTGCATCATCCATTGATTTGTTTGTATAATATTACATCACCACAAATAAATATGACGCTATTGAATGTTTATGCAAGTTTTTTTTCCAACAGTTTGAATAAAGATGATTTTTAGGACAAACCTAATTGTTATTTGATATGTACAAAATTATAATAAATTCCAGTGTTTTTCATCAATAAATGAGTTGTCGAAATAACATAGACACACAGTTATGTTCATTAATATGAACACATACATGTATTGCAAAATCAAATTAAAAGACATGTGTAAATATAAAAGCATGTGATTAATCATATTTACCTACAAATGGAAATATGGAATTCCAAAATATATCAACAAATAAAAGCATCTATTCTGTTAATCTTTGAATTTTTACCTTACATCATTTCCACCATGTGCAAATGATCCAAACACGGCAGTTAGAATCTGTAGAAAACTAAACAGGGCAGCAGTCTCTGGTTTATCTTTAACATTTTCACGAGCTATCATTCTCTTACGCTGAAAATTAGACAATTTGGTTTTGATTGTTATCTTAATAAAAGTATCAATATGCGTAAATTTTTGTTTGTTTGTTTTTTTTTTTTTTTTACCGAATAATCAAATAAATCTAAAACTAATGATGTTGACAGCTTATTCAACAGTGAAATTGCAGAAATCAACTGTGTGAAAAGAAACGTTACACCGTGATTCACACATGTACATTTCCGTAGTGTGAGTTCACAGAAATACTGCATACGAGTTGGTATAGCTGATCATAACCATGAAATGTCTTTTAAATAATTGTATTTCATTATTTTGTCACAAATCCTATTTCATGATTTAAATGACAATAAAAGTTTGAACTGAATTGAATTTGAATAAAGAATCAAACAGGTTAATCACTTATTACTAGTTACCATGAAATATTTGTTAAATCAAAGATGAACTTCAAATAATCACCTCTCACACTTATTTTTATCACACTTGTAATTAGCATGTTTCAAACCTCTCCATTTACTAATGAGTTCAAGATCTTTAAGGTAAAATATGCATTTTTTTTTCATTGGATCTTTGTACAATATCAAAATGACTTGAGGGCCAATCTGTAGATTGGTTGGGTGAAAGTCCACATGATCCCTCAAATCCAGTAATAAGGTAAAAATTTATTTATTTTCTGTAGGAATACATGTATATCAGGGTAAAAATTGTCAAAATCCAGAAATCTGGCTAATTCAGGATATCTTTCAGACATGAAACTGTCATCCACTCAAGTCCTTTTTTTTTTTTTTTGCTACGGCCTAAATTAAATCATTGAATATTTGCCGTTTTCATACTGACCCATGAAAATCGGCCCGACTCGAAATATTTTACATGCATTTCAGATCCAAGATTTTTTAAAATTTTTATTTCCGGAAAAACCGGCCGTTGTTTACTATACTTGTATTAAATGTTTAATCACTTGTATTGAATGGTGTGGTTCTATTTATAGTAAAGCGCCTTTATGACTTAGACTTATCATTCGTTTCCAAAAACACGTGTCCAAAATGGTGGTTCCTCTCAGGATTCTGGCTAAGGCGCGTACATGCATCCTGGACGTGTCATCCTTCAAACTAATGCGTCACTGGGACTCATGTAGATCTAATCAGATCTTATTTTTTAAATAAAATATCTCGAGCTCACCAAGTTTTCAAATGTTTTTCATGGAGACTGATGCATATGGCACATTTGGTGATAACTCTTTTATTGGGTAGCGTCTAAGTCATTAATATTCTTGTATATACCTTTTTTTATCAAGTCCACATTCGACATCTCCAGAAATTGAGGTGGCAGAATCTCCATCTTTTGTCATAGCATCTACAAGTACAATACATTTCTACATAAATCCTTGGCATAAACTATATTTACATAAATCCTTGGCATAAACTACATTTACATAAATCCTTGACATAAACTACATTTACATAAATTCTTGACATAAACTACATTTACATAAATCCTTGGCATAAAGTACATTTACATAAATCCTTGGCATAAACTACATTTACATAAATCCTTGGCATAAACTACATTTACATAAATCCTTGGCATTAACTACATTTACATGAATCCTTGACAGAAACTACATTTACAAGTACTTCAAGCAAGGGAGGTGAAAGATTTTCTAGACCAAACTCAAAACTGCTAGATCAAATATAATACAGGATTTTTCAAATAAAAACAATGAATTTTGTATCATAATACATGTATTTATTCCTTGTTATTCTTCATGAATTGTTTCGAGTCTTTATCTGTAATTTACTACATTAAAAGTGACATTCTTTGGATTCTCGAGTCAATTCTCTTATTATATGACACTGCAGATTCAATCTCTGTGACCAATTCTTCTAATATTGCGATTATTGGTATTTTAAACTTCATTCAAATTTATCAAATTTTAGTAAAATATAATGAAATTCACACAATTATATGTCAACGGTAGAAACCTGTTTAGCAAATTTCACCTGGAATAAATATAAGAGGCACCTGATTCACTTTTCTCTGCCATTTTCTGTTACTGTGTTTACATGCATACACTGTTGAGCATGTAAGGGTATTACGGTCCTTTATTTTCAATGAAATAAATTCCAAAATTGTAACAACCAGCAGGACATTGTTTGTCTCTTTTGGAAATTCTAATTTTCACCAGAAATTTTAAGCCAAGTAAAAAAAATAATTACGGTTCCTGTTTCATCAAGGTAGGCAGGGATTTTTTAACATACATAACAAATTTTTTAACATAGTTTCTACGGTAGAGATATTCCGACTTTTAACGGTGCTTATTGAAAAATGTTAAAAAAATCTATAGGGAAGGTAGGGTAACCAGAACCCTTCGGCCTTAGAGTCAATGACAAATTTTTGGAGTCGCTTAGCAGCCCTAAATTGTATGGTAGAATCATTCTTGTATAGTTCAAAACTTCAATCTTTACCACAAACAAAATGCATACGTACCAGCAATTCGTTTTCTTTGCCATGGAGTTACAACAAATTTAACGACTAGTTCCACTATTAAAGCAGTTCCAAATGTCAAAATGAATACACCATACAAGGGAATCTTGTTAAAATGAAGTACTGTATAAAAAAATAAAAAAATGTAAATTCCTATGTATAATATAAATTGTATTTGATCTAATCATTGTGACTAGTACTTACAGAAAATTAATGTAAATAGTGTATTTATGTTCTGTATCTGTTGAAAATTCTGTGGTTGTCAAAAACCAGAAATCAAAGCATTAAATTGTTTTCCTACATTTGTTTTGGAATATATACTACATTGTACATTGTAAATCTATTAAAATTGGGAAATCTGGTGTATTCTTGAAGACTTTTCACCTAGGGATCTGTTAAAACAATTAAATGAATTTTGTTTTGACTGCTTTCAAATGGATGAGACATAGAATTTAACCGTGCTTACTGAAAAAAACAGAAATTCAATAAATCAAATATCTAAAATTAACTTACAATCAGATCCTTTGTAGAACACAGAAAATAAATTTATAGCAGCTGTTAGAGCATAAAACAATGGAAGTAACCGTAATCCAGGTTCCAAGGGATTAGACTGAAACAAAAATTACATACGTAGTCACTACATATCATTTGCAGCTAAATTTACCAAATTCAATAAATTTGTCAAAAGAAGAAAATATGTACCTGAACTGGTGTTTTCTATGAAATTATAATCAAATGAGAATTTTAAATACTATGTCTACTGTTTGTGTAACAGGTATTGGCATGTGCCGGAGAATAAGGCCTAGAAAAAAAAATTGTTTGATTCAGGTTACATGTCCAAAACATTTAGGTAGGGTAGGTAGGCATTTATTTTAATCTTTTTTTTAGCAATTTACGTCTTTATAGTAGATTGATTTCTTTAATGTAAATGAATGGTAAGTATAACAAGACAAAATTAGAGCCCGTACTTTCCGAGTTGTATCTTCATTTGTTTTTTCATGAATTTATTGTCAATATTCATGAAAATTGCCATCTTAAATCCAAAAACAACAATGATGACAAACTTGAAACCACCCGTCATGTTTTGACATGTGGGCAACACGACGTGGTCGTAATCCGGATTCGGAATGGTACCTAAGGAATATTATTTGACTTATCTCTTTCGTCTTCGTATAAAATCAATGTCAATTCAACTTACAGGTTATAGAAAAGAATTATGAAGTAAAATATGTTTAATTTTGTAATATTAATTTAAATTTTATCCTCATTATCAAAAAACGAAATCAGAAGCGTAATTATACCGAAAAAATCTATTACATTTGTTTAAAATTTTGTATTAATAACGTTTATTTTCATGTTTTGGATGAATAAACTTATTTGTTGTGAGGAATGGAAGACTTGATGCTGACAAGAACTAATTCAAGTTCATGAACAATCCTTTACAAATCAGAGTACACAATTTCTTTTTTTTTTATTCAATGCTGGTAAAAAAATTGGGTTGGCGTTTTTTTTTTTAGGTAGGGTCGGGAAATTTGAACGAAACAACTTTTTTTAGGCCTTACATGATTTTTGTACATTTGATTTTACAACAAGCCACTAAAATAGACACTATAATGAATTTGGTTGAAATTTGGTAGAACAATACAGATAATATGAAGTAAATTCTGAACCCTTAAACATATTTTTTAAAAGAAGTGAAAGAAGAATCACATGATGATATTAATAAGGAACCAGAGTGAGTTATCTTTTCTAACCAATGTAGGTAAGGGAGATAATTAAATTCTCTCCCTTTTGTCCTGAGGCTAAAAGGGAGACAAATTTATTATCTCCCCTACCTAGATTGGTTAGGAAAAGATAACTCACTCTGGTTCCTCATTCAAGAAATCTGTATGTTCATGTACTAGCCAATTACAAACAAATGTATTTGTAGCGTATGGATATTTACCAGCTTGAGAATATGCAATTGAACATTATCCCAATCGACGAGATTATATGAGCCCTACAAAAGTATCGATCTCTTTTTTACTCTGAAATCATAAGTCATAGTCACAATGAAAATTCAGTAGCCAGTCAGGCTTTTACTATCATGCAAAATATTAGTACATCAATTCAAAACACTGGTTCTGGGCATATGGCTTCTGCTATTTTCAACTTCAAAAATATACAGAAATAATCCAAATGAAATTTAAATTCAATATTCTTACCTTCTTTAGCACCAGGTGATGAACAAATAGGAAAGTACCAGATAACAAAGGGGAGATAAACCATGAACCAACTGGAAATATAAAAATAGCAAGATTTAATAAAACAAAAATACAGACTATATTCTTTTGTTGTTTAGTAAAACATATTTATCACTATAAAATAATGAAAGTAGTAATAGAAAACAAATTTTGAAAGTAATATTGTTACTTTTCTCCCAGTGAAAAATAGAAAGGATTGCTATACCTTTTGATCTTTTTCCTATATATAAATTTAATAGAAATTATAATCAACATTTTGACTGTTTTAAAACAATGCTTAAATCTTTCAAATTCCTGAACTGTTGACCGTCAACAGTTTTGAACTATTGGACCAGGTCCGAACTGTTGGTCACTTGCCTTATTTTAATAGGTTACTATTAATAGCAGCTCCAGTGTAAATTATCAAGTATAACAAAACTCTTATTGATTGGTTCCTCGGACAACAGCTGTTTTGGTTTGACCCTTTGACTGGACTGTTGCCCTTGGCCTACGGCTTCAGGCAACAGTTCAGTCAAAGGGTCAAACAAAAAAGCTGTTGTCCTCTAACCCAGTCAATAACTGTATATTAGTGACAGTCATGAATCAGAATAGTTACAAGGAATCTTTCATTTCTATACAAAGCCTGCATGTATAATTCTTCTCATGAATTAGAGCTATAAATTAATATACTGAGAGTGAGGCAGTATAAAGTGTTTTGAGTAAATGAAAATCTGATCACTCAGATTTGAAATATAAATGTTGATTTTTTTTCTCTACTATTTATACTCACAAATTTTGGCTAATTGTACCCAGTTAACTCCCTTGGTACCCTGGACAACCAAAGAGAAGCCAACAGCGGCCCCAACAATACTGTGTGTTGTTGAGACCGGGAGTGACAACATTGTTGCTATAACTAGCCAAACACATGATCCTGAAATATATACGTATTTATGTCCTAAACTTACAAGTATGTTACAATTTAAATAAAAAACACTAAAAAAATGGTAGATTTTACCGCAATCTAATTTTTTATTAGAAAATTGAAATCAAATGAATACATATTTTTAATTTCTTATCTAATTTTCAAATTTGCTGATATTGCCCAAACAATTTTTTTTTCTTCTGGCCTAAGTAAAATCTAATTTCATGACATCTTTTGCACCTTTTCATTAGTTTCAGGTAATGGTAAATAAATATTACCTGTAAGAGCAGCAACATTGCCAGCCATCAATAGATTTTCACTTCCATTGTTGTATACTTCAACATCTATAATACCTTTACGTATGGTGTCTGATAATCGATAACCTACAAAAAAAAAATTGGAATGAAAATATTACTGATAAGCCAAATAAAAAAATACATGAGTATTATCTGTGTTTATTGTACATATTCCTGCTTATAAAAACTAGGTACAGAGGTTTTTTTTATGTTTGTTTAGTTGGGGTTTTACGCCGTTTTCAGCACGTTTGGCTATTTCGCGGCGGACAGTTTTTATTGGTGGAGGAAGCCAGGGTACCCGGAGAGAACCACCAACCTTCAGTAGGTAAATTGGCAATCCTTGTCAATTTACATCAGAGTCAAACTCGACCCACCACAGGTGAGATTCGAACTCACAACCTCAGTGTTGACAGGTTAGTGATCATTTATAGTCATGACGAACTACCTAGACCACTCGGCCACCGAGGCCCCTTATATGTTGTGTTATATAAATACAAAGAAAATTTTCAAACATTTAATGGTGACCCCTTTCTTTTCATTTTAAGAGAAAAAAATGAAAAGAAAGAGCAAAAGACTTCTAATTCTATACTTAAAAAGTCATATAAATTCAGAAATCCTGTTCAAATTTTGAGTTTTCTTAATGAGAACGAAGAAACAATTTTTTATGAATTGATTACAAAGGAGATAGTTTGTAACACTTAGTACATATTACAGGTTTGAAATATACTGCAAAAATATACCTACCCTGTGTTTATCGTTTCCGGTCATTTTTATCGAGTACAGGTGTCAAAATGTAATATACTATATCTAGATTCGATTTTTTTCCTACGCAATTAACCGAAATGACACATCCCACCCCATGCAAATAACCGGATTTTTTAACATTAAATGTATAGGAAATGGTTCTGTGCAGGAGAAAGTTATGCAATTAACCGAATTATGCATTTATCCGGTATGCGATTAAGTGGAGTCGACTGTATTTTTTTCTCTCTACTCAAAGTTAATGAGGCAATGATTTGTTTTTTATTAATCTATTCCCAAAATTTTGTCTATTACAAACCATTTTTCCTTATGTATCAAACAATAATCCTTCTTATCAGAATTTTATCATATTAAAGGCCAAAAAAAGATAAGCATTTTGCTAAGCCTACAAACCCTAATCTTATAAGCTTATCCAAACAATTTTTTTTTTTTGCATTTTCAGCAAGCAATGAATGTTTTTTCTCTATAATAAAATTTTATGAAAAAAAAACAGTCATAGGTAATTTTTATTCTTGGCCTACTGTATTCTTTGTCAATTATCTGATAATGGTCTGGGTCATTAAAAACTAAACTTTAACCATGAAATAAAGGACTGTCAATCTGAAGTGAAAATTGATCAAAGCTGTTCAGTTCAACAAACTGTCATTAACATTAGATTGTACATCAGTGATGAAACGAGTGACAGTTAAGTTGATAACAAAAATATTATTATACAAAGGTAAATATATCAACATACATTGGACTGAAAAGGTGAAAAACATTTTTTAACTCAATTTTTGTAAAAATATTACTAGGCTAAAGTCTAGATAATATAAAATATATTGAAAGTAAAATCTGATAAGTAATGTTTTTATCGAATAAGGTATTTATTGGATACAAGTGCTTTTAAATGGATTTTTCTAGGGGAATATAAAGCTTGTGATTGCTAAAAATAAAAGATAAAAATTCGCTCTCGGATGTCGATTTTATCTTTACTTAAGGGTATACTACCAATATCATGGAATGTACATGTAAGAGCTAATAAACCTAATTTTTTTATTTCCTTTTCCCGTTCTGTTTCCACTGAAACAAAAATTGCTATTTTCAAGAATGAAGCGTGGGACTGAAATACATGTATTTAAGGAAGGCATTAAAATTTATACTGAAAATTGAGTGGATTACCCCTATGCTGAAATAGGTCATGGTGGTCTCTGCATGGTTTTGAGGCTGTCCATCACCAAACTAATAAACAGTTTTTTTCCATATGAAAATATGGTTAAAAATGTAATGATTTTTTGCACACAATGTACAAACCTATGAGAACTGCTCCAAGAATTTCAAATATTGTACCCAGGATGCACGCTTGTCTTAAGGTCAATACTTTCCCTCCTACTGATGTACCAAAAGAATTTGCCACATCGTTGGCACCAATGGCAAAGCTCAGAATAAATGCTATGATGAACCCGACGATAACCATCCATAGTACATCTTCCGGAATGTAAACCATCTTCTCTCACTATCCCGATGTTACCCAGCTAATTCCTTATCACTGGGATGTACAAGTTTATTCTGGGAAGTGTTCCTGAAAATGAATGTCTAGCATTATTAAATTATCAGCTTTCAAACTATTTTATTTATCCTTTAAAGATAAGACTCTGACAGGACTCTGCAAAGTTAAAATATATTTAAATAATAGGCGTACCTAGATATTTTAAATGTAAAATTTTTTTTTTTTTGGCTTTAATTTCAAAATTGAATGATATTGGATTTATTTTTTATTCTTCTGCATCATCCAACAACCACTTCTCCAAAATGTGGGAAAAGATAACAATATAGACGACAGTTCTGGGAAGTTAATAATACCAGAATAAATTAAATAACATTTTCACTGAAAATTTTAGACTTGTGAATGCTTGAAAGTGAGAAATAAGTTTCTAATATTTCTTATTTATACATTTAATCAGGTCTAAGGCTATTTTCAGCAACACTGGCTATATTATGGTTGCCCTTTTTTTATTTGTGGACAAAACGAACATTTTTTTTTATTCAAGGAAATCTAATTATATATAAAGTTAACAATTTATTAATCTACACAAAAAAGTTCAACCTTTAGAACATCAAGATAAGCATGCAATATAATTTTCATTATAAATTCAGATTAAATACGTTTCAAATTTTTAGGACTAAATGATTTAAATCGAAAATTACAATGAAATAACAATTATGTTCATAACTTTCAAAACTAATAAAAAGAAAAGGTGTTGTGTTTCAGGAAAGAGGACATAAGGGCTGTTACCATTTGAATGTTTTTCTGATTCAAAATTAGTAACATTACAAATATAATTTACTTAAGTGATGTAAACAAAAACAGTTTTGTTTTTGAAATATTTTTTTTGCTTTTTACTGATTTAAGAGCCAGGGTTTTAAAAATAAATAGATTATTCCTTTCTATTCCTTCCTCCCTTGACCTTTCCACCTAAACAACTATGAACTTTAAAACTGGATATTCATCATATCAACAAGGATTTAAATTTAAAAATAATACAGTAGTATTTAAATCCTGGTCATCAGAAACTGTAGGGATATGATAGTATGATATGATCCCTGTTGTCACCAATAATTTTTTTTCTATTTTTTTATTTTAAACTTTTTATTTAGGAAACAAGATATACTATTACTAATCCCTATTACTTCAAATACAGTCTTCCCTACTTTAGGTGGATAGTTCCGATTTAAAACCTATCTGATACCTGCCTATTTGGTAACTTGTTGCAATGCTGTGACTAGTAGTGACTGTGTTATTTCCGGTTTCCCGCTAAAATTTTATATTAAATGTCCCGCTATAATACGCTTTGCTATAGTCGTGTACTGTTCCCTGTAGTATCCGAGTCAAAGCTTATTTATGTTAAACGACAGGTAACAGTATCAACAATTGAGTGCATTATCGATATCGTCAGAGAAGTCCGAATAAATCGTCACTTGTGATACACACGTGTACAGCATCATTTACATTTTGAACCCATTTGCGACATGAATGTGTGCGAATATTAACGTGTTGGGTTAAAAAAAGAAAACGGAGAAAAAAATCCATAGTTTTTTCACATTCGTATGATTATAATTATTTCCTTTTTTTTTTGTAATATTTCCTCGACCTCATCCTCCTCTCTCGCAAAACTATTTTCTATGTTTTCCTGGCATTTTACAACAGTTATTCCCTCGATACAAACTAAGGCTACATGTCCTGTGGCTTTGTGCATCTAATCAGGTGCTAGTCGGTAATTACGGGGAAAATAAACATGCAATACCACGTGTTAAATGTGTATTCATCATCAATGTTAATTATTTTTTTCAGCTCAATAGTCCAGGAACGTCTTTCGATCCGGACTTTTGTTGCGAAGGAATGTCTTATCCAGGAAAGTTTAAATACAGCTAGTTTTTCAGTAAATTATGTATATCAAAAATCCAAGCATTAACTTTTTGCAGGATACCCTAAGGAACAATCTTACCAAGTTTCATTTGATTTTAAATAGTAGCTTCAGAGAAGAAGATTTTTGAAATAATAACATAAAAAAAGCCAAAAATGTCAAAAAGGACAATAACTCTAACGTCAGTTGATAGATTTTCACGAAAATCAGCACACAGGTAGCTCTCATCATGCTGAACACTTTCAACCTGCCAGAATTTGCCATAACCTAATGATTTTTGAGATATTTACGAAAAACTTGTTTGACCCCTATGTTCTATTTTTAGTAACAGTGGCCATGTTTTTCCACGGATCAAAAATCTAAGCATAATCTTTGTGCAGGATACCCTAAGGAACAATCATGCTAAGTTTTATCCAAATCCATTCAGTAGTTTCAGAGGAGAAGATTTTTGAAATAATAACATAAAAAAAGCCAAAAATGTCAAAAGAGGGTACTAACTCTAACATCAGTTGACAGATTTTCACGAAAATCAGCACACAGGTAGCTTTCATCGTGCTGAACACTTTCAACCTGCCAGATTTTGCCATAACCTAATGATTTTTTAGATATTTGCGAAAAACTGTTGTTTGACTCCTATGTTTTATTTTTAGTAACAGTGGCCATGTTTTTCGACGGATCAAAAATCGAAGCATAAACTTTGTGCAGGATACCCTAAGGAACAATCATGCTAAGTTTTATCCAAATCCATTCAGTAGTTTCAGAGGAGATGTTTGAAAAATTGTTAACGACGACAGACGACAGACGACGACGGACACCAAGTGATGAGAAAAGCTCACATGGCCTTTTAGGCCAGGTGAGCTAACAATAAAAAGTAGCCCTACTCCTTTGAATGAAATATCAATTGTGGTTTTAATACTCTGATTCCCCTTTAAAGATGTCCGACTATAGTAACATGTTGGCGTTGTCAATTATGTGATGTGATTGGACGAAAATATTATTTTTTATGTTTACTACAATGCATCGGTTTAATGTTTCTAATAGGTGAAATTGTAGATTTTTGATAAATAGCCATTTCGTACAAATGAAATACTTGATTTCATGTGGACAATCATAATAACATTTAACACTAAATATCATGTGATATACATATACGAACGCGGCAGTGGTTAACAAATGGGTTCTAAAGGACGAGAAGATGTACATTTAAAAATGCGTCTGATAAATATTTTAAAAGATAGTACGTGTTCCCAAATATACATATATTCCATTATCGATACTTTTACTGCTTTTGAGCATAAATGTTTTTTTCTAATTTCTGAGCCAGGATTTTTGTTAAAAATGTAGTCCTTGACACCAAACGTCTCCCTTTTTCACCTGTTAAAACGAAATAGTCCCTGGCATTTTGTTCATAGACACTTCAACAACTATCTTTCCAACTCACGGCAGAACAATCGATTTGATACATGTAACTGCATCTTTGTGGTACTCTTTCAGCGTTTCCGCTAAATTTGTGTATGAAAGTCTTACAATAATGAGCGTTGCTGTATACATTAAGCATCCAAGAGATCGTTGAAAGCTATTCGAGTTACTCAAGATTGTTAAAGTACGGAAATGTTTTGTGCCATACAGAATATGGCTTGGCATAGCTACATGTAGCTAGCTGATCATTATTATGATATATTTTTTTTATAAAAAATCACACATGTTAAAAGACATTAAAATTGGTATTTGCTGCTTCTCCGTCAAGCACGCGGCATCTATGACTTTATGGTTGGAAAGTTTATTTTATGATATGTTGTCTCTGATTTATATATAGAGAGAGATGACTTGGTTGTATTTTTAAAGAAATACAGAGGTCCTGTAATATTCACCATGGTCTGTTCACAATATTTGTTTGAGAGGGGGGATCTTTGGACCCAAATATTTTGCGGAGTGCATGAGCTTAGATTTCTTTTCTTTCTTTTTTTTTCTTTTTTGTGCACTCGCTTTCTGTGCCACTATTTTTAAATTTTACAAATATTTGATTTCTGACGGATTTTCGGTCCTTGATTTTTTTGTTGCAAATTTCCTTCATTGCCCAACTCTCCCCTCCCTTATTAAATTTTAAGTATCAAAATTGGATTACTTTCACCTAAAAGTTAGAATCAAGATGTACAATGTATGACTGAGTATTACAAGATCTACTTAGTAGTACTTGTGTGTATAGGAGTACGTATATGTTGTTATTTGTTGAACTATACTAACTTTTCTTCATTAGAGAATGGAAAATATTTTCGTACATATAAATTCGGGTAGAACTAACATAAATGGATACAATTCTGCATATTCGTTTTCACACGTGCATTGAAATAAAAGAAGTGATATTCATAACTATTTCTAGTTTCAAAATTGTGCCGAATACTTTTACCTTTCCAATACGTTATTATTATGCAATTTGCTACAAGACTTGTTCACAATAAAATATTGGCGGGTGAGGATATGTTACCTATGGCTGTCTAATACCGTAGCGTAAATAGTCCATTCTGTAATAGTTATCACACGAGGACACGGTGCGTCATTGTCACATCTTCGGGAAGATGTCTAAGGCCTGAGTAACGAGCTGTGATAATTATTTTACATCCCAGCTTTTCTAAAATGATTAAATAATTATTTATCTTCAGTTTAATTTAATTTTGAATGCCAAATAAAAAGTGAAATAAAACTTTTAAAATACATTTTTTTAAAAAGACTATATAACATTATGTTGTATCAAAATACTTATGTGAGAACAAAGTTTTGATACATTGATGAAAGTCCTCACAATGGACTTACTTCAATTACAATACCCGACAAAGTATGTTCAAAACACTATTCTAATATAACAGATGAAACGTATATTATTAGAACAGGAGATGTTATCACAAATTCATACGTAAGACTGTGTGGAGGTGTCTCTGTTATTAAACTAAATGATATTTTCTCGAAGACCTTTGAACAATTATTGATAGAGTCCATGCTTTGATTTGAAAATATAAAAAAAATCATTAAGAATTTTTAAAACAAATAATAAAATGAAATTGGGGGATGGAGGTACATAGTGACATTATTTACTGATGATAACTTGAGAAAATATTCATGAAGAACTTGTAGCTTAGGCAAAGTGTAACACCGAAGACGTGGACGCGGTCGTCGACGCAATACAACGAAGTGATCCCTATGTTCTGACACTACCACGCCGGCAGGAACATGTTTAGTGAATGTAAACTGATTATATATCCTGATAACCAGCTTCCTATACATAATATGTATAGCATTAATAACATGAATAAATAATAAAGATCTCGAGACAAAACTTTAAAACAACAGAAATCAAATTTTGTGTACAACCTACCTCTTCCAGTTTTCTTCAACGTCTTGGTTACGTTGTATACTCTTCCCACGTGAATGAAAATTAATAATTAAGCGGTGGATTTAAGTAAATAAAACTGTTGGTCTAAACCAATGAAAAGACCAGAATTTTACACAAAGCTATTACACCCGATTCTCATATTGAATTATTCTACCACTATTGTGTACTCTTACTACTGACATTAACCTTGTTTCAGGCCAAGAGGTTAAAAGGTGTTATAGAAACTAAACTACCACCCCTTTCAAGGACAAATTGAAAAGCTTGTCACGATACCAATAAAGATGCAATGAATAACAAAATGGTGTAAAAGAAATTACGTATAGCCAAAAATGCTATCTATAGGGTTGACAAGCACGCTCTCGGTAGAGTTGGTAAGAATGCCTCAATAGACTATATATAGAAAACAAGTTTTGCAAACTATTTCAAACTTACTGTTTTGACCATTTGTCTGATCCAGATGTTTGTCTCATTTCTCTCTACATATTTTTTATAAGTTTTAATAGCTTTTTTTCAGGTCTAATTGGTTATTTTGGGTTCAGCTATATTTGAGCTTTCTTTCTGAAATAATTTTCTCTTTTATAATTCGTGGTTAAACTATTTTACATTTGACGTCACAACTTGGTGATTTCTTAGGGCAAAAAGTAGGGCTTTTTATTTCACTTTTAGGGCCATTTTCCGAAATTCGCCCAAAGCCCTTAAACATCAATATCCGGATGTGTGTTCTATAAAACTTTGCGAATAGTAGCTAACATATAAGTTACTAAAACATTTTCTACATACATGAAGATCGCTTTTGGAGACAAATTGAATACAGATTTGCCAAATTAACTTGTTTAAGACAGTTTTCCAACGTGAAGGAAACTGATTAGGTCTAAGTTTTCTGTTTCTTAAGATAAAATGCATTGCACGCAATCTTCTACGTTTTAAAGTAAGAAAATAAAAATTATTTGAAATTAAAAAATCAATGGTTATGTAGTTATGAGTGAAAAAATACAGAGGAGAGCAGTACTTCTCTTCTTTTGTTTAGCTGCACCAACAAATATATTGTTCACCTGCGCAGAATATCCATTTGTAATAATTTATAAGACTGTCAAAAATATCTCGCTATAGCATCTATATAGATCTCGTCCCCCTCCGTTTATTATTTAACCAATAAATTGTTTATTTCACCTATTTTTTTGTTCTCATTACTCATTCTAGCGTTAAAGCTTAAATCGGTTAAATTGCAATCGAGAATGTGTATCCGAAAACAAGGACATCAAAGGGAATGTTTTAGAAGATAATATAATCTATTAGGCAACAATCACCTGATGTAACTTTACCAACATATTTTACAAATTAACATCGTTAGTTTGATTAAATACAACTTGATTACTTCTTACTATATTAGTTGAACATTGTGCATAGACAGGTTATAGTCATATATATACAATGATATAATCACTAACATCATTTTCAACATTTTCGAAAAAAAATGATTTGCCTAAAAACGGCCTCGCTGGTCTCGTAGTAGCGTGCTCGCCTCGAGTGCGGAAGGTCGCTTGTACAATCCCCGGCCGGGTCAAACCAAAGATATTAAAATTGGTATTTGCTGCTTCTCCTCCAAGCACGCGACATCTAGGAGCAAGAGCAAAGATCTACTGGTCGGCTCGGAGTCAGTATAATGTGTCCGAGTGGGGTGATATGTCTTCCTGCGGACAGTTATCTCGTGAGCTAATAAATTAAAAATCTAGTCTAGTACAAATTTAAGCAGGGGTCATATTCATTATCATATCAACATGTTCTCGTTCCGATATGCACCTGGCAGCCACTGGACGTTAAGCAAGAATTCATCCATCCATGCATCATTTGCCTAAAAAAATCAGGCAAGATAGATTTCCTTGAGTTGAAGTATCCAGCAAGAGCGTGTATATACATCACTTCATAAGGTTATAAACTCGTTTTAAGTCTACTCAGAAGTAGGGTTCTCCGAATGTATATTTAGATACGTCGCGGCAACAATCATTTGCACAATAACTGTGTGTGAGAGATTTTTATTTATTGCACAAATTCATTCTCCGTATCAATAAATTTCAAAATATTATTAGAAAATCTCTTGTAAATACATATAGGACATTTACGATTTTATGTTCTTGTAATATAATCTATAACCCTACTACATTATTTCCCAAGAGTTACGCCCCTTGCCAAAAATAGAGGGGCAGGGCCTTTTTATCCTTTCATACCACAGATTGGTAAAGGAATAGTCCAAAATAAGGCAACCAGTGTCATTTAAGAATATAAAAATATGCTCAAAATTCAACTCTTCAAGTTTTGAAAATTAAAATTCTAAATATGTAACGGCCATTATATATATAAATTAAATTCCTAAACCCAAAAGAGAAGGAGGTGTGAATGTCAAAAGAAAGTGTGACGGACGGACGGAGACAATTCCAATATCTGAAAGTGAGAGGATAAAAAAAGTAAAAGAAAAAGAGACTTCTTTTTTGTAACAGAATAATAATCGAGGACTTGAAATTCGCTTCCTCGTATTAAATATATGCCACACTTTCTACATGAAAATGAACACAGCTAAGCGGTGTCTAGATTGTCTGTTGGAAGGCTTACTTGCAGGCTGAATCTATCTAGCATATCTTAGTTTTGCCATCTTAACCCCGATCTGCCTTATTGCATACATATTTTTCATCACAAATCACCATGAAATATTTGCTAATGGCCTTAAGCAAACAATCAGGCAAAACATTTCTCAATATACTTGTTGAAAATTTCTAAAATTGCCTTACAACCTTCTTATAATAATAGAAATGCCAGTATTGAAATTAAGCTTAAGCTCCAGATTTACCGTGACAAAGGAATTTTACCTTGATATCATAATATATAGAAATGCCACTAAAATCTAGACCATTTTATCGTGTCATTTTAACAGATATACACTTGTAGCCTGAATTTTTATTAAAGATAAAAAATTTAATACATACGTCCAATGACTTGCATTATTATTATATAAACAAGTTTTAATAAAGATAAGGGTATCATTAACAAGAAAGGATATGGGTAAACCCACATCCAATGTTGCTCGATGAAGCTTAATTGAGGGAGAAAGTCCATCGACGACCAAAGTATGGTCTATAAATCCAAATATTTCTTGATACTTTTAAAATATATATAGATCGAAGACTGGAAGAAACAGATAGTAAATAAAAAAAAAATACATTTTTAGCTCAAACTTTATAATCTTTCTTTTATTCAGTTTACACATATTATAGGAAATTATACCAAAAATTAGAAAATTCTACAATTCATGATTCAGGAAAAGGAGATAAATTAAGGCATAAATTGTTTACAACCTATAAGATAAAACATTTTGTCCCTAACTGATCAGAGTTTATACATGCTTAATTTGAAGAACTAATAAAAAGTTGTTTTCTTTCCAATGAAATCAGAATGCAGAATTTATGTCTCTATTTTATTTGATTTTTCCTAGAACATGGCGGACATGATTCAATTTGAAAATATGACATATTTTTGTCATAATTTAGAATTTGTTAATGCATGTATTATTGCGCTGACCCATCATCATCTGGTTCATGTTGAATTGAACTTGATTCAATATGTACCTCTTTGGCTCTGACATACGTCCTTTGCAAATGTATTTATAAAATCAACTAAACAGTTAGCTTTGTGTGGCTATGTTTTAATCATTGCATTTAAAATTGCTCCACTACTAACGCACTGGTTAATGACAAAGCAGTGCGTTCCTAACTCAGTAGTATTAAACAGTGACCGAAATATCGATGACCCATTTATAGTTAACTGTAAGTAACTTATGTCAAGAGTTCAATTCTTCCGTGTCATATCATATTATATTCCCTGGATTATATTACGTTACCTGTAATAATAGTTTATCTTTTAACGACGAATAGTTACTACAGGTAAATCATATAAATATAGGCTTTTTACTTGACGTTTGTCATTTAGTGAAGGGTAAACTTCATTAAATTAAAACACACAATAGGAGTTGAAGCTATATGTTTAGCATTGATTAGCAGTTGACCATTAAAAGATACTTATCTTAACAAAGTATGTTTCAAATTTTAACAAGATATATTGAGCACATCGAAGTCTACACGATTTTTAATTTACCCAAAAATTGTTAATTTTGTGATTTTTCGTGCACATTTGATTTTTTACGGACAAGGCGACATAACTCCAGAACAATATCTGACTTTAATACGGTAACAGTATAGACATGATAGAGGAGCCTAAGGAAATTTCAGTCTAGTGAGTCTTTTTAGCAACTTCAAACTTTGATCACAGATAAAAAGAACTTGGCAATATTTTGTAACCATTTTTCACCATTTTAGTAAGGATGATTTAAGTTTTTTAGAATAATTATGAATATTTACCCTGAAAACAATAAGAAAAATGTGTTCATGTACTTATTAATAAAGTTTCATTTTTATAAGTAGAAAGGCTAATAAATATTATCCTAAAAAAACATTACAGTTATCAAATCAACATGAAACGCCAACTCCAAACAGATGATGACGGATCAGTGCAATAATACATGCATTAACAAATTCTAAATTATAACAAAGAATATGTGATATTTTCAAATCTATCTTTCATTTAGACTATATAATCATTTTTTTTTATTATTAACAACACATTTTTCTTATGAATGTGTTATAACTAATACGCATATTTTGATGAAGTTTTTCCTCCGACTACGAAGAGGTAATTGAGGCCTAATCCGAAGGCATCAAGAATTGTTAACATGCATTGTCAAGCAATGAAAAAAATATATTCAACAGCAGGATCTTGTACTAATATGAGTTCACCTTGTTTCCTGTTTGACAAATAGATATTCAGCATATTCTTAGCAGAGAGCTGACTTTTTTAATAATAGTAGATCATGACGAAGGCGTCACATGCCTTTGAGAGGTATGATCTAAAGGTGTATTTTACTAAGTTAGTTTAAAGATACACCGCCAAAATTTGTACAAATTGTCCTCTTGTGTTGCTGTTACGCACATCTTGTGCATCAAAATCAAGAAAAATGGCACATGCAGGTATAAATTTCTAGTTTTAGGTAGGAAAAAGGCTTATTTCGTGAAGAACCACTCTGATTCTGACAAAAAGTATTCTGAAGATGAAATTACAAACGTTAGGTTTTCTTATAGACAACGGTACATATTTGTTGAATTTTTAGTTCGATTTTTTCAACAAACAATCGGCATTCCAATGGGAACCAACAGTGCTCCTCTAATCGCCCATCCGTTTCTGTACTCATTTGAGGCGGACTTCATTCAAGTTCTACTACATGAAAACAAAAAGAAACTAGCCCAATCCTTAAAGTTCACGTTTCGTTATATAGATGACGTGTTGTCGTTAAATAACTGCAAATTCCAAGACTTCTACATCTCATCTACCCCAGTGAGCTTGAAATTAAGGAATTGGATACTACAGATACGTCGAAGTCAGTTTCATAATTTGATTTGTTTCTTGAAATAGACAATGAGGACATTTGAAGGGAAAACTTTATGACAAACGTGATGACTTTAACTTTCCTATTGTTAATTTTCCCTTCTTGAGTAGCAATATACCAGCAGCGCCTGCATATGGCATCTGTTTCTCTGCGTATCCGATATTCAAGGGCATGCGTGATTTACCATGACTTTCGACAAAGAGGATTACTGCTGTCACAAAAGCTTCTTAACTAGGGTTTTATCAGGGATAAGTTGATGTCATCACTTTTTTTTCAATTTACGGTCATCACGAATTGATAGACCGTTACAGTGTTCCAATATCTAAGATGATGTTGGACCTGTTCCCACTGTTGTAACATTTGATTCACCTCCGCCGACTTGTGACTACCACCGGATTGACTTTATTGAACGTCACGAGTGTCTTTTATAGAAGTTCGCGTTGTTCATTGTTTTTTTAGTTTTCAGTGTTTATTTGTTGTGCTTGTGGTTGTTCATTTGTCTTCTCGGGTTTGTCCAATTGATTGCGTTTTTTTTTTTGTTTTTTTTTTTTTTTTGGTTTGCCCTCTTCGGTATCAAAGAATTTTTGTATTGGCTGATGGCATGGAAAAATTGATGGTGGAAAGAGAACCCTCAAATTTATTTCGGGTTGTTGAAAGAAATAACATATTACTCGTACAGTTTCTCATTATGTAACAAATTTCCGTCCCATTTTTGTATTTATTTCTTAAAATAATAAGAAGTATTTGACAACAAAACATTTCGACATTCTCTGTTTTTAATTTCTTTACATGTATGTGACAATGTACTGTCATCGTATTGTATTTGCATTTCTCAATTTTTCCAACTAAACATAAGACGAAGTACAAAATGTATATACATGTAGTTACAAGTGAGACAAAAACGAAGCAGTTCATGCTTTTCTCAAAATTGGTATACACGATTTAATTTTTCAACACGAGTCAATACCACTGGTGGACTAAGTTTCGATATTAGCAAGAAGTTGATATTTTAAATTTACTGTTCCCAAAATGTTAAATTTTGTGAAAACTAAGGAGTATTTCCCTCGTGCATAGATAGCTCTGCCCTAAGATGGTTTGGGCTTAACCCTTTGGTAATATTAGAAATTTTGAATTGCTCATTTACTTTTTAAAATATTTGGCTTTGAGCACAACTGGTGTCATTTTGAGTCATAAATCCACGAAATGTGTTCATCTTATGCATCAAAATTGGTATCAAAGGATTTTTTTTTTATACTGCAGAAACGACTTCTGGATGTAATTTTTTGTTGTTGGCAAAATGGAAAAAATAATTTAACTGGTAAGTATGAAAGTCCAGAAATTAATTTTATTTACTGTGAATCTTTTTTTGAAACTGCAAGTCTTTTTTCTTTAATATCTCAAATATTTCTTGAAAATGAAAGAAAAAGGTATTACTCTACCTTTTGTTTTCAATACTTGAAATTAAAATATTTTTATACTTTTATACTTTTCCACACATGAATTCTCAAATATTTTTCAAGAGCGGATTTTCCATTTTTTGTGTGCAATTTGTTGATTTTTGCATAAAGTATGATAACACCACAAACAAATGTGACGTTGCTGAACATTTTTTTCCCAAGAGTTTGAACCAAGTTGACCTTTGGAATATACTGACTTATTTGAAATGTACAGAACTCAAAATCTCATACATTTTCCATCAAGGAATCAGTTGGCAAAGTATGTGGGACACACAGTTAGGTTCATCCTATCAACATATAGTAAATTACTCTTTTGAATTTTTCAACATGTTTTTAAGAAACTGAAGTTCAAAAAAGATAAAAATAGAAGGAACAAAAAACTCAAAAGCATACACCCATTATTTTATAGTCACTGTTTCCACAGTAGCTGATTACATCAGCAATTATTCAATAACTATACTATATCTGGTTATTTTTTATTGCTAATATTCATTTTCTAAGAAGTTGATTGAAATCAACAAAGCTTGTTTTGGTAAATTACACATTTGGTGTCATAATTACATTGTAGAATGTTGCATTCCGCCAAAATTTAGAATGCAAAGTTATTTTCTAGAACTGAATTCACAAAATTTTACAACCACTATACTGCATTGTTCCCTTGATATTCATGTATATCTTTTTTTTAAAGCACTGAACCATAAAAACAAGGTCACAGACACAAAATCAAACTTTAATTCTATTAAATTTACATAAATAATATTTAACTTACATGATATAAATTTGGATTTAAAATTGTATCCAGAAAATAAAAACACTAAATATTAAAACCTAGTAACTGATAAATTTTTAATTAATTTCCCCTGAGGGCTATTCCATTTAAATCTACATCCCAGGGGGGGAACGCCGATTTAATTTTTTTCTGTTGGTCCTGTGGCTGGAGATGATTTCGTTTCCATTGGTGGTGGGGCTGTCAGAAAAGTGAATTCCATTGGTGGTGGGGCTGAAATTTAGTGCTCAGGAGTTTAATTCTTTTGGGGGGTTGTCCGTGCGATATGTATACTATTTTTTCGTAAAAAAATCGAGACGACGTCTGACTAGCAGTTGAAACGCCAGCGGTAACTATGAGGAACCGACTACTGGAAATCGGTTGCTTCCCTTTGAATAACCGGAAGTATGCCGGATTATCGTTCCTTACAAGAAAAGAACATGTCTGCGCCCAGGGCCATGAGGTCAGTGGAGACATGGTTGTACGATGTAGGCTTGGGGGAGTACAGAACTGTCTTTGAAGGTAATAAAACAACACATTGTAATAAGTTTTATGTACACATGGATAAGAAATAAATCCAACATCGTAAAATGAAGTATCAAAAGAGAAAAATCAAAGAAGGTGACTGACTATATTTCGCTCTGCAAACGGGAAACAAGTAAACAATTCTATTGGTGGTCGGTATAACACTTTACACAATTCTCTTGGTGGTGGGGGGAGGTTGAAATTTTTTTCCATAGGTGATGGGGTCTAAAAAAACAGGCGTTCCCCCCCTGGGATATAGATTTAAATGGAATAGCCCTGATTTCAAACTATTGTTTCTGCAGAAAATAACTTAACCTGTAAAGGATGATCGCTGGTCTAATAGGAAATAAATAGGATTTCAAATAGGTGTTTTAGTTTTAGGAAAAATCTGAATAGTAAACAAATAAGCAAGAAAAAAATATAGGTTCATGTGCTCATTTTAGAGCTATAAGGCCTTGAAAATTTTCAGGAAACGGGTTTTCTCCGGATTTTTCATGGTCTTTGCATTGACAACTTCATTCTCTCAAAAATGTGTGAAAAAATTAAAAGGATTTCATAAAATTGTCAAATACCATTTTAAGGTATATATGATTGAATTATAAAAGAAAAAGTGGGGGTTCATGGGCAAAAAATTTCATGTTTAAGAAAAGGATAAAACCCAAGGATTCCGAAAATCTGACAAAAAGACCAAAACATGATCAGCGATATAATGCCAGTTACATGTTCTTATAATACATTATATTTCCTAATACGAAATAACAGGGGCATAGAAATGGTTAGAAATCAGGCTAGAAATAAAATTTTAAAATGGAAGGTGAGAAATTGATATAAAAGAATACAAAAATATATCACAAAATTGAATGTATATTTAAAATATATGTCAATTTTATAAGAACTTCAGCAGAATGTGTCCTGGAACTTCTAAATTACAAATTACAATGGTTAATTTTAAATTTTTACTTTAGTTTTTTCTTTTTTTTTTTACGATTTTTTATTTTTTTGTTCGGTTTCTGTATTTTGTACATTTAAGTCCTTTTATGCGCCAAATTACAAATTAGTGCAGAGTTAAAATAAAAAACAACAAATATCTTTCATAAAAATGTAAACATATAATATGATAAACATTTCTGAAGAGCTTTTTTGGTGCAAAATTTTTAATCGTGTTGATTTTTGGGATATTATAGTCCAATTCATCTCTGATGTACATTTTTCTTGAATTTTTTCATTCTAATTAGATGTGTACACAATTTAAATGTATAATGCCCCTTGCCAAAATTCTAAATATCTTAATACAGACTTTTGCATTATGACTCTTACAATTTCATATTTTTCTTTTATATAATGTACTTTCTAAGCAATATAATTAGCACCATATTCCAAATAAATACATAAAATCAAAGTGCAAACAGAGATGCACCTGAATGTCTATATCAGTATATGTACATAAAAGAGCACTACACATTAATACCTAATATTTACAAATCAAACTTTTTTACAAAATTTACAATTAACAGGAATTCACAAAAAATATGAAAAGTTGGCAGCATTTTAATGAACTGTACAATCAATGGAAAATGGAGCCATGCAGACACACAAAATAAAATAAAGGAGAAATGAGCCATTGAAATGACAGCAATTCAGGTGTTCTTTCATCACTGTTTGGAGTCACCAGACCGCTGTACATCACAAAATGAATTTTATTTTTCGAATAAACAAATTTGACGTGTGATGATTTTTGAGGGAGGCATAGAGACAAAACACTCCATCAACTACCCACTAATTCCACTAAAATGAAAAAGTCTGTTCGGGGGTTGGTCAAAAACAAAAAAAATTCAAATTTCAATTTATAAATGAATTACTCTATTTGATCTTGGGTCATTCAGGTAAAATCACACAACTGATCATCGGATATGTAAATACTGGGTACATGTATCTGTTTTAGGCAAGTCAAAATTTAGCCAAAAAAAATCTTCTATTTTACAAATTCCAATACTGCATACCTAAGAAACATCTAACTGAAATATTACACCTACTTGCATCTTTTTATGAACAATAGGTCAGGTAGCTGCCTCTTAGAATTTATAAAACACTGTGTAGTTACAAAAAAACGTAATAAAATGGGAAGCTAAAGCAAAGCTTTACAAAATAATATGCTGTTGGCATGGCCAATGATGCGAGCACAGCAATAGCCCTTTCCAGAAACTCATTTTCGGGATCACGACTATGACTCTAAAATCATAATTTGAAGCAAGTTATTTCCCTTACATTACTGCCTTCGGTTTCCGACAAACAAAACTTTTTCTAGCCCTAGTATGTAGCACAATATGGCCATATTGGCTTTAACAAATATATTCACTTCCGATTCTTCCAAAACAGAAATATTTAAAAACAAAATAAAAATAATCAATAACTTCTCTGCAGATCATTCAATACAATCTTTAATTTGCAGGTTATTTATAAAAAAGAAAAGAAATTACCTTATAACATCATAAACCATAACTGCAGTAACTAAATATCTTTAAATGCAGCATATCTTACAAATAAATAGGAGCACCTGATTTTTACAAGATGTGAAGCACTATGTTTATATATTTAAATACAAAAGAAATTTATATTCATGGCAGTAATTGCATAATGAAAATCCTCTAACCCAAAAACAGTTAATTACATAACCCTAAATACTAAATAAAAAACACTGTAAATAAAAACAATCCTGAATTTATCATTTTTAACTGCTTAAAAAATTTATCATGTAAATAAATGTTTGCATCACCACTCCGTATTCATACATATCAACATCTGCATAAAAAAAGAAATTACTTTACTATAGGCCAAATCAAAACATATATAATTAACAAGAATAAAATGGACATCTCTTGATTACAAAAGGCCTAATTCTTCTAAAAAAAATGAATAAAATAATCCAAATTTAAAAAAAAATTTTGATCAATATAAATAACAAATTCTTAGAACATTTAAATGTTGACTAGCAACATCGATTGGTTTAGTTTGGGCTATCACTTTTAAAATTTGTGGTATGATAAGATGTGATTTTAAAATTTTTGCAGATGTGTTATAGATTGCAATTTCATATACATGTATGCTATAAATAGAACACAACAAAACTATCAATAGTGGATAAATTCCATTTTAAGTTTTCCATTTCTTAATCAATAAGTCCAGTTACACGCACCAGGGGACTGAAAATTCCACATATATGAATGCATCCTTGGTGGTCATCTTTGGTATATGGATATCCTTAGATGTATAATAAAATAAATCTGTTATCTTATTCATATATATTCTTATTATGACTTGACATTTCCAAACTAATCATTAATTCATTTACATAACGACATCCTTTGGGGATCCTGATTGTTACCTGTTCTTCATCAGATTACTCAAGGGAAATAATCACTTCCCTAGAGTTATCTCCCTCATAAAATGTCACTAGTTGAATTTGCTCATTTAAAAGTTATTTTTTATTGTCCAAAACAGATTTAAATTTGGTAAAATACTTAAAGCACATAAAATTATTTCATTTCCAATGAACATTGTAAATTATGACTAACAATAAAATTATTGGAAATGACACCTAATCTAATGAGGAACCAGAGTGAGTTATCTTTTCCTAACGAGAGTAGGAAAGGGAGATAATTAAATTCTCTCCCTTTTGTCCTGAGGCTAAAAGGGAGACAAATTTATTATCTCCCTTACCTACATTGGTTAGGAAAAGATAACTCACTCTGGTTTCTCATTCTGGCAACAAACAAACAAAATCAATAATAACATTTGTAATAATTATGTTTTACATCATTCCATAAAAGGGTTATCCTAAATGCAAGTTAAATAACAACAACATAAGTACATGTCTATTAGCAAAAATAAAACAATTCTATAAAAAATACTTGCCAGAAAAAATCCTGAGCACATTTGTACGACTTCAGAGTTTGACTATTTTATATAAAACAAAAACAATATCCATAAGTTTAACAGACTCAAAATATGAGTTAACATATAATTAGAAATTCCTTGGTTTTTTTTTTTTTTTTTGGGGGGGGGGGGGGATTTTTTAAAACTAAAAATAAAAAAATTGTAAATTTTAGAATTTGGGAGTAACAGAACCCAAAAGTGTTTATGTTAAGAAATAGGTGTGAACTAGAGCAATTACAAAAGAATACTTACACAGTTATTGTTTTAAGTATACAACTTACAGTGAAATATCTTTCTGGTACTCACAATTCTTTTTTCTTACAATCCATTTTAAACCAGAAATCTATGATTACAAAGTTCCCCTCATTCCCCCACTAATTTTGGTGTGTGGCTGTGTAGCTCCCTGAGATGCACCCTTACAGCAAGTAATGATTGTAGGTCGCTTGGTATCAGAGAACTGAACTGAAATGTAAAACTTAACCAAAGTCAATGAAGCGTAGCAAGTAGGTCAGAGTGAGCTAATTTCGGTCGAAGGCTGTGTTACTCCCAGAGATTCACCATGATACCAAGTAATATGATTGGTATAAGAGAACTGAACTCAGACGTAAAACAAAACCTACCTCAATGAAGTTCGATAAGTAGGTTAGAGTGACCTAAGTTTGGTGGGAGGCTGTGTTACTCCCCGAGATGCATCCTCACACCAAATTATATGACTGTAAGTCCCTTGGTATTGGAGTACTGAACTCGGACGTAAAACTTAACACAAGTCAATGAAGCAAGACAAGTAGGTCAGAGTGACCTAAGTTTGGTGAGAGGCTGTGTTAATCCCCAAGATGCACCGTCACACCAAGTAATGACTGTAGGTCCCTTGGTATTGCAGAACTGAACTCGGACCTAAAACTTACCCTATGTCAATATAGAGCGATAAGTAGGTCAGAGTGACCTTATTTTGGTAGGAGGCTGAGATGCACCCTCACACCAATATGATTGTAGGTCACTTTGTATATTAAAACTGATTTTTGACAAACATAAAAGCCAGTCAACCGTGTAATATGGGTCATGTGACCTTCATCAGATATCACATGCTCAGTCTCTTCATCATGCACCTGCACACAAAAATATATGATCCTATGTCAACTACTAACTGAGAACTGGCTGTGGACGCGTACATGCATACGGACGTGGACGCCAGGGTGACTCCGAACTAAAAAATTATACATATTTAAATGTTTTTTCAATATAAATCTGAAAATGACTAGATTTGCACAAAAATTGGCAATGATCACCGGGCAAAAGGAAACAAACTTGATTTACATGATTGTCAAGGGATTTACGATGTACTGATGGCAGATTATCAATTATCCAAATCTATAATTTTGCAATGCTTGGGAAGGGGGGGGGGGGGGTGGCCTTAGTTTACATCTATTCTTTGGATAAATTATAAACCAGCCTAAAAAATGTATATACATTTCACAGTATAAACATTCATAATACAATCTAATTCTACTATTTTATCCATTTTTTTTTACTTTTGTTATCCTTTTTTTTTCCAATTTTAACTTTAATTACTTTTTTTTTAAATTTTTTTAATTTTTTAAATTTTTTTTTTTCTTCCCAGAATTTTTATCAGTTTTAGTCACTACATACTGAATTGGGTGCACACTTTTTTCTATGCCAAAAACTTCTTTTCATGCACTATAAATTTGAACCTTGGCAATAATATTCCCAAGACTGAGCAGAAAATTACCAGATGACTTACAAATTTTACTAGACCAAAGCAAATGTTTCATGACTTAAAGCCCAGACTGTCTTTTATTAGATTTCTGTACTATTAGTTAACAAAGCGTGTATGAAACAGTCTAATTAATAGCAAAAACAAAACACCTGACACTTATAAATTTCATACTCCCCTGAATATAAATTTGATACTACCCTGAATATAAATTTGATACTACCCTGAATAAATTTGATACTACCCTGAATATAAGCTCATAAATGTTCAAATGAAACAAACCACTCACAAAACATAACAGGGATAAAAAAAAAAAGCTATATCTCTACATGACACAATCAAACAAACATTTTACACTTAAATTGTTCTCCTTCTAATAAATAAGTCATATAAAACATTCACCCAAGTTCCTCCATTTCAACTCTCTTTCTTCTTAGTACACATCTTTTTTTCTTATTTCAACCATTATCTTATGGAATCATAACCTTCAGTCATATTATGGAATTGTTACAGTCATCAGTGTACAAATTGTGCAAAAATGAACATCACCAAAGCACTTATGCCTCCAGCAATGGGGACCGTAACAATCCAAGCCAATGCAATGTTTCTAAAAAGTTTCCAATCAACATTTTCTCTAGAACGGACTCTTCCAACTGCCACAACTGAGCCCACTTTACAATGAGTTGAACTGATGGGAATGCCAATGTTTGAAGCAATAAGGACTGTCAGAGCTGATCCGATTTCAATACAGAATCCCCTGAAAACAGAACAGTTCCAAATTAGAAAACTGAAAAATACTACCGTAAGTTTCGGACTATAGGTTGATGCAGTGTAAAAGCACAATTCTTAAATCGTTTCATTAATACATGTAGTAACAATAGGGCATGGGTTGGGGTTTACAAAAAATATTTTAAAAAAATCTTAGGTCGATGCAGTGCATAGGTCGAGCCCAGTGTTTCAGAGGAAAACAGTATCGACCTACATGTATATACCGAAAATTATGGTAAACTGTTCTAAATTCACAACGTACTTTATTCAGTTTATCATTTTGACAAGCAATCTTTGGAAGCGATAACTGCATGTACAAAATAAAACAAAAATATATAGCAATTAAACATGTATGTTTTAAGCTTAAACAATAAAAATACAAAGCACTGTGTTAATTTAACAGCTTGTTAAGATGTGTTAGAACTGCATATAGATGAGGTGAAACACTGAAAATTAGAATTTTCCTGGTTTTTGGTGGAAAATTTCAGCTGCATTGTCATTAGTCTCGGGCACCAGTTGATATGTTATAAATTTCAACATGGCAACGGTTGTAGATCAGATACATTTCTTTCATTTTATATATTACAGAGCTATGAACATGTTTAATTGTATCCTTTCAGAGTAAGTTCTGTGTTGTACAATATTTGTTTATTTGCCAAATTAAGGGTAAATTTGGAGTGATAAAGTAAATTTCCAATGTATGTGTAATGTGATGTTGTCTCAGTGACATAAACCCTTTAGGCCGAATAAAAAAATATTTGTGTTTCTAGTTACCATACCTATGCTATTTTTGCATCTGACCCAAACAGTTTTTTACATTTTTCAATAAGGCCAAATAAAAAAATACATGTGTTTAGGGTAACACACTGAAAAAAGTTAGGTAGGGTAGGTAGGGAAATTTTTTTTTTTTACATTAATTTTTTTAGTTAGGTTGTATACTGGAGTCAACTTGACTTTAACAGTGATTGTTGAAGAAAGGTTATAAAAAATTTAGGGTAGGCACTAAAAATTAGGTAGGGTCAGGTTACCCTAAACACAACTATATTTTTTTAGGCCTAAGCACTGTTTAAGTCAGAATGTTTCTACTATAGACTCTATGTTAAAAAAAATCCCCACCTACCTACCCTATTTTTCATCTTAATGTAACAGGAACCACACATTTTTTTACAGTTTTAAAGGTCGTACAAGAACTTACGAGGATGGTGTAATTTTAGACAAATCTGTTCCCATCGTTTTGATCACCTTTCTGCCATATATCCATAATCCCAGAGCAATACCAAAACCTCCGTAAAACAGAATCCATATTGGGGTCTGTGCTTTCTGTAGGGCACTTCCATGTACTCCAATCAGCCAAATAGCAACCAGAGGCCCAATTGAGTTACTAAATAATTATCAATAACAGTAAGGATTAGTAAATATTTTGAAAAGCTGCTGTTGAATATACATAAATATTATTAAATTTGCACAATAATAGTTCCTGAATGTACAATATAATTTTAACAAAAAATATTATGTGTCTTTTTTACAACTGTAAGTTGTTTTTTGGGAATATCTCAAATATATAGTTAAAATAAATGTATAATAGGTTTTTTAATGAGTTCAAATTGAAAACTGGAAAATCTTCGTTTTTAAAATGCAAGCCTTTCTTCAGTGGAGTGCAGCAGAATGACGGGAAAGACACTGATTTCAAAGAGAGATGAAAATTTTCCAGTTCTTCACTTTTGAACGAGTGTAAGTACCCATTTCTTCCATAAATGCTCAATTTCATAGGTAAGTTCATTGAGCACAGTCGACGAAGTTAAATAACATTATGCCTGATTGGACAAAAGGTATGACAAATTCTGATTAGTCGAACTACCCATGGAAGACACAGTCATGTGCACCTGTCTGTCACAGAAAATGTCCAAAAATAGAAGAAACAATGCCCAAACCGGGTCTGGACCTGCGTTGCACCATGCAATTCATTGATCGGCAAAGAGGATGTGGCTGCACAACAGATCCAAAAATTGCTTATATGCTACAACTCAACATTATCAAGCTGGAGACAAAATATAAAATCATCCCCTTTTGTAGCAGCCAAGAAAGATTTCACGAAAAATTTTCCAGTGTTTTGAGTATTGTTGAATTTTTAACTAACGGCAAACACGAAGAGGCTGCATGACAGATCCAAAAGTTGCTTACATGCTACAACTCAACATTATGACGCTGCAAACAAAATATAAAATCATTCCCTTCTATAGAAGCCAAAAAAACTTTAATGAAAGTTTCCTACCCAAGGTATTTCGTACGGACGGTGTCAAACAGTTACTAGACCTGCTTTTGCCGTTGGTGATGCAGGTATAAAGCATTACTCTGCCGTTTGTTTTCCGATAGTTAATTGTCTTCCTCTGCTGTAATTCCTGATATATTTTTTGTGCATCATCCATTGATTTGTTTGTATATAACATCACCACAAATAAATGTGATGGCTATTGAATGTTTATGCAAGATCTGTTTCCAACAATTTGAATAAAGATGATTTTTGGGACAAACCTAATTGTTATTTGATATGTACAAAATTATAATAAATTCCAGCGTTTTCATCAAAAAGTGAGTTGTCAAAATAACTTAGACACACAGTTATGTTCATTAATATGATGTTTGTTTGTTTAGTTGGGGTTTAACGCCGTTTTCAGCACATTTTGGCCATTTCACGATGGCCAGTTTTTATTGGTGGAGGAAGCTGCAGTACCCGGAGAGAACCACCGACCTTCGGTATGAAAATTGCCAATCCTTGTCAATTAAGATCGGGGTCGAACACACCCGCCACAGGTGAGATTCAAACTCACAACCCCAGCATTGACAGGCTAGTGATCATTAGTAGTCATGACGAACTACCTAGACCACTCGGCCACCGAGGCCCCCATTAATATGAACACATATTGCAAATCAAATTAAAAGACATGTGTAAATATAAAAGCATGTGATTAATCATATTTACCTACAAATGGAAATATGGAATTCCAAAATATATCAACAAATTAAAGCATCTATTCTGTTAATCTTTGAATTTTTACCTTACATCATTTCCACCATGTGCAAATGATCCAAACACGGCAGTTAGAATCTGTAGAAAACTAAACAGGGCAGCAGTCTCCGGTTTGTCTTTAACATTTTCACGAGCTATCATTCTCTTACGCTGAAAATTAGACAATTTCGTTTTGATTGTTATCTTGATAAAAGTATCAATATGCGTTTTTTTTTTTTTTTTTTTTTTTTGACCGAATAATCAAATAAATCTAAAATTAATGATGTTTCATTGTAATTTGTTTACAGCTCATTCAACAGTGAAATTGCAGAAATCTACTGTGTGAAAATAAACGTTACGCCGTGATTCACACATGTACATTTCCGTATTGTGAGTTCAGTGAAATACTGCATACGAGTTGGTATAGCTGATCATTACAATGAAATATCTTTCAAATAACTGTATTTCATTATAATGTTTGTCACAAAATCCTATTTCATGATTTAAATGACAATAAAGGTTTGAATTGAATTGAATTTGAATAAAGAATCAAACAGGTTAACCACTTATTACTAGTTACCATGAAATATTTGTTAAATCAAAGATGAACTTCAAATAACCACCTGTCACACTAATCTATTTTTATCACACTTGTAATTAGCATGTTTCAAACCTCTCAATTTACTTACTGAGTTCAAGATCTTTAAGGTAAAATATGCATTTTTTTTTTCATTGGGTCCAATGTTTTTGTTCACTTTTTGATAAATCCGTGTTCAAGAAACCAAGGCTTTTTAAACATAAAAAAATAAAAGGAAAATAGACGGACTTCAAAAAGTTTGAGCTTTCAGTGGTGTTCGAGAGTTCAGAGTTCAAGCTACCGAAGGTCGACTATACCTACCTCTTCATCCTGTTCACTGGATGTTGATGACAGAGAGCTGTCTTTACTGTCATTTTTATTTTTGTTTGACACACTCACTGAAATAAAAATATTACTACCTTTTAAATTATGTAGTCTTAATCTGTTTTTACATAATATTTAGAAGTTTGAATAAAAGATTTGTTTCCAAACTGAGTGCTTCTTTTTGTGTTCCCCAAAATAGTTTTTGGATCACCAGTTTGTCTTTCTTTCCATTCAATACTAATTTCAAATAATATAGTATGCCATATTATTGTCCATAAAATCAGGTCAAGTTTAACTTCAATCTGAGGAATTTTACAATTCAGAGCTATGCCCCCTGAAAATAGTAAAACAACAAAATCGCTGGTTTCAGAACAGCATGTAGAAATTTGATTAAGGCAACCATGTTGGTTGCTGGATGGGGTAAACTGACATCTTAAAGAAGACTACCTACAGACAATTCAAACTGATTCAGAATTTTCAGCCAAAATGGTCTTAAGTGAAATTTCTGACAGGATCCAATGTAAAACTCAGTTTGGTGCTCAAAGAAAACTCCTAAGAACCAATGCTGCCAATCAATGTTCCAACAAGAATAAGTATGAAATAAAAACGTGTCTAAATAGACGACAAGAAAAGCCAAATATGACAGTAGCATGAAAAGCTCACATAGGAATACCTACCTTTGATACTGTTATCAAATGTGTCCAACAGAGGTAGGTCTGAATTATCACATGATGTTGGCTTTGGAACTGTAAATTAAAACATGACATTTGACATATTTAGTTTAATAAAGGTACATAAAATGCTGAATTATTCTGTAAAAGATGTGGAATGTGAGAATATGGTCAGACTGTAATTTATATAGAAGATATGTATTCTATCTTGACTTTTCTTTCTAAGCTTATGTTTATATTCAAAAGCCAAAATTAAAAATATTCTGAGACTTATGAACAACAAATAATAAAAATTTTGATGAAGTTTAGCGTGTAAACCCATATAAATCTTGTTTAATATTTCAAACAAACTCTACTGGAAAACACTGTACAATGCAGTGAACAAAAATCACATGCAGAGATGATTTTGCCATACAAGAAAAAAGCCACAAGCCATATTGCTATGTATAATAAACCATTACGGAAAAATCAGAATTGCAAAAAGTGTAAATCCGCTAAAAAACGGATAAAATCATCCCTGCACACATTACTAGTATGCTAATTGTAAATATGGACAAGGTATTCAGTCTGTGTCTTTAGCCACTAGTCCAAAGATAGTCTTATAACTTTTGCTTTCGAGCTAATTCAATTTATACATGTACCTTACTTGTTCCACTGGTCTAGTAAATAAATTCCCTTTTATTCCAATTCTCAATAATTTAGTCTGGTCATTTTCAGTTCAGATTACTAAATGTTATACCCCAACATTCTGGTTCATTTATAAAAAGTTAAAAGTGCAAACTGGGTTATGTTTTTCATATTTGTGTCTTAAGTGATCGATAAACTTACATGAGGTAGGTAACGCTTCCTTTACTGGAGACATTTCTTCAGAAAGTTTTGTAGATTTCTGTTAAATATACAATTAAATAATGAAGACTTTGTAAGTCATTAATAATCAGAGATGATTCCACAAATTTTAAAATGCCTCCCGACCTTAACACCAAATTCGTAAATTTCAACTGAATTAGGGATTTTTCTATTAGAATTTTGCCACACCAAAAACAACTTCGACGTGATGTTCACTAAATATTCGTCCCGTCTGACAGTTTCATGTCATTGAGAAGATCATTGCAAACAAATGTGCTTATTTAGGAGCTGCTATAGAGCCTTTCAACATTTTATGACAAATAAATTTTTTAAGCTTGACAACAAGTTTTAAACATTGAAATACGACCTTATGCATGCTTAATTCAAATGCTTTTTCCGCTAAAAATTTTTGGAAATGTTAAAAATTCAAGTAAATTATTAAAAACTGATAGATTTATTTTTGTAAGTTTATAAATTTTTCGGCCAAAGTTGGACTTTTGGTGAAAAGTTGTACTATAAAAGATATCTACAAAATTAGCCACTATATAATTGTCACTTTTTCAGGGAATGTGAAATTATAATCGAAGACTTCACAGAAATAATATAAATAGTATTCAAAATGACTTTTGTAAAAGGGTATGGATTTTCATAATTTCTGTGTCAAATATTTCTTTTTATCACCTACATGTGCCCCAAGATACTTGGCTTATCGGTTTAATTGTTACATAGAATGACAAATTGAAACCATATTTTTATTGTTTTTACATTGTTTACCAAGTGACAAAAGGGCAACCCGAGATAAAGCAGTTTTCTGATAAAGAATTTTTATTCTTTAAAAAAATACTTTTATTAGCAAAGTTTTCAGAGTAAAGGCTCATATTATAGTCATTATAAATTATAAAATTTTAATAGAAAAATTGTGAAATCTTGTGTCTTTTCAGGAATTTAAATTTTCATAAACAAATTTCAGCTAAGCGGTATAGAAGAATCATCCCCGATAATATTACTAAAATAAAAACTGATAAAAAAAATCTCCATACTATGTTCTTTTTCAGATACTTAATTGGAAAATGATATACATCCAATATAGCTGGTCACAACTACTAATGATAATTAGCCTGATATAAATGCTGTGAGGTTGAATTTAAGCTAATGGCATGTTTCAACTACAATTCTAATTGATACAAATTGCCAATTTTCCTGCAGAAAGATGGTTGGTTCGCTCCAAGTACTTTAGTTAACTCCATTAATAAAAAGTGTCCACAATAATACATGTACAGCCAATTGCATAGATAGAAAATTCCTGAGAGAAAAGTTGTTCAGACAGGGGTATATTAAAGTTTCATGGACGTCATCATGACTTGGTTGACAGGTATGAAAAAACCGTTTCCCAAATGAAAATGAACCTGTTCTATTGATGTTATCCCTTCCTCCAGATTTGATATGGGCAGCATGGCGGGTGTCCTGCAGGAAGCAGACTGCTTACTCTTCCGGAGCACCTGAGTCTACCCCCGGTTTTTTGGTGGGGTCCATGTTCATATATTTTTAGTTTATAATTGTATTGCATGTATTGGTTTTTGGTCTTGTTTTCGTTGTTCTCCTGAATTTTTTAGTTGTTTCGATTTTTCCCTACTTCGAATATCCCTTTGGTATTTCTTGACTTTACATAGTAATTACAGAACCCATATGAAGTCAGTGACTTTCAAGAGAATCTATAGATGGTAAAACTTAAGTCATTAATGAGGGCAAAACAACTACATTTTTATTCATTAAAATAACATACCGTTTTCAGAGGAGTACTTGTCATTACTTCTGTATACAATACTGAAAATGGAAAGAAGTGTCAAAAATAACAAGATATACTGTGAGCCATTGCTCGTTAGTGATACTCCCGTATCTCACAATATGGCGTACCTATAAAACTTGCGCCAAAATATCAAGTGGCTGTGATCAGTAGTTGGAGAAAAAAGTGTGACGAAATATTTGGTATTCAAAACCATAAAGTAGAAAAATATTCTTCAAACAGGAAGTTGATGTCGCCATGTGCCGAAAATGTATCCCGCGATATGGCATACCTATAGAAGGCTTTTGACAAAATATAAAGCACAAGGGTAAGACAGTATACGTCCCTCTCTTTTGGAGCGAGGGTATAAAAATCATACTAGTTTTAAATCATTTAAGTAACAAAAACAAAAAGTAAATTATTAATTTTTGGACAGTACAAATAGAAAAATATAGCACACCTTGCCATTTTCTATAAAATCATATGTACATAATATGACAGTAGGCTTTCCTGAAGAAAAGCATCACACACGTGAGAAATAAGTTATGTAAAGATGGTATTTATATCATGTAAACTTTTATTGAGTTAAACAAAATTATATGTGTGGTTTTGGAGGAGAAGACCGAATACTATTTTCTTTCTAATAATTTTTTTTCTCATTAAAGTACAGAAGGTAACAATATCCAGAAATATGTAAGAGTTCAATAATTTGTACAGAAATATACAGGGACAAAGATTTTACACCAAAAAGATAATGTTGATCACAATAGTGTCTAGAACAAAATTGTTTTTATTTACTTTTAATTATAAGGGGATTCTATATTCATACCATCATTATGTGCGTCTCCTTTCAATGGAATTTTTGATCCACTAACATCCACTTCATATTCTATATCAGCATCCAACTCAGCTGAAAAATAGATCTAACAATTTAATTCATGAAACAACATAAAATTACAAGTCCTTGTACAATATCAAAATGACTTGAGGGCCAATCTGTAGATTGGTTGGTTGAAAGTCCACATGATCTCCAAATCAAGAAATAAGGTAAAAATTTATTTTCTGTAGGAATATATCAGGGTAAAAACTGTCAAAATCCAGAAATCTGGATAATTCCCAATAACTTTCAGACATGAAACTATCATCCACTCAAGTCCTTTTTTTTTTTTTTGCTAAGAAACAAATTCTGTAATTTCTTAAGTGACATGTTTTTTCTTATCTTCTTTAACTGGCCAAATTTTCTTGGTCACGACAGGTAAAACTACATGTATGTCTAAAGCTTTCAATAATTGGCCTTCATATCTGAAAATACATCATCAAGTTTTCAAAGTTTTTTCATAGAGACTGAATACTTAATCGTGATGCATATGGCAAGTTTTCAATTTGAATACCAACTTTGGTGATAACTCTTTTATTGGGTAGGGTCTAAGTCATTAATATCCTTTTATATACCTTTATTTTTATCAAGTCCACATTCGACATCTCCGGAAATTGAGCTGGCAGAATCTCCATCTTTTGTTATAGCATCTACAAGTACAATAATTTTCTACATAAATCCTTGGCATAAACTACATTTACATAAATCCTTGGCATAAACTATATTTACATAAATCCTTGACATAAACTACATTTACATAAATCCTTGGCATAAACTACATTTACATAAATCTTTGGCATAAACTACATTTACATGAATCCTTGGCATAAACTACATTTACAAGTATGCCAAGCAAGGGAGGTGAAGGATTTTCTAGACCAAACTCAAAACTGCTCGATCAAATATAATACAGGATTTTTCAAATAAAAACAATGAATTTTGTATCAAAATACATGTATTTATTCCTTGTTATTCTTCATGAATTGTTTCAAGTCTTAATCTGTAATTTACTACATTAAAAGTGACATTCATTCGATTCTCGATGCAATTCTTTTATTATATGACACTGCAGATTCAATCTCCAATTCTTCCAATATTGCCATTATTGGTACTTTAAACTTCATTCAAATTTATCACAATTTTAGTAAAATATAATGAAATTCACACAATTATATATCAACGGTAGAAACATGTTTAGCAAATTTCACCTTAAATAAATATAACATCAATCTTTACCACAAACAAAATGCATACGTACCAGCAATTCGTTTTCTTTGCCATGGAGTTACAACAAATTTAACGACTAGTGCCACTATTAAAGCAGTTCCAAATGTCAAAATGAATACACCATACAAGGGAATCTTGTTAAAATGAAGTACTGTATAAAAAAATAAATAAATGTAAATTCCTATGTATAATATAAATTGTATTTGATCTAATCATTGTGACTAGTACTTATAGAAAATTAATGTAAATAGTGTATTTATGTTCTGTATTTGTTGAAAATTCTGAGGTTGTCAAAAACCAGAAATCAAAGCATCAATGTTTTTTTCTACATTTGTTTTGGAATATATACTGATAAACCGGTACATTGAAAATCTATTAAAATCGGGAAATCTGGTATATTCTTGAAAACTTTTCACCTAGGGATCTGTTAAAGAATTAAATGAATTTTGTTTTGACTGCTTTCAAATGGATGAGACATAGAATTTAACCATGCTTACTGGAAAAAACCAGAAATTCAATAAATCAAATATCTAAAATTAACTTACAATCAGAACCTTTGTAGAACACAGAAAATAAATTTATAGCAGCTGTTAGAGCATAAAACAATGGAAGTAACCGTAATCCAGGTTCCAAGGGATTAGACTGAAATAAAATTTACATATATATAGTCACTACATATCATTTGCAGGTAAATTTACCAAATTCAATAAATTTGTCAAAAAGAAGAAAATATGTACCTGAACTGGTGTTTTCTATGAAATTATAATCAAATGAGAATTTTGAATACTATGTCTACTGTTTGTGTAACAGGTATTGGCATGTGGCAGAGAATAAGGCCTAGAAAAAAAATTGTTTGGTTCAGGTTACACGTCCAAAACATTTAGGTAGGGTAGGTAGGCATTTATTAGGCTTTTTACTTGACGTTTATCATTAAGTCAAGGGTAAACTTCATTAAATTAAAACACAAAATAGGAGTTGAAGCTATATGTTTAGCATTGATAAGCAGTTGACCATTGAAAGATACTTATCTTAACAAAGTATGTTTCAAATTTTAACAATATATATTGAGCCCATCTAAGTCGACACGTTTTTTAATTTACCCGAAAATTGCTAATTTTGTGATTTTTCGTGCATATTTGATTTTTTTATGGACAAGGCGACTTAACTCCAGAACAACATCTGACTTTTATAAGGTAACAGTAGAGGAGCCTAAGGAAAATGTCACAAGACAAGTCTAGTGAGTCTTGTACCAGTCTTTTTAGCAACTTTTAAATTCTGATCACAGATACAAAAAACTTGGCAATATTTTGTAACCATTTTTCACCATTTTAGTAACGATGTGTTTAGTTTTTTTAGAATAATTTTTAATATTTACACTGGAAACAATAAGAAAAATGTTTTAATGTACTTATTAATACAGTTTCATTTTTTTTAAGTAGAAAGGCTACATTTATTTTAATCTTTTTTTTTCAGCAATTTACGTCTTTACAGTAGATTGATTTCTTTAATGTAAATGAATGGTAAGTATAACAAGACAAAATTAGAGCCCGTACTTTCCGAGTTTATCTTCATTTGTTTTTTCATGAATTCATCGTCAATATTCATGAAAATTGCCATCTTAAATCCAAAAACAACAACGATGACAAACTTGAAACGACCCGTCATGTTTTGACATGTGGGCAACATGACGTGGTCGTAATCCGGATTCGGTATGGTACCTAAGGAATATTAATTTGATTTATTTCTTTTGTCTTAGTATAAAATCAATGTCAATTCAATTTACAGGTTATGAAAAGGAATTATGAAGTAAAATATGTTTAATTTTGTAATATTAATTTAAATTTTATCCTCGTTATCAAAAACAAAATCCGAAGCCTAATTATACCGAACTTATTTTGTTGTTAAAAACTAACTTCCAGGTGCAAAAAATCTATTACATTTGTTTAAAATTTTGTATTAATAACGTTTATTTTCATGTTTTGTATGAATAAACTTATTTGTTTTGAGGAATTGAAGACTTGATGCAGACAAGAACTAATTCAAGTTCATGAACAATCCTTTACAAATCATAAGTACACAATTTCTTTTTTTTTTTTATTCAATGCTGGTAAAAAAATTGGGTTGGCATTTTTTTTTTTATGTAGGATCGGGAAATTTGAACCAAACAACTTTTTTTCAGGCCTTACATGATTTTTGTATATTTGATTTTACAAGAAGCCACTAACATGGACACTATAATGAATTTGGTTGAAATTTGGTAGAACAATACAGATAATATGAAGTAAATTCTGAACCCTTAAACATATTTTTTAAAAGAAGTCAAAGAAGAATCACATGATGATATTAATAAGGAACCAGAGTGAGTTATCTTTTCCTAACCAATATAGGTAAGGGAGATAATTAAATTCTCTCCCTTTTGTCCTGAGGCTAAAAGGGAGACAAATTTATTATCTCCCCTACCTAGATTGGCTAGGAAAAGATAACTCACTCTGGTTCCTCATTCAAGAAATCTGTATGTTCATGTACTAGCCAATTACAAACAAATGTATTTGTAGCGTATGGATATTTACTAGCATGAGAATATGCAATAGATCATTATCCCAATCGACAAGATTATATGAGCCCTACAAAAGTAGCGATCTTTTATTTATTCTGAAATCATAAGTGATAGTAACAATGAAAATTCAGTAGCCCTTCAGGTTTTAACTATCATGCAAAATGTTAGTACGTCAATACAAAACACTGATCCTGGGCATATGGCTTGTGCTATTTTCAACCCCAAAAATATACAGAAATATTCCAAATGAAATTTAAATTCAATATTCTTACCTTCTTTAGCACCAGGTGATGAACGAATAGAAAAGTAAGAATGGATATAATACCAGATAACAAAGGGGAGATAAACCATGAACCAACTGGAAATATAAAAATAGCAAGATTTAATAAAACAAAAACACAGACTATATTTTTTTGCTGTTTAGTAAAACATATTTATCAATATAAAATAATGAAAGTAGTAATGGAAAACAAATGTTGAAAGTAATATTGGTACTTTTCTCCAAGTGAAAAATAGAAGGGATTGTTATATTTTTTTTTTTTATCTTTTTCCTAGATATAAATTTAATAGAAATTATAATTAACATTTTGAATGTTTTAAAACAATGCTCAAATCTTTCAAATTCCTGAACTGTTGACCGTCAACAGTTTTAAATTATTGGACCAGGTCCGAACTGTTGGTCACTTGCCTTATTTTAATTGGTTACTATAAATAGCAGCTCCAGTGTAAATTATCAACTATAACAAAACAAGTTATTGATTGGTTCCTCGGACAACAGCTGTTTTGGTTTGACCCTTTGACTGGACTGTTGCCCTTGGCCTACGGCTTCAGGTAACAGTCAGTCAAAGGGTCAAACAAAAAAGCTGTTGTCCTCTAACCCAGTCAATAACTGTATATTAGTGACAGTCATGAATCAGAATAGTTACAAGGAATCTTTCATTTCTATACAAAGCCTGCATGTACAATTCTTCTTATGAATTAAAGCTATAAATTAATATACTGAGAGTGAGGTAGTATAAAGTGTTTTGAGTGAATGAAAATATGATCACTCAGATTTGAAATATAAATGTTGATTTTTTTTTCTCTACTATTTATACTCACAAATTTTGGCTAGTTGTACCCAGTTAACTCCCTTGGTACCCTGGACAACCAAAGAGAAGCCAACAGTGGCCCCAACAATACTGTGTGTTGTTGAGACCGGGAGTGACAACATTGTTGCTATAACTAGCCAAACACATGATCCTGAAATATATATGTATTTATGTCCTAAACATACATGTATGTTACAATTTAAATAAAAAACAATAAAAAAATGGTAGATTTTACTGAAATCTAATTTTTTACTAGAAAATTGAAATCAAATGAATGCATATTTTTAGTTGTATTGCTACATACATGTATTCCAAAGTTTAAAAAATTTCTTATCTAGTTTTCAAATGTGCTGATATTGCCCAAACAATTTTTTTTTCTTCTGGTCTAAGTAAAATCTAATTTCATGACATCTTTTGCACCTTTTCATTAGTTTCAGGTAATGGTAAATAAATAATACCTGTAAGAGCAGCAACATTGCCAGCCATCAATAGATTTTCACTTCCATTGTTGTATACTTCAACATCTATAATACCTTTACGTATGGTGTCTGATACTCGATAACCTACAAAAAAAAAATTGGAATTAAAATATTACTGATAAGCCAAATAAAAAAATACATGATGCATATGTGTGTTCATTGTTTATTTTCCTACTTATAAAAACTAGGTACAGAGTTTTTTTTATGTTTGTTTAGTTGGGGTTTTGGCTATTTCGCGGAGGCCAGTTTTTATTGTTGGAGGAAGCCGGAGTACCCAGAGAGAACCACCGACCTTCGGTAGGTAAACTGGCAATCCTTGTCAATTTAGAACGGAGTCAAACACACCCCACCGCAGGTGAGATTCAAACTCACAACGTCAGTGTTGACAAGTTAGTGATCATGAGTAGTCATGACGAACTACCTAGACCACTCGGCCACCGAGGCCCCTTATATGTTGTGTTATATAAATACAAAGAAAATTTTCAAACATTTAATGGTCACCCCTTTCTTTTCATTTTAAGAGACAAAAATGAAAAGAAAGAGCTTCTAATTCTCTACTTAAAAAGTCATATAAATTCAAAAATCCTGTTCAAATTTTGAGTTTTCTGGACAAGAACGATGAAACAATTTTTTATGAATTGATTACAAAGGAGATAGTTTGTAACACTAAATACATATTTATACTATTTTTTTCTCTCTACTCAAAGTTAATGAGGCAATGATTTGTTTTTTATTAATCTATTCCCAAAGATTTTGTCTACTACAAACCATTTTTCCTTATATATCAAATAATAATCCTTCTTATCAGAATTTTATCATATTAAAGGCCAAAAATCAAACAGCGTTCCAAAGTCCCCCGCCGCTAGAGCATCAGAAACCCTTGGACAAGTGAAACATACATGTAACAACATTTTCTCAAAGAGAGAGAATAGAAGGACAAACAATTTGTGGTTATTGCTAAAGTTTTTTACAAGTTAATGAGTGGCATGAAGACATTTATACAATATGGGTATAGTGTTGAAATCTTATTTTACCATGTGTATTGAGAATTTATACAAATGTACATTTACTCCTTTTCAATAAACAGAAATGCTTTGATCAAAAGTATTCCGCCTAACAAACTCTTGAAGACAGTATTTTTCAATTTTATAAGTTTCGATAGGAGTTTATGTATAAAACCTCCCTTTAGGTCCAAGTGTATAAATATTATTCCAATGCAAGGAGAATATAAATTTTCTAGAACACTTAGATGAACATTTTGTCAATTTTCAAAGTTATTAAGGGGCATAACTCCTACAAAAATATTTCGACATGACTCATCTTCGAACTCCCTTGAGGTATCATTGAGTTAAAGCTACTGTATAAATATTATCCAAATCGGTCAAGAAATAAATTTGCTAGAGCGCTTACATGAAAATTTTGTCAATTTTCTAAGTTATTAAGGGGCATAACTCCTACAAAAATATTTCGACATGACTCATCTTCGAACTCCCTTGAGGTATCATTGAGTTAAAGCTACTGTATAAATATTATCCAAATCGGTCAAGAAATAAATTTGCTAGAGCGCTTACATGAAATTTTGTCAATTTTCTAAGTTATTAAGGGGCATAACTCCTACAAAAATATTTCAACATGACTCATCTTCTAACTCCCTTAAAGTATCATTGAGTTAAAGCTACTGTATAAATATTATCCAAATCGGTCAAGAAATAAATTTGCTAGAGAGCTTACAAGGTGGACAGACGGACGGCCTGCATTACCATATCCCCCGCATCGCGTTGCGGCGGGGGACAAAAAAAAAAGATAACATTTTGCTAAGCGGACAAACCCTAATCTTATAAGCTTATCCAAACAATTTTTTTTTTTACATTTTCAGCAAGCAATGAATGTTTTTCCTCTATAATAAAATTTTATGAAGAAAAAAAAAAAAACAGTCATCGGTAATTTTTATTCTTGGCCTACTGTATTCTTTGTCAATTATCTGATAATGGTCTGGGTCATTAAAAACTAAACTTTAACCATGAAATAAAGGACTGTCAATTTGAAGTGAAAATTGATCAAAGTTGTTCAGTTCAACAAACTGTCATTAACATTAGATCGTACATAAGTGATGAAACGAGTGACAGTTATGTTGATAACAAAAATATTATTATACAAAGGTAAATATATCAACATACAAATACCACCTTCCTAATTTGTATATAGTAACATGTTATCAATTCAAAAAATGGATTGACCTTTTTTATTTTAAAATGTAAAAATAGCATATTCTCTTCTTGATTTAGCTGCATTGGACTGAAAAGGTGAAAAACATTTTTTAACTCAATTTGTGTAAAAACATTACTAGGATAAAGTCTAGATAATATAAAATACATTGAAAGTAAAATCTGGATAAAGTAATGTTCTTATGGAATAAGGTATTTATTGGATACAAGTGCTTTTGAATGGATTTTTCTAGGGGAATATAAAGCATATGATTGCTAAAAATAGAAGGTAGATAAAAATTCGCTCTCGGATGTCGATTTTATCTTTACTTAACGGTATACTACCAATATCATGGAATGTACATGTAAGAGCTAATGAACCTAAATTTTTTATTTCCTTTTCCTGTTCCGTTTCCACTGAAACAAAAATTGCTATTTTCTAGAATGAGGCATGGCACTGAAATACATGTATTTAAGGAAAGCATTGAAATTTATACTGAAAATTGAAGAGTGGATGGCCCCTATGCTGAAATAGGTCATGGTGGTCTCTGCATGGTTTTGAGGCTGTCCATCACCAAACTTATAAATAGTTTTTTCCATATGAAAATCTGGTTAAAAATGTAATGATTTTTTGCACACAATGTACAAACCTATGAGAACTGCTCCAAGAATTTCAAATATTGTACCCAGGATGCACGCTTGTCTTAAGGTCAATACTTTCGCTCCTACTGATGTACCAAAAGAATTTGCCACATCGTTGGCACCAATGGCAAAGCTCAGAATAAATGCTATGATGAACCCGACGATAACCATCCATAGTACATCTTCCGGAATGTAAACCATCTTCTCTCACTATCCTGATGTTACCCAGCTAATTCCTTATCACTGGGATGTACAAGTTTATTCTGGGAAGTGTTCCTGAAAATGAATGTCTAGCATTATTAAATTATCAGCTTTCAAACTATTTTATTTATCCTTTAAAGATAAGACTCTGACAGGACTCTGCAAAGTTAAAATATATTTAAATAATAGGCGTACCTAGATATTTTAAATGTAAAAAAAATTTTTTTTTTTTGGCTTTAATTTCAAAATTGAATGATATTGGATTTTTTTTTATTCTTCTGCATCATCCAACAACCACTTCACCAAAATGTGGGACAAGATAACAATATAGACGACAGTTCTGTGAAGATAATCATACCAGAATAAATTAAATAACATTTTCACTGAAAATTTTAGACCTGTGAATGCTTAAAGTGAGAAATAAGTTTCTAATATTTCTTATTTATACATTTAATCAGGTCTAAGGATACTTTCAGCAACACTGAAATAATAATGGTTGCCCTTTTTTTTTTTATTTGTGGACAAAACGAACATTTTTTTTATTCAAGGAAATCTAATTATATATAAAGTTAACGTTTTATTAATCTACACAAAAAAGTTCAACCTTTAGAACATCAAGATAAGCATGCAATATATAATTTTCATTATAAATTCAGATTAAATACGTTTCAAATTTTTAGGAAAAAATGATTTAAATCGAAAATTACAATGTAATAACAATTATGTTCATAACTTTCAAAACTAATAAAAAAAAGGGTGCTGTGCTTCAGGAAAGAGGACATAAGGATTTAGGCTGATTCAAAATTAGTAACATTACAAATATAATTTACTTAAGTGATGTAAACAAAAAAAGTTGTTTGTTTTCGAAATAGTTTTTTTTTTTTTTTTTTAGTGATTTAGGAGCCAGGGTTTTAAAAATAAATAGATTATTCCTTTCTATGCCTTCCTCCCTTGTCCTTTCCACCTAAACAACGAGGAACTTTAAAACAGGATACTCATCATATGAGTACTACAGTAATATTTAAATCCTTGTCATCAATTATATTTTTTTTTTTCAAATTTTTTATTTTAAACTTTAATCTTTATATTTAGGAAACAAGATATATACTATTACTAATCCCTATTACTTCAAATACAGTCTTCCCTACTTTTGGTGGAATCGTTCCGATTTAAAACGTATCTGATACCTGCCTATTTGATAACTTGTTGCAATCCTGTGACTTTACTGACTATTAGGAGGCTCCTACTAGTGACTGTGTTATTTCCGGGTTCCCGCTAAAATTTTGTATTAAATGTCCCGCTATAATACGCGTTGCTATAGTCGTGTACTGTTCCCTGTAGTGTGTCCGAGTCAAAGCTTAATTATGTTAAACGACAGGTAACAGTATGAACAATTGAGTGCATTATCGATATCGTCAGAGAAGTCCGAATGAATCGTCACTTATGATACACACGTGTACAGCATCATTTACATTTTGAACCCACTTGAGACATGTCTGTGCGAACATTATCGTGTTGGGTTAAAAAAAGAAAATGGGGAAAAAATCCTTAGTTTTTCACATTCGCATGATTATAATTATTTCCTTTTTTTGGTAATATTTCCTCGACCTCGTGTTACATTATTTTTTTCAGCTCAATATTCCAGGAACGTCTTTCGATCCGGACTTTTGTTGCGACGGAATGTCTTATCCAGGAAAGTTTAAATACAGCTAGTTTTTCAGTAAATTATGTAAACAGCCAAAGCTAACAAATATAAAACATGCTTACCAGAATAGTTTTTGTCAGCTCGCCGGCATAATTATTTGCATTTGGGCGCATGCGTTACTCATAAAAGTCGGGGGGAGGGGGGGGGGATTTTCAGAGCTAGTTTATTTGAAATGATTAAATTTTCCATAAACACTACCGAGAACAAATTAACACTGTTAAAGGAACCTTTCTTGTGTGATTAGAATACAGTAACATTCCTTGCTGCAGTAGACATGAGCATAAGTGTGTTATTAGAAATTGACTCCGTTTTTTGTGGAACCAAGAAAAATAGACATATTTTGAAGGAGATTCCAAAAATGCGTTTGCTCTGTCCGCTTCGTTACAGTTGTAAATGGCAACTGCTGAGTTAGTTCTTTCTGGAATTTCACCAAACATAGGAAATCTGGGGGGGGGGGGGGGGGGGGGGGGGGACTCATTGACTTCGGTATAAACTTCAAATTTGATTTTATTTTCTTGATTTTCAAAAAATGTGGTCACAAGCGATGAAGATAAATCAAGATATGCGCATTGTACGCCCGGAATCTGAGATTATGACTTGGAGTTTACTGTCTGAGTCAATGAAGGTTATTTTGAAAGACTTTATCGATGTGTAAACTCGGACGATTCACTCACAAACTAAAGGGTATTAAGTGAATATGTGAATATTTAAAATTTCTTGAAAGTTTACAAGATCTTGTTTGGCCGTTCAGGTATGAAATCGTGTCCTAAAAATATGGTCCGGTCAATAGTTTGTCGTTGTGGTTCCAAACAATGAAGCAGGAAACACCACTCTGTCAATTTGACAGCTCAATCCCTCTTATGATTACTATTATATGTTCCGATTCTATCCTACGAGTATTTTTTAAATCAAAGCAAATATTTTGGTTTTAAGCAATTCGGGTAGAAAATTAACATTTCCGTTTAAAAATTGGTGACCGAAATTTTCTGATAAGATAAGAAAGCTTTGTTAAGAAGGTTGTCTCAAAACACCCACGACTTTTTCTCGACATATATTATTTTTAAAAATCTCGAGACAGAAAGATTTATAAAATAGCATAAATATTCTTCTCTGTTTAAAATGAGGACAGTAAAGTTATCTTCTCAAGCTATTTTAGATTTTTTTGATTGCATTATTTTCATATTTAGATTTACATTAATGACTTTTTAGTTTTCAGCATTTATAGAAATGAAATAAAATTTTATGTTAAAGTTTGGGAAATATTGATTCCAAAAAATGTTCCAAACCAAAAAAGTTTAATTTCAGATAACTTGGGCCAAATTTGTTATTAAAAAGATTCCACTTCCAAATCATAATAAAATAATCAAGAATATGAACACTAGCTTTTGGCATTTTGTTTGGTACTCTGCATTTCGAAACCTCTCTGCACATCTACTAACTGTATCATTCTTTAACAAATTTAAACGCAAGTTCCGAATACCTTTGAAAGACATGAAAGAGTTACTGTGACCAAGACTAGCTGAAGACTATTTTTAGGTTACCGTGGAGCCTGTTCAAACTTAATAAACTTGTGGATTTGTCTTTTGTATATTAAAATCTTGTAATAAATGTGACTTTTATTCATATTCTCTTTTTCCGCGCTAATCCGAACCCAGGGTACGAATATAAATATTGTCTTCTTCATGTTCTATATATGGCACCAAAAAGTGTCTAAAACATATAAAAGAAAAAGACCGTTAAGCAGTTAAGGCTGCAGGTGACTTGACGGACCGTGGACGACACGAGTGTCAGTCAGACTTGGTCAGTTTGGATATATTTTTTTTAAACTCGTCACCCGAAACTTTTTTATTTCATGGGCTAAATTCGTTGTTTATTGCTCATTTTTAAAACAAATAAAGGCCGTCAAAACTCTGTAAATAAGTTGGTAATATACCGTTTACAGTGTATGAAGAATTAGCCCAGAACAATCAACGGCAATTCTTTTTTCATAAAACGCGAGCTGTTGACTTTTTAAGTATTTAAGCATATATAAATAAATATAAAAAAAATTCTCATATTGCACTCATGTAGGCAATGCTCCATTTACCAAAATAAATTTTCATGTGCATCGAATTTATTTTTTATACATCCGCCAGTCAAATGTCTCTTGTTAACCTTTGCATGCTTTGGTTCATAAAATATTTTAGATCTATGTTATGACGTAAGCACTGATCAGCAGAAGATTACGTAAGTATGGTTTTTTGTTAATGTTTTACATCTTTACCTGCTCAGGTTTAATAAAACTGTTTGCATGCAAAACATTCATGATAATTTTTTGTTATTGAAAATCAAACATAGCGTCAGTTAAAACACCTGTACATTATGTAATTTTATAGACAAATACTTTCATTTTGTTGTAGATCAAAAGAAAAAAATCTTGAACACAAATATTTAACATTTAGAAAAGAAATGTAATTTGTCTTGAGCTATGTAAAGAAATATTAACAATTATTTTTGAAACATCATCAATCAAAGATGTACATAAAAAAGACTGAATGAAAATAATAAAATTAAACAAAAAGACTAGGCAGATTATGCATGGGGGATCAAAATCTTAAATAACTACTTAATTGGCTTCCAACTATCTTACTAAAAGTCGACAGTGTACATTACCCCCCTACTACCTGTGTTCCCATGCTTACCGTTTTGTTTTGATATAATTTCCGTTAGAATGACATCGTATAACGGTAACAGCTGTATGTATGTACTATGATCATGAGTGTAGAATTGCTCGCTACCAATCAAAAACATATGAATGTATGTGCAAATCTACACGAACGGATTGATTAATGTATAACAATTTAATCTGTTAACCGATAATTAATTTTGTATCAGTATTTTAATATGATAAAAAATTCACAACTTACTTTTTCATGTTTTTTGCGGTTGAAAAAAAAAAACATTTAGACATATTTTTTTTTAATTTCAAGAATGACATGTACATATAACACATAATAATGGTTTAACAAAATCAAATTAAAACAAATATGTATAACCCGGGTAAACCTTAAAATAATTACAATTAATACTAAGGTAATCCTGTATGATTACAAGATTCGCCACAATTTAATAAATGTGCCTGTAACTGAAGAAATTTAGGTCATTATATTGCGGTTTTCTTGACTATATTTGATAAAAAAATATATATATATGTTACTCGGATGAAAAAAAAACAGCTTAAAACTTACTGAAGCATGGAATGTAGGTCCAAATGACCTACTTTTCTTCAAACGTTACCTAGCTGACTGTAGATCTCGTAATATCGGATAACTAAACGCGGACGTAACATTTCAAATATTTTAACTGTTTTCGGTCTTTGTGGATTAAATCGAATAATTATTATTTTTTAGTTTGATGATGACAATAAAACAAGCGTTGATAGAACAATTATGCCATTACATTGCAACAGTAAGAAGAATTTCGTAGGTGGTGCAGGAGAGTTGTAACGTTGTGTAAATCGGATTTGACAAGTTTTGCTACATGGTGGAAGTGTGTCAAAGACATCAGAGTGTACTTTTTCTTCGGCAACGGAAAGGTTTTTATCAACAAATTTATTTTCTACGTCTGCCAAAATTGGGAAAGGTTGTGGATTGATTTGCATTACGATGTTAATTGGGAAGGGGGTGGGGGTGAATGACGTAATCTCGGATATTTCATATTATTATGTTTTTTGCCACGTCCATGTATGAGCCACGATTTTTTTTGGGGGGGGGGGGGGAGACGCTACTATTTGATTTATATACATTATGCACATTGTCAGGAAATATTAAGTTTAATTATATGAGCATTAGGTGTATCTGGCTTTTCTCAAAGACAGGTTGAAAAATTTAATAAAAAGGTAGATCTTGAATGAAATAGAAACAAGAACATATGTGAGGATGACACTAATGTTCCGACTTCGACATAGTTGACCGAAATTGATTGGACATTTAACTAAATAACTGAAAATAAGCTTTAACGCAAACCTAAACCAGAGTCAGCAGCATTACATTTCATATGTTCATTGAACCATGAAACCGAGGTCAAAAGCACAAAAAGGCATGATTTTTTATAAAGTTCATATCATGATGTACATGTGTACCAAGTTTCATGGTGATGTGACTCCCTCTTCAAAGAGAAATAAGCTTCAACACAAACCTTAAACCCGAGGATTCACCATCACATTTCCCATGTTCATTGAAGCGTGAAATTTATGTCAAGACCTTAAAAGGTCCTTATGATTGTATGTTCATATCATGATCTACATGTGTACCAAGTTTCATGATGATGTGTTCCAATCTTCATAGAAACAAATCTTCAACGCAAACCTTAACCCGAGGATTGACAATCATGTATCCAATGTTCACTGAACCTTGAAATTTAGTCAAGGCGAAAAAAACAAAATATTTTAGAAATCATGACTTACATGTGTACCAAGTTTCATGAAGATGTGACCCCATTTTCATAGAAAAGAAATTTCAACGCAAATCCTAACCTGAGGATTCACCACCACATTTCCCATGTTCACTGAACCGTGAAATTTGGTCAAAACCTTAAAACGGCATTTATTTTTGAAAGATCAAATCCTCACTTACATGTGTAACAAATTCATGAAGATGTGACCGAATCTTCATAGAAAAAATCGCTTCAACGCAAACCTTAACCTGAGGCGGGACGGACGCACAGACCAAAAAATCAATTGAGCAAATCGAAAAAAAATGCATGTCAGGTTGTTAGATGCCGGAAACTCTTTCCAGGATCGAAGATCACTTCCTTGTCCCCTCTAGCCTAGAAATAAAATAGTTGTTGCTTAAATTTTTTGGAGGCAATCTCATACATAGCTATATACTTTGGATTTTTGAGCTTTGCTTTCATATTACAATTGTCGTTCAGATAGTTAAATTTTTAGTTTAAAAAAAACAGGAAAATATATTGAGTAGTGACATTAATAATATTCTAAATAGTTTCATCAGAGAACACCGGTTTTATTTTTGTTCTACTATGAGGGAGCAAAGACGCGGTTTTTCAGAGGTTGTTCCCATTTAAACATCCGTTGATCTATATTCATATAGTAACAGGTATAATTCGGTCACCCAAATAAGAAGAGACTTCGTGATAACAACAAATAACAATGATAATACTGGGGTTAAAAGTCAAGGCAAATAAAGACAGCACTCATGTCATTAATTTATTATCTCAAGATATTATCCATCAACCTAAACAGGATCTAAAAAAAATAGATGACAAAACTTTCAATTTAGTTTAGCTTTTCTTCAACTGTGAATAATTTATTACGTTTTAAACTTTAATTATGATGAAACACAGCTAACCATTTTTTTTAAGAGGATGGGAGATAACAAGCCCACTTATCTCTCTAATTCATAACGAAATGTTTACAATATCCAGATTAATTTCAAAATCTGGGGAATCTGATTCGATGATACATATCCTGTTTGATGTTTGTGAATTATTCCATTTATAGATATATATACAATTATGACTGAAAAATTTGTTCCAAACTAATATTAAGCTATGAAAGATATTGAAAATTAGTCCAGATCGAGCGGATTTTGCAGTTGTAATCTCATCAAGGAAATAAACATACAGCAAATCACATTCTCGGATTTTTTAAATAAAACATAATTGATAAAAAGAATGTATAACAAATTATCAATTGTCATGCATACGGGAGTTAAGCAGGCGTGGATATCATTTTCTAGTATCTTATACTTGTTTTTGAAGAATTCATGGGATTGATTTTAATTTAAAAATATTTGATTTCGGTGAATTTTTAGTCATGTCAGTCGTGCATTGTTCATGTTGTTGTTTCATCGCATTCATATTCCAATAAAATATATAATTGTTCGTCTCATGGTTTTGAATATATCATGGTATATTGTTTGTATTGCTCTGACTTGTATGGGCGTTATTGCAAATAAATAATACATAATATTGTATGTATTACTCCAGTTTCGAAGCACTTGATATTTCGTCAGTTTATAACTTCTCAGATGTGTTTAGGGGAAGATATTTGAATTTTAAAATAAATGGCGAAGGGATCCAAATTCATTGATACAAATTTTGATGTAGAAGATGTGCACATTTCATCGATTTACGACTCATCAGTTGCGCTCAAGGCCTAACATCTTGAATACCAAAACAATAATCTATAAAGTTGAAGAGCAATTTCAAAAATGCCAAAATTACCAAAGAGGATAAAACCAAAACCATCTAAAGACAGAGCTATGCACGAGGTTGATAGCTCAGGGAGACATTTATTTTCATTTTCGGTGACTTCTTAGTTCCTGTTCATGCACTGATCATTTTTCACACAACCAAAGTTTACATTGACTCTGGACCCAAACCCTTTCACTGCAACTGAAAAACGCAGCCTAACCGTCGTTATATAGTAGGCATTGTTGAAATATATAAACTTATTTGGGCGAGCTTTAGCGAGGTTTTTCCCATATTTCACAGCCATCCCAAATACATTTTTTTTTATTTTCCGATTCAATGACTTTGTATTGTCTTTATCCAGCAATCATACAATTTCCCCTCTAACTGCTTTAAATCACATAAATTTACGTTTGAAGTTGAAATCTAGCTGCCGTGAAAACGCAGGAAACGAAATGATGTAATCTGGTACATTTACTATCCGCACTCGTCATGTAAACAAGTACCAACTAGTAGCATTTTAGTTCATTGACCACCTGCGACTTGATTTTATTCTACCCCTGTTATTATACCGGAAATGGCTTGATTACAGGGCAGGACAAATAAAACACGTCTTTACCAGTTGAACTGAAGATCCATGATGTGGCATTCAATCTCGGACTTACAGTGTAAACTTCCAGGTGATTTTAAAATACACTGAACCGCAAAAGAAACGTCGCACAAAATGACATGTTCACATACATTTATTTCAAAGTGACATTTATATATTTTAAATTAATTTTTACAAAATTTAATGAATGATTTACAGTCTTTTGGTTACAATGTTCACAAAAACGTCACAATTGTCGCAACGTCACATGTTTTCAATGCTGTGCTCCCACGTCCGTTAATAACGTGTATGTCCTCCACCGGCACCAATTACTGCGGCACATCTTCGGTACATGGAGTTGATGAGCCGATTAATAAACGCCATCGGAATACGTGCCCATACTCTCTGAAACGCTTGTGAAAGTTCAGCTGCAGTTGTCGGACTTTGCTGCTCATTATTCAACCGTCTTTGAACTTCGTCCCATAAATGTTCAATAGGGTTTAAATCTGGACTCAAAGCCGGCCAATCCATAACATTAATGTTATTCTGCTGTAGGAAGTCTCTTGTGGCTCTTGCGGTATGCGCACGTGCATTGTCCTGTTGGAAATTCTTGTTTTGATGACGTGCGAAATGGGGCTGAACATGGGGTGTCAAGACTTGGTCGATGTAACGGGCAGCTGTTACGCCATTTCCTCTGCCTGGGCCAAGGTTCTGAAAGATGACTGGACCAAGTTTAACGTTAAGGCCGATTCCACCCCATACCATGATGCTAGGTCCTCCCCACGCGTCTGTTTCCAGAATGCAGCTGTCTTCGTAACGTTCCCCGCTTCTTCTCCACACTCTGGTTCTGCCATCGGCTGTTGAAATGCAGTAACGGCTTTCGTCAGAGAAGATGATGTTACGCCATTGTCGATTTCGCCAATTCTGTCGCTGAGTGGCCCACTGAAGACGAGCTTGACGGTGTCGAGGAGTAAGAATAAGTCCTCTTGCTGGACGGCGACATCTCATGTTTCTAGCAGCTAATCGCCGACGAACCGTATCATCACTTATGGGTCGTCCATGTGTTCCAACAGTGTTTCTGGCAGTTTCGGCAGCTGGGGTGAACCGATTCATCAAATGGTGACGAACAATGCCTCTATTCTGTCTAGGGGTAGTGACTTGGGGTCTACCACTCCGTGGACGGTCATTTGTGCTGTTTGTTGCATTGTACCGTGTCCGTAGACGTTCAATTGTTCGAACAGCACAGTTGAAGTCGTTGGCAATAACTCTGACAGATTGCCCAGCACCCAATCGACCAATGGCCTGTTCTCTCTGTTGTGGAGTCAGACGTGGCATAGCTTCTGTGTCAACACTGATACTAACACTCTTTAATTTTCTCCGGCCTTTTATACCCATAAAGGAGCATGAATTTCACGAACATTTAAGATTTAAGAAAAATTACCGCCAAGTGTGTCCCACGAGCGGTTTTAGGTACGGTCGCTCTACGATATCAACTGAAAATTATTCAACCGAAAATTTAATTCACAGGTAATTTAATCTTACCTGGTGATGTAATCGTAATACTGATTATATAAAAATCATTAATTAATATTTATTTTGAATTTTGCTAACATTTTGAAAAAGCGACGTTTCTTTTGCGGTTCAGTATATATACAGTATGTCATGTATGTACACAACTGAAAATCTTAAGCTAACACTTAAAAGCAAGCTGATTGGCTGAAGAATTAAGTGAATGAGGTCAATCCCTTTTATAAAAATAAGATAAGTTTATATCAGATAAAATATTTTTGTTTCTTATTTCTTCAACCACCTGTTAATAGTGTTTCCATATTTAATTTATGTGTCCTTTTATCTAAAAAAATTCAAGTTTGTTTTTATCAAAGTTATAAGTCAGCCTTAAGCATTACGTTTTAAAAACAATATTTGCGTTGCTAGTGATGTTGAAATTTGCATACACCTACTTGTAATATGTGCTGTTAGATAGAAAATATAGATATGATATATTGCAGCATCAGAAATGGATCAGCTGACACTGTTACCTAATTTAATAAATCGAATTTGAATATGATTACATGCAAGTTTAAAGAAACCAAGTGAGACATAAAAGTAAAAATTTAATCATATAAACATTGTAGTTAATCGACAAATGAAGTTCATAAGTTAATATTTGAAAAAAAACATTTCGTAGGTTCCGTCCTTATCCAAATATGTGTTCTAACCATTGAATGGATATATTTCTGCTGGTCGACTCCAAGTCCTCGAGAGTATTACCAGTTTAGCTTCTAGTACATGTATTTCGATACTAGCGTGAAATTGGTAAGTTTAATTTACTCTTATGAAACTGAGACTACTATAACACAGAGATTGGTCACTATCGATTTATCGGATTATCTGTGTCTCCGGTAAAGTTAGCTACGTTATTTTAACGTAGTTTCGTATTTAACCGTAGTTTCGTATTCGCCCGTAGCAGACGACATAAATCACCACCTAATCACTGAGACTGCTATAGCAGTATCGGATATTATTATTTTTCTTTTAAAAATAAATAAGCAAAATTGAATTAATCAAAAAAAGGAAAATAGTTTTTATCTTTCAAATGTAGTTATCTCTATTCATATTAAAATTTTGTTTTTAATCATTAATAATTTGTTAATAGTTTCATGTTGTTATCAGCGGCCACTCTTGAAAATGTGAATATGATTAATCTTATCAATCTTACAGTTACATTGTCATGATTGTTTTGCTACACGTCCGTTAATTGTATCTAATATACAAATATTTTACCTGTAAAGACACGTAGTCTCAAAAGCATGGGAGATGCATTTTGTTTCACAGCTGGGTGCCCAAGATACACGAGGCTCCGTTTATTGCAGTAAACTTTAAAGTTTTATTCCATGCTTGTAAAGGTATGTTTCACTGCTGAGTGCCAGTTTAATCAGGATGCCTTTCTTAGTATACATGATAATTAAAAGGTTTAATTATTCAATCAATTTGGATCAAGTTTTTGCAAACAATGTAATTAGCGGCGATCACAGAAGAGAGAAAAAATATCATTAAAGGTAAATGAGTAATTTCCTTACGTAACAGATCAGGAAAGAGGTTATAACTTCAATGGGTACGTAAAGCAAATGTAAGCCCTACAAATTGTATATATGTTCCCAAAATATCGCCGGCGTTTTCATTTATCAATTCACAATGTCCAGTAACATTGAGTTTTTATCTTGGGATGATAGTGATCTCAATCTTGATCTTTTACTTGGTGAATATACTGCATCAGACGTTGAATCTGAGGATGACTACGTCCCTGCTGCAGATCAAGGTGCATGTACTAAGAATATCATGTTTGAGTCTAGTATTTAAAAAATATATATATATGTCTATAACTCTTTATGTAGACATGGTTACAAACTTTCATTAATGCATACAATTATTATTCTCACATGTATAGACTGCATATATATTATCAACGGAACAGAATATAAGTCTGAATTTCTTAAATTAACAATACAAATTGACCTATCACTCAGTATCAGACCTCATGTTGTGTGTATGCACCTTGTCACGTGTGATTCTCAGTTCTCAGGAATTGTAACACTGATACAGAAAAAATAATATTTCATATAATTACAAATTTTACATCATTACACAGGTTTATTATTAAGGCTTGCAAATGAAATATCCGGAAAACAGATTGTTCATCTGAATGTAAGTTATGGGCGAGTTGCTCATTGACCCGATCCCACGGACTGGTATTAACTCGAGGTTACCTTCCGGTTTGGACAGTAAATTCAAGTCCATAACTGCACTTATTTTATTTAAAGTGCTTATAAACAAACATTTATGATTATTTCAAATCTTTAATTTACACTTATCGAAACATAAAATTCTTTATACATCCACATTTGCTAATTATTAAATTCTCTTCCACTGTCAAAAATGGCGGATCGTGTCCTTCTTGTCAAACACTTCGGGTCACGTGCCGAGTCACGTGATCGACGACTTAGAATTAATTACTATTTGACTGGTCAGTACGTGAAGTGACCAATCTCTGTGTTATAGTAGTCTCAGTATGAAATTATTTATTTTAGTTGAAATTTGGTATCAACTATTGTAAAATACGGTTGCCAGCAACCTTTGTAAATAATTCTTTCATATTTTTGACTGTGCAATACTATACACAGAATATTTATATGTTGCGTCATCTTGTGAATTCTTTGATTCCAATTTTGATGTACAAGATGTGTACATTTCGTCGATTTACGACTCATCAGGTGTACTCAAGGCCAGAAATGTTGAAAAAAATATAATGTGCAGTCGGACAAAATATAGTCACAAATGTATAACGCGGTATGTGCGTCATAAATATTTATTTATGCCTAGGCATAAATACTTATGGTTAGCCTTAAATCGATTTATGCTTAGGCATAAATATTTATGCCTAGGCATAAATAAATATTTATGACGCACATACCGCGTCACACAAATGATAGTCGTACTTATCTTTTAAACATCTACTGATGTGGTCGAAATAAGTTCAGTACGTTAATTTTTATATTAGGCAATCAAATAAAATTATTTTCCTTCAGATTCAAACCGTTCCTAAAATATAAGTGAATAAAAAAATTACAGCCCTTCGGTTCTAACATGTGCAATTTGGGATTTTTACAAAAAGTTTGATTTATTCTTCTGATATTTGTAAAAGTTTTAAAAAAAACATGTTCCTCATTTTATTACTGACATCGCTTGAAAAATCAGATTATAGTCTATTGGAAAAAAAAGAAAATTGAATGAAAAAACTGTGAACTATTTAAAATTTTGCATGAAGATCCAGTTATTTCTGACTATGTTACACGAAAAAACAAGCGTATGATAAATCGTCAATGGTTTTGGGGAATTTTAAAGAGTAGGTCATGCTGACTTGATTGTCGTTGAAATTTATTAGTTTATCATCATGATCATGAGAGTACTGGTCAAGTACCACTAATTTAAAATGATTATGAGTATTAGGGAAATAGTTTCTCAAGGACTCAATACCAATACTGACTTCTGCAAAATAGACTGAAACGTAAACTTCAACGAAGTCAATAAAGTATGAAAGTAGATCACTATTAGTAACTGTTCATTATCAGTTATTTACTCTATAAGGTGACTCTAATTAATGTTTGGGGGGAGGGGGATATGTAACTGTTTCTTTAATTAAAATGAAAGTAGAAAGTATTACATACCAATTGTTTCCGATAGTCTTAATGAATTATTATCGTTTCCGCTGCTGAAATGCCCAAAATATTTTAAGAGAGCTGATTTCTAATTTGTGTGTGCATTTCGTTGATTTTTGCATCATATATGACATCACCACAAATAAATGTGACGTTGCAGAATATGTTCATATTCTGTTGCCGAGAGTTTGATCCATGGTGAGGTTTAAGAAATACGTAACTGTTATTTTAACGTACAGAATGGTAATGAAGTCGGAGTTTTTCATCAAGAAATCGTTTGCCAAAATATGCGAGACACACGGTAGTTAGGAAATATCAGTAATAGAGAACATAAGGTTTCAGAACTTAATTTAATAATTCTAAGCATAATATACAACTAAATAGATAACAGGAAAAGTCAACAATGTCATACCAATCAATCAACCTACCCAACACACAGAACGCTGGACAAAAATAACTTAAACACAGCAGGAAGTCAGGATAGACTGATGTGGTACGGTGGGGTTTAACCGGTTTTATGGGTAGCTTAACCTCTCCTTTACCTGTCCTGACATTCTTGTGTATAAAACATTCTGTAAAAGCCAATACAGTATGATTACCAAAAGGTTACCACTTGCTAGAACAGCAAAATGTGGTTGGATGTTACATAATTTAGATAGCAGGGTCAGATTGTGCTCATTTTAACTGTAAAACTAGCTAAGGTTCTCAAAGCTGATGATCTGTCATTCTACAGAAGATCACTTGAGTATTGATACATCTTAAACATACATGTATCACAATAGTATTATGATTGATTGATTGATTGATTGATTAATTGATTGATTATTGGTTAACGTCGTGTGGGTGACATTTAAGCCATACCCCGACGAGAACTGGTTAGATTGATGTTTATTAAAATCAAATAGTATTTAAAACCAATCGAATATTTTTATAATTAAGTAGACAATAAAACAATATGAGACAAGACTTTCAATACATATAACAACATCACAGATTGAATTTGCAAAACAATATCACAGATACACTTTTACATAGATGTCAGCAATAAAATAACAACAGTCAAAATGAATAACAAATTTAAATTATGTATCATAACAAATTCAAAATTCTGGATAAAGACTATACTCAAGAATATAGTCAGACAGACGTCCTTTAAATATTATATAATACGGTTGCCAGCAACCGTTGTAATTTTTTTCGACAGTAAGTTTAAAGATAACAATTCAGAAGAAACATTACAAAGCCTCAGAAAAGGGTAAATTATAAAGCTTAAAGAAATGGTTTTTTTTTATATAATGTTGGATGAGCATAATCTCTTTACCACATGTACCAAAATTAATTTTACCTTCGAGACTTTAGAAAATAAGTTTTCCCACAAAATCACTGGAAATCTTTCGAAAGTGTGGTATAGCCTTTATATACAATTTATAATGTAAAATTATAATGCGAAGACACACATTACATAAATTTAGGCATCCAATGTTTTTTATTACATTACTTTGTTTATGCATAAGCATACATATACTATGGTTACCTGTACTTTTGAATAACAGTAAACACGTTTTCAGACAGCCGACCTCCGGGTACGGGATGTTCTCGCTGCGCTGAAGACCCATTGGTAACCTTGAGCTGTTTTCTGCTCTTTGGTCGGGTTGTTGTCTCTTTGACACATTCCCCATTTCCATTCTCTATTCTATACATTGTTGTGTCAAACCTGGTATTCAATTCTTTGTAGACACATGGTATTACGCAAGTTATACAGGTGTTTGTTTGTTGTTCATCAGCTCAGTAGCAATTTCTTTATGGACACGTGGTATTACTCGTGTTTCTCAGGTTTTGATTTACCGCACAGTAGACACGTGCTATTACTTTACTCCTTTTACTCAAGTGTTGGTCTTTTGTTCATCAGTACAGTATCGATTCCTTTGTAGACATGTGGCATCATCCTGGTTTTATCAGCACAGTTTCCATTTCTTCATAGACACGTGGTATCACTCCTGTTTTTATCAACACAGTATCCATTTCTCTGTAGACACGTGTTACTCTGATGTTGGTTTCTGTTGAGTTTTGTATTCTCTTGGTTATACTTATGAAACATTTGTTTTCTATGTCACTGTGCTCTCGAATTCGCAATATATTTGAATTTCATGATTACCGTCACTGAGCTGGTAAGCTCGAGAGTGATAAATTACAGAAGAGTAATGACTTTGTCTGATATGAATTTACTATGTTATGATCTTTTTTTATCAAACATGTCTCCAGAAATTGTCGAAGGCCAACGAAGAACATGTACCGATTATAACCTCAAGGTGTATGATATTGCACAGTGAAGTTTTTCATATCACCTAATAGCATGATAGCCGATATATGACCGAAGGCTGCTAAAGGATGTGATATGAAAAATAATATTTTATGATCTCTGCATCATATACTTCGGTCAAACAAAGAGGGATCTTATTAAATTTTATGTTGTTGTTCATATACTTAAATGTAATAAATAAAAAATGTACAAGGGTCAGTTAAAGGTAATTTGCAAATAAACAAAATTTGTTTTTTTTAAGAGTCATTTTAGGGGCGAGATTTCATAATTTTACCAAAAATAGAATTTTTAGGACAAAAGAAAAGTGTAAGTCAAAACTCTTAAAGTGTGTGATAACAAGATATGATATATATGTTATACTATATTTATACAATGTTTTTTTAATTTCTTTCAGATCAGTTGTACAAAGTTTAAAAATGTTAATATGTTGCTGGCGTGGCCAATGATGCGAGCACAGCAATAGCCCTTTCCAGAAACTCAGTTCCGGTATCACGATTCTGATTCTAAAATAATAATTTGAAGTAAGTTATTTCCCTTACTTCCGTTTCCGACGAACGAAACATGTTCTAGCCTTAGTATGTAGCACAATATGGCTGACCCCATTAAACATTTCTAAATGACCCATATGTAGAAAATGCATATGGTCCTATAGCACTCGCTGCGCTCGCTATGAACAGGAGAACAGATGTCAGATGGTACATTTTTTTTATAAATGTCAATTTCAGAGTACATGAAATTCTTAGATAACTTTTTAAAAATAACCTAGTTTTTGGACAACCCATTCAAAACGCATATTTAGTTCAACGTGTAATCGAAATTATTGCAAAACAAGATAGTCACATAAAATTACATCATTTCGTGTCTCCGAATAACAATTTCTCTATATAATGTTTACTTGGTACTAAATTGTATACGTAATATCTCGCACATAAGGATATAGGTTATCTTTACCGAACGTTAGAAAACTCATCCTAAAATTCCTCGTGTTCGGTTTGGTCCTTGTCATATTCTTTTTTTTTTCAGTCAACAAATGTATCCGCTCGTTACTGGATGGGTTACAAGGAAGAAATCAAAATGTGCGCGCTTTTGCGCAAAAATACGTGCAAAAAGGCAACGTCTCATGGATGCCAGAAAAAAATCTTCCTTAACGTGTCCTACTATGATGAATGATTGTAAAAAATATTTATTGTAGTATCTATAAACTATAAAATGGATTTATTTTACTACTATTTCATTGTAGCATATAATCTCCCGAAATCGAAGTTATAGAACTGTGAGTACTCCTGAAGCTCAGTTGACAGAAGGGTTGAACCCCCCCTCCCCCCTACTTTAGAATTATATTGATTCTTAAACCTGGTAACGTTTGACAGCATGGTAATCATGTAATGAATATAATGAATAAATTACACACAGATAAAGTACATCAAGTGCAAAAGGGGTAGGTTTTAGAATGATAAAATTCGAATACATAAATCGAACAACTTCGAGCTTTGAAAATACAAGTAGCGATTAATAACTAGGACAGGTGTAGTACCATGTGCGCGTGACTTTTGTGAAAGCCATTTTTTTACACGATCTGGTAAGTTAAATTGTTAGAAAATAAGCCGGAAAAGTTTCTTTGTTTTTCTTAACAAATGTAATGAATTTAATGTAGAATCTGAAAAATTAAGGCTCATCCCCAATGAAACGCCATATAAGACCTTAATTTTAACGGTGCATTTTTTTAACCATTTTTCACAAATACAGTTGAAATATTGATATGGTAATTCTGTTTCTATGGTAATTTCCATTTATTTTTTAGCCCATGATTGAAGCGTGGACTGCATTTTGCATTTACTGAATATATATACATGCATATGAAGTTTTAACTCTGAAAGTATCCCATGATCAAGAAATCATTGAGGCCACTCAAAACGAAAAATTTCACATCTAACCTTAGAAGTTAAATTCAATATTCGAACTTTGGTATAACATAAATTTTTGGAGATAAAATCATGATGAATTCAGATTCTCATCACGATTTTCAATCCTACATATAATTCTTTCCTTAGCCCTTTTCTCCAAAATTGTGTGGCCTGCATTTGTTTTTATCCCTTCATATTCCCCCCTTACTTCTCCTTAAACTAAAAATCAAATGGTTGTTTCCTTTTTATATATAGTAAATGGCTGTTCTCATCACATTATATATAGATATCGGTCAGTGTCGTGTCAAACGTGAAATCTTTCAAGGCTATTTCGAAGGACTTTATCAAAGCATGAGAAATATTTACTAATAATACATGGCGTGCACAAATATATTGTGTATTTGTAAGTACTTGGAACCCATCCTAAATTAGACTTTCTAAGCATGCTAAGTTACCTAAATTACTGTGAATGTAAGAATATAAGTTTCAAGTTCATTAAAATAATTAGAAAGACCAATAAGGGACTTAAGAAAAAGACTAGAGAGCAAAAAAAACAAAACAGTTCAACATCAAATATACAAAAAAAACATTGATCAATACGAATCTCATCAAGTCGCAGAGAAAAACATATTTAACAAATCACATCGTTGGGGTTTTACGCCGTTTTCAGCATATTTGGCTATTTCGCGGCGGAAAATAAATCAAATTGGATGCGGATTTAGATATGTTTAGTGTCTATAATTTCAAATTCACGAGGGTATATGCGATTTAGAAAGTCTCGGAATCTGTTGTTATTCAACCACAAAGGTTATTCTATATAGCGAAACGTGAAATTGAAATCAAAGCAAACTTTCCTTTTGTTCTTCGTGTAGCAGCCCTTGCATTAGAAGGTCTGCTTTATATGAGTATAAGAACTTGACGAGAATGGTCGTTCTTAACCCTGTCGCCGAATTAATTAGTATAGTATGTTGGATATAAGAAAATCTAACATATTCATAATTTCATCTTCAGAATAGTTTTTGTCAGAACTAGATAGGGCGTGTCTTCATACAGGTATTTCTCTACCCAAGATAGAAGTATAGTGGATAGAGAGGTCAAATGTTTTAAATTGTAACGTGTTGCCAAAGATATGGATTTTAGATAGTGTAATATTTTTGAGGAATTTTTGATAATTTTTATGCAATTTCTGGTACTTTTTTCTTTTTTTATCTAATTTATTGAACTTTTACAAGAAATTAGTACGTAAAACACATTTAATTTGTAGAAAATCATTATTTTTAGTAATATTTATATCAGTTTCAAGTATTGTTTAGTTGATAAAAAATTAGTAATAATGATTAGATCAACAAACAATCCGATATTACACCTAGTCCTATACAATGTTAGCACGCACGTGAATCTGGCTTTGTTACATATATGGATTAAACAAATCGTATAAGCGTTAAAATATTGCTGGATGTCAGGTACTAATTCATTTTTGTTTACAAAATTTAGTGCTCATTCTAAAACTAATTGCTTACATTTCCCAAGATAAACAAATATACACGTACAGCTCGAAGGCTCTTATGGTGTGAAACTGATGCACAATAAAAACAAAATGCGTACATTTTCCAAGATAAACAGATGTACACGTACAACCAGAAGACTCAATAAAAAAGTCGTAGATTTAGCTTTCTGTTCGATATCAACTATGCTTGAAACGTATTTTTTATTATTAACATTTGTATGTGTGTCAGTTGGTTCTACATATTACAGGATTAATTTTTCGGCAGTGTACAAATCAGGGTATGATGGTACCTATGAAGATGCAAATGCAGTTTGGACAGATTATGTGAAATCGCTGTCATGTTGTATGGTACAGTGTGGGAAAGACAAACGCTGTCTTTCGTTCTTTTACAATACAATCATAAAATTGTGTATTTTACATTCAGATCCGTTTACTTACAATCTGAGAACAAAGTCTGGACTGGGATGGACTTTTTATCTCACAAGAGACAGTAAGTAAGTCGTTATGTAAATGTACGGCCTGTTCATTAAAGCAACTGAATTGCTCGTATGTTTTTTCTAATCTGTTAATGTGTTTCATTTAATGGAACGGTTGTTGCACATGCTTAAGCATCTCTGTTTATACAAGTCAATTATTTTTCTGTTTTATTGAAGGGCTCGGTTGTTGAGAGCGACTGTAGATACGACTCAGGGTCCCGTTCCCCAAACACCGCCTCGGTGGTCTCGTGGTAGCGTGCTCGCCTCGAATGCGGAAGGTCGCGGGTTGGAACAAACAAAAGACATTACAATTGGTATTACTGGTTCCCCGCCGAGCACGCGGCATCAAGGAGCAAGAGCAAAGATCTACTGGTCGGCTCGGATTCATTATAATGTGTCCGAGTGAGGTGACATTTCTTCCTGTTGACATTTACCTCGTGAGCTAGCACATTAAAAATCCGGCTCAGCGTGTCGGTTTAGTACAAAGCAGGGATGTATTCATTATCATACATGTTCTCGTCCTGATATGCACCCAGCTGCCTCTGGACGTTAAACAACAATTCATCCATCCATCCATCCGTTTCCCAAACACTCGTAGGACTACGATGGAGACTGGTTCCATGACGTCAATAATAGAATGACATTGAAAACCCGAAAATCAGATCACAATTACCAATAATCGTGGTCGTTATAATGTTTGTGATACGGCACCCAGCTTCATATTAGCTCCGTTTAACGCAGCCCGAAACTGATACTTAAAATTTACTGTTACGAAAATGTAAAAGAGGTTCGGCCAATAAGGCGAGAAAATGTTTCACTCAGACGGCCATTTTCTGAAAGTAGTTATTATCTGTGAAATTTATTCTTTTCTCATAGTAAAAATAGTTTCTGTTTGCGAATCAATTTTCTGGATTTATAACTCCAACACAAAACTTACAGTAAGCTCATAAAAAAACGTTGAAAACCTCCAGAACCAAATACATAAAACGTTTTCCTGAAAGACTGCACTAACGGTTAAATTTTGTGTGTTTCCTGTTTTGGTTCTAAATGTACTTTTTTTACGAAAATGGAACTTTTCTTTAAAAAATCATTTCAATACTTTAATTAAGATACATATACCTTTAAATTACCAGTTAAAAGTATGGTCGACATAGCTCTGTCGGTACTGTTGTTGGTTATTAAATAACAAATTATCTGTGAGTTCCAATCTCGGAGAGAGTTAATTTTTTTTATTTCTTGCTAGATTCGTATTTTTTGTCATATTTTTTTAAATCGCAAAATGTGTCTTTCTTATGTTTCCCTACCTAAAATTTTTAATTATCACGAAATTTTTAGCACAAAATAAATTCAAGAGTCCGCCTATTCCTTGGTGCAACTTCTTCTCCAAGTTTGAATATATAGGTTTTTTTATAACATCACTCATCTTATCATAATCATGTAAAGAAGAACATGTAAATAACGACGATGAAGCCACTGTGTTGTGCTGCAAATCAATGTCTAAACAAAACATTTCTCAGGCGCAACTTGAACACTTTAAAGTTCCTAAGCAAAATTATGCACTGCACAGTATCACAAAACAATAGCTCAGTTATCATTTCATTAGTTTTTTCATTACGAACTGTTAATAAACTAATACATGTATATATATTAGCTTGGCCTTGATTGGTGGCGAGGTAAAGATAACAAGGTGTGACGCAATTATCCATTTAAATATGGTATCAATACATTTAAAATTAAACCTACACAGGTAAACTAACCGAATGAAACAATATCAGGACAAAAAACCCTTGCTCTTTGCAAAACTAAGGACTATCTCCTTCGTACATAGCTCTGTCCTTAGATGGTTTTGGCATAACCCATTTTGGTCATTTTTGGTAATTCTGAATTGCTCTTCAACCTTGCACTACAACTGAATAGTTGTAAATCGACGGAATGTGCACATTTTGCGCAACAAAATTGGTATCAAAGAATTGTATTATTTTGATATCTGTGATATTACATAGAAAAAATATATAGTACGTGTCTAAAAGCGAGATGTCAAGAAAATATAGACTAGTCCATGCAAATTCGTGAGAACAATTAAGCAGAGAGCAAAATCTATAACTAAGCGCCAATATTCCCCACTTTTTGGCAACTGACTGATATGCATCCTGATTCACATAAGTCAGATCGGCCCAGATTTATTAGTCAAACTTCCCCGCTTTAATTTAATTGACCATCTCGCCAGATTTATGATGCTTCTATTATTTTCACGTTTAATTTATTATTATATCTCTTTGTCAGACGTTACAATAAGAGAACATATTATTTTACTGAAGTCTTGAATGCTTACAACATAATCAAATGTTTGGTAAAGATTTCAAACTGCTGCCATGTCCCTCGGGTTTTGAGCTTGTATAGAAAAAGATAGAGGTGCGAGATTTTTATACGTGTTTAAAACCTGGCAGTGACTTAAATGAAGACCAAAAGTAAAATCGTTGTTTCTTCGCTCCATATTTTGTCACATGCCGGTGTCAGGAATGTATTCTCCTAACTCATTAGGATGTTTATTTACGATGCAAGTTTTAAATCAATAAAAACAAGATATTATAGTGTTGCCTTTTTTCAGGGTCCGACCGATGCCTAGAAACCTTTTTTTATAACCGTCACCTAGACATGTGCTACAGTTTTAATCCTACGATACCGGCTTTGCCGTATTACATAACTTCAGTTTGTAAAGGTACTGGAAAACAGCTGATGAGAATTGATTCTGCAGAGAAACAGAACTATATACAGGTCATAACAGGTACGATGTGTTCTGTATCCCTATACCCATAAAACGATCAAATTGCAAACGGGCAATAAAAGATCTATCCTCAATGAAAACTTCTTTTATACACAGTTTGCATTATAATGAAGGTGTCCTTAGAAATGTGCAATGTCAAATATAAAAATGTTCTAAACTATCTTATTCTGAAGCGTTTAGCTGGAGTGACGCGTGAGGTTGGCAACGCTTTAATTCGTTTGATCTGATCACGAGTGTAGGAATAAAATTGGAAGTTACATAATTAATGTTAATGGCATTAATTTCAGTATAGTGTCAAAGTCCAAAAAATTACGTAATATGAAAAAAAAATTGCTTATGAAGAAAGCAAGAATTATTAAATATGATTAAAATAAAATTTGAGGTATTTATTTCACTGGAAATATGTTTATGAATATGCTAAGATGGGCGAATTGAAACCTTACAAGCCATCTAGTATAGTTTCCGTGAAACAATACAATAATTATAGTGTTAAATTCAAGTCACTGTACATGTGTTTCCGTTGTCCACTGTCCTCGAAAACTTGTATTTCGCTGGATTATTTTCTTGTGCTTCACGGCAGTACTATTTGCATTTAGTTTAAAACTACATATGAATAGCTTTGGTAATATGGTACCATCAGGACTATAGCGAATAGTCTTTAGCAATCTGAACAATCATAAAACGATGATACATGAGAACGGAAATGGCTTAGTAGATATGATAGCAGTTGTATACAGTGCTCACATTGCTCATTCCTAGTCTTTTTTTCTTTTTTTTTGAACGATTTTGTTCAAGCTGTGGAAATGCAATTTCTATTTATTATAGATTTGGTAATACATTTATCTTAAATTACAGAATTTTCAGGGATCTGAATATTTACAAATGTAACTTCATTGAAATTTAGAGAGAAAAAAACGTTTTATATAAAGATTTGTGGTTGTAATTTCAACGATTATGGAAGTTGAACTTCCAAGATAAAAAATTAAATACAAAACTTTATAAACAATTAAAGTATTACATAATAATAGTCCAAAGTTGTATGTAATTAGAAATGGATACAACGGTATTGAATTGCAAATGTTGTTTTTTCAAGTGTACAGTTATTTTCAGTGTTTTCAAACAGACAGTTAATTAACATGGACTTGGACCTCCATTTGCTTGCACTTATTCCATTCAATATTGAAATTTTAATTTCAACTCAATCATATCATACATAAACATAATACCAACATATTATCTGACAATAATTATTTAAATACTCATCATGATGAACTCAGATGCTAACGTAGTAGCAAACAAATTTATTGTTATCGCACTGATATTGAAAGAAAGAATTTGCATTTCTGGGTTATTAGTTGTCGAGATGGCTTGAGCAGTTGGCGAGATGTATTTTTCATCGGATTGACCATTTTTGTCCTTAATTGGTTTCACTTCGTAATAAAATATTGATCGTTTTAATATATCAATATCACAAATGACAGTTGACTTGCACCCAACGACGAATTGCACGTGTCAGTATGTTTCTGTAACTATTACCGGATCAAACGAAGGATACCGTATATGGAGTAAGAAATTTCGACCCTTACGGATCACTTATGTGTTATAGGAATTTTGTTCACCATAGTATTTTATATTTGTTCTCTGTTGCTCATTTGTATTCTTAAGTTTGTCTTGTCCTTTCACTACATTCATCCGCATTTTTTATTTCTCCAAATGTATTCTCGTAAATTTGATAGACATCACGAGAACAAATAAAGTATGTATGTTGCGAAACAGCTCACACGACAATATAATATAAGAAATGGGAGCCGCTAAAAGGGCGTTTCCATTTATATTCCGTGTATTATATCACCAGAACAGTTAAAGGTTTACTCAGCGAGCGCTACAGGAGCATATGCATTTTCTACAAATGGTCCATTTATAAATTTTTTTGTTTAAGGGGGGCAGCCATTATACAATCCGAAGTGAATTTATTTGGACTACATACATGTACTAAGGCTAGAAAAAGTTTCGTTCGCCGGAAACAGAAGTAAGGTAAGGGAAATAACTTGTTTCAAATTGTAATTTTAGAGTTAGAATCGTAATACCGGAAATGAGTTTCTGGAACGGGCTACTGCTGTGCTCGCCGTCAGCTCTAAGATAAATCTTGACATTGCTACAGTTTCTTTTGTAAAAAATCTAAAATATCATGCATTTAATATAAAATATGTTCAAAGCCATTTAATTTATAAAATGAAGTGTTATATATGTAGAAGTATAATGTTAAAGAGAGAGAGAGAGAAAAGATTTTCACTAGACATTGAAGCCGCGCGAGCTCGGAAAAATAAGCATTTGTTTCTGTAAGGCCATATTGACTATAAAAAGTTGTTGCGGTCATGTCATTCGTGGAACAGGAACTCAATATGGTTGTTGTGGCAGGCTTCCCATAAACTTTCCAGTCAAGTAGGTGGTATCAACTGATAGTTTCATGTCTATATATGCTGTAGTATTCCAGAAATGGTTGTTAATGCAAACTTTAACCAAAGTCAATGAAGCGCGAAATGTAGGTCAACGTGACCCAATTGTGATATGGTTGTTCGTTACTACCGAAGATGTATCCACTGATGAAGTAGACTGTATGCCACGTAGAATTACCAAACTGGACCTTAAGGTTCCATCGAAGTCAAAATCTATGACGAAAACACAACCACATAAATTCTCAATATTTTTTATTGTTACAATTAATTCTGAACTGCTGAAAAGCTTTCATTAAATACACATTTCATAATGCATTACCTTTTTCCTTCAGAAAAAATATGAAAATGAAATTGTAGATGTAAACAATTTTTAAATTTTTCCGGCAAAAGATGCCGTGAATTAGGTAGAGCATATTTTTGGAAAATAACTGTTCCAATTGTTCCATTGTCTTCATGGGCAGGGCAAGCGAGGCTTAATTTCACAAATATATCCAATAATCAGACGATAAAAGCATTTTTAGTGTGTGGCTGCGTGTGCTGTCCACGTTTATATTTGTCAAAGATGTCCGAGATAATTGTCGTCATTAATGATAAAGATGACCATTACTTAAAAATATTTTTATCTAGGGCTTACATGGAATTATATGGTAGAGATGTATTTAGACAGGTCACATGACAAATGTAAAAATAGATAATGGTTGGTTTTATCACTTTGTGCAAGGTAAACAAAAATAACTAAGTTAGGAATTCCTCTGAACTTTACCTTACTTCTTCATAATCTTCTATCAGTTAGGAGAAATTACGTTATTGTAGAAAAAAATCCTCAATACATGAAGCGGAAACATCCCACTCGAAGGAGAATGTTTTTAATTTGTTTTATTCTTGTTCCGTAATTTCAAACAGAAATACATTTAAAATATGTGCATACTTGTTTAATATGTAAATCAATGTGTTAAAATGATGCATTCGAGAACCTTCTAAGGGATATGTTGGGAGAATTCATATCAGAAAAGTGCATACAAATTCCATTTGCACATAAACAAAATTGCAGTTTAAATTTATAAATGCAGATTGTCAAATCCGATAATAACCTTTATAATCTGAACCATACACCGTTTATTTTTAACCACGCGTTTTGCTGCCTATTGGGTTAATTCGTAAATTTAGTATTATAGATACTCAACCTTCGTCTGAAATGTACAACAGCAAAATATTTAGGTATATAGATTTTTCATAAAACAGCTGATAAGTTTTCCTTCGTGCTTTGTTAAACACTTGTTTTATAATATTTCGCTAATTTACATTTACGTCATTTAGTCTATAAATGTTGGGTTTTTTTCAAAAAAAAGGGGGAAAATCGTGATTTTTTTTCTCTGGCCAATTTCGAGATATCTTATTTAGTTAAATAAGATATCTTATAAACTTATTGAGATATCTTCTAAATTAATAGAGATATCTTATAAATTAATAGAGATATATTATAAATTAATAGAGATATCTTATAAACAAATAGAGATATCTTATAAACTTATAGAGATATCTTATTAACTTATAGAGATATCTTATTTAACTGGTTATAAAGATATCTTATTAAATATATAAGATATCTCTATAAGTTAATAATATATCTCTATTAGTTTATAAGATATTTTATAAACTTTATAAGATATCTAATAAAGTATGTGTTTAAAAGATATCTTTATAAAGAAGTAAGATATCTTATTAACTAATATAGATATCTTATTAACTAATAGAGATATCTTATTAACTTATAGAGATATCTTATTAACTTATAGAGATATCTTATTTACTTTCAAATTAAATAAGATATCTTATTAACTATATAAGATATAACATAAGATATCTTAATACTTAATAAGATATCTTGTTAAATAAATAAGATATCTTGGAATTTGAATAAATATAAAAACGGCGTGCCATAATCAACGATATAGCCAAATACTTGAAAGTGGCATAAAAACACAATATTCCAAACCTTCAAAGATGAAATTAATTTTATTAATATATCTTAACATGGTATATTCTTCCAATCAATTTGAATGGGTTCCTTTGTATGATGAAAAACATTTGAAACACAGTGGATTTATATCTAATGAAGTATTTTTTTTACCCAGAGAAAATTGGTCGAATTTACCCTGCTGGAATTTGTATCCAGGGAACCAACAGTATCTTATCTTCAAGAGATTGGACCTTTTTTTATGGAACACCGATGTCGTACTTTAACTGGCACAAGGAAGAAAAGGGATCGGATATATACGTATTGACAGAAGTAAAAATTACGGATGGGGAGTTCCACCTGTTCCAAACATATGGACCTGTACCTACATATGTGAATACAGATAATTTTGTAAATTATTGAGGAGTGTTACATAAAGATATGCAACATTATCACAATTTTGAATCATACATTTGAATATCATATAAAATAATATGTAAATAATATATATAATTGTAAGAAAATTACATGTAGTCATTGAAACCACGTCCTATGTTATTTACAATCCGAAAAACAATAACATTAAGGGATCGCCTTTGTTCTTCAATTGTGAAAATCACTACAAAATTTGTATAATGGGTATAAAGAAAACCTTAAAACTCAACATGGTCATCTGAGAAGTCGATTTTAAGTGGGCAAAAAAATGAAAAGTTTCTTTTAATTTTTATGGCTAGAACTAAAAGAAAATTGTAATAGGGAACATTTGCGAACATTTTCTGAAGATATTTTTTATGCGTTTCATTTAGAAAATAAAATAACAATCCAAAGATCCTAATATTAGATATAATAAATTTATACTATGCTGTACACGACGCATTTCAAGGAGTTACCTCTCAGCAGCAGCATTAAAACCGAAACATTTGGAAGACCAAAAACCAATCTTAAAATAAAAAGTACTCATAACCAAAAATACCGAAATAGGAAGCCAAATTTCAGCTAAGGAGATTTACCATGTGCAATACAAGGAATGAACCCTTAGTAATTCTATCATTTTTTTAATTTTGCTAACTACTGGTAATTTCTATAAAAAAAATCAATGAATATTCATGTCAGACAAGTCTGACGACTGGGTTGGCGAATACCCTTGGGGACCTAGGTTCCACCATGCAGTGGCATCGTCCCAGGAGTTACAAAATAACAATCCAAAGATACTAATATTAGATGTAGTAAATTTATACAATGCTGTATACGACACATTTCAAGGAGTTAGAACTTATTGAATTCCTCGTCAATAATAAATAATGGAAGAGATCAGAATAATAGAAAAGTAATATAGAGAAAGGTATTAAATACTTTAACCTTGTATTAGTAGCATGAGACTTCTAAGTATTGCGCAAATGTTGGTGATCTAATATTAAACAGAGTAAAACAATACTAATTTGTTTTAAATGCAATTTATTACATTGTAACCGATTGAAAGAAAATCTGGTAAATCACATGTGAAAAGAACAGCCAGTATTTCACTCTAGGAAGTGACGTCACATTTGCAACGGAGAGATATCAAAAGACATATCTGATAAAATGCTAGATTCTGTACAATGTAATAAAAAGTATAACTAATTGCTGAATTGAAATACCAGAAATAAACAACTTGTGACCGACCTACAGTTGTAAATAACTCGTTATATCTGGTATTTGAATTCAGCGATTAGTTATACTATAATTATTGTTAATGCCTGGATATTACTTAACACCCATACAGAACCAGGATATCTTTTTCATGCATTTCTATTGCATAAATGCAATTACAGTTGTCTCACATGGTTAGATAAAAGAACTAAAATGATATTTTGAAAATACTGTAGGTTTTTTTTATTGTATTTTCTATTGCTTAAATAACTACGACATGATACTAGAGCGACTGCAGAATATATTCAAGTTCTGTTTAAAGAAAAAACAAACAAACAAAACAAAAAACCACATAGTCTTTTGGAGATAGTCTGTGTTTTAAAACAAATAATCTTTACGTTTTCCACATTTAAGTACGTTCGCTGGTCATGTTTTTGAATTTTTGTGAGATGTTCAGAATCATTTGGTTTTATCCATTTGAATGCCATAACTTATTTTCCCGCTATCAACAATTTCTCTTTTCATAGATATTTTGCATGCAGCATATTAAGCCATATGTAAAAATCTTATAAAATCCTTGTTATTATTTAAGGTTTTTGAAAAATAAAACTTGTCAATGATAAAGCTATGTAAAATCAAGAGACATATTTTTTCCGCCAAATTTTCAATGGCTTGTATCTCGAAAACAAGCACATGGACCTATAATTTGTTTTCGCTCTTTTAGTTCCTTTATTAATCCACTATATATATTTACCAGTGTTATGAAAAGCTTGTTGATTTGAAACTGAGCAATCTGAGCAGCTATTTTAGGGATTAGCCTGCCGAAAATGATTTGAAACCGCGCAAGTTTTAAGCTTATTTGAATAATTGTCAAGCAGAATTGTCAAGCAGGATGAGTTATCAGAATAAACCGTAAAGCAACAATAAGTTATTAGTTATAATGCAAAGAGCCTGATGGTTTCTGCCTTGTAACGTTTATTTCATTTGTAGAACAAACTGACAAACAACATTGCATCATTATTTTGTTTAAATAAAGTATGATGCATACAAATTAATTCGCAATGATAGGATAATTCAAAACTGACTATTTGTACATACATAGTCACATATATAGTCACAAAATCTCTTACCTCAATGTAGTCAGTTTTATTTAGTTGTCAATATAATTATTAAAGGCCCAACAATAAAAAAAAAACACATTACAAAGCATTGCTCCTTTGATTTTAATCTTGTACATGTAAGGAGTAATCAGCCAAGCATAGGTGTAGGTGAACAAATGTTTTAAATAAAAACCATGAAACCGAGTTATTAGTTCATATACAAAGCAATATCACAAGAAATATGTATAAGGTTGTTTAAACATCGGCATCAAAAATTTTAATAAGATAAACAAAACTAAAACAAGACAGCGCAGAAACTTAAGCACTAGCAATGAGTTACATCAGGCTCTCCGGAAGGGTAAGTATGTCCTACTCCGTTAACGGCATCCATCACATTGCCAGTGAAGTGTCAAGTCCGATGAGGTGTCAATTCCAGAAGGACGTGAAATCTAACTGAAGATATCCGGTCTCATACGCGAGATAGAAACTTCGTACCGGCTTATCAATTCGTGATGACGACTGTTAAATCCTGGAGTGATGAAATTAACATAGACTGAACATAACCCCGTTCCAAAATTTTTATGTGACTGCAATCTCGTCCTGCCGAGAAAGTCGCCGAATAAATCACATGCTCGATTGGGAGACCTTGGAACCACCGAAGTTAATATGAAACAGTTGTATGTCAACATTACACCATTTGCAAAAGTTTACTATTATTAAACGTGAGGGGAATATCGGTGGTTTGGTGACAACTAGATAAACCAGTCTTTGCAAATCTTCAATTCGATGAGATTTAATATTGATGCATACTCCATATCCCTTCATTTTCATATATACAGTGCATCAAAATTTTGATAATGATTATAAGACGTAACTGTTTTGGATTTTTATTGCTTTTGCTTTATCATATATACAGTAATAAAACTTTTTTGAAAAAAATCGACCATTTTACTCATAAAATTAGTTTAGATTGGACAATTGTATCTCCAAAATAACAATCCAGAGATACTAATATTAGATGTAGTAAATTTATACTATGCTTTATACGACGCATTTCAAGGAGTTACCTCTCATCGGCAGCATTAAAACCGAAACATTTGGAAGAGCAAAAACCAAACTTATTTTAAGCAAGAATTACTCATAACCAAATATACCGAAATAGGAAGCCAAATGACTGGTAAGTTATAAGGACATGTAGTCAACAGGTTTTTACAGATAATATGTTCCTTACATTTTATTCATAGCTTTCTCAACCAGGTATTCGTTTCAACTACTTTCTAAAAAGGTCCATTATATACCTACAATTCTTTTTATTCTTTATATAGTTAGCTTTTCTCCCCCTTTTCCTACTATTTAATCAGGAATAATTTGTAATTATTCCAAAATTTTGAATATCTTGCTTAATAAATCTTTAACTTATATTAATTTTGGACTTTTGAAATATGGCAAAAACTAAGTGGTTGAATGATTCTTATCATATATCCTGCAGCACACAAAGATGACGGTGAATATAAAACAATAAATTCCCTAGGTTTTGTCTACAATAAAATACATTCTGAAATTGTTTAAATAACAAGCATGGTTTGTCAAAATTCTATAAAATCTAGATGTACTGTGAGTCATTGCTCACTAGTGATAGCCCCGCTTTTCAATAAGGTCGAAAAAAATACGAAGTCTTGTGACAAAATACCAAGTGGCTGTGACGAGTAGTTGCAGAGAAAAGTGTGACGAAAATACAAATTCTGAGAGACATAGAGTAAAAGTCATGGAGGCAAAAGGACTGAACACGGAAAAGGATTAACCGTCTAGGGACCGTGGAAAAGGATTGACTGTCTATGGATGGTGGGAAAGGGTTGACTGTGTAGGGACCGTGGGAAATTATTTGCTATCTAGGGATCTTGGAAAATGATTGGCTGTCTTAAGGATCGTGGAAAAGGATTGACTGTCTAGGGATCGTGGAAAATGATTGACTGTCTATGAATCGTGGAAAAGGATTGACTGTCCAGTGATCGTGGAACATGATTGGCTGTCTAGGGATCGTGGAAAAGGTTGACTGTCTAGGGATCATGGAAAAGGATTGGCTGTCTATGAATCGTGGAAAAAGATGGCCTGTCTAGTGATCGTGGAACATGATTGACTGTCTAGGGATTGTGGAAAGGCATTGACTGTCTAGGGATTGTGGAAAGGCATTGACTGTCTAGGGATCGTTGTTTACTCTACAACAAGAAACACTAGCCCATACCATAAGACCTCGAAATTATGTCTGAAATTTGAAAGCAGAGTAACAACAAAATCCAAATTGAACACTTTGGCAATATTTGATACGATAAAATGACGAAACTGGCACAAACCGACCCATTTATTTACAAGACGCATCATGCCTTCCTTCTTTATTGTTCTAGTAAAGTCAAGAAATGCCAAAGGATTATTCGAAGAAGGGCAAAATTGAAACAACTGAATAACTCTAATAAGAAAAGACCGAAATAATACATGCACTACAATTAAAAACTAAAGACATATGAACAACATGGACTCCACCAAAAAACCGGGGATAGACTCAGGTGCTCCGGAAGAGTAAGCAATCTCTGCTTCTTGCAGGACACCCGCCATGTTGCCCATGTCAAATCCAGTATGAGGAAGGGACAAAATCATCTAGATAGTAGAACATTGTTGGGCATCCTACTATTATATGGATTTTTTCTTATTTATTTATACACAAGGATCAGAATAAATAATTATAAGTTAGTATTACTGTTATGTACTAGTATGACCTTATAATTCATTTGATGGTATTATAATTATTGTATATGCGATTTTTGTCATTGTTTGGCATACAAATTAATGTCCTGGCTTTGAAGTTGAGAACTGGATTAGATGTTTAACATTTATCGTTACTTCATTTTTTTTTTTCATTTTTTTTTTTAATGAAAATTCTTAATTTTAACCTTTGTACCCTGAAAATACTTCAGTCTCTCATAACGTTTGTGACAATAAATAAACAGCAATGTAGCTGCAATTTAGACATCAACAATTATTCATTACAACTGACGCTTCTCTGCATATGTTAGCCTTTGTAGAATTTCCTACTATTGTGAATTAAGACCAAACAGATTTGACAGCATTATATAACGACTAAATTAAAATTGTTTTCTCTATTTTTTGACATCTAAAAAAACAAACTAAAAAATTGGTCAAAATATTTCTTTTCATACAATTGATATTTGGAAATTTTTAAATGTGTTTTTTTGTTGGTTCTATCTTCTAAGGATAATAACTTGCCAGTAACCGTTTAAATAAGACACAAAGACCCCAAATCTTTGAAACTTTATTTTTGTTAGGTATAAGGTAAATTTTTAGGTATAAGGATTATGAAAACAAAATATCTAATGTCTGGCTGCAATTTTGATTTGGATTGGTTTTATCAACTTTCCACCAGTGGTAATGAATAAAAAAACAGTTATTGACTGGTTCCTCGGACAAAAGTTCACTCCTTGGTTCAAACAAAACAGTTGTTGTCCTCGGGTCCAATCAACAACTGTATATTGTTAAATTTTCACACTATTCTGTTTTAGTTAAAAATTTAAAGAATGTGATTCGATGTGGTATTGTTTCACAGTATGTTTGTTCAGTTCTCGTTTACTTCTTACGAGTATAGCAGCATAATTTTCTCTGAACTAATATTCAATCCATTTCAAAACATACAGTGTGGAACTGATTTTCCAACCCATTGTTTATGTCTCAGTAAGGTTTACCGTTAACTTCAAAGGAGATCTATTTCATCGAATTGCAATAACCAATCTTTAAAATTACTCAGCATATTGTAATTTTATCTAACCATCATCATTTGTTACGCATAAGAGAGATAAGAGGGCATGAAAGACAGCTAAACCATTAATTATAAGCGTATTCATTTAAATCTTTGGTGTAGACTTTCTGGATCGATTTTTGCCATAATTAAAATTTTAATTTTTTTTATAATTTGTGCAGAACTAAGAATAGCATAACACGCAAAACCTTTAGGTGTGACAAAAGTGTAATAAAATTTATTTTAAATTCAAACCAATTTACTTAGTTTGTAGGAAATGGATTTCAAAATGAATATTTTATGTCAAAATGCAATTTGAATTGATTTATATATTTCAATATGCTATTAAATCATCTCAAATATATATTCTGTAACACGAAATACCAATGTAGTCAGATATCATTTGAAGACTTTGAAACAAAATACTTCTTTGAACTTTTATCAGAATATACTATTTACAGAGGTAAAATTCGAAAAACAATCTCGGTTTTTATTCGACGTGCTTGAATACGAAATGTTTTTTCAGTTTTTATATTTAATAACGCTTTTCTCATGTTCTGGTATTTATGCATTTGATGTTGTTAGAGGAATTTCTGCCGTGCAAAAACCCGAATACAAAGATACGTATGAAGACAGCAACAATGTTGGGGCTTACACAGTCAGATCCTTATTAAAATGTACAGATGAATGTTCAGTTAACAGACGTTGTTTATCGTTTTTCTACAACCACATGACAAAGTCTTGTATTCTACATGCTGATCCTTTTGTCTACACTGTCAGAACGAAATCTGGCACTGGGTGGAAGTTTTATCTGACAATTGATCGTAAGTATTTCTAATTGAAAGCTAAAGATTTTTATATTCGTAATTCAATTGGTCAAAGCAAGGTCATTTGACGAAAACATTCAGAAACTTGGATCATTCTACATGTAAAGCAAGCAAAATGTCTTTTTTTTCCTTAGTTAACTGTCTTCTGAACTGTAAATTGAAGTGATACAAGCTCTGGCTTGCAAAGGCTACATTATAAAAACCTATCTTGAATTTGTTTATATTTTGTTGTTAATTTTTGACATGTTTAAGGATAAAGAATCTTATGATACATGATATCAGATACAAAATCCATATATATCTCACAGATAAAACCACCTGACTCTGTACTTTCTCAATTTTGTTCTTTATTTAAGCTGATTTCTGTTTGTATTCACTTCTGATATTTATCGTGTAAATTACCTCATTATTTCCATAACGCCTCGGTTGTCTCGTGTTGCGTGCTCGCCTTGAGTGGTCATGGTCGTGGTTCGATCCCCGACCGGTTCAAACCAAAAACATCAACATTTATTGGTATTAGCTACTTCTCCGCCGATTACGCAGCATCTATGAGTAAGAGCAAAGGATCGATTGGCTCGGGGTCAGTATAATGTGTCCGAGTGGGATGATTTGTCATCCTGTGGACAGTTACCTCGTGAGCTAACACGTTAGAAATCTGGTTCCGCGTGTCGGTCTAGTACAACGCAGTGATAATATTCATATCTTATCGGCAATTCGTACATATTTCCTTTGATCTTTTTGCCTAATATTTTCGATTATCACATACAGGCTGTATCACTGAAAAGTTTAGGCTATACATTGTGTGACCTAATGTTGAAGGATCTACTTATCTGATCGTCCAATGAAAATGAATAAGCTAAAATATACTATCTGTCATTGGAAAGTTTTCCATACAAAATCTACGAAAATGTATAGGTTTGATATAAATGCATGTTAAAGACATTGATGATTGGATTGAAGCTTTATCAGATGTTAAACGAAATCATCCATAGTATTGTGGCTCTCTACCTTTCTCATACGTTATATAGCTAACTAACCATACTAAATAAAGGTAGCCGACATATAGCCGCCATCAAAACCATTACTTAAAAAAAATAAAATGAACTAAATGTCTAAAATGTTTTAAAATTTAACTACAAACCAGAATAAAAAGAATACCCCATGAAATAAATAATAGGTACATCTCGGCCTCGGAAAAGGAATACTTCTCGAGAGGAAGACACTCCGGACATAATACTATTTTATAACAGGAAATATGTAAGTATCTAGAATCTGAAATTATGATATCCTCGGAGACTTGGAGCCCATCAGCAGATACATGGATTTATAATATAAATATTCACGGTATAGTACCATTTCATCATGATGCACATTTTAATCACTGATTTTAAAAAGTACAGTTTCAACTCCTCATACCATTGACCTTACCTGGATTTAGAAAAAACTGATAAGTCAGATTTGGTTCTATTGCACTGTGGGGTTGGTTTGGTCACGAGCAAACTCATGAAGGTAACTGTCTATACACTTGAGTCCGATGAATGATTTTTTTTATGTTGCAATGAAGCATTGTAAATTGTCTGCAAACTCATGAAGGTAACTGTCTATACACTTGAGTCCGATGAATGATTTTTTTTATGTTGCAATGAAGCATTGTAAATTGTCTAATCACTCGGCAGACAGATGAAAGTAGTTAAGTCGTAAAATAAATCAGTTGAACCAGGTTTTGTTCAATCGTTTCGCCTATGGCATTTGCAATGTAAAATGGAGACAACTCTTCTTGTGAGATTTTGATAAATTAAGCATTACATCCCAGAATTTCACAAAATGTATACTAAGTGCACACGGAAAATATTAAAAATAATGGTCTCACAAGTTTTAAGACAGGTTTGATTTAATCATTTCAATTTTTTTTTTATTTTTTCAATTCAAAATGATATTTCGGTTAAAAATATATCCTTTATAAACAAAATAAAATTTTAATATTTTCTAGGACAACTCGTATAGGTTAATTAATATACAAAACATTAATTTATAAGTATAGCATTTAGACTTTCAAAATGCAAAAAAAAAAAAAAATCTAATCCGCGAACTGAGGTTCTAGACAGTAATTCATAAATGAGCAATGTAACGAAGTTTGTATCTATCAATACACTTTCAAGACGAATATGCCGGAATCAAATAATTTGCATCTAACATACAAAGCAAAAGATTAACTTGGGCCTTGCATCTTGTATATAGTGTCTTTGTTTTATTTTAGGTAGTGGTCGTTGTACAGATGAGTGGATTTACTATAGACATTTGGATCTATGTTATCAGTTTGGCCCCAAAATTCCTGCAACTAACAATGAGGTGGCAAACACTTGCAATGGTTCAGGCCAAGAACTTATAAGGATCAGTTCAGAAGAAAGAAATGAATACATGAAGATGATAACAGGTATACCCATTTTTAAATGAGGCTTCGGGTAGCCTCTGTCGCTTACTTGGATTTCATTTACACATCTAAATCAGAACAAAATGTTTGACGTTGACGGTTTTTGTGGGTATTGGATTGCGTGAACTGATATCTGAATTAAAAGTGACCATGTTTGGCAATCTGTGTCATTAGACATAATTCTGAAACTAAAGATCATTGCTGCCATTTTTCGTGCCAGATGGTTTAGTGCTTTTCTGACAAGATTAATCCCTTTGTGCATTTACGCATAGGTTCAGTTATTAATAAGATCAGTCTGTGGCGGCAATCTTTTTGGCCATGTGGGTTATACAATAAGGTCTTAAAGATGATATCCGAAATGACTTAGTTGTTTCAATCGCCCAAAAGAATTTTGTCAAGGTTGGGGATGATTGAAGTTTATTTACAACTATTCCAACATGATTTAATAATTTAAGACTTGGATCATAAACAGACAGGAAAAAGGTTAAATCCAAACACGATTAGCAAGTGAAGATTTTTATTTGAATGCAATTCTGAGAATTCCTTATTAGAATTATTGAATCTAAATTTGATTCTATGGGATTTGAATGGTATCAATTGATTAAAAGTTCTAAGAGTTGTTAGTGGGCCAAATTAATTCGGGAGAGCATTTAAGGCTAACGGAAACATCAGAGTTGAGGCAATAAGTGATTTGTATTTAGAAAATCACGATGAAACGTATTTTAATTCAGAACAATTCAAACAATTCAAGCAAAGGAACTACGCTTAATTTTTTTTTATTTATCATTTCAACTTATAGTTCCTAACCAACTGGAACATAATACACATTTTATTACATTGATGATGGTGATTTATCGTAATTTCTAGTGAATATAAATTCGATATTTTCACTCAGTGACAGATCGGTTTTTATTTAACGTCGTAAAGGGCGTTACTAACAAATGACGTTTGTGACATCAAAAGATTCATTAAGGGATGTAAGGAAAATAAGACACTTTTGAAGCATTTTTTTGGCTATTTTATCAATGTATTACACAATATAAGTAATTCAAGGATTTGAATATCGAAAAATTCCTATCGTGACCGCAGAACACTCATAATGCGCACATTCGTGAATTAAGGTCTTTTTCGGTCTCTCGTTGAATATTTTGCGATATTAAAATTATTGAATTAGTTATCCTCTAGGTAGTTAATTTTCTCCGATTAAGAATATCTATTATTACCACTCAGTCGATACATGTATTTCATTTCGTCAATTTCTAGTGTTTCGATATTAGCTTGAAATACTTAAACATTATTCATACTAAACTTTTAAGTAAGTTTGTATCACGATAAAAGTGCATGAATTTATTTTCCAGCAAATATTGGTATAGTATATCCCCACTCCATCTGTATACAGGGTACAAACAAGATTCACGGTTCACAGAAATGGACCTTTAACGATGGAACTTTAATGACGTATTTCAACTGGAAAACCGAAGAACCAAGCACATTAGCAGCGTACATACGCGTAGCCAGAAATTCAAATTATGGTTGGACGGCCGGTAAAATAAGTACCGACAAACACTGCACGTATATTTGTGAACGTAGATAACAGTGGATAAAAAGGTAAAATCCAAGAATCGGTATAGTTGTCTCAAAAGAGCAGTCTGCAAATTAAAAAGGGACAAAATAAAAACATAAAATTGATTCATGTTTATGTTATTGAATTATATGTAATCCGTATTCACTTTAATGAACTCGGAGACTTGTAGATTTAGATTTTTTTCGACTTAGCTTTTATCATTAAAATATGAAAGAAAGGAATATTGTCTGGAAAGAAAGCATCACCTGCAGCTAATTTTTCATTTTCAATTTTGTAATTTATTATTAAAATTGATAAGTTTTCGAAATTTTTCGAAAGAAGATATCATTTTCAAAAATTTTAAAAAAGATCCTAGGGTAAACTACTTGACTCTATACTAAAGATGCATAAAAAAATTATATGATTGATGTCTTTTTCCTGGTTCATGTAAGAGAGAAAAAATGAAAAAAAGTGCAGATAACTTTTCCCGAAAATAGTTTAAACTTTTAAAACATCAAAGTTTGATCTTTTCTTGACGTTTACTAACGTCGTAATCTGATATTAGTGAGCAATAGGTTACCTGTTTGCTGTTACCTTTAATTATTGTTCTGATTACAATGTCCTTATACTATCAGTGTCGATTTTACCGCTGTCTATCAGTCCATCTACTTCAAAATAACAATCCAAAGATACTAATATTAGATATAGTAAATTTATACTATGCTGTATACGACGCATTTCAAGGAGTTACCTCTCATCAGCAGCATTAACACCCAAACATTTGGAAGACCAAAAACCAAACTTATTCTTAAACAAGAAGTACTCATAACCAAAAATACCGAAATAGGTAGCCAAAATTTCAGCAAAGTCGTTTTCCAAAACTGTAGCATAAAACTAGATTTGCATTACGGATTTGATATTTTGATTTTGGTTGTGCGCATCAAATATTGAGCAAGGAAATAAAATGTCATTCTCCAGCATGTTCCATTGGGGATTGGGGATTTATATTAAACCTTTATTCAGATATTTAGTGTATATGGTTTCTTATTTAATAAATGCATTGATATATCAAAAGAGCTTTTATTGTTGTTTCAGTTAATATATAGTCTATTGATGAAATAAATTTAAGTTACAGGCGATATAGAGTATGTTTAAATGTACAGGGAAGAAGAAATCGTCCTTAAAAGAATTTGAAAAATACAGAGGAAACAAGCAGGAACTAGCCTTAGCTTCTGTTCAAAACGTTATACAACGAAAAGCGAAAAAAATGAGGAATAAATCATTACTCAAGAATTGTCAGGTTTAAATAAATAGCTAACACATTTATGAGTGATAAAAGGCTGTTAAATCTGAATTGTTTAAAATCCACGTGAGTTGTTGATAAAATTGTAAAAAAAACATGAAAATTTCAGCTTTGTAAAACATGAGTAACAACTGATAAATTTAAATGTTCGTCCTTAAATGAATTTGAAAAATACAGAAGAAACAAGCAGGAACTAGCCTTAGCTTCTGTTCAAAACGTTATACAACGAAAAGTGAAAAAAATGTGGAATGAATCATTACTACAGGGTTTTTATGTTTAAATAAATAGTTAAGACATTGATAAGTGATAAAAAGGCTGTTAATGTTGAGTTACAGTGTTAATATCCAAGATGATGTTTGACCTGTTCCCAATGTCGTAACATTTCATGTGCCTCCTCCGATTTGTGACTTCCACCGGAACCCGTTGAAATTCACGACGGGTGCCATATATTGAGCAGGAACTGCTTACCCTTCCGGAGCACTTGGGTTCACTCCTAGTTTTTATAGGGGTTCGTGTTGATCATTGCTTTTTAGTTTTCTGTGTTTATTTATGCTGTTATCATTGCTTTTTAGTTTTCTGTGTTTATTTATGCTGTTTGTGGTTGTTCCCGTGTTTGTCTGTCCAATGGATTACTTTTTTGGATTTGTTCCGTAGGTATATTTGTCCTCTTGTTAAAAACCTACTCGCCTTGTTGGTAAAATAGTAAAAAAAAACATGAAAACTTCTGCTTTGTAAAATATGCGTAGCAATTTATAATTTTAAATGTTCACATTATTTATAGATTATTACATGCCATATTCCATATCGGCCCTGGTATCATATCGGACCGAGGTCTGATATTGGTCGAGGGATGATACCAGGGCCGATATGGAAAATGTCATGTCATAATCTATTGATCACATATTTTCAGTTTCAATATTTATACACAACTACATACCTATTCTAATATAGAAAATGGTCACGAAATAATAACAGAGCTAATTATACAACTGTACATGTATGATTTTTTTTAAATATTGCAAAATAAAAGGAAAATTCATAGGGAACAAATTTTGATAGTGTTAAATACATTTTCAAAATATTCAAAATATTGTCAAACTTCTATAAATGAATTTAAATCTTTAAAGGCGATAGCTTAGCGACCCCATCTATTACAAAACAATTTATTCCCACTAACCGTATATTATTACATACCACCGGAAAGCTCAATCATTCTTCTTTGGATCATTTTAATGTAGAGGCAAGTGGAGATAACCCGAGAAAAAAGACCCCCTTAAGTGACTGAATGCATTAGGTCTATGATGAAAATATGCACATCGGTCATGAAAAAGTAAATAATTCACAAGCTTGATAATGTTATTATAAATTTGATATACCATAGACATTGTACATACAAAATGATCTACCTGGTTCCGCGTGCAAGGCATACAGCAAACTTTAAAAAAAAAAATTATTTTCCCGCCAAATATTGGTAACATTTAATCTTTAAGATATGTGCACGACATCATATATAATCAGTGATTATATCTATGGTTATATCTATATATTTCACCAAAATCTCAATGTCTGCGGTAGACATTTGAATTTGCTTCACGTTTTACAAGAGTTATCTCTCTTAGGTCAGCTCGGAATGATTTGTATATTTGGGTTTTTATGCAAATGCAGTTGGTTGTTGGCTTTAAAGGAACTTTTTGTACAAAAATAGAAAATAAATAAATAAAAATAAAATACATTAATCATACATCATAATGATATAATAAGCTTCAACAGTTGTCCAAACTGTTTGACAGTGGTTTTTATTTAGCTTTGTACATATGGCATTGATATCAAATATATTTGCCTAGCTTCTCATGTGTGTTTTCTTTTGAGTGTCTTGCATCATAGTAACTAGTTTTCGTCTGTCATTGTACTATTCGCGGATATTTTATCCATTCAATGGAAATTTTGCTAATTTGGTATGCTTTTTTAACTTAAGTATCCAAATGTTATGGTATTAACGTAAATTTTTATTCATATATTCTATATTTGGTATTTTTATTCACAACTTCTGTTACTTGTATATATAACTATATTATATTAAATATGTACATGTAATTTTGAGTTTTCATTATCTTGTTAGTCTTTCTTTATAATTTTCTTATTGTACATGTTCGTTTGTTTGTTTAGTTGGGGTTTTACGCCGTTTTCACCACATTTGGTTATTTCGCGGCGGCTAGTTTTTTGTGGTGGAGGAAGCCGGAGTAGACAGAGAGAATCACCGATCTTCGGTAGGAAAATTGGCAATCATTGTCAATTAAGATCGAAGTCGAACACACCCCGCCAAAGTAAGATTCGAACTGACGACCTGACAGGCTAGTGATCATTAGTAGTCATGACGAACTACATGTACCTACACAACTCGTCCATTTATTGGTTTATTTTTCTTTAATTTTATTACCAAGTACTGCAAACATTTTTGGTGAAAGTGCTCTTCTGCTGCCTGCCTGTCCTTTTCTTGTCTTTGTCTTTCAGTATATCTCTCCTATTGATGTTACTTTTAGCAGCACATCTCTCCATAACATGTCAGTGTGTGTCGAGGATGGCGAGTACATGGCCAATCACAATATGCAAGACTTAGAAAAAATATAATTTAACTAACAATTTAACATAAAATTATATATATACTTTACAAAGTATTGTTTCACTTGAAAAAATGCAAGTAGATTACGTATCTTTGATAAATGAAATTACAGTCCACCGAAGAGTCAAAACTAAACCACTACAGTCTCTATTGACGTCATCAGGGTTACTAAGTAGTTTCGTCACTAACTAGCTTGCTAGGAGTCCATTTGCAACGTAGATTCCTCGCATATTACAAGTGAAATGTTGAAATGTTCCCAACGATCCTCCATACTAACGAACCATGGCAACTGGTACTATACTGGTTTCCTCATTTGTACTTTACATAATATGGTTGTATCGGTCCACCATACACAGCATCATAGCTGGCTTAACAAAAATGTCCAATTTTACGTTCCATACTTTAATACTAATACTAACTCCCAACTTTATTTTACTCGTACATTAGAACCTAAGAATACATGAAATATTTTACTAACAACATACAGAAATAATGCCCTAATCAATTATCGTTTCAAAACAGACAACAATAAAACATATATGCGTTTCTACTATCAACAAAAACATAACCTCCGTCCATCGTGTACTACAAATAACGTAATTAACTGACCATCGTAACTTTGGTCACACTCCGAGCATTTAAAATACACACAATACGATAAATATTATGTCATCTGTGTTCATAAATTACACAAATATCAATTGTAAATTACTCCGTGTATGTTACACAAGATACACATACGAACAGTACTTTTTAAAATAATATATTTTGACTGAGCGAAAAAATCAATAAAATTCAAGTGGCTACTGTAATTAAATGTATGTTTACAATCCGTCTCGCAACAGCAAAAATACACAATAATATTACACGCTTGTCCTGCAGAAACCTGATCATTTTAGCACAATTTTGAAACAAATGTTTAAGACTATCACTTACCTCAGAAGACCAGTGCCGCTTCCCTCGCTCTACATTTACAAACTACAAATTACGTCCGTTCTACTGGGGAACCAAACCTGAACTGCCTACTGTCTGCTATGAGGACAGGTAAAATTTTAATTTAGCGGGAAAATTTATGCACGAATGATTTCTGAAGTTCTCCAAGGGCACTCAGCGATAAAGTATGGACACCCGGCTTACCATTAATGACGATCATAAAAATTTAATTTTCACAGTGGGCTCTTTGGCGATTTCTCATGCCAAAATAGTATTATTAAGCCAAACAGTGTTGACCAGAGAGTCTTGTTTGCCTCTGCATTACAATTAGAAATATTTTACTAAATTATTATGCATTTATTTTAACATTTATAGCTAGTATTTACGTGTGAAAATTTTAGAAAAATATAGTAAATCATAAAAGCAAAAATGTACCTATCCTATGACCCTATGTTTCAATTTCACTGTCAAATTGTAAAGATATATGAGCGGTTTATTTTATTTTGATCGTATTTAGTCATACCAATACCTGTAATCATGTTTTCAGGAAATCACAGCTAAATATGTAAGAATGTTTTCCGAGAAAGTTGAATGTAGGTCACACCCTTTAAAAATATACATGTCAATAAAGCAGACAAATTGTTATTACACACCCTCCCTTACAACCCTTTGGTGTAAAGAATATTTATTCCATCTGATGTGAATAGATCTGCTCTCATTTTTTTATCACCCATGCATCGAATGTTGGAATTGCTTGTCATTTATCACATTAACATGACATTTTTCAATCGTAAATCGGCTAATGGGAGCTCGGATGCTTTTAAGCGTGTCTGGCTCATACTCTTCATTCTTTTTGTTTCGATAAGATAAAAAAAATCTAGCCAATTAACTATCCAGTTGGATCGGTTCAATTTCCTCCATTTTACGAAATTCATTTAATTCCACCAACCACTCTGAGAAGAGTTTACACTCACTTTTTCTTCTGGTATTTTCATTTTTCACATCGTCAATAAACGAGTACGTATCATTTTCGCTTACAGAAAGAAAGCGGGCATCACCAACTGCACCGGTGGGACCATCATCACTCTACGCGTTTTCCAGCCTGTTTACGTTGCAGACGACCGGAAGTGGAACGCATTACGGGAGCACGTGAGGGCTCCAATAGAATTACTTTATAAATCAGTATAAGCCTTCAGGTCCGATATTGGAAATTTGTATTGGACCTCATATTAGACTTGAGGTCCTGATATTTCAGGTCCAATTTGGTCATATCAGCTATGCAAAAAAGCACTTATCAGATCAAAATATGTGATAATAAGCTTTATTTCAAATTTAATGTCACATCATTTTCTTAGTGGGTCTTTTCAGTTCTAGCTACTTACATACGAGTATTGCTGCCAAATCAGCCCTTAACTAATTCTCAATCTCTTTCATAGTCAATAGATCTTCGGAACAGATATTGCAACCATAACCAAATACTATTACCCAATTTCATTTATTCAGAATATTGTGAAATTTAACCATAACCAATTGTTATGAATAAGAGCGTGCTAAACAATTTTCTCTATGATTATTTATTTCAAACTTTGTTTAAGACTTTTTGAATTGATTTTGTTTCAATAATTATACCGTCTATGATGTAGGTGCAGAAAAAAGACAATAATTATAAAATTTATAAGAACATAACATTTACAAAAACTGTAGGGATGAAACAGTATAAGAAAATATTGAACAAATACTTACTTTGTAGGAAATTGATTTCAATTGGAAAAATTTAAGTCGAAATGCAAATTTCAATTGGTTTTTATATTTCAACCTGTTATTATATCATCTCAAACGGATAATCTACAATATCAAATTTTCATCGAAAAGTTATCATTTGAATCAAAATAGGTCGCCGCGGTTTTATCAGAATATTCTATTTTAAACAAAAAAAAACAGCATCTAAGAATTCCAAAGACATAATTCGGGAAAAGTCTGAGTTCTTAATCCGTCTGCTTGACTTCGAAATGGTTTTTAAATTTGTGTTTTTAGTAACGCTTTTCTCATCTTGTATGTATGCATTTGATGACGTCCGAGGAATTTCTGCGGTACAAAAACCCGAATACAATGATACGTACGAAGACAGCAACAATGTTGGGGCTTACACAGTCAGATCCTTATTAAAATGTACAGATGAATGTTCAGTTAACAGACGTTGTTTATCGTTTTTCTACAACCACATGACAAAGTCTTGTATTCTACATGCTGATCCTTTTGTCTACACTGTCAGGACGAAATCTGGTATTGGGTGGAAGTTTTATCTGACAGATGATCGTAAGTAATCCTAATTAAAAGCTAAAGATTTTTATATTCGGAAATCACTTGGTCCAAGCAAGGTCATTTGACGAAGACATTCAGAAACGTAGATCATTCTACGTGCAAAGCATGCAAAATGTTCTTTTCCTTAGTTAACTGCGTTCCGTACTGTAAATTAAAGGAATCAATACAAGATTGAAAAGGCTATATTATAAAAAAACCTATATTGAATTTTTTTATATTTTGTTGTTAATTTTTGACATGTATAAGGATAAGGAATCTTATGAATCTAGGAGTAAGAGCAAAGGACTTGTCGGCTCGGAGTAAGTATAATGTGTACGAGGGGGGTGATATGTCTTCCTGTGGACAGTTATCTCATGAGCTAGCACATTAAAAATCTGGCTCAGCGTGTCGGCCTAGTACAACGCAGGGAAAATATTCATATCATATCAATATGTTCTCGTCCTGATATGCACCTATTGGTTTCCACTGGACGTTAAACAATAATTCATCCATCCATCATTATTTCAACAAATTTTTGGTGTTATATTATTAATCAATGTTTGTAGATGAACAATAAAACGTTCGAATTTCAATCTATTTGACCAAATTATAAAATTATATTTATGTTGACTTGTATTGTTATTTTTCAGCTATCAATATTGACCTTACATGTACATACAACTGGTAACTCGTCAATTAACAAATTGTGCAAATCATGTGCATCAAAATTAATATAAAAAAATAGTTTTCTTTAAGCTAAAATATACCATCTGTGATTTGTAACTTTCCATGCAAAATCTACTAGAATGTATCGATAGGTTTAATAAACATACATGTTAAAGCCGAGGATGATTGGTTTGACATTTTTAAGTTAAATGAAAGCATCCATAGTACTGTGGTTCTCTACCTTTCTCATACGTTATATAGCTAACTAACCATACTAAATAAAGGGAGACTACAAAAACACGCCATCAAAACCAGTACTTAAAAACTGAACAAAATGTCTAAAATGTTTTAAAATTGTAACTACAAACCATATCATAAAAGATCATGACTACAAATTACATTTCTTTTTTATGGAAAATGAATTAAACGTTTTATAACAGGAATTGTGTAGGAATGACTTTTCAGAGTTTAATGCCATTTCGTTGTCTGTATGCGTTTCCGACGTTTTGCCAAAAATAACCCATGTCATTATAATTGCCATTACAATGTATTTTAACATCCAAGATATTCGCAGAATTCGCCATTTATCAGAAAATAATTTTGTACAATTTGTTTTTTTGTTTTTTTTTATCCTTTTTACTGTATGAAAATCTAGATTATTCTATGAATCCTAAACTGAGCAAAAAGAAATGCATATTTGGTCAAATTACGACTCATCCGTTGTTCTCAGTGAATAAAGTATTGAAAACTTCAACAATAACACAAACTACCAAAGAGTTCCTCGGGAGGAAGACACTCCGGCATATAGACTTTTTCATAACAGGAAATATCAAAGTATCTAGAATCTGAACTTATGATATCTACGTGGATTTATAATATAAAAATTTTATAATATATATTTAATCATGATGCACAATCAAATTTAAAAGTACAGTTTCAACTCCACATACCATTGCCTTTACCTGGATTTAGAAAAAAAAACTTTACAGACCGATTTGTAATCTGTGGTTTGGTTTTGATCACGAGCGAAATTCACGAAGGTAATTGTCTATACACTTGAGTCCGAGGAATGTTTTTTTTAAATTTGCAATATCTTAAGCATTGTAAATTATCTAATCACTTGGCTGACAGATGAAATTAGCTAAGTTGTAAGTAAAACAGTTGAACCAGGTTTTTTTTCAATCATTTCGCCTATGGCATTTCCAATGTAAAAGGGAAACAACTCTTCTTTTGAGATTTTGATAAATTAAGTATAACATCACAGTGTTGAACATGGAAAAAAATAAAAAAATAATGGTCGCGCAAGTTTTAAGACAGATTTTTATTTTTTCAATTCGAAATGATATTTCGTTTAAAAATATAATCATTATAAACAATAGTCAAATTTTAATATTTTCTAGAACGACTTGTATAGGTTAATTGATATACAGAAAAAGATTTATATTTATAACATTTAGACTTTCAAAATGCAAAATATTTATTCCGCGAACTGAGGTTTCTAGACAGTAATCCAGAAATATGCAATGCAAGGAAGTTTGTATCTATCAATACTCTTTCAAGACGAATATGCGAGAATCGAATAATTTACATCTAACATATAATGCAAAAGATTAACTAGCCTTTATACTTAAAAAAATTAAACTTGATTAATAAGTACATGAAAACATTTTTCTTATTGTTACCAGTGTAAATATTCATAACTATTCTAAAAAACTTTAAAACATCGTTACTAAGATGGTGAAAAATAGTTACTAAATATTGCTGAGTTCTTTGTATCTGTGATCAAAGTTTGAAGTTGCTAAAAAGATTCACTATACTGAAATTTCCTTCGGCTCCTCTGTACTGTTACCTTATTAAAATCAGATGTTGTTCTGGAGTTATGTCGCCTTGTCCATAAAAAAATCAAATATGCACGAAAAATAAAAAAATTAGCAATTTTCAGGTAAATTAAAAAACGTGTCGACTTTGATGTGCTCAATATATCTTGATAAAATTTGAAACATACTTTGTTAAGATAACTATCTGTTAATGGTCAACTGCTAATCAATGCTAAACATATAGCTTCAACTCCTATTTTGTGTTTTAATTTAATGAGGTTTACCCTTTACTGAATGAAAAAGGTCAAGTAAAAAGCCTAGATTAACTAGGGCCTTGCATCTTGTATAGAGTGTTTTTTTTAGGTAGCGGTCGTTGTACAGATGAGTGGATTTACTATAGACATTTGGATCTATGTTATCACTTTGGCCCCAAAATTCCTGCAACTAACAATGAGGTGGCAAAAACTTGCAATGGTTCAGGCCAAGAACTTATAAGGATCAGTTCAGAAGAAAGAAATGAATACATGAAGATGATAACAGGTATACAGATTTTTAAATAGAGACTTCGGGTAACTTGTGTCGCTTACTTGGACTTCATTTACAAGACAACTAAAGTTCATAACCAGTTGGAACATAATACCCCTTGTATTTGCCTTTCTCCGATTAAGAATAAGAATATCTATTATTACCACCGAATCGACACATGTATTTCTTTTCGTCAATTTCTAGTTTTTCGATACGAGCTTGAAATACTTTAACATTATTCATACCAAAATTTTATCAAACCTTTTATTACAATATTTATTTTCCAGCAAATATTGGTCTTGTATATCCCAACCCAATCTGTATACAGGGTACAAACAGGATTCACGGTTCACAGAAATGGACCTTTAACGATGGAACTTTAATGACGTATTTGAACTGGAAAACAGAAGAACCAAGCACATTAGCAGCATACATACGCGTATTCCGAATTGCAAATTATTGTTGGATGGCCGGTCCAAATATAAGAACCTACAGAACCTGCACGTATATTTGTGAACGCAGATAACATTGGATGAAAATGTATAAATCCAAGAATCGGTATAGTTGTCTCAAAAGAGCAGTCTGCAAATTAAAAAGGGAGAAAATAAAAACATATAAAATTGATTCATGTTTATGTTATTGAAATACATGTATATGTAATCTGTATTCACTTTCATGACCTGGGAGACTTGTAGATTTAGATTTCTTTTACTTAGTATGTGTCATTTAAATATGACAGAATGAATCAAAATCATCATCGGAAGCTTATCTTTCATTTTCAGTTTTGTGATTTATTATTTAAATTGATAAGTTTTGACATTTTTCGAGAAAAAAAATATCATTTTCAACAATATCAAATTTATAAAGGATCCTATGGTATATAACTTGGTCTATCTCAAAGATGCATAAAAAATTATATGATTAATGTCTTTGATCATAATTCGTGTAACAGAAACAAAAGCGAAAAAAAATCAAATATATCTATTCCAGAAAATCGTTAAAACGTTTAAAACATCAAATTTTGACGTTTCTTAGCGTCGTCATCAGGTATTATTGAGCAATAGGTTACCTATTTGCTGTTACCTTATTGTTCTTATTACCGTGTCCTTATACCATCAGTGTCGATTGTATGTTTGGGTTGATTTGTAGCTACCGCTGTCTATACGTCCATCTACTTCAAAATAATAATCCAAAGATACTAATATTACATACAGTAAATTTATACTATGCTGTATACGCAAGCATTTCAAGGAGTTACCTCTCATCAGCAGCATTAAAACCCAAACATTTGGAAGACCAAAAACCAAACTTATTTTAAAACAAGAAGTACTCATAACTAAAAATACCGAAATAGGAAGCCAAATTTCAGCAAAGTCGTTTTCCAAAACTGTAGCATAAAACTGTAGATTTGCATTACGGATTTGATATTTTGATTTTGGTTGTGCGCATCAAGTAGTGAGCAAGGAAATAAAATGTCATATTCTCCAGCATGTTCCATTGGGGATTTATATTAAACCTTTATTAAGATTATGTAAGGTAAATAACTGTGGTTTTAAGTTTGTTTTGTCTGATTTTTGTTACTGTAAATTCAGAAATTATTGCATGCATTTATTATTGCGATTTTGTCATTTTAGACCAAAATGCGATTTTAATTTTTGCGATATTGAGAAAAATCCCCTTCGTTCATATAAAAAATTCCAAAATGCGAGTTTAAATTATTGCGATTACAACCCTGTCGCATTTTTCGCAATAATAAAAACATCGCAATAAGTTCCGAATTTACAGTATTTAGCTTCATGAATGAAAGTTAAGTGTTAATACCTTTTCCTATCTTTAACAAATTTTCTATGATTTGAACACCGTCCAAATTTCAGATTAGTTTTATAATTGTATATATAGTGTATATGGTTTCTTATTTCGCAATGATAATTTATTACACAAAAATGCATTGATATATCAAAAGAACTTTTATTGTTGTTTCAGTTAATATATAGTTTATTTATGAAATAAATTTAAGTTACAGGCGATATAGAGTATATTTAAATATATAGGGATGAAGAAATCGTCCTTAAGGATGATTGCTGGTCTAATAGGAAATAAATAGGATTTGAAATAGGTGTTTTAGTTTGAGAGAACATATGAATAGTAAACAAATAAGCAAGAAAAAAAATATATGTTCATGTGCTCATTTTAGAGCTATAAGGCCTTGAAAATGTGCAGGAAATGGGTTTTCTCTGGATTTTTCATTGTCTTTGCATTGACAACTTCAGTCTCTCAAAGATGTATGAAAAAATAAAAAGGATTTCAGAAAATTTTGTCAAATACCATTTTTAGGTATATATGATTGAATTATAAAAGAAAAAGTGAAGGTTCATGGGCAACAAAATTCATGTTTAAGAAATTGATAAAACCCGAGGATTCCGAAAATCTGACAAAAAGAACAAAACATTACCAGCGAGCATCCTTAAAAGAATTTGAAAAATACAGAAGAAACAAGCAGAAACTAGCCTTAGCTTCTGTTCAAACCATTATACAACGAAAAGCGAAAAAAATGAGGAATAAATCATTACTCAAGAATTGTCAGGTTTAAATAAATAGCTAACACATTGATGAGCGATATAAGGCTGTTTTAATCTGAATTGTTTAAAATCCAGGTGAGTTGTTGATAAGATTGTATAAAAACATGAAAACGTCAGCTTTGTAAAACATGAGTAACAACTGATAATTTTAAATGTTCGTCCTGAAAAAAAGAATTTGAAAAATACAGAACAACCAAGCAGGAACTAGCCTTAAGGTCTGTTCAAAACGTTTTACAATGAAAAGTGAAACAAATGTGGAATAAATCATTACTACAGGGTTTTTAGGTTTAAATAAATGGTTAAGACATTGATAAATGATAAAAGGCTGTTAAATCTGAGTTACAGTGTTAATATCTAAAATGATGTTTGACCTGTTCCCAATGTCGTAACATTTCAAGTGCCTCCACCGATTTGTGAATTCCACCGGAACCCGTTGAATTTCACGACGGGTTCCATATATGGATCAGGAACTGCTTACCCTTCGGAGCACTTGGGTTCACTCCTGGTTTTTATAGGGTTCGTGTTTAACATTGTTTTTTAGCTTTCTGTGTTTATTTGTTGTGCTTGTGGTTGTTCCCGGGTTTGTCTGTGAAATGGATTACGTTTTCGGATTTGTTCCGTAGGTATATTTGTCCTCTTGTTTAAAACCTACGTGCGTTGTTGGTAAAATAGTAAAAAAAAACATGAAAACTTCTACTTCGTAAAACTTGCGTAACAATTTTTAATTTTAAATGTTCACATTATTTATAGATTATTATATGGCATATTCCATATCGGCCCTGGTATCATATCGGACCGAGGTCTGATATTGGTCGAGGGATGATACCAGGCCGATATGGAAAATGTCATGTCATAATCTATTGATCACATATTTTCAGCTTCAATATTTATACACAACTACATACCAATTCTAATATGGAAAATGGTCACGAAATAATACCAGAGCTGATTATACAACTGTACATGTATGACTTTTTAAATATTGCAAAATAAAAAGAAAATTGGTAGGGAACAAATTTTAATAGTGTTAAATACATTTTCAAAATATTGAAAATAATTTCAAACCTCAAAAATGAATTTAAATCTTTAAAAAGGGTAGCAGTTTGAATTTTGTGAAAATATGCACATCGGTCATGAAAAAGTAAATAATTCACCATGCCTTGCACGCGGAACCAGCTTGATATTGTTATCATAGATTTGGTATACAAAATGATCAACCTGCAAGGCATATAGCAAACTTTAAACAAAAACGAATTTTTTCGCGCCAAATATTGGTAAAATTTAATCATTAATATTTGTGCATTACATCATATATAATCAGGTACATCTAAAATCTATGGCTATATCTATATATTTCACCAAACTCTCAATGTCAGCAGTAGACATTTGAATTTGCTTCACGTTTTACAAGAGTTATCTCTCTTAGGTCAGCTCGGAATGATTTGTAATATTATAGTTTTTGTGCTATAATGTTTACTCTACTATCTTTCATATTGCACGCAGTTGGTTGTTGGCTTTAAGGAACTTTTTGTACAAAAATAGAAAATAAGTTCAATAAAAACTAGATGTACTGTGAGCAAAGCTAACAAAGGATACCCCCTGCTTTGAAGTCCAATTATCTCCCTTGTGTGATATCGGAAAGCGAAGATTTTTCTTCATGCACATCTTTGGATGATGTACTTCCTTTCTGAAAAGTTCGTTGAAATCCATTGAGCGGTCTAGGAGGAGTTGCGCTTACATGATATATGGACAGACGGACAGACAGACAGACAGACAGACAGACAGACGGAAAGACGGACAGACTGACAGACAGACGGACAGACGGACAGACAGACAGAGAGACGGACGGACAAGGTGATTCCTATATACCCCAAACTTTGTTTGCGGGGGGTATACTAGTAATAAAGTACATTTAATCATACATCATAATGATAGAATAAGCATCAACAGTTGTCCAAACTGTTTAACAGTGGTTTTGATTTTGCTTTGTACATATGGCATTGATATCAAATTTATATGCCTAGCTTCTCATGTGTGTTTTCTTTTGAATGTCTTGCATCATAGTAACTAGTTTTCGTCTGTCATTCTACTATTCGCGCATATTTTATCCATTCAATGGAAATTTTGCTAATTTGGTATGCTTTTTAACTTAAGTATTCATATGTTATGGTATTAAGGTGAATTTTTATTCATATATTCTATATTTGGTATTTTTATTCACAACTTCTGTTACTTGTATATATAACTATATTATATTAAATATGTACATGTGATTATGAGTTTTCGTTATCTTGTTAGTCTTTCTTTATAATTTTCTTATTGTACATGTTCGTTTGTTTGTTTAGTTGGGGTTTTTCGCCGTTTTCACCACATTTGGTTATTTCGCGGCGGCCAGCCGGAGTAGACAGAGAGAATCACCGATATTCGGTACGAAAATTGGCAATCCTTGTCAGTTAAAATCGAAGTCGAACACACCCCGCCAAAGTAAGATTCGAACTGACGACCTGACAGGCTAGTGATCATTAGTAGTCATGACGAACTACATGTACCTACACAACTCGTCCATTTATTGGTTTATTTTTCTTTAATTTTATTACCAAGTACTGCAAACATTTTTGGTGAAAGTGCTCTTCTGCTGCCTGTCTGCCTTTTTCTTGTCTTTGTTTGTCTTTCAGTATAACTCTCCTGTTGATGTTACTTTTAGCAGCACATCTCTCCATGACATGTCAGTGTGCTCTTTGGCGATTTCTCATGCCAAAATAGAGTGTGTTATTAAGCCAAACAGTGTTGACCAGGGACTCTTGGTTGCCTCTGCATTACAATTAGAAATATATTACTAAATTATTATGCATTTATTTTAACATTTATAGCTAGTATTTGCGTGTGAAATTTTTAGAAAAATATAGTAAATCATAAAAGCAAAAATGTACCTATGCTATGACCCTTTGTTTCAATTTCACTGTCAAATTGTAAAGATATATGAGCGGTTTATGTTATTTCGATCGTATTTAGTCATTCCAATACCTGTAATCATGTTTTCAGGAAATCACAGCTAAATATGTAAGAATGTTTTTTTTTTTGACAAAGTTAAATGTAGGTCACACCCTTTAAACATATACATGTCAATAAAGCAGACAAATTGTTATTATTCACCCCTCCCTTACAATCCTTTGGTGTAAAGAATATTTATTCCATCTGCTGTGAATAGATCTGCTCTCATTTTTTTTATTATCCATGCATCGACTGTTGAAATTCCTTGTCTTTTATCACATTTACATCACATTTTTCAATCGTACATCGGCTAATGGAAGCTCGGGTGATTTTAAGCGTGTCTGGCTCATACTCTTCATTCTTTTTGTTTCGATAACATAAAAAAAAATTTAGCCAATTTACTCTCTAGTTGGATTGGTTCAATTTCCTCCATTTTATTAAATTCATTTAATTCACTCTGAGAAGGGTTTAGAATCACTTTTTCTTCTGGCATTTTCATTTTTCATATCGTCAATAAACGAGTACGTATCATTTTCGCTTACTGAAAGAAAGCGGGACTCACCAACTGCACCGGTGGGAGCATCATCACTCTCCGCGTTTCCCATCTTGTTTACGTTGCAGACGAATGGAAGTGGAACGCATTACGGGAGCACGTGAGGGCTAACACGGACTTCCAATAGAATTATTTTATAAATCCGTATAAGCTCTCAGGTCCGATATGAAGGCTGATACGGATTTATAAACGAATTCTATTGGAAATTTGTATTGGACCTCATATAAGTCTTGAGGTCCTGGTATTTCAGGTTCAAGTTGGTCATATCAGCTGTGCAAAAAGCACTAATCAGATCAAAATAAGTGATGATAAGCTTTATTTCAAATTTAATGTCACATCATTTTCATAGTGCGTCTGTTCAGTTCTAGCTACTTACACACGAGTATAGCTGCCAAATCAGTCCTTAACTAATTCTCAATCTCTTTCATAGTCAATAGATGTTCGGAACAGAAATTGCAACCATAACCAAATACTATTACCCAATTTCATTTATTCAGAATATTGTGAAATTGAACCATAACCAATTTTTATGAATGAGAGAGTGCTAAACAGTTTTCTCTATGATTTTTTATTTCAAACTTTGTTTAAGACTTTTTGAATCGATTTTGTTTCAATAATTATACCGTCTGTGATGTAGGTGCAGAAAAAAGACAATAATTATAAATTTTATAAAAACATAACATGTACAAAAACTGTAGGGGTGAAACAGTATTAGAAAATATTGAACAAATACTTACTTTGTAGGAAATTGATTTCAATTGGAAAAATTTAAGTCGAAATGCAAATTTCAATTGGTTTGTATGTTTCAACCTGTTATTATATCATCTCAAACGGATAATCTATAATATCAAATTTTCATGCAAAAAGTTATCATTTGAATCAAAATAGGTCGCCGCGGTTTTATCAGAATATTCTACTTTAAACAAAAAAAAGCATCCAAGAATTCTAAAGACATAATTCGGGAAAAGTCTCAGTTCTTAATCGGTGTGCTCGACTTCGAAATGGTTTTTAAATTTGTGTTTTTATTCACGCTTTTCTCATCTTGTATGTGTGCATTTGGTGACGTCAGAGGAATTTCTGCCGTGCAAAATCCCGAATACAAAGATACGTACGAAGACAGCAACAATGTTGGGGCTTACACAGTCAGGTCCTTATTAAAATGTACAGATGAATGTTCTGTTAACAGACGTTGTTTATCGTTTTTCTACAACCACATGACAAAGTCTTGTATTCTACATGCTGATCCTTTTGTCTACACTGTCAGAACGAAATTTGGTACTGGGTGGAAGTTTTATCTGACTGTTGATCGTAAGTAATTCTAATTGAAAGCTAAAGATTTTTGTATTCGTAGTTCAATTGGTCAAAGCAAGTTCATTTGACGAAAACATTCTGAAACTTAGATCGTACTACATGTAAAGCAAGCAAAATGTTTTTTTCCTTAGTTAACTGTCTTCTGAACTGTCAATGAAGTGATTAATACAAGCTCTGGCTTGAAAAGTAGTCAAGAAATACCAAAGGGATATTCGAAGGAGAGAAAAATCGTAAAAACTGACAAACTCCGGAGAACAACGAAGACAAGACCAAAACAATACATGTACTACAATTAAAAACTAAAAACATATGAACAACATGAACCCCACCAAAAAACCGGGGGTAGACTCAGTTGCTCCAGAAGAGTAAGCAGACTGTGCTTCCTGCAGGACACCCGCCATGCTGCCCATGTCGAATCCGGTATGCGGAGGGGATAATATCAATTGAACAGGTTTCATTTTCATGTGGGAAACGGTTTTTTCATACCTGTCAACCAAATCATGATGACGCCCATAAAACTTTAAAAAGGATGACTTCAGCTTAGGAGCAACGTCTGAACAACTTTTCTGTCCGGATCCGGGCTCTGTCCAGGAAGTCAATGTATATGTCACAGGCTCTGGAAAAACGTATGAGTTGTGAAATATATACTCCAAAGCTACATTATAAAAACCTATCTTGAATTTGTTTATATTTTGTTGTTAATTTTTGACATGTTTAAGGATAAGGAATCTTATGATACATGATATCAGATACAAACTATATATATATATCTCACAGATAAAACGACCTGACTCTGTACTTTCTCAATTTTGTTCTTTATTTAAGCTGATTTCTGTTTGTATTCACTTCTGATATTTATCGTGTAAATTTCCTGATTATTTCCATAACGCCTCGGTTGTCTCGTGTTGAGTGCTCGCCTTGAGTGCGGAAGTTCGTGGGTTCGATCCTCGGCCGGGTCAAACCAAAGACATGAAAATTTATTGGTATTAGCTACTTCTTTGCTAATCACGCAGCATCTAGGAGTAAGAGCAAAGGACTGATTGGCTCGCAGTCAGTATAATGTGTCCGAGTGGGATGATTTGTCATCCTCCGGACAGTTACCTCGTGAGGTAACACGTTAGAAATCTGGCTCCGCGTGTCGGTCTAGTACAATATAATAATATTCATATCTTATCGGCAATTCGTACATATTTCCTTTGATCTTTTTTCCTAATATTTTCGATTATCACATACAGGCTGTATCACTAAAAATTTTAGGCAATGCATTGTGTAACGTAATGCGGAAGGATCTACTTATCTGATCGTCCAATGAAAATGAATAAGCTAAAATATACTATTTGTGATTTTTAACTTTCCATACAAAATCTACGAAAATGTATTGATAGTTTTAATATACATGCATGTTAAAGACATTGATGATTGGTTTGACGCTTTATCCGATGTTAATTGAAAACATCCATAGTATTGTGGCTCTCTACCTTTCTCATATAGCTAACTAACCATACTAAATAAAGATAGCCGACATATAGTCGCATCAAAACCATTACTTAAAAATATAAACTGAACTAAAATGTTTTAAAATGTAAATACAAACCAGAATAAAAAGAATACCCCATGAAATAAATAATAGATACATCTCGGTCTAGGAAAATGAATACCAAAGTGACAAAACAATGAGGAAAGCTTCTCGAGAGGACGACACTCCGGTCATAATACTATTTTATAACAGGATATATGTAAGTATCTAGAATCTGAACTTATGATATCCTCGGAGACTTGGAGCCCATCAGCAGATATCTGGATTTATAATATAAATATTGTATAGTACCGTTTGATCATGATGCACATTTTAATCACTGATTTTAAAAAGTACAGTTTCATCTCCTCATACCATTGACCTTACCTGGATTTAGAAAAAACTGATAAGTCAGATTTGGTTCTATTGCACTGTGGGGTTGTTTTGGTCACGACCAAAACTCATGAAGGTAACTGTCTATACACTTGAGTCCGAGGAATGGATTTTTTTTAAAGTTGCAATGATGCATGGTAAATTGTCTAATCACTCGGCAGACAGATGAAAGTAGTTAAGTCGTAAAATAAAACAGTTGAACCAGATTTTGTTCAATCGTTTTGCCTATGGCATTTCCAATGTAAAATGGAGACAACTCTTCTTGTGAGATCTTGATAAATTAAGAATTACATCCCAGAATTTCACAAAATGTATACTAAGTGCACATGGAAATTATTAAAAATAATGGTCTCACCAGTTTTAAGACAGGTTTGATTTAATCATTTCGATTTTTTTATTTTTTCAATTCAAAATGATATTTCGGTTAAAAATATATCCTTTATAAACAAAATAAAAATATAATATTTTCTAGGACGAATCATATCGTCGCTGTTATGCAAAAACCTCGTAACTCAATTTTTGGCGGGAATCTTTTTATCGATTATTTAGAATTAAATATGTATGTTCCACTGTATGCGAAAATATCTGATCTTTTAACCAATCATTAACCCGAATTCTGCCATATGACGAAAAAGTGTAGTCGGATTGGTGAGAAATCTTGTTGTGCGAAAATATCGTATCTCAAAACAAAAACACCCGGCACGGCAGCTGACATTATAACAGGTATAGTTTTATCAATTTTAGGTTTTCAAAGTTAATAGAGCTTAGAAATAATGAAAAGCTTTAAAATTACAATATATATTTAAACTTTTTATGCATGTTTTGAAAGATAAACAAACCAAACAAAAAGCAGTAGTACCAATTACCATTTTGTACGGTACATACAGGTTCTAAAACGTTGCTGTCATACATGTAATAGTTATTTTCAATAAAAAGTACAATTATAGTGGTTATTTCATTTGGTAGCTGTGTTTATATGAGTTGCAATTCGTTATTTTGAAGATTTTGTATTTTCCGACATTTTAGCTCTAACGGTGAATTGAGATACGATGTTTTAGACCGAATTATAGATAATGATTGTTGCTTTGATCAGTGCAATAATTCAGATAAATAAATAAAACTAACATAAGAAAAAGTCCCCCTTTTAAATAAATAAAAGATGATTAAAAGACAAAGAATCTAAAACAAAATTGTACAGAGAAAATACAAAATTAATATTCTAAATGATTCATGGTAATGAAAAAAAAACATGCATTTAATTCAAGATTTTTTTTAGTAAAAAAAATATGTAAATTAGTCATGAGCTGAAAATAAAATGCTTGAAAAATACAAATAAATACATTTTCTTTCTCAGGTTTGATCGAATAATGTCTAAACAAGATGTCACAGTCGGCAAATTCAGACTCTACTGAATACGAAGAAGAATGGACTTGTTTTATCTGTAATCTTGTAGCAAATGATAGATTTTCTTTAGATACTGAACTACTAAGTGCTTCATGTGTTATATTGATTGAGTCAAATGGAACCAGATGGTTAAAATGTGCTGGATGTGATAGACGATACCATATGAATTGTGTCACAAATATACCTAAAAACATAACTGACGACGATTTTCCCGATGGTGTTTATTTATGTGACGAATGTGGATGGTTTGTATGAGCTTATGATTCTGACAACAATTCAAATTGATCATGTCCAAATATGAATGGCAGAGAAACACTCCTTTAGACACTGATTATCGTGTATATAAAGATACAAATATATTGCAAACATTTTTAAAGAGGGAACGTGGACATTATTCTTCAAAAGGACGGCATTTTGACTTCATTCCCACAATATATTACACTTGGTTTAAAGTAAATTCACCTCGATATCAGATCATCGATAGAAAACCAAATAATTTTGACCAGTACCAGAGAATAGAGTGGAAATTTCACCCAAATTGCAAAAATGGATGCTAATAGGTTATCACGAGGACAACAGTTAGTTGAACTTGCATTGAAAAATAAAGATATCGAAAACAGAACTTTGGAATCTTCTCAGTCTATTTCTATGTTAAATGCATCAACTTTTCTTCGCATTCAAGGAGAAACACTTCAAAATTTTCGTCAGATCAAAGAAAAAGACTTGGAATGTGATGAATCTGACAGTTTTGATTCAGACAAAGAATTTTCTCAGCAAGATTTAGATGATTCCACAAAAGACCCAGACTGGGGGCCAGAAAAAGATTCAAATAATAATGATACAACTTATTCAGAAAATGATGATTCAGACTTGGAAAAAAATAGTCTACAATCAGAGAAATCAGTTCTGGAGCCAGAGAATAATATTATCCAAACAGATGATGCAGGCCGTGAAAACACAGGACAAACTAGAAATAAAAGAAAGAAAAAAGCACCAGCAAAGTGGTTGAAGAATACAAATAAAAAGCTAAGAATGGAAGGCAAAAAATACAAAGGAGTCCTAAAAAATGAGAAAGGAATAAGAACCTACTGTGTTGACCGAGAGCAGAGAATAATGGCTCCTAGTGGATGTACCAACAAATGTAAGAAATCAGAGAAAAGAAAGTGTAAAATATTTGAAGAAAAAGAAAGAGAAGAAATATTTAACCGTTTCTGGCAACTCATATGGGAGGAAAAGAAAGTATTTGTGTGTAACCTAGTTGAGAAACATGATGTGAAACAAAGAACAACTGTTGACACAAGCAGAAGGAAATTTTCGTACACGTATTTCTTGAAAAAAGACGGTTCAAAACTTCCTGTGTGCAAAAGCATGTTCCTAAGTACACTAGGTATCGGAGAAAAGATGATGTATGAATGGATTTTAAACTCAAAGAATGGAATTCCTCATAAGTCAAATGTCAAAAGACGTGCCAAACAGTATGACATTGACAGAAAACAATATGCAAAATCATTTCTAGAACGCCTACCTAAACTTCCTAGTCACTATTGTCGTGCCTCTAGTTCTAAAGTTTACCTGGAACCTGTGTTCCAGTCAATATCAGAATTGCATAGAGAATACAGGAAAGAGGCCCAAAAAGATGACAGTCCTGTAATAAGTCGAACTCTTTTCCACAACATACTTGACGAATTAAACATTTCATTGTTTCAGCCTAGAAAGGACCAATGTGACACTTGCTGTGGGTATGAAGCCGGAAACATTGATAAAGTCATTTATGACCAACACATAGATAAAAGGAAGCAGCCAGGGCGGAAAAGAATAAGGACAAAGAAGCAGCATTGACAAACGATGACATGAAAGTCATTGCTTTAGATCTACAGGCTCTTTTAATGTGCCCTTTATTAAAAGCGAGCGCAATGTATTACAAGACAAAACTGTCCTGTCATAACTTTACAATATTTGACATGAAAACTAAAGATGTTATTTGTTATTTTTGGACAGAAGTCGAAGGTGACCTGACATCAAATTCATTTTCATCATGTGTTGTCGATTACATCATGAGTTTGGACAATGGCATTAAAACTTTAATAATATACAGTGACGGTTGCACATACCAAAATAGGAACGTTACTTTGTCCAATGCACTATTGAAAGTTGCCTACGATAAAAAAATTACTATTTTTCAAAAGTACCTAGAAAGGGGTCATACCCAAATGGAGGTTGATAGCGTTCACGGTGTCATAGAACGTAAACTGAAAAACAAGCCAATTTATGTGCCGCAGAATTATGTAGATATCTTTAAAGTATCTCGCCTTGAACGTCCATATGACGTAAAATATCTGTCACATCAGTTTTTCAAGAAGTATTCTGATCTAAATTATTACAACTCTATTCGGCCAGGTTCTAAGGTTGGTGATAATGTTGTCACTGATATCCGTGCTCTTATGTACTTACCTGAGGGAGAAATAAAGTATAAACTGACAATGTCGGGGGATTACTTAGACTTACCAAGACGAGCAAAAATGTCAGCACCTAGAGATACGGATCAAGTAGCTAATCTTCATAATTCTTCTTTGTCTATCAAAGCCTCGAAGTATAAGCACCTCCAAGATCTGAAAAGTGTTGTTCCTAGAGATTTCCATGCATTCTATGATAACTTACCACATGCATAACAATGCCTGATATGTTTTATGTACATGTATACAGAATTCGAGAGGATATTTTGTAGTCTGATGTTCTTTGACTTTCTCGAGTGTTCATTTAATAATAACAAAGAATACTAAATGACTTAGGAAAAGTCATGTTTTGTTAAAAAAATGCATTGACATTTCCAATGTTATTTTTTATTATCATAATTTAGATACAATATCAAAAGATCGGTGTTGAAAAACTGTTTTGGAAATAGACTGACTTTCTGGTTTTTGTTTTATCATGACAGATTTATATTGTCGAGATAAAAAACATGTCTATTTTTTTTTGCCATCCTTCTATATTCGGCATTAAGAATTGTAAGAATTGTGTATGTACGTTTGATTTTGTTTGTATGTTTTTTTTTTACAGTTTAAAGAATAAACATTAAGGTTATGTGTTATCTAAGTGTTTATTCAAACAATAGCAAACTATAATTTGCATCAACCATAGGTCACCTTTGTTTTTTGTGGGGTTTGTGTTGCTCAGTTTTTAGTTGACTGTGGTGTGTTTTGTGGACTGCCGTTTGTTTTTCCGTCTTTTTTCTTCGACTTTTTGCCATGGCTTTGTCAGTTTGTTTTACAAATTTGAGGTTTTTTTTATTGTCTCTTTGTTATCTTGCGTCTCTCTTTTATTGTAGTCAGTAACAAGCCATCATTTTACATAAATCAAACAAGACGCCTTTGAATCACTGATTTTCTTTTCAAATACATGTACAGTGCAGTTAATAAACCAACCATTATCTGGATTGATATTTTTACCATATCAATGTAAAAATTCCTTTTCTGTATCTATAAATTATAAACTGTCTTTAAATCTAAAGATTGTGTCCTCTTTGTTGCTATATTTTATATTCAATATAAGTCTAAAATATCGTAGATTTTTTATGGTCCGAGAATATATAAAAAAAAAATATCGTATCTCAGCTGACAACCAATGGGATTGCAGCATGAAAAAAAATTACATACATTAACAATATTTGATTAAATTTACAATCAAATTTCAATTTTAAGGTTTATATAATTAAAGAGATCGATCTTAGTCAGTTTTTACTGCCTGGTGTAAAATTATCAAAACCTTATATCCGAGGTTTTTGCATAACAGCGACGATATATGTTAATTAATATACAAAACATTAATTTATAATTATAGCATTTAGACTTTCAAAATGCAAAAAAATCTATTCCGCGAACTGAGGTTCTAGACAGTAATTCATAAATGCGCAATGCAAGGAAGTTTTTATCTATCAATACAATTTCAAGACGAAAATGCCGGAATCAAATAATTTGAATATAACATACAATGCAAATGATTTACTTGGGCCTTGCATCTCGTATATAATGTCTTTGTTTTATTTCAGGTAGCGGTCGTTGTACAGATGAGTGGATTTACAATAGACATTTGGATCTATGTTATCAGTTTGGCCCCAAAATTCCTGCAACTAACAATGAGGTGGCAAAAACTTGTAATGGTTCAGGTCAAGAACTTATAAGGATCAGTTCAGAAGAAAGAAATTAATACATGAAGATGATAACAGGTATACACATTTTTAAATAGAGGCTTCGGGTAGCCTCTGTCGCTTTCTTGGATTTCATTTACACATCTAAAGCAGAACAAAATGTTTCACGTTGACGGTTATTTTGGGTATTGGAAACTAAAGATCATTGCTGCCATTTTTCGTGCCAGATGGTGTACTGCTTTTTCTGACAAGATTAATTCCTTTGTGCATTTACCCATAGGTTCAGTTATTAATAAGATCAGGCTGTGGCGGCAATCTTTTTTGACATGCAGGTTATATAATAAGATCTGAAAGATGATATCCGAAATGTTCCGAATTGACGTAGTTGTTTCAATCCCCCGAGGTTGGGAGTAATTGATGTTTATTTACAACTATTTCAACATGATTTAATAATTTAAGACTTGGATAATAAATAGACAGGGAAAAGGTTAAATCCAAACACGATTAGCAAGTGAAGATTTTTATTTGAATGAAATTCTGAGATAATTCCTTATTAGAATTATTGAATTTAAATCTGACTCCAATGCATTTGAATCAAACTGGTATCAATTAATTAAAAGTTCTAAGAGTTGTTAGTAGGCCAAATTAATTCGGAAGAGCATTTTAGGCTAACGGAAACATCAAAGTCGAGGCAATAAGTGATTTGTATTTAGAAAATCACGACGAAACGTATTTTTTTTATAAATTCAGAACAATTCAAGCAAAGGAACTACACTTAATTGTTTTTATTTATCATTTCAAGACAACTTATGTTTCATAACCAGCTTGAACATAATAACCATTTAATAACATTGATGATGGTGATTTATCGTAATTTCTAGTTAAAATAAATTCGACATTTTCACTCTGCGAAAGATCGGTTTTTATTTAACGTCGTCTAGGACGTTACTAACAAATGAGTTTGTGACGTCGAAATATTAAGGAAGGGATCTAAGGAAAATAAGACACTGCTCGCTTTTGTGCATTAATGTGGTTTTCGGTCAATCGTTGAATATTTTGCATATTCAAATTCTTGAATTAATTATCATCTAAGTAGTTGCTTTTCTCCGATTAAGAATATCTATTATTACCACTGAGTCGATAAATGGATTTCATCTCGTCAATTTCTAGTGTTTCGATATTAGCTTGAAATACTTAAACATTATTCATACTAAACTTTTAAGTAAGTTTTTATCACGATAAAAGTGCATGGATTTATTTTCCAGCAAATATTGCTCTAGTATATCCCCACTCCATCTGTATACAGGGTACAAACATGATTCACGGTTCACAGAAATGGACTTTTAACGATGGAACTTTAATGACGTATTTCAACTGGAAAACAGAAGAACCAAGCACATTAGCAGCGTACATACGCGTATTCAGAATTCGAAATTATGGTTGGTCGGCCGGTCCAAATATAAGTACCTACAACACCTGCACGTATATTTGTGAACGTAGATAACAGTGGATAAAAAGGTATAAATCCAAGAATCGGTATAGTTGTCTCTAAAGAGCAGTCTGCAAATTAAAAAGGGACAAAATAAAAACATAAAATTGATTCATGTTTATGTTATTGAAATATATATAATCTGTATTCACTTTCATGACCTGGGAGACTTGTAGATTTAGATTTTTTTTTACTTAGCTTGTGTCATTAAAATATGAAAGAAGGAATACTTTCTGAAACAAAATCATCATCTGAAGCTAATCTTTCATTTTCAATATTGTGATTTATTATTTAAATTGATAGGTTTTTGACATTTTTCGAAAAACAAATATCATTTTCGACAATATCAAATTTATAAATGGTCCTATGGTATACTGCTTGGGTACCACTGTTACCTTAGTGTTCTTATTACCGTGTCCATATACCATCAGTGTCGATTGTATGTTTGGATTGATTGGTAGCTACCGCTGTCTATAACTACTTCAAAGTCGTTTCCCAAACTATTAGCATATGACTGTAGATTTGCATTAAGGATTTGATATTTTGATTTTGGTTGTGCGCATCAAGTATTGAGCCAAGAAATAAAATGTTATATTATCCAGCATGTTCCATTGGGGATTTATATTAAACCTTTATTTAGATATTTAAGATTAAGAACTATTGTTTTAAGTTTGTTTTGACTGAAATTTGTTATTTAGCTTCATGAATGAAAGTTGAGTGTTAATATCTTTTCCTATGTTTAACAAATTTTTCTATGATTTGAACTCTTTCTAAATTTCAGATTAGTTACAAAATTGTATATATAGTGTATTTAGTTTTAGTTTCGCAATGATAATATATTAATACACCTTTAACCCATAAATTTGGTGTTTTTGCTTTCTGTGTTGTTGATATTTTTAATTTTATATTTAAACAAAAAATTTTTTTGTACTTCACATTAGATTTGGTAAATAAAATTCATTGATTTATCAAAACAGCTTTTAATGTTATTTCAGTTATGTAGTGTATTAATAAAACAAATTTAAGCTACAGGCGATATAGAGTATGTTTAAATGTATAGAGCAGCAGACATCGTCCTTGGAAAAGAAACAACTTGTACCAATATTGGTGTAGTGTCTTTTTGTTGACTTACTTCTTTGAGACTTTGGAGCGAGGCAACATCGGTTTGTCTAATATGAGAAGGCTGCAATCTGAAAAGTTCTGGCTTATTTGAAAAATTAATAAAAAATAATTTTAGGAATAATTTGAAGTAATATAAAATATTATATAAGTAATCCATATTACCCGTTTTAACGCACATTTCGTCGGTGCACGTTTCATCGATTGTGCACAAGGCTTAAATTATTGAAAGCCCAAAAGATAACAAAAAACAGTGAATAGCAAATTCAAATGCCAAAATGGCCAAAGAAGTTAAGATAAAACAATGTAAAGACAGAGCTGTGCGTGGGGGTGGGGGTGGGGGTATTTCTTAGTTTTCGTAAAATTTGAAATATCATATCATATCATGATTTCGTCGATTAAAGACCCATATGACGTCTACGTTTCTCAGCTCATCAGATTTCCAAGGGCTTGCGTAAGTTACCCCGACTTTCGACAAAGAGGATTACTACTGTCACAGAGCAGAGACTGCTTACCCTTCCGGAGCACCTGGGTTCAATCCTGGTTTTTATATGAGTTCGTGTTGTTCATTGTTCATTGTTTTTTAGTCTTAAGTGTTAATCTGTTGTGCTTGTGGTTGTTTATTTGTCTTCCCAGGTTTGTCTGTCCAATAAATTACGTTTTTTGATTTGCTCCTTGGGTATATTTGCCTCCTTGTGCCAAACACCAAAAATGTTTTAAGCCATGTAACGAGTTAAAGTGAGGCAGCCTGTCATTTTCCAGCTTTCTCATGAAGGAAAATAAAATAACTGCACAGTCACAATAAAATCAAAAATAACTCGCATATTTCTCATGCATTACTTTGCTATGAACATTTTAGCAAACATTAGAAGGTCGAAGAGGTATTCTGGGCCTACTATGGCGTGTATATTATATTTATAAGTCTGAAATTTAACTGGCACACCTGTCATTATAAATTGTTTGCATATTAAATATAAAATGTAATTGCATAATTATTCTATTTTATTGTGTTTATTGATCTATTTTATTTTCATTTATTTATTTTTGTAAGAACCTCCAAAATAAATCATTATTTTGAAACATCGAAAATGAAATTAAATAAAAACGAAAAAAGAAAAAAAAAGTAAATGAAAATGATATATTAGGAAAAGCATTCCAATTCACACCACGCACTTTTCCTAAAATTGTAATTCTAAAAATGAAATTCTAAATGAAATTAATATCAAGATCCACTAAACATGCCAAATAAAAAAAGGACGCAATTTTGTATCAGATTCAAATTACACAGACGTAATACATCTCTAATTTCAAATTTCAAATTCAAAATACGGCATCTAGTCTTTTTGTCATAGTTACAAGTATTCAATCTATGTTTGGCTTTTAATACTTTTCAACAGAGATTGCTTTAAATTAATATTTGATAAACAATTGATGTAGATAAGCATTATTAGGAACAACTGCAAGAAATCGTTTTAAATATACAAACTTTGATAGGAGTTTTTTTACATGATGAAGTTTTAGTAAACGCAATAATCTCCATTCCTTTCAGGCGCAAATGCATTCAAAATACAATTAGCCTTACAGGTAAATCTAAAGACGATTGTTAAATGCAATTCAACTACTCTTTCAGGGGAAAATATCTAAGTGGGGAATGGTAGAATGGAGGAAAAATCAAATGAATTAATCAATTAGTTGTGGATTTTAGGACAACCAATATATGTATACAAGCAATGTTTGGGATAATTCTGTTACACTTAAATCTTTATATAATGGTAAACTGTAGTTATTATCCCCACATTTTCGAAGAAAGTTCGGGGACATTGTTAGTGCCCCGTCTGTCCGTCTGTCTGTTATATTTTCATGTGAACTAATCTAATCATTTACTTTTAACTTTAGGCATTTCATCCTCATATATAAATACGCAATAAGGGTTTAGAAATTATATTTTCAATAAGTGTGATATCCAAAGGGGTTAGGTTTTTTAATTGTGATTATAAGCTTGCGAGCTGAAATCCTCTTTCATTTTTCACTTTATGCATTTTATTTCTATATAATATTGTCTTCCACTTACATTTACGAATTTAAAGGCTACTGGATAAGATTTACGCGTGATTTTTTCGTTTTAACGCGTAAATTTTACTTACGCGAAATTTAATGGCACCAATGACATGAATGGCCATTCATAGAGGTCAACAATATTAATAAAGGGAACAAGGAAAAGGCTATATATTTCTTTAAAAAATTTTGCAATGATTATTTCAATCATTCTGATAATATTTTGTTCCGATTAAAATCACCAGTCATGTCGCTGGTTATGAATAAGTACATGAAATTCTTAAAATTCTTAGCCTTAAAATAAAAGGCATGATTAACCTAATACAGAGATAGGTATACAACCTGTTCTTCTAATTTTATACTAATTATATTTTATCATCATTTTAAAAAGTCTGTTTAAGAAAACATTTTCGTTTGGGATTTAATTTCGTTTATTTCGTGGTTAAGTATAATCAAAGACAATTAATCTACAATGAAATACGACCCCTTAGTGATTCAATATTCTTTAAATTTGGAATCCACATAAAATTGTCCCACCAAATCATATTACATTGCGTATTGGTCTATAAGTTCGAGTTCTGAAACGTTTCAGGGTATTGTAGTTTTATCACTATTTAGTCTTACTCTTGTTGAAATAATTCAAGCTATTATGCTATTAAAAGATTGTTGTCACCCGCGATGCGGGAACATACAAATGCCGCGTGTCCGTCCGTCGTGCGTCCCCATTGTAAGAGCTCTTAGCCTCCATTTATTTACAGATGTTGATGAAACTTTATATGAAAGATGTGTTTTGATGGCAGCCCGATCAAAGTTATTTCCCCTTGAAAATTTGTTAAAATTGCCTTGTAAGCACTCTCACGCCTACATTTATTTGTGGATTTTTATGAAATTCATATGGAAGAGTTGTTATGATTGTATCTCGAACAAAATCAAATTCCAGTGCAGTGATGTGATTTTTGGTAGTGTTATTGGTCGAACTTTGACATTTTACTTAATTTGCCTTTTAAGCGCTCTCACGTTTACATTTATTGGCAGATTTTGATGAAGTTCATACGACAGACTTGTTCTGATGGTATCTAGATCAAGTTCAAATTTGAGTGCGGTATCATGATTTTTGGCACAGTAATTGCCCTTTGAACTAAATAATTGACCATGGCAGGAAATAACAAGGTATTGCTTTTTAATTTAAGCAATGTGTGTTTAGATTGAAATTTATCACACTGGTTAAGACATGTAAGACAGGTATAAATCGTGTACAAATTTGAGAATATTCATTTAGAAAATTTTCTGAAATGTTCAACTTTTTTTGTGCATATCGGTTTTTATCCCTGTTGTTCCCTAGTGACGTACAAGTACTAGGCAACTATTGTGTTGGATCTATTTAACTTTGTCTACTAAACGAAGTGCCATATTAAACTTATAAAATGCCAAAAATCATGCCTTTGCAGGAAATGTTTTTAATTTTAGACTCTACGAGTTAATGTGGTACATATTAGAGAAAGTTTTTAATATATGGCAACAAATAGAATATCTAAAGTATTCAGATTTTGATATTTAAAGTAGTGAGACGTTTTTTTTCAAAGTCGAGTGAAATTATACTTTTTTCTACCCCATCAACTGTTACACTATGTTAAAGTTGATTTATAAGGTATCGTAACAAGTAAATTTCTTATAATTTTGATGTTCCAAATTCATACAATACCAAAATTTATTTTCTGGACATATACAATTTCTAGTTTTTTGCTCCATCAGTTGTCGTTGTGTGTCAAATAGATAATTTGTAAGATTCTGTGATAAGTGAATTAATAAAAGTTTGATATATTCTAACGTATTAAAACTTTTCTAAACGATACAATTTCTAGTTTTTCCTCCATTTGTTTTTTCGGTATGTCGAAAAGATAATATTTTAGATATTGCAATAACTAAAGTTATAAAATTCTTGATAAATCGATGTTTTAAATTTATAAAATACCATACATCTCTTTCTCTTGTCAATAATGTTGGGTTAGCGTGGGGCCATTGGTGACTTGAATTTAGTACACGTATTGTTGCTGCCTCCTGACATTTAGTTTTCCAAATATTGATATATCACAACTAAATAAACTATCGCGACTGTTATAAATGTTCTGTGGTAGAACTGTCATCAATTGTGTTTGGGTAGAACTGTAATAAAGGTTCTAGGGTAGAACTGTGAACGGTTACGTGTCAGGACACACTCGGTCATAAATGGTTCTGGGATAGAACGGTCACAAATGGTTCTATGGTAGAACTGTCATCAATTGTTCTAGGGAAGAACTGTCATAAAGGTTCCAGGTTAGAACAGTCAACGGATCTGTGTCAGGACACACTCGGTCATAAATGGTTCTGCGGTAGAACTGTCATAAATTGTTGTAGGGTAAAACGGTCATAAAGTTTCTGTGGTAGAACTGTCATAAATAGTTCTACGGTAGAACTGTCATGAAGGTTCTGTGGTAGAACTGTCATAAATGTTCTGTGGTAGAACTGTCATAAATTGTTCTAGGGTAGAACTGTCATAAATAGTTCTATGGTAGAAATGTCATAAATGTTCTGTGGTAGAACTTTCATAAATTTTTCTAGAACTGTCATAAAGGTTCTAGGGTAGAACTGTCAGCGGTTCTATGTCAGGACACACTCGGTCATAAATGGTTCTGTGGTAGACCGGTCACAAATGGTTCTATGGTAGAACTGTCATAAATTGTTCTAGGGTACACATGGTTGAACGTGTAATTCACCAAACCACATTCACACATTACTCGCACACGATTCGCACATTACACGCAGACGATTCGCATGATAGCGCACAAGATTCGCACGTTAAACGCAAAACACACGATGCACGTTAAACGTTGATTACCGATCGTGCGATTTCTAAAACTTGTGGTTGTAAGATACGAACGGAAAATAACGAAACTAAATAGTGAGATTTTATTTCGGATATGAATAGCAGTGAAATATTTAATATAATTGCATTTAAATAAATAAGTGGGGGTGGGGGGGCGGTTTAATACGATCGACATCCACCTTTTTTCATAAATACAAAATATTTATTTGCATGTGCTATTTTTTTAATGTGAAATTTATTAAACTTTAATGACGGATCTGAAATTATATTTCAAATTCATTAAAGCTCAATAAACCGTCTTCTAACCTAATTAACTAAAGCGTATTTACCAAAATTGATAAGAGAATAATAAATTGAATATTACGCCACAATATTTTATGGCTTCTTTAAAGCAAAGGACATCATGACTTGGGGTTTATTCCCCGAATGATTACTGGTCTAAAAAAGCATCTAATTAAACAAGGGATTAAGTGATAATCTGAAGGGAGAAATGTCTATTTATCTGAGGTGAGCTTTTTAATTTTAAAAAGGAATAATTAAGAAATCTGACAAAGTTAAATATTTTTTGATGACGTGAAACATATTTATTTTAAAAAATTAAATTAGAAAAAGTCATTACAATGTTTTTGGTTTAATTATATTTTGAATAAATAATAAAATTAATATTTATATATACATATATTTATTAGCCTTTAATATTTTAAAACACCTCTTTAATAAATAAAAAATAACTTGCTTGTTTAATGAATCCGCATACATTGTACCTTATAACATGTAATCATATAAAAGCCGGTGGTATTTTAATACTTGACCATTACAAAAAAAATATATGTAACATTCCTTACTAACAGGTAAATCTGAGGTAGATGTGCAGATAAACAATTATTTGCCCTTCAGAGGACCCCCTAATCCCTTGTCTAATTAGATGTGGGATTGTTTTAGTCCATTTCATATCGGAAAATACACATATTGGTTACATAATAACCAAACAATTGCTAATAAAAAAAAAGTACTATGACGGTATAAATTAATACATCATATTTGTAAAAAAAATTAAAACCTTCGCAAGATTTCAAGAATAACTTTAGATAATTTTTTACAAACACGTTAAAGTTCAAATCTATCTTGAACTTGAAAATGTTGTATGCACGTTATACGATCATTTAATTTAGGAAAAATTTCACTTATAATAATAAATATTTTTCTTCAAACCAAATTAATTTGATGAATTACATTAGTACAAACAAATGTAATAGATACAATTATAAACTCAACATTTTCAAATAGTTGACACTGATGAAAGTGGCAATCTTTTAATTAGAGTTCGAAATATGCCCAGATGTACTATTTTCTTTGGTTCAATAATGTGTCCGAGTTGGGTGATATGTCTTCCTGCGTTTACCTCGTGAGCTAGAACATTAAAAATCCTGCTCAGTGTGTCGGTCTAGTACAAAGCAGTGATCATATTCATTATCATGCATGTTCTCGTCCTGATATGCACCTGGCTGCCACTGGACGCTAAACAACAATTTATCCATCCATCCATCTTAAGTTTGATAGTGCCTTGTGTGTTCAATATAAGCTGACATTTACAGTTAGTTTTTTAATAACAATTTATAATTGTTGTTTCAACGATTCTTTAGATAAGATTCAAATAGACTAATTCTAACATAATTCATATGAAAGCAAAGGAAGGTAAAAATCTTATATAACCGTTGGCAGGCTATAACAGGTCACCTTACAATTGTTTTACAGTAATACTGTAAACGAACACCTGGTATTATAAATTATGCGTGAAATGTTTCTGGAAATCTTATACTATGCTTGACGACCAACTTGTCTTCATAGAAAACACACATGTAATTTAATGAAATTGGGACTGTACATTTTATTTTAAAATGCATAATACTGACACATTTTAAACAGAACTAAATAAAATATAACAACGAATAAAATATATTTAATAAACGATTCACCTCACGTCTTGTCTTACATGTTTAACTTTTTAATTTGCCTTCTTTCTGGAAAAAAAGTATTATTGTACTTAAATAGATCCCTTTTTATCTATGTTCACAAATATAAGTGCAAAAGTAGTCACTTGTATTTGGACCAGCCTTCCATTCATAATTCGCATTTCTTTTTACACGTATGTAAGCTGCAGATTTGTTTGGTTCTATGTTTCCCCAACTGAAATACGTCATCAAAGTTCCATCGTTGTAGGTCCATTTCTGAGATGTGTGCACCGTGTTTGTACCCTGTATGCATATGGAATGTGGGTAGACAAGACCTATGTCGGCTAGAAAATAAAATAATTAATGTTGACTTAATTTTTTCTGCGAATGGTGTAATTCTTCCCTATTTATAAAATTTCTCTGAAATAGGTTGAAAGTAGAAACTGAAGCCGTCTAAAATTTGGAAGGAGGCTTGAACTATTTTACCGTAATTTAAAGATACATTATATAATTGTCATTTTTCGATCATTAAAAACAGCTAAACAGTCAATATTCTTTGTTCTAAATCTTGAATTTTGATATTTGGATAATCTACCATCACATTTGAATTGCCACAAATTAAAATCGTACAGGCTGCCTGGCTCATTAAGGGTGATCGCTGGTCTAATAGGAAATAGATTGGATTTGAAATAGGTGTTTTAGTTAGAGAGAACATATGAATACTAAACAAATAAGTAAGAAAAAAAATATAGGTCCATGTGCTCATTTTAGAGCTATAAAGCCTTGAAAATTTGCAGGAAATAGGTTTCCTATGGATTTTTTATTGTCTTTGCATTGTTAACTTCAGTCTGTCAAAAATGTATGAAAAAATAAAAAGGATTTCATAAACTTTTGTCCAATAGCATTTTAAGGTATATATCATTGAATTATAAAAGAAAAAATGGGGGTTCATTGGCAAAAAATTTTAATGTTTAAGAAATGGATAAAACCCGAGGATTCCGAAAATCTGACAAAAAGACCAAAACATGACCAGCGAGCATCCTTAATTGCCATGCAAATTTGTTCCCAACCTATTCCCAAGATTTTTTACCAACTGAGTTTCACAAATATTCGCACAACTATGGTTAGTCGTTAGTCGTAAATGTGATAAGCGTATTTGCAATTAAATCATCTCTTAAACACCGATTGTCTTGAAATAATTTCATGGTCACCGAAAACCGGTGTTAAAATATGTACCTTAATTGTTTTTTAATTCAGCCTAACAAGCAGATATCTTATTTAAGATCGGCGAAACAAGCATTATAATATAACAGAAATACAATGCGGGTTTGGAACCGGAAATTTTCTGAAATACGATGACTGAAACTATCGATGACTATAACTAATTTCAATGATCCCTTTTATTTCCCGAAAACTAACAAATGGAGTTGTATTGATATCCTTATCATTTTTGGGGTAAAGAAATTTTCTATTAAAATTTTAGAAATAAAGCCAATACCATGTTTTTGATTCCTATATTCTAGCTTTAGCAACGATAATAATGATTTGGCTTTAGAAGCATGAAAGACTTGACTACAACCTAAAACTAGATGGAAACAATCGGAAACGACAGTTATTCCCGCACTCCCCACATTTTGTATTCCTGAGCACCACTTTCACAATCATATGTTTGAATACGGACCACAATTATAAAACCTTATTTCGCATCTACACAAAGTGTATTAAAATACTGTACAGAAATAAATTGCATGAGGTGCAAAAATAAAAGAGGACTAAAGGTCAAAAAATGAAATGGCACTTCTACATTCAGTGTGTGGTAGTGTGCATAGAAATAAAATGCATGAGGATGATTGAGCAGTTTAAGTCAGGAGAAAGTGTGACGGACGCACAGACAGACGGACAGGCAGATAACAATATCGCAAATTTCTTCAAACGTGTGGGTATAATTTTTTTTTATTATATCATTATATAAAATTACGAGATATTTGAAATCTTCTGCAATATCCCAAAAACTACATAAAACAATGTATACGAGATAACAGCTCAACAGCCATAATCAATAAAAATAAAAATCTGGATATATTTATTGAATTATAATGAGCTCAATTTAGCTGATAGGATTTTTTAGCTCTTAGTTCTTACCTGTTATTAGCTTCATATACTCTTGTCTTTCTTCAGAATTGACTCTTATAAGTTCTTCACCTGAACCATTGCATGTTTTTGCCACATCTTTGTTAGTTGATGGAATTTTGGGACCAAACTGATAACAAAGATCTAATTGTCTGTAGTAGAACCATTCATCAGTACAACGGCCGTTATCTAGAATTGAAAAAAACGAACTATAAGCTGCTATAGATAGATAACAAAACGTATATCAGCAAAGATCAACAATGCACACCAATCAATTCAACCTTTTCAAAATCTAAAAAACAGGGGTAGATAATCCAAATTTACCATTTTAGCAATCATAGGTTGTGCAGTGAAAGTAGGAAGAGGCTATGTTAAATATCAGTTGTGAACACTATACTTTGTGTAAAGTGAAACAAATCGTATGATGAAAATTTGAAATATTTTTCTATATATGTTTGAGTTTTTTTAGGTGTAAGAACTTTTTTGTTTTATTAATATGTAAATTGACAACCGAAAATCTCATGGATCAAATGAATGGTGATAATGTGTTTGTTATTTGTAGTAAATCTAACTGACAGACCATCCTATCTATCCTGTACTCTCTGGTGTATAAAACACCTTAAACCCAATACAGTATGATTACCAAAAACTTTTAAAATTGACATTTATTAGATAGTAAAACTAACTCAGGATATAATAACAGCCGTTTCTATACTCTCAAAAAGGGCCCAAAGTATTCATGAAATGCAAGTAAAAATTTAAAAACGTAAAGGCGTTCCGAACATGATGCAAAAAAAGCAATCTTTAAAATATTGTATAATATTTAATATTTTAAGCCTTCATTGTGAAAAGATCTTAAGTTACTCCCAAATTTCTATGGGTGATTGACAACACATCTACATCTGTTCACAATATTACAATAGAAACAAGGATGTGAAACCCGTTGATAGTTAATGCTTTTCTTGAAGCAGGTATTTCGCTAGAAGATAAAGATTATAAAACTTTATATATATCTAATTATAAAATTTTATTAAACTTTTTGAAAACATTCGGCAGCTTGTTAAACAGAGCAAATCCAAACAAAGCCAACAAGCTATGTTATGTACACACAATATGTTGTTGCCACAGGAACATCTCTGTTCATAAAGGGGAAATTTAATTTAGTAATTGGAAAATTAAAAGTATCCTTCTCTCATAATTCTTAGTATATATCTTGCCATTTTCGATATTTGTGGTAAGATCTAGAACAGAACTGCAACTACTATTAGCTTCGTACGCAAGCCCATAAAGGTCATATGAGATTCCAAATATGAAATTCGATCTTCAATATACAAACTTCGAAATTCGAAATTCAAAATGCAAAATTCGATCTCGTGACCATTCTGGGCTTTCGAAGCTTTGTTCTTCTGTAGGTCTTCTAGAAAATATATTTTGCATCTTTTAGAAAGAGGACAAATATACCTAAGGAGCAAATAGAAAAATGTAATCTATTGGACAGACAAACCCGGGAAGTCAATTGAACAACCACAAGCACAACAAATACACACAAACCTAAGAAACAATAAACAATACGAACTCCTATAAAAACCAGGAGTGAACCCATGTGCTCCTGAAAGGTAAGCAGTTCCTGCTCCGTATACGGCACCCGTCGTGAAGTTCAACGAAGTCAATCCCGTGGAAGTCACAAATCGGTGGAGGTACATGAAATGTTACAACATTGGGAACTGATCCAATATCATCTTGCATATTGTAACACTGTCAATCAATTCGTGAAGACGACCGTAAAATTTCTTAAGTGATGGCATCAACTTATCTTTGATAAAACGCTGATTAAGAAGCTTTTGTGAGAGCAGTAATTCTCTTTGTCGAAAGTCAGGGTAACCCACGTATGCCCTTGAATATAGGATAAGCTGAGAAACGTAGACGCCATGTGCAGGCGATGCTGGTATATTGCTACTCAAGAAGGGAAAATTAACAATAAGAAAGTTAAAGTCATCACGTTTGTCGTAAAGATTTGTCTTCAAATGTACATCATAAAATATTTCAAGAAACAAATTCAAATATGAAGCGGACTTCGATGTATCTGTAGTATCCTTAACGTCAAGCTAACTGGGGTAGATAAGCTGTAGAAAGTTTTGGTATTTATCGTTATTTAAAAACATCAATTAATTTATAATTCTATATTTAACCTTTTATGGGTTTTTTAATGAAAGACTGTTCATAACAATATAAAAGAAAGTCGGCAATAACAGGAGGACAGTTTGTACCCATAGGAATCCCAATGACCTGTCGATACACGGTATTGCCAAAACGAACTAAAGACTTACAAAAAATGTAATTTGTAATTTATATCAAAAGATTCTATAGAATTCTTTCGTATTGTAATCCAGTACCTTAAACTGTTTTAATAGACATTGTAGGGTAGGTTTAACTTTGTAACTTGTTTAACTATAGTTAAATAGTTTTAAATAGACTGTAAAAGTCTAAAGAATATACAACTGAGAAAAGTAGCATCAGCATACAAACCTGACTAGGTCTACATATAAATGTAAACAGTATGGAAGCAGAAATATAAGAGTGGATATGTAAAGTCAAGTTCATCAAAATATCATCATTTTTATCAAACACAACAAAACTAATCATGAATTTTCACTGTCTAAAAGTAAACAATATATCGACGTTCAAGTATACAGTGTAAATATGTCACATGCCGTGGTGTTAGTTTGAGACTCCACTGACGTCAAGAAAAAAGATGAATTCAAACATCTAAATTTTATGGGGTGGAAAACAATGTATTTTTCGGAAAAGACTAATGAGTGATAATTCTGGATAAAATCGTCAAATTCCCCTGACTCAGTTTTATATATAAAGTGCGCTCTGACGTCTTGTGGAAAAAAATCAATTATAAATAAGGACATTTGACATTATTGAAATCTCCGAATGATGTCGTGTCTGTGAAATCCTTAAAGAGAGAAATTACCCAAAAGAAAGCCTTCCTGCCGGACTTTTTTACACAATACCATTTCAGAATTTTAAAACAAAACAATTTAATGATGCAACATGCATCTCTTACCATGTACTAGGCACCTGTGATAGCTCATGGGAGCTCAATCCACAGAGCTGCCAAGCGCGTCCTCAGGCGGTGGATAGGGGATCCCTCTCGTTGGGGGTTTTCATGTCATAATACGGAAAACCTGACAGCGGACCATCGTGAGTAACGCGCTTGGAGAATGCCATACTCAATGCACGCAAAACATTTCTGTAGTTTTCGAAAAAGGGAAGGCTGATGCCGCTGCAGAAGGCTAGATTATCTGACACTATCCATCAATCTACCCTTTTACAGTGGCATTCAAAGATGGTTCTCCTCTGTGTCCCGTCCAATCCATATATGATTTGTTTGATAAATTGTTGAACTGGTTCTGGTTCTGCAATATGAAATAGTTGCCACTGAACGTTAAGCAAACAACAAATCAATAAATCATACAAAGTAAACACAAAATAGCACTACCAATGATTTTGTGTTTTTTGTGTTCCTTTTTAGTGTGGTATATGATTTGATTTATTTTGTTTTCCTTCTATTATAATTTTCACCGCTATAATTAATCGTCAAGTTATGAACGCGATTCATAAAATTCGTATAAATACTTTAAGTCTAAACTTCTGACGTGATCCTTTTAAAATTTCATATTCATAATGATAAGGACACGTATTTAACTTTAAAATTTGAAATCCGAAAAAATCCGTTCTAGATTACAACCATTTACGATATTTTCAATAACCTGCTTATAACACGATGTTACAAATTATTTTCAGATCCGATAAGGGTAATTTTAGACACAATCCAGACAATTTGATATATCCCCTTGTAATAACATCACATTCAACAACATGACTGCGGAAAAACTTATTTGTACCTTTAGGGTGGAGAGGGTCAAACAAATAAAAATGCCCAGAAATATTGCGATAACTAAAACCAACAAAGGAATGTATGACATTTCAAAAAAATAAAGAAAATGTAAAATTTGAGAATTTAGCTAGATATAGGTGCGCGTAAGAATCCCATAAAATTTATGTGTATAATCATACATTAAAACTATATTCTTATTGTCTTATTTTCAATTTCAAATTACCAAATTTAATAGTGTTTTCAAGTCAAAGAAACCTCTTACGTTCTGTTATACGGTAAAATCTCCATCCGCATCCAAACTTTGTTCTTACAGTGTAGACAAACGGATCCTAATGAAGTATACAGACGTTTGTGATATTGTTGTAGAATCTTGATATGCAACGTTTATCTCTTATGCACTTCCGAATGCATTTTATTGTAGACAATTCTGAGAAGTTTCCTATAGAATTATAATCTTCGTATGTACCATCATACTCCGGTTTATTCATAGCAGAAATCTCACTGATATCAGAATATGTCCATGTGAGTAGGCAAAAAGTTATTAGATGGATAAAGATAATCCCAGTTATTTCTTATCCATTTTTCAACAATAAAATAATCAGAAAGTAATTTCTCTTCTTTTATTAGCAAGATATACCTGCTAATATATATGTAACAAAACAAATACCCACAAAAGATGAATAGATACTTATATACAGAAGAAAAAAATACTTTACTAAAAAGCGATTGTTATGCATTACAAATTGTATTGTTAATATCAAACCCTTTCTTTAAATTTGAAAACAAACGAAGATCTGCGCTTAAAAGTTAGTATTTAATATGAAAATATATACTCTGAATTTACCATTTATAAGGCAAATATGTCTTTCCTGTAGTAGGTACATGATCTTGCTTTAACATTGAAATATAGATTACAGTGCCCGAAAACTATGGTAAGATGTCGATATAAACTTAAAATAAGTTGCAAATCGCCGATCAATGCCTTTCACAAATATTTATCAAACATAAACTTACACATATCCATTTGCTATTTGTATGGAAAGTAAACAATTGTTAATGCAGAATAGATTTTAGGGCAGACATGCTTTAAAAAGATAGATAAGATGGTTTCAAACACAGATCCATTTGCACGATCGATGAACGGATTCTAATTCAAACGAATATCGACAAAAGTATATCGAGCAATAAGGCATGGGTTATATTATACTTCATATAGTGGTTAAAGGATGTTCAAGATGACAATTTTAAGAATTTAATTTGACGTGCCCTATTGACACCATTTGAGAGAATGGTCTCAAAATGGTGGAAGTCCGACGGATGAGCACAAAAAATGGCTGTCTTCCGGGAGACCAACAACTAAACAAGTAAACGGCTTCTCCCTAGAAGTCGAAAAAGTTTAAGCACACTCCAATATAATGTATCACAAAATACCTGAATAAATTTGATGCACTGTATGGGCATTTCGTTGAATGACAACTCATCAGCAGTCCCCGAGAACAAAATGTTGGAAATCCGGTTAAGGATATAATGTTGAATAAATATCCAAGCGAGAAGTTGATATAACTTGTTTCCCAATCACCTATGTATCAATAAAAAGTTTAAATTAAATTCCCCAAGTCTAAAATCCAAACACAAGGCGAATTTGTGGGAAATAACACGAACATCAGCAGTGACATACTAATCATTCAACACCACCCAACAAATAGCACCACGTCACCCAACAGGTACATTGTAGCACCCCGGACAAAAAATAACATTAGAGCACAAAACACAATCATAAACACAGCATGGCGTTATAATAGTCTGATTTATTACAGACGATGGAATGTATATAATGTCCATGTATGTACATAAATAGGATAATTAAATCGTGCATTATATTTTTTTTTCAATTGATATTTGCTTTTACAATTTTATCAGAGGTTTATAAACCAAAATGGAAACTCATAAGAATTTTACTGAAACTTTTTGAAATTAAGAAAATGCATCTGAATTGTATGCAGGATTTCTTTAAAATATAAAAAAAATATTTATAGTATTTATGCAACTACATGTAGGAAGCTTTCTTTTTTCATTGATATATAGAATTATAAGGTATAAGAAAAAACAGTTAAAACGTTTATACCTGATATAAAAACTATATTTTTTAGTTTCAAAATTTTAATTCATTGTCAAAAATGTACAATCAACGACATTTCTAAGTACTTTAATGAGTAGAAAGTTTTATATTGGTCCATTTAAAGACAAATCAGTCTATTGTATTTCAGAAAGTAATTTCTCTTCTTTTATTAGCAAGATATACCTGCCGATCTGTAACAATACAAATACCCAAAAAAGATGAATAGATACTTATATACAGAAGAAAAAAATACTTTACTAAAAAGCGATTGTTATGCATTAAAAATTTTATTGCTAATATCAAACCCATTCTTTAAATTTAAAACAAACGAAGATCTGCGCTGAAAAGTTAGTACTAGTATTTAATATGAAAATATATACTCTGAATTTACCATTTATAAGACAAATATGTCTTTCCTGTAGTAGGTACATGGTCTTGCTTTAACGTTGAAATATGGATTACAGTGCCCGAAAACTATGGACAGATGTTGATATAAACTTAAAATAAGTTGCAAATCGCCGATCAATGCCTTTCACAAATGTTTATCAAACCTAAAATTACACATATCCATTTGCTATCTGTATGGAAAGTAAACAATTGTTAATGCAGAATAGATTTTAGGACAGACATGCTTTAAAAAGATAGATAAGATGGTTTCAAACATAGATCCATTTGCACGATCGATGAACGGATTCTAATTCAAACGAATATCGACAAAAGTATACCGAGCAATAAGACATGGGTTAAATTATATTTCATATAGTGGTTAAAGGATGTTCGAGATGACAATTTTAAGCATTTAATTTGACGTGCCCTATTGACACCATTTGAGAGAATGGTCTCAAAGGGGTGGAAGTCCGGCGGTCTTACGGGAGAGCAACAACTAAACAAGTAAACGGCTCCTCCGTAGAAGTCAAAAGAGTTTAAGCACCCTCCATTATAATGTATCACAAAATACCTGAATAAATTTGATGCACTGTATGGGCATTTCGTTGAATGACAACTCATCAGCAGTCCCCGAGAACAAAATGTTGGAAATCCGGTTAAGGATATAATGTTGAATTAATATCCAAGTGAGGAGTTGGTATAACTTGTTTCCCAATCACCTATGTATCAATAAAAAGTTTAAATTAAATTCCCCAAGTCTAAAATCCAAACACAAGGCGAATTTGTGGGAAATAACACGAACATCAGTAGTGACATACTAATCATTCAACGCCACCCAACAAATAGCACCACGTCACCCAACAGGTAGCACCACGTCACCCAACAGGTAGCACCACGCCACCCAACAGGTAGCACCCCGGACAAAAAGTAACATAAGAGCACAAAACACAATCATAAACACAGCATGTTATTACAGACGATGGAATGTATATAATGTCCATGTATGTACATAAATAGGATAATTAAATCGTGGATTATATTTTTTTTATTTTCAATTGATATTTGCTTTTACAATTCTATCAGAGGTTTATAAACCAAAATGGAAATTCATAGAATTTTACTGAAACTTCTCGAAATTAAGAACATGAATGCATGCAGGATTTCTTTAAAATATGAAAAAATATATATTTCTAGTATTTACTGCAGCTACATGTAGGAAGCCTTCTTTTTTCATTAATATATAGAATTATAAGGTATAAGAAAAAACAGTTAAAACATTTATACCTGAAATAAAAACTATATTCTTTAGTTTTAAACTTGTAATTCATTGTCAAAAATTTACAATCAATGACATTTCTAAATACTTTAATGAGTAGAAAGTTTTATATTGGTCCATTTAAATACAAATTAGTCTATTGTATTTGCGCATATTGCAACACAACGGTATTATGCAGTCGCTGGCTTATGATGTAGCAATTTCCACGAATTTCTAACGTTGATAAGTGGAAAGAGAAAGACGGCTCAAATCAATGAGGAACCTGAGTGAGTTATCTTTTCCTAACCAATGTAGGTAAGGGAGATAATAAATTTGTCTCCCTTTTAGCCTCAGGACAAAAGGGAGAGCATTTAATTATCTCCCTTACCTACATTGGTTAGGAAAAGATAACTCACTCAGGTTCCTCATTGAAGGTTCACAAAAGTTAACGTTAAAGAAATGCACAGTATTTAATCATGTGTGTCTTAAACTTTTAAAATGAAATAGATATTAACAAATATTATCCGGTCTGAACTGTATGGAGTTAATTACAATTTTTTGTTGGTGTTAGTATCAATAACGTTTAATTACTTTTATTACAAAATGAAAAAGAAATAAAAATTGTAAATATGATACAGCCGAAATCATTTAAAGAAATCATTTCATATTATGCAATTCTTTTATAACAGACAGATGCATGTATTTAGCATCTGGATGAATATCCAAACTAACAAGTTAACTTATTATATCTTCATTTAGAATTAAGAATATATTGCGTTCATTTCTATAGGACCGCAAATATTTGTGATCGTATTGTGGTATGAGCCTGTCGTCGTCGTCGATGTCGTTGTCGCTAGACAGTTAGGATTCCCCTCATTTACTTTTCTTCTGTTGAATGTATCCTTATGATATTTTACCACTGAATGGTCCCCAATTAGAAATGCAGTTTGGGATTGATTTTGGGAAACATTAGAATTTTCTATATATCCTTTTGTACTAAAAAATATACGACTATTTTATTGGCGGGAAATTAAATAATGTACTATTTTCCCAATTAGATAAAACAAAAGTATCAAATGAAAAACAAAATCTTAAAATTTGAGAAATCCTGGAAATTCTGATACCAAAATGTACAATCTCAGTCGTGTTTCAAAAAATAACTATTCTTTGAAAATTTTACGTTATTTTTATTGATTTCTTAAAACGAGAAAAGTTCGAGATGGAATAACAAGAAAACAAGTTTGGTTACCTCATATTTTAAAATCTCGTTTTGATCAGTATTACTTTAAATATGTTAGGGTCGATTTTAAACCATTCTTGAATGATGTTTAAATTTATTAATTGTATAGTTAGTCATAAGTGTATTGCAAATAAACATTTCAACAGTTTAAATGAACTGATGTAATCACCACATTCATGCATTCATTGACTTGGTGACAATTACGTATCGTATAATTTTGCGATACAACCATCCTTATATTGAATTGTGGCACGCTAGGTGTCGATGAAAATATTTTCTTCACCCGACAAACCAGGCAAGCTACTCCACTGGTGTTTAATTCCCTTTTATGATTTGTTAATGTCAAATTTAGTCAATGTGAATGATACAGTCTCCTGGGAGCCTCTATTCATCTAGATAGTTAATATCATCGTATCTGGAGCCATTAAACTACTCTCGTCCTTTTTGCAGCTAAAGATTATGTTCTATCACTTAATAATTATATGACTTGTTAGTTTCATTGAAATGGATATCAATCAGGTGGTTCTGAAAAGTGATCCAATAAAGGTCAATATCTTGTTTATTACGTCCTTCCATGATGACGTTGATGTCGCTACAATGCAGCGGAGTAACAAGAATATTTCATAGTCTATACCTGTCAAATGTACACTATAATTAGAAGAACTAGTGCATTAAATTATAGGGCAGTAAAAGCCTTGACCGTGCGTGGAAAATGCTCTTTGGTCAAGCCCTTTAAACCCCCCAATAAAACTACAAAAAAATGAAGCAGAGCGAGATTGCTGCAACATAAAGTTCTAAGACAGAGCTTGGTTCAGACTGTGTTACTTTCATCACTCAAGAAAATTATTTACGGTTTACATTACGAATTAATTGGTCGATACATAGTTTCTCTCTGATGAGACTAGATATCTTTAGGTATATTTCACGAATTGACAAATCACCGCATTTGACACTTCATTGGACTTTATTTACTGGCGCGACGGGTGACGTTAATGGAACAGGTCATGCCTATCCTTCGAAGCATCTGATGTCACTTCCTGTTTTTACCGAAGATTCACAATTATATTGCTTTAGTTTCTGTGCTGTCTTGTAGTAATTCTGCTTAGTTTATCATACGTTTTTCTATACTCTTAGTTATACTTTGATTTATTTGTTATGGTCCATTCTCTTGCCTTTGGATTTTAATCTGACGAACTTTTCCCAATGTTTTGTCTCGTCGATATTCTTTTTCAGATATTTGGCGCATATTTTCGCAAATTTCTCGAAGATATATACATATGCTATGAGTGATAGATTTAGAAAGACATCAGATAGCGTCTTGAAAATGGTCCAAGAAATAGAAAAGGTTACGGGAAAATAGCTTTATTTCTTTCTTTTTATACATTAAAGATGTTTTTGAAGTTCATATTTAAATCCACTAATGTAGTTACAATCAATAGCAAGAAACTAAAACTTAGATTTTATAATATATATGATTGTCATATAAATAAGTTACATTTGTGTTATGTTTGTATCAAATGATTGAAAACGATATTTATTGATGCAACTTTCGATTATATATATATATATACATATCGTTAAGTGTATAGTGCAATTGTGTAAACTGTTCGCCAGCACTGTTACCAAATAACTAACGCCTCTGTTCGCACATGAAAGTACAGAAGAACCAGTCACCATTAGTTGGCGGCATTGTCCAGGTATAGTTCGAATTTCGAGATAACCTTAGGTAAGACGTGGGTGTGGTTGGTGATACAGGTTGTCCAGACTTCCAGTTAAAATACGTCATCAAACTACCATCATTAAAAGTCCATTTTTGTGACGGGTCAACCATATTGGTACCTTGTATACAGATTGCATTCGGATAGACTAGCCCTATATCCGCTGAAAATAAAGCGAAAAATAATCTATAAACAAGTGTTATATTGTAAATACCTTATATCTTGATCTTTGCCACTTTTGTTAGACCATTTTTGTATTCCTCCAGTTTTTGTACATGTTCGAAGTGCCTTTTATAAGAATTGCATCAAGATTCAGTTACTTTTAATAATTATTCTACATTACTCAAGTTAGTTTTCCTTTTTAGTAATAAGTGCTTTTGATTGTCTTCCCAACGTTATGTCTTAGTCATCCAGTATATATTTTGATTTGTAAGGTTAATTGTAGGCAGTATCGATATGCTGTTCGATTGGTTAGCTATTTGTTGGCAGTATAGACTTTCTGGTATTGATAGTGCTCTTCTTTGTCGTTTTTGGGAGAGATTCTGTCTGGTGGGTGGCATTGATTGATTGGTATATCATTGTTGACATGTCATGTTATATTTTTTCCTATTAGTATCTTTTTTTCATGTGTACATAAGGCTTAGATACCCTTCTTTAGCAAACATAATTATAAACAAATTATTTGTTTTTTAGTTTTAAAAATCATCTAATTGTTAGATTAGATAGTCATTGTTATTTGTTTTGATTTGCCTGCTAATTGTTAGCGCTACTATTATGTATGTAGGATTGGTATATATTTTGGTTGATCAGGTAAATAATGGCTGTGTTTGCATGCAGCTTTATTCGGCAGCTAATTGTTGGCGGTATCGGTACTTATTCTGATAGGTAGTTAATTTATGTTTTTTTGTGTGTAGATTTGTTAGCTGATTGTCAAGTAAGATAGTTATAATTATTATTTGGATTGTCCTCCTAGATATTAGCGCTACTGTTGTGTATATGCAACATAGGTATGTATTTGTGGTTATCAGAATAACTTTTGCTCGTGTTCATATTTTGTTCTGTTAATCACATAAATGTCGGCAGTGTTGGTATATATTTTGATTCACCAGGTAATGTTTTATATTATTTGTACACAGGTTTTATTGGTCAGCTAATGCAGTAGTGTTGATATGCATTTTTTCAGTCTGCTAATTATAATCAACAATGTGTTTTACGACATAGGTTTCATAGTAAAGAACGTTTTGATTTTTCTTTCGGCTTTTGAAAATTAATGAATCAAAATTGGAAGAAATGTACAGATGTTGTGAAGCAAACGTAACATTATATAACATTAACATGTCTTTTTATTCAGCTTTTTTTTTAAATAGGACAGGGCATTCTGTTTAGTCTGTAATTTATTTGTGTATTCCTTTAGCTATACAGGTATTCTTGTGGTATTTGTGTACTGTTGGTATTCTCACACGAAATCATTGCCTTTGTGTTTCTCTTTCATGGAAAGTTTGCGGGGTCCTGCTGCATCGGTATTCTTTGGACGATATTTATTTAGAAATGTGCTAATGAACGCACATTGATAATGAACAGCAACTTTTTTTGTTTCCAGCTCTAAATAAATCTCTTGCAATAAATATGAGGTTTCGAACGTTATAATATACCTGTGATCATCATTATATATCTCTGTCGTTCTTCAGATGTAATTCTGATAAGTTCTAGCCCTGTGGTTTCGTCGCAAGCTCTTTCAATTGTGTATGCTGTTGATTGAATCAGCGGACCAAATTTGTAACAAAGGTCTAACTTCCTGTAGTACAAATAGTCATTCTTACAGCGACCGGTTGCTTGAAAAAAATACAAAATAAATATTCATGGAAAGATATAAAAGTACAAGTTTTGAACAATAGACATAGTGCAGACATAAAAGATTAATTTGTTTTTTCTAAATGTAGAAACACCTGACAATTCATTTCTACCCCTTTGACAAAGATGATTGTTGTTCAGTATTGCATTTTGTTCGTCGGTTAAGGGTTTGACCAAAGACCAATGGATACATACACTTTTGATTAAAGATCCATATTTTTGTTAAAAAAAAATGTATGTTCTCAGAATCAACATTTCGATATTTTTACTTCTTAAAGATTAGATACTTTCTGCATATGGACAACTGTATTTGTCAAACCATCTATCATGTGAAATGTATTCTCTAATGCACTAGTTAATCAATGCATGAATATCGCAGGGTTTCAAAGAAAACAAATATGTACGTCGAAAAATATCCTTTTTGCAAGATATTAATTTTCAAAATGTATTCACATATTTTTCATGTTAAACATTTATCAATCAATCTTATCAAATAAAGATGATTCAATTTTCTTTTAAGATGCTTTTAGGTGACTTCAGAGTGTTTTTTGTCACAGATTCCTTTCAAAATTGTTGCATGTTAAAAACTTATCAGATGGATAAATATAGATTCTCCTTCAGGTACGAGTGAGTTATGGAATTTCGATTTTCAACACGCGAGCTTTGGCGAGCATGTTAAAATCTAAAATTTAACTATTGAGGGTGGAGAAATTCCATTATTCACGAATAAATTGAAGGAGAATCTGTTTCTCCTATAATTTTCGACAAAAACCTCAAGAAGATGTCGTTGCTACATGTATGTAGTTTGTGTACGTAGACGTCATTTCGGGACTTCCATAATTTATCGTTCCAATAACTGTAGAAAAAACGCCGGTAATTTCCATGAAGAAATTTAATCACCGGGAAGTGGTTAAAAATATTATGTATTTTTATCCCACCGATTAAACACGTCAAGAATAGGAGAAAACATTTTCTATAGTTTAATGCTGGCACGAAAAAATATTTCATTATGTTGATACATTTCATCATGAAATATTTCCGACCTTTTCATTCTGTATGCATAATCAGAATTGTTTCGTACCCTAAAAAGGTTATCGAGAGGGATACTTTTTAAACTAAAATTTAAGTATAAATTCGAAAAATGAATTGTCACTCTAGTCTGAAATAAAATAACAATATTTTTTTTTACTTCAAATCCTTAAATTATTAATCCTAAAATATTTTGACTCAAGAAAATGGAAATCTTAAATATTTCATTTTAAAAATGACCCTCTGTAAATTTATTTTTAAAAATAGATTTACCATCTTGAGAACGATAAAAGCTCCACCCCATACCATATTTTGTCATCACAGTGTAAGTAAAAGGGTCAGCGTGCAGAATACAAGTCTTTGACATGTTGTTGTAGAAATATGTTAGACATTGGTTTTCCATGGAACACGTCATACTGCATTCTATAACAGAACTGACTTCATATATCCCAACAGCGTTTATGGAATCGTACATATTATCGTACTCCACTTTCTTTCTGGCGGAAATTGTTCCTATTCCAGCATTTGTATATTCAGTGCTCATTAAAAGAAATAATGCAAATATAATGCCCTTTGCCAGCATTTTTTCACATCCGGAGATTATGATTTGAAATCATTTTGGTTAAGGCTTTTTTCGTAGCTAATTTTCCTATGAAAGGTAAATGAAAAAAGAAAGAAATGTTGAATATTTCACATACAAACAATTATTGAAACTTTTAAGTGTAATTTTCATCCTCACAATATGACCCTTAAAGAAGTACAAACATATTTCATTTAAAGATTTAAATTGTGCCTTCCATGACAACCTCATTTTAATTTCCTGTCAAAAGTAGTCTACCTTTGTCTTTTAAACTTATACATAGAATTTGAAATATTTACCATAAATGAAACGTCTACAAAGGCTGCCAATATTGAAACTGCTAAAATTCAGATTAAACACTAATATAAACCAGTACAATTATTGAACTATTGTCATCATTGTAGAAATATGTATTTTTTAAATCTGTTAATAAATAACATGACCAAACTCAAACATATAAAAAAAGGTGTAAAACAAATCCTTCTCAGACAAGAGTATTATGTTTAAAGAGGACATTTCTTATTAGAAAAAGATAGATCTACTGGTACATGTACATGTTCTATGATCTGTCTGTCTAGTATGTGTAGTTCAAATATATTATATATTGTCTGTGCGACCAAAATCCAAAAAAGGCGAATTCTTGAGAACACAGCAAAAACACAACAAAGACGCAACCAGACGATTAAAAACCATACACCAAACCAAAGAGAATCAGAAAAAGACAACAAAAGAACTAAAGCAACTGCAGTGTGAATTATCACAAAAAACGAAAGTGACATCAGGTGTATCTGTGGTGTGAGCATTTCCTGCTTTGTCAACACAGAAAAAGTACACAACGGTAATTTAAAGATCGTGTCTACGTCCAAAGTACATCTGAACATTTTTTGCAACCCCAATTAAAACACAGCGAATCTGCGAGAAAAGCCAAACAAGTTGGATAAAACATGATACAGCTAAAATATATCAAACTTTATCATGTCAATCCAAATGAGAAAGGACAAAACTAAAGCACGAGAGATGTCCTGGTTGAAGAGGGGATTGAATATTAAAGACATCCAGGGAATATATACTTTTATATTGTTATGATTTTTTTATGTATTTTAAATTGTTTTCTGTTTTCAAAATTTGTCTATCTTGCTTTCTTTTACACTAAAGTTATATCCCCGAGGTAAAAAGATACTGATGAGTGCCAAAAGATCAGTATTGACATGTTGCTTCAATGCATCTTTCACATTTGAATAAATAATGATTGACCTGACATATACAACAGTATCTTCACAGTCTGATGTATAAAACACACTATAAAAACCAATACAGTAGTACTGCAAAAATAGACCGGACGGTACCAAATTTTAGATAGAGTGGTCAGAATGCGCTCCTTTTAACTGTAAAACAAGCTATGGCTCTCATACCTGTAGGTCGGATACTGTCGCTCTGTTAAGCGAAAATATCCTAAATAACACTAAGCTTCAATCAAATTTGAATATTGTACTGATCTATCATATTCGACTGTCCATGTTGTGAATGAATGTGGTTATGACTAGAAATTTTTCAGATGGATTTTAATTGTGTGATTTTCTTTTATACTTTAAATGCTCTTTGGCTGCCAATATAAATATTCATCACAAGAATCAGTATAGATATATGCAGTTACACCTTGGTTTATAGCGCAACCCTTCCGTGAGCTACTACAAAATACATTTGCCTCAAAAATATATATTATGTGGTCCTGATTTCTTTAGTAACAACAATTTGACAAATTACATAAGGGTGAATAAGTAAATCTGCAAATGTAACTAGAGATAAAAGATCAATTTACAGTTATTTTAACTCCGATCATAATGCAAACATTTACATTACGAAAATAGATTGTCATCTATTGCTAGGTATATTCATGCGATTAGCATGAACCATAATTTTTGTGTATATAAGTTATTTGAAATTAATTAGTTGCAGCAATGCAGTTTATATCAAAATGAAGTCATTACTTTTAATTATAAACAAACTGTATTTCCCATTTGAATTTGTTGATTTTTAACCTTAATTTAAACACAGCCTTCAGATCAAATAACGAATGCATTTTGGATTTTAATTAACTAAATTATCTCAGCTTAAAGGACAAATGTAATTATATACAAAAGGACAAAAACGAACAATTCAGACGATTAAGACTTTCTTGTCCAATATATTTCTATTGAAGACAACCACAAAAACAGGATATATTGATATTCTGTACTATATTCTCAATATGATGAGAAGTGATGCACAATGAATACTCTTTTTGGTTTATATTTTTAAACCTTTTTTCACCATTTTTTAATAGATTAAAAAGGAAAACGTTTTTCCTGTGCCTCCACTAAATTTAGTCAAGAAAAAATGGATATCTTTATAATCTTCGAACAATACTGTATAAAGCTTTTTTCATTCTGTTCGTATTATATATCTTTCATGTTACTTTTCTGGGTAATCTTTGCAATTTTCTTTCAATATATCCACGACAAATTAAATTCCTAAATAGAAATATTATTACGTACCTCTAGTCCTGGCCCAATATACTTGTTTCGAAGAGCTTTTGCTTCCTCTGCTAAAATCCAAAGTTCTCTCAGTCTGTAGATCTCGGTATGCTTTAGTTTGATATTGACAATTTCCAAGTTATCAAGAAGGTTTTTATAGGCTCTCAGGAATGTATTATATTTGTTTAATTCAAATTGAATAAGAAAAGAACAATTGTAGAAACACAATAAGAGAGATAAATTGTCAGAATATAGACGCTGACAACATTTGATTGGTGGATGCAGCCATTGTTAAAATAACAATATATTTTAGATATGTAAATTCATTTTATAATATAACAGCTGATGATAGCACGACAGTAGTTACTAATAAAATATTTGATACCAATGTGGAGAAGAATTTTTAAATACGCAGTATCTGAAGGTCTTTCTCCAACGATTCTTTAAAGATTAGCTGTTAATGCACAAGTAGGATATCTGTTAATGTGCAAGTAGGAAAGCTGTAAATGTACAAATAGATAAATGTAAGAAATATGTTCATTTACAAGTAGGCTAGCTGTTAATGTACACGTATAAAATCTGTAGGATAGCTGTTAATTTACAAGTAAGCTAGCTGTTACTGTACATGTAAGATGGATGTTAATGTACAAGTAGGTTAGCTGTTAATGTACAAGTATAAAATCTGTAGGATAGCTGTTAATTTACAAGTAAGCTAGCTGTTACTGTACATGTAAGATAGATGTTCTTGTACAAGTAGGTTATCTGTTAATGTACAAGTATAAAATCTGTAGGATAGCTGTTAATTTACAAGTAAGCTAGCTGTTACTGTGCATGTAAGATAGATGTTAATGTATAAGTAGGCTAGATGTTAATGTACAAGTATAAAATCTGTAGGATAGCTGTTAATTTACAAGTAAGCTAGCTGTAACTGTACATGTAAGATAGATGTTAATGTACAAGTAGGCTGGCTGTTAAAGTACAAGTATAAAAACTGTAGGATAGCTGTTAATTTACAAGTAAGCTAGCTCTAACTGTACATGTAAGATAGATGTTAATGTACAAGTAGGTTAGCTGTTAATGTACAAGTATAAAATCTGTAGGATAGCTGTTAATTTACAAGTAAGCTAGCTGTTACTGTACATGTAAGATAGATGTTAATTTACAAGTAGGCTAGCTGTTAATGTACAAGTATAAAATCTGTAGGATAGCTGTTAATTTACAAGTAAGCTAGCTGTAACTGTACATGTAAGATAGATGTTAATGTACAAGTAGGCTGGCTGTTAAAGTACAAGTATAAAAACTGTAGGATAGCTGTTAATTTACAAGTAAGCTAGCTGTAACTGTACATGTAAGATAGATGTTAATGTATAAGTAGGCTAGATGTTAATGTACCAATATATTTCTTTCATGAAACTGTTAAGTTCTGGTGAATATTTGTAATTTAATTTCATTTTTTTACCCTACACGTTTATATTGATATGGCGCAGTGGAAATTTCATTTATCCGGAGGTAAATATATTTTAATAATACATTGTATTTGTTTTTGCATTACCAAATAACATAATCATTGTATTTGTTTTAACCAAATTTCTCAATGGTTTCTTGTATTTGATCAATCCTAAATACAACGAGCATTTTAAGGCCTTTCATTTCAAGTTTAGATATTTTTAAGTAATTACCCGACAGAAAATATGAACATGATTAACACTAGATGGGTATTTCAGGTGCAATTTTTCATCGTTTGAATTTATTTGCAGACCACTCTAAACAAAAAGTAGTAACAATTGAGATATGTTTAATATGTGTATGTCATATATTATTCAATATTATTGGAAATTATAACAATATATTATTGCAATTTATTTGAAATCTAGAAAATTTAATATTTTCAAATAAAAAGAAATAATCTTAATGTCAATTTGAATACTATTGATCTCTTTAAGTTATTTCTTCCAGTCTTCAGTATTTAAAAAATGGCCCTCGTTTGTTGGCCTGTGAAACAGATTAATTTCCCGTTTGAATTCCATAAGGTTTTATAAAATAAAATGATATATGTCATGTTTTCTATTTATACATATCTGTATATTTGCACACTACAGTCAAACATGTCATATTAGTAAAGCGGCAAATTACCTTCATCGGTCAGGTTGAAATTCAACCAGCAGTTTGAATTTGCCTCCAAATTGACCTTTTTTCACTTTTGTACTTAACTGTTGTCATCATAATGTAACAATTATAAATGAACCAATTTTAAACAATGTCAAGAAACATTGTCACACAGTAAAATGTGGGCGAAGGTTTGCCAATACAATCTCTATTTACTTTTTTTCTACTGGTTACAAGTGGTTTGCTGATGAGTTGTTGTCAGTCAACGAAATGGCCATACAGTGCATCAAATTTATTGATGTATTTTGTGATAAAATTTATCAGTTCCACTGGGTCTATGTCACTGCTGATGTACTGTTAGACCCGGGGGCATTATCAGCCTAGTATCAAGAATTTTTATCCTGGCATGAATTATTACTTTAATACCTTTAAATTTTCCGTTCAAAATTTGAAAAAAAACAATTACCAGAAATTTCTAAGGCTCTTCCTTTTGATACAGAGGTAACCTTTAGCTGAGTTTTGATTCTTGTTTGTTTTTATTTATTTTATTTTTTTTTAGGTTGTGCTTACTTATTCATCATATATTTTTAACCTGATTTCCTTTTTTTTTACCTTTTTTAATCGAGCACTGCTGATGAGTTGTCAATCAACGAAATGGCCATACAGTACATCAAATTTATTGAGGTATTTTGTGATACATTTTATTATTTCTATCTCTCATTTGGAATAGTCATGTGGTAAGTTATGGTCCAGAAATCTGAAACTTAAAATGCTTCACAAGAATGTTAAATTGAATGGTACCTTTCATATATCACTAAGCAAAATCTGAATTTGTAGGAAGGATCTTTGATTTCGCCTGTTATCCATTCTTTTTTATTCAGATATTTTTTTATATAAAATCTTGAAATACAGTTAGACATTTGCTATTGTAATAAACAAAAATGCAGTCTGGGCCTCACATGTTCCCCATTTTCAAAGCCTTACTAATAATCCACATATCCCATGCTCTGTTGTTAGATAGTTTTGGCTTTACACCTTTTGCTTATTTTGGTATTTTTGAACTATTTGGATTATAGGTTTTAGTTTCAACATTTACGGCCATCAGCACAACTGATGAGTCGTTAATCGACAAAATGTGCACATCTTATGCCTCAAAATAGGTATCAAAGAATGAATTTTATTTGTAACTTTGTTCATTTTTCGTCTATCATATCATATCATAAATTTTCTTTTCTACTATGACGTAATGTAGGCATCAAACCAACCGTTGGAATTAAATTATACGGATAGACAGTAATTTTGTTTTCAGTCTATTCGAAATAACCTTAATGCAAATGGTGCACACTTTCAAATGTGCACCACGTGATTGAGGCTATTTGTTCATAGACTTAAAAAAAATTAAAGTCAACCCTTAAATAAATTTCAGTGTTTTGTTTTGTTACATTGCACTTTCTTAATATCAGTTATTCCTCTGAAATTTAAACATGAATAATATAAGAGCATCTACTCCGTAAAATGTGTTCAGTGTCTGTCAATTGATTTTCCTACAGTCTGTACTTTTCTGTTCCTATCAAATGTAAACAAGTTTTATTCCTTCACAAATATTGAAATAGCCCATGTAAAATACATCTAAATAATACCGTGGTCATTTATTTTTAGAATACACAATGCGTACATGATGTATGTGTATTCATTCATGTAGTGTACACAAGGCGGAAGTTTTTTAACCATCTGTGATCCCATGTTTATTGTTTAATTTGTTTGGTGAATTACATTGTTGTGTTTCATTTTAAAGGAATTGTTACTTATTCGTCAAACTGTCACAATAGATGCGTTGGAAATTTACCCGGGTTTGTTTAGTTGACATTTTGTAGGATTCTGAAAACAATTTTTGTCGGTGAGAAGGTAATTTACTCTTTTGTCTTTGGCTTCTCCAAAGGGCGCCATCATTGCACGATAAGATAGCAGACTTCGTTTTGACCAGCTTTAAAATGTTATTTGCATATAAATGCACCATACCGCACTGCATAGCACAAAACAGGCAATTTTACAACTGCTATAAAAATGGTAATTCATTCTTTACTTTTTTTTTTACAAAACTTATCCAAAGTAAATGTTTGCAATCTTCATTTGTTGAACGAAAGCACGAGGAGTCGTAAGCGAACGGAAATTCATGTATCAAAGGCATTATAAGTAGATATAATTATGTCAAATATTTTACTTTTAAATACGAAAAATGGGCTTTCAGTTAGTACCTGTATCAGTTGAAGAAAGATAACTCTAGATTTCCGTTTCTAGGAACGATAGAAAGTTTGTTAAAAATTCTGGGTATAAACAGATATCGAGAGTCTCGGTAATTAAGCTCCAACAGAATGAATAAAATTATTATATTGAACTAAAACTATCGATCTCTCCTTTTGTTGGCTATGAAAACAAAATATTATATGTGACAGAGGTATATTTAATATAGCTTGATTAAATACAGTGCATATGTATCTATTTTATTGTAGGTTTTAAATTATCATGAACGTTTCCAGTCATTGTTTCTATTATGATCTGATTTCCTTTTCTAATTCTCCTTTGGTGAACTTTTTCTTTTGGTTTCAATTTGAAGAGAATATCTTGTTTTCTGATTGGCCAGCCTTCAAGGTCATAGGTCTTTCTACTCTAGTTATTGGTTGCAAAAAAAATCTGCTGAGTAGACTCCTTGGACGTTAGTCCCTACTATTTAATTTTAATCTGTTTTCAAATATGTGGATATCATAAAACTTGAAGTGATAGTTTTAATCAGAAAAAAAATATACTAGTCAACAAAAGTAACGATACACGAGTTCAGAACAAAATATCTTAATTCCTTAAAATAAACTTAATTATTAGGACAACAGTGGTTTACTACTTCATTTCTTGATCTAATGCGTCTCATTCTGAAATTTGGATAAAACTTTAAATGATGAAAAATTGAAATTTCCAAAAGAGGGTTAAATTAAATTTGCGGAAAATCGAGAAGAAAGAGACACACATTTTGTAAAATGAAAATCCAGTGGCTGAAATCAGTAGCAAAAACTCAAATCTTTGGTCACACAGACATTATGATTCACATAACGGGGTAAAAATATTGATTTTTTAATTTTGGGTTGAAAAATGTGATATTTGTAATCTCAAAAATTGGAATTCTTTATTTTAAACCTTTTGCACAAAATCCATGCTTTTGATGAGAAAACAATCTATTACGAAAATCAGACGTGTGAGTCTATTTTTCTGCTTAGTACACCTATTTGAAATTATGAATATATGCAAAATGCATTGCCCTGTATCGTTTCCTTTGTTGACTAGTATATTAATTCATATTCTCGGTAAATGTGTATTTTAATTTCGAGAACACACATTGATTTAATTCAGTTACTAAATAATATGATAAAAATAACATTAGCTAGTTTGACAGTTAACACGAGCACATTCGGACACTGCTATCTAAACTATGTACTGTCCATTCAGTTCTAGCCAGCGGTCAACTTGTTGGTAATCATACTGAATTGGTTTTTATAGTGTGTTTTACACACCATACTGTCGGGATAGATGGGGGCGGAGGGGTTCGTTACCCATCAAACCGGTTTAACACCACCACTATACAGAGTCTGTGTCAAGTCAGACTATCCCGAATATCTATACTCTGTTGTGTTCATGTTTGTGTTTTGTCCGGCGTTCTGTCAGTTGGGTTGCTTTTATTGATTGGTATGTCATTGTTGACCTTTTTTGTTATCCACTTTGTTGTTTAATGTGACAAATTTGCACGACTAATATGTTTACATTGCCGTGGTCTTACCGGTATTTATATTAAATTTTATCCGGTTAATACTTTAATACAGATTTTCAGCCTTGAACGATACGAAAGTCCTATTGCCCCGTCATGCATCCACTAGGGCAATACAGCTTCCAAATAGGGCAATATGGAATTCCATACGGACCGGTTTTACAGTCTCTTTTGTCATACGTACTGGTCATACGGACCAGCTGTATAGACTGGCTTGTCATACGGACTAGCTGTATAGACTGGCTTGTCATACGGACTAGCTGTATAGACTGGCTTGTCATACGGATTGGTCATACCGACCAGCAAAACAGACTGTTGGCATTATTTGATAAAAGTGTTACAAACTCGCCGATGATGTATTGTCCCTGTATTGATTCTCGGTCATCTGTGTTGGCTCTCGGTTCGTAGGACCAATACAGCTTACCTTGAATCAATTCAAGGGCCAATACAGAAACAGCAAGTGATTGTCTGTATGTGTCAAATATTGGTTACCGAGTGAAAATAGATGTGCTGATATAACAATTTTCGTCAATTTCAAACATCAATTTTAAGGCAGTCCTGAAATATTTAAGCACATGGCAAAACAAATACCTAAGCAATAAGATCATTGGTAACGTACACAGGATCAAAATCTAAAGAGAAGACAAATTCGTTGGAAATGGTATATAAAATAAAATGATACAATCACGAAAAACAAAAAATATACATCATAGAGAATAAGTACAATACAATAAATCACTAGCAAAACTAACAATCCTCTCAAATATTTTTTTCTATTTCAGCTGAGCTAATAGAAATGATTGTAGTATTTTGAATTTTGATTGGCTGTTTGACTCTGTTAACATACTTCCAAGGTAAGAAAAACTGTGTCTAATACTGGACTATTTCCATAAGTATCGCAACCAAAATAAAGCATATTTCTGTTCAAATCATTTTAAGGGACATAAATGACCACGTAATTCCTCTTGATGACCTCGGTAATCGGCAAATTCCGTAATGCTATATACCAACTTATTTTCATAGTCGCCGCTAACAAATAACTAAATGAGTTTCAACTTTGCAAAGATCTTTTTCTTTAATTTATTTTCAATCAACAAGAAATGAAATTTATGGTAATGATCTTTGGTAAGATTTTTTATGCAATTTCTAATTTTAATTGATTGTTTAATTTATTTTCAATCAAAAAGAAATAGAATTTGTGGTAATGATCTATTATGGTCAGGATACCATAACAATTTACAAGGACTTGTTATTCTATAGACATCGTCATGAGAATACCAAGCAGAATCAGCAAATTCCCCAAGACAAAAATTCAAAAACAAGGCGAATTAAGGAAAACACTATTATTGCAAACAATTAATACAAAACACAACCAAAAAAGTAACTAGCCTAGCATATGACAATCAAAGGTGTTTTTAATTCCTAAAATTACCTTCTGTTAGAACTTTATGTGACAGTACATTCATTCTGTCATGAAATGTAACGTGCAAATCATGTGCACGACAGTAAAGATGCAATGTAAAAGTCAATTAAAAGTTGGAATTTTAATCCTGGAAAAAAGGAATTTGAATTTCAAACTTTAAATCATCACCTTTTTCATAAAATTTCGATTTCAAGTAAAGGAATGGGGAATTACCTTCTCTTTCTTCTAGTAGTCCTATTATAAAGTCTGACCTGTGGCAGGGTGTGTTCTACTCCAATATTAATTGACAAGGATTGCCAATTTTACTACCGAAGGTCGGTGGTTCTCCCCGGGTACTCCTGCTTTCTCCAAGAATAAAAACTGGCGATGCGAAATAGCCACATGTGCTGAAAACGTCGTAAAACTCCAACTAAAAAAACAAACAAAAATAAAAACATATCGATTAAACGTGGCGTACTGCTTGTCTCCATACAAATATAAAATAGGCTGACGAAAAAATCTTTTAAAGTGAATTATCTCTGTTCACAGAATATCAAAGGATTAAAATAATATTATATATCCTTGTTCAATATAATAAACTCAGACACCAAATTCCTTGCATTCAACGTATACGACTGGATTAACATTCAGCAGGTACGCCAAAAATTAATCAAGTACACATTGTGATGACTATAACAAAGCTGGCCTATACTGTTTAAAACACGGGAAAATAAATGGATATGGTATGATACAAAAGGGACATAGAACAAATAAAACGTACAAAATACAAAAGTAGAACAAAACCCGATGCAGATAAGACCCAAAAAAATTAGTTAAAATTGCCCAAAACGTACGGCCAATATAGCCTTCTTAACAAGCAGGATTAAATAAATATATGCATCTTTAACACATGTTTAACAGCTCATCATTTACATTTATTTTCCTCATATTGAGCTGTTTCGCAAGATACATACTTTATTTGTTCATTTCCTAAACTTGTTATCTTATATCTACGCAAGATACACTTTGCAAAACGGGCGGATGATATAGTAATGTTGATTTCTCTCCGTTTTTTATACTTTCTAAGCGTTCTCACGTCTATATATCCCAATTTACGCAAAAGTTCTTTTACGAGTTGGAAACTCAGAACTGATGAAATAACTTATTAGAGTTATCAGCCTTGGAACAGTAAAATCATTTACATTGTAAATGCTCTCATGTGTACATTTCTCAACAAATTTTAAGGAAAATAAAATTTAAGATTAAGATCAGCATTTTCTCGGACAAGTTTGAAAATTAGCACCGAGGAATTAATTTTCCTAATAGTTGTTCCCCTTGACACAATTAGATTTTATGTTGGCAACGGGCTAACATAGCGAGATATTCTGGGTCTCTTGTGACAATGAGATGAGTGCGGGCCTGCAACCGCGCATAAAACAATGATGCATAAAGTGTCAAAATAGGATCACAATCTATGGGCACTAACTCCAGCATAAAGGCTCTGGTTACCGCGAAATATGTTTTAAGAAGTCCAACAATAACTTTTACAGAGATGGCGTACGTTCAATTCAATACTGAAATCCAATCTGATTTATAAAAAAGTAAACAAAGAATTTATACGAAATTAAATTACTTGCCTTGACAGACTAGAGTGAATGAAATGGACAAACATCTCAAAACATGAAAAGGGATTTATATTACATAAAAATATGGCGGGATTAACTCAAATGTTCGAAAAATGTAATAAACCCTAAAACATTCAAAATAGCTATTGAAAATCAAAATATAGAATAGTAAAGTCCAATATTATTTAAGTCCAAAAATGAATTATTGTAGTTTCAAAAATATCTAATAAAATGTTGTAAAGTCCAAAATACACTAATACGTTGTTTCGTACGTTTTTTTTTTTTTTTTTTTTTTTTTTGTTTTCACACCACGACAACCTTAACAGTAAATCATTAAAACTTTTGTTCAATAATTTTGCAACTTTCTGTCTTGTTAGTATATATCCCTTTTCTCTCCGGTAAACAGTGGGTATTTTATAGCAATCTTTTGTTTGACACTGCTGTTTCGGGAGTTAAAGAAACGACATCCGTAATGTTTTTGTGGAATTATTTAGCGGATTTTACTAAAAATATGGAGGTTAAATTTTGGTGTATTAAAATTTTTCATTTTTGTAAGTTTAAAAACAAACAAAATATAAAACTAACTGTTATCTGAGTAATTATTATCAATAGTAAAACAAGCTTACATAATGTTACTGAGAAATGAAATTGTTGCTTTAAAAATCTTGCTGAATTGAATTGTTTCCATAAGGTAAATATGATTTTAGCAGTTTGCCTTTGACAAAATTAAATTTGATAAAAACATTAAAAACATTGCAAACTACAATTTTTCATGGTTTCACAGTGGAGATAATTTCATTTGGATACACAATATTTCCAGCAATATTCACAAGGCGAGATATGTTGTTCGCTGACGCTCATCTAATATTCAAATCCACACACTTCGCTTAGTAATATTTAATTTTGGCTTTCGCAGTTGAATTCCAATGATGTTTCATAACTGACATTAAAGTTTCAAACGATTTTTTATTCAAAATAGATTAAACTAGAACTGTGAGGGGATCTCACTAACTATATCCCCCGCTGCTGTTGGGGATAGACAGAATTTCTAAGTCCAAATGGTATAAATTATGGGGAAAAGTATTGGACCAGGACATACTTCCCATGCGCACATCTATGTACTAGAATCTAACAGTATACAAAGTTTCATTAACCTCTGATAAGGCATGTTTGAGAAACTGGAGGTACAAAAAAATTCTGGACAGACAACGGACAGACAGACAGACAGACGGCCAGGCTGATTCCTATATACAACCCCCCCCCCCCCCCCCCCCCAAAAAAAAAACAAACTATGTTTGTGGGGGTATAATAATTTAAAATTTAGAATCTGCGATTTAAGATTAAACCTGACAAAATATACTAATATAATGCGCATTTTTACTGAATGAAAAGTCAATCATTTTATTGTTCAACATAAGAAATGTTTCTGGTCGTCTCTTCTTTTCCGGTTTTCTCGACGTTATAATGTGGCAGTATCAACAAAATGTGATAGTTTGGTTCTGATTATTTGTGACCATATAGATGAAAATGTCCATGATTGTATTGCCTGTATTGCCTACCAATTGGAACTATTTCAAAAGGTCCATTCTGAGTATTTTCTTGTAATGGTCCTGCAATAGTGCAATGCGATGATTGATATACATTTGGGCTAGAATTTCGGTTTATTTATTTTGGAGTCCTTGTATATATTCTCCACAAAAAAATATGAATACGTCGTAATTCAGTTACACAATGTTTAGAATGCATTATTTTTGTACTTAAGAAAGAACTAGGCTGATTCATTCGAAACCTACAGCTAACCCCACACTCCCCACATGTTTATACTCTGTTGTTTCAAATACTGATGTACATTCACAATGCTAATACTTTCCACGTTTGGGTGTAGAAATTTAATTTCTATATAGAATTATTGCACACTATCCGTGGATGTGTAATACGATTCTGGAATTATGACTTTCTAAAGGGGTCGAATTTCTAAAATTGTAAATTATTTAAGCTTTTGTCCTTTTTCAATTTTTATTTTACGCATTTTATTTCTTCGACCCCAGTTGTCCCAAGTTTTAAAAATCAAGACTTCAAAAACTTTCTACAAATCTATAGATAGTGTATGAAAATAATTTGTAATGAAAATAAAATAGATGAAAGAAGACTTTAGGTCACAACCTCAGATTCACAGTTTTAAATTTGATCCCTGTTGCCCCACAACCTTTGAAAAGCAATATTCTAAAACCTTAACGCGGTTCTGCATATAAAATAATACTATGCTGTATGCAAACCAAATGCATAAGGTTAAAAATGAAAGCGGGGTTAAACTTACTTTTTACAATATTCAAGTAAAATGCATAAAATTGAGCGAAAAAATGAAAAGTTAAGGTCACGAGTTTAAATTCACAATTTCAAAAACCCGCTCAGGTTTTGAAAATAAAAAAAATCTAAAACCTTATTCCATATCTATAAATAGTGTATATGAAAATTAAAGAGGAGTTAGCTCACAAGGAAGTATGAAGGACAGACAGGGGCGATAACTTTATCCTTAACTTTCTTCGACATTTCGACAATCCCGAATTCTTTTAATAATTTAAAAGATGTGATGACTCAAATTTTGTTGACAACATACCTACTTGGATAAGTATATCCGGAAAGAAGTTTTATTTAAGTGCTGAGAGTTTTATTTAAGTGCTGAGATAATAAAAACATGATCGTTTGATGTTGTATTTAATGCAGAAGTATCTGAGAGAAACAAGACAATGTTCAAGGTTTAGCAATACGCATACAGTCAAAATATTATAATTACTTGACATTTTTCACGCGCACATTTCTTCACTATATATTCCAGTGTTTTAATTCTCTTTCCATACATTAATATCAATATCGTGTATTAAAAATTAATCATAGATTTCGTAGTTGATAGTAATTTTACTTAAATCATTATTAATTTATCTTTAAGTCAATATTTGTTTTCGTTTCAAATTTCATACAATATGGAATGTCGTACAAATCATTGTGTGAGTAGTAATATCAGATTGTTTAAAAATTCAACAGGTCATTTAATTCGTTTATATCATCCTTCATTCGAATCTGAAAACTTCTTCAACATCAAAAATTAGTTAATCAAGTTCGTCATTTTTATTCTCAAATATTGTTTTGTAAACCTGCGTTACTACATGGTTATCTTTTGTCAGTTTTATTTTGCTTTTAGGCGATTTATTCTAATCTTATCGATTTTTTCACAAATTCAATTTGTTGGAATTTCTTTATTGTTTTGAATGGGTTATCATTGTCATTTTGATACACGATTTTTTTCCAGTTTCGGAATTCTATTCTTTTTCAGTTATGGGGTCTTTTTTTTTATTCGGAAAGGCCAGTTGACCCCCTTTTTTCCGGAATTTCTTTTTCCAAAGAATATCCATAATGCCATGCATATATATATATATATATATATATTGTTGATTAGATTTTTTGAGGGCCATTAACATAGTATTAAATATTTTACTCTTAGAAAATTATTTTCCCACAATAATAACAATAGGCTGTTCATCTCACGTGACAATGAATATAAAACAAATTTTGATATACTTGCATTTGGAATTTTATTGACTGAATTTCTGTGTGTATACACATTTCCAAGGCAATAAAAAAGTATTCTGCATTCAAAAATGAATCTTTTGAATTCCAAGTCATTTTAAAAAGAAAATAAACATTATTAAGACATCATGTCAAGAAAGTCAATGTGCAAATCGCATTGCACGAAACTAAAGATTTAAGTGTGAATGTAAACGCCATAAGCTGAATAGGTTGGTATGTTTCTACCGAGGAAGGGGGTGTTCACAAATAGATAGTCAAAATTATCACGTTTTTTATAAGATTTTATCACTTCTCCAAATGATGTTAACATTTAAATTTATACTGGCCTCACTATAATACTGGCGATGTTTATATAAGATTTTATCACTTATATTAATTATATTATATTACGAATTACCTTTAAAATTATCACGTTTTTTATAAGATTTTATCACTTATATTAATTATATTATATTACGAATTACCTTTAAACCCGTTATGGTAGTGTTATATTTTTTTTCAAATAGACGTTATCCGACGAACAGCTTTAAGAGTTTAGCTACTTTTCCATTTTGTTTTTTTTTTCTTAAAATCATATCTTTAAAGGTACTTATATTAAATACAGAAACCATTGGATATAACTTTAAACATATTGAAATCTTCCTGGATTTAAAAAAAATCCTCTCAGAAATACATGTAATTATAATACACGTTGGAATTATGTTCAAATATCACTACATATCACAATATATTAAAGAACAGTAATTAAGCACTTTGTCTTTGCTGAACTATCATGCAGATATTCTGTGTTCAAAAGTTCTTACAGCCTTTAACGTAATATTGGTTATTTTTCATGTACTATTTGTGGATGTGTAATACGATTCTGGATATATTTCGACAATACCAAATTCTATTAATAATTTAAAATATGTGATAACTTAAATTATGCTGACAACATTCCTACATGATAAGAACATTCAGAAGCTTTATTCGAAAGTACTGAGATAATAACAACTTGATCGTTGGATGTTGTAATTTAATGTAGGAGTATCTGAGAGAAACAAGACAATGTTCAAAGGTTCACAATATATTCCAATGTTTCAGTTCTTTTTACACACAATACTATCAAGTTCATGTATTACAAATTAATCATAGACTTCGTACTTGATAGTTATTTTACTTAAATCATTATTAATTTATCTTTAAATCATCATTTATTTTTTCGTTTCAAATTTCATACAATATGGAATGTCGTTCAAATTATTGCGTGAGTACTCATAACAGATTGTTTAAAAGTTCAACTCGTCATTTTTATTCTCAAATATTGTTTTGTAAATCTGCGTTACTACATGGTTATCTTTTGTCAGTTTTATTTTGCTTTTAGGCGATTTATTCTAATCTAATCGATTTTTCCACAAATTCAATTTGTTGGAATTTCTTTATTGTTTTGAATGGGTTATCATTGTCATTTTGATACACGATTTTTTTCCAGTTCCGGAATTCTATTCTTTTTCAGTTATGGGTTTTTTTTTCATTCGGAAAGGCCAGTTGCCTCCCTTTTTTCCAGAATTTCTTTTTCCAAAGAATATCCATAATGCCATGCACATATATATATATATATATATATATATATATATATATATATATATATATATATATATATATATTTATTTATTGTTGATTAGATTTTTTGAAGGCCATTAACATAGTATTAAATATTTTACTCTTAGAAAATTATTTTCCCACAATAATAACTATAGGCTGTTCATCTCACGTGACAATGAATATAAAACAAATTTTGATTTACTTGCATTTTGAATTTTATTGACTGAATTTCTGTGTATACACATTTACAAGGCAATGAAAAAAGTATTCTGCATTCAAAAATGAATCTTTTGAATTCCAAGTCATTTTAAAAAGAAAATAAACATTATTAAGACATGATGTCAAGAAAGTCAATGTGTAAATCGCATTGCACGAAACTAAAGATTTAAGTGTGAATGTAAACGCCATAAGCTGAATAGGTTGGTATGTTTCTACTGAGAAAGGGGGTGTTCACAATTAGATAGTCAAAATTATCACGTTTTTATAATATTTTATCACTTCTCCAAATGATGTTAACATTTAAATTTATACTGGCCTCACTATAATACTGGCGATGTTTACAAATTATATTACGAGTTACCTTTAAACCTGTTATGGTAGTGTTATATTTTTTTTTAAATAGACGTTATCCGACGAACAGCTTTAAGAGTGAAGCTACTTTTCCATTTTGTTTTTTTTTTTTTTCTTAAAATCATATCTTTAAAGGTACTTATATTAAATACAGAAACCATTGGATATAACTTTAAACATATTGAAATGTTCCTTGATTTAAAAAAAAATCCTCTCAGAAATACATGTAATGATAATACACGTTGGAATTATGTTCAAATATTACTACATATCACAATATATTAAAGAACAGTAATTAAGCACTTTGTCTTTGCTGAACTATCATGCAGATATTCTGTGTTCAAAAGTTCTTACAGCCTTTAACGTAATATTGGTTATTTTTCATGTACTATTTGTGGATGTGTAATACGATTCTGGATATATTTCGACAATACCAAATTCTATTAATAATTTAAAATATGTGATAACTTAAATTATGCTGACAACATTCCTACATGATAAGAACATTCAGAAGCTTTATTCGAAAGTACTGAGATAATAACAACTTGATCGTTGGATGTTGTAATTTAATGTAGGAGTATCTGAGAGAAACAAGACAATGTTCAAGGGTTCACAATATATTCCAATGTTTCAGTTCTTTTTACACACATTACTATCAAGTTCATGTATTACAAATTAATCATAGACTTCGTACTTGATAGTTATTTTACTTAAATCATTATTAATTTATCTTTAAATCATCATTTATTTTTTCGTTTCAAATTTCATACAATATGGAATGTCGTTCAAATTATTGCGTGAGTACTCATAACAGATTGTTTAAAAGTTCAACTCGTCATTTTTATTCTCAAATATTGTTTTGTAAATCTGCGTTACTACATGGTTATCTTTTGTCCGTTTTATTTTGCTTTTAGACGATTTATTCTAATCTAATCGATTTTTTCACAAATTCAATTTGTTGGAATTTCTTTATTGTTTTGAATGGGTTACCATTGTCATTTTGATACACGATTTTTTTCCAGTTTCGGAATTCTATTCTTTTTCAGTTATGGGGTTTTTTTTTCATTCGGAAAGGCCAGTTGCCTCCCTTTTTTCCAGAATTTCTTTTTCCAAAGAATATCCATAATGCCATGCACATATATATATATATATATATTGTTGATTAGATTTTTTGAAGGCCATTAACATAGTATTAAATATTTTACTCTTAGAAAATTATTTTCCCACAATAATAACAATAGGCTGTTCATCTCACGTGACAATGAATATAAAACAAATTTTGATACTTGCATTTTGAATTTTATTGACTGAATTTCTGTGTATACACATTTCCAAGGCAATGAAAAAAGTATTCTGCATTCAAAAATGAATCTTTTGAATTCCAAGTCATTTTAAAAAGAAAATAAACATTATTAAGACATGATGTCAAGAAAGTCAATGTGTAAATCGCATTGTACGAAACTAAAGATTTAAGTGTGAATGTAAACGCCATAAGCTGAATAGGTTGGTATGTTTCTACTGAGAAAGGGGTTGTTCACAATTAGATAGTCAAAATTATCACGTTTTTATGATTTTATCACTTCTCCAAATGATGTTAACATTTAAATTTATACTGGCCTCACTATAATACTGGCGATATTTACAAATTATATTACGAGTTATCTTTAAACCCGTTATGGTAGTGTTATATTTTTTTTCAAATAGACGTTATCCGACGAACAGCTTTAAGAGTTAAGCTACTTTTCCATTTTTTTTTTTTTTTTTTTCTTAAAATCATATCTTTAAAGGTACTTATATTAAATACAGAAACCATTGGATATAACTTTAAACATATTGAAATCTTCCTGGATTTAAAAAAAATCCTCTCAGAAATACATGTAATTATAATACACGTTGGAATTATGTTCAAATATCACTACATATCACAATATATTAAAGAACAGTAATTAAGCACTTTGTCTTTGCTGAACTATCATGCAGATATTCTGTGTTCAAAAGTTCTTACAGCCTTTAACGTAATATTGGTTATTTTTCATGTACTATTTGTGGATGTGTAATACGATTCTGGATATATTTCGACAATACCAAATTCTATTAATAATTTAAAATATGTGATAACTTAAATTATGCTGACAACATTCCTACATGATAAGAACATTCAGAAGCTTTATTCGAAAGTACTGAGATAATAACAACTTGATCGTTGGATGTTGTAATTTAATGTAGGAGTATCTGAGAGAAACAAGACAATGTTCAAGGGTTCACAATATATTCCAATGTTTCAGTTCTTTTTACACACATTACTATCAAGTTCATGTATTACAAATTAATCATAGACTTCGTACTTGATAGTTATTTTACTTAAATCATTATTAATTTATCTTTAAATCATCATTTATTTTTTCGTTTCAAATTTCATACAATATGGAATGTCGTTCAAATTATTGCGTGAGTACTCATAACAGATTGTTTAAAAGTTCAACTCGTCATTTTTATTCTCAAATATTGTTTTGTAAATCTGCGTTACTACATGGTTATCTTTTGTCAGTTTTATTTTGCTTTTAGGCGATTTATTCTAATCTAATCGATTTTTTCACAAATTCAATTTGTTGGAATTTCTTTATTGTTTTGAATGGGTTACCATTGTCATTTTGATACACGATTTTTTTCCAGTTTCGGAATTCTATTCTTTTTCAGTTATGGGGTTTTTTTTTTCATTCGGAAAGGCCAGTTGCCTCCCTTTTTTCCAGAATTTCTTTTTCCAAAGAATATCCATAATGCCATGCACATATATATATATATATATATATATATATATATATATATATATATATATATATATATATATTGTTGATTAGATTTTTTGAGGGCCATTAACATAGTATTAAATATTTTACTCTTAGAAAATTATTTTCCCACAATAATAACAATAGGCTGTTCATCTCACGTGACAATGAATATAAAACAAATTTTGATTTACTTGCATTTTGAATTTTATTGACTGAATTTCTGTGTATACACATTTCCAAGGCAATGAAAAAAGTATTCTGCATTCAAAAATGAATCTTTTGAATTCCAAGTCATTTTAAAAAGAAAATAAACATTATTAAGACATGATGTCAAGAAAGTCAATGTGTAAATCGCATTGTACGAAACTAAAGATTTAAGTGTGAATGTAAACGCCATAAGCTGAATAGGTTGGTATGTTTCTACTGAGAAAGGGGGTGTTCACAATTAGATAGTCAAAATTATCACGTTTTTATAAGATTTTATCACTTCTCCATATGATGTTAACATTTAAATTTATACTGGCCTCACTATAATACTGGCGATGTTTACAAATTATATTACGAGTTACCTTTAAACCCGTTATGGTAGTGTTATATTTTTTTTTTAAATAGACGTTATCCGACGAACAGCTTTAAGAGTTAAGCTACTTTTCCATTTTGTTTTTTTTTTTTTTTTTTTCTTAAAATCATATCTTTAAAGGTACTTATATTAAATACAGAAACCATTGGATATAACTTTAAACATATTGAAATCTTCCTGGATTTAAAAAAAATCCTCTCAGAAATACATGTAATTATAATACACGTTGGAATTATGTTCAAATATCACTACATATCACAATATATTAAAGAACAGTAATTAAGCACTTTGTCTTTGCTGAACTATCATGCAGATATTCTGTGTTCAAAAGTTCTTACAGCCTTTAACGTAATATTGGTTATTTTTCATGTACTATTTGTGGATGTGTAATACGATTCTGGATATATTTCGACAATACCAAATTCTATTAATAATTTAAAATATGTGATAACTTAAATTATGCTGACAACATTCCTACATGATAAGAACATTCAGAAGCTTTATTCGAAAGTACTGAGATAATAACAACTTGATCGTTGGATGTTGTAATTTAATGTAGGAGTATCTGAGAGAAACAAGACAATGTTCAAGGGTTCACAATATATTCCAATGTTTCAGTTCTTTTTACACACATTACTATCAAGTTCATGTATTACAAATTAATCATAGACTTCGTACTTGATAGTTATTTTACTTAAATCATTATTAATTTATCTTTAAATCATCATTTATTTTTTCGTTTCAAATTTCATACAATATGGAATGTCGTTTAAATTATTGCGTGAGTACTCATAACAGATTGTTTAAAAGTTCAACTCGTCATTTTTATTCTCAAATATTGTTTTGTAAATCTGCGTTACTACATGGTTATCTTTTGTCAGTTTTATTTTGCTTTTAGGCGATTTATTCTAATCTAATCGATTTTTTCACAAATTCAATTTGTTGGAATTTCTTTATTGTTTTGAATGGGTTATCATTGTCATTTTGATACACGATTTTTTTCCAGTTTCGGAATTCTATTCTTTTTCAGTTATGGGGTTTTTTTTTCATTCGGAAAGGCCAGTTGCCTCCCTTTTTTCCAGAATTCTTTTTCCAAAGAATATCCATAATGCCATGCACATATATATATATATATATATTGTTGATTAGATTTTTTGAAGGCCATTAACATAGTATTAAATATTTTACTCTTAGAAAATTATTTTCCCACAATAATAACTATAGGCTGTTCATCTCACGTGACAATGAATATAAAACAAATTTTGATTTACTTGCATTTTGAATTTTATTGACTGAATTTCTGCGTATACACATTTACAAGGCAATGAAAAAAGTATTCTGCATTCAAAAATGAATCTTTTGAATTCCAAGCCATTTTAAAAAGAAAATAAACATTATTAAGACATGATGTCAAGAAAGTCAATGTGTAAATCGCATTGCACGAAACTAAAGATTTAAGTGTGAATGTAAACGCCATAAGCTGAATAGGTTGGTATGTTTCTACTGAGAAAGGGGGTGTTCACAATTAGATAGTCAAAATTATCACGTTTTTATAATATTTTATCACTTCTCCAAATGATGTTAACATTTAAATTTATACTGGCCTCACTATAATACTGGCGATGTTTACAAATTATATTACGAGTTACCTTTAAACCTGTTATGGTAGTGTTATATTTTTTTTTAAATAGACGTTATCCGACGAACAGCTTTAAGAGTGAAGCTACTTTTCCATTTTGTTTTTTTTTCTTAAAATCATATCTTTAAAGGTACTTATATTAAATACAGAAACCATTGGATATAACTTTAAACATATTGAAATGTTCCTGGATTTAAAAAAAAATCCTCTCAGAAATACATGTAATGATAATACACGTTGGAATTATGTTCAAATATTACTACATATCACAATATATTAAAGAACAGTAATTAAGCACTTTGTCTTTGCTGAACTATCATGCAGATATTCTGTGTTCAAAAGTTCTTACAGCCTTTAACGTAATATTGGTTATTTTTCATGTACTATTTGTGGATGTGTAATACGATTCTGGATATATTTCGACAATACCAAATTCTATTAATAATTTAAAATATGTGATAACTTAAATTATGCTGACAACATTCCTACATGATAAGAACATTCAGAAGCTTTATTCGAAAGTACTGAGATAATAACAACTTGATCGTTGGATGTTGTAATTTAATGTAGGAGTATCTGAGAGAAACAAGACAATGTTCAAGGGTTCACAATATATTCCAATGTTTCAGTTCTTTTTACACACATTACTATCAAGTTCATGTATTACAAATTAATCATAGACTTCGTACTTGATAGTTATTTTACTTAAATCATTATTAATTTATCTTTAAATCATCATTTATTTTTTCGTTTCAAATTTCATACAATATGGAATGTCGTTCAAATTATTGCGTGAGTACTCATAACAGATTGTTTAAAAGTTCAACTCGTCATTTTTATTCTCAAATATTGTTTTGTAAATCTGCGTTACTACATGGTTATCTTTTGTCAGTTTTATTTTGCTTTTAGACGATTTATTCTAATCTAATCGATTTTTTCACAAATTCAATTTGTTGGAATTTCTTTATTGTTTTGAATGGGTTACCGTTATTAATTTATCTTTAAATCATCATTTATTTTTTCGTTTCAAATTTCATACAATATGGAATGTCGTTCAAATTATTGCGTGAGTACTCATAACAGATTGTTTAAAAGTTCAACTCGTCATTTTTATTCTCAAATATTGTTTTGTAAATCTGCGTTACTACATGGTTATCTTTTGTCAGTTTTATTTTGCTTTTAGGCGATTTATTCTAATCTAATCGATTTTTTCACAAATTCAATTTGTTGGAATTTCTTTATTGTTTTGAATGGGTTACCATTGTCATTTTGATACACGATTTTTTTCCAGTTTCGGAATTCTACTCTTTTTCAGTTATGGGGTTTTTTTTTTCATTCGGAAAGGCCAGTTGCCTCCCTTTTTTCCAGAATTTCTTTTTCCAAAGAATATCCATAATGCCATGCACATATATATATATATATATATATATATATATATATATATATATATATATATATATATATATATTGTTGATTAGATTTTTTGAAGGCCATTAACATAGTATTAAATATTTTACTCTTAGAAAATTATTTTCCCACAATAATAACAATAGGCTGTTCATCTCACGTGACAATGAATATAAAACAAATTTTGATTTACTTGCATTTTGAATTTTATTGACTGAATTTCTGTGTATACACATTTCCAAGGCAATGAAAAAAGTATTCTGCATTCAAAAATGAATCTTTTGAATTCCAAGTCATTTTAAAAAGAAAATAAACATTATTAAGACATGATGTCAAGAAAGTCAATGTGTAAATCGCATTGTACGAAACTAAAGATTTAAGTGTGAATGTAAACGCCATAAGCTGAATAGGTTGGTATGTTTCTACTGAGAAAGGGGGTGTTCACAATTAGATAGTCAAAATTATCACGTTTTTATAAGATTTTATCACTTCTCCATATGATGTTAACATTTAAATTTATACTGGCCTCACTATAATACTGGCGATGTTTACAAATTATATTACGAGTTACCTTTAAACCCGTTATGGTAGTGTTATATTTTTTTTTAAATAGACGTTATCCGACGAACAGCTTTAAGAGTTAAGCTACTTTTCCATTTTGTTTTTTTTTTTTTTTTTTTCTTAAAATCATATCTTTAAAGGTACTTATATTAAATACAGAAACCATTGGATATAACTTTAAACATATTGAAATCTTCCTGGATTAAAAAAAAATCCTCTCAGAAATACATGTAATTATAATACACGTTGGAATTATGTTCAAATATCACTACATATCACAATATATTAAAGAACAGTAATTAAGCACTTTGTCTTTGCTGAACTATCATGCAGATATTCTGTGTTCAAAAGTTCTTACAGCCTTTAACGTAATATTGGTTATTTTTCATGTACTATTTGTGGATGTGTAATACGATTCTGGATATATTTCGACAATACCAAATTCTATTAATAATTTAAAATATGTGATAACTTAAATTATGCTGACAACATTCCTACATCATAAGAACATTCAGAAGCTTTATTCGAAAGTACTGAGATAATAACAACTTGATCGTTGGATGTTGTAATTTAATGTAGGAGTATCTGAGAGAAACAAGACAATGTTCAAAGGTTCACAATATATTCCAATGTTTCAGTTCTTTTTACACACATTACTATCAAGTTCATGTATTACAAATTAATCATAGACTTCGTACTTGATAGTTATTTTACTTAAATCATTATTAATTTATCTTTAAATCATCATTTATTTTTTCGTTTCAAATTTCATACAATATCGAATGTCGTTCAAATTATTGCGTGAGTACTCATAACAGATTGTTTAAAAGTTCAACTCGTCATTTTTATTCTCAAATATTGTTTTGTAAATCTGCGTTACTACATGGTTATCTTTTGTCAGTTTTATTTTGCTTTTAGGCGATTTATTCTAATCTAATTTTTGCGCAAGTTTAATTGGTTGGAATTTCTTTATTGTTTTGAATGGGTTATCATTGTCATTTTCATACACGATTTTTTCCCAGTTTCGGAATTCTATTCTTTTTCAGTTATGGGGTCTTTTTTTCATTCAGAAAGGCCAGTTGCCTCCCTTTTTTCCAGAATTTCTTTTTCCAAAGAATATCCATAATGCCATGCACATATATATATATATATATATTGTTGATTAGATTTTTTGAAGGCCATTAACATAGAATTAAATATTTTACTCTTAAAAAATTATTTTCCCACAATAATAACAATAGGCTGTTCATCTCACGTGACAATGAATATAAAACAAATTTTGATATACTTGCATTTTGAATTTTATTGACTGAATTTCTGTGTATACACGTTTCCAAGGTAATAAAAAAGTATTCTGCATTCAAAAATGAATCTTTTTGAATTCCAAGTCATTTTAAAGAGAAAATAAAAGATATTAAGACGTAACTAAAGATTCAAGAGTGAATGTAAACGTAATAAGCTGAATAGGTTGGTATGTTTCTACTGAGAAAGGGGGTGTTCACAATTAGATAGTTAAAATTATCACGTTTTTTTTTTATAAGATTCTGTCAAAAAATGTTCTTTCTCCAAAAGATGTAAATTTTTACCGGCCTCTCTATAATACTGCCAATGTTAATAAATTATATTACGAGTTACCTTTAAACCGTTATGGTAGTGTTATATTTTTGTTAAATAGACGTTATCCGACGAACAGCTTTAAGGATTTAGCTACATGAAATACGTGTAATTATAATACATGTAAGACGTGAGAATTATGTTCAAATATCACTGCATATCACAATATATTAAAGAACAGTACTTAAACACCTTAAAGTTTTCTTTGCTTAACTATCATGCAGATATTTTGTCTTCAAAATAAAAAACTAACACAAAAGTTCTTACAGCTTTAAACGTAATATTGGTTATTTTTCATTTACTATTTGTCACTTTTTGTCGTTTACTATATATTGTCTTTTGGGATTTTCTATATAGATAACGTTGGTTGTGTTGGGTTTCTATTCTCGAATTAAGATGAGATTAGGGCCTTGCTGGCCGAGTAATTCGTCATGATTACTAATGATCACTTGCCTGGCAACACTGAGGTTGTGAGTTCGAATCTCACCTTTGGTGGGGCGTGCTTGACTCTGATCTTAATTGACAAGAATTGCCAATTTTCCTAACTAAGGTCGGTGGTTCTCTCGGGTACTTCGGATTCCTCCACCAATAAAAACTGGCCACCGCGAAATAGACAAATGTGCTGAAAACGGTTTAAAACCCCAACTAAACAAACAAAAAAGATGAGATACTTGACATTGAAGTTTGAGATCAAGTACATGAATCCTGAATATCTGCAACGATATGCACGGGTCTAGATATTTCTTGTGGGTGCTTATACAATATTCAAATACTTATACTTTAATCTATGATTTTCAAGTAATTTTCAACTCATTTGAGTTCTTCCCATTATATTCAAATTTTTGTTTCACTGCGTACATTTGCTTGTAAATTTTTTTGTAATTCAAGATATGTAACTCGAAATAATTTTATTATTTTTACACTTAACATTGGCCTCTCGCGCGTTTTTCCTGAAAAACCAATCATTTTATTGTTCCACGCAAGAGGAGTTTCTTCTCGGATCTTCTATTCCGGTTTATTCCACATCATTATGAGGCAATATCAATAAAATGTTTCTAGGATCACTAGGTTCCGTCGATTGGTAACTATATACATAAAAATGTCCATGGTACGGCCTGTATTTTGCACCACTTGGAACTAATTCAGAGGGTCCATTTTGTGTAATTTCTTGTCTGTGGATTTTCTGTTGGATTTGTTGAGAAGGTAAATTTTGGCTTGATTTTCTACTACTTGTCTGACTTGTGGATTCTGCAATAGTAAATGTTTAAATATAAGAAGGAAAGATATATGTTACGCAAAATGTTTTAAATGGATATAGAATTTAAATTACATGCGTCGAGTTACGTTTACTATGGTTTTTTGGCATTTTGATCTATCTTTTTATTATTGTTTTCCCTATTTGTTCTTGATCAAAACTACAATCATAATAGAATGCAAATTGCTTAAAAAAAAGATCAATCAATTTAAGGTACAACCTCTTTCTTAGTTTATTTATTTATTAAGTCTCCCAAACGAAGTGGGAGACTTATAGATTTTGATTTGCGATTTTTATCGAACATTTTTTTTCGTCCTCTCCGATTTTGTTCGTTCGAGTGCTCGATAACCGTCAGAGATATGGATCTGAGATTTTCCATGATAAAAGATCAATGTTTCTAGATGTGCCTAATGCTATTCATTATTTGATGGGTATCACTGAAACGTATAATGAGCAGTTCAAAGAGGCTAGGGGTTTACTATAGTACCCTATGGGGAAATGTTTTTTCATCGAAAAACTCTACGAGAGTGACCAATAACCATGTCATATCATATATTTTATTTTTTTTTATTTTTTTTTTTTTTTTTTTTTTTTTTGACAACATATTATTTTATTTTAAATTTCCCTGTTATAATATGCCTTAGACGCCCAGGTTAGCAGGCTAAGGACCCCTGTTTAACAATAAGTGCATATGTCCAGGGGGAACATAACACTACAAAAAAGTCCACGTATTCCTTTTTTATTTACCAAATATGTATCATTTCGTTATTTTTATGAATAAAAAAAAGAAGAAAGAAAAAAAACATTTTTTTTATAACACTGTACAATATAATAAATACACAGTATTTCTTTTTACAATTTGAAATTAACCGTTATATAAATACATATCTTAAGATCACAACAATCAACTAATCGAACACACCTAGAAAATACTGTCGAGCACACTAAAAATTTCAATTATGTGGATGGTACAAAGTATAAGGTAAGGTAATTATTTTAAATTTCAATGGAATTGATAATAGTAACTAATTTTTCTTTGTATATATTTTTGTAGCCCAACACTTTTGACAAGACAATCTAAATTGGATTTTAAATTTCTGCCCCATAAAAGGCGCAAGGATTGGTGTTCTATTCGAACTTTGTCATATTTGATTTTGTTACAAGCTTTCCAAAGTTCCCATTTTGTAAAGTAAACTATTATATTTATCAAGTCCTCCAATGTATCGTTATCATTATCAATAAACCCAATAATCATGTCCTTTTCTGTAATATCCCTATCAATTATCAAGCCAGACCTAATACACAATTCTCTTACTTCATTAATTAAAATGTTTGCTGCGGGGCATACAAAAAATAGATGTTTTAATGTTTCAACATTGTTATTATCCGAGCAAAAATGGCATTTCCCATTCGACTTGTTCATTTTTTGCAATCTAAATTCGGTATAAATAATATTGTGAATACATTTCCAATGAAATTCTTTTACCTTGTTTGGTATTTTTAACTGTTTCAATTTTGTCCAAACCGTATCCCATTCAATTTCAACGCCGTACTCGGCATCCAATTTAAGCTGACATTTTGGTTTAGTTTTCTTGTTTAATGCCATCTGGATTGATTTTAACACCAACTGTTTTGGTTGTATAACTTTGTTTAGTTTATTAACCAGATTCAATTCTCTGTCAATTGTAAGGCCGCAAAATCCATTTTTTAAAGTATTGATACCTCCTTCACCTTTTAAAATTTGTATAAAACTTTTTGGAATTGCGTTTTTCTATCTTGGAAAATTCTGAAATACAGTTCCTATTATCATTCAAGGAACTATATATTTCATTACAATTTTTAAAATCTTTAAAATTTGTATCCCACACATCTTCAATTGTTCTGAAATTACTATGCAAGAAGGAACTAAAGAATAACGGTTTGTTCTTAAAGGTTATATTGCAATTACCAAATAACCTTTGTTTCAATATATCATCTTCTGAAGTAATAATTTGAATTTTTTCCATTAATTTGGTCCAAGCAAGAACACACTTCCGATAAAAGTTTGGTAAAAATTCTAAATTTAGAGATATAACTGATGAACATTTGCATAGAAAAAAGTTCTCGTTGAATTTCATGTCTTGTTTTCTTAACCAAAATTTGCCAATAGCATTCCAACTACTAATGGGTTCATGTATAATTCGATAAAGTAATTTGATTTGTTTACTATATATAAAATTTTCAATATTAATCATCCCCATCCCTCCCTCATTTCGATCCAAGCAACATACGTCTCTTTCAATTTGATTTGGACCTTCACCCCAAATAAATTTCCATACTATAGAGTTTATTTCTTTCCTATATTTTTCCGGTATACCTCTCATTTCAATTTCATACCCACATAATGATAATAGTAAATTTTTAACAATAAGAGTTTTACCAATGAATGTTAATTTTCTGCTCTTCCAAACATGAACACAGTTTTTCATTTTTTCTATTATAGGTTTCCATATTTCATCGTTCTTTATATTATACCCATGAAAAATTCCTAATGTTTTTATATTACTAGTTATCCATTTAATTTTTGTAAATCTCGGATGCCTATTTCTAGCAATGCCAACGTACAAACCCTTTGTTTTCCCATAGTTAATTTTAGAACCTGAGGCTTTCTCAAAAGTTGACAAAATGTCAAAAGATTTCTTCACGGAGTCCTCGTCTTCGTTTATTAATTGTGTATCATCGGCAAACATACACAATTTTGTTTCAATAAATTCACCTTCATTTTCCCCTGGTAGTTTCACCCCCTTGATGTAGTTATCTCCCCTTATGGTGCAAGCCAAAGGTTCAGCTTGTAAGATATATAAAAGGGGTGCAATGGGACACCCTTGTCTAAAGGAACGAGAGATTGAAAAATATTTCGAAACAAAACCATTAGTTTTTATGGAAGTCTCTGCATTTTTGAATAACATACTAACCCAACCCTGATATTTCCTCCCAAAATTGTATTCTTTTAACACATGATCTATCCATCCCCATTCCACCCTATCGAAAGCCTTCTGTTGATCAAGAAAAACCAATATCGCTTCCTCATTTTCAGTGTCAATATATTCTATAATATCTTGTATTAGTCTGTTGGCGTCACTTATGTTTCTCCCCTTTACAAAACCTTTTTGGTCTGTATGTATAATTTTTGGTAAAACAAGTTTTAATCATTATTTAAAAGAGTCAACGGTCTCCAGTTTCGTATGTCCTCCCTTTCCCCGCCCTTATGTAATAATGTTAATACCCCTTTATACTGAGATTTACTGAGTGTATTTACCTTGAAGACTTCTCTAATCAGTGTAAAAAATTCACTTTTGATTACGTCCCAAAACAATATGTAAAACTCGGCTATTATACCATCTTCCCCTGGGGATTTATTAGGTTTCAAAATTTTTAATACATTTTCGATTTCTTCTAACGAGACTTCAGAATCTAAATTGTCCTTTTCCTCGCTGCTTAATTTGTTTTCTATCTGTCTCGTTAGACTTTGTGCACTATTTTCGTCCCACCTGTTCCGAATAAAATTTCACCTGTTCTTTGAGTATTGAATTAATATCATATTTATAATTACCATTTTCTCTTTTAATTCGGTGCCACATTTTATTCTGCCCCCTTTTTTTTCAAGATCAAAAAAATATTTAGTAGTATCACATATTTTATTATAAACCATGACAACATCTATTAAATCACATATAACTCGTTCCTCTAGGATGGTCATCCCACCCACCAAAGTCGATAATTTTGAAAAATTACATATGCAATAAATTCATAGCTTTAAATCATATATTTTATTATTCTCCGTATTAAGCCGCATTAAATGACTATACCTCATTTTTTCAATAGGGTGATCTTCACCCCAATAAATCAATAATGTTCAATTATCTCATAAACCGTTAAAACCCCCACCCCTAAACCATATATTTTCTTATTCCCATGCTTCCCCAGGGGGTTATCACCACTCCCTAAACTCCTCTTTCATCTTTCACGTTATGCGTTTTTGTATTCAGTATTGTGATAACACCCTGGGGAAGCGTTGTATGTCTCATTTTGTGCGTCTAACCATGGGGATAAGAAAATGTATGGTTAAGGGGTGGGGATTTAAACGGTTTATGAGATAATTTAAAATCCCCACTCCTTAACCATACATTTTCTATATCCCATATTCTTCGATTTTATTTATTAAAAACATTTTAGTCTCCCATGGAAAACATCAGGAGCGCTGTTGAAAATTAATGTCAATGTTTTCGTTTAGAATTATTTGTGTATGTGCTTTGACATTGTTTGCATGAAGTCTCCAAAACGTTTCTCCTTTTGTTAGTCATTATCATTTTGATTCAAATTTCCTTATGTCTGAGTAAAATATATTTTATTTTGCATTATATCGATGCTAATGTATCTTTAATTCCAAGTAACTTTTAAAGTTAATTAATATAAACTCTCAAATCCATGACATAAGTATCTATTGCAGAAAACATGAAATTTCTTAAACTCTCAGTTGATCCCAACCCTTTGTCGCTCCTAAATTTAATTCATTTTTTTTTCTAGTATTAGATGTAAGCTCATCTTAGAAATTGAATACTGGATAATTTGGCGGTTTTCCAGAAGTCCTCTGCTAGTGGCCATTTTGAATGAAGGATTGGCACCAAAGTAACAACATTTTGTCAACACCTTATGAGAAAAATTCAGGACATGTTTGCTTTCAATAAATACTGCAGTTCTGTAGATTTTTGTTATATGTCATAGACATTTTCTGTCAATTTTGGCTCTTTTTGGCCATCTCTATTCGGCCAAGCAGTTTCAGAGAAACTTTTTTTTTTTAAAAATCAATCAATCAGAAACAAGAATTGCCATGTTTGTCGCCTAATCTGGCAAAAATGAGGAAACTTTGTAAAAAAAAACCTCCCACATATGCTTCCTGTCAAGTTTCGTTCCATTTGGCAAAGCGGTTTCAGATTTCTTTAAATCAACGAATCATAATCAATAATTGCCCATGGCAGCCATGCTTGTCGTCCAATCAGGATGACAAAATTAATTTCATAAAAGAATTTCCATAGATGCTTCCTGTAGTGTCAAGTTTGGCTGACAGTTTTTGTCAAGCAGTTCCAGATAAAAAAAATGTTTTTTTAATGAACCAATGGGAAACAAGAATTGCCCATTACGGCCATGTTTGTTGTCTGATCAGGACAAAATGAGGAAACTTTGTAAAGAACTTCCCATAGATGCTTCCTGTCAAGTTTTGTTCTATTTGGCCAAGCAATTTCAGAGAATACAATTTTTTTATATCAGCCAATAAGAAACAAAAACTGGCCCATGGCAGCCATATTTGTAGTCCGATCGGGACGAAATTAGGAAGCTTTGTAAAGAACCTTCTATAGATGCTTCCTGTCAAGTGTCATTCCATTTGGTCCATATTGCAGGAGAAAAAATGTTTTAATCAACCAATGAGAAACAAAAATTTGTCATGGTGGCCATCTTTGTTGCCCGATCGAGACGAATTGATGAACCTTTGTAATAGATGCTTCCTATCAAGTTTCGTTCCATTTGACCCAGTGGCTTCAGGGAGAAGATTAAAATGTGAAAAGTTAATGTGAAAATGTGAGAAGATTTTTTGAAAAATCAGAAACAACAATTGCCCATGGTGGCCATGTGTGTTGTCCAATCGGGACGAAATGAGCAATATTTATAAAGGACCTTACATAGATGCTAAGTTTTATTCCATTTGGCCCAGTGGTTTCAGAGGAGAAGATGAAAATATGAAAAGTTAACAGACGCACGGACGACGGACGCCAAGTGATGACAAAAGCTCACATAGCCTTTGCCCAGGTGAGCTAAAAAGGAACAATGCTTTGATTGTAATGATTGTTGCTCTTCATCTTGATGGTAAATCACTGAAGGGTCAAGTATGACTGAAAAACTAAGAAAACTCTTTTATTATGTTCAGAATAAATCAAGTCGGGTTTGTATTTAATAATTGTCTAAAACTTTTCTTGTAATGTTTGTGAATTTTTAAATCAAATCTCGGATTCAATTATTTGTTGTTGAAAAAATATATCTTAACCAGAAAATTTTTCCCATAGTTTTGTGAAACAGATTATTTTTTTTTTTTTGGCACTTGCTGCAACAGATTATTTTTTTCCTTCACTTGGAATCAGAATTTTTTTTTCACTAAAAACCATAACCCCCCCCCCCCCCCCCTCCCTTGAAGTTGAATGGTTATTCCCTTACTGTTATTCAAAGAAAGTACATCTTCTATGTAGCGGTAGCTAAAATTAAAGGACTGAACTAATTTCTTTTCATGCAATAACCAATGGATAAAGTCTGCCTTAAAGGAGTAATGAAACAAATTTTCGAATCAGTGTCGCTTTTTAAAAAAAAACCATTGATTTATGATAGATTTTAGACGGTCTTTTAATTTATAACGGGAATGGAAGTTTAAAATATAGAAACGTCAAAGGTTTGAATGCTCGTACAACAATTTCAAACATTCAAATAAATCTTTTAAGCTTATCAGAATCCGCACCTGATGTACACCGCTTGTGTAGTAAAATTTGAGTAACTTTCAAAATAAATAGTAGGTTTAAACAAATGGCATTTTTTCTCTACACTCACCTTTGGAATATATTATTATAATAACAATTTATTTTAACGTCGCTTTAAAAATCTGTAATTTTGTCTAGAAATTAATAATTCTGTCGCAAAACAGATTTTTTACACTTGAATTAATATGTAAGATTAGCAATTAAATTTAAATGGTGTGGGATAAATATTCAGTGCAACAGGAATATCAAGAACAACATCTTAATAGAAAGGTAATATGAACACTTAACTTTTTGATCTGCTAACTTTTCGATATCTTATACAAATAGACAACTTATACGACGACTAAAGCTCCTTTCATTTATCCTAAAGTGTCAGTTTTGTTAAATAACACGTCCTTTGACTTCGAACTGCCTGCATCAGCATTGGTTTTTACGTGTCATAAAAGAGTGTATTCAATATATAACATATTATACTTGATATTACATGCAAAGGAAAATTTAATATAAAAGTGAAGCATGTTACGTTTTCTTCGTTACAGATAAATATATTTGTTTTGTAATACTGCAAAGAAAGAAATTCTTTGAAGAATTAAGTTCGAATATCACTATATATCTGAATAAATATAAAAGAAGACAGTAACAAAAACAAATTTCCTTTCCTTAACCCTCATGTAGAGACTCCACATCTGATTCACACCGCCTGTGGAGTAAAATTTCAGCAACTGTCAAAATAAGTATTAGGTTTAGACTAAAGAAATACTACTAACCTGACATTTTTTCTCTACAGTCTCTTTTGGAATATAATGTTATAATAAAAATTTATTTTAACGTCGTTTTAAAAATCTGTACTTTTGTCAAGAAACTAATAAAAGATTTTTTACACTTTAATTACTATATCAGATAAGCAATTAACTTTAAATGGTCTGGGATAAATATTCATTGGGAATATCATGAACAAAATCTTACAAATGTAATACAAAGATAACATCAACACTTTTTGATCTAGCCACTTTTCTATTTTTTATGCAAATACAATGCTATACGACGACTAAAACTCCTTTCATTTATCTCAAAGTGTCAGTTTTGTTAAATAACACGTCCTTTGACACTTCACAATGCCTGCAACAGCATTGACTGTGTCGTGTCATAAACGAGTGCATTCAAAATATAACATATTATATTTGATATTACATGCAAAGCAAAATTTAACATAAAAGTGAAGCATGTTATGTTTTCTTTGTTACAGATAAATATACTTGTTTTGAAATACTGCAAAGAAAGAAACTATTTGAAGAATTAAGTCCGAATATCACTATATATCTGAATAAATATAAAAGAAAACAGCAACAAAAACAAATTTCCTTTGGTTAACCCTCATATAGAGACTCTGTGTTCCGAAAAAAGTCAATACATTCTTTCTTTCATAATTAAAAAAACTTTTCACAGTGTACACGTAATATATGAATTTTTTTTCTTTTCCAATAGTCAGTTATTATATATTATCGATCGGGTTTTAATTCCCCGTCAACGAATTTGGAAGGTGCATTTAGATTTACTCTTGCTCCTCCATACGTACGTTCGTCCGACTTAAGTTTTTGTACTTGGATCCATTTTTCTATATTTGGGGTGTTATTGGTCATTCAGGTTTTTTTTTATATGTTACAAAGAAATCGCAATGTCCTCTGAAGTCAGTCTGTCCGTTCCTTTCTTATAAATTAAACTTCTTCAATTTTGGGTTTGAATTTCTTTATAGAATAGTTGTTTAAAATCTGAGGACTGGTAATAATATTTCACAATTTTGAGTTTCTTAGTTGAGTCAACATACGTCGAAGTCGAATATAATAAATTTAAGCATGTGACCTGAACTGATTTTTCAATTTTTCATTTATGCATTTCATTTCTTTACAGTATAATATTAAACTTTATGTAGATGCAATATACGATTTTTATATTTTTTATTTTAAAAACTTTGCATCTTTTCAGAATGAATTTAAAAAATTTTGAGATTTAAAGACAAAGACTTTTTTTCCTTGTCAATTTATACATTTTATTACTTTACAGTATATTCAGATTCCCAATAAGATTTTTAAATTAATTTTGTTCGTCAAACTAAGAGCCTTAAGGGATCAAATTTCAAACATTGTGAATTAAGTTATGAAAAAAATGTTTTTCTAAATTTTTGCCGTATACATTTTTTTATCGGTATTTTCTTACATTGTTTATGGATGCGGCTAATGTTTTATATTTTTGATTTTCTATCAAAATATTTGAAATAATATTTTTTTATGTTATGGGTTTTCTACTTGTGTTCTTCTGATTGATTATGCTTATATTAAAGGAAGGCACAATACTTTTTGTGACAAGAAATTTAAATTTGAAACATTGAAGCTGACTTTGAATGTTAATGATAATCTTACACTACAGCTACAGTATATTCTTACCCTATACTCTTTGAATGTTAAGTTTTAAAATTTTGGTTTGGTCTTTTGTTGAAAATTAATTGTTTTCATTTAGAAAAAAACTAGATGTTTTGCTCTTGCTTACTGTGGGCCACTGTTTTGGATAATCAAAATTATAAAACCTTATTGCAAATCTACATACAATATATGACTATACTGTGAGGAAATAAAATTGATAAATTTTTAATTAAAGAATTAGTTTCTTTCGTCAAACGAAATGTTAGGAGAGAGCAACAATAGGTGTAATATCATGAGTTTTAAATGTTTAAATGTAACCACTTTGTGAGTAGTATAGTACTTGAGCGAGTCCAGCGCACCCCCCCAAAAAAAAATTTTCAGAACCTCCGGAAAAAAAAAATTTCTCCCCCTCAGAGAACCCCCTCGAAAGATGCAAAAAAATGAAAAATATTAAAACCACCCCAAAAAAAAATTTTTTCCCCAGTGCACACTCCTAAAATAAAAATACTATCTATCCCTCCGAGGTCAATTTTGACTCTTTAAAAATGAAACAACCTACAGCTCCTGATTTATATCCAAAATTATTGCTCAACGGACATGCATGTCCGCCGAACAAAAGGTAACTTTTCTTACGGTTGTACGAGATTTGCTCCGTGTTGACTAGTAACCGAGTTAACAACCAACACATACTAGTTGTTTTAGATACATTATTGTGTATTGTTTTGGTAATAAATTAACCATAAGTAAAGAAAGATCTAAAGCTCAGTAATCTGTAATTCTTGTTCATAAAAACTACCTTTTAATTTCTTCACCTTTTAAATCAATTATTTTATAAGTAACAGGATTTGTATTTAATACTTCGTTAATTACAAATATTTCTTTAGTCCAACGAGCAGTATAACCCTTTTCAAATTTACCTTTCTTTTTGTTATTCTTACTCTATCTCCAATTTTGAATTTAGGTTTTTTAATTTTCTTTTCTTTTTCTGGATATAAATTTTTATACACTGTTAATTCATTTTCTAATTTACTTGCTTCAACAGGTGTCATTTTAATTGAAGAATGTACCGTATTATTATAATTTTTAACAAATTTATCTAATATATCATAATATTTAAAAGTTTCATTAGCAGTAAAGTATTTAAACATATGTTTTTTCATTGTTCCTATCCAACGTTCCACTACACTAGATTTTTCTTCATTCTCAGTTGAATATAACTTTATGTTATTATCTTTTAACAATTCTTTTACTTGTCGATTATAAAATTCAGATCCTTTATCTGACCAAATATACATTGGTTTTCTTTTTTTAAATAATGTTTTAAATACTTCACTTACTGTTACTCATGTTTTATTTTTCAATGGAATTAACCAACCATATTTACTAAAAATATCTATAACTGCTAATAAATATTTATAGTGTTTATTTTGTTTTGAATATTGTTGCATATCTATCAAATCAACTGCCCATGTTTGATCTATTGAATTAACATAAACACGTCTTTTAGGAAAAGATTTTATAACTCTATGATGTAATTCATCTGCTAATTTATTTGTTAGATTTGGACTAACCATTTTTAAGTAACTAAAATGTCTTTTTAAAAAAATGGTTGAAGGAAAAGTTTGTACAAAATGTAATGAATACAAGTTACTAAGTGAATATTACAAGGCAAAGGATAAAGCGATGGGAATTAAATGTGCATGTAAACAATGTAATAAAACAAAACAAATATTACATTATCAAAATAATAAAGAAAAATATAAACAATCTTATAAAGAATTTATACTTAGAAATCCTAATTATAAACATGAATATTACTTAGAAAAAAAATAAAATATATACTTAATTCAAATTATGTCTATTAAAAATGAGACCCAAAAAATCCAAAGTTACCAAATCATTTAAAGATCTTATTACTGAAACTATTATTGATGATATAAAAGAAACTGATATAACTAAATATATAAACTTATTAAAAGATAAAATAGTTTTTAATCAATTTCCTTTGAAAATAAAAATAATAATAACAAGTGAATTTTTAACGCCTATGTCATTTGATATAATAGAAAGTCATTACTCTCATCCTGTTGAAGTTATCCTAACACAAAATAATATATCTACATTCTATGATAGTTTAATAGATAAATTTGAAGCTTGGATAGATAAATTTCAAGAAAGAGAATCTGGTTTTGTTTTCAGAAATATTAAAAATGTACAAGTAAAACAATTTAAATATGATTATCAGAAAGCTTCATCTTATATTCCCCTTCCATTTAAATCAAGTAATATTATTAATGTTCAAAATAAAAATGATAATAAGTGTTTTCTTTGGGCCCTATTATCAAAGTTATACCCCGCCAATTAAGACAAACAAAGAGTAACTAAATATAAAGCATATGAAAATAAAATTAACATGAAAGGAATTGAATATCCCGTATCAATAAAAGATATCCCAAAAGTAGAGAAACAAAATAATCTAAGTATAAATGTATTTGCGTTAGAGAACCAAACAAATAAAGAATCTTTATATCCAGTTTATGTTTCAAATGTAGAAAGTGAAAATGTAGTTGATCTCTTATACATTGAAAGTAATGAAAATACTCATTACTGTTGTATAAAAGATTTAGATAGTTTTAAGTGTGATAAGAATAATCATAAATCATTTACATGTAGAAATTGTTTGCAAGGATTTTAAAGAGAAGAAACACTAATAAAACATAAAGAAATATGTTATGATAACGGTTTGACCCGGCCGGGGATCGATCCCGCGACCTTCCGCACTCGGGGCGAGCACGCTACCACTAGACAACCGAGGCGGTCTTTTGTAGAATGAAAAGAAATTGACAAATAGTTATCGGAAACAGTCGATTTCTTATCATGACACTGAAGTAGGTCAACCACGTGTTATTTGTATATACTTTCCATCATAATTAGTCTATATTAACTTGTTATTATTTTTTTAAACAATGTTATGTTATCTCCTTTGTTTAATCAAATTTCACGGTATAGTTTATAAATATTTTCTGTTATACAAAATTGTTATAAAATTGGTTAAATTTGATATATTTTATCATTTGTTGTTTGTTTTATTCTATTTAGAAGTAAGAATAAAAGATTGTAAAAATGTAAATAAGTTTATATGTTACACACGCTCAATTCCTGACATATTGCGCATCAAAATCAGTATCAAAGAATATTTTAATAACCTAATAAGATGAATACAATGAAGATTAATTAATAAATAAAACAAATATATTAAAAATAAAGATTAAAAGGAAATCAAAATTAATTAAATAACCATAAGTACAACACTCCACTAACAAAACTCGTAACCAAAATCACTCTTTCGACACAGACAAAACACAGGATCCCGAAATTCTCACTTATACAGGCATACCTATCAATAGGGTTCAACTAGTTTTAAACGTTTAAACATATTAAATGATGCAGAAATTTTTGAAGTTTTTGGTATGAAATTTTCATAAAGATCCTGAAAAAGTCTCAGCTTCGTGTAGGACACCCGTTATGCTGCCAAGTCCGGTATGAGGAAGGGACAACACGTCTACCTCCGAGTACCTTTTGTTCGAACCAGGGTATTTCTTAACAAAATAGGCTTTCTGTTGACCTAGAACTAAATAACCTTCCTTCGCCATTCTTTTGAAGAAAAAAAAATTATGATAGATTTTAGACGGTCTTTTAATTTATCATGAGCAATGGAAGTGTAGACTGAGTAGAAAAGTCAAAGGTTTTGATGCTCGTACTAGAAATAATGTCCTTGGCTTTTAAACATTCCAATCAATCTTTTGAGTTTTCAGAATCCGCATCTGATTCACACCGCTTGTGGAGTGAAATGTAAGCAACTTTCAAAATTAAGCAGTAAACTTAAAGTAAAGAAATAACACTAACCTGACATTTATTCTCTACACTTTCCTTCGGAATATATTGTTATAATAACACCTTTTTGAACCTCGCTGTAAAAAATTGTGCGTGTCTAGGTGGAATATCATGTTTGAAAACAATTATATTCTACTACAATCATGACAATTAAGGTTAAATGCTAAAGATATGTATTCATTCGTCAAAGACCTATTAATTTATTTCGTCGATCTTTTGATATCTTGGTAAATCAAGTACAGTGATAATGTTAATACTTGTCATTGTGCATTGTATCATTCTGATGAACATATATATGGAATATAAAGAATTAATTAGACCTTATGTAAGAATCCTGGGTTTTGATTGGTTGATAGCCAGTGTATTTTTCACCAATTTACTTTTATCAAATGAATATCGTTCATTTTTAAACAGCGCCCGGGTATATGCAAAAAGGATATGCCTTTTTTACCCTCTCTGCCGTGGTATTTGCCAAAAAATACTCTATCCGACTGGACGCTTGTAATGTCACGATCATCAATGCATTTTGTACGTTAACATTCGGTGTAATTAAACAGATATAGCATGTTCTTGAGGGATATTTGCGAAAAATACCAGTCTTGAGAATGAATTTCCCTCGCCTTACGGCTTGTGAAATTTAACATTCTCTCGACTGGTATTTTTCGCAAATACTCCTCCTTAACATGATATATCTGTTCAAAAATCTTAATAATTAGGTAATCGTTCAAATAAATATTTCAGATAACGCGTAATCTGTGTTATATATTGTGGCTGATTTGTGCCGTCTCGTTTTGTCGTTCTGTCGCAGCGACAAAAAAACAATCCAAAGATACTAATATTAGATACAGTAAATTTATACTATGCTGTATACGACGCATCTCAAGGAGTTACCTCTCATCAGCAGCATTAAAACCGAAACATTTGGAAGACCAAAAACCAAACTTCTATTAAACAAGAAGTACTCAACCAAAATACCGAAATAGGAAGCCAAATTTCAGCTAAGGAGATCTACCATGTGCAATACAAGGAATGAATCCTTAGTATTTCTATTATTTTTGAATTTTGCTAAATACTGGTAATTTCTGTAACAAATCAATGAATAATAATGTGAGACAAGTCTGACGACTGGGTTGGCGAATACCCTCGGGGACCTAGGGTCCACCAGCAGCAGTATCATCCCGGGAGTTTCAAAATAACAATCCAAAGATACTAATATTAGATATAGTAAATTTATACTATGCTGTATACGATGCATTTCAAGGAGTTACCTCTCATCAGCAGCATTAAAACCGAAACATTTGGAAGACCAAAAACCAAACTTATATTAAACAAGAAGTACTCAACCAAGATACCGAAATAGGAAGCCAAATTTCAGCTAAGGAGATCCTACCATGTGCAATACAAGGAATGAATCCTTAGTATTTCTATTATTTTTGAATTTTGCTAAATACTGGTAATTTCTGTAACAAATCAATGAATAATCATTTCAGACAGGTCTGACGACTGGGTTGGCGAATATTCTCGGGGACCTAGGGTCAACCAGCAGAGGCATCATCCCAGGAGTTTCAAAATAACAATCCAAAACGACAAAACGACAGAACGACATAACGACAAAATGCCATTTAAGACACGATAAAACGACAAAACGAAAAGACGACATTGTAGGGCGACAAAACGACATTTAAAACGTGAAAAGAGGACACACATTTTCTTATCGTCTTTTCGCCTGACGTCTCTTCTTTTTTTGTCGTTTTGTTGCGTGGCGTCTTTTCGTTTTGTCGTTTTGCCGCGTTTTAAATGTATTTTTGTCGCCCTTAAATGTCGTCTTATCGTTTTGTTGTTTTATGGTTTTCTCGTTTTGCCTCGTGTTAAAGGGCGTTTTGTCGTTATGTCGTTCTGTCGTTTTGTCGACAAAACGAGATGGCACAAATCAGCCACCACAGTTATAGGATTTTGTCTATAATGATGTTACTGATAATGATATTATTGACACTTTGCGTGCGAATCTGTCTCCATTTTAAAACAAATTACACTTATTCTATACTAGTCAACAAAAGAGATACAGGGTAATGCATTTTCCATATATTCATAATTTCAAATAGCTGTACTAATCAGAATAATAGACCCACACGAATGATTTTCATAGTAGATTGTTTTATCATCTAAAGCATGGATTTTGTGCAAAAAGTTTGAAAATCACATTTTTCAAACCAAACTTTAAAAAAACGGTATTTTTACCCTATTATGTGAATCATAATGTCTGTGTGACAAAATATTTGAGTTTTTTCTACTTATATCAGCCACTGGATTTTCATTTTACTAAATGGTTGTCGATTTTCTTTTTGTTTTTCTGAAAATTTAACCCTCTTTTGTAAATTTCAATTTTGAACCATCTCAAATTTTATTTAAGTTTCAAAATAAGACGCATTAGATCAAGAAATGAAGTAGCAAACCACTGTTCCCCCATTGTTAAGTTTTCTTTAAGGGATTACCAAGATAGTTGGTTCCGAACTCGTGTATCGTTACTTTTGTTGACTAGTATATATTTCTTGATTCATAATCATAATTGCGACAACAGTTTTGTGTTTAAATGAGAAGTTAACCAAAGATTGATTTAACAACAAAAGGTCTGTGTAAACATTGTTGTGTCATGTGATGAAAGAGAGCATTCCATATGTAACATATACTTAATACTATAGGCCTTCCTGCAAAGCAAAATTAATATAGAAGTGAAGCATATTACGTTTCTTCGTAACAGATAAATATATTGGTTTTGAAATACCGCAAAGAAAGAAATTCTTTTAAGAACTAAGTCCAAATATCACTATTTATCTGAAGAAAAAAAAACAGTTACAAAAACAATTTTCTTTGCTTAACCCTCATGTAGAAACTCTGTGTTCAGAAAAAAATCCATATATCCTTTCTTTCATAATTCAAAAACTTTTCCACAGAGAACACGTAATACATGATTTTTTTCTTTTCCAATAGTCATTTTATTTACTCTTGTCCGTCCGTACACACGTTCGTCTGACTTAAGTTAATTTTTTGCGCTTAGATCTATTTTTCAATATTAGAGTGTTATTGGTCATTCAGGTTTTTTATATGTTACAAGAAAAATCGCAATATTCTCTGAAGTCAATCTGTCCGTTCCTCCTTTCGTCACACTTTCTTATGAATTAAACTTCTTCAATTTCGGGTTTGAATTTCTTTATAGAATATATGTTTAAAATCTGTAGACTAGTAACAATATTTCATATAATTTTGAGTTCCTTACTTGAGTCAACACAAGTCGAAGTCGAAAATAATAAATTTAAGCATGTGACCTGAACTGATTTTTCATTGTTAGGGGTGACCTGAACTGATTTATCATGTTAGGGGTTTTTTACTTGTGTTCTTCCGATTGATTTTGCCCACCCATATTTGTGACATGTATTTGTAATGAAAATAATAAGAATTGATTATATTATTCTATCTGGAGTTAATGGAAAGAAAGTCACTGTAGTGGACTCAAGCTCTAGAATAACGGATCAACTGAGAAATGTAGACCATATGCAAGCGATGTAGAAATATTATTACTCAGAACAGGAAAATCCACTATTTTAAAACTCAAACCATAACGTGTGCCGTATAATTTAGTGTTTAACCGTCCTCTGGTGTCTATTGATATGTGTAAGTCCAAGTATGAAGCAGACTCAGTTTTTTCTGTATTATCCTTTATTTCCAGCTCATTGGGATAGATGAGATGTAGATTTTCTTTAAACTTACTATTATTCAAAGAAAGTACATCATCTATAAAGCGGAAGCTAAAATTAAAGGACTGGGCTAATTTCTTTTCAGTTTCATGCAATACCCCATGGATAAAGTCTGCCTCATAGGAGTAATGAAACAAATTTTCGAATCAGTGTGCTTCCTGACAAACGATGCATTTTGTTGACCTAAACCTGAAAGCTTCATTCTGTTTTTGAAAAAAAACATTGATTTGTGATAGATTTTAGACGGTTTTTTTCATTTATCACGGGGAATGGAAGTTTAAAATGTATAAAAGTCAAAGGTTTGAATGCTCGTACAAGAAATAAAGTACTTGGATTTTAAACATTCCAATAAATCTTTTGAGTTATCAGAATTCTCCTCTGATTCACACCGCTTGACTGGGACGGTTTTTTTCATTTATCACGGGGAATGGAAGTTTAAAATGTATAAAAGTCAAAGGTTTGAATGCTCGTACAACAAATAAAGTACTTGGATTTTAAACATTCCAATAAATCTTTTGAGTTATCAGAATTCTCCTCTGATTCACACCGCTTGTTGAGTAAAATTTAAGCAACTTTCAAAATTAAGTAGCAGGCTTAAACTAAAGAAATAATACTGACCTGACATTTTTTCTATACGCTTTCCTTTGGAATATATTGTTATAATAACACTTTTTTTAACGTCGCTTTAAAAATCTGTACTTTTGTTTATAAATTAATAATTCTGCCGCAAAACAATTCTTTACACTTCAATTAATATGTAAGATTAACAATTCAATTTAAATGGTAGCTACAAATATTCAATACAACTGGGAATATCAAGAAGATCAAGAAGATTAAACTAAAGATAAATAGCACAAATATGATACGAAAAAATATACTTTTCCTAAGCGAAACACCTGAATCAAAATTAACATAATTTACAAAATAAAAAGACGAAAAATTTGAGACAATAAACAAACAGTGACTACCGGATAAATATCTACAAAAGTTTATTATTCCGACACTCTCGAAAAAAAAAGTCGGGAATAATATTAACAAACACGTCTGTCCGTCACACTATCTTTTGACATAATTTCCTCGTTCATTTTCAATTTGATGCATCTTATTTCTATACAGTATTGTCAACCACTGTATTTAGATGCACAAGAAGGTCTTAGAATTTTGATTTAGAAAAATGTGGGTGGTCAGGAGTCACATTTAGAAGAATAATGGGTGTGACCTAAACTCCTCTTTTATCTTTCACTTTATGCATTTTATTTGTATTCAGTATTGTCATACATTGTACGTAGACGTCAAATAAGGTTTAGAATCTTGATTTTAAGCAAATGTGCCCACAGTGGTCACATTTTAAACTCTTGATATTACACATATTGTCGCTCTCTCCTAACATTTCGTTTGACGAAAGAAACTAATTCTTTTATTAACAATTTATCAATTTTATTTCCTCACAGTATAGTCATATATTGTATGTAGATTTGCAATAAGGTTTTTTAATTTTGATTATCAAAAACTGGAGCCAACAATTAGAAAGAGCAAAACATCTAGTTTTTTTCTAAATGAAAACAATTAATTTTCAACAAAAGACATTATGTTTCTAGGGCAAACAAAATTTTTAAAACTTAACATTCAAAGAGTATAGGGAAAGGAAATACTGTAGCTGTAGTGTAAGTTTATCATTAACATTCAAAGTCAGCTTCAATGTTCCAAATTTAAATTTCTTATCACCTTCCTTGTGCCTTCCTTTAACACAATCAATTAGCTACTGTCCCCTCTAGAATACAAATAATATAATCAATTCTCATTATTTCACAAATACATGTCACAAACATGGGTGGGCATAATCAATCAGAATAACACAAGTAGAAAATCCATAACATAAAAAACATTATTTCAAATATTTTGATACAAAATCAAAAATATAAAACGTTAGCCGCATCTATAAACAGTGTATGAAAATACCGATAAAAAAATGTTTACGGCAAAAATTTTAAAAACATTTTTTTTTCATAAGCTTAAATTCACAATGTATGAAATTTGATTCCTTAATGCTCTTAGTTTGACGATCAAAATTAATTTAAAAATCATATTGCGAATCTGAATATGCTGTAAAATAATAAAATGTATAAATTGAAAAGGAAAAAGGACTTTATGTGTCAAGGTTAAATCTCAAAATACTTGAAATTCATTCTGAAAAGATCCAAAGTTTTTAAAATTAAAAATATAAAAATCTTATTGTGCATCTACATTAAGTTTAATATTATACTGTAAAGAAATGAAATGCATAAATTGAAAAATTGAAAAATCAGTTCAGGTCACATGCTTAAATTTATTATATTCGATTTCGACGTATGTTTACACAAGTAAGAAACTCAAAATTGTGAAATATTGTTACCAGTCTACAGATTTTAAACAACCATTTTATAAAGAAATTCAAACCCAAAATGGAAGAATTTTAATTGATAAGAAAGGAAAGAACAGACTGACTTCAGAGGATATTGCGATTTCTTTGTAACATATAAAAAACCTGAATGACCAATAACACCCCAAATATAGAAAAATGGATCTAAGCGCAAAAACCTAACTTAAGTCGGACGAACGACTTGCATTAACCTTAATGCACAGGTGTGCATATATACTGAACCGCAAAAGAAACGTCGCACAAAATGACATGCTCACATACATTTATTTCAAAGTGACATTTATATATTTTAAATTAATTTTTACAAAATTTAATGAATGATTTACAGTCTTTTGGTTACAATGTTCACAAAAACGTCACAATTGTCGCAACGTCACATGTTTTCAATGCTGTGCTCCCACGTCCGTTAATAACGTGTATGTCCTCCACCGGCACCAATTACTGCGGCACATCTTCGGTACATGGAGTTGATGAGCCGATTAATAAACGCCATCGGAATACGTGCCCATACTCTCTGAAACGCTTGTGAAAGTTCAGCTGCAGTTGTCGGACTTGGCTGCTCATTATTCAACCGTCTTTGAACTACGTCCCATAAATGTTCAATAGGGTTTAAATCTGGACTCAAAGCCGGCCAATCCATAACATTAATGTTATTCTGCTGTAGGAAGTCTCTTGTGGCTCTTGCGGTATGCGCACGTGCATTGTCCTGTTGGAAAGTCTTGTTTTGATGACGTGCGAAATGGGGCTGAACATGGGGTGTCAAGACTTGGTCGATGTAACGGGCAGCTGTTACGCCATTTCCTCTGCCTGGGCCAAGGTTCTGAAAGATGACTGGACCAAGTTTAACGTTAAGGCCGATTCCACCCCATACCATGATGCTAGGTCCTCCCCACGCGTCTGTTTCCAGAATGCAGCTGTCTTCGTAACGTTCCCCGCGTCTTCTCCACACTCTGGTTCTGCCATCGGCTGTTGAAATGCAGTAACGGCTTTCGTCAGAGAAGATGATGTTACGCCATTGTCGATTTCCCCAATTCTGTCGCTGAGTGGCCCACTGAAGACGAGCTTGACGGTGTCGAGGAGTAAGAATAGGTCCTCTTGCAGGACGGCGACATCTCATGTTTCTAGCAGCTAATCGCCAACGAACCGTATCATCACTTATGGGTCGTCCATGTGTTCCAACAGTGTTTCTGGCAGTTTCGGCAGCTGGGGTGAACCGATTCATCAAATGGTAACGAACAATGCCTCTATTCTGTCTAGGGGTAGTGACTTGGGGTCTACCACTCCGTGGACGGTCATTTGTGCTGTTTGTTGCATTGTACCGTGTCCAAAGACGTTCAATTGTTCGAACAGCACAGTTGAAGTCGTTGGCAATAACTCTGGCAGATTGTCCAGCATCCAATCGACCAATGGCCTGTTCTCTCTGTTGTGGAGTCAGACGTGGCATAGCTTCTGTGTCAACACTGATACTAACACTCTTTAATTTTCTCCGGCCTTTTATATCCATAAAGGAGCATGAATTTCACGAACATTTAAGATTTAAGAAAAATTACCGCCAAGTGTGTCCCACGAGCGGTTTTAGGTACGGTCGCTCTACGATATCAACTGAAAATTATTCAACCGAAAATTTAATTCACAGGTAATTTAATCTTACCTGGTGATGTAATCGTAATACTGATTATATAAAAATCATTAATTAATATTTATTTTGAATTTTGCTTACATTTTGAAAAAGCGACGTTTCTTTTGCGGTCCAGTATATATTTCATTTTTAGAAAATTTCAAAGTCTTTTTGTATAAATTAACATTTCTGCAAAAAAGGAGGGGTCAAAACTTCTATCCTCAACTACTCTATAACCGCTCAAAGAAATTTGATGAAACTTTCTCTGTGCATTAACCTTAATGCACAGGTGTGCATATATATTTCATTTTTAGAAAAAAATTTATTTTTTTTTTGCTAAAAATGAAATTTTTGAAAAAAGCGGGGTCAGAACTTCTATCCTCAACCTCTCCATAACTGCTCAAAGGAATTTGATGAAACTTTCTCTGTACATTAACCTTAATGCAAAGGTGTGCATATATATTTCATTTTTATAAAATTTTAATATCTTTTGTATAAATTGACGTCCGCAGGCGAGACATGAGGAAGACTCACACATTTTTTTCATACATGTCAACAAAGTCATGATGATGTCCATAAAACTTTAAGAATGATGACTGCAACTTAGGAGAAAACATTTCCTTGTCTGAGTAACTTTTCTGTCAGGAGCCGGGCTCTGTCCGCAATTCAGGTATTTCACCACACTCAATGTAATAATATGGAATGTTTTTAAAAAATAAATACACTATATATGTTTATAATTGGAAAATATACAGTTTACTTGTTTGAGTGTTAGAAACATCTAAAAATTAGACATTTACTGAGAGTTGATCAAAACACATTTTGCATGACGAGATGCAGCATGTGATTACATTGTCTATCATCATGAACCCCACATTCTAATTATATTTTATAAAAGTATCTTTTTCATTTTCTGTTATCCTGTTTCACTTTCCAATTGCCTGATTGAAATCTTTTGTTTCAGATACTAATAAAATTGTAGTTTTATTTTGTAATTCATATTTTACATTTAATGGTATTATTTTTTCTAATCTTTTTTATTGCCTATTTGAAAACTTTTATTCAAGGTTCTAATAGAATAATCATCATAAGAAGGGATGATTGTGATTCAATGGTTCAAATAGAACAAATTCTCTTTTAGTATATATAGTTGTAATACATTTTGTACCCTTAATATCATATTCTATACATATTGGATTGCATTTTCTTTATAGACCACTATATGAATTTTGTATTACTTACTTTAAGGTTAGACTACTTGATTTTGACAGTGGAGAAGTAAGTTTGGACACTTATATTTTGAACAAAGTTCACGAGCCTAGATATATTTTGCAAAAACTAATATTTAATGTTCAGAGCCCCAACTATTTTCTTCTGTAATATTCAAATTTTGTTCATCACATTGTGTTTTCGCCACATATAAAATCATTATTTACATTTAAATATAAAATATGTTTGTGATTTATCAAAGAGAGATAAAGAGAGATAACTCGAAAGAATAATTTTATCTTGAAAGTTCTATTGCACATCTATTTAAGGGGGTAGGCCTGGGGTATGGGAGATAACTCCTGTTGACATTTGGTCAAAATGTTCAAGTGGATATATTGAACATTGAAATATGTTGGCTTATCAAAGTGAATGAGGAAAACTGGACTAAATTAAATCATATTAAATTGAAGATATATAATTGTCAGGTATATTTATATTTTACACCACACCGGCAATACTGACCTTTGCAAATCATATTTTTTTTCATAATAATAATAAAAAAATCGAATTGTAATACAAATGAAAAATAATACATAATAGTAGATTATTTATTGGTAAAAAATTTTGCTGGTAAATTCGTCTATGTGAGACAAGGTTCCATTTTAATGTGCAGCTTTTGCGAGCGAGCTCGTAGAAAGCCCGTGCGTATTTTATCTCTTCCAAAGCCAGTCAAGATGGGAACAATAAACAGAAATTCAAAACTTTTAGAAACGTTTATAGAACTATACCTCTTGATCACCTCCGCGGCTTTCGGATGTATTGACTACCTCGGGAGAATAAATTTTTCGAAGAAATGTCTTTGGTTCATGATTTTTCGATATAACACGATTTCCAGGGTTTTTTCTTTTTTTGCTCTCATTCTTCTCTTTTTCTCTTTTCCTCTCACAGCTATACCTTTCCTATTTTGTATTTATAAAAACTTTTAGTCACTGGCGATTTAACCATCATATTTGTAATTTGTTAGCTTTAGGAGAATATCAAGTCTTTCATGACAGTCTATATTTTTTCTGTAATGTTTTTTAGATCATGTATTTTATAAACAAAACCCAGTTTTGACAAATAAAAGTAAACTTACAAAACTATCGCCGTGTTCAGCGCATCGGACTACGAAGCCAAAGGTCCCTGGTTCGATTCCCGTTCGGGATGAAAATTTCAGGCATCAAATTTGCGACCGGACTTATCGACACCATTTACGAGGATGGTTTCGGTAATACGATGCTAATCCGTCGGATGGGGACGAAAATTGCTGTCCCGTGTTAAGGAAGGGAAACCCTCTTAGCACATGAAAGACTCCCATGTAGATGTCGAAAAAGAGTATGCTAAAATGCCGCTACAGGAGCCTCTCTCGCACCCGCCAAGTGGAGAGGGATTGGTATAAGTTGGTATAACTTGTTTCCCAATCCACTATAAATAAATAAGTTTAAAAGTATCACAGGACTTAAGAGAGAATGCTTGGTTTTCAGACATAATAATTATATTTTCTTTAAATGTATTTCCGTTTATAATTTAAGTCATCATCGTCTTCTATTCAATCTTCTTCGCGTTCTTTGAACATATAGAATAGGTTTATACTCGATAACTCTTATCGTATTGTAACCTAATGACGTCCTACCTTAAAAATTGATCGAGTATTTTGTGAAAACTTGTGGTTAGAATTTCATAATTTTTTGTCATATAACACACATATATATGATATTTTTTGTAACAGTTTTTGTAAGAATTAAACGACAGGATTTTTTTACAGCAGTGTTTGAATATTGAATGAGGCAACTGAAATTGAACGAAATTCCTAACATGTCTGGTACTTTTTACCTTTGAATTTTCATATAAAGAGTGAATTTTACCATCATATTTCATTTTTGATTAAGACTATATCCCTGTTCTTCAGTTCAACAATTATAACTATTTTTCATCAAACATATGTGCTATGAGAGGTAGTAATATTCATTAACTTGTGTCATCTCCTGGAATGAAGGGTACCCCTTAAATGCCCATTTCCAATGAACCCTGTGAAGGAAACGCGCGGTTGAATTTCAACAAAATTTTCACAGGTGGTGTATTGAGACATATATAATCAATGATGAAAATATGAAAAAAATTAAACGAGTGGAAAATTTTGGCCTACCCCAGGCCTACCCCCTTAAATGAAAAAATATATCCTTGAAGTGTATCTCGTAGTTTCCGGCTTTCTCAACATTATGATGTGGCAATATCAACAGAATATTTCTAGGATCGTTGGATGCTGACGATTGGTAAGCATATAAGTGATAATATCCATGGTACGGGCTTTACTTTCCAACAATTGGAACTTATTCAAATGGTCCATTTTGGAAAATCTCTTGCATATTCCTTCTCTTTTCTTTGTGTTGGGGAGGCAAACTTTGATTTTATCTTCCATTTGTAAATCCCGCAATAATGTAAACCTGATAATATTTCAAAGAAAAGAACGATACCTCCTTGTAAAGCTTTTTATTATAATACATACACAAAGACACTTGTGTAGTGCATAAATGTCTACGTTACTTTTTAGCCTTAGATTTTGTCAAGTCTTTTGAACAACTTTAGAAATTTGTAACATATGATAAGGGTTGTGCTCAAAATAAACATTTTGTATGTATTTCGTCTGTATGTATGCATATTATTTCATTCTGCATTGTAAATGTATAATAGCCAATTTGTTTTATTGAGTATTTTTTACAGTTAACTATAATTGAATCCATGTCTTCAGTAACTTAACCTGAAATCCTTTGTTATAGCTATCCAGATAATTTCTTGGTATTTCACCCACTTTTAACAAAGAAATCATATTATTTCAAAGTTTAAATTTAAACTTTTGCATTTACTCCCCCGTTCAAAATTTTGTCCCTGTTATGACTATAGAGCAATAGGGTCACAGCTTTTGAAAAAAAAGCATAAAACACTTTTTTGAATGATGTTTTTGAATTCCTCATTATAATGTTTGAATTGCAAAGTAAATCCGGGAGATCGATAGAGGATCTTGAGAGCCTTTAGTCTTATTCTGAATCTTATGGCGAAACATTAATTTCAATACTGTCATTAAAGATTTAGAAATACGTGCTTATAGATCATTCCCCATAATTGCACTGATTATTGAATGGGAACTTGTACATTTGAGATTTCGGGCGATGAAAGATAATAAACTGTAATGTTAACAACGATAAATATAACCAACAATATAATGTCGCATCATTGCCAAAACCTAGACATATAAATATAATAGTTAGAAGCTAACATAGTAATCGATAAAAATAAGGGGAACTATGCTCCCATAATGGTAAGTGTCATTCCAACAGAGTTACACTTGGATATTTTAAAACAACTTACATGACTTAAGGAATGTAAAAAAAGAATTTTCTGACATTTTCCTAGGTAGTAATGAGGAAAGCTCTTTTTGAAGCTTGATACGATAGACATATGGATACAGACAAGTGTTTGGAGCATAAACGATTACGTTACTATCTAGCCTTAGCTTTTTCTTAAACCAAGTTCTTTGAAAAAGTATGCAGCTATGAGACCCTTAACTAGTTTTACAGTTAAAACTGTAAGAAACTGCGCATTCTGACTCTGCTATCTAAATTATGTACCATTCTCTCTAATTTTACAGTTCAAGCAAGCGGTCACCTTGTCGGTAATCATACTGTATTGGTTTTTATAGTGTGTTTTATACACCAGAGTCTGAATAACAGGATATGCTTACCCTTCCGAAGCGAAATACGTAAATTACAACTATAGAGTTAAGGAAATTCAGTTGAACTGAACTATGTGCAATTACCTATCTTTTACTATGTACTTTATAACGGAAGCTGTACTTGATAGTGTGTGTGTGTGTGTGTGTGTGTGTGGGTGTGTGTGTGTGTGACCGTTACAATTAGATATTGAAAGGTAAATTTAGGTTTCAAAGATAAGTATCAAGTAAATTGTAGAAATTGTAGATTATAGAGATCAAATGTTAGTACAGTGAAATTATTTACCTGGCATTTCTTCTTTTTCAGTTCCCTCAAATATATAATGAAAGGTTCCTCTTCTTGAAGTTAACACTATACATGTATGTATAAGTATAAATTATCAGTAACTAAAAGTATCAAGTAACAATAATTCAATTTTTCCCGCCTATGATAGTTTAATCTGATTGGTTCCTCGTATATGATCTTCTATATTTAGAAATATTGGTTCCTCCTATAAAATTTTCTATATTAAGAAATAAGATTGTTAAGATAACTACATACTTACGTACAAGATATACTTACTTACAAGATCGTCGTGATTAAGGGAAAATGGTAAATATAGAACTGGTAATTCCATAAACATCGCACGTACAAAATAGTTATTAAATAAAATATGATCTATTTTAATCGAATTACAGTGTGTATGGGGGGGGACAGTAAATATGGTAAAGTATATCTGTATATTTTTAGTTATCTTTAGTTTTGGTATCAAAGTGCATGTGGAAAAAGGATATAATGCATAGGTATTTGCATAAATGGTAAAACAATTCAATAAACAGAGTCATCTTCTAGTTTAAACTGAAGAGATATAAAGAAAAGTTTTAAATATATTCTTTGTTTCAATAAAAAGTTCCTAAAGAAAAAAAAATCAGTAATAACAAAGTAGCCTTTATGTCACAAATTCATTAATTTTCTCATCCTGGCTTCTCCAAATTTTTATATTTTGGATGTTTCATTTAATATGAAGAGGTTATAGAGCATGGTTAGATGATTTATGATGGACAAATTCTTAAGTTAGGTTGATATAAAAGAAAAGCGGAAACCCGGGATTTATAATTGGCACGGGTTTTATAGTTATATTTATCATAATGACACTTATTCATTGTAAACTAATGAAAATAAAGCAATTTGTCCGCGGTAGATATTTTATTCTCACAGAAAAATTCAAATATCAGAAAAATTCTAAAAAAAATAATTATTATATAAATCTACTTTTTATCAAGTTAAATACATCTATTATATAAAAAAAATAACAAAATTAATAATAGCAGATTTTATAATCAACTGTAAATATTTTATGATTCTTCATCATTCCTTAAAATGGGTATACCGATACATGTATTTTATGCATAGGTATTCATTGACGGAAATACTGCTGTTAGAAGGGGTACAGGTAGTACAGGCTTTAGAGTATCATGATAATAAAGTTAGTGACCATCCCAGTATAAATACTGAACCTGTTTTACAAAGACACTTATTCGTACAGACTAAATTATTTCCTTGTGGTAAACATAGAAGATATAAAAAGATATCCGTATTTTACATGTTTCCGGAGTTCAATCCTAATATAAAAAAGTAATTAAACAAAACTCATAACAATAAAAATAGATACACCACAAGTGATTGGCGACGAATTGATATTCTTAAAAATGGGAATTATGTAAATCTTTCTTTTAAACCGCGAATATACATATATTACAAACAATTATACTGACATACTGAATAAAAACAAAAGAACTGTCATTAAAACTGAAAGCATTGATTCTATTGATACTAATCTGTTGAAAAGAAAAATAAGTTGAAAAGTTAAACCTGGATAACACATGCCTAAGAATACAATAATTAAGCTACAGTCTTTTCAGTATGATAACGATAGCTGCAGTATTGGTATGCTTTTATTAAACTTTTAAACATCATTGATTTCAAGTGAGACCAATTACGTTTAACTGTTTCAAAACTTTACATTGAACATAAAACTAAAATTAACACCTGAAATCAATTATTAATGATTGAAATCTGTATATATGATGCATATTAAATAGATATTATTGAAGGCAGTACTTTGACATATTTACAATTTGCCTTATAGAGATACTTCAAATACTTTATAGATATTTTTAAAACAAAAGAATCTCACTGCATATTAGGTACAGTTCAATATGGTTAATATATACATATGATGAAATCAAAACGGATTGCATTCTGTCTTTCATGTTCGATTTTTCGGCACTAATGGAACGAGGCTTGGGTATTGAACAATTCTTTTCTTGTTGGCATGTAGGCTTTCACGGATTTTATGTTAGGAACTTAATACTTTTAAATGTTTTGCGAGTTTTGGCATTAAATGCGAACCTTCGCTTTACTTCTGAAAACATTTTCTACAAAAAATAGTGTTTCGTGTTTAATCTTTTTTTGGAGAAATGTTGTTACAGAGTATTTCTGTATTGGTATTTGTTCTGTCCAGTACTAAAGCTACTGACATAAACACGATATTCGCAAGATTACAACCACAGTATAATGATACATATGAAGATATAAATGCTGTAGGGATGTACATGGTCAGATCAACTATAGAATGTACTTCAGTGTGCATCACTGAAAAAAGATGTTTATCGTTTTTCTACAACACCTTGACAAAAGCATGCATTCTTCATGCTGATCCATTTACTTATACTGTCAGGACAAAATCTGGAATAGGATGGCGGTTTTACCGTACAATAGATTGTAAGTCGCTTCATTTTTAGCAAACCTATACAAAGCCTGTTAAAAAGTATAACATCGGAAGCAGATATAAAGTTTCTACTACGGGGTATAGTGTATACAGATGACAAATATAACTAAGAAGCAAATCAAAAAACGTAATCCATTGTACAGAAAAACCCGAGAAGACAAATGAACAACCACAAGCACAACAAATAAACACTGAAAACTAAAAAAAACACAGTGAACAGCATGAATTTCTATAAAAACCAGGAGTGAACCCAGGTACTCCAGAAGGGTAAGCAGTTTCTGCTCCTTATACGGCACCTGTCGTGAAGTTCAACAAAGTCAATCCGGTGGAAGTCACAAATCGGTGGAGTCACAAGAAATGTTACACATCTGGAACAGGTCCAACATCATCTCAGATATTTGAACACTGTAACGGTCAATCAATTCGTGATGTCGACCGTAAAATTTACTTAGTGATGGCATCAACTTATCCCTGATAAACCCTGGTTAAGAAGCTTTTGTGACAGCGGTAATCCTCTTTGTCGGATGTCAGGGTACTCAGGCATTCCCTTGAATATCGGATAAGCTGAAAAACGTAGAAGCAATATGCAGGCGGTGCTGTATATTGCTACTAAAGAAGGGAAAGTTAACAATAGGAAAGTTGAAGACATCACGTTTGGCATAAAGTTTTGTCTAATGTCCCTCGTTGTCTATTTCAAGAAACAAATCCAAATATGAAGCGGACCTCGGTTTATCTGTAGGTAGATGAGATGTAGAAAGTCTTGGAATTTGTCGTTATTTAACGACAACACGTCATTTATATAACGAAAAGTGAAATTAAAGGATTGGGCTAGTTTCTTTTTGTCTTCACGTACACATGGCGTAGTAGCCCTTGAATGAAGTCCGCTTCATATGAGTACAGAAACAGATCGGCGAGGAGAGGAGCACAGTTGGTTAAATCAACAAAAAATTCCAGCACGCACTTGACACAAGTTGAAGAAAAGTTACTGTAACAGTATTTCGCTTTAAGTCCTTAAAACCTACAAAGAGATTAATTTGAAATCTCACTTCAGGATGAACCAAGTATTCTTTAAAAGTATTTTCTAAAATTATTTATTTACTCTGAGACCGATGTTGTTAACATGCTAGAATTTCCTTTCGACAACAGCTTTGTTGAATGTGGAGGACATTTTTTTCAACAAACGATAGGCATACAAATAGGCACGGGCTGTGCGCCACTTTTGGCCGACCTGTTCTTGTTTTTCATATGAAGCTAAATTTTTACAGGGGCTACTCAATCGGAAAGTAAAGAAACTAACCCAGTCCTTTATGGAGTTGGACCACTTTCCCCTGTATTTGTTTCATTCGTAACCTTTTATTTTCTTATCTTAAATACTTACCTACTTTTTATCGTAAACCATGTGTGCAATGCATTTTTATGTTAAAAAACAGAAATATTATGCTCAATCTTTAATAAGTTTAAATGTTTTACCCGCAAAAGTCGTGTATAAAGGCGATTTGGGTCAATTTTTACTTTTTGGAACATCGCCAAGAAGGACATTCAGAACCAAAAGCATTCTACTGTCTTGTCCCCAAAAGTGATGTTCATGACCAAGCCATACAATGCCCACAGAAATTTTGAAAGACTTTAGACAACTTTTTGAAAATTGCCCTACTTCTTTCAGTTTTCTCTATATAGACGATGTTTTGTCACTTGATAATCCTTACCTTATAGAGATGATGTTTTTGTATTTTATATTACTCTTCAATATGATAAAACATAAAAGTATAAAATATGAGAAAACTAATCCATGTAATAATAAAGCAGTAATCAAGTAAACAGTACCTTATTGCTGTTCTTCATCTCGAAATACAAGTTAGACCACCAGTGCATGTATTTTCTATTACTATTACTATTAGATATTCAATTTTAGTTTACACAAGTATTTTCAGCAAAGAAATGAAGAATGCTCTTAAAACGTTCTTCCTTGTTTATCATAATATGTATATTATGTATGTTGTATTTGAATAAGATAATTTATTCATTCCAGTAAGTGGTCGCTGTGCAGATGACTACTTCTTCTATAGATGGTTGGGTCTTTGTTATAAATTTGGCCCAAAGATTCAGGCAACCAGCAATCATGTAATGCAAGCTTGCAATGGTTCAGCAGGACTAGAACTTATACGGATTGATTCTGAAGACAGGCAGAAGTATTTGAAGATGATAACAGGTTAGCACCAAAACCGTTAAACGTTTAATGTCATATCTTTATATGTACAATATTTCGTTAAACACCGATTTTACATTATTTACTAAACAATATTATTATACCTCAGATGATTTGTTGTATGTAAACTAAATCTCATTGGTTATTGCGATCATGTGATCGAAATGAATAAATCTTCATATTTTCCATCAAATTCAAATCATATTCCACCCCTTCGTAAATCTCGCTACTTTTCAAGTATTGATATCAGTAAATGGAATTGACGGAAACTAAATATCAAGTTGGATTGAAAAAAAAGCATGTTCTTTACTGTATTTCCAATACAATGTGTTTGATTCGCTATAATAAAAAATGTTCCAAAGTGGAAAACTGTCCTCTAAATATTTTGGTAAAAAATCATGTTATTGAAAATCAAAATATCTTTGGTTTTATTCAGTATAATAAAACATGTATAGCATGGTAGTGCGGAAAATATGAAGATTTCGTCACATCACAATATCATATTCCCTTCGGGCAAGCCCTAGGGGAATAGGATATTTCTGATGGGAATAAATCTTCATATTCACCCACTACAATGCAATAAATGTATAATATTCTTGTATATCAAGTTTGTATATGCACATTTTTACCATTCAAATCTTGTGAAAATGTTCAAGAGTAAAACTGCAGTCCAATTCTTAAAACAATGTAACCAAAATAAGTAGAACATTGAAATACAGAATTGCCGAAAATCTCAGAATTTGTTAATTTATCACTTGCAGATTTCATTTTAATTTGCCGTTTTCTATTGTTTTGTTTAGTTTACACTATTTTCTGTAAAAAAGGTCTACAATATTGAATTTGTTTCTCCCATTTAAAAATGCAGGAAAAAGAAAATAATATCTTTTAAAAGAAATAAATCTCAAAAACTTCGGTTTACCTTGATATGATGTTATAATGGTGGTAGATGCGTTGTACATAACAGTAATAATAATACTTTATTCCGAAAGCAAATACAGCTTATAGGATAATATAAAATATTGGAACAGTAATATATGCACCATATAACACATAAACAGACATAAATTCAATCATAAATTCAATCATACATTTTCAGATACAAAGTACCAATGATTAATAATTATAGCACAGAGCATGACATACATATATATAATATTTCAACATTAGGAGCAGTGTTCTAATTACGAAGTTTCTCTTCTAGTTTTAAATATTTGATCAGATTGTTTAATTCTTTTATATTTCTAACAGATAATAGTTGTATCAGTTTAAAAGTAGATGGATTTCTCCAATAATATTGTAGTTTTATTCTATTAAACTTCACTCCAGTAACAGTGTTTAATATGTCATTTTGTTACAGCTGATATTGGTCTTGTCTATGATTGCTACATCTGCATACAAGGTACAAACATGGTAGACACTGCTCAGAGGTGGACTTTTAACGATGGAGCGTTGATGACATATTTCAACTGGAAAAATGGGGAGCCAAGAACCCCATCATCGTATTTACGTGTACAAAGGAAAATGGACTATGTTTGGAGAATTGGTTTGAATACAAGTAGCGAATATTGCTCTCACATTTGTGAACACAGATAAAGAAGTGAAGCAATCAAAAACATAACGTCTTGTTACGAAATCAGTTACAGAAATACGCAATGTGTATTTATAACGTCTTTTCACAAACTGGATCTAGAGTTTTAAATTAAATAACCGATGATTGTGACTGCATTCTATAACTTCTATATGCGTTTGCTCTTACTGGGAAAACAATTATGTTTCAAGAATAAAACATAGAATCAGTATTATTTCAAATATATATATATCAGATTTCTGATATATTAAATACATTAATGGTATGTAAATTAACTATATTTAAGTATATCAATTAGACTACAGTCTACATCAATATCATTCGTTGCTTAAGGATGTTCGCTCCTGAAGTTCAAAATAGCAAAGTTTTCCTAAATAATATATATTTTACAAGTGAATGTGAAATGCTTTAACATTATTAACAAAAAACTATATGTTCATGTACTTGTTTTGAGATATTATCAACTGAAAAGTTCAATTTTTTTGCGGGAAAATTTTTTTCTGGATTTTTCATATGAAATACATTGGGAAAATAATATTGAAAGATGTTTAAAGCATATGGAAGGAATAACTACATTTTTTAAATATTTTACAAACAAAACATTTGAAAGAAGTCCTTTGAGACAAAGAAAATAAATACAGGCGTTAGTGGGCAAACAAATCACACGTATTTCCTATGAACACTCCAGAGGAGCTACAAATTTTTTATCAAAAGTCAGAAATGTCACAAGCGAACATCCTTAAACCATAAGTATGATTTTTTTGACAATTTTGACGCAACCTATCTGTGAGCATAATGGTTTGCTTCTGTGTTTGTTGTGTTTTACGCTCGAGGTAAAATTTTCCAAAAACAAGGCTCACCCATGATAAATCTGCCAACAAACCACAGTATGCTGTAAATTATTTCTTAAATAGATCAAGGATATTAGATAAAATTTGGATTACTGAAACAAAACATTTTGAGTTAGCCCCTTTTCACACTGATTGGACATTTTACAAAAATAATTTGCAAAATTTTACTATTTTCTATTATGTGATGGATGCAAAGTTTAATAGAACAAAACTTATAAAGTTAGAAATAGAAATGTGAATACCTCAAACACAATCTACAAATAATAACATATTAGTTTCCATGGTTGTAATCTCTACAATATTAACGAATGAATTTATGTTAGGCAAGTTAAAATACCATAATCAAGAGTAAGAGAGTGACTCCCTTTTCACACAGATTGGGCACTGTTAACAAAAAACATTTTTAATGCTTACAATATGAACGATTATGACTCAAAAGAACGATTTTGACACGAGTTATTACGAAGTATTTACGGCAAAAATCTACGATTTTCCCGAGTTACCACGGATAAATACGAGCAAGGTACGACATTTTACGAGCTTTTTATGGATTGTTACGAGTATATTACGGAATGTTAAGATTCATCTAAGTTTTCATATGTAATTTACGAGCCGTTAACGTGTTGTTACGAATAGTTGCGGGTTAGTTACGAGTATTTACGCGTCCTTATGCTTTTTCCAAAAAATTATGCAATTCCCTGCGTATCATCATTCGACAACTGACATCCAGCGAGACAATTTTTAAACCTTTCCTATATCGTAAAGTATACGTATGTATTCATAAAGTACTCGTAACTGTACGTAAAGTGTTCGTAATAACTCTTAACAATCCGTAAAGCCATTGTAACACGACGTAAATGAAATCGTAAACATCACTTAAGCACTCGTAACTGTACGTAAAGTGTTCGTAATAACTCTTAACAATCCGTAAAGCCATTGTAACACGACGTGATTGAAATCGTAAACATCACTTAAGCACTCGTAATAATCCGTAAACAAATCGTAAAACAAATTGTTTACGAGGCATTTAAGGATTCTTGCGTGTAGATTACGGAGGGTTACGTGTTGTTGCGACCGGTTTACGATACTTACGGATTGTTACGAGTTTTTTACGGAAAATGTAATCCGTGGACAATCGGAAGAAAATTTTGACATGTCAAAAAATTTGCCTCTACTTTTACTGATCCTCAGGAGTGTCTGCGAGTTGTGACGTGTTATTAACCAGGGATGAAAGTGATGTTTGATAAAAAAAAAAAAAAAAAGCGGAAAATTTTAGGCCGGGGGTTTGGGGGCTGCCTAAGCCCCCAAGCAGGGTCCAGGGGGCGAAGCCCCCAGAAGCTCCTGAGATTTGAAGATTTTAGGCTTGTTTCTGACATGTCCTGAACATAGTATTTCATCATTTTCCATACCATGCATTTTGATATTTTGAAAACAATTTTCGCTCTTCAGACTTTTCTTTATGCAATGAACTGATACCGAATGTCAACTGTTGAGGGTTGAGGACGGCATTGGCAACACAATAGTTTGGTAACCAGTTCACTGACTTAATACTGGTTTACGATACATGATTTACCTATTAACAGCATGTGCATATGAAAGTGTAGCAGAAAGGAACCAGTTCATTGTTTACTTTTCAATCGCTGAAACACAAGAAAACCGTCACCAATCACCCAAATAATCAGACCGATTTTACTGATCTTTTCTCTAAGCGATATGATGACCGAAATAAAAACAAACAACACTAGGAATCACCAAGTAAGGTTGAAATTCAGACAACACCCCCCCCCCAAAAAAAAATTTTCTCAACGGATTTACACGTATCTCAAAAATGACCAAATCGGCATCAGAAAAAGCGGAAATCCGCGGATCCGCGGAAAACTTTCATCCCTGTATTAACGGATACCAACGAGTTATGAAACGGATGCTTGCGATTGACTACGAGTCCGTGTCTGTGAAGGGGGTATTATGATGAAATTTATATTTTGTGCGTTTTGCCTTGATTGGGGAAATAGATCTTGTTCTGAAATACCTTGAATTAGCACATATTCAGTGAAGAGTTTATAAGTTTTATTTGAAACAACTGGTGTACAAGTGAACGTAAAGGGCTGCTTTCGATTTGTTGTTAGCGGCTTTTGATATTCAGTTTGGTACTTTCTTATTGTTACATTACAATCTTGCCAGAAAGGATGTGAATATAATTTTTTAAATTAAATTGTTCGAATACATGTCAAAAGTCCAAACAAAGAGGGGGGGTCTTTTATTGGCGTTTGAGGATGTTGTTTTATGTGTACAGATTTGTTTCCTTTTTTATTGGTAGATTTTTAGCATGTTTCATTAATGATAAGAAACACTCTAGGCATCAAGTCATGACATTAATCTTTTAAAAAGTAATAACTTCCGTACAGTGTTTCAAGAAGGCACATGCACCTGACTGTTGTGTTCATGTTTTTGTCTTGTACTCTTTTATGTTGCGTTTTGTCAGGAATTCTGTCAGTTGGGTTGCTTTCATTGATTGGTATGTCATTGTTGACCTTTCCTGTTATCAATTTTGCTGTTTATTTACATGCACCTGAATAATAGGTTGGTTTTAGGTGTTAACAAGAAGTGTTTTTGGCTTTTGTTTTATTTTTATACATTTTAGAATTTCTGTGATGCAGTCTTCAAGCTATCTGTATATTTAATCTATATTGTGCATGATACTACTAAGGTAAATACTTTGACATGTTTGTATACATTTTTTAAGAACCATATTTATGACCAGTGAATATGAATATACCTCGAGGTGACATCCATTTCGGTCTTAATTGCTTCTAAATGGTTTTTCTATTAAAATTCAGTTTTAATGGCATTCAAATATAAAAAACAGATCGAAGAATTAACACTTCTGCTTTCTCAAGCGAAAGCTGCAAAATGAACAAAACGTTTAAATATCGGCAAAAGAATACCGAAGCGACAAACAGTGAGGAAAGTCTACAAATACGAAGTCCAAGGAAGTGACAATGTCAGGATAATGTAACACAGCAAACAACCACAACAAAGATACATGTATATCTAAAAGACTAAACATATATAATAAACTAAACAATAATAGAACAAGATAGCCCAGAAACTAAATCACTAGCAAAGTGGACTGGTGTGAAATAACAAATTTTAGCCATTTAATGTAATTAAACTCTGAATTATCGTAACTGAATTTAAAACTAGTAATATATCGATGCTGATACACAACAAGAGGCTCTCAAGAGCCTGAATCGCTCACCTGGCATACAATGCACTATAAACTAAATTAATATATTAATGTTTGTTGTAAATTAAATTGAGTATTAAAGGTCATGTAAAATGCTGAAAATACCTTTAAAAGCCTTTCAAGAACCTCTGGAAAGAAATGGGCATGAGTTCTCCCTACGCTTGATTAAGATACAGTCATGGTCAATCTGATGATTCACAATACAAAATACAAGCTTTAATTCATCTTCAAATACAAGTATAAATCTTTTGGTCTATATGTTGTCTTCGTTTTTAAAATGTTTGAAAGAAGTTATGTAAAAATTGTGGGTTAAGGCTTTGTTTGAAAATTTGTTAACAACGATGATGACGGACACCAAGTGATGGCAATTAAAAGCTCACATATTATGAAGTTTAATCATTGTTATACAACATTCTCATCACAATTCACTAAGGATACCATGTTTACTTTAAAAACCAAATATTGTTGAAATCCGAGGAAGTGTAAAAAATGGGGGGGAAATGGCAGCCATTTTAAAAATGACCGTCCAAAACAAACTTTCATCATCACCATTCAACTCGGGATACCATGATTACCTTGAAAGTAGCTTTCATCTTCATTTTCTTTCTATAATTCAGGAAAAAAGAGCAAAAAACAGCATAGATCCCTATGTTCTATTTTTAGTAAGGGCGGTCGACCGATCAAAAATCCAAGCATTAACTTTTTGCAGGATACCCTAAGAAACAATCTTACCAAGTTTCATTTGATTTTGAATAGTAGTTTCAGAGAAGAAGATTTTTGAAATAATAACATAAAAAAAAGCCAAAAATGTCAAAAAAGGGCAATAACTCTAACATCAGTTGACAGATTTTCACGAAAATCAGCACACATGTAGCTCTCATCATGCTGAACACTTTCAACCTGCCAGAATTTGCCGTAACCTAATGATTTTTGAGATATTTGCGAAAAACTGTTGTTTGACCCCTATGTTCTATTTTTAGTAACAGTGGCCATGTTTTTCGACGGATCAAAAATCGAAACATAAACTTTGTGCAGGATACCCTAAGAAACATTCATGCTAAGTTTTATCCAAATCCATTCAGAAGTTTCAGAGGAGAAGATGTTTGAAAAATTGTTAACGACGACGACAGACGACGCCAGGCGACGACAGACGACGACGACGACGGACGCAAAGTGATGAGAATAGCTCACATGGCCTTTTAGGCCAGGTGAGCTAAAAAGTATTTACCCAGTATCAATTATTAATGCCACTCATTTGTTTATAAAATGTATAAATTCATTCTGATAAGTATTCTATCTTTTATAATATTTTCTGTCGGGATAATCTTCGTCCAGTTCCGTTTTCACAAGTCTTGCACTACTGAGAAGAATGCATGCAGAAATCAAAGTGAAGATGATAGAAATGACAAAAAATCCATATCCCCAGGATAGAAAATTCTGATCTGGTCTTGGCATCCAGTCTCTGTCTTCTTTCTTAACTCCAAAAATCACCATCTCTATGAATCCTAACACAACTAGAAAGAAATAAACAACATTGAATCATAAAAACAGTGACAATTTTTTAGTATTTTATGTGAGTATTTTTTAGTATTCTGTATTAAAATTTTGATGCATGCCTTACATTAGAAATACTTAAAATACAGAATTAGATCAAATACACTACAATTGGACAATTTTATGATGAGGAAAATTTATTGGTCTATCAACGGATGTTGAATAAAAAAAAGCATACTAAAAATTCCTTTCGTACATGCGCATTCACCAGGTACCACTCGTGACAAAAACTTTGGAAAGCCAAAAATATAAACACAAAAACACCGTTTGCAATACATCCAACTGGATAACAGTAAATTGGGATATTTTGACTGTAGTTTTATATTGGTTTATTTAGCGCCTGTTATAAATGTGCTAATAATTAAATACCGATTATCCTAAAGTAAAAAAAATCCCAAAAAATAAAAAATATTGTACTCTGGAAAATGTATTAACACTGATTATATATGCAATGCCCTAAACAATTCGAAACATTTCAATTCGTTATAATTTTTAAAACAACAGTCCATCATTTTTCCATCATGACACCTTTTACGGACTATATTATAACATTAACACAAAACACTGCTAATCTGAATGCACATTTCTTAGTTAATTTACATTAGGTGTTCTAGTGACCGAACCTTTACAACAATGAAAGATTGTGAGCAATAGAACCAACCCGTCATAAAAACTTTAGCCTAAATCCCATAGCTGTCAGAGAAAGTTAAAATCCTACTTTCAACAGGATTTCAAATTTATCGACTGAAGCAATGTCCATCGCGAGGTTCGACACTATCTCGAATGTTTCAAGAGTGAACAACATTTCCTTCAAATTTACTTATCGCTTTCAAAGGATAAGAACTTTAGAATGTTACGAATTAGCATAATGCATCAGTGCTTAAGGCCAACAATGCTAATTTATTAGTGCTTAAGCCCAAAAATGCCAATTGATTAGTCCTTAAGGTAAAAAATGCTAATTGATTAGTGCTTAGGGCCAAAAATGCTAATTGATTAGTGCTTAAGGCCAAACCTGCTAATTGATTAATGCTTAGGGCCAAAAATGCTAATTGATTAGTGCTTAGGGCCAAAAATGCTTAGTGTTTAAGGCCAAAAGTGCTAATTGACTAGTGCTTAAGGCCAAAAATGCTAATTGACTAATGCTTAAGGCCAAAAATGCTAATTGATTACGAATATATCGCAGGTGTTACTTCAATACATTAGGTTGTCTTGATTTAATTGGTCCGAATGAATAATGTGAAAGTTGACTAAGAGAAAACATCTCTTGATTATATGCAGATATTCATATATGAGACCAAGGGACAAAATTTTACTTGAGGGGGGAACTGTTCATCAACATACGAACACCTGCTAATTAGCATATTTGAATACAATTGCAACGTTTTTTGCAAGAAAGTATAATTTTCTACATACTAAATTTCATATTTCGATGTTTTAACACTTTTGGTAGTTTAATGTAACTTCTGACGAAATCAATCATTTGTATTTCAATATTGAAATTTTATTTAAACGTTCTTTGGTCATCTTGGTATGAGGTATATTCTTCTATTTTCTTATTCTGAGCATTTGAATTCTACATTTCGGTGTTTTAACACTTATATTGATTAAAATAAAGACCTGATGTTTTTTATACTTTTCATATAGACATTTTATTGTAACATCGGTTTCAATGCTTTTTTCTAGTATTAGTTCTAAAAGTTTATATTTTCTTTATTTCTATATTTCAGTGTTTAGGAATTTATGCGTTTTTATGCGTTTATGCAACTTTTTCCAAATTGTACTGTTTTCTATTGTTTTAATCCTAAGCATTTAAATTCTATATGTTGGTGTTTTAGAAATTTGGTAAGATTAAATTTGGGATCTAACGCTTTTGTTTATCTATATTTTGATTTTGAAGTATTTTTTACTTTACTTTATTCAAAATTGCAGAAAATAACCCGTTTGGGTTACAGCAATACAAAACAACAATAAACAAACACGAAGTCATAATAACTGTTTAAACTGCGAAATATATGTCATATGCAACAAGTGACATCAAGAGCCCCCTTTCCTCAGTTCCAATGAGTGTTTTACGAAGGAGCCAAGTAATCCCACATGTTTCATTGTTGCTAGGATTTATATCTTTTTTTATTTTTTAGCATCATTTAAACAGTTAAATGAATCATTGAAATGTTTTTCAGTAAAAGACTTTCTGCAACTATCGTTATTTTTACAGTATAATAGAAAATGTTTCTCGTCTTCAATTATTTCATTTATGCAGTTCTTACAAGTTCTCAAATCTCAGGGGATTTTTCATAAAGCCCTGTTTCAATTTCGAGGGGGTGATCACTAATTCTTAATTTGCATATAAGTTTCCTAAGTTATCCAGTACTTTGGATGTGAAAAGTATTTTTCAGGTTCCAACTTTAAAGTATGATTTTTAACTTTCTAAATAAATAAATTTTACTATTTCCATCTACGTTGGACATTTTTTTTTATTTGTCATGGACTTTCTTATACCACTCTTGCAGTGCATTTCTATATTTTAGTTTTAATACTTTATCTTTGATACTTTATCTTTATTCATTTGTTTAATATTATTAAGGGCTTTCCCGTCTCCGGACGGAAAGTCCTTATTGTATTTCTTCTGTTTAATTAAGGGCTTTCCCGTCTCCGGACGGAAAGTCCTTATTGTATTTCTTCTGTTTAATATTATTATTATTATTATTCTTTTTCTTCCGCCATTTCCTGACAAGTGAGTTCGCGACATATCGCTTTCATATTTTGTCTATGATATCGGTCATGAAAATGATTTGATGTGTTATGGGAATTATGTCGTAAACTTTGTCGTTACGGAGTTATCTTCCCCAACACCAAAAAGATTGTGTGTACTACTCCTCTGAAACCTTAAAAGATATCGCTTCAAAATCTTTTCTAAAGTCCTCAGTCAATCCATACGCAACTTTGTTGAATGTTAGCGGAAAGGATCTGACGACATCTTATGGGAGTTACCTCCCCTAAAATGATTCGTGTAAGTGATATACAAGTATATCTTAAAAACCAGAAGTGATACAGACCTAAAGTCTTCACCATAGACCCTCATGACCTTTCATCTTCAAAATAGAAATAAGGTCAAAGGTCAAGGTCACGTTCTATATTTTGACCTTTGCTTGTGTGCACTACTCCTCTGAAATGATAAAAGATACAGGAATGGTTGGGGGTGTAAAATGTCTGGCATCTAAAGACGCAACTTTGTTACATTTCCATGAAAAGGATCTGAGGTCATCTTATAAGAGTTATGTCCCATTGAAGCATTGGTAAATTAGTTTTTCGGGTAAAACTCAGTAACTTTATATGATTGAGGCATGGGGTCTTCAGTTTTGATCATCGGGGGATGTGACCTTGAGGATGACCTTAGACCAAAATGTCAAGGTCAACGTCCTAATTTTTGACCTTTCTATTATTAGAAGATATTTGAATGCTTTCTAATGAGAAAAAGACTCTGTTGAAAGGCAAATCATAGTCACGGTCACATGATTACAGGTCAAGGTCATTTAATGAAAAATACGTCTTAGATTTTAACCTTTTTTACCAATAGAGATATTGAAGTGGTTCTTCTTCAAAAATATTCATCTTACGAAGACAAATCAACGTGATCAGCAAAACATCATATGTCAAGGTCATTGAGTGAGAAAACATCCTAGATTTTGACCTTTTTTTTATCTTTAAAGATACAGAAGTGGTTCTTCTTCACAGATGTTCAGCATTTGAAGCCAAAGTCATGATTACAGGTCAAGGTCATTTAATGAAAAATACGTCCTAGATTTTAACATTTCTTACCAATAGAGATATTGAAGTGGTTCTTCTTCAGAAATATTCAGCTTAGGAAGACAAATCAACGTGACAATCAAAACATATGTCAAGGTCAATGGGTGTGAAAAAGTCCTAGATTTTGACCTTTTTTATCTTAATAGATACAGAAGTGGTTCTTTCTTCAAAGATGTTCAGCATTAGGAGCCAAGGTCATTAAAATAACAGGTCAAGGTCAGTTAATGAAAAATACGTCCCAGATTTTAACCTTTCTTACAAAAAGAGATATTGAAGTTGGTCTTCTTCAGAGATATTCAGCTTTGGAATGCAAGTCGACATGAAAGGCAAGGAATCATGTGTCAAGGTCATTGAGCCAGAAAGCGTCCTATATTTTGACCTTTTTTATCGTTAACGATACAAAAGTGGTTCTGCTTCAGAGATGTTCATCATTTGGGGTTTAATCAATCTGAATGTCATGAGGTCGCATGTAAAGGTCATTTAACCTGGGAAAGCCCTCAATTGTTCTTTGAACAATTGGATCTTTTCATTACACAAACTGTTGTTATTAGACATGTGGTTGCTGTGTACAGGCCTATGGACCCTAAACAAATTTTATTTAGTCCAAAAACTTTTTATATACCAAAAGTAAGAGATACCAGTATTTTCGAATCTAACAAAAAATTTGAACAACTGTTAGCATTTTGTAGTAGTGAGAGTGTTAGTCCAGTTTACCTAGTGTGTGTTTATTATTGTTAGAAATGTGCATTTTCTTGAATGAAGCCAAAATTAAAATCGATTACAATTTATTTCAATAGAAACTCAATTAGGCACCGTAACAGGGAAAAAAGAATTACCGATTCCTCTGCTCTAAATTCATCGTTCTTCGTAGAAATTTTGCATCAATGAATTAAACAATTTGGAAAGGTCTTATTTGAAACCCATCTTCAGTGGCGTAGCTTTCAATGGGAGAGTGGGGCAGTTGCCTCACCTTCAAATTGTTTAAAATATAAAAATTCCAGGTAAACAATTCAGTTTTGCATGTTTTATATTAATTATTTACGTTCCAAATGGCTTATGTGTATGAAATGTTATATTGTTATGTACATCAATTTTCCTGGTCAAATTTGCATTTTCAGCACCACCTACCTAGAAAATATTTCATAATTAGCTTTAATTTGAAGATTCAACTAGTTTAAACAAACTTCGATTGCACTGCATTTTGTAAACAAGTATTTTTTTCAACTTTTTAATCCTAAGCATATTTTGATGACTTTAATATCTGACGATATTATTGATTTTTATTTTAATGTTAAATTTTTATTACGGTTGCGATTTCAACGCGTTTTGTAATAAAATACATTTTTCTATCTTTGTATCCTAATAATTAGAATTCTATATTTCGAAGTTTTATCACTTTTAAATTAACGTTTTTTTTTCATTTTTCATATAGAAATTTTATTGCAAAAACGGTTTCAATGCGTACCCTATTGGTTAAAGGTCTATACGCCCTTGGACACAATTTTTTTGACCGTGTACAACTTCAGTACCATATAAGTAATCAATCGTCTGTGATTGGAAAGCTTTTTGTAAACAAAATTTTAATTTTCTATTTTCAAATCTAAGGATCTGCATTCTTTATTTTGATTTTTTCCAAAACGTTTTTATGAGAATATACTTCTAAAGTAAAGTTAAGAAATACCAGAGGGATATTCGAAGGAGAGAAAAAATCGTAACAACTGACAAACTCCGGAGAACAACGAAAACAAGACCAAAACAATACATGCACTACAATGAAAAACTAAAAACACATGAACAACATGGACCCCACAAAAAAATAGGGGTAGACTCAGGTGCTCCGGAAGAGTAAGCAGTCTCTACTTTCTGCAGGACACCCGCCATCCCAAAGATGTTCTATTATGACAGTAATTTGGTTTGAGATTGGACTTGACTCTAACCCTGTATGTCTTAGATTATAATAATCTTAGAGTCGTTTTAAATTATAAAAGGGGCATAAAAAAATCTGAAATCTGTTAAATCATGAAAATCCATATCTTCTGGGGAAAAGAGGGAATTTGTTGTCTCACCTTACAAAACGGTCAAGCTACACCATTGCTCTATACTCTCGATCATCTACTTACCAATAAGAATATAGACGAAGCTTATTCCCATCATAAGAGTCATTTTCAGATCCTTTACAGAATTTTCAATGTCTCGTATAATTCCTTTTTCAAATTCCTTCCGTCTCATTTTTCTTTCTATCACGCCTAATACAAGCAGAATGAGAACAAACGTTATAATGACGTGGAAAAGAAGGCAGACGCTGACCAATACTTCACAAACGATAAACCACGCTGAAAGAAAAAGGAATTATATATCAGGTCAAGGGAATTGTAAGTACAGTTATGCAATACAGATCTGAGTTCATTTTCCGAAATGTTGTTATTGGCAAACATCACACAATGAATGTCGTGTAATTTTGATATTGTGAGCAGATTCGAATATCAAAATGCCAAGAAGTGTTAAGCCATGCAAAAGTATGAGTAAACAAGATTTATGATCACCAGTGGATTGTTTTTATTGGAAATAACCCTTCCGCTATACTTAGGTTTAACAGTGCTTTATGTAAAGTTTTCTAATCTTTAGATTTCAGCATTTGGGTTCCGTAATTTTAGGTGTTCCTATGTTTGTTTTTTTTTTTCTTTGCTTAACTTTTTGGATTTTATTCTAGGTTTTCTTATTCAAAATTCAAAGTTTTTATGCGGCCAAATAACAATTCCCTATAGTCAAAAATATAGGTTTTATACCCGAGAAGTAAAAGTACTTTCAATACGATGTCAATGCAGAACTGAGTCAAAATTTTAGTAAAATAAGAGTTATAAGGTTTTTATCTAATAAGATGCGAACAAATAACAATTCCCTATAGTTAAAAAATATAGGTTTGATAGCCGAGAAGTAAAAGTAGTTTCAATACGATCTCAATACAGAACTGAGTCGAAATTTTAATAAAATAATAAGATGCGAGCAAATAACAAGTCCCTATAGTCAAAAATGTAGTCTTGATACCCGAACAATAAAACGAATTACTATGGAACGGTAATTTAATTGTTGTTCTTTAGTTTGAAGTCACTGTGGGGTTTTAAACAGAATACATTACACCTTGCTACACGTTTAAGACGGTCTAGCATACCGTCTCATATACATGTCCAGATATATTTTCAAATTATAAACGATAACAGGAAAATATATAAATTTCTCGAAAATCTCAAGCTAGATATATAAGCTTTTAATGTAGTGCAATAAAGCAATGATTCAAGAGAATGCACTTTTTTCTTTATTTCCAATTTAAAATTTTTTTAATAAAAAATATATTAATAAAAACTATACATTTCTGCCAAAAATCCCCATTCGCACCTGATCAAAATACAATCAAAGAAATTGTAGTTTGATTTCGGTTTTCTAACTCTATGCGATTCAATTCAAATAATTTTGTTTCAAATATAAATAATTGGCATACAATTTTATATGAAGGGCAGCAATTCAATATCTATATTATAACAGAACTTACGTGGTGAAAGCCATTCCCATATTGGTCTGTACTGATTAGAAAATATGTACCAACATCCGATATATCTTTTCCCATTATAATCCTTATAAAATGTGTAGTCGTTAAAACAAAATTCCCACAGTCCACATTTTACGAATCGGTTCTCAGATTTTGAAAACGATTCTACCCAGTACGGGCTAGCGAAAGCTCCAACCATAAATGTTACTGCTGCGATAGCGAAAATTAGCGAAATTCTGGCTCTTGTTTCGTAAGCTGGCCTTTCACATGTAAAATTGTCGGCCATTTCGATGGGTTCAATTTGTGTATTCACTATTATTAAGTCATATTTAAATCTTTTTTCAATTGGTATGTGTTTCTCTATAATGACCTACACTTTGCATGATTACCTTAAATAAATTTGTTTTGTTCATTTAAATTAAAATGACAATATTCAAAAAGTTTTCTGAAAGAAATATTTGACCCTGAAATGACATTTGGCATACTAGGGATTACAAAACAAATATTAAATAAATAATAATAGAAAAAACACAAATAATATTACATTATTTAATTGAAACTGAAGTATACATATTGATTTTATATCTAAATTCTTACTTATAATCTAATTTTTAATTAAAATGACTGTTTATAAGGAGTTTTCTCAAAGAAACATTTGAACCCAAACTGACGATGTTTTGCATACGAGTTATACTGATTACAAAAGAAATGTCATAAAAAACATAAACACTTCAAATAAATAAATTAGTTAATTTGTAACTTTAATTTTATGCAAAAAAAAATTGGAAATATGACGTAATAGTCATTACGGTTTGATCTATATATAAAAAGATGCTAGTATTACATTTTAGACTTATTTGACGAAAATGTCTTTATCCATTAAAGAAAATTGGGCAACGTCATTTAAAAGACTTTGAAATAGGGTGAAGTTATATTTTTTCGTTAAAAAGTTAAAAACTTTTTTGTGAGTATTGAAAAATGAAAAATTTCGGGTTTTTGGCTCAAATATACCAAAATCAGTATTGATTATCTTAAAAACTAAGTCATGAAGGTATTTTTTATTTTACATATTTGAAAATTAGACATAAAAATTGACCATATGTTCAATTTTCAGCAAAAATTCAGTGGAGGAACCTTATTGTATCGTATTCCCTTAAGCCATTATATCAACCCATCCTCATTTTTTTTTTCAATATATAACGCTGGTCGAGATATATCTCTTTGAACATTGTTTAGATGCTCCTCGGCACCCGTCTCATTCACATGCTAAAAAGAGCAAAAAAGTGGCATATACGTCTCAAACCTAAAAAATTGGGGATAATCTAATTAACGCAGTAATAGGGAACTTATTTTAAACTTTCATCATCATCATCAGCATCAGCATCGTCGTCAGTACCAACGTATAAAGAAAAAATAATCACTAGGCCAGTAACCCGATAATTTAAGATGACTATCCGAAAGTTCTGGAATACTACTCCAAGTGGCAGCCCCTAGACAGAAGGAATCTCCTCTATATGAACTACACTGATCAAACCTCTTAAGTTGCAAAACAAAATGGAGGGCATTTTAGAACACATTGTAGGTCAAACAAGGCTGGTTTGATAAGGATAAGACTGAGTGAATCAAAAGATTCCCCAAGCAAGGATAAAACATTAGACATAGAAGTAACATGGCATAAAGTATAATCAAACAGAAATAGTAAAATTACTTGTACTGGCTTTGAGCGAAACTGAAGAGTCGTGATGACCTTTATTTAGTACACAAAAAAAATATCTATTTATCTTTGGCGTGCAGCCATTAGCAGACTATTGATAAAGGCGTGGTAGAACCAAAACGGGGAGTCGAAACGTGCCTAATAAAGAAAGATTCCATTACCTGCGGGTTCCAGTTGGTCCAGCTGTTTTGTAATTGGACAAATTGATCGTCAGAGTCCATTTTTATTTTCAATAAATCTATTTCAATAATAATGTAAAAACAGCTGCATTGGATATTTATATCCATTAATATTTTGAGTATATTTTTCAATAATTTAAATAATCTGTAAACACAGTTTTGAATTTCGCTCTAGGATCAATTTTGGACCTAAAATCGATGAAGAACTTACCTACGCTTTCATTTTTGTACTATTTAATTATATGATATATTTCTACTTGTGCACCAAAATTTGTATCAAGACTTTTAATTACTTTTGGTAGATGTTCAGTAAAAGTTTTCTATCAATTTATTTTATTTCGCATAAGTTTAAATTTTCGGACCAAATATATAGGATTGCAGAATTTGGCCTTGTCTGTGAATCTTCAATAATTTTGTTTTGTGTGTTAAATGTTATTTGTATATAGTCATTATAGTATTGTCCTATTAACTATGAGAAGACATTTGATACACCATGCACGGAACCAAAAATCTCTTAGACCGAAAATGTTGACGAGACAACAACTGTAAAACGGTTTCCGAAAAAAACTGCCCTGTACAACCTCCATAACGATATCTTAATAGCAACAGACAAATAATACACAGAAAATTCAACGGAATCCATAAAATGTCAAAAATAAAAATTTACTGAAAAAAATAAAACTAACATTTTTAAGCATTAATGCTTTATGTTTTAAATGTATCCAGAGATTACCTGCTTGATAAACTCCGTAATTGAGCTATATGCTAACCAGAGGCTCCAGGAGCCTGTATCGCTCACCTGGATGATCATTTATGCCAAGTCTCATTGAAGGGACAATCATGTAAATTCATGAAAGGAAATCTTTGAACTTTACCAAATCACATTAGACAATTTCTGCCCTGGTAGCCATGTCTCTTAGCAGAACAGTACCAAACTACATGAACTAAGAAAAACATTTTTAATTCCTATCATTTCCAACAAGTTTGTAATCAATCTAATTGAGAGTTGTTCTTTAGAAGAATTTTAAATATACTTCCCAAAGTTACCATGCAATATTGTAAAATCCATCTTGGATTTTCAATCTGCAAACGTTTAGCCCCGGTACGGCGCAGGACATTTGAGCGAAATGACAACATAAAAGAGCGAAAAAGTGGACATTTGAGCGAAAGAAAAGCAGCCCAGAAGAACGAAATATAAAAAAACCAGATGGACATTTGAGCGAAAAAAGAAGACTTGAAAGACATGTTATGTAGACTATAGATTGCCTTAGCTACACCTTTCAAATCTTTGGGTTCTAGGTTTTCCTCATTCATTATTTGTAGCTCGCTCCTTATTACTTTTGACGGCCTTGCAGACAGATCATCTACTGCTTTTCTCTTGGCATTTACTCGCAAAACATGACGTTCATTGCCTCTGTTGTCTGGTTCGTGGTTCTGGTCATCTTTTTGTTGGATAACAAGTGTTGGACCAGCATCTGTTCTTACTTTGGCTTTGCATCCCTTTACTGAACATCTCCAGGAATGATCTCCCATGTTCAACAATCAACATTTTCTTGTGCGCATTCGCCAGATTACCGATAGCACGTCATCAAAATTTTTATATGGAACATTTTTTTTAATCTTTAATTAAGGCAACATTTAACATTTTACAATAAAATAATAGTCATATACAGAACGAGAAATGTCTCCTCTTTCGGTGATAATAATTCTTCGGTCATATAATGAAGAAAAATTGCTTTCATCTACCCAATTATTCAAAGTAACTAAGTATGTACAAATGAAAAATACACAAATCACTGACTTTGCAGTCGTATAAAAAAATTCCAAAATGTTTTTTTTTTAAACTTATAATAATAGTTATTTTCTTAATCAGGGATTTGCATAGATTAAGAATATATAAAAAATTATTTTTTTTTAACGACGAAAAATTGCTTCCATTTTGAATTAAAATCTGAGAAAAAACTATTTTGCCAGTCCTTGGTGCAATTACGACATGTATATAATATAGATTTCTTTCCTTTATTTGCCTCCATAACTGTTACTTCCATCTTGAAATATAACAATCGTATGAGTTGAACATTTCTGTGTTGCTAATGGTAAGAAACGTTTGCCCCTGGCAAATATTACTATTTACCGAAAAACCTAGAGAACAGTTGTATGGACTTATCTATTGTTTCTGATTTTATAAATATCAATTTCGCTCAAATGTCCTCCTATGATAATAATTTTCGTTTAAATGTCCTATTAAATCTCAGGTAAATGAAAATAGTTTTCGCTCAAATGTACTTTTGGTAGTACCTGCAGTTATATTCCATGGCAAAGGAGATGGTATGATTTCAGCCGTTATTTGGCCTTATCTGATATGAAAAATTAGAATTTCAGATTCGAATTTGTATCATTTTTATCGTATAATGATTTAACTTTCATAATCTATCAATCATTTAAAAAAATTCCGTCCCATGGTGCAACAGTGATGTCATGAACGTCTGCTAAATCAAGGATTTGGAGAAGATTGAGTGTTTTCAAAGTAGATTTTGGTGAAAACTACTATGGGCAATAGCCTTGCCCAAAAAGATTGTTTAATATAAGTTTGTCTTACATAAAGACACAATTCAGTAACACGTCCTTTTGGGTATCAAAATTTTAATTCAAATGTCTCAATCTGATTTAAATTAGTCCTCCGCACTTGCTCCTCATTTCCTCCCACACAACCGAACGAAAATAAGGAGCAAGTGCGGAGAACTAACAAATTTTAATTAGATTGCAACGGTTTAAAAATGAGTGAAATTTGGTGTTTTCCATTTATTACTTCAAAATAGCCATCTTTGACGGCATATTGCCGGTATTACATAAATTTCTTGTTGAAAACAAAACATATTCCTTAAAATGCAACATTTTAACAGTACTTATTGATAGCTGAAAGTAAGTTTTTCATTACTTTTCGATTTTAGAATTGAAGGGTCCAAATATCAGGCCATATTATACCTTGTCCTTTCAAATCAACAATGGATCAGGTAGTTTTTAAATACAAGTAAGGATGATCGCTGGTCTAATAAGAAATAAATAGGATTTGAAATAGGTGTTTTAGTTTGAGAGAACATATGAATAGTAAACAAATAAGCAAGAAAAAAATATTGGTTCATGTGCTCATTTTAGAGCTATAAGGCCTTGAAATTTGCAGGAAATGGGTTTTCTCTGGATTTTTCCTTGTATTTGCATTGGCAACCCCAGTCTCTCAAAAATGTATGAAAAATAAAGGATTTCATAAGATTTTGTCAATTACAATTTTACGGTATATATGATTGAATTATAAAAGAACTAGAGGCTCTAAAGAGCCTGTATCGCTCACCTGCACTGAACTTTTCATCTTGAGCAGGACTAAAGATTTGGCTGGTTTTTCTATAGGATTCTATGTTAAACTAAGTTTGGCTTTGGAAGCCAAGATGGTTGACAGTCTAGGTCAATGGACACATTTCTAAAAGAGAACCATCTAAGGACCATTGCTACCAAGTCTAGTTCTAATAGGCTTAATGGTTTCAGACCAGAAGATTTTTGAGTGAATTTCCAATAGGGTCCTATGTTAAACTAAGTTCGGCTGTGTCGGCCATCTTAGTTCAAATTCCACGAAATCAGACAATTCTGAAAGAGGACCTCCTAAGGACCATTGCTGCAAAGTCTGGTTCCAATTGGTCAAGTGGTTTCAGACAAGAAGATTTTTCGATGAATTTTCCCATAGGGCCTTATGTTAAACTAAGTTAGGTTGTGGCAGCCATCTCGGTTGACAGTCCAGGTCATGGGACACAATTCTGAAAGAGGACCATATAAGGACCATTGCTGCAAAGTCTGGTTCCAATTGGTAAAGTGGTTTCAGACAAGAAGATTTTTCAATGGATTTTCCCATTAGGCCCTGTGTTTAACTAAGTTTGGCTGTGGCTGCCATCTTGTTTAACAGTCTGGGTCATCAGACATCATTCTGAAAGAGAACCTTCTAAGAACCATTACTGCCAAATTTGGTTGAAACTGGCCTTGTAGTTTCATAGAAGTAGATTTTTTAAATTCTTCCCCCCCCCTTTTTTTCTATTTTTAGAAACAGCAGCCATGTCAGTTGGAAGTCGGGGATGCCAGATATAAGTTTGGAAAGGGGCCATCCAAGGACCATTCCACCAAACTTTGGTTCAAATTGGCTCTGTTGTTTCAGGGAAGTTGACGAAAAAGTAAAATTCCCATAGGCTAAATGTTTAACTAAGTCCTGCCATAGCGGCCATGTTGGATGGCGTTCAGGGAAATCAAACACAGATTTATAAGGGGCCACCCAAGGACCATTCCACCAAAGTTTGGTTCAAATTGGCCTAATGGTCTCAGACAAGATAACGAAAATGTTAAAATTCCCATAGGGTCCAAGGTTAAACTATGTCCAACCATGGCAGCCATATTGGATGGCGCCCCTGAAAACCAAACACATATTTTAAAGGGGACCATCCAAGGACCATTCCACTTAAGTTTGGTTTAAATTGGTTTAGTGGATTCAGAGGAGTTGATGGAAAATTAAAATTCCCATAGGCTCAATGTTAAACTAAGTCCAGCCATGGCGGCCATGTTGGATGGCGTTCGGGGAAACTGAACACAGATTTTAAAAGGGGCTACCCAAGGACCATTCCACCAAAGTTTGGTTCAAATTGGCCTAATGGTCTCAGAGAAGATAACGAAAATGTTAAAATTCCCATAGCGTCCAAGGTTAAACTATGTCCAACCATGGCAGCCATATTGGATGGCACCTGGGAAAACCGAACATAATTTTTAAAGGGGACCATCCAAGGACCATTCCACTTAAGTTTGGGTCAAATTGGTTCAGTGGTTTCAGAGGAGTTGACGAAAAAGTAAAATTCCCATAGGTTCAATGTTAAACTAAGTCCAGCCATGGCAGCCATGTTGGATGGTGTTGGGGGAAACTGAACATATATTTTAAAAGGGGCCACCCAAGGACCATTCCACCAAACTTTTGTTCAAATTGGCCTAATGGTCTCAGAGAAGATAACCGAAAATGTTAAAATTCCCATAGGGTCCAAGGTTAAACTATGTCTGACCATGGCAGCCATATTGGATACCGCCCGGGAAAACCGAACACAGTTTTTAAAGTGGACCATCCAAGGACCATTCCACTTAAGTTTGGTTTAAATTGGTTCAGTGGTTTCAGAGGAGTTGACGAAAAAGTAAAATTTCCATAGGCTCAATGTTAAACTAAGTCCAGCCATGGCGGCCATGTTGGATGGCGTTCGGGGAAACCGAACATATATTTTAAAAGGGGCCACCCAAGGACCATTCCACTAAAGTTTGGTTTAAATTGGCCTAATGGTCTGAGAGAAGATAACGAAAATGTTAAAATTCCCATAGGGTCCAAGGTTAAACTATGTGCGACCATGGCAGCCATATTGGATGGCGCCCGGGAAAACCGAACATAAATTTTAAAGGGGACCATCCAAGGACCATTCCACTTAAGTTTGGTTTAAATTGGTTCAGTGGTTTCAGAGGAGTTGAAAAAAATGTGAAAAGTTTACGACGACGACATACGACGACGACGACGACGGACGCAAAGTGATGAGAAAAGCTCACATGGCCTTTTAGGTCAGGTGAGCTAAAAAGTGGGGGTTCATGGGCAAAAAACTTCATGTTTAAGAAATGGATAAAACCCGAGGATTCCGAAAATCTGACAAAAAAACTAAAACATGACCAGCGAGCATGCTTAATCAATAAAGCTCTATGTTGGGTCTTAGTAGCCAAATAATAGGAAGGAATAGAAGGAAATTACCTATGTAACAATATAAGTGTCCTCTTATGTATAAAAATTGGGCGTCAGACTGATTCAATCTATTCAATTCAATGTTATTCAGAAGAATATTACCAGACTCCAGTATTTGCAGCAATCTTGGATTTTTGACAGGAAACAAAGTATTATAACAACAACTGTGAAGGGCCTTTATACAAATCTATTTGTTAAGTTTGGGATCAATAAGATAAGTCGTTCTTGTGGTGAAGTTTTTCAAAGCCAATCAGAAATTAGTATAGGCTCTAGCGGCCATATTTCTGTATCAATTAGCACCAATGTACCAACACTTGGGAGGGAGCAAGAGAAGTAACAACTCTGTCATTGTTGAATTCCGTTCAGTGGTCATTAAAATAATTAATGAAGGATGCCTAAGGGAGACTTGGAATAACATTTTTGATGCATAGAAATTCAGATCTATTAAGACTTTAGTTGTAATGTTTATACACCGGCCACTTACCAAGAAATTGACTTGGAGGCAAAAATACAAATTTTTCAAACAACATGGCATAGTTCTGCCTGATTCTAAGGGAAATAACATTTTTTCCTAGGTTTTGTTGTTGTGTCTGTGAAGTGCAACCATGAATCCTCCTTACTAGTCATGCAGACATAAATTACAAAAAAAAATGTATTTATATATTTATATAGCATCTTGTGTATATTTACAAATGTTTTATATAAAATAATGTTTGTAAATAAGAATTACTCTTTGAATATGAACATGTTCAATAAAATAAGACAAAAGTGTTTAAAATCTTCATATTTAATATAATCATGAATACCTAGATTTTTAAATGAATTTTGTCAAATAATGTAAAAATTAACATTGATTACAAATCAAAATGGTACAATGTAGCCTTTCTACTTAAAAAAATGAAACTTTATTAATAAGTACATGAACACATTTTTCTTATTGTTTCCAGGGTAAATATTCATAATTATTCTAAAAAACGTAAATCATCCTTACTAAAATGGTGAAAAATGGTTACAAAATATTGCCAAGTTCTTTGTATCTGTGATCAAAGTTTGAAATTGCTAAAAAGACTCACTAGACTGAAATTTCCTTAGGCTCCTCTATCATGTCTATACTGTTACCATATTAAAGTGAGATGTTGTTCTGGAGTTATGTCGCCTTGTCCGTAAATAAATCAAATGTGCACGAAAAATCACAAAATTAACAATTTTTGGGTAAATTAAAAATCGTGTAGACTTCGATGTGCTCAATATATCTTGTTAAAATTTGAAACATACTTTGTTAAGATAAGTATCTTTTAACGGTCAACTGCTAATCAATGCTAAACATATAGCTTCAACTCCTATTTTGTGTTTTAATTTAATGAAGTTTACCCTTCACTAAATGACAAACGTCAAGTAAAAAGCCTATACAATGTATTTGGATTATTTTTCAAAATAACCTAAACATACATGACATATTTTGTTAAATAGTCATGCCCAAATATTGATCAAAATGGTATGAACATTTAAAACAATGTACTCGGATTATATTTCAAAATAACCTAAAAATATTTTGTTAAATAGTCATGGCCAAATATTGCAACTTTTTCCAGATTAGAAACTGAACAGTAAAATTCCCATTGAAATTGGTAGGTGGCATAATGTCCCGAGATAAAACCGCATATGTACGTTATGCAATTCTGGTGATATTGCAGGAAGGAAATTTTTTTCTGATATTCTTTTTAATAAGCTGTGTTAAAATTCAGAAAGGGTTTCCTGTACAACTTATATGCATTTGAAAAATTTTGAAAAAAAAATCTTTTAATTCCTACCCACTTGTAAGTTTTTGTTTACTGCTTAGTTGGGGTTTTATGCCGTTTTCAGCACATTTTGGCTATTTCGCGGTGGCCAGTTTTTATTGGTGGAGGAAGCCGGAGTACCCAGAGAGAAGCACCGACCTTAGGTAGGAAAATCACTTGTAAGTAAAAACACTTTCTGGATTTTTTTAACTTTGACTATCTTGTACTGACTAAAACTAAGAGTAAAATGAAGGCCATGCTATTATCATGAGGTCATATTAATTGTACATGAATACAATTTTTTATATCCACTTCATATAAATAAGTTTCCATTTTGTAGCACTCACTAAAATAACCAAAACAAAAGGCTGAACTTCCAAGAAAACAAAACATGATTGTGAAACAATGAATGAGAGTCAATCTGTTCTTGTTAGAATTTGCTTTATGAAATGTTTAGGGAAGACAATGTAAAAAATGAATATAAGGCCACACCAAATCAATTTCTCACATTCTTTGAATTTTCTAAAACATAAAATGAATGAATCATGGAAGGTGTTAAGAATTACTATGAAATTTTTCTAATTTTTACTTAAGAGAGAATTTTTTTTATTATTCAGAAATTCCTAAACAAAGGTGACTTTTCAATTTTGAACAGCTATTAATTTATTTTGTGAGGCCTTACGACAAAGTTGTCATAGAATTAATGATTCGAGATTAAAAATTTACAAATATTTACAAAAATATTACAAAAATATAAATCTGTACAACAATGTACATATAGTAACAAATACATATCATACATGTAAGGAAGTACAAAATGTGCTACATATGATTTAATTAAACAGAACAATTTCCTTTAAATGATATGTCTATTTTGTAAACTGGAATGTCATCTCAATGCTTGTCAGCTGAAATTATATATAATTTTCATAGAATGAAAAAAACATAGGGAACTAATAAGTATTTAAGGGGAGATAATTCATAATATTGCAAGGAATGTTTTCTGGGAAGAAAAAGGTTTCCAAAAAAATATATATATATATATAACAAAGTTTAATGATGCCAGTAGAACTGATCACAACTTTAACCATTGGAATGTATAGTGAAATAATAAAATGCATTAAATTCGGCTAGAAAAAAATGCATTATAATTCATGCTATGGCAAGCATGATTATTTGGTAATTGTCATTTTTGTGAACGTCATACAGATATTCTAGGAATAGTAGTTTTTGTGTGGATAATCTTCTTTAAGTTCATTTCTGACACTTCTTCCAGCTAATAACAGCAGAACTGCCGATATCAATGAAAAAATTATTGAAATGCAAAAAAATCCATATCCCCACGACAGATAATTCTGATCTGGTCTTGGCATCCATCCTCTGTCTTCTTTCTTTACTCCAAATAGCACCAGTTCAATAAATCCAAGCAAAACTGGAAAAAATTGTAACATGTACAATGCTTTTAATATTTTTGATATTTGATGTCATAAAGATATGACTACTTACCTCTTTAATATTTTAATGCAAGAAGTATGACATTGTACACTGAGCTAAACTGATGGGGGAGTTGAAAGCATATGCTAATACAAGCCTTTTATAATATTTGACTTCATTGAACCCAGTCAAAGTTTTGTGAGAATTTTCATTACTGCAATTTTTTTAAAATGCTCCTGATGTTGAAAGGAAATTTTGAATTTCTTTTTTCACTTTGTAAATTAAAGCGAGCCAATTTGATTCCTTGATTTTCATTATTTTTAGTATATATTTTATGAATCTTAAAATTTGAGATTCTATTTATCTATTTCCTGGTATATCCAGTAAATATTATCACTACTCCAACAATGCAAAACATTATAGAGGTTTCCCTAGACCAATTTAGCATGGTGCTGCACCATGCCTCCATTTTCAAGCACCATGCTGCCCTCATCATGAATTTTACAATGTGATCCCAGATAACCAAACCTAACTTTCAATTTTTAGTTTACTCTTACCTTTTTGAAACTGATTTTCATTTAATATTATCATGTAACCCTGTTGTGTTGGCATACTTTAATAACACCTTTACACCATCACACTAGGGTCGAGGCTGTTTATTGCAGGTTTTGATAAATATAATGCCCTCATGTCAAGGTGGGTTGCCCCCAATATTATCTTTTTTAACCATTGAGTGCCCTCAAAATACGAAATTTACCATGCCTTCACAGATTTCTGGGGAAAGCACTAAACAAGAAAACAAAAATTTTGAGAATGATAAAATTGTAACTAATGAACAAATAAATATTTCTATGTGCTAAACTTACCAATGAAAAAGTAAACAAAACTGATACCCATTAGTACAACCTCTTTCAGATAAATCGGAATCATGTTGAGTACCATCAGTATCAGAATAAATGTCGCAATGACATGAAACAGGAGACAAACACTGACCATTACCTCACACACAATGAACCATGCTGAAAATATTCAGGATTATATCAAAATGATACACAAGTACTAAAAATGACTCTTACCTAAAGACCACATATAAAATATTGTAAACTTTGTGAAAAAGAATGTGTATCTCCCTCGTGCATAGCTCTGTCCTTAGTCTTAGATGCTTTTGGCTTTAACCCTTTTAGTCATTTTTGAAAATGGTCTTCACTTATTTGGATTGTTGTTTAGATTTCAACATTATAGGCCTTGAGCACAATAGTAGAACTTGGAAGCATGTTGATCATAAAATTTATAACAGTACCAATCACTTCCGGTATTAACAATTCTACAAAATATGAATTTATTATGGCCCTGAAAAGGTAATTATATATATGAAGTTTATACCCTGAATAAAGAATAGAATATACTTTTTACGAAAACAAAATCTTACGTGGTGATAACCATTCCCAAATTGGTCTGTATTGGTCTGAGAAGATGTACCAGCATCCAAGATACCGTTTACCATTATAATCTTTCCAAAAGGTGTAATCGTTAAAACAAAACTCCCAAAGTCCAGCTTTTACAAATCTGTTCTCCGACTTCGAGAACGATTCTATCCAATATGGACTAGCGAAACTTCCGACCATAAAAGTTACAGCCGCTATTGCGAAAATTAATCCAATCACTGATTTCTTTTCAGCCATTTTGGTGGCTTACCTGTGACGACTGGTTTTTCACAGGTGGAAATTTTGCATTTGTATTTGCACGAACATGAAAACAGGGAACCAGTTGAATTAGGTCATCTACCTGGAATGTCAACAACAATGGATCGGTCTATTTTTCAAAAGAGGTAAGTAATAAACGCGGTAATTTTTAAATTGTAATATGTTGCATCATTAAATCAAAGTGACGATAACAATAAAAGAAGAAGAAGAAGATTTTATTAGCCATTTAATGGGCCCATGGAGGGCAAAGTTACAGTACAAAACAAATATGATTGAGTTACATATATAAACTGAACAAACATGTATGACAAATGTATGGTATATAATATAACCATGTAAATGTTGCTTAAGTTAACAACTACAAACAAGTGAATTGTATAAGTATAATAACAATATCAGTTGGAACAGTGTCTCAGGCATATATCATTAAGAGTTAAAGAAAACAAGAATAGTGGTAGCAAAAGCTATATGGAAAATCAGACCCCACTTGCTGTTATTAAATCATAAATTGAGACCAGTATACTAAAATTTTCATTATTATGTAACCATATAAATTTTTCATTGATGCTCAGATATTTAAAATTAGCACATGAGGTATTAATCAATTCAATCATTGATTTTCTTAAATGATTGTTGTTATTACACATAAACAAAAAGTGTTTCTCATCATCTATTTCCCCTGATGTGCACCTGACACATGTTCTGTTGTGTCGAAGAATACCCTGATATCTCCCACGTTCAATTTGTAACCTATGTGCAGATATTCTGAGTTTGGTTATATTTCTCCGATGCTCAAAGTTTTTCAGGATAACAGGGGCGTTTCCAGGATATTTGAAAGGGGGCGTACAATAAAACTTTGGCCGAGCGGAGCCAGGCGAAAAATTTTTTGGACCTTTTTTTTTTGGCTAAAAAACATAAAATAATTGTGAAATGCACTAATGTAACGGTTCCTGACTTGCTTTAAAAAGAAATCAGAGTATGTGTTTAATTAATGAATATGATAAATTGCCATATTCAATACAATATAAGCAGATTACGATAGTTTTTTTTTAAAGGGGGGCGTACTCCCATTACGCCCTCACCTGGACCCGTCCCTGGATAAGCAAATATTTTTCTATAATATTTAGTCGAAGTATGTATAAGATAAGATAAGATAATGTTTATTAACCAATTAAGGGCCCTACAAGGGGCAATAAGTAACACAGTAACAAAAAAAACATTGCAGAGGAAAGAAGTAAATTATAGACAACTGCAGTTACATATAGATTCTCCGTCAGGTACGCGTGAGTTATGGAATTTCTCCATCGAGATAGTTAAATTTTCGATTTCAACACGCGAGCTATAGCGAGCGTGTTAAAATCTAAAATTTAACTATTTAGGCTGGAGAAATTCCATAACTCACGAGTAAATTGAAGGAGAATCTGTTTCTCCTTTGATTTTCGACAAAAACCTCAAGAAAATGTCGTTGCCATGTACAGTTATTTCGGGTAATTCTGCGCATCGTCCTATTCGGCGCATTACAATGAAAATGATTTGAATGCGCCGAATTAAACGCTGCGCCGAATTACCCGACAGCGTAGTAGTTTGTTTACATAACTGTTAGTCGTCATTTCGAGACTTCTCTAGTTTATCGTTCCAATAACTGCAGAAAAAAATTAATTAAATTATTACTGTTTCACAGCAAAGGGGTTAATTTTCAATACTGACACAAGTATTGAAATGAGTGACTCATATATATATATATAGTTATATAATCGAAAGAAAAATTATAATGTTAAATATGTCGTATTTGTTAATAAGATCCATCCTCAAGAAATAAATTGTCTCTATTAATTATGTCCTGATCAAATGTGGTTCACCTATTATGAATAAGGGAGAATTTCTATATATGGGTTATTAACATAAGACAATAAGTTTATTAATGAAAGCACGGTCAAAGCCAAAATGGGTTGAAGGCTTTTAAAGATAAAAGAAAGAATTTACAAATAATACTGAAAAAAGGAAAAAATACCAAATAAACAGACAAGCTAAAACAGACATAATCATCTTGTGCAGCTTCTTAGTCCGCTTTCCTCGGTAACCAAGACTGTTTAATAAAATGATTAACATAGCGCATCAGATCTTGGTCTGTTAAAAGAATATTAATTTTTTTGTTATCCAGTTTTTTCAAAATCTTCATAATATTGTTTACAATTCTGAAATAAATCTTCTCTTAATGTTGTGTTTTTTAACATTTTAAAAAGAAATGATCAACTTGAACATGTGTTCGTTTTTCTCTACATATTTCACGTTAATGTTTTACGCAGTTATAAATTCAAATTCAAATTTTTTATTGATTTATAATCCAACAAAGGATTCTCATCAAAACAAAACAATTGAAAGTTACATTCAAATTGTACATACACATTCACAACAATATTAATAAAATATTTAGAATATTAATTACTGCTGTATCAGGGCTTAGGAAATATAATGTTCAAAATACAACTAGGAAATCAGACATTCTTTTTTCTTTTTTCAGACATATTGTTTATTTCTACTATACACATTTTCATAATATCATACCCATTTGTGTTCATCATTAATTTAAATCTCTCTATATCTGAAAACACACGAAAACTTGGAAATACCTGTATTGCAAAGAGGACAAATTCTATCCGGCAGCGGAACGCTTTGATACCGATCTTGTCCAACAAATAATTTACTAATTTGACAAAATAAGATAAAATTTCAAATCCTTTTCATCTTTAACGCTAAAATTAATGGAAGAGATGATCTGGGGACAAGTGAGTGGGCGATACGGAATACTAATGCACGCCGACTTATCGCTCATATTCATTGGTTCTGGTTAAATTTTTGCAAAATGTTGAGTAATTTTAAAATTTTGAGAATGTAAAAACAATTTCTCTTTGATGCGTATGTATTGAATGTCCAATTTAGATACATACAAGTAGTGTTGACAAATTTGTTCCGAAGTAATATTGGCTATGAAAGGGATTGAAAATTAGTTCAAAGCCAATTTTGCAGCTATAGCCGTATGCAATTAACAAGAATTAAATAAAAATCAATTAACTAGAATTAATTAAACAAACTAAGGATTCGAAATAATATTACAGTGAATAACATCTTGGATTCTTGAAATAACAATCGATATTTTTTCTATAATATTTATTAGGCAGTTATCATATTAAAAATTGTAATAATAATTTTTTTTTACGTTCATACACTGTATCATTCTTTTGTTCAGTTTATCATTTTTTAGTAAATTAGTATTATTATCTCCCTTATATAGATATAAATAACATAAACTCACCTGTATTTACCTGTAATATTATGTTTTCAAGATGGCCGTCTCAAGGCCCAAGTTGTTAATTATTGCGGGACTTTCGTTGTTGACTGTTGCCTGGCTTTTTCTCTTGATAGGATTTTCGACTCCACACTGGCTGGAAGTTGAATCAAAGGGTTTTAGAACAAACGGTTTTGAGAAGATAGGACTATGGGAAGCATGTTTTAATAACTTCGCTTACTTCAAGGATTACACCGGAAAAACTTATTTCGGTTGTTGGTGGATATTTTCTTATGAATATCGACCAATATGGGATTATATTAACCCACGTAAGTTACATGATTATATTTTGAAAACAATCACTTTTATCACTGGCTTTTCTGTCTAAAAATTTGTTATTTTGTGTCATTTAAAATATTCACTCACTTCCGGTATTTTCATTCAATTGTAAAACATTTTACTTAATGTGTTTTGTATTCATAATAACAATCCAAAGATACTAATATTATGTATATTAAATTTACACTATGCTGTATACGACGCATTTCAAGGAGTTACCTCTCATCAGCAGCATTAAAACCGAAACATTTGGAAGACCAAAAACCAAACTTATATTAAACAAGAAGTACTCAACCAAAAATACCCATATTATGCTATCTTGAAATTATTTTATATACACCTATTTGTTATTTTACAATTTTTAAATAGTTAGAACTGAATGTGAAATTATTTCATATTGCAAAAAATATTAAGTATAATAATGTAAAACTTTTCACCTTTTGAAACTGTTTACGGAAATAGGTTACTGACAACAACTAACAGTTTAAATAAACTATATTCAAATTTAAGTATAAAAATCAGATTGTAATAAGCTATAATTAAGAATTTAAGTCTTTTAATAGTCCACAATATCAAAACCTTTTTCTGAAATTAGGACTTACAAACCAGTTTACAAATTTAATCAAATATGCCAATAGCATATGTAGTGCATAACAAATATATATCAAAATATTACTGACAGATTTAACATGGGATGATTAATTAATTATAACATAATATGCTGTTGGCGTGGCCAATGATGCGAGCACAAAAATAGCCCGTTCCAGAAACTCATTTCCGGTATCAAGATTCTGACTCTAAAATTATAATTTGAAGCAAGTTATTTCCCTTACTTTACTTACTTCCGTTTCCAGCGAACGAAACTTTTCTAGCCTTAGTATGTAGCACAAATAAATTCACTTCTGATTGCATACTGACTGCCCCCATTAAACAAATATTAATTATAACATAATATGCTGTTGGCGTGGCCAACGATGCGAGCACAAAAAAAAGCCCGTTCCAGAAACTCATTTCCGGTATCAAGATTCTGAATCTAAAATTATAATTTGAAGCAAGTTATTTCCCTTACTTTACTTACTTCCGTTTCCGGCGAACGAAACTTTTCTAGTCTTAGTATGTAGCACAAATAAATTCACTTCTGATTGCATACTGACTGCCCCCATTAAACAAATATGACCCATATGTAGAAAATGCATATGCTCCTATAGCGCTCGCTATAGAAATTTTTAAAAATTGTACGTTTAAAATCCATGCAGTAATTTTCATTACGAAGACAGACTTTCCATATAAACTATATATTCATACTGCAAATCTATCTCAGTATTGTGTGGACGAATGATAATTGAACAAGTATTCGTTTATTTGATGATCTTTGTTTTTCTTGTGCAAATAAATAATAATTGGATCTCATCGCCTGCTTGTGTTTAAATTCCTCCTTTTCTATAGATGGGTTTATGTCATCTATTTTTCTCCATGGGCATGATAAGTATATTATTAGTTAGCTGGACGTACTACACAGTGTACCGATGAATGCCTCGTGATTTTAAGCTTCACCACCGGAGCCTCAAAATCAGTTTATGACAGGTCTGTTGACTGTTACAGTAATAAGACGAATTCATTGTAACTAAAGGCAACAATATTTACTGGAATTTTATATAGAATTAAATTGCAGCTCTGAGTGAATAGAAGTAAATTATTTTCAATAACCCCTAGATTTGTTCTCTTTCAGCCTGGTTTCTAGGAATTCAGATAATGATGACCCTCAGTCTACTCCTGGAAACAGCCTCAGTTGTTCTTGGATTCCTTATCTTAAAAGGCAGATGTCCAGGAAAAGACAATGCTGGTGCTCTCATCACACTCTCTATCATGGCAATGATATCGGGTAAAAAAAAGTTTTGTATATATGTCTATTACACTTTTGATAGATATATACAGTATTTTAATTGTTTATAAGTTGTAAACCAGAAGACTGATATCTTATTTATTAACACTGCAAGCTCGTGCAATTGACAATACACCAAAATCTGGTTCTTCAAAAACGTTTTTTCTCAACATTTTTTGAGTTTATAATTACGATCGTGAGAATCTAGGATTAACTGCTTGGTATTTGAAAACTTTTATCGGCAAGTGGTGATTTTACTGTCACAAAATGAAATATTTATGATAGTATGTGTGACAGATCTAAAATTGACCGTCGGGAACACGCACTCGGTCATGAAGTGGCCAACGTAATATCAAACTAATTAAAAAACCTTTTCACATGTTTATGAGATTTATAAAAACTAGATATTGAACTAAAAAGTAATTTATTTTCTTTTTACAGCTTTCCTGCTTGCCATTTGTATCATGATTTTTGGTACCAAGTCTGTAGTTGACAGACAGTGGATAGAGAATCCAGATAAAACTTATTTGTCATGGTCATTCGGCATGATTGTATTTTCCGGATTTCTGATCATATTCGGATCACTGTGTATCATGATTGCGGCGAATCTGGTCCGAATAACACACAAATACACCAAATTATCAAAGCCTTACGCCGGACACGAAGCACGGTTTGAACCTCCTACTTATCCGCAAATGTAAAGTGTGAAATATGATCAAATATACTAACACAAACTGATACAAACAAGTACTTGTATTTTGTAAAGATTTAAGGTATCCGGACCATAATAGATCATGCTCGAAAATTGTATCTCTTTTTGACTGTGAATGACTGAACAAAACAATGTAAAGCTGGAATTTTGTATATATATTTTTCTCAAGTTGAAACACTCTTTGTTGCTTATATGCAGAGTCTGTAAAAATAAGTTAGTTATATTGGCATTTCCGAAGTTTGCCGATAATTACCGAGGTCAATTCAATTGCGTTGTATGGAACATCCGGGAACTTTTGAATAACGTGGTCATTTATGGTCCTGATACCTTAATTAGGTGTGTATAGTGTCATTTGATAATGTATCTTTTCTCTGTGAGAGGTGTTTTGACTAAGTTTCTACCTATGTAGATTCTGAAAGTGTCATCATTTTTACCGATATTCAGTGATTTTAGATATTTCTTTTCGTGAGCTTTTCAAAAATTTACAATACAGGGATAAAATCTTCAAAATTAGAAATAGTACTTATAAATATAGTATACTAGGGTGTGTACCGTACGATATAACTGGGAATCATTTTGGAGTTGCATGTGCATCTTATTCCTTTTAAATAAGAATTCATTTTCCATTTCGAAACCCAGGTCAAGTTTCATACCGAATGTAGTTCTTGTGTTTCCTGCAGATTTAGGTATGTCATATGGTTAATTTGAGAAAAGTTTAGAAAACATTAAATTTAATGACACTTTCAGAAGTACATTCAACAAAGGAAGGTTCTCAAAAACACAATTTTACATCATATGAAAAAAATATATTTTTAGGTACTCATTTTTTTCGTACGCAAGATTTTCAAAAGAAACGAATATTCATTATTTTATTATACCGTATATCATGTATACTTGTATATCTTTATTTTTCCTGTTGATTGTTAAAATTATAGAAACTGTACATATGTATATAAACTGTTACAACTGGAAGAAAAATAGTTTACTTGTTAAGTTTGGGGCCTCGGTGGCCGAGTGGTCTAGATAGTTCGCCATGACTACTAATGATCACTAGCCTATCAACACTGAGGTTGTGAGTTCGAATCTCACCTGTGGGGGGGGGGGGGGCAAAATTCAAATGTGATATCCATACACTTGGTATATCAACAACGGATCGAGGAAATTTAACAAGGAGACTTCCAGGAAAAGTGGGAGGCAACTGAAAAACTGAAGAGAAAAGAGCGTTTTAATCTCAAAATTCATATTCTTTTTGAAAAATTATCTGACAAAATAACTGATTTACCTCAATCTTTTTGATTTACCCATGTATTACAGCACAATTGCTAGGTAAATCAGAATATTGTTAAGTCATAACTGATTGTAGGGCTTTTTTTCATAGAACAAACCATAAGTATGTTTAATGAACATTTATTTGCAAGAAATACACCCATAGGAGTCGCTGCAATACAAACATGACATACAAAATACACCCACAGGAGTCACTGCAATACAAACATGACATACAAAATAGACAGCAATACAAACAAAATGAACATGTAAGCAATTCTAATTCAACATACAATAAAGTCGATGAACTTTGACCGATGTGGACCCTATTTTCGTAGTGCAAATTACTGCTTCATAAAGTCACAAACATGTGGTAAAGGTTCTAATTTAGGATTTAATATTTGATATGTTCCAATTTATTGTTAATGTCAATATTTTGACTTCATTGAAGTTTTTGGAACAAATTTGTCTAAATTGTTTATTTATATTTAGTTTAATCGTTTTAAACTTTTTTCTCACCAACATTGAAAACCAAGAATAAACTAAATCAATTATACAGTGTGGTGATACAATTGTAGAAAGCCCATTAACAAACAACAGTAACATGTATTTCTATTGACCTTGACAATGTTGTGTTAGATTTCTCCTGATTATATTTTTATATGATATAAGCCATATTAATATTTTGCTGTATAAATCGCTTGTTGTTACATTTCAGGACATAATTCATTACATCAATGAGCATGTTAGAGATCGTTTCATTATTTGTTTATTATATTGAATATACTGTTTTTTTTATTGTTTTTGGTTGAAAGTAATCTTTTGAAATTTTGTAAATTAACATGTATTTCTGTTTTTGTATTTTTTCATTGTTGTTTTGTCATCTTAACAAATATTTTCTTTATTGAGAAAGTTTTTTTTAATAATTTTAATATTTTATTTTAATTTTTTTAAATTGAGGGCGTCTGAAATTACAAATAAATGTATGGGCGGTCAAAAATATGTTTTTGCTTTTTTATACCTTCCAAGACATTTTAAAAGACAGGATTTAATTTAATTTATTTGTAACAGCCTCATTTTCAGAATGAAATATTTCATGTATTTTTGTCGAGCCTGCGACTTTAGTCGCAGAAAGCTCGACATAGGGATGGTGATCCGGCGGCGGCGGCGTTAACTCACTTCTTAAAAGCTTTATATTTTAGAAGGTAGAAGACCTGGATGCTTTATACTTTGTATATAGATGCCTTATGTTACGAACTTTCCGTCTGTCATATGTACATTGTCCTTGACCTCATTTTCATGGTTCAGTGACTAATTGAAAAAAAATTAAAGATTTTTTGTAATGTTAATTTCTCTCTTATTATGAGTAATAGGATAACTATATTTGGTATGTGCGTACCTTACAAGGTCCTCATCCCCATCAGACAGTTTTCAATTGACCTCGACCCAATTTCAAGGATCAGTGAACAAGGTTAAGTTTTGGTGGTCAAGTCCATATCTCAGATACTATAAGCAATAGGTGTAGTATATTTGGTGTATGGAAGGATTGTAAGGTGTACATGTCCAACTGGCAGGTGTCATCTGACATTGACCTCATTTTCATGGTTCAGTGGTTATAGTTAAGTTTTTGTGTTTTGGCCTGTTTTTCGAATACTGTATGCAATAGGTCTACTATATTTGGTGTATGGAAGGATTGTAAGGTGTACATGTCCAACTGGCAGGTGTCATCTGACCTTGACCTCATTTTCATGGTTCAGTGGTTATAGTTAAGTTTTTGTGTTTTGGCCTGTTTTTCGAATACTATATGCAATAGGTCTACTATATTTGGTGTATGGAAGGATTGTAAGGTGTACATGTCCAACTGGCAGGTGTCATCTGACCTTGACCTCATTTTCATGGTTCAGTGGTGTGTTTTGGCTTGTTTTTCGAATACTGTATGCAATAGGTCTACTATATTTGGTGTATGGAAGGATTGTAAGGTGTACATGTCCAACTGGCAGGTGTTATCTGACCTTGACCTCATTTTCATGGTTCAGTGGTTATAGTTAAGTTTTTGTGTTTTGGCCTGTTTTTCGAATACTGTATGCAATATGTCTAATAGCATTTACTTTCATTAGAAATGCATGACAGGCGAGACATTTTTGTGTGTCAACTCTTGTGTTTATGTTTATTTACTTATTTTTATACAGGAAAAGGACAACGAAAATAAATTGGCAATTCAAATCAAATGAAAAAAAAATCCTGTGTTTCAGTTAATAGAAGCGACCCAAATTTCAGTACTAGAATGTTCTTCTTTTTTAAAACGAAGTTTTATTAACGAGGGCTGTTGAAGTCAGGAAAATCCACCTATATGAAAGGTTGAAAAATAAAAACAAAATGCTTATCTGTCAACCCTTATGAACATTTAAGAGCGGGTTAATGGAAACATAGGATTTTTTGTCTTATTTAATATATCATTAAATGTAAATGATAGACAAATTATTATGTATATTTCAAATAAATTTATAATAATCTGTTTTGTTTTTATATTGCATCAGATTTAAAATAAGCACTAGCATGCAATATGCTGATCCAAAGACTCTTACGAAGGCAGCATCCACGATTTTGACTTGCCAGTGTGTAAAGGTAGTGACCTTTAACCTTTTCAGGTATTTTAAATTAAATCACGTTTTTGTCTCGCCTGAGACGAAAAGTCGCGAAGGCGAGATATAGCTGTTACTTTCCGGCGGCGACAGCGGCGTAAACATTTTTAGAACTTTAATAACTTTGCACATATAATACCTACAATAAAGCTTTAAGATCCACAGATAGCTTATCGTATAAGGTTGCTGCAGTATACTGACCTCAATTTCATGGTTCACTGACTTCATAAAAAAATGTAAAATCTGCGTCCAAGTTTCGTGGTTAAATCCATTTCTCAGCAACTAGAATACCTAGACTCACCATATTTGGTCAATAGATAGTTCTTAGTGGGTATATGTCAGTCTGAAACATGCCTTTTGACCTTGACCTCAATTTCATGTTTGAGTGACCTGCATCACATTTTCGCAATTAAGCCCATTTCTCTGAAACAGTAATACCTAGACCCCATCTATTGAAGTTCTTGGTGGGTACATGCCAGTCTGACACTTGTCTGTGTACCTTGACCTCAAGTTTCTTGATTAAGTCGATTTTTCAGCAACTGTAATACCTAGACCCAACGTGTTTGGTCTATAGATAGTTCTTAGTGGGTACATGCAAGTCTAACACCTGTCTCTGGATTTTGACCTCAATTGCATGCTTTAGTGACTTTGTAACATTTTCGAGATTAGGTCCATTTCTCAGTAACTTTAATACCTAGAACCACCATATTTGGTCAGTAGATAATCCTTAGTGGACACATACCCGTCTTAATAATAATGTTTGTGGCAAAAACAATACAAAACGTATATACACAAACACATAAAAGTACAAACTGTAATACATGTTTAGATTAAGAGACTTCTGACCTCAGTTCTAATGACCGTTTTAAAAAGAAGCCAATAATTCTTACATGCCTGAATGAAGATTGATTTAATAAATATGAAATTTTTTATATAAAATGAACACAGTTGTTGGCATGATACTGGTTATGTTCTTCTCGTATAATTTATGATGGCATGATACTAAAGCCCTAACGGGAGGGATTGTGGCTGATTTTCTATATGATATAGACTTAATCTTTCGATCACTTTAATTGAGGTCTGGGGCTGGCATGTCAGTAACTGATAGTAGTCCTTTACTAATATATATTGATCATTGTCGTTTTGCTTAGTTTCTTCTGTTACCTTTTTTTTAACATCGGACTCGGACATCTTTTGAACTGAGTTTTACTGTGTGTATCGCTATGTGTTTGTTTATTCCACATTGTTTAGAGATATAAGGGTGGGGGGGGGGGGGGGGGGGGTTGAGATCTCACAAAATATTTTAAACATGTTTAACCCCACCGCATTTTTGCGCCTGTCCCAAGTCAGGAACCTCCAGCCTTTGTTGGTCTTCTGTGTTTTTTTAATTTAAGTTCATTTTTATGTTTCGGCGTTTAGTGTGCCGTCCATTTTGCTGAACTAGTATACATTATTGTTTAGGGGCCAGCTGAAGCCAGCCTCCGGGTGCGTTGAAGACCAATTGGTAGGCTTGAGTTGTTTTCTGCTCTTTGGTCGGGTTGTTGTCTCTTTGACACATTCCCCGTTTCCATTCTCTATTCTACAAATCATTTGTAAACTTTAATTCTTACTGTTATTGCTCTGATAATTGACAAATAAATATTTGTTGTTGTTGTTATTGTTGAGAACTATTTTTTTAAAACGTACCGGAAAAAATTATTTCTATTATTGATATCAACGAGTAACAGTGAATTGTTACGAAGTCTCCCAAACGAAGTAACTGTTATCTCGAATGCCTTACATTGTATTCAATAAATTATTTGTATTAAAGTTTATGCATACTTAATGGAGATGTTGCTTGAAAATCGTGATATGGGTATTTTTTTGTGACCCGAGTTTTACAGTCATACAATATCACACTTGATCAACGTTTGCTTGTCGACATGCTGCATTGACCATGTTCTAGAGATATATCCCAATATTTCTGAACCGTTTACGAGAAGTGATTTTAATGTATGTAATAAAATGCATTCGGTTTCATTAAATAAAAGTAATAAAAAAGTCCTTTTACCTGCCGTGATAAGTCCTCCCAAAATTTGAATCATATTTATATAAAATGGTACAATTACAACACAAAAAGATTTTTTTTTAACTTATGACCAAGCAAATGAAATAATATCTATTTTTACATTGTATGTAGGATACATTGATGTCTTCCTTGTCTCAACTTTATATTTAATCTACAATATGATGTAAGGACAGAAAATAAAATAATTAAAGATGAAACACCACATTAATAGTGGTCTTTTAAAATCTATAAAGAAAGACAACTCTTAATTTCTTTTTAACACAAGAACACGAACAAACTGGACAGGCATGATCCCCGGCCAGTAGCAATACCCTGCAAAACTGCATTTAATGGGTTAACAAAAATATACATGTATTTACATTTAAATTTGAGATGGACGGGTTTACAGTTTTAAAAATTAACACACATATTTTATGCTAAACTGTATTGGTCTAACTTTTTTGTCTGATTTTTATGGGACTTGTTTATTATGTTCCTTGCTGGAAAAGAAAAAAAAAAACACTTTCGATCCGTTTTTTTTCTATATATGTTATCGTTTTTGTGTATATCTGTTATCATTTTTGAGATATAAGGTGACGCGCTAATTTTTCAAACTTTTTAATTCTTTACGAGATAATTATAAAGAGTGTGGGCATGAAACCTTGGGTAAAGGAAGTATATTTCAGTCCACGCATCTTGTCATGGGGAATAAGAAAATATACGGTTTAGGTGTCAGGTTTCTTACAGATTTTTATTTTTATATAATTCAAGATAATGCCAGAGTTTAAGACACCCATTGAGTAATGCGGTATGTATCATTCAAAGGGGAACCACGATATTGTTTATACCCCACGCTCTTAGCGTCGCTATTATGCCGTTTTGCTTGACCGTCGAATATTTATGAAATAATTGAACATTATTGATTTGACGGGAGTGGTGATAACCCCCTGAAGAAGCGAGGTATGTGTCATTTGGTGTGTCTTATCATGGGGAATAAGAAAATATATGGTCTGGGGATTTTAACGGTTAATGAGATAATTGAACATTATTGATTTGATTGGAGTGGTGGAAACCCCTGTGGAAGCAAGGTATGTGTCATTTGGCGCGTCTTACCATGGGGTATAAGAAAATATATGGTTTAGGGTGGGGATTTTAAAGGTTTTTGAGATAATTGGACAATATTGATTTAGGAGGGGGGTGAGGATCACCCTACTGAAGGAATGAGGAACATGTCATTTAATGCGTCTTGTTACGGAGAATAATAAAATATATGATTTAAAGTTATTGACTTACAGGACCCCCACCCTTATCATATATTAAAAATCTCAAAAATGTATACCTTATACCATATTTTTAGCAGAAAAGTATACATAATCATAATTATATTTATGCCGAAAAGTATACCTTTTCATATATTTGGATCAAAACGATTATAATGAACAGAAATTCTTTATTTTCAAGAAAGACAATGTTTGATTTATACTGCAATGATTGATTATACACATAAACTGTCAGACTGAATGATATTTTATTTAGATGCAACATACTGACCTTATCACATAATCCCATCAGTAATTCCTATCCTTATCGCATATTTTCATCTCAATTGCACACCCTTATCATATATTACGAAGCGTGAAAAAGGTACCTATTCCAGCGGCTCATCCCTACCTCATCATATATTGGAAGTGACCCCCCCCCCCCCCCCCCCCCCCCCGAGTTGATTTTATTGCATATGAAATTTTTCCAAATTTTCGATTTTGGAGGGTGGGGATGACCCTCCCTAGATGAACGAGGTATATGTCATTTAATAGGTGTTGTCACGGTGTATCATAAAATATATGATATGAGATCGTTATTGGTCACTCTCGTAGAGTTTTTCGAGAAAAAAAATCCCCATAGTGTCCTATAGTCTCATAGTAAACCTCTAGCCTCTTTGAACTGCTCATTATACGACTCGGTGAGCCCCATCAAAAAGTGAATAGTATTAGACACATCTAGAAACATTAATCTTTCATCATTGAAAACCTCATATCCATATCTCTGACGGTTATTGAGTCACTGAGATCCTTTATTTACATGTAGAAAACAATATGACTAATCGTCATGATCGTGATCTTGATCTTCCTCATGTGTAGCAACGCATGTAAACAAAAATTAAAATCTCGAAATTAAAATAAATAATCCTTTAACATAAGGTAGAGAATTATTTTACAGAATTACAACATCATAACAAATGAAAAAGTACACGAAAGAAAATAAATAAAGCGCTTGGAAATAACAATAAAAAAGGATTATTCAATTTGACAAATAAACTTATTTCTTTTTATTTATTCCCCTTGGATATTAGGTGTCTAGTTCTATCATCCAGAAGCTTTCTCTTGTCTGCCTTTCTTGATCACTCCAAATCAAATTTTGTTCTATAATCATGATAACAGAAACTTTCATTTTACCAGTCCCAAGGATTGTGTCCAGTCGACCGAGAATGTTGGCTGACTGGTAGAAAGTCTTTCTTTGTTATATCGCTTCTATGGCCGTTAATTCTTTTGTTGAAAGCTTGCTTACTTTCTCCAATGTACTGCATATTACAAATCCCACACTGCGACATGTAGATCACGTTGTTTGATTTGCAATTCACAGTGCAAAATATTTTGTAATCTTTGGCTGTTGTGTGACTTTTAAAGCTCTGTGTACATATCATCTGGGAGCAAGTCTTTCACCTTTTGTCTGAACAAGCCTGATATTGGCCAGTTAATTAAGACATCTTGCTAGTGATATCAGCTCGTACAAAAATGTCTTTCAGGCTTAGTCGGTCGTCAAAACGCCATAAGTGGGGGTTCTGGGAATAGTCTGGAAAGGTCGGGGTGTTTTTCGAATTCTTTCCAGTGTGTCCTGATGGAATTATTTTTATAATTCCAAATTTTATTTGTTTTATTTTGATGTTGTTTTGCAACTTTGTAGACGTTTATTATGATTTCCACAGAAATATTCACTGTGACTAAAATTATCTTAACCAAGTATGCAAGGATATTGGTTTATCTTTTCATGTTCACCTGTCGCCTGATAAGATGTCGAACGATAGGGGAGTTTGTTTACTTATAGCAGGAATACTATTGTCAGCATATGCCTGGTTGTTTTTAGCCATTGGGTTTTCGACTCCAAATTGGCTGGAACTTGACAAAAGATATGTCACGAATAGTGGTTTTGAAAAGATGGGATTGTGGGAAGCGTGCTTCAAAAACTTTGCTTATTACAAAGATTACACTGGAAAAATCTACAACGGTTGTTGGTGGATGTTCTCTTATGAATATCGTCCAATATTTCAATATATTAATCCTTGTAAGTTATAACAGCGAGCGCTATAGGAGCATATGCATTTTCTAAATATGGATCATTTAGAAAAGTCTTTCTTTAATGAGGGCAGCCATTATTCAATCCGAAGTGAATTTATTTGTTAAAGCGAATATTGCCATATTGTGCTACATACTAAGGCTAGAAAAAGTTTTGTTCGCAGGAAAAGGAGGTAAGTAAAATAATTTTAGAGTCAGAATCATGATACCGGAAATAAGTTTCTAGAAAGGGCTACTTCTACGCTCGCATCATTGGCCACGCCTATCTAATTAAAAACCGATCTCTCATCGCTCCCGTTTTCTGATATGTCGCGTGGGAGATCTAACGAAATCCGCTTTGAGGTCACATGTGAGTGAACTGGAACTTATGAATTTATAATGATATGCAAATGAGTTGACTTCCTATCAATAAGCCAATCAAAAAAGTTTATGAATTCTGGGGACTGACGATTTCTTCGTTAATAAAATGAGTTACATCCCTTTACCACACGATCAACTTACAAGATCGCCTAAGCCGCAATTTCATTGGTCGAAGAGGACACACCTACGAGGTCACTCACATGCGACCTCAAAGCGGGTTTCGTTAGATCTCCCACGCGACATATCAGAAAACGGGAGCGATGAGAGATCGGTTTTTAATTAGATTGTGGCCACGCCAACAGCATATTATAGAAAAAGTTTTGTCCCCTAGTTCACTTGAATTTCTAAACCAAAATGGTCGAAAATGGCTGGTATTAAACTATAATACAAAACAATACAACATTTATTGATAGAAATTCAAGTGACTGTTATATGGGTCATTTTCAAAAAATGTGCATTTTTAACATTGCAAAATTGAGAAAAAACAATTTGCTTGAATCATCATATTTATTAAACTTGCAAAATATACTGATGATACTTCTTGAACAAAATACTCAAATATGCAATCTTAATGACATAAGATAAAAATATTATTGACACATTTTCGACTGATGGTGCAAAATTTTGTCTATCCTGTTACCACATTTGTGAGAATTTTTTTACTATCAACAGGAAAAATGTGAAAAACGTATTGATTATTTCTCAAAGGTACGTTAGTGTTGCTTCAGAAAACAATAACAGAATATTTAATTTCTTTGCATTAACGGGATAAAAATATCACTTAATATTGTGTCCTGAAAAAAAACTATCTAAAAATAGATTTTCAAATGCTGCAAAAATTGCTACAATCAACGCAAAACCAACTGAAGCAGTTCCTTATGTTCGGCTTATATTGGACTTTTGAATCAATCCATCACTTAGTTCTTTGATTACATTTAATTTTAGTAAAACGCTATTTTCTATGGTAACAGGAACGGACATCGTAGGTTTACATATACATATTTGTCTATCCTGTTACAAAGTTGTGGTAACAGGACAGACAGTAACAGGATAGACAAAATTATATGTTTATAGATTCTATTGCAAAACAACAGCTCCCCTTGCCTAGGTGTTTGTTTTTTCTTAAAGATATGTAGACTATCAAATGTTTCATTTCATTTTCAAATATTTCATAATGTCTACATAGTTGTTTATTCTTATACTTAATCTGTCTATCCTGTTACTTTATTCAAGGTAACAGGATAGACAGTAACAAGATGGACAAAATTATATGTTTATTAATTATATTTCGAAATAACAGCTCCCCTTACATCGGTGTATGGTTTTTTCAGTTAGCGTTCTTTGTTTCCAAACAGTTAGTGACCCTTTTGAGAACGTATGGGTGTAGTAATGTATAAATTTGTTGGTAACATGATAGACATTTTAAAAGGGTACGCTATCAGTTTGGCTTACTTTTCTGGGTATAACTTCGCTTCTGTTTCTTCTAACGTTCTATTGTTTTGGTTGTAATTTGGAAAATATTTGTTCTTTTGATTTCATCATAGAAGATATTCGTATTTGCAGGCAAAAATTATTGCTCTGCAATTTTAGCACCGGTAACAGGACAGACATGCATTTCATGGACGCCAACATAATTTACTTTTTTATGAGCAGATATATATATATCTTCAAGACTTTACTTTCTTGTTAAAATTAAATTATATGCTATTCAAAAAAATAATGCTGCCGATTTGAAAACATTCAAAAAATCATTGAAAAATAATGTGCAAACATGGTTCTCTCAGTCCGGACACACGCAAATTGCTCAATATTGAGCTTCAAAATCAATTTATTTTGGATCGCAAGGAGAAAATCTTTTTCATTCTAGATGTGCCGATTTGAAAAAATTGTTTAAGCACAAAAAAATAATGCGATTGTGTCTGAATATTGTTTTAACATAAGTGACAGGAAAATGGACTTTTTTTTAAAATGACCCATATAAGTAGGCTTTTAAATACTTGACGTTTTTCATTAAGTCAAGGGTCAACTTCATTAAATTAAAACACAAACTAGGAGTTGAAGCTACATGTTTAGCATTGATTAGCAGTTGATCATTGAAAGATACTTATCTTAACAAATTATGTTTTAAATTTTAACATGATATATATTGAACCCATCGAAGTCGAAACGTTTGTTAATTTACCCGAAAATTGCTAATTTGGTGATTTTTCGTGCATATTTGATTTTTTTATGGACAAGGCGACTTAATTAACTCCAGAACATCATCTGACTTTCATGGAGGAGACTAAGAGAATGTCAGCTCTAGTGAGTCTTGTACCAGTCTTTTTAGCAACTTCAAACTTTGATCACACTCAGATACAAAGAACTTGGCAATATTTTATAACCATTTTCACCATTTTAGTAACGATGATTGACGTTTTTTAGAATAATTGTGAATATTTACACTGGAAACATTAAGAAAAATGTTTTCATGTACTTCACTTTCAATGACCTCAATAAAGTTTCATTTTTTAGCTCACCTGACCTGAAAGGTCAAGTGAGCTTTTCCCATCACTTGGCGTCCGTCGTCCGTCGTCGTCGTCATCGCCGTCTGTTAATTTTTACAAAAATCTTCTCCTCTGAATCTACTGGGCCAAATGGAACCAAACTTGGCCAAAAGCATCATTAAGGTATCTAGTTTAAAAATTGTGTGCGATGACCCCGCCTGCCAACCAACATGGCCGACATGGCTAAAAATAGAACATAGGGGTAAACTGTAGTTTTTGGCTTGTATCTCAAAAACTAAAGCATTTCGAGCAAAACTCATATTCATCAGGTCAAGATCTACTTGCCATGAAATTTTCAGATGAATCGGTCAACTGTTAGTTGGGTTATTGCCCCTGAATTGTTAATTTTAAGGAAATTTTGCAGTTTTAGGTTATTATCTTGAATATTATTATAGATAAAGGCAAACTGTAAACAGCAAAAACGTTCAACAAAGTAAGATCTACAAATAAGTCAACATGACCAACATCATTGATTGACCCCTTATAGGAGTTTTTGCCCTTTAAAGACGGCATCCGGTATAAACTTTCCTTTAAAGATCATTTCCTCTGAAACCACTGGGCCAAATGGCTCCAAACTTTGGTGGAATGGTCCTTGGGGGGTCTCCGTCCAAAAATGTGTCTGGTATTCTTGACTTCCAACTAACATAGCTGCTGTTACTAAAAATAAGAAAGGGGGGGGGGGTGAATTTCAAAAATCTTCTTCTATGAAACTGAAATTGGAATCAAACTTGGCAGTAATGGTCCTTAGGAAGTTCTCTTTCAGAAGTATGTCTGCTGACCTGGACTGTTAACCAAGATGGCCGCTACAGCCGAACTTAGTTTAACATAGGGCCCTATGAGAAAATTCATTGAAAAATCTTCTTGTCTGAAACCACTTGACTAATTGGAGCCAGACTTGACATCAATGGTCCTTAGATGATCCTCTTTCAGAATTGTGTCCGATGACCTGGACTGACAACCAATATGGCCGCCACAACTGAACTTAGTTTAACATAGGGCCCTATGGGAAATTCCTTGAAAAATCTTCTTGTCTGAAACAACTTGACCAATTGGAACCAGACTTGGCAGCAATGGTCCTTAGGAGGTCCTCTTTCAGAAATTTGTCGGATTTTGTGGCCGCAACAGCCGAACTTAGTTTAAGATAGGACCCTATGGAAATTCACTCAAAAATCTTCTTGTCTGAAACTACTAAGCCAATTAGAACTAGATTTGGTAGCAATGGTCCTTAGATGGTCCTCTTTCAGAATTGCGTCCGATGACCCAGACTTTGAACCAAGATGGCCGCCACAGCTGAACTTAGTTTAACATAGGGACCACTTGACAGATTGGAACCAGTGGTTCTTAGGATGTCCTCTTTCAGAAATGTGTCGGATGTCATGGACTGTTAACCAAGATGGCCGCCACAGCCAAACTTAGTTTAACTCAGGACCCTATGGGAAATTCACTCAAAATCTTTTCGTCTGAAACTACTAAACCCATTTGAACTGAACTTGGCAGCATTGATCCTTGGATGGTCCTCTTTCAGAATGATGAAAAGTTAAATCCAGGTAAGCGATACAGGCTCTTGAGAGCCTCTAGTTTAAGTAGAAAGGCTAATACAAGTGAATGTGGAATATGAGTCCAATAACCAACCTTTCTTACCAGGAGGGAGAAATCACTTTGTATTTACTAATTAAAATCTCTGATTGTTTTTGTTTGGAAGAATACAACATTGTTTTCATTTGAAAGGAAAACGGGGGGGGGGATACATAAACAGCTCAGGCCCCATTTTTGTCGAGCCTTCGCCTTTTGTCGCGGAAGCGAGACATAGCGTAGCGATCTTACATTCCGTCGTCGTCGTCGTCTGCGGAGGCGTCAACATTTACATTCACTCTGTGGTTAAAGTTTTTAAAACATTAATAACTTTCTTAAACTATCCTGGATTTTTACCAAACTTGGATACAAGTTTGGTCATGATCAAAAGATAGTACACGCACTTATCCAGAGGAAAATTTTGTAAGATTTTTTTCCCCATTTTTCTGTATTTTACCTATAAATGGACTTTTTTCTCCCAGTCAACATTACATGGAGTCTGCAGTTGGTTTTTAAAACATTAATTTCTTTCTTAAACCATCCTGGATTTCTACCAAACTTACGACAGAAGCTTCTTCATGATCAATAAATAACATGTGGAGAAAAGTTATATACATTCCACTATTACACTGAAAACATAGACAACAGCGAAAGCAGGCGAGACACTGGGTCCGGTGGAACCCTTACGATTTTTTATCTAGGATACTTGTCTATGACCACCCCCCCCCCCCCCCCCCCCCACACACACACACACAAAATTACAATCACTGTGTAGTATTTGATGTAATTCCTGTGTAAAACCTAGATTTTACTGTCGCAAATGTAGTTTACCTGGCGATGCTTTGTTAATTAGACAACATTCTGTCTCTTAAGTGAATAGGCTGCTGCTGAATGTCTTCAATACAAAGGGAAACCACAACATATCACAGACACGTAAGCTTGAAATTGCTTTGACAAAATAACCAAATAAGAAATCCATCACACACAACTCGTACGATAATTTTTTTTTTCAGCGTGGTTCCTTGCAATACAAGTATTGATGTCAATAACTTTACTTTTGGAGAGTGGAACTGTTTCATTGGCCACCCTCTTAATCATTATTATACTTCGTTGTCCAGGGATAAAGAGTATTATTGGCCTTTTTGCAGTTGGTACTATGGGACTGTTGGCAGGTAATAATATTGTTCGTATAATTGTACAATGTTTTCATTTTGTATTTCACCGAAATCTTATTTGGTCAACTTCCTAGCAAGGAAAATAACTTGCCTCAAATTATAATTTTAGAGTCAGAATAGTGATTCCGAAATGAGTTTCTGAAAAGGGCTGTAGGATCTGTATATCTTGCCTTTTCTCTATAGTTCGAGATATGTAATGATATATTTATACAAGAATTAAATACCTCTTTTTTGTAATTTTATTGGGGTGTAAAAGCCTTGACCAAATAATAATTTGTAGGAAGCGCAGTAGTATATCGGCATAGGCAAAGTCGTATTTGTGGTGGAGAGGCCGGAAATGACGTCATCGGAACCGAAAGTCACGTAATCGGAAGTGGTTTGCGCGCATGCGCAACCGGAAGTGATGTGGTTTCCCGCCATTTTTCATTTATTGTGACGCAAGTCACATGCTGGGACCCGGATGTGTCGTATGGGCATGCGTGACCGGAAGTACCAGAAAGTGGTGGATTCTTCCACCATGTTTCCATTATTTGTTTACGAAAGTGACCTTGGACCCGGCGGTGTCGTCTACACATGCTTGACCGGAATTCGGATTGGATTATCTCCCATTTGGTTACACTTCACTAATTATCTTAGTTTCAGAGAAATGCACCCCTAGAATTTTATTAATTATTAGAGTTGGTAAAGTTTGACTACATGATAGATAAATAATAAATGTCTTAACCTCAGAATTGTAATATTGACAGAAAGAGGATAGATTTTACTTTAAAAAGATACGAAAACATTAACTGATTTTGCTTCTGACAAGTAATAGGAGGTAATAAACTGGGACTTGTGAATTGACATGTGGTTTGTAAAACTTTGACATTGATAATCGGCACCTGCGCTGGTAAGTAAAATTGCGAAAAAAAGAGCCGGAAAAGTAAACATTTTTTTCCCCCATATGTAATTGAATTTTATGCAGAATCTGAAAAATTAAGTCTCAATTGGATTGAACGCTGCATCAAAGGTACGTTAGTGTTGCTTCAGAAAACAATAACAGAATATTTAATTTCTTTGCATTAACGGGATAAAAATATCACTTAATATTGTGTCCTGAAAAAAAACTATCTAAAAATAGATTTTCAAATGCTGCAAAAATTGCTACAATCAACGCAAAACCAACTGAAGCAGTTCCTTATGTTCGGCTTATATTGGACTTTTGAATCAATCCATCACTTAGTTCTTTGATTACATTTAATTTTAGTAAAACGCTATTTTCTATGGTAACAGGAACGGACATCGTAGGTTTACATATACATATTTGTCTATCCTGTTACAAAGTTGTGGTAACAGGACAGACAGTAACAGGATAGACAAAATTATATGTTTATAGATTCTATTGCAAAACAACAGCTCCCCTTGCCTAGGTGTTTGTTTTTTCTTAAAGATATGTAGACTATCAAATGTTTCATTTCATTTTCAAATATTTCATAATGTCTACATAGTTGTTTATTCTTATACTTAATCTGTCTATCCTGTTACTTTATTCAAGGTAACAGGATAGACAGTAACAAGATGGACAAAATTATATGTTTATTAATTATATTTCGAAATAACAGCTCCCCTTACATCGGTGTATGGTTTTTTCAGTTAGCGTTCTTTGTTTCCAAACAGTTAGTGACCCTTTTGAGAACGTATGGGTGTAGTAATGTATAAATTTGTTGGTAACATGATAGACATTTTAAAAGGGTACGCTATCAGTTTGGCTTACTTTTCTGGGTATAACTTCGCTTCTGTTTCTTCTAACGTTCTATTGTTTTGGTTGTAATTTGGAAAATATTTGTTCTTTTGATTTCATCATAGAAGATATTCGTATTTGCAGGCAAAAATTATTGCTCTGCAATTTTAGCACCGGTAACAGGACAGACATGCATTTCATGGACGCCAACATAATTTACTTTTTTATGAGCAGATATATATATATCTTCAAGACTTTACTTTCTTGTTAAAATTAAATTATATGCTATTCAAAAAAATAATGCTGCTGATTTGAAAACATTCAAAAAATCATTGAAAAATAATGTGCAAACATGGTTCTCTCAGTCCGGACACACGCAAATTGCTCAATATTGAGCTTCAAAATCAATTTATTTTGGATCGCAAGGAGAAAATCTTTTTCATTCTAGATGTGCCGATTTGAAAAAATTGTTTAAGCACAAAAAAATAATGCGATTGTGTCTGAATATTTTTTTAACATAAGTGACAGGAAAATGGACTTTTTTTTAAAATGACCCATATAAGTAGGCTTTTAAATACTTGACGTTTTTCATTAAGTCAAGGGTCAACTTCATTAAATTAAAACACAAACTAGGAGTTGAAGCTACATGTTTAGCATTGATTAGCAGTTGATCATTGAAAGATACTTATCTTAACAAATTATGTTTTAAATTTTAACATGATATATATTGAACCCATCGAAGTCGAAACGTTTGTTAATTTACCCGAAAATTGCTAATTTGGTGATTTTTCGTGCATATTTGATTTTTTTATGGACAAGGCGACTTAATTAACTCCAGAACATCATCTGACTTTCATGGAGGAGACTAAGAGAATGTCAGCTCTAGTGAGTCTTGTACCAGTCTTTTTAGCAACTTCAAACTTTGATCACACTCAGATACAAAGAACTTGGCAATATTTTATAACCATTTTCACCATTTTAGTAACGATGATTGACGTTTTTTAGAATAATTGTGAATATTTACACTGGAAACATTAAGAAAAATGTTTTCATGTACTTCACTTTCAATGACCTCAATAAAGTTTCATTTTTTAGCTCACCTGACCTGAAAGGTCAAGTGAGCTTTTCCCATCACTTGGCGTCCGTCGTCCGTCGTCGTCGTCATCGCCGTCTGTTAATTTTTACAAAAATCTTCTCCTCTGAATCTACTGGGCCAAATGGAACCAAACTTGGCCAAAAGCATCATTAAGGTATCTAGTTTAAAAATTGTGTGCGATGACCCCGCCTGCCAACCAACATGGCCGACATGGCTAAAAATAGAACATAGGGGTAAACTGTAGTTTTTGGCTTGTATCTCAAAAACTAAAGCATTTCGAGCAAAACTCATATTCATCAGGTCAAGATCTACTTGCCATGAAATTTTCAGATGAATCGGTCAACTGTTAGTTGGGTTATTGCCCCTGAATTGTTAATTTTAAGGAAATTTTGCAGTTTTAGGTTATTATCTTGAATATTATTATAGATAAAGGCAAACTGTAAACAGCAAAAACGTTCAACAAAGTAAGATCTACAAATAAGTCAACATGACCAACATCATTGATTGACCCCTTATAGGAGTTTTTGCCCTTTAAAGACGGCATCCGGTATAAACTTTCCTTTAAAGATCATTTCCTCTGAAACCACTGGGCCAAATGGCTCCAAACTTTGGTGGAATGGTCCTTGGGGGGTCTCCGTCCAAAAATGTGTCTGGTATTCTTGACTTCCAACTAACATAGCTGCTGTTACTAAAAATAAGAAAGGGGGGGGGGGTGAATTTCAAAAATCTTCTTCTATGAAACTGAAATTGGAATCAAACTTGGCAGTAATGGTCCTTAGGAAGTTCTCTTTCAGAAGTATGTCTGCTGACCTGGACTGTTAACCAAGATGGCCGCTACAGCCGAACTTAGTTTAACATAGGGCCCTATGAGAAAATTCATTGAAAAATCTTCTTGTCTGAAACCACTTGACTAATTGGAGCCAGACTTGACATCAATGGTCCTTAGATGATCCTCTTTCAGAATTGTGTCCGATGACCTGGACTGACAACCAATATGGCCGCCACAACTGAACTTAGTTTAACATAGGGCCCTATGAGAAATTCCTTGAAAAATCTTCTTGTCTGAAACAACTTGACCAATTGGAACCAGACTTGGCAGCAATGGTCCTTAGGAGGTCCTCTTTCAGAAATTTGTCGGATTTTGTGGCCGCAACAGCCGAACTTAGTTTAAGATAGGACCCTATGGAAATTCACTCAAAAATCTTCTTGTCTGAAACTACTAAGCCAATTAGAACTAGATTTGGTAGCAATGGTCCTTAGATGGTCCTCTTTCAGAATTGCGTCCGATGACCCAGACTTTGAACCAAGATGGCCGCCACAGCTGAACTTAGTTTAACATAGGGACCACTTGACAGATTGGAACCAGTGGTTCTTAGGATGTCCTCTTTCAGAAATGTGTCGGATGTCATGGACTGTTAACCAAGATGGCCGCCACAGCCAAACTTAGTTTAACTCAGGACCCTATGGGAAATTCACTCAAAATCTTTTCGTCTGAAACTACTAAACCCATTTGAACTGAACTTGGCAGCATTGATCCTTGGATGGTCCTCTTTCAGAATGATGAAAAGTTAAATCCAGGTAAGCGATACAGGCTCTTGAGAGCCTCTAGTTTAAGTAGAAAGGCTAATACAAGTGAATGTGGAATATGAGTCCAATAACCAACCTTTCTTACCAGGAGGGAGAAATCACTTTGTATTTACTAATTAAAATCTCTGATTGTTTTTGTTTGGAAGAATACAACATTGTTTTCATTTGAAAGGAAAACGGGGGGGATACATAAACAGCTCAGGCCCCATTTTTGTCGAGCCTTCGCCTTTTGTCGCGGAAGCGAGACATAGCGTAGCGATCTTACATTCCGTCGTCGTCGTCGTCTGCGGAGGCGTCAACATTTACATTCACTCTGTGGTTAAAGTTTTTAAAACATTAATAACTTTCTTAAACTATCCTGGATTTTTACCAAACTTGGATACAAGTTTGGTCATGATCAAAAGATAGTACACGCACTTATCCAGAGGAAAATTTTGTAAGATTTTTTTCCCCATTTTTCTGTATTTTACCTATAAATGGACTTTTTTCTCCCAGTCAACATTACATGGAGTCTGCAGTTGGTTTTTAAAACATTAATTTCTTTCTTAAACCATCCTGGATTTCTACCAAACTTACGACAGAAGCTTCTTCATGATCAATAAATAACATGTGGAGAAAAGTTATATACATTCCACTATTACACTGAAAACATAGACAACAGCGAAAGCAGGCGAGACACTGGGTCCGGTGGAACCCTTACGATTTTTTATCTAGGATACTTGTCTATGACCACCCCCCCCCCCCCCCCCACACACACACACACAAAATTACAATCACTGTGTAGTATTTGATGTAATTCCTGTGTAAAACCTAGATTTTACTGTCGCAAATGTAGTTTACCTGGCGATGCTTTGTTAATTAGACAACATTCTGTCTCTTAAGTGAATAGGCTGCTGCTGAATGTCTTCAATACAAAGGGAAACCACAACATATCACAGACACGTAAGCTTGAAATTGCTTTGACAAAATAACCAAATAAGAAATCCATCACACACAACTCGTACGATAATTTTTTTTTTCAGCGTGGTTCCTTGCAATACAAGTATTGATGTCAATAACTTTACTTTTGGAGAGTGGAACTGTTTCATTGGCCACCCTCTTAATCATTATTATACTTCGTTGTCCAGGGATAAAGAGTATTATTGGCCTTTTTGCAGTTGGTACTATGGGACTGTTGGCAGGTAATAATATTGTTCGTATAATTGTACAATGTTTTCATTTTGTATTTCACCGAAATCTTATTTGGTCAACTTCCTAGCAAGGAAAATAACTTGCCTCAAATTATAATTTTAGAGTCAGAATAGTGATTCCGAAATGAGTTTCTGAAAAGGGCTGTAGGATCTGTATATCTTGCCTTTTCTCTATAGTTCGAGATATGTACTGATATATTTATACAAGAATTAAATACCTCTTTTTTGTAATTTTATTGGGGTGTAAAAGCCTTGACCAAATAATAATTTGTAGGAAGCGCAGTAGTATATCGGCATAGGCAAAGTCGTATTTGTGGTGGAGAGGCCGGAAATGACGTCATCGGAACCGAAAGTCACGTAATCGGAAGTGGTTTGCGCGCATGCGCAACCGGAAGTGATGTGGTTTCCCGCCATTTTTCATTTATTGTTGACAGAAGTGACGCAAGTCACATGCTGGGACCCGGATGTGTCGTATGGGCATGCGTGACCGGAAGTACCAGAAAGTGGTGGATTCTTCCACCATGTTTCCATTATTTGTTTACGAAAGTGACCTTGGACCCGGCGGTGTCGTCTACACATGCTTGACCGGAATTCGGATTGGATTATCTCCCATTTGGTTACACTTCACTAATTATCTTAGTTTCAGAGAAATGCACCCCTAGAATTTTATTAATTATTAGAGTTGGTAAAGTTTGACTACATGATAGATAAATAATAAATGTCTTAACCTCAGAATTGTAATATTGACAGAAAGAGGATAGATTTTACTTTAAAAAGATACGAAAACATTAACTGATTTTGCTTCTGACAAGTAATAGGAGGTAATAAACTGGGACTTGTGAATTGACATGTGGTTTGTAAAACTTTGACATTGATAATCGGCACCTGCGCTGGTAAGTAAAATTGCGAAAAAAAAGAGCCGGAAAAGTAAACATTTTTTCCCCCATATGTAATTGAATTTTATGCAGAATCTGAAAAATTAAGTCTCAATTGGATTGAACGCTGCATCAGACCTCAATTTTAAGCCGAAGTGGAGTGAAATTTAACATTTTTAAAGCTTTTTTATGAAAAATTTTGAAATTTTGCTATGCCAACTAGGTTTCCATGGATATTTTTTATTTATTTTATCCTGATTGAAACGATGCTAACATAATGGCGTTTCAGAATATATATATATATATATATATATGTATGGGTATTATGTACTCTGAAGATGGCACAAGACCATGACATTTGTTAGCTCACTTCACATAGAAAATGGTACTATTAATTTATGGAGTCTTACCTTTTCCCCGCGGTTTTCATTCCGGGTGATGTTTTCCGTTCGTTCAAGGGAGGCCCAAAGATAGGATTGGGTTATGTCCCTTTACCTCCAGCTGATGCTGTTACCATTAGGTAACTGGACTGGTGTCCCTAGCAACGGCATTCCATGCTGCTCATCGCTGCTCATCCCTTGCTCTTCTCTTGCTCTTCGCTGCTCATCGCTGCTCTTTCTTGCTCATCGCTCTTCATAAATATTTGGAATAACAAGAATAATGGTAAAAATACATAGTTTATAATAAATACACTTTACTGGACCATATCTCAAAATAATACTCCATATTTTATATTTGTTGTTAAACTCATATTACTCCATATCTGAACCCTTATTGATAAAATATCTGTCTTTCAACTCATTCATTCTGATTCACTCAAAAATACATTTTCTCACAGATTCATACAAAAGGAAAACTGTGCAAATGTTAAATCATAGAAATATTAGTAACTGACCTGATTAGTATTAAATTCTTGTCCAGAATATGTATGAATATAACTTTCAAATGTTTTGTTTCAATCAGTCATTGTCATTCAGTCTATCAGAAATTTATTTCAAAAAGTGAGAGCCCTAATGCTAGACCAATCAGATTTAAGAGATTAAGACACATGACTAAAAGATCTGTCAACCATGGAATAGAGAGAAGAATGAAGAAGGAAATATATAAGATTTGAGAGTGAAAAGAAATAATGAACTCATAAAATATCTAATTAAATATTACTAACTAATCTAATCTAACTAATTAAATAAATAGTAATAATAAACACTCTGCCACAGCTGCTCTTCGCTGCTATTGATCCCAGCTGTCGCAGCGAAAGGTGCCTTTGTGGTGATGGATTGGATTAGGTCTTATACACTGTATTATGAATCGTGAAACTCATCCCTGCTTTTTTATTGTTCTCTGCTGCTCTTCGCTGCTCATCGTTACTCTTCTCTTGCTCGGTGCTGCTCATCGCTACTCATTGCTTGCTGATCACTCCTCTTATCTTGCTCATCGCCGTTCTTCTCTTGTTCCGTGCTGCTCATCGCTGCTCTTCTCTTGCTCCATCTTGCTCATTGCTACTCTTCTCTTGCTCTTCGCTACTCATTGCTGCTCATCTTTCGCTACGACAGCACGGAGCAAGAGAAGAGCAGCGATGAGCAGCACGGAAAAGAGATGAGCAGTGAAGAGCAGCGATGAGCAGCACGGAAAAGAGATGAGCAGTGAAGAGCAGCAATGAACAGCGGTGAGCAAGAGAAGAGCAGCGATGAGCAGCGAAGAGCAATGGAATAGCAGCTATGAGAAGTAAAGAGCAAAATAGAGCAAGGGATGAGCAGAGATAAGCAGCAATAAGAAAGGGACGAGCAGCAATGAACAGCACGGAACGGGAGAGAAGAGCAGCAATGAACAGCACGGAACAGGAGAGAAGAGCAGCAAGAGATGAGCAGCGATCAGCAGCACGTTGCAAGAGATGAGCAGCGAAGAGCAGTGATGAGCAAGAGAAGAACAGCAATGAGCAGCGAAGAGCAAGAGAAGAGCAGTGATGAGCAGCGATGAGCAGCACGGGGCAAGATAAGAGCAGCGATGAGCAGCAATGAGCAGCGAAGAGCAGTGATGAGCAAGATAAGCGCAGCGAAGAGCAGCAATGAGCAGCAATGAGCAGCAATGAGCAGCAATGAGCAGCGATGAGCAAGAGAAGAGCAGCGATGAGTAGAAGAGCATAGATGAACAGCATGGAGCAAGAGATGAGTAGCGATGAGCAAGAGAAGAGCAGTGATGAGCAAGAGAAGAACAGTGAAGAGCAACATGGAGCAAGAGAAGAGCAGAGCAGTGATGAGCAAGAGAAGAACAGTGAAGAGCAACATGGAGCAAGAGAAGAGCAGAGCAGCATGGAGCAAGAGAAGAGAAGCGAAGAGCAGCATAGAGCAAGAGAAGAGAAGCAAAGAGCAGCATAAAGCATGAAATGGACTGTCGTTGCTAAGGCGGTTGCTAAGGACATCCCTCCATTGACCTAATGGTGACAGCATCAGCTGGAGATAAGGGGACATAATCCAATCCTATCTTTGGGCCTCCCTTGAACGAACGGAAAACATCACCCGGAATGAAAACAGCGGGGGAAAAGGAGAAATAATCACATCCGAATTCGGGTCAAGCGTGTGCAGACGACAGTGTCGGGTCCAAGCACGCGACAGGCATCACTTCCGTAAAAAAATAATGACAAAATGGTGGGAAAATCCACCAATTTCGGTTGCGCAACCACTTCCTGATACTTGCAGTTCCGGTCACGCATGAGCAGACGACACATCCGACACCCCGCACGTCACTTCTGTCAACAATGCAAGAAAAAATGGCGGGAAACCACACCACTTCCGATGACGTGACTTCCGGTTCCGGTTTCGTCATTTCCGGCTATCCTTGCTCCTACACAACTCCTCCACGCTCCTCCACCACAAATACTACTTTGCATGTGCCCATATACTACTAAGCGCGGAAACGCTGGGTAAAACAAAATGTGTGTTTATAACCCTATAAAAGAACTAAAATGATGCATTTAACTCTCATAATTACATTTTATATTTTACAAGTAAAAAAATTTAATGCAGTTTTAAAATATTCTCCGTATTGTCTCGAAAAAATTAACAATTTTCCGCTGCTTTGTCGTCATCATGGAAGCACGTGTTAAACAAGATTTGCATTTTTTGTTTGGTTATAAAACATCACTAGCTTCAATTAAAAAACTTTAAGGATCTTTATGAAAAACAAGTAAAGTAATTATTACATAATATATCCAAACCATAAATGACCACTTGATTCTTCCAAATGTCCCGGATGTTCCGTACAATGTAATGGTAATGATCTCAATAAGTATCTGCAAATTGCAGAGCCACAATATACCTAATGAACTTCAAAATTTGGTAACGAAAAAGTTCAGACCCAAAAATATGGTTATCGAAGTAGTAAAACAAACAAAAAATATTCTTTTTTCCTGCTACCAGACCGATGCTTTCTTTTCACTGCCGATCCTAAAAGGTTTTTTCAAGAATTTTCGTTTGTTTCCGGTATGAAATTCGGAATTCTTCCACAGAATCACGTGTTGTTTCCGACTTCTTTTTTACTTTTCAATAACCAGTCGTGGCATAGAGGCCATGATGCCAACCACTATATATATAAACATGAATAAATACTTCTTATTACATCGTAACCGGGGATTTACCGTATTATCCGGGTGAAAGAAATCTGGTTAATCACAAGTGAAAAGAACACCCCGTATTTGACTCTGGGAGTGACGTCACAATTGTCGTGGATCTCAAAAGGCATATTCCGTTTTATTTCAATTTACTTCTGCTAAAATGCTAGATTCTGTACAATGTAATAAAAAGTATAACTTATCGCTGAATTGAAATACCAGAAATAAACAACTTGTGACCGAACTACAGTTGTAAATAACTCGTGCTCTGTGCGCACTCGTGATTTACTGCGTAGTTCGGTCATGTGTTATTTCTTGTATTTGAATTCAGCGAATTAACTTAAATAGTGAACAATAGCTTCCCACAAAACTGGTCTCATCAGATGCACTCACAACCAAAAATGTTAAAAAGTACATGGTAAAAATCTTGTAGATATTCATAAATATATTAATTACAACCTGTATGGATTCTTAAAAATGACACACCAGATGACACCAGTAATTAGCTGTGAAAGTAAAGAAAAAAAAATAAAATACATATAAAATGTTTGTAGTACCCACCTGCCATCTTTTTTCTTCCAGTAAGCGGGAAACCAACAAATATATTGTTTTGTTTGCCTAATAAGCAATCTTTATTATTGAAAGCACAGTTATACTCAAGATGAGTTGAAGGCTTTTAAACATAAAAAAAATTGTACGAATAATACTGAAAAAAGGAAAAAAACATAATAACCAGACAAACTGAAACAGACATAATCACCCTATGCAGCTTCTTAGTCCGCTTTCCTCAGTAGCCAAGACTTTTTAATAAAGGGACCAACATAGCGCATCAGATCTTGGTCTGTTAAACGAATATTAATTTTGTTGTTATCATCCAGTTTATTCAAAATCTTCATTTTATTGTTTACAATTCTGAAATAAATTTTCTCTTAACATTGTGTTTTTTAAACATTTTAAAAAGAAATGATATTCATTATCTGCTTTGGACTGACGTGAACTGTAAAAACGTTTATATCTCCCTCTTTCTGTTTCTAAACAAAATGATCGCTTATTCTCATTTTGCATTTAAATGCTCTATACTCTGAATTATGCAGTTTACTAATATAAGGTTCCATTTTATATTCTGTTTTTAAGAAAACTCTTTCATTTTAGGTATACTGACTGTTATTTGCGTCATTATTTTCGGAACAAAGTCAGTTGTTGACAGACAGTGGATTGAGAATCCGGATAAGAATTTCCTATCGTGGTCCTTTGGTTTGGTTGTAATCTCCGGAATGCTGATTTTGTTTGGTGGAATGTGTATCTTGGTATCAGCGCTGCAGGTCCGATTATCAAATAAACACAGTCTCAGATTAATGCCCGATTCAGGATGTTCTGCTCCATATGATCCACCCAGTTTCAGATTCTTGTAAACTGAGGATATATAGAAGAGCCTTAATTTTCAACATATTATTTTCTTTTGATATTGGTTTCTCGTTGTTTTCATTTATTTGTTTATATGAATTTGAATTTGTGAAGGACCCACCACTGTTGAGTGTCCGTGCACCAATTCAGAGTATACTAGCTATGTGTTGCGTTAATGTTTGTGTTTTGTACTCTTTTGTGTTAATTTTTATCCGGAGTTCTGTCTGTTGGGTGACGTTCATTGTTAACCTTTCCTGCTATCAATTCTTTTGTTTAAATTATTATTGTTGTAAAGGAATAATGTTTACGTTGCATGTATTTTAAATATTATAAATTTTCAAGAAAAAAATATTGTCATACAGGGATCTTTCTACATGCATAAATACAAGAATCAAGAAATAATGACCTTAATCAAGGTTGAGAGAATATGTGTAGGCATTGACGTACATTCCATTAAGACAGCGAGGCAGTTGCCACACCTAAAATTTCAAAATTAATTTTTAACCAGTTTCATGTTCACTATGGCTGTTAAGGTTTATCTTTTCCGCTGGATCTCTAGGCCTAAGCTGGAGGGACAAATGAGCTAAAAGGTCTATCTCCTGTCCACGTCCTTTTCAAAAGACTAATATTATGATAATATAGATATCGTGCATATAGTATGGCTCTGCATGACCTGACTGCGGTTATTGTGGGTTTAAATATATATATATGTAAACTGTATATGTACCTCCAATTATATAAATCACTTGTATTTGATTGCTTGCTCTTAATGGGCCCTTAATTGGAAATAAAATTCTTTATCTTTATCTTTACTAAGGAATTATTTGACTCAACTTTAGAAGAGGACAAGCTACGCCACTGGTAAGCAGAAACAAACAAGGCGTTGCATACCTCAGAATTCATGACTACTTTTCATTCTCTTAAAAATTTACAACATATTCTGTTGTTTTGAAATAGTCGTATATTCCAAACATGTTAATTTTTTGATAGAGTATCCAACTTAAAAAGTAGCATGGATGAATGCTCTTAAGTGTAGTGATCATCAGATTGAATGTTGAAACTATACAATCACAATACTGACATATGTCCAAGAAATCATTGCTTTACGGGAAATTTTTCAAAAAAATGTAGTATTTTTATTTTTGGTCTCTTTCTTATGCGGGGATATTGTAGAAATATGGACTTCCTGAACATTTGGGGTTTTTTTACCGGTAAAAAGTTTATGTTGCATGATCTGTGCCTAAATGTTATATACTTCAACACATATGTAATCTGTTATTGACAATTTTGAAGTGCGTAAATGTTTAACGGCTTTTAGGGTTAGTTTGCACAGCCTTAAGATTGAAAAGGGTCGATACAAAAGTGCGAATATGTGAAATTTGCAATAGTGGAAAAGTGGAAGACGAATGTCATTTTTTTAATGCAAAAGCGAAACATGTTAATAAAAAATATTTGTGATTCATGTAAAAACTTTTCTACTTTATTTCCAGTTAATAAATTGATTTGGTTGATGAATAACGTAAATGAACACATTATTACGCAATTTTCCAAGTACATTTATGATTTATTTAAATAAGAACCACCTTGTTAAATTAGAGTTTAATTTCTCTTCCATATTTATATAAAGTGTACATGTATTTAAATATTGACTTAAAATGGTACATTTTGATTGCAAGTGAGTAACTGTTTTATATAATTAAATCAAAATTGATTTTATTCATTTATGTAATGATTAATATTATTGTTATATGTATTCATGTCAGTGGTGGCCTGTGATTGGTTTTATAAAGTTATTCTATTCTATTCTGTTGTTATATCTATTCATGTCAGTGGTGGCCTGTGATTGGTTTTATAAAGTTATTCTATTCTATTCTGTTGTTATATCTATTCATGTCAGTGGTGGCCTGTGATTGGTTTTATAAAGTTATTCTATTCTATTCTGTTGTTATATCTATTCATGTCAGTGGTGGCCTGTGATTGGTTTTATAAAGTTATTCTATTCTATTCTGTTGTTATATCTATTCATGTCAGTGGTGGCCTGTGATTGGTTTTATAAAGTTATTCTATTCTATTCTGTTGTTATATCTATTCATGTCAGTGGTGGCCTGTGATTGGTTTTATAAAGTTATTCTATTCTATTCTGTTGTTATATCTATTCATGCCAGTGATGGCCCATAATTGGTTATATAAAGTTATTCTATTCTATTCTGTTGTTATATGTATTCATGTCAGTGGTGGCCTGTGATTGGTTTTATAAAGTTATTCTATTCTATTCTGTTGTTATATCTATTCATGCCAGTGATGGCCCATAATTGGTTATATAAAGTTATTCTATTCTATTCTGTTGTTATATGTATTCATGTCAGTGATGGCCCATAATTGGTTATATAAAGTTATTCTATTCTATTCTGTTGTTATATCTATTCATGTCAGTGGTGGCCTGTGGTTGGTTTTATAAAGTTATTCTATTCTATTCTGTTGTTATATCTATTCATGCCAGTGATGGCCCATAATTGGTTATATAAAGTTATTCTATTCTATTCTGTTGTTATATGTATTCATGTCAGTGGTGGCCTGTGATTGGTTTTATAAAGTTATTCTATTCTATTCTGTTGTTATATCTATTCATGCCAGTGATGGCCCATAATTGGTTATATAAAGTTATTCTATTCTATTCTGTTGTTATATGTATTCATGTCAGTGATGGCCCATAATTGGTTATATAAAGTTATTCTATTCTATTCTGTTGTTATATCTATTCATGTCAGTGGTGGCCTGTGATTGGTTTTATAAAGTTATTCTATTCTATTCTGTTGTTATATCTATTCATGTCAGTGGTGGCCTGTGATTGGTTTTATAAAGTTATTCTATTCTATTCTGTTGTTATATCTATTCATGCCAGTGATGGCCCATAATTGGTTATATAAAGTTATTCTATTCTATTCTGTTGTTATATGTATTCATGTCAGTGGTGGCCTGTGATTGGTTTTATAAAGTTATTCTATTCTATTCTGTTGTTATATCTATTCATGCCAGTGATGGCCCATAATTGGTTATATAAAGTTATTCTATTCTATTCTGTTGTTATATGTATTCATGTCAGTGGTGGCCTGTGATTGGTTTTATAAAGTTATTCTATTCTATTCTGTTGTTATATCTATTCATGTCAGTGGTGGCCTGTGATTGGTTTTATAAAGTTATTCTATTCTATTCTGTTGTTATATCTATTCATGCCAGTGATGGCCCATAATTGGTTATATAAAGTTATTCTATTCTATTCTGTTGTTATATGTATTCATGTCAGAGGTGGCCTGTGATTGGTTTTATAAAGTTATTCTATTCTATTCTGTTGTTATATCTATTCATGTCAGTGGTGGCCTGTGATTGGTTTTATAAAGTTATTCTATTCTATTCTGTTGTTATATCTATTCATGTCAGTGGTGGCCTGTGATTGGTTTTATAAAGTTATTCTATTCTATTCTGTTGTTATATCTATTCATGTCAGTGGTGGCCTGTGATTGGTTTTATAAAGTTATTCTATTCTATTCTGTTGTTATATCTATTCATGTCAGTGGTGGCCTGTGATTGGTTTTATAAAGTTATTCTATTCTATTCTGTTGTTATATCTATTCATGTCAGTGGTGGCCTGTGATTGGTTTTATAAAGTTATTCTATTCTATTCTGTTGTTATATCTATTCATGTCAGTGGTGGCCTGTGATTGGTTTTATAAAGTTATTCTATTCTATTCTGTTGTTATATCTATTCATGCCAGTGATGGCCCATAATTGGTTATATAAAGTTATTCTATTCTATTCTGTTGTTATATGTATTCATGTCAGTGGTGGCCTGTGATTGGTTTTATAAAGTTATTCTATTCTATTCTGTTGTTATATCTATTCATGCCAGTGATGGCCCATAATTGGTTATATAAAGTTATTCTATTCTATTCTGTTGTTATATGTATTCATGTCAGTGGTGGCCTGTGATTGGTTTTATAAAGTTATTCTATTCTATTCTGTTGTTATATCTATTCATGCCAGTGATGGCCCATAATTGGTTATATAAAGTTATTCTATTCTATTCTGTTGTTATATGTATTCATGTCAGTGGTGGCCTGTGATTGGTTTTATAAAGTTATTCTATTCTATTCTGTTGTTATATCTATTCATGCCAGTGATGGCCCATAATTGGTTATATAAAGTTATTCTATTCTATTCTGTTGTTATATGTATTCATGTCAGTGGTGGCCTGTGATTGGTTTTATAAAGTTATTCTATTCTATTCTGTTGTTATATCTATTCATGCCAGTGATGGCCCATAATTGGTTATATAAAGTTATTCTATTCTATTCTGTTGTTATATGTATTCATGTCAGTGGTGGCCTGTGATTGGTTTTATAAAGTTATTCTATTCTATTCTGTTGTTATATCTATTCATGCCAGTGATGGCCCATAATTGGTTATATAAAGTTATTCTATTCTATTCTGTTGTTATATGTATTCATGTCAGTGGTGGCCTGTGATTGGTTTTATAAAGTTATTCTATTCTATTCTGTTGTTATATCTATTCATGCCAGTGATGGCCCATAATTGGTTATATAAAGTTATTCTATTCTATTCTGTTGTTATATGTATTCATGTCAGTGGTGGCCTGTGATTGGTTTTATAAAGTTATTCTATTCTATTCTGTTGTTATATCTATTCATGCCAGTGATGGCCCGTAATTGGTTATATAAAGTTATTCTATTCTATTCTGTTGTTATATGTATTCATGCCAGTGGTGGCCTGTGATTGGTTTTATAAAGTTATTCTATTCTATTCTGTTGTTATATGTATTCATGCCAGTGGTGGCCTGTGATTGGTTATATAAAGTTATTCTATTCTATTCTGTTGTTATATGTATTCATGCCAGTGGTGGCCTGTGATTGGTTTTATAAAGTTATTCTATTCTATTCTGTTGTTATATGTATTCATGCCAGTGGTGGCCTGTGATTGGTTATATAAAGTGATTCTATTCTATTCTGTTGTTATATGTATTCATGCCAGTGGTGGCCTGTGATTGGTTATATAAAAATAATCTATTCTATTCTGTTGTTATATGTATTCATGCCAGTGATGGCCCATAATTGGTTATATAAAAATAATCTATTCTATTCTGTTGTTATATGTATTCATGCCAGTGATGGCCCATAATTGGTTATATAAAGTTCTTCTATTCTATTCTATTCTGTTGTTATATGTATTCATGCCAGTGGTGGCCTGTGATTGGTTATATAAAGTTATTCTATTCTATTCTGTTGTTATATGTATTCATGCCAGTGATGGCCCATAACTGGTTATATAAAGTTATTCTATTCTATTCTGTTGTTATATGTATTCATGCCAGTGATGGCCCGTAATTGGTTATATAAAGTGATTCTATTCTATTCTGTTGTTATGTGTATTCATGCCAGTGATGGCCCATAATTGGTTATATAAAGTTATTCTATTCTATTCTGTTGTTATGTGTATTCATGCCAGTGATGGCCCATAATTGGTTATATAAAGTTATTCTATTCTATTCTGTTGTTATATGTATTCATGCCAGTGATGGCCATTAATTGGTTATATAAAGTTATTCTATTCTATTCTGTTGTTATATGTATTCATGCCAGTGATGGCCCATAACTGGTTATATAAAGTGATTCTATTCTATTCTGTTGTTATATGTATTCATGCCAGTGATGGCCCATAATTGGTTATATAAAGTGATTCTATTCTATTCTGTTGTTATATGTATTCATGCCAGTGATGGCCCATAATTGGTTATATAAAGTTATTCTATTCTATTCTGTTGTTATATGTATTCATGCCAGTGATGGCCCATAATTGGTTATATAAAGTTATTCTATTCTATTCTGTTGTTAAATGTATTCATGCCAGTGATGGCCCATAATTGGTTATATAAAGTGATAATATTCTATTCTGTTGTTATATGTATTCATGCCAGTGATTGCCCATAATTGGTTATATAAAGTTATTCTATTCTATTCTGTTGTTAAATGTATTCATGCCAGTGATGGCCCATAATTGGTTATATAAAGTGATTCTATTCTATTCTGTTGTTATATGTATTCATGCCGGTGATGGCCCATAACTGGTTATATAAAGTTATTCTATTCTATTCTATTCTGTTGTTATATGTATTCATGCCAGTGATGGCCCATAACTGGTTATATAAAGTTATTCTATTCTATTCTGTTGTTATATGTATTCATGCCAGTGATGGCCCATAATTGGTTATATAAAGTGATTCTATTCTATTCTGTTGTTATATGTATTCATGCCAGTGATGGCCCATAACTGGTTATATAAAGTGATTCTATTCTATTCTGTTGTTATATGTATTCATGCCGGTGATGGCCCATAACTGGTTATATAAAGTTATTCTATTCTATTCTATTCTGTTGTTATATGTATTCATGCCGGTGATGGCCCATGATTGGTTAAATAAAGTTATTCTATTCTATTCTGTTCTGTTATTATATGTATTCATGCCAGTGATGGCCCATAACTGGTTATATAAAGTGATTCTATTCTATTCTGTTGTTATATGTATTCATGCCAGTGATGGCCCATAATTGGTTATATAAAGTTATTCTATTCTATTCTATTCTATTCTGTTGTTATATGTATTCATGTCAGTGATGGCCTGTAATTGGTTAAATAATGTTACTCTATTCTATTCTATTCTATTCTGTTGTTATATGTATTCATGCCAGTGATGGCCCATAATTGTTATATAAAGTTATTCTATTCTATTCTATTCTATTCTGTTGTTATATGTATTCATGTCAGTGATGGCCTGTAATTGGTTAAATAATGTTACTCTATTCTTTTCTATTCTGTTGTTATATGTATTCATGCCAGTGATGGCCCATAATTGGTTATATAAAATGATTCTATTCTATTCTGTTGTTACATGTATTCATGCCAGTGATGGCCCATAATTGGTTATATAAAGTGATTCTATTCTATTCTGTTGTTACATGTATTCATGCCAGTGATGGCCCATAATTGGTTATGTATTAGAGATACAATGGATAGGCGTTGGTTCTTGAAAAAGAAACCATGAGCCCGGAGGGCGAATGGTTTGTTTTTCATGAACCAACGCTTATCCATTGTATCTCTTACTTAAACTATTGTTGTGACGACTTTTCCCAATTAACTTTCCTTTCTTAATTAGACCCTATTATGTGTGAGTTTAAATTAACTTAATTCTCTATACTACTATTCAATTAGATATATATATAGTCACGTTGATGATTTTAATGGTAAATGAAAATTAATACAAAACCGTATGGGCTTACAGTATAAGGCATATGATTCAGAAATTTGTCCATTATTGACAAAATAAAGCATAGTCCAAATAATTTTCCAGTAAAACAATGTTAGTGACAGAAAAAATAGTTTAAATCCACTCGATTTACACTTTTTATATTATAAAAATATGTCAAAATATGCAGTGAAACAGATGAAATTGCCATAAACATCAAAATAACAATGTTCTAATGTTTTGTTGAATTATATGAAATTGTCGATAATAATCAAATAAAAAAAATAAAGATCTTTTCTTATTACTAAGTTATATCAATGATAGCACAAAGATTTAGAAAAAAAAGGGAACACCGAAACAGAGATTCGAACCATGTCTACAAGTGTTACTCTCAACTCATCCTAACCTTGCGGCTACCATCTTATACTATACAAACGTCGTTTTTAAATATATAAAGGCGAAAACCGTATGTATATATTGTACCGTATCATATATTGATATATGTAAAAACGACATGTAGATATTATACGATTGGTAGCCGAGAGGTTTCGTCGATGTGTTCTTCAACTATGACACATAATTTACTTGAAGGAGGGAGTTCGTACCCAAGTTACGGCAAATAAAAATTTGCAAAAATCAAAGGTAAGTTTTTAAACTAATACCAGCTGTGAACAGAAATCAGTAAATTAGCCAATTCAAACTTAATGACATTAAGTACACAAAAGGAACAATTGAATATAATTTGATGACTCCATTTCAGTGACGGATTAAAGAAGCGTTGATTCTAGAATAAGAATCCACGGTAAATGAATAGGCTGACGTCACAGCAGTGGTTTAAATAAAGTTATTCTATTCTATTCTGTTGTTATATGTATTCATGCCAGTCATGGCTCATAATTGGTTATATAAAGTTACTCTATTCTATTCTATTCTGTTGTTATATGTAGTCATGCCAGTGATGGCCCATAATTGGTAAAATAAAGTTATTCTATTCTATTCTATTCTGTTGTTATATGTATTCATGCCAGTGATGACCCATGATTGGTTAAATAAAGTTATTCTATTCTATTCTATTTTGTTGTTATATGTATTCATGCCCGAGATGGCTCATATAAGTGGTAAAATAAAGTTTTTTCTATTCTATTCTATTCTGTTTTATATGTACACTTTACCTCTTTCCCATTAAGAGGGCCTCGGTGGCCGAATGGTCTAGGTTGTTCGTCATGACTACTAATGATCGCTGGGGTTGTGAGTTCGAATCTCACCTGTGGCGGAGTGTGTTCGACTCCGATCTTAATTGACAAGGATTGCCAATTTTCCTACCGAAGGTCGGTGGTTCTCTCCGGGTACACCGGCTTCCTCCACCAATAATAACTGACTGCCGAGAAATGGCCAAATGTGCTGAAAACGGCGTAAAAAAATCTTTCCAATTAAACATTAGTTATCTCCTGTATTTTTACCTTGCATAAATAATATACTTTCAGCGCTCCAGATAGGTTAGAAGTTGTTTATAGAGTTAGTTTTCATCATCCTCCCAGGTCAGGGTTTTGTATCCACGTTTGTTCCTACAAACCCATGACAACACTCATTCATATCCCTGACAACAATCATTCTAAAATAGCGGGTCGAACATATCGCCGGCTAGTGTGTGACCTAAAAAATTCTACCTACGACCTACCTGGAGAAGCTACCAAGGAAAATCGTTCACTTCCGATCTGTAAAATATGAATGAATGTTTGTAGGAACGATTGTGGATACAAAACCCTGACTTGGGAGGACGTGGATACAAAATCCTGACTTGGGAGGACGCTGATACAAAACCCTGACTTGGGAGGACGCTGATACAAAACCCTGACTGGGAGGATGGTTTTCATAGTTTTCTTCACTTCTTTTCAAATTAATCGGTCAATTGAAGTTGAAATAAATACATTTAATTTTGTAAAATTATTTTCATTTAATTTTTCAATAACTTTTTTTTATAATATTTTCATACGCTTATTTAGGCAGTTTCTGCAGTAAACCGCCCATTTATTATTGAAACTAATTTCGGTGTTTTGTCTATAAATTAATTTGTTGTTTTTTTTTTTTTTTTTTTTTTTTTTGGGGGGGGGGGGGTTGTTTTTGGTTTTTTTTGTGTGAATATAGAATTTTTTATGTTCGGATGAGCGAAGCCATAGCGCTATTAAGGACAAATTTATAGATTTGAATGCCTCATCCTTGAAATGTCAAATAACACGAAATAAGGCATATGGCGGAATTAACAGACATTCGCGAGATCCGCCAGGGGTTTCTCTCTTATATTGATCTAGCAAGAACACTGTCATAAGACAATCCAAGCTTGGATGAATAAGTACTTTGTGATACATGTACCAGTGTATTCAAGACCTAGCGCAAATTAAGTAAATTAAGAATCTACAAATATATGTCGAATAAAAATTGTAATTCCAAAATATATAAGGCTATAGCTACTGTAGTTGTGAAGTGAGTGGGGGTGGGGGGTACTTCTTATCTATATATTTAAATCCAAAGTCCCATGAACTTAATATGAAACAATGTTCTATGAATTTTTGCAGTGTCATCTCTCAAGCCAATTATGGAGCAACCATTTCATTTTCATGGGGGGCCTAGGATAAATGTTCGGTCCTTCCTATTTTTTTTTTTTTTTTTTTTGCCGAAATGCACATCCCATATCATTTTTTTTTAAATTCTTTAATATGTATTTTTTCAATCATTTATAACAAAGAAGTTGAAATGATATACTCTTTGTTTTAAAAAAAAATGAGAAAACCCCCAAATTTACTACACTGACTGCATGGTCATTTTGACAAGAAAAAACGACAAAATTTTTTTAAACTTTCTTATATTAACACCTACATATAGTTTTTTTTTAAGTTAAATTTATTCAGATTGGTCCAATTCATATTTAGAGAAAGTATGAAAAAAGTTTAATTGTGGAACTATTATTTTTTTTCATGATAATAGCCCAAAAATGGGTGAAAATTGATGAAAAATGGGAAAATCATCAAAAATGGGGTACTTTCAAATGAACGTAGCAAAAACAGAAGTCCATAACCATATGATTTTTTCTTCATAAATTACTTTATTACAGTCATATAAACCCAAAAATCAGGTTAAGAAAAAAAGTTTGATACTAGAAATTTTTGGCTCCTCAGAGGTGAACATCCTAGCTTAAGTAGACCTACAGTTGTTAAGGTATAAAGTTAGGCTTTTGGTTAAAATCTGGATTAAGTTTTTAGTCAGTTTGGGCTGGGTCTGATTTGCTGTAAGGGGTGCTAGGGGCTGGGGATAAATAGATCTTTAAACCCATAGGGAGCAGCTGTTTGATTCTTAATAGGGGTGGACGTTGAGTTGTTTTAGCGGCATCCATGAACTTTTCTTGTCTTTCCTTTTTTAAATATTTGATTCCGTTGACTTCATCCTCCTTTATATACACATATTATGATATGAGCCTGTCTTCGTCCATAGACAGCTATCTATGTTTCCGCTCATTTACTTTTGTTCTATTGAAAGATCCATATTATATTTTACCACAATGCCACAGTGCCCCCCCCCCCCCTCTGATTTCTGGTTTTTAATTTTCCTTTATGGAAAAAATTGTTTAAGGTCCGTTTTCACTATCTCTTACCGTTTTTTAGATAGAAGGGGTCGAAAAGGGGACACACCTTCATTTTTGGAAACTTCTTTACTTCTTATCAGATTTTTGATAATTTTTTTAAATAGTTCGTCAAAAGAAATACAGTTAAAGTTATTCAAGGAATTTTTGTGTAACTTTTGTCGTTGCAAAGATAAAAGAGATATTAAAGGGGTTAAAAGGGCCAAAAAAGCAATGTGGCTTGATATGTATAATTTTTTTTATTTTTAAATTTTAATTCATATGAGGATTTATTACATTATGTGAATTCAGCTAGGAAAATAAAAATCATAAGTCTTTAGAAGTAACAGGAGCAAATTTTCTTTACACGTTTTAATCATCTCGAAATTTATCTGATACGCATTCAGAGAGGGGGGGCAAAGAGTCATCAAGTTACTAGAAATGTTGCAATTACAAAGACAAAAAAAAAATTAAGGGCAAAAAATAAAAAGATAAGTTAATAAAACAAGGGTTGGTTAGGACAGAAAATAGTGTTTACGATGAAATAAAAAGAGTTTTGTTTGGGCAGAAATACATTGAAAACTCAATAACTAGGATGCAAACCGGAAAAAAATCTGTTCGCTCCTGTTACGGAATAATTTTTATCTGTCCCCACTGTCAAATGGAATGTCCCATTATACCTGTGACTTGATTCAAGATGTCGAACATTAGAGGAGATTGTTTACTTATAATAGGACTCGCATTGTCTGGATTCGCCTTGTTGTTTTTAGTTATTGGGTTTTCGACTCCACATTGGCTTGAACTTGACAGAAACTATGTCACGAATAGTGGTTTTGAAAAGCTGGGATTGTGGGAAGCGTGCTTCAAAAACTTTGCTTATTACAAAGACTACACTGGAAAAATCTACAACGGTTGTTGGTGGATGTTCTCTTATGAATATCGTCCAATATGGCAATATATTAATCCTGGTAAGTTATATCACCGAAAATGTTTTAACTTGTTTCATATTACGGTGGAATATATATGTGTCATCATTCACCTTTCGTTACCTGAAGGGAGAAATCATTGTGTACTTCCTGTATTTATAGAAATGTCTGTTTGTATTCATTTGAAAGAAACACATGTTATCGTCTTTGATAAAATAGGACGTACCTGGACTGCCCAGATCCATTTATGAATGATATATTGGGCCCTTTTTTTCGAAACCCCCAAGAAAACGGAGGGTTGCAGGGGAACCCTGTTCTTGATGCTTCTTACCGAGGGTGGGTTATAATGATTATATATATATATTCTAACAAGACGAATGTCAACAAACATTGAACACGTGTAGTAAAAATGATTTGTGAGTCATGCTTCAAAACTGGAGCAAGATCCGGGTCAGGTGTTGCGAATTTGTCAACAGTATGGCGGGTCAATTAGAGTTTGCTGCTGTTTTCATCTTTGACATTAAAACAGTAGGAACATTTTTAAAATCAAAATGATATAACGATACGGAAAGTATGATATATTATGTTTTCCTATTCTTAACATGCATACACCAGGTCGATCTTGTGCCAAAATTGTAGGGTCAAAAATGAGGACGGAATGAAAAAATTCTATTTTTTCGTCGATTTTCCAATTGTACTAAACATTGGAGTGTTTTGATGTAAAAAAAATTAAGATGACTATGGGTATGTATTGTAAAAATGAATCATAGTTCATGCTTGTGCTTTTATTATTAAGTCTCCCAATTCAAAAGAAGTAGAAATTGATGCTCTGCTGTCATATTAGAAGGGGGGCTTTATCCATCCTCTCAAACCCCTAAACATTCAAATATTTTCAAATAACTATGAAATGGTTAAAATCTCGAACTCTAACCATATTTTGTTTCTCCTTATAAGAAGACGCACATTCATTGATGTACGAGGGGTACCCAAGAGGTACGTCCTGCACTTCAAAACAGATTGGTTTTTATATATACATTGTATTTGAAAACATTGAGATTCCCACTCTATAATTATATCTGAATTCTGAGTACTGTATCCTTTACTTTGTGAATTTTAGTTTCAGTACTTTTAGTATCTTCTTAAAGTTAAGCAAAATGGTAAAGAATTTTGTTATAAAGGACCCAATGAACAATTATACATCTTTTTGTAGTAATTCATAATCAATTGCTAATAAGTATGTCTGACATAATTCATTTACATCCATTTTTTTTTTAATTCACGAACAAAAATTTGATGTCTCCTTTTAAAAGTCCTCTTTACAAATCAACTAAATATTAATGCCTTTTACAGTAGGATGTTAGCATCAGTGCTGGAAAAAAGCAGTTCATGCTATCTTTACCAACTCGTACCTTATCTTGTAATCACAATTGTACAATTCTCAGTTATTTGAAAGGAAAATAACAAAAGGTTTTGATAGTTGTATGAAAAACAACTTTGTTATTGGTAGAAGCCAGAAGTGTAATTGAAAAAAGGTACGAGTTGGTAAAAAAAGGGAATGAGTTGGTAAAAAAAAGGGGTGAGTTCAGTAAAGTTGGTAAAAAAAGGATACAAGTTGGTAAAAAAAAGGGTAAAAAAAAAGAGTTAGATGCATTTATTGACAAAGAACTGTTTTCATTTTCAATCATGTGAGGTCAACAAGATTTTGCATCATATGCAAATGATGTAACTTTTGTACAGGAACCAGTCAGACTCCTATAGAATTTTCTAAAATTCCGAAATCGAAATACGTGTCCCTGACCAGTTCTGGTAAAAAAAGTAACATATTCTAATTCTATTTGACCTCACACAATGCTTGAAAATGAAACAAAGGGGGTTGTCTTTTAAAAAAAACTTGGAATTTTAATAAAAATTAAATATGGGCAATAAAAATGATATCAGCATGCAGCATAATCATTCTAAAATCTAAATAGGTAAGTCAGGTTCACATGATAATAACAGAATAAGTGTAAGTGTTTGGAGTGCCGTATCACAGGTTACCACTGAAATTCCAAATTTTTGAAGGTACATTGTTCTGACCACAACTGGACATATCAATATCTCAATTAAAAAAAGGAGGGTTGCAGGGTCAGAGGAAATTGTTGAAGGTGTGCAACTTTTGTTTCCATAGGATTGAATAGTGTTGTTTTTCAGGATATGCCCGATCCTTGTTAAAATTGTATTACATTAAATAAAGCCAGTAATATTACTTTAAAATTATCACCTTATGATTTTTTTAACTGGGTTTTCCTCTGGAAAAATCTGGTTATTGAATTGGTGTAGTCGGGCGGGTAGGTGGATGGGCGACTGCCAATCATGTCCGGCCTATAACTTTCTTGTCTTAAGACCTAGACCTACAAATGTATGGTATGTGGATATTTCACCTCAAGACGATGTGTTATGTTTCAAAAATTTTGACCTTGACCTTAGGGTGAATAAATAGGTCATTTTAGATCATCTTCGTGTCCGGCCTGTAACTTTTTTGTCTAAAGACCTAGGCCTTGGATTTTTGGTGAGTAGGTAGGTTATCTCAAGATGATGTGTCACTACCAAGAATATTGACCTTGACCATTGACCTTAAGATCAATAAATATCATATTTATTGATCTTGAGGTCTACTACTAAGTATAATAGTCCCAGGTCCAGAGTAGAAAATGCACATACAGGCTGCGTCTAGATGCGTTGAAAGAATCTCTGAGGAACCTAAAAATTATTAAAAAGAAGCAGAAACAACCAAAGAATTAGTGACAAGAAAATAGGAAAAAGCTTCCAAGAATTTAAAGATTATGCTTAGAACAGTGTTTTGTATCAATAACGTTTTTCATCTTGTTTTTTCTTTTATCAAATAAAACATTTTTTTTAATCTATTCACTGTTTAGCATGTTTAGTCATGCCAATTTTTTAACTGCCTTTATTTCTCACAAAATTGCATCTTGACTTTCCAATCATCCTTAAGATCAATTTTTTTCTGGAAAACCTGTATTACTTCAATATGCAAAATAAGCTTGAAGGTTAAGTTTAACCTAAACTTATTTATTTCTAGTGCATTGCAGGGTAATAACACGTTCTACCAATGTATGTTAAACACTCTCTACTTGGCATGTCTAAGAGAGGTTCTTGTAGATGCATTTAAGCCTATTCTTTTTTAACAACTATACTGTGGAGTCTTTAACATGCTAAGATTGTTGCTCTCCATTAACATTGGACAGTCATCTTTCATCCCCATCTGAACGCCAGTGGTCACGTGGTAGCATGCTTGCCTCAAGTATGGAAAGTCACGGGTTTTGATCCCTGGCCAGGTCAAACCAAAGACATTAAAACTGCTCCTTCTCCGTCAAGCACGTGGCATTAAGGCATAAGAGCAAACGATCGGTTGGCTTGGAATCAATATAATGTGTCCCAGTTCCTGTAGTCTGTTACCAAATAAGCTAGCAAGTTTAAAAATTGTGCTCGGTGTGTTGGTCTGATAGAAAGCAAAGCAAAGTTCATATTCATATGTCGTCATGTTCTTGACCTGATTTGAACTTAATGGTAACCACTGGACATTAAAAGATTCGGTCAATTCGCGTAATGTCGAATCCATTGGGACCTTAAAATCTTATTTGACTTAAGCGAAAATTCGAGATATAAAGAGTAAATCTGTATAGTTACTGCTGTTGAGGCTCCAAACAGATAATTCGAATTAATCGTAACTTTGACTTAAATGTGTTCGAGATAACGAGAGTCAACTGTAATTCATCCCAACCTCACAGACTAGAATCTTTAACTGAGGCCATGCATCCGTGCAAAATGGTGTTGATGCCTGAAATGTTCATTTCAAATGGGAATCAACCCAGGGACTATTGTTTTCATATACACTCCACTGGTACTTACTCCTGGTTTTCATTTGTTGATAATATATGCATTTCTAATGACATTGATTTAAAAAAAATGAAGGTAATAAACTTACAAAAAGAGAAATTTAATTTAACTAAAAAATTTGAAACAGAAACTTAGAGATGACTTTGAAAGTGTGTTCTTAAAAAAATTACAAACAGTGAACAAGGATTATAAGTAAAATAAAAACTCGATATCAAACTGAAATATTTTTACTTCAAACAAACTTTGAAAATAGAAAAAATAAGAGTTAGTGACCATGTGCACTGAATTTTTAGAAATTGAAAGAGGACGGTATAAAAACATATCAAAAGAAAAAAACAGAATATGTCAAAAATTTAATTTAAATGAGATAGAGGATGAAATACATTTCTTCTTCAATTGTCCAAAATATGACATGTTTAAAAGGCAAGATTACTTCAATAACATCATTGAAATACAACCAAGTATAAATAATTATTCACCTTTTGAAAAACTAAAACTTATTTTATCTTCTAACGATCTTATGCGGTTTGTTGCTTCATTTATAAAAAAAAAGTCCATAGTACTGAGGAAAGTGGACTCTACAGCGACATAATATGTGTATTTGTTTTCACTTTTTTTTATGCATTTCTGTTCTACTTTGTATTTATGGTATTTTAATGTTTAAATAATGCTGTCATATCTTCGGGGTATAAATTCGCATTTCAAATAAAGTTAATTATAATAGTCTATAAAGTGATTGTTCAAAGTCTTCAATACAATGGTATGGTGAACCTTAAATGCCCTTAATTTTCTCTGACAAAATAACCAAATGGAAAACACAAATAATACATTGTAATACAATAATTTTCTTTTTCTTAATTTTCTCTGACAAAATAACCAAATGGAAAACACAAATAATACATTGTAATACAATAATTTTGTTTTTCTTAATTTTCTCTTAATAACCAAATGGAAAACACATTATAAATACATTGTAATACAATAATTTTGTTTTTTTCAGGATGGTTCCTAGCAATACAAGTAATGATGACAATAACATTACTGCTTGAGATTGGAACTGTTTTATTGGGTCTTCTCTTTTTGATAAGATGTTGCCCAGGGAAAGAGAATGTTATTGCCCTTTTTGTTCTTGGTACTATGGGACTGTTGGCAGGTAATACATGTAATATTTTTAGTATTGTCGAATGTTTTCACTTTGTATTGCACCAAAAAACAATGGCTATGCCAAAACTGTACAATATCTGTTTATCTTGCCTTTTCTTTAAAGTTTAAATGTAATGATACCATTATAAGGTATCCAGACCATACAATTGTAAGTAAACACATGATTCTTCCATACAATGTAATGAAGACTTCGATAATTATCTGCTAACTTCAGAAATCTAATATGTGTTCGACTCCTTTCTAAATTGACAAGGATTGCCAATTTTCCTACCGAAGGTCGTGGTTCTCTCCTGGTATTCCGGCTTCATTCACCAATAAAAACTGGCCACCGCAAAATAGCCAAATGTGCTGAAAACTAAACTAACAAACAGAAATGCAATGTATCTAACTCCTTTTTGTGTACAGCACATAACAACATCGAAGTATGTTTCAACTGTAAGAAAAATATATCAACATAATTACTGCTTTAAACATTTGGTAAAGTAATTTTTTGACAAAAAGAAATATAATTAAGGCCACACCAAATTGATTTTTAGTTTTTTGGATTTTATGGCAAAAAAAGGTTTGAGCGAGTGAAATTTTATTTTTTATTTTTTCTTGAGGGCTATTTTTTTCAGGCAAAGATCAAACTTACACACGGCACAATTTTTTTTAACTAAAATTTTGCAAAAAATGGAAAAATTCGTAATTTTGAACAAATTTTAGGAGTGGGTGAACACTTGATTATGAATTTCTTGTAAAATGAAGAATTTGAGCCGAAACTCAGAGCAGGGAAATCGAAAGAACTAAAAATCAATTTGGTGTGGCCTAATGTTTATGAAATATTTTGGTGTGAATACCTTTATTTTGCAAATACTCGAATTTTCAAAAAACAGGCTCCAAAATTATTGTAACAAAATAACATCATACCCAAAAATGTGGAAAAAATCATGATGGATTATTAATTCAGATCAAAGTACTATATTTTTAAAATATTGTTAACGACTACATATGGCTGCTGCAAAGATAAAGCCCAGAATCAATTATGTTCAGAAAGATAGAAACTCTTGTGGAAATATTTTACCAATAATAAGAAAGCTCTTTGATTTTAGGTATATTGACAGCAATTTGTGCGATTATTTTTGGGGCAAAGTCGGTTGTTGACCGACAGTGGATTGAGAATCCGGATAAGAATTTCCTATCCTGGTCCTTTGGTTTGGTTGTATTCTCCGGATTCGTGATTTTATTTGGTGGAATGTGTATCTTGGTATCAGCGCTGCAGGTCCGGATAGCCAATGAGTACAACCACAGAGCAAAGCCCTATGCAGGATATTCTGCACGATATGATCCACCCAGTTACCGAACATAAAATCTTGTAAAGGACTATTACACCATTGTTGTAAAGGAATAATGTGTATGTTGTATGTATTGTAAATATTTGAAAAGAAAATGATAAATATTCATATTTTATACATTTTCAAGAAAAAAAAATTGTCACACAGGGATTTTTCTTGTCATCTTTCTATGAATACAAGAATCTCGATACGTATTCAATAATGACCTCAGTGAAGGTTCAGAAAGTAGACAGAAACAAACAAGAATTTTCGTAACTCATAATTCATTTGCTTTTAAAAGATTCTGTTGTTTTGAAACCTAGGTTTGTATAATACAGACATCTTCAAATTTGAAAAAAATATATCCAACCAAAGAAATAGCAAAAACTAAACTGCATGCTATTTTTTATAGCTATCATTAGAAAGCATGATGAAACAAAAATTTCCTAATTACAGTACTTATGTCTACAATGTAACAATCAATTTATTATAATGTAAAAACCTTTAGCCCTAAGAAATCATTACTATATAGCCATTTTTCAGATATTTAAACATGTAATATTTTGATTTTGATCTCTTCCATATGCAGGGAAATTGCAAAAATATAGAATTTCTAAACTTTTGGGGGTTTTTTTAGTGATAAAAATTTTATGTTGTATGATCTGTATCTAAATGTTATGACAGTTTTTGCATACTTGTAACATATGTACAGTTAACCTCTTTCCAATTAAACATTAGTTACCTCCCCTTGCAGCATGTAAAAATTTATTACGTCTCTTATATAAAGGGATATGTAATGCATACATGTATGTATGTATGTTTATAGCGAGCACTATAGGAGCACATGCATTTTCTATATATGGGTCATTTAGAAAAGTCTTTGTTTAATGGGGGCAGCCATATTGTGCTACATACTAAGGCGAGAAAAAGTTTCGGTCACTGGAAACGGAAGTAAGGGAAATAACTTGCTACAAATAATAATTTTAGAGTCAGAAACATGATACTAGAAATTAGTTTCTGGAAAGAGCTGTTGCTCTGCTCACATCATTGGCCACACCAACAGCATATTAACATGTTCTTTTAGTGAAATGATAAGCAATTATTAATTTCATGCAAAGGAATAGATTTTGTTCATTTGCAGTTTGTTTATACACAACATAGTTTGGGCTAGTTAATGATAGCAGTAAGGGGAGGTAATAAATTTATAATGAAATTTTATAAGTATTTGTTCTTTTTGTGTAATTTCATAATCAGAAATTTTGTATATTAGGTGTAAATAATCACATTGTATGTAAAATATGACTGTTTAAATCATTCATTTGTAGTCTTGCAGAAGATATTGCACACAGAAATTACAAATTAGATCAAAATTTAGTTTAAACTTATTTATTTACCGGTATAGTGGATTGGGAAACAAATTACATCAACTTATACTAATCCCTCCCCCCTTGCTACATTCCTTAAATTGTAGTGTAATTTATTATAATAACTTTTTTGGTCTGAGAATTATTGAAAAGTATTGAACAATAGAATACATGTAGCTATTTTATTCATCAAATACTTTGATAATGTTTAGCTTTTAAATTTTGTAATATGGTAACCCCATGTGATGGAGTAATTTTCTTAAGGTTGTTCTTAATAGCATATTTACTAGAGTCACATTTCATTTTTTTTTATTGATTTTTATTTAACTATATTACTACTATTTTTGTACAACTTATGTGTATTACAGTATATATTTTTAACTTAATATTTCTGTAAATATTTGGTGTATTTCTGAAATGTATATATTTGTTGTAAATAAATGTACTTTTCAGTTTCCAAATCATCTGTCAATTTTTCATCCTTTTTTTTGCTTTATGCTTTATTGTTTAAACCTTTTAACTTTCAAATGCCCGCTGCAATTACAGCACGAATATTTATGATTATTTTCTCTGTAGAATATATACTATAAACAGCCTTCAAAAAGTCAAGAAATCCTTTGAATACACAATAATGCTTATTAAATATTGCATTTTATATCCAAGATGAATTTATTTTTACATGGAATTTATTATACTCAAGTATAATGTAAATTTTTTATGAACCAAATGTAAAAATAAAAATAAAACTTTAAAAATGACCCGGTTTACTAGTTTTGATCATGACCACAAAAAAACGATGTTATAAGTTTAAAATCACTTTGATATCAGACTTGATAGTTCAGTATAGTGAAACACTTATCGACTATATATACTGTATTTTGCCTTGGAACAATATTTGTTTACCTCAGGGATAAAAATACACTTGATATTCCCTACATACTCAGTAAGGGGGCCTTGGTTGCCGAGTGTTCTAGGTAGTTCGTCATGACTACTAATGAACACTAGCCTCTCGACACTGAAGTTGGATGGCAGGGTGTAGTCGACTCTGATCTTAATTAACAAGGATTGCCAATTTTCCTAACGAAGGTCGTTGGTTCTCTCGGGGTCCTCTGGCTTCCTCCCCCAATAAAAACTGGCAACCGCGAAATAGCCAGATGTGCTGAAAACAGCATAAAACCTCAACTGAACAAACAAACACTCAGTAATTTCGTATATTTTTACTGTTCAAAATTTAATAAATTTATTTTTAATTACCAGCTGTCCTTTGGTTATATTTCTGTAAACATTTCAGGGACTATATTAAATCTCTGGCAGGTAGGGACTTATTGGTATAAGTTGTTTACTGTGACAAATACATATATATTGAGATTTGGAGTTTGAATCCAAATCGTGTCCAGATTCCAATCTTAATTGACAAGGATTCAAGGATTGCCAGTTCTTCCGATGAAGGTTTTGGTTCCTTTCAGATCAAATTTTACCAATTCATCCACAAATAAAAACTTGCAACTATGCCTTAGCCAATGTGCTGTCTCATTTCAACAGACGGAGAGTAAAATATTCATGAATAGTTTTTGTCTTAAAAGTCCCAAAAGTCTTTTGTCTTTCATTGATGGTGTGAAATTGACGAAGTAATAGTATTACACATAGTTATTACATTGATAATGGTGATTTATCATTTTTTTTTCCAGTGAAAATAAATTCAATATTTTCACTCAGTGAAAGATCGTTTTTTATTTAACGCAGTCAAGGGCATTACTAAGAAATGACATTTGTGACGTCGAAATATTCAGGAAGGGATCTAAGGAAAATATGACACTTTTGAAGCATTTTTTGTCTATTTTATCAATGTAATAAATAGTATAACTAATTCAAGAATTTGAATATCGCAAAATATTCAACGAGTGACTGAAAAACACCTTAATTCACGAATGAGTGCAGCGCATGAGGGAATTATTACTGTTTTCCGGTCACAAGTCACAATCTCAATATTACTTATATCCTATAAGTAATATTGAGATCAATCAAATAAACATAATTATGATCCCATAAAAGGTCATACATGTATAAGTCTTAAAGACTGAAATTACAGAACCATGGCAAATTTAAACTTTTAGAGCTATTTTATTTTAACATAACATGACTTTGAAAAAACAAATTATTTCTGGTATTTTAAGCAATGGGTTGTGAAATTTTGTGTTTATTTTGGGACCAACTCTTTGGTTGGACCATTGTTTTCCATATGTACACTTTAAGCATTAAAAATCTTAAGATAAAGCTTTACCATGATTACATATCAAAATTGTTTATGTAACTTATTTTAGATTTTTATCATAAAGCTAATTGTTTGTTGTACATGTATGTTGTGAATTTCTTTATAAATATCATTCACAGTAGATAATTGTGCAATTTATTCATGATTTATTGCAGAACTTTTAGTAAATAAACTTTATAAATTACTGTGATTTTTCTCTTAAACTTTCAGATGAAGAACAGCAATAAAAATGCTATTGCTTGAACATTTGACATGTCCAGAAATTTATTCACAATATCCGTTTTAACCAGATTTCTAAATGGAAAATTTTCTGGTTATTATTTAGCCTTTCTACTTAAAAGATGAAACTGAAACTTTATTACTAAGTGAAAACATTTTTCTTATTGTTTCCATTGTAGATATGCATTATTATTCTAAACAACTTAAATTGTCATTACTAAAATGGTGAAAAATGGTTTCAAAATATTGCCAAGTTCTTTGTATTTGTGATTAAAATTTCACTAGACTGACATTTCCTTAGGCTCCTCCATACTGTTACCTCCTTAATGAAAGTCAGATGTTGTTCTGGAGTCAAGTAAGCTTGTCCATAAAAAAATCAAATTTCCATGAAAAATCACAAAATTAGCAATTTTCGGGTAAATAAAACAACATGTCGACTTAAGTGGGCTCGATATATCTTATTAAAATTTAAAAAATACTTTGCTAAGATAAGTATCTTTCAATGGTCAACTGCTAATCAATGCTAAATATATAGCTTCAACTCCTATTTTGTGTTTTAATTTAATGAAGTTTACCCTTGACTTAATGAAGAACCTGTAAACCCTATATTATTGTGGCAATGCACAGCTGGATCCAAGAAATAATGTTGGTGTTATTTTTCACATCCCATTTCTTGTTTAAACAGTTTTGTGTTATCTGTTTGGAATGAATTTTATATAAATATTTCATCGCTGGTGCTAAAGAAAAGTTTGTTGACCGAAATAATAATCCGAAAGGTCGGTGAGCAAAATCTGAAATTACCAAAAGTTACCCACGAGATAGCTATAGTCTACACAGCCAAAAATGCCATATGTATCATGCATGAACCTGGAAACGCGTGTGTCACACGCCTGAGATACATTTACATATGTGGCACACGCATGTGCCTGGCATGTTTGAAAATGCATGCGACACATGCGTTGTACAATGTTTGCATGTGACACATGAGTTGTGTGCATATGTGATATGTGTAAGTGCATGTATCACAGGTGTTGTTTTCTCATGCATGAAATTCACATGTGAAACGCATGATCACAAGTGTGAATCATGCATATTCACATGCATGGCAAGAAATGTCTCAAACACATGCATGTGACACACATGTGAAACATTTGTCACGCATTTGTCCTGTGTACTTACCAACATCATTTGCTTGTAAACAATTTTGATTTTAGTTCAAATCTAACTCATTGTAAAGTGTTTTACACCCAAAACTTAAAATATGAGGATAATTTGTCAGTTTCACGCAAAAGGTCAAGGGTTCAATATACTTCCTGGCCAATAAAATCTGGCAGGTGAAAAAGATGGAAAACGTCAACAAACAACAACACACAAAGTTTAGAATAAAATTGGAAGGATCTTTAAAATACAGCAGTATAATTCCAATGTTGTTTTCAAAACATCAAATGCAGTAATTTCATTGGCTAACAGCAACTGCTATTAACTTGATAAATTCCTTTCATGACGTTGTGCGTTATAAGTAATAAAGGTTATTTTTACGGAATTAATCAATTTGGTAACTCAGGCTTATCACTCACAAACTTTGCATAAAGTCCTTCAGTAAATTGCCCAAGTTTACACAATGATAAATTCCTTCAAAACAACCTTTATTACTATAATAACACCTCAATTAATAGAAAATCCATAATCTTCCAGATCACCAAGTGCCTGTTTCTATGGTAAGCTACATACATAAACTTTAGATTTATAACATCCATTTATTGCCATGTGATATTCAGTTTTGAGCCACATTAATGCTGGATTGATATTTTTAATTTTTTCTTTTAAAATGAATAGGGGAAAAAGTGAAAAATTGTGTAGCTGTTTTTTTCCCTAACTTTATAAGAACTACTACGGTTAAATCCATTTTTTTTGTCTGGGTTGCACTTAATGCAAATCGGTCTCATAGTATGATGAATGTCGGATGGGCCGGTGGGGAAAATTAACCCTGCCTATTGAGTCTTTGACCCATTTTATCAAGGATTTGTTAGTTGATAAAATTTAAATACTAGGTACCAAAATGCATATTTTTTAAATAACCTTCTTCAGGCACACTTGTCACCAAAAGTTGGGAAAGCCGTAAAATAACCACCAGAACATTGTGAGCAATATAAACTCCCTAATTCAAAGATAACCTCACATCAATGTTTTGATTGTTTTTTTTTGGCTGTCCAAACATTAAGCCAAGAGTGTACCTAATGAATACTAATCCAGTAGAAAAGCAATGTCCCCAACAAATTTTTTATCCAAGTTCATTTTATTATTCTACATACAGAGTTACCTCCCATTGTCTCAAACTTTCAAATTTGAGTTATTAAGTTCTTTTATTACTTTGATTTGAAATTTTGGCTATGTTAGATTAAATTTAAGGTCCCAGGTTTAAAAAATTATTAAATTTGTTTACATTATCTCAAATCATAGACACCTGTCTTGAGGATTACATAGTTTTAACAGCTTATAAATTTCCTGCCAACATGATTTCATTTATGTCATTATTTCATGATAATGCAATCAAAAGACAAGATAGCCTCTCCATACCTGAAGTTGTGTCCATTTGATCATCTGCAAAAATCCTTCATTCTCATGATGAGAGAACAGACCACTTCTAGATAAACAGAGCAGACTGTATGTCTGTTATTCCTTTGGGTTCTTAAGAGAACAACCAAATCATATTACCAAATTTATAGTCTGATGTTAAAAAAATACAACTTTAGATATTTTTCATTTTTTAATTAATTATACACTTAACAAAAATAACAATTGTACTAAGCAGAAAAAAAAACAAAATGTAAAATTGTATATAAACACTACAAAGCCAATAAATACTGAACACATGTATAATTAAAATACTACTAAAACTGTATAAAGTCTCTAAAATTGCACAAAATAAAAATACTGTATTTGGAAAGTAATTATTGTTGTAGAAATTAAGATGTATTAATTTAGCTGTAAATAGATGAAAAGAAACAATTATCATATATAGTGTATACACAATATATGGTAACTAACAGGAATTTTTTGTAACTGAATTATTTCCCCTGGTTATCTAATATTAAATACATGTAGGATAAAAATTAATCCTTACAATGCTGAACACTGTGAAAATTATTCCTAAAAGGATATTTTTTTGGGGGGGAGCTAAATACAATACCATTGTGTTGAAAGTAGCAAATTTGGACTTTGCTGAAAGCTGAGAATATGTATTCTTTCACAAATAAATGTACTTTTACACCTTTGAGTATGTATTCAGTTATAATATGACTTATGTTCTTCCCTTCTTGCCTCCAATAGTAACAAAATGGTGATCAGATTAACACTTATGGAAAAATGTAAATGGTTACCAACAATCACATCATTTTTATTCTTAATTGGCTACTTTTTGGATTTTGCAATATATATATGACATATCCTCCACATAACATCAATGTGTTCAAGTTGAATTTTGAAAAGTGGTCAAAAATTGAAATTTTATAATAATGCACAACTATATAACAAGACCATTTATAACATTAATCAGTTATCTCCTCTTGACTAAGTTAGCCAGGGGAGAATAAAAATAACATTTGTTTAACTATAAAAAAAAAAAAACAGGAAAAGATTGTGAAAACTCTGCTAAGAAAGATTACTCACTGAAGGTCCTCACTATAAGTAACCTCTGTAAGTATATCATTCAATGCATTAAATAACAAGATATGGCCTTTCAAACTGACAGCAATCTGAATTTTCTGGATTTACTGGAGCTGGAGCCCACCCATCCAAACACCTGCCATCCATATACAGTGAAACCTGCTTTAGCGACCTCCCGTATTAAGCAATAACCTGTTTTAAAAGACCATCATTTAAAATTCCCTTTGTAGTGCATTCTATATAAAATTAACCTGTATATAAAGACCACCTGTCTTAAGTGACCATAATTTTCCTCTCCCTTGGAAGGTCACATAAGACATGTTTGACTGTATTATCAAATAATAAGCAGATTTTCCATTTAAAAACTGATGTAGATAAACACTACATTTAGCACTTATTAAATTATAATAGGAGTACTGTATTCACTCAAATGAAAATGTAAATAATTATATAAAACTTAATATGAACACCAATTGACTATAAATCATCAACAGCAAATATACAACAAAATAAAAACAAAGTTTTGGCACATTTTAAAAAGTTAGGAAGCATATTATATTTTCATTTAAACACATCAAATAATACAAATAGCATTTCTTAGCTCACAAATACATGCATATACAATGTTAATATTTAAAAAAGTTGTCCCCCCTTTTATGTCCAAGATTAAGTTTTTTGTAATTTAAAATATCATCACAAACTTAGGAATAGCATAGAGTTTGAGATAATTTTCAACATTTTGTTTGCAGATAGACAGATTTTATTTTGGTTGAAAAAAAACTTCAAAAGGGAAATAAAAAGTTGCCCATAGAACCTAGTTCAATTTGTCAAAATCTGTAAAAAAAAAATGTTATATTCACACATTTTCAAAGTTCCAAATTAAAAAGCATATTTCAAAATTCATAGATATCCCGAACTGGGACATTTACTGAACTTATCTCTTGTAATACTGTTTAATATTACATAATGATGGGTGAAAGTTAAGAAAGTGTCAAAAACCAGAAATCTGAGCACGGTAGATCGCCTTAGCTGTAATTTGGCTTCCAATTTTGGTATTTTTGGTTATGAATACTTCTTGTTTTAAAATAAGTTTGGTTTTTGGTCTACCAAATGTTTCGGTTTTAATGCTGCTGATGAGAGGTAACTCCTTGAAATGCGTCGTATACAGCATAGTATAAATTTACTATATCTAATATTAGTATCTTTGAATTGTTATTTTATAAATTCATGTTTTCTTAATGGATACATTTATGAAGAATTTACCAAAATCTGGAAATAAAGCATATTCTGGAAAATATTCACCCATACATAACAGATAAAGGAAATAATGTATGATAAAGGAGAATATTGATTTTTTTCACAAACAGTTGGCTTTTTGGTATAGTAATTTAATATTTCTTGTACCATAACCAAAAAACAAGAGTGAAATATCTTGAGAACAATCATGTCATCACAGCAAATGTGTTTTTTGAAGATTTTTAACTTCTTGCTATATAAATATATGGTAATTGCACTAGGGGTGTGTCCCAAGTAATGCTGTAACTGATTTCTTGATGAAAAACTTTGATTTAATTACAATTCTGATCATTTCAAGTAACAATTATAAGATTGGTCCTGAAAGTCAACATGGTTTAAACTTTTGGATACAAAACTTGCACATAATCAAAACCTTATATTTTGTGTTGACATCATTTTGTACACAAAAATCAATGAAATGTACATTAAAAAAAGAGAAAGTCCACACTGAATGAAAATATTAGGCATTTCAACCTTTAATAGAAAAGACAACAATTGATTCCATGTACAGGAAACAAAACAAAAGAGAATACCGGTCAAAGATTTTACCTATACAGTGGAACCCACGAAAACCGGCCCCTCTGAAAAGCGGATTCCTCTGAAAACCGAACTTTTACTTTCGGTCGAGAATTTTTGCCTATATATTCAAGTAAAAGAATCCTCTGAAAACCGGACCCTCTGGATTCCAAACACCGGCCGTACTTTCCAGAACAAAACATATATATTCTTGTCAAATTAACCTCCAGAAACCGGCCGAAACCATGTATTACCTTGAAAATCAGTGAACCGTAATACATGTCATCCTTAATTGATCGATGATTGACATCATTAAAGTAAATAACCATTTTAAAAAAAGGTGTGAAAGTCGTTTATCAAACAATAATCAGGCATCAATAAAAAAGTAGGATTGAAATTAATTCTATTAATATAATGTGCGCATGGTACATGTACATGTGTAAGCACATGGCACAATTTTACAACATCGTTATAATACATTGCAATACACTTCCGGTTTAACTCTCTGGATCACATACGTCTTTTTCGGAACCTCCTAAAACCGGACCCTCTGAAAACAGGACGATTTCTCCAGTCCCACAGCTGTTCGGTTTACAGAGGTTCCACTATATTACTAACTTTTTAAAGATATTCCTGAAAAATGACTTGCGGTTAAGAAAAGAATTGGGACACAGTATAGAGTAGAATTTGCACTAATCAAATTCCTACAATTTTATACTCTATTCAGTATAATATACCCGTACAACCACCAAGATCACTAATATCAGTGAAGAATAAACATTTAAAATTTCTAAAAATAGCACAAATAATTAAAACAAATGGTAATTATAAGTGGAGGTATTTAAAATTGCACTTTTGGTTGAAAACTAGAGGCTCTCAAGAGCCTGTGTTGCTCACCTGTATCTAATGTGATTTTGGAAATTATGTAAAATTATATAATGATTGAGACCAAGATTGGTTTAATTTGACACAGTATTTAAAATTAAAAACAGGTCATCTTAGTGTAGTCTTATAATAGCTACTGAAGACATCTTATCATTATTATTTTTGAATATGTGGTCAAGTTGTGACCATTCAGATTTTTTTTTTACAATTTTCTGATAGACTTCTAAACATCTTGGATGATGGATCGGCAACAAAGTAACAACACTTTGTCAGCACCTCATAAGGAACATTCATGCTATGTTTTGTTACATTCCATTCAGTGGTTCTCTGAAAGAAGTCATTTGTATGCATTTCCCATAGGGTCAAATGTTAAACTTAGTCCCCTGCTGGCGGCCATCTTGGATGATGGATCAGCTACAAAGTAACAACGCTTGGTCAGCACCTCATAAGGAACATTCATGCCAGATTTAGTTTCATTCCATTAAGTGGTTCTCTAAAAGAAGTCATTTGTATGCATTTCCCATAGGGTCCTATGTTAAACTAAGTTCCCCGCTGGCGGCCATCTTGGATGATGGATCGGCTACAAAGTAACAACACTTGGTCAGCACTTCATAAGGAATATTCATGCCATGTTTGGTTTCATTCCATTAAGTGGGTCACTAAAAGAAGTCATTTGTATGCATTTTCCATAGGGTTCTATCTTAAACTAAGTCCCCCGCTGGCGGCCATCTTGGATTATGGATCGGCTACAAAGTAACAACACTTGGTCAGCACCTCATAAGGAACATTCATGCCATGATTGGTTTCATTCCATTCAATGGTTCTCTAAAAGAAGTCATTTGTATGCATTTCCCATAGGGTCCTATGTTAAACTAAGTCCCCCTCTGGCGGCCATCTTGAATGATGGATCGGCTACAAAGTAACAACACTTGGTCAGCACCTTATAAGGGTTCATTCATGCCAGATTTAGTTTCATTCCATTAAGTGGTTCTCTAAAAGAAGTCATTTGTATGCATTTCCCATAGGGTCCTATGTTAAACTAAGTTCCCCGCTGGCGGCCATCTTGGATGATGGATTGGCTACAAAGTAACAACACTTGGTCAGCACCTCATAAGGAACATTCATGCCATGTTTGGTTTCATTCCATTCAGTGGTTCTCTAGAAGAAGTTCAAAATGTAAAATGTTAACAACGACAACGGACGACGCCGGACGCCAAGTGATGAGAAAAGCTCACTTGGCCCTTTGGGCCAGGTGAGCTAAAAAAACTAAAAAACACTCCTTCATTTTAACAACATAGTTTTATGATCTGCATGTGTCCATATGCATCAGGGGCAATTTACTATCAATACCTAAATAAATTTGAAATTTACTACCATCAAATTGCTAAATTCCCTTGGATCTGCTGTCAAGCCCTTTTTGGGACCCACTGAGGTTCCTTAAGTTGTTCCCAGAATTCTCACAAAACATTTTTGTGAAAAAAAAATTGGCTACTCAAATGTGCATTATATGAAAATTACATTAGATTACAAATGTTTACACTTCGCTAAAAATAAGCTGTATAAAAAAACAATAAATGTAAAAAAAAATATGTTGCAAAATCAATTATCTAAAAACAACAGCTACATAAAAATGTATAGTATTTTCTGGGACTTTTGGTATTTCTGAGATCAAAAAACATAATACTTGTTTAATATCATTAAAGCATTAAGAACATCTCTTCACATAAATCTGTGTTCACCTTGAAAACAGTCCTGAAAATTATTCTGGAAATATGGCTTAGCAAAAAAGTATCAAATATGTATATTTATAACTATGAATATTTGGTTAGTTAATTAATTTATACATAATAAAACGTATCACAAAATACCGAAATAGATTTGATGCACTGTATGGCCATTTCGTTGACTGACATCATCAGCAGTGCTCGAGATCAAAGTGTTGGAAAACCATCAAAAACCAAAACAATTAAAAGAAACAGGAATCCAAACTCAGCTAAGATATTATTTTATACGATGAAATAAAAGAAAATGACCAATGTTACTTGAAGAAGAATACAGTGGTCAGTCATGCAAGTCAGATACTAAAGTATTATCTCCCTTGAATAAATAAACATAGGCATGTCATTACTGTTTATCATACAACATACGTCATCTAAATGTAACTAATATCTTCAAAAATGACTTCTTGCTAAAAAACAGACTGTAGTCTGAGTCTATAAATGGAATAATTCTTTATCTGAATTGTCCAATTCCCCCCAAATGATATGTTTGCTCACAAATACATTTCTAAAAGAGGGACATTCCATGAATATTTTCAGATAAGAATGATATTTTTATTTCCTTTAGAAATGCCTTGTTCAAAACAAAACATCGGTGTCAAAGGTGATACAATATAATTTCCCTATAACTTCCATATTATATCTAAAACTTGTCCCCCCCCCCAAAACAGGAAGCAATGGGAGGTAATTCATTCTAAATGTATATGTAAATACTCAACACAGGGAGATAACCCATCAAGTTTTTCTTTAAATATAAACATGTCCTATGCTATATAAAGAGTTTGTGTTTTTACATATTATTCTATAAGAAAGAATTCTTCATCCAGATGTGCTCTATTGTTCCCAAACGATTTACTACTTGTCAACTTTGGTTTGTTCTTTCTGATAATCTCCTTCTCTTCCTCCTTGTCATCTTCTTCATAATCTGTCTTGGAATACAACTCACATGGCAGTGACTCAGATCTATTTCTGAAAAGATGAAACAAATTTCATGTGATAACAGAGGTTAAACAAAGGATCATAAAACTGAAATATAAAGGTATTGGAAAAGTTTGTCTGCAAAACAAATCAGACAAACATACAGACAGGGTGATTCCTTTGTGTATATGTATATACCTTCAATACTTAACAAAAGTTTTAGCAGTACACAAAAAACTGAACAGTGATCAACAAAGGAACAAATGTAAATGTTGTCACATCCCTGAGCAGAGGTAGTTACTGAAGACAATGGTGAGCTGGCTTTGCCCTCAGGCTTAAATACAGTGTTTAGCAAAGAAGCTAAAGTCTTACTTGAAAGTCCGTGGTTTGACCAGGTCATGGGTCAAACCCATAAACCTCTCACACTTTGAAGAGAGCATATTACCAGTAGAAAATCAAAACTGTTTAATTCTAAATGAAATTAGGCCAATTAAAATTAATTGATAGATTTTCATCCCCCCCTGCCCGCCCCTCGAAAATCGTGCCGCCCCGATTTTTTTTATTTTCTAAAATTTACGATTTCCGGATTTTGTTCATCTCCGTTACCAGTATCCGTGTCAATAATTTCATTTTTTGTTAACTTCCTGTAACAATTCAACATGGTTTTCGTGATTCGACTATTTTTGTGACCTTTAGATGTCTTTTGGTCTGCTTAAGTCTGCAGAGATTGGAGTTGAAATTTCTATTGTGCATGTTTCTGGAATAAAAACATATATAAGCCATTTTATAACGTTTACATATTAATAACACCTTACAAAATAGTTTCATATGAAATAAAAAATAAAATCCTCCTACCCGCCCCATTTTTTTCAAAAAGTTGGATGAAAATCTACTAATTAATTTTAATTGGCCTTATAGCAATCTAAACACTACTCACTTAGAAGTAAAGCAGTAATCTGGCCAGTAGATCTGTTTGTCACCAAAACTAAAAGTCTCGTCACCAATCAGTTCTTTGGCCCACAGTAGATTGTTATATGGAGGTAGAGTACCTCCTAATTCTGCAGGTAACACCTCCTTATGTATATAGTTGTGTAATGTTCCGAGATTTATACCATGCATATGTATCTGTAAATGGATTCAAAAATTGTTATTATATTGTATTGAGTACTGTAAATTCAGAAATTATTGCTTGCATTTATTATTGCGATTTTGTCATTTTAGACCAAAATGCGATTTTAATTTTTGCCATATTGAGAAAATCCCACTTCATTCATATAAAAAATTCCAAAATGCGAGTTTAAATTATTGTGGTTACAACCCTTTTCGCAATAATAAAAACATCACAATAATTTCCGAATTTACAGTACATAAATTGTGTAATAATTATTTCTATAGTTTTAAAAATATCAAAGCAGCCCTAAAAATTTTATTTTGGTTCTGGTAACACAACCTCACCAAAAATTTTAAATGAACATTTTTTTATTGGAAATTGTTCAAAACATACTTTAAGGATGATCGCTGGTCTAATAGGAAATAAATAGGATTTGAAATAAAGTTTTAGTTTGAGAGAACATATGAATAGTAAACAAATAAGCAAAAAAAAAAATATAGGTTCATGTGCTCATTTTAGTGTTATAAAGCCTTGAAAATTTGCAGGAAATAGGTTTTCTCTGGATTTTTCATTGTCTTTGCATTGGCAACTTCAGTCTCTCAAAAATGTATGAAAAAATAAAAACGATTTCATAAAATTTTGTCAAATATTTTAAGGTATATATGATTGAATTATAAAAGAAAAAGTGGGGGTTCATGGGCAAAAAATTTAATGTTAAAGAAATGGATAAAAACCCGAAGATTCCGAAAATCTGACAAAAAGACCAAAACATGACCAACGAGCATCCTTAAGACTATATATTGCTATGCAGGGCTCACCACACTTGAAAATAACAGGGAGACTCAGAGTCTCCCTCAGGGTAGCAACAGGAAGACTTCAGGGCATGACAAGGAGACTTCCAAGTCTACCAAAAAGACTGTGTTTTTTCCCCCAATTTGTCGCCTGTCGAGTAAATACATGTTATTTTGTGTCTTATAGTGTATACTATACATTCCTTTTTTGTGTTTTATCCTGTATTGTTTGAGATTTTATCTACATTTACTCCATATCCTTCCATTTTAGTCATAATCTGAGATTTTGTCTCATGTGCATTTAATCAATATCCTTTGAGAATTTTTCATGATGAGTCCTGGGACTCATCATTTTTCAGAATGGTTCAGTCCCAGCTGATTCTGATTAGTCCCAGTCCCAGGACTCATCACCACTTTTTTAACGTACATTGCTGCATGATTTTGGCCATGGTAGGCCTATTGTACTATTGTTAAAGTTTAATTAAAATCATGTGCTGCCTTAAAATACTGACGAATATAATTTGAAATAAAAAAAATTAAATTATGCAGTGGTGCTCCGTACTTGGAAGAAAATTTCTGTTACAGATATGAGCAAAAATATTTGTACCTTTTGACACAATTTATTTATTATTGCCACTCTATTTTTTAATATTTATTTATCTATACTCTTTACTATCATTTTTTCTCAAACATACTCTTAAAATCCTCCCATTCACCTTGCTTGAACACCTTAATAATCAATACATGTATTGACAAAATTTCCATTTGTGCATAGATATGTCAAAATCCGCTAAATTTATTTTTAAATAAGGTCTACATATCGTTACCGGTCGGTAAAAAACACAGTGACCAATGAAAAATCACGAGAATTCTGATTGCCGCCATTTTCTAGCTTACTTTTTGTCGTTTCTTTCCCCTTCCTCCAAGAAAACAAAAAATGGCGGCTTGAGATTTTTAATAAAAATTATGGTCTTCAGACCCAGCTGATTATGTACATTGTTCGGAGGCGCCTTACTTAAAAACACAGGGCGACTCATTTGTCGTTCTGGAGCTGATGACAGGGCGACATTGGCAAGCATTAGGCGACTTAATCGCCCTAATCGCCCTGTTTGGTGAGCCCTGCTATGTAAAGCAGAAAGCCACAGAAAATATTTTCCTGCCTACCCTTACCAATTTTTTTTTTATGTTACAGTATTCCAGGCAGTACTCACTGACTCAAGAACTGAAATTAGTTAAAATAAAGGTCTCTACAATTATCAGTTCATAAGTTTTGTAGTCTTATTAAGGTCAAGGTTAATGCTCCCTGCAGCAAGGCTGATTCAAACTGAATTTTGGCTTGAATGTTTACCCTGTTGTAAATTTGAAAACTAACAATGTTTAAAGAATTTTTGTTTTGCTTAATTTTAATTATAATATTCAATTAACATTACATCAGTTCATTCATTTTGTATTTGGATTATATGTATTTGTTTAAACTGCTGTCTGTGTGAAATACATCTGGACACCTACCTATCTCATGTTGCAAACTGATTCAGAATCTTTTTCAACTTCTTCATATATGAACATTATATTTAAACATACCCTATCTCTGCTTTTCTCTTTGAGGAATGGTTTTAGTAATTTAAACATAGCTTCTATATACCAAGGCTGGTTCACAAAATGTACTGCACCAAATCTAGCCGGAAAACAGTCCTAAAAAAAACAAAAAGGAAAGCTATGACTTCCTTTGTTTATGATAAATATTAATGTCAATAAGGGATGAAATCAAAAGTTCAATGTAGGATAAAAAACTTAATTCAAATAGTTTGGGGGTAGAGGGGTAAAAATCGCTGCAAGTTTTGCTATCCGACATTGATTTTCGGATTGAAAAATACGGATTCAAGTTCGGGCCTAACATATGTTTGGACTTTTAAAGCAAATAAAAGCCATCATACATACATTGTTGAGGAAAAACAGGACCCTGATACAAAAAGTATACTCTCAAAGCATATGCCCATATTGGACAATCAATTTTTCCGAAATTAAGAGAGGGGGTGGGGGGGGGTCAGTGAAAAAACTATGTGATTTAAGTTTTTTATCCTACATTGAACTTTTGATCTCGTCTCTAAGTGATTAAGATAAAGAATACCAACAAAAATGTCTTTTAATAGTTCTGGTCGTTACATTTAATAAAACAGTATGAATATTGTCAATACAGAAATATGTACAAAAAGCTTATCTACATGTTGAAACCAAATTTTATTGGTGGAGATCGAGCATTTACCATAAAAGGTTTGTATTAGCACATGCTATTCACTGTTTTCAGATCAGCTGTACCACATAATGCCTTCTTCTAGTAAAATACTTCACCAAATCTTGACTTTAGTAAGGATAGTTAACACCACATGCTATATACAACAGGCCTTTTATGGTAACCTCAACTGCCTGCCAAATAAATTTGATATGTCACTCAGGCTATTTCAATGCCAATAAATAAACGTTAACCAATCATATCTGTACATGGAAACAGCTCCTTGGGAAATATACTTTAAAAGTTTGATTTTGAAATTGTGGAAAGTAATCTAACAAGGGAAGCGCTATAACATCGAAAGTGATTTTTTCATGGGAATTGGATTAAAAACTAACCTGTAACCCCTCTATCATCTGTTTCAATACTTTTGGACTCAACCACATGGACTGTTTGAATGTAAACTGACTCCAGTCCACTATAACAACAAAACCATTGATCTGTGACTCGTCTTCATCAATTAACTTTTCAAGTGTCAATAAAATAGCACGATATATTGAATCTAATCCATAGCGTCCATTTTCCCAGTTTGCCGAATAAAGAACTATTATTTTCCGACCAAAATGGTCATGATTTGGAAGAACTCCAGGAAGACCATCATGTAATGCATCTTTTATTCCTGTTTCTGAGGCCTGGAATTTCTTAAAAATTTCAGGATTGTCCTGTCGAAACTCAAAGTATCTTCCGTACAGCTTAAATGCCTCAAAAGTGTCGAACTTTCTTGCACGCAAGAATCTCAGTATAAAAGTGTCATCTGTTCTTAGGAAGGCTAAAAAATATTAGAAGATTTAAACAATATTAAACATGTGTCATATGTTATATCAATCCCAGTATGTTACTATAACCATTGGTAATCGGTTGAAATAAGCACCAAGGGTCAAATTTGCGATGCCCTGTTGACACCATTTGCGAGGATGGTCTCGATAAACTATGCAAGTCTGTTAAATGGGGATAAAAAATGGCTGTCCTGTGTTAAGGGAGATCAAAATGCTTAGCACATTAAAGACTCCTCTGTAGATGTCGAAAAAGAGTAGGCTAAAATGCCACTACACCAGTATATAGTTTCATAAAAGACATGACATAGATTTTTTATTAATTGTTTAACAAATCAAGATTTTAAATTACCCAGAGAAAACATTTTGCCCAGAAAAAACTAAAAATTATTGTACTTTCACAGTACATACATGTATTCAAAGCAAAATGATTATATGAAGATAAACATATATAAAAAACATGTTTCAAACTACAATAAAATGCTCAAAAATTGTAACCATGTTTTTAGCCCGAGGGGAATAACCCTTCAGCAGGATTGACCATTTAAAACTTTTTTATATGATTTCTTTAAAGGGTTCTTCTTGACTTTAGCTGATGCACATTCAAATATGACCCGAGAAACTTCAGGAAAGGCACTGAATATATAGAAATGATTGGGTTAAAGAAACAAAAGGATATTTTTGTCTTTACGTAAATGTATAAAAGCAATTTCTAAATTTTTAACCCCCATTTCTATTGTACTCTAATATTAAGTTTTTATTTTCCAGAGGAAAGCTGAAATGACAAATTGAAATCCTTTTAATTAAATTTGATGGCAAAGTTATATTGCAACATGTCAAAGCCAATTATTATAATTTAAAATTTTTATATAAATCTTACTTATATCCGGTCTGGTGATAATCTGTTCCCTTACTCCTAAAATAGCATCTTTAATATTATCTTGGTCTTCATTTAGTTCTTTCTTTGCCTTCCTTATAAGTTCTTCAGTTAACCCCCAACCAAATTCTGCCATTTCTGTCATATCATCTTAGAATTCTACAGAAATATATTCAACACATTTAAAATAATTTAGCCTGAAAAGTAATCATTAATAGTATATAAATATAACAAATATAGAAATTTATAAGGAAGAAGTATTCTGTCGATTGATATTTTATTATTTCTAAAAATAAATTATAATGTAACACTCGATAATAGGTTTATTAAAATTAACTCCTTTGATTTGTTTTCAGCAATTTCATTATTTGGCTATTTCGCGGCGGTCAGTTTTCATTGGTGGAGGAAGCCTTGTCAATTAAGATCGTAGTCAAACACACCACAGGTGAGATTCGAACTCAAAAACTCTGTGTTGACAGGCTACTGATCATTATTAGTAATGACGAACTATCTAGACCACTCGGCCACCAAGCCCCAACTCCCTTGGTACACTATCTCCCAGTCTTATATTGACACAAGATTACACTGTTAACTTTTTTTTACTAAAATTGTATGTTTGTATTTAATCATTATTGGTATGTGGCTTGTGTATCTTATGAATGTCAGTATGAGTGCTAATTGTCTTGATTAATAATGTGATTAGGAAAAAGAGAATTTAAAGGCAACACTTTATTAAAGTAGAGGTACTGGTGTGAAACTAGTCTAATGCAAGTATCATGTAACACAAGTCATCACAGAAATTTGGCTATATGATAGAAATGAGTAGATTCAGGATCAAATTAAACATTCTTATGATTAGACAAAATAAAGATTTTTAGACTACACTGCATGTCAGTTATTAATCATTATTTAAAATTGTTACCTTTTCTTGCCATTTTTGCAGTGGCATATTTCACCAAATATCAAAATATGAGTTTTTTGCTTCACTTAATTGTCAGGTCATATTATAAATTTGGAATGGAAAATGTTTGAGGAAGATTATGGAAAGCCAAAAATAATAAATGTAATATTGAAAGCAATTTAAAAACACACAAAACAGAGTACCGATAATCCATGTAGAGTATACTTTGCCAAGTGACTCAGGGAATTGGAAACCCTCCTTCAACACAGTTTTATACTTTATCAACTGAAAAATTTTACAACATTTATATAAATGTCATTGTCAAAGCATTTCAAGTCAGCATGAGGGGTCTCGGTGGCCGAGTGGTCTAGGTAGTTCATTATGACTACTAATGATCACTAGCCGGTCAACGCTGGGGTTGTGAGTTCGAATCTCACCTGTGGCGGGGTGTGTTCGACTCAATCTTAATTGACAAGGATTGCCAATTTTCCTACCGAAGGTCGTGGTTCTCTCTGGGTACTCCGGCTTCCTCCACCAATAAAAACTGGCCGCCGCGAAATAGCCAAATGTGCTGAAAATGGCGTTAAACCCCAACTAAACAAACAAACAATCAAGTCAGCATGGTAAAGATGAGTTTCCCTTATCTGATCAGCTTTTGTATATTTAAAGTGGGATACCACAAAGGTGAGGGATACAAGAATCATTGAGTTGCAATTTTACCTTCTCTCTTATACTACATGCACAGAGGGCTCGTTACAATTGACACAGTGTGTCATCTGTGACTGATCCGGCCCCGATCTATTATGTCACCTGTGACTGATCCGGCCCCGATCTAGTATGTCACCTGTGACTGATCCGGCCCCGATCTACAATACCATTATAGATCAGGGCCTGATCAGTCACAGATGACATACTGTGTCAATTGTAACGAGCCCCTGTGCTACGTGTATGTCAAATGAAATGGATAAAAAATGTGGACATTTGATGTATGCTATAATATTGTGATATATGATTTATTACGGTCATAAAATTAGGATTTTTTTCAATTTTGACAATGAAGGGGGGGGGGGGGTGCTGCAAAGCAATAAGGGGGCGGCAGAGGAAAGGAGGGGGGAATAGAGCACACAGTAAATTCTGTGGTCATCTGCTGATGAACAGCCCTTAAATCAATTGAGTTTCGGATTAAGTTTTCATGAAAGTGTTGATGACTATTACTTTTGCATCAAAAACGTCTCTCATCTGGCAAAGCTGTCTGCTAAAATTATCATAAACAATTCACATGATACTCAAGTAAAAAATAATCTCTTTCCTGAAATTAGACATTCGTTTTCATGCAAACTGTTGGTATTATTAGGATTCCTATGATGGTTTCCTATAGTTGAAAAATCAGAAACACTGGGATTTTTTAGGTCGTGATTTCCTCCTTGATCATATATAATTTTTCTTCATGTGATGAGCATCAAATTACAAAATATAACAGAAAAACCAAAACCGGATCAATTTTCCGTAAATCGCTTCGTGTGTGCATGCACTTCGTTAGCTGCTTCGTCCAAGATCGATCCTTACTAGGAAAAAATTTGAATTAAATTTTATGCAAAATGACCCAAATCAAAATTTTAAATTAAAAATCTGCATAATACAACTTTGTAATTCATGCACACTAGAGTTACCTCCCATAAATGTCCAAAAATTGCATATTTTTTTTAATTACCAAATTTAAAGTATTAAATCTTAACGATGATAATGTTATACACTATTAAACTATTATGCAGGTCTTTTGATAATTTCATTTTTAATTTCCATAACTACTTTTGTAATTCACGGGTCTAATTTGAAATATTTATACCAGTTTTTTTCTTCTTACGAGAATTTGGTTGTTACAAATGACAGTTACAAACATTCGCATGGCAGGAGATGCTTACCGGAGCACCTGATCTTACTCCTAAATGATATTTGAACCTTGACTTGGCGCAGTACCAAGTCTTCAAAAACAAATATTCTCTGGGTTATCGCGCTCTTCGCGAAATAAAGTTTAAAAACATAACATGTTCTACATGGATTTGATATTATATATATCTATATTTAGTTGATTTGCGTTTTATGGCAATTCCAGCACAATTGGCTCTATATTGCAATGATGAACCACTGACTTTCGACAGGAAAACGGTTTTACTTGTCAACTAGCATCGGAGCGCACGTTAATTACTACTCCACTATCCGCGTTAAACTTAAATTTTATTGGTCGAAATCGGCGTTACCATTAACATGATTAAGGGTTTGTATTAGTATGTGCCGTTTCCTAATTTCCATTCAGCTGTAAAACCTGATTCTTCTCGTAGCCAAATATTTTACAGTCTATAGATAGTAAACAATACGATTCCTTTTATAGTGATCTCTGGAAAGGGGGATATATTTGATAGATCATCGTTGTCTTGTTGTCTACATTACGGTCAAAATTCCGGCAATTGTCTAAAACGTCTAGAACAGTGTCATAATTTCTTATAGGTGTATAATTTCATGCTTTAAAATACAAAGGTAAATGATAAAGAAAATTTGTAATATTATATTTTTAGATGCATATATGTAATCCGTAGGAAGAATTGTTATAAATTATCGCATTTCGTCTGGCATATTTTTTGTTGATGCATGTCATGAACAGGGTATGATTTTTGCTATTGCCTATCGTGATCAGGGTATATTTTTTGTATTTGCCTGTCGTGAACAGGGTTCGTTTTGCAAGGTCAATTGGCTCAAATACAACAATATTATGGTCAAGACGGTGGTGGCTAACCCTCCCTTAAAACTTTGTAGGGGGGGGTGCTCACATATATGGTAGTTTTTGTCAATTGTGTTAAAATTCCGTTTCTATTGGTATTTTATGCAAATTTGTTTAATTTTGTTGTTTTGTTTTTTACGAATTCATTTTGTCTGTTCTCCCTGCCAAATATCTTACATATTTCTTGCGGGTTTCTCTGATTTGTTTCTGTCGAATGCCTTACTACAACACCATGTACAGGCAAATATTATGGAGGGAGGACACCAGAATCGAAAAATAGTGTATCAATGCGATATAAAGAATCGGAGAAAATAAATAAATGGACCACGGAACCCGGCGAAAAATACTTTATCCTTTGGTTATACACACGGTTTGCGAAACTCTCTAGTTTTTACAAACACTTAAACAATTTGAATTGGGTGATCTTTGGGGGGGGGGGGGGGGAGAAGCATACAAAAAAAATTGTCGAGGTGTTGCGAAAACTAGAAGACCCCGCGTTATGCGTGTGTTACCAAAAGAAAAAAGTATTTTTAACTGAGCTCCGTGATCTATCTATTTGCTTTCTTCGATACTTAATTTTGCTGCAAAACAATCTTTTTTTATTCTGGAGCATGATCCCCCCCTAAGATTTGCCTGTACACGTTGTACATGAAGAACAGGGATAATAGTTTCTTTACTGGAACCTTCCTCTCGTGCATGGAATTAGTTGATGAATGTATCCATCCTGTCTCTTCTTACAAAAATATTATTTATCTATGCTATAGATAATTTCATGTATATTTTGTTATGCATTTGAATGATCAATCACAAGTAATCAGTCTGAATGGTTGTTTGTATGGTATGTGTGGGTTGTGTATGCTTGATTTTCATGATTTATATGCTCATAATGGACCCTTTGATTAGGAATAAAGAATTTTGATTGATTGATTGGTATTGGTTGGTTGATTGATTGATTGTTATTGATTGATCGATTGCACAATTTTAGTAAAAATCCGGAAAATTGATCCTTAAATATCTCAAAAAGTAGCATATGAAGGTGTAATTTTCTTTGTATTTTTGGAAAGATCAGTGAAAAAACTACCAATATGCAATCTGTATCGTATGCCCTTAAATACACATTTGAATCGATCCATAATGCAACTTATTTAAATGACACGCTAGGTGGACGAATCCACAATTGGTTATCTCTCTTACAATATATAGTAGTGAAAATTTTTTTTCGCTCTCACTTTTTTAGCTCACCTGACCTAAAAGGTCATGTGAGCTTTTGCCATCACTTTGTGTCCGTCGTGACCCGACCATCCGTCCGACCACAATCTCAAAAAATATTTTCTCCTCTGTAACCGCTCAGCCAATTGGGATCAAACTTTGGTGGAATGGTCCTTGGGTGGTCCCCTTCCAAAATTATGTCTGGCATTCCCGACTTCTTACCGAAATGGCTGCTATGTAACTACATGGCCAATTGGAACCAGACCAGGCAGTAATGGTCCTTAGATGGTACTCTTTCAGAACTGTGTCCGATGATCTGGACGATCAACCAGGATGGCCGCCACAACAGAACTTAGTTTAACATATGACCCTATGGTAAATTCATTTAAAAATCTTCTCGTCTGAAACAACCGAACCAATTGGAACTAAACTTAGCAGCAATGGTCCTTAGATGGTCCTCTTTCAGAATTGTGTTCGATGACCCGGACGATCAACCAGACTTGGCACAAAATGTCCTTAACTGGTCGTCTTTCAGAATTGTGTCCGATGATCCAGAAGTCAACCAAGATGGACACAACAGCCGAACTTAGTTAAACAAAGGACACTATGGGAAAATTCATTTAAAAAATCTTCTTATCTAAGACCACTAAGCCTATTGGAATCAAACTTGGCAGAAGTGGTCCTTAGGTAGTCCTCTTTCAGATTTATTTCAGATGACCCAGGCTGTCCACAAAGATGGACACCACAGCCGAACTTAGTTTAACATAGGACCCTATGGGAAAATTCATTTAAAAAATCTTCTTGTCTGAAAGCACTCAGCCAATTGAAACAAGACTTAGAAGCCATGGTTATTAGATTGTCCTCTTTCAGAATTATGTCCAATAATACAGACATTTGTTTCTTATGTGCTTTTATGGCTGTTGATTGGCAAATTGAATCCAGGCGGGCGAAACAGGCTCTTGGGAGCATCTATTTTTAATAATGATCCAATAGTTAATTTTCGGACAGCTAAAATTTGAACATTTGGTTAATATGTAAGACACGTACAACATACATTGCTAGATTTAAATTAAATAAACAGAATTAACAAGTCAAAATTAAATGTTAAATACATATAAAATTTATTATAAAGAACTTGAACTAATAAAATATTTTCGGAAAAAGGTTTTTTTTTTCAATTTTGTTATAAGTAATGGTTGTTGAAATATTTCATGATACCAATTTTGATGCATAAGATGTGTAAACTTTGTCGATTTAAGACTTTTTACGTAGTTTTATACCAGGCCTAAAATGTTGAAAGCGGAAAGAATAACCTCAAAACCATGAAGAGCATGCAAAAGGTAAAGGCAAAAATCATCAAAGCAAATGTATGTACGAGGTAGATACTCCTTTAGGTGTATCAATACATTTTTAACATTTTTGTAATATTCAAATTAAAGTAATTAATATTCAATGATACCAATTTTGATGCACAGGACATAAAGTGATGATTGATTGATTGATTGTTGTTCACTTAACGTCCATGGGCAAATATTTCGTGCTTCTTCGGGACGAGAACCAGTTCAAACAATATCATTCAGATAGGTATGGGATGGGAAACATAGGGAAACCGATTTTGACTGCCACTGTAAAAGGGTGTATGGTTGGGTAGGATCGGATAATTTAGCCTTCTGTATTTTCTTCAGTGGCCTACCCTTCTTTCGAAAATTACAGAAGGGGTCTTTAGCGTGTAGAGGGAGTGTGGCAAAATGTCGACCGAGGAAACGTTAAGAGAAAACGATTATAGGAAATGTCATGAAAGTAAATATTGCATGACATGTTGCTATAATTATAAATTTATTCCATTCACACTGACAAAAAACATGTAAATACATGTACCTGGGATGACATCTGATACTTAATACTGTACAACATGTGCATAAACAGGTAAGTACAGACTTTTCCCTCAAGGCATATTTTCTATATATATGATTTAATGCAAACGAACATGGAACGAAAATTATCAATAACATGTATATTCAAGTTGCATTTTTAATACACCGTGTATTTGTTGTGGAGAATATTGAGGTTGGTACAAAATTATTTATTTATTTTTCATGTTGATGGTGTTTTAGTATAATTTTTAAGTAGCATTTCTCATACCATTTATTCGACAACTATTTTTCATTATATGTGCTATAAAATCACGTACTAACAAACTCACCTTAGACGCAATAAATATGGATCTCGTAATTATACTAGGGGGGGGGGGGGTTGGGGGGGGGGTCATTCGATCATTTGCTTTGCTATGATTTTAGGCACATGCAAATTTAATTTTTTTTTACTATTTCATGAAAAGGAGAGTTTCAAATCTCTAAGTAGAGTTCTCCTTATGGAACTATATCTGCTTTGGTGAGACGACTGCTAATTCTCATATCAGTTATAGTTTTAGGCTTTTCATAATTCACTCCATAACATACTGCATCACTGATTTTTTTAGTGGATTTCTCTGCACTCAAGTTTTCAGTACTTATATTGGATTTTGGTCTAAAGCATTTTGCAATGGGTTTTTCGGCTTTACTTGCTCTTTACTTTGGGATATGTGATTCAATTGTCAAAGGCGAACTGTGTTAATTCATAAAAAATATTCATTAAAAAAAATATTGATAAAATATAATTTAGAATTGTGAAATTAATTATTATACTTAATTTCATCAAGAGTGATAATTTGCTATGATTACTGGCTTGTCTATTTATTACAAAATGCATGGTTGTCAAATATCATGGAATTTTAATTACCGGAATATGAGCAATTTTATTTTTTTTAAATCACAATAAAATGCATAATAGAAAAAAGGGAATTCAATGTTTTGATGTACGAACCGGTACACGTTGGTCACCAGTAGTTGTGAAATGCCGAATGTCTGCCTAGAGCTAGATTCAATAGAGCCAGTGATTTAAACCGATATTTCGTCAAATCATTGATTTTTTTCACGCCATGTTTTGCCTTTTTGAACATATATGGAATATTTTGAGCTTTTAGATCACCTGGCCCAAAAAGGCCATGTCATCATTTGGCGCCCATCCTTGTAGTCGTGGTCGTAAACCTGTCTTTTAAAATCTCCTCTGAAACCACCTCGCCAGTGGAGAATATTGAATAAATGGTCTTTAGGTGGTTCTCTTTCAAACCTTGGACAAACTTATATCTCAAATGGCTTGACCTTCATAAAAAAAAAATCCGCAACAATATAAAAAAAATAAGATTTTAAAATATTTTTGTCATTCGAATTTTTTTTTTTTTTTTTTTTTTTTTTTTGAAAAACCGCCTGGCCAAATGCGACCAAGCTTTGGCATGTTTGGTAGAATGCTTCTTGAGTGGTCTCTTTTCGGTCGCGACCTCCGACCAACATACCTGCTGTTACTAAAATAGAAATACCAGCAAAAAAGATATCAAATTTTCTTCTCTGAAACTACTAGGACAACTGAGACCAAACTGAGTTCGCCCCCTTTCAAAATTGTGTCATGGGGTCAAATCTTGGACCTGTATGGCCGCTGTTAATAAAAAAAAATAAAATACGCAAAGTAATATTTTAATATCCTTGGAAACTACTGGGATAATTGTGACAAAACATTTATGAAATGGTCCGTAGTCAGGGAGCAACCATTTGATTTTTATGGGGGGGGGGGGGGGGGGGGGCTAGGATCAAATTTGAAATAAAATAGCAGGACCAGGATTTGGGGCAAAATAAAAAGACAGGATCACTGTCGGTGTGAAAAAAAATGCAGGACCTTTGTCTATCTGGGATTTTTTTGGTTTAAACGAAAATAAAGATGTTGGCCGCAATAGCGGCCGAAAATATACTCCAGGGCCAAAATTTCGACGAAATTTTAAGCAGGATCAAACATTTGATCCTAGCACCCCCTCCCCTAAAAATCAAAAGGTTCCCCCCTTAGTCCAGTTTGAATATTGTGTGTGTTGAGAAGAAACTTGGATCAATAATGGCTGCTATTACTAATTTTGAAATGAAATAACCAGAACTTCCATAACTACTGGAGCAGTTGCAAATCAACTTTGGTGAAGCTACCATAAGTTGTGCCCCGTCAAACGTATGTCTAGCGTATGACTGCTGCAACTGAAAAAAATCGACAAATAGCACTAATGATGCTTTGCCTTTAATAACGATTTTAATAATGTTTAGTTAAAACCTATTTATGGCCTTGAACGGCAAATTAAATCTAAGTGAATGATACAGTTAACTTTGCTAAAGGATAATTTCTGCACAAAATTTCAACACGAAGGATTTTATATTTTTCATATACTGAAAGAATTGGTGCATGAGTGCATCAACTGATGTGGTTTTATCCGCCATTTTAATTTATGTATATTTTTAAAGATTTGTTTAAGGATTTTGAAGATATGAAATATAATGGGCTTATAAATATGTAAAAAAAAAATTAATAGCGAAAAATATTATTTGTATTCATCAAAGTCGTTTTTACAAAATTTTCTCACAAAACCTAGGGACTTAAATCTGAATTAATCTTATCACCAAATCCTTTTTCAAAATATTCATTTATTATCCCACGATACTTATGAGTCTATGAAATGAAAATGTGAATACCTTTTCGAAATATTTTAAAAACAAATTATTTTTGGCTTTGTTTTTGTTCGATTTTTTTTTTTCGCCATGAGCACAGCTGATGTGACGAAATTCAACAAATTCTTGAACCATTATAGTTTTCTAGAAAACTGAACAAGTTTTATAAGAAATTATGAAATATGTTTTCGGAAAGGGGGGGAGGTAACTCAATTGTATTTAGATACTTTTCACAATAAATAAATCATATGTAAATGATTTTGGATGCCACTTCTATCCATTTTTTCTTTGATATCATAACAAATGTTTCAATACATAAATGTAAAATGTATATAAATATAAATATGTCTCCGGCATCATGATGAATAAAGTTATTATTTTTGGATAATTTCGGGTATGCAATGTTAGCTTCCCTGGATATTTTAGGGTCACAAATCCGATTTAACGTCAATAATTTCGGGTAGGCAAGTTCACCCCCGTCATAAAATGGTTAAATGATGTACTTAAGACAATTCTTGTTTCTTGTTGGCTGAAACTTAAAAAATCATCTCCTCTGAAACTACAAGTACAAATGATTTGTAAGTTAATACAAATGATGTTTGTGAAGTCCTGTACAAAATTCCTCATTTCAACTTGATCCGACTCAAAACATGGCTGTCATGGGCATTTCTTGTTTCTGATTGGCTGAAACTACAAGTGCAAATGATTTGTAAGTTGATACAAATGATGTTTGTGAGATCTTCTAGAAAGATTCCTCATTTCAACTTGATCCGGCAAAAAAAATCGATGCCATGGGCAATTCTTTTTTCTGATTGGCTGAAATTTGAAAAATCATCTCTGAAACTACAAGTGCAAATCATTTGTAACTTGATACAATGGATGTTTGGGAGATCTTCTACAAATAGTCCTCATTTCAACTTGATCCACTAAAAAACATGGCTGCCATGGGCAATTCTTTTTTCTGACTGGCTGTAATTTGAAAAATCACCTCCTCTGAAACTACAAGTGCAAATCATTTGTAACTTGATACAAGTGATTTTTTTATTTTCTACCAAGATCCTTCGTTTTGACTTGATCCGGCAAAAATCATGGCTACCATGGGCAATTCATTGTTACTTATTAACTGAAACTTTAAAAATCTTCTGTCCTGAAACTATAAGTGCAAATGATTTGTAACATGGTACAAATGACTGTTGTGAAGTCCTCCACAAAGTGTCCTCAAATCTTCTTGATATGGCTAAAACATTTCCATTGGCAATTTTTGTTTCCAAATTGAACAAATCCAAAGCTTTGTTAAGACAGAAAATGTAATCTGAAATCAAATCTATGCATGCTGGATTAAGTTCTCTAATTTCAGAATTTATATTCTGCTTTCGCTATTTTTGCTCCCTTATTTTCCGTAGATTCCTAAACTTATAGATTTTGAAAATTGACTTTAATACTTTACTTTAATATTTTGATTTTCTACCCACCCCTTTTAAGTTTTAGAATAGCAACAACGTATTTTTTTCAAACCCGTTTATCCCAAATTAATTATTTAGTCTCCTGAGATAATCCTTTCCACTATATTTCAAAGTACTTTTACATGTTTCATCTCAAAATTAGGGGCCTCGGTGGCCGAGTGGTCTAGGTAGTTCGTCATGACTACTAGTGATCACTAGCCTGTCAACGCTGAGGTTGTAAGTTCGAATCTAACCAGTGGCGGGGTGTGTTCGACTCCGATCTTAATTGACAAGGATTGCCAATTATCCTACGGAAGGTCGGTGGTTCTCTCTGGGTACTCCGGCTTCCTCCACCAATAAAAACTGGCCGCCGCGAAATAGCCAAATGTGCTGAAAACGGCGTAAAACCTTAACAAAACAAACAAATAAACATCTCAAAATTATTCTGGACTGAACCTTCAACTCCAATATAACGCAAATCAACTGTAGTTTTATATTGTACTTCGAATTATCAACAAAAATCTGCATATTATGCATACACTTCATTAAAAGTTAAGATATTATCATTAGAATCTGCAATTAATTGAACTATGTATTAGTACTAGCACTTAATTGGCATGGTAAAATGATAAACAACTGGGAACTATAGAACACTTTGGACCGGTAAGAAGGTAAGTTTAGATAACAGTTTTGTTCGCAATTTTTTTTAAGAAAAGGGCTTTCATGATTTGACCACTCCATCTTTTGTTAGACTAAATTTTTTATAGGGAAAAATTTGTGATTTTGGACGTAAACCTATTGTATTTTCTTATTAAATGTCTTCGACTTTTCAGATCTTACACTGTTGTCCTGTTCTGTGTGTGGCTTTATAATCACCCAAGACATCAGTTGTCGACATTCCCATCTGGCTCCAACGACTTTTGTAACAAGTAATATTTACTGACTTAAAATGACCTACACTGTTATTGTAAATTCATCATTAGATAGCTGGCATTTCCATTTACTAGCTTTGAGCTAATTTTTCGTAAATGGTCAGTCGGAAAATCGTAATCTTTCAACACATCTATAAATAGTCACTGATATCTCGTACAGCCTTGGGTATAATTTTCACACTGAATTAGAGTTCAGTCTTTTGACGAATCTATAAATAATTAATATAATTACCAGGTATGATATTGTAGATTTTGGACATCTGGTTGTTTTAACCGAGTGATCAAGCATTTCATATCTCGCTTGTACTTGCTTGTTTTTGGCTCATATGATTTCATTTCACAATAATTTATCAAAAGTCATTGGTTGATTAAATATTAATACATGCACGCGATAGATGTGCTTGAAAAGGAATTCTTATTTTCCGCAATTCTACCAATGCCAAGTCCGGTTTTGGGTTTCTTTTCTCCTTAATTCACATAATATTAGATAAAAAACAATGTATTTCTTCTCATAGTTCCTATTTTTTAACCATTACAAAGATATATATGTTCCCTTCATGACAAAAAACCTAAAACATCAAGATTACAACATGTTTATAATGATTGCAGGATCGTAGAGTGCGTTTTTCAGATTATTTTTTGCAGAATTTTTTTTATCATGTATCGTCTTTAGTTTCTCAGCCTTATTTATTGATTGGATGTGGTGTTGTTTCCACAGATTTATACACTATGCAATTTTGTCGGGACATTTATTGCTGGCAACAAAGTGGGGTTCTCTACTTATTGAAGATGGTATGGTGACCATTGGATCACTTTTTGTGGTCTGTACAATTCGGAGAATGGATAGTGTTTTCTTGAAATTTAATCTATATATTCTCATGTTCTGCAAGATAAGCACCTACTTGACAAAATTTGATATCTGATAACTATTTAAATTTGTGTCTAGAAATCCGCGACAAATCTAACATTATATATTTTATCGCCCAATATTCACAAATACTTGACCAGTCTAAACTAATATTTGACTCTTGAACAAGTTGTAATTTTATTTGATTAATGTTTACAAATACTTAAACTAAGATCTCTGTATTTAAAAAACTGTTGACTCATGAAATACCATTTAAGTCGGAATGGAATATATCTTTTTTCAAATTTCAAATATACAAATCGGTGTTATCTAAATCATATTCAAAGTATCATATACCATAAGTACAATCAAACATAATTTTCACCATAAATTTGACTAAAATCACACAAAATCAACATATTCAAACAGTTTTTAAGATGACAATACTGATAATTTACAGCTGAGTAAGTCTTGTGTTAAAGGACATCTGATAAATTGGGCTTTAACAAAAACACCGCTTATAACCCTACTGTAGGGATAACACAAAACATAGCTTTTATTCCACTTCATTTTGCAGGATTTAAATATTTAAAATTTGAATATTGTAAAAGAGAAGTTGATTTTAATCGTAAAGGTAAGTGATTTTAGTCAATTTTTTACTGTTTTAATCTTTTATCTGCTGATAATAATTTGTCAAATTATGAATTTAAATGACGATTGTTGTCACCAATTTGTAACTTAAATGCGATCTTTGTCAGTATGTTGAAGGATTCGTAAAAAAATGAGATAATTAAGAGGAATTTAGGACCTTAATTTTCTGGTGAAATTTTTATGCAAATTCTTTTATCTTAAGGCTAACGAACTACTCTGAGATATAAGGAATACTGAGATAAAAAGAGTTTTAGATAACCAAAAGTCAGGGTAATTTCAATGAATTTCAAATTATTTTGTGTTAAAAAATTTCATGATATTAACTAAATCCAGAAATTTTAGAGTCTTTGTTGTGGTATATTTTTCTATCGTACTTACAACATTCCTTCACACGCTTTACTACTATTCATTTGATTTCATCGTTATGTATATGGTCGTGGTTTTAGCAAATGTTTGACACAGTCAGTACTATAGTTCATGTCCAAATTCTGATATTAACACTGTGTATTAGGGACGAGATCAAAAGTTCAATGTAGGACAAAAAACTTAATTCACATAGTTTTTTCACTGACCCCCCCCCCCCCCCGCCCCCCCCTTAACTTAATATGGGAAAAATTAAATGACCAATATGGGCATATCCGAAAATCGATGTCGGATAACAAAACTTGCAGCGATCTTTACCCCCCCCCCCCCCCACCCCCAAACTATTTGAATTAATTTTTTATCCTACATTGAACTTTTGATCTCGTCCCTTATAATGATTGCCCACATTTGTTCAATTTTAACAAGAGGTTACCGAACGGGCAGGTTGTATGTTCAATATTGCATACGCACCACTTAATCAGTGTTCATACGTGGGTCTAAGATACATGCCTTTATAATGTTTGAAGCGAGTTCCCTTATTCTGTAACATAATAGAACCGCAACAAGTTTATACCAGCCTGCATTAAATATTGGAGTACCGTTACACTGACGCCCATTATAATACCAACGTGTGTCATGTTTGTTATATAAAGTACTACATGTATAGTTGGCAAAAGGGTTGAAGTTGATTTATCGACATCATAGCAGATGACTATAGATGTATAAGAAATGTCTACCAATATAGTTCAGTCTCAGCTGTGTGAGAGTGGAATATCATGCAAGATATCCCATTTTCGATTATTCTAGATGACTTTATAATTAGGGAACAACCATTTGATTTTTATGAGGGACTAGGATCAAATTTGAAATAAAAAGGCAGGACCATGATTTTGGCAAAATAAAAAGACAGGATCACTGAAGGTGTGGAAAAAATGCAGGATCCGTGTCAATCAGGAATTTTTTTGGTTTAAATGAAAATAAAAATTTAGGCCTAAATAGCGGCCGAAAAAAATTTGATCTTAGCCCTCCCCCCCTAAAATGAAAATATGAGAAAGAGTAAACTCTAATATTATAATAAAGGGAGACCCTTTCGTTTTGGGTTACCAGTCCTAACACGGAAAAACTGACAGCGGACCTTAATGGTTAATTTTGAGAATGCCAAATTTCTTTTACAATGAAGACCCCGTCTGTAGTTTTCGAAGAAGAGATGGCTAAATTAGCACTACCCAACCTTTTACTACAAAAGTAAAAATGGGTTCCCCTTTGTGTACTTTCCCATCTCAATTGCTGAACTGGTTCACACCCCAAGATTATTTAAGATAACAAATCAATCAATCTTATAATAGACAGTTAGATAGCAGTAATTAGCAGTATGATATTCTAAGTAAATATATATATCTAGTTGGATGTTAAGAGTGCCTAAAAATAGTACTTTTTGTCATCAAAAAACTATCTTTAAGTGCGTTGCATTGTTTAGAAATTACTTTCTATTTTAGTGAGATTTCTTAACTTGCTTTTTAATATTACCCCAACAGATTTTTGCTTATCAAATAATTTTAAATTTCTGACATAAAATTCATAAAGTTATTTATGTACTTTATTAACAGCAAAGTAATAATTTCCATAAAAATACATGTAAATCATTTTATTGTTAACATTTTCTACAGTGTAATTTGACTGGCGTAGTTGAAATTTATATCAATTTACAAATTTAAGACATAAAACATAATATGAGAATTTAATATTTCAAATAATTACATGAAATTTAATATAATCATTTATATATAATTTTTTATTTGTAAACATAGATACCGCTGCTTGGTGAACTGTACGTGACCTACGATATCATCCACTCAATATATTTTGCTTTCACAACTTTGCAATTGATCGAGCTAAAATTGAACCTTCAACTTCTTTATTTAAAGTGATATTTCACGGATGTCTACTGTCCTATTATGGCTTGAACATATTTTAATTTTTTATTGCTAAGATTTGTTCTGGGTTTTAACGTTCCCAGATTTTGGTAACGGGAGTATTTGATTAAAGCAATATATTTGGTATCTGCACTTTCTTGAAACGACTCCAAAACGTTTTTTTTCGAATGGAGTATGCCATCTGTGCATGATTTACGAAGTATTTTAAAAATACACTAGATAAAACAGGACTTATTCAGACTCGTATATCAGATGTATGATAAAAGTCCATTATTTCCCCTATAGCAGAGTTTGATAAGTTTAAAAGTCGAATAGCTTCACTCGTTAGCTTTGTAGTAAATTATAGCTTCTGTCGATCGAACTCCATGGAAATCTCAAACTACACATTTAACGTCCCACTCGAATTTCTTGTGTTTTAGAACTTCAATAACTCGAACTACCCTATGGCTTGGACTGTTTCTCGGTTAGTTCTTTAGGGGTGTGAGTTAGGAAAGTTTTATTTAAATGTTATGTACTATACATGCACATATCTACAAAGGTTAATAGAAAATGATATGGCTGTTTAAGTTTTAAATAAAGGCGAACAAGTACTATCTTAAAAAAAAAGATATCGGATGTATTATATGGTTTTTTGTTTTCTTCAAAGGGTACAGCATTGGATTAATCAGTGCATTAGTGTCACTATCCTAGATGAATCAGTTGAGAAGCAAGTAGAAATTGCTCCCCAGTTTTTACAATATTTTCTTACATATTTTCTTTTTTATTTTTAGATAAAAATCAATTCATAACATTAATTTAAACTGTAAATAATGGATTTACTTTCTTGCATTTTACTTATAACAATATGCTAAATCAGGAACTGTATATGAAGTATTATATGATCCCTGGCTTAATTTAATGTTAAAACATGGAAATAATTGGTATCTTTCATGAAATGGACTATATACCTTATCAAAACGTGGCCATCTAATTAGATAAAATATTTTTGTAGGACAACTGGGAGGTATGTTTTTAACAAATGTAGGACAAGTTTGTATAAACCGAATACATCGCATATGATAATTAGTGTTAAAAATTATAACTGCCTACATGCATTAGATATTTTTGTTGTATTATTAAAGGCAAAGGGTTTAGTTGTATACGAATCATAACTTTAACTGATAATTAGTGTTAAAAATTATAACTGCCTACATGCATTAGATATTTTTGTTGTATTATTAAAGGCAAAGGGTTTAGTTGTATACGAATCATAACTTTAACTGAAGACATTTCTTTCGAACATCTGTCGTCCAATCTCAGAGCAGAATTGACAACGCCTATGCTGTTACCGACTAAGTGTGGAAAGGGATTTGTTTGTTTTGTTTGTTTAGTTGGGGTTTTACGCCGTTTTCAGCACATTTAGCTATTTCGCGGCGGCCAGTTTTTATTGGTGGAGGAAGCCGGAGTACCCGGAGAGAACCAACGACCTTCGGTAGGAAAATTGGCAATCCTTGTCAATTTAGATCTTAGTCGAACACACACCGCCACAGGTGAGATTCGAACACACAACCTCAGTGTTGACAGGCTAGTGATCATTAGTAGTCATGACGAACTACCTAGACCACTCAGCCACCGAGGCCCCGGAAAGGGATTTGTAATTTTTAGTCTGCATGATAATCTAACCTAGTAAAAAAGAAACGCCACCGTCTTTCTACTTACATCCTACTGATTAAAACTGTGAAAATTTTCCAGTCAATAAAGTTTCCTGGGTATTAGCCTGGACACAGTTGTTGTTTAGTCCCTAGTAATTTTAAAGTATTAAAAAATCTAACAATCGAGTGTATCTAGATTCAAAATGTCACACAAACTAATATTTATCATCTTGATTTATAGTAAAATAATAATGCCCATAAAACTACATGTAAATCATTTTATCGTAAACATTTACTGTATATTCATTTGAATAGTATTGTTGAAAGTCATATTAAATTTACAATTTTTGGACATAAAAGGGGAAATATAGTTTTCGTATCTTTTTAAAGAGGTTTGATGGATTTTAAAATGTCTGCTAATGGAATTAAAGCATGTTCCTACGAAATTGCGTTGTCTTTGGTAATGTTGAATATTAATTCTGTCTTATTATATTGGTATTTTTGCCGACATTAAAAAGAATATTGTTTGTTGTATTGGTGGAGGAAGCCGGAGTACCCGGAGAGAACCAACGACCTTCGGTAGGAAAATTGGCAATCCTTGTCAATTTAGATCTTAGTCGAACACACACCGCCACAGGTGAGATTCGAACACACAACCTCAGTGTTGACAGGCTAGTGATCATTAGTAGTCATGACGAACTACCTAGACCACTCAGCCACCGAGGCCCCGGAAAGGGATTTGTAATTTTTAGTCTGCATGATAATCTAACCTAGTAACAAACAATATTTTAAAATTTAAAAAGATACAACTGAAAGAATAAAATGAAACACAGCAAACAAATAAATTAGAACAATCCTGAGAACACTGGTGTTGTGAGTCCGCATCCAACACGTGGCGAGGTGTGTGTTCTTCTCTTATCTCAACTGACCAGGATTGCCGAAGTATAGTAGTATTTATTTTGCTATAGGGATTATTATACCCTTTTTCAAATTTTCTCCACTTTTTAACAAAAACCCAGAGCCAATATTCATAGTCAATTAAAGTACTTTCATAATAGTATTCAGAAATATATTTGAAAATGCATGATGACCATCTTGCTATTAAGCCAGCTTTACAAAACTAGGGTTACCGGTACTTTGCCGCCTTTTCCTGTGCAGTGAATACTAAATTTCAAAAAATTGTTAAAAATTCATTTTCACATGGATGTAAAATTCTTTCATATTTTTATACACCTAATTCATCCTACAACTTGAAAAGATAAACTTAGTACACACTGACTTTTTGTTCAGTCTACAATGTTCTTATGTTTTGAACACAATTTGAGCAACCTAGTACCTGGAAAGTAAATACTACTATTTTCCCTATGGTGCTTCCCTCCGGTATTTGGCTTCCTCCGTCAAAAAAAATAGACCTTCATGAGAAGTATCTAACTGTATTGAAAGTGACAAAAAACTGTATTGAAAAGTGAAGAAGATCCTTCGACACCTTAAACTGATTCCACCGGGAGTATCATAAATAGTCCCTGTGATGATAAAATACACTCCGGTACCAGTGGACACAGGTTCTGTCAAGTATTGGGAGTATTAAGATGTTTTACAGAGATAATTTAATATGTCACTGAAGATTTAATGGCCTTCTCGACAGTCAGATTTACATTCTTAAAGTTTCTCATTGGTTTTTAAATATTTTATATGTATTTAAATTAAACAAACTTCATTATATGTTACAAAGCTATCAATTTTATGAGACAGGCAAGTTTACTTAAAGTAATATACTCAATATAAAACTGCAATTTAAGCTGATATTGTATTACATGTAATAGGTTCGAACTCTTTTTCAAAGTCCTTTTAAATAGTATTCGTATCAACCCAATGTTAGTGCATTAACCCTTGTATTGCATAACGGCAGTTAAGATGAATACATCACGAGCCAAAATGGATTTTAAGGAGATACACTCACCGCAAAATATTACATATCTCCGAGGGCGTTAGGCCAAATAAAAAAATACATGTGTTTAGGGTAACACACTGAAAAAAGTTAGGTAGGGTAGGTAGGGAAATTTTTTTTTTAAATTAATTTTTTTAGTTAGGTTGTATACTGGAGTCACCTTGACTTTAACAGTGCTTGTTGAAGAAAGGTTATAAAAAATCTAGGGTAGGCACAAAAAATTAGGTAGGGTCGGGTTACCCTAAACACAACTATATTTTTTTAGGCCTTAGCTCGATAAGATATACATGTTTGATGATCTGTTTATGCCCAAAATGAAAGCATTCAATAATTCAGAAGGGGATTATTACTTATTCTAGTAAAATTTTAATTATGATATACAACATAATTAACGATAATTCCCTTTCTAGACGCGTAAAGTTTATGAAAGCCTATGTTTAAGAATCTGTTCATTAATGATGAGCCTGAGATTTTAAAAAAGATACCAAGCCCCAAACATTATGGGTTCCGACTGTCTTGTCTTGTTCTGAAGTCTATTTCAGATTTTTTGGCAATTTTACCATTTTTCTTGCGTAACATTATGCGGACGTCTTACTACTTCAGAGAATTTTTTTTTCATTTTTCGACAATCGGTGTGTATTATTTTTCTTTCTAGATTGTAAAGTTAATGAAAGCCTGTGTTTAAGGATCTGTTCATTAAAGATGAGTCTGAGATTTAAAAAAAAAGACACCAGGCCCAAAACATTATTTGTGGTTCCGACTGTGTCTTGTTCTGAAGTCTATTTCAGATTTTTTGGCAATTTTACAAGTTTTCTTGTGTAACATTATTCGGACGTCCTACTACTTCAAAGAATTTTTTTTCATTTTTCGACAATCGGTGTGTATCATTTTTCTTGTATGTGTTACATTTAGATTAAAATTGAAAAAAATAAACGTATAAACTATATTTACTTGTATATCACATGTTTCATATTAATATGTTTATAATAGTCGTAATTATTCGTAAAATATGATATACAGAAATTTTGTTTTTGGTCTGGCATGCAATGACAATATGATATTCTAAATATTTAGTTTAATCTGTATTTGGTTTGGATCAATTAAATATAGATTTGATAGTTTGGATTGACAATACGGCGCCTTGAAGAACAACAAGACGATTGACAGAAAGGTCAAAACCTTAAGACTAATATTGTTTTGATCGAGATTTATATTGTTTTGATTAATTTTCTACAAACAGTACTTAAACTAGAGAATTAACAAGGGTAGTTCTTATTTTGACTCAAAGGGGTATTGTCAAAATATTACTTCAATATCTCAAATATTTGAAACCATCCCAATCCATGACTTGACAAAAAAGCGATTTGTTTTTGATTTACAAAATGAACAACCTTTTTGAGGTGATCTGAAAGACATTGTTTGCCTAACTTGAAAATCAAATACAAATCTAGAAATCCCAACGTTTCAACAGATTATGTTTTAATATGATCGGCATATTTGCTAAACTTGTTTAATCAATTGCTTAGTGTTTGTGCTGTCTTTTCATGGTTCTGTTTTGGTTTGCTACATGTATGTGTTCTTTGCTTTAGTCTTTTGCTGTCTTGTCCTGAATATGTTTGTTTAGCCCTGTTGGTTGTATTTGTAGTATATGTTTGCTGAGTTAGTGATCTCTCAAATTCATATTGTATTAGGATGTTGGTCTTGTCAATCTTATCCATTGTCTTATCGCTTAGGTGTTCTATTGTCAATATATATTTGGCAGAGAATAATTCACTAACTGACGTTTTATTTCAAGATATGTATTCTCTTATTTTTCTGCGATGTCAATACCAATAATCTTCAGATAAATTTATTGTTTGCCTATTTAGATAAAATGGACCATTGTTGTGCGCTTTCTCCACTTCGTTTTTTTGGTAACCTTTCAGCAACATTCATGATGAAGAACCACAATACTTGTTCACTCCCTTTAAGGGAGCAAACATTTGAATTCTAGGGGGGAACAAGGAAGGAATTTGTAAAAAGGCAGACAAAAAATTATGCGAAAAAATGCAGGCTGAATAATCTTGTGAAAACGCAGGGTTAAACATACATGTAAGTAGTATTTTTTTTGGGGGGGGGGGACGGGACCATGGCTTCCTCGAGAATAATTTCCAGGATCAAATTGTTGCTCGCTATAAGAGCCGTACGCAGATGCTTTTACACACGATCCAACAAAATCTCTTATATTTTGACATGAATTTTGTCAATATAAATCAAACTTTTTTTATATAATTTATTGTATTATGATGTAAAAGTATTGTTGAAACTTAAATCAAATCATAATTTTGATGTATGAGAGAAAGTTCGAAATGTTTATCACTATCATTGATTATGCTGATAGCATTACATAACGATACTTTAAACAACTTTAAATCTCAGTTTTACGAATGAGAGCAGGTAGATAAAATGTTTTTGCATGGGAAAATAGAAAAGTAGTAATACTTATTCGATAAAACTTTGATGCAGAAGATATGCACATCTGGTCGATTTACGGCTCATCAGTTGTGCTAAAGACCAAAAATTCTGAAAGCTAAAACAGTAATCCAAATTTCTGAATACCAAAAATCCAAATGCCACAACGACCATGCAACACGGTAAATCCACATTTGATAAAAAAAAAAAGCTACGAACAAAGTTTACAAATCTGCAAACAAATTATAAAAAAAACACTTTAACCGTGGGCTATAATATTGAAAACAAAATTTCGTTTGAAATTTTTATCAATATTGTAAGAAAAATAGATAAAAGATTTCTGGAAAATACTTTGAACATCTTGCACACTAAAAAATGCCTTACATTGCTCATTCCTTCGTTGGCCCAGTTATACATACAGAGACATATATAACACTAATCGGTATTATATCATATTGTTAGAAAATTATCACGTGAAATAATATCCCTATACAATATAGTAATGTGCACTTTATGAAATGCATGGTTTGCACGTACGCCGGATAATCAACGAAAGTACATATCATTATTTCTTTGAAGTGTGGATTATTTTTATCTTTTGTTCTTATTTATCAAAGGCGATATATTTCAAAAACCGTTACATAGTGTACATTTCAAGTTATAATGCTAAAATTATAGTTTTTGTTTGACGCCTTTTTTATTTTCATTCCGGAGTATATTGAGATTGCTATTTTCATTAAACACTTCGAATCCGGATTACTTTCATTGAGGTAAGACAGAATAAAACACTTTTAGTATTGGCTATCTCAAACTCTTTTATTTCAAAATAAACCGATATCTCTCAAACTTTGTCAAGCCTAACCTGATTTGTTACACTATATTTGTTTTGACACTTTATCAATTTGCAAAATTTCCAGTATTACTTGAAGTATTTCGATCCACATTTTTGCTTCGATATATTTATCAGTTATGGACGGTTGACGAGGTCGATACGTTATATATGGACCTGTGCAGATTATATTGACCCAGAACCACGTCCGAGGTCAATATAATCTTACATTTCCATATATATCTAATTGACCGAGTGAATTTCCCTAATTTATATATTACATATGTAAATAGTGTTAAAATAAAATGATTCACAAAATACCTAAATAATCTGATGCACTGACTGGCAGCTCATCAGCACTGCTCGAGATCAAAATGTTGTAAATCCAGTTAAAGATATGATGATGAATTAAATAAGCACAACTATCAAAAACCAAAACAATTAAAAACAAATAGGAATCCAAACACAGCTAAGGGTTACCTCTACACCAAAAGGAAGAGTTTTAGAAATTTCTGGTAAATATGGTCAAATTTGGAACGGAAAATTTAAAGGCATTTAAGTAATGGATCATGCCAGGACGGAAATTCTTGCTACTAGGCTGGTGTATTATCATGGAAATGGCTTCAAAGTTCATTTTGCGTGACTTTAACATTGAATATATCAATAAATAAGATGCTTGTTTTTTTTTATGATTAACAAAACACTAACATATTTTGGATTTTCTTTCTGATTTGAACAACTAAAAATTCAAATGAAACTCTTTTTTATAATGTCAGTCTACTTTTGAACCTTTATGTTGAAATCGAAAGTTATATTTGAGCTGTTATATAAGTTTGGCATATGCATCATTTGTAACATATTACTTTTATAACAACTTAACAGCTTATTACGTTTGATTTCTGGTATTCTGAGCGTCTGCATTTCACATCAAATCTGAGATATCTGCTTTCGATGGACTTGCAAATTTTCTTTTCTTCTGCGGAGCTTCCGCCGTTATTGTGTGGGCGTTGAGTAAATCTGGACCGGAACGACTTATATCCGGATCTAAATTTAGAAGTATAGCGTCAATATATATATATATATATATAAATAGAAACATAGCGTCCATATACTTAAAATAGAAAAAGCGTTCGTATATATAATATCTTTTAAATCAAGTGATCGTAAAATCCAATGAAAAAAGGAGAATGCTGCAAAATATAACCCTTTTGCAAATTTTCGGTATTTCGGGTATAAGCAAATAATTGGAAATTAAACATTTGAAGAACTGGTTCCTGGTTGGTGTTCAATCAGAATTTAAACTCGTGTCTTGTTTTGCATGCATTTATAAAATTTATTGAATATATGAAAACTAAATAGACAAACAATTTTTCTATTATGCCCAGTAGCGAGTCGAACGTTCTTTTTTAGTAAAACCTTCTTTTAAATCTAGAGACTTCCTTTTGAACCCTATGAATGACTCGAAGGGGATTCAAATGGAAGTCCTACCTGAAATCTCCGGCCCCGTAATGTTAATAAATAAAGTTGTAAATTAATTCTACGTTCCTTACATTTCATGTATATTTACGACTGATCTTTTGTCAGTATGGCTCCGATGTCAAAGTACGATTACATGTGCAAAATATATTGTTGTGTGTTCATGTTCGTTGTTGGGGATATTCAAACGATGAAAAAATTTATTGATCAGAGTTTCCTTATGTTTATTGTTATCAGCTTTAGAGGCATTTCAAACGTAAAAATATTACTTTTAAAGTTATCTTTTTAAGTGTATAGTATAAATGGAGATCTGTTGATCAATAGACACTTTGAATGAGCTTACTTTAGTTTGGTAGTTGGTGACAATGGAATTTTGTTGTATGCTGTTTGTTTCAATACACGTGTACATGTTGCATTAAAACCGTATCTTTCCGATAGTCACTTCGTTCTATTTTATGGAAATTAAGGTAATAAAAGTAGGAGGTACTCAAATGCATATATGTAAAAAAAAAATTATAAAAATTTGCATGTAACTATTTTAATATTAATAGAAAAATCCCTTAACAATGTAATAATTAGAGATAATGATATTAATTTATTCATTGCTATGACAAATCTTCAAATTATTAGAATTAAGCAATATATTAAATGTTAACGCACCATATCTTGCTTACGCTTCCTGGTAACCTGATGTCACTTCCGACTTTCTTCTGTGTTTTTTTATCATATTTTTGTAATATTCGCTTTCAATATATATTTACTTTGTTTTTGTTTTTTTGTTTTTGTCTTGCCAAAAGATTTTTTTCTTTAGATTTCTTCCGTAAATTCTCATTTATCGAAAATAACGATGCGGTTTTTTGTGATTTAAGGTACTTTTTGGTCTGTAAAGACTTATTTTTCAAAATAATAGAAGAAAGAAATAATGGAGAAGAAACAATATTTAGATTATTTTTTTTTAGGAAATAGACCAGAGCATACTATGAAAGCATGTTATTATAGCCAGTCTTAATCAGGTGGCCCGAGACCGCAATTAATTCATAATTTATATTTAAAAAAAATAATTTAAGGTGGTACCCAACACTACAGGGACATAATTAACTCTTAAAAATCACCAGAGTGTTTTAATCAAATTTAATAAGTAAAAAGACATTAAGCTTCTCTAAGATCAAAATTGATGTTTTCCAAACTGCTATATATTCAAGGAAATTATTCCCGTGAAGTGTAAAATTCTATTTACTAAAAAATATCAACATTTATGTCAACAGGTCAAAGTAAATATTTCCTAAAAATTTTATGAAAATTAAACGAGCCAATTTATTTTTTATTTTTTTTTTTTTTTTTGCACCGGCGCAAACATGAAAATATTTGTCATGTGCAAAGTATACTACTTCCTGTCATAATATCAAAAACGTCATCAGTGCTTACTCAAAATATTGGAAAGACATCTCCTAGTGTATGAGTAGCAAAATACTTGCAGACGACAACCTAAATATTGACACTTTTCATCGGACCAAATCACCACTTTTACTAATGTATTCAAACTTTTTAAAACATCAACGTTTAACATTCCACTATGAATTTAAAACAAAAAACATTTTAAACTGCTTTTATCAGGGGAAATTTAAATATGGAAGAAATGCAGTAAATGTATAGAGGAGACATCGAAATTTTTGTTATGGAACTGATGTCAACCTACTTTGGGAACCCAGTATAATTGAAATCATTACATGTACATGTTATATTTCCCATTGTTTTTAATTATAAATTTCATAATGTTATAGATACATTTTGAAATTTATAATTTACAAATGGGAAATATAGCATATACATGACATGGTGCAGTCTCACTTATAAGTACTCTGCTCTTAATTTTTTTTCAAAAGCACAATTTACGACGGTTTAAAGTTGAAGGTAATTTAGTATTCTTTTCTTGAATTTCATATATAAAAAATCATGTTATCTCCAAATGATATTCAAAGTCTCGATAATTCACTCTTAATGTGAATTAGATTGCACAAAATTATCATATTTTAACAGTTTTTTAAATAATAATATTGTAATATTGATAGTTTACAGCCTACATGATAGCTAGAATACTGTTTACAACACCTATTACTTCACTTCATTTTACACTGTTTAAATATTTACATTTTGAATAAATTTAAATTATTAAGTAAGAAGTTGATCTTTATCGAAAAGGTAATTGATTTTTTTACTTAATTTAAATTTTTTATGAATTTTAATAGAACGAACAAATGAGTTGAAAATTTGACTGTTGGAATCCAAAATTATTTTTATTATTTTGTGTATTATATTAACCAATCATTCGGCGAGTCCTCCTTACATTTTAAATTAACAGTGATCTGAAGATGCTTGTGCTTAGATTACAGGTGTTAAAGTTATTCAGTTTAAAATATAGTATTTACTCGAATCTTAATTTAAAAGGAGGAGGGGTAACTTAGAGGTCAGTAAATTTAAACCAGTTATCCGATAAATTTTGTAAATGTATTTTTGATACCGATGGTCTGCCACCCCTTTCAATGAATAATTACACTGCTTTGACTTGGAATTAAGCTCCATATTATTATCCTTAAACCAAGATGTAAAAAAAAATTAAAGGGGCATGTATAATGTTTGCTTAAAAAAAGTAATTTGTAAGCGTCATAAATGATGAGCAAATATATTCTTGTTACCTCCAAATGACCTTTAAACTTTTTTAAATGAATACCTTTTACTCATGTTGGTGCATATTTGTCTTAAATGATGAGCAAATATATTCTTGTTACCTCCAAATGACCTTTAAACTTTTTGAAATGAATACCTTTTACTCGTGTTGGTGCATACAGTACTGACGAATTTCAACTTACTGAAATTTATCTTCAAACGGTTTGGGAGATTCTCAAATCGTCTATGAATTCTTCCGAACTGCCATGTGCTACTAAAGATTTAAAAGTGCTATTTCAGTGAATACTTTTTTATCGTTTTTTGGCCTCGACCTGAAGGTATTGTGAATTTTATTAACGTTTTCTTTTGTGAATCTATATCAGTTTTTTTTATTATTGATTTCTATTTATTCATTTATCTATCTATCTATTTATTTACAATACATTTATTTATTTATTTATTTATTTATTTACTACTTTATTTATTTATTTATAAATTACTGGTAATGTGTCCCTTTAGCGGATATTGTCATCCCTTAGCCCAAAATTTTTATATGTCGATGTATATATGGCCATCATAGTGATATAGTCGTTTAGGGCTAACACACCAACCAATTGATAAATCAGTCACCGAGTACAAAAATGTAATTTATGAGCTAAAACAAGAAATTAGCAGCCAAACTGAGAGCAAACGGGATTTTTTCCAACGTGATTTAGATTTGTACGGCTGAATTAAATATAAAGTACTTTGATACCCATTTTGATGCACAAGATGTGCACATTTCGTCGATTTACGACTCATCAGTTGTGCTTAATACCTAAAGTGCAAGAAACCAAAACAGCAATCCAAAAGTTTGAAGAGCAAATTCAAAAATACCAAAATGGCCAAAAGGGGTAAAGCCAAAACCACCTAAAGACAGAGCTATACACGAAGGCGATACTCCTAAGTTTTCACAAATTTTAAAATTTTATAAAAGTAAATTTTAAGTATCAATTTCGGGCTAGTATCGAAATATTAGCAACTGGGCTAGGAATACCCTCCGTTGCTGGATATTTGCGTTGGAAAATCTGCATGTTTAAGAAAGCAAAAGTCAGCTCAAATCTTATAATTTTACAGAGCGTCTGTGCTGCTTGTGTCATCATGAAATTTTAGACTACATGTAATTAGTTCTAGAAATCAAATTACTTATTATTTATTAAGGGTCGAGATCAAAAGTTCAATGTAGGAATAAAAAACTTAATTCACATAGTTTTTTCACAGACCCCCGCCCCCACTCTTAACTTAATTTGGGAAAAATTGATTGACCAATATGGGTCCTGTTTTTCCTCAACAATGTATGTTTGTTCTGTATATTGACTTGGACATGACTTGAATCCGTATTTTCAATCCGATAATCGATGTCGGATAACAAAACTTGCAGCGATTTTCACCCCCCCCCCCAAAAAAAAAATTATTTGAATTAAGTTTTTAAGTTTTTTATCCTACATTGAACTTTTGATCTCGTCCCTAAAGTAAATGTGTAGTCGAATCTAAACAATCATTTGTTTAATTTTGTACACATTTTATGATTTATTGTCTTACTTGACTAGTATATATACTTAAAATACTTATATACATGTGCAATTTTTAGATAACATACATCATATACATGTAATACGTAATCTAGTATTACATAAATATATTAGTAAATCTTATAACGATGAAACCGCATGCAGAGGTTTTCAAAACTATCCGTGATACATGTACAAATGAGTAGATTATAGTTGAGTGACCTGTCTTACATATCATCTTTATACAGTTTATAAATTACCTAACAAATGGGACTTTCCTTCATTTAGTGGGATTTAAACTCAATAAAAACTGAGAAATGTACGTTTTTCAATTAGTAGGAAGAGGTATACGGATATGCAGGTAAGTATTACATGATCTATATATTTTTTTGTATATGACAATGTGATTCTAACATACTTCTATTTTATTTTAAATGGCGTTCTAAAAAATTAAGCTTCTGCAGGTGATGAAATAGACGTTATTATGTACTAGGTGCGTACATTTTGGCACATTCAAAATCTCTTATCATCAGTGCTGGGTGTAAAAAAAAGAAAAGTTGAAAAAAATAATCACTTGTGTAATAGAATAGATTCATACACCAAAACTGATATTTTAAATAAAAGTGAAACGAAAAGCAACGTAATTACATTGGAACACATTGCCATGCATGGAAAATGTATGCTTTGTTTTCCAAATATAGAACAGTTGTACTATAAGATAAAAAAGTGATGTGAAGTTCACGTGTTACATGATACACTAATCCATGTAACGCTGGAGGATAATAAAAAAAACAACGCCCTTGAAAAAATAAGGCAGTTATCTCCCTTGAACAAAATTCCCAAGGGAGGCAACAAAATATCCTCCCTTTAGCCCTGAGTACCAAAGTGGGACAGTTGCGTTATTTCCCTTTGTTAACTTGGTTAAGGGAGAAAACTTACCAATGTTTATCATATTGTTGTTCTTCCTTTTACGATTTTAACAATTGACCAAAAGCTGACACCTTACAACGAGATCATTTTGACGTTAGAGTCAACTGTTATTGCGAATGGTATGCTCTTATTGACCGAATGTTTGTCATTGGTATTGATACTGCTTATGGGTATCACCAGTTCGGTTTCTAGTATTTTGATAATGGCCCGAATTTGTCAAAAATAAAAATAAAGAGTATTTCCGTCGTGAACAGCTTTGTCCTTAGATGGTTTTATTTACCCTGTTGGTCATTTTGGCATTTTTGCATTTGCTCTTCGAATGTTTGATTATTATTTTGGTTTTCGAAATTTTGGGCGTCGAACACAACTGATGAGTCGACGAAAGATGTACATGTTGTGCATCAAAATTTGACAACACAAAAGTTAGTATATCTTCCTTGATACTTACGGTAAAAATATGGAAAGATAATAACTCAAAATGTGAGTTGATAAGCCTAAATTACCAGATTTTGGTCACCAGCCAACCTGAATAAGAAGTTCTTTGCATGCATTAAAAATTTGGTATCTGACCTTGTTTAGTCTATCTACAATGATGGGTATTAAACATGTCTTATTTCGTCCATTGATTGATGAAGGTTTACGATGATATGACCAACTTACGTTCTAGCATTAAGAGTTTGTCATCATCGGTTGATGTGCTTATATTTCGGTCTTGACGTAAAACTTAAGGCTTGGAAATGATACTCGGATTACATCGTTCTTGTTTCTACCTTTTAAAGAGAAACACAACCCGTTGTTCCTTATATCATTTACAGACACGACAAAGATAAACATGTATATAAAGGTTATAACTTGCAGAGAGGAACGATATTTTTAGCCGTGTTGAATGACATGCTGTAACTTTAAGATGAATAACAACAATAGAAATGTTTTTTTTTAAATTCTGTCACATGTATGTCTAGTATATCAAGTTTATTTTTCTTCCTGCTAAGCACTTGTGATGGATCGTGGCAACTCAACCCATAGATCTGCCTAACGCGTCCCCATGTGGAGGATAGGGGAGACCCTCTCTTTCGGGGATGTTGTCAGGTCCCAATAGGAAAAGCCTGACCTCAGACTTCAGACCATAGTGGGTAACGTGTTTAGAGAATGCTAGACTTCTTGCACGGTACCTAAAGACTCTTAGTTTTCGAAAAACTGAAAAATACATAACTATCCACCATTTTCCAGTGCTTATGAAATTCGGTTCCCTTTGTGTCCCGTCCCATACCATTTCTGAATTGTGCTTTGTGTATTGTTGAACTGATCCTCGTCCTGAATATGCATGCTATATTTGCCACTGGACGTTTAGCAATGAATCACTATTCTTCCTCATATCCATTATAGATAACTTTGCTAGTAGTTCTGTAATGGGCTGTCTTCAGCTTTTGACTAATTGTTCGTGATATTACAACGACTTTCAGATGTGGTGCAGCAATATAATTGTAGTTCACTTGCTTCTTGAATATAGATCTAATATTACGTGCACGAGTTAAGTGTCTTAAAATATTACATCCGTTTTTTTTTTTTTTTTTTTCTTTTTATTTATTTTTATGACATTATTACTAAACCAAATAGGCTTCCTCATTCTTTAATTTTTGATCTTAAGTACATTGTAATAGCTAAAGAAGAGGCTATCCGAGTGACAGAAAACCGGATTTTCATTTATCAGTGACTCGTCCGCCCGCCGTACTTCGCTAATAACTAATAACGATTTTTTCGTTTAAAAATCCGGTTAAATATGATAAAAAATAAATTTTAATGAAAATATACCTTGAGGTAAACATAATCCTGTGTGGTATTTAGTAAGAATAAAACAATAACATATCCATACAATATTTGCGTGTATGAGGGATGTTTTGGAGTTGGCGTAAGACCAAAATTTGAAATATTTATTTATCCGATTTCGTTTTGTTTATGTTTGATTAAATAAGGGTCATAAAGCCATTTTAAATGTAACAATATTGTTACAAAGTTAATATTTTAAATTTGTAGTATGTATACTACGCGCACCTGATAACCAACGACCAATTCCTTTTCATATTTTTTTTGACAAACTGCTGACAATGGAATTACCATCTTCTTTGATGTTGTAAGTATAAATTCATGAATTAAATGCCTTCTACTCCATCATTTTAAATTCTGTTCTAGTGTATTTATTTCAACCTCGTGACAGTTAGCACTTATCTAAAACGTTTCTGCTTTTTAATGTGAAAAAAGTCAGTTTTTGAAATTCTTTTTTTCTTAAAGCAACTGTAAAGAATTTTCAAGAATCGGTTGTATTAAGAAGAAATTTCAAACAAATAAACGGAGGGTGAGAAATAATTTCTTTTATCTTTCCAAGGTTTAAGAAAAAAGAAAAGAAACAAAATTTGCCAGAATTCATATTTTATGAAAAGTTTCTTTAACTGCGGAAACTGTGTGCTGTTACGTCAAATAGTGATCCCTAAAAATGAAAGATAATGTCGATACCTAGATGAAAAGATGTTTCATTGTATGAATAGGTTTTGTGGTTATTCCTTAATTTTTTGCCAAAACGGTGTACATTTCGAAGTTCTACTCGATACATCTAATTCGATAACATTACATGAACATGCGACAAATTTTAATTCCTCTGTATTTTAAAATTTTTCATGTACTAATTATTTTTCTTCGGGGCCCTGCATTGTAGATCCAACACAGTTTTCTAAAAGGTGTTTATGTCTTCTGATGGGTTTTGTGAAGACGTGACTTTGCTATGGTTCTAACTTTCTCACGTCCTTTGAAATTTCTCGATATCTTGTGTATTGATACCACATTTTTTTGTCAAAAAATATTACCAAGACTATCCACATTTGTTTTCAGTTCATGAAATCTTTTCTGGGCTTCCTTTACTTCCTCTCCATTGTACGCGCCTTGTATCCAAGTGTGCTAGTGCTTGTGGAACACGGTGACACTTATTTGCTGACACTAATTAACATTAATTAAGACATGTAACAAATGTCAGCAAATAAAAACATTTATAAGCCGCTTTGGATTAAGATTAGCACTATCAGTTAACAATATGTTAATCAAATGATTAACTTATGATGCAGGATTTGGATATGACTTTTCGTGTTTTTTATATAGAAAAATTGCCAACCTAGTCCAAATTGGTGTTTCTATTAACAGCATGCAAGATATTGATAAAAAGAATAAATATTTGATATGAATTGTATTATTAATCCCGCAAATTATTGAAAATTTTGTTAAAGTTTCTATGTAGAGAGGAAAACTTGTTTCATTATAATAAATGCGGCTGACTAACATTACAAACTAGTAAGAAGGACTTCATAAAAAATTATTTGCGAGTGAAAACCGGAGTTTCCTTTTTTTTCCTTTTTTTTTTATAAATTCAGTAAAACAACTTCATTCACCTCTACACTTTAGGATACCAAAAACTATAAATTAGTGGTTAAACTGAGGGTAATATGTGAGTATATGGACCGAATCGCAGCTGGACCAACCAGTTCATGACCTGCCATTTGACCCAACGTGTCATGAACAATTTGTTATATCATACTTTCTTGAATCAGTTTCTATCTTGCTGTTTTTAGATTTCACAAGATAGATGCCGCTTAATATATAATATCCATAGCGTTATAACGATATGATCGTAGTATTCATTAATTGTACAATTAACAATGTAGACATTTTTTGTGCTTTAATTGGATTGACCATTACAAGATAACAATCCAAAGATACTAATATTAGATATAGTAAATTTATACTATGCTGTATACGACGCATTTCAAGGAGTTACCTCTCATCAGCAGCATTAAAACCGAAACATTTGGAAGACCAAAAACCAAAATTATATTAAACAAGAAGTACTCAACCAAAAATACCGAAATAGGAAGCCAAATTTCAGCTAAGAGGTTCTACCATGTGCAATACAAGGAATGAACCAAGCTTAGTAAATACCAACATTTGAATTCTACATATATATTATCTCGATTAGGATGTTGAAATATTATCTTTCGTCTCAATTTTTAGCTCACCTGACCCAAAGTGTCATGTGAGCTTTTCTCATCACTTGGCGTCCGTCGTCCGTCGTCGTCCGTCGTCCCTCGTCCGTTAACTTTTACAAAAATCTTCTCCTCTGATACTACTGGGCCAAATTGAACCAAACTTGGCCACAAGCATCATTAGGGTATCTAGTTTAAAAAATGTGTCCGATGACCCCGCCTGCCAACCAACATGGCCGACATGGCTAAAAATAGAACATAGGGGTAAACTGCAGTTTTTGTCTTATATCTCAAAAACTAAAGCAATTAGAGCAAAACTGACAGGGATAAAAATGTTCATCAGGTCAAGATCTACCTGTCATGAAATTTTCAGACGAATCGGTCAACCCTTTGTTGGGTTATTGCCCCTGAATTGTTAATTTTAAGGAAATTTTGCAGTTTTAGGTTATTATCTTGAATATTATTATAGATAAAGACAAATTGTAAGCAGCAAAAATGTTCAACAAAGTAAGATCTACAAATAAGTCAACATGACCAAAATCATTGATTGACCCCTTATAGGAGTTTTTGCCCTTTAAAGACGGCATCCAGTGTAAACTTTCCTTTAAAGATCTTTTTCTCTCAAACCACTGGACCAATTGAGACCAAACTTTGGTGGAATGGTCCGTGGGTGGCCCCCTTCCAAAGTTATGTCTGGTATCCCCGACTTCCAACCGAGATGGCTGTTGTTATTAAAAATAGAAAAAAAAGGGGGTAGTGACTTTCAAAAATCTTCTTATATGAAACTACAAGTCCAGTTAGAACCTAAGTTGGCAGTAATAGTTCTTAAGAGGTTCTCTTTTAGAAATATGTCCAATGACCCAGACTGTTAACCAAGATTGCCGCCACAGCCAAACTTAGTTTAACATAGGACGCTATGGGAAAATTCATAGAAAAATCTTCTAGTCTTAAACCACTTGACCAATTGGAACCAGACTTGGCAGCAATGGTCCTTAGATGGTGCTCTTACAGAGATATGCCCGATGACCCGGACTGTCAACCAAGATGGCCGCCACAACGGAACTTAGTTTAACATAGGGCCTTATAGGAAAATTCATTGAAAAATCTTCTTGTCTGAAACCACTTGACATATTGGAGCCAGATTTGGGAGCATTGGTCCTTAGGAGGTCCTCTTTCAGAAATGTGTCCGAATTCATGGACTGTGAACCAAGATGGCCGCCACAGCAGAACTTAGTTTAACATAGGACCCTATCGGAAATTCACTAAAAATTCTTCTTGTCTGAAACCACTAAGCCAATTAGAATTAGACTTGGTAGCAATGGTCCGTAGATGGTCCTCTTTCAGAATTTTGTGCAATGACCCAGGCCGTCAACCAAGATGGCCGCCACAACCGAACTTAGTTTAACATAGGGCCCTATGGGAAAATTCATTGAAAAATCATCTTGTCTGAAACCACTTGACATATTGGAGCCAGACTTGGCAGCATTGGTCCTTAGGGGGTCCTTTTTCAGAAATATGTCTGATTTCGTGGACTGTGAACAAATATGGCCGCCACAGCAGAACTAGTTTAACATAGGGTCCTATAGGAAAATTCATTGAAAAATCTTCTTGTCTGAAACCACTTGACAAATTGGAGCCAGATTGGGAGCATTGGTCCCTAGGAGGTCCTCTTTCAGAAATATGTCCGAATTCATGGACTGTGAACCAAGATGGCCGCCACAGCAGAACTTAGTTTAACATAGGACCCTATGGGAAATTCACTCAAAAATCTTCTTGTCTGAAACCACTAAGCCAATTAGAATTAGACTTGGTAGCAATGGTCCTTAGATGGTCCTCTTTCAGAATTTTGTGCAATGACCCAGGCCGTCAACCAAGATGGCTGCCACAACCGAACTTAGTTTAACATAGGGCCCTATAGGAAAATTCATTGAAAAATCTTCTTGTCTGAAACCACTTGACATATTGGAGCCAGACTTGGCAGCATTGGTCCTTAGGAGGTCCTTTTTAAGAAATGTGTCTGATTTCGTGGACTGTGAACCAAGATGGCCACCACAGCAGAACTTAGTTAAACATAGGACCCTATGGGAAATTCACTCAAAAATCTTCTCGTCTGAAACCAGACTTAGCAGAAATGGTCCTTCGATGGTTCTCTTTTAGAAATGTATCCGTTGACCTGGACTAAACCAAGATGACTGCCACAGCTGAAATTAGTTTAACATAGAATCCGATAGAAAAACCAGCCAAATTGACTGCAACACTTTAATTTTTAGGTCTGCTCAAGGTGAAAAGTTAAATCCAGGTGAGCGATACAGGCTCTTGAGAGCCTCTAGTTCATTACATCATTCTTTTTTTTCAATATATTCCTTGTACATGTAGTTTTCGAACATTTAAATGGCACATATATAATGGCTCATAGAATGACACAGGGATAATGTTATTATTCAACATATTTGGGGTTCATGCGGTTGTATTTAAATCACCGGTGATATAATTTATACTTAGATGACTAAGGAGATCAGATAAGTGCTTCAATTTTACGGAAATTTTCAAAATATTGATACTTTAACAAAATTTGCTTAATTGACCGAAAAATTTAAATGTCATGATGAGTGATGAAAATAGACCTTTGAAACATACGGATTGTTAATTTTTATACTGTGAAACGGTAGCAATAAAGTTTATTTTTGGCTTAAGAATATGCTGTAAATTAAATTTCTAGACCAGTTAATGTTATGATGCAGAAACTATATTAAACACAAGAAGCCGGAAAGATTCTCTATTTCAAATATCTTCCTTTTTTATTTATTAAAGTTAAGAAAAATCTTTACCTTATGGAAATAAAATGTGTTATCTGACTATCAGGTACAAATTAAATACATACAGTCTGTACATTTTTATTCGGGGAAAACTTCTTTTTGAAAGCTATTGCATGTAATCCCATCAATCATAGGATTATAATGACAAGGTCAAAAGTTTATATCTATATACGTATAATTTCTATAATTAAGATAATTATTTCTGACAAGAATAGTGTCATTTTCCAACTGTTCTTTTTAAAGAAATAATTGTTTTGTTTTGTATATGAATTGATTATAAGGTTCACTGCCCAACAATATTTCTGTTTTAAGTCTTGTCATAGCTTAAAAAATCGGTCTGACGGAAGTATTTATAAACAAAACTTTAACTGAAGGGATTTTGCAGAAAGTAAGTAAACATTATTTAAGGTAGGAAGTTTTACGATATGTTAGCTGGCGGCTTTATATTAGGGTATGTAATTTAAGGATGATCGCGGGTCTAATATAAAATAAATCGGATTTGAAATAGGTGTTTTAGTTTGAGAGAACATATGAATAGTAAACAAATAAGAAAGAAAAAATTATAGGTTCATGTGCTTATTTAGAGCTATTAGGTCTTGAAAATTTGCAGGGAATGGGTTTTCTCTGGATTTTTTATCGACTTTGCATTGGCATCTTCAGTCTCCCAAAAATGTATGACAAAATAAAAAGGATTTCATAAGATTTTGTCAAATACCATTTTAAGGTATATATGATCGAATTATAAAAGAAAAAATGAGGGTTCATGGGCAAAACATTTCATGTTTAAGAAATGGATAAAACGCGAGGTTTCCGAAAATCTGACAAAAAGACCAAAACATGACCAGCGAGCATCCTTAATGATAAGTCTTCGCTAGGGATAAACTTGATTAAGGAATAACAGACCTTAATCTTAAGATTAATCAATATTTTGAGGGATCTGAAAAACTATTGAAAAACGTTCGAAATTATATTTATATTATGATTTTATTTCTAAAATATCCATTAGAATTAACTTATGGGCTTAATGGGGTTATACACCACTTATCAGCACAATTGGCTAGATCGTGACTGCCACTTTTTATTTGTGGAGGAAACCAGAGAAAATCACCGAGCTACTGCAAAAAAAATCTCTTAAATTAGCATTGTAATGATACTGTTATACGGGAGAAGACAATCTAAGTTAGCATTACTTGTGTCTCATCTATTTTGGTATATCTTACCAAATAAAATAATTACAAACTGAAATCGAAATCTTTGTCAATTAACGAATTCCTTAGAAAATAACTTAAAGATTTTTAATTATGTAGCGATTCCTGTCAGTGTCTGCACGTTTGCATTCTTACTGGTGACAAGAATATCAAGGGACTAATTCCAAAGATGTAAACACGGTGACTGGGAATACAAATGAATGAACACAAATCATAATCCCAATCAATTAATGCCAAGGGCAATTTGCTACGAATTACATTAGTGGTGTATTGGAAACTTTTCAGATAATATAAATAGTTAAGAGTGCATTACAATGTGTATCATTAAACATTGTAGAATATATTGTTGCATTTTAATGCTCAAAACTGATTTTAATGTTGCATTACGAATAATGACGTTCATTTGTCTTGTGGATCCAATTGGAATCATATCGAGGAGTCGATCTCTCAGGCTTATGGACTCCAAAGTCTCCGACGGTATCTATCCTCAGTTGCTAGTATATCGACCAGAGTGAAAATGATATTTAAAATTCACTGTTATTAAATCGATGATTTTGTGTCAAAACTAAGAAGGATCTCATTATCCTAAGGTGGTTTTGGCATTGCCGTTTTTGTCATTTTGGCAATATAGGTTATTGTTTGGGCTTTGGGCGTAAATTTTTCGTCATTGAGCACACATAATGAATGGCAATTCGACCAAATACGTATAACTTTTGTAAAATTAGTATTAGTATCACAATATTTATAAGTCTTTATTATAAGCCTTTATTATTGACTAACAATAGAATATCAGCCTAAATATGATAAACCTGTCAATACAATACAAAATGTCTAAGTACGCCAATACGACACATACCCGTCCAATATGCCGTATTGACTAGTCAATATGACATATTGGACTGGTTAGGCATTAACGGATCGCATTGGACTAGTCAATACGACATATTGGACTGGTTAGTCAGTAAAGGTATAATTGCGCAAGGTTTTCCATGTTGGCTTAGTTATTGCAATATGACTTGCCTCGGACCAATAACTAAACCAATATGGAAAACCTTAAGCAATAATACTATATTATTCTACATAGGTTTACTCCAGTAATTGTAAGACTCGTTTGAAAGTGTTTACTCTCGCAGTGACTTGTGACATCGTAAACTTTCAGAAGCTTATTAAAGTGTTCTTCAAAAAGATGTTTATCCCATTGTTTTGATGGGCGGACATGTATGTCGATGCGGAACATCACAAAAAGTCAAAAGAATACAATGTTGATTAAAGATAGGACGGACCTTTTACATAAATTTATCAATGTTTTAAAATGTTTTTTCTATATCAGAATTTAATAATGAAAAAATATATCATTCAAGTTTTTTCCTCTTATTTACTAAGATTTGTCAGGCTGATTAATACATGGGAAAATATGCCTTAAAAATGGTTGATAACCAATTGAAAATGCGTAATTTGTATTGACAAAAATGTATTTAACCAAAGAAATAATCAAAAAACCAAAAACGCGAAAAAATATTCTCACAATGCGTAATAGATCGGGCTTTCATTCAAGTGAATTTGTTATTTATGATTTTTTTCAACGTTTTATCTCTAAATCAGCATCATATTGTGATTTTTACTTTTGTGATGTTTTTTTTATTCCACTGAAATCGTTCAATATTTTGATACAATTTTAATAAGTTTGACGCACCCGAACGTGTACCAGTCTATTTCAAGTAGTCCTTGCAGCCAAAATTTATCATTATTTACATTGATTTACATTTAATATTTACATTTCATAACTCGTATGATTATATTTAACACTCATATTTCTTTAAAATCTACAAACATGCTTCTTTCATTACATTGAGAGATATATTACGTCTTATAAGGACTCTTAACTTCCTCTAGTATTGAGTAACTTATTCAAATAAATATTATCTAAATTTTAATTTCATACAGAAATACCTGTTTCATTTGATAGTTTGATATACTTATTTTGACAAGATTGTCAACAGAGATATCCCGTAGAGATAGATAATTAAAAATTAAAATTTCGTACTCTCTAACATTCTTTCGGTTTCTCATACTTAACAAATATTTAGTCATTTTCTTCTAATAATGTAACGAAGATTATACTCTGAAAATAAATCCTATTAATGTTGTCCTTGATAGATCTATGAAAATATTGTATGATATTAACTTACAGAAAGGGGTGAACATCCATATTAGAGCATCATATCGGCCATGACAGATTATAATTAAATGGAAGTCGAATTAATTTTATAATTATTTGCAATAGATAAATAATATATTTTGAGATTAGTCAAAATCACATGCATCAAAGCTATCTTAAAAAATATCACTCCATGTGGACGGAGGTGGGTTGGTTTGGGTGATATGAATTGGTATATTTGTTTCTTAAATATGTACAGGTAAACTCGAATGCTAAAAATCAAAATATTTTGAGTACTCTGTGTGGAGAAATATTGTAACCCATCTGAAAAATATATAAAATATATAAGTATTGCCTAATTACAAAAGTCCTATAAACCTTTTGCTTTTAAGTCCCAGCCACAAAGAAAGTGTAGATAGAAAGCAATACACCGCTTCACTATGGGGTGTTTGAAACACTAGTTTATCTCTCTCTCTCTCTCTCTCTCTCTCTCTCTCTTTCTTTCTGCGTGTGTAGTTGTGCTTGTGCGTTCTTATGGCTGTTCTCTGAACTGGAAAAAAGATTCTATCTGTTCATCGCAGCGGATAGTCAGTGATCACATTTAGATTTAATTTTCACGAAGTATAACTGAAAAAATTTCATAAATTGACAAAATCAGTGATAAAAATGCAGTTTTGATGAAATCGATAAAAAAATTACTAGTACCTCACACATTTGATCAGAGAACAAGACAAAAATGTCGGGAAAAATCCCACCCCCTTTTAATGCTATGATATTGCAGATATCAATTATGCCAAATCATGCTAACGCCTTCAGGGGTGTATCCAATGCGTGTTTGTTTATCAGTCTCTATTGCAGAAGAAATCTAGCGATTGTAGATAAATTTTTGCGTGTTTTGATCCTTTTACATATTTATCATTCTATAACTGTTTCATTCAATAACAGTTAAGTAATAGATTACGTTTTAATGTTATTACACTTCTAGATAAGGAGCAACTTGTCGAATTAATTTTATAGAATTGGTCTTTCATACTTAAACGCCTATTTAATTTTAGCTTATGGTATCTTGTACCAAGGTTGGCTATACGGGAAGCCCATTAGAATGTAGAATAAAAAATTAAATAAAAATTCATACTTATACCGTAATGCATTTTATAAACTACCAGAATAGACATTGATTTTATGTTCTGTTAATGGACTAAGCGTTTCTTTATGAGCCCTTAAAATCTCAGCTAAAAATCGACCACAATGGTGAACATTGTGTATAACGCCAGAAAAAAGACCAACATAATCTAGTATTTTTCAGTGACATTTATTTTTAATAAGAATTGTCTTACGGTACATTGGGGATCTAGAGGTTTACCGGAAGTGCAGTTATTAAGTATTTTCTTAGAGAAGTTAAAAGTATACTTTAATTTTCGAAGAAACGGGCCAATTTTCCAATAAAAATTAAACATGCCCTTTGTTTGATCACCTCTGGGGTTCCGGCTAAACTTAAGTTTGCCCTTGATAAAAATAGCAAAACTGAGAAATCAGAATTGTTTAAGTGTTTTTTACGTTTTGGTATGTATAAAGAAATGCTTCGGTGGTAGTACAACTGTGTTTCATATTTGCTTCCGCTTCATATTTGGATTTGTTTCTTGAAATAGACAATGAGGGACGTTTGAAGACAAAAACTTTATGACAAACGTGATGATTTTCCTATTGTTAATTTCCCCTTCTTGAGTAGCAATATACCCGCATCGCCTGCATATGGCGTCTACGTTTCTCAGCTTATCCGATTTTCAAGGGCATGCGTGAGTTACCCTGACTTTCGACAAAGAGGATTAATGCTGTCACAAAAGCATTTTAACAAGGGTTTTATCAAGGATAAGTTGATGTCATCACTTAGGAATTTTACGGTCGTCAACGAGTTGATTGACCATTACAGTGTTCCAATATCTAAGATGATGTTGGACCTATTCCCACTGTCGTAACATTTCATGTGCCTCCACCGATTTGTGGCTTCCACCGGATTGACTTTGTTGAACTTCACGACGGATGCCGTATACGGAGCAGGAACTGCTTACCCTTCCGGAGCACCTGGGTTCACTCCTAGTTTTTATAGGAGTTCGTGTTGTTCATTGGTTTTTAGTTTTCTGTGTTTATTTGTTGTGCTTTTGGTTGTTCATTTGTCTTCCCGGGTTTGTCTGTCCAATGGGATTACGTTTTTTTTTTATTGCTCCTTAAGTATATTTGTCCTTTTTTTCAACTGAATTTTATTGAATAGCCGAAAATGCGATCGATGTACTTAGTATGTGAATGATTTACTTTATGAGTTCGTTTTATTACATAGAAGAGGGAAATAAAAAAACTTGTTGTTAACATTAGAAATACATGTTAGTTATATCTCTTTATCACAATACCCTTATCAGAGCATAAAAGATTCAGCTACCATCACACCACCAAGAAAATTTTAACTATAGTGGACCCCTAATACCTACACTCTCAAAAACATGGGTTACATAGACAAAACCTTAACCATCCCTTACAGATCTTATAGGGGTTAAAATTTAGTGCAGCTGTCCCCCTTTGTAAAGTTGTAGAGAAAAATTGTTCTCCAAATGACTCATATCAATGAAACATAATCAATGGTCGGAATGTAATCCCTTTTCTAACACCCCCCCCCCTCTCTCTCTCTCTCTCTCTCTCTCTCTCTCTCTCTCTCTCTCTCTCTCATTATGGGTTATGGTCATTGTATTCTGCGTTCACACTATTAGTAGCTATAATATTTTAATTCTCGGGTGATTATCAAAAATCTCAATTTTTCCAATTATCTTCGAACAGGTTGTGTTCTACAGTAAATGACAATAAATGAACTGTTATCTGCTAGTTTTTTGCAATAACTTTCTATATTGAACAGAATGAACTTGCATTCCAATATTATTTTCTTGTGCTTGCGTACGAAGTATCAAATATTTTGAAACATATTTTCAACGGCATTCCATTATCGCTTTTGTTATATAAATACATTTCAATTTCATCTATAGAGATTGTTTTATGTTATTTTTATTGTTCATTGCAGACTGGTCGATTGATGACTTGGCGCAGTATGAAATTGCTTATCATTCTTTAAGATGATCTATTTCGATGTTACATGTACAATCATCCAAAAAGGAATTTCCAAATATGAAGGAATATCGCCGGCCTTCGTTGTCTGTGATAAACGAAAGAGAAAATGGTGACGAGTTTATTGTTCCTTCCATTGAAATATCAAGTTGCGATGACTTGGACCAGAATAAAAATGAACGATTTTCTGCTTTAAATGGATTATTATCCTCTTTCCATTCCGATGGAGATACTTTAAAACCGGGAAGTGACCTTATAAAAGATCGAAGTGATTCGTTAACATTCGGAGGTGATTCGTGTAAATCCGGTAGCGATTCTGATTTGTCACGATTGAAAAATACAGCGCAAAGACTAAATTTGGGTACAAGGAGACCAAGTTATGTTGAATGGCAAGAAAAATACTTAGGACGCAGAAGACGATCTAAACCAGAATTTCCGGTCGAACCAGATAAAAATGGCAATGACATTTTAACGTCCGAAAGGAAAGATAAAATAAATGAAGCTTTGGATTGGCTACGTAAAGAATTGGTAAGTCTTTACACGTGATAATACATAGGCAAAAATGCCACACATGTTCACATGCGTGACACATGCATGACACAGGCGTTTCACATGTATGTCACCATATGTGTTAGAGACGTTTCATGCCACATGTTTGCAAAACGCATGTAATACGCATGATTCACACATGTGAATTTCATGTGTGCGAAAACACACCTGTGTCACATGCGTTTTCAAATACATGTGTGCACATGCGATTTCAGATACACGCCATTCACACGTGTGTGTCACACATGTATTACATGCGTGCCATGAAACTTCTCTAATACGCATGTGACACACCTGTGACACATGGGTTTCCAGGGTCATGCGTGACACGTATGGTATTTTTGCCTATATTATTGCTGAATCTTGCACATTTACAAAATGATTTATGTGTAGCAAGACATGAATGTTTGATATAAACTTTGTTGGTTTACTCACGACTGCCCCATATCCTTTCATTTTTGCATATAGTGCTTTGTGGATTAAGTTCAGTTCCATGCAAGTATCAGACAGAAAAGAATCAATTAACAAGATATGTTGGTGTTGCAACTCATACAAGAGTTTTGTAGTAAAAAAAGTCAAATTCTTCCGCTAGTGATACATGTGATAAATGGATAAAAACACTTTGACTATTTTATTTAAAAAACGACCAAAAGATATCTTTCTGAACAAATGCATCAAATATTGGCCATATAGAACGATTCTTGTTCAAAAACAGCTTTTGTTTAATCATAACTATAATGATGAAGGCGCAATCGGTAAACCTCGGCCGACTCCACTAATCTATAGAGGAACGTATTCGGCCGAGATGAGCCGAGTGGAAGAAGGCAGCCCACAATGGCTGTAATGAAACACCCAACGACCAAGCTTCGTTCAAGCTACAACATACAAGAGGGAACCAGAATTATGAATATGTATAGATTATCGGGTTTTCTGCACACTGATATCGTAAAATATCAGCCGCGAACCACAATATGAAGATTTTTGGCGAGTGAGCGCAGCGAACGAGCCTAAAAGATTCATATTGTGTCGAGCGGCTGATATTTTAAAATATATTTACGCAGAAAAACCGATAATCTGTTTATCGTAAAAATTCTGTACAGTTTAGTCGCCCATGTAAAACATTCTTTACGCTTTTTTGTCCTCCTGGAGGTAAGCTTAATAACGTCTGCTCTTACATTGTGACGTCGCTAATAAGTCCTGCTCTCATATTGTGACGTCGCTGATAAGTCCTGCTGTCGCGGATTATGTCTCCTAATAGTCACAAAGCCTTAATTCAGAGATTACAGAGCGGGTGAGCAGGGTGATATAGACGCAGGGAAGTACGATAAATTGTTTTTTTTTATTTATTTATTGCTCCCCTCATTTTTTGTCAAAACAGAACTATGAACGACTGTCATACAAGTGGGAGGTTTGGCTAGCCATAAAACCTGATTTAACCCACCATTTTCTTCGAAATTCCTGTACCAAGTCCATATTATGACCGTTGTTTTCCAATTGTTCCGCTGGTTGATACGGTTGAGCTTCTTTTCGGTTTTGTCGGTGATGGTACACTTTCCCCTGTTGAATGCACCTTGGAATATGTTACCTTTGTTATGACCTTTATTGACCTCCATAGGTTTTGTACATGTATAGAATCTCACTTCCCTGTCTGTGCATTTACAATTCTCTTGTCCATATAAAACTAAAAATTCCAGATTAAATTTCCATATAATAAAGAAACGTTAACCAATACCTATATTTTAAACGATTAAAGATTTGTTATCTATAAGTTTTAAGTATTTGCACATATTAATAGTCTTATGGGATATCAAATGGCAAATTTATTTATTAAAAAGGACACGATCCCCAGTCGAGGTATTTCGTGCAATTCAAAAGAATTCTTTTTTAAAATTATGCATTTAAAGAAAAGAAGATAATAAACAGTTCAAAACTATTTTATTTACAAAGCTGTTGTGAGCTGATAAGACCACTTATGTTACTTCAGTTCATAATTAAGGCATATATCTTTCTACATTGTCACCTGTGTGAGTTTTTATTGTTCTGTCTTTATGCTGTATATGTTATCTGCAATTTACTGTACTGTTTATTGGCTTCAATTTACTGTACTGTTTATTGGCTGCAATTTACTCTACTGCTACTATTTTCTCAGACGAAATGAATAAAAGAAAGTTGAAAGGAAAATGTATATTTTGTTGTGAAATATCCGAAGGGCTAATCATTAATCATAAATCAAGGACCGGGAAAACAACATTAAAGGCAAGGAAGAGATCAAACAACAAAAACATGGAACAAAAAACAAACAAAAAATACGTACCCCATTAAAAAAACGAATTTGATTTATTCTATAATAATCTAGATGTGCTTGTTGACGGCTATGGAGTTTTTGACTGTGACGACGTAACCCTTGAAACAACATACCTTCTTTAAATAGCTTTTGCAACAGGAGCTGATTCCTGTCAAACCCTGTACGTAGTGGGTCCATGATACTCCCTAGTTTTGTATTTTATGCGACCAAGAATTCTTTCCAGCACTTTTTTTTATTTTATAATTTCAGCATGAAATGAGATCACAAGACCAAGAATTAGCACGAACTTTATTGACATTACGTCATGACATACATCAATTAAAATTAAAACGTAGCTATGAGGAACATAAGGAAATGTTGGAGGACGTCAAATCAGATATGGAGGAGGTGCAAGAGATGAAAGACATTTGTGATCTACCAATCGACACCCCGGAAAATCCACTCAAAAGGCTCGGGGTCACGCCCATGAATATATCATCAAGACGATTCTCAATATTTTAGGAAAAGAACGTATAAATATCTGCCAAGCTCTTATAAAGAGGTGTATTTTGTCCTTGTATATGACTCTGTATATCAATATTAACGAAAATGTAGTACTAAATTTTAAGTAGCAAGAAAATATCCCTATTCTCTATCAAAGTATATACACATTCACCGTTTCCCTTTACATTACTAAATTTAGCAAATCCAGTTAACACTTGGTGCAGCATTCGGGAGATACATCGATTGCAAACATTGAGACTGGAACCCCAATTACAAATAGATAGCTGATAAACCCCAATAATTATATAATTTACAGAAAAAAGCTGACGTGGCTACTAAATGAAAATAAACTCGTCTTGACATTAATATTGATTTCTACCATCTGCCTCTGTTTCTCATGTTACACGAATTTGCTACAGTAGACTTTGCCAATCTCAACTCCTTTATATCAAAATACATGATTTTCTTACACTTATTTGTCGGTGCTTATTTACATTATATTCACGTTATATTCACTCCAGATTTCTGAAAATTTCTAAATTTCAAATTGAATTTTTCGATGGCTTCTTCGACTTTGAGTCATTTGTAATTTAATATCAACATAAATATATTTTTTAAAGGACTTAATATGATGGGTGCGGCCCTGTAAACTGTCGAGCCACATACAGGCGACACATTCAAAGTAAACTTTAAAATTGTGCAATATTTGGCTTTATGTTAAACATATGTCTCCATCAGTACAACTTTGTATAGCGTCTCAATGTTCCCAAAGTAATTTGTAGTCTGTACATTTCATGTTCTGTACTCATTAATAAACAAATATTTAAAAGCTATAATGTTACTTTTGTAATGTTTCGTTTCATTTTATAAAGACCGCCATCATTTATTGTGACATTACTGAATGATTTACAAGAGAAATAAAGCATTTATTCATTAGATTGAATTTGTTCATTGTTTGCGTAAAAAGTGAGTTTTTAACTTATCACAGCTTAGTGCGCATGCCTAGTTGGTTATCCTCACTCTGTTGATTTTATGCTTTCTTCCAGAGGGCTGTTAGGGACGAGATCAAAAGTTCAATGTAGGATAAAAAACTTAATTCAAATAGTTTGGGATGGGGGGGGGTAAAAATCCCTGCAAGTTTAGTTATCCGACATCGATTTTCGGATTGAAAAATACGGATTCATGCGATGTCCAAGTCAATATACTGAACAAACATACATTGTTGAGGAAAAACAGGACCCATGATACAAAAAGTATACTCTCAAAGCATATGCCCATATTGGTCAATCGATTTTTCCCAAATTAAGTTAAAGGGGGGGGGGGTCAGTGAAAAAACTATGTGAATTAAGTTTTTTATCCTACATTGAACTTTTGATCTCTCCCTTATTCTATTTTATGATTGGTCTGTTATTTTTTTATCTTTCCTGTTAATTTTCATTATTATAGATACCATACTGAGGGGAATCATTGGAACTTCATGGAATCTACTCCTCTAATTTTTTGTTTGATCTAGTGTGTGAAGCATATCTACTTAGGGTTGTGTTCAGAAAGCTAAGTCATCAGAAGTTAGCAAAGAATTATATGCTTAGATCTTTAGTTAAAATATAAATCTTTAAAAATCTGCACCTGACAACATTTTTTGGTGTTAAAGAGACATTTAAACTTCATTATTTGACCAAATTAACAAAAATAATTTTGCTTTGTACGGGCTAATCAGGTAGTGAAGAGGACAGTACAATATATTGAAGGTCATTTGTGTAATAGTTACAAATCAGAAAAGAAACATCACTGTGAACAACTGGCCGAAGACCTGCAATGAACTCTGAACTAAGGGATACTTGCAATGAACTTTGAACTGAGGGATACCTTCCAAGAACTTTGAACTGAGGGATACCTTCCAAGAACTTTGAACTGAGGGATACAAAAGAAGTCCATAAAAATATATTATTGCACCATGAAATATAGACCTACTGTAACAAAACCAACAATGATAACTGAATAACTAGTGTTGTTTTAAAGCTGTATTTACATAGAAAGTTTGAAAGGATTTAATAAATAAAACCAAGAAATTTTTTATCCTACACGGAGAGCATGAAAGAGGTAATTTAGCTTTGCGGAAGAAATTTCACGACTTCTGTAACAGCATTCAACCATTCTTTCTCGGAACGACCATGTGAAGAGTTATTTTCTAGAACCGAATGCGCCATAGTTTATTTTTGTAAAAAAGTAGATTTCGCAGAGAAATCGAAAATATTGTCTTCTTTCTAGCGTTGAATGCGGTTAATATACAATTATTGCCTCCGTCTGAGATAGACATCACAATCGTCCACCAGAGGTGTGTTGTCTTCACGAGGGCTGTAGCCCGAGTGAAGACATCGTCTCGGGGATGACAATTATGATGTTTGTCTCAGATGGGGGAAATAATTGTTTTATTCTAATATGACGTGCCGCTTTAGCTATAGAAACACAACCGTGTTCAATATAGAACAATTACTATTGACACATGCGTACAATGCATTGTTGTCGTGCAGCGTAAAGCACACATGGAATCACTAACATATTGTATCTTGTTGATAAAATAAAGTTTCAAAGTCAAATTCTTCCATCTCACTGAATCTATCTTACATATATAGCTTTTCAAACATTTAACAAATACAACAACGATAAATTAACTGTTATGCGAAATGGTATGACAGTCGAAAGTGCGACGTCACATAATGTCACACATTCAAATGACGCCAGATCGACAGTCAAAAACGAAAATCGTACTTTTTACAGGATCTGGAACGCTAGTATTTGCTTTAAAATCTCCCAAAAAAGTAAGTCTGATTTTATTTTGTTTGTTAAAAGGCATTTTTCTGTAAAAGTTTTTGCTTTATTAAAATCGACATGGCTGCGTGTATATGACACCTTATATGGTTTACTTCGATTACAGAAGTGATGCATATTGTCTTATTAGAATTGAAATAATCCATTGGTGCCATGCTCTATGGTTATTTTAACATGGTTAGGCCTTATATTTGTTTATATTTTACACCTCACTAACTCTCGGTGTAAAGTTTAAACAAATATAAGGCCTAACCATGTTAAATAATCACAGAGCATTGCACCAATGAATTATTTCTTAATTATACAGAACAAACACAAGCCACTCTGCGTATTACGAAACACTCAATCTTGATATCTGTTCTTCGCTGAAACATTTCAAAACAACGGGTGTGTAAATTCGGACAGCCACGAGGCATCACATTTGTCGCCCGGTGGACATCACTATTGTTTCAGGACGTCTGAAACAAATATCCTGCACCGTTGACGGTAAATTCCGGACAGCCATGGGACATCACATTTGTCGCCAGCCGGTGGAAAACACTATTGTTTCAGGATGTCACAAACATATCCTGCAACCGATGACGGTAAATTCCGGACAGCCATGGGATATCAAATTTACAGAAAAACATCAAATTTTTCTTATTAAAATTATACAATGTAAGGTATAGTAAATCCACTGTCTTACAAACTTGAAAACTTTTGGTTAAAGTACGGGAGATTATCTAAACACGATAAATATTCTTTTCCACAGACATTAGATATTTTATAAACATATAATTAAATACTACTTCAGTATATAAGAAACTTCATTATAATTTAGGTTTATCAAATTTCCCCATAATTACTTTCTGAAATACAACCTGATTTCATATCAACAAATAAAAAGACCAATTTTTTTGTGTATCAAACTTTCTAGTTAACATTTAATTTATTTGGAGACAAGAAATATAAAAATGCATAGTATTGTCGTCTGAGTAAGATATAATCATGACATACCTTGATATATTTGATTTACCAATCCGATTATGGATAATTTTTATTTTAAAATTTTTTAGAGATTGCATAAATTTACTTATTGGTTAAATGTCTTACTTGTGTGAAAAGGAAAATAACTCTTCAAATTGACAAAAAGTAAAGAAGAAAAAAAAAGTTTCTCATGAATTTATGATAATTTTGGTACATGTAGCATTTAACCCATTCTCATGATATCGTGGATTGATTGTTATTTCACAACGAAAATTAGAGCGATAGTGAGATACTAGTATAGTTTCATTCAATAATCGGGTTCTGATGTCCCTAAGCGACATACGTCCAAATTATTTATACGCCGAAGTAACAAATATGAAATAATAATTTAATATTGGATATAATTTAACGAATATAACGGTTCAGTTGATTGGTCATTTTTTCTTCGTTTAGTAAGTAAGTAAGTAAGTAATGTGTTTATTCCAATTAATTATTTTTTCCTGTATATTATTGACATGTATTCTAGTATTTGCTCGGGTACCTTTTCTCAGGCCATTTCCACACACCCCCGTCAAAAATCCAGAGAGTTACCCCCGGGGTTAAAATGTGCACATAAAGTGCACCAGAACTGGTACCACAGACTGTTAATCAGGTGAGCTGTATGCTTCTACAAGATTACGTTGAACTGAATTTTTCCATTATTACATTTCTAAAGTCTTTTGGTATGCTTGGTGTACTTGTTCTTAAAATGCTTAACGTGAGTATATAAAAAGACCATAAACAGTGAAAGATCTGTGTATAAAATGGGTACATTAAAAACCATACACATTGAAAGATCTGATATCTCTATATTTTCAAATTTGTACATCTAGACAGTTTGAAAGGATATCAAATAGCGTTGTTTACTTTTTCAAAAGGATACGATCTTCAGTTAAGGTATTTTGTGCAATTAAAACGAACTTATGGAGATAATTTTTTATTCACTATGAATAAAGAACAAACAATTAAATCAAATAATTTACATAGTTCTGACTAACAGGCGGATACTTTAAATTTCATGTAGAAAATTGATAGTTAGTAATAGATCACAAAGCATAGATTATCAATGGTAAAGCTGATATAATTTTGCACGAGGACAAGACTCCTTAATGGTGAGAAAAACATGAAACCAAGATGATTTGGGACTGACAAAGGCTAATCAGTCTCTTTTCTCGATATGGTATTTTTAGATTTAAAACGTATATCAACACGTTGTTTATCAAAGGAACTTCATCACTGTAATTTTAGTTTATCAAATTTCATTATAATTATATGATGAAGAGCGATGTGATTGGATACTGACAAATGAAATGAAGACCCTTTCCACTTTTTGGTGACAATTGAACTTGATTAAACATGTCGAATGGTTTAATGGACGACTGTTTATAATGGCCGGATGCGGCCATTTCGCCTTACTGTTAGATCATGAACCCTTACACCTGACATGAAAATAAGCCACTCGTCAGATAGGAACTTCTTTTATTTTTTATTTTTAACTTGGATTTTGAGAGGGAGTCTGTGCTGCTCATTTTTTTGGCCGGGTTGCACATAGTCAGGAAATCCGACTTTTAGTATGATGAATGCCAGGGGGATAAGGTACTATCTACTTTATGTAATCAACTCTTTCTACGGCTTTTAACCTAGTTATTTAAAACTTTGCAGAATAGAAGATATTCATGAAGGAGAGCGATGTCATTTGTAGACTTTTTTCCATATTCTCAATGTTTGTGGACCTTTGGGCATTTTTTTGCAACAATTGGATATCGAGAGTGTCAATTTTGTATAATCATCTCCTAGATCTTTGAAAGTTTGCATACTTTTTATGGACGTCTTGAAGATGTCCATGAAGGAGTGTGATTCTATGTGGAGAATTAAATTATTTGTGTAATTAACTCTCTTTTATACTTTAGCCCAGACCAAGGAAATTGTGTAAAATTTTCATAGAGATATTTAAAATGGACAATAAGGAAAAATATGCCATTTGAAGAATTTCAGTATTTTTCCCCAGTTTTTATTATACAAACAAAGTTTGGTCTTCGAAGTTACAATTTTGGTGGATATTACATACACATTTAAAGCATCCCGGCCTATTGAGTCTTTGACCTTAATTTTCTTCACCATAAATTTTGACTCCATAAACTTTCGTAAATATTTTAATATTTTCGCTTATGTATGTATAAAAGTTGAGCTAAATCTTCAAAGAAAATAAAGACGCGTTTAATTCATCGTACATAAAATTCAAACACATGGTGGATGGTATGTAGTCTAATTTATTTCTTTACTACAATCATAAGACACAAATTTTTTAATTATTTAAATAATCAAATTAGAATTGCGTGTCAAACACAACTTGTTGAAATGAGGCCATCAGATAAAAAATTCAAATAACCTATTTATTGTATATATGTAATATTCAAACGGCAAGTTCTTCACGTTATGTTTACACGATAATACTATAATACATTCTTGCGCTTCTTGGTAGACGAAATTATGTAAATAATATGGGTGTTGTAATAAAACTTTATGAAATGAAAAAAAATTATTGACCGGTTATTCAAAATGCATAATTGAAAGCCGGATACAATCCAAGATTCCTTTCAAGACTCAGTATATAGTTAGCTGGTGCCATAGAACACCACGAATCAGTATTTTAGGACTAATACAATTATTGTCTACCAAAAAAACTTTATATTCTTCATTTAATTATTACCTCCTCTCCAAAAAGTTTATATAGTTTTATGAAATGTCTCCTAATTTTTAAGCATTTTAACTAAGTATGGACGACAAATTTGTGCGGTCCATATTCATTTTGCTTGGTCAAAAACACACCGTAATACCGACTTGTATCATTTCTGTTGAAAACCGTCCATATCATTAGCCACACGTACACAGCGAGAAGCGTTTGTTGTTGTTTTTGTTTTTGTCGTCGTTGTTGTCGTCGTCGTCGTCTTTGTTGTTGTCGTCGTCGTCTTTGTTGTCGTCGTTGTTGCTGTCATCGTCGTTGTTGTTATTGTCGTTGTTGTTATAAGCTTTTTTAATGAAATCAATGTTATATTTGCAGATGAATGGTAATCTTTTACGTATATAAGAGAAACAGATCCTAATTTTCACCGTACATTGCTTTAAAGTTGGTTTTTTGACGAAAACATACCTTTTTTCATTTTCTCTCAGCATTTTATAGTCTTCTGAAGCTGTGTTTTTAAAGAACGAGGGTGCGAATTATATAAATCTAATACATTACATGTTAAATGCTCTTCATTACAGAACGGTGAATTTTGTGGTACCTGTCAAAGACAGTGATACATCACGAACCGAAATGTAATAATATAAACAAAAAACCCCTTGCACGTGGATAATAACACGGACAGTTTTTTATCGTATCCGTCGGGTTTCAACAAAAATGATTTAATTCAGAGGGTAAAACAGTTTGAAAAATGGCAATCATAATGTGACGTAAATAATTTCAGAAAATTGATATGAAGATAAAAATCAAATGTATCACAAAATACCGAATAAATTTGATCCACTGTATGGCCATTTCGTTGAGTGACAACTCATCAGCAGTGCTCGAGATCAAATTGTTGGAAATCCGGTTAAAGATATTATGATGAATTAATATAAGCACAGCCATCAAAACCCAAAATAATTAACAGGAATCCAAACTCAGCTAAGGGTTACCTATGCATCAATAGGAAGAGCCTTAGAAATTTCTGGTAATTTTTTTCAAATTTGAACGGAAAATTTAAAGGTATTTAAGCCGCGAAACACTCTGGAAAGAATCGTAAAATATGCCATATTTACATATTCTGATATAAGTCTTGTGACGTCAAATGCATATCGGACTAGCTGAGAGAAAAAAACACGTTGCTCAAAAGACAGGTGAAGTAAGCGAGATAACTGCAGATCTACTGAACTTTTTTTAAAACTTTTTATTACCTTAAAACATGCAGATATTACAAATGTCAGCATCAAACAATAACCATATGCACTTATATACTTGCTTGAATAACACAATAATATGATATGATATGCTGTTGGCGTGGCCAATGATGCGAGCACAGCAATAGCCCTTTCCAGAAACTAATTCCCTGTCACGATTCTGACTCTAAAATTATAATTTTAAGCAAGTTATTTCCCTTACTTCCGTTTCCGGTGAACGAAACTTTTTCTAGCCTTAGTTGTAGCACAACATGGATGCCCCCATTAGACAAAGAGTTTTCTAAATGACCCATATGTAGAAAATGCATTTGCTCCTATAGCGCTCGCTGCGCTCGCTATCAATCAGAAATTCATAAACATTAGCTGGAGCTTTGGTGGTGTCATCCTCTGAGGTGTCATCTCTCCTGAATTATCTTATGAATCAAATGTTTGTGAGGTGAAGAAACAAGACATGATATGCGAAAACAAAGATTAGGAAAAGAATGAATGCCAAGAACTTGATTTTTCCATGAGGGAGTTAGCCCGATAAGGCTTTTATTTATATCCTGATACTGAATAATGAAATTTATAGGTTTTAATTAAGAAAGGGGGGGGGGGGTTCAGGAATTATACCTGCAAAGATAAACTATGATATCTGGTTACTTTTTATGGCATCGTGATATATTTGGATTTTATATACTTTTATTCTAAAGTAGGTATGCTCGTGACAAAATTTTAGAACGGCCAAAACTAAAAATCAATAGCAACAGAATCAAACATTTCTAAAAGGGAATCCACAATCTTGGACAGCTAACGTAAACTTTTCTTAAGGTTTTTAACCCTACTTTTAACACAATTTTAAAATACAGAGAAAGAAATGCTGTTAAGAATGACTTCCTCTAAAACATGAATTGGTTCCCAGCATGGTCCCGTTTCACAAACATTCGTGCGACTATGATTAGTCATAAGCGTTATCTGATTTCCGGTCTTCAGTGTTTCTATTATATTGATGTCCTGAGACCAGTCACTATCGTAATCGTACGAATGTTTTTGAAACTAGAAAGAAGGCATGCGCAGTACTATGCTATGCAGATGGCATTCCTCACGAAAAAAACACTTTCAAGACTTGCGATAGTGTAGGCTGTTTTTATATGAATTATAAGATCTCGTTTTTACCCTTTTATTCCCAGTGTGCTTCCGTCTGATAAAAGAATTATTATATTTGAAGCGAATTTCATATATTCTCAAATATTTAAAAAGATAAAGAAAAAATGGTATTTTCAAATATTTATTAATCTGTCAATACTGTTTTCTGGCCGTCATCTCCCTGTCAAGATAGTAAAAAAATATTATTTGTACTGAAAAATAATGTATTGTATGAAATTTAAAAAAAGAAACATAATATATATTTTTTTATATATATTTCATTATATGAGAGAAGAGGAATGGTATATCATTTCTACACACAATATTCCTACATATACGAGACAAAAATTTGACAAAAGCACCGGAACCTTATTGGAGTTCTTCATCTTAAAGTGAAAAAGTGTGGTTCGTGTTATATCAACATAAAAAAATAGGGTAGGTAGGTAGGTATTTTTTTTCACAATATGTTTAACATAGAGTCTAGAGTAGAGACATTCTGACTTTAACAGTGCTTAATCAAAAATGTCCAAAAATAATTAGGGTAGGTAGAGTAACCGGAACCACACATATTTTTTTTTTTTATTTGACCTTCAAATTTAACTTCAGAAATTATTTTTTTTCAGAAGTTAGCATAGATTCTCTGAAGTTCATATACTTACCCTAGGTCTATATATTTACAATGTAAGTCTTTGTCATTTATCCGCTGATTCTGATTGCTGTTAAATTGAGTCCAATTGCCAGTGCCAGGGCCAAAGGAACTGAAAATAAGGAATACAAAGATGTAATGGCCATTTTCTCCTATATTTATTTCACTCCTAGGGCCATTTTCAAAATTGTTCATAAGCCTTTCAAAATCTCTGAGGGCATAACCTGGTATGAGGTCTCTAAAGACTTGCTAGTGATAACTAACAAATAAATTAATAAACATTTTTCTACATACTTGAATATCGCCTTTGGGAGACATTTTGAACACAAATCTGCAAAATTAACATCTTTAAGAAGTTTTTTCAACATGAAAGACACTCAGAACCAAAACAGATTTTTGCTGTTAGTGAGTAAATGTAACTATTTATATGACAGTATAATAGTTTCCAAAATAACAATCAAAAGATACTAATATTAGATATAGTAAATTTATACTATGCTGTATACGACGCATTTCAAGGAGTTACCTCTCATCAGCAGCATTAAAACCGAAACATTTGGAAGACCAAAAATCAAACTGATTTTAAACAAGAAGTACTCATAACCAAAAATACCGAAATAGGAAGCCAAATTTCAGCTAAGGAGATCTACCATGTGCCAAACAAGGAATGAACCCTTAGTATTTCTATTATTTTTGAATTTTGCTTAACACTGATAATTTCTGTAACAAATCAATGAATAATCATGTCAGACAAGTCTGACGACTGGGTTGGCGAATACCCTCGGGGACATAGGGTCCACCATTTAGAGGCATCATCCCAGGAGTTTCAAAATAACAATCCAAAGATACTAATATTAGATATAGTAAATTTATACTATGCTGTATACGACGCATTTCAAGGAGTTACTTCTCATCAGCAGCATTAAAACCGAAACATTTTGAAGACATTTCAAAATATTCCAAAAAGTACTATTAATACAAATTGCCAAAAATCGCCTATATACACGACCTTTGCGGGTTGAAAACTTGAACTTTACGGTTAAGCATAAAAGATAAAATTCCATGACATACAATCGTTCACGATAAAAAGTAGGTAAATATGTAAGGTAAAAAAAATCAATGGTTGTGTGTGAAATAAATACAGGGGAAAGTGACAATACTCCTGACATTCGATTAATTTATTGATTGATTGATCGATTGATTGACGTTCAGAATAATACATGTATATCATTGCGAGATGAAATTCGGTGATTTGATATTATTTTCAATCTATTTTCTTTCAGAAAAAAACGTATATGATTCGCTCCTGATAGCTTTTTCCTCTCAACAAATTATTACCCAAGTTCTTGCACATCTTGTTTTCTAATGATTCATATAAAAGCAAGTACCAAAATATTTTTAAAAACTATTGAAAAAAATTAATCGTCCGGCATAGAAAAATTGGAAAAAAATTATGATTGCATTTGGTTACAATCCTCACCATTGTTCACTAAAACAGAAAAATTAACAAACTAATGTCTGAAAAAAAAATACTTACGTAAAAATGCATATCTGAATGGGTTCTGATAGCTAGCAATTAATGCCCTTTCTCGCCCTAAATTTCCCTTTGCATTCTGAAGTGCTATCGCATTCCTGTAAGTGTTCAAAGGATATCCTTGTGATAGCGTAAAACCTCTGCCACTACCACCAGTGAAACACTGCACCAAAACAACGGTCAAAGCACAGGGAACCAGGAGAAGTAATAGTTTGTGCATTGTGACAAAACGAATCTCCACGAATCGGTTGAGCAGATGACAGAATTGGAGATTGACTATTTTGGACCATCCCGCGGTTTTTATACGTGTATCAGTCGTGTAGTCGTTGCCTAATAGGACAGCGTTTTAGTGTGACGCACCAGTGGTCACGGATTTCAGAGAAATTGTTCTATAACATTTGATTGATGAAATGGCCGAAATAGGATTGATGAATGTGTTGACAGTTTTTTAAACTTTCCGGGTACCTCAGAGTTCACCGAAAATTCGTGTCTTTCCAATTATAAATCACTACAAAACATTGATTATTCTTCTTCTATTATTCTAGATTTTTTTAAGTCTCCAAATATAAGAAAGATTTGATATGGAAAGTCTTAAAACTACTATCTATATGATTACCTCATAATTACAAATGTTAACACGACGTTAACACTGAATTAAATTTATACTTTTCTAAAAATAAATATCATTTTATGAAAATATCATATTTAGCAAAGCATGTTTATGTGTCAATATATTTGGAGTCATGTTGGTCGAGTACTAGTGACACAAAGCAACGTTACACAACTTAGGCTTCATAAGAATTAGGTTGTCTCGGTGGCTGAGTGGTGTAGGTAATCTAATATAACGACTTAAGGTACTACTACGGTGTCAACTCTTAGGTTTTAAGCTCAATTCCAACCCGTGGCGATTTTAATTGCCAAGGATTGCCATTTTCCATTTTATTCTTCTGTAGGCCAGTGCTTCTCTCCATCAATGAAAACTTGTCGCCATGATATAGCCATTTGTACTGGAAAATGCATGTTAAGGTTTTAGGCCTAGAAAACAACTCTGAGTATTAAATTGATGATATGTGCACATATCGTGCATCAAAATTGGTATCATTAAAGATTTATTATTAACACAGAGTCCACGATGTCCCTGAGCTCAGTTGATATTTTTCGATACAAACGGCACTGAATAGATGCTCAGTTATAAAACTAAGGGGTATCACCCTCATACAAAGGTGGTCTTGGCATTATCTTTTTGTTTCATTTTGGCAATATGTGTTATTGTTTGGGCTTGCAACTTTTTTGGCCTAGGGCACGAAATGTGCCCATCTTGTGAATCATTATTGGCATCTTGGAATATTCGTTATTACCGGTCTGTCGATATGCCTCTTATGGTAGACTCTGAGAGCTCAGTTGCTGTTTTATGGACTCTGAGAGTATCGCCAGCTCAGTTGCTGTTTTAAAGAGTATCTTCTAAATTCTTTGTCCTTAGATAATTTAGGCTCCACTCTTTAGTACGTTTTAGTATTTTTATATTTATATTTGCTGTCCAGCGTTTTGGGATATTGTTTTATCTTTCAACAGTTTAGGTCTTGTGCACAGCTGATGAGTTGTATCGACGAAATGTGCGCATTGTATGCATCAACATTGGCATCATGGAATATTTATTGGTTCAAGACAATTAAAACAGAGTTTAACCTGATCTCACTCCCGGGGAAATATTTTCTCACTCAATGCATTTAATAAAATATAAAAGATAATTTCCTCAAATTATTAGTTTAAAGGGAACTGCAATTAAAATAAATAAAACCTATTTTTTAGTAAATGCTAAGTAAAAGTTCCGTGTTAACTTTTTGACCTTTAAGATGTCCTTAACTAATTATCTAATATCAGAAATAATGTGTCATGGACTACCTAAGGCTGAAATTCTAACTTCTTCCAATACATATCGCTTACATGTTAGGTGTCGTAATCACAATCACCATATAAATTTTTGGTATAAAAGCCGAGTCAGGACACAGTCTGTCAATCTCCAAGTTAAAGATCTATTACAAACCGGGGATTCACAAATTCAGAAAATGAAGCAGATTTTGCTCTTTTTCCTGCCGTGTGTATTGGCTATTGTTCTTGTAAACAGTCAAGGAGTTCGTCGTATCCCAGGGCGTGCTGTTTACTTTCCATACCCAGTGCCTGGACCTAGACAACGCCCTAGTATCGTTGGACCGTTATTGTCAGCAATCAATGATGAAAACAGGAGATTTTTCTTGGCAAATGCATGTGAGTATAGCAACTTGATAAAGTTTTGATCACTTAGATATCAAAAAACGGTTTAAGAAATTATATATAATCTTCCGAAAATACAGATTTTGGCTGAGGAATATACTAAATACATTTTTTTATTCTATCAAAAAATAACTATTATTTTAATTTGAAAAGCGAATGTTAAAGGTATACCGATTGCAGAAAATTTGGATGTACGTTACATTTAAAGAAAAAATTGTAATCGGTGATTTCAATAAGGAATTACCCGTAATTGCCAGAGCAATTAGTAAATGGTGATGTTTATAGCATCGACGGAAACTCACGAACTTTCAAGGTTTCGCTATGGTAAACTAACAGGAGAACGAGAAAAGATGAATGAATTGACCCACGCGGTCTGTAATGTAGCAAAGCGTAATGGGTTTCCGACGATAAGTCTACATATGTCGTTAGAATTGCATGTAATATTTGAATTTTACTAATCAAAAGAAACTGTCGCCATACATTTTAAATATGTATTCAAATACATTTTCAATGATTTAGTTGATACTATTTGAGTTTATTTACTTTTTTCAGATTTCTTTTAATGTACACATTAAAGCCCTAAATGTCTGCTTGAAATAAATAGAATTTTATAATCTCTATTTTTTTAATAAATTTTAGCCTGAAGAACTAGTGGAGTTCCTTCTTTCATTTGATTATTCACTCAATCGCTGCCTTCAAAGAAAATTTTATGAATCAGATCAAACTGTAGTCGTTCCGTTTTACCTTGCGAGTTACATCACAGTCCAATTTCTTATAATATATGTATTTTAAAGATAAGGATAAAATAAATGAATATATGAAAAAAAATTATTAAAAAGACCTTTTGTTGTTTATCCTTTGTTTTACTTTTTATTACCGATGATTATGTTCACTCATGCTTATTTCTCTCATGCACAACAAGTTGTTAATGTTAAAATATTCAGATTACTTTGTTTTATAAAACAAATACAGGAGTGTGAATGGATGTTATATATGTTTCCTTTGTGTGTTTTTAATTTAGTCAATTACATACGATTATAGCTGATAAATTCTGATCTGAACTAATTATCAGTTTCTTTCATAGCCAATACTGGTTCTGAATATATTTACAACTGTAACTGCTTGTATCTAAATGGGGTTATACACACCCATCAAACGGGATCTATTTCATTGAATCACATTCCCAACATTTTGAAATTTCTCAGCATATTGGAAAAATTTTAACCATAACCAATTGTTATGAATTAGAGAGTTAAGTGAGTGGGATGTTGATAATTATTTTTGTTTTGCATTATTTACTTCGTTTCAGTTTCTTATGCCCTGTTGGCTTTGATTTTGAGTAACAGTACCTCACTCTTATTAGGATAAAAACGGTAACGAGGACATTGTATATGTAATTTTTGCAGGTAAGACGATTTATAAGTAATTTTGCACATTTCAGTTTATCACTTCATAAAGCATCTATTTTTCAATGTAATGTGATTATGATTGATAAATTTTGGAATCGTATTTCTACACTTAAAGGATTCCTTTATTATTTGGTGAAAACGTTCGGTTTAAAAATTTTAAGTTTTCAAACCTAAGTTGAAAAATATATTAATGTTTTAAATTTAAGAAGGGAAAAATTAAAAAAAAAAGATTGAAAAAAAATCAATAATATAATAACCCTGGATAAGATGATATTGCAGATAACTGTCTGATATGTTTTTCCTAAATGAAAAAAAAATGATTTGTGAAAAAAGAGTTATTTTGGATGAGACAACAACCATGAAACAGAATCAGAAAACTCCAGGTTTTGTCTCCTGGCCTCAAAATTATACTATAATGATGATTTAATGAAAATGTTTATACTTTTTAAGGCTCATGTCATATCGATGCAAGTAAATATCTGTCAAGATGTATCTAATATCCGTTCTTTCTTAATATTTCAGGGGGTTATTGACGGCCAGACCACAGTTATTTACAATTCATAATAAATAAACAAACAAACAAATAATGTTTTTTTTATCATGTGATCAAACCCAGGCAACGTTTTTTAACTCGTCCACTTTATTTCAATTCACCAATTAGATAGTAGAGTAGAATACAATAAAATTAAGTCATTGGTCCAAAAGTCAGTGTATGCAGAAAAAGCCGTATATTTTCTTTTTTAATTGCAACAAAAGCTTCTTTTCACAACAATGAACTATATGGAGCATTTGGATCTAGAAGAATTATCCCCCGGAAAAAAGACCTCTTTTATATTAACGGAAATGGTAGTCATTGTATCACTGATGCCTGCTGCATTGCGTTCAACTCTTCGTAGCTCAAAATTGTCACAGGAGCAAAATTGTCGTAACAGGTCGACGTGTAAGCGTTTCCTGCTATTCAGGCATCACCCTCAGCCGTTTAGGAACTCATCATGAAAGATCAGATGATGTTTGGTATGCACACTTCTTATCTTGTAATTCAAGTTGCACATTTAAAATTTTCCAAAATCAGGAGCCTATGATGACAGGGTTCTGTGCGTCTGTGTGTTGCATATTGATTTTATAGTATTTTAGACATTTATTTTGGGGTTTTGGTTGAATTTCTTCACAGTGATTTTATACAAGGCCATTAAGGGCTTATGTGAAGAAGGCTGTACGATAATATCTTTTCTTGTTTTCGACTTTCATGTCAGGATTGTTGTTCTGTCCGCATTTACCCCGTATATCCAGTAATATGTTGGTGGAATTCTTCTCCTCAGACATATATGTAATGTTAAAAAATTCAGTTAACCTATATACTGCTTTAGCCATTACTTGGAAATAAATGACGTTCCACATTTTTTACCTTTAGCAGTGGTGAAAAGAAATATTACGAGCCTTTAAGTGCCCATCCAAATTGAGATTACAGAATGTTTATTGTGTCATGAATATTTTAAGCAAATAGATTTAAAATTTTCTAATTTACAATTTAAAAAGTTGAAAATCGATTCAGAAGAGGCATGAATGCCAATATTTGAATGCATCGTTCAAATTATCGCCATTATTTTCAGGACAGAGTAAACAACGGAAGATAGAAATGACATAGATTTTCATAACAGTGCACAGAGTTTCTAAACATTCGAAATATGTAATATTGGAAATATCTAATTATAGCTAAAGATAACGATATAGTTTATAGTAGAAAGTTAAGAATATTGAACTTTGATTTAAAACCCTGACGCATTAAAATATGATGATATAGTTCTGTATATCAAAGTTGATATAGTAAGCAGACATCAAATTATTCGTCATTAATTCAGAAATAAATAATCATTTTACTTTCTGGAGCATCAATTTTGATGTACAGTAGAGCATTGCCGCAAATTTCAACAATTTAGTCAGTAATAGCGTTATAGCGCAGATTTAAATACCGAAAAATGAGAAGAAAGGGTACAACACAATTATAAGTTTTTCTGAAAATGTCCAAAATAACAATCCAAAGATACTAATATTAGATATAGTAAATTTATAATATACTGTATACGACGCATTTCAAGGAGTTACCTCTCATCAGCAGATTAAAACCGAAACATTTGGAAGACCAACAACCAAACTTATTTTAAACAAGAAGTACTCATAACCAAAAATACCGAAATAGGAAGCCAAATTTCAGTTAAGGAGATCTACGATGTGCAATAAAAGGAATGAATCCTTAGTATTTGTATTATTTTTGAATTTTTGCTAAATACTGTTCACTTCTGTAACAAATCAATAAATAATCATGTCAGACAGGTCTGACGACTGGGTTGGGGAATACCCTCGGGGACCTAGGGTCCACCATGCAGAGGCATCGTCCCAGAAGTTTCAAAATAACAATCTATATATTAGATATAGTAAATTTTTACTATGCTGTATACAACGCATTTCAAGGAGTTACCTCTCATCAGCAGCATTAAAACCTATACATTTGGAAGACCAAAAATTTAACTTACTTTAAACAAGAAGTACTCATAACCAAAAATACCGAAATAGGAAGCCAAACTTTGTTCTGAAATAGTATCAGTTGCTAGATATTAACTACAGTTGAGCTAGTGATACCCTCGGAAACTTGAGCACACCAGCTCAAGGCATCCACTCGGATGAAAAATAAATATTTTGTGATAACAATTTTCATGCGTGGAAAAATCAACAATATTTCATCAGCATTACTCAACACCGGATATTGTAGAAATCCGAAAGTTTTTAGAGTAAAGTCAAGAAATCACGTGACCAAAGGGATATCTGAAGGAGGGAAAAATGGAAACAACTGACAAACTCCGGAGAACAACGAAGACAAGACCAAAACAATACATGTATCACAATTAAAAACTAAAAACATATGAACAACATGGACCCCACAAAAAAACCAGGGGTAGACTCAGGTGCTTCGGAAGAGTAAGCAGTCTCTACTTCCTGCAGGACACCCGCCATGCTGCCCATGTCAAATCCGGTATGAGGAAATCAATGGAACAGGTCCATTTTCATTTGAGAAACGGTTTTTTCATACTTGTCAACCAAGTCATGATGATCAGATTCCCAAACTCCGGGCAGTTGTTCACTTCCGCTCCGATACACCCAATAGTTAATCGCAATTCAGTTTTAGACGACTTATTTTAAATAGATAATTCTCAATGGTATTCAAATTTTGTCTCTTGTTCCTTTTAAGTTATAGCTGTCCTTAAGGAACCACTTGTAAAGAAAGGAAATTTATTGGAAAAAATAGTAACACATTTAGTTTTTTACAGTCCTGTATCATGTGTATAGGATTTTATGAATTGAAAAATTTTATTACTTTTTACTAATACCAAATAATCAATTACATTTTTTTTATCTTGATCAAAATATTTTAAATTGAACGCAATTCAAACTTCAAAATAACAGAACTGGGATTAATTAAAGTCAGTTTAAATGTAACAACCTACAAATGGGTATGTTTGTAGTATATAATGTAATTTCAACAATATTAAAGTTCTGTTGAAACATGCTACACGGAAGTCTACCTGTACAAACAATACACATCCAATATGAAAGGTAAGATATTATTCTGAATATTTTATTTCTATTTATTTATGAAAAATTAGGACTTAAGTGTGATTTATATCGATATTTTATAGGATAAACGCATATAGTAATTTAAAATTTAATGAGTACAATGATAGTCTCTAGAATGGGGGGGGGAGAGAGTGACACGGGGATATCACTTTCCTAATCCATTTTGTCCCAATTCCTTTAATATTTTGCCCCTTTTTTCCAATTCCTAAACATTGTGCTAAATTTACCGAATTCCCTAAAAATATTTTGTCAATTTTCACCAAGTCCCGCAAAAAAAAAAATTTCCCCAATACCCAAAAGCATATCCCACCCGTCTGACCGTACTTCGTGACAAAAATACATTTCAGCATAACAGGATTAAGCATCAAACGGAACTGAACATTGTGTCCAAAATCCAGGTAAGCCCAACTTCAATTGAGGTAATCAACTGAAAACTTTAAACAGAATTTCAAAATTTAAATTTGAAATTTTATCACTTATAAACAAAATCATGACAAGCAAATTTATAGAGTTTGGACTAACTTAACAGAAATGAAAATAATGACCTTTAAATTAAAGATTAGATAATAATGTTGTTAAGAATGGACTAAGGGTACAAGGGAAAAACTGATATTGTAAGCGCCCATTTGTTCCTGTTCGTATATCTTACCTGGATCATCGGTACGTCAATGGGCATGGGCATGTAATTGGAATGGGATCCGCCATGTTCGTATATCATGTATACCTCACTTGTAAACAATATCATGTTCGTATATCATGTATCTCACTTGTAAACAATATCATCTTCGTGTTCTCATTAATTTCAATATAAAAGAATTAAATGTGACAGGATCCCAGTTTGCACCCTGAATATTTCTCTTTCTGAATATGTATCTGAAATAGTGACGTTTATTGTCAATGATTTTCCAAATACATAATTGAATAGTCTTTTACGATAATAATATATTAATTATATTAATGATAATGATATAAAATACAGGTTAAATTACCTTTTTTATTTAGCTCTCATTACACGATATTTTAAATATAGATTCTCCTTCAGGTACGAGTGGGTTATGGAATTTCTCCACCCGAGATAGTTAAATTTTCGATTTTCAACACGCGAGCCTTTAGCGAGCGTGTTAAAATCCAAAATTTAACTATAGAGGGTGGAGAAATTCCATAACTCACGAGTAAATTGAAGGAGAATCTGTTTCTCCTATGATTTTCGACAAAAAACTCAAGAAAATGTCGTTGCTATGTAATTTGTTTACATAGACGTCATTTCGGGACTTCTCTAGTTTATCGTTCTAATAACTGTAGAAAAAAGGCCGGTAATTCCCACGTAGAAATTTAATCACCGGCAAGTGGTTAAAGATATTATGTATTTTTATCCAACCGATTAAACACGTCAGGAATGGGAGAAATATCTGTTATAAATATAGTTATACGTATATATACTATAAATCTCACTGTAAATATACCAATTCAACATATTCGTGTAAGAGAAGTGGACACAGTGGCACTTTTGTTTTTCAAAAGTGTGCATACTGGGAATAAATCCATGGTTTTCCAGGCTTTATGAAATGACATGAATGACCAATTTTCTTAAACTATGAAAACAAGACAAAATACAAGAGTATTACTTTATTTTTAGTCAGTAAGTTCTGCAGACCGGACTGACTCATTGACTAGACATGGAAACAACATGTAGTTATAACGGTGCGACATTTTGGCTAGTTGCTCTATTCCACCCGGATCTTTCGTTGCCAGGAACAAATGAGCGCTAAATATATTTTTTCCCCTAGTACCCTTAGTCCAACAATATTATCTAATCTTTAAATTAGAGGTCATTATTTTCTTTTCTGTTAAGATAGCCCAAACTCTATAAATTTGCCTGTCATTAGAACGATATTTGTTTTATTATACAGCACTACTTCATTTAAATATTTTATCAATCGATCATGATATCTGATATCTAAATATTTGTTTTGGAATAGCCGTTTTTCTGTTCACATGTTTAATCAATATATGATTGAGTAAACGAAAGATTTTAGTATAAAGTTTTACATGTGACTGAAGACTGATCATATTGATAAAATTTATTAAAATGATAAAAATCAATGATCCAATAAGCCTGATAAATATATATAAATTGGCATAATCTCATCTCGTAATGGAAATAAATGGCGAAAAAATATTCAGTGATTATATAATGTAAGGCGTTTGAAAGTCAAAATAGGTTTATTCCAATACGACTTATAAAATCGCGGATTTGTTGGATTCTTATTTCGAAAAGATGGCTTTGTTAGACCGATAGGAATAATAAACTAAAAGAAAATCCAAAAAGATCGTGAGTACTTATGTTTGTTTGTCATCTATAATGACCTTCAGTAACACGTAGGTATCTTCCTTGTATTTGTGCCACGCCGGGTATGTCATTGAATTGGGATCTGCCATATTCATATCTATTACCTGGGCCATAGGGACGTCATTGGAATGGAATCTGCCTTCTCATATCTATTACCTGGGACATGGCTACGTCATTAGAATGGGACTACTCCTATTCTTGACGTGTTTAATCGGTGGGATAAAAAGACAGAATATTTTTAACCACTTCCCGGTGACTAAATTTCTGCATCGGAATTCCCACCGATTTTTTACGTTAATTTGAAAGATGAACTAGAGAAATGGCGCTCATGTAAACAAAATGCGTAGCAACGGTTTTTGATGAAAATCATAGAAGAAACAGATTCTCCTTCAATTTACTTGTGCGTTATAGAATTTCTCCACCCTCGATAGTTAAAAGGTAGATTTTATCACGCTCGCTAAAGGTCGCGTGTTGAAATTCAAACATTTAACTATCTCGGGTGGAGAAATTCCATAACTCACTTGTACTTGAAGGAGAATCTATATTTCCATGTTCACGACATCAATCTTTGTTCTGATATTTTAGTATAACCGTTTTAATCTAGCAGTTTCGTTGGAAAAATTTCCAGTCTAGATCCAATGTTTAAAATAAGTTTGGATGTATGGACAGGATAGGGACATCGGATAATAATATTATGTCCTAATAACACATAATCTTTGTTTTTAAAAAGTTGTGAAATTCATCAGTTGCAGTTTTGTATTAGTCTTGAGTGAAACCACCATCAATCCCTTGATATTAGTATCTGAAATTATTTTCTTCTCTTTACAGTTTTACAGTAGAAGTCATTTCTTCTGGTATGATAAATTAATTGACTAACATAATATGGCCGAAACGCATGCTAAAGGTCAGACAGAGACCAAAATACTAGGTGCACAGGCACCAATAGGAAAAACTTGTGAACTTTGTGATGTGTCCTCTTCGGAATGGAAATGCATTGAATGTAATCAATTGATATGTTCGAAGTGTAAGAAAATACATAGCAGAGGAACTGCTACGAAAAAGCATCAGATCATTGAACTGAAAAATGCCACTTCCGGTTCCTTTTATCAGACGACATGCGATGCGCATAAATCACAACCATATCAGTTGTACTGCAAACATTGTTCAGTACTGGTTTGTAATAAATGTATCACTGGGACACACGAAGGTCACAAATTTTGTGAGGTAGACCAAATCGTCGACAAGAAAAAACGTCTGCTGGAGGAATCTGTTGACGGTCTGCGAGAAAGTTTGAAATTGGCGCACGATGATGCGGAAAGTTTCAACAAAGAACGTAAGAAAACAATTAAAAGCTTTGATTCAGCGAAACGGTCAGTAGAAAATTATGTGGAGAAAATGATTGCTGAAGTAGAAAAATGCGGAAAAGAATTAATAAAATTTATAGAAAATGGTAAAAGTGAAACAACGGATGAAATGAAATTACTCGAAAATAAACATGAAACAAGAAAAAATGCCATAGCTAGATTGATAAACGACATAGAGATTATTTTACAATCTCAAGATTCTCTGAAAATTGTCCAGTGTCATGCATCGTTTGAGGAAAAACTTGAAGAAACAATCCCACCAGAAATAGAGAGACTGGCAACAAGTGTTCCGAACTTTATTCCTCTGCATGAAGACTTTCCCATCAAAGCAAACGACTTGATAGGAAAACTAGAATTTGAAAGTAGCAAGCCTCGAAAGAAACCAAAAAAGAAGTTGTCTCAAGTGAGTATATTAAGTACAGATTCATCAGTTGGTGCCGTTACTACTACTGCAATAAGACATTGTTTTCAGGTTTTGCCATTACGTGATCACAGTATAGGTTGTATTGCAGTTTTAAGCGAAACCGAGGCTTGGTTAGCGTGTCCTTACGATCAAAATGTCAGTCTTGTCCGCAGAAACGGAAGTCTAACAAAAGAAATTCCAACTGAATTTAACATTTCCGATATTGCAGTCACTAAATCAGGGGATCTGCTTGTATCCTCGGTAGAGAGTCATGGTTTAAAACTCATAAAGGATGACGTCGTGCACGATTTTATGGACACATTCCCGTCAGAACCTCATGGTGTTAGCACTACCCAAAAGGGTGACATTCTTATATGCCTGACGAATGGTGATTTCGGTCAGGTGACCAGACTATCCGAATCTGGTAAAGTGAAACAAGAATTGGATACGTATATCATTGGGCAGCAGTCTTATTTGTTTAGAAAACCAGTTCGTTGTGTTGAAACTTTAAACGGGGATATATGGATTTTAGACGAAGTTATTAAGAAAATCATTGTCATGAACAAAAAAGGATCCGTTAAGTTTATATGGGAAGGCCCAGATTCTGAGAAAAAGCGAATAGAACCGAGTGGATTAGATTGTGATGATAGTGGAAATGTTTTGGTAACAGATTATGATAATGACAGAATTTATCGCGTAAATGCTGAATCTCGCCAAACAGAAATTTTGCAAGTTGACCAATCAAAATATTCTATGGAAGATCCATATGGTATTGCAGTATATTCTGACAAATTTATATGGGTCGGATGTGATGATGGACGTGTTCTTGTTATGAGATACGATCGTAATTGAAGTGTCCATTAACTGAAATATATCTAGTGTTTTCCCTAGGAATTTGTTCATGGTATAATTTCAGTGCGCAAATGTTTCTTCTATGGGCAAGGTACGAAGTAAACATCTGCTATTATTATCAATTACAAAATACATCCTCTAACAAAGTAATTAACCACTTGGACAATTAAATAAACTAGTCAAAACACAGCAAGATGAAGTTGATTTTACAGAACTGAGGCCTACCTTAGGGTTTAAATTTTTTAAAAGTTGGAGGTGCTAAAATCATTTTCGAGGCACATTCAAAAGAGTATCTAGAGGGCAGCATGGTACCCAAAAAAGAAGGCGAGGTGCAGCACCATGCTGAAAATATTTATGGAAACCACTATAATGTTTTTTCCACGTTTTTTAGTACATAAGTGAGGTTGTCTTTTTCTCAATATAAAATTTTGGGATTTTTTTCATATAAAAGCACAATTAATAAGAAATCTACTGAGCACCCATTCCTATAGTTCTATACACTTCTTTTGATAACAAAACTTCAAATATTTTCAGTAGTCACCACAATTTTTTTTTTCGGGAGGGGGGGGGGTGCTAACGCGGGACTATGATTTTCCCATTTTCTTGAAACAATTTGCGATTTTTCCCAGTTCCTTAAAATGTTTGCTTCTTTTTCCAAGTTCCCAAAATTTTTGCACAATTTTCCCAATTCTCTAATTTTTTTACTCAATTTCCCAAATCCCAAAAGCGTGTCTTATATCGACAAAACATTCTGAAGTGATAAGACATTTAAGAAAGTCATTTACATCAAAGTCCAACGACAAGGCGACTACAGTAAGACAGCAAACCAACAATTTTAGATTTCCAGTCATCTTTTATTGATTTTCTCCATTTGTCTCATTGGATCCATATTGTTTTGTCGGTTTATGGTCACCGCCATGTGGCCTTAGCAAAAACTATGAAATTCTTTTATAGTGAAATTATGAAATTCCTGGCAACTAAAGAGTATCTTTTTGATGTTAAGTAATGTCACAAAATGATTGTTGGGTGCACACTTTTCGTTTTTACTTAGCTGTTGAATAAATTCCTTGATACAATTTGATGCACATGATGTGCAAATTTAGTCGATTAACGACAGTTGTGCTCAAAGCCTAAAATGATGAAAACCTAGAAAATAATACAAAAAATTGAAGCACAAGTTCGAAAATGCCAAAATGACCAAAAGATGATTTGTTTGATCAGTTTTCACTGTACTGTTGTAAATGGTTTGTACAGTATATGTTTTACCAGGTGTTACTGTACTGTTGTGGATTGTTTGTACTGTATCTGTTTTACCATGTGTTACCGTATTTTTGTGGATTGTTTGTACTGTATGTGTGTTACCAGGTTTCATTGTACTGCTCTAAATGGTTTGTAATGTATCTGTTTTACCAGGTGTCACTGTACTGTTGGGGATTGTTTGCACTGTATCGGTTTTACTAGGTGTCACTGTACTGTTGAGTGTTTGTACAGTATCAGTTGACCAGGTTTCATTGTACTGTTGTGGATTGTTTGTACTGTATGTTTTACCAGGTTTCTCTGTACTGTTGTGGATTGTTCGTAATATGCCTTTTTTAAAAAGTATTCACTGTACTTTAGTGGATTGTTTGTACTGTATGTGTTTTACCAGGTTTCTCTGTACTGTTTTGGATTATTTGTAATATGTCTTTTTTACAATTATTCACTGTACTTTTGTGGATTGTTTGTACTGTATGTGTTTTACCAGGTTTCTCTGTACTGTTGTGGATTGTTTGTAATATGTCTTTTTTAAAAGTATTCACTGTACTTTAGTGGATTGTTTGTACTGTATGTGTTTTACTAGGTTTCTCTGTACTTCAGTGGATTGTCTGTACTGTATGTTTCATATTTGACAACTGAACCTTTCATTTATCTGGGAATTGTAAAATCTTTAGAAATTATACAGAACTTATACCTATCCAGTTGATATGCCTGCCAAAATCCAGGAGTCAGCGTTAAGGTAAAGTAATTAGGGCACTTTCCCTGCCTTTGTTTCACTCATTACTTTTAATTTTGATTGTTTTTTATCTATCAATTTCTATCGTAGACAATAGTATAAAATACATTTGTCAATGAACATTTAATAATGCTTAATCGTTGAATGTTCGAGTTCTCTAAGCATAAATTAATAAACTCTAGAACATAGTCGGAATTTGGTCAGTTATATCAAACATTTTGTTGGAATTGTTATGTAGAACATTTCAGAACCCTAAACCACTGTCATATGAAAGGTTCAGAAACTAGTATGTGTACAAAAAAATCGTTTTGGTTCTCATTGTTTTTCGTGTTGAAATTTTTTTTCAAAAACCTAATACTAGCAAATTGTATGTGTCCCAGAGCTGTTTAGATTCATTGTTCTGCCTGTGGTTCATTCTTTAGTTTTTTGTTTAGTAGCTACTATACAGAAAAGAGAGGGCACATACCAGGCTATGTGATGATAGATTTTTAAAGCCATGAGATGACATTTTGAAAATGATCCAAGGAGTGAACAAAAATTAGTGGAAAATGGCCCACTTTTTCTTGGAAGTTACTATTTGCGTCCCATTTATTATTAAGGTCAAGGCGAAGTAATTGAAAGTATCCTACAGTTTTCTAATTTTTTGTCAGTATGTAAAGCTAGTCGAAATATATTGGAATATGAAATAATAATGGGGGGTACCCATTCTTATTTTTTCGCTATAACCCTTGGAAAATGCGTTCTGATATTAACTTTTAACATGGGATATATAGGGAAAACGTCAATTTTTCGACAATTTTGCACGAAAAGTCTATTAAAACCATTGATGTTAACCCTACAGTTTCTTGAAAAACTAATATTATATTGCCTCATCCACGAGCTTTCTGGAGATATAAAAATATTTGGGGGTCCCCATGCTTGATTTCATTGTATCTGCTGCTGAAGATAATATCAAGGTACTAATTTTGGTGATTTTTTAGGCAACGTCATGACGTCCAGCGTTCGATAACGTTTATGTATTGCAGATTATAATCACAGGACAAACAACAAATCTTTTTCTTTCATCTGATGTATATTTTTCAAATTTAATATTTTTATTAATTTTTTATTAATTTTTCAGTATTTATTATTTATTGACCATTTTATTTATTTATTTATTTATTTATTTACTTTTTGCTTTCTGTAAGGAGTTACGGATTTTATTTATTATTTGTTGAATGACAATGTTTAGATTTTGAATGTTGTCGATTAATGATTTGTATTGCAAAAATATAAATTCCTTGGTAATATAGTAAAATGTAATGGAAGTCTTGCTCCGAAATTTATGTTATGCCGTGAACTGTACTCTTACACATGTTATAGTCACGTGAAAATATTAAAAAAAAAATCAAAGTGTGTCAAGTTGACCAACTCCACGTAATTTGAAAACAACATTTTTTATTTCAAAGTGCGTTAAATTTGGAGGGTATTGCCGTTATCATAAACCGCCTCGGTGGTCTCGTGGTAGCGTGCTCGCCCCGAGTGCGGAAGTTCGCGGGTTCGATCCCCGGCTGGGTCAAACCAAAGACATTAAAATTGGTATTTGCTGCTTCTCCGCCAAGCACGCGGCATCTAGGAGTAAGAGCAAAGACTGGTCGGCTCGGAGTCAGTATAATGTGTCCGAGTGAGGTGATATGTCTTCCTTCGGACAGTTACCTCGTGAGCTAGCACATTAAAAATCCGACTTAGCGTGTCGGTCTAGTACAAAGCAGGGATCATATTCATTATCATATCAACATGTTTTCGTCATGATATGCACCTGGTTGCCACTGGACGTTAAACAATAATTCATCCATCCACCCATCCGTTATCACAAAATTAAAACTTCTAACAAAAAAATTCTTGCATGCGAGAGATAAGCAGGAGTGTAAAGATCCGTAAGGCTAATTAACAACGGAAACATTTTTCACACAGTGGGAGCTGAAAATGCTTAATTAATTTCGGCTGAAATATTCGCCGTTAAATCTCTTACAAATTAGACCAAACCAAATTGATTTTTAGGTCGTTGGATTTTGAAGCTGCAAGTTTTTGCCGCTTCATTAATTTTTAAATTAAGAGCTCAAAATTCGCCCCTTATTCTAATTAATAATAAAAAGTTGGGTCACACTTAAGTTTGATATTCAATGGCGCCTGAAAAAAAAATACTGCAAAACTGAACTATTCAAACTCTAAACCGATTGCCATGATTGTGTGATTATTTATAATCTTCATTTCAGATTTTTTTAAAAGCATACTTTAGTCTGTAGCGTAATCATAATTTTTCCACAATTCCGTATGTTTTAAAAATAATGTTTATGTTTAAGAAAAATAGAGGCTCACAAGGCCATTAGTTACATTTAGTTAAACGTAATTGGTGACGGCAGACATCTTGGTCGTTGATATAATAAGACTCTCTGGTTTCAGAATCTTATTTTTCCATATGAATCCGTGTTAAACTATTTTCGGACATCTTGGTTGGCAGTCTGGGTTACCGAATTTATTCAATATTAGTTTCAGAAAAGATCTTTATTGAATTTTCCACGAGACCTAATGTTAAACTAAGTTTGGCTATGATGGCTATCGTGGATGGCAATCCGTTCGGTCATCAGACACAAGTTTGAAAAAAGTTCACCTTAAAACTATTGCACGGTTCTGACTTAAGTTAAAATCGGCTTTGGTGACCATGTTGGCTGGGCGGGTCTTCAGGTATAATGATGAAAATGGGCAAGTAAGAATAATTGCGGTCGCGTTTGGTTCAATTATCCCAGGTTTTTAGATATACATTGTACAATGTATTACAGATTTTCAAATCTGTTTAAAATAGTCCCGAGGGTAGCATCCCGCTCTGTAGTCATTGCTTCGCCTACGACACGATTTTTTTATACTTGTATGAAATTTTCAGTTGATAATTTTTGAAATTCTTTTAAAAGTCGGTTTCAACTACCCGTATTTTTGGTTATCTGAATGTTTCGGCTTGTTTATTTCTTTTGCTCAGACATTTTTTGGTGTTTATATAATTCTTTTGGCTTTCTGAAAGTTTTGGACACAAGCGATTATTGTTAAGGATAATTCAGAAATGCGTATCGAACTTAAAGGAATTACAGTATCTGAATTTATTTTGCAATGGATATTGCCGTTGTGGAATTATAATCAGCTTGATCAAATAATGTTTGATATAAAAATAACAATCCAAAGATACTAATATTAGATATAGTAAATTTATACTATGCTGTATACGACGCATTTCAAGGAGTTACCTCTCATCAGCAGCATTAAAACCGAAACATTTGGAAGACCAAAAACCAAACTTATTTTAAACAAGAAGTACTCAAAACCAAAAATACCGAAATAGGAAGCAAGATTTCAGCTGAGGAGATCTACCATGCGCAATAGAAGGAATGAACCCTTAGTAGTTGATATGTGAATCAACCATTTTAACCAGGTATGCATGGTTTAATTTAAATAGCTTTGTGTTAAATAAATAATTTTACTTGGATTAAATATTGATATAAATGTAGTTGCATGTTTGCTAAATTTAATATATGTGTGTTTTTAAAGTATATTTTTTGTATGGGACTCAAAACTGAAGTAAGTTCAAAATGGTTTTTTATGTCTGTAGTTTATTATCAACAACAGCTGTCCTTCAATAGACAGATTCACAGTGTTCATAGACAAGTACAGGAAGTTTTTTTTCAAAAACATACAAGAATAGCACGCTTACCCATATCCTTCAATTTTCATGCATATCCACTCCGAACATCGGGATGAAAAATTGAAAAAGCCTTGTTCTGTTGCTTGAATTTCTTTTCAAAGCCTGAAAATGAAGATGCCATACGATGCTAACTAGTTAATACATGTGTAATTTACAAATTTACAAAGAAAAATTTATTTAGATGAATACAAAATTTCTCATAACACATAAATGATAAAACGGATAACAGGATAGGTCAAAGGTCAACAATGACATGCCGATCAATGAACTCTATCAAATCGACAGAACAGTACACAAAACAAACATAAAAGAGTACAAAAACAAACATAGAAACACAGTGTCCGGTTAGTTTGACCAACTACATATACTTAGGACGGGTAGAGGTTAACCGGTTTTATGTTACTCAAATCTTCCTCTTATCTAAAGTGTATGCTGACTCTTTGGTATACAAAATGCACTGTAAACGTTTTGTTATCCCCGCGCTAGCGAAGCGGCAGGGATAATGTTTTGCTGTTCGCTGTACGTACGTACGTGTGTACGTAATGTCCAGGATTATCTCAGGAACCATAAGAGATAGAAAACTGAAACTTTGATCACTGTTAGCATTGTTGATGTAGATTGTGCCGAAGGTTTCGGAATTTTGGAATTTTCCCTTAGGGCATAATTATGAGCAAAAAATGGATTTCGCGATATCCAGTAAATAGTGAAATCTTCTAAACTATTTGGACGTTAATGCTGAAACTGAAACCATGACTAGTATTACATATGGCAAATTCAAACGTGGCATGAGAATTTTTCTGAAACCCCTGGGGGGCAAAGCAACAAGAGAGTAAAAAATCCCAAAATCGATTGTCACAGAACTCCTCTTACACACAAAGCGGTAGAAACATAAAAATTGGTGCATTAGCACTTTAAAAGTTGTCTGTGCCGAAGGTTTCGGAATTTTGAAATTTGCCCTTGGGGCAGAAAAAAATTTCTAGAATAGTCTCAGGCTTATTAATTTTTGAAAAGTACCAATCAACCATACTATCAGACACTAGCAGAATAATAACTGTTAAATGGAATGTTTTGATTTTTAAAAAAAAAAAAATATTCCAACTTTGGTAAATTTCCTGAAAGACTCTAAGACCTTAATTTTTGGGGAATGTATCTAGCAACCATGCATATTAAAAACCATTAATATCATTAGAGTTAAGGTTACCATTCAATTTCGAAAAATGGAATTCCAACTTTGGTTAATTTCCTGAAAGACTCTAAGATCTGATTTGTTGGAAACGTACCTAGCAACCATACATATTTGTTTACAAAAAAGCAACAGCTGTATAGGGAATGATTAAATTTCCAAAATTAAACGGAATATTTGGATTTAAAAAAAAATAACTCCAGTTTTGGTAAATTTCTTGAAAAACTCTTAAGATTTTCATTTTTTTGTGGAAATGTATCTAGCAACCATGCATATTAATAATTATTAATGTCACAAGACTTAGGCTAAACATTCAATTTCCAAAATTGATATTCCAACTTTGGTAAATTTACACTTAATTAGTAGAACATGTCATCATAAAAACATATCCTACTCAGTCACACTTCATTTAACATTATGACTACTATCTCACCTGTCCAATTCATTTCTAAAGTTATTATCACAGCTTAGTATAATTTCTTTGGTCATTTGTGTTTTGCCATTCATAGCACTGGCTGAATTATTTAAAAATGAAGAAATGGTAGTGAAACAGTGAAACAATGTTATTATCCTTTAGAGCATTTGATTTTGTGATTAACACGAAAGTGGCGCGGGGTTATGCAGCGTGGCTGCCGTGTTTCATTGAAATTGGTTCCAGTGTAATGTAAAATTAGGTAAGACTTTCACCATGCTCACAGCTACTAATCGGATACCGTCGGCGTTTTATTTAACTAAAAAGTGAGAAGTAAAACTGGTATAAAGGGTTTAATGGTATCCATAGAAATTGACAGTATTCGTGAAAGGTCTGTATAAATTGAAAATCTTCAGGTCATTTAGAGATGAAGAATTGTTACAGAATATTATCTAAAATTTTAACATATAAGGCAATTTCTAGTTTTTTGAGGGTTATTGACGAGGCGTTTGCATCTATTTACGATATTACAATAGAAACTAGGTTGTGAAAACCCGTTTATAACCAACAATAGTTTTAATGTAGTTTTCTTTGAAGAGGTTTCTCCCTTCTGTAACTTAATACTACGCATAAAAGAAAAAAACATGAAAATCTATTTTATTTCAAGCAATTCATTAATGGCTGAATGCAGACGGCGAGTGCACAAACACCTGTTACAACAACATGCGAACTTTGTGACACGGCATCATTTGAGTGTAAATGCACTGAATGTGATCAGGCGATGTGTTCAAAGTGTAAACAAATACACAAACGGGGAATCATCACTAGAAACCAACAAATCGTTGATCTTGCAAATATCATTTTCTGTTCCTTTCATCAGACGACATGCAACACGCATGAATTACAACCATATCAGTTGTACTGCAGACAATGTTCTGTACTCGTCTGTCACAAATGCATCACTGCAACGCATGTAGGTCACAGATTTTGTCAGGTAAACGAAATTGCTGAAAAGAAAAAACGTGAGCTAGAGACATTCCTAGAAGGTCTTAGAGAAGTTTGAAGTTGGAGTGCGATGACGCAGACATCTTCGACCAAGAGTCCAAGAAAACACTTAAAAGGTTTGATTCCACGAAACAATCAATCGAAAATTACGTAGTAGAAATGGTCGCTGAAATGAATTAATACAGACAAGAAATAATAAAATGTGTAGAAAGTGCTAAAAATGAAACCGTCGATGAACTAAAATCACCTCAAAAGAAACACGAAACGAGAAAGAATGCAATTGCTACCTTGATAAACGATACAGACAATACTTTACAATCCGAAGATTCTCTCAAAATCGTTCAATTTCATTTACTGTTTAATGATAAACTTGAAGAAACAATCCCTCTAGAAATAGAAAAGCTAGACATATCCATTCCGAGGTTTGTTCCTCTGCATGAAAACTTTCCTATCAAAACAAATGACTTGATAGGAAAACTAGAATTTGGAAGTACCAAGCCAAGAAAGAAACCATCTTTGAAAAAAAAGTTGTCTCAAGTGAGTATATTAAGTACAGATTCATCTGTTGGTGCCGTTACTACTAATATAATAAGACATTGTTTTCAAATTTCATCTTTACGTGATCACAGTATAGGTTGTATTGCAGTTTTAAGCGAGGCTTGGTTAGCGTGTCCGTATTGTCAAAACGTCAGTCTTGTTCGCAGAAACGGAAGTCTAACAAAAGATATTCCAACCGAATTTAACATTTCCGATATTACAGTCATTAACTCTGGAGATCTACATGTATCATCAGCAGAGAGCCACAGCTTAAAACTTATACAAAATGACACCATCTACGATTTTATGGACACATTTCCGAACCTCATGGTATAAGTACTACCCAAAAAGGTGAAATTCAGGTATGTCTGACAAATGGTGATTTCGGTCAGGTGACCAGACTATCCGAATCTGGTAATATCAAACAAGAATTGGATACCTATATTAAAGAGCAACAGACGTTTTTGTTCAGAAAACCAGTTCGTTGTGTTGAATCTTTGAACGCGGATATATGGATTTTAGACAATGCTATTAAGAAAATGATTGTCCTTAACAAAAAAGGACTCTTCAGGTTTTTGTGGAAAGTTTCGACTTCGGAACCAGAGCAAAGTAGGCGAATAAGAACCGAGTGGATTAGCTTGTGATGACAGTGGAAATGTTTTGGTAACTGATTATAATAACGATAGAATTTATGAAGCGAACATAGCTATAAGTGAGCAACTATTTGGTTTTTATATGGGAGAGGGGGGGCAAGGGATTGACCTTCGATCCTAGAAAATTAACGAATGTTTTTTTTTTCGCGTATTATTATAGGCGCGCCAAACCTATCTTCAAAATACACTACTGTTTGATTCTAGGTGATATTCAACAGTGTTCAATCCTGCCATTAAACACCATATTTTTAGCCTGCTTTTTTTTGGCTCCCCACTCCCCCTAAAAGTAAAAAATAAAATGGTTCTGGTAACCGATTTAGATTAAATGTTTACGTGTTTCGGATACGTTACTCTGCTCACAAAATTTTTAATTAGTGAAAATACAATAATTTCTTTCATACTGTCCATGCAAGTTTGAAAAAGATATTGGTTTGACAGAGTGCTGTATAATTGCATACAGTTGATACTGGGTGCATGAAAGAACTTCAGTAATTAAAATTAATTTTTTATACTTCTGGCAAAAAATCAGCCATAAATCATGTAAATCTACTATTATTTAATTTATAAAATTCAATTCCTGATAACATGTAAACTCGCATGTTATATGTATTTACAATTTCAAACAAATTTTCGTTTAAAAATATTAAACTTTGCACCATATGAAGATTAATTTCCGTATGTAAATAAATATATAATACTAGTAACGGAAAATTGAGCCCTTTTATTTATACGACTTGCTGCAAATTAAATCTGTTCGTTCTGAACACGATTTTACAAAGTCCAAAGTCTGGGATCATTGAGTGTTATAATTATTCAATTTATTGAAACATTTAAAAGGGGATAACCCAGTCAATATGCAAGACATGTGTTTGGTCTCACCACCCCGGTGATCAAGCTTATGCAGTTTTTACACATTATTTTGACTAAATTTTAGAACATTTGCTCTATGTAATATATATCGGCAAAAGAATACCGAAGCGACAAAACAGTGGAAAAGTCCACAAATTCGAAGTCCAAGGAAGAGACAATGTCAGGAGAATGGAACATAACAAATAAACGCCACAGGGTTACATGTATAACCAAAAGAATAAAAAAACGTATAATGAACTAAACAAAACCAGAACAAGACAGCACAGAAACTAAAGCACTAGCAAGTTTAATTCCCATTAAAAAACCGGGAGTGACATCAGGTGCTACGGAAGGGTAAGCATGTCCTGCTACGTTAAAGACACCCATCACATTGCCAGTGAAGTGTCAAGTCGGATGAGGTGTCAATTTCAGAAGGACGTGAAATCGAACTGAAGATATCTAGTCTCATACTCGAGATAGAAACTTCGTATCGGCCAATCAGTTCGTGATGACGATCGCAAAACTTTCGGAGTTATGAAATTAACATAGACTGAACATAACCCCGTCTTAGAAATTTATGTGACAGCAATCTTGCCCTGCCGAGAAAGTCGCCGTATAAAGTAACGAAAAAAAAAACAGTTAACTTGACAGTCATTTCGAATACACTTTTTTCTCCCAGTCGAGAAATTTGTACATTTCATTAAATAATGAAATTCATCGCCATTTTGGGGCCTCGGTGGCCGAGTGGTCTAGGTAGTTCGTCATGACTACTACTGATCACTAGCCTGTCAACGCTGGGGTTGTGAGTTCGAATCTCACCTGTGGCGGGGTGTGTTCGATTCCGATCTTAATTGACAAGGATTGCCAATTTTCCTACCGAAGATCGGTGGTTCTCTCCGGGTACTCCGGCTTCCTCCACCAATAAAAACTGGCCGCCGCGAAATGGCCAAAATGTGCTGAAAACGGCGTTAAACCCCAACTAAACAAACAAACAAACATCGCCATTTTTTTAGTATTACTACAATTACTAGTTTTTCCATCTACCGACTTTAACTGGAAATATACAGTAAAAAACCCCATCGTCCAAAATACAAGAATTATGTTCAGATCCAAAAGTTTTTTTGAAGTGTGTATAAACCGAATGGTTCGATTCGGTTTATTGGGGTTGTGCATTTTCAGCGCTGTTGGTCTTATTGTAGCCGGCATTTATTAGTGTATGAAGCCGGAGTACCCGGAGGCATCACCCACAGGGGCTCGTTACAATTGACACAGTATGTAATCTGTGACTGCTCCGGGCCCGATCTATAATACAATCGGGTCCGGATCAGTCACAGATGACATACTGTGTCAATTGTAACGTGCCCATGTGCATCACCTACCTTATCTATCATCAAATTTAAATTCCTCGCTATAAGTTGGAGGATAGTTACAGAGAACTAGGCAAAGTTGCAGTAGTGACCACATCAACAACAAAAAATTAAAATGAAACCATGCTATCTTATTTACGCAACTTTTTTTTTGTCTTTGTAGTGCATTTAGCTGAAACCTTATTAGGCACTACCTATTTTATGTAACCCATTTTTCAATGTCCTTTGTAAAGTCGAATAAAACAGGTTTGATACTAGTCAAACCTACCTTTAAGGGCGCCTCTATATAGCAGAACACCGTCTACAAAGGGCACAGTGAAAAAGTCCCATTCAGGAAGAACGCATGTACAAATTAACCTCTGTGTAGAGGGCATTTTTCTTCTTTTTTTATTAGCAAAATTGCTTGACCTAATCAGAAGACATCCGATTGAAAAGATGTTAATTATAAAGCAATATAAGCACATCTTTGATTTTATTGAGGCCTGCTTGATTACAATACTTATCCAAATTATCTGCAATGATGTCATGCAAGTGAATTATGCCAGGTGTTTCCAGCCTCTCTACTGACCATCATTTTAAGCCCGTAGCCTCAAGATTGTTTTAGGAACTGTTTAAGCATGTTATAACCTAATTGTATATAAAAAGTTCTGGATGTATTTTTTTAACAGTTTATTTACTGACCTTAATTTTTAACAGCATGTTATTGGAAACCAATATCCATAGAAGGGTCAGTATGTAATTATCACTACACATGGAAACTACCCTGCTGTCAGCCGTGTTAACACTGGGCAAGATCTTGTATTTTTTTTTATTGTGTGCTGCAGATGAACATAAATTGTAATCTTTCACTCTCTAAACTAACATTATTTAATACATTTCGCAATGACCTATGACCTTAAATTTCAGTTTACTCCAACTGGACACTACCTTGACAACTGAATGGACAAAGGACAACATCAAAGTTGGCATCATAATGAAAAATGTTATTTCACTGTGCAATATTGCAGGTTTATTTTGTTTACCTTGTTGGTGTTGAAGGCATCATAATAGCGAGCGCTAGTGGGAGTTTATAGGTCATTTAGAAAAGTCTTTACTTAATGGAGCTGCCATTATGCAATCCGAAATGAATTTATTTGTTAAAGCGAATATGGATATGTACTAAGGCTAGGAAAAGTTTCGTTCACCGAAAACGGAAGTAAGTAAAGTAAGGGAAATAACTTGCTTGAAATTATAATTTTAGAGTCAAAATCATAATACTGGAAAAGAGTTCCTGGAAAGGGCTATTGATGTGCTCGCATCATTGGCCACACCAACAGCATATTAAAATGTTTCAAAGTCATGTAGTAATAGAAAGCATTGATGTCAAAAATAATTTGTAAATACTATTGATTTTTTGTGAAGGGAGAGTGAAAATATTTAAATGTTTTCTTGTTTTTTTTTGGCCTAAAACACAATACGTATGCTAAGAGTATCAACATTAAATGATATAGTAGTACAACAGAATAACATATAAACAACATTGAGTTCCTTAAAAACTTTAAATGGACAAAAAAGCATTCATATCAGTTTTTTTCATAATTTATTGTTATGGTTAAGTAAGTCACTGGTGGCACAATACTTTTTTTTTGGTATCAGATCATATCTTGTTGAACGCTGATATATCCACACTTTGTACCTGAAAAAGAAGAAAAAGAAAAAAACTGTAATAAACATACAAAGATAATATTAAGGATGCTCGCTGGTCATGTTTTGGTCTTTTTGTCAGATTTTCAGAATCCTCGGGTTTTATCCATTTTTTAAACATGAAATGTTTTGACCAAGAACCCCCACTTTTTCTTTTATAATTCAATCATATATACCTTAAAATGGTATTTGACAAAATTTTATGAAATCCTTTTTATTTTTTCATAAATCTTTGAGAATGCAAAGACAATGAAAAATCCAGATAAAACCCATTTCCTGCAATTTTTCAAGGCCTTATAGCTCTAAAATGAGCACATGAACCATATTTTTTTCTGGCTTATTTGTTTACTATTCATATGTTCTCTCAAACTAAAACACTTATTTCAAATCCTATTTATTTCCTATTAGACCAGCGATCATCCTTAAATACCATTTTTCTTTAAAATTTCAACCCTGCATTGAATTTTTTTTAGCTCAAATGAGCTTTAACATTAAGTATTTTTTTGTCACTTGAATATGAAGAAGATTGATGTTAAGTTAATACAGAAATGAACTTGAAGAAAATTTTGGAAGTTCTATTTTGCATTGCACAAAATCGATAGGACATTGGTAGCAAAATGGTCTGAAAATAGACTCTCAACACTGAGAAAAGGAGCTCTAATAAAGCTCACAGTATACTCAGGATTAGAGCCTGCAAAATGCAATTAAAAGAGATTTGAAAGTACAAGGTGACTTTGAAAAATAATGTTTATTCTTACATAATCTTCAAACGCACTAATGGCATCCTCTAAATCATCAGTACCAACTTTATCATCTTCAACAACACACATGATCTGTAATTTTTTGATACCGTAACCAACGGGTACTAGTTTTGCTGGAATTGGGTACAATAAAACATTAGACATTTTTTCGAAAGTATAAACATATCTATAAGGCCAATTAAAATTAATTGATAGATTTTCATCCCCGCCCGCCCCTCGAAAATCGTGCCGCCCCGATTTTTTTTATTTTCTAAAATTTACAATTTCCGGATTTTGTTCATCTCCGTTACCTGTATCCGTGTCAATAATTTCGTTTTTTGTTAACTTCCTGTAACAATTCAACATGGTTTTCGTGATTCTTAGAGTAGTAAGCGGTATAAGCAATTTTATAACGTTTACATATTAATAACACCTTACAAAATAGTTTCATATGAAATAAAAAATAAAATCCTCCCACCCGCCCCATTTCTTTCAAAAAGTTGGATGAAAATCTACTAATTAATTTTAGTTGGCCTAATAGCAGTGAAAAAAAAATCTATTTTTTTAATAAGGTTTTAAAGGCCAATATTTGCTGTGTTTTGTGCAAGTTTTGAAAAATCTATGTGTAAACCAAACAAAAATGCTATATTCAAACTTAATTTTTTCCAGAATAAACCATGATACACTTATCACTCTAATTCATAACAACTGGTTATTTTAAAATTTTTTACTATATCAAAATTTTGAGAATGCGAATCCATGACATTATTTCATCTTTAAGTGTATGTATAATCTCATATAGATATACACAAATAAGGTCTAAAAATTTATTTCAAACAAATATACTGGCTGTGAAAATAAGTTTATTGCAGATTCTGTGGTTACACTTGTTTGATTTGTTTGTTTAGTTGGGGTTTTACGCCGTTTTCAGCACATTTGGCTACTTCACGGCGACCAGGTTTTATTGGTGGAGGAAGCCGGAGTACCCGCAGAGAACCACTGACCTTCGGTAGGAAAATTGGCAATCCTTGTCAATTACGATCGGAGTCAAACACACCCCGCCACAGGTGAAATTCGAACTCGCAACCTCAGCGTTGACAGGCTAGTGATCATTAGTAGTCATGACAAACTACCCACTTGTTTGAAATTAATTAGAATTTAACAAACACTCTAAGAAAATAATACATCATGTAATCACATTCGGGAAATTTTCAAATAATGTAGAATAATGTTAACATTAGCTTTATTAATTGATATGCACGAGAGATATAAGCAGGTGTGACCTGTGTCATAACAGATAGTTTTTCACATGACTGGAAAGTTGGCTTTTCTCAAATACATTTAAAATAAATCTTGTATAACTTTGGATTTTCAATAAACTGGTCACAACTTTCAAATCGATCGTTTTCAGTGGTCACATGACCTGCAGATTTTGAGATGTTTTACTGTATAACAGAAAGGTATCAATTATAACCATGTGGACCATGATATTTTTCGAAAGTAAACCCTAGAAAGACACCTTTTTTCATCTTACAAAGGTTATAATAATAAAACTAAGCTGCATTTTCATGTAAAAAATATCTGGAATCAATTTAAGGGGGTACCCAACACTTTGACTAAAATAGATTTGGCTCGTTTAATTTTCATAAAATTTTGACGAAATATTTACTTTGACCTGTTGACAAAATTATAAAAATTTCAAGAAATTTTAACCACACAAATTACGGTAATAATTTTATTGAATATCATATATAGCAGTTTGACAAACATTAATTCTGATTATTGAGAAGCTTGATTTCTCTTTTAATACTAAGAGTATGTGATTAAAACGTTCAGCTAATTTTTAAAGAGTTGACTCCCTTAGGTGTTCTGTACCCCCTTAAATACTATTTATAATCATCGCTATTTTACTTACATTGACCCCATACTAAACCATCCATTTTGACTGTTCTCACAGATTTTTCTAATTCTCCCATGTCTGTTTCATCATCCCATGGTTTTACATCTAATATAATACTGGATTTGGCTATCAGAGCTGGTTCTATAAATAGATATACAAGGGATCAGCATTCTAACAAGATTCCCATAGATTAGCCAACGTACCCCACTGATAATAGTAAAATAACTTAAATAACATAACAGAAAGCTGCAAAATTACTGAAATAAAATCATAAAAGACACTACTATATAAATCTTTTGTTCTAAGAGGAATAACTTATAGAAAATTAATCAGCTGGTGCTGATTTTCAACAATGGTGAATTTAAATAAAACCTTTTAAGACATGTAGAAGTTCTGCAACAGGGACAAAAAAAGACCAAGTAACTTTTAGTTATAAAATCTAAGGAAGATGAAACTTAATATAACGCTATTCACTATTTTTTAAATCCTTTTAATAGATTCTTATATTTGATGTATCCCTATGAATAATATTTTGAATTAATTCAAAATAACAGGTATAACACTGAAATGGCTATCTGACTGACATAAAACAGTTTTTCCTTCATCTCCGTTTGGGGCCACAAATTAATCAATATTCTGTTATGTTGACAACGTCTGTCCAATTTACAGACTGCTTGAAAAACTCTGAAAAAGGACACTTTGGTAGTCTGGAAGATACTCAATTATAAATTTTGTTTAACTTATTTATTATCAAGCAATATTGCTGACAAAAGTAACAATTTTGAAAAGGCCATTAAATGACCATTGCTCTTAAGCTTTGGTTCCAGATGGCATACAAAAGTTTAGATGTGTAATGGAGGCCATTGTGCTGATGAATGGTTGAGGCAATCCAATCAAATAATTAAAACTGGTTTACGTAGATAGTATGTTCACTGAGAATTTTTCTATAACCTTTTTACTTATAGTTACAAAGGTTATATTGGCAGAAATATGTAACTGCAAAACATAAGTTTCAAATAGGATCATCCAGTAACAATTCTTTTTAAGTCTAGTTCCAATTTACCCAAAAATTTCATAAAAATTTCCTGTTTTCTGTAAGTGTGGCTTTTTTCGTAAAAGTACTACAGGAAATAATTTTAAAGGAAACCACTCAAGTATCGGACGGACAGATGGACGGATGGATACAATTACCATGTCCCTCCATCGCTTCGCGACAGGGGACAAAAATAGAGACAAATAAAATCTTACTTTTATATTTTTCTCTCCATTTTAAATTAACAAATAAAATCTTACTTTTAGCTTTTCTTGCTTCATATTCCTTTACTCTTTGTTCTTTTATTTTTGCTGCAGCCTCCTGTTCCTCTTCCTGTATAGAATAACAACAATAAAGTTAATTTGTATACATAAACACATTGTTATTCTATTGTATTTTGTCTTTGGGCTCTGTACAGGGCTTAATTTTCAACACAAACAGGGGACCTTGGTGGCCGAGTGGTCTAGGTAATTTGACATGAATACTAATGATCATTAGTCTGTCAACACTGAGGCTGTCAGTTTGAATCTCACCTGTGGCAGGGTGTGTTCGATTCCGATCTTAACTGACAAGGATTGCCAATTTTCCTACCGAAGGTTGGTATCAATTCTCTCAGACTTCCTCCAACAATAAAAACTGGCCGCTGCAAAATAGCCAAATGCACTGAAAACAGTGTAAAACCTCAACTAAACAAATTTTTAACACGAAAGAATTATCTTAATATCATAGCAGTACGTTTCTGCCAGTGTTTTTAACTGAAGAACCCAGAGAAAACTACAGACATTCCAAAGGATAACTGTCAGTATTTGTCCATTAAACATATCTCATCACAATTCAGAATTCATACTTCCAACCTCCATGTTTACAGGCAAGTGATCATTAGTACTTTGAATAAGAGACATTTTTTTATACTGGCCTAAATCCATACAAAAGTTTAACAGATTCTAATTAAATCTCTTTTTCAAGATGGATAATACCTGTCAAAAACAATTACAGATACATGTATGAGAGGCCAATTAAAGAAAATACAATACAATGATTGTTTTTGCCAAGTGATACAATGACAGGACATACTTCATGTCATCATGAACAATCCGTACCCACGATATTCTGTTACCTCAAGCACATAGTTAGAAATTGGATATGATCAAGAAGACAGATCACAGACATTTTTACAAACAGCAATTAATTGTAATTACGTCATCATCTCCAAACAGGTCAAAATCCTCATCATCTTCATCACCATTTGCTGCAGCTGCTGCTGTAGATGGTGGGGGTGCTGTCTTGGTGCTGCTTCCTTTCTCAAGGGCAGTAACTCTGTTTTCTAACTTCAAAACCATTTGCTTCATTTCATTAACAACTGAAACAGTATACAAATCATAAAATCTGTGAATTTCAGTGCAGCTTATTAACACAATGTACAGACCTGACTTTGAAAACCATGTACAAAGGGCAGAAATGATACTTCGGCAGCCATTTTATTATGTATAATAAAGGAACAGTAATGGACAAATCTGGATTTCTAAAAGTAGAATTTCAGCTTTAAAGCTGAAGAAAATCATGTCTTCCTAAATATATCTTTGGGGTTAAAAATTTAACACTACATAATTAATCTAATATTTAATGAAATGCAATTAATGATTTAAGGATGCTCGCTGGTCATGTTTTGGTCTTTTTGTCAGATTTTCGGAATCTTCGGGTTTTATCCATTTCTTAAACATTAAATTTTTTGCCCATGAACCCCCACTTTTTCTTTTATAATTCAACCATATATACCTTAAAATGGTATTTGACAAAATTTTATGAAATCCTTTTTATATTTTCATACATTTTTGAGAGACTGAAGTTGCCAATGCAAAGACAATGAAAAATCCAGAGAAAACCTATTTCCTGCAAATGTTCAAGGCTTTATAGCTCTAAAATGAGCACATGAACCTATATTTTTTGCTTGCATATTTGTTTACTATCGTATGTTCTCTCAAACTAAAACACCTATTTCAAATCCTATTTATTTCCTATTAGACCAGCGATCATCCTTAAGTGTGGTCCTTCATTGTTTGTAGTTGCTTTGTTAGTGACTACAATAACTTAAGATCAGGCCATATTACAAAAAAAAAATCTCCGGTTAATTTTTGAGAAAAAAAATTGATGAAGCAAAGAGGCACCTATTTTTAATGTCTGATGCTGCATGTCATATACATGGGTGAAAATTAAATATTTTGTATCAGAATATATCGGGACAAAAATTGTCAAATTCCAGAAAACTTTCAGGCTGTATGTATCATGAAGTATAAACTTTAGGTTAGTAGCCTATTTCCTGACGCCCCTGACCTCAGATTAAAAGATACTCAATATATTTTGTACTCTGTTTTGTTCAGTTTTTTGACATCATATCCTCCCTAGATTACACCCAAGTAATTGTCATCTTCAAATTGGCTAGAAAGCCCAATTTTCATGACTTTTCCAGATAATATTGAACAATCTTTAGTTGCAGAATAAACACAATATATGAATATATAGTCAGAAAATATACAATCTATTTGTTTTCGCCGCAAAACAGGTGAGAAATGCTTAGTAAACCTTCCATTTTTTACCTGTCTCTAAGGCACATACATATAAACTATTTGTATGTGTTATCTGACATATAATGTATATGTAAATAACAGGGACACTTACTTTTCTTCAGATCTGTGTTTTCTGTTTCTAGTGTATTAATTCTTTTATTCAACTGTGAGTCACCACCAGATGTCACTGTTGTACTCCCACTCTACAGAAGAAAGAATTTAAAATTGTAAATTATTAGAACTATTAGTATTTTCATTGTCTGTAACCAATAAACTTATCTTTATTGGCTGAAAATCTAATGTTTTCAATGTTTTGGCCAATCATAACATCTCTGTATATGCTATTGAGATTGACTGATTATTGATTTATTAAAAATATTAGGACGAGAATACATTGATGTTATACGAGTAAGTCTTTTGTTGTAAATTAACAATATGCTGAGCATTTATTTTAAACAGTCTGTTGAAATCAACTGGACACATTATTCTAAATCCTAGATGGTTATTCTTTGCTCTTCCTCCAAAGTGCAAATTTTAAAGTCTTTTGTTTGACCTCGTTGAGGCAATAATACAAAGAGACCACCAATGCAGTTTGCTTTTGTGAAAATTACGAACAATACTTGATTTCCGACTTAGTCCGGAATTACTGCATCGGGGGCAGAAATTATTATTCCGATCAAGTGACTTTAGTGTTTTGTTAGGCATGAGAATGGCGCTTTCCAGGTTACGAGAGTGAAGGGAAATTTGAAGGATAATGGCAAGTCGGGCAAGTTTTAGCTTTCTGTATTCATGGCATGATATACCCCTCTGGGACAGAAATTGTCACAACTCTGATACAGTCTTTGTCACAAAATTTACCTGGGCTGCCATATTCATGTTATAGTTATTGAACAATCATTTTGGTGTATGCTAATTTAACCTGCACGGCGAGTGTGACCTCCTTGACCCGAACGACGTAGGAGTTCGGGTCAACAGGTCACATGAGCTGTGCAGGTTAAATCAACATACACCGATATGATTGGTCAATAAGTGTTTTAACACATGACGTAATCATCAGTACTTCCCGCGAAAAAAATCAGTTGCGCGGATTTGATCGACATGGACGCACGCTATAATATGGAAACAGAATTTCAACTTGACAATACGGACGACATTTCTCTTTCACAAGTTGTTGACCTAATAGACAATGAAATGCAGATGAACGACGTCAACATTGATGAATTCTTCCAAGAATTTGACCCAATAAATGATTCTTTTCCACACGGAGATGTGTTTGCAAGCGATTTGCCCGATTTTAATATGATGGATCTTGATTTCTTGCTGGCTGTGCCTACAGAAGACGAACTCGAACATACGGAACTACTGAAACTGGATCAAAAGTTTGCCATTTTCAATGAAAAGGTAAGATAAAAAAAAATGCAATATACAGTAATTTAAATGAAATAATCTATTTTTTGTTTAAATTAATGCCCGATTTTGATAGCAAATTTCTTTGTTTTTTCAGAACGAGAACAACAATGTCAGTAGCCGTTTTGTGGACGTGAACGACAGTGAAATCGACGAGCTGATTAGAGGCGTCGAAAACAAAAACACGACAAAATCAACAAAATGGGCGTTTTCTACTTTTAAGGAATGGCGGAATAATAAAAATACCAAGGCTTCTGGAGATGTTATTCCGGAATTACAATATTTTGAGGTTGACGATATTCGGAGGAAAATGAGTATTGTGTTGCCACGGATGTATCACCAGGAGGAAGAGTGCATGGTTCATTTCAAAACTGCGTGTTTAATATGTATATGAAGTAACAATTTCGTGGTGATTGAACATTTTTTTATTATTAATATTTGTTAGAAAAAAGGAAAATTCTGACTCTCAGTTAATAAAGTTTTTTATGATAAATATCACTTTTAAGTCAAATAATAAAAAAATATTAAAACATGTTTTTCTTGCAGCTGAGGTATTTTATTCATATAGTCGTCTCGGTGTACTCCTTTTTGTGTGTACCTCGATTTTCTTAGTAGGTGCTGTGCGGTTAACTTGGAAGTTAATGCACACCTGACCTGTGCATTATCCTAGTTAACTGAACAGCAAGAACAAAGAGGTTTGAACCACGTCATGTGTTAAGATATTGTTATTGTTTCTATGCCTAACAAAATGTCACGTGATACGTCATTCTTTATCTCCGTCACAAAGAGTAATCGATCTCGAAAAATTAGAATTCATTAGAATTGAATTGTGAAAACCTCAAATACTACATATTCTTGTATCATGTAATGTTAAAACCAGATCTATAAGTAGATCTATAAATAACAGTGGATGCAAATATTTTTGTAGGTATCAGTTTTCATTGTTATGAGAAATTGTAGTCTTGGAATTTCTGTAATTATTGATACAGCTATGAATAATATTTGTATTGCTGATGAACTTTTGAACTTGTGGTTTGACTGTATGTATATTAAAAAAATGTGTGAGTCTTCCTGCGGACGTCATTTTTTACAAAAGATATTAAAATTTTCTAAAAATGAAATATATATGCACACCTCTGCATTATGGTTAATGCACAGAGAAAGTTTCATCAAATTCCTTTGAGTGGTTTACGAGTAGTTGAGGATAGAAGAAAAGCGTCACTAAGCAAGATGCAAGATAGTGATCCCTACGAGTCGACCATGCGTTCCGCAGGCGACACAAAAAGCATGTGAGCTGGAATCCCAATTAAATACATCTGAAGAAAGTTGATCAGTTTACCATTATGTTGACAAGGTCGGGTAAAACATGAAATTAAATTGTAGTAAAATAATTCTATTTACAAAAATATGGCTTATAACCAAATGGAAGAGTTGTGCAAATTGTCTAAAATAAACCATTGAAAACTATGTACTAAAACAGCATTTGTGAAAGTTGGTAGGTTTACTTAAGAAATAGTTGACAATAGCAGATCTTTAAGCTAACTATACTGCAGTAATTGCTTTTAATGAATCACTTGCTGATTATAACTCAGCTTAAAATCAAAGCAAAAGAGAAAGCTTTCATCTATTACTGAAATAGATTGTAAAAATATATATATTTAATAAGGTAAAGTTTATTTACACAGGTAATGTTTTGTAACTTTTGACATAAACATTCAAACAGGTGAATGCAATAACAACAAAAAAATAACAGTCAGAAACCAGTCTAAGTTACAGCAAACCAGTTTGTTCTTTAACACTGTTTAGAGATGCCTGTCCGCCCTCCATACATTGCCAAACTAAAAACCAGATTTCTGGTAAAATCCAGTTAAAATTTTACTTTATTACTCTACAAAAACTTCAAAAGCAAACTTAAAGAAGATATGTTACTATATACAACTGGCAAATCAAGAAAAAGAAGTTTGACAGCAAATGGATTTTCCTTCAGAATCATCTACATACCCAACCAACAAATTAATGACCTGTTTTTTTTCTGCTGGAAAATCCATTTGAAAATTAAGGTATAAATTAAACAACAACTAAAATGGATAAAAAAAGGTGGAGTACCATTAGCACTTAAATCTTCTAAGAATTGTTTTACTGAAAAGGTATGGTTCATGATGAGACAACATGCCATTAGATCTAACATTGTAAGGCCATACCAAATTGATCTTTAGTTCTTTGGATTTCGCCACTCCGATTTTTGGACAAGGTGAATTTTAAATAAAAATTTTTTGCCGTTTCATTTTGCAAATATTTTTAAAAATGTGTGCCACACGTAAATTGGATCTTCGCTCGAATAAAAAAAGTCCTCAAGAAAAAAATTAAAATTAAAATTTCGCCCGCTCACATCTTTTTTGGCCACCCAAAGTTCCAAAGAATGAAAAATTAATTTGGAGTGGCCTAATAGTCTTTTAAAATCAAGAGTTCCTCTTGTCACTGGCTTTCAGTAATAAAGAAACAGTTCACACACAAGACAAGATCAAATAGTTCTCATTGAAACTTGTACCATAAGAAGATAATAGAAAATGATAAAATATCAGGCTCAAGCTTTGGAAATTTAATACTTTACACTTAATTCATTTGTTATTCATGAGATATGTACTTAAATCTATTCTGTTATCAATGCTGAAAACTCTGAATTTGTTTAAAAAACAACTGAACGTTTTACTCATCAGTTTTGGTTTCTAATTGTACCTGTTCAAAATGTTAGTAGGGAATCCCTTTTCACATATATTTTTATCTGGCCTTGTATGTAACATTCTTTCCTGTCTGATGAGAATGTATCATTATTCATGGCCTGGCCAAGCAGAAACTGCCTACAAATGTCACATCTTTGAATTGAAAGTAAAACGTAAGATTAAGCAAAGCTACAACATCTACATGCAAAAATACAGCTAGTCTGAATATAGTGTGTAAAATTTATATTCTGATTTCCTTTTAATTCCCCTGATGAATAATTAATATTGGCACTAAACGATGAGACAATGGAACTAAAAAAAAATTTTGCCTTAGCTTTGTTTACATGGTAACTGTTTATTTACTATTTCTTACCAAGAAAATGGTCATTTTGTTAGGGGTTGTTTTTTTTTCTTTCTTTATTTTTGAGGAGGTGTTTAACATTATCAATTGTTATGCATGAGAGATGAGCAGGTGTGTAAAAGGCCTACTGTGTGCCCTACAAACAAACATTTTCATCTAGAATTTTCTTATTTGAAGTTTGTGGGGCTCACAGTAGGCCATTTACACACCTGCTTATCTCTCTCTTGCATAACAAATGATAAAGATAAATTTCCACATTCTGTCTTATTCCAAAATTCCAGGAATGTGATTGGATGTAGTGTTATTTCACTAGTGTTTGATAATTAGATACAAGTATACATGCGAAGTATACTCTTAACTAACTTTCAATCTCTTTCATAGTCAATGCTTGTTTAGAACGAACTTTTCAACCATAACTGTTATTGTCTACATGTATTATTACATAAAACTTCACACAGGAACTATTTCCTTGAATCACGTTCTCCAAATTTTAAATCTATCGGCATATTGTTAAAATTTAACCAACAGCCAATTGTTATGAATAAGAGAGATAAGTATGTGTGTTTTAAGAACATCAAAACAACTACAAACTAATTGTCCAATTAACTGCATACCACTGATTGGTACATGTGTATAGTATCATTTTAAGTCCTAAGTACTAATTATTCATCAGAAATATAAAATTATGACAAGATGGATACTGACCATAAAATGTATTAATTTTTGTACCTTATAAAATTTATAATTATATCTTTACAAAATGCATCGGGAATGCAATTTAAGAACTTTAATACAAATATTTTCAGATAATGATTAAAGTATAAAAAATTTAACCTAAAATTTGGTACAGATCTAAACATTTTTTGGTCAGTTTCCATCCAGAAAGCACTGTCAAAATTTAAAATTTCAAACACTATTTTGACTAAGCTGTAAACATTATCAATTACTCACTGAGCTCAATACTTTTTGAATTTGTTGTCTGGCTTCAGCAATTTCATTTTTTAATTTGCTTGCCCCAGACTTCTGTGAAATGTTTCCCTAAAAATATACAATTTTAGCCATTCAAAAAAAAAAATTAACACCAAAAATCTGTAAGCCAAATTTTGATATTTGATGCTATCAACAAATGTTTGTTTCAAGAAATACTGTAAAAACAGAATCTTATTGCAAATATTTGTTCGGAGACAATATTTTAAATTTAATTAATGTGCCGAATGTACATTTCAAAAATCAAAATGCAAGGTTTAATTAATGTGATCTTTACCCTGTACCATTTTTTTTGTGATCATATACATTGCATTAATTCTATAATTTACAATACAATATGTACTTGATGTCTACCTTAAAATAATCATTTCGTTTAATAACTTACATGCATGTTATGATCAAGTTACCTTACCCTATTAAATGGACATTACCATAGGCCATGAAAAAAATTGTTTGGTTGTTTTAAATTCATATGTAGGCAAGATGCCTTAAATATTGAGAAACAGTAATATTTAATTTAATCAGTTATATCCCTTAACAAAGTTACTCAAGGGAGATAATAAAATCCCCTTCCTTTAGAGATAATAAATTATCTCCCTTTGGTAACTTGCAGATGAGGCAAAAAAAAAAATGTCTGTTTCGTGTTTCATCATTCTAAAAAATAGGGTAGCTAGGTACGTCGGTATTTTCATTTTATTTTGTTGTGACATGATTTAGAGTTGTACCGTCCGGTCCGTTTTGTCATGGTCCGAGTTCTCCTTTGGCCGAGTTTACCCGTATTTTTAATGATTGCATTATTTCCCTTGGTTATTGGTTGGTAAAAAAATGGCAGCAAAGTTTTTACTCCAACACAAGAGTCACGAGTTTCCTTAAAACGGCTGTCATATTTGCCATTGTGAACATTGGGATGTATCATGCAATCGATTAAATTTAATGGCAACTCTAACTTCACTTTTGACACTAGTTCAGTTAATTTTTCACTTTTCGACAGAAATGAAATGGCTAAGGGTAGGCCCTCAAATTAGTGTTGTTCGGGTAACCGTAAACAGACATATATTTTTTTGCCTGATTTAACTTGAATGTATTTTCAAATTTTGAATATGGTTACACAGTCCTTGTATTTTGGAGTTAGGTAGAGTATTCTTATGAAAGTTAGTTAAATCTAATTAATACTTTCTACTCGGTCTTTAAACCAAACAATTTGTTCAGACACTGTAACACAGCTGGTATTAAACCCACGACAATATATTGTACAAATTATTCATCAAATTCATTTTAAACATGATATGGAAATAAAACATAAAAAAATCTTAAATAAGAACTATATACATGAATATCATTATTTTAAAATATCAATTTTGCAAGGTATAAAGTACATTTACACAAAAGGCATGTTATATGTATTTAAAAATTTACTGTTTCCTTAAACAGTTACTTTTAAGCAAACTTTTGGTATATCAGAAAATAAACATCTCAAATGTTTCAAAAATAACTGTCCTTCCACAACATCTGATATGCTTTGTGAAGAGTAAATCCTTTACTAGTATATTCAAATGAAAAATGGCTTATTTTTGTAAAAATTTGTTCATAGGGGAAAAAAATTGCAGTCTTTTTATCCTTAAGGGTTCTTGTACACAGTGGTATTTTTAATATATCAATAAGTTACCAGCTGTGTTTCAGCAGAATGTTTTGGTTAGTAATTTAAAGGAACTGACCATGCACTTTTGGGAGGATCAAAGCCCCTTGCTTATAAGCCCTTTTAAAAATTACAAATCTTTTACATATATATACATTGTATATCTATACAAAATGCATCCATTATATTGCATAAATCCTTCATCAAATTCAATTTAGAAAGCAACATCAGTACCCTACATACATGGCTCAAAGACATACTTGTTCAAATGTTAAAACTATAAAAGTGAAAGGTTAACTACAACTGTATTTTTTGAAAAAAGAAATTCTTACTAATGTTCCTGCTAATTTACACTGGTAAAATGCTTCTGCACTTTCATACTTTGGCTTATCTCTCCAAGTGGAGTCAAGCATCAGTGGATGGGCCATTCTGAAAAATTAAAATATATTTTATAACAATACTCATAGACTGAATAGAGACAATTGCAGAGCCATGAACAGATTAAAACAGCAAATTTATTACAATAAATGAAATGTTATCATAGAATAAGATCAATACACGGCAAGACTTCCTTTTGGCACCCCTTCGGCGTATGTCTATGCTTATTCCGTCAACCACGGGGTGCCAAAAGGAAGTCTTTCCCAATACACATTCAACAAAATACAGCTTTTGTCAAAGTAACCATTCATACATGAGAAAAACTATTAGAAAGGCTGCAGATTTCTGATAGCCGGTTCTATTCCACGATGGACTGCTAGAAAAGAAAGATTTTATTTTGTAAAATTGTAATATACAAATTTTCCCGGACAAGACATAAAATAAATACGGAAGAATAATGTAAATGGAAATTTATTGTAAACAAGAGTCATTAGTCTTCAGTAGATTGTTTTAATTAATTCAACACAGAAGTGTCTGTAGTTCTACAACATCAGAGGTATAAGAGGTAGAATAATTTCAACCGGAAATTTAGTGTCCGCACTTGATCTGAATATTATCTTTTCTATAAACAAAAACTTTGTATGATGAACTCCAGATATTTTATGAAGCTTAAACCTCTTTGTAGTGTTTCTATTAAACTGTTCAGGCAAGGAGGGAACGTAATTTCAAAAAGAGCACGTTCGTTAAGAATTTTATGGATTCCTGCTCTAGCATTCCACCCATTTGTCACGATTCATGCTTTTAGCTTTGGGTTTAGCAAAAATAAAGAAGAAAACAAGGAAAATCCACCAAGCAAGGAGAAAATAATTATTGAGGAAGCCGATGAACTGTATTCTAAAAATGAGATCCAGAAACTTTACGATTACCTTGTGCAATATAAGGATTTGAAAAATGATGAGATTCTATGGAGGTTGGCAAGAGCAGCTTGCGACAAAGGAAAGCTTGCAAAAAATAGTGCTGATAAAAAGTTGAGCTTTTTTGAGGCATTTGAATATGTAAAAGAAGCTCTGGCATTAAATGACAATAATTATGCATCCCACAAATGGTATGCGATCCTGCTGGACTACACTGCTGAATATGAAGGTACAAAGCAAAGGATATCAGTGTCGTTTCAAGTCAAAGAACATTTCTTAAAAGCAATTGAACTTAATCCAAGTGATGCAACATCAATATATTCTATAGGATATTGGTGTTTCATGTTTGCGGATATGCCATGGTATACACGGAAAATAGCCTCAGCCTTATTTGCAACACCGCCTACCTCCACTTATGAAGAAGCATTAAAATATTTTGAACAAGCAGAGGAAACGGAGCCCAATTTCTACAGTATGAACTTACTAATGTTGGGAAAAACATATCTAAGATTAAAAAACAATGAAAAAGCTATCAAATATCTGAAAAGAGCAAAAGATTATCCAGTTAGAACACCAGATGATCAACAAGCATGTAAAGAAGCCATTGATTTGCTAAAACAGATTGGTATAAAAGAAGACTAAGATTAGCTGAAAACTGAACACTTACTTTTGTAAAAATTTAAAATACCATGTACACTAATCATTTATAAAACTAATTAAAGAATTCCAAATTTACTCATGTCGCTCGATTTTTATTTTCCCCAGATTTATATATGTATGAATAATAGTCTTTTTCATGTTTATAGAAATAATTCTTGACACAAGTTTAAAGCAAAGGAACAGCATTTTACTGCAGTAAACGTATCTTAAAGTCACAGAGAGGCCTTAAATACACCTATTGATAGTAATGTCCAATCCGGATTTGTCCAGATATTAAACAACTTCCACTGCAAGTGGAGTTAGAATTAAAGGTCACAGTTAAGAGCTGAGGGAAGGATAATTTTCAAAGGAAAATTCTTTAGGTTGATTATACTTTTGAACAATCATGTTGATGCCTAGCTACTAACCAGAAATCTACGATTACAAAGTTCGCCTTGTTCCCCCACAAATTTTGGTGGGCGGCTGTGTTATTCCTCCCCAGCTGCACCCTGACACCAAGTAATTTGATTGTAGATTGCTTGGTATCAGAGAACTTAACTCTGAAGTAAAACTTAACATAAGTCAATGAAGCACTATAAGTAGTTCAGAGTGTCAAACTTTTGGTGGGAGGCTTCTCAGGATGCACCCTAACACCAAGTAATATGACTGTATGTCCCTTGGTATAGGAGAACAAAACTTGGACATAAAACTTAACCTAGGTCAATGAAGCCCAATAAGTAGCTCATACTGACCTAATTTTGGGAGGAGGCTGTGTATCTCCCCGAGATGCACCCTAACACCCAGTAGTATGATTGTAGGTCCTTTGGTATCAGAGAACTGAACTCGGACATAAAACTTAACCTTAGTCAATGAAATGCAATAAGTAGGTCAGAATGGCTGGTGGAAAGCTGTCTTGCTTCCTGGGATGCACCCTGACACCAAGTAATATGACTGTAGGTCGCTTGGTATCAGAGAACTGAACTCCGATGTAAAACTTAATCTTAGTCAAAGAAGCATGATAAGTAAGATTGACCTAATTTTGGTGGGAGGCTGTGTTACTCCCCGAGATGCACCCTGACACCAAGTAATATGACTGTAGGCCGCTTGGTAACGGAGAACTGAACTACGACGTAAAACTTAACCCAAGTCAATGAAGCGCAATAAATCGGTCAGAGTGATCTAATTTTGGTGGGAAGCCGTCTTACTCTCTGAGATGCATCCTCTCACCAAGTAATATGACTGTAGGTCCCTTGGTATAAGAGAACTGAACTAGGACTTAAAAGTTAACATAAGTCAATGAAGCCCAATAAGTAGGTCAGATTTTGGGAAGAGGCTGTTTTACTCCCCCGAGATTCACCCTAACACCCAGTAGTATGATTGTACATATGTAGGTCCTTTGGTATCAGAGAACTGAACTCGGATGTAAAACTTAACCTTAGTCAATGAAGCACGATAAGTAGGTCAAAGTTACCTAACTAATATGATTGTAGGTCCCTTGGTATCAGTGATCTGAACTCGGACGTAAAACATAACCTTAATCAATGAAGCGCAATAAATCAGTCAGAGTGACCTAATATTGGTGGGAAGTTGTCTTACTTCCAGAGATGCACCCTATGTCAACTAGTAACGGTGAACTGGCTGTGGACCCGTACGTGCATGAAGACGCTCATGTGGATGCCAGGGGTTCTCCATTAGTGTTTATGATCATTTAAATATGCCTCCTTGTAAAGTTTCTTTCACAATGTTTTGTTACGACAGGGAACTAGTTGGTCTCAACTGGTTCGTCACGTCATGAAAAAGTTGTGTAATTTCGGAATAATTCCAGATTGGACATGTACTGTCAATAGGTGTATACTGAGGAAAATCTTACATCCAACTGAAAGTTCAAGGTGGCTCCTAGTACCTGTTCGAGTTCTTTGCTAATATTGATTAAAGCTCACAATGCAAGTCCAAGAACACGGCATAACAACATGTAAGTGATATACCTTGGTAGTATTATAAACTAGATGTACTGTGAGCAAAGCTCACAAAGGATACCCCCCGCTTTGAAGTCCAATTATCTCCCTTGTGTGATATCGGAAAGCAAAGATTTTTCTTCATGCACATCTTTGGATGATGTACTTCCTTTCTGTAAAGTTTCGTTGAAATCCATTGAGCGGTCTAGGAGGAGTTGCGCTTACGAGGTTCATATATTATGTATAAGCAAAAAAAATAGAAGTCCAATTATCTCCTTGTGTGATATCGGAAAGCAAAGATTTTTATTCATGCATATCTTTGGATGATGTACTTCCTTTCTGTAAAGTTTCGTTGAAATCCATTTAGCGGTCCATGAGGAGTTGCGCTTACAAGATATATGGACAGACGGACGGACAGACAGACGGATGGACAGACAGACGGACGGACAAGGTGATTCCTATATACCCCCCCAAACTTTGTTTGCGGGGGGTATAACTAGAGGCTCACCTGGCTTCTATTAGCCCATTGGAAAATGTAAAGTCTGTTGTATCCACATGGCTGTTAAAACAAGATTTTTGAAACATTGGGTTCTGTGTTAACCTGCCGTAGTAGCCATCTTGGATTTTCGATCAGCATCAAAATTATAAATTTGGTATAGGACCATCATACAATCATTCAGCATTCAATCTGTCAATGGTTTCGAAGAAGAATTTGTATGTATTTCCCATAAGGTCCTATGTTAACTATGTCCCATGGTGGCAGCCATCTTGGATTTCCAATTGGCACCAAAATTACAAATTTGGTAGAGGACCATGTAAGGACCATTCCTGCAAAGTAGTTCATTTGGTCTTGTGGTTTCTGGCAATTATTATTAGTCTATAATGTAAATTTATCTTACTGAAACAAGTGGCTGTGTTTTAGCTTACAGTATGTTCTCATCCACTGTCTTTGCCTCTGGATTCTGCATTCAGTCTTAACAAGACCTTTGGTTTTAAAAAATGTTGTCTTAAAATTACCATCTGATGTCTTGTTTGTTATTGATCAATTCTTCAAACCGTTTTGAAATTATAGCCCTTTTCAGAAACTCATTTCTGGTACCACAATTCTTACTCTAAAATTATAATTTGAAGCAAGTTATTTCCCTTCCTGGGATGTTCCAGGATGCAGTGCTGGTTTGCTGCAATGAAGAGTAAAGGATTAACTGTTTTAAAAACTTATTAATTTGCATGTAATGTTTGGTTTATATAAATGTGGAAACTACTTACAATCTTTTTGCTTCCAGCACACTTGTAATCAAACTTGATTATAAAGCTGGAAATATTTGTATATCAAAGTAATAAATAATTTCTATTTACTTCCTATTGGTTGCTCTGCACTGCAGCAAACCAGTACTACGTCCAAGCAAGGGAAATAACTTGCTTCAAATTATAATTTTAGAGTCAGAATCGTGATATCGGAAATGAATTTCTGAAAATATAGGAACAATTTAACAAAATCTTCTCTGTAATAACCTTTTCTGTGTTGAATTGACAGCTACATGCATTTAGACTACCTATCACATGCAACTCTTGACATATATTGGTAAATTTTTCAAACTTCAAATTTTTGAAAAAAAATTACCATTTTAAAAGTATTAAGATTCAGGCCTTTAGTTTCTATTGCTTATTGGTACAGTGAGTAAAAAACTACTTTATTCTGTGTAATTTATATACATTTAATATGCATGTACATTCTATGCATGAACAGTCTTGTTACAGGTGTCAGGACTTCCTCTAACATATGTGTTGTCATTAAACATGTCTATAACAAGCTATGAAGATTCAGTCCAAATATTAAAATCCATGGCCAAGTTTTATGTTTTCAATGTCTAGTTTCCTTGAGCCATCTATATATAAAGCCATTGAAGTGTTTGTTTATGGTCAACTTTCATCATCTTCCTTCTCTTTCATAGCCAGGTACTCTGCATATTTAATTTTTCTTGGAATTATATCTACAAAGATAAATTGATATACCATTACATGAAAAATACAATGAGAATTGTTATTTCCCAAATCAAGTTAATCAAGATAACTGTAACTACCTCCCACTTGTCCTGAAAGGGAGTAAATTATATTATCTCCCATGGGTAACTTGGCTAAAGGATATAACTGATTAATATTTTTTCATTAAGATAATCTTAATATATACTAGAGAATGCATACACTCCATAATTTGTATTTTAATGGCAAAAAGATATCAAAGTAAAAATAGAAAATTACCTCCCATTACAGGTTAAGTTTTATTTGTTCCCTAAGGTCCTATCTATATATAGTAATCAACATGATTAAGAACAGACTATGAAAACTACATAAAAAAAACACCTCACATGCTATTAATATTTAGGGTTGGTAAGGAGGGAAAATATCAATTTTTCAATAGTTCTTAACTTTTTATTTGGAAGAATTTGGATGTCAGTACTGCTTTAGGTCCCAACAAATGTTAGGGTAAGTATTAAAAGGTTTTGGTGATAGGTTATCTAAGGAATTTTTTCTTTGCCAGATTGCCTTATGCTTCTCATTTCCAATTATCCACTGGATATTCTCAGGGTCCTGGGGAGATGGTGTTATTTTAAGACACTTTTTTGCCATCACACCACAGTCAGCTATAATATTTAATTTTTAAGCCAAACCTGCATTTTTTATTTCCATGTCCAATAATTTCCAAACTTTATTTCAGTTACATTCTATTTTCAAGTTGCTTTTGGGAAAATAATAATTTTTTTCATATTCTTACTAAATCAGCAGGTTATTTACTTTATATTCCCTTTGAACACTTTTCCTATGTTATCAAAAGGCCATCCAATTATATCATCTACATGCATAAACAATTTACTACCATAAGACTGACATGACAGAAGTGTTTCTCCATACATTATTAGATGGTTTTTGGCCCTATACTTTACTGCAATAGAATTTGATCTTTAGTATTTTAGATTATAGTTTCGATTTTACATATCTTCACACTTGAGCACTGTTGACAACACAAAAACTATTGAAATATACTAACCATCAAAAGAAACGCGTCAGTACTTTGACATAATATTTATGAAATATTCTTTAACATTTTCAAAATTTCAAAAGTTACACATAAACTTTTAACTTCTCAAATTCAAAAATATTTTCAGTATGCTTGTAAGCAAAGACACTCAGCTATGGTGAATCTGACAACTTCAAAAGTCGAAAAACAAAATTATGCGTTAAGTTACAAAATTTTGTCACACAAAAGTTAAACAGCAATAAAAGCCGTAAATCTTGTTTTTCGGATATTAAAGTTTTATTCCCACAATGTTTATGATGAAAAGAAAGGATAAAGTTTTGAAATTGGGTTTTTGGGTAAAAAGCATTGTTTTCTGAGAATTCAAAATCTCAAGTTGAATAAATAAAATTTCAGAATATCTTAATGGCAGGCTACCCCAGAAATTACTGACAAAAATTTAGGTTATTTGAAGGATTACTTTTGAAATTCCAGCATCTCAAAAATCGTGTTAATTAAATGTAAGTATTTCGTTCTTTTGATGGTCAGTATATGTCCGTAGACATGGTAGAGTTATCCAAAATTCTTTCAATACAACTTAGTCACATGTATCTACAGTAATAAGGAAAACATTGTCATACTGCACTCTCACAAACAGAAATTCTGTCCCAACCTATAAAAAATATTTTACTAGACTTAACTTCAAAAGATTATCTACAAATCAACCTGTTTACCAGTATGTTCAAATTTATATAAAATTTTAGAAAAAAAAAATTATGCTAATTATATAATTTATCCTTCCACATGTGAAGTCCTGTCAAAATATGAAAGTTTTTCAAATGGCCTTTTTAAATTTGAGGTTATTCAGTTCCTGCATTATAATTATATGAGTTTTAGAAAACAAGGAAATAAATCGAAATTTTGAGCTGTCAAAAGGGGCATAAAACGACTTAAATGTACAAAATACACAAGCCGAATAAAACCAAATACAAAATCGTAAAAAAAAACAACAACCAAACTAAAAAGTTAAAATTACCCGTTTCGACCAAAATGGCCTTGATCACGAGCATGTAAAATAAAAATAAGGTGTTGACTCCTTGACTTTTAGTTGAGGCCCTCTACATGATTTAGATAATATCGTTACAAACTGACATTATCACAAGGCACAAAAATATGCTCATTATTCTATTACGAACCTTGAAGGAACTGTAAAACATCTTCTGCATTTACTACTTCAGCCAGATCTTTGTATTCTACTGAATTCTTATTTTCACTGGTTTCTAGTGAAATCATGGCAAGATTCTGTATGAATAACTCCTGGAACAAAAATAGATAATACATGTACCTAGATAACCCACAATTTTCTTGCTTCCAAAGACTTTTAGCATCATTTGTTATTTTGCACACATTTTTCAATGTTTTCATGTTTAATTAGCTATAAACATTTACTTAAAGTTACTGTAAAGAACAGACCATTGAAATTCACAAAAATAAAGACGAGTGGATGTGCACTTAAATAGACCTATGCATTTTTGAGCCTGCAATTTTTTCAATTAAATTTTTTGAAGCCTTTTTTCAAATTCTTTCCTTATTTTTTCACTTGCCCAGGAGATAAATAAGATATGGAAGTGATTTGCCCTACAGAACTTCTGCTTGCCCTATTGCCTGTATGGAAGTTTATTGTGCATCAATATATATGCACAAATATAAATTACTAAAGCGTTCCTGGAACCTGAAATTTTATTGTTAAAAAGATCATCTAATCATTGTCATCAAGAAAATTGCAGTTGGTCAATTTCAAATAAAAATCATATAAAAATATTATTTCTAAACCAAACTGAGCCAAATAAAATGTGTAAAAACCCTACATGTGAATGACACCCAACTGCTCCATTGTGAGTACCGGTAATGGGACCTCTTGTTCACTGAGGACCTACATTATGGTAGCGTGAAAAGCAACACAACATGAGAAGTGGTGTGTAATGTTAAATACACTGATATCACAGGCATTCATTTTACACAAATAAAAGCCCATACATTACTATAAGTACATGTAGTTGTATAGAAGTGTATGCTGCAGGGCTCACCACACTTTACAATTTACTTCTCCCTTGTAACCAAATGGGGAGAAGTACCTGAGAGGGAAACTTAAGAGAGAAGTCAGGAATAGCTGCAAAGTTTTCATACCTTCACACATATATATATATTTATATGCATTTTAAACCCTTATTTAAGTATTTACTTTATACCATGTCATACTGTGGTTTGAATTATATGATAGAGGCAATAAATTATCATAATTTGAATTTTGCCTTTGATGTTCTAGCTAAATAAAACCAGAAATTTACGATTATAAAGTTCGCCTTGTTCCCTCACTATTTTTGGTGGGAGGCTGTGTTATTCTCTGACACCAAGTAATATGATGCACCCAGACACCAAGTAATATGATGGTAGGTCGCTTGGTATCAGAGAACTAAACTCAGAAGTAAAACTTAACCTAAGTCAAACGTGATAAGTAGTTCAGAATGACCTAATTTAGGTGGGAGGCTGTGTTGCTTCTCGGGATGCATCCTGACACCATGTAATATGATTGTAGGTCCCTTGGTATTGGGGAATTGAACTTGGACATAAAACTTAACCTAAGTCAATGAAGCGCAATAAATTGGTCAGAGTGATCTGATCTTGGTGGGAAGCTGTCTTACTTCCTGAGATGCATCCTCACACCCAAGTAATATGATTGTAGGTCCCTTGGTATTGGAGAACTGAACTCGAACGTAAAACTTAACCTTAGTCAATGAAGCACGATAAGTAGTGACCTAATTTTGGTGGGAGGCTGTGTTACTCCCCGAGATGCACCCTGACATCAACTAATATGATTGTAGGTCCCTTGGTATCAGAGATCTGAACTCGGACGTAAAACTTAACCTAAGTCTATGAAGCGCAATAAGTGGGTCAGAGTGACGTAATTTTGCTGGAATGCTGTGTTATTCCCCAAGATGCATCCTTACACCAAGTAATATGATTGTACGTCACTTTGTATGTTAAAACTGATTTTTCACATAAAACTTGAAAGCCAGTCAACCATGTAATATGGGTCATGTAACTTTCATCTTATGTCACATGGTCAGTCTCTTCAATGTGCACCTGCACACAAAAATATATGACCTTACGTCAACTAGTAACCGAGAACTGGCTGCGGACGTGGGCACGCATACGCACATGCGGACGCCAGGATGACTCCATTAGTCCCTTAATGAGATGAAATAGGAACTGTATTGGAGGGGAATTCCAGATTCTGTTTTAATTAAAAATTTGGTCCTATTTTCCATTTTCCCCTACAAACAATTGTGTATTCTAATATCTTATGATAGAATTATTACAACAAAATGTTAAAAAATTCGTAAGGGATCCGCGGAACCCAGTGTCTCGCCTACTTTTGATGTTGTCTATATTTTCAGTGTGATAGGTGAATGCACATAATAGATTTGCAGTTAATGAAATAAAACATTTGAAATGTATGAAAAAAGATTTTGTTGTAAAAAATTAATATAGTATGCAATTATATATATATAGATTTATAAATGAGTAGAAACATAAATTTATTGAATGAACAAATGTTAAAGAAGACAAATTTTAAAGTGCTTAATGATCTAGCCTTTAATTAAAAAAGTAGAATATATATATAGGCTCTGAAACACAGTAAATAAATTCCTGCAATGAAATAATGAAATCAATTCCAAAATTATCGTCTGGATACTCTATTTTGATAATGAAGAAACTTCTCTGCAAACTTAATAAAAATAATAAAGTTATTAAAATTTTTAAAAACTTTCACAACATAGTGAATGCAATGTTAAGTCCATTTATATGTAAAAAACTGAAAAACAGAAATAAATATTTTACAAAATTTTCTCCTGGATACAATCTTTATATCATAAACAAGCTTCTGTCCAAATTTGGTAAAATTCCTGGATAGTTTAAGAAAGTTATTAAAATTTTAAAAACTTTAACCACAGAGTGAATGTAATGTTTCCTGGCAGAAAAACTAAGTCCATTTATAAGTAAAATACGAAAAAATTTTTTTTTTTTTTACTAAATTTACTTCTGGATACTATATTATGATCATAAACAAGCTTCTGTCCAAGTTTGGTACAAATCCAGGATAGTTTAAGAAAGTTATTAAAATTTTGAAAACTTTAACCACAGAATGAATGTAATGTTTCCTGGCAGAAAAACTAAGTCCATTTATAAGTAATATACAGAAAAACTGGAATTTTTATTTTACAAAATTTACTTCTGGATACTATCTTATGATCATAAACAAGCTTCTGTCCAAGTTTGGTACAAATCCAGGATATTTTAAGAAAGTTATTAAAATTTTAAAAACTTTAACCACAGAGTGAATGTAATGTTTCCTGGCAGAAAAACTAAGTCCATTTATAAGTAAAATACGGAAAAACTGGAATTTTTTTTTTACAAAATTTCCTTCTGGATACTATCTTATGATCATAAACAAGCCTCTGTCCAAGTTTGGTAGAAATCTAGGATAGTTTAAGAAAGTTATTAAAATTTCAAAAACTTTAACCACAGGGTGAATATTTGTGGACGCCGCCGCCGCCGACGACGACGACGACGACGGAATGTAGGATCGCTATGTCTCGCTTTTTCGACAAAAGTCGAAGGCTCGACAAAAATGAGTTTTGGTTAGGTACAAGATGAAAATGACATGGATTTGTTTGTCTATTGAAAGGTACATGTAGCTGATCGGGGCATTTTTCTGTATTCTTTTCACCCCATCCAATTACTCTCTGCCATCAAAAGTCTAGTTTAGTTTACAATTACCTCTATCAAATCAATTCTTCATTGTTAAAATACTGCATGTTCACTGTAAAGTAATTAGACAAAGGGATGCAAATCAAATTTAAAAAGGCGAATTATCTCCCTTTGTGAAAAATGCTGCCGATAATAGAAAATGTTTACGATTTTGCAACTTCTTGTTAATAAAATGACAGATTGATGAGTTATTTTCACTTCCACCTTTGTAGAATTAGTGATGTTTCAAAAACAAGGTTTTGACTATTTCATCATAAGATTTTCCTTTACCCTATGACAATTTGACAAAAATCTAAAACCAGGACTGAGATAAGTTAGAAATGATTGAGCGACTTCAACTTCGCTTTTGGGGTATCCTTGGGACGATTTCATCTTTTAAAAGGCAACTTTTTCACCAACTTCACCCAGTTTTGCAAGCCTTGATGCTGGATGAGCAGACTACGTGAATGATTTTTTATTTTACAGGACATTCGGTCTGGTAAACAACCTCGCTTTACCAGACCGAATGTAATTTTACCAGACCAAAATTTCTAATGGGCAAAATTTCTTTCTTAACTTAAATTCTTATATTTACCCTTGATTATATATAATCCGACAAAAATACAACAAATTTAAGCCTTGCTATGCCCTACTCCTCTCCAAAATGCACAAAAACAAAGCAATCATTGAAATGATATCATGACAAGAGTGTATATTTTGATGGAATGGCTCCTTGAGTATATTTTAATCCTATCATTGACATTACGAAAATAAACGGAAGTAGTATACTACCGGAAATACGATAAACCAAAAAAACAATACCGGACATTTGGTCCGGAATTCAACAAAATTTTACCGGACCGATCCATTTTTTACCGGAAATGTCCGACGGTCCGACGAATTTCGCGTAGTCTGGATGAGTACCCTATCTCGCCAGGTACCCATTTTCGACACTTGCCATTTCTACAAAATGTTTTCCAGCAATTTTAAAGAAATTTCTTGTTCCCTGTGAAGTTTGATATGTGTTGATTTCAAACAATGAATAAAATTTTAACTGGCAATTCCAAGTTGACAGAAAAAAATGCATGAAGATTGGGTATCTGGCAAGAAAGGGTAGCCAACCATTGGGGCTTTCATTTGTATAAAACAAATGTCTGTGGCTGATATTCAGAAGTGATATTTAGGATATCAGACATAAGAAAAAGGTCACTTAGATTCTACCTGAACCTGTTTCTAAATTAAAAAACACAATGAATATTGATTCAAGTTTGACTTTGAGTTAAAGTGTAAGTAAGGTAAAATCCCGAGTGTTTTTAAAAGGTGAAAAAAGGTCAAGAAGATGGAATGGTAATTACAGTGGCTTTTCCTGTCAGATATAAAGCTTCTTGGCTAATTGCCGCTACATCTGGAGAACTCTTCATTATTGTTCTCACACGAGAGAGCGGCAGTGAACTTTTGTCTGTTTTGTCAGACATTTCAAACGGCTAGGCATCAGACGAGTTCCGAAGTTACCAAAGATTAAAAGAAAGATTTTTAAAGCCGTATTGGCTAAAACAATGAAACCAGACATTTTCACGGCTGTTAACCCCTTAAATTTTTTTTGATGATTTTGAGATTGTTAGACTTTTTATCAGTCGACTTCCTGTACTAAGTTTTTTTTATGGTACAACATAACTGTATAGCCTATACTTGTTTATTAATTTGAACACTTAATTTTATCATATAATTTATTAACCATGTACTATTTATGTCTGAAATAAATCATTATTATTAATACTATCTGTCTTCGTTTCTTTCAATTCGATTATAAAATGTATTTATTATACACTGATGTAACCGAAAAGTTGGTAATATTTAATGCACTTGCTTTTTAATACGTTTTTATTATCATTTATAATCTTTTATATCTAGCTATATGTATGCTATTTTGTGTTCATGTTGTATGTTGTTGTTGTTGTAACTGTATACTTATGTATTTAAAAAATATATACATATATAATAGAAATTTGATAAAAATAAAATTCAGTTTTTTATGAATTCTGTTATAATTATTCAACATCTCCTGGCTGGTTTACAGGATTTTTAGTAGTGTTATAATAGGGATAAGCGCACAGTGGTGACTGGTGCAAATAAAATAAGGATGATAAGCAGCCAGGTGGAGCACTGTATCTAATAGAGATAAGCGCACAGTGGAGAAGGTGGTGCACTGAGTTTTTCCGTTGGTTGGTGACAAGGGTATGTTTGAGGGTGGCGTCCATTTTGTCTCCACGTCACAGAATTTTGGGTTGTTACACACTTTTGCCTTGCTTGACTAAATTGGTATTTGGCTAAGGTCAGTTAGTACGAGAGAGAGTTGGTTGGTGACAAGGGTTTGAGGGTAACGTCCATTTTGTCTCCACGTCACAAATATATTTATGATGAAATATGAGTAATAAAGTGAAACATTTACATTATCTCGTTTTGTTTGCATCGACCAGAAGTCAGATATATATGTCTTGTTGTTTAAGTTTGGTTTCAGTCCATTCCGAGAGTTGAAACAGTCGTATGACAGGTCTGAGTTAACTGTAGAAGATTGGAAATTTAAACTTATTACAGAGATCGTACAAAATTCAGTATGGATTCAGTTTGTAGTTTTTATGATCCCTTCTCTTTTAAACCTGTTCACCAAGACATGATGTATTTTTACAGTAGAGAACAGTCATACGGGAATTGGCCAGAACAACTTGTACAAAATACTTCCCATGTTTACAATTTTGAGACTGAGTTTTTTTTTGTTTTCGTTTTTTGTTTTGTTTTTAAGATTAATAAATGTGTTCAATAGTTAGGTATTTGCTTGGGAGGGACTGACTGACAGATGCCAAGTAAATACAAAAGCTAACAGTATTTCTGTTAAATATTTCTGAACTTCTTTGCATGTTTTGGGTTGGTTTTCACTCTTTTTACAAAACAAAAATGTATGTGTATTTTTATTCCAGCAAACATCACTTTTGTTAACACAATAAGATGGTGTACTATACTATAAATAGATAAAACATGTAGGTGATAATCAATTATACAGACACCAAGTGATGGGAAATAAGACTAGAAACATTAAAGATTATGACGTCAATGAATAATGAGAGATAACAGTTTGGTCTTGACAAAGGAGGATTAAGTTGTATCATTTAGGTTAAAACAAATGGCTTATGATTTTCTTTGATTACTTATGAAAACAAAAATTATGAAGATAGGAAAATAATTAAATTTTAGAGCTTCAGAAGGCCTTGATGGCTTATGATTTTCTTTGATTATTACTCATGAAAACAAAAATTATGTAAAAGGAGTTCGTGTTGTTCATTGTTTTTTAGTTTTCCCGGGTTTGTCTGTCCAATGGATTACGTTTTTTTTTTATTGCTCCTTAGGTATATTTATCCTTATTATGAAGATTGGAAAATAATTAAATTTTAGAGCTTACAGAAGGCCTTGAACTTATCAGATGGACAAACACCAAGTGATGACAACCAGTCACCCACTATGTGAGATTATTTTAAACAATCTCAGCACTACTTTCAATTAAGAAAAGAAAACTTCAAAATAAAATATTTATTTCATCAACTTATTTTACAGTTTGGTGCAAATCTTAGTTATATATCAAACAGTAAACAATTAAAACAGTAGTATACCTGAGTATTAAATGAGTATCAAAAATACAACAGTTGTCACAAAAGTATTCCTAGGCATAAAAGCACCAAATATCACATATAATAAATCTTTGGTTTATGGTATATAAAAACATATACACCAGATTTTAAAAACAATATCACAATTAATGGAACGTTCAACAATGTTAAATAATAAATGAGTATCAAACAGTTTTCAGCAAAAATAAAATACATCAGTTAACATTACAAAAGTATTCCCGAGTATTAAAGCACCAAATAACAAAAATAACAAAGCTCTGTCTGAACATGAACATGCATGTATTATAATTAAGGATAGACAATCATCAATCAATTCATTTTGCATGGGAGGGACTGACTGACAGATGCTAAGTGAATACAAGGGCTAACAGTATTTCTGAACTTCTTTGCATTCAGTATGTTTTAGGTTGGCTTTCACACTTTTTATGTATATTTTTAAGTGACCGACTGACAGACAATAAGTGAGTAACCACCAGATTTCCCCTCTAGACATTGCACACTAGTTCGAATAATTATTTTTATATTAAGAACACTCATAGTAACATATTTACATACTTTATTTTAAGATTTTCACTATCACTAGTGTTACACATGTTGAATATAATAAAAATTAACACACGCACATCAGCAGTATATTTATTTCCCTGAATAGGTAATACCACAATAATGGAATGTTTAACAATAAAACAACCTTTGCATACTTGTATTAAAACTTGATGAATATAATGAAACATACACACACACACTGATTAACAGTATATATCCCCCAATAGATAATATCAAAATCATGAAACATGCAATGCTGCTATTACATGTGGATGTATATAAAATATTTATATTTCATAATCATGTTCTATGATTTCTTTGAATACTTCATGAATGAAACAACACAAAAATTGTAAATATTGATAATAAATATGAGATCATATTTAAAAAAAAAAGTTTAAATAAAAATATTGGGTTGATTATAAAAGCACCATGATAAAAATAGAGTATTATATTTAAAGACTAACTTTTTGGTTCAAGCACTAATAAAACAAAGATGTGATACACAAATTTTAACAGGCTGAACTTTAAAGGATTTCTCACATATTGCTGACTATATTTTATACTCTAATGTATTGCACTTCAAAACTACAAACATGACAAGTTGTGTTTATTCATCTAATGAGACACTTGACAACATATAGGTCATACATAAACTAATGTATAACATTAACAAAAAACCTCAAAGTATTTAAACAGCACTAATCTTTCATGAGCATCATAAGATAAAAGAGAAGACTGCATAAATATACAATACATAAACAGCACATAAAATCACAGTCAAGATAAACCATAGAAGGTAAATATATGAGAATATGTAGTATCTAAATACTAACTACTTAGTGGTTCACTACAAAAATTATTACAAACAAAACTTCTATACTACATACTAAAAATTAAAAAGAAAACTATCTACAAGTAGCTAGATGCAAATATTATCAACACTGATATATTTTGGGTAATTACATAATGAATTCCATTTTCTCTAATATACTTTGAAATTTTTAGATCATCTATATTGAGATAAGTTATATTGATGTCTATATTCATTATCCATGTCTAGTCTACACTAAGAAATTATAATTATGAATATAACTGTAATCAAAATTAGATTTTGAGTAAATATTTTAATTACATGAAATAGAACAAATGTAAACTTTGATATAAACCTATTTGGACTTTCCAGTATGATGTCCCAACTTCACTTATTAACAGAAAATCACTAAAACATAATCATACTAAAATACCCAAGTAGCTCAGACACTAAAACCGTTTAAAGATCATTGAAACTTATGAATCTAGTTAAATGGGAATTTATTTCACATGAGAATAGTTAAAAAGTATATAATTCTAATTATGTATCATTCGTGTCATTATAGGTGGAATTTCTTAAAACATATACATTATTCAAAACTATTTAAGAATGAATAATTATAAAATCAAATCTGTCAGAATCTTATCATGAAAAAAAATCAAAACCCTAACAGTCTTTATCAATTTTTCAATAATTTCTAACCTCAAAGGATAACACAAGATAATATACTTATTTTATTAAAAACCTTAATAGGATTAAGGTAATGTCACAGATAAATATTAGTCATTTATGATATATCTTGTCTTTGATCAGGAACTGCATATGAAGTTAGTATTAAATGATCCCTGCTTTGAAATAGTAAAAAACCTGGATAACACAAGATAAAATACTTATTTTATTAAAAACCTTAATAGGATTAAGGTAATGTCACACATTCATATGATCACAAGACTCTCCTTTCAAAACCGCTAATTGTTTTAGCATTGAGCCTTTCACAACAAGGTAACTGTTGTCTGTTAATCGGTCGAGTGTTAATAACTTTCTCACGGAGGCTAGCGATCCACTTGGGTCGAACTTGTACAGTCCTGCTCCTACGAAGGTACATTTGAGCTCATAAATTGTGTATGATTGGTCCTGCACCACTTTACACGTCTTCTCATTGAACTCAAATCCAGAAGAACAACTTAATAACGAAACAACAACACCCACAAAGAAATAGCCATTTTGTTTTTCTTCTCCAGCAATTAATCATTCAATGCGCGTGCGCACATATTTAATTTTTGATAAATCTGATACGGGGTTTACATTTTTGTAGAATGGGGGCACTACGCAATTAATTGGCAGAATTTTTTTCAAAGGCTTAATTAAGAAAATTAATATTGTCTTGATTGTTTTGATTTTTTACGATGAAAATAATATGCATATAAACATCAGACAACTGTAATATGTTACAGAATCCCAAATAAATATATGCATGTAGATTTATACTGAAAATATCAAAATGAATAATTAAAAAAAGTAATAATTTAATTATAATAAAAAAAGGGGGTTGGGCTAATGTTACCGATTATTTCAAATCATTGGAGAAGTGTTGAGGAGAAAACACGTGTTTTATAATGGTACACCCCTCTTAACTGAAATTAGATAAAGATACCCAATAAAAATTTAGATATTAACCCCCCCCCCCATTTATCTACTCATTCTTATCAAATAGAATACCCCCAGCTATCGAGGCTTTGACACCACCACCTCCACAAACCAACGAACTGTATGAGTCAAGTCAAGAAGAACTTAATGATTTTTTTCAGGAAATATAAACATCATGATTAATGATGAGATTGGACTTGTATGGACAATATAAGCAGAAACGGTTAGTTCTTTTACATATTTATTCATAATAAATAATTAAATTACATTTTCATTTATTTTATAATGTCCATAGGCATAACTTTCAACGGCATTCTTCCAGTAGCGCTTATCGTCAAAGCTACACAGTCCCTTTTTCACAATATTGTCTATATAGAGTTCGTGGTTTTTACTTCTTACGCACATCATTGAATTGATTGTTGTTGTTTCATCAAACAAACATTGTCTATACATGTGATGGCGCAGAGTGCGTTTTATTTCTGTTTTTGATATTCCTTTAGCAACTTTCTTTTCTTTTTCACAAATCATGCCTTCTTTAGAGGGTTCATTATACGAAAGGCTGTACATTTTAGGTCTCAGGCCAACGAATTCTTTCAAAGGTACACCTGAAAAAGCAAAAAACAGAAAAATTTTGTGAAAAAGTTTAAGAAAAACTGTTTTTTTTTTGTGAAAAAGTTTGTAGAAAAGAAAAAAAATTGTTAAGAAGTTTAGAAAAACTGAAAAATTTGTGAAAAATTTGTAGAAAAACTGGGAAAAAAAAATGTGAAAAAGTTTAGAAAATCAGAAAATTTTTGTTAAAAAGTTGTAAAATTTGTGAAAAAGTCTGTATAAAAAAAAAAAAAAAAAAACAGAAAAATTTTGTGAAAAAGTTTAGAAAATCAGGAAATGTTTGTTAAAAAGTTGTAAAATTTGTAGAAAAACTAAAAAAAAAATGTGGAAAAGTCTGTAGAAAAGAAAAAAAGTTGTAAAATTTGTAGAAATACTTTTAAAAATTGTGAAAAATTTGTAGAAAAACTGAAAAAAATGTGAAAAAGTTTAGAAAATCAGAAAATTTTTGTTAAAAAATTGTGAAAAAGTTTGTAGAAAATAAAAAAAATGAAAAAGTTTGTAGAAAAACTGAAAAAATGTGAAAAAGTTTGTAGAAAAGGAAAAATTTTGTGAAAAAGTTGTAAAATTTGTAGAAAAACTTAAAAAAAAATTGTGAAAAAGTCTGTAGATAAGAAAAAAAGTTGTAAAATTTGTAGGAAAACTTTAAAAAATTGTGAAAAAGTTTAGAAAAGTTTAGAAAATCAGAAAATTTTTGCTAAAAAGTTGTAAAATTTGTAGAAAAACTGAAAAAAAAATGTGAAAAGGTTTAGAAAATCAGCAAATTTTTGTTAAAAAGTTGAAAAATTTGTAGAAAAACTTTAAAAAATTGTGAAAAGGTTTAGAAAAACTGAAAAATTTTGTGAAAAAGTTCAGAAAAGTTTAGAAAACCAGAAAATTTTTGTTAAAACATTTGTAGAAAAGAAAAAAAAATGAAAAAGTTTGAAGAAAAATGAAAATTTTTGTGAAAAAGTTTGTAGAAAAGGAAAAATTTTCTGAAAAAGTTTCAGTAACAGACAATTTCTTAGTAACAGACAAGCAGTTAAAAAAACTTTTATAAATTTTACTTACCGCCAAGTTCGTCTTTAAATTTTCCTGGTACTTTCTTATTTTTGTTAGTAAAAAGGTGTTTTGTTTTGTTGAAGGAGCCGTAATTTGAAGTGTCAAGCAGTTCTTTCATATTTTCCAAGTCCCCGTAGACATCACCAGTGTGTATTTCATAGCATAAGGAATCTGTGTCTGTAAACAGCAAGTTGATCTTCTCACCATACTTTTGTTTCATCACTTTGTAATGGAATTCATACATCAACCACTTTGATAGATCCAATATGACTTGCCCAGCGTAGATAGGTTTGTTGAGAGTGAGATTGATTTGTTGGTTGTGAATTCCGACGAGGTCTTCATTAAAAATTTGGCATCGGATAAATGATGGTTTGGCTACTAACTTTTTTAGTTTGTCTTCTGAATTGATTAGCTTTAAATTCATCCGTGCTCGTAAATTTTCCATACATTTACCGAATACACTATTACACATTAACTTAAAGAAATCCTTTTCAAAGTCGTTTTTTGCCATTTTCCGCATTTTACTGTTAAAATCTATATAGGTTTTTAACCAAGGCTTCTGATGAAAGGCTAATATCCTGTGAATTTTTGTGATTTTCATTCCCAATTCTGTGTAAAGTTGTAAATTTCGATAATGTAATATGTAGTTTGTCTTTTTCTTCAAAGTTGGAATTAATTTCCGTGTTTTTATCCTAGGTTTGACCTTTTCCACGTCGTCATTATTTTTTAGGGTATTAAGCTTTTTCCATAACCCATTACTGTATTTGGATAAATTATTGTCTTCAACCAATAAATGTTCAGGTGCGAGAGGATAATCATTATGTTCATCGTGGAGATGTTCAGGATATTCTAAGTCTACTTCTAAAATGTAGCCTTCTTTTGCGTCTGACTCGACTTTATGTAAATCAAAATTTTGAATTTCATTTTCATCAAGAAAATGAAAAAAACCATAGGGTAATGGTTGTGACATCGCCCATCCATATAAATTGTTGGCGTCTAGGTACATGATGTGTTTTTTCTCCTGAGATTCATTGAAATCGTCAATATATTTATGGTTAGCTCGACTGTACTTTTTGGTGACCATACTCACTCCACCTCGTGTTCCTAGTTCTATCATGTTGTACATGAGAGGGTCGGTAATTAAATCAAGACAAACTCCACTCATTTTTAGGGCAGCTTGCCATGCTAAACCCGGTGCAGTATAAAAATGTGCAGCATCCAACTTGTAATATTCAAGCGTCATATCTCGAAATCTTTCAAAAACATCAGCTAATAACAAGGTGTCTGTTAATACATACAAATTGTGAAAATCCCCCAAGGTTTTCATGTTGAAAGTACTCCAAATCTTTTGGGCGTGTTGATACTTTTCATCTGAAATAGCTTCTTTTGTCAAAGAATTATAAAAAGCTTCTTTCGGAGGAAGAACTGTCTCGTCAAATCTTTCACTGCAATCCACAGTCGTAACAATATTCATTTTTCTGCAGTAAAAGTTTAGCGTGTTCATCATTGGGAAACGCTTTACGAAATTGTTTGAAATTCTTTAAACCATCTACAGCCAAATTTGCAACTAAAGTCTCCAAAGAGCTACTCATACATTGATATGTATCTAAAAACCTCAGTTGTCTAATAGAAAATGAAACGTATTTCTCCATGTTGTTTGGTATACATGTTAATTTTTTGTCTTTGAATTTACCAGCTTCTGACAGCAAAAGGTGTGCATCAAAGTTACGTAAATTGTGGAGATAAACAGCGATGAAATTTGGATATTTAAGCATCAAGTTGCATCTCGAACAAGCTGGCCCCCTGTAATTGCTATAATTTGGTGATTTATTATCTTCATTCAAACCTAAATGGTCATGATCACGAACTTTAATTATTTTGTCTGAGAAAGGCTGATTGCACACATAACAGTTTGTAGCATTTTGAAATTGTTTCTCGGTTTCCACACTCATAATTAACTCCTCATTATTGTTCCTCAATATATCATCTATGTATTCTTCCTCTGTAAATATGTTATCAAAAAAGTGTTCGACTGCATTCTCACCTCTGTATACAACAGGAGGTTTTGAATATTTGTCGTTGGAACTGACAACCAAATAAGAATAACCACATGGGACAAATTTTGTTGTGTGTGTAGTAGACGATTGATCTGGGTCTTGTTGACAAGTATCTATCTTTTTTGCATAGCATTCAAAGTCTGCATAAATGACGAAAGGAACACGCATTTGTTTATGAAAGACTTGAAATTCTAAAAACGCTTCCCTCTCTTTCGGATAAGTCACTTTTTGAAAATCAAACTTATTACAATATAACCTGTGTTCATTTAATAAGTCTTGCCTAATAAACCCATGAAGACATCTTCGGCAATAAAAGCGTTTGGTGTGAAATCTAGTCAGTGAACCTAGAAAACGATCCAAGTTCTTGATCCAGCAATAATGAGTTTTTCCGTTTGCAGACAAGTACAATAAATCAATTTCTCTTCGTACATTTTCGAGTTTGGTCAAATATAATGGGAAAACTTCTTCATTTTCATAACCAAAAGCATTAATTGAAATATCATTCTGTTTCTCAAATTTCTCCATCTTTGAAAGAGACACTGGATATTCAATATCCTGCATGTCAATTTCATGCTCGTATTGTTTATAATGTGTTGTTCGCTGTGGAGTTTGGTCTACTGGATGTAAAGCCGCCAGCACCGACCACAGAAAACACTTTTGATCATCATTCCTGATGTTGATGATTCCACCAGTATTCCCGATGTTCTTGGGTAATTCCATGTAACTTGAACCAGCTATAGGTGAGTATGCTAAAGTATGTACTTCAAGACAAACAATCTTGTTTAATATCCAATTGCTTCCTTTATGAATAAATTCTTCCATAGCTCTGTTAACAGTTTGAAAAGCTTCGTTTAAGTTATGGTCATTATTTTCATTTTGAAGAGCTATGTAACTTTTACTGCGGAAATGCGGATGAGCTTTTTCTTGTTGCCCATCATCAATATCTCGAACCATCTCCACGCGAGCATTAACATACCACTTAATGTTTCTTTGTTTCTTTTGTTTTAATACAAGTATTTCTTCAACATCAGCTTTGACGTTGGCTAAAAACTGTAATAAATCATATTTTTCATTTCCTATAGGCATAAGGTCTGTCCGATTTACCGATTCATTGATTGCGCTTTTCTTAAAACGAAACCGCTTAGTCTTTATCTTTTTAGATTTTTGTTGCACATCTCTTCCTCCATCTTGGTTTATCGGGTGATTTTCAGCAACATGGGTGAATAAAGAATCTACATCATCAAAGATAGCGTCACAGTGTTTACATGTAAGTTTACCTGCTAACTGTTTATTCTCTTTACTAGATGTTTGCCGTCCAGAACATTTGTTTCCATGTTTACATAAGTTATATTTCCGTGTAAAAGATTTTCCACACTTTATACATTGATGTTTTGAGGAATGTGCACTGATGTGTCTGGACAGTGATCTGTTGTGTTTGAATGTCTTGTCACATATATCACACGCAAATTTCATCTTTTTCACCTCTTCAGTTTCTTTGCTTGATTTCTTACGCTTCCGTTTATTCTCAACATCCATGACTGCCTGCACCAACATATCATCGTCAGATCCATTAAAATGTAAATCGTTGATTTGACTTTGTTCAACTCCATTTGGATTTTGTTTGAGCACATAGTCGATATATGACTGAGCCATGAGTGTAAAGTGATAATCACAACTGAAGATCGTGGTTTAAATAGATATGATGACGTCATATTTGAAAAGATAACCATTTCTTACTTGAACTTTGTTTATTATTCTTTTGTAGATTCAACATTATTTTAGGTGGCATGGAGATATATGGTTTATTTCCACCATGTTGGGTAAGTTTTCTCTTTTTATTTAACTTGTTAAATTTTTCAGGTTGGGGTTCCTTTTCCAATAATTCGTGCTTTAACCCTTGGATATATTCGTTTGCGATTTCTTTGTCCTTTTTGGGTGACTCTAACCTATTTGATGGTGTCATATGTTTTTGTTTTTGGTCTTGTGTTTGTTGGTCCTCTCTTTTTTCCGGTTCTGTCTTCATCAACTTTTCATACCTCAGTTTTGGAATCAGAATCAGTTCGCGAGACATAACGAAGATAGGCTTTTAGGAAAATAGGAAGTACTCTGCTAATTTTCAACAAATATAATCTTCTCTGTGTACGTGTTGTCTGTTTGGAAACAATTTTACGTATGATATTCTTTTTCTTGGTAAGCAAAGTTTTATCAACTTTGGAAATGGAGCATACTCCTTGCATTACATTGTATATTATTTCAATCAACCATTGTAGTTGTTCTTTGTTAAGTAGTTTTATTGTTTGAGATATCTGTTTAGGAGTTGCTTTCAAAAGAAAATGCACTAAATAGTCGTTCATTCTTTCGGTTGATACACGATAGGTGTCTGCCCAACTCCACGGTCTGTTGTCAACTGATATGTTTTATCGGTGTGAGGGTTTAAATCAATGATTAACGGTCGATATTGAACAGTAGTTGCCTTCTTGTATGCATCTAAAAAGTATTTAGACTGTCCAGGAAAAATCTGTTTACCAAGAGTTTGAATTTGTAATTGGTCTCTATAATTTCTAAATAAAATAAAATAATGACAATTCAGAGAGGCTGTTCTCATGGCTTTCCCTTTACAGTACAAATTGTGTAAAATCTGGATCAATGTAATAGAGTTGTGATGAATACCAACTGTCAATAGGTGAATCAATTCTTTACTATCTGCAGCTTTCATCATCAAATCATCCAATACAATTATCTTGTGTCCTTGTAAATCACCCCATTCAGATAAAACATCCATACTTGGGAAACCTTGGTAAAACTGTATGTTGCTAACTGATGATTGCATCTCATCGAAAAGAGGTTGCCAAATACTATAACAGTAAAAAATTTTAGATGGAGGTACCTGGAACATACCCTCTGCATTTTCTAAAATATTTTTTGTATACACCGTTTTCCCAGAATTAGATGGACCAACAATAAATATTGAGGTTGGGCTCTGAAACTTGAGCAAACTTTCTGTCTTCCACCAGTCCATACTTATGAATGGTTACAAATGAAATGAAAACACGAAAAGACAAAATGCTTTAAATATATAAAGATAACAACATATAAGTTTTAATTCTTTATTTTGGTACAAGATTGATCAGAAGCATTACAAACATTATTAATACAACAATGGAAACGATTGTCTATAAAACTATACACAAAAAGATCATTTAATTGATAGTCTTTTGAAAACACATCTGTAATCTGTTCCATGGTAAATCCTCTCACACGACACATCAAATAAAATAAACAATATTGTCCGCAAACAACTGTATCATCACCTTGTAGTCTTTTCTCGTTTGTTAGTATAGATGAATAATCCTGCATAAACCTGTTAAAATAAACAGCGAGTTCTTTGTCCGAATACCCGAATGAGTCAAATACTTCAAGAGAGTTCTTTTTATTACAGAAAAACGCTACCCAATGTCTTCCTGGTAATCCTTTGACATCTGTATTGGCTATCGCACCTGTTCCCGACAGCAAACGAATGCGAGACAGTTCATCAGACGGGAATACACCGAGAACTGATTGTCGGAGCTCAATGTCTGACTTGATGGCACACTGTAGCTGGTATGTATTCATTCTATAATAATGTTTCTTTCCTGATTGATTTCAAAATATGCTGGAAACTCTGCATACACAACACAAGTAGTAGCTTTAGGTAAAGGTTTATTGAAATTGACTTCTAGAAAACAAGTGCCTTGCTTCACCAAGTTTAAATAGTGCCCCTCGTCACTGAAATTCGGTTCTATATCAAAGCAATATAAAGCGTTTCCTCCTGCTATGTCATCTCTGCTTAACTGATTCCCACTGTCTCTCATCCATTTGTTCGTCACTTCGAACATACTGTTGAAAGCGGGTAGTATTGTACGACTTGTAGGTCCGTAGTTCAACTGCATGACATTTCCTCCTACTGGTACTTGGTTCAGTTTGAGAGCTATTTGACCAAGATTGAAATGTTGAAAATTAAATGGGTTTAACGTATAAGATCCACTTGAACTACTGGACTCTGTAAATCCTATTACACACCTGGTTGCTCGAAGACCATTGAACAAATTATTGTAATTGAAACTGAGACTACCAGCAGGTATAGAAATAAGACGAACTTCTGTTCTTGTGTAAGGATATTTAGCATTCGTCGATTGTAGTTTTTGTGCATGTGCTGTAATAACGGCTGGATTCAAGCGAACTTTACACACTTTTAAGCTAATGTCTTCAATAACGATTTGAAAATTTGGATTACTCTCGTTGGTCATCAAAGCAAACTCCGGTCTTGAACGATACAGTTTAACATTTATGGCTACTTGATTCAGCATGTATCTGTCTAGACTGCATAAATCGTGAAATAACGGACCTTCTAAATCACACACTTGACTTTGAGTAAAATACTGTGATCGATCGTATAAAGAAGTATTGCTACCATTTTGTACATCGCTGTCATCAAAATGCCCTGGGTTATCTTTTTTCCATAACTGACTGGTTAATTGGGATTCTTTAGCTTCTGATCCATATGACAAAAGTGTTTGTATCATTGCCTTATACGGATAATGTGTGGTAGTTGAAGTCACTAACTTATTCTGTAATGTCAGGTCCACTTGAGAAAACATAGAGTGTAAGAAATTATTAATGGGTCCAACATACTCAGTAGGTTTAAGAATGTCTCCATTTGCGTGTTTAATTCTCGCCTTTACACATAATTTTGTTTTTCTGAGATCTATATATTCTAGTGAATTTTGCGCTGCTATGTTAAATTCTATCGGTGCAGTTCCACTTAACTGTGCTGTTGATCTATGCTCATCATAATACAAAGAATCAACTGCTGTCTGTGTAGGTGGTAATGAAAACAGATCCAAACCACTTGGTTGAGCTTCTTGGAAACCATCTAATGATAGAGCAGCCATTCTACCCTAGTATATCTTTCAGGGTTTTCTTAGAACTTTGTAGTTTTTTCTTGTTGATTTTACTTTTCGTATGACTCTTCTTGTTTTGTTTTCTGGATGTCTTACTCGCCTTTCTATTAGTCTTTCTCGACACTTTAGAGGTTTTACCCGACTTTTTTAAAGGTTTCCTGGACCTTTTAGAGGTCTTACTCGTTCGACGTCTTTTTGAAGAACTGAGATGAGAACTAGTAGACTTTCGTTTTAAGGCCTTTTGCTCTCTTTCAACCATGTCCTTAGCCATCTCGTCTGTTTGCTGAACGGGGGAGACGAGCTGAATTTTCACTTTCTCATCAGAAGCGGTTTTGGTTGGTGTACCGATAGATGTCATGAATGATTTTGGGGTTCCAGTTAAAGAACCACCACCAATTTGTTTTTGATCTTTGTAATTACTGTAATGACCTTTTCTATCTAACTTCTCATAATAATTAATCCAATGGCCAACATTTGGTACATACATCTTGTTCATTTTTAAAAGAATGGAAATGACTTAAAATGTAGTGTTACTGTCGAAGGAATATTTAAAAATGAAGCCAGATTGTTTTGACCATCTGTTATATAAATATCAATATTATAGAGGTCGTTTATTTTTACAGGAACATATTGTGGAACTTCAAAAATGTTTGACCAGTTTCCCATAGAGACGGCACTCAATCTTCTGAGCAGAGGCTTTTGTTCTCCATCAACAATAGATTCACCACATATATTAGAATACAGGTAAATGGATTCTGATTTGGATATACTACTTGAAATTTCTGCTTCTACTAAGGCAACTCTCCAGTTTCTATTTAATAATAAAGGTGAATTTAGGTGAGAAGAAAATTTATATGCTTTGTTGTTTGGAAAATATTCCAAAGATTTTTCACTGCTGAATGTTACGTAGATACTCATCTTCAAGAGTCATCTGAGTCTATGATTTCATCTTCATTCAACCATTGATTATATTTATCTGGCCATCCTTCAAATTTCACCAACCACTGAACACGTCCATTTCGCTTACGTTTTCTAATTTTCTTTTCCACATACCATAAGGTGTCGTCACTCTTGTCAACTTTAACCATCTCCGACTCATAAAATAAACCCTTGATAGGGGAATCATCAAACTCTACTAATTTATAAACGGGTATGGTTTGCATTCGAAACCTCTGACTCACTTTAAATATTTCACGTGTAAAATGTTCATCATAAGCTCGATCAAATAACATGCTTAGATGAGAAATTCTAACTAGGTCCCCATTCTTAAAAAGATATTTCCTTGCTTTCAGTCGTATGGGTTTCGGCTTCAAATACATATAAGCCCAAATGTCTGCTTCGTTGTCCTTGTTGACATCCTTGGGGGCAATGTTGTGAATACTTCTATGGGGAGTCGCGTTGTAGGATGTTACAAGGTCTTGGAGAACATCAAGATATCTATGTGTTCTATGCTCCGTAATGTACCTAAACATCTTTGATTTTAGATTTTTTAAAACTCTTTCTGAAAAATTTGCCTTTGTCTCAGAATTCTGCGTTGTAAAATAATATATATTTTGACTCTGCAAGTAGGATTTCATCAAGTTGTTGTTAAACTCTTTCCCTTTATCAGTACGAATTTTTGTAGGGGTCCTATCATTTTGAAGTACTTGCTTTAGAGCTTGTAATACATCTTTTGCTGTTTTATTTTTCAGTGGTTGCACCCACAGGTACTTGGAAAAGATGTCGATGATAATTAGAAGGAATTTGATGCCATCGTTTTCACTTGCAATATTCGTGACATCAGCTAGATCCATGTCCCATTCATCATCAATACCAGAGACTACTACTCGTGCTCGTTTAAATGACTTTCGAAGTTCTTTTCTTAATGTATAAGAGTCTTGACTGTTTAAAATACGTTTTATCTTTGCTTTTCCAATGTCTGTGATACCTTGACTTTTTAATATTCTGTACAATTTTTCTGGACCAGCATATGTATTTTTATATGTGTTTAAAATTAAATCTTGTGTGTTCATCTTGGACTATTATTTCAATATGACAGGTAAGACCTCTTTTCAATGTATTTATTATCGGTATGGTATGTCTTTTGAATCAAGTCTGGGGGTGATAGTATACCTTGGTTCAAAGGAAATACCAAACTGATTTAGTTACACATATTGCAAGAAAAACAAAATAATAGAATTGATATTTATTGAAAATATATTAATCACTGTTCGTCTAGTAAATGTAATAGAGGCTTAATCAACAGTGGTATGACTTTGTGGTTGATCATCAATATTCGTCTTTTCCTTCTTACATTTATTCCTGCACTAGCTAATGATTTTATTGTTATCTTATATTGTCGAAGTTTTTGTCTGTGATGGGAACATGTCATCAGTACTCCATGATATATTCTATGTGCTATGTCCGCAATAGTTTCAATTTTATCATCTGAATATTCACGAATCATTTGTTGTCTGTTCCTTGGTCATGCATTATGGAGTTCTGTTAGGAAAGACGAGTTTCGTAAAATTCGTCTGTTCATGTTGAAGAGTGAAGGTTAAATGATAGAAATGTCACATACTAATTCAATTCATCTCCAAATCTATTTTCTAATGTCAACATACTTCTACACAAGTTATATATGTCCTCTGAACTTGGTTTATGTTGCAAGCACCAGTCCTTTAAATTCAATTTTAAATCATCCTTTTGGTCATTTGATATATCCATCAGATCCACTTGGTGTTTGAGTTTCTTTATTATGTCCTTCTGGCTAATCCTTTCGTAAGCTATGTCAAAGTAGGTATCTAAATGCTCCATCTCCGACCACATTAAGCAAGTATGTTGAACTTGACTAGGGTGGTTCACCTCACAACCATAACAACATGCAATAACAATGTCGGGGAGAACATCTAAAATCATCCTACCGTATAAATATTTCAACGTATGATGCATCAGTCTCTCTACTTTATCCATTGTTACTTCTATGGTTGTTCGATCTTGAATGAAACTATTGTATGCATTATCTCTTTAATAACATTTAAAGTCATGACGTCATCTGTATAGAAGATATGGTTTTGCTAGATATCATTTTAGCAAACAAACAATTGGGTTCATACTTTATGTGTTCAGTTTCAATATCGTCATTTGCAGTCCACTGTTTCAATGTAATATCACAGTAAAAACAGGTTACACGATCACCAATATTGGTATAAAAGAACCCATTTCGTGCTAAAGCGCTTGGTTTTTGCACAAGTTGATCTGGCCAATTCCCGTATGATTGTTCTCTACTGTAAAAATACATCATGTCTTGGTGAACAGGTTTAAAAGAGAAGGGATCATAAAAACAACAAACTGAATCCATACTGAATTTTGTACGATCTCTGTAATAAGTTTAACTTTCCAATCTTCTACAGTTAACTCAGACCTGTCATACGACTGTTTCAACTCTCGGAATGGACTGAAACCAAACTTAAACAACAAGACATATATATCTGACTTCTGGTCGATGCAAACAAAACGAGATAATGTAAATGTTTCACTTTATTACTCATATTTCATCATAAATATATTTGTGACGTGGAGACAAAATGGACGTTACCCTCAAACCCTTGTCACCAACCAACTCTCTCTCGTACTAACTGACCTTAGCCAAATACCAATTTAGTCAAGCAAGGCAAAAGTGTGTAACAACCCAAACTTCTGTGACGTGGAGACAAAATGGACGCCACCCTCAAACATACCCTTGTCACCAACCAACGGAAAAACTCAGTGCACCACCTTCTCCGCTGTGCGCTTATCTCTATTAGATACAGTGCTCCACCTGGCTACTTATCATCCTTATTTTATTTGCACCAGTCACCACTGTGCGCTTATCCCTATTATAACACTACTATTTTTCATTTGTCACGTTGTTACTGAATTGTGTAGTCTTTGGTTGTAATCCACCATTTGGATTTTATACTTATAAATAAATAAAATATTGGAATTTGAATTATTTCACTGTAATTGGCAAGCACCATTAAACTAAATTTATTCAAATCTTCCTAAGACCATAATGCATTTTATACTTTTTGAAAATAAAATTAAAATAGATTTTTTTTTTTTTAAAAAATACAGTCTTTGATATCAATTTTGATGCATAAATGTGCACATTTCGTCGATTTGCGATCCACCAGTTAATACTCAAGGCCTAAAATGTTGAAAACCTGTCAACAATAATCGAAAAAGTTGAAGAGCAAATTAAATTGAAAAAAAGACGCCAAAATGACCAAAAGGGGTAAATCCAAAACCATCCGAGGACAGAGCTATGCACGAGGGAGATATTCCTTACTTTCCTTTTTAAATCATCACTCCAGAACAAATTTTAAACGCTTCCTCCCAGCGTGCAACGTATAATATACAATGATATTAAAAATAATCCGTTTTAAAAAAGGCATCTAAAATAGTTGATGTTAAGACAAAAAATAGGACATGTAAGAGGATAATGACATTCTGCAGTATAAAGTTGAGGGAAAATACGGTTTATAGTTTTTAAGAAGAAAAATAAAGGGAAATTGTGTGCATCAATCATGCTTCAGAACATTTTAAAGTTCATTTTGTCAGAAAAAAGTAACTAACCATACCGCAGAAATGATTATCTTTGTGAGGTAATTTAAATCTTCTTTCATTCCCAGATTCAGTTTCAAAATAGACTATAAGTTTCTGAATTTTTAAAAGAGGGCATTGGAGGGACCAAAAAGGGCCAAATTATACAAAGATCCTTGTGACGTGAACTCCTCTTTCATTTTTCAATATAAAACATTTTTATTGTTGCCATATTGTTGCTTACCAACTGTAGATGCGTAATAAGGTTTAGGAATTCCAATTTTTTTAAAAGGGGGTCTGAGGGATCAACAAGGGCCGAAACAGAAAAAAAGCATAATAACTAAAATAACTATGTCATATTGTTGTTTGCTAACTGCAGATGCGCAAAATGTTTTGGAATTCCATTTTTTTTTTAAAGGGGGTGGGACGGACCAAAAAAGGGCCTTATTCAACTTCTCCTGAGGGCCGAAACAGAAAAAGACCATAATTACTAAAATTTTATCTAAAGAAAAAAAATGGAAGAAATTTGTGAATTTCAGTTTAAGGGGCCAAAAGGGTCCAAATAGTTAAAACATAGTAAAAGTGGGTTGTGATATATTTGTGAAAAGGTTATTTGTTACAGATGTAAACTGTAATGTTAAGAATGCTTTTATTTTGCATTTTGAGGAAAAGGAAAAGAGGTCAAAAAGTTAGATTACAGTAAAAGTGGGTTGTGATATATCTCTGCAAAGGATATTTGTTACAGATGCAAACTGTAATGCAATGGAAACTGCAAATGTTAAGAATGTTTGTTTACAAATAAATGTGGGGTGCGGGTATAGCTGTCGTCCCGACAGCCCCTACCTCTAGTTTTTAAATTAAAGATACTTCAGATTAATACTTGGTGTGTTAACAGCTTATGCTATGATGCAATTTGTAGGTTGTTTTAAATTTCAATACTTACATCTTTATACTACATTTGAATCTTTTTGTCATTTTAATTTTAACATAACATTTATTTATTTCACACATCCTGTATATCTTTATATTTAATTTGCAGAATAAATATTTACGGGCTTAACCATTTATTTTCTACGCCAATAAAGTTCTAAAATACTTGGCGACATTTGCAGTGAAACTTAAATTGAAGTTTCCTCAGCATTTTTGTAGAATATGTTTTCATTGCATTTGTCGTAGGTTCTTGTATCAAGCTAACCTATGAACCACCAATGTCGTGGTTATGCACAGCATACATAGTTCACACAGGCCCAAAATGTTAATCATAAGTTTGGACTACATAAACCTGTCGCTTCATCACTATGTACAATCTGTGACAAGATGCCAATCTTTTATGGGAGTTATTCAAATTCGCTTCATTATCCGAAAAACATCTTCATGTATGAGAGCCTTGGCCTAAGCTGGTTTTAGTTTTAATATATATCTAAATTATGTACCGTCCACCAAATTTCATCATTTCTAGAGTGGTCAACTTGTTGGTAATCTACTTTTGGCTTTTATATATATAATGTTTATACACCAGAACGTCAAGATTGATAAGGAGGTGAGGGAGGGTCAGATTCCAATAAAACCGGTTTGACCCAAACATTTCTAAGTGTCTGTACCAAGTCCGAATATCCCAGCTCTTTTAATTATATGCTTGTTATTGTGCTCTTTTGTTTAGTCTGAAGTGCTGTCTTATTTTAAACCTTTCCTAATCTCTCCTATATCCGTTTGTTTTTATTCTTCAAAGATTTCATCAAAACTATGGCATCAAATTTTATTCATTTCAGTTTTTACGTGATATATGTATTATTAGTTTCCGGGGTCATGTATAAATTATATCTCCTAACTGACCTTTAAATTCTAGATTACTTTAAACAGTGTTAAAGACTCAAGGTCGTACGGAAGATGGATGGATGAACTATTGTTTAACGTCCACTGCGTCAATCATTTAATGCATATTAGGACGAAAACATGTTGATATGATATGAATATGTAGCCTTTCTACTTAAAAAAAAATGAAACTTTATTAATAAGTACATGAACACATTTTTCTTATTGTTTCCAGGGTAAATATTCATAATTATTCTAAAAAACTTAAATCATCCTTACTAAAATGGTGAAAAATGGTTACAAAATATTGCCAAGTTCTTTGTATCTGTGATCAAAGTTTGAAGTTGCTAAAAAGACTCACTAGACTGAAATTTCCTTAGGCTCCTCTATCATGTCTATACTGTTACCGTATTAAAGTCAGATGTTGTTCTGGAGTTATGTCGCCTTGTCCGTAAAAAAATCAAATGTGCACACAAAAAAATCACAAAATTAACAATAATGGGTAAATTAAAAATCGTGTAGACTTCGATGTGCTCAATATATCTTGTTAAAATTTGAAACATACTTTGTTAAGATAAGTATCTTTTAATGGTAAACTGCTAATCAATGTTAAACATATAGCTTCAACTCCTATTTTGTGTTTTAATTTAATGAAGTTCACCCTTCACTAAATGACAAACGTCAAGTAAAAAGCCTAGAATATGAACCCTGCTTTATACTAGACCGACACGCTGAGCGGGATTTTTAACACACTAGCTCACGAGGTAACAGTACGCAGAAAGACATATCACCCCATCCGGACACATTATACTGACTCCGAGCCGACCAGTTTTTTGCTATTACCACTAGATGCCGCGTGTTTGGCGGAGATGCAGAGTATACAAATTTTAATGCCTTTGGTTTGACCCTGCCGGGGACCGAACCCACGACCTTCCGCACTCGAGGCGAGCACGCTACCACGATAGCATGGAGGCGGCTTTTCTACAGAATATAAAAAAAGTTAATTTCCGGTTCATGATGCAAAGGGATATTTGCAACCACTTGATGAAAATTGCTACCACGATAGTACAGATGCGGCTCTCCTACAGAATATAAAAAAGTTACTAGTAATTTCCGGTTCATGATACAAAGGGATATTTGCAACCATCAGATAAAAAATTCACATCCGCAAATATTAAAATACAATACTGCTGTCTCCATTCTAATGAAGTGTATAAAGATTTTGATGTGAAGAACAGCAATAAAAAGGCTGTTCATTTGCCCGAACTTGTAAATGGTTACATGTAAAGTAGGTATTTTGTGTCAAGAAATTACTGAAATGCAAATTTCATGAGAAAAGTCAATTCAGGAGATGTTTGAACTCACTTGTATTGGAAAAAATTGTTGAACTTTTACGTCATGAATATTATAGCAATTTTATCATAGACTAAAATTTTGTGTTCTTTTTGTTGTCACTAGTTTATGACAATGACAGTCAAATTTAGTGTTTAACAGTGGGTTGTGATCAACATTTTTTTCGCCGGTTTTCAGATTTATCTCAACCACTGACGTAATCGAACGGTCCTCAATATCGTCACTTTCATCACCATCATTTAGCAACAAGAAAAGTGAATCGCCATGTTTTATAACACCATAAAAATCTTGTAATTTGGGAATACTATCTACAGGTTCAAATTCATTATCAACAATGAATTTCATAACTCGGCCACTTTGTCGTCCTATGATATATATGTTGTCATTCGCCCCTACTGTGTCTATCAAATCGTACATATTGGGAACAACGCTTACAACACTTGTTGTCTTCGTTACAGTGTCATAACACTGTACAAGTTTTAAAATATCGAAATCTGGGGAGAAACCTCCAAATAAATATATTTTGTTACCAGCCGTCGCAACAGAAGAATCGTCTACTGCCATTTCCAGGTATCCACATCTTTCCCATGTGCGCATGTCCATACAATAACGTTCAATGGCATTGGTTCGCTTTCCTGTAGTCCCACCTAATATATATATATAATCATCTAGTCCTATCATACAATGCCTGCAGCGGTTCTCTGGCAAATTTTCCATTTGTTGCCACTGGTTGAGTAATCCATCAAATTTAAAGAACGTTCTGGCTGTACTGCCTCCCGATAGAAATATGGTGGATTCCGCGTACGTACAAGTTGAAAACCCTATTCCAGGATAAGACGGTAACGAAGCCATCCTCTCCCATTGCTTTTCATGCAAGCCATACCGCCATATTTCAATGTGAAGACCAGCATCGGTACTATTTTGAGCAAAGCTAATAACTACAATTGAAGTTTCACGATTTGAGCGCAAACGAAAGTCCATGGAAGCTGTCAAACTCTCCAGCTGTGTAGCAGGATTACTTTGGTAAACAATGGCATCCTGAACAAACGGCTGTAAACAATCTTCACGCATGAGTGGAAAGTTTTCAATAAATTTCGTAAGGCAATCTGAAGAAAGAAGGGAAAACTGACTACATTTAAACAAATCTTCCAGATGACATTTCCTGCTTACGACGTCAAACTGAAACCAACGCATTAAGAATTCACAAACAACGTCTTCCGTAGGGGCACAGAGTTCTTCATGTTGTAACAGGTATGTTACTTCGTTTGGCTCTAAATGCAAAGATTCATCTGAAGCTGAAAACTCTGGAAAATTGGATAGCATGTAAACTTCACAAAAATTCCTAAGGATTGTACATTCTGGGTATTCCTTGGATGACATACTCCAAAGTCGGATAACATTTGAATTGTCTAAATTGCTTCCTAAAGTAACTTCGCATGTCTCTCTCAAGCAATCAATCTGCAGGTATACAGCTATGGACAGTATATCCTCTGCTGAGGCTGGGTCAATCACAATGTTACCGTAGAGATAGTCAAGCACCTTTGATATACATGTAGGATCCAGTCCCTTCAACTCTATTTTATTTTTACTACTTTCGACCATTCCGGATACAAACATTCCACGGAAATAATTTGAAAATGCGCTCAATATTACTCTGTGACATGGGAATGTTTTACCGTTCACTTCCAGTGTGACGTCGTGAAACAAGTCGTCTGCCCGCAGTTGCTGCATACCATTTTGAAAGTCTTTCAGATAAAGTTTCCAAGGATTACAAGTTTCCATGATTTACATTCACAAAACCATCTAATCTATCTGAAAATATACAGGTATTTTTAGCTATAATAAATTGTGAACTATGACCAAACTATTTTGAAAATAAATACAAACTTGAAATTACCGTAATAATGCAAGTAGATTGTGATTTCTCTTATGAATGGGCTCTCAACGAATTTTATGAATTCTCACCAATCACTTTTCAAACAGAATTCTCTCAATGATCTTCAAAATAGCCATTTACTAATTAAAGATGCCAACGTTGAAAAATATTACAAATAGTTTAACATGGTCTTGTAAGCACTGACACTTCCCAAAATTTGGCATCTATTTAAAACCTTTATGCTGTAGTGTTGAAAATATGTACCATTGCTGCTTTATTTTTGGATGCCAAATTATCCTTATTTATTTGGTTTCTGATATTGTAAACAGTATGGATGCTGGCATCCCAGAAATCTATTCAAAAATTAGTAAGGATGACATCCAAATAAATCATTTGGATGCTGGCATCTCAAAATCTGTTGTGACGTCATCCAAATAAACTCTTTGGATGCTGGCATCTAAAATAAATTACCTGGATTAAATCATCCCAAGACATTGTTTGGATGCTGGCATCCCAAAAAATTGTAAGGATGACATTCAAATAAATCTCTTGGATGCTGGCATCCCATAATCTGTTGTGATGTCATCCAATTACACTCTTTGGATGCTGGCATCCAAAATAGCACCTTTGGATTTTGACATAAAAAAATCTTTTGCTGACTCCCTGAAAATGTGCATTGTTATGATCATCCCAAAAGTTCTTAGTGTTCTTAATTTTGATTCTAGTATCATTTGATGTAAGCCAAACAAATTTTGATACATCATTCACATCACACATCACTTTGTCAATTCAAACACAAGGAAAGATGACATATGGATCAACAAATTAACAAAACAAACTAGAAATGAAGGTAAAAAAATTTTTTTATCCTTCTTTACGTCTCATTTTGTAAGCATATGTTGAATTTGATTAGTTACCATCTCTTTTCACTAGAACAAGTTAACTTGACAGCATCTCAACAGATGTCAATGTTTGCAACCATGCATAAAAAAAACAGGATATAAACAATATTTTCAAACCAAAAGTCAGGGTAACTCACGCATGCCCTTGAAAATCGGATAAGCTGAGAAACGTAGACGCCATATGCAGGCGATGCTGGTATATTGCTACTCAAAAAGAAAATGTTACCACAAAGGCATCCAACAAAACGTCAAACCATTATATTTGATATTTTAGCTAAGCATCTACTCATCAATGGTATTATAAAGACTGATATATATTTTACAATTTGTTCACATGCTTCAGGAAGTAAATTGGGTAAATTTAAGGAAAACTGCATATAATGGTAGCTTTTATTCTAATTGTAGAAATATTTATCAAAAATGTCTATCAAAATAAGGAAAAATTCTGAAAGTGTCCAATTGTAAAATATAGGATATGAGAATTTAAATTTTAATTGATAAGCCATTTATGTCAAATGGCTTTTGTAATACGACAAAAGGCGTGTTGACTGCAGAGTGGGTAAGTTATCTGTGAGTGGCATTGGCAGTATAAACCTATGGTATAGAAATATCATACCGTTGAAATATGTTTTAATGCGTTGATTTTGAGTTTTAACACGTTGCTTGCTAAATCATATCATACGAAAAATCAACGCGTTAGTTTTGCCCCAAATACCTGTGCTACGCATTTGAATGACCATTCCCTATTTGATGGGATATACAGTTTGTACAAAACCTCAACATTTTGAGGAGGCACTCGTTTTATATAAATAACAGCCCCATGCAGTAGTGCCTGTGCTTTGAGCTAATATTGATAATTGAGGTTTCAAATTCATGAAATTCAATTCAAAACAGTAAAATTTATAAGATTTGATTTTGAAGGGTTAATAATAAAAAATTAAATGGGAAAACTTTTGTAAATTACCATTATGTATTCATATGTTCCATAATCTTTTTCCGGTAGTGTCGAAATAGCTTTAACTTCATCAGATCAAGTTTGTTCAAGTTCATTAATAAATTTGTTTACCTAAGGGACATAACTCTGTATTATAAAACGATGTAGAAATTGGCACGAACGTTTTCCGGATTAGTACACAGCAGCAAGAAAAGCCGATGTAGGAAAATTACTTTGAAACAAAGTTCATCGTATTCAGAAATCATTCTTTTTCTATTTTTTTTTTTTTTTTTTTTTTTTTTTTTTTTTTTTTTTGTTGTTGTTGTTGCTACATCAGAATTACCTAGGAGTGAATTTTTTTGCAGAGATATTTTTTTCATAAAGTGTACTGGAGTTTATTACTCCCATGTGTGGAGTATTATAATTTTTCAAACTCAGCGTTTTAATTAAATTTATTGGTTGCAAAAACTACAACTTTAGAATATAATTAATATGACAAACACATTGTATTGCTTGTATTCGACAGGAAAGGTATGTTTATTTCATATTATTATAGTAGATAACCCATTTAAATATAATGATGTCCACATAAATGTGTACAAAGGTATAATTATCTAGGTGTTACGTTTTCAGCTTCAGGTACATATTCTTATGCTAAACAAAACCTTTATAACAAATGCTTAAAGGCGTACTTTAAATTGCGTAAAGCTTATACACCCTCCAAACCAAAAGTCTCATCCCTTATTCATATATTCCATCATACAATAAAACCAGTTTTATTATATTCAAATTACTTTATTGTCCTTAAACATAGTTTGTGACAACAACAAAAAACGTATTAACAAATACACAATATTGAACATTATAAACACAAAGAGCAAAAAGTGACTAGTCCCCTGACCTCAGTTTCAAAGACTGTTTTAAAAAGGAACCGGTGTTTTTTACTTGCTGGGAGGACGCTGGGTTCAAAATTAAGACAAGTTTTTCTTCATCGGTTAAATTTGTGAAATTTGAATCTTCGGCAGAAAAATTTCGAAAACTTATTTGTCGTAATGCTTCATTAATTTACAATTTAATATGAAATGTTTTTCGTCTTCTATCGTTTCACATGTTTTACACAAACGTTGCTCTCTTGGAATTTTATAAAATCTGCCCTTTTCAATTTCTAAATTATGATCACTAATTCTAAACTTCGTGATCAGTTTTCGATATTCAAAATTAACCAAAGATAAATAGTATTCTTTGTTTATAGATCTTTTCCGTTGTTTATATAAAAATAATTTGTTATTTTCATCTAGATTATGAATTTTGGCTTCATATAAAGTATTGAAACTATCAGAAAAAGCTGTCTTGACTTCTAATTTAATTTTTTGAACATCTTTTGTATTATTTTCTAATTTGGATTTAGTACTCTTTGGGACAATGTCTTCAGCATATGTATACCATAGGATTATAAATATTTTGGGAATGTAATTCCTTACTTAGATTAAAAGCTTCTTTCAAGAGAGGATTTATGTTTTCAGTATATAGTCTTGCTAGATAGGAAATAGTCTGTGTAAGTATAAATTATTCCAAAGGTGGTCGTCCTAATTCTGCCCTGACTGCAATATTTGAGGAGCTTTTCTTTGTACACAGAATATATTTACAAAAATTTAAATGGACTTTTTCAGTATATGATTTGTCAATGAAAAGTTGTGGACCAAAATCTTTGTGGCTTTTTTCTGCTCTCTGTTTTGTTTTATATTGCGAAATGTAGTGATCCATATAACCAACTTCTAAATTAAATGTGAGGATAGGCTTTACGAGTGTATCAATAAGATTTATGGAAACGTTTATGGGCAGATCACCTAATGACATTGTGTAAGATTTTAGTGAAAACATCACTTTTCTTGCTTTTTTTGCTAAATCCCCCATGCAACTTTTTAGAGTTCCATTACTTTTTAGCACAGATCCTAAAAACTTATATTCATTGACATTTTCTAATTTTTCATTTTTGTACAACATTTGGTTATTTTTTTAAGAAACTAAATTATATGGTTCACAAATTTATGGAAATTTTCCAGTTAATAAATTTAAGAATGAACCAATAAAATTTTAATCAAAAGAAATAAATAAACTAGTCGTGGAGAAAATACACACCAAATTTTGTAAATTTGCTTTGGGTGTAAAATCTAATACTTCTAATACTGGAGTACGGGGTGAACTCGGGGGTCAACCAGTGCTTTATTTTGTCATTTTACAGTCTTGAATATTTATTTAAAAATTTAAATAATAATATAATTAAATGTACTTTTCTTATTAATAAAGTGAAACATAGACTTATAAAATTAAATTTAATGAGATATGGTCCGACCAACTAAATAATAATGGTATAACAAATGCTAAACATGGTAACAAGCTCAGAACATATAGAAAATTTAAATATTGGTTTAAAGATCTCAACCTTGACACTCAGGAACAGAGGAGTATACTATCAAAACTAAGGCTAAGTTCTCATGTTCTAAACATTGAAAAAGGTAGATACATTAATTTAGATGTTGAAAGATAGACTATGCAAACTATGTGATCATGCTGTCGAGGATGAAGTACACTTCCTTGTGGACTGTGCCCATCTACAAAAGTATAGAGAACCCTATATGATGTCTTTTAGTAAAAGCTGTAAAAACTTTAATATACTTAATTCAGAAAATAAATTTATTTGGATCATGAGTAACAAAGATAATAATATTATTAATATACTATTTAAAATGGTAAGCTCAGTATTTGACAACTTATAATCAAGAAAAAAACCAACACTTAGAGATGTACAACTTAACCTAAGATAATTACTCTTACTTTTAATAATGTCCTTACATTTTATTTTTATTTTATTTTTTGTTTCCTTTTGGGCTGTCTTAACTAAAATTACCATTACTGTAATCAAGAAAATGAACACAAATCAATGTTTTTCTTTATTTGTTATAGATATTTTGATTTATGTATGATTTATTGTAAGTAATCTGCTCCTTGTGGGCGCTGTGATTAGCAAATAAAATATCTGTATATGTATTGAATTAAACTACACTTAAAGCTTGATTACTCAGATTAGAAAGAATATGGGGCGGGGATATTAAATCGGGGATTTTTTTTACGAGACCATTTTTTTAATGAAGTTTCAGGTGCGACAGAAAATAGATTTCCAAAGTTATTGTTTTGTGATCTGATTAAAAAATACACAACTACATTTTTCTCACAAATAATAATAATAAACACAACAAAAATTTGTTTTTTCTAGTCATTTTTGCATGATTGTATTGTTTACTGTTTATTTCTGTTAACATTTGATTTAGTGACAATCCTTTTGTTTGAATTTAATACTAATAAATTATTCTTATTCGTGGCAAGCATAATATCGTTTTTTTTCTACTTTAAAATCAATTATAAAATAGCATAGGATGTATTCGGGTTAAAAAGTTTATTGTTGTTTACTGACAATAATGTACATGTAAAGCAGATTTACAGGGAAAATTTCTCTACATCCTTGTTCCTGTGTAAATATTGTTTACAAGACACATTAATTATCTCTACCAAACCTAACACATGTAACAGGTCATTTAAAAAGATAGACTACACATTCAACGTTGTTATCAGATCGTTGAATCTTGTTTTCTAAATAATCTGACTGAAAATTAACATTATAAAACGTGATTTCTTTTATAACAATAATAATATACAGGATGTCTATTTACTCGCTACTTTTTCATCCATGAATAAAAACTGTTTGCCGAGAATATAGTCATATGCGCTGAAAGTGACGTATGCGTAAAACCACAACAATGCTAATCAACATGATCAAACCAATTTCTGTACAAAGTCATAGTATGTTACATAGGGGTATAAATAATGTAATAAGAATACAGTTGATTTTTCTTCACCCAATACTGTATAACAATTGTGATTCAATAAAGAATATCTAGGCTGTATTTGGTACACCTTTTTACAACATGCATCTTGAATTATTAAATCATGAAAAATAAAAAAAAATTTACTTAACTAGAGGCTCAGAGGGCTGGCCGGGCCTGTATTGCTTTTCTGGCAGAAACAAGAATTGCCCATGGCGGCCATGTTTGTCGCATGATATGGACAAAATGAGAAAACTTTGTAAAAAACCTCCCATAGATGCTTCTTGTCAAGTTTCGTTTCATTTGGCCAAGCAGTTTCAGAGGAGAAGATTTCTTTATATCAGCCTATCAGAAACAAGAATTGTCCATGGCAGCCATTCTTGTCGTCCCATCAGGATGAAAAAAAAATTTCATAAAAGATTTTCCATAGTTGCTTCCTGTCTAACAGTTTGGCCAAGTAGTTCCAGAATTTTTTTTAATTAACCAATGAGAAACAAGAATTGCCCATGATGGCCATGTTTGTTGCCCGATTGGGGTGAAATGGGGATATTTTGTAAAATAAACAGCTGCGCCACGAGCGCATGATACGCCCGTCGTCTTGTGAAAAAAACATAATAAATGTTTTTGGAATCCTCCTTTATTTAGTGGAGCTGTTGGTGGGAAACATAAGCGTGTAAACTTTTAAGCAATAGAGATACGGCGCGAAATGTGACCAAAAAAGACTACCTTTTTTTTACCAAAAAGCTCAATAAAAATTCAATAACTCTTAAATAAAATAAAGAATCGTCACGAAAAAGTATACAGATCTTTAGATTAATATAACTAAGAAGTGTGTAAAGTGTATGCAATAATCATAAATCGTTTTTGAGATACGGCGCGACATGTGAACCCCCCCCCCCCCCTTTTTAGCTCACCTGGCCAAAGGCCATGTGAGCTTTTGCCATCACTTTTCGTCCGTCGTCCGTCGTCCGTCCGTCCGTCCGTCCGTCGTAAACTTTTCATTCAAAAATCTCCTCTGAAACCACTGAGCCGATTGGTTTGAAACTTAATAGGAATGATCTATGACATGTCCTCCACAAACGATCCTCATTTTATATTGATCCGATGAAAAACATGGCCACTGTTGCTAAAAATAGAACATAGGGGTAAATTGCTGTTTTTTGCTAATAACTCAAAAACCGTTACAGATATCGAAAATCTGACATGGGGTAAAATTGATCAGCATGACGAGATCTACCTACCCTGAAATTTTGAAGGAAATTCCAAAACCCATTTAGGAGTTATTGCCCTTTTTTCGTCAAATTTTCAAAATTTTAACATTCAAAAATCTTCTCCTCTGAAACTGCTGGGCCGATTGGTTTGAAACTTAATAGGAATGATCTATGACATGTCCTCTACAAACGATCCTCAATTTATTTTGATCTGACGTAAGACATGGCTGTCGCAGCTAAAAATAGAATATAGGGGTGGATGTGTTGTTTTTGGCTTATAACTTAAAAACCGTTACAGATATCGAAAATCTGACATGGGGTAAAATTGATCAGCATGATGAGATCTACCTACCCTGAAATTTTGAAGGAAATTCCACAACCCGTTTAGGAGTTATTGCCCTTTTTTCGTCAAATTTTCAAAATTTTAACATTTTTCGTCATTTATCTCCAAAACTATTTGAGATAGAAGTGAAATGTAAATTTGAAAAATGTTTCCCATGTTGAGATCTACCTACTCTGAAATTTTAAAGGAAATCCCAAAACCCATTTAGGAGTTGTTGCCCTGTTTTTGTCAAATTTTCAAAATTTTTTCATTCAAAAATCTTCTCCTCTGAAACCGCTGGGCCGATTGGTTTGAAACTTAATAGGAATGATCTATGACATGTCCTCCACAAACGATCCTCATTTTATATTGATCCGATGAAAAACATGACCAATGTTGCTAAAAATAGAACATAGGGGTAAATTGCTGTTTTTTGCTAATAACTCAAAAACCGTTACAGATATCGAAAATCTGACAGGGATAAAATTTATCAGCATGACGAGATCTACCTACCCTGAAATTTTGAAGGAAATTCCATAACCCATTTAGGAGTTATTGCCCTTTTTTCATCAAATTTTCAAAATTTTAACATTCAAAAATCTTCTCCTCTGAAACCGCTGAGCCGATTGGTTTGAAACTTAATAGGAATGATCTATGACATGTCCTCTACAAAAGATCCTCAATTTATTTTGATCTGATGTAAAACATGGCTGTCGTAGCTAAAAATAGAATATAGGGGTGGATGTGTTGTTTTTGGCTTATAACTTAAAAACCTTTACAGATATCGGAAATCTGACATGGGTTAAAATTGATCAGCATGAAGAAATCTACCTACCCTGAAATTTTGAAGGAAATTCCACAACCCGTTTAGGAGTTATTGCCCTTTTTTCATCAAATTTTCAAAATTTTAACATTTTTCGTCATTTATCTCCAAAACTATTTGAGATAGAAGTAAAATGTAAATTTTAAAAATGTTTCCCATGTTGAGATCTACCTACCCTGAAATTTTAAAGGAAATCCCAAAACCCATTTAGGAGTTATTGCCCTTTTTTCGTCAAATTTTCAAAATTTTAAAATTCAAAAATCTTCTTCTCTGAAACCGCTGGGCCGATTGGTTTGAAACTTAATAGGAATGATCTATGACATGTCCTCTACAAACGATCCTCAATTTATTTTGATCTTACATAAAACATGGCTGTCGCAGCTAAAAATAGAATATAGAGGTGGATGTGTTGTTTTTGGCTTATAACTTAAAAATCGTTTCAGATATCAAAAATCTGATGGGATAAAATTGATCAGCATGATAAGATCTACCTAACATGAAATTTTGAAGGAAATCCCAAAACCCATTTAGGAGTTATTGCCCTTTTTTCGTCAAATTTTCAAAATTTAACATTTTTCGTCATTTATCTCCAAAACTATTTGAGATAGAAGTGAAATGTAAATTTGAAAAATGTTTGCCATGTTGAGATCTACATACCCTGAAATTTTAAAGGAAATCCCAAAACCCATTTAGGAGTTATTGCCCTTTTTTTATCAAATTGTCTAAATTTTAACATTTTTGCATTTATCTCCAAAACTATTTGAGATAGAAGTGAAATGTAAATTGAAAAATGTTTGCCATGTTGAGATCTACATACCCTGAAATTTTGAAGGGAATCCCAAATTCTATTTAGGAGTTATTGGTTTGTGTAATTTGAGGTCGGGTTCTGTTACATTTATTTAAGGTTCATCCTTATTCCTGGTCAATTTTATCAACTTCCTGCCAGGACTACCACCATCAGGGAACATATTTTAACATTAAACCTTATGAAAAATAAATCTCAACAAATTTTGCCTGGACAATTGAACCAATTGCAACAAACTTGGTCAAATAGTTGATTAATTGTCCAATGAAAACCAGACTCCAGGTGAGCGATACAGGCTCTGGTGAGCCTCTTGTTTTTCAAAAAACTCAAAAACTCTAAAATAAAATTTTGAATCATCACCAAAAAGTATACAGATCTTTAGATTAATATAACTAAGAAGTATAAAAGTTTTAAGCAATAATCATACATCGTTTTTGAGATACAGCGCGACATGTGAAATAAAAACACACTTCTGTTTTAGTTACAAAGTCCCGTAACTCAAAAAGTTTTAATCTTATTTTCAGCAAAAAGTATACAGATCGTTTGACCATCATAAGAAACAACTATGTTAAGTTTCATGAAATTTGGATGAGTCGTTCTCAAATTACGGCGCGACATGTTTTCGACGGACAGACGGACGCCGGACATTTGTATATCATAATACGTCCCGTCAAAATTTTGACGGGCGTATAAAAAAACCTCCCATAGCGACTTCAGAGGAGAATATTGTTTTATATCAGCCAATCAAATAAAAGAACTGCCCATTGCGTCAATGACGAAATGAGAAAATGTTATAAAGAACCTCCTATATATGCTTCTTGTCAAGTTTCGCTCCATTTGGCCGTGATTTCAGAGAAGATTTTTTTTATATATCAGCTAATCAGGAACAAGAACTGCCAATGGTGGGCAAATTTGAAGTCCGATCCGGACAAAATGATGAGACTTTGTACTGGACCCCCATAGATGCTTCCTGTCAGGTTTCATTCCTTTTGGCCAAGCAGTTGCAGAAATTTTTTTTTTAAATCAACCAATGAGAAACAAGAATTGCCTATGGCGGCCATGTTTTTTTACCAATCGGGACGAAATGAGGAAACTTTGTAAAGAACCTCCCATAGATCCTTTCTGATAAGTTTTGTTCCATTTGGCCATCAGTGCGATTTCAGAGGAGATTTTTTATACCAACCAATTAGAAGAAAGAAGAGCCCATGGCTGGCATATTTGTAGTCCGATCGGGACGAAAGGAGGAAACTTTATAAAGGACCTCCCATATATGCTTCCTGTCAAGTTTTGTTCTATTTGGCCTAGCAGTTTCAGAGGAGAATATTTTTGAAAACTCAGCCAATCAGAAACAACAATTGTCCATGGCGGCCATGGTTGTTGTCCGATCCGGATGAAATGAGCAGTCTTTATAAAGGACCTTACATAGATGCTTCCTACCAAATTTAATTCTATTTGGCCCAGTGGTTTTAGAGGAGAAGATTACTGTGAAAAGTTAACGGACGGACGACGGACGCCAAGTGATGACAAAAGCTCACATGGCCTTTGGCCAGGTGAGCTAAAAAAGAAATTATATTGCGTATTATAAAAAATATTAAGAGATAAAATTGAAAATCTTCAAGAAAATAACAAATATATCTATATAAATTTATAAAACTAGATCAGTCTGAAACCGAATATTATCTTAATCATCCAAATTTTTAACCCAGGATCTACGTGCAAAATTGTTCAATTATTTTAATACAGTAGAAAATAGTTTTAATAAGTTTAGTAACGTTGAGACACTTAAAAGGCTTCTGAATCCGTCAACACCAAGTGATATTAAAACAGTTACATCCTTTATAAAACAGTCATTAGAACCGAGGACAGAGGATTATCATAACAATTAACTGTTTGTGTATCTTCTTTATTGTCACATTTGTGTGGTATGTTGTATTTTGGACACTGTATGCTTATATAACTAATGGGATTGTGTTTTGCATTAAAAATAAAGTTATTATTATTATTGAATACGTCCATTGTAAAATTGTTAAATGTTATGAAAATATACAGCCTGGTTTTAATTCACCGATGGTAAATTTCCATCGCCCTAATTCACAAATTACAGAAAAAGGTTATCATCATTGAAACCCATCAACATCCATTGATATTAAGACAGTAGTGTCTTTCATAACTAAGGAAAGGAGGCTCTTCGCTTTTTGATATCGTTGAATTTTTCACTATTTTGTTGTTTCTTCTTGTGTATTGTCACAACCCAAATGGAAGTATTGGTGTGCAATTAAGTTTTGAATTTGAATAGAATTTTATTATTTTCAATGACCTGAATATATGTAGATATATGCATTTCACTCTGTAGTTTTTCCCACTTGCCATTGATAGAAACAAGTGCCTGTGAAATAAAGTTGGTGCTTTCACGAAAATTTTACCTTAATGATGTCCGAGGTGACATAAGATCTATACATTCTTTAATACCAATTTTGATGCATGAGATGTTCATATTTCGTCGATTTACGATCATCAGTTGTGCTAGAGGCCTAGCTAACATGTTGAAAACCAAAACAATAATCTAAACGTTGAAGAGCAAATTCAAAAAGACTAAATGGTAAAGTCAAGACCCATATATGGGCAGAGCTATGCAGGTGGGAGATACTCATTAGTTTTCACAAAATTTAAATATGGAAACATACTGATGTGAGATTAGCGTCAATGAGACAAAGATCCTGTAAAACTGAACTCGGAAAAGGATTTAATGGATCGTCGTTCGCTAATAACAAGCAGCAACAGACAACCACTTTTCTTTCAAGTAATAAATGGCACCGGAAACATAAATGTCAAGAATTCGATGAAGGTATCCATAATACCCAAATCAGACTCGACACTAGTCTCTGTATAATATTTTGTCCCATTTGTAATTACTTTTTTGCTACAAAATCCACCTCTACAGTACTACCATTCTTATTTACTATCAAATAATAACAGTAAATATGTATGGATAGAGACACATGAGAGAGGTAATTTATTTTCATAGAAGTAATGTAAAAATTAAAAATTACATAGGAACTTGTAGCAAGTCTATTTAAGAAATAATTCATTGGTGCCATGCTCTATGGTTATTTTAACATGGTTAAGCCTTATATTTGTTTATATTTTGACTGTCGATCTGGCGTCATTTGAATGTATGAGGTATATCCTGGATTGTGACGTCGCACTTTCGACTGTCATACCATTTCGAGTGACAGTTATCGTTGTTGTATTTCGAGCTTTGCTAAATGTTTGCAAAGCGATATATGCAAGATAGATTCAGTGAGATGGAAGAATATGACTGTGAAACTATTTTATCAACAAAATACAACAGTGATTTCATGTGTGCTTCACGTCAACAACGCATTTACGCATGTGTCAATAATAATTGTTCTAACGTTAGATAGAACACGGTTGTGTTTCTATAGCGAACTCGGCACGTCACATTAGAACCTCAAATAAATAATCTTACCAACGGAGTTATTTTTCATCTGAAAACGTGATATAGACTAAAATAAATTGCTTCGCTGAGCGCAGCTGGATACGACCGCAGAGGTCCATCCCTGAAAAATGCACACAATATTCACGCTTGATACAGGTCTGAATTTGGATTGTAATTAATTATTTGACACATAATAGGTTTCTGACACAGAATAACTGTAGTCAAAGAACTTAGAATTGGTCATATGATTTGAATCTATATTCAATTCTTTGCTTTTCGTGCAATACAATATGCTGTTGCAAATTGAACCCCCAACCCCCTTTTTTGGCCAAAAAAAATATTTGAAGAAATTTTCTTTTTAATTTCTGAAATCTGAAATGAGAAAAAATTGTCCCCCCCACAATTTCTCCCCCCCCTTAATTTTTTTCACCCCCCCCCCCCTTTCATTTTTCCAAAAAAAAAAACAATTCTTTCCCTCAAGATGTGGTCATAATCCCTATTCAAATTTCTCATGGAGTTTGCAAACATAATTACCCATTTAAATACATCATAAAAGTCTTAAAATAGAAAATTACATATGGCTAAAATTAATATTAATAAATAGTAACTTCTAAAAATAAGTTGACAGCTATAAATCACCCAAAGACAATCTACATTTCTTTATACATAATTTACAAGCAGTTTAAGGGAGGTAATCGAATCAGACACAATATTTTACTTTAAATGTGTTTGGATTACCTCCCTTACACTAAGATAATAACCAACAAGAAAAATGCTTATTGTGCCCCTTTTTGGCCCGTAATTCTTAAACTGTTGGGACCAAAACTCCCAAAATCAATCCCAACCTTCCTTTTGTGGTCATAAACCTTGTGTTTAAATTTCAAAGATTTCTATTAACTTATACTTAAGTTATAGTGCAAAAACCAAATGTCTTCGGACGACGACGACGACGCCAATGTCATACCAATATACGACCGCAAAAATTTTGCGGTCATATAAAAACCAATCAAGAATAAACAAGACTAGATTGGCCATTCAAGATGGGAAATGGGTTCTGGTGAACTATTTTGAAGGGGATATGAACACTGCACACGAGGCGCGGAATTGGTCAGAATTTTTGTATTTCAAGAGATTCTCATGGACTCAATTTGATTTCAGGTCCTCCTAAAATATTAATAGACCTCAATAAATTAATTTCTTTACCTCTCTAAATTGAATTTACGACCTCCTGAAGTCAATTACTGGAAGTCCGTAATTTTCAAGAAGCTCCTGAAATTGGATTATGGAGATCAGTAAACATTTCAGGAGCTCCTGAAATCAAATTGTGGAGGTCCATAAATATTTTAGGACCTCATAATATACAATAATTTTGTCCAATTTTGCAACTCGTAGCTTAAGGTCCGTGTCATAGCAGCCACATTGTATATTCGCTTATTTTGTCTTATTGAAACACGAGGATATAAACAAGAACTGGAAATATGATATTCTAAAGATATATTAAAAGGCTTTGAGGAAAAGTTGGCATGTCCAGGAATACACCATTACAAATAAACCCAACTGGTAAAAAAAGAAAAACTGAGAAACTCAAATTCTGTATTTAAATCTTTAATAAAATTTTAATTGACATAATTAATCTACATATGTTTAGCTTGGCAACATATTTCCTCAAAAAAGAAATTTTTTAACATGTATCTACACAAAGATTTTATACAGAGTATTCAAAAGTTGTAAACCCAGAAATTAAAGTTAATATATTTTTGTGGAAGTTAATAATTCACTTTACACATGTATTTTATTTGCAATAAACAATAACGTACCCACTTATCTCTATAATTTATAACTGGTTATGGTGAAATTTTACCAAATGCTGAGTGTGTTAAACATTTTTGGAATGTGATTGGATGAAAAATTTCCCGCTTGGTTTGTCTATTACCACATTCAGATGCATACAATTATTATTGAAAAATTTGTTCCAAACTAATATTGGCTATGAAAGAGATTGAAAATTAGATTAGAGCAGATTTTGCAGCAGTACTCATAAATAAACAATTAGAATTAAAGTAACAAACTAAGGAAATAGTATTACAACCAATTGCATTCTCAGATTTTTAAAATAAACAGAATAATGAGAATATTTAAAATGATCAATCGTTATGCATGAGAGATAATTAGGAATGTTCTTTTTGTAGCGTATAAATAAAGAACCATCATTTAATCTTCTGAAAGGGCAAACAAATCTCAAATCCTTCATTTATCATTTCAATTTCATGAAACATCATACTGTTCTTCATATTATTAATATCTATGATGCGGAATCAAGGTCATAAATACGGATTTTAGTATATCCTAAAATGATTTTAGTATATACTAAATTGATTTTAGGGTATACTAAAATGATTTTTATATATGTTTGACCTTAATTCTGCGCCAATATTTCCATATATGCTGAATTATATGCTAAATTGAATTTAGAGTATCCTTAAAGGATTTTAGTATATACTAAATTGATTTTAGGATACCCTAAAATGATTTTAGTATATGCTAAAATGAATTCAGGATACCCTAAAATTGATTTTAGTATATACTAAAATCGATATTTATGACCCTGATTCCGCACCATAAATATCTGATATTCACTCCTTGCTTTATTGTTTCATACATTTCTGAGCCTAGATTTTTTTCTATTTCAATAAAATTCAGTAAAATACTATGAGAAAAAGAATGGACAAGCCAAAAAGTCTGTTATATAGCTAACTTTTAATTGGTTTTGTATTCAAAGTGAAATCTCACATATGATGATTGATATTCATTAATTTAATTTGAGTTTGATATATCCTAGAAACTTTCAAAAAGCTAACATCAGTTTAATATCTGTAGGTTCTATCCTAACTCTGTAATGTAGGTCATGTTTGAGTTAAATATTGCAATATCATTGAACACTAATAATACAGTCCATATGACACAGATATGAGGAAGTCGATACACGATCATTCCATGTGCTTTCATATACAAGTTTTTTACTGTGTTATACTGTAAACATCATAAATCAAACATCACACAAAATTTGAAGGTTTAAGGATGCTCGCTGGTCATGTTTTGGTCTTTTTGTCAGATTTTCAGAATCCTTGGGTTTTATCCAATTCTTAATCATTAAATTTTTTGCCCATGAACCCCCATTTTTTCTTTTATAATTCAATCATATATACCTTAAAATGGTATTTGACAAAATTTTATGAAATCCTTTTCATTTTTTCATACATTTTTTAGAGACTGAAGTTGCCAATGCAAAGACAATGAAAAATCCAGAGAAAACCTATTTCCTGCAAATTTTTAAGGCTTTATAGCTCTAAAATGAGCACATGAACCTAAATTTTTTTCTTGCTTATTTGTTTACTATTCATATGTTCTCTCAAACTAAAACACCTATTTCAAATCCTATTTATTTCCTATTAGACCAGCGATCATCCTTAACCTCTTGTAGAAATGTGATAATCAACTGCTTTGAAGTAAAATTCTTTATATAATCAACTGCATAATTATCACATATTAACTCTTAAATCTGACAAATAACAATTTTAGCATTATAAAATGTACATAAAATGTTGTCAAGAAAAGTTGCAAAAAAATTCTGATAAAAAAGTTACAACTTTGGATAAGGAAACTGCAGCTCTATCAAATTACTAAAACGGTTTGTGATAGCATCAAAAGTAAATGGTTAAGTTTGATGAGTTGTGTATAGCAATTTAACATTTAAGTACTAATAACATTTTTTCATCATGCCCATATTAGAAATGTTTTTCACAATACAAAATCACAACCATGATTTACCTCTTCCTGATTCAGAGTTGTTTGTAAATTCATTCTACCAAATCATGAGCAGTAAGCTTTTTGATACAAATATGTATTAAATTTCTAAATTTTCTTTCTAAATCCAACCCTTATTTTCAGTTCCTAAGGGTATTCTTTCCAAAGATCTGTGTTAGTTCTCAATATCAATTCAGTAACTAGTTAAGGATGTATTCTTCTGATGTTTCAGTCTCGTTGAAATCTCGTTCGGGAATTATTTCCAAAACATGTGATTCAAGTGGAAAATATTAATTAATTTAAAAAATATTATAATCCACCTACACTTTGTGAAAAAATTATGTACTTACAATAAGTAGTTTTTGATTGATTGTTTGTTTAGTTGGGGTTTAACACCGTTTTCAGCACATTTGGCTATTTCGCATTGGCAATCCTTGTCAATTACATGGTCATTTTGACACCAAAAAACAACAAAATTTTATAAAACTTTCTTATATTAACACATATCTATAGTTTTTTTAAGTTAAATTTATTCAGATTGGTCCACTTCATCTTTAGGGAAGTATGAAAAAAGTTTAATAGTGGAACTCTGATTTCTTTCATTATAATATCCCAAAAATGGGTAAAAATTGATGAAAAATGGGAAAATCATCAAAAATGGGTTACTTTCGAAAGACCGTACCAAAAAAGAAGTGCACCACCATATGATTTTTTCTTCATAAATTACTTTTTTACAGTTATATAAACCCAAAAATCAGTTTAAATTCTAGAAATTTTTGGCTCCTCAGAGGTGTACATCCTTAAATCTTATACTTAACCATTTTTGAATGATCGTATACATGAATATCACATAAATTTGCATAAAAAATGAAACAATTTCTAATCTGATTATACAGTTTTCTGTATTCAGTCTTCCAACAATTTATTATCAAAAAGTAAACAAACAAAAGATATAACCAAACCCATATAGGCCATGATAAATAAATTCCTAAGTTAACCTTAACGATGTGTAGTCCTAATGGCTAAAGGGAGGTAATTTGATTATCTCCCCTGTAAAACTTTGGTTAAGGAAAATAAATAAGTAATGTTTCTCATTTAATAAAAATTCAGGCGTTTTTTCTTATGTTTTTACTTCATGACAAAAAGCTTTTTCTAAACAGATTTTTTTGGAGGCTTATGATAATTTTTTTTTTTTAAACAGAAATAAACAAAAATATCAACTGGGGGTAAAATGCAAAGACAGACAATGATGAAAATCTATATATCAATTTTTCAGGCCTAATAACTAATGGTTATAACAATGAAAGACAATATTTCTGCATTATTAAAAGAACAGATTGTATTAACTCAGAACTTGCTTGTAGTCAAAAAATGACCTTGAACTTGGGTCATACAACTGCAGCACCACATCCTGCTCTACTCACAATCATATTACTTAAGAAGACCCAGTGGTCAACTTCAATGTCATACACTTCAGCACTACGGAGACGATTCGTACCGTCAAATCCTCCAAGAATATATATTCTTCCATCAAATAAAGCTGCACCTGGCCAAGCACGAGGTGTGTTCATTGATTTTATGGTTGTCCATTGGTTTGTCAGTGTATTAAATCTGTAATGTAGAACAGTGTGTTAAAATTTATGCATAAGAAGGAATTCTTGCAGTCACCACAGTTCCTTAAATTGCAATCTTATTAAAATTAGACCTACTAATTGCTCCTTTCAGTCACTGTGTGTATATCTAACAACACTTCCTGTTCTGATGACCTCTTGAGAATCCTCGGGTTTTATCCTTAGACTTATGGTATAAATCTGATTGGCTGATTTAAAAGGTCATCAAAACAGAAACTAAAATGGGGTAATTAGATCTAATTTTAATTAGATTGCTTAAAATGCAGTAAAATCTGTCTTGACAGAACCATGTATACACCAGACACCTCTCTTTAATTTAATTTTTGTATTACACAGAGATGATTTTCCCAGCCAAGAAAAAAAAAGACGGATATACTTTACCGGAAGCCATATTGCTTTATAATAAAGGTCCCATTACGGAAAAATCTGAATTGCAAAAAGTGAAATCCACTAAAAATGGAATAAAATCATCCCTGATTATAACACAGTGAATGTTGTAAACAGAACACCTGTCTATTGTTATGTTGCAAAGGAGCTTGTAATACTAAACAAACAACGAGCTGTTAAATGATCTAAGGGTAACTGTTTTGCTCAATACTTTAAATTTCTTATTGTTTCATCAAGTCTAATGGACTGACATGCTTTTTCAACTTTCATATGAATAAAATAACAAGAAAAGAGCTGTCAATCTTACAGCAAACAAGATTTTCCTTCATACATTTAAATGTTTACAGACACCTGCCCAACTGTCCACCAACTTACTGTATATTCCAATCAAAGGCCACACCAAATTGATTATTAGTTCTTTATAGGTTCGAGTGAGTGAAATGTTAATTTTTAATTTTTTTTCTTGAGGACTACTTTTTTGCAGGTGGAAATCAAATTCTAGGAGCTGGTGAACAATTTTTACTTCTTGAAAAATGAAAAATTTGGGACAATTTTCAGCACTTCTGAAAAATGAAGCGGCAAAAATTTACAAAGTCTGAATATCAGTGTGGCCAATTCCAAAGAACTAAAAATCAATTTGGTGTGGCCTAATAACAGGATTTTTTTCCATTTGAAAATCCATTTAAATATGTACAACTTGCCTTTCTGCCAGGTCGAAATATTGGTCTCTATCTTTGTAACGGCCACCAAATGCATAGATAAAATGTTCTATAGCAACAAGTGCCAATCCAGATCTCGCTTTTTCCATCTCCGAGACAAATGTCCATTCTTCAGACACAGAATCATAGCATTCCACACTTGCACGATCCATGTGCAGTGCTCTGTCAAAACCTCCTATTAATTGTAAAGGTAGAATTATATTGACATTTCTGTGAAGGTAATGTATTGTTTTCAAATTCAATAACATCTAGAGTCTTGAATACCTTTGATCACATGACACATCACAATAATTAGGCACCAAGAAATTACATTGTGACCAAAAACAAACAAAAAACATATAAAGGTAACAAATTTCTACTGCAGATTTGGGAAAGGATGGATAATTTGGCTTTCTGTAGCTGAAAATGTCTGAAAATAGTGGAAGGGGTGTTCAGTTAAAAAAAATAAAAAAGCCAGCAACTCTTGAAAATATTTCTATGAGTAAATCTGATTTAAAACCAAAGAAAGACATGCGTACAATTACCTATGATGCACTTTCAAATAAATATGGATAGAAAATACAACTTTTTAAAATCTACCTTATATAATGATTAGAAAACTAACCTGCAACATATATTTTTCCATCACATACACAATATCCAGCACCTGACCGTTTCCTCTTCATACTTGGTGCAAATGACCATGTCTCGTTCTTTGTATCATATTTTTCGACAATGTTATAACTACATGCCCTATCTTCACCACCTTAAATTGAAGAAAACTATTTAGTTGTTATCTCCCTTTATTCAATACCTAAGGGAGAAAAATTGAATTTTATAACTGTTCTTAAGGGAGGCAATTCACTATATATATATATCTTCCCTCTGTAACTTAGATAACCTACTCATTTTTCATATGAATAAACTTGAGGGATTCCTTTTTTTTTAATTTTCAATTTTTGAATATAATTTTTGCGACCCTAATTTTTGTATTCTTAGAAAGTTTGGGGATAATTACCGGCAGAATTTTCTGATGGTAAATCTGGTTAACTGTGTTAACCAACAAAGATCTCATAGTTGTTGAACGGATACTGTTGTATAAATGATGTTCATTTGAGCCTGATAGTGTGATAACAACTATGAATTACTGATGACATCACCCAGAAATTTATGCCCCTAAATGTTTCAAATCCACAAATTGTCAGTTCAAATTTTTCTGATGTTTTCTCACAGACACATACCCCATATCCCTACATTTAATATTATTATACAACAACAACAACCTATAGAATAAATGAATCTTCCCACTGCCGCCAAAGCCACAAATGATCTGGCAATCTTCATTTCTGGCTTGGGTATCCATTGCCGCAATACTGGATCATAACATTCTACACATCGTAAGTACAGTGTATTCTCCTGTGAATCGGCTAATGCACATTCACCACCTACAGCATACAACAGACCATCCAAACTACACACACCAACAGCTGTTCGAGCAATGTTCATATTGGACTAAAAAACATAATATTCACAATGTAAGTAAATTTGATTTCCAGTAAGTACTTTTATGCATTGAAAGGTCATGAATACAAGGAATATAAAGTATATTTTATGATAGAATTTGATTTTAAATAACAAATTTCAAAAATAAAACAAGTCTGTTTATGAACAGCACTGAAGGGATAAAATAAATTTGCCAATTATTATTGTAAATCATCAACCAATATTTAATTGGAGATTATTTAATGCAATTCCTATATCAACTGAACTAGAATAATAAGTAGAAGATAAAGAATGAGATTTTTTTTTTTTAAAATAACAACAATGCAAATATTTATGTATTTACACTGATAACAAATAGTAAAGTATTTGAGAAATTGAAAATGAATCAAGAGATAAAATCATCTCTGAAATTACAAACTGGTTGGAATTTTAACCATTTGGATCAATTATCTACTGGTATTTATTGCAGAATACAATGAACTAATCAAGATGCTATTACCACTGAATACCATTGATGAATCAGAAAGGCAGTTTCATGTACCACCAAATTCCATTTACCACTCAATGCCATTGATGAATCAGAAAGTCAGATTCATGTACTACCAAATTCCACTTACCACTGAATGCCATTGAGCAATCAGAAAGTCAGTTTCATGTACCACCAAATTCCATTTACCACTCAATGCCATTGATGAATCAGAAAGTCAGATTCATGTACTACCAAATTCCACTTACCACTGACTGCCATTGATGAATCATAAAGTTGGTTTCATGTACCACCAATTCCACTTGCCCCCAAATGCCATTGATCAATCAGAAAGTCAGTTTCATGTACCACCAAATTCCACTTACCACTGAATGCCATTGATCGATCAGAAAGTCTGTTTCATTTACCATCAACTTCCATTTACCAATAAATGCCACCTGCTTAAGAGGTCATTTACCTCTGAATGCAACTCCTCAACCAAAAATGACAGATGAATAGCACTGATCAATCAGAAGGTCATATCATAACATCAAGTGGCTTTGAAGAAGTAAGTTACCATTGAATGCCATTGGTAAATCAGGTTACAACTTACCACTGAATGCCACTGATCAATTCAGATTCCACTTACCACTGAATACCACTGATCAATTCAGATTCCACTTACCACTGAATACCACTGATCAATTCAGATTCCACTTACCACTGAATACCACTGATCAATTCAGATTCCACTTACCACTGAATGCCACTGATCAATTCAGATTCCACTTACCACTGAATGCCACTGATCAATCAGGAAGTCATATCTTTCCATACTTTTAAGCTGGCAATCTGTACTGTTTCTGCCACCTACCACATACACGCATGGAGGTTGGGCTCGTGGCGTGAGTAAATCAAGAGCCTTCTGATCGTAATGTAAAGCTATTGCATTGCTTATTAACTGTTGACATTTTAAACAACTTTTTACAAAATCCAATTTTAACACATTGTTCTCTAAATAGGCTAAGTCTATCAATGCTAATTTGACATACTGTAAAATAAGGCATGCATTTCTAGTCCGGTTTTCGGGATCAGCCTGAATCCAGCTAAGAGTGGCTTCCAGGACCTGATTTTCACTTGTTACCTGAAGTTTATCACTACGTAACAGTGTTATGAGTCTGTCTTCTGATAGTTGTAAAAATTCTTCTGAATGAATCACATCTAGAAAATTTTGAAATATGAACTGACGTGCCGCCATTTCAAGTTCACCGCACATGTATAGGTCTGCCAGAAAGTATATACCTAAAAATTATACAAAATATTTGTAATCTTTATCATTTCATCACTTAAAAAACTGTTCTATGTCAATTAATACTTTTAAAACTATATTTCATTTCAAAATGAAGAACTTATGAACATTGTAAAAATTTAGCGGTAAATGTCATGCAGTATTGCAGATACCCAACGTAAGGGCCATACTGATCTTGTAATTTGTCAGTTTCAGACATTTTTAGTCTCTTTCTAGACGACAAAGGGCAACAAAAGATTTTGATAGCTATATCCAATATCTATTTTTCTAGTTATTCTTAGCATGAAAACATTCTTTATTTAGTTTTCATATACACTCAACCTCAGTCACACAAACCTAGTTAATTTGAAACAATAGTACCTCAAATTACTTTCCAAGCCATATTTACAGAAATCAATCTTCCCAACCTTGTAACTCAAACAGTCACCCATCTTTTTAGTCACAAAAATTCAATTTCCTCAAATACCAGGTGGCTGTTTCAAAATGACTACAATTTGTCATACATATAATTCTGGCATTAATGATTAAAATTATATGTGTAAAATTAGACATAGTTTTCAAGACATTTTGTAAAATAAGTCCAGGAACTATTTTGTAAATCCCAAAATGTTCTAAATAAAACTTCCATTCAGCCATTTTGTAAGAACTTTTAAGTGTTCATACCTAAACAATTTGAAGCTGTTAGCTGTGATTGTAAGAATGTAGCAGACATTTTTCTGAGCTGATGCAGGCCCAGCATACTAGCACCTTGCAGAATTCCTTGAACATTGTCTACTGTTATTTCTATCATACTAGTGTACATAAACTGTATCAACTGTCCCATTGAGCAGGGATCCAGTCCTTGAATTTCAACATGTTCTTTCTCAGTTTCCAACATTCCATTGGTGAACATAGCTCTTAAATATGGACTGCATCCACACAACACGATTTTATGAGCTTCAAAATCTTGTCCATCAACAGTGATAGTAACATCACATAACATGTGACGTTCACGTAACTCATGCATGACATTAAATGCATTTTGAGCCTGTGATGGCACAGTAAATGTTCTGGATTCTATCATCGTTGTGGCTTTAATCATCAATTAAATAATTAATCTTCTTCATATTCGCTGAATTTGCTCAGATCCTTTTCAGTTATACAACATTGTCTTGGCTGGAATAAAAAAGAAACTTCTTTGATTTTGCTGTTGTAAAACTCAATTTCTACCTTTAATTTTTTTAATTTATTGTACAATAGGAGCAGATTCATAAGCTTTTATCACTGTTCCAGCTAGATGTAGCTTAAAATGGAGGGATGCTGCACCCTGTATCTTTTCCAATGCACCCCTCTGCAATAAGTATAGTATAAAATACAACAAATCACATTTTTACTACAACTAAACAATGCTGATATTATTGAAAATGAATTAAAGAGTGCAGAGAAACTAATAAAACTCTTACAAGGGCATTACGTAAGTAAATAATTGATAGTTCTTAAAAGTTAAATATTGTTTGCCCTTTTCAGATCTGGAAACAGGTTAAGGTTGCCCTTTTCCTCAATAAATGCCCCTCTGACCTTAAAACCAAGCTGGAACACTGTTTACAGAAGATAAGGTGAAAAATCGGTTATATTTTGTTTGTGAGGCTTTTCCCCTAAATATCTTAAAGAGTAAATTATGCCCCCACCCTCCTTTTCATGTCGGGAATCAGGTAAATATGAATTGTTGCATTAATAGCAATTCTTTAAAAGTCCTGAAAGTAACTAGTTCTTATATAAGTAAATGTCTAGATCATAGAAATGAGATTTTATCTTCTTAAGGTTTGAGATCAAAAGTTCAATGTAGGATAAAAAACTTAATTCACATAGTTTTTTCACTGAACCCCCCCCCCCCCCCCCCCCCCCCCCTCCCCACCCTCTTAACTTAATTTGGGAAAAATTGATTGACCAATATGGGCATATGCTTTTAGTCTAAATTTAGAGTATACTTTTTGTATCATGGGTCCTGTTTTTCCTCAACAGTGTATGTATGATGGCTTTTATTTCCTTTAAAAGTCCAAACATGTTAGGGCCAAACTTGAATCCGTATTTTTCAATCCAAAAAATTGATGTCAGATAACAAAACTTGCAGCGATTTTTACCCCCCACCCCCAAACTATTTGAATTAAGTTTTTTATCCTACATTGAACTTTTCATCTTGTCCCTAACAATAACATATTATTTCGTTATACTGTATCCATTGTAATAATATTCTGAATTATGGGCCTTTGCCAATTATTGTAATTGTGTTTGTGGCAATAACATATTTGTATTTGTATTTAATCAAACAATGATGGAATTTCAACTGTTTGAAGTACTTTGCCATGCGGAATACTTAGACCACCTCGATGGTCTCGTGGTAACTGGTCGCCTTGAGCGTGGAAGGTAGTGGGTTTGATCACAAGCTGGGTCAAACCAAAGAAATTAAAATTGTTATTTGCTACAATGTACTTCTCCACCAAGCACGCTGCATCTAGGAGTAAGAGCAAAGGACTGGTCAGCTAGGAGTCAGTATAATGTGATTGTGTCTGAATGGGGTGATATCTATTCCTGTAGACAGTCGCATGTTAACAATCCGGCTCAGCATGTCCATCTAGTACAAAGAAGGAATCATGTTCATAACATATCAACATGTCCTCGTCCTGATATGCACCTTATGGTTGACACTGGACGTTAAACAGTAAGTCATTCAAATACTTAACATCAATAGAAACCTTATGCTTCACTCATTTTGCACATGTTTCATATAAGAGTTAGTCTTAAAATTTAGGTCATTACCAAATAAAACGATCTAAGGAAATATTTTTCATGATTTTAAAATGACACAAGCACATGTATATGTTTTATACAAATAACAGCCCCAAATATTACTATACATTTTTTTGTATAGTAATATATGAGGCCGTTATTTGTATAAAACAAATGTCTGTGGACACAAGGGAAAATGTATAAAACAATTGTCTGTGGACACAAGGAAAACTGTCAGTCAAATATATAAAATTTCACATATTCTTATATTTTTAGAAGAAAACATAAAAATTATTTCATTTTTATTAGTTCCTCAACCAAATATAAGTGATCTCAATCAACTTAAAAAACAGTAATAAATATTGAAAAAAAAATTGCCGTCTCAATCTAGGGCCCTATATTTTCATTGGTTGTCTGGAACTTGTGTATAAAAAATCCTTGTCTGTTTATTTTGTTGATGACAGTATAATCGCGATCGCTTGCCGGATGAAAATCGTTCTCTAATTTCATTGAGATGGGATGCTCATGGCCTAGAAATTTGGCTAAGTTGTTATAAAAATAAATAATTTAGGCATGTATGTACAAATGAATAAAAATCCCCTGGAAGTCGAGATGGTTGGGAATCTGTTGACAAAATGTACACTTCCGGTAAAAGAAAATTTCGTAAGATTAATCCCTCAAGAAATCTCCTCAGCTAAATGGTGGATTTTTCAGGGATCGTCCGTTTTTTATATGTAAAATTTATCATAATTATCAAACACAATTACACCCAATGTAAGTTTAAAAATTTAATTAAAATCTATATGATATTTTCCGTTTATCCGCCTGTCCGTCCGTTAGATAATCTCGTCTCCAGAACTCCTCGTTCATTTTTAACTTCATGCATTTAATTTCTATACAGTATTGTCACAAACTGTATGTAGATGCGCAATAAGGTTTTAGAATTTTGATTTTCAAATTGGGGCTCACAGGGGTCGAATTTCGAAAATTGGAAATTTAAACTTGGACCTATAAACTCCTCATTCATTTTTCATTTTATGCTTTTAATTTCTATACAGTATTATTACATACTGTATGTAGATGCGCAATAAGGTTTTCGAATTTTGATTTTTATAAATTGGGGTCCACATGGGTCAAATTTCAAAAATTGGAAGTTTAAGCTTAATTGTGATCTAAACGCCTCACACATTTTTCGTTTTATGCTTTAATTTCTATACAGTATTGTCACATACTGTATGTAGATGTGCAATAAGGTTTTCAATTTTGAAATTTGATTCAGGGTTCCAATTTTCAGACTGAAATTGGTAAATTGCTAATTTTTCACTGTTAATTGCTTTTTGACTTCTGCAGTGCGGGGATTGACATCGTTTCTGATGGCACCAATTTCTAGTTTGTTCGATGTAAAATTCACACACATCCTTCAGTTAAGATTATAAAGTTGATGTTAGATTCATATATATTCAAATTTCCATAATATATGAAGAGTTATTATTAAAAGATGTTTAATTACTTGGACTTTATTTATCTTGGCGTCAGTGGGTAACAATTCGAAAGGTTTCCGGGAGAAAAGAAGCAGCGATACCATGACAAATGTATCACGTGCACCGGAAACTATAAACCAAGAGACCATTCACTTGTGAAAAGTTGAAAAACTGAAATAAACCCGTAAAAAGATAATAGAAAGTTGATTCATCCACAAGGTCACAATTTGCATCAATAATCAAAGTTTAAAGACAAGAAGAATTAGTTGATAGGGTATGATTAACGAAGTAACTAAATGTTCATGTCAATATTTCCACTCGTGCCCCCGTTTGTTTTGATGTTTTCGCGGGAAATATATACCCCCTTTCACACGATTTCATATTTTCTTCAAATATTTATTATCATTAGTCCCAGTAACCTGTACTGAAGACGTCATTTTGCTTATTGTATTATATTAAACTTTTTATTCTCTTAAATTTGATATTAACAATTTTTGTACAAAGAAGGGAAATTCCCAGATTTTGCCAGTACTGCAATTTCAAGTATTTTTATACATTATGAAATATTTTATGACCAGATGGCAGTGCAGTATGGCAGAATAAATTAGGCATTCAATGTGTCCAACTTGTGCATATATTGAACATATTGATAATGTAGGTTATGTACAAAAAGGGGGAGGGTAAATGTAATCATCTGTGATTGTTTAATTATGTACAGTATATCAGGTAATTGAATGTTATCTGTAATCAGACATTTTTAAAACTACTAGTATTGCAATTTATTCAATTACATTAATTTTTGATTGCTTCTATGGAATTACACTTTATCTAAATTTCTTCATAGCTCAATAAATTGCTTATTATATATACATGTATTTTTCATTTCTATGTTTTGTGAAAAAGTTTATTTCATAAAATCTTTATTTTTTTTTAGAAAATTATACATTGAATTAAAGTAGCTGACTTTTTGCTTCAAATTGAAAAAAATTAACGAAACAATAATTATTATTATTTCAAAATTTTATTCAAACAATAAACAATATAGCCCTTTTCAGAAAGTAAATAGAAATTATTTATTACTTTGATATACAAATATTTCCAGCTTTAAATCAAGTTTGATTACATGTATGTTTGATGTTTGAAGCAAAAAGATCATAAGTAGTTCCCAAATTTATATAAACCAAACATTACGTGCAAATTAACAAGTTTTAAAAACAGTTAATCCTTTACTCTTCATTGCAGTGAACCAGAACTATGTCCAAGCAAGGGAAATAACTTGCTTCAAATTATAATTTTAGAGTCAGAATCATGATTCCAGAAATGAGTTTCTGATAACGGCTATAATGGTGATATTAGAGTTAACTGAGTTAAATTACTATCACAACTTAACTAGATGAAATTTACCGATAATTTTGGTTAGTTATGGTAATAAATATGCAGAAAAAATTCATTTAATATAGTTTTTGTTCCATTTATTTCATAACTCACTATTTTATGTTTTTAACTTTTTTATAAGATCTAATAAAAATTACTTTCTGATATTTAATCTTTAAACATGTTAAATATTACTATAAATAGTGTTTTCCCCAGGAATTAGGTAAGGCATGGTAAAATGTCAGTCTGGGGGCACTTTTATGCGGAAACTTTTGTTTCGGAGGCACATTCATAGTTAACTTAGTCATCTATATTGGCACCCATATCGCATGTTATCTGTCATTTTTATACACGTTTTGTATGTGTCTAATGCATTAGAGTGTTTGTAGGTTTTCCATGTAAAACAGATACTTTGTATTACTTGCAACAGGTTCAATTTCCCTTCCTGGAAATATATTCGGCCAGCCTTAAAATAATGTTTGTTTGCCTTTTTCCGACTGTACCTTGAGAGGGGAGGGTAGGTAGGTAGGGAAAATATTTTATTTTATCAGATTTGATGGAGGTTCATCTAGCAATGAAAGAGTGGAAGATATAACCATGATACATGAGGGTACATGCCTAGCGGAAAATTTGATTGTGACGTTTCAATGATTTCCATTGTTTAAATTTGGTATATTTCATAAAGAGGAATTTGCTCCCAGAAAATAGTATTAAAAAATCAAAGAAAAGTATAGTAACATGTCTAATTTAATGCTCAATGAGGCATCTTCGCATCCATGTTTCCGTATCAAGGTAATCGGTGTGAAACTTTGTACCCTTTGCAGGACAGACAGAATGACCCACCTCCCTAACCCACTTATGGCTTCAGCCCCAGTATGCTAAGGCAGCAACCATTTGATTTTCGGGGGGGGGGGGGGGCTATGGGTTTTTTTCCGAGACAAACTTCGGCGAAAAACAATTTTTTTTCTTGACAAGTCGAAAACATTTTTTTTTCTTCTGTTTTATAGTTAAAGCCTAGTAGAAGCTGAGAGTAAAACAAACAATTTTTTTTTCACGTTGCTGAAGACAATTTTTTCTCAAAAATTTGGAAACAAACTTTTTTTCCAAAAAAAATCCATAGCCCCCCCCCCCCCCCCCAGAAAATCAAATGGTTGCTGCCTAAATTAATTACCCCTTTTTAGCTCACCTGACCCGAAGGGTCATGTGAGCTATTGCCATCACTTGGCGTCCGTCGTCCGTTAACTTTTTCAAACGTTAACTCCTCCAACACCATAAGTCCAACTGCAACCAAACTTGGTATAGTTATTAATTGGTATGGGTGCTACAAATCTATTGTTTGGATTTTTGATTCGTATAAAAACATGGCCGTTATGGCTAAAAATAGAACATAGGGGTAAATCGCAGTTTTTTGCAAATAAGTCAGAAACGGTCACAGATATCAAAATTCTGGCATAGGGTAAAAGTGTTCAGCACCTCAAGATCTACCTGCCCTGAAATTTTGAAGAAGATCCAACGACCCATGTAGGAGTTATTGCCCTTTTTTTGACATTTTTGGCTTTTTTTTATGTTATTATTTCAAAAATCTTCTCCTCTGAAACTACTGAATGGATTTGGATAAAACTTAGCATGATTGTTCCTTAGGGTATCCTGCACAAAATTTATGCTTCGATTTTTGATCCGTCGAAAAACATGGCCACTGTTGCTAAAAATAGAACATAGGGGTCAAACAACAGTTTTTTTTATGTTATTATTTCAAAAATCTTCTTCTCTGAAACTGCTATTCAAAATCAAATGAAACTTGGTAAGATTGTTCCTTAGGGTATCCTGCAAAAAGTTTATGCTTCGATTTTTGATCCGTCGAAAAACATGGCCACTGTTACTAAAAATAGAACATAGGGGTCAAACAACAGTCCTTCGCAAATATCTCAAAAATCATTAGGTTACGGCAAATTCTGGCAAGTTGAAAGTGTTCAGCATGATGAGAGCTACCTGTGTGCTGATTTGTTTTATGTTATTATTTCAAAAATCTTCTTCTCTGAAACTACTATTCAAAATCAAATGAAACTTATGTTACGTTTGTAGTCTCATCGTCTTTTAAAAGCATATTATAACCATTACATTTAAATTTCTTTTAAACAACGATAAGAGGATTTGGTTTGTAAAAACATTATTCATTTCATTTGAAAAAGTTCAAATTTATTTCTCTGAGAAACGCGAATACGCAATTCCGTTCCGAACTCGTTTCGAAATTCTTTTCAAAAGTAAACTTCCAGGTAGGAAAAAATCAATAAATTTTACTTAAAAATCGATCTTGTTTCAATCAAATTTATTAATTTAGATAGTTTAAATGGTTTAGAAAGCCGAAAGTAACACTCGATGAGGACTGAAAGTAATTAACTTGCATAAGAAGTTAAAATTACTGACTGCCACCACCTGAGAACAACGATCGTAACTTTGACAATTTTGAAATCGTCGGAAAAATAGAGTTGTCAAAAAATTCAAATTTCCTTGAATTTTCAAAAGTGTCCAATAATTAGGGTTATTACGGTAGATGTATTATTAACATGCATATGCCTGTGCAAGTATAGCCCCCACCCCTGCCGTTGTTATTCATAGATGTGACTAATAGGGAGCCATTTGTCAGCTCAGTGCAGATGTTTATGACATAGTTTTGCTTACATTTAATACAGATTATTATTGTACAAAACATGTATTTAGATATGAGAAATCAACACTGGTTACTTGTTTGAACATTGATATGAAAATGAAGTACCAATCAACACCACAATCCATTTTTAGCTCACCTGACCCGAAGGGTCATGTGAGCTATTGCTATCACTTGGCGTCCGTCGTCCGTCCGTCCGTCCGTCCGTCGTCCGTTAACTTTTTCAAACGTTAACTCCTCCAACACCATAAGTCCAACTGCAACCAAACTTGGTACAGTTATTAATTGGTATGGGTGCTACAAATCTATTGTTTGGATTTTTGATTTGTATAAAAACATGGCCGTCATGGCTAAAAATAGAACATAGGGGTAAATCGCAGTTTTTTGCAAAAAAGTCAGAAACGGTCACAGATATCAAAATTCTGGCATAGGGTAAAAGTGATCAGCACCTCAAGATCTACCTGCCCTGAAATTTTGAAGAAGATCCAACGACCCATGTAAGAGTTATTGCCCTTTTTCTGCATTTTTTCCAAATTTTGCACTTATTAAGCTCAATATCTTGGATACTATAAAGGAAATTTGAAAAATTTAAATTTCATATTGTTAGGCACACAAAGATCTACAAAATTTGTAACAGGATCGAAGTTGTAGGTTCGTTCCTTTTAGGAGTTATTTGACATTTTTGGCTTTTTTTTATGTTATTATTTCAAAAATCTTCGTCTCTGAAACTACTATTCAAAATCCAATGAAACTTGGTAAGATTGTTCCTTAGGGTATCCTGCACAAAGTTTATGCTTCGATTTTTGATCCGTCGAAAAACATGGCCACTGTTACTAAAAATAGAACATAGGGGTCAAACAACAGTTTTTCGCAAATATCTCAAAAATCATTAGGTTACGGCAAATTCTGGCAAGTTGAAAGTGTTCAGCATGATGAGAGTTACCTGTGTGCTGATTTTCGTGAAAATCTGTCAACTGATGTTAGAGTTATTGCCCTTTTTTGACATTTTTGGCTTTTTTTTATGTTATTATTTTAAAAATCTTCTCCTCTGAAAATACTATTCAAAATCAAATGAAACTTGGTAAGATTGTTCCTTAGGGTATCCTGCTCAAAGTTTATGCTTCGATTTTTGATCCGTCGAAAAACATGGCCACTGTTACTAAAAATAGAACATAGGGGTCAAACAACAGTTTTGCGCAAATATCTCAAAAATCATTAGGTTACGGCAAATTCTGGCAAGTTGAAAGTGTTCAGCATGATGAGAGTTACCTGTGTGCTGATTTTCGTGAAAATCTGTCAACTGATGTTAGAGTTATTGCCCTTTTTTGACATTTTTGGCTTTTTTTTATGTTATTATTTTAAAAATCTTCTCCTCTGAAAATACTATTCAAAATCAAATGAAACTTGGTAAGATTGTTCCTTAGGGTATCCTGCTCAAAGTTTATGCTTCGATTTTTGATCCGTCGAAAAACATGGCCACTGTTACTAAAAATAGAACATAGGGGTCAAACAACAGTTTTGCGCAAATATCTCAAAAATCATTAGGTTACGGCAAATTCTGGCAAGTTGAAAGTGTTCAGCATGATGAGAGTTACCTGTGTGCTGATTTTCGTGAAAATCTGTCAACTGATGTTAGAGTTATTGCCCTTTTTTGACATTTTTGGCTTTTTTTTATGTTATTATTTTAAAAATCTTCTCCTCTGAAAATACTATTCAAAATCAAATGAAACTTGGTAAGATTGTTCCTTAGGGTATCCTGCTCAAAGTTTATGCTTCGATTTTTGATCCGTCGAAAAACATGGCCACTGTTACTAAAAATAGAACATAGGGGTCAAACAACAGTTTTGCGCAAATATCTCAAAAATCATTAGGTTACGGCAAATTCTGGCAAGTTGAAAGTGTTCAGCATGATGAGAGCTACCTGTGTGCTGATTTTCGTGAAAATCTGTCAACTGATGTTAGAGTTATTGCCCTTTTTTGACATTTTTGGCTTTTTTTTATGTTGTTGTTTCAAAAATCTTCTTCTCTGAAACTACTATTCAAAATCAAATGAAACTTGGTAAGATTGTTCCTTAGGGTATCCTGCAAAAAGTTAATGCTTCGATTTTTGATTGGTCGAAAAACATGTCCGCCCTTACTAAAAATAGAACATAGGGGTCAAAATGCTGTTTTTTGCTATTTTTTCCTGAATTATAGAAAGAAAATGAAGATGAAAGCTACTTTCAAGGTAAACATGGTATCTCGAGTTGAATGGTGATGATGAAAGTTTGTTTTGGAGGGTCATTTTTAAAATGGCTGCCATTTTCCCGCCATTTTTTACACTTGCTCGGATTTCAGCAATATTTGGTTTTTAAAGTAAACATGGTATCCTTAGTGAATGGTGATGATGAGATTTAGTTTATAGCGCATTGTTTGCCAGGTGAGCGATTCAGGCTCTTGAGAGCCTCTTGTTTAAATTAAAATGCTGTTTATCGACCCCTCTTTTATTATCAAAACTACATCTGTCTGATATTTCAAATATTGAATTGTAGAATTAGATAGGCCACACAGATTGGGTTTCAAGAGAGAGAAATTTTGCAATGAGTGGGGCAGCCCCCCCTTATCCTAAAGGAGCATGTACATTGCAAGCAAAGATAGATCAGGGAATAATGTCTTGGTTTCAAGTAATGCCAACCATTCATTTCATCCAAATCTTTTCTAATTTTAGGAGGGTGTTTGTCAATTTGTGTTTGTCTTTCCATCAACATTGCAAATGCATCTTTTCTCTGATTCTGTACAGGTGTAGAACTTCCTTCTGGACCAGCTTCCCGGTGGACTGTAAATATCACGTACTTTAAGCTCCTATCGAAATTTTGGACTACGGAGATGGGTTCTTGGACGTCAGGCTCGAAAGTGTCAGTGCAGGCTTTATTTGACACAGAGACGGTCACAAAATCAGTTTTCGTCATGTCAAAAGTTTCGTCCAAAACATCGGAGTAAACATCTTCCCAGGTACATGTTGCTTTGAATCTAGACTAAAGAGCCTGCTGGAAACAAGTAGTTTTGCTTTGTTCCCAGTGTCAAGTTTTACAGACGAAGATATCGTAAAGAACTCGGTGCCTTCCATCAGCTTCGCAACATGACAACAATAACATGCGGTTTTCACGAAATTGTCCCACAAACGCTTGACTTAAATGGCGCTTACTTAGCGAAACCGAAGCATTTCATTGATACCGATAGTTAAAAGAAAAAACCCGGCACAGGTGCGGAAACGACCCCGAGATTCCGGGAGCGATCGATCTTATAAAAAAAATTTATAAAATTTAAGAGCAATAAAATTTTGTCACTCGGCCCGATTTTTGACGGTCGGTCGGAAAAAGGCAAACAAACAATATTTTATTTTAGGCCTTCCTTGCATATTGACAAATAAAATATTTTACATTTTTAGCTTTGTTTTTAATTTATAAATTGGATAAACATAGGGCAATTAATACCATTTTCATTCATCCTGGTCAGGAAAAATAGTGTGTAAGAGGATTTTATTGTAAGTGTTTGTTAATTACACAAAAAACATCTTTATGGGAAATGTGAAAAAACTGAGCAGCATGATAATTGATGGATAAACAAGGATGAAATTTTATAAATTGCATGACTACCATGACTGTATATCTATATAATACGGCAGCAATAACTGGGACTACATGACAATCTTAAAAAAAATCCAGTAAAAGTTAAAATTGTTAGTTCATTTAAATTTTGTTCTTATCAAAGTTAATTATTTAATGGAATAAGCGGCGGTTTCCCCCGGCTGCTTTCTAAAGTATTCTATGCAGATGTCAAAAATATCACTATCCATTAAGTTTATTCTTCGAATGTGTGCAATTGTAGTTATTTACGATCTTTATTTCACAAACTATACAACTTGCTGTCATTGTTTTCTCGAGCACGTGTTACATTTCGCAAAATTCAAACTAAACCATTCCGTTAGCAAAACGAGTATTAATTATCAAATGTGTATCCCCCGTTTACAATTTCTTTCGTTTATATAATATTAAGACCTGTCAACTATTAAAATGGTCACAATAAAATTAAACGGTATTCAAAATCAGCAGACTTTATGATCGAATGACATTGTGCGCATAATTAAGTTGACAACCCTTAAAATGTAATATTGGAATCGCCTTACCTACAAATCGACACGCTTCAACTACATTTAGCCTACTGATGATGTGAAATTCGACTAAATAGGACATGAAATACAAGAAATAAAGACTATTATATCTAAAATACATACAAAGGGTCTACAAAGAATTCAAATTTTGTTTAGAGTCACCGGATTCAGAATATTCTGCAAAACTTCGATCGTTCACGTTTCGACATTAATTTTTGCAAGAATGTCGTTCATATCAAAAATAGTAAAAGATGGGAGGAATAGTGTGCAATAAAACGTAACAGTTAAACTGAATGGCCACTGCTCTTTGTTTTCCAACAAGAAAATGATGATTCTCCTCCATCATTAATTAGCGACAGACCGTTCTTTGTCGGTCTCTTTCAACTTTCGATCATGGAAATTATCATGTTTTTATTATGTCTTAAATTCATAATTTATGAAGGCAGGACCAGCATGGTGCCGATTGAGGGCAGCATGGCGCTAATGAGGGCACGGCATGGCGCCGCACATCGCCAAAACGTATTAGGGAAACCTCTATATAAAGAAAGTTTGGGGTGTGGCAGGATGTTTAGATTGAATTGAATGGGAAATGACTAGAAATAGATATCTATGTAAACTTTCACTTTAAAGGAGATTGTAATTCCTTTTCCAGTTAGCAGCATACTTTTCAGTTTTGTAATTATACATTCAAACAATTTATCATTCATGTATGATCTGTCTGAGGCATTTTGTATTCCAAAATATTTAAATTTAAAGCTTTATTATAAAATTTTAAGAGAATTAAGGATGTTCACCTCTGAGGAGCCAAAAATTTCTAGTATTAAACTTTTTTTCTAAACCTGAATTTTGGGTTTATATGTCTGGAAATAAGTAATTTGTGAAGAAAAAATTATATGGTGGTAGACTTCTTTTTTTGCTACATTCATTTGAAAGTACCCCATTTTTAGCTCACTTGACCCGAAGGGTCAAGTGAGCTTTTCTCATGACTTGGCGTCCGTCGTCCGTCGTCGTCCGTTAACTTTTACAAAAATCTTCTCCTCTGAAACTACTGGGCCAAATTGAACCAAACTTGGCCACAAGCATCATTAGGGTATCTAGTTTAAAAAATGTGTCCGATGACCCCGCCTGCCAACCAACATGGCCGACATGGCTAAAAATAGAACATAGGGGTAAACTGCAGTTTTTGTCTTATATCTCAAAAACTAAAGCAATTAGAGCAAAACTGACATGGGGTAAAAATGTTCATCAGGTCAAGATCTACCTGTCATGAAATTTTCAGACGAATCGGTCAACCCTTTGTTGGGTTATTGCCCCTGAATTGTTAATTTTAAGGAAATTTTGCAGTTTTAGGTTATTATCTTGAATATTATTATAGATAAAGACAAATTGTAAACAGCAAAAATGTTGAACAAAGTAAGATCTACAAATAAGTCAACATGACCAAAATCATTGATTGACCCCTGATAGGAGTTTTTGCCCTTTAAAGACGGCATCCAGCGTAAACTTTCCTTTCAAGATGTTTTCCTCTCAAACCACTGGGCCAATTGAGACCAAACTTTGGTGGAATGGTCCTTGGGTGGCAACCTTCCAAAATTATGTCTGGCATCACCGACTTCCAACCGAGATGGCTGCTGTTACTAAAAATAGAAAAAAAGGGGGGTGACTTTCAAAAATCTTCTTATATGAAACTACAAGTCCAGTTGGAACCAAAGTTGGCAGTAATAGGTCTTAGGAGGTTCTCTTTCAGAAATATGTCGAATGACCTGGACTGTTAACAAAGATGGCCGCCACAGCCGAACTTAGTTTAACATAGGGCCCTATCGGAAAATTCATTGAAAAATCTTCTTGTCTTAAACCACTTGACCAATTGGAACCAGACTTGGCAGCAATGCTACTTAGATGGTCCTCTTACAGAGGTGTGTCCGATGACCCGGACTGTCAAACAAGATGGCCGCCACAGCCCAACTTAGTTTAACATAGGTCTCTATAGGAAAATTCATTGAATAATCTTCTTGTCTGAAACCACTTGACATATTGGAGCAGGACTTGGTGGCATTGGTCCTTAGGAGGTCTTTTTTCAGAAATGTGTCTGATTTTGTGGACTGTGAATCAAGATGGCCGCCTCAGCAGAACTTAGTTTAACATAGGACCCTATGGGAAATGCACTTAAATCTTCTCATCTGAAACCACTAAGTCAATTAGAATTAGACTTGGTAGCAATGGGTCCTTAGATGGTCCTCTTTCAGAATTTTGTGCGATGACCCACACTGTCAACCAAGATGGCCGCCACACCCGAACTTAGTTTAACATAGGGCCCTATGGGAAAATTCATTGAAAAATCTTCTTGTCTTAAACCACTTGACCAATTGGAACCAGACTTGGCAGCAATGCTACTTAGATGGTCCTCTTACAGAGATGTGTCCGATGACGCGGTCTGTCAACCAAGATGGCCGCCACAGCCGAACTTAGTTTAACATAGGGCCATATGGGAAAATTCATTGAAAAATCCTCTTGTCTGAAACCAGTTGACATATTGGAGCCAGACTTGGCAGCATTGGTCTTTAAGAGGTCCTCTTTCAGAAATGTGTCTGATCACCCGGATTGTCAACCAAGATGGCTGCCACACCCAACTTAGTTAAATATTGGACCCTATAGGAAAATTCATTTAAAAATCTTCTTGTCTGAAACCGCTTAGCCAGTTGGAACAAGACTTTGTAGAAATGGTCCTTAGATGGTTCTCTTTTAGAAATGTATCTGTTAACCTGGACTAAACCAAGATGACTGCCACAGCTGAAAATAGTTTAACATAGAATCCCATAGAAAAACCAGCCAAATTGACTGCAACACTTAAATTTTTAAATTTTTAGGTCTGCTCAAGGTGAAAAGTTAAATCCAGGTGAGCGATACAGGCTCTTAAGAGCCTCTAGTTGATGATTTTTCCAATTTTCATCAATTTTTACCCATTTTTGGGCTGTTATCATGAAAAAAATCACAGTTCCTCTATTAAACTTTTTTCATACTTTCCCTAAAGATGAAGTGGACCAATCTGAATAAATTTATCTTAGAAAAAAACTATAGGTACGTGTTAATATAAGAAAGTTTTATAAAATTTTGTCATGTTTTCGTGTCAAAATGACCATGCAGTCAATTTAGTTAATTAGGAGTTTTTCTGCAGCGAAGATTATCTAGCTGACGCTGCACGTAAGATTGTTAGCACGTTGGCAATAACTTTGTACTGAGCCATCTAACCTCTTTCTATGAATGCTTCCACATTTTTTACTGTTTGCGAATTGATACAATGTTTGAAAGTAGTGCAGAGGGCTTAGCCTGCTGACCAATCTTATTCATAATAACTTTTGTGGATAATATATTTTTTATATTAAATAATTATAAACAAATTTGCCTTTAAGATGGAGTTTGCAGGTGTGCATTTTAATCAGATCGTGGACAATTCATCGCGCACGATCAGAAATATTAAGTACACAGGAATTCACAGAGAATGTCTAAATATAAATTCTCATTATATGAAGGAAAAATAAATATGCGAAGAGTGCAGTACATTCTTATTTTAGAAAGGTACACTGTTTTATACAGAATGGAATAAAAGAAACAACAATTAAGGTTAAGGAGAGAGCATAAGGGTTATTAATAAAACGCGTGTATTATTTTTATAATTTTTAATTGACCCAATTTATTTTTGTTGATTCCATACTGTATCCATCTAATTTGACTCTCACGAAGATCGTTCGGCTATTTTCAACAATAAGTAGAACATATAAATTATCTGAACAGTGTTTGGTCGTAATATCGACAATCTGGCAACACAGGAAATTCCTATGGAGCGAGCATTTGGCTCGATGGGATGGTTTTGGATGACTATATATATATCCAAGAACAAGACTTATCAATCGTTTTTGAAATTATTTATTATTCATTTAAACATGTCTCTGGTTACATTTATCAAATTTTGTTCTCACTTATCCTCAGCAAAAACAAAATAGGCTATATTGTCAATTTCCCTGTCCAGTCCCAAATTCCAGTTTCAAATTTTTTTTGGCAAAAAAAGGAAGAGGGTTACAATAATTTTTATTGTTTTTTGTTTTTTGTTTTTTTCTTTGGGGGGGGGGGGGGGGTCAATGTGCAACTTCATAGTGTATTGCACAAAAGCAAAAAAAGGGGTAAATTATTTTTTTTTTGGGGGGGGGGGGGGCAATTCGCCACAGCATATTGTATTGCACAAAAAGCAAAAAATTGAATATAAATTCAAATCATATGACCAATTCTAAGTTCTTTGATTACAGTTATTCTATGTCAGAAACCTATTATGTGTCAAATATTTAATTACAATCCAAATTCAGACCTGTATCAAGTGCGAATATTGTGTCCATTTTTGCCCCAATTGTTCAGGGTTTGAGCTCTGCGGTCGTATCCAGCTGCGCTCAGCGAAGCAATTTATTCCAAATTGTATTGATTTAAGATTTTATCATACGTCATATATTTTCCAGCCAGTTTTTGTACAAGGTTTTTGTGATCTTGTCAAAGATACATACTTTAACACCTGTCAATTCATGTGACACAACCATGTTCATAATACCCTGATCCGTTACTTCAAACAATATACCGCGGTCAAGATTGTTGTCAATCATTCTCTGGTCTACAGGTAACCCATTTATTGATGCTGACACCGATGTCGGACAAATCTGTTATTACGAACGTAAAAAAACTCCCAACTGTATAGAAATAAAACGTATCACAAAATACCGAAATAAATTTGAGGCACTGTGTGCTCGAGATCAAAACAATTAAAACAAACAGGTATCCGAACTCAGCTAAGAGTTACCTCTGCATCAAAAAGAAGAACTATAAAATTATGAAAAGGATTGGAATTAAATTAAGAAACCATAACGTTAATTTTTAACCGTTTTTATTATATCGATCTGCTGACCATCCACTGTGTTTTTCCACAGTCAAAACAAAGTTTCACCAGATAAAGGATGCCCACATTCAACGAAGTCAATAACCATCCGACGTGGATAGGATAGTTGGTGGGCAATTCTCCAAAAAAATTGGGCATTGCACGGTCCGTTATACTTATTCCAATTGCTCCTACAGGAAATTTTATAAAAAAATCTTCATCTAGAGAACCACTAAATTGATTGAAACAAATCATAGCATGAATGTTCCTTATGACGTTCTGGTCAAGTGTTGTTACTTTGGTGCCGATCTGTCATACATGATGACCTTCTGCGGAAGACTTAGTTTAACATAGGACCTTATAAAAAGCACATACAGACGGCTTCTTCTTGAAAATATCTGAATGGATGTTAATCGCAAGGTCCCTTATCGATGTAAAACATTATATGGATACTTTCAATAGAACAAAAGTAATTGAGTGGAAACCTGTCTACGGACAGCAACGCACAGGCTCATACTATAATTTTGAAATGATATATCTCTGCAGCAATACAGTAATTCATGTAAAATAATTTGAAATGAATGTGTTAGAGAGAGACTGGGGGGTAGGAAAGTGTATTACCCCAGCTTTTTTTCTTGCAACCAAAATTAAATTTCAGAGGCTGTGAGCTAGTCTACCTATATGTTTTCAGTAACATTTTTTTCATTGTAGATGGCCTACTATCACATCCCTGATCCAGAACAACTGATAGAATGTCCTTATGACAAAGTTCACATGGTGGCTGCTAAGAGGATGCAGTACCATCTAATGAAGTGTCGTAGGGTAAGAATCAGTATTACAATATAAATTTAGGTTACATTTTCCAGAGGTGTTTAATATTACAGAATTTCTGTATCCCAGATTTTAGATTCAAATTAAGGATTACAGATTTACCTCCGGAAATTACGCTTTCGGTTTGGTACCAAAATTTTTTTTTTATTCCCGGTCGTGTAAATGCTTTATTATTGCCCTTGATTTTCCAGTTATGAAAAGCATTTTAATGAGATTGATGATGAAAACTCGGATTGTTTCTAGACTTTAAAACAATATAAGATGCTTGATGGTGGGTTTTTATGGTAGTTTTTATGCTGAAATTTGAGATAACTGACAAAGGGCCAAAATTACTGACAAAAATCATAGATTACTGAAAACACCAGAAAGGCGTAAACACCTTTGCATTATCTGAGCTAAGTTTTTATTCTGAGTCTAGTAAGAAGTGAATTTAAGCAGTTTATGTCTGTTTTAATAATCTATGACATTGAATCAAATAGATTTTACATCAAATTTATTTTCTTTGAACAGGCTTTTCGTTATTTTTGTACCCCCTCTCATAATTGGGGGCTATACTACATTCACCTTCATTCCGTTTGTTCATACTGTCGTCCACAAACATTTTTTGTCACCTTTTTCTTAGCTTCCATGGGTGAAAGTTTTCCAGATTTTTAAGGGGCAACGCAGAAGATTTTGTGAATCATACAAATCCGTTTAAAAAATTGGAAGGGGAGGTGGTGAGGTCCACTTTTTAGCTCACCTGACCCAATGGGTCTTGAAAGAGTTATTCTCATCACGTGGCGTCCGTTGTCCGTCGTCGTCCGTAAACTTTTCCAAAAATCTTCTCCTCTGAAACTACTGGGACAAATGGAGCCATCATTAGGGTATCTAGTTTAAAAAATATGTCCGATGGCTGACATTGCTAAAAATAGAACATTGGGGTAAATTGAAGTTTTTGTCGTATATCTCAAAAACTAAGGCATTTAGAGCAAAACTTACCTGGGGGTAAAAATGTTCATCAGGTCAAGATCTACCTGCCATGAAATTGTCAGACCAATCGGTTAACCCTTTCTTGGGTTATTACCCCTGAATTGTTAATTTTAAGGAAATTTTTCAGTTTTAAGTTATCTTGAATACTATTATAGATAAAGACAAAATGTAAACAGCAAAATTGTCCAACAAAGTAAGATCTACAAATAAGACAACATGACCAAAATCATTGATTGACCCCTTATAGGAGTTTTTGCCCTTTAAAAAGACAGCATCCGGCGTAAACTTTCCTTTAAAGATCTTCTCTGAAAGCACTGGGCCAATTGGGACCAAACTTTTGTGGAATGGTCCTTGGGTGGCCCCCTTCCCAAATTATATTCGGTATCCCCGACCCAACCAACATGGCTGCTGTTACTAAAAATAGAAAAAAGGGGGGATGAATTTCAAAAATCTTCTATGAAACTACAAGGGCAATTGTACCCAAACTTGCCAGTATTGGTCCTTAGATTAGGTCCGATGATCCGGACTGTTAACCAAGATGGCAGCCACAGCCGAACCTAGTTTAACATAGGGCCCTACGGGAAAATTCATTGAAAAATCTTCTTGTCTGAAACCACTTGACCAATTGGAATCAGACTCCGCAGCAACGGTCTATAGATGGTCCTCTTTAGAAATGTGTCCAATGACCCGGACTGTCAACCAAGATGGACACCATAACCGAACTTAGTTTAACATAGGGCCCTATGGTAAAATTCATTGAAAAATCTTCTTGTCTGAAACCACTTGACCAATTGGAATCAGACTTCGCAGCAACGGTCTATAGATGGTCCTCTTTAGAAATGTGTCCAATGACCCGGACTGTCAACCAAGATGGACACCATAACCGAACTTAGTTTAACATAGGGCCCTATGGTAAAATTCATTGAAAAATCTTCTTGTCTGAAACTACTTGACAAATTGTAACCAGACTTGGCAGCAATGGTCTGTAGGAGGTCCTCTTTCAGAAATATGTCCGATTTCATGGACTGTGAACAAAGATGGCCGGCACAGCCGAACTTAGTTAAATATTGGACCCTATGGGAAAATTCATTTAAAAATCTCCTTGTCTGAAACCACTTAGCCAGTTTGAACAAGACTTAGCAGTAATGGTCCTTAGATAGTTCTCTTTTAGAAATGTGTCATTGACCTGGACTGTCAACCAAGATGGCTGCCTCAGCCAGACTTAGTTTAACATAGAACCCGATATAAAAACCAGTCAAATTGACTGCAACACTTAAATTTTTACTCCTGCTCAAGGTGAAAAGTTAAATCCAGGTAAGCGAAACAGGCTCTTGAGAGCCTCTAGTTTGAGAAAAAAATATTTCTTCCAGTTTTCTAACTTCAGAATGAACAATATTACTATTTGAAGCGAAATTATGTAAACACGTTTTATTTTTACTTGAATTTTAACGGAGATTTACATCAGTTAGTGACAAAACCTAATAATGATTTATTTCATACATTTACGACAGTCAACAGGAGATAACTTAACCCATTTACGACAAACCGGAAGTGGTATACAACATGAGTTTCGTAACTGAAAATGGTCTCAATAGCGAACACATTGATAAAGGCCTGAATGGATTTTCTGGAAAACCTCAATTCTCTTATTTTTCCTTGGAGTTTCGCCCCCTGAACCCTTGCCAGAAATAATATACAGAGATACAACGATGAAAAACAAAGCAGATACATTCATTATAATCTAAGGCATTGGTATTATTTTCTGGTTTACAATATTCAGCACCCTGTAAAAACATGAAGTTTGAGATGGACATGATCGCTGTGTGTTTGTTTATTCCACATTGGCTAGAGGTATAGGGAGAGGGAAAGAATTTTTTGTTATGGGCCTATGGCCCCTTCCTGAAAAATTTGATGGGCCATATTTTAAGTACTATTGTGGAAATGTTTGAACTCAATATTTGTCTTATTGTTTTCCACTTTCATAATATTTTGAACCGTGACCACTGCTGGTGGTTCATTATTTGATGAAATGTGCATGTTTACAACATGTACATGTAAGTTAAGTGCATTCAAATTGGTATCAGAGATTATTTGTGTGTTTCATGGCATAATAAATACAATTTTATATGATTATTGTTATTTGTGTCACTGCCTAATTTGTTGAGGAAAGAGAACAAAGTTCTTTGAGTTTCAGGCACGACAAATTGTTTTTAAACAAATATCATATTGAAAAAACCAAAGACCGAAAAACAAGATATAACCAACATGGGCAAGATCAAAAGGATTTAAAAAAATATTAAAAATCAATAAATTCTCATGAGCAAACAACATTTGTATTTTATAAATCACGCAGCGGATGTAACATCTTCGTTGCAAAGCTTATATTGTTTATTGGTTTTTGTGTCGCCTGCGGAACACATGGTCGACACATAGGGATTGCGTCTTGCGACCTCACACTTTTCTTCTATCCTCAACTGCTCGTAAACCGCTCAAAGGAATTTGATGAAACTTTCTCTGTGCATTAACCTTAATGCACAGGTGTGCATATATATTTTATTTTTTAAAATTTAAAATTTTTTTTTGTAAAAATTGACATTTTTTAAAAAAAAGGGGGGGTTCACAACTTCTATCCTCAACTACTCCATAACCGCTCAAAGGAATTTGATGAAACTTTCTCTGTGCATTAACCTTAATGCAAAGGTGTGCATATGTATTTCATTTTTAGAAAACTTTAAATTTCTTTTGTAAAAATTGACATTTTTGCAAAAAAAAGGGGGGGGGCAAAACTTCTATCCTCAACTAATCTATAACCGCTCAAAGGTATTTGATGAAACTTTCTCTGTGCATTAACCTTAATGCACAGGAGTGTCTATCCTCAGCTACTCTATAACCGCTCAAAGGAATTTGATGAAACTTTCTCTGTGCATTAACCTTAATGCACAGGAGTGCATATATATTTCATTTTTAGTAAATTTTAATTTTTTTTCCTAAAAATTAACATTTTTGAAAAAAAAAAGGGGGGGGGGGGGGGTAAAAACTTCTATCCCCAACTACTCCATCACCGCTCAAAGGATTTTGATGAAACTTTCTCTGTGCATTAACCTTAATGTACAGGTGTGCATATATATTTTATTTTTAACAATTTAAAATTTTTTTTTGTAAAAATTGACATTTTTTAAAAAAAAAGGGGGGGGGTGCAAAACTTTTATCCTCAACTACTCCATAACGGCTCTCAGCAATTTGATGAAACTTTCTCTGTGCATTAACCTTAATGCAAAGGTGTTCATATGTATATCATTTTTAGAAAACTTTAAATTTTTAGGGTTAGGTTGCTAAGCAACCAAAACCCTTATGCCGTCGGTCGTTTGGTTGGACAATGAAGGAAACTTTGGAAATCTGGTGTTTTGTGGAAAAAGTTGGACCAGAAGTTTTTGAAACTATGTTTTTATGAGTAAATATGCAAGCTTATCTAGGATTGAAGCTTAAGCAAGGCTAGTTAAGCAGCTTTTTATTTCGATTTTGAGATGACACATGCGCAAAGAAACCTCCATATTTTCCGAATTACGACTATGTTTATATTTGAATATCATATAAGAAAATAAACATTCCGCGGTAAAATAGTCCTAATATTTGTTGTTGCTGTTGTAGTTGTTTTTTAATGGAAATGTAACTGAAACACACCGAGAAGTGTAATTGTCCAGTTATTTAATAAAAGATGTGTGTTTTATTGACGATTTCCTTTTTGTTTTGAAAGCCGTATAAAGTATTCGCGCCTTTTAAAATGTACAATGCTATCGGCGTAAGGATTTTGAATGTTTACATTTGCACGGATATCTTGGGAAGGATTACAATCAGGTTTATTTTCAAAAGATTTCAAAGGTAAGTTCCATTTTTGTTGTGAACGTGATTGTTAACTTATACAGAACATATTTTGCACATTATTTGCTTATTCTTCTTGTAATTCTGATGGTATTTTGTGTATTTGATTAACCTTTTGACCTGATCATCGTGACTTCATTTTGTCAAACCTGTTGGTCAGTGATAGAATTGCATACAGGTTATTTGAAATGCCGACAACTTGCACATTAAGATTGAAAAACAATGTGTTTATCATTAATTTAGAAAACGGTATTATCGAAAGTATAATGGGTTTATTTTAATTGAAAGCTTGAATGTTTACGTTCTGATCTACCTGCACATGCGCAATGTAGTGTAAATATATTGTAGAAATGACCCCCTTCTACAATTGTCCAAACTTTGTCTTTTTATATAACCTTAATAACTTGAAGACCTTTGATTTCTGTTTATTTTAATTCATCAAATCATTATTATGCGTTTGTCTTTTTAAAAAAATTCAATTTAGAGTGATAATTCAAGAAGCGTTAGCCGACTCGTGCTTTCTTTGATTGATTAGTGCATATTTATTGAAATAATCATCAGCAATGTTTGTACAAATAAAAGTCAAATGCTAGCAACCTAACCCTAGCAGTGCTATGCACTTTGATTTTTTGTAGAAATTGACATTTTTGCAACAACAAAAAAGGGGGGGGCAAAACTATCCTCAACTAATCTATAACCACTCAAAGGTATTTGATGAAACTTTCTCTGTGCATTAACCTTAATGCACAGGAGTGATATATATTTCATTTTTAGTAAATTTTAATTTTTTTTCCTAAAAATTAACATTTTAAAAAAAAAAGGGGGGGGGTAAAAACTTCTATCCCCAACTACTCCATCACCGCTCAAAGGATTTTAATGAAACTTTCTCTGTGCATTAACCTTAATGTACAAGTGTGCATATATATTTTATTTTTAAAAATTTAAATTTTTGTTTTGTAAAAATTGACATTTTTGAAAAAAAAAGGGGGGGTGCAAAACTTTTATCCTCAACTACTCCATAACGGCTCTCAGCAATTTGATTAAACTTTCTCTGTGCATTAACTTTAATGCAAAGGTGTGCATATATTTCATTTTTAGAAAATTTTAATATTTTTTGTAAAAATTGACGTCCCCAGGCGACACATGTCTTCCTTGGAAGACTCACACATTTTTAGTTTTATCAATGCGATTTGAGACGGCTTTGGATCATTCCTCGCATTAGAACAAGAAGATAGACGATACGTGTATTAAAATCTGGTTCCCGGTCAGATCAAGCCATTTTTGGCAATGATAACTTTATGATCAGGAGAACAGTGACAAATTATACCTAGAATATAACAAATATCTACCGGGATTAATAATCGGAACTTGAAATTTGTAATTCGCACAGGTTTCACATTTAAATGGGCCATTTTCATATAGAATGTGCAAATTGCGCATGTTGATTGGGTTTCCCAATCACTGGGGAGGGTTGAGATCTCACAAAACATGTTTAACCCTGCCACATTTTTGCACCTGTCCTAAGTCAGGAACCTCTAGCCTTTGTTAGTCTTGTGTGTTTTTTTAATTTTGGTTCGTTTTTATGTTTTGGAGTTAAGTGTGCCATCCATTTTGCAGAACTAGTATACATTATTGTTTAGGGGTCAAGCAAAGACCGCCTCCAGGTGCGGGATTTCTCGCTGCGTTGAAGACCCATTGGTAGCCTTGAGCTGTTTTCTGCTCTTTGGTCAGGTTGTTGTCTCTTTGACACATTCCCTGTTTCCATTCTCTATTCTATGAGTACTTTTGTTTCCAAATAAATTTATACAAGGTAATATTTTCATCTCTGGATAGTCTGGAAAATGTAAAATCCCATATTTTTACACAGGCTTTGTCCCCTGGACCCACTTGCCGGCCTTAGGCAGTCCCCAAGACCCCGGCATTAGTTTTCAGGATTTTCAACAAATTTCACTTTCAACCATGAGCTTCTACTGGGCAGAATGATTTCGTAATTGGTATGTAGCTTTGACATGATGAGTTGTACATTGTATCCTTTTTCTGCCCGACCCCAACTTCCCGTTTGACGGGACTGTGACAAATGTGGGTATCCTTAGCATGACATCACATGCAACTTCTTGTTTACTTTTAAATGGCAAACACAAAATTAAAATGCAGGCTAGTGATTTCCCTGTTTATGTTCATTTATTTGGATCCAGTAGTATCACTTTTGAAACCCATGTAAATTGAAAAAAATAGATATATGTTGAGAACATCAGAAAAAAATTATAAAAGTTGGAAATTAGAAATGGGATCTGAAAATGAATTTATTTCTACAGTTTTAATGAATAAAGCTGTTATTTATAAATTAACAAAATCAGATTTAGGGACAGAAAAATTAACTTTATAGCTGTATTTGTATTTTCTGGGTATTTCAGAATTTTACTGGACGTGAATTTGCCACCTGTCCTTTCAATGCCAGACATGAGATGCCCAAACCTGAGTTGAGATACCACATTGCAAATTGCCCAGATAAAGCTATGTTGGAACCTGTACTGAGTTATGGTAAGTTCACAAGTGTGGCAAAATGTGCCTTATCATACGAAAACTAGGTGGTGGCAATGAGGTTTTTGGGGGTTGGGGTATTCAACACTGAACTAAGATGAAAATTGCCAGTTTTCCTTCTGATGATCAGTTTTGCTCGTTCATCAGTAAAACCCAACTTTCACAGTAAAGACAATTGTACTGAAAGTGCAGTAAAACCCAAAAAAAAATAAAGAAAATCAAAATAATAATAATGTTTCTTTTTTTCCTGCTTAAAAATTTTGATAGTTGGTGAGGGTGTAGTACAGTAAATTTTAAGCAAGTTCTTATATCTATTTCAGAACAGTCTAAGAACACTGAAGAAGGAAGAAATTTTAAAGGATGTACAGATTTACCAAAATACGATGATGCTGTTCACAGATCAAGACACTCAGAAAATTGGGATGAAGGTAAATTGTTGAAGTGTATTTGATTGTAAAATTTTGCCCTGAGCACTGTTAAGTTGACTTAAATTGTCAATAAATTTGTATGATGCATCACAATTTGTATCCAGGAATGTTTATTTAATATTTGAATTTGAAATGAGAATCATTAGTCCCCAGTCTCCCAACTGCTAAGTTTTAAAGGGAGATAATTCTAATTTTTTCCCTTTGTAATTATGACTAAAGGCTGGTTATCAGCTGTATAAGAAACAAGTATAGATGATGTGGTAAAATTATAGAATGCATTTCTATAAACTCTGAAATGGTTAATTGTTATATTTTATCAGTTGGGAGTTAAATTATATTCTGATATATGTTGAATGAATATTGTGCATTTAAAAATTTTTGTGAAAAAAATAGATAGAAATCATTGATTGAGGCATATTTACATGGAGTAAATTTTGTTTTCATAGAAATACCAGAAAACCCAAGAATTGGAGTAGACCCAGCATATTTTGCTAGGCTAGAGTACAAAGATCTGTCAGGGTATGCTATATTTAACTTATAAACAATATACCATTTTAAACAAATAAGTACAGTGTAAAATATCTTTATATTCTCTAAAATTTTAAAACTAAAGGGTAGTATAAAGAATATTAAGCAAACAACATCATGGTCTTTAAGCCTTTCTTATCTTTTTCTAATAGGCCTTTTATAACGTTATATTGAAAAATTATTAAAATCATTTATTTTGGTTTATTGTTTTCACTCTATAATTTTTGTAACAGGACATAGTTTGATGAAAATGTACACACATCTAGTGCAAAAGTCTTAGATTGTTTATGGTATTGTTTTTGAAATATTTCTTTTGTAAGCAAAACATTCAAATTTTATTTGTAATTTTAGTATGAGTAGGTCAGAAAAGAAGACCTGGAGACAACAGTACCACCTACCACCAGATCAGAGAAAGTAAGTATTGCACAAAATATTGGTTGTACAATACTTACATGAATCACAGAAATAGTTTGGGTACAATATCTGTGACGGCTGATAGAGCTAAGCCCGAAGAGCTGCTTTGTGCATTCTTGGGTTGTAAGGTTATGATGTTGAGGAATCGCCTCAGTTATCTAGTAGTAGCGTGCTTGCCTCAAGTGCAGAAGGTTGCAGGATCAATCCCCGGCTGTGCCAAACCAAAGACATTAAAATTGGTATTTCCTGCTTCTCAGCCATGGACACAGCATTTAGGAGTAAGAGCAAAGGACTAGTTAGCTCTGAGAATAATGTGTCCTGTTGAGATGATATGTCATTTTGCAAACTGTGACCTCTTGAGCAAACAAAAATCTGGCTGAGCATGTCAGTCTAGTACAAAACAGGGTTCTTATTCATATCATATCAACATATTCTCATCCTGATATGCATTCAGTAATTGCCACTGAACATTAAAAAATAGTTCATCTATCCATAATGCAGAAAGCGTGACCTTTGACCCATAGTGGTTAATGTATTTGGAAAATTCTAGACTTCTTGCATCTGGAAGACCTTTATGTTTGATCCTTAGTGGTTAGTGTGTATGGAAAATTCTTGACTTCTTGCATCCGGAAGAGCTCTACTTTTGACCCATAGTGGTTAATGTGTTTTGAAAATTCTAGACTCCTTGCACTCAGAAGACCTGTATTTCTGTAGATTTCAATGAAAATTCGGCTAATAGCTGGATAAATTATTAGTGCATACCCAACTCTCCACACTTATATTAGTTGGAATAGAAGGTGTGAAGAAATATTCATTTGCAAATTTAAAGCACTATTATTGGTGTTTTTCATCTAGTAGTCTCAAGAAAGCCTTCAGCGTAGAAAAATTGCACAGAATATGGATAGGTTGGACTATTCTATGATATATTTGTCCCCTGACCAGAACTGACCTGGTGGTCTCGTGGTAGCGTGCTCGCCTCAAGTGCGGAAGGTTTGCAGGTTTTGATTTCCGGCTGGGTCAAACCAAAGACATTAAAATTGGTATTTGCTGCTTCTCCACCAAGCACGTGGCATCTAGGAGTAAGAGCAAAGGTCTACTGGTCGGCTCGGAGTCAGTATAATGTGCCCGAGTGGAGTGATACGTCTTCCTGTGTACAGTGACCTCGTGAGCTAGCATATTAAAATCCGGCTCAGCGTTTCGTTCTAGTACAAAGCAGGGATCGTATTCATTATCATATCAACATGTTCTTTTCCTGATATGCACCTGGCTGCCACTGGACGTTTTTATCAACAATTCATCCATCCTTCCCCTGACCAGCATTCTTGAATCATAATTTTTTGGGCATGTGATTTATCTGTTTTTCATATACTTTTAATGGAAATTTTAATTCTCAAATTTCAATAAAATGTCAAGCATTCATTAACATTTACTGTCAAACCTTTCTTATGTGACCTTCCAAGAGAAAGCAAAATTATGGTGGTCTTTATATACAGGTTAATTTTATATAGAATGCATTACAAAGGGAATTTGAAAAGATGGTCTTTATAGGTTATTGCTTATTACAGGTGGTCGCTAAAGCAGGTTTGACTGTATTAAACATCTATGTCTTTCCATGAAAGGATATTTTAGCTCCAACTTTCAAACTACATTTTAAGCATTTTAAATGTACACTCAAACCTGGTATACAGGACTTCTCTGTATAGCATATTACAGCCTGTAGAAGACATAGTGAACATGTCACAAACCGAGCTTGTAAAATTTAAAGGACTCTTTTTCATGTCCTCAGGTTCCCTATATGCCCAGGTTTGACTGTATTCACTGTGTTTTATAGATTTCCTAAACAAGAAAAAGAAGAGGAAGAAGAAGACCAGTTACGTAAACCACGGATTAAGCCATCTAAATTCATGCAGGCACAGCCAGTACAACAGGAATCACAAGTGTTGAACTACTCATTAGCAATGGCCGGAATAGGTCGAGGTCAGTGCAGGCAGTCACTGGATTTGTAAAATAGTCATTATACCCCCCGCAAAGTTTGGGGGGGTATATAGGAATCACCTTGTCCGTCCGTCTGTCTGTCCGTCTGTCCGTCTGTCCATATATCTTGTAAGCGCAACTCCTCCTAGACCGCTCAATGGATTTCAACGAAACTTTACAGAAAGGAAGTACATCATCCATAGATGTGCATGAAGAAAAATCTTTGCTTTCCGATATCACACAAGGGAGATAATTGGACTTCTATTTTTTTTGGCTTATACATTATATATGAACCTCGTAAGCGCAACTCCTTCTAGACCGCTCAATGGATTTCAAAGAAACTTTACAGAAAGGAAGTACATCATCCAAAGATGTGCATGAAGAAAAATCTTTACTTTCCGATATCACACAAGGGAGATAATTGGACTTCTATTTTTTTTGGCTTATACATTATATATGAACCTCGTAAGCGCAACTCCTCCTAGACCGCTCAATGGATTTCAACGAAACTTTACAGAAAGGAAGTACATCATCCAAAGATGTGCATGAAGAAAAATTCTTACTTTCCGATATCACACAAGGGAGATAATTGGACTTCTATTTTTTTTGGCTTATACATTATATATGAACCTCGTAAGCGCAACTCCTCCTAGACCGCTCAATGGATTTCAACGAAACTTTACAGAAAGGAAGTACATCATCCAAAGATGTGCATGAAGAAAAATCTTTGCTTTCCGATATCATACAAGGGAGATAATTGGACTTCTATTTTTATGAAACTTTACCCTGGGCAAGGCAAAGCGGGGGGTATCCTTTGTGAGCTTTGCTCACAGTACATCTAGTTTTAAACTGGGGACCATATTGGCACTATTGTCTGCATAATAACGATCACTAGACTAGAATTGTCAGTTGTATTGTTGTAGGTCGGTGGGTCTCTAATTCCCTGGCTTCTTCCACCAGTAAAACTGGCTGCCATGATATTTCCTGTTATACTTTAAGTGTCCTAAAATCCCAAATAAACCAAATATTTCAAATTGTGATACAGGGGATAAGATAATACATGAAGGAATTGATTGGATTGATATAATAAATTGATCCAAAATGTAAATAGAGACAGTTCTTCCTTTAATAATGTGAAACGTAGCCAAATATGCATTTAGTTATCCCCCAGCAAACAAAGTTCGTCTGTCCATCCTTCCATCTGTCGGTCTGTCCATATGTCTTTAAGCGCAACTCCTCCTTAACTGTTAAATTAATTTTGATGAAACTTTATATGAAGGTTGGGCATCATGTGTAGATGTGCATGAAGCAAGATAATTATCACTGGATGCTTGCAAAGGGAGATAATCCAACTTAAGGTTTTTACATGTTTGAAAAGCTTGAAAGCGCAACTCCTAAACGGCATATTGGATTTTTATTACACTTTATACAGTTGTAAAATAGAGAATTGCTTTCGGTGTCTTACTGAACATTTTTTAATTATTCTGAATTTTTCATAAGATTAATCTTATTGAAAATTTAAGGTGGAGCAATGGCAGCCCAAAAACCACAGAGTGCAGGTAGAGCAATGGGACGAGCAGAAAAGATGTCTGCTGGTGGATATGGAGTTGGTAGGGCACAGAATGAGCACGGAGTAGGGCATGCTATGGGAATGCCTGACAGCATGCCTCAACCAGTAGGGAGGGCAATTGGTAGGGGTATGCCTATGCTAGATAGTATGCCTCCTGTTGGTAGAGCAGTAGGCAGGGCAGCAGCAATGAACAACTTTGCCCAGTACAGTGCAGGAGGCTTAGCTAATGGTAATACAGTTGGGTATTTCAACGGGACTACTAATGGTTACACTAATGGTTTGGTAGAAGATAGGGATATCATACAAGAATCTCAAGGTTTGTATATTGTCATATAACAAAACAAAAGTATTAGTCAGTGAAGCATGTGTACTATTAAAATTATTACTAATTATTTTGTCTTGGAAATTGAAATGTAAATATTTCTTTTCTGAAGTTTTAATTGCAAAGAACAATGGAAAACAACTGCTGGATTACTGTTTGAAATAGATTGTATTGGAAGTGTTTAAAGGGTTCAATAAGCTAAGTAAGCTCTGATAGTACCGTAATTTTTGGAATATAAGTCAATGCGGCGTATAGGTTAAAAAAAAACAGTTCTTAAATCGTTTTATTAGTAACAATTGAGGGTGGGTTGGGGTTTACGAAAAAAAATCTTAGATAGGTCGAGCCCAGCACTTCAGATGAAAAAAGTATCGACCTATATACCGAAAATTACAGTATTATTTTTATACCCCCCCGCAAAGAAAGTTTGGGGGGGTATATAGGTATCACCTTGTCCGTCCGTCTGTCCGTCTGTCCATATATCTTGTAAGCGCAACTCCTCCTAGACCGCTCAATGGATTTCAACGAAACTTTACAGAAAGGAAGTACATCATCCAAGGATGTGCATGAAGAAAAATCTTTGCTTTCCGATATCACACAAGGGAGATAATTGGACTTCTATTTTTTTTGGCTTATACATTATATATGAACCTCGTAAGTGCAACTCCTCCTAGACCGCTCAATGGATTTCAGCAAAACTTTACAGAAAGGAAGTACATCATCCAAAGATGTGCATGAAGAAAAATCTTTGCTTTCTGATATCACACAAGGGAGATAATTTGACTTGTATTTTTTTTTTTGGCTTATACATTATATGAACCTCGTAAGCACAACTCCTCCTAGACCACTCAATGGATTTCAACGAAACTTTACACAAAGGAAGTACATCATCCAAAGATGTGCATGAAGGAAAATTTTTGCTTTCCAATATTACACAAGGGAGATAATTGGACTTCTATTTTATAACTAATACTCTTAATTCTAGATCTGTATTGGTATATGTTTCAGGTTCAATTTGAAAAAAAAAATAACAATTTTTGCTGTACCTATACTTCCCAAGTTACATCAGCCATTCGAAACATGAACAGATATATCATGTTTTGGAGTAGTAAAGGCAACCATGAGTATGCTTAAATTGATGCAAATATCTTATGAAACTTTACCCTGGGCAAGGCAAAGCAGGGGGTATCCTTTGTGAGCTTTGCTCACAGTACATCTAGTTAATTTTTGCTTCCATATTCTGATCCTTATTCTCTTGACCTGGAAAGGGAACTGTGTTGTGTCCTTATTAAAAGTTACACAAACAATTGTGTTTAACCATGTAATTGACATGAAAGTCTGATTATATTGTGATACTGTTGTAATAATTATATGTTGATGATGAGAAACAGTACTCATTACCTCCCTTTTACATGTTTTCTGTGTGAAATAGCAAAAGAAAGGCTTGTTAGTTTTTACCAATATCCTTACTAACTATAATTCCAATAGAGACCCAAAACTTTAAATGATTTTAAATTTGAACAGGATTAGAAGATCAGTTTGCTGATGTAGATAAGGAGATCATTGAGACAGGAAATGATGATATACCGTTAGGAACTAGCCTGGCTACAGGAATTGGACGTGGACGTGGGTCCCCACCAGCCCCTCCAGCTTTCACAGTGGGAAGGGGCAGGGGTATGCTTAGAGGTATGTATAGCACTATTATTACTGTCTCAACAAACCTTAGTAGTTTCACAGATATAATTCAGGTATCAGGACCATAAATGAACATGAGATTCTTCAAGATGTCCCAGATGTTCCATACAACGTAACAACAGAAACATTAATAATTATCGAGAAACTTTGGAAACACAAAGTACAAACTTTGTTTCAGATTGAGTAATATATATGCTCAAAATTGCTTTTTTTAACTTTTGATTCAAGCACTTTTCTGTCAAAAAGAAATAATATTTTGGGTCTTAATCAAATCTAATATGATGTTGGCGTGGCCAATGATGTGAGCACAGCAATGTCCCTTTCCAGAAACTCATTTCCGGTATCACAATTTTGACTAAAATTATAATTTGCGGGAAGTCTGTTTCCTGCAAATGAAACTTTTTTTAGCCTTAGTATGTAGCACAATATGGCTGCCCCCATTAAACAAAGACTTTTCTAAATGACCCATATGTAGAAAATGCATATGCTCCTATAGCGCTCGCTGCACACGCTATTATCATCCGGATACCTTTAGTTCACAAGTGTACAGATGGTAATTTAGAGGTATATTTACATTACATTGTGGTGTGAAATCCCAGGCCTAAATTAAAATATTGTTTGTTTGCCATTCTCCTACCCAGAATTTTTTATGTGGGTAGGTAGGTAGGTAAATTATTTTATTTTTTTTCTGGAAAATATTTTGGATGTATACCTTCGAAACATTTCAATGTACTACCGGAAATCAAAACCGCATGTAACCCGGAAATCAGCACTCGATTCTGAACCGCAACCGGCAAAATTCCGGAATAAAAAAAAATTGTTTTCAAAAACGGCAATAAAATTATTTGGGTCGCGGCGATTTTTTTGGGTCAATCGGCTGACAGCAAACAAACAATATTTTAATTTAGGCCCCATGTTCTGTTTTTGATATAGAGATTTAAAGAGAATATTTGAAAACTACCTCCTTTTCTGTTGAGCCAAAACTATGTGGAATGGTCCTTGGATGTTCCGTTTGCAAGACAATATCTTGCCACTTTCGATGAAAAAATTGACGTGGTATGGCTGCAATTCTGACCAAATGGCGTTAAACAACAATCAATCAGTCGATGAAAAAAATAATCCCAGATTGTACCCATAGATTTTACTACCAATGTTTTGTATTTTGCAGACTTGGATACAAGCCCTGCTTTTGTGGTCCCTATAGTAAATACTACTGTAGAGCAATCAAAAGGTATTATATAATAATTATAAGTTTTATAAACAGTGTATTAGCAGCAGACTTGTAAATTGCTGTTAATCTTCAATATAATAACAGGGTTGTTTACTCAGAAGGATTGTTTGTATTTCACACTATTTTCAATTGAAAATCAGCTCATACAGAAAATGGTTGAAAATGGCCAGTTGCATTTCAGAAATTCACTCTGTTCTGTGTCTAAAATTAGTGAAAATAAATTGTTAGTCACTGCAAATATGATCCTTTTGCAGTAAAAAATTGTTCAAAACACATTGCCAATTTTGTTAAAGAGGAAGGAGCTTAATCACAAGAAGCATAAGTCTGTTGACAAGATGTGTTTTAGAACAAAAAAGTGCATTAAAATTTGAGGGCTTCTGGTTTGGCGGCGAGTCCATATCTCTGTGAAGATTTCTGATTTTAATGTAAAAAGTTCTTTTAAAGTAAACATTTACTGAAAACAAAGTTGAGAGTTGGATGTGAGAATGTTTACTAAGCTTATTCACTGTTATTTTATAAGTAAAGTTTCATCAAAGAATTACTGACAGAAACCAAAAGTACTGACACCAAAAAAGTAAACTACTGACAATTTTATAGGCTAAACAGGTATGTAATAAGAATTCCAGTCAGTCATAACTTTGTTCGCTGTAAATTGTTCGTTGATTGGTGGGTAATTTCTATCACCTTAATTAAAAAAAATCTATTAGGGCATTTATTTTTAATTAGTTGGTTTACAGATCTGCCGACCTGATTTTACCGATTTGAAGAAAAAAAATAAAATTGAAAATTTTGGTTTTTTTATTACCGCCGACCCTCTGAAATCAGCCATCCCAAAAATAAAAATAAATTAAAATCCTTCTTGCATCAAAATTTCATAAAAGATTATATTCCAATTCATCTAAAAATAGATTATCCATCAATAACTTACTTGTAAACATGATCCAGAAAAAAAATCTATTTATAGACGTTAGTTGATGCCAATTTCCGAAAAAAAAGTTTTATGAAACAAATTTCTTAATAGAATCCATGCGGCCTTTATGTTCGTTTTGTATGAATATCTTGATTCCGTAAGATATCGAATCCACTCATTTTATGTTGTCGTGGTTGACGAGTTGGATCCCTTAAAAAGGGAACGGTCTACTGAACAACACCTTTCAAGATAGATGTTCTGACATTTGGGTTTCAAAAGAGGGAATTAACTGATCATTTGCAACCTTTGTATATTTGGCAATATAACCAAGATTGTTCAAAAGTACATGATTTTCCCTCTTTTTAGCTCACCTGGCTATGGCCAGGGTGAGCTTTTGCCATCACTTTGCGTCCGTCGTCCGTCCGTCGTCCGTCCGTCCGTCGTCCGTCCGTCGTCCGTCCGTCCGTCGTCCGTCCGTCGTTAGCTTTTCATTCAAACATCTTCTCCTCAGAAACCATTTGGCCAATTCCAACCAAACTTTGCATGAGTGGTGCATGGAAGGTCCTCAACAAAGTTTCCTCATTTAGTTCTGATTGGTCAAGAAACATGGCCACCAGAGGCAATTCTTGTTTCTGATTGGCTGATTTTCAAAAATCTTCTCCTCTGAAACCACTGGGCCGATTGGTTTGAAACTTAATAGGAATGATCTATGACATGTCCTCTACAAACGATCCTCAATTTATTTTGATCTGACATAAAACATGGCCGTCGTAGCTAAAAATAGAATATAGCGGTGCATGTGTTGTTTTTGGCTTATAACTTAAAAACCGTTACAGATATCAAAAATCTGACATGGTGCAAAATTGATCAGCCTGACAAGATCTACCTACCCTGAAATTTTGAAGGAAATCCCAAAACCCATTTAGGAGTTATTGCCCTTTTTTCGTCAAATTTTCAAAATTTAACATTTTTCGTCATTTATCTCCAAAACTATTTGAGATAGAAGTGAAATGTAAATTTGAAAAATGTTTGCCATGTTGAGGTCTACATACCCTGAAATTTTAAAGGAAATCCCAAAACCGATTTAGGAGTTGTTGCCCTTTTTTGTCAAATTTTCAAATTTTTTCATTCAAAAATCTTCTCCTCTGAAACCGCTGGGGCGATTGGTTTGAAACTTGATAGGAATGATCTATGACATATCCTCTACAAACGATCGTCAATTTATTTTGATATGACATAAAACATGGCTGTCATAGCTAAAAATAGAATATAGGGGTGCATGTGTTGTTTTTGGCTTATAACTTAAAAACCGTTACAGATATCAAAAATCTGACAGGGGTAAAATTGATCAGCATGACAAGATCTACCTACCCTGAAATTTTGAAGGAAATCCCAAAACCCATTTAGGAGTTATTGCCCTTTTTTCGTCAAATTTTCAAAATTTAACATTCAGGACAGTCAGGGCGGGGTGCGGCGCATATGCTTTCGCGGTGTACTGCGAATTTTCGCGTGATGCGGCGGATTTTCTTTTCTCACGCGCTAAATCCGCGATGTTTCCGCCACGAATTTTCGGGAAACGAAATATTTTCGCGGCGGATACATTTGTTTTCGTGGCGAACGCATCCGTTTTCGCGGCGAACGAGTTTATTTAAAAAACATGGATAATCATATAAATTAAATTTACGTTAATGATTCATTTCTTTTCTCTTTTTAGGGACAGATCTAGACTATACTTAAGAATCTTAGCTGGAAGTCAAATGTGCAAAATATTTACTTGTATTTCAATATTACTTTGAATAAAATTTAGAATGGTATTTTAGGTAGAAAATATGTATACATTTGGTATTTGTTTATAAAGAATGAAATATATATGTACATGTATCATTGCTACCATCTACATGTATTATTAGTTTTGTGTTTTTAAATATATATGATTATGCCTCGTTATTATATTTTTTTTTCAGATTTCGGGGCATTCTTAGTTTAGTAATTTGTTTTAATTTCGTGCACAAAATAAATCACAGGCATTTATAAAAACACTGTTGTCTCGATGTTCATTGTGTTTTGTACACTTTAATAAATCAATCAAACAGCAATTTAGTGAATATCCCATTTTGAATTAGAATAAGCCATCAAATCATCTTGTTTCACTTAAGAAGCCATTTTTGATTATACAAAATCCCACATAGTACATGTTTACACTACATTCAAAATACTATATAACAGTTTTCCGTTTTGTGACACTGACAAGCACACATGTTGTTACAACCATTAATAAACCGACCAAACTCGAGAAGCAGTTTTTGATTACAAAAAAAACAAAAAGAATCAATGTTTATACGTTTATACATGTTCTCTTCTAATTGGGGCACTCACAAGCTGACATGTTGTTACAGCTTTTGATAGACCGACCCAATCATTGGTAAGTACTCAAGAAGCCATGCAATTTCTACAAATGTATATAGTCTTCGGCTGTGGACTATGTACAGCAAAATCAATCTGTTTTGTTAATCACACATTCTATTTATTCCAATTCACCATGACACTTCGAGCTCTCTGGAAAGACCAAGGTACACATTTTCTTGTGCAGTATTTAGAAGACAGTGCATTTCAAGTTAGGTCCAGAGGATTTATCAAGTCTGATGGAAAGGTAGGTTCTTTAATTTCAATTCAAGTCAGTTTCATGTCGCTTTGGGGATTGGATATAAATTAATGATCTATGTTTTATCGGAGTTTCCACTTACAATTGATAATACGAAGTCCACCTGAACGACTTATAATTTTTGTACGCCTTTCAAAAAGTCTACACGTTATCAAATGCCGTTCTTGCCTTCACACGCTGATAAAATATTTTTTCCCCTGTTTGTTATGATTTGATTCCCATCTCAAGTTGGTAATCTATTAAAAATTTATTATATCAAAATGGTAATATTCGATCTAGTATTATTTAATTTTGTCTACTTATATTTTCTCTTTTAATTAATGCATTTATTTATACAATGTGGTACAACGTTTTTTATACGACTGCAGAATATCTCAATTTACAAAATATAGAAATGCAAGATTTTAATTAATTCTTTATCTTTCTCTGAAATGCAAATTTGTACCCCGAAGGATTGAAAACATTAAACATTTAAGTAACATTTAAGTAACATAAATTAAAAGTAGAACAGAAATACATAAAAAAAAATCTGTGAACAAATACTTTTTTTTATAAATGGAGCAACAAACCGCATAAGATCTTTAGAGGATAAAAATAATTTTCAATTTTCAAAAGGCAAATACATGTAATTATTTATACCTGGTTGTATTTCAATGATGTTACTGAAGTAATCTTTCTTTAACATGTCATATTTTGGACAATTGAAGAAGAAATGTATTTCATCCTCTTTCTCATTTAAAGTACATTTTTTACATATTTTGTTTCTCTTTTGATGTTTTTATACCGTCCACTTTCAAATTCGGTCCTACTGAAAGAAGCCTGCAAAAGCCTGCAGGTTAATGGCTATAGGTGGAATATTTTTTACATATTATGGTAGATGAAATTATATTATTTGAAAATATCGAGAAAAAAAATGATTTAGATATTTTTTCGACTCTTTATCGATGATTTTCAAATGTCGTATTTGAAGTCGGCAAGAATGCGACGTCATCTTGTTTTACCTGAGATTCCAGTTGACATGTATAGTTAATTAGCCAGTGTATATTGTAAAATAAACAATTTTAAGTAAATAATCGCATATTAACATTTTTATATTATTAAAAGAAAAAAAACTATACTTAAATAAACTAAATACAACTTGAAATATTCTCACTTAAATAAACTAATTAATATAATTTAATCACACAATCATAGCTTTGAACTATACTGAGTAGTGAACTGGCTTCACTTATTAGGATTACTTATCATTTTAATGTTTTCATTATGTTTTGATTACAACTCTTAATGGGCTATATGATAATAAAATATTTATTGATAATATAAAAAAAACACTGTCTCCACAATCTTTAGAGGTAAATAGATCTTTGGCAATAGATTGAGTAGGAACTTTACACCCGGTCAAGTCAAGCGGGTACGGAATGCAAAGACAACATCCGCCAGCAAGCGCCCTAAATTACAGATTTTTTATTCAATTTTGTTTTTTTCTTCTTCCGCTTTAGGTTAACGTTTTTCTATTTCTTCTTCCTCTGCTCTCACAGTTTAAGCTGAAAAAGATTTTTTTTTCAAAATTGTTATTTTGTGTATAGTTTTCATTATGAAAAAAGTAAAAGTAAATAAATAAAATAGAAAAAAAATGGACCCAGAAGAAGAACCACGTCCTCGTCGTTGGGTCTCAACAACTGGGAAGTTTTTAACGTCCTTGACTACCTATTTAGGTCTCGCACGGACGATTTATTTTAGTATGATTTATTTTATATTAATTAACATAAGTTATGAATATAATTTCAGAAAGTAGAAAAAAAATAAAAAAAATATGGGTCTGGTAACATATTCATTTATGAATATGATCGAATATGGGAGAGAGTTCCACATTTTTATTACATTCAATTAACATTAAACTTAATAAAATTGTTTATTTTACAATATTTACGATATACACTGGCTAATTGGCTATACATGTCAACTTGAATCTCAGGTAAAACAAGATGACGTCGCATTCTTGCAGGCTTCAAATACGACAATAGAAAATCAACGATTAAGAGTCGAAAAAAGAATTTGTTTTCATACTTATCTCTGAAATTTCTGGTTCAAGGTTTTAGCTGTTTATTACTATGAATTGTTTTTGATCAATGTCATTAGAAGTGCATATATTATCTACAAATTAAAACCATGAGTAATTACCAGCGGACTGAAGGGACATAGATAATAAGAATGCATCATCTACATGCAGTAAAGGATTATTATTTCCATTTACACATCTACATAAGTATTTCAGGGATTGCAATTTAATTTATGTATCAATACGGTATTGTGCTAATGATTTGTTTGTTTATTGTCTATAAGTTTATTAACGTATCTCATATATTCTTGAATATTAAATACATTAAATACTTTAAAAAAATTAATAAGGTCTTTATCAAATAATTGAGAAGTTATTATCAGACTATTCTAATTAATTATCATTAGATCATAGTAAAGTGCTCTCGACCAATTAAATCGTTGAATTTTGTGTCTATTTGTGAAGAACCATGTTCTTAACAAGGGATTATTCTTTTCTTCAGAAACATTTTTAACACATTGGATCATTAACTACAGTCATGTAGCTATAAACTGCCCAAGGTCACTTACACAACAGAGGCCAAAACTAAATACCTTGTGAAAATGGGAAAAAAAATAATTTGACTCGAGGGTAAAAATCCAAAGCCCTATATGATTGCTGCCCTACTCATACTGAATCTACCTCCTCTTGACTTGTGAATGAGTTAAAGTAGGACATTTTTGTAATTTTTCCAATTAAACAATAATAATGAATTGATTGGGGAGGGATAGATACAGCTTATAGTACTGTATTTATAAAAAACCGAAAGAAACCAGTTTCATAACCTTTAATTCGCTAATTATCAACTCATAACTGTCTAAAAGACACAAGGTCATCATGTCAACGTGGCAGAATGTCGACTTCCGCTGAGTAAAACCAAAATGATGATGCGGATAAATTATGAATTATTTCCGGGTTTTAATAGAAAATCAGAAAGTACATTATTCAAAATGACAACAAATCCAATAATCGCAATTGATATTTTTATACCCCGCAAACTGAATTGAGAAAGGGATTTCCTGGTTCATTATTGTTCCCCAGATTTATCCTCGATTGGACATAGAAATCCTGTCCGTCAAGAAATTGATTTTCCCCCACAGTAATTCAAACGTGCTACATGATAGGTCCAAACTACAAACTTAAAATTTTACTAAATATTTTAATTGGTTTGACCCAAAGTTTCTCATACGTGCTACATCATAGGTCAAAACTACAAAGTTGACATATTACTAAAAATTATAATGGTGCTAAGACAAGATTCATGCACAGCATTCCGAAATTTCGATTTAAAAAAAGATAATTTTTTTTCGTATGACCCCCCCCCCTTTCCTCTCAAAAAGGTACGATTAAAAGATAACCCATACTTACACATGAATTCTCAAATAACATATTATTTGCAATCACAATGTAATTCTCCGTAAAGGTTTGTAACTATTTTAGTTAAATAAAAAAAGGGGGATGGATATTCCTTTGTCAAGTTTTCGGGTTATTATTGTCATATTCTTTCTTATATCATATATTATGTACACACATCTTTTTAATGGAAATGTATGTTAACAAATGCACTTCATCAAGTCTGACAAGCATTGTTTAGCGCCAACCTTTTTTCTACTTTGTTTTTGATAGGGCGATGGGAAACGGATTTAATGTTTAAAATAAAATATCTTTACAAAATAGAATATGCAGTAAGGTCGTTATATACATTGTATACTTTTATTTTAGATAAGTGTATCATCAGTATACGCAGTGCAGTATGACCGTGCCACTGACATTGCTGATGCAACAATTATAGCTTCCGGTGCAGAAAAGAAAATGCAGGAGTTGTACGAAGAGAAAACATCCTCAGTCAGTTCGGAGCCAGAATCTCCTTCGCCGCCGCCAAAGAAAAGGAGACAGAATCCAACTGCCAAACAGCCTGCCGCTAAACAGAAGAAAGAAGTGAAACTTGTTAAGGTATACATACATAATTTATCAAATGTTAGCATATTTGTAAACGGTCCATACAAACACCATAGAAAACCCCAAAATGCACAATAATGCCTCGAAATATTATATGAAACGCTTGATATAAATGTGGGAGTAATTTTTTTTATTTATAATGTAAATAGTCTAAATCACCACTTATTTATTCTGCGAAAAATTATTAAATAGTTTCATTTATGAATCTCTAACTAAAATGTTATATTTAATTTTATTGTAGAATTTTTTTATGATATATGAATGATATACAAGTATCTAAAACGACGTGAAGGATTTTTTTTTCATTTTTTTTCTAAAGTAAAATTTTTAACATACATGTACTTCTATGGCTAGTCGTTTTACTATTTATTCTAACTTCAAGATATCCAATAAACTTTATAAGATATCTCAAATAATTTTCTTATAAGATATCTTATAAATTATATGAGATATTGTATAAAATATATGAGATATCTTAAAGTAGAATAAATAGTAAAACGGCTTGCCTTGTACTTCGATATTGATTTTGTCGGTTTGCTAGTATATTTTAGGGTATTCTTGAGTATTTTTTTTTCTGGTGCTTGTATTGACCTATAGATCAAGAAAGAAAGGGGCATGGGAAATTAGCTTCTTTAATGTAATTGAATGATGAACAACAATGTAGATTCTTTTTGAAAATGATTGGTGGCCCTTAAAAGGGCCGTTGGTTTGAGATGGTTGATATTTACTTCTGGCATACTAATGAAGATATCTTCTCTTGTAACTCAGGGGCTGACAATCTGTCGTTGAAATACTGAAAACTTTTGCCATTTGAACTTTCTGGAAAAATTTTGTGAGGTAAATCTGCGGTAGCTTTTCCACCAATAAGTACGACAACGGGTGCAACTTTAAAGATGTGGTCAATGTACCTGCAGCATTTTTCTGGAGTCATTTCTGACATCCAAAAATCTTCAATGTATTGTGTTAGCTCTGCCTTCGTTGTTGGATTGCGTTTGGCTACAGTTCTCTTCAGTTCGTTCCATACCATTTCAATTGGATTGAGGTCAGGAGACTCGGATGGCCATTTCCACCAATTGATGTTATGTTCTTCCATGTACTGGCGGGCCTTTTTTGATGTGTGTTTTGGGTCGTTGTCTTGCTGAAATCTGTGTCCATCTGGGTAAACATCGTCTACGAATGGCTTTAAGGTTGACCCGATAATTTCTGGTGTATAAAATGCTGCATCCATTATGCCCTCAAAAATCAGTATTTCTGTCGCCCCTCTTTTGCTGATACCTCCCCAGACGTGTAACTTTAGGGGGTGCTTGGGTCTGCAGTTAGTTGGTGCTGCTGAATCTTTCTTTCTGTATGTAACTGTCTTGTTGTCATGGAGTTGTATAGATGTTTCATCTGTAAAAATAACATCTAGTAGACGGTCGTTCGATGTGATAAGTTGTCTGCAAAAGTCTACTCTGAGTACTTTATTAGCGTCGCGAATCATCTGACAGTATCTCGGAGTCGTTGCTACAAAGCCAGCAGCGTCAATTGCCTTTCGTACAGTTGATAATGAGATGTCGGTGGCTCGTGTGTCCTTAAGCATGGTCTGGACTTCTCTAGCGGACATGTTGGCATTTGATGTCAAAGCGCCTCTTACAGCATCAAGGTCTTGGTAATTAACCTTCTTGAACGTAACAGGTCTCAGTGATACCTCGGTAACGGGACTGAATGCGCCGACTTTGTACCTGTTGACTATTCGCTCAACGGTGCTTGCTGAAACTATAGTGTTTTCAGCTTCAAGCTTCTTTCGTATGGCATATGGTTTCCAACCACTATTATAAAGCTGGATAATTCTGAGTTTGGTTTGGTGTTGAACTTTCGGCATTGTGTGTTCGATCAGTGAATGACCTTCTCTTAGTGATCAACAACCTTAAATACTGATATTTGTGTAATGTCAAATTTGGAATTTATCGTAACGCATCCTGTATATCATATTTCCATTAAACAATGCCCAAAAAAAAAAGTTTATGGCCTTATGTATAGTTGCCATTCAACATTTTTATTGCATATTTCCGGTAAGGGTTACCTGTTTTATGGCTTTGTACTGCCAGGTGACAGGATGTTGGAAACAACAATATTACTTCTTCTTTTACGGGTAAAATTTTGGATTCATAATATATAGATTTAAATATTTTGAGAAAAAACATTTAATTAAAAAAAAGTTGAAAACAAACTAAAGTGGTCTTGGAATGAATGTATTTAGATCGAGATTTGATAATACGTTTTGGTTGTAACATTTTTATTAATTAAAAACCCTTAAAAAGTCCTGATGAGTTTACTCATATTTTATTCTCTAAAAAGTTAAGATTAGAAAAAAATATTCATTATATTTTGTCAAACTTGTTATTTGAGGGTAAATTTGCAGGGTGCCAAGTGTAAAATTAACGGACATAGTCAATGTCATATTTGGGGGTCCAATGAACATTTAGAGGGTACATGTACGTGTAATTGGGATTTAAGGAAACTATGAGATTAACATAAACACGGTCCATACAAACACCCAAGAATAGGCAAGAATACATCAAAATATGTAAATTTTATAAAATTTTATTTATTTTGGAAGCAATATATAAATACCAATATACTAAAAATACATAATTTACATGATTTTTTCTTTAAATTTAAAGTTGTTTGTTGAGGAAAAATTGATGTCAGTATTAAATTTTGTTAACTACATTATTTAATATTATTTCATAATTTGATTTTATTCCTTTTTCAGAAATTTATTCCGAATAATAAATTAAATGTAATTCTCAATTTTATTTCATTAATTTTGTTGTGATATGAATGTTTTACATGTTTATGTATCTGAAATTTATAACATACGACAAGTTTTTCTTGTCCTGTGTTTTTGCTTTTCAAAGAGTTTATTAAAAATCGAAATAACATTATTTTTGCTGATTTTTATATCCCTGAAGTCAATAATATCAATTTATATTAAATGCATTTGAAGGTATTCTTAGGAGTTTCTATGGATCAGTCACCCTATTTGATATTTCATTTATGTTGTCGACATGCCTGTGCATTCAAAGGTATTCTTGGGTGTTTGTAGGGACCCACATAAACATAGGTGTAGGAAAAAAATTTGAAAGGAGGGGGGGGGGGGGCTTTAAAAATAAAAAGTGTCAAGCAAAAAAATTAATTATTCTACAACATACAGATATCATCTTGTGTGACATTGTTTAATAGTAGTTGTTTTATTGTAAACAATATAAACACCCTTCCGATATTTATGCAAATATTTTAAATTTAATTTAATATTATATATAGTCATTTCCAAACAGATTTTTATGATACACCATATATGCAGAGATTTTCCAATAAGCATACTGATTGTTTTCATTTCACCACAATTTAATCACATGATAAATATAATTATTTGCTTTCATTTATTCTGATTGTTGCAAAAAAAAATAATATTCATTTTTTTCTTTATTGTAGAAAAAAGCGGCAGCAGTTGTTCGTAGAACAACACGTCCTGCAACAGCACCTCCACCTGCACCACCAGTTGCACCTCCACCAGCACCACCAGTTGCACCTCCACCAGCACCACCAGTTGCACCTCCACCAGCACCACCAGTTGCACCTCCACCACCACCACCAGTTGCACCTCCACCTGCACCACCAGTTGCTCCTCCACCACCAGCTGCATCACTACCTGCGCCTCAACCCACACCACCACCTGCGCCTCAACCCACAACACCACCTGCACCGCTACCTGACGTACAACCACCTGCCCCTGACACAAGGACAACATTTGGACAACAGATCAGCACTGACCGTTTCAATTTTCAACAAGTTTTCGGATACATGGACACTGACCAGACCATCATGCCAGAGACCCCAACATTGCTTGACTTGTCCCAGGGAACCATTACAGAATTATGCCAGACCCCACTACGACCAACGACCCAAGACAGACATTCCATTTTCCGGAGAATTGCCACATTAGAACAGAACCAGACAGCTATCATGACCAACCAGACAGCTATCATGACCAACCAGACAGCTATCCTGACCAACCAGACAGAATTAAAGACTATGTTAGGCTCCCTCATCCACCTTCTTACAGACAGACCGACACAACCACCGACACAGCCATCTAGTTTACACCATGCCCAGCCAGTTAATGTTGCACCGCCATCCTTGAACCCACTTCAAGCAGTAGTTAATCAACAACAGCCTTCCTGTCTTGACCTGAACGGACCATACCCATTTCCTGACATTCCTGACATCTACCGCATCAGTATGAAAGACCTCGATTATATGCAGCAACACAGCCATGGCCCCGGACACTTTGCTACGAAGATTACAAAAAGACTCTTTCCCGAATTATTCACGACAGAAAAACTCCGCAAAAAATACTCCTACAACGGCAGCAAAGGTCCCAATCCCAAGACAGAAATCGACCCTGACCGCAAAAACCACCTCCAAAGATATGTCCTGTACTTCTTTCCCCATTTATCCGACCCAAGACTGTGGCAAGACGTGATCATCTCCAGGGTTAACGAAATACTAAGACGAAAAGACAAAGATGACAAAGAAAATTGATGTATATATGTATGTAATTATTATACTTGTATTGTTATTTAAATATGTATAGTCTTAATATTGTCTTCATAATATTTTTATTTTGCTCATACATTTTTACATTTTTTTCTTATTATAATGATTATGTTTTATATATATGTATTGATATTTTCTAGATTTAAAATTAAACATTGAACACAAACTTATTATTTTTTATTCCTTTATTTATTCATGAATCTTATAATTTGTCAGGGTATATAAATACATCCATACACCATGAGAACTCTCCATCTTACGGCTTTGTGGGGCTCATAAGTGCACAACAAGGGAATATTTTAATTTTTTAAAGATATTGAGGTACATGTACCAACAAATCTTCAGAGAAATCAGTAGTCTCATTTTGTAAGACTTCACAACTCTGAAAAAGTCCCTTATAAAACTCCCCACCCAATTTCCCTTCCTTACTTGCGCCTTGCACTCCCCTAAGATGTAGAGTAGTTTGATACACATGTTCCCGTCCGGAATATTTGTCCTGGTGCAAGTACCAATTAACCAAAACCTTTAACAGTTCAGGATCGGAAACAGAGACTTGAAATTTCTTAAGAAACAACAAATTACGACTATATACATATAAACCAACTAATGAGATCACACCTTTCAGTTTCATCTCACTGTCTTTCCTGAAAAGGAAATTTAAGTAAGCTAAATATAAATGACTTATTTTGAGAACACAAAATGTGAGCAACAGTTTATGGTGAATAGTATGGGATTACAACGAACACCGGAATGTTTAGATCCTTATCATTATGAATGCATATATATACAAATTTATTTCGACTTTTAACCCGAGCATTAAAAAAAATACATCTATGACACACATGACGACTTTCATTTGAGAAGCTTCAAGTTGAACGACATTCCAGCTCGATTGACTTGGTATAAACATTTGACAAGTTTTTCTGTAGTGCAATGGGTTAACTCATGTCTGTTATTGGAGTTTCGGGGTGTCCTTGTCGTTTTTTCTTTCAGTTCTTTTTTTGTTCTTGCCGTTGTACTTTGTGTGTCCATTCGAATGACGTTTTTGTTGTTTTGTTGATACCCCCTTTGAGCATTATTATTTTCTGAAAAGGGGTCGTGCTTATTAAAATAGCTTCAAAAATAAACGACCGATATAGAAATTATATTTTCGTCCTTATTTTTTCTAATAGCCCGGGATTTAGCCTTTGAAAATGGATACATGTAAGAACATTTCTGCACTACTCACGCATGTTCCAGCTGCCTTGTATATACTGGCAACAGAAACAAGGAGCCAAATACCAAGATATACATGTACACATGCCATACACAAAGTCGGTCATATTATCTCTCATCAGTAGCAATGAAACCAAATCAATTGGAAGACTGAAAATCATTATTTAAAACATGAAGCACCAATTACAACTGTAATAGCCGAATCCATCTACGTGGGTAAAAGACAGAATGAAGGGTTCTACGTTCGTAATTAGTATTATTGAATACTGAGTCAATAAGATTATTACAATTCGTGTCGAAGGCACTGACCAAGATATTTCAAATAACAAGCTACGATACCAATTTTAAATGTAATGTAATCAATGCTGATCAATGATGCTCTAAATATTTCCTATATTATATTTTTTATAGTATTTTAATGAATTCAACAAAGAAAATTACTGTTGAATATCATCAATTCCACACCTATATAAAACACACCAAATACATCTAAAAGGTACTAAGATCGTCAATTTATTGAACACGAACAAAGGTTTTATTGTGCCTTTAATAAAAACGAAATACATTTGCAGCAAAACCATTTCTTTGAATACAAATCATGACAAGTCGCCACGAAAACGTCCGCTTTCGCCGCGGAAACGTCTGCTTTCGCCGCGGAAAAAACCGCGATCCACAGCCGCGAAAGTCCGTCGAGTGAAGATGAAATCCGCGATAAATCCTCGTTTTTTCCGCCGCGAAAAGATGGAAATCCGCGGTGTTTCGCGACGATTTGACACCGCGAAAGCATATGCGCTGCACCCCGCGCTGACTGTGCTGTATAACTTAAAAACCGTTACAGATATCAAAAATCTGACAGGGGTAAAATTGATCAGCATGACAAGATCTACCTACCCTGAAATTTTGAAGGAAATCCCAAAACCCATTTAGGAGTTATTGCCCTTTTTTCGTCAAATTTTCAAAATTTAACATTTTTCGTCATTTATCTCCAAAACTATTTGAGATAGAAGTGAAATGTAAATCTGAAAAATATTTGCCATGTTGAGGTCTACCTACCCTGAAATTTTAAAGGAAATCCCAAAACCCATTTCGGAGTTATTGCCATTTTTTGTCAAATAAATTTTCCCTGAACAATTGAACCAATTGCAACAAACTTGGTCAAATAGTTGATTAATTGTCCAATGAAAACCAGACTCCAGGTGAGCGATACAGGCTCTGGTGAGCCTCTAGTTTTTTTTCCCCGACCGACCGACCATATTTTTTGAAAAAAAAAATCCGTAAACCAATTAATTAAAAATAAATGGCCTTGTGGCAATGTTTAAAAAATTTTGTTTTGATGAGCCCTCTAGCATGCTGTTTTGGAGCCTTTTGTTAGTATCAAAATTCAATTTAAGTTAGTGTACTTAATTATTTATTTTTAGAATCCAAGGGCCAGGAGATGTCCATAAATGCAGTAAGTATTGACTTATAGTATGGTTAAAAAATGAAAATTTAGAGAATCAGTTTGAAATTGTTTTTAAGATTTTGATGAATAGGTGGTCATGAAATAGTTGTTATATACAATTACCGACACTGGATTTTTCCAGGTAAAATTTATCAGAAAAAGTACATTAGAACATATGTTCTGCTATTGTCTATTGATGAAGATTTGCAATAAGAAATGCACAACAACATGTCTGAATGTACAGAATTGAACTACACTTGAATAAGGATGGATATCTAATCCTCGTGGGGGCCTCGGTTGCCGAGTGTTCCAGGTAGTTCGTTATGACTACTAATGATCACTAGCCTGTCAACATTGAGGTTGTGAGTTCGAATCTCACCTGTGGCGGGATGTGTCGACTCTAATCTTAATTGACAAGGATTGCAAATTTTCCTACTGAAGGTTGGCGGTTCTCTCCGGGTACTCTGGCTTCCTACACCAATAAAAACTAGCAGCCGCGAAATAAGCAAAATGTGCTGAAAACATCGTAAAACCCCAACTAAACTAAACTAAACTAATCCTCCTGTGTTAAAGTAATTCGTAACATCTTTTCGTTGATAATTATAATTGTACATAGTGTCACCACATGACTAGGAAATCAAGGAAAAGCCAGAAATTTGAAGTCCTATGAAAATTGCAAAAATCCAGGGAAAAAAACCAAGATTAGGCTGTACACTCCTGGAAGAAATCAGTCACATCTTGGTCATCTGCACACTTATTGTAACAAATATTTTAACAGTTGCCCGGTGTTTGTCTTTTACCTTGCTGCAGTGTCATTGTACTAGATTGTTATGATGCAGAATAACCTGGAAAATTGTTTAAAACATCTTGAAATCTGTTCAAAATTTTGTTGGAACTCAGAAGCCAAGTACCTGTCTAATGAGTGAAATGAATAATTGAATAAAAACAACAGGAGAATATTCTTTAATTTAATGACTTTTATCTTTGTAGGATTCATTCGTAGATGCTAAGAAAAAGGAGTCAAAGAAAATACAAAAGAAATTAAAGGAAATCGGGATACTATTAGAAAAAGCCCAAGAGGGTTATAAACTGAACAGTGAAGAGGTTAGTTTTTGCAGGATAGTGATAGTTTGTCAAATATTGAGCATCAGCGGCCCGTTTCAAAACATTCATACAACTAGCATTTGACATTAAATGTGATCTGATTTCAGATCTTCAATACATCTGGCCTATTGATGTCATGGAACCAGTCTGGATCAGAATCATACAAATGTTTGTGAAAGTGGGACCAGACTGTTAATGCAGAGTGTGACTTTTAATCTAAACTTTTATTCAACTTTTGTCTTGACAAGGATTGTCAAAATAACTTCAGACATTTGTTGTTACCTATATTACTTAACTTGCCATTACTAGATTTATACTGAGCATTGCATGAAAAACTGCTATAAATAAACAATATTTCCAGGATTGTATGTTTTACAGTAATAAAATTTCTGTATATTTTACAGTAATGAAATTTCTGCAGATAACCCTTATTTATATGTATGGTTAAAATGAGGTTTCTTATTTTAGGTGCTCAAAGTAAAGGCAAAGGAAAAGTTAGAGAAAGCTTTGGAAGAATTAACGTAGGTTGACTGGAGTATTATTCAAGTGTTAAAAAATTGCATCTAACAAGTGGTTATATTTATTAGGCCAAACCAGTCAAAACTACTTTTTAAAGATCCACAAAGAAGTTGAAAGAATATATGAAATTTTCCTTGTGAGGAGCGTACAAATATAAAAATTTCTTCGATATGCACAATATGGAAGTTAATTGTGCATGTGTATTTGTTTGTTCTGAACAGTCCAGAAATTAAAGATGGTAAATATAGGTATATTGGATAAGCGTCAATGAGACAGCATCCCACAGGATTAGATTAAACTTATTTGTAGTGGATCAGAGAAAGAACATGCTAAGGTGTTGCTCTCTTAACATGGGACAGCCATTTTTCATCTCCTTCCAACAACAGTGTCCCACGTGTGGGATTTCAAGATGAGCATTGAATGGGCCCATAAACAGTATACAGTTATTTACTGGGTCTGAGGACAACAGCTGCTTTGTTTGACCTGAAGACTGAAATGTTGCCGAAACTGTAGGCTGAGAGCAACAGTTCAGTCCATGTGTCAAACAAAACAGCTCGTCTGAAGAACCAGTCAATAACTGTTTTGTTATACCTCATATAAACCTTTAGATTTATTATTGGGTTATTAATTTAGTGCTTTATCCTGACCAGTTTATAGACTGTAATAAGGGTATTTGTCTTTCGTGGAAAAATCAACTTTTAAAAATCTTTAACTTTTCGTCACTTGGGAAATTTTCAAATCTGAATCGTCGTGAAGTTGAGAATTTTCAACATTATTCGAGAACTGAATTAATTCTAGTCATCATGGAGTCTTTAATTCTTTTTAACAAAAGATTATTCATCCAACACATGAAAATTAATGTTATAACAACATACTTGCCAACATATTTTGCTAGAATCCCTGATGAAATCGGCAATGGGTCTGGGGATCGCTCAAGGTCCCTGTTAGGTCCGTGGCGAAGTCCCTGGCCAAAAAATGATTTTAAGGTATTTGGAAGCTATTTCCAGAGTGCAAAAATGTGAATAAATGTTTATGAATAATATTTATTTTCATGTAAAATATTATCTTAATTCTTGATATTTTGACTGGAACAGCAGTAATGAAAACACAAGATGTAAATACATATGGGTATCCACTGTGATGAAGACCTTGTGATATCTTCATTAAGAGAAGGGATTTTGTCTATCTTACATTATTATAAGTATAAGCACTAAAAAAAATCCCTGGGAAATTTAGAAAGCAGTCCACCCGGCAACCCAGTAATGGGGTCAAATTTCTGGAGGTTCTGAGAGAATATATGTTACAATAAAATTTTAAACAAATTTAAAGATTTTTTTCCACCTGGAAGTTTGTGTAAGAAAGTAACAACAAATCAAGTTTGGTATAATCAGGCTTCCGATTTCGCGTTAGCTAACAAGGAATAATTGAGAAACAAATATTACTTCTTAATTCCCTTTCTTTAACCTTTAAATTGAACCTGCTGGTAGTAACCATTTTTACAGTTTTAACGCGTAAACAGATGATAGTTATCCGCACGTGGAGCTGCTGTTTATAGTAACAATTCAAAATAAGGCAAGCAGTCAACAGTTCAGTCCCAGTCCAACAGTTCAGAACTGTTGGCGGTCAACAGTTCAGGAATTTGAAAGATTTGAGGATTGTTTTAAAAAAGTCAAAATGTTGATATAATTTCTATTAAATTTAGTGAGATTCACATAACTGTTATTACAACATATTTTTTATTGTATACCAATTTTTGTGGAAGCAATAACAAAACAAATACAACTATATGACAAAAAATGTATTTCGTATTGTTATTATTAAAAATTATCCACATTAGGACAGTTAAAGCTTATTGATGCGTTATACCCACCCTCGCTTCAAAAATCAGACCACTAATACTTTTTTTTTTCGCGTTGCAATTTTTGGAATTTTTTTGTGTCCATTTTTTGTTAAATCTTTGCGTTTGTTTTGACTTTTGGGATATCCTAGTGAACAAGTTCCTATCCTGGGACTCGCACCACAAGAATTTTTGTGCATATTGGCTATGTCAAAGATGAGCTTATGACAGGAGTAAATCAATGTAATAAAAAATAGAAAATAAATTCTCCCACCCACCCTTATTTTTTAGAAGATTTATAGTATAACTAATGTAGAAATGCAAATACCTAAAAATTACGAGTTGCTAAAAAACACATTAATTCACGATAGCGCATAGCGAATGAGTGAATTATTCGTTTTTTCGGTCACGAGTTGTAGATCTTTGGTATTCAAATTTCGAGATTAGTTATTCTGTTTATTACATTGAAATATTCCATGTATTCAGAAGATTTTACAAGAGAATACGAGGGATTATGTTTTTATATGACTATGCATCAACCCTTGTATAACAACGTCATTTGCGACGGCTACTGTTATGTGACATCCTAGAGTGAAATATGACTTTCGATTTCATTTGGTGAATTATCGGATTTGAATTCACTCAGAAATCCAGGTATTTCACCACAATGTAATAAATGTATGATAATCTATCATTAAACTTGAATATTGGCCATTTATATTAATAATGATAAATATCTACATATATTTCTTAAATTTGTGATTTGTTCATGCAATTCAGTCCTTATAACTTTTGATATGAAATATTTTTCTGTCTTTCAGATTATAGAGTATTTTACCAGTGAAACTCCAAAATGCAGATGTCACTAATGTTGAAAGAAATGGTCTTACATTGATCCATAAATTTTACTCATTGTGGAGTTATTTATATGTTACCATAAGTAATGGAAAGTTTTTGTTATTTTGTAATATGGACTTTTTACAGATGATATTATTTTATATGCCTAGTGCTTGCTAAAGGATGGTATTAAATTCTGTTTGTTTTACTTTTCATTTTTTTTTAACTTTGGAGTTTTATATTGTAAGAATCTTGTTGTTTATAAGACTTGTGATCTGTTCTATCAATATATGGTAGTAAGTTGTCATTTATATTACTGCCTTGAGAAACATGTCTAGTATATGAACGGCAGGTTAATGAAGAGGCTGTATGTAATACAGTTATAATATATGAAACTCCCAAAGAAATTTCAAAGCAGTAAATTTCTCAGGTGCAAGTTTGTCCTAAATTTAAAAAATTTACAACAGAAAATTGTCAAATTTTATGATATTTCAAAATCATTTTAAGTTATGATAATTTTGGGACAGAAATGGATGTTTTCCTTAAAGTTTTAAATGCCACATTTATAAAGGATATACATTTTACCTTGAAATTCTAGAAAATATTTCATTAAAAAAGTTAACCAAGTATATAGAATCTGCTTAGTGGTTACAGAACAACTAGGGGAGTTAACTAAAAATCAGCTGAACGTTTTATTCACATACTATTAGTAAAGAGAAATCAAGCTTCTCAATGATCGAAATTAGTGTTTGTCAAACTGCCATATATCCAAAGAAATTATTTCCGTAAATTGTGTCGTTCAAATTTCTTGAAATTTCTGTATTTGTGTCAACAGGTCAACGGAAATATTTCGTCAAAATTTTCTGAAAATTAACCAAGCCAAATCTATTTTAGTCAAAGTGTTGGATACCCCCTTTAAATAATTTACTGCTTTGTATTTAGCAAGATCTTAATTTATTTTAGAATATTTATGTAATTTTGATAAAAATGAATATGTCTATGTCTTTATTCAATTAATTATTGGTGTGTAGCACTTGTATAAAAGTTTATCTAGTATATTGTTTGAAGTGAGTAGTTTTTAGTAAACAGTATTACCTCTTTATAAATTTGTAGTCTAGTAAAAATATAAATTTGTGACAAAAGGAGCCCAGTTAAAAAAAAATATTTTAATGAAGTAAAAAGTTCTATTTGATATTGTTATGTTAAAAATATATCTAAAACTGTGAGAAGAATAGCTGATCCTTTCAAAATATGCAATTCTATATTTTATTTCCCAATAGTTATATTGATTTGTTTAAGCCAATGCCATATTGTGTCATTGTAATGACAAATAACTTTGATCATTAATACTTGTAAGTTAACAAGAATGTATCAATAATATCATAATATATGACCAAACCTTGAACTAAACATAAAAAGATCACTTCCAGTTAGTTTAAAAAATACAAGAAACTATAAATTTGAGTAAAATATTGTTATTAAACAATGAAATAAATTGATCATCTACATTAGGCTATTCCATTAAAATGGATCTAGAAGGGTATTAATGGAAATTTTATTATAGGACGTGGGTCCCGGGTATTTTTAGTGTGCAATATAAAACTTCATATTTTGTCAATACAGGTAGCCTTTAGGCCACACCAAATTGATGTTTAGTTCTTTGGATTTTGCAGCTCTGATTTCTGGAATACCTATATGTAAAGTAAGAAAAACGAATTTTGCCACTTCATTTTGCAAAAATTCTGAATATTTGCCCAAAATTCTTTATTTTTCAAGAAAAAAAAAAAAAAATTGTTCACCCCTCCTAAAATATCGTAAAAATTTGGATTTTTTTCTCATTTTTTGCAATGTTCTATTAAAAAAATGTGTGCCGCATATAAATTGATCTTTGCCCAAAAAATTGTCCTAAAGAAGAAAAAATTAAATTAGAATTTCACTCGCTTGCATCTATTTTTTCCATCCAAAATTTCCAAAGAACTAAAAATCAATTTTTTGTGGCCTTATTATCTTACAATGACAATGTCTCTATAGGAAAGTGTCTAGTCAGACAGATTTTGTTATTACATTGCTTTTGAATATACTCTATGTAGAAAAAAAGAGTGCCTTGCTTGTAGATGTTTATAAATGTAGTGCTTGTTCTCAGCTCATCTGGATCAAAGCCATTTGAACTATTACCATAATTTGGTATCCATCAACCGTCATAACTTTCCACTAAAGTTGGTGACTTATAAGTTTAAAGGAAAACAGTTTGAATATTTGATAGAGTCCTATATTGTTTATTGAAATACTTAGTGCCTATGTTGGATCATAGTGCTCATATGTTACTTTTATTGACAGTTCATAATTACTTCAGTTTTATCAGCAATATCTACTTACCTATATTTAGTTCATGCTCTATCGTTAATATTAGTAGATTAAATACTGGTGAGCAAATGAATCTTCTTGAAGCCAGTGGTTATGTATTCTTTTTTGCAATAAGTCAATTTATACAGAACTTATATACATGTATATTATTACACAATGTTTGTAAAATGTATGAATTGCTTTTTATATAATGTTCATGATTTTGGTTGTTCACTTAGCCTGTCATCTGTGAGGTTTTGAGTTTGAATCTCACCTGTGGCGGGGTGTGTTCGACTCTGATCTTAATTGACAAGGATTGCCAATTTTCCTACCAAAGGTTGGTGGTTCTCTCCGGGTACTCCGGCTTCCTCTGCCAATAAAAACTGGCCGCTGTGAAATAGCCAAATGTGCTGAAAACGGCGTAAAACCCCAACTAAACAAACAAACAAGAATTAAAAATTGGAAAGTGATAGCTTAGGCGTAGGAGCTTTTACTTTCCTGTCTTTCAAGAAAAATTACCTTTAAATATATCTCCAAATAAATACAGCAGAGTCCTGTTAACTCAAAGTTTTTGCTCAAATTGAATTTTTGGATGAACGGAATCATGTATTTGTATTACTGTGAAGTCAAATTTCCATCCATTTATATGTATTTGTATTACTGTGAAGTCAAATTTCCATACATTTACATGTATTTGTATTACTGTGAAGTCAAATTTCCATACATTTACATGTATTTGTATTACTGTGAAGTCAAATTTCAATCCATTTAAAGTTGAAAATTCTGAAACAAAATATCATTTATCCATTATGTCAACTGAGCCAATACCTCTAAACCAATAACCATAAAATAAAAGAATGCTTTTAGTGATTTATAGTTATTTTATACATTAGTCTTTCAGCCTTGGGGAGAAAGCTTTTTAGAGACCACCATGTACGTTTTGTACCATTTCTTTTGAGGCCACACCTATATGATTGATTTCTTTGGATTTTTTTAAGTAGAAGAGTAAGTGGAGTAATTATTTTTGATTATTTTTATATTTCTCCATATTGGAAGTTATGCGTCTTCTGATTGGTTAATTTTGTTAGTCTATATTTTTTCTTTTCTACTGTGACATTATAAAAAGGAATCCCATGTGATCAAGATTATTTCTTCAGAGCCTAAATTAATTAGTCAATGCTTAATTAGAGCTATTTCATGGAGAGAGTGTCAGATGCTGTTTTATTCATTATTTTGTCCCTATTTTGAAAACGAAAATCAATGGAAGAATTTGGTCTTCTTTAAAGCAGAATGAAGACAGCCCTTTTTCTTTTCTTAAAGTATATTGTTTGTCAAAAGTTATATTGTTAAAACCAGAAGAAGTAGGTGAATTGGTGTGGCCTTAAGATTCTGTTTTATTTGATTGTAGTATTATTGTTTTCATAGTGCAATTAAGTTCACCTGGTTGATCTTGGTGGGACAATGTTTTTAGTAGAGGAGGGATATGTTTTAATACATTTTTATTGATTATTGGTAAATGCTTTTTATGAAAAAAAATTAAAATAAATACATCTGTGAAGTTTTTACTGTCACTATTTTAATTTCTTTTAAAATGAACCAATATTTAGTTCCTCAATTATTGATTGGATTACATTTAAAGATGTTTGTTGAATTTGTCATTTAATTGTAGAAAGAAACCACTGAAAACCAGGTGAATTTTTAAGTAATGTGCCACATTATTAAATTTATTAGAAATAAAAGTTGATTAATCAATGAAATATCTCTTTTATTTTTGTTTGTGTACCATGGAGAAACTCCACTTGTGAATGAAATGGAAAATACAGGCAAGTCTTACAAAACCCTCCTCTACTATTTACATACTGGACTTTGAAAACATTGTTGGATGTTGTTTTGGTGAATTTAAAAATTGGACATGAACAGCACAAGATGAAAAAAAATATTTCTTTTTTTGCCAGTTCTGTACAAAGTTTACCAATATTGAAATGTGTCATTAATATAGTATGGAGTAAATAGTTTAAATTACACACAGGTCCAGTACAGTTCCTTGACCATTTTGCCTTGATAATTGCCTTTCCTTGAATTTCCATATCTAGTACCAAACATGGGGGGTCAACACCTGCCCACAAACACAAACGTGAGAGTTAATAATAAAAGGGTTTACTTAGAAATTGCAGTGAACTTTGTTTTCCTTGCACGAAGATAGTAGGTTAATGAGCTAAATTCAAAGTGATCCTCGATACTGACTAATGATTAAGAGAATAGAAAGGAATACAAAATTACATGGTTCCAAGTATAAGATGTTAATGCTTTCTCAATGACACTCAAATCTTGAAATAAAAAACAAAGGTTGCAATGAAGCTGAAATAAAATAAAAACAAGATTGTGTCGAGACACACATGCCCTGTCCCACTAATCAGTATTCATATCTTTTATGATCTGGAAATAATTTTGAGAAATATTCCAAGAATAAAATTTTCACATTAAATCCTGTTTATATTAATTTATATCCTATGAAGTCAATGGAGCATGAAACTTGAACTAAGTAAACTAAATTTTGAGTTGTAAAGTGTCATTGACATATCGCAGGTTTTTGAAAAATGGATTAAAATGCAAAGCTTTACTCGGTCACTCAAGTGTAAAATGTAGGTTATGGTGACTCGAATGTGCTACAGATTGTATTTATGAAATATTAAACATTCTAGAATTATTAAATTGGAATTTGAGAAAAAAATTGTGTTATGGACACTTTTCCTGTCTCATATGCATTAAAAAGTGAAAGAGCATGTCAACATCATATCCCTACTGAGCATTTTCACCGAGGTTCTGACTTATCGTTTGTATTTTATGAAGAATTAATTAAGCTTGTCTATCACACCATACAGATATGCACACAACCTAAGTAATTGATCCAAGTGCAAGGCACAGCCTCGGCTTATTAACTCCCTGTCATTAATATATTACCACAGGTTCTTTAATTATCCACCTAAATGCAAACATATAACTAAAGACACACAAACATGAAATTAAGGTAATAAGGTTTTATGCTGTATTAGTTGGTTATTTCTGTGAAATATCGTTAATTTATTACTATAGACTCTAACTAGAAATTGTGTCTGTAAGACACGGATGCTCCACCTAAAATGTAGGTCTTCATGAATGAATGCTCAGTACTATCCAAGGCACACCCACTGATGAAGTTTTGTTGATACACTTTGCTAAGTTCCAAAGAAATGAACCTAAACGCAAAACTTAACCAGATTCGCTCAAGCATAAAATGTAGCTCATAATGACCAAATTGTTGTATGAATGCTCAGTACTACCCAAGGAACATCCACTGATGAAGTTTCAGTGATACACTATGCTTAGTTCCAAAGAAATGAACCTTAACGCAAAACTTAACCAGATTCGCTCAAGCATAAAATGTAGGCCATAATGACCAAATTATTGTATGAATGTTCAGTACCGCCCAAGGCACATTAAATAAATCATTCCTACTATTAAACATATATATTCTTTTATATAGAACTATTATATTATTGTAAATATTGTGTTAACGGAAAAGACTTCATAAGTTTGTCTAACTTGTGTCTGATCCATTTTGCATTTCTTTTTGCAAATCAAATATGTTTAAACTAAATTAGTTCCAAAGAAATGATCATGAACGAAAAACTTAACCAGAGTCGCTCAAGCATAAAATGTAGGTCATAATAACCCAATTATTGTATGTACAAATCAGTACGTGTCCCACGTGTGGGATTTCAAGACGAGCATTGAATGGGCCCATAAACAGTATACAGTTATTGACTGCGTCCAAGTACAACATCTGCTTTGTTTGACCCGAGGACTGAAATGTTGCCGAAACTGTAGGCTGAGAGCAAATGTTTTGTTATACCTTATATAAACCTTTAGATTTATTATTGTGTTATTTATTTAGTGCTTTATCACAACCAGTTTATAACAAGGGTATTGACTCGTGGAAAAATCAACTTTTTAAAATCTTCAATTTTTCGTCACTTGGGAAATTTTCAAATCTTGATCGTCGTGAAGTCGAGAATTTTCAACATTATTCGAGAACTGAATTAATTCTAGTCATCATGGAGTCTTTAATTCCTTTTTACAAAAGATTATTCATCCAACACATGAAAATTAATGTTATAACAACATACTTGACAACATATTTGCTAGAATCCCTGATGAAATCGGCAATGGGTCTGGGGATCGCTCAAGGTCCCTATTAGGTCCGTGGCGAATTGCCCGGCCAAAAACGATTTTAAGGTATTTAGAAGCTATTTCCAGAGTGCAAAAATGTGAATAAATGTTTATGAATATTTCTTTATTTTGATGTAAAATATTATCTTAATTCTTGATATTTTGACTGGAACAGCAGTAATGAAAAACACAGATGTAAATACATATGGGTATCCACTACGATGAAGACGTTGTGGTGACTTATGAATTGGTGTCTTCATTAAGAGAAGGGATTTTGTCTATCTTACAATATTATAAGTATAAGCACTGAAATAATCCCTGGGAAATTTAGAAATCCCGGAGAATATTACAGTACAACTGGCAACCCGGTTCTGGGAGAAATCTGGAGCATTGGCATGTATGTAACAATAAAATTTTAAACAAATTTAATGATTTTTTTGCACCTGGAAGTTTCTGTAAGAAAGTAACAAAGTCAAGTTCAGTATAATCGCGCTTCCTATTTCGCGTTAGCTAACAAGGAATAAATGAGAAACAAATATTACTTCTTAATTCCCTTTCTTAAACCTATAAATTCAATTGACATTGAACCTGCTGGTAGTCACCATTTTTACAGTTTTAACGCGTAAACAGATGATAGTTATCTGTATGTGGAGCTGCTGTTTATAGTGTCCAATCAAAATAAGGCAAGCAATCAACAGTTTGGTCCCTGTCCAACAGTTCAGAAATTTGAAAGATTTGAGGATTGTTTAAAAAAAGTCAAAATGTTGATATAATTTCTTTTAAATTTACATGGGAAAAAAATCAAAAGATATAACAATAGAGTATATTATTAGTGAGATTCACATAACTGTTATTGCAACATATTTTTTATTGTATACCAATTTTTGTGGAAGCAATAACAAAACAAATACAACTATTTGACAAAAAATGTATTTCGTATTATTATTATTAATTAAAAATTATCCACATTAGGACTATTAAAGCTTATTGATGGGTGTTCGTCCCCACCCTCCCTTCAAAAATCAGACCACCAATACTATTTTTCGCATAACAACTTTTGGAATTTTTTTGTAAAATGCATTTGTTGACTTTTTGGGTATGCTAGTAGACAACAAGTTCCTATCCTGGGACTTGCATCACAAGAATTTTTGTGCATATTGGCTATGTCAAAGATGAGCTTATGACCAGAGTAAATCCATGTAATAAAAAAATAGAAATTAAATTCTCCCACCCACCCCTTATTTTTAGAAGATTTATAGTACAATTTTGAAAAGCGAATACCTAAAAATCTACAACAAGTTGCCAAAAAACACGTAAGAATGCGCATAACGTTCACGAATCTTTGGTATTCTAATTTTGAGCTTAATTATTATGTTTATTACATTGAAATATTCAGTGTCTATCTTACAATATTATAAGTATTCAGAAAATTTAACGAGAAAATACAAGGGATTATGTTTTTATTAGCTCACCTGGCCAAAGGCCATGTGAGCTTTTGTCATCACTTGGCATCCGTTGTTCGTCCCTCCATCTGTAAACTTTTACATTTTCATCTTCTCCTCTGAAACCCCTGGACCTATTGAACTGAAACTTGGCCTGTAGCTTCTATGGAAGGTCCTTTACAAAGTTTGCATAAATCATCCCGGTCCGTGAAAAAAAATGGCCGCTGTGAGCATTTACATGTTCTGATTGGTAGAAATTTAAAACTTCTCTGAAACCGTAAAGCCAAATGAACTGATTTTTGGTATGTAGCATCAATGGAAGGTCCTTTACAAAGTTTGCATAAATCATCCCGGTCTGTGAAACAAAATGGCTGCCATGAGCATTTGCATGTTCTGATTGGTCGAAATTTAAAACTTCTCCTCCTCTGAAACTTTAAAGCCAAATGAACTGATTTTTGGTATGGAGCATCTATGGAAGGTCCTTTACAAACTTTGCATAAATCTTTCTAGTCCGTGAAACAAAATGGCCGCCAGAAACCTTTATATGTTCTGATTGGTCGAAATTTAAAACTTCTCCTCTGAAACCGTTTGGCCAATAAACTTATACTTGGTATGAAGCATTTATAGAAGATCATTTACAAAGTTTCCAGAAATCAATCTAGTCTGTCAAATCAAATCAAAAGTTTGACTGCCAGGTGAGCGATACAGGCTCAGCCAACTGAGCCTCTTGTATGACTACGCGTCGACCCTTGTATAGCAACGTTGTTGGCGACAGCTACTGTTACTTCACTTCCTAGAGTGAAATATGACTTTCGATTTCAAGGCCAATTAAAATTAATTGATAGATTTTCATCCCCGCCTGCCCCTCGAAAATAGTGCCGCCCCGATTTTTTTTATTTTCTAAAATTTACGATTTCCGGATTTTGTTTCATCTCCGTTACCGGTATCCGTGTCAATAATTTCGTTTTTTGTTAACTTCCTGTAACAATTCAACATGGTTTTCGTGATTCTTAAGAGTAGTAAGCGGTATAAGCCATTTTATAATGTTTACATATTAATAACACCTTACAAAATAGTTTCATATGAAATAAAAATTAAAATCCTCCCACCCGCCCCATTTTTTTCAAAAAGTTGGATGAAAATCTACTAATTAATTTTAGTTGGCCCAATGGGTGAATTATAAGATTTTAATTCACTTGGAAATCCAGTTATTTCACCACACTCAATGTAATAAATGTATGATAATCTGTCATTAAACTTAAATATTGGCCATTTACCGGTATATTAATAATTATAAATATCTACATATATTTCTTAAATATGTGATTTGTTCATGCAATTCAGTCCTTAATATGGAGTAGGCTTTAGCCTAAAATCGGGCGAAGCACGTAGCAATATTTTTTATTAGTCCGTCGTCATGTAAACACGGCCATATTGGAAGCCGTTGTTATGGTGTCATATTTGTAGGTCATTGAAGAAATTTTTGAATAAAGTTCCCAATGCGCACAAAAACTCGAAATAAAGTCAGTGGAAAATTATATCGTATAAAAATTATAATTTCTTTTTAAGTTTGTGCAAGTGCGAAAATATTTTAACCGGAAGTCGCGCTGTATTTTTGAGGGTTTCTGGGATAGATTTACAAATGCTACTTCCGGTTTGAAACTACAGTCTACTTGATATCTGGATTTGAGACCCATATTCTACACTTAGTCGGGCTTCGCCCGATATAACGTTTGATTATGAAATATTTTTCTGTCTTTCAGATTATAGAGTATTTTACCAGTGAAACTCCAAACTGCAGATGTCACTATGTTGAAAGAAATGGTCTTACATTGATCCATAAATTTTACTCATTGTGGAGTTATTTATATGTTACCATAAGTAATGGAAAGTTTTTGTTATTTTGTAATATGGACTTTTTACAGATGATATTATTTTATATGCCTAGTGCTTGCTAAAGGATGGTATTAAATTCTGTTTGTTTTACTTTTCATTTTTTTTTTAACTTTGGAGTTTTATATTGTAAGAATCTTGTTGTTTATAAGACTTGTGATCTGTTCTATCAATATATCGTAGAAAGTTGCCATTTATATTACTGCCTTGAGAAACATGTCTAGTATATGAATGGCAGGTTAATGAAGAGGCTGTATGTAATACAGTTATAATATATGAAAGTCCCAAAGAAATTTCAAAGCAGTAAATTGCTCAGGTGCAAGATTTGTCCTAAATTTAAAAAATTTACAACAGAAAATTGTTAAATTTTGTGTGATATTTCAAAATCATTTTAAGTTATGATAATTTTGGGACAGAAATTAATGTTTTCCTTAAAGTTTTAAATGTTACATTTAGAAAGGATATACATTTTACCTTGAAATTCTAGAAAATATTTCTTAAAAAAGTTAACCAAGTTTAAGTGGGTACAGAACACTTAGGGGAGTTAACTCTTTAAAAATCAGATGAATGTTTTAATCACATACTATTAATAAAGAGAAATCAAGCTTCTCAATGATCAAAATTAGTGTTTGTCAAACTGCCATATATCCAATGAAATTATTTTCATAAATTGTGTCGTTCAAATTTCTTGAAATTTCTATATTTTTGTCAACAGGTCAAAGTAAATATTTCATCAAAATTTTCTGAAAATTAACCAAGCCAAATCTATTTTAGTCAAAGTGTTGGATACCCCCTTTAAATCATTTACTGCTTTGTATTTAGCAAGATCTTAATTTATTTTAGAATATTTATGTAATTTTGATCAAAAAATGAATATATCTGTGTCTTTATTCAATTAATTATTGGTGTGTAGCACTTGTGTAACAGTTTACCCAGTATATTGTTTGAAGTGAGTAGTTTTTAGTAAACAGTATTACCTCTTTATTAATTTATAGTCTAGTAAAAATATAAATTTGTGACAAAAGGAGTCCAGTAAAAAAAAAATTATTTAATGAAGTAAAATGTTCTATTTGATATTGTTATGTTAAAAATATATCTAAAACTGTGAGAAGAATAGCTGATCCTTTCAAAATATGCAGGCATGTCCAATTCTATATTTTATTTCCCAGTAGTTATATTGATTTGTTTAAGCCAATGCCATATTGTGTCATTGTAATGACAAATAACTTTGATCATTAATACTTGTAAGCTAACAAGAATGTATCAAAAATATCATAATATATGACCAAACCTTGAAATAAACATGAAAAGATCACTTCCAGTTAGTTTAAAAAATACAAGAAACTATAAATTTGAGTAAAATATTTTTATTAAACAATGAAATAAATTGATCATCTAGATTAGGCTATTCCATTAAAATGGATCTAGAAGGGTATTAATGGAAATTTTATTATAGGACATGAGTCCTGGGTATTTTTTGTGTGCAATATAAAACTTCATATTTTGTCAATACAGGTAGCCTTTAGGCCACACCAAATTGATGTTTAGTTCTTTGGATTTTGCAGCTCTGATTTCTAGACTACCTATATGTAAAGTTTAAAAAAACAAGGTTTGCCACTTCATTTTGCAAAAATTCTGAAAATTTGCCCAAAATTCTTTATTTTTCAAGAAACAAAATTAAAAATTGTTCACCCCCTCCTAAAATATCGTAAAAATTTGGATTTATTTCTCATTTTTTGCAGTATTCTAGTAAAAAAAATGTGTGCCGCACATAAATTGATCTTCACTAAAAAAAATCGTCCGAAAGAAGAAAAAAATTGAATTAAAATTTCACTCGCTCGCACATATTTTTTCCATCCAAAATTTTCAAAGAACTAAAAATCAGTTTGTTGTGGCCTTATTATCTTCCAATGACAATATCTCTATAGGAAAGTGTCTAGTCAGACAGATTTTGTTATTACATTGCTTTTGAATATACTCTATATAGAAAAAAAGAGTGCCTTGCTGGTAGATGTTTATAAATGTAGTGCTTTTTCTCAGCTCATCTGGATCAAAGCCATTTGAACTATTACCATAATTTGGTATCCATCAACCGTCATAACTTTCCACTAAAGTTGGTGACTTATAAGTTTAAAGGAAAACAGTTTGAATATTTGATAGAGTCGTATATTGTTTATTGAAATACTTAGTGCCTACGTTGGATCATAGTGCTCATATGTTAATTTTATTGACAGTTCATAATTACTTCAGTTTTATCAGCAATATCTACTTACCTATATTTAGTTCATGCTCTACCGTTAATATTAGTAGATTAAATACTGGTGAGCAAATCAATCTTCTTGAAGCCAGTGGTTATGTATTCTTTTTTGCAATAAGTCAATTTATACAGAACTTATATACATGTATATTATTACACAATGTTTGTAAAATGTATTAATTGCTTTTTATATAATGTTCATGATTTTGGTTGTTCACTTAGCCTGTCATCTCTGAGGTTGTGAGTTTGAATCTCACCTGTGGCGGGGTGTGTTCGACTCCGATCTTAATTGACAAGGATTGCCATTTTTCCTACCAAAGGTTGGTGGTTCTCTCCGGGTACTCTGGCTTCCTCCGCCAATAAAAACTGGCCGCTGTGAAATAGCCAAATATGCTGAAAACGGCGTAAAACCCCAACTAAACAAACAAACAAGAACTAAAAATTGGAAAGTGATAGTTTGGCGTAGGAGCTTTTACTTTCCTGTCTTTCAAGAAAAATTACCTTTAAATTTATCTCCAAATAACAACAGTCCTGTTAACTCAAAGTTTTTGCTCAAAATGAATTTTTGGATGAACGGAATCATGTATTTGTATTACTGTGAAGTCAAATTTCCATCCATTTATATATATTTGTATTACTGTGAAGTCAAATTTCCATACATTTACATGTATTTGTATTACTGTGAAGTCAAATTTCCATACATTTACATGTATTTGTATTACTGTGAAGTCAAATTTCCATACATTTACTTGTATTTGTATTACTGTGAAGTCAAATTTCAATCCATTTAAAGTTGAAAATTCTGAAACAAAATATCATTTATCCATTATGTCAACAGAGCCAATACCTCTAAACCAATAACCATAAAATAAAAGAATGCTTTTAGTGATTTATAGTAATTTTATACATTAGTCTTTCAGGCTTGGGGAGAAAGCTTTTTAGAGTTATTGTACCATTTCTAATGAGGCCACACCTATATGATTGATTTCTTTGGATTTTTTTTAAGTAGAAGAGTAAATGGAGTAATTATTTTTGATTATTTTTTATATTTCTCCATATTGGAAGTTATGTGTCTTCTGATTGGTTAATTTTGTTAGTCTATATTTTTTCTTTTCTACTGTGACATTATAAAAAGGAATCCCATGTGATCAAGATTATTTCTTCAGAGGCTAACTTAATTAGTCAATGCTTAATTAGAGCTTTTTCATGGAGACAGTGTCAGATGCCGTTTTATTCATTATTTTGTCCCTATTTTGAAAACGAAAATCAATGGAAGAATTTGGTCTTCTTTAAAGCAGAATGAAGACAGCCGTTTTTCTTTTCTTAAAGTATATTGTTTGTCAAAAGTTATATTGTTAAAACCAGAAGAAGTAGGTGAATTGGTGTGGCCTTAAGATTCTGTTTTATTTGATTGTAGTATTATTGTTTTCATAGTGCAATTAAGTTCACCTGGTTGATCTTGGTGGGACATTGTTTTTAGTGGAGGAGGGATATGTTTTATTACATTTTTATTGATTATTGGTAAATGCTTTTTATCAAAAAAAAAATAAAATAAATACATCTCTGAAGTTTTTACAATCACTATTTCTTTTAAAATAAACCAATATTTAGTTCCTCAATTATTGATTGGATTACATTTAAAAATAATTGTTGAATTTGTCATTTAATTGAAAACCAGGTGAATTTTTAAGTAATGTGCCACATTATTAGATTTATTAGAAATAAAAGTTGATTAATCATATCTCTTTTATTTTTGTTTGAGTACCATGGAGAAACTCCACTTGTGAATGGAATGGAAAATACAGGCAAGTCTTACAAAACCCTCCTCTACTATTTACATACTGGACTTTGAAAACATTGTTGGATGTTGTTTTGGTGAATTTAAAAATTGGACATGAACAGCACAAGATGAAAAAAAATATTTCTTTTTTTGCCAGTTCTATACAAAGTTTACCAATATTGAAATGTGTCATTAAATAGTATGGATTGCTTTCAAATATTTTAAATTACACACAGGTCCAGTACAGTTCCTTGACCATTTTGCCTTGATAATTGCCTTTCCTTGAATTTCCATATCTAGTACCAAACATGGGGGGTCAACACCTGCCCACAAACACAAACGTGAGAGTTAATAATAAAAGGGTTTACTTAGAAATTGCAGTGAACTTTGTTTTCCTTGCACGAAGATAGTAGGTTAATGAGCTAAATTCAAAGTGATCCTCGATACTGACTAATGATTAAGAGAATAGAAAGGAATACAAAATTACATGGTTCCAGTTATAAGATGTTAATGCTTTCTCAATGACACTCAAATCTTGCAATAAAAAACAAAGGTTGCAATGAAGCTGAAATAAAATAAAAACAAGATTGTGTCGAGACACACATGCCCTGTCCGACTAATCAGTATTCATATCTTTTATGATCTGGAAATAATTTTGAGAAATATTCTAAGAATAAAATTTTCACATTAAATCCTGTTTATATTAATTTATATCCTATGAAGTCAATGGAGCATGAAACTTGAACTAAGTAAACTAAATTTTGAGTTGTAAAGTATCATTGACATATCGCAGGTTTTTGAAAAAATGGATTAAAATGCAAAGCTTTACTCAGTCACTCAAGCGTAAAATGTAGGTTATGGTGACTCAAATGTGCTACAGATTGTATTTATGAAATATTTAACATTCTAGAATTATTAAATTGGAATTTGAGAAAAAATTGTGTTATGGACACTTTTCGTGTCTCATATGCATTAAAAAGTGAAAGCGCATGTCAACATCATATCCCTACTGAGCATTTTCACCGAGGTTCTGACTTATCGTTTGTATTTTATGAAGAATGAATTAAGGTTGTCTATCACACCATACAGATATGCACACAACCTAAGTAATTGATCCAAGTGCAAGGCACAGCCTCGGCTTATTAATAACTCCCTGTCATTAATATATTACCACAGGTTCTTTAATTATCCACCTAAATGCAAACATATAACTAAAGACACACAAACATGAAATTAAGGTAATAAGGTTTTATGCTGTATTAGTTGGTTATTGCTGTGAAATATCGTTAATTTATTACTATAGACTCTAACTAGAAATTGTGTCTGTAAGACACGGATGTCCAGCCTAAAATGTAGGTCTTCATGAATGAATGCTCAGTACTATCCAAGGCACACCCACTGATGAAGTTTTGTTGATACACTATGCTAAGTTCCAAAGAAATGAACCTAAACGCAAAACTTAACAAGAATCGCTCAAGCATAAAATGTAGCTCATACTGACCAAATTGTTGTATGAATGCTCAGTACTACCAAGGGACATCCACTGATGAAGTTTCAGTGATACACTATGCTTAGTTCCAAAGAAATGAACCTTAACGCAAAACAACCAGATTCGCTCAAGCATAAAATGTAGCTCATAATGACCAAATTGTTGTATGAATGCTCAGTACCACCCAAGGGACATCCACTGATGAAGTTTCAGTGATACACTATGCTTAGTTCCAAAGAAATGAACCTTAACGCAAAACTTAACCAGATTCGCTCAAGCATAAAATGTAGGTCATAATGACCAAATTATTGTATGAATGCTCGGTACCGCCCAAGGCACATTAAATAAATTATTCCTACTATTAAACATATATATTCTTTTATATATATAGAATTATTATATTATTGTAAATATTGTGTTAACGGAAAAGACTTCATAAGTTTGTCTAACTTGTGTCTGATCCATTTTGCATTTCTTTTTGCAAATCAAATATGTTTAAACTAAATTAGTTCCAAAGAAATGATCCTGAACGAAAAACTTAACCAGAGTCGCTCAAGCATAAAATGTAGGTCATATTAACCCAATTATTGTATGTACAAATCAGTACGAAAATATGGGATGAAAAAGCCCAAAAATGTGATTTTAAGTCATTAGTTAATAAAAGTGTCATTAAATGGGTATTTTCATATAACGCATGTATTAAGTCCTCGGGCAGTCGTACTGGGCCTCGATCATCTGTATTGGCCCTCGGCTTTATATGAAAATACCCATTTAATACTACTATGACTATTTATTTGTATATGTCATGATGAAATACGCCTTTTACTGACGTTAAGAAATTCTGAATCATCAGTGAATGTTTTACTTTTTTTTTAAATATATGAAAAAGAGAGCCAGAATTGTTCATCTGTATATTGGACCGAGTTCATTCATCTAAGAACTGTAAAAGAAAGGAGGAAGATACCAAACAACTAACAATGGAAATATTCAACCATCTTATATATCATACTTGTCCAAACACACATGAGATCAAAGGGGCCAAGCTGTTAAAAACAATTACCTTTCATGTTTTTCGTTTAAAATCTTCATTGTTTTCACTAATACTAACCCTGCAGGCACACGTTGTTGAATCAACGTTGAATCTTTGTTGATTTTAGGTTGTACATTGATCAACAAATATTCAACATTGATTCAACGTTGACATTTCAACGTTGAAATTAGTACATTGTTTCAACGTTGAATCAACATTGTGTTGAAAAACCAACATTGATTCAACATTGACTTACCAATATATAAATACTCAGTATATATAGTTATAGGATCTTATAATCAGTATAGATACCAGAATAGTAAAAAAAGACGTATCTATTGGACACATTACAATTCTTTTAAAATTGACAACAATATTCAGATTGAATATTAAGTAGAATTATCACTAATTCTAGTCATTGTGATAATAGAATTATATATATTTTCTGGGCAATCTCAATGTATATCAGCATAAAGAAATCATTGATATGGGAATACTCTGTTTACAGACTGTTTTTTTAGTCAGTAAAAAAAAATATTCGAGTGTTGTTGATCTTCGTTTGTTTGACACTTTTAAAAACGTTAATTTGTTGTCCATGTTGATATCATAGCAAAATCAGGTTGATTATCCATGTGAGTACTTGCTTTTCTGAACGAGAAAGTAAACTGTTGGAGACCCCCCCTTCTCCAATATATAAATTTCACCCACCCCTAAACATACTAGTAGAACCAGTTTTGTATACAGTAAATGTAAGTATTTGTGAGTATCGGTGACATAATTAAACCGATCGATAGATCTGTATTTATATATATATCTAATATAAAGGTACATGGATTTAAATTTTCGCGGCATTTTAAACTATTTTAGCCCATGCGCAGATGTATTGAAATTGAATATCCGCTTTCTTTTACCACGAGGTACTCACCACGCTGATTCTACACAGTTACAATCAATATCTTTCACAGCTTTTTTTTACAGTTTATACAGCTTTTACATTATTTTCGTAAGTATATATCAATTCCACTGTGATTACAGTAAATGCAGTATCGAAATTATGGAATGTAATATCATAAATTGTAATGAAAACTGCCCGAAAAGTTTGTTTTCTTTCTTCACTATTACACTAATCACTCAGGCTTCAACATATTTTCATTTACCACCAAATTCTACCTAGCTATGTCTGGGCATCTCGTGCATTTTTGTCATTGAATATTTAAATTCTTTTTAAGAATTAAAGATTAAAGTTTTATCATTACTTACCTGTACAAGCCAGGCTACACGAAATCTAGAAAAAAAGGGGGGGGGGGGGGGGTTGTTTACAATTACAAATATATGATGGAAAGCCATCAAGTTCTGATGCTTATGATTTATATACTTTTATCATATTCATGAAGTTATAATAATAGTTAAATGTGTTGAACAGAATTAAACTTGACAATGTTTTAACTTTTGATTTTGTAGATGTCATCATGAAGAATTATGGAGTAACAGAACAAGAAGTTTCTGAAAAAGCAGCAAACTATTTGAAATGGGCTCCAGATAGACGGGGCGGTGGGGGAGAGAGAAGTAAAAATTTTAGATACTATATTCCAATAATAATCAATGCAATTGGAAGTATAGTACCTCAGAGTGCAGCCAGTTAAAACAGATCTCGACTGTCTAGTGAGGTGTTCATTTTGGAAAAAAAAACTTTTTACCTTCAGGTTCACTTTCATGCTAATGATGTCAATTCAATTAATTTGAGTAGTCCATTATGTTGTCTTTTTTGTAGTTGTATTGATAAATAAATTTATTTTAAATTTTTTTGTTTTTGAATATTTCTCTATAATCAGTGATTGAACATTAGAATACATGAGTTAGGAACAGCAAACTTTGTTTCATATATTTTTATCGCTTATTTGAAAAAGGCATTAGGCAAAATATATTTGTATCCCCGGATGTGGGTTTAGAAATAGAAAAGTTCAGTATGAGAATATGCTTTTTATTGTGGTGATTTTTTCAATTTTTCTCTGGGTGGATAATTTGTTTTTTTACTGTTTATAATGTGGATAAATTCTTAGGGCTTGGAACAAAAGATGATGGCTCTTCAACCCTAAACACTCATATTTTTTATTGGGTTGACTGGTTGTTGGTATTCAAGTCATGCTTTCTATACTTGAATGTGTTCAGTTTTATTGTTAGAAAGTTACTGATCTTCTAGGAGTTACTTGACAGTCAATCATGACATTTTTGACAGTTTTTGTGCACCTTACAATCTTTAACAATGAGCAAAAGCCCATATTATGTCAAATATGATCATTCAATGAGATTTTGTGGTTTATCTTCAGAATTTGATTTTGAGTACTTGTATATACAATAGCAAGAGTGTCTCAATTTCCTGAAGACTAATGTTTGTTCAATACAGCATTCCATTTTATACTTTGGTCTTGTGGAGCAGTTATTGGAGAATGTTTCCTGCATGAGAATATTGCTTCGAGATTTATTGCCTTTGAGAAGACACTTAGCTTGAATATGTATTTATGCATCTCGAATGTGTTATATTTCATATGAAATCATTTTTAATAGTGGCTACACCTTGATATTATGGAATGCAACATGCAGGAAATATAGGATGAATTAAACTTAAATCCAAGGTTGAAACAAAGTTGAATACTACCACTAATCAATGTTGATTCAATCTAAAATCAACCAATTATTAGTTGAAACAATCTTTACTCAATGTTGATTGTTTTATAAAATATGGTATTCACCCTGAATTCAATCTGAATTCAAATTTAGTAGTTGGTTGAAACAATGTTGAAGCAACCTTAATTCAATATTGATTCAAAGTTGAACATCAACGTTGATTCAACATAGCATTTCAACGTTGATACAAATTTGCAAAATCTAATAATAATTCAAAATTGATTCAACATAGAAAATAAACATTGATTCAATGTTTAATCAATGTTGTGTGCCTGCTGGGAAGCTAACTACATGCAGTTTTCATCAAAGCTAGATATAACAACAATGATCATGATTTTCAAACACACAACAATAATATCAAATTTAGCTTTGTAAATCACAGGGGCCTGACTTCTGCAGTGGCGGATTTAGCGGGGGGGCACAGGGGGCACGTGCCCCCCAGTTGAGGTCACCAAAAAAAAAAATTATACGTAAAATTACTAGATACAAAGCTTCACATCGTTGAAGATGGTCATAATTACGAAACACAAATTTTAAGAAAGTGACCATAACGCGTTATCTATTGTAATGGTTGATTGCCACCTAGTTGTGAAAATTAACATGTATGTATCTTTTTACAAATCTGATAATAAAGATAAGAGTTAATGAGATGGAAATGTATCTGGCACAGCCTGTGAAGAAAGTAAAATTAATTTTCCATCAGTGCCCCTTGAAGATTTGCAAGTGTTTAATTGAACATGTACCCTTCTTATACAATGGCTTACTTATTGATTCATTGTTTTCTGAAGTGTATTGTTTTAAATACAAACAAAATAATATTAAAAAATGTCTATCTGTTTTTTAAAATATTTGAAATTCATTGGTAAGTTAAAATATCTGGACTTTTTTAATTTAAGTGTGTTGTTAGTACAAATGGGCATTTACAATATCTGATAAATCTTTACTACCATGATTTGTTTAAACTGTTCCGACATATGAGAGGTACATCAACATTTTTTTTTTATAATATTTATATCAGTGAGACTTCTGAAATATAAATTTAAAACCTTTAATTTAATAAATTGTCATTGATTTTATTTAAAACTTGAAGATATTAATAATTGTCAAAAAATTTCTTCTCTGAGTTGATTGTTTTTTAGCACCTCGGTGGCCGTGTAAAAGAATAAAAGTTTGAGATCCATTTTGAAATTTGATACATGTAACGTCAAAGAATACAAACTGCACTGGTACCGAAAATGCAGCCACTTTAATCATTATATTTTAAACTTTAAAACTGCCATCTTTCAGTGATTTTGCATGACATTTTTGACGAAACAAAATTATTAATTATTGAAAGTCTTATTACTTAATTTGGGTTCCCTTTTTTGGTACGTTTTTCAATCAGGGATAAGTTGATGTCATCACTTAGGAAATTTTACGGTCTTCATCACGAATATCGAAGATGATGTTGGACTTGTTCCCACTGTGGTAACATTTCACGCACCTCCACCGATTTCTGATACCACCGGATGGCGGATTGACTTTGTTGAACTTCATGACGGGTGTCGTATACGGAGCAGGAACCTGCTTACCCTTCCGGAGCACCTGAGTTCACTTCTGGTTTTTACAGGAGTTTGTGTTGTTCATTGTTTTCTAGTTTTCAGTGTTTATTTGTTGTGCTTGTGGTTGTTCATTTTCCTTCCCGGGCTTGTCGGTCAAGCTATGATGGATTGCGTTTTTGGTTTGCTCCTTACGTGTATTTATCTTCTTTCTTACTATCACTAATCATGCACAGAGACCACGGAGGACCAGATCATGATATTTAGTTCTACAACCTGACAACAGCAGTAAAAATATAATAATTGCTTTCAATTTTTCGACAGATACATAAGCTTCTGTAACGTTAACCAAAAAGATGTGATGCGCTACCCCACCCACCCCCCCCCCCCTTCAACAATAAAGGTCGTAAAATCTTCATTATCCCCCCAAAAAGGGCGGATAATTATTCAAAATTGTGCCCCCCCCCACTCGTCGCTCCTCTGGATCCGCCCCTGCTTCTGGATGTTTATTTCTTTTTTATTTTATTTTATTTTTTGTTGTTGTCTTATTTCATAAGTACTTTTAATAAACATTTACTATTACAACGAATATTCTGCGTTTATTATCAATTTGCTATACACTATCTACGTCCTTATACTAGGATTTTTTAGTATAAGGTCGTGGATAGTGTATAGCACATTGATAATGAACACTGAATTTTCGTTGTAATAGTAAATATTTATTAAAAGTACTCATGAAATAAACAATAACATTTAATAATTAATCATCAAATCACACAAAAAATATTTGATTTAAAAAATTCATCAAAATATTTTGATATACACTAAAAACATCTAATAATTCAGCCGGTATTTAAATAAAAATTGGGTGTGAACTAACCCAGGGTGCGAACGTGTGGGGTACGAACGTGTAATGGGGGCGAACGGACCCGATATCGGTTCAGAGTTGTTTCGACTTGGTATTTCATCTTATAAAATTATACGATATTGGGAAATATTAATTTTAACAAATAATAGAATTTCTTAAATAATTTATTTAATTCAATAGGATGGTGCTTTGTAATATAGAAAACATTTGGTTGGTTTTTAGTCATAGCGTGTCTTTTGTCTTTCCGCTGGCGTCACAAAAAGCGGGAGGTGAAAGTTTTTAAAGTAAGACACACAATTTCTTAGCTCATCTAAAGTCTTTTATCATAACCGTCAAAATTTGGTTTTTCGTCCTTTATGAATGTCACGTGCGATTTTTTTTTAGTTAAATTTAAGTGGGAACAACTGGATGATGAATCCTTTGTCCAGCCCAAGCCACAGGGTTCGCGCTCGTTTGGAGGAGTTGGACAGTAGACTATTGTGTCTAACATTCGCTTAACGAGGCCTACTGATACGTTCTGGTCCAAAGGAGGTCCAGGTGAGCTATAGCCATCACTTACTTAGCATCCGTCGTCTGTCAATGAAGTAAACTTTCTTTAAAGATCTTTCCCTCTGAAACCAATAGGCCAATTTAAACCAGACTTAGTCCTCTTCATTTTTATTTTACAGGAGTAAATCAATGTAATAAAAAATAGAAAATAAATTCTCCCACCCACCCTTATTTTTTAGAAGATTTATAGTATAACTAATGTAGAAATGCAAATACCTAAAAATTACGAGTTGCTGAAAAACACATTAATTCACGATAGCGCATAGCGCATGAGTGAATTATTCGTTTTTTTTCGGTCACGAGTTGTAGATCTTTGGTATTCAAATTTCGAGATTAGTTATTCTGTTTATTACATTGAAATATTCCATGTATTCAGAAGATTTAACGAGAGAATACGAGGGATTATGTTTTTATATGACTATGCATCAACCCTTGTATAGCAACGTCGTTTGCGACGGCTACTGTTATGTCACTTCCTAGAGTGAAATATGACTTTCAAGTTCATTTGGTGAATTATCGGATTTGAATTCACTCAGAAATCCAGTTATTTCACCACACTCAATGTAATAAATGTATGATAATCTATCATTAAACTTGAATATTGGCCTTTTATATAAATAAATATAAATATCTACATATATTTCTTAAATATGTGATTTGTTCATGCAATTCAGTCCTTATAACTTTTGATATGAAATAGTTTTCTGTCTTTCAGATTATAGAGTATTTTACCAGTGAAACTCCAGACTGTAGATGTTACGAATGTTGAAAGAAATAATCTTACATTGATTTATAAATTTTACTCAATGTGGAGTTACTTATATGTTACCATAAGTAATGGAAAGTTTTTGTTATTTTGTAATATGGACTTTTTACAGATGATATTATTTTATATGCCTAGTGCTTGCTAAAGGATGGTATTAAATTCTGTTTGTTTTACTTTTTATTTTTTTTTTTTAACTTTGGAGTTTTATATTGTAAGAATCTTGTTGTTTATAAGACTTGTGATCTGTTCTATCAATATATCGTAGAAAGTTGTGATTTATATTATTGTCATGAGAAACATGTCTAGTATATAAATGGCAGGTTCATAAAGAGGCTGTATGTAATACAGTTATAATATATGAAATTCCCAAAGAAATTTCAAAGCAGTAAATTTCCAGGTGCAAGATTTGTCCTAAATTTAGAAAATTTACAACAGAAAATTGTCAAATTTTGTGATGATAAGTTTGTGATTAAGTTATGATAATTTTGGGACAGAAATGGATGTTATCCTTAAAGTTTTAAATGTCACATTTATAAAGGATATACATTTTACCTTGAAATTCTAGAAAATATTTCTTTAAAAATGTTAACCAAGTATATAGAATCTGCTTAGTGGGTACAGAACACCTAGGGGAGTTAACTCTAAAAGTCAGCTGAACGTTTTCATCACATACTGTTAGTAAAGATAAATCAAGCTTCTCAATGATCAAAATTAGTGCTTATCAAACTGCCATATATCCATATATTTCTATATTTTTGTCAACAGGTCAAAGTAAATATTTCGTCAAAATTTTCTGAAAATTAACCAAGCCAAATCTATTTTAGTCAAAGTGTTGGGTACCCCCTTAAAATTATTTACTGCTTTGTATTTAGCAAGATCTTAATTTATTTTAGAATATTTATGTAATTTTGATAAAAAATGAATATATCTGTGTCTTTATTCAATTAATTATTGGTGTGTAGCACTTGTGTAACAGTTTACCCAGTATATTGTTTGAAGTGTGTAGTTTTTAGTAAACAGTATTACCTCTTTATTAATTTGTAGTCTAGTAAAAATATAAATTTGTGACAAAAGGAGCCTAGTTAATAAAAAATATTTTAATGAAGTAAAAAGTTCTATTTGATATTGTTATGTTAAAAATATATCTAAAACTGTGAGAAGAATAGCTGATCCTTTCAAAATATGCAGGCATGTCCAATTCTATATTTTATTTCCCAGTAGTTATATTGATTTGTTTAAGCCAATGCCATATTGTGTCATTGTAATTAGAAATAACTTTGATCATTAATACTTGTAAGCTAACAAGAATGTATCAAAAATATCATAATATATGACCAAACCTTGAAATAAACATGAAAAGATCACTGCCAGTTAGTTTAAAAAAATACAAGAAACTATAAATTTGAGTAAAATATTGTTATTAAACAATGAAATAAATTGATCATCTAGATTAGGTTATTCCATTAAAATGGATCTAGAAGGGTATTAATGGAAATTTTATTATAGGACGTCGGTCCTGGGTATTTTTAATGTGCAATATAAAACCATATTTTGTCAATACGGTAGCCTTTAGGCCACACCAAATTGATGTTTAGTTCTTTGGATTTTCCAGCTCTGATTTCTGGACTACCTATATGTAAAGTTTAAGAAAAACAAATTTTGCCACTTCATTTTGCAAAAATTCGGAAAATTTGCCCAAAATTCTTTATTTTTCAAGAAACAAAATTAAAAATTGTTCACCCCCTCCTAAAATATCGTAAAAATTTGGATTTATTTCTAATTTTTTGCAATATTCTAGTAAAAAAAATGTGTGCCGCACATAAATTGATCTTCACCCAAAAAATCGTCCAAAAGAAGAAAAAAAAATTTCACTCGCTCGCACCTATTTTTTCCATCAAAAATTTCCAAAGAACTAAAAATCAGTTTGTTGTAGCCTTATTCTCTTCCATTATAATGACAATGTCTCTATAGGAAAGTGTCTAGTCAGAAAGATTTTGTTATTACATTGATTTTGAATATACTGTATATAGAAAAAAAGAGTGCCTTTTCTCAGTTCATCTGGATCAAAGCCATTTGAACTATTACCATAATTTGGTATTCATCAGCCGTCATAACTTTCCACTAAAGTTTGTGACTTATAAGCAGGGCCTAATCTAGGATCTTGAAGAGGGAGAAGTGACTTCTCCTTCCAGGATGGATTAGGGAGAAGTGGTCATTTTTCTGGTGAAGTGGACTTTAATTCACCGTATCGGTTGCGCTTTTTCTGTGTATCTGTTTTCAATGGCATATATATAAATAAAAGTAGATTCAAATCATATATTCACAGTGCCAAAGACCTTTTGGGTCTTCCTTATTCCAATCAAAGCAATCTTGGCTCTTAACTTTACAAAACTTCTTTGACTTAACATTTTGACCAGTCTCATCTGTATTTTATCTTTTTAAGTTTGATTTTGGTGATTGAGACTGATTTTGTTTTGGGGATTGAACCCCTAACCAGTTAGCCAAAGACATAATATTGCCAAAAGCAGTTTAATTTAATTATGGTATCAGTGTTAACAGAATTTTAAATTTGATAAACTATAAAAAATTAGGACAGTTATATACAGTTTGATTTCTTTTGATCTACTAATTTTGAGTACTTGAGTAATTTAATTTTCACAGCTTACCAATATATTTTATTATCAAAGGATAAGTTGTCAAAACATTGTGTCATTGTAACTCGAGATTCTCATACTCAATGTCACCCAAGCCAACTTTCAATCACATTACTAACCTATTAACGGCTAATTATCTTTCATCATAGGTGTTTCCTTGTAATCCTAACTGTAGAACAAAACAACAATCAGCTGATCATATAAAACTATAAAATTAGTTTACTTTGGGATTACGCAACATCGTCCTGACGCCATGCATTTCAATTCATAACAAACGAATGAAACGATATTTCGATTTCCCTTAAATAGTTTTGAATATAAAATTCAAATAGGTTTAAAGTCGCCATTGTATTTATTTCAATCAAACATTGACAATATAAGTCATGGGCCACTTCAAAATTCTGATTCTTGATGGCCACCATTTTGTTTCAAAATTTACCTGTGCTAAAAATTTCACGAGTTATCTCCCATTTACTGATATTTCGATAGCGACTTCACTTCGCCAAGAAATGAATAGGCCAGCGAGATTTAGCGATTTTGAAAATTCTTTGGCGACTTAAATCGTCATTTCGCCGGCAAGATTAGGCCCTGTATAAGTTTAAAGGAAAACAGTTTGAATAAATGAATAAATGATAGAGTCCTATATTGTTTATTGAAATACTTAGTGCCTACGTTGGATCATAGTGCTCATATGTTACCTTTATTGACAGTTCATAATTACTTCAGTTTTATCAGCAATATCTACTTACCTATATTTAGTTCATGCTCTACCGTTAATATTAGTAGATTAAATACTGGTGAGCAAATGAATCTTCTTGAAGCCAGTGGTTATGTATTCTTTTTTGCAATAAGTCAATTTATACAGAACTTATATACATGTATATTATTACACAATGTTTGTAAAATGTATGAATTGCTTTTTATATAATGTTCATGATTTTGGTTGTTCACTTAGCCTGTCATCTCTGAGGTTGTGAGTTTGAATCTCACCTGTGGCGGGGTGTGTTCGACTCTGATCTTAATTGACAAGGATTGCCAATTTTCCTACCAAAGGTAGGTGGTTCTCTCCGGGTACTCCGGCTTCCTCCGCCAATAAAAACTGGCCGCTGTGAAATAGCCAAATGTGCTGAAAACGGCGTAAAACCCCAACTAAACAAACAAGCAAGAATTAAAAAGTTATAACTTAGGCGTAGGAGCTTTTACTTTCCTGTCTTGCAAGAAAAATGACCTTTAAATTTATCTCCAAATAAATACAGCAGAGTCCTGTTAACTCAAAGTTTTTGCTCAAATTGAATTTTTGGATGAACGGAATCATGTATTTGTATTACTGTGAAGTCAAATTTCCATACATTTATATGTATTTGTATTACTGTGAAGTCAAATTTCCATACATTTATATGTATTTGTATTACTGTGAAGTCAAATTTCCATACATTTACATGTATTTGTATTACTGTGAAGTCAAATTTCAATCCATTTAAAGTTGAAAATTCTGAAACAAAATATCATTTATCCATTATGTCAACAGAGCCAATACCTCTAAACCAATAACCATAAAATAAAAGAATGCTTTTAGTGATTTATAGTAATTTTATACATTAGTCTTTCAGCCTTGGGGAGAAAGCTTTTTAGAGTCCACTATGTACTTTTTGTACCATTTCTTTTGAGGCCACACCTATATGATTGATTTCTTTGGATTTTTTTAAGTAGAAGAGTAAATGGAGTAATTATTTTTGATTATTTTTTATATTTCTCCATATTGGAAGTTATGTGTCTTCTGATTGGTTAATTTTGTTAGTCTATATTTTTTCTTTTCTACTGTGACATTATAAAAAGGAATCCCTATTTTAAGCCTTAAGATGATAATAAGGATTATGTAATGTAGTTATTCAGTGTTTCAGTGTGCACCATGTGATCAAGATTATTTCTTCAGAGGCTAAATTAATTAGTCAATGCTTAATTAGAGCTATTTCATGGAGAGAGTGTCAGATGCTGTTTTATTCATTATTTTGTCCCTATTTTGAAAATGAAAATCAATGGAAGAATTTGGTCTTCTTTAAAGCAGAATGAAGACAGCCCTTTTTCTTTTCTTAAAGTATATTGTTTGTCAAAAGTTATATTGTTAAAACCAGAAGAAGTAGATGAATTGGTGTGGCCTTAAGATTCTGTTTTATTTGATTGTAGTATTATTGTTTTCATAGTGCAATTAAGTTCACCTGGTTGATCTTGGTGGGACAATGTTTTTAGTACAGGAGGGATATGTTTTAATACATTTTTATTGATTATTGGTAAATGCTTTTTATGAAAAAAAATTAAAATAAATACATCTGTGAAGTTTTTACTGTCACTATTTTAATTTCTTTTAAAATGAACCAATATTTAGTTCCTCAATTATTGATTGGATTACATTTAAAGATAATTGTTGAATTTGTCATTTAATTGTAGAAAGAAACCACTGAAAACCAGGTGAATTTTTAAGTAATGTGCCACATTATTAAATTTATTAGAAATAAAAGTTGATTAATCAATGAAATATCTCTTTTATTTTTGTTTGTGTACCATGGAGAAACTCCACTTGTGAATGAAATGGAAAATACAGGCAAGTCTTACAAAACCCTCCTCTACTATTTACATACTGGACTTTGAAAACATTGTTGGATGTTGTTTTGGTGAATTTAAAAATTGGAACATGAACAGCACAAGATGAAAAAAAATATTTCTTTTTTTGCCAGTTCTATACAAAGTTTACCAATATTGAAATGTGTCATTAAATAGTATGGATTGCTTTCAAATATTTTAAATTACACACAGGTCCAGTACAGTTCCTTGACCATTTTGCCTTGATAATTGCCTTTCCTTGAATTTCCATATCTAGTACCAAACATGGGGGGTCAACACCTGCCCACAAACACAAACGTGAGAGTTAATAATAAAAGGGTTTACTTAGAAATTGCAGTGAACTTTGTTTTCCTTGCACGAAGATAGTAGGTTAATGAGCTAAATTCAAAGTGATCCTCGATACTGACTAATGATTAAGAGAATAGAAAGGAATACAAAATTACATGGTTCCAGTTATAAGATGTTAATGCTTTCTCAATGACACTCAAATCTTGCAATAAAAAACAAAGGTTGCAATGAAGCTGAAATAAAATAAAAACAAGATTGTGTCGAGACACACATGCCCTGTCCGACTAATCAGTATTCATATCTTTTATGATCTGGAAATAATTTTGAGAAATATTCTAAGAATAAAATTTTCACATTAAATCCTGTTTATATTAATTTATATCCTATGAAGTCAATGGAGCATGAAACTTGAACTAAGTAAACTAAATTTTGAGTTGTAAAGTATCATTGACATATCGCAGGTTTTTGAAAAAATGGATTAAAATGCAAAGCTTTACTCAGTCACTCAAGCGTAAAATGTAGGTTATGGTGACTCAAATGTGCTACAGATTGTATTTATGAAATATTTAACATTCTAGAATTATTAAATTGGAATTTGAGAAAAAATTGTGTTATGGACACTTTTCGTGTCTCATATGCATTAAAAAGTGAAAGCGCATGTCAACATCATATCCCTACTGAGCATTTTCACCGAGGTTCTGACTTATCGTTTGTATTTTATGAAGAATGAATTAAGGTTGTCTATCACACCATACAGATATGCACACAACCTAAGTAATTGATCCAAGTGCAAGGCACAGCCTCGGCTTATTAATAACTCCCTGTCATTAATATATTACCACAGGTTCTTTAATTATCCACCTAAATGCAAACATATAACTAAAGACACACAAACATGAAATTAAGGTAATAAGGTTTTATGCTGTATTAGTTGGTTATTGCTGTGAAATATCGTTAATTTATTACTATAGACTCTAACTAGAAATTGTGTCTGTAAGACACGGATGTCCAGCCTAAAATGTAGGTCTTCATGAATGAATGCTCAGTACTATCCAAGGCACACCCACTGATGAAGTTTTGTTGATACACTATGCTAAGTTCCAAAGAAATGAACCTAAACGCAAAACTTAACAAGAATCGCTCAAGCATAAAATGTAGCTCATACTGACCAAATTGTTGTATGAATGCTCAGTACTACCAAGGGACATCCACTGATGAAGTTTCAGTGATACACTATGCTTAGTTCCAAAGAAATGAACCTTAACGCAAAACAACCAGATTCGCTCAAGCATAAAATGTAGCTCATAATGACCAAATTGTTGTATGAATGCTCAGTACCACCCAAGGGACATCCACTGATGAAGTTTCAGTGATACACTATGCTTAGTTCCAAAGAAATGAACCTTAACGCAAAACTTAACCAGATTCGCTCAAGCATAAAATGTAGGTCATAATGACCAAATTATTGTATGAATGCTCGGTACCGCCCAAGGCACATTAAATAAATTATTCCTACTATTAAACATATATATTCTTTTATATATATAGAATTATTATATTATTGTAAATATTGTGTTAACGGAAAAGACTTCATAAGTTTGTCTAACTTGTGTCTGATCCATTTTGCATTTCTTTTTGCAAATCAAATATGTTTAAACTAAATTAGTTCCAAAGAAATGATCCTGAACGAAAAACTTAACCAGAGTCGCTCAAGCATAAAATGTAGGTCATATTAACCCAATTATTGTATGTACAAATCAGTACGAAAATATGGGATGAAAAAGCCCAAAAATGTGATTTTAAGTCATTAGTTAATAAAAGTGTCATTAAATGGGTATTTTCATATAACGCATGTATTAAGTCCTCGGGCAGTCGTACTGGGCCTCGATCATCTGTATTGGCCCTCGGCTTTATATGAAAATACCCATTTAATACTACTATGACTATTTATTTGTATATGTCATGATGAAATACGCCTTTTACTGACGTTAAGAAATTCTGAATCATCAGTGAATGTTTTACTTTTTTTTTTAAATATATGAAAAAGAGAGCCAGAATTGTTCATCTGTATATTGGACCGAGTTCATTCATCTAAGAACTGTAAAAGAAAGGAGGAAGATACCAAACAACTAACAATGGAAATATTCAACCATCTTATATATCATACTTGTCCAAACACACATGAGATCAAAGGGGCCAAGCTGTTAAAAACAATTACCTTTCATGTTTTTCGTTTAAAATCTTCATTGTTTTCACTAATACTAAGCTAACTACATGCAGTTTTCATCAAAGCTAGATATAACAACAATGATCATGATTTTCAAACACACAACAATAATATCAAATTTAGCTTTGTAAATCACAGGGGCCTGACTTCTGCAGTGGCGGATTTAGCGGGGGGGCACAGGGGGCACGTGCCCCCCAGTTGAGGTCACCAAAAAAAAAAAATTATACGTAAAATTACTAGATACAAAGCTTCACATCGTTGAAGATGGTCATAATTACGAAACACAAATTTTAAGAAAGTGACCATAACGCGTTATCTATTGTAATGGTTGATTGCCACCTAGTTGTGAAAATTAACATGTATGTATCTTTTTACAAATCTGATAATAAAGATAAGAGTTAATGAGATGGAAATGTATCTGGCACAGCCTGTGAAGAAAGTAAAATTAATTTTCCATCAGTGCCCCTTGAAGATTTGCAAGTGTTTAATTGAACATGTACCCTTCTTATACAATGGCTTACTTATTGATTCATTGTTTTCTGAAGTGTATTGTTTTAAATACAAACAAAATAATATTAAAAAATGTCTATCTGTTTTTTAAAATATTTGAAATTCATTGGTAAGTTAAAATATCTGGACTTTTTTAATTTAAGTGTGTTGTTAGTACAAATGGGCATTTACAATATCTGATAAATCTTTACTACCATGATTTGTTTAAACTGTTCCGACATATGAGAGGTACATCAACATTTTTTTTTTATAATATTTATATCAGTGAGACTTCTGAAATATAAATTTAAAACCTTTAATTTAATAAATTGTCATTGATTTTATTTAAAACTTGAAGATATTAATAATTGTCAAAAAATTTCTTCTCTGAGTTGATTGTTTTTTAGCACCTCGGTGGCCGTGTAAAAGAATAAAAGTTTGAGATCCATTTTGAAATTTGATACATGTAACGTCAAAGAATACAAACTGCACTGGTACCGAAAATGCAGCCACTTTAATCATTATATTTTAAACTTTAAAACTGCCATCTTTCAGTGATTTTGCATGACATTTTTGACGAAACAAAATTATTAATTATTGAAAGTCTTATTACTTAATTTGGGTTCCCTTTTTTGGTACGTTTTTCAATCAGGGATAAGTTGATGTCATCACTTAGGAAATTTTACGGTCTTCATCACGAATATCGAAGATGATGTTGGACTTGTTCCCACTGTGGTAACATTTCACGCACCTCCACCGATTTCTGATACCACCGGATGGCGGATTGACTTTGTTGAACTTCATGACGGGTGTCGTATACGGAGCAGGAACCTGCTTACCCTTCCGGAGCACCTGAGTTCACTTCTGGTTTTTACAGGAGTTTGTGTTGTTCATTGTTTTCTAGTTTTCAGTGTTTATTTGTTGTGCTTGTGGTTGTTCATTTTCCTTCCCGGGCTTGTCGGTCAAGCTATGATGGATTGCGTTTTTGGTTTGCTCCTTACGTGTATTTATCTTCTTTCTTACTATCACTAATCATGCACAGAGACCACGGAGGACCAGATCATGATATTTAGTTCTACAACCTGACAACAGCAGTAAAAATATAATAATTGCTTTCAATTTTTCGACAGATACATAACCAAAAAGATGTGATGCGCTACCCCACCCACCCCCCCCCCCCCCCCCCCCTTCAACAATAAAGGTCGTAAAATCTTCATTATCCCCCCAAAAAGGGCGGATAATTATTCAAAATTGTGCCCCCCCCCCCACTCGTCGCTCCTCTGGATCCGCCCCTGCTTCTGGATGTTTATTTCTTTTTTATTTTATTTTATTTTTTGTTGTTGTCTTATTTCATAAGTACTTTTAATAAACATTTACTATTACAACGAATATTCTGCGTTTATTATCAATTTGCTATACACTATCTACGTCCTTATACTAGGATTTTTTAGTATAAGGTCGTGGATAGTGTATAGCACATTGATAATGAACACTGAATTTTCGTTGTAATAGTAAATATTTATTAAAAGTACTCATGAAATAAACAATAACATTTAATAATTAATCATCAAATCACACAAAAAATATTTGATTTAAAAAATTCATCAAAATATTTTGATATACACTAAAAACATCTAATAATTCAGCCGGTATTTAAATAAAAATTGGGTGTGAACTAACCCAGGGTGCGAACGTGTGGGGTACGAACGTGTAATGGGGGCGAACGGACCCGATATCGGTTCAGAGTTGTTTCGACTTGGTATTTCATCTTATAAAATTATACGATATTGGGAAATATTAATTTTAACAAATAATAGAATTTCTTAAATAATTTATTTAATTCAATAGGATGGTGCTTTGTAATATAGAAAACATTTGGTTGGTTTTTAGTCATAGCGTGTCTTTTGTCTTTCCGCTGGCGTCACAAAAAGCGGGAGGTGAAAGTTTTTAAAGTAAGACACACAATTTCTTAGCTCATCTAAAGTCTTTTATCATAACCGTCAAAATTTGGTTTTTCGTCCTTTATGAATGTCACGTGCGATTTTTTTTTAGTTAAATTTAAGTGGGAACAACTGGATGATGAATCCTTTGTCCAGCCCAAGCCACAGGGTTCGCGCTCGTTTGGAGGAGTTGGACAGTAGACTATTGTGTCTAACATTCGCTTAACGAGGCCTACTGATACGTTCTGGTCCAAAGGAGGTCCAGGTGAGCTATAGCCATCACTTACTTAGCATCCGTCGTCTGTCAATGAAGTAAACTTTCTTTAAAGATCTTTCCCTCTGAAACCAATAGGCCAATTTAAACCAGACTTAGTCCTCTTCATTTTTATGGTGTCAAGATTTATGATTTATGTCTCCATGGTTTGCTTGAGATGCCTGCTATGGCTAAAAAAGAACATAGGGGTCTGAGCATGTTTTTGCTTCAATTTAAAAAATCTATAACCAATACAGAAAAATCTGTTACGTCAAAACAATCAGCATGCAGAGTTCTGCTATTCTTTCTAATGGTCTGAAATTGTCTATTGACTTCCAACAGGAGTTATTGCCCTTAAATGGTGGCTTTTTTTTCCATTTTTAGTGAATTTTGCTTTTTTCTTGAAAAGTATAATAGAGAGAAACTGTAGACTATAAAAATGTTAAGCATAAGATCTACCAATAATTTAACATTACTGATATTGTCAATCAACACCTTATAGGAGTTACTGCCTGTAAAGATTGATTTTGACATATATTATGTGTATTTTGGTATTTCACTATTTGTTTGAAAATTGTAATAGACAGAGAAAAACTGTATGGAAGCAAACTTGGCACCATCATCTCTGTCTATTGTAGTTCCTAAGCCAAGGTGGTCCTCTTTCAGAATTGTGTCTGTTGACCCTGACTGTCAACAACAAAGATGGCCACCCTAGCCGAACTCAGTTAAACATAGGATCCCCTGGGAAAATTCTTTTAAAAATCTTGTCTAAAACCACTAAACCAGTGGGAACCAAATCTGTGATAAATGGCCCTTAGGTGGTCCTCTTTCGGAATTATGTCCAGCATCCCCAACTTGAAAGCAACATTATGGCTGTTTGTGTTACTGTTGCCAAAAACAGAAAAGAGGTTGGATGAATTTAAAAAATCTTCTTTGGAACTAAATGGCCAGATGGAACCCGTTGACCCGAACTGTCAACAAAGATGGCTGCCACAGCCAAACTTTAACACACATTATGCGAACATTCATTTAAAAATCTTGTCTGAAACCACTTAGCCAATTGGAAAAAACTTGGCAGAAAATGGTCCTAAAGTGGTCTCCTACCAGAATTGTGTCCATTAACCCGGACTCAACCAAGATAACTGCCAGAGCTGAACTTAGTTCAGCATAGGACGCAATGGAAAATTTATTTAAAAATCTTCTTGTCTGAAAGCAGTTGGCCAATCGGAACAAGACTTTGCAGCCAAGGCTATTAGATGGTTATCTTTCAAATTTGTGTCTGATGACTTGAACTATCGACCAAGACAGCTGCCACAGGCAAGCATAATTGAACATAGTAAACTATGGCAAAATTAAAGCACTTTGCCAGTTAGAACTAGATTTGGCAGTAATGGTTCTTAGATGGCCCTCTCTCAGAATCATGTCCGGTAATCTGGACTGTTTCTGAGGTGTTTTAATGGCTATTGATTGGCAAATTGAATCCGGATGAGCAATACAGGCTCCTGGGAGCCTCTAGTTACATTAGAAACCATAATACCAAGATTATTACTTTTTGAATATTTCTCTTTCAAAATATGTTAAGTTGTTCTTTTTTATTGAAAATTAAATACATGACAAGTGTTTTTTAGATATTCAAAAGAAAAACAAATTGCAGTTACATGTCTAAATGAAAATAAAGTGATTGAGAACAAATAATTTAGTTGTTTTAACCAAGAAATGATAGATTTTTGAAACTTTTTTTTCCAGCAGCTTTTCAGTTGGTCAATACACGGAACAACTTTGCTAGCCAAGTGTTACCATTCGCTTCTCTCTCCTCACCCTTGGTAGAATTTCCCGTCAGTGCATTACGTATTTTTGAGACCAGCTGCACCAATCAGAAAAAAACGATCACACATGGGGACAGTGTAAACAAATAATACAATTAATATGGCAAAATGCAATGAAATTGGCAGATTAAGCCACGAAACTTTGCTCCCAAAACATAAAAGAACAATATTTACAGTCTGTTTACTGTGTTTAATCAACTTATTGAGGTTTTGGGTTACTTGCCTCGTTCAGACAATGAAATGCCAAAGTACGTTTGTGTGTTCATTTTTACGAAGTCGAACAGTACAGTGTTCATTTGTCATATATGATATTTGTCAGAGTATGTGTGACTACTTTCAGCTGGTAGATGTCGGCGTGCATGGTTTTCAAGTTCTGGCTTAATCTGCCAATTGTGAAGAGAGAGAAGCGGATCGTAACTTACGGCTAGCGAAGATGTACACAAAAGTAAATTTCTTAAACAATAGTTACGGAAATATTAATACATGTACAAAAAATGAATATTAAAGTTTGAAAATCAACTATTTCTGGATTTACACTGGTAAACGCAAGGAATTACAGTCAATTTATTATTTAGGACGAAAAAACAGGCATACATTTGTACATGTATTTATTGAATTGCACTAAGATTTAGGGAGTCAACAGAAATAAGCATACTTTAAACCCTTGTGTAGGTGTTAGTTTTAAAAATAAGATTTATATACAACAAGAAGTAAAATCCGATGTAATAGGAGGAAATCCCATGCTGCAAGGATAAACAAGTCATTTGATTTGGAATATAGACATTGACCCCTAAGTCAGAAAAAAATGGTTTCTGCTTGCATACACACTGTATACATATAAAACTTCATGGTCAGTAGGAAGCAGTTGGGTTCTTCATGGAATACGTTGCAAAACCAGTAACACAGTTTTGTTGTTTGTTTTAGATGTCTTACTACCAGATACCAGATCCGGAGGATATGATTAAATGTCCATATGATGCAAACCATGAAGTACCAGCCAAAAGGATGCAGTATCATCTGACGAACTGTAGAAAGGTAAAGTTATATCAATGATAAATTCTGTATTTCATTTTACATTGGAAGTATAATGTACAGTGGAACCTCTGTATACCGAACAGCTGTGGGACTGGAGAAATCGGCCGGTTTTCAGAGGGTCCAGTTTTAGGAGGTTCCGGAGAGTGAAAACGGAAGTGTATTACAATGTATTATAACGAAGTTGTAAAATTTTACCATGCGCATATTATTTTAATACAGTTAATTGATTATAATTTCAATCCGACGTTTTTATTAATGCCTGATTATTGTTTGATTACCGACTTTCACACCTTTATTTAAAATGGTTATTTAGTTAAATGATGTCAATCATCGATCAATTAAGGATGACATGTATTACAGTTCACTGATTTTCCAGGTAATACATTGTTTCAGCCGGTTTCTGGAGGTTAATTTGACAAGAATATATATGTTTTGTATCGGAAAGTAATGCCGGTGTTCGGAATTCAGAGGGTCCGGTTTTCATAGGATTTTTTTACTTGAATATATAGGCAAAAATTTCGAACCAAAAGTAAAAGTTCGGTTTTCAGAGGAATCCGGTTTTCAGAAGGGCCGGTTTTCGGGTGTTCCACTGTATATTGTTTTGCTGTCCTGATCAACAAGACATTTTTAATAACAATTTGTCATAAGCATATAGATGTATTTTTGAAGTCAGTTTCATTGTTAACTACATTTACTATAAGTGCAGATTGTGACAATTCATTTCCAAAGTACAACGAAGGATATTTGTTGAAGAAATATGTAATTTTCTTTTCAAATAAATTATAAAATATATTTCCAGTCAATTATTTTGCTGCACATATTTATATCCATATTGCATTCATTTTTTTTTTAACTTTTTTTACAGAAGTTTGCAAGATCAAAATATGCTAGATGTCCTTTCAATGCCAGACATGAAATGCCCAAAAAAGATTTGAACAAGCACATCGCTAACTGTCCTGACAAAGCTGTTTTAGAATCAATTTTAGCTTATGGTAAGTAAATGATGTACAAGAAATTAAATTCTGTAATAAAAAAAATTTTTGTTACCAGGACAACAAAATGAAAGCTGTTTTAGAATTAATTTTAGCCTATGGTAAGTAAATGATGTACAGGAAATTAAATTCTTTAATAAAAAAAATTTTGGTTACCAGGACAACAAAATGAATTTATTGACTTACATCCTCATCCTCCCTGTGATTTAATAGCCAAAACAAAACACTGGCTATTTTCTTCAGATTTGTATTTTTTGGTATCAAATAGAAATAATCTGCAAAATTTATGTTTTTGTACACAAACAGGAAAAGCTTATGGCACAAGTAAGTCAGTCCTAATACTTCATCTACTTATGAGTTTGCTCCACAAGAAGTAATGGGGATGTCACTGTTAGATGGGATAAAAATTAATTCTTTGATACCAGTTTTGATGAAACTTCTCGTCGTACAGTGCTCGCCCCAAATGCATGATCCCTGGCCAGGGCAAACCAGAGATTAATTTGCTGCTTTTCCGCCAAGCACACAGCATCTAGGAGCAAGAGCAAAGATCAACTGGTTGGCCCTGAGTCTGTATAATGTGTCTGAGTTGGGTGATGTGTCTCCTGCAGACAGTTACCCTCGTGAGGTAGCATGTTAAAAATCCAACTCAGCCTGTCGGTCTAGTACAAGGCAGGGATCATATCAACATGTTCTCATCCTGATATGCACCTGGTTGCCACTGGACTTTAAACAATAATTCATCCATCCATTATTCCATCTAATTTTGATGCATAAGATTAGCGAATTTAGTCAATTTACGATTCATCAGTGTGTTCAAAGCCTAAAATGTTGAAAACCAAAACTATAATCCAAAAGGTTGAAGAGCAAATTAAAAAATGCCAAAATAACCAAAAAGGGGTTATGCCCAAACCATCTAAGCTTTGCACGAGGGACATGCTCCTTAGTTTTTGCAAATTTAAATATCAATTACGGGCTAGTATCAAAATACATGTACTAGCAACTGAGCTAAAAAAAAAGTAATGGACATATTATCTACAGAAAAAGCTATAGGTTGAAAGTAGGGGTGCATCGATTCACCGAAGGATCAATATTGGTTGCACACTCCAATGATACCGTGATAGGTATTGTATCACAAGTTTTCTCATGATACTCCGGCCTTGTTGAAAGTGTACATTTGTACATGTATTTCCAGCTGTACCAAAATATCTGTCAAATGAGAAAATATTGTATGTCATAAATCTGAATTTATTGTCTGAATATTATATTATTAATGATTATCATCCATCAAAAGCTAGCCAATTATAATTTAACTTAAATGTGTTCATGGAGACTTTAGATTTACAAAGTTAATTAAAGTTTACACCGACATGTTTTCTGCAAGTGGAGGATCGTGGGGTAGTAAACCATGAGGACACCTTAAATTTATTCATTGGCAGTCATGAATGCATCAATATTATTTGAAGCATCAGGCTGTGTAATATTTATTAAAATTTTGCAGAAGAATCAAAGAAGACAGAAGAAGGAAGAAACTTTAAAGGCTGTACAGATTTACCCAAGTATAATGAGGCTGACTGTGTAACATCTGAAAACTGGGAAGAAGGTATGATATTATGACATTCAAGACCCCCCCCCCCCCCCCCCCCCCCCCCCCCCCCCCCCCCCCCCCCTCCTGAAAAATTGAGTTTAATTCCCCTCAACCTGAAATTTATTTTTAACATTCAGTCTGCTTTTGTTTTTTGTTTTTTATTAAATTGACGGAAAATCTTTTCTGGTGTCTTGATATCAGTATGAAATTCCAGCAGAGATATTAAAACACTTTGCAGTAACATGTTTTGCAATACAGATTGGAGTGGGTCCATGGAGTTGGATTTACTGAAATGAAGTTTGGCAATGGCAATGGGAGGTAGAAGGTACTTCACCCTTAGTATGCATTTATTTTGATTGACAACCAGACATAAACAAACTTAATTGGCATAAATTTTGGTCCAGTTAGCAACTTTGACTATCAGTTGTATTCGATAAAAGAGTGTTCAACACAAACATGTTCCAATCTGTATAATTTTTATTGGCAGGATGGATACTTAGTGTTAAATCATGATTTTGGAAGAGTTTAATTTATTTTGATAAAGCTTTGTTTTATCGTGTTTAAATAGGTTTTAATTTTAATGAATAAATAACATGTGAAGTTTAAATTATTTTTAATTTAGAAGCTTCTTAGTTTTTGCAGAGCAAATGTTTAAAAATTAAGAATTGCATGCATTTATATATATATATATATATATATATATATATATATATTCACTAGTGCTATTCATTTGATTTTTTTCAGATCTTCAAGAGTCTCCAAACATTGGTGTGAATCCAGCATTTTATCCCAAAGTGAAATGCAAAGATTTTACAAGGTAGAATTTCATATTTAGAAAATAATCTGTGTGTCCCAATACAAGATGTTAATGCATTATTTTTACATCCTTAATTCTTAGAAAAAATGTCAGGAATGAAGTAGGAAAATTGTGACATACCATAGAAGAAGCCTTTAAAAAAACTTTCAAAAATTAATAAACAATTTATAGTCCTTTGCAAGCGAATTACCTTATATTTTTAGGTTCCCATCTGAAGAAGGCACATATGGAAAGTCTTATGCTGTAACAGAACAAACAACTCATCAACAATCGCAAGTGTTATCCTACTGTATACCTTCAGCTGGTATTGGCAGAGGTAAGGCAGAAAAAAATCTTGTCTTTGACAAACAATTATTTTCAGTATAAATTTAATTGGGGGGGGGGGGGGGTAGTTTGGACATTTTTTAACAGCCAGGGCAACCTTAACAGCAGAAAGAGCTTCGTAAATATCCAATATAATTTTATTATTAAAGAATCGATATAATGTTTGCCTGCCAACCCATTTATTTTTTAGACCGTATTTCTGGAAACAGAATATTTTGTTTTAGCCTAAAGATGTGTATCTTATGATAACTAATTATAGCAATATTATTCTGGTATTTTTATAATTAAATTGTAACAATGGGTTGGATTGACAGTTAGTAGATGATGATGAAAAAGTATTTTATTGCTAATATGGTTCCAAATATACTTAAGCAAATTAAAATTTTGCAAACAGTGGTAGATGTGGTTTTTTGTGACATAACTAGTTCCATTCTGTGCTCAAGTGGGGCTCTTCACCAAAAAGGGGGAGGGGAACCCTTGGTTACCTTTAAAACATTGAAACCTTTTCAATTTTACAATATCCAGGAGGAAGGATTGCTTCACCTAACAGTGCTTTGAGAACAATGGCAAGCATGATGAAGTTGGAGACACAGAGTCATGGAGCTAAAGGGCTACAAAAAGGGAACCTGATGTCTGATAGTTCTTACACAGATGGAAAGGCCATTGGAAGGGGGAGAGCTGCAATCAGAGCAGAAGCTACAAGGAACTTCAAGCAGAACTATTATAATGGTGATAATTATAGAAACAACATTGTTTTGTCTGACCATGAATATAGAAATGGTGTAGTAGGAGAATGTGATGGAGTTTCTCCAGGTTTGTACTTCATAGAGCATGAGGGGTTTGGGGTTGTTCAGAAAGTTAGGGGTAGGGTATCTTCTGTAGCCTGTCAAAATTAAGGCCTTGAGTTGTTACCTGGCTTTTAAGGATGATCGCTGGTCTAATAGGAAATAAATAGGATTTGAAATAGGTGTTTTAGTTTGAGAGAATATATGAATAGTAAACAAATAAGCAAGAAAAAAATATAGGTTCATGTGCTCATTTTAGAGCTATAAGGCTTTGAAAATTTGCAGGAAATGGGTTTTCTCTGGATTTTTCATTGCTTTGCATTGACAACTTCAGTCTCTCAAAGATGTATGAAAAAATAAAAAGGATTTCATAAAATTTTGTCAAATACCATTTTAAGGTATATATGATTGAATTGTAAAAGAAAAAATGGGAGTTCATGGGCAAAAAATTTTCATGTTTAAGAAATGGATAAAACCCGAGGATTCCGAAAATCTGACAAAAAGACCAAAACATGACCAGCAAGCATCCTTAACAACTCTAGTTTCACTCAGTCTTCATTTACTACCAATTATTTGTTGCTGCCTGTAAGTTAACAGAAAATATAAAAAACTTCTTAAATCGTCTGTCATCAACACCAATTAGCAGAAATTTCTTGTTTATTGACATAACAGTTAACATAAGCTTTGAATTTATTTAACTTTAACATGTACTACTGTGTGTCTCACATTGATTTTTTATGATTATCTGAATGATGTCTGTCAGGTTAAGTTTCAAGATTAGCTTTGTTTCTCAGTAACTAGGAATGACTAGTTAACAATATTTGGTATATGGTCATCAAAACTTTGAGGCTCAAAAAAATTTTAAATTTTGTATTAATTTGTGGTAACAATTTTTTTTTCTCTTTTAAATCATTTTTCCAGTTGAAATTTTCAATTTGGAGATGTACAGTTGTTGGATGGGCAGCTTCAAACAGTGTACAAGTAAATGTTTTTTTAAAGGCTCATTTTGTGTTCTTAAATTTTTTAGATGACCAGTTTGCAGATTCTGAGGTAAAAACCCATCATAGAAGTGGGGACATTTTACAGACAGATAAAAGGAGCAATGTGTGTGGATCTCCTCTAGTTTTACCAGTGGTTAGAGCCAGAGGTATTTTTTAGAAATAATAGTACTCTACATGCTCTTATGAAAGAGAAAGTTGTCAATGTAGGTAGCTTGGGATCGTTAAAATTTGAACAGTTATATAGCTCAAGGGCAATTGACGACCACTACTTAATGGCATAAGAGGCTAATAAAAAAATTATGGCATGTCATTTTTTTTTTTTAATAACAAAGGAAAGTAATCTTTTCAACTTGGCCTACAGATAACTTGGATTAAAGCATATATAATCAGGCAGAAATTTGGATCATAGTAATAGTGTTTTCCCTAGAATTTTTTGAAGCATGAGGGGGTTGACTGATAGGATGGTGGTTTAGAATTTTGAAGGATGGAGGTAAAAGAAAAGTGTATAGTGTTATTTATAACACTAGTGTATAGTGTTATTTATAACACTATACACTTTTCTTTTACCTCCATCCATATAAGGAATTGCCTAAAATTAATGCATGGGGGTACGACCATGTATAAACCATTTAGGGAAAACATTGAAACTGAGAAAGAGGACGAGAAAGTGAATAAAGTAATGGTTTGGTTGTTTGAACTGCAGACATCTTTAAGTTGGAGTTTGTTTTACATAGTTTGAAGTTTATTCGGTTTGTACCAGTTGTATTGTAAATGCAGAAAAAGAGGTAGAATCTCTTCAAGAAACATACAAAACCCTGACTTTGGAGGATGTATGTGCCTGAAAGTTTTCTGAAATTGCCAGATTTTAACACTTTTTGTCCATATATATTACTTTACATATTATGTGTTTTTTTTCCTTATACCTAGATTTTGGCACATCCTGAATTTTCCCCCATGCTTCTCCATGTCAGCCTCAGAAAAGTCACTTCCCCCTATTACTCTTGAGTAGCTTGAGCCCTGTATAGTATGGCTAAAATATGTTAAACTGACGTCAACAGATAACTAAGAAAAAGGTTGTTATGGATTAAAAATTTTTACAGTTTGTTCAAAACTTTAATATTTTTCAGATTGCACTGGCCAACAGAAGTTCATCAATGCAGTAAGTTTTATTTATAGATATTTATTCTTTCAATAACCTTTGTGTTCTATGTTGCAGTATATGATACACTTGTTCAGGTCTTACATTAATGTATTCCTTTGTAAATTTCAAAGTTTTAGCCAGTTTTCAAAATATCAGCTTGACCATAATAGAGGTGTAAATATCTGCATTAGCCACACATCACTCTGAAGATTAAGAACAACTTATTTTAGAATTACTGCAACATGGTGCAGTGATTGTTCCATTTTTTCAGACTGAAGTAAAAGTTTCTCTAATCAGCATATGTTACCTTTTTAGAAAATTACTTCTTATCCTGACTTCTAATCCTGGCTAAAGCCCCTACAAAGGTTTGGGTTTTTTTAGGGGTGGGGGGGGGGGGGGTTTTGGAAAAACCTGTAATTGTATTGTTTTTGCTACATGTAGGATATAAATATTAGTATTACCAGATGTCTAGGGTTATTTTGAACACAGTTTAGTTGGCAGAGTCAGTTTCCTTTACTTTCTGCATTTTGGTTATGTTTTCAACCCTTTGATGTTTTAAATACTAGACATTGAACCCACGCGAGTGTGGGAAAAAATAAGCATTTTTTGTGGTGGCCATATTGACTATAAGAAGTTGTTGCGGCCATGTCATTCATGGAATAGGGACTCAATATGGATGTTGTGGCAGGCTTCCCATAAACTTTCCTGTCAATTATGTGGTATTAACTGATAGTTTCATGTCTATATATGCTGTAGTATTCCAGAAATGGATGTTAATACAAACTTTAAACAAAGCCAATGAAGCGAGAAATGTAAGTCAACGTGACCCAATTGTCATATGGCTGTTCGTTACTACCGAAGATGTATCTACTGATGACGTAGACTGTATGCCACGTAGAATTACCAAAATGGATCTTAGGGTTCCACCAAAGTTAAAATCTATGACGAAAACACAACCACATAAATTGTCAATATTTTTATTGTTACATTTAATTCTGAACTGGAACTTGATGAAATTTTTCATTAAATACACATTTCATAATGCATTACTTCTTTCCTTCAGAATAAATATGAAAATGAAATTGTAGATGTAAACATTTCCTTAGTTACGGATGAATTTTTCAAAAGATGCCGTGAGTTAGGTAGAGCATATTTTTGGAAAATAATTGTTCCAATTGTTCCATTGTCATCATGGGCAGGGCAAGCGAGGCTTAATATCACAAATATATCCGATAATCAGACGATAAAAGCATTTTTAGTGTGTGTTTCTGCGTGTGCTGTCCACGTTTATATTTATCAAAGATGTCCGAGATAAATTTCGTCATTAATGGTAAAGATGACCATTTGTTAAAAATATTTTTATCTAGGGCTTACAGGGAATTGTATGGTAGAGATATATTTAGACAGGTCACAGACAAATAATGTAAAAATAGATAATGGTTGGTTTATCACTTTGTGCAAGACAAACATCCGAGAAATCCAAAAAAACAACTAAGTTAGGAATTCCTCTGAACTTTACCTTACTTCTTCATAATCTTCAAAGTTCATAACCTTTAAAGTTAGGAGAAATTGCGTTATTGTAAAAAAAAACAATCCTGAATACATGAAGCGGAAACATCCCACTCGAAGGAGAATGTTTTTAATGTGTTTTATTCTTCTTCCGTAATTTCAAACAGAAACACATTTAAAATATGTGCATACTTATTTATTTAAATCAATGTGTTAAAATGATGCATTCGAGAACCTTCTTAGGGATATGTTGGGAGAATTCATATCGGAAAAGTGCATACAAATTCCATTTGCACATAAACAAAACTGCAGTTTAAATTTATAAATGCAGATTGTCAAATCCGATAATAACCTTTATAATCTGAACTATACATCGTTTATTTTGAACCACGCGTTTTGCCGCCTATTCGGCTAACTCGTAAATTTAGTATTATAGATTCTGAATTTAGTGACGAAGCAATTTCATTGTCCAAAGGATAGTTGCTGATCTCTTTTATATTGTTTATTTAGGATGGATTCGTAGATGCTAAGAACAAGGAGATAAAGAAGATGGAAAAAAAATTAAAGCAGATTCAGAGATTAGAAGAAAAGTTAGGAAAAGGCTTCAATTTGAACAAGGATGAGGTAATGCAAAAAAAAACAATATTAAATGTAAATCTGCTGTATTTTATTTTAAAGGTTACTTGATATTGGCTCTTAGGATAAATTTCGTATTTAGGATTCATTGATACATTACAACTCAGAAAAATTTCCAGTTAAATCGAAATGTTTATCAGTACTGGCAAAGGAGAAGTTCTCACCAAGTACCAGTTCTCATCATCGCAAGAAAACAAGTCATTTGATAAACAGGTTTTTGATACGAAAATATATACAGAGAAGTCACTTCCCTCTAGGGGGCTTTGGTGGCCGAGAGGTCTAGGTGGTTCGTCATGACTATTAATGATTACTAGCATGTCAACACTAAGTTAAATCTCACCTGTGGTGGGGTGTGTTCGACTCAAATCTTAATGGACAAGGATTGCCAATTTTCCTACTGAAGGTCGGTGGTTCTCTCCTGGACTCCTGCTTTCTCCACCACGAAATAGCCAAATGTGCTGAAAACAGCATAAACCCCAACTAAACAAACAAACACTTCCCCCTATTAGCCTCAAATAGCTTGTGCTCTGTATAGTATTTCCAAAAATATGCTAAATTGACATCAACAGATAACCCCCTTAATAATGAGTGTCATTGCTTTATAAATTTACCAACAAACAACAAAACTTCACCAGTGTACTACAGAGAAAAAAATATGTGTCTTAAGACCTGACCATTAAATGGTGTCTTTATGCATTATTCTTATTTTTTATCGCATAGAGTAGTGTGGCAAAAAATTGTACTTGTTAAGAACTGGTTGCATGCCAATAATGGTTTTGAATTTTAGACTTGTAACCTGAATTTATTGGTGAAAATTTGAATGTTTATAATGCTGTTAAAAAGTTAATATGTGAATCCAAGTTACTATTCTTTTACAGGTGCTCAAGCTCGAGACCAAAGAAAGCTTGTTAGAGGCTTTGCATAAATTAAAGTAAGTTTATGTTACATTAAAATCTGTGATTTTCTGTATGATTGTAAATCTGATATGATAAATGTTATGTTTTTATTAATGTAATGAGGCAGAATTAATATTGCAGTAATTAAATCACACATTTGGATTTTTTCTGCTTATATTGTGTGGCTTACATGATTTTATTAATTAACCTTGCAAAAATGTTGAATAATGATATTTTTCAATAATCAATGCAAGCAAAAGTCTCTGGATTTACAGTACATGAACGTTTCATTGCCTTGTCATCTACATGTATAATCATTATCTCACAATTACAGATTCTCACACATGGAGTTTTTATAAAATGTACTTCACTACTGAAATTTTACTTTAATTATGAAAACTGTCATTGTGCTAAAAGGGCATGATATATTTATTTGGTGATAAAAAATACCTAACGAGAAAACTCTGGTGAAAAATATGTTGATTTACCATGTGCATCATTTATTTAATGATGTAATTTGAGAAGTATTACATTGTGGTATATAATACATGGAATTTTCTACCTGAAAATTATATAAAAACATATTTTAAAAGTTCTTAAACTGGAAAAATTAATATGATATGAATATTTTATGATATGGTATTTTTAACCTTTTAGTTTGTTGTTGTTTTTTATGATTTTATATTTGGTTTTGTTCGACTTGTGTATTTCATACATTTTAGTCGTTTTATGCCCCTTTTGACAGCTCACCATTTCCATTTATTTGTCTTGTTATCTGATATGAATATGCATTGTTATATGAAGTTTGAACTTTAACATGAGTTAAGAAGTTTTCTTCAGTAATGTTATTTAAAATTTAACTCTTTCTTCATTTTCAGATTGTAGAATTGCTGTCGGAGTGAAAAGACATTTTTCCCTAATTTACCCTATATTCATATGCAGTGACAGACAGAGAGAAACATTTGTTAGGAATTTTTGGCGTAGTTTGTTTTTGTAGTGAAAAGATCTGTTTTTACAAAATTTATGCAAATTCTAAAAATAAAATATATGGTGTAAAATTTTGTTATCTGTATATAGCAGCCCAAAATAGTCATTCTGTTATTATACCCATGCAACAAATTTGTGAGAGATATAGCCAGTCTGCCTGTAATAATTTAGTAGTTATTTGTGTAAAGTCTTCCATATATCTATTTTGACTCATAAAAAGCTCACATAGTCAGGTGCTAGGTGCTGCCTTAAACTTGCAGTATGGGAAGAGATTTATATTAATGTTGAGGATATCTTTAAGATGAAGAACAGCAATAAAAGCCTGAACTTTTGTTTTGTTCATGTAGAGATTTTCTGTCCAGAATTTATTCAACATATCTTTTCTTTTGGTTTCTTTCGCTCTCTATGTTTTTATGATTTTTCAAGATTTTACATGAGAAATTGAGTACATGTATTTGACTTTTTTATATTAATACAAGAGCTGACAGAGAAAAATTTCTTATTGTTTAATGGCCGTGTTTGTATTGTAATATATTTATAGTCTTTCAGTTGAAGATTAAATGAACATGAGGTCTAGGACACTTGAGATATTACTTACAGTTACTGAGAAATGGACCTTATCATGTAACTTTCAAAATCATGACTATAATGAACAAGATGCATGGTCTTTAGCTGGCAGTTTCACTTGGTTAGATCAGAATAAAGAATCTTTTGTTGACTTTACTTTAACAAGACAGCTTGGAAGGCATATTATCTATAAATTTACTTGATGACAATTTTAATGGTACTGATTTTATAGTAAACAAGGTAAATGATATATACCTACAGGTAGCCAAAAATTCAATGAAATTTAGACCTAATAAAAATAGACTTATCCGAGGTCGTAAAAAAGCAAAACCAAAAGAGTTTTGGATGTCTAATGACTGCTTACTACTAAGGAAAGAAGTTCGCTCCCTTGGGAATAAACTATCAAAAGATCCACATAATAATGCCTTAAGACATACGTTTTGCAGCTGTGGAAGAGAATATATTTGAAACAAGAATTTTTCCAAACACTGGTGAAACAAATCATAAAAATACTAAAGATTTCTGGAATAAAGTCAGAAATCTCAAAAAGAAGGAAGAATCATATGAGACTCCCATTTCTCTGGATGATTGGCAGAATCATTTTAAAAATTTACTAACTGCTGAAAACTGCGATGACATAATAGAGAGGTTGAAACTAATAATCCTTCCTATCTTGATACTCCTTTTACCTGCAGAGAGATAAGAGACGGTTTAAAAACATTAAAAAATTTTAAAAAAAGTAGGGGACCAGATTTAATATTAAATGAATTTTTAAAAAACAGCTCAAACATTATGACCCTAGTCTTGACTATACTTTTTAACAAAATACTGAATACCGGAAAATTCCCTAAAATTTGGAATCTTTCACTACTGACTGCTATCAGAGACATATATAACTGGAAAGTTAAATTCATCTCGTGTGTCTTAAGGTTTTCAAATTGGTTGTATCACTGTATGTCGTCTCTGTACAAATGTAAGCAAGAAGCAGACGTGTACAGGTTGTTCTCTAATTTCAAGTTCAGGTTTTCTGCAAACGTATATCGTAAAATATCAGCCGCGAGACACAATGTGAAGCTTTTTCGGCGAGTGAGCCTAGCGAACGAGCTAAAAAGCTTCATATTGTGTCGAGTGGTTTATATTTTACAATATTTGTTTGAAGAAAACTTGATGATAAATTTATCGTATTGTTAACTAGCAATCTTAATGGAATTTCTTACTTTTCAATGGCCATCTGCCTATAACAGGATGTTTTCCTGATATATTCGGATAAACGTTGGGTCAAACATTATGACGTCGCTGATATATTCGGGTCAACGTTGGGTCAAACATTATGACGTCGCTAATATATTCGGGTCAGCTCATATTAGGGTCGGGTCAACACTTTACGACGTCACAGTGCCGAAATACGGGAAATTGTGAAGGCCTCAGCAGGTCGATATAGGCATGGGGAAATACGATAAATTGTGTTACACATTAGTTTAAGCTTTCACTTGATCATAGCACCCACTTTCGGTCTTACAATATGAAGTAGACAAGTAGTAATTGTTAGTATATGTAGTTACATCATCTTCATTATGAACCACAGCTTTGTAATTTACCAAAATAATCAAGAATATTTGACGCTCAAATCAAAAATAATTTTCGCCAGATTTTTCAGAAATTAATTTTACTGCAAATTTAATCTTCGATGATGATGATGATGATGATGCAACAAAATTGAAAAAAAAAACGGTAAAAGGTTTATAATCATCCTCCGGTTCTAAATGCTTTGTGGCAGCAGGGAATTTCGCAGGTAAAATCATGATCTGCTGTTGTACAATAATTTTTGCTGCTGGTCCATACAAAAGTTAAGGATTGCATATAAGATGGATGAGATATATTGTCTTGGCAAAAACATTTTTAAATGATTTGAATATTTATTTCTCAGATAGCAACATATAAATTCTTCTATTATTTACATCTGTATTTATAAGGAATAATATAAAATTTTATTTTAGTTAAGAGTCCAATGGTTACAATGATTACCATAGTTGCGAAAAATTAAGATTCAAACTGAAAAATATATTTTATCCATACGAAGTGATCAGACAGCCCAGATCCAGATGAGAACAATATGTCCTTAGTTACATCTTTAAATAAAACAATAAAATGTTTTTTTACAACATTTTTAAAGCTATCTTGTATTTTCATTTCGTTCTTTTTCGTACACTGGACGTTGTTCTTCCTCAAATGTTTCAAGAGTACAGACTACAAAATCTTTGTGATCTTTCAATATATTTTGCATACATTTCATCCGCTCCACTACGTTAAGATAGAGGACTAATGGAAGAGAATATACTCTGTTATCCAAAAATATACAGTGATACTCTTATGATCCCCATCTTAATAGAATGTGTGAACTTTATTAGTCCCCTATACCGGCGAAGCCTAAGGGGACTTTAAGTTTGCACTCCGTCCATCGGTCCGTCTGTCCGTCCGTGTGCCCGTCAGTCCGGCAAATCAGTTTTCCGCAATTTTTTCAGTTGTGCTTGAAGATATTGACTTGATATTTGGTATTATAATGAGCAGTTACAGATCAAGTTTGAATTTTGTTCCGGTCTGATGATTTTTTGCAGAGTTATGGTTCGTGGACTTAGAAAATTAATGCAAATAATCAGTTTTCCGCACTTTGTCACTACGTCTTCGTCCGATTCATTTACTTAAGGAGATTTTGCGTGTTTTCTCATAGCTCAAGCCGGTAGGGGACATTGTATTACCCAGCAATACTTTCAGAATACTTTTTCTAATTGCGAACGATTAAAAATCTTCTATTCTTCACGAACATAACATGTCAAAGATGTAGTGAAGGAAAATCTTATGTTTGTAACACGTGGTTTTATTTCGAGTTCAGTTTACCAGCATTCTTTTTAGTATTTTTCCTTTGTAATTTATGAATGTTATTTGTGCTCTTGTTTTGTTGGTTTGTTTGAGACTGCAGTGTTATAGATTGCACCTTCATATTTTCGAAGTGTTTAAGACGAAACTTGTAATACTGATCCTGTAGCTTTAGAACATCAGTTAATTGCGTAAAAACATTTGCCATCTATAGAATATTTGCGTCTGTCTGCACGTCCTCGTCGATCTTTCCCGTCTTTGAAAACATTGTGGTCAGTTGAAGGATTGTACCTATACACATCAGGGAATTTATTATGCAGAATTGGAAAAAACTTCATTCAAATGCCGATTTATATCTAATATTGCCATCAATCACTAGAACACTGAAAAACCCATCTTAAATGATGATCATAATTTTTTATTTGCGTATTAGACACATAAGGGTCAAACAAATAAAAAAAAACAGTAACATAAGCACATTAATAAACGGTACACAATTGTATACACACAAATACCAGTTTCTTGTGAACAACACGCAATACTACAGCCGAGAACTCTTGTCTTTTTCACAACTCTATAGATTGCTTCATAATTTGAGTATGAGTACAGAAACAGACCGGCGAGGAGAGGGGCACAGTTGGTTCCCATTGGAATGTCGAATGTTTGTTGAAAAATAAGACTGCTAAATTCAACAAATATGATGTTTATGAGAAAATCTAACATGTCTGTAATTTCACCTTCAGAATACTTTTTGTCAGAATCAGAGTGGTTCTTCACGAAATAAGCCTTTTCTCTACCTAAAACTAGAAATTTATACCTGCGTGTGCCATTTTTCTTAAAAAAAAAAACATTGATGAACTAGTTGTTTTAAGCGATCTTTTAATTGAGAATGTGGTATGGTAAATTTGGTAAATAATTGCCTGATTTTGAAATTTCTCAATAAAATTTGATACTTGTATAGTTCCATGTTGATTTGAGAGAACCATCTTATGTAACATCAGAGCCTAGGCCTTGTGAAAGGAGTCATCTACCTTTTTTTAAGTTCAACGTCTGTTTTGGCGTTTGATTGTGTTAATTTCTTTTATTAAAATATCTAATGCGATCATATTGGACCAGAAACTCGCGGAAACCACCCGTATACAGTCCTTCTTTGTATCCGAAAGTAGACACTTTAGTCCAAGGGGAATAATTGTGAATTATTGATTAGGATGTTGATTAGGAGATAATGATGATGAGCTGGAGTAATTAGTTATTTACATGTTAAATTCTGATTTAACATCAAAATAAACCATTTCAGATGGTATAGTTTCAATGATATTAGGGTAAGAAAAGATTATTTGTGTATTTACGTTATGATTTATTGCCCGTTTTAACAAATAACTTTAGTGTGCCATTTGATAATTTGTGGAGAAACCAGATACTGTTATTACTATGGTGACCTAGATTTTTATGAGCAACAAAATGACAGTTTATTTGATTGAATTTTCTGGACACTGTTTACTTATTTTCATATGAGATGCACATTTCACACTATTAATATTCTTCTTGTGGATTTTTGAGGTGTTACTCAAGTTGTATGCAGAACTTGAAAGAAAAAAAAATATGCACAATTGATCAGTACCTACATGCCTTTATTTTTTACAAAGAAAAATGGATATTTTATAATAAGTCACATGCAAAATACAATAAACTCTAAATCCTAAGTAACAAATGATAAAGGCTTGATTAACTGTTGAGTGGATTTTTTGCAGTAATGGTAAATAAAGCTGAGGTAAAAAATATTAATGAAAATTAAAAGATAAAATACTTTACCTTTTCTTTAGCCGTAAACAGGGTATACTAAAAAAATAAAATCAAATAAAACAAAGATTTATGTTACAAAACAGACATACATGAATGAAAGTAATGCATGTTTGAAAGATGATTAATATAATACACATACATATGTATGTATATACCCTAGTTGGAAATTATATCCCGCTTAACCGCTGAGACTGTCTATTTTCATGCCACTCGTACAGAAATTATTTCTACCAATCCTGATGGTCTTTTCATTACTGTAAATATGGAAATTATTGCGATGTTTTTATTATTGCGAAAATTGCGATCGGTTTAGCATCGCAATATTATAAACTCCCATTTTTAATGCATATTTTCATGTCCGATTTGTTCTAGATTTGTCCCCCTTTGTTTTCATTTACTCAGGTAAGTGTCTGGTCATTGAATTCCGACTTCAGGAGACAGGTTAATTGGTAGACACTTTGTTGTATAGGTATTGTTTTCACAGCAATTATATATATAATAACATTTTGAATTCTAATATTTTTAATCCCGTTAATTAAAACGATTACTTTATATAAAACTTCCATTTTCAATTTTTACTCGATTTCCGATCGAAATAATAGAACTTTTTTTCACACGGGCGGCGATCGCAATAATTTAACCTCGCAATTTTGCGTTGGGTAGAAGAATCGCAATAATAAGTGCACGCGAAAATTTCCGAATTTACAGTACCTTATCGTGCTTATTTAAGAGTTAATGTTGTTTTCCCCCTGTAAGGCCATTTATTTTTTATTACTTGATTTACGGATTTTTTTATCAAAAATGTTGGATGGGTGGTGGGTAAAAAAAAAAAAAAAAAATCCAAAAATGACTTCAAAGAACGCAAAAGACGAAGACGCTTTTACCCAGAAGTCGCATAAAACCGATATCGATATCGGACTATAATCCGGACTACATAAAACACGAAAACACGACGATCATCGCTTGTTTCGACAGTTATATGTGATACATTTTACCCACCAGAAAGATTTTTTTTTGTTTCTGAAAGACTTTTGCCATCGGCGGCAATATAAAAATAAAAAATAATGGAAAAGTGAATTTTTTTTTTTTTCCAATTTTGAAAAAATACGGACGGCGGATCCGTAAATCAAGTAATAAAAAATAAATGGCCTAAGTGACTTATTTTGTATACATTAATGAGGCAGATAAAACGTAATCGACTCACTCATAACAAAAGATTTAAACTAATGATGATTTACATTATGAAATCTTTTCTTTTCGTGTAACTTACAGTAAGTGTCCAAATGAAAAATAGTGTTCAACGTCTGATAAAAAATAATCAAATAACAACCTCTTCCTTAATTATTTTGACTATGTTAGACATCAAAGAATATGATCTTGTCTTGTCAGGTCTTTACGTTTGCAATCTGTAAAATTGGTTTTTATTGTCTCGCCTGCGACGAAAAGTCGCGCAGGCGAGATATAGGTATTACTTTCTGGCAACGGCAGCATAAACTTTTTTAAAACTTTAATAACTTTCAACATGTAATACCTACAATTAATATTTATGGTCCAAACGGTAGCTTATCATATAAAGTTTGCCACAGTATACTTGTCTTGTGACTCTGACCTCATTTTCATGGTTCACTTACTTCACAAACATGAATTTAAAATCTAAATCCAAGTTTCGTGGTTAAATCCATTTCTCAGCAACTGTAATACCTAGGCCAACCATATAGATAGTTCTTATTTTAGTGGGTACATGCCAGTCTGACACCTGGCTTGGGACCCCTTGATTTCATGCTCGAGTGACTTTGTCAATTTTTCGTGGTTAAGTCTATTTCTCAGAAACTGTAATACCTAGACCCATTTGGTCAATAGATAGTACTTGATGGGTACATGCCAGTCTGACACCTGTCTCTGGACTTTGACGTCCATTGCATGCTTTAGTGACTTTGTCACATTTTCGAGATTAGATCCATTTCTCAGCAATTTCAATACCTAAACCGACCATAGATAGTTTTTGGTAGATACATGTCGGTATAACACCTGCCTTTTGACCTTGACCTCAGTTTCTTTTAACACTTTTCCTTTGGCTTGCAAAATGTCGGGTATCAGATAATCATTATTCTGTGTCTATGTGCATACTCAGGCAAGACATGTAGTGTGTCCACTCTTGTTGGGTTTTACTGGTTAACATATTTAACTGTATATTGTATAATTTAAAATGTTTAAATGTGTTTCATTGTATATCACATGTATTATTTAATTCCCATATACCGGTACCTTGAAGTACAGAAATTTTTATATTCCCCGCTTAGTATATATATATAGTGATTAGGGTGTCAGTTTGTCCATTCACACCTAAAACCTGCAACTACTCGTACACCAGTTAATGGATTTCATTGAAACTTTCAAAGAATCTTCTGTACAAAGTCGCATTGTGTTCCACCTATTTTATTTTTGATCAGAATGACTTTTGGGGTTGCCATGCCATAATCCCATTTCTTCAACATGTTGTAATATTATATAAGGGGTTGGCATTCCCTGTCCACAACTACTACTAAACCAGTGAATGGATTTCTGTGAAACTTTCAGGAAGTCTTCAGTGTACATTGACATTGTGGACCTTCTACACATGGTACTGCTGTTTTTTGTCAAAATGATTTTTTTAGGTTTCCCATAGACTAACATGGACTTAATTTCATTATATTATTGTTGCCATAGCAGGGGCTATACATTTGTGAGATTTGCTCACAGTAGTGGGTGACAGTACTTCTGGTCATGCAATTTTTGAAATATATTATTAATCAAAACAAATTTCAAAGAAAATTATTTTTGCAATTCAATTACTTGATTGGTCTGTATAATGAAATTAATAATAATTAATTGTCTTGTGTGGTCTTCAATGGGATAATTTACGTTTGTTTCTACAGCATTTTTCGGTAAATTTGCAAGTTATAGCCCTTTTTTTGCATCCTCATAGTATATATATTCTGTTAAATTTGGATCTACTGTGACCATAGGTTTTAAAAGGAGTCACATGTAAATATTCAAAATATAAAAAAATGCATGTACATATAATTTATATGTAGATTCTCCAACCAAGTATTACTTTATGTGTGGTTCTTAGATGGAGTGGTACTTACATATGTATTCTTTTTTTTAATATTTTAGATTTGTTTGTAACCATGGAGACTGAACTACTGATTTTTGTAGCCGTACATTGTATTGTATGCTGTTTGGGCTTCCAAAAGTCAGGTAAAAAGTTTTCTTGTATTTTTTTTTTTTTAAAAGAGAGTTGTTTTTTTTATTTTACAGGAAATTATGTTTCCCCATCTTTCTACAATGAGATAATTCTTGAAAATGTCATCATCAGTAAACAACGATGGATTTCACTGCATGCCTCTTTTCATAGCATTGTATTGGGAATTGGCTTGAAAATTAAAATCAATTAACAGTAGTTCCAATTAAAGTTTTGGTTATGGTGGTTTTGATTCCACTATTAACTTCGATATTTATCAAAATATTTTCCCTTACACAAGATGAAACTGTATGGTAGTCATGGTAATGGGGTAAATATCAATGAGACAATATCTAATACAGGGCCATAGTATTGAACTCCGGGAACATATTCAATAAAACTACAGTTACATTTACAGTCATACCTTTGTATAAAAGGCCCCTTAGGGACCAGAAGAAAGTGCAGATGTCCTTTATACACAGAGGTTAATTTTACAACCTTTGTTCATAATGGGAACATTTTGACAGTAACCTTGATAGACAGTGATTTGCTATATAAATGTGCTCATCAAAGCAGGTTTGACTGTTTAATGTATGTGCTATATAAATGTGCCCATCAAAACAGGTTTGACTGTTTATTGTATGTGCTATATAAATGTGCCCATCAAAGCAGGTTTGACTGTTTATTGTATGTGCTATATACATGTACCCATCAAAGCAGGTTTGACTGTTTATTGTATGACTGTTTATTTTATACAAAAAACAACAAAATGGATAACAGGAAAGGTCAACAGTGACATACCATTCAATCAAAGCAACCCAACTGAAAGAGTGCCGAACAAAAAATAACATACTAGTAAAAGAGTACAAAACACAAACATGAACACAACAGACAGTCAGGATAGTACATAATTGCATGTTTGTAATACTAGTACCGGGCACATCAAACATGTACTGTTTTTCAAAGTATGATGTGAAATCATCAGTCACATTCTTTTTACACCCTGTTTATCTGGTTTAAAGAAGTATATCAAATTGATATTAAAAATTAAAGATGAAATAGACATTCATCTCTAAAGAACTGCAACGGTTCTGTTATTCTTTATTTTAAGAGCCATTAAATTTATGTTTATTGTTAAAATGTACATTAAATTCACAGGTTTCTTTTTCTGATTATTGATTTTTGAAAATCATAATTTATTACATCAAATGAATTTTAAAATCGATAGATTTTCAGTTATAACTGATAATAGTAACACCTTGACAAAACCTTTGTGATATTTATCTGTACGATTAAGGGTAATTACTTTGTATGCATGAATAATTCATGAGTCTGGGATGACTGGTTTATTACAGTGGATCATGGAGTTATGAAAATAGTTTAATCAATGATTGTGTACGGTGTGTTTAGGAGCAACCTTTTGTGGCCAGAGGTGGAGGAAGTGATCTTTGATCTTGGAAAAAAAATTTCGCAGCACCCATCAGCCTGTTTTTTTGTAGTTCACCTGACCCAAAGAGTCAGGTGAGCTTTTGACATCACTTTGCATCTGTCGTCTGTCCCTCCGTTCACATTTCACATTTTGAACTTTTTCTAGAGAACTGCTGGATGGATTGAAACAAAACATGGCACAAATGTTCCTTACAAGGAGCTGACCTTAGTTGGTCTTTTAACAGAATTGTATCCAATGACCCAGAGTCCAGACTGCCATCCAAAATTGCCACCATAAGCGTACATAAATTAACATAGGACCCTATGAGAATTAACATAAAGTTTTTCTTATCTGAAACCACTGAGCCAATTGGAACCAAACTGTGCAGCAAAAAATGACAGCAGTAACGAGAATGCCAACCAACATGGATATAATTGAACAATTTATTTTGCTGAAAATGATATCCAGCTGATCGATACAGGCTCCTGGGAGCCTCTAGTTTTCTAGATTCCACCTCTCCACCTCTCCCCCCAAACACCTTACATGTATAATAGAAATAAAAAAGAATGAAAATACATGTACAGGGTAATGAGCTCTATATGAATGCAGTGGTGATGTATTGCATTCTACATAGTACCAAAGACAACAGAGCATAAATGAATTTTTGTCCAATATTTAGTACAGTTCAATGAAAGGATAAAATCCCAAAATAATTAAATTTGAGGTGCATGCAGTGTTTGTGGTGAAAAAAACTTTTTTTATTTTGACTAGTTTGAATTTATGTACATTTGTATTTTTATCTACAGTGAATTTCAACATAAATTTAACAACATTATCTTTGAATTCTTTCACCAGTTCATTTAATTTATGTTAATTGAAAGATTATCATCCACCCGTTCTAAAAAATATGGGAGGATTTTATTTTTCATTTTTCTATGTTTAATAAAACTCTTTGCAGGTCAGGGATGGACTTGTGATCGATTTTGCCACTCATATGATAAATCCATTGTAATATGTCAAACATTTGTTTAGGTGTCATTAAAATCCCTTTCTTTTAGTGAATTTAATGGAAATGGGCACAAAAACTTTTCCAAAAATCACATTACTGAAAATTAAAAAAAAAAAATGGGGCTGTTGGGGATGATAATCTATCAGTCACCTTATACATGTTATATGAGTCTCATATGTTATGCTAAATTTCTGGAATAAAAAGTTATACTGAACTGCAGTGAAGCTAAGCTAAGTGTTACATTCTTTTTACTAAACAAAACAGTAAACCATAAACAATGACCAATGTATCTCTCAATTTCATTGGTCAATAGAACAAAAACTACAACACAAATGTTTATCAAATGTATTACATGTACATGAGATACCTGGTCATACATTGAAATTAGGATGCTATAAAAAACTGGTTTTGCATCACTTGACCTTATTAACAGACTTTTGGGTGGAGCATTGTTTAATTAGGGTTCTATGTAGAGTTTTAATTCAAGGCGCAATTGGCTCCTAGAGCAAAAATTTTAGGTGCCAGGCTAAATTTCTAGTCACCAATTACTGAGAAACGGATAAGAAAACTGGCATAATCAGACTTGTCGTGAGGCCATGTGGCTATTGATCTGTGTCATACATGCCCATGACACGATCATATTTTTCTTAACATGAAAACCCATGCGGGACCTAAGTCAAAAATGGACTAAATTCCAGATTTCACGGGTCACCAAAGTTTAAAAATATAATTGCCAATTTGGCGACTTATGAATTACAAGGCATCAAACATATTTTTTAGTTGCTATGGCGACTAAATTAGGTGCCACTTAGATCCCTGTTAATTTGTAATTTTAAGCAATTCAATAAGACTTCTTCGTCCATCTAAAGTTTTGTTATAAATGTTTTTTATGAAAGCTTTTGCTTAGCATGTCTGCTGTACAATCTATCACTTTTTGGAGGTCCTGTGTCATCATTATATGGAGCTTACTTAAAATGAAAGGATATAAATGATGCATCAAAGAGACAACTGTCCTGTTAATTGTATTATAAACTTTGTGTTACTGGTAGATTGGTTATTCTAAGGAAAAGAATGATACCTGTGTTTCTGCAAAAATGCTATAAAAATTTCGGTAAGAGAACAAATATAGGTATGCACAAATTTGTACCCTTCTAGAAAATTTAAATTCTTTCTTCAGGACTAAGATGTTATGACTTAAATAGTGCTCAGCAAAAATGTCCCAAAAAATATTTAAGAGCAGGTACAAATATTGACCACTTTCCAATTTAATATTGATTATCTCCCTTTTTGAGTATCTGTTTTTATATATATGCAGATTAGTACCAGTATAATTCTATAAAGTCTGATTATATAATTTATATTGTATGCAAATATCCCTAGGGAATTAATCCAATGCTGGTCAACAGGATAATTGTTTATTACAGGAATAAAACAATATGATTTGGGTATATTATGATAGCCATGGTCTAAAAGCAGGAGGGGTAATTCATAATAAATTTGAAAGGGGTTAGTTAGTTTCAGTGTTTTAGGTTTCTAGAAAATGGCATTACTTTTACAGAAAAAAAATATTTAAAAAATTTATGGAAACGTAATGCGCCCAGATTCAGCGTTTTGTGTTCCCGAAATTGACATTAAAAAAAATATAACATTTTCATAAAAAAATTATTACGTTTCCTTAAAAAAAAAATTATTACGTTTCCATAAAAAAAATATATTATGTTTCCATAAAAAATAAGTATGTTTCCGAAAATCAAAATTTTTTATTTGCCTCTTTCCTCAGCCAGCTAATTAAAGAATTGTATCAATGTGTAACTGAGGTTGTGAGTTGGAGACTCAAATAGCATAAATTGCCACTTGATAACAAAAATATTAGAAAATAATACTTGTCAACATTACCTCCATTTTTCAAGGTATTATTCAATCGGTATATATATCCATCATAAATTAAACATTTGTTTCCTCTGTTCATTTCCGTGTATACCAGATCCATTTTGAACAATACTAAAATGTCTCTAATTTGATTTTTCATTTATGCCATAAGCACTTAGTGAACACATTTAAACAAAAAATTAAGAATTACAGGTAATGCCCAGGTAAATTTTTGGAAAGGTAATATAAAGAAATTTAAGAAAATGTAATCTTTTGATTTACGAAAACATAATATTTTGATTTGCGGAAATGTAATATTTGAAATTTTAAAAATTTATGGAAACGTAAGGTGCCCAAGTTTTTTTCTTGGCCTAATACTGTAAAATCACTGATTTTTTTGGCGTTTAAAATTTCGTGGATTCCTTTCTGAAAATGATTTTGTGGGGATAAAATTCTTGGATTCCAGATTTAACAAATACTGATTAAAGACCAAACCAACTAATCATTTCTGTAACTGATTTTTTCTTGAAACTCAACATATTCGTTCTTGGTGGTTTTTTGAACGATATTAGCGAATAAAAAAGATAGGTCACCGAATTCGTTTCGTTGCTATAGTACCGCAAAAAATGCTTACATTCAGCCAGATGCTAAATTTACGGCATATTTTTCGAATAATGCCATTTCCGTCGTGAAAGTCGAATTTTTATACGGACTTTTGTGTTGGCTTCCAGAATATATATATTTTTTTATTGTAACAAAGAAAACGGTTTCGCATAACGCAATGACCACGTATTCTGCTCTAAAGGCCTTTCCCGCGCAAATTTGGGCCAATTTTTACTGCATATTCTATTGAATTTTGAAAAATCTGTAATTGATTTTTTTCTTAAATTTTTATACTGTGTTTAGTTATTCATTGTTGTCAGAATAAGACAAAAAAAATTATAGGTCACCGACTTCATAAGAAAAATAAAACGGATTTAACGTCGAAAAAATGACATATTCAGCTACGCCAAGCTTAGTTTTGTTTTCTCAATAAACATGACGTCACAATAAGCAAAAAAGAACTTTCCCTTCAAGTCACCGTGTCGCCGGCGATGTACATAGTATAAGCCTCGTTCAAACCAATTTTGTTATTGGTTGGAATGATATGGTAAAATATTTCTGATCTTGTTGCTGCGCTTATCATTTGTATATGCTTCAACACTAACCTAAGAGTTCGAGTTCGTGCCTCAGTTAATGAGTTCCAGTTAAAAGTCGAGTTCGGGTTATATTTCGAATTTTGATTCGAATTTTCCAGTTCTAAAGCCAAACTTTAATTTGCAATCATTCGAGTGTTAACTAGAAAGTCTCAGCAATCAAACAAAACAAATAAACATAGGTTTGACGAAGTCATCGAGAACCAAACTTAGATCATATCTCACAGAATCAATCCCGGGAGTGATTTCATTTGCGAATAATTGCGACATTTTATTTTGACAAAAGTAAATTTATAGTGTTTGCAAGAAAGTCAAGAATATTTTGCCAATTTTTATGTGTTTGTTGCATAACCAGTTTCTGTGCTGGAAAAAGTTTGTCAACATCTATGCTAGGAACTGTCCGGAACGTTTTGTTATAAAACCATTACATTGAAGGAAAACAGGAACCCTAAAACTACAACACAATACTGATATTGCTGTCCTTGTATTGCCATTTCGACAGTTATAGTTATTTACTGCTAATTTAAAAAAAAACAAAACCTTTCAGTGCCAACACCAAGGTACCAGCTACTAGACATTTCATAGTAGCAGGAAATGTAACTATGGCCATTATGCCGTATCAATGCAGGTTACGTCGAAAAAAAAAGAAAGTTAACATCAGAAACTGTGAATAGCCATACTAGATTCCGGTACTACCGGTAGTTAGTGGTATATCAGACAATTTGTTACGGCTCAACCATAAGTCAAATGTAGGTTTCTGTACAATTTTTAAACTCTGCATTAAATCTGGCTTAGTAAAATCCTGAAGACATTGAAAAGGGCATTACAATTGAGTTTCTCCCCACACCAATTACAACCCCTCATAGGTTCCTGTGTCAGTAGCTTTGGTTCTATTATTCTTCTTTCCCCTTCTTCCCATATTTTGCTTGCATCTTGAGTTTCTTGTAGATAATAAATCTGTTTTCCTCCTTTTAACTTCAGACATTCGCTCTCGGCGCTTCCTTTCACTACTTTTAATGAAACGCCCTTTCAAGCTTTTCAAAAATAACGCGAATGTGAAACACCGTTTCGCGTATTTTTCGACGTTTCGCGGATTTTCTATCAACGTCATAGACGTCTTATGGAACAATACTTATGCGCTGAGATGTGCGTATAAACAATAGTTGGTTTGGTCTTTAACTATGGGTTGTATTTCTCTGGGAGTAGTTTTCCTTGATTACACTTACCCACAAAAAAAAAAAAAAAACGAATATAAATCTGCAATGAAAATTTCTGCTTTTACTGTATCTATATTCATCATATCCCTATTTTTTTATTTTGATAAAATGATATAATTATTTTTCAGTAATTATTAATGAGCCATGCAATAATAACCAACAGTATACATTAGGACTGAATGACCAGCTGTTTATTACTGCCAATGGAGACCAGTTTATCAAACGGGCATGTGGAATTAGTTTGCTTGCACAAGACGATAAATTTTACTGTTCCAATTTGTGTTTTTCTATCACAAGTTTTCGTATTCGAACATGTGATTTGAGACTTGCGATGTATGATACTGGTGTGTATAAACTTGGAGTCACACAACCAGCTTTTGTGAGTATTTCTGTATTTATAGTAACTGTTTAAAAATAAAGGTAAAAATGCTACCAAAGCACTGTGGGTGGTGATGGAAGTCATTTATTTTTTATTATATGTTGCACAAAACTTAAAAAAGAAGCTGTACCTGCTACAGACCAAAAAAAATTCAACAATCAGAACACGGAATTTAAAACATTAATTTCAGTAACTGAAGAAATGATACAATAGCATCTTTTTAGCACATTAAAATTTGAACATTTCAATTCCAAAATCTTGAGAGGATCAGTTTCATACTGACAAAGGTATTGTGGCAGAATCAGTATGGTAAATGGTTTTTGTAGGAAGGGAAATGCAATAACCAGTTAACAAGAAACTTGAGGAGCTGGTGTTCTACTGGTAATCAAGCTAATGTGCGACTGGAGAACATGGTTGGAGAATGGGCGACGATGGTCGGCAAATATGATTTTGAAGTGTTTGTAGTATCAAAGTGTTCATCAACGCAGACAGCTAAAACACCGTACAGAGGTATGACAGGATAAAAGTACACAGTCAAACCTGTCTATAAAAGGCACCCAAGGGACTTGAAAAAAGTGCCCTTAATGAGCAGGTGCCCTTTATACAGAGGTTTATTTTGTATGCTTTGTCATGAATGTGTCCTTTATAGACAGTGATTTGCTATATAGAGATGCCCTTTAAAGTATGTTTGACTAAAATAGTAGTCAAACAATTGAAATATAATTTATGCAACTCAGATATGAAAATGTAAGGATATGTGATAATTGACACAGCATTCTATAGGATTGAACAAAGGACAAGATTGCTTATATCTACTGCTTGTTAGTATCAGTTCTTGTAACAGATTTTTGCCAGTTTGATAGATAGGCATTATGTAATTTGTTTATACTTTTCACCGATGCCTACATTAAAATAAGCATAAGTTGGCACCAGTGAATTATATCAGTTCTGATAGGACACTTTGCATCTTTATGTAACCGAAGCAAACATCTACGGGCAGTACAATGTAAAAGATAAATGTACATGTATTTACAGATATGGTAGAGGAGGAACAGTCCAGCAAGTTGGACAAAAATACTATGATACTAATAGGAGCTATACTTGGTTGTGTTATCATTTGTATGGGAATGTTCATAATGTTTCTTGTATGGTACATCAAAAGGCAGGCAATTTTATCTCACCAAAGTGCCACCACAAGTCTTCAGAGAACCATCTCTCAAGGTAAGGAGTGTGTCACATACAAATGTAGGTCCCATCACAGGTCTTGACAGAACCTTATCTCAAGGTAAGGGTCGAGTCATAGATCATTTCTCAAGGTAAGTAGATGTATAACAGAGGTATCACAACAAGTCTTGACAGAACCATCTCTCAAGGTAAGGAGTGTGTCCCATACAAATGTAGGTCACCCATCACAGGTCTTGACAGAACCATATCTCGAGGTAAGGGTCGAGTCAGATCATTTCTCAAGGTGAGTAGATGTATCACAGAGGTATCGCAACAAGTTGTCACAGAAAAATATCTCACGGTAAGGGTTGAGTCATAGAACATTTCTCAAGTTAAGTGGATATATCAAAGAGTTGCCACCACAAGTCTTCACAGAACCATATCTCAATATAAAGGAGTGTTTACAAAAGTTTCCCAGCAAGTCTTCAGGGAACCATGTCTCAAGGTATAAGAGATGTGTCAAAGATGTCACATCAAGTCTTCACAGAATCATCTCGGGGGTAAGGAAGGGGTCACTACAAGTCTTCACAGAATCATCTCGGGGGTAAGGAAGGGGTCACTACAAGTCTTCACAGAATCATCTCGGGGGTAAGGAAGGGGTCACTACAAGTCTTCACAAAACCATGTCTCAAGGAAAAGGCTGCTTTATAGAGGATCCATGATATATTTGGATCCTTGAGGTTTAATGATCAAAGGGAGTAAAGAAATGTTTACAGAGGTGTCACTACAAGTCTTTACAGAACCATCTCTCGAGGTAAAGGCTGCTTTATAGAGGGTCCATGATGTATTTGGATCCTTGAGGTTTAATAATCAAAGGGAGTGTATGATATGTTACAGACATGTTTTTTTTTAAATGGAAATCTGCTTTTTGCAATCTCTTTTTGTCTGTTATGGTTTCTTTATTACACATAGTAATATGACTTCCAGAACAGAGGCCTTCAAGCCGCCCTATATTTCCTATAAAATCCCTATCTTTTTAAAAATGCCCTATAATTCCTAGCTATCTTGGTTTTTCTGTATTTCATATTGTATTTTAAGGAGAAAAGGTGTGAAGTAGAGATAAATATCCCTACAATTTCCCTTTAATTGATTAAATTTGCCCTATTATACCCTATTTTTCAAGAAATTGGGCCCTATAAAAAGCCTTATTTTTGGACCAAAAAACACTTAGGCCTGAGTACAGGATTTCCGTTTTTAGTTTGACTCAACAAGTTGAGGGGGGCTAATGGAGTCCTCTTGCGCGTGTGCATGCGCATATGCTTCCACAGCCAGTTCTTTATTACTAGTGGACATAGGGTCATATACTTTTGTGTGCACGTTGAAGAGACTGACCATGTGACATAAGATGAAGGTACATTTGTAACATGACCCATATTACACAGTCAACTGGATTTTAAGTTTTATGTCAAAAATTAGTTTTAACATACCAAGTGACCTACAATCATATTATTTGGTGTGAGGATGCATCTCGGGGAGTAACACAGCCTCCCACCAAAATTAGGTCACTCTGGCCTACTTATTGCGCTTCATTGACGTATGTTAAGTTTATGTCGGAGTTCAGTTCTCTGATACTAAGGGACCTATAGTCATATTACTAGGTGTCTGGGTGCATCTCCAGGAGTAACTCAGCTTTCCACCAAAATAAGGTCTCTCTGACTGATTTATCGCACTTCATTGTCTTAGGTTAAGTTGGAAAATATACTTCATGAATGTTAGAAATAACAACTGTACATCCTGTAAATATCTCAGATACTTTGTGAAGAGTACTTTCTTTAGATTCGAAAGCACCGTAATCAGGGCTTGTCAAAAATAGCTTTAACTGGCTAAAGGAACTTGTGCCTTTTCAGCTCACCTGGCCTAAAAGGCCATGTGAGCTTTTGCCATCACTTTGCGTCTATCGTCCGTCCACATTTTCATCTTCTTCTCTGAAACCACCCGTCCAAATTGAACCAAACTTGGCAGGAATGTTAATTGAATGGTTGTGTACATAAATTGTGTTTTTTGAGTGCACACAACAGTTTTTCTTAGCAAATCTGTTATTTTTGGTTGCTAAGGCCAGATGGGACATAATAATGCATTAAATACCACTCTTGGTACATGAAATTCTTTCTATCTGTCTAATGTTGCATAAACAATACAATACATGAGCTTTATAACCAAAATACTGTTCAAATCTGAGCCTTATCAAAGCCTTTAAGAGTGCACACAACAGTTTTTCTTAGAACTTTTCATGACGTCAGGAATTGAAGGGACATACTCAAAAGATTGATAACTGGACAATTGGCTGTACCATATACCCATAGACAACCATATATCAAATAAAACATATTTCTTCAAGCTTTCACTGTATATAAGTATTTTTAAGGAATTCCTTTCCAAATTCTTACCATTACAGAAAGATAACTGACAAAAAATAGGCCTTCCCCCTTCAAATATTTCAAAAACAGACCAACATCAGAGCATCCTAGCAAAGATTCCTGCGTAATTTAGAGAACTGAGTATATGTGTTTTCCAAAGTACACATTCAACTGGTTTTAGCACATGTAGTTTCAGGGTACATTCGCCGCCTTTTAAAATTGCTACATGAAGTGGTATAAAAATGTTGTGTTTTCACCTACACTATTTTTGGATGTTTTCAGAGTAGTCTCCCATTAATAAAACTTTTCTGAAAATAATTAATTTTTTACATTTCATGGATTTTTTTAAACTTAAAATAAAGCCAAGACTCTAATTTAAATAATGAAACCAAAAAACAATCAGAAATCAATATCTAGAACTTATAAATAGAGGGAATTCCATACCTATGACATCATATATTTAGGGGAAAATCACTGGAATTTTATACGAAACTGTTGTTTGCATTCTTTTGTGCCAATTAGATATTCAACATGGCTACCAGGGGCAGATAATTTGTTCTGATTGGACTTATCTTTGAAGCTCTTCTTGTCAGAAACTACCAAGCCTATTGAATTGATTTGTAGCATGAATGATCCTTGGATGAACCTCTACAAAATATCTGTTTTTTATGCTGATCGGACTAAGTTTAACATTGGACCCTATGAGGATATTTGTATAAAGGTCTTCTTGTCAAAAACTACCAAGCCAATTGAAATGTTTTTATGTATGAACAAGCATTGGATGAACGTCTACAAAAGGTATGTTTTTTGTGTCGATCTGAAATTCAAGATGGCCGTCACAGCCAGACTTAATTTAACATTGAAGTGTGAATAATCATTTGATAGACCACTACAAAATTTATGTTTTTTGTGCCAATTGGATATTCAACATGGTTACCAGGGGCAAATAATTCATTCTGATTGGACATATCTTTAAAGATCTTCTTGTCAGAAACTACGGAGCCAATTGAATTGATTTGTTGCATGAATGATCCTTGGATGAACCTCTACAAAATATATGTTTTTTGTGCCGATCGGAAAATTCAAGACGGCCACCACAGCAGTACTAAGTTTAACATTGGACCCTATAGGGAAATTTGTATAAAGGTCTTCTTGTCAGAAACTACCAAGCCAATTGAAATGTTTTTGATGTGTGAATAATCATTTGATAGAACACTACAAAATGTATGTTTTATGTGCTGATCGGAAATTGAATATGGCTGCCACAGCCAGACTTGGTTTAACATTGAACCCTATGGGAAATTTGTACTAAGGTCCTCTTGTCAGAAATACCAATCCAATTGAAATATTTCTATTTATGAACAAGCATTGGATGAACCTCTACAAAGTATGTTTTTTGTGCCGATCAGAAATTCAAGATGGTTGCCACAACCAAACTTAGTTTAACCTTTGATCCTATGGGGAAATTTGTACAAAGGTCTTCTTGTCAGAAACTACCAAGCCAATTGAAATATTTGTATGTATGAACAAGTATCGAATGAACCTCTACAATAGTTCTGGTTTTTTTTATACCGATCTGAAATTCAAGATGGTCGGCACAGACGGATTAGTTTTACATTGGACCCTATGGGGAAATTTGTACAATGGTCTTCTTGTAAGAAAATAATAAGCCAATTGAAATGTTTTTGTTGCATGAAGATCCTTGGATATATGTCTGCTACAAAAATTATTTTTTCGTGCCAAATCGGAATCCAGGCTAGCTGCCACAGCTGGACATAGTTTAACATTTTTAACATTGGACACTGGTAGAATTCTTTAGATATCTTATCTAGAAGTGCTGGACATTGTAGAACAATTCCTTACAGATCTTATCTAAAAGTGCTTTGTCAGTTGTGGTCACCTAAAATCCGGGTTAGCTATCCAGGCTCCATGGAGCCTCTGGTTTCAGACATCACACCTCAATTTTATAAATGAAATAATCATAGCATAGTTCACTATATAATGAATAGAAACAGCAAAATTTCCATTCTGAGTTTGCCTGGTTCGAAAACCACATGAGCTATTCCTATTACTTGTTGTCATTGTCATTGTTGTGTTAACTTTTCAATCTCCTTCTCTGAAACCACAGGACCAAATGGAACCAAAGTTTTCAGAATTTTATCCAATGACAAAGATGGCCTCCAGAGCCGAATATAGTTTTGACATAGGACCTTACAGCAAAATTCACAAACTTTTTGTTATATAAATATTGTACTTCTGCTTTATTCATTGATTCTATAAGTTTTGTTTTTTTAATCATTTCAACAGGAAGTGCTGTATATCATGCTGTTCAGGAGTCATGTGATGGTCATGTGCCATCAGAACCTATCCAAGTTACAGACAAGATGTTGACAGATGAAGATGAGAGTCATCGTGTCTGGAATCAGCCTACAGCGCCACCTATTGAGGAAGACTGTGATAAAGAGAGACCTCCAAGTTATCATGAAACATGTATTCCGCCCAGTTATGAAAACACCAGTCCACAGAGTGTTGGAAGGGAAATAGTGTGATTATTGTCCCTTTGTTTGTTGTGAATTTAGATAATTATTAGGAGATGAAATTTATGGGAGAATCATTACTCCAAATACAATTTTACTAATTTGATTAAAAATGCATTTTAACAGGAAAGATATTGTAACAAACTGTTGCTTTTTCCTGAAACTTTAATGTATGGATAATGAATGAAGATTCATAAATTCTGGCAGAAGGTGTAAAACATTATAATTGTTTTGCTCTTTTTGTCTATGTATTACACCCATATCATAGTGATAATATGTCGTGTCTTTTAGTTATAAATAGAGTCAGCATACAGAAAATACATAATTTTTTCATATTTATAATAATGATTACAAATTATTAATATACATGTGTTTTGCAACAAATTTTACTTGAAAATTTTGATTCGAAGATTCATGTGCTTAAGGTGGTACCTAACACTACAGGGAGATTACTCTGTAAAATCAGCTAAACGTTTTAATAACATTGTGTTGTTAAGGGAATATTAAGCTTTTCAATGCTCAATATTAGTGTTTGTCAAACTGCTATACAATCAGTGTATTTTTTCTGATGAATTGGTTGGTTCAAATGTTTTGAAATTTTAAAATTTTTGTCAATGGGTCAAAGTAAATACTTTGTCAAAATTTTATGAAAATTAAACGAGCCAAATTAATTTTAGTGAAAGTGTTGCGTACCACCTTAAATTCAGAATGTAATATGCTTACAAAAGTCAGTCCTCTTAAATTTTTTTTAAATGATGAATTTGTGCCAGTTGATGGATATTTTTTTTATTGTCTTGATCTAACCACTTGAAATCTTTCTGAAAAACCAGACATTTCTAAATCTTTAATCAAGAAATACCCAGCTATGTAAAAAAAAAAATACTATTTTGTCATTGTTATAATATTCACAAACATTTCTGAAAAAATTGTTCAGAATATACATGTAAATGTATATGTTTTGTTAAGACAGAAAAAATTCATGGAAAAAGATAAAATTAAGTTTATAGAAATTATTTCACAAAATACTTATCATAGTTACTGGTGTAGGAAATGTTGGAATCACTGATAGCTAATTTGCACTCAAGAAAAAAGGGATCTTTTATATTATGTAAACAATTCCAAAATAGGGGTATAGGGATCCTTTAGTAACTTGTACAATATATAAATGATGCACATAATGATGAAAATTGATTTTAAGGATGATTGCTGGTCTAATAGGAAATAAATAGGATTTGAAATAGGTGTTTTAGTTTGAGAGAACATATGAATAGTAAAAAAGTAAACAAGAAAAAAATATAGGTTCATGTGCTCATTTTAGAGCTATAAGGCCTTGAAAATTTGCAGGAAATGGATTTTCTCTGGATTTTTCCTTGTCTTTGCATTGGCAACTTCAGTCTCTCAAAACTGTATGAAAAAATAAAAAGGATTTCATCAGATTTTGTCAATTACCATTTTACGGTATATATGATTGAATTATAAAAGAAAAAATAGGGGTTCAAAGGAAAATCTAACAAAAAGACCAAAACATGACCAGCGAGCATCCTTAAGTCATAGGTGATAATTGTAGTTAATTTCTAAATCTGTGCTAGCATTGTACATATAATTACTTTCTAATGAAATGTCACTTCTAGATGTAAAATATTTTTGAAATCTTTTGTACATATTGACAAACTGAAACTCTTTTTTAAGTAATATATATAGGTATTAGTCCGGATCCAGTGTTTATATTTACATACTGGAAATTGCTTAGACATGTTATTTGCATAACAATTTTTTTAATGTGTAATGTAAACTGATATTTGCATAATTGCATAATTGCATAGTCAGTTTTTTTCATATATATGTTTGTAAAAAAAGTTGTAATGTAAAAGGTAATATTTGTAAATTTATGGGCTTTGTTTTGTAGTTGATATTTTAAAAATTTATTTTTACCAAGAACAAATGATATTTGAATACCAAGTATGTCGGTTAAACAACACAAATAACTTTGCATAGAAATACATATGTATACAAAACGTATTCTATTTCTATAACATTACCTTGTGGCTTAACATGTTCATCCCATAAAAATAGTTTAATTTTAAAACTTTTGAAACATATAACAAAATATTTTATTGCACATATTGATGTTGACAATTCTCTTAAAGATACATCAATCTCATCAAGAGCCTTGATTTGTTAGTGGCCCTAGGAATACACAATAAAAGACTGGTTAGATTAATACATTTTTTTTTAAAACAACAAAAAATTTCAGAATAATTTCTAAGCCTTTCTGTTTTGCCATCAATATATTATCTTTTCCATTCTGAATATTTACATTTGATATTTAATAACCAGTAGGTATTTTGAAACTTTTAAGTTTTAGGCTTCCCGACTATTTTAAAATTTGAAATTTAATTGTTGAGAGTGGACAAATTTTGCAATCATGTGGTAAATTGACAAAATCTGCTTCTCAAATAATTAAACAGAAAATGACAAATAAGATATTCTTAATAGATGGTGCAGGAAATTACAAAATGAAGAAAGCAAGCCTAAGACAGACATTGAATATAGAACAAAATCATGGCAACACTTTGTTTGTACAGGATTTCATGAGTAAAAATCCCAAGCTTAGGTTTATCAGAGTCATATCAATGACATTTAACTCTAAATACTTATTGAATTCACTGTGACTGTGAGATGAATAACAACATTATACATGTAAGCAATGTTTTCTAAACTTTTACTTTGTCCAGTTCATGTTCAGAATTCCTGAATAATACACCATTTTCCTATTTTTTATTTTGTGGCTAATAAGAATTTTATCAGAATATAATCATCTATAATCATCTAATATTTATTTTTTTTATATTTAAAATATGTTGGTCCTATAGTGTTTGCAAAGTTTATATAATAAGTAGATATAATAAGTAGAGATTAATAGTGGTAGCATAAAATGTACCATGATACATCAATGTGGTGCTCATGTATCGTGATAGGTATTAATTCATAACGCCTTTTGATTTAACTCATATAAAACTAAATCAGACAACATTAAAAACCCAAACTATAGGGTATTGACCTAAACAGTATTTATAGTAGCAAGAGTTTGCTTTGAAGAATAGAATTTGTCAACCTGCCAAGCATTTATCTTTATAGATCATCAAAAATGTACAAAAATCCTTACGTTTAAAGTGCATGTAGCATTTTTGTAAATAAGTTTTCCATCATAAATAAAAAAACACTGGTTTCCAAAAATATTTTAATATACTATACCATACCACAAATCAGAATTTCATATTGGACCCCCCCCCCTTTCCCCATACTAAATATCATTACATCCTTAATAATAAGCATATCAAAATATGTAATCCACAGTTATCTCGAGGTTGTTTTAAATTTGTCTGCACAGAGTTCTTTATGTTGTCTATTAAAAATAATAAATAGGGCATGATTTAGCCAATCACGCTTGTTTTAGCATAAAGCCTCATAAACCAAACCAAAATCAATGATATATTTTTTTCTTTTTGGATCTGGTAAACATTGTCAAAATGAAATAAACCAAAAAGTTTTTGTTTGTTTTTTAATGAAATGTGTGTTTTTAAACAAAGCACTAAATTAAAGTAGTAAATGTGTAGTTATTCAATAAATTAGATAGATTATTACAGAGGTTAAAAATGAAAGATTAAAATCAAATTTAGTTTGTATTTTTTATATAAAATTTGCTGGAGAAATGGAGATTAGATAACTATAAATTGATTCAGTGTGATGTTATTACTATAAAGCATAAAAAAAAACCTACATAAGCTCATAATTTATTATGTTAAATTATATTTACTAGTTATAGTGACAATTTAAGCAAAGTAAAAATATTTTATCTAGGTGTTGTAATGAGTCATTTTACAGTTTGCAATATTAATAACAAGTATAAATATGTAAGTGTGCTTTGTTTGTTATTTTTTTGGAACTATAATTTTTTTCTCTATAATAGAAAAAATGTTGCAAAGTTGACCTAGGAGATATTTTGGTACCACAGGAGGTAAAAATAATTGAGTTGAAAGGAATTTTAGATACCGATTTTATCATTGACTCATATAATAAAACTTTAAAGTTTAATTGCCATTTTATTCAAAACCTATTGGAGATTTATAAATGAAACTCAAAATTGACATTTCTTGCCTATGTGTATCTAAACTAATTAAGATTTTGTCAGGAAGAAATGGTATTTTTGTCACTTGTTTGAATGATTACTTTGAATTTAAAATACATGTAGTTCTAGAAAAAAACCCATGGATATAATTCATTTTCGACTGATTTTATGATTGGTTACTTTCATAAATCATGTGACTGATGATGCTGTCAAAATATCCCCCCTGTACGACCCTCTTCAACAGGCTCATTAGACACCATACCATCCTTTTTTTAATTGTTTACAAAGCATTACAGGATTTTTTTGTTCATCTAGTTTTTATTAAATCATTGTTTAAATGACTAAGTTTTATTGTCAATCAAACCTTAAAAATAAACTTGAAAATAAAAAGTTTTTAAAAATGAAAACAGATTTTTTTAATCTACCCTATGACATGTTTGAAAGAATTATTTTCCTCTTAGATTGGATAAGTTTATTGATTTGTTATCATAATCTTGTTCTAAATGAATTTACACAAACACCAAAATTAAATTTCATATTTATTTGTAGTATTTTAATTAAAGATGCATACTGTAAATTCGGAAATTATTGCTTTGTTTTTATTATTGTGAAAAATGCGACAGATTTGTAATCGCAATAATTTAAACTTGCATTTTGGAATTTTTTATATGAATGAAACAGGATTTTTCTCAGTTTCGCAAAAATTAAAAATCGCATTTTGGTCTTAAATGACAAAATCGCAATAATTTCTGAATTTACAGTATTTGTTTAGTAATAAATTTAAAGATATGTATAACTACCAATTAAATTTACACGTTCATGTGCATCACCAAATATATATTTTTTTGTTTATATACAAATATTAAATCTAGTCATATAATGGTTGTTTTTAGGTATTTTCCTAGTCTGTAATTTTATTTTGTATAGATTTTAAATTTTGTTGAAATTTTTGTTAATTATATACCCCAACTTTTTTAACTTTTTGTTTTCAAAAGAGATTTATATTGTTTTGTTTTTTCTGGATAACATTTAGAAACTTAAAATGTAAATTAATTGTTATTCAATTCTGTGTTATAGATTCTGCTTGTGTTTTGAGTGGGTTATGATATTTCTAAACTTGGTATTAAATTTTGAATACATTAAAATTGAAAATTTAATTATTGAGAGTTTAGCACTTCTGTAACCTACAAGCAATTTGTTTTTACAAATTAAGGAGAATTAATTTTTTACTGTGACATTTAATTTTACAATCAGAAAAATACCTCTCTTTACTAGAAATTTTCGCTTTTGAATTTTTTTGACAAATTCATGATATTGAATCATGGACAAAACCATCTAATTGGCATTTGATAAATCAATGGTTGTAATAAATTTATGTCTGCAAATGAAGTTGAAAAATTTTATACCCAACTTTTCTTTTTGACTTTGTTTTGATGTTTCGAGTGAAATGGGAGATAACCCATCCAAAATCAAATATTGAACAAAATCATAAATTGATATAGAGTTATTTTGTATCTACTTTAATAAATTACCGGCTTAGGAAAAATGTTGTTGGTGGTACAACTATGCCCCACAATTGACCTTGATATTTTACTTTTAAGTAAAATCTTCAGAAAATGAAACCCATTTTAAAAGGGACAAAAGGTACTTGTTGATATTAAAATCAAAACAGTAAAATGTAATTTTATTGATTAATGTTACCAGTTCCTGATAATTCTAGTTTTTCTTAAATTTGTAACTTTTTACAAATATAATTGTGAACATTTATCAGTTTTGTATTTTAGACATATTACTATTGTACACCATTATTATTAGGACTTTATAGAGAAATTGAAATTAGCTGAGCTTTTTGAAAGAACAATATTATTTTATGGACTATTTTCTCTACCATGTTTTTTATTTATTTTCAATTACAGTCTGTTGGTAAAACAGTACGATGAATTTACCTTGCTATTCTTTCTGTTACCCCTTATATGTTGTGTATTATTTTGTGTGACCTGTGTGCTACACACATTTTTATATAAAACCAGATTTAGGATGTTTGTTGGTTCTGTAATCAGTGTCTTGGACAGATTTTTGTAATCTTCTAATTTTCAAAGCACTGTTTCTTTGAACCCACTGAACCACTTTTGTTTTGTAATTTCACTACTTTGAATTTAAAGTTGCAATAATGTTAAATTTTGTAAAAACTTCAGAGTATCTTCCTCATGCATATCTCTGTATTCAGATGATTCTGACTTTATTTACTATACGAGTCTTCTTTAATTTACTCTTCAACTTTTTGGATTATTGTTTTGGTTTTAGGCCTTTAGTCGTAAATCAATGTAATGTGCATCAAAATTGATATAAAATTTTTTTATATCTTTTAAAGCAAAATTTTAAATTCTATTCTCATATGAGGTCATTCAAAAATTTCGAGTCCAGTCAAATGGTAAAATTTGCATATTTTGATATCAGCATTCTTTATGTGTACCAAATTTGTCTTATTTGAAAAGAAATAATTTATTGGGGTATAAATTATGTATTAATTAAAATTCCTTGTTGTATCATTAAAATTGAAAGACTTAACCTTTTGATTTTTATTGAGAGGAAGATTGGAGGAGCAGTCATGGTCCGAAATTGGATAGAAAAAAATGTTTTGTTCTGTAACAGTGGGTTGAAGTCACTGCATTTTTAAATTGACTAACAAACATCCTGATCAGATGACCTGTTGTATACATATTTTATATTTGTTTATAGATACCAAATCTAGGAGATTTGATGTTAATATGTTGTGTTTTTTTTTCCATGTCAGTTATCTGACTTTAATCTCGACTGTTTATATTTTATTTGCATTTATTATTTTCAATAAATATGTTATTAAAATTTATTTGTCTTCTTTATTTGCTTGTTGAGGGCAGACTTGGACATTAGTTTTCTTGTGATAGAGCAGGAACTGTATATGATAGTATTATATGTTCCCTGGATAGAGTATTAAATCTATTTCTCAGTAACTGTGCATGACAATAATATTTGATTTGCAGTTTCATTGTAAGAATTATTTATAGAAAAGTATATATTGGTGTGAGCATGGAAAATGATTGATCTCATGTTGTTATGAGGTTGGAGCTTAATCAATATGATGGCCGACTAAAGAAAGGTGTAGGCCTTTTTGTGATATTATTTGTCATATGACTTCGACCTCATTATTATCATATTTCCCAATTCCTATCTCACCGTGCAGCTGTCTGCAGAAAACTCCATACAATGGCCTTTAATGTGGTCACAAACATTAATGGAGGCTGACCTGACTATAATCATGGATGACCCCAAGTCATAACTGACTTCACAATGTTTTGACCCGACATTATCAAGATTAGTCCGAGATTGCTCTGACGTCTGACGGCCTTTTTGTGATATGCTGGGGCCCCAACATATCACAAAAAGACTGTCAGACATCCCCAGCATATCACAAAAAGGCCGTCAGACGTCAGAGCAATCTCGGACTATATCAAGATATGAACTGTAGTTATCTTGACTTTAAAAAGTAGAAAACCTAGTTTTTCATTAGAAAACCCTACCAATAAGAATATGCCTGTAGAAAATGGGAAAAAGATGATTAACAACCAAAATTGATTTCAACAACTCAAAAACAATATTTTGCAACATCATAGTGGAATTTGTTTTAACTTCACTATTATGGATTTTTGTCAATGTAAATATTATGGTCACATTGCCAATAGATGAATACCTCTAAATTTTCCATTCAAAATTTGACAAAATTATCTGAAATTTCTAAGGCTCTTCCTGTTGATGCAGAGGTAACCCTTAGCTGCTTTTGGATTCCTGTTTGTTTTAATTGTTTTGGATTTTAATGTTTGGCTTATTAATTCATCATTATATCTTTAATTGGTTTTCCAATATTTTGATCTCGGGCACTGCTGATGAGTTGTCAGTCAACAAAATGGCCATACACTGCATCAAATTTATTTCGGTATTTTGTGATACGTTTTATTACTCATTGTAAATCTCTGATGTGAAAAAATGTTTTCCTTGTTCTTTACTGTTTCACACGATTTACAGAAATGTTATTTTTTACTGATTTGCTTTGTAATTTCCTGAACATTTTCAAAATCTAAGTTTAATAAGTGACTGTCTACATTCTCCTCAAATACAATTACACATGTAGATTCAAATGACCTCATACATGATTCCAAAGGTAATATGGCGTTGTGGGATACAGCACGTATGGGCCGATACGGGTTTTACATTGAAAATCCATATCGGACCTCATATCAGCCCGGTGCTTTAGAACTTATTGTCATAGTTGGCGGTATCAACATGCAAATTACTCCATATCATCATAAAAGATGCGATAAAATAAACACATAAGCTGGTTCTCTGCGGATTGATATTCAAAACCAGGAACTGTATATGAAGTAAGTTAGTATTATATGATCCCAGTCAAAACTTAAATACTCCCAAGGTCAGCTTAAGGTTTTTCTTTAATTTTAATTATAATCCGGGCACAATATTTGATTGCCCGATTCATAAAATTGTGTTAGATTTCCTGCTCTATGATGGGCATTTCTCTTGTATATTGATATGTATTTTAAACAACCCACAGAATCAGTACGGTTTTTGGTCAAAATCAGTTATGTAGGCAAGACTTTTTAGTGTAAACCAAATGACTTGTTCAAACTATGATTGCCACAATGGCATTGGCCTACATTTTTATACGACCGCAAATGTTTGTCTATGACACCAGAGACATATATGTGTCTCTGATGACGCTGTGGTTTCCGTTCATTTAATTTTGTTTTTTATTGAACACCTTCTAATAATATTTTACCGCAATGGTCTGGATTGATTTTGAGAAATCCTGCCTCAACCGTTTTTTGGGGGTGGTCATTAGGGGTTTTGATAATTTTCGTGTCACTTAATAAATTTTAGCCAATTTTTATGATTTTAGGTTCATTAATGTTCCTTTTTGAAAATGGACAAATTTCGTCCAATCTGTTTTTATCTATTTCTTTTCGTATTTTTTTTTATTAAAGGGACCGAAAAAGTTTTTTTGTTTAGTTGGGGTTTAACGCCGTTTTCAGCACATTTTGGCCATTTCGCGGCGGTCAGTTTTTATTGGTGGAGGAAGCCGGAGTACCCGGAGAGAACCACCGACCTTCGGTAGGAAAATTGGCAATCCTTGTCAATTAAGATCGGAGTCGAACACACCCCGCCACAGGTGAGATTCGAACTCACAACAACAGCGTTGACAGGCTAGTGATCATTAGTAGTCATGACGAACTACCTAGACCACTCGGCCACCGAGGCCCCGGGACCGAAAAAGGGACATGCTTTAAGTTTTTGAACTATTTTCGGGTGAAAAATAACAAATTAAGGTATCCTGCAAAATGCCTAATTTTGGCCCCTTTAATCTCTTTTGCCTCTGAAATTACAAAAAATACACAAAAATGCCGGGGATAACTTTTATTTATAGTATTTTTTTATATAACAAACCATTCAGAAAAAAATCATCCAAATCTGATTAGAAAAGAAATGTTTCGAAAATTAAGGTGTTTTTACCGGGCCTCGTCTAGAGAGCACTAAAGCATTCATTTTCGACCAGGAAAGCAACTACGTTTCATTTGTAAAACTAGTTTCTTTATTTCTTCAAAATATTTATAGTTTTAGGCCGGATTAATGTCTCCTAATTGTGAAGCTAAGAATTCATTTGATATCAATACATAACGAAATAATTTTTGGTGATAATGAAAGAACCTTTGTGAGTACGCTCACATACCCCACGTCCCAAATTGTCACTTGGCAAACAAAATCTCACCTGATTCCTAAGTTCAAAGACTCATTACTCCTACAAAAGTCAACTGATAAAAAATGCATTATCTTGTAAAGTTTCATGAAATTCTGCTTTGTGATTTCAGAGAAGTTGCGCTGACAAACTGTTGCCGTAGTATATTTAGGCCAAAATTCTAAGTTCAAAGGCGCATAGCTCCTAGACAATACATTGAATCATAGCAGGTACGTATTAACTACACAGTTTCATGAAATGCTGTCGTGTGGTTTTAAATGTGTTGCGCTCACATACTGTTGTAGTAGTATACTATGGTCAAAATGCTAGTTCAAATGGGCATAACTCCTAGAAAAACAAATGAATCGAAATCCCCTGTCGATATGCACATCTACATAGTATGTCCTTATTAACTACAAAGTTTCATGAAATTATATTGTCTGGTTTCAGAGACAACTGTTTCACTAGTATATTTTGGGCAAATTAAAAGTTCAAAGGGACATAACCTCTAGAAAAGAAATTGAATCGAAATCTCCTGTCGATATGCACGAGACAATATGTACACATATTCTACGTGCATGTTCTATATGTTTAAAAATAATGCGTTTGAAGTTAGACGAACCTCGGACAATAAGACGTGAATAAATGTTGGGTACACATCATTTTGATAAAGGTTAATGAAATATTCGGTACCTAATGCCTTATTAATCCAATAGTTCACGGTGAATACAATTTATCAAAAAGCTTCCGTGAAAATGAAGTATATTCTTGGTATACATACTTTTATAACACCCTGAAAGAAAATAACGGAAATACAAGATATAGAGAACTGGAATCTGGATAAAAATAAAGACAAATAAAAAAAAACACCCTTCCTTATGTATTAATTGGGCAATCACCCCTTCATGGGTAAAAAGTCCATTACTATGATGAAGTTACATATTCTATAGACAAGTATATCAGATTTAATACATTTGTGACACGAAAGGCGTTATTCTCTACCACAATGATAATTTAGGAATGTTTCCAATTTTTTAATAGGTTATACGATATAACCTGGTCTGGGTCAGTTTGCGCATAATAAACCGCGAAGCTATTTGTGAATACCGTAAACTGACCAAAACCGGGTTATTGAAATATAACCTGTTCAAAAACTGGAATCATTCCTTATTATTTAATTTCCAAACAAATGTACAATGATTCCTCGATTCAAGCATCAATAATGACACGGGACTATTTGGATTTATAGTGGCGGATTAATCCGTTGTTGATGTCACAAGACCAAACCAGGTTATACAGTATAACCAATGTTGTTCTATGTTGTTCAGCCAATCAAAATGAAGTATTCAAAATCAAATTAAATTATTAGCTTATACATTGTAAAGTTATAACGTTGATAGGTAATGTTTTTCCAAAGATGTTTTTCTCGGGATATAATATACATGAGTCCAACATCAAGAAAAGATAAAAAATATATCATTAATTCTTCCCAAATAGATAAAAACGTATAAAATTGGTTCTTTCTTTAATAACTATCTTTTACCATGAATCTCTGAAAATATAGACTAGAGCTAGTATTACTGAACTTCTGACATGTGAAAACAGTTTTCCGAAATAACGGCATCATGCAAAATCGGTTTATTTTTTTTTGAAATAAATATATAAAAATAATTCTTGTCTGTTAAATAAAACCAAGCAATATATAGATTTTTATATCCACTAGCTCTGGTAACTGTTCATCATAGACATAGCCGCCAACGACATATATCCCTCCAGAACTTTGGAATACCGTCTATACCGCCGTTCCTAAATCCAAATTCCGTTCCACAACAACCCTCTTGCTTATTCAGCTCCGAAATATCTCGAACACTAAAATCCGTACACACATTTGGCTTACAACCCATCAAATTTCGGCTGTCACCAGTTTCGAATATATTTAGGTCACCGACACTAAATTCTAAAAGCTGTCTCAATTTTTTTTTTTTTTTTTTTTCTCTCCGAAATTATACTCATAACTTATGTTACTTAATATAAAATAAAACATATTAAATAAACCGTCCGTGCGAGACCTAAATAGGTAGTCAAGGACGTTAAAAACTTCCCAGTTAGTTAGCTCTGGTAAAATTTGGCTTATTACAAAAATGTTATTTCAGCAAAAAAATCTATAGTTTAATATGTCTAAAGTTGAAATACAAATGACATGTATCCCACATGCTTCGTGCCGAATTTGAATAAATTTTATATTAAGAGACAATGTACGCATATTTTGTTTATCCTGCAGCATACACAAATCTGTCAAAAATCGATCAAAAACAGTGAATTTCTGTATAAAAGAGCAATGTCAAAAGACCGCAAAATCGTGCTTTAGTTTCTGTGCTGTTCTAGTTTTGTTTAGTTTATTATACGCTTGTATTCTTTTAGTTATACAAATATACCCTTGTGGCGTTTGTTTGTTGTGCTCCATTCTCCTGACTTTGTCTTTTTCTTTGACTTCTAATTTGTGGACTTTTCCCACTGTTCTGTCGCTTTGGTATCCTTTGGCCGATATCTTAAATAAACAGTTTCAGAGTTGCAGAATAATAATTATGAACTCTGTCCCAGAACTTTCAACAGAATTTAACTTTTTCTTGCGGCAAAATTGTGATTGTTTTCTGGTGTAGTTCAATTATAACTGGGTGCATATTCGAGTAATGAGGTGCATGAAAACAGCCTACATACGAAAAAAAAATATTTGATCAAAGTAACATTTTACAATATTGTAGCACTGTGTAGCGAGGATATCAGTTTACAAAAAAAAAATGTTAATACAAACATCAGCTATATTAAAACCTTTTGGATCTGTGAAATATTAAAGTAAATCATTCAAGGCACATTAATTTTCATTTTTAGATTGACTTTAATATTTAAAACATTTGTCAGATACATGTACAAATAAATAAACAGCTCATGAATGATAAATTTTAAGTGATGTAACACATTAATGTGGCCAGTATGATTAAATAAAACAACATAACTGCGGTTGACAAATTGCTTTTGATCCACAAATTATAATTAATAAAAACATTTTGGAAACGTTTTGAATTAATGTCAAAGGTTCGGATCAGCATTCTTTCGGACAAGTTAAAAAATCAGTTTATTGAAGACTTCAAACAATCATTACTATTTCAGTTTCTTACACATGCAAAATTGACTATTTTCACAATCACAACACCAGGAATTATTAATAATAATTCATTTACATAGCAATGCATATACAATTTGAAGTTCTTGACTGAAAATATATTTTTACAATATATTCTGGTTTATGTAATGGAAACCTGCTTTGTTAATTTTTGTTTATTTCAATCTATACAGCTGACATATATATAGAAGCATTATTTTTCAATTATCCAAAATTCCATATGCATTGGGCGGAAGTGTAAAAACGCATGAAACGTAGCCAAAACTTTGGCTAAACAAAGTTGTGTGCTTTAACATGGGACACAGATTTTTTTCCCGGGTAAAGTGCATGGGACCAAATTATTTTTATCCTACCTGTTACCATTTTTCATTTTTCACCGGTCCCATGCGTATATATATATACATGTCTAAAGTAATAACCAACGTTCAAACTTACTAGATGTTGGACCGATAATTAATTAACGATACAATATATGCAAACTAAAAAATATATAAACGTCTAAAAAGTTGCAAAACAACACCAAAACAAAACAAATAGAATTTAATAATTATATATATTGTAACCCAATTTTGTAAGAGGTTCAACATGATGCTACGTATGTCTAATGTGAACAGCAACCAAGTGAAAGATACAGCTTTAATTGATGTGCACAGAATATGTATTAGTAAATATTAATTATAAGTTCTAGAGTACATTCACAACTGTTCAAAAAGTTATATACACATCTTGAATCTTATTTTTTGGGGGGGGGGGATTACTTATTGCTTCGATATTATTTTTTCTGTATTTAGTTTACAACAAATTATAATCGTTAATGAAATTTACAATCGATTATCAGCTAGATGAATGCCTCAACCAACTCACTATCGATTGTAATCGATCATCAAACATCCCTTATTATAATGCAATCGATAGATTGGGGTGTAATCGATATCAATAATAGCCTTTTCCACATTTCTGTCGGTTTCTGTACTTATACCTTTTTATAAACATGTGAGTGATAGTATATTTAGTCCCAAGGTGTACCATCTCTGTTAAATTTTACTGGAAATAAGATAACTAAGTTAGTTTATTAATCCCAGAATTTTATTGTTATAGAACATTTATTAAATGAACGAAATGAAATTAATGAGTGAATGGATCAATCAATCGAGACCAATTATCTAACAAATCCAACTAACCTGGCCATTATGTGTTATAGTTAAAATATTGAGCATTCGTCACAAATATGAGTCAAATTTCTTCGGTTATTAGTCACACCTGTTGAATTTTCCTTTCGTGGCCCTCGTAGTACTGTGACGTCACAATCTGACAGCCATACTGCTTGTGCAGTCATAGAGGTGAAGTTGTTTTGATTTCCCATTTTTCTGTGCCGTCTCGCTGTAAGAGCGAGGTAAAATCACTGAGTGCAATCAATGTGCAGGAATATATTGGTAAGTATGAATGACAATATATCTTTCAGTGAAAATTGTGTCACAATCTTGTGAAATGACTCGCAGATGGGGATTTTGTGTATTGCCCATTCATTGCGTCTTTCATCGAGGACAAAGTGTCTAATAGTCTATGTATAGATATTACACAACAGTATATTATTAACTAAAAAAAAAAAAAAAACAAACATACGATTATTCCGTAACAGGATGTTATTTGGTACAGACTGGATTTTTTCAGAGGTGATTATTTAAAATTATCATAATTTTAACGGTTTAAGTTTTTACGAACGAGAAACACGCCTTCAGGTCTTGTCAGTACCTCAGAAATACGTGCAGATGAATTTTTATGAGCCAATTAAGACATCCCTTAAGGCAGTGACTATTTGTTTTATTCCTGTTTGGGAAATAAGAAACGATTCTCAGATGTTGGATTTTTTCTTTTTTTTTCAAATTCCTTCCTTGCCAACCATAATTTCTCCCAATGATGTACTATGTTGTCGGGTAATTTGGCGCATCGTTTAATTAGGCACAAATCATGTTCATGTTAAAGTGCAGAATTACCCAAAATGACTATACCTGAAACCAGTTATGGCACTACATGTCCAATCTGGGATTATTCTGAAATTACACAACTTTATCATGACTTATATTGTGAAATAACTTTACAAGGAGTCATATTTAAATGATCGTAAACAATTGAAATAATGTTTTTATATAATTAGTAGCTAGACATCAACATGCTGGTTCAAAACTATCATCAACCTAAAGCATTTTCCTTTGAAAGTTTTCCTTTCCCTCAGCTCTTTATTGTGTCATTTTATTCTAACTCCTCTTGACCCCAAGTGGAAGTTGTTTAATATCCTGGACAAATCCGGATTGGACATTACTATCAATAGATGTATACATTGGACATTACTGTCAATAGGTGTATACATTACTTTACAATATTTAACTCATTATGTTTTTTGATTTTGTTTGCTCCAGCTGACTGCTCTTGGACTTGAGCTGTTTAATCACGCCAAAATAAAAATAACATTGAATATAAATATGATGTGTGGCCTTAGGAAAATACAATATCGTGGTCCAAACAGAGTTTACAGAACTGAGGTTTAAAATTTAGAGCACAACCGGTGATTGAACAAAAACTTGTGTTCCAAACAAATAAATACATGTACATGAATGTTTTTTATGTCCTTGATTATTTTCACTTTCATTTCCAGCAGACAGGCTCTAAAAATAAAAGGTTTTTGTTTAGCACTGCTTTAAATTTTAAGAATTATCGCCTATCGGTAAGATATTCTTACTTGGAATAGCTATTCACTTTCTCTCTTTAGTAGAAATTAATTTAATTGCAGTTGAATTGTTTTATTACTAGTAAACACTAATGCACTCATAACTTTTTGTGATTATAAAAGAGATGAATCGTTAAAATAGATTGAGTTTATATCAACTGAACACATATTCTAACTTGAATGCCAAATTTTTTTAATGGAACCATTAAATGTTTATGAAATCCAAATTTGGTATAAAAAATATTGAAAATAAAAAAAGAAACAGTTAATAGATGTAGAATATACCTAAGAAGAAAAAAAAAAGACAATGGAAATGCTGGACACCAGTACTAGTGTATTAAGACAGTAAATAGGTGTCAGACATGCCTAAGAGAGCAATGATTTGGGGCAAATGGCTTTTGAGCCACTTTTTAAACATTCCACTTTAACTTTTGTGCCATTTTACAGGTCAATTATTTGACTAAGAAAAAATAACTTAGTAAGAAAAAAAACTATTTAATAGATTAAATGAAATGAAATCAGTGTATTCTGATTTTTTACTCAAAGGGAGAATATTAAACTGAAAAATAAAATTTGCATGAAAACAAGAGAAGGAAAAAATGGACTTCGTAATTGACAAAAATACAATTTGTACACACGATCAGAATATATCAGATGTATTGCATTCAAATATTCTGCCAGGACGGACTTGTAAGGCATTCTTGATCATGATTTTAATGTCTTCTTTTAAGATCTATAATTTGATGTTTTAGTACTTATATTTAAGTGCTTTCATCTATTATTATAAGTTTTGTGTAATGCTTATTTTAGTGATGTATTGAAATATTTTATCATGTGACTATGAAATGTAAGTCATTATTAAAGTTTGTCACAAATGTATATCATGATTAATAGGACAATAAAAGTTTGATTTGATTTGATTAAAATTTATATCTGTCAAATAGCTACATGTAGATTCTTAAAGGCAACTTTACCTGAAGAAAATCTAACCTCTGTAAAGTGGCACAAATATAAAAAATGTGACCAGTGCAAAAATTCTAAAATAATGACACTAAAAGTAGTAAAAAAATGTTGCAAATGTGACGCTCGTTGGCACAAAAGGAAAATGTCGACCATTTGATTTCTATGATGATTATGGCGAAGGAAGGAAAATGGAAAATAAACATTTTCGGTGTTCAAAATTTACAGAAAGAAAGGCAGCACCCAGAAATGTGATTTATAAAAAACGCAAGAATGGAATGTTACTTGAAATCATATAGATGTCAATTTTGGAAACAATTGTAAAAAAATTCCCCAAAAGGTGACATAGTTTGCCAAAAAAAATTTCATGGATATGAAATTACTTCCTTGTTCTTTATAAAAATCAAATGGTTGCAACTGTAGCTATTTCTCTAGCTTTTGGTCTTGATAACACTGTCAGCAGTATCTCTCTGTTCTCTTTCATATTGTAGTACTTTTTGGTATAGCCTGTCCTTTTTAAGGTCGAGGTACAAGGTTGTTGTGATAAGCCTTGAAGGTCATAAACTTGTTCAGGTGTGCTTGTTTACATAAACCGGGTGACACAAACTGATGGTCTCATCCTTAAGTTTATGTAAACATCACATGGTTGTATGAATTTTATGAATGAAATATTTATACCGTCAGTGATGTGTTATAACTTAATTATTACTTCATCAGCATATTTTAGCCCAAGCAACTTTTTAGGCAAGACTCAATTTGAACACCCATTCCTGCCCAATATAATCAAACTGAACTTAAAAGAATATAAAATTTTTATCATCATTGCCATTGGCAGTGAGCCTTAAGACACACCATTAGCATACATTCTTGCATACATATATTACATGTAGTTCATTAATCAATGGATGTTTTTTATACTTAAGTGTACATGTTAGGCGGTGGACTTGCAACAGATGTACTACACATATATCATTCTTCATTCATATAAAATACAATATTATACATGTGTATAAAATATAATCTGTATTATAAACATTTATTTATATAAATACATGTTTTTTTTAAAATTTTTTTTTGTAATGGACAAGTCAAATCTACAATCTTCGTGTCACTTTTTTAAATGAAAAAAAAAGTTTAAAAAAGACTTTTATATTAACTCATCTAGGTAGGTCCTGGAATTTTCTTTTTGATCTTGGACTCACCAAAATTCCTATTTTAAAATTTAGGATTAATTCAATTGTGGGACTTGCCAGTAGATTAAAATCCTACCAAAAAACCAGGTGAAAAAGAAACCAGAAAGAGACATCTTGAATAAACCATACAGTACCATGATCTAAGAGTGGTAATCTATTCATCCTCATAAGTACATGACCATTTGTTCTAGATAAAGGTCAGCTTTTCTCCTGTGTACCGAGTTACACATCGATAATATTTGTTAGTAAATTTATGTCAATTTCTACCTGTGTTGCCTGTTGTATAAATTATACGATTGAAGTTTTAACATTTTGTAAAGGAATGCTTGTAGGTGGCTATTATTTGTCAACAGGTATGAATGAAATAACATTTAAATCTTTGTCTCCATTCATGACCTATTTTACAATTGGATTTTCTCACAATGACGGGATGATGGGACTTATCTTAGATAATATAGGTCTGTTTTAATGGTGAGTTTTTTTTTTTTTAAAGATGGAACATATATAGATTTAATTAAAATATGTTTGGCAGAACCATAGGTTTGAACTAGTGAACTTTATAATGATTTTACAAGGTGATACACCTGGATAATACAGACTACACTGTTGTATGAGGACATTGACATGAATTTAAAGATGAACTGTAGACATGAAAATTTACCTTTCATTTATTTTGACTGCTCATTGATGCTTCATTTTTTTTCCTTCAAAATTGTGTAAAAATGCAAGCTTGCAAAATTGGTTTTTGAAAAAATTGGGACAAACCTGTATCATTTTACTGTCAGAAGTAATCTGGGATCCATAGTGTTACATGTATCATCATTGTCCTGACTGCAAGGGCATAACATGTATATTGGATTAAAAAATAAGGAAAGTTTTGTTTTAAGCCAGGATGATAATAAAATGTCCAGTTACTTACATTAGAACACATATTTTAATGTAGCATTGGGATGGAAGGTGCTAAAATAAAATCTCAATTTTAATTCTTATGACCAAACACCTACGTACAGGTACTGGCCATGGTAGACCTAATTTTTGAAACGTAAGTTGTAAATATTTTCTTATTTGTAAACAGATGAAGGGGAATTCCCACCTAAGAAATAATCAGGAAGTTTTCAGAAATTACATGGTTTTCTTGGAACTTTTCCAAAGGAAAATTAAAAAAAAAGACACTGTACATGTACACGTAGTTTCATTATCAAGAATTTTTAATTGGCAACTTTCAAGATTTTTTAAAAGCAATTTCAAATCAGCTTGCAGTATAAAGGTTTACAATTACTTTTAATATTGTCTTTAAGGATTAGTTTAATCGGAAGTTTCAGATTATACACATCTTGGTCATTTCCCTTGAATTGGTATATGAGTTGCCTCCCATGTAAGTATAGCTCATAATTGGGATTAATTTGTATGGAGACCTGCATTTTGTGTTACATGTAGTAAGTTTAGTTGCCAGTATTAATATTCTTGCTGATTATTTTTATTCCATTAACGATGACATGAAAAATGATTAAAATTACATGAATGTAAATGTAAAAGCTTTTTATTTGGAAAAGAGGGGGGGGGTGTATTGACTTGAAATACATTGTATGTATGCCATGGGGGAACACTATTGGAAAAAGCATGCATTGGTGAGATTCTAAATTGATATAATTAATCTTTCAGCTAAGAACACCTGTATTGGACTGATCTATATATAGTGACAACATAGACAGCATTATAATTAACCAATATATTCAAGCCATACTTGTGTACTGTCATTTATATGCAGAGTTAATTGGCTTCTCTTTAAATTTTATTAAGGTGTTATGAAAACAGGGGCAAGGTTTCTCACAGAGGAAAATTGCTGTGGCTATACATAAAACATGCATGTATTTGTTTTCTCAGCTTAACTATATTGCTTGTGAATTAAATTATCTACATGTAGGTTTTATTTTTGTTCTTTCCCTGCCTTATCGGTATCTCATTTTCTTGACCACATGAATTAGATTACATAAATATATTTCTGGTGGTTCAAGCATTTTAGAATGTCTTTACATTAGAATTACAGACAAAAAACAGCTTGAGTTATTAGGTTGTAGGTTTGGGAAACCAATGGCATTGGTGATTTTGATTTGCTCTTGGGAAACCAATGGTGATTTTGTAGGTTTGTTCTCTATGTTAATGTGATAAATTAATTCAAACAAAGGGATTTGTAGCCAGTATAGTTTTTGAGTTGTTGAATTCAGTAACCAGGCCTAGGGTTCCAGTACTAGTGTTATAATTTAATTGTCATTGGTATCAAATATTGCTACTGTTTTCATTTTGATTTTTATTAAAACATTGTGTCTTGTTTTGATCAATTATCATAATTTTTTAGAACATGAGGTAGCACTGAAACTGGCTTCGAATAGATATCGGCTGTTGATTGGTTAACATGACGTCAGTTAAAAACCCATGCCTCCGTCTTGTATTCTCTATGCCTAATTAAAAACATATTTATAAATTTGCTCAAGACAGAGAAGACAATTTGCTTTCCAGTGACGTCAAAGCGATTTAAAAGTAAAATATACCATTTCATGGAAAAAGTGAAATAATGCTATAGATATGACCCATTTCATTATAAAAATTCAATAAAAATACCAAGACTCTGAGGTTGGTACCATAGGTACCATCCATCATTTTGAAAGGAGGGCATTTTCTGCATAAATTTGATATCTGTTTAGATGCATAATGAAATTGACATCACATTTTTCTTTGATTTTCCAAACAACAATTGACAATTGTGTACAGTGTATATTACCACAGGAAAGGCCAAACTTGGGATAAATCTGTTTTCTACTATTGAGATTGTACATTGTACCAGAAGTGCTTTCTGGTGGTACAATCTCAATGCCCACGGCCATAAACTTAGATTCACATGTAACTGACAATGTACATGTAAAGACAATATGTACATTTGTGTAAATACATCAAAGATTTATATTTTATCCAAAAAAATGTTCCACTTTATTCTCACCCTGAACTAGAAAAAAAATGAGACATATAGAATATTTCATTCAATCATGTTGTCTTTTGTTTCAGTTCTTTGGAGTACTTGGTCATACATTTATGGAGTTCGTGACAAACAGCGGGGACTACTGCCAGGCACAACACGTGTAAACTAGACTAACATTTCTCGAGGTGCTTTAATTGGATTATCATTGTTTGGTGGCGACATCTACACATTATCTTTGGATGGGTTAATTTACCGGAAACTCCTCGACAGGGAAATTCTGCCGAAGTCTTTCATTTCTGCTTTTCCTTGTAATATACATCGTTGGATAGTTGTTCATCACTGGGTACATTTTGTTTCATACGTTGTTTCATGTGAATTTATTTATTTTGTTCAGATTTTGAGAGTTTATTTCGTTGTACATTTGTTGACGTAATTTATATATAGATTTGGGAGAGGTAACGCAATCTCACATTGTATGTAATTCTGTATCTATGACAAACATGAAGTCAAGAAGACCAGAACCTGCAGAAATAGAGTTTAAGAACATGCGATTCCTCATCACGGATCGGCCAACAGATTCTACAATGGACAAATTTGTAGAGGTAATATATGTACAAACAAGTATACAGTTTTGCCCATTTATATTTAAGCAATACAAGGTTAACTTTATTATACCCCCCACAAATGGATATATAGGAATCAGCCCGTCTGTCTGTCTGTCAAACAAACTAACACATCTTTGTCATATTTCCAAACATGGTAAAACTTTAGATAATGTCAAGTAAACTCTGCTGTATTAAGGATTTTGTTTATCAATTTTTCATAGAGTTCTGCCCATTTTGACTTAGAATTTGTCAAGACAATTCACCATGTATTTTATCATCGCGACTCCTCCAACATGCTTCATCAGAAGCTTATGAAACTTAGTATACTGCTAGATCCTAATATGTAGATGTGCATATATGAAGGATGTCCTGGTCCATTTATTTTTCCCTAAGATATACCCAGTTGGACTTACAAATTATGGGACAATTCACGATGCATTTTGTCAACACGACTTCTCCAACATGCTTCATCAGAAGCTCATGAAACTTTGTATACTGCAAGATCCTAAACTGTAGATGTGTGCTTGCAAAGGATGTCCTGGTCCATTTATTTTTCCTCGAGTTATACCCAGTTGGACTTAGAAATTGTGAGACAATTCACCATGCATTTTGTCATCAAAACTTCTCCAACATGCTTCATCAGAAGCTCATGAAACTTTGTATACTGCAAGATTCTAAAATGTAGATGTGTGCATGCAAAGGATGTCCTGGTCCATTTATTTTTCCACCAAGCCATTGTTGTTCAACTGGTTGAAACCTGTAAGCTATTATCAATCACTATCAATTGGTGTCAAACAGCTGATACACTGTAAGTATCATAACCGGCTGCATACATGTTTTTGTTTTTTACCCAATTTTTTGACACGGAGCATGAAAAATAAATATACACATGTACAGAGTTACCAGTAATCATTTTTGGTAATTTTTCATAAAAACGAATGCATTTTGTTGAACTAATTTAAATCTTGCGTTCAGACCTTTCTCTGCTTCTGTAGAAAGTATTCATCTCCATGTTCATAATATACAAATACATTGTATTATATAGTATCTAAGAAGATAAAGAAATAACACATGTACAATGTAAATTGTCGGAATGTATACAGTTTATTTGTACCAGCCTTAGAAACAGGTAGAAATGCAAGGTTCCCGGGGCTGTATATTTTCTGAAAATGTAAATATATTGTTTTTATTCTGCAACAATAAGTTGTTAACTTTTAATGGAAAAAGTCATGAAAATGGCACATTTCTAGCCTATTTCAAGAACGTGATTTTAAAAAGATGAAAATGGCACATTTCTAATCTATTTCAAAATGCGATTTTTGGTGCGTTATATAGGTAGAACATCGTGTCATAAGCCCTGTGAATCTGAACACAATACAAACTTTCACTTCAAGTCAAGACATGACATAATGCTACTGGACAAATATTGAAAAAAAATATTAGACATGCCCTATTTGGCCAATATATTCCTGACTTGCGGTTGACTAGTTTTCAAAAGTTGTCATTCCTTACAGCAGGTGTCTCACTAGGAACACACCGATTTATCTTTCAATCTGAATGATAAAACAGAAAACCCCGAAAGGTGAAGGGAATTCCTCATTATATAGGATGGGCTCTCAATATTATGTAGTTGGGATACATATGAAAATTTTCAATCTCTTACCAGTGGAAAAGCCCTAAGTTCTCTATTGCACAGTTAATATTGTTTGTAGGGAATTCAGTTTTTCGTTCAAACTCCTCAATCTTTTTCATTCAAATCTGGCGAAATGCCACGAGTAACCTCGAAATCACACCTGCTGTGAGGAAAGATAACTCTGTCAAAAAATAATAAAATATGTATGCATCCTGAGCTCTGCAAGTAGGGAATAGGCCAGTTGCAGGATAAATCACAGTGATATGTCAGAATAGATATGTTTGATTTATTCTCGACACTAACTCTCTTCATGCACTTTACACAAGTTATAAATCAATTAATTGAAGGAGAAAATGATATCCTGAAATAGAAGAAGTGTATTTTGCCAACACCATCATGATCGTGACAATAGGATGACATTAAAATCCAAAACAAGCATGTCTGACATATTAGTGTTTAATAATAATTTATCAGGTTTATAATCTGCATGATATGTTTTGACAGATTTACTCCCACGTTTACATAATAGCCACAAGTAAAAATTCAAATTATACAAAACATGCAAAATTTTGCGATTAATTCGGCATGCGTTTCCATTCATTTTGATAAAGTTTCTTTAGGGGTCTGAGTTATATCTTTACATGTGAAGTACTACATTGTGTAAATACCAGTAGCCTAGATATCTAAAGTCTGTCACAAATACAATGTTCTACCGATCACTAGCCTGTCAGCAACGTGTGACAAAAATGTATTTGACTCCAATCTAAATTAACAGGGACTACTAAATAAAGTTCATGCTACATGTACATTGTAACTAATGGCAAAGTAAAGTTTGCAGCAATTATGTCAAATGAATTTAATAAAAACTTCATGTACATGTAAATATGAAATAAAATCTGTCATACGAATGTACACTGTAACTGTAGTACAAATATACTGTACTTTGGGGCCAGTGTCAGCTTTGTTAATTGTCCATAACCCTAAATAAAAATGGGGAATATTGTTCACATATATGTGTAACCCAGCTCTTTCAGTAATAACTACTTTCTGGACAGGATTTGAATACCTTAATCAATATGAATTGTCTAGTCATTTGGGTGAGAGATGCAGTGAGCTAAGTCATAACTGAAACAATTGAACTTACCTGATTTTGTTCAACCATGTCTTCCTGAGAAGCACAAAAATTCCGCCTCTTGAATCAATGTAAAAGGGAGATAACTCTTCATATAAGATTTTATAAAATTAAGTTTTACAACCCTGTGATGCATAAAATGTGCATTAAAAATATTTAAATAACAGTTTATCAAATTTTAGGATACATGTACCTCTGAGTTTTGAAATTTTCAAGTGCATTAATTTTTCAATTGGAAATTTACTAATAGAATCGTTTGTTAGGTATACAAACATAACCTTTATAAACAAATTTACAATTTTTATGTTTTGTAGGACGACTCAGTAAGATTAATTAACCAACAAAAGATTGTCTAATAATTCTAATGTTTAGACTTTCAAAATGCTAAAAATCCATTTTATGAACAGAGGTGTCCAGACAGTAGTTACAGTGGTAATGCATTAAATTTTTAATACAACACATGTATGTACATGTATGTAGAACATGTAGAACATGTAGATCTGATTGAAAATTGCCTTCATGAGATGTTACCTCTATTTATAGGAACTGAGCAAGAAGGGAGCAAAAGACGTAGTGCGAGTGTGTGAGCCAACTTATAAGACAGAAAAACTTGATGCTCAAGGAATACGAGTACTTGTAAGTGTTTGCCATTGTAATTTTTATGAATGTAAATTCTTTTTGTTTATATATGATATAGATAAAAGTTTTTGCAATACAGGAGACTCCATGAAATAGTATATATCTGATACAGGAATATATTGGGAAATGGGATATCAAAACACCAAACCATTTCTTTTGATAATGTTACATACATGTATTCTATGTTAAATTTATTGGATATTTAATTGCTTATCTGATAATAGAATACTCCTTCTAATTGAATATAATTTTCATCTAACATTGATGACAATGTCATTATAATAGAATATTTTTGTTTATGTGTACAAGAAATGACTTTTAAAAGTCACAAAAAATTATATTTTCTTTCAAGAAGACAAATTTCATAATTATATTTGAACATAATTGTTTTGTTCAAATTACCTAGTTTAACTTAAAAATTCAGATAAATGCCATTAGATTGAAATATGCCACAAGATACATTTAGGACACTATATATGCACATAAAATATATAAAAATGAAATTAAATGGCTGATTTTGTCAGAATTGTTGTTTCTGTCTAATTGAATATCCTGGATAATGGGATATTTTTTGTTGACATTTTTGATGTCCTATTAACACACATGTAACAGGAGTCTACTGTACTAGCAACTAGAATATTTTACAAATACATTTAGGTTGAAATATTTTACTAGTTTTCCTTTCAGCACTGTAAAAGGTTATTTCTTTCTGAACCTCTAAAAAGTGTCGATAATTAGGACCACCTGGTCTGTAATAAGGACACCCAGCAATGCCAGGATATGCAAGTAACATTTCAAAAGTTAATAGGAGTTGTGTAAACATTTGGTATAGGATCTATTGTTTAATTTAAACTGAGGTTCTATTATAAAACCGTTACAGAATATCATGCAATTCACACAAATACTAAGCTGTATAGTTACAAAATTGTAGATGGTATCGAATAACATTGTTACTGTTTTTTCAAGTAGGTTTTTCTCATGGATTTATTTTCTATTGTTAATAATGACCTTACTATATGATTATCCTACTAGTATTGTTAAATATTCATGTGGGAAATTGTCTGTCTAACTGGGAGAATTATGATTAAGTTTTATGATCTGCTTGGATTTGTGTACTTGACACGTAACAAAATTTATGTATATACATGGATTTGTGTACTTGACACGTAACAAAATTTATGTATATACATGGATTTGTGTACTTGACACGTTACAAAATTTATGTATATATATATGTTACAAATAAAGCAATAAAATTGGACAGGTCACCCGGTCAGTCATACATGGTATACATGTACTTGTAGAATGGCCTTATTTTTCCAGGGTCTTTGTAACTCATCTCGCTGAGTCATGGACTCATCAGTTTGTGGTTGGACTCGCCAAAATCCTAAGATTAAGGATTAATTCAATTATGGGACTCACCAATATATTTATTAAATAGTGATCTGGCACTCACCAGATTGAAATTCTACCAAACATCCTGTTTTTCAAGTGTATAGATGTACATTACTTCAGAAAATAATTTTTTTAAAAGAGTCAAATGAAAAGTTATGACAATTTTTCAACTCCCTTCCTAAACCCCCGTAAAAGTTATGAAAGTAGTAATATCAAACTGCCATACATGTAAATGTTGTTTGTGGCTATCAGCCTGTGTATTGTGAGCATAATTTCACCAGAGTAGACAGTTCAAGTCTCAGACACCAGAATATCTGTTGCATACCGACTAAAAGTACTTTTGAAACACTAGAGTATGCATAGATTTTTTTCTTATATTCACCTATCATAGTACCTTAAAAGCAGTGTGATTTTTGTTTTGTTTCATTCTTAATACAGAAATGTTATAGGTATAATAAAGAATTACTACAGTGATCCAGCTGGGGTTGAGGTCAGAGATGCACAGTTTTAGGAAACTTTTTGAGGACATAATGTTATACAATACAAACTTTACAAAAATATCAATTATATACTCTTTGTGCAGTTTCAAGACATTTACATGTACATGTGGTCTAATGTACACTGTATATGCATAAAAATGTATTTTATTTGATCCTTACTTTGGAGGCAGATTGCTGGGCAGCACAGTGAAGAGAGTGTTGATCTTTTCCTCTGTTTTGGGCTACCTGAAATACTAAGACTCCTGAATAAGGGGTATACAAATTTTTGAGAACTCTTTTAATGTTATGAGACATAAGATTGTTTATTTTCTCAATTTAGAAATACCTCGTACCTTTATCTAGTATCTTCCTTGTATTTTGTAAATTTGTAAGCATTAAGTCCAGATTTGAAAAAGGAGGAAAAATATATATACTTTTATATAGCGAAGGTAAATAAATTTAAGTAGGTTGTCTATTGATGTTGGTATAAGTGGTGCATGTAGCAGTAGAAATGTTTCCTTGATTTTTTTGTTTACTTCCTGTTTTACTGGATAGCTGTCATATCACTACTTGTTCAAGTGTTCCTTGATATAAGTTTACATATATCATGTCCTTGATTCTGAGAAAAACATAAAATTGTGTTAAACAACCTAATTTCTAAAGACTAAATTTTGGACACTTTGTAAAGGTCAGGTCGCTGTCTCACCGACATTAACATTTGTACCCAATATTCACAAATATTCATTGTTTTACAAATGATATTGTTAAGCAGTTCAGTAGAATATTGGTTGGTTTGTGTCATTTGAGGATGTCAGTTATTGTTTTCAAAATTTAGCTTGAAGTTGTAATTCCCCTTTACCCATGAAAACAGTAAAAACTGGTATTCAACAGTGAACAGATGGTAATTAGCAGTTATAAAGTTTTCACCATGTGAGTTGAACCATTTGAGCAATTTTCGAAAGTTTTATAAAACCTTATTAAACATATTTATACGCTTCTTTTTAACCTACAAATGTATGAAACAATATTGTATAGAAATTGTTATCTGTTTGAGCGAAAAATCACGAAAATGGAACATTTATAGGCGATTTGAAGGGCTGTTGTTGGTGCGTAATCTAGGGAAACACATCATAAACACTGTGAACCAGAACGCAATGCAAAACTTTGTTGAAAATTAGGGCAAGGGTACCAGGAGACTATATTGGGCTACTGACCCAATATTGAAAACAATATTTGGCAGGCTATATTGGTCTGACAGCTAAAGGCGTAGTTGCAGGATAAATATGTTGAACTAAAAAATGAACAAGGAGTTACATGTAGACAAGATTTATTGAACGAATGCAGAATACATTGTACAAATGTATCCCTGAACTTTATTAAAAAGTGCTGAGATATGGGGAAAAGAAAGAGAACAGGAACATCCAAAAAATGAAGTTCTTGCTGTGTGACAGGTTCAAACAAGTCACGGAAATTCATTTTGGCTGAAAAAGGCCTTATGAAATCATGCAATTGAAAAATGTAACATGTGTAATGAAAAGGCATGGAATAATCATGAAAATGTTTGTTTTGGATCACCTGCTGACAATAAGTGAAAACAATGAACAGTTCTCATTTACCTTAAGGTTACATAAACATAGTTACATATTGCATATTATTCTACACTGCTACATTAATACTGGTTGAAATAACCCTGGGTACAAATTAAGCAGTGAAAAGTTAAAATTTTGTATCACAATGTCATGGAAAATTCTGAATTAGTCCTGGAAAAGCCATTAAAATTTTGCATGTTTTGGGAAGAAAAAGGTGTGGGAACCCTGAGTTATGTGTGAACTCTAAAAACCAAAGGTCAGTGAATAGTGCAGATGTGTATGCATGAAACAAAACGAGACAAGAGATTGATGTTTTTTTAGTTCAAATTGAAAAATTCAGGACACAGAAATGCCATATTGTCAGTGAATTTAAATCTTTTGTGTACTTTTCCTTCTTCCTGTGCATGTGCCTGTAGTGTAAAAAAACATAAATCATAGAATCGTGAGAAAATAAAACAAGAATTTACACATAAATTCTTTTGTATTCATGATATTTCTATGTAACGTGACGGGTGATCGTACATGTACACGATATCAATGTCACATTGGTATGACTTCCGTATACCTATACCAGGTAATACCAGTTGTATTTGGCACAGATTTACCTGGACATGACTGATCATTTGTCATGTATATTTCAAATCAAATCTTTTTGATCTTTTTTAAATTTAACATGTGGTTTTAATTTTTAAATTGTAGTTTGTCATTCATGAATTTTAAACCATTAGAATGGTTACGTCTGCACTATTTCTGTTGCCATTTTGTAGTGTTTTAAATAAACAGCATTTGGGGGGAAAATTCTTTTCGTGGAAATTGATTGTGCAGAGTAATTATAATTATATTTATAGTATTACATATATATAATGATATCCTGACCACATCAAATGTTGTTCTATTATGAAAATATTTCATAGAAAAGATAATTGTCAAAATAATAACATGTTTTTCTGTTCAATACCAGATCATTTACCTTTAAAGTCAAGGGTCATTGTAAATAATTAGAGATATAAAGAATTTTATGACATCAGGCATACATGTAAATATGTTCTGATCAATATCAACATTATTGTTTTTTTTTTTTGCATTCAATCCCATCCCTTAAACTAATATAATAAGGCATAAGAATGATATTTTTTTCATTAACTTATAAGAAAATTTGACAGGCAGGAAAAATATCCAAACCAGATGACTTTTTATACGACCGCAAATATTTGCTGACATATTATGGTATGAGCATGATTTTTAATATCAAGGTGAATGAAAATATTTTATTTTCTAATGACAAATTAAAAACTATGATACTGTGGTAATGATTGCCAAGTCTTAGACAAAATTTATGCATGTACATGTATGTAATCTGAAAGCCTATGTAGCATTTATCATGAAACGACTTTCATTCAGGTATTATATAGTTTGCCAAAAAACCTCCTCCTACGAACTACTTAGTACTAACCTTACATGTATATAATACATTGATCTACTTTGTAAAGTCTTGGCTGTGTTTCTAGAGAAGGACATTGATTTGTTTATTTTGTACTTTATGTAACTAATTAATACTGCATGTTGTGTTAAGTAGAGGTACTGGAAAGGTTTCTTTGTTGATGGATTATTTGTATTTTTAGCACAAAGTATTTGAACTATTTTTGTTGGAATTCAGTATTTCAGGATGTGAAGCTGGTACTCTGTTGAGGGATACTAAGGAAGAAGCACTGGTCTTTTTTTTTTTGGGGGGGGGGGGGGGGGGGGGCAGGCGAGGGTTGGAGGGGGAGGGGTTATCATAGTACAACCCAGACCACAAACTTAATGTCCGGATACATGTACGACAGACTGTTGTATGATAAGTGAACAGAAATGGAACATCACTGTTCATGCTGTTGTCACTTTCAAAAGGAAGTGAAAAAAGATAAATTTGACTTCAGTTTTTAAATAAAAGCAGATGAATGAACTAATGATTTCATATTTAATATTGACCTTCTCATCAATTATTGTTTAATTAATTAAAGTATGAATATCTGTATTTAACAATATAAAAAATGACTATGTAAAATGTATATGTATACATATTAAAATTCTGAATCAATTTCGGTCATGTTATGTTGAACATGCAGGTTTGAGCTTTGGCCATATGGCATATTTTTAATGTCATTTTTGTTTTGTTTGTCACAGCAATGCCATTGATAACATTTAGAAATGATTAATGCATTTTTATAAAGATTTGTACTTAAAAATAAATTTTATATAATAACATTAAAAATGAGGAAACTCTTGAAGTGATAACCAGGCCGTTGTTTGTTTCACAGAAACCTATAAGAATACAGAGTTTTGTGGTCATATCCTGTTTCTTATAAGTAAACGGTAAACAACTGTAAGCATAATTGATGTAAACAGATAGTGGTTGTATCTTCTGTCTACAGAATAATATCATTGTTATAATTACCACACATTGTTTTCGTTAACTTGTCTATAACATTGGTATTTGTGATAATGCATGGTGTACTTTCTAATGGTTGTTTCAGAGTTCAAAATTAGTTACTTTGAAGGTGTATACAAATCAGTACATTCGTTGGTATGTGTGTCACGACCTTGATAGAAATTGAGCTTGGATTAAGATAGAAAAATAGTACATGTCCATTCATCCATTCATATATGATGCATCATAAAAAAGAAATGAATATAAGTGCTTGTGGCTGATTTTCTATATGATGTAGACAAAATCTTTCGATCAGTTTAATTGAGGTCTGCAGCTGGCATGTTGTCCTTTGTTAATATATATTGATCATTGTCATTTTGCTTAGTTTCTTCTGTTACCTTTTTTAACATCGGACTCGGACATCTTTTGAACTGAGTTTTGCTGTGTGTATCACTGTGTGTTTGTTTATTCCACATTGGCTAGAGATATAGGGGGAGGGTTGAAATCTCACAAAACATGTTTAACCCTCCCACATTTTTGTGCCTGTCCCAAGTCAGGAACATCTGGCATTTGTTGGTCTTGTGTTTTTTTTGAATTTTGGTTCATTTTTATGATTCTTAGTTTAATGTGCCGTCCATTTTGCTGAACTAGTTTACATTGTTGTTTAGGGGCCAGCTGAAGCCTGCCTCAGGCTGCGTGATTTTCTTGCTGCATTGAAGACCCATTGGTAGCCTTGAGCTGTTTTCTGCTCTTTGGTCGGATTGTTGTCTCTTTGACACATTCCCCGTTTCCATTCTCTATTCTATGATGCATGGAATTTATACGATATGATCAGTGCAGCTTTTTTTTAAAATTCGATGAGTTGTGATCTTTTAATCATTTTCTATATTTTGAAAAGAAATGTTATTTACAGTTTAACACTGAGAATTGAAGAAGAGATCTATATGTCACTGACAAGTAAATCAACACACCTACTTTCCAGTGACATTTTAAAAAGAAAAACATGTTTATGATACACCAGGGGATTGTTTGATTTTTCCTAGTATCAGATTCTGTAAACATGTTCATCTTGTAAATTAAATATTGATCAAAATTTTTAAAATCTTGAAAATTCTTCAGCTCCTGGCTGGATTAGAGCAATCTTGTAAACCAGTAATTGAATTTATTGATTTTATTTTATGTAAGTGTGAATGATGCATTAGTGTTGTTATTGACGAAGGTCACATTATGGTTAAGATAAAGAAATAAGTCATATAGCTGCAGTGTAATGACCAGGGACAGATCTGGAAAAATTTCTGTTTTGTTCTGAATTGGAAAAAGAAGTATTTTTTTTGTGATCAAAAGATTGACTTTTATTTAAATTTATTACTATATTTTCATTAATAAATTCATATTTTATGAAAAAAAAAACCCCAAAATTACTATAAACAATAAGCACAATATATATAATATCAATGTAATATAGAAGAATATAGAAAATATTTGTATGAGGCTAAGGAAATGAGGCTCTTCCGAGCCCAATACAAATATTTTCTATATTCTAAAGTACGTAAACTTATACTGTTTTTACCCTGCAATATCAATGTCAAAATTATTATTATTTATAATTTAAAAAAATGGTGAGTTTAAATAACCCTTAAGAAGACATTATGTAACTCTATAAAAGGGCATATTTACATCTGCATGCGCAGTGAAATAATTTTCATAAACATGTCCAGTTGAGGTGAAATATAATGACAATTTGTCAATTTTACATACAGTGAAGTTGAAATATGGTATGAATAATTAGAACAAAATGAGAATGATGGTAGAAAAGTAATTATACCCCCGTTCCAAAGAAGTGGGGGGTATACTGTTTTACCCTTGTGGTTTCATCCATTCATGCGTCTGTTTGTAAAAAAAAAATTTGTCACACTTTTCTCTGCAACTTTTCTCTGCTCACAGCCGCTTGATACTTCGTCACAAGCCTTCTATAGGTAACCAATATCGTGGGATACGTTTTTGGACAAAGACGACATCAACTTCCTGTTTGACAACTTTGTTTATTCTTTGAACTTATGGTTTTGAATGCCAAATTTTTCGTCACACTTTTCTCTGCAACCACTCATCACAGATGCCTGATATTTTCACAAGCCTTCTATAGGCACCCCATATCATGGGATATGTTTTTGGACCAAGGCAACATCAACTTCCTGTTTGACAACTTCGTTTATTTTTGTCTCGCCTTGACGGAGTCAAAAGGCGAGACATAGGTATGCTGTTTCCGCCGTCGGCGGCGGCGATGGCGTCAACAATGTATTAGTTTGTGATTAGCTCTGTTTTATGGGGATCCACTAGTGGTAGGTCAATGATAATTGGTATGCAGATGTATTACCATTGCCACATCTCATTGCCATGGAGATTATTTGGCTCCGCCCCCTCAGTCATGGTCTATTGACTTTGAATGGTTTGCTTACTTTACATGTATTAGTTTGTGATTAGGTCAGTTTATGGGGATCCACTAGTGGTAGGTCAATGATAATAGGTATGCAGATGTTATAACCATTGCTACATCTCATTGCCATGGAGATTATTTTGCTCCACCCCCTCAGTCATGGTCTATTGACTTTGAATGGTTTGCTTACTTTACATGTATTAGTTTGTGATTAGGTCAGTTTATGGGGATCCACTAGTGGTAGGTCAGTGATAATTGGTATGCAGATGTATTACCATTGCTACATCTCATTGCCATGGAGATTATTTGGCTCCACCCCCTCAGTCATGGTCTATTGACTTTGAATGGTTTGCTTATTTTACATGTATTAGTTTGTGATTAGGTCAGTTTATGGGGATCCACTAGTGGTAGGTCAATGATAATTGGTATGCAGATGTATTATCATTGCCACATCTCATTGCCATGGAGATTATTTTGCTCCACCCCCTCAGTCATGGTCTATTGACTTTGAATGGTTTGCTTACTTTACATGTATTAGTTTGTGATTAGGTCAGTTTATGGGGATCCACTAGTGGTAGGTCAATGATAATTGGTATGCAGATGTATTACCATTGCTACATCTCATTGCCATGGAGACTATTTGGCTCCACCCCTCAGTCATGGTCTATTGACTTTGAATGGTTTGTTTACTTTACATGTATTAGTTTGTGATTAGGTCAGTTTATGGGGATCCACTAGTGGTAGGCCAATGATAATTGGTATGCAGATGTATTATCATTGCCACATCTCATTGCCATGGAGATTATTTTGCTCCACCCCCTCAGTCATGGTCTATTGACTTTGAATGGTTTGCTTACTTTACATATATTTATGAGTCTGGTGAAGAGGAACCTTGAGAGATCCTGCACTGGAAATCAACTATAAGTAACTATAAGTAACTATAAGTAAACAAACAAAATTATATTTTATTGGACACAAAGCCAAGCAAAAAGATTTTTGTCTCACCATGATGGGGTTGGGTTGAAAAGCTACATATAGGTATGCTAATTCGTGCATATTCATTGACTGAATATTTGCATAACTTACATGTTAAAGTATTGCTATCAGTGGCGGACCCAGAACTTTTTGTTAGGGGGGGGGGGGGGGGGGGGCGCTGACCGACCTAAGGGGGGCCCACTCCAGTCACGCATCAGTGATTCCCTATATAATCAACCAAATTTTTCCCACAAAATTTTTGTATTTAGGTTTGGGAACGACTTATAATAAGTCAATGGTATTTGGTATCCAGTTGTATTAGCATTCACACATCTCATTTAAATGGAGATTGTTTAACCATGTAACTCAGTCATGGTTCATTGACTTTGAATATTTGCATAACTTGTGTAAGATGTTAAGGTATTGCTATTATGATTTCAACATTTGCATAATCAAAATTACAAAAAGGCGAGACATATCTCTGTGATAACAGTTTATTCAACCTTATCGAAAAGTGGGGTTATCACTTGTGAGCAATGGCTCACAGTACATCATGTTTTTAAAGAATCTATCGAATTGACCAGATTGTTATTACTTGTTTTTGGGCGGAGCCTAATTCTGTATTTGTATAGTATACAATTGTAAACAAATGCAGTTTACAGTACCCGTTATACAAATACAGCTTTGATGTATTTGCCAAATGTTATTTGTCTGTTGTAACATTGATTGCAGAATAAATTGTATTTATAGGGTATTGCATGAATATTTTCCCACTGAGAATGTAAACCACACTTGCAAGATTTTTCCATTGTATTATGTTCCAACATGTTGGGGCAAAAAATGATGCTAGTCTGTTTGATTGGGACGAAAAACAGCTGTCAAATATTATTACTATGTTAAGGGAGAGAAATAACCTAAGAACTTTAAAAAGTCCCCTATACTGGCTATAGATGTGGAAAAATTGTATGCTCAAATGTCACTACATGGGTCACCCTCCTGCCTTTCAAGTCGAGAGGGATTAGCATTGGTTGGTGTAAAATGTTTGCCAACCCACTGAAAATAAATGAAAGTTGACTCTTGGCCAATATGGATTTTTCTGTATTGACCTAGTTAATTAATAAAATTATTGTTTCATCGTGTATTTCTTGTAAGTCTACATGTAATTATCCTTGACATTCTGCATTGGCTTTTAGCTGTGCCATTGTAGAATATAGAGAATTTCAAACTAATATCAAGACCAGTATGAAAAACACCATGTTGTGATACAGTAATTTTTTTGCAATAATAAACCTTTTATTACACAAATGTAAACTTTTAAAAACTGCACTTTGATCATCAGTTATGTTGGTGAATTGAAGCTAAATGTAGTGTTATTTATTTTGTACAAAAGACAAGACTAAATAAGGAGTATGCAGAAAAAAAATTCATATAGTAGACCTTTCTGCTGATTTAGGTACATCTTTTACTAGAGCAAAAGGAAAATGTTCCGGTTAAACAGACTAAAAAATATAGCATTCTTGGTAGATTTAAAAATACTCTTCAGAAAAGGCAGTAAAAGTAAGAAATAATTTATGGAGGTTAGGGACGAGATCAGAAGTTCAATGTCGGATAAAAAACTTAATTCACATAGTTTTTTCACTGACCCCCCCCCCCCCCCCCCCCCCCCCCCACCCCCCCTCTTAACTTAATTTGGGAAAAATTGATTGACCAATATGGGCATATGCTTTGAGTATACTTTTTTGTATCACGGGTCCTGTTTTTCCTCAACAATGTATGTTTGTGCTGTATTTTGACTTGGACATCACTTGAATCCGTATTTTTCAATCCGAAAATCGATGTCGGATAACAAAACTTGCAGAGATATTTATCCCCCCCCCCCCCACCCCCAAACTATTTGAATTAAGTTTTTTATCCGACATTGAACTTTTGATCTCTTCCCTTATAGATTTGTAATTATTTACATACAGGCTGGGCCTTTATATTAGTATATTTTATATAAAGTACGAATATAAAGGCCCATCCCAATGTGTAAATAACTTCTAATCTATAACTACCATGAATTATTTCTATTCTAATAGGACATACATGCTAACTTTGCTGATTTGAGTTGTCCTATATGCATCTAACATTGTTTTGGCTGTTCCATTTCTCTTGTGATTAATACGTTGCACTCTGTCCTATAACTTTTTTCATACATGTAAGATAACCATTTGCACAGTAAAATTAGGAAATTCATCATTTACATAAGAAAAATTAATAAAACATGTTTAACAGACTTACCGTGGTAACCGTCACATCATTCAAAAATCAAGATGGCGCTGCCTACGTAAATGTGTATTCAAGTGTACAACATTGTCATAATTGTGGTTGTATGGCGTAAACAATGTGGAGTGAAAAAGATAATTTTTCTCGTTAAAGTTTACACAATTGGTTATTACATAAAAAAGCCTCTATGCACGTGTGCTAGAAGTGGATATATCGGGTAAAATATTGTTTGATGATATGTATAGGACGTCATATTATAATATCTGCTAATAATTAACATTACACTGTATTTGAAATATTTATTTTCTTCTTTTTTAGGACTGGCAGTTTGATGATGGTAACCCCCCTCCAGGAGAAGTGATAGAGGAATGGATTAACCTACTAAAAACTAGGTTTAGGGAAGAGCCAGGCTGTTGTGTGGCTGTCCATTGTGTAGCAGGGTTAGGCAGGTATGTTCAGTAATACTTCACACATACTACATACACCATATTTAGATCGCATGATACAAAATTATTCCTGGTTGACATCTTCAAGGGGAGGTAATTTGACTTTGAATTCATGTTATGGACCGTATGATATTGACCTTGAAACCACAATGCTTCTTAAACCATCTGAAAGATTTCTAAGGAAAAGTTAACCTGGATGCAGGAGTATCATTTTGTGAATTTCTTATTGTACCTATAGTTTGTATTACATGACTGAAATTCTATAAAGAGTATGTTGTAACTGCAAAAGATATGTATACCATCAAGTGTTGTTAGGAATTTAAAGGGACCATCAAAATTGGCTTGAAATAACATGGTTTTGAAATGAGGAGTATATTAATTTATATGGTGCAAAATAGAAAAAAAAACCGTAAAAGTTGCAATATATGTACATTGTCAGATATGGTTTATGGAAAATATAGTTTATTTGTACGAGTCTTAGAAACAGGTAGAAAGGCGAGATTTGCAAAGCAGGTATTGCCTGTTACTGGGTGAGTACAAATAAACTACATTTTCTGACAATGATAAATCCTGCGATGATAAATAATGTTTTATCTGGAAAAGTCATGAAAATGGCACAATTCTAGCCAGTTTTAAGAAGGTGATTTTTGGTGTCAAATCTTGGGAAAATGTGACATCATAAACAATGTGAATCCTCACACAATAAAAACATCCATTGCAACCAATGACATGAGTACCAGGAGATTATATTACGTTACTATCAGAATATCGAGTGAAAAGGCCAGTTGATAATTTACAAAAAGAGTTTGAGGTAACAAGAGTGAACAGTACTGAAGAAATTTCCTGATTGACACAGGTCCTGTATTCTTTTTTCACACCTAAAGTGATCCTGTCTTTTTATTTTGCCAAAATCACGGTCCTGCCTTTTTATTTCAAATTTGATCCTGATTTGAATTCATGAATTTGCATGTATTACAGAGCTCCAGTCCTGGTAGCATTGGCGTTAATTGAATGTGGTATGAAGTATGAAGATGCTGTAGAGCTAATAAGACAGTATGTAATTATTGTATCAAACTATTAAGGAACTATGTTGTGAATTTGTTAGTTTGGGAGAGTCTGCTCTAAAAGATAGTCTAATAGCCCTATACATTTTAAGTTGTGGGTGCCATACTCACATGATCATAAATACATTTGAATAGCAATTACATAAAAATTGATTTTGAGCTCAAACAACAAATTTAGATTCAAATATATGTATAACAATTAAACATATAATACAACACTTTCAGACATGCTTTTGTAGGTCAAAATGAAACTCCCCCAACTATCCGGGGCCTTATCAGTTTAGTGGTGGTTAAGGTTATAACTACTGAGGAACACTAATCTTCCATGAATCAAACCTGTCTGTTATAACCAATTGCTCTGAAAGACTTTCATCCTCAACAAACAACCGGTTGTCGATCAGTAGTCACATCTGTTTTGATTGGATATTGTCTCAAAAGATGACGATGGGAACCAGACAATGATACACACAAAAATGGCAGTCAAAAGATCAACCGAACGGGAATAGCTACCTTTTTATTAGCTCACCTGACCCAAAGGGTCAAGTGAGCTATTCTCATCACTTGGCGCTCGGCGTCTGTCGTGGTCCTTTAACTTTTACAAAAATCTTCTCCTCTGAAACTACAGGGCCAAATGGAACCAAACTTGGCCACAAGCATCATTAGGGTATCTAGTTTAAAAAAATATTTCTGATGACCCCGACTGTCAACCAACATGGTTGACAAGGCTAAAAATAGAACATAGGGGTAAACTGCAGTTTTTGTCTTATATCTAAGAAACTAAAGCATTTAGAGCAAAACTGACATGTTCATCATGTCAAGATCTACCTGCCATGAAATTTTCAGACGAATCGGTCAACCCTTTGTTTTGTTATTGCCCCTGAATTGTTACTTTTAAGGAAATTTTGCAGTTTTAGGTTATTATCTTGAATATTATTATAAAGACAAACTGTAAACAGCAAAAAAGTTCAACAAAGTAAGATCTGCAAATAAGTCATGACCAAAATCATTGATTGACCCCTTATAGGAGTTTTTTCCCTTTAAAGGCTGCATTTGGCGTAAACTTTCATTTAAAGATCTTCTCTGAAACCACTGGGCCAATTGGGACCAAACTTTGTTGGAATGGTTCTTGGGTGGACCCCTACCAATTTTATGCCCGGAATCCCTTACTTCCAACTGACATGGCTGCTGTTACTAAATATAGAAAAAAGGGGGGATGAATTTCAAAAATCTTCTGTGAAACTATTGAGACAATTGGAACCAAACTTGGCAGTAAAGGTACTTAGGAGATTCTTTTTCAGAAATATGTCCGATGACCCGGAATGTTAGCCAAGATGGCCGCCTTAGCCGAACTTTGTTTAACATAGGACCCTATAGGAATATTTATTTAAAAATCTTCTTGTCTGAAACCACTAAGCCAATTAGAACTCGACTTGGTAGCAATGGTCCTTAGATAGTCCTCTTTCAGAAGTGTGTCTGATGATCGGACTGTCAAACAAGATGGCCGCCACAGCCCAACTTAGTTTAACATAGAGCCCTTATGGAAAATTCATTGAAAAATCTTCGTCTGAAACCACTAAGCCAATTAGAACTACAATTGGTAGTAATGGTCCTTAGATGGTCCTCTTTCAGAATTGTGTCTGATGACCCAGATGTCAAACTTTGTTTAACATATAGGGCCCTATGAGAAAATTCATTGAAATATCACTTGAACAATTTGAACAAGACTTGGCAGCAATGGTCCTTAGGAGGTCCTCTTTCAGAAATACGTCTGATTTTATGGACTGTGAACCAAGATGGGCGCTACAGCCAAACTTAGTTTAACATAATTCCCTATGGGAAATTCACTCAAAAATCTTCTCTGAAACTACTGAGCCAATTGGAACTTAAATTGGCAGCATTGGTGCTTAGATGGTCTTTCAGAATTGTGTCCGATCACCCAGATTGTCAACCAAGATAGCCGAACTTAGTTTGATTTAGGATCCTATGGGAAATTCATTTAAAAAATCTTATTGTCTGAAACCACTTAGCCAGTTGGAACAAGAGTTAGCAGTAATGGTCCTTAGATGGTTCTCTTTCAGAAATGTGTCCATTGACCTGGACTTTCAACCAAGATGGCTGCCACAGCCAAACTTAGTTTAACATAGAACCCTATAGAAAAACCAGCCAAATTGACTACAACACTTTAATTTTTAGTCCCGCTCAGGGTGAAAAGTTTAAAATCTTGAGAGCCTCTATTTGTCTTAGTGTTCTTTTCACTGTAATTAGAGGTAGGAATTTTTATCTCAGTTGTTGGTTTCAATCTCTACTGTATTTATACAATACAGGCATATAATGGCAGCGATCGATCATATGTAAGAAGTTGTTCCCATGAACTGACATTGAAAAGTCACTAGAAAAAAAGTCTCATGGGCCTGTGGTAGTGGTACGACCTAAAAAGCACTCCTTTCTCAGATTTATTTCTAAAGGTTAAAAAGTGTGTATAATGTACAATTTATATTTGCAGGTACATATATTAAAATTAAATTTTCAGATTTATAGATTCTTGTTCTAATTTTGTAGAAAGAGACGAGGAGCTATTAATGCAAAACAACTTGCCTTCCTGGAACATTACCGTCCAAAGTCCAGACTCAAGCAGAAAGGAAATGGTCACAAGCAGTGCTGTGTTATGTAGAGATCATGTGACAATCACATGTTCAGCCCTATCCATCAAAAATTAACTGAAAGAAACAGCTAAAAGTGTTCAGATACACAGTTTTGCCCAACACATCATGCTCATAAAGATTGAAAATATGTTCTCATATGTTACAGATATCTGGCAAAGGAAACAGTAGTAGTTTCAACACCTAATGCATTATGGGTAATATTTTTAAAAGTACACATCAAATCATTAATTGAAAGTGTAGTGAATTGGTCACTAGCACCTGTTATACCTGTTCTCGTCTGTCTACAAATTAATGTTCACACTTGTATTATTAAGATCTTCAGTAGACAATTTCATAGAAACTTCATTGGATCAAATTGGAATCGAAATTGAATATAATAGTTTCCTCTTGTATTTTCTCCTTTTGACAGTAAAGTAGCTCTAATTCAACATGTTAGTCCCATCCCACTTTCAGCTGGCTTTCAAGTGCCAAAATTAAAATACTGTTTGTTTCCTACAACCCAGATACATTTAGTCAGGTAGGAAAACTATTTTATTTTTTCCACAAAAGTAATTCTATAGGGACTGTCAACAAACAGTAGATTGAAATGTATGAAAAAAAATTTCTTCCAAAATATGTCAATACAATGATCTGGGTAGTAGCAATTTTTGGGGTCTGTTGGGTTTGAGGGAAAACAAACAGTATTGTATTTAAGGCCCTGTATATATAAACTCTGCACTAATAAGCTTTAATAACCTTTGAATAATTTTTAGTATTTTAAGTATTACTTCAAACATGTAAAATTTAATGCTACTTTGTTGTATGGGGGTGTCAGGTTTTTAAATGTATACTTGTATTATACCTACATCATAGTGCTATGTTCTATTTACATTTAAAATGTGTCAAAGTTTGTTGTAATGTCCCTCAATATATTAAAAAAAAAAGATATTGTCTGCTTTTTGTAAAACGGAGTAAAGTATTTGTCTTGTTGAAAAAAACTTGAAATTTCTGGAAATTTTCTGTACTTATTTTTTATTGGCTAATGTACGTTAAATATCTTTGTAAATAGCGTAAAATTTCATAGGTAAGATAATAATTTAGCAATAATTATCTCAAAATACTGTATGTGAGTTTTACTGGGCCAATCACGATTCTCAGATTTTAAATCTTCCATGATGCATTAAATTTTCAACATTAGAATGGATAAATTACTGAAAACGGTGTTAGCCAGAGGTATACATTCTCAAACATCCCTTTCATTAAATATAAACTTCATGTTTATTTCATCTTGATTTTCCCAGAACATAAGTGATTCTCATTATTTCATAAATTTCATTCTTTTTTTAAAAGGGTTGAATGAGTTTTGTAGGTTTTCATTGTAACCTGTTCTCAAATTGAACATGAAATTTAAAAAGATTTTGATTTTTCCAGAACGTTGTCAAATTTCTATAACGTAAGCATTAACGATGAAAACCTAGAAATATATTTCAGCTAGAACTTGCCTCCAAACATAAAAGTGTGTATTCCACCCTCATTCAAATTTATATTATATGGATTGTGGGAAGGTTTTCTCCTGTAAAACATTGTTATGGTGTAATGTCTTCTAATATTTATTTTTTGCCTGTGTGTTAACATATTTATCATCAGAGAAGTACATTTAATGTAATGGCTTTTCCAATTATATCTACATTACTGGGGGTGGGGGGCCTGTAATTTCCCCCCCCCCCCTTTACTACAATTTAGAAAATGTTATGCCACCAATGGAATTCCAAATTTTAGCCACTTTTTCATTCTTGCCATACCCCAATGAAATTTTACAATGGGCCCATCTCCAATAGTAACAAGATCACCCGGAGCCCCAGGAACAACAGAAAGAATAAAATCAATTATTTTCCCAGTGGAATGTAGATTTAATTGGAAAAGTCCAAACATTTTCATTGTCATAGGGGATTTAGAATTTTAAGCTAGTGACCATAGAGTAATTATAATATCTGTTAGGGTCTTCACACTAAACATAACATGGAAGTTATATACTAAATACGCCATTAAAATATTCGAGTATATTCCTCAATTCAAATGAATCAGTGCATTTACTTCGATATAAAATATGGATGATGTTATTTTTGTGAACACCTGGAACCAGCATTAGTCGACATTTATGAATCTCAAATTCTACAGGGGTGTTATAATCATGAATTATCCCTTAGTACATTCCTACAGTGTCGTGAATCGGCATCTGAGCACTGAATATGTTCTCACAATTTTTTACCTGCCATCAGTACAGAATTAGTGATTACTGATTATATCTGCTTATCTATACAGTCATATCTTGCTAGAACTCAAATAAGAAAAAAGTGATGAGGTGGATTAATTCTGAACAGAAGTTTTGACAAATTCATAAAAACTTCATAATCAGACTGGACAATTTTGTATTCGTGATACATTGAGGGGAAAATAAAGTTTCTTACCATGCCCTTTAATTGCTTCAGATGTATGAAAAATGCTTTTAGCACCACATCCTGGTCTGGTAGTGGTGGGTTTTCTCCAAATTTGTTGAAAATATTTAATTTACGTAAGTTGTTAAAAAATATATAAAGATATATTCATTTAATCAGTGTAGTTTATTTGGAGGGATGGGGGTTGCATGTTTAATTTTAGGCACGGGTAAATCAATCTGTCAGCAGCATCTTGTCCAGAAATTATTAAGTGTAAATTTGAATTAATTTCCCTTGTATATTTGTATGTGTTAGTCCATATAGAGTAATCAACAGAACTTCATTCAAAGTTATCGTGAAGGTTTTAATAATGCCATTTTCTTTGCTTTGTATTGGGCTTTCCTTGAGGTAAATTTTAACAGTGATGTGAGCATATGCATGAGTGTATGGTGCGATTCCTACAGATATATAACATGCTTGTTCAAAATCTTATCATTAAATAGTACTGAGAAATCTTTATGCATTGTTTCTCATTGAGTGTAATCATGTTTTATATTTTAAAAGTTGATGTCAAGTTGGTTTGATTGGTGCTTTTATTGTGAAAAATCAGCCAATGAATTTCTGATTTTATTCTGACAGCCAATTAAATTCCATTTTTTAAATATTTATATTTAACATTATTGCTGTATTATTTTGTTTTTTTCCAGAATTGTACATATATATTTCATGGGCAATACAAATTCTAATAAATTTTGAATTGGACTTATTCGTTTTGTTCTATTATCCACTGTGTACAACCAGAATTGCCGAGAAATACAATTGTCAATGTCTCAATCATGTTTCTTTCTACTAGAATAAACTATAGGTACTATAAGCAAGTTCTTAAATGATACCCACACATTGTGTTGGTCAAAATGTCAGGTGTGAATTGTTTGGTTAATGCATAATTATCTTTTATATGGTATACTATCTTCTTGCCAAGATTCATTGAAATTCTTTAGATGTTTTGGGAGTAGATGCACCTACAAGATCCAAGAACAAGTGGACAGGAATTCCTATATTCCCCCCTTGACTGTTGATGCTTTGTTTGTGCTCTGTGCTCTTTTATGATGTTTTTGTCTGAGGGCTATTCCATTTAAATCTACATCCCAGGGGGGGAACGCCGATTTAATTTTTTTCTGTTGGTCCTGTGGCTGGAGATGATTTCGTTTCCATTGGTGGTGGGGCTGTCAGAAAAGTGAATTCCATTGGTGGTGGGGCTGAAATTTAGTGCTCAGGAGTTTAATTCTTTTGGGGGGTTGTCCGTGCGATATGTATACTATTTTTTCGTAAAAAAATCGAGACGACGTCTGACTAGCAGTTGAAACGCCAGCGGTAACTATGAGGAACCGACTACCGGAAATCGGTTGCTTCCCTTTGAATAACCGGAAGTATGCCGGATTATCGTTCCTTACAAGAAAAGAACATGTCTGCGCCCAGGGCCATGAGGTCAGTGGAGACATGGTTGTACGATGTAGGCTTGGGGGAGTACAGAACTGTCTTTGAAGGTAATAAAACAACACATTGTAATAAGTTTTATGTACACATGGATAAGAAATAAATCCAACATCGTAAAATGAAGTATCAAAAGAGAAAAATCAAAGAAGGTGACTGACTATATTTCGCTCTGCAAACGGGAAACAAGTAAACAATTGTACAAAGTTAAGGTACGACTATCTGTAGGACAAAGAGAATATATGGCTCATGTTCTTATAAATGATGCCTGACCAATTATTCTCTTTTCTTTTCTTACATTCCTTCTTCGGTCTGGGTCAGAAAGGGTAGGGAGCAAAATTGAAAAGTAAAGGTATTAGGAGGGGTGCTGCTCAGTTTTATTGGGGGGGGGGGAGAAGGATAGCAATGGCATCTTGCTTTAGGGTTGAAAAAGAGGATAACACACAAAATTGGTTAAGATGTGAAAAAAAAATCAAATTCTGGTGGGTGGAGGGGTTTAGTTAAATTTGTTAATTCTATTGGTGGTCGGTATAACACTTTACACAATTCTCTTGGTGGTGGGGGGAGGTTGAAATTTTTTTCCATAGGTGATGGGGTCTAAAAAAACAGGCGTTCCCCCCCTGGGATATAGATTTAAATGGAATAGCCCTGAGGAATGGCTGTGGCTTTCACATTTGGTATTTGTATCTCCTGTGACTGCTTTGGCTTTGAGCACAAGTAATGAATCATAAACTAACAAAATCTGCACATCTTGTGTGTCAAAATTGGTAGAAATATAGAATAAATGTGCTACTATAAAGCTTCAGTATCATGAATTACATTTAAATCCTGCTTAAATCAGCATTTTCAATGCAAGACACTCTATCTAACACAAATACTTTCATGATGTCACAGTTGGATTGTATTGAAATCTATATCAATTTTGATGCACAACGTATGCATATTTCATTGACTGGGTACTCATTATGTTGAAAGAGCAAGAGTAAAGCAAATACAGATGGCTTCATGATGTCACATTCTGCCAAATGAAAGGCTCTCTGCAGGGAAATTGTAGTAGATAAAAGAAATAGGTTCTTGCATTAGTAAAGTTTGAATTTTACCTCTCTTACCCACATATTGTTGTGCTCCAGTGAGAAAAAACGATTTTATCAAGTCTTGAACGACATCTTAGATCCGTCTTCAACTTTTTTTCATGGATGAGCAACTTAATCAAGTCAAAATACACTTTACATAGAACTGTGCAACATTTTATTGTATCCAATTAATTATAAAAAAACCAATCAACAAAATGGATAAAGGCAAACAACAAATAAGCTCATATTAATCTCATTATGTATTTTACTATTTTTGAAAATTTAAACTCTTAATTTAAAAGGTCCTATATATTCCTGTGTATAGCTTTAACACATTTTATCTAGACGAGAGACGACAACAGCAATCAAATGTTGTGTTACTCTGTATTAAAAGTCATGGCAGTATTACTTGACGACATCATCCAACCTAGTCTAATGTTAGTGACAGTCAATACGAGTTGTATCGTAAGAGTCATTCCCAAAGTTATGCCAGCATACAACTTAGTAATTTCAGTCTGTTGTAATATTTAAGTGGAAGTCAACGGGAATAAGAATGCAGTCAAACAATTACCCATCCCAATTATTTCCATATTAGAGCTATTTCTGTGTTAACAGTGCCTATAAATACAAAGTGTCAAAAGGGCTGTCAATGTTAACAAGGTAACCTTGACAAAGTTGAATCATGGCCATAAATACAATTGCTTGTGAATGTATCATTTGCCAGGGAAACTACTTATCAACACTATCAAAAAGGTTGTCTGTGTTTGACTGTAATGTGCTATGCAATTCATAATCAGTACCAGAAAAGCTGCCTCTGTAAATCTGTGTTGGAAATGCTGTTCTACATGTCAAATACACTTCGGGTCAAAAACTAACTACTGTTGGCTTAAAATGATTTTTAAAAAATCAGTCACTGCTATATCAAATCATTTTAAGCCAACAGTAGTACCAGTAAGGCTGCCCACTATGTCAAGAACACCAAGTCCCCAGCAATGTCAGGAACAAGTAAAGTTGCCAACAACTGTCCATAATATTCTATGCTATGCCAGAAAATGCTGCAAGTCACCACTAACATCAAACAGCTCCCGTGTAAGTGCTATCATATGATTTTTTTTATGTTAGAAAGAGCTGACAAGTCACAAGAAATGTTAGAAAGGCTGTTCTTTTCAGTGTTATGCCAGGAAGATCTAGACTACTGGTCACCATGACTATTAGAAAGGCTGTTCATGTTAGTCTTTGCATTGCATGGGACACCGTAGGTCAATATTCAAGCTGTCCCAAACAATGCAATCACACTGCAACTCTTAGAAACATTTTCTGTAATTTGTCAGAAAGGTTGTCTATTATAGTGCTTTGCCACTAACATTGGAAGCCACCAACAATGCCAATTGGTCAGGAACAACCCAAGTCATCAACAATGTTTGAACTACTGTCTCTATTAATTAGTGCTATGCCAAGAACACTTGAAGTTACCAACAATGTCAGACTGTTCCATGTTAGTCCACACTATGTCATGGACACTGTTAATCACCAAATGTCAGAAATAGTTCAAGTCATCAATAAAGTCAGAAAGTTTGTCCATGGTGTCATTTGTCAGTACTATGCTAGGGAAACTATAAATCACAAAAAGGCAGAAAAACTCAATGTCAGATCACTGGTACTGTCATCATCAATAACACCAGGATGTCTGGTCATGTTAGTCACTATGTCAACAATGCTGCTACTGTCATCATCAATGTCTATGGCTGGTTGTGTTCGTCATTAGAATGGCTGGTCATGTTAGTCACTATATTAGAAACACTGTTACACCATTAGTCAGCAGCAGTATCAGTCACAGTATCCAAAAATGATAGGATGGCACGTCATGTTAGTCACTATGTCAGAGGCAGTGATATAGTAACACTCAATATTAAGATGTCTGGTCATGTTAGTAAGTATCTAAGCAGTGAGACAGTAGCCCGTAATGTCAGGATGTCTGTTCATGTTAGTCACTATGTCAGAGGCAGTGATATAGTAACACTCAATATCAGGATGTCTGGTCATGTTAGTAAGTATCTAAGCAGTGAGACAGTAGCCCATAATGTCAGGATGTCTGTTCATGTTAGTCACTATGTCAGAGGCAGTGATACAGTAACAAACAATGTCAGAATGACTGGTCATGTTAGTCACTGTCAGAGGAAGTCATACAGAAACACAATGTCAGGATGGCTGGTCATGTAAGTCACTATGTCAGAGGCAGTGATAGTAACACACAATGTCAGGATGGCTGGTCATGTTAGTCACTATGTCAGAAGCAGTGAGACAATAATGCATAATGTCAGGATGTCTGGTAATGTTAGTTATGTCAGAATTGATACAGTAACCTATAATGTCAGGATGTTTTGTCATGTTAGTCACTAGGTCAAAGGCAGTGAGACAATAACGCATGTCAGGATGTTTGGTCATATTAGTTGCTATGTCAGAAGAAATCATACAGTAACTCATAATGTCAGGATGTCTGGTCATGTAAGTCAATATGTCATTGGCAGTGATACAGTAACACACAATGTCAGGATGTCTGGTTATGTCAGTCACTATGTCAGAGGCAGTGATACAGTAACACACAATGTCAGGATGGCTGGTTATGTTAGTCACTATGTCAGAGGCAGTGAGACAGTAACACACAATGTCAGGATCTCTGGTCATGTTAGTCACTATGTCAGAGGCAGTGATACAGTAACACACAATGTCAGGATGGCTGGTCATGTTAGTCAATATGTCAGATGCACAGGTACATTAACTCATAATGATAGGATCGCTGGTCATGTTAGTCAGTATGTCAGAAGAAATTATATAGTAGCCCATAATTCAGAATGTTTGGTCATGTTAGTCACTATATCAGAAGCACTGATACAGTAACCCATAATGTCAGGATGGCTGGTCATGTTGGTCACTATGTCAGAAGCACTGATACAGTAACCCATAATGTCAGGATGGCTGGTCATGTTAGTAACTATGTCAGAAGCACTGATACAGTAACCCATAATGTCAGGATGGCTGGTCATGTTGGTCACTATGTCAGAGGCAGTGATACAGTAACACACAATGTCAGGATGGCTGGTTATGTTAGTCACTATGTCAGAGGCAGTGAGACAGTAACACACAATGTCAGGATCTCTGGTCATGTTAGTCACTATGTCGGTCATGTTAGTCACTATGTCAGAGGCAGTGATACAGTAATACACAATGTCAGGATGGCTGGTCATGTTAGTCACTATGTCAGAAGCTGTGGTACAATAACACAAATTGTCAGGATGACTGGCCATGCTATGAAGAAATGATACAGTAACCTATAATGTCAGGATGAATGGTCATGTTAGTCACTATGTCATAAGAAATGATACAGTAACCCATAATGTCAGGAGGGCTGGTCATGTTAGTCACTATGTCAAAAGAAATAATACAGTAACACACACAATGTCAGGATGTCTGGACATGTTAGTCACTATGTCAGAAGCACTGGTACATTAACCCATAATGATAGGATGGCTGGTCATGTTAGTCAGTGTCAGAAGAAATTATACAGTAGCCCATAATTCAGAATGTTTGGTCATGTTAGTCACTATATCAGTAGAAATGATACAGTTACCCAAAATGTCAGGATGACTGGTCATGTTAGTCACTATGTCAGAAGCACTGATACAGTAACCCATAATGTCAGGATGGCTGGTCATGTTAGTCACTATGTATGTTAGGAGCAGCAATACAGTAACCCATTATGTCAGGATGACTGGTCATATTAGTATGTCAGAGGAAATGACACAGTAACCCATAATGTCAGGATGACTGGTCATGTTAGTCATTATGTCAGAAACACTGATACAGTAACCCATAATGTCAGGATGACTGGTCATGTTAGTCACTATGTCAGAAGAAATGACACAGTAACCCATAATGTCAGGATGACTGGTCATGTTAGTCACTATGTCAGAAGAAATAACACAGTAACCCATAATGTCAGGATGTCTGGTCATGTTAGTCAGAATGTTAGAAGGAATGATACAGTAGCCCATAATGTCAGGATGACTGGTCATGTTAGTCACAATGTCAGAAGAAATGACACAGTAACCCATAATGTCAGTCACTATGTCAGAAACACTGATACAGTAATCCATAATGATAGGATGGCTGGTCATGTTAGTCAGTATGTCAGAAGAAATGATACAGTAGCCCATAATTTCAGATTGTTTGGTCATGTTAGTCACTTGTCAGAAGAAATGATACAGTTACCTATAATGTCAGGATGTCTGGTCATGTTGGTCACTATGTCAGAGGCACTAATACAGTAATCCATAATGATAGGATGGCTGGTCATGTTAGTCAGTACGTCAGAAGAAATGATACAGTAGCCCATAATTTCAGATTGTTTGGTCATGTTAGTCACTTGTCAGAAGAAATGATACAGTTACCCATAATGTCAGGATGGCTGGTCATGTTGGTCACTATGTCAGAGGCAGTGATACAGTAACACACAATGTCAGGATGTCTGGTCATGTTAGTCAGTACGTCAGAAGAAATGATACAGTAGCCCGTAATTTCAGATTGTTTGGTCGTGTTAGTCACTTGTCAGAAGAAATGATACAGTTACCCATAATGTCAGGATGGCTGGTCATGTTGGTCACTATGTCAGAGGCAGTGATACAGTAACACACAATGTCAGGATGTCTGGTCATGTTAGTCACTATGTCAGAGGCACTAATACAGTAATCCATAGTGATAGGATGGCTGGTCATGTTAGTCACTATATCAGAATGATACAGTAACACAAAATGTCAGGATGACTGGTCATGTTAGTCACTATGTCAGAAGCACTGATACAGTTACCCATAATGTCAGGATGTCTGGTCATGTTAGTCACTATGTCAGAAGAAATGATACAGTAGCCCATAATGTCAGGATGACTGGTCATGTTAGTCACTATGTCAGAAGCACTGATACAGTAATCCATAGTGATAGGATGGCTGGTCATGTTAGTCACTATGTCCAAAGCACTGATATAGTAATCCATAGTGATAGGAAGGCTGGTCATGTTAGTCAGTATGTCAGACGAAACTAGCTCACAAAGGATACCCCCCGCTTTGAAGTCCAATTATCTCCCTTGTATGATATTGGAAAGCAAAGATTTTTCGTCATGCACATCTTTGGATGATGTACTTCCTTTCTGTAAAGTTTCTTTGAAATCCATTTAGCGGTCTAGGAGGAGTTGCGCTTACAAGATATATGGACAGATGGACAGACAGACAGACGGACGGACAAGGTTATTCCTATATACCCCCATCAAACTTTGTTTGCCGGGGGTATAATGATACAGTAGCCCATAATTTCAGAATGACTAGTCATGTTAGTCACTATATCAGAATAAATGATACAGTAACACAAAATGTCAGGATGACTGGTCATATTATTAGTCAGTATGTCAGAATCGTTGATACAGTAGCCCATGATGTCAAATGACTGGTCATGTTATTCACTATGTCAGGAATACTTTTACAGTCACCGTCGTCATCAGGATGGCTAGTCACTATGTCAGTGATTACTGAACCAGAAACCCCACTACCATTACCATATCGGCATGGATGGTTATTTCATAAACATTATGTGGCATAACCAGTATCAATAAGGATGGCCTTGTTAATCACTTCATCAGAAACACTTCTCCCATCACTGATGGGATGTTTGATCATAATTGTCACTACATCATAAATTATTTTACAGTAACAATCAATTTAAGGATGACTGGTCATGTTAATCATTATGTAAGAAACACTGCAACAGGTACAACAGATACAAGGCTATGCATGACAGTCAATATATAAAAAATACTTAATGCCCAAGTAAGAAATTGTGAAGGCATTTCAAGTACATTTTGAAAAATATATAATTAGATTCATACTAGCATTTTGGTCATTAACCATAACAGAATGTTGAGATCTATAACATTTTATAGCATCAATAATTTTCCTATATAAAATACTGATCAACAATCTATAAAAAAAAAAAATTATAAACATCTATTTCATCTAATAACAGAAAAGTATAAACAATATCACAGATTGTACTTAACAATTTTAACAAACAAACACTAAAAGAAAAACAAATAACAACCAGCACTTTCAACCTAAAATCAACAGTTAATTCTTTACAGTCTTTATTTCAAGGGCAATACTCAAAATTTATAAATACAGAAATTAAACAAAACAACCTTTAACACTTTAATAATTCTTCACCTGCATTTGGTAGTAGATAAATTTTTTGTAGTAAGATTTCATAAGTACAGTCAGACCTGCTTTAAAAGGCACCTCTGTATAGCAAATCACTGTCTATAAAGGGTACAGTGAAAAAGTCCCATGCACAAACAAAGAATGTAAAATTAACCTCTGTATAGATGGCACCTGTTCATTAAGGGCACTTTTTTTCTGGCCCCTCGAGTGCCCTTTATAGACAAGTTTGACTGTACATACCAAACCACACAAAAAATGCAACACTTGTTTATTCCTTCAGAGAAAAATTTTCAAATAGATTTACATTGTATCTTCAAACCAATATATTGTGAACATGTAGCTGCAATGCATAGCATAAAAAAATGTGAAAATGAAGAACTTTAAAATCTGATTTCTAAAAACTAATAAATGTACTTTTAATCACGAGATGAAAAATTTTCCAAATTGTCAAATTCTTGAGTCCTCTTTGTCTTCACAAATTGTCACCAATTTTTTTCTCAAGTGACCATTTGATATCATCAAATATCAGACTTTTGATTTTTTACTTTTGAAAAAGAAACTTACTGTTTCGATGTAAAAATAGGAATTCCTTCAGCACTAGATGATTAAGTGGATTTGAGGCCTTAGAATATTCTAGTTTTCAAGATAATTTTAAGACAATACTTCAAATTGTGCAAAAATTTTAGCTCCAAAGAAGTGGTGAAGTTCTTGTGTTAGTCATTTCTGGGCCAACGATAAACCCATGTAACCTTAACACCAATTAACTTAAAATTACAAAAGGAATATATCACAGTCTACTAGCACTAATTGCTGACAATTCGATATTTAACAATTCATACCGAACATCTATTTAACAAACAATACCTGTTATTTTCCTTACTTTTTAGTTGCATATAAATTTTCTATGCAATGAAGTTTTCAAATTATAAATTATACAACGTAAGTTCAGGTATTTCTATATATACAATTCTGACTGTTTTTTAGTTTTGTATTTCTATGTTTATCTCTGATGGTATTTTTTATGTCGGACATCTTTGGCACAATCATATCAAATCGGAGTAACATTTCTCCTGTCTGGATTGATCGTTTATATGCACTACACAACTGGTCCAAATAATAAACCTGCAAAAGATATTAATACTTCATACAATAGTATATAAAATGTTGATTTCGCATCTTACTGGAATTTACATTATCAGATTTTCCTCACTTGCAGTGTAATGGGTGCTGTTAACAAAGCAGGACATGTTTATCCTTTCCAACACCTGATATCATTCCAATTTTTTGTGGAATAGAATAGAGAATGGAAACGGGGAATGTGTCAAAGAGACAACAACCGGACCAAAGAGCAGAAAACAGCTCAAGTCTACCAATGTATCTTCAATGCAGCCAGAAAATCCCACACCTGGAGGCAAGTTTCAGCTGGCCCCTTAACAATAATGCATACTAGTTCAGCAAAATGGATGGCACACTAGACTCAAGTTTGCATATTTCTGTACTGTCTTTGGTATTTTTTCTTATATTTATATACCAATTCATTTCTATCAGACAATGTCACATGATGCAGAAAGGCCTATGAATCCCTGGATATATACGTGGTACATTCCTAGAGATCTGACACTTTAACAACACCTGTTCCAACGTACAGCAAATCCTATGGATCCCTGGATATCCACTTAGATCATTCATAAGGATCTGACAGTCTTGAAAACATATCTCACCTGTTGCCATGTATATATATATATATATCCCTCGATATCTACTCAGAACATTTCTAGAGATCTACACTCAACAACATATCTCACCTGTTCCCATGTACAGAAGGTCCTATGAATTCCTGGATATTGCTTAAGTACATTCTTAGGGATCTTACACTTTGGTTGACAGTCCTTGCTAAACAAATGAAGTACATCCTTCACTAAGGTATACTTGAAACCATTGACTAACACATATGGAATTGCTAAATTATCATGGAAAATCAATCCACTGTATGTATCTCCACTGTCCTCATATTCTGGTTTATGGCTGTGGATTTCATAAATAAATTGATTAAAACTATTTAACAGATTTAAGGTGGTACCTAACACTACAGGGAGATAACTCTGTAAAATCAGCTAAACGTTTAAATAACGTTGTGTTGTTAAGGGAATATTAAGCTTTTCAATGATCAATATTAGTGTTTGTCAAACTGCTATACAATCAGTGTAATTTTTCTGAAGAATTGGTTGGTTCAAATGTTTTGAAATTTTAAAATTTTTGTCAATGGGTCAAAGTAAATACTTTGTCAAAATTTTATGAAAATTAAACGAGCCAAATTAATTTTAGTGAAAGTGTTGGGTACCACCTTAAGGACTGGATTTAATTTTTTTTTTTAAGTCTATGATGAAATAAACTCAATCACATGGTGCACACTAAATGAGCTGTGTAGTTTACTTTGTTGTGTGCCCCAGGTGCACTGATTTTGAATAAAGTATTAGCTAATTATGATTTTAATTAGTCACGTAGTATGAGAGAATATTTTAAAATATTTTTTTACTGTATTTTCAATGGCCATATTGATTTAAGATCAGGAATACTGTGCACCCTAGTGATAAACTATTGCACCACAGTGTGGCCCAAAGTGGCAAATTGGGCTTTAGGGAAGAATAAACAAAGTGATAACAATAGCTCACAAAGCCTTTTATGTCAGATAAATAACCTAGATCATGCCATAGGATGCTTATTTTTAAGTAAAATTTCTCTTAAACAACACATGGTTGCACCACTCGTTCAAAAACCTAAATTTGTCAAGTGGAAGTTTTTTTTCCAATGTTTTGAATGTTCCCTCAGTTATTTTATAAGAAAACTCCGTAACCAAGCTTGCTTTTTAATATCAAATACTTAAAATGCATGAAGCTTGAAAAAAAGCCATTTTGCAAGAAAAATCAAAGTTTCAATTCTCATTATGTCTTCTTTAAAAAATATTAAAAACATCACCAGTAAAAAACAAGCAGTACCTGATACCAGAACAATCTGTTTCAATATTCTCTTGGTTAAACTGATCTATTCCTATATTAACACTTGTGGTTATCCCAGGACTACTGGTCAATAATTCAGCACTGTCAATTGAAGACAATGTAAAGTTTGAATCGCTCCTAACAGAAGTTCCACATGAGTTGTTATCAGTTCCCAATGTTGTGGCACTTCCACCAATGTCAGCTGCTGTTACAATAGAAGACCTACTCTCTTCAACAACAGGACCCGTTACAACAGAAGACTTACTCTCTTCGACAGCAGGGTCCGTTTCACTGGACAAATTACTATCTTCATCAACAGCGGCAACTTTTACCTTTGACAGATTAACTTCTTCACCAGTGGTACAGACTGTTTGGTCTGAAGAACAAGTTTCATTTGATCTTGTTTTAAACATGTATCTATGGCAACATGGTTTGGTATTCACGAAATCTGAGTCATTAGTGTGTTTATTATTCTCCATTTTCACAACATATTCTTGGTTTCCATTTAACAGCACAGTATTTGGCTGAAATTCATCATTATAACCATCTGGATTACTTGTAACTGAAGCTTCACAGAAGGACGTTACATTGCCCAACTGTCCATCTATTTCCTGTTGAGACAATATACTTGATTCACTGGACGATTGTGAGATTACAATCTCCTGATCAACTATAGGACAATCATTTAGACAGGGGTTACTTTCTGTTATATCGTTCCCAACCTGACAATCAGGTAAATTTTCAATATGGAAATATGTTTCGCCTAGTTCATTTGAATTTTGAGGTTCAGTCATAAATAGAAACTCACTCCTCTCCCCACCTGCAGAATTTCTATCTTGAATTGTCAAACAATTTTCTCCATATAATTCTGAATGGAACCAATCAAAGAAATTCCTACTGCCCACCTGAACATGTTCTTGAGAAACATCAGACAAACATCCTTCTTGACCTGTTTCTAATAATATTACTGGAACATCATCATTAGAGTTTTCATTTATAATATAAATTACATTCTGATCATCATTCGACATCTGATTATCTCCCTTTAGATGACTTCCAGACTCCTGTATTTGAATCTGTTCAGTGTTGCTATAACTACTGCTGTGGAACGTAGCATTTTGGTTGAGTGTTGAATCTAACCTGTCACTATTGACTTCTTCTACAGGATTCTCAACATCTGTATCTAGGCATTTATTTTGATGAACCAAAGAATTGTCAGATGAACTACCTTCTACTTGGTCCATGCATTTTTTAAACGCATCTTTGTTCTGTTCATAAAAACATGCTGTATTTGTATGTTCTAATTTGTCCAAAATATTGTTTTCAGTTCTATATTTTTCCATCATGTCATTTAGTTTTTGGGCCTGTAATGCCTTCTGCTTGATAATCTGTAAGATTCTCTCTTGCTCCCGTACAACTTTGTCCATGTAAGTGGTTTTCAATAAATCTACATTTCTCACAACCATTTCCTTCTCGGCATTCTTAAAATTATTAGAAGTTTTTGAAGCTTTATGCTTTTTCTTGGTTTTTCTTTTCTTTTCAGGCTTATTTTTTCCACTAGAATCATATTTCTTTCCAGAATTACATTCCCTCGTATTTTCTAAAGTATCTACAGATTTTTCTTTCCCACCACTTGAAGAAGAATCAGAAGTAACTGGGCAACCAGGTTTGCTCGTGTATGAGATGGAAGGATCTGGCAGTTCATCTAAGTTGTTACTATCAAGAGTATCTGATGTACATGAGATTTCCGACTCCAAACTGGTCTCTGAGTTAGCAGCTTTTTCAGTCAAGGATTTTGGTAGCAAAATCTCACCCTTTTCATTGTATGTACTTGTGAGTTGTGGATCATACAAACTCTCACTACTGCTATCAGTACAAACAAAATCAGAAAATTTCATTTTCCGATTGCTTTTTACTTTTAAATTCCTTCTCTTCCCTTTCCTTCCTGACCTTATTGGTTTAACATAGTCTCTTATATCATTGCTGTCCTTGTCAACAGATGGCAAATTTGGCTTACATGGAGAACAGACTGACCTCAAACTTCGTCTCACAACACACTTTTTGCCAAACTTCTTGCTGTCATTCACCACAAACACAGATCCCTGCAGAGCCCAATCCTGGTCAACTAGATTATGAAGGTCTCCTTCTTCAACAGAGTTGGATGAATATATTCTATTCTTTGGTATGGGTTTGCGAGTTATACCAAAATTTCTCACTTTATCATCAACTATACATTTTGATTCAGGGTCCTCCAACCTAGGAAGGTTATTATTTTCATCTGCTTTGTCATTTTCATGTTCTTGCAATTCACTGTGTGTTTCCTTAACTTTTGTAAAGCATCGAGATACTTTGTCCAGTTCTTTTCGTATATTAACACCGACTTCCTGTTCTTTCTTTGAGTTATCAAGATTTCTTTTTGGAAAGGATTTTCTCTTCATTTTCTTTTTTCTGCCTTTCTTCTTTTTAATACTGTTTTCGTTTTCTTTGCCATCCAAATCTGTTAATGTTTTAGCTCGAATTAAATGACTGGATTCCTTTAATGTTGTCTGGGGTGTTGTCTTCTGCTTGGTTTCTGATTTTTTTGTAACTGTCTTTCCAGTTTTTGATTCACCATCTACCTGTCCAGATGAAGTTGATTTTTTAGTTTTGTCTTTGTGGTTTTCCTTCCTTCTGTCATTATCCTGATGATTTTGCTTTTTACTGTTTTGTTTGCCATTTTTAATTCTGTAAAACGTAAGTTTCAAGTCGTCTTTACATCTAACTCCATATTTTGCTTTCTCAGATGCAAGTACTGGGGAGGAAACACTTTCCAGAGGATTTTCTTCTACTAGTGACTTTCTCTGTTGTGATGGAAGAATATGGCAGCTTTTTGTAATCATTGGCAAGTTAATTTGACCATTTGAAGGATTTTGCTTAGATTTCTCATCATAGCGTATGCCGTTATACTTGTATCTTGATGGCTTTTGTGTATAATTTGCTGAAACTTTTCTGTCATACAAATTTAACAATTTCCATGTATTCTGACTATCAGGTGCAAAAGGACTTGATGAGACTAGTTTCATTAGTGAGTTTCTACTAAAATTGTGATCATTATCAAAGAGAATTTCCCTGTATGGAGCCTCCCTACTAATGGCATCTGGTTTATGAAACGCAGTCCCACCTATTATCTGATCTAAACGTCGCTGACTAGAAACGGAACCTTCAATAATTGAACCTACAACATCCACTACATTACTCTGTACAATTCTTGATGCAACTTTTGATCGATCATTGACCTTCAAATTTTGTATGCTTGCCTTCTTCGTGGGTAAAACAATGGGTCTTCCATGTGCTTTCTGTACTTGTGTGTTACAAAACATGTCTTTTTCAGAATAATTTGGTCTCGTATGATCAACCTTTTTCAAATGTCTTTCACCATTAATTTTGTTTTTTGTTTCAATATTACTGACTGTTTGTTTAGCGATCCTAGATTCATGATCTGACTTGTTTTTTCCGCTATTATTGCTAGTTTTTAGATTATCTGCCTTTCCTTGGTAATGGGAATCTGAAGCGTCTAAGTTCAACAGCCTGTTTTGATTCCTGATATCTGTAACAACAGAATAATGTGAGACATTGCCATTTTCATCTTTTTCCTTATCTTGAGGACTATTCTTTATAAATAGTTGTTCAGCTTGATCCAAATCATAGTGTATAGATGTCTGTCTTACATTTAAAGGAATACCACGTGTTCCAGTCTGGGTTTGAGTTTTCTTATTAATGTACATCTGTGTCTTCTTTTTCATATCTTGTCTAACATTTTCATCTGATAATTGTTTTTTCGGCTTGTCATAGACTTTTCTATTTTCAGCTGCCTGCTGCCAATTAGAATTCTTCTTCATTTTCGTTGCAGGCTGACTATGTCCTACATCTCTTGTTTTCAGCACTTGTCTAGTATTGTTCACATCTTCTAATGATTGCTGGGCAGATCGTCCCTTATCTACATTCTGCTGCTGACTATCATTTTCCATGCAATCAATTTGTCCTGATTCCTTTGAATCTGACATTTTTTTGTAGTTCTTCACTAAATTTTTAGGATTCACACTTTGTGAAATTTTCTGATCAGTGTCTTCTTTCATTTCCCCATTATCTGAACTCCCAGGAACATCTGTGAACCTTGATTTTTTCAAACCCTCAGTTATTACTCCAGAATTCTCTCCCATCCCTTGCTTGACGGTGTTATTTTTGAATTCATTGTTAAGATCTTGCTTCTGTGTTGGCATAATTGTATCGTTTGAATCGGGTGCTGTTGTTAAATTAGGTTTTGATTGTTTGTCTTTTTCTATCTCGGTAATTGTTTGCGTTAGTGGTATAACCAAACTCTTACTACTTATATTCACACCAGTGCTGGTACTTGTACTAGGGGTCAGAAGCAATATTTTTTTGCCAAACTTATCACAACCAATGAGAGTTCCTTGATACACAGGTATTGCCTGTTGGTTCTTCTTGGCGCTTGGTGCATTTTTTGTGTGATTAATATTGTCAGTTAACGACTTTTGTATTACTGGTATTTGTTGTGTTTGAATTGGGTTGAGTATTATCTTGTTCACATTTGTTTCACTGACTGTTTCATTGGTCTGGGAAGCTTGTTTCTGTTGAGGCTCACAGAAAATCTGAACTAGACCATTCTTGTCATGTAACAAAGTCATGTTTTGAGGTTTACATGCAATCTGCTGGGTATCACTTGTTTTATTTGCAGGCATTGTGGGCTTCAAGTTATTATTTAGTAAGTGTGGTGACATCAACTGATTCTGTTCTCCAAAAATCAAGGAACCAGGCTTTATATTAACATTACTAGATTTATGGCCCCATGTTGAAATTCTTGGTGATTGATTTAAATAAGCAGAAGTAGTTGTTGATTGGCGACTTGTAAAATTTGTTGGTGTCCCCACACATGTTGGAAAACCAATATTCTTATTGACTGATTTAGGCTGTATTGGAATAAATCGACTATCCTTCGTGATATCTGGGCTGGACCTCTCGGTAGTTGAAATTGGCTGTAAATGTCCTAAATTCTGACCCTGTATCCATGGCTGATCAAAGTGGTAATATGCTTCATTTGTTAGGCCATACTGGGGATTCTCATTCTCTGTGTCATACAAAATCTGAAACATCAATAATTTACATATCTGACAATTCTGGTCACAGATTCTTATAAAAAACAGAAAGTCGACCAGATTTCCTTATGCAAGTATTAACAAGAGGCTCCCAAGAGTCCAAATGGCTCACCTGTTACTTTTTGTGTAGATCTTGAATCAACGATTATTTTTGCTATTTAATGTATACTGTTGCATTTTTTGCCTAAATATTGACTTGTACAGCTAAAATATAGAATCCTGAACCCAAATATATATGGTTGCTAGGGACTTTTTCATCAGTTGCTATGATCTTTTTCAATGACCTTGACTCTTGACCTTTCTTTTTGACTTGTACAGGTAAATGACAGGGTCCTTAACCCAAATATATATGGTTGCTAGGTACTTTTTCATTGGTTGTTGTGGGCTTTTTCATTTGTTACTATGGACCTTTTCAATGACCTTGACCTTTGACCTTCCATTTAATTCATTCCAAGTTATGCTCTTAATATCTGTGACAATATGTCAGACCATTATTTTTACTGATAATTACTATTTACATGTAAATGATCTTTCAAGGGCAAAAACTCCTATGAGGGATCAATTGATGATTTTGGTTATGTTGACTTATTTTGTAGATCTTACTTTGCTGAACATTTTTGCTGTTTACAGTTTGTCTTTATCTATAATAATATTCAAGTTAATAACCTAAAACTGAAAAATTTCCTTAAAATTAACAATTCAGGGGTAATAACCCGAAAATGGGTTAACCAATTCCTCTGCAAATTTCATGGCAGGTAGATCTTGACCTCATAAACATGTGCATATCTTTTTTGCTCTAACTGCTTTAGTTTTGAGATATGAGCCAAAAAGTGTATTTTTCACCTATGTTCTATTTTTAGCCATGGCAGCCATGTTTCTTGATGGACAAAAAAATAAAACATAAATTTTATACTAGATACCCTAAGGATCTTTTAGATTAAGTTTGGCTGAAATTTATTAAGTAGTTTCAGAGAAGATTTTTGAAAGTTTACATGATGAAAAAAATGTGAAAAATTGTCTTTAAGGGAATACAATACAATACAATAAGGTTCCTCCACTGAGTTTTTGCTGAAAATTTACTAGATGGTCAATTTCAATGTATACTTTTCAAATATGGAAAGAAAAACATACCTTTATGACTTATTTTTTTTTTAGATATTTGACACTGATTTTGGAATATTTGAGCTAAAAACCCTAAATTTGTCATTTTTCAGGAGAGTCACAAAAAACTATCTAACTGTTTAACGATAAAAATAACTTCACTGAGTCTTTTGCAAAACATTCCCTAATACTTAGAAATAATTTTTTGGTACATAATAATGAAAAAGATTGATAAACTAATTAGGAAATTATGCAAATTTAAGCCAAATAGGGAATATTGATAATAATTTGGTAACTTTAGATGCTTGTAGAAAACAATTTTTCTTTAAATTTTAGTATATTTATGTTGAAGTAATGAACTTTTGTTTTCAAAAGAAAAAAATTGGGGTCCATGTGCTTATTTCAGAGATATTTAGATATTTAGATATTTAAGAAAAACCCAAAATTTAAGGATGGTATACGGGTTTTCTTGAAGGATACAATGACATCACAATGTGTATCTCCTGGTGACGTCATTATCTCCCCCCGCTACTGTATCGTATTCCCTTAAAGGGCAAAAACTCCTATAAGGGGTCAATTGACAATTTTGTCATGCTGACTTATTTCTAGATCTTACTTTGTTGAACATTTTTGCTATTTACAGTTTGTCTTTATCTATAATAATATTCAAGATAATAACCTAAAACTGCAAAATTTCCTTAAAATTAACAATTCAGGGGCAATAACCGGACAAAGAGTTGACAGATTCATCTGGAAATTTCATGACTAAATTATTTGAATACTAAGTTTCTAATGTCAAAGGTCATCAGGATGTCATCTCTCTGAGTGATGAATGAATGGAATGTAGGCAAACATTTTTATACATTGTACCAATATGCACAAAAATAGTCCAAGGATGCAAACACTGATTATATGAGTAAATTGGAAAGTATTAATACAAATATACCAGATTTTTATAAATTTTATAATAAAGTCTTTAAAAAAGATAAACAATTATGTTAATTGTATCATTTTTTAGACTGATTTTGTCCAACTTTTTGGGTGTCTGATATATTAGTTCTGTGGTATAAAGTTTATCTGATATGATCTAAATGTAAAAACATGACAAAACATACTTGTAAAGGTGTAACCATAGCCACATTATTTGACAAATCAGGACTCTCCACTGTCATTGTTGGTGGATTTTTGATATGCTTACACAACTTCTGCCAATCAATCATCAAGTCACGTGATGTTATGTGATTCCATCTTGCCCCTAAATTAAGAATTTTGAAAAAAAAAGAAAATATGTGTTAAAAATAACATAATTCTATGCTGACTGAAATGAACAACAGAACTCTAAAACTTTTAATTTGAACCAGAGGATCAAGTGAGCCTGAATCACTCACCTGGATAATAATGCAGATAAATTACTGCATATTTAATTTTTATAAAAGACATTTCATACACTAATTCTTTGCAAGCTTGTTTAATGTTGCCATAGGCCTTTAAGTTTCAGAAGAGATGATGAAATTGTAATTTGCCATAGGCTTCAATGCAAACCTATGTGCCACCACAGCCACCATACTTACACTAGATCAACATGAAATGAGGACCCTTTGTAGAGGATCTCCCATTCATTATTCCTGTAAAGTCTCAAAAGATTTGCCATTGTATTTTTAAGAAGAAAATTGAAAATTTCTCCCATCAGAATCAAAAATTGCATGTGACAGCTATGTTTTTCATCCGATCAGAACAAAATGAAGACTTTTTTTTTATAAAGGATCTTCCATACAGAGGTGTTTACTCCTTTCTGGTGTTTTCAGTAATGTTAATGATTTTTGTCAGTAGGTTGGACCCTTTGTCATTAATCTCAAATTTCAGCATGAAAACTACCATAGAAACCTATGATATTGTGATAAGTCTAGAAACAATCTGAGTTTTCATCATCAATCTTGTTAAAACACTTTTCATAACTAGAAAATCAAGCACAAATACAAAGCATTTACACGACAGGGAATAAAAAAAAAATTTTGATACAAAAGCGGAGAGCGTAATTTCTGGAGGTGAATCGGTTCCCCACATTTTGAATCAAAAATCCGGAACATTTACGTAATTAAATGAGGATTTTTATAGACATCTTTCCATACATCATTCCTGCAAAGATTCATTCAATTTTGCCCATTGGTTTGAGAAGAGATTATGAATTGTCTAAAGAAGAACAGACGACAGACAAAAAGTGATTATAATAGTTCACATGGCCCTATGCTAAGGGAGTTAACTCTTTAAAAATCAGCTGAACCTACTGTAATAGTAAAGAGAAATAAAGCTTCTCCATGACCAAAATTAGTGTTTGTCAAACTGCTATATATCCAATGAAATTATTCCCGTAAAATGTGTGGTTCAAATTTCTTGAAATTTTTATATTTTTGTCAAGAGGTCAAAGATATTTCGTCAGAATTTTTAAAAAATTAAACGAGCCAAATCTATTTTATTCTATGTGTTGGGTACCCCCTTAAATAATCAGTAAAAGCAGATTTTCAATTTTCTGTGTACAAATAATTGATTTTTGCATAATATCTGACATCACCAAGTGTGACGTTGAACAAATACCAGTTTTAATTCCAGAAGTTTGAACAAATTTGTCAGACCTTCAGGACATGCCTAAGATTTGTTTAAATTGTGTAAAATTTTGACAGAGCAATGACTGTTTCATTAAGAAATCAATTTACCAAGTAAGTAGGACCTGCAGTTGGTCAAATAGTCTAACTAGATAAAATTTTATTATTTTTCATACATTCTGCTTAAAGCCTTGAGTACTGTTCTGACATACCCCATCCCTGTTGCCGTGCAATGTAACTTGACATACAGTTGGCCTCCAGTAAAGACAAACATTTTGTTGCATCGCTTCCCGAACCAATCAAATGTTCTCTGCTGAGGTCAAACAAATAATTATAGAACTGGCTGAAGTATGGGTACACCAAAGACATTGGAACAAAGGGTCGAGATCCAAGCTTCATTGCCGGTATCAAATGTCGTCCATTATATAGGATTTGGTCAGAATCTACAAGAAGACTTAATTATAAACTTCCGTATATAAAATAGTGCAGATATGGTAATAGCTGATTAAGTATTAATTTTTGCTACTTAAATGAATCACCAATGATTATACATGTGTGAGTCTTCCAAGGAAGACATGTGTCGCCTGCGGACGTCTATTTTTACAAAAGATATTAAAATTTTCTAAAAATGAAATATATATGCACACCTGTGCATTAAGGTTAATGCACAGAGAAAGTTTCATCAAATTTCTTTGAGCGGTTATGGAGTAGTTGAGGATAGAAGTTTTGATCCCTCCCCCTTTTTTTCAAAATGTCAATTTTTACCAAAAAAAATTTAAAATTTTCTAAAAATGAAATATATATGCACACAGAAAGTTTTATCAAATTCCTTTGAGCTGTTTACAAGTAGTTCAGGACAGAAGAAAGGTGTGACGACGGAAGACGACATATAGTGATCCCTATGTGTCGACCACGCGTTCTGCAGACAACACAACAATGTACATGATAATACATATACTGCAAAATAAGTATATTTGTACATGTCGAACACATTTGAATAGAGTAACCCAAACACCTTCAATATCTAGAACTACCTTTTTATGTCCCATGATCAAACAGCTATTATATGTATTTAGGACTTTTACTGAAAAATATGAAATGTAACTTGAATTTTCCATACAATCATACATTCATAACTAAGGCTCATCAGTCTCATACATTAGATTCATGTATTTTGTGGCAATGCATAGATATCGTCTTTTCATATAAATTTTTTTTTTTTGGCTAATACTGGAAACACTTTTTTTTGTCATTATTGGCAATGTTTGCTTTGTACTAATAGCAAAAATCTAACCTCCTTTTAATCTTTCTTTTGCCTGATTCCATGGCAGCACACACCAACAAAACTTATTGTTTGCCAATGATTTCATTCCCTGTAATTCTGTGGTTGAATTACAGTCAGGTGAGAGTAGAAGACTGTGACTAGCATGTTCTTTTGCATAGTGGCATTCTTTCCCAAGAATCCCTTCAGATGTGATGTGACGAGTCCTAACCAAAGTTTTAAGAGTCAGTATATTCTCTTGGATAGCCACTTTGTTCACAAGTAAGGTACCGCAAGGAACAATTCTAAAGTTACGGAGAAATGCCATCTGCTGCTTTGGGGTACAAGGGCTGGCATGAACTTCATATTCTGGATATTTCAGAATTTCTTTTAATACACTCAAAACAATATCACATTGGGTATCTGAACATGATGGAAATAGAATTTCTTTGACATCAGTCCAAACAACCAGCTGTCTACCATCATCCTCAATGATAGGCATTTTCTGTATATGCATTTCTGTTTGAGTAAGTGGGTTTTCTCTTACCATAGTTGAACTGCATCGATCATAGTTTTGTGTGAATTTAGCAGGCGATGAGATATCATTTTCTGGTGAACGGGTCCGGCTGTCTTCATGGACGGAACTGCCATCCCTATTATAACCTGTGCGGAGTCTTTCCAAATCTTCAGAACTTCCTGGATCAAGTATTTCTTCTGCCTCTACATTTCCTAAATTGCGACTATTGTCTCTATTAGATACAGCTGAAATACTGTGATTTTTCTCTTGTTTATCTGGCTTGTTGTTATTTCTTTTGGCGACCACCATTTTTCTTACAATATCACCCAAAAGTCTGAACTGATTTTCTATTTCTACTCATATTTCCTGAAATAAAATTATAAAAAATTAAGAATATAGTAAGGCATTAACTGTAAACATGAGAACTTTATGCACTTCTGATATTTTGTCTTGATGACAGAGACCATAGATCACTAATGGTCCAGGGTTAATAAAGCCTATTCTCTGAAACCATTGCCTTCTAATTAAGAAAAATTTTCTACAATGGGTGTGTGTCTTGAACTGAGATATATACATGTATTTTTCACACTATGTTCTTTTTCAAGCATTCAAATCAGAATCAACTTCAATTCCTTCATCATCCAATCAGATTCATGGTATCTTCAGCGCTTTGAATAACTGGGATGCGTTCAATATCATAGCAGCTAGCCTAGCTGCTATGCTCTAGATATCTGTCTATGTTGAACAATATGCTACATAGCTAGCCTATAGCTACGGCTAAAACACAATCAGGTAGGGAAATTCAAATGGCACAGTGTTATGAAACTATTATTTTATTGCATTTAATTGTATATTATTGAAGTCACTCTATCCAGTTTGCCAGCGATTTTCTCTTTCTAACGGTATATAACAAAGGGCATTTTTGTGACGTTATGGTGTGTCATTTTTATTTTTCATTAAAATGGCAAATCTGCAGGAATGAACTACTTTGGTTTACAGGTATAAATCTTTTGCTATGTAATAAAAAATTTATTTGGGTCTAATGAGCATTTTACTGATTGTAAATAATGAAATAATAAAATTTTAACAGACTTATTATTTTAAAATACCATCTTTGTTATGAAAATGCTAATTTTGACATGTGTTGGTTATATGACTTTAAGTAGATAATTTTCTTATGTAAAGCATATGACATTTTTACAATCTTATTTGATACCATTATCAGCTTTTTCCAGAGAAACAATAAAATAAACGTCAAATATATTAAAAAATAATCATACAAAGTTTCAATTATTTTGTAGTGTCCATAGACCCTACTTTATTTCCAAAGAAATATGACTTGAGCTGCAATTAATTCTTTAATTGATCTTTTTTCTATCGCAGGCTGATGGTTAGAATGTAAATAAATTCACAGATCCTTGCAGATATGAAGAATTTTCTTCAGTTTTGAAGGAAGTTTTGTCCGTAGACCTGTAGTGTTCGTAGACCCATATTTTACATTTCTATTTCAAGCTCAATATGAAAAGTTAGACATCTAATAATAATAATATGTTGTTTTTTAAGTTAAATTATATGCTGTAAATGGAAAAAAAATACTACTTTAAAAAAAAAAATATCAATACAAGACAAAATGTCAGTGTAATTTCAGCACTGTTTCCTGTAATATTAGGAACTGCATTTATTCTACTATCAAATATAAAAGGCTAGGAAAGAAGTCTGTAACATTAAGAGTTAATATATTAATAAAAACTTTAAAAAAAAAAATTCCTGTATTTATATTAGTATAAAGATTATTTGTCTAACGTTAAACAGGGCTACGGACACTACATATAAAGGAGTATATGAATGAATGAATGATTGACAGGGTGTATTTTTTGCAGATCTGAGAATGGACAATGAAAATACATTGTAAAAAGAAGGCCTTAATAATCTATACTACTAAAATTAAGGGCTCAGTTTTTTTGGACCGTCATCGCGTAACAACTGCAATAGACACAACTCAAATCAGAATTTGACTGATCGGGGATGAATGTGTTGTCTAAGAACTTCACACGTCTAGCTCGATAAGTTTCTTTAATATGGAATTATCGATTATTTAACTCAAACAAAAAAAATCACTGACATGTTTCCATGTTTCGTCCTTCGTCTTCATTTCCAGTCAGACACCAGACTCTATTTTTCACTTTTTCGGTCATGAAATTTTCATAAATTTATTCTTTCTGGATTATTTAGCATTTCGTTAAAATAAAGTCTTATGACTTTTATCCCTGATGCTGATAATATATATTTACGCAATTTTGTCGATTAAACAATACAGCTACAAGTTCTACAACTGCATTACATCAGTTAAAACTAGAAATACTGTGAGCAAAGCTCACTACTTGATACCACCACCTTACATAAGATACATAAAAGGAAATGTCAATATTTTGGATAGGAAAACTCCAACAGCAGTGAGATGAGTTTCATCAAATTCCATTCAGTGGTTTAGGAGGAGTTGTGGATGGCATACTGGGAGCCCCTATCACAATGAATGGCAAAGTCCATGTGTTGGTATGGGAAACCCAAAATATTCATCAGATCAAAATCTAAAATAGGAGTTGCACTACAGCATCATGTAATAAAGATCCTCTGAAAGTTTCATCAAATTCCATTCAGTGGTTTAGGAGGAGTTGCGGATGGCATCATGGTACCCCTATCACAATGAATTTCAAGGTCCATGGTTTGGTATGGGTACCCCAAATATTCATCAGATCAAAATCTAAAATAGGAGGTGCACTATGGCATCATGTAATAAAGATCCTCCGAAAGTTTCATCAAATTCCATACAGTGGTTTAGGAGGAGTTGCAGATGGCATCATGGTACCCTTATCACAATGAATGTGAAAGTCCAAGTTTTGGTATGGGTAACCCCAAATATTCATCAGATCAAAATCTAAAATAGGAGGTGCACTATGGTATCATGTAATAAAGATCCTCTGAAAGTTTCATTAAATTCCATACAGTGGTTTAGGAGGAGTTGCGGATGGCATCATGGTAGCCCCTATCATATTGAAAGTCAAAAGTCCATGTTTTTCTATGGGAAACCCCCAAAAATTAGTCCGATCAAATTCTAAAATAGGAGGTGCACAATGCCATCATGGGATGAAGATTCTGTGAAAGTTTCATCAAATTCCATTCAGTAATTTAGGAGGAGTTGCGGATACAAAGGTCAGACAAACAGACGGACACAACAAATACTACATACCCCGCTTTCAAAAGAGGGGGTATAATTAAAGTCTGAAACGACCCTAACATATCGGTAATGTACGTAAATATTTTCGGACAACTCAGACTTTGGGGATTTGTGTCAGAAACAAGAATTTCCCATGGGCTGATTGCAGCCGTTCCATAGACGCTTCCTGTCAAGTTTGGCTGACAGTTTTGGCCAAGCAGTTGCAGTTGCAGAGAAAAATCATTTTTTTAATCAACCAATGAAAAACAAGAAATGCCCATGAATGCCATGTTTGTTGCTCGATCGGGACGAAATGAGGAAACTTTGTTAAGAACCTCCCATAGATGCTTCCTTCCAAGTTTAGTTCCATTTGGCCCAGGGACTTTAGAGGAGAAGATTGTTTTATATCAGTGAATCAGAAAAAAGAACTGCCCATGGCAGCTATATTTGTAGTCCGATCGTTAAGAAATTAGGTAATTTTGTAAAGAACCTCCCATAAATGCATCCTGTCAAATTTTGTTCTATTTGGCCCAGCAGTTCCAGAGAAATGTTTTTTATAAATCAACCAATGAAATACAAAAATTGCCCAGGATCCCCATGTTTGTTGCCAGATTGGGACAAAATAATGAAATTTTGTTAAGAACCTCCCATAGATGCTTCCTGTCAAGCTTCATTCAATTTGGCCAAGGGATTTCAGAGAAGATTTTTTTATATCAGCCAATCAAAAACAAGAACTGACCATGGCGGCCATATTTGTAGTCGAATCGGGACAACATAAGGAAACTTTATAAAGGACCTGCCATACATGCTTCCTGTCAAATTTTGTTCCATTTTGCCAAGCATTTTCAGACAAGATTTTTGAAAACTCAGTCATTGCCCATGGTGGCCATATATATGTGTTGTCCAATTGGGACGAAATGAACAAACTTTATAAAGGACCTTATAGAGGTTTCCCTTGACCAATTTAGTATGGTGCTGCACCATGCCTCCATCTTCAAGCACCATGCTGCCCTCATCATGAATTCAGGTAGCAAAACCCAACTTTTAATTTTTAGTTTAATCATCTTTTTGAAACTTGCATTTAATCATGTACCCCTGTTGTGTTGGCACACTTTTATCTCACTTTTACACCATCATACTAGGGTAAAGGCTGTTTATTGCTGATTTTGATAAATATACTGCCCTCGTATCAAGGTTGGGCGCCCCCAATATTATCTTTTTTAACCACTGAGTACCTTCAAAATACAAAATTTACCATGCCTTCACAAATTTCTGGGGAAAGCACTACCTTATATAGATGCTTCCTGTCAAATTTATTTCCATTTGGCCCAGTGGTTTGAGAGGAGATTAAAATATGAAAAGTTAACAGACAGACGATGGACGCCAAGTGATGACAAAAGCTCACATAGCCTTTAGCCAGGTGAGCTAAAACTAATTTTCTTTTCACTGCTAGTGCAACGGGCTATATAATACAGTCAGTAAACTACTTTCTGGACACCTCAGTTCATAAAATGGATTTTTCAGAATTTGAATACCTTAATCAATGTGAATTGTCCAGTCACTTTGGTGAAAGATATAATGAGCTATGTCCTAACTGAAACAATCGAACTTACCTAATTTTGTTTAATCATGTCTTCCAGAGAAATAAAAAAATTCCGCCTATGGAATTTTCAATGTAGAGGGGAGATAACTCTTCCTATGATATTTTATAAAATTTAAAAGTATTACAACCCCGTGATGCAAGAAATATGCACAAAGTGCATTAAAAATATTTAATATAACAGTTTTATGAATTTTAAGATAGGTCTGAGTTGATAAATTCAATATAGAATCATTTGAGCGGTATACAAACATAATCTTTATAAATAACTTTAAATACATTTTTTATGTTTTCTTAGACGACTTAATATAAAGGTTAATTAACCAACAAAAGATTGTCTAATAATTCTAAGTAAACGTTTAGACTTTCAAAATTCAAAAAATTCATTTTATGAACAGAGGTGTCCAAACTGTACATTTACCGATCCTACCAACTACAGAGGGATTGCCATAATGAGTTGTGCAGGAAAGCTTTTTAATGCTATAATGAACAACAGATTAGATATTTTTTTTGTATAAATATAAAATTATTGACAAAACACAAACTGGATTTCAAAAGAAGTCAAGGACTTCCGATCATAAGTTTATATTAAGATGTCTGATAGAAAAATATTTATCAAACAAAAACTGAAAAGTTATTTATATACTTTGTTTTATAGATTTTAGAAAGGCATTTGATTCTGTCATTCACTCTGCATTATTGTTGAAATTACGAAAAAATTACTATGTTACAAAAAATATATAAGGAAAATTTACTTAGCATAAGGCCTAAGGGTCAGTGATAAATTAACACAATTTTTCATATCGGAAATAGGGGTATGACAAGGTGATAATTTAGATCCAAATCTTTTTAAAATCTTTATCAATGATCTACCACAAATATTTGATACAGAATGTTCACCTGCAATTTTAGATAATTGTATGTTAAACTGTTTATTATATGCTGACGATGTAATCTTGATATCTATAAGTAAGATTGGTTTACAAAATTGTTTGAAGAAACTCGAAGATTACTGCAGTAAGTGGTGTCTTCAAATAAATTTGAATAAAACAAAAATTATGATTTTTAATAAGAGTGGAAAAATTATCAAAGTTTTCAGTTTAATGGAAATATAATAGAAAATGGGTCAAAGACACAAATGGCCGGGTTGCTGGGTGTTTACTGTAGTGGTGACAAAAGTGATTACAAGATCATATTGCACATTGGCAGTCATGAATATTTATATAGACAAAATCAGACATATTGTATGTTGGTGTACGAGCACATAGGCAGCCATCAATTTAATTAGAAATAGGTGAAGTCAGCAATATTTGATTTGATTACATGTTGATAAACACTTGTTTGGAAAAATGGGAAATAATTCCTGAAATAATTCCATAAAGTGAGGTGCACATCTTCAATATATATAGAAACATTCTATGAAGTTTCAAGGATGTGGGTGAAAAACTGTAGGAGGAGTTGATTTCACAAAATAGGTACCCTCTATTAAAGATGTCAATAACAAGAGGCTCACCAGAGCCTGTATCGCTCACCTGGAGTCTGGTTTTCATTGGACAATTAATCAACTATTTTACCAAGTTTGTTGCAATTGGTTCAATAGTTCAGGGAAAATTTGTTGAAGATTTATTTTTCATAAGGTTTAATGTTAAAATATGTTCCCTGATGGTGGTAGTCCTGGCAGGAAGTTGACAAAATTGACCAGGAATAAGGGTGAACCTTAAATAAATGTAACAGAACCCGACCTCAAATTACACAAACCAATAACTCCTAAATAGAATTTGGGATTCCCTTCAAAATTTCAGGGTAGGTAGATCTCAACATGGCAAACATTTTTCAATTTATATTTCACTTCTATCTCAAATAGTTTTGGAGATAAATGCAAAAATGTTAAAATTTTGAAATTTGACAAAAAAAGGGCAATAACTCCTAAACGGGTTTTGGGATTTCCTTTAAAATTTCAGGGTATGTAGATCTCAACATGGCAAACATTTTTCAAATTTACATTTCACTTCTATCTCAAATAGTTTTGGAGATAAATGACGAAAAATGTTAAATTATGAAAATTTGATGAAAAAGGGCAATAACTCCTAAATGGGTTTTAGGATTTCCTTCAAAATTTCAGCTTAGGTAGATCTTGTCATGCTGATCAATTTTACCCCATGTCAGATTTTTGATATCTGTAACGGTTTTTAAGTTATAAGCCAAAAACAACACATGCACCCCTATATTCTATTTTTAGCTACGACAACCATGTTTTATGTCAGATCAAAATAAATTGAAGATTGTTTGTAGAGGACATGTCATAGATCATTCCTATTAAGTTTCAAACCAATCGGCCCAGCGGTTTCAGAGGAGAAGATTTTTGAATAAAAAATTTTTGAAAATTTGATAAAAAAAGGGCAACAACTCCTAAATGGGTTTTGGGATTTCCTTTAAAATTTCAGGGTATGTAGATCTCAACATGGCAAACATTTTTCAAATTTACATTTCACTTCTATCTCAAATAGTTTTGGAGATAAATGATGAAAAATGTTAAAATTTTGAAAATTTGATGAAAAAAGGGCAATAACTCCTAAATGGGTTTTGGAATTTCCTTCAAAATTTCAGGGTAGGTAGATCTTGTCATGCTGATCAATTTTACCCCATGTCAGATTTTCGATATCTGTAACGGTTTTTGAGTTATTAGCAAAAAACAGCAATTTACCCCTATGTTCTATTTTTAGTAACAGCGGCCATGTTTTTTGACGAATCAAAAATCCCCACATCAGATCTATGCAGGGTACCCCAAGGAACATTCATACCAAGTTTGGTTCTAATTAGTCAAGTAGTTTCAGAGGAGAAGATTTTTGAAATAATAACATAAAAAAAAGCCAAAAATGTCAAAAAAGGGCAATAACTCTAACATCAGTTGACAGATTTTCACGAAAATCAGCATACAGGTAGCTCTCATCATGCAGAACACTTTCAACCTGCCAGAATTTGCCATAACCTAATGATTTTTGAGATATTTGCGAAAAACTGTTGTCTGACCCCTACGTTCTATTTTTAGTAACAGCGGCCATGTTTTTCAACGGATCAAAAATCCCCACATCAGTTCTATGCAGGATACCCCAAAGAACATTCATACCAAGTATGGTTCCAATTGGTCAAGTAGTTTCAGAGGAGAAGAGTTTTGAAAAATTGTTAACGACGACGACGGACGACGACGGACGCCAAGTGATGGCAATAGCTCACATGGCCTTCGGCCAGGTGAGCTAAAAAACGACTAAGTTCCAAAGTTTGGAAAAATGGGAAATAATTCCTGAAATAATTCCATAAAGTGAGGTGCACACCTTCAATATATATAGAAACACTCTATAAAGTTTCAAGGATGTGGGTGAAAAAATGTAGGAGGAGTTGATTTCACAAAATAGGTACCCTCTATTGAAGATGTCAATAAAAAACGACTAAGTTCCAAAGTTTGGAAAAATGAGAAATAAAATCGAAATAATTCCATAAAGTGAGGTGCACATCTTCAATATATATAGAAACATTCTATGAAGTTTCAAGGATGTGGGTGAAAAACTGTAGGAGGAGTTGATTTCACAAAATAGGTACCCTCTATTGAAGATGTCAATAAAAAACGACTAAGTTCCAAAGTTTGGAAAAATGGGAAATAATTCCTGAAATAACTCTATAAAGTGAGGTGCACATCTTCAATATATATAGAAACATTCTATGAAGTTTCAAGGATGTGGGTGAAAAACTGTAGAAGGAGTTGATTTCACAAAATAGGTACCCTCTATTGAAGATGTCAATAAACTAGAGGCTCTCAAGAGCCTGTGTCGCTCACCTGTATCTAATGAGATTACAATAGCTACTGAAGACATCTTATCATTATTATTTTTGAATATGTGGTCAAGTTGTGACCATTCAGAATTTTTTTTACAATTTTCTGATAGACTTCTAAATATCTTGGATGATGGATCGGCAACAAAGTAACAACACTTGGTCAGCACCTAATAAGGAACATTCGTGCTATGTTTTGTTACATTCCATTCAGTGGTTCTCTAAAAGAAATCATTTGTATGCATTTCCCATAGGGTCCCATGTTAAACTTAGTCCCCTGCTGGCGGCAATCTTGGATGATGGATCGGCTACAAAGTAACAACGCTTGGTCAGCACCTCATAAGGAACATTCATGCCAGATTTAGTTTCATTCCATTCAGTGGTTCTCTAAAAGAAGTCATTTGTATGCATTTCCCATAGGGTCCTATGTTAAACTAAGTTCCCCGCTGGCGGCCATCTTGGATGATGGATCAGCTACAAAGTAACAACACTTGGTCAGCACTTCATAAGGAATATTCATGCCATGTTTGGTTTCATTCCATTAAGTGGGTCACTAGAAGAAGTCATTTGTATGCATTTCCCATAGGGTTCTATGTTAAACTAAGTCCCCTGCTGGCGGCCATCTTGGATTATGGATCGGCTACAAAGTAACAACACTTGGTCAGCACCTCATAAGGAACATTCATGCTATGTTTTGTTACATTCCATTCAGTGGTTCTCTACAAGAAGTCATTTGTATGCATTTCCCATAGGGTCCAATGTTAAACTTAGTCTCCCGCTGGCGGCCATCTTGGATTATGGATCGGCTACAAAGTAACAACACTTGGTCAGCACCTCATAAGGAACATTCATGCCATGTTTGGTTTCATTCTATTCAATGGTTCTCTAAAAGAAGTCATTTGTATGCATTTCCCATAGGGTCCTATGTTAAACTAAGTCCCCCTCTGGCGGCCATCTTGGATGATGGATCGGCTACAAAGTAACAACACTTGGTCAGCACCTCATAAGGAACATTCATGCCAGATTTACTTTCATTCCATTCAGTGGTTCTCTAAAAGAAGTCATTTGTATGCATTTCCCATAGGGTCCTATGTTAAACTAAGTTCCCCGCTGGCGGCCATCTTGGATGATGGATCAGCTACAAAGTAACAACACTTGGTCAGCACTTCATAAGGAATATTCATGCCATGTTTGGTTTCATTCCATTAAGTGGGTCACTAAAAGAAGTCATTTGTATGCATTTCCCATAGGGTTCTATGTTAAACTAAGTTCCCCGCTGGCGGCCATCTTGGATTATGGATCGGCCAGAAAGTAACAACACTTGGTCAGCACCTCATAAGGAACATTCATGCCATGTTTGGTTTCATTCCATTCAACGGTTCTCTAAAAGAAGTCATTTGTATGCATTTCCCATAGGGTCCTATGTTAAACTAAGTCCCCCTCTGGCGGCCATCTTGGATGATGGATCGGCTACAAAGTAACAACACTTGGTCAGCACCTTATAAGGGTTCATTCATGCCAGATTTAGTTTCATTCCATTCAGTTGTTCTCTAAAAGAAGTCATTTGTATGCATTTCCCATAGGGTCCAATGTTAAACTTAGTCCCCCGCTGGCGGCCATCTTGGATGATGGATCGGCTACAAAGTAACAACACTTGGTCAGAACCTCATAAGGAACATTCATGCCAGATTTAGTTTCATTCCATTCAGTGGTTCTCTAAAAGAAGTCATTTGTATGCATTTCCCATAGGGTTCTATGTTAAACTAAGTCCCCCGCTGGCGGCCATCTTGGATTATGGATCGGCTACAAAGTAACAACACTTGGTCAGCACCTCATAAGGAACATTCATGCCATGTTTAGTTTCATTCCATTCAACGGTTCTCTAAAAGAAGTCATTTGTATGCATTTCCCATAGGGTCCTATGTTAAACTAAGTCCCCCTCTGGCGGCCATCTTGGATGATGGATCAGCTACAAAGTAACAACACTTGGTCAGCACCTCATCAGGAACATTCATGCCAGATTTAGTTTCATTCCATTCAGTGGTTCTCTAAAAGAAGTCATTTGTATGCATTTCCCATAGGGTCCAATGTTAAAGTAAGTTCCCCGCTGGCGGCCATCTTGGATGATGGATCGGCTACAAAGTAACAACACTTGGTCAGCACCTCATAAGGAACATTCATGCCAGATTTAGTTTCATTCCATTCAGTGGTTCTCTAAAAGAAGTCATTTGTATGCATTTCCCATAGGGTTCTATGTTAAACTAAGTCCCCCGCTGGTGGCCATCTTGGATTATGGATCGGCTACAAAGTAACAACACTTGGTCAGCACCTCATAGGAACATTCATGCCATGTTTGGTTTCATTCCATTCAACGGTTCTCTAAAAGAAGTCATTTGTATGCATTTCCGATAGGGTCCCATGTTAAACTAAGTCCCCCTCTGGCGGCCATCTTGGATGATGGATCGGCTACAAAGTAACAACACTTGGTCAGCACCTCATAAGGAACATTCATGCCAGATTTAGTTTCATTCCATTCAGTGGTTCTCTAAAAGAAGTCATTTGTATGCATTTCCCATAGGGTCCTATGTTAAACTAAGTTCCCCGCTGGCGGCCATCTTGGATGATGGATCGGCTACAAAGTAACAACACTTGGTCAGCACCTCATAAGGAACATTCATGCCATGTTTGGTTTCATTCCATTCAGTGGTTCTCTAGAAGAAGTTCAAAATGTAAAATGTTAACGACGACGCCGGACGACGACGGACGACGGACGACGACGGACGCCAAGTGATGAGAAAAGCTCACTTGACCCTTTGGGTCAGGTGAGCTAAAAACGACTAAGTTCCAAAGTTTGGAAAAATAGGAAATAATTCCTGAAATAACTCCATAAAGTGAGGTGCACATCTTCAATATATATAGAAACATTCTATGAAGTTTCAAGGGTGTGGGTGAAAAACTGTAGGAGGAGTTGATTTCACAAAATAGGTACCCTCTATTGAAGATGTCAATAAAAAGCGACTAAGTTCCAAAGTTTGGAAAAATGGGAAATAATTCCTGAAATAATTCCATAAAGTGAGGTGCACATCTTCAATATATATAGAAACATTCTATGAAGTTTCAAGGATGTGGGTGAAAAACTGTAGGAGGAGTTGATTTCACAAAATAGGTACCCTCTATTGAAGATGTCAATAAAAAACGACTAAGTTCCAAAGTTTGGAAAAATGGGAAATAATTCCTGAAATAACTCCATAAAGTGAGGTGCACATCTTCAATATATATAGAAACATTCTATGAAGTTTCCAGGATGTGGGTGAAAAACTGTAGGAGGAGTTGATTTCACAAAATAGGTACCCTCTATTGAAGATGTCAATAAAAAACGACTAAGTTCCAAAGTTTGGAAAAATAGGAAATAATTCCTGAAATAACTCCATAAAGTGAAGTGCACATCTTCAATATATATAGAAACATTCTATGAAGTTTCAAGGGTGTGGGTGAAAAACTGTAGGAGGAGTTGATTTCACAAAATAGGTACCCTCTATTGAAGATGTCAATAACAAGAGGCTCTCAAGAGCCTGAATCGCTCACCTGGCAAACAATGACTATAAACTAAATTAATATATTAATGTTTTTTTGTAAATTAAACTGAGTATTTAAGGTCACATAAAATGCTGAAAATACCTTTAAAAGCCTTTCAAGAACCTCTGGAAAGAAATGGGCATGAGTTCTCCCTATGCTTGATTAAGATACAGTCATGGTCAATCTGATGATTCACAATACAAAATACAAGCTTTAATTCATCTTCAAATACAAGCATAAATCTTTTGGTCTATATGTTGTCTTCGTTTTTAAAATGTTTGAAAGTTATGTAAAAATTGTGGGTTAAGGCTTTTTATTGTACTTGAAAAGGAAATATTGCAGGAACAATCATGCTAAGTTTCATCCAAATCCCCCTAGTAGTTTCAGAGGAGAAGATGTTTGAAAATTTGTTAACAACGATGATGACAGACATCAAGTGATGGCAATTAAAAGCTCACATATTATGAAGTTTAATCATTGTTATACAACATTCTCATCATCACCATTCACTAAGGATACCAGGTTTACTTTAAAAACCATATATTGTTGAAATCCGAGCAAGTGTAAAAAATGGCGGGAAAATGGCAGCCATTTTAAAAATGGCCGTCCAAAACAAACTTTCATCATCACCATTCAACTCGGGATACCATGTTTGCCATCAAAGTAGCTTTCATCTTCATTTTATTTCTATAATTCAGGAAAAAATAGCAAAAAACAGCATTTTGACTCCTATGTTCTATTTTTAGTAAGGGCGGACATGTTTTTCGACCAATCCAAAATCCAAGCATTAACTTTTTGCAGGATACCCTAAGGAACAATCTTACCAAGTTTCATTTGATTTTGAATAGTAGTTTCAGAGAAGAAGATTTTTGAAATAATAACATAAAAAAAAGCCAAAAATGTCAAAAAGGGCAATAACTCTAACATCAGTTGACAGATTTTCACGAAAATCAGCACACAGGTAGCTCTCATCATGCTGAACACTTTCAACCTGCCAGAATTTGCCGTAACCTGATGATTTTTGAGATATTTGCGAAAAACTGTTGTTTGACCCTATGTTCTATTTTTAGTAACAGTGGCCATGTTTTTCGACGGATCAAAAATCGAAACATAAACTTTGTGCAGGATACCATAAGGAACAATCATGCTAAGTTTTGTCCAAATCCATTCAGTAGTTTCAGAGGAGAAGATTTTTGAAATAATAACATAATAAAAAGTGCAAAATTTGGAAAAAATCAGGAAAAAGGGTGATAACTCTGAAATGAGTGGTTGGATCTTCTTCAAAATTTCAGGGCAGGTAGATCTTGAGGTGCTGATCACTTTTACCATATGCCAGAATTTTGATATCTGTGACCGTTTCTGACTTATTTGCAAAAAACTGCGATTTACCCCTATGTTCTATTTTTAGCCATGACGGCCATGTTTTTATACGAATCAAAAATCCAAACAATAGATTTGTAGCACCCATACCAATTAATAACTGTACCAAGTTTGGTTGCAGTTGGACTTATGGTGTTGGAAGAGTTAACGTTTGAAAAAGTTAACGGACGACGGACGGACGGACGACGGATGCCAAGTGATAGCAATAGCTCACATGACCCTTCGGGTCAGGTGAGCTAAAAAGCGACTAAGTTCCAAAGTTTGGAAAAATGGGAAATAATTCCTGAAATAATTCCATAAAGTGAGGTGCACATCTTCAATATATATAGAAACATTCTATGAAGTTTCAAGGATGTGGGTCAAAAACTGTAGGAGGAGTTGATTTCACAAAATAGGTACCCATTTTCCCCGCCCGCCCGCCGCCCGCCGCCGCCCGCCCGACATTCACCATACTATAACCCGGATTTGCACTCTGTGCAACCCGGCCAAAAATGTTCAAAGTTACAAATATCTAGGTATTATATTCACTGCATCAGGTTGTTTCTCAGCAGCAAAAAAGGATTTGTATCGTAGAGCATTAAAAGCAGTATATAAAATCAACAGTATACCGGTATTTGGTGACATTCTTCCGAAAATTGACACCAGTTTACATATATCTGACCACACAATTAAACCCATATATGCATCTGAAATATGGGGTAGTATTAATATTAATTCAAGAGACAATATATATATAATATTGGGAAGAAATATGAAAAATTTTAAAACGAAAAGTTATGCATTAAGTTTTTATAAATATATACTAGGTGTACACAATAAAGCCACAAATATAGCCGTGCCTGAGGAGTTAGGAAGAACTCCTTTACACATTGATATTATATGCTCTACCTTGAAATTCCTTTAGAGATTATACCAATTGTTTTCTAGTATCTCATATATATTAGAGCAGCTGAAAATTAACATTTGCAATATTAGCATTGATAAGATAAGACATTCTTATTAAAAGATACCAATCATATTGGAAAGAGCAATTAATTCAAAATTGAGAAATAAATAAAGGAAAACTATAAGAAGTTATTGTAAATTTAAAAAGTTTAAAGAAGGAACCTTATCTCGATTTTGTTAAAAAATTTCAGGTAAGAAGAAGGCTAACACAGTTCAGAATAAGTCCTCATGATTTAGCAATTGAAAAGGATAGATACAGAAAAATCGAAAAATAAAAAAGAAAATGTAAATTATGTACAACTAATGTTATTGAGGATGAATGTCATTTTCTGCTCAACTGTCCTGCATATATAAATGAAAGAAAGATTCTATTAAAATCTGCAGATAAAATCTGCAGAGAGTGCTTGTTACAACTTTAAATTTCTGAATTCTGATAATCAATTTATATGTAATGAATTAGCTGTATTTGTTGACAAGTGTTTTGATATAAGGAAAAATGTTTAACCATCTCTGTGCCACGGGCCACTTTTGGGCCATTGTTTTTTTTTCTTGACGTTAAACAATGGGAATAACGTAGCATTACTATGACGTCCCAAACTTTATTGCCGTGTACACAGTGACGAGGTTTGGTAAGGGGCATCTCCATAATGAATCTAAAACTTTTTTTTCCAAAAATAAGCAGTTGATAATTACGTAGCATTTGATGGATGGATGATTTATTGTTTAACGTCCAGTGTAAATTAGGACAAACGTAGTATTTGAACAAACATAGATACGTCCGGGGTAATAATCCCTCTTTCCAGGGATTACACTTAACTTTTTTAAAACTTAAAAGGGCAAAGTTCCATGACACTTTTTTTTTTTCAAAAACAGATCAGATGTACAGTTGACTCTCTTTATCTCGAACACATTTAAGTCGAAATTCCGTGTAACTCAAATTATCTGTTTGGACCCGCAACAGCAGTAACTATACAGATTTCTCCTGATATCTCGAATTTTTATGCTTAAGTTGAACTAGATTTTCAGGTCCCAATGGATTCGACATAACAATAGTTGACTGTATATGAGTATTACCATAATCCTGACTTTCTGGTGCCTTTAATGAAATAGATGGATTATTTACCACCACCCCTAATGAAATTGTCTCTTGTTTCTATTTATTTTTGTAAATACTCAAATTTTTCGCAACAAACTTTTATGAAATCAAAGTTTGGTCAAAATGTTCAAATGGATATAAAGAACACTGAAATGTGTTGACATAGTGGATGAGGAAAGCTGGATGTGAAATTGAAGATATATACCTTTCATGTATATTTCTATTTTACCGGCAGTACTAACTCATGTGAGTCATATCTTTTTATCAGATAAAAATAACAATACAAAAAAAAAATTAATAATAATACAACATTTCAACAAACAAAACAAAACATTCTAAAAAAAAATATCCATTTTTAAATGGCATATCCCTTTAAATTTTTTTTTAATTCATAGATTTATTATTGGTCCAAAAAAGTTTTAACCATAGCACAAAGTGCTCATGCCCAGTACTGATGCTAATTTGCACGCTTTAGCAATGGATTTTGAATTAATACCAAAATATTTATAATTATTTACGGGGTACTTCATAAAAAGAAATCTCAACCATTTTATATAACGTAGGAAGATAACAAGGGTACCTGCATCATTTGCAAGTTCCAAGACTTCATGAAAGTTTATTATCACAAGCAGTCATGACAGTATTACAAAAAGCACTGCAACTAAAATTCACAGAGGATACTCTAAATTTATATATGGTTATGGGGTGGGAATCTCAAATTTTTCAAATTTATAAAGACAAACATATTTTGAGAGGCAGGACATAATACCCACTAGGTACCCCCATTATACATCAATGAATGTGTATACTAATAAGGAGAAAAAAATATGGTTATAGGGTGGAGATCTCTACCATTTCCAGTTTGAGATCATATCGCAATCTTATTCCATTTTTATTTCCGAAATTTATCACTTTTTGTTCTTCAGATAGCTGTTTATTATTAATTTCTACACGGCAGTAGTTAATTCCCCAATGATTACTTTTGATAGCAACTAGCGTCCCCGATTTTTCTGATTTTAACTTCTATCCCGATTATTTTGTGCAATTTTGACCTATGATTCTATAGACTTGGACCTCTTTTCTTTTTCATTTCTTTTTTTTTGGGGGGGCAGGGTATTTGAGATTTTCAGGATGTATCATTACGGAAAGCATGTAATAAGTTCAAAATTGTACCCTGCGCACAACTGACGAGTTGAAATCGACGAAATTTGCACTACAATTTATATCAAAGATTTTGTTAAATTCAGTAAAAGATATGACAAACAAGAGGCTCACCAGAGCCTGTATCGCTCACCTGGAGTCTGGTTTTCATTGGACAATTAATCAACTATTTGACCAAGTTTGTTGCAATTGGTTCAATTGTTCAGGGAAAATTTGTTGAAGATTTATTTTTCATAAGGTTTAATGTTAAAATATGTTCCCTGATGGTGGTAGTCCTGGCAGGAAGTTGATAAAATTGACCAGGAATAAGGGTGAACCTTAAATAAATGTAACAGAACCCGACCTCAAATTACACAAACCAATAACTCCTAAATAGAATTTGGGATTCCCTTCAAAATTTCAGGGTAGGTAGATCTCAACATGGCAAACATTTTTCAATTTACATTTCACTTATATCTCAAATACTTTTGGAGATAAATGCAAAAATGTTAAAATTTTGAAAATTTGACAAAAAAAGGGCAATATCTCCTAAATGGGTTTTGGGATTTCCTTAAAAATTTCAGGGTATGTAGATCTCAACATGGCAAACAGTTTTCAAAATTACATATCACTTCTATCTCAAATAGTTTATGGGATAAATGACGAAAAATGTTAAATTTTCAAAATTTGACGAAAACAGGGCAATAACTCCTAAATGGGTTTAAGCATTTCTTTCAAAATTTCAGGTTAGGTAGATCTTGTCATGCTGATCAATTTTACCCCATGTCAGATTTTTGATATCTGTAATGGTTTTTAAGTTATAAGCCAAAAACAACACATGCACCCCTATATTCTATTTTTAGCTACGACAGCCATGTTTTATGTCAGATCAAAATAAATTGAGGATCTTTTGTAGAGGACATGTCATATATCATTCATATTAAGTTTCAAACCAATCGGCCCAGCGGTTTCAGAGGAGAAGATTTTTGAATGAAAAAATTTTGAAAATTTGAAAAAAAAGGGCAACAACTCCTAAATGGGTTTTGGGATTTCCTTTAAAATTTCAGGGTAGGTAGATCTCAACATGGCAAACATTTTTCAAATTTACATTTCACTTCTATCTCAAATAGTTTTGGAGATAAATGACAAAAAATGTTAAAATTTTGAAAATTTGACCAAAAAAGGGCAATAACTCCTAAATCGGTTTTGGAATTTCCTTCAAAATTTCAGGGTAGGTAGATCTTGTCATGCTGATCAATTTTACCCCGTCAGATTTTCGATATCTGTAACGGTTTTTGAGTTATAAGCAAAAAACAGCAATTTACGCCTATGTTCTATTTTTAGCAACAGTGGCCATGTTTTTCATCGGATCAATATAAAATGAGGATCGTTTGTGGAGGACATGTCATATATCATTCCTATGAAGCCTTGATCCAATCTGCCCAGCCGTTTCAGAGGAGAAGATCTTTGAAAATCAGCCAATCAGAAACAAGAATTGCCTCTGGTGGCCATGTTTCTTGACCAATCAGAACTAAATGAGGAAACTTTGTTGAGGACCTTCCATACACCACTCATGCAAAGTTTGGTTGGAATTGGCCAAATGGTTTCTGAGGAGAAGATGTTTGAATGAAAAGTTTACGACGGACGGACGGACGGACGGACGGACAACAGACGAAAAGTGATGGCAAAACCTCACATGGCCTTTGGCCAGGTGAGCTAAAAATGAATGAGGTCATATAGCTATATATTGATGCATACATGCCAATGCTCCGGATTTCTCCCTGAACCTCAGGAAATTTGACTCCATTACTGGGTTACTGGGTGAACTGTAATGTTCTCCGGGATTTCTAAATTTCCAAGGGTTTTTTTCAGTGCTTATACATCGTTTAATGGTTAAAAAAAAAATATCTGTTTGATCTGATAAAAAGCCAACAGTTATGAAACTTCATTGGTAATACTTAATTCACATTTTTGCACTCTGGAAACAGCTTCCAAATACCTCAAAATCGTTTTTGGGTGGAAGCGTAGCCCTGGACCCACCCCGTCGATTTTATCAAGGATTCTAGCAAAAATATGTTGGCAAGTATATAGATGTATTAAAGAATATTCCATGAAATTTAAAATCTCGAAATTTGTCCATATTCAGATTCAATATTCCCTAATTTTACCCCTTTTATGGAAGCTAAAGCTGTGCCATTGTTAACATCACCGGAATATCGGCAGTAAAAAAAAACAGGTTGGCACTGAATGTATATATTTATGTGAATTTCCTGTGGCAGTGAAAGGGTTAAACCAGTAATCACTCTTACGAACTATTGTTTTTATGTGGACATTTCTTTTTCATGTAATTAACATTTGTATAAATGAAATACACTGTACAGATGTCCTTTTAGAGAATTGATCACAGGCGCTTGTCTCAGAAAAAAAAACTATATATGCCAAGAGAAAAGAAAAGGTCCCCAACTCGGGCATCACAATTTTACGCGCCTGCTTCGATTTCCAAAGAATTATCCCTTTCACCTTTCGGTCTCGCTCAAAACTTTTGGATCAATAAAAAAAATATTAATTTATCAACATAATGATGTATGACACGCCTACCTTACTTGCCAATCAACAGCGCTTTAGCCATATGAAATCGGTCAAAAGTGAATTATTTATCAGTACTACAATAAATTGCAAATTTGAAGACAAGGATCAAATGAATTGCTGCTTTCTGATTGGCTAACTCAGTATGCTAAAATTAAAACTTGGAAACTAGAGAGTATTAATTTATAAATAGAACGCCATCAACTCATCAATTTATTTACCAGCAGCGATTTATTATTACTTCTTCATACCATTGTTTTTCAATTAATTAATCATGACAAAAGAACAAAGAAAGGAATTTTTTAAACAGTTCATTTTCTTTATTTTAATTTTTTTTATTTGCTCCTTGTCTTCAAATTTGCAGTTTATTGTAGTACTGATAAATAATTCACTTTTGACCGATTTCATATGGCTAAAGCGCTGTTGATTGGCAAGTAAGGTAGGCGTGTCATACATCATTATGTTGATAAATTAATATTTTTTTTATTGATCCAAAAGTTTTGAGCGAGACCGAAAGGTGAAAGGGATAATTCTTTGGAAATCGAAGCAGGCGCGTAAAATTGTGATGCCCGAGTTGGGGACCTTTTCTTTTCTCTTGGCATATATAGTAATTTTTTTTCTGAGACAAGCGCCTGTGGAATTGATATATGTCACTAATTATTATTATCGTTTATTTGGTTGAAAATATTGATCAATCATTTTGGGCGGTTGATTGTTTTATAAAATATTCGTATAATAAAATTTCGTATTTTAAAACAAACTTGTACAATACATAATTTTACAGAACTAGAAGTATAAAGATTACTTTGTCTTTGTTCGTAACTATTCCTGTAATTACTTTTCATGCTTTTTAACTCCTGACCAAGGGTGCTTCTTTGCAGTGTATTCTTCATCATGGAGTTGAATATATTTTGAAATTTATTCGTTATTTGGGGATTTTGCACGTTTGTTGAAAATGATGATTTCCCGCCAAATTATTCTTGGTATAAAAACTCGAGAGAATATCGAAGGGAATGATGTGTTTTACAACTTGGAAATAAGTTAAAGCTTTAAGCATGTGAATTCGATGGTAATGCGTTTCAGAAACAAAACTGTATATATATGTCTGATGATGCGACAATACAATCGCTTTGTTTGTTGTAAGAAATCGCACAAAAATGTGTTGAAAACAAAGGTCACGTGATTGGTGAAAATGGCGACTGCATAATGTGGGAAGTTTTGTAAATGAATCAGATCTTTATTTGCAAAATGACTCGTTTTGCAGATTATTTTTTGTACATAAAATAGGACAATCTCCAGCATTATACTATGTGATGAAACAGGTTTGTGTTTGAAAATGTAATGCCCATACATTCCTTTAATATGCGTTTAAAAGAGTCCAAAATAAACTAGGTTATATTATGAAAGGCCATGTGCTCTTCACCCCTACTACTTATTTTGTGTCGATTCTGAAATGCTTAAAAAAATAATCGGTGGCTTAAAAATTTAGCAATGTCTTCATCATTTATATAATTTTTCCGATGCAACTGAAACAGTCAAATGCACACGGAATATGCAAATTATATATTCCATTTTTCATTGTGTTAAAAAATACAAGTTTATTAAGGGTTACAAATGCAGATAGATTTCGTGCACACATTTATGGACATGTGCGTTGTTTTTTAATTTTGAAGTGAGATAATGTCTGGGGAAACTGTTACATTAATATCTGCTTTCAGTTTTGACAAATTACAATATTCAAAACACAAAATACTTTATTTTTCATTTGAGGACACCACCACAAAAGACTATTGTTTTATCTTCTCTAGGTCTGATAGATGTTGTCTTAGGGACTCACCATTTGATTTTTATGGGGAAGGTGGGGCTGAAGGATGAAATGTTTGATCCTGTCTATTTTTAGCCAAAATTTTGTTCCTGAATTTTTGTTCGGGTGCTATTGTGGCCTAAATTTTAATTTTCAGAATTGCGATACACTTCCATATTTGATGCACTGTTTCCAAATGATTTCTGGTAAAGATTCTATGGTATCAAGTCAAGTCGCCCCCAAGACCAGTGCCCACCTTCTAATATCAAGATGTATGTTAATATATTTGTTGAAGAGAAATTTGTTTTCAAGCTTAAATACATTTTATTAAGAGATATATAATTCAGTGGCAACTAATTAACAAATAATTAACAACAAAGACATACAAAACATATATATAAACAAAGTCTTCACTGGCTGCCGTAAATCTTCCCACACTTCTTCAGTAGCTGGTTGGGGCTGATCTGGTTGTCTCTGTACTGGTCCCACGAGGTGAAGATCCTGTGTTGTAGAATGGTTGTCCTCTTCCTCTGGTAGCGTCGGAGTTTCCCCTCGGTCACCATCTTCAGCTGGGTTGGTAGTAGCTTGGCCCCCTTGTAGAGTAGGTTCACTAGTATGTAGAACGGTAGATTCGCTTTCTTTGCCTTCCTGTTGATGCGGTGGTGCCATCCCTCAACGTCTTTGTTTGTCCTCACTGACTGGCGGTACACGGTCCACGATGCTGGTGTCCAAAGGTCGTTGGTAATCCATGTGTTGTTGATGTAAGTCATTAGGCTGGTAATCCTCTCGGTGTCGACGGTGTTTTGAAGAGCTGTAAATGTCGATGGCATCTGTTCAGCGGGTAGGAAAGGGAGAGCAAGAATCTTCCTGATGAAACGGTGGGTACTGCCTTTCTGTGAGTACTCCACCTAAAAAAGAAAGGATTAATTAAAATACGTTATTAAACACAACATTAAAAAAAAAATTATTCCATAATTACTTAATTCAGTTTAAGAATAGTTTGAATAGTTCAAACAGTATACGTATGTAACTTTTCCCATTATTTTTCAGAATGACATTATTCATTAAAATGTATATGATATTTATAAACAAGCTATATATATAATTATTATTGATACTGTATATAAAAATTTTGAAATAATACTTCATTTAATTTGTTCAGTATATATTTAAAATACCTGTAACCCAAGTTCCTGAACGTGACGCCATACATCTGCATATACATCTCTAGCTGTATTACTAAGAAACTTTGTAACTTCGTTATATTGGCTACTGTTCAAGGGAATACCCAAAGCTGATTTCCTTTTTTATCATTATAAATTATCCAAGCTAATTAAAATTGATAAGCCAAGCTTACCTCATTAACATAGCCAGCCAAATAATTTATTAAATTTAATTAATTAATTAATCAGCTTTAACTATCATCATCGACAATCGTAAGTGAACGCCTTAATGAGTGGGCGACTTGTCTTGATGAAGTGGGGGACTTGTCTTAATGAAGTGGGCGACTTGTCTTAATTAGGAGTGGGCGACTTGTCTTGGGGGCGACTTGACTCGCATTCATTCTAACTCCTTGGACTTCATGTATTCGTTAAATTCATATGACATACAATGTATTAAGGGCAATTATCAGGGTGTTAAACAATATAAACATGATTAATGGACTAAAAACCAATTGAATTTTTTTTTTATTAAATAGGTTTAAATTTACCACTTTCCAGGTTAACATTTATTACCTCCCCTGATTTCTAATTATGGCTATGACTATTTTAATGCATATCAGACTAATTAACATCTAAAGCAAAATTTTACCTCTATAATAACACCTTTTATGTACGTGATGTGCTATATAATTAGCCTTAGGCAATAGACCCCCAAGAAGGAAAAAAGTAAAGCTGGTTACTTTAGGAATAAACAAATGATTTGGCAAAAATGTAATACATTTGTGAGGCTTGATAGCCATACAATGTAGTTAAACAGCAGGTGATACTTAATTGGAAATGCCTCAGAAGTGGTTATCTCCCATATTAGCAGATATCTAATAAGTATACATGGTAACCATAAGGAAAAAATTGAGGCATTAACATGTATTTGTTTTATTTCAATCAGCTGAAATAAATTAAAATAGCAATTTCTAGTTGTGAAAAAATTATAAAATTTTAAAATTCTAAAAATAAGTAAAGTATATATATGTCATATCTACAATACGATCAAAATCATATCCTTTCTGTTCAGGGTTCTTGCTAAGGTGCCTACATTTGTCCTAAACGCACCAAAATCGGACTGGACATGTCCACACTTTGGGATGCATGTAATTATACCCCCGCTTTTGAAGCGAGGTATATAGTATTCGTTGTGTCCATCCATTCGTCCTATCTTTGTATCCGCAAGTCCTAAACCACTGAATGGAATTTGATGAAACTTTCAGAGAATCTTCATCCCATGATGGCATTGTGCACCTCCTTTTTTTTAAATTTGATCGGACCAACATCTAGTGTTTCCTGTAGAAAAACATGGACTTTGACTTTCATTGTGATAGGGGTACCATGATGCCATCCGAAACTCCTCCTAAACCACAGAATGGAATTTGATGAAACTTTCAGAGGATCTTTATTACATGATGCTGTAGTGCACCTCCTATTTTAGAATTTGATCGGACCCACATTTTGGGTTTCCCATAGAAAAACATGGACTTTGACTTTTAATGTGATAGGGGGTACTATGATGCCATCTGCAACTCCTCCTAAACCACTGTATGGAATTTGATGAAAATTTCAGAGGATCTTTATTGCATGATGCCATAGTGCACCTCCTATTTTAGATTTTGATCTGATGAATATTTGGGGTTACTCATACCAAAACATGGACTTTAACATTCATTGTGATAGGGGTACCATGATGCCATTCGCAACTCCTCCTAAACCACTGAATGGAATTTGATGAAACTTTCAGAGGATCTTTATTACATGATGCTGTAGTGCACCTCCTATTTTAGATTTTGATCTGACCAACATTTGGGGTTTCCCATACCAACACATGGACTTTGCCATTCATTGTGATAGGGGGTTTCAGTATGCTATCCGCAGCTCCTCCTAAACCACAGAATGGAATTTGATGAAACTGGTCTCACTGCTGTTGGAGTTTTCCTATCCATAATATTGACATTTCCTTTCATGTATCATGTAAGGCGGGGGTATCAAGTAGTGAGCTTTGCTCTCAGTGTTTCTAGTTTTTATGAAAATCATTCTGGCTGTCATTTTTGTTTTCATTGAAGTCAAAAGGGGAAGGGAAAGGAAATGGCAAAATCATAAGCTATATAAGCATTAATTTCACAGAATTTTTTTACCGATCGGAAAAGATATTAGACCTCACTTAAAGATACATTTACATGTACAAGACTTTGACTGTTCTTTTTTCCATATTATATGCACAACTGGAAATTTTATCAATGTGTTAAATTAAGGTCAATGAGAAGAAAATAAGAGTATGATTAATAAAAAATAATAATAAAGTTTATTGATAAATAAATGATTAAAAATAAAATAATGATAATAATATATAAGTTGTGTTAAACAGTAAAGTTCAAAGTTTTTGGTCATATCTGAAACCGAAATTTTCTTCCAAGTTTGGCACACCACTGTGTGTTCAATTTTTGGGTTTTTTTTTTTTTAATTTATAACATTTAGTATTTTGAGGCAGCACATTATTGTAGTTAAACTTTAACAAAAGTACAATAGACCTAATATGGTATTGTCAAAATCAAAAAGGAACATACATTGAAAAAAGTAATAATGGGACTCGCCATTCTGAAAAATGATGAGTCCCAGTCCCAAGAATTATCATGAAAAAAATCTTAGTGAGAACCCTGCTGATACAACTTAATCTTATCACTTGTCAGAATCAAAGTTAAATAGTCTTTGAATTTACTATACATTGTACCTATATATGAATTTTCATAATTGAAAAGAACTTGAGTTATGATGATATTAAATGCCAAGACAAATCTGCTATACTAAATATAGAGATTCAAATTTGTGTGTCGCTTCTTCTTCTTTTGAGTAAAATCCAAGAATATACTGTTATAACATAAATCATCAACACACAGTGTAGTTTGTCATGACGGAGTTTCATGATCTGTTTTGGGGTATTTTGAGAGAGAAATGGACTCTGAAAATTCTTTCCGGTCCATTTCCGGCTGTCAATCATTTCAACAGGTACATGTCAAAACATTACATTCTTTGTACTTCATATTTTCATTCAGATAAACCATTCTGTTGTTTAAATTTAAAAGTTTGATCTGTGATTTGTTTGCGACCTGTCCTATATGAATTCTCACAAATAAATATTCCCTTTCGTTAATCACATTGTACAAGCCATTTCTGCACCTGGTGAAATCAGTACCTGGTCATTTAGAAACCGGTCAAATGATTACCTGATTAAATCAGCACCAGTGCAGAGTCATAGCATCACCTTTTCTAAAGAGAATCAAATTTGTGGGTCCCTTCTCTTTCGAGTAAAATCCATGAATATGCCTTTATAACATAAATGATCAACATGCATCTGTTTTGGGGTATTTTTTGTGTGCCAAAAAAAATGGGTATACATCAGGTTAAAAACAAATAGGTCGAAAAGGTTATTAAAAGTAGAAATTATAACTTTTTTATCCAAAGAGGAAAAAAATTAGAAATAATGTATAGATGCAAGTCAAATTGGAGAGTGATATTGAGAAAGAAGATGAGCAGAGCCTCAGATGGCTCAAGACCTGCAATGAACTTTGACATGAGGGATAGAAAAGAAGTGTGTAAAGAAAAATATTGTTGCGCTGTGTGAATAAACCTGCTCTGACAAAACGGATCATGACAACTGAACAACTAGTAATGATTTAAAACTGTATACAATTGAGATATTTTCCTTAAAAATTTCCAATTAATTAAAGGAATATTATCCAGTGGAGAGTTTTAAACAAGGACATTTAAATTGGCACAAGGAGAATTTTCATCAAGCCTCGTGTTCCCAGAAATTGTTAAAAAATGAATCTGACATCACACCCCGAAAATGAAAGTAGACATGTGCCAGTGTATTCCGATCTTCTTGAGCCATCACTCATACGTCAATGAAACTAGCATGTTATTTCAGGATTTCTATATAAACTTGATTTCAGTTGTGTCCTGTCCCAGATAAGGTTCTTATTAAGGTCCTTTACACTAATTAAATTGGTTGAGGAGGCTTTAAATATAACATGTTGTGCAAGTCAATCATCCACATCTTACTTGGCTTAAGTTTTACAGGTTGAAAGTGTAATTTTGAGTGACAAAATTTTAAAGTTTGCTGTCCATAGGTTTGTTCTTGTGATCACATGTCAGTTGAATACTTTAAAAGTTGTTTGTTTTTGTTCATGGATGATCACAAATAAGCCAATGATAAAAAAAAATTACTGGAATAATAATAATTTGGAAACTTTAAACTTGGTTTATCAGGAACAAGCCAAATGAGTGTTCAGGGATAGCAATAATCTGAAACAAACTTAGATATATTGTCTTCCCTGTCAGGGAGTTATAAACTCTAAGCAACTCTGAATTTTCCCTTTAGAAAATCTTTTGGAGGCGATTAATCCCCTGATTACAAAAATTGTCTGGGGCTCTGGATAAGAATGAGATTGTAAAAAAAATTCCTTAAAACAGAAGTCAGATTATGTTGATTATTATACACATTTAGGATGTTTGTGCATATGACATATATATGTTATTGTAAATTTGATATTTTCTGATATATACTGGGTAGTACATAATATGTTATGAATTAGAAAATCTGAGTAAATGTTAAAAAAGACTAACTTGAAATGGGACTTTAAATATTGCAGGAATTTTTTAATGTGCCATGTCTGAAGAATCTGATCAGACAACAGATCGTGTGATAACTATAGTTCAGAGCTCACTGCCAATAACATCAGCTACTGCTCTAGATGTGGATTCCAGTCAAGGTGTACAGTCAGTAGATTTAACATTAGATGGTGTAGGGGTAAGTTTACAGTGTATTAGAATTGATCCTTCCCAGTAAGTACATGTAAGGTTTGGTTGTAAGTGCTAGTTATTCTGTTTATAGCAGAATTCCACTTTGTGCAATCCAGGTTTGTTCGTTACAGTATTTTATCATATATATTTGAGGTGCTATGTCATCTTTGACACCGAACCAATAATTTATTATCGGACGGTGCACGTCCATGATACTGACATTGAATATAATTTTCATCACAGTAGTATTTTAAAATTTAAAAGTTAAAAATGAGTATCAAGTATATAAGCCTAAGAACTATTTTCCATTATTAACAGGAGAAAAATCCATTCAGCAATTTCTCAGAGGAACACTTAAGTCGGCTAGATGATTTCTTGTCCACTGAAGAGGCCCAGAAAATTCTACAACAGACAACGGTTGGTCCCCTAGGCACTGGCGGGAAAGATTCATCATGTGTTGAAAGTGATACAGATGCCCCAGGAGACAATTCAGAGGACTTGCTAGGCATACTTGATGTGAGTCATAAAGAACTGTCTGGGCATATTTTAGGTGTTGACCAGGTAGGCGTTATTTTGTTTTTGTTTGGAGGTTGTGGTTTTACCTTTAAATGCAATTTACTATGGATGCACTTTTTCATGGTAAGATCAATACTGTGGATTCATTTATTTTCGTGGATACCAATTTTTGTGGGTTTTAGAAAAAAGGGCATTTTGTGGGATACGTAAATTTGTTGATTGCTGGCTTAGAACAAAATTTTAAAAAGTTATTGAAATGCTTAATGAATTTGAGGTTTTGCACATCAGATATCATGAAAATACTGCGATAAAATTTGCCGATCGGACTCTAATATTGTACTGTAAAGTACTGATTTTAAGTGCTTATAAAACAAAAGTCTAACAAACAGATTCTTCAAATTTGTAAAGGAACAAATCTTGCCATGAATTTAACCAAATTAACTAAATCTGTAATTATTTTAATAAGGTGTGAAATATGTATTGCCAAAATTGCAATCACTCGTCACCAAATACCTCGGGGCATATACATATATACATGTATCTTTATATATAATCTGATTACAATCTATTATGTGTGCTTTATTATCTTTCTACAGAATGTTTTTACTGTATTTTATGAGAAAGTCTGTATTGTTCAGGCCTACTTCGGATTGATATTTTTCTTGAATGTTTGATTAAAATAAACCGGAAAAGAATTCCGCAACAATTTACACAGTCAAGATGTTAAAGAAAATTGCTTGAATTTATATGTTGCCAAAGACAAAATTACATGAAACACTATGTCCTCTCGGGGATATAGATGACTCATCATATGCGCGTACTGTTAAAAAGCAATTGTTCAATGATGTCCCAAAAAGGTACATCAAAACTCTGTGGTTTCAAACTTCATTGAATTTAATATAAAGTTAAAGTATTATTTTTCGTTGGATATTTAAATTCGCGGTTTACTGGGACCAACGAAAACCACATAAATTGGTATATAACGAATAAAAAGGAATTCAGAGTAAATGTAGTGTGTTGGTCTTCAGTTATGTTTTCAATTTTCACTGTTTTGTTTTAATTGTATTTATTTTGAAGAAAATTAAATGAGCATTAATGGTCAGAGATTTTCATTTTATTAGTATAAATTTTTTTTAGTGGATTTCAGCAAAATTGTAGCTGAGCTTTAAAATGGTTGAGACTTGAGGAGGCCAGATCTGGTTATTTTGAAGTCAGTGGAGAAAAAGTCTATCAGTGACATGATAGTTCAATAGTCTAGCTTTTAACATTGTAGCCTAAGTTAAAGGTTTAGCTTTGTATCTTTTTAGGAAAAAAATGGGATTTGTGTTTTAAATTTTCTTCCAAAAATAGACAGGAGGTGGCAGATTTCCAGATGGTGTAACTTTAGTTAGAATGTACAAAATGTATGTACATGTATTTAGCATGTAGCCACCAGTTTTCACAGTTTGGTATAGTTGTTTTAAAATCTAGTGAAGCAAGTTGACAAATCTGAAAATAATGTTTTTTTTCCAGCTAGAAGTTGGCTTTGGTATTATACATTTCTTTTGACTGTGAGCTGGTAGTTAGCTACTTTATAATTTTGGACACAATTTTTTCTGTATTAAAATGGAATTCCCCTCTTTCAAACGGGATTTTCTCATTACAGTTTCTATGCATAGTGATTTGGCCAGTAGTGTAGCATATCAGCTGTCAAAATAATCTTCTATAATCTTTTGATACACAAATTGACACTGATCGGCATAGAAATCACATTTTGTAAATTTCAGAATAAATCTGAAGATCATGCTGATCTTGGATCGCCTTTTTCTGACCATGCATATGCCATACCAGTAAAACGAACAACTAGAACCAGTCTTCCAGCGACTACCCCATTGATATCATCCCCCAGGAAACGTCCATATCCAAAAGACGAAGTAATGATAGTTTCTGATGTTGGTAATGATGTTGAAATTAGCCAAGTGGAGACAAAACCGGGGAGGGGAAGGGGACGAGGAAGAAAAAGTCAAGGTGAAATTCCTCTAGGAGCCCCAAATAACAGGTATTAGAAATGAAATCATAACAGTATAACTCGGTTGTTGAATTCTAAAGCAACTAACGAATTAAATTACACAATTTGTTCTAGTAAATAGAAAAGTAACTATTAACATCTTTAGTGAAAATTTATGAGTAAAATTTAAGGGTGACTGCAAAAGTAGTAAAGTGTTAAAAGTTAAAAATAATATAAGTATTCAAATTGCAAAAATGCTTGTCAAAAAGAATTCAAGTATTTATATTGCAATAATAATTGATTTGGTTTATTGTAATGTTTAGATTCTTTTTAAAAATCTCATTTACATCATGTTGAAGTTAGGAAAGATGGCACTAGAAGATAAAAAACGTTTTCAGGCTGGACAGAATAAAAGGCTACTTTGGAAGGAGTAATGGGAGAGAATTCTAGTGATTAATGGTTATCTGACTATTCTTAACCTGTAGAAAGTCTTTGATCTACTATGTGGCATTTTAGTTGTAGTATCTCCTTATGTTCTCCCTTTCTAAAGGACATGCATTTCTGGGAAAAAAATTATTTATTTATGAAACATTAAATATTGTGCAGAGTTGGTCTTTTATTAAAACAGGGATCATATAATACAAACGGGATATGTCACTCGGTTATAATAGGATATTTCTAGGACTCTAATACAAAGCTAGGAATCGATAATTTACTTTCGCATTTAAAAATTACACGAACAAAGCTAGCATTATTTTCATATTTAGAAAAAAATAAAATCGAGTACGGTAAGTTTGACAAATATCCGGCTTTGAGTAATTCGATTTATTTATATTTCAGGATGTTTCTTTAAATGGAGGTTACTATATAATATATTTTGAAATTAATTTCAGTAACTTAATTATATATTGTGTATGTATATAATGTTTCAAAAAGTTATATGGAATCTTTTGGGACACGCAAGCTTTTTTTGTCAATTCATTGTTGGTGAATTTTGTTTTTCTTTTTGATGTCCCGTAATTGTATAAAACAATCTCCATTCATTACAATTTCATTTCATCGGTATTGATCATTAAATGATTTGTTTGACTCCTTGATTCTTATTCAATTATGTCTTCAATTGGTGTCGACTTTAGTTTTTTTTTTGATAACATTCAATTACATTTTAATTAAGATATGATCGAGAAAATTTATAAAAGAAAAAAAAGAAACATACAATGGTTTTGTACAAACACAAACCATGGAATTCATAAATTTTTTGACAAATTTATCCATACCATTTCTTAAAATATCACCATATTATCATGTCGGTTAAAAGTGATTTCCGGGCCTCGGTACGTGGCCGAGTGGTCTAGATAGTTCGTCAGGACTACCAATGATCACTTGCCTATCAACACTGGGGTTGCGAGTTCGAATCCCACCCGTTGCGGGGTGTGTTCGACTCCGATCTAAATTGACAAGGATTGCTAATTTTCCTACCGAAGATCGGTGGTTCTCTCCGGATTCCCCCACAAATAAAAATTGGGCGCCGTGAAATAGCCAGATGTGCTGAAAACGGCGTAAAATCCCAACTAAACAAAAATTAAAAGTTATTTCTTGTCGTGGTACGACAGTGACCTGAACTTAGATTTGCCCTTCGGCGAGTTTACTGTTTCAGATATAGACTCTGATAGTGAAAACACACCACCTAAAAACCCCAGGAAAGACATTAAAAATATATGTATAAGTGCCCCGAGTGTGACTCTTCTTATTCTTCCGTGTCCTGATGCTTTTCAATCGAGAGAATAAAAATACACCCCAAAAAAATCGTTTGTTTACTGGTCTTTAGAATATAAAACAGTGGCTTAGCTTCCATTAAGGCAATTTGCCTCAGTAGTTTTATTTGCAAATTTTTATTCCCCCGCAACAAAAAGTGGGGGGCATCTTGTTTTACCCCTGTCCGTAATACAGTTACTTCACAGAGTTCAGTGCAGGGGGCATCACTTTGTCTAGATTTTAATAACACCGTATAATTTTTAAAATTTGAATAAAAAATGTGATTAGATTACATGTATACTTTAGTTTAATAAGATATTAGAAATGAAACCTCCGGCTGTCAAACTTAAACATAGTATCTTTTATATATCATCATTCATTGTATTCCATCGTTGCTTTGGTCACTATTCATTATAAAGCATCAAATCGGTGCTACAGTGGCTTGAAACTTTCATTAAGGGTAAAAATTAATGATTTCTACGTATTGAAGATCTCACTGCAGGGATCACCACAGAAAATATTTGAAGAGCGGTGCTAACATCAATTTTTATAAAATTATAAGATCTTGGTTAAATGTGTTAGACATGTGAGAATCTGTTGAAAATACTTGTGTGATAATTAAGTTTTAACACTATTTATTATGTCGGTTTAGTTTTTTCTATTTTTGTGTTTTAGTTCTCGGCGGCTTATTGAATCTAGTGCTTATTGAATTGATTTTTATCGTTTGTCTTATATTATTTTGACCACTGACCCATAATGTAGGGGGAGGGTTGAGTACTCACAAATAAAAATGTAACGAATAATGAGATTCAACAGTTTTTAATTGAAAAAGTACATGGTATTTGAAGATTAAGTATATGTAGAATGCAATGTAAAATTGTAAAACACTGTCAGGCTTTGTAGTTGGCCCATCAATCAAATGTAGATCAGGAATCTCCCAGAATCTGTTGTCTGAAAAAAAAGAGCATGGTTAGGTTATTTTATGAATTTTCAGGAAGGACAGACCTAAATGCTTCTGTTATTATCAAGACAGACAGTAACCCTAAAGTTAAAATATTCAAATATTTTTGGCTCAATATCTAAACGTATTTTGCTCACAAATTATTATAAAAAATCCAGCTAAATTTAAACAACTTCTAGCCCTCTTAATTAATGTTTAGAATAACAAAAACTTTATAAAATTACATTAATACTGTCACAATATACATTAGTTTTGAGAAAAAAATGGTTTTAATGAACTGGAATAAGTGATGAAGACGGCCATAAAAAAAAACATTGGGCTATGAGGGTCATTTCTGGGAAAAAATCCAGCAAAATTTAAACAACTTCTAGCCCTCCTAATTGATGTTTAAAATAGAAAAAACTTTATAAAATTAGTTTAATACGATCACAATATAAATTAGTTTTGAGAAAAAAATGGTTTTAATGAACTGGAATAAGTGATAAAGACGGCCATAAAAAAAACATTGGGCTATGAGGGTCATTTCTGGGAAAAAAATCCAGCGAAATTTAAACAACTTCTAGCCCTCCTAATTGATGTTTAAAATAGCAAAATCTTTATAAAATTAGTTTAATACGATCACAATATAAATTAGTTTTGAGAAAAAAATGGTTTTAATGAACTGGAATAAGTGATGAAGACGGCCATAAAAAAAAAACATTGGGCCATGAGGGTCATCTCTGGGAAAAAATCCAGCGAAATTTAAACAACTTCTAGCCCTCCTAATTGATGTTTAAAATAGCAAAAACTTTATAAAATTAGTTTAATACGATCACAATATAAATTAGTTTTGAAAAAAAATTGGTTTTAATGAACTGGAATAAGTGACGAAGACAGCCATAAAAAAAACATTAGAGCATCGACGATACAAATTGGACAAAACTTTCAAATGCAGTCAACACCACTCTTTAGACAGCTTTGTAACTAATTACGTCAATGTAAATGTTTCAAACCGGATTTATATACAAAATATAAATAAAACACAACAGTATGGCATTAATAACTTACCTTGTTAACTCTTTCTCAGGATCAAAATCACGAAATTTGTAATTGAATTTTTTCACACCCGCTTACAAAATGGCGTATACCGGAAATGACCGGGTGATCCCGGAGACGGATACGAGTTATTTCCGCCGAGTCGCAGAAAGATCTGTCAATTTACAAAGACTTTACATATAGATTCATGTCCCCTTCATATACAGTTCCTGATTAAAAGGAAAATAACAAAGTTAGAATTTTTAAATGTTTTCTTTATCATTATCTTCCGTCAGTTTTGCATATAGTTCATTTTATTTGAAATATTCTGTATTTGAAAGATTGAAATAAGGTTGTTTGGTTTAATACAACAGAAATGTAAAAAAAATTGTACCTCGAGAGAGACAACTTTCAAACACCCCTCATCAGGTAGTGGAATATTCCAACCTTGATCTTATTAGTGTCCTTCCCCAGTTATGGAACATACCATCTGAAAATTATTTTGTGTCCATGTGGAGAAAGTATTATTATGGATACTTCCCAGATGTACATGTGTTAGGAATACCTATTGATAGGTAAGATTTCGAAAAGTTTTCATAACTGACCTTTTCCACATTCACTTCATTGGTGCACTTGATTTGCTAGACACTTGTGCTAAATAATGACCTGTCAGACCTTAGTAACAATGCTTGGTGCAGTACTGACATGTGATAAATGTTAAGTGACATTCAACTTCCTAAAGCAGCTCTGTTTGGTTCTAGCATGAGTTGATTGTTCCAACAAAAAGAACTGAAAATATTTGTAAAATCCAGAAACCAAACCAAATTCTTATTAAATTACTGAAGTACTATAACATTTGGAAATTAAGGATGTACACCTCTGAGGAGACAAAAATTTCTAGAATTAAATTTTTTTCTTAACCTGATTTTTGGGTTTATATATCTGTAAGAAAGTAATTTATGAAGAAAAAATCGTATGGTTGTGAACTTCTTTTTTTTTAGCTACATCATTTGAAAGTACCCCATTTTTGATGATTTTCCTCTTTTTCATCAATTTTTACCCATTTTTGGGCTATGATCATGAAAAAAACCACAGTTCCACTATTAAACTTTTTTTCATACTCTCCCTAAAAATGAAGTGGACCAATCTGAAAAAATTTAAACACACTATAGGCAGGTTTTAATATAAGAAAGTTTTATAAAATTTTGTTGTTTTTCCGTGTCAAAATGACCATGTAGTCAATTTAGTAAATTTGGGGTTTTTCTCATTTTTGTGTTGCCTGCGGAACGTATGGTCGACACATAGGGATCACTATCTGTCGTCTTGTGTCGTCACACTTTTCTTCTATCGTCAACTACTCGTAAAAAGGACAAATATACCTAAGGAGCAATCAAAAAAACGTAATCCATTGGACAGACAAACCCGGGAAGACAAACGAACAACCACAAGCACAACAAATAAACACAGAAAACTAAAAACAATGAACAACACGAACTCCTATAAAAACCAGGAGTGAACCCAGGTGCTCCGGAAGGGTAAGCAGTTCCTGCTCCGTATACGGCACCCGTCGTGAAGTTCAACAAGGTCAATCCGGTGGAAGTCACAAATCGTAGGGGTCACATGAAAGGTTACGACAGTGGGAACAGGTCCAACATCATCTTAGATATTGGAACACTGTAATGGTCAATCAATTCATGATGACGACCGTAAACCGCTCAAAGGAATATGATGCAACTTTTTCTTTGCATTAACCTTAATGCACAGCTGTGCATATATATTTCATTTTTAGGAAATTTCAAATATTTTTTTGTAAAAATTGAGATTTTTGAAAAAAAAAGGGGGGGGTCAAAACTTCTATCCTCAACTACTCCATAACCGCTCAAAGGAATTTGGTGAAACTTTCTCTGTGCATTGACCTTAATGCACAGGTGTGCATATATATTTCATTTTTAGAAAATTTCAAATGTATTTTTGTAAAAATTGACATATTTGCAAAAAAAAGGGGGGTTGCAATACTTCTATCCTCAACTACTCTATAACTGCTCAAAGGAATTTGATTAAATTTTCTCTGTGCATTAACCTTAATTCACCGGTGTCCATATATATTTCGTTTTTAGAAAATTTTAATTTTATTTTCTCTAAAAATTGACATTTTTGAAAAAAAAAGGGTGGGAGCAAAACTTCTATCCTAAGCTACTCCATAACAGCTCAAAGGAATTTGATGAAACTTTCTCTGTGCATTAATCTTAATGCACAGTTGTGCATATATATTTTATTTTTAAAAATTTTAATTTTTTTTTGTAAAAATTGACATTTTTGAAAAAAAAGCGGGGGGTCAAAACTTCTATCCTCAACTACATGTACTCCATAACGGCTCACAGCAATTTGATGAAACTTTCTCTTTGCATTAACTTTAATGCAAAGGTGTGCATATTTATTTCATTTTTAGAAAATTTTAATATCTTTTGTAAAAATTGACATCCAAATTATTTAGAATAAAGAGCATATAATTTCAACTTCTTTGTTATAAATGATAGAATAAAGAATTTTAAAAAGAATAAAATTATATGGGATGTACATATTTTTGGTAAAATTATTTCTTTGTACCCCTCAACCATTTTCTCAACATTTTGTCTGATGACACTGACCAGATTGGTTATAAAATTTGAAAATTTTATTACTCAAAAACTACTGATTGTAAGTACATAATTTTACAATTAACGAGACTGAAACGTCAGAAGAATACATCCTTAAAACAGTGCTTTTATTGTTGTGAAAAATATGACAGGATAAATATCACATTAATTAAAAGTAACATTTTGATTTTGGCTAGATAAATTCTATTAATGGTATATAAAATACACAAAATTTATGTAAAATTTAATCTTACAACGTTGTCTGTTTAATATCCACAATATAAATGTTTTAAAAATGTGTCCTTAAATGGTATTAAGTCCAATAATTCAGTTTTGTTTTTTAGGTGCTTTTATGGCTATTGGTTGGCAGATTGAATCCAGGTGAGCGATACAGGCCCCTGGGAGCCTCTAGTTGACATAAGAATGTGACATAAGGATCAAAAGTTTAATTCTTAATACAAATTGCTTGCTTCTGCACTCAAACGCACAAACAATTATAGTGATGTGTGATACTATTGACAGTGTGAAAGGCTACAAGATCATGTCTCATATAATTATAAAAAATTGGTAGAATAAGAAAGAAATAATACCCATGGTTAAGAACTGAAGATGTTGGTACAGGTTTTATGAAATTAAATGTTCAATTTTTAGTTCACCTCAACAAAGTTGAGGGGGACTAATGGAGTACCACCAGCGTCTGCGTCTGTGTGCGCGTGCACAGCCCGTTCTCAGTTACTAGTTGTCATAGGGTCATATATTTTTGTGTGCGGGTGCACGTTGAAGATACTGACCATGTGAAATAAGATGAAGGTCACATGACCCATATTAAACGGTTGACTGGGGTTTTATGTCAAAAATCAGTTTTAACATACAAAGTGACTTACAATCATATTACTTGGTGTGAGGATGCATCTAGGAGAATGACACAGCCTCCCACCAAAATTAGGTCACTCTGACCTACTTATCTCGCTTCATTTACTTAGGTTAAGTTGTTCGTCCGAGTTCAGTCCTCTGATACCAAGCGACCTACAATCATATTAGTTGTTGTAAGGGTGCATCCTGGTGAGCTACACAGTCGGTGGTTCTTAGTTGGTCCTCTTTCAGAATTGTATCTGACGACCCCACCTGTCATCCAAGATGGCCATGGGGAGACGTTCAAAGTTTAACATAGGACCCTGTCAGGAATTTAATGAAATCTTGTCTGAAACCTCATGTCCGATTGGAACAAAAGTTGGCAGCAATGGTCCTTAGTTGGTCCTCTTTCAGAAATGTATCTGATGCCCATGGCCGCCAGAGCCGAACATAGTATAATTTAACAAAGGCCCCTATGGGAAATTTATTTAAAGATCTTCTTGTTTGAATTCACTTGGTCAATTTGAAAAACACTTGGCAGCAATGGTCCTTAAGTAGTCCTCTTTCAGAATTGTATCTGATGACCCTGTCCGCCATTGACGATAGCTGTCAGACTGGAACATACTTTAAACCTAGGACCTAATGTGAAAAAATCACTGAAAGATCTTTTTGTTTGAAACTAGTGAGCCAGTTTAACAGCAATGTTCCAGGCTGCCAGTCAAGATGGACATAGTCCAGGTTGAGAATGCAGGCTTCTGGAAGCCTCTAGTTGGAGGTTAAATACTCATTTTCCTTAAAAACCTGGAGGTAGTCTCCTGCTGATTCCATAAAAATATCTGGGGCTCTGATAACATAAGGGAGGAAATAAAGGCTAAATTGAACATGATGAGCTAACAGTTTTGTAAGCTGTTTTTCTTTATGACTAATAAGAAAATTTTATGTTTTTGTTTTTTAGACGATCATCAAGAATTAGTGATAATGAACAGAGGGAAATGGCAGAGAAAATTCGGCAGGAAAATTTACAAAAAGAAAAAGAAGAACTGGAGGCCATGAAATCTGGAGAAAAGGATGAGGAGCAGGAAAAAGTACCACAAAAAGTTAGTGTACATATTAGTCTCATAAATTTAGTGTACTTATTAGTCTCATAAAGTTAGTGTACTTATCAGTCTCATAAAGTTAGTGTACATATTAGTCTCATAAAGTTAGTGTACTTATCAGTCTCATAAAGTTAGTGTACTTATCAGTCTCATAAAGTTAGTGTACTTATTAGTCTCATAAAGTTAGTGTACTTATCAGTCTTATAAAGTTAGTGTACATATTAGTCTCATAAAGTTAGTGTACATATCAGTCTCATAAAGTTAGTGTACTTATTAGTGTACATATTAGTCTCATAAAGTTAGTGTACATATTAGTTTCATAAAGTTAGTGTACATATTAGTCTCATAAAGTTAGTGTACTTAATACTCTCATTAAGTTAGTGTACTTATCAGTCTCATAAAGTTAGTGTACTTATTAATCTCATAAAGTTAGTGTACATATTAGTCTCATAAAGTTAGTGTACTTATCAGTCTCATAAAGTTAGTGTACATATTAGTCTCATAAAGTTAGTGTACATATTAGTCTCATAATGTTAGTGTACATATTAGTCTCATAAAGTTAGTGTACTTGTTAGTCTCATAAAGTTAGTGTACTTGTTAGTCTCATAAAGTTAGTGTACATATTAGTCTCATAATGTTAGAGATAATCCAAAGAATATGAGAATTTTTTTTCATAGATAATTTTAGAAAGTAAGAAATGCGGTACAGAAAACAAAAATTATGATTTAATTTGATTATGTGACATGAGAATCTCGAGGAAGAGTATTTTTAGTTTAATCCAGGATTGGAATATACAGGTTAGATATCTGGCCTTGTAATGCATTATAGGTTGTAACATTGATTTTGATTCGATGACCTACCTAAATAGTTTAATGACAAAATGATCATATTTCATTTTGCAGAAAGGAAGGGGAAGACCAAAGAAAATAGAGGAGGAAGAGGAAATCAAACAGGTGAAAAAAAACTTCAGTTAGTTCTTGAGCTTCATGTCTTTGTTGCAGATAAGATTTGACCTGTTTAGTAATACATGTGAATTTGACTTTAACATTTTAGTTTTATGGAATAAGTGTTGACAAGGAAACAAATCCAGAACGTTCCACAACTTTTAACAAGGGGCATTTTCTCATGCCGCATAGCAGGATCCTAATGGCCTCATATAAAAAGTCATGACAAAAATTAACCAAAAAACTGCAAAATATATGAAATAAAAATTACTCTAAAAAACCCATTAATAATGAAAAGAAGCATACAACCTCTGATAAAGGCTTACGACTTAAGAATGCAACTTAAAATTTGGCGGGGTTAACTTTTTTAGCATGTACCAATTGGTAGGGTTGGAACAGACATATTTTTCAGAAAATTTTAAGTGTTTTTGTTGTTGTTTTAGTAGACTTTTGTAAAATTTTAATAACTTTGCACATGTAATACCTACAATTAAGATTTATGGTCCACAAGGTTGCTTATCGTATACGGTTTGCAGCAGTATACTTGTGTTGTGACCCTGACCTCATTTTCATGGTTCACTGATAAATCTGCATCCAAGTTTCGTGGTTAAATCCATTTCTCAGCAACTGTAATACCTAGACCGACCATATTTGGTCTATAAATAGTTCTTAGTGGGTACATGCCAGTCTGACACCTGGCTTGGGCCCTTGACCTCAATTTCATGCTTGAGTGACTTTGTCAATTTTACGTGGTTACGTGGTTGTCCATTTTTCAGAAACTGTAATACTTAGACCCACTGTATTTGGTCAGTAGATAGTTCTTGGTGGGTACATGTCAGTCTGACCTCAATTTCATGCTTGAGTGACCTGTGTCACATTTTCATGGTTAAGTCCATTTTTAAGAAATTGTAATACCTAGGGTACATGTCAGTTTGACACCTGTTTCAAAGTTTCATGTTTGAGTGACTTTGTCACTTTTTCGTGGTTAAGTCCATTTCTCAGAAACTGTAATACCTAGACCCACTGTATTTGGTCTATTGATAGTTCTTGATGGGTACATGGCAGTCTGACACTTGTCTCTGGACCTTGATCTCAATTGCATGCTTGATTGACTTTCATCCCAATTCCTTGATTAAGTCCTTTTTTAAGCAACTGTAATACCTAGACCCATCCATGTTTCGTCTATAGATAGTTCTTAGTTGTTATATGCAAGTCTGACACCTGTCTCTTGGCCTTGACCTTAATTGCATTTTTGTCCCCCGCCGCAACGCGATGCGGGGGATATGGTAATGAGGGGGCATCCGTCCGTCCGTCCGTCCACCTTGTAAGCGCTCTAGCAAATTTATTTCTTGACCGATTTGGATAATATTTATACAGTAGCTTTAACTCAATGATACCTCAAGGGAGTTCGAAGATGAGTCATGTCAAAATATTTTTGTAGGAGTTATGGCCCTTAATAACTTAGAAAATTGACAAAATTTTCATGTAAGCGCTCTAGCAAATTTATTTCTTGACCGATTTGGATAATATTTATACAGTAGCTTTAACTCAATGATACCTCAAGGGAGTTCGAAGATGAGTCATGTCGAAATATTTTTGTAGGAGTTATGGCCCTTAATAACATAGAAAATTGACAAAATTTTCATGTAAGCGCTCTAGCAAATTTATTTCTTTACCGATTTGGATAATATTTATACAGTAGCTTTAACTCAATGATACCTCAAGGGAGTTCGAAGATGAGTCATGTGGAATATTTTTGTAGGAGTTATGCCCCTTAATAACTTAGAAAATTGACAAAATTTTCATGTAAGCGCTCTAGCAAATTTATTTCTTTACCGATTTGGATAATATTTATACAGTAGCTTTAACTCAATGATACCTCAAGGGAGTTGGAAGATGAGTCATGTCGAAATATTTTTGTAGGAGTTATGCCCTTTAATAACTTAGAAAATTGACAAAATTTTCATGTAAGTGCTCTAGCAAATTTATTTCTTGACCGATTTGGATAATATTTATACAGTAGCTTTAACTCAATGATACCTCAAGGGAGTTCGAAGATGAGTCATGTGGAAATATTTTTGTAGGAGTTATGCCCCTTAATAACTTAGAAAATTGACAAAATTTTCATGTAAGCGCTCTAGCAAATTTATTTCTTGACCGATTTGGATAATATTTATACAGTAGCTTTAACTCAATGATACCTCAAGGGAGTTCGAAGATGAGTCATGTCGAAATATTTTTGTAGGAGTTATGCCCCTTAATAACGTAGAAAATTGACAAAATTTTCATGTAAGTGCTCTAGCAAATTTATTTCTTGACCGATTTGGATAATATTTATACAGTAGCTTTAACTCAATGATACTTCAAGGGAGTTCGAAGATGAGTCATGTCGAAATATTTTTGTAGGAGTTATGCTCCTTAATAACTTAGAAAATTGACAAAATTTTCATGTAAGCGCTCTAGCAAATTTATTTCTTGACCGATTTGGATAATATTTATACAGTAGCTTTAACTCAATGATACCTCAAGGGAGTTCGAAGATGAGTCATGTCGAAATATTTTTGTAGGAGTTATGCCCCTTAATAACTTTGAAAATTGACAAAATGTTCATCTAACTGTTCTAGAAAATTTATATTCTCCTTGCATTGGAATAATATTTATACACTTGGACCTAAAGGGAGGTTTTATACATACACTCCTATCGAAACTTATAAAATTGAAAAATACTGTCTTTAAGAGTTTGTTAGGCGGAATACTTTTGATCAAAGCATTTCTGTTTATTGAAAAGGAGTAAATGTACATTTGTATAAATTCTCAATACACATGGTAAAATAAGATTTCAACACTATACCCATATTGTATAAATGTCTTCATACCACTCATTAACTTGTAAAAAACTTTAGCAATAACCACAAATTGTTTGTCCTTCTGTTCTCTCTCTTTGAGAAAATTTTGTTATGTTTCACTTGTCCAAGGGTTTCTGATGCTCTAGCGGCGGGGGACTTCGGAACGCTGTTCGATTTTCAAGATTAGATCCATTTCTCAGCAACTTTAATACTTGGGCCCACCATATTTTGTTAATAGATAGTTCTTAGCGGTATGACACCTGCCTTTTGACCTTGACCTCAATTTCTTTTAACACATTTTTCTTTGACTTGCAAAATGTCTGGTATCAGATAATCATTATTCTGTGTCCATGTGTATCCGTGTGTGTACTCAGGTGAGACATGTAGTGAGTCCACTCTTGTTACTGTAGGTTGCAAAAAGAGGTCATTCTAAAGCAAGAAAAAACAAAGAGGAAGAATCTTCTGAAAGTGAGAGTGAAGATGATACAGAAAAGAAGGAAACGAAAAAAGGAAAAAGGGGTCATCCAAAAAAAGTCAAAGAGTCAGAGGATGACAAGGAATCTGAGAATGAAAGAGAAAGTGAAAGTAAAAAGACTGGAAAAGGCAAAAGGGGACGACCTAAAAAAGTACTAGCAAAAGATTCTGGTAGTGAGATGGAGGATTCTCCAAAGCAAAAAGGCAAAAAAGGACGATCCCTTAGTCGGACAAAAAAGCAAGATGATGATGCTGATGATGAAAGTGAGGAAGGATCTCCGAAAAAAGGAAAAAAGAAAGGAAAATTAAAGAAAGCAAAAGGAAAACAGCAGGATTCAGAAAGTGAGAGTGAAGAGGAATCTCCCAAAAAGGGAAAGAGAGGTCGGCCTAAGAAAAACAAGGCAAAGGAAGAGGAATCTGACTCTGAGGAAAAATCCCCTAGGAAGGGCAAAGTCAAAGGAAAGAAGGGGAAAGTAAAGGAACCAGAAACAGAAAGTGAAGAAGATTCCCCAAAGAATGAGAAAAAGGGAACTAAGAAAGGAAAAGGGAAAAAGAAAAGTGAAAGTGAAAATGAATCACCTGCTAGAAGTACTACAAAGAGAGGAAAAGGAAAAAGGCAAGAAGAAATTGAAAGTGATGCAAAAGGAAAAAAAGGTAAGCAAAATCAGGAAGTACATTTCAGTGATGAGGAAAGTACTTCAAAGACTGGAAAAAAGAAGGTGTTAAAAGGAAAAGGTGTGCCGAAAAAAGGAAAGGCTGTTACTGTACAAACAGAAGAATCAAGTGATGATGAGAAGACTGATAAAAATAAGAAAAAGAAGGACATGAATGAAAGTGTTGATAATCTTAAAGGAAAGAAAGTTAAACAAAAAATTGGGAAAAAGAAAGGTGAACAGGAGAAAAGTAGTGATGATAATGATGATGTCCCACTCAGTTCAATTAAAAAGGAGTCTAGTTCTACAGATAAAAAAGAAAGTTTTTCAAACATTTTTGATGCTTTGATAGCATGTACTACACAAGATTCTAGTCCAACAAAGGATAAAAATTCATTGGCAGAAAATGACGATGTTAATGCAATCAGTGAACCAGAAAAATCAAGACTTGAAAGTACAGATACTCAGAAGGATACTAAGAAAATTGAAGAAAATAACAAAACTCCAAAATCTATAAAAAAGAAATATAGAAAATCTGAAGAGTTTTTGGATATGTCAATGACAGATTTATTTAAGCCTGATGGTGTGATACCAAATGATGATGACCATATTAAGACAAATGACTCAGAAGTCAAACACAGACATGATTCAGCATCTAGTAATCAGGGTGCCGAAAATGTTTCACTTGATGAAAATAGTGAAAAGAAAAGTGAAATAATGATTGAGTTAGATGAAAAGAAAGATGAAGAAGTTAAAGAAGCTACAGATAGTGATTTAATAGATAAAACAGATATAAGTACTCCAGAGAAATTAGTAGATCCAAAAACCGATGAAAATGCAAAAATAAAAGAAATGTACAGAAGTACAAAAGGAAAAGTTGAGGATTTAAATTCTTCTGTAGAGTCAAACTTTGAAATTGTTTCAGTAACACTTGAATCTGATGCTGATGAGAAAGAAGCGATCCAGTTTGAGGCAACTATAGAAAATGTTGAATTTGTTTCAATGCCTGTGTCATCTGAAACAGGACATTTTGTCGGTGAAGGAGCAACACATGATGTTCCTGTAACAGTAGATGATAATAAAAAATGTGATATTGAGGCTAAAGAAATGGTAAATAAATCGGTCACTCCTGAAAGTGTGACTCAAAAGGACAATAGTAAACAAACAAAAACAGCTCAAGTTGAAATCAAGTTGGAATCAGATAAGGTAGAAAAATCAGAGGAGAAAAAGAAAACAGTAATTGCAGGTAGAAAGAATGTTGCAAAAGTTGCTGCAATAAAGAGTTCTAGTGATTTAGACACTTCAGATGTCACTGGTTCAGAAGTTGAAGAGGATCGTCGAGTATTACGACGAAAACGTACCCGAAATCCACTAGTTGAAGAATTCCTACAGAAAGAGACAAAAAAAAGAAAGAAAACTGTGAAATCAGAGGACGAAACAACAGATAAGGAAATTAAGAAAGATGAAAAAGAAAAAAAAGAAGAAAAGAAGGAACCAGGTAGGAAATATAAGCAGTGGTAACTTTAATATTATGATTTAGTAAAACATATTCGTAGAATAATAATTACAGGAAATAGGAAATTTGCCAGTGCAACCGCATGGCCTTGACTGTTCAGTCTAATTCAGTACAGGTACCTTTTTCCAATACATTTGGTATATTTTTCGAGTTTTGCACATTGACCTTCAAAATACTGAATTGTAGTAACAGCATTATTGATTATCTGGTCTATAGTTGTACAAAATGATGTCATATTTGATACTAGAAACAATTTACAGCAATTGAATAATATTTTCTTATTCAAAATAGTTTTTGATAAGTAGATAATTCCTACAATTAAAATACTTACTGCGTGGGGGACAGTTAGAGTTTTGGAACACAATTTATTATGTAAGATGTACATGTATATACATACACACTGGTCAATCAATATAGGATTTTCATGAGAACCAAGAAGATTTATACATTGAGAAATGTGTGTCAGATATCTTCATAAGTAGATAAAAATTCAAGTGGCTTCCTCCACCCCCCCCCCCCTTTTTACATGATATGTACCCCTAAAAAACCACAATTATTGATATTGATTATAAATCTACAAATTAAATGATAAAAACCTCATATAATTACAAAGGGAAAGTTTTCTGTTTGCACATATAAGAACACACAACACTGGTAAATATACATGTCAGTAGAGGTACCTTGCGGTATTGAAAACCTTGGGGATTAGAACATTGGTGTTTACAACTTCAGGAACAATACCACTGATGCACAGTTAAAATTTCTATAGCCTCTTTCAAGAGTAACATGTTCTCTAAAAAATGAGTTGAAAGCTAAAGTGATAACCACTTTATTGATTATTGATTCTGTATTTAACTAATATTGTAGCAGTTGAAAAGAAAAAAGAGGAAGTTACGTCCCATGAGGAGGAGGGGGAGGAGGATGAAGAAGAAGATGATGATGATTTGGACAGCGAGGAAGAGTACGAGCCTCCCGACCAAAAATACTGCATATGTAATAAGCCTTATGGTAACAAGTAAGTTATAATTTGATGAACCTCCTTACCAGAAGTCCTGAATATGTAACGAACCATTTGGTACCAAAATAAATAAATTTTGCAAGTACTCTATATATAATAGTACAGTAGTACGTAAGTTGAGATAACAATTTGACTATTAATTTTTATGAACGTCCTCTCAGATAATTTATATGTAAGGCAACAGTAAATTAATTGTTAGACCTGCATCCACTGATAAACAATAAAACGGATAACAGGCAAGGTCAACAATGACATACAAAATATTTTATTATCATTGTAAGAGGTCTGCTTTTATATTCATATCTTTATTTTTCACATACATCTTGACATAAATATCAGGATCCATATCAACCAGCTTGGAATTTTATACATGAATGCGTGAATTTTGTGTTCCTTCATGTTTTTTCTTAGCAATACATTTTTTTCCTGATAATTTTCAGATTTATGATATGCTGTGACAGATGTGAAAACTGGTACCATGGTAAATGTATCGGAATAACAAGAGCTAGGGGAAAAGAAATGGAGGATAATAAAGAAGACTATATCTGTGATAATTGTAAAGGTAAAGGAGCCATCATTGAAGTCATCATTTATTTGCTGGTCACAGTTTCATGTTTATGTATAAATGTTTTTGGAACCCCTCTTCTTTTCATAATTTTTGTCACAGTGGCCAAAAGAAAAATAACTGTGAAGTTCAATTTATTCCCATAATGGATTATTGGAGAAAACCATAAGCAAAAATCAAAAAGACTGATTTGTCATCAAATTTTCTCTTGCTTGTATTTACAAAAGCTCTTGAACCCAGTTGTAATTTCCATCAAAAACTAACTTGACCAAAAAGAGCCAGTGAAATGTGAAAAAGTCAAGTCTCCTGGTTTTCAAGAAACAACCAGTTAACCTGAAATGGAAGAATAAAAATATTCTGTGAGGGAATAGTTCACTAAAACATGTATCAATTAATGTCTTTTGATTATATTTGTCAAAATATGACCAGTTTTCCTTCCTTTTAACAGTTTTATTTCATGTACCCTGTGTTATGGATTTAGGTCTTAGTATTGATGCATTGATACCTGATAAACCATGGTACTATGATGTTTTCCAAAACAGATATAATGGTATGGAAGAAAAACATGAACATTTTTCCTTCATGCAGAGATTAATATTACAGACTTTCCTCATTACAGTTACATGCATGTTGAAGTATGGTTTTCTTTATAATAGAGGTAGATAAAATATACATATCCATATTTTGGGCCTCGGTGGCCCAGTGGTCTAGGTAGTTTGTCATGACTACAAATGATCACTAGCCTGTCAACACTGGGGTTGTGAGTTCGAATATCTCTATATTTCAATTCTTTTTTATTTTTTTCAGAAAAAGAAAAGATAGACAAAATTAAAGGCAAGTCTAAATCAGAAGATGGTAAACAAAACAAGGATGCAGGATCTAAACCTCTAGTTGTTAAGATGTCAGGAATTGTCAAGGGAGATGGGAAGGTATAATTTTGGGATATTTTTTGCTGAAAAAAGTTTGCTAACATTTTACACAATTGAAAGATAGTCAGTATGCATGTAGTTCAATTTATTGTAAAGAAAACCTATATTTTTTTAACATCACCACACTTGTATGGTTAGATACATGTATCAAATTTTCCTGGAAATTCATAAATTTTTGCATACATTTATTATTGAGAATCAATAAGACATTATTGTGAGATTAATTAATGTGTTTGATGTCTGGGATGATTCTAATATACAATTGAGGGCTCCTTATTTATGAGCGGCCCCAAATATTTTGATGAAATTTAACTTCACAAAGAGACAAAACAAGGTTTCGCTTCAACTTACAATCTGAAATGAGTACTTAATCAATTCTTGCAATTGAAATAATAAGTGTGTAGTCACTACAGCATTTGTCACTATGGTCGGTGTTTTATAAGCAGCTGATTATATTGACCCTAAATAGTTATAGTATAACTAATCTTGCGAATACCTAAAATTCTACAATGAGTTACCGAGCTACATATTAATTCACGAATGCGTGTAGCGCATGAGTGAATTATTAGTGTTTTTTGGTCACTAGTGATACAATGAATATTTGGATGCTGTCAGTAACTATATACATTTGTTAATACAAGCTTCAAATGTGTGAAAAATGAGCTCTTGTCATCCATTGATACCTTGATGTTGCATCAAAATGACATGTAATGCCAGTAACAAAAATATTTTAAAATTTTTGCAGACGAAGAAAAAAGTTGATTTAAAGAAAATTGTTAAGGTAGACCAGAAATCTCCATCTTCATCAAAGTTTGAAAAGAAAATAGTCACTAAATCTGTTGATAATAAAACTAATTCAGTGTCTTTAACAAAAACTGAGAACAAAGGTCTATCCATAAAATCTGACAAAACAAAAATTGCTATGTCAGGAAAAAGTGATCAGAATTCAGGTACAACTGTTAAAGTTGTCAAGGTGGGAAAAACAGGAAATGCAGACAATTCAGTTGAAAAATCAGGAAAATCAACAAGTGCTTCTGGAAAGTCTGACATGTCCATCACACCAGGAAAAACTGACAAAGTGTCTAGCACACTTGGGAAAACTGACAAAGTATCTAGCACACCTGGAAAATCTGACAAAGTGTCTAGCACACCTGGAAAATCTGACAAAGTGAATAGCATTCCAGGAAAAACAGAAGTTGCTATCACTACATCTGGGAAAACAGAAAAAGTAGTGAATTCTGAAAAGACACCTGGAAAAATTACACCTGCCAAAATTGACAGTCTGGAAATATTTACTCCTGATAAGGCAAAAATTCCAGCCTCTATAAAAAAGACTCCTTCTATAGAACAAAAAAAATCTCAGGTACATATAATAGATCACATAAGGGTAGTGCGATTGCAATGGTTAACATTTTAAAATTCAGAAATGAATGTTTTTGCTTATTATTGTGAATCTTTGAAGAATGTCGACTGCAACATCAGTTAATGCGACAACTTAACAATATTATTAGGAAAAATTAATGTGCGAGTTTTTAATTATTGTGATATTTATTGTCATATTTTTTCCATTGATATAAATATTTTATTAATTTCTGAATTTAAGATAAATGACTTGTTACCGCCAATGAAAATCTTTACTGAAATGCTTTTAATGCTCCTTTTCAATCATTAACCAGATTTGGAAAAGAAAAATTTTGTTACTATTTTGACAATGTACAGTAGACGTACATTTATGTGTCATCAGCTGGGAGGTTAGGTATAAGTCAGTTTCAAAAAATTTGGCAAATCTTTTCTTGTTTTTTGATTAGCTACTATTCATTCTCTAAAATATTCGAATAAAAAGTTTAAAAAAAAAAAATTCTTACACTAATCAACTTTACAGGAAAAATTACCACTGTGCATTGGTCCAAAATGTGGGAAACAAGCTCGATCAGACTCTGTATACTGCAGTAATGAGTGTATCATCAACCATTCTCAAGACTCACTAAATATAATTCACAGCCAACAAGAGTCCTCAGTTAAGGTAACTTTGATATTTACTTTTAATGACCAATGACAATTAAAAATTTTATGAAATAAATATTACACTTCAGAGCAACAAAAATAAAACAAAAAAACCTTATTCAACCATAAGGATGATGAAATGTGATACTTGCACTGTACATGGCTTATTTCAATCTGCAAAATAAATTATGTATGGCACTAATACATGAGGCATGGTTTATATTTAACAGAAGCAGCCACAGCCCTCCCCCTCACCCTTGACCCCCTTCGGAAGAAGTATGGTTTATTGAAACTAAGATGACTAAAGTTTTCACTAATCGGTATAAATTGCAAGTGTAATGCCAATTAAAGTTAATGAATAGATTATCTACCCCTTGAAAATCAGCCTGTCTCAAATTTCCTGGCGTGCACGTCCACAGCCAGTCATCAGTTACTAGTTGACATAGGGTCATATATTTGTGTGCAGGTGCACATTGAAGATAACTGACCATATGGCATAAGAAGGAGGTCACATGACCCATATTACATGATTGGCTGGCTTTTAAGTTTTATGCCGCAGTTTTAACATACAATGTGGCCTACAATCATACTATTTTGTGAGGTTGCATTTCGGGGAGTAACACAGACTCCCACCAAAAGTAGGTCACTCTGACCTATTTATTGTGCTTCATTAATTTAGGTTAAATATGTCCAGTTCAGTTCTCTGATACCAAGCAACCTACAATTATATTGCTTGGTGTCAGGATGCATCTAAGTAGGTAAAACAGCCTCCTACCAAAATTAGGTCAGTCTGACCTACTTTTCGTGCTTCATTGACTTAGGATAAGTTGGTTCTCCAATTTCAAGCGACCTACAATCATATTACTTGGTGTATGGCTGCATCTCAGAGAGTAACACAGCCTCCCACCAAAATTAGGTCACTCTGACCTACTTATTGCACTTCATTGCCTTAGGTTAAGTTTTAATTCAGCATTCAGTTCTCCGATACTAAGCAACCTTCAATCATATTGCTGTAAGGGTGCATCTTGGGTAGCTACAAAGCCACACACGAAAATTAGTGGGGGAACAAGGCAAACTTTGTAATGGTGGTTTTCTGGTTTCATGTTCATTTCCAGTAATCTTTGGTTATTTCATTGCATTCATTTCCAGTCAATGAAAAATAAACAGATTTTGCTATTGTATATGTTACTGTAGGCAAAAGTGAAAGAAAGGGATGGTATGCATCCAATTTTAATGATTCAAAATGGTATATGACATTGACTTTGTAAGTGGCCAGATCGACAATAAGTGCCCTATTCGGGACCAGCAGACAGTGTCGGAAAATTTCAACGCACACAACCAGCCCAAACATGGGGAAAATAAAATATTAGAATTAAAAATTCTTGAACCCATCCTATTTTATTTTAGAAGGGGTGGATGATCATCCTTTAACTTGAATTGGCCTAAGCATGATTAACTCTGAGTATAATGCCAAGAAATGTTTTATTTAGTATTTTGAAATTATCATCTCTCTCTCTCTCTCTCAAAAAAAAAAAAAAACAATGAAGTTATGAGTACATAGAATAAAAGAATTTAATATTTTTGTGTTATTCAACTAACTTATTTCTAAAAATAAATAAACATAAAAAACAACTGATAGATAAAAACCTATTCAAAATACATAGTGACATCTTATGTCTTTTCAATCAACCAGAGGCCAAGTAAGGTAAGATTTATTGATGCATGCTTTTATATAGTAAAGGGTAAACTTTTCTATTTTCATATCACAAAATAGAAAAAATAATGAATAGTACATGTTGTATATAAAGTAAACTTATTACATGACTTTTGGATAGATTTATTTTATTAGTATTAAATTCTTTTTTTGGTTTAATTTAATTTGGTATAATTTGATCACTCTTATGTTTGCATGATCACCTTAACAAGGTTAACAAATAAAAATTGAAAAAAGTAATTTTTAGCTGAGCTTTGCTGGTAAATTGTCAGTTGTTTGTTTGAATAAAAGTACATTTAGGGGAGACAACTGGCAGATTTCGTGCCTCTCTTGATGTTGTGTCGCCTGCGGAACGCATGGTCGACACATAGGGATCACTATCTTGTCTTGCTTCTTGCGTCGTCACACTTTTCTTCTATCCTCAACTGCTCGTAAACCGCTCAAAGGAATTTGATGAAACTTTCTCTGTGCATTAACCTTAATGCTTAATGCACAGGTGTGCATATATATATTTCATTTTTAGAAAACTTTAAAAAAATTTTTGTAAAATTTGACATTTTTGCAAAACAAAAATGGGGGGGGGGGGAACTTCTGTCCTTAACTACTCTATAACTGCTCAAAGGAATTTGATTAAACTTTCTCTGTGCATTAACCTTAATGCACAGGAGTGCATATATATTTCATTTTTAGAAAATTTTAATATTTTTTGTAAAAATTTCCGCAGGCAACACGTCTTCCTTGGAAGACTCACAATTTTTTTAAGAAACCAATTTATAGATGATAGTGTAATATTCTCAATTCTCAATTCTCATTATGTTTAACCTACAGGGACCATTCAATTTCTCATTTTACAGGAGTAAAATTCTATATAAATTACTCATAAGGGTCCAAAGAATTAGTTTGACTTACTTGTAATTTGAACTTTAATGAGTTTGAGATAACAAGAATTGACTGTATATTGCAGTGAAATAAGATTTTAACAATAAGGGACGAGATCAAAAGTTCAATGTCGGATAAAAAACTTAATTCACATAGTTTTTTCACTGACCCCCCCCCCACCCCCCCCACCCCCCCCCCCCCCCCCCCCCCCCTCTTAACTTAATTTGGGAAAAATTGATTGACCAATATGGGCATATTCAAAAATCAATGTCGGATAACTTGCAGTGATTTTAACCCCCCCACCCCCAAACTATTTGAATTAAGTTTTTTATCCGACATTGAACTTTTGATCTCGTCCCTAAGTCTTGAAATACAACAATTTTTACCTAATACTCTCAGTACGAAGTGGTGAGACAAAATATGTAAATATTAAAATGTCAACCAAGGCCTCACTACAAGACCAGCACACAGCGTCCTGTAAGTTGTGTCTGTGAAACTACAATAAAGGAACAAAACTATAATAAAGTACTCCATAAGTCCAGTATATGTATATGAAACTACTTAACAGAAGGTGGTACAGCGTTAATTTAGGCAACGATTTTGTAGTTTTTAGTTAACATGTCTTTGTGTTAGTCATTATTTGCCAGTGTTTAGTGAAAATTGATATAAATGCAATTTTAAGGTCAAATTTTTAGGTTTTATTAATTGTGAATAATATTTTTATAGTCTGTTCACATGTGTTTATATCGCTCTGTTTGATCCATTTGTCAAATAAAGTTTAATTCAGTTTACATTTGTAATCTTCAGTTAAAAGGTGATAAGAGAATAGTTGTTATTGAGAAAACGACAGGGAAGATACTAACAGGAGACAAAGCACCAACAGAGGCAGAGCTTTGTGCATGGTTAGAGAAAAATCCATCATTTTCTGTATTGTGTCCAACTATAAAAAAACTCAAAGCAGAAAGTGAGTATTCCCTACTTGCAGATATTGGAGTTATCTTTTCCTGACAGATGGTGTCTTGTAGTCAACACAAAAATGAAAAAATTAGTTCCAAGGCCTTCATCAGACATGGAAAAACATTTGAAATTATCTCCAAAAACATGTGTGGAGGGCATTGTTAGGAAGAATTTCGCATAAAAATGAATTTTTCCATTGATGTCTGCAGAAGACACCTTCTCCAAAGAGCAGATAACTTTGTAAATGGGAAACTTTGGTAAGAAACAACTTTTTCCCAAAATGTCTAAATAACGGAATACTGTAATGCATAGGAATACTCAAGAGAAATCAAAAATACAATAACAATACATAGAAACTCTAAAAACTAGGGAAAGCAGGGATGCCTATAAAAAGAGGATCTGGAAGGAAAAACAATGAGGAACCAGAGTGAGTTATCTTTTCCTAACCAATGTAGGTAAGGGAGATAATTAAATTCTCTCCCTTTTGTCCTCAGGCTAATTTATTATCTCCCTTACCTACATTGGTTATGAAAAGATAACTCACTCTGGTTCCACATTAACTGCTCTATACAAGGATTTAATCTTGGTCAGATTTTTAAAAAAATGTATCTTAATATTAGCGAGCGCTATAGGAGCATATGCGTTTTCTACATATGGGTCTTTTAGAAAAGTCTTTGTTAAATGGGGGCAGCCATATTGTGCTACATACTAAGGCTAGAAAAGAATTTCGTTAGCCGGAAACGGAAGTTAGTAAAAGCTTTAATTGTAACTTTTCAGTGTACAAGTTCTGTGTTGCTCAAAGTTTGTTTGTTTTCCAATTTGAGAGTAAATTAGTACATAACATATGTATCGCGGCAATGTATTGGTCTCCCAAGTAAGTATCATGATAGGTATTGTATCATGAGCTTTCTAACGATACACAAGCCTATTGTACATAATAGTTTGGCTTTTTATGCAGAATTTTAGCTTTTTTCAGTGGTTGGCAAAATCTCCCAACAAACAATGACAGTTGAAGTTAAATTTCCTGGCTATCATTTTACAGGAGATAGGAGAGAATCTAGTCCTTCAGAGCACCACCACCATCATAATGAACATTACCATCACAAGCATTTAAAACACCATGAAGAAAAGAAAGATTCTGGTGACAATAAAGATCATAAGGACAGAAGAGATAGCAGTAAGGACAGGAAGAAGGATGAATCTAAAGACCGAAAAAGATCCCATTCTGATTCGTCTAAGAACCAAAAATCACACAGCAGCCACAGAAAACATGATGATAAGAACAAACATAAAAGTTCAGATAAAAAAGATGATAAAGCTAAGACTCAAGGAAAACCTGAGGATGCTGGTCCTGATCCTGTCAGATTGAATGTGAGGAAATCTTTACGGGATGCTTTGGCTGCCAGGTAATGCATTTTGTTAAGCTGATGTACATGTACATATATATCAAGGCTCTTACAAAATGTTTTAAAGTAAGAAATTAAGCTGATTTTGCAGACTGTTCCTCAATCATCTTACATTTTGAAATAGCTGGGCGAACTGCTTCAAACTAAGAAATTTTGGCTGTTTTGCAGACTCTTCCTTAATCATCTTACATTTTGAAACAGATGGGTGGGTGGCTTCAAACTAAGAAATTTTGGCAGTTTTGCAGACTGTTCCTAAATCATCTTACATTTTGAAACAGGTAGGTGGGCGGCTTCAAAATAAGAAATTTTGACAGTTTTGCAGCCTGTTCCTTAATCATCTTACATTTTGAAACAGATGGGCGGGTGGCTTCAAACTAAGAAATTTTGACAGTTTTGCAGACTGTTCCTTAATCATCTTACATTTTGAAACAGGTGGGTGGGCGGCTTCAAACTAAGGAATTTTGGCAGTTTTGCAGACTGTTCCTTAATCATCTTACATTTTGAAACAGGTGGGTGGGCGGCTTCAAACTAGGGAATTTTGGCAGTTTTGCAAACTGTTCCTTAATCATCTTACATTTTGAAACAGGTGGGCAGGCGGTTTCAAACCGTAATTAAGGAAAATCATGTTTTTATGGAAAACTGTATTTTGTAATTGCATGTGGTTACTGTTATTGAATTTGGGCTCCCGATTTTTCGTAGGCTGTTTAGGACTTGTCTTGAGGGTTAGTTACACTGTTGCTTCTTGTTGAAAGCACATGATGACGTCCAAATGTAACAGGTGTTTTTCTGTGTTCAATCCTGTGATATGTTACTTTGGTATTTTTTCAATTTTCTTATGTTGATATTTTTCAGAGCAGAGAAAGCCGATGATGTCATGTTATCTTTGAGCGAAATCAAGTCATTGGCGGTGGACATTGAACATGAGCTGTTTAACTTATTTAAAGAAACGGGACATAAATATAAAAATAAATATCGCAGTTTGATATTTAACATCAAAGATGTTAAAAATAAGGTGAATATAAATTTATCATCAGTTATTACGTCTTCTAAATCATATGCAGGTTAAATTTATATTTACACAGTATGCACAAACACTCATGAAACCAGGACTTTAACATACTGTGCATAAGGCCGAGCAAAGGGCATGGTATGATTCAGCCTGATATTTGGCCCCTTGAATTCCAGAATCAAAAAGTAATGAAAAATTTACTCTCAGCTATCATTAAGTAATCTTAAAATGTTGCATGTTTTATTTTCAGCAAGAAATTTCTGTAATAGCAGCATAGTCAAAGATGGTTAATGTGAAGATATTGATGAACAACACCATATTTCACTCATTTATCAATTTTGGTGTGAGCAACAGCCTTGCCCAAAAATATATTTCACTGAAATGTTTCTGTATGAAAGACAAACATTATATTAGAAAACCTTTGGGTTAAGGATGTTACTCAAAGTTGTTTTGAAAACACTCAATTTTCTTCAAATCCTGATTTTACAGACATTAGTGATGTTGCTGTTGCATCATGGGAAGGAATTCTTTACAATGATTGATAGTTCGATCATTACACGATTAAAATGGTACAAAGTCAAATCTGAAATCTTGATTTGAATTTTTCAATGTTAGATTGGACCAAATAATGGTTTCTTTGATGGAGGGTTGGATGGATGAATTATTTAACATCCTGTGGCAATTATTATATGGATATCAGGACGAGAACATATTGATGTGATATGAATATGCACCTTGCTTTGTACTAGACTGACAAGCTGAGCTAGATTTTTGATGTTCTAGCTAATGAGGTAACAGTCTGCAGGAAAACATATCACCCTACTCAGAAACATTATACAGCAAACCAATTGTAACATTTACAAAATTCCTTTGATGTGGTTAAAACCACTTTTAACATTTAGCTGATTTATTTCAGGGTTTATTCAGAAAGATATTAAATGGAGAGTTAAAACCCAGTAGATTGATAAAAATGACTCCAGAAGAATTGGCTTCAAGGGAACTTGCCAAATGGAGAGAGTTTGAAACAAAACATGTAGGTTTATTTCTGTTTCTTGCATTTAATAAGAAAACTCTAAAATATTTTTGGCATGGCCTATAGGAGAATGCAGTAGAATGTCAGCCATTCAAATGCTCAGTAGACTGACAGATCTACAGGTTTGTCAAATAATCAAATAAAGGATTTACATTTTAAAAAAAGGCTAAATAGCAGTGCAAAGTACTGGGTCGAGGGGTTGATATGAAAAAAGCCTTATCATGTTGCTTTCATCTTGTCTTGTTTATTTTGACACCCGTTATACATTGATATCACATGATATTTTAGGATTACGATATGGAATACTATGGAAAGTTCACTTCAAACTATATTGGTTTGGTAAAATTACCCATTTCTACACTAAACATATGATAAAATATCAATAAAATCTCTTCTGAAACTTTAATTAGGGCCCCACATCGGATGACGCTGGACCCTATAGTTTTCACTGCGTCCACAAAATATTAACAAAAGTTTTGTTTTTTTTTTTTTAAAAATATGTCATTAATAAATACAAGGATTTTTTTTGTAGGAGCTGGATATGATTGTACAAGCAGAAGAAGAAATCATGAAGGAAGGCATACATTTTGTTAAAAAGACACATAAAGGTGAAATTGAAGTTGATCCTGAACACACAGAGGAAGAAGACCTGAGTACGCTTGAGGTATGAATACTCAATATTTGTACATGGTCAGCAAACATACAAATTATTTGTACTGAAATTTGAAAAAAAAACTTTGGAAGCCTCTCTATACTTTATTTGTAGCGAGTGCAAATAAGCTTTATATTTGCAAACAAATTGTTTACATTATATTTAACATGTTTAAATGAAATGTCAGAAAGTTGATGCATGTACAATGTAGTCCTCAAATTTAAAAAAAAAAAAAAACACATTTTCATGTTTATTACAAGTGATCGTACATGAACAAAGCAGTAAATAATTTGAGAGATAATTAAGCACTACCTTTAATTAAAGAACACTAGAAGGTCAGTTAACTATGTTTTTAACATTTCCAGATATAAAACTGACTGATTTAATAATTCCAGTAAATGTCCCGGCTTGGATAACATTCCTATCACTGCTGATAGCATAAGACAGATGACTCCTTGTTGGAGTTAAATTAACATGTGAAAATATTCGACAGATGACCCTCAGAAATGAAAATAATACTTTCACCATAAAACATTGACATTTTTTTTCATGTATTTCAGGATCATGGTGTAGAAAAACCCAAAACGAAGAAGACGGACAAGAAAGAAGCACCCGTTGTTGATTTTGTTGGTAGTTTAATAGGAGATACAACATCACAACATAAAAATCATTTGTTTGACTTGAACTGTCGAATCTGTACAGGTAAAGAGTTGCCACCCGTCCGAGACACTACGCCTAAAAAGGTACGAGTCGCCCGAACTGTCAGGATAGAAGAACCAAGTTCTAGTGAAAAAGACGGGAAGAAATCAGAAGAGGAAAAGAAAAAAGCAGAGGAGGTAGTTAAAGAAGTGTTGAAAGCAATACAGAAAGCTAAAAAAGAACAGATGGAAGAGGCCAAGAAAGCTGAAGAACAAAAAACGCAGCAGTTAGAACAAACACCAGAGCCGTCAGAACCTGTTGCTGATTCCACAGTAACTGTCAGGTATGTTCAGAAGAATGACTTTACAAAATCAGTTCAACCTATGAGGTAGTTTGAGCTATCAAAGTTCCAAATAAGATATATGTATTGTTCATTGCAGTTAATAAAAAATTATTTCAACTTTATTACTGGGCAATATGACTTTCTGTATTGCACTGGGCCGTAAATCTGTATTCAATTATCAACAGGATAAATTTTCATATAAATATGAAGTCATTGAATTATTTAAGGCTAGACAACTGGAGTTACACTGCCGGTACATGAAAAACGGAGCAAAATTTTCTATTAGTTATGAAAGCTAACAATCAGAGTTATCATTAAATGAATATAAGGTCAAACAGAAGTGAATCAATTTCTCAAAATACTTATTATATGTACATGGATATCTCTAGGTAATATTTAAGTCACTTAACAGAGAGTTTTTCTTTTGAACTTTAAAAATTCAAACTGCCTTAAACCTCAAACCTGAATTTTCATAAGATCACTTGTCTATACATAAATTGGTGTCTTGTTCACAAGATAGGTAATGTATATTTTGATGGACAAACAAGATCGAACAAAGCAGACCAAAAATATTGTGTCTTAATCAGATTTATCAAGCCATTTAATAATAAAAGAAAGGTGTCTTAAAAAAGTTGGCTTTTTTGTAGGTCACCAGATTCAGCCCTTCAATCAGGATTGGAACAAAAGCCTGACTTCACACCTAAAGGACCACAAGTGTGGAAAGGCTTTGTTTCCATGCAAGATGTTGCCAAGTTTGTAACGACAGCGTACAGAATCTCAGGACCATCAGATAAACTGGTATACCATATGAAAATATATTTTTTATATTCATAATATAACAGACCAATCAATTGATGTCCTCTGATAAACCTTCTTTCAGATGAAAACCACATTAAGTAGCAGAAAATAGTCCCGACTTTCATGAATTGCTACATTAAACTGTTTTGTATTCAGCCAGCAGATAAAAAATTCATTCGCTTTATTTTATGTGATAAAAATGTCAGTAATTAAATGTCATTGAAGAATACATTGTAAAAATAAATTCCCTTTTTTTCATTCGCTTGTGGTCATCTATTTTTAGTTGCCTAATGTCTTTTATATTAAGGATAATCGCTGGTCTAATAGGAAGTAAATAGGATTTGAAATAGGTGTTTTAGTTTGAGAGAACATATGAATAGTAAACAAATAAGCAAGAAAAAAATATAGGTTCATGTGCTCATTTTAGAGCTATAAGGCTTGAAAATTTGTTGGAAATGGGTTTTCTCTGGATTTTTCATTGTCTTTGCATTGACAATTTTAGTCTCTCAATAATGTATGAAAAAATAAAAAGGATTTCATAAAATTTTCTCAAATACCATTTTAAGGTATATATGATTGAATTATAAAAGAAAAAGTGGGGGTTCATGGGCAAAAGATTTCATGTTTAAGAAATGGATAAAACCCGAGGATTCCGAAAATCTGACAGAAAGACCAAAACATGACCAGTGAGCATCCTTAAATGAATTGGACTTACATCAAACTAGTAATGATGTACTTTTATCATAAAAGGGGGATGTTGTACATGTGTATAATAATATTGGGGACAAAAAAGCTATTAACACAACAACAAAAAAAAAAAAAAGAAAAAGAAAAACATTTAGGAACCGACTATATCCATGTATACAGATTGTAGTCTTTATAAAATCAAAAATAGATAATCAGACATATATATGGATGTGGATATGATTAATTGAATGATGTGGACCAACAGTTTTGTTTTTATCCTTGTTCTGTCCAGTGACATTGTACAGTTTAAGATATAAAAGTAGAAAAATGGAATTGTTTTGTATCCCAAGTACTTCATAAACTGATTTTGTTTATCATAAAGCTAAGGACTTGCTGAAAATTCAGTGTTTTGTTACAATGAGAGGGAAATAAAGGTGCAATTAACATTTTTGTTCATATTTTTCTGATGTTATTGATTTTCAAAAAGGAAAAAAAAGACGTCACATTGAATGTGGGACATACATTAGTTAAAAATGTTGATCTGAAGCAAGAAATTTAAGACTGAGAATTATCAGAAAGATCCAATGAAAATATGAACAAAAGTAATGAATATTATTACTGCACTTTTTGTGTACTTCCAGAATATTCCTGATACTATCCATGTATGTGGTAGGATCTCACCAGAACAGGTCTTCGACTACTTATCCAAGATGAGAAAAGTTGGAACAAAAGTAAGAATAGCATCAAATAAAGAAATTATAGAAAAAGGGGGTTTGTATCTTTTAAATTAATCAAGAAAATAGAGATCCAAAATTAACAGTTTTGTCCAGTTTTAAAAAGAGGTTTAGAAAAATGGGGGTGTTTCTATTGGAAGGAAAACGTTTCAGATTCGATCAACTGATGAAGGAAGAAAGATTTGTTGATTGGCATTATCCAAATATCTGGTCAGTATGGAATTTCATATTGCCCTGTTTCCAAATTGCCGGTCCATATGGAATTCCTAATTGCCCTGTTTCCATATTGACTTTATTACTGGGCAATATGACTTTCTGTATTGCCCTGGGCCGTAAATCTGTATACAATTATTAACCGGATAAATTTTCATATAAATACCGGTATTTATGAAGACCAGGGCAATGTAAAATTATTGATCGTGCTAAATTTGCCATATTAAGGCTATTTTTATATTATGTAATAATACATAATATTGTATTTTATTTTCGTTTATGTGATAAAATATTAAATTTTAAGACTTTTATTGAAATGGGGTTTCTAGAATTCATTTTTAGTCAATTTTTATAGTAACAATCATGAAAAAACTGAGAAACCAAAGCACCTTATCTCACTCCCCACCAAAAAAAAAAAAAAAAAGCAAAAAAACCAAAGTACCTTATCTCACTCCCCACCAAAAAAAAAAAAAAAAAAGCAAAAAAACAAAAACCCCTAATATTAAAGAATAGTAAAACAAATGTATCTATTTTTTAGGATATCATTGTCTTGCGATTTATCCCGGGACCAAATGAAGAAAAGACGTCGTACATCAACCTGTACTCATATCTTAACAGCAGGTCAAGATGTGGTGTTGTAGGGAGTGTCTCAAGATACATCAAAGATTTCTACATACTGCCACTGGCATCACACAGTAAAATACCATCAGTTATCAAGCCATTTATTGAACAAGGTGAATTTGTATGGGGTTGCATTTTACCATGCTTAGTATACTTTTGAAAAAAAAAAGGGAAGGAAAGACAGGGCTCCCATGCAACCAAGAAAATTGGGAATTTATTTTCATGCATTTCCAGCTGGGAAATGTCCTTGAATTTTAAAAAAGCTGGGATAAACACTTGAACTTATTATTAGTTGAAAGAGATTACTTCCTTTTTATCATTGTTTTTTTTTTTATCCCTGTGCAGCTTTGGACTGGCAAGTTCCACAAAGTAGTTTTAAATGGGACATATATTGCTTTGAGATGTATGTTGATGTTACGAAATTATAATTTCTGCATCATAAAAATGTTTGTTGGTATGTAGAGTAGTACTAACTGTATAGTCCCTTTCATAAGTAGAAAATGATAAAAATTATTTTAATTATCACCATTGAAAATCCTGGAATAAATCAATCCCAGATACAAAATTTTCTGCATACTGTGTAAGAAAATATATACAATGTATTTAGAATGAAGATATTTTAGCTTATGTAATTCATATTACATATATACATGTATGAGCAAAAAAGTCTTTTTGTCCTTCTTGTCAGCCCAATCATAGAAAAAAGAGACTGGAATTAAATTTTTTTTTTAAATTTCATTATAATTCATTTATTTGGGCTAAAAGAAGGCTTTTATTATCTCCTTTGAATAACTTGGTAAAGGGTAATAGTTATATATTATTTTTTTATTTATTGTGAAATATTTATGTACATAAAGAATTTACCTGTTAGCTTTTACATGTTTAATAGGTCTGGAAAGGAATCGTCCACACATGTTACTAGCACTCATAGTTCGACAGAAACTGAAACCTCATGGCGTGGAATCAGAACCAAAATTAAGACAAAAACATGATCAAGTGCAAAAAGTACGAGTCCAGGATAAACGCCCATACACGCCACCAGGCCAGAAATCATATGGTCCACTGCCGAAAATTCCCAAAACAGAGAACAAAGGTATCGATTTGAAAATCAAGTCTAGTAATAAAAGCAATACAACAGCTACTTCTGTGACTACAACTTCTACTGTAACCATGGCAACTTTACCTACCACAACAGGGCACTCCGGCACCGGGGATCCTATTGTGGCAGCCTATGGCACTGATACAGTTGTTGGTGGGTGAACTGTAGTGACTTACTTTTGATACCAGTCTGTCTGTGATCATGTTTAAATTTTTAGTATATTTGATTATTTGGAAATGTTTAGAAATAATAAGGTTTGTACTAAAAAGGGACTGAAACTTGGTATGAAGCATCTATGGAAGGATCTTTATAAAGTTTGCATATTTCGTTCCAATCAGACAACTAATATGGCCACAATGATGAATTCTTATTTCTGATTGGTGAAAATTGCAAAAATCTTCTCCTCTGAAACCCCAAAGCCAAATGAACTGTAACTTGGTATGTAGCATCTGTGGAAGGACCTTTATAAAGTTTGCATATCTCGTTCTGGTTGGACAACTAATGTGACTGCCATGATGTGATGAATTCTTATTTCTGATTGGTCAAAATTTCAAAAATAAAATTTTCTGGAACCCAAATGAGCTCTAACTTGGTATGAAACATTTTTGGAAGAACCTTTATAAATTCTGCATATTTCATCCAGGTCAGAAAGCTAATATGGCGGCCCTGATGAATTCTTATTTTTGATTGGTCAAAATTTCAAAACTCCTCTTCTCTGAAATCATATAGCCAGATTAACAGATACTTGATGTGAGGCATCTATGGAAGGGCCATTACAATTTTCACTTGAAATAAAATTGATTGATTGTGGGACTGTCAGGTGAACGAGGCTCAATTCTCTTGAGCCTTTTGTTTGTCCTAAGTATGCATAGAATCATCACCTTTTTTGTCCTATTTAAACAGAGATATGGAAAAAATGTAGCGATGGTAGTTTGTATTACTGTAATGTTTTTTTCTGTCCCATATTTCAGTAATAAAAAGACGGAATTTATTTCTGAAATTAGGGTTACTTTTCACCTCTTTTCTTTGAATGTTAATTAGAAATATAGTTTTGTGATAAGAGGAGTTTTGATGTTATAGAACCGTAACAGGTTTACAACCCCTTCCATTAGTTGGAACTAATGGAGTAATGCTTTAACTCATTTGGTAGAGCATTGTACTACCAATACAAAGATTCCTGGTTTGATCCCTGGTTGGTGTGTTAGGTAATTTTGGGAGATCAATCATGCTCTACTTTTTATACGACCGCAAAATTTTTGCGGTCGTATATTGGTATGACGTTGGCGTCGTCGTCGTCGTCGTCGTCCGTCGGAGTCTGTAGACATTTGGTTTTCGCACTATAACTTTAGTATAAGTTAATAGAAATCTATGAAATTTAAACACAAGGTTTATGACCACAAAAGGAAGGTTGGGATTGATTTTGGGAGTTTTGGTCCCAACAGTTTAAGAATTAGGGGCCAAAAAAGGGCCCAATAAGCATTTTTCTTGGTTTTCGCACAATAACTCTAGTATAAGTAAATAGAAATCTATGAAATTTTAACACAAGGTTTATGACCATTTTTTGGAGTTTTGATCCCAACAGTTTAGGAATTAGGGGCTAAAAAAGGGCCCAAATAAGCATTTTTCTTGGTTTTTGCACAATAACTTTAGTATAAGTAAATAGAAATGTATGATATTATCTTGGTGGGCTAAGGGAGGTAATCCAAACACATTTAATTTTTTTCTCATTTCATATTTCATAAATTAAAAAGGAAATTTCAAATTTCTTTTAGCAAAAAAAGGGGGGTTACAATAAATTTTATTGTTTTTTGGGTTTTTTTTTGGGAGGGGGGGGGGGGGGGGGGGGGTGGTCAATGTGCAACTTCATAGTGTATTGCACAAAAGCTAAAAAAGGGGTAAATTATTTATTTTTTTGGGGGGGGGGGGAATTTTCAATTGCACAGTATTGCACAATAGCAAGAAATCTTCAATTGCACAGTATTGCGCAATAGCAAGAAATTGATATGTGTGCCCAATTTTAAATTTTAAATTGGTTATTTCTGATTTATATATAAAAACAAATAATACTGATATTGTTTGAATAGGTAAATTAAAAAATTTTAAGTTCTTAGACCACATTAATTCTGTGTCAGAAACCTATGCTGTGTCAAATATTTATTCACAATCCAAATTCAGTCTCGTTGGGGGGGTTGTCAGGTCATAATACGGAAAGCCTGACCGCGGACCATAGTGGGTAACGTGTTTGGAGAATGCCACACTCCCTGCACGCTAAAGACCCCTTCTGTAGTTTTCGAAAAAGAGTAGGCTGATGGCCGCTACAGGAGGCTAAATTATCTGACCCTACCCAACCATCCTCCTTTTACAGTGGCAGTCAAAATTGGTTCCCCTTTGTGTCCCATCCCACCCCTAATTGAATTGTTTGATAAATTGAACTGGTTCTCGTCATGAAGATGCATGAAATATTTGCCACTGGACGTTAAGCAACAATCAATCAATCAACCAAATTCAGTGCTGTATCAAGCTTGAATGTTGTGTCCATACTTGCCCCAACTGTTCAGGGTTCGACCTCTGCGGTCGTATCAAGCTGCGCCCAGCGGAGCATTTTATTAACCATATTTGCAAATTTTTAAAAATTTTATTTTGCACTAAGTTATATTATGAGAAGTGTGGTTGCTCTCAGACAGATTGGTATGGACTGGATGTTGTAAGCCCATTTTCTTGCATGGAATTTCTTTAATGTGTTGGAAAAGATTGCTATAGAGGAAGTAAAACTACATCTTGTAAAATCAATTTCATGCATGCTGATTTTTAGGGACGAGATCAAAATTTCAATGTAGGATAAAATACTTAAATTCACATAGTTTTTTCACTCACCCCCCCCCCCCCCCCCCCCCCCCCACACACACACACACCCCCCTTCTTAACTTAGTTTGGGAAAAATTGATTGACCAACATGGGCATATGCTTTTAGAGTATACTTTTTGTATCATGGGTCCTGCTTTTCCTCAACAATGTATGTTTGTTCTGTATATTGACTTGGACATCTCTTGAATCCGTATTTTTCAATCTGAAAATTGATGTCGGATAACAAAACTTGCTGTGATTTTTACCCCATCCCCCCTTTACCCCCCACCCCAAACTATTTGAATTAAGTTTTTTATCCTACATTGAACTTTTGATCTTGTCTCTTATGTTGTGGAAATAGATTATTGATATGGAAATATTAGATTTTATGAATCAATTTCGTTGTATAATATTTCATTGATGTCGTGAAGATTTAATGTTCTACATATAGTGTGTGATAAGGAAATACTGTAAAGTAAGTGTACCCAAGAATGTCATGATAGGAAGAAAATAATTATAAATTATTCATATGTCAGTAAAGTAGAAGTTGTACAGTCTATAACTGCATTACCAGACTCCAATCTTTCCATTAGACAACAAATTTTGTCTGAGATATTACAAGAAATTTGATTGATTAGGTGAGCAATGTCATACCATATTAACTTTTTAGGGTATAAATTATATACAGTCAAACCTGTTTTGACGGTCAGAATTGGGACAAAGGTAAAGTGGGCACATAAGACAGATAACCGTTTAATCTAGTTTAACACTGAGCGGCAGATCTGGATATTGGTTTCTGGTCCAAATTAATCAAGATATTGTCATACGTACAAAACTTGGTGGTTCGACTGAGGTCAGACAATGTTTTTTCCACAATCGACAGTATATGAACGATGCAACTGATGATAAGTTAAATGATACTTAAGCTCTACCTTTAATTAAAGATGACTTGGAAGTCAATTAACAATGTTTTTAACTTGTATAGAAAGAAAAAATGACCGCTTAATTCAGGTAAATGTTCAAGCTGGGATACCATTTTTGTGCCCGATGCAGCGTTAGAGAGGTGACAGCTTATTCATGTTAAATTAACACATAAATCTACTCCGGCAGAGTCTAGGAAGACTGCTGAAGGCAGGTGGCCACTTCATTTAGGTGTCTGTTAGGGCAGGTTTGACTGTAAATGTTATGTTCACAAGTATTAGTCTGTTTCAAATTCAAATATTCTTGTGCTAAATAAATAAAATAGAAAACCAGCATTACGTATGTACAGGAATGTTTTTAAAATATTTTTTAAGAATATTTTTTGTTTTTAGATTCACCTGAAATGTATGATCCTGAGAAACCTACTGTGGATTCCAAACCTTATGTCCCTCCCAGTGATGAAGCTGTGTTTAAAAAGCCTGCTTTACCTTTGAAGCGATCGTCTCCTTCATCAAGTCCAGGTGGTTCGGTAGCTAAAATATTACAAGGAGCAGGTGCACTGGTATCTCAGATGATGGAAAAGGTGAAATTGTCTGCAAATGCTATCGAAGCAAATGAAATAATAATGGAAGGATTGTCACCTATGGTGACTATTACTGACAAGCAGAAAGTCTTGTTAGAACTTACTCAACGTGTATGTGAGCAGAAGAAACTAATTGAGCTAAAGCATGCTGGGAAACCTTCACAGGAAGCAGTTCTTCCTTTGACTGCAGTAGCAAACGCAATGACAGCTATAAGTCAAATATCAAAAACTCTAGTCTCAGCACCAAAGCGTACAACCATTTCGGCATCTCAGCAAATCACAAAAACATCAACCACTGTATCAGAAAGTGCAGAAACATCCAAAAATACAATGGAAAACATGTTATTGTCAGAAAGTGATAAATTGTCCACATCTACATCTGAAAATGATATTGTATCAACATCATATGATCTTGCATTACAAAACACCAATACAAATTCATCATCAGCAACAAATAAACCTGAAGCATTGCAAACTTATTCAAACAAAATATTTGAACCTTCAGTGGTTACAACATCAAACATTGTTGCCATGGAAGCTGAACAGAGTGTACAGAAAACTCCAGGACTACTTCCACATGAGGCAGCTGTGCATTCAGAAAAAATATCTTCAATGCCAGAAGCTTTGAAATCATTGTTTTCTAGTATCCCCGGTAGTTACAGTCATGTGACCAAATTTGAAGAATCTAACCCAGTCAGAGCAGAACCTGCAAAAGTTGAAAAAGAGGACGGAAGTGTTGAAAACAAAGAATCTGATGTTGACATTAAAGGAGAAAGTATTGATTCTAATCAGCTTTTGAAATCTGCTTCGGAAAATTCTGTTCAACCAAATACTGCAATGCAGACAAAAAATGTCTCGGAGCATGTTCAAGCAAAAGCTGTGGAACAGGAAATGGAAGGAAAGGATAAGTTTAACGTATCATTATTGGAATTCGATTATGGTGACTCAGATAGTGAATCGGAAATTGCTCAGGCAACTCCGTCTGCTACAGACCAGGACAATGATACTAGACCATCCTCAGTGATGTCTTCTTCAAGTGAGGAATCACAGGATTCGACAAACATTCCTCCATTGCAGTATCCTCCCTTGCCTGCAGAACCTGATGTCCCACCGCCTTTGCCAGATGAACCACCTCCTCCCCCTCCAGATCATGACCCAGAGGAAGAAGAAGTATCAGAAGAGGAAGAAGGGGAAACTGGTAAAAAAAGCAGAAAAAAGAAGAAGAAAAAGAAAAAGGGCAAGAAAGATCGACCAGCTCCAGAAATTGTACTTGAAGCAAAAGATCCAATCAGCAAAGCTATCTTAGATGCTTCTTTCAGGCGATTGATGGAAAAACAGCAGGAAAGTATGGTTCCACAAATGGCTGTACCTCCAATTTCACCTGTTGTTGGTCCACAGAATGTTCCGATGAGTTGTCCAAATGTTCCTATGAGTGGTCCAAATGTTCCTATGAGTGGTCCAAATGTTCCAATGAGTGCCAATGTGACAGGAGCACCATTCCAGCCTCCTGGAATCCAAATGGCAGGTAACAAACCGCCATTGTTACCAACACCAGTCTTGAATCCTCAGATGGCAACAGGAATGATTCCACAGTCATCTCCGATGGTTATGTCGCAACCAGTACAACCCTTACCGCTAGTGCAGCAGAAGCCAGCAGTTCAATCAATCCCAAGTTTATTTGATGTTGATGTCAAGCCGTCAAGAAATCTTGATCTTGCAAAGTTAGAAATAGAACCAGAGAATGAATTGGATCGTGAATTACGGGATCTGGCGGATGCTGATTGGCGAACTGGTGAGCCAGAACCACAAGATTTAGATCTTCGACAAGATCAAGATTTAAGAGTTGTGGATGTTGATATGCGTCAGACTGTTCAGAAACAACCACCCATTGCCCCGGTTTTGTGGCCTGAGGATGTTGATCATAGGAAAGGTGGTAGATATACTCCTGATCCAGTTTTTGGATCTGATCTACAGTTGCCCTCAGAAGACAGTGATCTTAGAAATTTCTGTTCCCCATTAGATCAAGATTATAGACGTAGAGATATGCCACCTAAAGATACTCAAAATGTCACAGAGGATCAAGACTTTAGAGTTGGTCACAACAAACATGGAAATCGAAGAGGATCACATGATCGTGATTTTCATGACCGTGGTCGGAGAAGGCGACATGAAGATTCCTCACATAGAAAATCAAAGAGGAGGCGTCGTGATGATGATCGACATCACTCAAGACACGATGAAGACAGAGACCACAGGCATCGTGATAAGGATTACAGAAAAGCAGACAAAGAACAAGATAAGGCTGACAAGGAATCGGATACTTCTGTTCCTCAAGATGTAGATCAGCGCCAGAAAGGAGATAAGAAGGCAGTTCCACCACCACCACCCAGACTAGCTGACAAGGTTCCTGTCCCACCACCACAGGTTTTAGCACAAAAAGCTGCAACTGAACCTCCAAAACCTCCTCCTTTACAGCCGCCACCATTACCCCCAGGGATTGAGGTTCAGCCATTTGTACCAACTCCATCTCAACCACCACGTCGGACTCAGCCGCCACCTCCTGGCATTGATGATTGGTGAAGAAAGTGTTATATAATCAGACTTATTAAGTTGGACAAAGTTGTCTGTTATGAGCGAATAGTTTATTAAAAATGGTTGAATTAATTAGAGAAACTCCAGAATGGCAGTCCATGAAATTTACAATGCAAGATATTCCATTTGCCATGAGAGATGTAGGACTGTTTTAATTAACATTTGTATTGATTAAGGTCTTGCCTTTGGTAAATTTTTTATGCACGAGTTAGCTTTTACTTTCCTTATATTGTGACGAAGGTAGAAAAAAAACTTGTATTATTTGTCAGTTAGGGTGATAATTACAATTAAAATTGAGCTGATTATTTTTAAGTGGGTTTTCTTGTGAGAATTTTGATCATGCATTTAGAAAAGACAACTTTCAAGTTAGGTCTCCACATTGGGATGCTCCTTATGATTTAAATTACCAGTTTGTACTGCTGGACTGTATTCCTGCATAATGTCAGTTCATAAGTTATCAAGCTGGTCATTTGATATATGAATAACCGTCACCCAGATAACAAGCATATCTAGGTACAAACCCTAATTATGCGGAAATTGAGGAAATACTTCTCCAAAATTTATTTGGTCATATTTCCATGCACTATGTATAAACTTAATCTTAACTTAAGGTATCCGGCCCATAAATGAGCACATGATTACTCAAAAGTTACCGGATGTTCCATACAACGCAATTGAAATGACCTCGGAAATTATCGGCAAACTTCGGAAATGTCAATATAACTAATTTATTTTTACAGACTCTGCAGTATGTTTCAACTTCAGAAAAATATATATACAAAATTCCAGCTTTAAATTGTTTGGTGCAGCCATTCACGGTCAAAAAGAGATACAATTTTCTATTATGATCTATTATGGTCTGGATACCTTAAAGTGCATCATTTAATTGATGTCAATATACATATAAAATTACGAGTGATATTCCCTAATGATAGATTTTTTTTCTGGTGTCAGAAATAACTTGAAAGGAAATTCACCAGAATATTGTATGTCAGATCATTGTGATTTTAATTGATTAAATAATATGTGAAGAGACTTTCAGAAAGATGTTAGAAATGCTTATGTAAAGTTGTTTTTAGATATTTTAAGATTTTTGATGAGTCAGTTGCCTATGAGTAAGTCAGTAGTTGTGATAATTTATTTAAATCTTGTAATGAAATGATTGTCTTCATATCATGGAAACTGTTTTATTCAACAGAAATGTTTTTTTTTTTTAACGTTTAACAAATTTGTCCCACAAAAAGTTAGAAAAATATGCATGTTTATAAAATGCACAATACTTCTAGCAGAATATGCTAGATGGAAAAAGCAGCATCATTTTATTTTTCTCTGATGTAGTATTTTATATATAAACTGACCAATTTCCATGTAACATTTATTACCTCCCCTGATTACAGACCAGAGTTATGAACTTGTACTTTATAATTGGAAATTTAATGTACATGTTTAGATCTCTTAATCTATAAGTTAAATGATGTTAAAAAACCTTGGTTAATAAACGATGTGTAGAGGACAAGACGAATTTTGTATTTGTTAAAAACCACTTTTGGACACTTTCTTAACACTTTAATAAGACCTGTTACCCATGTTCTGAATTCTGGGGAGGTCAGATATATGTCGGTACAAGAATAGAAATTCATAATTAGCTCATAATAGGCCATGTGAGCTATTGCCATCACTTGGCGTCCATCGTCGTCCTAATTTTTACTTTAAAGATCTTCTCCTCTGACCTAATGGGGAAGTTCACTGAAAGATCTTCTTGTTTGAAACCAGTGAGCCAATTGGAACTTGATAGCAATGTTCCAGGCTGGCATTCAAGATGTGAGCTATACAGGCTCCTGGGAGCCTCTAGTTCATTTAATGACACAAATAAATATTACACTAAAGGTTTAACATTAGATTTCTTCTGTAAAAATTTGTAGATAACAGATGTGAATCTCTAGTCTGTTAATCATAATCAAAATCTGAATTAGAAGACTTAGAATTCGTTATTTTAATAAAAATAGTAAAATTTGTACTTTGAAATTGATAAAGGACACCAGTAAGAAAGTAGAAGGTAAAAATGTTAATTTTCCTGCATAAGATTCTCTGCAGATATTTCAGTATTTTCCATCAATAAAAACTGCCTACCAAGATGCAGCTAGTTGTGCTGAAAATCGAAAAGTGCAAGAATTGGTTAAGATTGTCATTTCGATATTTGATGTGAAACTGTCAGTTAGTCCCTTAAACCAATTTACATATGAAAAACAATTCATTGTTTGCTATTTATGTCAATAGAACTATATGATGTAGCAACATCAGGTAATGCTAGGTGCAGAACTGGGCAGAAACATCGATTGTAAACATTATATCTGGTACCCAAATCGTCTATACATGTGTAGATAGGGGATAAATATTTTTTGACCCAGTCTTTAAATAAATTCTGGAAAAACCGCTCCACCTGGTGTTAGTTGAAGTTGCTACATAATATGGTTTATTTGTTACCTTCCTTTGTCTTTTTGCTGACTGCAGATAACGTGTTTATTGTGTATAGATCATTCAGAAATATGTTTGTTTCATTTGTTAATTTTTAAATTCACTGCACGGAAGATGAGAAAATGATTAATGTTGAAATTGTCATCGTAACATTTATTATTTATAGGCCTTTGATTTTATCGTCAATGTATATGTGAGATATGTGTAGGGAAATTTTTTCTTTCTTTAGTTATTGTACGAGTTTTTGTCCAGTTTGCTTTTAAATTTAATAGATCATACTATGTTGTTCATTTTGCTTTTTTAAAATACTGGTTACACTGGTAACAGAACTAAGCTGAAATATTTTGTTCAAAGATTATGAATGCACTGTAAATTCAGAAATTTTTAAATGTGTTTATTATTGAATCTGTGCATAGGTCAATATTTTGTGGTTTCTTTACTTTCAGAATGGAATAATTTCTAGAAAAAATGTATATTTTAATTATTACAGTCTTCACCTTGTCACATTTTCACGGTATATTGTAATAAAAATATCTCATCCATTTCTTAATTTACAGTAATTATGTGGGGAATATGCTTCAACTTTGAATGCTTTCAAATATTTTCAAAATTATTCATCATGTTTTGCTTGTTCATCATTTTAAAAAAGTGCAGTGAATGCTTTGTCCATTTTTCATTTCAACAGTCAGCTAACTACTTTATATTCTGAAATAATTAATGCATTTTATTTTTTTTTAAACAGTCAAGTTGGAATTGAATCCAGTTTTTTTGTGTAAGGTACTCAGGTTTTCTGTATCATTAAAAACCACCATAATTCATATTAGTGGTGTGAAACGCCAATATTCTCCTGAGTTTCTTTTTGAGTTCATACTTTCATTATTAATCGTCGGTTGATGTTATTTTTTACGACTCATATAGATTATTATTGTATGTAACATTTTTATCACTAACCTTTTAATGAATAATGTTTGATATTAAAGAGATTTAACCTTATACCACTTGTATTGTGGATTCACTAATTTTTGTGGCATCAGTTTAATGCTTTTGAGTACTGTAAATTCAAAAATGAATGTGATGGTATTAATATTTGCAAAAAAATGTGACACAATTAAGATTGACATAATTAAAAGTTGCATTTTGATTTCTGCTGGTTGAAGTCTCTTACGAAAAGAACATAAATTGTTTCAGTTGATTTTGCAGTATTCTTTGTTATGGAAGAAACAGGATACATATGTGCACAAATATTTCTGAGTATACAGTATTCATATTTTCATGATTTAAATAACACAATATATAAAGTTGACACTTGTTATCTCAAACTCTTGTGTGTCAAAATTATATCCAGTATTGTATTTTGTACTATTTTTACTCCTAAAAGCTCAAACTTCCTGTTAGGTTGGAGTGACAGCTCTCTCCAGTTTGAGATTACAAGAATCAACTGTAGTTAATTGAATATATATATTTCCATTTACAATGAAAGTTAGTATCGAATCCACAGTAGTGTGATTTATTGAAAGTAATTATAAGTTGTATCAGATGGTAACCAGCCTTATGCAATTTCAATTCCATGTAAATGTGAGGATTTTTCAGTTCATAGAAACCAAACATTTAATGAAATAAATGTTAAATCAGTTGTATTAGATTTTTCTCCTGTTAAAATTTTTTTGTGGAAATGAGATTCATATAAATGGAAGTTGAGTCGGTTTTATTTCACAGTTTTACTGAAAGATGAAGAACAGCATTAAAACTGTCATTTGCTTGAATCTGTTGGTTGTATAATTTTTTTGTCCAGAATTTATTTTCCAAATCCTTTCATACCTATTACATATATATGAAGGTATGTAGTGGATTTATTACTGGCACAAAATCACTATACGTACAACAGTTTATAGATAAACAAGACAGTTTTTTCATTTCTTCATCTTAGGCACAGTCAGGCCTATATTACCGAGAAACATCTTGCTGTCCACTGCAAATCAAGATGGCTTATAGCACCAAAGTTTTAGTGGATTTCTTGACTATACATTGATAATTTTACATATGTTTTAAGGAATCACACTGCAGCAATGTCTGACAACAAGTTACACAATGACAAAGAAATTTAACAAATACCGTCAATTTTTCTGATAATGCATGGAATCGCAAATTACATAAGGCTGATTTCTGTTATCGTGTTTCTTTTGATTGATGTATATATAATTGTATATACCTAAGCATACGATGCTTGTTATAATTTTTATGTAAGGCATAATGTGGGCACAAACGGTACTGTTGTAAATAGTTCATATTTTTAGTTCCTTTGGAGTTACAGTTCAAAGAGTATCTTGTAATTTATTTGTGATCAAAAATGATTTGAAATGGTATATTAATTTTTGAAGATAAAAGGTCTTCACACTCTTCTGTAAAATGACATAAGACGTTTTCTTAAGTTAATTTTGAACCAATAAGAAAAGAGAAAAAGTCTACTTTTTTCTAACAAGAACTGAATGACAAAGTCTATTTTGTCTGAAAAGAACGGGACAGTCTTATTTTGTGTAAAAAGAACTGAAGGACAGTCTTATTTTGTGTGAAAAGAACTGACGGACAGTCTTATTTCGATTTGAAAAGCCTGAATTACAAGGGCTTTTAAAACGAAATGAATCAAAGTCAAGGTAAAATAAAGGACATTGGACAAAAGTACAGTTTATAGCTCTACCTGAACCCAATTTACCAAAATAAATATGTAAGAATTTTCCTGTATGTAGTATTTGAGATATTGAAAATGAGTAATTTTTTGCTAACTCAACGATCAGTTGAGGCATGTATTAAGGGAGCAACCATTTGATCTATTATTGGGGGAGGGGGATGGTGGCTAGGGTCAAGTTTGAAATAAAAAGGCAAGAACAGGATTTTGGCAAAATAAAAAGACAGGATCACTTTAGGTGTGAAAAAAAAAATTAAAAAAAATGCAAGACCAAAATTTCGACATAAAAAATAATCCGGATTAAACATTTCATTGTCATCCATTATTTTAAATCTGGCACTTACCTGTAAATTATCTTTACACAGATCACACTGTAATCTACCTAACTTAACCAGGACCATACTTATGCAGGGCCATTCATTGCTTGTCTTAAATGTACTCTGGGTTGATGCTCCTTAATGAAGACCAGGCAGCAACTCCCAGATGTGATTAGCCAGCCTTTTTATTACTTCAATGCTATGGACCTCCCCCTATTGTTAGCCATTATTTTAAACCCCAAACTAACTCTTCACATAGTTTTTACCTTAACACAAACCTAAATCATAACTTAACAGAACCATAACTCTTAGTATCCTGAAATGAAGACAGAATTTTTCTTTATATAATGTGTTTGTCCCGTCCCATCCCTATTTTAATTGTTTGATCAATTTAACTGGTCTTCTCGTCCTGAAGAAGCATGAAATATTTGCCACTGGACGTTTAGGAACAATCTATCAATCTTGTAATGAAATCACCTTTCTATATTTTTTGGTGAACTACTTACGAAGTACTGGTAGAAATCATTATTTCAAATAGAGTAGAACCTCGGTAGCTCGAACTCGAAGGGATCGTCCGAATTAGTTCGAGAAATGCATGGTGTTCGAGTGATTGCTGGTAAATAAAATGGAATATTCACTTATTGGCCGAAGAAGTGGTTCGAGAAATTGGTGGTATTCGAGCCATTCGGGTTCGAGAAATCGAGAGTTGACTTTACTATTAATATGTTGAATTTTATCATAAAATGTTCATAAAAAAATACTTATCAGATATGCAAAAATGTAACACTTTTTGTTTTAATTCACATTATTATTTAGTCTGACAGTTAAATTAACAAAGCTAGGTTTCAAATTCAGTTAACAAAGAAAAGATCATTAATATACGTTTTATATTTGTTTGCTGTATATTTGTACAGTTTTATTTTGTGTGTACACTTAACAGTGTACAAAATGTTATATATACTTGGTCATTTGCTTGTTGTATTTGTTGACAGTTTATGAGAAATTGTGAAGAAATAAAATGGGAAAACGAAATACTTATTTAAATTTCTAAAGGATGGTAAAAGTATAGAACATGTGAACACAATCACACAGAGAAGTAGGGCCATTTAATTCACTTATAAGGCCATTTTGAAAAAAATAGCTGAAAACCTTGCAAAATCTCTGGGGGGCACAGCCTGGTATGTTGTCTCTAAGTTTAGCTAGGAAAAACTTGCAAATAAGTTTATACTAAAAAAAAAAATTCTACATACCTGAATATTGCTTCGGGAAACAGTTTAACACAAATTTGCCAAGAGTTTTTCAACATGAACTCTTAAGTATGAATCAAAATTAATATTTAGCTGCAAGTCAGTTTATGAATCTCGTTTCATATGATAGTTTGTTTTGTTTGTTTAGTTTTCCGCCGTTTTCGGCACATTTGGATATTTCGCGGCGGCCAGTTTTTATTGGTGGAGGAAGCCCGGGTACCCGGAGAGAACCACCGACCTTCGTTAGGAAAATTGGCAATCTTCGGAGTCGAACACACCCCGCCACAGTTGAGTAAAAATGGTTTGTTATGAATATCCTTTAAGGGAACCAAATAGCCTGTAGAAAACCTGAACTTGTTAATAAGCATAAAATATTTATTAACATTGATTGGTTGTGTCATTGTTAACCTTTCCTGTTATCCATTTTGTTGTTTATTGCATACAATCGTTTGAAATATACAGTAGGTAAATATTGAAGATTAAGAAATTATTGGTTATGAGTTAAAACAGATAGAGGGGGAAAGGACCATACTCTATCATGTTGTCTGTTTTGGATGAAAAAAATCTTCCTTTCACTATGAGATATCGTGTGTATGCAGTTGTCATTATGTATTGTCTATTATGTGTTTCGGGGTCATTGGTTCAGTAGCAAATGGATTATGAAGGATAAAAATAACTTACAGTAAAGGAGACAATTTGGCATTAAAAAAGAGGACAAATATACCTAAGGAGTAAATAAAAAAAACCGTAGACCATTAGACAGACAAACCCGGGAAGACAAATGAACAACCACAAGAACAACAAATAAACACTGAAAACTAAAAAAAAACAATGAACAACACGAACTCCTATAAAAACCAGGAGTGAACTCAGGTGCTCCGGAAGGGTAAGCAGTTCCTGTTCCGTATACGGCAAAAAGTCAATCCGGTGGAGGTATACATGAAATGGTCTAACATCATCTTAACGATAAATCAATTCGTGATGACGACCGTAAAATTTCATAAGTGATGACAAAACTGAGCTGAAAGCAGTGCGAATCCTCAGAATTTACCATTGACTTCCATTATGAAGGTTGAAAATTTTAATGCCAATTTAATCAAAATCTATACATATTAACTGAGACTCCATATTTACATTCTTGCATCTCTAAATGGTTTTATATTTTGTCAAAACGAATTTATCACTTGGTTGGTTGATTACTTTAAATTGTTTGCACTTCCTTTGAAAAACCTAGAGGATAAGATTTATTTTCATTTTTTTTTTTTCACCTTATTTTGGTTGATTAAAGACATTACAGAACTCTGCCCCGTGGCTTCCGATTGATTACTGTCTGTGGACCTTGACCTCAAGTTTATGCGAGTGACGTGCGTTGCATTTTTTAGATTAAGTCAATTTCTCAGGAACTGTATTACCTAGGCCCACCATATTTGGTCTGTAGATACTTCTTAGTGGATACATACCAGTCTAACACCTGTCAGCTGAACTTGACCTGAATTTCATGCTTGAGTGACTAAATATACATTTTCATGATTTAGTCTTATTTCTCAGCAAATGTACTACATTTGTAACGAGACCCATAGTATTTGGTTGATCGATGTTCTTAGTACATACCATTTTAACATCTGACGCCTTACCTTTGACCTCTATTTCAAGCTTGAGTGACTTGTTTCAAGTTTTGGGATAATATCCATTTCTCAGCAAATGCAATACATAGACCAACCATATTTGGTCTATAGATAAAGCTTGGTGGGTACATGGCTGTCTGAGGCTTGACTTGAATTTTAGACTTGAGTCGCGTTTTTATGATTAAGTCCATTTTCCTGTAGCTGTAATAGCTATATCGAAATTTACCTCAATTTTAGGCTTGAGTTTACAAATAAGTCTATTTCTCAAAAAATGTTATAAATGTATTATATAGACCCACCATTTTGGTCTATAGATAGATTTTGGTGGGTACATACCAGTCTGAGACCTGTCAGCTCGCCTTGGACACAGTTTTAGGCTTGAATGACATGCACGAGATTTTTCAGAGAAATTATCATCTGACCATTACTATTTCTCATTTGACTTGCAATGTACAAGTATCAGATAAACATTATTCTGTGTCCATGTACATACTCAGTCGAGACATGTAGTTTGTCCACTCTTGTTGTTTTTATACTTTTCGATCATATTGGCATTTCAATATGCTCTACAACGTTTTGGGGGTTTCAAATTTCCACATTTTCAATCATAACACTATACGTGCTGACAATAAGAAAATATTATGTCCGTAGAAGTTTTGAATATATTTATTTGCACACGCACGCACGCACGCACGCACGCACGCACGCACACACACACACACACACACACACACACACACACACACATATATATATATATATATATATATATATATATATATATATATATATATATATATATATATATATATATATATATATATATATATATATATATATATATATGATATGGCAATGACAACGAGTATCAACATAACAAAACCAGAAATCTACGAGTACGAAGTTCGCCTTGTTCCCCCACTAATTTGTGCATGTGGCCCTGTCTCCTGACTTGCTTAGCAATATCATTAATTCTTGTTCTGTTATTAACCAGATTTCGTTTTATAGCATCTGGGTTACCATTTAAGACAAAGCTAAATCCAATATTATCCATAGTTTTTTCATCCCGAGTAGCCAGGGGTTATTTTTTGTCGCCTCAAGAATTTTATACACCAAAGTTTTTGGGTCGGGAGCTTCTACCAAGTAGGAAGTATTTCACAGCTGAATATTGAATTTTTGTGTAAGAGGAAGCCGGTTTAAATCGTGTCTGCAGGCACTGTTGGAGGCTTTGTAGTGTACCCCCAGATTCTTTTATAAATTTTAAGTGGATGTGATCAAATGGACTTGAATCTTAAAATGAGATGAGTAATCACAGTTATATAATAGAGTAGCAAATAGCCTTTCCAGTAAGTTACATGGATTACTAGTATGTAGCCCTATCTATTTCTTTACGTTAAACAATGCTTTCAAAAATTTATCGGCAAGTATTTTTATCGACAACATATTCCAAGACAACTTGAATATAGGTGCTTTTGTCGATTTACAACCCTCAGGGGGGTTTTTTGGACCTTTTTTGCTAAAAAACATAAAATAATTGTGAAATGCACTAATGCAACGCTTCCTGACTTGGTTGAAAAAGAAATCAGAATATGTGTTTTATTAATGAATATGATAAATTGCCATATTTAATACAATATAAGCAGATTACGATAGTTTTTTTTTTGAAAAGGGGGGGGGGGGGGGGCGTACGCCCATTACGCGGTCACCTGGACCCGCCCCTGACCCTACAACAATTAGGTCCATCCACGCAATAACCCCAAAACGTTTGAAGAAAATCATGCCAAAACTAAGGATGGAGCTATATTCCCGGGGAGATCCTCCCCTTACGTTGTTCCAAATATTAACATTGATAATAATCAATTTCAACAAGGAAATAAATTATGGTCTATTTTTAAATAATATTTGCTGACTATAAACTTTGTCCAGATAAGAATAGATATGGCGACGTCTGGAAGTCATGAAAGTTTTAAGGATTTGTTAACCTGTACAATTTGTTTAGAAACTTTTAAGGAACCAAAATATCTTCCATGTCTCCATACATTTTGCAAGTCGTGTATTCATACATATATTGTGTCCTCTGTGAAAGAAGGCGATTCCGAAGGATTCAGGTGTCCTGTTTGTCGGCGACTAGTACAATCTGGAGGTACAACAGAAACATGGGCTGAACAACTGGCTGGAAATTATTTCATTACTTCCATGTTAGATAAACAAGCCATTCAAAAATGTGAAAAATTTTGTGACGGATGCAAAATGAAAGAATCTTCAGTAAAAGCAATATCGTGGTGCACGGTTTGTGAAGAGGCGTATTGTGAATCCTGTGAAAGCTGTCATAAGACTTTCAAAATTTCTAGAAATCACAAGATAATTTCTCTGAAGGATGTTAATGCTGGAAAAGACGCTTCCTGTTTATATGGGAATGTAGCTTGTAATGAACACCCAGATAAAATGATTGAAGTGTATTGCAAAGATCATTCTAAGCCCTGTTGTACACTTTGTACATTTGTTAACCATCGGAAGTGTGAACAGGTAATAACCATAGATAAAGCAGCTACAGGAGTCAAACAATCCACCAAAGCTCTCAAGCTATCAAAGCAATTGAAAGAATCCAGTGAGAAGTTGAGCGATTTTCTGAAATCTCGTTCAGAGGATGAAGCTAGGTTTGAAGCCGAATCTAAAAATGTTGTAATCGAAATTGACAAATTAAAGGAAGCCATTATTCAAAATTTAAACAAAATGGCTCAAAAACTAAAAGATGAAATGAACACAACAAAGAAGCAAGTTACAGTCCACATACAGGATCAAATAACCGAATTATCGAGTCTGAAGAGCACTGTGGACAACTGGAAGAACATATTCGATGCTTGTTTAAGTCAAAGTTCAGAATTGCAATGTTTAGTCAAGATGGAGGAGATTTTAGAGAAGAAAGCGATATTTGATGATGAACTGAATAGAAATGCACAAAATTTAAAGAATAATTCTGTTTCTTTTCAACCAGCTGACGTTAAAACGAGTATTTCCTCCATTGGTCGTATTCATTTTAGAGGATCACAAGCATATTCATTGAAAATGGGACGGAAAATAGATTTCCACAATGGAAAAGTGAAAATATGGCTCACAATTGACGTTGATGTAAATAGTCTAGGCGTACATGCTCTATGCGTACATGCTTTTATTAGTGGCATTTTCTGGGATAGTGATATTATTCTTACTGACCAAGTAAACCATAGGATAATCTATTACAACGACAAAGGAGAGGAGAAAGAAACACTGAAAATTGACCTACAACCAACCGACATTACTAAGATAGATAACCAAACGGTAGCAGTCAGTGCATATAATGCAAATGTGATATATTTGGTTCAGGCTAAACCACTCGTTTTGAAGAATAAACTGACAATAGGGGCCAACGCATGGGGAATAAGATTTGTAGAGGATGAATACATAGTTTCCTCTTCATCGGGAACAATATCCTGGTTAAATCCAACAACTGGAGTTAAAATAAGAGAGATTGAAACTGGTACAGATAATAGATTCATAACATGTGATGCTAAAAATGAGTATCTTTATATGAACACAACAACTTCAGTGAAGTATGAATCTTCCTCAGGTAACGGATTTACTTATACGAACCCTCGGCTTGACTATCCTTACAGTTGTGATAGAGATTGTGGTGGAAACATTTATGTTTTGGGTTTTGATTCTAAAAACATTCATCAATTGTCACATGACGGTAAACTTATCCGAATAATTCCTCTTTCACATTTTACATCCATTACAGATCGTCCTTGGCGGATACGATTTCAGGACGATAGCAATAGGTTTCTGTTGACATTTCATAAGAGTGGCAAAGTACTGATATGTGAAATTGATCCAGTATCATGAAGTAAAAATTCAGACTGATTTTGTGTTTGAACTGTTTTAAAGTACTAAATGACATGACACGGGACATGCTAAGGGTATCATATTACTTATAATACTAGTATAATTTCCACTGTAAATTTAATGGGAAACTCATTATTGAATTACATATACTTGTTACTTTTTTCAAATTTTTCTGCTGGAAGATTGAGTAAAATCATATTCATTGTAAAACAGTATTCATACCATACCCTTGTGATACTTAAATATGTGTGTTACCGAATTTATATTATTGATAAAGAAAAACCGCACACACAAAAGAGAAGAAACAAATTAAGAATCAATTAAGCCAAACAAATATTAATGTCAATCAAACAAACAAAATAAAAAAACATTCCAGGGAAACAAACATTCTCAATCAAAGGAAAAAATAATTAGAGAAATATTCAGATGCAGCTGTGTATGCATATATATCTGTCATGTATTTCAAAATTAGTTCTCAAGAAAAAAACCATAATGCTGTAAATTCATATAAAAATGAAAATTTGTTTTGTATTAAATACTGACAAACATATGCATGTTAATACTCATGGTCACTAGTGAACCGTAAAGTTACGACTATTCTTACTCCGTTTTTATCAATGTTTGTATATTTTGCTTTTTTACCCTTTTTTGTCTGGGTTCTTTCGATTTGATGGCGTTAATTATGTTAATTGATTGGTATGTCATTGTTGACCCAATCTGTAATATCCTTTATAAAACAATCATTAGAACTGAGGATGGATGGATGAATTGTTGTTTAACGTCCATGCAGTGACAGTCAGGTGCATATCAGGACAAGAACATGTTGATATGATAATTGGAAACGAAATTGGAAAAAGGCAAATCCGTTCAATTTGTATATTTTACCTATATACCAACCCCATCTGCATTCAGTTTAAAATTTATGGGTTGCAAAATAATATTATTCGATTTTCAAAATGATTACTTTAATCCAAACCGCCTGATTGCCCGTTTTCAGTCTGTCTTAAGCCTTTAGATAAAATTCTGTAGGCGAACTATTTAATTAATAAGCATCACTAAAAATACAAAATGACAAGATGTCCTAAAAAAGGTAAAAAATACAGTGAGTCGCAACATATCAAATAATGATGGTTGCAATGTCAGATGCAATATCTTTTCGCTGTTCAATTCTTAGAGGTTTTATCCTACTGGCGCTTATCCCATATTACGACATGTTCATACTGAAAATGGAAGAGGTATATATACAACTACGTCATAGTACCAGCTGACAAAGTGCCTGTAAGGCCACATTTAAAAATATGTTTGTTTCCCCTCTACCGACACTACATTTCAGAGGAGGGTAGGTAGGGATGTCAAAAGTTTTTTTTTGTTCAACAGAATTTATATATTTTTTTTAATTTCGATGACCATGAACAAGACCTAATGCTATAAGGTTTGCTTCCCTGCTTAGTCAGGCATGACATCAAAATTGTTATGTCCACTTCTAATCCAAACGAATATCCAATTAAGTTCACCATTATCAGGTAATTTCTAAATCAATTACCAATTGTATCATTTATAATTTATAATCCCAAAACTACTAGTCGAGAAAATCATCTCGTAGTTGTTCCGTGTTTCTGCTTAGGTTTTATGAACCAAGGCATATCCTCATCAGGCACCTCTAGCCTTTTGTTTATAAAGACGACATGAAAACGTGTTGCTGCCAATTACAAAACTTTATATTTTAGTTGAAGAGGGATGGGGTACGACACTGGTGGTTTAATTCCATTAAAAAGTGTCTTGCATTTATTTCATTTAAAAGAATTTTACTTTTATATAGATAGTTTACTAGTTGAAACATATTTTATTTACTCATATTAAGTAAAAGGGAACAGACACAAGTTAAACAAACTTAGATCGTCTTCTCCCTGTACACGATTTATAACATTACAATTTTAGAGCATGTACAAAACATAATAAATATTAATTTAAGCCTATGTACATACTAGGGGAAAATGAATCAAAATGTAAAAATACATAAGAGAAGAAAAGAAAGTAAGAAATAAATTGATAGAAAGGAAGTATTGAGACATAATGGTAATGCAAGAGTGTGTGTGGATTCTCGCGGGGTTTGTTCATTTTTAAGTTATCAGGATTCTGTTTGATTTTTTATATAGTATAAGTATAAAAGTCTTTTTAAATATATTCTCGTTTTGTTCATTTGTTAGTAAACTATTTCCGGCTGTTAATAATTTTGTATCAAACCTTTGGCAATCGGGTAACCAGACCAATCCATCAAATAAAGAGTTGGGTAAGTCGTTATACAATGGACATTTAAAGAAGAAATGGAAGGAGTCTTCTCTTTTAGCTCCACACCTACAGGAAGAGTCCGAAACGATATTAACTTTGTAAAGATCATAATTCAGGAAAGTGGCTGAGCATCTAAATTGAGTCAGTAAGATATTAAGTTTTCGAGGACCAAATGAGAAATATTTTGAAATAGTTGTAATTTCAGTATTTAATTTATTGAGTTCGTTCTTAAATCTTGGCAATGAATCGAATCTACGAGCAGATATATCTAAATTATTCTACAGTCTTATAGTTGAAGGGATATACGAGTTATTAGTTATGGAGAGTGTGCAAAATGGGATAATTATATCTTCGCCGTTCCTCAGCGGATATGTAGTTGTACTTTGTATACAAGGTGGTATTAAATTACAAAGATACGAAGGAGCACTGCTGTTTTGAATATTGTAAAACAGTTGTAATTTACGCCCTTTCCGGCGTTCCTGGAGAGATTCCCAGCCAATTTCTTGGTAAATTTTATTTACATTAGTGAAAATAGGTAGTCCTGTAACTATTCTGGCAGCCTCTAATTGTAATTGTTCTAATCGGTTTGCATTAACAATCCCACAATTATCCCATACTTCACATGCATATTCAAATATGGGTCGAATATACACAAGATACAGTTTTTCTAAATTCGATCTACTTAATCTATATTTTAATTTCCGTAAAACATTTAAATGTTTCGATACACTTGATAGTATATTCTCAACGTGAGTATTCCCTTTTGCATCATCGCTAAAAGTAACACCGAGATGTTTATGCTGTTTGGTAATTGGTATATTGTTTCCATCAAAAATAAACCTCATTTCCGGTACTTCGGTATTTGAAAAAAAGCATAATTTTAGTTTTATCAGGGTTGAATGACATAAGCCATTGCTTTGACCATTCACTCAGTGCATTCAGATCATGATTTATCACAGACTGTCATCACCCGAGCAGCCGAATGAAGTGTCATCTGCAAATAGGCGTGTAAGGAAGATAAGATTCTCAGCAATATCGTTGATATAAATATGAACAAAAGGGGACCCAATACAGACCCTTGGGGGACACCTGCTAAGACCTGCAAGAAAAAGGAGGACGAATCATTAATAACAACCTTTTATTTTCTCACGTTTAAATAACTTTCAAACCATTTATGTAGATTTCCATTTATTCCATAAGATTTAAGTTTGGATAGTAACCTCTTGTGCCAAACTTTATCAAAGGCTTTAGAACACAAAACAGCTAATCTCTTTTCTTTCAAGATAATTCAGAATAGTAACATAAATTTCTAACAGTTGATGTACCGTTGAATTTTTGTGTAAGAATCCAGACTGATATTGATATATGAGTTTATGGGTTTGGAGATGGTTATTTACGTATTAATTAATTCCATTATTTTACCGACACAACTTATTAACGATATGGGACGGTAGTTTGAAGGCATAGATTTATCACCCTTTTTAAATATTGAAATAACATGTATTGAGCAATTTTCCAAGCGGACGGAAATTTACACTGTGATAAGAATTTGTTAAAAATAATTTTAAGTGGCTCAGCCACACCCTCCGGGCATATTTTAGGCATTCTATGGCTGATAATGTCTGGCCCCGATGCCTTATTGGGTTCCAGAATTTTTATTATATCTACAATTTCGTCAGAATCTATAATAATATCCTGAAGCTTTTCGTCCGTGTTTGTTCCAATATCACCAGCAGTTACATTTTCTTCATCTAAAGTAGAGATTAGGGTAAAATACTGATTAAGAAGATCACATTACTCATCATCATTAAATACAATATCATCGAAGTCCTCATCAAGAGTTGTATTTTGAAGGGGTGGGATACCAGATGAACCTTTACTTGACTTTATTAACATTTTCAGAGAATATTTTCCGTTAAGACCGCAAAAATTCGGAAGGTGGAGTTCTGATTTATACTAAAGATGATTTACTAGTCATGCGTAATGCGTAAGGAAGAGTTTGAAAATCCCTTTGATAGAAATACGTGGCCGGGGTTTAACTTTTTTATTGTGTACTGAATATAGATCTAGTTTTTCTTATGTAGATTTCTTGACAAGACTTAACCATTCAGTTGAAATGGGTGTTCAAACAAATAATTTTATTTTAACGGGTGATATGAATTCTGATTTACTCATTCAGACGGACAATAAATTGATAGATATTATGAATTTGTTTAATCTTAAAAATGTAACAAAGAAGCCAACAAGAGTAACAGATCATAGCAGTACACTGTTGGACCCTATTATCAAAAGTGACGAAATAAACTGTATTTATTCCGATGTACTTGCAGTTCCTTCCGAAATGAGTGATCATGATGCAGCTGTGGCATATATCGAATGTTCAAAACCAGCTTATAAATCTTATTCAAGAGAAATTTGGCTTTAAATTGATAAAGAAAAATTCTCTGACTTAATAAATACGGTTGACTGGAATTCTCCGCTTTCTGAGCTGGATGACGTTGATGAATTGTGTCATACATTTACATCGGAGTTCCTCCGGATCGCAAAGCAGTGTATTCCTACTAAGATGATAATTGTACGAAAAGATGATAAACCCTGGTTCACATCTGAATTAAGGAAAGAAATACGTATTCGAGACAGATTTCGGAGAAAGGTTTTAAAATCAAAAAGAGAGAATGATACAAACGTCAGAGAAATAAAGTTAATAACTTAAAAAGGACAAATATACCTAAGAAACAATCAAAGACACGTAATCCATTGGACAGACAAACCCGGGAAGACAAATGAACAACCACAAGCACAACAAATAAACACAGAAAACTAAAAAAACAATGAACAAGACGAACTCCTATAAAATCCAGGAGTGAACCCAGGCACCCGTCGAGAAGTTCAACAAAGTCAATCCGGGGGAAGTCACAAATCGGTGGAGGCACATGAAAGGTTACGACAGTGGGAACAGGTCCAACATCATCTTAGATATTGGAACACTGTAATGGTCAATCAATTCGTGATGACGACCGTAAAATTGATGTGAAAAATTTAAAAGTGATGGCATCAACTTATCCCTGATAAAACCCTGGTTAAGAAGCTTTTGTGACAGCAGTAATCCTCTTTGTCGAAAGTCAGGGTAACTTAGGCATGCCCTTGAAAATCGGATAAGCTGAGAAACCTAGACGCCATATGCAGGCGATGCTGGTATATTGCTACTCAAGAAGGGAAAATTAACAATAGGAAAGTTGAAGTCGTCACGTTTTTCATAAAGTTTTGTCTTCAAATGTCCCTCATAGTCTATTTCAAGAAACAAATCCAAATAAGAAGTGGACTTTGGTGGATCTGTAGTATCCTTAATTTCAAGCTCACTGCGGTAGATAAGATGTAGAAAGTCTTGGAATTTGTCGTTATTTAACGACAACACATCATCTATATAAGGAAAAGTGAAATTAAAGGATTGGGCTAGTTTCTTTTTGTTTTCACGTAGTAACCCTTGAATCCTCTTCATATGAGTACAGAAACAGATCGGCGAGGAGAGGAGCACTGTTGGTTCCCATTGGAATGCCGATTGTTTGTTGAAAAATTAGACCGCCAAATTCAACGAATATGTTGTCTATGAGAAAATCTAACATGTTTGTAATTTCATCTTCAGAATACTTTTGTCAGAATCAGAGTGGTTTTTCACGAAATAAGCCTTTTCTCTACTTAGAACCAGAAATGTGTCCCATTGTTCTTGAAAAAACATTGATGAACTAGTTGCTTTAAGCGATTTTTTAATTGAGAGTGTTGTATGGTAGTGTAGAGTGTAGAGAAGTCGAATGTTTTTATGCTGTTGCATGTAGCCAAAGATTTTGATTTTAGATAAAATTTTGGAGTTTTTAAGAATCCACATCTGATTGACGCCACTGGTGGAATACGATGTTTCACAGTAATTATGAAGGCCCTCTTTAATACATGTCAATATGAATGTTAAAATCTTTGAAAGAGGTTTTGTAGAGCAATTAGCTGACCCAGCAATGTACCTTTGTTTAAACGGGTTCTTATGTAGTTTAGGAATCCAATCAAGAGCAGGAAGGTCCATTTCTTCATCCTTTGTAGAAATGCCAAAGGAATGAAGAACGGTCTTGTGGTTATCAAGGACTTTCTGCTTAGTGAGTGTGGTCGGTATATAAGTTGGGTTACCTACAGTGTTATCTATTCCTAATTCGTTTCTAAGACACTCGAAATAATAGTTCTTGCAGACAAAAACGATGTTATTGGAGGCTTTGTCAGCTGGGAAGTTGGTAAGGAGAATTTTGAAAAAAAATTTGGATAATATCATTTTAGAAACGCACCTAATTCAAAAACTTATTGGAAATTATATAGATAATTTATTTACGTGTAGCTGATGTGAGATAATCTTTTATATTTTTATGTATTTTATATGTAATAATAAGCAGTCTTTTAAAGATTCTATTGCACTCTTCATCATTTTGGTTATAATACCAATGATTCTTGAAGAGTCGGGTTATATTTTGCTGTAAATACAAGTGGGGTGTTTATCTTGGATTTGTTTTTTGTATTGAATTGTTCTTTCTCTGGCAAGGTTAAGTTTTTCGCGTTATTAAAGGTACAATTTTGCATCGTTTATAAATCCTTTTGATTAGATTTATAATAAATATTTCAACTTGAGATATGAGGTCTTTTTGATCTAGTTATTTCTCCCAATATAAATACTTTAAACACGGAAGAGGGGTGTGCTGGTGATCTATGTAAGTATTGAAAGTTTTCCGTAGGTTTTCTACATAACGTTAAATCTAAAGGATGTGTAGTTTGAATAGAAAAGAGAATGGAAACGGGGAATGGGTCAAAGAGACAACAACCCGACCAAATAGCAGAAAACAGCTCATGGCTACCAATGGGTCTCAAACGCAGCGAGAAAATCCCGCACCAGGCTCGGGCTCCAGCTTTCCCCTAAACAATAATGCATACTAGTTGATCAAAATGGACGGCACCTAAACTCCCAAACATACAAATGAACCAAAATTTTTAAAAAACACCCAATACTAACAAATGCTAAAGGTTCCTGACTTGGGACAGGCACAAAAATGCGGCGGGGTTAAACATGTTTTGTGACATCTCAACACCACCCCCCATACCTCTAGTTGATGTGGAATAAACAAACTCAAAGTAAAACTCAGTTCAAAAGATGTCCGACTCCGATGTTAAAAGGGTAACAGAAAAAACTAAGCAAAATGAAAATGATCAATATATATATACTAGCAGTTACTGACATGCCAGCTCCAGACCTCAATTAAACTGATCGAAAGATTATGTCTTTATAGAAACCTATATCCTTTAAATACAGTTAAATCTATGGTATGATATTTTACATGTTTAGTTTGTTTGTTTAGTTGGTATTTAACGCCTTTTTCAGCACATTTGGCTATTTCGCGGCGGCCAGTTTTTATTGGTGGAGGAAGCCGGAGTACCCGGAGAGAACCACCGACATTCGGCAGGAAAATTGGCAATCCTTGTCAATTAAGGTGGGAGTCGAACACACCACGCCACAGGTGAGACCGGAGTGTTGACAGGCTAGTGATCATTAGTAGTCATGACGAACTACCTAGACCAGTGGGCCACCCGATATTTTAGATGAAAACTTTAGTAATGAATGAACAATATTCGCTATTTCAAAAAATTTACGCAAATGGTAATGAAACCGTCGTCTCGAACATGACAGCAAGGTTATTTTGTCCAAGTGTATGTACAGTTCTCTGTGTTATTAATTTCAAACATACGTAAATCAGTAAGACTGGGAGAGATTGGAGCAACCATGATTTGGTAGCCCTATTTTTTTGTCTATACATTCTACAATTGAATTGGAATTCGTTGTTCTGAAGAATAAAATTATGTCAAGCATAATTTTCTTAAGTGGTAACGCTATCTCGAATCGATGTTTCATTAATCTATGCCATGCTCTGTCAACAGCACTCGTGATTTCCACGTGTTTCATACTAGTACTTGTAATGTTAGATATGGCAAGAAATTAGTCCAAGTCAATTTTGATATACTTGTTTTATAACCAGTTATCAAATGGTGATAATTTATTAGCAAACTAAACTATGCACAGTCTTTATTTAATAAACTGATTACATTCCAGTTACAAATCTTTTTGAGGCCTCCAGACCCCTGCCTCGTCTGTTTCCGATGCCTAGTTACGTCCCTGCATGCCACACAGCTAATTATTTCAGTCTTACTCGTAAATTTGGATTACCTCGAATCCCCCTTTCAGGAAAAACTTGATGATAGTACCACAATGTATCACAAGAGCTTTGACTATACTTCCTGCCCTTTGAGGCTAGAACAGGTTGGTTATACATAGCGTATATTCTATTATTTAAAGCTGGCTACTTCAAAATTTATTTTGCTAATTTAAATAGATTCTTTAATTGTTTTGGATTTTAATGGTTGTGCTTATTAATTCATCATTATATCTTTAACCGGTTTTCCAACACTTTGATCTCGAGCACTGTTGATGAGTTGTCAGTCAACGAAATGGCCATACAGTGCATCAAATTTATTTTGGTATTTTGTGACACGTTTTTTATGAAAAAATTGAACATGATAAACGGAAAGAAATCTCATACTGAGAGTCAAAGTAACGGACGTAGCCGGTAACATCCCACTTGGTCTACTCCCATTGGGTCTATTTTTATTTGGTCTATTCCCATTACGTCTATTGTGAAATATGAAAACATTCCCATTTGGTCTACTTGTTTAAATTTAGTGTGTTACTAGGGAACAAGAGGCAATTCCCATTATGTCTACTAAATTAAAATGAGAGTGTATTTACTATAGGGAACCAGAGGCATTTCCCATTTCGTCTACTTGTTTAAATTTAGTGTGTTTACTAAGGAACAAGAGGCATTTCCCATTTCGTCTACTCAATTAAAATAAGAGGGTGTTTTATAGGGAACCAGAGGCATTTCCCATTTCGTCTACTTGTTTCAATTTATTGTATTTACCAGGAAACCAGAGGAATTTCCAATTTTGTCTACCATTTTAAATATAGGGTGTCTCTACCATGGAAAAGGAGGCATTTCCAATTTTATCTACAATTTCAGCTTTGAGTTGTTGAATCGTGTATAGGCATTATGTAATTCCTTCAATTAAAGTGACAGTTTGGGACCTGTTCAATTACATTTCACCTCATCATTTGTTATAAAATATTCAATTTGTAAATCAACAAAAACAACACTGACATTTCATACAGTTGACTTTAATCAGACAATTGAAGCCATTTAATTAATGCCAGTAATATGGGCAATCCTTTTGTTATCATATTCACAGAACATTATTATAAAATTTTATATATATTTTTTAAAGATTTTTTTTTATATTTAAACAAGTAGACAAAATGGGAAATGCCTCTTGTTCCCTAGTAAACACACTAAATCTAAACAAGTAGACGAAATGGGAAATGCCTCTGGGTCCCTAGTAAACACACAAAATATATGGGGTATGCGTCAACATGGTCAATGAGAAAACATCCCATACTGAAAAAATCATTACAACATGTGATCATCAAGTTTGGTATACGAGAAGACATTTTCCGCAATGAGTATAAAAAAGACCAAATCAAATATGCGACAAACTTTATTAAAAATCCAACGGTTCTAAAAACTCTCATGTGACGTCAACTGATGGGACATATTGTGTACCAAACAAACGAAGCTAAGAGGGTTGCTAAAAAACCAGGACAGCTAGTCAAGGCGCCCAAGAAACACAAGAACTTCAAAACGTTTTTTAGATTATATGTGACTTAATTGTAATTATTGTAATTATTTTTTAATTATATTGTTATATATTTGATATTTTATTGTGATGAATGTTTTCAATTGTTTCTGAATTTATTATGTTTTACTTTTGGAGTGTTTAATAAATAAGATATAACATTGTTTCTACAACCATATGCATCGGATTTCAAATGAATTCTTCAGGTGAATTCTTTTATATTCTACTGATTTCTTGTGTATGCCTGTGTTGTTTAGGTATTTGTGGGTATTTTTGGTGTATTCTTGGGTATTTTGGGGGTATTCTTGTGTATTTGTATGGACCCACTTTAGTAATATAATTGAAAATGAAGAAAACTTTATATTATAAATTAAATAATAATTTGAGGAAGAATTTATTTGAGTCTCTAAGTTCTGACCCTCAATACTTTGTCTTGCTAAATAAAGAAGAATTTTGTTTAAATAAACTATTGAACTTTACGGCTAATAAGCATAATATCAATAGCAGTCATTAGAACTGGGTATAGAAAAAGCTTATCTTGAAAATAGATATGCTTCTGTTTATATAATAATATGATTGTTTCTTATTATTTTATTATTATGAAGTGTTTTTTTTATGTCACAAACATTTCAATGTTTAATGAGAAATAAAGTTAGTCTAATTATTATTTATTGCTGTATACATCTCATTCTCTCTATACTGTGACAAAGCATACTGTAAAGGACGAGTCCAGTTACTGTGACAAAGCCTACTGTAAAGGACTAGTCCAGTTACTGTGACAAACCTTACTATAAAGGACGGGTCCAGTTACTGTGGCAAAGCCTACTGTAAAGGACGAGTCCAGTTACTGTGACAAAGCCTACTGTGAAGGACGAGTCCAGTTACTGTGACAAAGCCTACTGTTAAGGACGAGTCCAGTTACTGTGACAAAGCCTACTGTAAAGGACGAGTCCAGTTACTGTGACAAAGCCTACTGTAAAGGACGAGTCCAGTTACTGTGACAGAGCATACTGTAAAGGACGAGTCTAGTTACTGTGACAGAGCCTACTGTAAAGGACGAGTCCAGTTACTGTGACAGAGCCTAATGTAAAGGACGAGTCCATTTACTGTGACAAAGCCTACTGTGAAGGACCAGTCCAGTTACTGTGACAAAGCCTACTGTTAAGGACGAGTCCAGTTACTGTGACAAAGCCTACTGTGAAGGACGAGTTCAAATACTGTGACAAAGCCTACTGTTAAGGACGAGTCCAGTTACTGTGACAAAGCCTACTGTGAAGGACGAGTTCAAATACTGTGACAAAGCCTACTGTTAAGGACGAGTCCTGTTACTGTGACAAAGCCTACTGTGAAGGACGAGTCCAAATACTGTGCCAAAGCCTACTGTTAAGGACGAGTCCAATTACTGTGACAAAGCCTAAAAGGAAAAGGACTGACATGTAGTATTCCTTATATCAGATTCTGTAAGTTTTCGGCGTTCAAAATTGGGGCTGATTTATATAAAATGGGGCGACAAAAATAATACAATGGGGCGAAGAAAATGTATACATGACGATGAGAAAATATAAAAAGAGCGGTGTATATATATAACAATCACAATGTATGACATAAATTATGATTTTTACAAAATACTCCTTTACAGATACAAATAGCAGTGTTTAGTATAAAACGATATTTATAAATCTTAAAAGGGGGTGATATAAGAATACTTTTATTGATTAAGACCAAACATTGATCTATCATCAATCAATAACAAACAAATAAAAAATAACAAATAAATCATGAACACAATAACAATCAACAGTGACAAAAAAATATGTTAAATGACAGTAGATATCCCTGTTGAGGACATATATAGCATGTTATTCATACGTACTAAGGTTATCTTTTCTAATTTTGATTTGTCTTGGAAATAGGCAAAATAGATTTAATTTCATCAATAATATGATCAAATTCTTTACACTTTAAAATAAAATGCAGCTCGTCCTCAATATCACTTCTGCAATAATTACAGTTTCTTTATTCATGTTCGAATTCTTCTAATGGAACCTTTTGTGAAGTCCCTTTTCTATAAATAAAATAAGTATTGCTGATCCTATGTCTAGCAAGATTTTAGATAATTAATATAGTTTTCTTAGTGAACAAGTAAATAGTTTTCCAGAGAGAACTTATGCACCACCCGCAACTGTCCAGGTTTAACTTGACTATTTCAAAAATATTCATAGGTTATTACCGAGGTTAACAAATTACAGAAGTTTCACTGTAATTTCTAAATTACAGGTACAGATGAAATTTGATTGCTGTTTGTTTGTATAAAACAAACATATATTAATTAGTGATATATTCCAGGAATGCCAACAAATTTTCCTACCTGTTTTATACCTATTTTTCAAATGTTGGCATAGGTTGAATAAACCATCTCTCGTGGGAAAATATTTGACACACTGCATGAGTGCCACCGTGAAATATTCCAAAACTAGAGGTAGGAACGACAGCTTTACCTGCACCCCACATTTATTTGTAAACAAACATTCTTACCATTTTCAGTTTCCATTGCATTACAGTTTGCATCTGAAACAAATAACCTTTGCAGATGTATATCACAACCCACTTTTACTGTAATCTAACGTTTTGGCGTCTTTTCCCTTTTTGGCCCTTTAAATCCTCAAAATGCAAAACAAAATCATGCTTAGCCTTACAGTTTGCATTTTTAACAAATAACCTTTTCACAAATATATCACAACCAACTTTTACTATAATTTAACTATTTGGACCCTTTTAGGGACCTTTAGCCCCTTAAACTGAAATTCACAAACTCTTCAATTTTTTTTCTTTAGATAAAATTTTATTAATTATGGTCTTTTCTGTTTTGACCCTTTTTGGTCCCTCCCACCCCCTTTAAAAAATGGAATTCCAAAACCTTATTGCGCATCTACAGTTGGTAAGCAACAATATGGCAAAAAATAAAAATGATTTAAATTCAAAATTGAAATAGAAGTTCGCGTCACAAGGCTCTTTGTCTATTTTGGTCCTTTTTGGTCCCTCCCAGGCCCCCTTTTAGAAATTTGGAAGTCCAAAACCTTTTGCCCATCTGCAGTTAGCAAGCAACAATATGACATAGTTATTTTAGTAATTATGCTTTTTTTCTGTTTCGGCCCTTTTTGGTCCCTCCCACCCCCCCTAAAAAATTTGGAATTCCAAAACCTTTATGCGCATCTACAGTTGGTAAGCAACAATATGGCAACAATAAAAATGGTTTAAATTCAAAAATGAAAGAGGAGTTCACGTCACAAGGCTCTTTGTATAATTTGGCCCTTTTTGGTCCCTCTTTTAAAAATTTGGAATTCAAAAACCTTATTGCGCTTCTACAGTTAGTAAGCAACAATATGGCACAAAAAATGGTAAAAATTCAAAAGTGAAGGAGGAGTTTGCGTCACAAGAAATGGTGACGGACAGACAGACAGACGGACATTCGAAAGTGCGGGTATTATTATCAATTGTTTTGCATGGGAGGGATAACTAGGCCTGGTAAATTTATCTTTCATTAATATTAATTATATCTTGTAGGTTTTGAATAAATCTAAAAGCTCGAGAATTATGATCTGTTTTCAACTCAATATTCTAGAGGAACAATTCTCTTAAATGTTAATATTGTCCCATCAAAGAACTCCTTTCTTGTCAAAAATACTTTTCTTAATATACTAAATACGTATGTAAGGTAACTGAGTAAAATAAAAATATAGTCGAACATGCTTGTGTCGAACACTCTATATTCGAATACTAAATGGATTATTTGTAATGATAATAATAAAAACAATAGACATGAATTCTTCAATTATACAATATTGTAACGGTTTATTTCTTCCTCTGTGATATTTTTCCCGGCGGAAGATTTGTCACGGTAAATAGTTTCCAGACATGGTATTTCACAGTTAGATTTCTTCCGGAGGAGTGAAATTCTTTCCATCTTATATGGAAAGTATTTAATAGTAAATCCTTTCCGGTTAAAATTTCACATAAGCTTGTGAAATAGAATCCCACTGTCTACTATATAAGGTACTCACAATCTATATATACCTAACCATAATGATAAATGTGTCACTAAGGTAGAACATATTTGCATAATTTATCAATCAAAGGGAGGTAATTATGAGAGATTTTCATTTTATGGATACTATATTCCGGAATAAATTTCATAGTGAAATTGTTTCCTTTTTTCTTAATTTATTAAATATAAAATGATGACTTTAATTAAAAATTAAATAGTCGGAAAATATTTCACAGATAAATACTATCCAGCTGTGAAATATTTTCTTGGGCACCATTGCGAAGTAAAGTATTGTTTCTTATTTTTCTTTTTTGACTCTCACTTGAGCCAATGCGATATTCTTGGGAATTTATATAGTTGAATATATCATCATACTCTGATTCCTCCATTACTGTAGTGATGCAACTATATTTCTACCTTTACTTTTTTAATTGTACTCACATTTGAAAACAACCCACTTGTACCTGTATTTCACTTACCTTATTTTCTTATTGATCAGGATATTATTTCACAATTAAGATCTGTGAAATTATTTCTGGTTTTGTTACATATTTTTCATTATAATTTTCTTCCTTTTTATATTGTGATTATGAAATAAAAAAATTTTGGTTTCAAAAGGATGATATTTTACTGTAAAATTATTTCCGGATATTATTTTACAATTAACATCTATGAAATTATTTCCGATTACAATACAATTGTTTGGTTTTTTTATCTCTACTTTAGCTTTTATTTAATTACTCCATTATGAGTCCATAATATTTGCAAAGATTTAGTTTTTTATTAACTTTTCTATATTAATCTTTAAATATGACTACTTTGGCTCAAAACAACAATTTCACACCTTCTATCTGTAAACCTTTTCCGGTAAAAATTTCATGTCAATGGAAAATATCTCACAGTGAAATAATTTCCACCGGAAAGAATCTTACAATATCATATGTAATATTTTTTCCGCCGGATGTTATTTCATCCGGAAAGAATTATGCTTTACAATAGTACGTGGTTTGTCGTGTTTGTTAAAAAATGTTATTTAGGCTTTTGATTGAATTTATTTAGAGAAGTTCCGAAAGGTGTTTACAAAATATAAAATGGAGTAAATTGCGTCAACTTTTGAAGATTGGTTTCATTATATTCCGATAAACTTAAAGCTATTGCAGTTGAAAATGGAAGTTATATAATGGTAAACTGATAGAATTTTAGGTTGTCAGTGTTTGCATTTGTTGTTTCTCGTGCAAAATTCGTATGCCGGCAATGTCGGCGGCGATAACCGCATGGCCGTAATTATAAATAATGGCGGCATATGATGTCTTTGAATATGTTTGAGATTTTGAAGATGCTCTGATATTCATAGGTATAAGAAATTAACGAAGAAAGTTAAGAGTATTTTAATAATTAATATGCGCAAATAAAGAATAGTTTTAAATACTAAGACAATCAGTTGAGTTTACCAGGTGTTACCCCCCCCCCCCCCCGATTTTAATTGACTGGAAATATCAGAAAATGTAACACAGATATAATTAGTCTTTTTGACTGGATATGTTAAAAAGAATTGATAAATCAAACTAAATAAAAATAAACCCCTACAATTTATTTTTTAGAATAAAAACTTTAAAAAAAAATAATCAAATCAAATATCAAATATTTATTAGCACAAACTCATAGGTAGTACATGGTTAAGGCACAATGTTATAAATGAAACATGCAAATGCAATACAAATCTTACATTAATTATAATTAGTTATACATTTGTAGTTATATAACAAGCAATTAATACAGCCAATTGAAATATGTTTTGTCAGTATGACATATCATTTTCTTAGTTCAAAGCATTCTAAAATAAATGCAGATGTAAGTTTTAAACCAATTTCAGATTTGGTATTTAATAAGGAGCTCAACAGGGAATTGTTATTTGTTGAGAGATTTAAATTTGGAATAAAACTTTTAATTTTATCAAAAAATGTATTTCTTAACTGTCTATAGTGTTTGCAATGTAGAAGGAAGTGTTCTTCATTTTCAATTTCTTCTGCATCACAAAATGGACATTTTCTATCTGTTCTATTTAGTTTTAGGTATCTTCCCTTCTCAATCATTAGATTATGTGCGCTGACACGTATTTTACAAAGAGTAGCCCTGTCCTTAACTTTTTTTAAGATATCTAAATAGTGAGGTCTGCATCCTATTTTAAAGATTTTTCTAAAAAATTCTAATTTTGAAGATGTGTTGATAAATGAATTTTGATTTTGGAGATTTTGATCATTTAATCTAATTAGCTCACCTGGACCAAAGGTCCATGTGAGCTTTTACCATCACTTGGCGTCCGTCGTCGTCGTCTGTTAACAATTTTTCAAACGTTAACTCGTCCGACACCATAAGTCCAATTGCAACCAAACTTCGTACAGTTGTTTATTGGTATATGTGCTACAAAACTATCGTTTGGATTTTTGATTCGTAAAAAAACATGGCCGCCATGGCTAAAAATAGAACATAGGGGTAAATTGCAGTTTTTTGCAAATAACTCAAAAACCATAACAGATATCAAAATTCTGGCAAAGGGTAAAAGTGTTCAGCACCTCAAGATCTACCTGCCCTGAAATTTTGAAGAAGATCCAACGACCCATGTAGGAGTTATTGCCCTTTTTCTGCATTTTTTCCAAATTTTGCACTTATTAAGCTCAATATCTTGGATACTATAAAGGAAATTTGAAAAATTTAAATTTCATATTGTTAGGCACACAAAGATCTACAAAATTTGTAACAGGATCGAAGTTGTAGGTTCGTTCCTTTTAGGAGTTATTCCCCTTAGATCGTCAAAATTGACCATTTTTGCAGTCTTTATTCATTGTAATAAAATCGTTAACTCCCCTTACACCATAAGTTTAATTGCAACCAAACTTAGTGTAGTTGTTCCTTGGCATGAGTGCTACTAAACTATCATTTGGATTTTGATTTGTAAAAAAACATGGCTGCCATGGCTAAAAATAGAACATAGGGGTAAATTGCAGTTTTTTGCAAATAACTCAAAAATGGTGACAGATATCAAAATTCTGATGGGAAACTAAAAGTGTTCAACACCTCAAGATCTACCTGCTTTGAAATTTTGAAGAAGATGTAACCACCCATGTAGGAGTTATTGCCCTTTTTCTTGATTTTTTTAAAAAATTTGTACTTATTAAGTTGTATGATCATTCCTTTTAGGAGTTATTCCCCTTAGAACATCAAAATGTTTAAATGAGCCCTTTAGGAGTTAAAGTTTTGTCCCTTAAATGTCAAAATAACTGTTGATGCCTTATAGATGACCCTTTAAATGTCAAAAATAGCGTTTTCTCTTGTTTTTGCCCTATAGAATGAAAACTATTGTCGATAGAGAAAAGCTGTTGTTTGCTTAAACAATCAGCTCATTGAGCTCTACAAAAGTCTGAATTGGGTCGAAGTTGTCAGATGATCCATTATAGGGGTAATAGCTCATGAAAGACTCCCTTAAAGCTTAAGGACCAGGTGAGTGATTCAGGCTCCTGGGAGCCTCTTGTTTTTATTTGATTTGAATAAAGTTTAAGTGAGTTTATATCATTATTTATAAAGGAAAATCCTAAACTATTTAGTACTGATTTCAGTCTGCCAAACCAGTTGTTTGAATTGACTGAATTTTCAAAAATATTTTTTACTAGAGAGTCTTCTGAGTCTAAGATATGTACTAAATATTTGATACTTGAGTACATAATTTTACTTTTTAATGGAAGTCTACCTAATTCAGCTCGACATGCATCGTTAGTTGCTTTGCAATGTACGCCTAAAATTTCTTTTATAAATTTAAGATGAATTTTTTCAAATGGTTCAGTATCTTTAAAGTTTGAGAAAATACCCCATATTTCACTGCAGTATGTGATGATAGGTAAAATAAGTGTGTCAAAGAGTTTTTCTAGTAATTGCTTTTTCATTTCATTCTCTTTTTAAGTGAAGATAATGATACAATTTATGCTTTCCTAAATAATACATTTTTTATCCGTTTATTTTCAGTTAACAGTATGGGAGAAAAAAGTCTTTTAAATTTATTTTACATTGAAAAAGAAAGAAATGTACTCTGAAGGAAGTTTTTTCGTGATTTATTTATCCTTTTGTCAAATTTAAAGTGTAAATATCTATGAGTAAGATCTTTGAAAAGTGTATTTGCCATATCCCTTGAAAAATTGGACATTTGAAACCCTTAAAATAAGTATTTTATGGTATGAGAGCAGTAATAAGGCCAAAAAAAATATGCTTGTTTCCTACCTCCAAGCTAAAAAAAATAGGGTAGGTAGATAAGGATTTTTTTTTAACTGAGATACAGGTACATATCAGAATGGAGGATTCTAAAATCAATACCAAATGAGCATTACTGAAAATTTTTGAAGAGAAGAAAGCTGGATACATCATTTTTTTTTTGGTAATTGTCTGATTTACATTTAGCCCACATCTCTAAATGTGTTTCAGTATTGCTAAGACATGTACATCTCAATTTAGGTTGAATAATTATAATATTTATTATTAATTTTCCTTTTGATTTATTTCATATAGCTAACTATAAACAGAATGAAAACAAAAAATGAGCTTTATTCAGGTATCTGAACAAGAAGAACTGTTGAAACCTTTGAAAATAAACATGTCAGAGTTAAATCAGGTTCTTCTACAATACACGTGACTGTAAACTTCCTCGCATTAAATAGTTGCACAACTTCATCAAAAGTTAACGGATATATTTCATGTAGTTTTCCTTTCACATAACATTCATTGTTCTTAAAATTAAAGTCATGATACTGATTGAATATATCAACAAAAGACGTAGAATTCAGAAATGGGGCAGTGATACTTTTGGCCCTTACCTATGTTGACACTCTTCATAAGTTTTCGATAACACACAGCTAGCCATGGAAGTTGCCATTTTGTTTATATTTTGAGGAGACAATAAAAACCCCAATTGATGACAGTTTAGAAATTTTTCCGCATATTTCTGAAAATGCACGAAAAAAAGGGTCCGCCGGTCTGAGACAGGGTCGGTAGGGAGGAAGGGAGGCATTTAGTTTGGGACTAAAAATAAAAAGAAAAGATCCGTTGGAAGAAACTTTGACTTTCAATCATAGAGTGATAATTCTTCCTTTAATTATAAAGGGGTCCTTAATGATGTGACAAAGATTGATTTATTCACTTCCAAAAAGAATTTCAAATAAGAACAAGGATTTTCGTTTTGGAGACAAAAAATAGCAATACACATGTAATTGATGAGCTATATTTGTATTGAAACAATGTTGAATCCTAGGTTTAAAATTTTTTCACTGGAAGGAGGGAGATTTTAAATATAATTTTTGGTTTACATGCATTTTGTTTAATTAAGTTAATTAAATTAGGGTCTAATTACCATGGGACAAGCATCACACACAGGAAATACCTCTTATAGAGATATGAAATTTTTTTTGGAATTTTGAAAAGGTCATTGATTATTTTTTGCTTATTTTTAAGGTTTAATTTTGAAATCTATTGGCATGGATGGAAATTCAGAGAATCCAATTGAAATAACAAGTTCACCTGCTGGTTCCCCACCAAGAACCCCAGTGAAAACAACTGCAGAAGGTACAGGTATGGAAGAATCCCCAGATAGGGCCTCATCAGAGTCCAACAGTAATAAAAGTAGTACTGAAAAGACCCCTCCTATAAAACCTTTAAGTGAATCTCGTAGTTCTGTTGTTACTGGAGATCTTTTTCATGACAATGCGAGCACCTGTTCGAGTACATCTTCCACAACAACGTCGTCTGTGCCACCACTTAATAAGAGATTTCCAAACAGACCTGGAATAACATGGAGGAAGGGGGAGAAGATAGAAGCCATGGACTTCATTGAAAAATGGTAGGTTATACAAAGGTCAAAAATAAGACTGTTTCAGCTATTATCATGAGGGATGATTATATCCATTTTTTTCATAACAGGTTCATGAATTACACACTGTAAAATGACTTCCTTTCTGTTTCCACATTTGGCCAAATCTAGAGATCAAGATCGCCTGGAGTGCAGAAGGTCGTGTGTTCAATCCTTGACCAGGTCAAACCAAAGACATTAAAACTGTTATTTGCTGCTGCTCTGCCAAGCATGTAGCATCTAGGAGTAAGAGCAAAGGACAGGTTAGCTCAAAGTTTGTGTAATGTGTCTGTGTGGGGTGATGCGTCTTCCTGCGGAGTTACCATGTGTGCAAACACATAAAAAATCCGGTTCAGCGTGTCTGTCTTGTACAAAGCAGGGATATCATATCATATCATGTTCTTGTCCTGATATGCAACTTGTTGTTGCCCCTGGACGTTAAACAAATCATCCATCAATCCATGCAGTAAAATTTTAAGATCATCATTTAGACAAAATTGAACTATTACTAAAGAAGATATTCTTGATATAAAACACATTTATATATTATAATACAACTTATTGAAAAATTTCAAAAAATATTTAAGGTTAGCACAAAAATTTGGGTTCATTGGGTTAGGGAAAAAAATAGGTAACATAGTATGTTACGTCAAATAAGAATTAAGAAAAAAAAAAATTGAAAATTAGGAGGAAAACAGGAAGGTCTTTTAATATTGATTTTATCCAGTGCGATTTTAAGAAAATTAATAAGAACTATTTCTGTGTCGCCTGCGGGACGCATGGTCGACACACAGGGATCACTATCTTATCTGTGGTCTTGCGTCATCACACTTTTCTTCTATCCTCAACTAATCGAAACCGCTCAAAATTTTTTTTGTAAAAATTTACATTTTTGAAAAAAAGGGGGAGGGGTCGAAACTTCTATCCTCAACTACTCCATAACTGCTCAAAGCAATTTGATGAAATTTTCTCTATGCATTAACCTTAATGCAAAGGTGTGCATATATATTTCATTTTTAGAAAATTTTAATATCTTTTGTAAAAATTGATGTCTGCAGGCGCCACATGTCTTCCTTGGAATACTCACACATTTTTTGTATTATGCTCCATTAGCAAAATGTGATACAGGGGAAGATAACGTACTTTAGCACTTAAAAGTGTAATAGATTTAAGTACATGTATTAATGTTTTTAATTTTAGGTACCCTGCCAAAATAATAGAGATAGATGAAGAAGATCTTGCTATTCTTGTTCATTTTGAGGGATGGAATCAGCGTTACGACCAATGGATGGACATGAACAGTGATAAAATTCGACCAAAAGCAAGGCATTCTGGGAGAAAAGAAAAAAGGAAATCACTAAATGCAGTAAGCATTGTCTATTTTTAACCAGATTTTACATTTATTAGTTGGTAAATTATGGCAAGTACTTGAGTTGGTAAATTATGGCAAGTACTTGAGTTGGTTCATATTTCACCGGATAATACATACTGATGAATGTACATTTTAGATTATGACACAAAAGTTTTAACTTGAAATAGGGTTCTGTTTAGATATGTTTTAATGAAATGGCATACAATTTTTTATTGAAATGCTCGTTTAATTTAAATGAAATCAGATTATTTATAACAGATATTGGCCAAAAATTAATATTAATTTTGGGTCTGTATTATCAGAGTTGGATGGTTTAGAAACTGTGGAGTACATGTATATATACACACACTGTGACACAGTGTAAGCTTCATTATTGTATAATTTTATGATATTCTTTTTTTTTTTTTTAAATAAGTGGTTTTGGTAATTTAAACAAAAAAATATAATCATTTGTAGGTAGACACTAAATTTGGTTGAAAATCAGTACTACAAACTACCTAGAGCAAATGGCTTTTGAGGCCACAATAAAGCTTTTTAATCGAAAAATTGAGATGATATGATTATGAAAAACATGGCAATCATTAGAATTGATGTGATTTTCCTTAATTTTAAAGAATATTAACCAAAATGACATTCTTGATGCATCTTTTTTTACAGGACTACAAGGTTGGAGATCACGTATATGCCAGATGGACAGATTGCAAAATGTATCCAGCCAGAATATCTTCTTTACAAGGAGATGGTCAGTATATATTATCTGATATATGTTATCCAAAAGGGCTAAGTGAGCTAATAGCATTTCATTGCATCTGTCTTCTTTTGCCATTAACCTATCTGTGGAAAATTTCTCTGAAACTGTTTTTTAAATTGGACTGAACTTTGATACAAGGATCCATGGCTATGTCTTTCAGAAAATGTGTATAAGTTTTGCTGCTTCAACAGGTACTGAAATTAAAAATACTACTAAAGATAAAGTAAAAATGGAAGAAGTGATGATAGCCTTAATCAAGGGTAAAATAGCTTCCTATCGCGGTAAAATTAGAAATATAATAATTTGGGTCGAAATACTTTCAAAAATAGTTTTGTGTTTCTACACCGAGTTTAAACTTTATTTCTGTGTATTTCAGATGCATATGAAGTTATATTCTATGATGGATACAAGAAAGTTGTGCAGAGTATTAATATAAAACACATGCCACCAGAGGTAAAAAGCCAGGTCAGTAAGGGATCCACCATTTAACTTGAAAACTAGGGGCCTAGGTGGCCGAGTGGTCTAGGTACATGTAGTTTGTCATGACTAATAATGATCACTAGTCTGTCAACACTGGGGTTGTGAGTTCGAATCTCACCTGTGGTGGGGTGTGTTCGACTCCGATCTAAATTGTCAAGGATTGCAAATTTTCCTACCGAAGGTTGGTGGTACTCTGGCTTCCGCCACCAATAAAAACTGGCATTCGCGAAATGGCCAAATGTGCTGAAAACGGCGTAAAACCCTAACTAAACAAACAAACAAACTTGAAAACTAACAAATTCTATTATTCCAATATATAAATTCATAGCTATGTACGTATTTCATTGGTTGAGACTTTCCCACATGATATTGAACAAAACATCGTGTTTCCCTCTCAGATTCGTGTTTCACATCATATCCCAGTTATTCGATATGCACTAGGGATAGTGGAATAAATCATTAATTTCCCTTGCATTAGTGAAATATGAATATTTGTTCACCCTCAAAATGTCAAGCCTATGGGAAACATGACTTTCCTCTGGTGAACAAATCTTCATATTTCACTAATGAAAGTTGGAATAAAACTTGGCAACAATGGTCCTTAGATGGTCCTCTTTTAGAATTGCATCTGATGACCCCACTGGCCATTCAAGATGGCCGTCAAAGCCAAACATAGGTTAACATAGGACTTCATGGGAAATTTAGGTAAAGATTTTCTTGTCCGAAACCACTGGGCAAATTGTGACCCCGTCCACAATCCAAGATAGCTGCTAGAACCAAATGTATTTTAACATACGACCGTCTGGGAAAATTTACTGAATGATCTTGTTTGAAACCAGTGAAGAATTTTGCAAAAACAGTGAGCCAATTTGAATTTGACAGCAATGTTCCAGACTGCCAGTCAAGATGGATATAGTGAAGTCATACAGGCTCCTGGGATCATCTAGCTGTGATTTATAAGATACTTTATCACAAAAAATTTGAAATTGAATATGAAATAGAAGGGATATTAGCTAAGTGTGACTGTTTTAATGATTTATATATAAAAATATCATCAAATTAAATTGGTAAGAAAATGGTGAAACTTAAAAAAAAAAATACTTTGTGTACATGCTTTATGTCAGTTGGTTGTGACATAATATTGAAATTCAATAGTTAATGAAAATGTTAACTTGCAGTTTATTATTAATATTTGTAAGTAGGATATTTACAACATTATTAGGAAGGTTCTGAATTTGATTTCAAAATCACAAATCTGAAACAAATGCAAAGAATATTTGTATCTAAATTGAAGTTTTATTATAATGAGTATGAATATTTTTAGAAGATAGAAATTGTTCATGTTTTGCCAAGAGATATGAGGAAGCGACCTTCCACTGAGACTGACACAGTAGCCACAAAGCGTCCGTCAACAGAATCAGACAACACAAAGAAGCGTCTTTCAACAGAATCAGATGATGCAAATAAAACACCACCAGACATGGAAGGTAAGCTTGACTTGAGAGCAAAAAATGAATTATTCATGTTTTGAGAAAAAGGTACTCAGATTGTGTAAAGATATAGACAGCATTGGACTACTAGTAAAGTCAACTGATTTTCATAAAATGATGCAAATTTGAACTCATCGTGAGATGTGTTTGGCTCTTACATGAACTGAAAAGATTGCTTCCTTTCAAAGGGTCAGTGGTTCTTTGTGGGTACTCTGGCAAATCTATAAATAGAAACTTATCCTGCTATAATATTGTCAAACTGTCTTTTCCTTTTAGTTCTACTGTTATTCATGACTGGTTTTCTGTTTGACAAACTTACATACTGTTGTACATTACACAATAATAATTTAACAGGAAAGATTATTGAATTAATATATACCTAAAGCACATATATTTTTTTTATTCATGATTTACTTTAAGGAACATCAAGAAGAAGATTTTTTCACAACAAAGGTAACACCATCAGCTAAATGCGGTGTTGTTTGTTCTTGCTTCAGAGCCTCTGTAAATTGCCAAAAAGTGCTTCTTCGTTGTGGGGTTAAATGCTAAAGTATATACTGTTAGAGACAAATTCCTACAATGCAGACATCTGTCAGTTATTTAAATAATAGACGACCTCAGAATGCAAATTTTAATGATATGCCTATGTTGTTTTAGGTATATTTGATTTGCAATTGGTCATTCAAATAGGCAGTCACTTAATAGAGTTGACCTTAGAATACAAATTTTACTGTATATGCATTTTTTTGTCTAAATATGTATGATTTTGTAGCTGCCGTATGCAGATATTGATGGAAACAAGGGTTAGGTTTAGTGCATGTACCATTTTATTATACAACGGCAAATATTTGTTGTCGTATTATGGTAATATCCTGTCATCTGATGTGTAGGTGTCTGTAGACAGTTAGGTTTCCTCTCACATTTCTCATTAAGTCTCCCAAACGAAGTTTTTTACTTTTGTTCTATTAAATATCCTTGTAATGTTTTACAACAATGGTCCCCCATAAGATATACAGGTTTGGATTTTTGGGAAATCTGGCGCCTCCCATTTTATCCTGGGGGGATCAATAAGGGTTTTTTGATAATTTTGATATTTTGGTTTTAAATGTTCCTTGATAAGAATTGAAAAACTTCTTTAAGATCTGTTTTTCTTTATCTCTTACTGTTATAAGGGGCCATTTTGATGAATTTTAAAAGAATGGTTTCTCATAAGAAAAGCAATAAAAGGTACTCCCGATATTTCTGTGTAACTTTTGTTGTTGCAGAGATAAAATGGGTCAAAATTAGCCATTTTGCAGGACACCAATAATTTTTTTGTGTCGCCTACGGAACGCATGGTCGACACATAGGGATCACTTTCTGTCGTCTTGCGTCTTGCGTCGTCACACTTTTTTGCTATCAACTACTCGTAAACCACTCAAAGGACTTTGATAAAACTTTCTCTGTGCATTAACCTTAATTTTTACACACCTGTGCATTAAGGTTAATGCACAGGTGTGCATATATATTTCATTTTTAGAAAATTTTTAATTTTTTTGGGTAAAAATTGACATTTTTGCAAAAAGGGGGGCTAAAAACTTCTATCCAACTACTCCATACTCGCTCAAAGGAATTTGATGAAACTTTCCCTGTGCATTAACATTAATGCACAGGTGTGCATATATATTTCATTGTTTGTGGTCGTATCATGCTGAGCTTAGCGAAGCCCTTAATTTTTGCTTTGTTCCTTATTGCAAGTTGCATATCTGGTGGTGTGCTAGTACATTCCACTTAGTGTAGTTTTTTAATACATCAAATTTAAATAAGAGCATTTGAGTAAAGATGTGGAAAATTTTACTATAAGTCAGGACAATGTCGAAATAAGTGAATGACTGCTAATGATTACTAGCCTGTCAACACTGAGGTTGAGACTTTGAACCTCACCTGAGCCAGGGTGTGTTATACTCCGATCTTAATTGGCAAGGATTGCCATTTTTCCTACCGAATTTGGGTGGTTCTCTCCGGGTATATCTGGCTTCCTCCATCAATAAAAATTGGCCCTGTGAAATAACCAAACGTGATGAAAACATTGTAAAACCCCAACTCACAAACAAACAAATTAAGTGATTACATGCTGAGTAGGTCAGCGTTACAGAGATATATACAGATCATTTGAGTAAGTTAGTTAATGCAATCTTGAATATACTATAGTATAATAGTATTCAGTTGCAAAAATGTATGCATTGACAGACAAAGTGCAACCCTTTTCCGTCCTTAGGATTTGAGAAAAAGCTTTGTTCTGCCATAAAATACGTAGGTCCTTCTTGGCACCAAGTGATCAAAGTTTGACATTTGGCAGCAAGTGGAGTTAGGACTGTTCCATTTAAGTGAATGAGGGAGGATAGGAAGGGACTTTCAAAATACCTTTAAATGAATGAGGGAGGATAGGAAGGGACTTTCAAAATACCCCCACAACCAACAAACTTTTTTTAGATAACTTTACATACATCTGATAAGCACACACTAAAATAACCCAGGACCCATGTCCTATAGTAAAAATTTTATTCCTACCCTCCCACATCCATTTTAATGGAATTGTCCTTATCGGAAATAATTGATGATATCCATAGCTTAATACATTATATAATCCCCGTGTCTTAATTTTGTAATTAAGAATAAAATAGTATGTATATGTATAATGTAAAAACTTTTACGTTATATGTTATTTTATCTAAAATTTGGTGTGTATTTATTAGAAATACTGAGAAAAATTCAGCCTGTGTGATACAAAACCTTGTATTGTACATATGTGTGATACAACATGTACTTTTGTCGGAAATACTTACGTGATGTCACAATGTAAGGAATGCGGGAAAATACATTTGATGTCTTTGTAGCTAGATATAACGGAAGTCCCAAATATGACGTTCAAAGCAATTTTATTGTGAAAAAAATCAAATTAGTGCAATTATAACAGTTATATATCTATTCATAACTATTTGTATCATGTCTCGACAGTTGTATACAACCGAATCACTACTCCACACTGCACATCCCATAGTGATACAAATGTATACAACTTTCTTGTTGTTACTAATAATTGTACCAACACATAATGTATGTAATGTATACTTTAATATTTGTGACAAAATATCAGGTCATTATGTACATGATATTTTGTCACAAATATTAAAGTATACATTACATAAAATACATGTAATGGTGTAATCTGAATTGGAATTTGACATTGTCATTTTACGCAATGGAAATTCTTATTTTGCAGAATTTTCTACAAATTAAGATGAAATTCATACAGTTATAAATCATATCTCCATCTAATTCATTATATTGTTTTTAGCTGGTCCTTCTGAAGTCTTGCCTGCTACCATGGCTACTGTGATCACAAAATCTGAAGAACCAGGAAAGAAAAAGCCACAAAAACAACGAAATCCAGAAGCAAGAAAGAAAGCATTGGCTCAGAAAAGGAAAAGGCTATTTATAGCTGGATCCCTGTTTGTCAACAGAAGACGACCAAAGCCGAAACACAAGAAACCAAAAGAGGTATGTCTAATTATGCAAACTATGGGTATATTTTACAGGTGAATGTGTTGTATTTTTTCTGTCGCAAATCGAGAAAAGTGATATAAGCATCACTAAATTCTTAGACAGACACTAAGATTCCTGTTTAAATTATTCTTCAACATGTAGTTTGGCAATGTACAGCGACAAAGGAAAATTTGGTTTGCTATCACGCAAAATTTTGAAGTATTTGTGCTTGCATAGAATAACTAAGATGCATAATAAAAATTCACCCCCAGAAAATTATGATGTTGATGAAACAAAATCATTGTGGTAAAACAATTGCATTTGAAATGACTATGATTAGTTGTTACTGTGATCTTATTTTGGGTCTTCAATGTCTTTGTTCTTTGACATTATGGGACCATGTTCTTTGATATAATGGGACCAGTCTGGATCATAGTTGATGAAGGTCTGTTGACTGGCTTTTAAGTGTTTTGTCAAAAATCAGTTTTAACATACAGAGTGACCTACAATCATATTACTTGGTGTGAGGGTGCATCTCACAGCCTCCCACCAAAATTACTTATCACACTTCATTGACTTGGGTTAAGTTTACGTTAGAGTTCAGTTCTCCGATACCAAGTGACCTACAATCATATTACTTGGTGTGAGGATGCTACCACCAAAATAAGGTCACTCTGACCTATTTATTGCGCTTCATTTACTTAGGTTAAGTTTTATGTCCGAGTTAAGTTCTCTGATACTAAGCCACCTACAATCATATAACTTGGTGTCAGGGTGCATCTTGGGGAGTAACACAGCCTCCCTCACTATGACCTACTTATTATGCTTCATTGCCTGGTGTGAGGATTCATCTCAGGTAGTAACACAGCCTCTCACTAAAATTTGGTCACTTTGACTTACTTATCGCGCTTCATTGATTTGGGTTAAGCTTTATGTCTGAGTTCAGTTCTCCAATACCAAGAGACCTACAATCATAATACTTGGTGTCAGGGTGCATCCCGAAAAGCAACACAGCCTCCCACCAAAATTAGGTCATTCTGACCTATCCTACTTATCACGCTTAATTGCCTTATGATAAGTTTTACGTCAGAGTTCAGTTCTCCAATACCAAGCGATCTTCAATCATATTACTTGCTGTAAGGGTGCATCTTGGGGAGCTATAAAGCCATACACCAAAATTATCGGGGGAACGAAGCAAATATTGTAATCGTAGATTTCTGGTATTAATATTCTAAACCTATTTTATAGATACCTATTATACAGGGTTTATCTGTAGAGACGCCAGTGACTTCACCAAGTATTCCAGGAATTTCTTCTACTCCGACCATTCCAGCCACTTCTGCAACATTTAGTGGTAATCCTACAGTATCAGATTCATTCCCTTCAACACCTTTGCCATTGTCACCTGTATCCAAATGTGAGTTATGTCCCCTAGTATCATTGTATTCAGTTTTTTTAGCATGATTTGCTAATCTCAGTACCAATTTCTTTATACAGATTAATATGAAGTCCTGTTTTGACCAAGAGAATTGTTGCTATTGCTCGGTGAAAAATAAAAACAAATACAATGCGCATGCCTTCCCATGTTAAAATAGAGCATGACATCAGTGAATTATTTCTTAATCAACAAGTCCATTTTAAAAGTAAGGCTAATAATAATTATTAATTTGTAGATTCGGCTGCCCAAAATTTAGTGCTACTTTTAACTTTCTCAGCTTTGTGAAATAAAGCCTCCTTCCCAACCAATTTTTTTTTCAATCCGACAATGAAAATTTGCATATTATATTTAAGTAGCCAAATATTCTTGTATTGTTGAATATTTAGTTGAAAAGAAGAGCAGAAAAAGAACTTTGTCTCCAGCCATATCAGAAACTAGCAGTGAATCCCAGTCTGAGGATCACCTGGCTAGAGCAAGGAGAAGGAGCAGATCTTCGACAGCAGAAGACAGAGGTAATCAAACCTAGTCTTAATTTGAATTATTAATTAATGGGTTTTTACAAACTCATAAAAATGTTCTCCTTAAAAAAATTAAGTCAGCCACTTGATTCATGATTTATGATTCTGATCAGATTTCATCTAAAGTTGATTTACCAAATAAACTGAAACTTTATCAGAAGAAAAAGTCTCATTAATGTTTTCAGTTATCATGGTCAGATAAGTAAAAATTGTTCCATAGGGACTCCTTGTTTCTGATTGGTTAATTTTTTGCTCAGCTGGTCTAAAAACCCGTGTTAGCTTTGCCATCACTTTTCATCCATCGTCTGTGATCCCTCAGTCCTAAATTACAAAAAAATCATCTCCTCTGAAACCACTCAGACAATTGGGACCAAAATTTGTGGAATGGTCCCTGGGTGTCACCTTCAAAATTTATATCCAGCATCCCTGACTTCCAACCAACATGGGTGCTGTTACAAAAAATAGATAAAAGGGGGGATGAATTTAGGGCAGAAATGGTCCTTTGATGGTCCTCTTTCAGAATTATGTCAGATGACCCCAATTGTCAACAGAGATGACTGCCACAGCCGAAAATGGGCAAATTGAATCCAGGTGAACGATACAGGCTCCTGAGAGCCACAAGTTTAAATCTGCTGTTTGGAAGCTACAAAATTAACCCTGCCTTTAACAATTGCAAAAAAATCTGTCATATTTCTGACACCATGAAACTAACAAATAATGAAACGGAAAACAGGAAAAGTCAAGCAGGTTCTTGTTTCTGATTTGATCAGTTCCTAAAAATGTTAGGGACCTACAATTCTATTACTTGGTATAAGGGTGCATCTCAGGGAGTAGCAAAGCCTCCCCTCAAAATTAGGTCACTCTGACTTATCCCGCTTCATTGATTTAGGTTAAGTTTTACGTCTGATTTCAGTTCTCCAATACCAAGGGACCTACAGTCATATAACTTGGTGTGAGGATGCATCTCGGGGGTAACACAGTCTCCCACCAAAATTAGGTCACTCTGACCTACTTATCGCACATCATTTACTTAGGATAAGTTTTATGTCTGAGTTCAGTTTTCTCATGCCAAGCGACCTACAATCATATTACTTGTCAGGGTGCATTTCGGGGAGTAACACAACCTCCAACCAATATGAGGTAACTCTGACCTACTTACTGCGCTTCATTGACTTATGTTAAGTTTTACATCTGAGTTCAGTTCTCCGATACCAAGCGACCTACAATCATTACTTGCTGTAAGGGTGCATCTTGTGGAACTACACAGCCACACACCAAAATTAGTGGGGGAACGAGGCAAACTTTGTAATCATAGATTTCTGGTTGTATTTGTTTCTCCAGATGATAACTTGTGAATAAAGAGTTAGATTAAAACTAGGTTTGGTGTGTAGGTGTATCTCATTAATATCTAGGTCAAGTCCTATAATGAAGATTTTTTGACATTCTTACCAGAGTTGTATACATGTATAAATTGACTTATAATTTGGCATGAATAGAACTGACTCAAGCAGCAAAAGGGGGGAGACATATGTTTTAGTTTACTAAAATAACCTAGTTTAAAGTAGTTTCAGAATTAAAACTTACGATATAACCTTGGGGACCAGGGAACAACATCCTTTTATTTGTCCCGGTGAATTTTTATTGGAAAACTGGCCTGATTAATATCATTTGAAGATGTAATTAAATTGGTCATTGCATCAGACTTACCAACAAACAGTTATTCTAAGCATTTGTTTTTTTTTTTTTTTTCTGGTTCTGAACATCATTATTATTTGTTACAGCGGCAGTAATGTACACACCACCAACTATTGGTTTACCACCAAAAGGATTTGTCATAGAACAGGACCACAATCATTTTAAGTGCATGTTTGAGGGGTGTAACAAGGCATTCCGTAAGGAAAATCTCCTGGATTCTCACATTAAATACTATCATGTAGATAACATTCACACATCAGGCCCACCTCGTAAAAGACGGAAAACTTCCAGTATTTGTAAGTATTTTTATATTCATAGATTTTGTTAATTGACACACCCCACTTCCTTACAATTTTATATCGTTAGAATTAAGAATTAACTTAAATTCAAATATTAATTAAATATTTTTATTATTGATAATGCAGGAAGATGGAAGATTGCAATAACTGAGATAGTTTTAGTAGATGAAAGGTAAAATTCAATAAATTAGTGAAATTTATTGCTTGATTGCAGTATCATAGCCCAGTTTTACTTTCTGTACTGTATAATTTTGAAATTCATTAAATGAATTGGTTAGGAAATGTATTGCTTGACATTAAGCATTGCTGTACAATATATTTTAGGTTCTACAGACTCGGATACATCACAGATTGACATGAAGAAGCGCCATCTGTCAGCAGACAGTGCATTACATTCCTTGAACCAGGAGAGTATGGATATAGATGTGGATGGTTTGTACGATTTAATATTTGCAGTTGGGTTGAGGGTGGGGTAGGGGAGGGTTGTGGCAGTCAGGCAGCTCCAAACACTTGAGTGTGTAGTCAATCAGACAGCCTCCCGTTGAATGTTTCTGAGGCTTTGTTGAAATTTTAAAACGATGACTTAAAATTTTTTCGTTTTTTTCATTGAGAGCATTTAACCCTACAGTCCATGCCTTTTACCACTAAGCCTGAAGCCTGAGTCTTTGGGTTAGTATCAGCAACATACATGTATGTATATCATCAGGTTGAAAATTCCACTTTTCACCTCTCCATGTTAGTCTATAAATTTTCATTTCGATCTTGTAAAAGTTGTGAGGTGTGTTTTGTTACTTACCTTAAGATCTTTGCAGTTCACAGTTTGGGGACTGTAGTGGTTATGTTGTCTAATTAGTTGATGATGATTATCCTGTTAACACTGAGGTTGTGAGTTTCAATGCAACATTAAGTTAGACACGTTTGGCTCTCATCTTAATTGGCAAGGATTGCCAGTTTACCAGCTGAAGGTCTCTGCTTCATCCAACAGTATGAACATGTCATTGACCGGGGATGACATACATGTATTATAACAAGAAAAATAAATGGAAATGGTGAGCTGTCAAAAGGGGCGTAAAACAACTAAAATGTATGAAATACACAAGTTGAACAAAACCAAATATAAAATCGTAAAAAAACAAACTAAAACGTGTTGACTCTTTGAAACCCAGACCAAAACTGTGAGTTCAAGAGTTCAAGAGTCAACACATTTTTATTTTAATTTTTTACATGCTCGTGATCAAGACCATATTGGTAAAAAAGTTGGGTATTTTTAACTTTTCAGTTTGTTGTTGTTTTTTACAGCTCGCCATTTCCATTTATTTTTCTTGTTATCTATTGTCGCATGAGCTGTTTCGCAACATTCTTAGTTACATGTATTATACTCCACTTAATCTTTTCAACTATCAGGACTATTAAAAGTAGTTTGTCTTTTCTATTAATAGACAGTACCCATAGAAGAGAGGATGCAAAGGTTGAGTCCATTATTGTGCAAGCTGTGAAACAGGAAGTGGATTCCATGGCAATGGAAGAGTCAATTGAAACAGAAGATGAATTAAGTAAAGACGAAGTGGTTAATTGTATATGTATGATGAATGAAGAAAGCGGTTTGATGATACAGGTAAATAAAAAATAAAAAAAATATCACAGATTCTGTCAAAAATCTTAAAAATATGAATGGAATTCTATTTCCATTAAAACTATTTCTTACTATATTTTATGTCAAATTTAATTCAGACAGTAGAAGAAGGGGAAGTAAATAAATAACAATTTCAAAGAATATTGCAAGCGGTAAATTGAAAAGTCTGTACAACTTGACAACACTGTTTACGGCAAGAAAAAGTACCAATACACAACTATAATGTGGTGGCCAGTTTTGGGAAATGCGGCAATACTCACGGAGAACCGTCAGCCTTTGGTAGGAAAACTGGCAATTCTTGTAGTTAAGATTGCACACAAAACACACCTTACCATAAATTTAAGACTCTTATTGTCAGTGCTGTCGTTTCAGTGATCATTAGTTGCAATGACAAACTAGATCACTATGTATTATTCTGACAAACTTTGTTATTTTCTTCCAGTGTGAAGTATGTCTGTGTTGGCAGCATGCCATGTGCTTTGATTTGACTGAGGAAACACTGCCAAGGAAGTACATTTGTTTTGTCTGTATAGATCCTCCAGGTTAGTTGTATATATAGAAGATCCACCAGAGAAAAAAAATAAAGGGTGGAGAAAATTGGAATTGACTTCTGATAAAATGGATGTGGTCAAATGGGCCAGTGGGTTATAATTTCAACTGGCCCTATCCAATATTTAGTGGCCATGGGCCAGTCCGTAAGTCTAATCTGCTCTAAACATTATTTTTCTTTCTATACGTGTTGAAAACATTGTTTATTGACTTTTGAATGATCTTTAATTAATGGTAGTGCTTAATTATCTCTCAATTTATCAACTGCTTCTTTCATACATGGTCGATAATAGAAAAAAACATAGTTTCACTTCAGTTGAACTTTCATAATATCTTGACTGGAAACGAAAATCCTGATTTGCCACTTTAATAGTATAAATCTTAAAAAATTACTTGTCAGGTCTATTCTATTAAAATGGATGTGGTAAGGTAGAAAGTGAAGTCTTGATATAGGACATGGATCCTGGGTCATTTTCAATGTGTGCCTATCAGATAAATTTAAAGTTATCTAAAAAAAGTTTGTTGGGAGGGTATTTTGAAAGTCCCTTCCTACCTTCCCAAATTTATTTTAATAGCCCTTACATTTTATATGTTTAAGTATTTTTATTATTCTGTTCTGTAGCTGTAAGAGATAGCTGTCGATACATTCACGATCAGGATTGGCTGAAGACTGGAGAAATGGCCCAGTTCAGCTTTTTACCCAATCAGCTAAGAGACGAAAATAAATGTAGAACAGTACAAGCTACACATAGTCTGATGGTCGATGTACTAAATATAAATAATACATTGCATGGTGTTAAACAGAAAATACATGCATTAAAGTAAGTATTCATTATGTTAAAGATCTATCATACGTGTACAGGGGGCCTCAGTGGCCAAGTGTCTAGGTAGTTCGTCATGACTACTTATGATCACTAGCCTGTCAACACTGACGTTGTGAGTTTGAATCTCACATGTGGCGGTGTGTGTTCGACTCCGATTTTCATTGACAAGGATTGTCAATTTTCCTACCGAAGGTCAGTGGTTCTCTCTGGGTACTGCAGCTTCCTCCACCGATAAAAACTGGCCACCCCTAAATATCCAAATGTGCTGAAAACGGCGTAAAATCTCCAAATAAAACAAATCATACCTGTAAATAAGTTTTAAGTTTTTGTCGTAATTTTGGTCAAAGCAAGTTGTGTTAGCCATAGTCACATCAACTTGGTGGTCGTCTGGTGGCTTGCTGACCTCACATTTGAAAGGTCACAGGTTTGATCCCAAGCCACTGTAAAATTGGTTTTTGCTGCTTCTCTGCTAAGCATGTGGTATTATGAGTAAGAAAAATGACTGATCAGCTTTGAGTCAGCTGAACTTAATAACATTATCTTGTTAGCTAGCATATTAAAAATCATTACAAAACAGGCTTCATATTCTAATCACAATATGATCTCTTCCTGATATGCATGTATTTATTGTTACCAAATTTTCACCCGTAATCAATCAGTCAATCAACCTCATATAATATATGAAAAGAATTATGTTTTTAATGATACTAAAAATGTATGTTCCCCCATTTCAGAGATAAAAGTCACCCTGAATATAAATTATGGAAAAAGAATTGGGACGAAGAACATGAAGAAATAGTTGATGAAGGAGTTGATGATAATGTTGCCATGGAAACAGGAGAAAAGGCTGAAAATCTAGATTTACTGGAGAGTGCCGCCAAAATGAATTCAGAGTTACATAAATCTTCAGAAAAAGATAACAATAAAGGATTTGACTTGGATACACTTGGACCAACATCAGAAGTAGAGAAAAAAGATGATGAAAATTTAGTTCATGATTCTATAGACCACGGGGCACAGAGTGAGGAAGAAGCAGGAAAGGATAGTTCTGGTGAAAGTTCTGTGAATGCGGATAGTGAATCAACCTTATCTGCTCCAGAAGCCATTGTTCATCAGAACATGCAAGATCATGAAGCCTCCATGACAGAAGAATGCATTGAAGGGGAGATAATAGATGAAAAAATTGAACATGTGGAGGTACTATAGGATTTTGATATGATCTATCCAAACAGATATCAATTAGGTTTATTGTGGTGATAACAGGTTAATTTGAATGATGTGTTGGAGAAATAAGAAAAAAGATATAATATTGAATATAATTAATATACAGTGTATGTTAAGTACTTTTTAAATTTAAAGTCCACAAAATCTATTGAACATTGAAAATATTACTTTAAAAATAAATGTGTTGAATACAAAACTGTCTTTTGTGAAAATCTTTAAACATATACATATACATATTGTTGTAATCACCAGTTTTGAGAAAATCTTTTTAAGCTCATCCATGGATATAATGTTGTAATTTTCAAAACAGCTTTTGCAGGGATATTTCTGAATAGAAAAAAAAGGTTCAAGAAATAATAATTTTTTTTAGGAAGAGGAACATTTAGATGTAGAAAAAGAAGACCCCTGTGTAAATTGTGAAAGAAATCTATTACAACATATTATAAAGATGCAGTCTGTAATGGATGAAAGATTGGATTTGATAGAAGAACAGGTTACAGGTAGGTCTTACGTTGAATATTGTAAGTGAAAATTTTATTATGTTGAAAAAAAAATTTTCCCAGACTTAATTTGATAAAAATATAGGTCTTACTTCGAATATTGAAAGTGAAATGTTTATTATGTTGAATTTTTAAAAATTTTCCCAGACTTTATTTGTTAAATAATTTTGCCATTGTTTATTATAACATCCGCTTATCACCAGTAATTGTATTTATAATGGATTGGAAACAAGTTAGTTCAACTTACTAATCCTTCTTCAGATGTTGGGTGCTGTGACAGCCCCTGTAACATATTTTAGCCTTCTCTTATTTGACCTCTACAGAGGATTCCTGAGCATGTTAAGGGTGTTACACTACCATATCATAGAACAGTTTTTTGTTTCCCAGCCTAGACTAGTTTTATTTGTCATTACCATCTTTGCAAATGATGGTGAAAGGTCATTGGAAATTATATTTCTGAAATTTTCATCCAGAATGTGAATGAACCATTGTATCGATACATATTTTCATTTTAAAATGCAAATTCAATATCTGTTTTCAGCTTTGGAAGCAGCCGACCATGAAGACAGTCCATCAGATGTTTTATCAGATCTTCCGTCGATCCGTAAATCGTTACACATGTTGCAGAATGATTTGATTAAAGTAGGTCACATGGCAGCTTACCACAGGTGATGACATTCCGACCTCTCAGAATGATTATAAAAAAAGAATGTTAAATCAAACAAAGAAACATTGAAAATTCCAGGATACGGGGGATACTGATACCGGTGAAAATTTATCAGTGATCAGACACTGCCATTATATAACACTTCATCCCAATAGAGATTTTAAACTTCTTGTAACGTACAGTGTGGATACTTTAAACAGCAAAATATGTTAGTATCAAAAGTGATTTGTTTTATGACCAGTTGCCTGAAGAGACTACATGGGTAAATGTAAAGATAACTGGTCATCAGGAACACATTTATTATTTATTAATTATACATGTACATGTATAAAGATACATAAATTTAAAAGTCTGGAAAATTGATGTATTCAGGAAAATTTAATAGACTTTTTGCAAACATATAATAGTATGGTGAAATTTGATTAGAATTCTTTTTATGAAGGGTTAAAAACAGTCGATCATGTTCAAATGACATTGTTAAGAAAATTTATTAAGTTGAGATGGTTCTAAGGTAGACAACATCAAATCAGTTGACATATATAAGAATTCTCAAGCAGTTATGAAATTAGGAAAATTGATTGTACATACTATACATAGATAGTTAATATGTGCACATGTACTGTAGTTACAATCCAGCATCAAAGAGTTTCATTTTATTGAGAAAAAAAATATATCTTGGGATTAAAATCAGGAAATGACATTTGATGCTAAGCATTCCAACTTCAGTCTTTATTTAGAAAAGTTGAGTTGTCATGTGTATGTTGAAAATAACGCTCATAATATTTTGTTTTTTATATGAGCACAACTGATGAGTCATAAATTGACGAAAGTGCACATCTTATGCATCAAAATTGATATCAAAGAATTTCTTGTCAATTGTCATCTGTTCGTAGGTTTGGTGGTCATAAACATACTTACTGAAGGAACTTTTTGCAAAATATTTTGTATTGCCTTAATATTACATCGAGGTTAGATTTCACTCATTTACTACAATAACATCTGCAAGACTAGTGCTTGAAAGATTTTTATTTAGGTAAAAGATAATTTCTGTTTGTATAGATTTGGTAACACCAGTTAAATATTTTTCTCAGAAACAAAAACAAAAACAAAAAAGAAAAGAGTCAGATGAAAAAAGGTTTGAATTATTTAAAATTTGGATGCAGTTTATAAATCTGTAAATTGAAAAGGACAGATGTTTATGTTTTATGATTTTGTAAATCCTCTAGAAAAGTGCTATTTTTTTTGTTTATTGTAATGTTGCTGTTTATCTATTTTTGTTGCTATGAATATGTACATGTATATAAGCATTTATTGTGAAATTATTGGCAGCTAAATCATTTTGCAATATAATTTTTTTCACCTTTTAATTATTGAATTTGACCCTGTGTTAATTTGAATTTTAAAACATTGATACATGTGACTGGAATTCTTATTGTGGAGTTTTCTCCCTTTACCAGTAAAAACGTATGCCAAAAGGGGAAGATAATTTGTATTTTGAGTATATTACTCTTCATTCATATGTAAATAAAAAAATTTATCATGCAACTACGGGTGTTGAATTTTCCATCAGGCGAATATCATCTCCTGGTAACCTTGTCTTCACTTGCAATGAAAGTTTGCATTGTGTTCTGATCCCTTCATTACATGCCCAAAATTGCCTTCTGAACGCAGGCCAGAAATGTGCCATTTTCATTACTTTTGTCTATAAAAGCATAATTTATAATTGCAGGAAAAAAACAGTATATATACATAGTTAGAAAATAAATATTTTATTTGTACTTGCCACGAAACAAGTGTGAATAAATCGGTAAACCTCGCATTTCTACCTGTTTTCGAAGGCTCGTAAAATGAATTGTATATTTTCCGACAATGTACATATATTGTATATATTGTTCTTCTTTTTTCACATGGTAAGTAATTATAGTCCTGTAAATACATCTCATTCTTCTACTATTTATTGTAAGGTTTTTTAAAAATCTGAGCAATATACATTTCTTAAGAATTTGAGAAAAATTTGTATCTTACTTACTGTCTGCATTAAGTACATGTAAGTGCTCTAAATTTGTTTGAATTAAAATCTAATGGTCAGTAAGAATTTTTTGAGGGCATTTGTGGATATTTTTTAATTTTTAGACAACTACATGAAATCTTTCATGTGTCAGGTTTAATAAAATACTTAAATTTCATACATTTATTTATACCTATGAGAGATTTGGTTGCTTTTAGACCAATCAAATCGCACCATTCACAAATGCACATACCTTTGACCAATCAGGCATAACATTATTTAACTTTGTCGACTGTGCTCATAAAATTTACCAAGGTACAGGAAACTTATAATTCGAGTATTTATGGAAGAAATATGTACTTCCGCTGTGCTCCAATGTGAATTTTAAAACCTTTTTGAAGATTTTCCAGTCTTCACTTCAAGTCTTGTAAGAACCTATTTATCTTCTTTATTTCACATCAAATTTTAATGATACTTAAACAAAATCTTTATCTCTGCGGTAGCTCAAGGGAATTTGAAGATGAGTCCTGTTAAAATATTTTTGTAGGGGTTATAGCTCTTAATGACTTAGAAAATTTGTAAATGTTCTTTTTAGCACTATACCAAATTTTTTTTCCATCAAATATTCATATATTTACGGTTTATCACTAGCAAACAATTCCACCCAGTTTGAAAATGACCGCAAGAATCATTTAAACTTCAAAAGTGGGAAATATAAATGGTGGTGGTGGTGAGGGACATTCAATTTTTTGTACTATAGACATTTTTTTGGCAAGTGTATTTAAGTCAGACCCAAATTGATGTTATTTACTTACAGTAGAACTTCCGATAGCTCGAACTCCAAGGGACCCTTGAAATCTGTTCGAGATGTCGAAATTTGTCCAGGTATGAAAAATTGTAAATAACATTTGATGCACTGCTGATGAGACGTAGAAAAATGACATGGAAATATTAAGTATCAAATCTGGCATTGAAGAGTATTTAAGCCTTGTAAATTTGTACATTATAATCTTGGTGATTTGTCAACCAGAAAAAATTTCTTTGTACTCTGGTTTGTCTCTCCTACTACTTTCCATATAATATCAAAGCTATAAATGTTTATAGATGAAATATAATGCTAGATGGGTTAACTTTTGATCAGTTTGCCATATTTGACAATGACACTGACACTTCAAATGAGATTAACAACCAGAACTGGGAAACTGACATTTCATTAGGCAATGACAGTGTAAGTATTTGTGATGAACAATAACATAGTGAAGTGCCATCTAACATCAAACATAGCACTGAAGTGCTGATCTGCAGTGCTGCTGCTAAATTTTTCGCCCTAACCTCATTTTCCTATGCTTTATTGTTCCTTTGAGTCTTAACAGGGTTTCTGATACTGCACTAACATATAATAAATTTACTCCAAATCTACCATTGTGCAATAGAATAATTGATCATTGAACAAATTTGGAGACAATTATACTATTCCATTTAGAACGGATATCTTTAACCAGAAATTCAACTAATGGATAAGCTGAATGGTTGATTAAAGACCTTCACAATCCATGAATAACTAGAACTGTGAGTGACCTCACTGTGAGTGATACCCTATTTGCAATACTAGAAGTTGCACTTACAAACTTCAAACCTATAAGTTGGATTATCTGCATTTGCAAGCATCCGGCGATAATTGTCTTCTTTCATGTATATCTACATATGCTGCCCAACCTTCATATAACGTTTCATCAAAATGCATTGAACGGTTAAGGAGTTACGCTGACAAGATTTAAATTTGTAAAACCCTCAAGTTTGATTATCTCCCTTTGCAAGCATCCAGCGATAATTATCTTGCATCATAAACATCTACATCTGATACCCAACCTTCACATAAAGTTTCATCAAAATGAATTGAACGGTTTAGGAGGAGTTGCGCTTATAAGCTTTAAACATGTAAAACCCTTAAGATGAATTATCTCCCTTTGCAAGCACCGGTGATAATTATATTGCTTCATACACATCTACATATGAAGTCCATTCTTCATAAAGTCTCATCAACATTCATTGAACTGTTTAGAAGGAGTTGCGCTTACAATGTACATGGACAGAGACAGACAGACAGATGGACAATTCCTATATACCCCCCCCCCCCCCAAAAAAAAACAAATACTGTGTTTGCAGGGGGTATTAATGCTACATTCTGACCATTTTCACTTATTCAGTAATTCACTTAAATAACTCTTGTAACTGTGAAGTTAGAACTCTAAGTAATAAAGTTCAATATTTTGTTCAAAAACAGGTAAAACTAGAACTATGAGGGGACCTCACTACCTATACCCCCCTCTGCTGCTAATTTAATGGACCAGGGCATCCTTATCATGGTCAATTGTCTCACAATTTCTAAGTCCAACTGGGTATAACTGAGGGAACAAATGGGTATAAAGTTATGGGAAAAGTATTGGACCAGGACATACTTCGCATGCGCACATCTACGTACTAGGATCTAACAGTATGCAAAGTTTCATTAACCTCTGATAAGGCATGTTTGAGAAACTGCTGGTACAAAAAATTCTGGACAGACAGGCTGATTCCTATATAGCCTCAAACTATGTTTGCAGGGGGGGGGGGGGGGATAACAAAAGGCTAACAACATTTAAACTATCTACAACATAACATATTCTTCAGTGTAAGAGTAAATAGTCACTTTCTGAATTATGAATCATCAGAGATACAATTCTTTGATACCAATTTTGATGCACAAGATGTGATTTACGACTCATCAGTTGTGCTCAAGGCCTAAAATGTTGAAATCCAAAACAATAATCCAAAAGGTTGAAGAGCAATTCAAAATTTCCAAAATTACCAAAAGGGGTTATGCCAAAACGTTTTAATGACATAAATATAGCACGCACGAGGGAGATACTCTTTAGGTTTTTGCAAAATTTTACATTTTTGCAACATTATATTCTAAGTATCAGTTTCGGGTTAGTATCAAAATACTAGCAACTGAGCTGGGGATATCCTGTGGGACTTGGAGTCCACCAGCAGTGGCATATCGACTCCAATGGTAAAAATACAATTCTTTGATACCAATTTTGATGCACAAGATGAGCACATTTCAAAAGGTTGAAGAGCAATTCAAAATCACCAAAATGACCAAAAGGGGTTATGCAGAAACCATCAAAGGACAGATCACTGCACAAGGGAGATACTATAATGAAAAGAGTTCATGTAAAACAAAGAATTAACATAGATAATTAAATTGATTAAAAAAAACAAATTACAGTTGTATATTTGTTCTATCTTTACAAAACTAGAGTTAAAGATAGTAGCAGAAAGTGGCATCCAAAACATCACATGTGCAAGTAAATAAACCAGAGGCCCCAAGGAGCCTGTATCGCTCACCTGATATTTCCATTTGTTCATCGATAAGGGACCTTGAGATTAACATCCATGCCATGTTTGGTTTCAATCCATTCTGATATTTTCAAGAAGAAGCCGTGTGTATGTATTTTCATATGGTCCTATGTAAAACTAAGTCTTCCGAAGAAGGTCATCATGGATCACAGATCGGCACCAAAGTAACAACACTTGGACAGAACGTCATAAGGAACATTCATGCTATGTTTCGTTTCAATCCATTCAGTGGTTCTCTAGATGAAAATTTTTGTATGAAATTTCCCGTAGGAGCAATCGGAATAAGTATAATGGACCGCGCAATGCCAAAGTTTTTTTTAGAATTGCCCACCAACTATCCTATCCAGGTCGGATTGTTATTGACTTCGTTGAACGTGGGCATCCTTTTTCTGGTGAAACTTCGTTTTGACTGTGGAAAAACACGGTGGATTGTAAGCTGATCGATATAATAAAACGGTTAGAAATTAACGTTATGGTTTCTTATTAACTTAATTCCAATCCTTTTCATAATTTTATAATTCTTCCTTTTGATGCAGAGGTAACTCTTAGCTGAATTTGGATACCTGTTTCTTTTAATTGTTTTGATTTTTGATGGTTGTGCTTATTAATTCATCATTATATCTTTAACCGGTTTTCCAATATTTTGATCTCAAGCACTGCTGTTGAGTTGTCAGTCAACGGAATGGCCATACAGTGCATCAAATTTATTTCGGTATTTTGTGATACGTTTTATTCCTGTACAGTCGGGAGTTTTTTTTACGTTGGTAATAACTGTTTTGTCCAACATCAGTATCAGCATAAATAAATGGGTCACCTGTAGACGAGAGAATGATTGACAATAATCTTGACCGCGGTATATTGTTTGAAGTAACGGGTCAGGGTATTATGAACTTGGTTGTGTAACATTGATTGACGGTGTCAAAGTATGTACATGTATCTTTAACAAGATCACAAAAATCTCGTGCAAAAACTGGCGGGAAAATATACCACGGTACGATAAAATCTTCAATCAATACAATTTGGAAAAATAACTAATGTATGCCATAAAAAGGTAGACTTACGGATGTTCGGGACAAATGTTGAATTTGGTTATATCGTCAACGGGGAAATTTGATATGACCTATTGCAGACCGACCAAGAACGAATGAAATGGTAATAGACAGATTGTCAATAGTTTTTTTTAATTGTTGTATTTGTACTTGAGGAAAATTCCCAACACAAGAAACGTTACATTTTGTAAACAGACGGCAAATTTGATTTCATCTTGGAACGAAATAAAGATTAATCAATAACATTTATTCCGTTATGTACAAAATTTATTAGTATAGGAAGCATATAAAATGCTGTTATCATTACATTTTTTTCAAAAGATAACATTTTTAATAACCAAATACGTGCAATTTGACTCTATGCATTAAGAAAAAAGTACTACAGACTAAACGAAAACAAAAAAAACATCTCAATTGATGACATTTATTTCGTAATAATTTGTAGTCCAATTTGAAGAAAATAACGAAATAAAAGACAGACAGGCAGCGTTAAAGAGTTAAACGGGGAAATTTGAGGAACAGTATATACAAGACAGTGTTTCAGAGATACACGGGAATATTTGAGGAACAGTATATAAAACAGTTTCAGATTTATAAAGATCCCGAATGCATTTTTTTAAAAATATCCCCGTATTTGAGACGGGACGGGGAAAATTGACGATATAGCCTATTTTGTTTTTGCTGAGGATAACGGTGAGAACGAAATGTGATCAATGGAACCAGAGACATGTTTTATATGTCTCTGATGTAACGTCATTCCAAAATCGTTCAATAACAAATAACAATTTCAAAAACGATTGATAAGTCTTGTTTTTGGATATATATATCGTCATCCAAAACCACCCCATCGAGTCAAAATGGTCGCTCCATAGGAATTTCCCGTGTTGCCAGATTGTCGATATTACGACCAAAAACTGTTCAGATAATTTATATGCTCTACTCATTGTCGAAAATAGCCGAAAGTTCTTCATGAGGGTCAAATTAGATGAATCTAGTATGGAATCGACAAAAATAAATTGGGTCAATTAATAATTATAAAAACAACTAGACATTGAACCCGCGCGAGCGCGGGAAAATAAGCTTAATGCAAAATTTAACCAAAGTCAGTGAAGCGTGAAATGTAGGTCAACGTGACCCAATTGTCATATGGTTTTTCATTACCACCGAAGATGTATCCACTGATGAAGTAGACTGTATGCCACGTAGAATTACCAAAATGGACCTTAAGGTTCCATCAAAGTCAAAATCTATGACGAAAACACAACCACATAAATTTGTCAATATTTTTATTGTTACAATTAATTCTGAACTGGAACTTGATGAAAAGCTTTCATTAAATACACATTTCATAATGCATTACCTTTTTCCTTCAGAATAAATATGAAAATGAAATTGTAGATGTAAACATTTCCTTAGTGACGGATGAATTTTTCAAAAGATGCCGTGAGTTAGGTAGAGCATATTTTTGGAAAATAATTGTTCCAATTGTTCCATTGTCATCATGGGCAGGGCAAGGGAGGCTTAAAATAACACATTTTTAGTGTGTGGCTGCGTGTGCTGTCCACGTTTATATTTATCAAAGATGTCCGAGATAAATTTCGTCATTAATGATCAAGATGACCATTTGTTAAAAATATTTTTATCTAGGGCTTACAGGGAATTGTATAGTAGAGATATATTTAGACAGGTAATGAAAAATAATGTAAAAATAGATAATGGTTGGTTTTATCACTTTGTGCAAGGTAAACATCCGTGCAATCCAAAAAACAACTAAGTTATGAATTCCTCTGAACTTTACCTAACTTCTTCAAAGTTCATAACCTTTACAGTTAGGAGAAATTGCGTTATTGTAAAAAAACAATCCTGAATACATGAAGCGGAAACATCCCACTCGAAGGAGAATGTTTTTAATTTGTTTTATTCTTCTTCCATAATTTCAAACAGAAATACATTTAAATTATGTGCATACTTGTTTATTTAAATCAATGTGTTAAAATGATGCATTCGAGAACCTTCTAAGGGATATGTTGGGAGAATTCATACCGGAAAAGTGCATACAAATTCCATTTGCAAATAAACAAAACTGCAGTTTAAATTTATAAATGCAGATTGTCAAATCCGATAATAACCTTTATAATCTGAACCATACATCGTTTATTTTGAACCACGCGTTTTGCCGCCTATTCCGCTAATTCGTAAATTTAGTATTATAGAAGATACATGTGTTTTATTAATAATGTCTCAACGTTAATTGTTGTTTCTTTTATTCCATTCCGTATAAAACAGTGTACCTTTCTAAAATAAGAATGTACTGCACACTTTGCATATTTTTTTCCTTCTTATGATGAGATTTTATATTTAGACATTCTTCGTGAATTCCTGTGTACTTACTATTTCTGAGCATGCGCGATGAATTGTTCGCGATCTGATTAAAATGCACGCCTGCAAAATCCGTCTTAAAGGCGATTTTTTTTTATAATTATTTAATATAAACAATATTTTATTCATAACATTTATCATGAATAAGATTGATCTACAAGCTAAACCTATATAAGCCCTCTCCAAAAATCACTAAATAGTCTAGAAAGAAGTGTACACGTACGAACTTGATAAATTGATACCGCCCGGTTTGGGGAAAAAAACAATTATTTATTTTTTGGTCATACGCAAAAATATTCATGAAAATATTACGGTATCAATAACCCGCAACAGCACACCTGAGCATGGGAATTCATACCTGTTATGAGACGACCGATATTGACCATGAACTTGTTTAAATTTTCAACTGGTCGATGTGACGTAGCATCAAATCGTATTAATAGATTAGGTGATGGACTTGACCTATCTTTGAGACACGCTTTCTGAATTGTATAAACATCGAAATTAAAGGCTTTTACGAGTCGCATTGTACAAGAATTATGTAATTAAATCTATTTACAAAGAAAGAGATCAAAATGTCGCCAGGTAATGCACAAGCCTACAACTGAGATTGGTTCACGTTGAACGGGGCCCTGATAATGGAGACTGCACTACTTTCAAACTTTGTATCAATACACAAACAGTAAAATATGGGGAAGCATTCATAGAAAGGGGTTAGATGGCTAAGTACAAAGTTATTGCCAGTGTGTTAACAATCTTACGCGCAGCGTCAGCTAGATAAGCTAAAGCTTATCTTTGCTGTAGCAACGCTGCAGAAAAACTGCCTCGGTGGTCTCGTGCTCGTCCCGAGTGCGGAAGGTCGCGGGTTCGATCTCCGGCCGGGTTAAACCAAAAACATTAAAATTGGTATTTGCTGCTTTTCCGCCAAGCATGCGGCATCTAGGAGTAAAAGCAAAGACTGGTCGGCTCGGAGTCAGTATAATGTGTCCGAGTGAGGTGATATGTCTTCCTGTGGACAGTTACTTCGTAAGCTAGCACATTAAAAATCCGACTTAGCGTGTCGGTCTAGTACAAAGCAGGGATCATTTTCATTATCATAACATGTTCTCGTCCTGATATGCACCTGGTTGCCACTGGACATTGAACAATAATTCATCCATCCATCCATCTAACATGAAAATGCTTAACATGAGATGAGGTTATATGGATTATATAATAATATCTAATAATGATCCTGAACTAGTTCAAATGAGCTACAAACTTGAAAATAAAGCATATAAATACATGTCAAAAGCCAAGTCCTGTGTTCAAGTGAAAATTGACACTTTTTTTTACACCTTCTGAAAGACAATAAATTCTAACTGTGATATTATGTGATATGACTTTTATGACAAACTTTTAAAAGTTAAGATCATTTTTTATATAAATGGATAAATATCTTTTATTTCAGTTTTTGATTTTATAAATATTCTTAAATTTTTTTATTTCTTCTCTTTATTTATTTATCAAATATAAAAGAAGATATGGTGGACACATATATGAAAGGATTAACAGTAAATGTCAGTTTCTCAGTTCTGGTTCTGGTTCATTGGTTCATTACTTTTATTGGTTGATTGATTGATTGATTTTTTGGACTGACCTCTTATGAAAGACCACTTTTGCTTGGCAGAACGGGTGGTCTCTCAAGACAGGTTTTACTGTACTCCTGAAAAAATATTGGAAAGTTTTGAAGCACTATGAACTGCATTTCAATGGAGGCTACAAGTGAATTTTGTCAATATCTGAACATATGGTGAAATCAACAGGTAACATACAAGAGAAATATCAAGAAAAAACTCTTACAAGAATATATAAAAAATAAATTTTATTTGCCCAACTTTTTTGGTTTCAAATAAGAAAAGTAAAGGAACAAATACTTTCACATTACAATATACCAACAATAATGAAATGTTAATAAGTGTAAATTCAGACATTAACTATGCTAGTATTTCTTACTGTGATGTTATGGAAACAGTTACAAAATGTCTCGGTTTCTTATAGTGCACAAGGTGTAAAAGGACATTGGTACAAAAACTCAAGAAATTACAGAATTGTTCCTTTTACCTGGTAGAATAGAACATTTCTGTGAGAATTACTCACTAAAATCTGATCAATAGGGACTTCCTTTCATTGCAGAGTTTTCAAAGATCAGCAACAGCGGGTAGATTATCATATTTTAGGGGTATAATTTATCAAACTTTGCATTAAAATAGAGTCAGGTAGCCGCCTACTGTTTCATTGGTAGTTATTATAAAAAATTTAGAAATACCCATCATATTTAAAATGTCGCTTTAATACAATTCACCCAAGTTGAATATTACAATTTAGAATTACAAAAGAAAAAAGAATAAAAAAGAAATCCAAAAATTTGTATACATGTATATTAAATATGGAAATCATTATTTTACTCATTGAGAATTACTGCGGAAGGCGGGAAAACTAAAAATGACAATAACATTCGGAATACACACTGAAAGGAAGTGGTCAGTATATGACTTTTTATCCTGCAATCAAGCCATTTCCGGTAAAATAAACTTTAGTCATATTAGGTCAATGACCTAATAAAGTATTGACCCACGTTTTCAAGGCAGTTGGATTTCAACTTAAAACTTAATATTAATACGCATCTAAAGGGGATTGCAGGATAAAGACAATACAAAGTCATTGTCGGAAAATATCAAATTTATTTGGGCTCGCTGCGAAACATGGGCAGGTTTTTAACAGTTTAGAATTACAACAAAAAGTACATATGTACATGTAAAAACTCTAGCACAAATTTCATACAATAAAAACAAATATTCCCTCTTAAGCATGTAATTGATTACAACAGAGATGAAAGTGGCATTTGGTGAAAAAAGAGGAAAATTTTGGCTGGGAGTTTGGGGGCTATCAAAGTCCCCAAGCAGGGTCCTGGGTCTAAGCTCCGGTGGTGGATTAGGGGGAAAAGTCTATAAGGTCCTGAAATTTAAGTATTTTATGCTTATTTCTGACATGTCATGAATGTAGTATTTCAGAAGTTTGCATACAATGGGCATGGGTTTTGATACTTACCCAACAGTTTAGTAACAACTTTAAGAATCTTAGAGAAAAGAGTAGTTATAAGAATGAAATGGCAGTACTTTATCACTAATTTGTTTTTCTTAAACATTTGGCTCTTTAAAAACTATCCCTCAAATAGGCAATGAAGTGATGCCGTGTCTAATCTAACCAGCAAACAGTTGAAAAGCATGTCAGCAACCAGTCCGAACTGGTTTATGGTACATAAAGCAGTTCAGACTGGTTGCCGACAGTTCATGATTTCCATACCGATCACTGAAAGTAACAACAGAAAATGATCAGCAATCACCCAAATAATCAGATGATTTTACTGATCTTTTCTCTGAGCGACTTAATGGCCTAAAGAACAAACATAATCGTGAAAAAAAGGCGAGACCTCAACCCCCTTAAAAAATTTTTCTCAATGGATTTTCGATCGAATCGGCATAGGAAAAAGTGGAAATCTGCAAAAAACTTTCATCCCTGTTACGAAGATCTGTGCTCATGTGCTCAAGAACTAATAATTTTATATGTAAAGTTATGAAATGAGTATCGTATGCTGATCGTGAAATATGAAGTTTTAAAGTAGTAAATGTAAATCTAACATAAACAGCCATTAAAATTCATCATGATGAGGCACCGATGTTTTCTCTGTATTGGGTACTGGTGACTCGGAAGGTTTTATATATATCCCCTCGGCTGCCTGCCAATAATTTAATTCACTTGCTGACGAGTATCCACAAATTTCTTTTTGCCCGTGTATTGGTCGACCAAATGTATCTCCTGTAACATGTAAAAAGCTGGAAAAGAAACGAAAAAGAGTTACAGAAATCAAATCTTAGCTTAAGTAAGAAAAAAAAGGTACAAAGGTTTTGTGGAAAAACTACTTACTTGTCTGCCTTTAGGGAATGGTCAGAAAACTCTAAATTACTGTGAATGCAGTTATTTTCACTGACATCAATTCTTGAAGGTAAAGACATGTTCTTGATTTCTTACATTCAAGTGTTAGAATCTTGTAACATTTGATCCGAATAGAATTGTTCTGTCATAAAGGGTAAGTAAAACACATTTTAGTATACTAGCTTTGTGAATTAACAAGTTTTCGTGTTCAATTATTCTATATGCATTTGAAATGATGGCATAAATAATCAAGAATTGTTAAGGATTAAAATAAAATAAACTTTTAAGTTTATTTAAGTTAGAAAAAATAACCACTTACTTTTCAGTAACTACATTTTTAATTCTAACTTTTTGTTGTCTGTCCCAGTATTGTCCTGAACATACTACCACCCAATTATCTCCTGAAAATACAAACTTCATAAAAAATCAAACAATAAAAAATATGATACTAAAAAAACAACAGACAAAACTAGTTTAACCCTATCTCCTATCATTAGCACCTTACTCAGCAATTAATATTTTGGTCAGTGGAGTGTAATGGTTCTTTTAAATTCTTCAATTCCTTAACCAAATTTTACTGCTGAAGATAGTGCTGTGGCCACTGATTCACACACTTGGTTATTCTAACATCAGGGTTTCCAACTTAAGGAAGATTATGTTGCAATTTCTAGAATTTTCTATTTTTGGAGAGTCCCCTTTAGAGATAGAATGTTGTCTCCTTTACCAAACTTTCGTTTTCATTAATAATCCACCAATTCTCAAATAAGGTGGATGGAATGGGCTGATTTTTTATCCAATATTTTATACAATTTCTGAGGTGAAAAGGTAGATTTTTCAGCAACATGACAAACAAAATAATTCACCACTAACCTAACTCATGACTGTCACCAAATTTTGTGACCTCTGAATTTTTTGCTTCTTTTCACAGCTGAAAATTTGGACATTCATAACAAATATAGCCATTCTGAGACCCCCGAGTTTGGGCAGCTTTAATTTATATTTAACCAACCTTCGTCTCCTTCTCCATTTTCACCAAATGCCGTCACTTCTAAATTTCTGGACAATGGCGACTGAAAATGGTGACTATGTAGGTTTCTGTTTGTATTCAGATGTAAAAGTCGTATTGTCTGACCACATTTTATTGGCTGTCTGAAAGTCAGAAATCCAGAATAAAATATATATACACGTTTTCGGAAATACAATTTATTTTATACGAGCCTTAGAATCAGGTACATTGAAGAAATGTGAGATTTACATAACATTTCTCACCTATTTTGCATCAAGTAAACCTAATTTTACTGACAATGTTCAATTATTATTTTTATCCTACAATTATGATAAATTTTTATCTTTTACTGAAAAAGTCATGAAAATGGCATATTTATAGCATATTTTAGGGCCTTTTTGGCACGCAACTAAAAATTTGTAGGTATTGCAGATTTGTTTGTATCCAAATACTAAAATATGTATTTCATTGTACAAATGTATATCTAAACTTCCAACAAAAATTACAAATAATTCAAATCTAAGAAAATTTTAATGAATCAATTGTAAAATCTATAATTTGTTGAATTTAAAAGACATTAAGTGGTATGTTCCAAGTACACCACAAAGATACACCAAACGAGTTTCAATTCTAAGCAATATATTTACATATTTTGTTAACTTTGTAACACCTTGAAAATGTTACACTATTTTATTTTATTTACCCTCTTTCACATTGTTTGCCTGTTTTTGCTTTAACTTGCCAATAGCTGTTGTGATCATCAGAAGATTCTACGCCAGTGACAGACTGAAATAACAAATTGTCCAGTTATTTCTAAAAAAGATTGTCAAATGGATGCATATTTATTTACACAAAGAGCGTGAACATCAAAGCAATTCAATTTTTTTTTATTTATCTGCAAAACATTTGCCGTATATATCTCTATTAACCAAATAATTAAAGGAGGAAGACATTTTCTTACCTGTTGTCCACTTCCAGAACCATATTTAACATCGTGTGAATGTAATCGAATATTGTGATATGGATTTAGTAACTTTAATGTAGATCCACATGTTACATAAGGATACTCAAATCTTCCTGTAACACAAAAAATAAGGCTTCAATAACATAGGATCAAATCTTCCTGTAACACAAAAAATAAAGCTTCAGTAACATAGGATCAAATCTTCCTGTAACACAAAAAATGAAGCTTCAGTAACATAGGATCAAATCTTCCTGTAACACAAAAAATAAAGCTTCAGTAACATAGGATCAAATCTTCCTGTAACACAAAAAATAAAGCTTCAGTAATATAGGATGAAATAAAATGTATCAGTTATGATCTGGGCACATACACAATTATTCACATGCCTTGACTTCTTTTAAATACTTTTAAAAAAAAAATTCTGTAAACATTTTCCACATATATCACATTGCATGATAAGTAAAGGAATGGTTGGTAACAAATGTAAAATTATATAAGTGGCGGAAAAGGAGACAAATACAATGAAAAGAACTCTTTTACTCTGTATGTGGATCTGCCACAGTTGCTGTTTTAAAACTTTTCTGTAAAATAATTAATCAAACTACTCCTTCATGCAAATCTTCATTATGCCCGTAAAAATTCTGAAGTTTTATAGATCTGTAGAAGGAGTTACTTACATAAAATTGGTACAAAAAATAACTTATAATTAGGTTCCACATCATGGAAAATTTGTAAAAATCATACTCCTCCATGCACATCTTCACATTCCAGAAAGTTTCAAAAGATTGAGGACAGAGTTAAAACTTGTAGGATTTGATTTCATAGGTACCCAATTTTCCTCATAGTTTCAGTAGCTTATGATTAACAAAATTTATGCACAAGTTTAAAGTAACAGAAATTGGAATTTAAAGTTAATTTTGTTTGAGGTGCACAGATTTCAGCCAGAAATCACTTCATTTTAAAAAATATCACAATTTGTCATCTAGCTGGTTATTTTCCCATGCACTCTCATTTGATTAGATTCGGTATTCTTTTTCCGATAGTTATCTTCACTTCTAGTTTTAGTTCATAGGATTAAAACTGAGTAACAAATCACAAAGTCTATTAATGTATGTAACACAGGATATGGTATCTATATTTAATTAAGAAAAAAGTGGAATGAAACAAACTAAATTATGATTTGGAAGGAAACAAGTCGTTTCGGCCATACTACCAGTTCGGCCATAGTCGTTTCGTCCATAGTCATTTCGGCCATACTACCAGTTCGGCCATAGAATTAAAGTCGATTCGGCCATGGAATATTTATACGGAATCTAACAAATATTTAACAAGTTCTAAGCTTACAATTTAAGTTTTATTTTATATATATAATAAATATTTGGAAATTAATCATGAAATTTCAGAATATTATTTATTTACTATATGATTAATGATCAATATAAACTAGATATTGTAGATCAATTGTAATTAATTGCAAGACAAATAAAATGTAATTATGTTCATTACTTCGTGATAATTAGCAATTATTTATTCTTTGATCTGACTATATCCTGCATTTTGTGATTGTTAAGCACACGAAATGGCTTCATATGAGTTATTTTTATCCAAGCTTGACCCAAGCTTACCACAGGATGACGCAAACTTTTCTTGTTATTTAGAAAATTTTAGTCCCTGTTGGAGCAGTATGACAGCAAGTCCATCAGAACATCAGACTTCCTGCGTGCTGTGTGTAACCTGTACCAAACCAAGAAGATCTATCAGACTCCGATGACAGTGGTTCCTATTCTGACGCTTAGTGAACATATCTTATATATATAATTACATGTATAGTGCAACTCAACTGTTATAGTGCTTTTGTTTAAATTGTTGTTAATTATGTATGTGCTTTTTATCAACCTGATGATATAAATATATAAAGAGAATAAATAAAGGTGAAAACAATTGTGAGCGTTTCATTATTTACAGAAATAAAAGATTTAGGCATACAGCTTAACCACTTTAAAAAGTTTAAGTATCGGTGCCAAAACTTTTTTATTCTACTAAGTAAACTACTAAGAATACCTCTCGTAAGAAACAATGATGCTATTAAGTATATATATATCTCATTATAAAAAGTATGGCCGAAACGACTATGGCCGAATCGACTATGGCCGAACTGGTCTATGGACGAAACGGTATATGGACGAACTTGTTTATGGCCGAAACGTCTCGAAAGCATTTGGAACCGTTGGGAATGCCTCAAACTCTTTTGCAACATCGAGAGACTATATTAAAACGAGGAGTGATTGGAGTAGACCATATGTCAGCCAAATCAGTATTTGACAAATTTCTGTTCATATCATTTTATTATTTCATTTCCATTTCGTATCTTGTAAGTATCACACTCGACCCGATATGATTGGACTAGCACTACCAATTGCATTTCCCCTACATGTACTTCTGTGACTTACGGAACCAGTAGAGCGCAAATAATCGCATTGTTTAGACTTCCAAAGAAGCTTCGATGCAAATAAAGCATCAGACTGTCAGACTATCATTCACTGTTTTAAAATAGTCCGCACAAATTTTGATTAGTCTCGAACTAGCAGCCTAGCTTTAGTGTCAAAGCCTGACACAATGACGGCTAACAATACCTCCAGCAAATGGGGTATTATGCCAGTGATTAAAGCAACTGATTCGAGACTAGATAAACTTGACATTTACAGCTTTTCTTTATTCAGTCATTTACCACTTTGTCAGGCATGTCTGATGGGTACTACTGTAACTAAAAGGCCAAATTATGCATTTAATTAATGTCAAATTGATTACTTAAACTTTGGAAGCAACCATTTGATATTTATGGGGGAGGGGGGCTAGCATCAGTAACACAGTTGCCAATAAAAGTTCCCCACAATTTCTTGGCTATTGCATGCAAAGATTAAGAACCAAATTGAAAACTCAGAAAAGCCCTCTGTCTGTGCAGAAAATTTCTACAAAGTCACATTTTAGTCAGTGTCTAAAATTTAAAAACAACCCATATTGTATACTGTATGTAATCAATCTATTTACCTTCAACAATGCAAATATAGAATATTGAAGAGATGAAAATTACTAATTCGTTCATATACATCATTTTGACAACAATATTTCCTTTAATAGCAGGTAAACGCCCGAGACTTGTAGACTTGGAAATCCCCGTTTCCGGTTAGAAACACGTGAAACATTTTCATTGGTTAGTTTTGGGAAACACCAATCAGACTCTAACCATTTACCACAAAACTTTATTTTAACAACGCACTCAAAATTTAAACAATACCGAAAGAATAATAGTTTTACCGGTTTATTAGCGTTTGCGAATTTCTCTTGGAAACCCACTGCACACTAAGAAGTCAACTTTTTACATTTACCGCTTCCCATGATTGTTTTTTGATATTGATGAAATGTATCAGTCACTTTTGCCTCAATTAGCATAAACTGATTTTGTTTGTATTTACATTAAAAGTTCTGATGAAAAGTTCACTTTCATTTAAGTTTTGTTATTTATTTGTGCGCTGTCAAAAATATTAAAAATATGACAAACCAGCTCAGTGGCCCGAAATGGATACTCGAGTTAAAGTACAAAAATATATACAATTTTGCGAAAACTAATAGCTGGCGCATTATGAGTTCTGTCCTTCATAAAGATTTACGGCAATATCGATCTCCTAGTGACCTTACCAAGTGACACTGGAAAAAATTAATTTTATAATACCAAGTTTGATGAACAGGATATGCCCATTTCGTCGATTTACCATTTATTAGTTCTGCTGAAGGTCTAAATTGTTGAGTTAAGGATTGTCTTCAATTTTAATACAGCGGTTATCCCGGGCGGTTATAGGGCCTACGATATTTCAGAGGCAGTTTACGCTTCATAAACCTTGAAGCGGTTTATGATTGAGCATAAATTAACTGACCAACCGAGCTTGTGATGAATTAGAAAGCCAACGTTTCCCAAATGTCATAATTATATATACATGTGATATGGCCATCATGATTTTAAAACTAAAATGTCGAACACAACAAACCCGTATTCACATGGTATACGTACACGTGGTACAGAAGGAAAACACTATGAAAGGGCAAAATTGTAGTGCAACTTCAATGATCTCCCCGTTCTTTTATATATTGATGAAAAGCATACCCATGAGGTTTTCAGTGAAATGAGATGTTACTTCATTGACGCATCATACCACAATATATCTTCACTTCATTTACCTAGCCGGCTCACAAAATACCACTGGTATATATAACAATATAATTCCAATACGGTGTGTATTGTTGATTCTCATTAAGAGTTGTTTTCCCACAATTTATCGAAGTTTGAGCTCGACCAGGTCCAGGGCTCGACAATAACGCTTGTCCGATTGTCCGGTACCAGCTGAAAATTCCGTCGGACAATCAACTTTGTTTTGGTACTTGTCCGATGGGACAAGTAAAAAAATTCTGAAAGAAGGACTTAGAAATAAAAATATTCATCGGAAACCTTCCAATTTTTAATTTGAAATTCAGGTTATGGTAGCGAGAATTATCGGTAAACCTTACATGCATATGGATGACAAAATTATTTTATTTTCGATTTCACTTTCGAGGGAGAAATATACATGATATATATACCGGGGAATGAATTTCACTGTTCTTCTATTTAATCTGAATCGCGTAAACGTTTTATCAGGCGGAATAAATATGAATGTAATTGCGTGTTACAATTAACAGTGAGCGGAGTTAATGTAAATAAATTACGATAAATGGACCTGTCAAAATTCGGGTTTAGTAATTATCAAACTCAATTTTCGGACAAGTGTCAAATCCTTCCGGACAAGTTGATTTAAGAAAGCACTTGTCCAAAGGGACAAGTTAAAAAAATTGTTATTGTAGAGGCCTGAGGTCACTCACAAACTTAACATAAAGTCCTTCGGACTGCGTGTGTACGCATAATACGGGGCGCCGAATGGGACTCTTGTGGTTTTGTACTCGAAATTCAATTTTGTACGGACAAAAGTGGGTTTTGTTCAACAAAAATGAGTTAAGTTTAACAAAATTTGTAGCATACTACAAATTTAAATTTTGTCATACAAAATTATCTTCCAGTGGACAAAAGTTACTTTTTCATAACAAAAGTCATTTTTGTATCACAGACTTTACTTTTGTTACGTAATTTGAAAATTGGGCGACAAAAGTCAATTTTGTATGCAAATTAGTTAAGTTTGGATTCTGTGAACTAATTTGCATACAAAACTGAGATTTTGTCACAAAATTCAATTTTGTGTTTATTTTTATGTAGACAAAATTGAGTTTTGTTAAACAGAAGTGAAAATTTAACACAAAAGTCAATTTTGTGCCACAAAAATAAATTTTGTGTCACAAAAGTCATTTTTGTCACAAAATTCAATTTTGCGTTTATTTTTGTGTAGACAAAATTGAGTTTCGTTAAACAGAAGTGAAAACTTAACACAAAAGTCAATTTTGTATGCAAATGAATTCTCTCATCACGATTTTGTAAGAAGGCCTCTCATTGGATATAGTAACCACGGGTCTCGCAGGTACAAGGACACATCATATGGGTGATGCGCTATTCTGCAAAAGAAAGTATAAATACCTAATAAAGTATATATGGCAAATATAGGACATTTTGTACAATATCGTTTATTCTAATATGACGTCCTTCTTTTGGCTCAGTTGTTTTTCAAAAGACGATTTAGAGTATCGTGTAGTCATCTGTTCTCGATAGTAATCAGTTCTCGATAACAATGCGCGTGGTTAAAATAGACGTATTTCGCGAAATGTTTTCTATTTGTCAGGATTTCAAGGACAGAACAAAAACTCGCTTCAAGCATCGTAATTTTGAAAATTAAAATATAGTTTGACATACAAATGGAAATTACACCAAAGCATATTAAAATATAATAAAACAAAGTGATCTTTATTTCAGTCAGGAAAATAGTAAACCTAAAAATATGAGGTTTTTTGTTTATTTAGACAGTATATCTTCTTCTAAAAACATTGAAATACAACATGTATCTACGATTATTTATCTCTGGAAAAGGAAGGGGGATAAGTTGGGGGTCAGAAAAATCTGAAATTGGAGAAGGGGGACCAGAGGGCTTCTTTATGTAGGAGGGATCATTTTTATTTTTTTATTTTTTTAATTTTCTTTTTCAAAAAGCACCAACATTTTTTTTTCGATCCTCTTTTGAAAAACCACTGACGTCTGAAGTTCAATTGTGACGTCAATCACGTGTATCCCATAAGTAACATGGGTTTGTTGACATTAAAGCAAAAGAAGGACGTCATATTAGAATAATCACTATTGCACAAAATGTCCTATATTTGACATATATACTTTATTAGGTATTACTTACTTTTGCAGAATAGCGCATCACCAAAATGATATGTCCTTGAGCCTGCAAGACCCGCGTTTACTATATCCAATGACAGGCCTTCTTACAAAATCGTGATGAGAGAAATCAGTTGCAGATCCAAATTTGCATACAAAATTGACTTCTGTCACAAAAGTCAATTTTGTGTTAAATTTTCACTTCTGTCTAACAAAACTCAATTTTGTCTACACAAAATTCAATTCTGTCTCACATAAGTTCATATTTGCATACCTATTTGACAAAATTGAATTTTGTCATGACAAAAATGAATTTTGTCTACAAAAATGAATTTTGTCTCACAAAATTGACTTTTGTGTTTTAATTTCCATATCAGGTAACAAAAGTCAATTTTGTATGCAAATAAGTTTATATTTGCATACCTATTTGACAAAATTGAATTTTGTCATGACAAAAATGAATTTTGTCTACAAAAATGAATTTTGTCTACAAAAATGAATTTTGTCATTACAAAATTGAAGTTCTCATAAAACAAGTCTGTATCACATAGTTTTGTAAGACAAAAATGATTTTGTTATGACAGAATTGAATTTGGTTTCCACAATATTGATTTTGATTACAAAAAGTTCAAGTCCCATTCGGCGCCCTGTACATAAGAGATAGAAAACTGAAACTTTGATCATTGTTAGCATTGTTGATGTAGATTGTGCCGAAGGTTTCGGAATTTTGGAATTTGACCTGAGGGCATAATCAAGAGCAAAAAACGGATTTCGCGATATCAAGTAAGTACTGAAATCTTCTCTAGTAACTATATATATATATTTGGACTATAATGCTGAAACTGAAACCATGACTAGTATTACATATGGCAAATTCAAAAATTGGCATGAGAATTTTTCTGAAACCCCTGGGGGCATAGCAACAAGAGAGTTAAAAAATCCCAAAATCGATTGTCACAGAACTCCTCTTACATCCTAAGCGGTAGAAACATAAAAATTGGTGCATTACTAACACTTTAAAAGTTGTCTGTGCCGAAGGTTTCGGAATTTCGAAGTTTGCCCTTTGTTCAGAAAAAATTTCCTGGAAGAGTCTCAGACTTATTAATTTTTGAAAATTACCAATCAACCATACTATCAGATACTAGCAGAATAATAGCTGTTAAATGGAATATTTTGGTTTTAAAAAAAATTTCAACTTAGGTAAATTTCCTGAAAGACTCTTTATTCAGTTCGAGTCTAATTAGTTCTAGCCGTGATATTGGCTGCAATATCGCCAGCACGGCGGTAAACAACAATCAATCCTGAAAGACTCTAAGACCTTCATTTTTTGGAAATGTATCTAGCAACCATGCATATTAAAAACCATTAAATATATTATTAGAGTTAAGGTTACCATTCAATTTCCAAAAATTAAATTCCAATTTAGGTAAATTTCCTGAAAGACTTCTAAGCCCTTCATTTTTTGGAAATGTATCTAGCAACCATACATATTTTTTTTTACAAAAAAGCAAAAGCTGTATAGGGAATGATTAAATTTCCAAAATTAAATGGAATATTTGGATTTAAAAAAAAATAACTCCAATTTTGGTAAATGTCATGAAAGACTCCAAGATCTTCATTTTTTTTGCAAATCCAGCAATTATGCATATTAATAACTATTAACGTCACAAGACTTGGGCTAACCATTCAATTTCAAAAACTGATATTTCAACTTTGGTAAATTTACACTTAATTAGTAGAACATGTAATCATAAAAACAGTTCACTACATGTATTTACATTATCAATGTATCATATATGTCCATTTCCTTTAGAGTATTTAATTTTGTGATTAATACAACAGTGGCGCGGGGATATGCAATTTGTGAGTGATTGCCCTTTTATAAACCGATAAATTGCTTCAAAGTAACTCTTATTATTATAATAATTGTAAGTACTCATATGAAGCAACTACTGTGACAGTAGAATAGAATAAGAATAAGAGAATAAGAATGTTTTATTTCAAATCAAGGGCCCGCTAGAGACAGAATATTACAGTGATTAAACAGAATAAACATACAGTGATTAAACAGAATAAACATACAGTGATTAAACAGAATAAACATACAGTGATTAAACAGGATAAACATACAATAATGATGTAAATAGATAATTCATACAAATTTAAAATATAGCAATATATACATGTGTATGAAGTAATTGTAAGTGACTAGATTTTTAGTAAAATGACTAGATACATTGTATCAGAGTTGCATCTGACAATGATTATCACTAAATACAATATATAAATATTTACGCAGATTATTCATTTCTTTCTCATATGGAACTGAAAGCATCTGTATAAATTTATACTCCATAAATTAAAAATTATGACACCATATTGTTATATCATTCTTTAAGCGTCCTCCCAAGTCAGGGTTTTGTACCCACGTTCATTCGTACAAACCCCGTTGGAACGAACGTGGATACAACATGTACAAAACCCAGACTTGGGAGGGTAACTTTAAAGAGGTGATACTAAATAGAGTTGAGTTTATATCTTGATACACCATAAATTAAACATTTTGATTCCGTACTGTGATATCTCACACTTTACAATATTAAATAATACGCCTTTATATATGAAGTTTATAGCGTGATGTTTTTTTTCCAGTAATAAGGTTTAAGGATGATCGCTGGTCTAATAGGAAATAAATAGGATTTGAAATAGGTGTTTTAGTTTGAGAGAACATATGAATAGTAAACAAATAAGCAAGAAAAAAATATAGGTTCATGTGCTCACTTTAGAGCTATAAGGCTTTGAAAATTTGCAGAAAATGGGTTTTCTCTAGATTTTTCATTGTCTTTGCATTACAACTTCAGTCTGTCAAAAATGTATGAAAAAATAAAAAGGATTTCATAAATTTTTGTCAAATACCATTTTAAGGTATATATGATTGAATTATAAAAGAAAAAGTGGGGGTTCATGGGCAAAAAAATTCATGTTTAAGAAATTGATATAACCCGAGGATTCCGAAAATCTGACAAAACCAGCGAGCATCCTTAATATATTTTTTTCTTACACACGTGTATGTAACTATTTTTGACATTCTGAAATAAAATGATACTCATCTTCTATTACTTGTTTTTCACACATTGTACAATATATCTATAGTTTCTAGAAATATTATAAAATCTGCCAGTTTTAATGTTTGGACTCTGTACACAAATGCGATATTTACAGATATTAGGTTTATAAATGTAAAATAGACAGGCCTACAACTACCACATGTATCTAGATAAAACTGTAACATTTGAATCATATATATCTGTACAAATCAATAATATATTACGTATCAGTTTACCATATTGCTTCGATATTAAAGCTGTAAAACCAGTATTTATGATGAATTTTCTAAATTAAAACGGGGGAGTAAAGTGGACATTTTTTGTTTTATGATATCATAATTTAACACGTGGATTCAGGTGCGTGGACAAATCAGATATACATTAGTAATTTCACTTATATTGTCATGATTTTATAATAATTATTCAATTCATTTAGGAATATGAAGAAGTAGAGCCATTTCCCCCTACATTTATATCACTTCTTGAGACATTTTCAAAAAGTCGCCCAAAATCTAGGCATAGCTATAGCCTGGTATATGGTCTCTTAAAAATTTGCTAATAATAACAAACAAGTAAGTTACTAAAAAAAATTCAAAATACCTCAATATCGGTTTGTCAAATTAACGGCTTTAAGACAGTTATTTCACGTGAAGGAAACTCAGAACCAGAGCAAATTTTGTATCTCCTTTTATACGACATTAAAATGCTTTTGGTTCTGAATTTCCTTCTTGGTTATGTTCCAAAAAGTGATGCAAATTGACCCAATCTATGAATTTATAAAGACATAGACTAAGACCCAGAATATATTTAGGTCATGAATACACCAAGAACTTAAAAAAAGTAAACGGTTTAAGTAAAAGAAAACAATTCAGAGGTGTTGACAATTTGTGTTTCTTTTTCTTTTTATATATATACATATATACATATATATATATATTAATAAAATTCATTGTTCAAACGTTTTTCATTTATATTTTCAATTATTATTATCATTTAAGTGATTCGTGTGCATATTAATTAGTATTATTCTATTATTAAAATTGTGTAATTGAATGTGTGCAACACAAATGTCAGAAAAAACACTCATACAAGGTTAACGTACATAGCATTCAAATACTATATTTAAATACATTATTCTCAATAGCGAATATGTTTTGTAAAATAATATATTAGTTAGTTTTTTTTTTTTTTTTTTTTTTTTTTTTTTTTTTTTTTTTTTTTTTTTTTTTTTAACTTATGAAGTATATTGAGAGAATTATTTTTCTTTTGCTTAGAGTAATTATCTTTCTCTGAGTTGCTGCTTTTGCTATATATATATTATACTGTATATGCATTATATCTGTATATTTTATTATCTATTGCTGTTGCCTTGTATAGGAGAGGATTTATATAGGCTATGCCTGTTATCCGATCCGTTTCACATTTGTTGAATAAAATATTGTTTAAATTAACACCAAGAACTTTTGTGAACTTGGAAATCTTCAGCAAATATAACAGATATAACTATGTTAACATTGTTTATTGATATCCGCATCCACCATTTTGTCCATTTTCGATTATAGTCTGTAATAAAAAGATATAAAAAATATCACTTTGTTTTTTATGACAAAACGCAATATACAAAATCACTGAACAATAATTGGCCCATTACTATAAACATCGTAATTTTTTTCTTGTATACAAAACAAAGTGAGAAAAAAAACCCAAGTATTTCAATAAATAATTATACACACAAAGAAAAAGAAAAGGGACGACACAAGAACCTGTAATTAGATTAAAAATAGTACAGCAATATAGATTCAAAGATATGAAGAGTGAACTCCGCAGTTCAGTGAAAGTATACTGAACCGCAAAAGAAACGTCGCTTTTTCAAAATGTTAGCAAAATTCAAAATAAATATTAATTAATGATTTTTATATAATCAGTATTACGATTACATCACCAGGTAAGATTAAATTACCTGTGAATTAAATTTTCGGTTGAATAATTTTCAGTTGATATCGTAGAGCGACCGTACCTAAAACCGCTCGTGGGACACACTTGGCGGTAATTTTTCTTAAATCTTAAATGTTCGTGAAATTCATGCTCCTTTATGGGTATAAAAGGCCGGAGAAAATTAAAGAGTTTTAGCATCAGTGTTGAGACAGAAGCTATGCCACGTCTGACTCCACAACAGAGAGAACAGGCCATTGGTCGATTGGATGCTGGGCAATCTGCCAGAGTTATTGCCAACGACTTCAACTGTGCTGTTCGAACAATTGAACGTCTACGGACACGGTACAATGCAACAAACAGCACAAATGACCGTCCACGGAGTGGTAGACCCCAAGTCACTACCCCTAGACAGAATAGAGGCATTGTTCGTCACCATTTGATGAATCGGTTCACCCCAGCTGCCGAAACTGCCAGAAACACTGTTGGAACACATGGACGACCCATAAGTGATGATACGGTTCGTCGGCGATTAGCTGCTAGAAACATGAGATGTCGCCGTCCAGCAAGAGGACCTATTCTTACTCCTCGACACTCAGCGACAGAATTGGCGAAATCGACAATGGCGTAACATCATCTTCTCTGACGAAAGCCGTTACTGCATTTCAACAGCCGATGGCAGAACCAGAGTGTGGAGAAGACGCGGGGAACGTTACGAAGACAACTGCATTCTGGAAACAGACGCGTGGGGAGGACCTAGCATCATGGTATGGGGTGGAATCGGCCTTAACGTTAAACTTGGTCCAGTCATCTTTCAGAACCTTGGCCCAGGCAGAGGAAATGGCGTAACAGCTGCCCGTTACATCGACCAAGTCTTGACACCCCATGTTCACCCCCATTTCGCACGTCATCAAAACAAGACTTTCCAACAGGACAATGCACGTGCGCATACCGCAAGAGCCACAAGAGACTTCCTACAGCAGAATAACATTAATGTTATGGATTGGCCGGCTTTGAGTCCAGATTTAAACCCTATTGAACATTTATGGGACGAAGTTCAAAGACGGTTGAATAATGAGCAGCCAAGTCCGACAACTGCAGCTGAACTTTCACAAGCGTTTCAGAGAGTATGGGCACGTATTCCGATGGCGTTTATTAATCGGCTCATCAAGTCCATGTACCGAAGATGTGCCGCAGTAATTGGTGCCGGTGGAGGACATACACGTTATTAACGGACGTGGGAGCACAGCATTGAAAACATGTGACGTTGCGACAATTGTGACGTTTTTGTGAACATTGTAACCAAAAGACTGTAATTTTGTAAAATTAATTTAAAATATATAAATGTCACTTTGAAATAAATGTATGTGAACATGTCATTTTGTGCGACGTTTCTTTTGCGGTTCAGTATATATATAGAATCCAAAGTGCATGAAAAACCGGAATGAAAAACAACATCCTCAGCAGCAATGAACTAAGTGTAACATTAAATAGTTCTAAGTAGATGAAAAATTCTCATCATGATGAAGATTAATAATTTTATTAGAATTTAGAAAATTGTTAATCCGATTTTGATTTTATGAGGCGCGGAATTTGCCAAAATTTAAGGAAGGCGTGTAGTATTTATAGACTAGTTTTGAGGTTCTACTGAAATGAAAAAAGAGAACATTTTATCAATTATATTTTGATGTCCTGATATATAATTAAGGATTGGTTTATTTTGATTGAGGAGGTCCTAAAATATTCCAGAAGTCCTAATTCGAAGTATGGTGGTCCATGAAATTATTTTATGAGGTCTTGAAATCAAACAGTGAAGATATATAAATATACAGGACCTCCATAAATACATTAATTTTGACAAATTTTGCACCTCACAGCTTTCTCCACATTCCCTAATTTTTATTTCGGTATTTTGTGATACATTTTATTGTAGTACCAATTTTTTTTGAGACTCTGACCTAAATCGTAACGATAAAAGACAATTTTCTCCCTTAAATAATTCTATATAAAAATTATCTAAGTTCTTCAGAAAATTTAAAATTAAATAAATACTAATAAAATTAAAATGACAAACAAAAACCAAACATGGAAATGATTAAAGGTAGGTGAGCTGTAGAATGGCATAGAGGTGTTATATTGCCCATTTTGTAAATTATAAATTTCAAAATGTATCTATAATTTACAAAATTGGAAATATAGATACATTTTGAAATTTATAATTTAGAAAATGGAAAATATAGAAACATTTTGAAATTTATAATTTACAAAATGGGAAATATAACATAGGTAAAGAAAAAACCCACGTTTATTCCAAACACAGATTTAGTGTTTAATGAGATTTCGAAGAGTTATTAGCATCTCTTTTTATGCGCAAGTGATACATTCTAGTTATCCGAAACGTTATTAAGCCTATTATCATTGGTCATCTCTTTTCATGCGCAAGTGATACATTCTAGTTAGCCGAAACGTTATTAAGCCTGTTATCATTGATCATTTTTATCTTTAGTCCGTTCGATTGCTCTCTGACCTTTTATCATTTATTTAGTATGCCATTTATTTCGGAACATTTTTATTTATGTTTTTTTTAACCTTTAGTCCGTTCGACTACTCTCTGACCTTTTATTATTTATTTCGTATGCGAGCTAAAAAAAAAACAAAACATACTTCATTTCACATATATACTTATAGCGGTTCCAACATTTGTCATCATTCCATTCATAGTCCAAGTTTTTATGTATGTTAACACAGTGCTCTGCACCTCCTTGGTTATTGGGTTCCTTTATAGTTCGGGTATGCCATCCGGTTATGTCGAACCGTTTACCACTTGTTGTCCATCTCCAAACCCCCTCTGTCGGGTAATCAGTACCACCAAGCCAAAAGGCTAAAACACGAAAAGCATATTGATGTATTTACACACGAATTATCTCGTTCACCAACTGGTCTTCGTTCTTTAAGAATTAACATCATGCTTTTGTATGGAACTCCACAGCTGTCTTATGTTCATTTCCATGATGTTGTTATGTCCGCGCATTTGTTGTTTTATTAAGTCAAATTGTCTGATTGCGTTGTTTGTTCTTATGTTGTTCTGTTCAAATATTATTTTATTGAGTTAATTTCTATTTTGTTATGTGCAGTTATTATTTCATTCAGTCGAATCAATTTGTTGTGGTGTTAAAAGATCGTTTTGTTGGGTCAATTGATTATATTATTATGTTAAATCATTATTTTATTACGTTAGATCAACTTATTATCATGTTAAATTATTATTTTATCAAGTCAAATCAACATATTGTTATGTTCAATCATTATTTCGTCTTGTTAGTCTAACTTGTTGTTATGTTCATTTGATGTTTCGTAACGTCCAATTAGTATAATGTTATGTTGCATTTTCATCACGTGATGTCAAGTAGCAACTTTATTTCATTGTGTCGAGTTATTATGTTGTAATGTTGAAGTATTATGTTGTAATGTTGAAGTATTTTTATTTTGTAATGTTGTAATGTTGAAGTATTATGTTGTAATGTTGAATCGTTATGTTGATCAACGTTATGTTGTTCATTCGGAAATGATCTTCGAGTTACTTCGGTATTAACAGATTAATTTGAGACCACTCCCAGTCTGCCATAAACTATATTCAACACCTACCCAAGTGTTTCGGGTACCTGTTCAGATAGATTAATAGGTTCAAGGCTACACCCATCATCAAAATGACTCAAGCCCCTGATGTTTTATTTTTAGGGATCAAACATTTTTTAGGGCGGGGAGGGGGCTAGGATCAATTTTGGAATAAAAAGGCAGGACCAGGATTGTGACAAAATAAAAAGGCAGGATCACTGTAGGTGTGAACAAAATGCAGGACATTTGCCAATCAGGACATTTTGCAGTGTAAATGAAAATAAAAATGTGGGTCGAAATAGCAGCCAAAAATAATCCAGGGCAAAATTTCCAGGAAAAAAAATAGGCAGGACCAAACTTTTGATCCTACCCCCCCCCCCCCCTCATAAAAATCAAATGCTCCCTTAAGGCGTATTATCTTTAATTATTTTACAACGTATGTTGAGAAACTGATACATAAAGAGTCGCAGCGTTTAAATATATAATTTGAAGTATAAATTATATGTATTATTGAGAAGTTTAATTTGAATTACTAAAGTTAATATCGCCTTTGGTTTATAATACTAATATGGTATCTACCATTCACTAATACTCAGAAACAAACTTTTTATAATGCTTATGTTCGTTTTGGCGTTCAAGATTGAATGAGTCTGTCGTAATTTATAGGTTTTTACATGTATCTCAAATGTGGCTGCTACCTAAATGGTTGCTGGCATTTCAAAATGTTATATTCTTATATAAATATTTGTTTTTTTAGACATTTCAAAAAAACTGGCTGCCAGCTTGCACCTGGTTAAATACAGACCTAAAAATAAAAACAAAGCGCCACCGATATAGTATTTGCTACAAACAGTTAGGAAGAAATGATTTCACAAATTATATATTCAAACGCCTCTCCTCCCCCGCTGATCGCATAAAAAACCACAAAAGTTTTGAAAATTACCTCACCTCGTCTAAAACGAAATAAAAACAGTATATCTTTCTCAAATGTATCCAATACGTAAATTATAACACAAATTCTCAATTGAAAATAATTGTGCACAATGAGATAAAGACTTAGCATAGATTATTGACCAACAATTTAAGTGTGCGACTCTTTGTGTATCAGTTTCTCAACATACGTTGTAAAATAATTAAAGATAATACGTCTTAAGGGAGCAACCATTTGACTTTTAGAGGGGACTACGATCAAATGTTTGGTCCTGCCTATCTTTTTTCCCTGAAAATTTTGGTCCTGGATCTTTTTTTCGGCTGCTATTGCGACCTACATTTTTATTTTCATTTAACCAGAAAATGTCCTTATTGACACATGTCCTGCATTTTTTTGGACACCTAAAGTGATCCAGCCTTTTTATTTTGCCAAAATTGATCCTAGCCAGCCCCCCCCCTTCCCGCCCTAAAAAATGTTTGATCCCTAAAAATAAAACATCAGGGGCTTGAGTCGTTTTGATGATGGGTGTAGCCTTGAACCTATTAATCTATCTGAACAGGTACCCGAAACACTTGGGTGGGTGTTGAATATAGTTTATGGCAGACTGGGAGTGGTCTCAAATTAATCTGTTAATACCGAAGTAACTCGAAGATCATTTCCGAATGAACAACATAACGTTGATCAACATAACGATTCAACATTACAACATAATACTTCAACATTACAACATAATATTTCAACATTACAACATTACAACATAATACTTCAACATTACAACATTACAACATAATACTTCAACGTTACAACATAATACTTCAACATTACAACATAATAACTCGACACAACATAATAACTCGACAAAATGAAATAAAGTTGCTACTTGACATCACGTGATGAAAATGCAACATAACATTATACTAATTGGACGTTACGAAACATCAAATGAACATAACAACAAGTTAGACTAACAAGACGAAATAATGATTGAACATAACAATATGTTGATTTGACTTGATAAAATAATAATTTAACATGATAATAAGTTGATCTAACGTAATAAAATAATAATTTAACATAACAATATAATCAATTGACCCAACAAAACGATCTTTTAACACCACAACAAATTGATTCGACTGAATGAAATAATAACTGCACATAACAAAATAGAAACTAACTCAATAAAATAATATTTGAACAGAACAACATAAGAACAAACAACACAATCAGACAATTTGACTTAATAAAACAACAAATGGACATAACAACATCATGGAAATGAACATAAGACAGCTGTGGCGTTCCATACTTTTGTGCGATTCAAAAACTGGGTAATTATGCTAAAGATTTCTCCACCTATGAACTGTAGTAAGATAGCCTATGCTTTTTGCATCTTTTTTTTCCAGCTAAATGAACTCATATACTATGGCACGCCGTTTTAATATTTATTCAAATTCCAAGATATCTTATTTATTTAACAAGATATCTTATTAAGTATTAAGATATCTTATTTAATTTGAAAGTAAATAAGATATCTCTATAAGTTAATAAGATATCTCTATAAGTTAATAAGATCTATAAGTTAATAAGATATCTCTATAAGTTAATAAGATATCTCTATAAGTTTATAAGATATCTCTATTAGTTTATAAGATATCTCTATTAGTTTATAAGATATCTTATTAAGTAAATAAGATATCTCTATTATTAACTATATAAAAGATATCTTATATAGTTAATAAGATATCTTATAAATTAATACAGATATCGTATTAACTTATAGAGATATCTTATATATTTAATAAGATATCTTTAAAACCAGTTAAATAAGATATCTCTATAAGTTAATAAGATATCTCTATAAGTTTATAAGATATCTCTGTTTATAAAATATCTCTACTAATTTATAAGATATCTCTATTAATTTATAAGATATCTTATTTAACTAAATAAGATATCTCGAAATTGAATAAATATAACAACGGCGTGCCATACATATATAATATCAAATGTCTTACGTATAATGCCATTGACAAAAACTTTGAAAAGCCAAAACGTCATCAAGACAAACCAAATGTAACTTAACAGGTAGGAGTAGCTAGGCTAGCTAGTCAGAATTCAGACAATTTCTACATCTAACATTATTCCAAAATTGATCAATCCAGAGCTTCAACAGATTTGTCAGAAATCATGTCTTTGCAAATATATAAAAAATATAAATCTTGCAAATTTGAATTTAAATGATACTCCATACATGTGTTGTGTTTTTTTAACAGAAGGTATACCATCTGTCGCTCTCAGATCAATTTTGCCTTGTTTTTCGATTGGCAATTGTCCTCATAGAACTTTCACTCGAACACTTTTGACGGATTTGTCTGGATTTTAGAGATTGAATAATAGAATAAAGATGAAGAATTAATGTTTATAAACAATACTAATGAAATTTTAATGTCGTCATAAATTTGGAATTAAATTGTCAGGAAAAAATTAAGGCAGGCTTTGTTTAACTCCGAAGCCTAGCCTAGGGGCAATAGTTGGTATATCGTGGACAATAAACATCTAGTACAATTCACCGGTCACTATTTACCAGTGAATAGTTTTGGAAACTATTCACCGGTAAATAGTTTTAAGTTTAGAAATAGACAAAAATACATGTAGTAAACTCATTGTCTCTATTTTTATATATAAAAATTAAAAAAAAACATTCCGAGGTAACATTACCTAAAGGTCTCAAATATGTTCTTAGTGTATTTGTATTAATTTTTTAGTTCCCTTACCGGTAAACCATTTTAACAAATAATCTTACTTTTGGTATGACAGCTTATAATAATGAGCCTAAGATAAAGTATGATTTTCACGCTGATCGGATAATTATGTTAAGAGTTTTTGCATTTGAAATAAAAATTATTATCAAAATTTTAATTTTCCGGACTTTTTCGCAAACCCTTTTACCAACTGACCTTATTTTTTGGTATGTCAGTTAATAATGATGAGCTACAGATTGAGTTTGAGTTTCAAGCAAACATAATTTGAGGATTTGTATGAATCACCCAGTCCATATGTCCGCGTCCGATTCACATAGTTAAGGGGAATTTAATGTGTTTTCTCACAGCTTAAGATGGTAGGGGAACATTGTATTGCTCAGCAATACTGTCAGAATGCTTGTTAAATGATAATGTGAATCTTACTGTCTCGTAACGCAGAAGCTTTAGTCCGTAAGAAGCTATTTTCGGAGTAGGTTCCAACTTCTGCAAGCATCCCCTTCTTATTAAGCTTACTGCACGAAGCCTGTAAAAATATTTTATTGCCTACAGTTAATTTTCATTATCTCAAAGTGGAAGGGACCAACAAAAAAAAGTTTGAGATAACAGGAGTTTGAGATATCAGGAAGAAATATAGTGCAAAGTTTAATCTATGGACCAAAACATTACTTTGAGATATCAGTAGTTTTGAGATAAAAGAGTTTGAGATAACGAGAATGTATTTCATTTTGAGTTGGATAATTATGAATTATGCATATACGCAATAAATTTAGAATAATTTATCACCGACATGGCTGATTTGAACTGGACAAAAATAGACAAATGTAGATGTCGACTACTCGTATGGCTCAATTAATTTTTTCCGTTGATATTATTGGATATGTAATTTTTGTTTAAACTTAAAAACTCTTGATATTTTTTTAATTTATTTTAGAACTAATACAGATTCAGTTCCAGTGTTGGAAATTTTCTATTTTTCCTTTCAAAACGGTAACTAGGTAGATTTTCAGGCCAATCATCCCATGTATGTGCATGTGTTTATTTTTCATAATTAAAATTCGTGTCAAAAAGTACAGATTTAATGAGAAAGTTAAATTTTTCCGAAACTCTGATATGATCTCTCCAAAAATTGAGTTTCTCCAACTTAGTGTCCAAATGTTTCTATTCTATTTTGTCTGAAACAACTAGTTCAATTTAATAGTTTCGTTATTTACTGCCGTATGCGTCAAAAAAAATATAATTGAACAAATTCATGGGCCAGTTAATAAATGCATACAATGACGCCGCTTCTCTTTTTCCTTATTAGATGCGGTGAATAACATTTACCTTTGCTTCACCCCATGTCATAGCCGATCTGCTGAAATAATAGCAGGAGGAACCATAAGACTGCCAATGGTCAGGACACGATTTAACTACAACAGTATAAAAATTATCCACAAAACATTTTTAACAGTGCAGTTTTACAAATTTGTTTTAACACTACCGTAACGATAGATCAAAACTAAGTTGGATACTTATATAAATTCAACATCTATACATGAAATTTCTCCGATTGTTATGATCCTTTACACGTAGAAAGTATTATAATGTTTGCTAATATTTTTGCATATCACAGTTACATAGACAGATTCATATATTTTCATAGATGCACATGGTTGTTGAGATTACTTTTAATTTCCATCATTTTTTTTTGTGGAGACCTTTCAGACACGATGTACAGCTGCCTACTAATCTAATTGGAATATTTGATAGGAAGAAAACAATATATGATAAGGCAAGAAGTTTAAAAGGGTCCCAAAGCAAGTAGAACGCGTTAAACAGGTAACTGTAGACAAAAATTAAAATCACCTGAAATTTAAATTTTGAGATAAGTGACATCAGGTGCCTCGGAAAGTTAAAACAGCTTCCCTGTTAACAGATGTCTTCACCATGCAAGTATTATTAAAAATATAAGGAAGACTGAAGTTCAGTGGATGGCGGCAGAAATCGTTCTTAGATGTAAATGGATAAAGGAACAATTGTTTATAATGTGTAACGAGTGAGACCTGACGTTCGACGTAAAGGTCAAAATTGTAAGTCTTTTCCATTTTGGTTTTATGATGAGTCTACTTAAGTATATGTAGCCTTTTATTTCATTCAGCACTCCTCGGCAGATTATACTAATAAAGGGAAGCGGAATCTACCGAGGATTGCCGATTGCTTTTATTTGTGAGATTCACGTCGACTTGCAGGCATGGATCATTTCCATTGAAAATGCTTTGCACTTATGGGATATTTGCACTCAATTTTCAACATAAACCTTCACTACCTAAGTGTTGAAAATCTGTGAAAAAGTCCAGTGGAAAGTCAAGTGGATATTGTAGATATTCCCCTCCACCTTTAATTTCGGAGAAGCCTTTTGGACATTCACAATTAAAGATATCAGTGTCTTGTTCAAAGCTGCATACTCCATTATTCTGACAAGGATTACTGGTACCAGGTGTATCGGGATAAGAAAACATTTTTTATGAAATGGGTGAGACCTGACATTCGACTTAGAAACCAACATTGTAAGTCTTTCACTTTTTGGTTTTCAGGAAAACTTTTTACGAGGCAAAATTGGCTGAAAAAAAATTATTCATCTAAATCTGAATACATATAAATATTTAATTAACTGAGTATAAATAAGTAGAGATGTAGCCTTTCAACATTCCAGAAATTATACTTATGAGATTCACATCGACTCAATGCAGGCATTGATCCATAATTTTCATCGAGAGTTTATGCAATAATGGGGTATTTGCACTTAATTTTCTTTGTATAAAATTTTTTTTAGGAATGTTTTTGGTTGTATCCTTTCATAATATACCATTGTTATGACCCATTTCTTTGAATATATATACATCCCTTGACCAATGTTTACAAACAAACCTTCACAGGCTTTTCCACTAAAACCGTCTGGACATGAACAACTAAAAGTGTTTCCTGTGAACGTACATGAGCCGTTGTTAAGACAAGGCTGTTTTGAACATGGAGTGACTGAAATATAACAAAAACTTTTAAATGTGACTATCTTTTAAACATAGATCTGTGGGAATAAAAATATCAGTCATGCAGTTATCTATCTTAAATAATTTATTTTAGGGATTTAATTCTAGTTACTTCCAAACTCATGCCTCAGTCAGTTATGAATCTTAAATTTTAAAGATGAAGTGCTCACCCATTATTGGACTTCCTGGATGTTACCTAGATTTTCTGGTAAGATAAATTGCTGCTTAATTTGTTCTATTTGTTTTCTGGCTTGTTTGCTATCGTCTTTGCATAGTTTTTAATATTGTAGTTTTCCAATGATTTAGCATTCTTACCTCTTTCGTTTTCTCTGACTTTATCTAAAAGAAACTCTCTTAAATTAATACAAAGGATTACAAATGGATTCTGTTTTCTGCTCCTTGGTCGAGTTGTTGTCTCTTTGACACATTCCCCGTTTCAATTCTCTATTCTACACAAATTTAATTTTATATCTGTATACTGGGAGTGCATCTGAATGTCAAATTTGTCAATGCATAAACAATAACTAATCTTGCTTAATTTATGAATATTTGATTGTACCTTGACATAACTGTCCAGAAATCCCCCCAGGACACAAACAGACGAAACTGTCACCATCGACTAAACACCTTCCTCCATGCATGCAAGGCTCTTTGGTGCATGGTGTCACTGCATGTGCAATTGAAGAAAAAAAAAATCATTTATTATTATAGTTTAGAAATATGAAAATAAAACATTTTTATAATAGCACATAATCTAAAGCTGCTTATTATTGTATTTTCTATAAAAACCGTTGAAAAAAATAAAAAAATAAACAATATATTTTGAGAAACAGATGAACAGCTCATACGATAATAAAATAAATGGAAATGGTGAAACGTTTGTATAAATAAGTATAGATGTAGACTTTCAACCTTCCAGAAATTATACTTATGAGATTCACATCGACTCAATGCAGGCATTGATCCATAATTTTCATCGAGGAGTTTATGCAATAATGGGGTATTTGCACTTAATTTTCTTAGTATAACAAATTTTTTGAGGAATGTTTTTGGTTTATATCCTTTCATAATATACCATTTTTATGACCCATTTCTTTGAATATATATACATCCCTTGACCAATGTTTACAAACAAACCTTCACAGGCTTTTCCACTAAAACCGTCTGGACATGAACAACTAAAAGTGTTTCCTGTGAACGTACATGAGCCGTTGTTAAGACAAGGCTGTTTTGAACATGGAGTGACTGAAATATAACAAAAACGTTTAAATGTGACTATCTTTTAAAACAGAGATCAGTGGGAATAAAAATATCAGTCATGCAGTTATCTATCTTAAATAATTTGTCTAAGGGATTTAATTCTAGTTACTTCCAAACTCATGCCTCAGTTATCTATCTTAAATAATTTCTCTAAGGGATTTAATTCTAGTTACTTCCAAACTCATGCCTCAGACAGTTATGAATCTTAAATTTTAAAGATGAACTGCTCACCCATTATTGGACTTCCTGGATGTTACCTAGATTTTCTGGTAAGATAAATTGCTGTTTAATTTGTTCTATTAGTTTTCTGGCTTGTTTGCTATCGTCTTTGCATAGTTTTTAATATTGTCTTTTTCCAATGATTTAGCATTCTTACCTCTTTCGTTTTCTCTGACTTTATCTAAAAGAAACTCTCTTAAATTAATACAAAGGATTACAAATGGATTCTGTTTTCTGCTCCTTGGTCGAGTTGTTGTCTCTTTGACACATTCCGCGTTTCAATTCTCTATTCTACACAAATTTAATTTTATATCTGTATACTGGGAGTGCATCTGAATGTCAAATTTGTCAATGCATAAACAATAACTAATCTTGCTTAATTTATGAATATTTGATTGTACCTTGACATAACTGTCCAGAAATCCCCCCAGGACACAAACAGACGAAACTGTCACCATCGACTAAACACCTTCCTCCATGCATGCAAGGCTCTTTGGTGCATGGTGTCACTGCATATGCAATTGAAGAAAAAAAAATCATTTATTATTATAGTTTAGAAATATGAAAATAAAACATTTTTATAATAGCACATAATCTAAAGCTGCTTATTATTGTATTTTCTATAAAAACCGTTGAAAAAAATAAAAAAATAAACAATATATTTTGAGAAACAGATGAACAGCTCATACGATAATAAAATAAATGGAAATGGTGAAACGTTTGTATAAATAAGTATAGATGTAGACTTTCAACTTTCAGAAATTATACTTATGAGATTCACATCGACTCAATGCAGGCATGGATTTATAATTTTCATCGAGGAGTTTATGCAATAATGGGTATTTGCACTTAATTTACTTTGTATAAAAATATTTTTTAGGAATGTTTTTGGTGGTATCCTTTCATAATATACCTTGTTATGACCTAATTCTTTGAATATATGCATCCCTTGACCAATGTTTACAAACAAACCTTCACAGGCTTTTCCACTAAAACCGTCTGGACATGAACAACTAAAAGTGTTTCCTGTGAACGTACATGAGCCGTTGTTAAGACAAGGCTGTTTTGAACATGGAGTGACTGAAATGTAACAAAAAAATTAAATGTGACTATTCTTTTAAAACATAGATCAGTGGGAATAAAAATATCAGTCATGCAGTTATCTATCTTAAATAATTTCCCTAAGGGATTTAATTCTAATTACTTCCAAACTCATGCCTCAGTCAGTTATGAATCTTAAATGTTAAAGATGAACTGCTCACCTATTATTGGACTTCCTGGATGTTACCTAGATTATCTGGTAAGATAAATTGATGTTTAATTTGTTCTATTTGTTTTCTGGCTTGTTTGCTATCGTCTTTGCATAGTTTTTAATATTGTCTTTTTCCAATGATTTAGCATTCTTACCTCTTTCGTTTTCTCTGACTTTATCTAAAAGAAACCCTCTTAAATTATTACAAAAGGATTACAAATGGATTCTGTTTTGTGCTCTTTGGTCGGGTTGTGTCTCTTTGTCAATTCTCTATTCTAAACAAATTTAATTTTATATCTGTATACTGGGAATGCATCTGAATGTCATATTTGTCAATGCATAAACAATAGCTAATCTTGCTTAATTTATGAATATTTTGATTGTACCTTGACATAACTTTCCAGAAATCCCCCCAGGACACAAACAGACGAAACTGTCACCATCGACAAAACACCTTCCTCCATGCATGCAAGGCTCTTTGGTGCATGGTGTCACTGCATGTGCAATTGAAGAAAAAAAATCATTTATTATTATAGTTTAGAAATATGAAAATAAAACATTTTTATAATAGTACATAATCTAAAGCTGTTTATTATTTTATTTTCTATAAAAACAGTTGAAAAAAATAAACAAATAAACAATTATATGTTGAGAAACAAATGAACAGCTCATACGATAATAAACTTATATATAACATTATAAGTATGTTATGTTGTTTTACTTGTATCACACCTTGGCACTGGTTTCCAGAAAACCCAGAGGGACAGGAACAGTTATAACCACCTTCCAAAGGAGAGCACATACCACCGTTTAAACAAGGGCAACTGGCACATGGAATTTCTAAAGCAAGATATTTTTAATAATATAAAAATAAGCACAGAACCACAAAAGGATAAATGTGATTGAAACAATGAATATAATTATTGGGTACCTTAAAATAATAATAATAATAATAAAATTCCAGGGAATGTTTATTTCACCGTTTAGAATACGTAATGCTTGAAGAAACGATTACTCTAGATCGGAATATGTAAATCTTGTTAAAAGCATCCACCCAAGCCAGGGTTTTGTTTCCTCATTCGTTCCTACAAACCCCCTGACAACATCGTTCATAAAAGAACGATATTCATTGGTTGCTTCTCAAGGTCAAACGAGAATCTGTTTGCGTCGTATGTAGAATTTTTTAGGTCACACACCAGGCGCCGATATTTTTAACCCGCTAAATATGAATGAGTGTATGAACGAACTTGGATACAAAACCCTGAATTGGGAGGATGGTTAAAAGTAACGTTCACGGTGTCAAAAATAGTGTACTGTCTTTCCAGCGACACCGGTTGTACCGGGTGTAATTGCTACTATAGAGTGGTGTGATGGCAATACATGATGTTATATGTTAATTTCAATAGGTATTCTGCACTTCTTTGTGTCTTTTTAAAATTCGAATATCTCAAATATTTCAATAAAATAAATGTAAAACGTATGTGTCCAATCATCATTATTAATAATTGTCTTTTCCACTACTAAAATGCCTAAAATATTTTATAAATGCATACCAAAAAAACTGGTTTAACCCCACCACCGCCAATGTCTTTACCAAGTCCTAGGGGGGGGGGGTAACATGACCATTTTATGACGGGGTGCGTCGTTGAACTTGGAAACCCCACCCGTAATTATCCATGTTATATCGAATTTGTGACCCGAAAATATCCATGAAAGCTAAATTACATACCCTAAATTATCCAAAAATAATAAAAAGGCAGTTATGATACGAGACATATTTATACATTTAAATTTAAATATTTGAAATATTTATCAAAGAAAATTCATTTTTTAAAAATCCTGACCGAAATTCTCCAGAGTGTCAAAACATCCCGACCCGAATTTTCCGCCGGTTTTGTAAAATCTTGACCCGAATTTGCCGCACGTCCCATATCTAAATATCACTGGGTTACCCCCATCCCCCCCGAGACCAAGTCAGACTATCCGGACTCTCTGTTGTGTTCATGTTTGTGTGTTTTTTGCACTCTTTTACGTTATTTGTTGTCCGGAGGGTTTTTAGCTAGTTTGATTGATTTAAGTGTCATTGTTGATCTTTCCTGTTATCTATATTGTTGTTTATTTCCATTGTTTTGGTGCAATTCGTTAGTTTTTACGTAAAGTATGACGTCACAACAAAGATATGTGACGTTTCTGAATATATCCAAGTGTTGTTTCCAAAAGTTTGAACCATGATGTCTTTTGATACTAAATTGTTATTTGAAATGTACATAATTGTAATTATGAGTTTTTTTCATGAAGAAATCATTTGCCAAACTATGTGGGAAACAAATGAGTATAAAAGTGATATATAGTATTTTATTATGAAACGTACGAGGGAAAAAAAACTTTAAATATTGAAACTAAAACTTGCAGGTGTACTTCAGGATATTTGAACACATATGAATTATCCTCTTTCACCAGGGACTACTAAAAAAATTAATAACTGATTTGAGATCAGTGGCAGCGGTGGTTTTGGTTTGTATCACATGTGCACATTTATTTCGAAGTAATATAAATCGCCAGTACTAGTGAGGTACCAGTACAAAGATTTTAAGGTATAAAAAAACATTATCTCAATAAAACAATTGTTGTAGCATGTCAAACTACTGATATTTTAAACTTATGATGACTGAAAAACTTTAACTAAAAATAAAATTAAAACATGCGAAAAACAACTTATTTAGAAAACAGTTGTGATCTGTTGTGCTAGTATTCTTATATAATAAAATGGTTATTTACTAGAATTTGGTATATTTTAAATTAATTCATATTTTGCAAAGATCTATGTCATAAGAAAAAAGCGTTAATATATTTCAGGGTGAAATTTTTCCAATCTCAATAACTGCTTGATTCTATTCAATACGTCATTAAGAAGTTCATAGACCATCTTGTTTAATAATGCACTTGTGGAAAGTATTGTTGTCTGTTAATTTGAATATATAATCCTTAACATATCTTTAAGTGGAAAACCTACAGGGGATAAAATATCAAGTACACGTATATTATTCAAATGCGAATGCCTGCACTTAAATTCTATGTTTACATATGATGAAACCACATCACACATTTAAGCATATGCAGCTATATCGGTCATAATTATGTTAGGTAACTCTGTTTAGACTTATTAACTGGTTACCCAATATCGGGAATCTACTGGTCCCGTTCATGCCAGGCATTCATCGTACTTCGATAACTCTGTATTGATTATATCACGTTCTCCACGTCTTCACTTTAAAAAACTTTTTATTTGAAATATGTAGTAACATTTCACATGGATTATAATTTCAATATATGAAATTGTGACAATAATTAATAATATGAAATTTATCACCAATTTATACAAACTGTCAAAAGTACATAATTAGTGATAAAGGGTAATGGTGCAAGTTTTTTTTTATTTTTTAAGCCGCGAGAAAAGCGATTTTTTTTTGGTAAAATTTATTTGAGTTTTATCTGAAGAAATTTATTATGCGCAATTAACATGCTGTGTGTTTCAGGTAATTATAACTAATTAACGATTTGACATGTATATTGTACCTTGACTGTCCGGATGTTTATTGTTCAAACCGTTAATTAAGGTACACAGGTACATTGTATGTATACAGGTAAACCGTTTGCTGACCAAAAACAGCGTGATTTCATTTTTAATGCAACATTTTAATAAAGAGGTGTGTGTGTGTTTAAGGGGGGATCACAAAGAATGCAGTGATGAAATATAATTTCAAATGTCAGATAAGTAACATTTTAATTTATTTTAAATTAATAATTTATCTTTTTGGTATTTATATATTTAACATTTGACATATTATATGAGTAATTCTATTTACTCGTATATATATATATATACACTTTGTTATGACAAGGTAGAAGCTGATTAGGATGGGCGCCATCTTGAATAATAATAGTAAAAAATAACACATTTCAAAATAGCTAATTTTCAAATCAATTTGGAAGGGACATTATCAAAATTTAAACTATTACAATTACGATATTTCGAAAAGTTATGAAGGTTTTACTCAAACATATGATATATGAAGACCAAAGAATATACGTAATTAGTAACATCCGAGACATAAAACAATATGTCTCTAGTAATATATCAGTATCTATAGTATGCATATCCCCCCTTTTTATTATAACTTCATCACACAAACATTATATAATAAAATCCTCGATTGAAAAGAAATGATGTGTGTATGAAATGATCCATCATCTGTGTTAGTTTTCATTAATACTGGCAAAGGTGCGATTTTTTTCATAATCTATATCGCCCTTGGCGAGGATAAGTTAATATGCAGTGCAATTGGAAACTATACACTTATTAATAAGTTATGTCAGCTATTTATATATATATATATACTTTATATTTCAAACATAAGCGTTTGTTTCGATGCAAATATGAAATTGAAAATCATTAAATGTTTGTATTTTCGCGCCTAGTGCAATTTCCGGTCATCGTCACCATCTTGAAAAATAATAACAGATTTTCCGAAAATAGCTAATTTTCAAATCAATTTGGAAGGGATATAATAAAAAATTAAACTATTGCATTTACGATATTTCAAAAATTTATAAATGTATTAATTAGCACATAGCACCAAAATTTTTTCATCAGTTTTGGTTAAATCGCAATTTTATGTTAAAAACGACAAAAAAGCCAATTTATCGGAGTTAGATGATTTAACAATATGGACTTAACGGGAAAATAAGACAAAATTTTCAAAAGCATTTGGAAGGGATAAGACAAAAATTTAAACGTTTCCAATTAGCATAAATATGTTTCTAAATATATGAGGAAGTACTACATAGCACCAAATTTTTTTCAGCACGAACTAAAAGTAGTTTATTTTATCGATTCCTGATCGCCCAAGTGCATTTCTATACAATTTGCTTGAGCATGGTATAGGTGATGTGTGACGTCATCAAAGTCACGTGATGACTTCTATAGTTGGATATGGACTCTGCAGTCTTCCATACGCACAACCACGTCTATGCACTTACTAATTTATAAGTAAACATTTACTGCACTAGAGCACTCATTCTCCCAAGTCAGAGTTTTGTATCCACATTCGTTCCTACAAACCCCTGACATCACATATTCATATTTTGCGGGTCGAACATATCGCCATTTGTTGTGTGACCTAGAAAATTCTACCTGCGACGCAAATGGATTCTCGTTTGACCTTGGGAAGCAACCAATGAAAATCGTTCATTTCCAAAATATGAATGTGTGATGTCAGGGGTTTGTAGAACGATCGTGGATACAAAACCCTGACTTGGGAGGATGTAGAGCACTAAGAGTTTCACTTCTTTTCTATAAAAGGAGTAGGGCTACTTTTAGCTGTATCCCGGAGCTGTAATTGTTTCACTCTATTACTTTAGAGAACCGTACAATTTTTATGTCTTAAATATTTATCCATACCCGAAATTATCCAAAAATAATAAAAGGCAGTTACTGTATCATGATGCGACATATTTATACATTTAACAGTGTGAAAAGTCAACCTGAAGTCTCCTTAGTGCTTTATAGTAACCAAAATCTGCAGAAATTTGAAAAATCCTGACTGGAATTCTCCATAGTGTCAATAAATCCCGACCCGAAATCTCCGTCGGTTATGTAAAATCTTGACTCTAATTTGCTCGTCCCGTATCTAAATATTATTGAGTTACCCCCCCCCCCCCCTCCCGAGATTTTTAAGTTAACAAATAAATTAATTTATATTAAATATTGATAAGTTCAAGTTTTCTACGCAATAGGTCGTGTGTAAGGTCAATTTCCAAACATTTTGTATCGCTGTATGGAATATTGCCAAGAAGGCCACTCGGAACCAAAACCACATTCACGTGTAAGGAGATGCATAAACTCACAGCAAAAAAAATTAGTTTTGGTTTTGATAATCCTTCACGTTAAAAAAACTGTCTTAAAGACGTTAATTTGACCCATTTGTGTTCAAACCGTCTCCAAAAGCGATACTCAGGTACGCAGAATTTTTTGTAACTTATTTGTTGGTTATTATTAGCAAATCTTAAGAGAATACTAACCCTTAGACATTTTGAAAGAAATTAATACAATTCTTTGATACTAATTTTGATGTGTACATTTCGTCGATTTACGACTCATAAGTTGTGCTCAATGCCTAAAATGTTGCATTATGTGAACAAATCCAGGTTCACGAATGCAACAACAACAAAAAAAAAAAACAAAAAAAAAAAACAAAAACAAAAAAAAAAAACAAAAAAAAAAACAAAAAAAAAAAACAAAAAAAAAAAAACAACAAAAAACAAAAAACAAAAACAAAACAAAAAAACAAAAACAAAAAACAAAAAAACAAAAAACAAAAAACAAAAACAAAACAAAATAATTCGCAGTGTCAAAAATAACTTTCTGACGCCCTCCATAAAAATCCTTAGCTGTCGTCATAAAATATATTTACATCATACCTTTGTTTTTCCCACTATAGTTACCATTTGAACCCAGTTTTGCTGTATTTTGGTTAACAACATTAGGATTTTCTGAAAGAGATTAGTCTACATATAAGTACAGAAACTATAAAGATACAGTTGGTAAGTATGGACATCAGTGGTATCCTAATACGTGGAAAGTTTACAATTAGAAAGTTACGCTCATCAGGTCTGATTTTAATCGTCGGTTGTCAGCTATGAATAAGCCTTGTATATAGGCAATTGAGTTAACATAAAGAGGTAACAATTAATGGTTATGTGACATCAGCGAACAAAACTAGAAGCATAATGCTTTCATCCAAACTAGAACACTACATGCAAGAGGGCGAGATGAAAATATAGATACAAGAGAGAGGCGATTGTAAAGAAGAAGCGAATACATCCACTAAGGTACATTAGGCCATATGTAGGTAATAATAAAAACTAAGTGTTATTGTACGAGAATTTTTCACTCAACAGAGTGAACATGTTTTTTGTGACTCATTTCAAAACAAGAATTGGTTTCGTTTCGTTGGCAAAATCCAAAATAATTTTAAGATCTTTTCACATATACTGAAATATGATTTTCCCCATAATTTGAAAAAAATAATGTGGTGAATTCTAACAGCATTCTGATTTAATCAATTAAAATCAAGGGAAAATTAACATACAAGAAGCAATTGACGGAATGTAAGCTTCCAATCTTTTTTTGGAAGAAAGTAATCTGAAGGAGAATAATATATGTCCTATAATATTTATTTTTATAATTTCACAAGTCACAATTTCTACTAAAAGTAATCTCATTAGCACGTCAATGAGCATAAGACTGGCGTAGTACATACCTTGTGATTTTGAACTCGAGTTAGCAAAATAAGCGGTAAGGACCATGAAAACGATGGTTGTTACCATTAACAATAGCGTGCCGTATTTCCATTTTCTATTGCTTTCCTGTAAGGCTTTATCGTTTTTGAATCTCCACTCATGTTCAGAAATACCATCCTTGTTTCCAGAGTTCGGAATTTCATCGTCGTCAAATCGAATTGCATTTCTATTTTCAGTGTTTGAATTATTCACGGAATATGCCAACAGCATCTATGAACTGCATCAACGAGAGTACCGGTACTGAGCATACCGGACATCCACGAGGGTACCTGTGCATACGAGATGCGCGTACGGTTGGTGGTTCTAAATTGACCTAGATCATGTAGATCATTTGTAGATGTTTGAGCTAGTTATAAAAATTAAATTCAATATGAAATCAGCAGATAATCGGATAAGACACATAAAATGTAGACTTCCACTAAATATTTATAAGAATATTTAATTCAAAACGTGTTTTCCTACGATAAAACATATACGCGGAAGTATATTAATGTTATGAAAGTAAAAATAGGACAACTCTATGTTTATTATTTCGACGCTATAAATAATATAAACAACCTTGCGAGAAGAACACTACAGAACACTCCTTTTATTTTTTTCTTCAAAAAAAATATGTTTTTTTATTTTAATAAACATGAACCAGTTAAATGTATACATATTTTTTACATGCACTGGTGCCGGAAGTAAATTACATGCACGTGTATTTTTTGAAATTGAAAGTAACACACAAAACGTACAAGGAGAATACTATTATTACTAGACATATATGTAAATAAATTAAAATAAGTGAACATATTCCACATATATATATATATATATATATATATATATATATATATATATATATATATATATATATATATATATATATATATATATATATATATTGTTATGTGTATGTAACAAATATGACCGGAGTATACAGAACAATTGAAGAATTATATCGGGAGCTACAACGGTGTAACGAATGTTGCAACGGGGACTACCAGTCCGTACATTGTCCACTTTGTCCAGTAACCAAATATAAACCTAAAATTCTTTCAAAAGTGAAGAAACACCTAGCAGTTCATTGGAAAACAGGCGTTGAAGGACAAAATGGTAAGCATTTGCATGAATATTTTTGTATATTCACATATTACAATTAACACGGAAACCGTTAAACTGCTTGTACAATTCGCGTACTTTATGTTTGACATCTCCCTAAACTACATACTCTAGGATGCTTGCGGTATATATCGTGTACTACATCTCCCTACACGATACATCTATCAGGGTGCGCACTACATCTCCCTACAATACACCCACCAGAGTGCCTGTTGCATATATCGTATACTACATCTCCCTACACTACATCTATCAGGGTGCCGCACTACATCTCCCTACAATACATCCACTAGGGAGCATGTGGCATATATAGTGTACTACATGTTCCTTAACTACATCTATCAGTCAGGATGACGGTGGTATATATCGTGTTCTACATCTCCCTAGGCTACATCTTTCAGGGTCATGAGGGTGCCTGTGGTATATATCGTGCATTTCATCCTCAGAAGGGGGGGGGGGGGGGGGGGGGGGTAAAGACCATTTTTGACTGGGGTGCGTCGGTGAACTTGTAACCCCTAACCTAAATTATCTGTTATGTCAAATTTGCGACCCGAAAATATCCGGGAAAGCTTAAATTACATACCCGAAATTATCTAAAAATGATAAAAGGCAGTTGTTATGATGAGACATATTTATACATTTAACTTTGTGTGAAGTCAACCTGAATTCTCCCCAGTGCTTTATAAAAATCTGCAGAATTTAAAACAAATCCTGACCTGAATTCTCCAGAGTGTAAGAAACCCCGACCCGAAATCTCCGCCTATTTTGTAAAATCTTCATCCGAATTTCCCGCACGTCCCGTATCTAAATATCACTGAGTTACCACCCGACACCCCCAACCCCCCGAGATTTCATCTCCCTATCCTACACCCACCAAGTTGCCGGTAGTATATTGTTATGATATTGTAATTATTATATTTATTTATCTTGGCCTAATTTGTTTTGTGTGGCCTTATAACATGTATACTATGTTTACATAATACTTATAGTTGTTTACCAAATAATGTTATAACTGCGCAGTTTAGAAATCACTGGAACAATAATGGATACTGGTGGAATGACTAGAACTTTCTATTTGACTTACGTAATAATTATGGTGTGATTCGAACTTCTTCCGTATTCCAGAAGTTTCCGTTCTACAGTATATATACGGACAAGAAAGTTAGACTTTCAGAACATCATTTATCGGACCAGAGATAGACATTCTTGTGTTCTCAGCTGTTGGATTTATTTACGTTTCACACATCGTAATTGACAGACTTTTATTTTCGTTACATCATACTAGATTGTGACTGATTGGATATAATATTCCGTTTGGATTCAGGCAACAGTGACCAGAATTCCGGATCAAGAAAAAACAGGATTTTGAACAGTTAAGTTGACATTTTATTTTTTTTGTAATATTTTTGTAAACTTTGTATATATAATAAATCTTGTTAAATTTTATTATTGATTTGTGTCTTTTGTTGGCTACATTTTAAAGGTGATTTCGGCCGTAACAGAAATTGGGGGCTCGTCTCGGGAGAACGTTAATATCTTAATAAATTTTTTCAGTATTTTTATTAGAATTAGCCAACAAAATTCTACAAAATGGAATTTGATGCTGGTAAATTTTTGAAAACGCCAGACCTGGAAGGGTTTGATAAATTAAAGAAAGAAGAATTAGTGTTGCTTGCTAAACATCTAAAAATAGATTTTAGAGTATCTATGAGAAAACAAATTATAAAAAATTTGGTAATAGACAATTTAGTTGATTTAGAAATTTTTGGTGAAGAGGCTCTTGACCTCAAGGTCGAAAATGTTGATACTTTAAAATTAAAACAGCTTGAATTAGAACATGAACTTAAATTAAAACAATTAGAAAAAGAAGATGAATTTAAATTAAAACAATTAGAAAAAGAAGATGAATTTAAATTAAAACAATTACAGGCAGAACTTGAAATGAGGGAAAGGTTAGAGATGGAGAAAATAAAAATAGAAATGGCTAAAGTAGAAAGCAACACTAAGTCAAAATCAGAACATTTTGAGGCAGCAAAAAATATACGTTTGGTTCCGAAATTTTGTGAAAAAACGGTGGATAAATTTTTTCCACAATTTGAGAAAATTGCTCAAAATTTGAAATGGCCAAAGCCTTATTGGACTACAATGTTGCAAAGTGTTTTTGTGGGCAAGGCCGCTGAAATATACTCAGCACTTTCTTCAGAAAAAAGTTCTGATTATGACACTGTTAAACAGGAAGTTTTGAAAGCTTATGAGCTAGTGCCAGAAGCATATAGACAGAAATTTAGGTCTTATAAAAAGTTTGAAACACAAACCTATGTTGAATTTGCTAGGGAAAAAGAAGATTTATTTGATAAATGGCTTACGTCAAAGAAAATAGATAAAAATTTTGATAAATTAAGACAATTAATGTTATTAGAAGAGTTCAAGCAGTGTGTTAATTTAGACTTAAAAACACATTTAGATGACAAAACTGTTGAGACATTGCAAGATGCAGCTGTTGTTTCCGATAATTATACCATTTCACATAAAAGGAGTTTCAAAGGTCAAAATTTTAATACTTCAAGCGGAAATTACAAAAATCAAAGCACTGAGCGTACTGATTGTAAGCCTGTTGCACAGAATAAGAGTCCGTCTAGTTATAATATGTCTGGTCCAAAGTTTGATACTTTTGAGAAGAAGTCACTCACTTGTGCTTATTGTAAGAAAAATGGTCACCTGATGGCTGATTGTTTTAGACTCCAGAAGAAGAATGAAAGAGATCATAAGCCCAAGTCCAGTGCTTGTACGACACCCGTTGTTACCAATAAGTTGGAATGTCCTGCGAGTCAGGCTTTAAAGTCCAGTTTTTGTGATTACATGGAGGATTATAAGCCCTTTATGTCTGATGAGTTTGTTTCTATTGTTGATAATACTACTCCTCAGCCTATTAAGATTTTACGAGACACTGGAGCTTCTCAGTCTTTGTTGTTAGAAGGTGTGTTGCCTTTGTCCGAGGAGACGTCCGTTGGTGCCTCCGTTTTGTTACGAGGTGTGGAGTTAGGTTGTATAGATGTTCCCCTCCATCGTATTTATTTGAAGTCAGATTTAATTACTGGACCAGTTGTTGTGGGTGTTCGTCCTACACTCCCTGTTGAGGGTGTTTCATTATTGCTAGGAAATGATCTAGCTAGGAACAAAGTGGTTGCTGAACCAATTGTTACAAGTGAACCGGTGGTGGATGTTAAATCACCTGAAGATGATGCTGAACTGTATCCAGCTTGTGTTGTTACTAGGGCAATGGCAAGAAAACAACAAGATGAGGATCTACAAGAAGGACAGTATGATTATATGGACCTTTCTGACTCTTTCTTTGCCGACATTGAAGGTCCCGGTAGCTCAAAAAAGGCCATAATAAGACCACCTGGTACTAACAAAAGTCTAATTATGCCATGGCCAGACGTGAATAGCCATTCATTAGACAAAAGAACATTTAGGGAAGAACAGAATAAAGACCCTGAGGTTCTTCAGCTCTGCAAGAGGGCTCTACCCCAAGAAGAAGCAGACAAAGTGGCCGAATGTTACTACCATCAAGACGGCATTTTGATGAGGAAGTGGAGGCCCCCTGATGCTATCCCAGAGGAGGAATGGAGAGTGGTATACCAAGTGGTGGTGCCTAAAGTCTATAGGCAAGAAATTATTGGTCTTGCCCATGACACCCCCTTGGCTGGACATTTAGGTATAAGGAAGACTTGCCTTAAGATCTTGCAACATTTCTACTGGCCCAGACTTAGAAATGATGTCGCAGAATACTGCAAATCATGCCATATATGCCAGGTTGTTGGCAAGCCTAACCAGAAAATACCACCAGCACCACTTCTGCCAATTCCAGCCTTTGAAGAACCTTTCAGCCGAGTACTTATTGATTGCGTTGGACCTTTACCAAAGACCAAGACTGGAAATGCTTATTTACTGACGATCATGTGTACATCCACTCGCTTTCCTGAGGCTATTCCCTTAAGGAATATCGAGACACCAACTATTGTCAAAGCTCTTATCAAATTTTTCACATTAGTAGGACTTCCTAAGTCTATACAGTCCGACCAGGGTTCAAATTTTATGTCAGGTTTATTTCAGCAGGTCGTTTATCAGTTAGGGATTGCTCAGTATAGATCAAGTGCTTATCATCCAGAATCTCAAGGTGCCTTAGAACGTTTTCATCAAACATTGAAGAACATGATTAGAACTTTTTGTCTTCAATTTGATAGGGACTGGGATGATGGTGTTCACTTTCTACTTTTTGCAGTCCGAGAGGCTGTTCAAGAATCCCTTGGTTTTAGCCCCTTTGAGTTGGTGTTTGGTCATACTGTAAGGGGACCTTTGAAATTGATTAAGGAAAAATGGCTTACTGAACACACTGACTTGAATCTTCTAGACTATGTATCTAGATTTAAAGAAAAATTGTATACTGCTTGTCAAATTGCTCAGAAAAACTTAAAAACTGTACAGAATAAGATGAAAATATGGTATGATAAAGATGCCAGGGACAGAGTTTTTGAGCCTGGTGATAAGGTACTTGTATTTTTGCCAGTCCCTGGGCATCCTTTACAGGCTAAATACTGTGGTCCTTATACAATCGACAGTAAAATCAATGATTTGAATTATATTGTAAAAACTCCAGGTCGGCGTATACAAAATAGAGTGTGTCACATTAATATGTTAAAACCATATTTTGAGCGTACTAATGAAGGTGAGAGTAAACCAGTTGCCACTTTAGCCATTGTTAAAACAGAGAACGATCATGACAAACCAGACATAATTGAACCATCTTTTGATTCCAAGACTATAGAACAAACTGTTAGATTGAAAAATTCTGAAATTTTGTCAAATTTAGACTCAAAACTTGCACATCTGACTTTCGATCGCAGAGAAAAATTGAAAACTTTGGTATTTACTTTTAAAAATCTTTTTCCAGATGTGCCAAACAAAACCACTGCTGTTTGTCATGATGTTGATGTAGGCGATGCCTCTCCAATTAAGCAACATAATTACCGGCTCAATCCACTTAAACTTGATTGTATGAGACAAGAAATTAGATATATGATTTATCTAGATTTTATTAAAACACTGTATACATACTATATATTTTTGTACATATTGTTCATGCGAAGTTCTCGTTACCCTCCAACTTCTTTTAAGGGGGGAGGTGTTATGATATTGTAATTATTATATTTATTTATCTTGGCCTAATTTGTTTTGTGTGGCCTTATAACATGTATACTATGTTTACATAATACTTATAGTTGTTTACCAAATAATGTTATAACTGCGCAGTTTAGAAATCACTGGAACAATAATGGATACTGGTGGAATGACTAGAACTTTCTATTTGACTTACGTAATAATTATGGTGTGATTCGAACTTCTTCCGTATTCCAGAAGTTTCCGTTCTACAGTATATATACGGACAAGAAAGTTAGACTTTCAGAACATCATTTATCGGACCAGAGATAGACATTCTTGTGTTCTCAGCTGTTGGATTTATTTACGTTTCACACATCGTAATTGACAGACTTTTATTTTCGTTACATCATACTAGATTGTGACTGATTGGATATAATATTCCGTTTGGATTCAGGCAACAGTGACCAGAATTCCGGATCAAGAAAAAACAGGATTTTGAACAGTTAAGTTGACATTTTATTTTTTTTGTAATATTTTTGTAAACTTTGTATATATAATAAATCTTGTTAAATTTTATTATTGATTTGTGTCTTTTGTTGGCTACATTTTAAAGGTGATTTCGGCCGTAACAATATATCGTGTTCTTCATCTCCTTATGCTACATCTTCCAGAGTGCCCGTGGTATATATCGCGTATTTCATCTTCCTATACTACATCCACCAGGGTGCCGGTGGTATATATCGTGTTCTACATCTCCGTACACTACACCTATCAGGGTGCTGATGGTATACATGGAAAGAGTTCCATATGGGCACCTCCAGCTGTGTATATCTTGGACGGAATAAGCATATAGATGTACTTAAGGGGGGAGGGGCCAAATGGAAGTCTTGCCCCTACACTGCATCCATCAGGGAGCCTGTGGCATATATCGTGTACTACATTTCCCTAGACTACATTTTCATCAGGATGACTCTGGTATATATCGTTTTCTACATCTCCCTACACTACATCCATCAGGATGCCGGTGGTATATATCGTGTTCTACATCTTCCTAGGCTATATCTTCCAGAATGCCTGTGGTATTTATCGTGTATTTCCTCTCTCTATTCAACATCCACCAAGTTGCCGGTGGTATATATCTTGTTCTAGAACTCACTAGGCTACATCTTTGATGGTGTCTGTGGTATATAGTAGTATTCTGTACTTCAGCTTCCTAGACTACAACCACCAGGGTGCCGGTGGTATATATCGTGTTCTACATCTCCCTAGACTACATCCATCAGGGTGCCGGTAGCATATATCGTGTTCTACATCTCCCTAGACTACATCCATCAGGCTGTCGGTGGCATTTGTTGTACTACATATCCCTACACTACATCCAACAGGGTGCCGGTGGAATATCATGCGTACTACATCTTCATACACTACATCCACCAGTGTGCCGGTTGTATATATCATGTTTTACATCGACAAACGGTACATCCATCAGGGTGTCGGTAGTATATATCGCCTTCTACATCTTATAACATCCACCAGGGTACCTGTAGTATATTTCGCGTACTACATCTCCATAGACTACATCCTCCGTTGTGCCTGTGGTATATATCATGTTCTTCATCTCCCTATGCTACATCTTCCACAGTGCCTGTGATATATATCGCGTATGTCCTCTCCCTTTCCAACATCCACCAGGTTGCCGGTGGTATATACTGTAATGTTTTCGCCCCTTTGACAGCGTTTTCGTTACTCTGAAGTGAAACCTAAACTAGTATTCTCCGTCAACTATATATATATATAAACAAACCTCAACCAGATATAGCAGGAAATCAGCTCGGAATTATAAGAATCAAACCATTTTAAGTTGGCTGAAATAATCGATCCAGTAAAATTTAACTGTTTAATATACAGGATAAATTTTATAACTTCATTATAACAGCGCTACATACATGCTATACATGTGTATCATTTCAATATTTAATCAAGCAAAACACACATAATAAAATACACCAAAATAAAATGTATATGCAAGCTAGTGGGGTAACTCTGGTCAAGTGCTAAGTAACTTATGTTATAAGAATGTACAAATTTAACTTTTGAATTATACTATTAAGTTTTGAATATTATTAGATATATGTGTATGCTGCTCCGTGTCCATCTTTGTGATATGCCGTAAGTATATAATTAATAATAATGGTATTCCGTTAACATATGGTTAATACGTACGAATTAAGAAGTCAAGATAAATTCAAAGTGACTCTTTAATCAAGAGACGAATTTCAGTTAATTATAGTAATTATTCTGAATAGAGATTCCAATGTTTGAGTCTACGTCTATGGCGGCAACAAAAACAAGGTGAAAATATTACACCTTCAAATTATTTTCTATGTATTTTCAATCAACGGAATGTTACGTACTTTCTTTCAAGTATCTTTTAAGCGCAAACAAGAATTGATCCAAAATAAACCTTGGGGATATTTCTAACCTTTAAATAATCTATGCAGTAGAAAGCTAAAATAATCTAGGCGTAGCTAAAGAAAACTCTAGAGGAGGCTCTTTTATTTAGGCGTTTGGCTAAGCAACCTTTTGTCACGACTCACATTGCTCATACAAAAATGGCCTTTTAAGAAACTCGAAAGACTCGATTTTGACGTAAAAAGGAACTCAAAAGACTCCAATTTGACGTATGAACGCTATTTTACGACGAGTCGCATAGACCAGTTTACGGCATGAGACTCAAGTAAATATGTCTGATTTGAAACGACAAGTTGAGTCTCCCAAAACTTGACCAGGATACCAAAACCACTAAATATCATATTATATTTACATTAAAACTACTTCAACAATAATTGACAAATATCAGAGATAAGTGAAAACTTCATAAATTATGACACTTTCGATAAAAAAAAAAAAAAAAAAAAAAAACAAATGAAGGGGACTCCATTTCTGATGGAACTAATATTTGTCAAGTGTACTGAATAAGAAAATACAGGTTTACAATATAAGGATTAAAACCTTGCCTTTGTTATAACATCTTTTGCAATTAAAAATATACGATTTTATTCCGAGATTGAGTGGCCCAAAGTAATTGCGAAATGAATAAAGAAGGTGGAGGGCTTGACTGCCAAACGAATGTAATAGACCTGTGACCCGTTACAATATCGTGTTCTAGAACTCACTAGTCTACATCTTACGTGGGGCCTGTGGTATATACTAGTATCCTGTACTTCAGCTTTCTACACTACATCCACCAGGGTGCCGCTTGTATATATCGTGTTCTACATCTCCCTAGACTACATCCATCAGGCTGTCCTTGATATATCAGTTGTACTACATATCCCTACACTACATCCAACGGGGTTCCGGAGGTATATTCTGCACACTACATCTTCCTACACTACATCCACCAGGGTGACGATGGTATATATAGTGTTCTACATCTCCCAACAACACACCCATCAGGGTGCCTGTTGTTTATATCATGTTCTACATGTTCCTAGACTACACCCATCAGGCTGTCATTGACATATCAGTTGTACTACACATCCCAACCTACATCCAACAGGGTTCCGGTGGAATATCTTGCGTTCTACATCTTATACAACATCCACCAGGGTGCCGCTTGTATATATCGTGTTCTACATCTCCCTAGACTACATCCATCAGGCTGTCCTTGATATATCAGTTGTACTACATATCCCTACACTACATCCAACAGGGGGCCGGTGGTATATTCTGCACACTACATCTTCCTACACTACATCCACCAGGGTGACGATGGTATATATAGTGTTCTACATCTCCCAACAACACACCCATCAGGGTGCCTGTTGTTTATATCATGTTCTACATGTTCCTAGACTACACCCATCAGGCTGTCCCTGACATATCAGTTGTACTACACATCCCTACACTACATCCAACAGGGTTCCGGTGGAATATCTTGCGTACTACATCCACCAGGATGCCGGTGGTATATATCGTGGTTTACAGCTACAAACAGTACATCCATCAGGGTGCCGGTAGTATATATCGCGTACTACATCTCCATAGACAACATCCACCAGGGTGCCGGAGGTATATATCATGTTCTACATCTCCCTATACTACATCTCCCTAGACTACATCCATCAGGCTGTCCTTGATATATCAGTTTTACTACATATCCCTAAACTACATCCAACAGGGGGCCGGTGGTATATCGTAAGTACTACATCTTCCTACACTGCATCCACCAGGGTGCCGGTGGTATATATCGTGTTTTACATGTACAACTGTACATCCATCAGGTTGCCGGTAGTGTATATCGCGTACTACATCTTATAACATCCACCAGGATACCTGTGGTATATTTCGCGTAATACACCATAGACTACATCCACCAGTGTGCCTGTGGTATAAATCGTGTACTACATCTCCATAGACAACACCCATCAGGGTGCCAGAGGTATATATCATGTTCTACATCTCCCTATACTACATCTCCATAGACTACACCACCCTACACTACATCCATCAGGGTACCTGTAGTATATTTCGCGTACTACATTTTCATAGACTACATCCACCAGTGTGCTGGGGTATATATCGTGTACTACATCTCTATAGACAACATCCATCAGGGTGCCGGAGGTATATAATGTTCTACATCTCCCTATACTACATCGTTCAGGGTGCCGGTGGTATATATCGCATACTACATCTCCCTATACTGTATCCAACAGGTTCCGGTTGTATATAGCATGTTCTACATCTTCCAACGCTACATCCATGAGGGTGCCGGCGGTATATATCCTGTTCTACATCTCCCTAGACTACATCCTTTAGGGTGCCGGTGGTTTATCTGTTGTACTTCGTATTCCTACACTACACCCAACAGGGTGCCGGTGGATTATCTTGCGTACTACATCTTCATACACTACATCCACCATGGTGCCGGTGGTATATATCATGGTCTACACCTCACTACATTATATCCATTAGGGCGCCGGTGGTATATATCATTCTCGACATCTCCGTACGCTACATCCATGAGGATGCCGGCGGTATATATCGTGTTCGACATCTCCCTAGACAACATCCTTCAGGGTGCCTGTAATGCATATATATATTGTATATCATGTACTACATCTCCCTACACTACATTCACCAGTGTGCCGGTGGTATATACGTGTTTACATCTACAAACGGTACAAGCATCAGGGTGTCGGTAGTATATATCGAATACTACATCTCCTTAAAACATCAACAAGGGTACGTGTGGTATATTTAGCGTACTACACCATAGACTACATCCACCAGGGTGCCTGTGGTATATATCATGGTCTACATCTCCCTACGCCACATCCATCAGAGAGCCGGTGGTATATCTCGCATACTACATATCCCTCCACTACATCCAACAGGGTTCCGGTGGAATATCTTGCGTACTACATACACCAGGATGCCGGTGGTATATATCGTGGTTTACATCTACAAACAGTACATCCATCAGGCTGTCCTTGATATATCAATTGTACTACATATCCCTACACTACATCCAATAGGGTGCCGGTTGTATATATAACGTACTACATCTTCCTACACTGCATCCACCAGGGTGCCGGTGGTATATATCGTGTTTTCCATGTACAAACTGTACATCCACCAGGGTGCCTGTGGTATATATCATGGTCTACATCTCCCTACGCCACATCCATCAGAGAGCCGGTGGTATATCTCGCATACTACATATCCCTCCACTACATCCAACAGGGTTCCGGTGGAATATCTTGCGTACTACATCCACCAGGATGCCGGTGGTATATATCGTGGTTTACATCTACAAACAGTACATCCATCAGGCTGTCCTTGATATATCAATTGTACTACATATCCCTACACTACATCCAATAGGGTGCCGGTTGTATATATAACGTACTACATCTTCCTACACTGCATCCACCAGGGTGCCGATGGTATATATCGTGTTTTCCATGTACAAACTGTACATCCATCAGGGTGCCGGTAGTATATATCGCGTACTACATCTTATAACATCCACCAGGATACCTGCGGTATATTTCGCGTAATACACCAAAGACTACTTCCATCAGGGTGCCTGTGGTATATATCATGGTCTACATCTCCCTACATTATATCCATGAGGATGCCGGCGGTATATATCGTGTTCGACATCTCCCTAGACTACATACTTCAGGGTGCCGGTGGTATATATCGTGTACTACATCTACAAACGGTACATCCATCAGGGTCCCGGTAGTATATATCGCGTAATATATCTCCTTAAAACATCAACCAGGGTACTTGTGGTATCTTTCGCGTACTACATCTCCATAGACTACATCCACCAGTGTGCCTGTGGTATATATCGTGTACTACATCTCCATAGACAACATCCATCCGGGTGCCGGTGGTATATCTCGCATACTACATCTCCCTACACTGCATCCACCAGGGTTCTAGTTGTATATATCATGGTCTACATCTCCCTATATTAGATCCATTAGGGAGCCGGTGGTATATATCATGTTCGACATCTCCCTAGACTACATCTATCAGGGTGCCGGTGTAATATCTCGAATATTACATCTCCCCACACTTCATCCACCAGGGTTCCTGTTGTATATATCATGATCTACATCTCCCTACGCTACATCTATGAGTATGCCGGCGGTATATATCGTGTTTGACATCTCCATACACTACATCCTTCAGGGTGCCTGTGGTATATATCGTGTACTACATCTCCACAGACAGCATCCACCAGGGTGCTGGTGGTATATATCATGGTCACATCTCCCTACACTACATCCATCAGGGTGGCTGTGGTATATCTCGCATACTACATCTCCCTACACTGTATCCACCAGGGTTCTAGTTGTATATATCATGGTACATACATCTCCCTATATTAGATCCATTAGGGAGCCGGTGGTATCATGTTCAACATCTCCCTTGACTACATCGATCAGGGTGCCGGTGTAATATCTCGAATACTAAATCTTTCTACACTGCATCCACCAGGGTTCCGGTTGTATATATCATGATCTACATCTCCCTACGCTACATCTATGAGTATGCCGGCGGTATATATCGTATTTGACATCTCCATAGACTACATCCTTCAGGGTGTCTGTGGTACATACATACCGTGTACTACATCTCCCTACACTACATCCACCAGGATGCCGGTGTTATATCTCGCATTCTACATCTCCCTACACTGCATCCACCAGGGTTTCGGTTGGATATATCGTGGTCTACATCTCCCTACGCTACATCCATCAGGGTGCCGGCAGTATTTCTCGCATACCACATCTCCTTACACTGCATCCACCAGGGTTCCAATGGATTATATCATCTTGTACATCCCGTTACACTACATCCATCAGGGTACCTGTGGTATATTTCGCGTACTATATCTCCATAGACTACATCCACCATGGTGCCTGTGTTATATATCGTGTACTACGACTCCATAGACAACATCCACCAGGGTGCCGGAGATATATATCATGTTCTACATCTCCCTATACTACATCCTTCAGGGTTCTGGTTGTATATATCATAATCTACATCTCCCTACGCTACATCCATGAGGGTGCCGGTGGTATACATCCTGTTCTACATCACCCTAGACTACATCCTTCAGGATGCCGTGGTATATCTGTTGTACTACTTATCCCTACACTACACCCAACAGGGTGCCGGTGGAATATCTTACGTACTACATCTTCCTACACTACATCCATCAGGGTGTCGGTGGTATATATAATTGTCTACATCTCCCTACATTATATCCATTAGGGTGCCGGTGGTATATATCATGTTCGACATCTCCGTACGCTACATCCATGAGGATGCCGGCGGTATATCTCCTAACACTGCATCCACCAGGGTTCCAATGGTATATATCATGTTCTACATCCCGTTACACTACATCCATCAGGGTACCTGTGGTATATTTCAGGTACTAAATCTCCATAGACTGAATCCACCAGGGTGCCTGAGGTATATATCACGTACTACATCTCCATAGACAACATCCACTATGGTGCACCGATCTCCCACTATTGTAATGTCCACTCAGAATTCTTTTGTTATACCTTTTGAAAAATCAGGCGGAAAGTTAATCAACTTCGTCGACTGTGCTCAATGGATTTACCTAGGTACAGGAAACTTGAAAATCGAGTATTTACGGAAGAAATAGGACTTATATTAGTTCAAAGGTGGAAAACAGGAAAATCGTGAACTCGTTTTAAAAGCTAACGTCTTTTCCCTTGTTCCGCTGCGCTCCACTTGGGAAAGAATTGAATTTTACAAACACGCTGACGATTTTCCCGTCTTCACTATGAACTCGTGTAAGAGCCTATTATTATTTGCTTAAACCAGAATTAAAAACATCAGCAACAGATGGCATCTTTCAAACAAAGATCAGAGCAGAAAGATCTAATCATAGGTAATTATGTATGCCTCTTAAAGTTTGGAATACCTTGCAATATTTGACCCTTCCTTGACTTTATTTCAGTTTTTTTTTCTTTGCAGGATTAATTGCAGTTCTTTGTCACCTGCAACATCATGGCGTCTGTAAAAGTCATTTCCATTGTCCTACTTGTAGAAAAATTATTACAAGGAAAGTAAACCTTCAACACCATGTCACTGTGTGCAAAGGCCGGTCAACACCTGTATTACAGAAAGAATGCCCTATATCAGATGCATCTAATGTTTCATCAGAGTCGACAACAAATGAAAACGTTGACCTTTTGGAAGAAACATCTGTACACATGGAAACAGCAGGGAAAAAAGCAGATAATGTTCAAAATTATAATGGTTCGCACAAGGTTTCATGTGACATTTGTGGGAAAAGGGTTACCATTAGATGGCTGAAAGCTCACAAAAAACTACATACAGGAACAAATAAGGATATCAGTAAAAATCGCCATCATCACACTGTCATAGTAAGTTCAAGAATGGGAATATTCTGTTCCGCAAAAAACTTAAAAGGGCCATCTTATCCGGTACACATTGTAAAGAAGACAAGCGGGGACAATAACGAAAGTTTCTGTGATAATGCAGCCTGCATAGAACTGAAGAACACAGCTAAAAGAGGTGGAAACATAACATATGAATGTCCCCATTTGCTATCCACGCCGTATGCAGTTCCTGGAAATACTGTGAAATTGAAGGAAGAATCGTTGTTAAAAATGAAAGATCAAAATTTTATTACTGAACAACGGTATTTAGAGTTATTAAATTTTAATAGCGCAGAATGTCCTTCTCCTCTTGTTGTACAAATTCCACCACCTACTTCGTCCTCCGAGAGATATGTATATTTATCTGTGCATACCGGTACGACGCATTATTGGTCAAAAATAGGACGGAGCATAGTTACTTTCGACCAAGAAAATAACTCTTACTATTGTAAGTGTTCTCCTTCAAAGAGATACTGTGTTCATAAAGCAGTAGCCAAGTGGTTCATTTTTCAAGAACTACCACACCATTTTTCGACATGTACAGATTCAGATGATGACATGGTAGATCAATCTGAAATCATGGTCGATGACACTGAAAGTGACGGTCTATGTGAAAGCAACGAGGAAGACAACTTAAAGAAAACCAGCATAGAAACAACTTTACAATATCTACAAACCAAGAGAATACCTTCGGATTTACCTCAACGAGTGAAACATGCAAATTTTATGGCTGATTTGAAATTATCTCCGCAGGAGAAACAATGCCACCAGTGTAACGGGAAACTGAAGGAAGAAGTTTGCTCGAGAACGGCAAAAATTGTTATGATGACAACAGTAATCCAAGGTAATTGTATAACTGATTACTTAAATATCTGTCCCGAGAAAAACGATGCCCTCTTTTCGATTGAGGATTTTTTTAATGAAGCAATATATTCGAATATTGCAATGTAAATTGCTTATATAGATCTCTAGTGTATTATATCAATAGTTTCCTTGATTTAAAACAGATCACGTAATTTTCCAAATCTTAATATACTGAAATATTAGCCAGAGTATTTGAGCAATCATTATATAGGTGAAGTAGTCATTTCCTGATCTCACGTTTAATGCAACGTTACAAATAATTATCTTATCCTGGTGAAGGGTAATGTCTCGTCATTTGATTGGATGATGTTGACATTATAAATTTCCACATTTGGTCAATGTGAATTATTTCTTTTATTTCCTGTGTAAATTATTCCCTTTTCACATAATAGAAATATAAATTATAAAAAAACATGCTTGGAAATCAGAATGAAGTCTTAATCAGGAAAATTTCGTTACACAGTGCATTATTGGCTAATACGGCAATTTATCGGTAAATAAAATTCGTACTGAGAATTAGCTACGCCTCGCCCGATGCCATTTATCCATATCTTATTCTAGAGTTATGGTACATTTTGTCCAAAATAAAGCAGGGTTTTCACATGATAAATATCTGAACAGATATACCTTTAAACAGTTGTGGGTAATGATAGTTTCTGTTGCTTAATCGTCAAACTGAGGACATTTTCGTCAACTGAAGACCACATGTATAGGTTTACTTCAAAACAAATTGTTTTTGAGCTCTATGGTTTGTGGTTATTTGCATAGCCGTAGTTTTTGTAACTATAATTGTCTTAACAGAAATACATGCATCAATAACAAATCGGAACGGGCGCATTTTGCGCTCACGCCGTAGCTGTCTGATATTCATTAAATGACATCACGAGGTCCTAATGTGTATTGCACAGAAAATCTTTTCTGACCTTTAAGAACTATATCGTTTAAATACCTTCTATAAAACACACACACATATGTTTGTTTGCGATGGAGCTTGGTCCTGGCCAGAAACTTCATATTGATTGCTTTAGAATACTCTCATTTGTATGATTAATTGAAAATCTTTGGATAGGAAAAATTTATCAATAAATATACATGTATTTATAATTAACTTTGTGATTATTTTTCTGTACAGATCTAAACTGCATGCTGATCGAGGTAAATAAACACTATTTTTGCCTTATTTGAGCTGGGACCGTGGATCATTATCATCCTGTTTTATATATGTATACTTTCACCAGCTTTTAGTGTTACCAATATTTTCCCAAAACGAGGTAAGAGAACATATTCGTCGGATTTTGTTTTATAAAAATGTCGTCATTCTCAATGAACCACTTGTTGAATTTAAATATAATGTTCTTTTAAAAAAATTGCATTTTCTGTTTAATGTTCTTTTGTCATGTTCCTTCAAAATACGTCTTACATATATATAGGGTATTTTGGCATTAATGTCTTAATGGTATCCTTATATGGTATTTTTTAGTACGGCTATTGTCCTTGTTCAGAAACAAAAACGACGAATAGAACACATGAGGACTCGTTTTGGGAACTATTTATCACTTTTATACTTGCATTATATTATAATTATCATCTTTTTGTCGTCTTCAATATACTTCCTTTCTCTTACTGGGAATACGGAGTTAAATATACTACTAATACACAATAAAATTGTCTTCTAATTTACCTTCCAAATAGATATATGTTCAAAAGGATAGAGAGCATAATTCACGACGTAAAGTTCATTGAAATATTTTGATTCAGGGTTTTCAGATAATAAAAGGGCCATGAAAACTGGCAAAAATCCAATTCATGATTTATATTGACGTTATTGCATGTAAACATTTATCAAAAACCAATCTTGGTTTTCCCATACGAAAAGGTATGATATGAGATCATCTTTCTATAAGCACAGTGAGGCTATGCGATGGCCTGTATTTGCAAACGAATTCAGAGTTTGCAGGTTTGCTTTCTCAGGGACATTAATCCCATATCTCTTTATTTCATTTTCTAACCAATTGTCACAAAATTCCAGGAAAATTTGATTATATTAAATAAGTTTCAAAAACTGCCATCTTTAGTTTTATTAATTAACAAATAAGCAAAATAAGGGAAAATATTTTTTTTTAGAATTCTTACTTTGGTAACTTTATTAAAAAAAAAAGTGTAATCTAAAAATCGCCAACGACACCAATGCCGGCAGAATAGATGTCGACAGGCTTGCCTTCGCGACTTTTCTTGCAGAGGAGAATAAAAACAATCCACAGTCCACGTAAAATTATCGCCTTAATAATACTTCTCAACTATTCTTTTGAATTTATTTTAACTTTGGGTGAAGTACTTCCTTAAGCATGTTGTAAAGAGAGCTGAAGTTGTGTTTCAGATTATAACATGTGTCTGATAATTTAGAGAAGCCTCAGATTGAAGCGGGAAGAATTGATACAGGGTTACCCTTGTTTGGCAGCCGGGAATCAATTTATTTCGAAACAAGTTGGGATCTATTGTCTGATAGTAGGAGAATGAGGAAACTTAATATGTTTTATTCTATTGTCTTTGACTATCTTTGTGACTTAATGCCGCCTTTAGTGGGTCAACGATCTCAATGTAATTTACGTGACAATTTGAATTATGTTACTCCTTTATGTCGTTTAGAGATCACCAAAAATTCGTTTTTTCCTTCAGCTACTAATGACTGGAATCATCTAAACAATGAAATTAGGAACTCTCCAAACATCAACATATTTAAAAGAACGATAAAATTAAAAACTCCCAAACCCCCTACCTATTTCGGTTTTGTTAACAGAAAGTTAAATATCATTCATATAAGACTGAGACATGTGTAGCTCTTTAAACGCAGATATACACCGAGTAAACCTAAAACCCTATCCACCATGTAATTGTGGTCATCCTTTTGAAGACCTATTCATTTTTTTTTATGCCCTCTCTTTGAAGGTCATAGAATTATCTTATTAAGAGAATTAAATAAATATGTAATATAGATGTATATATACACAAAGAAAAGAAAAGAAAAGAAAGATTATGTAATTATTGATGACAAATTTCATTTCTTTCTGTCCTGCGGTTTAACCCAGGATCTTCGTGTTCAACTATTTTAACACAGTAGAAAATAATTTTGATAATTTTAACAACTTTAAATAACTTCAAATGCATCTGAATCCGTCAACACCGAGTGATATTAAAGCAGTTATATCCTTTATAAAACAATCATTAGAACTGAGGAAAGAGGATTATCATAACAATTAATTCTTTATATATATATTTTTTTTTATTGTCACATTGTGTGTGTGTGTGTGTGTGTTATGTTGTATGTTGTATGCTTTTATGCCAAATGAGATTGTGTTTTGCATAAATAAAGATGTTCAATTTCTGGTTCATAGATTAAAGATTTCTTTTTTATTCACATTTAAACGTTTGAACATACATGTATAAACTTTGGAAGTTCCTATAACTATTTTTCGAGTGTTTTACAAGACTTTGTAACTGAGTAGTGAAGCAAGTGTACTCTTACTGAACGATCTTAAGATATCTTAAATTGATTACATTAAACATGTACTAAGACAATGTGATAATCTGTACAACAAAAAGGGAAGAAAAATCTGTATCGAAGGAAAGACAAATACACAACATACAAACTTAAACGACGACGAGCAACACGTACCCCGAACTAAAACATGGGATTCACATAGGTGCTAACATTATCTTAATTTTAATTACGAATAGTCTAGTGAAGTAAAATCCACTCTTTTGCCATCAATCACTATGAAAAAAGGGGCAAAACACACGAAATATGCGAATACTTAAGACTATAGTAAAAACCAAAGAATTCTTGCAGAGAGTCAAATATATTTTTTATTTTTCTACAGACGTTACAATCTACTGCAAGATATGTCCAAGATGCAGGTGTTTGTATAGGTATCAGGAATGGATTGATGGCTACCATAACTTCAACAATAAGTTGCTTCTAGGTTTAGATGTCTGTCTGTTTCTTAGAGCTGGTCTGCAGGTAAGTGTATAAAGTACTAATGCAATGACCGTCGATTTAAGAACTTTTGTTACATGATTAGTAAATGTACTTCGATTACATTGGCCATAACATTAATTTTACCCATAGTTGGTTTTTGTACTGTATCTTTGCTACTGATTTTCCTTTATTGCTCGCTAATTTTTAATTGAAGTTTTTCCCGTCCTAACGGAAAGGCCTTATTGTATTCCACATGATTCTTCGTCTTCTTCTTATTATTTTTTTTCCCGCCATATTTCAAAATTGTATTTCACAAAGAGTTCATATTGCCTTTCACGCGCACTAAATGTAACTGTTGCTGTTTTGAAACCATGGTCTCTCAGTTTGTGAATAATTCTGTGCTTTGCTAGAATTGACATAATTATCATCTAGCTAAAATTACGGTCTCGGGTATTTATATTTTTATTTTAAAAAATCGTAAGAAATTTTATCTTCCATGAAAAACCGCAGACGCACTACTACAAATATCTAACTAATTGCCAATGTACATGACAAGCTTCACTTGCCATTGGTATTCTCATTAATCGTAATGTATAAATGTTTACGCTTTGCTTTGCTGTGACTACAAAGAATAAAATCTAATTAGAAACCTTTTCCGCTGCCCTCTCCCCATGCTTTCAATCGGCAAGGAAGATTGTGCGGATATACAATTTTGAATGGAAGCGTACGACTCCTCTTGGATTTCAATTCTGAAAGGAAAAGCCACAAAGCAAAGCTTTCCTATAAAACTGAAATGATTGTAGGTGTCTATATCATGAATTTACTATATCCTATTTTTTCCTTATCACCAGAACCACGTTGCCATGGGTAGAAGTATAGCTGTTTTACAAGAGATGCTGGAACTAAATTTAAACTACATGGATGTTGTAAATGCCTACTTACATTTCGAAGCGATGACGGACCATAGCTATGATTTCAATTGTGTTATATGTGGACACCACCCTTCCATTTTGATTTGGGACACCTTTCGAAAGGCACGCTTTCGCTTTGCAGGTACTTGAATGTAATACATAATGAATATTTTTTCTATTAATATTTTTTCTTCATTTTTCGATCTTGAACACTGATCTTAGTTTTTGTAGTAATACACGTTCTTCGGACACACTATGACAATGTTGAGATCCACAAGTTCACATTATAGAAAGATCGGTAGCAGTTGGTCCAATTTGAGTTTGTTAAAATACGAGGGTATATCCCCAATTTTCGAACGCTGGATTTGTTCCTTTCTTAGGGCGTATTCCGTACACAGAAGAATGGTACGCGGTATGCAGGACATGCAAAACAATGCTTTAAAACATACGATTACTCCAGTTTATAGGAGGAAAAGATTCATAAAACGAGTGCCAGATTCAAACTATAATTTAAGCATAGTCCAGATTGAAGGGGGCGGGGTTATACCCTCCACAATGTGATCTAAATTAGATAGATTTAAGTTATATCACTTTGTGACGTCGCGTGAAAGATTGGATTCGATAGCAGAAACGAATTACCCCTCGACCATTTCCAGATTGGAATCCACGTTAATACGTCGGTAAGCACCAAGGATGAACCGATTGCTAGTATTGATTTCGAGTAGGTGGTTTCAACGGATGTAATACAAAGTTGTGATAATCTAAAGATACATCAGGTGCAGTGAAATGCAATATCACTATATTGTGCTGCCGAAATATATGTTAATGTTAGGGGTCGACATGTTGACACAACAATTGTAGCTGAAGTTCTGTCAACAAGCAGTATAAAAAAAAACAATACCCATTTTGATAGCGACTTAAATACTTATAGTATAAATATTCTTGAAAAGCGAATACCTAAAAATCTACAACGAGTTACCGAACAACACATTATTTCACGAGTGCGCGTAGTTAATTGTTAGTGTTTTTCGGTCACGAGTTGTAGATCTTTGGTATTTCGAAATTAGTTATTATATTTATTACATTGACATATTCCGTGTATTCCTAACATTTAACGAGAAAAAACAAGGGATTATGTTTTTATGCGACTACGCGAAGACGTTTGTAAAGCAAAATCTATGGCGACGGCTATTGTTACATCACTTCTTAGAGTGAAATATGAATTTCGGTTTCACTGGCTGAATTATCGGATTTGAAATCCCGTTATTTCACCACACTCAATGTAATAAATTTAGATATTTTTTTTTATTAACAGTGTCAGAACTCAAAGTACCTAATTGTGAAAAAGCACAAGAAACAGTAGATGCAGATAAATTCTGGGGAAGTATAGAAAAGAGTATCATCTGTAGAGGTTTTGATGAAGGCATGTATATAACGTTTAACTCAGTCATGTGCATTATCATATTTAAAATATAGTTAACACATATTTTCCGTCAAAATACTATAGAACGGCAATAATCTCAGCATTGAAAAAAATACATATATATAATCAATATTTACTTAAATTCATATTTTCCTATTTCATTTATTCATTTCCCTGTTAACAATGTGAACATTAGTTTCTCTACTACGTTTAACTTTACTTCATTTTTAACTCACAAAAATACAAAGAAATACGGTCGACACAATTGATTAGTCAAAAGAAAAGACAACAGAAAAACATTGAACTAAAATTTAGATGAACATCAACGATCCCAACTATAACTATATAGTGTCCTACGTGAAGACCTTTTAGTCACATCTAAACATTTACCATCATTACAGATTTGGCAAAACGGATCGCAGTACAACCAGACTTTGAAAACTGGGAGCCGTGGATTGGAAGAAAGTCGAGATCTGGAAATATGATCTGCAACACAGAATATAAAAAGTGCACGCATGTTATTGGGGATGAAATAAATGAGGCAATGCCAGAGGAAATCTTGAGTAATCTATTAATGGATGAAAAGGTATCTACTTTCATACATATATTAAACAAAAGAAATGGAACACTCTAGTTTAGGAAGTGGAAAAGTAATTCAATTGTTTACATCAGTTACCGTGGCCATAAATAGTCAATTATCAGTTAATTAGATTAAATGCATTCAGTTTTCTTAATTTGTTTTTCTCTACAAAAACTTGAAAATATATACTCTTCAAAAAAGAAACCCATAACCCATTTTCATAACTTTTTATTTGAACAGGATCGTTGTTTCTATAAATCTGACATGTTTTTTAATGTCATTGTGTAAGGACTAAAGAAACATGAAACATGAAACCCTAGTACTACTAACACTACCTCCTGAATTTTAGAACTTTTATTGGCATATTGTTACTTTTATTACATATTTATTTCCAACTATTTTTTAGGCCCCCCCCCATGGCGGCGCCCTATAGTAATCAGTCTGTCCGTCTGTCTGTCCGTCAGCATTTCCTTTGTCGTACGATAACTTAAGATTGCCTTCACAGATTTTTACGATTATTATTGACATTTTTGCAAAAAAGGGGGGGGGGGGCAAAACTTCTATCCGCAACTACTCCATAACCCGCTCAAAGAAATTTGATTAAACTTTCTCAGTGCATTAACCTTAATGCACAGGTGTGCATATATATTTCATTTTTAGAAAATTTTAATTTTTGTTTTGTAAAAATTGACATTTTAAAAAAAAGGGGAAAGGGGTTCAAAACTTCTATCCTTAGCTACTCCATAACCGCTCAAAGGAATTTGATGAAACTTTCTCTGTGCATTAACCTTAACGCACAGGTGTGCATATATATTTCATTTTTAGAAAATTTAAAAAAAATTTTTTGTAAAAATTGACATTTTTGAAAAAAGGGGGGGGGGGGGGTCAAAACTTCTATCTTCAACTACTCCATAACCGCTCAAAGCAATTTGATGAAACTTTCTCCGTGCATTAACCTTAAATCAAAGGTGCGCATATATATTTCATTTTTAGAAAATTTTAATATCTTTTGTAAAAATTGACGTCCGCAGGAGACACATGTCTTCCTTGGAAGACTCACACGGTTTTTTTTCTTGTATTAGAAACTTCTATTATAAGAACGAACTATCAATCAATAGTAACAAATGTTATATACATGTATGTATGTTTCTTTAGATTTCCAACGTCAGACGAATTTGTAGAGAAGTTGGTGCTAAGTGTGATGGGTCTAGGATGGATATGATTTTACGATTGCGTCAAATGTCTGTAACCAGATCTGCATTTGATAAAGCATATGAAAAAATCTTTGGCTGTTCAGGTATATTAAAATGTGTTTTTTCATTTTTTCATTCTTTATGAGATTTGACTATTTATTAAAATGTTTTCCTTTAATATTTGTACAAGACAAATAATCGTTGGTCTGTGATTAAAAAGACAAAAAGATTTTAACCAAACTCGGAGAATGTATCAACATACAACTTATATACATGTTTTATACTATGAAATATTCTTGTTCCACGGCGGACTTTTAACTGTTGAATTGTTGATTCCAAAAATGAAATATAGTGCCTTGTTGTAGAATAGTAATAAACAATTGTGTAAAAATCTTAACGGTTCAGAACAACAACAAAATCTATGAACGATTGGAGATTTTATCAACACCTGAAATATCCTAAAGAAACAGTGGTTGATAAAATGCACAATACAAATCAGGATTTACAGATCATATGCGTCAGATTGTTAGAACTCTTGCCGATATTTTGTTTATTATTGTATAATGAATAGTAACAGATCGCATATTACGGTTGTGCATCTCATGTTTTATTTGTTCATCTACTAGTATTTCATGTATAAGGGTTTCAAATAACAAGAAAAGGACTTTGTCGGTTTCCTAAGATTAGGTTCGATGAAAATAGGGACCGGGGAATATAATTTATTTGTGATCTGTGCTCACATTATATTTAGTTTCAATAGTCTTTTATTCTTTTTTTTCTGAAAATTTCAGGTGGTTGGGCCGTAGGTTGTTGTTCACATGGCATTGTGTATGCAATTAAAAATTTATTGAGATCAGAAAGCCCAAGAGATTATGTTGATTTGGAAACTTCGCTAAAACACAGACCCAATATTTCCATCTGTGATATCGCGCATTTAATGGCGTCACATGGAAACAAACGTTTTCCGGACTTCTTTTCTCCAAATCAGGGAAGGTTAGATGACGCAAGAGATGATATAATTGCTGAGGTGGAAACAGGGACAAGATCTTACAGTTTTCCTGCTCTGACCCAGACAACAACAAATGAAGGGGATTGTACAATAGACCCAAACTATAATCCTTGCACAGAGTCAAATATACACTTTGCCCTTTTTGATTGGTTCCATCAACTGAATTGCAAAAAGAAGGAGGAAATTCTCAGGAGGAGTTCATTGTTAAAAGAACTATCTGGTCTGGTAGATACCCAAGCTGTCGAGCAACTGTTTAGCTCCAGCAAAAGAGATATTTACTTCCTGAACAATCTGACGCCTGGGAATCACATGTTTTTGTTTAGGCTGATATACCATCTACGAAACAAGACTAATAACAGAAATGTATTAAACCAACAGAAGAAGGCATTTGGAGATAATTTGAAATATAACGTGTTTGGCCAGATTGCCCAAAATCTCCAAGGCAATGAAGAAAACGACAGTCAACAGGATGAGGAAGAACGAGAAAACGAAGGAGAAAACAACATGCAACAACCGGGAAATGAACAACAACAGTCAACGCATGACGAATTACAGAAGCGACACGACAAAAAACGAGCACTGGAAGTTTTACAAACCCCTCATGATACTTTCGAACTTTTATATGTTGCGGAACCGTTAGTACCTAGAAACGACGATTGTAGATCAGAATATCAATCTTTAATGAAATTGCACACGGAAGAATTTTCTTATTTGAAGCAGGTTGCAGAGGCTGTCTATTCTTCAGTTGATTCCCTCTCCTGTGACGAAAGAAATAACTTTCACAGAAACCTTCAATATGCAAACAACATCCTCTATCAGAGTGCTGAAAATCACAGGCAATCCGAGGTCAAGACATTAAGAACAACATTCGGTCTTTTTCAGACGCAAGGAAGTTCAAACTATTGTGGATTGTGCTGCATCAACAATGCCATAGGTATTCCATCACAAGGACCAACCGTAAACATTCTTGAAATGGATGAAATGGCCGACAGATTGTGGTTAGATATGGTGTACAATCCTAACTTTGGACTGACCACAATGACAATAGAAGCAATGAGAGACCGTGAAGGCTTCTATTCATATGAAGTTGTGCAAGCCGTATTTCAGAAGCTAGAATTTCACTTGTTATACCTTGACAACAGACTAGTAGAGGATATGCCACCTTCTGACATAGCTTTCACAATTCTACATCAACTTCAAACAGAATATGGAGAGGCTATTCTCGTTGTTCGCTTAAAATCTTCTCAACACTGGCTATCTATCAAGGTTATTGTTGACAAAATATTGCTTCTTGATTCAAGAAAAATTTCACCAATTGAGATTACACACGACATGGCTGGCCAGTTTATCAGAACAAACATTGATTATCCAGGTGCCGTGTTCTTTCTTGCCCCTGATGGTGGTAAAAAAATGCTTATTGAAAATGGGATACTGCAAAGAGCTCATAAAGAACAGACCGTTTACGCGGACATCGGACAGGGCCTAAAAGTAAGATTCAATTTACAAAATTAGGTTATTTAAAAAAAAATCTAGAAAAAATTAAATGTAAGAGGAACGACTTCTTACCAACAAATTTACCAAACAAAAATAAAGACATATAAAGAAATAAACATTCACAAAAATATTGAACTAGGTGAAAATTAAAACACATGAAGGGCTATGTTGAAAGTAAAGAATTCAGCAAATAGTAAACTTAACATGTGAATAAAAAGACGAAATTCTGTTGTGTATAAAAATTTAAAATGATCTTTCTAACATAAAACGAGTAAAAGTAGAACTTTTCTGCTGTGTTTTTCACTTTATATATATATGACATCTTCAACCAAGTTCAACTGGCATTGAGCCTTTTATTCTTTTATCGTACAAACTGCTGAAATACTGACCAACAACTAAATAGTGCCTGTCAATGACCAAATGTACAACAAACAAATTATGAAAGTTATAGTAGATGAATAAAACTCTTTGTTGATAGTACTATGTCCGATGATACTATGTTTATCTTTCTTGTTTTTGGTACAATTTTCTCTCAATAGTGTTGAAGAGAAAACCATGTTTTCCTTATGAATATGTGTAATTGGTCGGCACCCCTATTTTACGAGTCAAACGTTCTTTATATTATCATATCCGCTGGAACAAATTTCTGTGTGAGCTATTAACATCCTTCCTGATGTCCTCTACTGGAAAATCTTTTAAATTATTTTTTAAAATCTTATCCAGATCTTCTTAAAACTTGACAGGCATCATGTTCTTTACAAATGATCCGCTTTTAATTTCCATGCTCTCAATATTGTATTTTTTCGCTTTCCAAACATTTGGCCTGGTGTACCTGGTGTTACAGTACCTGATGAAGGTTATTAAATAAACCGTATTTTACGCCCGAAAATAAGCGTTATAAGTTTAATTAAGATTAGATGAAAAATTCCACCTTTGATATAAACAAAATTTAGTGGTCAACTGTATTTTGCTTCAAAAGTGATTGTGTCAATACAAATAAAATATCACTGATGCTCTTTCATAATTCATACCGACATATCTGTAGACTAACCAATATTGTCATCGTTCCTAAGAATTTAACATAGAGTTTATTCCAAATATTTATCTAATGCGCAAGTTAAATCAACAAACACCCGTGAACTCGACAAAAACAAGACTCATACTACAATACAGACGCTGAAGCACTAAAACTTAATAATGGTTACAAAAGACAAAAGGTTTGTCTGTCCAATGGATTACGTATTTTGATTTTCTCCTTAGGTATATTTGTCCTCTTTATTCAAACTAAACACAAAAGCTGCTTAAAAATTAAGATCAAAACGGAAGTAAAGTTATTCCCGTTACAGTAAACTGTTGGAAAATATTTAAAAAATTGGGGGATGGGATATAAATTGTTAAACAAAATGAAAAAGTTAGAATGTGTGCAAATACAGATAAGAAAAAGCTGTAGCCAAAAGTTTGATGGTTATTGGAGGGTAGAGTATGTTTAAAATCTTTATCGCCAGGACTTGATAATTACCAAATTAAATTTGAACAGTAACTAACTGCGTTTGAGCTGCTGGGTAACTATTGGAATATATCTCGTGTAGCAATCGGTAGACCAACGACCTACGGTTTGAATTCAATGATCTTCCTGTCTAATTGTCTAGTGATTATGAAGTCAATATGAACAATAATAATTTACAAATATTTTTCAATATTTTTCAGCAATCGGATGAACAGGTTATTGGAACGAAGAATGTGACGTATAATTTGAGAGAAAACCCTCCACAAGTAATAAATTCTTAATTTACAATTTTTACAACAAGGTTAATAATCTTTTCAGGATTGACCATATTTTTGTCTTGATTCATGAATAAACTGACTTACGTTGTACTACCCGTTTAAAATGTGTAATGAACTAACTAAAGAGTGTTTACACGTTATTGAGTTTATGATTTGAATAACCGTAACATAAAATTATAATCAATCCTGATAAATTCATTTTTTATGTAATTTCCTGATGCTTGAAACAAATATCTTTAACACAAAACTGGACGCGCTAATAAAAAGCCACTATATTATATTTATTGTCTCGCCTTGACGGAGTCAAAAGGCGAGACATAGGTATGCTGTTTCCGGCGTCGGCGGCGGCGGCGGCGGCGGCGGCGATGGCGTCAACAATGTATTAGTTTGTGATTAGCTCTGTTTTATGGGGATCCACTAGTGGTAGGTCAATGATAATTGGTATGCAGATGTATTACCATTGCCACATCTCATTGCCATGGAGATTATTTGGCTCCGCCCCCTCAGTCATGGTCTATTGACTTTGAATGGTTTGCTTACTTTACATGTATTAGTTTGTGATTAGGACAGTTTATGGGGATCCACTAGTGGTAGGTCAATGATAATAGGTATGCAGATGTTATTACCATTGCTACATCTCATTGCCATGGAGATTATTTGGCTCCACCCCCTCAGTCATGGTCTATTTACTTTGAATGGTTTGCTTACTTTACATGTATTAGTTTGTGATTAGGTCAGTTTATGGGGATCCACTAGTGGTAGGTCAGTGATAATTGGTATGCAGATGTATTACCATTGCTACATCTCATTGCCATGGAGATTATTTGGCTCCACCCCCTCAGTCATGGTCTATTGACTTTGAATGGTTTGCTTACTTTACATGTATTAGTTTGTGATTAGGTCAGTTTATGGGGATCCACTAGTGGTAGGTCAATGATAATTGGTATGCAGATGTATTATCATTGCCACATCTCATTGCAATGGAGATTATTTGGCTCCACCCCCTCAGTCATGGTCTATTGACTTTGAATGGTTTGCTTACTTTACATATATTATGAGTCTGATGAAGAGGAACCTTGAGGGATCCTGTACTGGAAATCAACTATAAGTAACTATAAGTAAACAAACAAAATTATATTTTATTGGACACAAAGCCAAGCAAAAAGATTTTTGTCTCGCCATGATGAGGTTGGGTTGAAAAGCTACACATAGGTATGCTAATTCGTGCATATTCATTGACTGAATATTTGCATAACTTACATGTTAAAGTATTGCTATCAGTGGCGGATCCAGAACTTTTTGTAAGAGGGGGGGAGGGGGGCACTGACTGACCTAAAGGGGGCCCCACTCCAGTCACGCATCAGTGATTCCCTATATAATCAACCAAATTTTTCCCACAAAATTTTTGTATTTAGGTTTGGGAACGACTTATAATAAGTCAATGGTATTTGGTATCCAGTTGTATTAGCATTCACACATCTCATTTAAATGGAGATTGTTTAACCATGTAACTCAGTCATGGTTCATTGACTTTGAATATTTGCATAACTTGTGTAAGATGTTAAGGTATTGCTATTATGATTTCAACATTTGCATAATCAAAATTACAAAAAGGCGAGACATATCTCTGTGATAACAGTTTATTATATTATATACAAGTATAGCCTTTAGAGGAGGTCGATAAATGTTTTATCGACCTGATGAAATTGTATCGACTGAGGACGAAGTCCGAGGTCGATATAATTTCATCAGATCGATAAAAAGCCACTATATTATATTTATTATATTATATACAAGTATAGCCTTTAGAGGAGGTCGATACATGTTTTATCGACCTGATGAAATTGTATCGACTGAGGACGAAGTCCGAGGTCGATATAATTTCATCAGATCGATAAAACATGTATCGACCGACATTTTAAAGGCTATAATTGTTTTATTATAATATTCAAATTCACAAAATATCAATCATGTTCTATTTCAATAACCAACGAACTAACCTGTGCTTTACGGTTTTGAATTTCTGACATTTTCCCTATATCCTTTTCATTATGTTGATATTGAATTGAAAATGATAAACTATATCAATTTAATATTAACAAAACAACATGTAGATATCACATATTTAATGAACTTCCGAAGTAAGAATGAAAGATCGATTCTGATTGGTCCTTAGACTAATCCAACAGCCAATCAAAATATCGCTTTATAAATTTGTTCTTCTAAATTCTATTTTTGGAATAAGGGGGTCTTTCAACTAAATTATTTTTAGAAACTCTTAGTCTTTCAACATTTTTAATTCTATTTATGGAAACACCTATTTTACAAGCTTTTTACATGTTGACCATGTGATCTATTTTGACAAATGACAGCTTTTGAATTATACAATATTATAATAATATTATTTTTAACATAATTAACGGAAATATTCTGCGCTTCTACAGCCTGAAGTAAACAGCGCATATCACCACACCCGGGCTGATAAGCCTTTATCAAGTGCCCCTCTTGCGCCCGGACTGATATTACCATATCGACCCGGTAATGCAAATCACGTTACTCCCATATTAATCCGAATTCTGATGATATGAGAGTCTCTGGATAATAACCGGCAGATTTGGAAAAGGCAATGTGTATAAACCCAGGGCCGTCACTTATAAGTATGCCGGGGAGGCAGCTGCTTCCTCTGTTGTAGACTGAGAGAAAAACATAATAAAATAATAAAGACTCACGTCTCATCTAAGTCCGATGTACCCTACAGAAAATGTATTCTCATAGAATTGATATTGATTGGCATACGTTGATAAAAAATCCACCTACTTGCAATATTTGGTACCAACTGATTCGGAAGTTCTCGAGAAAATATTTTTTTACATATTTTCCGTATGATACATACTGGTACACTCAGTCAGTACCTCGTAAAGTACATTCCTGCCAAAGTTGGTTTCATTTGGTTCAGTGCTGTTTGCTGCAGAATTCATTACAAAATTAAGTCTGCTCAGTTGGTCATATTTGTTTGCCGATCGGCACGAAAGTACTATAATTCTCAGTAAGAGCCTCTCCGATATTATACGTATATGGTTTCAATTGGTTCAGCGGTTTTCAAGAAGATCTTCGAAGTTTCAGCCAATAGGAAAAGCCTATCTTATGACGATCGTTGATGACCATGTGGAATTTTTTTTTGCAGAATGCGTCAGCTGTGAGAGGCAAACATTTTTTTCTCATCCTTGATACTGAGGGACAATGATTTTTACTATTCACAAGTTCACGTGCATTCACTGTTTTATCACCTTATAATATGATTACTTCCTTATGCGCGTATATAAAGAATGAAATAAAACAAACTAAATTTAATTATTCAATTATTGAACTAAAATTCAATTTAATTTTGATGGTCACTTCAAAGATTCCTATACGAATGCTCATTGGGGAATAGTTTTAACTGTTTTACTGAGTGTATAGAAATTTGCATGAAACATTAAAAATGACTAATTCAAATTGGAAAGAATGAATGAAATGAATAGGTAATACATTTTTTCATTTTATTTTGTAGAAAAGGAAAAGAATCTCGTTTATTTATCCAGAAATATTCAAGAGGAATGAATTACAGAGTGAGTACCAAATATAAGTTGGGAAAATTCATATTTTGTAAACATATCAATTCCAAACTTATTTTTTTCAAGTTTTTTTTTTCATTTCATTAAACTCTATAAACAACTTCCTCTAACACATTATACTTATTTTTTTTAAATATCCTCTTTCCTTGTTTTTATCCATAAACACGGACTGAGACAATTTTTGTTTCCCCGGTAGGCTGGATTGCATAATGTACAGAGGATTTTAAAGGGAAATTGTATACCCATTCTGTCCAGTGCTTTCCAAAGTATTCTTCCTGGACACATAGGAACAATGATTACACACATATTGGAAATTGGATTGGAACCTCACATTATAGCAGCATTTGATGATATATTGTTTTTGCTTCTTTGACCAAATTTGAAGGGTACAGTTTTATGTAATCATCTGATACAAATTTAATTAATTCACTTCATTACTTAATTCTCTAAATGTCATCCATGTGACACTCGTAGATTGAAAAGAATCAAACCGTATTTTATTGTTCATGTTGTTTTTTCTTGTAATATGAAGTAAGAAAATAAAATAAGAAATGAAATGTCTTCAAGTAGGAAATAGAAAATAAAATAATAAAAGTTAATTGGCATTCCTACAATTACCAAAAATTTATTGTTAAAATGTACCAAATTTCAGAAAAAAAGAAATCAGTCGAAGAAAGATGTGAACAGAGACCAAGACTGAGGAAGGTGAAGAAGGTATGTTATATAAGTTTATTTTATTCTCCCAGTGTCACAGTTCAGTACAGGACATCAAAATACTCTGCATTATTCTACAGATACTATATTGATTGAGGTTTACATTATTGCCATTTTAAGTTAACTAAATTGTTTGTTGGTGTTACAGTCTTTCACATTTTAATATGTATGTACCTTGTGGATGAACTCACTTGAAAACTCACTTAGGGACCGACCATTTAACTTCAAGGGGGTGGGGGGAGGGGTATGGTAAATTTTTTTTTCAGTTTTTCAGCGCTATCAATCATTTTTTTTTCTTCAAAATTTAACACTATACACTATGGGAAAATCTGGAATCAGAATAATTTTTTAGTCTTCTGCCTGACCACAATATTTTTTTTTCATCAAATTGGGGATCAGAATATTTTTTTTTAAGAAAAAACCAATGTATGCCTAGACGTTTTTCATTAGTATATATTTAACAGTTAGGTGACTAATATTTCATATATCACATCGTTAACTTGTATTTGTTTTGCAGGTACCAGTAAAGGAAAACATAAGTGAATTCGAACCAATGAATACCAATTCAGGCAATTGGATATTCGATGGTGTGTCAGCAAAGGTTAGAAATAATGTTGTATTCATACCAAGTTAACTTTCTAAAATATATGATAATACATGTATACCAAAAATCAAAATCCCATTAAAAGTGTTTAAAAATTGTGGTAATATGCACTTATGGAAAGTTTACAAATAAAAGAGCCAAAATTTCAAAGGAAATTCAAGAGTATACTAAGATTAAGATACATTGTCCCACGCATAACTTGCAACATCATATCGATTTACAATGTTGTGATCAGTTCTTAGTGTCTAACTTTTTTTTCAATTTGCCTTTCAATTTAAAAAGTATACTAAATTTTCCAGATAATAAATTAAATGTAAATGTTTAAGTTGATTGGTAACCGTTATATAGACATGCATATTTATTTGTATTACAGACATTGATATGCAAAACAGTCACTAGTGGCATGTGTGGTTTTTTGGATAATGAAACAGTGACAATTGAAAGAGGAATGTCATCAGTGATGGGGCATAATTTAGCATCTTTGGTATTTATGTCAATCCGTTCTCTGTATGGTTATACCATATACAATTATTATCCATTTGTTGTCTTTACACAACAAAAGTATGCGGAGGACAACAATCATTTTTTAAGTTTACTTTGCACCAATGATAATTCATTTAAAATGAAATCTTTTTCCAACGTGTCAGGAACAGTTGATGATTTAGAGCAGCAAAAGGCTTGCTCAGTTATTTACACATTTATTGTATTTGTGCATTTTGTCTCTTCTGCTATGAAAGTCTATGAAGGTCTATGTTTAAACTTGAATAATACCAGATCGTTATATAATTTCATGAATTTTGGACAGAAGCTACTTTAAAATAGTGTATTTATTAATTTTAAAATAATATTTTAACATTTTTCCTGTTTTGACAAAAATATGGAAACATATTTATTTTTTCCTGTTTTGTCAGATAATGTGAATATCTACTAATATTTAAAACAACAAATCAGTTATTGCATTGAGTACTGTCTTTTAATGGACTTTTAAAAATGAGGTGAGACACACGGGGTACTCATGAACCCCTTAAGAATTTTTGATAACTTAGATACATTAAATTTATTTTTCAGTTTGATGGTAACATTAGAAGAAAGTTGGCAGATGTCATAGAAATATCACAGGGAAATTCAAGGTAAGAATTGTTTATATTTGAATATGTTAGCTCAGAAAGGTCCATTGGAATAGCTTATGTTATTAGTATTAGTAGCATTCAATGTATTTTTTGCACTTATATTGGCTATTTTTTTTATGGGAAAACAGTGAAGAAAATCCAAAATAACTTTCGTTGGAACATTAGATTATGTTTTCAGTACCATCCAGCATTTATTTTTTTTTCTGTGTCCTAATATTCATTTGATGTAACTCAAAAATCGTATTTTGTTTCAAAAATTGAATTATACACATGTATAAGTTAAATTAAATTGCATATATAGAAATACATATTATTTAATTTATCTTTTAAAACTGCAGATATTATGACCCCCACTGGAGACAAGTTAGGTGGGCCAATAATATTTCATTGGCTCACCATTTAGAAATGAGGAAAAGTGAAACAGGAGAATGTGAAAGGAAAAATATCTTTGGAGATGATGTAAGCAATACTTATTTTATTTTTAAACCACATGAATAAATATAGATTCTCCTTCAGGTACGAGTGAGTTATGGAATTTCTCCACCCGAAATAGTTAAATTTTCTATTTTCAACACGCGAGCATCTGCGAGCGTGTTAAAATCTAAAATTTAACTATTGAGCGTGGAGAAATTCGATAACTCACGAGTAAATTGAAGGAGAATCTGATTCTCCAATGATTTTCGACAAAGACATCAAGAAATGTCGTTGCTATGTAGTTGATTGTATAGACGTCATTTCGGGACTTCTCTAGTTTATCGTCCCAATAACTGTAGAAAAAACGGCGGTAATTCCCACGTAGAAATTAAATCACCGGGAAGTGGTTAAACATATAATGTATTTTTATCCCACCGATTAAACACGTCAAGAATAGGAAAAATCATATTTATATTCCTTATAATTTATTTAAAAGATACATGAATCCCTTTAACTCTGACCAAAATATACAGCTTATGTGTTTTTGTACCTGTATGAATATTAAGAAAATGACAATGCAATCATATAAAGGATGGATGGATGAATTGTTGTTTAACGTCCAGTGGCAGTCAGGTGTATATTAGGACTTCATGTAAAGGTAATGGTTAACATTACAAAAATTGTCAAGACAAAGTTTACAGACATATTGGATCAAATTACATAGTTTAATTCCTGTACTATAGAACTAAACCATTTACAAAAAAATAATGACATTTTCAGAGTATGAAATAAATATCTGTTTATGAATTATTAAGAAAACATAAACTATTTATTAATTTTGGTCAGACTTTCTGTTTGAGAAGTTATTGAAAGACGTATTTATTTCAGGCATTGAAGGAGCTACATGCATTAGTCCTTACAGAATTCTGTGAATGGAAAAGAAAGACAAAAATGTAAGAAAAACTTTTGGAAATAACAGTGTTTTTATAAAATAACTTTGTATTCCTAATTAAAGTTCAGTTATGCATTAAATTAGTCAAAGTTGCAGTAATAAAATTCAATTTATCCATTTATTTTTTATTTTTATTTTAATTTCAACCAGGTAATTTTGAACTATTACCTTTATAATAGTCACAAATCATATATTTTTTGTTTTCTAAATACAAAATGAATTTATTGCAGGTCATGCATATATGAGGATTAGTAACACCCAACCCCCAATCCATTAATTATTGAGATGGCACCTTCCGAACCATTTTTCATTGACGATTACAAGATATATCTACATATGAATTGTTTTGTTGGATCTTAAGGGGCCTACAATTATTGGGGAGAAGGGGGGGGGGGGGGGGCAACCAAAAATGATATGCTGAAGAATACAGAGGACCAAATGACAGAAATGATTTTTAAAATGTACAAAAAACCTTTCTGTCCATATTTTATGTACAGAAGATTTATATTTAGTTTGTTTAAATGTATCGTTATCATACCAATACAATATGTTTATTTAATGTACAGAAGGATCGGATACCAACATGGCCATTTTTTAACAGTTAAGACAACAAACAACGCAAAATTAAAAGAAAGATTAGAAAATGAGTAAGTGTAAATTAAATGTATTGTAGTGTTAACAGGGGTACCCATTTTCTTTTTTTGTAGAGTACATCTACATATGCAGTTATCTATGGTAATAACCCAGGATATAACTAATACAAGACTAGATAAATATAATTTTTCACTCAATATTAAAATAAATAAAAGTACTTAAACAATTAATCCAAGCTTCATGCACTGTGTGATAAAAGAAATCTCAATAATATAAAATTATGATGACGCAAAAAAAGGAAACTCATTAGTGTAACAATTTTCAATAGTGTTTTCACGTTTTAGAAGAGCTTAACTGTTCTGCAATAATAAGACGGTCAGATGAGGACGTTCAGCAGAAATATTAAATTTTATTTAAAGTTCAATTTTATCATGTTTATTTTCCTTAATGTGTAAAATAAATAACAGACAATGCAGGGATATATTTAGAATACATGTATAACTATTTTTCTGAAGGATGACAAAAATATTTACTGTTTTTTTTCAGATTTTCACAGAATGTAAATGCAGGATTCGAATATATTATAGATGTCTTGTTTGTAGAGGCACAATTGTTGGTGGTTGCCCTACTGAAAAAGATAACTGTCTCAGAGGCAGATGAATTATTATATCCGCTTAAGTAATACTATACTAGTATTAAAAAAAGAAATGCTACACGATACTTTTGGCTACCACTTTTGAATTCTTAAAACTGTTGCAGATTAGTATTTTTTTTTCTTTATATGTTGAATAAACACATTTAAAATCAGCCTTCAATGGAAATTTTAAACTAACTTTAAGCCATTTTGACACTGAACGAAATAGAGTAAGACGTTAATTTAACGTAATATCCAAAATGATGAGAATTCTTATGGATACCTAAAATACAGATTAACAATGTTTAAGGTAAATGCCATATTTCATTTTCCTATAATATGCAATTTAAAGTCGTTTTGAAGGAAGATTTTGGTGGAGTAATAACAGCTGATAGAGCTTGTGAAGTGTATAATTCTTAAGGTAGATTATGACTAGAAGAATTCTAAACAAAAACAAATTACCGTACTGTCATGGCATTTTTATGTTTGGAAGTTGCAGGTTACTACAGGGCATGTTACAGAGATGTCCCTGTTAGTGGAAGCTGTGTTTAGGAAGAAAAAGCTTCTTTACAGACTATCAGCCCTTATTTGGAACATTTAATTTGGTGTCCACTTAGATTCATCATTTTGTTCTGTTCGAGGATATTGAACATGAAATCATTACTTTGTGTGTCTGATAATAGTTAAATAAAAAGAAGTTATCTAATTACTTATAGACAGTTTTAATACATATAGAAAGAATTATTCACAAAAATTGTTCTCAAGTCTTGAATTGTATTTTTTCGAAGATGCATAGTTTTAGAAGAACAGTGCTAGTTGGGTCTTTACATCTCAAGTTCCCATTCAATGAATTCAGAGATAAGGTGACTGGGAAATTGATGCTTATAAAAGATAAAAAATAAAATAGGGTATGCACAATGCCACTTTGTACTGAAGATTCTGTGAAACTTTCGACGGACGAACGGACGGAAGAACAGATGGACGAACTGAATCCCCCATCACTAAGCTTGGGATGTAAAAATTACAAGACGTTGTACTCATACCAGTTACTTGAAATGACATCACCATAATTAATATGCAAACCCAGTTATATGACCCCTGAAAACTGAACTGTCCTTGCCTATCTTGTTATGTATGAACTATAGTGGTTAAACTTGCGTATTTGTCATACTTGGGTTTAATTTGTTTGTTAGAAAGCGCCTATTTATTTTTGAATTAAGTAACTTTGGCTTAAACATGTCCAAAATATTGCATAACAAAGACATTTACTTTCTCTAATGAAATATTAAGATTCAGAGATATATTAATATTCAATATTCTGAGAGGCTAGTCCAATATGTCCATGAGAGTTATAGGTATATATGAGCTTTTGCGCCATAAACAAGCTCTTAAATTACATCTCGATGCCAAAGTCAAATATGAGAATTTTAAGTAAATAATTCATTTAAACAATTAATTATTCACCCATTTCATATAAATTGTGAACCTAAGATGCTTATTTGTAATTTCAAATAGTTAAAAATATGACAAAAAGTCAAAAGCCATCTCTAAAATGGCAAAATGTTCATTTGATTTAAAGAGATAAAACATTTGAAGACTTATAATTGTCTAGTATTACTGGTAAATTGAAGGTAATCTATATGTACTATCACAACATATCCTAATTAGTATATCTATATAACGGATTAAAAGAGGGAGAATCAAGATGACACCCTTTATACATCGTAATTATAATCGTGTCCGTTTTAATATTGTGGAGTTAATTTACTTGTTCGGTAAGTTAATATACTGAATTGTACCCATTTATTATTGTATATCATTTCATTGGATATGTAAATTTTATATTTTAGACTAGTTTAAAATCCCTCACTCCCACCACCATTTTTTATGTCCTTTCATAGATTTTTTCTTTAAATTATATTCTGTAAGCGGAACTTTTGATAAAATCATATTTTTAAATGTGATTTATTTGTATTGTATTGTATTTTTTGTAAGCTGACACTGCGATTTGTCAAATTTTAATTTAAATGACAATACAAGTTATTCCTAGTTCCTTTGTCTCTCATCCTTATTCTATTGTCCATCAACTTCAAAAAAAATTTAAAAAAAATCTGAAACTAGTTGCCCTATTTGAATGACCTTTACCGTATTGCTGTTTAGAAGTACATCAACGTCTGTCAACCAACAGTATCCCCAGTATTCCGAGGGCCCAAAATTCCGAAGGTTCGTTAGTCTGAAGGCCAGATAATTTTAAAGTCTTAAATGAGGTAAAATTTTACCAAATATTTCAATTTGTCCTTTCTCCTCTTGACACCGTCACACCTCTGATAAGACAATATCTTCTATGGTTTTTCTTATTAAGTCATTTCTGTTTCTACTAATTATCGGTAACTTAACATTATCTCAGTGAGGATAAATTTGGTCCGATTTCAGAGATTTTCTTTTAAAGGAGAGGGAGAATTAACAGGCCTCATTATGCCTCATTTGGCCCATAAAATTGTATGGAGAGGTAGAGCATGAGATATACCACCGGCACCCTGGTTTGTTATACTGAATGGAGATGTAGAACACGAGGTATTCCAACGGCACCTTAATGGATGTACTGTAGGGAGATGTAGAACACGATCTTTACCACAGGCACACTGATGGATGTAGTGTAGGTAGAACACGATTTATACCACTGTGAATGTATATTTCTTCCGCATAATATTTATTCCTTCCAGAAAGAATATTATAATAATAAAATTTCCACAGTCAAAGTATTATCTAATTATTCTTCCTTTTCCATAATATTTTACCCTTGTTATCAGAAGAAATGTTATGGAATATTCATCATAATAACTTTACCAGGTAAAATTAAAACATTTAATGGACCTGGTGAATGGAGTGTAGGGAGATGCAATACACGATGTATACTACCGACACCCTGGTGGATGTAATGTATGGAGATGTAGTACGCGAGATATTACATCGGCACCCTAGTGGATGTAGTGTAGGGATAAGTAGTACAACACATCTACCACCGGCTATCCTGAAGGATGTGCTCTTAGGAGATGTAGAACAGGATGTATACCACCGGCACCCTCATCGATGTAGCGTAGGGAGATATAGATTATGATATATACAACCGGAACCCTGGTGGATGCTGTATTGGGAGATGTAGTATGCAATATTTACCACCGTCACCTTGAAGGATGTAGTATAGGGAGATGTAGTATGCAATATTTACCACCGTCACCCTGAAGGATGTAGTATAGGGAGATGTAGAACATGATATATACCTCCGGCAACCTACTGGATATTGTCTATGGAGTCGTAGTACGCGATATATAACATAGGCACCATGGTGGATTTAGTCTATGGAGATGTAGTGCGCGAAATATACCACAGGTACCCTGATGGATGTAGTGTAACGGGATGTAGAACATGATATATACTATTGGAACCCCGGTGGATGCAGTGTAGGGAGATGTAGAATGCGAGATATAACACCGGCACCCTGGTGGATGTAGTGTAACGGGATTTAGAACATGATATATACAACCGGAACCCTGGTGGATGCAGTGTAGGGAGATGTAGAATGCGAGATATAATACCGGCACCCTGGTGGATGTAGTGTAACGGGATGTAGAACATGATATATACCATTGGAACCCTGGTGGATGTTTTCTATAGAGTCGTAGTACACGGTATATAACACAGGCACCATGGTGGATGTAGTCTATGGAGATGTAGTACGCGAAATATACCACAGGTACCCTGATGGATGTAGTGTAACGGGATGTAGAACATGATATATACCATTGGAACCCTGGTGGATGCAGTGTAAGGAGATGTATTATACGAGATATACCGCCGGCACCCTGATGGATGTAGCGTAGGAAGATGTAGATTATGATATATCCAACCGGAACCCGGGTGGATGCAGCGTAGGGAGATGTAGAATGCAAGATATAACACCGGCACCCTGGTGGATGTAGTGTAACGGGATGTAGAACATGATATACTAGTATACCATTGGAACCCTGGTGGATGCAGTGTAAGGAGATGTAGTATGCGAGATAAACCGCCGTCACCCTGATGGATGTAGCGTAGGGAGATGTAGATCATGATATATCCAACCAGAACCCTGATGGATGCAGTGTAGGGAGATGTAGAATGCGAGATTGTCTATGGTGTAGTACGCGAAATATACCACAGGTACCCTGATGGATGTAGTGTAACGGGATGTAGAACATGATATATACCATTGGAACCCTGGTGGATGCAGTGTAAGGAGATGTATTATGCGAGATATACCGCCGGCACCCTGGTGGATGTAGCGGAGGGAGATGTAGATTATGATATATCCAACCGGAACCCTGGTGGATGCAGTGTAGGGAGATGTAGAATGCGAGATATAATACCGGCACCCTGGTGGATGTAGTGTAACGGGATGTAGAACATGATATATACCTTTGGAACCCTGGTGGATGCAGTGTAAGGAGATGTAGTATGCGAGATAAACCGCCGGCACCCTGATGGATGTAGCGTAGGGAGATGTAGATTATGATATATCCAACCGGAACCCTGGTGGATGCAGTGTAGGGAGGTGTAGAATGCGAGATATAACACCGGCACCCTGGTGGATGTAGTGTAGGGAGATGTAATACACGATATATACCATCGGCACACTGACGGATGTAGTCTAGGGAGATGTAGTATGCGAGATATACCAACGGCACCCTGGTATATGAAGTCTAGGGAAATGTTGAACACGATAGATACCTCCGGCACCCTGATGGATGTTGTCTATGGAGATGTAGTACACGATATATACCACAGGCACACTGGCGGGTGTGGTGTAGGGAGATGTAGCCAATAATATATACCACAGACACCCCGATGGAAGTAGTCTATGGTGTAGTACGCGAAATTTACCACAGGCACCCTGAAGGATGTAGTCTAGGGAGATGTCAAACACGATATATACCGCCGGCATCCTCATGGATGTATTGTACGGAGATTTCGAACACGATATATACCGCCGGCACCCTAATGAAAATAATGTAGGGAGATGTAGACCATGATATATACCACCGGCACCCTGGTGGATGTAGTGTAGGAAGATGTAGTACGCAAGATATTCCACCGGCACCCTGGTGGATGTAGTATAGAGAGATGTAGTACACGATATACAATGTATATGTATTACAGGCACCCTGAAGGATGTAGTCTAGGGAGATGTCGAACATTATATATACCGCCGGCGCCCTAATGGATATAATGTAGGGAGATGTAGACCATGATATATACCACCGGCACCCTGGTGGATGTAGTGTAGGAAGATGTAGTACGCAAGATATTCCACCGGCACCAGGTTGGGTGTAGTGTAGGAATAGGTAGTAAACAGATAGATCACCGGCATCCTGAAGGATGTAGTCTAGGGAGATATAGAACAGGATGTATACCGCCGGCACCCTCGTGGATGTAGCGTAGGGAGATGTAGATTATGATATTTACAACCAGAACCCTGAAGGATGTAGTGTAGGGAGATGTAGAACATAATATACACCTCCGGCACCCTGGTGGATGTTTTCTATAGAGTCGTAGTACACGATATATAACACAGGCACCATGGTGGATGTAGTCTATGGAGATGTAGTACGCGAAATATACCACAGGTACCCTGATGGATGTAGTGTAACGGGATGTAGAACATGATATATACCATTGGAACCCTGGTGGATGCAGTGTAAGGAGATGTATTATACGAGATCTACCGCCGGCACCCTGATGGATGTAGCGTAGGGAGATGTAGATTATGATATATCCAACCGGAACCCTGGTGGATGCAGTGTAGGGAGATGTAGAATGCAAGATATAACACCGGCACCCTGGTGGATGTAGTGTAACGGGATGTAGAACATGATATATACCATTGGAACCCTGGTGGATGCAGTGTAAGGAGATGTATTATACGAGATCTACCGCCGGCACCCTGATGGATGTAGCGTAGGGAGATGTAGATTAGGATATATCCAACCGGAACCCATGTGGATGCAGTGTAGGGAGATGTAGAATGCAAGATATAACACCGGCACCCTGGTGGATGTAGTGTAATGGGATGTAGAACATGATATGTACCACCGGCACCCTGGTGGATGTAGTGTAGGAAGATGTAGTACGCAAGATATTCCACCGGCACCCTATTGGGTGTAGTGTAGGGATAAGTACTACTACAGATAAACCACCGGCATCCTGAAGGATGTAGTCTAGAGAGTTGTAGAACAGGATGTATACCGCCGGCACCCTCGTGGATGTAGCGTAGGGAGATGTAGATTATGATATATACAACCAGAACCCTGAAGGATGTAGTATAGGGAGATGTAGAACATGATATATATTTCCGGCACCCTGGTGGATGTTGTCTATGGAGTCGTAGTACACGATATATAACACAGGCACCATGGTGGATGTAGTCTATGGAGATATAGTACGCGAAATATACCACAGGTACCCTGATGGATGTAGTGTAACGGGATGTAGAACATGATATATACTATTGGAACCCTGGTGGATGCAGAGTAGGGAGTTGTAGAATGCGAGATATAACACCGGCACCCTGGTGGATGTAGTGTAACGGGATTTAGAACATGATATATACCATTGGAACCCTGGTGGATGCAGTGTAAGGAGATGTAGTATGCGAGAAAAACCGCCGGCACCCTGATGGATGTAGCGTAGGGAGATGTAGATCATGATATATCCAACCGGAACCCTGATGGATGCAGTGTAGGGAGATGTAGAATGCGAGATATAATACCGGCACCCTGGTGGATGTAGTGTAACGGGATGTAGAACATGATATATACCATTGGAACCCTGGTGGATGCAGTGTAAGGAGATGTATTATGCGAGATATACCGCCGGCACCCTGGTGGATGTAGCGGAGGGAGATGTAGATTATGATATATCCAACCGGAACCCTGGTGGATGCAGTGTAGGGAGATGTAGAATGCAAGATATAACACCGGCACCCTGGTGGATGTAGTGTAACGGGATGTAGAACATGATATGTACCACCGGCACCCTGGTGGATGTAGTGTAGGAAGATGTAGTACGCAAGATATTCCACCGGCACCCTATTGGGTGTAGTGTAGGGATAAGTACTACTACAGATAAACCACCGGCATCCTGAAGGATGTAGTCTAGAGAGTTGTAGAACAGGGTGTATACCGCCGGCACCCTCGTGGATGTAGCGTAGGGAGATGTAGATTATGATATATACAACCAGAACCCTGAAGGATATAGTATAAGGAGATGTAGAACATGATATATATTTCCGGCACCCTGGTGGATGTTGTCTATGGAGTCGTAGTACACGATATATAACACAGGCACCATGGTGGATGTAGTCTATGGAGATATAGTACGCGAAATATACCACAGGTACCCTGATGGATGTAGTGTAACGGGATGTAGAACATGATATATACTATTGGAACCCTGGTGGATGCAGAGTAGGGAGTTGTAGAATGCGAGATATAACACCGGCACCCTGGTGGATGTAGTGTAACGGGATTTAGAACATGATATATACCATTGGAACCCTGGTGGAAGCAGTGTAAGGAGATGTAGTATGCGAGAAAAACCGCCGGCACCCTGATGGATGTAGCGTAGGGCGATGTAGATCATGATATATCCAACCGGAACCCTGATGGATGCAGTGTAGGGAGATGTACAATGCGAGATTGTCTATGGTGTAGTACGCGAAATATACCACACGTACCCTGATGGATGTAGTGTAACGGGATGTAGAACATGATATATACAACCGGAACCCTCGTGGATGCAGTGTAAGGAGATATAGAATGCAAGATATAACACCGGCACCCTGGTGGATGTAGTGTATGGAGATATAGTACACGATATGTATGTACCACAGACACCCTGAAGGATGTAGTATATGGAGATGTCGAACACGATACATACAGCCGGCATCCTCATAGATGTATCGTAGGGAATGTAGATCATGATATATACAACCGGAACCCTGGTGGATGCTGTATAGGGAGATGTAGTATTCGAGATATTACACCGGCACCCTGATAGATGTAGTCTAGGGAGATGTCGAACATGATATATACCACCGGCTCCCTAATTGAATTAATATAGGGAGATGTAGACCATGATATATACAACTAGAATCCTAGTGGATGCAGTGTAAGGAGATGTAGTATGCGAGATATACCACCGGCACCCTGATGGATGTAGGGTAGGGAGATGTAGACCATGATATATACCACTGGCACCCTGGTGTATGTTGTCTATGGAGATGTAATACACGATATATACCACAGGCACCCTGATGGATGTAGTCTATGGAGATGTAGTACGCGAAATATACCACAGGTATCATGGTTGATGTTTTAAGGAGATATATTACGCGATATATACTACCGGGACCCTGATTGATGTACCGTTTGTAGATGTAAAACACGATATATACCACCGGTCCCCTGGTGAATGGAGTGTAGGGAGATGTAGTACACGATATACAATGTATATGTACCACAGGCACCCTGAAGGATGTAGTCCAGGGAGATGTCGAACACGATATATACCGCCGGCATCTTCATGGATGTTGCGTACGGAGATGTCGAACATGATATATACCGCCGGCACCCTAATGGATATAATGTAGGGAGATGTAGACCGTGATATATACCACCGGCACCCTGGTGGATGTAGTGTAGGAAGATGTAGTACGCAAGATATTCCACCGGCACCCTGTTGGGTGTAGTGTAGGGATAAGTACTACAACAGATAAACCACCGGCATCCTGAAGGATGTAGTCTAGGGAGATGTACAACAGGATGTATACCGCCGGCACCCTCGTGGATGTAGCATTGGGAGATGTAGATTATGATATATACAACCAGAACCCTGAAGGATGTAGTATAGGGAGATGTAGAACATTATATATACCTCCGGCACCCTGGTGGATGTTGTCTATGGAGTCGTAGTACACGATATATAACACAGGCACCATGGTGGATGTAGTCTATGGAGATGTAGTACGCGAAATATACCACAGGTACCCTGATGAATGTAGTGTAACGGGATGTAGAACATGATATATACCATTGGAACCCTGGTGGATGCAGTGTAAGGAGATGTATTATACGAGATATACCGCCGGCACCCTGATGGATGTAGCGTAGGGAGATGTAGATTATGATATATCCAACCGGAACCCTGGTGGATGCAGTGTAGGGAGATGTAAAATGCAAGATATAACACCGGCACCCTGGTGGATGTAGTGTAACGGGATGTAGAACATGATATATACCATTGGAACCCTGGTGGATGCAGTGTAAGGAGATGTAGTATGCGAGATAAACCGCCGGCACCCTGATGGATGTAGCGTAGGGAGATGTAGATCATGATATATCCAACCAGAACCCTGATGAATGCAGTGTAGGGAGATGTACAATGCGAGATATAATACCGGCACCCTGGTGGATGTAGTGTAACGGGATGTAGAACATGATATATACCATTGGAACCCTGGTGGATGCAGTGTACGGAGATGTAGTATGCGAGATAAACCGCCGGCACCCTGATGGATGTAGCGTAGGGAGATGTAGATTATGATATATCCAACCGGAACCCTGGTGGATGCAGTGTAGGGAGATGTAGAATGCAAGATATAACACCGGCACCCTGGTGGATGTAGTGTAACGGGATGTAGAACATGATATACTAGTATACCATTGGAACCCTGGTGGATGCAGTGTAAGGAGATGTAGTATGCGAGATAAACCGCCGTCACCCTGATGGATGTAGCGTAGGGAGATGTAGATCATGATATATCCAACCAGAACCCTGATGAATGCAGTGTAGGGAGATGTACAATGCGAGATTGTCTATGGTGTAGTACGCGAAATACACCACAAGTACCCTGATGGATGTAGTGTAACGGGATGTAGAACATGATATATACCATTGGAACCCTGGTGGATGCAGTGTAAGGAGATGTATTATGCGAGATATACCGCCGGCACCCTGGTGGATGTAGCGTAGGGAGATGTAGATTATGATATATCCAACCGGAACCCTGGTGGATGCAGTGTAGGGAGATGTAGAATGCGAGATATAATACCGGCACCCTGGTGGATGTAGTGTAACGGGATGTAGAACATGATATATACCATTGGAACTCTGGTGGATGCAGTGTAAGGAGATGTAGTATGCGAGATAAACCGCCGGCACCCTGATGGATGTAGCGTAGGGAGATGTAGATTATGATATATCCAACCGGAACCCTGGTGGATGCAGTGTAGGGAGGTGTAGAATGCGAGATATAACACCGGCACCCTGGTGGATGTAGTGTAGGGAAATGTAATACACGATATATACCATCGGCACACTGACGGATGTAGTCTAGGGAGATGTAGTATGCGAGATATACCAACGGCACCCTGGTATATGAAGTCTAGGGAAATGTTGAACACGATAGATACCTCCGGCACCCTGATGGATGTTGTCTATGGAGATGTAGTACACGATATATACCACAGGCACACTGGCGGGTGTGGTGTAGGGAGATGTAGCCAATAATATATACCACAGACACCCCGATGGAAGTAGTCTATGGTGTAGTACGCGAAATTTACCACAGGCACCCTGAAGGATGTAGTCTAGGGAGATGTCGAACACGATATATACCGCCGGCATCCTCATGGATGTAGCGTACGGAGATTTCGAACACGATATATACCGCCGGCACCCTAATGAAAATAATGTAGGGAGATGTAGACCATGATATATACCACCGGCACCCTGGTGGATGTAGTGTAGGAAGATGTAGTACGCAAGATATTCTACCGGCACCCTGGTGGATGTAGTATAGGGAGATGTAGTACACGATATACAATGTATATGTATTACAGGCACCCTGAAGGATGTAGTCTAGGGAGATGTCGAACATTATATATACCGCCGGCGCCCTAATGGATATAATGTAGGGAGATGTAGACCATGATATATACCACCGGCACCCTGGTGGATGTAGTGTAGGAAGATGTAGTACGCAAGATATTCCACCGGCACGATGTTGGGTGTAGTGTAGGAATAGGTAGTACAACAGATAGATCACCGGTATCCTGAAGGATGTAGTCTAGGGAGATGTAGAACAGGATGTATACCGCCGGCACCCTCGTGGATGTAGCGTAGGGAGATGTAGATTATGATATTTACAACCAGAACCCTGAAGGATGTAGTATAGGGAGATGTAGAACATAATATACACCTCCGGCACCCTGGTGGATGTTTTCTATAGAGTCGTAGTACACGATATATAACACAGGCACCATGGTGGATGTAGTCTATGGAGATGTAGTATGCGAAATATACCACAGGTACCCTGATGGATGTAGTGTAACGGGATGTAGAACATGATATATACCATTGGAACCCTGGTGGATGCAGTGTAAGGAGATGTATTATACGAGATCTACCGCCGGCACCCTGATGGATGTAGCGTAGGGAGATGTAGATTATGATATATCATAACACCGGCACCCTGGTGGATGTAGTGTAACGGGATGTAGAACATGATATATACCATTGGAACCCTGGTGGATGCAGTGTAATGAGATGTAGTATGCGAGATAAACCGCCGGCACCCTGATGGATGTAGCGTAGGGAGATGTAGATTATGATATATCCAACCGGATCCCTGGTGGATGCAGTGTAGGGAGGTGTAGAATGCGAGATATAACACCGGCACCCTGGTGGATGTAGTGTAGGGAAATGTAATACACGATATATACCACCGGCATTCTGGCAGATGAAGTGTAGGGATATGTAGTAAACTACATATACCTCCAACAAGCTTGTGAATAGTGTACGTCTAGGGAGAATATACCACCGGCATCCTGATGAATGTAGTGGAGGGAGAAGTAGAACACGATTTATACCACCGGCATGTTTTCGAGATCTAAGCCATTGAAAATTTGGCTGGAAAAATATTCTCTCTTGATTTTACATAGCTTTATCATTGACAAGTTTTATTTATCAAAAACAATTAAATAATAACAAGGATTTTATAGGATTTTTTACAAATGCCTTATTATTCTGCATGCAAAAGATTTATGAAAAGAAAAATGGGTGTACGTAGGAAAAATAATTTATGGCATTGAAATGGATAAAACCAGATGATTCTGAACATCTGACAAAAATTCAAAAACATGACCAGCGCACATTCTTAACATAGTCTATCTTCGCACAAGGTGAAAGACCCCCCCCCCCCCCTAAATTATTAAAACATATCATTTGCACTTTTCAAAGTATCGTGATATCATATAAGTTAAACCCCTGTCGGGCTAACGCCCTCAGGAGTGTATCCTATACTTATTAAATAAATGCATTACCCAATATTACTACACCTTTGCCTTTCACCTATCACACTGAAAAACATTCCAAATATAATAATTACGTGATCCTTTTTTATATAAAAAAAAAACAAAATTACAAATAAAAATTTCACGCATATTTGTTTCTGTAATATCAACACAAACAAATTACATCTGGGATATAGAAAAGCTGGTGGCGAATGTAGCAAGGGCCGAATTGATATGTTTTTCTACTTCCGGCATGAGCGTGCATGTCCGGTATGTACGTTACCGGCACACTGATTACTGCACCTGATAGACCCCACTCGAATATGCTATACGTGTGTCGCCACTCATTTTGTAAAGGAAAAAAATAGTTCGAAGTAAGACTTGTTATTAAAGGACTTTAAAAGTATATTATTAACCATCACATAATACTCTGAAACTTTTCAAATAATCTCAATGAGGCTCTAAACAGAAAACCACACAAGTTTAAATTCATTAGATATCAAGATTTCCGTGGAAACTAATGAGTGTCTTTCTCAATGAGTTTTGTTTTATTGTGGTTGTGAGTGACCACTTTAGTTAATTTCTTCAATTTCCACCTATCTACTATTAAATATTGAATATGAATATATATATGGTGAAACTTGTTATTGTAATGACTGATTGTGTTTTGGCTTTACATCTTTTGGCCATTTTGGCATTTTTGAATTGAACTGTTTGGATTGTATTGTTTCGGTTTTCAACATTTTAGATTTTGAGCACAACTGATGAATCGTAAATCGACATGTGCATATCTTGTACAACAACAGAATTGTATATTATCAACGATGTAAATCATTGACAGATGTAGAATTAGTTATCCTTCTTTGAGATGATTTACTGCTTTCGTCCAATTTTTATGCGATTGCCATAGATAGATGACTCTGCCAATGTTCTTCCCACCTCCATCCATTAGATTGTGACATTGTGCTTTTCACAGTTGAATAGGAAATGTCAATGTAGACAGGTTACTACATAAATAAAAAAACAGACAACAGAAAAGGGCAACATTGACACACCAAATAATTCATGCTTCATCCAACCTACAGAATGTTAGATTAAATATATTCACAGTAGAAACTAGGATAGTAAAACCCTTAATTACGTTTGATTTAGTTTATTTATGGTGTTTTTAATACTGGTCATTATATATAAGAAGTGGTTTTGCAGTGTGAGCATATCTTGTTTTTAGAAGAAATTTTAAAACCCCAAATGCAAACTTAAGTCACTAGTTTCGCCTTTAACTTTTGGAAAACAAACGAAACATCAAAGGCCAATACAAAAATTAATAAATTAATAAATATAAAAAAATATAATTGGATATTTACTAAATGCTCCAACAGCTCCTCGCATAAGAACTGTGTTAATTATTTACGATAAGTATCCTGAATTTGATATCAACAATTAAACTTCTTAATATTTGAATTATGACGTCTCGTTTAAGTACAGGAAGATCTTAAATTACACAATTGTCTAGCAGACAAAATAAATAATATACAATGTACCAATAACGTCGTATTCTTTAAGTGAAGCCATATGACAAACAGTTTTTTCTCTCACACATACACATAAACACATGTGTACGGATATATACAAAAGAGAACGGAAATGACGAAGCAATAAAAATGAGGGGAGAAAATAAAATGCAAAGACAAAATGAATTCGTGAGAAGACAGAAAACAAACACTACAGATATGTAAATAGAATAAAACACATTCCAAACAAAAAAGAATCAGAACAAGTCAGCATAAAAACCAAAGCACCATCAAAATATAATGCGAAAGATATTCAAATGTATAACTGCAACTCATCCGTGGGTGGATGATGGATATAAAAGGCATATTAAACATTTTTCAATTTTATAAACTAAAATTTTTAAGATAGTATCGAAATACTATTGTGTCCCACATACCTCGGCAACTTAGATCTTGAGGAAAAACTCCGAAGATTATTCTGTACATTTCAAATAACAATTTTGCAAGCAAAACTTGCACATATTCAGAAACGTCATATTTCTCACCGGATCTGACACTTTACTGGATTTTACTCACTGGTAATGTGACGGGTGCCTTTCACAGAGCAGGACATGTTTACCCTTCCAGAGCACCTTATGTCACTCCCAGTTTTTAGCGCAAGTTCACATTGCTAATGCGTATAAGTTTCTGTGCTATCTTCGTGGCATGTGTGTTGTATTGCCTTTGGATTTCAATTTTACGGACGTTTTCCATGTTTTGTCGCTTAGGTATTTTTTTGGCTATATCACTTTGACTTTCCACCGAATGTACGTAATCTTCACTAATTGTACTAAATTCAAAATTACAAAACACTCCGTACAAGCGGAGATATACATTGCTGGATAGGCCAGGGCCTGTCAGCATAAAACTTCTTAAATCTTTCTTTAAAAACTAAGATTTTGCTAAGAATTGTCTTAGCTAAGCAATTATTTAAGTCATATTCACAAGGCTACGTTGTTTTTAAAATTGACCATGAATAACTTTTTGTTTATGGGTTTAAATGAGGTAGGGCGCGTTTGAATAACACTTGCATGGTTAATATAATAAGGACCACAAACAGTTTCATGTATTGTGTTCTCGATTAAAATGGTTTTCGCGCAAATTATCCTTTCCAATGTATAAAATTAAAATATCTAATGAAAAATTGATATAGATACGTTAATTTATAAATTTTATTGTTAAAGTTTGAATATTGAGTGAACATTTTTGGAAAAAGATTTTTCTCGAAGATTAGCAATGAAGTAATTTTCACTTTGGCGGAACATTAACTCAAATCACATATATATACTTCTTAGAAAAATATAGATAATATTCGCGAAAACTTTCTAGACCACATTAGTCTACAGAGTTACATAGATTATCAATGAACAAGTAAGAAACATTAAATTAAAGAAAACGCCTCTCATACAATCGTACACACTATCAGAGAACTTACTCACATCTCCAAGTATTATGCAACTTACCAATTTTATAAAGGTGAGAATAACCTAATCAGAGACTTGTAGCACAATGTTATCAATAATATATGTACTTACTCCTTGCACAGATTGAATTTGTCCAGAACTGCCAAGTATCACACTGACATTGGCCATTGATGCAGCTTAAAGTTTTTTGGCATTCATTTGTATTACTGCAAACAGAATGCATAGGTTTCTCTACAATATATAATATTTGTTAAAAATATTGTAGTTTTTGCACCTCGCTAGTGACTTTAGCTTTCGTGGCAAATAACATAATCAGATGCTTGTAACATGTTATCAGTAATGTATGAAAAATTGATATAGATATGTTAATTTATAAATTTTATTGTTAAAGTTTGAATATTGAGTGAAAAATTTTGGAAAAAGATTTTTCTCGAAGATTAGCAATGAAGTAATTTTCACTTTGGCGGAACATTAATTCAAATCACATATACATCAATAATGTGTGTACTTACTCCTTGCACAGGTTGAATTTGTCCAGTATTGCCAAGTATCACACTGACATTGGCCATTGATGCAGCTTAAAGTTTTTTGGCATTCATTTGTATTACTGCAAACAGAATGCATAGGTTTCTCTACAATATATAATATTTATTAAAAATAATGTAGCGTTTGCACCTCGCTAGTGACTTTAACTTTCGAGGCAAATAACATAATCAGATGCTTGTAACATGTTATCAGTAATGCATGTTATTACTACTTCCACAGCTTGAATTTGTCTTAAACTGCCAATTATCACACTGACATTGACCATTGATGCAGCTTAAAGTTTTGTGGCATTCATTTCTATTGTTGCAAACAGAAGTAATGCCTTTCTCTACAATATATAATGTTTGTTAACAATAATGTCGCTTGTAACATGTTATCAGTAATGTATGTACTTACTCCTGGCAAAGGTTGAATTTGTCCAAAACTGCCAAGTATCACACTGACATTGACCGAGTATGATGCGGTATTGCTGGTTTGATTGGATTGACCTTTTTCAAACCATTCTAACTTATACAGTTCTTTATATCAATTCATATCAATTGAACCATTTGTCAATTGTTTCAAATCATCATTCAAACCAGTCAAACCATCATGTTATAGTTTTATTAAATTCACACAATGGATCTACAAATGTTTCAATTAATTCAATTGAACTCTCATTGTCAAACCAGTCAAAACCTGTCAAAACATCATTATATATTTAATTTATGTAGTTCAGTTGACTCAATTGATTCAATTGAACTGTCATTGTCAAACCATCCAAACCTGTCAAAACATCCTTATCTATTTATCATATATGATAACTCGATTGATTCAATTGATACAATTGATTTACCTAATTCAATTGACTTAATTGATTCGATTGAACTCTCATTGTCAATTAATTGATTCAATTGAACCATTATTGTCAAACCAGCAAAACCAGTCAAACTATCCTTATCTCTTTAATCTATGTTGTTCAATTGACTCAATTGATCTACACAGTACAATTGACTCCATTGATTCAATTGAACCATTATTGTCAAACCAGCCAAACTAGTCAAACCATCTTTATCTCTTTAATCTATGTAGTTCAATTGACTCAATTGATTCAGTTAACACAATTGATCTACACAATACTATTGACTCCATTGATTCAATTCAACAATTATTGTCAAACCAGCCAAACCAGTGTTATCTCTTTTTGTAGTTAAATTGACACAATTGATCTACCTAGTACAATTGAATCAACTGATTAAATTGAACACTCATTGTCAAACCAGCCAAACCAGTCAAACCATCCTTATCTCTTTAATCTACCTGGTACAATTGACTCAATTTGATTCAATTCAACTGTGAAACCAACAAAACCTGTCAAAACATCCTTATATCTTTAGTCTGTGTAATCTAATATTGCTCACCCATTTGCTAATATAAACGAGAACTTCAATAGTCGCTTCTATCTTGCTCATTTAGTGTAGTATATAGGGGTTATATTTATTTTCTGTTTCTCAATGAAGTATTTCCCATTCAACATGTTCAAATATACATTTTTGTTAACTTGCTAAGTCGTGAGTTTATTGAATCAATTAAACAAGAAACAAATAGAGTTTGTTTGATTGTTTTTGGCTGTCTTTATTAAGATTATCAAATGAACCAATGGAACAAATTGAATTGGTCAGAAATGAAGTTGTTTTGACATCTTTAAATAGGCTAATCTTGTTAATCAATAAAGTCAATTTATCCCATTGAACCCATTAGAAATGGAGTTGGTTTGACTGTTTTGAAACGGAAGATGAATTGAGTCAATTCAACCTGAGTTGAACGGGTCAGAAATGTAGTTGGTTTGAATCCTTTGAATAGGTTAATCAATTTAGGCAATTAAGGCAATTGAACCAATTGAACGGGTCAGAAATGGATTTGCTTTGACTGCATTGGAAAGAAAGATCGATGGAATCAATTGAACCAATTGAACGGATGAGAAATGAGTTGGTTTGACTGTTTTGAAAAAGAAGATCAAGTGAGTCAATTTAACCAATTGAACGGGTATGTGAGCCGGTTTGACTGCTTTGAATAGGAAGATCAATTGAGTCAATTGAGTCAATTGTACAAATCGAACGGGTCAGAAATGGAGTTGGCTAGACTTCATTGACTGCTTTGAAAAGGAAGATCAATTGAGTCAATTGAGTCAATTGAACCAATTGAACTGGTCAGAAATGGAGTTGGTTTGACTCCTTTGACTGCTTTTAAAAAAAAGATCAATTGAGTCAGTTGAACCAATTGAAGTGATCAGAAATGAAGTTGGTTTGACCGCTTTGACTGTTATGAAAAAGAATATCAATTGAGTCAATTGAACCAATCGAACGGGTCAGAAATGGAGTTGGCTAGAATTATTTGACTGCTTTGAAAAGGAAGATCAATTGAGTCAGTTGAACCAATTAAAGTGATCAGGAATGAAGTTGCGTGGTTTGACCGCTTTTACTGTTATGAAAAAGAAGATCAATTAAGTAAATTGAACCAATTGAACTGGTCAGAAATCGAGGTTTGACTGCTTTGAAAAAGAAGATCAATTGAGTCAATTAAACCAATCGAACCGGTCAGAAATGGAGTTGGTTTGACTGCTTTGAATGCTTCGAAAAGGAAGATCAATTGAGTCAATTGAGTCAATTGAACCAATTGAACTGGTCAGAAATCAAGTTGATTTGACTCCTTTGACTGCCTTGGCTAGACTTATTTGACTGCTTTGAAAAGGAAGATCAATTGAGTCAGTTGAACCAATTGAATGATCAGAAATGGAGTTGGTTCGACTACTTTGACTGCTATTTAAATAAATCATTGTTTATTCTAATTAATTTTTGGTTCCCCTGGCCCAAAGGTCCATGTAAGCTATTGCCATAACTTGGCGTCCGTCGTCTGTCGTCCGATTATATGAACAGTTAATCCAATTTGACAACGTCAAGCTTCCCACAAGCTTTATAGGCAACATAATAGTACTTGCGTTGTGTAATGGCGTCTTCGTGTCTGAATACCTTCAAAATGTCGTCGAAACTGTCCTATTAGAATAGAAATAATAGACCTTGGCTTGCAAATATCATTTTACAACTGGTAGGCCGTTTATGCAGATATTTGACGACTCGATATCGCTAGTGGCAAAATATTTGGCATAACGGGCCTGTGGTAAAATGAGGATATATAGAAGACACTGTGAATTAATTCCCAAATCTACCATATGGGTCATTTTCAAGAAAAAATCCTTTTCTACAGAGTTTGGTACTTTACTTAGAAGATCTACCAAGCGACTACAAAGTCAATAGATCCCTTTCACTCTGTGGAACTTATTGTAACTCCAATTATTGCCCAGTAATGTGGGCTCTATCTGAACTCTTTCTTGCAGTATACTTTCAAAAGACAGCTTTTGAAAGTATACTGCATAAAACAGTTGTTTTTGATTGAATTTTTAAAGATGTTCGTATACTAGTATTTAAATAATAAAATTGTAATGAAAAGACCAATGACCCCCTTATCTATGTTTATTTAATTACACTTCGGAAATATACAACTGCTGCAGCACAAAATAAAACAAGTAATACAATACAAAACACGCATACAATGTCGAATCCACAAAATCTCATATTCGCTGAAGGACCTCGGTGGCCGAGTGGTCTAGGTAGTTCGTCATGACTACTGATGATCACTAGCCTGTCAACGCTTGTGAGTTCGAATCTCACCTGTGCCGGGGTGTGTTCGACTCCGATCTTAATTGACAAGGAAGTGGTTCTCTCCGGATACTCCGGCTTCCTCAACCAATAAAAACCGGCCGCCGCGAAATAGCCAAATGTGCTGAAAACGGCGTAAAACCCCAACTAAACAAACATATTCGCTGAAAGGACAAAACAATGATTAAAGAGGTATATTTAAACTAACATTCGATAGACCAGTCTAGAATAAATTATGTTCTTTTGAAAAAACTTTTTTTTAAACGTTAGACACAGACATTAAAAACATGGACAAATTAACTATATTTCCAGGGACACATTGTACATACTGTACTTGGGACAAATATCAGCACGGACCTGGAACGAATTGAACAAATCTGAGACGAACTGGCATGGGACGAATCGGACTTGGAATTATAAATATAACTTTTTTAACTCCAACGTTGCATAAGTCCAAAATTGTTGTTGAATCGCATATTTATAAAATACCTTGCATGAATTGTCAAAATGAAATAAAATTAACATACCTTTTTGAGGAATCAACCATACGCACAATATAGTAACTATAGTAACTAGTTCTACACAGCAAATTAAAATCATAACTAATGAAAGTATCTTCCATCTGCCAATGCCTGAATCCTGAGGTCTTATTGTCTGTGGTAACTGTATGCTGTCATTGTTGGTTTTCTTAACATTGTCATTCCCTTTACTTGTTCTGAATACCACTTTATTACTACCATCCCCGGCGGAATAATTGTTTGGTTTATGTGTTGATTTCTCCAGATTACATATATAAAAATCCAGTTCTTCATAATCATGCTGTGGGTCATCATTCGTACGTGGAATTGTCGATTCGGTGTTGGTATTTTGATATGCAGAAGTTTTAAAACCAGATTTCGTATTTTCGAATTTCACCTTCAATTTTATATCTCTTGCATTCACAGCCATTGTTAAGTCCGATGTACTTCAAGGTTCTTCACACATAACAGGAAGTGAATATATTTATACCATTGATTTAAATTTAGTAACTTTCGAATTTTTTCTATATTTTGAGAATTCAGTTGCTTTCAGAAAAAACGGAAATGACGTATATTTAATGAAAAGGCTAGTATTTACGGGTCATTTTAGGTTGTAAAAACTGTAATATATTTAATTAATTTTAACTTTTATTTTCATTATACAGATAATGCATGTGTGGTTCTGGCATAACCCCCTTTTGGTCATTTTTGCATTTTTTGAATTTGCTCTTCAACCTTTTCGATTATTGTTTTGGTTTGTTGTGAAAAGGGGATGAAATCCCAGATAAAGCAGATATCAAACAATACTTGGGACAAACACAAATAGAATGCGACGATAGAAATATTAGTAGGGGGCCTTATGGGTTTAAATAAAATAAATTATTATTGTTGTTTAACGTTTTTGCTTTCTGTTCTGTTTGATATGGCTGTTCAACGCACTGTTTTTAATTTTTTGATAATCTAATTTGTTTATTTATGTAACGAACTTTTGCTTCCACATCAGGTTCATCGTTTCTAAGGACAGATGTCCGTGAATAGAAGATTGACATCTAGATTATATAATCATATACATTTGTAGTTGTTTTTTCCTTTTTAATTTGTTTTTTTTTCGTTTTAATAGATTTATTTTTCAGTAATCTTAAATCTTCCGCCTCAAATTTCCTTGTTTTTCATATAAAATATATGGGTGGGTTTTTCCTTTTGTGAAAGTGCACTTAAGGCGAATGTACGAAATTAACCAATCCGTAGAATTTTATTCTTGTTATGTAAAGAGGCCTATCAGAAAAACAAAAGAAAAGTTAGAAAAATTAATATTGTCAACGACTTACTTTTTTAGATATCAGTCGTTGAAATAATCCCCTTATAACATCAAAATTACATTGAATATTTAAGGAAATTCATTGAAAATCCTCATGTAATTTTACTTTTTATTAGTTTTCTCTGTAGCTGCTGTGTAACTTTAAAAAAAAATAATGGTATAAAAAAGTAATAAAACATTTAGAAATAGAAATAAATTGCGAATCGATTGATGGAAATAAAGGTCTTGACTACCGGGCTGGTTTTTAAGCTGTGATTTAAATAAATTGTATCACAAAATACCGAATAAATTTGATGCACCGTATGGCCATTTCGTTGACTGACAACTCATCAGCAGTGCTCGAGATCAAAATGTTGGAAATCCGGTTAAAGATATAATAATGAATTAATAAGCACAACCATCAAAACCCAAAACAATTAAACCAAACATTTTGGCAAATAAATTTGGGGAAAAAAATGGCAAATTGTCGATTTTTTAGCCACGTCCTCCGTGATATACGGCGACGTCGCTCACTGCGGATCCTATTTGACGATGTTTCCAGCTAAAAGAAACGTATTGTTTCATATTGTTCCTATGTATTTATATTTGATATTCAATATTCTTATTCATAAAGATTATTTAACTACTCTACGTGAAGACACTGTTTAAAACTTTAAAATCTTGAAAGAGATCGACACGTCGACAACGCGTTCTACGCATGTCTCAATAATAACTGTTCTATATAAAACACGGTTGTGTTTCTATAGCGAAAGCGGCACGTCATATTAGAATACTGGTTATTATATATACAATGTATAAGAAGTGATTTTGCAGTGTGAGCACATCCTGTTTTTAAAAGAAACTTTAAACCACCAAATGCAAAAGGTCACTGGTTTCACTTTTTTTCCTTTTGGAAAACAAATAAAACATCAAATTAAGGCAAATACACAAAAACTGATGATTGCAAACAAATATAAAAATATAATTGGATATTTACTGAGTCTCCAACAGCGCCTCATATAAGAATTGTATTAATTATTTATCATAACATGCATAAGTATCCTGAATTTGATATCAACTACTAAACGTCTTAATATTTGAATTATGATGTCTCGTTGATGTACAAGAAGATCTTACATTACACAATTGTCTAGCAGACAAAATAAATCATATACCAATGACATATTCTTCCAGTGAAGCAATATGACAAACAGTTTAATTTCTTTCCACACACACACACCATCACATGTACGGATATCGACAAAAGAGAACAGAATTGCCGAAGCAATAAAAATAAGGGGAAAATCTAAAGATAAAATGCAAAGACAAGATGAATTCGCGAGAAGACAGAAAACAAATACTACAGATATGTAAATAGAATAAAAAACACATTCCAAACAAAAGAGAATCAGAACAAGACAGCACAAAAAGCAAAGCACTATCACAATATAATGCAAAAGATATTCACATGTCGTCCAAATACGACTCATCAGTGGAGATCTTGATGAAAAACTCCGAAGATTAATACTATTCTTTACATTTCAAATAACAGTTTGGTATATCCCAAAAGTCAACATGGTCAAGACTTTTGGAAGCAAAATTTGTACATATTCTTACCAGGCCTGACACTTTACTTGTATTTTACTCAATGGCGATGTGCCGTTAACGAAGTAGGACATGCTTTATTTTCCTCGTATTCTACATGTTCTGTATGAGAAGTTGATAAACTGAAACACAAAATCTATTTATACATAATATAGATCTTCTATATTATGTGCAGTCAGACTGTTTTTAATCTTAACTTTATGAATGCAAAACACAATCCCGTTATGGATAAAGCATACAGTGTACAAAATACAACATAACACACAAATCTGACAATAAAGAAGATATACAAACAGTATAATTGTTAGGTAATTTCCAAATCTAAAATATGTTACACGTTTTCCAGCCTTTAATGTTTTTTGTTTGATTGCTTCCGTTCTTATTCATGTTATTAAAGCATTGTTTCAGTCGAAACCCAAATTTCCTCTTATTGATATAAAAACGTTTCCTTCAAAGCTAAATGAAAGGTCTTTAATTGTATTTTGTATGTGGAAAACCAAGTAGTCTTGAGAAGAGAGTAAAGTTCTTTGCTGCATCAAACATGTTCAGGGTCGTTAGCTGGCCTTAATAATGGGAGAAGCAGTATAGTATTCGGGTTCGGGAGGGGTTCGGTCACCTCATCCTCCCAAGTCAGGGTTTTGTATCCACGTTCGTTCCTACAAACCCCTGATATAAAACATTCATATTTTGCCGGTCGGAAGTGAACGATTTTCATCGGTTCTTCTCAAGGTCACAAGAGTTTCCATTTGCGTTATAGGTAGAATTTTCTAGGTCACTCACCAGGCGGTGATATGTTCGACCCGCAAAATATGAATGTGTGATGTCAGGGGTTTGTAGGAAAGAACATGGATGCAAAACCCTGACTTGGGGGATTGGGTCACCTAGGCTGAGCACTTTTTTTGCGAAATAATTGATACTTATATATAGACGTGCTAAGATAACTGAAAAATACAATAGGGAGGAATGGTAGCCTATGCTGAGCACCTTTCTTGCGAAATAATTGATACTTAGACGTTCTTAGATAACTGATAAATACAACAGTGAGGACCCGCTAGGCTGGCACCTTTACAATAGGGAGGGATGGTAACCTATGCTGAGCACCTTTTTTGCGAAATAATTGATGCTTGAAAGTTCTTAGATAACTGAAAAAATACAATAGGGAGGGGATGGTCACCTAGGCTGAGCACCTTTTTTGCGAAATAAATGATACTTGGACGTTAATTCTTATATAACTGATAAATACAATTGAGAGAGGGTAGTCACCTAGGCTGAGCACCTCAGTTTTTGCGAAATAATTGATACTTGGACGTTCTTAGATAATAGATAAATACATTTGGGAGGGGGTGGTAAGATAGGCTGAGCACTACTAGATTTTTGCGAAATAATTGATTCTTAGTTAACTGGAAAATACAATATGCAGCACCTTTTTGCGAAATAATTGATACTCGGACGTTCTTAGACAACTGACAAGTACAATTATATCAAACTATTTTCAAAAGAAAGTCAGTTTTGTGTCTTGTCTTAAATGAAATTATTATTTATTATCGAGTGAAAGCGGACCGCAATACGATAAGAAATTTTCTGTTCGAAACTTACCCGGATGCCCGAAATAACTCTTAGTTGCACAACTCAGCCGAGGAATAAATGCGCTTTTCGTGTATAAATTAATACATTTCTATTTTAATTTTCATTTCGATTTTAAATGTATGGATAATTTTTTTCTAGTTTGCTCCTCCGCCACAGTGCAAATTTACGGTCCTACTTTTAATAAAAAAAAAATCTATTGTATAACACTATCCAGGAACTGTATATTAGTATTATATGATCCCTGTACTATCTAAGTATATTTTAAGGAAAATGATGTCTCCTTATTCTGAACCTGAAGCATGCATGGTTTACACATTTTATGCATTGTTTATCGTTACCATTATTCCGGAAAAAAATATCTATTTCCGATATACCATTTAGATATTACAACTTGTTACCGGAAGCAGTTTTCCCCGCGAACAGTGCCAGTGGTAAAAAATAAAACATTGTAACTTATAGTTTGAGAAATTTAAAATACAAATCTGAAATAAAATTTAAATATTTTCTTCCTTATTCTCGCCGAGGTTACGTTTCTGTTCACATATAGCTTGCTTTTCCAGTACCACTGTTACGCTCAAGACGTGCAACATATTGCTTCAGTTTGTCCCATTTTAAACGAGGTACTGTGATAAAAGCTGACAAAATGATATCCCCGCCGCTTGCAACGTGCAATCCCCAAAAATGAATTTGACCAATAAACAAAATAGAAAATGCACAAAGGCATTATATTGTTAAGAATCACAAAGGTTCATTAAATTTAATTTAATCTTAACAACTTATCATAATATGATAAGTGCTTTAGGAGGAGTTGCAGATACAAAAGTGGAACATATTATACTGAACAGACGGACCCCCCCCCCCTTTTCCGTTACTATATCTGCTTCACAAAGCGGGGGCATAATAAAATTAATTTAGGAGATTTTACAAATTTATGAAAACCAAAGGAAAAAGTAAAACACTCAACTCTTGTAATGAGATTACATGTATCTAATAGGCTTGCCATGTCTATTCAAACCCAAAGGCCAAATATACTCAAACTGTTATACAGGTAAATGATATGTCTTGATTATTAATGTGTTAAGACCCACCTTTGTCTTGTAAGCTAACAATTTTGAGAGAATACAATATAGTACGGTTCCTCTATTGACGTTTTGTGAAATTTCAACATAGAATAATTTTTTGTGCATTCTTATATTAAATGCAAAAAAAAACCTTCATAATATATAGTTGTTAAGATATTTAACACTGATTTTGGTATATATTTGGGCTAAAAACCCTTATATTTATACATCTATTTTTAAGACTCTGACAAAAATGGTTATATTTTTAATGAAGAACGATAACTTGATCAGGATTTTTGTAAAATATTCTCAAATATTTAGATATTGTGTTTTTGATAAATAATTGGATAAACTAATTAGGAAATTATTGCAAAATTTGCCCACGTATGTAATATCTAATTATTTTGTAACTTATAATTCCAAAGTAAGAAATTCATATTCCAAAAACAGAAATTATTTTTTAAACATGGTACTTCAAGGCCTTTCATGCGACGCCTGTTTTGATTTTGGAACTTATATAAACTCAATAAATTTGATAACAATAAAACTTACTTTTCATTTGATCTTATTGTACTTAGGCATAAAAAGTCCAAACGGTTCTTCTGTCGATTTTCATTTGATCTTATTGTACTTAGGCATAAAAAGTCCAAACGGTTCTTCTGTCGATTTTCATTTGATCTTATTGTACTTAGGCATATAAAGTCCAAACGGTTCTTCTGTCGATTTTGTCAAATAAATAAAAATATGTATGATATATTGTATTATTTCTTTTGACCCTGCTTTAAGTTCTTATACGTTACAATACACCATTAGAAGATTCACTGGGTGCAGCCATTTTATGAAGGTTGATTGAGCACCAAAATGAATATCACACTCGCTTCCGATTGGTCAATATCATATTCGTACATGGTTTTGCTGCATTCTTTTACATATGAATCTTCTATTTGTAGTAATGTTAAAAAGTACACATTTAAGAATGTGAATTATGTATATCATGATTCATGGAAAAATTTGACTTTTTTGCAGAAGAAATGGTTTGCAGTTGACGAAAGAATGGCTTCAGATTCATCCAGGTATATATTACATTTTTTAAATATTAATTAACATCTTATTGTAGCTATTAATTTAACAGAAAGAAATCCTGTGGATTTGGATTTTCATGTTATGCAGGAAAAGAACAACATCATTTTTTGAATGGTAATAGGATAAGACAGACAATGTTCTGATTATGAATTGTGTTTTGATTGTTATCGCCTAAGAACAATAAATCCATTTTATTTTTGTTCAACCTTAGGCCCAAATAAAATCCCTGTTTCCTAACATACAGTGTGCTTTGGGTCATCCCAATGCAGGACAAAAAAAATTTAATTAAAAAAATCCCTACCTACCGACATTAAAGTTTTATGGCATAAAACAGGAAACAATGGAAAATTTTATATTGGCTTTCTCTACCTGACCATATGTTTCATCTTAATAATGACTTGAATGAAAGTAGTATAATGTGAATATATATACTACAGTGCTCAAAACTTGGAGGAAAATCCATGTTAATATATGACCAAAAGAGATATCTATTTTGTTGCTTACTTGAAATAAGGAAAATTTTCCACTAATCTATGTAAACAGATGGCTCAGCTAAAGTATGGTCTGAGGTACGAGTTCCGAATTGAACATTGGTGTGTATCCAGGAACGGTTAACCCGGCATGACTTTCTTCCGTTTTTGGAAGTCAGAATTTGTCCATTAAGGTTCCTTTATTATGCATAGTAAGATGGCTGCTGAAGTATCATTTCCGCTCTTTTTTCCTTGTCAAAATGATGTGCATAAAACAAATTTACACTAGATAATAAACCTTAAATGCATTTTTACTGAGAAAAAAAAATCATAATGAAGATCAAAAGGTATTTGAATGAGCCGCAATTTTTATATATGTATCCAGTCTAGTTTCTTATTTTTAGGCGACCTTCAAAAAGAAAATCAACAGCAACTAGTGATGTAGATTCTCATACAACTAAGCATGTGAGGAAGTGTGAAAGAACAGGGTGTCCAGCCAAAGCACCTATATGTTTTGTTTCGGCTACTGAAAGGTATATATTACAAATTTACTCATTAAGTTGTTAGCTGATCTTCTGCTTTTGGAAGTCCATTTTGTCTATTCTGGTTCCTTTATTATAAATAGTAAAATAGCCAAAGTATCGTTTCTGCTCTTTTAACAGGGTTGTCAAAATCAGGTCTGTGTTCGGAATCGTGATGAATGAGTAGTATTTTATGTATACAGTTAAAAATAAACATATCATCACAGTGGTTACACTGTTCTTGGATTTTGATTGGTCCGAAACTTGAGCCGAGTTTCCCAACTTAATGTTGTATAAAATATAAAACAGACATGAAGTTAGCAGATGCCACAAAGTAGCTGAAAATAAATTAAAAGTGGCTACCCACTTCTCTATTCTTGTAATATTTGTCTGACATTGTCTAAAATTCTGTGCATGCTATAATTACTCTTTTTTTACCCTGCTAGAAATTTTTGAAACTTATGAAAATTGAATGAAATTTGAATTTTTCAGTTACACTTTTATTTTTTTGACTTTTGCAATAATGTCAGTTATGGTTATTGCTACAACAGATGTTTAAATTTTTTTCTAAAACTTTTATGACTCTTTGAAACCCAGAGCAAGACCCTAACCCTCTGGGTTTCAAAGCGTTTATTTTTTCATGCTCGTGATCAAGGCTATATTGGTCAAAACGTTGGGTAATTTTAACTTTTTAGTTTGGTTGTTTTTTTTTTTACGATTTTGTATTTGGTTTGTTCGGCTTCTGCATTTTGTACATTTAAGTCATTTTATGTCCCTTTTGACAGCTTACCATTTCCATTTATATTCCTTTTTTTCTATTATCGTATGAGATGTTAAGCAACATACTTAGTCTACTGTATTTCAAGATTGGCAAATCTAAATACAGCCAACTTATTATCTTTATCAATATTATTGACCAAAGTAATATCAGTAGAAATTAACTTCTGATGTCTCCTGCATTCACCCAATTTCTTTTCTTTCAGATGTGCTGGAAATGGATACACTTCAAGGTGGTACCATTTGTCACAAGCAGAACATTACTGTAATGAATGCTTTGATCACTTTTATAGGAGGTGAGTTGAAACGGAAATTATCATGAAATAAAAAATTGTGCATCTACCATAATAACCCTAATTATTGGACGGCCTAATTATTTTTCGACACTTCTGAAAATTCAAGGAAAATCGAATTTTTTGATAACTCTATTTTTTCGACAATTTCAAAATTGTCAAAGTTACGATCGTTGTTCTCAGGTGGTGACAGTCAGTAATTTTAACTTCTTAGGTGAGTTCATTACTTTCAGTCCTCATCGAGTGTTTATTTCGTCTTTCTAAACCATTTAAACTATCTGTCTTAATAAATTTGATTGAAACAAGATCGATTTTTTAGTAAATTTTATTGAATTTTTCCTACCTGGAAGTTTACTTTTGAAAAGAAATTTGAAACGAGTTCGGAAAGGAATTGCTTAGTCGTGTTTCTCAGAGAAATAAATTTAAAAATTTGAAATGAAATGAATAATGTTTTTACAAAACGAATCCTCTTATCATTGTTTATAAGACATGAAAGCAAAATCAAATAACAATACCGAGAGCATGAACCATTATTTTGATTGCATAAAGTTCTTATTTTGTTCTTAAAGTACATTGACCAGGTCGATCATATGGAGTCAAAAAATGACAACGATGTGGATGGAAATACGAAAACTCTATTTTTTGGACGATTTTCCAATTTTCCTAAAAAATAGGTGTATTTTAGTGTCCAATAAATAGAGTAATTACAGTAGTATCAAACAAAACAAGATTATAGATGTACAAATGTAATTAGGAATAGAGTGTTATTATTAATATTGTTACTCTGAAGAGTTCCTTAACTTTGTCACAACTGTTTATGATCAATGACATGTCAACATGGTGGGTGAGAGTTTCAACCCGGGTCATACTTAGGTGAATTGAACCCTGGTGTAATTGACAAGAATCACAGACGGTTCTATACTGTTTTGTAGCAGAATTCAAATTTCTTTATAATACGTTTAATAATAATGGCTTCCAGTACATTTCTCTGCGTTTCAAAGAGTCAGCACCTTTTCATTTTTATGTTTTACATACTCGTGATCAAGACCATATTGGTCGAAAGGTTGAGTATTTTTAACTTTTTAGTTTGTTGTTGTTTTTTTTACGATTTTATATTTGGTTTTGTTTGACTTGTGTATATCATACATTTCAGTCGTTTTACGCCCCTTATGACAGCTCACGATTTCCATTTATTTTTCTTGTTATCTATTGTCGCATGAGCTGTTTCGCAACATACTTAATTTTTTGTTCTTTTCCCTTTTTCCATGGCTGGCAATATCACCCCTCCGGAGAATTATAAGCCATGTTCCTTCAATTCATGACGTCATGAAAAGTACTAAGAAAAAATGTTGTGTCCACTCTTAGCATTGGACCCTATGGGAAATTCACTCAAAAATCAATTGGAATTAAATTTGGCAGCATTGGTCCTTAGATGTTCCTCTTTCAGAAATATGTCCGATCACCCAGATTGTCAACCAAGATGGCCACCACAGCCGAACTTAGTTAATATAGGACCCTATGGGAAAATTCATTTAAAAATCTTGTCTGAAACCACTTATCTAGTTGGAAAAAGACTTAGATTGTTCTCTTTTAGAAATGTGTCCTGGACTGTCAAACAAGATGGCTATAGAAAAACAGCCTTATTGACTGCAACACTTAAAATTTTTAGTCCTGCTCAAGGTGAAAAGTTAAATCCAGGTGAGCTATACAGGCTCTTGAGAGCCTCTAGTTTTTGTAGTACTCATACATGTATATACCAGTATATGATTTTTTGCTTCAGTCACAAAGACGGATATGAAATTTTTTCTATATGGAAAAGAAAATGGAGTACCTACGGTACAACAGAACCTAATATAAAGACATTCATGGCCGCTGAATTGCTTCCATACTGGATTCGGTGTACAAAATGTCAGAAGTGGCGACAGTTGTCAAAAGATGCCAATCTGTCTACTGACTTCATTAGAAAATATATTTGTGGAATGACAGCAGCGGGAGTAGTGGTATGTTTTTTTGTGATTTCCATAATAACCCTTATTAATCGATGCCCTAATTTTGCGACACTTTTGAAAATTCAAGGAAAATTGAATTTTTTGATGACCCTTATTTTTCAACACTTTCAAATTTTTTAAAGATACGATTGTTGTTTTCAGGTGGTGACAGTCAGTAATTTTAACTTCTTCTGTTTCTGAATGGAATAAATTTGATATATTTAAATGATATGAATAATGTTTTAAGAAACAAATCCTCTTATAAGACATGCAAAAGTTATAATATTATCAAACAAGACGATGAGACAAATTTTGAACCTTTTTTAGTAAAAATCATTTGTGAGATGCTCTGAATCCAGATCACGTGTTGCATATTTGTCAACAGCATGGCGGGTCGTTTGAAGTTTGCTACTGTATTCTTCTTCAACAATCAAACAACTATTTTAAGCACAAAAAATATAAATTCATGAAAGCAAAATGAAATAATGATACTGTATTTCGATTTTCCATTCTTAAAGGACATTGACCAGGTCGATCTTATGGAATCAAAAAATGAGGTCGGAAAGACAAAAACTCAAATTTTTCGACAGTTTTCTAATTTTCCTTAACAATTACATGGAGGTGTATTTAAGTGTTGAAAAATTAGAGTAATTACAGTAACTTAGAATACATTATCCCATCGAAGTGTGTTCTTCTAACCTGGTTTTAACATAGGATTATCATAATACTTAATAGCTTTTCATTAGTCAGTTTTGATCAACTGATTGTTGTGTCAAAATTGAAATACATTTGTAAATTTATGTAGAGTAAAAACTCCAGAATTAATTTGTTATTTTTAGTAATATCAAAATGTGTTACAAGGTTGGAATTGAAGTTCATTACTTTTGAAAGTCTTGAATTTTTGTTGATTTTCCAAGATGGTAAGTAATAATTTATGACTTAATTTGGGGCCTCGGTGGCCGAGTGGGCTAGGTAGTTCGTCATGACTACTAATGATCACCAGCCTGTAAACACTGAGGTTGTGAGTTTGAATCTCATCTGTGGTGGGGTGTGTTCGACTCTGATCTAAATTGACAAGGATTGCCAATTTTCCTACCGAAGGTTGGTGGTTCTCTCCAGGTACTGCGGCTTCCTCCACCAATAAAAACTGGCCGCCACGAAATAGCCAAATGTGCTGAAAACGGCGTAAAACTCCAACTAAAAGAACAAACAAATGACTTAATTTTGCTTTATTTTTAGAAATCTGGTCAAACAGATGCATGTAGTGCTCCAGAGGACTATGTAAGTAAATGTATTGAACTGCATATTCACATCCAATATTTCTGTCTTTCTGTACAGGGGGAGAAGGGGGTTAAATTCTCAATTAAAAACATCATCTGGAAAACTATAGTAGGAAGCATTTTCTGTTTATTTTAAAATACATGTAACTTTCCAAAGTACAGTTGTATCTTTGCATCTGTTGCTGACCTGTATTCAGTTCTCATTCTACATGTTCTATTTGATGGATGGATGGAAAAAATAGAGTATCAGGTCGAGAACATATTGTTGTGATATGAATCCTGCTTTGTACAAGATCGATATAATTTTTAAGTTGTTTTTGTTGATGTCATTCCACATGGGCACATTATTCTGGCTCCGACCCAACCAGTCTTTGCTCTATCTCCTACTTGATGCATGCTTGGTAGAAAAAAACAATTGCCATTTCAATTTTTTCGTTTGATATGACTTTCGATTCAACTTATTCTGTTTGGAGCAATAGTTGCTGGTTACTTAAACTGAAAATACATTTATCTTCAGGATTTGGTTCTTGGTAAACCTCATATTTTTTTTAATATAAAAATTTAGACAATAATTTTACTATTTTGTCTGTTTATAAACCTAACCTTTGTTAGTCTTGTGTGTTTTTTTAATTTTGGCTCATTTGTATGTTTCGGAGTTTAGTGTGGCATCCATTTTGCTGAATTAGTATCCATTATTGTTGAGGGACCAGCTGAAGCCCAGGTGCATTATTTTTTCGCTGCATTGAAAACCCATTGGTAGCATTGGGCTGTTTTCTGCTCTTTGGTTGGGTTGTTGTCTCTTTGACACATTCCAAGTTTCCATTCTTAATTCATCCATTTACCAGTAAATAGTCTTTCAGTATAATAAGACTGGATGTTTGGGAATAGCACATGTATTATCCCATTGATACCATGGTAACTCTGGGACAATAAACCTACTATTACCCTCATACGTATAAAACATTAACATATAATTTCAGAGAATAGAATATACAAAAGATTACAGTTGGATACAACAGTTGATAGGCGTTCCATACTTATACAACTCGCCTACATTTCCGTTTTTGTCCTCATACTTCCCTGATGGTATCGGACTGGCTGCTACAGATGTCGAGGTTTTCAACCAAATTAAAGCTCCAGGTTAAATATTTCTGAAGGTCAATAGGTCAAATAATATTTGTACCCAATTTTAAAGTGTATTTACTGAGGTGCAGTTTATGATATTAAGAATTAACTGCACATAAACTTCTTATTTGTTATCTGTCTTAAAATAAAGAAAATTTTAATTTTTGAATTTAAAACTGATGATTTAAAATTTATTTTTAGCTCACCTGACCCAAAGGGTCAAGTGAGCTTTTCTCATCACTTGGCGTCCGTCGTCCGTCGTCCGTCGTCGTCCGTCGTCCGTCGTCGTCCGTCGTCCGTCGTCCGGCGTCGTCGTTAACATTTTACATTTTGAACTTCTTCTAGAGAACCACTGAATGGAATGAAACCAAACATGGCATGAATGTTCCTTATGAGGTGCTGACCAAGTGTTGTTACTTTGTAGCCGATCCATCATCCAAGATGGCCGCCAGCGGGGAACTTAGTTTAACATAGGACCCTATGGGCAATGCATACAAATGACTTCTTTTAGAGAACCACTGAATGGAATGAAACTAAATCTGGCATGAATGTTCCTTATGAGGTGCTGACCAAGTGTTGTTACTTTGTAGCCGATCCATCATCCAAGATGGCCGCCAGCTGGGAACTTAGTTTAACATAGGACCCTATGGGAAATGCATACAAATGACTTCTTTTAGAGAACCACTGAATGGAATGAAACTAAATCTGGCATGAATGTTCCTTATGAGGTGCTGACCAAGTGTTGTTACTTTGTAGCCGATCCATCATCCAAGATGGGCGCCAGAGGGGGACTTAGTTTAACATAGGACCCTATGGGAAATGCATACAAATGACTTCTTTTAGAGAACCGTTGAATGGAATGAAACCAAACATGGCATGAATGTTCCTTATGAGGTGCTGACCAAGTGTTGTTACTTTGTAGCCGATCCATCATCCAAGATGGCCGCCAGCGGGGAACTTAGTTTAACATAGGACCCTATGGGAAATGCATACAAATGACTTCTTTTAGAGAACCACTGAATGGAATGAAACTAAATCTGGCATGAATGTTCCTTATGAGGTGCTGACCAAGTGTTGTTACTTTGTAGCCGATCCATCATCCAAGATGGCCGCCAGCAGGGAACTTAGTTTAACATAGGACCCTATGGGAAATGCATACAAATGACTTCTTTTAGAGAACCACTGAATGGAATGAAACTAAATCTGGCATGAATGTTCCTTATGAGGTGCTGACCAAGTGTTGTTTTTTTGTAGCCGATCCATCATCCAAGATGGCCGCCAGCTGGGAACTTAGTTTAACATAGGACCCTATGGGAAATGCATACAAATGACTTCTTTTAGAGAACCACTGAATGGAATGAAACTAAATCTGGCATGAATGTTCCTTATGAGGTGCTGACCAAGTGTTGTTTTTTTGTAGCCGATCCATCATCCAAGATGGCCGCCAGCTGGGAACTTAGTTTAACATAGGACCCTATGGGAAATGCATACAAATGACTTCTTTTAGAGAACCACTGAATGGAATGAAACTAAATCTGGCATGAATGTTCCTTATGAGGTGCTGACCAAGTGTTGTTACTTTGTAGCCGATCCATCATCCAAGATGGGCACCAGAGGGGGACTTAGTTTAACATAGGACCCTATGGGAAATGCATACAAATGACTTCTTTTAGAGAACCGTTGAATGGAATGAAACCAAACATGGCATGAATGTTCCTTATGAGGTGCTGACCAAGTGTTGTTACTTTGTAGCCGATCCATAATCCAAGATGGCCACCAGCGGGGAACTTAGTTTAACATAGGACCCTATGGGAAATGCATACAAATGACTTCTTTTAGAGAACCACTGAATGGAATGAAACTTTGCTGACCAAGTGTTGTTACTTTGTTGCCGATCCATCATCCAAGATGTTTAGAAGTCTATCAGAAAGTTGTAAAAAAAATTCTGAATGGTCACAACTTGACCACATATTCAAAAATAATAATGATAAGATGTCTTCAGTAGCTATTGTAAGACTACACTAAGATGACCTGTTTTTAATTTTAAATACTGTGTCAAATTAAACCAATCTTGGTCTCAATCATTATATAATTTTACATAATTTCCAAAATCACATTAGATACAGGTGAGCGACACAGGCTCTTGAGAGCCTCTAGTTTTTGTATTTGTTATTTTTTTCCAGTTTCTCTTTGTCAAATGATCAAATACAATGAATACAAGATGTTTATAGCAGATTTGCTATTTTGGTAAGAGATCATCTTATTTTCTTGAAATAGGGCCTCAGTGGCTGAGAGGTCTAGGTAGTTCGTTATGACTACTAATGATCACTAGCTTGTCAACACTGAGGTCGTTTGTTCAAATCTAACCTGTGGCGGGCTGTGTTCAACTACGATCTTATTGATAAGGATTGCCAATTTTCCTACTGAAGAATTGGCCGCCGCGAAATAGCCAAATGTGCTGAAAACGGCGTAAAACCCCAACTAAACTAAACTATTTTCTTGAAAAATATGGGCACAGTTCCCTAAAATTGTTAGTGTAGGGCAATGGCTCATATTTACATACATGCATTTTTAATCTTTTCTTATCTTGGGCCATCTAAATTTTAATATATGGTTCTCAGTCACCGTCTTCTTACTTAATAAGTTGCTGACAGAACAAGTTTATTTGATTTCCGGGGAAAAAAATCGCCTCCCTTCCAGTATTTTTCTATAAAAATAAATTTTGAAATTTGGGGCCAAAAGTACTTTTCAAGCATCTGCCGACCCATACTCAATTTTGAAGCATTGTGTGACATTGATCAAGTCAGAAAAAAATTAAAACAGCCGATAAAAGATCATGGCAGTGAGTTTAATTTTAATAATCGCTTCATATCATGGACAATACTGCCTGTTCAGTCTACAGTTAATGGCTCTGCAGAAGAGTGTTTGCTGGAGAAATGGAGGAAATTTAAGGCATTGAAAGTAGATAACCCATTTGTATAATTAAAACATCATAAAAGTGAATGGATTCAAACTAGATTTTTATGTCATCAAAATAAACACTTAAACTGAAAATCTCTTGCCTCTTTTGACAGGAAATAAAACTACAAAAATAAATCCCCTACCTACCTTGCCATTTTTATAAAAATCAATTGTCTGAGAACCAGAGAATTTATTTTAGATGGCCTTAATATCTAATATCCTCAACTGCAGCTAACGTGTTTTATTTAAAATTCTACCAGAAATGCCAACACATCTGTCACCATTTGTTACAAACGATCAATCCGAATCTGCCAGATGTGTGCATCCTGACACGATGGACCAATCAGAAGAGATAGAATTTCCTGAATTTGCCAAAATACCAACTGTATATTTAGCCATGAGGAATACATGCATCACTCTCTGGAATTTAAATCCCAAGGTAGAAATATAACTTTTGAGTGTTTATCTATGAGTTCTAGTGTAAAAAATTGTTTCCAGCAAACAAATTGTCTTTTTGTCCTAAATTATTGTATTGCTGGGTACCGGGTTCATGAGCTTGTTTTATAAGTGTTAAAAAATTGATTTCAGTTTTTCACATGACACTGAAAAATTTCTATTAAGACCTCTACAGAGAAAAGTTCTTTTTCTTATCAAATTGAATCCTAAAAAGTGGATTCACTACAATAGAAACACAAGAAGATTTATAACTGTCAGTTTTTACATGACATTTTATAGAACATGCTGTAAATGGTTGAACAATAGGTGATTTTCAAATAGAAGTGTGTTAATTTTTGTAGATTTTTGATATTTTGCATTCGTACATGCAACAAAGTTCAACTCCAAATGAGGAGAATTGTAAATTTTTGTCGGTAGTTCATATAAGGCAATAATAGTTAAAAGGAATTGAATTTAAAAAAAAAATGTTTTTAAGGATATTTTAAACTTTATCAGGAGAACCTTCGGAGATCCATTCAATTTATTTTTTGCAGGAATGGTTGTCTCATAACAGATGTGCGGAACATATCATATGTCGAGGTATGACACGTATATGGTGCATCAACGGTCTCTACAATATATTATGGTACCTCACTAGAAAAGGTTTGATAAACTATGGACTACTGTCAGTGCCAAAAGAAATAGATTTTATGTCAAAAGATTTACCCACAGTACCTCAGGTAAATTATAGATTTGGTGAGAGCTGATGACTGTCTTTTCGATACTGTTGCCATTAGACGTTAAATTGGTATTTTCTGCATCTAGGAATAAGAGCAAAGAATGGGGGAGGGAGGGGGGGGGGGGGTTGACTTGTCTTTCCTGCTGACTTGAAAATCTGGCTCAGGATGTTGGTCTAGTATAAAGCTGGGTTCATATTCATATCACAGTAAAATAATATCTTCCTAGTATGGATGAAATAATTGCCACTGGATGTGAACAATCATTCAACTATCCATTAGATTTCTTCAGAAAAAATAAGTTTATGGTTTGAGCAATTAAAATTTTTATGAAAAATGTATGACTAAGGAATATCTATATAAAACTTAATAAAAAAATTAAAATATAAAAATTAATATTGGCCAGGAAAACAAAAAACACAAATATTTTTTTTAGTTGGCCTCGGCGATAAATATAGTGGATAGGAGAGTTCTATTGCCAGAAAATCATAAGATATCAGGAGTATGAGATAAAAAGCATTTTAGATGACGAGTGTCTGCTATATTCTAAATATAATTTGTTTCCAGGACAACCATGTGTTAGTAATAGGAGGAGGAGTGTCGGGTCTGACTGCGGCACATCATCTCAGCCATTTTGGACTTAAGGTAGAGATAAAAATACTATTAACGAGAAAGAAATACCTACAAAATGTCAATCCGTGTGCTGACGTTAATTTTTTTTATGGAGATCAGTTTTTACCATAAAAGGTTTTGTATTAGCATGTGCTGTTTACTATTTTCCATTTCTCATAGTAATATACTTTAGTTGAGTAATCAAATCTTGACAAAGTTGGATAGTAAAATGCATGTTATACAACAAGCCTTTTATGATAATTGTAAAAACCCTCTATTAACTTCGGTTTAATTTAATAATCCATTAAATCAGAATGCTTCAAACTGATGATACATTTGAATGAAACGGCAGCCTTAATGGGTCAATTTAGATAGACCAATAATAAAGACGAGATGCTTGTAACCTCATTTCCATGGCTCATTCGTCACATTTAAGACTTTTATCACTGAAATTGAATTCTGTCAAAACATGATATTTAACCACCAGTTTTCTCAGATAAATATTTCAAATGCAACTAAAAGTTTGTGTAAAATTCCAGTATACCAAGAAGGAAATAAATGTTTTGGTAGATTGAATAATTAATTTTAATGTTTTAGATAATAGATTTTAGAGAACTAGTTCAAGATAACCATAGTGTTAAAAAATCTAATGAATTACACTTTGTTTTATAAATTTTAAGACTACAGTATTAGAAGCTAGTAACAGACTAGGTGGGAGGATATACGACGATCAGTCTGATGGTATTACAATGGCTAAGGGAGCTCAAATTCTAAATGGTTGTACAAATAATCCTCTGATAGTGCTGAGTCTTCAGGTAAGTCAGGTGAAGAGTAAATTAATAGAATGATTTTATCTCTCAAGTTCATGTAATATGAGAGGAGATCTTGTTGATTGAACTGTTATACAAAATACTTCCATGTACACAAAGGGATGATTTTATTCCAATTTTTTTTGCCGATTTCTACGTAATGGTGTCTTAATTATACATAGCAATATGCATGCGAAAAAGTTTTCCGGCATTTGCCAGATTTCCGGATTTTGACCATTTTAGTGTTTATATATTCCTATACAAAATAATGGATTCTTCTCAATTTCCGGTTTCTGGCACCTTCCCTATTTTCACCCATGAATATGGCTTCTGGTACATGATTTCTGTTTTTTTTTTCTTGGCCCGGGAAAATCATCTTTGACAAAAGTGTAAGCATAACTAAATGGATGGCATATATTTGTAACTTGATTTTCAAAATGAAAAAACATTATTTTATAGCTTGGCAAAGCATGGCAAAGTTTTTGATAGTGGTTTTTATGACATGGCTCACAAATACTTGAATTTGTAAATATATAGACCTTTTAAAATGTGACATTTGATATACAGACTTCATGTATTTGAACTTGAGTGTTCAAATACTGCACATTTAGTAACAGAAACGATTTTGCAAACTGGATTTGTCATTTACGGTTTCCGGTACATCATTACCATTTCTTTTTCTTGGCTGGGAAAATCATCTCTGTAGTAAGTATAATGTTAGGGATTTCAAATGAGAGGTTCAATAAAGGGTAGCCATGCAATGAGGGTTTTGATTGGATAAAACAAAAAGTAATTATCAAATATTCAAAATGACTGTACATGTTTTTAATACCTAGAATATGATCATTTTTATGGTATTATCATTTTTCAGACGGGCGTAACTTTTAAAGAACTCAGTGAAAAGTGTTATCTTATAAGAGATACTGGTGAAAGGGTTGATGAAAAAATGGACAGTCAGATGGATTTTCATTTTAATGCAATTTTAGACATTATTGCCGACTGGCGACGAAATAAAGAAATGCTTAGAGATACAAGTTTGTTGGACAAGTTTAGAGAGATGCATCAGCATTTCTTGGAAGAATCACAATTAACTTTTACAAAGGAACAAGAAGTACTCCTCAATTTTCACATAGGAAATTTAGAATATGCGTGTGGGACGAGTTTGTCAAATGTGTCTACTTTGAATTGGGATCAGAATGAGGATTACCCACAATTCTCAGGGAAAAATGTATTATTTACAGATGGATTTTCACAAATTTTTGAGAAGATGGCAGAATCTTTAGATATTGTTTACAATTCTGAGGTAATTTGATATGTTTAATATTTCATGCAGTCATTTGTTTGCCTGATTTTGATATGTCTGATAAAAAATTCTGTTGGTTATTATTTGTAAGTTAATTGGATTTTCAGTGCAGATGGCTCTGAATGAAAATGATTTTTAATTGAAATACTGCAATTATTTATATATAGGTAACATTAAACCTTTATTTAATTGAAGTATGATAATCTCTGATAAAAGTATACTGAACCGCAAAAGAAACGTCGCTTTTTCAAAATGTTAGCAAAATTCAAAATAAATATTAATTAATGATTTTTATATAATCAGTATTACGATTACATCACCAGGTAAGATTAAATTACCTGTGAATTAAATTTTCGGTTGAATAATTTTCAGTTGATATCGTAGAGCGACCGTACCTAAAACCGCTCGTGGGACACACTTGGCGGTAATTTTTCTTAAATCTTAAATGTTCGTGAAATTCATGCTCCTTTATGGGTATAAAAGGCCGGAGAAAATTAAAGAGTGTTAGTATCAGTGTTGACACAGAAGCTATGCCACGTCTGACTCCACAACAGAGAGAACAGGCCATTGGTCGATTGGATGCTGGGCAATCTGCCAGAGTTATTGCCAACGACTTCAACTGTGCTGTTCGAACAATTGAACGTCTACGGACACGGTACAATGCAACAAACAGCACAAATGACCGTCCACGGAGTGGTAGACCCCAAGTCACTACCCCTAGACAGAATAGAGGCATTGTTCGTCACCATTTGATGAATCGGTTCACCCCAGCTGCCGAAACTGCCAGAAACACTGTTGGAACACATGGACGACCCATAAGTGATGATACGGTTCGTCGGCGATTAGCTGCTAGAAACATGAGATGTCGCCGTCCAGCAAGAGGACCTATTCTTACTCCTCGACACCGTCAAGCTCGTCTTCAGTGGGCCACTCAGCGACAGAATTGGCGAAATCGACAATGGCGTAACATCATCTTCTCTGACGAAAGCCGTTACTGCATTTCAACAGCCGATGGCAGAACCAGAGTGTGGAGAAGACGCGGGGAACGTTACGAAGACAGCTGTATTCTGGAAACAGACGCGTGGGGAGGACCTAGCATCATGGTATGGGGTGGAATCGGCCTTAACATTAAACTTGGTCCAGTCATCTTTCAGAACCTTGGCCCAGGCAGAGGAAATGGCGTAACAGCTGCCCGTTACATCGACCAAGTCTTGACACCCCATGTTCAGCCCCATTTCGCACGTCATCAAAACAAGACTTTCCAACAGGACAATGCACGTGCACATACCGCAAGAGCCACAAGAGACTTCCTACAGCAGAATAACATTAATGTTATGGATTGGCCGGCTTTGAGTCCAGATTTAAACCCTATTGAACATTTATGGGACGAAGTTCAAAGACGGTTGAATAATGAGCAGCCAAGTCCGACAACTGCAGCTGAACTTTCACAAGCGTTTCAGAGAGTATGGGCACGTATTCTGATGGCATTTATTAATCGGCTCATCAACTCCATGTACCGAAGATGTGCCGCAGTAATTGGTGCCGGTGGAGGACACACACGTTATTAACGGACGTGGGAGCACAGCATTGAAAACATGTGACGTTGCGACAATTGTGACGTTTTTGTGAAAATTGTAACCAAAAGACTGTAAATCATTCATTAAATTTTGTAAAAATTAATTTAAAATATATAAATGTCACTTTGAAATAAATGTATGTGAACATGTCATTTTGTGCGACGTTTCTTTTGCGGTTCAGTATATTATAATGTTGTTTTGAACCAAATTTTCCAGTTAATCTACAGTTATATAGTATATATCGAAGTAATTATTCACATTTTATCCTTTATCAAAAAGTGAGAATTTCCTAGTTTAAATTCCATTTAGATATCAGGAATTTTGACATAAAAGATTTTGAGACAACGAGAATTAACCAAACATGAATAAAGGAAAATTACAGGGTGGGATGTCCAAATACCAGATGATAACAAAATAAGCCATATTTTGTTGTATTTATAGATAACTGCTGTGGATTACAAGGACAAAGTAATATTGACATCATCAGATGGACAGACATGGACAGGTGATAAGGTCTGTAGAATGTTATTTTGAATTAAACAAAAAACCTGTTAATCACGGCCTACTTCTGTAACAGTTTTCACATTTTATACACTATTTGTATTATGACTAATGTATGTCCGACACACTTCAACTGTTTTCTTGATGAAAAGCTAATGGCTTTACTACTGAACTACAAATCATTTCTAATACAAAATGTAATGATAAAGCATAGCCTAAAATTTAACATGGTTCTAACTTTATGTTCAATGGCTATAGATTTTCCCATGGCTATTTCCCTGATAATGCCTTCAAGCAGCTGACAAGGGTGGAGATCCTGGCAGACTTATGGAAATCTGTTTATCTCATGTTTCACAGGGGCTGATTAAAATCAGAGAAGCAATAGTATTTATTAACAACTAATAAAAACAGATAATAATATTCAGTTTTATACAAACAGAACAATAAAACAGAAAGCAAATTTTTATCACACATCATTATAGTTACAGTGGAACCCCCGAAAACCGGCCCCTCTAAAAAACCGAATTCCTCTGAAAACCAAACTTTTACTTTCGGACCGGAATTTTTGCCTATACAAGTAAAAAAATCCTCTGAAAACCGGACCCTGTGAATTCCGAACAACGGCCGTACTTTCTGGTACAAAACATATATATTCTTGTCAAATTAACCTCCAGAAACCGGCCGGAACCATGTATTACCTGGAAAATCAGTGAACCGTAATACATGTCATCCTTAATCGATGGATGATTGACATCATTAAACTAAATAACCATTTTAAAAAAAGGTATGAAAGTCGTTAATCAAACAATAATCAGGCATAAAAAAAAACATCGGATTGAAATTAAAAACAATTAATTGTATTAAAATAATGTGCGCGTGGTACATGTACATATGTAAGCACATGGCACAATTTTACAACATCATTATAATACATTGTAATACGCTTCAGGTTTCACTCTCTGGATCAAATGGGTCTTTTCTGGAACCTCTTAAAACCGGACCCTCTGAAAACCGGTCTATTTCTCCGGTCCCACAGCTGTTCGGTTTACAGAGGTTCCAATGTATAACTTTAAAGAGAATTTGTTTCAAAAAGTGTCTTGCCTTTCATTTAGGCCATATTGCTTAATGTTATTTCTTTTATGACATTATCTGTAGTGCAGGGCAAGATAATTGCATGCATATCGATCATTAAAGAGCATCTACATATTCCTTACAAATATCAGGTATAACGACATACCCAACAATATCACATTGGTTTGTGGTAATGTTTGGACAGCAGTGTTACATTGTTTTGTGGTGATGTTTGGACAGCAGTGTTACATTGTTTTGTGGTGATGTTTGGACAGCAGTGTCACATTGGTTTGTGGTGATGTTTGGACAGCAATGCCACATTGGTTTGTGGTGATGTTTGGACAGCAATGTCACATTGGTTTGTTGTGATGTTTGGACAGCAATGTCACATTTGTTTGTGGTGATGTTTGGACAGCAATGTCACATTGGTTTGTGGTGATGTTTGGACAGCAATGTCACATTGGTTTGTGGTGATGTTTGGACAGCAATGTCACATTGGTTTGTGGTGATGTTTGGACAGCAATGTCACATTGGTTTGTGGTTTGTGGTGATGTTTGGACAGCAATGCCACATTGGTTTGTGGTGATGTTTGGACAGCAATGTCACATTGGTTTGTGGTTTGTGGTGATGATTGGACAGCAATGTCCCATTGGTTTGTTGTGATGATTGGACAGCAATGCCACATTGGTTTGTGGTGATGTTTGGACAGCAATGCCACATTGGTTTGTGGTAATGTTTGGACAGCATTGCCACATTGGTTTGTGGTGATGTTTGGACAGCAATGTCACATTGGTTTGTTGTGATGATTGGACAGCAATGTCACATTGGTTTGTGGTGATGTTTGGACAGCAATGTCACATTGGTTTGTGGTTTGTGGTGATGTTTGGACAGCAATGCCACATTTGTTTGTCGTGATGTTTGGACTGCAATGAAGGAAAATCATGTGTGCTGTTAGTTTGATAAATCATTGTATTTTTACGAATGTGGCTGGGGCATATAGATTTACCCTTGTCCATCCGTCTGTACGTCTGTACATACTTCCGTATGTCCCGATTTGGTAAAGTTTTGCATTTAGCTCCCTTTCTCAGAAACCTATTGTAATATATCAATGATATTTCACCACTACAGTCCTTTGTAAGTACAACACAGTTCAGCAACCTTTGGGTTGCTATGACCTACGTTTCATGCTTCAGTGACTTTTGCTAAGTTTTGCGTTTAGGTTTGTTTCTCACACACGTATAGTAATATATTATAAATGATATTTCACCACTACAGTTCTCTTGTGTAGTACAACATAGTTCAGCAACACTTGGGTTTCTATGACTTACATTTCATGCTTCAGTGACTTTGGTTAAGTTTTGCATTTAGGTTCATTTCTCAGAAACCTATAGTAATATATCAATGATATTTCACCACTACAGTCCTCTTTTATAGTACAACGCAGTGCAGCAAAACCTACATTGTTTTTAGGGCGGGGCATCCAGGTCTTATAGACACATTTTCTAGTTTAGTTACAGTTGACTCTCTTTATCTCAAAGTGGAAGGGACCAACAAAAATAGTTTGAGATAACAGGAGTTTGAGATATCAGGAGGAAATATAGTGCAAAGTTAATTCTGAGGACCAAAACATTACTTTGAGATATCATGAGTTTTGAGATAAAAGAGTTTGAGATAATGAGAGTCAACTGTATATGTTTAAAACTAATGCTTTTTATGCAGGTTCTTGTGACAGTACCATTAGCCGTATTAAGGAACAACAGTCTTAAATTTAATCCACCTTTACCTAAGAGTAAAACATTGGCTATAGAACAGCTGGGTGTTGGATACATGGAGAAGGTAAATTGAAAAGAGTTTGATATGATGGATCAATTCTTGACATAGAATCTCTACACAGATTAACGGTCCTGTGTCCTAGTGCAACTGTGATACCCCTCAGTGCATATATTAAAGCACTACCTCAGGGGAACAAATTGGAAAGCACAATTTGTACACACTCATTTGACCTCGACCTAAAAAATACTAAATGATGAATGAAAAGCATGAGAACGTTTTTTAATATGAAATTATAGTGGACAGTTTCACTTAAATTTCATGATTTTTGAGCTTATATTTTTCATATGAAAATGACATGAAAATTCTTTCTTTTTATTTTTCAAAATAAAAGTTTTTTAAGTCAAAAACTGATTTTAAGGATGTTAGACCAGTATTTACTTCGTATTTTCATGTGAAATCCACCTTTATTATACCCCACGCAACGAGTTGCGGAGGGTATAATGTTTTTGACCCATCCGTCCGTCCGTCAGTCCTGTTTCTTGTCATCGCAACTCAACTCAAACCACACAACAGAATTTCACAAAACCTTTTTAGATAATAAGGACATACTATGTAGTTGTGCATATTGACAGGAAATTGCGATTCAATTTTTTTTCTATGAGTTACACCCCTTTGAACTTATTTACTTTAATGTACTACTGCAACAGTTTGTCATCGCAACTCCTCTCAAACCACACAACAGAATTTCATGAAACCTTTTCAGATAATAAGGACATACTACGTAGATGTGCATATCGATAGGAAATTACGATTCAATTTTTTTCCAGGAGTTACGCCCCTTTGAACTTATTTACTTTAATGTACTACTGTAACAGTTTGTCATCGCAACTCCTCTCAAACCACACAACAGAATTTCAAGAAACCTTTTCAGATAATAAGGACATACTACGTAGATGTGCATATCGACAGGAAATTGCGATTCAATTTTTTTTCTAGGAGTTACGCCCCTTTGAACTTATTTACTTTAATGTACTACTGTAACAGTTTGTCATCGCAACTCCTCTCAAACCACACAACAGAATTTCATGAAACCTTTTCAGATAATAAGGACATACAACGTAGATGTGCACATTGATAGGAAATTACGATTCAATTTTTTTTCCAGGAGTTACCCCCCTTTGAACTTATTTGCCTCACTATACATTACTGTTGACTCCTCTCGCTTGGAATTTAAATTTCCCAACATGCTGCCATTCAAATTAAGATAAATATGTGAAGGTAAGCATTTGATTGTGTTCATTTTACTTGTGAAGTGAGATTTTGTTTCTCCAGTGACAATATGAAGACGTGGGATATGTGAGCGTGCTCACAAAGGTTCTTTAATTTAAATATGAAGATGACATTTATAATTGAACTAACCTAAAATTCACGTTAAGTTGCATTATTTATCAGAACAAACATCCCCATTACTGAATCTAATTTAAAAAGCTAAAAAATGTGTAATTTAATCATCTTAGCTACATGAAATGTCTTTGCAATAGATCAGATTTGAATTTGCCTAATTCTATTAGGGCTATTCAATTAAAATGGATGTAGGAGGATAGGAAGGTAAGTTTTATTACAGGACATGGGTCTTGTGTACATATTAAATGTAAAAATGTTGGTTGAGGGGTTATTTTGAAAGTCCAATCCTACCCTCCCACATTCATTTTAATGGAATATTCCTTATTTCCTTTGGTATGATTGGAACTTGGAATACCCCACCTTGTGCTATTTCTAACTATTACTTGGTAAATATTTGGACATTTCACATGCATATTAAGAGCAATGATTTGAAAGGCAAGATTTCAATTGGGGCCCCATGTCAAAAGATTTTGATGGGCAGCTGTGGTGTCTTCTATTAGAAATGGTAAAAATATAATGGTCCATTCTAAATAATTTCCTGGACCATCACCTCCAAGCTATGTATCAATGGCCCATGCCCTCTGTAATTCAAATCACTGTTCAAAAGGTCTCATATTTCTGTTTTGGTAACAGGACTTTAACAGATACACGTATTGTAGGTGATACTACAGTTCAAGGAAAGGTTTTGGTATGAAACTGATACTTTATCAGATGTCTTTGGTCGAGTGGAGACTGACTTCGACAAGAGAGGACTCTTTGGTGTGTTCTATGATCTCTCTAAGGTTTGTAGCAGTTTTGATTAAAAATTTAAAATTCATTGAAAAAACACACTAGAAATCCGAAAGTATCAGACAAAAAACTAATGTTTGGAACAACACAGTAACTTAAAAGATATACATTGTTCTTTTCCATCCACAAAAATCTTAATTGAAGCTATCCAGCTAAGTCGAAAATGCAATCTGTTTCAGCTGGGATGTTATAATTTTGAACAAAATTTGATGGCACTCTCGTTCAAACTAATTGCCACTTGTTTGAGGAACAGTTTCAGAATTTTTCTGGAAAAAATCCTATGAAAAAAGTATTTGTCTCCCCTGCAGATCTTGAATAAAGAGAGATAACTCCTTATAATGTTTTCTTTGTCCTGTAGGAGGTTTCTGAGGGGAAGTTTTTATTATGTACACATATCTCTGGTGATGGAATAAACCTTATTAAAGATAAATCTGACGAGGAGGTCGTCGACATGTGTATGGAAACTCTCATAAAACTATTTCCTAATAAAGTAAGTATGTGTATGATATCAATTAGGCCAAAATTAAGAGTATGTGTGTTTTTGGTTACTGATTGGCCCAAAATTTTCCACTCTGTCCCTGAACATTTTATTGACCAATAAAAAACAACAAAATTTCAATTTCACAATTTAATTTTTTCTGGTACCGTTATACTTTTTAGGATGCAAAAAGCACTCCGGTGATATCTACAATAATAAAGAAAATGGCTTGTTGACAGCCATGCAGCATTCAAATGTTTCGGTATAAAATGTTTTGCAAACCCACAAACCATATTTTCAATTTCGATGAAATAGGAAACGCACATATATTTAATTTTCGGCTTATGAGGGGTTACGTAGAAGTTGCCCTCCTTTGCAATTTCTGGAGAATAATATCATTAACAGAATTTGAATTCAAGTTAACGACTAAATCCTAACATTTCGAATAATCCTTTTGAATTTTAAAATATTTTACACAGAATTATCCATGTTTGGTGAAAAGCAGCGTTATTGCATTCTATAGGTATGACGTTTATATTTGTTTACGTTGTATTACAGAAAGTACCGAAGCCAGAGAAATATCATGTGACCAGATGGTATCAGGATAGACACATAGAGATGGCATACAGTTATATACCTGTTGGTAGAAGCGGTGAGCTGTATGATGATATTGCTTCTGAGGTTGAAGATAAAGTTTTCTTTGCTGGAGAGGTAAAAATTCTTAGAATATTGTACTTGCAGAATTATAACTTAAATGGTCATCATTTTTCACAAAAATTGGGAATTTTGATTCTAAAATTAAAAAAAAAGTTTAAACAACCTGTCATTTTTTGACACGAGGGCAACATGGGATTGTATTTCTGTTTAAATCCATTCAATCCTATAATGTTTTGATAAAGCAAATGAGTTTTCTGCTTAAATGCCTCTAATTTTCTATATATCTCCTGCAAACACCACTCTGCAGAGCTGTTCCATGGTAATTTTAGACTGGACAGGCAGTAATGTCCATGGAATGATTTGTTTGGAGCGAATATCCAATGTCAAACTCACTACCGTGATCATTTATTTACTTTCATTTTCACTTGATTAATGTTACACAATGCTTGGATATTGAATCATTGTACCCAATTTCAAAGTTTATTTCTTGAAAAAATTATTGGGACAGTGGCAACTTTTATCGGGAAATCATAAACTTGTTCTGTCAGCAACATTTTAAGTGGGGTAGTGGTGTCTGAGAACCAGATATTTAAGTTTATTTGGTTTAATGTACATGTATATGATTTTGAAAAAAAAAATGGAGAAATAATTATAACTTAAATTTAATCCTCATGGTAAACTTTTACTACAAAATATCCAATAAATTTTTAGAGCTTTTGTTCTTTAAGCTGTTACATTTATTTTTATGTTTTAGAAGAACATGTTAGTTTTGAAAGAGTAACTAAATGATGACTACAAGTAATTTTATCTTGGAAAAATGTAATGACTTCAATATAAATCATAATTTGACATTTTCCTAAGCAGAAATTTAAAATTCTTTTTTCCAAGTTCTTTCTTATTAAGAGTTGCATTTATTTATTTTTTGTTTCAGGCTACAAATAGACAACATCCCCAGTCTGTAACAGGAGCCTTTCTTAGTGGTATGAGGGCAGCAGAAAAAATGTTAAATTCATTAACAAATAGCTAATGAATATTTATTTATTTTTGGAAAGTGTACAATGTATAAATGTATGTGTATATTGTAAATAGCATTTTTTGGCACATGATGCAGAGATGCCAACTACCCCGATTTTGGCAGACTTTGTCCGATTTTTCGACCAAAAATACACTCTACAATTTCAGTACCATAATACTCGGATCTGTAAAAATTTCCGGATTTTTTTCCTTCCCACTTCCGTTATTCGTTGAAATGTTAGTATTTGATCTGTATTGTTGAGACGCGTAATGCTTTTGTATTCATAATGAGAAACGTTTAAGTGATTCAGAACATAGAAGCACATTTTTTTTTACAATGGCAGACACCCCGCCTCAGACTGAAAAAAGAAAGGTGGAACACAATCAGAAGTTCGTACCAGAATACATGGCTTTGTTCCCATGTTTTCAAAAGTCGAAGAGAGAAGAGACGTACACGTATGCCTACTTTTACATGTTTATGTAGGATATTTTGCATGAGAAATAGCCTGCTAAAACGCTATTTTCCTAGGCGGGCCCCAAACCTCCAGCCTAATTTTTTATTCCTATTTTTACTCCATTAGGGTTGGCATCGCTGCATGATGGGTACAAATACAGGGGTTAAAAATAGCACTAGCCGACACCTGCAGGGTTCTTAATTTTCAATCCTATGCTTATTGCTTAAATAATCAGGATCGAAAGGATACTACTATTTTTTTTATGGGTAATATAATCTCAGCAATTGAGATAAATGTATTGATCAATGCTGGTAAATTTCTATACCCTACAAGTTCCTGTCTACTACTTTGAACTATTGAGCTAGTAATTTTTTAGTACTGAAAAGCGTGGGCTAGTTCAGAAAACTTAATTGGCTTTTTAAAGTCTGGTAAGTTAGTACTTTGATTTTGGCTTACAATAAATTTTATTTGAATAAGATTTGGTATTATTGTAAAAGCTGTTAATTGAGCAAAGAAAAATTACCAAAAGAAAATATGTTATAACTAACATTAACTGTTTTTTCGTATAAGTTTTATTTGTTTACAGCGAAACAATCAAATGGTCAAAATATTAATACATGTATTATGTGTTCAAACAATAAGATTTCTGTATGATTTAAGACTATATAATAAGATTTCCATATAATTTAACTGAAGACTTTGTAATAAGATTTCTGTAGGATTTAACTGAAGACTTTGTAATAAGATTTGTGTAGGATTTAACTGAAGACTTTGTAATAAGATTTCTGTAGGATTTAACTGGAGACTTTGTAATAAGATTTCTGTAGGATTTAACTGAAGACTTTGTAATAAGATTTCTGTAGGATTTAACTGGAGACTTTGTAATAAGATTTCTGTAGGATTTAACTGAAGACTTTGTAATAAGATTTGTGTAGGATTTAACTGAAGACTTTGTAATAAGATTTGTGTATGATTTAACTGAAGACTTTGTAAGAAGATTTCTGTATGATTTAACTGAAGACTTTGTAATAAGATTTCTGTATGATTTAACTGAAGACTTTACAAGAAGATTTCTGTATGATTTAACTGAAGACTTTGTAATAAGATTTCTGTAGGATTTAACTGGAGACTTTGTAATAAGATTTCTGTAGGATTTAACTGAAGACTTTGTAATAAGATTTCTGTATGATTTAACTGAAGACTTTGTTATAAGATTTCTGTAGGATTTAACTGAAGACTTTGTTATAAGATTTCTGTAGGATTTAACTGAAGACTTTGTAATAAGATTTCTGTATGATTTAACTGAAGACTTTGTAATAAGATTTCTGTATAGATTAACTGAAGACTTTGTAATAAGATTTGTGTGATTTAACTGAAGACTTTGTAATAAGATTTGTGTAGGATTTAACTGAAGACTTTGTAATAAGATTTCTGTATGATTTAACTGAAGACTTTGTAATAAGATTTCTGTATAGATTAACTGAAGACTTTGTAATAAGATTTTTATGTCATTTAACTGGAGACTTTGTAATAAGATTTGTGTAGGATTTAACTGAAGACTTTGTAATAAGATTTCTGTATGATTTAACTGGAGACTTTGTAATAAGATTTGTGTAGGATTTAACTGAAGACTTTGTAATAAGATTTGTATAGGATTTAACTGAAGACTTTGTAATAAGATTTCTGTATGATTTAACTGAAGACTTTGTTATAAGATTTCTGTAGGATTTAACTGAAGACTTCGTAATAAGATTTCTGTATGATTTAACTGAAGACTTTGTAATAAGATTTCTGTATAGATTAACTGAAGACTTTGTAATAAGATTTTTGTGTCATTTAACTGGAGACTTTGTAATAAGATTTCTGTATGATTTAACTGAAGACTTTGTTATAAGATTTCTGTAGGATTTAACTGAAGACTTTGTAATAAGATTTGTGTTGGATTTAACTGAAGACTTTGTATATGATTTCTGTATGATTTAACTGAAGACTTTGTAATAAGATTAGGATTTATAATGGATTATTACCTCAGAAAATTAGATTTGACAAACACATGTACAAATTTTATTGTGAGAAAACAGAGAAATGCAGTCTATTGATCATGTGATTATTTCTATGTTGTTTTTTCCACCTTACTGTGTAAATGATTACTTTCGAATGAAATATTTGTCACTATTTTGACTGTCTATGGAAATTAATTGAAATATGAATTGAATAATTGCAATAGTGAATTGTAAAGTGTATAATAGTTGTGTAACCCTACTACCATTTTTGCCCTACCGAAAGGAAGAATAAATTTAGATAACTATTTTGATATTTTATTAAATTTTTAGCAGTAAGGGACGAGATCAAAAGTTCAATATAGGATAAAAAACTTAATTCACATAGTTTTTTCACTCACCCCCCCACCCTCATAACTTAATTTGGGAAAAATTGATTGACCAATATGGGCATATGCTTTGAGAGAATACTTTTGTATCATGGGTCCTGTTTTTCCTCAACAATGTATGTTTGTTCTGTATATTGACTTGGACATCACTTGAATCTGTATTTCTTGATCCTAATATCGATGTCGGATAAAAAAAACTTGCAGCAATTTTTACCCCCCCCCCCCCACCCCCAAACTATTTGAATTAAGTTTTTTATCCTACATTGAACTTTTGATCTCCTCCCTAATATATATACATGTAGTCAATAATACATTTTGATCAATTGTATTTAATTTTTTATATTAATTTATGCAGAATTATTTGGCTTCCTGTATTGTGTGTCATCAATTTTTCCTTAATCAGCAAAATTGTCCCTGGTTGTTTTATACAGAATTGAAAAAAAATATAAAAATCTTATTCCGAGGCAAACTGTAATTAAAGTTTTTTTCTGAATGAATCTGTTTGGACCTGTAAATATTGAACATGATTGAAAACTGAAAATAAGTTCCTTGATTTTGCATAAGGTATGATGTCACCAAAACAGATGTGATGTTGATGGATATGTGCAAGTTTCATTTCTGAAAGTTTGATCTATGTTGACTTTTTGGACATAACCAAACCCAATTGTTATCTGAAATTTAGAGAATTAAGAGCCATCAAAATAAAGTCTGGAGTTTTTCTTCAAGAATCCATTTGGTAAAGTATGTGGACACACAATTAGCTATTTTGGTCATTTGTCATAATTACTACTCAGAAAAATAAAAAATTTTGCTAGGATTTTGAGACTTTTGTGCATTATTTGAAACACATAAAACTTTGCATTTGTCTTCCACTGAGGAATAAGTTTTTTTTTCATGAAATTCGATCACAGTAGTTTTAGTATTTTTTCTGTAATACATGTAATTTTTAAAAAAATTAAAGATAATATACTTTTTTCCTCAGTATTGCCCCGACTGAATTTGTAAATTGTTTTAAAGAAAATAAAACTTGGTTGTGCTTGTTTAATATTTAATATGATTTATGATATTTAGTTAAATGTTTAAACATCTGCTTTTTAAATTTTCTTTTACAATATCCTATGATTCCCATATAAATAGGCCAGTAAACCTTTATTTTTAAAATTTTTATCCATATTTATTTGACTAACAAAAATGGGGCCATTGAGTTATTCCTTATGTGGTGATACCAAGAGTGCACACTGAAACAGCAAGAAATTACGAAAAAAACACATATTTTCATTCCTGTTTCTGAAAACACTTTTGGAAGTTTTAACAACAAAAACAAAAATATTGGCCAAAACAATTTTTGAGGGGTGTAATACACAACATTGATCTAAAAGTTTATTTGAATTTTCCCCCTGTGTTATTTTCCTGAGGTATCTAACTTGGTAGCTGAATATGTCTGTTATACTTATGTAGCATGTTATATTACTCATGTATTAGGTCTCAAATATTAGGTATTTTGTTTCATGTTAATAAATGGTAAATGTAGTAAAATTTGTTTTTTAACTATGGGCATTATTTATAATAATTTATATACAGAAATTTATACGGTGTTTATTATTGCCTTTTAATGGTTTAATTATTTTGATATATTTTTTTATTCTGATTTTTTTTAATGAATTACAAGAAATAAATTATATTCAAGACAAAATATATACCATTGTTTGTAAAAATTTGCTGTTTTAAGGATAACAAATTTTCATGGTTTGAAAGTAATTACAATTTATGAAATTTATAATAATGAGAAACCAGAGTGAGTTGTATTTTCCTAACCAATGTAGGTAAGGGAGATAATAAATTTGTCTCCCTTTTAGCCTGAGGACAAAAGGGAGAGAATTTAATTATCTCCCTTACCTACATTGGTTAGGAAAAGATAACTCACTTTGGTTCCTCATTTCATTAATTCCTGGTTACATGTACCACTATGAAAAATTGATATAACTATATGAAATATATATTGGTTTCATTAAGTTCTTAAATTCCTGATTCCATTTTAATACCACCATAACGAATTTGTATCCATCAGAATATAATGAACCATCAGTAAATATATTAGAAAGGCCAGTTTTGCAACATGATTTTCCAACACAAAAATCTATCTTTTAGTTTGTTGTTGTTTCTCATGCTGTGTCAATGCGTTATTGCATATGTAAATTAACTTTTAATGAAAAAACCAAGAATGTAATGAAATTTTGTATTGAATATGTAAGGCTTGTAAATTACATTGTAATTTAGAGGTTAGAGGTCCAGTGAGGGTGTAAAAACTTTAGGCCAACTAAAAACATAAAACCCTACACACAGATATTTCTTTATTTGGCCTTTGCATATACATTTACATTTTTGACTTCTTGTTTCAGTGATTTATATTTTATACATAATTTCTAAACAATCACTTAATATCTTGTATTTTCTGTCATTGACAAAAATGATAAAATTTCTTATATGCTTAAATATACTTGGTTACCAGTATAATTTTTGGCTTTCAAAATTTTTTTCACTAGTATTAAAGTTATCAGAATTTTTTTACCTCGAAATAACAAATTTTCATGAAACCTTGAATAATGGATCCTCAATTCAAACTGTTGTATGATATTTTTGTTATTTTTGTTTTTGATAATTATAATTTTCAGTGTAAAAATCTTTAAATATGTCTTTTTCAAAATTCTAATGAATTTGTCTATCATAAGTAAATTGTTAAATGTGTTCATGACTTGCAATGATTTTATACATATCTTTATACTTATAATATTGAATAGAATTTGTATATAGATGAGAAAAGACGTGAATGTGTAATTATTTTTTGTTTTGTCACTTTGTTAGTAGGCTCTAGATACAATAAAATCGTTATAAAATTTATAAGATTTAAATTGATAAGGATTAGAAACTAGTTGAATCAATTTGTCAGCCTTCATGTGTTCACTACATATATACCCATAGGGACCAACAAAATGCTGTGATCCCAGTTTATGGTTCAGATCAGAATTCCATCATGGTTGTTATCTGGTAAGTTAAGAGTTTCAGTCAATAAGGAACTTCAATAAGGATTCTTTTTAAATTGGATTTAACGGCATTGAAAAATTTCAAAGTGCGTTAAATTTTGGTCAAAATGTGATTTGAAAATTTTTTTTCAGAATGCGTCAAAATGTTGGACATGGGAAAAGTATTTTTTATTTCAAAGTGCGTTAAACAGAAGCGTCTTGACACACCAATGAAATAATTATCCAAACATTTTCTTATGATTGTTTTGGAGAACTGTGGTTGTCTCAGCTCGTCACCTTTCCTCAAAAATAAAATTTTCTGCCTTTTTTGTAAAGTTTTTGGTGACATACTTATTGCCTTTCTTGTAAGGATTTAAATTCTTTACAGAATTATACATCAATAAGTGTGATATTTTTCAAAAAGGCCCACAGGTTTGGCATTTAGATAATACTTCATTGTATTTTAAAAGTTAGATCTCTTAGAGTCTCCACAAAAATACCCAATTTTAAATTCAAAATACATATCTATCCTATTTAACATCACACCTTATGAACAGAATAAAGAACTGTTTGAATTTGTCGATGTGTGGATCCAAGGACCAAAATCCAAATTTCAAAAGCTAATATGCATCAACACAGTATCTTGATACTAAGCTCAAAACTGTTACTGGAATTCAAGTCAATTAAGAGCCTTTAGAACCCCTTGTTTGAATCCATAGATAAACATTCAAGATTTCAAGTCCTATGGATAACAGAAGCTTTAATCCTTGTGGGCCCCTTGTTTGGACACCAAAGGAGCGAAATAACAATTCTGATTTTGTTTTTTAACAATATTGTTTGGACCCCAACCGGAGCTAGATCAAAATTCTGACTTACACTCTATAAACAAAATATAAACAGCCAACCAAATGCATGACTGAAGACTTCAAGTCATACGGATAATAGAGTGGGTATCTGCAAACAAAATCAAAACTTGACTTTGATACAATAAAAATATTAAAATAGGGGTCCAGTCAATACGAAAATTCAAAATTTATTTGTACAGAATAAAATACGTCAATATTTTTTTATTAATTACATGTAAATATTAGCTGCAAATCACTGAAATTAAAGGAGGCTGTGGCCCTTTTTTCACAGTCAAGTTTTGATGGAAAACAAACACTCTTTGATGGAAAACAAAAACTCTGTTCACCATTGAACATATCTATCGCGGCCATATTAAATTGTATTGGTGAGAACGTCATCCAGGTATCTACAGTAATAACATTAATATTGTAGTAATTGTTTTCGCTCACTTGGCTCAAAGGACCAGTGTGAGTTATTGCCAGTCGTCTATCCGTATTTTTTTTACATCCTCTCATCTGATATCACTGATCACGTTTGAACTATTAAATCTTGGCTACAATCATCCTTAAAGTTTCTAGTTTCAAATTATATCCAACGGTGCCACAGACAAACCAACATGGCGGTCATTGGGTTAAACAGAGGCAAAATGTGATTTTTTTTATTACTGTCTCTGTAAATATTTACCAGAATTTTTCTGTATAGTTGTAAAAAGAAGTAGTTAGAGTTTCGTTCCAGGTGACATACTTTTGACTTACTTACAGTCCTTGGGTAATTTCATCAGAAATAGTTTTTAAACGTCTTCTCTAAGCATTGCAGCAATAGTCCTAAGGTCATTTTTCAGAAATGTATCCGATTACATGGATTGTCAACCTATATGGCCGCTACAGCCGAACTTCGTTTAACATAGGATCCTATGGAAATATTCATTTGAAAATCTTTTTGTCTGAAACCACTTGGCAAATCGGAGTCAGGTTTGATGGCAATGGTCCTTGTTGGGTCTGATGACCTGGGCTGTTCTTAGTTGAACCTTTTTTCAGAAATCGTTTTGATAACATGAAATGCAAACGGGAGTTTATCCTATGACTGTTCACTAAGATGCATGGCCATCGATGCCTAACACAGAACGGGATTGGAAAATTAAATTCATAAAATCTTCTGTGAAATTTGATCCAATTTAGACAAAACTTGGCAACAATGGTATTACATTAGATGATCTAAAATGATATAAAAACTGATCCCACTCAACAACCAAGTAGCATTTCAGTCACTGATTTAATTTTATGACTGTTGACGGGAAACTGGGAGTCCCTATGTTTATCCATTAAAGCACTAAACTGTCGGCCATCTTGTCGACAAAAATGTAGGTCGGGATGTCACGACCTATCCTAAAACTAAAGAGATTTTTTTTTCATGTTGTATGCTACCATTTATTTTCATGTTGTATGCTACCATTTATTTTCATGTTGTTTGCTACCATTTATTTTCATGTTGCATGCTACCATTTAAAGGCGTAAACAAGTTGGTTATTATAGAATTATCACCGATTATTCACAAATAATAATCTGACCTTTTAGACCCTGAGCACAACTGATAAGTCGCAAATTCCACAAAATATGTACATCTTCTGCATCACAATTGGTTTCAATTTTTTTTACCATATTATGTTTTGACTTCTGGCCCTTCACTTCATTTTGCTCGGGGACCGCCTCGGTGGTCTCGTGGTAGCTTGCTCGCCCCGAGTGCGGAAGGTCGCGGGTTCGATCCCCGGCCAGGTCAAACCAAAGACATTAAAATTGGTAATTGCTGCTTCTCCGCCAAGCACGCGGCATCTAGGAGTAAGAGCAAAGGCTGGTCGGCTCGGAGTCAGTATAATGTGTCCGAGTGAGGTGATATGTCTTCCTGCGGACAGTTACCTCGTGAGCTAGCACATGAAAAATCCGACTTAGCGTGTCGGTCTAGTACAAATCAGGGATCATATTCATTATCATATCAACATGTTCTCGTCCTGATATGCACCTGGTTGCCACTGGACGTTAAACAATAATTCATCCATCATCCATCCATCATTTTATATACCACACCCACGCCCCTGATTTGTTTTTTTTTTTGGGGGGGAGGGGGGTGTGCTTGCAGCCACATTATTTTAACCTCTACACATATTTTCCCTATTGATCAATCCTGCATTGTTGCATATTCTGCAATTTGAACCTACCTTTTATTCCAAGAAACTCCGAATTCAAATGGTTATATAGTTACATGTGCTTTCCATCCACCTAATAACTTATAATGCTTACATTACGAAATAATTCATTGTGACATTTAAGAAAATTCTACGTTAACATGACTGTTAGAAAAGATATAAAAAAGGAAGTATTGGAAACATAATCGTCGGAGCAGAACATGCTTACCATTCCGGAGCACTTAATATCACTCCCCATTTTTAATGCCGGAGAGTTCACGTCGCTAGTGCTTTAGTTTCTGTACTGTTTAGTATATTACATTTGTTTATTCTTTTAGTTATACATGTATCCTTGTGGCGTTTGTTTGTTGTGTTCCATTTCCTTGGATTTCGAATTTATGGACTCTTTCAACTGTTTTGATGCTTCGGTATTCTTTTGCCGATATCCTTGAGCTAAATAATATTTCTATGCAAAAAAAATTCCATAGACATGTCTGATAAACATTGATCTTTTCAATCTCCGAAACAGAGGCTCTTGTATCTCCTGATTGACGTAGGAGATACAAGAGCCTCTGTTTCGGAGATTGTGATCTTTTAAGTATTAAAAAATTCTAAGACAATAACAACATCATTATTCTTTAGAGAAAACTTTATTTTTCATGACCATTACAGATCTAGAAAGAGTAAAATTGTAGTCGTAAAGATACTTTCAGAAATAATAATGTCTACAGAAGAATCTGAATAGACGCCGAAAGATTCAATAAATTCAGACCAAAGAAATACACGTACTTTTACTAATCATACATGTGATTAACCCAACGGAAGTACAAAACAAACCGTTACTGGAGTTCCGCCCTCCAGTTGAAGATTTAAAAATCTGTTATGAAAAAATGTGCAACAAATTTCAGAGGTCGATTGTTTGGAATCATTTACATTGTAAGTGTAGAGGAAGTTTAAAAAAACAATGTTTGTAGTTTGATAAGATATTGATTGCTCCAATATTTGTAGCAAATGAAGAGATTATCATCAGGTGACAGACATAATCCGTTATGTTCAAGGCCTAAAATGTTAAAAACCAAAAACAACAATCCAAACAGTTGAAGAGCAAATTCAAAAATTCCAAAATGATCAATAGGGGTAAAGCCAAAACCATCTAAGGACAGAGCTAGGCACAAGGGAGATACTCCTTAGTTTTAACAAATTTCACAATTTTGTACAGGAAAGTTTTTAAGTATCAATTTTGGGCTAGTATCGAAATACCAGCAACTGAGCTAGGAATACCAGGGCGAGACTTGGAGTCCACCAGCAGCGGCATCAAATCAGTTTAAGAAAAAAAATAATATTTAAAAATAAGATTCTTTGATACCAATTCTGATACACAAGATGTGCATATTTCGTCGATTTACGACTCATCAGTTGTGCTCATAGCCTAATTGTTAAAAACCAAAACAATAGAAAAAGTTTAAGAGCAAATTCAAAATTGCCAAAATGACCAAAAGGAGTACAGGCAAAACCATCCAAGAACAGAGCTATGCACGAAGGAAATACTCCTTAGTTTTCACAATTTTTACAATTTTGTAAGTTTGAGTGAATTTTATATATAAATATTTGGCTATTATTGAAATACCCCCCCCCCCCAAAACAAAAAAAACAAAATAAAACAAAAAAGAAACCCCAATGACATCAGGTACTCTGCAAGGATAAGCATGTCTAGATCTGTTAACGGCACTCGTCACAAAGCAAGTGAAGAAAATCAAATCCCGTAGAGCATGTAGAGTATCAAGTCTACGTAAAATCTAACTGAGGACATCTATTCTCATGTTGTGGTATAGGCCAATCAAGTCGGGATGACGACCGTAAAAGTACGTGCTTTGAAGAAATTCGACGCACAAATCGCTTTCACGACAGTAACAGATCAAAGAAATGTAAACGACATGAGTTTGAAACGTTGATATGTTATTACTACATGTGTAGTTAATATTCTAGGATAAGAATTTGTTACATATTTTGACAATTTACTTTTTTCTTTCTTTTTATGTATATACAAAATGGAAGTCTTGGAAAAGATGCAATTAACTCGATTGCCATATTTTTGCAATTATTAATAAAATTGGACGATTGTTTCATTGATGTCAATCTCATATTCCATCAATTGCTTAGTCTTGATATAATAAACCATCAAGGGAAAGCGACACAGACATTTATTAATTTACAACGTCAATATCCGACTTCAATTTATTAATATTTCGTAAGTCGACAGAACTTCACTGAATTTAACAAAAAAAATGACTTCCAAGGATTTAAAATCAAGTAATGAGCACACTCATAATACTTAAAGCCGTTAAAAATAAGTACATATTATCAGGTTTTCTGCAAACGTATATCGTAAAATATCAGCCGCGAGACACAATCTGAAGCTTTTTCGGCGAGTGAGCGTAGCGAACGAGCCAAAAAGCTTTATATTGTGTCGAGCGGCTTATATTTTACAATATTTGTTTGAAGAAAACTTGATGATAAATTTATCGTATTGTTAACTAGCAATCTTAATGGAATTTCTTACTTTTCAATGGCCATCCGCCTATAACCGGATGTTTTCCTGATATATTCGGGTCAACGTTGGGTCAAACATTATGACGTCGCTGATATATTCGGGTCAGCTCATATTTGGGTCGGGTCAACTCTTTACGACGTCAGAGTGCCGAAATACGGGAAATTCTGAAGGCCTCAGCAGGAATACGATAACTTCAGATATTAGCTTTATTATCAACAAATGAACGCTATTAAAGAGCTGAATATCAATTTCATATTAGATGTGTGTTTTTTTCACTGATTTTTCCTGTGTAATAAACATATGTGTTCAAACATATTTACAAATATAGGCAAAAGAATACCTAAGTGATAAAACAGTGGGAAAAGTCCACAAATTCTAATTCCAAGAAGAAGATAAAGTCAGGAGAATGGAACAAAACAAACAAACGCCACTTAAAAAACGTATAATCAACTAAACAAACCAGAACAAGACAGCACAGAAACTAAATCACTAGCAATGAAAAAACCGGAAGGGACATCAGGTGCTCTGGAAGGGTAAGCATGTTCTGCTCCGTTATGGACATCCGCCACATTCAGGGATTCAGTAGTGCATTTGGCAGATTCTGCTATGTACCTTTGTTTGTATGGACACTTATGAAGTTTGGGTATCCAGTAAATGGAAGGGACATTAAAATTCCCATCACCTACAGAAATACCAAAGAAAGATAGAACAGAAATATGATTATTGATAATATCTTCCCTTGGTATCGTAGTGTGCGTGTAAGTGGGGTTGCCAAGTGAATTGTCAATACCCATCTCCTTAATCAGGTACTCAACAAACCATTTCAAGATTTCAGTTTTTTTTGGCGGGAAAATATAATTGTGCTTAATCCGATCTAACCCCCAACTTTCACAACTCTAGCACGCGACCATGCTCGCGATCACGACGCGGTGTGTTTTCCATGTCGATTGGTATCAGCTAACGTACGCTCTCGTTCGTGATATGGGTGTTCTGAGCTGGCACAAGGATTGATATAGAAATGCCTTGTAAAAATCTATACTCAAATAAACTGAATATCAATTTTCAGGTGAAATATTTGATTTTTAAATTTTTTTCTTGTGTGTTCAGACATATTAACATGTTGTATTTACAATTAGCTTTCAACATTTGACTTTCTTTGGACCAGTACTCAAAAACTCTCAACATATAGATTCTCTTGAGTTGTGATGGGGTCTCCTGTGTCAGGATTGTTTAGAAGTGAATTTCTAGGTTGATTTACATGATTACACAGATGACTGCGATTGGTCCTAATTATTCCTTTTTGTCCCATACACACTTTTTCTGACCTAAATCGAACATTCTTTATATCTTTATTTGCTTAGCAAAAGCTGCACGCCAAATAAATATTTTTTTCCGGAATGAATTCGTATTAAAACAGAAAAAAGACAAAACAATATTTATGTAGTGAAAGTACGTTTGGCGCATGTCTGCCAATTTTGACTTCCGCTTCACAATCGACTCGTTGTAAAAAAGGCATCCCCGTATGACTTCACCACAAACAAATGTGACGTTGCTGAATACGTGCAAGTTTTGTTTCCGAATGTTTGATACATGGTGACTTTTAAGACATACCGAACTGATATTTTAGAAGTACAGAATAGCAACAGGGTCAAGAAATTTTCACCAATAAATCACTTTTCGACGCATGTGAAACACACAAAAAACCTATGTTAATGCAGTTCTTCCTCTTAAACTCATAAATAGAAAAAATGTCGGGGAAAACAGAATTCGGTTTTTACGTGTTATGTTCACGAGCAGATTTTGTTGTTGCTTTATATGAATTTTTTTTATGTATACTGCATATACTGATTGTGCTTGTTTTAAGCTTTCTTTATCGTATTTGTTAGCGATTTCTATGTGCATATCGAAATTATCCCACGGTAGTTGAGAAAACGCCAGTAAATTTTCAGTGCATATCAATTTATTTTTCGTTTAGTACACGTGTATTTTCTGTATAAATCTAACAAATCCTCATTGAGCTATTCGCTAATTAGTAAAATTGCTAAAAATAGCGTAAAATAAACAAAATTCGATATTAAGTAATTTTCTCAGTGCCCTTGGCGGATTTCATCTTGAAACTTCTGGCATAGTTGCACTATATAAAATGAGCCTTTACTTTGTAAAGTTTGGCAATAAAGGAATGTATTTAAAAAAAATAAAATAAAAATTTATTATCAGAAATCTGGTTCTTCTCGGATTTCCCGTTTATCACTAGGTAAACAATGTAAACCAATAAAAAACTAAGTATGCTTCGAAACAGCTCATGCGACAATAGATAACAAGAAAAATAAATGGAAATGGTGAGCTGTCAAAAGGGGCGTAAAACGACTAAAATGTATGAAATACACAAGTCGAACAAAACCAAATATAAAATCGTAAAACAACAACAAACTAAAAAGTTAAAAATACTCAACGTTTCGACCAATATGGTCTTGATCACGAGTATGTAAAAAATAAAAATAAAAAGGTGTTGACTCTTTGAAACCCAGAGCAAGACTGAGTCCGTACATAAAATGTAGACACCATTTCCATTTATTTTTCTTGTTATCTAAACCCGATAAAAACATGGTTTCTATTGGTCAGTCTACATAACCGGTTAGCCAATTTCGTAATGAATAGGTATGTTGGGGCACATGTAAGTGATCAATAGAAATATTAAACACATAAATTTTGATAATTGCTACCCTTTTACACAAGTAATTTAGCAAAGTATATTCTTTCTGCTAACTCTGGGATAAGAATTTCACTTTCTGCGAAAAGTAAAAATTATGTCGTTGTATCTTTCATAGTACAACTTTTTCTTAAACTTTTTACTCAAAAGTCCAACTTTATCCTAAAAATGTATTAACCTGTTAAAAGATATCTATCAATTTTAAACATAACCAAAAACAATTAGCTTAAAAAGTATCATACGAGATTCGAAATTCCTAATTCGGGATTCAGCATCCGAAGTTCAAAATGCGAAATGCGAAATGCGAAATGCGAAATCCGACATTCGATATCTTCAAAAATTCGAGCACTGTATTTCAATGTTTAAAACTTGTTGTCAAATTAAAAAAATTTGTTTGTAGTAAATTATTGTAAGACTCTGAACTCTATCGGAGTTCGTGCTTTGTAAGATTTTTAAACTGGCTGTGCTATAAGATTAGTAATACACCTGTACATTTATGCCTTTGCTCCTACTTTACTTATATTTCATAATCAGTGAAATATAATCATCATATACTCTAGAGGTGTATTTTACGATTTCAATCAGCAATAAAACGCGACAATCTATACGTTTCCATAGCAACAAAAAATAATAATAATATTTGCTTGTTCAGAGGAAATTATATAACTACAAAGTACTTTTCTTTTCTTCACCAGAAAAAATTGAAAAGATATTCATTATAATTTTTTGATAAATCTTAAAGTTGTGCTCTTCAGTGTGACGTAATCAAAACTTAACACAAACATGAAAATTATGTTCAAACAGGTACTGGGTCCATTATGACGTGAGATATTTTTCGCACTGTGACTATAAAAGATAAAGAGCAGCATTTGACTTTAAGTCGAAGAACAACAATGAAAAAAATTTAAAAAAGGAAATACAAAATACTTTTATAATAATACTGGTCATTTATCTAAAACGAATGAAAATATTTTTCTGGTTAATTTCCTAAGTGCTTTTGGTAAAAAAAAAATACATTTACGGTAAAATATAATAACCTTTACATTCATATCAAGTCCGTCCCAGAGGGCGAATATAAATTTTTTTCTGCTTAATTTCGTGTATCTCATGATTGCTTTCGACAAGAAAACAAGAAAAAAATTGTTTCTGGCGTAAAAAATTAAAATTAAAATAATCCCATAAGCCCATTTTACTCACTCATGGTGAATGAAAATCTAGATTTTAACTGTCATAAGTAACTTTACAAAACGAAAATATTCTAAATGTCTTATCTTTGTTTTTCGTATTGATTTAATATGTTGAGAAGATTTTCATTTTTTATATTTTACTTTCTATGACCAATGAAAACTCCGATCTTTGCTAGACCACTAAACATGAAGCTGAACAAACGTCAATCTCTCACATATGGCCAATAGCGATGTATAAAAACAAGAAGTTAAAGCGGCTTTAGCCAACTCGTTATTAGAAGAGAATTAGGTAAGTCGGCTTAAATGAGAGATTTAATACTTTTATTATTATTATTTTATTCTCTTAAAATATTTTATTATCATTGAATAATAACTTTGACTGAAGCTTTTATTATACTTTGCTATGACTGCGTTTTGTAAATCAGTTTGAAAAAAATATTTAAGACATACATCATATAATAATAATAATAATAATAATAATAATAATAATAATAATAATTATATGTTTGTCGAATGCAGCACAATACGGCAGCAAGTTGAATAATGAATAATTGAACATGTTGAAATTAGCGAGGACATTCTATAATACTTGTCAATGACCAAATTGTGATAAATATTTAAAAAAAAGAAATAAAAAAAAAGAATAAAAAAAAAAAGAAAAAGGAAGAAAGAAACAAGCATCACAATAAATATGTCGGACCTACAACAAAAACACACAAAAAATCCAAACGAAAATCACATGAAAAATAGAATTTAACCTATCCTTTGACAATGCTTCTTTTGAGACGTTCTCGAAATTCGGAAAGATAGAAGAAATCGTTTGGCTTACATGAACTATTAAATAAAAGCTCGTCCATATGAATTAAATGAACAACAATCTATAGAAATCTGACGAAAAATGAAAAGAAATAACATATTCTAACATGTATATTTTTAAGACCATTAAAAAAAGTATCGTCAAGATGAATTAAAAAAGCGATTCGTTCTTTTGTTCAGGGTATAAATTCCTGAAAATCAGTTGAGCAATTATAAAGGTGAACCAATACTGACCCTCATAAAGAAGGTTGAAGAACGAAATTACAAACATTACATCAAATGGTTACTCCCTTATATTAAAGAATAAAATACTGTAGTCGATTACAAACACCTCAGCCAGGACAATACAGGAGGGCTTATAATTTGAATTAGACATATTATAAATGCACATAGCGTTTTTATGGTAGATATATCTTGCAAAGTCTGAAACTTGAGGACATTTGCGTTATTTTTTTAAATGCCTAGGCAGGAATTGATTACGTTTCAAGGCAAGCTCATTTGCAGGATCAAGACATTCAAGTATGTAGTATGTAGTTATGATCGGCACCCAAACAATTAAAAATATTACATTTCCTTTCGCCTCGTTCAATTTTCAGCCATCTTCCACGCTATATATACTACGTTTGTTCAAACCGATCTCCAACATATTTCTCATGTCGGGTAATTATAGTAGTATGTTATAATTCAATAGGACCATATCAAGCGGAAAAGGTAATTATCTACGACAGATTGATAATAAATATTAAATAAATATAAAAGTAATACTATTTAAAAATAATATAACCATATAATAATATTGAAAATGATAATTTAATTGTTATTATTTTTGAGTATTATGAAACATTTATGTATTATACTGCAGTTTATGGTGTGGGTTTCAACTACAATTCACATATTATAAAAATTTTATTAATATTTTCTTCATTATTTCAGATAATTAATAATTCAATAATTGAAATGAATTCAAACACGACAAACTCAACTGGAACTTCTACTGGAAACACGATTGGCATCGTTACACATACGCCTTTGGTACCAGTACAGGTAAACATTTACATCTTTTGAGGATATCGAATATAATTTTTTGGTAGCAATTTTGATGCACAAGATGTGCACATTTCGTCGATTTACGACTCATCAGTTGTGCTAAAGGCCTAAAATGTTGAAAACCAAAATAACAATGCAAAAGGTTGGAGAGCAAATTCAAAAATCGAAAAGTTTAATGATTTATTTTATTACACCATAGAGGCAGGGATACAGGTATTATCAATTTAGTAAAAAGTTTCAAGAACCTTGTCCATTAATATTAAATTTTGTAAGAATTTCGGTGTTTTTTTGTTTCTTGCTGCTATTCATGTGAAGTTCTTTTCGGTTTTGGTTCAATATCTTTATAACGTTTTTATATCATTAAGATCATGTTGTGCTGCATGTATACACAGCGCAGTGATAAGGCCTCTACTACGACCTGCTATGGTTATATATCCTATAATATGAAAATACTGGTGAGCTGATTTAGGTCAGCTATATATATTTCACAATTGCGACTGGCTAAATTAAGGTCAGCCTCGGTATCACTGACCTATGTACCATCGATGCTGAGATAGGCATGCCCAACTGTTATTGGCCAAATTATTTTCTCCGGACGTAATCCTTGACTTCATCATTGATTCTGACACTACTGTGTTATAGTAGTCCCAGCTCGATTATATCCCCGCGGTTATTTTTCAACTCGTGAATAGTACCTCCCAATTACCTTTCTTTCCGATTGATTATTTTTCTACGATCGCGTTGCCTTCCTTCCCGCTATTTTTTCTCCGATATCCCTTCACTCAGTAAACTGTCTGCAGAGTAAAACCTGTTATCGCCTGTTTTGATAAAAATATTTTCAGAGTTGTTAATATATTCCACACATTAATCGGTTTCCATTGGATAATGTATTCTATATAAGAAATGATTAATTTGTGCCTTGCTTTATACAAAATTACATGTATTTTAACATGGATAATAATCTTCTATTCTTAGAAATTGGTATAAATGCGTGGCATATACAGTAAACTGTATGCTTCCCAACAATTTACATATATTGCTTATAATTGTTATCTTTTGATGAAAGTGGCACATTTCTAGCTTATTTTCAGAAGGCGTCATTAGAAGAGCAATGTAGGGAGAACACAAATACTGTGAACAAGAACACAATTATACGAATTGTTATACCTTTTGATTTTTTCCCTATATAAATTTAATAGAGGTTATAATCAACAGTTTGACTATTTTAAAACAATGCTCAAATTCTTCAGATTACTGATTTGATGACCGTAAACAGTTTTGAACTGTTGGATCTGGTCCGAACTGTTGACCGCTTGCCTTATTTTGATTGGTACTATCATCTCCACGTGCAGATCACTATCGTATAACAGAACTGTTATTGACTGGTTAATCGGACAACAGCTGTCTTGTTTGCCCTACGGCTTCAGGCAATAGTTCAGTCCTCGGGCCAAACAAAACAGTTGTTGTCCTCAGACCCAGTCAATAACTGTATACTGTGGAGACAAGGGTATCAGGCGAGGATGTTGTCCTCGGACCCAGTCAATAACTGTATACTGTGGAGACAAGGGTATCAGGCGAGGATATTATACTACTAGAAGAATATATTTAAAAGGGTAAAAAAATCGGCACTATTTATTTGTCTAGTAAATACGTCAGTTATTAGATATTTGACTTTTTAAAATAAAACAAAAATCTATAAATAGACAGGGGACAGAACAGATCAAGTACAGTATTTTGTCTTCCATTTCTTTTCCAGGGTATACACGAAGATGCATTTTGGTGTAGTATGATTGCCATAACCTTATCCAAATTGTTGCTAGATGGAACAGAATTGGTTAATGTATCTACTGGAAACCAATTGCAGTTTGATTCAAATGTTGATATAATTTTCAATAGGTCCGAAGTCGATGATCTTTCAAATCTGACATTGAACATGTTGAACTCATCAGTATTCTGGATGGAAGTGTCATCCAACAAAACATTAAGCGGCGTAAATAGTTCATTTGAAAATATTGAAATTATAGTCAATGCATGCGAGGTGATCATGATCCAATCGGAAATGTGGTTTTCAAACTTAAACTTAAGCTATTCTGTCGTTTCATTTACTCTGATTGTATTAGGTAATATCTTTGTAATTGTTTTACCTTTTTTGGAAAAAAAATTCCGGTCTCCAATATTTGTAACTATTCAGAGTTTTTCCGTCATATCTTTACTACTTTCTGTAGAGTTGATGTTACAAATACTATATTTTGTTATTCGGCGTAGCGAATTATATTGCCTAGAATTGCCCCATTTGTCGTGTACTATGCTCAAAGGCACTTCATCATACATTTCAAATGTACATGTTCTTCATTTGTCTATTTTGGCTTCGCAGCGTATCTTCATCACATTATTTCCTCTGAAAGCTAGAGTATATCATACAAAGAAAAACGTTCGGATGATACTGATCTTTGTCTATTTGTCATTTTTAATTTATGAAATAATAATAGCAGTTTCAGGATTAGGTGTATGTAAGATTTCCCCATCATTTTTAGAGAACGATATTGACTTCATTGTATGCAACGGAACAACCTGTATTCTTTTGTTGTCTGCCATGGTTACATCTGTAGTTATAACCCGTACCTCTAGATCTATAAACCTTCAATCGGGAAGTCAGAAGAAACAATCACGTCTGGCTTCCGGATTTTTTATTGTTTATATAACCCTGTATTGTCCAATCGTTATTGTAGAGCCGATTGTAAGTTATTCGTGTCAACAGACTATCATCGGTGAAACGGTGAGATTCTTTGGAAGATTTTTACATTTGTTCATTCTTTCTATTAATCCAGTGATCCTTTGCCTAAGGTCTAAAGAAGCCTATGAAACGTTATTTTCAAAATGTAAAAGGCGATAGTAGACAATCCTATACCATTGTGTATTTTTAAATGCGACTGATAAGAATTATAATCGAAAAGTTTAATTCTGTTTTCTTTTACTATTGTCCATAATTTATCAAGGTTTACTCTTAAAAAAACTGTGTCACAATGACACATTTCCTGCATCCATCAACTTTTCTATGCTAAATTAATAAGTTTTTAATTCCCAGTTCAAAGTATAGGAAAAAGAATTGATAATGACCGTTATTTCTTTTTGACAGAAAATAAATCGAACCAAGACGTAAAAGAAGGAATTTCTTGATATATAATTTCAAATCGTAACATACTTTATAGTGTGGTGTGTGTTCAACAATCACAAATCAACAATGACAAGGCGTTTCCGAAGTTTGCCGATGATTACCGAGATCGTTTGCATTACTTTGGGACATAATTACATTGTCATTTATAGTATGGAAACCATAAAACGGACACACATTTCAAGGGTCGGCTTATCTCACTTTAATTTTATTTACAAAAGTAACGATGGCTAAAAGTATAAACCTGCCTAGCGACGGCAACGGAACAAGACGTCCAAGAACAAGATTTTTGCTGAGTGCAGACACTTATGGTCGTATTCACAAAGGTAGTTTAAATTTAAACTGAGCTTAAAAAGTTCCTAAACGGAGTTTAAAAATAAACTGTAATCAAGAAAATGTTTTAAAATAAACTTGGTTTAAACCAGGTATCAAATAGCCTAAAACCTGTTTTAAATTAAACCTGTAACATGGCAGGTTTAAATCTTAGTTTAAAGCTAAAAGCAAGACATATTTTCCAAAGCATTCCTGTATATCATTTAGGAAAGTTTACGTTTTGGATATACAGTTTTGCAAAATAGAAAATAACTCTTCTGTGAAATTCTAATTGCATGGAAATTGCATCTTTGTCAATTTAAATGTATACTATATGAGCTTATTTGTTCATTTCTTTGATTATTTGTATCTGTCGTTGTTGTGCTGCATTGTTTTATTTATGTATATGTTTTTTTCAATTGTTTAATTGCAGCGGTAATCTTGAAAGGATTGAAGGGTCTGCAGTTACGATATTTCTTTTAGAATGCTTCATTTCTTCATTAAGATTTTGTCGAAGTTACTGAAAGTATCCTACATTTATCTCATTTTTTGTCAGTATGTGGAGCTAAGTGTTATACATCGAAATATAAAATAAAAACATAGGGGTAACCTGCTGATTTTTTTGCTATAACCCTTTGAATAAACGATCATTATGAATCGTAATTTTTACTTAGGATATAGGGAAAACGTCGAATACTTAGTATCCGACAATGACGATCAAAAAGTCTATAAAATTCATCGGTGTTAAAAATTAATATTGGTACATTCACGAGCTTTCAGATTTTGGAGTCACCATTCTCGATTTCATTGTATCGGCTGTTGAAAATAACAAAAAGATAAGAATTTTGAAGAATTTTAGGCGAAGTCATCATGGCCATGACGGCGTTGGCAGAACGTTTACGCATTGCCGATTGATAAAAGCAAACCTGTTTACCTTACAGACCAAGTATTTTGTTCCGTATTCTTTTGATGTCCAACAAGAGGTGTGGACATATAGATCTTTTTGCCTGTGCATCCGTCTATTCGTCACTCCCGCCTCGGATTAAGGTTTGCGTTGTAATTTTTTTCTATGAAGATGGGATCACATCGTTATGAAACTCTCTGAGATATACAATTTTAAGATTTTGACCTACATTTCACGGTTCAGTGAACATAAGAAATGTGATGCATGGTGAATCCCCAGGTTAAGGGTTGCTTTGAGCAACTGAGCTGGGGATACCCTCGGGGACTTGGAATCCAACAGCAGTGGCATCGACACTCATGGTTAAAATATAATATGTGATACCAGTTTTGATGAAAGCGTGGGAACAGTTCATTCTCAGGTTAAAGTTTTGGTGACGGTAGTTTAGGGTGAAGTTGTAGTCACATCAACTTGAAACTTAGTACACATGTTCCTTATAATGTTATCTTTCTAATTTGCATGCCAAATTAGGGTTTGAACTTATTTTCATGGTTCACTGAACATAGAGAATGATAGTGCAGGGGGCATCGTGTCCATATTCTTGTGTTTTCTATGACGATTGGTACACATATAAATCCTGATATTAATTTCCTAAAATATATGTCGTCTTAAGGCCTTGACATAAATTTAATGGCCCAGTGAACATAGGAAATTTGATGGTGAATGCTCAGGTTAAGGTTTGCGTTGAAGCTTTTTTCCTGTGAAGAGTCACAGGATGAAAATTAGTACACATGACATGAACTTTCTAACATACTAGTAATTGTATGTCTTTTCATGGTTATGTCTTCGAAAGCGGGACTTTATTGTTATCCATTTTTCCTATTATCGTTTGCTTTTTATTGTAAAATATATCTGAAACACGCCTGCTTATATATCACATTCTGTTTCATTTGAAAAATTGAGGAACGTGTTCCGATGTATTATTGTTTCCTTGGTGTGTTTCTTTGATTACATATGAGTATACAGGCAAAATCAGAATATAAAGAAGATCTAAAATATTTAGGGGTAATTCCTGTACTCAAATTTCTGTAAAAAATTCCTAAATATATAACATTTTTGTAATTTTATAGGCGGCAAGCATTCACAGGTTTTCCGAAAATGTTGTCTATGAGACATGTTTTCATGATAGACTGTGTCATTAAAATTGGCATCTAAATTGACTAGTTCACACTGAAAATTACGTTTTAAGTTTTGAAATTCTTTTGACTGAAATAAAGAGAAAAGGGAACCTGAAGGTATATTATTTACCGGGGATATATCTTATGTCATTATCTTCTTGTGCTGAACCGCCTATTTGATTTCACGAACCCTGGTAGATTTAACGGCACTTTTGCTAAGGAATGAGGGAACCATAAGTGTACATAACTGTATAGAAGAAGACAAATATACCTCAGAAGCAAACCAAAAAAAAAAAAAAAAAAAAAAAGGAAAAAAAAAAACGCAATACACTACACAGACAAACCCGGGAAGATAAATAAACAACCGCAAGCACAACAAATAAACACTGAAAAAAACAATGAACAACACGAACTCCTATAAAAACCAGGAGTGAACTCAGGTGCTCCGAAAGGGTAAGCAGTTCCTGCTCGTATACGGCACCCGTCGCAAAGTCAATCCGGTGGCAGACACAAATCGGTGGAGGTACATAACATGTTACGACAGTGGGAACAGGTCCAACGTCTCTTAGATATTGGAACACTGTAACGGTCAATCAATTCGTGATGACGACCGTAAAATTTCCTAAGTGATGACATCAACTTATCCCTGATAAAACCCTGGTTAAGAAGCTTTTGTGACAGCATGATCCTCTTTGTCGAAAGTCATAGTAACTCACGCATGTCCTTGAATGTCGGATAAGCTGAGAAACGTAGACGCCATGTGCAGGCGAGACGAAGTCATCACGTTTGTCATAAAGTTTTGTCTTCAAATGTCCCTCATTGTCTATTTCAAGAAACAAATCCAAATATGAAGCGGACTTCGATGTATCTGTAGTATTCTAAACAGAGCGTATAGTACGTACATCTTCCCGAAATTTAAAGATCCCACTTGTCCTAGAAACATTTAATAATATATGTAATTTCATACATTACTTTTAGCATTTAAACGTTTGCTTCTGTGAAAATTTTAAAAAAATCAAATTAAGTTACCGTCAGTAAAATGGGTGGGTAAAAAATATGCAGCCCTCCCGTGGATGCATTCCAATTAAGAAATTTTCTAATTGGAAACTGGTTTGACATGATTTTTTTCTTATTATTTTGCATCAAATTTCAAGATTTAATTTCAAATAAAACTGTTACGGACTCCCCAATCACACCGACTAGCATTTCATTAAAGCATGTACTAGCGGCTTTGAATTCAGTGTCGAGATGTGGATAATCACGTTATAAACAGAACGTATCGACAAGACCTTAATGAAGAAATGAAGCATTCTAAAAGAAATATCGTAACTGCAGACCCTTCAATCCTTTCAAGATTACCGCTGCATTAAACAATTGAATGATGTGTTATATTTTGAAAAATTCATTTAACCTGCAAGAAGCGATATGGCTGGTTGATCAATTCTTATAATAAAATCCTTTTACCTCGCTTTTATTGTTGTTCTTCATTTTTTTAGATAACATTTTTTTCATGAATAGAGTTTAATTTAAACTTAGTTTCTTGGTTTAACTAAACCAGGTTTTAAAAGCTTAAACGAGGTTTACTTTAAACCACCTTTATGAACACGGCCCTTAGAGTTATGGGATAAAACCAATTTTACTGGTACCCAGAACGTTAATTTATCTTTCCTGAACTGCTTGTATGTGTTTACACACATTAAAAGCTCACAAACATATATATGTGTGTTCTTTTTTCGGATATCAGAGAATCATATGAGGGTGCCGAACAAATTGTAAGGCACTTATTGTAGTAGATTTGTTTATATTTGTAGCAAAAATAAATCCGTTGAAAACGGTATTGGGAGCTGTTTTGAGCTTGAATGAGTGCGAAATATTTCCCCACAAAGAAGTCCTGACTGTGAATTTAACCTGAAGAACAACAATAAAAGCGAGATAAAAGGATTTTATTATAAGAATTAATCAACCGGTCATATCTCTTCTTGCAGGTTAAATGATTTTTTTCAAAATATTTTAAGTGGTAACCAATTCTTAAATATAATATTGTTATTGATAATTGAAGGAAAAAACATTGCAATTTTTGACATTTATATTTGACTTTAAATTGTGTAACGATTCTGCTTTATGTGATTGTTTTCCAAAGATTTATATTGTATTATACATGTTTTATGTGTAATTTTATATTGTATTATACATGTTTTATGTGTAATTTTTTATTGTATTATACATGTTTTATGTGTAATTTTTAATTGTATTATACATGTTTTATGTGTAATTTTTAATTGTATTATACATGTTTTATGTGTAATTTTATATTGTATTATACATCTTTTATGTGTAATTTTTAATTGTATTATACATGTTTTATGTGTAATTTATATTGTATTATACGTGTTTTATGTGTAATTTTTAATTATATTATACATGTTTTATGTGTAATTTGTAATTGTATTATACATGTTTTATGTGTAATTTTTATGACTATGAGGTTAAATTTTAACATGATTAAATTTCATCGTTGTGTCCTGTTGTTATTAACCCTTTTCTATGGCTAGCCGTTTTACTATTTATTCTAACTTCAAGATATCTAATAAACTTTATAAGATATCTCATATAGTTTATAAGATATCTTATATACTTTATAAGATATCTTCTAAAGTGTATAAGATATCTTATAAAGAAAATTATATGAGATATCTTGAAGTTAGAATAAATAGTAAAACGGCTTGCCATACTTTTCTGTGCATTCAGTGTCTATTTAAAGTAATTAAACTTTTGATATGACGTACAAAACATTTATTTACTATAAATAATGTTGTCACAAAAGGTAAAAATTGTAGCTATATGATATATAATAACGGCATACACAGATGACACTCATTGCTGTCTCCAAGCCCCCAGTAAACAACCGAAAATGGATAACAAGAAAGATCAGTGTAAATGGTTTTGAAACTGAGTTACTGTATTGAAGATGGTTTTGGCGTTACTCCTTTGGACATTTTGATATTAGAATTTTGGTTCATTGGTTAACCTCTTTAGTATGTTTAGTAAAACGCACAAATCAAGATTTGTAATTCCAGTAGTTTGCCATAATTTATTATATATATATTTATCACAGCGTTGATATTATTTATCAAATATTTATTACTAAAATGATGTGTAATGACCGGAAGTACGAAAGCCTAGAAGGATATCGAATGTCGGATTTCGAAAAATCCATCATTCAAGTGCATTTCTGACTCTGCAGGGCTGATATGGCATGGACGTGGTCAGACTGAAATGACATTTGTTCGTCTATGGAATCTCAGATATTGTAGAAATAATGTTCTTTGATAATAGTTTTGATCCAAAAGATGAGCACATTCCGTCGATTTACGACTCATCAGTTGTGCTCAAGGCCTTAAGATATCCGGACCATAATAGATCATGATCGAAAATTGTATCTCTTTTTGACCGTGAATGGCTGAACCAAACAATTTAAAGCTGGAACTTTATATATATATTTTTCTCAAGTTGAAACCCCCTTTGTTGTTTATATGCAGAGTCTGTAAAAATAATTTAGTTATATTGTCATTTCCGAAGTTTGCCGATAATTACCGAGGTCATTTCAATTGCGTTGTATGGAACATCCGGGAACTTTTGAATAATCACGTGGTCATTTATGGTCCGGATACCTTAAATGTTAAAAACCAAAATAAGAATCCATAAACATAAAGAGCAAATTCCAAAAAGCCAAAATGATAAAAAGGGGTAACTAACTACCAACTAAGGACAGAGCTATGCACGACAGAGAAGGTTGTTGAAGAAGTTCGTTTTACGGTAATGAATTTCGGGAAAAAGAGCATCGAAGCAATACGAAAGTGTAAGACAAATTTCCTAAGATAATACACATACATTTTTAAACTAATAGAGATAAAACATATAGGCAAAGTAATGAAAAACACACAACCTAGCAAGGAAAATCAGAACAGAAAAACACAAAAACTAAGACACTGTCTTGTAATGTAATATCCTACAACAAACCGTGAGTGAAAGTCATCAGGCTTTGATATCTTAAGATAGTTCGCAAAATAAACTGCATACGTTTACCCATTGGTATCTTAAGATGAAAAACAGACAAGGTGTGAAGTAATGAGTAGTTATGTCCAGCGGTACAATATCATGTCAGAATGTCAATAAATAAATAAAAAGTTAACCGAGACAAGACTTTCCTGACTTGGAACAGGCGCAAAAAAAAATGCGGCGCGCGGTTAAACCAGTTTTATTCATGAAAATCCCACCTGTTTGTTTTTCAGGTTAGTATTGGTATTAAAGGTAGTCAAACTCTGTTTATATGATAAATTATTACAAACAATTGCAAGTTATTAAAACAATTAATGCAAAAAGAAGGAAAAAACATGGAAATGTCTATGGTATCCATTTTAAAGTTACAATAATTACTATTAACAGTAAAAATAATTACCTGAACCTTTCATATATGACATAAATTTTTTCTTTTTAGTATCAATGAAAATATAGCAGAAATCCGATCGTATTATCCAAGTCATCATGAAAGTAATCTAGCAATATGTAGTGTGTTATACAGTGGGAATTATATTTTATACACAATCACATTACATGTAATTCGAAATAAACGACGGTAATTCGAACTCTCTGAAGAACAATATGACACCATAGAAAAAACACGTATATCAAAATCCATTTTAAAAAGCGTGTACATTGTATTTATAATTTTCTACCGATACTGTAAATTCCGGACAACCATGTTACTCGATAGATATCACATTTGTCTCCTGGTGTCACAAATTATCAGAAAAAACATCAAGAGTGACTTATCACAATTATTCTATGTAAGGTATAATAATATACAATTACAGCCCCCCGAGGAGGGAGATATCCAAAATGGTCAACCCTGTTGAAGGGTTATTTCCCCGAGGGCTTTAAATGGTCAACCCTGTTGAAGGGTTGACCATTTTGGATATCTCCCGACTCATAGGGCCGTAACTGTTTTATTATACCGAACAAATATTTTTGTGCAGCATATCGATTGTAAGGGTTATTCACCTGCGGGGAATAATAAGCTTATTCATCGGACAAATGAATTTTGTCGAGGTTATTCCCCGGCACCACCGATTATAATGAAATATCTGAACTATTCTATGTCATGTGATAATTTATTAGCCAATAGCTTTATGTAATTATACTGTGAGGTATAATAATACCTATTATACTTTACTATAGCAACTATAGCGTGCAAATAAAATAATTCCATTTTTTCTCTGCCAGCGGGAATTAACTGTTATTTTGCTCTCGTCAATTCACGCGATAATCAATGAGAGCAAAATAACTCTCTCGCGAGAATAGACGAGAGCGTAATAACTAATATTTATCCAGGAGTTTAGTTCAGTATAATAATAACGTTATGTTCTTCAGAAGGCGGAAATATCCATAATTAGAGAGGCCCTCGGAAAAAATAACCCTTCCTCGATTTAACAATTAGCTACTAATAATTGTGGGCTCTAGAAAGTGTATGATCGCTCTATACAAAAATAAATGCATACAGTAAAAACATAACTGAAAATATTGAAAAATCCACCCTAGCTATCCTGAAAATCTAGATAATGCATTTATTGCTGAACAGATGGTTGGGTATTGTCGCTATATTAAATGACATAACCAGAAATATCCACTCCTATGTGGCATCTTGTTATGAAGCTAGGCAGTGCTAGTTAGATTTCAGTATGAATTTAAAGTCTTAAAGTATTCTCATGTATGAACGAATCCATTCTGTTAGATACATTCATCTCACTTTGAACTACATGTAGTTTGAATAAGGTATTGAGTTTTAAATGTGTTTTGTTAGCAATGAACTAAGCCTACGGTACTTTTCATAGTAAAAGAGAATGTGGCGAGGATAAGAAACGACGCTAATTTCTCCCGATAGTATATATACCATTTCAATTAAATAAATTCCAACACATATTTAAGCACCCTGGTGTTCTAAATTATATATATTTTATATATAACAGGATAACATTTAAAATATTTTTCTTTTGTTTACTGATTAAATTTGTGTACATTAATAAATCTTGTCATAAAAATAGACTGAAATTCTCAGAAAGGGTCAATAGCTATATCGTATATTCGTTTTACTTTATACGTGACAACATATTTTAGTGTATCGAGAACGAATTATTGACAAGAGTTTGACACTATTCTCGAGTGTAGTGTAGAGTAGAAAACCTTCTCTTTGTGTCTAATTGTTTGCTATGGACTGTGTTTTCAAGATCAAAATTATTTTAAACGTCAACAGAATACTAGAGACTGAAAGGGTAAAAAATATTATAATAAAATAAAATCCAAACAGAAATATATTAACCAAATTAGATCAAAGGCCTTTGAAAGGTAATATCAGGAATTAAAATTACCAATCGTGTCTTCTTCAATCGATCGGCTAGGCACCTGTGACGGATCATAGGATCTCAACCCACAGAGCTGCTTAGCGCGTCACCGGGTAGCAGATAGGGGAGACCCTCTCTTTGGGGGGTTGTCAGGTCGTAATATGGAAAGCCTGACCGCGGACGATAGTGGGTGGCGTGTTTAGAGAATGTCAAGCTCCCTGCAGACCCTTCTGTAGTTTTCGAAAAAGAGTAGGCTAATGGCCACTACAGAAGGCTAGATTATCCGATCTTTGTGTCCCGTCGCACTCCTATTTGAATTGTTTGATATGTTGAACTGGTTCTCGACCTGCTGAAGACACATGAAATTGACTTATATTTGAAACTGATTGAAGACAGAAAACACCACCACAAACATTGTAGGGCAGAACTCCCCCCTCCCAAAAAAAAAAAACCAAAACAAAACAAAAACAAAAACAAAAAAACAGCAAAAGTTTTAATAGATTTAATAATAAGATGGATATTCTATGTCCGCCAATCAATTAGTATTCCAAATTTCCAACTTTATTTAGGTACGTTTGGGAAGGTGGTCAAGTAGAAAACTGTATAATTATGAAGTTTTTATCCTACATTGAACCGGACAGATATAGTTATTAACGCTAGGTGCAGAACCAGGTAGAAATATCAATTTTAATTTTAAACATTTGGTACCCGAATCTTAAATGGACAGGTGATAAATATTTAGTAAACCAGTTTTTAATTAAAACAGGATAGATATATAGTGCTGCCTAACGTTAACTGCTATTGCTAACATGAATTTAAAATGCAAATCGCCTTTACCCAATTCTAGCTCACTCTCTTTGTTGTTTAAAAATAAATTACTTAACAAAAGCACTTGAAAATTCAATGAGTTTTGATATAATAAAATTCTTAGAAGAGGACAATAGATACACGAAATATGTCATTTTCACACACTTGTGACCATGTAATACTTTATGTGTAACAAAATTACTTGTAACAGTAAAATATTTATATAATCTTTAAACCATGTAATTGGATTTTTTTTCACTTTAAACCTAAGATGTGCATCAGTTATAAATGTAGGAAGTTTATTTCTAATCTTAAACGTAACAGAGAATTCAAATTGATTTCAGTCTGAATTAAACTTTATTCAATCATAAAATGTCGATTTAAGATGTATTCGAATCAAATAAAAAATTACAGGGTGTTGGGAAATTACTGCTTCATAATTGACACTACAACCAATTCTAGTTTCCATTGTTTTATATTTGAAAGGGGGAAGGAGACAAGGAAGTGACACTGAAATTTCTGTCTAGGTCACGAAGCCTGATAAGGAAGTGACACTGAAATTTCTGTCTCGGTCACGAAGCCTGATTATAACCTCAAGTACAAGGGTTAATATAATTTTAGGCTTTATAAAAAGAACAAAATGAAGAAATGTTGATTTTTTGCTTTTATTAATGTCATAAACATTGGATAGATTATAGGTTAATGTCCACATGTTGATGTGATATGAATATGAACTCCATAAAGTTTCATGAGAATCATCCAAGTAATGTAGGATGAGTTGCGGACAACACGTGGAACGAAGTTTTGTTAAAAAATGCCTAAGTCCAAACAGCCATATCTTTTACATTTCTTGTCCAAACAGATATTCCTGACAAAATGCACATCTCCATATAGTGATCTAACACTCCATAAAGTTTCATGAGAACAATGGATAGATGATAGGTTAATGTCCACATGTTGATGTACCCTGCTTTGTACTAGACCGACACGGTGAGCCGGATTTGTCTTGCCATATCAACTGGAGACTTATCTGTCTTTGCTTTTAACCTAATCATAAACGTTGCGTGCATTGATAATAATGCGGTTAATATAATTTTTCATATATCAGTCCGCAAAGCAAACACTCAGTTTATATTTTTTTTTATATCAGTCCGCAATGCAAATCATCGGTGATATATCGGTTTTTCGGCATTTTTAGCAATTATCAAACAATACAATTTACTACTTATAATTATATGATAAAAGATCTTTATTGTTTAAACTATAAAAATTAAAGCACTTCTCACCGAAAAATGTTGAAAATCCTGAAAACAAAATATGTATGTTTTACACATGTGTTACCCTGATATATACATTTAATCCACTTAAAAATGAAATTGATAAGTGAAATATCAAATCATTTCAAACAGTTTATCAAATTCCTGAATCTGTCAGTTAAAACAGTAAAACGACAAGACAAGACATATTGATGATAGTTAGTCTATATACATAATCTAATTTAAGAAATTCAATGCATTAAAAATATTTAAAGTGAACCAACAGAGAAATTTATTTATTGGATTACCATATATAAGGTTGATAACTTTTCTACTTGGTCATTCTCTCTTTTAGTATGAAAAAATAGAGAATGCCGCTCTTTTTGTACGCTTTACATATATATATATATATGCTAGTATACTCTGTTCCAACTGTATCTCCGGTTCCACTGTATCTTGAAAAAATAAGTATCGCGATACATCGAGACCCCAGTACATATGGACGTCTTAGTTACTTTTGTTTGTTTGTTTAGTTTGGGTTTTTTAAGTCGTTTTCAGCACAGTTGGCTATTTCGCGTCGGCCAGTTTTTATTGGTGGAGGAAGCCGGATTACCCTGAGAGAACCACCGACTTTTGGCAGGAAAATTGGCAATCCTTGTCGGTTAAGATCGGAGTCGAACACACCCCGCTATATTCGAACTCACAACCTCAGTGTTGACAGGCTAGTGATAATTAGCAGTCATGACGAACTACCTAGACCACTCGGCCACCGACGCCCCTCCCCCGTCTTAGTTGCAGATTTCGTATAGAGTACAATATAACATATATAAGGGTTGCTACAGAATGATATTTATTGTTGCCCTTTGTGTCCTGTTCTCGACCACGATTCTTCCTTGGAGTATATTGTAGTATTCGTTAAACTGGTTCCCTTCCCGAAGATAATGTCACATTTGCTACCGAAAGTTAATTTCGTTGAACTGGTACCCCGCCAGAAGAAAATGTGACATTTGCCACAAACAACAACCAACTAAATAGCAATGCATACCTGTATGTATATAAAACTAGAACTGTCCTGAAAGGGACCAATACCTCCCCGCAGCAACATGTCTGTTTTGAAGTTCAAATCATCATATTTTTCAACGTACTCGCCCAAATAGAAAATCCTGACAATATGCACATCTCTATATAGTGATCTAATATTATAACACTCCATAAAGTTTCATGAGAATCATGCAAATAGTGTAGGAGGAGTTGTGGACAACACGTGGAACGAAGTTTTGTTAAAAAATGCCTAAGTCTATACAGCCATATCTTTTACATTTCTTGTCCAAATAGAAATTCCTGACAATATGCACATCTCTATATAGTGATCGAACACTCCATAAAGTTTCATAAGAATCATGCAAGTAATGTAGGAGGAGTTGCGGACAACGTTATTTCGGGCTGACGCCATGACAGACAGACGGACACAGACTGAAACATATACACCCCCGCAGTTTGTGTGTGTGTGTGTGTGTGTGTGGGGGGGTATAATGAATGATATGAAATATGAGATATTCCCCCCGACCACCACCAAAAAAAAAAAAAATAATAATAATAGACTAACAGGTTGACTATTTATGTTTGACAAGATGCGAATAGAAACAGTTTTATCCAAAAATATCATACATTTTCTTATGATTAGGTTAATTCAATTCAATTCAAAATTTATTACCATGTAAGTCAATTGACTTGTGACAAAAACATATATACAATTGCAAACAAATGATACATAGAACACATTTAATAATACAGATAAAAAACAAGTTCAAAGGTCTTCCTCAGTTTTAATGACGTTTTAATAAAAAGAACTTGTTTTTTTCACTTGCTTTGGCGTTGATAAAGTAAGAATATAGACAATGATAGAAATGTTTTTCATTATCATTCATTTCATCAAAATTTAATGTCTGTTTTTGCTCTTTGAATATAGCCTTTTCGTAAATTAGAATATTTTGGGCATTATAGTAAATAATGTCTTTCATCTTCAATAACATTAAGGTTACAAAATGTACAAAATCTATTTTCTCTTGGAATTTTAAGATATCGTCCTTTTTCAATTTGCAGACAATGATCACTTATTCTTAATTTAGCCATATCCCGTCTATTATTTATATCATTGTTTGCTTTATTGATTTATATAGATAAATATTGCTCATATTGTCTATTTTGTTTAGTTTCCTAATATAAATATTTTTATATTAGTTTAAAAATGTTGATTTTAATTTATTGTTAAAAAATTTGTTCTTTCTAGATGGCGTTTTCCCAAATATGTTTTGTCTGTAAAAGAAATAATTCAGCACGTTGTCTAGATTTAAATATGTTATATAGGTATTCATATATGTGACTTCTGAGTTGTATATGGCAATAGGCTTGACCATAGTGTCTAATAAGCTATCGGATACATTTATAGGGAGATTTTGTACAGAACCAGTATAAGATTGGATTGAAGTTCTTCCAAGCTATGTTTTAAGTTACCATATTTTAACTTTAATTCCTACAAATGAGTATTCTAAAACATTTATAAAAATTTAATTTTTTAAAATTTTTGAATTTTGAAAAGCAAGCTTTTTTGTTTTTTGAGTGTTTAATGTTTACTGTCATTTATTGAAATATTTCTCTACGTTATGTATTCTACTTTGTAAACCCTCTTCACTTCCGGATAAAATCAACAGATCATCTCCAAAAAGAAACCAACCCATTATATTTTCCGATAATGACTTTGTATTGTATATTTAGAATTGTTAAATATAACTTATCATAGTAACATCATTCATTGTAGTTTTAATATCCCGTTTCACGCACATATACACTTACCAAAAAGAAAAGAAAAGATACAGATAAATTTATCCTATAACTTATAATGGTAATGTCCATTCGTTATTTCCAGTTCCACATTACAAAAAAAAAAAAACATTTGGAGATATATTTATTTCTTATTTAGTTGTCTGCAAAATATGCATTTTATCAAATTCTTTAATATTTCTTTGCACCTTTTCCGAAACCATTGGTTCAAAAAACTATAAATAATCGGATTAATTGCGCTGCTTAAAAAGTAAGACCTAAGAAAGAGCTGATAAACAGCTTTTCCAACATTTGTTTGATGATAATAAAAGGCAGGCTTCAAACTACGAATGATAGCAATTACACAATATGGTAAAAATGTAAGCATGAATCCAAGCGTGACTATAAAAAGCATGAAAGTAGTCCGGCCCACTCTATATCTTCTTCCATGAACACCGATGTCTGAGCGCATTGATTTTGTGCTTTGTCTGTGATGCCACTGCGACTTCCGGCTTAAGAACCTTGTTTTTCTACCATTGGTTGATTTTCTGTAAGAAGTGCCGAGGGATTCATTTAAATCAGCAGTATCAGGCTCAAACGAAAACACATCCTCCCGACTTCTTTCTGGCGAATTAATACTGGGTGAACAAGTTTGGTTTTCATCTTGTGAAGACGACAAGGCAGACGATTTACGACACATTTCATACTGCTCTTGTCGTCGCTGTGAGCTGTTGTCTCTTGCTAGAGTAGATAGAGACCTTTTGCTATTAACTACCTTCCCGCTAATTAGTACGTACAGCGTTATAAACACCGCATCGAAAAGCAAATGAAAAGTTGACAAGCAAATGGTCAAAATTAATGGGTATTTTGTCATCGCAAAATCATTTAAAATCAAACAGGTTTTTCCTTCCTCTCCAGTGGGTATTTGGAATTTATAAGTTCCATACATGATCAAATGTGGAATTGTAAGCGGAACGGCAATAATAACAGAAACAAAAACGAAAACTTTTGCGTGAAAACTTGTGATTTCTACATTTGTAAAACGCAATCGAATTCCAACAAATCTGCTCACTGCGTACGCCAATAGAACAAAAGAGGTTGAAATTGTACAAAACATTGAAACTCCTCTAGAAATTTTACATAACCACGGATAATCGAACTTTACGTAATTCAAAAGTAGTTTAAGCTCTATTGGCATAGCTACCGTACAGCTGATTAAATCGAAATATGCTAAGGCAATGATAAATATTTCCGATGTACTCAATGTAACAGTTTTATAATGGCGCTTCACGTGTTTTCCTGCCATTTTGAATTTAGAATGATAGATATAGCAAACAAGTATATTCCCGGGCACTCCAGTCATTATGAGGATGATAATGTAAACGAAAGACGGCAATAAATTGTTTTGGAAAATTCCGGCATTGTACATGTCAACTAGTTCATATTCAGTCTTATTGGCTGGATACATGTCGAGTGTACTTATGTTAATTGTATTCTGCATGGTTGCCATGGCTAGTGCTATCTGAAAAGATAAGAACAAAAAAAAATATACAGTTACTATGCATAATGTATTATTAAGAAACAGGTGGTGTTGAGGTTGTAGGAAGGTTTACGTACACGACTGGTTTTAAATATCCTATTACCACAACAGTGTGAGTTTCTAACCAAACTGGTGGAGAGATGTTCTACTTCTATCTTTATTCGACAGTTTACCGGGTCTATGGTTATCACGAATTTTTCTTGCTGACTTCAAATTTACAGACATTTGTCTCGATGATAGAGCAAACTGACCTTTAGGTGGCGTAAAACCCCGATAAACAAGCAAAAGTTGAAAAGAACTCATTATTAAGCTCCGTCGTGTTATAAAAGATTATAACATGACATTTTTTATATTGGCCCTGGTATCAGCCCGATACTCCCATTGTTAGCCCGAGGACCAATATTTGTCAGGGATTAATACCACGGCAAAATGGAAATCTATTTATCACACATGAAAAAATATAAAAATATAATCAGAATATAACTGGAATGTATTTTTAACAAAATATATCACAGAAACAATTTTATTTTATTATCTGAATTGAGAATATATTCAAATGCGGATTTTTTAGGGCAAATAAGGACACCCAATGCCGGTCATATCTGACATGCAAAATGTTTTTCCCAGACTTTGAATAAATGTAGTCTGTTGATTGGCTAACCATGTAACGTGACGTCTTTTAAAAACCAATGTTCCCGTCTAGTGGTTAAGGACCCTGGTTACCACAATGAAATGTCTTATTTGTATTCTCTATGCTTTGATAAATACATATTTATACATGTTAACATTATTTTGATCAAGACAGAGGAGACAAATTGCATTCCAGTGACGTTAGAGAGATTATAACGTAAAACGTACCATTTCGCGGAAAAATTGAAATAACGTAATACGGCCCATTTCGTAATAAAAATTAAATAAAAACACAAAACTCTGATGTTGTTACCACAGTTAACATCCTCGACATGGAAAAGAAGGCATTTTCTGCATAAATTTGATATCTATTTTTAAAAATGCGTACAACGAAATTGACGTCGCATTTTTATTTGCTTTTTGACCGACAACCATATATGTTTACTACAGAAAAGGCCAAACCGAAGATACATTCGTTATCTACGTTTATAGCCGTGGGTACTGAGATTGTGTTCAGCAAAACTGTACAGCCAGAATGCACAGAAGTGCTTCCGGGTGGTACAATCTCAATGCCCACGGCTATAAACGTAGATAACTGATAATGTATTAATACTAAATACGTGGTAATGGATAACACGCCCCGTCGTACATGTCACAAATACACGCTGCCATTTTGAATTAAAAATAACATTTGGTTCTATTGTCGGAAACAATAGTTTGTTATTTCATGATGAAATTTGATTGTTCGTGAGAGAGAGAGAGAGAGGGACAAATGGAGGGTTTAAATCACTGTCCTATTAAATCAAGACAACAAGGATCACGTATGGTTGCTAAGCTTTTTTTAGCTCACTTGACCCAAAGGTCATGTGAGCTATTGTCATCACTTTTCGTTAGTCGTCCATCCTTCAAACTTTCACATTTTGAACCTCTTCTAGAGAACCACTGAATGAATTGAAACGAAACATAACATTAATGTTCCTTACAAGGTGCTGACCAAATTTTCTTACTTTGGTGCCGATCTCTCATCCATCATGGCAACCAGCGGTGGACTTATTTTAACATACGACTCTATTGGAAATAAAAACAATAATCTTCTTCAAGAGAAACCACTGAATGGATTGAAATCAAACATGGCATAAAATTTTCTTAAAAAGCGCTGACAAAGTGATGTTACTTGGTGCCCATCCGTCATTCAAGATGACACCATCGGGAGACTAGTCTTACATAGGATCCTATGGGAAATACATACAATAATCTTCTTCCAGATAACCACTAAATAGATTGAAACCAAACTTGGCATGAATGCTGCTTATGAAGTGTTCACCAAGTGTTCTTACATTAGTGACAAGGTGGGCGCCAGCGGGGGGACTTATTTTAACACAGGTAGATAATAGGCTTTACCTTCAAAGCTCTTCTTGTAGATAATACCAGGCCAACTGGATTGATTTGTTGCATGAATGATCACTGGATTGACCTTTACAAAAGCTATGTCTTTTGAGCCGATCAGAAAATCAAGATGACCCCCACAGCTGTGCATAATTTAACATTGGACCATATGGGAAATTGTTACAATTTTCTTCTTGTAAGAAAGTACCAAGCCAATTGATATGATATTTTGCATGAATGATCCATGGATGTACCTTTTTAAAATATATGTTATTCGTGGAGAGCGAAAAATAAAAATAGCCGCCACGGCCGGACATAATTTAACAATACCAGCTTTGATTTGGCAACTGTAAGCCAGATGAGCGATTACAGACTCCTGGGAGCCTCTGGTTAATACAGTCTCTAGCACTGAGATAAATCATGTAAATGATTGTTGTTTAATTTTTTTTCTTTGCATTTATAACTATTATTTTATGGCTATTGACCCCCATTGGCCGTAAAACGCTCACAAAATTTATGACTCATGACTTTAAAACACCTGTATTTTACTAAAGAAATATGGCGATTTTCTGAATAATGAATGGTAAAATTAAACATGGTGATAATTAAGTCTTTGGTCAATCTACTTCTTTGAACACTATATGGGGGAAAACCTTATGTAATACACACAAAAATTAATCAATTTTATAATAAAATTTGAAAATACAAAATAATAGGAATAAAAGTTTATGTGTTAAAATATCACAATTTTGTTGACCTCCTAGTTAAATTTCCAAGAAAAATATTAGGTCTTGATATGATTAAAGAGTGTTTTCATTTCCGAGAAACGTTGAAAAATGGTTGTCTTTACTAATAAAAAAACCCATAATAGATACATGAATATATTTATTGCAAATATCAAATTAAAATCAATTCTACTTTTTAAATCAACTTTTGCGGGATTAATTTTAAACCGGAAGTAAATCAAAATACACCAATCAAAAGAATATTGAACTAGAGTAAAAATGGATAAAAATATTCATTTGAAAAATGTAGAATTTATCCATGTGAATCGATCCACTTGTCAAATATATTGGATCTACAGATGTTGAAATAATAAGCTATTGACAAAATCATTAGAATACGATAATTATACTGGGAAATGGGGGGGGGGGGGGGAGGTTGTCAGTGATAATGACGAAAGAATACAGTCTCCTCTACTTATTTAAATACCCTAAAGGCTTTTCAATATTTTGAGAAAAAAATCAGATCAGGAAGGTTACCTGTCACAGCTGTTTCCATTGATCCCGATCTTGAATAAAAATTCTATTAAACTACTGGTCATTCTAACCACCTTTATGAAATAGCTTAACGTTTTAATAATCATGTCCACCAGTACAAAACTAGGATTAATTCCCACAAATAAATGCATACACATATGCCTAGTTTTTTCCCTTTTTAGCAAAAAAAAAAAAACAAACAAAAAACAAACAAACAAACAAAAAAAAACAACAACTATAGAGGTTAAATTCTTCAATTGCAGACAGGGTCATCAGATATAAATCTGAAAGAGGATCACCTAAGGACCACTGCAAGTTTTGTTTCAATTGGCCAAGTGGTTTCAGATAAGAAGATCTTTAAGTAAATTCCCCATAGGATCCTATGTTAAACTATGTTCGGCTCTGACGGGCAGGGTCATCATATCCAACTAAGTAAGACATCGCGTGACTTTGATGACGTGGCAGTCCGCCATCTTTAGTCAAATTTGTCTCATTAAAATTGCATAGGCCCTTCAATAAAGTTTATGTCCGTTAATCTGACCCTTTTTCTACTTTTTGCAGCTCTTTCCTTGGTCTTCCAACACTATACCTTCTAAAAATGCTGATCATGACAGTTTAAATTTAGATTAAATTACGTCCCTGATCAATTGTAAATATCGCTCTTTTTCTCGTCGTTTGACCTTTGTCTCTATAGTAAAACTAACAAACCTACGTCTTCTAATTATACATCAATTTCACAAATTCCTTAAACAAAAGTAATACTTCGCAGCTATATTGTAATAACTGAAACATGTGTCTAGAGCTGAATGCTATTTTAACCGTTTAAATCGTGTGCAATAAAACGCATCACAAAATATCTAAATAAATTTAATGCACTGCAAATTACGTCCCTAATCGGTTTAAAAAGCTGCAATTTTTGATGATGTCGGGATTTTTCAAAATGGCGGATGTGTCTCATGTATATATATATATATATCGTGTATATTTCATACAAAATTTGCATTGTGTCTGTTATTTACTTGGTAGCTATTTTGATTTTTGCATTTTGTGTTGATTTTGTAGCTGAGTTTGAATCTACATCAGCCAGAAACTATTTATCTTTGGTGTATAATGGGTTTTCGTAAGGAGGGGTGTTTTTTTTAACTAGCTTTTTTGGGTTCCTAAAAATTACATTAACTAAATATTTGTTTCAGAAGTTATTGAGAAAAATATAGTTTGCTAATTATTTTACAATATATAAATACCAAAACAGATAAATTATCAATTTAAAATAAATTAAAATGTTACTTATCTGATGTTTGAAATTATAATTCATCTCTGAATTCAAATTTGCGATCCCCCTTACAAAAACACACCTCTTTATTAAAATGCTGCATTAATTATTAAAAAAAATTGAAATCCCGCTAATTTTGGTTAGCAAACAGTTTACCTGTATATATACACATGTATCTGTTGGAACAATAAACATCCAGAGAGCCAAGATATATATACATGTCAAATAGTTAAATAGCCCTAATTACCTGAAACACAAAACATGATTTTGCGGAGAACAAATTTCTTTACCTTTAAATTTACTTCAGATAAAATTAAATCAATTTTACCAAAAACTATATTTAATTGTAATAATGCATTTTGGATATGGACAGAAATTAGAAATTGGTGTCTCTAGAGAGGGTAATCTTCAAGATATAATAAACAGGAGTTGTTAACATCACAACAATAATGTTAAAAATAATCCGTGGTAATAAAAAAAATGAAATCAATAAAATAACCATATGAAAATTCGAATATTTAAAAATTAGAATCAGTTAATTATTATTTATAACTATTTTCTTTAAAAAGAATTGAAATAAGAATCTTAAGAATCGTTTTCAGTTGATAACAGGGTATTCGCCAACCCAGTCGTCAGACTTGTCTGACATGATAATTCATTGATTTGTTACAGAAATTACCAGTATTGAGCAAAATTCAAAAATAATAGAAGTACAAATGGTTCATTCCTTGTATTGCACATGGTAGATCTCCTTAGCTGAAATTTGGCTTCCTATTTCGGTATTTTTGGTTGTGTACTTCTTGTTTAATATAGGTTTGGTTTTTGGTCTTCCAAATGTTTCGGTTTTAATGCTGCTGATGAGAGGTATACAGCATAGTATAGATTTACTATATCTAATATTAGTATCTTTGGATTGTTATTTTAAAATATTAAAATAATTATTAATATATTGCAATAAAAACTAGATGGAAGTATTCTACTGAATACAAATTCGCCTCGAAAACCTTTCATTTGCTGAACATGCACCTATTAATGCAAATAATTCCAATTAATCCCTTTAAAATTAATTATCATTTCAAATTCTATAGAGACATTGTTTGCTTGAACCATGTGCACCGCTATATATAAGTTTGGAGGCGAATTAATGAACTATATCTATTTATAAACCGGCAGTAGTATGTGTCCCAATTTATTCTCAATCAAAATAACTACATGCTCAAAATCAGTGCGTGATTCAGTTTGGGTAAATTCTAAAGTTAATAAAACCTTTTTGATTGTTTTTTGATAAAATAAGAAAATAAATAGTGCACGACATTTCATAGAAAATTATTAATTCATAGACTGTATTTATTTACACAATTAGTCTTTCGGATCATATTTAATCGGATGGTTGACCACTTGGTAATTATCTCATTAAGCGTGGTACGTAATCCACTTAAATTGTCCAGTTACCTGGTTACGGTCAATGATCCGTGCATACCTGATCATGTACATTTGTATTAATAAGTATAGAAGACGTGTGTATAGGTGGCTTTGTTTATTATTACTTTTTATATGAATTTAACTTTCCTTCATTTCTTTTATTAAAAGTAAAAAATATGAACTGTCCTAAAAAAGCAACCCAACTTTTCTGGTTGTAAAATATAAAATTGATATGAGGAGATTCGTGTATCTGAAAATGAAAAATGATGTTTATAAAGATAAGTATATGGTGGAGGAGGTTTATAGGTTTTGGCTTTGGTTTTCCACTGGGAACCCTTGGAGGTACTTTTTAGGTGTTACCTTTTACTCTGTTTATAACTGTGTTCAATGGAGCTATTCAAAAGAGAAATTTATGTAAAACATTTAAATCAGAATCGTATGCGGTATACGTAATCCATCTTTTACCCTTACTTAACTGGTACATGTAGATAAATATACACAGGTATTAATGGCGGCGATAAACGCGATCAAATTGAGGATATTACGCTTCTTAACCGAATCTTCATTTCCTTCAACACGCTGTTGAGAAATCTTTATTATAGAGAATAACAAGGCTTAGCGCATCTATCTTTATTTCAATAAAGGTAATTACCAATACACTAAATTTTACATTTTATGTTATGATGATCAGTAACATCAGATGTGAATATACCTGAATAAAAACATATAAATTGTTATCTATCTTATTATATATTTATGAATATAGTTTTTGATAAGTAATTAAACTCGCGAATACATATATATTAACAGTGGATGCTAACTTCACCTTTCATACAGGTATGTGTAGATAAATAAACACAGGTTATAATGGCGGCGACAGACGCGATCAAGTTGCTAGTTTTGATTCTTCAACAAATATTTTTTTTTCTACACGTGGTTGAGAAAGTTATTTTTAATTTACAGAATAACAGACACGACCGGGTTGTATTTATATTTCAATCCAAGTAATTACCAATACACTAAAATTTAAATTTTATCTTTGGTCATATATTATGACGATCATTATCATCAAATGTAAATAAACCTAAATAAAAACAAATAAATTGTTATCTATTTTATTATCTATTTATGGATATAGTTTTGGACAAGTGATTTAAATCGTGAATACACATCTTTTGCACCACATAAGTCAGGATAAAAACTTCATCTTTCAGATTAATTAAGTACTATAGCTGCCGTACAATTCTTCTGGGATCGATAAAACGTGGCCATTTTGTCACGCTGCGTGCAACCACAACGGGTGGTCAAAGTTATTGGTCGTTTCCTTAATAATAGCGGTCGCTCATTAATATCACGGAACACCATTAACTTTATCGGTGTTGGCTTAACCTCCTCGACTTAAGCGTAATTTTGGAGGGTTTGCTTGAAAGTTAAGGTCCCAAATGGCCAAGTTGTTTCAGACAAGAAGATCTTTAAGGCAAGTTGAGCAAATAATAATAATTAAAAAAAATATAAAGAAAAAAACAAACAAACAAAAAGCAAACAAATTTCAAATGTAATTTTAAATGCTTTATTTATTTATAGAGGATTGCTAACAGTTATAAAGCCACGAGTAGCTCTCCTCAACATATACACAAAAAAGACAGACAAATATATGTTTACGATATATTCTTTACAGTTTTTCAAAAAAAAAAAAAAACTGATATCAACCCCAGGACACAAAATTTGTTTCAACTCACGAAATCGTTCTTTTCGTAATTATTGTAAGCGGGGCATTGTAATAAATAGTGAGCAGTGTTTTTCGCAGTACCCAGGTTATACGTCGATTGCAATTTCGAAAAGGGAGTAAGTAGATTATAGTTAAATAAATGATTGTTTAAGCCAGTTAGACCATGTCGTAATCGTGTGTGATGTAATTTACCAATTCCAATGCCAAATGAGAAATATTAAGAGGAAGACTCTGGAATCAAAATATTTAAAAGCTTTTCCTTGAACACCTGTAGAAATGTAAATTCCTGTAGTTCTGATGGTAAGGAATTCCAGTCTCTGTTAGTGACTGGGGAAATGGACGATGAAAAAGCAACCGTTCTCGATGAAGGTTGAATTATATGATGAACTCACCGAAAACTATGATTTTTATATACCCTTAAATATCATTTAAAAACTGTTCTTTCTGAAATCTAAAAAATTGGGATGTCGGTTTCAAGATTTTTACACAGAAATGAAGGCAAGACCTCAGAACTTTATGCCAAATGTCTAAAGTCTTTGAAATTTTTATCACAGATTTCATTATTACTTATTAATAAAAGTCTTTCTATGGTAATAAATTAATGGTGATTTGTTGTTAATACTGTCAACATATATAATTTAAAAAAGTATATTTCGTAACATTTAGATATAAAAATAAAAACCTTCGGTTCTGAACAGAAAGAACAAATTAAAAAAACTTACTTACTGAATCTCATATATTTTTTTCATGAATTTTATACATTTTCAACCATAACGGAAGTACAAACTGGAGTGTTATGTACACTTACAGTCTTCGTTTCCTGTTAATTTCCTCTCGTAATTAAATCTTAAAATATTAGATACTTACAATTTAGTATTTCGTAATGAATGCATTAACTATGTTAACTTTACATTTAGTCACCCATCTACTTCTTTTTCCCTTCAAGTTGGTCTCTCCCGAACTCCCAGTATCAATATTATAACGAATATCTACATGTATTAGTCATGTAAGTGCATATCAATGAATAAGTTCTTCTATCGTTGAAATAGTTTCCTGGTAAACAGGACAATAAGTACTCATACGCCATAATGGAAATCCGTGCAGCTATCTTATTTTCATTTTAATAATAATGATAATAATAATAATAATCATTTATTTCAGTCCATAGTTATATACAAATATGATGAAAGTTTTAAATATACAAGATGAAAAATGAAAAATTAAAATACCAATAAATATAATTATAGAAATTCTACTTTGATTACATGTCTACATGTATAAGTCATGCAAGTGCATATCAATGAATAAGTTCTTCTATCGTTGAAACAGTTTCCTGGTAAACATTTATTTATATGTATTTCTCTCGTATACATTTTATCTTCTGGCATGATAAACAAAACATTTTCAAAATTTTGTTACATGTATGTCCAGTTGTTGTTTTCTTGAGCTAAATTGACTGATTGCTTTGTTTTTTCTTGTGTTGTTCAGTTCAAATATTATTTTATTGAGTAAATTTCTTGGATTGTTACGTGTACTTGTATTTTCTCACGTATACATTTTATCTTCTGGCATGATAAACAATCAACGACATTTTCTTGTGCGCATGCGCCAGATTTCCGAAAGCACTTGATCAAAATTTTTAGGGAAATTTTTACATCTATATAGAATGTATAGCTGGGACTATTATACTAGTATAATAGTCCCAGCGTATAGGGAATTTTTTCTTAATCTTTAATTAAGGCAGCATTTTACATTTTACAACAATATAATAGTTATAATTATATCCAGGAAGAAAAATGTCTCCTCTTTTTGGTTTATGCTGGCTATTCCTACATTTTGAATTTTATAGGTAAAATAGTAAAATTTTATGTTGGGAGTTCCCAGAATTTTTATGTAAACAATGGGATTGTGTAGGATCATGTTGTAATAACACTAAAGTAATGAACTAAGGTAAATCCAGGTAAATCTTGTGGAAAATATTTTAGTAATAATTTCATAGCACATTTTGTATAAATAATATTCTAAAGCACAATATGAATTTATATAGGCACAATGTTATTCACAGGCAATTGAAATTATTTAGGTGAAAATATTAATATATACAAGCAAATAATATCAATTGAAATATAAATATATTAAAATTTTAGTAATTATTCTCACTAAATTTTGAGTTACACTACATATTCATTGAAACAAAGCACCCTTTGCCAGTGTGGTGCTATCGAATCACCATCTCCTTCACTGTCCGCGTTTCGACCTATGAAAATTATTTTTCGTAGGATATGGATTCATATAAGCCAAAAACTTGTTTCCGAATCCTATATTGATTATTGTATTGTATATTACTTGCATTTAATTATTGTATATTTTATTGAATTAATTAATAAACTGATATGTTTACATTGAAACAAAGCACCGAAAAGTACACTAAATTGACATTAAAAGAGAGCGCTAACACAGTAATACATTGCATTATATTGAACACATTAAAGAATACAAAGTCTTAATCAATGTGCAGGAGATGAGAAGCAGCATCTCCATACTGGACTGGCGTAAATTCATCATTCTATAACCTTGTTTTCAGTGTTTGAAGTCTGTCACCTATTTCCCTGTATTTTCTCTTTCTTTGAACACGTTTCCCACCGGCTTTGTATTGGATAAGTGTGAGACCATGGAAGGCTTCTTCTTGTCTCAACAACTTAATCATGACGACGATGTTTGGGTGAGGTCTTCAGTTTACTATGCCAACATTCTAAATGATTTTTTTGTTCTTAGACCTTCTGTCGCCTTTTTCACTATATGCAGTCTACAAACCATGTTTCTGTGCATTTCTCCAGATACACTAAGTGTAGTGAAAAAAAGCACCCTTTAATGATGATTCCTGTAAAGATTGAAGTGGCTGCGTTTCTGATGGGTATTTCGTAGTCGAGGAACAGCGTGGCTGGTTGTTCGAAACACTTAATTATAACACTTGATACTAGTACATGTTTTCATTTAATTTCCACAGGTAAATTTACCTGTGACCTAATTAGACACTGATGACTAAAACAACATATTTTGTAATAACAACATCTATTGTTCTTCCCATAATCTCCCATGTAGGAATAGCAAGAATAGTAAAATACAAAATGTAGGAATAGCCAGAATAGTAAAATACAAAATGTAGGAATAGCCAGAATAGTAAAATACAAAATGTAGGAATAGGCAGAATAATAAAATACAAAATGTAGGAATAGCCAGAATAGTAAAATACAAAATGTAGGAATAGCCAGAATAGTAAAATACAAAATGTAGGAATAGCCAGAATAGTAAAATACAAAATGTAGGAATAGCCAGAATAGTAAAATGCAAAATGTAGGAATAGCCAGAATAGTAAAATACAAAATGTAGCAATGGCCAGAATAGTAAAATACAAAATGTAGGAATAGCCAGAATAGTAAAATACAAAATGTAGGAATAGCCAGAATGGTAAAATACAAAATGTAGGAATAGCCAGAATAGTAAAATAAAAAATGTAGGAATAGCCAGAATATAGTAAAATACAAAATGTAGGAATAGCCAGAATAGTAAAATACAAAATAGGAATAGCCAGAATAGTAAAATACAAAATGTAGGAATAGGCAGAATAGTAAAATACAAAATTTAGGAATAGCCAGAATAGTAAAATACAAAATAGGAATAGCCAGAATAGTAAAATACAAAATAGGAATAGCCAGAATGGTAAAATACAAAATGTAGGAATAGACAGAATAGTAAAATATAAAATGTAGGAATAGCCAGAATGGTAAAATACAAAATGTAGGAATAGCCAGAATGGTAAAATACAAAAGGTAGGAATAGCCAGAATGGTAAAATACAAAATGTAGGAATAGCCAGAATAGTAAAATACAAAATGTAGCAATAGCCAGAATAGTAAAAAACAGAATATAGATATATAGTAAAATACAAAATGTTGGAATAGCCAGAATAGTAAAATACAAAATACGAATAGACAGCTGAAATTTGGCTTCCTATTTCGGTATTTTTGGTTAAGTACTTCTTGTTTAATATAAGTTTGGTTTTTGGTCTTCCAAATGTTTCGGTTTTAATGCTGCTGATGAGAGGTAACTCCTTGAAATCGTACACAGAATAAATTTACTATATCTAATATTAGTATCTTTGGATTGTTATTTTGTTATACAGAAGACACAAATAATTTTTTGGTCATATAATGAAGTGAAATTACTTCTATCTTCGCTTCAAGTGGTATACCCAATTTTTCAAAGTAACTATAGGTATGTACAATTGAAAAATACACAAATCACTGACTTTGCACTTGTACAAAATATTCCAATTTTTTTTCTTTGAAATTTATTATAGTTATTTTTTCATAGATTAAGAATATATAAAAAAAATTATTTAATTTTTCAACGATGACAATTTACTTCCATTTTGAATTAAAATCTGCGAAATCTTTTTACTCTTTCAAATATTAGCATATATTAAATAATTTTCATAATGTAATAATACCAAAAAATGATTTAAAATTAATAATTATTAATTGTCCAGTGTAACATGTTTAAGATTGTCATTTCCAAATATTTAAAAACATAATTAATTGATTAAAGTAAGAATTTATTAAGAACAATCTCTGAATTAAATGAAGATCACCGAGCGAAAATAGGAAAGAAAGAATTAAAGAATTAAATTTTATTTCTGTACATTATTGTCATTAACCATATGCAGTAGCGCAATAATTGTTTAGACTTTTAATTTTCAAAAATTTGGGCACACAGATGTCGAAATTTGAAATTTGTGTCATATTGTCATCTTCACAGGTACTCACATTTTGAAAAATCCTTTCCACGCATAAAAAACAAAAAAGATTAAAAAAATTTCAAATTTGGGCCCACAGATGTCGAAATTTGAAATTTTCAATTTGTTTGTGACCTAAACACCTCTTTCATTTTGCAATTTATCCTTTTTAGTCCTACACTATATGTAGATGTATAATAAGGTGTTAGAATTTCGATTTTTAAACCTGTGGGCCACTAGAATTGAATTTCAAAAATAGGAAAGGTAGATTGGTGTTTTCTTTTTCCACGTGGAAAACGGTTGAGGGGAACATATTGTTTTGACCCTGTCCGTCTTCCATCGTCCTCCCGTCTGTCAGTCCGATATGTTTTGTCCGAATGACCCTTCCTATATTTTATGAATTGGAACGTGTTTTATTTGTTGGTTTATAGTACACTTATTGGAGGTCTAATAATTTCCATTTTCATCAATTTTTTCACAAAACTATAGGTTGCTCTATTTTACAATTTTGTGGGTGAAATTAACATTGGAGGTAAATGTTTTTTCCGGATAACTCCTCCTACTCTTTTCAAGCTACAAAATATTTATTTTGCAGGATGTATGTACGCATATTCGATATGTATTATAGGAAGTAGTATTCAAACTAAACATTTTTATTTTAAGTTCGTAATTCTTTTCATCGAATTATGCCGTGAAATTAACATTATGTGGGGTTGGGGAGTGGTTTAAATCATAATGTTTCGTCATTATAAACCTCGTAAAATTTTAAAGTTAGAAAGCTTTTATTTTTAAGGGGAATTTAAATTTTAGCCCGACCATATCACAATGAGAACAAAACAGAACAAAGCTTTTCAGTGTACATGACTATTAACTGCATCATCTTCACATGTGTCATATTGTCATCTTCACAGGTACTCACATTTTGAAAAATCCTTTCCACGCATAAAAAAAACAAAAAAGATTACGTAACCGAAACAACAAAACAGTCAATTCGAAATCTAAAGGAAAGGACCAAGTAATCGGAATTGAACATGACAAATGAAACAAGTATACTTGTATAACTAAAAGAAGCAAAAATTTCATCAAAGACTTAATACTTGTGATTAATTCTTGTGAGGATTAAAGAAATAGGTAAATACATGAAATAGATTTTATGTACCCAAAAAATGTTATATTTTATTTTTGTTTAAAGTAAATGACCGGAGAACATAGAATAATGCCCTCCATTCATACTTCCGTAACTACGGGGATGTCGAATGTAGACTCTGTCACCTTTCTTCAGTTGTAGAATGGCCTGAAATGAACCTGTAGTACCATGGGGCTTGGTCGAGTGGCCCTTGACAATTAAAGCACCATTTTTATCAAATTGATCTCCAAATAATTGCCACCATTAGAAATGACGTTTGCAGCAAGCTCGTATACCCCAGACTTGGGTGCTGTAAACACACCGGTACTGCCATCGTAGCCATTCATAATGTTCGTCTTCACGGAATCAAATTTAACAACCGTATTCTTGCCCAAATTTTCATCTTTTGTCAATGTTGCAAAGAATGCAGGTTTCACTACAGGATCAAAAAAATAAGATAATATTTAATACCATCTTTTTGTATTTATTGATTTATTAACGAATAACGATCGTCAGCCTTTAGTAAATTTCAAATGTATCAAAAGAACAGTATAGATCATTATTTTTATCGTTGTAGCTATATTACATGATTTTTAATGTTTTAACGTGTAAAATCCCAATTTTTGCCGTTTTAATCGAGTCAATATCAGACGAAGAGCGCTCAAAGCGGCGGAAAACCTCAATAAACCATTACGTGTTTACCCACTTGTGTTGAAATATGCTATTGTTATTTTATGATGTTCAATTGTAAATATTTCCTGTTTACATGGTTTTTAATAGAATGCATACCAATCTTCCGAAAACTTAATCAAATGATTGTGTTTTTTAAATCAGGTATCGAACAATTTTCCAATTGGCAGATACTAGTATTATATCATAATTTAAAAAAAAATAAATAAAATTGTTGTCTTACCGGAGATCAAGCCGTAATTCTGGCATTTCGCTTTGACCATAACATCCATCAGTTCACAAACTAAGATAAAGCATCACATTGTTCAGATATCCTGATTATGTAATATATGAAGGAACCAACCACAAAGGAATAATAATTAAATGTTTTGATGGATTTTTCATATATCAAACAATTTTTATAATGATATATGAATTCTGGATCAGTGACTGTCACAACCGCAAAGAAAATACCAAACAAATTGTCAATATCGCTATTTCAGATTAGCATGAATCTGGTCTGTCAGACTGTAATAATGTAAAATATATACATGTACCTTAATTATAGTTAAAATCGTTACGTTTAAGTTGTAAATTGGCAACTAATTTTGCAAGCGGTGGTGCCAAATGGTTCAAATGTTTTATTCGAAACTGAACGTAAACGATTTTACGATAATTAATTATTTATAACTTTTTACTTTCTGGACACAAGTACGAAATCAAAAATAGAGATCGAATTTCGACGATCAAACAACTATGCAACAGTTCTAATGCTCAAAGCATATAAGTAATAATATTGAGGCACAACCTTTGACATGGACTGTATAACATATTTGCTTTTGAAAAAGTGCTCATAAATGAGTCTAAAACTTACCAATATTGGGACAAGAACCTTTCACGAATGGTGACATCAGTGCCAAAAGCAGACAAATAGAAAGTGAACGCATGGTTGTATACTGTACCAATACTGTAATTGTATGCAGCAAATAAACTATTTTATAATTTTTCACTCTTACTTTAATATTTATATTCATTAAAAATGTACATGTATATTTCAAATGATCAAATCGCGTGCCTTCTAACATGTATTACATGTATCAATTTTTTTTATACGTTGCATCGAAATTTTATTTGCTTACTCGGGGTGTTGACAAGGACATTGAGAGCTATACCTATTTCGTGTAATTTCTAGGCTTTAAATGTATTCTGGTGCTTGTTCTGATGAAACATTGATACAATTAACAAACCAACATTTTTTCTGTGCTGTCTTGTTGTTGTTATATGAAATATTTTTTTTACACCTTTTAATCATATATTTATGAAGAAATATACCTTTTCTGTATATATAATACCTATGTATATATGTGAAACTTTTAGAACCATATTATCAGAGCGGGAGGATATCTGTATCATTATTATATATACGACATGTTTGAATATTTCTTGTTGATGGTAGCACTTACCGGATTGTATGTTTGATCGAAATCTACCCCATATCCCCTTTCATTTCTATGTCTGAATCGGTTGTTCTGAGAGTAGTTTGGTGTTTATATAATATCATGAATATTTTGACTCCATATTCGAACATTAAATACCGGTATGGAGTTGCTGTTCCGTCTTGTTGCCCCCCCCCCCCCCCTCGGTGGCAAAGGGAGGGGGTGGACCTTGCCAAAAAGTTAACAAGTGAGTTCTTCCAAGATATTTTAATCCCGACCCCTCTCCAGATAATATTTGACTATCTTACATACCCCATTACAGATCACAATCTGTGTCTAAACAAATACCCCTTTTTAAATGGCAATCTTAATGTAGCACATTGAAATCCAGACTTGGCTTCAACTACTTACTTGTCTTATGTTTGTTTTCCCCATGTAAGTTTCATTTGTAAATTTGATTGTGACTGAAATTCTATGTTTCCTTCAAATTATGACCTCGTTCCAGATGTTCTGTATGGCACGCCGTTGTTATATTTATTCAATTTCGAGATATCTTATTTAGTTAAATAAGATATCTTATAAACTAATTGAGATATCTTAATAATAAAATGAGATATCTTATATATTAAATAAGATATATGATTTATTAAATAAGATATCTTATATATTAAATAAGATATCTTATTAAAATGTTTATAAAGATATCTTATTAAATATATAAGATATCTCTATAAGTTAATAAGATATCTCTATTAGTTTATAAGATATCTTATAAACGTTATAAGATATCTAATAAAGTATGTGTTTAAAAGATATCTTTATAAAGAAGTAAGATATCTTATATACTTTATAAGATATCTTATTTACTAATAGAGACATCTTATTAACTTATAGAGATATCTTATTAACTTACAGAGATATCTTATTTACTTTCAAATTAAATAAGATATCTTATAAAAATTAAAGATATCTTAATACTTAATAAGATATCTTGGAATTTGAATAAATATAAAAACGGCGTGCCATAGTTCTGGACATATAACCCCATTCCAGATAGTCAGATATTACCCCTTTGTAGAAAAGAGAAAAAATATATACCCCTTTAGAGTCGTTTTGCGAAAAAAAACCACAACCTTTTGTCAGAACATACCTATCACCTCATATATGGTAAGCCCCCCTCCCGCCCCCCCGAGATTGTTGCCCTAGTCTGTCTTTAACATGTTTAAATAGATTTGGTGGCTTATCTGATCGTCATTGCATATAAAATATACCCGGGACTGAATATCATCAGGAATCCAATTCTTTAGTAATCAATAAATGGTATAAATTTGCCCTATGTCAATCGAATAGTTTATGTCTGATTTAAATTTGGCAAAGAAAAAAAAAACGAAAAAAAAAACATAGTTTTGTCGAATGCTGACAGATTGGGAAACATCTTTCATCTTGAAGTTCCCAGCGGGACCTTTGTACAGGTTGTGTATTAGTCTTAGAGATGTCTTGTAAAGCTCAAGACAGAGAGAATATATATATAATCTGATTAATGCACAAACATGTACGTTATTTTCTGTGATTCTAAAAATGCATTTTATTTCCTTTCTGAACAAATTGTTAATAAAAAATTAACTGACTTATTATATGAACCTAATGTATAAAATTTCAGCCAGTGTGTCTTCTTAATTTTCGAAATTCGATAATAAAATGTTTACGTAAGAATTTCGATATTAAAAAAAAAACACAGCTAGACCTAAATTTGTGCATTACTAAATTAACTTTCAGTAATGGGGCAACCATTTGATTTTTAGGGGGGTGGGGATCTAGGATCAAATTTTTTTATCCTGCCTATTTTTTTCGTCGAAAGTTTGGTACTGGTTTTTTTTCGGCCGCTATTGCTGCCCAAATTTTTATTTTCATTTAAACCAAAAAAATCCTGATTGACACAGGTCCTGCATTTTTATTCACACCTAAAGTGATTCTGTCTTTTCATTTTGCCAAAATCCTGGTCCTATACCTTTGTATTTCAAATTTGATCCTACTCCCATCCCTCCCTCCCCATAAAAATGAAATGGTTGCTCCCTAAGGCTTCCATTTGAACCCCCTCTATATACACATGTATCTTTACTTTTTTCGTCTTTACGAGGGGTTCAAAAGGAAGTCTTTCCTAACTTTCGTCTGGTACGCTTGTGAACAAAACTTAGGAAAATATTCGTACATATATGTATATAGAGGCAGTCGAAATAATATTGTCATGTCATCGCCAAAATGAATGATCTTCAAAATCCAGTCATCATTTTACTAAGATGCGGCATCAAACTCTTTAACTCGACAAGCAAAGTCAAAAGTTCGCGGATTTCGGGTCTACTATATATAAGTCAATGAGAATCGGAGTTGCTTCCCTTTGACAGGCGATAGTGAAGTAACGAGGAACGTTGCTTTCGACGCGAAATATAAAAACTTTTGACTTCGCTCGTCAAATTATCGAGTTTAATGTCGAATTCTGGTAAAATGATGATTGGACTTTGAAGATAATTAATTTTGGAGGAGATTCAGGGGAGATGTGAAATAAATTAACACATGGAAGTATTTTTAATTGATTTTAATCGTGGCAGGGATAGGAAATCTAAAATGGCGGCTTATATCCCTTTAGGATTTTTTTGTATAAGGACGTGGATAGTGTATAGCACATTGATAATAAACGCATAATTTTCGTTGTTATAGTAAATGTTTATTAAAAGTACTTATGAAATAAGACAACAAAAAATAAAAAAATAAAATAAAATGAAAAAGAAATAAATATCCAGAAGTCGGACCTCTGTGGTTTACCATACCAGTAAGTATATATGTCCTGAATGTTCGTATAAAATATCTTATAAACGATATAAAAACCGACATTAAGGTGTATTTTCATGTTTAAAAAAAAACAATATAAGTCTGGAAATCTGTGCTATCAGCATCGAGGAAAGACACATTTTGTTGATGTCACTTTTAGAAATTTCTTCATCATTCATTTGAATAAAACGCCATATAAATATAAAAAAAGGAACACAAAATCTTGATATATTTATTAATATTTTGCCATTTTGAAAGCTATTTAATAGGTTCTAAGCTGCCAAACGTTGAAAGAATTTGTTGATAAGTCCTGCTGACTGTTGATAACTCCTGCTCAGCGCACGAGCTTCTTGATACGAATTTTTCGGAGCTGCTCAACAAGCTGATAGAATCACAGGGAAGGATGATAAATTGAAATTATTGCCAAAAATAATAGTTTTCAAGACCTTTTTCGCAAAACGTTTTACCAACTAATCTTGTATTTTGGTATGTAAGCTTATAATAATGAGATACATATTAAGTTTGAGTTTTTTGCTGATCGGATAATTCTTGTGAGAGGTAGGGGACATAGTATCAAGTTTTCAGCAATACTCTACTGACATCGTATCGGAGCCAAGTTGTAAGAGCTTTGGTCTCTAATTTAGTTTGCTAATTAACTTATTATATACATAAATTTTAACTACACTTCCCGAAAAAAAAAATTCTTTCCAAGAAGGTATAAGTAAAAAGTTAGTCTGGGACATAATTATTTCACTGCTCGAATATTCCTTTTGGTGGAAATATAATTTCATTTTGCAGCTATTTAATAATTTAAAAGTTTTCAAATGAACAAGGAGCTTTGTATAAACAGGTACATGTAATTGTTACATCCTTTTGGTTTTGTACAACAAGACATTCACACGAATCGAAGAGAAATTTTTTATAAAACTGATACTCCACCACCTGTCCTCTTGTCCTTCTGGGTTGTCTTCAGTTTATTTTGCCAAAATCCTGGTCCTGCCATTTCCATGATTTCATATGCATTTAATTTCAAATTTGATCCTAGTCCTCCCTCCCCCCTTAAAAATCAATTCATGGTTGCTCCCTTAACCAACTACCAAGAATAAAAATGTTAATATTGGTTATCCACCAATTAAGAAAGTTTCTGCCCCTGGAAGGGGGGGGGGGAGGGATAATAACCCAACGATATTTAGATACGTCCCGTGCGGCAAATTCGGGTCAAGATTTAACAATACCGTTAACCATTGATAACTGCATTTCAATAATTTTTGGATAATTTCGGGTATGTAATTTGAGCTTTCCTGGATATTTTCGGTTCACAAATTCGACATAACGTGGATAATTTCGGGTAGGGGTTTCGAGTTCAACGACGCACCCTTCGTCATAAAATGGTCATGTTACCCTCCCTCCCCCCCCCCCCCCCCCCCCCCCCCCCCGAGGTCTGCCCCACCTGAATTCAAAAATCGACATGCTACGAAATATGTTTCTGTATACTACTTAGTGAAAATAATATTTTGATGATCATTACTCTGAAAATTGCATATCAAATGCTTGATTCCTTGTAAAAGGTAAAAGTGCCGTAAATTGTTCATTTTTACTCCGAGTATGAAGGAGAATTAAATTTTTCAAGGGGAAATAATCTTGAAAATTGCGGGAAAAGAAGATTTTATTTCCTAATCAATGAGCGACTCTGATTCAGTGGATGAATCAAAGATACCAAGCAGGGATGAGTGTGAAAATAGATGTCAGAAGTTTGCTGAAATAACAGGCACTGACTCTGCCCTGGCCATGTTTTATCTTCAGGACAGAGATTGGGATCTGGATGTAGGTCAATAATATTGCACAGGTTTTTTTATTTTGCGTTACTCAGTTTGTATAATTATATATCCTCTTTATTTATTATCATCAGATCAGATTGAAATTCTTTCCATTTACAAACCAAAAATTAGGGCAGATAATCCAACGTTCCAAGTAAAACTTTAGTTTTATAAATACATGAAATATATTCAGGTTGCATGTAACCAAATTTTAGTATACCCCTATTGTAATTTTGATGGACTGTTTTCCTTACATTATTGTAGCGATGAAATATAGCTTGGTTTGGTCCTCATTTTTCAACTTTTTTCTTTTTAATCAGTGTTTTCCAACGGAAAAATCTGGTTATTGATTTGATAAAGTTTGGCGGGCGGCTGTAAAATAACTGATGAACCCTTCAACCAAAGCTTTTCAAATTATAGTATGTTGTTCCCGATGATAAAATGGAGGTCAAGGTGGATATTGACTATTTTAACTGTATATTATCAACGGAATGTACAACACGTTTCTCTAAAAGCTCTTATCGGGTACACTGGAGACACTGGAGACTACTGGAGACCAAAAGTTTGGGAAGCCAAAAACAAGGAATCAATAAACTACCTAACGGTTATAACGTCAGGATACCCAAATCGCCCAGGTCGCCCCTAAAATACGGCTGGATAATTTGCTTCCGCGAGTAAGAAAATAAATATGCACTTTTCGTAACATTCGCAAAAAGACGCAACTTTTGGGTATAAAATGGAAATGATAAATTAATCAGATGATTGCAAAATATGGGTAAGAAGTTAGGATGAAACGGATCTGTCACTATCAAACCGATTTCAGGGACCGATTTCAACTCTTTAAAATCCACTGTATTGCTAAAAAATGTGTTGTCTTGGTGTTGAAACATTCATAGATCTATGTTCTCAAATTTATAACTTTACCTCTTCTCTAATGCCAGAAATATTAAGGATTTTCATGTCTTGTTGGAACGTTCTTACTTCCGCCATTTTTGTTGTGACAACTTTTAAGTTCGATAACTTGCACTTGCAGGTGCGATCAAATGTAACGACTTACATTACGAGTAGTTCCCCTTACAACACAAAACATCGTCAGGGATATTAACTGTATTGCATTTGTAAATGTATAAAATGCATTTTCTCTGCAAATAACGATTAGGGATATATATTAGATATAAATTATTTGATACCAATTTCGATGCACAAGATGTGCACATTTCATCTATTTACGACTCAATATGAGGACATGTTTTGGGGTCATTAAACATAGACACATTTTCTTTTTTTCTTTGGTCATTGTTGGTTCACGTTATCTTGTATTGGACAAAAGTTATATATTAGATCGTTTGAAAAAACAATAACATATAGTCTGAAGGCAGACAGAATAACCTTGTTTTATTGTTATTGTGCATATATATACATACCTCACATCTGTTTCCTTCCAATTATTATTTTGTTTATTTTATTATTATTTTTTTTAGCTATTCTGTTTTATTTCATCCCCCCACCCTTCATTTAATGTATTCTTGCTAAGATAGTTAAATTTTATGTTAATTTGTGCCGTACCTATACTTTGTAAGACACAAGTGAAGAAAGACCGAAATTTACAAAATTGTACAATCGCTCGACTCTGATACAACATTTTACCCACTTTACTTTCATGTATCACCTCAACTAAATTTTAAAAACCTTTCCCTTTTGCGCCCTTTTGCGTTTTGCTAATCTTATAGCTCATTTATCAAGCAATTTCAAATTAAATAAAAAAAGAATAGATGAAATAAAACAGAACAGCTAAAAAAAATAACAATAAAGTTAAATAAAAAAGGGGACATCCATGCCCGAAAAACCTGTGATCCACCTTTAAACAATCGCAGTTGATGTGATCGAAAACAAAAATTGAATACAATTGTAGATACATACATAAAGCTCATTTTTGTTATATTTTTTGTTTAGTTTATTATACGTTTTTTTTTTAGTTATACATGTATCCTTGTTGTGTTTGTTTGCTGTGCTTTGTCTTTTCCCTGACTTCGAATTTTTGGACTTTCCCCCCTGTTTTGTCTCTTCGGTATTCTTTTGTCTATACAATGTATTTAGTTCCTTTGCCTATATTTCAAAAACAGTAAAGGCTTCAAAAATGTTTTGTCCTTACTGCGAGCTTTGGTAAAATATATATATCTGAAATGTCCTATGTAAAACTAAGATCGTCTACGGCGGTCATTTCGTGTCATCTGATAAAATTTTGAAATTGGACCAACTAAGGACTGTTCCACCAAACTTTGGTCTCAGTGGCCAAATAGTTTCAGAGAAGATTTTATAAATTTTCTCAGACTTTATTTTTGACATCAGTCTGTATTCCAAGCACCATCATGACCATTCCAGCAGAATTTGGTGCCACTATATCATGTGATTCCCTATAAGATTAAACTAAGGACAGACGACAACTATGAGAAGCAGATAAATATAGTCCCTTTTACCATCTGTATTTCCAAAACTGTAAAATATATATGTAGGAACAATACTGAAAGCATTCATCAAAATGAATTATAATAATATATTCCAATTTAATCAAATCGACTGCAAAGTCAAAATGTTACTATCATGTATTTTAAAACACTGGCGCTGGCCTTGGTACTATAATTCACCCGTCATATATTTTCAGATCTGATCGGGAGTTGATTTGAATCCAGTCATAAATTTTTAGAAAATGAATCGAAGCACTTCTTTTTTCTTACTTTTGATGAAAGGAAAAATTCAGTGATATTTTACATTTAAACAAGCAATATGATGCTGCCCCTAAACAGGAGGTAGGGATAAAAAAAAAAACAGTTTTGACCCCGTATGCATACGAATAATTCTAGTAAGATTCCAAGAAATGATTTTAACCCCAAAAAGTTTATTTTTAAGGTTTGGAAAATAAATTTACTCTTGGTACTCCTGTATTGAAAAGATTAGAAGTACCTGTAATATAAAAATAGACACTGACCACCAACCAGACAAATCTTTTAGTCAATGGAAAGAAAACTATAAAATGTAACACTTAAAAAGTCCGTTACAGAACAATACGAGAAACTGACTTTGGTTAAAATTCCAAAATTCGATTTTTCATTTAAACTTTGTCCTTATGGAAAATTTAAAACCGACTGTAAATTCGAGTTTTACATAATAAACAATAATTTCACTTATAGAAAATTATTATCAAAATTTAGACTAAGTGACTGACCACTAGGTATTGAAGTTGGCAGTTATATGAACATTCCCAGAGAACAAAGATTATGCAAAAAATGTAAAGTTGTACATGATCAAAATTAACCTTTGCGCCCGAAATTTTTGGCTCTTTTAAAAGACCAAGTTCCTTCTTTCAAGACATGAATTGTACAAATAAATTACTTTTCAGTCATTCTCAGTCCCGCTCCCGGGTCTTTAGGACTGAGGGCCTAAATTGGACCCCTGTCAGATAGTTCATTACATATATTATGTGTAAATTACACGGTGTTCAGTTTTCTGTACTGTATATGTTGTATTGTGTCTACTTGTTATATTGCTTGACCCTTATAGGTGTAATTTTGCAATAAAGTTTATTATTTTCGAAATAAAAAATATTAGTAAGTTAAATAAATAAAAAAGACAATAATTCCCAGGTTTTAAGTTTAGGAATTTTTTGTATCTTTTTCGTAAAGTAACCACGAAATTCTGAGTAAGAAAAAAAAAAACAACAAAAAAAAAACAAACAAACAAACAACAAATAAAAATAAAACCGGCAAAATTACAGTTCATTAAAAATTTTCCATGTTTAAAAAAATAATTTATTCTTCAACAAATTGAACAAAATATCATCTAACGTTTATCGCATATAAAGAGTAAAAGAAAAAATCCAAATTCCTAATCTTTTCGATTTGAAAGTATCGCGGTGACTGAAAGTTCCACGTGACTTAGTTTTTGACTTTCACTTTCGTTTGCAAGGGAGACAACTATTATATATGAGTCTATCCATCTGCTAATTTTGAAAAAAATGAGAGTTAATGTGGCAAAACATCATCCAAAAGTCGAAAATTATTTAAAACACCAATGTACGCTGTATTATACAACATAGTTCAGTTTAATTGGACGCAGATTACTGACTGGGCGATTTGGGTTCCTTCCAAGTCATTCCAGATATGGAAACGACACGTCGATCTAGGTGTCTGCTATAAATAGTTACTAAGTTTACATGTATAAAATTTTTGCGTGGAGAACAACCGACTTGTCTATTTGTCAGATAATAATTATTGATGATTTTGTAATGCAAGTTTTTCTGTGGCAGTTGAAAAACCCTCTTCGGACTGGGCGATTTGGGTACCCTGACGTTAGACTAAGATTTCCACCTTACATATGTATATGTTTCAACAACAAATATGTGATAAAACCCGGTTTGCTGTCATTTTGACAGCTTTTCCCTTGTTTTAAATCTATCTGAAATTTAATTCCAGGATTTTTCTACCATTTTTAAAATGAGACCCAGGTTCATACATGTAGGATTGGGAATATTTCATCGCGATATACTAAAATTCTTTTAAAATCCTGCATTTAATTGTAATATTTTGCATTACTTTTTTGTGGTTAAGTCCATTTCTCAGAAACTAGAATACCTAGAACCACCATATTTGGTCTATAGATAGTTCTTAGTGGGTGCATGCCAGTCTGACACCTGGCTTGGGACCTTGACCTCAATTTCATGCTTGAGTGCTTTTGTCACTTTTTCGTGGTTAAGTCCATTTCTCAACAACTAGAATACCTAGACCCACCATATTTGGTCTATTGATAGTTCTTGGTGGGTACATGTCAGTCTGACACTTGTCTCTGGACCTTGACCTCAATTTCATGCTCGAGTGACTTTGTTACATTTTTGAGATTAAGTCCATTTCTCTGCAACTATAATACCTAAACCCACAATATTTGGTCAAAAGATAGTTCTTAGTGGGAACATGTCAGTATGACACCTACCTTTTGACCTTGACCTCAATTTCATATAGGTGAGTCATTCTCAGTTTTTCGCGATTAAGTCCATTTCTTAGCAACTGTAATACCTAAGCCAACCATATCTGGTCAATAGATAGTTCTTAGTGGGTACATGCCAGTCTGACACCTGTCTCTGGACCTTGACCTCAATTTCCTGCTTGAGTAACTTGTGTTACATTTTTGTGATTAAGTCAATTTCTCAGCAACTGTATCACCTAGGCCCATCATATTTGGTGTGTAGATGGTTCTTACTGGATACACCTGTCAGCTGAACTTGGTCTGAATTTCATGCTTAAGTGGCTTAATATACATTTTCATGATTTAGACTTATTTCTCAGCAAATGTACTACATTTGTAACTAGACCCATAGTATTTGGTTGATAGAAGTTCTTGGAGTATATACCACTTTAACATCTGACACCTTACCTTTGACCTCTATTTCATGCTTGACTGACTTATTTCACGTTTTGGGATAATATTCATTTCTCAGCAACTGCAATACATAGACCAACCACTCAACAAATGTTATAAATGTATTATATAGACCCGTCATTTTTGGTCTATAGATAGATTTTGGTGGGTACATACCAGTCTGAGACCTGTCAGCTAGCCTTGGACCCAGTTTTAGGCTTGAATGAAATGCATGAGATTTTTCAAACAAATTATCGCCTGACCATTACTATTTCTTTAATGCATTTTCCTTTGACTTGCAATTTAGGGTATCAGATAATCATTAATCTGTGTCCATGTGCATACTCAGGCGAGACATTTAGTGTGTCCAGTCTTGTTGCCCTTTAAAGATGGCATCCGGCGTCAACGTTGCTTAAAAGATATTTTCTTCTGAAACCACTGGGCCAATTGGGATCAAATTTTTATGGAATAGTCCTTTGGTGTCTCCGTTCCAAAATTATGTCCGACATCCCTGACTTCCAACCGACATGGCTGCTGTTACTGAAAAGAGGAAAAAGGGGGATGAATTTAAAAAATCTTCTATGAAACTACAAGGGCAATTGGAACCAAACTTGGCAGTAATGGTCCTTAGGAGGTTCTCTTTCAGAAGCATGTCCGATGACCCAGACTCATGAGACTGTTAACCAAGATGGCCACCACAGCTGAACTTAGTATAACATAGGGCCCAATGGGAAAATTAATTGAAAAATCTTCTTGTCTGAAACAACTTGACCAATTGGAACTAAACTAGGCAGAAATGGTCCTTAGGAGATCCTCTTTCAGAAATATGAGGACTGTGAACCAAGATGGCCATCACAGCCGAACTTAGTTTCACATAGGATCCTATGGGAAATTCACTCAAAAATCTTCTTATCTGAAACATTAGAACTAGACTTGGTAGCAATGGTCCTTAGATGGTCCTCTTTCAGAATTTCGTCAAATGACCCGGACTGTGAACCAAGGTGGCCGCACAGCTGAACTTAGTTTAACATAAGGCCCTATGGGAAAATTCATTGAAAAATCTTCTTGTCTAAAACCACTTGACATATTGGAACCAGACTTGGCAGCAATGGTCCTTAGGAGGTCCTCTTTCAGAAATTTATCTGATTTCGTGGACTGTGAACCAAGATGGCCACCACAGCCAAACATAATTTAACATAGGACCCTAAGTGAAATTCACACAAAAATCTTCTTGTCTGAAACATTAGAACTAGACTTGGTAGCAATGGTCCTTAGATGGTCCTCTTTCAGAATTTCTTCCAATGACTCAGACTGTCAACCAAGGTGGCTGCTACTGCCAAACTTAGTTTAACATAAGGAGTTATGGGAAAATTCATTGAAAAATCTTCTTGCCTGAAACCACTTGACACATTGGACCCAGACTTGGCAGCAATGGTCCTTGGGAGGTCCTCTTTGAAAAATTTGTCCAATTTCGTGGACTGTGAACCAAGATGGCCGCCATAGCTGAACTTAGTTATCATAAGACCCTATGGGAAATTCACTGAAAAATCTTCTCGTCAGAAACTACTGAGCCAATTTGAACTAAACTTGGCAGCATTGGTCCTTAGATGGTCCTCATTCAGAATTGATTCCGATCACCCGGATAGTCAACCAAGATGGCTGCAACGATCGAACTTAGTTAAATATTGGACCCTATGGGAAAATTCATTTAAAAATCTTCTTGTCTGAAACCACTTAGCCAGTTGGAACAAAACTTAGCAGTAATGGTCCTTAGATGGTTCTCTTTTAGAAATCTTTCCATTGACCTGGACTGTCAACCAAGATGACTGCCATAGCTGAACTTAGTTTAACATAGAACCCTATAGAAAAATCAGCCAAATTGACTGCAACACTTAAAATTTTAGTCCTGCTCAAGGTGAAAAGTTAAATCCAGTTGAGCGATACAGGCTCTTGAGAGCCTTTTGTGTAATGGGGGCAGCCATTAGGCCAAAAAAAATAATGTCAGTTTAGGGTTACATTCCTCCCAAAAATAGGGTAGGTACGTAGGCATTTTCATTTTATTTTTTCTCGACTAAAGTTGAGCCTATATTTGTAAAATAGCATCATGTTTAAGTCATGAAAGTGTATGGTTTTAAGTAGAAAGTTTAATTTTTAACATACACACCTATTAATCATGTCTTAAAGACTTTTATTACAATACACTTATTTTTTGTAGGAATTTTGAACAAAATATAAGTACACTGTATTTTAAAATGTTACCTGCAAATATATTTTAAAAAGTTACAAATTTCTCTGTTCATTGATATATATTTTTTGAAAGACAAAGTGAAAATTGCATATTTATATGAATAAAGTGTTATCAAAATGTTTCATTCATTTGTTTTATTAAACCTTGAGTATAAAGAATGTCTGACCTGTATGTTATAGATGTACAAATGTATGTCTGGTACCGTAAAATAAGTGGCAACAAGCAGAAACTGCTACCCTGTCTTGAGCAGCTGAGTTCACTCTAGAACTGATGCAAGTTCATGTTGCTGATTGTAATATGTGTTTCTTCATAGTGTTGTTCTATGTGTCTTCTATGTCTAATAATTTTGTCTGGTTTTGTGTTTTGGACTTCAAAATTCAAACCTCCTTAAGGCTTTTAATGTTTAGTTGTTAAAAACTATCAGTCTAAAACTATCAGTCTGACACTGGACAAAGACTGGGGGATAAAAGGCTCTTGAATATATGTGAATTCAATGCATTTCATATTAAAGTTTTTCACCAAATCACCAATGGTTACGTTTCCATCTATTTCAAATCCATCGTCTTTGGAGGTGAAATCTGTCTTGCACTTAACAGTTATTGTAAATGTTTATCTGTCAACTTCTTCATGATAGAGCTCAAAAAGCTCCGTAAGTACAATCAGTCTATTTGGAAGCGCTGACACGAGAGATTTGCTTTCTTGGTGACAGCATTTATTATATTTTAGTGCCACGATACTCGTGGCTTCCATTGTGCTCATCATCAGTAATACACTTGGATTTACGTGATATAAATCAGTCTCCTATTTAAACGCTATTTTGACTTGGTTTTATACGTACTTTCGGTTTTTCCGGAAATGATCCGTATTATACCGGAAATTGGCAGAAATTACCGATTTTGTTAATTTGGGGAAAAAATGTATTAGGGTCGGGAGAAAAAATTAGGGTTGGTCGGGAAACCCAACAGACATTTTTTTTTTGGCCTTATGGAATCCAAAGTGAATTTATTTGTTCAAGCAAACATGGCCATATTGTGCTACATACTAAGGCTAGAAAAAGTTCGTTTGTGGGAAACAAGCAAGTAAAGTCAGGGAAATAAATTATTATTCAAATTATAATTTTAGAGTCAGAATCATGATACTGGAAAGGAGTTTCTGGAAAGGGCTATTGCTGTGCTTGCATCATTGGCCACGTCAACAGCATATTATTTGGATTTTAATCGAGTGTTATTTTTTGATAGGTAACCAATGATTAACTATATTCGTTCCAATTCCCATCACATAGAAAGACTTATACCACATACATGTATTCCATTCCTTTTAATAGAAATCAGTCCACTATAGAATAAGTTCAATACTGAAATGGATTACATAAATTAGATTAATAGATGATATTAAGAAAGCATGTAAAGACCACAAACAGGGTGATATTAAAACCTTGCTTACAATGTATATTTTTGCAGAGAGCTGTAAATGCTTATTTTGAAGAAACATTTGGATCGTCACCACCAACAAAGAAGAAAGTCAAGATAGAAACCGTAAACCTTGTTGGTACCTGTTCTGATTCCAAAATTAATGGCAGTAGTTCATGTTCAAATGTTGCTAGTGCACAAAAGTAAGTCTGATTACCTGTGTTGCCCCCCTGCCTTATTTAAAAGGACTAACAAAATTACTCTAAGGACCATTTGTGCAATTGTCTTTCAATGGCACTTATTGTTAATATTGTGAATTTTAATCTCATATAAGGGCCAGTTGAAGTGAAATTTGGTATGAATCATCTTTGGAAGGACTGTATTAATATATGTTATTATTTATAAAGTGACATGAACTATCACTAAAGAATTGACCCTACGCAGGTGAACAGATAAAGTTGTTTATAGCAGGAATAAACAAAATGATTAGGGTGTGAAACTGAAGGGGAGGTAATTCATAATTAATTGGAAATAAGTCAATTATGATAGGAGATTGTCTATTAAACAAAACATCAGTCCTATTAATTGGATGTTGTAATATCTTCATCTGAAACAAACAGGTATATTCAGAACAATGATGATCTGATTTTTGTCAGTTTTTGAAGACCAAAAGAATTATTATAATACATATGTAGGTAACTTCTCTGTAAATTTACAGGGGGTGTGTTCGGATATCTACCTATAGGTAAAAAATTAGTTAACCTTGGTTGAAACATAGACAACCCATAGGCCACCTATAGGTTTAGTTTTAGTACCTGTGGGTACCTTTTGTTTGCAAAGCAATTCCAAACGACATATCCTCAATATCAGTCACTACAACTACATAAAAAAGATTTTTCTCGTTTTTTAAACTTACTATCAAACAATTGCAATTCTGATTTTTTAATTAGTGTTTTGATGTTTTGGTTATCTAGTGAAAAATTAATGAGAACAATTTCTTCATTAGTGCCAACATCCTTGACAATGCTTTCAGCCATGTTTGTGATGTAATAAAACCCTGCTCTCAACTGTGGGTAGGATTGGCAACTTATATGTAGTAAATGAACAAAAACTGTGGGTGAACTTTGGGTACACTGAGAGATTGTTATACAGAAAATGCAAATGGCCCAGCATTGAAGGCTGTAGTACAACATTTTTTTTAGTTCTGTATTGTGGTTGTCTTATTGACATCTGTTTATTTCTATTTAACTGCTAGGCACCTGTGATGGAACACGGGGTTCAACCCTTAGAGCTGCAGATCAGCACTTCAGTGCTATGTTTTAGTTCTGTATTGGGGTTGTTGTCTTATTGACATCTGTTTATTTCTATTTAACTGCTATGCACCTGTAATGCAACACGTGGGCTCAACCCTTAGAGCTGCCTAGCACGTCACCATGTGGCGGATAGGGGAAACCCTCTCGTTGGGGGGTTGTCAGGTCTTAATACAGAAAGCCTGACCACCCACCATTGTGGTTAACTTGTTTGGAGAATCCTACACTCCCTGCATGCTAAACACCCCTTCTGTAGTTTTCGAAAAAGAGTAGGGTGATACTGCTACAAAATGCTAAATTATCCGATCCTACCCAACCATCCTCCTTTTACAGTGGCAGTCAAAATTGGTTCCCCTTTGTGTCCTGTCCCACCCCTTTTTGAATTGTTTGATAAATTGAACTGGTTCTCGTCCTGAAGAAGCATGAAATATTTGCCTCTCGACGTTAAGCAATCAATCTATTTAAGTACAGTTCCAAAATTCAAGCAATTACATAAAAATGGGTGAACATCATAGTTTTTTAATTGCAATTTAATTTGCTTGTTATAATGTCCATACATTAGGAAAACAAAAATATTAAACATTGGTTCCAAATATAATCAGGAAGATTTTTTCAAGCTATTTAATTTGTAGTGCTCAATAAATTAGCTCCCTTGGTAACAATGTTCTAAAGTGCTTTCTATGTAAAAGTGTTTAGCCTGAACTGAATTGCATTTAATACAGTGGATTCCGCTTATTTGCAAAGCCTATTTGTCAGAGAAAATTTTGCAATTAAGCGGACTTTGCGATAAAACGAAAAGCGTATCAGACCGGAAGTTTTGGAATCAGCTGATAGCAGTATACAGATCGTCAGATGTTAGCCACAGTTTACCAGAGTTATATTAAAGAATTTTGTGGAATGAAAGTTATTGCCTTTTAATAAATAAAAGTGAAATGAAGTTTTTGTTATTTTTTTTCTTCATAAACTTCTTAACATATTGCATGTATTTTTAGCTCACCTGGCCATAGGCCATGTGAGCTATTGCCGTCACTTGGCGTCCGTCGTCGTCGTCTGTCGTCGTCTGTAAACTTTTTCAAACGTTAACTCGTCCTAAACTACTGGACCGACTTCAACCTAACTTTGCAGAATTGTTCTTTAGGGCATCTGGAAAATTTCTATCGTTTAAAATTTTTGAAATGTCGAAAAACATGGCTGTCGTTACTATAAATAGAACATAGGGGTAAATTGCTGTTTTTTGCTAATAACTCAAAAACCATTACAGATATCGAAAATCTGACATGGGGTAAAATTGATCAGCATGACAAGATCTACCTACCCTGAAATTTTGAAGGAAATTCCAAAACCCATTTAGGAGTTATTGCCCTTTTTTCACATTTTTGGCTTTTTTTTATGTTATTATTTCAAAAATCTTCTTCTCTGAAACTACTATTCAAAATCATATGAAACTTGGTAAGATTGTTGCTTAGGGTACCCTGCATAGAACTGATGTGGGGATTTTTGATTCGTCGAAAACATGGCCGCTGTTACTAAAAATAGAACGTAGGGGTAAATTGCTGTTTTTTGCTAATAACTCAAAAACCGTTACAGATATCGAAAATCTGACATGGGGTAAATTTGATCAGCATGACAAGATCTACCTACCCTGAAATTTTGAAGGAAATTCCAAAACCCATTTAGGAGTTATTGTCCTTTTTCGTCAAATTTTCATAATTTAACATTTTTCGTCATTTATCTCCAAAACTATTTGAGATAGAAGTGAAATGTAAATTTGAAAAATGTTTGCCATGTTGAGATCTACATACCCTGAAATTTTAAAGGAAATCCCAAAACCCATTTAGGAGTTATTGCCCTTTTTTGTCAAATTTTTAAAATTTTAACATTTTTGCATTTATCTCCAAAACTATTTGAGATAGAAGTGAAATGTAAATTGAAAAATGTTTGCCATGTTGAGATCTACCTACCCTGAAATTTTGAAGGGAATCCCAAATTCTATTTAGGAGTTATTGGTTTGTGTAATTTGAGGTCGGGTTCTGTTACATTTATTTAAGGTTCACCCTTATTCCTGGTCAATTTTGTCAACTTCCTGCCAGGACTACCACCATCAGGGAACATATTTTAACATTAAACCTTATGAAAAATAAATCTTCAACAAATTTTCCCTGAACAATTGAACCAATTGCAACAAACTTGGTCAAATAGTTGATTAATTGTCCAATGAAAACCAGACTCCAGGTGAGCGATACAGGCTCTGGTGAGCCTCTTGTTGATAACCCAGATGACCTACATTTTAAATATAGAAACTTTACCTTGTACATATTTAAATACAACTATAATCCAACAATCTTTTATTATATCCCAGTGTTATATTCCAGTAAAACATTTTAAATGGTGCAGAAATGATTTCAAAAATTTTAATTTTAATCGATAAAAAATATTTGTGATGAAGAAACGGTTTGTTTACATGTGAGTTTATAATCTCGGATCTCCTGTACTTGGCGATCACAATACTGGTATACCAGTATATATATATTTATACTGGTATAAATTTTATTCCAGTATTGTATTCCAGTATTGTACCAGTATTGTTTATTTTTAAAATTTTATTGCAGTATTGTGTTTCAGTCTTGTACCAGTATTGTTTTAATTGACACATATTCTGTATTTTATGGTTTTGATATTTGGCTTCTTCTTAAAATGTGTCATTTGTCTTTGCTGTTTTTAAGGGGTTGTATATTTAATTATAGTTAATTGTATCATTATATGCATAAAATCAGAGGACAAAGTTCTTGTAAAAAATAATAAAACTTAATTTTCATAACTTTATTACAAATATTGCACTTTTGCTTGCTATCAGTATTACACATGACATATATTATGAAAACTAGACTACATTTACTATCTGACAGCACTATTAAATTGAAAACATAATATACATTTTTGTAATAGTATTAAATATATATCAGTGTAAACCATAATTTAATAACAGCACTATAAAATTGTAAGCACAATATACATTTTTGTAAAATGATATATAATTTTCACAAAGTTGACAAATTAAGAATTCAAATGTTCGTATACAGCAATTGTCATCAAAGAAAGTCTTAGATCTTCAGTTGTCTTCATCGGTAAGTGACCTTCTTTCTTTAGTAGTTCAGCTGTGTCTTGATTTTCACTGATTTTCTGTTGCAATTCATTTTTCTTGAGTGACATGATGTATTTGAGTGATGACTTGACAGATAGTGCCACAGCAATATTTGGGTCATCAGAAATTTCTGGTTCTGGTTCAGCTTGAGTGTGGATTCTTTTTCTGTATTGGTATTCTGATTCATCTTCTCTACGTTTTCTCTTAGTGGTATCAAAACAGAATATACCACCCCTTTATACATTCTATCTAATATACATATATATATATATGTGTATTACTCAAGGAACAATACTGGAACATCAATATTCCAGTATTGTTACTTTTTGGAAAAAAAATCAACAATACTGGAATAAAATTTTGTTCCAGTATTGTTAACAATACTGGTATACCAGTGATCGCCAAGTACAGGAGATCCATAATCTCTAATCTGTTTCTATTTTTTTTTTTTTTTTTACATTAAAAGTATTACATAATTCATTTTCATTTCAATCTGAAGTGATAATTGTTTATAGATCAGAAATCAATTGTGATTTAGCCTACTTAAATTTGAATTAAAAAAAAAACAATTTTTGCTTTTACCTGTGCACGTGGTTATTTACATTGGAAACAAAAATGGCGGTCACTTATTTGCGTTTGTCAATCGCTGTCAAAAAGGTTTCAAGTGCACCCTGAATAATATTCAGGAACACCTCATTGCCAAGTGATGTAAGGTGAACACCATCCTCTACCAAAAAAGTCTTGTTATTTTTAATGTCCGGATAATGAATATAACACCCCCCATTTTTCAGTACAAAAGTAGCAATGGTACTATTTAATCTGTGCCGAATCCTTTCCATGGCAGCATTATTTTTAGAAAATCGCCATTTATTCCTCGGTAATATTTGAGACCAAACCACCATAGATTTAGGGAGGTTTTCCCAAATCCAATTCAACAACTGCTTTAACTGATATTGAAGATATCCTACCCTAATCTTCCCCACGTCATTGCCTCCAATATGAATTATAATAATATCAGGTGGATCTTCATATCCAATCATCGTGTTAATTTGCCCCTTCATCTTATCTAGTATTAACCCGCTCCTTCCTTGCCACCAAACTGTTGCTCCCAATCGGCTCAAACCCAAATTCACACCTCCAGGTCTATTTCTCGCTGTGCAAAAAGCATTTTTGATGATGGAAGATCCAACTATCCATATACTGGTTGACTGACCTGCAAATCTTAAACAGCAGTTAGTACTTGCTGTCATGTGTTCACAGATAAGCCTGTATATAAAAACATTTTTAACAATATACCACTTACAGAAAAACCTTGCGTGGAATTCACAACAAAGTAAAAAAACCCTTCCATGTCTATACCGGAACCCTAATATATTTCAAATACGATGAATCGGACTTCCAACGACCAAGTACCTTTATATGATCATCTGAATACCCTTCCATGGAAAGAGTGGTGGCCATACCTATTCTAAAGGAATGAGACTTAAAATTAGACCCTTTAACGCCTAAGACAGCTAGTGATTTTTTAAGGACTGCGGTGAACTGATACCTAGTTAACGGTTTAGTATCATAGTGACAAAACAAGGGGCCTTCAACAGACGGACGAACCATGAAATAAGAACTCAATGCTACCACTGGACAGATTTTTACATTGTATTGGCTTGAAATAGTGAGCACTTTCCCTGTTCCTAACTGGTCAGTTTTTGACGTTGCCAAATAAACCTCAATAAATTGATTACAAACCTTTACATTATTAAACAAAACTGTATGATCTGCAATACCTTTACTGCCAACCGTCAACTCTCCTACCCTAAATAACCCATGAAATGCTAACGAAAATGCTGCAGTGAACAATTTGGTTTCAAACTGTGAAGAGCACAAACTTGGAAGTACCCCTACGATCTTTTCCAACAATTCTCTAGTAACTGGTAATCTCGAGTCCAATTTAAATTTAGTACGCCTTACACCTTCAATCATTTTACGAACAACAAATCCTTGTGTATTATCTATTAAATTATTCATTTTATGAAAGAAACTGATGCCTGATAAATAACAATTAACTGTAGAATATGATAGACCAGTTTTGAACAAATGTGTTATATAAAATATAATGTCCGGAAGAGGCACAGGCCATTTTTGATTCAAGCCAAAATTAGCTCTAAAATTACAAAATGATTCTAGACCACCTAAATAGGTTTTGAATGTACTGGGGGCAACTGAATTTTGCAACAAATAATTTATGTCAGTCTCGAAATAATTTCCAAGAATTTCATAGGCATCTCGGTAGGATTCGTTTCTGCATCTGGTGCCACTTTTCTGAATCGACACATCTGAAATCGAGATAAAGAATCAGCGATCACGTTGAATGATCCTTCTATATGTTTCGCTTTAAACTGAGTATTGTTACATAATGTGAACAAAACCAAGGGGCGAATTAATTTCATAACTGATTTTGACTTGGATGTCCTTTTGTTAACCACTGATACAAGAGCCTGATTATCTATCATGAACAAGATTTTTTTATTTCTGAATTGCAGACCCCATGTATACAAAGCCAATATTATTGGAACCAGTTCAAGAAATGTAATATCTTTCATCAATTCAGAGCCTGCCCAATTTGCTGGCCACCGAAACTGCGTCCATTTCCCAGCAAAATAAGCCCCACAGCCTAAGTCTGGACTACCTGCACTGTCTGTAAACAACTCAATAGTTTCATTTGTCAACCACAACTTTTCATGTAAATAACATTCCCCATTAAAATGTTTCAAAAATTCTAACCACACCATTGTATCATGTTTGACCTCAACAGTCACTCGAATTAAATAAAACGGCTTCTTTTCTTTAACAGTTGCAATTAAATCATAAAATCTTCTTAAAAATGCTCTTGCAGATGGGATAGCCCTAGCACAAAAGGCCATCAATCCAATAATTGACTCGAAAACATTAACTCGAACCTTTTTCATAGTTAATAAGTTCTCTAAGTGAGATTTTAATTTTCGAAGTTTGCTGTCAGGAATCCTGACCAACATCTGATCGGTGTCTATTTCTAAGCCCAAAAAAGTTAGTACAGTGGTAGGTCCAATGGTCTTATTTTCTGCAATTGGGACACCAATTTTCGAAGTAACCTCCAAGAATTTGGACATTAAAACCTGACAGTCATTAGTTAAAGCACCTCCAGCAAAAATAAAATCATCCAAGTAATGATCGAGCGTTTCTAAATTAGACTCGGTTTTGACAATCCAATGTAAAAATGTCGAAAATTTTTCAAATAAAGAGCAAGAAATGGCACACCCCATGGGTAAGCATTTGTCTATGTAAAATTTACCGTCAAACATAATGCCAAGGAGATCAAAATCTGCGGGGTTTATAATTAGCAACCGAAACGCCTGACTTATATCCAACTTTGCAATGAGAGCCGATTGACCTAAATTTGATATCATTTCTAATACAGAGTCAAAAGATGTATACTTGACCTTACACAAGTCCTCATCTATAAAGTCATTGACACTACACAGATTTGGGTAAGAAAGGTGGGTAATTAAACGCCATCCATTATCCGGCTTTTGAACCAAACCAATAGGTGAATTCTTAAGGTAGAAATAGGTTTTTCTGTAAATGGACCCAATATCCGGCCCAATTCAACTTCCCTATCAAGCTTTATTTTTGTTTCATTTTTATGCATTTCAGCCGAAATGGGGTTTTTTGACCATACTGATAACCGGGGTCCAACATAATTTAAACGAAAGCCATCCCTAAACCCAGATAACAATAATTCCGCATCATGATTATGATAATTAGTCAAATACTTTCCCAGAACATGAACTTTAACCGGTGTATGACCTTTGACCCACAACTGGTCCTTGAGATCTTGGTCTTGCATACATCTGTGGGATTCTGAAAGAATAATTATCCGGAGATCTTAACTGAAAACGAGGCCTTGCCATAAAAGGTGGACGAGTTCCACCCCCTAACATTCTGCCTTGGTATTTATTAACCATACCTCGAGGACAAGATACAAGGGGATGAGGAGCAAAACATTTGATGCATGAATGACTGAAGGTACAATTAGGCCTCGTGCAAGAACCATTATAATTGAAGGCATAGCACTTGTATATGCTTCGAACTGACAATTCTGTAGCATTATTGCTTTGATAAATATACATCAACCACAACTCCAAATCTATATCTGCCCATGTAGAAGATGGATTCTGGGAGATTTTCAATCTGAACTGCTCATCATATTGTTTCCACCCTATGCTATGTGCGCCACAGCGTTTAGCAGCTATCCTGATGTTATTCATGTATTTCAACAACTCTTGGAACTTTTCAGGATGTGCTATACAATATACACTAATATATACTAAAAATGCATCAGTCCACTGATCAATATTTGTAATTTTTTGCTGTTGTTTTTGTTGCAACACCAATTCACCTTGAACAAAGCATATGGTTTGTTTAATTGAATTATTTTGAATATTAGTGTTTTGTAACAAGCTTGCCAATTCAATAAATTCCCCTTTTGCTATTTTCTCTTTATTGGAAATTGATATGTGCATGCCTAATTCATCACTTGCTTTAGTGGAATGTACAATGATGTTTTGAGGGGTTGTGGACAAATGAGTATTACCTGTAGTTCCAAGAGTAGCCATATCAGGACTACTGAACACTGGAGGAGCCATTGTTGTTCCTGGCACCTGCACAAACAAAGGCACTTTTGAACTATTTGTAGGTACTGCACTACTGGACACTGACACCGCTGTACGAGTCCCTGGCATATGCGTCGGGGCAACTACAGGCATCGAAGAACCACTAGCAGCCATGGACAGCATGTTATTCAAGCCTGAAACATTATGTGCGTCATCATTGCCCATATATCCTGACTGGGCTATAGATCTAACCGAAGTCACCTTCTTTGCTGCAGCTGCTGCTCTATTGTACCTCTGAGGAGGGGCCGCTCGCTTTCTTGCAGATCTTCGAAGCATCTTTTAACTGTAATGAAACCTGTATGTTAATAAATAAAAATCTACCGAGCAATCATAATACTGCATTATCATAAAATTTAGTAAACTATGAATTGTGACCACAATAATTCTTAAAATCAATTAACTTGATGCTGGTGTGTGGCAAGTTAAAACAAATACTATACTAACTCATACACAAATGTCATTAACCATGTAATAATCCGTTATTAATCCTATGATAAGATAAATTTCAAGTATTCAATATTTGTCTCAGGGAAATTTATGACCCAGACCAATGATTACATTTGTGAATCAATAACCATTTATTAATCACGTAATCAATAACAGTAATCAGAGGATCATCCCATTCATGAACATGTATCACAATCTAACAGCAATCAGTTAACCATTACATAATTCACGGATAAAGAATAAAGAATTTATTTGGATACTTGTTCATGTAATCACAATCCAACTTGCAAACAGATAAATCATAATCATACAAACGTTTAACAAATGCATACAGTTTAAAATACCTAAAACAAAATACGGACGCCGAATATTAAATATTTAAGGTGGGGGGGGGGGGGGGGGGGTAATTGTGCAAAATTTCAATACTGACGACGTAAACTCATGTAAATATAAATCTACCATGTGCTTAGCTTAGCTGATTAAAAAAAAACTGTATTCCTGCAAACATAAAAAATAAAAAAACTTTTCTCTATATATGTATATATATATGCAGAACTGTGGCCGATGTGTGAAATAAATTTCACACGTCGCGTGGTCATGGCATAATTCTAATTATGCGCTTAAAATTGTACAATTAACGACGCAAATATTGAAACTTCTACAAAATAATAAAACGGTTTCACTATTTAAAGATATGTCTTAACAAATTTAACATCGATGGACACAGATTAAATGAAATAATTCTTAGCCTTTCAACCACGTCTTTTCTCTTCAAATGTTCTAGAAAAAAAGGAAGTGCCCCGCTGTGAATTTAATTACGATTGCTGCACCTAAATACCGCAAAGATTTTAGGATAGCACGAAGATAACATAAACCCGATCACTGCGGATAAGAGATTTAAATCTGAAGTTTTAAATCATATTAGAATGAAGGACACAGGACATTCTTTATTCAGTTTCAGCAAAGGAAAACACAATGACAACTCAATTTCAAACATTTTTTATTTAAATAACATGAATAATAAAGATCTAGATGTCTTGGTTTGTCAGATTCTACAATACGAACTCCGATCATTTGAAAACTTCCATCGATCTACAAATTGACAAAAATAATTGCAAGTTTGTTTCAAAAGACAATTATATGAATTTTCACCAATTAATTGCAAATGATCATCACATTTTACGGAAAATATGACAAAACCCATTGGAAATTTTGCAAATAACCAACACTTTTTCTCATTTTTGCCAGAATTTTCTTTGCTATTAAGCGAATTTTGCTATAAACTGCTTTGCAATTAACCGACATATTTAACATTAGTTGAATGGGAAATGGTTTTGTGCTGGTAATTTTTTTGCAAATAACCGAATTTTGCAATTAACAGGTTTGCAATTAAGTGGAGTTGACTGTATTACAACTCAGACTAAGTAAAAATTTATAATAAAATAGCTTTGAATTTCAAAAGCCTTCTAGCAGCAATAAAAATAGTTTGCAAATATTGTACACAAATTATTGGTCTAACAGTAGTAATCTCCCCTGTTCATAGTGCATTCTATATAAAACATATCTCAGAAAGACAGGTCACAACTACAAAAAATTCACCAGATCTGTTAATATATATACAAAAGAAACGCAAAAACACACATAAAAAGAAAATCCATTTCTATCATGTGCCACTGGATTTTGAATTTTATATGGAATGTATTCCTTATCGGCTGGAGACCATGGTATGTTTCTGCTAAGAAAGAGAAAGTTGACAATCAGTTGTTGTAGTTTAGCAGATAATTTTTTGGTAATGAAGATATTATTTTTATTATAGGACAGAGCCTGTTGATAAAGAACCAAACAGAATAAGACTGATATCATGGAATATTGATGGACTCTGTGAAAAAGCAAAAGTCAAACGGACACAAGCTGTTTGTGAAATCATAAACAAGTAGGGGTATTTAAAAATAGATTTTTTATAGGGACTCATGTTAAAATTTGTAATTGTTATCCTTTTCATGATTTAATTGTGGTGACATTTATTTTTAAAAAAAAAACTTGTATTACTTGTTTATTATATAGACTACAAGTCAAGTGGCCTACTGCGTGTCTTCTTTTTTTAAAAGCTGTTTAATCTTTCCAAATAGTTCATTAAAACTAAAGTAAAAAGTAAAAAATAAAAAATATTACTCCCCCTTTTGTTTCCAAGAGTCTAAATTAATTCTGCTCAAATTCCTCAAATATTTTCTCTTTTTTTTTGGCAATTCATTGATTTTTGTGCAAACCAATGCTGAATATGAACAAGTTTTGTTTCCAAAATTTGAACCAAGTTGACTTTAAGTGAATACGATACAGTAGCAAGGGGAGATAATGACTTCGCCAAGAGATACACAATGTGATGTCATAGCATTCTTCAAGAAAACCTTTATACCATTCTTAAATTTGGGGTTTTTCTCAATTACCTCTACAAAAAGCACATGGACCCCAACTTTTTTCAAACAGAAGCTCATTAAGTTAAGTATACTAAAATTTTAAGAAAAAATCAATTGGAGGATTTTTTTTCTACATGCATCTAAAGTTACTAAATTATTATCAATATTTCTTATCTGACTTAAAGCATAATTTCCTAATTAGTTTATCTTTTTTTTTTCATCAGTTATTTATTAGAAGACAATGTCTATGTAGTTGGGAATATTTTACAAAAGACCTGGTGAAGTTATCTTTTTTCATTAAAGAGTTAGAGACTTTTTTGTGACACTCTTGAAAAAATGAAAAATGTAGGGTTTTTTGGCTCAAATATACCAAAATCATGTTTCTTAACTTAAAAACTAAGTAATGAAGGTATGTTTTTCTGTTACATATTTGAAAAGTATACATAAAAATTGACCATCTGGTAAATTTTCAGCAAAAGCTCAGTGGATGAACCTCATTGTATTGTATTCCCTTAAAGATATACCATATTGCTATTTAAAATATACAGAGTTTTTAATCAATTAATTAGTTGCTGAAGTATGTAGTTTCATCAGGTCAGGCCTATTTAAGGGGGTACAGAACACCTAAGGGAGTTAACTCTTTAAAAATCAGCTGAATGTTTTAATCACATATTATTAGTAAAGAGAAATCAAGCTTCTCAGTGGTCAAAATTAGTGTTTGTCAAACTGCTATATATCCAATGAAATTATTCCCATAAATTGTGTGGTTCAAATTTCTTGAAATTTTTGTATTTTTCTCAGCAGGTCAAAGTAAATATTTCGTCAAAATATTTTGAATATTAAACGATCCAAATCTATTTTAGTCAAAGTGTTGGGTACCCCCTTAATTTAAATATTCTTTGTTCCTCCTTTGGGACCAACTGGCCAAATTTGACACAACTGGAAAAATATTACAGCCTGTTTTGTGAATTTTTTTTTTTACGATTTGCTGTTTCGCGAAATATTTTATGTGTGATTTTGACATTGGTTTCATATTTACCAACTTTCTTTTCGGAGCATTTTGTGTGTCATCGTTACTTAGATTTCTATAGTCCTGATTGTTCCGATGTAGTTAAAGCATGGCTTCTGAAATCTGTGTGATAAAAAAAAAAACAAGTTACCTACCAACTTACCCACACCTTTCAGGCTAGGATGGGAAAGGGGAAACGGACATATTTTTAAGGCTGGCCTCAGACTCTTGCAAATCACAAGGAACATCAAAACAAATGTGCATTGTCCACTATCATAAAACTTGTGGATGATTAAGCACATTTTAAAATGGGTCCACTAAACATCAAATAAGGAATAATTCTTGCAGATTTCTGCTAAACCAAAACAACTTTCGCAACTGTCACAAGACAAAAAACAAACATCAGGTCATCTACTTTTATTAAACACAGAAGTATTGGTTATACATGTAACTACCAATGGGGATTTACGAAAAGGCATCTGCTTTTCCAAGACAAAAATGAAAGACCATCTCCTTTAACAACCTGACCTTCAGATAAGTGCATGACTGGATAGTTCTAGAAAAAGGACAGAATTGATCACTTTGAAATGGAAGATAAATGTCTGAAGTCAACATTTGATTTTGAAATATGTAAGAAAACTCATATTAATTAGTTTAATACTGCATTATAATATCTTCCAAAGATAATTTCAGTGCTTCTTCGGGTCAATCTAATAATGATTGTCATTTAAAGTGCTTTAATAGTGACTTCAGTATCTAGTCTGATTAAAATCTGACCTCTCACTTTGCTCCGATATTCTGACAGGTCGCAGCATTGGAATTTCTTCAGACCTCTCACGCCGTGACCTATAAGAATATCGGAACAAAGTGAGAGGTCCGATTTAAATCAGACTCTGCAGTGTCATATTTACAATTGCTGCTTATCAACCCTAAATGATTTCCAATGTGAAAATGGAATTAGTTAATGAGTATGGTTACTGTATATTTTAACAGTTTATTAAAATGACAAAAAATTTAAATTAATATTTTTTCAGAGAAAATCCTCAAATAGTTTTTCTACAAGAAGTTATCCCACAGACTCTAGAAATCTTGGTTAGAAATTGTCCAACATATCATGTGATAGAGGCAGCCAATGAGGAATACTTTACAGCTGTTATGTTAAAAGTGGGTGTGGTTGAAGTGAAAAGTTCAAAGGTCATCCCATTCACGTCTAGTTTGATGATGAGAACTCTACAAAAGATAGAGGTAAAACACTAGGGAATTGTTTTTTTCAATAATCTGCTAGTACCATAGTTGACCTCCTGGTACCCTTGCCGTCACTTGAAATGAAAGTTTGCAATGTTTTCTTGTTCACCCTGTTCACTGGTTGACTCGGACTATATGCCAAAATTCATCGTCTTAAAAAAAGGTTGAAATGTGCCATTTTCATGACTTTTCCTATCAAAAGTTTTTGGAATGATGTCAACTTAACAGAGTTTCAGATCACTTTTTCTAAAAAACTATTGAATCCCACAATTGAATTGATCCTGAATCTTAGAATTTTGGTGATTCCCAGTCAAAACTGAGTTACCAAAAACCCTGAAAGATTATTTTTCTAAGCAAGATAAGAACAATATTTGTTGAAAAATTAACAGTTTATTTGTGCTAACATTTCCACATGTAAGGCTCGTACAAATAAACTGAATATTTTCAGACAATGTAAGTATACTATATACATCTATGTAAGCTAGACATATCTGTTCTAGAATAGATTCAACAGATATGCCTCTGCAATCAGCTGTGTTTTCCAGATCTCTGAGTAAAGGTATTTTGCTTATGAATGAATTTAATGTGATTTTGACAACTTTATATTATTGTTTAAATGAAATGAATTGGATATACCTGTACGTGTTTTCATATACCTACAATTAAACTAAATTAATTACGTTAAGAGATGAAATACCATTATGATTGTGTAATATTTCACTCAAGAAGGTGATGTATCAACATTTATTATATATTTAGTAGACCTTGATATTGGACCGAGGGCTTTAGCCTCAAGAACGATATCAGTCGAGGGCTGATAACACGGACAATATTAAAAAGACAATGTATTAATATATTTATCACATATTTTGCTACTACCAAAAAATAATTTTACTGTTGTATAATATTTTCCCGTCTTCAAGCAAGTTTGTCAGGTTTTTGACATCCCTGAATACAAGGTGCACAGCTATTAAACAGTATTGTCACATATTTTGATCTGATAAGTGCTTTTTTGAATAGATGATATGACCAAATTGGACCTCGTATATCAAGCCTCAAAGTCGAATATGTGGCTTCACATGTGAATTTCCAATACAATTCCTTTGGAAATCCGTATCAGCCCCCGTATCAGACCTGAGGGCCCATCCGAATGTATAAAGGAATTCTATTAGAAATCTGTATCAGCCCTCACATGTTCACGTAATGCGTCCCACTTCCTGTCGTCTGCAACATCAGAAACGGGAGATTTGTTCAAAATTTGTTTATTAACGCTATCAAAAGGTACAGTGTTCGCTATGAATTTTGTATGTAGTTTGGCATTATTTAAAAAATTTCATATAGCTGCTAAAAGTTTTATTTCACTGCTATTTTCCATATTATTTATGTAGTTGTGTATAGATTTTAAAAACACATAATAATCTATAATTATTTCTTTCACTTGGAGTATATAGTCAAACATATGAATGCAAATTCAGTTCGTGTGCTTTTCCCCCCGAGTACTACGAATAGATTTTATAAGCCCCTACTTTTAATTCACCATAAATAATGATCAGACGATTATTTACATTTGAGCGGAAGTGATGTCTGTGACGCTCACGAGAGGGCAGATAACATGTTATTGCCCCAAGGGCAAATAACATGCATCAAATTATGCTTTTATTACATATGCAAAATTGGTGTTATTTCTATAAAATATGTGATAATATATAATAAAATGAACAATACAGTCAAACCTGCCGTTACAAGTCACCTTTATTAAGCAGCCACCTGCCTTCAGCGGTCGTCCTGGAGTCGGCCCAAATAGTTTTACGTGTTAATTTAACTTGAATAAGCGGTCACCTGTCTTACGCGGCCAGCGGTCACAAAAAAATGGTATCCAAGCTTGAAATTTACCTAAATTAAGCGGTCATTTACCTTTCTATAAATGTTAAAATCTCCGTTAATTGACTTTCAAATCATCTCTAATTAATGGCATAGCTTAATTATCATTCAAATTAACAATCTCATCGTTCATTTACGGTAGATTGTGGAAAAAATCATCATTTCACCTCAGTCGAACCGCCATATTTGAAAGTTAGACAACGATAATATCTTGATTGTCCGGGCTGGAAAACAAACTATGGATTTGCCGCTCAGTGTAACACTTGATTAAACCATCACCTGTCTTATGCGGCCACTTTACTTTTGTCCCAATTGTAGCCGTTGAAAGCAGGTCTGACTGTACATATAAAAAAATGCCGTATCAACCCTTGATCCTTGAACAAGATACTGGTTGTTCTGGTTGATACGGCATGTGATAATCTCTGGCTGATATTGGTTACCGGTACTCAAGTTGTTAGGGTTTATCCTGGTATTATTCTTTATATTTTGATAAAATTGTTGCTGTACAAATTATAGAAACATCATCCTTTGTATTTTCATATGAAATATTTTCCATTTTAATAACAATGAAATAAACAGAACAGCTACAAATAATCTTTAAATCTGGATACCAAAAAGTCCAAAACTAGTTGCTGAACAAAAGACTAACAATTCACTAATTGATCATTATAATACATCCAATCACAAATTAATCTGTTCATGTGGATTACTGTAAACCAAATTATTTGTGTTTTTATAGAGAGATGATCCTGACCGTTTATTTACTTCATAAGCACATTTCTCCCATACTGTTTCTAGCAATATCTTGGTAAATGAAATTAGTTTTTATACGACCACAAAATTTTTGCGGTCTTATATTGGTATGACGTTGGCGTCATCGTCGGCGTCGTCGACGTCGTCCGGCGTCGTCCGAAGACATTTGGTTTTCGCACTATAACTTTAGTATAAGTTAATAGAAATCTATGAAATTTAAACACAAGGTTTATGACGACAAAAGGAAGGTTGGGATTGATTTTGGGAGTTTTGGTCCCAACAGTTTAAGAATTAGGGGCCAAAAAAGGCCCAATAAGCATTTTTCTTGGTTTTCGCACAATAAGTCTAGTATAAGTAAATAGAAATCTATGAAATTTTAACACAAGGTTTATGACCACAAAAGGAAGGTTGGGATTGATTTTAGGAGTTTTGGTCCCAACAGTTTAGGAATTAGGGGCCAAAAAGGTTCAAAATTAAACTTTGTTTGATTTCATCGAAAATTGAACTAGTTGGGTTCTTTGATATGCCGAATCTAACCGTTTTTTTAGATTCTTAATTTTTGGTCCTGTTTTCAAATTGGTCTACATTAAGGTCCAAAGGGTCAAAAATTAAACTTAGTTTGATTTTAACAAAAATTGAATTCTTGAGGTTCTTTGATATGCTGAATTTAAACATGTACTTAGTTTTTTATTATGGGCCCAGTTTTCAAGTTGGTCCAAATCGGGGTCCAAAATTAAACTTTGTTTGATTTCAACAAAAATTGAATATATGGGGTTCTTCGATATGCTGAATCTAATCATGTATTTAGATTTTTGATATTTGGCCCGGTTATCAAATTGGTCCACATTGAGGTTTAGAAGGTCCGAAATTGAACTTTATTTGATTTGTATATTGGAAATTTGCCAAAAACTTTATTATTAAATTTCTGATTTATATATAAAAGCAAATAATAATGATAAGGCCGGAGATACACACCAAACAGGATGTGTAAATTATTATAATAAGTATTGTGCAATAGCAAGAAATTTTCAATTGCACAGTATTGCGCAATAGCAAGAAATCTTCAATTGCACAGTATTGTGCAATAGCAAGAAATCTTCAATTGCACAGTATTGCGCAATAGCAAGAAATCTTCAATTGCACAGTATTGCGCAATAGCAAGAAATTGATATTTGGGTTATCAAATTGGTCCACATTGAGGTTTAAAGGGTCCAAAATTGAACTTTATTTGATTTCATCAAAAATTGAACTATTGGGGTTCTTTGATATGCCGAATCTAACCGTGTATTTAGATTCTTAATTTTTGGTCCCGTTTTCAAATTGGTCTACATTAAGGTCCAAAGGGTCCAAAATTAAACTTCTTTAAAATTTTTCATTTTAAATTGGTTATTTCTGATTTATATATAAAAGCAAATACTGATATGGTTTGAATAGGTAAATTAAAAATTTTTAAGTTCTTAGACCACATTAATTCTGTGTCAGAAACCTATGCTGTGTCAAATATTTATTCACAATCCAAATTCAGTGCTGTATCAAGCTTGAATGTTGTGTCCATACTTGCCCCAACTGTTCAGGGTTCGACCTCTGCGGTCATATCAAGCTGCGCCCAGCGGAGCATTTTATTGACAATTTATTTTCAGTTGTTTTCCTTCCTAACAAAACTTTATGTATAGTTTTGATATTGAATTTCAGGATTTGTTATATTGAAATTGTAGTACATCTCACTGAAGTCACTCAGTTCTAGTTTTAAATGGTTCAACAATAGAAATACAATACAAGTTACTCAAGGCATTTTTGTGTTACTTATGTTATTGCAGAGATAAAAGGGATTAAAGAGGCCTTAATTAGCCATTTTGCAGGAAACAAAATTTGTAGTTTTCATTCAATTGTAATCAGGATTTTTATGCCCCCACTAGGCGAAGTGGGCATTTAGTGTTACCCTTGACTTCCGTCCATCTGATTTTGGTTTCCGCACATTAACATTAGTTTGCCTCATCCAAATTTTATTAACTCATACACAATTCTAAGAACCACAACAGGCTGACAGGGTTCAGATTTGAACAGTGAGTCATTTACCATTCAAGAGTTATGCCCCTTTAAAACTTGGAAAAATTGCAATTTTTTAGCTCACCTGGACCAAAGGTCCATGTGAGCTTTTACCATCACTTGGCGTCCGTCGTCGTCGTCGTCGTCGTCGTCGTCTGTCGTCGTCGTCTGTTAACAATTTTTCAAACGTTAACTCGTCCGACACCATAAGTCCAATTGTAACCAAACTTCGTACAGTTGTTTATTGGTATATGTGCTACAAAACTATCGTTTGGATTTTTGATTCGTAAAAAAACATGGCCGCCATGGCTAAAAATAGAACATAGGGGTAAATTGCAGTCTTTTGCAAATTACTCAAAAACCATAACAGATATCAAAATTCTGGCAGAGGGTAAAAGTGTTCAGCACCTCAAGATCTACCTGCCCTGAAATTTTGAAGAAGATCCAACGACCCATGTAGGAGTTATTGCCCTTTTTCTGCATTTTTTCCAAATTTTGCACTTATTAAGCTCAATATCTTGGATACTATAAAGGAAATTTGAAAATTTAAATTTCATATTGTTAGGCACACAAAGATCTACAAAATTTGTAACAGGATCGAAGTTGTAGGTTCGTTCCTTTTAGGAGTTATTCCCCTTAGATCGTCAAAATTGACCATTTTTGCAGTCTTTATTCATTGTAATAAAATCGTTAACTCCTCTTACACCATAAGTTTAATTGCAACCAAACTTAGTGTAGTTGTTCCTTGGCATGAGTGCTACTAAACTATCGTTTGGATTTTTGATTTGTAAAAAAATATGGCTGCCATGGCTAAAAATAGAACATAGGGGTAAATTGCAGTTTTTTGCAAATAACTCAAAAATGGTGACAGATATCAAAATTCTGATGGGAAGCTAAAGTGTTCAATACCTCAAGATCTACCTGCTTTGAAATTTTGAAGAAGATGTAACCACCCATGTAGGAGTTATTGCCCTTTTTCTTGATTTTTTTTTGAAATTTGTACTTATTAAGTTGTTGTCAATAGAGAAAAGCTGTTGTTTGCTTAAACAATCAGCTCATTGAGCTCTACAAAAGTCTGAATTGGGTCGAAGTTGTCAGATGATCCATTATAGGGGTAATAGCTCATGAAAGACTCCCTTAAAGCTTAAGGACCAGGTGAGCGATTCAGGCTCCTGGGAGCCTCTTGTTTTTGGTTTCCGCACTCTGAAGTTTTCCTCAACCAAATTTTATGAAACTCATACACAATGCTAAGAACCACAACATGCTGACAGAGTTCGAATTTGGGCAGGGAGTCATTTACAGTTTCTAGAGTTATGCCCCTTCATTACTTGGAAAATTGCAAATATTTTCATTTCCACACTCTAACTTAAGTTTGCCTCATCCAAATTTTATGAAACTCATACACAATGCTAAGAACTACAACACAAAAAGTTTGAATTTTGGCAGTGAGTCATTTACCATTCTAGAGTTATGCCCCTATATAACTTGGAAAATTGCAGTATTTTCAAGTATTATATGCCAGCTTGAGCGTGGGCATACATGTCCTCAGACACTTTCTTCTTTTCTTCTTTTAATTCATCTTATCAACAGTATGTTCAGTATGTCAACAAATTTTTTCTATCTTTTATAGTTTTTGAGATAAAAGGATCAAAGAAGCAATGTGCCTTGTTATGCAAATGTTTTATTTTTCATCCAATTTTAATGGGATTTTTTCTTTAAATTCACCTTAATGAGTGCTTTAATTGGTATGTCAACAATTTTTTTCTCTCTGTTATATTTTCTGAGGTACAAAGGGTCAATTTTGGAGGGAACATAAAATTTTTATTTTTCATTCGATTTCTTTTAATTCATCATGATGAGTACATTCAGTAGTATGTCGACAGTTTTTGAAAGTGGGAGTTTACGACCATCTTTCGTTGCTACTTTCCATTCTGTGGATTCTTCATAACTGTTATGTAACATTTGGGATCGGACCATGCAAACGAGAAGGCTACTGTGTTAATTTTTTCATTTTGTAAATTTTGAAAATTGCTTATTAAACATTTGAATCTTCATTTGCGATTATTTTGAACGCTTTTACAAATATTGATTGATTTGGTGTATTTTGCGGATTAACACAGAAAGTAAAAAATTCATCTCTGCGTGATCGGCATGCAAGGATTTTCTCTGCCTAACATCACTCGCTAGGTACAGAATTATTGTCTCCATGAAAAGTTTTTGGCAACCCGAAAAAGTCTTCTGATTGGCTGTTTAACATCATCCAGTCTTTAATTTTGGCATCGTGGCATCAAAGTTTGAATTTATAAAGAATGGGAATACTGAATCTAAAAATAATGAAGAATGGTTGAAAATACTGAGTGAGAGTCTCAAAATGATGTAACAGAACCACCATCTAAAAAAACTAAAAAAAATCAAGGATTCGTTGAAACTTCTTTGGCTGAGAACTGAAAATTCTACGACGGAGTTTTGATGTTTTGTACTGTCTTCGAGAGACACAAAGCTTTCCTATTTAAATCCTTTCTGAGACAGTCCTTTCTATAATAAAAGTAATCTAACCAATGAGAATTCGCTTTGCTGTTCATGTCCTTCACCTTACGATGTATAAATAATTCACTTTACCAAAGACTTATCACCAGATCACTGGAATGTTTATTTCATCAGCTGATTATAACTGTTAATTAAAATTGATTTGACAATATCTTGTCACTGCTTTTTTAAACATTGACAGAAACCAAAGAGAATCTCCCATAAAGATGCTATTCATTAATCAAATAAAAAGCATACTTCATGCAAACATTACACAGTTTCAAACAAAATTTTCGAGTCTTTGCATTTTTTCATGCAAAAATAAAAAATCTACCGGGACCACTGTAAAATCAGAGATATTTTCAGCTATTAGGTAAGTATTTAGATAAGAAGGTAATCCATGTGAAATTAAACACAATAATTTTAAGTTCTGATGTTTGACTCGTTGTCTGTTTGCCTTACCACTAGGCTGTGGTGATGAAATTTTGAACTTTACTACGTTTTTGAAAATTATTCGTTGTTTAGAATGTAATAATTTGCTTCAAATAGTTATATTTCTTTGTTTCAAATGTAATTGGGAGGTCACTCGCATCACAACGTGGTGTTTTTGTTTACAAACAAACATTTGAACGAGCATTTTGCATGACCACAGTTATGTAGCTGCAAAAATAATCCAAAATCCTGTTGAATAAGGCTGAGCGTGTTAGGCTTGTATTAGCAAAACAAGCACGTTAATCACTGTCTCAGTCTGTTGAATAAACATAAAATTCTGTTTTGTTGAATTACATATCTTAGGTACAAGTTTCATTATTATAGTAGATCTTGGATAGAATTAACATAATATAGATATTGGATAGAATTTACAAAACATAGATCTTGGATAGAATTTACATAATTAAATAGATCTTGGACATAATTTACACAACAGTATGGATCTTGGATAGAATAAACATAAATCTTGATTAGAATTTACATATAACTATATAGTTCTTAGATATGTAGAAAAAACATAACTATAGATCTTGGATAGAAAGAGAGGAAAAAGGGATCAGATATAAGATAAGTTCACAGTTAAGTTTGATTGCAACCTTCAAATGCTTTCATGCAAAAACAAAATTTTCAGAATCCTGAGAACATGTCATCATCTTTTTGACAACTATATTTGATTATATCAGATAAATTTAGTTAATTAGGGTTAAAGGTGGCAAAAAAGCATGTTGCGGTCGTATCATGCTGCACTTAGTAAAGCTCTTTATTATTCTTTTGGTTTGGTGTTTAATTTAAGTGATGAGTGTGAATAATATTTTTACAGTGCACAGTGAAAGGCATGAAATTTCTGTTGCTAACATCACATTTAGAAAGTACAAAAGACCATGCAACAGAGAGAAAGAAACAGTTGAAGTTAGCTCTTGACCATATGGTGAAAGCTAGTCCTGATGAAACTGTGATTTTTGGTGGTGATCTCAATCTGAGGGATAAAGAGGTAAAATTTAAAATAGCAGTGAAAAGAAATGGGGTATGCCTTTAACGAAATGTGGACCTTGTGCCAATAACTTCAGATAACATTGTTAAAATTATCGATATACATTATACATGTAATATTGGCAAAGTTCTGACAACATTAAAGTCAATAGTGTAGCTAAATTATATTTATCCTGCAACTGCGCTTTTAGCTGACCAATATAGCCTGCCCAATATAGTCTCCTGTCACCCTTGTCCTCACATTTAATGATATTTTGCATTGCTTTCTGGTTCACAGTGATTATGAAGTTATTTACAGCTGTAGTTCGGCCACAAGTTGTTTATTTCTGGTATTTCAATTCAGCGATTAGTTATACTTTTTATTACAGTGTACAGAATCTAGCATTTTAGCTGAAATAAATTTAAATAAAATGGACTTTTCTTTTGAAATCTCTCCATGGCAATTGTGACATCAATTCCAAGAGTGAAAGAACAGCTGTTCTTTTCACATGTGATTTACCAGATTTTCTTTCACTCGGATACTATGGTAAATCCCCGGTTACAGTGTAATAAGTTGTACAACATCTTAGCCAGACGTATTTGTTGTGACAATATTACTGCAAGGGATTTTAAGTAATACATTAGTAGTCAGCAGAATTTTGGTTTGAAAATTTAGTATGAATACAAATTGTATTCATTGTAATTTGTATTCGTTTAAAACATGATGTTTTTGGTGTCTTCTCCAAAGTCTATGCTGACAGTGCGATTTTTTTTTCCATGTTTTGCATAAAGGTCTTAAGCATCTTGTCTCATTTTCATTCTTTAAATGGATTGATTGACTATCAGATTTATCAAACCAAGCAGACACGTGCTCATCGTAACCTGATTGTATTCTGAATATCACTCAACTGCTGTAAACATAACGACATAACGCTTCTCAGTAGATCGTACACCGATGTGTATAATGAAAAGTCCAACTCAGAAGAGGACTTGAAAAGTCATAAATTTCTTTTTGATTGGAACTGGTTTTGGTCTTTCTGTCTTGCTTTTGTACCTTTTAAAGCAAATATACAAAATCGAATGAGAAATTTTAATGCTATGTGGGTCTTCAAATGGAACATTGAACTTAGAAAGTAGAAAATGTTAGACTATTTTCTGTAGAGCAGTTTTAATTAAATATGTTGTATGAACTCTAATTAGTAAAAGCTTGATCACTAAGGATGCAGGTAAACAATGCTACCATCACTGTTTTGTCAAATAAAAATGAGAGAGTTTCCCAACAGTTGAGTGCACTAATATTATAAAACTGGAATGTTTTATTAACAATTTTTTGCCATTTAATTCTTGAGCCCATAATTTTTCACACTCTGGAAAGTTTTCTGAAAAGTTGATTTTAAATGATTTAAGAGATGCAGCTAGTGGTCAAAGACAAGGAGAAATAATTCACACAGGTCTTACAAAAACAATTTTTGTGCCTGACAAAATTTTTGACTGCCTTGGTCAGCCAAAATCTAAATTCTTGTCAGTTCTAAGTACCTCTTATGCAAAATATTTATGAATATCTTTAATAAAATCAAAGTCACATGTTTGTGTAAACAATTCTGTTCCCATATTGTTCTAGTTAATTTGAAGAACCAGTCCTCATTCTGCATTTATCTTCATATCTTCTTTGTACATATGTATGATTAGTTAATGATTATAATGCTCTTGAGGAGGAGGAGGAAATTCCTATGAACATAGCTTATTAAATTTACAATTCAAATCATATCAAATTTATTGGTAAATAAAGTCCAACAGTGGACTATCATCAATACATGACAATGAACAAACAATAGTAATACATACGTAGTAATACCACAGCCGAGGAAATAAAATAAAAAAGTAAAAAAATTGTTATTGAGTTATTTCCCTGTTTAAGAAATGGACAGGTTAAAAAATTAAATTGGAATTTCCTTGAAAGATTGGTTCAGTTTGTAAATTTTATATATTCTTAGTAAAATCTAATCATCATGCTGAAAATACTACCTGTGTTATTAATGTTACATTAGGAGCAACTGTAATACCCCCCGCCAAAGACTGAAACTGTTTAAGCTTTCTTTCAATCAGTGTATTATTCTGCTGACAAGCTGTTGAAAGTCATTATATTAAACTATCTAGAAAGATTTATATCAGAATTTTCTTGGATGAGTTTAGTTCAGTACACTTGCAACTTTCTGCCTTTATATTTGTATCTGTAGGGGATATTAGCTAGTACTGGTAATCTTTGGTAAGCTTGTTCCTATTATAATGCGTATTTTCAATTTTTCCGTCAAAGTTTACTCAAAGTACAATTTTCTACATGTTGAAATGTCCCTGTGGAAATTCCTAATTGGTAGGTGGAGAATTTTATTCCTTGTGTTGATCAATTTGAATTGTTATTACAAACCAGTTGCATCTTAGAATTGTAGTTTTGTTATTGTGTTCCAGATACAAGAAATCAATGGTCTACCTGAAGGTGTGTTTGATTTATGGGAGGCAACAGGAAGTCGGAAAGAGGCACAATATACATGGGATTTAACTAGAAATACAAATTTGGAATGGGCAGGAAGGTTCAAACCTCGCTGTAGATTTGATCGGCTTTATATAAGACATTGTAAACCAAAATCAGTTATCATTCCGAAATATTTAGAACTTATTGGATTAGAAAAAATTCCAACTTGTGGACTATTTCCAAGTGACCATTGGGGTATCTTGACACATTTTGACAAAAGAAATGATTGACAAAGAATTGCAGAATTTTATTTTATGTGTTGCCTTCATAGCTGTGTGGACGCAGGGATGAGTTATTTGTAGTTTTGCATGACACTTTCTCTATCTGCTACAAAGCATAAACCTTTGAATGTATTGCTTGTTTGTTTGTTTAGTTGGGGTTTTATGCCGTTTTCAGCACATTTGGCTATTTCGCGGCGGCCAGTTTTTATTGGTGAAGGAAGCCGGAGTACCCGGAGAGAACCACCAACCTTGGGTAGGAAAATTGGCTATCCTTGTCAATTTAAATTGGAGTCAAACACACTCCACCACAGGTGAGATTTGAACTCACAACCTCAGTGTTGACAGGTAAATGATCATTAGTAGTCATGACGAACTACCTAGACCACTTGGCCACCGAGGCCCCTGAATGTATTGCCATAACATGTGGTGACATCATATTTCACACAAAAATCAATGAAATGTACACAGAAAGTGGAAAATTTGCTATTGTGAAAAGGTTAAGACATCTTAGTATTGGAAAAAAAGAAAGAACTGGTTAGGACAAAAGAAAAGAAGAGATATTATTAAAAATTTATAATATTTTACAGAGAGTTTAAGATTTTCCTCAAAAACATCTTTACTGATTATGTTGGGCACACAGTAGTATCTTGAGATTAATTTAAAAAATACTCCAGCTTCTAACACTTACGAAATATTCTACAGTACCAATTTCGATACACAAGCCCTACCATAATATTGTCAGTCGGTCACTTAAGTTGTAAATAAATCAATATTATATATGCCCACAGACAAACAAAAATGTACTTTCAAATCAAATTTATTAAATAAAGTACAAATGTAATACATAACAACAGGTAAATAACTCCTCAAATTTCTAATAAATCATAACTTCTTAAACAAAACTTTTTTGGAGGTGTTTTGATGCAATTTCAACTGCTCATTGTTTTTAGCTCACCTGTCCTAAAAGGACATGTGAGCTTTTGCTTGGCGTCGGTCGTAAACTTTTTCAAAGATCTTCTCCTCTGAAACAACTGAACCAATTACAGCCATACTTAGAATGAATGATCCTTAGGGTATCTAAAAATAAAGTTTGTATTGTATTCTATTGTCTGTCGAGAAACATGGCCGCCATGGCTAAAAATAGAACATAGGGGGTAAATTGCAGTATTTGGCTTATATCTCAAAAACTAAAGCATTTAGAGTAAAACTGACTGTGGTAAAAATGTTCATCAGGTCAAGATCTACCTGCCATGAAATTTTCAGATGAATCGGTCAACCCTTTGTTGGGTTATTGCCCCTGAATTGTTAATTTTAAGGAAATTTTGCAGTTTTAGGTTATTATCTTAAATATTATTATAGGTAAAGACAAACTGTAAACAGAAAAAATGTTCAACAAAGAAAGGTCTACAAATAAGTCAACATGACCAAAATTGTAAATTGACCCCTTATAGGAGTTTTTGCCCTTTGAAGACAATTTTTCACATTTTTTTGTCATCTTTGTAAACTTTCAAAAATCTCCTCCTCTGAAAATACTTTTTAAATTTCAGCCAAATTTAGGCTGAAAGATCTTTAGGGTATCTAGTACAAGAATGCAAACAACAGTTTTTCCCTAAATATATTATGTCATAGGTATGGAATTCCCTCTATTTATAAGTTCTAGATATTGATTTCTGATTGTTTTTTGGTTTCATTATTTAAATTAGAGTCTTGGCTTTATTTTAAGTTTAAAAAAATGCATGAAATGTAAAAAAGTAATTATTTTCATAAAAGTTTTATTAATGGGAGACTACTCTGAAAACATCCAAAAATAGTGTAGGTGAAAACACAACATTTTTATACCACTTCATGTAGCAATTTTAAAAGGCGGCGAATGTACCCTGAAACTACATGTGCTGAAACCAGTTGAATGTGTACTTTGGAAAACACATATACTCAGTTCTCTAAATTACGCAGGAGTCTTTGCTAGGATGCTCTGAGGTTGGTCTGTTTTTGAAATATTTGAAGGGGGAGGCCTATTTTTTGTCAGTTATCTTTCTGTAATGGTAAGAATTTGGAAAGGAATTCCTTAAAAATACTTGTATACAGTGAAAGCTTGAAGAAATATGTTTTATTTGATATATGGTTGTCTATGGGTATATGATACAGCCAATTGTCCAGCTATCAATCTTTTGAGTATGTTCCTTCAATTCATGACGTCATGAAAAGTTCTAAGAAAAACTGTTGTGTGCACTCCAAAGTTTATGTGTGTTTTTTTTTTTGTCCAACGAGAAACATGGCTGCCATGGCTAAAAATAGAACATAGGTGAAAAATGCACTTTTTGGTTCATATCTCAAAAACTAAAGCAGTTAGAGCAAAAGTGACAAGGAGTAAAAATGTTTATGAGGTCAAGATCTACCTGCCATGAAATTTTCAGATTAATCGGTCAACCCATTTTCGGGTTATTGCACCCTAAATTGTTAATTTTAAGGAAATTTTGCCATTTTAGGTTAACTTTAATATTGTTATAGATAAGGACAAACTGTAAACAGCAAAAATGTTCATCAAAGTCAGATCTACAAATAAGTCAACATGACCAAAATGGTCAATTGACCCCTTATGGGAGTTTTTGCCCTGGAAAGATTATTTACATGTAAACAGTAATTATCAGTAAAAATAATGGTCTGACATATTGTCACAGATGTTAAGAGCATAACTTGAAATAAATTAAATGGTAGCTGTACAACTAAAATGGAGGATCCAAGGTCAAGGTCATTAAAAAAGTTCATAGCAACCAATAGCAACAATATATTTTTGGGTTAAGGACCCTATAATTTACCTGTACAAGTCAAAAAGAAAGGTCGAGTCAAGGTCATTGAAAAAGTCCATGGCAACCATATATATTTAGATTCAGGATCCTATTATTTAGCTTTACAAGTCAATATGGAGGGTCAAGGTCATTGCAAATATACATAGTCCCTAGCGACCATACATGTTTGGGTTAAGGACCCTATAATTTAGCTGTACAAGTCAAAATGTTAGTCAAGAGTCAATGCCATTGAAAAAGTCCATAGCAACTGATGAAAAAGTTCCTAGCAACCATATATATTTGGGTTCAGGATTCTATATTTAGCTCACCTGGCCATAGGCCATGTGAGCTATTGCCATCACTTGGCGTCCGTCGTCGTCGTCTGTAAACTTTTTCAAATGTTAACTCGTCCTAAACTACTAGACCGACTTCAACCTAACTTTGCAGAATTGTTCTTTAGGGCATCTGGAAAATTTCTATCGTTTAAAATTTTTGAAATGTCGAAAAACATGGCTGTCGTTACTATAAATAGCACATAGGGGTAAATTGCTGTTTTTTGCTAATAACTCAAAAACCGTTACAGATATCGAAAATCTGACATGGGGTAAAATTGATCAGCATGACAAGATCTACCTACCCTGAAATTTTGAAGGAAATTCCAAAACCCATTTAGGAGTTATTGCCCTTTTTTCACATTTTTGGCTTTTTTTTATGTTATTATTTCAAAAATCTTCTTCTCTGAAACTACTATTCAAAATCATATGAAACTTGGTAAGATTGTTGCTTAGGGTACCCTGCATAGAACTGGTGTGGGGATTTTTGATTCGTGGAAAAACATGGCCGCTGTTACTAAAAATAGAACATAGGGGTAAATTGCTGTTTTTTGCTAATAACTCAAAAACCGTTACAGATATCGAAAATCTGACATGGGGTAAATTTGATCAGCATGACAAGATCTACCTACCCTGAAATTTTGAAGGAAATTCCAAAACCCATTTAGGAGTTATTGTCCTTTTTTCGTCAAATTTTCATAATTTAACATTTTTCGTCATTTATCTCCAAAACTATTTGAGATAGAAGTGAAATGTAAATTTGAAAAATGTTTGCCATGTTGAGATCTACATACCCTGAAATTTTAAAGGAAATCCCAAAACCCATTTAGGAGTTATTGCCCTTTTTTGTCAAATTTTTAAAATTTTAACATTTTTGCATTTATCTCCAAAACTATTTGAGATAGAAGTGAAATGTAAATTGAAAAATGTTTGCCATGTTGAGATCTACATACCCTGAAATTTTAAAGGAAATCCCAAAACCCATTTAGGAGTTATTGCCCTTTTTTGTCAAATTTTTAAAATTTTAACATTTTTGCATTTATCTCCAAAACTATTTGAGATAGAAGTGAAATGTAAATTGAAAAATGTTTGCCATGTTGAGATCTACCTACCCTGAAATTTTGAAGGGAATCCTAAATTCTATTTAGGAGTTATTGGTTTGTGTAATTTGAGGTCGGGTTCTGTTACATTTATTTAAGGTTCACCCTTATTCCTGGTCAATTTTGTCAACTTCCTGCCAGGACTACCACCATCAGGGAAGATATTTTAACATTAAACCTTATGAAAAATAAATCTTCAACAAATTTTCCCTGAACAATTGAACCAATTGCAACAAACTTGGTCAAATAGTTGATTAATTGTCCAATGAAAACCAGACTCCAGGTGAGCGATACAGGCTCTGGTGAGCCTCTTGTTTAGCTGTTCAATTCAATATATAGGTGAAAAATGCAACAGTATACATTAAATAACAAAAATAATCATTGATGCAAGATCTACACAAAAAGTAACAGGAGAGTGATTCAGGCTCTTGGGAGCCTCTTGTTATTGTTTTATATTCACACCCACTTATCTTATGGTTACATTTGTACTATATTTAAATATTTGTGGAATTCGTGATTCAATGTAAAGTGTGTGTATAACCCCATTTAGATACACACAATACGCACAATAATGGTTGCAAAATCCGTTATGAAAATACTTGGTATAAAAGAGACTGAACATTAGGTCAGAGCAGATTTTGTATGTAATTAACTGGAACTAAACAAATACAATAAGGAAACAATATTATATCGAATCACATTATTTGAATTTTGAAATAAAGCAGAATAATGCAAAAATTTAACTTCATCAACTGTTATGCATTGGACAGATAAGCAGGCATGCTATTGTCAATCTATTGAAAACTTAAATTGATATTTTATCAAATTTTCATCCCATCCATGATTATACAATAAAATGATATATATAGTTAATTGATTTTTTATACAATATCCAAATGTAGCTGAGGCCTATAAAGTTTCCTGTATGTAATTTAGATGACAATGCTGACTGTAAAGGATTAATACTGATTATTAAAATGCTAGATAATAATACAATTTATATCTACAATAGAAGTCATAGAAATTCTAGTATAAAAATTTAAAAAAACAGCTGCCTGATAAGAATTACAAGTGTGTCTTTATTGTCACCAGTCTAGTTTTAGATCTGCCTTGCTCCACACATACTTTCCACCACGTTTGAAGAACATTTTCTCATCAAATCCACTGAATAAAAGAGCATTTTCCACACCAACATCCAGTATTGATTTTGATGGATCTTTGTTTCCTTTTGTGCAATCTAGAAAACGCATCTAAAATTGGAAATTATGACTTTTAGAAGTCATGAAAAAATTTAATTTCATACTGACAATATTTAACTCACCTGGGCCATAGCCCTTGTGATATTGCCATCACTTGGCACCCAGAGTCATCTGTTGTCCGGCAAACCTCCCTTTAAAGATTTCCTCTGAGACCACTGGGCAAATTGGGATCAAACTTTGGTGGAATGGTCCTTTGGTGCCCCCTGTGTAAAATCATGTTCGGCATCCCTGAATTCCAACTGACATGGCTGCTATTATGAAAAATAGAAATAAGGGGGAATGAATGTTAAAAATCTTCTGTGAAACTAATTATGGCCAGATGGATTCAAATTTGGCAGCAATGGTTGACTGTCAACCAAGATGGCTCCCACACGAGCGAAACTTGGTTCAACAAAGGACCCTATGGGAAATCATTTAGAACAAAACTTGGTAGCAATTGTCCTTAAATGGTCCTATTTCTGATTTGTTTCCCATGATCTGGGCTCAAGCTGGCGGCAAAATTCGAACTTGTTTCACAAAGGACCCTGTGAAATTCTTCTGATCTGAAACAACTTTGCCATTTGAAACCAAACTCGGCCACAGTAGTCTTCTTTTGGAGCATATAATTTACTTTTCATTACACGTACAAGGAGATGTACATATAGACATCCATGTTAATCTGCAAAAATGACTGGTTTTTCGAGTATATCTATATACAATTATATCATATATTGGTATTTGAGTGTATCTATATACAATTATATCATATATTGGTATTCGAGTGTATCTATATACAATTATATCTTATATTTGTTATATTAAGGTTGCGTCTCTTTTTGTAACGTGAAAACTTATTGTATAGTCACCTGTGTTTAATTCTCATGCAATATTTGCATAAAACTTGCCATTAACTCTGGTAATTGTAAAAAATAAGATACATGGCTAATAAACATTCTAGTTAATCGTGTTAAAATACAATTATCTACTGACAGATACATTATCAATAAGAACTGTTACATATTTAATATGAAATTACAAAGTTATTGATTCAAAGTTGTAACTTGCAATCATTTTCATGCAACTTTTATGACAGTAATAAAATAACCATAAAAATATAGGAGAGATCAATTATTTTTACCCTTGACTTTTGGTTATATCACTATCCTATTTCCCATTTAATCATAACCACATCACAACAAAATTTCTTGCAATATGCTAATGTTTTTTTACCAACACATGATGTGGCGTTGGGGACACGGATTCTGTGTAGCAAGGGGAATGTGATCCTTGGAGATATTCAGGATATATACCAAAGATGGAATAGCAATGTTTGAAATTCAACTGTTCCAAGCAATTGCTATTTCACATTTGGTTATTATACCCCCGCTTAGAATAAGAATGGGAATATTTTATTTCCAATCAAAGGCCCGCTAGGGACAGAATATTACAGTGATTAAACAGGATAAACATACCACAATTATGTAAACAGATAATTCATACAAATTTAAAATATAGCAATATATACATGTGTATGAAGTAATTGCAGGTGACTAGATTTTTTAGTAAAATGACTAGATACAATGTACCAGAGCTGCATCAGACCACATGGGGAAAAAAGAATTAAACTAAAAAAAAAGATAAAAAAAAGAAAATTTAGAAATGCACTATGTGGTCATGACTCATATTTGTTCAATAAAAAAAAAATAACAATATATCTTATTTTTGTAAAGATCAATAAGGAAAGGGGGATATATAGTGATGGGAGATTCCGTCCTACCGTTCATTCGTACGTCTGTCTGCACCTTTTTACTTCAACTACTGGTACACCAGTGAATGGATTTCTGTGAAGCTTTCAGGGAATTTTCAATGTACATTGCCATTGTGCAACACCTATTTTATTTTTGTTCAAAATGATTTTTTCGGGTTTTTCACAGACAAACATGGTCTTTGGCATTTCTTCATAATATGGTAATGTTAGGGGGTAGGCATGCCCCTTCTGCAACTCCTCCTAAACTGTAGTGAATGTATTTCTGTGAAACTTTCAGGAAATCTTTAGTCTACATTGCCATTTTGTTTTTTTTTTTTTTTATCAAAATGATTTCGTGGGTTTCCCATAGACAAACATGAACACGTACATTTCTTTATATTATTGTAGCGATAGTAGGGGATATACATTCTTCTAGTTTACTATATGGCTTCTGGGTACTTTTCCCAAAATTTATAGGTCTGAGAGTCTTGCAGGATATTTACTTCGTTGCAACTCTGCAAAATATTAACTGTAACCTTTTTGATTTTTTTGTGAATTGTTCAAATGGAAAGCAAACGGCTAAAAATTATAAAATATTTATAGAAAACTTACATATTCGTCTAATATTAGGTAAGAATTCCTCATCTGTAAAGAAAAAAGGTAAAGTATTTTTTGGCAGTATTCTTCGATGTTCTACTAAATATCAATTAACAATTAATTAAATATAGCTTGTTAGGTAACTTTGTAATAGTTTAATTACAGAAGATAGATATTCACAAAGAAAGTCCTCCTGTCGAAATTAGTAGTTTACGTAGTAACATTAGAGAGCTGTCTGAGTGACAGCAAACTGGATTTTCCCTCTATTTCATTTTTACTGAGAAACTTTTCTCCATCAAAGAAGTCAAGGGTCAAGGTCAGATGTCAACATCTTTAGTACACGACACATAATCTTGAGGTACACTACCCACACAAAAAAAAGTTACAGGCTGGACATGAATAGCAATTTATTGACCTTGAGGTCAAAGTTCAAGGTCAACATCCTTAGTATGCGACACATCATCTTGAGGAAACCTACGTACACAACAAATATCCAAGGCCTAGGTCTTAAGACAAAAGTTACAAAAATGACCAATTTATTGACCTTGAGGTCAAGGGTCAAGGTCAATATCCTTGGAATGTGAAACATCGTCTCGAGGTAACCTACCTACACACCAAAGATCTAAGGCCTAGGTCTTTAGACAAAAAAGTTACAAAAATGACCTATTTATTGACCTTGAGGTCAACGGTCAAGGTCAATATTCTTGGTACGCGACACATCATTTTGAGATAACCTATCTACACCAAAAAACCAAGACCTGGGTCTTTAGACAAAAAAGTTACAGGCCGGAAACAAAGATGATCTAAAATGACCTATTTATTCACCCCAAGGTCATAGGTCAACATGTTTGAAACATGACACATCGTCTTGAGGTGACATCTCCACATACCATAGATCTATGGTCTAGGTCTTAAGACAAGAAAGTTTTAGGCCGGACACGATTGGCAGCCGCCCGCCCAACTTCACGGAGGCCTGAGGGATGATCTTATACAGACACACCAAGTCCGAGTGGGATAACTATTTTACATCCCAGCTCAGTCGGGGTAAATAATAATAAACTTAAAGTAAAGATCATCTCTATAAGAACAAAGGAGCTGGAATGTAATGAGAAATACTCTAATCATTACGTGTATATCTTTAACGTCTTTCAGAGGGAAATTGCCTTTGGGATACATTGTTAGTCGTTTAAAATTTGTCATGATTTAATTCTGGTTAAATATGCACACTCTGCATGGTGGAAAGTCCTTTCACACTGTTCATTAATATATATTCAATTTATAAATCTTTCTTGGTACTGCCCATGCCGGGGGTCATTTTTGGCAAGACACTTTTTAGTTTTTTGTGCTGTGGTTCAAGAATCTCAACATTGTTCTCGTCTTCTGCCTTGTTTCCAGTGTTTTAAGAAACAACAGAACTGAAGGTTAAAGAACTGAGCGTTCCAAAAGACCATTTTAAATGTCAGTCTGTTGTAATAAAACGTATCACAAAATACTGAAATAAATTTGATGGACTGTATGGCCATTTCGTTGACTGACAACTCATCAGCAGTGCTCGAGATCAAAGTGTTAGAAAACCGGTAAAAGATAAAATGATGAATTAAATGTGCCAAAATTAAACACACCAAAATAAAAAAATTAAAAAAATAAACTTTCGAAATATCTTCCAACTCTTTTAATCTAGAAAAGTTATTAACATTGACTATAGTTAAAAAATCGAACAGCGTTCCGAAGTCCCCCGCCGCTAGAGCATCAGAAACCCTTGGACAAGTGAAACATAACAAAATTTTCTCAAAGAGAGAGAATAGAAGGACAAACAATTTGTGGTTATTGCTAAAGTTTTTTACAAGTTAATGAGAGGTATGAAGACATTTATACAATATGGGTATAGTGTTGAAATCTTATTTTACCATGTGTATTGAGAATTTACCCCTTTTCAATAAACAGAAATGCTTTGATCAAAAGTATTCCGCCTAACAAACTCTTAAAGACAGTATTTTTCAATTTTATAAGTTTCGATAGGAGTTTATGTATAAAACCTCCCTTTAGGTCCAAGTGTATAAATATTATTCCAATGCAAGGAGAATATAAATTTTCTAGAACACTTAGATGAACATTTTGTCAATTTTCAAAGTTATTAAGGGGCATAACTCCTACAAAAATATTTCGACATGACTCATCTTCGAACTCCCTTGAGGTATCATTGAGTTAAAGCTACTGTATAAATATTATCCAAATCGGTCAAGAAATAAATTTGCTAGAGCGCTTACATGAAAATTTTGTCAATTTTCTAAGTTATTAAGGGGCATAACCCCTACAAAAATATATTGACATGACTCATCTTCGAACTCCCTTGAGGTATCATTGAGTTAAAGCTACTGTATAAATATTATCCAAATCGGTCAAGAAATAAATTTGCTAGAGCGCTTACATGAAAATTTTGTCAATTTTCTAAGTTATTAAGGGGCATAACTCCTACAAAAATATTTCGACATGACTCATCTTCGAACTGCCTTAAAGTATCATTGAGTTAAAGCTACTGTATAAATATTATCCAAATCGGTCAAGAAATAAATTTGCTAGAGCGCTTACATGAAAATTTTGTCAATTTTCTAAGTTATTAAGGGGCATAACTCCTACAAAAATATTTTGACATGACTCATCTTCGAACTCCCTTGAGGTATCATTGAGTTAAAGCTACTGTATAAATATTATCCAAATCGGTCAAGAAATAAATTTGCTAGAGCGCTTACATGAAAATTTTGTCAATTTTCTAAGTTATTAAGGGGCATAACTCCTACAAAAATATTTCGACATGACTCATCTTCGAACTGCCTTAAAGTATCATTGAGTTAAAGCTACTGTATACATATTATCCAAATCGGTCAAGAAATAAATTTGCTAGAGCGCTTACAAGGTGGATGGACGGACGGACGGAAGCACGGACGGACGGACGGACGGACGCCCGGCATTACCATATCCCCCGCATCGCGATGCGATGGGGGACAATTAAGATTTAAAAAACAATGTCAATCATGACAGATTAATACCTGTGCACAATGCACTGCTGAGAAAAAAATTTAGTAAGTCACTAGACATTGAACCCGCGCGAGCGCGGGAAAAAATAAGCATTTTTTGTGGTGGCCATATTGACTATAAGAAGCTGTTGCGGCCATGTCATTCATGGAATAGGGACTCAATATGGATGTTGTGGCAGGCTTCCCATAAACTTTCCTGTCAATTATGTGGTATTAACTGATAGTTTCATGTCTATATATGCTGTAGTATTCCAGATATGGATGTTAATACAAACTTTAAACAAAGCCAATGAAGCGAGAAATGTAAGTCAACGTGACCCAATTGTCATATGGCTGTTCGTTACTACCGAAGATGTATCTACTGATGACGTAGACTGTATGCCACGTAGAATTACCAAAATGGATCTTAAGGTTCCATCAAAGTTAAAATCTATGACGAAAACACAACCACATAAATTGTCAATATTTTTATTGTTACATTTAATTCTGAACTGGAACTTGATGAAAAGCTTTCATTAAATACACATTTCATAATGCATTACTTCTTTCCTTCAAAATAAATATGAAAATGAAATTGTAGATGTAAACATTTCCTTAGTGACGGATGAATTTTTCAAAAGATGCCGTGAGTTAGGTAGAGCATATTTTTGGAAAATAATTGTTCCAATTGTTCCATTGTCATCATGGGCAGGGGCAGCGAGGCTTAATATCACAAATATATCCGATAATCAGACGATAAAAGCATTTTTAGTGTGTGGCTGCGTGTGCTGCCCGCGTTTATATTTATCAAAGATGTCCGAGATAAATTTCGTCATTAATGGTAAAGATGACCATTTGTTAAAAATATTTTTATCTAGGGCTTACAGGGAATTGTATGGTAGAGATATATTTAGACAGGTCACATGACAAATAATGTAAAAATAGATAATGGTTGGTTTATCACTTTTTACACTGAACAAACATCCGAGAAATCCAAAAAAAAAAAAAAAAAAACAACTAAGTTAGGAATTCCTCTGAACTTTACCTTACTTCTTCGTAATCTTCAAAGTTCATAACCTTTACAGTTAGGAGAAATTGCGTTATTGTAAAAAAAAAAAAAAAATCCTGAATACATGAAGCGGAAACATCCCACTCGAAGGAGAATATTTTTAATGTGTTTTATTCTTCTTCCGTAATTTCAAACAGAAACACATTTAAAATATGTGCATACTTATTTATTTAAATCAATGTGTTAAAATGATGCATTCGAGAACCTTCTAAGGGATATGTTGGGAGAATTCATATCGGAAAAGTGCATACAAATTCCATTTGCACATAAACAAAACTGCAGTTTAAATTTATAAATGCAGATTGTCAAATCCGATAATAACCTTTATAATCTGAACTATACATCGTTTATTTTGAACCACGCGTTTTGCCGCCTATTCGGCTAATTCGTAAATTTAGTATTATAGATACCCTCATAAGAGCATGTTTTATCTAATGCTATGATTTTTAACACACCAAAGTTTTACATCCTTTTTTTTATTTTGCAAAAACCGCTAAATTATCCCTACACCAAAATATCCCGATTGATGAGCCCTGTCCAGAAAATCACTACTAGCAATATGGCTAATTATGGCTAATGCGTATTTTGTAAGTTGTGGAATCTCGCAAGGGGATGGGGGGGGGGGGGGGGGGGGGGGGGGGGGGGGTAACTTGACCATTTTATGACCGGGGGGGGGGGGGGGTGCGTCGGTGAACTTGAAACCCCTACCGAAATTATCCACGTTATATCAAATATGTGACCCGAAAACATACCCGAAATTATCCAAAAATAATAAGATTTGTTATGCTATCCAAAACAAAATGGATAGATCTGAATTCTCCTCTGTGCTTTATACTTATCTGCATAATTTTTTAAAATCCTGACCGGAATTCTGCAGAGTGTCAAAAAATCCCGACACGAAATCTCCGCGTGCCTTGTAAAATCTTGACCCGAATTTGCCGCAGTTACCCCCCCCCCCCCACCCCCCCCCCCCCCCCCCCCCCCCACCCCCCACCCCAAGTGTGGAATACAGAATCAGAATCAGAATATTTTATTGATTTAAAATCCAAACTGCAGGATTGTCATCATTATACAGTTATATACATATAGAAATTAAAACATACACAATATACATTTACAATACTAAATTCCGAGACGCACGCCCCATCCCCTAATGAATTAAAAAGTTTGTAACATCCCATACTCTGTTAATATCATTACTGGGAATTTGAGTGTGAAAAAATGAAGTCAACGAGTTTGTCGTCAAATTTTGTATATATGCGTACATCAACTATAGGCTGGAGGTCCAGATAGGAGGCTTGACGTTTGAGTGTATATCGTATCCCTTCCTTCGAGCTCATTTACAACAACGATTTAAGCAGATGAGATATTATCGTACTTCCCTGCGTATATATCACCCTGCTCAACCGCTCTGTAATCTCTGTATTAAGGCTTTGTGACGTATTAGGAGACATTATCCGCGACAGCAGGACTTATTAGCGACGTCACAATATGAGAGCAGGACTTGTTAGCGACGTCAAAATGTGAAAGCAGACGTTATCAAGCTTACCTCCAGGATGACAAAAAAGCGTAAAAAATGTCTTACAGGGGCGACTAAAATGAACAGAATTTGTACGATAAACAGATTATTGGGTTTTCTGCGTAAATATATTGTAAAATATCAACCGCTCGACACAATATGAATCTTTTAGGCTCGTTCGCTGCGCTCACTCTCCAAAAATCTTCATATTGGGGCTTGTGGCTGATATTTTACGATATCAATGTGCAGAAAACCCGATAATCTATACATATGCTGTTGGTGTGGCCAATGATGCGAGCACAGCAATAGCCCTTTCCAGAAACTCATTTCCGGTATCAGGATTCTGACTAAAATTATAATTTGAAACAAGTTATTTCCCTTACTATACTTACTTCCGTTTCTGGCGAACGAAAGTTTTCTAGCCTTAGTATTTAGCACAATATGCCAGCCATGTTCGCTTTAACAAATAAATTCACTTCGTATTGCATAATGGCTGCCCCATTTAACAAAGACTTTTCTAAGTGGTGCATATGCTCCTATAGCGCTTGCTAACTAACCACATAATCGCAAATGTTCAGAGCACAAGAATAAGTCAATAAAGCGGAAGTTGAAATTAAGACTAGATTTTTATCCCTTTTCTGGTGCAATTTCTTAAAAACAAGTTGAGGACGATAGTTTGGAATACCGATTTTATGCGTAAACACTCGTCTTCTAAACTGTATATTCAATATTTTGTCCATCAAATAAGCTGGAGGAGCATAGCCACTACCCAATGGAATACCGATCGTATAAACACTCGTCTTCTAAACTGTATATGTAATATATTGTCGATCAAATAATCCAACATATGAGTTAAGGATAGCTGTAAAAAATGAGAAGATATAAACACTTCTTTCATTAAAGGATGTCTGTTTTAAACTTACGTAGTCATTTGATTCTGGGACCAAACACGATACGGACTCGTGTCTCTTTAGAAAGGTGGAAAAGTCATCACTTGATACAACGAATGACTCAGCATGTCTGATGGCATCTTTCCCAGCATTCTCCCCACCAATCAGAAGACACTGAAATACCTGTGGGAAAAAATTGGTAGCACGTAAGGTAACAGAACGAATATTATCCTATTTTTAAAAATATCTGAATTTAAAAGATATATCTGGAACAAATACCGTGCAGTGTATATAATGTACTGATCAATACTAGGAATTTGAAGAGGTGTAATGGTTAGCGCATTGGACTAGGAAGACAAAGGTTCGATTCCCATTCGAGATGATAATATCAGGGACAAAATTTGTGACGTGCGATCGACACAATTTGGACAAAACAAATGTAGGGTTTCGATAAAAGATGCTAGTACGTTGGATTTGGACGAAAAATGTTTGTCCCGTCTTGAGGGATATTAACAGCCATAGCACGTTAAAGACTCCCATGTAGATGAAAAAAGACTAAAATGCCGCTACATGGACTCTTCAAGTAGTGGATAGGGATTGACATAAGTTGGTATAACATGTTTCCCAATCCCCTATAATAGATGAGTTAAACAACTATAACGAATGTCGGCGTTGTCTCCCATTAACTGAGTTATCTGCTCTTTGGAGAAGGTGTCTTCCGTAGTATCAATGGATAAATGGTCATTTTTCTGCAAAATATTTTTTCTTCCTAAAAATATCCTCAGCACAACTTAAGGATATGTTCCTGGATATATTTCCCCACATTTTTCAATGTTTGATGAAGTTCCCCAATTCAATATTTTCAGAAAAAGTTAAAAGTATAATTTTTGTCCTTTTTGTCACATACTAGGAACGATAATTCTTGCATACGGGAGACGACTCCAAAATCCGCAAGACAAAACAAATATTTACTTTTAAAGATGCATACATTAAAATTGATAAACATATGCTAAGACAACTTTAGATTTACCGTGGATGTAGATGATTAATAGTAAAGAAAATGGAGGTTTGACTTATTATTAATCTGATTCTATTTCAAATATTTATTCTACCTTCCACCTGCAAGGATTTAAGTCCGCAATAGGCTCCACCATGTCTTCATCTTTATTGTGGATGTTTACTACTGTATTTATCTTGAAAGCCACCTTGAAAGATAAAGCTTTTTTGTACACTTTCGAAAGACACATATATGTAGTATGTTTATATTTTTTCGATATTGGATATAAAAAACCCTAAAGGCATTCTATTCCAAACGCATACATGTACGTACTATTTTAAAATGAAAGATCAGACTTGACTTAAAAATGTTTTCATCACATAATTCAGTTTTATTTATTGTTTGACTTATTTTATACCATTTATAAACAGCTCTTAACCAAATTTCCTCGAAAAATTTTAAACATTTTTACTGAACTTGTTATTTCTTGGGATTTCAATTACTCACCTAGTCATACGGCATAGACATGAACTACTCATAATTGAAGGCAGCAATTAGCATTCAGTTGTTTTTATCAATCTTATGTCTATTTATTTTAATGGATTGTCATCTTGTTGTTTCATATTTCATATCCTTTAATATTTGTGATTACCTTTGGTGTTATTCTGAAATTTCCCAGTTGTAAATTGGCCTGTTTTATAATTGACTGGGGCCGTCAGACGACACGACACCGAAACAGCTATTATTAATTAAGGCAGAAGGTACCTAATTGTGCTACAAGTTAGATTTTTACAAACATTTTGTATGCATGCAACCAGAACATAAAATGTATCTGAAGACCAAAAATAAAATTAATATATTCGTAAATACGCTGTACCAAGTTTTTGAAAATAGAATATGTAAATATTCATGATATATAGAATACACGTCGTTATCGCTGCAAAAAGTCATTTTTTGATTTCTCAAAATCCTTTCCCCAGAATTAAAAAAAAACACGAAAAACTGTTTCCAATCGTCTCTTTCCAATGAAGAGAATTTTATTAGGGGTCACCAGATTCATTTTTAAGTATATTAAATTAAAAAAAAATCAAAATATGCATAACGTCGTTATCGCTGCAAAAAGTCATTTTTTGATTTCTTAAAATCCTTTCCCCAGAATTAAAAAAAAACACGAAAAACTGTTTCCAATCGTCTCTTTCCAATGAAGAGAATTTTATTAGGGGTCACCAGATTCATTTTTAAGTATATTAAAAAAAAATCAAAAATGCATAACGTCGTAACGAAGTCGCCATGTAAAATGTAGACTTTAAGTGTTTTATAGACAGGACCTATAGTTGAATGGTTTACACAACGAAAACAAAGCGGGTGACCCTATATTTATATAGCATCGATGAAACAGAAAAGGGGACAGCAATAACTTATCATTTCTATAGAATATTCTAGAAATTTGTTTTGAGAACTGACGATTTAAAGTAAAAGTATTAGTTTTTTTTGGCTATTTTTATATAAAAAGAACTTTATTATTGAAGAAATATAAAAGTTAAATACAATTTTTTTTGATAATTAGATGAAGCTTCGAATATTCCAGCTACATGTAAAATTTCATAAATACCCGTTATTTAGTGGATTTAAATACACCTCCTTAACTTCTAAATAATTGGGGGTGCGTTTTTGTTTTATTTTTTTTTTTGTTTTTAGCTCACCTGACCCAAAGGGTCAAGTGAGCTATTCTCATCACTTGGCGTCCGTTGTCCGTCGTCGTCGTTAACTTTTACAAAAATCTTCTCCTCTGAAACTACTGGGCCAAATAGAACCAAACTTCATAAGGGTATCTAGTTTAAAAAATATGTCCGGTGACCCTGCCTGCCAACCAACATGGCAGACATGGCTAAAAAAATAGAACATAAGGGTAAATTACAGTTTTTGTCTTATATCTCAAAAACTAAAGCGTTTAGAGCAAAACTGACATGGAGTAAAAATGTTCAACTAGTAAAGATCTACCTGCCATGATAATCTGTTTATTTATGTAACGAACATTGGTTTCCACATCATGTTCGTCGTTTCTAAAGTCAGATGTCCGTCCTGTAACTTTCAGAATAGAAGATTGACATCTAGATTAGTTAATCATATACATTTATAGTTGTTTTTTTCCTTTTTATTTTTTTTTTTTTCGGTTTAAAAGATTGGTCTTTCATTAATTTTAAATCTTCCGTCTAAAATTTCCTTGTTTTTCATAGAAAACATATGGTGGGTTTTTCCTTTTTGTGAAAGTGCACTTAAGGTTAAGTGTACGAAATTAACGACTCCGTAGAATTCTTTTATCATGTTTATTATTGTTATGTAGAGAGGGCTATCAGAAGAACAACATAAAATGTAAAAAAAAATAAGAGTCACCGACTTTAATACTTTTATAGATATCAGTCGTTGAAATAACCCTCCTATAACAAAATTACATTGAATATTTAGGGAAATTCATTGAAAATCGTTATGTAATTTTATTATTAGCTCACCTGACACAAAGGGTCAAGTGAGCTATTCTCATCACTTGGCGTCCGTCATCGTCCGTTAACTTTTTACAAAAATCTTCTCCTCTGAAACTACTGGGCCATATGGAATCAAACTTGACCAGAAGCATCATTAGGGTATCTAATTTAAGAAATATGTCCGATGAATCCGCCTGCCAACCAACATGGCAGACATGGCTAAAAATAGAACATAGGAAATTGCAGTTTTTATCTCAAAAACTGAAGCATTTAGAACAAAACTGTTCATCAGGTCAAGTTCTACCTGACTTGAAATTTTCAGACGAATCGGTCAACCCTTTGTTGGGTTATTGCCCCTGAATTGTTAATTTTAATGAAATTTTGCAGTTTTAGGTTATTATCTTGAATATTATTATAGATAAAGACAAACTGTAAACCCCAAAAATGTTCAACAAAGTAAGATCTACAAATAAGTCAACATGACCAAAATCATTGTTTGGCTCCTTATAGGAGTTCTTGCCCCTTAAAGACGGTATCCAGCGTAAACTTCCCTTTAAAGATCTTCTCTTCTGAAAGCACTGGGCCAATTGAGACCAAATTTTGGTGGAATGGTCCTTGGGTGGCCCCCTTCCAAAAATTTGTCCAGCATCCCCGGCTTCCAACCGACATGGCTGCTGTTATTAAATATAGAAAAGGGGGGGGGGGGGTTTAAAACATCTTCTTCTAGGAAACTACACGGCCAATTGGAACCAAAGTTGGCAGTAATGGTCATTAGGAGGTTCTCTTTCAGAAATATGTCCGATGACCCGGACTGTTAAGCAAATGGCCGCCACGGCCGAAATTAGTTTGACATAGGGCCTTATGTGAAAATTCATTGCAAAATCTTCTTATCTGAAAGAACTTGACTAATTGGAACCAGACTAGGCAGCAATGGTCCTTAGGAGGTCCTCTTTCAGAAATGTGTTCGATTTCGTGGACTGTGAACCAAGATGGCCGCCATAGCCGAACTTAGATTAACATAGGACCCTATGGGAAATTCAGTAAAAAATCTGCTTGTCTGAAACCACTAAGCCAATTAGAACTAGACTTGGTAGCAATGTCCTTAGATGGTCCTCTTTCAAATTTTTGTCCGATGACCCGGACAGTCAACCAAGATGCCCGCCATGGCTGAACTTAGTTAAATATAGGACCATATAGGAAAATTCATTTAAAAATCTTCTTGTCTGAAACCACTTAGCCAGTTGGAACAAGACTTGGCAGAAATGGTCCTTAGATGGTTCTTTTTTAGAAATGTGTCCATTGACCTGGACTGTCAACGAAGATGCCCGCCATGGCTGAACTTAGTTAAATATAGGACCATATAGGAAAATTCATTTAAAAATCTTCTTGTCTGAAACCACTTAGCCAGTTGGAACAAGACTTGGCAGAAATGGTCCTTAGATGGTTCTTTTTTAGAAATGTGTCCATTGACCTGGACTGTCAACCAAGATGACTTTGTTTAACATAGAACCCTATAGAAAAACCTGCCAAATTGGTTGCAACACTTAAATTTTTATGTCTGCTCAAGGTGAAAAGTCAATCCAGGTGAGCGATATAGGCTCTTGAGAGCCTCTAGTTTTTATTTTGGCGTTTTGAGATTTGGGTAAAATCATTTGTCATGAGCAAAAGTTTATCCCGGGCGTCAGTCTCTAACAAATAGAGTTACCCTGGTTAAATGCGATTGAAATAAGGTTAACAAAATGGTACTATAAAGCTGACAGTCATTTTGATTTTGCAGCTTCCAAAATGATATCGCAAATGGTAGAAAATTAAATCAAATAAATTTTCAAAACAATGAGCTTACTTTTCATTTGATTTTATAATATTGCGTTTTGAAACATAAAAGGTCCAACCAGTTGTAGTATTTCGTAATTCTATACAATTGGCGAAAATTTAAAAGAATAGCGTTGTATTTTTGAATATGATGCACACCAATATTTTTTTTTATAATATTCATTTGCAAAGCGAATGCGGGATGCCATACTTCGAATTAAAAACTGACAAAGCCAAAAATCTCCAATAATTGCAATACTGTAAATTCAGAAATTATTGCGTGCATTTATTATTGCGATTTTGTCATTTTAGGCCAAAATGAGATTTTAATTTTTGCGATATTGAGAAAAACCCCGCTTCATTTATATAAAAAAAAATCCAAAATGCGAGTTTAAATTATTGCGATAACAACCCTGTCGCAATTTTCGCAATAATAAAAACATCGCAATAATTTCCGAATTTACAAACCGTTTATGTCATGTACATTTGACAGGTAAATTAAGTTTATATATATATATATATGTCATGTACATTTGACGCGTACTTGACGCTTTTTGTTATGTATGTATTTGACGAGTAATAAAGCGTTCGTACGAAGGCTGAAAAATCTAGGGTAAGCACTGCAAAGTACTGTCATGGAACCAATGAATGACCTTGAGATATAAAAACTGGAGATGATTCGTGTGATTTAAGAGTTGGTGATTGCAATTAAATACCTTGAATTGATAACAAAATTGTCGCACTTGTCGGAGAGACTGTAAGTGATTTTTCTTGCCCTGTTGACGTCCAATTTTTTCATTGACGTCTGAATTAAAGCTGTCACAGGAAACGGCTAAAATGTCTAGGTACTTTCCTGAAATAATATATCAAAATTAATCAAACTTCCAAGAAAATGTCTAGGATATTACATTGCATCCTCTAAACTTTTAATATAGATGGAAAAACCTATATGCTTATTAAATATTTCCCCAATGATGTTTATTTATATACCGTTTTCGAAATTGTTTGACTTGAAGAGAATGATAAAATTACAACTTATGAGGAAAATGACTTTGAACGCGTAAAATTAAATTTAATGATGTAAGTTATTTTTTTTTACATTCTGTTGAAATCTAAATTCATTGTGATCACTAATTAGGAATTCTGTTGAGTCGATCAAGCTTACAAACAATAATTAAAAATTTTCTGATGGAAGGAGTTCGGAAATTGAATTTTAAGCTCAAGCCAGTAAGATGATTTAACTAAAATGTTACTTGATCACTTAAAGATAAGGCCAGTCCAACTACCAATGTAAAGTCTTGTATTTTAACATATTTAATGAAGCACAAAAACCGTTAACCAACAGTTTTTGTGAACCTGTCATTCCGTTCTTGTTTATTCAAATTTTGATTGTTTTGATTTTCTGCGTTTTACCCAATTTTCAAACAAAATCAATATACCAAAATCAAACAAAGTGGTAAATCTAGATCAGTTAAGATCAGTTAAGGATGCTCGCTGGTCATGTTTTGGTCTTTTTGTCAGATTTTCGAAATCCTCGGGTTTTATCCATTTCTTAAACATGATTTTTTTCCCCATGAACCCCTACTTTTTCTTTTATAATTCAATGATATATACCGTAAAATGGTAATTGACAAAATCTTATGAAATCCTTTTTATTTTTTCATACATTTTTGAGAGACTGAAGTTGCCAATGCAAAGACGAGGAAAAATCCAGAGAAAACCCATTTCCTGCAATTTTTCAAGGCCTTATAGCTCTAAAATGAGCACATGAACCTATATTTTTTTCTTGCTTATTTGTTTACTATTCATATTTTCTCTCAAACTAAAACACCTATTTCAAATCCTATTGACATGATTGATTTACTATTAGACCAGCGAACATCCTTAAGATCAATACAGCACAGGTAAACTACCTAATGTTTCTGTTCAGAAAGGAAGTGGTCTCAACCATAGTCGTATAACATAGGACCTGAGGGGCGATATTTGTCTTTTCATATTTGTTTTCTGATATTTTCTTTTTACTTATTTTGCTTTTTATTATTTTTCATTTTCTGTTTTTACTATCAAATGTTATAGGACTAGTCTCAACCAGTCTTAACTGACTGCAAGGTAAATCTTTATACTGCAACCGTTCTATTTGAGTAGTCAAAATGAGTTCACAGTATATCTACAAGTTATAGGCCATACCAAATTAATTTTTAGCTCTTTAGATTTCTCTGCTCCGATATTCGGACTTTCATGACTTTGTAAAAAAGTTTGCCGCTTCATTTGCAAATAAGCTGAAAATTCGTCCCAAATTCTTTATTTTTTAAGAAACTGAAAATAAAAAGTGCTGCCCTTTCCTATATATATTTTGGTAAAAATGTGAAAAAAAAAATTCATTTTTTGGGGGGAAACCCTCGCATTTTCACCCGATTCTAAGCATGGGGGGTATGATTTTATGTCAAGTTAATGCACTGTTATAGTATATTGCTTGTGCTTTGTTATCTCTATTTTGGTCTGGAGCAATGGTATATCAACTGTTATATATCTTTTTAAACTGTCGCAAATGCTATACGTACCATAACTTTCAAACCACTTTTGTGTGATTAAGCTGCCATTGCTGACTATTGTTACACTGGGTAAATCTAACTCTTCTTTACAGAACTTGCATAGCTCGCCGACATATTCTCCTCGTTTAACAAGGAATGGCTCTCCTCCAGAAAAATTCACCTTTTCCATGCCTATAGGGAAAGACATATTCGCTATAAACATATTTGTGTTAAGGCCACACCAATTTTTTTTTTTATAGTTCTTTGGATTTCTTATGGCAAACACAGGTGCGATTGAGTGAAATTTAATTTTTTTCCTTGAGGACTGGTTTTTTTTCGGGGGAAATCATGTTTAATTTTGGCAAAATTTTTTTTAAGTAAAATATTGTAAAAAATGGAGAAAAAAAATTATTTTTACCAAATTATAGGAGCGGGAAAAATATTTTAATTTTAATTTCTTAAAAAATGAAGAGTTTTAGAAAGTCCAAAAATCGGAGCAGCGAAACCAAAGAGTTAAAAATTAATTTAGTGTGGCCTAAAAGTCCAATAAATGTAAGAAGATACACAGTTGCACACTGGAATTCGCTTAAGGTGGTACCCAACACTACAGGGAGATAACCCTTAAAAATTACCATAGCGTTTTAATCAAATTTAATAAGTAAAGAGTCATTAAGCTTCTCTATGATCAAAATTGATGTTTGCCAAACTGCTATATATTCAATGAAATTATTCCCGCGAAGTTTGAAATTCTATTTACTAAAAAAATCAACATTTATGTCAACAGGTCAAAGTAAATATTTCCTAAAAAATTTATGAAAATTAAACGAGCCAATTTGATTTTAGTCAAGGTGTTGGGTACCACCTTAAGTAATGAGGATTGTATAGTTCAAAATTATATCAAAACATATCGGCCACCTTGCATGTCCATTACATTTGTATGATTAGCCCACTTCATATGAACTTGTTTCAGAATGTTTGTAATAAATGAAAGGTTGCATAAAAACCACGAAAACGATATAAATTTTTGGTCCACCTTTGCATGTAATATTTTAAATGGTTTGAAACATAACAGATAAAAACTTTGACACATAAAATCTTCCTTTAAAACAGAAAAGAAGTAACAGAAATTTATTACAAAACTTTAAAGAAAAACTGTCAACATTAATTACTGATGAATCAAAGACGTTTCCATATAATAATGGAAAGACTAGCATTGGAAAACTTTTTTTTGCAATTATCGAGCTCCAAAAAGTCCAATTATAAAACATTTAATTGCCGTGATCATACGTTACAAAAAGAAACCGGTCGTTACAAAAAAGTTGGGGGAGGGGGTGACACGGGGGTATGATTTTCCTAATTTCCTAACACATTTATCATTTTTTTATTTATTTTTATTTTAATTGGGGTTTAACGCCGTTTTCAGCACATTTTGGCCATTTCGCGGCGGCCAGTTTTTATTGGTGGACGAAGCCGGAGTACCCGGAGAGAACCACTGAGCTTCGGTAGGAAAATTGGCAATCCTTGTAAATTAAGATCGGAGTCGAACACACACCGCCACAGGTGAGATTCGAACTCACAACCCCAGCGTTGACAGGCTAGTGATCAGTAGTAGTCATGACGAACTAACTAGACCACTCGGCCGCCGAGGCCCCCCATTATCATTGTAATTCCTTAAAATATTAGCCCCTTATTCACCAATTCCCTAAATTGTTACTGAATTTTTCCTATTCCCTAATATTTTTTGCCCATTGTTCTGAATCCCCCCCCCCAAAATCACTCTGTTTCATAATTCCCAAAAGCTTGTCACTCCCACTCGTCAAGTAAATCAGCAAAAAATAAAAAAAAGAAAAAAAAAGACGAAGAAAAAATGCAATTTACAATGTTTCTTCGCAATCCAAGTTTTAACCTATTGTCGACCGTTTTCACATTTTTAAAAGAAACATTAACACTACTGTAGTGCCCACACTGGTCAAAAGGTCAACGTCTTTGTCCGTTCTTATTCTGTCATTTCTGCTATTCATGTTATTATCTAAAGTTATTCAAGTTTTTGTCTAAAGTTATTCAAGTTATTGTCTAAAGTTATTCAAGTTTTTGTCTAAAGTTATTCAAGTTATTGTGTAAAGTTATTTCATGTAATCAGCTAATGTTATTCAAGTTATTGTCTAAAGTTATTCATGTTATTGTCTAATGTTATCCATATTATTTTTATGTTATAGTTTATTATTTCATGATTATTTTACATTGCATTGAACCGTATGGGTGAAGTTTACAAATGAAATCATTTAGTATTGTATAATACAAGTAATATTCATTTCAGTGTGTATTGAATTGATAGAAAAAGTCTATAGAAAATAAAAGACTAGACGGTAATTAAATAACACACATTTTTTAAAGGACAACAAAAAACCTATTATCCTTTTTAATCTAGAAATTAAGTCATGCGTAGAATAGAATAGAATAGAATACTTTATTATCCAATTTGGGCCCATTAAGAGCATAATAATAATAATAATAATATATATATATATATATATATATATATATATATATATATATATATATATATATATATATATATATATATATATATATACACACACACACACATATACAATACATGTAAATTTGAACAAGAATTATTACAATAAATAAAAATTATTTTTCTACGTAAAATAAATACAAGTTATTATCAATAAAATATACAAACAAAACAGAGATATATTGAATCAATTAAGTATAACTTTCTGTCGTATTTCAAAACATTTAAACAAAATTCTCCCAAATCATTTATGAAAATGAGATCTTCACATATCATGAAACCATATAAATACGTTATGAGATACGGAAAACTAATTGTTTCCATTGATCTTTCATATAAATTTTCTTTAAAAAAGGACAGCAAATAGGGTCAGGCCTAAAAAAAATATAGTTGTGTTTAGGGTAACCCGACCCTACCTAATTTTTAGTGCCTACCCTAAATTTTTTATAACCTTTCTTCAACAAGCACTGTTAAAGTCAAGGTGACTCCAGTATACAACTTAACTAAAAAAATTGATATAAAAAAAAATCCCTACCTGCCCTACCTAACTTTTTTCAGTGTGTTACCCTAAACACATGAATTTTTTTATTTGGCCTTACTAGTTGATATTTTTTAAAGCAAGACTACAAATGAAGTAATTTACTACAAATACGTACTACGATTTTTATACATGAACAGAATTTTAACTATGATCATAGATTTTATAGACATTACAAATGTTACAGTTATCACGTGTGCTTTTATTCAAAATCTTTACACCATGGAAGATATATTAAATGTTGTGAATTAATTTATATGGAAACTGACAGCCATTTTTCAGGAGTGTGTGTGTGTGTGTGTGGGGGGGGGGGGGGGGGGGGTATATAGCCAGAATCTTTTTTAAAAAATCATGCCTCTCTATACTTTTTGCAGTAACGAATTAAATTATAGGTTCTGACAATATCATTCATACAGTCTTTAAAGAAAACTTCCGTGCTAAACAGGATTACAAAAAATTCAATATAATAGATTCTAACAATAGATAACAATTAAATTATCACACTTTCCGTCTAAACAAATTAAAATATAACATTGTATCTAACAAAAATATTTTGCATGTTTGCAATATCAAAAGATGCAAGATATATATATTTTATTCTGTAATATTTGTATATGTGTATTGCTTAACCCAACAGGGTTTTTTCATGCAATATAGTATTATAAACTGCTTAAATCTAATTTGACCACTGAGTATAATTTGATTTGATTTGATATGATTAAACATGAAATACTTACCCTTTTCTTTCAGCATCTTTAGTCCTCTCTTTGCTTGCTCCAGGGGTAAAACAAAAGACGTTTTTGCAGTGTGAAAACAAAATCCACAACTATAATTACACTGTCGAGTGAAATGATAGTTCACACTTAGCGGTTTTACTTCAGAATTAAGGTTTGTCGGGTTTTCATAGCTGTAGGTCTTTTCTAAATTTTTCCCAACAGAATGTTCGCTTACATTTTTCTCTCTTCCATACCATTTTGTTATTACACATAATAAAGCTACTGCAGAGACGACAAGACCTAAGAACACCTCCATTTTAACTGTTCGAATGTCAATTTATTTTTATATTCACAGTAATCTTATGTAGTTCAGTTGACCGACTTTGTTGATTTTCATAAAACTTGGAATACTTTTTACATGCTTTGCTGCAAATAATTGTTGTATTGTATTGGCTGTTTTAATTGGGTGCAAGGTTGAAAGCGTACGTTGGAAACTTTCATCGTTATGACTACAATGAGTTTCTCATCGAAATCGAAAGCGAAAGCGAAAGTGAAAGTATAATTGCCATTTTTCTGAAAAGTTTTCCAAATTACAAACAAAACAATTAGAAGAAACGGGAGCGAAGTTATAACCAGAAAAGTAGATCAAACTGATAGCGTACCTTTTAAAATGTCCATCATCAGGGGCGTTTCCAGGATATTTGAAAGGGGGGGGGGGGGGAGTATAATAAAATTTTCGGCGAGCGGAGCGAGGCGAAAAATATTTTGGACCTTTTTTTGCTAAAAAAACATAAAATAATTGTGAACTGCACCAATGTAACGGTTCCTGACTTGATTTAAAAAGAAATCAGAGTATTGTTTAATTAATGAATATGATAAATTGCCATATTCAATACAATATAAGCAGATTACGATAGTTTTTTTTTTGAAAAGGCGGGGCGTACGCCCATTACGCCTTCACCAGGACCCGCCCCTGATCATGTTACCAACAAATTTAAACATTCTCAAAATGGTCACTAACTTGAATAAAGTAACAGGATAGAACTGTTGTGTTGCAATAGAATCAAGAAACGTATAATTTTGTCTATTCTGTTACTGTCTAGACTGTTACCCCAACTTGGTAACAGGATTGACAAATATGTATTGTAAACCTTCGCTGTCCGTTCCTGTTACATGTGTTACCATATAAAATAGTGTTTTACTAAAATTATATGTAATCAAAGAACTAAGTGTTGGATTGATTCAAAAGTCCAATACAAGCCGAATATAAGGAATTGCTTCAGTTGGTTTTGCTTGGTTGTAGTAATTTTTTTAGTGTTTGAAAATGTATTTTTAGATAGTTTTTTCAGGACGCAATATTAAGTGATGTTTGTATCTTGTTAATGCAAAGAAATCAAACATTCTGTTGTTTTCTGAAGCACCACTAACATATATTTGAAAAAAAAAGTTTTTCCTATTGATAGTAAAAAAAATGGGGGTAACAGGATAGACAAAAGTTTGCACCATCAGTCGAAAATGTGTCAATAATATTTTTGTATTATGTCATTAAGATTGCATATTTAAGTATTTTGTTCAAGAAGTATCATATATTTTGAAAATTTAATAAATATGATGATTCAAGCAAATTGTTTTTTCTCAGTCTTGCAATGTTAAAAATGCACATTTTTTGAAAATGACCCATATGTCACATGGAAGTGTGACGGACGGACCGAGACTTTCGGAAAAGCAGCATTATTCCATGTATACATTACTAAAGCGAAGATTTCTAATTTTAAAGGTATTTTGAACTGTGGTCAATTTCAGAAATCTAAATCTGTAAGTCTCCTTCAAGATACGAATATCAGGATCAGCCTCCAAGTCGGAAATATTTGTTTGCAGTAGTGTTCGACTCGTTTTTCGCCAGCATCTCGAGTGCATGCACAGATGATTCTGAAGTGTAACCGAAATATTAGTAAATTAAAACTTTGCCACCTCGATTGCCGTTCATAATATAAGCAATTCTTGCGAATGATATGCAGATACGTTCAAACTTTTTTCGCAGACTGAGGAGAATTCGTTCTTTCCTAGCACAAAAAGGCATGCTTTTTTCGAAGGGAGTTTTACTTCAAGGGGTTAGGGGTTAGGAGCAATTTAAAAATGAAATTGTTTAATTGAAAATACAAAACACTATAGTATGTACAGTACTATCTTTTGAGTATACACGAAACAAACGAAACAGAAAACAATATACACTTTCATATGATATTGATAATTAATGAAACTTTCCTCATTCAGTTAAGTGAGTGTATTGTATTTTTGTTTGTCCATAATTGTGTTAACAATCATAAAAAACACATTTAAACCCATAAAAGGCAATAGCTTTAACGTAGTCTGTTTTTTTTCTGGACAATGCATGCAATATTTTCCCCAATAAACATGATACACGTACAACTATATTATTTCTCGTTTGCTCATTATAAACTGAAGACCGAATCCGTTTAGTCAGTGTTTTAATTTCTATTTTTTTCATCTCACTTTGTATTTTACATATTGTTCTTTCAAGGATATCATTGTCGTGGCTTTTAACGGTTTTGGCAATATTTGTCAGTTTGTCTATAGTCATGATAGTATATATGTACTAATACTGTATGACTGTCACAAAAGCTTAAGAATAAAGCAAAGGAAAATATGCTTTAAACAAGTTTATATGACATGTTGTTCAGTTTTCCTACACACGTGTATTAAGAGGTCACTTAAACTTACACTGTGAAATGAAGAATAACAACAAAAAGTTTTTCCTTTGTAGTTGGACTTTAACTACATTTGAATGCATATACCTTAACGCATGAAAAGGAATTAAGATGGAGTTCCGGGGACTATTTTGTCACTCTCATATGTAAGAATCGACTGATATTTTCACAACGAAAAAAATTCCGACAGTTACCAATGACATGACAGTTGTTTGACGGAAGAATAAATTTTCTTCCTTACGAAGGCAAGATTTCTGGCAGCACCTTCATGATTGTATTTTGAGTTCATAGACTTGTTGGCCGAGGCATCTGTGGATTTAGTGTGTTGCACCCCCCCCCCCCCTTTTTTCTCTGCAACAGACCACGACCTTCATTGTCAAATAACTTGTAAATTATATTTGTTCATCATCTTATGAAATAAATGACAGAGCAAGTAGTTGTAAGTCCATTACTGCTAACTTTTGATAAAAATCTTGAAGTGAATTGTTTTCCATAGGATGGTGTGATACGAATATGACCCTACCTTGTATTACCATCACATGCTTGGCTCGTTACGTGCTAGCTCACGAGATTATAGTCTGTAGCCGATCGCGACCGCTCTTCATTTTTACTCCTAAAAGCTTAGCAGAGAAGCATCAAATACCAATATTATTTTTTTTTGCTTCACTCGGTCGGGGATAGAACCGTCGATCTCCCGCATCGAAGGCGAGCACGAAACCAATGAGGCAGTCCCTGTGTTTAAACGAAATTCGGCTGTGGTGGCCATCTTATGACACAATAAAAAATAAATGATAAAATCCTTCCACCAAGCTAACATTGTATTTTAGAAAGAGTGGATTATAATCTAACAACTTAGCCTAATCATATGTTGTTATGAAGAACTATATATACAAAGATTTTTTACATGACAACGTACCCGTATATATTCCAAACTACAAATATACATGTATCTTTGTTTTTTTAGTATGTTTAAAACACATAAGCGTTGGCGGGGGGGGGGGGGGTTACCTTTCAAACTGTTTTAACACCACTTTTCAGTGTATGTTAGTAACATGTATCTTGCGTAGAAAACTACACCAGTTCTTTAGCCACGCCAAATTGATTTTTAGTTCCTTGGATGTCGAGCTCCGGTTAAAAAAAAAAACAACTTTTTTGCTGCTTTTGTAAAAATGCTGAAAATTTGCCCCAAATTATTAATTTAAAAAAAAATTAAAAGTAAAACGTTCGCCCGCTCCAAAAATTTGGTAAAAAATAGGGATTTTTTTCCAATATTTTAATTAGAAAAAATTTAGACTACTTTAAGATAATGTAGAAATGAAAATGCCTAGCAGGAATACTTGTCCGGATTTTATACAGGTAACAAGAACTTTGGACCAAGTAGTATTTACTTATGAATAAGGATGATTTATCGAATCACTTGTTAGTTAGCTGCCAGTACCACAGGGGAGATAATAAGCAGCATCTCATACATGTATGCACCAGATGAAGGAAATTAGAAATTACCTGCCTTACATAAACTGGTTAAGGGAGATAACTGTTTCTGATTACCATGTTCTAGCTATCTTTAACATTACAGGATTAATATTTAAATACATATTTATTTACCTGAATGAAACATTCAATATAACATAACCTACATATTTATTTAGCTGATAAACTTTCAATATAATAGCAATGTAACCTAGCCTCAGTAATCTCATATTTCTTTTATATCATTTAACATAATATAGATTATTTTTAATCTTCAGTGACTACTTCCTGGTTTGATATACATGATATATGAAATATTAACTATAAAAGTAGCACCTGTTACAAAACAAACAAAATATCTAAATAGTATACAATACTAGAGGCTCAGTGAGGTGAGCCTGTATCGCTCACCTGACAAAATGCTTCTACAAACTTCCATTAATTCTTTGGTTGAATTTGCTTCAAAAGTTTCAGAGCAGATGATCAAAATATATTTTTCTCATAGGGTCCAATGTTAAACTATGTCCTGCGCTGGTAGAAATGTTTTACAGCGGATCGGAAAAAATTTAGCAATCTTAGTAAAGGGCCTTCCATATATCATTCCTGTAAAGTTTGGTTAAATTTGCTCAAGTAGTTTCAGAGGAGATGAACTTTAACATGTTTTCCCATAGGGTCCAATGTTAAACTATGTCCTGCTCTGACAGCCATGTTTTTTGACGGATCGGAAAAATTTCGGGAGCCTTAGTAAAGGACCTTCCATACATCATTCCTGTAAAGTTTGGTTAAATTTGCTCAAGATGCTCATGTGAAATCTGCGTCCATGTTTCGTGGTTAAATCCATTTCTCAGCAACTGTAACACCTAGGCCAACCATATTTGGTCTATATATTGTTCTTAGTGGGTACATGCCAGTCTGACACCTGGCTTGAGACCTTGACCTCAATTTCATGCTCGAGTGACTTTGTCACATTTTTGTGGTTAAGTCCAATACCTAGACCCATCATATTTGATCAATAGATAGCTCTTAGTGGGTACATGTCTGTCTGACACATGATTTTTGACCTTGACCTCGATTTCATGCTTGAGTGACCTGTGTCACATTTTCGCGATTAAGTCCATTTCTCTGAAACTGTAATACCTAGACCCACCGTGTTTGGTCTATTGATAGTTCTTGGTGGGTACATGCCAGTCTGACACTTGTATCTGGACCTTGACCTCAATTTCATGGTTGAGTGACTTTCATCCAAGTTTCTTGATTAAGTCCATTTTTCATCAACTGTAATACCTAGACCCACCGTGTTTGGTGTATAGATAGTTCTTAGTGGGTTCATGGAAGTCTGACACCTGTCTCTGGACTTTGACCTCAACTTCATGCTTGAGTGACTTTGTAACATTTTCGAGATTAGGTCCATTTCTCAGCAACTTTAATACCTAGATCCACCATATTTGGTCACTTGATAGTTCTTAGTGGACAAATTCCAGTCTGACACCTGTCTCTGGACCCTGACCTCAGTTTAATGCTTGGGTGACTTGATACATTTTTTAGATTAAGTCCATTTATCAGCAACTTTATTACCTAGGCCCATCATATTTGGTCTGTTCGTAGTTCTTAGTGGATACATGCCAGTCTAACACCTGTCAGCTGAACAGTGACCTGAATTTCATGCTTGAGTGACTTAATATACATTTTCATCATTTAGTCTATTTCGCAGCAACTGTACTACATTTGTAACGAGACCCACGGTATTTGGTTGATAGAAGTTCTTTAAGTGGGTTTATACCACTTTAACATCTGACACCTTACCTTTGACCTCTATTTTATGCTTGACTGACTTGTTTCACGTTTTGGGATAATATCCATTTCTCAGCAACTGCAATACATAGACTAACCATATTTGGTCAATAAATAGTGCTTGATGGATACATGGCTGTCTGAGATCTTGACTTGAATTTCAGACTTGAGTCACATTTTCATGATTAAGCCTGTTTTCTGTAGCTGTAATACTTATATGCAAATTTACCTCAATTTTAGGCTTGAGTGACTATTTTCCAATTTTTACAAATAAGTCAATTTCTCAACAATTGTAATAAATGTATTAAATGTAGACCCACCATTCATTTTTGGGCTATAGATAGTTTTTGGTGGGTATATACCAGTCTCACACCTGTCAGTTCGTCTTGGACACAGTTTTAGGCTTGAATGACATGCATAAGATTTTTCAGACAAATTATCGCCTGACCTGCTATTTCTTTTAACACATTTTCCTTTGACTTGCAATGTCGGGTATCAGATAATCATTATTTTGTGTCCATGTGCATTCTCAGGCGAGACATGTAGTGTGTCCACTCTTGTTTTATTTCACAGTGTCAAATTCCAAGATTAGTTTATTTTATTAAGCACATCGTATAATTAGTCGATCTTGCCTTCTTTTCAACTCCCACCCACCCCAATTACAAATAAAATGGTTGTTTCCTAAAGTAAACAAAAACTAGAGGCTCCCAGAACTCTGTATCGCTCAGCAAACTTCAAACAGAATAAATTGTTTGACTATGTGCATCTTGGCAGGCAGGCTGAAACATTGCTGTCTTGTTTAAAATGGCTCTGTAGTCACTGGTTTTCCCCAAAATGTTCAATGGTTACAAACAAGAAGATCTTTCAGTGAATTTTCCCAAAAGGTCCTATGTTAAACTATGTTAGACTGCCATAATGGGAAATTGGAAAGAGGACCACCCCGGGACAAGATCTTTAAGTAAGTTTCACATAGGTTCCCATGTTAAACTACGTTAAGCTCTGGCAACCATCTTGGATGGCGTTTTGGATCATTGGATACAAATCTGAAAGAATATCACCGAACGACCGTGCATAGCTGTCAAGTTTTGTTCCAATTGGATTGTGGATTCAGACAAGAAGGTCTTTATAGGGTCCTATAGGTTAAACTATGTCCGGTTCTGGCGGTAGTCTTGGATGGAACACTGGGATCATCGAATAGAATTCTGAAAGAATATAACCTAAGGACTATTGCTGCCAAGGTTTGTTCCAATTAGCTTTACGGTTTCAGATAAGATCTTTAAGTAAATTTGCGATACGGTCCCATGTTAAACTATGGTTGGCTCTGGTGGACATCTTGGATGGCAGGCCGGGTCATCAGATATAATTCTGAGAGAGTACCACTTAAGGACTACCGATGCAAACTTTTGTTTCAATTGGCCTAAGGGGCCTCGGTGGCCCAGAGGTCTAGGTAGTTCGTCATGACTACTAATGATCACTAGCCTGTCAACGCTGAGGTTGTGAGTTCGAATCTCACCTGTGCCGGGGTGTGTTCAACTCCGATCTTAACTGACAAGGATTGCCAATTTTCCTACCGAAGGTCAGTTGTTCTCTCGGGTACTCCGGCTTCCTCCACCAATAAAAACTGGCCGCCGTGAAATAGCGAAATGTGCTGAAAACGGCACAAACCCCCAACTAAACAAAATCCAGTTGGCTTAGTGATTTCAGAAGATCTTAAAGTAAATTTTCCAACTAAGTTAAACTATATTTGGCTATGGTGGCCACGTAGAATGGTGGGTACCATCAGATATAATTCTGAAAGTGGACCACCTAAGGACCATTCCTTCTTTAAGTTTTGTTTCAATTGGCTCAGCAGTTTCAGAGAAGATCTTTAAAAGTTTACGACAACGGATGAAGACATGCCAAGTGATGGCAATAGCTCACACGGCCCTTTTGGCCAAGTGAGCTAATAAAGAAAAATAAAGAATAATGTGCACTTCACTAATCAATATCCTAGGAATTTCAATTCTTTAAAGCTGCAGCACTTATTAAGGATGTTCGCTGGTCAATTTCAAAATAACAAGCTTTTCATAACATTGGTAAATATTGATAGTGGATTAATAAAGGAACTAAAAGAGTGAAAAAAATTATAGGTCCGTGTGCTTGTTTTCGAGATATAAGCCATTGAATATTTGGCGGGAAAAATTGGCTCTCTTGATTTTACATAGCTTTATCATTGAAAAGTTTTATTTCTCAAAAACCATTAAATAATATTAAGGATTTTATAAGATTTTTACAAATGGCTTATTATTCTGCATGCAAAAGATTTATGAAAAGAAAAATGTGTGTTAGTGGGAAAAACAATAATTTATGGCATTCAAATGGATAAAACCAGATGATTCTGAACATCTGACAAAATTTCAAAAACATGACCAGCGAACATCCTTAATAAATCATGTGATTGTATAGTGTAGCCTTTCTACTTAAAAAAAAAATTGAATTTTTATTAATAAGTACATGAAAACATTTTCCTTATTGTTTCCAGTGTTAATATTCATAATTATTCTAAAAAACTTAAAAGCATCGTATTTAAAATTGTGAAAAATGGTTACAAAATATTGCCAAGTTCTTTGTATCTGTGATCAAAGTTTGAAGTTGCTAAAAAGACTCACTATACTGACATTTCCTTAGGCTCCTCTATACTGTTACCTTATTAAAGTCAGATGTTGTTCTAGAGTTAAGTCGCCTTGTCCATAAAAAAATTAAATATGCACGAAAAATCACAAAATTAGCAATTTTCGGGTAAATTAAAAAACGTGTCAGTATATCTTGTTAAAATTTGAAACACACTTTGCTAAGAGAACTATGATATCTTTCAATGGTCAGCTGCTAAGCAGTGCTAAACATATAGCCTCAGCTCCTATTTTGAGTTTTAATTTAATGAATTTTACCCTTGACTTAATGAAAAACGTCAAGTAAAAAGCCTACCGTATGTAGTGTCATCTCCTTCAAATATTCACAAAAATAAAAGATCATTAATTTCTTTCTATAATGACTTAAATGTACACCAAATAACTATTTGTCAATTGAAAAATTCACTTAAAAAAAGAATGAAGGAAATTAAGAGAATTTTTTACTTTTGACAGAAAATATCCATATATATACATGTAGCAAGAATTTTTTTATTAAATTAGGGGATACAACACAGTAAGGTTAATCTATTGATTTTTTGCTGAAATTTTAACATATGGTCAATTTGAATTTATAATTTCCATTACATGCAAAGACAAACACCTTCATGTCTTGGTTTTTAAGATATTTGACACTGATTTTGGTATATTTAAGCCAAGAACCCTTAAATTTTCAAAAAAAAAAAAAATAATAATAATCTCACCAGGTTTTGTAAAATATTCCTTTATACATATGCATTGTTCTCTGATAAATAATTGGTGAAAAACATGAACAAAATAATTAGGAAATTATGCAAATTTTGTCCAAATAATAAATATTAATATTAATATCACTTTAGATGCATGTAGAAAAAATCTACCACTGATATTTTTCTTAAAGTACAAGGGGTGTTAATGCCAGTGTTTGTCCAAAAATGAAACCCAAAGCAAGCAAAATAAAAGGATAAAATTTTAAAAATAACCGTTAAATACATACTTTGCAAAAAATAAAGAAAAGTACCATATTTCTTACATTAATATGTAAATATACCATCACCAAAATGACGCAATTTCATAAAAATATCTAGATTTTGATGAGTTTTGTCAATTTTACATAAAATCTGCAACAGAAACTTGCCTCTGAAAGCCAGAAATAACTTCATATTTAACATGAATATGTATTTGGATAGTATACATGTCCTATAAAAAATTTTGTTTCTCGAATGCAGACAATGTTTTCTCAAGCTAAATGTGCATGAAAAACTGCTAAAATAAGCTATTTTCAAGATATTTGGTCAACAAAGCAATATTATGACATCATTTTGACTTCACAAAGCTGGAAATTAGGCTGAATTTTTATTTTTCAACTATCTTAGATATTTTACCAACTCCAGGTTAATTTTGAATCCATTTTCAAATGTTTATATTTTTAGGATTAAAACCTATGTCTTCCCTTCATTTAGTTCACTGTTTCTGTTAGCATCATTTTTGTTTTTGTTTTTTTATTATTGTTGGTGTATTTATGTATAAATTGAATTTTATTTGAGTGTTTTTGCAACAACTGATGACAAGCAGCCTTCATGACAATGGTTTAGGTAGCTGGTCATCTCTACTTGTAAAGATGACTGCAGCCTTAATCATCACTATGGTACATTGTAAGTGTTCAAGGTTTGTTTTAGTAGTTCACATTGATGACAAGGTGTATTTGAACTATCAGTATATGGTAGAGTGTGTCAATTACTCACTGAAAGTCAGTGTACTCCAGTTTCGTTCACCAAAAAAACTCAACCACAAAGTTAGTGTACAAATGAATAGAAAGTGGCATTAAACTCCACCAAACAGACAAGCTTAATTGCCTTGGGGTCAAAGGTCAAGGTCATATGTGGATCATGATACTATGGGACACATCATCTTATGGTAATACACCCACATTCAAAATATTATATGCCTAGGTCAAAAGATAAAAAAAAAAAGATCTTGAGGTTGAAGGGCAAGGTCATATGTGGTCACGATACTATGCCACACATCATCTTATGGGGATACAACCACTTGCAAAATATCATATGCCTAGGTCAAAAGATAAAAAAGTTTGACCTTGAGGTCAAAGGTCAAGGTCAAATGTGGGTCATGATACTATGCTACACATCATCTTATGGTGATACACCCACATGCAAAATATCATATGCCTAGGCCAAAAGATAAAAAAGTTCTTGCCCGGACACAATTGTATGAGAAGAGGAACATGAGGAAAACAATGTCTCCCTTCATCGAAGGGGAAAAATAATAAGGGTTTTAATAAGCCCTTCTACCAGTCTGTATCTTGTTCCCTTAATTTTAATAATTTTAAAATTTCATCTGCTTTTGCTGAATCGGAAAAAATTTGCATATTATATGAAGTTTAATTCAACAGTTGGTTCAGAAAAATTTACACAAAAACAATTTAACACAACTTTTGATATTGAAATTCTTCCTTTAATTATTACTATTGTACTGATGATTGTTTTAAAGAGACATCTTTAAATATGAGGAAGTAAAAGCTTTATTAAAAATACAAAAAAAAAAAAACAAAAAAAAAACTTCCTGATCATGTCCCAGATAAGTTGTATGTAGTACTACATATCATATGTTTTGCTTTTTCAAGAAATGGTTATCACATTTGTGAAAAGCACAATATTTAAAACAAGAGCATGTGTCACAATCACACTAGTGTCCCGCCTTTGAAGACATAACCATGAAAAGGCTTAAATTTTATAAAGTTCATATCATGATGTACATGTGTACAAATTTTTATAATGATGTGACCCCATTTTCAGATATAGTTCAATAAGCATATAGATGTACTTATGGGAGTGCCAAATGGAACTCTTGCCTCATTTTCAAAGAAAAAAAGCTTCAAATCGTGATGTACACGTTTACCAATTTCATCTTGATGTGACCCCATCTTCATAGAAAAAAGCTTCAAAACAAACCTTAACTTGATGATTCATGATCTGATTTCGTATGTTCACTGAACTTTCAATACCTTAAAATAGCATATATTTTAGAAATTTCATATCATAATGTAAATGTGTACCAGGTTTCATAATGATGTGACCCAATCTTCATAGAAAAAAAGCTTCAATGCAAACCTTAACCTCACATTTCCCATGTTAACTGAACCGTGAAATTTAGGTCAACACTTTTAAACGACATATATTTTAGAAAGATCATATCATAACTTACATGTGTACCAAGTTTCATGATGATGTGACTCCATCTCACAGGAAAAAATCTTAACCTGATGATTCACTATCTCATTTCCCATGTTCACTGAACCGTAGTCAGGATCTTAAATCAGCATACATTTTAGAAAGTTTGTATAATGACTTACATGTGTACCAACTTTTGTGAAGATATGACCTGATCTTCATAGAAACTAGAGGCTCTCAAGACCCTGTATCTCTCACCTGGATTTAACTTTTCCACCTTCAGCAAGACTGAAAATTTAAGTGTTAAGTAATTTTTGGTGGCCATGTTGACTGACAGGCCAGGTCAGCGGTTATAATTCTGAAAGAGCACCATCTAAAGATCACTGCTGCTAACTTTGGTTCCAATTGGCTCAGTAGTTTAAAAAATTTTTTTTTAATGAATTCCACATAGGGTCCAATGTTAAACTATGTTCGGCTGTGGTGGCCATCTTGGTTGACAGTCGAGGTCATTGGACACATTTCTGAAAGAGGTCCATCTAAGGACCATTGCTGCCAAGTCTTGTTCTAATTGGCTCAGTGGTTTCAGACAAGAAGATTATTTAATGAATTTTCCCATAGTATCCTATGTTAAACTAAGTTTGGCGGTGGTGGCCATCTTGGTTGACCTTCTGGGTCATCAGACACAATTCCGACAGAGGACCATCTAAGGACCATTGCTGCCAAGTCTGGTTCCAATTGGCTCAGTAGTTTCAGACAAGAAGATTTTTTAATGCATTTTCCAGTAGGATCCTATGTTAAACTATGTATGGCTGAAGCAGCCATCTTGGTTGACAGTCCAGTTCTTTGGACACAATTCTGAAAGAGGACCATCTAAGGACCATTGCTGCCAAGTCTTGTTCCAATTGTCCCAGTTGTTTCAGACAAGATTTTTAAATGAATTCCACATAGAGTCCTAAGTTGAGTTTTTTTTATATCAGCCAATTAGAAACAAGAACTCTCCATGGTGGCCATATATGTAGTCAGGACAAAATGAGGAAACTTTGTAAAGAACCTCCCATATATTCTTCCTGTCAAGTTTTGTTCCATTTGGCCTAGCAGTTTCAGAGAAGATTTTTGAAAACTCAGCCAATCAGAAATAACAATTGCCCATGGCGGCCATGTTTGTCGTCCGATCGGGACCTTACATAGATGCTTCTATTCTGTTTAATTCCATTTGGCCCAGTGGTTTCAGAGGAGAAAATGAAAATGTGAAAAGTTTACGACGGATGACGGATGCCAAGTGATGGCAAAAGCTCACATGGCCTTTGGCCAGGTTAGCTAAAAAGCTTCAATGCAAACCTTAACCTGAGGATTCATTACCACATTTCCCACGTTCACTGAACCATGAAATTTAGGTCAAGACCTTAAAATAGCATTTATTTTAGAGTACATACCATGAATTTACACGTGTACATGTACCAAGTTTTATGAAGAAAAACTTCAACACAAACCTTAACCTGAGCCAAGAGGGACGAATGAACAAACGAACAAACGAACAGATGCACAGATCGAAAATCTATATGTCCCATAATGTTGTTAGTAGGACATAAAAATTACATAAAATTATATAAAATTTAGTAGCATCATCTTATACCTGTTTTGTTTTTATCAATTTTTAATAGACTATTTTAACTGAATTTTCCAATGTACATCTCCAATTAATGGATGAGGGAAAGCACAGTTTGCTGTCAGTTAGACATTTTCTTTTACATGTCAAACATTTATATAACTCAGAATTATTCAATGATGGATAAGACTGAGTTACAATTAGGATCAAATTTCCTTGCATATATGGTGTGCCATACCAACGATTGCCCCTTGGCTACCCCTCGGGGCAATATTTAGCATCTACGGGACAATAAACTTACTATTCCCCTCATAAAATATATACATGTATATAATAAGTATATAATATGCGTGGCCAAAGATGTGAGCAAAGCAATAGCCCTTTCTAGAAACTCATTTCCGGTATCACGATTCTGATTCTAAAATTATAATTTGAAGCAAGTTATTTCCCTTACATTACTAACTTCCGTTTCCAGCGAACAAAACCTTTTCTAGCCTTAATATGTAGCACAATATTGCCATATTCGTTTTAACAAATAAATTCACTTTGGATTGCATAATGGCAGCCCCCATTAAACAAAGACTTTGCTAAATGACCAATATGCTCCCATAGCGGTCGCTGCACTCCCTAATATCAATCTGCAGTAAAATCAATAACATATCAGTACCAGAAGTACTTGATATCACAGATAAAATGTACCAAGCAAAAACATGGAGCAATTTATTAGAACAAAGATATATTAACAAACAATACAAAAATATGGAGATTTTATATAAAAAATGAATATCTACAGATATTTATAGATAAATCTAACAGCTTGCATAAATATTCAATATGTAAGATGAGTAAAAATGTAAAATCTAAGAATGTAATAGACGTTGTATTGGTCACAATAACATATATACATAAACAATGAAAAATTTTCTAAAAGTGATATGTATAAAATTTCACAGAAAAGTTTGAATATCAGTAAAAAAAAATGTGCATGAAGAAAAACAATAATAATCAGTTTAATTCAAAATATTCACCCACAGGGGTCTAGGAAATACAAACATATAAAACTGGTACATGACAATAACAAAAATAGTACATAAAGGATATTGCAATTTGATACATGTAGCAATAAAATGTTAAAATAGAAATTACTGCACCTTTGACCAACGTGCACCTCAATCTCATAGTTCAAAATAGAATGCTTAAAAAAGTCTTATGCATCCTTCAAATATCATCAATCATGTCTACCAGATAACATACAAAAATAGTCATATCAACTCTTAACAACACAATCATGTCAAACTTAATGTAAACAATAACCAATTTAAAATATAAGACAAGGGAAATATAAATCAAGACCTCTTTCCCCTACCCGACATTGTATCATTTTTCTACAAGGGGCTGAGTAATTGTACAAGTACAACACTCTGATTCATTTGTTATAAATAAATACTGAAATAATTTATTAATAAATTCATTTTAAAAATAACAAGTGATGAAATAATTTTTCATCTAAACCGTCTAGGCTATAGCCCCAAATTAACATGTACTTTCCATAAAAGCTGTGTTCTCACGTCGTTTTAATTTTTCATCCTATACAATATTTTATTAAACTTATCAAAAAAAAAAAAAAAAAAAAAAAAATAATAATAATAATCAAAAGTTGAAGCACTTAGACATTTTTATAGAATGAATTCATGCATGCTCCTTAACAGGTTTGACTGCCAGAAACACAAAGTACATGTATGTAAAACAGATTTTTGCTTTAAATCCCTTTATTTTCAATTTGCTATGACACATCTAGTATTTCTTAACCAAGGTCCTACATATTTTATTGTGTAAGAGAACTGTAATGTATGCAGACTATTACAGATAAAGATTGTAAATTATACATTGGTATCAATAAATTCATCCAAAAGTTTTAAGTACAAATTGCATTGATATAACTTTTCCAACTTGAAACATGCATTTTAGGTTGTTTGGGACTTCTATGAAAATATGTATATCGTGTTATAATACTGAAAATTACCGAGGACCTTGAATTTACTTTGTATGAAACATCTGGGACAGTGGGATTGGTCACATTATGTCTGGATGCCTTAATACATTGTATATATAAAAAAAAAAATCTGCTCCGAATTTTACAGCACTAATTCCTGTTGAATATAAGTACGTATATAACTACAAATTTCATATTTTGAGCTTTTTATATATCCCTGATTAAGTTGTCATGGCTCAAATTTATTTGCATTGTAAAAAATATAATCATAGTTTTTCTAATTCTCTACTGCCCTAACTTCTAAAATTTCACAGATTAATGAAGTTTTGACACTGGAAAAGCTTATAGATATTTTACTTTATTTAACATTATTTCATAGCCAGCTTATTTTAAGTATCCACTGAGTTTTGAATTCCATTTAACAACTAAATTTATTAATCTTAAATGTGAAAATAAATGTAAAAATTACAAAATTTTTAAATAAATTTATTCAATTCTGTTATACCTGGAAATGTAGTTTCGTCATGAATATTCAAAAAAGCTTAACATAATTACCAAGGCTTCCTTCTCCAGAAAAATAAAAATCCTAACAATTTTTCATCTATTCATAAATTTCCCTTACAAGTAGGTGTTTCTTGAGTACTGAATTAAATAGGAGTTGTGTAGAAACTGAATATCATTCACTATTTAAGTATAAGTTGCCAAAAGGATGTGTGATGACAATGTGGATGAATGAATTGACAACAAATATTCTCTCATGCCTAACAATTGATAATGTTAAATATTCTCATATTTTTTTCTTATTCTAAGAATGTTATTCGATGTAATATTATTTCCTTAGTTTAATTATTTAATTCTAGTTAACAACATGAGTATAGCTGAAAAATACGCTCTAAACTAATTTTCAATCTCTTTCATAGCTAATATTAGTTTGGAACAATTTTTCTATAAACAATAGTTTTATGTATCTAAATGGGAGAATAAACATGCATCAAATGGGAATCATTGAATCACATTCCATAAATTTTGAAATTAATCCGCATTTTGTTAAAAAGATCATCATAACCAATCGTTATGAATTAGAAAGATAGGTAAGCATGTTATGTTTTGAACCTATTATACAGCGAAATTAGTCATTACTTCTAACCAACAAATATAATATGGTTTCAAGTTTCTGGTCAAACTCTGACAGTATACTTACTAGAAACCCATGGTTTACAATTATAGGATATGTATACATTCCTGCATTCAATCAAATAAAACACAATTATACGTAAAATTAATGGAAATTTTGTCTGACTTAAAAATCTTAAAAATATGAATTAGAATAAAATGTAAAAATCATTAAATTTATGAAAAATTTAAAAAGAATTTAAAAATTAGATAATTAATAAAAATATTGTTTAACAATGAAAATAATATAGGATTTTTGCACGAACACTGGGAAATATTGTCCCGAGTAGAACGTAATATTGCATGAGCTTGTGAGTGCGATATAATATTCTACAAGGGAAAATATTTTTCTAGTTTCATGCAATAATCCTTTTATTGTATGGCAACACCACCCAGATCCTGGAAATAACCAGAAAAAACTATCAAAGACATTGTCCTTACAATGCAATATCGGTGAATATTGCGCACAAACTTTTGGTTATGTTCTACGGGGAATATTACGTCGCTATACAATAATACCTGATATTTGCTAACTAAACATACACTGTGATTGCCAACCAAGATGAATTTTAATGAAATCATAAATGAAATTAACTAACATTTCAATATTTCACACTATAAAAAGTATATAAAGTACTTAAATAAATAAATAATTCAGTCATTCTAATTTTTTTTTAAATATCAATAAGCACTAAAGACATTAGTAGTTAATGATGATCGCTGGTCTTATTGGAAATAAATATGATTTGAAATAGGTGTTTTAGTTTGAGAGAACATATGAATAGTAAACAAATAAGCAAGAAAAAAATATAGGTTCATGTAGGCCTTGAAAATTTGCAGGAAATGGGTTTTCTCTGGATTTTTCATTGTCTTTGCATTGACAACTTCAGTCTCTCAAAAATGTATGAAAAAATAAAAAGGATTTCATAAAATTTTGTCAAATACCATTTTAAGGTATATATGATTGAATTATAAAAGAAAAAAGTTGGAGTTCATGGGCAAAAAATTTCATGTTTAAGAAATTGATAAAACCTGAGGATTCCAAAAATCTGACAAAAAAAAAAACCAACACATGACCAGCGAGCATCCTTAAGTCCTTACAGAAACTCTTTTCCAAGGTTCTGAAAGAGGATATAGGTTATGACATCATACAAGAAAAATAATAATAAAAAAAAACAATCTTATGAAAAAAGTTACTAAAACTAAATGGCACAATATAGTAATGCTCATATAATAAAATATGTTTTTTACAGTTTCATTTTGATTTATTTCAATCAATACATTTCCTATTTATTATAAATTACCGCTATGTTATCAGGCCAAAGGAATGTTTCAAAATAAATACCCAAATTATCTTGTTTATTCATGCAATAAACATATTAACCTGTACACCTGTACATGGGGTTTATTGTCTAGAGGTATTTAAATGTCATGACACCTTTATAACATGTTTTACACATTTGTACCAGTAAAATTCTGTATACACATAACATGGTACAATTAAAGAACCTTTGAGAGCACGCTCACATACCCCACGTCTTCATATTGTCACTGGAGAAACAAAATCTCACTTCACAAGTAAAATGAACACAATCAAATGCTTATCTTCACATATTTATCCTAATGTAAATGGCAGCATGTTGTGAAATTTAAATTCCAAGCAAGGAGGAGTCAACAGTAATAGTATAGTGAGGCAAATAAGTTCAAAGGGGTGTAACTCCTAGAAAAAAAATTGAATCGTAATTTCCTGTCGATATGCACATCTACGTAGTATGTCCTTATTATCTGAAAAGGTTTCATGAAATTCTGTTGTGTGGTTTGAGAGGAGTTGCGATGACAAACTGTTGCAGTAGTACATTAAAGTAAATAAGTTCAAAGGGGCGTAACTTCTAGAAAAAAAATTGAATCGCAATTTCCTGTCGATATGCACATCTAAGTAGTATGTCCTTATTATCTGAAAAGGTTTCATGAAATTCTGTTGTGTGGTTTGAGAGGAGTTGCCATGACAAACTGTTGTAGTAGTAACATTAAAGTAAATAAGTTCAAAGGGGCGTAACTCCTTGAAATAAAATTGAATCGCAATTTCCTGTCGATATGCACATCTACGTAGTATGTCCTTATTATCTGGAAAGGTTTCATGAAATTCTGTTGTGTGGTTTGAGAGGAGTTGCGATGACAAACTGTTGCAGTAGTACATTAAAGTAAAAAAATAGTCTAAGTCCAATAACTGAAATAAAATTAATCGGATCAATAAGGCAGTAAAGTATGCACATCTACACATCATGACCAACAATCCTACCAAATATGAAAGCAATCCATTAAGCGGTTTTAGAGGAGTTGCAGTGACAAGATGATACTTTGGTATTTTAACTGAAAATAGTCTAAGTCCCACAACTCCCACAAAAATTATCCAATCAATATGGTGGTATAGTATGCACATATACACATCATAACCAACAATCCTACTAAATATGAAAGCAATCCGTCAAGCGGTTACAGAGGAGTTGCAGTGACAAGAACAGGACTGACGGACGGACTGACGGACGGACGGACTGACGGACGGACGGACTGACGGACAGACGGACGGACGGGTCAAAAACATTATACCCTCCGCAACTTCGTTGCGTGGGGTATAATAAACAAAAACAAATACCAACTGTTATAAATCAGGGGAGGTAATAAAATATAAAATTGCAAAATGTTCACTTGTATGGGATTATTTTTCTAGGGGTATTTACATGTCATGACACCTGTATAAATGTTATAAATCAGGGGAGGTAATAAAATAGTAATTTGAAATTGGTCAATTGCAAATGTCCACCTACATGGGATTATTTTTCTGTGGGTATTAACATGTCATGACACTTATAACCAGAGGCTCCCAGGAGCCTATATCACTCACCTGATATTTCCATTTGTTCATTGCTAAAGGACCTTGAATTAACATCCATGCCATGTTTAGTTTCAATCCATTCAATAATTTGCAAGAAGAAGCCACTGTATGTAATTCCAATAGGGTCCTATGTTAAACGTCTTCCGCCTACAACCATCATCCATGACAGATTGGCAACAAAGTAACAACACTTGGTCAGCACCTCATACAGAACATTTGTGCCATGTTTGGTTTCAATCCATTCAGCTGTTCTCTAGAAGAAGATTTTTGTATGTATTTCCAATAGGGTTCTATGTTAAACTAAGTCCCCCATGGCAACCATCTTGGATGACCGATCACCAACAAAGTAACAACACTTGCTCAGCACCTCAAAAGGAACATTCATGCCATGTTCGCTTTTAATCCATTCTGCTGTTCTCTAGAAGAATATTTTTGTATGTATTTCCCATAAGGTTCTATGTTAAACTAAGTTCCCTGCTGGCGGTCAACTTTGATAAGGATCGGCAACAAAGTGACAATACTTCCTCAGCACGTCATAAGGAACATTCTTGTCATGTTTGGTTTTAATGCATTCAGCAGTTCTCTAGAAGAAGATTTTTGTATGTATTTCCCAAATGGTCCTACGTTAAACTAAGTTCCAAGCTGGTGGCAATCTTGGATAACCGATCGGCAACAAAGTAACAACACTTGGTCAGCACCTCATAAGGAACATGCCTGCCATGGTTGGTTTCAATCCATTCAGCGGTTCTCTAAAAGAAGTTCAAAATGGAAAATGTTGAGCGATGGATGGAAAGTGATGGCGATAGCTCACATGACCCTTTGGGTCGGTTGAGCTAAAAATGTTATAAATCAGGGGAGGTAATAAAATATTAATTTGAAATTTGTCAATTGCAAATGTTCACCTGCATGGGATTATTTTTTAGGGATATTTACATGTCATGACACCTATATAAATATTATAAATCAGGGGAGGTAATAAAATATTAATTTGAAATTTGTCAATTGCAAATGTTCACCTGCATGGGATTATTTTTTAGGGATATTTACATGTCATGACACCTATATAAATATTATAAATAGGGGAGGTAATAAAATATTAATTTGAAATTGGTAAATTTCAAATGTTCACCTGCATGGGATTATTTTTCTAGTAGTATTTACATGTCATGACACCTACATAAAATGTTTTACACATTAGCACCGGTTCAATAGTTATAAATCAGGGGAAGTAATGAAATATAAAGTTGAAATTCCAAATGTCACATAAATATATCACACATCCACATGAAGTTTTAAATCCTTTCTATACTTAAGCTAGTATCATGTGTATGTGTTTAAGGAATCAGGTATATATACAGCAGTCCTTAAGATAATGAGATCAATTAACAGCACTAACAATACTTCCTCCTTGCTTATTTCATTATGTTTTTTTTTATCATTAAACACAGATCACTAATTATTCCAATAATTTATGCATTATAGACTATTTTGGAATGTTAACAAGGAATGCTTATTAGAGGTATTAAACCAGGAGTTTGCTGACAAATATGTTGTCAATTTTTACATGATTATAATAAAAAAATAATTTTCTGGCCAATTTGACGATGGTGCCTTCCAAATTTTTGCATTGTCAGAACAAATAACATAACAAACTGATAACGGTGGTCAGTCTTGCATATCTGTACTGTCGAGGAAAAATAGGACAATATGTCATCTTTCTGCATAACCTCTTAATCTTGTTTACAAAATTAATAGAAATTTACAGAAAATCATCTCCCGCCTGCACAATTAAATTCATCTTCTCCATTTATACAGTCTGAAATCCCATTACACTGGTATGAAATTGGAATACATTGTCCATTATTACAGGTGAATTGGTCAATAGAACAACCTACAAATAATGAAATAAAATCCTTATTACAGCGATAATATTAATTCTAATCCGGCACATGTAAGAGCTCTTTTTAAAGTTCCCCATAAGAACTTCTCAACTAAGTTCCAAATTATATAACATTGGCAAGTAAGAAAATCTGCTGAAACAGACTTGTTAAAAAATTTCATCAGTGCAAGGTAACTGCTGAAACAAAGTGGATGTTACATATCTACCATCACTAAATCACCTGGGAATGTATTAAACTTACTATAAAGTACACATGTACAAAACTGTATGTATAAGATGAGGTCCATTCACAGATTTTGGAGTCATATAGCTTTTTTTATGTTGAATATGTCATTGTAAATATTCAGAAAATCTTATCAACAACTAATGCTATTTAAAATAATAGAAATCCACATCACAATACATATAATAATAAATATGTAAAGTCAAGAAATACCAAAGGGATATTCGAAGGAGAGAAAAATCGTTACAACTGACAAACCCCATAGAACAACGAAGACAAGACCAAAACAATACATGCACTACAATTAAAAACTAAAAACATATGAACAACATGGACCCCACCAAAAAACCGGGGGTAGACTCAGGTGCTCCGGAAGAGTAAGCAGTCTCTGCTTCCTGCAGGACACCCGCCATGCTGCTCATGTCAAATCCGGTATGAGGAAGGGATAATATCAATGGAACAGGTCCATTTTCATTTGGGAAACGGTTTTTTCTATAAATCTAAATTATAAATACTTTTATACAGAGAATGCCAAAACTTTTTTCAACATATGAAATCTCATGAAAAATGTGAAAAGTTTACACAAAGTTTATTCCGTGCTAATGGAACAATCCTTTCATTTTTAGAGATGTTTGCAAGATAGGAATCTAAAAAAATAATCCACGAGTGAATCTTAACTGAATCAAATATTACTGATTTTTAGGAAGTTTGTGAAGAAAAAGAACTAGGCTAGTAAATGATGAAAAAAAAAATTTCAGAACCCCATATCATTTCACAAACAATTCATATTTTGTCTGAAATGGTCACTTGTCTTGTTCAATCTCAATTTTCTATATTTTTGGAATCATGCAATTTTCAGACAGACAGAACCCATAAAATATGAATAAAGACAGACATTTATCCTTAAGATCAGTTCAGTTCTGTTCAGTACAAGATTAATTGTGTCTGACCGCTAGCAGAATAATCTTACTTTATCTTAATTGACCTCAAGGCAAGATATTCTTGTTATCATTATTAAATGTCTGAAATTTGTTGAACTTGAAAATCAAGAAAGATCTCATAGCACTCACTTGGCCCCGAACTATACCACATTACCCCCCTCCCCTCCCCCCCCCCAAAAAAACTCCGATGGTTGTTGCCTTACCTTTAGAAGCTGTTGTTTTTATTGTTGTGGAAACTGTTGCAGGTGGTGGTTCTGTACCTGTAAAAAAAATACATGTAGTTTCATATGTTAAATTTCCATAAAAACCACCCACACATCTAACTGCCCTGCTGCATGCTGCATGCTGTACAACTTCAAAATAATAATCAATCTTCACAGAAACGTCTGCTTTATAAAATTAAGACTAAACATTTATTCTCACTCTACATCTTTATACATCAAGAATATAAATGGGCAAGAGTGTTTTCTAAATTGTTTGTCAAGAGAAAATAAACATGTACGGTACTTTAACTTTCAATCAATTACATTTTTCATGAGATTAATTTTTATATTTTAATATACAGTGGATTCCGCTTATTTGCAAAGCCTATTTGTCAGAGAAAATTTTGCAATTAAGCGGCCTTTGCGATAAAACGAAAAGCGTATCAGACTGGAAGTTTTGGAATCAGCTGACAGCAGTATACAGATCATCAGATGTTAGCCAAAGTTTACCAGAGTTATATTAAAGAATTTTGTTGAATGAAAGTTATTGCCTTTTTAAATGAAGTCTTTGTCATTTTTTTTTCTTCATAAACTTCTTAACGTATTACATGTATTTTGATAACCCAGATGACCTACATTTTAAATATAGAAACTTAAGCAATCTACCATAGTTAATTGTTTAGCAAAATAATATATATGTACTATGTGAAATATTAAATTACAACATGTAATAACACATGTATATGCATAGAACTTTTGAAATCATGACCTACATGTACATGTGTTTATCCCGCAATCAAGCCATTTCCGGTCTAATAAAAGGGGTAGAATAACTTTAGTCGTATAAGGTCAATGACCTAATAAAGTCTACTGGTACTTGTTTACATGAAGAGCGCGAGGAGCGTAGCGAATGTATCAGATGACGTCACAGCGTTTCCCGCGTTTTCACTGCAGTTGAATTTCAATTTCAAACGTAATTTTAAGGCATTTTACACATCTGAAAGGGATTGCAGGATAAACACAATACAAAGTAATTGTCGGAAAATATAAAATTTATTTGGGCTCGCTGCGAAACAGGGGAAAAGGCTCACTAAAGCTCGCCCAAATAAATTTTATATTTTCCGACAATGACTATGTATTGTATATATATAGAGTTAATTCATATATTAATTCACTGTTTAGTTTATTATAGTAAATTTTCAGAGTAAGTTGTATGTTAGTGAATGTCACTTTTGAATTTGTGTTAAGGTATCCGGACCATAATAGATAATGATCGAAAATTATATCTCTCTTTGACCGTGAATGGCTGAATCAAACAATTTAAAGCTGGAATTTTGTATATATGTTTTTCTCAAGTTGAAACACACTTTGTTGCTTATATGCAGAGTCTGTAAAAATTAGTTACTTATATTGGAATTTCCGAAGTTTGCCGATAATTACCGAGGTCGTTTCAATTGCGTAGTATGGAACATCCGGGAACTTTTAAATAATCACGTGGTCATTTATGGTCCGGATACCTTAAGCTATAGATTAAAATCTTAATATTCTTGTACATGGAGTTACAACAAAATAAATCTACTTGTGTCTTGTAGTGTGCACTTCTTGAATGATCAATCTGATGCTTGAACATTGATAGTGCATGCCTAGGAACACACTGTTTTTTTTTCAGTCATGGCCATGACTCGAAAAATAGTAAAATACATGTATATCAATTTATATAAATTCAACTAAAACTTACCACACAACTCATCATTCAAAGAAATGTCATCTACAGCAATGTCAGCTTCCTGTACTAAAAGTTGATACCGATTGGCTATAAAAATGATGGACAAATTTTTATTGGCTGGCAAATCTACACAACCATATCTCCAAGGTTCACCTGTAGAATCATTACGGAACCAAATGACATTCTCGAAATCAGACGAATGGTCTTTGTACGCAACTTGTAATCCGCTGGTAAATGTGAAGGTAGAATAATACATGTGATAGAAGAATTTCAGACTTTGTTGAGAGTTCGTTGTAAAATATATCGACTGCAGTCTCGCTTCATCACCCTTCTCACCATCATTTCCTTCAGCATACATATAATGACCTACAAATCACAGATAATTTTCATTGGTCAACATTGTAACTTTGAGTGGCATTTATTTTTTTTATGGCCAATATTATGTAGGGATCCAAGAGCCAGAGAAATAGTGATGTTTAAGCAGCCTAAAATTTAAATTTATTTTGTAAAATTATAAGTCACAATAGTGGTATTTAAGCAATTTAAACATTTTGTGTCAAAAGTATGTAAACTCACACAACTCATTTAAAAAATTTGCCAATTTATAGACTATATAAACATCTGGCTCTTGTTATCCCAAAACTCCTAATATCACAAAAGTAATTGATTGGTCCAAAATATTCAAGGACACCGATTACGATGCAAAAAACAACTAGAGGCTCTCAAGAGCCTGTGTCGCTCACCTGTATCTAATGTGATTTTGGAAATTATGTAAAATTATATAATGATTGAGACCAAGATTGGTTTAATTTGACACAGTATTTAAAATTAAAAACAGGTCATCTTAGTGTAGTCTTACAATAGCTACTGAAGACATCTTATCATTATTATTTTTGAATATGTGGTCAAGTTGTGACCATTCAGAATTTTTTTTACAATTTTCTGATAGACTTCTAAACATCTTGGATGATGGATCGGCTACAAAGTAGCACCTCATAAGGAACATTCATGCCAGATTTAGTTTCATTCCATTCAGTGGTTCTCTAAAAGAAGTCATTTGTATGCATTTCCCATAGGGTCCTATGTTAAACTAAGTTCCCCGCTGGCGGCCATCTTGGATGATGGATCAGCTACAAAGTAACAACACTTGGTCAGCACTTCATAAGGAATATTCATGCCATGTTTGGTTTCATTCCATTAAGTGGGTCACTAAAAGAAGTCATTTGTATGCATTTCCCATAGGGTTCTATGTTAAACTAGGTCCCCCGCTGGCAGCCATCTTGGATTATGGATCGGCTACAAAGTAACAACACTTGGTCAGCACCTCATAAGGAACATTCATGCCATGTTTGGTTTCATTCCATTCAACGGTTCTCTAAAAGAAGTCATTTGTATGCTTTTCCCATAGGGTCCTATGTTAAACTAAGTCCCCCTCTGGCGGCCATCTTGGATGATGGATCGGCTACAAAGTAACAACACTTGGTCAGCACCTTATAAGGGTTCATTCATGCCAGATTTAGTTTCATTCCATTCAGTGGTTCTCTAAAAGAAGTCATTTGTATGCATTTCCCATAGGGTCCTATGTTAAACTAAGTTCCCGCTGGCGGCCATCTTGGATGATGGATCAGCTACAAAGTAACAACACTTGGTCAGCACTTCATAAGGAATATTCATGCCATGTTTGGTTTCATTCCATTAAGTGGGTCACTAAAAGAAGTCATTTGTATGCATTTCCCATAGGGTTCTATGTTAAACTAAGTCCCCCGCTGGCGGCCATCTTGGATTATGGATCGGCTACAAAGTAACAACACTTGGTCAGCACCTCATAAGGAACATTCATGCCATGTTTGGTTTCATTCCATTCAACGGTTCTCTAAAAGAAGTCATTTGTATGCATTTCCCATAGGGTCCTATGTTAAACTAAGTTCCCCGCTGGCAGCCATCTTGGATGATGGATCGGCTACAAAGTAACAACACTTGGTCAGCACCTCATAAGGAACATTCATGCCAGATTTAGTTTCATTCCATTCAGTGGTTCTCTAAACAAGAAGATTTTTGAACTTTCAGCCAATCAGAACACATTATTGGGCCTGGCAGCCATGTTGAATATTCGATCAGCACCAAAATTATAAATTCTGTAAAGGACCTTCACAGGAACATTGCTGCCAAGTTTGGTTCCATTTGGTTCAGTGGTTTTTTAGAAGAAGATTGAAATGTGAAAAGTTAACGGACGGACAACGGACGACAGACGACGGACGGACGACGGACGCAAAGTGATGGCAAAAGCTCACCCTGGCTTTTAGCCAGGTGAGCTAAAAACCCAAAACGTCATAGAACAATACTTTGAAGTATATTTACTCCTGATAACACAAGATTCCTGTTATCTTGAACTACTCAAGTGTAGTAAAGAGCAGCTGATGTATTACATTATCTAATTGTAGAATACCTGATAATCTGTTTATGGTATTTTAACAGTGATGAGGGGCAGAACTATGATTTTTTAAAAAGGGGGGGCTAACATTTAGAATTGAAAAATGCAACGCCCAACAGATCGAGGCATTAAATGTTATTTTTTACGACTTTATGCTAAATAATCATATATTGAAATTTTTTTTGATGACTTTACGCTAAAAAATCATATATATCGATAGAAAAATATTTTTTGTGATCAAAAGAGGGGGGGTCTGTATGCCCTTTACGCAAACCTCTTGATCCGCCACTGGTGATTATTTGCAACTCTGCAAATGATCTTTCTGATTTGATGTTTGTTTTTACTCTTGAATCCATCGTTTTGTAGGAAGATTGTTTTTTGGACCAATTCGTGACATCAGAAAAGAGCAATGTATTTTATTTAAAAAGAACTTTGCATGTTGAGATAAACATAGGGAAATATGACAATATATTCTATAAAACATACCACTATTTGTTCCTGTAGTATGATCAACATTTGGACCTGTATATACTGATGGTGTTTTTCCTTTATTTCTAATCCATTTGTATTCATTGGTCTTAGATATATTGGTGATTATAGTGTATCCACAAATATATGGACTCTCAAAATCACAACTTACAGCCTTCAGGGATTCTGAAAATAAATAAAACATGTGTCTGTAAAAACATTTCACATTTTGTACCATTCTTTTTCTCACACTCTTAATTCACTTAATTTTATGATTGAAAATTTCATATTTTATTTATTTATTTTATTTTTTTGTCATAACCCATTATGAAATATATGCATCTTGGAAAGGTTTAAGGATGTTCGCTGCTCAGTTTCAAAATAAAAAGCTTTTCATAACACTAGTAAATATTGAAAATTTGGTGGGAAAAATATGCTCTCTTGATTTTACATAGCTTTATCATTGACAAGTTTTATTTCTCAAAAACCATTAAATAATAACAAGGATTTTATAAGATTTTTACAAATGGATTATTATTCTGCATGCAAAAGATTTATGAAAAGAAAAATGGTTATTAGCGGGAAAAATAATTCATGGCATTCAAATGGATAAAACCAGATGATTCTGAAAATCTGACAAAAATTCAAAATCATGACCGGCGAACATCCTTAAGGACTCATAAACATTTAAGCATCCACCACTTTCTTGATGTCCTCATGCTAAAATCAGGAATATATTTTTAAATAGTTGTCACTTACATGTATCTGCTGATTATTTAAGTATGTTTTATATACTCTGCTTATTTACATGTAGCAATTTTGTTGCCTCTGTAATTTTTTATATCACCGATTATTTGTCTTCAGGTGTGGATTGTCTGAGGAAAAATCAACCTAATGACATTTTTGGTTTACTAGTACCTTGAGTCAGTGACATATATCTCATATCCCAATATTAAAAGGAGCTACAAAGGCCTATTAAATATCCTATTCAATTGTGAAATCATATCAATCATGACTGCTCTCAGATAATTCATTCTATTTTTGTTATCTCCAGAAAGGGATGGATGCATAAATTTCGGGTTATAGAATGATTTTTGTCTTAACAATCTTTCTCCCCATAAAGGATATGTGAGTATTGCATTTCAGGATTTTTCTTAATAAAAATGATACATGTATTTGACAGATTGCTTCACTAGGTACAATTTTTGGTATTTTTTTTAAAAATAATCATTAAATAAATTTTAACAAATATGGATATCCTAGAATTGTAAGCACTCCAATACAGGTTATCATTCTAAAATTTAAATCTTGTCAAAAAATTTAGCATTTTTATGGCAAAACAAAAGGATGGGTTTCACCTGCTAAGTGTGAGCTATTACATTTACTTACCACATAAAGATCCTTCATCTGAACCATCCAAACACTGTGGTACTAAATCACATTTCTGAGATAGTGGTATACACCTACCATTACCACATCTGAATTCTTCTTGCGTACAATCTGAAATAGAAATAGATCAGAAATAGCCATATTTCACATTTTCCCTATGACCTGATGATAATTAAAGAAATTTGATCAACCCTTTGGAATACAAAAAGTACAAAGACTGACATCTATTAATAGGAGGAATAATAGTTATTAAACATTTACAAAGAAATGAAATAGCCATGCTGATTTAAATAATATGTGTACCATTTTAACTAAACATTAATATGCTGTTGGCTTGGCCAGTTATGCGAGCGCAGCAATAACCCTTTCCAGAAACTCATTTCCGGTATCACAATTCTGACTCTAAAATTATCATTTGAAGCAAGTTATTTCCCTTACTTTATTTACATCCGTTTCCGGCGAATAACTTTTTCTAGCCTTAGTATGTAGCACAATATGGCCATATTCGCAAATAAATAAATTCACTTCGGATTGCATAATGGCTGCCCCCATTAAACAAAGACTTTTCTAAATGACCCATATGCTCCTATAGAGCTCGCTGCACTTGCTATAATACATGTATTTAAACTAGTTCATGCCATGATGTGACTGCAGTATCCCCAACATGGAATAAAACAGCAACCAATAAAGAAATGTAGCAAGTTAAATAGTTTTTTTTTTAATTTAAAACTTTGTTCGGGCATTGTTATAAATACTGCTGTCTTTTGTTATCTCAAAACTGTAAGGGATCAACAACAAATTTTCTTTCATCACTGTTTGGAGTTACAAGCCCGCCCGACATTCTACCCAGTTTTTTTTCTATTGGAAAATCTGTCATTTCAGTATGCAAAAATAAACATGGAAAAAAATCTGTGAATCATAACTAAAATTCAAGATTTCAACGTGATAGCGAACTGGACTTTCCATTATTATTGTTTGAAGACCCTGATCTGACAGTATAATGTACCATACTTCACCAAACAATTAATCAGATTTTTTCCGTTAAAATACCTGGTTAAAATAATTGGAAAGAAGATTTTTGAAAGGCTGTCGAGAAGAAAATTTACAAATTAATTTCAGTAGAAATCTTTGTATGAAGTAAATCATATACTTACCACAGTTTATTTCATCGGTTTCATCAGTACAATGGAGTTGTCGATCACATCTTTCCTCTGGTGCAAAACAATAGTTCTCATTTCCACACTTTGTCCAGTTTTCTGGACAAACTGTAAAGAGAAACAAGAAAAAATATTACTACATTGTGTGTGGTGAAATACCTGGATTTCCAAGTGAAATAAAATCAGATATTTCACCCAGTGAACACAAAAGTCATATTTCACTCTAAGAAGTGATATACATGTAACAATAGCCATTGCCAATGACATAATTATAGAAAGATTGACGTGTAGTCACATAAAAACATAATCCATTGTGTTATCTCGTTAAATCTTCAGAATGTACGGAATATGTCAATTTAATAAACAGAATAACAAAGCTTGAAGTTTGAATACAAATATCTACATCTCATATGTGATAGTGTGTATATGGTAAAGATGAGTTTAAAATGTAAAGTGTATTCAGTACTGGTACATATATTCAAAATAGTCCTGGTAAAGTTGAACATCGTATAAAACACATTGGTAATTGGAAGCATGGTTATAAAATTCTGATTAAAAAACATACAAAAAAATCTTTTTTTTTAATATAAATTCAAAATATTAGCACTGGACTGAATATCCCAATATTTAAAACTGGTATTTTGATTGTTAGCAGTTAAATTCTATTGTACATGAATTGCATGAACTCATTTAATGTTGCCTTGTTCCCAGCTGATTTCTGAATTTATGGAAACAAATATTTATAAAATACATACCATATTGTGTACAAAGTCCACTTGAAATATCCATATCATCCAATGCTATGTAAGGTTTGTATGTATGAGCTATCGGTGTCTCTCTAACAACAGTAAATTCAACTGAAGCATCGCCCACTGGTGGTAACTGAATCTGAGCCTTGGTCCAGTCCTTTGTTGTCCTGTTCATGAACGTCCACAAATTTTGAACACTGTCATTTGTACGAATGTCAACCTGAAAAAGGAATTTATATCAAACTTGTAAGATTAAATTGGAAAGGAATTATTTACTTTATAAATAGAAAACCATGGACAGAAATATTTTAATTTGCATGGAAAAAATCAGCATGGGTGAAAGTATAAAAATTGCCAAAGACTGGAAATCTGGAAAAGATTTGTTTTATTCAGGAATATATAGATGCTGATATTACAAAAAACTGGAAATGTGGTATAAATTTTTCTGCTCTTTGACACATTTCCCATTTCCATTCTCTATTCTATAATCTAGAATGTGAAATGAGCTGTAACTCTATTTTCCTTCCCCATTGTCTGGAGCCACTTGCTCTATCGACTTCCAGCCCACTCATCTGCACCTTTGCCATATATATCCCAGCCAATAACCATAATTTGCTGTTGGCAAATCTGGTTAAAAAATATCATTCATGCATCAGTTTTGGGATCCATGTTATGAACATGACTGATAAATTTTGATATACAGTCAAACCTGCTGGGGACTCAGTGGCCGAGGGGTCTAGGTAGTTCGTCATGACTACTAATGATCACTAGCTTGTCAATGCTGAGGTTGTGAGTTCAAATCTCATCCTATGGTGGAGTGTGTTCGACTCCTTTCTTAATTAACAAGGATTGTCAATTTTCCTACTGAAGGTATTGGCTCTCACCGGGTACACCGGCTTCCTCCACCAATAAAAACTGGCCGCCGTAAAAAAAAGACAAATGTACTGAAAACTAATCAAAAAAACCTGCTTTAAAGGGCACCTTTATATAGCAAATGACTATCTATAAAGGGCACCGTGGAAGAGGCCTATTCATGAAGAAATCAGGTAAAACTAACCTCTAAACAGGGCACCTGCTCATAAACGGCACTTTTTTCTGATCCCTTGGGTGCCCTTTATAGACATGTTTGACTGTAAACACAAAACGTTTTCATTTTTCGTAAAACCTTTTAACTAACTATTTGAACTTTCTCCTAAAATATTTCTCTTCCTTCAGAACTTCTGTACATACATGTATATAACCTTACCTTAAATGTAGCTTCTGTTGCAGATCTGTACCAGAATGTAAGACAGAAATCCTTCTGATGAAGAGATACATCTACTGACATCGATACAAATTCTGATTGCAGTAATAGGTTTACTAGTACAAATAGCATATAACCTGTAAATGTAGTAATAGCTTTACTAGTACAAATAGCATATAACCTGTAAATGTAATAATAGGTTTACTAGTACAAACAGCATATAACCTAAATAAAGCTGTTGTTTAGTATTTGGAATAAAAAATATGTATCTATGTGTAAGTGTAACAGTGGTTTGATTCCGCCAGTGTACTTTATCCGGCGGATGAAAACCCCTAGTGTTTTTTATCCACCAACAAAATATCCCTAGGTTTTTTTCTCCGGATCCAGTGTAAAATATCCATCACACATTCTAACATTCTAAAGAGGGTTTTTTTGAAGGGGAACTATATAAAAAATGGGGCTTGGTATTTTTGGGGGGTATTTGAATATACTGAAACTTGCATAAATGATTTATGTGATAAATGGACAAAATAAACTAGTGTTTTCTATTCAGGAATGATTACACTAGTGCTTTTGTACCCGGAATGATTACACTAGTGATTTGGAACCAGGAATGATTACACTAGTGCTTTAGATCCAGACAATGATGAAGTGTTTAAGTACTCATTTTAAATAAGTGAGGGGGTGAGTTTTTTAGAAAAAATATCCTGACCATGATTTTGGTAAAAAAAAAATATTTCTGGTCTGCACTTGTATTGAAAAAAATAATCTGTCTCACATTTGACAATTTAAAAAAAAAATTCTACATTGAACGTATAGGGAACTTAAGAAAGACTGGTATTCTCTCCACCGCAACATCTCCTGATTTAATTGTTATAACTTTATCAATGTTTATCAGGTGAAATCAAAAATAAGGTATTTCAAATATATTGAACAATGGAATATTCATAAATAGTGAATGCATATCAAAATTTAAATATTTTAACACTTAGATAATCAAAGCTTCTTAATATTTTAGTTTGTTTTAAGCAAAATCAAACTTATAAATAACATCTTATTCAGAAAAATGAATCCGAACCTATTAAAGGGAGATAATGCTAATCCACACAAATCACATTTATAAAATACACAGCGACATGTACATAACCACCCATAGTTCAAAATGCAACAGGAATATTGAACAGATATATCATGTTAAGGAGGGGTATTTGCGAAAAATACCAGTCGAGAGAATGTTAAATTTCGCAAGCCGTAAGGCGAGGGAAATTCATTCTCAAGACTGGTATTTTTCGCAAATACCCCTCAAGAACATGCTATATCTGTTTAATTACACCGAATGTTAACGTACAAAACGCATTGATGATCATGACATTACAAGCGTCCAGTCGGATAGAGTATTTTTTGGCAAATACCACGGCAGAATGGTAAAAAAGGCATATCCTTTTTGCATATACCCCGGCGCTGTTTAAAAATGAACGATATTCATTTGATAAAAGTAAATTGGTGAAAAATACACTGGCTATCAACCAATCAAAACCCAGGATTCTTACATAAGGTGTAATTAACTAGGTAATTTCATCCTATTTACAATAAAGTATCTATGTATTAAAATAATAATATTTACTACTCAGTGACGAGTTCAATTTAAATTTTAATATGTTTCCCATGTGAATTTAAAGAAAAGATATTAAAAAATAAAATAAATTACAAATTTTAATAACACACTGAACGCATTTTAAAATAAAAAAGGTTTACAGTTAGATAACTAATGTTCATTTATATTTTTATTTGTATTAAAGGTTTCAACTTATTTTAAACATCTTTTTCAGAAAAAAATTTATCAAGACCGAATAAAGGGATACTATTCAAATCAGCTAAAATCACAATACATGTATTGTTTGTAACTATCAAAAGAGAGTCCTTACTCAGTCAAATATACACTACAGAGTTTTATCCTATGTACAAAAAGTACCAAAATATTAAATTCATTAAAATATATATTGCGAGATCAATGATGTATGAAAAGAAAGTAAACAACAAACCGGTCTAATGTAAACAAAACAACGAAATCAATATCGACGTTTTCACACTATTTACATCCAATATTCCCTAGTGAAAAACAATTACCCGGGATAAATACACGGCGGAATGAAATTACGCTTACATAAGGGCCAACAAGGTGGCCTAAGTTTACTATAATGATCACTAGTCTGTCAACAAGGAGGTTGCAAGCTGGGATAAACCTTGTGGCTATGTATGAACAACTAAACTGACAATGATTGACAGTTCTCTCGCTCCCCAACCCATTTAGAAATTGCTGAAAGTAGCATAAAACTAATAAACCAAATGGAACCTATGAATAGGTGTGTCCTACATAAACTGTAAACTTTTAACTATTGATAATCATGATGATACTTGAATGTTAAGATTAAGGTTGAGATTTCAATTATAGTGAGACATTTTAGACTGCCAATGAGGAACCAGAGTGAGTTATCTTTTCCTAACCAATGTAGGTAAGGGAGATAGTAAATTTGTCTCCCTTTTAGCCTCAGGACAAAAGGGAGAGAATTTAATTATCTCCCTTACCTACATTGGTTAGGAAAAGATAACTCACTCTGGTTCCTCATTTCATGGCAAAGGTTCAGGTTTTCATTTGGTAATAAGGCTTCCTCCACTACAGTCGAGTTCGGTTAATCCACCCCTTTACTTCCGCGAATGTTACTTCTGTATCCAATGTAAACTTTGTCTTCTGCTTTATATCAGAGGATTTACCGCACACAAAAAGCAAATTTGAAGTGAACAACTATTTGGTAAGTACCAAAAAAGAATTAAAAACATTATTTATTTATTTGTGTCTTACCTTTGTGTAGACTTCCGTTACATTTTATTGCTTTTCGTAAAATTGGAACGTATTTCTTATTAAACCATTAACAAATCATGAAAAAACAAATTTGCTGTTGTTGCCACCTACCAAACATCTAGTGCTTCAGCCTGCCATAGAATATTTTGATGCATGGGCAGATTAACCGCACACGATGGAACAGAATGTAAACCCAGGTCAGCTTCATGTTTGATTGATTTGAATTTTGTTTTGTTGTTTTTTCGATCAAATAACAGAATAACTATTAAGTTTAATATCTAATAAAGTCACCTATATAAATATTTGTAATTTTTTAAAACAAAACTAATGTGAGTCGTACAGTTAAAGCCTTAGGATGACAGACTTATCGGATGGCATCATACTAGAAACTGGCCATCACACTCAGTAAATTACAAAGAAATAAACAGAATTATATTGAAGACTTCTCATATTCGGCATTTCTACATACATGTACATGAAAGTTACTTCTCTGATTAAATTAATTACTAACCTTTCTCTGTGCCCGTGGTATGGTCTGGAAATGACTCACTGTAAAATATTGTTCTAGTATATGTTTCATTGACAATTAACCATTCTCCATTGTCAAAGGTTTCTTGCTGTATTCCACACAGCACATTATTTTCAAACGGACATGTGTAGTGAATTTTGTCATCTGTTAAAAAAAAACAAAAATTAAGAAAGAATAATGTGCTATCTTACAAGGTAAATATTTGCAGAAAGACATATCACCCCACTCGGACACATTATACTAACTCCAATCTGACTAGTCCTTTGCTCTTACTCCTATAATCCACGTGCTTGGCCGCACTCAAGGCGAGCAAGCTCTCCATGAGACCACTGAGGCAGTTCAGATGTTTGGCAATGACTTCGGTAAAGTTAGAAATGCAATAAACCAAATAATTTCTAGGATGCTACATATAAACAATATGTACATAATCCCTGGTTTAAAATTTTAGCTAAAGTTATTTTTGGTTAAAAAGAAATATAATTTTCGGTGATGATCTATTATGGTCTGGATAACTTAATGCCATTCCTGTATACTCAAAAAGTTTACCATAAAAATAAACCAGCACAAAATTAAATTAAAATTTTTTTATCACATTTAATTTTATCCATTACAAAAAAAAATTGTGTTAATTTCTGAATTTATAGTAAATCAAACACCAGCCTTCTATAGTCAAAATTTTCTCTACCATCTTATAATCTAATAAAAAGAAAATGTAAATCTGAAATATGAAACTTACAATTACAGTTTAATTCATCGGAGTGACAGTCTTTTATAACATTACACAGGGAACTATGGGAAATACATGTATCTCTTTCTGCAGTACACTTGTACTCATCAGCTTTACATACTGAAAAAGAAAATAACACAAATAATCGGTAACAGATAAAAAAAAACATGGTTGCTAAAATTATATTATAATATGCTGTTGACGTGGCCAATGATTCCAGCACAGCAATAGCACTTTCCAGAAACTAATTTCCGGTATCATGATCTTGACTCTAAAATTATAATTTGAAGCAAGTTATTTCCCTTACTTTACTTACTTTCATTTCTGGTGAACGAAACTTTTTCTAGCCTTAGTATGTAGCACAATATAGCTACCCCCATTAAATAAAGACTTTTCTAAATGATCCATATGTAGAAAATGCATATGCTCCGAGACATATCCTATAGCGCAAGCTGCGCTCACTATAATTGATTTCAGGTTTTCTGAAACCCCTATTAAAAAAGGATTCTGCTGAACATTCTTGAAATTAAAACTAGCATTAAGGCATGAGTAATTAATGTCTTGAAGTAAAATACAATGTACATGTATATCAAGAAAAAAGTTATTCATTTTAAAGTAGAATAAATGGAAAATCTAAATAGAACTTTCAAATGACATCATACTAATATTTGCACATCTTCAATATGTTCCATAAACATTCTGCAAAGTTTCAAAGATCGGAGGAAAAAGCTGTGGGAGGAGTTGATTACACAAAATTGGTACCCTCCATATGTAATTGTTGCAAAATATGATCAAGTTTCACAACATTAAAATTATGGAAGAAATTCTTCAAATGACATCATACTCCTTTCAGCAAATCTTCAATGTGTCCATAAAAATTCTGTGAAGTTTCAAAAATGTAGGAATAGTCGATAACACAAACTACGTACCCTATTTCCAACACAAATTAAGAACGTTTAGTTCCTATAAAAGTTACAAAATGCATTTGAAATTTAATAATTTACATAATCCTTCCAAAACAAACTTTAAGAATTTCCTCACAACAAACAGTTAGTTACCACCTTTTGTCACTTACCAGGGGAGATAATTCAATACATTTGCCATATGGCATATTATAAGGTATATTTGTTGGCTCCTATAGGTTAACTTTAATAAGGAGAGATAACTTGGAAACACTTCTAGATCATACCTGACTGAGAACACATCCCATTGTGTAACGCGACATCATCAACAACGACCTGCAATGTATCACTAGCGATGAACACAGCTTCATATTCCCCAATGCTCATGTCAAAATAACCCAGTCTCCATTTATCTGTAAATATACCCTCTCCCGATGACCACACTTGCTGGCCTGGTAACTGGTTCCCTCCTGAATAAGTATAAAGCCTAACCTTCAGGCCAGCATTAAGATCTCCACGTAGATTGTAGAAAAATCTAAGACAAGCTGACCCCGATAAGGTGAACCTTGGTGTGGTTAGTCTTCCATTTGTTGACGTTGCTGCCATAAAGTAACCTACAAAATATAATATATAAAAATAAAATGCTCCGCTGGGCGCAGCTTGATACGACCGCAGAGGCTGAACCCTGAACAGTTGGGGCAAGTATGGACACAACATTCAAGCTTGATACAGCACTGAATTTGGTTGATTGATTGATTGTTGCTTAACGTCCAGTGGCAAATATTTCATGCATCTTCATGACGAGAACCAGTTCAATTTATCAAACAATTCAATTAGGGGTGGGATGGGACACAAAGGGGAACCAATTTTGACTGCCACTGTAAAAGGAGGATGGTTGGGTAGGGTCGGATAATTTAGCCTCCTGTAGCGGCCATCAGCCTACTCTTTTTCGAAAACTACAGAAGGGGTCTTTAGCGTGCAGGGAGTGTGGCATTCTCCAAACACGTTACCCACTATGGTCCGCGGTCAGGCTTTCCGTATTATGACCTGACAACCCCCCCAACGAGACTGAATTTGGATTGTGAATAAATATTTGACACAGCATAGGTTTCTGACACAGAATTAATGTGGTCTAAGAACTTAAAATTTTTTAATTTACCTATTCAAACAATATCAGTATTATTTGTTTTTATATATAAATCAGAAATAACCAATTTAAAATTTAAAATTGGGCACACATATCAATTTCTTGCTATTGCGCAATACTGTGCAATTGAAGATTTCTTGCTATTGTGCAATACTGTGCAATTGAAAATTCCCCCCCCCCCCCCAAAAAAAATAAATAAAAATAATTTACCCCTTTTTTAGCTTTTGTGCAATACACTATGAAGTTGCACATTGACCCCCCCCCCCCCCTCCCAAAAAAAAAACCAAAAAACAATAAAATTTATTGTAACCCCCCTTTTTTTGCTAAAAGAAATTTGAAATTTCCTTTTTAATTTATGAAATATGAAATGAGAAAAAAATTAAATGTGTTTGGATTACCTCCCTTAGCCCACCAAGATAATATCATACATTTCTATTTACTTATACTAAAGTTATTGTGCAAAAACCAAGAAAAATGCTTATTTGGGCCCTTTTTTAGCCCCTAATTCCTAAACTGTTGGGATCAAAACTCCAAAAAATGGTCATAAACCTTGTGTTAAAATTTCATAGATTTCTATTTACTTATACTAGAGTTATTGTGCGAAAACCAAGAAAAATGCTTATTGGGCCCTTTTTTGGCCCCTAATTCTTAAACTGTTGGGACCAAAACTCCCAAAATCAATCCCAACCTTCCTTTTGTGGTCATAAACCTTGTGTTTAAATTTCATAGATTTCTATTAACTTATACTAAAGTTATAGTGCGAAAACCAAATGTCTACAGACTCCGACGGACGACGACGACGACGACGACGACGACGACGCCAACGTCATACCAATATACGACCGCAAAAATTTTGCGGTCGTATAAAAATATAGTGAATTAAATTCACAAATTATTGTGATGTTTTCAAATAATGCAAAAAGGTAAGACAGAATTTAAAATAAACATTCTACAATATACATGTATTAATTATGTTGCACAAATGATATATTTTATTGATTTACAAACTGGCACTTTAATTGCCCTTAAGTAATTTGCCACTTGTCAGATATTCCCAATAATGAAATCATGTATTGAGGTATCCAAACCATTAATGTCATAATTCTTCCAAATATCCCTGTAATGGTAAAATCATGATATTTTCAAGCGATCATGAATTATTTCGATTCTAATAGGACAGTTTCCATGACATTTTGAAATGCCACAACATAAGTATTCAGACATGAACACGCCATTAAACGACGTAAGTTATTCTATGATGTCGTTGAACCTTGTGGCCAAACAAGCCGTCAGCATCTGTGACAATGGAACAAAATATCCAAATTATACCACAGATTAGACTGAAAAAGTTTGAAGCAGGTCTTATTAGAATTTACAGACAAGTGTTCATTTTACACAGGTAACCTGTAACTTACATGTGTTTATGGTACAAAACTTAAGGTTTCATGTTTACATTATAGAATTTACTTTAGTGATCATCAGAAAATTTATATCTAACAGTATTCAGTGTACATAGAGCATCCAAAAAGACAAAAATCACCAATATTAACTGGATGATTTCACCTGGAGCTGTGCCACATGTATGGAATATATAAATTTTGTGAAGAAAGATTTTGACTTCCAAAATCATATATCAGACATAGAATATATAAATTTTGCAGAGACTGATATTAACAAGGGCATCTGCCATTATAAGATCAGTTCTCATGTAAAAAGGTGATAAAGACAAAAAGTCACCTTATCTATGCAATTTTGAATGAAACCTGAATATGTATCATGCCAGGACTGAGGCCCATTTTATGAAGACAATATATTGTTATTTTACCTGGATATCTGCCATAAGTATGATCATATGCAGGCAATGTGGAAGGAGACTGTGAGTCAAGTCTTTGTCGCTGTTGTTGAAATCCTTGGACTCCATAACCACACATAAACTTGTCATCAAATGTACAGTTGACAGACACATCTATATGTATAAAATAAAGTGCCAGTCTTTAAATAAAACAGAGTAATAAATAAATAAAAATATGGAAAAGTGGCCATATTTGTACTTTTTGATTTGTGAATTAATTGATCATGAAAGCATTCTGAACTGACTTTTCCTGTTTTGACCCTTCAAGGTGTATAAGTTTTGGTCCTATTGGGCACTAGATCAATACATTTAACCAAAGATTAAAAACAGTGCCAATATAGAAACAGTTAGTTCTAAGACTATGTATTATTTTACTAACATGATTTTGAGCTCTTTCTGCTGGTTAGTGTCAATCAAACAATGCTTACTACAGGATTATTACTGAAAAGGCACTTCAACCTCTAACAGAAAACAGGAAAGAAAACTGTAACATTTCAAACTTAAAAAATGTGCACGTTACAGAATTTTTTTTTTGAAATACAGGATAGTTACATGTAGCTTCTCCTTTAAGCAGATGAGTGAAGGAGAGTTTGCAAGCCTTAAAAATTTTGCCAATGGATTCCCTAGCACTCTAGCACGATGGCTTCCCTGACAAGATGGCAGACTTGAGTGGCATTGTTAATTAAAAAGAGCATTTATTCCAGGCCATTTATTCTTTATTTTTATACATAAAAACTCAATAAATATGTTCTTTTTGCAGTCTTTTTTGTTTATGAATAAAAACGCAAAGATTTGCCAGCAAACAGGGATTTTCATGACTGGTCATGTTCAAATGAGAAAAATCATTTTAAGAAATAACAAAATACATACTTCATTGGCATCCAATCTTGCCAAAAATGTCTAAAATTCATTTTCCTAACTAAAAAATCCCATCAAATCTTGTCGTCAGTGAGTGGAATCAGAAATTCCGGTAAACCAGGACTCATCGGTGAAAGAGTTAAGGAAAAATGTCCTACAGGCTTTATAAGCCATGCAGAGATATCTTTTTAACTGCTACTAAAGAGCAGAGTATGTAATAATGCCTGAACACATACCACATTGATCAACTTCATCTGAGTTGTCACCACAGTTATCTACCCTGTTACATAGCAATTGCCTGTCAAAGATGCACTTTCCATTTTTACACTTGAAAACACATTCTACAATATAAATAAATAGCACAGTTTAAAAACATGAAAACAGATCTATCAAGATCAATGAAATGTCAAAAAGGGAGGCAAGTCATTGTATATGATATACTTCACGACAAAATCTATCTCTTCTGCAGACACAAGAAAGTTGTCTCTTATAGTCTACATGCAAAGTTGAAAACCTCCGAGCACTAAAATCTAGAATAGCCCCCTTGAAAGTTGTGGCATTATCATAAATATCCCTGATATGTAGCCAAACAGGGCATGTTGTGATGCAGATCATGATTTTACTCAAGTCTGTCAAAACTGAATTATTCATCTTTTCAGCAATGTCACAAATATATTAGGTTCCCATAAACAAAAAAATATTTTCTGTATCAGGGCCTCATGTGTTGCTAAAATTTAAAATATCACACAGTAAGATCAAGAGAAAAAAAACAGATAATTTTAATGAAAAGTAAATATGGCGAAAAAGACGACCAAATCACTTTTTGGTTTTTTGTTTTATTATAACATTCATATTTAGGACAAGAACATGTTGATGTGATATGATTGTGAACCCTTCTTCAAACTAGACCAACACACTAAGCTGGATTTTTTAACAACTTAGATCATAAGCCAATATACTGCAGCAAGGCATTCCACTCTACTGGGCTATGAAAAACTGTCCACTTACCAGTATTGTTCTTAATCCACCCAACGTAAGTTTGCACATCTGTGAACACATTGGGTCGACTTGTCATGTTACAATAGGTTGAAACATAACTAGCAATGCCTGATAAGTACCAATTATTCTGACTGTCCTTACAGACCATTGGACCTCCACTATCACCCTACAATATAGCCAAATATTTATTTATAGCTAGATCTGATAAAGCTAAAATCAAAATTATTACACATATTCAGTCTTCACGAAGTTTCCAGAGAATTAGCTGGACATTCGGTTTGGCAAGGACGTTAGATTTGCTAGACCAAAAAAAAATTAGCTGAAATTTATAAACATTTAAATGACCTGGATGTTTCTATTGTGAATTTAATTTTTCGAACTGATGTCGGACTTTGGAACAGGAATGTTGAAAATTGCGGCGGACCGATACCAATCTTGTTGGAATTGTCCGGCGGACCGACAAACTTCATGAAGACTGCATATTTATCATTTACAAATCTTTGATTGTTTGTTTGTTTAGTTGGGGTTTTACACCATTTTCAGCACATTTGGCTATTTCACGGCAGCCAGTTTTTATTGGTGGAGGAAGCCGGAGTACCTGCAGAGAACCAATGACCTTCGGTAGGAAAATTGGCAATCTTTGTCAATTAAGATCGGAGTCAAACACACCCCGCCACATGTGAGATTCGAACTCAAAACCTCAGCATTGACAGGCAGTGATCATTAGTAGTCATGACAAACTACCTAGACCACTCGGCCACCGAAGCCCCACAAATCTTTGACAACTGGAAAGAATGTGAGATAAATTAGTGCAATATCAGTTTATAATTGTTTTAGAATATAAATATCAAATATTTAAATGCAAATTTCAAATATTTTTGGCATTAATATAACAGTTTCAATTCTTTCTAAATTAACATCGTCAGTACAATACTGTCTCATCTAGTAAAATATCATTTAAAATTAAATATCTGAAAACATGAGATATCTCACTCAAATAAAATAAACCTGAAAAAATCACTACTTAATTATCAATTATATCTTTATTACTAAAATTTTTCTGGCAACTATTGGCTTTAAGTACAATTTTTCAGTCAAAGGCAAATTTCTAAACTAAACTTGTTAATATAACACAGTCATTTAAAACCTGATTATAACCAATACCCAGGAGATAATCTTTTAAATACTGTCTATAAAGGGCAGCTAAGGGACCAGAAAAAGAGTGCCCTTTATGAGCAGGTGCCCTTTATAGAGAGGTTAACTTTACATACTTTGTTCATGAATGGGACTTTTTCACCGTGTCCTTTATAGACGGTGATTTGCTATACAGAGGTGCCCTTTAGAGCAGGTTTGACTGTATAATCAAATATAATCTTTTACTTACAGAGCACATGGACCTAACACCAGATTCATATCCAGCACACAGGTAACCTTGAGCTATTAGACCATTCCAGGCTTTTGTACTATTGCATTTGTTTGTATCCCATAGTTTCAACTTTAATTCTTGTAAATTTTCTGAGAAATCTCCTGGAAAAATATTTATAAACCTGTTTCATTTAAACATACATGTGGAAATAATAAGTATGTAATTTATGTTTAACAGCAACAATACTTTACCAAAAGCAATCAAAATATGACTTTTAACAAGAAATAAGCTGTCAGTTTGAAAGAAAACCAGTTTTCCTTTTGTCCAGTTGTTTGATTGCCAGCTATACTTTGCCAATCTAACCAGATTTTTTCTGTTGGAAAATCAAGTTAAAAAAATGAAAAATTCCAATTTGAAAATAAAAAATGAAAATATAGTAGTCATCCACAATTAGATAAGATTTTTAACTGCTGTTTACAGTACAATAAAAGAAAAAAGATAAAAATTAATGGTACAGTAGTCATTTAACTGCCTTATACATGTGTTTCCAGCGAATAAATAACAACCAACCCTCTTCATTGCCTGTTAATTTTCCAAATCCAGTTCCGTAGCAGATTGCAGTTTTAGGTGTCGGCTCCACTTCTGATGGCAGACATATTGGTTGTATGTATGGAGTGTAGTTCACAGTTTCCTTCAGCTGAAGAAGAGTTATGTCCCCTGACTGAAAGCTATACCAAGTATTATCAAATCTAATAATTCGTTCAACCTCATATGTTTTAGCTGTAGGTCCTTGATTTTCTCGGCGTGTTGTTCCCAATATCACACGGAACAATGTCAAATCCTGATATTCACTGAAATGGAGATAATAATGTTAAATTAAAACTACGATTTGAAATACCTTACAAATAAACTTTATGTTTTCAGACGTGTCATTTTTTAAAAATATTTTTACAGTATTACTATTTATCATATTTTGTAAAATTTTCCATGTATCACCTCTAAATGACAAACATGTCAACATTATTTCGGAAATGAATTTATTGTACTTTTACTAGCAACACATTAGTGGAGTAATCAAATGTATATTTGAAACCATAACATTATAAACTTATACAGACCTGATTTTGACAACAGGGAAAACAGAGCGGAAATCACACTTCCGCAGCCATTTTACTATGTATAATAAAGGAACCGTAATGGAAAAATCCGGACTTCCAAAAGCGGAATTCCGCTTTAAAGCGGAAGAAAATCAGGTCTGCTTATATCAACGAAAACTAGATCTATAATTTTGGAGATGACCCTCAACTTTGTCCTCAACTCTCATGTAATCAACTTCAAAACTGATACCATGATATTTTCAACTCTGTCCAATGAAAACTGATGTTACTACATCTATTAGAATTACCATATGTATAAATATGAATATTATTACATAATATTAAGACTTACTTAACACAATGAGTTGCTGTCAGTACAAAGTTTGGTGATATCAATGCCCCGCCACACAAGTGTTTACGGAAATTAGGTGCCTGGAGTTCTAACGCAGCCTGCCATGGCCATGCACCTGGTTTAGCATCATATCCATTTACAACATACCCGATCATACCACCTCCGACAAGTTTCTGTCCACAACCTGAAAAATAATTTGAAATAATTTTTATATTATTGATGGGCAGTTATTGCCAAATAAAATTTACTTCATAGGTGTCAAATTTCTGTTGGTCACTAATTTCACCTCTGACCTGATCAAGGTATGTCACCTGACTAGTACTTACTGATGCAAATATTAACAGTTAAAGGTGACATAAAATCTGCAGTTAAGTAAATTTAATTTACTAACCTTTGGGTACACAATGCAATGAAACAACCTTATTATCTGTACAAGTTGACCTGGAATAAAGAAATAAGGTCGGTGTAAGCACAAATACAGTGAAAACAAAATCTACTTAAAAGGATATATTGTATTAGCTTATACCTCTTATTTGCATAAGATTTTGCAGCACAAAACCATTTACTATATGGTCTATGTTAATTTGTTAATGTAACTGCGAGAAGTGTACTGAATTCTAATATGACGTCCTATATATATTGTAAAACGATATATTAATTACTCAATATATTCTAGCACATGTGTATAGAGGTTTTTATGTAAACAGGAATTGTGTGAATTTTTACAAGAAAAATTGTCTTTTTCACACATTATTGTTTATTTTTACAAAGAAATCACACGATAAAACCACAAATATGACAATGTTGTACACTTGAATACACATTTATGTAGGCAGCGCCATCTTTATTTTTGAATGACTGTGAAACATGTTTTATTCATTTTTCTTGTGTAAATGATGAATTTAATAATTTTACTATGCAAATGGTTATCTTATGAAAACGTTTTATTCAAAATATGCTCTTAAAAGGACAGAATGCAATAATCACAAGAGAAATGGAACGGCCAAAAAAATGTTAGATACATATATTACAAAACAAATGAGAAAAATTAGCGTATTTGTGCTATTAGAAAAGAAATAATTCATGGTGGGTATAGAGTTGAAGTGATTTACACATGGGCTGGGCCCTTACATTCGAATTTCATACCTTGCATACGTTCCGTATAAAATATCTGAATATAAAGGCCCAGCCCATGTGTAAATCACTTCAACTCTATAACCCCCATGAATTATTTCTTAATTACAAATGTATATTTAGCGCTTTACTTCAGGGACGATTTAAGGTGGTACCCAACACTACAGGGAGATAACTCTTAAATATTACCCAGAGCATTTTAATCAAATTTAATAAATAAAGGAAATGAAGCTTCTCTATGATCAAAATTAATGTTTGCCAAACTGCTATATATTCAATGAAATTATTCCTGTGAAGTGTGAAATTCTATTTACTAAAAAAAATCAACATTTATGTCAACAGGTCAAAGTAAATATTTCATAAAAATTTTATGAATATTAAACAAGCCAAATTTATTTTAGTCAAGGTGTTGGGTACCACCTTAATACCAAGTGGGAGGAAAACTAGAAATGCTGCATTGACAGCCAAATTACTATGCACAATACAGAAATCATAAGGGACAAATTCAGAATACAAAAAGCAGAATTCCTATCAACCTTAGAAAGAATCTGTCATGAATAAATTTTATCTTAACTGTACATAATTTACACTAAATTAATATCTTTATCTTATAAGGCCAAAATAAAATATATGTGTGTTTTCTATTCACATGCCCAAAATTACATAGGGTAGGAAGGTAGGAAAAACATTTTATTTTGAAAAATGGTCAATGGTCAAACTAGAAATTACTTACTTAATGCTTACTGCATTAAAAAGTTACACTGAAATCAAACATTTTAAAGACACGAATCAAAGGGTAATCTAAATAAAAAACCATTTCGGGAAAAACCCATAAATTCCAGATTTTTTCCCATATCTGATGCCAATAAAATGTTTGAGATCATGGCTGAAAATGAGGTCAGTCGGGTAACCGGAAACACACATATATTTTATTTTGGCCTAATTATAACAAAAACAATAAACTTTTATTGCCATTTAAGTCAAATGACTTGTGACAAAAAATATATACAATGTAAGTTATACATGTATAAACAGAACAAGTAAACATATAACACAAAAAATCATCTGATGACTGGTGATATATAACCAAATGGTGAAGTATACGACCCTGTTTCAAGCTCAAATACTATATAATACAAAAAATCATCTGATGACTTACTTTGGTGATATATAACCAAATGGTGAAGTATACGACCCTGTTTCAGGCTCAAATACTATATAATACAAAAAATCATCTGATGACTTACTTTGGTAATATGTAACCAAATGGTGAAGTATAAGACCCTGTTTCAGGCTCAAATACTATATGGCCATATGTTCTTGATGGGTAAATTGTACTCGTAGAATTGATATAGTCCCTGAAAAAGATGTCAGAAACTTTTACAATATTTAGTAATATTCCCAATTTCTTTATCGGTTTCAAAGAATATAGAAAAAAAATCCTGAATCAAATTACTAAAAATGGTGGCTAATTTTTTTCCAAGATTAGGACCAACAGACATATTTTTAAAAGAACCATTAAAAGAACATTGCATAAAGTACAGAAGATGTAAAAATCTGGAATTTAATATTTTGTATCAAGGAATATATTAGTTTTAACTTATAAATACAGTAAAATGGCATTGAAATACAAAATAATGTTACTGATTTCTAACTCACTCATTTCCCAACAGCTGTACACATGAGTAGGTACCAATGCTTTCATGCCAGGACTCATAACAAACTGGTATATGATAGTCTCTGTAGGCAATCATCAACACACCTGGCATATTTTCACTCAAACGTACTGGAAAAGAATGCATATAAAGTTAAAGGACTGATTTCTTGAATGAAATTTATAATTACAATGTATACAAGTAAAATTTATACATGTATATTATAAGTGTGATATTTTTACGGAGAAATAAAAATTTCCTCTGGAACTAAAGTCTTATTTCCATATTAAGACAAAATGTACACGTACAGTCAATTCTCGTTATGTCGAATCCATTGGAACCTGAAAATCTAGTTCGACTTAAGTGAAAATTCAAGATATCAGGAGTAAATATGTATAGTTACTGCTGTTGAGGGTCCAAACAGATAATTCAAGTTACTCCAAATTTCGACTTAAATGTGTTCGAGATAACGAGAATCAACTGTATATGTAATATTGCAATTAAGTACTTTTTTTTCTCCTTGATAACAAAGGTTCAAGGTCCACATAACAGTGCTGACCTTGTCAAATGTTGATAATTGATAAATATGAAAACAAAGATGACATCAGACTTTTTTACGTACCACAGTCTCTTTCATCTGATTTATCAGGACAAGCAGGTAGTGTACTGCACCGTTCATTTTCTGGAACACATGTTCCATCTAAACAAGTAAACTCATCTTCTGAACATTTCGCTTAAATAAGGGAAAAAATTTGAAAATTTAAACTGTGTTAATGAATATTCTAGTAAAATGCCAAAATTAAATTAAAACATGTAACTTGAAATAGTTAATGTTTGGCTAAAATGTAAACAAAGCTAACATCTGAACTAAGTCAGTAAGTATATGAACATTTGCATAAAATTTAAAAAAAAACATTTATGAATATTCATCTAAAAATCATGACAAAATAAGAAATAATATTTGGCTAAATGTAAAAATTATTTTATCAAAGTAAATTTTTTGTATTTTTCATTTAAACAAAAGTTTTCGTAATAACAGCTCAATACAGGTTTCTTTTGAAATTTAAATTTGTGTCTTTTATATACTTATTTTAAAATTTGTACGATTCTAATAAGAGTTGTAGATCCTGACAAAATTAGTTTAATATATATGCAGTTCAAGCATGCTGGATTATTACAATCAGCTATCGACTAAGTTCTGTTGATTTTCAAACCCTTAAGAGTAATTGTTAACCACTTAAAAAGAGTAAGATAAGACCTCATTTTACAAAATACATGTATGTCTGACTTAGCACATACACAATATTCAGCAATGATGTCATGGATAGGCTGTAGTCGGATACTTGTATACATAATATAGCGTAAGATGCAGGCAAATTTCCTGTCCATTCAAATTTCTTCATTTCATTCACTAGTCAATAATTTTATATAAAAATGTGATAAAATAACTTACAACAATTCATTTCATCCCAATTATCAGGACAATCAGCTTCACCATCACATAACCATTCTGTCATTATACAGGAACCATCAGGACAGGTCTCCTGGTTTGTTTCTGTGCAATCTGTGTAAAGTACATGTAGTTGTTTATGTATATGTACATGTATATACATTGTAGAAAATGGAGATCGTCATGAGATGAAAATAAGCTGTCTAAGTGACCAGATTTTCATTTACCACTGTGTGGAGCCAAACCCATCCCTTTGATTAACCGTTGATCTAATTTCACTAAACTAATAACTATATTTTTACCAATGAAAAAAACCTGGTTAAAATCTACACCGGTGAAACATATAAAAATATGAAATATGTTCTTGTAAACAAATTTTGGCTTATCTAGCCAGAACTTTTATCTGTGTTAAGATGTTTCTGGAACAAATTTTCTGTGATAGAGAATTCTGAGGAAATAAATCTCATGTTAAAATTTGCTCCAAGAGAACTCACTGGTCATGTTTTGGTCTTTTGATAAGATTTTCAGAATCCTCGGGTTTTATCCATTTCTTAAACATGAATTTTTTTGCCCATGAACCCGCACTTTTTCTTTTATTCAATCATATATACCTTAAAATAGTATTTAACAAAATTTTATGAAATCCTTTTTATTTTTTCATATATCTTTAGGAGACTGAAGTTGTCAATGCAAAGACAATGAAAAATCCAGAGAAAACCCATTTTCTGCAAATTTTCAAGGCCTTGTAGCTCTTAAATGAGCACATGAACCTATATTTTTTTCTTGCTTATTTGTTTACTATTCATATGTTCTCTCAAACTAAAACACCTATTTCAAATCCTATTTATTTCCTATTAGATCAGCAATCATCCTTAAGTTGATTTACCCTTTAACAAACTGGGCCCAGTTGTTCAAAAGTTAACTACAATTTCCAGTTTCAAATTTTTGCTTCCTTGATTAGGCCTGAGGACTGAAAATTTTCTGATGGGTTAATCCTATGACTTTTGTGTGCCTATGCAAAATTTTGTAAAAAAATATTACTTAACAATCGAAATAATGGAAAATGCAAAAGGTGAATAACTTTTAAACAACTGGTCCATGGAGTGTAAAGCTTTTAATATGTCAATAATACAAAGGAAATGTATTGCAAAACATTAAAATAAACATATAACTAAGCTATTATCCATCTCTTTTAAAGCACATGTCACATTTACCTCTTTCACTTAATTAATGTAAAGGGTAGTTCTAAAATTTTACTTCTCTTAGTAGCTGATTAAAAAATACAAACCTAATTTAGACTAGAGGTACTGTTGTCACAGGAGTCCAGCATGCTGGACTGTTTTAGCACGCTAAAACTGATGTCTCCCCTTCCATACCCATAGTTTTTTTAACATTTTTTAGGGATCATCAAGGTGGCAAATTAAGAGCTATGGTACATAATACATGTAGTTACCTACAGATATGTGCTTCAACAAGGAATGAATAAGGTAATATATAGTTTTGGGGAAGGGATCTGAACCATTTTTAAGATAAATTAAGGTTTCTGGTCTTGAGGGGGTGGGGATGATCCCCAGGGCTAAGATGTATAGTACATTCAACTTGTCTTGTAACCGTGAGTAGTACAATATATGGTTTAGGGGTGGGGATTCCAACCATTTTTAAGATAAAATAAGGTTTCTGATTTTGAGGGGGGTGGGGATGACCCCCAGGGCTAAGATGTATATTGCATTCAACTCGTCTTGTAACCATGAGTAGTACAATATATGGTTTAGGGGTGGGGATTCCAACAATTTTTAAGATAAAATAAGGTTTCTGATTTTGTGGGGGTGGGGATGACCCCCAAGGCTAAGATGTATATTGCATACAACTGGTCTTGTAACCATGAGTAGTACAATATATGGTTTAGGGGTGGGGATTCCAACCATTTTTAAGATAAAATAAGGTTTCTGATTTTGAGGGGGTGGGGATGACCCCCAGGGCTAAGATGCATATTGCATTCAACTCGTCTTGTAACCATGAGTAGTACAATATATGGTTTAGGGGTGGGGATTTCAACCATTTTTAAGATAAATTAAGGTTTCTGGTCTTGAGGGGTAGGGGATGACCCCCGGGGCTCAGATGTATACTGCATTCAACTTGTCTTGTTATCATGAATAATAAAATATATGGTTTAAGGGTGGGGATTTCAACCCTTTCCAAGATAATGTAGGCTAGGGGGTGGGGACTGACCCCCAGGGACCCAAATGTGGTACTCTGCACTCAGCCTTGACCTGATGCATATACCTTCCAAATATCATGAGGCTAGCTCAAGAAACAAAAAAGTTATGTTCCGGACAAAAAATTTGATTAGAAGAGGAAGAAGAACACTATTGGGTTGGGATCTCAATGGTTTTCAGAATATTTAGTATTTTATCATTTGAGGGGGTGGGGCATGACCACCCTCAGACCCCCCTATGGTACCAAATGATTTGTCTTATCATAAGGAGTAATAATATATATGGTTATAGGGTGGGAATCACAATGGTTTTCAAAATATTAAGTATTTTATCATTTAAGGGGGTGGGGCATGACCCCCCCTCAGACCCCCTATGGTACCAAATGATTCGTCTTATCATAAAGAGTAATAATATATATGGTTATTGGTTGGGGATCTCAATGGTTTTCAGAATATTTAGTATTTTATCATTTGAAGGGGTGGGGCATGATCCCCCTCAGACCCCCCTATGGTACCAAATGATTCGTCTTATCATAAGGAGTAATAATATATATGGTTATAGGGTGGGGATCTCAATGGTTTTCAGAATATTTAGTATTTTATCGTTTGAGGGGGTGGGGCATGACCCCCCTCAGACCCCCCTATGGTACCAAATGATTCGTCTTATCATAAGGAGTAATAATATATATGGTTATAGGGTGGGGATCTCAATGGTTTTCAGAATATTTAGTATTTTATCGTTTGAGGGGGTGGGGCATGACCCCCCTCAGACCCCCTATGGTACCAAATGATTTGTCTTATCATAAGGAGTAATAATATATATGGTTATAGGGTGGGGATCACAATGGTTTTCAAAATATTAAGTATTTTGTTATTTTAGCCTACATTTTACAGGCTAGGGGGTGGGGACTGACCCCCAGGGACCCAAATGTGGTACTCTGCACTCCGCCATGACCTGATGCATATACCTTCCAAATATCATGAGGCTAGCTCAAGAAACAAAAAAGTTATGTTCCGGACAAAAAATTTGATTAGAAGAGGAAGAATAACTAGAATTGCAATTGCGAGCAATAGCAGATGTCGCCCCTGGCAGCCATCTTGAAAATGGCGGCCATTTCGAAAAAAAAAGTATTGATTGCACACCTTCACATAGTGATCTTACTTTCTGCCAAGTTTCATTCAATTCTATCCAGGCATCTCCGAGAACTAAGCCGGACAAAAATCATTGGAAAGAAAGAATAATAATAATAACAAAGAAACGGAAGAATAACAATATGTCGTCCCGTGACTACGTTCGGGGCGACATAACTAGAATTGCAATTGCGAGCAATAGCAGATGTCGCCCCTGGCAGCCATCTTGAAAATGGCGGCCATTTCGAAAAAAAAGTATTGATTGCACACCTTCACATAGTGATCTAACTTTCTGCCAAGTTTCATTCAATTCTATCACGGCATCTCCGAGAACTAAGCCGGACAAAAATCATTGGAAAGAAAGAATAATAATAACAAAGAAACGGAAGAATAACAATATGTCGTCCCGTGACTACGTTCGGGGCGACATAATAATCACTAAAACAATATGTCTCCCTTCGAGAAGGGGAGACATAATAAACCATTATTTAGGCATACAGTCCTAATTTCCTTACATTTAACATCACTACTATATAGTACTTACTTGGTAGTTGTGAAATCATTGACACACAGTTTGTCTCTTGTAAGTTAACACATGTGAAGCTGTCTTCAGGAAGTTGACATTCTTTTACAACCACTGTAATTCAAAAGTCAACAATAAAATGGTCAAGATTTCACTATATTAGACTTCATATTATACAATAGAATGCAAGTAGCTCAGATCTATGATTTCATACTATGGACAAATTCTTGATACAAAATTCCTACAAGCTTCTTACAAAGGTTAAAGTAAAGTAACAGTCTGTTATTGCAATCCTTCATCTGAAAGTGTCAGAGTTGTATTCATCATGGAGATCTAGATTTATGATTAATTGTAGTCATTAGTACCCTAACAGGTGGAATCCTTTGTAAATACAATTATTTGATACCAATTTTGATGCACAAGATGTGCACATTTGGTCTATTTACAATTAAATGTACACAATGTCACATTTGAATATTAAAAAAAACTCAGACTGAGGTAATACCAGCAAATAGTAATTAATGTCGAGGTACCCAAATCACCCAGTTTGATAGTTGTCCGTCAAGCACAAGAAAAAACAGCAGCCACAAATTTTTGTGTGAATATAACAAAACAAATCAATTCAGTTTATTGCTTTATAAACTTATAACAATTTTGTGACAAAAATATATAAACAAAAGTACAATATAACATATTAAATGGAGTACTGGACAGGGGTGTTTTCCAGCCATACTTATGGAACCTGAAATCTCTTTCGTTATATACAACTGATGCAACAACCACAAAAGCAGAAAAGGTACCAAAATCTCCCAGGTAGATATATTCAGTCCCTGCACAGACCTGAGTTTAATTTCTGTTTAAATATAGAATACAAGTTTTTAGTGCTTTCCAAAACCTTATTCAAATTTTTCCTGTGATTTTGAAAAAAAATCAAAATGTGCGGGAATTTTGGATACCCTGAGCGATTTGGGTTCCCTGCCGTTACAAATTTAAAGGCAAAACAAATACAATGTACCCTTATAATTTGTCAAAGTATTTCAAAATGTAAACTGAAAACAAGCACACAAACAATCACAAAACATAATTATCTATTGTCAAAGATTTAATATATTAACCATTGTATATTTTCTAGCATATTTTTAAACATTCACAGAAAATTTGCCTACTACAAATGTATAAGTAATCAAAAAATATTCCCCATTTTTTGAATATATGTTTCAAATTCATCAATTTCAACTGAAAAATAACAGCTTACCTTCACATAAACTCCTGCATGGATATTTTGTAACACCTTGGTCACAATGTAAAAATGTAGAACTACAGAAAAAGTTCAAAGCATGAACAGAACAATCTGTTGATATAATTCCTTGGAATGCCATCATAGAACTCACAGCTTCTGAGTGGTTCCTATTTCCCCAAAGATTCTTAAACAATGTTTGGTTACTGAATTGCTGGCAGTCTTTGTATTCAACCTTTTCACAAAATTCTGAAAAAAAGTTATTTAAAAACACATAAATGTAATTCTGACAAAAGAAGATAAACACAAAATTCTGAAAAAAGAAGTTAAACACAAAATACTACAGGTTTATTCACAAAACATCTTAAGATTTTATTTCTACCGCAAGTTGAAATGAAATGTTAAAGAGTTACTAATGCATTAAGAATTTTTGTGAATAAAGCTGCTAAAAAAGAAATTAAACATAGAAAACTCAAAAATAAGTTCCAATATTGTCTATAAGTTACCTAGACACCGTGAGAACATGTCAAACCTACAGTACATTTGGCCAACAAATGTTTTTTGCTTTTTTTCTGATTTTTTTTTTTTTTTTCAGTCACTAGCCAAACAATTTCATCTTTTTGCTATGTTCAGTTCAATTAATGCAAAATTTGATGACTCAATGTTTGGAGTTTGACATTTAAAAATCTGTAGGGCATGGATGAAAATGATTACTGTGAATTTTATTAATTCTTTTATAAATGTATATTGAAATTGAGCGAGTTGACAGCTACAACAAGTAATATACTGGTGGACAGTATGTTTTAAAAAAAATGCAAGATATGAAAATTTCCTTATGAAAATGTTAACATCAGAGTTCAAAATCAGAGTTCGTCAGGAAACATTAACTCAAGATTTTTTCTTTGTCTTCATAAAATTATAAAGTCAATGGATATAAACCTAGTACCTGATCAGAGTCAGTTATAATAGTGTTAATCATTGACAAACAACTTTTCTACAGCACAGTATACTATGATTTTTTTTATTGTGATATGTCACCACTTTTTGACGACCATGGCTTCAATACAAAATAGCTTATTGACACTGTGGCCTGTCTAATAAAAATCTTTTTTGTCATCTGTAATGTATATTGTTACTGTTTCAGTTTTTTGACAAATATGCTCGAGACAAAAATAGCTTAATGACACTGTGGTTTGTCTAGTCCTAACCGATAATGGATATTATTACTGTTTATGTTTTTTGAAGACCACGACTAAAATAGCTTAATTACACTGTGGTTTGTCTAGTGCAAATCATGTTCCTAACCAATAAGGAATATTTTTACTGTTTATGTTTTTTGAAGACCATGACTAAAATAGTTTAAATGATACTGTGGCCTATCTAGAACACTTTTTATTCCTTGCCTATAATGAATAGTTTTACTGTTTCTATTTTAATTAAAACCAATAATTGATTTATCTATCGGGGATTTATACCACTTTCAGCACATTTTGCCTATATCTTTCTGGCCAGTTTTTATTGGTTGGGGTAGCTCGAGATTGTCAAAAGGCTAATATCGTTAGTAGTTGGACAAGCTATCCAACCAAGACCACTCAGCCACCAAGGCCCCTCCTTACTAATTAAAGGTTTTTAATACAAGAATGTGTAAGATAGCTGCACTACACGATTTGATATAATACACAGAGGTGTTTACCCCTATTTCAGTCTATCAGTAGTAATAACAATTTTCTCAGTATTTTTCAGTAGTATCACCGGTGATCAGCCAGAGTTGCCCGCTTTGTAGCTGACATATTTTGAGTTTTCATAATTTCTTCAAGCACATTTTAAATTATCTTTTGTTACATACTTTGAAAGATCGGTAAAACATACGATTAATAAAAGGTGTCCCGAAAACCGCAGAAATCTCTATCTCAGACACATTTACTTTAGTTTAATACATAACCACCGCTCATTCAAGCACTTTGAGGAGAAAAAAAAATAATTTCTTGAAAAGAACCGGAAACCGTACTCCCGTGAATTAAATCCGTAGTCCGTATTTTGCATTTAAAATCCGTGTAAAATACGGAAAATCCGTAGTGGTAAACACCTCTGAATACATATTAAATTTAAATTATCAAAAACCAATTTACCTGGTGTTGGGTCTTGTGTTGTCACTGGGGGCAACGGTGTTGTTGGGGGAGATAAAGGATGTACACAGTACATATCTGGATAGACATCTGAGATATTACAGCTTTTTTCACTTGCTAGACGTATTTGAGACCCACACTCATTAACAGCAGCTGTACAAAAAGAAGTAATACAATTACATCTAGTTTTACATTTACAACATATATTTATAAACAACAGACCAGGAAACTTAAACTTAACTTGTATAAATATTTACATATCTTGAAATAAATACCAAATTTTCTTTTTCAGTATAACCTATAAAGTGTTTTCCCTAGAGGGTTTATGCATGGTGGTACCCCTATGCATTAAGTTTAGGCCCCCATGCTTGAAAATTTAAAATTCTTTATAATACTATATAAATTTTTGTTACCCCCATCCTACACAAAACTTGACTACCATCCTTTCACTCAATTCCCCGATGCTTCAAAAGATTTCTAGGGAAAACACTGCTATAATAAAATCCATGGCCATTGAAATACTGTAAAGACAGCAAAATTATTTACGAAATTATTTGTGAATTTTCATTGAACAAGTCAAATATAGGAGAAGATATGATTTCAGCCAGAATTTGGCTCCATCTGACATGAAAAAAATTATAAGTAAGATTTCAGATTCAAATTTGTATCATTTTTATCGTATAATGATGGAACTTTAACAATCTATCGATCATTGTACAAAATTCCTTCCCATGATGCAACAGCAACGACATGAACGTCTGCTAAATCAAAGATATGACGAAAATTTAGTCTTTTCTGAGTAGATTTTGGTAAAAGAAACTATGAGCAACAGCCTTGCCCAAAACATTTTTTAATATAATGTTTGTCTTACATAAAGACACAATTCAGTGGAATATCTTTTTGGGCAAGGCTCTTGATGATATCAAAATTTTAATTCAAAGGTCCAAAGATTAGTGAAATTTGGTGTTTTTCAATGATTTCTTCAAAATTAGCCATATTTGACAGCATGTTGCTGCTCTTTCAGAAATTTCTTCTTGAAAACAAAACATGTTCCTTAAAATACAATACTTAATGATAGCTGTGAGTAGGTTTTTCATTACTTTTTGATTTTGGATTTCAAGGTTAATGTTCCATGGAAAACAACTATGGTTTATATAAAAAAAAATCACAGATGTCTCAGTATTACAATCTTGTGTAATTTAGTAGAATCATTTATTTAATTAAATATTATTTCTACATCAATTCAAGCATACATGTGATCAATTCAAAATTATCCACTTTTAGATTTTTTCTTAATAAGCTTTGAAATTTTGATAAATGGACAATTTTAAGGGTAAGATTTCATATTTTTACAAAACATCTGACATTACATCTGTCTCAACTCATAATTATAATGCAAGACACATATATTAGTGTTCAAATATAATATCCATTGATGTCTGCCAGTAATCAGCAAAATTTTTCTTATAAACACAAGGCCAAACTTTTTTAAAAACGCTTTGATATTTCTTGATCATTTTTACGCTGATGCATTGCTTATGCTGGAAACTGACAATATCAATACCTAAACACAAGTCTTTGCATGGAGTTTCTCTTGTTCCTTCATCACATCTTGGAAAGAATGAAGTACAATATAAAAGTGTAGCATTGTCTGAGCAGCTGTCATCGATATATAGTTTGAAGGTTTCTAATGCCTTGTCTTGACTATCTTGACCATATATATTAGGGAAAGTTGTTTGAGTTATTCCTAGTTGTCGACAGGCACTGGCTTTGACGTCTTCACATAACCCTGTGAAGATAAAATATCCATACATTGTAATTTTAGGTAACCTTAGGGTAGAGGTGTTTTGTGGAAGTGAAGTTATCCACAAACTGGATAAAATATAAAAAATACACTGCAATATCTCTAGAATGAGAACATAGTAAACAATAAAATTCATACCATTAAATAGACCTCATGTTAAGTGATATATCTCCAAATATAGGGTAAAACAATGGCAAACATAACCTTACAGTGTATCTTTGATTGGACCATTGTCATATAAAAGGAAGAAATAATTATGAAAGATAAAGGAAATCAGGACAGTTCGGTGTCTTGAAATCAGGACAGTTTAGTGTCTTGAGCCAAATGAACTATACCTTAAACAGGTATCTAAACAAGCAAGAAATTATAATGTCTGATATGGTTAACCTACACATTATGGATTAGAGTAATCTTACCTCCAGAAGATGTTGTAGTTTCAGGCATAGTTGTGGTAGTTTCAGTTGCAGTTGTGGTAGTTTCTGGTGTAGTTGTGGTAGCTTCAGCTGTGGTTGTGGTAGTTTCAGCTACAGTTGTGGTAGTTTCAGCTGCAGTTGTGGTAGTTTCTGGTGTAGTTGTAGTAGCTTCAGCTGTGGTTGTGGTAGTTTCGGCTACGGTTGTGGTAGTTTCAGCTGCAGTTGTGGTAGTTTCAGCTGCAGTTGTGGTAGTTTCTGGTGTAGTTGTGGTAGCTTCAGCTGTGGTTGTGGTAGTTTCAGCTACAGTTGTGGTAGTTTCAGCTGCAGTTGTGGTAGTTTCTGGTGTAGTTGTAGTAGCTTCAGCTGTTGTTGTGGTAGTTTCGGCTACGGTTGTGGTAGTTTCAGCTGCAGTTGTGGTAGTTTCAGCTGCAGTTGTGGTAGTTTCAGCTGCAGTTGTGGTAGTTTCAGCTACAGTTGCAGTAGTGTCAGCAGTAGTTGTAGTTTCTGCAGCTGTAGTTGTAACAGATTTAGTAGTGACTTCAGTTGTTGGTTTACTGGTTGTTGTGGGCATGGCTATAAAATACATCAGTTATGCAAGTTGATTTTTCACTGTTTTAGGACATTAAGAAATTGATCTGTGTCTTGTACATTTTGGAATGTTTTAAATTCCACATTATGCAACAGAAAAGTTATTATGTATATTTATCCTTTCTGGTATCTATTTTTACAACACATTTTAAAAAAGGCTATTTTGATTAATTTTTGATAAAGTTTTTATCAACTGCATGATCACTTGCCTGTGAACAATGTGGCTAAACTGCTAGTGACTTTGTTCTTTAATATACATGTATAATATTGACAAGGATTGCTACTTAGGGTTTCCTCTGGTTACACCAGCTCCATCCAGCATAACAAAATCAATCACAACAATAGGCAATTGTCTTGAAAATCATATAAAACCATAACATTCAAATATATAAGTGTATGAATGACAGCAAACTAGATTTCCTACATAACCGTATGAAGCTGCCCATCCCCTTTGCCAATTTATTGCCTGATACATCTCTACTTCGCCTAACTAATAAATGGACTTTTTTTCCATTGGAGGATCCTGGTAAAAAATTGATTGAGAATTTAACTTTTTATTTTCCCTTGAAGTTGTATGTTAAACACTTACTAAGACATAGATTAGGATCTTCTGAATTCACAAATCTTCCACAGTCTATCGGGATGAACTGACTAGAACAGTCTTTGTTATATTCTGAAATTCAATAATTTTACTTCAAAAGCAGATAGTTTGCACATGTATCATTTCTTATTTATAAAACCCTATGGAAATAAAATGCAAGATGGGTGGTTTTCAAAGAGATAGGTTTTGATCATACAGGTACAATTAATTTGGAAATTAATACCTTAACTTAGTAATTCGAATGTATTTCAAATCATAATTACTATGATTTTCCCAGACAAGAAAAGAAATAGAAATGCTATACCAGAAGCCATATTGCTATGTGTAATAAATAAACTGTAACGGACAAATCCGGATCGCAAAAAGCGAAAACAAATCGTGTCTGTAGTAAAATAAAGGGTGTGATTGAGCAATTTGTTTAAAAGAAGAATTTACTAGAAAACGAAAAATTAATATAAAATTTTCTAACTGTGATGTTTTCCTGTTTCATTTCAAGCACTATTTGAATATCACACTAATTTCTGAATTTATACCATTGGTATTGCTAGAAAGACAACATAAAGCATGTACAAATAAAAATCAAATGGTTGTTCCATAAAACCAGGAAGTAAATTACTTACTTTCACAAACACTTTTACATGGCAGATACTGTTTGGCTTTACTACAATATGGGAAATTTAATCCACATAAAAATAAGGATGACACATGTGAACAATCACTATCAATAATAGGCTGTAAATCATTCTGAAAGTAGGTCACTGCTGCCTCATATGATTTATATTGAAAGAAGTTAGGAAAGCTTGTAGCTCCATAGAATGATGAGCAAACATTATAATCCAATACTGTACATCTATCTAAAAAAAAAAAAAAATACAATAAACATATATTTTCTCCTTTTTTGTATCAATTTTTTTATAAAATGTTTTTTATTCTTTTCAGTATGCATGTTGTTATCTCCATTCATTTAAATAAGTGGTTACCTCCCTTAATTTAGAGTAAATAAGTGTAGTTATCTCCCTTATTTTAGGGGTAAATAACTGTTAATTTATGTTCAATTAACTGTAGCTATCTCCCTTAATTTAGGGTCAATATCTATATAGTTGTCTCCCTTAAATTAGGGTCAATAACTGTAGTTTTCTCCCTTAATTTATCACCAATAATTGTAGTTATATTGAATTCAACTAAATATATCTTCCATATATTGTTTATCCCTTGAAACTAACAAAACCATTAAAATATTTATTTACATTGTATCTTTGTCATGATCTTTTTGTATTAAAATAATTAAAACATTGCTTTAATTTCAAAATTTACAGTTCATCTGGCACAGTATACAAGTTAAGTAAAAAAATATCCTTATACTGGATTATCAGCAGAATAAAAGGATTTTATCAAAAGTACCTACCGCTAAAATAAACTTCTGAAGTATCAATAAGTAAAGATGTTCTTCCTAATGATGTTTCCAATATTACGATTTCTTCTAACTCCTCTGAGAGTTTAATATCATCAATAAATATGGATTCAGAAAAAATGTCTGGCATGAATGAGATCTCTGAATAAACTATGATACTGCCAGGGCTACAAAAAACATGGTAAAAGAAATACTGTAAAATCTCTTAATTTTCGTGGGCTAAAAATTTGGTGGATTCCAAATTTAACATGTTTAACAAGTTTTGATTAGCTAAGGGATTGTATTTTGTTGACGATTAATTTTTGCTGATTTTACTTTCCCAAATCCTCAATGAAAATTTCCACTTTTACACTTGTTACTGCAGAATATATATACAACACATAGTCATTGTCGGAAAATATAAATTTATTTGGGCGAGCTTTAGAAACATGAGAAAAGGTGAGCTTTAGCGAGCCCAAATGAATTTTATATTTTCCGACAATGACTATGTATTGACTTTATCCCGCTATCATAAAATTCCCCCTTTAGATGCGTAAAATGTCCTAAAATTACGATTGAAGTTGGCATGAAAATGCGGGAAACACCACAACATAATCTGGTGCATTTATTACGCTCCTCGCAATCTTCATTTAAACAATTTCCAGTAGACTTTATTCGGTCATTGACCTATTATGACTTAAATTTGTTCTACCCTTATTATTTGAGAGGAAATGGCTTGTTTGCAGGATAAATATATACAATACATGTACACTGTCAATAAATATAAAGTTTATTTGTATAAGCCTTAGAACACGAGGTTTACCAAGGATTTCTCACGTGTTGCGCGCCTAGTACAAAGAATTTTTTTATTTTCTGACAATGTACATGTTTACTTATATTGTTTTTATCCTGCAACACTAAATTGTTATCTGTTTGAGTGAAAATGCATGACAATAGAACATTTATAGCTGATTTGAAGAAGGGCCATTTTTGGCACGTACTCTAGGGAAACACGAAGTCATAAACACTGTGAACCAAAGCATAATGCAAAATATCGTTGAATGTGAGGACAAGGGAAACAGGAGAATAATTATATTGGGCTACTGACCCAATATCGAAAACAATATTGGACAGGCTATATTGGTCAGCTAAAGGCGTAATTGTAGGATAATATTGTTTAAGAAGGTATATTATAGCATGGTTTAAATTTTGCTATTTTTAACTGCTTTAACAGTACATTCAGAGGAAATGTTTTATTTCTAAAGAAAGTCTCTTCACTATCAAATTCATATGTATTAAAAAATCAAAATAATAAATATGATATGAGGAACTTTGTACCAGAACCATATAACATAAATAAACTTTTCTTTTTGTACTATATATTTCATCAATATTACTGACAACTTAAAACTCAATTATATATTAATACAAACATAAATTATCTGTTTTGTTAACCCAAGCTGAAAAAACAATAAACTTTTGTAACCCTTTTTTTAAAGCAGGACAAATAGTTTAAATTTTGTTCAATGCATATTAAAGTACATGTTAGTAAAAAAGTTTACCTGAAGCCCAGTACAGTAACACCAACATAATATTGGGATACATTACTGTTCTGCATGAGATTATCCATCTGAAACATAAAAATGGTTATTTGTATAATTATATTTGTTTCAATAATTTTATATCTACAAAACAGCTAGTTGTTTAAACTTATAGACTGACTATAGCCTTGGTCTAAAGAACAAATTTTCTTATGTCATGGCAATGTAATAAGATAACAAATTAATACTCAAACTGAAAATTTTTTGCATGTGTCAGAAGAAGAGGTAGACTCAGTGAACAAACTTGTCTGAGTGACAGCAAACTGGATTTTTATTCATCATTGTGGGGCCTCGGTTGCCGAATGGTCTAGGTAGTTCTTCATGACTACTAATGGTCACTAGCCTGTTAACGCTGAGGTTGTGAGTTCAAATCTCACCTGTGGCGGGATGTGTTTGACTCCCGATCTTTTTTGACAAGAATTACCAATTTTCCTACATAAGGTCGGTGGTTCTCTCCAGCTTCCTCCACCAATAAAAATAGCCAAATGTGCTGAAAACGGCGTAAAACTCCAAACAAACCAAACCATTCATCATTGTTTGGAGACCACCTAACTGCACGACAAAGTAGCGTGACCAAGGTACAATTCCACACCAATTGACAGATTTTTTCAGAAAGAATATCTAATTATAAACTTTTTTCAAATTTCGACTAACTCAATAAGATACGAGATGGACATCAGATTGAGGTTTTAACCGCAATTTCAAATGGATGGGTGGTCAATCAGTCGAGTGGGCGGCTTGGTTTAGTTTAAACTTATTTATTTATAGTGGATTGGGAAACAAGTTATACCAACTTCTGCTAATCCCTCTACTCATGGAGGGTATGAGAGCAGACCCTGTAGTGGCCTTTTAGCCTACACTTTCTCTTACATCTACAGGAGAATCTTTAACATACTAGGGATGCTGGTCTTCCTTAATTTGGAACAGTCATTTTTCGTCCCTATCAGATGGACTAGCTCTTTTACCGAGACCATCCTTACAAATGGTGTCGATATCAGCTTCAAACAATAATGGAGGAAAATCCAGTTGCTGTCAATCAAACAACTTCTTTTGTTATAACTTTATAATCATTGCCATTTCCACATAATAATGTTATCAACCTTGAGCACCAAAAGAAATTTACTTGAATTACTGCTAAAACGTAATATGATGATACATATATGTAATACTGACCTCCAATGTATAATTCTGTAACAAAGTTTGATAGGATTCTGATGAAGAATTATAGAAATCATCTGACCATTCATTTTTTAATTTTACACTGCTTTCTAAAACAATATAACCTACAAAAAATAGAAAAAAAATTAACTAGAATACTGACAATGTCAGAAAGGGCCCCGCCGGCTTGTGTAATTGAACTCATCGGAATCAAAAATACTTCAAAATCTAGTTGTGATTTCATACATTCATTTTATCTCTCAAAAAGCATGAAGCTAAATTCTCAAAATTTGCCTTTTTCCATATAAAAACAAAGTTTTCCCCCAAAAAGTGTTATCCAATTTTCGTTAAATTCAAAAGGGACCTTTCTTTGATCATGTCCAACACTGTGTATAAAATTAATGAAAATCTGGGAAGGCAATCTTAAGTTATCATACAACATAGGGGTAATTGTCAAAATATAAAAAACTAAGGTTTTCCCCAAAAAGTGATTTCCGATTTTCCTAAAAATCAAAATGGACCTTCCTCTGATCATGTTCAACACTGTGTATAAAATTTATGAAAATCTGTGAAGGCTATCTGAAGTTATCATACCACATAAGGTTAATTCTCAAAATTTGCATTTTTTCATATAAAAACTAAGTTTTTCCCAAAAACTTTGTCCGATTTTTCCTCAAACCCGAAAAGGTCCTTCCTTTGGTCAAGTCCAATATTGTGTATAAAAATCATAAAAATCCATGACGGCAATCTCAAGTTATCGTACGACAAAGGAAATGCTGACAGACAGACGGACGGACAAGACTGATTACTATAGGGCGGCCGCCATGTCCCATGGCGGGGCCCTAATTATTCTAAAAAAAAAAAAGATTTTTCTCTAGCCTTATTAAAATCTAACCTTACTTATATGAAATTAAAATATGATAGAAGAATGATCATTCATACACCAAAGTGACTGTTGAAATGACTAGTAAGGTTATAAAGAGTATATTTTTCAAAGAAGAGACTTTGATATTTGATATTAAAATTTACTCTAATCATTTAGATTTTGAAAAATAAGAAACATCTGTCTTTTGTTAAAACATTAAAGTGGAACTAAAACGCTTATAGCAAGTTATTTTCATTTTATAGTACTAAATAAACGTATAAAAACGCAAAAAACCCGATGAAATTTGGTCAAGTAATAACGGAGAAAATAGCGAGTGAAGTTTGATTATTTTTACCTGTGGGAAATCCAATCAGCGCTATTTCCGGAAACAGGGTTTCCTCGCTGAGTGACCCCGATTGACCGGAAATGACGTACAGTGTGGGCTACTCTTGAACTTGTTTACATTAACCAGAAGGAATATATTATGGATGAAGACAGCAATGCTAGTGATTTATAATAGTATAGCCAATAAATTTCAATAAATGCTCCCATATACATATATATAAAAAGAATGAAAGTGAAAGATATTTTGATGACCATCTTATAGGAATAAAAAACAAACACTATTTTTTTAAACAAGCAAATATAAGACACAATATTAATTGATAGTTTTAAAACAGATGTTTTACAAATAGTGATACAAGTTACTGAATAGTAATATAGATTTTGATGTAGAATTGTAATGTGTTTTTTTTTATTGAATTGACAGATTCATAAAATTTCAGAATTTTCTTATAAAAATATAATAAATTTCTTAGTTTAATCAGAGACATATATGTAGAGAGGGATAAGTAATTTCTTACAATCCTTGTTGTAATAATAAAAATATGTAGAGAATCATTGCAGAAACTGCACTGTACACCTAAAACTTTAATAAAAGATTTTGATGGATTTTAATAAAAAAAAATATTCAACTTATAAAATAATTCCCACATTTGTAGAGTTATAATTTGGTTAATATTGGTTATGGGACTTTATGCTCTTTGTGTAATTTGAATTATAATACCAGTCAAAAATGGTTTTCATAACACCTTTCTAATGACTTTGTTACCGGAATATTGATTTACTCCACAGGTGGTAGGTGCATGGCCAAGTTGTTATTTACCTGATTGGAGGGATTAAAACTTTTGTTTGATCTTTATTACTAGATAACAGGATGTTAATTAATAGGTGCTAAAACTTTAACTGTTTTAATTACCAGGATTAAAGGTGATAAATATCCATCCACATGTTTACTAATTTGTTTTAAATCATGAACTAGTTTTAATTTTCACAGGTGTTTAATACTATTTAGGGGGAAATTAAAATTTCTTGCACGATTGGAAGTGTCATATATATATTTTTTTTTTATAAATAATGAATAAATAAATACATATTCTTTTAATAAATAATTAGACATTCAAACTTTGCTTTAGCTTTACATTGCTAATGAAATAGAATGTCTTTAAAAAAAAGCTACATTTTTACCCAAATTATTTTCTGCATTATCAGGATTATGATCATGAACATGTTATATATTTTTTTTAGAGAGGTAGTTATATCATGGAAGTACATGTATTGTTCTATAATGTATTATTTTACCATAGTCAGCAGACTCTTAATATTTGAAATTATTATGGTTACAAATGTATAACTTTTATGCTCATAGAAAGATAAAAAAATTCAGAGGGACATGGGACCAGAATAACTTTTTTATGGAGCTACACATTTGGCTATAATAGCCTCTTATTGTACTACAACTTATGTTAGCTTGTTGGCTACATCTTTTCAAAGTCATGCCTGTCAAGGCTCTGCATTTGATATAAGCGGCCTTACATGTACCTTCTACTTACTCCATTAATAATATTTTTAAATAGCCCTATGTTCAGGATGTTGGTAACTGTGGTGGTTTGAAAAGAAGGGGTGTAAATCAAACACAATAACTCTAAAAATACCCTTAAATACACCCTATGTATGATGTAAAGGTACAATATAGTTATAATTGTAGATTTAAATTAAGTACAATGTTTCATCAAACAAGTGTCGGTGAATATATAAGAAGCACTGTCAATCGATAGTTGTCACCAATAACGTATAAACAATCAACTGAATCTGCTTTCACTTTGCAAATGACCTGTACCTATTTATGTACAACATCTGAACCGCACAGTACGTCACTTCCGGCGACTAGTAATATTCGAGTTTTTTAACAAATCGTTCAGGTGTGCAAATGACGATCGGCCAGTATTTTGCTAATATCTCGAAAACTAAGTTACCGAATTTCATCGGGTTTTTTGCATTTTTATACGTTTTTTTTAGTACTATAAAATGAAAATAACTTTCTATAAGCGTTTTAGTTCCACTTTAAAGATATGCCTATACTATACAGCCTTTTATGCTTTCTTTAGTCATTTCATATTTTTGGACTTGAGCAGGAACATGGTTTACTATATATATGCATCTGCTGAGCATCTAAATTGGTAACACAAAATATTTTTTAGTATTAAAATTGGCCATACTTGTAGATCAGTCATACAAACACATAAGTAAAGTAGAACTGTTTTTTTTTATTTCTTTTAGCATGTTTTGTGTTCCATTGACAGTACCAGTATTTTGTATTTTTACTATTTAATTTTAGTATGAATTTCCATCCCCAAAAAGATATACCGTTAGCCGGTCAAAAACCCCACACAAGCCCATCCAATTAATGACTTAATAAGGGTTTCAAATTTATTCATCTTCCATTTAAATGATTCAGATTAATTCACAAAAGATAAAAGACAACATTGTGAATCACACATCCTTTTCAAAATATAAAATAAACAAATAAGAGCCTATCTGTTTTTATATATATGTAAATGAAAGGTTTTATAAAAGCCACAACATAGATTTTAACTGACAAGTCTAAATGACAAGGAAAATTAAAATCCTGTAAAGGGGAGACAATTTCTATTAAACATTCTATAATTATATAGCCATAAAATCATGCAAGACAGTTAACGACATCCATTTAATAACTGTCTGCATTTTTTTTAAGTTACCTTACGTAACAAATTTTTTAACTATAAGGTCTTATTTGACATTTATACAATAGACACACTATGAAAACACTTTTGATTATTTACTTAATTTAAATTCTAACAAAATAAAGTCTGTTTTCTGTTTTTATTAAACTTATTTTTCTTACATAATGTTTTAGTGAACTGAATTCCTGTCTAAATCATTATTCAGTAATGTCAATTTTGGTGGTTTTTCTCATCTTGTCAGAAGTTTAAAAATGTATTTCTAAGGAAAAGCCTATGTACAGATGATTATGGAGAGTACCCTCTCCAGGAGTATAAATCCTGTATTTCAAATGTAGGATTCAGGAAATATTTGAAGTAAATTACTAGTTTTTTCATGAGACTTGTTGTTTAAATTTGTAAAAGCTTATAAAAAAATACTAAATTTTCCTTGAAGTTATATAAAATAAAAATTGTTGTTAATGTGAAATTTGTGCTAGAGGATCTAATTCAAGGTCAAATAATCTAAAATTTCCAAAGGAAATGATGTATTTCTGTGAAATAAAATCCTGCAATAAGCTATCAGTGTATATCTTTTTGTATTTTTTGAAGATATAAAACTATATAGCTAAGAAACCAGCAAATCCTTACTGAACTTGAAAACTTTGGTTTACATAATACCTAAAAGTTATTGGGCAAGTAAATGAGACTAAATGTTTACTGTTACACATGTACAATTCCCTTCATCCCCCTTTACACAACCCCCACAACCAAAGCATGCAGTCTTATAGTTGTATATATATTAACATATCATTCGATGCTGACAAACCAATATATACATTCTGAACATATATATCCACTTATAAAGGAACCATTCCATAAAATCCCTCCACCCTGGGATATAGATTTGAGTTTTAACAACAAGTAATTACTGGACATGTAAACGAACAAATTTTTACATATTTTTTATGTAAATGTAAGCTACATCCTTACAAATTCCCTTCATTTCACTTTCACCCTCCCTGCATTGGAAGTATTCATAGATTTGTACATGGTGTACAATTTACTGGACAGATAAAACAACAAATTATGAATATTTCTATAGTTGTCTTAAGCTACAAGTTACTCACTTGGTGTACTTGTAGACACAGTACTTTGTGTAGTAACATCTGAAGGCTTATCTGAAACAAGCATAGCTTTACATTATGTTAGTGCTATAATAATGTATATAGTAATCTGAATCATTAGTAATGCTGATATACTATTGTGTGACTTATTATTACATGTAAATAATTCTGCTAAATCATCTTAAGAAAGTTTGAAAAATAATTCTGTTCTTTCAACATTATTTGCACTGGAAAATTTATGATTCCAAAGAAATTCTGAAGAATAAATCTTGACTATATTTTATCAAATGCTAAAATAAGCATAAAATATTTGGATTCACTTAATACATGTAATATTATAAATTTAATTTATCTTATTATTTGGCTGTTTTCAGGGTATCTGATCAGTTTGAGAAAAATTTGATAATCCATGTGTCATTTTATTGTACGATTGCTGATACATGTATTTTCCTTTGATTTTCTCTATGTATTTTAAAAATTGGGTAGCAAAGTAAAAAGTTATCGATAATGTCTACAGTATTTCTGTGTAAAATTCCATTACAATTTTGCACTAGAATTTTATTTCCAACACTATAAACATAAACGGTTAAAGAAAGAAATATGTTAGGGTAACTTTTGAAGAAAAGTACCTTTAAGCTATTTTGTATAAAATTCTGCATTTAGCTGAACCAACTCTAATATACGTCCTTGGCTGAACTTTCTAGCTTTTCTCATTTACCTCAACTTAGATTGTAACATAATCTTTAACTAAATAAATAAACACTGACAAGAAACGAGTAGCCACTCTACCTGATACACTTAAAATAATATTCATAGATAAAGACAAAACGAAATGGTCATGGGGTCAAGATAAACCTTCCAGCTATCTCTGTTCAATTGATAACTGGTGACAAGAGTGATCCCTACCTAATTCTGGGAGACAAATCATGCTCTACTATGTACTTATATTTTTGTTAGCAAAAGTTTACATTTACTGTACATTTGTACCCGTTTACTTTTTGTGGCATCTCCCTTTTTTCTGCTTTTTCCTGTACGAATTTTAGCTCTTTGGATAACTTTGAGTAAGTCCAAAAACTTTGCCCTGTATAAAGATTCTAAATCTATTATCCATAATATTCGACAAAGGTTTAAAAATTGCTATGGTCTGGAGAAAAGATAAAATAACCAAAAAAAAAAAACAAAAAAAAAAAATCGTCTGTTACTTCCGGAAGTGGGTAATTATCAAACCAAAATCGGTTGACCTTTCCGGAGATTATATCGTACTCTATTCGAATGAAACACTGTATAATCAGTTAATTACTAGCTTAAATATTATGGGATGGAAGGCATATGACAATACTCTTGATTCGAGATTGATGGAATAACAGGAAAAGTTTCTTATTACCCATTAGTATGTAACAATATTTTTGTTCCTACCTGAAAAAACATCCCTGGGAAAATATTTTAGTGTATGCTTTCTCTTTCGCGATATTTTTTCCCAATCACGGAATATTTTCCTCAAAGGGATATTATTTATGATTACAAGTATTCCTGTTTTGATAAGCCAGTACTTATTACTAAAACGGCGTGCTTTAATGGATCAGAAATGTAACTTTACCATATATTACTCGATAGACTATACAAAAATGATATGCATACATGACACAATCAACTTCAGGCCCATCGGTGTACTCAATTATTTGAAATGCCTAAAATCTCGAATTTAAAGGATCTAAAATACCCTTTGAACATGATAATTATAATAAACCAGAAACTTTTCTTTATTCTTCATATTCATTTATTTATTATTTACTCTAGCTTGTTTAAAACTTTTAATATCAATTCAATTTATTCATTTATTTATTTATCTGGTAAATATTCCAAATGTTTAATGTGATAATCAGTTACTTACCTAAATCTAAAACATTTAAAACAACTATCACAGCTATCCCTCCTAATAGTCCCAACACAACCACGAGACATATTATAATATAACACACTTTTCTAGTCGGTGTTTTTGTCGTTTTCTCGTCTGCTGTCCGTGCACTTTCTATCCTTTTATTTTTGGAATTTTCTGAGAATACAGCACTGTCTGCGTGTGATATTACAAAAACGTCGTCATTATCAGGGTGATATCGATCCTTTTCGAAATTTATCGATGAAACTCTTTTACTTGGTCCATTATCCACACTTGAAGATGAAAATGCTAAATTTCTATAAAAATTTCCCTGTTCGGGTTCTGTTGGGGATGGTGTTGAACCGTCACTGACTTTGTATTTCTGAAATAAAAATATGGAGCTTGTTTTAAAACTGGTACTAAATAATAAGGATATGTCAATCATTTGAAACCTCGACAACAATAGAAATAATGATGATGCTGGCTACTTCAAATGGAACAAAAAGAAAGAAAAGGATAAAAAAACACAAATTCAATAAAAAGATGGAAGAACAATTACTGAACTAACCATAAAGAAATATCAAAAGGATGTATATGTACATTAGTTGGTTTTCTGCGAATTGGAACACAAGTCTTGATATGAGGAACCACGGAAGGGGGGGAGGGCTGGGCACCTTGTCAAAAATTTGACAGGTGGGTTCTCCCAGCACGTTTGAACCCCGACCCCTTTCCAGAAAAAAATTTAGCCATGTTACATACCCCATTACAGACAATCTGTGTCTAAAATAATACAAATATTTTCATACAGTAAATTGTCAGGCGATTATGACAGTATTATTACGGATTTCTTTGCCATTATCTTGTGTGTAATTTGTTGCATGGCCTAACAGCTATCACTACTATGGGTGCGAGGTTTTCATCATTTTGAAGGCCTCACTGTGACTTTAAAACGGAGAACAACAATAAAAATGTTTTGTTTTTGCTTAATATTTCGTAATGGATATTGTTTCAAAAGCTTCTTAACTATATACATTCTTTGGCATTTTATTCTTAGAAAATTAGAATAAGAATTTTTACTCACAATGAATTGTTTACTTTCAGAGCAAACTGTGTTTGATTTTTTCGCACTTTTCTCCGCCATAAAATATACAATTTTCATTATGCATGTAACACCTTGTCCGTGTATCTTATTTTTTTCCTGATTAATTGTCACGATTTTCGTATGTTCTATATTGATATATTAAAAATTCTTGAAACAAAATAAAATGGAAATTTCCAATCTCTATACCATGGGGTAATACTTTTGCCTTTTTTAAAGAATAAAAATTGGAAAAAAAAATGTCTTGGATTAAAAACATTTTGCAACATAAAACTGGCCGATATTTAACTTTAATAAAATAGTAGGTTTTGAATATTACTATTTTGTGTGTGCAAAGCTTAGTACAATGACCCCATGACAGCCTTTATTATATTTTATAATAGATGTATATGATGACGCACTTACCAAAGTTAAAATTTTTTGACAATCCTGAATTTCGTTAGTAATATACTAGAATTTGACCTTACAATGAGATATCCTGATTGTCGTTTCCGATTTATCTTGGCAATAGTCATTTTTTATAAACATATTTTGTACCGACAGGAAGTTGTTCCTTTGTAAAATAATATAATAAAGTAAAAATGATATAGAATATAAGTGCCCATCATATTATTAAAAAAAGTGAACCGATGTTTTTCCCTCATGGTATGTTCTACAACGGATAAAAAAGAATTAAAGCAAATTAAATTAATGTTGATCATTAACGATAAACGTAGCTTTAAGACTCGTATAATTTTATACTTAGAATTTCATTTTTAACTGTCAAGATTCACGTTCCTCTTATACAAAAATAACTTTTACTGGGAAATATTTTATCGGGACATATGATATAGGTATATATTTGATATCCCTATTCTAAAAATTTGGTAATAAATATTATTTATGAATAACGAATATATTGGTCAAAATTTTATAATAACTTAATATGAATATGACATATATTAATATTCATAACAAATACAAGGAAATCTGGAAAAAGACGACAACCTTAACCGTTTGATTTAAAAACTTTGTTTATATACAAATATCTCAGGAATTGAATAACACTCATAGTCTGTGTAAATACAACCCGAAAAAAATATTAATTTCCCAAAACATACCCCCAATTAATACCATATACCATGAAAAACCCACCCAAATTTTCCGCACAACACCGTATAGGTTTATATAGGTGGTTACCCCCTACCCCCCCGGAATCCCCTGTGTTTATAAAGTGCATGTCGTATAAATCATAAACGGAAATAGATAAATAAATCTTAAAAAATATCTGATGAAAGATGAAAACTTACCCTTTGTCGGACATCTTGAAGTCCAGAAATGGACAGTTTTGATGTCCGAGTGTCTTGACCGTTTACATCGGTCATTTCACTTCAAATTCACAGCCGTTGAATGAACACACTACTAATTTTCTAAACTATTCCGAAAATCTAATCTATTTGATGTGACCAAGGTTTGTCAAATATGTGAATCACCTGTAATTTTTACCTGTCGTATTTGAAGTCACGACAAATATACCGTTTCATCTTATGCATTTTTACTTATATTTACATATTTACATATCCTCTTTTATGACGTACAATTACTTAAAAATTCTCCAGTGCAGATATAATCCTATTTTTATATTTAGAACCCACAAAGTTCGATGTTTGCAAAATTATACAGCCTACATCTATCAGTACATGTAGTACGCAATAAATCATTTTCGTATACAAACACCTTTTTCGTCTAACGGAAAAAACCTTCATTATGTAATTTATCACATACAATAATTGAAATATAATATTGTGTATTCTAAGGTAATACATTTTCACATGAGTTTTCTTATACCGATTTATTTCTCAATGTCATGTTTGTTAACCGCATGCTCCGGGCAGTATAATTTACTGGTCAAATAATATTTAATGCGGGTTATAAAAATTACACTACATCTGACACGGCGATCATAATCACCTAATAAAATTTCCCTTATCTATATCAAGTTATGAGGTGATACATGATGGTCCTTACACATTATAAACGTATACTTCCTATTGGGGGGGGACACACGCTTTTGGGAATTGGGACAAAAAAGTTATTTTTGGGGGGTGGAGAATATAGGGAATTTGGAAAAATGGCAAATGTTATAAGTTGTAGGGAACATCATATAAACCCCCGTGTCACCTTCACGTCCTACCGTACACAAATTAAAAATCCACAGATAAACAGAAAGGGGGTTCAAATACATTAACAATGAAAAAAAGATTATTAAATATTAAAAGGGCGACAGACAATTTTCCATATGATTTTACCAGTACATACCCAGCATAAAACTGGTACATAGTACATTTAGTAAGAAGATTAGGTTTTGTAAAGCAACATTCAAACGTAAACCATGAAGAATGGAATTTAAAACTCCTGTAAAAATGAAAGCACATATTAAAGCATGCGTCATTAAACACCCTATCATACCATATATGGAGAGATTTTATAGCTTTCTTACATAATGATATATTTATTATATTTGAGAACTGGTATTTAAAAGTTAAGTATAAAATAATTATAAGCCCGCCAGACGTATGCTCATAAATTAACATACTTTCTTCCATGACCCTATTGAAAAATTAATTGGTTGCTCCCTTGAAAGACTGTCATGTCTGAGTTCAACAGTATAGCACTAAACCAAAGACTAACAACCGGAAGTTGAACAGTAAAGCAGGAATCCAAAGAATAACAACTCACATTTCAAAACTACAACACAAAAAATGGAAAATATAAACACTAAACATTGTTTTATGGTAACTTAAACTTCCCCTATATTTATCAAATCAAGTCACATTTATTAGCACAATTACGGTAGATAACATTAAATAACACACAGACAATACAAGCAGTTGAGAAGAAACAATCGAAACTTAGTGTCTTCTGACTTAGGTGGAAGACTGTTGTTCATGGTTGCTCTGGATTTCAAAGAGTCAACACCTTTTTATCTTTATTTTTCATATGCTCGCGATCAAGACCATATTGGTCGAAATGTTGGGTAATTTTTAATTTTTTAGATTAGTTGTTGTTTTTCACGATTTTATGTTTGGTTTTGTTCGGGTTTTGTATTTTATACATTTAAGTCGTTTATGTCCCTTTTGACATCTCACCATTTTCATTTATTTCCCTTGTTTTCTATTGTCGTATGAGTTGTTTGGCAACCTACTTAGTTTATTGTTCATTGTTACCTGGTTTCAGAATAACTTAAGTTTAGACTGTTCGTCTTAATTTTATCTAACCGTCTGGTATGTTTAAACAACGCTTCAAAGCCAGTACAGTAAAATACCCATCAATTGGACCACATTAAGTAGAAACAGGCTCCCAGGAGCCTGTATCGGTCATCAGAAACAATTCTGAAAGAGCGCCAACTAAGGACAATTGCTGCCAAGTTTTGTTAGTGGTCTCGGACAGTAAGATCTTTTAGTAAAATTCCCATAGGGTCCTATGTTAAACTATCTTCGGCTCTGGCTACCATCTGGGATGGTGGGTGGGGCCATCAGATACAATTCTGAAAGAGGACCATGCAAAGACCATTGCTGAAATGTTTTGTTTCAATTGGCTACATGTAAGTAAATTCAGACAGGAAGATCTTTAAGTAAATTCACCATAGTGTCCTATGTTAAAGTGTGTTTCGTTCCTGGCAGTCATTTCTGATGACGGCATGGTCATCGTGTATAATTTTGAAAGAGGACTACCTGAGGACCATTGTTTCAATTGCCCCAGTAGTTTCAGGGGAGAAGATCTTTAAAGGAAAGTTTACGACGAAGTGATGACAAATGTTCTCTTGCCCTTTGGGCCAGGTGAGCTAAAAAGCAAAGCATTGTTCTGCGTGTGGATAGTATGGTCATATTTAGCTAGTTTCTACAGTGAAACTTTTGTAATCTTAGATGTATGCCAATTTTGCAGCAAAAAAATTCGTTTGAGTATCCTTTACTTTGAAAAGTTTTCTTAAAGACGCTTATTTCGCATTTTTTTTTGAACATTTCTCCCGAAGTGACATTTATGGCAAGCCGTTTTACTATTTATTCTAACTTCAAGATGTCTCATATATTATATAAAATATCTTATATAATCCAGTTTTTATAAGATATCTTATAAACTTTATAAGATATCTTATATACTTTATAAGATATCTCATATACTTTATAAGATATCTCATATATTTTATAAGATATCTTAGAATAAATAGTAAAACGGCTTGCCATAGACATTCAGGTAGACGTTCTAGTAACTTGTTTATTAGTTATCACTGTCAAATTACCATGTTAATGCCCAATAGATTTTGAAAGGCAATTAGTGACTTGTCCACTGAAATTAAATAGATGCAATGGAAAATTGCCTTTCCTCTTTGTTTTTAATGTGACAATCCAAGGGTTATTCCACTAATGTGGTCCCAATGTTTCAGTTATTCTAAAAGATCTTGTATTACTGTTTGAATATAACAGCATTCATTTATAGTCAGACAGAAGGCAAGGCATCGGACAATTTCACTATAAGACCATCTCAAAGAAATTTGGTACCAAAATACAGAATTTAAAGAATTTTCATCTTTCTATATGGTACGACAATGATTAAAATCTGTGTTTGCTTCTATACAATTGTGAACTTGGTTTATTACCAAACTGGTCCTTTATTTAAAAAAAAAAACGGACGGGGTCTTCGAATGCAACATTTAACACGAGTACGGGTCTTTCGAAAACAACATTTAATACGAGTCCTGGTCCTGTCAATTTTAAACGACTAATTTCGTTCAGTGCTTACTAATGCATATATCTAAATGGAAAACTGACAGTTCGTACTGCATTGTTCTTTGCATACAATCCGTTGATCTAGTGTGGTTTAAGGACCTTTTTCGGTATATCTGAGATCTTGATACATTACTCCGTCTGTTTAATTCACTATTTCAAGGTACAAAGAGACAACACGTTCACATTTGGTGTAATTGATTCCTCTTGTTTTACGCAAAAAAATCTGTTGAAAACGAGATGATATATGCATGTCGACTGACCCTTTAGCTTTCGTGCTGTGATATAATATGCTGTAGAATATCGTATTCATCTTAAAAAGTGATATATTGCCACAGCTTGCACATCATCCATTATAAAAATTGCACTTCACGCCACTGGATACAATGTGCGTAATACTCTGTAATAGAACACTCCGGAGTGTTCTACTTGACCTTTGTGGAAATTTTACTCTGAAACGCCAAATGCCGCTTTCAAAACAATTTCCCGGTACACATGATATTAAAAATGAACTGTACAGGCGGAAAATCTGATGAAATTCAGATCATCTTTACACAGATAATATTGAAGGTAGATAGGGTTTATAGAATAAATCAAAATGGTTTACAATTACGAATAAAATGATTTTAAGAGATACGAAATAATGATTAAAGAGAACAACAAGTTTATAGAAAAAAGACATTTCGCTCTAAAAAATTAATACATTTTATATTCACAATTTATATACATTTCAGTTCTAGCAAGCGTTCACCTTGTTGGTAATTATACTGTATTGGTTTTTATAGTTTGTTTTATAAACCAGAGTGTCAGGATAGATAAGTTTGAGGTTTCGCCATCCATAAAACCGGTTTATACCCTCCACTGTTCAGTGTCTGTACCAATTCAGTCTATCCTGACTCTCTGTTGTGTTCATATTCATGTTTGTGTATTGTATTTTTGTTCGGAGTTCTGTCAGTTGGGTTGTTTTAATTGATTGGTATGTCATTGGTAACCTTTCCTCTTATCCATTTAGTTGTTTATGTACATGTATATAAATATTCATCTTTTCATGAAGTTTTTGAACAGATATATCATGTTAAGGAGGGGTATTTGCGAAAAATACCAGTCGAGAGAATGTTAAATTTCACAAGCCGTAAGGCGAGGGAAATTCATTCTCAAGACTGGTATTTTTCGCAAATACCCCTCAAGAACATGCTATATCTGTTTAATTACACCGAATGTTAACGTACAAAACGCATTGATGATCGTGACATTACAAGCGTCCAGTCGGATAGAGTATTTTTTGGCAAATACCACGGCAGAGAGGGTAAAAAAGGTATACCTTTTTGCATATACCCTGGCGCTGTTTAAAAATGAAGGATATTCATTTGATAAAAGTAAATTGGTGGAAAATACACTGGCTATCAACCAATCAAAACCCAGGATTCTTACATAAGGTGTAATTAAAAACCGTAAATTCTGAAATTATTGCCATGTTTTTATTATTGTGAAAAATGCGACAGGGTTGTAATCGCAATAATTTAAACTCGCATTTTGGAATTTTTTGTATGAATGAAGCGGGATTTTTCTCAATATCCCAAAAAATAAAATCGCATTTTGGTCGAAAATGACAAAATCTCAATAATAAATGCACGCAATATTTTCTGAATTTACAGTACACAAAATTTGAGATATAATTATCCTGACTCTCATATTTGTCTGTCATTTCATCTGTGACGACCACTATCGCCTGAACAACGAATATATAATTTTCACAAGTTTGAACAGGAGCTGACATTTGGTGGCAAATGGGTATGTAAATATTCTTTGAAACTTTTAACATTTCCGAAAGATAAATTATTTCGAATCGTATACGAATTTAAAGAAGTACATAAAAGCCCATGTTAGAATAATTTTAAGCCAATTTTTACTGGCCAACGTCGTAACTTCGGTGGTGTTCATTTTTTCGATAAACAATGCTGCCACCGAAGCTGAACATGAATTAATTATTTTTTTTCTTTGGAATGCCCAGGGCGTTTCGAATTAGAAGAAATGAAAATTGTTTTGAGCTTGTTTGTCTTGTTTACACATCAAAAACTAATTGCATTACGATACAAAGTCGACTGGTCCGTAAATATAGACACATTAGAGCATAGATATAAAAACCTGATAAATGATCAACGTCAGATTATTGTGGAGGTTGTTCATTCAGAAAGATTACAGCAATACCAGTTAATTCAGTTTTTATCTTTTTAAAAACATTAAAAGGTTAATAATGTAGCTTAAGATTTTGACTATACAAAAATATTTAAATAAAATCTGCATCGAAACATTATCATTGTCATAAAAAGTAGTACACTGGAAACCCACAGTATATAAAAAATAACAATCCAAAGATACTAATTAACAAATAGTTCATGACACTGAGGGTCATATGGCAGTATATGGACCGGTTGGTCGCCCGACAAAAATTATACGGACCGAAGCGAAGCTGAGGTCCATATAATTTTTGGAGGGCGACCAACCGGTCCATATACTGACATTTGACCCGAAGTGTCATGAACTATTTGTTATATTATACTTTTCTGGGATTTAATCGAATTTAATCGATTTTTCCAAAACGAGGCGGTCCATATAATGTAGAGCCGGTCCATATAGCATTATATGGACCGGCTTGGATAACATAGATAAATAGAGTAGTAAAAATGTAAAAGTATAATATTACTAAAAAAACCGAAACATTTGGAAGACCAAAAACCAAACTTATTTTAAACTAGACCTACTCATAACCAAAAATACCGAAATAGGAAGCCAAATTTCAGCTAAGGAGATCTGCCATGTGCAATACAAGGAATGAACCCTTAGTATTTCTATTATTTTTGAAGTTTGTTAAATACTGGTAATTTCTGTAACTGCAAATCAATGAATAATCATGTCAGACAAGTCTGACGACTGGGTTGGCGAATATCCTCCGGGACCTAGGGTAAACTATTGATGTGGACAAAATATTAAATTTGTTTTGAATGAAGTATAATAAACGCTGTCATCTTCGTATGTTCTACTAGCAAACGTTTAGCAAATGAAGCCAATTGCATGATGTCCATTTTTGAACTGTATTTTTTAAAAATTTTTTTTGGGGGGGGGGGGGGGGGGTTGAGGAATTATCTCGAACGTTTCTTTAAATCGAAAAAGAAAGGTAATCGCTCTACTTTTTGTTACTGATATTATCTTTTCCACTGACGAAATGGTTCACATATTTTATGAGTTATTACTGACGAAATCTTTTTTTATAAAATTTAATTGATTTTGACTAAGTATAAGAAAAACAATTGTGAAGTTTGTTTCAGAACATTTGATCTTTGTTAACTTTTAGGATACATACCTAAAGGAGCAACCATTTAATTTTTATTGGGTTGGATCAAATATGAAATAAAAAGACAGGACAGGATTTTGGCAAAATGGGAAGATAGCATCATCTTAGATTTGAAAAAAGCAGAACCTGTGTCAATCAGGATTTTTTTGGGTTTAAACGAAAATAAAACTTTAGGCCGCAACGAAAAAAATATGCAGGATCAAACATTTCATCCTAGTCCACCCGCTAAAAATCAAATTGTTGCTCCCTAATGTAGAAAAGAACTACAATAAAGTTTGACACCAATAAACCAGTTACCAGTGGGACATACAATAGTTCTTTTGTGTTATTTATTCTTTTCTATATATTCACAATAAATATTTAATGTTGTGAATTTAAACAAAGATCGGATTATCATACCAGTAACAATATTTTTGTTAGAAAAAGAGTCTGTATATCATACATTGATAGAATGACCTAACTCCTGACCCATTTAACCAACAGACGCCAGCTGAAAACGTCCTTATTAAAACATCAAAATATGTGAATATAAAATTCTAATGAAATCGCTTATACCAACATGCACCATACCAACCACTATCGGATGTATAATATCATATTCATTGATCTAAAACATTTGGATAATTTATGAGCTGAAATTAAACTTTTAGCGTAAAACTGAAGTCTGATTTTTCATTGGGATTTTGACATCATTCTCTATGACAAGATTCACGACAATATCCTATTGCTGTTATTTGGGGTGGGATTTTATAAAAAGGCAGGATCCAAAGATTGTTCATTAAAAATCAGATATGTAGTGAATATGACCTGAAATGAAATATAGAATTGCGTTTTGAAAGAAAGCTAGGCTCACTTGTGCGACGACAAGAGGTGTGCAGGATCGTGGATGCCTAGAAAAAAACTCCAAGGAACCACAAGAACACTTCCTTAGCCTCATCTCCCAAAAACTAAATCGTTAACCCCCCCACCCCCCCCCCCCCCCCCCTCCCCGTTAGAAGGCCAAAAACAATATTAAGATATCTGACATAATTGTACTGGATCTGTGTACAGGTGTGTTTCATCTTATGATAAGTATAGTAAGAGTAGACTATATTGTATATTCATTTGCATTTAACAAGTATGTTCTTTTATTGTACTATTAAATTTTACATAATAAATTTGAACAAAACAGACATAACTTACTGTGCATTAAGGTATTTCAAATGGTTAACAAGAAGTCATTTAAGTGGACAACTTTTAATTTATCATTTATATCCCATTTTTACGACTACATGGATTAATTCACCCCTCTCTATTTTTACAATCGTCCTACATTTCAACTAGATATCGACATAACAAAAGCTAGTCACGACTTCCTTAATCTACAGATATATATATGTACATACCCGTTTGCCATGAAGGTCGAGTTCCATTTCGATTTATCCCAAAAATGCCTTAGTCTAGGTTACATGTTGTTGATATATATCAAGAATCAGGTGTACAACGCTCCTTGTTATAATATGAAACATGCATTAAACTTTGTGGACACGCTTTGTAAGTTTTCTATACTCAAATATGTTTAAAGTATTTAAATAAACACAAAAAAGGGAAATTCCGTACGTAAATTTAAGCAGAGCGTATCGACTTTTTAAAGACGACTACCGTTGTAGTGTTGATTTACGTAATACATCTGTATAAGAATTTAAATTAAATTAAACGGGTAGAAAGAGAAAAATTCGAAAAATTAACATAAACATTCCGATGTTGTTACAAATATCAGAATATAGAATAATAGATGATATTTACTCAATGATATGCAAATATGGATAATGTACATTATTTCCTTTTAAGGAAAACATGATCTGATTTCAGAATGAATTAAATTCCACCATGCACTTATAATGAACTAGTGATAAAAGCGTAAACAAGGAATATATACAGTAATTTTCTTGTACAGCATATTACATTGTATTAGCTTGGTTTAATTTATTTTTTTTCTTCCACTGTCAACTCATTGATTTTCAATTGTCTTTCCAACTGTACCTTGCTGTAATGGTTAGCGCATCGAATTCTGAAGCCAAGAATCCTGTACGAGATGAAATTTCTAGTGGTTAAATTTATAACGCTCTATACCGACATTAGTTGCAACGATGTTCTTTCACGGTAACTATATAAGATCTGTTTTTTTTTTTGCATACTTGTATGCGAAATATCAGCCACAAAACACAATATAAAGCTTGTTCAGCGAGCGAGCGGCTTATATTTAAAAAAAATTAGGGGGGGGGGATTGATTAAAAAATACAAGAGCTTTACATGAAATTGTGGTCCGTTAAAAATCTGCTATATTAAGATCATGGCACTAATACTTTAATCGACCTTTTAAACGGTCATTTGCATCTTAGATCTTACTTAACTAAGAAATAACCAACGAAATCTTCCTTCTGAAAATTTTACCATGTGAGAATTCGACAGAGAGTGGAAAATGGGGGCAATTTGATGCCACCCCTATCTAATCAAGACACAGAAGAATTATGGTACATTTGGATCCTGTGATATAAATCGACACAAGATGTCTTTCATTTCGTTTGTTTTAGGAATTAGGCAGTTTGCTAAAAAAAAAAAAAAAAAAAAAAAAAAATGAGTCGAATATCGTCATTTTAGGAATTTTTTTTTCTGAGAGTTTGGAAAAAATTACCTAATTATAAATCTGATTTTTGATTCAAGTATGCATTGGTTAGTAATTTCTCTATAATCAAATGAACAATTATTGTTGTTGAAAATAACACAAATTGAATTTTCAAATATTTTGGCGATTCTCCTACTTTACCACCTTTACATGGTGAGACAGATAGATCTCTTTATAAATCATACCAATGTACGTCTCCCTTTTGAGAAGTATTGAAAGTAAATTGAGGATAAACGTTAAAAAGTTAGTGAAGAAAAATTAAAAATTCGTTTTGATAAAGTTACATAATATTTTTGAATAAACATTTAGATGGAAATCATCTTTCATACATGATAGATTATGAAAATTTACTATATGTTTAAGAATACATTTAAATACCGTCCTCTATATAAATTTCTGTGAACAAAGTTAAGGATGATCGCTGGTCTAATAGGAAATAAATACGATTTGAAATAGGCGTTTTAGTTTGAGAGAACATATGAATAGTAAACAAATAAGCAAGAAAAAAAATATAGGTTCATGTGCTCATTTTAGAGCTATAAGGCCTTGAAAATTTGCAGGAAATAGGTTTTCTCTGGATTTTTCATTGTCTTTGCATTGACAACTTCAGTCTCTGAAAGATGTGTGAAAAAATAAAAAGGATTTCATAAAATTTTGTCAAATACCATTTTAAGGTATATATGATTGAATTATCAAAGAAAACGTGGGGGTTCATGGGCAAAAAATTTCAATTTTTGAAATGGATTAAACCCGAGGATTCCGAAAATCTGACAAAAAGACCAAAACATGACCAGCGAGCACCCTTAAGAATATATTTAAATACCGTTCTCTATATAAATTTCTGTGAACAAAGTTAAGAATTGCACTCATGAGTTTGTTATTGAAAGAGGATAGGAGCAGACTAATATAGAAAAGGATTACATTGAAGGTACCGAAAAATACATAAAATATCCTCAAAAACATTAAATAAAGAATTTCTTTGTCAGAATGTACAGTAAATGGGCATTATACAGAATCCCGTAAAAATTTAGTAGTTTTATATTGTATCAATATCACACAGATTTTTGGGGGGCTTTCATAAGAGGATAAGGACAAGTATATTGTTTTTGCATGTTCATAATTGCTCTGGGAAAAGAAAAAAATGTCGTATTTTGGCTATTAAACATTTGCATTTTAGATATTTTTTTTTATATTGGTTCGTTCTCTCCTTCACCAACCGAGGTGATGATATTTTGACTTAACAATCCATCTTATTGGTGTCTTAAAATTTCACGTTTATGTTTGTATGACATGTATGATGTTTAAATTCCATACATATTTTAAGACACCATTTTATTTCAAATGAATCTGTTAACTTTGCTTCTACCATAGCTTTTTTGTTGTATTGTTTCTTTTTCTGTTTTTTTTTCAGAGTTGATATTTATGCTTACTGGAATGGTGTTCAAGAGCAAATCTCAAAATATACGAAATTTTCAAAAATTAGTATTGTATGTTTATAATTTTTAGTGTTTCTTGTAATAGAAAACTTTTCCAATCTGCACACAGACTTATACGATTTTACATCAATACGTGTAAATTTCCACAAATTCATGTTGCCACCAACCTTTATTGTCCTCACATGTCAAATGTAATACCGTGCAATATAATACTATTTAAGACCAACGAAGAAATATATGATGGACGATAGATAACCCATGGATATGTACTATGAGATTACGTTAACATTTTGATTTTACAACAATATTTAAAAATTTGGTGCTGGGCTGTTTCTGAATATTTATACCATAATGAAAAAGTGAATATTAGACTTATCATCCTTCACAATAGCCTAAACGACTGGTTTTCCTCCTGAATTATTCCTTGCACTTAATATTGTATCAAAGTATTATACATAATATATATCTTATGGGGGTAATACCCTAGGGGTATTTATGTTCATCATTTTTTTGTTTTTTTTTATCTTAGAATAAACAGAAACCCAAAAAGTAGATGTACCAAGTTGAAAGTATAACTAGACATCACACGTATATAAAGAAATACAGTCAACTCTCGTTATGTCGAATCCATTGGGACCTAAAAATGTAGCTCGACTTAAGCGAAAATTCGAGATATCAGGAGTGATTGTGTATAGTTACTGCTGTTGAGGGTCCAAACAGATAATTTGAGTTACCCGGAATTTCGACTTAAATGTGTTTGAGATAACGAGAGTCAACTGTACATGTTTACATACGATTCCAATGTTGATGCACAAGATGTACGTATTTCATATAAAAAATAAAGATAACAGAAAAGGATATCAATGAAACAATAACCAACAAAAAAACAACAAACTACAATACAAAAAGAGGCCAAAATACACAAAAGCAATAGAGAGTCCGGCTAGTCTGATTTGGTCCAAACGCTGAACAGTTTTAGGAGTATTTAAACCTCCCCTTTATCTGACCAGACCTTCTGTAGTGTATCAACAAGCCTATAATCACTATGAAGTATACGACATCCTACAAAATGACTACAAACTAGAACATTAAAAAGGAACGACATAACCATGATAACCGCTAATTTAAATACGATGGTCAGTTTGCTCGTTTAGAGCTGATAGAGGGTTTATTGACAAAACCTCTATAATTTTAATAGAACTTGAAAGATTTTGTTAGAAGCTGGTATGATTTTTATGTTTTCAAGGGGATTTGAGGAAATGAAATTTTTAAAGGGATCAAAAATTGCTCGTATCTGTAGCCCTAATACTTTGAAATTATTGAAAGGTAGGTCCGACTTTTCAAAGGTAATTGTCAGGTTTTGAGCATTTGTTTAAACAATTTTGCAATAGAAACTTTAATGAGTAAAGCCGTCCACAGCAAGCAACTTCATCAAAAAACAATAAATTTTATGAAATGTTCTTGCTAAATATGACACGACTGAGTTTTTGGTATACATAGCGAGATGTTCTGGGTCTCCTGTCAAAATGAGATGGGTGCCGGTCTACAACCGCGCACAAAACGATGCATAAAGTGTCAAAATAGGACCACAATCTATGGGCACTAACTCCAGCAACAAAGACTTTGGTTACCGCGAAATATGTTTTAACAAGTCCAGCAATAGATATTATAACTTTTACAGAGATGGCGTACGTTCAGTTAAATACTGAAATCCAATCTGATTTATAAACAAAGTATACAAATTATTTATACGAAATTAAATTACTTGCGTTGACATGACAGATGTTTGATTTGAAAGGGGAATAAATTACAGATTATGGATAATGTAGCACAAGGTGTAACAACATATAACAATAAGTAAAAAGATGGACATAATTAGACAGACTATAGTGAATGAAATCGCTAATGAACAAACATCTCAAAACATGAAAAGGGATTTACATTACATAACAATATGACGGGATTAACTCAATTGTCCGAAACATGTAATAAACTCTAAAACAATCAAAATAGCTGTTAAAAATCAAAGTATGGAATATTAAAGCCCAAAAATAAATTATTGTTCCGAAAAGATCTAATAAAATGTAAAGTCCAAAATACGTTGTTTTGTCCGTTTTTTTTTGTGTTCGTTTTTACACTACGACAAATATTCCAACCCTTATTGAAACTAAATGTACTTTTCTGCAAGTTGTGAAATCGATGCAGTTAACCTAATAAAAAGCATATGTTGAATACAAATTATTGTAATTTAAGTCACTTCTTCACATATATGTATACTGTAAAAAACTTCTTTAAATTCAGTAATGAATTACTTACCATCCTTGGGGCAATTATATTTTGTCAAGTAACACTATACTACACACATTATATGATATAAACACTTATTTTTATGTTTTCATTTACACAATGATAAACTTTTAAGGTTACACGATAATATGTTTACTGTTTACAAATTGTCATATTACATATCTCTTATACATTGTATATATGATAATATACCGTAAGATATCCATCCAATAGAAACTGAGTTATTTACAAACAAGTCATGTTGGACAATTTTACTGTAGAAAAACAAATTATCTATGACACTTGGGTTCGGAAACAAACAAGTGTCTATCTTCCCATGTCTCCATATATGGGTTTTTGGGTTTTAGCCCTTTTTGATATTTTAGGACATTTTGGCACAGGCTTTTATCTCAGAAAAAAAATTACTATATATGCCATATATAGTAATTTTTTTTATCTGAGACCAAAGCCTGTGCTTTTTGGCTTTCAATGAACTTTTCAATCCCGGATTTTGATATTGTTTGACTTAAGCACACTGCTAAAAGTACAATGAAATTTCAAAAATTTTGCAACCCGCATATCTCACACCTTTATTATTTTTTTTTATTAATAACGACCGTCTTTATTAAAGATACATTTCAATTACCAATCTGCCTATTTGATCAAACCGACCTTGTAGAAATGTTACTTAAAATCATACATCTTTTCACACGTGACAGAAATTTGCAGTGAATAAATTTTGAAATTTTACTGAAAGTATTATCCTAACTTCCATAGGAAACCGTATTCTGAATTGAGTTTGTTTGTCCTGTTACGGCTTTCATGTAACTATGTTCAGGCAATGTTTTACTGTTGAGTATTTGGTAATGATGAAAATTTAGTAGCAAAGTTTACGTCATCTCCACTTACTGTAAATTCGGAAATTATTGCGATGTTTTTATTATTGCGAAAAATGCGACAGGGTTGTAATCGCAATAATTTAAACTCGCATTTTGGAATTTTTTATATGAATGAAGCGTGATTTTTCTCAATATCGCAAAAATTAAAATATAATGTTGGTCTAAAATGACAAAAGCGCAATAATAAATGCACGGACTAATTTCTGAATTTACAGTATTCGATATTGCTGCAAAATATTTTTTATACCAATATTTATAACATAAAAAGTATTTTAAAGCATTTAGGCCGTTTTGTGGTTTTTGTTTCGTTCTTTAGTCCATAATTTAGTTTTGTTCATTCTTAAAATGCGAAAGGTACTCTTCAAACATACTCAGAAACGTTCTTATCTTCACACGCAAAATTTTATTTTGCCATGCGTACAGGGACGAAAGCGTTTTTTTGTATCTTAAAATCGTGGGAATCAACGCAGTCGAAATCAGTTATAGTTTAATGAGAGACCAGAGTAAGTTATATTTTCCTAATCAATGTAGGTAAGGGAGATAATTAAATTATCTCCCTTTTGTCCTGGGGCTAAAAGGGAGACAATTTTATTATCTCCCTTACCTACATTGGTTAGGAAAAGATAACTCACTCTGGTTTCTCATTGTTGAACTTTTAGTTTCTTTTCATTTTAAAAGCGATAAGGACTGATAATGGCACATGGAGATCTCGAATGTGTGACCTTGTTATGAAAATTATCGATTTTCTTTGTTTAGGGGATACGCACTGTTGCCGATCCTCTTGGAAATTGTATTATTTCGATTTTAAATGACCTGGAAAGGTCGTAAGGTTTTTACGTTTGCTTTGGCTTTATCTAGTGAAAATATCGTAATGGCGTAACAATCTCACTTCAAAGCATTAAGTTCATCTTTATCAATGTTGTTACTTCACACGATCCGAGTTGTCCGATGAGACGGTCCGAGTGGTCTTGGACCGAGTGGTCCGCGAGCCGATTTGCCCAGTTACCGTGACGGGAAAATATGACACTTGCGTCGGCATCTTTTTTTCTTGTCAAATTTGATTCCAGGTGGATTCTTTCGTATTTATTATTAAATTTCATGACACTGAATGTTAAAAAAGTTGAGGTAAGTCCATATATAACTTATTTTGCAAGATAATCTTTATTCTAATCACGTCGGAAGCAATGGCGGAACGAGATTTCGCATGGATGCCGCCATATTGTTGAAAATTTTTAGCTGGCATAGTAGTAGGAATAATTTGACTGACATCTCGACCTTAACGATCGAGCTTCGCTCGCTTATAAAAAGAAATCTAATACATGATTCTCATTTAGACTTTAATTTTAAGTTTTAATATTTTTTTAACAAGATTTTTACCGTCGTGGCGGCCATTCTTATTTTCAGTCTATTGTATTGAGAGAAAAGCGTCGGGTCTGACAGAAAAAAGTGACCCCTCGCGTGGAATTTCCCTTTCCCATATCTCTTTGTATGAAAGTTAGTAATATTACTTAACTATGTCATGCTTTAGTAAACTTGCAAAATTAACCAATCAACAGAACAAAATGAAAGAACGAAACAAATATCGTAAGGGATTATTCTGTGAACTTTTGCAAATAATGACCTTTCATCAAGTAGGGCATTACAATTATATTGCTAAAACCCGGAAAACGCAAGACAAGTATTTATTAGCTCACCTGTCTTAAAAGGACGTGTGAACTTACAGCATCACTTGGCGTCCGTCGTCCGTCGTCCGTCTGTAAACTTTTACATTTTCATCTTCTCCTGGACCTATTGAACTGAAACTTGACCTAAAGCTTCTATGGAAGGTCATTTACAAAGTGTGCATAAATTTTCCAAGTCCGTCAAATAAAATGGCCGCCATTAGTATTTACATGTTCTGATTGGTCCGAATTTAAAACTTCTCCTCTGAAACCGTAAAGCCAAATGAACTGATTTTTGGTATGGAGCATCTATGAAAGGTCCTATACAAAGTTTGCATAAATCATCCTGGTCGCTAAAACAAAATGGCCGCCATTAGCATTTTCATGTTCTGATTGGTCCAAATTTAAAACTTCTTCTCTGAAACCGTAAAGCCAAATTAATTGACTTTTGTTATGGAGCATCTATGGAAGGTCCTTTACAAAGTTTGCATAAATCATCGTGGTCTGTGAAACAAAATGGCCGCCATGAGCATTTACATGTTCTGATTGGTCGAAATTTAAAATTTCTTCTCTGAAACTGTAAAGCCAAATGAAATGATTTTTGGTATGGAGCATATATGGAAGGTCCTTTACAAAATTTGCATAAATCATCCCGGTCCGTGAAACAAAATGGCTGCCATGAGCATTTACATGTTCTGATTGGTCGAAATTTTAAACTTCTCCTCTGAAATCGTAAAGCCAAATGAACTGATTTTTGGTATGGATCATCTATGGAAGGTCCTTTACAAAGTTTGCATAAATCTTCCCGGTCCGTGAAACAAAATGGCCAGGTGAGCGATACAGGCTTAGCCCACTGAGCCTCTTGTTATTTTTTTTCCAATTGGTTGCATATTATATTGGGTTTTGAATCTGCGTATCATGTGTTTTGGGATTCCAACACTGAAAGTTCCAGATATGTTTGATAAAATATTTATTTCAATGCTTAAAAATATCAAATTCAACGACTTCTGGACAATGACACATACATGTATTAGTCCATATTTACGCATGATGCAACGTTTTTCATCAGATAAATGTATTAAACCAAGGGTTCATAGACTAATTATAATCTTTTATATACTCGATCTCTCTATAAAATTAGATTCAATAAAATAAAGTTAAATACGTTTTAACTGAAAAAAATGTAAAATTAATTAATAAACTGTTTTATCTAATTAAAAATAACAATCCAAAGATACAAATATTAGATAGTAAATTTATACTATGCTGTATAGGACGCATTTCAAGGAGTTACCTCTCATCAGCAGCATTAAAACCGAAACATTTGGAAGACCAAAAACCAAACTTATTTTAAAACAAACAGTACCCATAACCAAAAATACCGAAATAGGAAGCAAAATTTCAGCTAAAGAGATCTACCATGTGCAATACAAGGAATGAACCCTTAGTCATGTTAGTATTTCTATCGTTTTTGAATTTTGCTAAATACTGGTAATTTCTGTAACAAATCAAAACATACCATCGCAGTAATTCATCCCTTTTGTAACTCAGTACATGTAATCATTACAAGACATATTATAAAACATACATCGCAGTAATTCATCCATTTTGTAACTCAGTACATGTAATCATTACAAGACATATTATAAAACATATACCATCGCAGTAATTCATACCTTTTGTAACTCAGTACATGTAATCATTACATGACATATTATAGAATTACAGTAAGCATTTAAAAATTTTGTAGGAAAAATAAAATAAAATTGAAGGGCGGGGAAAAATGTTTAAAGAGTACAATTAATCGCGTCGCAACGAACACTGAACACGAACACGTTGTAAAGATGTTGAGTATCATCATCCAGATGTACTCCCCGCCTTTGAAAAAAATAATCCGGATCGGCTGCTAAATGCCGTTCTTTCTTAAGATGCTGATATGGATAGCTATTTTGTTAAAAAGTGTGGAGCAAGTTCCTCCGCATTACACGACTTTGTTAAATGTTTGGCAAACCGGAAGTCAACCCCGACATTTTAACATTTATTTCGGAAGCCAAATAAAACGATGAATGGTATTTAATAATCATACAATTATTCGTATTTTATTGATCTGAAGCCAAAGATTTCAGCAGAAATACTAATATTGGAGACCTTAAACTCGTTGCAGCAGTCAGACAATTGGCTCAAATATGATACGAATTATCTACAAAGTTATTTTGTTTTTATTATTATTGTATAAAAAATTCTCTATTGTGGTGTATGTAGCAATTATTGATCGCCTGTGAGCTTCGAAATAGCTGTCATATAAACTTTTAAGACAGGGTTTTGTCCAGTCTCTTTTAATTTCATCACGGTTTTTAATGGGCTTTAACCTTTAGTTTCTGTGCTGTCCTGTTCTATTTTTGTTTAGTTTATTATACGGTTTTGATTCTTTAGTTATACGTGTATCTTTATGGCACAAAAGAACACAAACGCCAACACCGAGTCAGGATAGACTGACAGTTCATGTACCGATTTGTGACTTCCATCGGATTGACTTTGTTGAACTTCACTATGGGTGTCGTATACGGAACAGGAACTGCTTACCCTTCTGGAGCATCTGGGTTCACTCCTGGTTTTATAGGAGTTCATGTTGTTCATTGTTGTTTAGTTTTCAGTGTTTATTTGTCATGCTTGTGTCTTCCCGGGTTTGTCTGTCCATTGAATTACGATTTTTTTATTTGCTCCTTAGGTATATTTGTCCTCTTTAGTCAGACACTGAAGAATGGTGTGGTTAAACACTTTGCAAGTTTCGACATTTATGAAGACGTACAGTATTTAATTTACATTTTCATCTTCGGAAGGATTTTGTTCATATTTTTTTTATCATACTTGGGCATGAGCTGAAGATTTTGTGTCTCTTGGGTAGCTTTGATTGATTGGTACGTCATTGATGACCTTGCCTTTTATCCATTTTGTTGTTTATGCAAATATAACACCCCTTTCCTCCTTATCATTTCAGTATACTCCATTTAATAGAGAACAGAATGTTCTTCGATTGCTTGCAGTTAGGATCAAATTTGCATTTAGGTGAAATGTCTTCCTACCTGCTACTCCCTCATATAGTGCACAGCTAGTGGGATTATCATATAATAGCACAAAACTCGTGTATTTTCATATTACGTAAGAAAAGTTACTCAAAATTATGTACTAGTATATCTAATCCTTATAACCTGTACACTCAATTCATCAATGTCATCTTTAATAATGACATAAACTTGACAGTAGACAACACCATAGTAGGGAGAAGGTCTGCCACTGAGATATTGGCTTGACTCAAAGTTATTAAATTTGAACTAAGTAATATTTATTTACAAAAGATATTAATTAGATGTTATATTACACAAAATATTACAAGTCACTTTTACATATGCCAAGGTCATGCATAATAAAAACTTTAAGACGTCTACATGATTAAGAAATTATTTTTTTACTAAACCTTACTTAATGTTAATTATTTTATATCACAGTCACTCAACCTACAGAGCTTCCTAGCACATTCCCGGGTGGCGGATAGGTCATAATCTTTCGTTTGGGCTGATAATACTGAAAGCCTGACTCTGAACCATTGTGGGTAACTTGTGTTGAGAATACCACATTTTCTGCACGCTAAAAACCCCCTCTGTAGTTTTAAAAAAAAGTATTAAGCTACTCTCTGCTACAGAAAACTAAATTTTCCACCCCTACCAAAACCATCCATCCTTATTACACGTCTCACCCCAACTGAATTATGTTTGATAAATTATTGAACTAGGTCACGACGAAGAATATTTACCACTGGACGTTCAGCAATCAATTTCATTTTCATGATTATAATTTTATAGACGCGGTATCTCAATATTAAGTTTAACTATGTTTTATTGGCGGTAATTATTAGACACAATCTTCCACAATCTTCCACATGTTTTACATGTTTCCCCCTCCTCCTGTCTATACCGTCAATTGGGACAAATAAATTATTTTACAGATCACCATTCTCTATATTACTTAGAAAACCTAGACATGAGACCTTATTGTGCTTTACATATATGTATATCTGTAGCAAGACATTTGAATCGTTTTAATCTCTGGTACATTATATACATAATATACAATTATTGCCTTCAGGAGAAGGTAATATACATAATTATTAAATCGAGAAAGGGTTCTTTTTCCGAGGGCCTCTGGCCCGAGGAAAAATAATCCTTTCGAGATTTAATAATTATGGATATTACCGCCTTCTGAACGACATAACGTTATTATTATACTGAACTAAACTCCTGGACAAATATCAGTTATTACGCTCTCGTCGATTCTCGGGAGAGAGTTATTTTTGCTCTCATTGATTATCGCGTGAATCGACGAGAGCAAAATAACAGTTAATTCCCGCTGACAGAGAAAAACTGGACTTATTTTATTTGCATGCTAAAAACAACGTTGTTATTTTACCAGTAGTTGCTATAGTAAAGTATAATAAGATAAATTGTTGGTGTGAAACAAAATAAGAAAATTAAAAAATATAAGCAAGATCTATTGACAAAGGAAAAAACTATACATTTTACATATTCAACAAAACATGAATAAAAATGAAGAGTTGACAATACATATTAAATTAATCAAATTCATTGGCGTAATATTCAGAATTAAGAAAAATAATGCCAATGCATATTAAAGCTAATCAGTTGCTGTCGAATGGGCTGATTCCCCAAACGTCAACTTTTCAAAAATACAACGGGTGGGTTAACCTTGTTAAACAGGATAAAGGGACCAAATATGGGGTCCTTAAACATAAATCACAATCATAGTTATATAATATTAGCACATACGTGTATGGTGCAAAAATTTGTACTGGACTTTCTCGGTACTTAATATTTACAACTTTCTATACCAAAAAAAAAAAAAGAAACCTCAAGGTTCAGAAAATTGTTTGACTTATTACTTTAGACTACATGTCCACGCGACGTCACATGGCGTCTATTTTTGTCCCTTAATCTTCACATTGTAATAGTTTGCTCTGAACAATGTTGCCCTTTATTGACCAACCCTTGGTAGAATGTTCCTAGAGTGGTTCATATTCGTATCCAAAGTTTCCGACACACATCAAATATGAATGCTGTTCTTAGTAGGAAAATTTACCCAAAAAATATTTCTAATATCTTATCTGAAATTAGTCCAGATTCAGAGTTTTCACTTGACGTTTTTCATTAAGTCAAGGGTAAACTTCATTAAATTAAAACACAAAATAGGAGCTGAAGCAGTTGACCATTAAAAGATACTTATTTTAACAAAGTATGTTTCAAATGTTAACAGGCCTCGGTGGCCGAGTGGTCTAGGTAGTTCGTCATGACTACTACAGATCACTAGCCTGTCAACGCTGGGGTTGTGAGTTCGAATCTCACCTGTGGCGGGGTGTGTTCGACTCCGATCTTAATTGACAAGGATTGCCATTTTTCCTACCGAAGGTCGGTGGTTCTCTCCGGGTACTCCGGCTTCCTCCACCAATAAAAACTGGCCGCCGCGAAATGGCCAAAATGGGCTGAAAACGGCGTTAAACCCCAACTAAACAAACAAACAAATCAAATGTTAACAAGATATATTGAGCACTTCAAAGTCGACACGTTTTTGAATTTACCCGAAAATTGCTAATTTTATGATTTTTCGTGCATATTTGATTTTTGTATGGACAAGGCGACATAACTCCAGAACAACATCGGACTTTAATAAGGTAACAGTACAGAGTAGCCTACGGAAATTTCAGTCTTGTGAGTCTTTTTAGCATTTTTGAATACTTTGATCACAGATACAAAGAACTTGGCAATATTTTTTAACTATCTTTCATCATTTTAGTAACGATGATTTAAGTTTTTAAGAATAATTATGAATATTTACACTGGAAACATTAAGAGAAATGTTTTCATTTAATTATTAATAAACTTTCATTTTTTTCAGTAGAAAGGCTACCAGATGCACTGATTTCAAACAGAATTGGTATGTATCCGTGTTCTACTATCATATATTATCATATTCCACCAGTAGCGTCGATCAGATGTGGATTCTTAAAAACTCAAAACATTTACTACAATATCTAAAATCAAAATTTTTGGCTTCATGCAACAGCATAAAAACATTCGACTTCTCTACACTCTACACTACCATACTACATTCTCAAAAGATCGCTTAAAGAAAATGTAAAACGCGGACGTACGAAGGACCCAACGTGATTGCAAAAGCCCACATGACCTATACGTTGACTTTCGTCTGTTCGTTGACGCTGTGATTTTCATATACGACGTCAGAAGGAAATTCATTCAGATAGAGGGCTTGATAATCCCGTTGTAGTTGTGAGTTCGGACTAGTATTAACATCACTTTGAATATCAGCTGTATTCAAACGCTCACAACTTGGTGATGTTTTCTTTAGACCCGATACTTTATCTTCCGTCTGTTCGTTGACGCTGTGATTTTCATATACGATAGCAGATTGAATGTCATTCTTATTGAGGGCTTGATATTCACGTTGTAGTTGAGAGTACGGACTAATATAAACGTCACTTTGAATATCAGCAGTATTCAAACGCTCATAACTTGGTGATGTTTTCTTTAGATCCGATACTTTGACTTCCTTCTGTTCGTTGACGCTGTGATTTTTATATACGACAGCAGAATGAAATTCGTTCTTATTGAGGGCTTGATAATCACGTTGTAGTTGAGAGTACGGACTAGTATAAACGTCACTTTGAATATCAGCAGTATTCAAACGCTCATAACTTTGTGATGTTATCTGTAGATGCAATACTTTGACTGTCGTCTGTTCATGGAGAATGTATTTTCCTGTATCTACAAGTGAATCAGGACAATCGTAATTCCCATCTTGCATTTGTGGCGTTATTACGTTATTGTGGTCAAGGTCCTGTGTAACTATCGTTCTGTTCAGCCCAGATGCTTGTTCATTTTCACCTAAATCGTCAATGTATTCATATTGTTGACCCGCCCTAGAATACATGTACGTCCTATAGAATATACAAGCCAAGAGAATTATAAGTATAATTTAAAACAATTGATTCTCACAACAGATTGCTTTCAAAATGTTTGAATTATTATCATTGTTATCCCCGCACCTTCGACGAAAGCTCACACTTTTTTGTGACATCATCTCCTCCTTCACTTTTGGGTTTAGGAATTTAATTTCTATATAGAATGGCTGCATATCACATGTAGACGCGCAATAAGATTTTAAAATTGGAATTCAAGCTTGTGACCTTAACTCCTCTTTCATTTTACACTTTATGTATTTTATTTCTATACGGTATTGTTATGCACTTTATGCAGAAGTGCAATAAGGTTTTAGAATTCTGATTTTCTGAAAATGGGGCCCACAGGGGTCGAAGTTTGAAAACATTATCAATTTAAGCATGTGATTTAAACTCGTCTTTTTTTTCAATTAATTCATTTTATTTCTATACAATATTGTGAAACACCATATGCAGATGTGCAATAAGGTTTTCAATTTTTTATTTTCTAAAACTGGGGTCCACAGGGGTCGAAATTTAAAATTTTTAATTTAAGTTTGAGGCCTTAACTTCTCTTTCATTTTGCAATTTATTCATTTTGCGTATGTATAGTATTGTCTTATACTATATTTAGTTGCACAATAAGGATTTAGAATATCGATTTTTAAACGTGGGCTCACACAGGTCAAATTTAAAAAATTGTCAATTAAGGTTTTTTTCATTTTTCATTAGGATTGATTTCATTTCTTTAAAGAATGACTGCATACTATTTTTAGATGGGAATAATGTTTTACATTTTTGACTATAGGTAAGTGGCCCAACTACTTACATATTCCTAATTATACCCGTATTGCGAGTATATTGTTGTTATCTCCGTCCGTCACACCTTCATATGACATCAACTCCTCATTAAGCTTTGCATTTTAATTCCTTCACAGTAGTGTAGCATATATCCTGTAGATCCGCAATAAGGGTTTAAAATGTTTGATTTCGCTCAACGGGTGAAATGTGGGACCGAAAACGAGCGAATTATCATAATATGCTTGTGACATCATTCATTATTGATGCAAGGCTTCTACATTCATTATAGAATGCTTGTACATGTGATATAGGAGGTTTTAAAAAAGAGGACAAATATACTTAAGGAGCAATACTAAAAACTTAATCCATTAGACGGACAAAACCCGGGAAGACAAATGACCAACCACAAGCACAACTAAAAAAACACTGAAAACTAAAAAAAATGAACAACACGAACGCCTACAAAAAACAAGGAATGAATTCAGGTGTTCCGGAAGGGTAAGAAGTTCTTGCTCCGTATACCGCACCCGTCGTGACGTTCAACAAAGTCAATCCGGTGGTAGTGACAAATCGGTGGAGGTACATGAAATGTTACGACAGTGGAAACAGATCCAAAATCATCTTAGATATTGGAGCACTGTAACGGTCAATCAATTCATGATGAAGACTGTAAAATGTGCTTAGTGATGACATCAACTTATCTCTGATAAAACCCTGGTTAAGAAGCTTTTGAGACAGCAGTAATCCCCTTTGTCGAAAGTCATGATAATTCAAGCATGCCCTTGAATATCGGATAAGCTGTGAAACGTAAACGCCAAATGCAGGCGATGCTGGTATATTGCTACTCAAGAACGGAAAGTTAACGATAGGAAAGTCATCACTTTTGTCATAAAGTTTTGTATTCAGATGTCCCCCATTGTTTATTTCGAGAAATTTTGATTTCTTTCATGGAGCAAAATTTGGGACCGAAAATGAGCAAATTTTAAAAATATGCTTACAACATCAATTTTTGAAGCATTTTTATATTCTAGGCTTATGGTTTCTTTATAGGTAAATTTTCCATGATGTAAAGATAGAAAGACTATTAATGCTACGATTCTACTTTGACTATAGAATGATTGTACATAAGGTTTTAAAATTTTAATTTCATTTATAGAGCGAAAATTGGGACCGAAAATGAGCGAATTTTCAAAATATGCTTAAAACATTAATTTCGGAGGCATATTTTATGCTAGGCTTCTGGTTTCTTCATAGGTAGATTGTTCATGATGGACAGATGCAAAGACAGATGCTCAACACACAATTTTAGACCCATGGCATATAGGAGTTATTATAATTATTAAAAAATGCTGTTGAATTTTTTTCTATTTAAAGCAAAACTGTAAATACATTTTCTGCCAGGACCCCACACCCCCTCCCCTCAAATTCAAATGGTCATCCCCTTATTGGGTTATGTGGGATGGACTGAAATGGTTTTTGCTAAAAAAAAAACCAAAAAAAAAAAAAAAACAAACAAATGAAAACATCGTAATGCAGATGTGGCACTGGGTTCTGCGGAATTCCTTTTAAATTTGTTATTTAAAAAGTGTTTTAATACTATTTTCTATTTAAAAAAAATTAAATATGTATACGGACTAAAGGAATTGAACCTCAAACTCGCATAGACTATACGAGTCCACCAGGGTACTGTTTTTTTTTATATTATTTGTATATATTTGTATATATTTTTATATTTACATATTTTAACAATTTATGTTGATCCCAGCTCTACTGAGACACATGAATCAACACTGTTAGTTAATCTCTTAATTTTTTACTTCGGGCAGTTTATCCCTTTTATTTATAATTAAAGATATTGATCCCAGTTCTAATGAGACATTGTTTATCACTTTAATTTAGTTTTTAAAAATGGTGTTCCCAGCTCTATTGAGATACATGATTCCACATCGTTAGTTTACCAGAAAGTTTTTAATTTAAGATGTTGATCAACTAAAGAATGTCGGAGATTTACATAAAGATCTTTGATCCTAAACTAAACTTTTCATCGTTTATTTTAACTCGGAGTAAGTTTTGTCCTTAAGACTAAATATGCATCAAAATCATCAGTTGGATGAAACAAATGTGGGGATGCGGGTATAACTGTCGTCTCCGACAGTACTCTAGTTGATTAAGTGATTATGGGTTTTAACGTTGAAGGTTTAAGGATGCTCGCTGGCCATGTTTTGGTCTTTTTGCCAGATTTTCGGAATCCTCGGGTTTTATCTATTTCTTAAACATGAAATTTTTTGCCCATGAACACCAACTTTTTCTTTTATAATTAACTCAAATATACCTTAAAATGGTATTTGACAAAATCTTATGAAATCCCTTTTTATTTTTTTCATATATTTTTGAGAGACTGAAGTTGCCAATGCAAAGACAATGAAAAATCCAGAGAAAACTCATTTCCTGCAGATTTTCAAGGCCATAAAGCTCTAAAATGAGCACATGAACCTACATTTTATTCTTGCTTATTTTTTTACCATTCATATGTTCAAACTAAAACACATATCTTCCTTTGGGAAATCTGGTTAGTAATGAATTCTTTGATGCCAATGAAGAGGAGATAAAATATAAACAAATTAAGAAACGACGGACGCGCCTTGGCGACGAATTTAAAGTTTGATGATTTAACTGTCGAGATTTGATCAAATTTATCACTCCAGTCGAGTGTAGAAGTTTAATAAAAATCGGCAGTTTTTGACAACACCGATATTCAAGTATTAAAGACAATTAAGTATCTAAATCCTAATAGCCCGGTTATAAATGAAAACAAGAATGAGAAAAATCTAGGTCCTTACCAAGAATTCTTTCAATCTAAATTGAACGATTTTAAAGTTTAAAACTAAGGAATACATCCATGAAGGTCTAATTACATTACGGATCGTTTCAGACATCAACCTCAAGCAGACATTTGAAACAGAGATAATGATCGTTCCAAGTTAAATTAGACCAGAGATTATAACTGGTCCGTTTGATCGTAATCTCTGCATAAAGTTAACTTCAGTACAGAAATGGTCCTAATGACTGTTCTTAGGACCACGACTAGGACCGCGTCTGGTTTCGTCCTTAGGACGGGGCATGCGCACTAAGTTTGTTCTGGTGACCGTTTTCGTTCTTACGACCGAATCCGTCTCTGCTTAGGACGGCGCATGCTTACTATACCAAATGTACTTTAATTCTGGAACTGGTCATCGGGACGGCGCGTGTGTAGTTTAAATTATTTAAATTAAAACAAATAATTTGCTCCCAAGGCGTTCCTCTCATTTTGTTAAAATATTTCATGTTTATTAAAGTACGCACACTATCACATAATTATTCCTATTTTAGAATATATAATTTTTTAGTAACTATTTTCTTTTAAGGATGTTCGCTACTCAGTTTTTAGATAACAAGTATTTCATAACACTGGTAAATATTGATAGTGGATTAATAAAGAAACTAAAAGAGCGAAAAAAAAATTATAGGTCCGAGTGCTTGTTTTCGAGATATAAGTCATTGAAAATTTGGCGGGAAAATATGCACTCTTGATTTTACATAGCTTTATCATTGACAAGTTTTATTTCTCAAAAACCATTAAGTAATAACAAGGATTTTATAAGATTTTTACAAATGGCTTATTATTCTGTATGCAAAAGATTTATGAAAAGAAAAATGGATGTTAGCAGGAAAAATTCAAATGGATAAAATCAGAGGATTCTGAACATCTGACAAAATCCCAATACATGACCAGCGAACATACTTAACTGTAATCTTTATCATTATTTTTTCATTGTTTTCATTTATCATACCTTATTATCCTACTAAGGGAATATAAATTTGCATTTAAAAACATATTTTTATTTATTTGTTTTTTTAATTTCATTTTTTGTTTTAATTATATTGTGACTACATCGATCTTTTTTTTCCAGTTATGTTGTTCGTATCCGATTTTCTGATATAAGAGTAATATATTTTTTTATATTGATATTTTTTTCTAAAGTAAAAATGCAAGACTTTTCAAACCTGACATATGCTTATCTTATGTTTTTTTATGAAGTTTTGACACGAATTCAGTTCATACATTTCTTACAGTATCTTAAAAGGCTTCTCTGTGACGTACCGTAATACATTTTAGATGAAAAAATCTCAATTTCACAATAAAATCAAAGTGCATAGCACTGGTAGGGTTAGGTTGCTAGCATTTGACTTTTATTTGTACAAACATTGCTGATGATTATTTCAATGCTTTTTGTTTGTACAATGTATTGCAAAATAGGTTTTGGTATTGAATTCTTTTTATTAACAGTATTATTTACAAGGAAATATATCAATTATGAAAGTTAACGAGCTCTGCGGAAAAAGTGTCTATTATATAATAATGTTCCTGTGGGTAGGTGACTGATTTTTTTTTAAATTGACAGCATATGTATTGCTTTGGTTTCAAAATATACAGTGATTTTTTAAAACGTATATTTTCGCAACACAGTGTATCTGAGCTGAAGGTTCTACTACTCAACTTTACTGCGCATGTCTGTGGAAACAAGTCGTTTCGGCCATACTACCAGTTCGGCCATAGTCGTTTCGTCCATAGTCGTTTCGGCCATACTACCAGTTCGGCCATAGAATTAAAGTCGATTCGGCCATGGAATATTTATACGGAATCTAACAAATATTTAACAAGTTCTAAGCTCAAAATTTAAGTTTTATTTTATATATATAATAAATATTTGGAAATTAATCATGAAATTTCAGAATATTATTTATTTTCTAGATGATTAATGATCAATATAAACCAGCTATTGTAGATCAATCGTAATTAATTGCAAGACAAATAAAATGTAATTATGTTCATTACTTCATGATAATTATCAATTATTTATTCTTTGATCTGACTATATCCTGCATTTTGTGATTGTTAAGCACACGAAATGGCTGCATATGGGTTATTTTTATCCAAGCTTGACCCAAGCTTACCACAAGATGATGCAATTAAACTTTTCTTGTTATGGAGAAAATTTTAAAACAACAATGAGACCATGAGAAAACTTTTTATATTTGCCGACATGCTTTATATAAAGGATTTGAAAATGTGAATTGTATTCATAAAAAAAAAATATTTCCACATTGCCGTTTCCATGTGTATCCAATCTAATTAAAAACCGATCTCTCATCGCTCCCGTTTTCTGATATGTCGCGTGGGAGATCTAACGAAACCCGCTTTGAGGTCACATGTGAGTGACCTCGTAGGTGTGTCCTGTTCGACCAATGAAATTGCGGCTTACGCGATCTTGTAAGTTGATTACGAAGAAATCGCCAGTCCCCAGAATTCATAAACTTTTTTGATTGGCTTACTGATAGGAAGTCAACTCATTTGCATGTCATTATAAATTCATACGTTCCAGTTCACTCACATGTGACCTCAAAGCGGATTTCGTTAGATCTCCCACGCGACATATCAGAAAACGACAGCGATGAGAGATCGGTTTTTTAATTAGATTGATGTGTATCTTGTAGCAAGCCAGTTCGTCCACGCCAGCATGCTCTTGAGTGCGAGTCTTGTTTCCGTTGGCAGCATCGGCTCTTGAGTATAAATTGATTCTTTGCAGAAGTTCAAGATGAGGTATATTGCATATTTTTTTTTATGATTGATATTGTTTGACTATAGAAATTTTGCTTTGTGTACGCTGCAGTTTACAGGTATTGTTAGTAATCAACAACGTGTGGCAGTAGCGTATTATCTCAATCACTTGATTGATCTTTCTTAATGGCTTCATTGCCTATAATTAATTATCAAAACATAACGCTTTTATTTATTGATTCATTCACTTAATAGTTTCAATGTTAAAGTTCACATTTTAGAAAATTAGAAAAGAAGAATTAAAAAAGTGCACATTATTAATAAAATAAATATTTTTTTCAGAACACTTCCAATAATGTAAATTAAATCTTTTATATTATACCGCTGGGTTAAATTACAATCACTGTATAATAATTTTGAAGGTTGAACAAATCATATTTCCTGTGAAGTATGTTGTATTAATTCAATTATTACTTTTGTAGGCTGGCACAGACGTTTTAATGGTAAAGCAGCCCGCACCCAACTCCAATTCTACAGAATAGTGCCTGCATTCCAGAAGGAAGCCAAGACTGTCAACATCACCTACAGACTGGTCGGGGAACAGCAACTGACAAGATACCAGCGTGATACTTACAAGAAGATGCAAGGTCGCCTGGAGTCCCTGTGGGGGCAGTATGACAGCAAGTCCATCAGAACATCAGACTTCCTGCGTGCTGTGGGTAACCTTACTCGCCAGCAGTACCAAACCAAGAAGACCTACCAGACTCCGATGACAGTGGTTCCGATTCTATGCTTAGTGAACATATCTTATATATATAATTATAGTGCAACTCACCTGTTATAGCGCTTTTTTTTAAATTGTTGTTAATTATGTATTTGCTTGTTATCAACCTGATGATATAAATATATAAAGAGAATAAATAAAGTTGAAAACAATGATTGTGAGTGTTTCAAAACTTTTTTCTTCCCTACCAAGAATACCTCTCGTAAGAAACAACGATGCTATTAAGTATATATTTCATTATAAAAAGTATGGCCGAAACGACTATGGACGAATCGGTCTATGGACGAAACGGTATATGGACGAACTGGTTTATGGCCGAAACGTCTCGAAAGCCATGTCTGTACATAAATATGCACTAATCAATCAAAGAAAGCACGAGTCGGCTAACGTTTCTTGAATTATCACTCTAAATTGAATTTTTTTAAAAAGTCAAACGCATAATAATGATTTGATGAATTAAAATAAACAGAAATCAAAGGTCTTCAAGTTATTAAGGTTATATAAAAAGACAAAGTTTGGACAATTGTAGAAGGGGGTCATTTCTATTTACACTACATTGCGCATGTGCAGGTAGATCAGAACGTAAACATTCAAGCTTTCAATTAAAATAAACCCATTATACCTTCGATAATACCGTTTTCTAAATTAATGATAAACACAGTGTTTTTCAATCTTAATGTGCAAGTTGTCGGAATTTCAAATAACCTGTATGCAATTCTATCACTGACCAACAGGTTTGACAAAATGAAGTCACGATGATCAGGTCAAAAGGTTAATCAAATACACAAAAAGAACGTAAACATTCAAGCTTTCAATTAAAATAAACCCATTATACCTTCGATAATACCGTTTTCTAAATTAATGATAAACACAGTGTTTTTCAATCTTAATGTGCAAGTTGTCGGCATTTCAAATAACCTGTATGCAATTCTATCACTGACCAACAGGTTTGACAAAATGAAGTCACGATGATCAGGTCAAAAGGTTAATCAAATACACAAAATACCATCAGAATTACAAGAAGAATAAGCAAATAATGTGCAAAATATGTTCTGTATAAGTTAACAATCACGTTCACAACAAAAATGGAACTTACCTTTGAAATCTTTTGAAAATAAACCTGATTGTAATCCTTCCCAAAATATCCGTGCAAAATCCTTACGCCGATAGCATTGTACACTTTAAAAGGTGCGAATACTTTACACGGCTTTCAAAACAAAAAGGAAATCGTCAATAAAACACACATCTTTTATTAAATAACTGGACAATTACACTTCTCGGTGTGTTTCAGTTACATTTCTATTAAAAAACAACTGCACCAGCAACAACAAATATTAGGACTATTTTACCGCGGAATGTTTATTTTCTTATATGATATTCCAATATAAACATAGTCGTAATTCGAAAAATATGGAGGTTGCTTTGCGCATGTGTCATCTCAAAATCGAGATAAAAAGCTGCTTAACTAGCCTTGCTTAAGCTTCAATCCTAGATAAGCTTGCATATTTACTCATAAAAACATAGTTTCAAAAACTTCTGGTCCAACTTTTTCCACAAAACACCAGATTTCCAAAGTTTCCTTCATTGTCTAACCAAACGACCGACGGCATAAGGGTTTTGGTTGCTTAGCAACCTAACCCTAAAAACCACAAGCTTTCCAATATTAGGTTCATACTAAGTAAAATTAAGACCTATCAGGGTGTGCGATATAAGACAAAAGTGACTATAGTTATAACAGAAGTGTTTTTAAAGTGAAAATAAAAAAATTAAACTTGAAATGTACTTATTTTTAATCTTTAGGAATTATAACACAAAAGTGATTTTTGTTACAACAAAAGTGCTTTTTACAGTAAAAAAAATACAAGTTTCAAACTTGAAATATGCTTCATTTATACATTTATGAAGTTTTTACATGAATGTAGTTCAGAAAATTTCTCTACGAAATACCGTTATACTTGTCAGATAAAAATAAATTCAATTTCACAGTGGAAAAAACAAAATTAAGCTTTTCAAACATTTTAAGGATAATACTTAGTTACATTTAGCCATACCAGATTGTGCGACATAACACTAAATATATTTTGATCGTACCTGAAGTGTACTCTGATTCTGACAAAAAGTATTCTGAAGATGAAATTACAAACAAGTTATATTTTCTCATAGACAATATATTTGTTGAATTTGGCTGTCGAATTTTTCAACAAACAATCGGTATTCCAATTGGAGCCAACTGCGCTCCTCTCCTTGCCGATCTGTTTCTGTACTCATATGAAGATGACTTCATTCAAGGGCTTCTACGTGAAAACAAAAAGAAACTAGCCCAATCCTTTAATTTCACTTTTCATTATATAGATGACATGTTATCGTTAAATAAAAATAAATTCGAAAACTTTCTGCATCTCCTCTACTCCAGCAAACTTGAAATTAAGGATACTACAGATACATCAAAGTCCGCTTAATATTTAGCTTTGTTTCTCGAAAAAGACTATCCGGGACATCTGAAGACAAATCTTTATGGCAAACGTGGCTTTGACTTTCCTATTGTTAACTTTCGCAATATACCAGCATCGCCTGTATATAGCTTCTACATTTCTCAGCTTATTCGATATTCACGGGCATGCCCCTTACCAAAAAGGTATGTTTGCAGTAATCTTGCAGCTGGTATGCAGCAAACCTGCTGCAAGCAAATTTGTTTGCAGGAATTAAAATTGTATGTTCACAAATGTTGCAGATATCCCCAAGCTCGCAAGAACATTGCAGAAAAACTAATTAAATCTAGGCATGCCTAGTTTCCACTTCCTGTGAGTTTAAATTTGAAATTGTTGGGAATGACCATGAGCTAAGCTGTTCTATGAATAAGTGCATAATTTGAAGAAACAAAGATGGTATTCCATGAAGTAAGATGTTTCATTTATGTTGATTAAAACACAAAATTCATTGTTGAATATTATATAGGTATATTTTTCCTCTTTAAAGTCAAAATATAAGTTCCAGTATTGACTTGAAATAACATTTTATACTTTTATTTTATTTTATATTTCAAACCTTAAACAATTTATATTTTTCTTAAATAGTATTATCAAGAATTCATAATAGTAATTTATTTCCTTTGACAATAGGAATAACTTTGTCTACATTAGAACTTATTGAAATTGAAACCAAATATATCACTATAAATATTTTATAATTTTTGGACGGAATATTATTTATTCATTTTAACATGATTAACCAATAATAATAAAATAATAACATTTTATTTATCCCCGGGTAATAGATTTTCGTCCTAGAACCGTCCTAGGTCGGTCCTAGAACGGCGCATGCGCATTTAGCAGAGACTATTATTATTCAAATCTCTGGCTTTGTCACGAAAACAGCGCGTGCGCACTTGAATAAATCGGACCAGAGTTTTGAAAAATCAACAAAGCAGAGATGATGACTGGTCAGACCAGAGATTTGAACCTGTCCTAATATCTGTGCTTTCAAATCTCTGGTTGACCAGTTGCAGGACTGGTCCTAACTGTTCAAATCTCTGGTTTGTTGGTCCTAGAGAGGAGATTTGAACCAGAGATTATGTTAACTTGAGGTTAACTTGAGGTGATGTTTTAATTGATCCGTACTGTATATCCTAAAACGTTTTTTGATTTGCACTTTTGGTTAGTTTGGCATTTCAATTTGCTCTATTGGAGTTTTTGGCTATATTTTTGGCTTTCAACATTTTTGGCTTTCGGCATTACTTAACATTGACGAAATTTTGATATCTTTTACAACAAAAATGTTACTATGAAATATGTATTTAGCTCATTATCTAGTATTTCGATACCAGCCCGAAATTGATACTTAAAATTTACTAATACAAAATTGTAAAATTTTTGAAAACTAAGGAGTATCTCCCTAGTCCATAGCTCTGTCCTTAGATGGTTTTGGTCATATTTGTATTTCCGAAATGTGAACATCTTGCGCATCAAAATTGGGATCAAAGAATTATAACTTTAATAGTTATAATAATAATGTTGTTTGTAGCATTGAATAAGGGTGAATACATGTAGTAGCCGAATGACGAAATGGTGAACGACATGGGGATCAATGCTCTATCTCGTCAACCGAATTTTCTATTTGTACTGTTAATGCTGCATTTATGCTTGGTTATACTGACAAATATGCTCCCTGTCCAAAATTGCATAGAAGATTGTGACACTGCACTATTACAAATAGTGCATCAATTCTATACAGAGCCAAAATAACTTCTGATTGACTATTACCTAACAATTATATAGACTATTACCTAATAATTATACAGTAAGCATAATAATTATTATTCTGAAGCCGATACCTGACATTTGAAAAAAAATGAAATTACGAGATAATATTTTGTAGTCACGAGATAATTAGACTGGTACCCGGAGCTCATACTGAATATTACGGCGGGGACCAACCTACGAGATAATATATCGCATTTACGAGATTAGTATGTCATTGAGCAAATTTGATCCAACTTTTGTTGTCATGGTGCTTAGGTGGTACATTTTTATTACTGTATCCGATGACCAAGATTTTAAACAAACATATCACCTTTTCAGTTAGATTACAGATAGCCTCGCCTGACACCAATGTGTCAACCGGGAATCAAAGGTGGCACAAAATGTCGTTATGTGGTCTTTTTTCAACCACCAATATATATTTGGACGCCTAAATTAATTTGGAAAAATCTCATAATTACACATTTTTTCCCGAATGCTCGTCTCGACTTCTGGAATTAATTCTGTAATAATTTTTAAGTAGTAATATATTACTTAGGTTGTTTGTTCTATTTTGTTAATGCGTTTCCGTTTACATGCCTCGGTTCTTGACTTTTGTCTTGTAAACAAGTTTCCCTTTCAATTGAATTTTCTGGAATTATTTTGTCGATATTTTAATATTTTCAAAATTTTGTACAATGTTCTAACGACACACTTACATATTATCATCATCCCGTAAATTTTGCGGAAGGTCACTTCTGTAGGCCTGACCAGATGAAGTTGGTTCAACTAAAAGTTATAAAAAATTGAATATCAAGCATAAACTAGAGGTAGGGCTGTCGGAACATTTATTTGTAAACTAACATTCCTAACATTTCAGTTTCCATTGCATTACAGTTTGCATCTGTAACAAAAAACCTTTGCAGAGATATATCAAAGCCCATTTATACTGTAATCTAATTTTTTGGCCTCTTTTCCCCCTTTTGGCCCTTTAAATCCTCAAAATGCAAAATAAAAGCATGCTTAGATTTACAGTTTGCATCTGTAACAAAAAATATTTTCACAAATATATCACAACCCACTTTCAATATAATTTAACTATTTGGACCCTTTTAGGGACCTATAGCCCCTTAAACTGAAATTCACAAATTTCTTCAATTTTTTTTCTTTAGATAAAATTTTAGTTATTTGGTCCCTGCCACCCCCCTTTAAAAAAATTTGGAATTCCAAAACCTTATTGCGCATCTACAGTTGGTAAGCAACAATATGGCAACAATAAAAATGATTTAAATTCACAAAGCCCTTTGTCTATTTTGGCCCTTTTTGGTCCCTCACATGCCACCTTTTAGAAAATCTGCAGTTAGCAAGCAACAATATGACAAAGTTTTTTTTAGTAATTATGTTTTTTTCCTGTTTCGGCCATTTTTGGTCCCTCCCACCTCCCTTTTAAAAAATTTGGAATTCCAAAACCTTATTGCGCATCTACTATTTAGTTGGTAAGCAACAATATGGCATCAATGAAAATGGTTTAAATTCAAAAATGAAAGAGGAGTTCACGTCACACCGCTCTTTGTATAATTTGGCCCTTATTGGTCCCTCCCAGGCACTTTTTTTTAAAAATTTGGAATTCCAAAACATTATTGAGCCTCTACAGTTAGTAAGCAACAATATGGCACAGACAAATTGGTAAAGTGTGGGTATATATAGAATAATTTAAAACGATTCATATATTGCATGAGCGCGATTCACCAATTACACATACAAGATTAATTCGCCGTTAAGTGCTTAGAACGTCTACCGGGTATATGAGTCGGTATATGCGAGACATGCATGCCTTTATTTGGTATCAACAACTCAAAAGAATGGGAACTAATGGGGATACATCTATAAAACTATGATTTTATAGTACTTTAATTATACTTCTTACTAGAAAGTTTCTTTTCCCATTTCCATGCTGTAATCAACGCCAAAGCCAATACAGTAACTCCCAGAATCCCGCCGATAATCCAAAGTAGATAACTTGTACTGTCGGGCGTTTTCGGATCTGCATCGAGATAGCATCAAAGATCATAGACTACCACCGGATTGACTTTGTTGAACTTCACGACGGATGCCGTATACGGAACAGGAACTGCTTACCCTTCCGGAGCACCTGAGTTCACTCCTGGTTTTAACAGGAGTTCGTGTTGTTGATTGTTTTTTAGTTTTCAGTGTTAATTTGTTGTGCTTGTGGTTGTTCATTTGTCTTTCCGAGTTTTGTCTGTCTAATGGATTGCGTTTTTGGATTGTTCCTTAGGTATATTTGTCCTCTTTTGTAAGCATCGGTACGGAGGCTACAAAAATGCATCCCTACGATTTTTTTAAATGTTGTTACGGACATTATGCTATGATACTGCACTCTTGTATTTTAGTTCTGACGTTATAATTGATTTGAGATGGGATTTTAATTGGTTTAGAAATATACTCTCAAAAAAAAAAAAAAAATTAAATAAAAATAAAAAAAAGGTCTAATAAAATTAAAGTTTGTTATTATTAACGAAATGTTTATAAAAATAAGGTAAACATGTTATTTGTGCATTTTATTATGACTATTGAAAATAATAATGCATTACATGCCACATACAATACGGGTAACGATGGACTTCTTAACACAAAATAACATAAACGTGTTACAATGGCTATCGAAATCACCTGATTTAAACCCTATTGAACACATATGGGTATCTGGATAAACGTGTCCGCCAACATCGACCGCCACCACATTCACTAGAACAACTTCGTTAGGTATTGCAACTTGAATGGCAAAGGATACGGTGATCGAATTAGAAAACTTAATATATTATAGAACAGCGTTAGCCGCACTCGTGAGGTGGTCATAACAGGTACTAACATCATAAAGTGACGTCATATTGTTCGTATGAACTTTTCTTCCGGAACAGTAGCAATGGACATTAAATAATTTCTTGTGAAATTTGCAGATTGTGCAATTAACCTTAAATGTTTGAATATGATTTGAAGTAAGGAAGTTAAACGTTAAAAAGTACTTTGCGTTTCTTTTTTGCTATGACAATTATTATTTCATAACATTTTAATGAATTTGTGTGTCTTTGAACTTATTTATTTAACCAATGATGCAGTTAGTAACTATTCACAGGGCGTTTATTGATCACAGCTTATTGTACATTGTGGAATAGTTTGGAGTCTTTTACAGGGGACAGCTTTTCAGTAGAAAGTAGTCATGTAGTCTTATAGTTTAATAAATTTTTTGTTATGAAATTTAATTTTTTCATTCTTGTAGTTAATTATTCATTCAGCCATTTATATTTCGTTCACATTAACCTAAATTTTGATAAAATTAAAGTGTTCAACAAATGACAAGGTTATTTCAGTAGGACATTAATTCGTTCTTGGAACGAGCTAGAATTAAACTGTGGAACTATTAGTCTTTTAATTTACCGATCACGTTGCTATCTGGCTTATTGTTCATTTATTGAGTACTGTGTGATTTTTGAAACTGCACGTATATCTCAAAGATTTTTTTAAACATTTTTTTTTTTGTTTTGAATATTCACAATTACTATAATATACTATAAGCGAATATAATTCTGCAAAAGGAATAATGTAAGTGTTTTACACATGTTAAAAGGAAGTTTGGTTCTGAAAAAAATCTTGCAATCTGGTAAAAAATGTAGTACTACATAATGTTTCATAAAATTTAAAATTGAGATAAGAAAATGTAAGCCAGAAAATCATTTTCACAAGTTCCATCTGTACAGTGTTACTTAATGTAAAACTATAATCAAAGAAAATTCATATCACGTGAAGAATTACGGTCTTGCAAAATTGCAAAAGCGTATGAATGCAACACGAACACACCATTTAATTACCATTTAATTTCCGCATCTCAAGTACAGCTGTTTATTAATCTAACCTCCAAGCAGTGATTATGGCCGATTACTTTTAAAATCTACTACAGATTATCAATGGTCTGTTTCGTTCTAACCTATGCATAAAGCTACTTGAGAACAAAATATTTTGTAAGAATAATTCTTACGACCAGGACAAGATCGCGGCTGGTTTAATCCTAGAGAACGAGCATGCACACAAAGTTTGTCATTGCAATCCCTGAATTGGTCTTAAGGACATAACAAATACTTCAAAATTGTAAACTACACCTAAGGTATCATAATTTAAATAAATCAAGCTATAAAAATTTGTATTTGTATTTTTGTGTTGGAGGTTGACTGAACGTAGCGTAAAAGAATTGGATGGATTCTAAACTGGCAAAACTTCATATGTTTTTTCCTTTTATATTCCAATAACTCAAACAATAAATATCTTCTAGTTCAACATTGTATAAATTTCCCTAAACAATAGTTTCATTCCAATGTATATTCTGATTAAAATATTCATGAACAATAATTTCAATGGAATCCATCATCAACAGGAATTACAAATTTGTCAAGAAAACACCACATGACCAGTTAATCGGACCAGACATTTGAAAAGTCAATAACTCAGAGATTATCAATGGTTGGGACCAGAGATTTGAACCTATCCTTATCCTTGTTTTCAAATCTCCTGTGAACCATTTGTAGGTCCGAGTTAATCCAATCTGTTTTTTTTTTGGGGTCCTAAAACAGAGATTTGAGCCAGAGTTTATATTAACTTAACTTAAAATTGACTTGCAGTCAGGCAGTATTACACGTTAGGAGTACGTTAAAGTCTTCAGTTTGCCATAAAATGAGGGGCAGCAACAAAAGTACCGTTTATTCTAGATAAATATCATAACTACATGTACTTTTGCATAATATTGATATAATGACCAACATTTTCTTAAAGAGGTACAAAAATGAACGTTTATAAGTTATATTTATTAATAAAGTGCATAACAGGAAAGGTCAACAATGATATACCAATCGATCAAAAGACCCCAACCGATTGAACTCCGGACAAAACTAACACAAGAGAGCACATAACATAAACGTAAACAAAAGAAGGGTTTTTGAGCGCTGTTTTGCTTAAATATAGAGTACATATATAATGATTCCCCTTACGTTATTGGTACTTTTATTTTCTACTTTCAGATATTTAACTTTGGAAATATATATATAATACTATCTCACCTATATCTAACGTATTCAACATGGTATAAACTTCAAATGTTCTATAGACGGACTGATATGGATGATAAATCTTTACAGTGTAATTTCCCAGTACTGCTGATATTATGTAGCTATCGCTTACGCTTGTATCAAAATACGGCTTCGCACTTGGAAAAATCGTCAGATTTGTCTGGTCGTCATTAAAGGAAATAAACGATAATTTCTTTAGCTGTTCGTGTCGATATATGATGTCATCATATCTTATTAGTGACCACATTAAATTGAGCTGTGGTATTGATGGATCTCTTGTTACTAAAATAGCCATTGAAAAAGCAACAGTGTCGTTAAGTTCTATTTTTAACGGCGACTTTACAATAACTTGAATCGGATCTGAAAATATCAAGGTTTTTACAATAGACAAGTTTCCATTCTCTATTCTATGTAATTAACTTCGAAATTCGAATACCTTATAAAAATTCAAGATTAGTTATTCAAGGGATTATGGTTTTATGCGACTATGCGTCGACGTTTGTATAGTAACATAGCGATGACTATTGTGACGTCACTTCCTAGACTGAAACATAACTTCCCTGTTCACCAATGGATTATCGCTACTTCAATGTAATAAGAAAGTAAGTTTACAAATACATGAATGTCAGTATGTTATTTTTTCATCTACCCTCGACCCATATCAGATACTCAAGTTAAAGCTCTCGGGCTGATATGATCGTCTCAGGTTAATAAGAGGTGTGATATGAAAACAGCCATATAATATTCTATATTTGTTTTATTTTTTAAGAATGTTGAAAGACATTACACTTTTGAAATATTTCATTCGGGTCAATTTTGCTTGGGATTTTGTAATCAGTGGGGAATCGAAGATAATGTCACAGATTGTCCACTTCTGCCCATGTAATAATCCCGATATTTCTTTTATATCACTGTTTCTATAAGGTGGGTGTCGAATTACCTTGACTTCTGATCTACGCCTTTTTATCTTTTTGTAAGCTTTCTGGTTAACATATTAGTTGTATGAGTATTGTACATGTCACAGTTCCAGTTCTTAATATTTAAAGGGTTGTTAGCCTTATAATTTTCTGCTACAGCCAATGTCCTAGATTATTTAAGTCGTAAGTATTTATTTAAGTTTTAACAGAAATGGTCTACTTTAGTTTGGCAAAACGTTCCAATCTGTGTATGAAGTGAAATATGGAGGTAATATTTTATGACTGTTTAATCATGAAAATCTCCGTTTATCTAATGATTTAAATATGTAAACAAGAGGGCTGAGCCTGTATCGCTCACCTTGCAGTCAAAAACGTTTGATATGATTTGACAGACTAGATTGATTTCTGGAAACTTTGTAAATGATCTTCTATAAATGCTTCATACCAAGTATGAGTTCATTGGCCTAACGGTTTCGGAGGAGAACAATCAGAACATATTAAGGTTTCTGGTGGCCATTTAGTTTCATGGACTAGAAAGATTTATGCAAAGTTTGTAAAGGACCTTCCATAGATGCTCCATACCAAAAAATAGTTCATTTGGCTTTACGGTTTCAGAAGAGAAGAAGTTTTAAGTTTCAACCAATCAGAACATGTAAATGCTCATGGCGGCCATTTTGTTTCACGAACCGGATGAGTTATGCAAACTTTGTAAAGGACCTTCCATAGATGCTCCATACCAAAAATCAGTTCATTTGGTGCTACGGTTTCTGAGAAGAAGTTTTAAATTTCGACCAATCAGAACATGTAAATGCTCATGACGGCCATTTTGTTTCACGGACCGGGATAATTTATTCAAACTTTGTAAAGGACCTTCCATAGATGTTCCATCTAAAAAATCAGTTCATTTGACTTTACGGTTTCAGAAGAGAAGAAAATTTACATTTCGACCAATCAGAACATTCAATTGCTCATGGCGGCCATTTTGTTTCACGGACGAAGATGATTTATGGATACATTGTAAAGGACCTTCCATAAATGCTCCATACCAAAAATCAGTTCATTTGGCTTTACGGTTTCAGAGGAGAAGAATTTTTAAATTTGGACCAATAAGAACATGTAAATACACATGGCGGCCATTTTTTTTCACGGACCGGGATGATTTATGCAAACTTTGTAAAGGACCTTCCATAGAAGCTACAGGCTAAGTTTCAGTTTAATAGGTCCAGAGGTTTTAGAGGAGAAGATGAAAATGTAAAAGTTTACAGACGGACTGACGACGGACGCCAAGTGATGACAAAAGCTCACATTGCCTTTGGCAAGTTGAGCTAAAAAACAAATAAACTAAATATAATGATACATGCAATATTATAATTTCGTTTCACCTATAGTTTGCACTTCTTGAACAATAGCAAATGACAGCATCGAAAGCGAAACAATATATCAGCTTGAGTCTGTTTTCATTATATGTGTCTGTAATCTTAATGACATACCTATTACTCTAAGGATAGCAGACGCATAACTCTTGACATACTTGTCATCACCATTCATATCAAATATTACGTTTCCCGTAACGCACATGATAGTTGAAGTATCTTCCGGCTTTTGAACATCTGTGATTGTCAATTCGGTCATATCATCACTAAAAAGATACTTCTTGTCATCTGAAAAATAAAAATTCTGTGATTTTGTAAAATATTTATTCCCGCAATTTCGAAGAAAATTCGGGAATATTGTTACCATCCCGGTCCGTCATCTACATACAGTATGTGACAATACTGTATAGAAATTAAAAGCATCAAATGAAAAATGTATGAGGAGTTTATGCCACAAGTTCAAATTTCCAGTTTTTTTAAATTCGACCCCTGTGGTCCCCAAATTTTAAAAATCAAAATTCTAAAACCTTATTGCGCATCTACTTATAGTTTGTGACAAAACTGTATAGAAATTAAATGCATGACGTGAAAAATGAATGAGGAGACAAGATTATCTAACGGTATTAAGATGCAATTATGCAACATTTTTAAAATTATTTCTGATGAATTGGGAACCAATTCGTATCAATTAATTTACTAATTACTTTCAACATTAAACAACATATTCAAACGCCAAAAAACGACAAAGTTATCTACATATAGGATACAAAAAGGCGTTTTAGTGCACCATTTTCGACATCATATGTTGTTTTATTAAATATTGTTAATCTAATTAGTTCACTCCAAAATATGACTGCAATACTCACCATTCAATCAGGGGATTCTTTAAGGTGCTGAGGCTACTTATCCCTTAAATGATTATTTAATAGTACAATTTTGTCTGTGTGTGTATATTTGGTCGAATTCAGAAAAAAGAAAAAAATTATTAGTACCTTTCAAGATAAAGGTTTTGTATGAAATCAATTTGGAATGTTGATACTTTAACTGTAAATTGTATAATCTATTTATTGTTTTTAATTAATTAATATCAAAAAAGGTAACAACAAATGCCAACAATGACAGACCCCACAACAATACGCAAACAACAAACCACTATGCATTAATAGCATATAACATAAAAAACAAAAACAAAGATCAAAACAACAGAGAGTCCGGATAGCCTGACTTAATACAGACACATAATTGTGGTGGGGTTTAACTGGTTTCTGATTACCCAAACCTTGTAATATAACAATGAGTTTTCAAAGAAGTATAAATTTTACTGTGTGAACTACCAACAAACTTTTAATTTTTTTTTTTACGGACAAAAATTCTTCAAATAATTGGACAACATTATGAAGAAAATTACAAATACAAGTCAACAATATCATGGAGGAAATTATAAACACAGGTGAACATCTTTAATATATATGCACATTTTGATGGAAAAATGACTAGGTTCCCAAGTCTGAAAAATGAAAAAAAAATATTCAAAAAATTCCATAATAGCAGGTGCCCAACTTCAATATGAGTACAATCTTCCTGTGAAGTTTGATAAACTGGATTGAAAACTGTGGGAGAAGTTGTTGGAACAAAATTGGTACCCTATTTTCCCCGTTCGACCCCCCCCCCCCCCCCATCTAACCGCCAACCCATCCGACATCACCATAACCCGGGTTTTCACTTAAAGTAAAATCTTTTTGTCCATTTACAAATGTTATATGCTCTATAAAGCTATAAACTTTTACTGCAAACTACAAATTCTACGTGTTTGCCATTAAGTTTTTTTCATTTTTGACCGAGTGATTGTACTGATCCTCCGTTCGTTACATTGTCGTGTAACATAAAAACCTCGCATTTTGGTCTAGAGATTTAATTTCTATATCGAAAGATTTCATACCATCTGTAAATGGACAACAAAGTCTACGAACTTGGATTTTATACACAGGAGCCAACAGCAGTCTATTATGGTCTATTATAGAATTTAAGTTTGTAACCCAACCTCCTCTTTCATGTTCATTGTCTTTCTTTATAGTGTTGTCATACGCTATATAATGCACAATAAGGTTTTGGTAAGGAGTAGGACCAAGAAGGGGTAAAAGTGTCCTTGTGTCAGTGGAGTATGTGAATTATTGAAAAGATTGGATTTAACGTGGAAGTGTGAATTATAAACGTTACAAAAGGTCACTTCATATCTTTTCAATATGGTCCGTTCTTTAATCGGAAGACTTGTTAGTCCGGAGGTCCAATGGTCCGAAATCTTTGGTCCGAAAGTCCATTTGTCCGAAATATAGTTAGTTCGAAGGTTTACTTGATTCTATTCAACGTGTAAAGTCAAATGTTCTGTACACATTTGAATATTACAATATGCCTGTAGTCGGAATGAAAATATATTAAACAACTCGGTTTTAAAAAACATAAAAAGCAAAAACAAAAACAAAAATAATTAATTTAATTTAATTTATATTTGCCCTGCAATAGCCATGGAGCTTCCATCTTCAGTTCTCATTGCTTCCATAGTGAGATTGCTTGGAAAAGGCAAATTTCAAAAACAAATAATATTATGGCCAAATATAAATATTATAGAAAAAACATCTGGTTCTTAAGGGGAACGGCTAATGGTGAAAAAAGGCATGGTTGAATATCACCTGGAATACAACAATGGCAATGGTATAATTTGAAAAAATACACAGGTCACTGATCTAGTGAGAAGAAAAATAAATCACGTACACCCTCTCTTAGTTCAGACCTGAATATCTGTCTTTATTGTCAAAAAGATAAAAGATTGTATACGAGTCAATATTATGAAAATCGGCACGATTGACGCTATAATATAGTATAATGTATATATATTCAGAACTGGAAAAATAAAGGAAATTTACCATCGAAACATATTTACCACAGCAAAATTTCAAATTTTTAGTGAAAATGGTAAAACAAATATGCAATTTTCCCAACGTTTAACTGGAAAGGACTTTTGTAGCGTTCCAATGAAGATAAACCTTAATTTTTCAGATTCTATATAAAACACCATTACATTTGTTAAGAAAAAAATATCAACTTTTCCAACTCATTTTCGTTTTCTAAGCTTGTTCTGATTATGTTTTTAAATTTTATTCTAGAACATTTTCCTTTTTATTTGATATTTCTTATCAGTTGGTAATATGTCCTATATGATAATGGGATACATTTTTTAAAAATCAAAATAACAAAACCTATTGCTACAATACTGTAAAGCAATAGGGACAAAATGATGAAATTTTGTAAAGAACCTTCCATAGATGTTTCCTGTCAAGTTTTATTCCGTTTGGCAAAGCGACTTCAGAGGAGAAGATTGTTTTATATCAGCCAATCAAATAAAAGAACTGCCCATGGGACGAAATGAGGAAATTTTATCAAGAACCTCCCATTTATGCTTCCTGTGAAGTTTCGGTCCATTTATCCCAGTGATTTCACAGGAGATTTTTTTTATACAGCCAAGGTGGTCATATTTGTAGTCAGATGGGGACAAAATAAGGATACTTTGTACAGAACTTCAGATAGATGCTTCCTGTTAGTTTTCATTCCATTTGACCAAGCAGATCCAAAGAAAAAAAAAGTTTTCAAATAACCATTGAGAAACAAGAATTGCCCATGACGGCCATGTTTGTTGTCCGATCTGGACGAAAGGAGTAAAATTTGTAAACAAACTCCCATTAATGCTTCTTGTCAAATGTTGTTTCATTTGGTCAAGCGATTTCAGAGAAGATTTCAGCCAATCAGAAACAAGAACTGTCCATTGCGGCCACATTTGTAGTCCGTTCGGAACGAAATGAGAAAAATGTATAAAAGACCCCCCATATATGCTTCCTGTCAAGTTTTGTCCTATTTGGCCGACCAGTTTCAGAGGTGCAGATTTTTGAAAAATCAACCAATCAGAAACAACAATTACCCATAACGGCCATGTTTGTTGTCCGATCAAGACGAAATGAGCAAACGTTATAAAGGACCTTAAATACATGTTTCCGGCCAAGATTAATTCTATTTGGACTAGTGGTTTCAGAGGTGAAGATCAAAATATTAAAAGTTAACAGACGGACTAACAGACGACGGACGCCAAATGATAACAAAAGCTCACATGGCCTTTGCCTATGTGAGCTAAAAAAGTATATAATAGAGCACACGTAAACAGGGAAGTAAAAAAAATCAATAAATACAAAATATCAATAGACAAAACTAATACCGTAAAACAGCAAAAAATTAAAAAGAAATGAGGAGGATATAGAAGAAAACATAAACATGATACAGGTTGAAATGTGATTAAAACGGTCTTATTTAAAAGTTATTGTTCTTTTGTGCTAATACCGAGAAGTTTAAAGTTAAATTTTTTTATCCACAGATTCTTCCTTGTTTTCCGATATTCATCAGTTCCAAAAAGTTTCTCTATTCCAACATTTCATGATGTGTCCTAATTAAAGAACTGAGTAGGTGTCTCTGATACAAAGTAACTCCTGTTTCGCCAACATATACATATATCTCTCGTATTTCAAACAGAATATGGTGTAAATAGCATTTACGGACTTACAAATTATACAGTTTCGGATTCAACATTCCATGCAATTCTCATCCTTTATGTGATCTGTATTTTCCAAAAATGGACAAATAGCGCATTTTTCCCCACACGGCTCACATTTATATCACGCAAATGCGTTATTTCAGCTTTGTGTAGTAAATTTATGCATGATCCCAGTAACCCTCATATATTTTCTAACCGGAAGCCCTTAAATAAAGTCATGTTTTCAGTGGTAGGCAAGCGAGTTTGGCGCGTGTCAATCTACAAGCATAAATTAGCTCCCGTGATTTCAAGTTCCATAACAAAATAACGCGAGATCGCAATATCTTGTTCAAAGTGAAAGTGAAATGATGAAAATGGTGGGTTAAAGGGAATAAAACTTTCTTTTGTGGTACAGGAAGGTTGTTGGTGAATAAAATGTACATATTCTTAGGAAAATTGAATAAGAAATCGATTGATGTACGAATTTTTGCTTAAAATTTGATATATTACGATTTCGAGCCCCAAATCTTGGTCGGTAATTTCCATGTTTTCTATAGGGAGTGCGCTCTGACTTCTCACGGCCCTTACATGTCAGAAAAAAGTCGTCAGACGTCAGGGCAGTCCAGGACTACTGTCAGACTAATCTTTTTTTATCACATCTGTAAGTATGAAGTAACACACTAGACCATTTAAGTTTTGAATTCAAGTTTTCAATGCTTAAATACACAATTATATCATTGTTGGGACCAAACTTTTTGTTCGACTTTTCGAGAAATCGCTGTTTGAGAAACCAGGTTTTGTAACAAGGACATAAAGGGAGAAATTGACTGGGCTTTCAAAACAGTTCGAGACATCGTGGTGTTTGAGAAATCCGAGTTCGACTGTATAATCAATCTATAATGTATAACTGAACATATTAATCTTCAAACATGTATCGCAATACATGGCTAGAGGTTGACTTGATTCCATTAATTTTCATGCATTATTTCACCAGATTCCAGAGGGTGCATTTTTTTGGTCCCTTTACCGGTGTATTTTGTCTATTTTCAGGACTTACTTTGACTTTCTGGTAGAAGTACACCATTCTTTCTCCACGTTGGAGCAGATGGTTGCCGTTCTCCCTTTAAAGATGACATGCGACATGTAAAGATTACATTGTCTCCAATGGGTATAGTTTTCGATTCTAATTGATCCTCTTTGTTCAAAAAGGTCGGTTTTGCTAAAAAAAAAATGGTAAATTATTTACTGATGAATATAAAATATGGAGCACCAGTGCTAGAAATCTCATACAGTTAACTTAACTCAAAAGTTGTCTTCCTTTCTGCAGACTAAGAAACTAACATATATAGCTCACATGGAAAGCATTTCTAGAATAAATTGTTCGACTATGTCTATCTTGACTGGAAATCTGGAACATTGCTGTCAAGTTCCAATTTGCTCACTGGTTTTGGCAAATTGTTCACTGGTTTCAACCGAGAATATCTTTCATTGAATTTTCCCATAAGGGCTTATGTTAAAATACGTTTGTTTCTAATGACCATCTTGGATAACGGGCTAGGTTATCGGACATAATTCTAATAGAGGACCACCAAAGGACCATTTCTGCCATGTGATAACAGCAGCTTAGACTTGCCTTAAACCAGGTGAGCTAAAAAGTAAGCCAAATGCAAGAAATGATCTGTGTGATTGACAGATAACACAATTTTCCTTCATCACATGTCTTATTATTCGCCTGCCTACTGTGCATTCACCCATATATAACAGGTTAAACAATATGTACTGTGAGCCATTTATCACTAGTGATACCTCCGCCACGATAAGATCGAAGATAAACGAAGTCGTAAAACAGGAAGTTGATGTCGCCTTGATCTGAAAACGTATCCCACGATATGGCGTACCTATCCAAGGCTTGTGACAAAATGTCAAGTGGCTGTGATGAGTAGTTCATGCAGAGAAAAATGTGAAAAAAAATGTTACGGGCAGACAGACGGATGGACACAGGCTAACATGATACCACAGGGGTCGAACAGTATACCGCCCTCTCCTATGGAGCGGGGATATAAAAATACTAATCAAGAAAAAAATTCCCTTAAAATGCCAATAATTTGTAATATTAATTTAAGTTTGATTTCACTGCTCATTTTGGATACATGTAGCAGTCTTGGTCCTCAGATATAAATTTGAAAGAGGACGATCTTAGGAAAATTACTGTCAACTTTGGTTAAATTTTATCGATTGGTTTCAAACAAGAAGAGATTTACTTGAAATTTCCAATAGAGTCTTATGATAAACTAAGTTTAACTGTAGCGGCAATCTTAGTTGGCAGTCTAGTGTCAATTTCTGCCAACTTTTGTTCCAGGCAAGTTTCAGGCAAGATCTTTAATTCCCAAAAGATTTTATATTTAGCTAAGCTTGGAAGAGATGGTTTCGAGGATGGATATCAAATCCATCGCATATAATTCTGAAAGATCAACCAAAAAACCTTTGCTAGAACTAAACAGATTAAAACATAAAAGTTAACATACGTACTACGGACGGAAATAAAGTGATTACAATATGTCAAGGACCTTTGGTCCAGGTGAGCTAAAAAAAAACAACTTACATGTAACATTTAAATAAACATGTGTTTCAACTTTGCCAAGCATGTTTATTCCCACACATCTGTATGTTCCTTCATCATTTTGACTTAGTTGTTTTATGACAAGGTTTCTCCTCACAAGCCCATTGGGAAACGAGTACTTGGTACTAGCGGTGATTAACTGGTCATTTGGTGTATACCATTCTATGTCTGGTAAATGGCTGAAATAAATGTATTTACAGTTTAATATTTTCAATACCATGGTTCTACACTGAATTCAATGCACTTTTAAACCACAAAGAGTCCAATAATGTAAAATAATAATTCATTTTTATCAGTTAAACAGTTATAATGTGGCTGACAACATATGAATACTTAAAAAAGTGAAATATTGTGGTCAGCAGCACATTAAAAGAATAAAATGTGTGTTTTCCTCCTCACAATTATCATAGAACACAATCTAGTCAAGTTACAGGAATGAATCTTTTTAAAAATATTCAAACGAAAACCAGAATACCCAATTGACAAGGAAATTAATGACGAATAAATTACCTAAATGACTAGATGCTTATCTGGAACATTTTAAGAATAAGTACTTACTATCCTGAGAAAACACACTGTAGTTCAGCTTGTCCATCCTTTAAACCTTTTACATACTGTGTAGCAAATTTTACCATAGGTTTAAACTGTTTAGGATTTGTAACTATAAAAAGAGTGTATCAAATTAGCTAAAAGTTAACTCCATTTATCTAGAGATCGTTTGTCTGTAAAACATGCCCCGTCATCCTGAACTTAGAATTCCCATCTATCGTTGATGAAAGGAAATAATTTTGGGATTTATTCTAAATATATGAAAGATTTATAACATATATTCTGGTTACATTTACTTCACCCAGTTAAAAATATAGAATCCACAGTACTAAATTCTCTTTCTCATATTAGGATCCAAACGTTAACATTTAATGCAGTCACTGAAGCACGAAATGTAGTCCATGTGAACTTATATGTTGGTGACCTGTATTGAACTAAAGATGATTGTTGTTTTGAAATTTTACTACTATATCATCACATGTTTTTACAAATATTAGAATACAAAAATTTAATCAAAATCACTCTTTGATAAAACAGAAGTCATAGTGATTCAAATGTTACTGAGCTTTGTTGTACTATATAAGTACTGCAATTGTGAAATATCATTAAAAAATTGCTATACATTCTCTTATAATACACCTACATGTTGTCACGCATGGATAAAAAGTAGGTCATGGTGACTCAAATGTTGAATTGTGTTGTACTATATAAGATTATTGTATTTGTGAAATACAATCAATATATCATGGGTTCTTTGAAAATAATACCTATACGTACAATTTTTACCAAAATCACTCAAGCAGAAAATATAGTCATGGGGACTAAAATTTGCTATATTAGATGAATGCATAGGTATAATATGATTGATATATCTAAAAAGGTTTCTGAGAAATGGACCTAAATGCAAAAACTTAACCGAGTCACTCATGCACTCTGTTGTGTTCATGCTTGTGTTTTGTACTCTTTTATGTTATTTTTTGTTCGGAGTTCTGTCAGTTGACTTGCCTTGATTGATTCCTGTGTCATTGTTGACCTTTCCTGTTATAAATCCAGGTCAAAGTAACCCAAGCGTTGCTCATCTGTAATCAGTCTTATTAGGGATTGTAGTGGCATAATATCATTGCTGTTTCTCAATGGGTTTCTGAGAAATGGACCTAAACGCGAAAAACTTAACCAAGCCGGACAGACCTACAGCTGTATGTACGTACATACATAGGAACAAGGGTAAATCTATATGCCCCTTTCACTTTCATGAACAGGGCATAAAAACCTTTTGGATGGTTTATCACTAGTAATTTTCCTTCATGCTAATAACAGTTTTATTCTGCCACATAATTTCATACATGGGATATGGACGTTGAAGAATATAATTCTGTGAATTCAGATAAAACAGGATAAACCTCATCACATTTCCATTTTATCTCTCTTATTCATAATAACTGATTCCGATTGAATTTCTACAGGTTTCTGAATAGATTTAAAATTTTGGAAACAAGTCTTGATGAAATTAGTTCCTGCATTGAGAATATATGAACATTAGTTCAGAGTGGACTTTGAAGTTACACTTGAATGAATTTGACTAAAACTGAATTAAAAAATAGGAAATAGTATTATATCGAATCACATAAATGGAATTTTGAAATAAAGCAGGATTATTTGAAACATTTAAAACTTATCAATTCCTTTGCATTAAAGAGATAAGCTGGGGTGATAATAATACAACGGTTCTCATGTTTCTCTGCTTTCCGTCTATTAGTGGGTATCAACGTGAATTTTTCATCTTCAGTATTCCTGCCATTTGCATAATTGTGTCATTCCAACTTGTCATCCAAAATTTTAAAATTTTTAATAGGTGACTTTGACCTTTGACCTAATAACCTCAAATCAATATTGTGTTTTTTTTCAAATTCCTTCATTAACACAAATTTAATTCAAACTAAGTGATGCAAAATCATGATCTCATTTTTTAATTTTTGTACCAACGATTGTGACCTTAAAATCAATTACATGTACGTATCGTTCCCTACACTTCCATTTTCCTATAATATCTTTTGAATTTAGCCACAACAAAAAATTGACAATGTGATCTTTACCTTCAGTAACTGGCATAATAACATTTGCTCCTTTATAGAAGGCCTTCATCATTTCATTATGAATACCACATGCATATGGTACAGATGGCGATGATTCATCAGACTTTAATACATTCAGAAAATGAAGGGTACCTGTAAAGTAAATATTTAATCTATTTCATATTGATGACCTGATAATGAACCAAAAAAAAAATGACAATTCACTATTGAAAGTAATTACTTTTAATTAGAACTCCTGATACTAGAAAGACTTCTTGTTATACATGTATCAATTCCTTATAAAAAACAAGTTCTTGTCTCATAAGGTGATATAAAGTTTCCTTCCTGTGAAAGTCACAGTATTTCACCATTTTCATTGTAATAAGGACTCATTTCATGGATGATTTTTTTTTGTCCAAAGATAAGAAATGACATTATAATTTATTCCCTATCTTAATAGGGAATTCATGAAAAATTTGCTCCTCTCCCCCTCCCCAAACCCAATATATATCGCAAAAAAAAAATATGGAATCAGATGGTAGGGAAAAGTACATAAGGCCAAAATATAATGACATGAGGCAAAGTCTTGAAAACAAAACACCAGGAAAGCAAGCTAGAGGCTAACTCTAACCTGCATCGCTGACCTTGATATTTGACCTTTGTCCTATACAACGGTGGATCATTTGCATCTGTCCTTCCATATCAGATTGCTGTCAAAATCCATAACAATCTTCCCATTACTTTCGAGCAAAGGAAAACGTCATTTTCCATATATAGTTTCCATGGATACGGAACAGCCGAAGGCATACGGTGAGCAGATGGATCTCAACAAGAAGTGGATCGTATTTTCAGAGGAGAAGATTTTTCAAAATTGGCCAATCAAAATCAAAGATGGACTCTGCTGACCACCTTGTTAACCGTTTGCAGAGGTCATTCCATACATCATTCCTACTAAGTTTGGTTACAATCCGTTGAGTAGTTTCAGAGTAGAAGAAATCAAAATGAGAAAAGTTTACGGACGACGACGGCTGCAAAGTGATGACATAAGCTCGCATGGTCTTTTGGTCAGGTGATCTAAAAAGTAAACAGTTTGTATGTAAATAGAAACAGTAAATCAATAATTTATGTCATTTCTTAAAATAAAATTTATAAGTTTGGTTTTTGGTCTTCCAAATGTTTCGGTTTTAATGCTGCCGATCAGAGGTAACTCCTTGAAATGCGTCGTATACAGCATAGTATAAATTTACTATATCTAATATTAGTATCTTTGGATTGTTAGTTTTATACCATCAGCATCGATTGCTATTCGATCATCCTCTTGCACAGTGTAAGTGGTTCCCTCTCCTCTCTTCCATTCTACTTTACAAACAGTGGCAGGAACACACTCTGGTTTACCAGTACATTGTAATGAAACTGTCTTATATTCTTGTACTGGTTCCAAATCTTTTTGAACTTGATCAGTGAACATTCCGATAACTACAAATACAGCATCTTCAAATTAGTACCGCAGCCTTTACTTTATTTTGATGGAAGAATTATTGTTCAGTGTCCAGTGGAAACCCGGTGCATTTCAGGACGAGAACATGTAGATATGATTATGAATTGATCCCAGCGTTGTGCTAGACCGACACGCCGAGCCGGGTTTTTAAAGTGCTAGCTCACAAGGTAGCTGTCAATATGAAGACATATCACCCCACTCAGACACATTATACTAACTCTGAGCCGACCAGTCGATCTTTGCTCTTACTCCTAGATGCCACTTGTTTGGTGGAGAAGCGGCAAATACCAATTTTAATGTCTTTGGTTTCCTGGTCATGGATCGGAACCACGACCTTCCACACTCGAGGCGAGCACGCTACCATGAGACCACCAAGGCGTTTTAATGTATTTTGAATTCGTTCAGTTTTATTCATTTGCATTAAAAAGTGTTTTAAATCGTATTATATCTTAGTTAAATATAATTTCAACGATCTGAGAAATCCTTTGTCTTCTTTACTCTATTTGTCAGAAATTCTCCAATATGGACTTTGATTTTGGTACCAATAAAACCGTGTTACCCCATCACTGCTCAGTGTCTGTAATAAGTCGGACTATTCTGATTCTCTGTTGTTTCTATGTTTGTGTTTTATGCTCTGTTATGTTATTTTTGTGTGGAGTTCTGTGAAGTGGATGGCGTTAACTGATTGGTATGTTATAATCAACTTTTCCTGATTTCGCGTAGTTCTTTGTTTTGTTTAAGAACCTATTAACCTCACAACCCTGATGTAAAATTTATACTGATACTGTGCAAAGGATTACCCATGTCTTGCTTTGTGACATGTGAAAAAATTATGAAAAAGTCTGAAAACTAATTGTCTGTCAAACATACATGTTCTTTCCAATTCAAATTGCACTGACAATGCTGTCCCCATTGAATTTATTGCATGACATTGATATTTTCCAAAGTACGTTAATTCTGTGGCCAATATTGAAAGGTTTCCTGTCGTTTCATCTACAGTAACCTGTGAGCTATTCTGTACTTTGTTACCATCTTTGTACCATTCATATCTGGAAAAAAGTAAAATTATCGTTAATATTTATTGTTTCTGCAACAACAAAAAACCATCTGTATTCTTCATTTGTTGTGGAACATACCATCCTTTTTTTGTACGTGAACTGAGCTTAAGATTAAGATTGATAAATATGAAAAGGTTCTGAAAAAATAAAAAAAAATATATTGTGTACTTCATGTTCTAGACATGGGGTATGTAGCTAGATGGGTACATCCTTTTATTTGGAAAAGGATGATTCACACATTAGATGATCAGTTTGACTTGTGATGGATTAGAGTTAAGTCCAGGAATGTAGGCTTACTTAGATATTCAGGGTATTCCATTTTTTGGGTTTCAGGGTCCCAGCATGTCCCCCCCCCCAAAAAATATAGTAAATATTTCAATATATATAATTCTTGCTCTCAAAAAAGATAATTTTCAACTATCATGCCAGAAGTTTTCAAAAAAAAATTCTTTTCTACTTAATCCACTAATTCTAAAGTTGTTACTCACAAAAACTGATATCGGGACCATTATAGGTCATGACCATAATTAATTACATTTCTTTTTCACGGAAAATAAATCTACAGTTTTAAGCTGAAATGAAATGGATACATCTTTCTAATGTGTTGAATCAAAACTTAACACTGTGTATGCACCATCTGTGAATATTAAATCATTTATAAAATGTTTCTGAAATTTTCCGTTATTTCTGCCATTACTTACCTAGCTGGGATATTTTAAATTTTCATGATCATTTATGGTCTTGACACCATAAGGATGTACACCTCTGAGGAGCCACAATTTTCTGGTATTAAACTTTTTAGGGGGGGAGGGGGGTTATATGACTGTAAGAAAGTAATTTATGAAGAAAAAATCATATGGTCATGGACTTCTTTTTTTGCTACAGTCATTTGAAAGTACGATATTTTTGATGATTTTCGCAATTTGTCATCAATTTTATCCATTTTTGGGCTATTGTCATGAAAAAAATCACAGTTCCTCTATTAAACTTTTTCATACTTTCCCTAAACGTGGGCCAATCTGAATAAATTTAACTTAGGTCCGTGTTATAATATAAAAAAGTTTTATAAAATTTTGTTGTTTTTTCGTGTCAAAATGACCATGCAGTCAATTTAGTAAAATTCGGGTTTTTATCATTTTTTTTAGAATAAAGAGCATATAATTTCAACTTCTTTGTTATAAATGATTGGAAAACTACATATTAAAGAATTTTAAAAAGATAACATTGATAGGGGATGTACATATGTTTAGTAAAATCATTTCTTTGTACCCCTCACCCATTTTCTTAACATTTTGGCTGATGACACTGACCAGATTGGTTATTAAATTTGAAAATTTTATTACTCAAAAACTTCTTATTGTAAGTTTTGAATTCATTAATATTTTCCACTTTTATGATGTGTTTTCGAAATAATTCCCGAACGAGATTTCAACGAGACTGAGACATCATCAGAATACATCCTTAAAGAAAGCCTATTCTTGACCAATGATAAACAATTATTTGGCCCCTATTTGGGTTCTGAACAATTTCTTCACACCTTTTATACAGAGATACTTATAGATTCTTTTTAGTAGATGCATGCCCCGTGCTAAAACTGGAACCAGGCCCCTTTAAAAAAATATTTATTTACGTATTGGATTCCATTTCCAACAATAAATTTAAATCAGCTAATTTAGGAAAAGAAAAAAGTTTTACCTAGGTTTTGGAGTTCCAGTCGCACTACATGTAAATGTGAGTTTTTCCTGTTTTTTTTCAACGACATAATACATATCTTTGAATCGACTTATGATCTGTGGTGGTTCATCTGTTGAAAAAGATCAAATATTCTTTTCTGAAAAGTTTACTGGAAATAGTAGATGATTACATTTCAATTTTGTCCAAATTATTATCAAAATTTATCCTAAAGTTTCTTCTTGATTATGTCAATATACCTGTAAACTGTAAACACAAATTTCAAATGCTTTGTGCTATTTTAATTCTGTGATTCTAGGTCAATAACGGTAACAGGGATTATATAAATTTATTGAAATATTTATTAATCATGATTTATTTTTGCATTTCCTCTATTACTGCCAAAATATAAAAAATACATCTTGTGAATTTTTTCTGCTTAAAAATATTTAATTCAATCTTGCAAGTTAAAAAAAAACAAGTTTCCAGACTGTTAATTCATAGAATAAAAAGAACGAAGAATTGGTACAGTATCAAACAAAATATAATGAATCCAAATTACCCACAATATTCAATTTGTGCAACAAACGACCCATTTAATCTATGCAAAAACTGACTTACTCTGACAAGTGACAATTGTTACAACAAGGATCAGTACTATAATCTTCTCTAGACTACACATTTTTATCTTCTGACTATTTCTCTATTGTGTTTTATCTTCTATAAATCAACCTGGAAAGAAAAAATACAAATGAATATTTCAGCTTACAGAACGTGTATAATATGTCCAACTAGACCCCCCAATTTTATACATATATTCTATGGCAAAATCAAAGATTTGGTAGAAGGGCATGCCAGCTCACGTCAGTCATACTGTAAAATGTGTAATTCCAAAACTTGCTCTCTTCCATGACCTGACCTGCTCATTACGTCCAACATTTATGCTTCAACATACTAAATTGTTGTAGATACCATGCTGGTAGACTAGACCATACATTACAATACAATTCTGTGATACCAATATTAATGCACAAGTTGTTCATTTCGTCGATTTACGATTCATCAGTAGTGCTCAACGCCTAAAATGTTGAAAAGCAAAACAACAACCCAAGACTTTGAACAGCTGAGGTTCAAAAATATCAAATGACCAAAAAATGTAAAGCGAAAACCATCTAAGGACAGAGCTATGCACGAGGGAGATGTAACTTTCACAAATTTTACAATTTTTAACAGTAAATTTTAAACATCAAGATTTCACATTTTATGTTTTCCCAAAGTTGCTTTTTTAAACAATGGCAAAGAACTAGTCATCATGTTCAATATATATCAATAATAAATTAATTATAGCATTTCCTCAAATATTCAAGCTTGGGAAATATATTTCTTGAATGTTTAAAAAGGTACTGTTCTTTCCAAAAACATCTGAATGCTTCATACCTTCGTCGTTTATCCTTGGTTAAAGTGTTCACTGACCTTGTGACTTTTAGCTCACCTGGCCCAAAGGTTAGGGTCAGGTGAGCTATAGTCATCACTTTGCGTCCGTCGTCGTCGTCGTAAAACATCATTTCCTCCTAGACGCTGGGCCAAATGAAACCAAACCTGGCAGGAATGTTCATTGGCATGAAGACATGAAAGTTTGCTTATTTGGGCCTGATTGGAAAATTAATATGGCCGTCAGGGTCCAAAATGCATTTTTATTGGTTGATTACATTTTCAACTCCTCTGAAACAATTAAAGAAAATTGAATAAACTTGGCATGAATGGTGTATGGAGATTACTCATTTCGTTCCGGTCCGTCAAAAAAGTATGGTCGCCAGCGCAGAACATAGTTTAACATTGGACCCTATGGAGAACATATTAGTCATAAACCCCTCTGAAAGTACTGAAGGAAGTTGAACAAAACTTGATAGGAATGATGTATGAAAGGTCCTTTACAAAGCGTTCCCATTTTCTTCTGATTGGTAAAACAACATGGCTGCCAGCCCAGAAAATGTTTTAACATTGGACCCTATGATAAAACATGTTAATCATCAACTCCTCTGAAAGTACTGAAGCTAATTGCACCAAATGTGACAGGAATGATGTATGGAAGGTCCTTTACAAAGATTGCTCATTTTGTTCCGATTTGTCAAAAACATGGCCACCAGCGCAGAACATAGTTCAACATTGGACCATATGGAAAACATGTTAATCTTCAACTCCTCTGAAAGTACTGCAGGAAGTTGAACCAAACTTGACAGGAATGATGTATGAATGGTCCTTTACAAAATTTGCTCATTTTGTTCAAATCCGTAAAAAAAAAAACATGGCTGCCAGAGCAGAACATAGTTTAACATTGGACCATATGAGAAAACATGTTATTATCAATTCCTCTGAAAGTACTGAAGGAAATTAAACCAAACGGGTGACAGGAATGACGTATGAAATAGCTCATAGTTGGGTCAATTTGAGCTACATTTTCAACATGACCGACTAGGTTTAAAGTTTGCATTTAGGTCCAAATCTGGAATATTATGTTATACATCAATGCTCTTTGGTCAGTGGTAGGTAGTTCTCAACACCTACAAATGCGAAGTCATTGATATTTGGTTTGGAAGTTGAATTGGTCTAGGGTAGTATATGTCAGTGTTACGGCCGAAATCACCTTTTAAATTGTAGCCAACAAAAGACACAAATCAATAATAAAATTTAACAAGATTTATTATATACAAGTTTACAAAAAAATTATTACACAAAATAAAATGTCAACTTAACTGTTCAAAATCCTATGTCTTTTCTTTGTCCGGAATTCTTCTCGTCACTGTTGCGGGAATCCAAACGGAATATTATATTCAATCAGTCACAATCTAGTATGATGTAACGTAAATAAAAGTGTGTCAAGTACGATGTGTGAAACGTAAATAAAAGTGTGTCAATCCAACATCTGAGAACACAAGAATGTTAACGCCTGGTCTGATACTGTTTTGCTCTGAAAGTCTAACTTTCTTGTCCGTATATATACTGTAGAACGGAAACTTCTGGAATACGGTAGAAGTTCGAATCACACCAGAATTATTACGTAAGTCAAATAGAAAGTTTTAGTCATTCCATCAGTATCTATTATTGTTCCAGTGATTTCTAAACTGCGCAGTTATAACATTATTTGGTAAACAACTATAAGTATTATGTAAACATATTATACATGTTATAAGGCCACACAAAACAAATTAGGCCAAGATAAATAAACAATAATTACAATACCATATGAAAATAAATATAATAATACAATATCATAACATCAGTCTGTCATATCATGTTGACCTTTGACCTCATATTCATGATTGAATGCACATGTTCTGTTTTATTAACAGGTTGAATTCTTAGTTACTCACAATATATGGCAGCATGATGTTAATTGGTCTAATAATTCTACTGGAGAATGTCTGTCAGTCATAAGTCACCTGCCTTGACCTAATTTTCATGGTTCAGTGGACATTTTAATGTTTTCTGCTTAGCTCCATTTCTCAACTACAAATTGGTATTTCGTATGTAGGTTGGTCAGGGAAACTACATGCCATTCTGCCATGTACCATTTCACCTTGACTTCACTTCTTTTTCATGGTAGAGTGAACATGTTATGTTTTATGAAAGGTGAATTTTCCTTGTGATTAAGTCAATTTCTCAATAACTATAAATGGAACGTCAATGATATTTAATATGTACGTTGGTCTCGGGTAGTAAATGACAGTCTGCCATTAGTGAGGATGGTTGATGCTGTTTGTTATCCAACAGGTTACCAGGTGAGCGGCTACAGGCTCCAGGGGGCCTCTGGTTACCGCGGTTACCGATTGTTTAAGTTGATATGTAATATTATTTTATAATTTGAGCTAAACAGAAAATGAAACTCGATCTTGTGTCGACATCCATACAACAACAATAAAATATATACTTAATTTTCTAATCACAAAAATTGTATTGAGTCTGTTGGCGTAATTCTGGCTCTGGGTCGCAAGAAAACATGAAGATGACAGGTCTACAAAAGCCTAAATAATTTTGTCAATTTTAGTGGTATTGGCTTTATGTCTACACAAAAAATAATTTTAATTACAAAATCACAGGATGCTAATTTAATCAACATGTTAATTGCGTACAATTGAATTTTGTCTACAAAATTGAAGTTCTCATGAAACAAGTCTGTATCATGAAGTTTTTGTAAGACAAAAATGATTTTGTTATGACAGAATTGAATTTTGTATACAAAAAATGAATTTGATTACAAAAAGTCCCATTCGGCGCCCCGTAGTGAAAAAGTAAAAAAATGATATTGCTCTTTTGTAAAATATTCCTTTAATTGAAGTCGTAGCATTTAATTTTTAACACAACAGTGGTGCGGGGATATGTAGCGTGGCTGTCGTGTTTCATTTATTTTAATAATATATTGAAATCGAGAGTAGTCTTCCTCTTATTTTGCTTCAACGGGCAGCTAATGTTGCCTTCTTAGCCTTTAAAACTGTTTAAAAATGAAATGAACACTTATTATCTTTTAACAGTTTAAACCTGTTAAACTTTCAATAAATATCTGGTAACATTTTAAAGTATTTTTCTTAAATATATTGGGTCTCTGATCAGACGGATTGCCTACAAAAACAGTCACAATTTTGTTAATTTTAATGATACTGACTTCAAATAACTGCAAATTGAATATGCTTAGAACGTACATAGCTTGCATTATAGCTTATTTTGGAACCCATATCCCCTGTATTTATATACCAATTACCATACCTTTATGCTGTGTGAAAATTGCTGAGTTTTTAGGATCCGGAGTAACAACTTTGGAATGGCAAATCAGAAAGTCATCAAAATGGACATACATGTACATCACTCATTCGTCAATGTCGGAGACATAGACGAAGGAAAAATATTTTGTCATGTGAAATATTGTAGAAGTGTAGAAGACAAAAGTCGAAAAATTCTGTAACTACAAATCTCCAAAATGATAAGGTAGTTCCTCCTGTCAATTGCAATGTTGAAAAATACTCTTTTAAAAAGGTGATGATGGGGGGAAATACGTACCGGTGGATAAGGGTTAACTATGAAACTTTTCGTTTACGACTTTGCTACAGACAGATATTTGTGTTTAGACAAATTATTGAAAATAAATAAATACTCTTAAAGATGTAAACTATTTCGTAGTAAAATATTTATAAGGTTCTAATAATTAATTAATCTAGTTAATAAGTAATTTTTTGGTCAGCAAACATTGTTCTGACATTTATTTTTAAAAAGCCTCTTATGGTTCTAGTTTAGAAAATAACGATGTAGTTGATTGCAAGTTTTGGATTTATTTAACACTCGAATTTAAACACTTTTTATCAATCATAACTGGCCCCATTTGATTTTTGTGTGTTTTTTTTATTTATTTAAAATCCACGAAATTAAGAACCCACGAATTTGTCTTTTTGTCCCAATCACGACAATTGATGTTAACGAAAATAACTGAATTCACTGCAGTACATATATGGGAAAAACATTATGTAGTATCCAATAAAACCGGGGAAAACTTTAGTAAGTTGGACGCCAATGACAAGAGAGAGCCATTCAAAGAATATCTAGTACTGAAACCTCGAGCGATCTGTTATTTCTTATTATCATTGCAACATATACAGATGAAAAATGTTAAAAGAAAACTGTTAAACATGTAATTGTATGGTACGAATGTCCAGAACCTTACTATACGTACAGGGTATAAACCCAATATCTGTCTTGATTTAACAGTGACAGATACCTTTTTAAATTAAAATATTAATCCTTATTATTATTTTAACTGCAAATAGATACGAACCTAGACTGCGTCCTACACATAAGCTGGCCATAAAACTCAGTACTCGAAGCATTGTCTATTCAGTGCTTGTGTTAGTTTTGGAATTCTCTTATCATGATAATTTAAAAAAAAAGGATTAATCATTTCCTGACCGATGATAAATCTACTTAATGTACTTCGTTTGGACTAGTACAGAAAATCTTCCTGTTATATAATGAATCAGAATTCGAATTACAATCTATTTTTTAAGTGAAAATCAAATATTCTAAGGGTGATAAAGGTGAAATAGGGATTTATTTGAAATATAACGACGCTTTTTTATTTTGCCGTATGAATGATTAAATTTGGTTAAATTTGGATCTTTGACTGGATTTAGGATAAAACTGAAAGGAGTGTACTAGAGAAATATTATATGCGTGCACTGTAGGTCATAGTAATATTATCCAGATATTCTAGAAAGTACCTTAATATGTTTTCCCATTAAAGGCTACGAATATCAAATTTTCTGTAAAAAGTGATATTTCTCCCAATAACCTTAATTTATACGGCCTATCTCGATTACTGCCAACTTCTATCTAGCTCAATGACAAGACAGCATTTAACCTTTTATGGGCGTGTTATTTCCGACCATTTCGTTTGTATGAGCGACAGTATTCGACCAGTAGCTATAAGGGCCTTAGCGTGTTTTACAGTTAAAACCTTCACATTTGACCCTGCGACAAACATTATGGAACGCCCAACCAATATTTTGTTGGTACCCATACTGTAATGGCTTTCATGGTATGTTTTATACAGCATCTGGACCAAGTCATACTATGATGAATCATCTCCGTAAGTTGTGTTTATGTTTTTCTTTTATGTTATTTTTTCAGAGTTTTTTCTATTAGGTTTTGTTGATTTACTGGTAGGTCATTATTGAACTTCCCTGTTTTCCATTTGTTGTTTTGGAATTAGATATATGCTTATTTTCATATATAAACTAGTTTCGGCTTTTTTGTCTGGATTTGCAACCATTAGCTTGACATTTTGGTTGATGATTTATTCGGCTTTATTCTGCAAAGGTGATTCTGCATGTATTATTTTATCGTGCCTTTCAGTAATTATCAGGCAAATAAAAGATCAAATATGCGTATATCTCCCGTTACCTTAAGAGTGAATAATTTTCCTAAAACGAAGAGAAAACCGGCAATACCATTTGATCAAATATCATTGTATGACTTTTGTTTTTATTGTATATAATTTTTTAATAAACTTCACCTGTTAAAGTCGGATAATCGCTCGATCTGTTTTTGACGTCTATGTATATTGCAGAACCCGTTTGTCGCAGCACGTGATATTTTCTGTCCATATATTATTTGAAGAAATAATCTACCGGATTTTTGTAATATATGTTTATTTACTGAATTATTTCTGTTTTTTGTTTGTTGAAATTTGTCTTCAGTTCAATATATAAAACTTCCTAGAATCTTTTCTTAACGTTTACTGACACGATCGGTGAAAAATAATGATTATAATAAAGGTGTTATACTCGAATAATAGACTGAAAGCCTTATTATCTATTTCTGACGGAACATACTGTGTGTTTTCAAACCTAATATATAGTTATTTGACTATTTGTTTGATTTGTTTTTTATTATATTTTCTCTGAACAATCATCGACTGAGATTGTAGGCAATCGCTCGTTGAAATTAAATGTTTAATAAACAAAAGGTTCAGGAATTGTAAAACTGAAGAAAGAATGAGAGAAATCAAAATACAGAAATTCATACATACACATTTTTTATTACTGTCATAAATTTATCATTTTAGCTATATGACAAGAATGGCTAGCCAACATTTTTTTACAGTAGCCCATAATCTAGTTCTTCCTCGGGGAAATAATTCAAGCATGACATAAGAATTTCTAATATTTTCATTATTTGTTTCATCAGTTAGGTTGTACAATTGTTTATTCTATCTCAAATCGTCCCTAGGACTTACTGTAACATATGCCAGAAGGCAAAAACACAAATTCATAGTGAGCTACAAAAATCTCACCTTTTTGTTTACTTTCAGTGATTTTTTGGATGACCTTTTTAAACATTGTCAATTTCAGATGTTGCGGTATAAGGCAGTAATTTTTATCATACAATAAGTGATACATAATTCATTGAAGACATCATATATTTCAGTACTTTGATATTAAAAAATAATATACTTACATGCATGTTCATACTTATTTATTTGGAATAAAGAAAAAGGACAAATATACCTAAGGGGCAATCAAAACAACGTAATCCATTGGACAGACAAACACGGGAAGACAAATGAACAACCACAAACACAACAAATAAACACAGAAAACTAAAAAACAATGAACATCGCTAACTCCTATAAAAACCAGGAGTGAACCCAGGTGCTCGGGAAGGGTAAGCAGTTCCTGCTCCGTATACGGCACCCGTCGTGAAGTTCAACAAAGTCAATCCTGGGGATGTCACAAATCGGTGGAGGCACATGAAAGGTTACGACAGTGGGAACAGGTCCATCATCATCTTACATATTGGAACACTGTAATGGTAAATCAATTCCTGATGACGAGCGTAAAATTTCCTAAGTGATGGTTTCGGAATTTTGGAATTTGCCCATAGGGCATAATTATGAGCAAAAAACGATTTCGCGATATCCAGTAAATAGTGAAATCTTCTAAACTATTTAGACTATGACGCAGAAACTGAAACCATGACTAGTATTAGATATGGCAAATTCAAAAGTGAGAATTTTTCTGAAACCCTGGGGGCATAGCAACTTCCGACGTCAGTTGTTCTGAAATTGGAGAAGGGGGTCCAGAGGCTTCTTTATGTAGGAGGGTCATGTTTATTTATTTTTTTTTAATTTTCTTTTTCAAAAAGCACCAACTGTTTTTTCGATCGTCTTTTGAAAAACCACTGACGTCGGAAGTTCAATTGTGACGTCAATCACGTGTATCCCATCAGTAACATGGGTTTGTTGACATTAAAGCAAAAGAAAGACCTCATATTAGAATAATCACTAATGCACAAAATGTCCTATATACTTTATTAGGTATTACTTAATTTTGCAGAATAGCGCATCACCAATATGATATGTCCTTGAACCTGCGAGACCCGCGTTTACTATATCCAATGAGAGGCCGTCTTAACAAAATCGTAATGAGAGAATTCAGTTGCAGATCCAAATTTGCATACAAAATCGACTTTTGTGACACAATATTGACTTCTGTCACAAAAGTTAATTTTGTGTTAAATTTTCACTTCTGTCTAACAAAACTCAATTTTGTCTACACAAAAAATAATTTTAATTACAAAATCACAGGATGCTAATTTAATCAACATGTTAATTGCGTACAATTGAATTTTGTCATGACAAAAATGAATTTTGTCTACAAACTAAACTCGTTCAACTTTCAATAAATATGTGGTAACATTTTAAAGCATTTTTCTTAAATATATTTGGTCTCTGGTCAGACGGTTTGCCTACAAAAACAGTCATAATTTTGTTAATTTTAATGAAATTGACTTCAAAAATTGCAATATGCTTAGAAAGTACATAGCTTGCATTGTAGCTTATTTTGGAACCCATATCCCCTGTATTTATATACCAATTACCATACCTTTATTCTGTGTGAACATTGCTGAGTTTTTAGGATCCGGAGTAACAACATTGGAATGAAAAATCAGAAAGTAATCAAAATGGACATACATGTACATCACTCTTCCGTCAATGTCGGAGAAATAGACGAAGGAAACATATTTTGTCATTTGAAATATTGTAGAAGTGTAGAAGAAAAAAGTCCAAAAACTCTTTAACTACAAATCTCTAAAATGATAAGGCAGTTCCTATTGTCAATTGAAATGTTGAAAAATACTCCTTTAAAAAAGTGATGATGGGGGGAATGACGCACCGGTGGATAAGGTTAACTATGAAACTTTTCGTTTACGACTTTGCTACAGGCAGAGATTTGAGTTTAGACAAATTATTGAAAATAAATAAGTACTCTTAACGATGTAAAATATTTCGTAGTAAAATATTTATAAGGTTTTAAAAATTAATTAATCTAGTTAATAAGTAAATTCTTTGGTTGTGTTTTTAGCTTGGGCATCAAACGTTGTTCTGACATTTTTAACAAGCCTCTTATGGTTCTAGTTTAGATAATAACGATATCGGTGATTGCAAGTGTTGGATTTATTTAACACTCGATTTTAAGCACTTTTTATCAATCATTACTGGCCTCATTTGATTTCTGTGTGTTTTTTTATTTATTTTAAATCCACGAAATTAAGAATCAACGAATTTGTCTTTTTGCCCTAATCACGACAATTGATGTTAACGAAAATAACTGAATTCATTATAGTACATATCTGGGAAAAACATTATGTAGTATCCAATAAAACCGGGGAAAACTTTAGTAAGTTGGACTCCAATGACAAGAGAGAGCCATTCAAAGAATATCTAGTACTGAAACCTCGAGCGATCTGTTATTATTATCATTGCAACATATACAGATGAAAAATGTTAAAAGAAAACTGTTACACATGTAATTGTATGGTACGAATGTCCAGAACCTTACTATACGTACAGGGTATTAACCCAATATCTGTCTTGATTTAACAGTGACAGATACCTTTTTAAATTATGATATTAATCCTTATTATTATTTTAACAGCAAATAGATACGAACCTAGACTGCGTCCTACACATAAGCCGGCCATAAAATTCAGTACTCGAAGCATTGTCTATTCAGTGCTTGCGTTAGTTTTGGAATTCTCTTATCATGATAATTTAAAAAAAAAACGATTAATATGTAAATCATTTCCCGACCGATGATAAATCTACTTAATGTACCTCGTTTGGACTAGTACAGAAAATCTTCCTGTTATATAATGAATCAGAATTCGAATTACAATCTATTTTTTAAGTGAAAATCAAATATTCTAAGGGTGATAAAGGTGAAATAGGGATTTATTTGAAATATTACGACGCTTTTTTATTTTGCCATATGAATGGTTAAATTTGGATCTTTGACTGGATTTAGGATAAAACTGAAAGGAGTGTACTAGAGAAATATTATATGCATGCACTGTAGGTCATAGTAATATTATCCAGATATTCTAGGAAGTACCTTTATATATTTTGCCATTAAAGGCTACGAATATCAAATTTTCTGTAAAAAGTGATATTTCTCCCAATAACCTTAATTTATACGGCCTATCTCGATCACTGCCAACTTCTATCTAGCTCAATGACAAGACAGCATTTAACCTTTTATGGACGTGTTATTTCCGACTATTTCGTTTGTATGAGCGACAGTATTCGACCAGCAGCTATGAGGGCCTTAGCGTGTTTTACAGTTAAAACCTTCACATTTGACCCTGCGACAAACATTATGGACCGCCCAACCAATATTTTGTTGGTACCCATACTGTATTGGTTTTCATGGTATGTTTTATACAGCATCTGGACCAAGTCATACTATGATGAATCATCTCCGTAAGTTGTGTTTATGTTTTTCTTTTATGTTATTTTTTTCAGGGTTTTTTTGTATTAGGTTTTGTTGATTTATTGGTAGGTCATTATTGAACTTCCCTGTTTTCTATTTGTTGTTTTGGAATTTAGATATATGCTTATTTTCATATATAAACTAGTTTCGGCTTTTTTGTCTGGATTTGCAACCATTAGCTTGACATTTTGGTTGATGATTTATTCGGCTTTATTCTGCAAAGGTGATTCTGCATGTATTATTTTATCGTGCCTTTCACTAATTATCAGGCAAATAAAAGATCAAATATGCGTATATCTCCCGTTACCTTAAGAGTGAATAATTTTCCTAAAACGAAGAGAAAGCCGGCAATACCATTTGATCAAATATCATTGTATGACTTTTGTTTTTATTGTATATAATTTTTTAATAAACTTCATCTGTTAAAGTCGGATAATCGCTCGATCAGTTTTTGACGTCTATGTATATTGCAGAACTCGTTTCTCGCAGCACGTGATATTTTCTGCCCATATATTATTTGAAGAAATACTCTACCGGATTATAATAATATGTGTTTATTTACTGAATTATTTCTGCTTTTTATTTTGTTTAAATTTGTCTTCAGTTCAATATATAAAACTTCCTAGAATCTTTTCTTAACGTTTACTGACACGATCGGTGAAAAATAATGATTATAATAAAGGTGTTATACTCGAATAATAGACTGAAAGCCTTATTATCTATTTCTGACGGAATATACTGTGTGTTTTCAAACCTAATATATAGTTATTTGACTATTTGTTTGATTTGTTTTTTATTATATTTTCTCTGAACAATCATCGACTGAGATTGTAGGCAATCGCTCGTTGATGTTAAATGTTTAATAAACAAAAGGTTCAGGAATTGTAAAACTGAAGAAAGAATGAGAGAAATTAAAATACACAAATTCATACATAACGTCACATTTTTTATTACTTTCATAAATTTATCATATTAGCTATATGAAAAGAATGGCTAGCCAACATTTTTTTACAGTAGCCCATAATCTAGTTCTTCCTCGGGGAAATAATTCAAGCATGACATAAGAATTTCTAATATTTTCATTATTTGTTTCATCAGTTAGGTTGTACAATTGTTTATTCTATCTCAAATCGCCCCTAGGACTTACTGTAACATATGCCAGATTCATAGTGAGCTACAAAAATCTCACCTTTTTGTTTACTTTTAGTGATTTTTTGGGTGACTTTTTTAAACATTGTCAATTTCAGATGTTGTGGTATAAGGCAGTACTTTTTATCATACAATAAGTGATACATAATTCATTCAAGACATCATATAATTCACTACTTTGATATTAAGAAATAATATACTTACATGCATGTTCATATTTATTTGGAATAAAGAAAAAGGACAAATATACCTAAGGAGCAATCAAAACAACGTAATCCATTGGACAGACGAACCCGGGAAGACAAATGAACAACCACAAGCACAACAAATAAACACAGAAAACTAAAAAACAATGAACAACACGAACTCCTATAAAAACCAGGAGTGAACCCAGGTGCTCGGGAAGGGTAGCAGCTCATGCTCCGTATACGGCACCCTTCGTGAAGTTCAACAAAGTCAGTCCAGGGGAAGTCACAAATCGTTGGAGGCACATGAAAGGTTACGACAGTGGGAACAGGTCCAACATCATCTTACATATTGGAACACTGTAATGGTCAATCAATTCGTGATGACGACCGTAACATTTCCTAAGTGATGACATCAACTTGTCCCTGATAGAACCCTGGTTAAGAAGCTTTTATGACAGCAGTAATCCTCTTTTGTCGAAAGTCAGGGTAACTCACGCATGCCCTTGAAAATCGGATAAGCTGAGAAACGAAGACACCATATGCAAGCGATGCTGGTATATTGCTACTCAAGAAGGGAAAATTAACAATAGGAAAGTTCAAGTCATCACGTTTGTAATTAAGTTTTATCTACAAATGTCCCTCATAGTCTATTTCAAGAAACAAATCCAAATATGAAGCGGACTTTGGTGTATCTGTAGTATCTTTAATTTCAAGCTAGATCGAGGAAGATAAGATGTAGAAAGTCTTGGAATTTGTCGTTATTTAACAACAACACGTCATCTATATATAAAATATGTCAGTTGGCGATATGTAACTATCGGATTTTTAAGAATATACATTTCCGATCATTTAGTTGTTCAATAGAACTGAATTCATATAAAAAAGTGTTGTTCTTATTTAGAAAAGTATAAAATTAAAGGTTTATTTACGTAAGTCTTGTTTGATATACATATTTGTCGGTGGGCAAATTCATATTATAGCCTAAAAGTTATGTCAATCAAGCCTTATCAATAAATCTACAAAGCTATCAGTCTAGTCAATCTATGCCAAAAATGGCCCAACCTTAACAAAATTGGAACAGAAAGTGTTTTTGTCCTATTTGAAGATGAAAGTGTCCTTTATAACATATTTTGAAAAAGCACAGAAAACTGGAAATATCATCATTTTTCATATTAAAGTGAAAAAAATGCAAATCAAAGACAAATTTGAGAAAATAATGGTATTTACTAACATGATTGAAATTGGTTTTGACTTTTACCATACATTAATTGTAATTTTGGGGCAAAAAAGGCGGTTTTAGAGGAAAAATCAATGAAAACTGAATAAACTTTTTAATGGATTCACATCAAACATTAAGAGATGGAAAAGTTTAAATCGTTAACAGCATGTATTCTTGTATTTTTTAAAAGATTGAAGTGTTACTTGGAACTTTGTAAACTTTTGAAAAAAAGATACCCCTGAAGAAAGAAAATCAGGTTTCAATGAATCATAGTATCATTTATCCTATATGAAACAGTTAAATAGTTCTCAAAAATAACATAGATCAACGAAATTGGGGGGATTGGAAAATATGGATTATCGCACAAGAAAATAATTAGACCGTTACTCATAAAGATTACTTTGTTTAAGGTTAAAATCATTATGAATATAACTGATTATTACGCATTCTATAACAATATCCAGATATGCCTTAATATAGTTGATGATAATTCATATTAAATGTCCTCTAAATCAGTTTGTGCGAGAGTCGCAAAATTTGAACAATATTCAGAACATTCTGCAGTATACTCGATGCCGTGTTTGCGACAGGAACATTTTTTACTGTCACAGTTCATTTTACTGTTACATTGGATGATTTTTAATAGCTTTTCCGGAGCAGGCGGTAATGATGATTTCATCGATAAATACTTTTTTTCTGAGATATTCCATCCCCATTCTTTTGGGTTTAGTTCTTCTCCTTTGCATATCCATTTTTGTTTTTGATAGTATGATCTCATAGAATGCAGATTGGCTGCGTCGGATGTTGGTGGCAATGTATGGACTTGGACGTATATGTTTCCAACTACAACATTTAATGCAAACTTTCTATATCGTGGGAGATCTAATCCTTGGAATTGAATGCCTCCATAAAGACACCCCATGATTTCCTCGCCAGCCTTTAGAATGGCATCTTTAGATGGACTTGTAACAAAGATCATTGTCTGATGCTGTAAAAATGTAGAGAGTTTACATTTTATCAAAATAGAGCCTTTACCAACACCAAATATATGTAAAGTGGTATCACAGCCACTTATAGCATGAAGCGCGGGCAATAGTGAAAAAATATTTTCTCCAAGACCAAGCTTTGTTTTAAGTATATCGCATATGCTAAGTCTCTGTGGAGTTCTTTGGTTCAGAAATGTTGTGGGAAGAAAACATCCTTTTTTGTTTTACAAGGCATGTCAGCAGAAAAATCAACTTTCAATGCATTCAATCCATGTGTCCGTCGTATGCGAGCCATGTCTATAATAGTAGGACCGTCTGGATAGCCATCAAACACCACAGTAGCGCCTTGGTAGTGCCGTTTCACATAATTAATGTATTGAAATATATGTGAAAATTTATCACCTTTTTGGCAAGGCAAACGATGTAAAAGAGATGCACAATTTAAAACGAAATGAGTTTCTTTTGGTATTTCCGAAAAACCGCAATCAAAATTATCCAAAATATAATCAGCAAGTGTCGACTTGTGTGCCTCATGTGGAAGTCTATTTTTCTCTGTCTGTAGACAAACCACCCCAGAATCTTTCCTTTCACCTCAGTACGTGTTGGCCGTTTATAAAAGCGTAAAAACATCTGGATGATCTGTTTCAAGCTGCCGCATCATCATTAGGTAGATGTATCTCGATTTTGTGTACAAGTTATGTCCTGATGCTGCAAAGCATGGGACCATGTCAGTAATAGCTTGCAAATGTAAATTCCAGTTTCCTGTTCTCTCAGATTTAATAGATGTTCTTAAAATGTGTATCATTTGTATCATTTCTTAGTACTGAATCCATAATCTAGCAGTTCTGTTTTAGACTCCAACATTTTTAAGAAATAGCTCTTCAATTCGTTTATTATTGGGTGGTTACAAACGAAATCAACCGACACTTTTCCTTCTAGCAATTGGTTATACAATTCTAATCCATGTTTGGAGCATTTGAATCATTTTCAATTGTCTCTTAGTTCTTGTCGCTGTTTCTTGTATCTGTCGGAATAATGTTTGGAGCATTTGAATCATTTTCGACTGTCTGTTGGTTCTTGTCGCTGTGTCTTGCATCTGTCGATAAAAGTACTTCAAAGCCAAATGATTCTGACCCAAGTAGACAGTGTAATGCAGTGTCAACAAGCATATGTCCGCGAATCGCTCGTGCCACAGCTTTACCACTCAACACGTGCAGTACGGCATTAGAAGCATAAATGTCTTCTAAAATTTCCTGCAGACCAGAACCAATCATGATGTGTCCTTTGCAGCCAAGAAAGCTCATTTCAGAGTGAAATCCTCATAATCTTATGACTGATATATATATATGTTATTGTATGTTATGATTTAAAACCATTGAATAGAATAGAGAATGGAAACGGGGAATGTGTCAAAGAGACAACAACCATACCAAAGAGCAGAAAACAGCTCAAGGCTACCAATGGGTCGTCAACGCAGTGAGAAAATCCCGCACACGGAGATATACCTCTAGCTAACGTGGAATAAAACAGACACACAAAATAAAAATTAGGCTGCAATAGCGGCCTAAAAAAATCCCGGACAAAAAAAATAGGCAGGATCGAACATTTGATCCTAGCCCTCCTCCCATATAAATCAAATGGTTGCTCCCTAAAAAGTTTTACATAAACAATTGGGTAGTTTATTTATAAGATGCACAAAATATACTAAACCAAAAGTAAAAGATTCTAGTGATGACGAGCCTGACATCACAGAAGAGTAGATAATTCAATTGTTACATTTCTTTGAAAATGAAAGTTGTACATTTGTATCAATTCATTCATTGAATTCATATTTAACTTTAAGTTATGACATATGCATATCAATTGGTGTCTGTTACCAAACCTTCCAAAATGACAAAAAGCATTACGGTGTGCAGTTTGTATGTATTAGATGGAGAATATCCTTTAACCTAGTAGCATCATATATAATATAAGTTCGCCGATGTGTTAATCACTTCAAATGGTAATGTTGTTGCATTTTTCTCAGTTTTAGCATGACCAAAATACATGTATTTTGTATAATAACTTGTTTCAAGATATGTCCGACATCTAGATTGACTTATTATTGGCTATCTGGTTGTCATAATTTAATGATGCCGAGCATATGCAAAAATCCAAAGTTGTAGTTCAGTAAGTTTTGCCCCAAACAACTCGAATAAAAAAAAGGATACCAGTAGACGCTTATAATAAAGGCTATTTTTATTACTTAATTCAGTGTAGCATTTATTTCGTCAAAGTTTATAATGTTATGTTATTGAAAAAAATCAGAAATCCTTGATTTTATTGCTTTTAGGTGAGCTATTGCCATCACTTGCTGTCCGACTGTCATTTTCGTCCGGCGTCGTCGTAAAGTTTCCTTTAAAGATATTTCCTCTGAAACCACTGGGCCAATTGGAACAAAACTTGACATCAATTGTCCTTAGATGGGACTTTTTCATAAATATATCCGATAACCCCGCCCCTCATCAAAGTTGCCCGCCAGAGCCGAATATAGTGTAACATCAGACCCTATGGAAAATTTACTTAAAGATCTTGTCTGAAACCACTTGGCCAATTCAAACAAAAATTGGCAGCAATGGTCCCTAGTTGGTCTTCTTTCAGAATTATATCAGATGACCCCATATCAATCGAAGATGGCCGCTAAAACCGAACATATTGTAAGATAGGACCTTATGGGAAAATTCATTGAAAAATGTTCTTGTTTCAAACCAGCAAACAATTTAGCAAAACCAGTGAGCCAATTGGACAGCAATGTTCCAGACTCTCAGACAGGATGGATATAGTCAAATAATTTATTCTGCAAATGATTTCCAGGTGACCGATACAGGCTCCTGGGATCCTCTACTTTCTGCACCCCCCCCAAAAAAAAAACCAAAACCAAAAACCATATAATAAAAATTTACGCCAATCCCCTTTCTAATTGGTTATTGCATTTTATTAAATGAAAGACATGATTAATTGTTTTTAGTAATTTTAATTTGATATACCCAGAAATTCCCGGTTTTGTAGTATATAACTGGTGCTTTTAACCTCCTTCCAAATGATAAAGGAATTTAAACAAAACGTTGAATAATATCAGAGTGGTCATATCATTTTTCACAAATATAAATTTTTCGTTCTTTTTTCGAGATTTAGCCAGAAATTACCTTTAATATCCATACTTTTCCTTACCCAAAAAACATTTGTATAGTTTATCTCAACTGTTATCTTGGTTCACTTCATGTTTTCTTATTATTATTAAAATTCACAAAAATCCTCATCTTAAAATATTTTTTTATTTTTAGCCCCAAAAATGAGCCTTTAGTATATAAATTATTTTAGTGTACATGGTATTTTTTAAGTAACATTAAAGAATCAGATTGGAATAAACTTTGATCATTGTTGAAAATAGCAAAATTGAAAAATCAAAGATAAATCTTCTATACTCCGTCTTTTATATTATCAAGCAATGATTCACTCAAGAGTCCACCATTGGATACCCATAGTTACAATAACTACAATGTAAGGCAGTACACCTTACTAATGATTGTAATCACTTAATGTGACATTTTGACTGCAGGTAAATGACAATTAGTCCTGTCTGTATATAATTATATGATACTGTTATTTTCTGCTTGCAAAAACATGTCATTCTCAAATTTTGTCCTCTTTTGAATGGGCAGTTTAATGTACGGACAAGTATAGACAAGGGTTCGAAACATGCATTTAATAGGACATTTTGCGTTTAAAGAAAAATTCTGGTGTCAAACACTTGCATGTAATAGAAGTGCCATCATATCTAAAGATACCTAATTCAGTCCCATCAAATTCAAATAAACACGATATTAATACATCAGTTTAACGTGCAAAAGTTTGTAGTGAGAAAGAAAACTAATTATAATGACGCATGGATATTGTTAAGAGGCAATTTATTTTTATATTTTTACTTCTTAAAACTTAATCATTTAAAAAACATTTCCCACGGCATTACATGTAATCTGTATTGTATTGAAAGTCGTATTGGACGAGACGACATAGGCGCATGTTTTAAGATTGAGTCAGAAATTATCTTTAATATCCATACTTTTTTTAGACCAAAAACATTTGTATGGTTTATCTCAACTGTTATCTTGGTTTACTTCATGTTTTCTTATTATTATTAAAATTCACAAAAATCCTCATCTTAAAATATTTTTTATTTTTAGCCCTAAAAATGAGCATTTAGTATATAAATTATTTTAGTGTATTTATCGCAAAGTTTTCCAACTATTGTGTTCGTTTAATTTAGATGTGGTGTAATTGGTATTAAAATTTTTCAAAAATTCACATTTTGCTGTCATTTTTTACTGTTTTAGGTCCAAAATGGGCATTTAGTACATCAAATTACCCCAAAAAATGTTTTTTATTGTTACTTAAATGTTTCTTAATACAATAACGGTAGTTTCGGTTAATTTGATTTTTTATGTAATTGTTATCAAAAATTCCCCAAAATCCTCATTTTCGTGTATTTTTTCTGGTTTTAGCCCCAAAATTAGCCAATTTTACGTCAAGTTACCAAAAAAATTATTTTTATATAATTTATACTCCTGGGATGATGCCTCTGAGGTGGACCCTAGGTCCCCGAGGGAATTCGTCAACCCAGTCGTCAGACTTGTCTGACATGATTATTCATTGATTTGTTACAGAAATTACCAGTATTTAGCAAAATTCAAAAATAGAAATACTAAGGGTTCATTCCTTGTATTGCAATATCTAATATTAGTATCTTTGGATTGTTATTTTTTATTTTATCATTAAATTTTCTAATAGACTGACTACTGTGTTAGTTTATTTGACATTTATTGTGATTGATATTGAAATTCTCAAAAATCTTCATTTTTGTGTTATGTTTTCAATTTTTCCCCAAAATAGGAAAATTGAAGAAAAAAGTTTAAATAAATGTCAGAACATGAAATAACAAAAAGTAATACACAAGAATTTCACAAAATTTAAGGCTTTTAAGGTTGGGCCAAAAATGGCCCTTAATGCCCCTACTCCTTTCAAACTTGTCATATGCTTATGCTTATATAACGTTTATAAACTTTTATGAATTTAGTTCATGGATTTGTTACAGTGTTTTAAAAAGATTATACAGTAATCCCATATTTTATTGATTGAAGCTTACCCTCATAACAACCTTTATACGAGAGCAATCCATGCTCATTCCTACAGGATGTTGCCTCTATGAAGCTTACATCAACCAATACTTTAAAAAAAAAACAAATACTCATTTCAATGCAAATCTAATAATGTTGCATTTTCATGCATTGTTATTGAGAAATACACTTGTTTGTTCAAGCTTTTTTTGTTTTTTAGTTTTGCTTTTAAAGATCAACTAATTTTAACACATTTATATACCTGGTTCACTGACAGAATAGTTAACGCTTAACAATTTGGCGTTTGGTATGTACAATAGAAATAATATTTATATCAAAATAAAAGTAAATTTAAGATAGTTTGCAATTCATGAAGACAGACCAGTAAACATTCTGAAATGATGAAATATTGGAAGACTGTGGCATAAGAATAGAAAAAGAAGCAGAATTTCAATCAGTTAAAGGAATTGCAACTGAATATATAATATACAGAAACTAGTCATCGCCTAGTCGTCTTTGTGTTTATAAGACATTTAAAGACGTATCGTATCCGTATCTGATACGTTGAGGTATCTAAACGTATCTATGGGTTATTGTTTAATTAATTATTTACGTGTTTAAATAGTAATCGAGAATAGTGGAAAGAGAGGGGAAAAGTGGACAGGGCGATGAAAATGTTTGGTCTCTTTCATTTTTAATATCTGAATTGTTTTTTAATAAGGTTGGATAATTGTGTAATTGATATATTATTTCTGTTTACATACTTGGTTCTTGTATGTCAAACTCCTGACTTAATTACATTTATTGCCCTAAAAGTGATGTTTATTAGATATATATTTACAGTACCTATAATACAATTATGAAAACATTACATGGACGACAACAGAAGCTAACATTTACACACATTTAACAATCACGTGATTTTCGTGTCAATCTATATACTTGTATATTTTTTAACACTCGATATTTAAATCATTAGAACTACCCAGGCGTGAAGTTGAATTATAAAACAAATAAAATTAACGTTAACAATATTTATACACGTACTTTAAATTGGCTAATAAATGGGGATTTTTTTAAATTCTGTATACAGGTCCTTGGTTGTCTTTGTCTACATATATGCTGTTTAAACTAAATATATTGTCCAGTACAATCGACCATGGCAAGTTGAAGTTGAATATAGTGTAGTAGGCAAGGTCAATTTCTGAGGTCACCTACATTTTCGTTAATAATATTTCATTTAGTATTAATTACCTACATATTAATTTGGTATGGATAGTTTCCGTTTTCCCAATATTTCATATTTATGCCGTTTTTATAGCATGGCATTGCTCTTATTGCTTATTTTTAACTTCATTCAAGAGTCCATCTGTAACGTGTAAACCGGAAGTCCCAGTACTTTGGCCATTTTGAGTTCCATGTAGGTTGTGGTCAGTTTGCTTGAGGCTTAATCCAATTAAAAAAGTTTTAAGTTTATTTTTAAATTCTACCTCGAGTTTGTTCTAAAGAGTTCTATTTTTAGTAACCCGTGCATGTCGATTTCACTTTTTTTTCTGGTATAAATACGGTCGTTTTAGTCGCTTTCGCTTCAGTTGCTGAGGAAGTCCACTGTGGGCAAGGTATTTCTTTATATTTAAGTTACTGGAGCTGCTGCGGTTCATAAAAATATGAATTAGATAGACCGAAATCATTTTTACATGAGAGAACCCAAGTTTCACCTGACTCATATGATGTTAAGAAAACTGAGAACAAACAAACTGATTCGGGCATTCAAACTGAGAGTAATAGAACAGGGGTTTATGATTTTCCTACATGTATGAAGCGGTTAGTTATGAGCGATTTTAAAATAGGAACCCCTGATTTAAAGGAGGATAGGAGTTATGAAGCTAGCACCCCTAAAAGTATTTTGAAATCTGTTGATAAATCCAGGGCGGGAAATGTGTATACACATGAACGGCAGAAAGATGGTAGGAAAGTTCCACATTCTCTGCGTGAGCAAGATGTTTCAGGAGATATATATTCCAGCTATTCCACCAGTCAAAATGATCCACCTAAGTTTAATTTTTATCATGATTTGGATAAGTACCAAGAGAGTTTATTTAAAAAGCCCATTGTCACAGAATTTGGAGGTACATCGAATTATACCCCCTATGTACCAAAAGTTACAAAATATATTAATTTTTCTGGAATAAATCAGGGCATAGATAGTAGACCCACTTCGTATCATGATGTTTCAGTTAGTGTAAACTCAAGCCAAAATCAAGCAGATGCGTCTTTCAGGTCAGCGGGCCAACGGCCTGATTTTTATCATAAACCAGACTATCAAAGGGGTTATTATGCTGGTTCTTTAAGGGGGTCTTTGATAGATAATTCTAGACCGGTCATGAGCCATCAGGGTGTTTACCCTTCATATATGACAAAGGGGCCAGCAAATTACCAAACAAGTGCCGCTCCTGAATTAGGAAATGTCCTCAATCAGTCAGTATCGTTTGGTCAAATCCCTACACCACCACCTGACACACCTCAAAGTAATTTTCAAGGTGGTAGTGGTCTGTCTAATGTGGGAAATAATTCGTCAATGCAAGTTGGTACTCAAATTCCTTATAATATGGGGGGTCACACTGTAGGCTATGTGTCCCGGGCAGCTGCTGCTCAAACTAACATGCCTACTTATTCATTTCCCGCGGGGGGTCCCCAAACTGTCCCAACTTTTGCACCAAGAGTACCACATCCTGTAAATTTTAATACAATCCCATATGTTGGCCATCAGGTTTTTAGACAAGTTAATAAAAAGGAAAAGGAACCGGATACATTTAACGGGCAAACTACGGATTGGATTGATTATATAGTACAATTTGAAAAAGTTGCTGAGTGGAATGGCTGGAATAATCCAGAAAAGGCCCAACAGTTGGTTATGAGTTTAAGAGGGGTAGCCCAGAAAACTCTTAGTGAGTTAAGTCCTCTTCAATTAAGTGATTATGAGACAATAAAATGTGCTTTAAGTCAAAGATTCAACCCTTGTGAACGGGAAACAGCTTTCCGCTGTGAGTTTCGAAGCCGGAAAAGACAAAGTATTGAGTCCATTACAGATTATGGTCATGCTATTAGGAGACTTGCTATACAAGCATTTCCTTCATTGAGTCTTGTTTCCATTGAATCATTTGTTATTGATCAGTTTATCACTGGCTTAGTTAGTCAAGATATTAAGAGACATGTCCAGTTTAATAGGCCCAAAACTTTGGATCAGGCAATTTCTTTTGCAATTGAGTTTGAGGATTTTGAGGGTCAAACTAGGTTGACAAGGAAACCAAGATTTAGTGATGAGGTTACTTATCATACTTATGCAATTAAGGGTGGAACCGCAGCAGTCACAGAAAACACAGACAGTGTTTCTGTAAATAGGTGTACAGAAATTGATAAAGATAATTGTAATAGTTTTAATGAATCTGTGGTGAACAATGACATCAAACAAACAATACGTGAACTCATCAGTGAAGAGCTCGCTAAGAACAATTCAAATAAAAATACAAACAAAGGGTCTGCTCAGAAATTGAAAACAAATTATGATAAGTCTGAATCATTTTCAAATTACAAAAAATTTGAAGGGACTTGTTTTTATTGTGGTGCCAAAGGTCATATAGCTGCTAGTTGTTTTAAGAAAAGATTGTACGAATCAAAAAACCAGAAAGAAAATTCGGGAAAATAATTTCGACTGATTTGGAGGCCGCAAATTCAGTCAGGAAAATGGCTAGGCCTATTGATGAAAAAACAACTCTTAATTTTGAAAAATATCAAAGTCTTTTTATCCCTGTTGAAATAAATGGAGTTAAGTTGGATTTTCTGTTAGACACAGGATCCCCTGTTACTATTATTTCTGATAGAATTACAGAGTCATTGAACATCGATGTGTCATCGCTACACGGAGTTGCTGCAACTCTATCTTCGGCCGATGGTACTCGAATGAAAGTTAAGGGGAGGCAAACATGTAAAATTAAGTTAGGGAAGAAATTCTTTCAACAAGATGTTATCATAGCAGAGTTAAGTCAACTTAAAGGTATTATAGGCATGGATTTTATTCAGCATCACAAATGTGATATACAGATGTCAAAATCAAGGTTTTTGATAGACGGCCAATCAATTCAGTTAAAACTGAACGACAATGAGATTTGTGCAAGAGTCAAATTGATCTCAAATGTTAAGATTCCGGCAGAATCTGAAATGATAATAAAGGGCTATATTGATGGAAATTCACCTGAGAAAATTGGGTTGATTGAACCTTGGCAGAGTATGCATAAACAGGGTCTGTTTGTTGCTAAATCATTAAATACTACTGAAACAAATGAAGTAGTTCTCTCAGTTCTTAATGTAAATAAGCAGTCAGTTAATCTTAAAAGAAATGTTACAGTTGCTACTATCGGGACTGTTAATGAAATTTTTGAAAGTGAAAATGATAAATCTTCCATAAAATTACCTGAACATTTGCAGAGTCTTTTGGACAAAGTTTCCCCAAAACTTTCGTCAGATGAAAAAGTAAAAGTTAGAAACTTAATTTTTGAATTTAAAGACATATTTGTGGGACCAGATGGTGTTCTTGGTCAGACAGGAATTGTAACTCACAAAATAGATACGGGCGAAGCCAAACCCATTAAGTTACCCCCACGGCGAGTCCCCATTTTACAAAGGGAAATTATTGAGACTGAGATTGATAAGATGTTGGAAAAGAAAATTATTGAGCCTTGTGAAAGTCCTTGGGCAAGCCCTGTGTGTCTGGTTTCAAAAAAAGATGGCAGTCCTCGTTTTTGTATCGATTTCCGAAAAGTTAATGCAATGACCTATCAAGATGCATACCCATTACCTCGTATTCAAGATTGTTTAGACACCCTAGAGGGATCAAAATGGTTTAGTACCGTGGACCTCCACTCGGGATATTTCCAGGTCCTTATGGATCCAAAGGATAAACCAAAAACTGCATTTTGCTCGCATAAAGGGTTGTACCAATTTCGAGTTATGCCCATGGGTCTTAATTCCGCAGCTCAAACTTTTGAAAGGCTTATGGAATCTGTACTTGGAAAGTTGCAATGGCAACAATGTCTATGCTATCTGGATGATATAATCATTTTTGGTGATAGTTTTGAATCGGCATTGACCAATCATATTTTAGTTTTTCAGTGTCTTAAAAAGGCAAATCTAAAACTTAAGCCAAGTTAATGTTCTCTATTCCAAGAACAAGTAACTTTTTTGGGACATGTAGTTTCGGAGAAAGGAGTTCAATGCGACCCTTCTAAAATCGAAAGTGTAAAAGAGTGGCCCACACCCATGAATGTTCATGAAATTCGAAGCTTTATAGGTTTTGCGAGTTATTACAGGAAGTTTATCCTTGATTTTTCTACAATTGCCAACCCTTTAGTGAAACTGACTCGTAAAAATCAAATTTTTGAATGGTCTAAAGAGTGTGAAGAATCGTTTCAAAAGTTAAAATTGCTTTTGATCTCAGCACCCATCTTGTCCTTTCCAATGAAAGACGGTCAATATATTTTAGACACCGATGCCAGCTTAACCGGGATTGGGGCAGTTTTATCCCAGAATCAGGATGGTGTTGAAAAAGTAATATCATACGCAAGCCGAACTTTAAGTAAATCCCAAAGAAATTATTGTGTAACAAAAAGAGAGCTGCTTGCTGTAGTTGCATTTGTCCGCCATTTTCGACAGTACTTATGGGGAACAAAATTCATTATCAGAACCGACCATGCCTCCCTGGCATGTCTAAGAAATTTTAAGGAACCGGAGGGGATGGTTGCTCGTTGGATAAATATTTTGGATTGTTATGATTTTGATATACAACATCGTAGGGGCTCCCAACACAGTAATGCTGATGGTCTTTCTAGAATTCCATTCCGGAAATGTCACAAATATGATTGTTCAGAGTGTTATCCTGAATCACAATCAAAGGTTAAAACCGAAGTTAATACATTTATTTGCTCTCTTGTAAGTAGGGAGAATAGTACCGAACCGAATTGGTTGGATACTTGGTCAAGAAAGCAAATTAGGGAAATGCAGAAAACTGATCCCGGTATTAGCCCCATATATGAGATGAAATTCAATGAAACTAATAAGCCAATGAGAAAAGAGATTGAGGGTATTCATCCAGAAGCTAAAATTTTATGGGGACTTTGGGAATCATTAGAGCTTGATGATGGGCTTTTATATAGGAAGTTCAAGAGAGAAGATGATACATTTTCCTATCAGTTAATAGCTCCCTCAGAAATTCGAAGAACGATTTTTAAACAACTTCATACAAATAGAATTGCAGGTCATTTTGGACGTGACAGGACTTTGAGTACAATACGACAACGATTTTATTGGCCAGGAATCACAGAAAGTATTAAATTATGGTGTGCAACTTGTGATCATTGTAGTCGTTGTAAACCAGGTCCCGGAGTAGGGAGGGCTCCTTTAACTCAATCCCAATGTAGCGCCCCTTTGGAACGAATTGGTATAGACATCGTAGGTCCACTTCCAATCACAGAAAATGGAAATGAATACATTATTGTGGTTGGGGATTATTACTCAAAATGGAAAGAAGCTTACCCAGTCCCGAATCATACAGCTTTAACTGTTGCAGATAAATTACTAACAGAGTTTATTTGTCGTTTTGGTTGCCCCACTCATATCCACACCGATCAGGGTAGGGAATTTGAATCCCAGTTATTTACGATATTATGTAATAAATTGGGTGTCAAGAAAACCCATTCTACCCCTTATAGGCCACAAAGTTCGGGGTTGGTTGAACGTTTCAACCGTACTTTAAAACAAATGTTGTCAATATTTGTTAACCAAAATAGAGATGATTGGGATGATCATTTACCTTATTTATTGATGGCTTACAGAAGTACAATGCACGCCAGTACCAAATGTTCCCCAAATATTCTTATGTTAGGGAGGGAAATTAAATGCCCAATAGATTTGATGGTTGGTCCACCCCCTGATAGTTCACATGATTTTTGTCCTATTGAATATGTAGAGTGGGTTCGTAAATCTATGAATAGTGCATTTCAGTTTACCCATGAAAATTTGAAGCAGGCTGCTAGACGTCAGAAGCAGTACTATGACAGAGGCTTAAAAGTAAGAAGCTATGAACCTCATACATGGGTATGGAGATGGTATCCACCAAAACACAACCAAAGCCTTGGCCTAGGTTGGACAAGGACCATATCTGGTGTTGGACAAATTAACTGACGTGTCTTATCGCATTCAATTATCAGAAAGAAATGCACCTATAGTAGTCCATGTGGATCACCTGAAACCTTATGTAGGGCAAGCTTATTTAGTTGATTGGAATCTAAGTCAAAATATTTCTGAAAATAATTTACATGATGAAGATAATTCTACATTTGTTTCTGAGCATGATCAAAGCCAGTTCTCCGAACGCAGTCTTAACTACAGTCAAACAAACATACAAAGTTCTACACCATTGCGAACAAGAGCAGGGCGTATCATAAAACCTAGAAATATATACTCTCCATAATATATATATATATATGAAAATTACAGAGATAAAATTGTTCACTAACTAATTGTATTAATGTACATATTATATTTTATGAAGTGAGAGTCCGTTTGGGCAGCACTTATATTTTGTGAAGTGAGAGTCCGTCTGGGCAGCACTTATATTTTATGAAGTGAGAGTCCGTCTGGGCAGCACTTATATTTTGTGAAGTGAGAGTCCGTCTGGGCAGCACTTATATTTTGTGAAGTGAGAGTCCGTCTGGGCAGCACTTATATTTTATAAAGTGAGAGTCCGTTTGGGCAGCACTTATATTTTGTGAAGTGAGAGTCCGTCTGGGCAGCACTTATATTTTGTGAAGTGAGAGTCCGTCTGGGCAGCACTTATATTTTGTGTAGTGAGAGTCCGTCTGGGCAGCACTTATATTAATTTGTATATAATTATTGAACTTTATTTCAGTTATAATGGCGGATTGCTTAGATATTTCTGTCGACGAAAATGAACTGCTGCAGTTCTCTATGATGAAACCAGTGTTTCCACTTTTTGGCACTGTTTGCCAAGTTGAAGGTTGTAATACCGCTAAATTCAGTAAATTTAGCGACTACATTCAGCACTGGAGTACTTACCATGTTCCAAAGTACTGCATTTATGGTTGCAAAATATGTTACCAGACATTTACTAAAAAGAGTAAATGTGATGTCCATATATTAAAAATACATCAGGGCCAGTTGGAAAAGGACAGGAATTTAATACCGGCTACCAATTTTAGATATATTGATCCTAAGCTTATCTTGCCTTTCAGAAAAGGATCTACAGAAGAAAGGGCCAAAATGCTACAGGTTGAAAAGGAGAAGGAGAGGAGAAGGAGACTGGATGAAGCATTGAAGAAAGGAGCCCCAATTCTGAGGATCAAAAGAGAGGAACCGGACTGGAGTCTTTTTCCCGATCCGCCATCTTGTTGCTGAGAACTTTTTGTATTAACATTAAGATTTGTTTTTTTTTATAAGTAAATTTAACTTGTTTAAAGTTTAATATAAATAGTTGTGTATATATGAAATATTCTCACTCCTTTGGTAGTTTTGAAGCATTGTTGAAATTTCATAGTTTGATTGACTAATTGATGATCAATTTTAATAAAATCGATCTTAAGGGGGGAGGAGTGTAGTAGGCAAGGTCAATTTCTGAGGTCACCTACATTTTCGTTAATAATATTTCATTTAGTATTAATTACCTACATATTAATTTGGTATGGATAGTTTCCGTTTTCCCAATATTTCATATTTATGCCGTTTTTATAGCATGGCATTGCTCTTATTGCTTATTTTTAACTTCATTCAAGAGCCCATCTGTAACGTGTAAACCGGAAGTCCCAGTACTTTGGCCATTTTGAGTTCCATGTAGGTTGTGGTCAGTTTGCTTGAGGCTTAATCCAATTAAAAAAGTTTTAAGTTTATTTTTAAATTCTACCTCGAGTTTGTTCTAAAGAGTTCTATTTTTAGTAACCCGTGCATGTCGATTTCACTTTTTTTTCTGGTATAAATACGGTCGTTTTAGTCGCTTTCGCTTCAGTTGCTGAGGAAGTCCACTGTGGGCAATGTATTTCTTTATATTTAAGTTACTGGAGCTGCTGCGGTTCCACCCACCCTTATTTTTCAATAGTTAAGCTTTCCCGTTGTCTTCAAATGCTGTCGTTTCGATGGTTGTCATTGTTGTTAGGTTTTGCATATCGATAAGGGGATTCCCGGTAATTTGCGTTATGTGTATTGCAATTGTTAGGGACCGTCTCAAAATGCTCATTTTTGTAGCTTAGTAGGTCAGTGTAGATATTTTGTGCTTCAACCTGCTAAATGAGTGATATGATTGATTTAATTTGTGTATAATAAATTATTGAACTATAACAGAATTATTTATTTGATCTGATACCCAAACATCCTAAAAAGAACCTGTTAAGCGAAGTACTAGCCATTACACTGCCCAGGAGGCCCAATTTAGGGAAACTATTGTAAATATTACTCAAGTATAAAACCCCTCCTGTTACATATTCTTTTCTTTGTATGAAATATATTCCTTGTATAGAATTGTATTAGTTGATATTAGAAATATCAGAAAAGTTACATAATATTTTTGAAAGAACAGATAGATGAAAATCCTCTTTCATACATGATAGATTATGCAATGTAAGCGTTTATATAAATTTAAGAATATATCTAAATACAATTCACTGTATAAATTTCTATGCACAAAGTTAAGAATTGTACTCGTTGGTTTGCTATTTAAAGAGGAAGCGAGCAGACCAATATAGAAAAGGATTAAAGGTACAAAAAATATATACATGAAATTTCCTCAGAAACATCGAATAAAGAACTTTCTGTTAGAATTAAAGTAAATGAATATTTTACAGAATCCCGTATAAATTATGCAGTTTTATATTGTATTAATCTAAGAACAGAGATATCACACAGATTGTTTTGGAGGCTTTCATAAGAGGTAAGGACATGTATACTGTTTATGTTCATGAATGCTCTGTGAAAAGAAAAATGACGCATTTTGGCTATTAAACATTTGTTTTATAGATGACATTTTTTTTATATTGGTTAGATCTCTCCTTAACCAACCGAGGTGATGATATTTTGACTTAACAATCCGTCTTATTGGAGTCTTAATATTTCACGTTTATGTTTGTCATCCTCTCAAGTATCCACGTTTATTCCTACACCTGACATTACACATTCATATTTTGCGGGTTGGAAGTGAACGATTTTCATTGGTTCTTCTCAAGGTCACAAGAGAATCCATTTGCGCTGCAGGTAGAATTTTCTAGGTCACACACCAGGCGTCGATATGTTCTACCCTCAAAATATGAATGTGTGATGTCAGGAGTTTGTAGGACGAACGTTGATACAAAACCCTGACTTGGGAGGATGATGTTTGTATGATGTTTAAATTACAAACGTATTTTAAGATATGCACCATTTTATTTCGAATGAATATGTTAACTTTGCTTCTATCATAGCTGTTTTGTTGTATTGTTTCTTTTTTCTTTTTTTCCAGAGTTGATATTTATGCTTACTGGAATGAATCTTAAAGTAAACGAAATTTTAGTATTTTATGTTTTTAATTTTTAATATTTCTTATTTTTTGAATAATTAATCGAAAACTTTTCAAATCTGCACACAGAATTATACGATTTTATATCGATACATGTAAATTTCCACAAATTGATTTTGCCACTAACCTTTATTGTCCTCACATATCTGAAAGTCAAAAGTAATATAATACTTTATATATTTAAAAGATCAACGAAGAAGTATGTGATGGAAGATAGATAACCTTATATATAGGCTTTTCACTTGAGTTTTTCATTAAGTCAAGGGTAAACTTCATCAAATTAAAACACAAAATTGAAGTTGAAGCTATATGTTTAGCATTGAATAGCAGTTGATCATTGAAAGCCGGATACTTATCTTAACAAAGTATGTTTCATATTTTAACAAGATATATTGAGCCCATCGAAGTCGACACGTTTTTCAATCTATCCGAAAATGGCTTATTTTGTGATTTTTCTTGCACATTTTATTTTTTATGGACAAGGCGACTTAACACCAGAACAACATCTGACTTCCATAAGTAACAGTAGAGGAACCCAAGGGAAATGTCAGTATAGTGAGTCTTGTACCAGTCTTTTTAGCAACTTTAATCTAAGAACTTGGCAATATTTTGTAACCATTTAAGTAACCTATATTTAAGTTTTTTTTTAGAATAATTATGAATATTTACACTGGAAACAATAAGAAAAATGTTCTCATATGCTTATGAATAAAGTTTCATTTGTTTTAAGTAGGAAGGCTAGTAGATAGATATGTACTATTCAATAACTTATATTTTGCTTTTACTATAAAATTTGAAAATTAAATTTAGTGACGGGCTGTGTCTTTATATTTATACCATAATGAAAAGTATATAATGGACTTAATTATCGTTCTTTACAATAGCCTAAACGACTCGTTTTCCTCCTAAATTATCGAATGTTACTAGTAGAAACCCGTGGTTTATGATGATATATGATTAATGCACCATTCATAGCTGAAGTACTAAGCAGTGAACGTAATATACTTTTGGACGGAAGGCACAAAGCCATGAATTGAAAAAGTAAAAGTGCTCCCAGTTACTTAAGTTCACCTGGATGCTGTCCATCAACCATAAATGCAACAGTATGAGGTCACATTGAACTTATTTGCCGGAGTACTGACAAATCACCATATATGTTGTGGCATGACAGTTTATATTCTCTAGATCATGTACTTGCCGAGTTATGGATAAATTGGCTGTAAACTTTTGGCCAGTTACTCAGTCGTGAAATGCAAGTCACAGTGATCTATTTCCAGCTGGATGCTGACAAACCGTCATAGATACATCTACATGCAAGTTTATATGACTCTCGTACATGTAGTTTTTGAGTTATACTTAGGTCTGATCAGGTCTAACCTAAACCTTAACCCAAGCACTCTACCGTTCACCTGGATACTGACAGACCATCGTTAGTGCATCTGCATGCAAGTTTAAATGAATTGTTTAGGTGTAGCTAGTTTGATTGTAAACCATCAAGTCACTCAACCGTTAAATGTAGGTCACGATGACCTAATTTCACCTGGATGCTGAGAAAACATCAGAAATTTATCTATTTGCATGTTTATACATGTAGGACTCATGTACATGTAGTTTCTGAGTTAAACCTAGGATGGACACAGACATGGGCTGACTCAAAATAATTCTTACTAAACTTTGTTGAGGGGAATATAAATCTTCTTCCAACTATATTTAACAATATGGAGGGGTCATTTTAAACAGTTCGAAACCCAAAATTTTTCCTTGCAAATAATAAACTGATACCACAGAGCGATCTCGAGTCTTGTGGTCACCCATATTGTCACTATAGATGAACTCATCAGTCATGTGGAAAATGTAGGCCAAGGCGACCTACTTTTGGTACGGATGTTAGGTACATTGTACTACCCAAGATGCATGCAGTGACTAAATATAATACACCTACCACTTCTAGTTGTTGAGATATGGACCTTATCAGAAAACTTAACGTTAACGTAAACAAAATGGATCATCTCATGGTTGTGCCTAAAATGTTTCTGGTACACATGATACAAATTATCTTTATAAAATGCTTTCTCTTTACCAAATAAAATGTGAGTAAATAAATGGAAAATCATGAACATTCAATATCAAGTCGCGTATAAACCAAAACATGAAAGAATCTTCAAAGGTCCTTTTTAATGTAATACTTCCTTATACACTATATCTTTTGTTGTATATTTCCCATTGACTAATGAATCTTTGTTAGGAAGAATCACGACTGAATCAAATGATCGAACTCTTGATAGGGCAACATATAATTGACCGTGTGAGAAAACTGGTTCAGTGAGATCTAAGCCAATACGATCTAATGTTTGTCCCTGAGATTTGTTAATAGTTATTCCAAAAGCAGGCCTAACAGGAAATTGCCTGCGTTTCAGATCAAACGGAAGTCCAGAAGTTAGAGGAAACCAACCATCATTTTCCCTTGGCCTTACCTAAGTAAAAGAAAACGCAATTTCCAGTGTTAGTCAAGTTAATAACAAATACTGATAAAATGCCAGAAATTCCTTTGAAATTTTTCATGTTTCTATCTGCAATAAGTATGTAATTTCCAGTAGGATATATAAAAAAAATTGGTCAAAGTCAGAAAAAGCTGAATTTTTTTAAACAGAAAGTTGATGAGCGACAGACCTGAAATTGCATATATAGTATGGGTCACTCACCTGAGGCTGCATACCAAATATCAGGAGCCTCTGACTGATAGTTGCTGAGAAAACTGTTATGGAAGTTCATGCCTGTTTTTCCCTGCCCGCCCAACATTCACCATTTTATAACCCAAACAAAAATAGGTTTGAAGCAAAATCATACATGTGATTTTACTAAATATGCCAATTCCATTGGGAACTTGGCCACATCTATCTGATCACTATTCTCATCTGCCACTAAATTTTGTCGAGATAAATGGGGTTAGTCTGTGTATGTTTTTCAACCTGTAAGCTAACCCCTACTACAGGCTGATATACTATACCTGAATACATGTATATCATTGTCAAATCTGCAATATACGTAACGTCGTTTAGGTCAATATCGCGAGTCAAGAGAAAATTTCATGGTTTTACTTTTTCGTTTAAAAATGGTGAATTTTAAAATTGATTTTAGGCTATGGTGCCCTAACTCAAGTTACGAAGTGTACGCACATTATTGCAGACGATAGTTTTTTTTAATAAATAAGACGTGATGTGCATCTTCTGTTGTCTTGGGTAGTAACCTATGAAGTGTTTTTAGACGGGGAAGCAGATTTGCCTTTTTTTATTTTCATGCATTTCAAGTTGTGCATGTGGTCACTTTCTGTTTTTAAAATTTCCAGTTGCCGACAAAATGTTTGTTTTTACAAATATAAAGACGCGGTGTGCATCTCCTCTTTTTGGATATTTAATCCCTGGAGCCTTGGGTGAAGTGTTCTTTATAAGACGGGGAAGCAAGCATATTTGCCTTTTTTATTTTCATTCATTTTGGGCATGTGGTCGTTTTTTAAATTCCCAGTGCAGATGATTGAATAGAAAGACGATTGTTCATTTTCGTTTGTGCATTTTTCTTTACACTTACGCAACGAAATCCTAAACCGTTTTCTGTCGAGCTGTCTTTAGACAAACTTTTCCTCGGTCGATACCGGAAACTTCTTGTGATGTATACTTCCGGAACGGTATCGGTTTTCGTGATCCGGATTAATTAATTAGGGGTAATTAGCAAAACGCGGAAACAATTGCGTATGTACTGATAAAAGTTTTAAACTGCACAATGGTCTCATACTTCTGATATATAAAGATCGCACGTCGCATTTGTTGTTGAAACGGCAACCCGGCTAACAAAAATTTGTCTCATTCTTTTAGTAGTATTAATAGTTTGCTTTGAATATCTTATCACAGTATACATAATATATCCCTTATGAGGGTAATACCCTAGGGCCATTTTTATCAATCATTGATTTTTCCCTTCATCTATAGGTGAGCAGAAACAAGAAACAAACAAAAAATGAATATACATGTAGATCCACTAGTTGAGAGTATGATAAGTGCATGTACATGTATACAAAGCTAGTACATGTGCATGTATACAAATATATACAGAAATAATTAAAACATATATATTTTATCAGATTGAATGTTGATGCACAAGATGTGCATATTTCGTATCAAGAATAAAGATATCACATAAAATCATCAATGTAAGCCCAAACAACGAATAATATCACTCCTGTATCCAAACTTCAACATAAAAATAGGCCAACATACAAACATAACTACAACAGACAGTGTGGAAGGTATGATTTGGTAGATACTGAACATTGGTGGAGTTAAACTGGTTTTATGGGTGCCAAAACCTCCCCTTTATATGACATGATACATTTGTGTAAGCCCAAAATCCCTATACAGTATTATGACGTCCTACAAAATGACTGCTCGCTAGAATAATGAAAGGGAAACCATACTACTTAACCAAAACACAATTGTCAATTTTTGCGCGTTTAAACGGAAATGAAAAATAGTTAGAACTACCACTCCGACAGATAGTTTTATAACACAGCTTCAATAATTTTAATGGAAATCGATATTATTTGTTATAGGCCTCAAGTTCAAGGTGTTTGAAAAGGTGCGCTTTTCTGTAGTCCTTACTGTGAAATAATTTAAAGCTTGCTTCCAGTTTACAAGGGTTATTGGCAAGGCTTTGGCATTTGTTTAAAATTACAACTTTGCAAAAGAAGCTTTCAAGAATGAGTAAACCCATCCACTACCCATAATTGTATCAACAACCCGAATTAATTATGAAATGTTCTTGCTAAGTACTACAACCATATTTGACACTAAATTTATTTTTAGCCACTTTTGAAATCGATGAAGTGCATTTAACCTTGAATATGTTGAAGACTGACGAATTATTTAAGTCACTTCTCTATGTATAGTTTCAGTAATGAATTACTTACCATCCCGATTTTATTTTGTCAAGTAACATTATACTACATATATGACATAAACACTCATCTTTATGTTTTCATTTCCACAATGATAAACTTTTAAGGCTACATGATAATATATTTACTATTTACAAATTGTCATATTATTGTACCGTAAGATATATCACGCTATTTATCAACAAATGTTGTTATATGGACACCTTTTCCGATCTGACTTCATTTTGAACTATTTTACTATAACGAATATATGACTCTTATCTTTTTTAATGATTTTAGCATTTGAATCCGCTGTATTAGATCACTTTTGTTTCGGACTTTCAGAAAATGTTTATTTTAGTACATTAGACTAAAGTGATGTAAGGTTACTCCCGGTTTTAAGTGAGATTTATTTTGCTAGTGATTTAGTTTCTGTGCTGTCTTCTTCTATCTTTATCTAGTTTATTATATGTTTTTTCATTCTTTTAATTATACATGAATCCTTGTGGCGTTTGTTTGTTGTGTTTTATTCTCATGATTTTGTATTTCCCTTGGATTTCGAATTCATGAACTTTCCCACGGTTTTGTCGCTTCGGTATTCTTTTGTCGATGTAAGATTCTGAGACCCGCAATTCTCCCACAACTTTAACATATAAAAATACATTCTCATGCCGACTACCCATGTATTTGAACAAGTAACCTGAGATGCATTCGCTTCGAAATTCTATTGCAAGTATCGTGTTAAATTGCATGATAAGAATCCTGGAGGTTGGCTGTCCTGCTGCTACCCGGATATAATTTGTGTTTTCTGTGTTTGATAATTTTTTGTGGTCAAGTGTTTGGTATAAAGATTACTAATGTCAAGCAACTCCTATTGATATTGACAAAATTATCGGACTTAATATTACTTCCACCAAGGCAATACCCTTGAAAATATTATTTAGCCAATTTTTACCTACTGTAATTCGACCCCCCTCTTTTACATGACTTAAAATTAAATGGCTGTCCCCTTTATGTACCCATTGATCAATAATAAAAAAATGACAATAGAAAACATTCTATGTTATTGATATATAAATTTCAATGTTTATGCTTACTGGTCTGTGCGTTATTACGTTACAAGTCACCATGAACACTACATTCCTTTTAATGTTCGATAATGGATTTTTTGAAACAGAAACCACTGACATATACATTCGAATTTAATTGCCATAAATCAGCAGCCTATTTAGGGATTGTATTTCGTTGTACATATATGTATGTTGGTATATTCAATTTTCCTTGAAGACGCTTTTGGGTTTCGGGTTGATTTCTTAATTTGCGACTCTTTAACTTGGTATTTTTCATTTAAAATTGTTTGTTCGTCTTTTGTTAATACACGTATAATATTTACCCCGTTTAATTATTTACAAATCAGGGGCGGATACAGGATTTGTGAAAGTGGGGCGTAAAATTTAGAATTGAAAAATGTAACGCCGAGCAGGGCGAGTTGAAATCTTTTTGACGATTTTATGCTAAAAAATAATGTATATCGGTAAAAAAAAAATTTTTTGGCGATCAAAGGGGACCGGGCGTACGCCCTCTACGCCCCCTCTGGATCCGTTACTGCAAACGTATTTAGAAATAGTACACAAGACACGTGTCGTAATGAACATACGACAAAAACCCCTAAATAAGCATATGCCAAAACCCATAACTTGATGAAGGTCCCCATTCAACATGTTCAACCTTTATAACCTATACTGCTCTCCCTATATCTTGCATAAAAAAACCGATAACGTTCAAAAATTTTGGTAATCAATTCGACAAAATGTTGTACAGATGCTTTTAAAAATTTAGGTTTGTCATGTTTGTGGGAAATCTTTGACAGTCTAAACCAGGATTAAATGAGGCATAATCAAACTTATCATGCTGTTATTTACGTAAATATAGCAATTTCAAAAATACCGAAAAAACTTGAAAAAGTCATGACTGCTGTGTAAAATATCTTTCATTACCAATTGACTGGAGAAAACCAATCAAAACAATATGTTGAAGTTGAAATACACTTTACTGAATAATTGACACAATCCTCTGACATTTTCTCGTATCGTTAAACCAAAGCACGAAATTACACAAAATTTTAATAAAACTTCAGGCTTGTATTTAGACATTAAACTTGTGCCTCCTAATACATGTAATATCTAATAAGACTTAACAATTTATTTCATCAGATAAATACAGTGTTCCTAGAGAAATTAGACATTATTCCATGTTCACCTTTTTCTAGACTATAGAAATGCTTAATTTTGATGTTTTTATTATTGAAGACCTGACCATTTTCGAAGATAGACCAGGTAGTAATATACTTTTTAAAAGGAGATTTAAATACATCCTGTCTTCTTAAATTGACTAGAAGGACTGTAGAAAAGTCAGCGACGACGACAATTTTTATATTGTAACACGTGGTACTGAAAAAAAGAAGTTTCTTTTCTGGACCCACCTCGAAGTTTAAATAATCACTGCGTATCCCTGTACAACGGATATTGCCGATTGTGTACTGTACATGTAAATTGTGGCTTGTGTACCGGAAATTGGGATGGCCGAAGCGATAAAAAAACTGACAGCAAGGTACGTTTTTCATTTTTTTCTATTTATTTTGAAATATATTATCATTTATGTCTTCATCGAAATTTTACAAGTTCATATCCAGCTATCTCGGTCATCACGGTCATCAATACAAATCAATGGGACTTGTAAATTAAATGCCCATAACTTATTTGTTATCGTGTGTTTGACACCATCCAACCCCTCATTGTATAGCTTATCACTTTTCGTTATATACTTTAAATCAATCCAGGGCATACATTTTTTTGCTTAAAATCGCATTTGAATTTTTCGTGTTTAACATATCACAGTAGTATATGGGGACAGGCAAATTATCATTTGTGAAGGAGGAGCCGGAAGTGACGTCACAGGAACCGGAAATGACGTCACACGAAGTGACGTGACTGGAACCGGAAGTACAGGGAAGTGGTTTCCGCGCATGCGCAACCGAAAGTGAGGGTTTTCCGCCATTTGTTTACGGAAGTGACGTAAATCACGTGCCAGGATCACGTGCCATGTCGTCTGCGCATGTGTGACCGGAACGGGAAGTACCCGGAAGTGGTTTGTTTGCGCGCATGCGCAACCGGAAGTGATAGATTTTCCCATGATTTGTTTACGAACTGACGTAAGTCCGCCCTGGGACACGGATGTGTCGTTTGCGCATGTGTAGGCGGAACCGGAAGTAGTGGATTTTCCCGCCATTTTTTATTATTTGTTGACGAAAGTGACGTAAGTCACTAGCTGGGACCCGGAAGTGCAATGCTTGTCCAGAATTCTGATTGGATTATCTCCCTTTTCCCGCACTTCCAGGTCGTCTCTGGATCATTTATCGGTCTGTATAGGTAAGGATCTCGCATCGAACCTCTGATACTCTCACTGTTATATCGAAGTCCGAGAGTATTTGAAGTCCAGAGGTACTGTTGGATTATTTCCCCTTTATCCAGCTCTTTTCATATGCCGGTGATGTTTTCTGTGAGGAAGGATTGGATTATGTCCCCTTACCTCCAGTTGATGCTGTCACTATTAGGTCAATGGAGGGGTGTCCTTAGCAACCGCCTTAGCAACGGCGGACCATTTCATTGCATCTTCTCTTGCTACATGCCGCTCTTCGCTGCTCGTCGCTGTTCATCGCTTCTCATGACCTTATTCGCGTGCTCATTTCAGTTTTTTGGGCTACTTGTCACTGTTTTTGCTGCTGCTGCTGCTCTTGATGCTCGTCGCTGTTCGTCATCGCTGTTCTTCTCTTGCTCATCGCTGTTTTTCTCTTGCTCATCGCTGTTTTTCTCTTGCTCTTTGCTGCTCATTGCTAATCATAACCTTACCCGCGCGCTCATTTCAGTGTTTTTTTGGGCTACTTGTCACTGTTTTCGCAGCTGCTGCTGCTCCTGCTGCTTGTTGCTGTTCGTCATCGCTGCTCTTGCTCATCGCTGTTTTTTTCTCTCTCTCTCTCTCTTTCTCTCTCTACCTCTCTGCTGTTCATCGCTAATCATGACCTTACTCGCATGCTCATTTCGGTTTTTTGGTGCTACTTGTTGCCGTTTTCGCTGCTGCTGCTGCTCCTGTTGCTTGTTGCTGTTCGTCATCGCTGCTCGTCTCTTGCTCATTGCTTTTTTTCTCTTGCTCTTTGCTGTTCATCGCTACTCCTGACCTTACTCGCGTGCTCATTTCGGTTTTCTGGGGCTACTTGTCGCTGTTTCCGCTGCTGCTGCTGCTCCTGCTGCTTGTTGCTGTTCGTCATCGCTGTTTTTCTCTTGGTCTTTGCTGTTCATTGCCTGTCCCCATATAGTTCTTATCACTTTTGTGAATTTTGCATAAGGACTCATTTTCGAAAATAATTTGCATGATTTCTACTTGATATATAATACCATCCAACCCCACAAAATTAAGTTAACATTTGATAGAATATAATTATAAAGACAAATTCATTTCGGGTCCAATTTTTCTTGCTTCAAAATAAGGTTGAAATGTGTTTTTTATGATTGTTGTGAAATTATTCATGATGACGCCCATCCCAATCAGCTTCCACCTTATCATCACAAAGTAAATATCGTTCATACGGGTAAATAGAATTAATTATATAATATGTCAACTGTTTAATATATAAATATCAAAATGTTACTTATCAGACATTTGAAATTATAGTTCATCTCTGCATTCTTTCTGATCCACCTTACGCACACACCTCTTTATTAAATTGTTGCATTAATTATCAAACAATGTAGCGTTAATAATGAAATCACGCTGTTTTTGTTCAGCAAACGGTTTACAAGTATACATACAAAGTACCTGTGTACCTTAATTAAGGGTTGGAACAATACACATCCGGACAGTCTATGTACAATATACATGGCAAATCGTTAATTAGTTATAATTACCTGAAACACACAGCATGTTAATTGCGGAGAACAAATCTCTTTACAATCTTTAAATTTACTTCAGATAAACTCAAATAAATTTTACTCCCCCCCCCAAAAAAAAAATCGCTTTTCTTGTTGCTTAAAAAATGGAAAAAAAAACTTGCACCATAACCCTTTATCACGTTTAATTATGTATTTTTGTCAGTTTGTATAAATTGGTGATCCATTTCATATGATTTTTTATTGTCACAATTTCATATATTGGAATTATAATCCATGTCAAATGTTACTACATATTTCAAATGAAAAGTTTTTTAAAGTGAAGACGAGAGTACGTGCTTTAATCAATACAGAGTTATCGAAGTACGATAAATGACTGGCATGAACGGGACCAGTACACGATAACTGGGTAACCAGTTAATACGTCTAAACAAAGTTACCTAACTTAGTTATGGCCGATATAGTTGCATATGAGTATTCATAGGTCATATTCAGATATGTAAAACGTGAATATTAATAATGTATTCTGTATTAAACACGAAATTTCAAACAGGTTGTCGACAATAGTATGAAACATTTCGCACAAAAACCATGTAAAATGTTAAACTATGTATTTCACTTTATCAAAACCAGTGGCGCAATATTCTGATAGTTGAGGGAGACATGAACATTTCGGTCAGTAGTTTTCAATTGCCTTTGATCAGCTCCATTTAAATTAGTTATCGCCGTGAAATTGGCTGAAATATCGCCAGCTCGGCGTAAAACAATATTCGATCAACCCATCAATCAATTGTCTTTATAGTTGCAAATTTTAGCGAAAATGTGTACAACTTGTGTTTGTATCGTGTTAATGTGTATACGTACCGTATACTGATCGGAAAGTGTACAGTGTTTTGATTAGACAAAATTCGAAAATATACAGAAGAAAGTGTTTGCCTTTGCATAAGAAAGAAAAATTAGTTGAATTTTACAGTATGTCTCTAACTGTGATAGTTGCGATCTCAAGGACGGTCTAAGTTTATCTAGGTTTAGTATATGTACAGCGACGACAGTGTGAATTATGACACAGCCCATCCTTAGTTCGTTCATATTTTTTTTTATGATATGGACTTTTGAATTAGATTATTCAATTACCCGCTGACCTTAAGAAAGATTGACCCCATCATTTCTATTGATTTCTGTGAACAATATATTCTTTATAAAGTCTAAATCTAGACGTTTACTACATACCCTTGAAATATTTGGTACGTAAATGCACTACTAGCGGTCATTTGTCATTTGATAATGACTTCCGTTTCAGTTTTTAGTGATTTCATCAAATTTTAAGCTTTTTTTTTATTAAGTCCATATCTCAGAAGGTATAAGACCTAGACCATCAATACTTGTTATACAGTTGCTCCACGATGTAACGTATGTAAACTATATGTCGAGATAACATTAAACCCTTTAAGGAAGTGTTATTTCTGTTTTTTTTTCGTTTAGGAGAGCGACAGTTTCCGACCTGCAGCTATGAAAGCCTTAGCTAGTTTTACAGTTTAAACGAGCACATTCTGACCAAGCTATCTAAATTATGCACAGTCCACTCTAATTTTCAGTTCTTGCAAGCGGTCACCTTTTTGGCAATCATACTGTATTGGTTTTTATAGTGTGTTGTATACACCAGAGTGGCCTTTATCCCACTTTCTTTCATTCACGACCGTAGTATATTCAAATATCAAATAAAAAGAGATACACCAGATTCGTATACATATAATGAACGTAACTTATGTAGAAATGAGAGCAGTTTACGGGAAAAGGTACGTTTATGAATCTTCACGAATTCGAATACAGCCCCAACTTTGGAATGAATCCATATATTATATAATTATATATTATACTTTTACTACTCTTTATATCTATGTTATCTAAGCACGTCCATATTTAACAAATAGTTCATGACAATGAGGGACATATAGCAGTGTATGGACCGGTTGGTCGCCCGACAAAATTTATATGGACCGAAGCGAAGCTGACATTTGACCCGAACCGTCATTAACTATTTGTTATATTATACTTTTCTGAGATTTAATCGAATTAACATTATATGGACCGGCTTAACATAGATAAATAGAGTAGTAAAAATGTAAAAGTATAATATAATGTTATATGGACCGGCTGTACATTATATGGACCACCTCGTTTTGGTGAGATCGATTAAATTCGATTAAATCCCAGAAAAGTATAATATAACAAATAGTTCGTGACAAATGGGGTCAAATGCCAGTATATGGACCGGTTGGTCGCCCTCCAAAAAATATTTGGACCTCAGCTGCGCTTTCGCTTCGGTCCATATAATTTTTGGACGGCGACCAACCGGTCCATATACTGCCATATGACCCTCAATGTCATGAACTATTTGTTAAATACAATCAAATCATAAACGATTAAAAAAAAAATAGAAACACCCTTAGCACGTTAAAGACTCCTCTATAGATGTCGCAGATTAGGCTAAAATGCTGCTACATGGGCCGATCTCGCGTAGTGGATAGGGATAAGTTGGTATAACTTGTTTTCCACTCCACTATAAATAAATAAGTTTAAACTTTAAACTAGATGTGAGAATTTGAAGGCATTTTACGTATATCTTAATTTTCTAATGATCAATGAGCAGTACATAACATTATTCTGTAATATGTACATAGTCTATTTCTGTAACAACCTGTACACCGAACATCAATATACAGTACAATAGGATATTTTAAGAAAAAACCATTTTGGTTCATTTACCCATTTTGATGAAAGAATAATTCCAGACGAGAGGTATTTATGAAAAAATTTTAAAAGATTTTAAATATTTTGTAGCCTTATAGCGCATCAATTTTAGCACTATCTCAAAATTTAAGGAACGGTACTTGTTGGTCAGTGACTTCTATGTTGAAATTCATTCGTTACACAAGTCATAATCAGTATATACTGATGTATACCAATTGCATATACACTGGAAAATATCAGCATGTTAAAATATATCACAGAAAACAATATATAAAAGTGAAATCTTTACAAACGTCTTGCTGCATCTCTTGTTTACTTGCCTGGACTCTCCCAATTTGGGGTACACAAACCGCAATTTACTGTACATTATCGGCAATATCCGTTGTATAGGGATACACGGTGATAATTATACCCTAGGTAACTATCCGTGCAGAACGGGTATCATAAGTTTCCTCAGTTTGATCAATTCGACTCTATTGAAAAATTGAAAATTATTCTTAATCCTGATACAAGTTTTGCCCAATGTTTGTAACTTTATCAGGCGAACATTAGAAGCGTTAGACTGAGGTTCTCATTGGCAACAAACACAGTTCTATATTTGTTAGTGTAAGATATGTTGCATTCCATTTAATTTGTGTTTGTTGTTTATTCTGTAATATGTGTATATGTGTTTTGCTTAATCCAACAGGGTTTTTTCATGCAAATAAAGGTTTCATAAAAAGGTGGAATAGTTTTTCTTACCCATTGGACAGACCATCCCACCTTTTTCGGATGGTGAGATATTTATTTTCTTTAAAGCATTTTCCAAACGAATTCGTGTTACTTTGTCGTTACTATGAATTGTCTATACCCTTTAACAACCATTTATTCAACGATATTCAAAAGTGAACCGAAATACTTTAATTCCCTTCATTGAAAAAAAACCATTCTCTTGTTATGTGCTATATTAGGTATCTTCACTAAAACTATAATTCTGTTATATCCAGGTGTGAAATAAATTGTTCCATTATAAGTCCTTATTGTGTATAAATATTTAGCGCATAATCTCTATGTCATTGTCTTACCTTCTCATTGCTCATAAAAAACATGTCAAAACCACCCTGTCTCTCAATATTTAGAAGTGAAAGTAGTTTATTATTAGTATCATCTGTGGAATAATTAGTGCGCATAAGTACGTGATGACGGTCCAAAGACATAGAGCTTTTAATTTTAGTAGTATAGATTATATACATTATTAATCACAATTACTGTAACCGAAGGATGGAGACCAATATTACCAAATTTTAGTAGTATAGATTATATACATTTATATTAATCACAATTACTGTAACCGAAGGATGGAGACCAATATTACCAAATTTTAGTAGTATAGATTATATACATTTATATTAATCACAATTACTGTAACCGAAGGATGGAGACCAATATTACCAAATTTTAGTAGTATAGATTATATACATTTATATTAATCACAATTACTGTAACCGAAGGATGGAGACCAATATTACCAAATTTTAGTAGTATAGATTATATACATTATTAATCACAATTACTGTAACCGAAGGATGGAGACCAATATTACCAAATTTTAGTAGTATAGATTATATACATTATTAATCACAATTACTGTAACCGAAGGATGGAGACCAATATTACCAAATTTTAGTAGTATAGATTATATACATTTATATTAATCACATTTACTGTAACCGAAGGATGGAGACCAATATTACCAAATTTTAGTAGTATAGATTATATACATTTATATTAATCACATTTACTGTAACCGAAGGATGGAGACCAATATTACCAAATATTTATGAGCAGCACGAAACTTGTGCGTTGATGTTAAGAATTCGAATTTCTAAATATTTGAAAAATCAAAAAGGCAGTTAGTAATTACTATATGACGAAAATCTAGAGACAATCCGAATTACCGAGAAAACAAATACAGCAAAAACCAAAAGAGTATAACAAATTTCTCAACAAAGCAAATTGTTTAATATCACTTGCAGAAACTTAATTAATACCGCTAATACATTACATATATTTATGATTATGTTGTAAAACTTAAATATTTCAAAATTATTCATTGAATCGTCGCTTTCTGCTTAACAAAACTCATTGAAAAAGGTACGTTGTTGATAAGTGTTTGACCATTGCGTTGCTTGACAAAGATATTGATTGTGCTCTAAATTCTTTAAAAACCAAAGTAATTGTAGTATTTCCGTAATATCATTCACTTTCTTTAATTATTATTTTTAATTAAATTTTTAAATGATTTTAAGACCCCCGCATAGCGAAGTGTAGATATGTTTCGTCCACAACTCCCCTAAAAAATTGAATGGATTTCTGTGAAACTTTCAGGAATTCTTCAGTATACATTGCCATTGTACACCACCTATTTTATTTATGATCAGAATCATTTTTGGTAATACACAGATAAACATACATGTACTTTGCCATTTCGTGATAATATGGTGATGTAAGGACGCAGGCATGCCCCGTCCGCAACTCTTTCTTAAGCAGTGAATGGATTTCTGTAAACATTTCAGGTAATCCTCTGTGTATATTCCCATTGTGTACACCTATTTCATTTTTGATCAGAATTATTTTGGGGTTTTCCACAGACAAACATAGACAATGCTATTTCTCCGTAATATAGTAATGTAGGTAAGGGGTAGGCATATTCCATCCGCATCACCTCCTATAAACCAGTGAATGGATATCTATGAATCTTGCAAAGACTCCTATAAAAAAGTGAATGGATATCTGTGAAACTTGCAGAGAATAATTGCCATTTTGCGTCTTCCATTTTGTTCATCAAAATGATTTTCGGGATTTCCCACAGACAAACTGGTGATATAGAATTTAGAGTTATGTCCCTGTGGCGCCATGGGTCAACCAGTACGCATGGCGTCATCATTACGGAATGCAAGATGGCACTAGAATAGAATGTGGCACCACGATGGAATTCAAGATGGAGGCTCTGAGGAATGTGGCTGTAACACGTCATTCATACCACAGGTTTAAAGCGTAATTTTTAATGAGATACAGATAAATTATTGGACAGCTGCAGTATTTTGGTTTTCGTTTAAAAAGTGTATTAAACTAATGTAACATTTCATACATATATAATTATTTACATCGTATTATTTACGTCATTATGTAAGAATGGATTGGAAATAGTGCCTCGAAAACAAATATTTTGATACATCTAGTCCAATTAGTTTCTCTGGACCGATGAAGATTCATATTTATTTGAAGAGAAGAGGATACAAAGTGGGTTTGCATAAAATTAATCGCTGGTTACAAGATCAAGATGCATATGCGCTCCAAAGACCTTTATGACACAAATTCAAAAGAAAGAGTCATATAAGAAGGGAAAGATTATCTTTGGGACTCCGATCTGGCTGATGTTTCCAACCTGCAAAAGTATAACCATAATATCAAGTATTTGTTGATTGCTATTGATATATTTAGCAGATATTTATGGGTAGAGCCATTAGCTAACAAACAAGCGACTTCTATTGTTGAATGTTTCATAAAAATATTTGCAAAAGGTAGAAAACCCAAGTGGATAAGATCTGATCATTGAGGTGAATACGATAACAGACTGCTTAAACAGTACTTGGAATCGGAAGGCGTGGGAATTTATTTTACGTTTATTGAAAGTAAGGCTGCTTTTTCAGAAAGAATTATCCGCAGTTTGAATCAGGTTTTTTATCGCTTTTTTGCACCCAACCATACATATACATACAAGGATAAATTACAAGATTTTATAAGCAACTACAATCATAGACCTCACAGATCTTTAAATGATAAGACTCCAGCTAGCACGAACCACCATAACGAAGATCTGATTTGGAAGCAGCTCTATGTGGATACATTAAAACCATCCAATAAGATGAAAACAAATCGAAAAAGGCAATTTAGTTCGCTTGAGTCACTTGAAGAATGTGTTTTTCCGTGATTATGAAGAAAAATGGACAGAGGAAATTTTCAAGATCCATAACAGAAAACTGCGTCTAGGAATACCGGTGTATGCGATAGTAGACAATGCAGGTGATCCCGTCAGAGGCACCGTTTATGAACAAGAATTTCAGAGAGTATGTAAAGATGACAACAATTTTTGCAACGTGGAAAAGATATTAAAGAGGAGAACACGAAATGGCAGACGTTAAGTTTATGTCAAGTGGAAGAAGTTCAACGTTTGGATTTTGGAAAATACAAACGAAAGTATATAAGGATGTCTTCTCCGTTAGATTTGCCATATTTAAATTTAACGTTTAAGTGACAGGATGGATTCTGCTGATTGTCCAGAATGTCATTAGAAGTTTTTGAGAAAAGACAATATGATTAATATGATTAGACATTTGAAACTACGACATGAAACATCAACTTCAGGAAGAGGATAAGGAGGAGGCGGAGGAGGAGGGGAAGGCGGGGGAGGAAGAGGAGGAGGAGGAGGTATAACAACGTACAATGTGATTTTACAACACCCCTTTACCATGATGTTGGCAGGGCCTACGGGGTCAGGCAAAAGCTGCTGGACGAAGAACTTGTTAGACAGAGCAAGAACTATGATTAAACCATTACCGGAAAGGATGATCTGGTGTTACAAGCGATGGAAACCTTTATTTAGTGAAATGCAAAGTACGATAAAACAATATTATTCCTACAAGGTTTATCCGAAAATTTGAACGACGATTCATTCGTTGACATAATGTTCCTTACTTTGATCTTCATAGATGACCTTATGAGAGATGTCACCAATAGCAAGAAGGTATGTGAGCTCTTCGTTGAAGGTAGTCACCAGAGAAATATCAGCGTGGAATGTTTCCTACAAAATGCGTTTTCTAAAGGGAAGGAAAATCGAGCCGTGAGTACTAAAACTCAATGTATAGTCTTGTTTAAAAATCCGCGCGATCAGATTGGACCAGTTATTTTTGCTAGACAGATTATCCCAATAATCCAAAAAAAAATCGTGAATAAATATATCGAAACTACTAAACGACCCTATAGGTATTTTTTTATAGACGTGAAACAAAACGCTCCCGAAGAAGAAAGGCTGAAAACTGACATTTTTAATTGAATTAAAAGTATTGGTTGTCAAGAATGTTCCAGTATGGTTGGTGGTTGAGTAAGTGAAACCGATGCATATGCAAGTGATGTCATTGCTCACAATGGGCAGTTTGTTGACAACCGTCAACGCATCAACATGGAGAAGCAGAATCCTTCCTGTATTGATTGCGGACTTATATTAGACTCCCTTTGATGTTCAGCGACATATAAAAAGGGGATGTCATTTCGATGACCAAGAGAATATTGAAAAAAAAGATGAAATAAGACGAATCAGATGAAGAGAAAAAGGTGAATGATGATCTCGATGAAGAGGACTCTGTCTTTAACCCACTCATTGATGATGTTTACAAGAAATTAGATTCAGAATATCAGGCTAAAGTGGAAGCTGTATTGCTGTATAAAAACATAACCGAAGTGAGGCAAAACAAGAGGCAGATCAAATATTTTTACCCCTTGAAAGAAAATTGTTAATTAAAGAATACGGGAAAATGTTAACGAAAATATTTGATATTAAGAGTAGTCCGTTACACAGAAAAATTACGACAGAAATCACACTTTAATGGAGGAAGATGAATATTCCTTTAAAAAGGCCACTTCTATTATATTGAAAAAAATAAGTACATGTTTGATGAACTACTAGAAGAGGACGGCTCCGATATGGACAGGGTGACTTGGACGATGACAGTGATGTTGATAGTGAACAAATACACTTTGACTCTTTGAAATGAACTGTAAAGTCAGCATGTGGATCCCAGACCTATGCTGAGCTCACGAATGGGGGAAATAAGATAATTAATTTGTAATTTGTTTGGTTTTCATTTAAAAAAATCCCCATTAAATTGATATGCATTTATTTACATACAATAAAAACTATTTACATTACTATTGTGTAATGTCCATGAGCTAATATGCGTACTCTGTCTTCTAACACGTATCTTTTGTTATCATATGGTGACACTGGTGTTTTATTCACTGTTACTCTATACAGTTGGTGGTTATAGCTTCTGATGAAGTTCATGTCATGTGGTCGGATTTCTGTTCAAATAAAGCTTCTTTGTACGTTGTTTTAATTGTTTGTTTACCACAATTTATGATACACCTTTTGCTTGCTTCTTTTCAACAAACACAGGTTTTTCTTCATCTTTCTTTCCAATTTCGTCGATGACTGCTTGATCTTTCTTAGATTGGTGAATTAAAGACTACGTTTTAGAACGGAAACCTACAAAGTCTTTAATGGGTTGTCCTGTTGTCTCGTCTGTCATCTTGCAAAGAACCTGTGTGTTGGATGGGTTGTATAATGGATTGGTCTTATTATAATAAATGGTATCCAACACATGTTTATTTTCCAACATATCTGCATACAGTTCTTCGGTTTCAATGACATACGTCAAGGAATCAGTGTCGGTAAACAATAAGTTAGCCCTGCTACCTTATTTGGCTTTGGTGTACTCGTAATGAAATCTATACATTAATAGTTGTGAAATTTCTAATATGCAAAATCCAACATATATCGGTTTGTTGAATACTAAATTCGCCTTCTTCAAATTAAAAGCCTTCGTGAAATATCTTCAAGGATAGAAAATTTGGTTTAGCACATACTTTTTGCATTCTTTTCTTTGTTTGAACACGTTCAATATTCCTTCTTTTGAAAATATTCTTCAAGAATTTTCCATTTGCTGCATTATTCATCAACTTGTAAAAGTTCCTTTCAAAGTTGTTTTTGGCCATTTTCCTCATTTCTGTATTGAAAGTTATGTATGGTTTCAACCAGAAAGATTGTTCAAAACGTATGACTCGGTGGATCTTTGTGAGCTGCATACCGTACTATGGGCATTGTTTAAGATTTCTGTACTATATGACATATTTGGACTTGTCTGACAGATTTGGAACTGGTTTTGGGGAAGAATTTCCTTTCAATTTGAGTTTGGTCTTTAGTGTCTTTATTTGAGAAGATAAGATGTCGTCTTTAATTACCATTAATGTGGTGCTAATGGATAATCATTATTGGTTTCGTGTAATTGTTTGGGGTATTCTAGGTCATCTTCTAGAATAAATCCAGTTTCTGCATCGTCGAGAACGTTTAAAATGTCTAATTGTTCTATGTCTTCTGCGGCGAGCCATTCGAAGTCCTTCACCGGAAGACACCCAGTCATCGCTGTCCCGTTTAGATTGTTCATGTCGAGATACGTAATAAATGACGACGGTTTCGTTTTATCGAAGTTAGATTATTTTGAGTTGTCCGCCTTGGCATATTTTGTACTAATGGTTGAAACGCCTCCGCGCATACCTTTCTGTATCATATGTTTCATATGTATATCATTTAATAATTGGAGTTTGATACCTGTCTTCTTTAACATGGCATCCCAGGCTAATCCTGGAGCAGTAAAGTAGTGCGCCGTATCTAGATGGTAGTTATCGAAGCAGACGTTTCGAAAATTTTCAAACTCGTCAGCAAGCAATAAAACGTCCGATTTAAGGTAAAGGTCATGATAATCTCCAATTGTTGTCATTTGAAAGGTTTTCCTTACATTGTGAACATGTGAATAGTGTTTGAATGATATATAAGAATCTTTAAGTTTATTGGAGAAAGCTGAAGGAAGTGGAAGTTCGGTTTCATTGAACCCTTCTTCATCGTCCATGTAGCCGTACGGATAAATACCTTTTCGCAACAGTAATTTCATTAGATCAGTATATTTGAAATGTGCATAGAGTGTTTGAAAGTTTGAGATTCGTATTTAGGATAAATTTTCCAACAAAGTCTTCAGTGATTCGTTCATAAACTGTAGCTAATTTATAAAGCGCAGATTACCGAGAGTAAAGCTGATATATTTCTCCATATTATTTGGAATACACGATAGCTTTCGATCTGAATATTTACAATCGAGGTCATCATCAAATGTAAGTCATATCCAGAAGGTTGTGAAAAACCACCGGAAGGAAATATTTTGAGTTTGAAGTCTTTGATGTCTTTGCTTTTCGAAACTGGAGTTGAAGATTACAATTCAAACGGGCACTCCTCGATATTTCCCTGTCAGATGATTGTGATCGCAAACGCGGTCACCACCTAGTTCTTCTTCACAAACGTTACAGACTCTCATTTTGAAATTCACGTCCGTCATGTGGAGATAATTTCATGGGAACGACATTATCTAATATTTTTGATATTTCTTTTTCTTCATCTAACAGCATAATAATATTTTAATAACGTTAGGTCCCCTATACACTGTTGCTGGCTTTGACTTTGTCTCGTCCGTATATTTTATAACATAACAGAAACCCGATGGTTTATGCTTCTGGTTACAAGTAGTCTGTGAATGTTCTCAGTTGCAGCCATGAATGGGTCGCATGAGAGATTCGAAATCGGCGTAAAGTACATAGGGTACTCTTAACTGTTTGTTCATAGATTTAAAGTAAATCCACTGCTGGTCTTCATTCTTTGGGAAGGTCATCTTCTGTGGACCATGTCGTTGACAATCTGATACGTGCTCCTGTAAAAGTCTTTCTCTCGTATATAAATTAAGACAATAATTGCAATAAAATTATTTCCCGTTGTGTTTTGTATATCAATGGAGACAATAATTGCAATAAAATTATTTCCCGTTGTGTTTTGTTATATCACCTATTAAACTACTCATGCGACTAAGCAACAGTGTCTCGTTTCACCCTTTAATATCAAAAGTAAGTTAGAATGTCTATCAAAACGGGAGGTAGGGACATACAGCAGGTATACTTCATCCTTTTCAATACAAAACACGTTTACGGACAAATCATTCAGTTTCTAAAATGTTGGTATATCAGACAATGAGACCGGCATGTCAATGTTTTCACACTTCAGGCCAGTCTCGTAAGGTGTATAATGTAAGACCTTATAATTATTATCCTCCCACGTGACCGGGTGTAATGCAGCCAATACACTCCATAAGACACATTATTCTGGATATTTAACACAGCTTTCTTCTTTAGAATTTTCTTTGGGGTTGTAGATAGCTACTTCCTTTAAGAGGAACATATTCTGCTGTGTTGACTTTAAGTTTCAAAATATAGTGTATTGACCTGCCACTACCATCTCTTTCGAAGTTTGGTAATCACTGAATAACTTCCGAAAATGTCGATGCTATTTCCACTTCCATATTAGATCCATTTGTAAGAGTTGACGAACAACTTCGGAAAACCGGTTCTGCATATCCAACCTCGTTACTTTCGTTGTATTTAACAAATTTGACAAATAAGTTCAAATACCATTTAATTGCAGTATTTTTCTCGAGTTTCTTCATTAAAGAGACAACAATTTAATCTTGATTGTTAATAAAAAAAATGGAGAACGTCCAATAAATTTCCCGGATTAGTGTGATATGAGTCTGTTTCTTTTTAATTTTTGTCGTAAAGGTCTTTGGAGCGAATATGCACCTTGATCCTATAACCAGCGTTTAATTCTATGCAAACCTACTTTGTATCCTCTTCTCTTCAAATAAATATGAACCTTCGTCGTCCAGAGAAACTAATTCGACTAGATGTATCAACATATTTGTTTTCGAGGTACTCTTTCCAATCGGTTGTTACATAATGACGTAAATAATACGATGTAAATGATTATATCTGTCTTTAAATGTTACAATAGTAATACACTTTTTAAACCAAAACATTATTCTTTTTGCTTCTTATTCTACTCCAGTTGTAACGATACGGGGTAAGCGTCAGTGAAATTAAATGCAATTTATATTAGAACTGGGTGGATAGAGGTATGAATTATGGAGAAAATGTAACCAAAATTTTATGCATGTATTATATAATACTGTTGGTTCATTAAAATTCGTTGTATACCAATTTTCGTGGTTTTCGCGGGTCCCAGTAAACCACGAATTTAAATAGCCAACTAAAAATAATATTTTTACTTGAGATTAAATTTATTTGCATTCAAGTTTGAAACCACGGAGTTTTGATGTTCCTATCCGAGACAGAATTGAAAAATTGCGTTGATACAGCATGTACTTGGATACTGACATATGATGAGTCAGTTATATCCACAGAGGATACAGTGTTTCATGTACTTTTGTCTTTGGTAATATAAAAACGCTCAAACAATGTTCTTTAAAAATATTTTGACTGAGTGTGTAAATTGTCGAGGAATTCACTTTCGGTTTTTTAAATGCAAACATTCAAGGAAAAGATTAATCCTAAGTAGGCCTAAACAATTCAGAATTTCTCATAAATTACAGTAATAACATCTAGTTAAAAGACAATAAAGCAGAAATTATTAAAATTATCGTAATCGGATTAATCATATGTATGTATATGCCCCGAGGTATTTGGTGACAAGTGATTGCAATTTTGTCAATATATATTTCAAACCTGATTAACCTAACAAGTAAATAATTATAGATTTTGTTAATCTTGTTAAATTCCTGACAAGCTTTATTCGGTTCAAAATTTGAAGAATCTGTTTGTTAGACTTTGTTTTATGAGCGCTTGAAATCAGTACTTTACCTTACAATATCAAAGTCTAATCGGCACGTTTTGTCGCAGTATTTTCATGATATCTGATGTGCCAGGCCACGAATTTCAATATTTCAACAACTTTTTATATTTTTCTAAGCCAGCAATCCACGAATTTACGTATCCCACGAAAAGCATTTTTTTTCTGTATCCACGAAAATTGGTATCCACGAAAAGAGATGAATCAACAGTATTTTTGTGTATATATATTGTTCATAGGTGTCATATGTAATAAATTTACGGGTAGAACATTGGTGTATGCATTTTATCTTTCCTTCTACAGAATGACTACTGAAACAGAAAGGACGTATTACATTCGCCTAGTGAGATTATTGTTGGATGTTGGAACAGAGGTATACAGAGACATTTTCAAAGGCAGATATTTCTTTGTGACTTGCTTTGGAAATATCCTTGGACCAGTGAAAGGAAAATTAATCCCATTGCTTAATCCCAGCCAGAGAAAAATTCTCTATCCAGACACTGGCTGTTATAATGGTGACCTAAGTGATTTGGATATATCTGCCTTATATACACTCCTAAGGAACATCGGTAATATGCCACCGCCTAAGAATGGTTGGGGAAAAGACCCGGATGCAACCGACCGTAGTTTACAGGCAAATATTGAAAGAATAAGAATAATTCGAAATACAATCATATCACATCATCCAAATGCATCTATATCCGAGAATGATTTCTACCAAGTATTTCAAGATCTGCGGAGAAGTATACTAGAACTGGGTGGCCAGAAGTATGAATTACAGTGTGACCAATTACTGACTGAACCTACGGACGCAGAATTGGAGGAGTTTTATATTACAAAGATCTCCACCATCCTTAATGAAAAAGATGAAGTAGAAGCCAAATTTGAATCTTTGCAAGGTAGCACCGTATTATGTCATTTATTTGTATTTGTATATAATATGAGTTAGTATGGGAGTAAATCGATAAAATTTCATAAATGGTGTGTCAAATTAATGTAATTGTTTGATACAAATTTTTGTGCACAAGATGTGTACAAATTGTCGATTGACGACTCATTAGTTGTGCTCAAGGTTTAAACTTTTGAAAACCAAACAATTCAAAAAGTTGAAGAGCAAATTCAAAAATGCCAAAATTACCAAAAGGGATAAAGCCAAAATCATCTAAGAACAGAGTTATGCAGGCGGGAGATACCTCTTATTTAAAAAAAATACGATTTTGTTATAGTACATTTTTAGTAATAATTTCGAGTTAGTATCGAAATACTAGCAACTGAGCTGGGGATATCCTCGGGAACGTGGAGGCCACCAGCAGTAGCATCGTCTCAGCGGTAAAAATAAAATTCTTTGATGATGACTCATCAGTTGTGATCAAGGCCTAAAATGTTAAAAACCAAACAAAAATTCAAAAATGCCAAAAATGACCACAAAACCACACAAGGCACAGCTATGTGGAATATTTGTTTGAATTTTACAAGTCTTGTAAAAAAGCAAAACAAGGAATTCAAATTTCTACCAACAACCAATTTTAATACACAAGCATGGTTTTTATTAGTATTAGAAACGTAACAGAATTCTCATAAATAGTCAAATTAAAATGTTGGCATCATCGTTAAACTCAACTTAAAGGTCACTCTTTAGGCAAGTCTCTGCTAAATATGCCCCATGTATTTATCTCAATAGTGTTCAGATTGTCCTATTGCCTTGTCCTGCTGTATTTCAGGGAAAACGAATACTCTGGAGCAGAACATGGAGGCAATGAACATTCAGCATGTGAATTTAATAGGTATGATTAGTAAGCCATGATATTTTGATGTATGCATATTGTGTTTAGAAAACACCAACAATATCCCGTCTTACCTATATGTTTGATCTATAAACACCATTAGAATAGCATGGAAAGAATATTGAATAAGGTAGAGAAGACTTTAAATATGTACTGGACTCTCTCGAATAATGACGATTTCCTTTTGACCTCAATTTAGCATTAAACCCTTCATGAAGTGTTAGTTCTGGGTATTTCGTTTAATAGAGCAACTAGCTTAGCTATTTTTGCAGCTAAAACGAACACATTTTGACCCTGCTATCTAAAATAGGTACCGTCCAAACATTTTCCAGTTCAAGCAAGCGGTCACATGGTTGTTAATCATACTTTGTTGGCTTTTATTGTATAGAGGGTCTGGATAGATTAGTGAGAGGTTTAAGAACCCATAAAATCGGTTTAACCTCACTACTGATCACTGTGTATACCAACCCAGATTTCGATTAGTAAACAGTAACATTATATCGATACTATATTGTGAATTGATGTTATAGTTGTGTCCCTTTTCAGGCCTAAGTCTACACACTGTTAAAATATTTTAATATCGGAAACTACTTTGCCACTTCTGACCAAACATGGTAGATATGGCCCTTTCTTCTCAAAAATATTAGTTAGAAATAGTTTACCAAATAGGGTTAATTTGACCAAAAATTGGATCGGTATGGCCGTTGGTACTACAAACTGACAAATCAGCAAATAGTTAAACTCTTAGGAACGCTGGAGCTGATTTGTCTATCGGTGGTCTCCTTTCAGTTTGCATTTCACATTCTACGAATCCTATTTTCTATTGTACTTTAGATCATTCACTAAGGGTTACAAATATGAACTTTGTTGTAATTCTGTAATTTTATTTCTTTCTCCCAATGACTTGAAGACTTTAATTATACTGGACTCACACGAATACTGCCAATTCATGCTGAATTCCATATCGAGATGCCATTAACTATTGAAATTTACGTCAAGAAATAGAAAATGTGATATTCGAAGCAGAGGAAAATCGAAAACAACTGAGAAACTCCGGAGAACAACGAAGACAAGACCAAAACAATACAAAAACTACGCTTAAAAACTAAAAACATATGGAAAAAATGGACTCCACTAAAAAACCGAGGGTAGACTTAGGTGCTCCGGAAGAATAAGCAGTCTGCTTCCTGCAGGACACCCGCCATGCTGCCCATGTCAAATACTGTATGAGGAAGGGACATCAATAGGACAGGTTCATTTTCATGATAGGAGTGTTATATCTGACAATGTCGTATAAAAGAGTGACAGATGCAAACCTGAAGCTTTGAGAGCCTTGCTAGTACTAAATTTTGATCCTGTATCTAAATTTTGCACCGTTCAACCACCTAGCTAGCGGTCACTATGTTGATAATCATACTGCAGTAGCTTTTTAAGAGTGTGTTATATAAAAGAGGGTCATGTTCAACCCTACCACTTTCCTAACCAAAACAGATTACCTCGAGCCTCTGCTATTTGTGTTTGTGCACTTTTATGTTTTTTGTATAATATTCGTTTGGTGGCGTTGATTGATTGGAATGTCATTGATGTTGGACCTGTACCCACTGTCGTAACCTTTCATGTGCCTCCACCGATTTGTCACTTCCCTCGGGTGTCGTATACGGAGCAGGAATTGCTTGCCCTTCCGGAGCACCTGGGTTCAGTCCTGGTTTTTATAGGAGTTCATTGTTTTTTTTTAGTTTTCTGTGTTTATTTATTGTGCTTGTGGTTGTTCATTTGTCTTCCCGGGTTTGTCTGTCCAATGGATTACGTTTCTTTGATTGCTCCTTAGGTATATTTGTCCTTTTTAGACCTTTTATGATATGCGGTTCGTTGTTTATCTTGATTATGAAAGACAAAAGCGGCAAAAGAACACAGAAGCGGTAATTTTATTTTAATATTTCAGAACGAACTGAAGACTTAGAAGAAGACATGGAAGATGTATACTTTGAACAAATGTTATTGGAAGGTATATGCAGAAATTTTACAAACTTAACCATTTACAAAAAGTGCGTTAATGAGAGTTATCTTTTATTCTTGAAGCTAAACAAGAACATTTTAAGTTGAATAATAGAAAAGATTTTATTGCAATTTTTTGGGGTAACGTCTGACTGACATTAGGCAAATTGGAATGTTCTTGTTAAGAATATCGATATGGTATTTGTATATCAGAAATCAATGATAAGAAAGTTTGACTCGATTTTATTATGGTTTCTACGTTATTTTTTAGAGCAATTCATCTTTGTCAAAATATATTACTTGTACTTGAAGTATGCTTAATGTGGTTTTGTTTTTGTTTTTCAGATAAGACTGACAAATTAACAGAAGTAATTAGTTTAATATTGGATTGGACTGCGTGGTTATTATTGGTGGCTTTAATGATAGGTTTGTATGCCTGGATAATCATCGAAAAAGTGACCTCGTTGTTAATCTACTTAACTCTATCTGAAACTTGACACAACTGGTTAATCAACCGACTAGATATACGGATGACTGCGCGTCCCTATTGGATCTAATATTTACCGATTTTGATAGGTTTGTTACGGATCACGGAGTTAAACCACAGTTACTTAACCTTGACCATTGTACTATTTATTGTAAGCTTAATTTCAGGGTGAATAGACCTCATGCATTCACGTGACGAGTTTGGGATAATAATGCAACTGAGTTTTTAGCTTAAATACTGCCCTTAGCAACGCACCGTTTGACATTGCATATGATATATTTCATGACATAGATGACTTTGTCTCATATACTAACAGTTTGATTATCACAACTTGCGCCGAATTTATACCAAACAAACTCGTGACAATAAGGCATAAGGATAAACCGTGGATGAGTAAAGAGTAAGACGAGCAATTCGTAATCGCAATCGCAATCGCCGTTTTAAAATATTCCAGAGGACTCGTCGTGACGAAGACAAACTACTTCATATCATTGCACGACGCGAAGTAAATCGCCTGAAGAGAGAAGCGAAACTTAGATACGAAAATAAACTTGTCAAATCGCTCTCTAATAAAAATCTTGACCCCAGAAAATTTTGGTCCCTTAGCAAATCAGTTTTGGGTGCGAATTCGGACAGAGTTATTTCCCCGCTTAAGGAAAATAACAAAAGTTGTTTCAGATGATCTCGAGAAAGCTGAAAATTTTAACTGCCTTTTTGTTAGCCATATGTCTATTAAAACTACTGAAATTCCAGTACTCCCACCTTTAAGTTATCTTACTGAGGAGAGAATTCAGAGTGTAACAGAGCATGAGACAGACGTCCTTAAAAATCTAGGTATGATGAACCCTAACAAATCTAGTGGTCCTGATGGTATATCAAATCATATTCTTTAAGTATTGTGCGAACTCATTATATAAACCACCCACGAGACTCTTCAACTACTCGCTTCAACTTTGAATTTACCCTTCTAGCTGGAAAATTTCAAATGTGTGACCAGTTTTTAAAAACAAAGGTGATAGATGTGATAAGTGTAATTATCGTCCAATAGCCTTGTTATCCAGTGTGTCAAAAATATTCGAGAAAATTATATATAAGTCTTTGTATGAATTTTGTGTGTAGACATTATTCTTAAGATGCGCCATGTTTTGCCAAGATTTTGTCTGGAAAAACTGTACAACTCTTTTGTCCGTTCACTATTGGACTGTGGTGTCGTTAAATGTGATAATTGTTCGGATATTGAATCGACCGTTATTGAAAATGTTCAACGGCGGGCTTGCTTGATTATAACAGGTGCCATTAGGGTAACTACACACCAAACTTTATTGAAATAAGTTGGTTTAGAAACCCTAAAGACACGTAGAAAAGTACACAGGCTTTCATATTTATATAAAATAAAAAACAACTTAACACATTCTTATCTGACTACCATCCACCCCCTTTTGAACCATAGTACGAATAATTATGATCTTAGGAGATGTTCACAACTAATTCCGCTTAGAATTAGGACTGCCTGTTATTATAACTCATTTTTGGCCACTCCAATTAGGGACTGGAATAACCTTTCACTAGATATTCATACTGCGACCTCATTATGCAGTTTTAAAAATCTACTTAAAAAATCTGAAGGAGTAATTACTAAACCTGTATACTCCCTTGGACACGGCTTTGAAAAAACCATCCATACCGTCTTAAACCAGCACCTATTCAACTACAATCTAATTTCTTATAAGACTTGTACTCAGTGTACCCGAAACAAAATTGAAAGCATTGAACATTTCTTGTTCCATTGCGATCGCGATAGAAACCATAGAAAAAATTTATTACTTTGGTGTCAAATATATTTTATGTCCTGATCTGAATATAGCTATGTTGCGAGATTGATGTCCATCTTATTTAAGTAAAATTCTAATTGAAGGGAATGATGACTTGTCGTCTGAAACAAACTTCGAATTATTTAAATGCGTATTCAAATATATTAAGTCATCTGGAAGATTTTCCCGATAAGACACTAAGTCGTCATTCTACATGTAAACATTTTTTATTTATTATGTTTTTTATTATGTTAACCTGACTTTGTGTGTGTGTGTGTGTATATGTGTGTTAGATGGAGTGTGATTGTGTGTGTGATGGTGATTGCGTGTGTGTGTGGGGTGTTGTGTGTCTGTATGTGTTTCTTTTTCTTTAACTTGTATATAATGTTTTGTACTATTGAAGATATATATTGATGTATTGTTAAATGCTAAATGTATTGTACTGTATGTCAGTGTGTGTATATTTGTATTGAGGAAAACCGCTTGTAGCCTCTGGCTGTTAATAATCCTCTTTAAATAAATAAAGAATTAAATTATTACAATATTAAATTTTTAGAAAACTGTACTGTTAGTAATACCGGCAGTAATCCCCACATCCCCTGTAAGTAGTTGGGTCTCTCACCTATAGTCAAAAAGTCCAATCCAAAAATATTATGCAATTATTCTATAAAGAAATTAAATCAATCAACCTATTGAAAACTGAAAAAAGCTTAGATCACAAGCTTAAACGTACAATTTTTGAAATTTGACCAGAATGAGCCCCCGGTTTCAAAATCGAAATTCCAAATCCTACATAAAGTGTAGGGCAATTCTATATATATAAACATTTCAAAAATTAAAACCTGAATGCACATCTACACATAGTGAAGAACACTATTATGTTATAGAGAAAGTATATTTGTAGGTTTTTCTGGTATTAGAATACATGTAGGGGTATCAGGAATTGGTTATTCAAAAATAAAAATCGAACGTAGCGAGGTTTTCCATCTGCCAATTCCTAACAACGCAAGGTGTATTCTAGAGTTATTTTTTCTCATAGATTTAAATCAATCACAGCTTCGGAAGGAAGGAGGGAACTATGTAAAAAAAGCAAAGTAAATATGAAGTTGGGGGGTTTGGGTCTGCTGGTAAAATATGCAACCCCGCATTTAACTTCTGGATGACAGTTATATGTATTACATAATTATGTGCGGTGCCATACATGTACTTTCTTTTTTACTTACAGAATTTCTGCCCCCCTAAATTGTCCGACCGCAGAACATACTTTTTTATTTATCCAAACAACTCTGTTATAAAAAGTACTCAGGAGATGGTTTGTAACTATTATACATGTACCTCTGGCTATATATCGTACAAGGTTGGTTGAAAATCCTTTGCTTGAAGAATGACCTGTCCTAGGTTATTATAGAAAATAATAACCTTGTAATTGTTAATGGTGCTGATGAGAGGTAACTCCTTGAAATGCGTCGTATACATCATGGTATAAATTTACTATATCTAATATTAGTATCTTTGGATTGTTATTTTGAAACTCCATGGACGATGCCTTTGCATGGTGGACCCTAGGTCCCCGAGGGTATTCGCCAACCCAGTCGTCTGACATGATTATTCATTGATTTGTTATAGAAATTACCAGTATTTAGCAAAAGTCAAAAATAATAGAATTACTACGGGTTCATTCTGTGTATTGCACACGGTGTGTCTCCTTAGCTGAAATGTGGCTTCCTATTTCGGTATTTTTGGTTATGAGTACTTCTTGTTTTAAAATAAGTTTGGTTTTTGGTCTTCCAAATGTTTCGGTTTTAATGCTTCTGATGAGAGGTAACTCCTTGAAATGCGTCGTAATTCGACCAAAGTGGGCCCCAATTTTTGAAAATCAAAATTCTGAAACCTTATTGTGCATCTACATACAGTTTGTGGCAATACTGTATAGAAATTAAATAAATGAAGTTAAAAATGAACGAGAAGCTCTGGAGAACAGGTTATCTAACTGACGGACAGACGGACCGATTACAAATATCCCCGAACTTCATTCGAAGTGCGGGGATAACCAGACCACTCTTACAATGTTAATTACACACTAAGGTTCATGATACTATCTCAAATAATGTAAGAGGAGTTTGAGGAAAAATCGATTTTCGCTTTCTGCACTCCAAAGAAATATGCATATATAATGGAGTTTTGAATTTAGTTTCATCTTTCTATCCTTAGTAGAAAATATTTCGTTTAATTGGTGGATCTAACGATTTATGTATTTACCAAATATTATGAAAATACTTGTGACATTGCTCTTTATTTAAAATCATTACGATGAAAAACTATCAAAATCAACAAGATGAAACAATTTCATTTTATTTAAAAATTATTTTCTATTATTTTTTAAATAAATCATAATTTTGGAAGAAAAATTGTCCACATAACACACAAGGAAAAAGGACAAACATACCTAAGGAGCAATCAATAAAACGTAATCCATTGGACAGACAAACCCGGGAAGACAAACGAACAACCACAAGCACAACAAATAAACACAGAAAACTAAAAACAATGAACAACACGAACTCCTATAAAAACCAGGAGTGAACCCAGGTGCTCCGGAAGGGTAAGCAGTTCCTGCTCCGTATACGGCACCCGTCGTGAAGTTCAACAAAGTCAATCCGGTGGAAGTCACACATCGTAGGAGGCACATGAAAGGTTACGACAGTGGGAACAGGTCCAACATCATCTTAGATATTGGAACACTGTAATGGTCAATCAATTCATGATGACGACCGTAAAATTTCTTAAGTGATGACATCAACTTATCCCTGATAAAACCCTGGTTAAGAAGCTTTTGTGACAGCAGTAATCCTCTTTGTCGAAAGTCAGGGTAACTCACGCATGCCCTTGAAAATCGGATAAGCTGAGAAACGTAGACGCCATATGCAGGCGATGCTGGTATATTGCTACTTAAGAAGGGAAAATTAACAATAGGAAAGTTGAAGTCATCACGTTTGTCATAAAGTTTTGTCTTCAAACGTCCCTCATAGTCTATTTCAAGAAACAAATCCAAATATGAAGCGGACTTTGGTGTATCTGTAGTATCCTTAATTTCAAGTTCACTGGGGTAGATAAGATGTAGAAAGGAAATTTGTTTGCACGGAAAGTGCAAAGTCTGGGGTAGATGCAACAACGAAAACTCAAATTGTAATGATTACTGGTCCAACTGGTGTTGGGAAAACGGAAACGGCCTTTTATATAGATTCCAACCCGAGCAAACAGATGAGTTTGAAATACATATTGCGGTAAAGCCGATATATATTATAAAAAATATGAGACCGAATAAAAACTTGGTTTTCATATTAGATGATGTTTGTGGTAAAATATGCACCAATGCCTATGTGTTGGACATGTGGGAAAAATACGAAGGCAAAATATCTTATTTACTGAGCAAAAATCCGAATGTAAAGCTTCTGATGACAAGTAGGATGCAAGTCAAACTCGGAGATATCTTTTATCGATTGTCATCCAAAAAACCTATAGAATGTAAAAGTAATACGACCTTAGAGGAAAGGAAGAAAATTGTAAAATCCTATTTGCCAAAGGATTTAATAAATTGCCTGGATAATGAAACAATCTGGCTTTATTCGTTCTTTCCATTACTTTGTGAAATGTTTTCAGAAATGATAAGAAACAAAGCAAAGCTGGTTACAAATTCCACATCATTTTTCAAACTTCCATCTAAAATCGTGAAACAAGAACTTGATGAACTCAAAAGAAAGGATCCAAAGGCCTTTTTAGGCCTTATCATCATCGTATGTTGTAATAACCATATACCAAAACTTGTCTTTGCCCAAGAGGACACTGTCACAGACGAAATCATACAATCAGCATTCCAGGAATGCAAGTTTGCATCGTTGCCTTCAAGGGAATCAGTCTTGGAAAGACTAGATCAACTAAGTGGTACCTTTACGTTGGATACTATATTAAGTATTGCATTCACTCATGATAAGATGTTTGACATAATTGCAAAACATGTAGCCTAACAGGTTATTGTTACAATTTTAAAATTTGGCACCAGTGGATTGCTTTCGCAAAGAATTCAGTTCCAGTCAATTGGAGGCGACGTATCGGATAATGAAATAATTCTTCCCCCAGATCCAATGCTGGAAAACTTGTACTGGCAAAGGATAGTGTCCGAAATGGAAAATGGTAATTATTTGTTTGTGTTTGGAAACATGCAATCAAAATACAAACCTTATAGAAACATATTTCTGCACGTAATGCAGCTCCAGGGGGATCAGTTTATAGTTGATAACCTTTCAAATTTAAATATACTGCACACATCCCCGTTAGACGTTGCGGCATTTTTCGGATATTTAGATTATGTTCAATTTATCACTCATTTTGACAACAAAAGCGTTAATAATGTCCATGTTACTGGCAAAACTCCATTGCATGTTGCATGTCAGAATGGTAACATCGAAATTGTTATACATTTGTTGACAAATAAAGCCATGGTAAATTTTCAAGATATTTTGCAACGGAACCCCTTGATGTTTGCATGCTTGAATGGACAAATTTCCATAGTTAACGTTTTATTTAGACATGAAGCTGATTTTAACATTTGCACAGAAAACGGTCTCACAGCATTACATGCTGCCTGTACAAGTGGACAACAAGAAATTGTGGATGAACTTTTGAAAAGAGGTGTAAATGTAAATCTTGCTGGAAAAGACAATTTAACAGCACTGCACACAGCATCATGCTAAAAGAATAAAGCCATAGTAGACATGCTTTTTGCTCATGGAGCTTTAGTTGACACGATTACAGACGGGCATACAGCGCTAGGGATGGCTTGTCGTAATGGAAATATACAAATCGTTGAATGCTTACTGGAACACAAAGCATCAGTTAATTTTCCAGAGGAAGACATCAAACCAGCTTTGGTCCTTGCATGCCAAAGTGAAAATTTTGAAATAATTGAAATTCTGCTTAAAAAAAGAGCATGTATAAAGAAATCATCACCATACGATGGCAATGTCATGCATTCACTATGCATGTTGGAATAACAATAAACAAATTCTCGATTTGTTACTACGAAATGGAGCATCAGTAAATCAGACTGATAAAGACGGTTTCTCACCGTTACTTCTTGCTTGTCAGTGCAGTGATATTGATATTATACAACCTTTTTTGATAAAAGGGGCTTGTGTTACGAAAGAACAAAAACATGGGAGCAACGCTTTACACACTGCTTGCACTTTTAGTCGATATCAATCAGTGAAGCTTTTACTCCAGCATGGAGCAAAAAAAAAAGAAATATTTGTAAATAAAATAAACAAACGAGGCCGAGCACCTCTTCATGTTGCTTGTCAATATGGACATGTAAATATTGTAGAAATACTGATAGAAAACGGCGCAAATATTAACCAAATCACAAAAACTGGTGAATCCCCTCTTTTCATTGCAAGCTTGTGTGCAAATACATACATAGTTGAAAGTTTAATAAAAAATGGTACAGAAGTAGATCTTGGCACTATTAACAAATGGACACCATTGTTTGCGGGCTGTCTTATTTCTTGCCTCGAAATTGTCGAAAGACTTATTCAGTATGGTGCAAATGTAAATCATACAGACGAAAACCAGTCAACACCGTTAATAATCTCTTGTTCTACCTTGAATGACCAAGTCGAGATTATGTTGGATAATACTATTCCAAGTTATGTAAAGTGTTTAGAAGAAAGTGAAATCCGTTACAAAGAATCTCATACTTTTGAACAAAAACGTGTTGTAAGTACATTGATTTCGAAAGGTTCACTTATAACTCATATGGATATTGAAAAGAACACTGCACTTCATCATGCAAGCTTCCATGGATTTACTGAATTAGTAGAGAAACTACTAAAAACAATGCAGATGTACAGGAATTAAATGCAAAAGGGCAGTCTGCTTTACATGTATCCTGTTCCATAGGAAGAAGTGATATTGTTGAAATACTTTTACGCTACGGGGCATCATTGGATACAAGAGATATATATGGATATACCCCAGTGATTTATGCTTTTTTAAATGGTAGTACTGATTTGGCAGAAAACTGTTTGCAAAGAATAAGATATGCCGACCGTAACATTGGTGAAATTTTTTCCACAGCTTTAGTAAATGATCACATGCATCTAGTTGAATTAGTACTGAAACATTATCCGGAATACCCTAATTCCGAAAATGCATATATGCACTCAATATTTGCTACTATGCAGGGTAATATAGATCATGTGAAATTCTTTATTTCCATTGGAGCGCATATGCCTTTGAAAAATCTCTCTCCTACTCCTCTTCACGCAGCATGTCTATTTGGATATGAAGATATCACTCGATTATGTCTAGAAAAGGGAGTTCGTGTAAATGTAAAGGAAGAAACACAGATGGTAACGCCATTACACGTGGCATTTTTTAAGGAATCCACGTATTCAGAGGGAGAAGGGTGTAGTGTAGGCATTGCGCGTAAAGGGTGTAATTTTGATATTGTCTCTCTTCTGATAGATTACGGGGCATTGGTGAATGAGAAGAGTAAATGTGGATGGACCCCTCTTTTTTATGCATGCGAAACGCCATCAGCAGACGCTGTAAATTTGTTGTTAAAAAATGGAGCAAGTGTGAACATCCACGACGGAGACGGACGTTCACCACTTCTTATTGCATGTGAAAACGATAATAAAGACATTGTTGAATTGTTACTAAAGGGAGAAGCAAATGTCACTCAGATTACAAATAATGGATGGACAGCTTTACATTTCATTTCCAAAAATGGTAATACGGTAATCGGAAACTTACTGTTAAAATATGTTGCTGCAATTAATACACAAGACGAAATTGGTGCAACCCACCTTCATATTGCTTGCAAATATAGTCAAAAGGATCTAGTTGAATTGTTACTTCAGTGTGGAGCAGATATCAATAAAGTAGACAAAAAAAATGCCACTCCATTTAAATATGCCACTGAAAGTAAAAATACAGCAAATGTCGAATTATTGGCTCAGTATAAATCTCTTAACGACCCCCACGAATTTGATGCGTCACTATGATACACAGAATGTCAAAATGGTATAATACATTTAATCAAAACCAAGTGACATGGTTAATACTACACCAAACATATTGAATGGAGTTAGTAGACGCGATGTAAGTTACAAAAAACACGATTTCCGATTATGCGATTCCTAAAAATTGTGTTTGTAAGATACGAACGGAATATAACGAAACGAATTATTATAATTAAATTGATGCCGGATATGAATAGCAGTGAAATATTGGAAATGCATTTGATTTTAAATAAATAAATACGATGAAAGAAAGCCGGTTTTAAACTGTCAACATTTAACTTTTTTCATAAATAAAAAATTTATTTTTTGCATATACATTTTTTCAATGGGAAATTTATCAAACTTAATAACACAACTGTGAAATAATATTTTTAAGTTATTACAAATCAATAAACCTTTTCATGTTGTTATTACCTAATTAGCCAATGGATATTAACCATTGATATTTAACTGTCAGATTTCGTAGGTAAATTAACAGTTACACAGACATTTTATCTTCGTAGGACCTCTTAATCCCTTGTCTAACTAGATGTTATTTTAGCCCGATCAAACAATTAAGTATGTAAAAGATGTATTATGAAAATATAAATTGACAAGACAAGACAAGATATGATTGTATTAGAACCTCAGACACACAGGTGTACAAGAGGACAAAATAACATAGTATTATAATTCAAGCATCTATATACACAATATGTGCATTTACAGGAGAACAACAAAAATAACAAAAACAGAACCTATAAAATTATTACAAATGAATTCTGGAAAGAAGCTATATTTTTGTACAGTTCTACATGACAATTCATTAACAGTCTATATAATTTATGACATTGGGGTATTCAGTATAATATTTAGGAATGTATTTTCCTCTAATAATCATAACTTCGTTTTTGGTGCAAGTGAAAAGGTAGTGGAATTCATCTCCTACAACAGGACGACATAGATGCCAAATTCTGTTTTGTTTTGGAGTTCCATTCCAACGGCCCGTTTCTACCGGAAATTTAATATTAGAACATCGAAATTTTGCAAACATAATTCTATCACGTGAATTCAACTTAGGCAAGTATTTTTCTATGCAGAATTCCTTTTTGTACTCGGAATAAAATTCCCCCCTCTATGAGTTATGAATTTTGAAAACCAGTGTTGTATAAAGTGATCTTTTAGCTGTTGTGAAATAATATTTTTCAAAAGATCACGTTGTATGGGAATTTGGTCATATCAAATGAAGCTGAAACAACTATCGTCAAGTATAGACTTTACATAAGAAATCCATTTAAATTTCAAAGGGTTATCCAGATGTAATCTAAACACCAACATATACATAATTGATGACAACTTACTAGAATCTGAAATTAAACTATTCCAAAACAAAGCCATTCTTAATTTAATCACATTTACCATTTGCAATCTACCTAACTCCCAATATACCATATAATTTGGTCTTCGGACTTTGAGAATATTTTTACAAAATTACAAGTGCATTGTTTCTATACTATCAATATTTTAACCATATATCTTGAATTGATAGTAACGTAATGTCTCGCCTTTCGTTTACTGAATATAACGATTTTTGTTTTACTTGTATTTATTTTATTTTTATTCCAGTTGTTACAGTATGTTTCACAATAAGCAAGACTATCTTGCAATCCCTATACCGATTCTGACAGTAGAGCGGAATCATCAGCATATAATATAATAAAAAGTTTTACATACACATCTATAGCTTCTTCACATAATTCAAATACTGTACATTATTATCAACAAAATATGACTCGAGATCATTCAAAAAAAGAGAAACAAAAAAGGGGAAAGGTTTTCTCCTTGTTTTACTCATATATTAGACATGAAAAAATCAGAGCATTCTGTACCTTTTGTTACACAAATCTTGATATTTTGATACATATTATATATGACGGTAAACATTTTTCCTTTAATGTTTTCTTTCTGCATTTTTTGCCATAATCCAGCACGCCAAACAACATCAAATGCACTTTTGAAGTCCACAAAAGTACAATAGAGTTTTTTTACCGAAAGATTGATAGAAAGTAATTAGACTGTATAATACATAAATGTTGTCTATTGTAGAGAACCCCTTGACATTTTGATATTAGCTCTATATGTTCTGCATAGTTATTTAGCCTTATGTTCAAAATAGCTGAAAAGGTCTTACTAAAATAGAAATTAAGAGTAATTCCTCTGTACATTTCTGGAACTGCTTTAGAACCTTTATTTTTAAATAAAGTTATCATTATATCAGTTGACCAATTATCTGGAATGTGACCAGTATCAAAAATTAAGTTAAAGAGTTTAATATAGATTGGCATGAGATCGCTGATAGTATGTTTTATGTACTAGTTTAAAATGTTGTCGTTTCCAAACGCTTTACCATTCTTAAGATTAGCAACTACTCTCTTGATCTCTTCTTTATTAATAGGAAAATTTAATATATGTTGTACGTTGTCTGGAATATCATTAGAAATTATATTAAATTCTTCTTCTTCAATAGCATTATCGTTCTGATTTAGTGATTGAATAGGTATGTCGTTGTTTTCACTATAATTAACTTTTTTGTTAAAGTTATTAAGAATTTTCCAGAGACCTTTCGTATCTTTTCTCAACATATTACGTAAATCAGTTTCCGTTTTATATTGATAATTATCGTATTTATTTAGTGTATTCTTATGCTCTTTACTCCCTTTCAACATTTGGCGTCTATTTTAATTAAGTTGTATTTTTACGAGCTTTATGAAATTTGCTCCTCTTGTTTGAACATTGCCTGTCATATCATGGCTTGGAGTTGTCTTTATTATTATTATGGCGTTTTGTATAACTTCCAAATATATCATTTGCTATATCAGTAAAATTTTTACTAATATCATTTACAATTTCATTCACATCGGTTCGATCGACATTCTTACGCGTACTTAAATCATCTAATTTATGAGTGGCCCTAGCAAGTACACCGTTTGGATCAGAGTGAATTCTCTTGACAAAATTTAATTTTCTCTCGTTTTTCCATCTAATAGGTTTACGTTTTACCGTTTCAACATCTCTTGATAAACTATCAGGATTATTTTTAACCTTGAAACATACATGTATCATACTATGACGGTCTGAAAAGAACGGATTAAAAATTTCAATATTGAAATCTGTAATCAATGAGAATAAATTATAAGACAAAATGAAATAAACAACACTTAAGGATGATCGCCGGTCTAATAGGAAATAAATAGGATTTGAAATAGCTGTTTTAGTTTGAGAGAACATATGAAAAGTAAACAAATAAGCAAAAAAACAATATAGGTTCATGTGCTCATTTTAGAGCTATAAAGCCTTGAAAATTTGCAGGAAGTAGAATTTCTCTGGATTTTTCATTGTCTTTGCATTGGCAACTTCAGTCTCTCAAAAATGTATGAAAAAATAAAAAGGATTTCATAAAATTTTGTCAAATACCATTTTAAGGTATATATGATTGAATTATAAAAGAAAAAGTGGGGGTTCATGGGCAAAAAATTTAATGTTTAAGAAATGGATAAAACCCGAGGATTCCGAAAATATGACAAAAAGACCAAAACATCACCAGCGAGCATCCTTAAATTACTACATGTACATTTACCTACACCTTTATCAGATTCAAGTCTAGAATTTCCAATATACAGATTATTATTTTTGCATATTTCTCACAATTTATGACCTTAAGTATTAGGTCTACTTGTACATTTTGATTCTCTTTTCAGTGGTATATCATTCCGTATAAGATTTGTAAAATCAAACAAATATTCTAAAATATCACCACCACAATCTAAGTGAAATAAATCTACAATTGACTCATCAGGAATAACATAATCCATCAGAGTACCAGTCTTACAGTTAAAATCTCCAAGCGAAGCTGAGGTCCATATAATGTTTGGAGGGCGACCAACCGGTCCATATACTGACATTTGACCCGAAGTGTCATGAACTATTTGTTATGTTATACTTTGCTGTGATTTAATTGAATTTAATCGATCTCGCCAACACGAGGCGGTCCATATAATGTACAGCCGGTCCATATAACATTATATGGACTGGCTTAGATAACATAGATAAATAGAGTAGTAAAAATGTAAAAGTATAATATTTCTTTATATGAACATATTTGAAAAATAGTCAATATTTACGTGTACAAAGTTTTAAGACACTAATCCTCAAAATAACTATCCAAAATGCATATTTTCTGGGAGCAAAATACTTTCCATTTCAATACTAGTCACGTGTCAATTAACGATAAATGATATTTGCCAAAGGATTAAAAACTTTGGCATATTTTAAGATTATTTACAGACAAGTTAAAGTTCAAATTTTGTGTTTAATTTGCAAATGTTGCATGCAAGTTGTATCATCGTTTCGTTTAGGAAACATTGTATTTAATTTATTCTTTTCAAACCAAATAAATTGAATTATTTAAATTAGTAATAGAAAAAAATAGAATCTGTTGTTGGATTATTAATATCAGTATTTTCAAATATTTGACACCGATGAAGGTTCGTCCCAACAATATTTAAGTATTCCCACACGTTTAAATATCTGTTTCGACCAATGAAATCTCATACACGTTGCATGATTCAAATTGCACTTTTATTACCACACGCAAACCACACAATTCGCACGTTGCACGCACACGATTCACACGTTTAACGCACACGTTTTGCACGTTACACGATGTTTTTGGTGATTTACACGTTCAACCAAGTGTATTGATAAATGTATTTAATCCCACAACAAAGTTAAGGGGGCCAAGAAGAAAACTAATAGGACTGTTTCAAATGATTTTTAAATATTGTTTTCAATGCGTATCGGATAATTCAATTTTACCGCCATACTGTTTTATGTCTTTTAATCTTTTTGAAAATCGTCTCATCTGGGTAGGTTTCATTTTTACTTTTGTTGAACTGAACATTTCTAACATTTTGAATATTTTATAAATAGTTCGTTTTCTGAGTTCTTGACTTATAAATTATAGAATTGAGAGTGTCGGTTAAATTTAATTTATTTTCTGCCTAGTACACTGCATGCATGTTAAATGTAATAGTGCCTGTATTTGACACATTGCATCATCTGTAATATCACAATTGTACTCCTCATATGCATATTGCAATTCTCTCCCAATTCATGTTGTTGAATTCATGCTTATTGCTAAGTGATCTTGGTTAAATAATAATAAATGATTGATTAAATATTAGATAAGGAAAACGATAAAATCAATTATTCAACGATTAATTCTAAATTCAATTAAATTTTTGTGAAATCTTAAATATATAAACAAAACAAACTACATTGATATCGGATCACTTATTGTTAAATCATGAAATTTGTTTTGCTGATCCTTAATATAAATTCAGGGGTTAAATTGCGTATAATGTCATAAAAAGAATACTGGAACTCTAAAACACAGGGATGTTAATCCAATATTTCAAACCATTATGTGATTAAAGAAAATTGCAACCGTTGGTTTTTTTTTATAGCATTCCACTGCCGTTTTGTCTGAAGTTAAATCCAATTTTCCTCAACAGTTGATTTTTTCTGGGGTGATTAGATATTGATATAGATTTTGCATAACTACCAGATTCTTTTGGATGTTATTGATCAATTGTGCGTATGTCATAAAAATCTATTAAAGAATACAAACTTGGCAGCAATGGTCCTTATTTGGCCTCTTTTCGAAATTATATCCGATGACGCCGTACGCCAACTAAGAAGGCCTCTAGAGGCAAACAAATTTTAAGATAGGACCTTATGGGAAACTTCACTGAAAGATCTACTCGTTTGAAACCATAGAACAAATTTGAAAACCAGTGAGCCAACTGGATTTAGACAACAATGTTTCAGACCACCAGTCAAGATGAACATATGTCAAACAATTTATTCTGCAAATGATTTCCAGGTGAACGATGCAGGCTCCTGGGAGCCTGTAGTTGTTTAAACTGGTCTTGAAGACATGTTTTAATTTTACATCTCAACCCCTGTAATATACTTTTTCATACCTTCACTGTTTTTGAAATAACAAAAAATAAGTAAAATGCATATCAAAATACAACTGGGTTTAGCTTATACAATGTAGTTATTTGACAGTTTTTATGGGACGTACATGTATCAGTTTTAGGAAGACCAAATATTAATTTCAGAGTAAATTCACAGAAAATGTTAAACTCTGAAAGGTATGTCGATTGAATAGTTACCTGTATGTTTATGTTATAATTACACTTTGTTTAATTCTTTACCTGTTCAAAAAACATTTTCAAAAGATTATAATTTTTATAATAACTACTATTTAGAACACGTAAAAGTTGTATAAATGCTTATTGGATCATACTTTGCCATACAAAAATGTAAAATTGGAATGTTTCCTTGAATATGTGTCATGGTAAGTTTCTGGGGCTTTTTTAGAAAAATAAATTAGTTACTTTATAAACTAATCTAACTAAACACCAAAGTCCGCTTCATATTTCGATTTGTTTCTTGAAATAGACTATGAGGGACATTTGAAGACTAAACGTTACGACAAACGTGATGACTTCAACTTTCCTATTGTTATTTTTTCCTTCTTGAGTAGCAATATACCAGCATCGCCTGCATATGGCGTCTACGTTTCTCAGCTTATCCGATTTTCAAGGGCATGCATGAGTTACCCTGACTTTCGACAAAGAGGATTACTGCTGTCACAAAAGCTTCTTAACCAGGGTTTTATCAAGGATAAGTTGATGTCGTCACTTAGGAAATTTTACGGTCGTCATCACGAATTGATTGACCATTACAGTGTTCCAATATCTAAGATGATGTTGGACCTGTTCCCACTGTCGTAACCTTTCATGTGCCTCCACCGATTTGTGACTTCCCCAGGATTGACTTTGTTGAACTTCACGACGGGTGGGGTATACGGAGCAGGAACTGCTTACCCTACCGGAGCACCTGGGTTGTGTTTGTGGTTGTTCATTTGTCTTCCCGGGTTTGTCTGTCGAATGGATTACGTTTTGTTTTATTGCTCCTTAGGTATATTTGTCCTTTTCATATAAAACAAATCAAGAAAGTTTATAATACGCATATGTCAAGATTGAAACATGTTTGCAAAAATTTACAGACGTATGGATGTACTTTTTGGATGCTCGCCAGATCACTTTGCTCTCAAAACATGGGTAGCTGAAGCTGCTGAAAATAGGATTTTTGCCCTGAAATTAAGAAAAGACGGGAATGAGTACACTACTGACGACTGGATATCCGACACCAACCATTGTAGAACTTCACAATGTTGGTATAATATTTTACTTTCAAAACTTTTGTTGTGAAAGCATTATTAATTTATGGGAAAGTATACAAAAAAAAATAAATAAACAGATAAAGTGATGGTTATTATTACATCCATTAGTCCTTTATATCAAAGTACAAACATATAGATAACACAAACCAGAATTATGGATAGTTGATGAGGATTTTGCAGTAATTTATTGTTTTCTATGATACAAATCTAACTTTTCCATGCAACATTTAAAAGCTTGTGCCATTGGTTGTTTGCTTCATCTTTCAGTTTACGGTTTTTACTTGATTTGTTACTGGATTTCCTCAAAGGGATTTATACGGCACCATTCAGATTTTATCACTCCATATAGAAGTGAGACATTTAAAGACGTATCGTATCCGTATCTGATACGTTGACATATCTGAACGTATCTATGGGTTATTGTTTAATTGATTATTTACATGTTTAAATAGTTCATGTATATGTGTTTTTCTATGTTAGATGTCATTCGGTCATTAATACACTCTTTTTATTACATGATAGTTTTCATTTTATGTATACTCGTTTATATCTAAACACTCGATATTTAAATCATCATTACTTCTCAGGCTTGAATTTAAATACTGATGCAGATATAGTTAATGATTGAGTCAAAAATCGTGGTAAAAAATCGAGAATAGGGAAAAGACAGGGAAACAATAGAGAAAGGGTGATGAAAAATGTTGGTCTCTTTTATTTTTAATATTTGAAAAAAAAATAAAAAGTATTGCCTGCTACTTTATAAATTTATTATTATTGGCATCCGTAATGAATCCGACTCATCTGATGTGGATTATTCAGGGATAGAGGACGAAGAGTCCTGTAAGATTTTGTGTTTGCTTTTAACAAAGTATGTCAGGACTTCGTTCTTCGTCTCTTCATTTTCCTTGACCAGTTCTCTTGTTGATTTCTCCTTTCTTGTTTTCTTTGTCTTCTTTTTCTTATGCTTCTTTTGTTTACAATTTTTGGCTACTTTCTTCGCCCAGGGAAGCCTAAAATCCTCCTCATCCTCGACATCAAATACAGATGATGAGGTAGAAGGTCTTGGCTTCGGTGTTAACGTGCAAGGCCTCACCTGGGACAAGGCTGGATCGGGAAGATCATCACTAGAAGTATCATGATGATTGATTAGGTTGAACAACTGCTGAACTTTTCTTCTGCAGCTTCATCTTAAGAGGGTTAGATTGGCTTGAAACAGGTAGTATAAGATGATTGTACTGTCCTGTTTTCCATGGAACATATAACCTCTAGCTCCTCTCTGAAAACATATTTTTTTTTATGATTAGTAATGCTATATATGCACTGTTCAAAAATATAAGACAATATTATTCGTTTTGCTGTTTGCAATCTATTAATAAATTATTAATTATGTGATCATTATCATACAAAGATTTAATACTTTAAATTCTATAGCAGTGTAGAGTCTGGTACTACTTTCGTTTTCTTACATAAATGGATTAATTGACGTTTCAAAATTATAAACAAAATTGAAAATATCAAAAAGGCCTATTAAACTTAAATAACTACCTCATTCTATTGATTTCACATTTGGGTATGTTGCTTATAAGTTATTTAAAATTTCTATTAAATATATATTTCTTGATTAAAAAATATTAAGATGTAACATAACAAAATACTCTTTTTTAGTCAAGAAAAAAATGTATAAAAAAAAGACGATAATAAAGAACAAACAGGTGTTCATGCTGCCCAGATAGAATCAAACAACTCTTACTTAATTTCCAGATTGTTTTGGTGCTTTATATTTGCCACCAGTCTCTGAATTTTTTCCCTCAATCTCTGTTTTATTTTTTGAAGTCATTGCCTTCATAAAATGCATTGACTTGGGGAGTAAAATGGGTTTTGTTAACCTTTATTTCCTCCACAATAGACTGGTAATCACCTGGTTGTACATTGTACGATCTCAGCATCAGAAGTCATTCTCCTTTAGTACACCTTAGGTTTTCTCTTTCATAAAAAAAACCAGAATTATACAAATTGAGTGATAAAATATGAAAAATTTAAGCCACCGATTTTAATGTTTTGGTTTTTTTTTTAATAAAAAAAATATTCATTTAATATTATAAAGATATTTCCTTTAATATTTGACAAAAATATTATTTCAATATTATAAAAATATTCTTTTAACAAACATCTGTCATATAAAAAAAAATCTTTTAAAAAAAATCTTTAAGAAATTCCCCAATGTATTAGCCTTATAATTTTGAAGGCTTTTTTTTTATCTTTGACCTTAAATAACTTTTTGTTTTTCTTCCTCCTGCAGACACTCTTATGAATATGAAAGGAAGAAATTAAATTAAATATATAAACCATAAACTATTTAGATTTAGATTTTATTCTCGACATATTGTTTATAAATACAATATTTTGAATTCAATATATAGAAATTATTTTGAAAATATGTATTTTGAAGAAAATATATCCATGTACATATAGTATATATGTAATTTATGATAATATTTGCAGTTTTACTTTTTTTAATTTCTAAAATGCTGTATGATTATTGTATTTCTACATGGGCATCCATACAAATACGATTTATAAATTTGAATTTTTACCTGTACATACAAGGTAGGTTGGCTTTGTTTATTTGACTATTTATGGTTCCAATAAAGTCAGAATATAGGAGAAAACTATACCCACATTTACAATTGCATTTCTAGATAATTCCTCACGGGAAAAAATATGCATCCGTTAAATATACAAACCAGAAAGGGCTTGTTTGTAGTATATAAATGACAAAACTAATCATAATATTGGAAATTTAATGTCCTACATTTTGAATTTAGCGGAACCTTAATAACAATGGTAAACGAACAGACCGTTATATAATCCAAGTTGTAACAGAGGATAGACAATCATACACTTATAGGCAGAATGGGGTAAGACTTCCATATGGCACCCCCACCAAATTTTACTCACAATAGTAGGAATTCATTAAACAAGTATCATATCATAAGCATAAAATTAATTTTCATTTTAATTTGATGAAATACTTACAATCATTACTGTGATTCTTTAACATTTTGTGGATTGGTACACTTTACAAATATCATTGATGAATGCCTGAAACAAATAGTCTTTGTCATGATAGAGTGTTCTCCACATATATTCACATAAATGCTTGTCAAAGGTTTTCGAGCGTGTGTGTGTGGACGGAAGTTGGAGTTTTATACACCACCAACGATTCTCAATTAGGTTTGTGCATGCTCCGAACTGCGGATCAACGAAATTTTCTGAATGATTCACAGTTTCATGTTGGTAACCAATTTTATCCAAAGACTTGTTGGCTGCCCAACAATCGGATATTATTATACTGCCTTTCTCTATATATTTCTCAATGAGGGGAATAAGTGTTTCTTTGTCCCGTTTCTCAACTTTTACAAGAAATATAGATTTCGTCTCTCGACAAATTCCTCGAAACACCCAGTTTCCGTCTACAATTCTTCCACGGTTGTATTTTCTTTTGCCAAATTTGGCTTCATCTATTTCAACATTCAAACCTGGACCTCCAATTTTCTGAGGTTTTATATTCTCTACAATGTAGGAACAAATTTCCCTGCAATAATTATAATAGTCGGTTACTGTTTCTACAGAACTTTCTATCTTTCGTTTTTTCAAAACACTTGGTGCAGGATTATCTGAGTCAGAACCTGATGAAATTGATGTTTCATTTACAGCTAAATCATAAGGAAATTTATGAACAAAACAATAAATCAGAAGTATGCTTTTCCTTACAGAAACATTTGCATTAGAAAACCAAATATTCTTTCTCAGAGGAACATGATTCTTGTTCTTTTTTTTTGCACTTTTGCTTATTACACTGGAACCTCAACTGTTGTCTTTTTCTTCCATTTCTATTAATCCTGTACAGTCTAGTAAGTGTATCTCTACAATTCACACATTTAGCCTCTGTTGGTAAAAGACCAATACTTTGACAAAACTCTATTGTCTTATTGTTATCGCTTAAAATTTGTCCCAAATTGAATAGGTTTAACGATTTATATTTTCCGTGCTTATTCCTACCTCCAGGATAGTTAGTGATTTGGGCAATATCATCTCCATTAGCATTGTCTGTATTTCCACTTTCCTGATTTCGGTTTCCTTATCAGATGATGAAAATAAAATTTTACTCACTTCAAAATAGGAGACTAAGCTGTCATCTTTCCCAGAGCTGTCAGAATCTTTATATTTACTTTGTCCACATTGGAATGGCGACAATTCTAATTCACTGTTCGTTTCAGGTAATGAAAACAAGCTTTTACTTAATTCCTTATCACTGACACTGTCCGATGTTAACATTACATGTAAAGTATTAATAGTTGTTGTTTGTCCACACTGAAGAGGTGATGAAAGATCGCTTGAATCAAACAATACATAATCCTTATACACCTTTGCCTTGCGTTTTCTAAATACTCGTACATTTGTTGAAGTACTGGCATAATGAATACCGCCATACGCCATAAAATTCTAACTCTTTAAGTTAAATAACTCCTATATCTGTATGGTTGTTACTTAAAACGTTGTACCGATACTGACTAACACGTGATGAGACCATGACCTGTATGTATAAGATAGATTTTAAAACGTATTCTCCCAAAGCTGGTTACGGCGTTGGACCACTGACCGGAGCCATGTGAGTTCGAACCCCAGTTGGACTGCCTTCATATTTGATGTTAGAAATAATAACTATACTTAGGAAAAATGATGAAAGAAATTGTATGATTGCGATATATGACACCATACTGAAATCATGATAAATGTCAGCTAGACAATCGATGACATTGCGGAAATTACAAATAGTACCCACCACACCTGGACAGTGAACTGAATGCAGTGGAGGTGTTATATATAAATGGGGTGCCTAAACAATTATGATACGCATTTTTTTTTTATATATTTCTTTTTTTTTAATGTAAACCCCCAAAATGCTCCAATTTTTCTAATACTCCCCTTAAAATAAACCCTTTTCAGAATATGTTATATTTGGGCTCATTCAAGCATATTTTGGGTGGGGTGCCATATGGAAGTCTTTCCCAGAATGGTAATATTATGTTGTAAATCCCAAATTTAATAATGTGTCCACAATAAATTTTTAAAAAAAAATGATTATGAAAGGTTTGTTTTATGCATGTATAATAATATCTCAGTATTATTTATATCGTTATTGAATACATTTGCCATTATTATCGTGTTATTTTATAGTATGATAAATAATACAATGCAATTAAATAATAAGATGTGGTATGAATAAATGTACATTTAAAATCGTTACCTTTTGCTGCCATTGCTGTAATTTCCAATATTTTGCTTTCAGTCCAACTCGATTGTTCGTCCTCGTGTAGCAAATTAATTTACCGTAAATGTTATAATACGACATGATAATTGCAAACTATTCTTTCTTTATTATTATTCTTAATTTTGGGTTTATTTAATAAATTTGCATGTAAATTTACTTTTCAATGTAATCTAAAAATAATAAAATTTAAAAGTCTCAACAACAAAAAATGCATTGTAAACTTTCTTTTATTTATAGCTCTCAAGAGAAATTCTATTGTTACTATTATTTGTCGTGTTTGAAACACAGACATCATTAAGAGATCACACTAGAAGGCTGTATCATCGACTGTTGGCATTACTTCAAAATCTAGACAACCCCCTCCTCATTTTATGCTCTAGAGGAATATCTTATTTTTTGACGACGATCCAGACCGACGGCTGCAATTCTATGATGCAACTGGTGAAACCCCAGAAACGTTCTTGGATTTATTGGGAAAATTCCGTTAACATATACGATTTACAAGGGTGTTACGATATCCACGACGACTCAACCAATGCAATATGCTGCTGTTTACATTAATCTGGCTTAGATGTTATCCTATATATAACATTTTTTCATTACTGTTCAATACTCACCGTAGACAAGTGTCAAGAATTGTTACCCACGTTTTGGAGGTCTTGTATGAAATATTGTGTGATAATGTACAGTGGCCTACCCGCAGACAATGGATTTCTAAACAACGTACTTGGAGAAAATTACCAGAAGCCGTTGGTTGCATAGGCGCCAGATCCCACGAAATTCTAATGCCGTGACCCGAAATTCAACGCCAATATTATAGCGGCCATCACCATTACTATTGTGTACACACACAAGTTTTCATTGACAATAAAAAGAAACTCGTGCATGTTGAGTCAGGTTTTCGGGTCCATAATAATGATGCCAATACTTTTAACATGATGACCCCCGTCGGAGACGGACGCACATTAGACTTTCCACGAAACTGCATTTTATTAGGGGATAGTATATACCCATCCCGACATCCAGTTGTTACACCATTCACCACGGCTCAATTGCTCAGACTACCTAGACAGTAGAGAAATTTCCGGAGGAAAATTAACTAGAATATAAGAAAATATAGAGTTTATGTTGAACATGTCATTAGACTGCTTGAAGTGTTTAAAATTATTGGTTCCTTGTATAAACACAATAGAGACGAAACGGGGAAGTTTGTGTGTTTATGTGCGAATTTGTGCGCTAGAAGATCATTATTTCTTTCTGATCCATGATTCATATATTGAAAATGCGGCGCTGATGGAAAATTAATGAAATTCAATGTTTATCATTTGCATAATTGATACTTTTTCGATGGTAAGCATTTTGGGTATTAATTCTCCATTTTTTTAATTTGTAAATCATATTTAATGTAAAACATATAAGGAAATTGTTTTATTTTTAAATTTAAAAAAATCAACAGTTTATATTATGAACATGTTTGAGTATTCTTTTAAAATGAAAAGATGATTTTATTTCTGATATTTCTCATATCAACTAATAAAATTTTATACTAGGAATATATTTCATACAAAGAAAAGAATATATTCAACTTCGACTTGCCATGGTGTTCATAATTTCGACTGTACGGGACAATATATTTAGTTTAAACAGTATATTGGTAGACAAAGACAACCAAGTACCTGTATACAGAATTTAAAAAAAATCCCCATTTATTAGCCAATTTTAAGTAAGTGTATAAATATTGTTAACGTCAATTTTATTTGTTTTATAATAAAACTTCACGCCTGGGTAGTTCTAATGATTTAAATATCGAGTGTTAAAACATATACAAGTACATGGATTGACACGAAAATCACGTGATTGTTAAATGTGTGTAAATGTTAGCTTCTGTTGTCGTCCATGTAATGTTTTCATAATTGTATTATAGGTACTGTAAATATATATCTACGAAACATCACTTTTAGGGCAATAAATGTAATTAAGTCAGGATTTTGACATACAAGAAGCCAGTATGTAAACACACATAATATATCAATAAAACAATTATCCAACCTTATTAAAATAACAATTGGGGCCTCGGTGGCCGAGTGGTCTAGGTACTAATGATCACTAGCCTGTCAAGGCTGGGGTTGTGACTCTCACCTGTGGCGGGGTGTGTTCGACTCCGATCTTAATTGACAAGGATTGCTAATTTTCCCTCTTTTTTCCCTATCCCTATTCTCGATGACTATTTAAATACGTAAATAATCAATTAAACAATAACCCATAGATACGTTCAGATACGTCGTTTAACTGATCGAAATTCCTGCTTCTTTTTCTATTCTTATGCTACAGTTTTCCAATATTCCATCATTTCAGAATGTTTACTGGCCTGTCTTCATGTATTCCAAACTATCTTAAATTTACTTTTATTTTGATATAAATATTACTTCTATTGTACATACCATACGCCAAATTGTTAAGCATTAACTATTCTGTCAGTAAACCAGGTATATAAAAGTGTTAAAATTAAGTGATCTTTAAAAAAACAAAAAAGCTTGAACAAACAAGTGTATTTCTCAATAACAATGCATGAACATGCAACATTATTAGATTTGCATTGAAATGAGTATTTTTTTTAAGTATTGGTTGATGTAAAATTCATAGAGGCAACATCCCGTAGGAATGAGCATTGAAAACGATTGCTGTCATATAAAGATTGTTATGATTGTAAGCCTCAATCAATAAAATATGGGATTACTGTATAATCTTTTTAAGACACTGTAACAAATCCATAAACTAAATTCATAAAAGTTTATAAACGTTATATAAGCATAAGCATATGACAGGTTTGAAAGGAGTAGGGGCATTAAGGGCAATTTTTGGCCCAACCTTAAAAGCCTTAAATTTTGTGAAATTCTTGTGTATTACTTTTTGTTATTTCATTTTCTGACATTTATTAAAACTTTTTTCTTCAATTTTCCTATTTTGGGGAAAAATTGAAAACATAACACAAAAATGAAGATTTTTGAGAATTTTCAATAGCAATCACAATAAATATAAAATAAACTAACACAGTAGTCAGTCTATTAGAAAATTTAATGATAAATTACATAAAAATATAATTTTTTGGTAACTTGACGTAAAATCGGCTAATTTTGGGGCTAAAACCAGAAAAAATTACACAAAAATGAGGATTTTATGGAATTTTTTATAACAATTACATAAAAAATCAAATTAACCGAAACTATAGTTATTTTTTTTAAGAAACATTGAAGTTACAATAAAAAACATTTTTTGGGGTAATTTGATGTACTAAATGCCCATTTTGGGCCTAAAACTGTAAAAAATTACAGAAAAATGAAAATTTTTGAAAATTTTTAATATTATTATACCAATTAAACCACATCTAAATTAAACAAACACAATATTTGGAAATCTTTGCGATGAATACACTAAAAAAATGTATATAATAAATGCTAATTTTTGGGGCTAAAAAATTATTTTAAGATGAGGATTTTTGTGAATTTTAATAATAATAAGAAAACATGAAGTAAACCAAGACAACAGTTGAGATAAAACATACAAATGTTTTTTGGGTAAAAAAAAGTATGGATATTAAAGGTAATTTCTGGCTCAATCTAAACAAAAAAGCGCCTATGGCGTCTCGTCCAATACGACGTTGAATACAATACAGACTCGTACAATATTTACCTTTATTAATTAACTACTGTGTTATTTGCTTAAATAACAGTTAATCTGTCTATACAATACAGATAATCGAACAAGGCCAATATAGAAAAACTCGGCCAATACGAACTTCCGGTCTGTATTGGCCGAGTTTTCCCGTATTGGCCGACATCCGGGGATTTTCATACACGCAAATCTATAGGGACGTTGCACTGTTGAAAGATTGTGCAAATAGCTACTTAAATTTTTTTAACTATTCATTTTTTACCCCACTTGTGACCATTCATTTTACTTGTCTCAAAACGTTTAACTAGAAAATAGGTGATTTTTTTTCATTCTTTACAAAAGTAAACTTTCGTAACTTCACGTTCGTGCATAAGATTCCCTTGAGCTCTTAGAGAATTGTGGTTCAATTTCACAGACTATATTTAATAGATAATTCTATGTAATGTTTATGAAAAGTTAATTAATAAAGATATTATTAATTGACAATTTGCGTATTGCCTGAGTTATTGGTCCTCGGCCTGCTGTATTGGCCTTCGGCTTCGCCTCAGGCCAATACGGCAAGCCTCGGACCAATAACTAAGCCAATACGGAAATTGTTAATTAATAATATCATAGTATTGTACATAACACTGTAAAATAACCTAATAATATTAGACGTTTTCATACAACTCTTCCTCGAAAAAATAAATTTGCATATTCCAATCTTATAGAAGAATCAATGTCCATTCTGCACGGCGGGATTGTATTGTAATACCGTGGGAAATGTTTTTTGAATGATCAAGTTTTAAGAAGTAAAAATATAAAAATAAATTTCCTGTTGATAATATCCATGCGTCATATGAGTTCATTAGGTCTTTCCACTTTCCGTGGAAAGACCTTTTGCTTTTGTTCTGATTATTTTTTTTTTTTTTTTTTTTTTTTTCTTCTGCCGTCTAGGATGTTTTTTTGTTACTTGACATATCGAAAGGATTTTTGGCCCATGATTGCGTACAGTGATTACGATTTCACCATTGACCCTGTGTAACCGAACACCTCTTTTTATAGGAGTTATCTCCCCGCCCCCTTCTTTTCTTGTTATCTTTATTTCTCTGTAACCGTAAAAGATATCGACCTAAAATCTTTTGCAATATCTTCAGTGTATCTGTGCGCAACTTTGTTCCATTGGTCGGAAAGGATCTGACGACATTTCATAGGAGTTATTTCCCTTCAAACGACTTTCACTTTTGGTGTATCATACAAATTGCTATTTAGAGTTGAGATATCAACATGAAACTTTGTATGTAGGGTCCATGACCCCTAACAAGTAAAATGAGGTCAAGGTCTAAGGTCAAGGTCAAGTTCTAAATTTTGACTTTTGCTTGTTATCGCTTCTCCTCTGAAACGATAAAAGATAGCTGATAAAATGTAATGGAGAAAATGTTAAAGACGTTGAGACCTAGCTTTGTTATATTTGCATAAAAGTTGTATGACGTCATTTTATAGGCGTAATTGCCGTTAGAACGTTTAAATTTGCGGTTTTTCGTTTATTTTTCAACAATGGTACATGATAAAGGCATGGGGTCTTTTGTTCTGACATCAAGGATTGATAACCTTCAAATTGGCGTCAAGGTCAAAGGTCAAGGTCAAGTTCTAAATTTTGACTTTTGCTTGTTATCGCTTCTCCTCTGAAACGGTAAAAGATAGGTGATAAAATGTAATAGAGAAAATGTTAAGGACGTTGAGACCTAGCTTTGTTACATTTGCGAAAAAGTTGTATGACGTCATTTTATAGGCGTAATTGCCCCTAGAACGTTTAAATTTTCGGTTTTTCGTTTATTTCTTAACAATGGTACATAATAAAGGCATGGGGTCTTTTGTTTTAACATTAGGGATTTATGACCTTCAAATTGGCATCAAGGTCAAAGGTCAAGGTCAAGTTCTATTTTTTGACATTTGCTTGTTATCACTACTCCTCTGAAATGGTTGTAGATAGCCAAGGAAATGTAATGGTGGAAATGTTTAGGACACTGATGCGCAACTTTGTTACATTTGAGTTAAAGTTGTATGACGTCATCTTTTGAGAGTAATTGCGCCTAGAACGTTCAAACTTAAGGTTTTTCGTTTATAACTTGACAATGGTACATAATAATGGCATGGGGTCTTCTTCAATGACCTCAGCGACCAATGACCTTGAAATAGGTCACAAGGTCAAAGGTCAAGGTCATGACCTATATTACGTATTTTGCATTTTTTCACACTTTATAAGGTTTTTTTTCCAGATTTTTAAAGCAGTTACATTTTAAACCTCATTTTTGTTATCAACAAATCTGCAATTGAGGTGGAAAGACCTTCAATTGTTCTCTGAAGAATTGGTTTTTAATTATAATTAGTTTTCTTTCTTACTACAAACTTTTTCACGTTAAACTGATGTATTAATATCGTGTTAATTTGAATTTGATGGGACTGAATTAGGTATCTATGGATATGATGGCACTTCTATTACATGTAAGTGTTTGACACCAGAATTTTTCTTTAAACGCAAAGGGCCGTATTCACAAAGGTAGTTTAAATTTAATCTGAGTTTTAAAAGTTCTTAAACGGAGTTTAAAAATAAACTTTATTCATGAAACTGTTTTAAAATAAACTTGGTTTAAACCGGGTATGAAATAGCCTAAAACCTGTTTTAAATTAAACTTGCAACAAGGCAGGTTTAAATCTTGGTTTAAAGCTAAAAACAAGATATATTCTCCAAATACATTCCGCTATAAATATCATTTACAAAAGTTCTGTTTTGGATATGCATTTTTGAAAAATAGAAAATGACGCTATTGTAAAATTATAATTACAAGAAAATGTGTCTTTGTAAATTTAAGTATATACTATACAAGCTTATTTGTTCATTTCTTTGATTATTTGTATCTGTCGTTATCATGTTGCATTGTTTTATTTATGTATAACTATGTTTTTAAATTTCTTTTTGCAACGGTAATCTTGAATGGATGGTGGTCTAAAGATTGGCTCATTTCTTCCATGGTCGAAGAAATTGAAAGTATCCTACAGTTTTCTCCCTTTTTGTCAGTATGTAAAGCTAATATAAGCGTTATACATTTGAATATGAAATAAAAACATGAAAAAGCAAACGATTTTTTTGCTATAACCCTTTTAATACACGTTCTGAATTGTACTTTTTACATAGGATCACAACCGCGAAATTGCGGGTACGAAGTTATCGATTGGTAAAAACCTATTCGACCCGTTCTTTCATCTAACATAACTTTATCCACCCTTTTGAACACGATAAAGGTTCGTTTATCACCGCCGCCGGACATGAAGAGCGGAAAGAAAATTCAGAATTTGGCGATGGGTAGGACTGTACATCCGAACAATTGTTTCCGTTTAATCCCCCAAATAACTCAAACAGGTCTTCAAAGGCGGTGACGAACAACTACACTGATCATTTATGTTAATCTACTCGAAAGAAGAAGAAGCAACACACAAATCTGAGTCTCTTTAATTATTAATATAGACTAGGGAAAAAGTCGAATATCCAACAATGACGATCAAAGTCTGTAACAATCATCGATATATATCCTACAGTTTCGTGAAAACTGATATTGGCACATATTTCAGATATAACAATATTTTAGGGTCACCTTGCTCGACTTGTATCGGGTGTTGAAACTTACAATAAGGTACTAAATTTGATGAATATTTGTACAACGTCATGACATCGTTAGCAGAACGTTTACGCATTTCCGATTACTGTTAAAGGCCAAGCTGTTTACCTTGCAGACCAAGTATTTTGTCTCTAAATCTTTAATATGTCCTGCCAACGAAAGTTGTGGAGTGTATAGATTTTCGGTCTGTGCTTCCGATTGTTGGACCATCCGTACGTTCGTCCCGCCTCATGTTAAGGTTTTCGTTGAAGTTTTTTTCATATGAAAATGGGGTCACATCATTATTGACCTATGTACACATTTACATCACAACTTTCTAAAATCGTTGGAACATATAGATTCTACAACGATGACCAGTAAAGTTGATTATGGAATTTATCAACTGGAGATAATTAAATTTTCATTTCAAAACTGTGAGGCTTGTTTAAATTATCGAGAGTGGACAAATTTCATAATTAACGCGTTAAGAGTTTTAGAATCTTTTTCTCTAATGAAAATGTAAAACTCCGAGAGCTCTTCCGAACGTTTTACAATTAATCAACGTGTGGTGATCATAATTTATCAAACGGGTCAAGAGACGTATGAATGTGCACAGAATTGGAGAAATTAGTGTTAACCTGACTTATGTTCTTGTTTTTCTTATTGTGTTTCCTGGTATTGGTTTCTTTTTGTTATAAGATCACGCACTAAACACCTGCTTACATTGATAATGTTAAATACTCACATTACAGTGAAATTCTTATTATTCGTGCTACACCAATTTTCGTGGATTTTGGGGACAACGCAATCCACGAATTTAAAAATACAACGAAATATATTTTTTCAATCGTTTTATCAAGAGGAAATAAAAAAAAAAAAAAAAAAAAAAAAAAAAAAAAAAAAAAAACACTTCCTTTCCAAGAATGCAATCTCATCGTTTGATCTTTAGTAAATATATCTCAAACGGATGAGTATCAATAACAGGGAAGAAGATTTTAGTTTGCTACAGATAGAGATTTAATTTGGCTTAGATTAAATATTGAAAATAAATATATACTCCAAATGATGTAAACAATGTCGTAGTAAAGTATTTATAAGGTTTTAATAATTAATCTAGTTAATAACTAATTTCTTTGGTTTTTTTTTAAATCTTTGGCAGCAAATATTGTTCTGACAAAATTTTGTTTTGAAAAAGCGTCTAATGGATATAAGTTAAGATGATAACGATATCGTTGATTGGGGGTGTCTTATGTCATTCTCGTTTGTATGCACCGTCTATTTGAGATCACGAATCCTAGTAGATTTAACATCATTTCTCCTAAGGCAGGAGGGAACCATACTTGTAGATAATTGTACTGAACCTAATGTATAGCACCTCTTCGCGAATTTAAAAATTTTGTCTGCGAAGCATTTATATTTGTAATTGAACATATTACTTTGAGCATTTAAACTTCTGCTTTTTTGAAATAAAAAAAAATCCAAGTACGTTAGAGTCAGTAAAATGGGTGGTGAAAAATATGCAGCTTTTCTTTGAATATATTTCTATCCGAGGGAAAACAATTATCAAGTTTTCTGATTAGAAACTTTGGATTGACATGATTTTGTAGCTCAGCTACTCTAAAAGGCCAAGTGAGCATTTGCCATCACTTTGCGTCCGTCGTACGTCGTCGTAGGGCGTAAAAATTCCTCTGAAAACACTGGGCCAATTTGGACCAAACTTCTGTGGAATGGTAACCAATGAGGCAACTGAAACCAGACTTGGCAACAATGGTCCTTAGACGGTCCTCTTTAAGAAATATATGTGATGATCCGGACGGTCAACCAATATGGCTGCCACACCCGAATTTAGTTTAACATAGGGCCTTATGGGAAAATTATTTGAAAAATCTCCTTGTCTGGAACCACTCGACCAATTGGAACCAGAGTTGCCAGCAATGGTCCTTAGATGGTCCTCTTTAAGTAATATGTCCGATGACCCGGACAGTCAACCAAGTTGGCCACCATAGTTGAACTTAGTTTAACATAGGATCCTTTGGGAAAATTCATTTAAAAATCTTCTTGTCTGAATCCACAGGGGACAATTGTAACCAGACTTGGAAGCAATGTTCCTTACATCGTTCTGTTTCAGAAATGTGTCCGAATACCCAGACTGTCGACCAAGATGGCTGCCACATCAGTTTAACATAGGACCCTATGGGAAAATTAAAAAAAAAAATGTTATTGTCTGAAACCACTTGACCAATTAGAACCATACGTGTCAGCAGTGGTCCTTAGATTGTTCTCTTTCAGAATTATGTCCGATGACCCCAACACCACAACAAAACTTGGTCTAACATAGGACCCTATGAGAAAACTAGACACATCGACTGCTACACTTAAATTTTAGTCCTGCTCAAGGTGGACAAGATAAATCCATGTGAGCGATACAGGCTCTTGAGAGCCTCTTGTTTCTTATAATTGGCATTCAGTTTCAAGATTTAATTTGAAATAACACTGTTACGTTCACTCGAATTACACTGATTAGCATTTCATTACAGCATTTACTAGCAGCTTTGAATTTAGTGTCAAGTATTGTTTAATCATGTCATAAACAGAACGTCACAATGAAATGCGGTTCGGAGCCAGTTGTTTTTATTTTCGTAATCATAGTTTAAATTTAAACTTAGTTTTAAAAAATTAACCAAGTTTATTTAATTTTAAACTAAGTTTACCTAAACTAGGATTAAATTTCTTTCATGAATAGAGTTTAATTTAAACTTAGTTTCTTGGTTTAACTAAACCAGGTCTAAGCTTAAACGAGGTTTACATTAAACCACTTTTATGAATACGGCCCAAAATGTCCTATATTATGCATGTTTCGAACCCTTGTCCATACTTGTCCGCACATTAAACTGTCCATTCAAAAGAGGACTAAATTTGAGAATGAAATGTTTCTGCAAGCAGAAATTAACAGTATCATATAATTATATACAGACAGGATTAATTGTCATTTACCTACACTCAAAATGTCACATGAAGTGATCACGATCATTAGTAAGTTGTACCGCCTTGCAACAATTGGGTTCACTATGGGTATCCGATGATGGACTCTTGAGTGAATCATTGCTTGATAATATAAAAGAAGGAGTATAGAAGACTTATCTTTGATTTTTCAATTTTGCAATTTTCAACAATGATAAAAGTTTATTGCAATCTGATTCTTAAATTTTACTTAAAAATGACCATGTTTAATATGTGCTACCTATTTCTAAAACTTTAAGACGCATACTTTCAGACTTCATCAATGTTTGAAAAAACAGCATCCCAGCCCGGCCTCCGCAAATAACTGGGATGACTTTTAAAGAGTATGACCCGAATGCCTTAATTTTGTTAAAAGTATCTTCCACTATAAAATCAAGAATTGCCTGGAGATGCGTAAATAAAGAATTTTTTTCCTGTTTCTTAGAAACCCCGCTGAATCAGGCTCTTGGTTGCTTCTTGTCATTATAGTAAAATGCCATGCCCATTTCAAACTAACCATTCGTTAGAAATCCAAGTATATCACTAAAAATAATATCAACATATAACGTCATATGGGGGGAAAGGTGGGTAGCATTTTTAATAGACTTTCTCATTTACAGCTGTTTCTTTTAATTCACTTGAGTGGTCACGTACGTCCGAGTTCACGCGTTGGAATTTCTAGTATCTACAAAGTTCGTATTCCCGGAAATTTTTCTTCCACTTAGTGTTAACATGAACCATATTTTGAAACAATGATTGTTATAAATCAGACCGGACACCGGTAATTGGCTGTATCAATGATAAACATATGATAACAATCAGCATTGTAACGGTTCGATTTTTAACGGAACATACAATTATTAAAGTAAAGTGGATAAAATTCGAGTACAAGTGCCTTGGAAATTCTTGGTTAAGTAGTTTTTCTTAAAACCACTTGATAAATATACTAAAAATAAAATTATTTAACGAAGGTTTAATGTTTGGAGTGACAATGCCTGAATAAGAACCAATATATTGTTTGAACTGATACAAAAAAGTAGTCTATCAGAATTTTAGTATTGTCACTCTAAGAATGTTTATTTGGTATTTTCACATTATTGATACATCTGATACATACCGAACAGTACTTACTAAATTGTATTTCCATATGTCAATTGATACTTTTAAGACAGCCTTATTTATAAAATATCTTAGACTTAAATGCAGACTTAATTCTTCAAAATAATAAGTAGGTTTAAGAGGGAAAAAAGAAATACATATACAATATGTATGTACATTGTAGGAAAATATACAATTTATTTGTATGAGCCTTTGAAACACATAGAAATGCTAGGTTTACCGACCATAAATATACAAAGGAGTATGGGCATTAATGGCCATTTTTGGCCCAACCATAAAAACCTTAAATTTTGTGAATTTCTTGTGTATTACCTTTTGTTATTTCATGTTCTGACATTTATTAAAACTTTTTTTCTTCAATTTTTCTATTTTGAGGAAAAATTTTAAAAAATAACAAAAAAATGAAGATTTTTGAGACTTTTCAATAGCAATCACATTAAATATAAAATAAACTAGCACAGTAGTCAGTCTATTAGAAAATTTAATGATAAATTATATAAAAATAATTTTTTTGGTAACTTGACGTAAAATCGGCTAATTTTGGGGCTGAAACCAGAAAAAAATTATACAAGAATGAGGATTTTGGGGAATTTTTGATAACAATGACATAAAAAATCAAATTAACCGAAACTATAGTTATTGTTTTTAAAAACATTGAAAAAACAATAAAAAAAACATTTTTTGGGGTAATTTGATTTACTAAATATTGTATTGTCAATTTGAGGGTATTATTATGCGGACCAATGGTAATTGGTTTTTAGGGGGCCTTATGCAGTCATTCTTTAGCCACCTTTTGCAGTGACAAGTTCAACATGGACGCCAACATCGATGAACGAATCCGAAATGAAGTCGCCAATGCCTTAACTGTTACCCAGAATAATATGATGTCGGAAATAAGGTCGATTTTCTCTACCGAGATGCGGAAGATGAATGCCCAGCAGAAAGATATCGCCGACACACAGTTAGTGAGGATAGAGAGCACTATATCCGAAGGATACAAGTTCAAGAAAAGGGGTAACGAGGAGCAGTACAAGCATAACAATAAAATACTTGGGAAGCTCAAGGAGGCCGACACGGAATTACGGAGCGAGAGGATCAGCGAGGGGAATATCAACGCCGCCCGTGAGAAAATATCAGAAGGAATCTGCTTAAAGGACAGTGTTGGTGATGCAGTAGCCGCCTCCGGTATTCAGGATGGATCATTGATGCACAGTTTATCTGACAAGATGACTTCTTACCTTGTGACTTCTAGGAGTGACAATACTATTAAATCTTATTACAATTGTTTTAAAAGATGGGAGGGGTTTATTAAAGAACAGGGATTTTCAGCTTTACCGGCCCAGCCTATACATGTTGCATTATACATTACACATTTATTAGAGTCTGGTTCGACTTGTAACACTATTAACTCCGTCGTTTACAGCTTGAAATGGGTTCACCAAATTAATAACTTGCCCGACCCTACAGCAAATTCATTCATTGTATCTCTTCAAGAGTCCGCAAAGAGGGTTGCTTGTCCCCAGAAACGTAAGAAAGATCCTGTAAATACAGATTTACTTATCGAGCTTTGTAATAAATTTACAGATTCAGATGATTTATTGGTAATTAGGGATCTTACTATGATTCTTTTAAGTTATTCCGGTTTTCTCAGATACGACGAGATAAGTTCTTTACTTTGTAAGGATGTAAGAGTTTTTGATGAGTACTTGATCATTTATATAAACAAATCCAAAACCGATCAATATCGACATGGTAATGAGGTTGTCATTGCGAAAGGTTCCACGGTTGCTTGCCCTCTAAACATGTTTAATAGGTATGCTAAATGCTCGGGTATAAATTTGGCTTCCGATTATTTTTTGTTCAGGCCCGTTTTCAGGAGTAAGTCTGTATGTAAATTGATTTACAAAAACAAAAAACTTAGTTATACAGCTGCACGTCAAAGTATTCTTACCAGATTGAGGTCAGTTGACAATAGCTTGAATCTAGGTTTACATTCCATGCGCTCAGGTGGTGCTACAGCAGTTGCTAACTCCAATGTAAATGATAGGTGTTGGAAGAGGCATGGAAGATGGAGGTCAGATACAAGCAAAGATGGTTATGTTGCTGATTCATTAGAGAAACGACTTGAGGTCACACAAAAACTAGGTTTATAGGCACTTCCACTTTTCCAATCGGTTCCCCCTATCTTTGTAAATCTATCTTGTACGGTTGGCTGGTCGGCAAATTAATATTGTCTTAATTTGTTTTAGCCCTAACATATAAAGGTATTGCTCTGCAATGAAGTGCTATAATTTTACATTGAGATGTAAAAACATGCGTTCCACTTGTAAACATGTAAAGGCATAGGAGTTAAATAGGTATTGCTTTACACTTACATGTAAAGGGTTTATTTGGAGTATAGAGAATACATGTATTTTCCCGCGTTTCGCTAGTATAGCGGGAAAATAATGTATTGTCAATTTGAGGGTAGTCACATGATTATTATGCGGACCAATGGTAATTGGTTTTTAGGGGGCCTTATGCAGTCATTCTTTAGCCACCTTTCGCAGTGACAAGTTCAAATTTCTTTGTGTTTTGAAGAAAACTACAAGCATGTAAAATAAAGTTCACACATATTCAAAATGTCAGTGCAGGTTTTCACGCTGAACTCCTAGACGGTCTGTCGAAAGGTATTTTTGCCACGAAAACACAGGTTTCCAGAGTATTTTGCCTAAAAAGGTTTTATCTCTGGTTGTTCCTGGGCGTGCCTTGGCCGTTGGAATGGGGTTGGAGAACTTTGTTAATTTTTAAACAAACGCTTAGATATTGTATTAAAATAATGTAATATATTATGAATAAAATCCGGCGTCCATCTTGTACGGTTGGCTGGTCGGCAAATTAATATTGTCTTAATTTGTTTTAGCCCTAACATATAAAGGTATTGCTCTGCAATGAAGTGCTATAATTTTACATTGAGATGTAAAAACATGCGTTCCACTTGTAAACATGTAAAGGCATAGGAGTTAAATAGGTATTGCTTTACACTTACATGTAAAGGGTTTATTTGGAGTATAGAGAATACTGAAAAATTTTAATACCAATTACACCACATCTAAATTAAACGTACACAATCATGACAATAGTTGGAAAACTTTGCGATAAATACACTAAAATAATTTATATCCTAAATGCTAAATTTTGGGGCTAAAAAGAAAAAAAAATAAGATGAGGATTTTTGTGAATTTTAATAATAATAAGAAAACATGAAGTAAACCAAGACAACAGTTGAGATAAAACATACAAATGTTTTTTGGGTAAAAAAAAAGTATGGATATTAAAGGCAATTTCTGGCTCAATCTCAAAAAAAAAAAGAAAAATTTATATTTATGAAAATAACTTGAATTTGCCCACCGACAAATATGTATATCAAACAAGACTTACGTAAATAAACCTTTAATTTTATACTTTTCTAAATAAGAACAACACTTTTTTATATGAATTCAGTTCTATTGAACAACTAAATGATCGGAAATGTATATTCTTAAAAATCCGATAGTTTTGGTAAATATCGCCAACTGACATATTTTATATATAGATGACGTGTTGTCGTAAAATAACGACAAATTCCAAGACTTTCTACATCTTATCTACCTTGATCTAGCTTGAAATTAAGGATACTACAGTTACACCAAGGTCAAAAATATTAGTTGGGCGGTCCATAATGTTTGATTTTAACTGTAAAACACGCTAACGCCCTCATAGCTACTGGTCGAATACTGTAGCTCATACAAACGAAATGGTCAGAAATAACACTTCCATAAAAGGTTAAATGCTGTCTTGTCATTGAGCTAGACAGAAGTTGGCAGTAATCGAGATAGGCCAGTATAAACTAAGGTTATTGGGAGAAATATCACTTTTTATAGAAAATTTGATATTCGTAGCCTTTAATGAGAAAATATATTAAGGTACTTCCGAGTATATGTGGAGAATATTACTATGACCTAGAGTGCATGCATACAATATTTCTCTAGAACACTCCTTTCAGTTTTATCCTAAATCCAGTTAAAGATTCAAATTTAACCAAATTTAACCATTCATACGACAAAATAAAGGCGTCGTAATATTTCAAATAAATCTCTATTCCACCTTTATCACCCTTAGAATATTTGATTTTCACTTAAAAAATAGATTGTATACATATAATTCGAAATCTGATTCATTATATAAACAGTAAGATTTTCTGTACTAGTCCAAACGAAGTACATTAAGTAGATTTATCATCGGTCAGGAAATGATTTACATATTAATCTTTTTTTTTTAAATTCTCATGATAAGAGAATTCCAAAACTAACACAAGCACTGAATAGATAATGCTTCGAGTACTGAGTTTTATGGCCAGCTTATGTGTAGGACGCAATCTAGGTTCGTATCTATATCCAGTTAAAATAATAATAAGGATTAATATTATACCATTTAAAAAGGTATCTGTCACTGTAAAATCAAGACAGATATTGGGTTAATACCCTGTACGTATAGTAAGGTTCTGGACATTCGTACCATACAATTACATGTGTAACAGTTTTCTTTTAACATTTTTCATCTGTATATGTTGCAATGATAATAAGAAATAACAGATGGCTCGAGGTTTCATTACTAGATATTCTTTGAATGGCTCTCTCTTGTCATTGACGTCCAACTTATTAAAGTTTCCCCCGGTTTTATTGGATACTACATAATGTTTTCCCATATATGTACTACAGTGAATTCAGTTATTTTCGTTAACATCAATTGTCGTGATTGGGACAAAAAGACAAATTCGTGGGTTCCTAATTTCGTGGATTTAAAATAAAAAAAAGACACACAAAAATGAAATGAGGCCATTATAATTGATAAAACGTGTTTAAAATCGAGTGTTAAATAAATCCAACACTTGCAATCACCGACTAAACTAGAACCATAAGAGGCTTGCTTAAAATGTCGGAACAATGTTTGATGCCCAAGCTAAAAACAGAAACAAAGAAATTACTTATTAACCATGTTAACTAGATTTATTAATTATTAGAACCTTATAAATACATTGCTCGGAGTCAGTATAAAGTGTTCGAGTGGGGTGATATGTCTTCCTCCTGCGGACAGTTACCTCGTGAGCTGGCACATTAAAAATCCGGTTCAGCGTGTCGGTCTTGTACAAAGCAGGGATCATATTCATTATCGTATTAACATGTTCTCGTCCTGATATGCACCTGGTTGCCACTGGACGTTAAACAATAATTCATCCATCCAACAAGAGTACCCAAGAGTACCCAACTGAGCCTCTGTTCAGAGTATTACTGGTATTACCTGTAGGTTGATCTTCAGATATATGATATATATTTTTTCTGTGTGTGTAATATATTTTAACATATCATATATTTTTTTGTGATTAGAAAATTAAGTATATATTTTATTGTTGGTGATGGATGTCGACGCAAGATCGAGTTTCATTTTCTGTTTAGCTCAAATTATAAAATAATATTACGTACATGACGTATCAACTTAAATAATCGGTAACAGCGGTAAAAAGTCACAAAGTCAGTGAACACTTTAACCAAGGATAAACGACGAAGGTTTGAAGCATTCAGATGTTTTTGGAAAGGACCATACTTTTTCAAACATTCAAGAAATATATTTGAAAAGCTTGAATGTTTGAGGAAATGCTATAATTAATTTACTATTGATATATATTGAACATTGTGATTAGGGATCTGGTTGTACTTGTTTGCCTTTGTTGAAAAGAGCAAATTTGAGAAAACAAAATGTGCCATCTTGATATTTAAAATTTACTGTTAAAAATTGTAAAGCTAAGGAGAATCTTCCTCGTGCATAGCTCTGTCCTTAGATGGTTTTGGCTTTACCCTTTTTTTGGTCATTTGATATTTTTTAACGTGATCTTCAACTTTTTGAATTGTTGTTTTGGTTTTTAACATTTTAGGCCTTGAGCACAACTGATGAGTTGTAAATTGACGAAATGTGCATTAAAATTGGTATCAAAGAATTGTATTGTACATGTATGGTATAGTCTACCTGAGCATGATATCTACAAGAATTTTTTTTGTTTTAATTAGTACGTTGAAGCATAAATGTTGGACATAATGAGATGGTCAGGTCAGGGAAGGGGGCATTGGCTTTGGAATTAAACATTTTACAGTGTGACTTGAGCTGGCATGCCCTTCTACCAAATCTTTGATTTTGCTATAGAATATGTGTATTACATTGCATGGTCTAGTTGGACATATTTATACACGTTCTGTAAGCTGAAATATTCAGTGGTATTTTTTCTTCGCAGGTTGATTAATAGAAGATAAAACACAACAGAGAAAAAGACAGAAGATAAAAATGTGTGGACTAGAGAAGGTTATAGTACTGATCCTTGTTGTGACAATTGTCACTTGTCAGAGTAAGTCAGTTTTTGCATAGATTAAATGGGTCTTTTGTTGCACAAATTGAATATTGTGGGTAATTTGGATTTATTATATTTTGTTTGATACTGTACCAAATCTTCTATCTTTTCACTGGTACGGTGGAACAATGAATTAACTTTAACTGTGTGGAAACCTCAATTCTTTCAATGGAATTTTTGAGTTCTGATAATCTAACTGCTGGAGTGACTTGAGACACTCACTTCGTTAAAAAATCTTTAAAGAATTTTACCATTATTATTAAGGATGTATATATTTTTATTCCACAAATATGATTCTAAGTAAGAAATTTTCAGCAGGGTATTTAAATTGAAATTATCAAAAATATAAAATGACCTATTCAGAACTATAATAACATTTGTAAAAGCATAACTTTTTTATTTTCATTCATTTTGAGCATATTTTGTGCAACCAAGGGGTGTAATACCTAATTCAAGGCTATTTTAACCAAACCAAGACAATGCCTGCAAAAACTGAATCTTCATTATGTAATATAAATGCAGATCTTTTACTTGCAAGATTGAATTAAATATTGTTAACCAGGAAAATATCACAAGTTCACGAATGTGGCTGGGGCAAATAGATTTACCCTTGTCTGTTTGTCCGTAAGTCCCAATTCGGTTAAGTTTTGCGTTTAGCTCCATTTCTCAGAAACCTGTAGTAATATATCAGTGATATTTTACCACTACAGTCCTCTTGTATAGTATAACGCAGTTCAGCAACACTTGGGTCTCTATGACATACATTTCATGCTTCAGTGACTGTGGTTAAGTTTTGCGTTTACTGGTATGTTCATTTCTTTGGAACTAAGCATAATGTACCAATGAAACTTCATCAGTAGATGTACTTGGATAGTAATGAACAGTCATACAATAATTGCGTCATTATGACCTACATTTTATGCTTGAGTGACTCTGGTTAAGTTTTACGTTTATGTTCATTTCTTTTGAACTATTGTTTGATAAATTGAACTGGTTCTCGTCCTGCAGAAGCACAGAATATTTGCCACTGGACGTTAAGCAAAAATCAAACCATCTTTGGAACTAGGTATATTGTATCAATGAAACTTCAAGTGGATGTGCTTTTGGTAGTATTGAGCAGTCATACAATAATTTGGTCATTATGACCTACTGGTACATTTTATGCTTGAGCGGCTCTGGTTAAGTTTTGCGTTAGGTTCATTTCTCTTTGAAACTAAGCATAGTGTATCAACGAAACTTCATTAGTGGATGTGCCTTGGATAGTACTGAGCATTCATACATGATGACCTACATTTTAGGCTGGGCATCCATGTCTTGCAGACACAATTTCTATTTTTATATTTTGGCAGTAAGAGAGGAAATGCAAAAATAATCATGATGAACATGATGAATAAAATATTTCAATAGATTTATATAATCCCTGTTACAGTAATTGACCTAGAATCACAAAGCTGAAATCATGTGAAATTTGTTTTTACAGTTTACAGGTATATTGAAATCATCAAGAAGAAAGTTTAGGATAAATCTTGATAATAATTTGGACAAAATTGAAATTTGATCATCTACAATTTCCAGTAAACTTTTCAGAAAACAATATTTGATCTTTTTCGACAGATGAACCACCACAGATCACAACTCCATTCAAAGATTTGTATTATGTAGTTGAAAAAAACCAGGAAAAAATTACTTTTACATGTAGTGCGACTGGAAGTCCAAAACCTAGGTAAGATTTTTTTCTTTTCTTAAACTAGCTGATTCAAATTTATTGTTGGAAATGGAATCCAATACTTAAATAAATTTTTTTTAAATGGCTTAGTACCAGCTTTAGCATGGGGCATGTATCTACTAAAAAGAAGCTACAAGTATCTCTGTACAATAAATGTGAAGAAATTTGTTCAGAACAAAAAAAAGCCAAATAGTTGTTTATCATTGGTCAAGAAAAGGCTTTCTTTAAGGCGTCCAGACCATAAATGATCACATGAAAATTTAAAATATCCAAGGTTAAGTGATGGCAGACATAATGGCAAACTTCAGAAACACTTTATAAATGATTTAATATTCACAGATGTGCATACACAATGTTAAGTTTTGTTTCAACACATTAGAAGATGTATCCATGTCATTTCAGCTTAAAACTCTAGATTTATTTTTGGTCAAATTAATTAATTATGGTCATGACCTATAATGGTCCTGATATCATTTTTGTGAGTACCAACTTTGGTGTATTTAGAAGAAAAGAAAATTTTTTAAAAACTTATGGCCTGATAGTTGAAAATGATATATTTTGACAACAAGAATTTGTAAAATATTGGAATAATTATTAGATTTATTGTCTTTTGGTCATGCTGGGACCTTAAAAACAAAAAAATGGAATAACCTGAATATCTAAGTAAGCCTACATACCTGGACTTAACTCAAATCCATCACAAGTCAAACTGATCATCTAATGTGTGAATCATCCTTATCCAAATAAAATTATGTACCAATCTAGCTACAAACCCAATGTCAAGAATAGGAAGTACTTCTCCACAATTTATTTTTTCATAAACCATTAATATTTAACAATCTTAACCTTAAGCTCAATACACGTACTAAACAGGATGGAATTTTGCACAATACAAAATACAGATGTTTTTTTGTTGCAGAAACAATAAATATTAACAATCATTTTACTTTTTTCAAGATATGAATGGTACAAAGATAGTAACAAAGTACAGAATAGCTTACAAGTTACTGTAGATGAAATGACAGGCGACCTTTCAATATTGGCCGCAGAATTAGCAGACTTTGGAAAATATCAATGTCATGCAATAAATTCAATGGGGACAGCATTGTCAGTGGAATTCGATTTGGAACGAGCATGTATGTTTGACAGACAATAAATTTTTCATAATTTTTTCACATGTCCAAAAGCAAGACATAGGTATTCCTTTGCACAGTATCAGTATAAATTTTACATCAGGGTTGTGAGGTTAATAGGTTCTTAAACAAAACAAAGAACTAAATAAAAGTCAGGAAAAGTTGATAATAACATACATGTTTTCTCAGATCATTTAAAATTAATTTTAACTAAGATATAATATGATTTAAAACACTGTTTAATGCAAATGATTAAAACTGAACGAATTCAAAATACATTAAACTGCCTCGGTGGTCTCATGGTAGCGTGCTCGCCCTGAGCGCGGAAGGTAGCGGATCCGATTCCTGACCAGGAAACCAAAGACATTAAAATTGGCATTTGATGCTTCTCTGCCAAGCACATGGGATCTAGGAGTAAGAGCAAAGATCAACTGGTCGGCTCGGAGTCAGTATAATGTGTCTGAGTGGGGTGATATGTCTTTCTGTGGACAGTTACCTTGTGAACTAGCACTTTAAAAGTCTGGCTCAGCATGTGTGTCTAGTACAAAGCAGGGATCATATTCATAATTATATCAATAATCATATCGACATGTTCTCATCTGAAATGCACCGGGTTACCACTGGACAATAAACAATAATTCATCTGTCCATCCATCAAAATACATTAAAGGCTGTAGTACTAATTTGAAGACGGTGTATTTGTAGTTATCGGAAGTTTCACTGATCAAGTGCCAAGAAATTTGGAACCGGTACAAGAATATAAGACAGTTTCATTAACATGCACTGGCAAACCAGAGTGTGTTCCTGCCACTGATTGTGAAGTAGAATGGAAGAGAGGAGTGGGAACCACTAATACTGTGAGAGAGGATGATCGCATAGCAATTGATGCTGAAGGTATCAGATAAATTGATTATAAGAAATGGCATATATTATTGATTTACCGTTTCTGTTTACATATAAACTAAGTTTACATTTTTGCTTTCCTGGTGTTATGCTTTCAAGACCACCTCATGTCATTATATATTAGCAGTATGGACATTACCCTTCCATCTAAATGCTTCTATATTTTTGGCGAATATTTATTAGGGGGCGGGGTATCTAGTTTAAAAAATGTGTCCCATGACCCCGCCTATGGGCGGCGAAAAGGGTAAAAAAGACGTCAAAAAAATTTAACAGCCTAAAACAAAATCAACAGACTCCAATACACAACTAATGGACATCGATGTTAAACGAACAGCTTAAAATTAAATAAACAGACTCCAATGCAAAACAAACAGACATCGATGTTAAATGAACAGCATAAAGTAAAATCAACAGACTCGAATGAAAAAAACTAATGAACATCGATGTTAAACGAACAGCTTAAAATAAAATCAACGGACAAATGCAAACATCTAACGTACAACCGAATTAACGCCAGGTGGCAGTGTGATTCTTCTGTAGATAAAAATAGTCATCAAGGAATCCCGGAAGTAAAAATATACACGCGTAAAAATAGCTGATAGAACATTTTTAATTTTGTAGCGGTATGTTGATTTTACTCTAAAATATGCAAACTAATGAAACGTGCTTTTTAATTAACTATATAGTAATAAAAAATAATTTTGTCATGGATAGGCAATTAATTGTGCCATGTAGTGGATGGATCGTCTTTCAGCAATATTTGTCGGTTTTTTTCATGATCCATTCAGGTAATGTTTTCATTTTTTTATTTATGTGAAAGTCTGCAAGGCCTAGCCTGTTAATCAATTTTTCGATTGCGTGTATATAGGCGGATGTATGGGGCAGGTGCGAATCTATCAGGACTTGTTTTAAAGGGGACCGGGATTAAATCTGGGGGAAAAGGGGGGGTTCTAGCTAGGCTATATATGTACGTGCTATGTGTTTGGGAAATTTTCGCATTTTTCCCTAGGCAATTTTTAAAAACTTTTCTTCCTTGTTCCGCCAGTAGGGTGGGGGTACCTTATCTAGAATAGTATAAAATTTACTACGGGAATTCTAGCTTTGGCCAAATGACTGCTCGCAGCTCCCTTAATTTTGGAGCAAAAAAATATGTCATTGCTAGGCAATCTAATTGTGCCATGTAGTGGATGTGTGAATGTATATTTCTTCCGCATAATATTTATTCCTCCCAGAAAGAATATCATAATAATAGAATTTCCACAGTCAAAGTATTATATAATTATTCTTCCTTATCCATAATATTTCTCCTTGTTGTCAGAAGAAATTGTATGGAACATTCATCATAATAAGTTTACCAGGTTATTAAAATATTTAATAGACCTGATTTATCTGAGTAATATTTCACATCTGTTCACAATGGATGGAGAAGAATATAATAATTTTTTTTCAATATATTAATGAGGGAACGTACTCCATTGAAGGTAAGAATTAATTCAACATCAGCCTGACATGTTCACAGATTGAACATTCTATTTCTTATAGAGAAAAGAAAGTTTTCATTTTGATAATAAACATGGCCTGGATAAAATATTATGAGTAGTAGTATAATATATTTTCCAGAATTCATTCTCATACATACATATACAAATGTTCGATATTAGTTTATTGAAGAACGTATATAAAGTTTGTTTTAATTGAAATTCGAATTCTACAAATATCGTGTCTGAAATTTACATATTGGCAGATTTTATTATGCATTTTATAAAACTATACATTTGAAAATATAAATGGCTCATTAAACAAATGGTGGGGCCTCGGTGGCCGAGTGGTCTAGGTAGTTCGTCATGACTACTACTGATCACTAGCCTGCCAACGCTGGGGTTGTGAGTTCGAATCTCACCTGTGGCGGGGTGTGTTCGACTCCGATCTTAATTGACAAGGATTGCCAATTTTCCTACCGAAGGTCGGTGGTTCTCTCCGGGTACTCCGGCTTCCTCCACCAATAAAAGCTGGCCGCCGCGAAATGGCCAAAATGTGCTGAAAACGGCGTTAAACCCCAACTAAACAAACAAACAAATTAAACAAATGCGTGCAAGTTAATATGGTACAAGTCATTTAATTCAGTTCTATCGCCAAATAATAATATTATTTTCGTCGGAAATTATATCATTTGAGAAATGTATAATGTTATAGCTAGAATTTAAGTCATAATATTATTTCCACATGCTATAATAATATTTCCAATGGTAACAGTTTTATTTCCAATGGTAATAATATTATTTCCAATGGTTATGATATTTTTTTCCATGGTAAAGGTAATTTTATTATACACATGGAAAAAATATTACATGAAATTGATTCCATATGGAAAAATTAATACATAATAAAATTTCCATGGAATAAATATTATACCAGAAGAAATATTTCATCACAATTGGATCGTCGTGCAGCAATATTTGTCGGTTTTTTCATGATCCCGTGAGATAATGTTTTCATTTTTTTTTTATTTATGTGAAAGTCTGCAAGGCATAGCTTGTTAATCAGTTTTACGATTGCGTGTATATAGGCGGATGCATGGGGCAGGTGCGAATCTAGCTAGGATATTTTTTAATCGGGACCGGGATTAAATCTGGGGGAAAGGGGGAGGGGGTTCCAGCTAGGCTTTAAGAAGAAGAATTTTATTTCCAATTAAGGGCCCATTAAGAGCAAGCAATCAAATACAAATGATTTATATCATTGGAGGTACATATACAGTTTACATATATATTTAAACCCACTATAACCGCAGTCAGGTCAGAGCCAATATCTATATTATCATAATATATCAATTAAAATATTTGCATGTTATTATATATAGAATTTCTTATTTCTAAACACTTATTTATAAATATACCCAATGTTTTTAGGACATTAATATTTTCATTAGTCAATAGCCAAATAAACTTTGCTGTTTTATTCAGGTTCCCAAAATTATTACAAAATAAAGATATATTTTCATAAAATACTTTTCTTTCATTTTCATACAATGGACATTGAGCTAAAAAGTGTTCCTCGTCTTCAACCTCTCCAAGTATGCACTTAGTACATAATCTTAGCATATCTATCACTTTCTCATTTTAACACTGAGCACTAACTCTAATTTTACAAATTGATTGTCTAATTTTAAAATCGTTTAAATCAAGATATTTCTCTCTTTCAAAACATCTTTTGACAGTGAAGTATGTTAATAATTTCCCTTTGTCAGAATTTAAACTACTTTCTCTAAAGCCATCCGAAGAATTGAGGAAACTTTTTGATAGTTTATTTTTAACAATTTTGCGTAAACGACCTAATTTTAGTTCCTTTAAATTTGATATTGGTAAATCTATCTCTTTCAATATGAACATAATACTAGAATACCAAGTATTAACTTTACAAGAATGCAATTGCCTGTTACATATATAGGCATCATACAATAGACCTTCCTTTAAATTTTCTAGTCTATGATAATATTTCAACATTGACAAAATAATAGAAAAATATACAAGGATTCTGCCAAGCTCAGAAATAATTGCTATATTACTGGATTTTTCTGCAGCGCTGCTGCAGCGAAGATAAGCTTTAGCTTATCTAGCTGACGCTGGCAATAACTTTGTACTGAGCCATCTAACCTCTTTCTATAAATGCTTCCGCATTTTTTACAGTTTGTGTATTGATACAAAGTTTGAAAGTAGTGCAGTCTCCATTGTCAGGGCCCCGTTCAAACTGAACCAGTCTCGGTTGTAAGCTTGTGCATTACCTGGGGACATTTTGATCTCTCTCCTTTTAAATAGATTTAATTACATAATTCTTGTACAATACGACTCGTTATAAGCCTTTAATTTCGATGTTTACAATCCAGAAAGCGTGTATCATAGATAGGTCAATTCCATCACGTAATCTATTAATACGATTTGATGCTACGTCACGTCGACCAGTTGAAAATTTAAACAAGTTCATGGTCAATATCGGTCGTCACATATATGAATTCCCATGCTAAGGTGTGCGCCAGGTATGCTGTTGCGAGTAATTGATACCGTAATATTTCCACGAATATTTTTGCGTATAAAACATGTCTCTGGTTACATTTATCAAATTTCGTTCTCACTTATCCTCGGCAAAAACAAAATAGGCTATATCGTCAATTTTCCCCGTCCCGTCCCAAATACGGGGATATTTAAAAAAAATTGCATTCGGGATCTTTACAAATCTGAAACTGTCTTATATACTGTTCTCAAATATTCCCGTGTATCTCTGAAACACTGTCTTAATATACTGTTCCTCAAATTTCCCCGTTTAACTTTTTAACGCTGTCTGTCTGTCTTTTATTTCGTTATTTACTTCAAATTAGATTACAAATTATTAAGAAATAAATGTCATCAATTGAGATATTTTTTTGGTTTAGTCTGTAGTACTTTTTTCTTAATGCATATAGTCAAAATGCACGTATTTGTTTATTAAAAATATTATCTTGAAAACAATGTAATAACAGCATTTTATATGCTTCCTATACTAATACATTTTGTACATAACGGAATAAATGTCATTGATTAATCTTTATATCGTTCTAAGATGAAATTAAATTTCGCCGTCTACAAAATGTAACGTTTCCTGTGTTTGGAATTTTCCTCAAGTACAAATACAACAATTAAAAAAAAAACTATTGACAATCTATCTATTATCCATTTCATTCGTTCTTGGTCGGTCTGCAATAGGTCATATAAAATTTTCCCGTTGAAGGTATAACCAAATTCAATATTTGTTCCGAACATCCGTAAGTCTACCCTTTTATGGCATACATTAATTATTTTTGCAAATTGTATTGATTGAAGATTTTATTGTACCGTGGTATATTTTCCCGCCAGTTTTTGCACGAGATTTTTGTGATCTTGTCAACGACACATGTACATACTTTGACACCGTCAATACATGTTACACAACCAAGTTCATAATACCCTGACCCGTTACTTCAAACGACATACCGCGGTCAAGATTATTGTCAATCATTCTCTCGTCTACAGGTGACCCATTTATTTATGCTGACACTGATGTTGGACAAATCAGTTATTACGAACGTTAAAAAAAACACTCCCGACTGTATAGGAATAAAACAATTAAAACAAACAGGTATCCAAACTCAGCTAAGAGTTACCTCTGCATCAAAAGGAAGAATTATAAAATTATGAAAAGGATTGGAATTAAGTTAATAAGAAACCATAACGTTAATTTTTAACCGTTTTATTATATCGATCTGCTGACAATCCACCATGTTTTTCCACAGTCAAAACGAAGTTACACCAGAAAAAGGATGCCCACGTTCAAGGAAGTCAATAACAATCCGACGTGGATAGGATAGTTGGTGGGCAATTCTAAAAAAAACTTTGGAATTGCGGTCCGTTATACTTATTCCGATTGCCAGACTCGGCAGCAATGGTCCTTAGGAGGTCCTTTTTCAGAAATATGATTTCGTGGACTGTGAACAAAGATGGCCACAAGAGCGGAACTTAGTTTAATATTGGACTCTATGGGAAAATTCATTTAAAAATCTTCTTGTCTGAAACCACTTAGCCAGTTGGAACAAGACTTAGCAGTAGTTGTCCTTAGATGGTTCTCTTTTAGAAATGTGTCTATTAACCTGGACTGTCAATCAAGATGGCTGCCACAGACGAACTTAGTTCAACATAGAACCCTACAGAAAAACCAGCCAAATTGACTGCAATACTTACATTTTTAGTCCTGTTCAAGGTGAAAAGTTTTTAAATCCAGGTGAGCAATACAGGCTCTTGAGGGCCTCTAGTTTTCATTCAGTATAAGATCATCAATATAAAATGATTAAATCTGATAAAATATTTATATTACAGGTACCCTTCATTTCCTGAATGTAAGAAAGTTTGATGAATCAACGCCATGGATACCATATGCATGTGGTATTAATAATGAAATGATGAAGGCCTTCTACCTAGGAGCAAAAGTTACTATGCCAGTTACTGCAGGTAAAGGTCACATTCTCAATTTTTTGTTATGACTAAATTCAAAAGATATTGAAGGAAAAGGGAAGTGAAGTGAAAGATACCCTAATTGATTTTGAGGTCACAATCATTGGTACAAAAATTAAAAAATGAAATCATATGTTGCATCAGTTAGTTTGGATTAAATTTGTGTTAATGGAAAGAATTTCTGAACAATATTGATTTGAGGTTATTAGGTCAAAGATCAAAAGTTTAAATTTTTGGATGACAAGTTGAAACAATTATGAAATTATGAAATTGGAAAGAATATTGAAGATGAACAAATCACTTTGATACCCACTAATAGCCAGAAAGCAGAGGAACATGGGCACTGTTGTATTATTATCACACCAGCTTATCTCTCTCATGCAAAAGAATTAATTCTTAAAATTTTTGAATAATCCTGCTTTATTTCATAATTCCATTTGTCTTTTCGTTTAGGTCCATTTTTCAAAAAGCAATTGAAATATAGCAATTACATTATACCACTACAATCCCCTTATAAGACGGATGAGCAACATTTGGGTCACTTTGACCTACATTTAATGCACGAGTGACTCCAATAAAGTTTTGCCTTTATTTTCATATCGTAGGAATCAATGGTGATATCAATACTTCATCAGTGTAATCGTTTTACATTATATACTCAACAAAAAAAAGTTAAGGACACTAATTAATATTTCAATTACAATACTATTAAAGTTGTTGTCTAAATATCTTGTGTAGAGGTCAAAGCCTTAAATTTTACAGTGATAAGTATCGTTTTGATTGATTTTGGACATTTGACATTAACTCTTTTAAATCATTTATGATGTCAAATTGTTCCAACTGTTTTCAATTTTTAGAAAAATGACAATTTCTGAAATTTAACTTTTGCCTAAAAATGAGACCTTGCCCAAAATTCTTTCAGTAATGGCAGGTTCTGTTTCCAAAGATCAATGTCTTTTGAACTGTCTGTTATTAAAAATCAAAAATGCTTAACTGCAGTCACAATGTGCAAAATTCAAACATGACTGTCTCATCTTTAAAAATAAGCTTGAAAAATGCACAGATTTTTCACTGACGAAAATGGGCCCTGAACAAAAGGATCCCTATTTCTGTCATTTTTTTTAATGAATCTGCTGAAAAGCCAAGAAATGGTGGTCAAATGGTTTTAGAACTCATTGAAATTGCTGAAAAGGAGATTTTTTGGGAAAATACTGATTTTTGAAAACCTGAAAACTGATTATTTTAAAAACGAGATAATACTTGAAAAATGTTGGCAAGATATGGATAAAGTATCCTTCAAAGTTTCCGGTTTCTAGTTGAATAAGTTTTGCCTGTAGACTTTGGTGAAAATATTATAACATTAATTCAATTGAAAGTGGTCCTTAACTGTTTTTATGGAGTATATAATACATATCTCAAACAGTAGGGTCATAATAACCCACATTTCGTAAACAACAAAGTGGGTAACAGGAAAATGTCAACAATGACATACCAATCAATCGAAGCAACTCAACTGACAGAACTCCGAACAAAAAATATCATAAAAGAATAAAAAATACAAATATGAACACAATAGAGAGCATGAGTGACTTGGTTAAGTTTTTGCATTTAGGTCAATTCCTCAGAAACCTATTGAGATATATCAATCATATTATACCTATGCATTCATCAAATATAGGTCAACAAAAGTCAGCACATTTTAGTCACCATGACTATTTTATGCTTGAGTGACTTTGGTAAAATTTTTGCATCTAGGTATATTTTCAAAGAACCCATGGTATATTGATGATATTGCACAAATACGCTAATATAATATAGTACAACACAACTCAACAACATTTGAGTCACCATGACCTACATTTTATGCATGAGTGACTTTGCATTTAGGTGTATTATTAAAGAACCTATGGCAATGTATAAATGATATTTCACAATTACAGCCAAATTTAATCAAATTCACTCTCCGATAAAAATAGGTCATAGTGACTCAAATGTAGCTGAGCTGTATTGTACTACAAAATTACATTTGAGTCACTATGACCTATTTTTATCGTAGAGTGAATTTGATTAAATTTTTAATCACTTGGCATCCTTTGTTTGTCTGTCCATTGTCCGCCGTCTGTTAACTTTAAACATTTTAATCTTCTCCTCTGAAACCACTGGGTCAAATGGAATTAAATTTGGCAGGAAGCATCTATGTAAGGTCCTTTATAAAGATTGCCATTTCTTCCTGATCGGACAACAAACATGGCTACCATGGGATATTGTTGTTTCCGATTGACGAGTTTTAAAAAATCTTCTCCTCTGAAACTGCTGGGCAAATGGAACAAAACTTGACAGGAAGCATATATAGGAGGTCCTTTATAAAGATTCCTCATTTCTTGCTGATCGGACCGCTAATATGGCAGTTCTTGTTTCTGATTGGTTGTATAAAACAATCTCCCCTGAAATCACTTGTCTAAATTGAACAAAACTTGATAGAAAGCATCTATGGGAGGTTTTTTACAGTGTTGCCTAATTTCGTCCCGATCGGGGGAAAAAGATGGCTGCCATAGGCAATTCTTGTTTCTCATTGGTTGATTAAATTTTTTTTTATCTGGAACTGCTTGGCCAAATGTAACAAAACTTGACAGGAAGCATCTATGGGAGGTTCTTTACAAACTTTCCTCGTTTCGTCCTGATCAGGCAACAAACATGGTCGTCATGGGTAGTTCTTGTCTTTTATCAGTTGATAATCTTCTTTGAAACCGCTTGGCCAAAGTGAACGAGACTTGACAGGAAGTATCCGTTGGAGGATCTTTACAAAGTTTCCTCATTTTGTCCAGATCCTGCGACAAACATGGCCGCCATGGGAAATTCTTGTTTCTGATTGGTTGATTTAAAAAAAAAATTTCTTAAACTGCCAAATAGAGCCAAAATTGACAGAAAATGTCTGTGACATGTAACAAAAATATACAGAACTGCAAAATTGCTTGAAACCAAACATGGTCTGAATGTTCCTCTTTAGGTGCTCACCAAGTGATGTTACTCTGGTGGCGATCCCTAATTCAAAATGGCCTTCAGCAGAGGACTTAGATTAACATAAGACCCTATGGAAATACATGTAAAAATCTTCTGGAGAACCATCAAATTTTAGAATATGCTGACCTGTAAGTAGAAGGACTTTGATGAAGAAATATTTGATTCCTACAAGCTTACCACACTTCATAATGATAGGGAGAAGTGACTCTGAGGTACATCACTGAAAATGCCTTTCATGCCAGGTGAGCGATACAGGCTCAGTCCTCTGAGCCTCTAATTGTATTCTAATATTTGTAAAAACATGTCATGATATAGCAGTGATATTTTAAAACTACGATCATCTTTAGTTCAACACAGATCACCAAGATATAAGTTCACATGACCTACATTTCATGCTTCAGTGACTCCATTAAAATTGAGTTTGGATTCTTATGTGAGAAATAGAATTTAGCACTGTGGATTCAATATTTATAATTGGGTAAAAGTAAATTTAACCAGAATATAGGTTATAAAACTTTCATATATTTAGAATAAATCTCAAAATTACTTCCTATCATAACTGATAGATGGGAATTCTATGTTCAGGATGACGTGGCATGTTTTACAGACAAACGATCTCTAGTTAAATGGAGTTTAATACAATCTATTTTTAGTTACAAATCCTAAACATTATAAACCTGTGGTAAAATTTGCTACACAGGATGTAAAAGGTTTAAAGGATGGACAAGCTGAACTCCAGTGTGTTTTCTCAGGATAGTAAGTACTTATTCTTAAAATACTCCAGATAACCATCTATTCATTTGGGTGATTTACTCATCATTAATTTCCTTGTGTATTCTGGTTTTCATTTGAATATTTTTAAAAATTCATTCCTGTAACTTGACTAGGTTGTGTCCTATGATAATTGTGAGGAGGAAAGACGCACATTTTATTAATTTAATATGCTGTTGACCATAATATTGTACTTTTTGAAGTATCCATATGTTATCAGCCACATTATAACTGTTTAACTGATACAAAGGCATTATTATTTTACATTCTTGTGTTTTAAAAGTGTTGAGTAAGCAGCCAAAAAAAAATTGAATTGCCAGTATGTATGAAAATGTTGCATTGAATTCAGTGTAGAACAATGGTATTGAAAATGTGTAATTTAAATACCGTTATTTCAGCCCTATACCAGACATAGAGTGGTATACACCATATGATCAGTTAATCAGTGGTAGTACCAAGTACTCATTTCCCAATGGGCTTGTTAGGAGAAACCTTGTCATAAATCAACTAAGTCAAGATGATGAAGGAACATACAGATGTGTTGGAATCAACATGCTTGGCAAAGTTGAAACAAATGTTTATTTAAATGTTACATGTAAGTTTTTTATTTTTTTGTTTTTTAGCTCACCTGGACCAAAGGTCCTTGACATTTTGTAATCACTTTATTTTCGTCCGTAGTCCGTATGTAAACTTTTATGTTTTAATCTTAGTTCTAGCAAAGGTTCTTTGGTTGATATTTCAGAACTATATACGATGGCCCTGATATTCATCCTAGAAACCACCTCTTCCAAGATTAGCTAAATATACGATCTTTTGGGAATTAAAGGCCTTGCCTGAAACTTGCCTATAACAAAAGTTATTGACCCTAGACTTAGTTTATCAGAAGACTCTACTGGAAATTTCAAGTAAATCTCTTCTTGTTTGAAACCAATCGATAAAATTTAACCAAAGTTGGCAGTAATTTTCCTAAGATCGTCCTCTTTCAAATTTATATCTAAGGACCAAGACTGCTATCCAAAATGAGCAGTGCAATCAAACTTAAATTAATATTACAAATTACAGCTAATTTACTTACAAATCTTTCTGTAACCACTGAACAAGTTAGAACCACAACTGTCAGCAGTAGTCCTCCTTCAGACTTGTACCTGATTATCCATACTTCATACAATGATGACTGAAGTACCTTAAGGGAAAATTCAATTAAAAGATTTTCTTGTCTGAAGATACACACAGTCACAGTCAAACTTATGGAAATTCATTTAAAGAACCTCTTTTCTGAAAGCACTGAGTCAAATGGAACCAAACTTGGTAGCAGTGATCTCCTTTTAGATTTGTCGACCAAGATAGCCACTCGGCTTATTAGTTTACATTATACATTTATCACATTACCTGAAGATGACTGCTGTTTCAAACATTTTTTATTTTTGGTGTGCAAATGAAGCTTAATTGAGTTACTCCTCGGAGCCTCTATTTTCGGTAGAAAGATTAATTTATTTGAAAACCAAAATACTTTGAAATAATTTTAAGAATACTTATTGACATTTTAAGGGAGTTTTTTATTGATTAGTATTTTTATTACCCCGCTCCATAGGAAAGGGGTATACTGTTCGACCCTTGTGGTATCGTGCTTGCGTGTGTCAATCCGTCTGTCTGTCCGTAACAATTTCTTTTCACATTTTTCTCTGCACGAACTACTCATCACAACCACTTGATATTTTGTCACAAGCCTTCTATAGGTACGCCATATCGTGGGATACGTTTTCGGACCAAGCCGACATCAACTTCCTGTTTGACGAATTCGTTTATCTTCGATCTTATCGTGACGGAGGTATCACTTGTGAGAAATGGCTCACAGTACATCTTGTTTAATCTGGTTATATATGGGTCAATGCACAGCAGGCAGGCGAATAATAAGACATGTGATAAAATTGTGTTAACTGTCAATCAGACCGATCATTTCTTGCATTTGACTTACCTTTTAGCTCAACTGGTTAAAGGCCAGTTTAAGCTGCTGTTATTACGTGGCAGAAATGGTCCTTTGGTCGTCCTCTATCAGAATTATATCCGATAAACTAGCCGGTTATCCACGATTGCCACCAGAAACAAAAAATGCCATAATCGTAATATGTCAAGATAAGATGCAGACTTATTTTAACATAAGCCCTTATGGGAAAATGCAATGAAAGACATTCTCCGTTGAAACCAGTGAACAATTTGCCAAAACAAGTGAGCCAATTGGAACTTGACAGCAATGTTCCAGATTTCCAGTCAAGATAGACACAGTCGAACAATTTATTCTAGAAATGATTTCCATGTGAGCTATATATGCTAGTTTCTAACTCTCTCCAGAAAGGAAAACAACTTTTGAATTAAGTTAACTGTATGAGATTTCTAGCAGTACTTCTCCATATTTTATATTCATCAGTAAATAATTTACCTATTTTTTTTTAGCAAAACCGATATTTTTTAACAAAGAGGATCAATTAGAATCGAAAACTATACCCAGTGGAGAAAATGTAAACTTTACATGTCGCATGTCATCTTTAAAGGCAGAACGGCAACCATCTGCTCCAACGTGGAGAAAGAATGGTGTACTTCTACCAGAAAGTCAAAGTAAGTCCTGAAAATAGACAAAATACACTGGTAAAGGGACCAAAACATGCACCCTCTGGAATCTGGTGAAATAATGCATGGAAATTAATGGAATCAAGTCAACATCTAGCCACATATTGCGATACATATTTGATTAATATGTTCAGTTATTCATTGTAGATTGATTGTACAGTCGAACTCGGATTTCTCGAACACCACGATGCCTCGAATCGTTTTGAAAGTCCAGTCAATTTCTCTCTTTATGTTCTTGTTAAAAAACCTGGTTTCTCAAACAGAGATTTCTCGAAAAGTCGAACAAAAAGTTTAGTCCCAACAATGAAAGAATTGTGTATTTTACCATTGGAAATTTGAAATCAAAAATTAAATGGTCAAGTGTGTTACTTAATACTTACAGATGTAATAAAAAAACTATTAGTCTGTACTGGACTGCCCTGACGTCTGACGGCTTTTTTTGTGACATGTAGGGGTCGTGAGCGCACTCCGTATCGAAAACATGGAAATTACCGAACCAGATTTGGGGCAGTAGTTTTTAGGCTCGAAATCGTAATGTATCAAATTTTAAGCAAATATTCTACATCAATCGATTCTTTATTCATTTTTCTCTACGAATATGTACATTTTATTCACCAACAATCTCCCTGTACCACAAACGAAAGCTTTATTCCCTTTAACCCAGCATTTTCATCATTTCACTTTAACTTTGAACAAGATATTGCGATCTCGCGTTATTTTGTTACGGAACATGGAATCACGGGAGCTAATTTACGCATGTAGATTAACACGCGTCAAACTCATTTGCATACCATGACTTTATTCAAGGGCTTCCGGTTAGAAAATATATGAGGGTTACTCGGGTCCTGCATAAATTTACTACACAAAGCTGAAATAACGCGCTCGCGTGATATAAATGCGAGCCGTGATGGGAAAAATGCGCTATTTGTCCAATTTTTGAAGATACAGATCACATAAAGGATGAGAATTGCTTGGAATGTCGAATCCGAAACTTTATAAATTGTAAGTCAGTAAATGCTATTTACGCCATGTTCTGTTTAAAGTACGAGAGATATATGTATATGTTGGCGAAACAGGAGTTACTTTGTATCAGAGACACCTATGCAGTTCTTAAATTAGGACACATCATAAATCGTTGGAATAGAGAAACGTTTTGGAACTGATGAATATCGGAAACCAAGGAAGAATCTGGGGATAAAAAAATTAAAAACTTTCAAAACTCTCGGTATTAGCACAAAAGAACAATAACTTTTAAATAAGACCGTTTTTATCACATTTCAACCTGTATCATGTGGATGTTTTCTTCTATATCTTCCTCATTTAACTTTTTGCTGTTTTACGGTATTAGTTTTGTCTATTGATATTTTGTATTTTATGATTTTTTTTACTTCCCTGTTTACGTGTGTTCTATTTTTACATTTTTAGCTCACCTAGGCAAAGACCATGTGAGCTTTTGTCATCCCTTTGCGTCCGTCCATCCGTTTGTCCGTCTGTTAACTTTTCATATTTTGATCTTCACCTCCGAAACCACTAGTCCAAATAGAATTAAACTTGACAGGAAACATCTATGTAAGGTCCTTTATAATGTTTGTTCATTTCGTCTTGATCGGACAACAAACATGGTCGCCATGGGCAATTGTTGTTTTTGATTGGTTGATTTTTCAAAAATCTTCTCCACTAAAACTGCTCGACCAAATGGAACAAAACTTGACAGGAAGCATATATGGGTAGGGGGGGTTCTTTTATACATTTTTCTCATTTTGTCCCGAACGGACTACAAATGTGGCCGCAATGGACAGTTCTTGTTTCTGATTGGCTGAAATCGCTTGGCCATAGTGTGACGGACCGGGATGGTAACAATATTCCCGAATTTTCTTCGAAAGTGCGGGAATAAATATTATACAAAATCACAGAATTTTTATTTTGCAGATGACAAAAAGTATCTTTTTAGTGATGATATGACCGAATTGACAATCACAGATGTTCAAAAGCCGGAAGATACTTCAACTATCATGTGCGTTACGGGAAACGTAATATTTGATATCAATGGTGATGACAAGTATGTCAAGAGTTATGCGTCTGCAATCCTTAGAGTAATAGGTATGTCATTAAGATTACAAACAAATGTAATGAAAACAGACTCAAGCTGATGTATTGTTTCGATTTCGATGTTGTCATTTGCTATTATTCAAGAAGTGCAAACTATAATTTGAAACGAAATTATAATGTTGCATATATCATTATATATAGATTATTTGTTTTTAGCCCACCTTGCCAAAGGCAATGTGAGCTTTTGTCATCACTTGGTGTCCGTCTGTAAACTTTTACATTTTCATCTTCTCCTCTGAAACCCCTAAACCTATTAAAATGAAACTTGGCCTGTAGCTTCTATGGAAGCTCCTTTACAATGTCTGCATAAATCATCACGGTCCGTGAAACAAAATTGCCGCTATGAGCATTTATATGTTCTGGTTGGTCCAATTTAAAACTTCTTCTCCTCTAAAACCGTAAAGCCAAATGAACTGATTTTTTACATGGAACATCTATGGAAGGTCATTTACAAAGTTTGCATAAATCATCCCGGTCCGTGAAACAAAATGGCCGTAATAAGCATTTACATGTTCTGATTGGTCGAAATTTAAATCTTCTACTCTGAAACCGTAAAACCAAATGATCTGACTTTGGTATGGAGCATCTATGGAACGTCCTTTACAAAGTTTGCATAACTCACCCCGGTCCGTGAAACAAAATGGCCGCCATGAGCATTTACATGTTTTGATTTGTCGAAATGTAAAACTTCTTCTCATCTGAAACCGTGAAGCCAAGTAAACTGATTTTTGATATGGAACATTTATGGAAGGTCAAGTTTGCATAAATCATCCCGGCCCGTGAAACAAAAAGGCCGTCATGAGCATTTACATGTTCTGATTGGTCGAAATTTAAATCTTCTCTGAAACCGTAAAACCAAATGAACTGACTTTGGTATGGAGTATCTATGGAAGGTCCTTTAAAAAGTTTGCATAACTCATCCCGGTCCGTGAAACAAAATGGCCGCCATGAGCATTTACATGTTCTGATTTGTCGAAATGTAAAACTTCTTCTCTTCTGAAACTGTAAAGCCAAATGAACTGATTTTTGGTATGGAGCATCTATGGAATGTCCTTTACAAACTTTGCATAACTCTTTCTAGTCCGTGAAACAAAATGGCCGCCAGAAACCTTTATATGTTCTGATTGGTCGAAATTTAAAACTTCAGAGACTGCTTACTCTTCCGGAGCACCTGAGTCTACCCCCGGTTGTTTGGTGGGATCCATATTGTTCATACGTTTTTATTTTTTAATTGTAGTGTATGTATTGTTTTGGTCTTATCTTCGTTGTTCTGCGGAGTTTGTCAGTTTTGATTTTTCTCTCCTTCGAATATCCCTTTATTTCATGACTTTACTTCTCCTCTGAAAGCGTTTGGCCAATGAACTTATACTTGGTATGAAGCATTTATAGAAGATCATTTACAAAGTTTCCAGAAATCAATCTAGTCTGTCAAATCAAATCAAAAGTTTGTGACTGACCTCCATATTTCAATTCATACACAGATTGGAACGTTTTGCGAAATTAAAAGGGACAAATATACTTAAGAAGCAATCAAAAAAACGTAATCCATTGGACAGACAAACCCAGGAAGACAAACGAACAACCACAAGCACAACAAATAAACACAGAAAACTAAAAACAATGAACAACACGAACTCCTATAAAAACCAGGAGTGAACCCAGGTGCTCCGGAAGGGTAAGCAGTTCCTGCTCCGTATACGGCACCCGTAGACCATTTCTGTTAAAACTTAAATAGATACTTACGACTTAAATAATCTAGGACATTGGCCGTAGCTGAAAATTATAAGGCTGACTACCCTTTAAATATTAAGAACTGAAACTCATACAACAAATATGTTAACCAGAAAGCTTACAAAAAGAGAAAAAGGCGTAGATCAGAAGACACCCTCCTTATGGAAACAGTGATATAAAAGAAATATAGGGATGATTACAGGGGCAGAACTGGACAATCTGTCACATTGTCTTCGATTCCCCACTGATTACAAAATTTCAAGCAAAATTGACCAGAACAAAATATTTCAAAAGTGTAATGTCTTTCAACATTTTTAAGAAAATAAAATAAATATAGAATATTATATGGCTGTTTTCATATCACACCTCATATTAACCTGAGACGATCATATCAGCCCGAGAGCTTTAACTTGAGTGTCTGATACGGGTCGAGGTTAGATGAAAAAATAACATACTTCATGCATTTGTAAACTTACTTTCTTATTACATTGAAGTAGCGATAGTCCATTGGTGAATAGGGAAGTTATGATTCACTCTAGGAAGTGACGTAACAATAGCCATCGCTATTTACTATACAAAACGTCAACGCGTAGTCGCATAAAACCATGATACCTTGAATAACCAATCTTGAAATTCGAGTACTTAAAATCTACAGCTCTTGAACAAATAATCGAACTCGAATAATTCATTCATGCGCGCGCATTTGTTAATTAACGTCTTGTTCGGGCGCCCGTTGTAGAATTTATATTAGGTATTCGAATTGCGATGTTAATTACATAGAAAAGAGAATGGAAACTTGTCTATTATAATAATTCATGTGAAAACCTTGATATTTTCAGATCCGATTCAAGTTATGGTAAAGTCACCGTTAAAAATAGAACTTAACGACACTGTTGCTTTTTCAATGGCTATTTTAGTAACAACTGATCCATCAATACCACAGCTCAGTTTAATGTGGTCACTAATAAGATCTGATGGCATTATATATCGACACGAGCAGCTAAGGAAATTATCATTTATTTCCTTTAATGACGACGAGACAAATCTGACGATTTTTCCAAGTGCGAAGCAGAATTTTGATACAAGCGTAAGCGATAACTACAAAATATCGGCAGTACTGGGAAATTACACTGTAAAGATTTATCATCCATATCAGTCCGTCTATAGAACAGTTGAAGTTTATACCATGTTGAATACGTTAGATATAGGTGAGATAGTATTATATATTTCCAAATTTAAATGTCTGAAAGTAGAAAATATAGTACCAATAAAGTAAGGGGAATCATTATATATGAACTCTATGTTTAAGCAACACACAGCTCAAAAACCCTTCTTTTGTGTAGGTTTGTGTTATGTGCTCTCTTGTTTTATTTTTGTCCGGAGTTCTCTCGGTTGGGGTCTTTTGATCGATTGGTATATCATTGTTGACCTTTCCTATTATGCACTTTATTAATAAATATAACTTATAAACGTTCATTTTTGTACATCTTTAAGAAATTGTTGGTCATTATATCAATATTATGCAAAAGTACACGTAGTTATGATATTTATCTAGAATAAACGGTATTTTTGTTTCTGTCCTTCATTTTATGGCAAACTGAAGACTTTAACGCACTCCTAACGTCTAACCTGCGCAGCTAAATAAATTCCTGACTACAAGTCAATTTTAAGTTAAGTTAGTATCTTTGGATTGTTATTTTAATATAACCTCTGGCTCAAAACTCTGCCTTAGGACCCGAAAAAAAAACAGATTGGATTAACTCGGACCTACAAATGGTTCACAAGGGATTTGAAACCAAGGATAAGGATAGGTTGAAATCTCTGGTCCAACCGTTGGTAATCTCTGATTTATTGACTTTTCAAATCTCTGGTCCGATTAACTGAACTGGTGTTTTCTTGACAAATTTGTTATTCCTGTTGATGATGGATTCTATTGAAATTATTGTTCATGAATATTTTAATCAGAATATACATTGGACTGAAACTATTGTTTAGGGAAATTCATAAAATGTTGAACTAGAAGATATTTATTGTTTGAGTTATTGGAATATAAAAGAAGTTTTGCCAGTTTAGAATCCATCCAATTCTTTTAGGCTACGCTCAGTCAACCTCCAATACAAAAAGAATGTAACAATTTTTAAAAAATATTAATACAAATTTTTATACCTTGGTTTATTTAAATTATGCATAATGATCTTTCAGGATAGAATGTATCATGATACCTTAGGTTTAGTTTACAATTTAGAAGAATTTGTTATGTTTTTAAGATATTCAATAGTCCTTAAGACCAATTCAGGGATTGCAATGACAAACTTTGTGCGCATGCTCATTCTCTAGGATTAAACCAGCCACGATCTTGTCCTGGTCGTAAGAATTATAAGTTAGCTTTATGCATAGGTTAGAACGAAACAGACCAGTGATAATCTGTAAATCGGCCATAATCACTGCTTGGAGGTTAGATTAATAAACAGCTGTACCTGAGATACGGAAATTAAATTGTAATTAAATGGTGTGTTTCGTGTTGCATTCATATGCTTTTGCAGTTTTGCAGGGCAGTAATTCTTCACGTGATATGAATTTTCTTTGACTATAGTTTCACATTAAGTAACACTCTACAGATGGAACTTGTAAAAATGATTTTGTGGCATTATATTTTCTTATCTCAATTTTAAATTTTATCAAACATTATGTACTACATTTATTACCTTTTTTTCAGAACCAAACCGCCTTTTAAAATGTGTAAAACACTTACATTATTCTTTTGCAGAATGATATTCCCTTATAGTATATTAACGTTACTCTGAGTTGCTCGCCCTTCAATAAATATATCCACAGACTCCTTTGTTAAATCGCCTATCTTAGACTGCTTACTCTTCCGGAGCACCTGAGTCTACCCCCGGTTTTTTGGTGGGGTCCATGTTGTTCATATGTTTTTAGTTTTTAATTGTAGTGCATGTATTGTTTTGGTCTTGTCTTCGTTGTTCTCCGGAGTTTGTCAGTTGTAACGATTTTTCTCTCCTTCGAATATCCTTTTGGTATTTCTTGACTTAACCTATCCAGACGCCGAACTGAATTACTTTATGAACATTATACTTCGGCAACTACTTTCGTGATGAAAAACACCGGAATTTATAGCAATTTTGAAGATTGAAAATATCAATTAGGTGTGTCCTAAAAGTCAAAATTGATCAATTCAATTCAAAAACTTGCAAATATTAACGTTAATATTTTATTTTGACATCTTACTGTACACAAAAATCCTCGAACAGAGTTCATAACATGAAAATTCCGCTCTTGTGAAATATTTTAGGCGTTTCTTTATGGAAAAAGACCAGTACAGATAAGTACTTGCGAATATTCAAAGCAAAAAAAAATGTTTGAAAAAATGTTTAAAAAAAATCATTGAGATATACGCGCAGTTACAAAAAAGCACACAGTGCTCAATATATGAACAATAAGCCAGATAGCAACGTGATCGGTAAATTAAAGACTCATGGTTCCACCGTTTAATTCTAGAAGGTTCCAAGAACAAATTAATGTCCTACTGAAATAACCTTGTCATTTGTTGAAAACTTTAATTATATCAAAATGTCGGTTAATGTGAACGAAATATAAATGTCTGAATGAATAATTAACCACAAGAATGAAACAATTAAATTTCTTAACAAAAAATAATTCAACCATAAGACTACATGACTGCTTTCTACTGAAAAGCTGTCCTATGTAAAAGACTCTAGATTATTCCACAATGTACAATAAGCTGTGATCAATAAACGCCTTGTGAATAGTTCCTAACTGCATCATTGATTAAATAAATAAGTTCAAAGACACACAAATTAATTAAAATGTTATAAAATGATAATTGTCATTGCAAAAAAAGGAAAAGCAGAGTGCTTTTTTAACATTTAACTTCCTTACTTCAAATCGTATTCAAACATTTAAGGTTAATGGCACAATCTGCACATATCAAAAGATAATTATTTAATGTCCATTGCTACTGTTTCCGGAAGAAAAGTGCATACAAACAATATGACGTCACTTTATGATGTTAGTACCTGTTATGACCACCTCACGATTACGGCTAACGCTGTTCTATAATATATTGATTCAGTTTTCTAATTCGATCACGGTATCCTTTGCCATTCAAGTTGCAAAAAGAAACGAAGTTGTTCTAGTTGGTGACGGTCGATGTTGGCGGACACGTTTATCCAGATACCCATATGTGTTCAATAGGGTTTAAATCAGGTGATTTCGATAGCCATTGTAACACGTTTATGTTATTTTGTGTTAAGAAGTCCATCGTTACCCGTGCTGTATGTGGCATTTAATGCATTATTATTTTCAATAGTCATAATAAAAATGCAATAACAACATGTTTACCTTATTATTATAAATACTTCGTTAATAATAAAAAAAAACTTTAATTTTATAAAACCTATGCGTTTCATTTTTTTATTTTTCAATTAAAATCCCATCTCAAATCAATTATAATGTCAGAACTACAATAAAAGAGTGCGGTATTATAGCATAATGTCCGTAATAACATTTAAAAACAAAAATCGTAGGGATGCATTTTTCTAGCCTCCCTACCGATGCTTACAAAAGAGGACAAATATGCCTAAGGAACAATCCAAATAACGCAATCCATTAGACAGACGTAACCCGGAAAGGTAAAAGAACAACCACAAGCACAACAAATTAACACTGAAACTGAAAAACAATAAACATTACGAACCCCTATTAAAACCAGGAGTGAACTCAGGTGCTCCGGAATGGTAAGCAGTTCCTGTTCCGTATACGGCATCCGTCGTGAAGTTCAACAAAGTCAATCCGGTGGTAGTCACAAATCCGTGGAGTACATGAAATGTTATGTTTTGAACAATGATGTTACTTCTATGATCTTTGATGCTATTTCGATGCAGATCCGACAACCGCAGATCCGACAACCGCAGATCCGAAAACGCCCGACAGTACAAGTTATCTACCTTGGATTATCATCGGGATTCTGGGAGTTACTGTATTGGCTTTGGCGTTGATTACAGCATGGAAATGGGAAAAGAAACTTTCTTGTAAGATGTAAAATTAAAGTTCTATAAAAGCATAGTTTTATAGATGTATCCCCATTAGCTCCCATTCTTTAGAATTGATGATATCAAACAAAGGCATGCATGCCTCGCATATACCGACTCATATACCTGATTGACGTTCTAAGCACTTAACGTGGAATTAATCTTGTATGTGTAATTGGTGAATCGCACTCATGCAATATATGAATCGTTTTAAATTATTCTGTTTATACCTGCACTTTCGAATGAAAGGTCGGGTATATTGTTGTTGCGGTCGTCCGTCTGTCCTTCTGTTCGTCCGTCCGTCACACTTTCTTGTGACGCAAACTCCTCCTTCACTTTTGAATTTTTACCAATTTTTTGTGCCATAATGTTGCTTAGTAACTGTAGAAGCGCAATAAGTTTTGGAATTCCAAATTTTTAAAAGGAGGGCCTGGGAGGGACCAAAAAGGGCCAAATTATATAAGAGCATTGTGACGTGAACTCCTGTTTCATTTTGAATTTAAACCATTTTTATTGGTGTCATATTGTTGCTTACCAACTGTAGATGTGCAATAAGGTTTTGGAATTCCAAATTTTTTAAAATGGGATGGGAGTTACCAAAAAGGGCCGAAACAGGAGAAAAGCATATTACAAAAATAACTATGTCATATTGTTGCTTGCTAACTGCAGATGCGCAAAAGGTTTTGGAATTCCAAATTTCTAAAAGGGGGCCTGGGAGGGACCAAAAAGGGCCAAAATAGACAAAGACTCTTGTGACCCGACCTCCTATTTCATTTTTGAATTTAAATCATTTTTATTGTTGCCATATTGTTGCTTACCAACTGTAGATGCGCAATAAGTTTTTTGAATTCCAAATTTCTTTAAAGGTGGGTGGGAGGGACCCCAACAAGGGCCGAAACAGAAAAAGACCATAATTACTAGAATTTTATCTCAAGAAAAAAAAATTGAAGAAATTTGTGAATTTCAGTTTAAGGGGCTATAGGTCCCTAAAAGTGTCCAAATAGTTAAATTATAGTAAAAGTGGGTTGCGACATATTTGTGAAAAGGTTATTTGTTACAGATGCAAACTGTAATGCAATGGAAACTGAAAATGTTAAGAATGTTAGTTAAAAAATAAATGTGGGGTGCGGGTATAGCTGTCGTTCTGGCAGCCCTACCTCTAGTTTATGCTTAATATTCATTTTTTTTATAACTTTCAGCTGAACCAACTTCATCTGGTCAGGCCAACAGAACTGACCTTCCGCAAAATTTACGGGATGATGATAGTATGTAAGTGTGTCGTTATAACGTTGTACAAAATTTTGAAAATATTAAAATATCGACAAAATAATTCCACAAATTCAATTGAAAGGGAAACTTGTTTACAAAACAAAAGTCAAGAATCGAGGCATGTAAACGGAAACGCATTAATAGAATGGAACAAACAACCTAAGTAATATATTACTACTTAAAAATTATTACAGAATTAATTCCAGAAGTCGAGACGAGCATTCGGGGGAAAAATGTGTAATTATGAGATTTTTACAAATTAATTTAGGCGTCCAAATATTTATTGGTGGTTGAAAAAAAGATCACATAAGGACATTTTGTGCCACATTTGATTCCCGGTTGACAAATTGGTATCAGAGGAGACTGTAATCGAACTGAAAGGTGATATGTCTGGTTAAAATCTTGGTCTTACATGATACAGTAATAAAAAGTACCACCTAAGCACCATGACAACAAAATATGGATCAAATTTGCTCAATGACATACTTATCTCGTAAATGCGATATATTATCTCGTGACTACAAGATATTATCTCGTAAATTCATTTTTTTTCTTTCTGTATAATTGTTAGGTAATAGTCAATCAGAAGTTATTTTGGCTCTGTATAGAAATGATGCACTATTTGTAATAATGCAGAGTCACAATCTTCTATGCCATTTTGGACAGGGAGACAATTATTTGTCAGTATAATCAAGCATAAATGCAGCATTAACAGTACAAATAGAAAATTCGGTTGACGAGATAGATTTCTGGTCCGATTTATTCAACTGCGCATGCGCTGTTCTCTTGACAAAACCAGAGATTTGAATAATAATCGTCTTTGCTAAATGCGCTTGCGCCGTTCTAGGACCGACCTAAGACGGTTCTAGGACGAAAAACTATTACCCGGGGATGAACAAAATGTTATCATTTTATTATTATTGGTTAATCATGTTAAAATGAGTAAATAATATTCCGTGCAAAAATTATAAAATATTTATATTGATATATTTGGTTTCAATTTCAATAAGTTCTAATGTACACAAAGTTACTTTTATTGTCAAATGAAATAAATTACTATTATGACTTCTTGATAATACTATTTAAGGAAAATATATATTGTTTAAGTTTTGAAATAAAATAAAAGTATAAAATGTTATTTCAATTCAGTGTTGAAACTTTTCATTTGACTTTAAGGATGATCGCTGGTCTAATAGGAAATAAATAGGATTTGAAATAGGTGTTTTAGTTTGAGAGAACATATGAATAGTAAACAAATAAGCCAGAAAAAAAATAAAGGTTCATGTGCTCATTTTAGAGCTACAAGGCCTTGAAAATTTGCAGGAAATGGATTTTATCTGGATTTTTCATTGTCTTTGCATTGACAACTTCAGTCTCTAAAAAATGTATGAAAAAATAAAAAGGATTTCATAAAATTTCGTCAAATACCATTTTAAGGTATATATGATTGAATTATAAAAGAAAATGTGGGGGTTCATGGGCAAACAATTTCGGGTTTAAGAAATGGATAAAACCCGAGGATTCCGAAAATCTGACAAAAAAACCAAAACATGACCAGCGAGCATCCTTAAAGAAGACAAATATACCTCAGAAGCAATCCAAAAAAACGCAATCAATTAGACAGAGAAACCCGGGAAGACAAATGAACAACCACAAGCACAACAAATAAACACTGAAAACTAAAAAACAATGAACAACACGAACTCCTATAAAAACCAAGAGTGAACTCAGGTGCTCCGGAAGGGTAAGCGGTTCCTGCTCCGTATATGACACCCGTCGTTTAGTTTAACAAAGTCAATTAGCTGGTAGTCACAAGTCGGTGGAGGTGCATGAAATGTTACGACAGTGGACAGTTCCAACATCATCTTAGATAATGGAACACAGTAACGGTCAATCAATTCGCGATAACGACCGTAAAATTTCCTAAATGATGACATAAACCTATCCCTGATAAAACCCTGGTTAAGAAGCTTTTGAGACAACAGTAATCATCAAGCTTGCTGCAATCATTGCGACAAGTCTCAATAAATGTTTGCGGCCGGCGTGCTGCAATATGTTTACCATGCAAATTAGTATTGGCCTAAACTTACTGCAAACTAATAAAATCTCTTATATGGCTTCTGTGATGTTTATGCAACATCGCAGCAAGGTCGCAGAAAGGTTTGACCAATACAAATTTTGGCTACAGTAGATCTGCGGAAAACACTGATAGTCTTGTATGGGTTCCTGAAAGCTTCTCTCGAATATAGATAGCTTATATGGTTTCCTATGATGTTTCTGCAAATATCGCAGCAAGGTTGCATGAATTACACTTTATGTATAAAAATTTAGAATTCTATACACATAATACACATCAATTCTTGTATGGATTAAATTTTCAAACTTGGCAATGATCATCAAAACATGGCTATTGTATTATAGGAAAAAAAAAGAAATAAATGGTTCAGGCGGGCATGAATTGTCAGCTGCATACTATAACTGTCACCTTATGATATGTGATATGTCTGAAGTCTTTTGTTATAAGAATTAATTTGTGAAGACACAATTGTCTGCATGTGTAAATTCACAACAAAAATAAGCAACCATTTTATTTAGATGCTAATTGTCCTAAATTTTAAAAAAATGAAGTTCCATAATACAAATTATAGACGTGGTATATATATTTATATTGATTTCAGTTTTTAATTATACATGCATTCAACTGTAATTGCCATAATTATACATTATTATATATATATAATATTCAACAATGAATTTTGTGTTTAAATCAGCATAAATGAAACACCTTACTTCATGGAATATCATCTTTGTTTCTTCAAATTATGCACTTATTAATAGAACAGCTAAGCTCATGGTCATTACCACCAATTTCAAATTTAAACTAACAGGAAGTGGAAACTAGGCATGCCCAGGTTTAATTAGTTTTTCTGCAATTTTCTTGCGAGCTTGCGGAAACCTGCAAACATCTGCGAACATATAATTTTAATTCCTGCAAACAAATTTGCTTGCAGCAAGTTTGCTGCAGATCAGCTACAAGCTGGCTACAAAAATAACTTTAGGTAAGGAGCATGCCCTTGAATATCGGATAAGCTGAGAAATGTAGACGCAATATGCAGTCGATGATGGTATATTGCTCCCAAAAGGGAAAGTTAACAATAGGAAAGTCAAAGCCATCACGTTTGCCATAAAGGTTTGTCTTCAGATGTCCCTGTCGAGAAACAAATCCAAATATTAAGCGGACTTTCATGTATCTGTAGTATCCTTAATTTCAAGTTCGCTGGGGTAGAGGAGATGCAGAAAGTTTTCGAATTTATTGTTATTTAACGACAACACGTCATCTATATAATGAAAAGGATTAAAATTGAAGGATTGGGCTAGTTTCTTTTTGTTTTCACGTAGAAGCCCTTGAATGAAGTCAGCTTCATATGAGTACAGAAACAGATCGGCGAGGAGAGGAGCACAGTTGGTTCCAATTGGAATACGATTCTTTGTTGAAAAATTCGACCGCCAAATTCAACAAATATATTGTCTACGAGAAAATCTAACATGTTTGTAATTTCATCTTCAGAATGCTTTTTTGTCAGAATCAGTGTACACTTCAGGTACGATCAAAATATCTTTAGTGTTATGTCGCACAATGTGGTATGGCTAAATTTAACTAAGTATTATCCTTAAAATGTTTGAAAAGCTTATTTTGGTTTTTTTCCTCTGTGAAATTGGATTTATATTTATCTAACAAGTATTATGGTATTTCGCAGAGAAACTTTTTTAGATACCGTATGACATTTTCTGAACTACATTCATGTCAAAACTTCATAAATGTATAAATGAAGCATATTTCAAGTTTGAAACTTGTATTTTTACTTAAAAAACACTTTTGTTGTAACAAAAATCAATTTTGTCTTAAATCGCACACTTTGGCTTAATTTGACTCAGTATGAACCTAAGATTGATTGAAAAGCTACATTTTGTGTTTTTTTTTATGTGAAATTGAATTTTGGTTCAATTAACAAGTATTACATAAGTCGCAGATATGATTTTTTGGATACCATAAAAAATTAATCAAATAAATTTTCCAAAAATTAATGAAAGTAAATTGGGATATGAAAAGTTAGAAACTTGTATTTTTTCTTTAAAATTAGTAGCATTCTAACAAAAATTACATTTCTCTTATATCGTACAATCTTATATAGCTAAATTTAAATAATTACCATCCTATGTATATGTTTGAAAAGCTAAATGTTTTGTTTTTTCACTGTAAAATGGAATTATCTTTATCAAACCAGTAGTACGGTAAGTTGCAGAGAAGATTTTAAATATACCGTATGAAATTTTTTGAGCTTAATTTATGTCAAAAATTCCTAAAAGTATAAAATATGTACCCATCAAGTTTGAAACTTGTGTTTTTTCACTTTAAAATACTGATCTGTTATAAAAAAAATCACTTTTGTCGTATATCACACACGCTGATAGAGCTGAATTTGATTAAATATCAACCTAAAATTAGTTAAACAGCTAACTTTTGTGTTTTTTCAAAGTGGAATTGAAATTGTTTTCAACAAAAAAAATTCTACGGTAAGTCGCAGAGGCTTTTTTGGGTATCGTAACAAATTTATCAACTAAATTTCTATAAGAAATTACTGAAAGTTAAAATAAGCATATGACAATTTAGAAACGTGTAAAAACTAAATTGAACTTAGTATCATCCTAAAAATGTTTGAAAAGCTAACTTTTGTGTTTTCCCTGTAAAATTCAATATTTTTCTCAAACAAGTACACTGCATTACGGTAAGTTGCAGAGAAACTTTTTATGAACGTGTACAACATTTTTTACCTAAATTCATGTCAAAATTTTCTAAAAGTTTGAAACTTGCGCTTTCACTTTAAATTACACATCTGTTTTAACAAAAATCACTTTAAATTTTTCATATCTAGCACACTCTGATAGAGCTGAATTTGATTACCTATCAACCTAAAATTGGTTAGAAAGTTAAATTTTGTGTTTTTTTTCACTCTGAAAGCTAATTTTTTTTTATCAAACAAATAATACGGTAAGTGACAGAGAAACTTTTTAAGATACAGAATCAAATTTATGAACTAAATTCATGTGGAAAATTCCTAAAGATTAAAAATAAGTACATTTCAAGTTTGAAATTTTTATTTTCACTTTATAAACACTTCTGTTATAACCATAATCATTTTTGTCTTATATCGCACACCCTGATAGGTCTTAATTTTACTTAGTATGAACCTAATATTGGTTGAAAAGCTAAATTTTGTGGTTTTTTTATTGTGAAATTGAGATTTTGTCATCTAATATGTATTAAAGTCAGTCACAGAGAAGCCTTTTAAGATACTATAAGAAATGTATGAACTGAATTCATGTCAAAACTTCATAAAAAACATTAGATAAGCATACGTCAGGTTTGAAAACTCTTGCATTTTTACTTTAGAAAAAAATATCAATATAAAAAAATCACATTACTCTTATATCAGACAATCTGATAGGAACAACATATCTGAAAAAAAAATCGAAGTAGTCACAATATAATTAACAAAATGAAATGAAATAAATAAATAAAAATATTTTTTTAAATGCAAATTTATATTCCCTAAGTAGGATAATCAGGTATGATAAATGAAAACAATGAAAGAATGAATATAAAGATTACTGTTAAGTATGTTCGCTAGTCATGTATTGGAATATTTGTCAGATGTTCAGAATCCTCTGGTTCTATCCATTTGAATGCCATAAATAGTTTTTCCCGCTAACACCAATGTTTCTTTTCATAAATCTTTTGCATACAGAATAATAAGCCATTTGTAAAAATCTTATAAAATCTTTGTTATTATTTTATGATTTTTTGAGAAATAAAGCTATGAAAATCAAGAGTGCCTCCAAATGTTCAATGGCTTATATCTCGAAAACAAGCACACGGACCTATAATTTTTTTTGCTCTTTTAGTTTCTTTATTAATCCACAATAATTACCAGTGTTATGAAAAGCTTGTTATTTTTAAACCGAGTAGCGAACATCCTTAAAAGAAAATAGTTACTTAAAAATTACATATACTAAAATACGAATAATTTTGTGATAGTGTGCGTACTTTAATAAACATGAAATATCTTAACAAAATCAGCTGAACGCCTCGGAAGCAAATTATTTGTTTTAATTTAAATAATTTAAGCAAGGCACGCGCCGTCCCGATGACCAGTTCCAGAATTCAAGTACATTTGGTATACAACGCATGCGCCATCCTAAAACAGAGACGGATTCGGTCATAAGGACGAAAACGGTCACCAGAACAAACTTAGTGCGCATGCCCCGTCCTAAGGACGAAACCAGACGCGGTCCTAGTCGTGGTCCTAAGAACAGTCATTAGGACCATTTCTGTCCTGAAGTTAACTTTATTCAGAGATTATGATCAAATGGACCAGTCATAATCCCTGGTGTAAGTTAACTTGCTTGGAACGATCATTATCTCTGTTATAAATGTCTGCTTGAGGTTGATGTCTTAAACGATCCGTACTGTTATTATACCTTCATGGATGTATTCCTTAGTTTTAAACTTTAAAATCGAAAGAATTCTTGGTAAGGACCTAAATTTTTGTCATTTTTGTTTTCATTTATGATCAGGTTATTAGGATTTAGCTACTTAATTGTCTTCAATACTTGAGTATCGGTGTTGTCAAAACTTGCCGATTTTAATTAAACTTCTACACTCGACTGGAGCTGGGATTAATAAACTAACTTATCTTATTTCCAGACTGGAGTGATAAATTTGATCAAATCTCGACAGTTAAATCATCAAACTTTAAATTCGTCGCCAAGGCACGTCCGTCGTTTCTTAATTTGTTAATATTTTATCTCCTCTTCATTGGCATCAACGAATTCATTATTAACCGGATTTCCCATAGGAAGATATGTGTTTGAACATATGAATGGTACAAAAATAAGCAAGAAAAAAATATAGGTTCATGTGGTCATTTTTGAGCTATATGGCCTTGAAAATCTGCAGGAAATGAGTTTTCTCTGGATTTTTCATTGTCTTTGCATTGGCAACTTCAGTCTCTCAAAAATGTATGAAAAATAAAAAGGGATTTCATAAGATTTTGTCAAATACCATTTTAAGGTATATATGAGTTAATTATAAAAGAAAAAGTTGGTGTTCATGGGCAAAAAATTTCATGTTTAAAAAATGGATAAAACTCTAGAATTCCGAAAATCTGACAAAAAGACCAAAACTTGACCAGCGAGCATCCTTAAACCTCCAACGTTAAAACCCACAATGACTTAGTCAACTAGAGTACTGTCGGAGACGACAGTTATACCCGCATCGCCACATTTCACCCAACTGATGATTTTTATGCATATTTAGTGTTATGGACAAAACTTAATCCGAGTTAAAATAAACCATGCAAATTTTATTTTAGGATCAAAGATCTTTATGTTAATCCCCGACATTCTTTGATCAACATCTTAAATTAAAGATTTTCTGGTAAACTAACGATGTGGAATCATGTATCTCAATAGATTTGGGAACACCATTTTTAAAAACAAAATTAAAGTGATAAACTAACAATGTCTCATTAGAACTGGGATCAATATCTTTAATTATCAACTAAATGGATAAACTGCCCGAAGTAATCAAATTAAGAGGTTAAGTAACAGTGTTGATTCATGTGACGCAATAGAGCTGGAATCAACATAAATTGTTAAAATATGTAAATATAAAAATATATACAAATATATAAAAAATATTTATAAAACAAAAATATAAAAAACAGTACCCCGGTGGACTCGTATAATTTATACGAGTTTGAGGTTCAATTCCTCTAGTCTGTATACATATTTAATTTTTTTAAAATAGGAAATAGTTTTAAAACACTTTTTAAATAACAAATTCAAAAGGAATTCCACAGAACCCAGTGCCACATCTGCATTACGCTGTTTTCATTTGTTTTTTTTAGCAAAAACCATTTCAGTCCATCCCACTTGACCCAATAAGGGGATGATCATTTGAATTTGCGGGACGGGGTGTGGGGTGCTGGCAAATTTGATGAGGTCAGAAAATGTATTTACAGTTTTGCTTTAACTAGAAAAAAAATTCAACAGAATCTTTTGATAATTATAATAACTCCTATATGCCATGGGTCTAAAATTGTGTGTTGAGCATCTGTTTTTGCACGTGTCCATCATGAACAATCCACCTATGAAGAAACCAGAAGCCTAGCATAAAAATGCCTCAGAAATTAATGTTTTAAGCATATTTTGAAAATTCGCTCATTTTTGGTCCCAATTGTTGATCCATGAATGAAATTAAAATTTTAAAACCTTATTGCGCATCTACATCATATGTACAATCATTCTATAATCAAAGTAGAATCTGAGCATTAATAATAAATAAGGAGTTGATGTCACATTCATATTTTGACAATTTGTTGATTCGTCCATGAAGCGAAAATGAAAATTTTGAAACCTGTCTTTCCATCTTTACACCATGGACAATTTACCTACAAAGAAACCAGAAGCCTATAATAAAAAATGCTTCAAAAATTGATGTTTTAAGCATATTTTGAGAATTTGCTCATTTTCGGTCCCAAATTTTGCTCCACGAAAGAAATCAAAATTTCTCGAAATAAACAATGAGGGAAATCTGAAGACAAAACTTTATGACAAACGTGATGACTTTCCTATTGTTAACTTTCCCTTCTTGAGTAGCAATATACCAGCATCGCCTGCATATGGCGTCTACGTTTCTCAGCTTATCCGATATTCAAGGGCAGGCGTGAGTTACCATGACTTTCGACAAAGAGGATTACTGCTGTCTCAAAAGCTTCTTAACCAGGGTTTTATCAGAGATAAGTTGATGTCATCACTTACCAAATTTTACGGTCGTCATCACGAATAGATTGACCGTTAGAGTGCTCCAATATCTAAGATGATGTTGGACGTGTTCCCACTGTCGTAACATTTCATGTACCTCCACCGATCTGTGACTACCATCGGATTGACTTTGTTGAACTTAACGACGGGTGCGGTATACGGAGCAGGAACTGCTTATCCTTCCGGAGCACCTGAGTTCATTCCTGGGTTTTATAGGTGTTCATTGTTTTTTTAGTTTTCAGTGGTGTTTTTTGTTGTGCTTGTGGTTGGTCATTTGTCTTCCCGGGTTTTTTTCTGTCTAATGGATTAAGTTTTTGTGTTGCTCCTTAGGTATATTTGTCCTCTTTTTAAAACCTTCTACATCACATGTACAATCATTCTATAATGAATGTAGAAGCCTTTCATCAATAATGAATGAGGAGTTGATGTCACAAGCATATTATGATAATTCGCTCGTTTTCGGTCCCACATGTCACCCGTTGAGCGAAATCAAACATTTTGAAACCCTATTGCGGACCTACAGGATATATGCAACATTACTGTGAAGGAATTTAAATTTAAATACCCAAAGCTGAATGAGGAGTCGATGTCACAGGAAAGTGTGACGAACGGACAGACAGACAGACGGACAGACGGACAGACGGACGGACGGAGACAACGACAATATACTCGCAATACAGGTATAACTAGGAATACGCAATGTCGGAAACGACAGTGAACCACGCACCCCCGTAAGTATTTGGGCCACTTACATATAGTCAAAAATGTAAAACATTATTCCCATCAAAAAATAGTATGCAGTCATTCCATAAAGAAATTAAATCAATTAACCTAATGAAAAATGAAAAAAAAACCCTTAGTTGACAATTTTTAAAATTTGACCTGATTGAGCTCCCGGTTTAAAAATCGATATTCTAAATCCTTATTGTGCAACTAAATATAGTATAGGACAATACTATACATAAGCAAAATGAATAAATTGCAAAATGAAAGAGAAGTTAAGGTCACAAGCTTAAATTAAAAATTTTAAATTTCGACCCCTGTGGATCCCAATTTTAGACAATAAAAGATTTAAAACCTTATTGCACATCTGCATATGGTGTTTGACAATACTGTATAGAAATAAAACGCATTAATTGAAAAACAAAAGACGAGTTTAAATCACAAGCTTAATTAACAATTTTTTCAAACTTCGACCCTTGTGGGCCCCAATTTCAGAAAATCAGAATTCTAAAACCTTATTGCACTTCTGCATATAGTGTATGACAATATCGTATAGAAATAAAATACATAAAGTTTTAAATGAAAGAGGAGTTTAGGTCACAAGATTGAATTCCAATTCTAAAACCGTATTGGGCGTCTACAGGTGGTATGCAGCAATTCTATATAGAAATTAAATTCCTAAACCCAAAAGTGAAGGAGAAGTTGATGTCACAAAAAGTGTGACAGATGGATACAATCGCAATATCCCCGAACTTTTTTTGAATGTGCGGGGATAACAATGATAATAATTCAAACGTTTTGAAAGCAATCCGTTGTGAGAATCAATTTGAAGCACACTGTTATTGTTTTAAATTATGTTTATGATTCTCTTGGCTTTTATATTCTATAGGAGGTACATGTATTCTATGACGAGTCATCAATATGAATACATTGACGATTTAGACGAAAATGAACAAGCACCTGGACTGAACAGAACAATAGTTACACAGGACCTTGACCACAATAACGTAAAAGCGTCAAAAATGCAAGATGGGAATTACGATTGTCCTGATTCACTTGTAGATACAGGAAAATATAGTCTCCATGAACAGACGGCGGTCAAAGTATTGGATCTTAAGAAAACATCACAAAGTTATGAGCGTTTGAATACTGCTGATATTCAAAGTGACGTTTATACTAGTCCGTACTCTCAACTACAACGTGATTATCAAGCCCTCAATAAGAACGAATTTCATTCTGCTGTCGCATATAAAAATCACAGCGTCAACGAACAGACGGAAGTCAAAGTATCGGATCTAAAGAAGACATCACCAAGTTATGAGCGTTTGAATACTGCTGATATTCAAAGTGACGTTTATACTAGTCCGTACTCTCAACTACAACGTGATTATCAAGCCCTCAATAAGAACGAATTACATTCTGCTGTCGCATATAAAAATCACAGCGTCAACGAACAGACGGAAGTCAAAGTATCGGATCTAAAGAAAACATCACCAAGTTTTGAGCGTTTGAATACTGCTGATATTCAAAGTGACGCTGATATTCAAAGTGACTAGTCCGTACCCTCAACTACAACGTGATTATCAAGCACTCTATAAGAATGAATTTCCTTCTGACGTCGTATATGAAGATCACAGCGTCAACGAACAGACGAAAGTCAGCGTATAGGTCATGTGAGCTTTTGCCATCACATTGAGTCCATCGTACTCCTCGTTTTACATTTTCATCTTCTTCTCTGAAACCACCTATCTTAATAGAACCAAACTTGGCAGAAATATTATTTGGATGGTTTTGTACAAAATTTTATGTTTTTTGTGCCGATCGTATATTCAACATGGCTACCAAGGGAAGATAATTCATTCTTATTGGACTTATCTTTAAAGCTATTCTTTTCATAAACTACCAAGCTAACTGAATTATTTGTTGCATGAATGATCCTTGGGTGAATTTATACAAAAGGTATGTTTTTTGTGCCCATCGGAAATTCAAGATGGTTGCCAGAGCCGGACGTAATTTAACATTGGCCCCTATGGGGAAATTTGTACAAAGGTCTTCTTGTCAGAAACTACTAAGCCAATTGAAATGTTTTTATGCATGAACAAGGATCGGGTGAACCTCTACAAAAGTTATGTTTTTTGTACAGATCGAAAATCAAGATAGCCGCAAAAGCCTGACTTAGTTTAATATTCAATTGAAACGTTTTTGATATGTGAATGATCATATGATAGACTACTACAAACGATGTTTTATGTGCCGATTGGAAATGCAAGATGGTCGGTACAGTCAGACTTAGTTTAACATTGGACCCTATGGAGAAATTTGTACAAAGGTCTTCCTGTCAGAAAGTACTAAGCCAATTGAAAATTTTTTGTTGCATGAAGATCCTTGGATAAATGTCTGCTACAACAGTTATGTTTTCGTGCAGATTTGAATCCAAGCTAGATGGCATAGAAGGACTTAGTTTAACATTTTTAACATTGGACACTGATAGAATTCTTTACATATCTTATCTAGAAGCGCTGGACACTATGGAACAATTCCTTACAGATATTTTCTAGAAGGGCTTTGTTAGTTGTGTGTGGTCACCTAAAATCAGGTTGGCGATTCAGGCTTTGTGGACCCTCTGGTTTTATAGTTAAAAGGTTTCTTTCAGTTGATCATTTTTAACCGAGGCCTATGTTTTCCCTTGAAAATCGCCTTCTACAAATAGGCAACCATAACTTTTTTTCCGGTAAAAGACAAAAATTTATCGTTGCAGGATAAAAACAATATATTTATATATTGTCGGTAAATATACATTTTCATGTACTCGATGCGAAGAAATAGATAAAACTCGCATTTCTACCTATTTCTAAGGATCGCACAAATAACATGTACATGTATATTTTCCGAAAATGTACATACATGACATATATTTTATATATCCCGTCGACGCAACTTTCCTTTAATAAAATTGGGTTAATTTATAGAAAAGCTACATTGTATAACTAGAAATAATTCAAAACCACACGGTAAATCACTGTAGCCTATTGATTCATTTACTTTTTACCCGGAAGAGTACAACGTTAAATATTTGATACATTTAATGGATATAATCTTGAATAAGATGAATGTGTTCTTTAACGCCATATGTTTGACTGTATATTAACTACAGACCCTATCGCTCACCTGGTTTTAATTGGTCTTAAAAAGACCATAATGAGACTAATCTCATAAGTGCTTTTTGTTGATTGTCTTTTAGTAACAGAGTACGTGCACCCAATTTTCTAAGAGGACCACCAAAAAACCATTTCGTGAATGTTTGGTATCAACTGCTTCAAATGTTTCAGAGTAGTAATTATTTCCAAAACTGTTGAAACTGCCGTTTTTAGCCGGGCAAAATAAAATTGGGCGAAGAAATTCGTCATCTTTATCAAGCCGTGTAATATTCATATTACTTTAAGAGACATTCGTTAAAAAAATAACCGTTTTTTTTTTTAAAAATTAGTTCCAGAAGATTTTGGTGATAGATAATAAATGTAAGTAGTAAAACACGGATACATACCAATTCTGTTTGAAATCACAGCATCTCGTAGCCTTTCTTCTTAAAAAAATGAAACTTTATTAATAAGTAGTGTAAATATTCATAATTCTTAAAAACTTAAATCATCGTTACTAAAATGGTGAAAAATGGTCACAAAATATTCCCAAGTTCTTTGTATCTGTGATCAAAGTTTTGAAGTTGCTAAAAAAAAAGACTTCCTAGACTGAAATTTCCGTACGCTCCTCTGTACGGTTACCTTATTAAAGTCAGATGTTGTTCTGGAGTTATGTTGCCTTGTCCATACAAAAATCAAATATGCACGACAAATCACAAAATTAGCAATTTTCGGGTAAATTAAAAAACGTGTCGACTTCGAAGTGCTCAATTTATCTTGTTAACATTTAAAACATACTTTGTTAAGATAAGCATTTTTTAATGTCAACTGCTAATCAATGCTAAACATATAGCTTCAACTCATATTTTGTGTTTTAATTTAATAAAGTTCACTCTTGACTTAATGAAAGACATCAAGTAAAAAGCCTACATCTGGCACTAATTTCAGAGAAGATATTAGATTTTTTTTTTTTTTTTTTTTGTAAATTTTTCTACTATTAAGAACAGCATTTATATTTTATGGGTGTCGGAAATTTTGGTTAGGAAAATGAACCACTCTAGGATTATTCTACCAAGGTTTGGTCCATAAAGGGCAACATTGTTCAGAGCAAACTATTACAATGTGATCATTAAGGGACAAAAATAGATGCCATGTGGACCTGTTGTCTAAACTAATAAGTAAAATTTTCTGAACCTTTAGGTTTCTTTTTTTTCTGGTATAGAAAGTTGTAAATTTTAAGTACCGAGAAAGTCCAGTATAAATGTTTGCACTATACATGTATATGCTAATATATAGTTATAGTATATATAATATCTTTATTTAGAAATGCATAATTGTACCCCTAAGGGTTGAAAGCATATATAGGTACAAACATATAGAGTACAATACAACATTCATAATAAGAAAAAAACATATGAAACCTATATGACTCTACATGTGAATCTGACAATATATTGTCTGTGGTGAACCATGCAATTATTTTTCCACTTTTCTCAGTATAAGTGACTTTTTAATAAATGGAGCAACATATTGCAAGTGAACCGATAGAGACAATATTGTAGCAAGTTTTTCAAATTCATTTTCATTATTTTCTATTTTAAAAATGTTTATATTTTGTTTTTCAAATTCTTCTCTAATGGAAGTATATTTTGGACATTTATAGAAGAAGTGAGCTTCATCTTCTAATATATTTAAATGATAACTATGATTGTGGTTTATGTTTAAGGACCCCACATTGGGCCCCTTTATCCTGTTTAACTTGGTTAACCCGCCCGTTGTAATTTTGAAAAGTTGACGTTTGAGGGAATCAGCCCATTAGACAGCAACTGGTTAGCTTCAATTTGCATTCTCATTATTTTTTTTTAATTCTGAATAATACGGAAATGAATTTGATTAACTTAATATGTATGTCAACTCTTCATTTTTATTCATGTTTTGTTGAATATGTAAAATGTATAGTTTTTTTCCTTTGTCAATAGATATTGCTTATATTTTTTAATTTTCTTATTTTGTTTCACACCAACAATTTATATTATTATACTTTATTTTAGCAACTACTGGTAAAATAACAACGTTATTTTTAGCGTGCAAATAAAATAACTCCAGTTTTTCTCTGCCAGCGCGAATTAACTGTTATTTTGCTCTCGCGATCATCAATGAGAGCAAAATAACTCTATCGCAAGAATCGACGAGAGCGTAATAACTGATATTTGTCGAGGAGTTTAGTTCAGTATAATAATAACGTTATGTCCTTCAGAAGGCGGTAATATCCATAATGATTAAATCTCGGAAAAAGAACCCTTCCTCGATTTAATAATTATGTATATTACCTTCTTCTGAAGGCCATAATTGTATATTATGTATACAATGTACCAGTGATTAAATCGATTCAAATTTCTTGCTACAGATATATATATGTACAGTACAGTAAGTAAGGTCTCATGTCTATGTTTTCTAAGTAATATAGAGAATGGTGATCTGTAAATAATTTAATTGTCCCAATTGACGTTATAGACAGGAGAAGGGGCAAGAGTGGGTTCCAAAGGGATGTAAAACATGTGAAAGATTGTGTCTAATAATTAACGCCAATAAATCATAGTTAAACATAATATTGAGATACCGCGTCTATAAAATTATAATCATGAAAATGAAATTGATTGCTGAACGTCCAGTGGTAAATAGTTCATGCTTCGTCGTGAACTAGTTCAGGAATTTATCAAACATATCCAGTTGAGGTGGGACGTGTAATAAGGATGGATGGTTTAGTAGGGTTGGACAATTTACTTTTCTGTAGCAGAGAGTAGCTTAATACTTTTTAAAACTACAGAGGGGGTTTGTACCGTGCAAAAAATTTGGTATTCTAAACACACGTTACCCACAATGGTTCAGAGTCAGGCTTTCAGTATTATGAGCCCAAACGAAAGTTTATGACCTATCCAAATCCCCCATTGAGACGCAAAGAGAGTACTAGAGACAGAAAGGAGCGACGTGGCGTGATGTGAGAGAACTTGGGGAGGGAGATGGGGTTGAGAGTGCGGGAGAAGGGACAGAGATAGTTTGAAACGGAAAATGTATCCCTGCCTAATCCAAATATTAAGTACGAGAGACAAGATGGAGCGATAGGGGTAATGCGGGAGAAGGTAGACAGAGGGTGGGAAAGGAAAAATGTACCCATGACCAACCCCTAATATTAAGTAAGGTTTAGTAAAAAAATAATTTCTTAATCATGTAGACGTCTTAAAGTTTTTATTATGCATGACCTTGGCATATGTAAAAGTGACTTGTAATATTTTGTGTAATATAACATCTAATTAATATCTTTTGTAAATAAATATAACTTAGTTCAAATTTAATAACTTTGAGTCAAGCCAATATCTCAGTGGCAGACCTTCTCCCTACTATGGTGTTGTCTACTGTCAAGTTTATGTCATTATTAAAGATGTCATTTATGAATTGAGTGTACAGGTTATAAGGATTAGATTTACATAACTTTTGGTAACTTTATTAAAGTAATATGAAAATACACGAGTTTTGTGCTATTATATTATAATCCCACTAGCTGTGCACTAGATGAGGGAGTAGCAGGTAGGAAGACATTTCACCCAAATGCAAACATGATCCTAACTGCAAGCAATCGATGAACGCTCTGGTCGCTATTAAATTGAGTATACTGAAATGATAAGGAGGAAAGGGGTGTTATATTTGCATAAACAATAAAATGGATAAAAGGCAAGGTCATCAATGACATACCAATCAATCAAAGCTACCCAAGAGATACAAAATCTTCAGCTCGTGCCCAAGTATGATAAAAAATATGAACAAAATCCTTCCAAAGAAGAAAATGTAAATTAAATACTGTACGTCTTCATAAATGTCGAAACTTGCAAAGTGTTTAACCACAACATTCTTCGGTGTATGACTAAAGAGGACAAATATACCTAAGGAGCAAATTTAAAAAACCGTAATCCATTGGACAGACAAACCCGGGAAGACACAAGCATGACAAATAAACACTGAAAACTAAAAAACAATGAACAACATGAACTCCTATAAAAACCAGAAGTGAACCCAGGTGCTCCGGAAGGGTAAGCAGTCCCTGCTCCGTATACGGCACCCAAAGTGAAGTTCAACAAAGTCAATCCGATGGAAGTCGCAAATCGGTACATGAAATGTCAGTCTATTCTGAATCGGTGTTGGCGTTTGTGTTCTTCTATGCCATAATGATACACGTATAACTAAAAGAATCAAAACCATATAATAAACTAAACAAAAAGAGAACATGACAGCACATAAACTAAAGGTTAAAGCCCATTAAAAACCGTGATGAAATTAAAAGAGTGCACTAAACCCTGTCTTAAAAGTCTATGTGACAGCTATTTCGCAGCTCACTGGCGATCAATAATTGCCACAAACACCACAATAGAGAAATTTTTATACAATAATAATTAAAAAAAAAAGAACTTTGAAGATAATTCGTATCACATTTGAGCCAATTTTCTGACTGCTGCAACGAGTTCAATGTCTCTAATATTAATATTTCTGCTTAAATATTTGGCTTCAGATCAAGATAATACTATTTTTTTTAATTTCGTGTATTACGAATTGAATGATTATTAAATACCATTCATCGTTTTACTTGGCTTCGGAAGTAAACGATAAAATGTCGGGGATAGCTTCCGGTTTGCCAAACATTTAACAAAGTCGTGTAATGCAGATGGACTTGCTCCACATCTTTGAACAAAATAACTATCCATATCAACATCTGAAGAAAGAACGGAATGTAGCATCCGATCCGGATTGTTCTTTTTTTTTCAAAGGCGGGGATTCCATGTTGATGATGATCTCAACATCTTTACAACGTGTTCGTGTTCAGTGTCTGTCGCGACACGATTAATTGTACTCGTTAAACATTTTTCCCCATCCTTCAATTTTATTTTATTTTTCCTACAAAATTTTTAAATGTATACCAAATGCTTACTGTAATTCTACAATATGTCATGTAATGATTACATGTACTGAGTTACAAAAGGGATGAATTACTGCGATGGTATGTTTAGATTTGTTACAGAAATTACCAGTATTTAGCAAAATTAAAAAATAATAAAAATACTAAGAGTTCATTCCTTGTATTGCACATACTAGATCTCCTTAGCTGAAATTTGGCGTCCTATTTCGGTATTTTTGGTTATGGGTACTTCTTGTTTTGAAATAAGTTTGGTTTGTGGTCTTCCAAATGTTTCGGTTTTAATGCTGCTGATGAGATGTAGCTCCTTAAAATGCGTCGTATACAGCATAGTATAAATTTACTATATCTAATATTAGTATCTTTGGATTGTGCCCAAGTATGATAAAAAATATGAACAAAATCCTTCCGAAGAAGAAAATGTAAATTAAATACTGTACGTCTTCATAAATGTCGAAACTTGCAAAGTGTTTAACCACAACATTCTTCGGTGTATGACTAAAGGGGACAAATATACCTAAGGAGCAAATTTAAAAAACCGTAATCCATTGGACAGACAAACCCGGGAAGACACAAGCATGACAAATAAACACTTGCGTTTTCCGGGTTTTAGCAATGTGGTTGTAATGCCCTACTTGATGAAAGGTCATTATTTGCAAAAGTTCACAGAATAATCCCTTACGATATTTGTTTCGTTCTTTCATTTTGTTCTGTTGATTGGTTAATTCTGCAAGTTTACTAAAGCATGATATAGTTAGGTAATATTACTAACTTTCATACAAAGAGATATGGGAAAGGGAAATTCCACGCGAGGGGTCACATTTTTTCTGTAAGACTGGATGCTTCCGAGTGTCTGACAATAACATATGTGATCCCGTAACCCGATTAATCCAGCCGTTTACCGAAGGGGAGAATCGGATACGGAAACGGCTTATATTATTCGAGTTAGTGATTTCGAATGTGGAATTTCCTTAGCCTACATCTTTCTGTATGAATGAGAAATTTTCTCTCATTTCACACCAAACAATTCAAAGAAATAGATAAAAAGTGAGAAAAGCCGCCATGACCAAAAAAATTTTCCTATAAAACAAAGGATTCTATTGAAAAACAATTATCATAATTGGAAAGATCATACGCAATTTGGTTTTATACTAAACGCATCAAACTTGAAATTAAATTCTAAACGAGAACAACGTACTTATTTTTCAATTTATCAGCAATTTCTTTTTTAAATGCGGGAAAATTTATGTTTTCTTGACGATTTGATAATATGATGTAGATGAAATGTACTGTAACGTGACTTTGGTGTCACGTGATATAAGACTGTAATTATCATTCATACAGAGAGACGTAGAATAGGGGAATTCCATCTGAGGGATCACATTTTTCTGTCAGAATCGACGCTTTTCTCTCAATACAATAGATTGAAAATAAGAATGGCCGCCATGACGTTAAAAATCTTGTTAAAAAAATGATAAAACTTGAAATTAAATTCTAAATGAGAATCATGTATTAGATTTTTTTAAAAGCGAGCGAAGCTTGATCGTTAAGGTCGAGATGTCAATCAAATTATTCCTACTACTATGCCGGCTAAAACGTTTCAACAACATGGCGACATCTATGCAAAATCTCGTTCCACCATTGCTTTCGACATGATTACGTGAATAGAGATCATCTTGCAAAATCAGTTATATATGGACTTACCTTAACTGTTTTTAACATTCAGTGTCATGAAATTAAAAATAAACACGAAAGAATCCACCTGGAATCAAATTTGACAAGAAAAAATATGCAGACGCAAGTGTCACATTTTCCCGCCACGGTAACAGGCCAAATCGGCTCGCGGACCACTCGGACCGTGTCATCGGACAACTCGGACCGTGTGAAGTAACAACATTGATGATGATGAACTTAATACTTTGAAGTGAGATTTTTACGCCATTACGATGTTTTCAGTAAATACCGCCAAAGCAAACGTAAAAACCTGACGACCTTTGCAGGTCACACCTGTTTCATATTAATCGAGCGAAGCTCGCTCTTTAAGGTAGAGATGTCAATCGAATCATTCCTACTACTATGGCGGCTAAAAAGTTTCCTACGTGATTACATGAATAGAGATATTATCTTGAACAAAATAAGTTATTTATGGACTTACCTCAACTTTTTTTACATTCAGTGTCATGAAATTAAAAATAAATACGAAAGAATCCACCTGAAAAAAATTTGACAAGAAAAAAAGTTGCAGACGCAAGTGTCACATTTTCCCGCCACAGTAAAACGTCAAACGTTATCTTCAACTGCTTGTAATGAAGAATCCTTTTTTTATCACTCTACGTACGCCATTACGTCTTGCCTGCAGTTTCTCCTGAAGATGAAAAAGTCTACTATTTTCTTTATCTTTGTTTTCAGCTTGTCCAAAAGGTGTAAAAGGCACTGTCGTGTTTATATCTTTTAATATTCGTCAGATGGTGTACAATGGTAATGAATGGAATCGAAATGTCCATGTCATGTGTTAATGTCAATTGACGGATGATGGACAATCTTTCATGATCGCTTACTCGTTTTATTGGAGTTTGAATCTTGATCATCATATTCAAATTCTTGAAACATTGCATGCAGCAATTTTTTACGGTTGAACTTTTTCCATTTATATCGTCCCTTAATTCAAGTATTGCAATTAAATATAAAAATATAAGAGCAACTGTTATTATATTGTGATCCTCCATGTCAATTATTTAAATTACAAATGTAAAAATGTACTTTTTAAAACTCAAGGCCTCTTGGATGGAATTGTGATATAGAATATGAAAATTACGACAGTGAATCTCGGGTTGAAAAAGGCCGTGTAGCTTGGAAGAGGACAACTATTAGGTTATGGAAAATCTTGTAATTTTGTGAAGTTTGTATATTCGGTTGGGTTAAGTTTAAATTTAATAAATTTTGTCACCTTTTCGTTGTAAACTGGTGTTATAAAGATATTTTTCAGCTTGTTAAAATTTTCAGCAAAAAGTGGAGAAAAATTTGAACAGGAAATACATTTTCAAAGATATCTCATACTTATTGGAAGTTCCGAGATCGTAAATTTTGGACATCAATATTATTTCTTTGATAGAAACAAATTTATAATTAAATATCTCTAGTTTGTTGCTATTTAATTGAAAATCTGTTGGAAAACTTAAGAATTGTTTTCTCAAAGTTTAAATAATTGCATGAAAATGTTATTGTGGACAGATACATGTACTAGTATATCAACTACTTTCAAATATATATTTGAGTAGTGTTAACATATATAATCAGATAATTTGTGCTTTAAAAAGATTTCAAGAAATAAATTTTATTACTTTTTAATTACTTTCTATGTCGATGTCGGAAGGTTGGACCTAGTGTTTTACAAAACAGTGAGCGGGGGTAAATTGGACGGAGATTAAATTATTTCTGAAAGACTTTTATCTAAACAATATTTCGCTGTTTTTATACACCGTTTCATCTGAATTTAATTGTAGTTCAGATATAAATTTCTGTTTAACTTTTATTTCATAATCTTGAATGGACTGTTGTTATCGAATGTCTTTGATATTTAATTTACATGATTTATTTGGTTTCTAAGTAGACTGTTATTATTTGGCGACAATTTCATGTGTGTGCATAGGTGCGAGTCAGAGTGTGTGTTGTGATGCAACAAATGTGAAGTTATATGTAAGCTGTTCTGTTTGTCAAACGTTTGATATTTAATGTACATCTTTTATTTTGGTTTCTAAGTAGACTGTTATTATTTGACGACAATTTCATGCATGTGCGTGGGTGCATGTGTGTGTGTGTGATGCAAGAAATGTGACGTTTGATATATTCAAGCTGTTCTTTTTGTCAAACTTTTGAGACATGTTGACTTTTATAGATTACATGTGTAAGTAAATCCATCGGTTTTTCTGTCTCTCACCAAATCAGGGACACATAGTAGACACCTAAAAAAATTTATAATATTGAGATTGGAAGTTGGGAGTATGACGGGGGATGTGTCGATGAAATTGAAACCCCTAGCCGAAATTTTCCACGTTATATCGAATCTCGTCCACAAAAATATCCAGAAAAGCTAAAATCACGAAATTATCCAAAAATAATAAAATGCAGTAGTCATGATGACACATATTTATACATTTAACATTTGTATCTTATGATCGGCCTTTTATTGTGAAAAGTCAACCTGAAAATCTGCAGAAATTTTTAAAATCCTGACCTGGATTCTCCAGAGTGTCAAAAAATCCCCAGCCGGTTTTGTAAAATCTTGACCCGAGTTTGCCGTCGCTCGTCATTGAGTTACCACCTCCCCCTACCCCCCCCCCCCCTTTCCGCCGAGTCATTCACTTTAATTATTGTGGTGTGAATGTTTAACATTCTCAGCACGATTATGTTACGTGTAATTAATCATAGTTGTAAGAATCTTTGTGAAACGGGAGGCATTGTGGCATATATCTGTCATCGAAATAGATTGGAGTCGAGATAATTTACCATGGAAATCCGACAAAAAATATCGACTTAAACGAATTTCTGTCTGGACAAGTCATGAAACTTTTTAACAATACTCGAGATAATTTACTCAGCTGGTATAAATAAATATCGTGTTATCATGAATTAGGTCCTAGACCAGTATTTACATCTAGATGATAAGTATGAATATAAAACCAAAGAAAGGGTGAACACTTTAAAAAAAAATATAAAAAATGTTGCCTTCTCTGTAATTATATCTATGCCCCATAATTTTTACCATGATTGAATCGTATGAAGACATGACAGGATTGATGCATATTCAATAAAAGGAATATTTCGTTGGGATTTTTTCAACATTATAAAATCTATGTTCGTTTGAAAGAGGCTTCCTCTTTGCACAAGTTGCATACCGTATCGCTGTATCATCTATTGTTGCTTTGAGGCTTAGATAAATTCTATATAAAAGAACTGTATAATAATTTTTAATTGTTATATACTATACTATATACTTAAAACTTCTGTCTTAAATAATATGAAACAATTGTGACCTGGAAAGCGAGCGAAAAGTAAGATTTTGACGTTTACTTTTCGGTATTTAGTTAAAACTTCGTAATGGTGGGACAATATGCATATTTTGTTATGTTGTCAGATGTGATTCCAGTTGGTTTCTTTCCTATATATTTTTATTTTTTTTACATACTGATAGCTTAAAAACTTGATGTAAGTCCATAAATGATTTATGTTGTTCAAGATGCTCTTCAAACACGAATATTCTCGCCAGAAGCAAAGGGTCGAACGAGATTTCGCATGGAGGTGTCCATGTGTCTGAAATTTCTTTGATGGCACAGTACTACCTGAAAGAGTTCGCTTATTACATGAAAGCTATCTCCTTTTGATTCCTCAATTTACAATTCCCCATGATCAGTGTTAATCGAATACAACGTTTAAATGCTATTGGATTGGTGGAAAGATGTTTTTCTTTCGCTCATTTATCAGGTATCAATTCAATATATTTTTATATTATTTATATTTAGAACGTACGCTATGCAAACTGCTAGACTAAATAACTACTTTATAAAAAAAATCTAATTGTCATTTGAACTTTTTTGGCTGCCAATACCACTTGCTTTGTCTCTTTCATTCTTCGGTTTTAATATTAAAGCAATGAGGTGTTGTACTTCAGCATCCTTTTCATTTTCTTTCTTTCCATTTTGAGCAGCTTGTATAAATGTTTTTATTCTACGTTTTAAGTTTGCCTCAGTTAAATGTTTATCATAATGTTCTATTGTTTTCCTAGAAAGACATTCATGTCGTTTTCCACGAACTGTTTCAGTAAGTTTATCCCAGTCACTTTTTACTGTTTGTTGGATAAAACAGCGCAAAATTAATTTCTTTTCATCGTTAGATATGCTTTGTTTGGGGGAACATTTTGCTGTATTTTGAGGTTCCACGTTATTAGAACTGTCAGTTGAAGTAGTTGGTGTAAGCAAAGATTTGAATGGCGATGGCATTTCTTCATTCGATTTCTTTTCTGCTTCGGATGTGGTGCTGTCTTTCAAAATTTCTTTCGGTGCTGTTGACGGTTCTATATTATTGGTCATTCTATAAGTACAACATTTAAATGAAATGTTAATCTATGTATTTTCTGTGTAATGTACCTATTCATGAGATTTTTTTCTAATATAAAGTAAGGCTGAAAATATACTTTAACTACACAAGATCATACTAATGGGGTTATAGGTACAAGAAAATCTACATGTAACCCATGCGATATATGGAAAAACTACAGTTAAACAGCGCTTCCTCCTTCAGATAAAAACAGCGATAAAGTCTATTCAACTGAAGCTGGCGTAAATCCGCAATGAACGAAATAACTGTCATGTAGGGCAAAAAATATATAAAGTGAACGTACGATTCTCATAGAAATTGGTATCGGAGATTTAATTCTGCTGATGTACGCCTTGTCCTCGAGGTTATAACACGCTTATTTGCAGTTATTTCTAGGAATACTATTCAGTAACTTCCTCTAGCAAGAATGCGTTCTTAGATTGTTTCGGCCTTCCCCTTTTGGTGACCATTGGCATTTTGTTTAGCTCACCTGGTCTAAAGGGCCATGTGAGGTATGTCCAATGTTTGACGTTTATTTAAAAATCTTGTCTGAAACCACTTGGCAAATTGAAGCCAGACTTGCACAAATGTTCTTGGATGGTCCTCTAAATTGTATTCCCTACAGGCGAGCTTGGTTTAAAAAATATAGTCCAAAGAATACCAAAACGCCAAAAACAGTTGGAAAAGCCCACAAATTGGAGACAAAGTCGGGAGACTGGAATACAACAAACAAACACGAGAAGTATAGCCAAAAGAATAAAAAAGTAGAATAAACTTAACAATAATAAAACAAGACAACACAGAAACTTAAGCACTAGCAATGCGAATTCTTATTTAAAACTTGGAGGGTTAGCGGGTGCTCCGAAGGGTAAGCATGTCCTGCTCCGTTAACACCAACCGTCACATTATCAGATGTCAATTCCCTGATGGCGTGAAATCTAGCTGAAGATATTTAGCCGCATACACGAGACAGAAACTTCGTATCGGCCTATCAATTCGTGATGACCACCGTAAAACATTTGGAGTACAGGGACACTACTGACAAATTCATTTAAAAATCTTATCTGAAACCAGTTGGTCTTTAGGCGCCACACTTGGCAGCAATTGTCCTTAGATGGGTCTTCTTTCAGAATTGTGTCCTATGACCAAGACTTTTAATCAAGTTGGCCGCCAAAGCCGAACTCAGTTTACCTTAGGAGCCTTTTGGGAAAATCATTTTCAAATCTTATCTGAAATTACTTGGCCAATTAGTCCCAGATGATTTCAGTATCACCAGGCACAACACTTGTCAGCAATGGTCCTTAGATAGTCCTTAGATGGTCCTCTTTCAGAATTGTGTTTGATGACCGAACTCTCAACTAAAATGGTCGTCACAGCCGAACTTAGTTAGATATACGACTTTATGGAAAATCCAGCCAAGATGATTGCAACATTGAAGTGTTTAATACAGCTCAATTTAGACACGTTCAATCCAGACGAGCGATTCAGAGCCTTTATTTGCCGATGAATTGATTTGCCTCTAACCCTTTACGAGTAATGAGTGGTGAATCGATGAAATGTTTACATCATTTGCATCAAAATTGGTATTACGGAACTTATTACCTTCATTTATATCTCGTATCTCGTTTTTTACCACAAATGACTGTTAATTGCGTATATAATGTTTTTACCTTTCATTGTTTTGTGTCTGTTTAGTTTTCTTCTCTGGTGGTGGGTTTTCATCGAATGAAACAGTATTCGCTGGTCTCTCTAAATTAAAAGGTTTTGTCAGCAATGAGTTCAACTGATTCAATACAATAAAATATTTAATCAAAAACATGAACAAATGATACAATTATGCAAAACATTAACTTCAGAAGAAAAATGAAAAAAAAATGATGAAGATAATTTAAATTGATAATGAGAAACTGTAAAATTACAGTTCCGCAAATATATAAATGTGAATGAATTAGATCAGTATTATACTAGTATTTTTGTTGACCAGAAAAATAACACCGTCAACACAGTTTAACAATGCAGAAAGAATCTATGGTGGTTAGCGGTTATTTTTGCGTCTTTTTGCATTTGATAAGGGACTGTTAACACGAAATAGTAAAGACTAAAGGCTCAAGTGACCCTGGTTCACTCTCCTTGAAAATGTTTGCATATTAAATTTTGTTTATTAGCTGATCAGGACGAAATACAATGTTTTTATAAAGCGCTTTCCATAATGAAGTGTTTGGGTCGTCATCACAAGTTCATTGGCCGATACGAAGTTTCTATCTCGCGTATGAGACTAGATATCTACAATTAGATATCACGTCCTTCTGAAATTGACACCAACCAGACTTGACACCTCACTAGACTTGACACTGCACTTGAAATGTGACACGTGCCGTTGACGGAACAGGACACGCTTATACCCTTCCGTAGCACCTGATGTCACTCCCGGTTTTTTATGGGAGTTCACATTGCTAGTGCTTTTCTTTGCTGTCCTGTTCTAGTTTTGTTTAGTTTATTATACGTTTTTTTTTATTTTTTTAGTTTGTCGTGTTTGTTTGTTGCGTTGCATTCTCATGGCTTTGTCTTTTCCTTGGACTTTTCCAACTGTTTAGTCGCTTCGGTATTCTTTTGCGGATATTCCATACAATATATCTGACAAGATTGGTTAACATTAGCTTTGTTTTTTCAGATTCGATTTACATTTTTATGCCACCATATCAACACGAATGGGGATTTTTTTAATTAAACCTCTTAATCATTATTTCAATACAGTTTGAGAAGATTTGGCAATGTAGAATTTAAGGGGGTACCAAACACTTTGACTAAAATAGATTTGACTCATTTAATTTTCATAAAATTTTGTAGAAATATTTACTTTTACCAGTTACCAAAAACATAAAAATTTCAAGAAAGTTGAACCACACAATTTACGGGAATAATTTCATTGGATATATAGCAGTTTAACAAACACTAAATTTAACATTGAAAATCTTGATTTCTCTTTACTAATAGCGTGTGATTAAAACGTTCAGCTGATTTTTAAAGACTTAACTCTCTTAGGTGTTCTGTTCCCCCTTAATGAGAAGAATGTGATAATTAATTAACTATTTATCAGAATCACGAAATGTCTGTAACTGTCCTGTTTTTCATCCGATCCAAAGGATTTTTATCAGGACCCTTCAATACAATATTCCTGCTAAGTTATTACTGGCCTTGCAGTTTCAGAGGAGATGAAGAAATTGTTATTTTCCATAGGATGCAATGCAAACGTATGTGCCAAATGAAGAATATCTTTAGAGGGTCTCCGAAGCATCATTCATATACAGTTTGTAAAATTATGGCTTTGTACTTCTAGAGGAAAATAAATCTGAAAATTGGACCAATTAAAATCACGAATTGAATTTGGAAGCCATCTTTTTCATCTGATCCAAATGAATTTTTAAATTGTTTTATAACCGACTTATTCCTGCAAAGTTTGCATTATATTGACACGGTGGTTTAAAACTTGTCTAAGAACTAATGATCGACGGGCACAATGTGATAACAAAAGATCACATGGCCCTTTGATCAGGGCTAAAAACTAAATATCTCACTCGAAAAAATTCCTTCTTCCTTTAGTGGACTGCTGGTAGAAAGTTTATCGGTACCTTCACGCTTTTCTATACTTTGGAAATAAAGCTTTTCCTTTGCAAGCAAGAGTGGTGGACCATTTTTTAAGCCGTCGTCGTTATAGAAATCTCCGGTAATCTCGTCTGGATATGATCTAGAGTATACGACAATTTGTCTCCTCAAAAATCTGGCCATTGTTTCCACGATGATATTTCCGACGACCTCTCCCTCTGCTGCTATGTTATCGATGTATGAATTCCAGCTTTCGGTTGTAAAGTCTAAAGACTTTACTTTATCCTTTCAGACCAAAAATATAAATAACATCATAAACATGTAATGAAAATAACAAACAGGACGAATATACCTAAGAAGCAAACAAAAAAACGTAATCCATTGGACAGACAAACCCAGGAAGACAAATGAACAACCACAAGCACAACAAATAACACTGAAAACTAAAAAACAATGAACAACACGAACTCCTATAAAAACCAGGAGAGAACCCAGGTGCTCCAGAATAATAATTCATACCATATTTAAAAAATGGTTTTGTCCAGTTAACCTTAATATGAAGGATTAAAAAAAAACCCTTTTGTATTTAATATCTTTGCACTTGCATTGAAAGAGATAGCACTATTGTATTTTAATATTTGTAAACTCCATTTCAATCGTCAAACCATAATTGATGCCGGAAAATATTAAAATACGATACAGTTGTCTCCTAGAATATAATTTAATATTCAATATTATTTGAATATATCTCTATCAATAAGATTTAATAATCCTCTAGTTTCCATAAACTAATACCGATACAGAAGATACGTATGTTTCCTAATTCACTTGCCCGTGCTAAAGGCCAAAGTTGATACTAACCGATACATGTTTTGCAGCAAACATTTCCAAAAGTTTTTACTAAACACCCTCTAACAAAATTATATAGACATACCTCCGGAAGATTTCTAAGTTTTGATGTTATTAGTTGTCTTAGCTGTTTGTGGTCCATCTCTGGTAGTCCGATGTGTTTCAGCTGGTCGCTACAGGCTCGAAAAAATGAGTTTCCATCATTTGGAATATCACAGCGAAAAAACAGACCATCTTCTTCTAGTTTGAGTTTCAATCGATCAATGGCAACCGAATTTTCTAAAGTACTGGTGTCTAAAAGTTTGATTTCAATAGGAGAGAATGATGTTCATCATTTAAAATGATACTGATCATGTTGATAATGTTTTGTTTTTTAAAGTAACAATATACTTTGTTTTTATTATATACAATTGTAGTTACGTGTATCATGCAAGTGTGATATATACGCTCTTTTTGTGATTTTTACTGAATATTGTGCAAATATGTGTCGTACGGTTATTTTATGTAATATCGGATGAAAAACATGACAGTTGCAGACATTTCGTGATTCTGATTGATAGTTAACCAATTATTACATTATTTTCCTTAAAATCTACATTGCCAAAACTTTTCAAACTGTATATAAATAATGATTTAGAGGCTAAACTTCAAATATTCCTCATTAGTGTTGATATGGTGGCATATAAAATAACAATCCAAAGATACTAATATTAGATATAGTATATTTATACTATGCTGTATACGACGCATTTCAGGAGTTACCTCTCATCAGCAGCATTAAAACCGAAACATTTGGAAGACCAAAAACCAAACTTATTTTAAATAAGAAGTACTCAAAACCAAAAATACCGAAATAGGAAACCAAATTTCAGCTAAGGAGATCTACCATGTGAAATACGAGGAATGAACCCTTAGTATTTCTATTATTTTTGAATTTTGCTAAATACTGGTAACTTCTGAAATAAATCAATGAATAATCATGTCAGACAGGTCTGACGACTGGGTTGGCGAATACCCTCGGGGACCCAGGGTCCACCATGCAGAGGCATCGTCCCAGGAGTTTCAAAATAACAATCCAAAGATACTAATATTAGATATAGTAAATTTATACTATGCTGTATACGACGCATTTCAAGGAATTATCTCTCATTATCAGCATTAAAACCGAAACATTTGAAAGATCAAAAACCAAACTTATTTTAAACAAGACAAAACCAAAAATACCGAAATAGGAAACTAAATTTCAGCTAAGGAATGAATACAAGGAATGAACCCTTAGTATTTCTATTATTTTTGAATTTTGCTAATGTACGTCGAACCCCACAATTTCATCATCTCCTCTGAAAATACAAAGCTAATGTTGACCAATCTTGTCATATCTGATCAGATATATTGTATGGAATATCGGCAAAAGAATACCGAAGCGACAAAACAGTGGGAAAAGTCCACCAATTCGAAGTCCAAGGAAAAGACAAAGTCAGGAGAATGGAACACAACAAACAAACGCGACAAGGATACGTGTATAACTAAAAGAATAAAAAACGTATAATAAACTAAGCAAAACTAGAACAAGACAGCACAGAAACTAAAGCACTAGCAATGTGAACTCTCATTAAAAACTTGGGACTGACATCAGGTGCTCCGGGAGCACATACATCAAATGACTTAATTAAACCTTTGCTTACATATGCGTTTTGAGTTATTTATCGGTTGAATTACTATAATGAGTTGGTATGACACTGTTTACCTTTCCTGTTATCCCTTTCATTACTTAATAATGTCTTACAATTACATCTTCGTTACTTTATACAAATTGAACTTAAGGATGCTCGCTGGTCATGTTTTGGTCTTTTTGTCAGATTTTCGGAATATTCGGGTTTTATCCATTTATTAAACATGATTTTTTTTTTGCCCATGAACCTCCACTTTTTCTTTTATAATTTAATCATATATACCTTAAAATGGTATTTGACAAAATTTTATGAAATCCTTATTTTTTCATACATTTTTGAGAGACTGAAGTTGCCAATGCAAAAGCAATGAAAAATCCAGACAAAAAACCTATTTCTTGTAAATTTACAAGGTTTTATAGCTCAAAAATGAGCAAATAAACCTATATTTTTTTCTTGCTTATTTGTTTACTATTCATATGTTCTCTCAAACTAAACCACCTATTTCAAATCCTATTTATTTCCTATTAGACCAGCGATCATGCTTAAGACAAATAAAAGAAAAAAACCAATAACTGATGTATTGTTAACTTACGTTTTTTGTCGTCATATTCTTCATCCTAAAGCATGTGTAAAGTAAGTCAAGTTCAAAATTATTGCAAGATAAATACTGGGAAAAAACATACTTTTAGGTCAATTTTCCAAATTTATGCATGATTTAATAAAACTTAAATACCAATTTAATGCACAAGATATTCACATTTCGTCGATTTTCTACTACTGATCACAACATGTTATCGGGTTGTTGTCTCTTTGACACATTCCCCGTTTCAATTCTCTATTCTATCAGTTGTGCTCAAGGCCTAAAATGTTGGAAAACAAACCAAAAATCCAAACCGTTCAAGAGCAAATTCAAAATGCCAAAGGAAAAAATCTAAAGCCAGACAGAGCTTTGCACGAAAGGTTTAGATGATCAATGAGTTATGCGTTTACATTAGTTTGGATTTTTGGAAGTAATGCTTTTAAATCTGATTGCTTGATAGTATGAGTGCTGTGTCGCAATAAAGGGTCAGAATTTGTTGTACTTGTGGTTGTTCATTTGTCTTCCCGGGTTTGTCTGTCCAATGGATTACGGCTTTTTTATTTGCTCCTTAGGTATATTTGTCCTCTTTGTCCTCTTATGTGCATAATTTAGAGCTTTAAAAGGTTTAGTTTGGTGTAAACGTATTTTATTTGTTTCCAAATAAAAAAGTGTGAAAATTGTACTTCATACTTACAAGGTTTTCTCCCTTTGATATTTTATTACAAGATTATCAGTACCATGCGCATTGAATATATATTACAAAACAGAATGTTAAAATAAAGCTTAAAATCCAGATATTATTTGTTAAAGATAATATTTCAATTCATTATTCTGTAAATTCTGTCTTTAAATTGACTGTCATGAATAGGGTCTGTTTTTTCCAAGGGCAAACGGCATAGATACACCATAATTATGGTCAAGTTATCCACTTCCATCCCTTTTAGCCAGCCAAGCGTTGGTGCTGTTTGTATTCAAAAGAAATTACTCAATTATAAAAAAGTCAATTCAGATATTTTCAGAGAAAATTCTGTGAAGTGTACTTACCGAATAAGATGGCTCGGGCTCAAGCTTATACGCAACATAAACTATTCCACCTTTCTGAACTTCTCTAGATGTATTGCCGATATCAAATGACTTGTTTCGCAGTCTTGCATCGGGTTTATACAGAGAAAAATACTGTATTAATGCCTGTTCTAATCCTAAGGCGTAATTCTGCTGATTCATTGGAATTGCGTTTTTGTTACATTCTCGTACATTTTGTGGAATAAGATCTCGTTCAATGCATCCTATGACAATGAGTCCGTCGTAGTTGTCTGCCTTGTAATCTTGCCATCTGCCATTGATTCCACCACCAAGTGACCACGTGGTAGGCTTCATGGGGTTGAAGATGGCCCCTATTTTCGATTTAACGAAAGTTTTACCTACGGTAAAATCGGTAATCTTTCTTTCTGTATGAAGTTCCAAATCAAGAAATGAGTCTTTAATCTTGGTTTTTAATCTTCTTAGCGCTTCTTTGAAACATACTGTATGACGAGAACGTTTCAAATTGTCCAAGTCACAAATATCAAACAACTGTGCTAAGTTATATGAATATCCCTGATGTCCTCGGCATAAATCATCGAATTCAGTAAATCCACGAACGGATCCAGTTGTAGACATTTTCTAGGCTAGATTAGGACCATAGGGAAAAATGTTTTAATGAAGTAAATTTTCATAAATATTATTGGTTTTAGATAGGTAAAATCTCAGCTATACAAATTGAAAAAGAAAAGATAACATGAAGCTAAATAACCATCAAAGTAGGATATTTGTTTTGTTTTGTTTTGTTTTTTTTTTTTTTTTTTGCTAAGCAAATGTATCATTAAAGGTCATATAAATATGTGTTGTTTTTATAATAGTCGATATTGTACAAACTAAGTCCTATTTGTGTTCGTTTATATAAATAAATATTTGTATTAATATAAGTATTGTGACGAATGTAAAGCAAGTTAATTTACGTTCGAGTACTGTGACCCCTTCCAACGTTCAACTGCGTAGTCGACAATTTAAATATTCCTAAATATTTTCAAATGATTTTACTTAAAGTTTAAATTTTGTACAAGAAAATACTTGAAATTAAATTATAATGATAACAATGTTAGCTACCGAAACTTAAGAAGCGAAGCGAAAGAATTTATTAAGTTAGATATAGATTTAAAATAAGGTAATCAAAACCTCAGGCAATATCGTTCAAAGTGACACACGGATAAAAAATAAACATAACCAGATAACGCGTACACTGTTAAAGATTTATATATTTTAATTAATATTCTTAAGCCATATTCCATTTTGTTTAGCAAACTAGCCTGGTACCTTTCCCTTCTGACAAGATGGTAATATTCGTTCGAATGTATATCAAACAAGCATCTATCATTCTTGGCAACGACTCTGAACATTTGAATTTTTCTTCGTAATAATAACGATTGACATATATTTCGTTGGGTTTTTTCAGTTCTTGGATTGGGCTGTCCACCAAATCCACGAAAATTAGTGTACAACAAACAATATGTGTTTCACACTATCGTATAATCTGTTCAATAATTAAAAATAATCCTTAAATACTTACGGAGTGACACATTATCTGACTAAACCAGTAAACGACACTTCAAGAGGATTCCTAATCCTAATGCCACTCAGATTTTAAAAATACTTTTTAAACATGTATAATCTAATTAGGCTCAAAAACAATTGTTCGATGTTTTTTCATTGAAAGCTTTTTTTCATTAGGCCAAAAAAATATATCTGACAATTGTGTGTTTACGGTAACCATACCAACCCTTTTGTTTTGTGCATACCCTAACCCATTTCATTCCCATTTTAGGATAAAAAAATCGCTGATACAATTATTTCCCGCTTAAAACATCCGCTGACCATTTTTCTCCCATAGGGGTCTATGTAAAATAATATTTCCAAATAAAACTATTTTGCCAACCTACCTACCATATTTTTTGTCACGATGTAACCTTAAACAGACATATATTTTGTTTTGGTCTTATTAAAATCATTCATAAGGAGAGAAAAGGGAAACGTAATTCTATGTTTTATCGTGTTTAACAAAAATATCTAACGTGCGTTCCATTGAACTATAATTAGACTTATTATGTATTATCCATGAAAAACAGAAGAAATCAATTACAAACAGTTCCAATAGTAACACTGAAAACAACTTTATTTTTAATAACTAATTCGTGCATTAATAACTTGTCTTATGCAGTTATAGAATTAGTTCAACTGAATATGTAAATGAAAACGGAATTAAGTGCACGAGATTATTTCCTGTGTACCATGTTTTTAATTATTAATAATTCAATAAATCTCTAATCTTATAATTGAAACAATGAAAGATCACCATAACTAAAAGAAGAACATCTCTTCGGATCATTCTTTATGTATGATATTCCTTTCTTGAAAAGAAATCGTAATAAATTATGTTTACTTACTTACGCGTGACTGTGCTTTTTTGTGAATAACTTCCGTGTGAAATTTTTAGCTATTTGAAATCGGTCATATCACAAAACATTGTTATACGTGTTATTATACGTGTATTTAATATACCTGTAATATCACATTATGCTTTAGCGATTAAAATCATTGATTAAATTCCATTGAAATAATATCTGAGAGATTAAAATTCAAGGTACGAAGTCCAACTGTTGTATATGGAATGCCGTTGCTGACTTATATGTTCAAACATTTCTTTATACGCGGATTCTTTATCAATATATGCTGATAAGTTTTTATTATATGCTGATAGTTTATCATGATATGGCGAAATTTACCCTTCCGGAGTACCTGAGTTCACTCCTAGTTTTTATAGGAGTTGTAAGAAGCAAAACAGATATCTCAATTTTAATTTACACAAATTATACAAATAGCCTAAGTATATACAATGTAGTTTCACAGATTCAGTATCGTAGGTCTTTGATGAGCGTTATAATGTACGACAATGACAAAAACGCGTCAGATCATGTGATCGTTCAGAAGTCAGCTGCATATAATTCTAACAAACCTTCATATTGTACATTACAGAGCCATTCATGAGAAATCACACAATAGCAAGTGATGTCAAGACGTGTTAGTTGACTCTTTGTAATACATACTGAAGTCAGTGATACAATAAGGTAATATTATATTAAGAGTAGAATTTACTTCAATTTAACCATTTTTCGGTTTTTCCATGGGCATGGCGTCCAAAATCAATTGAGAAAGCAAACATTCACGCTGCTCAAGTTTAGTTCCAAGTTTAAACATGATCGAGTAGGTCAAGAGATTGATGCATTATTAAACAAGTGATCCTGGTGCTTGAGATGGATGGCATTGTTAAACAAGCGATCCTGGTGCTCGAGATGGGTGGCATTGTGAAATAATGGATCCTGGTGCTTGAGATGGGTGGCATTCTTAAACAAGAGATCTTGTTGCTTGAGATGGGTGTCATTGTTAAACAAGCGATCCTGGTGCTCGAGATGGGTGATATTTTGATACAAGAAATTTTGATGTTTTAAAAAGGTGACATTGGTAAACAAGAGTTCTTGTAGACGTTGTTATCCTGACAATTTATCAAATTAATCCTGGCACCTTTGTTATTTCGATGTGTACGTGGATATCTTATGGACCAGCAGCATGGCCATGTTAACCGATAATTTATCAACTTAATCTAGAATATTTCAATATGTTATTCATAAAAAAACACTTCTACCAAGAAGTATGATCATTTAATGAATAATTCAAAATTTTCAGATGATGAGTTTACATAATATTATTATATATATTCTTGCTTGTAGGAGCCAGTTTCCAGAATATCGCAAGAAGATCAAGCCATATAGAGACTGAGAAAAACTATATGAAGTGGTTTAAAAAAATAAATTTCCATTTTGTGATCATTTTTAAGCCATTATTGGCATTGAATTCCGACAAAGAGGAAAAAGAATGTTAAATTGCTGTTAATTGGTGAAAATTCTAGGAGAATGTTGTATTATACGTCTTCTTTCGGTTTAAAGAATAGATATAGCGCTTGTGGTCCTTTGCTGTTTTTTTTTATATGAGCACACCAAAAAACAACAATTTAAGACCACAAAAGCTTTGTTATTTAGGTGTTTGGAAAAAAGGCATGGTATAATTAGCATTTTGGTTTTACATATGGCAAAATGCTGGGTACATTATTCATGGCATTTGCATCACGTGACTTCAGCCCTTTTAAGCAAATTACCTCCCTTAGTTGTAGATCGAAAATGGTAAAATTGTTTGAATTACGGATAATCGAGTCTTTTTCCGTCTCGGCTCTTAAACTAATGTGTCTATGAAAACTTCCTTTGGCGGATATTTACAAATTGTTTGTTTAATTCTGAGGGGAAAGGCTTCACATTTGAAGGATTACGCTATGGGAGACTTGAAATTATCATGTTTTAAAAACATTTTGGCCGAAAAGTTATGAAAGCAGGTGAGATAAAACTTATTTCTTCATTAAATTCATCCTCCAAAGTTGTTCTCTATATGCGGACAATTTATGTATGATCTCGCCTTGTATCTGTATCTGTAGTTTTAATTTGCATTTTTAACTAATTTTTGTTAATTCATATAGCAGTTATACTACGGTTACGCTTCAGTTTTTTAAACTGAATTGGCCGAAAGTTTTCAATGCTGACAATGTTTATTTCCACACGAAAGGAAAGCTAATATTGTGTAGAATGTACCTATATGCGGACAAATTGCTTATGAGTTATAAGAATTTGAATATTTGCATTTTTATTTTTTGGGGCAAGTTTAATGCTTTGTAATGAATGTCGTCAGAGAAATCCAAAATGGCCGCTATGCAAATTACCAAAGTACCCGCAATTTTGCCATATGACTTATGTTTCGTAGAAATGTGATGGCAATGTCTAGTTTTAGGTTATGGAAAAGTTGGGGAAACATCATTTAAAGGTTGCCTTGTAGTTGGAAATTGACGTAATATTGACGTTTAAACAACCCTACAAATTTACGTAATTACAACGTTTGAATATAACCAATACGTGATGTTATAGAAATGTCATGGGAATGTTGAGCTTTGGTTTTATTTACGTTCTATAAACGTTGTAAAAATGGTTGTGTTACGATATTGAAACGTTGTGGAAAGGTCATAGAGAGGTTGCCTTAAAGTTCGACACTGACGTAACATTGACGTTTAAACAACCTTCTCCTATTCCTGACGTATTTAATCGGTGGGATAAAAATACATAATATCTTTAACCACTTCCCGGTGATTAAATTTCTACGTGGGAATTACCGCCCTTTTTTCAACAGTTATTAGAACGATAAACTAGAGAAGTCCCGGAATGACGTCTATGTAAACAAACTACATAGCAACGACATTTTCTTGAGGTTTTTGTCGATAATCATAGGAGAAACAAATTCTCCTTTAATTTACTCGTGAGTTATGGAATTTCTCCACCCTCAATAGTTAAATTTTAGATTTTAACACGCTCGCTAAAGGCTCGCGTGTTGAAAATCGAAAATTTAACTATCTCGGGTGGAGAAATTCCATAACCCACTCGTACCTGAAGGAGAATCTATATCTACACATTTACGTCCTTACGACGTTTGAGTATAACCTTGCTGCAACCAAAACGTGACGTTGTCGTTACGTAAAATAAACGTAATATTGTTTGCTGTGGTGTATGTATTTGAGAGATAATTGGGCGTGAATATAGTCAATTATTTTTACAGTTCACACACACAGACACTCACACCATTGGTAGATATATCCGGTGGTAAACTAGCTCTCGGGCAACGCTCATATATCAACTAACACGCTATTACTTACACGTATATAATAAATGTAAACATAAAACCGACAAAAAATATGAAATTTTGTAAGTTTACCGAATTTTGAATTTGATTTGTATCCCTTTTCTGTAAAATTATCATAATGGAATTTGCATATATGATTCATAATTTCTACCATGATTGAATCGTATGAAGACATAAAATGATTGGTGCATACATTTTTATTTTAGACTTTGACATTTTGTATATAACAAATTGCTGCATCATATCTTGCTGCGTTGAGGCATAGGTAAATTTTACATAAAAATGACAGGTAAGAGCTGTATAATAATTTTTAATCTGTTATTTATTTTATATAAATACTTTAAGTTCAAATTAATCCTTCTTTCTGTAATATTACATGAAAGTTCTCTAATTAAATAATTTCAACTTCTCCTCTTGATTCCCCAACATTGGTAAGTGTTAATAGATTAGCACGTGTACATGTTTAATTTAGATTGGTGTACAGATGTTTTCCTTTTCTCGCTTATCAGATATAAATTTAAAATATCCGGACCATAATAGATCATGATTGAAAATTATATCTCTTTTTGACCGTGAATGGCTGAACCATGTCGAAACACACTTTGTTGGTTATATGCAGAGTCTGTAAAAATAAATTAGTTATATTGACATTTCCGAAGTTTGCCGATAATTACCGAGGTCATTTCAATTGCGTTGCATGGAACATCCGGGAACTTTTGAATAATCACGTGGTCATTTATGGTCCGGATACCTTAAAATAATTTTATATTAGTAATATTTAGAACGAGTACTATATAAAACGATTTTTTTTTCTAATTGTCATTTGAATTTTCCTGGCTGCCAATACCACTTTCCTTGTCTTTCTCAACCTTAGGCTTTACTATCAAAGAAATGAGTTGTTTTATTTAAGGGTCCTTTTCGTTTCCTCTTTTTCCATTTTGAGCAGCTACTAAAAATGATTTAATTCTCTGTTTTAAGTTTGCCTCAGTTAAATTTTTCTCGTAGTGTTCTATTGTTTTCCTAGAAAGACATTCATGTCGTTTTCCACGAACTGTTTCGATAAGTTTATCCCAGTCACTTTTTACTGCCTATTGGATAAAACAGCACAAAATTAATTTCTTTTCATCGTTTGACATCTGAAGATGAATAGTTGAGCTTTGTTTGGGGGCACATTTTGGCGATTGCATTTCTTCATTCGATTTCTTTTCTGCTTCCGATGTGGTGCTCTCGTTCAAAACTTTCGGTGCTGTTGACGGTTTCAAAATATTGGTCTTTCTATAAGTACAATATATTCAAATGAAATTTTATACACTATTATCATATACTAGTATACTCCACCTTAGGTAGCTCGAACTTGGATAACTGGAACACCACCGTTAAGTTAAAAAACTTAAAATGCTTCTAACTACATAATATACCTCAGGAACAGTTCTCAACTGTGGTATTATCAGTTGCCTTAGCTGTATGTGGTCCATTTTCGGGAATTCCAATGCGTTCCAATTGGTCGCAGCATGCATGGAAAAATGAGTTTCCATCATTTGGAATATCACAGCGAAAATGGAAACTATTTTTTTCTAATTTGAGTTTCAAGCGGTCTATGGCAACCTGCTTTACTGCGGAACTCGGGTCTAAAATATCTGTTTATACAAGAGAGAATCGTCTGCAACATTTTAAAATGATAGTAATTAGTTTACTGATTCTGATTAGACTGAAGTTTAGGTAAAATTTGTTGTATTTGTTACATATTGACATGTTTTTTATACTTATGTATAGGCTTGTCGTGAATTTTGATTGATATCTAACGGGTTCGAAAACATGGATAAGGTCCTTGTCGAACCTCTGCATGCTTACAGTTTGAGTTTGGAGTAATCAGTTTAGTGACCCGACCCAACCAGTATTGTATACCATGGAAGCCTACCAGCTGCTTTCCGTTTGATTCTTTTTATAATAATAAAGTATTAAACTTTTACTATTAGTAATTTTATTTAAATAGCAATAAATACAGAAATATACAAGTTTCAATATACATATCCGTGCTTAATACAACATCTGATTTTCTTTCAACAATTTCAAAAATTCTCTAAAGATGGGATTCATTTCCTTCGAGTAATAAAAGACGGCATTTCCATTCTCAACAACGGTGGGTTTATCATCAGGAGAGGGTGGGTGGGGGTGGGATTTTCTACATTTTGGACAAGATGATGATATGCCTTAGATTTATCAGTTTGTTTAGAAAACCGTCGGGTGTCGCAATGATGTGCGGCACTGAGGCCAATGGATAAAACATTGATTGTTTGCGATCCATCCTTAGGTTTTCACTCTGGGATATAATCAACAATTTGAAAGCAATAAAAAAAAATAAAGTTTTCAAAGAATAAAGTTTTATAGCACAGACAGCAAAGTACTATGGTCTACTCCCAGTTCGCATACATTTAATTATCATACGTTTGTTATGTATGGCACGCCGTTCTCGTCAAAAGTATGGGAATAAAATCTGATGTAAAATTACACACTCAAAATGTTTATTCCGCACTCAAAATTTCTAATTACACACTCAAAATTTTTATTACGCACTCAAAATTTTTATTACACACTAGGAATATATTAATGCACACATTTGTTTTTATTCCGCACTAGGATTTCAAACATGCACAAGAAATTGCTAAATTGTACAGAGAACGCACTCAAAAATCGGAATTACACACTCAAAATTGTGCGCAATTTTTACGCGCAGAAATCATAAATATTCATAGGATATGATTTGCATAAGTAGATCGGCGTTTTTCTAAAGCTTTAAATGTTTACTCGGAACTTTTGTATTCCGAATGGAAAAAGATAGCGCCTGCGTGACACGTGTTTCTAAGCAGACGAAGTTTACGAACATTATGTTCAATAGCATTTTTGTCATGTCTTGAAACATTCAAAAGTTGTGTCGTATTTTCGAATACACTCAACAAAGATTGAAAGAAATCTTGTAGATCTTCATTGTCATTGATAGACATGTTTTGATGGTTATTTTGCAATGCCGAGTAGTTACGAATGAATTCAATACTTCCGGTGCAATCCTAAATCGCAGAAAACACCAAGACGATCTGTTGACCTAGTCATAGGACATGAATATTTATGATTTCTGCGCGTAAAAAATGCGCACAATTTTGAGTGTGTAATTCCGATTTTTGAGTGCGTTCTCTGTACAATTTAGCAACTTCTTGTGCATGTTTGAAATCCTAGTGCGGAATAAAAACAAATGTGTGCATTAATATATTCCTAGTGTGTAATAAAAATTTGGAGTGCGTAATAAAAATTTTGAGTGTGTAATTAGAAATTTTGAGTGCGGAATAAACATTTTGAGTGTGTAATTTTACATCACATTTATTCCCATACTTTTGACGAGAACGGCGTGCCATAGTTATGACCTTTATTTATCATACTAATTATTTTTTACTGTCTGTACTTTAAAACTTTATTGCTTGAAGACTTTACAGAAGTTTTTTTGTCGGTTAGAAGAGGGTTTTCAAATTGAGACGTTTGATCGGGTCGACAACTCTGTGCTTGTCTCAAAAAGTTTTTGCAGTGTTACCTCTTTTCTCTGCATTAAGCACATTTTAACATTCACATCTGCAAAAGCGCCAGATGACAAACACAACAGCTTATCTTTCTCGTCCATATCAACAGAGTTGATGAAGCCCTTGACAGTTTCCATAACATCAACATTTCCTCACCACGTTTTATTTCGTGGATTTAAGCTTGTGACCTTAACTCCTTTCATTTTTCATTTTATGTGTTTAATTTATATACAGTATTGTCACATGCTGTATTTAGATGCGAATTAAGGTTTAAGAATTTTGATTTTCAAAAATTGGGGCTTACAGGGTTCAAATTTCGAACATTCGGTATTGAAGCTTGTGACCTAAACTCCTCTTTTATTTTTGACTTCATACATTTAATTTCTATGCAGTATTATGACATACTGTATGCAGATGTGCAATAAGGTTTTAGAATTATTTTTTTTAAATTTGGGCCTGTATTCAAAGGTATGATTGTGATAAAGCTGCACAGGAATACAAGATGTGGGGAGTGCGGGGATAGCTGTCGTTTCCGACTGCCTCAGTTATTTACGCTTTCACTAGAGCAGATATGGGGCAAACATAAAATAGTAACATTTTACTTATTGGTCTCAAATCAGCAAAAGAAAACTTGACAAAACCGATTTATTCTATGTTCGACCTTGTCCTTTAGTTATCAACAGATGTAAAATTCATCCTGACAATAGAGTGCAACAATTGTAGGTTGTCCTCTCTTACACATGGCACATCTTAGGCCAACTAAAATTAATTAGTACATTTTCATCCAACTTTTTGAAAAAAACGGGGCGGGTGGGAGGATTTTATTTTTTATTTTTTATTTCATATGAAACTATTTTGTAAGGTGTTATTAATATGTAAACGTTATAAAATGGCTTATACCGCCTACTACTCTAAGAATCACGAAAACCATGTTGAATTGTTACAGTCAAACAAAAAACGAAATTATTGACACGGATACCGGTAACGGAGATGAACAAAATCCGGAAATCGTAAATTTTAGAAAATAAAAAAAAATCGGGGCGGCACGATTTTCGAGGGGCGGGCGGGGATGAAAATCTATCAATTAATTTTAATTGGCCTTAGTAATGAAATCCAGGGCTGTCATTTAGGCTATTAATTTAGAAATAAAAATATTTAATTTCAGATAAATTGTCAAGCTTTCTTTTGCTGATTTGAGACAAATAAGTAAAATTCTACCTCATTAATATGTACTAGTATAACATAGAATAATTAATGTAAAACTTTGACAATAACCAGTTGTCATGAATTGCATTGATCTTCCTCAAATTGTGTCGATAGGGCGTCGCAAATTTGATCCCTGAAATTGTCATCCCGAACGTGAATCGGACCAGGAACCTTTCGCCACGTAGTCCGATGCGCTAATCACTATACATCACGGCGCCTCCAGGAGCTAAAATGCATTGTAATTTGTTTTGGAGTATTACCCAGTGTCTTCTGTCATTTCGACTCATATATACATATAAATATGTACAGTTTTATTTATGAAAAATTTGAAATAAAATTATTCAAAGATTCATTGGAATTATAAAAGCTGATCTCCAGATGTTCTATACAATTACAATTTTAGCATAATTAACACTCTCTTTGTCACTTCTCTTGAGAGGATAGAAAGACTACTGGTTCACTAATCATTCCAAACACGCCCACTTCTGAGCCATAAATTTACGTCTTCGGGAGTAGGTTCGGGATATTCCCTTGTCCCTTGACCGTTCTTTTCTTTGGTCTGTGAGTTTTGGAAACTGTGGTCCCTATTTTTTTCTGAATCATAAGTTCCTCTGCTATCTTGGTCATAAGCAGAAACATCGTTCAATGTTCTCCTTACTAACACGTACCCTGATGGCTTTTCTGTGGGTTTTACTCTACCCATGCTATTTTTGTCGTTTCGTTTTATGACGTCATTTTGTATATTGACTTTTAATGAGGGTGGAATATGTACCGTATGATTGTTACTAGTCCGGGGTTTTGAAATGGGTTTTTGTCTTGAATTTATCCATGGTTCATCTGGTTTTACATGATATTCTTTCTGTTGGTCCAATTTATCAGCTTTTTTATAAGTCAAATATCTGTTTGACTCGTCTACATATCGTGAATGTCCATAACCAATTCTCCCTTTGTAACCGATATCTAATGGTGCATGTGGGTGACGACTATTCTGATCTCCATTATCTCTTGAATTTATGTGGAATTTCTGCCCATTTTGTTCATGAAAATCTGCTTTAGAATATTGCTGTGTTTCTTTTAATCTGACACGTTCTGTGCTCATGCGTCGTTCTTCTGGTTCATTTTTTCTTTCCTTTGGTTTAGGGCTTGATCTTTCGTCGTCTGGTTCCTCAACTATTGGTCCATTTCGTTGTTCTCTCCGATGTCTTAGCTTCTCTTTTGGGAGAACTGGTTTCCGGGTATTCTCTCTTTGCTCTTCACCTTCTTCTGTTTCTGGTCTATACCGTCTGTAAATAATAGAATAATTGAACAGAGTAGAGAGGAGACATATGGAAATATGCATTTACAATAAGTTTATCATAGAATATTTACTATATATACCATTCAGGAACAAAGATGTTTTTTTTTAATTGAACCTTAACCCATAAAATCTATTTTATATTGCAATCGTTCTATTTTAGCAGTCAAAATGCGTTGACGATATATCTACAAGTGATAAACGGATCCAGAGCCTCCCCCCCCCCCCACCTCTTTGGCCGCCAAAATTTTTTTTGTCGATATAAATGGTTTTTTGGCATAAAGCTGTCCAAAAAAAATTTCGTTACATTTTTCCATTCTAAATTTTACGCCTACCCCTTTTCAGAAATTCTGGATCCGCACCTGCTGACAGTATATAACATTTAGGCCACATCTACTTGACCTGATCGACTGGACAGAAATGAACAAACTTACTGACGTAATCTGTAGAACCAAATTTCAATACTCAATTTCTTGTTACTTATTTCCTATTGTTGAAAAAAAATATTTGCATCCAAATTGTCCTTTATTTTAAATAATCTTATGCGACCATCAATGTTATTCCTGCTCATGGATCTTTAAATAGACGATTTTTCTCGCCAAATCAATTGGGGTCTCTTGAGGGTAATAAACGTGTTAGATAATTTTGAAATTGATAGTGTTATATTCACTAATGTCACCAAAGATCGCAGTATAAAGACAATAACAGTGCACTGGCATGACTGACTTGAGATAAAATTCGATATACGAAACTCTAGCATTTTCACCCGATTCTAAGCATCATCCGTGTATTGATTTTATATCAGGTTAATGCACTGTTATTGTCTATTTATCAGAACTTCCAATGTTTGAACGACAGTGGGGTTTCAACTTCTCAATGAAATTTTCCTCAAACCGATGAGATGTCTTCAGATTTTAGATTTAAACTTATCTGATTGGTCAGTATAAATTTTAATGTAAGTAAGAGGTAGGACGAGTAAATTATCGAATTTGATTAAATAAATAATATTTATCGGATTTATTTGTCACAAATATTTTAAAAGACAGCTGCATGGACATGAGCTGTCAATTGGACTAAATTTGAAAATAAAGGGCAAAATCACAAATGAAAGGGCTGTTAAGAACAATATAATATAAAATGTAAAACGCCCAAACATTCGAGATTACCCCTTTTCATCTATAGAATTGTACTTTGAAGTCTTAAATCATAAATCGAAACAAAAATATGCATATCTTATACATCAAAATTGGTATCACATAATATTATACTTTATGCGAAAATATTGATTTCTCATTGGTTAAGAGAGGTGTGGTATTTCAATCCATCTTAAACTAGGCTCCATCTCTTCTGACGACGGGTGGTATTCCATTCTTAGCGACAGGAATACCAATCTCCTGCCTGAATACCACCCTCCATACTCGAAATGATTTTTTTATTGGCATTCGGTATAATATAACATGTATAACACATACAGCCTTCAGTTTAGGGTGGTATGCCAGAATACCACACTCAAAACAAAATATCACCCTCGTCGACATCTCGGGCGATATTTTGCCTTCGTGTGGTATTTGGCATACCACCCTCAACTGAAGGCAGTATGTGTAGAATACTTCCACTGAGAGAGTTTTTTATCTTGGTGAATTCCACGTACGTATAACTAGCTCAATTACAAGCGTTAAATTGATGCTGTTAAAAATAAGGAGTATTTCCCTCGTGCGTAGTTCTATCCATGAATGATTTTAGCTTCATACACTTTTGGTCATTTTTCGCGTTTGAATCTCCTGGGCCCAGTTGTTCAAAAGTTAACCACAATTTTCAGTTTCAAATTTTCACATCCTTGATTATGCCAGAGAACTGAAAATTTTCTGATGGGTTAATCCTATGACTTTGTGTGTCCATGCAAAATTCTGTACAGAAATATTACTTTAAAATCAAAATAATGGAAATTGAAAGAAGTGACTAACCTTTGAACAACTGGGCCCTGGTCATTATCGTGGGTTATTATTGCAGTATTTCGGTATTTTTGGCCTTGAACACAAATGGACGAAATAAGCACATTTTTTTCCACAAAACTGGTTAATTAAGTATTTATTATTACTATGCTGATTGTCTCCCTTAGTGTATCACCAGCTGATCCACTTGTATATCAGTAGTAATTGAAATTCGGGCCTTCTTTTACTTTAGGGGACCAACTCCTTTAGGTCCAGAGTTTGGTTAGGGCTATGGTTAGGTTACGGAAGGGTTAGGGTTAGGTTAGGGATAGTATAGAATACCCCATATAAAGTGGGCCCCCTAAAGTAAAAGAAGGCCGAAATTTGTACTTCCCCTGTATTTGTTTTACTCATAACCACTGATTTTTTCTGCATCGCTGCTGCAGCGAAGATAAGCTTAAGCTTATCTAGCTGATCTGCGCGTAAGATTGCCGTTAGCACGCTGGCAATAACTTTGTACTGAGCCATCTAACCTCTTTCCTGTTTGCGTATTGATACAATGTTTGAAAGTAGTGCAGTCTCCATTATCAGGGCCCCGTTCAACCTGAACCAGTCTCAGTTGTAGGCTTGTGCATTACCTTGGGACATTTTGATCTCTTTCTTTTTTAATAGATTTAATAACTTAATTCTTGTACAATGCGACTCGTTATAAGCCTTTAATTTCGATGTTTATACAATCCAGAAAGCGTGTCACAAAGATAGGTTAAGTCCACCACCTAATCTATTAATACGATTCGATGCTACGCCACATCGGTCAGTTGAAAATTTAAACAAGTTCATTGTCAATATCGGTCGTCACGTAACAGATATAAATTCCCACGCTCATGTGTGATTGAGTTTGAGTTATTGATACCGTAATATTTTCATGAATATTTTTGCGTATGACCAAAAAGTAAATAATTGTTTGTTTTCCCAAACCGGGCGGTATCAATTACCAGGTTCGTACACATCTTTCTAGACTATTTAGTGTTTTTCGGAGAGGGCTTATATAGGTTTAGCCTGCTGACCAATATTATTCATGATAACTTTTATGAATAAAATATTGTTTATATTAAGTAATTATAAACAAATTCGCCTTTAAGACGGAGTTTGCAGGCGTGCATTTTAATCAGATCGCGGACAATTCATCGCGCATGATCAGAAATATTAAAGTACACAGTTCACGAGGAATGTCTAAATATAAATTCTCATTATATGAAGGGAAAAAAATATGCGAAATGTGCAGTACATTCTTATTTTGGAAAGGTACACTGTTTATACGGAATGGAATAAAAGAAAAAACAATTAAGGTTAACGAGAGCACAAGGATTAATAATAGAACGCATGTATTATTTTTATAATTATTTATTGACCCAATTTATTTTTGTTGATTCCATACAGGACTCTCACGAAGATCGTTCGGCTATTTTCGAGCATATAAATTATCTAAACAGAGTTTGGTCGTAATATCGACAATCTGGCAACACGGGAAATTCCTCAGTATGGAGCGACCATTTGACTCGATGGGGTGGTTTTGGATGACGATATATATCCAAGAACAAAACTTATCAATCGTTTTTGAAAGTATTATTTTGGAATGACGTTACGTCAGAGATATATAAAACATGTCTCTGGTTACATTTATCAAATTTCGTTCTCACTTTTCTCACTCTCGGCAAAAACAAAATAGGCTATATCGTCAATTTTCCCCGTCCACTCCCAATACGGGGATATTTCAAAAATGCATTCGGAATCTTTAGAAATCTGAAACTGTCTCATATACTGTTCCTTAAATATCCCCGTGTATCTCTGAAACTCTTATATACTGTTTCTCAAATTTCCCCGTATATCTCTGAAACACCGTCCTATATACTGTTCCTCAAATTTCTCCGTTTAACTCTTTAACGCTGTCTGTCTGTCTTTTATTTCTTTATTTTCTTCAAATTGGATTACAATTTATTACGAAATAAATGTCATCAATTGATATTTATTTATTTTTTTTATTTGATCTGTAGTACTTTTTTTCTTAATGCATATAGTCAAATTGCACGTGCATGTATTTGGTTCTTAAAAATGTTATTTTTTGAAAAAATGTAATGATAACAACATTTTAGATGCTTCCTATACTACATACATTTTGTACATAACGGAATTAAGTGTCATTGATTAACCTTTATTTCGTTCTAAGATGAAATAAAATTTCGCCGTCTGTTTACAAAATGTAAAGTTTCCTGTGCTGGGAATTTTCCTCAGATACAAATACAACAAAACAATTGAAAATTTATCTTTTATCCATTTCATTCGTTCTTGGTCGGTCTGCAATATAGGTCATATCAAATTCTCCCGTTGACGATATAATCAAATTCAATATTTGTCCCGAACATGCGTAAGTCTGCCTTTTTATGGCATACATAAGTTATTTTTCCAAATTATATTGATTGAAGATATTATCATACCGTCGTATCCGCCAGTTTTTGCACGAGTTTTTTGCGGTCTTGTAAATTCATGTTACACAACTAAGTTCAAAACACAATATACCGCGATCAAAATTAATGTCAATCATTCTTTGGTCTACAGCTGACTATTTATTTATGCTGACACCGATGTTGGACAAATCTGTTATTACGAAGGTAAAAAAAACTCCCGACTGTATACGAATAAAACGTATCAAAAAATACCGTAATAAATTTGATGCACTGTATGGCCATTTCGTTGACTGACAACTCAACCGTGCTCGCGATCAAAATATTGGAAAACCGGTTACAGATATTATGATGAATTAATAAAATCAAAACAATTAAAACAAACAGGTATCCAAACTCAGCTAATAGTTACCTCTGCATCAAAAGGAAGAATTATAAAATTATGAAAAAGATTGGAATTAAATCAATAAGAAACCATAACGTTAATTTTTAACCCTTTTATTATATCCATCTGCTGACCATCCACCATGTTTTTCCAAAGTCAAAACGAAGTTTCACCAGATAAAGGATGCCCACGTTCAACGAAGTCAATAACCATCCAACGTGGATAGGATAGTTTGTGGGCAATTCTGAAAAAACTCTGGCATTGCTCGGTCCATTATACCAATTCCGATTGCTCCTACGGGAAATTTCATACAAAAATCTTCATCTAGAGAACCACTGAACGGATTGAAACGAAACATAGCATGAATGTTCCTTATGACGTTCTGGCCAAGTATTGTTACTTTGGTGCCGATCTGTCATCCGTGATGACCTTCTGTGGAAGACTTAGTTTAACTTAGGACCTTATGAAAAGTACATACAGACGGCTTCTTCTTGAAAATCTGAATGGATTGAAACCAAACATGGAATGAATGTAAACCCAGGGTGGAATGAATGTAAACCCAGGGTCCCTTATCGATGAACAAATGGAAATATCAGATGAGCGATAAATGAGACGGTATACATTAAATAGCAAAATTATCATTGATGCAAGATCTACACAAAAATAACAGGCGAGCGATTCAAGCTCTAGGGAGTAATACTCCTTGGAGCCTCTGGTTTATTTACTTGCACATGCGATGTTTTGGATGCCACTTTCTGGTACTATCTTTAACTTTAGCTTTTAACACAGAACAAATATACAACTGTAATTTTTTTTTAATCATTTTAATGATGTGTTAATATGTTAATTCTTTGTTTTACATGAACTCTTTTCATTAGGGTATCTCCCTTGTGCAGTGATCTGCCCTTTGGTGGTTTTGGCATAACCCCTTTTGGTCATATTAGTGAATTTGAATTGCTCTTCAACCTTTTGGATTATTGTATTGTATTTCAACATTTTAAGCCTTGAATACAACTAATGTAATTTAAATCGATGAAATGTGCCCATCTTGTGTATCAAAGAATTGTATTTTTAACCAGGTTTTCCTCTGAAAAAATCCGGTTATCGAATTGGTGAAGTTGTGCGAGCGGGCGGCTGCCAATTGTGTGCAGCCTATAACTTTCTTGTCTTAGGACCTAGACCTTAGATCTGTGGTATGTTGGATATTTCACCTCAAGACGGTGTGTCATATTTAAAAAAATGTTGACCTATGACCTTGACCCTCGACCTTAGGGTGAATAAATAGGTCATTTTAGGTCATCTTCGTGTCCGGCCTGTAACTGTTTTGTCTAAAGACCTAGGCCTTGGATTTTTGGTTTGTAGGTAGGTTATCTCAAGATAATGTGTCGCGTACCAAGAATATTGACCTTGACTGTTGACCTCAAGGTCAATAAATAGGACATTTTTGGGCGGCTGCCAATCGTGTCCGGCCTATAACTACCTAGACCTTAGATCTATGGTATGTGGATATGTCACCTCAAGAAGATGTGTCATGTTTCAAAAATTTTGTCCTATGACCTTGACCCTTGACCTTAGGGTGAATAAATAAGTCATTTTAGATCATCTTCGTGTCCGGCCTGTAACTTTTTTGTCTTAAAACCTAGTATTTGGATTTTTGGTGTGTAGGTAGGTTATTTCAAGATGATGTGCCGGGTACCAAGAATATTGACCTTGACCATGGACCTCAAGGTCAATAAACAGGTCATTTTTGTATCTTTTTTGTCTAAAGACCTTGGCCTTGGATCTTTGGTGTGTAGGTAGGTTACCTCGAGACGATGTTACACATTCTGAGGATATTGACCTTGATCCTTGACCTCAAGGTCAATAAATTGGTCATTTTTTAAACTTTTTTGCCTTAAGACCTAGGCCTTGGATATTTGTTTTGTACGTAGGTTTCCTCAAGATGATGTGTCGCATATTAAGGATGTTGACCTTGAACTTTGACCTCAAGGTCAATAAATTGCTAATCATGTCCAGCCTGTAACTTTTTTGTCTTAAAACCTAGATCTAAGATCTTTGATGTGTGGGTAGTGTACCTCAAGATGATGTGTCGTGTACTAAAGATGTTGACATCTGACCTTGATCCTTGACTTCTTTGTTGGAGAAAAGTTACTCAGTGAAAATGAAATAGAATGAAAACCCGGTTTGTCATTCAGACAGCTCTCTTGTTACTATTGTAGTCGATATCCCCAGCTCAGTTGCTAGTATTTTGTCCATATATATTGTAAGCGCAACTCCTCCTAAACAGTTCAATTGATTTTGATGAAACTTTATGTGAAGGTTGGGCATCATATGTAGATGTGCATGAAGCAATATAATTATCACCGAATCTTTGCAAAGGGCGATAATTCACCTTAAGGGTTTTACATGTTTAAAGTTTGTAAGCGAAACTCCTCCTAAACTGATCAATTCATTTTGATGAAACTTTATATGAAGTTGGGCATCATACGTAGATGTGTATGAAGCAAGATAATTATCACTGGATGCTTGCAAAGGGAGATAATCAAACTTAAGGGTTTTACAAATTTAAAGCTTGTCAGTGTAATTCCTCCTTAACCTTCAATGAATTTTGATGAAACGTTATATGAAGGTTGGGCAAATATGTAGACATATATGAAAGAAGACAATTATCGTAAGATGCTTGCAAAGGGAGATAATCCAACTTATGGGTTTGAAGTCTGTAAGCGTAAACTCCTAGTATTGCAAATGGGGTATCACTCAGTGAGGTCACTCACAGTTCTAGTTATTCATGATTGTGTTGGTCTGTAATCAACCATTCAGCTTATCCATTAGTTGAATTTCTGGTTAAATATATCCGTTCAACATAGTATAAATGTCTCCAAATTTGTCCAATGATCAATCATTCTATTGCGCAATGGTACATTTGAAGTAAATGTATTATATGTTATTGCAGTATCAGAAACCCTGTTAAGACTCAAAACAACAATAAGGAATAGGAAAATGAGGTTAGTGCGAAAAATTTAGCAGCAGCGCTGCAGATCAGCGCTTTAGTGCTATGTTTTATCTTAAATATTTACCTACTTTTAATCGTGAACAGTTGTATGGAAAGCATTTTGATGTTCAGAAACAGAAATCTAATAATGCTTAATCATTAATAAGTTCAAATTTTCTGTCAGCAAAAGTCGTTTATAAAGGCGGTAAATATGTACCACTTTTTGTAATATCGCCAAGAAGGACATTCAGAACGAAAACTATTCTACTGTCTTAGAAAAGAGAGACATAAACTGAATTACAGCAAAAAATTATGTTTGGTTCCGAGTGTTAATTTGGCTTATTTCATGTCAGAGAAATTTAGTTGTTTTTATTGTTTAAAACATGGTCATGTAGTATTAATTAATCTGCGTTAAAATGCCAAGGTGGCATGATCATGATAATGACCGTGGGCATTACCACACGGTAATCCCTCTTTCCAATTTAGAGTTACGTCACCTTTTTAAAACGCAAATGTGATGCAGCAGTTGTTAATTAAATTCTAGACAGTTCTAGATGAAACTCGGAACAGATATTGCCTTTAACATTGATAATGACCTCGCCTGTAGCTCGGGCATTATCAATGTTTCAGGCAATATCAGTCCCTTGGGCAGTCACTATATCATGATAATGCCCTCTATATAAGCAACTATTGTATAAATATTTGTGTTAAAACTGTCTCCCAAAGCGATATTCAGGTATGTAGAAAAAATTTTGGTAATTTACTTGTTAGTTATTATTAGCAAATCTTTAGAGACCACATATCAGATAATACCCAGAGAAATTTTAGAAGGCGTTAGAGACTTTTTGAAAATGGCCATAGAAGTAAAATAAATACAGGCGAAAATGTCCCGTACTTCTTTACTGCTATAAAATAGCCTAGTGATTCCCATTGTGACCCTTTTGACATTTGAATCTGCTGATTAAAATTTTAGGCTATTGTTCGTGCTTAAACATTGTTAGTTTTGGGTACACATGGAGTACAAATGTTACAAGTGATAGCCGTAAAACGGCTAGGTGCCTGTTAAGACCATAAATAATAGTACATTTTAAGGAATATATAATATATACTCACTCATATTCTTCCGACTGTGTTGTTCCCATCCAGACGCAAAGTAAATCTAATCTTTACCCATATTTCAGAATTTTTTACTTGTATATTTACTTCATATATATGTTTATAATTGTGTAAACGATATCAATAGAATTTAAAACGAAATCAGTTGTATTTATAGTTTGCAAGTGAACCGAATCTATCGATAGTGCGAGAATGAATAGAAACATATACTTCTTAAAGTACGTCATTTCAATCATTGTGCTTATATATTACGTGAATTAGTATACAGTTATTTAACAGTATTGAGGGATATAACCATTTTATTTGTCCCGAGACACTATAGTCATTTTATTTGTCCCGAAACACTATAGTAATTTCATTTGTCTCGAGTCACTATAGTCAGTGTTGAGTGACAAATAAAACGGCTATATCCCGAAATGACTGTTAAAAACTGTTTTATTATACCTAAAAACACTTTACCGGTCAATAATTTATATAGAAAAAACCATACTGAATTTAATAATTTAATACATATATATCGTATTTAAATTCCATATTTTAGCATCTACTGGGATAAAGATATAAAATAAAACACAAAATACGAGTTGAAGCTATATGTTTAGCATTGAATATTAGCAGTTGGCCATTAAAAGATACTTATCTTAAAGTATGTTTCAAACTTTAACAAGATATATTGAGCCCATCGAAGTCGACATGTTCTTTACCCGAAAATTGGTAATTTTGTGATTTTTCGTGCATATTTGATTTTTTTTATGGACAAGGCGACTTAACTCTAGAACAACATCTAATTTTAATATGGTAACAAGGGAATCAGTCTAGTGAGTCTTTTTAGCAACTTCAAATTATGATCACACAGATACGAAACTTGGCAATATTTTGTAGCCATTTTTCACCATTTTAGTAACGACGATTTAAGTTTTTTAGAATAATTATGAATATTTACACTGGAAGCAATAAGAAAAATATTTTCATGTACTTATTAACAAAATTTCATTTTTTTTAAGTAGAAAAGCTACTTTAACATCACTATATACATATATCAACAGGTATATGTTCTGAAATACTCAATTCTCAGTCATGTGATTGCAATTTAATGTATTATGAAGCCGTAGAAAATCAACTAGAGCTAGGAAACAATGTAGTGATCCAGTGATGAGTTGGAAGCGAACACAAAACTCAATCAGCCAAACTTATCTCTCCTATCCTCTAATTGGTTAAGGTTAAATTTTCCCAAAATGCTGAGTAATTCAAAATCTGGGGAATGCGATTCGATAAAGTAATTCCCGCTTGATGCGTGTATATTGCTCCATTTAGATACGTATAATTATTGTTGAAAGTTTGTTCCGAAGTAATATTGGCTATATGAAAGGGATTGAAAATTAATTCCGAGAGGATTCTGCACCTGTACTCGTATGTCTTAACGAGAATTAAATAAACAATATTACAGCAAATCACATTCTTGAATTATGCATAAGAGAGATAAGCAGGCGTGACAATAGTATTAATTTATTCTAAATTAGAAGTTAACAGGTATAGTTAGACCATTTGGATATGGGCATGATTGGGTCTCTGCATGGAATTGTTGTTTGGTTCATTATACGTGAGAATATAAACAAAGCTTCCGTCTTCCATTGAAAACTTCAAAAAAAAAGAAACATGTTATACAACCGACAATCGGGGCACCAGATTATTACATTTTATATGACCGAAATTGAGAGTATGTATATTTTGTAAATCTTTTCAAATTTTTCAGCTAGTTTTAAGCTTCAACGTTGATATGTCTTGCTTATATTGTATAACTTGAAGTGATTACAAAATTTAATGAAGATTTGTTACGACATTACAAAGAATTTTTAAAGGTATAAAGTCCAGATGTATCAGTGTACCAAGGAAAATCGCTCGTTTTGTGCCGTTTTCCCTGGATTAATCCCATAATGTATGCTTCGTGACCTTATAAAAAAGCAGTTTACACTTCAGTAAGCAAAACCTTATGATTGTAAGTTCTGTAATAATTGCAAAATATGCCTTAGAGATTAACTTAGCCAAAGAATTTAGCAATCGTGTACAGCAGATGCAATCATTACATACAGATTTGGAAAAAAATGACAATCGGAAACCATTATTTCCAGCTATAAAAGATATGTTAAATTTTCAAATAAAGCAAGTAAATCATCGTTTTCTTACTCATTTATTTTCAGGTGATAATGGAATTAGTCAAGTGTTATTATTGTGAAAAGGGAGAAACATGTTTGGAGGTATATAATACGCCATCTTGTGTATTTCCATAATGACTAGCATTTGAAATACAGACAAATAGAATTGGACGATGAAACAGCCCGAACAGGATATAGAACAAAATCGTACGACATAATCCCAAGTCATGGTGAAGTGTTTATCATAGAGGATGATTTTATTACAGTGATAATAAACCACATTTTCACATGTCAAGACGAATGGCACATGGGCTGCTTTTGTCCGAGTCTGGACAAATTGTGACTTCCGATATTAACTGTAATGTTCTGCCTAACCTACCAATTAGACTCATATAACATACTGAGTAAGTATTGACAAGTAAAACCTAATGTACTTGAAGTTACTTGCTAATGTATAACTTAAATCATACATTTCCCCCGATTGCCAACACCTGCATTTATTGATAGCAATTTTCAATTTCATCTGCTGTACACGATTTCCCCCTTTTCCTTTTTTGGTACAAATTATTGTGTTATAATTCATTTATTACGGAATGCAGAAATGTATATCTATGCGGGCATGTATATTGGGTGAATACTGTTATATGAGACGCAAGTAAATATTTAATGGGGACTCCGCATTTCAATAAAAAAAGATCATAACGATCAAATTTTCATTCAAAATCGTTAGAATTGACATTAATTCACGGAATAGCTTCCCGGGGGGTGGGCACTTACTATATATGAGGTGCTAGCTATGTTCTGACAAAAGGTGCCGGTTTTTTTTCGCAAAACGACTGTAAAGGGGTATACTTTTTCTCTTTTCTACAAAGGGGTAATATATGACTATCTGGAATGGGGTTATATGTTAAGAACATCTGGACGGGGTTATAATTTGAAGGAAACATAGAATTTCAGTCACAATCTCATTTATAAAGAAACTTACATGGCGAAAACAAACATAAGACAAGTTGCTGAAGCCAAATCTGGATGTTCATGTTCTACATTTGGATTGCTGGTTAAAAAGGGGTATTATTTTAGACACAAGTTGTTTGTGATGAGGTATGTAACATGGTCAATTTTTTTTCTGGAAAGGGGTCGGGGTTCAAATGTGCCGGCAGAACCCACCTGCCAAATTTTTGACAAGGTGCCCCCCCCCCCCCCACGAATAGCTTGTCGTGATGGATCTGATCTGATACATGATAGTCTCACATACTTAACACTGCAGTATGAATCAAATATTCTCTGAAGGAGTGAAAAGAATGCCTATCTTTCGTTTTGAAGTCGATGTAAACAATCTGTATTACCGACGAAAAGTTCGTGTAAGCATAAGGCTTTGTAAAAATTTGTAAGTATCGGCAAACGTGAAGTGGTTCCTTGACAGACCTGAGAATAGGAGAGACGATACAACACATGGCCATAAAGCTACAGACCAAATATCAAAACATTCCGTTGCACAGAAGCCGAGATAAGTGTGACGAAATATTTCAGTTTGAACGGACGGACAAAGATGAATCCAGTATACCACCCACTCCGTAGAGTGGGGGTATAATATGATCCCTGCTTTGTACTATACCGACACGCTGAGTCAGATTTTTAATGTGCTAGCTCACGAGGTAACTGTCCGCAGGAAGAATATCACCCATTCGGACACATTATACCGACTCCGAGCCGACCAGTAGATATTTGCTCTTACTCCTAGAAGCCGTGTGCTTGGCGGATTAGCAGCAAATACCAACTTTAATGTCTTTGCTTTGACCTGGCCGGGCATCGAACCCGCGACCTTCCGCACTCGAGGCTAGCACGCTACCACGAGACCACCGAGGCGGTTCACTCCAAACGGAAGGTGCACATCTTTAATGTGTTCAAAATTTCACAAGTGCCGGGTTTATTGTCGAGTTTCAGGTTACACTCCACTAATTATCTGAGTTTCGGAGAAATGCACCCCCAGAATTTTATTAATTATTAGAGTTGGTAAAGTTTGACTACATGATAGATAAATAATAAATGTCTTAACCTCAAAATTGTAATATTGACTGAAAGAGGATAGATTTTAGTTTAAAAAAATACGAAAACATTAACTGATTTTGCTTCTGACAAGCAATGGGAGGTCATAAACTGGGACTTGTGAATTGACATGTGGTGTGTAAAACTTTGACAGTGATAATCGGCACCTGCACTGGTAAGTTAAATTGCGAAAAAAAGAGCCGGAAAAGTAAACCTTTTTTTCCCACATATGTAATGGAATTTTATGCAGAATCTGAAAAATTAAGTCTCAATTGGATTGAAACGCTGCATCAGACCTCAATTTTAAGCCGAAGTGGAGTGAAATTTAACATTTTTAAAGCTTTTTTATGACAATTTTTGAAATGTTGCTATGCCAACTAGGTTTCCATGGATATTTTTTATTTATTTTATCATGATTGAAACAATGCTAACATAATGGCCTTTCAGAATATATATATATGTATATGGGTATTATTTACTCTGAAGATGGCACAAGACCATGACATTTGTTAGCTCACTTCACATAGAAAATGGTACTATTAATTTGTGGAGTGCAACCTCAGATTACACAAGGTACCCTATTCTGCGACGGACGGCCGGACGCACTGATCCCACACGTAGATCTGCTTGCGCCTTCGACGATACAGGTAAAAATGGCAAAATGACCCAAAGAGGTAAAGCCAAAACCATCAAAGGACAGATTTATGTACAAGGGAGATACTCCCTTAGTTTTCGCAAATTTTACCGTAATCCAAACAAGAGGCTCAGTAGGCTGAGCCTGTATCGCTCACCTGGCAGTCACAAACTTTTGATTTGACAGACTAGATTGATTTCTGGAAACTTTGTAAATGATCTTCTATAAATGCTTCATACCAAGTATAAGTTCATTGGCCAAACGGTTTCAGAGGAGAAGTTTTAAATTTTGACCGATCAGAACATATAAAGTTTTCTGGTGGCAATTTTGTTTCACGGACTAGAAAGATTTATGCAAAGTTTGTAAAGGACCTTCCATAGATGCTCCATACCAAAAATCAGTTCATTTGGCTTTACAGTTTCAAAGGAGAAGAACTTTTAAATTTCGACCAATCAGAACATGTACATGCTCATGACGGCCATTTTGTTTCGCGGACCAGGAAGATTTATGCAAATTTCCTAAAGGACCTTCCATAGATGCTCCATACAAAAAACCTCATCATCACCATTCACTAAGGATACCATGTTTACTTTAAAAACCAAATATTGTTGAAATCTGAGCAAGTGTAAATAAAATGCTCCGCTGGGCACAGCTAGATACGACCGCAGATGTCGAACCCTGAATAGTTGGGGCAATTATGAACACAACATTCAAGCTTGATACAATACTGAATTTGGATTGTGAATAAATATTTGACACAGCATAGGTTTCTGACCGAATGAATGTTGTCTAAGAACTCAAAAATTTTTAATTTACCTATTCAAACCATATCAGTATTATTTGTTTTTATATATAAATCAGAAATAAGTATAACCAATTTAAAATTTAAAATTGGGCACACATATCAATTTCTTGCTATTGCGCAATACTGTGCAATTGAAAATTTCTTCAAATATTTGACACATAAAAGGTTTCTGACACAGAATAACTGAAATCAAAGAACTTAGAATTGGTCATATGATTTCAATTTATATTAAATTTTTTGCTTCTTGTGCAATACAATATGCTGTGGAGAATTGCCCCCCCCCCAAAAAAAAAAATAATAATTTACCCCTTTTTTTAGCTTTTTTGCAATACACTATGAAGTTGCACATTGACACCCTCTCCCCCAAAAAAAACAAAAAACAATAAAATTTATTGTAATCCCCCCCCTTTTTTTGCTAAAAAAAATTTGAAATTTTCTTTTTAATTTATGAAATATGAAATGAGAAAAAAATTACCCCCTCCCCAGTTTCTCATTTACCCCCCCCCCCCTAAATTTTGTTTTCAACCCCCCCCCCCATTTCTTTATACTTTGCAACCATAACAGCCCATTTAAATACACCATAACATATTAAAATAGAAAATGACATCATAGTCATGGATGGCAAATTTTAAATATACCTAATTTAAAAGCAGATTAGATGAGATAAACAAAAAAGCTTCATCAGCACATTTTATATTGACAAATTTCCAATGAAGTTCATTAAGCTAGAGTTATTGGCAAATTTCCAATGGAATTTGTTAATAATAAAGTTTTGATAACAGGGCACACATATCAATTTCTTGCTATTGCACAATACTGTGCAATTGAAAATTTCTTCAAATATTTGACACATAATAGGTTTCTGACACAGAATAACTGGAATAAAGAACTTAGAATTGGTCATATGATTTGAATTTATATTCAATTTTTTGCTTCTTCTGCAATACAATATGCTGTGGAGAATTGCCCCCCCCCAAAAAAAAAATAATAAAATAATTTACCCCTTTTTTAGCTTTAATTTTGGACCCCAATTTGGACCAACTTGAAAACTGGGCCCAAAATAAAAAAACTAAGTACATGTTTAGATTCAGCAAATCAAAGAACCCCAAGAATTCAATTTTTGTTAAAATCAAACTAAGTTTAATTTTGGACCCTTTGGACCTTAATGTAGACCAATTTGAAAACGGGACCAAAAATTAAGAATCTAAATGCACAGTTAGATTCGGCATATCAAAGAACCCCAACAGTTCAATTTTCGATGAAATCAAACAAAGTTTAATTTTGGACCCCGATTTGGACCAACTTGAAAACTGGGCCCATAATAAAAAAACTAAGTACATGTTTAGATTCAGCATATCAAAGAACCCAAAGAATTCAATTTTTGTTTAAATCAAACTAAGTTTAATTTTGGACCCTTTGGACCTAAATGTAGACCAATTTGAAAACGGGACCAAAAATTAAGAATCTAAATGCACGGTTAGATTCGGCATATCAAAGAACCCCATTAGTTCAATTTTCGATGAAATCAAACAAAGTTTAATTTTGAACCCTTTTGGCCCCTAATTCCTAAACTGTTGGGACCAAAACTCCCAAAATCAATCCCAACCTTCCTTTTGTGGTCATAAACCTTGTGTTTAAATTTCATAGATTTATATTTACTTATACTAAAGTTATTGTGCAAAAACCAAGAAAAATGCTTATTTGGGCCCTTTTTTAGCCCCTTATTCCTAAACTGTTGGGAATAAAACTCCCAAAAACAATCCCAACCTTCCTTTTGTGGTCATAAACCTTGTGTTTAAATTTCATAGATTTCTATTTACTTATACTAGAGTTATTGTGCGAAAACCAAGAAAAATGCTTATTTGGGCCCTTTTTTAGCCCCTAATTCCTAAACTGTTGGGACCAAAACTCCCAAAATCAATCCCAACCTTCCTTTTGTGGTCATAAACCTTGTGTTTAAATTTCATAGATTTCTATTAACTTATACTAAAGTTATAGTGCGAAAACCAAATGTCTTTGGACGACGACGCTGACGACGACGACGCCAACGTCATACCAATATACGACCGCAAAAATTTTTCGGTCGTATAAAAATGGCGGGAAATGGCAGCCATTTTAAAAATGGCCGTCAAAAACAAACTTTCATCATCACCATTCAACTGGGGATACCATGTTTACCTTGAAAGTAGCTTTCATCTTCATTTTCTTTCTATAATTCAGGAAAAAATAGAAACTAGAGGCTCTCAAGAGCCTGTATCGCTCACCTGGATTTAACTTTTCACCTTGAGCAGACCTAAAAATTTAAGTGTTTTGGCTGGTTTTTCTATAGGATTCTATGTTAAACTAATTTCAGCTGTGGCAGTCATCTTGGTTTAGTCCAGGTCAACAACAGATACATTTCTAAAAGAGAACCATCTAAGTACCATTTCTGCTAAGTCTTGTTCCAACTGGCTAAGTGGTTTCAGACTAGAAGATTTTTAAATGAATTTTCCTATAGGGTCCAATATTTAAAAAAAGGTCGGTGTGGCAGCAATCTTGGTTGACAATCCGGGTGATCAGACAAATTTCTGAAAGAGGACCTCCTAAGGACCAATGCTGCCAAGTCTGGCTCCAATATGTCAAGTGGTTTCAGACAAGATTTTTCAATGAATTTTTCCATAGGGCCCTATGTTAAACTAAGTGGCGGCAATCTTGGTTGACAGTCTATGTCATCGCACAAAATTCTGAAAGAGGACCATCTAAGGACCATTGCTACCATGTCTAATTCTAATTGGCTTAGTGCTTTCAGATGAGAAGATTTTTGAGTGAATTTTCCATAGGGTCCTATATTAAACTAAGTTCTGCTGTGGCGGCATCTTGGTTCACAGTCCACGAAATCAGACACATTTCTGAAAAAAGACCTCCTAAGGACCAATGCCGCCAAGTCTGGCTCCAATATGTCAAGTGGTTTCAGACAAGATTTTTCAATGAATTTTCCCATAGGGCCCTATGTTAAACTAAGTTCGGCTGTGGCGGCCATCTTGGTTAACAGTCCAGGTCATTGGACATATTTCTGAAAGAGAACCTCCTAAGAACTATTACTGCCAACTTTGGTTGCAACTGGACTTGTAGTTTCATATAAGAAGATTTTTGAAAGTCACCCCCTTTTTTTCTATTTTTAGTAACAGCAGCCATCTCGGTTGGAAGTGGGGGATGCCAGACATAATTTTGAAAGGGGACCACCCAAGGACCATTCCACCAAAGTTTGGTCTCATTTGGCCCAGTGGTTTGAGAGGAAAAGATCTTTAAAGGAAAGTTTACGCTGGATGCCGTCTTTAAAAGGGGTCAATCAACGATTTTGGTCATGTTGACTTATTTGTAGATCTTACTTTGTTGAACATTTTTGCTGTTTACAATTGGTCTTTATCTATAATAATATTCAAGATAATAACCTAAAACTGCAAAATTTCCTTAAAATTAACAATTCAGGGGCAATAACCCAACAAAGGGTTGACCGATTCGTCTGAAAATTTGATGACAGGTAGATCTTGACCTGATGAACATTTTTACCCCGTCAGGTTTGCTCTAATTGCTTTCGTTTTTGAGATACAAGACAAAAACTGCAGCTTACCCCTATGTTCTATTTTTAGCCATGTCGGCCATGTTGGTTGGCAGGCGGGGTCATCGGACACATTTTTTAAACTAGATACCCTAATGATGCTTGTGGCCAAGTTTGGTTCAATTTGGCCCAGTAGTTTCAGAGGAGAAGATTTTTGTAAAAGTTAACAGACGACGACGACGGACGACGGACGCCAAGTGATGAGAAAAGCTCACTTGACCCTTTGGGTCAGGTGAGCTAAAAAACAGCATTTTGACCCCTATGTTCTATTTTTAGTAAGGGCGGACATGTTTTTCGACCAATCAGAAATCCAAGCATTAACTTTTTGCAGGATACCCCAAGGAACAATCTTACCAAGTTTTATTTGATTTTGAATAGTAGTTTCAGAGAAGATTTTTGAAATAATAAAAAAAAAAGCCAAAAATGTCAAAAAAGGGCAATAACTCTAACATCAGTTTACAGATTTTCACGAAAATCAACACAGATAGCTCTCATCATGCTGAACACTTTCAACCTGGCAGAATTTGCCGTAACCTAATGATTTTTGAGATATTTGCGAAAAACTTGTTTGACCCCTATGTTCTATTTTTAATAACAGCAGCCATGTTCTTCGATGAATCAAAAATCCCCACATCAGTTCTATGCAGGGTACCCCAAGGAACATTCATACCAAGTTTGGTTCTAATTAGTCAAGTAGTTTCAGAGGAGAAGAGTTTTGTATAATTGTTAACAACGACGACGACAGACGCCAAGTGATACCAATAGCTCACATGGCCTTTGGCCAAGCGAGCTGAAAATCCAAACTTTTTCTATTCCTTCAAGATCTTTCAACTGGAGCTTGGGGCAGGCACTTGCCATTTGGTGCCAAGTGAAAGACTACTCTACCCTCATATGCCATCAATATTTTTTCTCAAATTTAGTCCTATGGTCCGCTTCAGACGGCTTCCCAATTCCCTGTGCTTCGAGAGCCTTACCCTGAGCATATTAAAGATCACCCTGTCCAATGCCTCACGTGTAACTTGGGAAAAGGATTAAAAAAGGGGAATAAAGAGGCTGTTTTCAGATTTCTTAAAATGATTACAAATTTGCAAAGGTTAAGCAGCCTTGAAAGAATTAGCGTTTTCACTGTAGAATTTCACTCAACCCTCACACTAATATTTTCTTTGTTCGGTCCATAGGAGGCTTAGATTTTTATCAGGATTTATGATTTTCTACCTATGTATTCCCACTTGAATTGAACCAGAAACCTGTATTTTCAGCGACTGTCCCCTTGTTACTGTGATAGTTTTAAATGCTGCACACGAAGCCCAATCAAATGACCTTATAATATGCAAGTCAAAATCATGGAAGGCTGCAGATTACAAAGTGAAATTCTGCTTTAAAAATCATTCGTCACTATATCTTGCTTTTTTTCCTTTTGTTGAATCCAGACAGAATCCTTTAGCTCTGTTCTTTCACTACCAGCTGAATATTGCACAATTAGCCTCAGATGTAATCAATCCAACCTTTTTAATTTCGCTGGACATTGTCTATTGATGCATACTCCATGTCCATAATGTCCTTGTATAATTATTCCTGATTATAAATCTTTATTAATGCTATACAACATAGTACTGTATAACAGTTTCTTTAAAAGATATGAACTATGACTTCTTTCACAATGTTATTTACCACGTAACTTTTTAAATGATTATAAAAGATTTTACCCAGAAAAAACAAGTCCAGGTCCACAAAAAGAATTGTTTTGCCAGATTAAGATGCAAAAATTACCGAAGGTGGGAAAAAATTACAGGTATAATGCTCTTTGCTTCTTCATACACTTCTCTAAGCATTGTTTCCAGAAAATGGGTTGGGGATGTTCAGCAATAGAGAAGCCAAATAACATATGTACAGAAGTGTTTACCCCTTCTGGTGTTTTCAGTAATGTTGATGATTTTTGTCAGTTATCTCAAATTCCAGCATGAAAACTACCATAGAGAAACACAATGACCCCCATCAAAGCATCTTATATTGTGTTAAGTCCAGAAACAATTCGAGTATTCATCATCAATGTCGTTAAAATGCTTTTCATTAACCCTTTATCTACTACAGCTGTACTGCTGAATCACTACTCTATTTTTATCTCTAATCAAGCACTGATGCTGGTTTCCAGGGTGAATACTACAGCATCAAAATGGCTGACTGCATAAACTCTAGATATTTACCTGTTGTTTTTAAAATGGATATTTTCATTATTTGTTAACCAATTTTGATGAAATAAATTGTATTATTACCTTGAAATAAGATTTTGTAACATAAATCCAGTGTAATATCCAATGGAAAATAAACATATATCCAAAATATACATATATTTATATGTATTTTCGCTCCACGTGTTTCTGTCCTCAGACTCCGGTTCCTCGTCTGATTGTTCACTTGACTCGGGAGTTGAAACTGGACTCACACTAATATCCGAGCCTATTTCGTAATTTGGATCGAGATCATCGTCTATATCACTTGGGGAAAATCCCTCAAATTCGCTTAGGTCTGAATCGGATTCCATTTGACTGTTTACATTTTCCACGTGAATTCATTCATACTTTTAATCCTTTGTTCTGTTCTAAAATTATATCGTGACGTATCGTGTTTGGTATCAAATAAAAGCTTTTTCTTTTTTCTGATTGGAAATTAAATTTAGAAAATTATAGGAATTTCCATTTCCAACCAATCAGCGCTTGTTTTACAACACCCTTTCGGCCGCATATATGCGTCACCAGGTAAATACAACATGGCGGATAAAACGCTTATACGCGGCAACGGGATTACGATAACAGTTATCTTGGACGCACAGGTGCGTCACTGGGATTATAAGGGTATTTTTACCTGACGCATATAGGCGTCACTAGTAGATAAAGGGTTAAGGGAAAATCAAGTGCAATTACAAAGCATTTACACGACTGGGAATGAAAAATAATAATTTTGGTACAAAACTGGAATGTGTAATTTCTGTAATAGTAAACACCTCTGTATGTACAATGTATAAGAAATAATTCTTTCAAAACAAGAAACAGAACATTCTCGACTACCTCCCCATACTGTCAACGTATCTGGCTAATAATTTTAAGATTTGAACGTCTATAATATTTTTATTAAGACTTTACTGCTGCTCTTGTGTGGGCATGTTTCTGATGATATCACTGTCTCCTACAAAATATAAATGTATCTTAAATACTACATAGAACTTGTATAAAATGAATCAAACAAAGACAGAATTGATCGCTTTACTCGTAATCATTGTCTAAGTACTAAGGAACTGATAGAGGGTAAGAAACAGTATAGAAGTTATATTCAAAATCAAAACATGGTGACAAAAAAATTAAAGCAGGTTTTCTATTTTTTGAATAGCTCATTTTGGACTAGAAAAAAGAAAATCACCTTATTTCAGTATTTTTGCAAACCAATAAATTTTACTCAGTTGATTTTGTTGCTTTTTGGGAACTATTCTTAAAGAATTGGAAAATTATCATTAGGGGAAACAGCTAAAATTCTGCTGTAAAAAAAACGGCTAACAACTCCACTGGTTCATTTAAGTTTTTTACGATCCAATTATTTTCTCCTATTATTAATAACATATAACATATTATGCCAACATTTTAAGGTATCCGGACCATAAATGACCACGTGATTATTTAAAAGTTCCTGGATGTTCCATACAACGCAATTGAAATGACCTCGGTAATTATCGGCAAACTTCGGAAATGCCAATATAACTAACTTATTTTTACAGATTCTGCATATAAGCAACAAAGTGTGTTTCAACTTGAGAAAAATATATTTTCAAAATTTGAGCTTTAAATTGTTTGTTTCAGCCATTCACGGTCAAAAAGAGATACAATTTTCGATCATTATCTATTATGGACCGGATACTTTAATACTACATCCTCTTAAATGAATCAGCAATCTAATTAAAAACCGATCTCTCATCGCTCCCGTTTTCTGATATGTCGCGTGGGAGATCTAACAAAACCCGCTTTGAGGTCACATGTGAGTGACCTCGTAGGTGTGTCCTGTTCGACCAATGAAATTGCGGCTTAGGCGATCTTGTAAGTTGATCGTGTGGTAAAGGGATGTAACATTTTATTAACGAAGAAATCGTCAGTCCCCAGAATTCATAAACTTTTTTGATTGGCTTCCTGATAGGAAGTCAACTCATTTGCATGTCATTATAAATTCATAAGTTCCAGTTCACTCACATGTGACCTCAAAGCGGATTTCGTTAGATCTCCCACGTGACATATCAGAAAACGGGAGCGATGAGAGATCGGTTTTTAATTAGATTGATGAATGAGAACACAACAATGTTTTACTAACCTGGATCAGTGATTCCAAGAGTACACACTCTGAAGTATTTACCACAGGCAGTACCCAATTCTATGTTATTTCCTGTGTAATGATGGACTCCAGTCTTGGCCAACATAGCATAATATTCTATTTCACTCTTCCTGCAAAGAATCAACGGAAATAGGTGTTCAATTACTTTTTTCAAGTAGGTCACATGTATTACACATCCCTTGGTGCCAAAGTTTTGCATGTTTCCGTTTTCAACCTTGTTTGTTATTAGGGAGAATGTAAATTTTATTTGTTCACTTGGATCTGAATTACTGAAATAAAGTTGAGGCATTCAGGCATAAGAATAAAAAAAGTTATTTTTTAAGGCATAAATGAGTTTTTCAAAACTTTTTCAGTTATCAATATGATAAGTACCAATCATTGTTATTTTTTAACAAAATTACTTGCTAAATTCAATTCATTCCAGGGAAATTTACCTGCCAGCTTTCATAAAATTCTTCCTTTTAATTTGAGGAACAGATAAAACTCCTCTTCAAACCTTTCTTACCTAATGCTTAGATGCACATTACTAACAAGTTGAAGGTTGGAATAAAAATACACCCTGGATTGGAAAATCAATCTCTATTTCTGCTTACCATTAGTATATTCTTGAGAATCTACAGTCCTCCTTGAAGAAGACATCAGATTGGCTGCTATTTCATAATCAAAAGCTTTGAACATAAAAGAAACACCTCTGAATGATTATGAATCCATCTTTGCCTTTTAACATCAAGGCTCCGGATTCATTATCAATCAGTTCAACAAGTTCATAATTTAATAAACTTTTCAAAGATTCCAGGACACTTTTTTTAGATTTTATGTGCAAATTATGCTATTAAATGGTCTCTACCTTGGGAATATTGACCTGTTTTATAATGTATATGCATTTACTGTGCAAATCTGTCAATATCAAATAACTGATCCCCTTTAATTACGACCATCTCCATTTTTCAAAATTTACGTTTCCACTTTAGAAAATATTCTTTGGTTCTGTATATCTGAACTTTTTATCAGAAATTTCATTATTGTGTTTTCCTTAAAAAAAATATTTTGCATTAAAAATGAAAAAATTTACATCTTTTTACACTTTTTTCAACTTTCAATTTAAAAAATACAGTTTGGGAAATCACTTCATAAACCTTATTTCCCTTCACACTGTTTTGGGATTTAACTTCGATTTCTAACATTCAAAGAAAAGGAAAATAATTGTTTATAAAAAAAAATTGTTCAATCTGCTTAAATCGGTTCATTCATTTAATAAATCTTTTCATAATTTAACTATCTCCAACAACTGTTGAAATCTGAAAAAAATTCTTTTATACCTTAGAGGAGGAGTGTTGTTGGCAATGATTACAAGCTTGGCTTTTCCTTGACGGAGTGTCTTCAAAGTCTGTTTGTATCCCAACACAAACTTCCCACTCTTCATTACAAGTGCCAATCGAGAATTAATATTCTCAATATTCTTTTTCTAAAAAAAAAAAAAATGCTACTATTGATGAATATTATCCCCGGAATGTAATAAAAATTAAATTCTTCAAAAAACCTCAAACACAAATAGCTACTGTAAATTCAGAAATTATTGTGAGGTTTTTATTAATGCAAATAATGTGTCAGTGTGAGTATCTCACATTTTCGTATCTGATACATATATCTGTATGCAGATTTTCAGGAAATCGCAATAAATAATATCGCATTTTTGTCCATTCTCCAAAAATCGCAATAAATGCATGCAATAATTTCTGAATTTACAGTATTTAAACTTCCAACTATTCAACAAATCCTAACCATCAAATTGACTTTGATAAAAAATTTGATTTATGAAAGTTAGAATTTCTAACTACAGGAATTTCAATTTCACATAAAGCAGACAACAGGGACAACAGAGTGGAAATGATACTTCGCCAGCCATTCAACTACAAATCATTTCTCCCCCCCCCCCCAAGTGGTCTGATGCAGCTCTGGTACAATGTATCTAGTCATTTCACTATAATTAAATCTAGTCGCTTTAAATTACTTCATATATATTGCTTCATGTATATGTTAAATGTGTATGAATTATCTATTTACATCATTGTTGTATGTTCATTATGTTTTATCGTTGTAATATTTTGTCCCTAGCAGGCCCTTGATTGGAAATAAAATATTCTTATTCTATTACATTTGTTTATTCTCTTAAAAAGGAAAAATAATGGACAAATTTGGACTTTCAAAAGCCGAAATTCGCTTTACAGCCAAGAAAATTATGCCTGATAATCTTCTTTTATACTTACTGTTTTCTTTTGTGGTGCCATCTTTCAGGATTTACGACTTGTACTTGTTGAGTCCTGAAAAAATCAATATCAAATAACTGCATTTAATTATCCAACACTATAGTATGAAGGAGTATAAATGTTTGCAAAGACTATCCTGACTAACTGTTGTGTTTTGTGCTGTTATTTTTTTGTCCAATTTCCGTCTGTTGGGCTGCTTTAATTGATTAGTATGTCTAGCAATTTCACCTAATGCCAGGCTAATCTTTTTTTCCGTAAGTTATTTAAAAAATGGGTTAAAAGATATTTAGAACCTATCTATAGACAATTTGGGTACCAGATATAATGTTTACAGTCGATGTTTCGGCCAAGTGCTGCAACTAGCATCAGCTAACTAGAATTGCTAGTATGTCATTGTTGACCTTTCCTGTTGTCCACTTTGTTGATCCTTTAATATTGACAATGTAGATGTCTGAATGTTTCCTTTTACTTTCAACGTTACTCAGTCATAGTGAGCGTGTAGTAAAGGGGCATATGCATCTTCTACATATGGGTCATCGAGAAAAGTCTTTCAGTGGGGGCAGCCATATTGTGCTACATACTAAGGCTAGAAAAAGTTTCGTTCGCATCATTTGCCACGCCAGCATATATGTAATTAAATAATTTGTCATACAGGATACATACAGCCATTTTGGGTAATTCTGCACATCGTCCTATTCGGCGCATTAACATGAAAATGATTTGAACGCACCTAAGGCTAATTAAACGCTGCGCCGGATGTACACCATAGTACATGTATCTGAAAGCAGTTTAAATGGTATTCAAATTATCAAAATTTTCAACTGATTATGAAGATAAACGCATTGTAATTCCAATCATCAGTTAAGAGCTAACCTCTATGAAAAGATAGTTGAAATAAATCAAAATTTTCTATCGGGGGACGAAGTATCACAAATTTTTGATATTCTTAATCCAAACAAAACGAACTTTTACCAATTGTTTCAGTTTACGAATTTAAAGCGGACATTGGAACTGTGAAAATAGGCATAGGGTCCACATCGGTCAACACAGACATTTTAGAATTTAGTTAGTTAATTACTGTAGTTACTTTTTCAAGATATCTGCATGTATTTGTTTGTTATTGTTCGTTCTATGTTATATTGTTTAGTCCCCATGGATATAATTTACAATAAAGTTCATAATTTTTTATAAAATATCTTTAATTAACACATGGTGATGTCTGCACGTCCTCACCTTGCGACCACGAGGTTGAGAAAGAACGATTCCCGTCATGCATTGCAAAGTGTTTCCTGTTTCAGTTCTCTCCCCTATACTGCTTCGGGTCTCACCGTATCTGTTAACTCGCCCCACTTAGATTCGTCCTACAAATTTTTCTCCTTTATAAAATCTAGTGGCCGTGACATCCTACTGTTACGTTTCACTCAGTCTTGCTGAAAAAGTGTCATATCCAAATTTTTATGTAAAATAAAAACGAAAAAATAATTCATTTTTAATTTGATTCACACTTTTGAAATATTGTTCAATTAGTATTGTTTTGGACTTGTCTAAATATTGCATGAAACACGTAAATTGATAAATTTTGATGGCGTAACAAAATGACTAGATGCAGCAAAACTATATGGGGGCATGCATTTATAGAACTACTTTGTTAAATAACAAAACAGCAGTTATCATTGCTGACTGTATCTCTTATTACGTCTCAAAACGTCATATATGTAATTACGTCAAAGACCTTAAGTAAACAATATACACAACAAACACTGGATTGGTACGTTCTGCGATTCAAAAGTTCTTGCAAATTGACAATTTGTAATTACTTTAGAATGTTACAAATTAGGCCTACAGCGAAATTTGAGAATTTTATCGTAAAAAAAGTTGTTATAATTTGTTCTATAGATTTTATTACCTAAAATTCTTATTATTGCAAATAAGGAACTTATATGAATAGTATTATATTATCCCTGTACAAATAATTAATTCTTCTTTTATTGTTAAAAGATTAAAAAGTGTTTAAATTAAGTAATTTGACCATTGTGCTTTATATTTTAACTAGGGTACTTGAAAAAAGGCAAACAGAAAAAGGGGGAAATACACTATAAAATTTGGAACTGTATTAATTGTGGTCTCGGGCCAGTAAACAGATTAGTAAAATTAATATTAAAAAGGCCACAGTTATTGATTGAATTTCTCAAAAACTTTTACCTTTGGCAAAACCCGTTATACTACTCCTTTGACAAAACTTGTCAATAAATATATTTATCATCATCAGTTCTTTTTTCAGATCGTCTAAAGGAAGTTCAGCAGAAACACTATTTCAAAAATATTTGAAAATTCCATTTAAATTCAGTTAGTTTTTCATTTTGGTAGTATCTTCAATCCATATTTGGCCGCATTTCTATCATGTTTCGGTTGTCAATCTACGCTATTGAGAGTGATTGAAGATTGGAAATTTTCTCTAGATAAAAATCTGTATTTAGTTGCTATTTAAATGGACTTTCCAAGCTAGCATTTGATTCTTTTAGAATCTTGTTTGAATTTGTTACAGAGTTATTCAAGAGTGTGTCAAATTAGGACAAAATGATAGCTGCATGTTAGATATATTTAAAGGGGTCCCTTCATTTAATATTTTCATTAATGATTTTTTTTATTATTTCGTTCACTATTGTAATTTATATAACAAATGCCCAAATATACTTCCATTAGAGAAGAATTTCAAAAACAAAATGTAAACATTTTTAAAATAGAAAATAATGAAAATGAATTTGAGAAACTTGCTACAATATCAGTGTCTCTATCGGTTCACTTGCAATATGTTGCTCCATTTATTAAAAAGTCACTTATACTGAGAAAAGTGGAAAAATAATTGCATGGTTCACCACAGACAATATATTGTCAGATTCACATATAGAGTCATATAGGTTTCATATGTTTTGTTCTTATTATGAATGTTATATTGTACTTTATATGTTTGTACATATATATGCTTTCAACACTTAGGGGTACAATTATGCATTTCTAAATAAAGTTATAACTATGCATATGATAATACTCCTTCATAATAAAGCTCATTTTTCTTTGTTATATGTAGATATATGTGCCGACTTTAAATAGAATTTACTTACTTGCTTACTTACTTACTTACTTACTTACTTACTTACTTACTTACTTACTTACTTACTTACTTACTATCTTTTTTGCATCCTTAGACGTCAGTGGTCTTTTGTCTAAGGACCAAACTAGGACGCAGGTCCCCGTCTGACTTGCGAGGATAACTTTATTATTCAGGAGTCGCGGCAACGTCAAACCAACACTCATGGTCACAGAGGACCCTGACTTGTGAGGATGACGGGCGTAAGAAGTTTTTCTATTCAATTTCTAACCATGATAATTGGGGGCAGTTAAACATTTGTTAAAATACAAATAAATACCACGCATGCAGTCGGGTCATAGTCTTATCGTATTTCCCTATGGCTATATCGACTTGTTGAGGCCTTCAGAATTTCCCGTATTTCGGCACTGTGACGTCGTAAAGAGTTGACCCGACCTTTATATGAGCTGACCCGAATATATCAGAGACGTCATAATGTTTGACCCAACGTTGACCCGAATATATCAGGAAAACATCTGGTTATAGGCGGATGGCCATTGAAAAGTAATAAATTTCATTAAGATTGCTAGTTAACAATACGATAAATTTATCATCAATTTTTCTTCAAACAAATATTGTAAAATATAAGCCACTCGCCGAAAAAGCTTCATATTGTGTCGAGCGGCTGATATTTTACGATATACGTTTGCAGAAGACCTGTTAATATGTACATATACGTGATATAGGTTAGTTCCGATTAATATATATCACCAACTGACCAAACAGATTATTAATTTAAAAAAAAATATGCGATAACACGGTACGAGTACAGTGCGTCTGCTTCCGTCCATATAATTTTGTCGGGCGACCAAGCGGTCCAAATACTGCCATATGACCCTAGTGTTATGAACTATGTGTTAATTAAAAGTGAGCAACCCAGGATGACACCATACAAAATACAACTGGACTTTTGAATGTAATTAAGTTCTTAATTACAGGTAGATATCATTAAAATCAGAGAGATCTAAATAAAAGTACAAGTCTAAATAAGTAAATATCCGATGACACTGTCCGAAAAGGTACCGAGTAGGCCGATGACACCGTGGGGTTATGTATGGACCGATTGGTGCAAGGGCCGAGATATCCGAGATTACCAATACGACAAACTCTTCAGTCACATTCCAGTGATGGCGGCGAGTCTGCAAACTTATTAAGCTTCATATGATTCTTTAGCATCAACTTGAGCTATTTTAAAGAAAAATAGGAATAAAAATGTTTGTGTACTTGAGTAAAAAGGTATTTTGTCGAAAAAAAGTATTGTTGGTACTTAATTATAGAAATTTAGGCGACTGTAAACGCAGTTTTGCCGTTGCCAATGAAGCTTAACATGATCAACTTGAGCTGAGGCAAAAAAACAAGTTTGATAAGATTGATAATAGAACACTACTGAAGATTAGTAGGGACCTGTAGGGGTCAATAATAATGCCAGTAATGGAGCAACTTTTTTTTAATTTTGTTTTGTTTTGTTGTTTGTTCTTTTTTTTTTGGGGGGGGGGGGGGGGTATTTGAAGGGTGTGTGTTGTTATTTTATTTTTCAATCGAATTTGATTTCAGGTGGTGCTGATTATTGATTTTTTAAATCTTCTTTACCAGATAATGATTGCCTTCTCAAAATTCAAATGAAGTTATTGCCCAATTTATTTTTTCTGACTTAAGTACACAAAATAGGTTTAACCTTAAAAGGTGAAAAGTATCTTACTAATGACATGATTAAATCACGTATGGTTGCATGTACTCCATGTATTGCATACATGCAGGGACATCATGCCGTCCGAAGTGTTGTGAACAATTTCTTATATTTATAATTCATATACAGTCATTTCGGGTAATTCTGCGCATCATCCTATTCGGCGCATTAACATGGAAATTATTTGAATGCGCCTAAATAAACTCTGCACTGAATTACCCAACAACATAGTATGTAGATTAACACACTGCATTAGCCCATGAGGGTGTTAATTGCCTTGAACATCTGTATAGAGGCACATTTTCAAAAATAATTTTAACTTTACTCCTCAAAGATAAAACCCGAAATATCAGTCCAAATAAGTTTTTTAAAGGCCTTGGAAAAATTAGCCAAAAATATATCCAAAAATTATTACCCCATGCAAATATCACATAATTTTCCAGGCCAGATATATCTGAAATTTTATATCCTCTGCAAAAATTACTTCAATTTTTTTAACCCTTTAAAAAGAAGCCAATTGGGAAAATATACCCTAAAATAGAAATATAATACACTCCCTACCATTCACTACAGTATCTGCACAGAATATCCAACCAAAGGAAAAGAATGCCATCTGTATACAAGAATAAGAAATCGAGAAAATCGCGTAGTTTCTCAATTCTCCCTTTTAAACCGTATTTATAGAATCAGTTATTCTTTGTGATTGTTCATTTGTCTGAGAAGAGGCCCGAATTTGGACACCAGACGAATGTTTGTAACGAATTTAAAACACAAAATAACAATGTTAACGATTTCGGTGAAAAAATCGTATATTGGCCTGGAGCGTTGGTCCGTACACGATTATATGGACTGGAGAAGTTTACTTACATAAATAGGAGAGAAAAAAATCAATAAGTATAATATTTAATAATATTGTTTGTTTGCAACCGCCATTATACATTTTGCACTTTTGTCACAGGACTGTTTGCAGGTTTAATCAAAAACCACAAAACATTTTAAAATGGTAAAGCACAACAATGTTTTTTTTCCTTTAGGCAATATGGATTTTATTTGTTTTACTTTACTTTTAAGAAATAATAGTTCAAGTCATGGGAATACTGAATGAAATATATTCTTTCATTGTTGTTGAAAACATGCTTCTGTGGAACTCCCCTAAACCGGCCCCTCTGAAAACCGGATTCCTCCGCAAACCGAACGCTTTCTTTTAGTCCGAAATTTACACCTATATATTCAAGTAAATAAATCCCCGAAAAACCGGCCCCTCTGAATTCCGAATATCGGAGATAATTTCCGGTCCAAATCAGATATATTCCTGTCAAATACACCTCTATAAACCGGCCGAAATCTAATTCTCTTCATTGAACAGCGTATTTTTTAAAAAAAAGCCTCATTGGTGTTTACAGAAAAAACTTCGTTCTAATAAAAGATTTTAACTTGCCGTTCTACCAAAAACTAACAATGAAGCTTACAGTTTAAGATTTAGTAACAGTTAAAAAAGAAACAATGCAAATATAGTAAATATGTAATTTTCATGCCTTTCGATATTTCAACTAATTTACTTCCGGTCGGATTACAGTACAGTCTGGAACCTCTCAAAACTGGCACCTCCGAAAACCGGCCAATTTCTACGGTCCCATAGCTGTTCGGTTTACAGAGGTTCCACTGTAACATGTGTAATAACTACAATAATACATTTTGGTGACCCAGTTTCTTGTCAGTATACGAGTTACCTTTGTCACAAACAATGGCGCGAAAGTGACTAATTGTCTTAAAATCCCAGCTATAACCCTGTACATGTGACAAATTCTGAATTCTTGAAGAGTGAAATTTTGCTGATATGAGAGTTACAGAGGGCATTGGTTTGTTTGGATGAGATTTTTGTTGAAGTCAGAATGAATATTTCCATATGGACATCATCCTGTTGGAATTATTATAAACGATAATCTTATTTTATTATTTTGAATTTGTTATATATTTTTATAATCAGTTAATGAATATATTTGGAATATCAATTAAAAAAATACCAGCAAATGTGGTTAGATCTTATTTACTTGTTACATTGTCACATGATTGTTATTGCATATTGAGTGTCAAATTTATTTTAACTTTACAGATTGCTATTCCCAACAATACTAAACTGAAATATGTTTCTTGGAATAAAGACCAGGGTTATATTGCCTGTGGTGGCGAAGAAGGACTTCTCAAAGTTCTTAAGTTGGAGACAGCTTCAGGTATTGATACAATGCATTAGAAGTATTGTGAGATTTGTTTGTTTGTTTGTTTAGTTGGGGTTTAGCGCCGTTTTCAGCACATTTTGGCCATTTCGCAGCGGCCAGTTTTTATTGGTGGAGGAAGACTGAGTACCCGGAGAGAACCACCGACCTTCGGTAGGAAAATTGGCAATCCTTGTCAATTAAGATCGGAGTCGAACACACCCCGCCACAGGTGAGATTCGAACTCACAACCCCAGCGTTGACAGGCTAGTGATTAGTAGTAGTCATGATGAACTACCTAGACCACTCGGCACCGAAGCCCCTAAGTATTGTGAGAAGATTTAAAACAGCCCATATACTGAATAAACCAATGATAAAGAGTCATTGAGCTGTTAGTTAAATAAACCAAATGTAAAAATGACCAAAGAGTAAACAACAATAAAAAGTAGATTTGAAAGGCTCAATGTTTCGACTAACTGTAGCACATGCAAAGAGATGTTATGTTTGAAATCTCATCAGAGACTTATTGTTGTTTTTATTTTTTGAAAAAAAGTTTAATTTCTTAAAATTCATATTCATACAATAAATTTGTTTAAGGTATTTATACTTCAAAAGAAGTTGATGTTAATCACAATCTAATTAAAAACCGATCTCTCATCGCTCCCGTTTTCTGATATGTCGCGTGGCAGATCTAACGAAATCCGCTTTGAGGTCACATGTGAGTGAACTGGAACTTATGAATTTATAATGACATGCAAATGAGTTGACTTCCTATCAGTAAGCCAATCAAAAAAGTTTATGAATTCTGGGGACTGACGATTTCTTCGTAATCAACTTACAAGATCGCGTAAGCCGCAATTTCATTTGGTCGAACAGAACACACCTACGAGGTCACTCACATGTGACCTCAAAGCGGGTTTCGTTAGATCTCCCACGCGACATATCAGAAAACGGGAGCGATGAGAGATCGGTTTTTAATTAGATTGTGTTTTTTAATCATAGTTGTAAAATACATTGCCGATGATTTAGTATGGATTTAAAGCAATTAGATGATTATAAAAAACGAAAATCACATTTCTAAACAAATATTGTATGTATTATTTATTAGGAAAAGATGCAAAGGTTAAAGGATTGGCAGCTCCCAGTAACCTTTCTATGAATCAGACATTGGAAGGACACAGTGGTATGTATAACTAGTCGAAGCAGTCCCGTTACATATCCCTGTGCTACTCTTGTGTTTTTGAAATTCATACAATCTTAACTAGTGCTGTTGCTATAGTGATTCGAAATATATATGGTTGCTTGGTAGAAATCACAAATAAACTAGTCTTTGAGTCTTTCAGAAAATTTTCCAAACTTGGAATTAAGTATTTTTGAAATCCAAATGATCCTGATAAGTCTTAAAGTTAATATGATAAAAAAAAATCAATAATTGCTAAGTAAAATTCCAAAAATAATAGTTGGGATCACATATTTTTGACATCTAGATGATCCCAATATGTGTTACTGCTGATGTGATCCAGAAAATACATGGTTTCTTGTCAAAAATTAAAAAAATAATGGTTTTGAGACTTCCATGTGTTCCAGGAAATTTACCAAAGTTAAGTTGGAACTGCATCTTAAAACAATTCTGAAACCTTTAGCACAATCTACATAAGTGGTACAATTACCGAGCCAAGTATCGGTTTCGTATTCCAAATAACATGAGAGGAGTTCCATGACAAAGAAATAATGTATCCTAAGACTACCTGTGTCGCCCGGACCCCAGGGGTGCTATTCAGATTCTGAAACATCTGGCACAATGGGCAATTACTGGGCCAACTTTCAGTTCCATATCCCAAAAAACATGAGAAGAGATGTGTGACAAAGGTATAATGTACCCTTAGGCTACCTGTGTAGCCCGTCCCCAGGCACACTTCTAAAATTCCGAAACCTTTGGCACAATCTACATTGACAGGGCCATTACTGAGTCGACTTTCAGTTCTGTATTCCAAATAACCTGAGAGGAGTTGTGTGACAAAGAAATAATGTACCATTAGGCTCCCTTTGTAATTGTAGCCTGTCCCCAAGGGGCACTATTCAAATTCCAAAACCCTTGGCACAGTCCCCATACACATTGCAATCAATGACCCAAGTTTCATCTTTCTACATCCAGTGGTTACTGAAATTATTCTGGTCATTGCTAACATACGTACGTAGTATGCCGAACAGCAAAACAATATCCTCGCTCTTTGTTGAAGCGCGGGGATATTTATTTAAACTTATTTATTTATAGTGGATTGGGAAACAAGTTATGCCAACTTATACTAATCCCTCTCCACTTGGCGGGTGCGAGAGCAGCCCCTGTAGCGGCGTTTCAGCCTACTCTTTTTCGACATCTACAGAGGAGTCTTTAGCGTGCTAAGGGTGTTGCTATCCCTTAACACGGGACAGCCATTTTTCGTTCCCATCCAACAGACTTAGCATCGTTTATCGAGACCATCCTCGCAAATGGCGTCGAAAGGGTGTCGCAAATTTGATCCCTGAAATTTTCATCCCGAATGGGAATCGAACTAGGGACCTCTGGCTTCGTAGTCAGATGTGCTAACCACTACACCACGGCGCGGGGATAATTATTTATTATCATTGAAATAAAATTTTGTAAATTTTGGTGATATACATGTATTAGGTGGTGAAACGAATTTTTCCCTAAAGAGTAGTGCTTTTAAGACTATATGCATTTTTGTGTCTAAAAAAAGGTTTAAGTATACATGCTTGAACACAACCCACAACCTCCCAAGCAGGGTCATTTCCTTTCCATAATTTTCCACGTACGAAAATGTTTAGATATGCACTGTAAAGGTAGTTCAAGGAGTTTTCTGCATTTTGCCACTTTGTTTTCAATCTCCTTGAAATATATTTCAAACAAAGATACATTTGATACTGATTCCAAAATGTCACATATATTATTTTTGTTCAAATGAGTTATTATTTTGAACACAAAAATGCCTACCTACTCTACCCTCTTAAGCATTGGTCGAGTTACAGCAAAGGAAGAATAGGTGTTTGGGTTACACAGGTTAATTTAGTAAAAAATATGCATTGCACATTATGACACAAGGGTTTAGACAAGTCACCAGTTCATACAGGTTTCTTAGCCATAATATGCCACTTACATACATTGTGTATAACCTTTAAAAAAACTGTTTTACAGGAGCTGTACAAGTAGTTACTTGGAATGAACAGTACCAGAAACTGACTACTAGTGATCAGTATGGACTTATCATTGTTTGGATGTTATATAAAGGTATAAAAATTTTCTTTATGTCAGCCTTCGCCCTAGAGAAATTTGAAAGTGCAAAAATATTATAGAAGAAATTACACATTAAGTAATTATTTACTGTTTATATTTTTATATGATTTTTAGCCTTATTGAAAGTCATATCAAAGAAATTAATTTACAAAATGCAATTTAGGAGTAAAGGAAAAGATAAAAGTATATTGTGTCATTTTCGTCTGAGGATAACACTAAATTTGTTGCAATTATATATTATCTTATTTTGTACATTTTTATCGAACTCTGTTTTTCAGCCTATAATCACTTGAGATACAGCTGTCTTATGCAGTTTACATGTGCCAACATGGCATCAAACTCCAATCAATCAATTAAACCAGTACATACAATCTGATGATTTCAGAATTGAACTTGATAGGTGAAAAAAATAATCAAGCACCCATAGGACTGCAAGACTTGTTTATATCCGACACAGATACATTTTATATTTACCTACAGTATATATATTCAAATGAATAATTTACTAAGTTTGTATGTTTGACAGGAATGTGGTATGAAGAGATGATTAACAACAGAAATAAATCTGTCGTTCGTAGTATGGGATGGAATGCTGATGGACAAAAAATTTGTATTGTTTATGAAGATGGTAGGTCATAGAGTGAAGTCCAAAGTAAGGTTTCCAGTTGTAAAAAAACAGTAAAGGATTGTATGAGAGAGTTGGAAGGCACTTCAGTTTAAATTTTCATGAGTGTTTGTCCTCTTCAGTAAACTACATTAAGCATTTATGGCAATACAGTCATTCCCAAATTATAAGAAAATTTAAATTGTAGGTAAAAGTCCTGACTGAGCAATTCCGCCAGGAAAAATTGATAATGATACATCTACAGCAAATCAATTAACAAAAACTTGTATTATACTGTAATAGGCTTTAAGTATCATTTACATGTCTACAATTGTTTTAAAGGAAAAAAATATGTTTAAACTAAATAGGCTTTAAATTCAGAGCTTCAGTAAGTATCACATTTTTGGAGACTTTCATTTAAATTTTATAGAAGAAGCTAAAAAATATATGTACAGTCTACTCTGGCTATCTCAAACTCGCTCGAGTCAAATTTTGTCTGTGGTCCCAAATGATCATTATGTGAAAGATTAAAAGAATATTTAGGGGATATTAGACATAATCGCCAAACTGTTGTATCGGGAAATTTTTGTAAACAAGACCATGGATTACAAAGCATAGATATATTTGTACTGGAGCAGATATGTGATAAATCTAGAAATTACAGACTTATAAAAGACCGGTTGGATGAAAAGACTAAATACAATTATGTCGAATGATTTAAATGTCAAATCTAATATGGGTATTTTGTGGAAAAGATGTTAACTTCTTTCAGCACATATAAAGACTTTATCTCTACTATGACTTCATGGTTACTTATAGCAATGTTAGAATAACAAAATAACTATAATTTTAAAGTGACTTGATGGAATAGAAGGAATATGTGATTTTGAATATAATTTTTAACCATGAAGAAGGCCGCTGGCCGAAACGTTTGAATGTTTGATGGGAATTGAATAGTTTTTGCTTTTACTGATTATTTGTATTCCATTACCATGATTACCGTTCCATCTCCTTTTTGAATTGTTTTTTACTTCAAACATTTTCTTATCATATTACAAATATATGCCATTTAATTACAGGAGCAGTGATTGTTGGGTCTGTAGATGGAAACAGAATCTGGGGCAAAGAACTTAAGGGACAACAATTGGCACATGTTACAGTAAGATTTTTAAAATTGTTTTGTCATGTCTTAAGTTTTTTTCCATTTTAAGTCATTGTGTGAATCTTCCCAAATTTTCTTTTTTAAAAAATTTAACCACAATCTTTATAGCCATAAGTTGTAAAATCCCTGCTTCTTCTTAAAGGTGTTTGAGAGACCAAATATACCCAAACAAAACTAAGGATAAGCCTATGTTGTAAAATTTTCAGTTGCTTTCATCTCAAAAATGAGATTATTCAGTTGACTAATACAATTTATTTCAAGCATAATTTTGTTGAAATTTGGTAGCTCATTTTAAAATGGAATTCATGTATCTCAATTTATTTTAATGACCCAAGGGCTTTAAGATACTGAAAGTTGATTGTATTGACATATTTGTTATATTTACAGTGGTCACCTGATGGCAAAATATTATTATTTGGTATGACCAATGGAGAAGTACATGTCTATGACAACACAGGGAATTTTATTGTAAGTACAGTAATGCATGCAAAACCTGTGAATAAGGGACACTTTTGAGAGGAGAAACAGGGATGATTCTGCTATACTATTTAGGGTCATTAAAAGGTCTGGAAATTTGTAAGCGGTTCCAAAAATTTTGATGAAAATATAAATTTCCTAAGAGACAAAAGAACGTTTCGCCAAATGTTACAATCTTGACATTTTCCTGAATTGATTCTTGCAATTGTAACATAAGTCGAACTAGTCACTACAGCATTAGTCACTGTGGTCACTGTTATTTTAGTAGCTGATTAGATTGACACTGGCAAAACTCTGCTGGAAAAATTCCCAATAGGGTTGAAATTTGATAATTTGGGGTTAAGGAGACCCATTTTAAAACGTGTGGAATCATCCCTGAAAAATAAAGTGAAGCATTGATTGCTTAAACTTGAATAACTTTTTAAAACTACACTGGCTCAATCTTCTTTTGTTAGTGTCTTGATTATTTGAACAAAGTTTTACTCTAAATGAAATTGTCCTTCATACATTAATTGATGAAGCACACTTTGTTTATGATAGTGATATAGTCACATAGCTTTTTAAAGGCAGTGATTTAGATAGTCCCTTTGAAGCTTTGGTTAGTTAAAAAGAAATTATAAGGTCTTTTGTCAAACAAGAAAACTGAATATTATGTTTTCAACTTAACTCAGCAGAAAAATTGTTAGTATTTATGCACTGTCACCACCATATGTAGAATTTGGTTTTATAAGAATATACTGTATAGTAGGGACACAAAAATAATAGTACTGTAATTTCAGTAATCTTTATATGCATATATTATAGCTAAAGTTTGAAAAAGGACTGCTTCCAGCTATATGAATTGACCAAAACAGTAAGACAAGCTCTAGAACACATTGGTGCCAAAGGCTAAATTTAATGGTTATGTAACCTTTTAGGAAAAACTCAGAATAAAACATACATATTATCAAAGTCCTAAATTTGTGGTTCCACTGCAGCCCCAGATACTGAAAACATTGATATTCAATAAAATATCACATGACCTTTTTAATTTCAGTCCAAAGTACAGGTTTATTGTTTATCTGGTGTTAGTGGTGCTTTACACATAGCTGGTCTACAGTGGTATAATGGTACCAATGGCTACGTAGAACCTAACTGTCCAAGTCTGGCCATCTGTTTTGATTCAGGCAGATGTCAAATAATGAGAAGTGAATTGGATGAAAGTAAGTATTTTGTAATAAGGACACATTCATTTGACTAATTATTCTTAGAACTTAAGATAAAATCATGGAAGTCAGTGGACATAATTTTTTATCACCTTTAAATTTTCCCATAGGTTTCTATACAAATTCACAAATTTTCAAAAAATCTTTGTAAAGTAATTTCAAAACCAATTTTCATGAAATTTGCACTCTCAGAAAGAAAAAAGTTTCAAGTTATTTTGTCAAAAAATTGGTTGAATATGTAGGGAAAATATGCTATCATAATTTTATTTGTAACTAAATCATATTCATAAACCAGGAATTGGAAATACATACACAAATTAACAATGAATTTTAAATATTTCTCTTTCTGACATTGAACATTTCTTGAAAATTGGTTGAGAAATGAGTAACAATGATTTTTTGAAAAATTGTGAATTTGTATAGAAACCTATGGGAAAAATCGAAGGTGACGAATAATTATTTCCACTGTACATTTTTGAGATTTTATTGTAAATTTAGGAAAAGACTAAGATAAATATATTTTGAGAACCAGCACAATGTGATTCTAAATAGATTTTTATTTTATTTTTAATAGATCCAGTGTTGATAGATACAGGGATGCAGGTACAACAAATAGCCTGGAACCATACAGGGTCTGTTCTGGCTGTAGCTGGCTCTCAGAGAGCTTTAGGACAGGAGAAGGAGGTCAATGTTGTACAGTTTTATGCTCCATTTGGTGAAGTATGTATTCATTTGATAAAGGACATTTTTTTAAGCACTAATGTATCCCATCTTCTCTGACTTACGACAGATTGGTGAAGAAGTTACATATATATTCATGTACTCCATTTTTTCAGTTTTATTTCCACCACCCCCTGTCAGTATCTAGACTTCAGATTTAAATAACGAAATTCATAGGAGGTGCTTTGAAATAGCACAACTTTGAATATTTTAAACCTTTAATTAAATACAATTACTGACTTTGTTTCATCATTGAACAAACCTGTGACTTTATGATGAATAACCACAATAAAATTTAAATTTACAGGTATGCCATATATACATATGGATTTTGCATCAAGAATAAATCTTCCATATCTCTACTTTCAGAGTATGTGTTTGTTTTTGTCAAGATGTTATTTCTTTGTTAATAAAGCAATTCATTTTATGTTTGAAACTCTCAATTTTAAGTAAATCTTGTATTTTAAAGCATTTGAGAACATTGAAAGTACCAGGAAAACAGATTGCCTCATGTTCTTGGGAAGGAGGAAGTTTACGGATAGCTTTAGCTGTTGACAGTTTTATCTACTTTGCCAATATTAGACCAGATTATAAGGTAAATATACTTTTACTGCACGCCTCCCTATTAAAAAAAGATGGCTTTACATTTTTGACGGAATTCAAATTAAAATGTTCTGTTTTCCTAATTACTTTATGGAGTATAATAATATTTCTAGTTTTTAGCAAGGAATTTTGGGTATTCTTGAGCTTCAAATAGCCTTTTAATTTCTATTAAAAAAAAACTTTAATCTGTCTCAGATCTGCCCAATATTGAAATTTTTTTTCAAATTTTGAAGAAATCATGTGCTAAAGACTTATCTCAATGTAATGTATCAGGGGTGTGGAAATATCTGAATTTTCAGCTTGTCCCCGGACAAGTAAAATGAAAAAATTCACTTGTCCGGAAAAAATCTTACTTGTCCGGACTTTTTCTTAAATAAAATTAAAAAATAGTGTGTTTTGTTCAATTACATTTGTACCTGCTTAAACAAGGTAAACCTGGTTACTTAACCATGAAAGAGAAAACTAAATCATTTGAAAAAAATAATAATTCTCAAGTTTGCAAATTTTTACTAGAAACAAAAACGTTTTCTTACTACAAACTGTGTATAAAGTTCTAATTCCAGTTCACTCCTTGTGACTTCTGATATTAAACAAAATGGTTCATACAGTTACTGAAATGTTTATATTTATACATTTCCATTGAATTAGCAGTTAAATGTCACTAGTTTCTTTGTCACCTGGACAACTGAAATGTTTACATTAAGCTACACTGGTCCGTACCAGACTCGGACATTGCTTTCAGTTTTGCCTTAGCAGCTTCTTCTCCACCAAGTGACTTCACTAAATCCTGCAGAAGTGGCCCAACAGAGTCCCTTTCTGCATTTGATATGGTCCCTGATGTACCTGCTATAGCAGCAGCTACATCAGCAGATGCCTTAACAGGTTGCTTGTGCACAATGTGCCTATTGCCTGTTTTAAACCAATGCACAACAGATGGGTGTGGATCAAATTCCCCAACACTGACACCATTTGCAACTATCCGCATTTGATTTTGTAAGTTTTCTTGAGTTAGCTTACTTCTTATAGGACTTTTAACAATGTTCATGTGAGAGAAAGTTCTCTCACAGGCAGCTGAAGATGGAGAAATTGTGAACATGATCTCAAGGAGAACTTTAATATTCTTGATAGAATCATCTTGGGACCTCTTTAAAATGTCAGTGTACACAGGAAGAGGGTGATTGCTCTTCTGGAAAGAGACTTGAACTTTCAAAGTTTGCCATTCACTGGGTGCTTGCCTGATTTCATCTTCAGATAGCACATCACTGAACATTTGACATAATGCTCTTATATCAGAATTGCCATAAGTACTAAGATCGGTCAACCTGCTAGGCCACGATCTAAAATCAAATGCCTTAAAATAAGACAATGGGGGCTGATCACAATCGGAGAATCTCTTAACAATGTAAAGTCCTATTTTTTCCAACAGAAGAGAAACATCTTTGTCATCCTTAAATTCAATGAGATTTCCTTTTAACTTTATCCTTCCGTCAAACATTTTAGATTTGTCATCATACTTTTCATAAAAGTTTGAAAGGTGTTCTCCTGGTTCTTGCGACATCGCATGGATTTTAGAAAACAATGTGTCTACAGCTTCTTTAACCTCAAAAATCATCAGATCTTTCACCTGAAACAATTTTGAGGTTGCAGAAACTGCATCTAAGACATCAAGCATTAGGTGTATATATTTCACAAATTTAAGTTGTGTTAGGTCACCAAGTATGGCTTTAGCCTGCCCAATTTCATCAGCTCTTGTAGATCTGTTAATGATCTCCTCCATATGCGAGACTGTTACATGTATATCCTGACAGACAGCCTGAAGAGCTCTACTCTTTGAGCTTACCCACCGAACAGCTTTAATTTCTGTGTGCATTAACAATTGCTCATCAAAGATTTTGGCAAGATTTTTAAGTTCATTTCGTCTTTTTGGACTGAAGGAATAAAATTTACAAATACGTTTTAGTTCATCTTCAAATTTTTTCAAGTATCCAAATTCTTTTACAGCATCCAAAATTCCTAATTCTAATTTATGGGCAACGCAATGAGTAACAATGACTTTATTCTCAACTTGATCATTAATTTTTTTGGCTACCCCATTTTTGGCTCCCATGTTAACAGCTGCCCCATCCATATTTACACAGACAACTTTTGGCCGACTCTCATCCCCATCATGATCATTGTTAAAAGTTATACCACATTTTGACACACCTGATTTAATTGCTTCAAAAACACCATTGGCAGTTGCATTTTCTAAATTTTCAATGCTAGCAAGAACTGTTACTGGTTCATTAGTATCAGGATGAACATATCTCAACAGTATAGCTTCCTGTTCTGTTACAGACGAGTCTGTGCTACCATCAGACAAAATAGAAACAAATCTGACCTGTTTCATTTGTTCAATAACATCATTCAAAAGAACATCGGATATTGTTTTAATAAAGTCAACACAAGCATCCCTGCCAAGATGATCACTTCCTAATTGCATACCATTTTTAATTTGAACATCACACAGGAAACTGTAATCAGAGAATGGGCGATTATGTTTAGCTACAGCATATGCTGTGTTGAAAAGCTTTTCGTACCGCTCAGCCTCAGATTTTTGAACTTTACCACAGACCCTATTCAATTCCCCTTTAACAGGGTTTGTTTTTTTACTCTCCTTCAAAAAACATGCCTGGTGTTTAGCAGACGACTGATGGGATGTTAAAGTATCCCTCCTTTCAACCGATTTTCCAACAAATAAAGCAGACTTCTGGTCAGCTAATTGTGGATATTGTCTACAAATATTGCAAAAGGCAATATTATCTTCAACTCTGAGCCAGGGAAAATCTTTAAGCCAGTGACTTTGAAACTCCCGTTTCCTTTTTTTCTCGTAGTCTGCGTCTTTCTCCGCTTGTGATTTTCGTTTTCCTTTGTGGCCCTCTTCCCCCTTTCCCGTTTCTTTAGACCCACCTTCCCCCTTTCCGGGTGTCTTGATCAAGAATTTGTCCATTTTATTAAGCAGAACTCTAGGATTCACGTGAATTGTGCGATCGATGATTGTAACGTAACCAAGGAAATTCCGTAATGATAAAACCTAGGCGTCGGTCCCGCATATGACAAAAAATTATGCTCGTTCATTACAGTGTGAGGGTCGGATTGTAATACCTATTTTAACTTTTTGAAAGACTGGTTCCCGAGTCGTAATATTACTCATACATAGCGTCTAAGGAATCATGGGGACCAGATTAAATAAAATATCGACGAATAACGATCTAAAAACCGTTTTATTTTCTTTATTTTATACATTCCGGAACTCTTTATTATCATTTTTTTACTTGTCCACGGGCAAGCAGAATAGAAAAATGCACTTGTCCGGCTAATCTACGGTACGAGTCGGGCGAGTCGGGCATGGTAATTCCACACCCCTGAATGTATGTTACCGTTATCAATAATTCATGGATTTAAACAATTTAGAAATAAGTCATTTTGTGCTGAGGCTTTTATCATTTAAGATGAAATTCTGAAAATAATCTGAGAGTGAAGAAATAAGCTATTTTTGACAGTAAAATATGGGTGTGACATATCATATGTATTTGAAAACTAAAACTTGAAATTGTTTTTTTGTAAGAATTTTTGTTTTTCAGTGGGGATATTGTTCAAATACTGTTGTATATTCCTTTACAAAACCAGACAGGGTAGAACACTGTGTTATTTTCTGGGATACGAAAAATGGAGAGGTGAGTAAACTCATTTATGTTGACTGTTAGAACTTATCTGCTCTTTACTTGAAACATATACAATTATGGTAGCATGCTTGCCTCAAGTGCCAAAGGTCAAGGTTTTGATCCCCGACTCGGTCAAATCAAAGACATTAAATGTGGTATATGCTGCTTCTAGCCAAGGATGCAGCACCTAGGAGTAAGAGCAAAGGAATGGTCAGCCCGGAGTCAGTATAATGTGTCTGAGTGGATGATATGTCTTCCTGCAGACTGTTACTTCGTGTTCTAGCATGTTAAAAATCCGGCTCAGCATGTTGGTCTAGTACAAAGCAGGGATTATATTCATATCATGTCAACATGTTATAGTCCTTTTATGCACCTAATGGCTGCCACTGGATGTTAAACAATAATTCATCCATTCATCTATTAAGGTGACAGCAAACAAACAAAAAATCTAATGTCATTTCTAATTATTTTGTTTGTATTTTGAATAAAGAAATGAAAATTAAAGGTTACCAGCCTTCAAAAAAGGTCGGTGGTTTGTCCCCGGGTACTCCAGCTTCTTCCAACAACAAAAACTGGCCACCACGAAATAGACAAATGTGCTGAAAACGGCATAAAACACCAACTAAACACAAAAAAAATAAAAGATTTGTCCTGAAGTGAGATTTACAGCTGGACAGTGGGCTATTTAAATTGATATTAAATATTGGACATTCAAAATATCATTCTATCAATGCATATTTCCAAATCTGATGACAATGCATTGTTTTGCTCTTCAATTTTCAGAAATATGTTAAATATGTCAGAAATCTGATTGCAATCACAGCCTGTGGAGATTATTGTTGCCTAGCAACTAAAGCAGATGATACAGCCAATCAGGTATGACTTTTTCCAGCTACATGAAAAGTGTTTTGTTTTTCAAATTAATTTTGAATTTTGCTTTTGATTTTGATTTTAAGTTATTAAGAGAAAAGAATGACTTTCATGTGGATTAGTTTTTTCTTTTTTCTTTGAGATAATGAGTAATTTAGGTTAGGTTAAGTAGCATATTTCAATATTTGCAAACTTCAATAGAAGATTCAATGGTTGCAAAATGAGTTTTTTCATGTCGGAAGAGACAATTTCTAAGTGTTTATGGGTTGTTTTACTGTATCAAAATTCAAGTATTATGTATGTCAGAGGGTTTTATTGTAGTTTGTCAAAGAAAACATAATTGAGATGAGCTGCATTTTTTTTTATTATTTTTGCTTTTTAGGGTTAGGTTGCTAAGCAACCAAAACCCTTATGCCGTCGGTCGTTTGGTTAGACAATGAAGGAAACTTTGGAAATCTGGTGTTTTGTGGAAAAAGTTGGACCAGAAGTTTTTGAAACTATGTTTTTATGAGTAAATATGCAAGCTTATCTAGGATTGAAGCTTAAGCAAGGCTAGTTAAGCAGCTTTTTATCTCGATTTTGAGATGACACATGCGCAAAGCAACCTCCATATTTTTCGAATTACGACTATGTTTATATTGGAATATCATATAAGAAAATAAACATTCCGCGGTAAAATAGTCCTAATATTTGTTGTTGCTGGTGCAGTTGTTTTTTAATAGAAATGTAACTGAAACACACCGAGAAGTGTAATTGTCCAGTTATTTAATAAAAGATGTGTGTTTTATTGACGATTTCCTTTTTGTTTTGAAAGCCGTGTGAAGTATTCGCACCTTTTAAAGTGTACAATGCTATCGGCGTAAGGATTTTGCACGGATATTTTGGGAAGGATTACAATCAGGTTTATTTTCAAAAGATTTCAAAGGTAAGTTCCATTTTTGTTGTGAACGTGATTGTTAACTTATACAGAACATATTTTGCACATTATTTGCTTATTCTTCTTGTAATTCTGATGGTATTTTGTGTATTTGATTAACCTTTTGACCTGATCATCGTGACTTCATTTTGTCAAACCTGTTGGTCAGTGATAGAATTGCATACAGGTTATTTGAAATGCCGACAACTTGCACATTAAGATTGAAAAACACTGTGTTTATCATTAATTTAGAAAACGGTATTATCGAAGGTATAATGGGTTTATTTTAATTGAAAGCTTGAATGTTTACGTTCTTTTTGTGTATTTGATTAACCTTTTGACCTGATCATCGTGACTTCATTTTGTCAAACCTGTTGGTCAGTGATAGAATTGCATACAGGTTATTTGAAATTCCGACAACTTGCACATTAAGATTGAAAAACACTGTGTTTATCATTAATTTAGAAAACTGTATTATCGAAGGTATAATGGGTTTATTTTAATTGAAAGCTTGAATGTTTACGTTCTGATCTACCTGCACATGCGCAATGTAGTGTAAATAGAAATGACCCCCTTCTACAATTGTCCAAACTTTGTCTTTTTATATAACCTTAATAACTTGAAGACCTTTGATTTCTGTTTATTTTAATTCATCAAATCATTATTATGTGTTTGACTTTTTAAAAAAATTCAATTTAGAGTGATAATTCAAGAAACGTTAGCCGACTCGTGCTTTCTTTGATTGATTAGTGCATATTTATGTACAGACATGGCTTTCGAGACGTTTCGGCCATAAACCAGTTCGTCCATATACCGTTTCGTCCATAGACCGATTCGGCCATAGTCGTTTCGGCCATACTTTTTATAATGAAATATATACTTAATAGCATCGTTGTTTCTTACGAGAGGTATTCTTGGTAGGGAAGAAAAAAGTTTTGAAACACTCACAATCATTGTTTTCAACTTTATTTATTCTCTTTATATATTTATATCATCAGGTTGATAACAAGCAAATACATAATTAACAACAATTTAAAAAAAAAGCGCTATAACAGGTGAGTTGCACTATAATTATATATATAAGATATGTTCACTAAGCATCAGAATCGGAACCACTGTCATCGGAGTCTGGTAGGTCTTCTTGGTTTGGTACTGCTGGCGAGTAAGGTTACCCACAGCACGCAGGAAGTCTGATGTTCTGATGGACTTGCTGTCATACTGCCCCCACAGGGACTCCAGGCGACCTTGCATCTTCTTGTAAGTATCACGCTGGTATCTTGTCAGTTGCTGTTCCCCGACCAGTCTGTAGGTGATGTTGACAGTCTTGGCTTCCTTCTGGAATGCAGGCACTATTCTGTAGAATTGGAGTTGGGTGCGGGCTGCTTTACCATTAAAACGTCTGTGCCAGCCTACAAAAGTAATAATTGAATTAATACAACATACTTCACAGGAAATATGATTTGTTCAACCTTCAAAATTATTATACAGTGATTGTAATTTAACCCAGCGGTATAATATAATAGATTTAATTTACATTATTGGAAGTGTTCTGAAAAAAATATTTATTTTATTAATAATGTGCACTTTTTTAATTCTTCTTTTCTAATTTTCTAAAATGTGAACTTTAACATTGAAACTATTAAGTGAATGAATCAATAAATAAAAGCGTTATGTTTTGATAATTAATTATAGGCAATGAAGCCATTAAGAAAGATCAATCAAGTGATTGAGATAATACGCTACTGCCACACGTTGTTGATTACTAACAATACCTGTAAACTGTAGCGTACACAAAGCAAAATTTCTATAGTCAAACAATATCAATCATAAAAAAAAATATGCAATATACCTCATCTTGAACTTCTGCAAAGAATCAATTTATACTCAAGAGCCGATGCTGCCAACGGAAACAAGACTCGCACTCAAGAGCATGCTGGCGTGGACGAACTGGCTTGCTACAAGATACACATCAATCTAATTAAAAAACCGATCTCTCATCGCTCCCGTTTTCTGATATGTCGCGTGGGAGATCTAACGAAATCCGCTTTGAGGTCACATGTGAGTGAACTGGAACGTATGAATTTATAATGACATGCAAATGAGTTGACTTCCTATCAGTAAGCCAATCAAAAAAGTTTATGAATTCTGGGGACTGACGATTTCTTTGTAATCAACTTACAAGATCGCGTAAGCCGCAATTTCATTGGTCGAACAGGACACACCTACGAGGTCACTCACATGTGACCTCAAAGCGGGTTTCGTTAGATCTCCCACGCGACATATCAGAAAACGGGAGCGATGAGAGATCAGTTTTTAATTAGATTGGATACACATGGAAACGGCAATGTGGAAAGTTTTTTTTTTTTATGAATACAATTCACATTTTCAAATCCTTTATATAAAGCATGTCGGCAAATATAAAAAGTTTTCTCATGGTCTCATTGTTGTTTTAAAATTTTCTCCATAACAAGAAAAGTTTAATTGCATCATCTTGTGGTAAGCTTGGGTCAAGCTTGGATAAAAATAACCCATATGCAGCCATTTCGTGTGCTTAACAATCACAAAATGCAGGATATAGTCAGATCAAAGAATAAATAATTGATAATTATCATGAAGTAATGAACATAATTACATTTTATTTGTCTTGCAATTAATTACGATTGATCTACAATAGCTGGTTTATATTGATCATTAATCATCTAGTAAATAAATAATATTCTGAAATTTCATGATTAATTTCCAAATATTTATTATATATATAAAATAAAACTTAAATTTTGAGCTTAGAACTTGTTAAATATTTGTTAGATTCCGTATAAATATTCCATGGCCGAATCGACTTTAATTCTATGGCCGAACTGGTAGTATGGCCGAAACGACTATGGACGAAACGACTATGGCCGAACTGGTAGTATGGCCGAAACGACTTGTTTCCACAGACATGCGCAGTAAAGTTGAGTAGTAGAACCTTCAGCTCAGATACACTGTGTTGCGAAAATATACGTTTTAAAAAATCACTGTATATTTTGAAACCAAAGCAATACATATGCTGTCAATTTAAAAAAAAATCAGTCACCTACCCACAGGAACATTATTATATAATAGACACTTTTTCCGCAGAGCTCGTTAACTTTCATAATTGATATATTTCCTTGTAAATAATACTGTTAATAAAAAGAATTCAATACCAAAACCTATTTTGCAATACATTGTACAAACAAAAAGCATTGAAATAATCATCAGCAATGTTTGTACAAATAAAAGTCAAATGCTAGCAACCTAACCCTACCAGTGCTATGCACTTTGATTTTTTAACTAAATATGTATATTTTTGAATAAATGACAAAAATATGAAGTATTATCTGTATTTATATATCTATTCAATGTGTTATATTGTGTTGTAATTATATATGCCTCTTAAATGGGGCCCTTAATTGGTAATAAAAAACTTCAACTTCAACTTCAACTTCAACTTGAAGTGAAAATTGAAAAAAGATATGAGGAAAGCATGAATGAGAAACTAGGAATAATTTTTTTATCTAGACAGATTGCTTATTTTTTCAGTATGTGTTGGTCCTCTGTAATTCTATTGGAACTCCTCTAGATTCAAAATATGTAGAGATAGACCCTATCTATCTCACCATGACAAAGACCCACATCATTACAGCCTCCAAGGAAGCATTCTATACCTGGCAATTTAAAAATCCAAAGAAATTATCAACTCTTGAAGTCGCTGGCAGGAGGAGAACTGGAACGGAAAGGTTGGGAGAATTTAATCATATGGTTATACATGTATATTTGATAATGTGTCTCTGTACGGTTTGGGAGATTTTAATCATATGGTTATACATGTGATAATGAACCTCTGTACAGGTTGGGATATTTTATATAAATGGTTCAACATGTGATAAAGAACCTCTGTACAGGTTGGGAGAATGAGCCGGTTGGGAAATTTAAATCAAATAGTTATACATGTGATTGTGAGCCTCTGTACAAACATGACAGATTTTCCGCAAAAAAATCACTATGGAATTGAAATTAAAAATTTGGGGTTTTAAATTAGGCCAGTCCTTTCATACAATCAAGCATTGCATCATTTAAATTCAATTGAAACCTGAAAACTACTTGGGTGATTTTATCAAACATATGCTAGATTTCCATATTTCGATAATTTTATACATATACATTCATTACAAACCATTGATAATCTCCTGAGTTTCAGTTTGCAGTTTTAAGCTCAGCTGACCAAAGGTGCCGATCAGAAATCAAAGATGGCCGCAAGAGTCGAACTTAGTTTAACATAGGACCTTATGGGAGAATTCTTTAAAAAAATTTCTCGTCTAAAACAAATTGGCCACAGTACTAAAGTTGGAAGCAATTGTCTTTAGATTATCCTTTTTCAAAATTATGTCTGATGACAGAGACTCTCGACAAAGATGGCCTCAACATCAAAACATACTGTATTGTAGTTAACAACAGAAAAGTTTTTATTTGAATGCTTATATTTCGATGTCAACAAAAATCTCACCCTTAAATGAACAAAATCCCACCCATAGCCATTCTGAATTTGTAATATGTATGATTATTAAAAAATTTAACTGTCCATATTAGAATAAAAAAGTATTTAAATTTCTTTGGACTTTTGAACAGATTACACCATATTGACGAACAGCCTTCTGGAGGAGCAGCTCAGGATGAGGTAGATTTCCAAAAGGCTTTTCAGGTATGTTGTTTTTATAGATGTCTTGTAAAAATATCCTTTCAAGATTCTTTCTACTTGATAAATCCATTCCCATTCAACAACTGACTTGAGAATAATAGCTAGGGCAGTGAGTGCTGTAGGAGCATATGCATTTTTTACATATGGGTCATTTAGCAAAGTCTTTGTTTAATGGGGGCAGCCATATTGTGCTACATACTAAGGCTAGAAAAAGTTTCCTTCGCCAGAAACTGAAGTAAGGGAAATAACCTGCTTCAGATTATAATTTTAGAGTCAGAATCATGAAACCGGAAATGAGTTTCTGGAAAGGGCCATTCAGCTGTGCTCGCATCATTGGCCACACCAACAGCATATTAGTAAAAATATATACTGTAACTAAAGCATGTAAAATTATGAGACTTAGAACATACACATCAAGCATGTTACAGAAAACCTATTAATTTGACATTATAAACAGCAAGCATGTAATAGAAACCTATAAGGCATTATATATGGTACAACTATAACATAAATTTCAAGCATTTACAGTAAAGCATAGAGCTAAGAGCATAATTTATATACATCAGCATGTGGAAGTCTTTATTGGAAAATTCACTGTACAAGAAAATAGCTCTATACTTTATTGTTTGTTGTAAAGCCAATTCAAGTTAATTGATAAATTTTCATTCATCTGTTGTAAAAAATGTTATTAAGCAGGTCGGAGGATTATATTTTTTATTACCGTAAAATTCGGAGATAAATCCGTACTGTACTTTAAGCCGCAAAGCCATTTTTTGGGAGAAAATTTGATTTTGTACACAGAAAAGCCGGACTGGAAATAAAGCCTCGGATTTATATTTAATAAAATGATTTTAATTTGTTTACTGAAATATGCCATCTTCCCCTTTGAAATGTTTGTCCTCAACAGCTTCCCTGACAGCTTCCTGGGCTTGTTTTGATAACTGTTTCGTAAAACTATTTATAAATCCTTCATCTGGGTTTATTACAATCATATTTGAATCCATAAATTATTACTCAGGTTTTAATTATTTTCTTGATTGTCTTAATTACCAGTAACTGTTTTAGAAGTCAGCCTCTCAAACAAAATGGCAGATTATCACCTGTGGCCCCGATCATGCATATCAACTTTCAATGTCTTGTTCGTTTAAATTTTGCAATCAGCTCCATGTAAATTAGTTCTTGCCGTGATATTGGTTGAAATATTGCCAGCTCGGTGTAAAACAATATTTAATCAATCAATAAAATTTTGCAAATAAAGATGTAATAATTAATTAAAATTATAAGACAGTATCTAGATAAAACATCAGTAATGCCAATTTATCAGATCTGATTCAAAGAATCAGATTTCCTCCTTATTTCAAGATTTGACCTTTCCGTTATCTCATTTGAATAAACGTCCCATATATGGAAGCCTTAAAAGAGGAAAACAAGTAGCAGACGTGTGTAGTTGTCATCTGTTCATTAAAAAATAATTTTTTACTTCTTCACATGTAAATGAATTGGTTACAATGTATCAGGATGTTTTTAAAGATAAATACAATACAAACAGGAAACATACCGTTTGTCTCCCTTGTATCATCTGATCATGGGTCAAATTTTAGGAACAAATTTCTTCAATAATTATCAAAATAAAAGATGACACAGGTGTAAAAAATGTTTTATTGAATAATACAGAAAAGAATCTTCACAATGACAATCCAGTTTTGGTAATGCAGAGAAATACATTGGATTATTTCTGCGACCACAAATCGAGCTTTCTTTTTTTTTTTTGACATTGCTGAAATTGGAAATAAAAACATATATAATCCGCACCTTATTATAAGCCGCAGGAAGATTTCCAGAGGAAAAAAATAGCGGCTTTTACTCCAAATTTTACGGTACATGGATTGACAAGGCAGTGCATGTGGAAATTTTCATTGTCTATTTAAGGATAACGAACTGGGGTCAATTTGGCTATTTACAAAGTCAGTAAGTCAGATCAAAGATTAAATAGATTGAAAAAATTCCCAAAAAGTCACATTCCAGAAATATAAAATGTATTGGGCAGAGATGAAAATCTTTCAATTAACATTAATTGGCCATTAAAAAAGTAATTTTAAGATAAAAAAAATTTTTTGCTGTGTATAGATATTCAACTCCAGGGCAAAGGTAATAGTCAGTTGTTGTTATTGTGTCCCTAATAGAACAACCTTACACATTTTTATTTTTTTATAAAAATTTCTGATGTACCAAGGATATTTTAAAACCAGTAGTCAACCATTGTTGTATTTACATTTCATTATAATTCTGATTAGAGACGAGAAAAATTTGTCGTGGGTAAATGTTTGTCTCATTTATTTTGAATAGTGTATAGATCTTTGATTTTTTTCTTTGATATGTACAAACACCAAATGAAGTCACTCATGCATGAAATCATTTACATCTTAAGTTAAGTACTTTATGACATATGCAAATAACAAGGGAGAGTGCCCGTGCTTGGAATCTTCCAAGTGTTGAGTTCCTTAGTACAAAATAACAGCAGTTTCACTAACTTTGGAAGACCAACAAAATTTTATTAAACAGATAATTTAACCAGTCACATATTTGGTCGTACTGAATGGACAATGAAAGGAAAATATTATATGTGCTTTAAAGTACATGTAAGTTATGGGAAGAATTTTCAAAGTATTGATTCAAAATTCTAACATGACCTACTTCAAACACTTTCAGTCTACATCAGTGGTAAAATATGGATATTTTGGTTCCAACATCACAGACGTAAGACGGCTTGTTTGGCAACGTCTTAGTCAAGTGTTTCCCACAAGCTTTAACGACTTCATAGTATAACGCATTGCGTGATGGCATTGTGTCTGAATACCTATGTTGCAGCGTTTCAAAATGTGGTAGAAACTGTCCCATTAGAATAGAAATAATTCATGATGGCATGAAAATATAATGATTTTACCATGGGTGGGCCCTTTATGCCGATATTTTACCACTCATTATCGCTTGTAGCAAAATATGGTATCAAGGGTAATATCTTGATATTTTGAAGCCACCGTAAATTATTTCTCAAATAACTGTTGTATTTCACTGAATCAGGTATTCCAAATTTTTTCTTCGAAGAGAGGAGCAATTCAAAATAAATAGATTGTATTCTGAAAAATTTGTGGAACTTATTACTATATTAAACATACAGAGAGAAAAAAAACCAGTGCATATAAATGCTATACCATCCTGTTCTCAAGTTTCAGGACTCACTTTTATAAAACAGTCATTTGAATTTTTGCTATCTTCATTTGTTTTTTATCCATAAATTTCTTAAGTTAGTTTATATAACTGAAAGAATAACTGTTATAGAGTACCTTCTATTCAGTCTATTGATAAATGTTCTTATAATGAGCTACAATAGATTTTATAGACCATTTGCAATGTTACTGATTTTAAGAAAACTTTATTTCAGAATACAGATGATGCAATATGTTGTTTGTGTTCCTCTGACAAAGTTCTTATAGTGGTAAGTGGGCATGCTTCCTTTTAGTAGCTTTTCCATTATAATATATTATTAAGGCAAGCAGAAAAATATAAATATTTGATGCCAGGCAAATTGCTAAAGAAATATATGAAATTTAGGTGGAGAAAATTTAATTCATTATAATACTAATGAGGATCTCTGTGCTGAGTGATAGTGGTGTATGTGGTTCACCGAGGTTTTTAGTTCAAACCCAAGTCTTGGTGAGGTTAGTTCATCTCAAATCTTAACGAGTATGGATTGCTAGTTTTCATGTTGATGGTTGTTACATGTACATCAATTAAAACTGGACAACATGGTAGAAGCTACTGTACGGAAGATGGCATAAAAGGTCAACAATTCAAACCCAAATCTGTAGATTTTTTTAAAAATTGGGTATGCAGCAAATAATAAATATAAAAATAATCTCTGGTAGGAAAAGAAACATTAGCACTAGCCTTAGTATACTGACAATTTAGGTGATTCATTTTAATATCTGTCATCATTAAAACATTATTTGAACTTTAGCATTTGAAAAAAGTATAGAAAACTTGATTCATAGTATTCATAGTATTGTCTGAAACTTTTGGCCAAATGTGTTTCCACTTTTAGGTCTGTAGAGTATGACACTTGCATATTTAAATGCATGTACACATGTATTTCAAAGAATTTTCTATAAATTTGATTTTCAGGGGAGAGAATCTGGGACATTGAATAGATATTCCATGCCAATGTTGTCACTGACACATAAATATGCACTGAATTGTCGTCCACATCAACTTTCACTAAATTCGACATCAAGGTTAGTAAATCTCCACATTATGTCTGTTAGATGGATGAATGAATTATTGTTTAACGTCCAGTGGCAACCAGGTGCATATCAGGACGAGAACATGTTGATATGATAATGAATATGAGCCCTGCTTTGCACTAGACCGACACGCTAAGTCGGATTTTTAATGTGCTAGCTCACGAGGTACATGTAACTGTCCGCAGGAAGACATATCACCTCACTCGGACACATTATACTGACTCCGAGCCGAACAGTCTTTGCTCTTACTCCTAGATGCCGCGTGCTTGGCGGAGAAGCAGCAAATACCAATTTTTATTTCTATGTTTACAAGCAAGTTTTGATATTTTTGTGCTTTCTTAAAATAGGGTAGAAATGAGTAAACATCAAATTTATACCTATTTCTAAGGTGTGTACAAATAAAATGTATAATTTCTGACAATATATAATGTAAATACTGTATATTTGGTATATACTCCTGCAAACAAAGTGTTGGGAGTATTCAGGATTCACCATAAAGTAATGATGCAATGTTCATTAATACAAATGTAAATGAACGAACTATTTTACACTTACACCTAGGTGTGCATTCTTATTGATCATTCTGATTTATATGGCAGATACATTACATGGATGATTTTATTCTGTTTTTAAGTAGAATTTCACTTTTGCAATCCAGATTTGTTTTTACGGTTTTTTTATTATACATACATTTCCACTTTCATTCCCTACTAAATTTCTACACCAGAAATTAATTAATAATAATTCCCTGCAACTTTAATTTCAAATATATTTTTCCATGAATATATAAGGGCACGGATGATGCCTGGTGACACCATAATCATCTTTTTGTCAAAATGCCACAACTGCTTTCTCTATTACCTCCATGGTACTATTTAACAGGATAAAAAGTAGTCGCAGATGAGATTGCTTACACCCATCTTTAACTTCGCAGTGGAAATAGCCTGCAGTTTTTTGGGTTAATTAGACTTTTTATATGTTTACTTGATAGTAATTTGTGCAAATTGTATGCTTTTTTAGTCGATTATCCATCATTGATATCAGTGGTGTTTTGACGTTCTTTGACATTGACACAAGGATCACCGATACTGATGGCAAGGAAATCGTAGGAGAACATCTCAAATTTGAACGTAAAGATGTCTGGGACATGAAATGGGCTGAGGTATGTAAACCTATTCACATTGTCCATGGTAAAATACATGTATAGGACATAAATTTGTAGTAAAATAAAAACTTTTTCTAAAGGTTATTTTCATTAAATTTTTTGGTCCATTATTTAGACTATATGAGAAGTATATGAATTTGTTAAAATTCAAGTGGAAAAAATGTTTGTGTTTTTTATGGATAAAGTTTTATATGAAAGTCTGTTCAGTCCTATTCCAATTTATCTACAGTGTAGTTTCATGATATTGAATTAACATTTTAACCAGCATGGTATATGATAAGTCACAACTATTATTGAATTTACACTTCAGGACAATCCAGAATTGTTTGCTATGATGGAGAAAACCAGGATGTACATTTTCAGAAATCTAGATCCTGAGGTTTGTGTTATTTTTTCTTGTAAAAAAGACATATACATGTATTTAAAAAGAAAAAAAAAACAGATATGGTAGAATGTTAAGTCTCTTGTAGTATAATAATGATTTGGTCAGATTTGGATCATACATGTATTTGCCATTCTAATGGATTGTTGGTTGTTATGTTGAATTTCATTGGATGATGTCGAAAATTTCAAACCATCAATTCTACAATTGATGCTCTCGGAGACGACAGCACGTGTAAAGCGTCACTTCCGGATTTCATAAAAAAAAATCTCTTATTTTACATAAAATCTTAACATTTATTGTATTATGATAATTCATTACAATAGGAGATAACTGTATTGTATTTTAATGTTTGTCGGCATCAATATTGATTTGATGGTTGCAAATATTCTTTTACTAGCTCCGCTAAAGCGTCACCAGTAAACTCAAAGTGCAACCATCAAATCCACAATTGATGCCGGCAAATATTAAAATACAATACTGTTATCTCCTATTACATGTATAATGGAAGTTTTCCTATTTAACAATTTCTTAAAATTGTGGATTTATTATTCCACAAAGTTACACTAATAATACATATATGAACAGCTATTTGCTCCTCGTTTTATGGTTTCCTGTGGTATCCTGTAACATATATTTTTTTAAGGAGCTAATGGTATTCCAATTTAACTCCTTTTAAACCAGACTAGTTTCAATGGCATTATATCACCAATTTTTTTTTAATTTTTTAAATTTTTTTTGTTGTGAAAAACCGTGACAAGACACTAAAGAGAAACCATACAGAAGTATGAAACTGTACTTCAAGATTGTTATCTATTTGTGCAAGAAACTTCCTAATGAGTGCATGCTCCTGTTGAAATACAAGTTGAATATATTTTTTTTACCATGACCAGACACCAAAAGATACAATTTTTTATTTAGTCCAAGATTTTGTGAATTGCAAGTAAAAATTCTTCACTGCTTGAAGAACTAATGAGTTTCATACAGTTTTATAAGTGCATGATTGATCTAAACAATACAACATCTGAACTGATAGAATGGAAAGAGTACCAGAGCATTTCACTAATCATGCTTTTGTTTCATCCCACTCCCAGTATTCTCCAGACAGTGCCTCTTCCATTCACCTGTGTACTGTTTGTTTGGACAAGTTTTGTGCAAACTGTTTGTTTGTTTTCCTTCCACACAACTTTGGCAAAAGCAAGATAATTTACGAACTGCGATTTCATTCTCATTTATTCCAATCACTTGGTGAATCTTCTGTGTGCCACTTAAAGTTCTCATTTCAAGTTTTGGCCTTCTAACGGAGTTCACGAAGAAAAATATTCTAGGCTTGTGCAGCCTGTTCTGACAATCAAAGGGTATCTTAAGATTACTCTCCATAAATTGAAATAGTTCATTTGCATTGTCTATCTGCCCTGACCTGGACAAAACATGTGTTTTTGCTGCTCTTTTAACTATACCTCCTAATGGGTCACACACACTTTTACCGTGTTTGGATCCAAAGTATGAACGTTCCTCCTTGTGCTGTAGTGTCTGTGCTGAAACTGCCACAAAATGAAAGGGTTTTTTTGATTTAAATTGTGCTGCACACCCATCGCTAAAAATCACGTGGTTTTTAACGTCAATTCGTTTCTTGAGATGATCGGCATAGATTTTGTGGCATTCCTGAACAAAATGAGAGTCATGTGTCAAGTCATCTGAAACAAAAACGATACTTTCATGCACCATTTCTTCACAATCAACACTAGGGCATTTGTAATATGAAACTTTGGTCACGAGTGTTGCCTGTTGGTAGGTATAATGTGCAGACTGGATTTCATCCTGATAGCAAGAACGCCAGTTTTCGGCAAAGTCTTCTACACTTAACACCCAAACAGAAGGCAGGTGTTCTTTTAACTGATTGAACTGGAACGACTGATACATAGCATTCATGAGGTGTTGTGGAAATTTTTGCATTTCTTCCACTAACCTTTCCACTAATTCTTTTACAGTTCCACGTTTTACTGCAAGTACACTTTTTGACATCACAGTTCCATTTTTCAAATTGGTTTTTTGTTGTTCCCATTCATTCCAGTTTACAGGATTCTCTCCCTTCATTTCAACAACTTTATTGTAAACATTGAGAAGTTCATTTGGATCAGATAAGGAACAAGTTCTGTCTATGCACTCAGCTTGATGAAACTTTTCTTCATCCTTCTTGCTACACAGTGTTGCAGAAACTACTTCATACTTGTCATGTGGCAGCTGTTGATCTATATCTTTAAAATACAAAGCGTGCACTTTATTTGATACATTTAGACACACATCACAAAGGCAGGAATTGAGCTTGTGTTTGTCAACAGTCAGTGCATTTCTTGGTTTAAGCTTTCGAAAAGTAGACAGGGCTAAGTTACAATTGTTGTCGTATTCTTTGTATAATTTGGCTGTTGTTGCATTTAGTATCATTTTTTGTTGTCCATCATTGGTTACAGTTTTCTGTTGGCTGATTTGTGTCGAATTTTCAGTATAATAGTCATGAATATGAGATATTTCTTCTGGTGTTAATGCATCAGACCTTTTCTTGTGCTCCAGATCACCTTCTTTGCAGTATTTCTGCCATGTGTTTACAGTTAATCCAGTATCCTGGCATAAAGACTTCACAACCTTTCCAATATGCTTGCTTTTTCCAGATCACCTTCTTTGCAGTATTTCTGCCATGTGTTTACAGTTAATCCAGTATCCTGGCATAAAGACTTCACAACCTTTCCAATATGCTTGCTTTTTCCTGTGACTGTTTTAACAAGGAACTTGAGGTGTCTTCTTGTACACTTATTCCTTCTTGTGGCAAACTCAGACATTTGGCTTTTCACGTTATGATAAATCTTTTCATTTCTACTAATTGTTGTCAAACTACATGTCGAATGGATCATAATTCCATGATTTTTCAACGCTTCTTTCCTTCTTGGTGTGACTGTGGAAATCAATTTTGCAATAGACTCTGCATACTTTTCTGGTGTTTTTGGTAGAACAACTGCTGTTCCTGAAGAATTTGCATCATTTGATAAACATCTCTTTTCTAATTTCTTTTTAGCATATCTTTTTTTCCGTGTCTCTTTCCGTTGTATTTTCTGTTCTGGTGTTAAGTTTGACAAGTATTTTCTTTTTCCTTCTCTCCAATTTTTTCGTTGACTTTGAATTTGTTTTCTCTTCTTTGGAACATTTTTCACTTTCTCTCTGTGCCTTTTCTGCCGTGCATGGTTCAACATGCGCTCATTTTCATTCTGCTCTGGTGTCTTTTTGCTCTTTGATAAAGCATACTTTTTCATTCTGTCTGCATTCTTAAAATCCCTCTCCAGCATTTGTAAGCCAGACTTCTTCTTTTTCGGTAACATTTCATTCCAACAATCAGAACCGTCTGAACTCCAACAAACTTTGTCTTCATCATAACTTCTATACTGTCTTTTACGCAGGTTTATACGTAGTTTGTAACGGTCTTCACTCATAATGCTCAATCTGTAAATAAAAAAAGTTATATACTGAACCGCAAAAGAAACGTCGCACAAAATGACATGTTCACATACATTTATTTCAAAGTGACATTTATATATTTTAAATTAATTTTTACAAAATTTAATGAATGATTTACAGTCTTTTGGTTACAATGTTCACAAAAACGTCACAATTGTCGCAACGTCACATGTTTTCAATGCTGTGCTCCCACGTCCGTTAGTAACGTGTATGTCCTCCACCGGCACCAATTACTGCGGCACATCTTCGGTACATGGAGTTCATGAGCCGATTAATAAACGCCATCGGAATACGTGCCCATACTTTCTGAAACGCTTGTGAAAGTTCAGCTGCAGTTGTCGGACTTGGCTGCTCATTATTCAACCGTCTTTGAACTTTGTCCCATAAATGTTCAATAGGGTTTAAATCTGGACTCAAAGCCGGCCAATCCATAACATTAATGTTATTCTGCTGTAGGAAGTCTCTTGTGGCTCTTGCGGTATGCGCACGTGCATTGTCCTGTTGGAAAGTCTTGTTTTGATGACGTGCGAAATGGGGCTGAACATGGGGTGTCAAGACTTGGTCGATGTAACGGGCAGCTGTTACGCCATTTCCTCTGCCTGGGCCAAGGTTCTGAAAGATGACTGGACCAAGTTTAACGTTAAGGCCGATTCCACCCCATACCATGATGCTAGGTCCTCCCCACGCGTCTGTTTCCAGAATGCAGCTGTCTTCGTAACGTTCCCCGCGTCTTCTCCACACTCTGGTTCTGCCATCGGCTGTTGAAATGCAGTAACGGCTTTCGTCAGAGAAGATGATGTTACGCCATTGTCGATTTCGCCAATTCTGTCGCTGAGTGGCCCACTGAAGACGAGCTTGACGGTGTCGAGGAGTAAGAATAGGTCCTCTTGCTGGACGGCGACATCTCATGTTTCTAGCAGCTAATGGCCGACGAACCGTATCATCACTTATGGGTCGTCCATGTGTTCCAACAGTGTTTCTGGCAGTTTCGGCAGCTGGGGTGAACCGATTCATCAAATGGTGACGAACAATGCCTCTATTCTGTCTAGGGGTAGTGACTTGGGGTCTACCACTCCGTGGACGGTCATTTGTGCTGTTTGTTGCATTGTACCGTGTCCGTAGACGTTCAATTGTTCGAACAGCACAGTTGAAGTCGTTGGCAATAACTCTGGCAGATTGCCCAGCATCCAATCGACCAATGGCCTGTTCTCTCTGTTGTGGAGTCAGACGTGGCATAGCTTCTGTGTCAACACTGATACTAACACTCTTTAATTTTCTCCGGCCTTTTATACCCATAAAGGAGCATGAATTTCACGAACATTTAAGATTTAAGAAAAATTACCGCCAAGTGTGTCCCACGAGCGGTTTTAGGTACGGTCGCTCTACGATATCAACTGAAAATTATTCAACCGAAAATTTAATTCACAGGTAATTTAATCTTACCTGGTGATGTAATCGTAATACTGATTATATAAAAATCATTAATTAATATTTATTTTGAATTTTGCTAACATTTTGAAAAAGCGACGTTTCTTTTGCGGTTCAGTATATATTCATTATATTCAAGTTCCAGTTTTGAAAAGGATAAGAGACAACTCTGTTAATAAAATTCAGATTAAAAATGGAGCTGTGCTAATATTGTACATGTGACCTGGAAATAACACTAGAGGCTTAGGTGAGCCTGTATCGCTCACCTGACTTAAATAAGCCCATCTGAACTGCATGATGAATTGATTGTTGATGATGGCCATCTTGGATGCAGGTTGGGTCACTGGACACAATTTTGAAAGATGACCGCCTAAGGACCATCCATGCCATGTTTACTTTAAACTGGCTTACTGGTTCCAGGAGAATTTTTTTTGAAATTTTCCGACAAGGTCCTATGTTTAAACTGATGGCGGCCTTCTTGGATGGCGGTCAGGGTCACCCAACATATTTTTTGAAAGTTCACCACCTAAGGACCATCCATGTAATGTTTGCTGTAAATTGGTTAACTGGTTTGAGAGGAAAAAATTTTTTAACATTTTATCTATAGGGTCCTATCATGTTAAAACTATGTCTGTTGATGGCGGCCATTTTGGATGGAGGTCGGGATCAGCGAACACAATTTTGAAAGTTCATCACCCAAGGACCATCCATGCAATGTATGCATTAAATTGGTTTACTGGTTTCAGAGGAGAAAATTTTTTAACATTTTTCTCATAGGATCCCATGTTAAAACTATGTCCACTGATGGCGGCCATCTTGGATGAAGGTCGGGATCAGTGAACACAATTTTGAAAGTTTATCACCTAATGACCATCCATGCAATGTTTGCTTTAAAATGGTATACTGGTTTCAGGGGAGAAAATTTTTAACATTTTTCCCATAGGGTCCTATGTTAAAACTATCTCAGCTGATGGCAGCCATCTTGGATGGAGGTCGGGGTCACCAGCTACAATTCTGAAAGGGGACCACCCAAGGACCATTTCACCAAAGTTTGGTCTCAATTGGCCCAGCAGTTTCAGACGAGAAGATTTTTAATTGATTTTTTGCGGAATTTTCTATTTTTAACAGTGGCGGCCATCTTGGTTGGCGGGCGGGGTCGTTGGACACAATTCTGAAAGGGGACCATCAAAGGACCATCACTGCCAAGTTTGGTCCAAATTGATCCAGTGGTTTTACAGGAGAAGATTAAAATGTAAATAGCTAACGACGACAGACGGACGGACGCCCAGTGGTAGCAATAGCTCACCTGACCCTTCAGGTCAGGTGAGCTAAAAAGCTAATGACGGTTGACGGACGCTCAGTGGTACATTTTTGTAGCAATAGCTCACATGACCCTTCGGGTCAGGTGAGCTAATTTCTTTTCCTGTAACATGGGTAACTTGAAAAACAGCGACACTCCCCTTTGTGGCTTATTAACCTTATGATTTCTTAATTTAAACTGTGTATTAATAATTACTACTAAAGAGTATTGATTGATTGTTTTTCTGCTGATAGGTGGTTTAATTGTTCATAAATTCATACTTGGGTTTTCATGACATGGAAACAAAGTTTTGTATATTCCTGCAATGGATTTTCTTTTCGTTTGACTCAAGATACCGACAGATTAGTTAAAAGTTCATTTTAATACTTGCATGTTTAAGTGTTCAAATGAAGGCAAAGAATTCTGTTTGTCTTCTGTACATTTTCCCCACAAAATTAATCATTACTGTGATAATGGATACAATACTATTATTTTTTCCCTGTAACAGGAAATCATGATTTTATTTTCCTTACTTCTCAAAGTTCTAAAGTCTTTATAAGTACTCCTTTGAACCATAATTATTTTTTGAAAGACTAAATGCAAAGTTTTTTGCTGATATTTGAGTCAATAATAGTACAGAAATGATAAGTTTCTTCTAGTCAAACAGGATGTAAATTTCATGCAAAGATACCAGAAGTGTTGTATCCTGTCATAGTCTAAAGAGGGTCAATTGGCATTTTTCCCCCATGACACATGTTTTGGGAACTTGCATATTTTCATGTTTAATTCAACTGTAATAAATGTTCGTGTAAGCAAAATGTTGGATTCATCCCTTAAAAATTCTTGCTATGACACCAATATTTTTGAATAGTTTTGCATCCAGTCACTGTAAGTATGGTATCGATTAAAATTTCTGTTTGTGAACTCCGCCGGTCTATTTTTGTTCAGGACACTTTTTTTGTTTAACTTGGTCTCAGAAACACAAAGCTTATCGTAGGGACATGATTTTTTCATGAATTTGCACTTACCGTTATCAGGAAAAAACGCATACCATAATGGGGTAAAGAACAAATTCAAAATTTCGTTGACTGGGACCTTCCATTCGGTCAGAATTTTTGGGAAAATATGAAGGGCATTTATGAAATTATCAAACTCTTTTGTGTATTTCATGCGTGTACTGCATACGACTTTGGAAATATACTTTAAATCTTGTGTTTCCTCTTAAGAGGATACAAAACTACCAAAAACTAACCGCTAAAACAATCCACCATCCGTGAGTGCCATACAGCGTCTTCAGCAACCACGAGGCATGTCAGTCACATGACCGGAAATCAATTATTCGATTTAATTTTTCCCAAAAATTTTACGTTATTTTGCGTTACGCGTAACGCGGACCTAGACAGCACCCGAAAATTGTACACAGAAAAAAAAAAAAAAAATTGTGACAGAAAACCAGTGGTTAAAACCGATTACCCATTCACGGAAGTACCCGATCGTTGTCGGTTGCCATGGGAAAAAATAAACAACATCGTTATTTTCGTACTAAACATTTGCGTTACGTTTTCGGAAACCAAAATAACGCGTTATTGATAGTGAAATTTAAGAAAATTCATAAAAAAGACGACACATATTTATTGTCTATTCAAAATTGTTGACATTTATGAAGTTTTTTCAACAACGTCCGTATTCCCACCTTGTTGACAAATGCCTGTAAAGATATGCGTTACGGTCGTCGGAAACGAAAATATTGGGTAGGAAACAAATCATAAACCAACAATTTCTGAGAAAGTCTCCTTTATTCATTGCAAAATGTATTTGGTTTAGTCAAGACATGATGTTAACTTCAAAACAAACAAAAGAAAACATCTGAAACTAGTCCTGTCTACTGCCAAATTATTAATATTGCATATTTTGGTGTTACTAGAAACCACAACGAGGAGCAAATAGCTGTCCATATATATAAATTTAAAATTTGCCAGATAATTGCCAAAAGCTACATCATCAGTTTATGGAGAATCTTTTTATTTTTGTTAACTGGGTTTTCCTCTGGAAAAAGCCGGTTATTGAATTGGTGAAGACGGGCGGGCGGGCGGGCGGGCAGCTGCCAATCGTGTACGGCCTATATCTTTTCTACCTTAGACCTTAGATCTATGGTATATGGATGTGTCACCTCAAGACGATGTGTCGTTTCAAAAATGTTGACGCATGACCTTAGAGTGAATAAATAGGTCATTTTTCCTCAAGACGATGTGTCGCATATTAAGGATGTTGACCTTGAACTTTGACCTCAAGATCAGTAAATTGCTAATCATGTCCAGCCTGTAACTTTTTTGTCTTAAAACCTAGATCTTAGATCTTTGATATGTGGGTAGTGTACCTCAAGATGATGTGTCGTGTACTAAAGATGTTGACCTTGACCCTTGACTTCTTTGTTGAAGAAAAGTTACTCAGTAAAAATGAAATAGACGGAAAACCTGGTTTGCTGTCACTCAGACAGCTCTCTTTTTTTTTTATTATTGTAGTAGTTCAGTCCAGTTTCAAAGATACATGTAAATACAAACAGTTTAAATTTTGCACATTAAAGAGTGCACTAATTTTGACATGTTAAAAAGATTAATATGCATGTCTCATACTACTTTAAAAAAAAAATGCATTGATAGTGTAAATTCACTAGTTTTCTTTGGGTTAAAATTTCGTGGATTCCTCTCTGAAAATGATTTAACTGGGGATAATATTTCTTGGGAGTCCAAATTGAACAAATATTGATAAATTTTCATTGATTATACTTACCAACGAAATAAACCAAATTAAATGCCCAACGAAAATTTCTTCCTTTTACAGTATCAGTATGTAAAAACTTTCTGTCAATTTTCCAGCAGTAACCAGATATATTTTCATTTTAACAGGAACCCATATTGAGCAGTGGATACATTTGTAACTTCAATGATCTACAGATAAAATCAGTACTGTTGGATGAGATAATGAAAGATCCTGAGAATCCTACCAAGGAAAGCATGGCTGAGATGGAAATCAAGGTGTGTTGATTCATTTTAAAACATATTTCATAAAGCATATACAGCTGTAATTTTAAACTTAATATGGAAAATGCTGATTCTTGACATTCTTTGAATATTTTCCGGCAATCCACAGGAAGTAATATTTTTTGCCTTGTTGAACATCTGAGTATAGCCATATTTTTTTTACTAACATATGCACACTTGTGAAATAATTTATGCTTTTAGGTATTTAATGTCTCCTCATCTACATAAATTGAAACAATTTAAATTGCAGATAAAATGTTAAAAAAAAATACATATTTACAGAAAACTTGAAAACTGCATGGAGTTTTTTTCCTTCATGACATCTGCTTTTGTATGAAGTTTATACAATATTGGTCTTTTATTTCAGTCACTGCGAGATACTAGGGATTTACTGGAGAAAGTTGGTATAGCTGATGCCCAACAATTTATAGAAGACAACCCTCACCCACGTTTATGGTAGGTACATGTATATGAAATTTTGTGTAATTCTGTAAAACTTAAAGACTTTAAATCTATACTGGCCTCCCACAAATACTGCTGATTTCTATTGATAAACCTTTTATTATTCCCCCACTCTACGAAGTGGGTGGTATACTTGATTCACCTTGTCCATCCGTCCGTCTGCCGTTCAAACTGAAATTTTTCGTCACACTTATCTCGGCTTCTGTGCAATGGAATGTTTTGATATTTGGCCTGTAGCTTTATGACCATGAGTTGCATCGTCTCTCCTATTTTCAGGTCTGTCAAAGAACCACTTCCTGTTTGCCAATACTTACAAATTTTACAATACCTTATGTTTACATGAAATTTTTCGTCAAACTTTCCTCGACTTCTGTGTAACGGAATGTTTTGATATTTGGCCTGCAGCTATATGACCATGAGTTGTATTGTCGCTTTTATTTTCAGGTCTGTCAAGGAACCACTTCCTGTTTGCCGTTACTTAGAAATTTTAAAATTCCTTATGTTTACATGACATTTTAAAAATTAAGTCATGAAGGTATTTGTATCTTTGACTGTATGAAAAGTATGCATAAAAATTGATCATATGGTAAAATTTCAGCAATAAATCAGAAGAGGAACCTTACTGTATCAATCAGTGAATCTTAACATTAGTATAACATGGAGTCTGATAGGTCAAGATTCATTGATTGATATACATGTAGTAAGGTTCCTTTACTGATTTATTGCTGAAATTTTACCATATGATCAATTTTTATCAGGGTTTGCACGGGTGCTTGAAAACCTGGAAAGTACTTGAAATTGAAAATTGGAAATTAAGGCCTTGAAAGTACTTGAAATTCAAAGTAGGTCCTTGAAACTCCTTGAAAAACTGTGTTTTTGAAGAATAAAAAAAATTGGTTAACTTTTCTGTCATAAAAGTGTTTTTAATTCGTTTTAAGATCACTCGGTCTCGCGTTTATCGGTATTTTTGTCAAGACTTTATATAATTTTCGCGTTTTTCCCTTTTCTAAAAGTAGCTACTTTTCTAGTAAAACCGGTGCGTAGTAATTTCTGTGATGCGGTCAAGAAATAAATCTGACTTTGCATAAGAATTTTAGTAATTAAACGATCCAGATTGATTTTTTTGGTAACTTAAGTTAACTTTAACTAATAAAAAATCTTTCATTTACTTGATTAAATGTATTTTGCCGATGAATTTTAGTCACAGTGAGCAAACCAAAACTGAAAGTAGTTCGAAAGAACGTTGATGACATGCCCGGGAAATGTAAATTCTCGGATGTATTACATACAGGTCATAACCATATGGATTTAAATTGTCCATATCAGTTGATTTCTGGTCCTTGAAAATTTGGAAATTGGTCCTTTAAAGTCCTTGAAATGTCCTTGAATTTTGTGGTAAAAAATGTGTATGAACCCTGTTTTATGCATACTTTTCATAACATTAGGATAACATGGAGTTTGATAGGTTAAGTCACTTTTCAAAACTTTTTAAATTTTTTCTCTCTTACAGGAGACTCTTGGCAGAATCTGCTTTAGAGCAGCTTAATTTGAAAGTAGCTGAACAGGCATTTGTTCGGTGTAGAGACTACCAAGGAATAGAATTTGTTAAAAGACTGGGTAATTTACAGGTATGAGCAAAAAAATAATTTAAGATTTTATAACAGGGGAAAACTACCAAATACAATATGTCGGTCAGTTGATGACTTGGGTCCTATATTATTTCCTTAGATTTGTTGTATTGGTACAAGGAATTATGTTGCATCTCAGAATAAATTCAATGAAAGTGGGGAAAATACAGGTATTATGATGATTCAGTATCTTAGGGCTATTCCAGAAAAAAGTGTCTCGTGGGGGCAGAACGCTCATGAAATTTAGGGGTACCACCAATAGATTTAAATTAAAAAACTCACCCCCACCAACTATTTCATATTTTGGATAAACCCCCCCACCAACAAATTTAAATAAAAAAGTAAGTTATTTTTTTTCCATGTTATACATTGTAGATCAATTAAATCCTATAGTTTTAGCTTTTTATTGCAATAAAGTTGTAAAGACAATGCATGTATTCAAATGGGACCACCCATTTTACAATGCTCTTTATTGACCTCAGATTTTAATGTTTAGACACTTGTATATGATTCTAAACTACTAAAATTAAGCGCTCGATTTCTTTGGGCCGTCATCACGTAACAACAGCAATAGACACAATTCAAATCAGAGTTCGACTGATTGAGGATGAATGTGTTGTCTGAGAATTGCATGCGTCTAGGCCAATACGTTTCTTTAAATGCTGGAATTATCGATGAGTTAACTCGAACGTTTTCATTCCAACTTGTTTCCATGTTTCTTCATTTGTCTCCACTTCTGGTCAGAATTGACCATTTTTATGACAGGGAGTGCACCAGTGAACTTGAAACCCCTATCCAAAATCATCTGGGAGACGGATTTATATAAGCATCCAGTTGCGTGTTTCCATTCATCTTTAATATTGTGTGTATTATACTGTGATGTGTGCTTGATGTTTGAATAAAATATGTTTATACTAAATGATCCGCGTTATATTGAATTTGTGACCTAAAAATATCCAGGAAAGCAAAAATTAGATACCCGAAATTATCCGAAAATAATAAAAGAAAGTTAGTTGGTAATAGTGCAGGATTTTTAACATGCTATAAGACAACCATCGTCCTTTTGCTTTATAAAAATCTGCAGAAATTTTAAAAATCCTGACCAGAATTCTCTAGATTGTCAAAAAACCCTGACCCGAAATCTCCCGCGTTTTGTTTAAATCTTGATACCAATTTGCCGCACGTCCCGTATTTAAATATCAGCTTCCGCCTTTCGGTCACTTCATTTCATACTCTTATTATTCGCCGGCCTAATTATTCATCAGTTTTAGAATTTCGTGGAAAAATTTTTTTTTTTTTTTAAAAATCACCAATTTATCGTTACTTTGAAGCTTTCAAATCATGATCGTTGTGAAGATCAGAATTTTCAATATTATTCATGAACTGAATTACAATTGTAGTTCTTGTCAGCATCGAGTCTTCCATTCCTCAAAACAAATAAGTTTATTCATCCAAAAAATAAAATTAATGTTATAAATACATAATTTTAAACAAATTTAATCGAATTATTGCACCTGGAAGTTAGGTTAAAATAGTAACAACAAAATAAAGTTCGGTATAACTACGCTTCTGATTTCATGTTAGATAACGAGGATAAAATTTTAATTGATATTACAAAATTAATCTTATTCTACTGCGTAATTCGTTTCCTTTAACCTATAAATTAAATTAACATTGATCTTATACGAAGACAAAAGAAACAAATCAAATAAATATTCATTAGGTTCCATTCCGAATCCAGATTATGACCATGTGTTGCCCACATGTCAAAACATGGCGGGTCATTTGAAGATTGTCATCGTTGTATTTTCTTGATTTACTGATACAAAACTGCCGATAAGAATATAAAGATGCGCGATCCAAGACTTGAAGGGACCATATATTCATCTAGATTGTACCCCCCATCAATACATTCTTTTTCTTTGTTCACACCCCAACCAGCAAATTTCAAATGCAGTTTTACCCCCCACCAACACAATTTTATATCGATGGCGTTCTGCCCCCAGGAGACACTTTTTTCTGGAATAGCCCTTAATAATTTGGTTGTAGCCCAAAAAAATTACAAGGATATGCAAATTTTGAATTATCTTTATGCATGTTTGTTTGGATTGGAATATTTGATATTCATGATAGACTTACCATTGCTACATACATCACAAAAGTGATTTAGTGTATTATTTATTTTAAATACCTTAATTGCACTCTTTTGATCTGTATAAATAATATGTAAATTTTTGGAATAAACTTTTTGTTTTTAGAGAGAAGACATGAAGCAGGCAGAAGTAGCAGCTTATTTTAGAAGATTTGAAGAAGCTGAGAGAAAATATTTAGACATGGACAGAAGGTACACTACATTTCTCAATGCATTCATATAAACTATATAAACATTTTTTTTTTTTTAAATAGCCCAATTTTTTCTATCCACAGTTTCAAGTTTGAGATTTTTGTCACCTACCAGTATGAAGTTGTGTTGATCCTAAAGTAGCTCTTTGTTAGTGAATGAACTTGTATTGTAGTTTTTTTAAATAACAATACAGATTGTAGAGTGTCATGTTAAATGATTTGTTTTATTTTGTACTGTTCCTGATTACATGCATGAATCGGTCTATGCCAGAGCTTAAGGAAGCTGAAATTTGACTGATTCTGTATTGTAATGCTACTACATGTATATATAGATACTTTTACCTTTCAGAGACCTAGCTGTGAGCTTGAGAAAGAAGTTAGGGGACTGGTTCCGTGTTGTACAGTTGCTGAAGACTGGTTCCGGAGGTGATGATGTACAGCTAGAAGAGGCATGGAATGCAATAGGAGATTATTATGCTGATAGACAAAAATGGTTTGCATTATAATTAGCTGTTTGTATTGTACTGTTTTTATAACCATGTTTAAATTTGTAAGAGAACCACTTTTTGCCGACCTTCAGAAAATTCTTGGAATCTTCATTATACATGTACATATAATTGTTGTGCTCTCTTCCAAAACTTTTTCATCAACTTTTATGGTTTGATAATCTTAAGGTATCCGGACCATAAATGACCATGTGATTATTCAAAAGTTCCTGGATGTTCAATACAATGCAATTGAAATGACCTCAGTAATTATCCGCAAACTTCGGAAATACCACTATAACTAACTTATTTTTACAGACTCTGCATGTAAGCAACAAAGTGTGTTTCAACTTGGAGAAAAATATATATATACAAAATCCTAGTTTTAAATTGTTTGGTGCAGCCATTTACGGTCAAAAAGAGATACAATTTTGATCATGATCTATTATGGTCCAGATACCTTAATGTAAGTTGCTTTTATTTTGATTGGGGTAAGATTAAGTCATTTTGGATCAAGAAAGCCTGCTGAACAATTCTGCATTTTAAGGTTGGTGGTTTTCAGCTAAATAAATATTGGCCATTTTGTAATGATCAGTAAAATACACAAAAATTAGCACCCTCTACATGTATTAATAACCATGTACAAAATGTAAATTTTATGTTATCACAAATAAAATATTCAGTTAAGCAAATTTTTAAACTTCAGGCAACAAGCAGTGACCTATTATGTTCAAGGTCGTAACCAAGAGAGGTTGTCTGAATGTTATTATATGTTAGAAGATTACCAAGGATTGGAGAAAATGGTCATTGCTTTACCAGAAAATCATAAGTTACTGCCGGTGAGTGATTAAATATAGAAAAAGATATTAAAATTGCCAAAAAAATGATAATCTTATCTTGTGAATATCATATTTAATAATGTTTACTGCCCATTCGGAATTATAGTGACAGAAATTTTCTTTGATAGCTGTAAGAGCTTAAAAGTTGTTTAATTTGTATTAAAAATTTTATGAAAACCTTTTTCAAGTTTTATACATAACAGATAACAAATATTATTTACAAGCTAAATGTAAAAGGTAACAGACTGCATTATTTTAGAAAAACTAAGATGAAGACAAAATTAAAATACTGAAAAAATGAATAAATGAAACTTAGATTTTGTTATTAAGAACTTTGTGAGTGTCAATGATTTTCAGGAAATTGTATTTACAAATAAAGTGCTTCATGAGATACACATGATCCACACACAGATCAGGCTTGATACAATTATCATACAAAATTATATATTATTTACATATGCAAGAAATAAATTCTCTAATACCGATATTGATGTACAATATGTGCATATTTCATCATTGTATGATTCATCAGTTGTGCTCATGGTCTGAAAACATTAATGAGTTATTCCAAAATGCAAACACAACCAAAAGGGTAAAGCTAAAATCATCTAAGGATAGAAATAATTGTCATAAGATAATCACACATTCTGAACATATGATTTAGATATGATCCAAAGGAGAGGGGGTATACTGGTTTACCGTTGTGGTTCCATTTGACCGTCTGTCTGTCTGTCTGTAACAAAAATTTTCGTCACACTTTCCTCTGCAACTACTCATCACATCCACTTGATATTTTGTCACAAGCCTTCTATAGGTACGCCATATTGTGGGATAAGTTTTCGGACCAAGGCGACATCAAATTCCTATTTGACGACTTCGTTTATTTTTTTACATTATTGAAAAGCGGGGGTATCAGTAGTGAGCGACGGCTCGCAGTACATCTTGTTATCATACATGTATGTTTTCAGCCGACATATTTGGTTGTGTAGTTGACATGTAAAACTTGATTTAATTCTATATACATTGCATTTGTAGGAAATAGCAGCTATGTTTGTAACTGTTGGGATGTGTGAACAAGCTGTTAATTCTTATATCAGGGTAAGAATTTGATACTATTTAATACACTAGGTCAATTTTATAGTTTTGGTTAATGTAAGGACACAAAAGATGCAGAAAGGGTGAAATTTTATTAATTGAAAACTGTTTATACATTTTATTGTTTTGTCATTATATGTATTTAAAAAAAAAAGATGTATAGCTGTGCAAATAATTTTTTCTTATTCCTGTGCAAAATGGATAGAGTAATGAGTATGTTGACCTGTTGGACATTATTTAACACTAACTGTATTACAAAAATCAAGCTATAGAAGTTTTTGCCAATTGATTTTCAGTTGAAAGGTAAATGTATAGGAGAATAGGCCAGTGTTATGATCTATATTTTTGCTTTCAGTGTAACCATATTAAAAAGGCAATTGATTGTTGTGTTCATCTGAATCAATGGAACCAGGCCATAGAGCTAGCTAAAGCTCACAATGTGCGGGAGATCGACTCGCTTCTAGCAAAGTATGCTCAACATCTGCTGGAGAAAAACAAAGTGGTTAATGCTATAGAGTTATATAGAAAAGCTGGACATTATCTAGAGGCAGCGAAATTATTATTTAAGGTAAACACATTTTTTACACACCTGTTACGTTGCATCGTATTTCAGCAAAACATGTCTCATCAGTTGTGCTCAAGAACAAAAATGTCAGAAGCCAAAACAATATTATTAGAGCAGAAAAACCTGAAATTTGAAGCCGAAATCTATCTAAATAATGGGGTTTAATTGATGATGTAAATTAAGAAATTAATGGGTGTCTTTATTATATTGAGTTTTTGAAACCCGATAGTTAAGAATAATTAATGTGTTACCTACAGATGGCAAAAGAGAATATCTAGTAAAAAATTTTAATTTGAGTGTAAGATATTGTAATCCTTAGTCTCTGACATACATCTGTTTACATGTATTTCTGAATTTACAGTACTCAAACACAAGAGTTACTATATATTAAGAAAAATTATTTAAAGATAATTTATAAGCATGTACATGTAGTATGAAAGGAATAGATATCATAAATTAATTTTTGACACAAAATCACTACATCCCTGAGTGTCCCCAGTACTGTAACAAAAGTATGGGCAAGGGAAAAGAATTTTAATTCCTGTTCTTCTTTCCAATGATCATTTATCAGGGATGATTTGATTCCATTTTTTAATTGCATTTCCGCTTTTTGAAATTCAGATTTGTTCTTAATGGTTTCATTATTATACATGTACAAGCAATATGGCTTTTGGTATAGCATTTCAGTTTTTTATTCTTGGCTGGAAAAATCATCTCTGATTTAAATGTTTGATATGTAAACAATTCTAATACACATCATCAGGGGCCTCGGTGGCCGAGTGATCTAGGTAGTTCGTCATGACTACTGATGATCACTAGCCTGTCAACACTGAGGTTGTGAGTTCAAATCTCACCTGTGGCGGGGTATGTTTGACTCCGATCTAAATTGACAAGGATTGCCAATTTTCCTACTGAAGGTCAGTGGTTTTCTCCGGGTACTCTGGCTTCCTCCACCAATAAAAACTGGCAGCCGCGAAATAGCCAAGTGTGCTGAAAACGGCGTAAAACCCCAACTAAACAAACAAATACACATCATCGAACAAGTTTTGTTTGATATGTATTTTCCCTATGTTATATTTAATTTTATGCAAAATTCATACGATCCATTTTTACTCTAAGCAAAAAATTATATGATTATAAAAATAGACATTCAAATATCCAAAGCATTCTTGAAAATTTAAAATGTTTCCAAAGGTTCAAAGTATGACATTTTACCTGGACAAGAAATTTATCCAAGATAAAATATTCTTTTTACATGAGATTTTACTTTAAATTTTGCATGTTTTAAACAGCTGGCAAATGAACAAACAAAGAAGAAGGTAAAACCACTTCAGATCAAGAAAATGTATGTATTAGGAGGTCTTCTGGTGGAACAATATCATGAGCAGATGAAAATGACCTCTAGGGCAAAGGTCAAGGACAAGAAAGTAGCTATGGTAATAAGTTCATGAATTTTATGATCAATTGAAGATAACCATTTTTCTTTGTTCTTTTTAACTTAATAAGGAATTTTTTCCCTTTTGACTATACTAAACAAAGAAATTTTATTGACTATTTGAGCATCAATAAGTTTTGTAAAGGAAACGGAAGGCAAACAGTGTGTTCCTTGTTACATAACGTACTACCAATATTTCGAAAACAAATATAGTTAAAAGTTTGATTCAAATGTTTTTCTTGGAAAGCACTTTGTACACATAATACTTGGTATGTGTATTTATATCAAAACGATTTATTCCACAGAACCAATAGACTGGAAAAGGACAGTGTTCCTGCTAACCCAAAATAGAATAGAGCAGCACCTCTGCCCTTTCAATGCTTTCCTCTGTATTCTAAATTAGGCATGACAGAAAACACATTAAGATACAATTTTTGCAAGTAAACTGGCAAAGAATGAATTTAAAATGCATTAGAAGTGAAAAAATGAAGAAATCTTGCATGAATTACATACATGTATTTGTTACATTGCATCATAATGTTTGTCCTTTGGCTTTTCATACTTGAAAATGCATTAAAGATGATCGCTGGTCTAATAGGAAATAAATAGGATTTGAAATAGGTGTTTTAGTTTGAGAGAACATATGAATAGTAAACAAATAAGAATGAAAAAAATATATGCTCATGTGCTCATTTTAGAGCTATAAGGCCTTGAAAATTTGCAGGAAATGGGTTTTCTCTGGATTTTTCATTGTCTTTGCATTGACAACTTCAGTCTCTCAAAAATGTATGAAAAAGTAAAAATGATTCCATAAAATTTTGTGAAATACCATTTTAAGGTATGGGGTTCATGGGCAAAAAATTTCATGTTTAAGAAATGGATAAAACCCAAGGATTCCGAAAATCTGACAAAAAGACCAAAACATGACCAGCGAGCATCCTTAAGGTGCCTTTTCTCTGAAAATGTGCCCCTCTCTTCTGAAATCCTAACTTCAACAGAGTTAAGACACTCTTATGAATAATGCATATAAAGATAGAGTTAGACTTGAATAGAATTATAAAATTTATAGAATTATACTACGTCTTGTAGGACATTAATGTAAGTAATAAATAATTGTGGCTTCATTTTCTTTCTCTCAAATACTGTCTTTCTGTAATTTTCAGTTTTTTAAATTATGGACACAGATTGTTAAAAAAAATATGTGGTTTTTTTTGAGTAGGTGGTAGACTGTAATGTAGATTTATTTATTTCTGGTATTTTTTTTTTATTATTAAATGTTGTTTTGTATATAAATGTATGACTTTTTTAAGTACAAAAACATTAAAAACTTTGAAACTATAGAAAATTTTAAGCATAAAGTCTGTTTATACATGTATATGTCTACTGTGAATTTATTTATTTTGATTGCCATGAATTTTCGCGGATTGGAAAAAAAGGCCTATGGTGGATTGTAACAATGAAAACCCTGAAACTTGGTCTCTAAAAAAATATAATTTATATAAAAATAACTTATATTTAAATTGAAATAAATGTACCTTATCTCTATTACAAATGACACGGTCAAGTAATATACAAAATAATGCATGTAGCGAATGAGTGAATTATATAAGAGTTTATCAGCAACCATCCTCCCAAGTCGGGGTTTTGTATCCATGTTAGTTCCTACAAACCCCTGACATCACACATTCATATTTTACGGGTCAGAAGTGAACAATATTCATTGGATACTTCTCAAGGTCAAAGGAGAATCTGTTTGCGTCGTAGGTAGAATTTTCTAGGTCACACACCTGGCGGTGATATGGTTGACCTGCAAAATATAAATATGTGATGTTGGGGGTTTGTAGGAAGGAACGTGGATACAAAACCCTGACTTGGGAGGATGATCAGCAACAGCAACTAGTTTTAGCTTTTAGTGTTCAAATTTCAAAATAAGTTCGTGTTTAGTACTTGACAAATGATAAATAATCACTTTGAAATTAGAAAGTATAAAGTTTTTTTTTACAATTTGCATTCAAGTTCAATTAGCAATGACATTAGCAAAAGCTATTGATATGTTACTTACTAGAATGAAATACATTTAAAAGATAATTATGTCTCCCCTTCTCGAAGGGAGACATATTGTTTTAGTGATTATTATGTCGCCCCGAACGTAGTCACGGGACGACATATTGTTATTCTTCCGTTTCTTTGTTATTATTATGTCGCCCCGAACGTAGTCACGGGACGACATATTGTTATTCTTCCGTTTCTTTGTTATTATGTCGCCCCGAACGTAGTATCGGGACGATATATTGTTATTCTTCCGTTTCTTTGTTATTATTCTTTCTTTCCAATGATTTTTGTCCGGCTTAGTTCTCGGAGATGCCTGGATAGAATTGAATGAAACTTGGCAGAAAGTAAGATCACTATGTGAAGGTGTGCAATCAATACTTTTTTTTTTCGAAATGGCCGCCATTTTCAAGATGGCTGCCAGGGGCGACATCTGCTATTGCTCGCAATTGCAATTCTAGTTATTATGTCGCCCCGAACGTAGTCACGGGACGACATATTGTTATTCTTCCGTTTCTTTGTTATTATTATTCTTTCTTTCTTTCCAATGATTTTTGTCCGGCTTAGTTCTCGGAGATGCCTGGATAGAATTGAATGAAACTTGGCAGAAAGTAAGATCACTATGTGAAGGTGTGCAATCAGTACTTTTTTTTTCAAAATGGCCGCCATTTTCAAGATGGCCGCCATTCATAGATCGGTAATTTAACACGTTTATATCTCAAAAACTGTACCATAGAATTTCATTAAACTTCGTATGTTTGTAAAGTACAATTAGAAGAACAAACTGATGAAAAAAAATGGCGATCGGTTGGAGACGTTTGGCGGCCATTTTGAAAAATGATGTTAAAATGGCGAAAAACTTAACATGGATAGAATTGAATGAAACTTGGCAGAAAGTAAGATCACTATGTGAAGGTGTGCAATCAATACTTTTTTTTCCGAAATGGCCGCCATTTTCTAGATGGCTGCCAGGGGCGACATCTGCTATTGCTCGCAATTGCAATTCTAGTTATTATGTCGCCCCGAACGTAGTCACGGGACGACATATTGTTATTCTTCCGTTTCTTTGTTATTATTATGTCGCCCCGAACGTAGTCACGGGACGACATATTGTTATTCTTCCGTTTCTTTGTTATTATTATTATTCTTTCTTTCTTTCTTTCTTTCTTTCTTTCTTTCTTTCCAATGATTTTTGTCCGGCTTAGTTCTCGGAGATGCCTGGATAGAATTGAATGAAACTTGGCAGAAAGTAAGATCACTATGTGAAGATGTGCAATCAATACTTTTTTTTTCGAAATGGCCGCCATTTTCAAGATGGCCGCCATTCAAAGATCGGTACCCTCCGAAAATTTAAAACGTTTATATCTCAAAAACTGTACCATAGAATTTCATTAAACTTCGTATGTTTGTAAAGTACAATTAGAAGAACAAACTCATGAAAAAAAATGGCGATCGGTTGGAGACGTTTGGCGGCCATTTTGAAAAATGATGTTAAAATGGCGAAAAACTTAACATCGATAGAATTGAATGAAACTTGGCAGAAAGTAAGATCACTATGTGAAGGTGTGCAATCAGTACTTTTTTTTTCAAAATGGCCGCCATTTTCAAGATGGCTGCCAGGGGCGACATCTGCTATTGCTCGCAATTGCAATTCTAGTTATTATGTCGCCCCGAACGTAGTCACGGGACGACATATTGTTATTCTTCCGTTTCTTTGTTATTATTATTATGTCGCCCCGAACGTAGTCACGGGACGACATATTGTTATTCTTCCGTTTCTTTCTTATGTCGCCCCGAACGTAGTCACGGGACGACATATTGTTATTCTTCCGTTTCTTTGTTATTATTATGTCGCCCCGAACGTAGTCACGGGACGACATATTGTTATTCTTCCGTTTCTTTGTTATTATTATGTCGCCCCGAACGTAGTCACGGGACGACATATTGTTATTCTTCCGTTTCTTTGTTATTATGTCGCCCCGAACGTAGTCACGGGACGACATATTGTTATTCTTCCGTTTCTTTGTTATTATTATGTCGCCCCGAACGTAGTCACGGGACGACATATTGTTATTCTTCCGTTTCTTTGTTATTATTATTCTTTCTTTCTTTCTTTCTTTCTTTCTTTCTTTCTTTCCAATGATTTTTGTCCGGCTTAGTTCTCGGAGATGCCTGGATAGAATTGAATGAAACTTGGCAGAAAGTAAGATCACTATGTGAAGGTGTGCAATCAATACTTTTTTTTCCCAAATGGCCGCCATTTTCAAGATGGCCGCCATTCAAAGATCGGTACCCTCCGAAAATTTAAAACGTTTATATCTCAAAAACTGTACCATAGAATTTCATTAAACTTCGTATGTTTGTAAAGTACAATTAGAAGAACAAACTCATGAAAAAAAATGGCGATCGGTTGGAGACGTTTGGCGGCCATTTTGAAAAATGATGTTAAAATGGCGAAAAACTTAACATCGATAGAATTGAATGAAACTTGGCAGAAAGTAAGATCACTATGTGAAGGTGTGCAATCAGTACTTTTTTTTTCAAAATGGCCGCCATTTTCAAGATGGCCGCCATTCATAGATCGGTAATTTAACACGTTTATATCTCAAAAACTGTACCATAGAATTTCATTAAACTTCGTATGTTTGTAAAGTACAATTAGAAGAACAAACTGATGAAAAAAAATGGCGATCGGTTGGAGACGTTTGGCGGCCATTTTGAAAAATGATGTTAAAATGGCGAAAAACTTAACATGGATAGAATTGAATGAAACTTGGCAGAAAGTAAGATCACTATGTGAAGGTGTGCAATCAATACTTTTTTTTTCGAAATGGCCGCCATTTTCAAGATGGCTGCCAGGGGCGACATCTGCTATTGCTCGCAATTGCAATTCTAGTTATTATGTCGCCCCGAACGTAGTCACGGGACGACATATTGTTATTCTTCCGTTTCTTTGTTATTATTCTTTCTTTCCAATGATTTTTGTCCGGCTTAGTTCTCGGAGATGCCTTGATAGAATTGAATGAAACTTGGCAGAAAGTTAGATCACTATGTGAAGGTGTGCAATCAAAACTTTTTTTTTCAAAATGGCCGCCATTTTCAAGATGGCCGCCATTCATAGATCGGTAATTTAACACGTTTATATCTCAAAAACTGTACCATAGAATTTCATTAAACTTCGTAGGTTTGTAAAGTACAATTAGAAGAACAAACTGATGAAAAAAAATGGCGATCGGTTGGAGACGTTTGGCGGCCATTTTGAAAAATGATGTTAAAATGGCGAAAAACTTAACATGGATAGAATTGAATGAAACTTGGCAGAAAGTAAGATCACTATGTGAAGGTGTGCAATCAATACTTTTTTTTTCGAAATGGCCGCCATTTTCAAGATGGCTGCCAGGGGCGACATCTGCTATTGCTCGCAATTGCAATTCTAGTTATTATTATTATTCTTTCTTTCCAATGATTTTTGTCCGGCTTAGTTCTCGGAGATGCCTGAATAGAATTGAATGAAACTTGGCAGAAAGTAAGATCACTATGTGAAGGTGTGCAATCAATACTTTTTTTTTCGAAATGGCCGCCATTTTCAAGATGGCCGCCATTCAAAGATCGGTACCCTCCGAAAATTTAAAACGTTTATATCTCAAAAACTGTACCATAGAATTTCATTAAACTTCGTATGTTTGTAAAGTACAATTAGAAGAACAAACTCATGAAAAAAAATGGCGATCGGTTGGAGACGTTTGGCGGCCATTTTGAAAAATTATGTTAAAATGGCGAAAAACTTAACATGGATAGAATTGAATGAAACTTGGCAGAAAGTAAGATCACTATGTGAAGGTGTGCAATCAGTACTTTTTTTTTCAAAATGGCCGCCATTTTCAAGATGGCCGCCATTCATAGATCGGTAATTTAACACGTTTATATCTCAAAAACTGTACCATAGAATTTCATTAAACTTCGTATGTTTGTAAAGTACAATTAGAAGAACAAACTGATGAAAAAAAATGGCGATCGGTTGGAGACGTTTGGCGGCCATTTTGAAAAATGATGTTAAAATGGCGAAAAACTTAACATGGATAGAATTGAATGAAACTTGACAGAAAGTAAGATCACTATGTGAAGGTGTGCAATCAATACTTTTTTTTCGAAATGGCCGCCATTTTCTAGATGGCTGCCAGGGGCGACATCTGCTATTGCTCGCAATTGCAATTCTAGTTATTATTCTTTCTTTCTTTCCAATGATTTTTGTCCGGCTTAGTTCTCGGAGATGCCTGGATAGAATTGAATGAAACTTGGCAGAAAGTAAGATCACTATGTGAAGGTGTGCAATCAGTACTTTTTTTTTCAAAATGGCCGCCATTTTCAAGATGGCCGCCATTCATAGATCGGTAATTTAACACGTTTATATCTCAAAAACTGTACCATAGAATTTCATTAAACTTCGTATGTTTGTAAAGTACAATTAGAAGAACAAACTGATGAAAAAAAATGGCGATCGGTTGGAGACGTTTGGCGGCCATTTTGAAAAATGATGTTAAAATGGCGAAAAACTTAACATGGATAGAATTGAATGAAACTTGGCAGAAAGTAAGATCACTATGTGAAGGTGTGCAATCAATACTTTTTTTTTCGAAATGGCCGCCATTTTCTAGATGGCTGCCAGGGGCGACATCTGCTATTGCTCGCAATTGCAATTCTAGTTATTCTTTCTTTCTTTCTTTCTTTCTTTCCAATGATTTTTGTCCGGCTTAGTTCTCGGAGATGCCTGGATAGAATTGAATGAAACTTGGCAGAAAGTAAGATCACTATGTGAAGATGTGCAATCAATACTTTTTTTTTCGAAATGGCCGCCATTTTCAAGATGGCCGCCATTCAAAGATCGGTACCCTCCGAAAATTTAAAACGTTTATATCTCAAAAACTGTACCATAGAATTTCATTAAACTTCGTAGGTTTGTAAAGTACAATTAGAAGAACAAACTGATGAAAAAAAATGGCGATCGGTTGGAGACGTTTGGCGGCCATTTTGAAAAATGATGTTAAAATGGCGAAAAACTTAACATGGATAGAATTGAATGAAACTTGGCAGAAAGTAAGATCACTATGTGAAGGTGTGCAATCAATACTTTTTTTTCGAAATGGCCGCCATTTTCAAGATGGCTGCCAGGGGCGACATCTGCTATTGCTCGCAATTGCAATTCTAGTTATTATGTCGCCCCGAACGTAGTCACGGGACGACATATTGTTATTCTTCCGTTTCTTTGTTATTATTATGTCGCCCCGAACGTAGTCACGGGACGACATATTGTTATTCTTCCGTTTCTTTGTTATTATTATTATTATTATTCTTTCTTTCTTTCCAATGATTTTTGTCCGGCTTAGTTCTCGGAGATGCCTGGATAGAATTGAATGAAACTTGGCAGAAAGTAAGATCACTATGTGAAGATGTGCAATCAATACTTTTTTTTTCGAAATGGCCGCCATTTTCAAGATGGCCGCCATTCAAAGATCGGTACCCTCCGAAAATTTAAAACGTTTATATCTCAAAAACTGTACCATAGAATTTCATTAAACTTCGTAGGTTTGTAAAGTACAATTAGAAGAACAAACTGATGAAAAAAAATGGCGATCGGTTGGAGACGTTTGACGGCCATTTTGAAAAATGATGTTAAAATGGCGAAAAACTTAACATGGATAGAATTGAATGAAACTTGGCAGAAAGTAAGATCACTATGTGAAGGTGTGCAATCAATACTTTTTTTTTCAAAATGGCCGCCATTTTCAAGATGGCTGCCAGGGGCGACATCTGCTATTGCTCGCAATTGCAATTCTAGTTATGTCGCCCCGAACGTAGTCACGGGACGACATATTGTTATTCTTCCGTTTCTTTGTTATTATTATGTCGCCCCGAACGTAGTCACGGGACGACATATTGTTATTCTTCCGTTTCTTTGTTATTATTATTCTTTCTTTCTTTCTTTCTTTCTTTCTTTCTTTCTTTCCAATGATTTTTGTCCGGCTTAGTTCTCGGAGATGCCTGGATAGAATTGAATGAAACTTGGCAGAAAGTAAGATCACTATGTGAAGGTGTGCAATCAATACTTTTTTTTCCCAAATGGCCGCCATTTTCAAGATGGCCGCCATTCAAAGATCGGTACCCTCCGAAAATTTAAAACGTTTATATCTCAAAAACTGTACCATAGAATTTCATTAAACTTCGTATGTTTGTAAAGTACAATTAGAAGAACAAACTCATGAAAAAAAATGGCGATCGGTTGGAGACGTTTGGCGGCCATTTTGAAAAATGATGTTAAAATGGCGAAAAACTTAACATCGATAGAATTGAATGAAACTTGGCAGAAAGTAAGATCACTATGTGAAGGTGTGCAATCAGTACTTTTTTTTTCAAAATGGCCGCCATTTTCAAGATGGCTGCCAGGGGCGACATCTGCTATTGCTCGCAATTGCAATTCTAGTTATTATTATTATTATTATTATTCTTTCTTTCCAATGATTTTTGTCCGGCTTAGTTCTCGGAGATGCCGTGATAGAATTGAATGAAACTTGGCAGAAAGTAAGATCACTATGTGACGGTGTGCAATCAATACTTTTTTTTTCGAAATGGCCGCCATTTTCAAGATGGCCGCCATTCATAGGTCGGTAATTTAACACGTTTATATCTCAAAAACTGTACCATAGAATTTCATTAAACTTCGTAGGTTTGTAAAGTACAATTAGAAGAACAAACTGATGAAAAAAAATGGCGATCGGTTGGAGACGTTTGGCGGCCATTTTGAAAAATGATGTTAAAATGGCGAAAAACTTAACATGGATAGAATTGAATGAAACTTGGCAGAAAGTAAGATCACTATGTGAAGGTGTGCAATCAATACTTTTTTTTTCGAAATGGCCGCCATTTTCAAGATGGCTGCCAGGGGCGACATCTGCTATTGCTCGCAATTGCAATTCTAGTTATTCTTTCTTTCTTTCCAATGATTTTTGTCCGGCTTAGTTCTCGGAGATGCCTGGATAGAATTGAATGAAACTTGGCAGAAAGTAAGATCACTATGTGAAGGTGTGCAATCAGTACTTTTTTTTTCAAAATGGCCGCCATTTTCAAGATGGCCGCCATTCATAGATCGGTAATTTAACACGTTTATATCTCAAAAACTGTACCATAGAATTTCATTAAACTTCGTATGTTTGTAAAGTACAATTAGAAGAACAAACTGATGAAAAAAAATGGCGATCGGTTGGAGACGTTTGGCGGCCATTTTGAAAAATGATGTTAAAATGGCGAAAAACTTAACATGGATAGAATTGAATGAAACTTGGCAGAAAGTAAGATCACTATGTGAAGGTGTGCAATCAATACTTTTTTTTCCGAAATGGCCGCCATTTTCTAGATGGCTGCCAGGGGCGACATCTGCTATTGCTCGCAATTGCAATTCTAGTTATTCTTTCTTTCTTTCCAATGATTTTTGTCCGGCTTAGTTCTCGGAGATGCCTGGATAGAATTGAATGAAACTTGGCAGAAAGTAAGATCACTATGTGAAGGTGTGCAATCAGTACTTTTTTTTTCAAAATGGCCGCCATTTTCAAGATGGCCGCCATTCATAGATCGGTAATTTAACACGTTTATATCTCAAAAACTGTACCATAGAATTTCATTAAACTTCGTATGTTTGTAAAGTACAATTAGAAGAACAAACTGATGAAAAAAAATGGCGATCGGTTGGAGACGTTTGGCGGCCATTTTGAAAAATGATGTTAAAATGGCGAAAAACTTAACATGGATAGAATTGAATGAAACTTGGCAGAAAGTAAGATCACTATGTGAAGGTGTGCAATCAATACTTTTTTTTCCGAAATGGCCGCCATTTTCTAGATGGCTGCCAGGGGCGACATCTGCTATTGCTCGCAATTGCAATTCTAGTTATTATGTCGCCCCGAACGTAGTCACGGGACGACATATTGTTATTCTTCCGTTTCTTTGTTATTATTATGTCGCCCCGAACGTAGTCACGGGACGACATATTGTTATTCTTCCGTTTCTTTGTTATTATTATTATTCTTTCTTTCTTTCTTTCTTTCTTTCTTTCTTTCTTTCCAATGATTTTTGTCCGGCTTAGTTCTCGGAGATGCCTGGATAGAATTGAATGAAACTTGGCAGAAAGTAAGATCACTATGTGAAGATGTGCAATCAATACTTTTTTTTTCGAAATGGCCGCCATTTTCAAGATGGCCGCCATTCAAAGATCGGTACCCTCCGAAAATTTAAAACGTTTATATCTCAAAAACTGTACCATAGAATTTCATTAAACTTCGTATGTTTGTAAAGTACAATTAGAAGAACAAACTCATGAAAAAAAATGGCGATCGGTTGGAGACGTTTGGCGGCCATTTTGAAAAATGATGTTAAAATGGCGAAAAACTTAACATCGATAGAATTGAATGAAACTTGGCAGAAAGTAAGATCACTATGTGAAGGTGTGCAATCAGTACTTTTTTTTTCAAAATGGCCGCCATTTTCAAGATGGCTGCCAGGGGCGACATCTGCTATTGCTCGCAATTGCAATTCTAGTTATTATGTCGCCCCGAACGTAGTCACGGGACGACATATTGTTATTCTTCCGTTTCTTTGTTATTATTATTATGTCGCCCCGAACGTAGTCACGGGACGACATATTGTTATTCTTCCGTTTCTTTGTTATGTCGCCCCGAACGTAGTCACGGGACGACATATTGTTATTCTTCCGTTTCTTTGTTATTATTATGTCGCCCCGAACGTAGTCACGGGACGACATATTGTTATTCTTCCGTTTCTTTGTTATTATTATTCTTTCTTTCTTTCCAATGATTTTTGTCCGGCTTAGTTCTCGGAGATGCCTGGATAGAATTGAATGAAACTTGGCAGAAAGTAAGATCACTATGTGAAGGTGTGCAATCAGTACTTTTTTTTTCAAAATGGCCGCCATTTTCAAGATGGCCGCCATTCATAGATCGGTAATTTAACACGTTTATATCTCAAAAACTGTACCATAGAATTTCATTAAACTTCGTATGTTTGTAAAGTACAATTAGAAGAACAAACTGATGAAAAAAAATGGCGATCGGTTGGAGACGTTTGGCGGCCATTTTGAAAAATGATGTTAAAATGGCGAAAAACTTAACATGGATAGAATTGAATGAAACTTGGCAGAAAGTAAGATCACTATGTGAAGGTGTGCAATCAATACTTTTTTTTCCGAAATGGCCGCCATTTTCTAGATGGCTGCCAGGGGCGACATCTGCTATTGCTCGCAATTGCAATTCTAGTTATTATTATTATTCTTTCTTTCTTTCTTTCCAATGATTTTTGTCCGGCTTAGTTCTCGGAGATGCCTGGATAGAATTGAATGAAACTTGGCAGAAAGTAAGATCACTATGTGAAGATGTGCAATCAATACTTTTTTTTTCGAAATGGCCGCCATTTTCAAGATGGCCGCCATTCAAAGATCGGTACCCTCCGAAAATTTAAAACGTTTATATCTCAAAAACTGTACCATAGAATTTCATTAAACTTCGTAGGTTTGTAAAGTACAATTAGAAGAACAAACTGATGAAAAAAAATGGCGATCGGTTGGAGACGTTTGGCGGCCATTTTGAAAAATGATGTTAAAATGGCGAAAAACTTAACATGGATAGAATTGAATGAAACTTGGCAGAAAGTAAGATCACTATGTGAAGGTGTGCAATCAATACTTTTTTTTCGAAATGGCCGCCATTTTCAAGATGGCTGCCAGGGGCGACATCTGCTATTGCTCGCAATTGCAATTCTAGTTATTATTATTCTTTCTTTCCAATGATTTTTGTCCGGCTTAGTTCTCGGAGATGCCTGGATAGAATTGAATGAAACTTGGCAGAAAGTAAGATCACTATGTGAAGGTGTGCAATCAATACTTTTTTTTTCGAAATGGCCGCCATTTTCAAGATGGCTGCCAGGGGCGACATCTGCTATTGCTCGCAATTGCAATTCTAGTTATTCTTTCTTTCTTTCCAATGATTTTTGTCCGGCTTAGTTCTCGGAGATGCCTGGATAGAATTGAATGAAACTTGGCAGAAAGTAAGATCACTATGTGAAGGTGTGCAATCAGTACTTTTTTTTTCAAAATGGCCGCCATTTTCAAGATGGCCGCCATTCATAGATCGGTAATTTAACACGTTTATATCTCAAAAACTGTACCATAGAATTTCATTAAACTTCGTATGTTTGTAAAGTACAATTAGAAGAACAAACTGATGAAAAAAAATGGCGATCGGTTGGAGACGTTTGGCGGCCATTTTGAAAAATGATGTTAAAATGGCGAAAAACTTAACATGGATAGAATTGAATGAAACTTGGCAGAAAGTAAGATCACTATGTGAAGGTGTGCAATCAATACTTTTTTTTCCGAAATGGCCGCCATTTTCTAGATGGCTGCCAGGGGCGACATCTGCTATTGCTCGCAATTGCAATTCTAGTTATGTCGCCCCGAACGTAGTCACGGGACGACATATTGTTATTCTTCCGTTTCTTTGTTATTATTATGTCGCCCCGAACGTAGTCACGGGACGACATATTGTTATTCTTCCGTTTCTTTGTTATTATTATTATTCTTTCTTTCTTTCTTTCTTTCTTTCTTTCTTTCTTTCCAATGATTTTTGTCCGGCTTAGTTCTCGGAGATGCCTGGATAGAATTGAATGAAACTTGGCAGAAAGTAAGATCACTATGTGAAGATGTGCAATCAATACTTTTTTTTTCGAAATGGCCGCCATTTTCAAGATGGCCGCCATTCAAAGATCGGTACCCTCCGAAAATTTAAAACGTTTATATCTCAAAAACTGTACCATAGAATTTCATTAAACTTCGTATGTTTGTAAAGTACAATTAGAAGAACAAACTCATGAAAAAAAATGGCGATCGGTTGGAGACGTTTGGCGGCCATTTTGAAAAATGATGTTAAAATGGCGAAAAACTTAACATCGATAGAATTGAATGAAACTTGGCAGAAAGTAAGATCACTATGTGAAGGTGTGCAATCAGTACTTTTTTTTTCAAAATGGCCGCCATTTTCAAGATGGCTGCCAGGGGCGACATCTGCTATTGCTCGCAATTGCAATTCTAGTTATTCTTTCTTTCTTTCCAATGATTTTTGTCCGGCTTAGTTCTCGGAGATGCCTGGATAGAATTGAATGAAACTTGGCAGAAAGTAAGATCACTATGTGAAGGTGTGCAATCAGTACTTTTTTTTTCAAAATGGCCGCCATTTTCAAGATGGCCGCCATTCATAGATCGGTAATTTAACACGTTTATATCTCAAAAACTGTACCATAGAATTTCATTAAACTTCGTATGTTTGTAAAGTACAATTAGAAGAACAAACTGATGAAAAAAAATGGCGATCGGTTGGAGACGTTTGGCGGCCATTTTGAAAAATGATGTTAAAATGGCGAAAAACTTAACATGGATAGAATTGAATGAAACTTGGCAGAAAGTAAGATCACTATGTGAAGGTGTGCAATCAATACTTTTTTTTTCGAAATGGCCGCCATTTTCTAGATGGCTGCCAGGGGCGACATCTGCTATTGCTCGCAATTGCAATTCTAGTTATTATGTCGCCCCGAACGTAGTCACGGGACGACATATTGTTATTCTTCCGTTTCTTTGTTATTATTATTCTTTCTTTCTTTCTTTCCAATGATTTTTGTCCGGCTTAGTTCTCGGAGATGCCTGGATAGAATTGAATGAAACTTGGCAGAAAGTAAGATCACTATGTGAAGATGTGCAATCAATACTTTTTTTTTCGAAATGGCCGCCATTTTCAAGATGGCCGCCATTCATAGATCGGTAATTTAACACGTTTATATCTCAAAAACTGTACCATAGAATTTCATTAAACTTCGTATGTTTGTAAAGTACAATTAGAAGAACAAACTGATGAAAAAAAATGGCGATCGGTTGGAGACGTTTGGCGGCCATTTTGAAAAATGATGTTAAAATGGCGAAAAACTTAACATGGATAGAATTGAATGAAACTTGGCAGAAAGTAAGATCACTATGTGAAGGTGTGCAATCAATACTTTTTTTTTCGAAATGGCCGCCATTTTCAAGATGGCTGCCAGGGGCGACATCTGCTATTGCTCGCAATTGCAATTCTAGTTATTATGTCGCCCCGAACGTAGTCACGGGACGACATATTGTTATTCTTCCGTTTCTTTGTTATTATTATTATTATTATGTCGCCCCGAACGTAGTCACGGGACGACATATTGTTATTCTTCCGTTTCTTTGTTATTATTATTCTTTCTTTCTTTCTTTCTTTCTTTCTTTCTTTCTTTCCAATGATTTTTGTCCGGCTTAGTTCTCGGAGATGCCTGGATAGAATTGAATGAAACTTGGCAGAAAGTAAGATCACTATGTGAAGATGTGCAATCAATACTTTTTTTTTCGAAATGGCCGCCATTTTCAAGATGGCCGCCATTCAAAGATCGGTACCCTCCGAAAATTTAAAACGTTTATATCTCAAAAACTGTACCATAGAATTTCATTAAACTTCGTAGGTTTGTAAAGTACAATTAGAAGAACAAACTGATGAAAAAAAATGGCGATCGGTTGGAGACGTTTGGCGGCCATTTTGAAAAATGATGTTAAAATGGCGAAAAACTTAACATCGATAGAATTGAATGAAACTTGGCAGAAAGTAAGATCACTATGTGAAGGTGTGCAATCAGTACTTTTTTTTTCAAAATGGCCGCCATTTTCAAGATGGCTGCCAGGGGCGACATCTGCTATTGCTCGCAATTGCAATTCTAGTTATTATTATTCTTTCTTTCTTTCTTTCCAATGATTTTTGTCCGGCTTAGTTCTCGGAGATGCCTGGATAGAATTGAATGAAACTTGGCAGAAAGTAAGATCACTATGTGAAGATGTGCAATCAATACTTTTTTTTTCGAAATGGCCGCCATTTTCAAGATGGCCGCCATTCAAAGATCGGTACCCTCCGAAAATTTAAAACGTTTATATCTCAAAAACTGTACCATAGAATTTCATTAAACTTCGTAGGTTTGTAAAGTACAATTAGAAGAACAAACTGATGAAAAAAAATGGCGATCGGTTGGAGACGTTTGGCGGCCATTTTGAAAAATGATGTTAAAATGGCGAAAAACTTAACATGGATAGAATTGAATGAAACTTGGCAGAAAGTAAGATCACTATGTGAAGGTGTGCAATCAATACTTTTTTTTCGAAATGGCCGCCATTTTCAAGATGGCTGCCAGGGGCGACATCTGCTATTGCTCGCAATTGCAATTCTAGTTATTATTATTCTTTCTTTCTTTCTTTCCAATGATTTTTGTCCGGCTTAGTTCTCGGAGATGCCTGGATAGAATTGAATGAAACTTGGCAGAAAGTAAGATCACTATGTGAAGATGTGCAATCAATACTTTTTTTTTCGAAATGGCCGCCATTTTCAAGATGGCCGCCATTCAAAGATCGGTACCCTCCGAAAATTTAAAACGTTTATATCTCAAAAACTGTACCATAGAATTTCATTAAACTTCGTAGGTTTGTAAAGTACAATTAGAAGAACAAACTGATGAAAAAAAATGGCGATCGGTTGGAGACGTTTGGCGGCCATTTTGAAAAATGATGTTAAAATGGCGAAAAACTTAACATGGATAGAATTGAATGAAACTTGGCAGAAAGTAAGATCACTATGTGAAGGTGTGCAATCAATACTTTTTTTTCGAAATGGCCGCCATTTTCAAGATGGCTGCCAGGGGCGACATCTGCTATTGCTCGCAATTGCAATTCTAGTTATTATTCTTTCTTTCCAATGATTTTTGTCCGGCTTAGTTCTCGGAGATGCCGTGATAGAATTGAATGAAACTTGGCAGAAAGTTAGATCACTATGTGAAGGTGTGCAATCAATACTTTTTTTCCCCAAATGGCCGCCATTTTAAGATGGCTGCCAGGGGCGACATCTGCTATTGCTCGCAATTGCAATTCTAGTTATGTCGCCCCGAACGTAGTATCGGGACGATATATTGTTATTCTTCCGTTTCTTTGTTATTATGTCGCCCCGAACGTAGTCACGGGACGACATATTGTTATTCTTCCGTTTCTTTGTTATTATTATGTCGCCCCGAACGTAGTCACGGGACGACATATTGTTATTCTTCCGTTTCTTTGTTATTATTATTATTCTTTCTTTCTTTCTTTCTTTCTTTCTTTCTTTCTTTCCAATGATTTTTGTCCGGCTTAGTTCTCGGAGATGCCTGGATAGAATTGAATGAAACTTGGCAGAAAGTAAGATCACTATGTGAAGATGTGCAATCAATACTTTTTTTTTCGAAATGGCCGCCATTTTCAAGATGGCCGCCATTCAAAGATCGGTACCCTCCGAAAATTTAAAACGTTTATATCTCAAAAACTGTACCATAGAATTTCATTAAACTTCGTATGTTTGTAAAGTACAATTAGAAGAACAAACTCATGAAAAAAAATGGCGATCGGTTGGAGACGTTTGGCGGCCATTTTGAAAAATGATGTTAAAATGGCGAAAAACTTAACATCGATAGAATTGAATGAAACTTGGCAGAAAGTAAGATCACTATGTGAAGGTGTGCAATCAGTACTTTTTTTTTCAAAATGGCCGCCATTTTCAAGATGGCTGCCAGGGGCGACATCTGCTATTGCTCGCAATTGCAATTCTAGTTATTCTTTCTTTCTTTCCAATGATTTTTGTCCGGCTTAGTTCTCGGAGATGCCTGGATAGAATTGAATGAAACTTGGCAGAAAGTAAGATCACTATGTGAAGGTGTGCAATCAGTACTTTTTTTTTCAAAATGGCCGCCATTTTCAAGATGGCCGCCATTCATAGATCGGTAATTTAACACGTTTATATCTCAAAAACTGTACCATAGAATTTCATTAAACTTCGTATGTTTGTAAAGTACAATTAGAAGAACAAACTGATGAAAAAAAATGGCGATCGGTTGGAGACGTTTGGCGGCCATTTTGAAAAATGATGTTAAAATGGCGAAAAACTTAACATGGATAGAATTGAATGAAACTTGGCAGAAAGTAAGATCACTATGTGAAGGTGTGCAATCAATACTTTTTTTTCCGAAATGGCCGCCATTTTCTAGATGGCTGCCAGGGGCGACATCTGCTATTGCTCGCAATTGCAATTCTAGTTATTATTCTTTCTTTCTTTCTTTCTTTCCAATGATTTTTGTCCGGCTTAGTTCTCGGAGATGCCTGGATAGAATTGAATGAAACTTGGCAGAAAGTAAGATCACTATGTGAAGATGTGCAATCAATACTTTTTTTTTCGAAATGGCCGCCATTTTCAAGATGGCCGCCATTCAAAGATCGGTACCCTCCGAAAATTTAAAACGTTTATATCTCAAAAACTGTACCATAGAATTTCATTAAACTTCGTAGGTTTGTAAAGTACAATTAGAAGAACAAACTGATGAAAAAAAATGGCGATCGGTTGGAGACGTTTGACGGCCATTTTGAAAAATGATGTTAAAATGGCGAAAAACTTAACATGGATAGAATTGAATGAAACTTGGCAGAAAGTAAGATCACTATGTGAAGGTGTGCAATCAATACTTTTTTTTTCGAAATGGCCGCCATTTTCAAGATGGCTGCCAGGGGCGACATCTGCTATTGCTCGCAATTGCAATTCTAGTTATGTCGCCCCGAACGTAGTCACGGGACGACATATTGTTATTCTTCCGTTTCTTTGTTATTATTATTCTTTCTTTCTTTCCAATGATTTTTGTCCGGCTTAGTTCTCGGAGATGCCTGGATAGAATTGAATGAAACTTGGCAGAAAGTAAGATCACTATGTGAAGATGTGCAATCAATACTTTTTTTTTCGAAATGGCCGCCATTTTCAAGATGGCCGCCATTCAAAGATCGGTACCCTCCGAAAATTTAAAACGTTTATATCTCAAAAACTGTACCATAGAATTTCATTAAACTTCGTAGGTTTGTAAAGTACAATTAGAAGAACAAACTGATGAAAAAAAATGGCGATCGGTTGGAGACGTTTGGCGGCCATTTTGAAAAATGATGTTAAAATGGCGAAAAACTTAACATGGATAGAATTGAATGAAACTTGGCAGAAAGTAAGATCACTATGTGAAGGTGTGCAATCAATACTTTTTTTTCGAAATGGCCGCCATTTTCAAGATGGCTGCCAGGGGCGACATCTGCTATTGCTCGCAATTGCAATTCTAGTTATTATGTCGCCCCGAACGTAGTCACGGGACGACATATTGTTATTCTTCCGTTTCTTTGTTATTATTATTCTTTCTTTCTTTCCAATGATTTTTGTCCGGCTTAGTTCTCGGAGATGCCTGGATAGAATTGAATGAAACTTGGCAGAAAGTAAGATCACTATGTGAAGGTGTGCAATCAGTACTTTTTTTTTCAAAATGGCCGCCATTTTCAAGATGGCCGCCATTCATAGATCGGTAATTTAACACGTTTATATCTCAAAAACTGTACCATAGAATTTCATTAAACTTCGTATGTTTGTAAAGTACAATTAGAAGAACAAACTGATGAAAAAAAATGGCGATCGGTTGGAGACGTTTGGCGGCCATTTTGAAAAATGATGTTAAAATGGCGAAAAACTTAACATGGATAGAATTGAATGAAACTTGGCAGAAAGTAAGATCACTATGTGAAGGTGTGCAATCAATACTTTTTTTTCCGAAATGGCCGCCATTTTCTAGATGGCTGCCAGGGGCGACATCTGCTATTGCTCGCAATTGCAATTCTAGTTATGTCGCCCCGAACGTAGTCACGGGACGACATATTGTTATTCTTCCGTTTCTTTGTTATTATTATTCTTTCTTTCTTTCCAATGATTTTTGTCCGGCTTAGTTCTCGGAGATGCCTGGATAGAATTGAATGAAACTTGGCAGAAAGTAAGATCACTATGTGAAGGTGTGCAATCAGTACTTTTTTTTTCAAAATGGCCGCCATTTTCAAGATGGCCGCCATTCATAGATCGGTAATTTAACACGTTTATATCTCAAAAACTGTACCATAGAATTTCATTAAACTTCGTATGTTTGTAAAGTACAATTAGAAGAACAAACTGATGAAAAAAAATGGCGATCGGTTGGAGACGTTTGGCGGCCATTTTGAAAAATGATGTTAAAATGGCGAAAAACTTAACATGGATAGAATTGCATGAAACTTGGCAGAAAGTAAGATCACTATGTGAAGGTGTGCAATCAATACTTTTTTTTCCGAAATGGCCGCCATTTTCTAGATGGCTGCCAGGGGCGACATCTGCTATTGCTCGCAATTGCAATTCTAGTTATGTCGCCCCGAACGTAGTCACGGGACGACATATTGTTATTCTTCCGTTTCTTTGTTATTATTATTATTATTATTATTATTATTCTTTCTTTCTTTCTTTCTTTCTTTCTTTCCAATGATTTTTGTCCGGCTTAGTTCTCGGAGATGCCTGGATAGAATTGAATGAAACTTGGCAGAAAGTAAGATCACTATGTGAAGATGTGCAATCAATACTTTTTTTTTCGAAATGGCCGCCATTTTCAAGATGGCCGCCATTCAAAGATCGGTACCCTCCGAAAATTTAAAACGTTTATATCTCAAAAACTGTACCATAGAATTTCATTAAACTTCGTAGGTTTGTAAAGTACAATTAGAAGAACAAACTGATGAAAAAAAATGGCGATCGGTTGGAGACGTTTGGCGGCCATTTTGAAAAATGATGTTAAAATGGCGAAAAACTTAACATGGATAGAATTGAATGAAACTTGGCAGAAAGTAAGATCACTATGTGAAGGTGTGCAATCAATACTTTTTTTTTCGAAATGGCCGCCATTTTCAAGATGGCTGCCAGGGGCGACATCTGCTATTGCTCGCAATTGCAATTCTAGTTATTATTATTATTCTTTCTTTCTTTCTTTCCAATGATTTTTGTCCGGCTTAGTTCTCGGAGATGCCTGGATAGAATTGAATGAAACTTGGCAGAAAGTAAGATCACTATGTGAAGGTGTGCAATCAGTACTTTTTTTTTCAAAATGGCCGCCATTTTCAAGATGGCCGCCATTCATAGATCGGTAATTTAACACGTTTATATCTCAAAAACTGTACCATAGAATTTCATTAAACTTCGTATGTTTGTAAAGTACAATTAGAAGAACAAACTGATGAAAAAAAATGGCGATCGGTTGGAGACGTTTGGCGGCCATTTTGAAAAATGATGTTAAAATGGCGAAAAACTTAACATGGATAGAATTGAATGAAACTTGGCAGAAAGTAAGATCACTATGTGAAGGTGTGCAATCAATACTTTTTTTTCCGAAATGGCCGCCATTTTCTAGATGGCTGCCAGGGGCGACATCTGCTATTGCTCGCAATTGCAATTCTAGTTATTATTATTATTATTATTCTTTCTTTCTTTCTTTCCAATGATTTTTGTCCGGCTTAGTTCTCGGAGATGCCTGGATAGAATTGAATGAAACTTGGCAGAAAGTAAGATCACTATGTGAAGGTGTGCAATCAATACTTTTTTTTCCCAAATGGCCGCCATTTTCAAGATGGCCGCCATTCAAAGATCGGTACCCTCCGAAAATTTAAAACGTTTATATCTCAAAAACTGTACCATAGAATTTCATTAAACTTCGTATGTTTGTAAAGTACAATTAGAAGAACAAACTCATGAAAAAAAATGGCGATCGGTTGGAGACGTTTGGCGGCCATTTTGAAAAATGATGTTAAAATGGCGAAAAACTTAACATCGATAGAATTGAATGAAACTTGGCAGAAAGTAAGATCACTATGTGAAGGTGTGCAATCAGTACTTTTTTTTTCAAAATGGCCGCCATTTTCAAGATGGCTGCCAGGGGCGACATCTGCTATTGCTCGCAATTGCAATTCTAGTTATTATTATTATTCTTTCTTTCCAATGATTTTTGTCCGGCTTAGTTCTCGGAGATGCCTGGATAGAATTGAATGAAACTTGGCAGAAAGTAAGATCACTATGTGAAGGTGTGCAATCAATACTTTTTTTTTCGAAATGGCCGCCATTTTCAAGATGGCCACCATTCAAAGATCGGTACCCTCCGAAAATTTAAAACGTTTATATCTCAAAAACTGTACCATAGAATTTCATTAAACTTCGCATGTTTGTAAAGTACAATTAGAAGAACAAACTGATGAAAAAAAATCGCGATCGGTTGGAGACGTTTGGCGGCCATTTTGAAAAATGATGTTAAAATGGCGAAAAACTTAACATGGATAGAATTGAATGAAACTTGGCAGAAAGTAAGATCACTATGTGAAGGTGTGCAATCAATACTTTTTTTTTCGAAATGGCCGCCATTTTCAAGATGGCTGCCAGGGGCGACATCTGCTATTGCTCGCAATTGCAATTCTAGTTATGTCGCCCCGAACGTAGTCACGGGACGACATATTGTTATTCTTCCGTTTCTTTGTTATTATTATTATTATTATGTCGCCCCGAACGTAGTCACGGGACGACATATTGTTATTCTTCCGTTTCTTTGTTATTATGTCGCCCCGAACGTAGTCACGGGACGACATATTGTTATTCTTCCGTTTCTTTATGTCCCCGACCACGAAGTGTCGTCGGGGACATATTGTTTTTACTCCGTTTCTTATTTTTCTTATTATTATACTTTTTTCTTTTTCTTCCGTCAACCTGATGCACGAACTTGTCCGGCTATCTCCTCGGAAATGGATGGACCGATCAATATGAAACTTGGAGGGGTGATAGGTCCCAAGGTCCTACAGTGTTTTTTGCGGTTTATAATTTCAAAATGGCCGCCATTTCCAAGATGGCCGCCAAAAATGGCGAAAAATGTAAACATTGTCCAATTTCAACGAAACTTGGTATACAGGGTATAACGGTGATGGCGACTGATGGCGCATTGTCGGAATTTCTGTAATGGCCGCCATTTTCAAGATGGCCGCCGAAAATCGCGAAAAATGTAAACATTGTCCAATTTCAATGAAACTTGGTATACAGGGTATAAGGGTGATGGCAACTGACGGCGCATTGTCGGAAGTTTTGTAATGGCCGCCATTTTCAAGATGGCGGCCGAAAATGGCGAAAAATGTAAACATTGTCCGATTTCAACGAATCTTGGTATACAGGGTATATAGGTGATGGGGACTGACGGCGCATTGTCGGAATTTTTGTAATGGCCGCCATTTTCAAGATGGCCCCCGAAAATGGTGAAAAATGTAAACATTGTCCGATTTCAATGAAACTTGGTATACAGGGTATAAGGGTGATGGCGACTGACGGCGCATTGTCGGAATTTTTGTAATGGCCGCCATTTTCAAGATGGCCGCCAAATGGTGAAAAATGTAAACATTGTCTGATTTCAACGAAACTTGGTATACAGGGTATATGGGTGATGGCGACTCACGGCGCATTTTCGGAATTTCCGTAATGGCCTCCATTTTTAAGATGGCTGCTGAAAATGGCAAAAAATATAAAGTCTGATTTTAACGAAACTTGGTATACAGTGTATATCGGTGATGGCGACTCTTCAACTTGTTGAAGAGAACAGGCATAAAATGGGCACGGGAGGGGACATCTCACGTTTCGCGAAACGTAAATTTTAATTGTTATTATTATTCTTTCTTTCTTTCCAATGATTTTTGTCCGGCTTAGTTCTCGGAGATGCCTGGATAGAATTGAATGAAACTTGGCAGAAAGTAAGATCACTATGTGAAGGTGTGCAATCAGTACTTTTTTTTTCAAAATGGCCGCCATTTTCAAGATGGCCGCCATTCATAGATCGGTAATTTAACACGTTTATATCTCAAAAACTGTACCATAGAATTTCATTAAACTTCGTATGTTTGTAAAGTACAATTAGAAGAACAAACTGATGAAAAAAAATGGCGATCGGTTGGAGACGTTTGGCGGCCATTTTGAAAAATGATGTTAAAATGGCGAAAAACTTAACATGGATAGAATTGAATGAAACTTGGCAGAAAGTAAGATCACTATGTGAAGGTGTGCAATCAATACTTTTTTTTCCGAAATGGCCGCCATTTTCTAGATGGCTGCCAGGGGCGACATCTGCTATTGCTCGCAATTGCAATTCTAGTTATTATGTCTCCCAAACAAAGTTTTGGGAGACATATTGTTTTTGTCCGGTTTCTTATTATTATTCTTCTTCTTCTTCTTCTTCTTCTTCTTCTTCTTCTTCTTCTTCTTCCGTTCAATGTTGTCCGCGACGTTTCTCAAAGATGCAATGTCCAATCAATATGAAACTTTGGGAATATGTTAAGGGTGACCTGAAGTTTTGCAAACGACTTTTAAAATTTTCAAAATGGCCGCCGTTTCCATGGAAACAGAAAAAGGTCATTATATAGGAGACATTGCTTTATGTCAGTAACCTAGGTGGGTAGGATTCTGAAATTTTGTAGGTGAATAGAGCAAAAGGTGCTCTTTAATTATACGAAAAAAAAATTTGAAGCGATATTTACGGTTTTCGCGTTATTTACGAAAATGTGATTTTTCGGGCCCAAAATTCGAAATTCTTTCGAAGTGCTTCGATTTCAATGAAAATTGATATTTAGGGGTTTTAAATTATGGCGATTGCAAAGGGCTTAAAAAAAATCAAAATGGCCGCTGTTTCCGTGGAAACAGGAAAAGGTCATTATATAGGACATTGCAATATCTCTGTAACCTAGGTGGGTAGGATTCTGAAATTTTGTACGTGAATAGAGCAAAAGGGAATTTAGGGGGTTTCTGATAAGCTCTAGATAGTGGCAATGGGAGTTTGGGAGACATCTTGTGACTCGCTTGCGATCACAATCATTCCTAGTTATTATTATTCTTTCTTTCTTTCTTTCCAATGATTTTTGTCCGGCTTAGTTCTCGGAGATGCCTGGATAGAATTGAATGAAACTTGGCAGAAAGTAAGATCACTATGTGAAGATGTGCAATCAATACTTTTTTTTTCGAAATGGCCGCCATTTTCAAGATGGCCGCCATTCAAAGATCGGTACCCTCCGAAAATTTAAAACGTTTATATCTCAAAAACTGTACCATAGAATTTCATTAAACTTCGTAGGTTTGTAAAGTACAATTAGAAGAACAAACTGATGAAAAAAAATGGCGATCGGTTGGAGACGTTTGGCGGCCATTTTGAAAAATGATGTTAAAATGGCGAAAAACTTAACATGGATAGAATTGAATGAAACTTGGCAGAAAGTAAGATCACTATGTGAAGGTGTGCAATCAATACTTTTTTTTCGAAATGGCCGCCATTTTCAAGATGGCTGCCAGGGGCGACATCTGCTATTGCTCGCAATTGCAATTCTAGTTATTATTCTTTCTTTCTTTCCAATGATTTTTGTCCGGCTTAGTTCTCGGAGATGCCTGGATAGAATTGAATGAAACTTGGCAGAAAGTAAGATCACTATGTGAAGGTGTGCAATCAGTACTTTTTTTTTCAAAATGGCCGCCATTTTCAAGATGGCCGCCATTCATAGATCGGTAATTTAACACGTTTATATCTCAAAAACTGTACCATAGAATTTCATTAAACTTCGTATGTTTGTAAAGTACAATTAGAAGAACAAACTGATGAAAAAAAATGGCGATCGGTTGGAGACGTTTGGCGGCCATTTTGAAAAATGATGTTAAAATGGCGAAAAACTTAACATGGATAGAATTGAATGAAACTTGGCAGAAAGTAAGATCACTATGTGAAGGTGTGCAATCAATACTTTTTTTTCCGAAATGGCCGCCATTTTCTAGATGGCTGCCAGGGGCGACATCTGCTATTGCTCGCAATTGCAATTCTAGTTATTATGTCGCCCCGAACGTAGTCACGGGACGACATATTGTTATTCTTCCGTTTCTTAGTTATTATTATTCTTTCTTTCTTTCCAATGATTTTTGTCCGGCTTAGTTCTCGGAGATGCCTGGATAGAATTGAATGAAACTTGGCAGAAAGTAAGATCACTATGTGAAGGTGTGCAATCAGTACTTTTTTTTTCAAAATGGCCGCCATTTTCAAGATGGCCGCCATTCATAGATCGGTAATTTAACACGTTTATATCTCAAAAACTGTACCATAGAATTTCATTAAACTTCGTATGTTTGTAAAGTACAATTAGAAGAACAAACTGATGAAAAAAAATGGCGATCGGTTGGAGACGTTTGGCGGCCATTTTGAAAAATGATGTTAAAATGGCGAAAAACTTAACATGGATAGAATTGAATGAAACTTGGCAGAAAGTAAGATCACTATGTGAAGGTGTGCAATCAATACTTTTTTTTTCGAAATGGCCGCCATTTTCAAGATGGCTGCCAGGGGCGACATCTGCTATTGCTCGCAATTGCAATTCTAGTTATTCTTTCTTTCTTTCCAATGATTTTTGTCCGGCTTAGTTCTCGGAGATGCCTGGATAGAATTGAATGAAACTTGGCAGAAAGTAAGATCACTATGTGAAGGTGTGCAATCAGTACTTTTTTTTTCAAAATGGCCGCCATTTTCAAGATGGCCGCCATTCATAGATCGGTAATTTAACACGTTTATATCTCAAAAACTGTACCATAGAATTTCATTAAACTTCGTATGTTTGTAAAGTACAATTAGAAGAACAAACTGATGAAAAAAAATGGCGATCGGTTGGAGACGTTTGGCGGCCATTTTGAAAAATGATGTTAAAATGGCGAAAAACTTAACATGGATAGAATTGAATGAAACTTGGCAGAAAGTAAGATCACTATGTGAAGGTGTGCAATCAATACTTTTTTTTCCGAAATGGCCGCCATTTTCTAGATGGCTGCCAGGGGCGACATCTGCTATTGCTCGCAATTGCAATTCTAGTTATTATTCTTTCTTTCTTTCTTTCTTTCCAATGATTTTTGTCCGGCTTAGTTCTCGGAGATGCCTGGATAGAATTGAATGAAACTTGGCAGAAAGTAAGATCACTATGTGAAGATGTGCAATCAATACTTTTTTTTTCGAAATGGCCGCCATTTTCAAGATGGCCGCCATTCAAAGATCGGTACCCTCCGAAAATTTAAAACGTTTATATCTCAAAAACTGTACCATAGAATTTCATTAAACTTCGTAGGTTTGTAAAGTACAATTAGAAGAACAAACTGATGAAAAAAAATGGCGATCGGTTGGAGACGTTTGACGGCCATTTTGAAAAATGATGTTAAAATGGCGAAAAACTTAACATGGATAGAATTGAATGAAACTTGGCAGAAAGTAAGATCACTATGTGAAGGTGTGCAATCAATACTTTTTTTTTCGAAATGGCCGCCATTTTCAAGATGGCTGCCAGGGGCGACATCTGCTATTGCTCGCAATTGCAATTCTAGTTATGTCGCCCCGAACGTAGTCACGGGACGACATATTGTTATTCTTCCGTTTCTTTGTTATTATTATTCTTTCTTTCTTTCCAATGATTTTTGTCCGGCTTAGTTCTCGGAGATGCCTGGATAGAATTGAATGAAACTTGGCAGAAAGTAAGATCACTATGTGAAGGTGTGCAATCAGTACTTTTTTTTTCAAAATGGCCGCCATTTTCAAGATGGCCGCCATTCATAGATCGGTAATTTAACACGTTTATATCTCAAAAACTGTACCATAGAATTTCATTAAACTTCGTATGTTTGTAAAGTACAATTAGAAGAACAAACTGATGAAAAAAAATGGCGATCGGTTGGAGACGTTTGGCGGCCATTTTGAAAAATGATGTTAAAATGGCGAAAAACTTAACATGGATAGAATTGAATGAAACTTGGCAGAAAGTAAGATCACTATGTGAAGGTGTGCAATCAATACTTTTTTTTTCGAAATGGCCGCCATTTTCAAGATGGCTGCCAGGGGCGACATCTGCTATTGCTCGCAATTGCAATTCTAGTTATGTCGCCCCGAACGTAGTCACGGGACGACATATTGTTATTCTTCCGTTTCTTTGTTATTATTATTATTATGTCGCCCCGAACGTAGTCACGGGACGACATATTGTTATTCTTCCGTTTCTTTGTTATTATGTCGCCCCGAACGTAGTCACGGGACGACATATTGTTATTCTTCCGTTTCTTTGTTATTATTATGTCGCCCCGAACGTAGTCACGGGACGACATATTGTTATTCTTCCGTTTCTTTGTTATTATGTCGCCCCGAACGTAGTCACGGGACGACATATTGTTATTCTTCCGTTTCTTTGTTATTATTATTCTTTCTTTCTTTCCAATGATTTTTGTCCGGCTTAGTTCTCGGAGATGCCTGGATAGAATTGAATGAAACTTGGCAGAAAGTAAGATCACTATGTGAAGGTGTGCAATCAGTACTTTTTTTTTCAAAATGGCCGCCATTTTCAAGATGGCCGCCATTCATAGATCGGTAATTTAACACGTTTATATCTCAAAAACTGTACCATAGAATTTCATTAAACTTCGTATGTTTGTAAAGTACAATTAGAAGAACAAACTGATGAAAAAAAATGGCGATCGGTTGGAGACGTTTGGCGGCCATTTTGAAAAATGATGTTAAAATGGCGAAAAACTTAACATGGATAGAATTGAATGAAACTTGGCAGAAAGTAAGATCACTATGTGAAGGTGTGCAATCAATACTTTTTTTTCCGAAATGGCCGCCATTTTCTAGATGGCTGCCAGGGGCGACATCTGCTATTGCTCGCAATTGCAATTCTAGTTATTATTCTTTCTTTCTTTCCAATGATTTTTGTCCGGCTTAGTTCTCGGAGATGCCTGGATAGAATTGAATGAAACTTGGCAGAAAGTAAGATCACTATGTGAAGGTGTGCAATCAGTACTTTTTTTTTCAAAATGGCCGCCATTTTCAAGATGGCCGCCATTCATAGATCGGTAATTTAACACGTTTATATCTCAAAAACTGTACCATAGAATTTCATTAAACTTCGTATGTTTGTAAAGTACAATTAGAAGAACAAACTGATGAAAAAAAATGGCGATCGGTTGGAGACGTTTGGCGGCCATTTTGAAAAATGATGTTAAAATGGCGAAAAACTTAACATGGATAGAATTGAATGAAACTTGGCAGAAAGTAAGATCACTATGTGAAGGTGTGCAATCAATACTTTTTTTTTCGAAATGGCCGCCATTTTCTAGATGGCTGCCAGGGGCGACATCTGCTATTGCTCGCAATTGCAATTCTAGTTATTATTATGTCGCCCCGAACGTAGTCACGGGACGACATATTGTTATTCTTCCGTTTCTTTGTTATTATTATTCTTTCTTTCTTTCCAATGATTTTTGTCCGGCTTAGTTCTCGGAGATGCCTGGATAGAATTGAATGAAACTTGGCAGAAAGTAAGATCACTATGTGAAGGTGTGCAATCAGTACTTTTTTTTTCAAAATGGCCGCCATTTTCAAGATGGCCGCCATTCATAGATCGGTAATTTAACACGTTTATATCTCAAAAACTGTACCATAGAATTTCATTAAACTTCGTATGTTTGTAAAGTACAATTAGAAGAACAAACTGATGAAAAAAAATGGCGATCGGTTGGAGACGTTTGGCGGCCATTTTGAAAAATGATGTTAAAATGGCGAAAAACTTAACATGGATAGAATTGAATGAAACTTGGCAGAAAGTAAGATCACTATGTGAAGGTGTGCAATCAATACTTTTTTTTCCGAAATGGCCGCCATTTTCTAGATGGCTGCCAGGGGCGACATCTGCTATTGCTCGCAATTGCAATTCTAGTTATTATTCTTTCTTTCTTTCTTTCTTTCCAATGATTTTTGTCCGGCTTAGTTCTCGGAGATGCCTGGATAGAATTGAATGAAACTTGGCAGAAAGTAAGATCACTATGTGAAGATGTGCAATCAATACTTTTTTTTTCGAAATGGCCGCCATTTTCAAGATGGCCGCCATTCAAAGATCGGTACCCTCCGAAAATTTAAAACGTTTATATCTCAAAAACTGTACCATAGAATTTCATTAAACTTCGTAGGTTTGTAAAGTACAATTAGAAGAACAAACTGATGAAAAAAAATGGCGATCGGTTGGAGACGTTTGACGGCCATTTTGAAAAATGATGTTAAAATGGCGAAAAACTTAACATGGATAGAATTGAATGAAACTTGGCAGAAAGTAAGATCACTATGTGAAGGTGTGCAATCAATACTTTTTTTTTCGAAATGGCCGCCATTTTCAAGATGGCTGCCAGGGGCGACATCTGCTATTGCTCGCAATTGCAATTCTAGTTATGTCGCCCCGAACGTAGTCACGGGACGACATATTGTTATTCTTCCGTTTCTTTGTTATTATTATTCTTTCTTTCTTTCCAATGATTTTTGTCCGGCTTAGTTCTCGGAGATGCCTGGATAGAATTGAATGAAACTTGGCAGAAAGTAAGATCACTATGTGAAGGTGTGCAATCAGTACTTTTTTTTTCAAAATGGCCGCCATTTTCAAGATGGCCGCCATTCATAGATCGGTAATTTAACACGTTTATATCTCAAAAACTGTACCATAGAATTTCATTAAACTTCGTATGTTTGTAAAGTACAATTAGAAGAACAAACTGATGAAAAAAAATGGCGATCGGTTGGAGACGTTTGGCGGCCATTTTGAAAAATGATGTTAAAATGGCGAAAAACTTAACATGGATAGAATTGAATGAAACTTGGCAGAAAGTAAGATCACTATGTGAAGGTGTGCAATCAATACTTTTTTTTTCGAAATGGCCGCCATTTTCAAGATGGCTGCCAGGGGCGACATCTGCTATTGCTCGCAATTGCAATTCTAGTTATGTCGCCCCGAACGTAGTCACGGGACGACATATTGTTATTCTTCCGTTTCTTTGTTATTATTATTATTATGTCGCCCCGAACGTAGTCACGGGACGACATATTGTTATTCTTCCGTTTCTTTGTTATTATGTCGCCCCGAACGTAGTCACGGGACGACATATTGTTATTCTTCCGTTTCTTTGTTATTATTATGTCGCCCCGAACGTAGTCACGGGACGACATATTGTTATTCTTCCGTTTCTTTGTTATTATGTCGCCCCGAACGTAGTCACGGGACGACATATTGTTATTCTTCCGTTTCTTTGTTATTATTATTCTTTCTTTCTTTCCAATGATTTTTGTCCGGCTTAGTTCTCGGAGATGCCTGGATAGAATTGAATGAAACTTGGCAGAAAGTAAGATCACTATGTGAAGGTGTGCAATCAGTACTTTTTTTTTCAAAATGGCCGCCATTTTCAAGATGGCCGCCATTCATAGATCGGTAATTTAACACGTTTATATCTCAAAAACTGTACCATAGAATTTCATTAAACTTCGTATGTTTGTAAAGTACAATTAGAAGAACAAACTGATGAAAAAAAATGGCGATCGGTTGGAGACGTTTGGCGGCCATTTTGAAAAATGATGTTAAAATGGCGAAAAACTTAACATGGATAGAATTGAATGAAACTTGGCAGAAAGTAAGATCACTATGTGAAGGTGTGCAATCAATACTTTTTTTTCCGAAATGGCCGCCATTTTCTAGATGGCTGCCAGGGGCGACATCTGCTATTGCTCGCAATTGCAATTCTAGTTATTATTCTTTCTTTCTTTCCAATGATTTTTGTCCGGCTTAGTTCTCGGAGATGCCTGGATAGAATTGAATGAAACTTGGCAGAAAGTAAGATCACTATGTGAAGGTGTGCAATCAGTACTTTTTTTTTCAAAATGGCCGCCATTTTCAAGATGGCCGCCATTCATAGATCGGTAATTTAACACGTTTATATCTCAAAAACTGTACCATAGAATTTCATTAAACTTCGTATGTTTGTAAAGTACAATTAGAAGAACAAACTGATGAAAAAAAATGGCGATCGGTTGGAGACGTTTGGCGGCCATTTTGAAAAATGATGTTAAAATGGCGAAAAACTTAACATGGATAGAATTGAATGAAACTTGGCAGAAAGTAAGATCACTATGTGAAGGTGTGCAATCAATACTTTTTTTTTCGAAATGGCCGCCATTTTCTAGATGGCTGCCAGGGGCGACATCTGCTATTGCTCGCAATTGCAATTCTAGTTATTATTATGTCGCCCCGAACGTAGTCACGGGACGACATATTGTTATTCTTCCGTTTCTTTGTTATTATTATTCTTTCTTTCTTTCCAATGATTTTTGTCCGGCTTAGTTCTCGGAGATGCCTGGATAGAATTGAATGAAACTTGGCAGAAAGTAAGATCACTATGTGAAGGTGTGCAATCAGTACTTTTTTTTTCAAAATGGCCGCCATTTTCAAGATGGCCGCCATTCATAGATCGGTAATTTAACACGTTTATATCTCAAAAACTGTACCATAGAATTTCATTAAACTTCGTATGTTTGTAAAGTACAATTAGAAGAACAAACTGATGAAAAAAAATGGCGATCGGTTGGAGACGTTTGGCGGCCATTTTGAAAAATGATGTTAAAATGGCGAAAAACTTAACATGGATAGAATTGAATGAAACTTGGCAGAAAGTAAGATCACTATGTGAAGGTGTGCAATCAATACTTTTTTTTCCGAAATGGCCGCCATTTTCTAGATGGCTGCCAGGGGCGACATCTGCTATTGCTCGCAATTGCAATTCTAGTTATTCTTTCTTTCTTTCTTTCTTTCTTTCTTTCCAATGATTTTTGTCCGGCTTAGTTCTCGGAGATGCCTGGATAGAATTGAATGAAACTTGGCAGAAAGTAAGATCACTATGTGAAGATGTGCAATCAATACTTTTTTTTTCGAAATGGCCGCCATTTTCAAGATGGCCGCCATTCAAAGATCGGTACCCTCCGAAAATTTAAAACGTTTATATCTCAAAAACTGTACCATAGAATTTCATTAAACTTCGTAGGTTTGTAAAGTACAATTAGAAGAACAAACTGATGAAAAAAAATGGCGATCGGTTGGAGACGTTTGACGGCCATTTTGAAAAATGATGTTAAAATGGCGAAAAACTTAACATGGATAGAATTGAATGAAACTTGGCAGAAAGTAAGATCACTATGTGAAGGTGTGCAATCAATACTTTTTTTTTCGAAATGGCCGCCATTTTCAAGATGGCTGCCAGGGGCGACATCTGCTATTGCTCGCAATTGCAATTCTAGTTATGTCGCCCCGAACGTAGTCACGGGACGACATATTGTTATTCTTCCGTTTCTTTGTTATTATTATTCTTTCTTTCTTTCCAATGATTTTTGTCCGGCTTAGTTCTCGGAGATGCCTGGATAGAATTGAATGAAACTTGGCAGAAAGTAAGATCACTATGTGAAGGTGTGCAATCAGTACTTTTTTTTTCAAAATGGCCGCCATTTTCAAGATGGCCGCCATTCATAGATCGGTAATTTAACACGTTTATATCTCAAAAACTGTACCATAGAATTTCATTAAACTTCGTATGTTTGTAAAGTACAATTAGAAGAACAAACTGATGAAAAAAAATGGCGATCGGTTGGAGACGTTTGGCGGCCATTTTGAAAAATGATGTTAAAATGGCGAAAAACTTAACATGGATAGAATTGAATGAAACTTGGCAGAAAGTAAGATCACTATGTGAAGGTGTGCAATCAATACTTTTTTTTTCGAAATGGCCGCCATTTTCAAGATGGCTGCCAGGGGCGACATCTGCTATTGCTCGCAATTGCAATTCTAGTTATGTCGCCCCGAACGTAGTCACGGGACGACATATTGTTATTCTTCCGTTTCTTTGTTATTATTATTATTATGTCGCCCCGAACGTAGTCACGGGACGACATATTGTTATTCTTCCGTTTCTTTGTTATTATGTCGCCCCGAACGTAGTCACGGGACGACATATTGTTATTCTTCCGTTTCTTTGTTATTATTATGTCGCCCCGAACGTAGTCACGGGACGACATATTGTTATTCTTCCGTTTCTTTGTTATTATGTCGCCCCGAACGTAGTCACGGGACGACATATTGTTATTCTTCCGTTTCTTTGTTATTATTATTCTTTCTTTCTTTCCAATGATTTTTGTCCGGCTTAGTTCTCGGAGATGCCTGGATAGAATTGAATGAAACTTGGCAGAAAGTAAGATCACTATGTGAAGGTGTGCAATCAGTACTTTTTTTTTCAAAATGGCCGCCATTTTCAAGATGGCCGCCATTCATAGATCGGTAATTTAACACGTTTATATCTCAAAAACTGTACCATAGAATTTCATTAAACTTCGTATGTTTGTAAAGTACAATTAGAAGAACAAACTGATGAAAAAAAATGGCGATCGGTTGGAGACGTTTGGCGGCCATTTTGAAAAATGATGTTAAAATGGCGAAAAACTTAACATGGATAGAATTGAATGAAACTTGGCAGAAAGTAAGATCACTATGTGAAGGTGTGCAATCAATACTTTTTTTTCCGAAATGGCCGCCATTTTCTAGATGGCTGCCAGGGGCGACATCTGCTATTGCTCGCAATTGCAATTCTAGTTATTATTCTTTCTTTCTTTCCAATGATTTTTGTCCGGCTTAGTTCTCGGAGATGCCTGGATAGAATTGAATGAAACTTGGCAGAAAGTAAGATCACTATGTGAAGGTGTGCAATCAGTACTTTTTTTTTCAAAATGGCCGCCATTTTCAAGATGGCCGCCATTCATAGATCGGTAATTTAACACGTTTATATCTCAAAAACTGTACCATAGAATTTCATTAAACTTCGTATGTTTGTAAAGTACAATTAGAAGAACAAACTGATGAAAAAAAATGGCGATCGGTTGGAGACGTTTGGCGGCCATTTTGAAAAATGATGTTAAAATGGCGAAAAACTTAACATGGATAGAATTGAATGAAACTTGGCAGAAAGTAAGATCACTATGTGAAGGTGTGCAATCAATACTTTTTTTTTCGAAATGGCCGCCATTTTCTAGATGGCTGCCAGGGGCGACATCTGCTATTGCTCGCAATTGCAATTCTAGTTATTATTATGTCGCCCCGAACGTAGTCACGGGACGACATATTGTTATTCTTCCGTTTCTTTGTTATTATTATTCTTTCTTTCTTTCCAATGATTTTTGTCCGGCTTAGTTCTCGGAGATGCCTGGATAGAATTGAATGAAACTTGGCAGAAAGTAAGATCACTATGTGAAGGTGTGCAATCAGTACTTTTTTTTTCAAAATGGCCGCCATTTTCAAGATGGCCGCCATTCATAGATCGGTAATTTAACACGTTTATATCTCAAAAACTGTACCATAGAATTTCATTAAACTTCGTATGTTTGTAAAGTACAATTAGAAGAACAAACTGATGAAAAAAAATGGCGATCGGTTGGAGACGTTTGGCGGCCATTTTGAAAAATGATGTTAAAATGGCGAAAAACTTAACATGGATAGAATTGAATGAAACTTGGCAGAAAGTAAGATCACTATGTGAAGGTGTGCAATCAATACTTTTTTTTCCGAAATGGCCGCCATTTTCTAGATGGCTGCCAGGGGCGACATCTGCTATTGCTCGCAATTGCAATTCTAGTTATTCTTTCTTTCTTTCTTTCTTTCTTTCTTTCCAATGATTTTTGTCCGGCTTAGTTCTCGGAGATGCCTGGATAGAATTGAATGAAACTTGGCAGAAAGTAAGATCACTATGTGAAGATGTGCAATCAATACTTTTTTTTTCGAAATGGCCGCCATTTTCAAGATGGCCGCCATTCAAAGATCGGTACCCTCCAAAAATTTAAAACGTTTATATCTCAAAAACTGTACCATAGAATTTCATTAAACTTAGTAGGTTTGTAAAGTACAATTAGAAGAACAAACTGATGAAAAAAAATGGCGATCGGTTGGAGACGTTTGGCGGCCATTTTGAAAAATGATGTTAAAATGGCGAAAAACTTAACATGGATAGAATTGAATGAAACTTGGCAGAAAGTAAGATCACTATGTGAAGGTGTGCAATCAATACTTTTTTTCTGAAATGGCCGCCATTTTCAAGATGGCTGCCAGGGGCGACATCTGCTATTGCTCGCAATTGCAATTCTAGTTATTATTCTTTCTTTCTTTCTTTCTTTCTTTCTTTCTTTCCAATGATTTTTGTCCGGCTTAGTTCTCGGAGATGCCTGGATAGAATTGAATGAAACTTGGCAGAAAGTAAGATCACTATGTGAAGATGTGCAATCAATACTTTTTTTTTCGAAATGGCCGCCATTTTCAAGATGGCCGCCATTCAAAGATCGGTACCCTCCGAAAATTTAAAACGTTTATATCTCAAAAACTGTACCATAGAATTTCATTAAACTTCGTATGTTTGTAAAGTACAATTAGAAGAACAAACTCATGAAAAAAAATGGCGATCGGTTGGAGACGTTTGGCGGCCATTTTGAAAAATGATGTTAAAATGGCGAAAAACTTAACATCGATAGAATTGAATGAAACTTGGCAGAAAGTAAGATCACTATGTGAAGGTGTGCAATCAGTACTTTTTTTTTCAAAATGGCCGCCATTTTCAAGATGGCTGCCAGGGGCGACATCTGCTATTGCTCGCAATTGCAATTCTAGTTATGTCGCCCCGAACGTAGTCACGGGACGACATATTGTTATTCTTCCGTTTCTTTGTTATTATTATTCTTTCTTTCTTTCTTTCCAATGATTTTTGTCCGGCTTAGTTCTCGGAGATGCCTGGATAGAATTGAATGAAACTTGGCAGAAAGTAAGATCACTATGTGAAGATGTGCAATCAATACTTTTTTTTTCGAAATGGCCGCCATTTTCAAGATGGCCGCCATTCATAGATCGGTAATTTAACACGTTTATATCTCAAAAACTGTACCATAGAATTTCATTAAACTTCGTATGTTTGTAAAGTACAATTAGAAGAACAAACTGATGAAAAAAAATGGCGATCGGTTGGAGACGTTTGGCGGCCATTTTGAAAAATGATGTTAAAATGGCGAAAAACTTAACATGGATAGAATTGAATGAAACTTGGCAGAAAGTAAGATCACTATGTGAAGGTGTGCAATCAATACTTTTTTTTTCGAAATGGCCGCCATTTTCAAGATGGCTGCCAGGGGCGACATCTGCTATTGCTCGCAATTGCAATTCTAGTTATTATTCTTTCTTTCCAATGATTTTTGTCCGGCTTAGTTCTCGGAGATGCCGTGATAGAATTGAATGAAACTTGGCAGAAAGTTAGATCACTATGTGAAGGTGTGCAATCAATACTTTTTTTTTTAAATGGCCACCATTTTCAAGATGGCTGCCAGGGGCGACATCTGCTATTGCTCGCAATTGCAATTCTAGTTATTATTATTATTATGTCGCCCCGAACGTAGTCACGGGACGACATATTGTTATTCTTCCGTTTCTTTGTTATTATTATTCTTTCTTTCTTTCCAATGATTTTTGTCCGGCTTAGTTCTCGGAGATGCCTGGATAGAATTGAATGAAACTTGGCAGAAAGTAAGATCACTATGTGAAGGTGTGCAATCAGTACTTTTTTTTTCAAAATGGCCGCCATTTTCAAGATGGCCGCCATTCATAGATCGGTAATTTAACACGTTTATATCTCAAAAACTGTACCATAGAATTTCATTAAACTTCGTATGTTTGTAAAGTACAATTAGAAGAACAAACTGATGAAAAAAAATGGCGATCGGTTGGAGACGTTTGGCGGCCATTTTGAAAAATGATGTTAAAATGGCGAAAAACTTAACATGGATAGAATTGAATGAAACTTGGCAGAAAGTAAGATCACTATGTGAAGGTGTGCAATCAATACTTTTTTTTCCGAAATGGCCGCCATTTTCTAGATGGCTGCCAGGGGCGACATCTGCTATTGCTCGCAATTGCAATTCTAGTTATTCTTTCTTTCTTTCTTTCTTTCTTTCTTTCTTTCCAATGATTTTTGTCCGGCTTAGTTCTCGGAGATGCCTGGATAGAATTGAATGAAACTTGGCAGAAAGTAAGATCACTATGTGAAGATGTGCAATCAATACTTTTTTTTTCGAAATGGCCGCCATTTTCAAGATGGCCGCCATTCAAAGATCGGTACCCTCCAAAAATTTAAAACGTTTATATCTCAAAAACTGTACCATAGAATTTCATTAAACTTAGTAGGTTTGTAAAGTACAATTAGAAGAACAAACTGATGAAAAAAAATGGCGATCGGTTGGAGACGTTTGGCGGCCATTTTGAAAAATGATGTTAAAATGGCGAAAAACTTAACATGGATAGAATTGAATGAAACTTGGCAGAAAGTAAGATCACTATGTGAAGGTGTGCAATCAATACTTTTTTTCTGAAATGGCCGCCATTTTCAAGATGGCTGCCAGGGGCGACATCTGCTATTGCTCGCAATTGCAATTCTAGTTATTATTATGTCGCCCCGAACGTAGTCACGGGACGACATATTGTTATTCTTCCGTTTCTTTGTTATTATTATTCTTTCTTTCTTTCCAATGATTTTTGTCCGGCTTAGTTCTCGGAGATGCCTGGATAGAATTGAATGAAACTTGGCAGAAAGTAAGATCACTATGTGAAGGTGTGCAATCAGTACTTTTTTTTTCAAAATGGCCGCCATTTTCAAGATGGCCGCCATTCATAGATCGGTAATTTAACACGTTTATATCTCAAAAACTGTACCATAGAATTTCATTAAACTTCGTATGTTTGTAAAGTACAATTAGAAGAACAAACTGATGAAAAAAAATGGCGATCGGTTGGAGACGTTTGGCGGCCATTTTGAAAAATGATGTTAAAATGGCGAAAAACTTAACATGGATAGAATTGAATGAAACTTGGCAGAAAGTAAGATCACTATGTGAAGGTGTGCAATCAATACTTTTTTTTCCGAAATGGCCGCCATTTTCTAGATGGCTGCCAGGGGCGACATCTGCTATTGCTCGCAATTGCAATTCTAGTTATTCTTTCTTTCTTTCCAATGATTTTTGTCCGGCTTAGTTCTCGGAGATGCCTGGATAGAATTGAATGAAACTTGGCAGAAAGTAAGATCACTATGTGAAGGTGTGCAATCAGTACTTTTTTTTTCAAAATGGCCGCCATTTTCAAGATGGCCGCCATTCATAGATCGGTAATTTAACACGTTTATATCTCAAAAACTGTACCATAGAATTTCATTAAACTTCGTATGTTTGTAAAGTACAATTAGAAGAACAAACTGATGAAAAAAAATGGCGATCGGTTGGAGACGTTTGGCGGCCATTTTGAAAAATGATGTTAAAATGGCGAAAAACTTAACATGGATAGAATTGAATGAAACTTGGCAGAAAGTAAGATCACTATGTGAAGGTGTGCAATCAATACTTTTTTTTCCGAAATGGCCGCCATTTTCTAGATGGCTGCCAGGGGCGACATCTGCTATTGCTCGCAATTGCAATTCTAGTTATTATGTCGCCCCGAACGTAGTCACGGGACGACATATTGTTATTCTTCCGTTTCTTTGTTATTATTATGTCGCCCCGAACGTAGTCACGGGACGACATATTGTTATTCTTCCGTTTCTTTGTTATTATTATTATTCTTTCTTTCTTTCTTTCTTTCTTTCTTTCTTTCTTTCCAATGATTTTTGTCCGGCTTAGTTCTCGGAGATGCCTGGATAGAATTGAATGAAACTTGGCAGAAAGTAAGATCACTATGTGAAGATGTGCAATCAATACTTTTTTTTTCGAAATGGCCGCCATTTTCAAGATGGCCGCCATTCAAAGATCGGTACCCTCCGAAAATTTAAAACGTTTATATCTCAAAAACTGTACCATAGAATTTCATTAAACTTCGTATGTTTGTAAAGTACAATTAGAAGAACAAACTCATGAAAAAAAATGGCGATCGGTTGGAGACGTTTGGCGGCCATTTTGAAAAATGATGTTAAAATGGCGAAAAACTTAACATCGATAGAATTGAATGAAACTTGGCAGAAAGTAAGATCACTATGTGAAGGTGTGCAATCAGTACTTTTTTTTTCAAAATCGCCGCCATTTTCAAGATGGCTGCCAGGGGCGACATCTGCTATTGCTCGCAATTGCAATTCTAGTTATTATGTCGCCCCGAACGTAGTCACGGGACGACATATTGTTATTCTTCCGTTTCTTTGTTATTATTATTATGTCGCCCCGAACGTAGTCACGGGACGACATATTGTTATTCTTCCGTTTCTTTGTTATGTCGCCCCGAACGTAGTCACGGGACGACATATTGTTATTCTTCCGTTTCTTTGTTATTATTATGTCGCCCCGAACGTAGTCACGGGACGACATATTGTTATTCTTCCGTTTCTTTGTTATTATTATTCTTTCTTTCTTTCCAATGATTTTTGTCCGGCTTAGTTCTCGGAGATGCCTGGATAGAATTGAATGAAACTTGGCAGAAAGTAAGATCACTATGTGAAGGTGTGCAATCAGTACTTTTTTTTTCAAAATGGCCGCCATTTTCAAGATGGCCGCCATTCATAGATCGGTAATTTAACACGTTTATATCTCAAAAACTGTACCATAGAATTTCATTAAACTTCGTATGTTTGTAAAGTACAATTAGAAGAACAAACTGATGAAAAAAAATGGCGATCGGTTGGAGACGTTTGGCGGCCATTTTGAAAAATGATGTTAAAATGGCGAAAAACTTAACATGGATAGAATTGAATGAAACTTGGCAGAAAGTAAGATCACTATGTGAAGGTGTGCAATCAATACTTTTTTTTCCGAAATGGCCGCCATTTTCTAGATGGCTGCCAGGGGCGACATCTGCTATTGCTCGCAATTGCAATTCTAGTTATTATTATTATTCTTTCTTTCTTTCTTTCCAATGATTTTTGTCCGGCTTAGTTCTCGGAGATGCCTGGATAGAATTGAATGAAACTTGGCAGAAAGTAAGATCACTATGTGAAGATGTGCAATCAATACTTTTTTTTTCGAAATGGCCGCCATTTTCAAGATGGCCGCCATTCAAAGATCGGTACCCTCCGAAAATTTAAAACGTTTATATCTCAAAAACTGTACCATAGAATTTCATTAAACTTCGTAGGTTTGTAAAGTACAATTAGAAGAACAAACTGATGAAAAAAAATGGCGATCGGTTGGAGACGTTTGGCGGCCATTTTGAAAAATGATGTTAAAATGGCGAAAAACTTAACATGGATAGAATTGAATGAAACTTGGCAGAAAGTAAGATCACTATGTGAAGGTGTGCAATCAATACTTTTTTTTCGAAATGGCCGCCATTTTCAAGATGGCTGCCAGGGGCGACATCTGCTATTGCTCGCAATTGCAATTCTAGTTATTATTATTCTTTCTTTCCAATGATTTTTGTCCGGCTTAGTTCTCGGAGATGCCTGGATAGAATTGAATGAAACTTGGCAGAAAGTAAGATCACTATGTGAAGGTGTGCAATCAATACTTTTTTTTTCGAAATGGCCGCCATTTTCAAGATGGCTGCCAGGGGCGACATCTGCTATTGCTCGCAATTGCAATTCTAGTTATGTCGCCCCGAACGTAGTCACGGGACGACATATTGTTATTCTTCCGTTTCTTTGTTATTATTATTATTATTATTATTATTCTTTCTTTCCAATGATTTTTGTCCGGCTTAGTTCTCGGAGATGCCTGGATAGAATTGAATGAAACTTGGCAGAAAGTAAGATCACTATGTGAAGGTGTGCAATCAATACTTTTTTTTTCGAAATGGCCGCCATTTTCAAGATGGCCGCCATTCAAAGATCGGTACCCTCCGAAAATTTAAAACGTTTATATCTCAAAAGCTGTACCATAGAATTTCATTAAACTTCGTATGTTTGTAAAGTACAATTAGAAGAACAAATTGATGAAAAAAAATGGCGATCGGTTGGAGACGTTTGGCGGCCATTTTGAAAAATGATGTTAAAATGGCGAAAAACTTAACATGGATAGAATTGAATGAAACTTGGCAGAAAGTAAGATCACTATGTGAAGGTGTGCAATCAGTACTTTTTTTCCCAAAATGGCCGCCATTTTCAAGATGGCTGCCAGGGGCGACATCTGCTATTGCTCGCAATTGCAATTCTAGTTATTATTCTTCTTCTTCTTCTTTCCTTTTTCTTTCCGTTCAATGTTGTCCGCGACGTTTCTCAAAGATGCAATGTCCAATCAATATGAAACTTTGGGAATATGTTAAGGGTGACCTGAAGTTTTGCAAACGACTTTTAAAATTTTCAAAATGGCCGCCGTTTCAAAGGTCATTATATAGGACATTGCAATAATTTGAATTTAGGGGGTTTCTGATAAGCTCTAGATAGTGGCAATGGGGGTTTGTTTGGGAGACATCTTGTGACTCGCTGGCGATCACAATCATACCTAGTTATTATTCTTTCTTTCCAATGATTTTTGTCCGGCTTAGTTCTCGGAGATGCCGTGATAGAATTGAATGAAACTTGGCAGAAAGTTAGATCACTATGTGAAGGTGTGCAATCAATACTTTTTTTTTTAAATGGCCACCATTTTCAAGATGGCTGCCAGGGGCGACATCTGCTATTGCTCGCAATTGCAATTCTAGTTATTCTTTCTTTCTTTCCAATGATTTTTGTCCGGCTTAGTTCTCGGAGATGCCTGGATAGAATTGAATGAAACTTGGCAGAAAGTAAGATCACTATGTGAAGGTGTGCAATCAGTACTTTTTTTTTCAAAATGGCCGCCATTTTCAAGATGGCCGCCATTCATAGATCGGTAATTTAACACGTTTATATCTCAAAAACTGTACCATAGAATTTCATTAAACTTCGTATGTTTGTAAAGTACAATTAGAAGAACAAACTGATGAAAAAAAATGGCGATCGGTTGGAGACGTTTGGCGGCCATTTTGAAAAATGATGTTAAAATGGCGAAAAACTTAACATGGATAGAATTGAATGAAACTTGGCAGAAAGTAAGATCACTATGTGAAGGTGTGCAATCAATACTTTTTTTTCCGAAATGGCCGCCATTTTCTAGATGGCTGCCAGGGGCGACATCTGCTATTGCTCGCAATTGCAATTCTAGTTATGTCGCCCCGAACGTAGTCACGGGACGACATATTGTTATTCTTCCGTTTCTTTGTTATTATTATGTCGCCCCGAACGTAGTCACGGGACGACATATTGTTATTCTTCCGTTTCTTTGTTATTATTATTATTCTTTCTTTCTTTCTTTCTTTCTTTCTTTCTTTCTTTCCAATGATTTTTGTCCGGCTTAGTTCTCGGAGATGCCTGGATAGAATTGAATGAAACTTGGCAGAAAGTAAGATCACTATGTGAAGATGTGCAATCAATACTTTTTTTTTCGAAATGGCCGCCATTTTCAAGATGGCCGCCATTCAAAGATCGGTACCCTCCGAAAATTTAAAACGTTTATATCTCAAAAACTGTACCATAGAATTTCATTAAACTTCGTATGTTTGTAAAGTACAATTAGAAGAACAAACTCATGAAAAAAAATGGCGATCGGTTGGAGACGTTTGGCGGCCATTTTGAAAAATGATGTTAAAATGGCGAAAAACTTAACATCGATAGAATTGAATGAAACTTGGCAGAAAGTAAGATCACTATGTGAAGGTGTGCAATCAGTACTTTTTTTTTCAAAATGGCCGCCATTTTCAAGATGGCTGCCAGGGGCGACATCTGCTATTGCTCGCAATTGCAATTCTAGTTATTCTTTCTTTCTTTCCAATGATTTTTGTCCGGCTTAGTTCTCGGAGATGCCTGGATAGAATTGAATGAAACTTGGCAGAAAGTAAGATCACTATGTGAAGGTGTGCAATCAGTACTTTTTTTTTCAAAATGGCCGCCATTTTCAAGATGGCCGCCATTCATAGATCGGTAATTTAACACGTTTATATCTCAAAAACTGTACCATAGAATTTCATTAAACTTCGTATGTTTGTAAAGTACAATTAGAAGAACAAACTGATGAAAAAAAATGGCGATCGGTTGGAGACGTTTGGCGGCCATTTTGAAAAATGATGTTAAAATGGCGAAAAACTTAACATGGATAGAATTGAATGAAACTTGGCAGAAAGTAAGATCACTATGTGAAGGTGTGCAATCAATACTTTTTTTTTCGAAATGGCCGCCATTTTCTAGATGGCTGCCAGGGGCGACATCTGCTATTGCTCGCAATTGCAATTCTAGTTATTATGTCGCCCCGAACGTAGTCACGGGACGACATATTGTTATTCTTCCGTTTCTTTGTTATTATTATTCTTTCTTTCTTTCTTTCCAATGATTTTTGTCCGGCTTAGTTCTCGGAGATGCCTGGATAGAATTGAATGAAACTTGGCAGAAAGTAAGATCACTATGTGAAGATGTGCAATCAATACTTTTTTTTTCGAAATGGCCGCCATTTTCAAGATGGCCGCCATTCATAGATCGGTAATTTAACACGTTTATATCTCAAAAACTGTACCATAGAATTTCATTAAACTTCGTATGTTTGTAAAGTACAATTAGAAGAACAAACTGATGAAAAAAAATGGCGATCGGTTGGAGACGTTTGGCGGCCATTTTGAAAAATGATGTTAAAATGGCGAAAAACTTAACATGGATAGAATTGAATGAAACTTGGCAGAAAGTAAGATCACTATGTGAAGGTGTGCAATCAATACTTTTTTTTTCGAAATGGCCGCCATTTTCAAGATGGCTGCCAGGGGCGACATCTGCTATTGCTCGCAATTGCAATTCTAGTTATTATGTCGCCCCGAACGTAGTCACGGGACGACATATTGTTATTCTTCCGTTTCTTTGTTATTATTATGTCGCCCCGAACGTAGTCACGGGACGACATATTGTTATTCTTCCGTTTCTTTGTTATTATTATTCTTTCTTTCTTTCTTTCTTTCTTTCTTTCTTTCTTTCCAATGATTTTTGTCCGGCTTAGTTCTCGGAGATGCCTGGATAGAATTGAATGAAACTTGGCAGAAAGTAAGATCACTATGTGAAGGTGTGCAATCAATACTTTTTTTTTCGAAATGGCCGCCATTTTCAAGATGGCCGCCATTCAAAGATCGGTACCCTCCGAAAATTTAAAACGTTTATATCTCAAAAACTGTACCATAGAATTTCATTAAACTTCGTATGTTTGTAAAGTACAATTAGAAGAACAAACTCATGAAAAAAAATGGCGATCGGTTGGAGACGTTTGGCGGCCATTTTGAAAAATGATGTTAAAATGGCGAAAAACTTAACATCGATAGAATTGAATGAAACTTGGCAGAAAGTAAGATCACTATGTGAAGGTGTGCAATCAGTACTTTTTTTTTCAAAATGGCCGCCATTTTCAAGATGGCTGCCAGGGGCGACATCTGCTATTGCTCGCAATTGCAATTCTAGTTATTATTATTATTATTATTCTTTCTTTCTTTCTTTCCAATGATTTTTGTCCGGCTTAGTTCTCGGAGATGCCTGGATAGAATTGAATGAAACTTGGCAGAAAGTAAGATCACTATGTGAAGATGTGCAATCAATACTTTTTTTTTCGAAATGGCCGCCATTTTCAAGATGGCCGCCATTCAAAGATCGGTACCCTCCGAAAATTTAAAACGTTTATATCTCAAAAACTGTACCATAGAATTTCATTAAACTTCGTAGGTTTGTAAAGTACAATTAGAAGAACAAACTGATGAAAAAAAATGGCGATCGGTTGGAGACGTTTGGCGGCCATTTTGAAAAATGATGTTAAAATGGCGAAAAACTTAACATGGATAGAATTGAATGAAACTTGGCAGAAAGTAAGATCACTATGTGAAGGTGTGCAATCAATACTTTTTTTTCGAAATGGCCGCCATTTTCAAGATGGCTGCCAGGGGCGACATCTGCTATTGCTCGCAATTGCAATTCTAGTTATTATTATTCTTTCTTTCTTTCTTTCCAATGATTTTTGTCCGGCTTAGTTCTCGGAGATGCCTGGATAGAATTGAATGAAACTTGGCAGAAAGTAAGATCACTATGTGAAGATGTGCAATCAATACTTTTTTTTTCGAAATGGCCGCCATTTTCAAGATGGCCGCCATTCAAAGATCGGTACCCTCCGAAAATTTAAAACGTTTATATCTCAAAAACTGTACCATAGAATTTCATTAAACTTCGTAGGTTTGTAAAGTACAATTAGAAGAACAAACTGATGAAAAAAAATGGCGATCGGTTGGAGACGTTTGGCGGCCATTTTGAAAAATGATGTTAAAATGGCGAAAAACTTAACATGGATAGAATTGAATGAAACTTGGCAGAAAGTAAGATCACTATGTGAAGGTGTGCAATCAATACTTTTTTTTCGAAATGGCCGCCATTTTCAAGATGGCTGCCAGGGGCGACATCTGCTATTGCTCGCAATTGCAATTCTAGTTATTATTCTTTCTTTCCAATGATTTTTGTCCGGCTTAGTTCTCGGAGATGCCGTGATAGAATTGAATGAAACTTGGCAGAAAGTTAGATCACTATGTGAAGGTGTGCAATCAATACTTTTTTTCCCCAAATGGCCGCCATTTTAAGATGGCTGCCAGGGGCGACATCTGCTATTGCTCGCAATTGCAATTCTAGTTATGTCGCCCCGAACGTAGTATCGGGACGATATATTGTTATTCTTCCGTTTCTTTGTTATTATGTCGCCCCGAACGTAGTCACGGGACGACATATTGTTATTCTTCCGTTTCTTTGTTATTATTATGTCGCCCCGAACGTAGTCACGGGACGACATATTGTTATTCTTCCGTTTCTTTGTTATTATTATTATTCTTTCTTTCTTTCTTTCTTTCTTTCTTTCTTTCTTTCCAATGATTTTTGTCCGGCTTAGTTCTCGGAGATGCCTGGATAGAATTGAATGAAACTTGGCAGAAAGTAAGATCACTATGTGAAGATGTGCAATCAATACTTTTTTTTTCGAAATGGCCGCCATTTTCAAGATGGCCGCCATTCAAAGATCGGTACCCTCCGAAAATTTAAAACGTTTATATCTCAAAAACTGTACCATAGAATTTCATTAAACTTCGTATGTTTGTAAAGTACAATTAGAAGAACAAACTCATGAAAAAAAATGGCGATCGGTTGGAGACGTTTGGCGGCCATTTTGAAAAATGATGTTAAAATGGCGAAAAACTTAACATCGATAGAATTGAATGAAACTTGGCAGAAAGTAAGATCACTATGTGAAGGTGTGCAATCAGTACTTTTTTTTTCAAAATGGCCGCCATTTTCAAGATGGCTGCCAGGGGCGACATCTGCTATTGCTCGCAATTGCAATTCTAGTTATTCTTTCTTTCTTTCCAATGATTTTTGTCCGGCTTAGTTCTCGGAGATGCCTGGATAGAATTGAATGAAACTTGGCAGAAAGTAAGATCACTATGTGAAGGTGTGCAATCAGTACTTTTTTTTTCAAAATGGCCGCCATTTTCAAGATGGCCGCCATTCATAGATCGGTAATTTAACACGTTTATATCTCAAAAACTGTACCATAGAATTTCATTAAACTTCGTATGTTTGTAAAGTACAATTAGAAGAACAAACTGATGAAAAAAAATGGCGATCGGTTGGAGACGTTTGGCGGCCATTTTGAAAAATGATGTTAAAATGGCGAAAAACTTAACATGGATAGAATTGAATGAAACTTGGCAGAAAGTAAGATCACTATGTGAAGGTGTGCAATCAATACTTTTTTTTCCGAAATGGCCGCCATTTTCTAGATGGCTGCCAGGGGCGACATCTGCTATTGCTCGCAATTGCAATTCTAGTTATTATTCTTTCTTTCTTTCTTTCTTTCCAATGATTTTTGTCCGGCTTAGTTCTCGGAGATGCCTGGATAGAATTGAATGAAACTTGGCAGAAAGTAAGATCACTATGTGAAGATGTGCAATCAATACTTTTTTTTTCGAAATGGCCGCCATTTTCAAGATGGCCGCCATTCAAAGATCGGTACCCTCCGAAAATTTAAAACGTTTATATCTCAAAAACTGTACCATAGAATTTCATTAAACTTCGTAGGTTTGTAAAGTACAATTAGAAGAACAAACTGATGAAAAAAAATGGCGATCGGTTGGAGACGTTTGACGGCCATTTTGAAAAATGATGTTAAAATGGCGAAAAACTTAACATGGATAGAATTGAATGAAACTTGGCAGAAAGTAAGATCACTATGTGAAGGTGTGCAATCAATACTTTTTTTTTCGAAATGGCCGCCATTTTCAAGATGGCTGCCAGGGGCGACATCTGCTATTGCTCGCAATTGCAATTCTAGTTATGTCGCCCCGAACGTAGTCACGGGACGACATATTGTTATTCTTCCGTTTCTTTGTTATTATTATTCTTTCTTTCTTTCCAATGATTTTTGTCCGGCTTAGTTCTCGGAGATGCCTGGATAGAATTGAATGAAACTTGGCAGAAAGTAAGATCACTATGTGAAGATGTGCAATCAATACTTTTTTTTTCGAAATGGCCGCCATTTTCAAGATGGCCGCCATTCAAAGATCGGTACCCTCCGAAAATTTAAAACGTTTATATCTCAAAAACTGTACCATAGAATTTCATTAAACTTCGTAGGTTTGTAAAGTACAATTAGAAGAACAAACTGATGAAAAAAAATGGCGATCGGTTGGAGACGTTTGGCGGCCATTTTGAAAAATGATGTTAAAATGGCGAAAAACTTAACATGGATAGAATTGAATGAAACTTGGCAGAAAGTAAGATCACTATGTGAAGGTGTGCAATCAATACTTTTTTTTCGAAATGGCCGCCATTTTCAAGATGGCTGCCAGGGGCGACATCTGCTATTGCTCGCAATTGCAATTCTAGTTATTATGTCGCCCCGAACGTAGTCACGGGACGACATATTGTTATTCTTCCGTTTCTTTGTTATTATTATTCTTTCTTTCTTTCCAATGATTTTTGTCCGGCTTAGTTCTCGGAGATGCCTGGATAGAATTGAATGAAACTTGGCAGAAAGTAAGATCACTATGTGAAGGTGTGCAATCAGTACTTTTTTTTTCAAAATGGCCGCCATTTTCAAGATGGCCGCCATTCATAGATCGGTAATTTAACACGTTTATATCTCAAAAACTGTACCATAGAATTTCATTAAACTTCGTATGTTTGTAAAGTACAATTAGAAGAACAAACTGATGAAAAAAAATGGCGATCGGTTGGAGACGTTTGGCGGCCATTTTGAAAAATGATGTTAAAATGGCGAAAAACTTAACATGGATAGAATTGAATGAAACTTGGCAGAAAGTAAGATCACTATGTGAAGGTGTGCAATCAATACTTTTTTTTCCGAAATGGCCGCCATTTTCTAGATGGCTGCCAGGGGCGACATCTGCTATTGCTCGCAATTGCAATTCTAGTTATGTCGCCCCGAACGTAGTCACGGGACGACATATTGTTATTCTTCCGTTTCTTTGTTATTATTATTCTTTCTTTCTTTCCAATGATTTTTGTCCGGCTTAGTTCTCGGAGATGCCTGGATAGAATTGAATGAAACTTGGCAGAAAGTAAGATCACTATGTGAAGGTGTGCAATCAGTACTTTTTTTTTCAAAATGGCCGCCATTTTCAAGATGGCCGCCATTCATAGATCGGTAATTTAACACGTTTATATCTCAAAAACTGTACCATAGAATTTCATTAAACTTCGTATGTTTGTAAAGTACAATTAGAAGAACAAACTGATGAAAAAAAATGGCGATCGGTTGGAGACGTTTGGCGGCCATTTTGAAAAATGATGTTAAAATGGCGAAAAACTTAACATGGATAGAATTGAATGAAACTTGGCAGAAAGTAAGATCACTATGTGAAGGTGTGCAATCAATACTTTTTTTTCCGAAATGGCCGCCATTTTCTAGATGGCTGCCAGGGGCGACATCTGCTATTGCTCGCAATTGCAATTCTAGTTATGTCGCCCCGAACGTAGTCACGGGACGACATATTGTTATTCTTCCGTTTCTTTGTTATTATTATTATTATTATTATTATTATTCTTTCTTTCTTTCTTTCTTTCTTTCTTTCCAATGATTTTTGTCCGGCTTAGTTCTCGGAGATGCCTGGATAGAATTGAATGAAACTTGGCAGAAAGTAAGATCACTATGTGAAGATGTGCAATCAATACTTTTTTTTTCGAAATGGCCGCCATTTTCAAGATGGCCGCCATTCAAAGATCGGTACCCTCCGAAAATTTAAAACGTTTATATCTCAAAAACTGTACCATAGAATTTCATTAAACTTCGTAGGTTTGTAAAGTACAATTAGAAGAACAAACTGATGAAAAAAAATGGCGATCGGTTGGAGACGTTTGGCGGCCATTTTGAAAAATGATGTTAAAATGGCGAAAAACTTAACATGGATAGAATTGAATGAAACTTGGCAGAAAGTAAGATCACTATGTGAAGGTGTGCAATCAATACTTTTTTTTTCGAAATGGCCGCCATTTTCAAGATGGCTGCCAGGGGCGACATCTGCTATTGCTCGCAATTGCAATTCTAGTTATTATTATTATTCTTTCTTTCTTTCTTTCCAATGATTTTTGTCCGGCTTAGTTCTCGGAGATGCCTGGATAGAATTGAATGAAACTTGGCAGAAAGTAAGATCACTATGTGAAGGTGTGCAATCAGTACTTTTTTTTTCAAAATGGCCGCCATTTTCAAGATGGCCGCCATTCATAGATCGGTAATTTAACACGTTTATATCTCAAAAACTGTACCATAGAATTTCATTAAACTTCGTATGTTTGTAAAGTACAATTAGAAGAACAAACTGATGAAAAAAAATGGCGATCGGTTGGAGACGTTTGGCGGCCATTTTGAAAAATGATGTTAAAATGGCGAAAAACTTAACATGGATAGAATTGAATGAAACTTGGCAGAAAGTAAGATCACTATGTGAAGGTGTGCAATCAATACTTTTTTTTCCGAAATGGCCGCCATTTTCTAGATGGCTGCCAGGGGCGACATCTGCTATTGCTCGCAATTGCAATTCTAGTTATTATTATGTCGCCCCGAACGTAGTCACGGGACGACATATTGTTATTCTTCCGTTTCTTTGTTATTATTATTATTCTTTCTTTCTTTCTTTCTTTCTTTCCAATGATTTTTGTCCGGCTTAGTTCTCGGAGATGCCTGGATAGAATTGAATGAAACTTGGCAGAAAGTAAGATCACTATGTGAAGATGTGCAATCAATACTTTTTTTTTCGAAATGGCCGCCATTTTCAAGATGGCCGCCATTCAAAGATCGGTACCCTCCGAAAATTTAAAACGTTTATATCTCAAAAACTGTACCATAGAATTTCATTAAACTTCGTAGGTTTGTAAAGTACAATTAGAAGAACAAACTGATGAAAAAAAATGGCGATCGGTTGGAGACGTTTGGCGGCCATTTTGAAAAATGATGTTAAAATGGCGAAAAACTTAACATGGATAGAATTGAATGAAACTTGGCAGAAAGTAAGATCACTATGTGAAGGTGTGCAATCAATACTTTTTTTTTCGAAATGGCCGCCATTTTCAAGATGGCCGCCATTCATAGATCGGTAATTTAACACGTTTATATCTCAAAAACTGTACCATAGAATTTCATTAAACTTCGTAGGTTTGTAAAGTACAATTAGAAGAACAAACTGATGAAAAAAAATGGCGATCGGTTGGAGACGTTTGGCGGCCATTTTGAAAAATGATGTTAAAATGGCGAAAAACTTAACATGGATAGAATTGAATGAAACTTGGCAGAAAGTAAGATCACTATGTGAAGGTGTGCAATCAATACTTTTTTTTCGAAATGGCCGCCATTTTCTAGATGGCTGCCAGGGGCGACATCTGCTATTGCTCGCAATTGCAATTCTAGTTATTATTATTATTCTTTCTTTCTTTCTTTCCAATGATTTTTGTCCGGCTTAGTTCTCGGAGATGCCTGGATAGAATTGAATGAAACTTGGCAGAAAGTAAGATCACTATGTGAAGGTGTGCAATCAATACTTTTTTTTCCCAAATGGCCGCCATTTTCAAGATGGCCGCCATTCAAAGATCGGTACCCTCCGAAAATTTAAAACGTTTATATCTCAAAAACTGTACCATAGAATTTCATTAAACTTCGTATGTTTGTAAAGTACAATTAGAAGAACAAACTCATGAAAAAAAATGGCGATCGGTTGGAGACGTTTGGCGGCCATTTTGAAAAATGATGTTAAAATGGCGAAAAACTTAACATCGATAGAATTGAATGAAACTTGGCAGAAAGTAAGATCACTATGTGAAGGTGTGCAATCAGTACTTTTTTTTTCAAAATGGCCGCCATTTTCAAGATGGCTGCCAGGGGCGACATCTGCTATTGCTCGCAATTGCAATTCTAGTTATTATTATTATTCTTTCTTTCCAATGATTTTTGTCCGGCTTAGTTCTCGGAGATGCCTGGATAGAATTGAATGAAACTTGGCAGAAAGTAAGATCACTATGTGAAGGTGTGCAATCAATACTTTTTTTTTCGAAATGGCCGCCATTTTCAAGATGGCCACCATTCAAAGATCGGTACCCTCCGAAAATTTAAAACGTTTATATCTCAAAAACTGTACCATAGAATTTCATTAAACTTCGCATGTTTGTAAAGTACAATTAGAAGAACAAACTGATGAAAAAAAATCGCGATCGGTTGGAGACGTTTGGCGGCCATTTTGAAAAATGATGTTAAAATGGCGAAAAACTTAACATGGATAGAATTGAATGAAACTTGGCAGAAAGTAAGATCACTATGTGAAGGTGTGCAATCAATACTTTTTTTTTCGAAATGGCCGCCATTTTCAAGATGGCTGCCAGGGGCGACATCTGCTATTGCTCGCAATTGCAATTCTAGTTATGTCGCCCCGAACGTAGTCACGGGACGACATATTGTTATTCTTCCGTTTCTTTGTTATTATTATTATTATTATGTCGCCCCGAACGTAGTCACGGGACGACATATTGTTATTCTTCCGTTTCTTTGTTATTATGTCGCCCCGAACGTAGTCACGGGACGACATATTGTTATTCTTCCGTTTCTTTGTTATTATTATTCTTTCTTTCTTTCCAATGATTTTTGTCCGGCTTAGTTCTCGGAGATGCCTGGATAGAATTGAATGAAACTTGGCAGAAAGTAAGATCACTATGTGAAGGTGTGCAATCAGTACTTTTTTTTTCAAAATGGCCGCCATTTTCAAGATGGCCGCCATTCATAGATCGGTAATTTAACACGTTTATATCTCAAAAACTGTACCATAGAATTTCATTAAACTTCGTATGTTTGTAAAGTACAATTAGAAGAACAAACTGATGAAAAAAAATGGCGATCGGTTGGAGACGTTTGGCGGCCATTTTGAAAAATGATGTTAAAATGGCGAAAAACTTAACATGGATAGAATTGAATGAAACTTGGCAGAAAGTAAGATCACTATGTGAAGGTGTGCAATCAATACTTTTTTTTCCGAAATGGCCGCCATTTTCTAGATGGCTGCCAGGGGCGACATCTGCTATTGCTCGCAATTGCAATTCTAGTTATTATGTCTCCCAAACAAAGTTTTGGGAGACATATTGTTTTTGTCCGGTTTCTTATTATTATTCTTCTTCTTCTTCTTCTTCTTCTTCTTCTTCTTCTTCTTCTTCTTCTTCTTCTTCTTCCGTTCAATGTTGTCCGCGACGTTTCTCAAAGATGCAATGTCCAATCAATATGAAACTTTGGGAATATGTTAAGGGTGACCTGAAGTTTTGCAAACGACTTTTAAAATTTTCAAAATGGCCGCCGTTTCCATGGAAACAGAAAAAGGTCATTATATAGGAGACATTGCTTTATGTCAGTAACCTAGGTGGGTAGGATTCTGAAATTTTGTAGGTGAATAGAGCAAAAGGTGCTCTTTAATTATACGAAAAAAAAATTTGAAGCGATATTTACGGTTTTCGCGTTATTTACGAAAATGTGATTTTTCGGGCCCAAAATTCGAAATTCTTTCGAAGTGCTTCGATTTCAATGAAAATTGATATTTAGGGGTTTTAAATTATGGCGATTGCAAAGGGCTTAAAAAAAATCAAAATGGCCGCTGTTTCCGTGGAAACAGGAAAAGGTCATTATATAGGACATTGCAATATCTCTGTAACCTAGGTGGGTAGGATTCTGAAATTTTGTACGTGAATAGAGCAAAAGGGAATTTAGGGGGTTTCTGATAAGCTCTAGATAGTGGCAATGGGAGTTTGGGAGACATCTTGTGACTCGCTTGCGATCACAATCATTCCTAGTTATTATTATTCTTTCTTTCTTTCTTTCCAATGATTTTTGTCCGGCTTAGTTCTCGGAGATGCCTGGATAGAATTGAATGAAACTTGGCAGAAAGTAAGATCACTATGTGAAGATGTGCAATCAATACTTTTTTTTTCGAAATGGCCGCCATTTTCAAGATGGCCGCCATTCAAAGATCGGTACCCTCCGAAAATTTAAAACGTTTATATCTCAAAAACTGTACCATAGAATTTCATTAAACTTCGTAGGTTTGTAAAGTACAATTAGAAGAACAAACTGATGAAAAAAAATGGCGATCGGTTGGAGACGTTTGGCGGCCATTTTGAAAAATGATGTTAAAATGGCGAAAAACTTAACATGGATAGAATTGAATGAAACTTGGCAGAAAGTAAGATCACTATGTGAAGGTGTGCAATCAATACTTTTTTTTCGAAATGGCCGCCATTTTCAAGATGGCTGCCAGGGGCGACATCTGCTATTGCTCGCAATTGCAATTCTAGTTATTATTCTTTCTTTCTTTCCAATGATTTTTGTCCGGCTTAGTTCTCGGAGATGCCTGGATAGAATTGAATGAAACTTGGCAGAAAGTAAGATCACTATGTGAAGGTGTGCAATCAGTACTTTTTTTTTCAAAATGGCCGCCATTTTCAAGATGGCCGCCATTCATAGATCGGTAATTTAACACGTTTATATCTCAAAAACTGTACCATAGAATTTCATTAAACTTCGTATGTTTGTAAAGTACAATTAGAAGAACAAACTGATGAAAAAAAATGGCGATCGGTTGGAGACGTTTGGCGGCCATTTTGAAAAATGATGTTAAAATGGCGAAAAACTTAACATGGATAGAATTGAATGAAACTTGGCAGAAAGTAAGATCACTATGTGAAGGTGTGCAATCAATACTTTTTTTTCCGAAATGGCCGCCATTTTCTAGATGGCTGCCAGGGGCGACATCTGCTATTGCTCGCAATTGCAATTCTAGTTATTATGTCGCCCCGAACGTAGTCACGGGACGACATATTGTTATTCTTCCGTTTCTTTGTTATTATTATTCTTTCTTTCTTTCCAATGATTTTTGTCCGGCTTAGTTCTCGGAGATGCCTGGATAGAATTGAATGAAACTTGGCAGAAAGTAAGATCACTATGTGAAGGTGTGCAATCAGTACTTTTTTTTTCAAAATGGCCGCCATTTTCAAGATGGCCGCCATTCATAGATCGGTAATTTAACACGTTTATATCTCAAAAACTGTACCATAGAATTTCATTAAACTTCGTATGTTTGTAAAGTACAATTAGAAGAACAAACTGATGAAAAAAAATGGCGATCGGTTGGAGACGTTTGGCGGCCATTTTGAAAAATGATGTTAAAATGGCGAAAAACTTAACATGGATAGAATTGAATGAAACTTGGCAGAAAGTAAGATCACTATGTGAAGGTGTGCAATCAATACTTTTTTTTTCGAAATGGCCGCCATTTTCAAGATGGCTGCCAGGGGCGACATCTGCTATTGCTCGCAATTGCAATTCTAGTTATTCTTTCTTTCTTTCCAATGATTTTTGTCCGGCTTAGTTCTCGGAGATGCCTGGATAGAATTGAATGAAACTTGGCAGAAAGTAAGATCACTATGTGAAGGTGTGCAATCAGTACTTTTTTTTTCAAAATGGCCGCCATTTTCAAGATGGCCGCCATTCATAGATCGGTAATTTAACACGTTTATATCTCAAAAACTGTACCATAGAATTTCATTAAACTTCGTATGTTTGTAAAGTACAATTAGAAGAACAAACTGATGAAAAAAAATGGCGATCGGTTGGAGACGTTTGGCGGCCATTTTGAAAAATGATGTTAAAATGGCGAAAAACTTAACATGGATAGAATTGAATGAAACTTGGCAGAAAGTAAGATCACTATGTGAAGGTGTGCAATCAATACTTTTTTTTCCGAAATGGCCGCCATTTTCTAGATGGCTGCCAGGGGCGACATCTGCTATTGCTCGCAATTGCAATTCTAGTTATTATTCTTTCTTTCTTTCTTTCTTTCCAATGATTTTTGTCCGGCTTAGTTCTCGGAGATGCCTGGATAGAATTGAATGAAACTTGGCAGAAAGTAAGATCACTATGTGAAGATGTGCAATCAATACTTTTTTTTTCGAAATGGCCGCCATTTTCAAGATGGCCGCCATTCAAAGATCGGTACCCTCCGAAAATTTAAAACGTTTATATCTCAAAAACTGTACCATAGAATTTCATTAAACTTCGTAGGTTTGTAAAGTACAATTAGAAGAACAAACTGATGAAAAAAAATGGCGATCGGTTGGAGACGTTTGACGGCCATTTTGAAAAATGATGTTAAAATGGCGAAAAACTTAACATGGATAGAATTGAATGAAACTTGGCAGAAAGTAAGATCACTATGTGAAGGTGTGCAATCAATACTTTTTTTTTCGAAATGGCCGCCATTTTCAAGATGGCTGCCAGGGGCGACATCTGCTATTGCTCGCAATTGCAATTCTAGTTATGTCGCCCCGAACGTAGTCACGGGACGACATATTGTTATTCTTCCGTTTCTTTGTTATTATTATTCTTTCTTTCTTTCCAATGATTTTTGTCCGGCTTAGTTCTCGGAGATGCCTGGATAGAATTGAATGAAACTTGGCAGAAAGTAAGATCACTATGTGAAGGTGTGCAATCAGTACTTTTTTTTTCAAAATGGCCGCCATTTTCAAGATGGCCGCCATTCATAGATCGGTAATTTAACACGTTTATATCTCAAAAACTGTACCATAGAATTTCATTAAACTTCGTATGTTTGTAAAGTACAATTAGAAGAACAAACTGATGAAAAAAAATGGCGATCGGTTGGAGACGTTTGGCGGCCATTTTGAAAAATGATGTTAAAATGGCGAAAAACTTAACATGGATAGAATTGAATGAAACTTGGCAGAAAGTAAGATCACTATGTGAAGGTGTGCAATCAATACTTTTTTTTTCGAAATGGCCGCCATTTTCAAGATGGCTGCCAGGGGCGACATCTGCTATTGCTCGCAATTGCAATTCTAGTTATGTCGCCCCGAACGTAGTCACGGGACGACATATTGTTATTCTTCCGTTTCTTTGTTATTATTATTATTATGTCGCCCCGAACGTAGTCACGGGACGACATATTGTTATTCTTCCGTTTCTTTGTTATTATGTCGCCCCGAACGTAGTCACGGGACGACATATTGTTATTCTTCCGTTTCTTTGTTATTATTATGTCGCCCCGAACGTAGTCACGGGACGACATATTGTTATTCTTCCGTTTCTTTTGTTATTATGTCGCCCCGAACGTAGTCACGGGACGACATATTGTTATTCTTCCGTTTCTTTGTTATTATTATTCTTTCTTTCTTTCCAATGATTTTTGTCCGGCTTAGTTCTCGGAGATGCCTGGATAGAATTGAATGAAACTTGGCAGAAAGTAAGATCACTATGTGAAGGTGTGCAATCAGTACTTTTTTTTTCAAAATGGCCGCCATTTTCAAGATGGCCGCCATTCATAGATCGGTAATTTAACACGTTTA